>JAQSUU010000005.1:15000000-20000000 GCA_038087645.1 Saccharum hybrid cultivar R570
GCGTGGCCAGCAAATAATCGATTTCATACATCATCACACGTATCGGACATTTGATTTGCTATGTTTTTTTTCCACATAGTGTGTGTTTATTTACATTTCAGTGTGAACATCTTTAGACGTTGCCCGTGCTATACAGTGAATGTGCATTCTGTCAACATTTTCTTAGATGGCTACATCTGCAGAACGGGTAAGAGATCAAACTTGCTAAAGTTGAATTACATGCTCCTTTATTCGGTGAAAGATCATCTAGCCGTTGCTGTTGGCCTCGCGCCTCCAACACCAATCATAGTTTTCTTCACTCAGCACGCTATAGCCTTTCTGCTGTTGCTCCATTTTTGAGTTCGAGTAAAGACATTCTACTCCCGACCTGCCTCGCTTTACAAGAAGCTTGGTGGCATGTGTTAAGGTATAATAATAGACAAGTTTGGTTTCTTTCCTATGTACTCTACATATTCCCCCTCCCCCCCCCCCCCCCCCCCCCACTTTTGGGCTTCAATAGTATTAATCCAGTTCAGTCTTCCTTTATTTGTAACATGGTACCAAAACTCTAGGTTTTCGATCCGGCCGCCATCCTTCCATTCATTGTGCTGTCCTCGGATGATCAACTCTGTTCTGGGGTAGACCTCGTCGATCTTTGATTTTGGTTTTATTTTTCTTCGTGTCCAATAGTCATACAGTAGCAGCCACCGCAATTCGTTCAAGCCAGCAACTCTGTTTTGCTAGATCTAGATCTACAAATCAGCACATTGCAATCCCGTCGTGGGCATCTGTGCAGTCCGTGCACCTGGGATTTCTCATATGTGCGCGTGTTGCCGTGGTCTTCTTGACGCGTGCGGTCATGGGGGATTTGTCATTCACAGCCTTCACCTGCGTCGTCCGTGGTCTCCAACATGCGGCCTTTATCCGCGCCGTCCGATCTCCGTTGCGCATTAGTTTGTCTTCACCTGTGCGCTCATCATCATGTTGTCTGTGCGGCCCATTGCCGTGCTGTCCATCTACATCCGCCTCAGCCATCGTTTGCCCCCACACGCACCATCCACGCGGGAGTTCGTCGTCGTTCGTTGGGGCAGTCCATACCGCCCGCATGCCTGTAGCCCTTCTCCTTCGTCTATTGCGCGCCGTCCACGCAGCCCGCCTGTGCGCGCATCGTGTACGCTGCCTGCCCTTTCGCGCGCCGCCTGGCCATGTGCGCACCGCTCGCTCGTCTTCCTCTGCTTCTTCACTACTGCATCCAGCCGTCATGGAGGTGTGCTTCTCGGATCTGCCTGGTCTGCTCCTCTGTTTTGTGCCTAGTCTACTCCCGCTCTTCAAACATCGGTGGTGCTTTCAAACCTTTTGCTGCTGTTATCATTCCTGCTACTTGCTGCTAGTATATTGAGGTCCATTTTTTTCTTAATTCCATTGCATCTATTGCATCAACATCCATTCAAGTCTAGTTCTCTACAGTTTGTTGATACCGTGTGAGCACAAATTTATCGTCAAATCAGTCAATTTTTATTTTTTTCTTTGGTTAGCCGAGTCCGAGCTAATCATTATCATCATTGATGCGACTATGCCCTCTTGGTCTCTTTCGTAGCCATTTTGCTTCACTTCATGATCAATGGCCATCTATTTGTCGTCATCACTATTATGTCCTACTGCTTGCCATTTTGCAGTAGTGATCTATCTGTTCTTCCTTTGGCTTGATTTGACACATATCTATTCTCGTTGAGTTCAAAGTCTCCAAAGCAAGGTTCATATTCGAAGAGTCAATGTACTGTACTGTGAAGACTTGAGGTATTTGCTAAAGTACATGTTGTGAAGGCAGTACCCTCTTATGGAGGAGACCATTTTCTACATTGACATTGTTCAAGAGTTGCACGCTTCGACGACATCTTTTATTTTGGATTTTGGAAGTAATTAATCTCTTTTAATTTTCAAATCTAGTGTGTAGTAACAACTCTCCAATGCAATGCCATTGCATCAAAAAACAACTCTCCAATGCAATGCCATTGCATTCACATTGCATTTGAGAGGGGGTGTTAAGGTATAATAGTCAAGGGTATCAGTGTAATCTCCTGTGTCTAGGGTTTTCTTCCTATGTCTCCGTGTAGTCTATATATTGTCCCCCCTTTTGGTCCTCAATAGTATTAATCCAGTTCAGTCTTCCCTTTATTCGTAACATGGTATCAAAGCCAAATGAAAAATGGAGAGATTACTGCTGCAAAATGGCAAGCAGTAGGACAAAATAGTGATGACGACAAATATATGGCCATTGATCATGAAGTGTGGCAAAATGGCTACTAAAGAGACCAAGTGGGCATAGTCGCATCAATGATGATGATGATTGATGAGCTAATCAAAACTAACATGATGATCAATGGCGTTGGAGGCAAGGCTATTCTAGCCAAGGGAGTTGCATCGATGGAGCTTACCGTCAGGAGCAAGACTTTGGCCACAACTTTCTTCGTCACGGAGGTGCAAGGTAGCTATAACTTGATACTTGGATGCCATTGGATTCATGCCAATTAGTGTGTTCCTTCTAGCTTGCACCAGTTTCACATTCAGTGGGTGGGGACGATATTGAGATTGGCCATGCAGATTCATCGGCCTGCATTGCTATGGCCAATGCTCCTTCGCTCATTGCTATGGCCGATGCTCCTTCGCTCGGGGGGCATAATAGTATTGTCTACTTATCTAGTTGTGACCTTATTGTTTTTCAATTTATTAGTGTCAGTAGAGAAGGATTTGTATCTGTTTCTTTGAAGCTGATCGACAATCGGCTCAATATCATGTAATCATTTTAATGGAGTTAATACTAAATGGTTAAGACATTGTGTCGAACAGTATTGGGATAGAGGGAGTATGTTGATTGTTTTGCATGGAATTATATAGAGATGTCTAGATTAAGCTGCGAGCTTGTTGAGCATCGGCTGTACATTGAACCTAGGTTCAGGCCTCAAAAGCAATATCATCGCCACTTCAACTCCACAATATATGATTAGACTTAAGATGAGATTAATCGGTTACCAAAAGTAGAGTTCATTAAGCCATGCAGGTGTGCGGAGTGGGTCTCTAATATTGTACCGATTGAGAAGAAAGACTGTAGGAAGCCGAGGGTCTACACTAATTTTAGATATCTGAATAGACCTACTCCAAAAGATGAATATTTATCCTATGCCTATCGCTGAAGTCCTTATCATGATGCTTCAGGACATCGAGTTATCAATTTTGTTGATGGTAACGTTGGCTACAATCAGAATTTTATGGCCCAAGAGAACATGTCCAAAATGGCCTATGTTCTAGGTTTGTTGGTCTCTTTAAGTGGGTTGTGATGACATTTGGATTCAAGAACGCCAGTGCTACCTATCAACGGGCTATGAACTTGATCTTTCATGATTTGATTGGTGTGATCATGGAGGTGTATATTGATGATATCGTGATCAAATCAGCTGCTCATATATCTTATTTGGCCGATTTGCGTCTTGCTTTTGAGAGGGCTGTTGACGGTCTCTACCGCAAGAATAAATCATCAATATTACCTACATTAATCCTTAAAATTAAACATCAAAAATAGGTGTAGAGGTTTAAACTAACGAATTCCACAAATCTTGGTGAATATTTGTGTAACGATCCGAGTTTGTTACAATGTAGGCTCTCATTTTAGGTCAACCGAAGAGTATGCAGTTCCAACCAACCACGTGATCTATTTTTCGGCAACCACCCAGGTCATTGCAATTCAACCTCTGGTCAACCAAAGTCAACCGAGAGGTTACCGCAAGAAATCCTCTCTTGAGAAATGTAAACAAGGATCCCTTATCTTCTCTGGAGCTAAGCAAATCTTGTGGACTATAAGATTGGCCCCAGTGCCAAGTGCCCCAGTCCTTAACTTAATTATGCAAAGACAGAGATTTACCAGACATTTCGCTAGTGTCACAGGACCATCCGATAAAAGTGCAGAAACAACAAATTGAGTGGAGGATGAGCTGTTGTCCACTATGTGGTGTGCCCACATGTTAGCATGAAATGGAGATATTTCTCAGCAGCTGAACCTCAGCTCTACTCACTCATCTCCCATTCGCTTCACTCCCTCTCTCTCTCTCTCTTTAGAACGAAGAACAAGAGATAGGAAAGGATGAACTAGAGTGAGAAAGTGGAGAAGATGAAGGAGAGAAGATTCAAGTCTACAAAGGGTAGCAAGATTAGCTTTGGATCAAGACCTTGAGCTTCAACAATCTCTCATCTCAAGGTTACCTCAAGAACTCTCTCTTCTCATCATCTTGAGATCAATCCTCAAACCCTAACTTTAGTTTCTCCTCTTGCTTAGATGGATCATGAAGATTGCTTGGTGTTCAACATCTCAAGGGTAAGAATCAAGTGTGCTACAACTCAATCCTCTCAAGATTTCTTGAGGTTCCCTCATTTGGATTATTGGATATTTTTGCAAGGTATGGTGGAATCCTTCTCTTTAGCTTGGAAGAAAGGATGTCAAGTGCTTGATCTCTAATCTTGGTGACAAGGAACTCACCACAACCCCAACCTAAGTTGTCATGCCCAAATCTCTATCTCTCAATCTCTTTTAGGATTTTAAGTAAATTCATGAATCACTAGTTGCACTAGCTAACTCATGCGCAAACCGTAGATATCCTAAGCCTAGTAAGCTACCCAAGTCACCCTAGGATTATCTTGCAATGCATGAAGGCCTCAATGCAACATCTAGGTATGAATTCCCAAGCTTTCACCCAAGAACTTTAGAGCATAGGTTCTGTCACCCAACTGATGGAGAGTCCATCAAGATTGATGGAGAGTCCGTTACCCCTTAGCATTTTCGGTGAGTCCCCTTAACTTTGGTGTGAACCAGTGGAGTGTCCGCGACATTTAGCGAAGTGTCCGCTGAATTATAAAACCAACAGCCAGGGAACTCGAGAGTACCTAGTTGCTACCGGATCATCCATTGAACCTCACGAAGAGTCCACTAATTTATAAGCTTGGACCCTTAGTATAATCGAGACCTCCCCATTTTCTCCGGAGAGTCCGTCAAAGTCCATGGATTGGCTTCCAACCACAAACTCAGCGAAAATGCCTAAGTCCCAAACCACCGGAACGTTCCACAGAACCTTCCGTGGGTAACGGAGAGTTCATCACCCATGACGAGAGTCCATCAACTAAACCAGAGCTAAAACAAAGACTGTTAAACATAGGCACCCAAACCAGCGGAGTGTCTACCACATGTGTCGGAGTGCCCCGTGAATGATAGAAATAGTAGCTATTGTGTACAACCCTACCTTAGAGTTCGGTCAACCTTAACCACACTAGTAAACTAGTCAATGGTAGAGCATAGTTTGATGTCTCTTCCCATGTTCCAAATCAAGCTCTCAATCTTTATCTCTTAATCAATCGTGCAGTTATATCGAACCCTCGCATCCTCTTTTTCAAGTCCTGTTAGCGTGTGAGGATCGTGTATAAGTCATAATCGTCATCCCTAATCATCGAGAATGGCGTAACCAGGCAGGCACCCCACTACTATGAACCCTATTTTGGATACTCATTGCTTGTTTCATTGTGAGTTATGCATCTCATTTGAATATGATTGACAACTTAATGTTGCTTCATTAACTTAGAACCACTCATTAATTAATTAGAACCTTTCATTCAATCAACGGGGATCAGAACACTTAATTGCTTATTTGCTTAACAACGTTAGAAGTCGAGTGTGAGAAGGGAACTCGCTCTCACGCGTGTAGGATGTTACATCGGGTAATTAATTACTAAAACTTGTGAGGGTTACAACTTATCTATTTTCCTAATCATGACTAAGGACCAACCCCAATATGACATAACTTAGTGGTCAATTTGGTAATTCCCGCTCATCCGAGGGTAGGTCGCTATGAGTGTGGGATCTCAAGTGACATAGCTCGCGGAGCAGTTAAGGACCGTTCATTAGGATAAGTGAGTCTGAGTGATCATCCATACAGACCACATATCACATATGGGGGAGATAATCTAAGTAACTAAATGCGACCGGTCTATTTGTGAAACTGGCAAGAAGGTGGTGCCGATTAGATGGTAGCATTAACCGGAAACCAGTCGAACCTTTCATGAGACATTCTAGTCGGATTGGGGAAAGGTTGAAGATGTGAGGCAACTCTTACTCGGGCACGGATATGGTGGTTCATCCCGTTTTTTGTGTGGTATAATTTGTACACCTCTGCAGAGTTTATTTGAAAGCCCAAAGTCCCCCGGGACGGAACTTGTTCGGTTGTTCCTACTTTCTATGCCCATGGTAGTGTTGATGATGCTTGATTATGAGTGAATTATAAATGTTGATCACTTTAATTATGTTACTAATTAGTACTTGTCGTGAGCTTATAATTGCTAAGTATTTTATCCATGAATCATGAGCATATCATTCCTTTAACAAACGTCATGCTTTTATGAAAATGCACAAATACCTATTAATTCCTTTTGCATACACCAAATATTATATCTTGGAATTAAGTCCTGCGAGTACGCAATGTACTCAGGGTGCTACCATTAAGTTGTTTTGCAGGTGTTCTTGTTTTGATCGTTTTGAGACAATGCTCCATTCACCACTGCATAGTAGACCTTGGAATGGGCGAATCCAAGTGAGCTACAAGTTAACTCCGATATTCAAGTACGAGCGACTTAGAGATATTAACCATAGATGGGATTGGATCTCAATATGAATTCTTGTACTCCGATATATTTTATTTATGAACAGCTTCTGAACCCTTATTCATCATATGTAATAATAATAATGTATTATACATTGAATCATGTGCTATTTTATTACTTGGATTGCCATATGTGTAACACCCGAAAAATTGCTTATTTGGAAATAGAGCTAAAATGATTTAATTATGTATTTTTATGCTCATGAAAACATAGGAAAATAAAAATTTTCGTTAAATTAAAATTCATCTTAGGATGTAGCAACATTGTTGTGCGTACACGCTAATGCATTGTGTTTTTGTATTGTTTGGTTTTGACCAAGGTACAAAATCAATTCAAACTGTTTTTATTAAAATGCGTTTAGTAGGTAATTTTCCTTCTCTGCTATACCTTTATCCTTTTTCTGCAATCAAATTCCATGTTTCTCAGCTCAAGTTTTCGTTTGGAGCCTCTCAAAATCTTTTCTTTATAACCCGAATCACTCCTTTCAGTTTCTCGTCCATCAATCAATCTCTACAAACTTCTCGGGAATTTTTTCGACTTTTTCTGTAGCTTGTTTCCAATTGTCTGTGAACATAATCTAATTTTTAGATGCTCCAAAATTACCTTTTAGTGAGCTCCAAATACTTTATTTGGGTTCCTCATATTCCATAATGTCTCTGGAAAATTTCCCTGAATTTTCGGAGCTTTCGGAGTATTTTTCGTGGCTTAAATAATAATTCTGGACTTTTTTGGAATTATTTTATCCATGAAAATAATTAATTCCAAAAATAATAAATCTCTCATTTGTTTTTCAACGCTCAAAGACCATGTGCAATAATCCTAATAAATCTCAAAGGCCCATACATTTATTTACTAATGGGCTTAAATGATTACTTAGGTCTATTAGCGGAGGTGGATGGTGCAACATCAATTAGCACCATATCGCTAGTTGACATAGAGGTGAATAGTTTTCCTCCCTATATTTACGTACCTACCTCATGGGTAAAGCACACCAAAAATACCATAGAGTAGCCCTTGGGAAATCTCTCGTGTAGTAAATTATATTTTCTCCTCCTTCTCTTGCCGAGCGTACGTTCTACTTTAAGAAGAAGAAGAGGTATTTACTTGAATTCCACTGTCTAGATCACATTAAAAACCAGATTTTGATTTATTTTCGAAATTAAAATTCTAGGTATTTACAAAACTGCCACTATCTTATTTAGGCCATATCTTCTACGTTTTAACTCCGATTTGACACGTTCAAATTCCGTTAGGTTCGTATTTGCGAGCTCTATATGTTGGTAGTACTGTATAGTAGGTTTGGAAAATTTAATTTTCGAGTTTATATTAAAGTAATTATTTATCTATAGGAAATCTTAGAAAATTCATAACTTTCACGTTTTAAATCCGAATTTCATGATCTTTACGTCTGTGTGATCGTAGTAACGTGTAGAAGAGTTTTACAAACTTTTTATACTGTTAGTGCTACTGTTGGTGAGGTTTTCTACCTTTAAGATTCGATGTTAGATTTAATCTATTATTTTACTAAAGAAAATTTCGTTTAATTCATAACTTATTTGTTTTAATTCCGAATTAGTCCATTCAAATTGCAATGAATTTATAACAACATGAACTACGTATTAGTATTAATGTTTTCTTTATCAAAATCTCTAGAATTTCATAATTTAGATCTAACATGATTAATAACTGTGCAACTAGATTTATGAATAAAATATTATTGATTTCTCCTTTAGTTTTCTAAATTTAAATGTAATTTAGCCTAAGTCACTTTTGAATATCTATAAAAAGTATTTTATCCTATATATATGATTTTATATAGTTAAAACAAATGAGACCTATAATTTTCAGTTTTATACAACAAAATCTTTCGGTGTATGTATTTCTTTCACCGTAGCTCCGATTAGCGGGTTTTCCGCGTTTATGTGTTCGTAGCAACGCGTATGTTAGTTTACGATCTTCTTTAATTGTTTGGTGTACTGTTGTAATTATTATTCATTGTTTGCTTCGTATGATTGCTCGATGCGTGTGTGGTGATTTATTGATCAAGTCCAGTCGGTGAGATTTACGTGGAGATTCAAGAAGCTATTAATTGAAGATTTGGATCAGAGAAAGGATCTCAATTTAAGGTAAGTATAGCATGGGATCATCCTTATTTTCTATTCACCTTTAATACACTTAATTCATGTGCATGTGTCTACCTTGTTACCCCTAAGGATATCCGAGTTTTTATATCTTGTACCTTGACACCCATGGGACATTGCATTGGGTAGTATTATGCTAGTGCTCAAGATAAATAACCATGATCTGTAACTTGACTAATGTTATATGCAATAAACGTTTAAAAGATGATTTATAGAAACATGGCTCAAGAGGGCTAGAGCATATTTGGTTGTTTTTATGGTGCTCTAGTTTCTCTCCTTAAGGACTTATCTGTAAGCGAACATCCGGGACTTACAGTACAACTGTGAGGACTATATGGCTCTGGCTTTAGTCATATAGAAGGACCTTTTCTAGCTTGTTAGAGGTTACCCTTGTGGCACAAATGGGGAAAAGCAGACTATGGATCCCTGCGTGGTTGTATCACACAGACTGACTGATGAAACCTAGCGGCCCTAACTTGTTAGACGAACCTTTGAAAGACTTCATAGTGAACCCTGCTGACCTTCCTTGGAAGTGGGTCAAGAGATTAGCTACCTCGGGCAAAAGGGTAAATCATGACTCATAGTGAAAGTATACAACCTCTACAGAGTGTAAAACTGTTATAACAGCCATGCTCACGGTCACGAGTGGCCTTGGACCCTTATAGAATAAATGATGAACACTGATGATAATGATAATACTGATGATATTGAAGCTCACTATTGATTATTGTTTCTTGCTATACGTTATTCACGTTTACATGATCATGAGGTTATTTGGGCTTATGGTAAACTTGTTGCTACTCAAATGCTAAAAAGATGACTCACTAAAAGCTATCGCAGTAAACCAGTGTCAACTTTTGAGCCTCATGAACCCCATGATATATTTGCTGAGTTCGACATGGACTCACTCTTGCTATTTCCCACACCTCAGGATATTCTCTGGAGTTTTTAGGCTTGTGATCAACCAGTTAGTTTGTTCCTGGAGTGAAGTCTACATCCGGTGTTCGGAGTTGTCTTTTCGCTGTGTTGCTCTCTAAGGTTATATCTTATACTATTGCATTATGTTTATTAAGCATTTGTCTCTTGATATTACACTTATCTGTGGCTATATGTGAGATTTGACTTCTTTATTTCACATATAGTGTATGTCTAGTTTTGTCCTTAAAACCGGGTGTGACAGAGTGGTATCAAAGCAATGCTGACTGTAGGACGCAAGCCTAGTTAGAAAATGGTCATTTTAAGGTTTATAACCTGCTATGAAATCCTTGTTGTATAAACCTTGCTATTTTTTTGTCCACTATATTCCCACCCTTGATATTCATCTTCTCCATGATGCTTGTTTTAAGCCTTTGATCTCATCACACTCCTTGATTTGATATGCTTTTTAGAACCATTCCTCACCCCCCTTCTTGCGAAATTGAAAGAGGAGCTTTAGGATCCTTACCCTTGGTATGAAGAGAACAATAGTATCACCAGTTGACTCAATGTTTGAAGTGTGAACCTTCGGTGTTCCATTTGTTGTCATTATGTTTATGCTTGATTTGGATCTTTGTAATGATTGCAATGAATTTGTGGATCCCACAATTTCATTTAGATATCGGCTTAAGATATAAGGATTATTGAATAGGTAGATGGGTTGGTTTATTTTGACTCTCTACATCCTATCCTTTTAGAGCAGTCTATCTCATTTGCCTTATACATCTGTCTTTGGATGACTATAAATCATGAGAAAATTATAGACAACATTAGGCTTCGACATCTTTATCTAGCCGCGAGAACCACCCTCATAGCTATTTTGGATTAGGAGTTATGAAAATCACAAGATGATATAACTATGCTGTCAGCAACCTGGAACAGTTCGGTTGTGCACTGTTTTCGACCAACTTAACTGCAGAATTTGGAAAAGTGTTTTACATGAAAGTTGTGGAGAATTTGATAAGATTTCCAACGGTATAAGCTGCAACTACATTGGATAAACGGAATGAGAGTTATTGTTATTTTACTGCACTGTTTTTTTACTGCACTGTTTTTTTCCTCTCGCGAGGAAACTTCAGGCTATTTGCTTCTACTTCTATACACAAGCCTCTAGAGAATTAGGACATGATGGTAGTTAACTTATACTAAAGATGATGCAAGTTACCCTTGGCATCCCCTGGCTGATATTTTCTTAAGGGGGGTAGCCAAGTTAATGAAGATGTGAGACCAAGGTTTCATATGTTCGAGTGCTTCACTTGGAAGTATCAGTTAACCCAATTGTTGCGAGATCCTCATCAAGCGCGTGTACCCTTTTCTTACAATTGGTGACTTGTTGGATCCACTACATGGAGCTCGTGTATTCATCAGGATTGGTCTTCAATTCGAGCTATCATCAGTTGGGAGTTCAACCTTCAACATACCCAAGGTAAATTGGCATGGATAACATATGAGGCGATGCTGGAAATCTATAGTTGGTTTTATAGAGACTTAGGAAACCTCGTCACTGCTACACCAGGCATGGCTAGTAAAGGAAACTTTTGGTATGGATAGGTTTATCTCTAATGGTGGAATTATGGAGAAGAACACAAGAATTGATGCGCTGAGTTGGAACTCATCCAAGGATGCAAGTGTGACTCAGAGTTTCCTTGGAATAATAAGATTCTATCAGAGTTTTATTGGAGACATTATAAAGATGGGCATGAGAATTTCCTCTATAATGCATCCGATCAAGACTTGGGATATGATGTGCTCTATGCAAAAAGAGTAGTAGCTTATGTATTAAGTCAACTAAGTAAGTTGGACCACCTGACACATGATATGGAGATATCTAGTGTGGAACATGAGATACTATCTTCTTGGATATAAGAGAGATATCTACATGGAACATAAGAGTCTAGAAGGCATTTACACTAAGTTGGGGTTGAGTTAGTGACATTATCATTGGATTTGAGTTGATTACGACATGGAAGGTGCTATCACTTGGAGAAGCAAAGTAAGAGTCATTACCAATGCCCTTAGCAAAGGAGAATTTTGCTAAGAAGATTCGTAAGACACCATGGACTAAGCATCGTTTTTAAGTGTTGCACAACTTAACCTAAGCATAAATAGTCATATGCTTTCAAAGTTGGTGGTAGAACCTACTTTAAACAAAGAAAGTAAGAAGGCTTCATTGGGAGGTGAATGTATGAAGTAGGAGGTTGGATAGTATGGATTAGAAAAGAATATAGCCGAACATGATGAGAGTTATTGCATTGCAGTTTGAATCAGTGGGGACAAGAGTTTATCATACAAGTGACAGCAAGGTGGTCTTTATGAGAAGTGTAAAGAGTGTTGATGTGAAGAGCAAGCCAGCACCCCACCGCAACGGTTCATTTAAGGTTGCTAACCAGAAAAACGAGGAGTGGCCTGACAGTTGAAAGTTACCTAAGAATTGGTTTAGAGTTACATCTGGGCTGTGAGGAATACCCGTCAAAATCTTGGAAATAGTGAGCTAGTTACCGGAGTAAGATTATCAAGGTATGTAGAAACAATGGAGTGGCACTAAGATGATGAGGCAGCTTGATCAAGTGAAGAAGATCTATAGTCTGAGTTCTCATATCTCTTTGATCAACTTCACCCAAATCTTGGGATGAGATTCATCTTAAGGGGGTAGAATTGTAACACCCGAAAAATTGCTTATTTGGAAATAGAGCTAAAATGATTTAATTATGTATTTTTGTGCTCATGAAAACATAGGAAAATAAAAATTTTCGTTAAATTAAAATTCATCTTAGGATGTAGCAACATTGTTGTGTATACATGCTAATGCATTGTGTTTTTGTATTGTTTGGTTTTGACCAAGGTACAAAATCAATTCAAACTGTTTTTATTAAAATGCGTTTAGTAGGTAATTTTCCTTCTCTGCTATACCTTTATCCTTTTTCTGTAATCAAATTCCATGTTTCTCAGCTCAAGTTTTCGTTTGGAGCCTCTCAAAATCTTTTCTTTATAACCCGAATCACTCCTTTCAGTTTCTCGTCCATCAATCAATCTCTACAAACTTCTCAGGAATTTTTTCGACTTTTTCTATAGCTTGTTTCCACTTGTCTGTGAGCATAATCTAATTTTTAGATGCTCCAAAATTACTTTTTAGTGAGCTCCAAATACTTTATTTGGGTTCCTCATGTTCCATAATGTCTCTGAAAAATTTCCCTGAATTTTCGGAGCTTTCGGAGTATTTTTCGCGGCTTAAATAATAATTCTAGACTTTTCTGGAATTATTTTATCCATGAAAATAATTAATTCCAAAAATAATAAATCTCTCATTTGTTTTTCAACGCTCAAAGACTATGTGCAATAATCCTAATAAATCTCAAAGGCCCATACATTTATTTACTAATGGGCTTAAATGATTATTTAGGCCTATTAGCGGAGGTGGATGGTGCAACGTCAATTAGCACCATATCGCTAGTTGACATAGATGTGGAGAGTTTTTCTCCCTATATATACGTACCTACCCCATGAGCAAAGGATACCAAAACTACCATAGAGGAGCCCCTAGTTTGGGAAATCTCTCGTGTAGTAAATTATATTTTATCCTCCTTCTCTTGCCGCCGTCCGACGAAGCCACCAGGCTACTTGCTCGTGAGCATACGTTCTACTCAAGAAGAAGAAGAGGTATTTATTTGAATTCCACTGTCTAGATCACATTAAAAACCAGATTTTGATTTATTTTCGAAATTAAAATTCTAGGTATTTACAAAACTGCCACTATCTTGTTTAGGCCATATCTTCTACGTTTTAACTCCGATTTGACACGTTCAAATTGCGTTAGGTTCGTATTTGCGAGCTATATATGTTGGTATTACTGTACAGTAGGTTTGGAAAATTTAATTTTTGAGTTTATATTAAAGTAATTATTTATCTATAGGAAATCTTAGAAAATTCATAACTTTCACGTTTTAAATCCGAATTTCGTGATCTTTATGTCTGTGTGATCGTAGTAACGTGTAGAAGAGTTTTACAAACTTTTTATACTATTAGTGCTACTGTTGGTTAGGTTTTATACCTTTAAGATTCGATGTTAGATTTAATCTATTATTTTACTAAAGAAAATTTCGTTTAATTCATAACTTATTTGTTTTAATTCTGAATTAGTCCGTTAAAATTGCAATGGATTTATAACAACATGAACTACGTATTAGTATTAATTTTTTCTTTATCAAAATCTCTAGAATTTCATAGTTTAGATCTAACTTGATTAATAACTGTGCAACTAGATTTATAAATAAAATATTATTGATTTCTCCTTTAATTTTCTAAATTTAAATGTTATTTAGCCTAAGTCACTTTTGAATATCTATAAAAAGTATTTTATCCTATATATATGATTTTATACAGTTAAAACAAATGAGACCTATAATTTTCCGTTTTATACAACAAGATCTTTCGGTGTATGTATTTCTTTCACCGTAGCTCCGATTAGCGTGTTTTCCGCGTTTATGTGTTCGTAGCAACACGTAGGTTAGTTTACAATCTTCTTTAATTGTTTGGTGTACTATTGTAATTATTATTCATTGTTTGCTTCGTATGATTGCTCAATGCGTGTGTGGTGATTTATTGATCAAGTCCAGTCGGTGAGATTTACGTGGAGATTCAAGAAGCTATTAATTGAAGATTTGGATCAGAGAAAGGATTTCAATTTAAGGCAAGTATAGCATGGGATCATCCTTATTTCCTATTCACCTTTAATATACTTAATTCATGTGCATGTGTCTACCTTGTTACCCCTAAGGATATCCTAGTTTTTGTATCTTGTACCTTGACACCCATGGGACATTGCATTGGGTAGTATTATGCTAGTGCTCAAGATAAATAACCATGATCTGTAACTTGACTAATGTTATATGCAATAAACGTTTAAAAGATGATTTATAGAAACATAGCTCAAGAGGGCTAGAGCATATTTGGTTGTTTTTATGGTACTCTAGTTTCTCTCCTTAAGGACTTATCTGTAAGCGAACATCCGGGACTTACAGTACAACTGTGAGGGCTATATGGCTCTGGCTTTAGTCATATAGAAGGACCTTTTCTAGCTTGTTAGAGGTTACCCTTGTGGCGCAAATGGGGAAAAGCAGACTATGGATCCCTATGTGGTTGTATCACACAGACTGACTGATGAAACCTAGCGGCCCTAACTTGTTAGACGAACCTGTGAAAGACTTCATAGTGAACCCTACCGACCTTCCTTGGAAGTGGGTCAATAGATTAGCTACCTCGGGCGAAAGGGTAAATCACGACTCACAGTGAAAGTGTACAACCTCTGCAGAGTGTAAAACTGTTATAACAGCTGTGCTCACGGTCATGAGTGGCCTTGGACCCTTACAGAATAAATGATGAACGCTGATGATAATGATAATACTGATGATATTGATGATCACTATTGATTATTGTTTCTTGCTATATGTTATTCACATTTACATGATCATGAGGTTATTTGGGCTTATGGTAAACTTGTTGCTACTCAAATGCTAAAAATATGACTCACTAAAAGCTATCGCGGTAAACCAGTGTCAACTTTTGAGCCTCATGAACCCCATGATATATTTGCTGAGTTCGACATGGACTCACTCTTGCTATTTCCCACACCTCAGGATAGTCTCTGGAGTTTTTAGGCTTGTGATCAACCAGTTAGTTTGTTCCTGGAGTGAAGTCTACACCCGGTGTTCGGAGTTGTCTTTCCGCTGTGTTGCTCTCTAAGGTTATATCTTATACTATTGCATTATGTTTATTAAGCATTTGTCTCTTGATATTACACTTATCTGTGGCTATATGTGAGATTTGACTTCTTTATTTCACATATAATGTATGTCTGTTTTTGTCCTTAAAACCGGGTGTGACAATATGCCACTCAACCGTACAAAGATCCTAAAGAGGAGGTACAAATGGTATCCTCCTGGGGGGCCTCGTGTCGGTTGAGAATGACCCAGGCTGGTCAGGTGGTTGATGCCTATGTTGGTCTGACAGGTGTGGGAACACTCCCCCCGACAAACAGGTATCAAAATGATGGTTGGCCCGCATATTCAATCCTTCAACTCACTAGTGTATGGTACCTAAGAAGTTAACTAAAATTTTGAACTTCTATGCTCTAGGTTAAACACTAAACTTTAAGAGTAACTCTTCCCTACTTAGCTTATTCTAGTCCCTCATCTCATCACTAGTAAGCATTAAATATTCAAATGTTTTCAAAATAATAAAATTGATAGATTAGAAAACACAAGTTTTGGGTGGGATTGATAGGATCACCTAAGCGAGGAGTTATAGTTTAAATCGCCCTATGTTATAGCGTGTCCTTCTAGTTAGTTTGAGAGAGTGGTAGTAATCCTAATCCCAAATCCCTTATCTAGCTTCTCTAGCTCCCAATCTCTCCATCATCCGAAGGCAATCTTTATCCCTTATCTCGTCAAGAAATTTCGGCAGGGTCTTCTTTGTATCTTGGCCTTATCTCCCAATCACAGAACAAGAAAGATAGATATATATATATAGAGATATTCAATCGATATCACAAATATCACAAGACTCACAGATATGGTTCATAGGTAGACGATAAAGGTTTAACCAAGTTCACAACCATCCAACCATGACATTGTAGCAAACTGTCACCTCGATGGGCAACCACACAAGCAACCAAGTATCAAGTACATCCCAACAAAGTATCACGCTCGATGTGGCTAGGCGGCAAGCAAAAGATCAACTTAAAGTTTTCTGACACTCTCACTCAAGAGATGAAGACCATGTCCAACCAAGGAGACGACGACTGTGAATCACTATTGCGGAGGCGGTGGTGGGTACGGCTGGTGCGGCTGCTACTGCGAAGTGTGCAATGCTGGAGGCATCTGCTGGTACAGCAGCGGGAACACTATTGAAGGAGACAAGCTCGGGGTATTCCTACAATAAATGTTCAGCAATAAGTCTAGGTTTGCTAAGTTGAGTTAAGTAAAGTTACGGTGCAAAAATTAAAAGGAATCAAGTATGTACCGGTTGGGGTAGAGCTTGACGAAGGTTAGCCTTGCGGGTGCTACGCATAGGAAGGCATTTGAGTAGCACCTGCAAAAGACATATGAAGTATTGATTAGGTGGTCACCATAGATTTTGACGTATAGTTAGCTAACGAAAAATAAGAGACTCAGGAATTAAATTATTTTATAGTACCTAGAGTCACCGACGGGTAGAGGTGGTAGAAGTGAGTAGTAAAGGCATCATGGGACCACCTAAACTGCGTGAAATCCTGAATATGAGCTGCTAGGTCATTGTGGACTCATTGCACCTCCTCCCATGTGGCGCGCTACTCCATCCTCAGTAAGTTATGCATCGAGGTCTGCACCGGATTGATGAAGCGCTGCTGTAGAAAGTCCTGCTAATGCTCAAACCTCTGATTGAAGTTTCCCTCCATTGGCGTGAGCATGTTTTGGACCCATGCTCTTATGCCATCGAAGTAGCCATCTGGAGGCACCCAAACTCCCTAACCAACAACACCAGCACCCCTCCTACGGCTGATAGCACTGCCCTAAGCTGAAGAATGACCCCTCTCTACTGCTTGAGCCTAGATCTAAGACAGAGACGATGGCCCATCCATCAATGAATCCTTCATGAAGAACTCCTTGTCATTGGCGTGTAGACTGAAGGACTTGTGCAATGTCTCCTCTACGCCCTAGAAGGACGCCTTGGACTTTACCAATGCCATGATGTATGACTAGTAAGCCAAAGCATACTTCAAGTTATGCTTGCTCTCCAGCATCTCCTCAACCAGGTAATCTACCCAATTCACCAGCACACCGTCCATGATAGCCTTGATCGCTATGTAGTAGGTATGCGAATCCTACCAGCATCACCACCCTTGGGTATCACCGTGTAATATAGCATACTGTTCAGCACACTCGGTTCTCTCCTCAGCCCCTTGCTCCATAAGAACTTATCATCCTTGACCTTATGGAACCAGGGAGCCTCATCCTCCTTCACCTCGAGAAGCTCTTTCATCTGCGCCCCTCCCTTCATCAAGTCATAATCAAGACTGCAAGCACAAGGAAACTCCCTAAAAGTAGCCTTGAACTTCCCCTTCCTAGTCATCCACTTGATGGTCTCATTAACCATGTTCACCTCAAGAGTAGCATAGAATCGACAGACCATGACTTCATTCTAGTTTTGCTACAACACCATGACATTCTTCAAACCAGCCTACTCAACTTTGGTCAACAATGCATGGATGTGCTCGAACCTCATCAAGAAATCCCACTTTATCCACTGCTGATTCTTGTTCATGGTAAACTACTCAAAGACACCCTAGAAGAAATGACACTGGTCTCGGGTGTGAAAGAATGAGTTTGGACAAGAGGGTGGCTGACTGAATTGCTTGATCTTGCATGCAACATGGAAGTCCCTATATTGGTGGTCTCTCCAATTCTACCTCCTAGTTGGTGGGCTCAACACGTCGATTGGACTCACCACCATCAGTGGATTGTACTCCACATCCTCATCATCAGACTCCATGTCCTCCTCTCTAGCACCATCACCCTCCTCACCCTCACCCTCTTCATCCCCCTCAACCCCATCATTGTCATCATCAGATTGCTACTCCTGATCGCCCTCTTCCTCTTCCCCCCTCCTCATGGTGGAGATGCAAATGAAATGATGATCATGGTGATCAAGCATGAGGAGATGGACATGGAACAAAGTGTTCAAGGCAAAGGTATAATCATAGGGTTTGCTTTTGCCGGTCTAAGATGTGTAGAGAAGTGATTGACCGGGTTTAGGATTGATAGCCGACTGTCAAGAGGTGCAATCATGGTTAGCTCGTGAATCAAGTGCTACTAGGTCATCATCTTGATCATATGCATTAGGATCTAGTAGAGAGGTAACGTAACGCCTTGAAAAATGATTGTGAAAATGCTAACACATAGGCACATGGTGATATACACATGGTGGTGTTAGCACATTTGCGAAGGCAGTGGAGTTTGAGCGGTAGAGAGGGGTTTGAGTTCCTCTCTTGTGGATTCGACGCTTTTGTGGAAATGAAACGCCTATTTTCCACCGCACCGGAGGTGAAGAAACGGAGGTGAACGAAGGTCACTGGGTGATTAGACTTTGGACCAGACGTGGTCTCGGCATGACCAGACGCATCCGGTCAGTGCTCAGTGTATGTGCGCGTCTCGGTCTTATGATTAGACGCGGTGGCGCATTCGGTCACGATCGATCGGACACGTCCGGTCGCACGTGGAGGCTTACTAGAAATGACTAGACGTTGGCATTGTGGCGTCCGGTTCGTCAAGCGTGCGTGTCCGGTCGCTGACTCACTGGTGCGCGGCTCGGTTTGACCAGCGCGTCCGGTCGATCGTGGGACCGGTGCGTCCGGTTGTGTTTGACAGTTGAGCGCTGTGGCGACCGTTGAAATCGAGCAGTCACTGTTGAATCCAAAGAGACACGTGGTCGGCGCAGGGCGACCGGACGCGGTGCTACGCATCCGGTCAGTTCGACCGGCGTGTCCGGTCGTCCCGAAAAATCGCCCAGTGAAGATGTAACGGCTATATTCGTTCGTGTGGCTATAAATAGTTGCTTGGCCGGCTTGGGGAGTCTCTCTCTTGACTCTTTGAACGCTTGAGACATACTTTGAGCTAGAGAACTTCCCCTCCACTCATCTCCTTACTTGGTTGCATACTCTAGTGATATTGAGTGAGATTCAAGTGCATTGCTTAGTGATTTGCATCTAGTGGCACTTGATCCTTGAGTTGGCTGTGGATTTCTTGTTACTCTTGGGTGTTTCCTGACACCCTAGATGGCTTGAAGCAGCGGTGGTGTTGAGCTCATGATTAGAGATTATTTTGAGCCTCACCAAGTAATTGTGAGGGGTTCTTGAGCCTTCCCCGCGGGAGTTCACAAATTGGCTACTCTAGTGGAGCTCGTGGCTTGGAGGATCTCCATCTTGTGAGTGGATGTGTGGCACCCGCTGAGGGTTTGACTCTTGATAGTCAATTAGCTCATGATCTATCAAGTGGGTGCATCGTCACAACGAGGAGTAGCTTGTTGGGAAGCAAGTGAACCTCGGTAAAATTTCTTGTGTCATCTCTTGCTGAGGATTCTCATTGTGATTGTGTGTGATTTATTTTTTGGATACATCTCATCTCTACACCATCGGTATAAGAATCAATTCACTTCCCTTTTATATTCATGCACTATATTTTGTCTAGTGTGCTTAGAGTAGTCTGTATCACCTAGGGGTAATTGTTTAGAGACTTAGCTTTGTTGGTGTGAACTAGAGATCATAGCCTTACACTAGATTTGAATTTGTGGCTTGCATAAAAGTAGTTGAGCTAGTGCTAGAATTAGCTTCGCCATGTTATATACTAACTTTGTTGTTTAGTGAAGCTTGTAGAAAATTTAAATGGGCTATTCACCCCCCTCTAGCCATTTGGACCATACAGTGGTGTGGCTCACAAGTCAGTGCGAAATGGAGATATTTCTCAACAGCTGAACCTCAGCTCTACTCACTCATCTCTCATTCTCTTCACTCCCTCTCTCTAGAAAGAAGAACAAGAGATAGAAAAGGATGAACTAGAGTGAGAAAGTGAAGAAGATGAAGAAGGAGAGAAGATTCAAGTCTACGAAGGGCAGCATGATTAGCTTTGGATCAAGGCCTCGAGCTTCAACAATCTCTAAACTCATGGTTAGCTCAAGAACTCTCTCTTCTCATGATCATGAGATCAATCCTCAAACCCTAACTCAAGTTTCTCCTCTTGCTTGGATGGATCATGAGGATTGCTTGGTCTTCATCATCTCAAGGGTAAGAATCAAGTGTGCTACAACTCAATCCTCTCAAGATTTCTCTAGATTCCCTCTCATTTGGATTATTGGATATTTTTTCAAGGAATGGTGGAATCCTCCTCTTTTGCTTGGAAGCAAGAATGTCAAGTGCTTGATCTCTAATCTTGGTGACAAGGAACTCACCACAACCCCAACCTAAGTTGTCATACCCAAATCTCAATCTCTCAATCTCTTTTAGGATTTTAAGTAAATTCATGAATCACTAGTTGCACTAGCTAAATCAAGCCCAAACCTTAGATATCCTAAGCCTAGTAAGCTACCTAAGTCACCCTAGGATTATCTTGCACATGCGCGAAGGCCTTAATCCTACATCTAGGTATGAATTCCCAAGCTTTCACCCAAAAACTTTAGAGCATAGGTTATGTCACCTAACTGATAGAGAGTCCGTCAAGATTGACGGAGAGTCCGTTAACCCCTTAGCTTAGCCAACAGAACCTTATACCCCTTCGGTGTGAACCATCGGAGTGTCCGCGACATTTCGCGGAATGTCTGCTGAATTATAAAACCAACGGCTAGGGAACCTGAGAGTACCTAGTTCCTTCTGAATCGTCCGTTGAACCTCACAGAGAGTCCGCTAATTTATAAGCTTGGACCCTTAGTACAACTAAGACCTCCCCATTTTTACCAGAGAGTCCGTCAAAGTGCATAGAGTGTCCACTAACCACAAACTCACCGAAAATGCCTAAGTCCCAAACCACCAAAACGTTCCACGGAACCTTCCGCGGGTAACGGAGAGTCCATCACCTATGATAGAGAGTCCGTCAACTAAACCAGAGATGAAACAGAGACTGTTAACCATAGGCACCCAAACCAGTGGAGCATCTGCCACATGTGTCGGAGTGTCCGGTGAATGACAGAAATAGTAGGTATTGTCTAGAACCCTAGCTTAGAGTTCGATCAACCTTAACCACACTAGTAAACAACTAGTACAATGGTAGAGCACAATTTCACGCCCGGTTTTCCAAAGAAGACCAAGCACTCATTATATGTGTGCCCAGGAAGTCCACACATACAACAACATAATAGAGATATCAAAATAATGTTTATATAAAGCGGAATACTTACTATATTAACACTTACAACTATCAGAGTGTCGCGGAATGGTCACTAATCTTTTCTTCAGGCTCCAACGTCACAGGGACGGCTGACTGGGGGCTCCGTATGCCAAGCACTTCTTACAGACTTCTGAAAACTCCACTTCACCTTTATTCTTCTTCTAAGCAACACCTTACTACACACAGGAGTGTGGGGAAATAGCAAGGGTGAGTCCATGTCGAACTCAACAAATATAACACGGGGTTCATGAAGCTCAAAAGGTTTGACACGGGTTTACTGCAATAGCTTTTAGTGAGTCATCTTTTTAGCATTTGAGTAGCAACAAGTTACATAAGCCCAAATAACCTCATGATCATGTAAACGAGAATAATGTATAGCAAGAAATAATAATCATTAATGAGCATCAATATCATCAGTATTATCATTATCATCAGTGTTCATCATTTATTCTATAAGGGTCCAAGGCCACTCATGACCGTGAGCACGTCTGTTATAACAGTTTTACACTCTGTAGAGGTTGTACACTTTCACTGTGAGTCGTGATTTACCCTTTCGCCTGAGGTGATCAACCTCTTGACCCACTACCAAGGAAGGTCGGCAGGGTTCACTATGAAGTCTTTCAAAGGTTCGTCTAACAAGTTAGGGCCATTAGATTCACTCGGCAAACAGATGTAGGGCCCTCCTTCCAAATGGCATAATGACGCGCAGCCTATACACATAAGGACAGAGGCCGCACTATACCCGATTCGTCAAGCAATTCTTACGCCATGAAGGTTACCACTAACAAGCTAGAAAAGGTCCTCATACTTGACTAAAGCCAGAGCCATATAGCCCTCACAGTTGTACTGTAAGTCCCGGATGTTCGCTTACAGATAAGTCCTTAAGGAGAGAAACTAGAGCACCATAAAAATAGCCCAATGCTCTAGCCCTCTTGAGCCATGTTTCTATAAAGCATCTTTTAAACGTTTATTGCATATACCATTAGTCAAGTTACAGATCATGGTTATTTATCTCGAGCACTAGCATAAATACTACCCAATACAATGTTCCACCGGTGTCAAGGTACAAGATATAAAAGCTAGGATATCCTTAGGGGTAACAAGGTAGACACATGCACATGAATTAAGTTTATTAAAGGTGAATAGGAAACAAGGATGATCCCATGCTATACTTGCCTTTTCCCAAAGTTAGTTACTTAGAATCTCCAGTTGCTATCTTCTGGACTCAAGTCCTCTATTGCTTCGACTGTCGGTCCTCAGCTCCTCGTCTTCAGCGCTAATTAACCATACTTCTTCTACTCTCAGAAATCAAGTAGAACAAACAGACAATAAACACAACTAAGAACAACACACCAAACACAAGAGACACTTTAAAAGAGCACACTAGACTATACGACATGATGCTATGATCGCGAAAACGTAAGACCGACGGATAACAGAGCTACCATCAAAGAGGACACATGACTATCGAGGAGTTGCAACAAATCGGAGAAGACAAACTATACATTTGATTTATTTTAATTAATGAATTAAGGTGATAGACTTCTAGAGAATTATCCTAAAGTTGAATTAACCAATTTACATTGAATTATAAAAGATGAAGTTAACCTTATTCATATTTTATTTATAAATATTTATTTAGTGTTTAAGTCATTTAAACATTTATAAATTAGAAAGCATAAAGAAGGTGATAACAGCTAATCAAATCATTATGTGTTTCTTGCATAAACTAAACAAGTTCTATTTAAGAAGCACTTAAGTTATTATTAATCATGATAACATTTGATTATTTATAAAAGACAAATTATAAACCAAAGTTACTTTTAATTTGAAAAGACAGTAGATAAATATTAGTTAAATTAACTACATGCTTCATGTTTAACTAAACTAATTATGATTAAGAAACAATTAAGTTAATATTAATCAAGTTAACATTTATTTAAGAATGTTCTATGTATGAACCTAAGTTGCTTCTAATTTAAAAGAGCATGACATAAACATTAATCAAATAAACATAATTTAATTTATAAACACATAACGTGACATGGTAAACAACGTTGCTAATGCATCTCTTACGCCAGCATAGTCACGAAGCAACAAGAACGAAATTATACCCCTATGTTGCTTTTAGTTAGAAAGCTGTTAAATAAATATTAATCAAGTTGCATTTAAATAGATAAATTCATACTTGAGTGACATCATAAAAACTATCGCTACTGTATAGAGCGTGACGCTATGAAATTGTCACAACAAGAACGGATTTACAAACCTAGATTGCTTTTAATCATAGAACTAATTGCATGTCAATTAAATTAATATTTAATTTATATATGACTAGCATGTAACACGTCTATGCCGATAGCATGTAGCTTCAGTTGGCATGATCGCAAAATCACAAGAACGAGTTACTACACTAGGTTGCTTTTAATTAAAAATGCATTAAATAAATATTGCACGTAAATCAATAAATTTATAATTAGGTGACACGATATACATCAGCACTACTACGTAGAGCGCAACTATACGAAACTAACGCAACTGAAACGGAGCAAAACAAAATTAAAACGAAGAAACGATAAAGATATTACGAACTAGTGGCAGAACTGCAATACTTCATCTTGTACCTCCATCCATCTGAAGGGCCTCGGCCTGAGGACGACACAAGAAGGAGAAAAAAATATCTAATTTACTACACGAGAGATTTTCCAAACTAGGGGCTCCTCCACGGTAGTTTTGGTGTGCTTTTATATAGAGAGGTACGTATATATAGGGAGGAAAACTCTCTACCCCACGTCAACTAGCGATTTGGTGCTAATTGACGTTGCACCCTCTATCTTTACTAATAGGCCTAATTAATTATTAAAGCCCATTAGTAAATAAATAAATGGACATTTAGGATTATTGCACAAGGGCTTTGGTGGAAAATGAGATATTTATTATTTTCGGAATTAATTAATTTCGTGGATAAAATAATTCTAGAAAAGTCCAGAATTATTATTTAAGCCGCGAAAAATACTCCGAAAGCTCCGAAAATTCGAGGAAATTTTCCAAAGACATTATGGAACATGAGGAACCCAAATAAATTATTTGGAGCTCATGACAAGATATTTTAGAGCATCTAAAAATTAGATTATGCTCACAGAAAAGCGTGAACTAGCTCTAGAAAAAGCTAGAACAATTCCCGAAGAGTTCACTGAGATTGATTGACACATGAGGAACTGAAAAGAATAATTTACGTTATAAAGAAAAGATTTTAGGAAACTCCCAACGAGAACTTAAGATGAGAAACAAGGAACATTGATTGCAGAAAAAGATAAAGACGTGCCGGATAAGGAAGATCGACCTACTAAACGCATTTTTAAAGACTTTGCTCGCTCTCAACACATAAGAGTTAACAAGCAAACATCACATCAAACAATAGCCCGTCAAATTAGTTTAGAAAAATTTAAAGATTCTTATTATTTTTTTCATTTTTTTATAACTAATTGATGCTATCATAAACTAAACTTAGGAAATTTTATTCGAATATTAAAACATTTATTTTATTTAGTGTTTTCTATGCACAATCTAAAATTAGAAATTTTGGGATGTGACACACAATTAGATGTCTCTTCCCAAGTTCCAAATCAAGTTCTCAATCTTTATCTCTTAATCAATCGTGCAGTTATCTCCAACCCTCGCATCCTCTTTTTTAGGTTCAGTTGGTGTGTGAGGATCATGTATAAGTCATGTGTCGGTATTTCTTAATGTCTATAGAATTAATCCGCAAGCACACGGAATTACCACTGTTGCTTCCACCCATAACTATTTAGGGTATCGTATTTTTCACCGGGAACGGAGGTATTTCTTCTAACTAGTTCCTCTAAGGACAACACAAGGATAGCTGATAAGGGTAGAGATGAATTCCTATGGCTTTAGGGTCTATAGATAGATAAACTCTACTTCTAATTGCTTACTTCGGGCACCAACGTACACTTGGTTTGCCATGTGATACCGACCTGTAGCTCTACGTTGAACTCGAATGTGTGGGATTACAAGGGACGGACATGGCTATTGTTGACGGTAGTTAATGGCAATCATAAACCATCGATATGCCCTACATAAATGACTAAAATAGATCACCAACATAGCTATAAAGTTTTAAACTAATGAGTTCCACGAGTTTTGGTGATTTCATGATTGCAGGAGGATTTAATCGAAGAACCGTCAAGGAGGACCTATTCGTCAAAACAAATCACGTTTATCCGCGATGAAACTGCATTGGGAAGACTCTAGAACACTCCAGAAGGCCACCCACCGTGACTCAACCTACGAGGATGACATGTGGGGCTAGCCGACCCCACCTGTAGGCTGCCCGGCCTAAGGGCCCCACATATCAGTCCCTCCTTCAAACGACGGTTCTCCGCCACCTTAAAGATCAAATCTACGCCGTTGCTCAAGGTCGGTTTGATCCAAGGGTCTAGATTTGACGTAGCCCCCTATATATACACCCATGTACCTTCTCCAGCAGAGCATCCTGATATCCAGAAACCAAAGCCACAATTCACATCCTCATCATCAGGATCGAAGCCAGTAATCAAGAGAAGATTAGTCCTCCAAGTTAGGATCTAATCTTTTTAATAAAAATTGAGAGATAGAGAGTGAGGGAAGAGTTTGGAGGAAGTGCCAGCCTATTGGTGCTCTCTCTACGACTTGTACCCTAACGGGATCAAGTTCATATTGAGCTTGCTTCTGAGATTTCTCTGGTAATCAACTTCTGATTCAAGTAAGTAACGTGCTTATATTGTTCTTTATGTTTGTGACTCTTTTTGAGTACTTTAATCCTTGTCGCTCTTAGGTTAGAGTAGTATTCGTAGTGTAAGCATGGTGCTTAGACTCAGTTATTCGTGGATGTACCATACATTCTGGATCGATGGTAGATCGCAAGGGTGACTATAAAGCCTTGTTGAGTCCTTTGTATACTATCTCCCGTTTGTAGGCCGAGTAGGACCTAATTACTAGGAAAACACACTCTCATTATGTTTTTCCTTGGTAATATCCCTAGTTGAATAGTAGAAGACATAGCTTACCAAAGTTAGAACTAGAGAACCCTAGTGATCCTCTCTATGCTCCTGTTTATCTTAAGTCTTGTTGCTACTCCGGGTTAAGTTAGACTTACTTAAATCACACACTTTCCTCGAGTTTGATATTCTAGAATACTTTCCGGTGAAGTGCTACATTGGTATCCATATGCTTGCGGATTTATCTGTGTGCGTTTAAATATACCAACAAGCATTTCTGGCGCCATTGCCGGAGAAACGGTTGCTGAGTTAACTTCGAACCTAGCTTAACCTTGTACCTTTTATATTTTTATTCTTTTATTCTTTTCTTTACTATGGATTTGGAATCCACTCATATCCATATGCTGCACCAACGAGCGCATGCCTAGTGTAACGGAACTGTCCAAATTATAAGAGCACAAGTACAAAAACAATCACCGAAGTGATCAAATTCTCGCACTTGAGCCCATATAACTCCGGTAGTCCAATGAAATCGCGAGGGATTTCAAACCAACCAACATATAAGCCAAGATCGTAGTGATTCAACATAACAAGTCACATGTTACAACCGTTTCACAAGTAATTCAATATACATCGGAGTTCAACGTAGTTATTACAACTTAAGTTCAAAAGTAGCGGAAGCAAAGTAATTTGAAACTAACAACACCCTTATTTCAAATACATGCCAGTACCAAGGTCGACTTCCAGCAAAAGCATTAGAGAGAAGATGAATAAGAAGGATCATGCCCGTGATCGCACTCCGCCACAAGGCAGGAGCCAACCAACTCTTGCAGTCGTCATGATACATCACAACCTGCACAAGTGGGGATAAAACCCTGAGTACGAAAAGGTACTCAGCTAGACTTACCCGTCAGAAACTAGAAATAAAGTGACACCAAGGATCATGCAAGGCTGATATAAAGTGGGCTAGCTTGACAACATTTTGCATAAAAGCTTAATATGGATAAGTAATCATTAATGCTTAAGCATCAAGTTAATTTTCATTAACCTGTCATCTATATTAGAACCTATACTAGAGCACTCACTTTATTAGGAGCAAACAATATTAACCATAGCAGGTATAAATTGAGACAACCTTTCCATCGTTATCCAATTAACCATCCGTTCAATTTAATGGAATCTACGTTGCCGCTGCTCAAGTCAAGTGCTCACTAACCGGGAGCGACGGCGATTCGAATCGAGTTCCTATCCAGCTGGAGGGGTATTTCTAACACTCACCGAGTCACGCCTGGCGAGGGCTGCTCAGGTCACCTTTGGTATAGTTCAGGAGTCACGGGTTCGACTGATGCCGCGTCCCTAAGGGCGACAATCTGCCAGGTGCTAGGGACTCTAACCCCCCTTTGGTCTCATGCCAATGTCCCCAAGCACATCCTTACTCTCCTCCAAGATGCGACCTACCATTCGATTCCCGGCCTGAACTGTATTACTCGGCTTCGCGGTCGGAACGACTTATCCGGCCAACTAAGTGTTAGACTATGTTCAACATGACTCAAGGACGTACAGTGAATCGGTCCTTAAACGACTCAGACGGGGATAGATCCACACCCAAGACCTCCATGCCCTGTTGCTTCACTATCGTCATCCCGCCCGGTCTCATTTCATTTTATTAAAACATGGTTCCATTCCACGATAGCAAATATAGCCAACTGTGCCATATATGAATATTCCTATATCTCGCAGGTGTCAGGAAATCACCTGACTTCTACCGCTTAAAGCAGGGCTAAGCATCTATTCGATCCTAGTCTATGTAGGATTCAAGGATTCATATAATTGGACAAGGAATGATATAATGCAGCAAGGGTTTCCAACCAACTCCTACCACTTAATGCAACAATACTTATAACATATATAGAATTAATGGCTTTGAGGGTAGGAGGCTTATAATGCTCCAGGGCTTGCCTGGGATCTGACTCAAGTCAGAGTTTGTCAGATGAAACTCGCTTGGTGAGCATTCCCTCATTCTAGCACTTGTCCGATCCTTCCATCTCCGAGATAGGTCCACCCACACCATCTTCTGGTTAGCTCCACATCACGTCCTTCAAGTGGTGCATCTAGCGTACCTAAATGAGATGCAAGATGCAAGTGTATGAATATAAGGGAATGCAATAGATGATGCATCACACACTAATCAAGGCAAGTACAAGGTTACACTAAATACACATAAGCACTTCACATTGCTCATATACACATCACACCACCTATTATGCTAAAATAGCAAGGGAAGCAATACCAAACATAACTCAAGATTTACAAAGCCTCAAGTGTGCTAACTTCATCACCAAGGACATGAATCACACTTAGCAACAAATAAGCAAAGTAACCAAGCATCCATGTATTTTCAACAATTCTGGACATACTACAGTAGCTGAGTAAATCAATCATATCTGGAGTTCTAAAAATCCAAATGACTTGCAAGAAGACATTATAGAAAGCTTATGAAATTCTCTACATTTCATTTATAATCATCATATCATGATTCCAAAGTTTAACATGTAGAATTTACACAAACAAAGAAGCAGGTTTAACATGACAGAGAGCAAGCAATTCTGTAACCCAACTTTAAACAGCTATAACTCCTAAACCACATGGCCAAATGCCACCAAATTTTAACAGAAGCTAGATACATAAACTATCTACAACTTTTGTATATACACATTTCACAACAAAGCATATTATCATGAAGAACTTTGCTAAGTTCCCAGATCTGTCCAGAAACCTCATTTGCAAGAAATTATTATTAACTTATGTTGCAAACATATAATTGGACAAAACCAACTTTACCAACATGTCAAACATGACTAATGAACACCAGAAAACATAGTGTCCATTCCTAAATAATTTCTTTTAATGCATTTTCTTAATTTATTTAGATAATTAGGTCGAATTATGAACACCTACCAAAAGTGCACAATAAATTCTGCCAAAATTACAATGGCCTACATATGCTCCCAGTAGTCTACTGCCAAAATTTCAAGCCATTTGTACATATGTATCAAGCTCGATGAAAAAGACAAATGGCTATTGCAATAAATCATGTGAGAGCAAGATACATTAATAACTCATTCATACAGCAACGAAAATTCATGAAATTTTTACCACACATCAAACATAACATGAGTAGCATGCCACAAAAATTTCACTTAATTTGGAGCCCTACAACCGCAGTTATGAAAAAGACAAATGCAACTAGTATTGAAAACCTAGAGGCATAAATCTATTTTTAAAAATAAAACTTTAAACTAAAACATGCTATATTATAGATCTATTGCATAGACAATTTCACAAGGATTCCAAAAAGTCCTCATTTGCTAATTTATGATTTTCCTATGAATTACTATGAATTTTCAAAGTTTCAGCCTTTTTCCTATAAAAGAAAAATTTAAAACCGAAAAAGAAAAGCACTTTTTCCTCGAGGTCCCTGTATTTTCCACAAATAAAGATCCCAGCAAACAAGTCCCTGCAGGCATTATTCACATGAGTCATTTATTTCGCAACTGGACCCAGAGAAGAGTTTCTAATTCATTTTTCTCCCTCATCTTCTTCCTCTTCACGGAAACGAGCAGAGCACCGCAGACGACGAGCTCGGCATGGCCTACTCCGGCGGCTGGGGCCCGTAGACGGTGGGAAAGGAGGTGGCGAGGCTGTGCTGTGGCCGCGCCTGGACCATGGCTCGGCTAGCTGTAGCCCATGGTCTTCTGACCACGCGCACAGGAGCAGGCGGTGGATGCGGCACAGGCGACGGTGCTTGGCGACACCTCAGCCGACTGGAGGGAGGCGTGGGGAGGTGAGGCACGGCAAGGGAATGGAGGCGCGGCTGCTGGTTGGGCAGAGCAGTGGCGCGGTGGCAGGAGCAAGCAGCACCGCAAGCTTGAGCCACCGGCCATGGCGATGGAAAGGAAAGCGAGAGAGAGAGAATGAGCGAGCAGGGGGAAGGAGGGGCGAGCGCTCGGGCTTTGCCATCTCCACGCGGCGGGATAGTTGGCGAGGTGGCGAGCTGAGCGAGCGCGACCGAGCCACGGGGCGCTCGCGGCCAGAGACCGGTCGGCCATGATGCAGCTCTAGTTCGAATCAACTACCAAGCTGTCAATACTACCTCGAATATACCACTGAAACTCTATTTTCTCCCCTCCATATCTCTTAGACCAATTAGTTATTTGAGCAACCAAATACATGATGTGATATAGCTATATGATCGAGTACAACAACTTTGATTAAAGGAGTTTGGTCCAATTCAAAATGGTTTAAGAGATATTAATTCCCAAAGAGAGCTACAATGAAACTGAAACTGACGAAGTCCAGTTCTCTGACTTAGCCAAAATTTGGGATCCTGAAAACAACACCGAGTTCCAATTTGGGGGCTCTGTTATATTAGGTTAGGGACTAAAACAGATCTTGACCTTTGAACAAAGTTTATTCTACGAAAACTAAACTACAACTTTTATTAAAGAACCTTCGTCTAGCTCAGCCTGGTTAGGAAGATACAAGGCTCCAAATATGGGTACCCGAAACTGAATCTGGCAGTTTAGTTGCAAGCCGACTGAAATTGTATTCTTCTCCCCCTTCTAACTCTTAATCCGCTAGGTGTTTGCAAAAACTTCACTAATAAAAGTTATAGAGCTACATGAAATGTCCAACTTTTATTATACAAGTTTGGTCTGGATCGCCATGGTTTTCAATCTACAGGCTCAAAAGTCACGTACTCTGAAACTGTACTGCAGTCCAACACTTAGAAAATTTTTGGAGCTTCAAAACAGCACTGACTTGATTGTTGCGAGCTCCATTTGACTAGGTTAGAGGCCAAAGAAACTCTTGACCATTAAACAAAGTTTGTTGTACACAAGATGAACTACAACTTTTGTTTAAGGTCAAACCTCATAACTAGTACAAAAGTCAAACTTTCACTTTAGTCAAAGTAGCAACTCGATAAAGCATAAACTAGGGTTTTAGGCCAATTGGGGCATTTTCTTGACTTTTGCTCAACATGAACCCTTCATGACTTTTGTTGTAGAGTTCATCTAGAGTTATTTGGGTAAGTTTGCAAAGTTTGGTTGATGACCTATATTTCCATTCACTTAATAGTGCAATTCAATCACTTAGTAAAACCATTCCAAGAAGGATATAACTTATCATTTCATGTGACTTTTTGATTCCAAACTTCATGAAACTTTTCCAAGGGTCACTATAGATAGGTGCTAAGGTGAGACACATGAAGATATTGTAATAACACCACCCAAGCATATATCTTGAAAAGGGGCCTATATGTGAAGCAATAGTGCAACATCCAACTTTAGGTTAGGCTCATCTCCATAGGTTGACCTTGACCTCGTCATCTCCACTTAATCTATCATGTTTGAGCTCAAACCCACTGCTTAGTGAGTGACAAACACCTGGGGTGTTACAGCCCTCCCCCCTTAAAAGAATCGCGTCCTGAGATTTGAAATGGAAGACCTTTTAAGGAAGAGAGGCATGTTATCTAGTTCCCAACATCTGCTATAGCATTCAACTACAAAGTTTCAACATCAGTGAACAATTTGGCCAATGCACTTTCTGATACTTACTCTTCATGGTAAAATTTTTCTAAAGAATTTCCTTCATTGACTTTCATGAAGCATTGTTACTTTGGGAGGAATCCAAGATAGCACAGTACTGCATTCTCAGTGTACGGCGATCATTTGGTCCATGAGCGAACCACTCACAAGTATCTGATTCTTTAATGAATCACATCATAGGCCATATGAACTTTACACTAGACCGAAATCTTCAGAAGTATACTCGTTAAAATGACTCTATGTTCACGAAGTTTGAAAAGCAGTCCTCTACCAAAATGGCTTGAGCACAACCTTCCAAAAGGGTGAGATCATAGACGACAAATATACTCTGAGGCTATAGGATACTGACTAACCAATGGACAGGGTCTAAGTTGGTCGTAAATGTTCATTCATTTAGACACCAACTAATGGAAAACTACTTGAGGTTCCATGTGTGCAGTTCTCTTTCTCTGATGACAACACTGTATTATCTGAGTCTGTTTGAGGGATTAGTGAGTGTGATAGCTGACTCTGTCGGCTTCGTATTTTTGCCAACAGCTATCTAAAAGATTCTTTTATCCAAAGACAATAGTTATTTGGGTTGAATCAGATGCAACCTTCTTGGGTGAGAACACTTTAAGATACCAAAGATCAGTGAGTATTATCAATTATTGCCAAAGAAAGATGTAGCAAGGCCTTAAGGACAACAAAAGTTGTAAATATTTACTAAACCGTGGGGAGTAGTCTACCACCAAGCGGTTGAGTAAAATTTTCCTTTGTGACTTAGTTGCACTGTAAGTTGAGTTGACTTGCAATGTAGTGAAACTAGCTTTGTCAGGCTAACTTTTCACCGTGAGGCTTCCTCTTTAGGATCAAACAGCAGCTCTAAGCTGGGAAATCTGTTGTTTGACACTTTTCAATTTGCTTTTGATACACGATGGTATACATTGATTTGCAGAAACCAAGGTTGCTCGTACTTTGTTGATACGAGAATGCAAAAGCAACAAAAGAGTGTAAACTAGTATCTGTGGGACCTCAAAAGGGCCATCCAATAGCAGGTCCCGACCATTAATTTACATACCAATCCGATGATGCACACGCTTTGAACTTGCGGATTACTTTTGCAAGGCAAAACACATACTCCACCTGTAGGACATTCTTACAAGGATAAATATCTGTTTCTGAATATTCCTCAATACTTCATCCAATAGAATTATGAACAAACCATTTGTGGCACCTATGGGCATAAGGATGCGGATCGGAACTAGGGCATACTTTCTCTAATTCTTTACTTTAGATGATAGAACACCTTGCACTATCTGTGTGATTGTCCAGGATGGAATTGACTTGATCTCCATGGCACTGAAAGATAGAGTATCACTCAAGTTGTGGCTAGTTGATTAACTTCTTGTTGGTTATTGCTCTATAAGACATAGCCTTCATAGCTACCAAAGAGTCGTTACCTAGCTAGAGATTAACCTTCCTATTGGTAACTAATTAGTTGTCTCTCAACACTAAAAAGTTCCAAATCTTCATTCTTGATCACAATAATTGTGGTTGATAGAAAGTAGATGGTTGCCATCGAAGTCAGCAGATAAGGAGTCACACCAGAGATGGTTGATTTCGACGGTATGGCCATTATGCATACAAAGGTTAAAACTTGCATAATGTGATGATCGAGTCTTATCCAACGGATGACTTGTCCAACAGTAAGTGTTGTGTGTCCTTTTTATCCAATAGAGATGAGATACTTGCTTACTAGATGGTGGTCGTCAATACTTGGGACAACTAAGTAGAGTCACATGTTTACCACTTCTTGCGGTCTGTTAATGTTTATGTCGGTGACCTGTTCTTCATAGGTTATCCTCTTAGCAACTTCAGAAGGAAGCTCCACTACTTTTTGTCTAAGATATGGATCTTACGATACGATATGGAGAGATAACCAAGAAAGGAACACAAGAAAATAACACATCGACTGTTGTTTCATAATGGATCATGACTAGAAACCGTGATACCAGCGCGTGCCAAGCAGCCAGCCATGTGTCTGCAGCCATAAGAGGCCCTTGGATTCGTCGCGGCACCATCAGCGGCTACTCATAACACCATTACTAAACGCATGACGAAAGTGAAATTTCAAGTGGCACCAATGGTGTCGGTATGGGGGTACCCACATCCAACGATAATAAAAAACAAAATGACTAAGCCACCGCAAAAAGCAACCCGCCTCAACCACGTACCAGGTCCGTCTCGTACGAGGCTAGCTCGACGGAGTGCCTCGACCACGCTCCGGCTCCGACTCGTATGAGGCATCCTCGATGGGAACGCCTCAACCATGCCCCGTCCCGCACAACAGGGCACCTCGACCGCATTTCGACTCGCACGAGGCTCGTTCGCCCATCGGAAAAACACCGACTCGCGTGACCCCGGGTCGGAGCGCTCGACCCACTCAATCCACCTACCCCGAGACAAAAGTCAGAGCATTTAATGCGATTACCTGCTACCACCTATCGACATGGCCGCAACCAGGATCGATGTGGGAGCAATGCCGGTGTCAGTCCTCACTGTTTTACCACCCATCCCGTGATGGGTGGTGAAACCTGTCACTATACACACCATACCGTGCACTGTTTATCGCCAGTCACCCTCGAGGGAGGATACGGCAAGGTCCGTATTCCGCAATCTCGGGGATTCGGCCTTATCCGTCCGACCTCGACGCCCAGCACAGTTCAATAGGGAGGGAAGGCCGGCATGGCATGGTGCTCCAGGACATTTCGCCGTCTCATCCCTGACGTCACCATGGTGTCCAGGGATGGCCGGCCATTCCCGGGGCATGTCGCTACAGTCACCTCTACAGGGATCGACAAAACATCACCTCAAGGCTCCCCAGTGCCCTGGCCTCCTCTTACCCTATAAAAAGGGCAGGCCAGGACCCTACAAGAGGACACGGACAGCAGGCAAGACATGAGTCCAAAGCCAAGTGCCAGCAATCCAAGACCCCCAACATAGAGATCAACATCTCAAGCAATCATCTTTGTACTCTTTTTTCTCTCTTTGAGACTTGGGCTCGCCACCCTCTCTCGTAAGCTTGTAACCCCTACACAAGCACCTCGGTGCAAGGAAATACAAAACTCTCCCCCCCGCTGGACGTAGGGCCTTCTTCTGCCTGAACCAGGATAAACCCCCGTGTGTTCTCCTTGCATCACCATCCAGGTTAGGGACACGCAGCACTCACTCATCGGTTTAGGACCCCCACGGGACCGAACCCTGATAGTTGGCGTGCCAGGTAGGTGCCCATTGCGTGCCAACATTGCTTTCCCGCCATTCTTTCCTGGATGGCTGACCCCGAATGTCCACTCCCGTTGGCCACGGTGATCTGGTTTGGGAGTTTGGAGTTCATGTCGCTTGGCCACGGCTACGATATGGTCCTCCTCCCACCCAGGCACCCGACCAACGAGGATTACGAGCTCTCCTAGCCTGGGGGAGCACTGCGTCGGTATCATCGCTCCCGACAGGCATGAGCCGCCAGACGACGGCGAGCCCGGCGCAACCGCCGTCTTCACCTCACGGAGGGTGGTGGGATTCCCTGATTCGGCGCCTCTCAGCTAGACGCCAACCCAGATTTCCTCGTTGAGGGTCTGTGTAGGATGAGCTTGGCTAAGGGTAAGATGCCGACGGAGAATTCCGCCGCTCCCCCGTCCGGTGAGACACCGCCGCTACCTGATCCAGCCACTTCGACGCGTGCAACGATATCTCCATCAACATTCCCGTTTGGGCTAGACCCGGTTGCCCGGGCGTACGCTTCCTCTGTGAGCACTAACATGAGTGCTTATGAGGAACTTCCCGGGCACCATCTATGCTCCACTCTGGACCTTGTTGCATCCACGCCGGCTTCTGAGTATCTGGACTCTACGGAGACCCCGGAAATAGAGCCCCGTGTGATTGCTTCTCAACGTTGCAACCACAGAGGTGATTTGCAACAGTCTCACATTCCCCCATCATATTACTACTTCGGCGCCCCTGACTCCGACTCGGCTGACGACACCAACGATCCGACCCGCGAGTGCTTCAACATCGACGAAGCCAGCATGTCAGAATTGGAGGACGAGGAGCCGGTTGAAGGAAGGCACATGCCTCCTCATGTCGAGCTCCCTGCTGAGCGAGATGAGGCTCAATTCCTTGCAGATCAAGGAATGCAGCTCGAGCAAATTCGCGAGTTGCAGGACAGGCTCGACGAGGAACAAGAAAATCTACACCTACTCCAACAAACCCTCGAGCATGAGCGTGTGGCACACGCACTTGGCGGGAGAGCTCGCGAGAGAGCTCACGACGTCAACCACCGCATCAACGAGGACCGGGCGGTCGACCCCCCGGTTTTCGCTTGAGCCAGCCAGAACGTCGTCGCCACCGCCATGCTCCTCCGCAACATGCCTGAGCCATCAAACCCCGACGCCTGTCGGGCTCGAGATGAAATCCGAGAGGTCCTCGAGACCGCTGCCATGCAGCAGGCCGAGAGCTCTGCCTCGAGGCGACGCGAGCCAGCCTCGGAGCGGCACGTCGAGCCCTCCCGACAGGAGAGAGAGGCCTCGGTTCATCCCGAGCCTGCCCGGTGAAACAGGGCGGCGCCTGTCCTCGAGCACATTGCCGACGATCATGAACCCCAAGACACCCGTGGCAACATCGTTGAGCGCCGCACGCGCAAACACGGTGACGGTGTGGCTCGAGGTTATCGTGTGCACAGAGGCGGGCGCTACGACAGCTCAGAAGATCGTAGCCCTTCACCTGAGCCTCCGGGCCCTCGGGTCTTCAGTAAGGCTATCCGCGAGATGATACTCCCGGCTCGGTTCCGCCCTCCCATGACTCTCACCAAGTACAACGGCGAGACCAAACCCGAACTTTGGCTCACCGATTTTCGCTTGGCGTGTCAGCTGGGCGGGGCCACCGATGACCGGGTCATCATCCGACAACTCCCCTTGTTCCTCTTCGACACCGCTCGAGCCTGGCTCGAGGATCTCCCACCTCGACAGATCCACGACTAGGACGATCTTGTGAGGGTGTTCGAGGGAAACTTCAAGGGGACCTATGTGCGCCCCGGCAACTCGTGGGACCTCTGGAGTTGCAAACAAAAACCGGGTGAATCCCTCTGGGATTACATCCGGCGCTTCTCCAGGCAGCGCACCGAGCTCCCCAACATCACCGACTCTGATGTAATCATGGCCTTCCTCTTCCGAACCACCTGCAAGGAGTTGGTCCGAGAGTTGGGCCGTAACACCCCACTCAGTGCCAACGGATTGATGGACATCGTCACCAACTTTGCCGTTGGCGAGGAGGCAGTTGGTGCCATCTTTGGCGGTGACCAGGGCAAAGGGAAGCAAAAGATCTCCAGCAACCATCCGTCGACCTCAGGTCGGATGGAGGGATCGACGGGCCATCACTCGACCCTCCACCTATGGCAGAAGCCCCCTTGACCGGGGCTGAAGCCATGCAGGCGGAAGGCTCGACCTCACCATCTGACCCCGAGCCTGACTGGCGCGTTCCGTACCTCGACCATCTCATCCGAGGGGACCTCCCCTCGGATAAGACCGAGGCTCGACGGATCGCTCGCCGGGCCAAAACCTTTGTGATCTTTGGCGACAGTAGGGAGTTGTACCGCCACAGCCCTACTGGCATCCTCCAACGTTGCATCACAAGTGAGGAAGGTAGAGACCTGCTCGACGATCTACACTCGGGGGCTTGCGGTCACCACGCAGCGCCTCGAACCCTTGTCGGAAATGCTTTCCGACAAGGTTTCTATTGGCCGACCGTGATCTCCGACGCTGTCAAGCTAGTACGCTCCTGCAAAGGTTGCTAGTACTATGCGAGACAATCCCATCTTCCAGCACATGCCCTACAAACCATTCCCATCACGTGGCTGTTTGCCGTTTGGGGGCTCGACCTTGTCGGACCTTTGAAAAGGACAACCGGCGGCTTCACCTACTTGCTCGTTGCCATCGACAAATTCTCCAAGTGGATCGAGGCCCGCCCTATCACCAGCATCAGGTCCGAGCAAGCTGTGCTCTTTTTCACCGACATCATCCACCGCTTTGGGGTTCCCAACTGTATCATCACGGACAATGGCACCCAGTTTATCGGTAAAAAGTTTCTGGATTTCTGCGACAACCACCACATCCATGTGCTCTGGTCAGCCGTGGCTCATCCAAAAACAAATGGCCAAGTGGAACGTGCCAATGGCATGGTCCTGCAAGGCCTGAAATCTAGAATCTTTGACAAGCTAAACAAACATGGGAAGAGATGGGCTGCCAAGCTCCCCTTGGTCCTATGGAGCCTAAGAACAACGCCGAGTCGAGCCACGGGGTTCACTCTGTTCTTCTTAGTCTACGGATCTGAGGCCATGCTCCCCACTGACATAGAATATGGGTCCCCAAGGCTAAAAGCCTACAACGAGAGAAATAACGACGCCGCAAGAGAGGACGCCCTCGACCAGCTCGAGGAAGCCTGAGATGTGGCTCTGTTACATTCTGCCAGGTACCAGCAAGGTCTCCGATGCTACCACGACAGACACGTTCGCAGGCATGACCTCAACGTCGGTGACCTGGTGCTACGACGAAACCAGAACACCAAGGGATGGCACAAGCTCATGCCCCTATGGGAAGGACCGTACATCATCGTAGAAGTACTAAAGCCGGGCACCTACAAGCTATCTAATGAGAAGGGCAAAATCCTCACCAATGCTTGGAACATTAAACAACTACGTCGCTTTTTCCCTTAAAAAGCCTCGAGGCTCTGTAATTTCTTTTCAATCTCATCAATAAAGAATACAACAACGTTCAAACTTTCGTTTTACAAACAACGAGGAAGGATCGACTCTGCTCTCCCAGAATCGACCCTCCCTCGGGGGCTACAAGGGGGGAACCCCCAGTCCCTGAAAAAACTTGTACTCTTTTTTAAAGTTGAAGAACTACCTATTAGGTCGACAACGCTGCGAGATCACCCTGAGGCTCAAAGGGGCTCTCGAGCCGTGAGATCACTTACGCCTCCGAGGCTACGGTACCTCCACTCACCCCCACGCCTAGGGGCACGACCGCACGCCAAGTAGACCTAATGGCGGTTCATAACTTTGAAAAGGAGTACACCCCCCGTCGATTAAATCAGGTTCTTACACGATCTATGAGGCCGCAAAGAGCACCCTAGAGTTCGAGGGCAGTCGAGCCGTGAGATCACTCATGCCTCCAAGGCTACGATACCTCTGCTCACTCCCTTACGCTCAAAGGCACGACGGCATGCTAAGTAAGTCATGCGAAAACGTGATTCAAGCAATAAAGGGAAGAAAAGCTCGAACCAAACTTAAATAACCAGCGCAGGTTTACGTTCTGATTTTTTAAGGCCTCTGAGGCCACCACGACCAAAATTCAAAATACTAACTTATTACATGGGCCTCTGTGCCTAGATTTGGCTCACAGGCCCTCATTCTCCTCGTCCGTCCGGTCCGGGTCGGTGATGAAGCCGTCAGCAACAAGCTCCATGTCATACACGAACCTAGACCAAACGACGACCAGTGCTCTCTTCATGCCGTGGTGGAGGCTGCCCCGTATCCTTTCTTGGACAAGGTGGCCCAGCGCCACCATCCGGCGGACGAAGGAGTTCCCCGGGGTGTCCTCCCCTGTGTCGGCGTCGGGCTCGACCCCCAGGCCGTCACACACGGAGGTGATCGTGCCCTAGAGCATCTGAGTCCGTTGGGTCTCGGCCTCGAGGAGGCTCTGGAAGGAGTTGGCCACCGCCTGGGCCACCCGCTGCTCCCTCTCCAGTTCTGGAACACAATTAACTGAATTAGCACTAGACGCCAAGGCCGTAACACCAATACTTACCCTCGGTATGGGTCTGCAAGCCCACGATCTCGTCACGGAGCCCCCCGCACGTCCTCTCGAGCGCTTGAAGAGCGCCGTCCCTGTCACGAATGGCCGCCCTCAAAGTATCAATCTCCTGGCGGGCGTTCAGAAGAGCCGCGTCCTTCTCCTGAACGGCTCCGCTCAGCGCCGCGACCTCGTCCTTCAGGGCACCGAAGCGAGCAGTTACTTGCCCGATCTGGATGTTGAGGGTGTCACGATGACGGCTGACTAGGGCGACGTCCTCCTCGAGCTCTTTCACCCGTGCCGATAGGGGCACGAGATCCTCGCGGGCCTTAGCTACCTCCTCCCGGGCCTTGGTCATGTCTTCATGCACCACAGCCTCGGCCGCCTAGGCCTGCATCGCCTCCTCCTTGACCGTCGCGTAGGCGACGCACAGCTTGACCACGTCGGCACTCTGATCGGAAAGTCATTTGTTGGCCTCCTCGACCAGAGCCCGTTGCCGGGCAAGCGCCGCCCACACGCCGCTCTCATTTCGAATGAAGAGCGACTTGCGGCGGGAGCGCTCCTTGAGCTCCTGATCACGGTTCGGGAAAACCAAAGAGGTTAAGAACCAAAAGAAAGGGGGCGAAAGGACAGCAAAAGGATAGCAAAAGAACTGATAAGCCAAACATACCTCTGTGGCGTCCCGCATGCCTCGTGACACGGCCTCCGTCACCACACAAAGCGATCAATCTATGTGTTGACGAAGCAGCTACGGTGGAGGGTGGAGTCGTCGAGGGTGAGGTCGACCATGGCTGGCGTCGACCCTTCCGCCGGGGCCGGCCCCTCGACCACCGTCACCTCTTCCTCTGGGACCACGAGCGGGGGCTCGACGACCCCACCCTCCACCGTAGCTGCTGGCTCCGCCGGCGGGTCTTGCTGCGGTTGCGGCTCTCCCGGCTACGCCGCCTCCTGTCCCGTCGCCAGCAGGACCTCCTCCATCACCACATCCGCATCTGCCCGCTCCGCATCGCGGACGGATGCCTCGGCCGTTGCGGCCTTGACGGCATCCTCGGCAGTCGACGACGACCCCAACTCCGCCCCGCCCGTGCTGGGCACCGCCACCTCTGACGGTCCCGACCCCTGCGCGGCAGGGTCGGAACCGGCGACCGTCGGGACACCCGCGTCCGCCTGGGCCGTCACCTCCTACTGCTTCAGGCGCTCCTTTGCGGCCCGAAGCCTCTCAACCCAGGCGGCGTCATCCGCCACCGTCCGATTAATGACGACGGCGCTCGCCCCATCAGCTCCGCCTTGCACTTGAGCCTGTGAAACAAGAAGAAATATCAGAAAACGGTACCAATAAAAAGCGACAAAGCGGAGCGCGGATCCTTACCCGGAAAGGGGCACCAAGGGCCTCAACCCCGGCCGATCTGAACCCTTCGGCACTGCCTGCGGCGGTCTCGCAGCCGGCCCCTCGGCGGGCCGGGTGCTCCTTGGGGCCTTGGCTGGAGGGCCACCTCGGGTCCTCTGCGCCTCCAAGGCTAGCTGGCCTCGGGTCCTCAGGCCTGCCAGCGGCGCCACCGATGACGACGCCGGCACTGCCGCTCCAGCCGCCGGCTGAGCCTGCGGGGCCTGGACTGGTGGAGGCAGCCCCGTCGAGCCCTCCTATGGGGTCCAGGATGGGGCGGCCCCTCTCATCGAGGGGCCCGCCACTTTGCCCACCTCTTCCTCCGTCTCCTCCTCCACCACCTTGACCGACATCGTGGCCGACCCTGACGCCCGGGAGGACGACCCCCCAATGGGCTCCAAGAACAGATGAACGTCGAGGAGGTCCACCAGGCCGGTCACGGCGTTGTACCGCGACAGGGCGTCATCGTCGTCCCCGTCACTGCCATCATCGTCCTCCCCCGAGACCGTCTTGGAGGGAGACTCCGCGAGAGGGAGCCTGTCGAGGGCCTGCTGGCGCCGAAGCTTCTTCAGCGCCTCCGTCTCCTTGGCCTTGCGGATCTGCCGCTTCTTGGCAGTCTCCTTTGTCTGCTTCTTTTGGGACGCCTGCTGGCGTCGAGCCTCCCGGGCGGGCTGGTCCTCTGGGACTGGCGGCCGCGTCTCCCGCACCGTAGACAAATCCTGCGCATCGGCCTCGACTAAATCAAAAGAATCCGAAAATAGACAAAATAAACAAACATGCTAAACAATAACACTTACCAGAGGCTCGAACCCCTAGGTAGGTCGCATGGTGATGAGATACAGGCCCGATCTTCTGAGAGGTAACCGGTAAGTTCGATTTGTGGAGATCTCGACGTTGGCGATCTGGCTTCAAATCAGACATGATTCGAACCCTGCAACCGTTACACCACTGCTCCATTGGTTATCAACCAAGCACAACTTGATTAACCTCGCCAAGAAGGCTTTTCCTACAAGCGAATCGAAGAACACAAGCAAGAAGGTAAAAACATGCAATCTGAAATTGCAAATATGATTGATGCGAATATCAATAGAGGGTTCAAGAACTCGGTTCCAAAGGACTAATCGACACAGTGGAGGAGATCAAGAACAGGGGCCCTGGATTACTGTAAAAGGATTTGTCACCACAGTTACAATGAACGATTCAGTTTCTCGATGGAAAACTAAACTCTAAACAAAACCCAATTGTCTAACAGCGGCAGCGGCTGTGTTTATAGTCTAAGACTCGACCTAGGGTTGAGGACGGCCAGGGGTTGGGCGCCCACAACTTGGGCTTAAGGCCCGACACGATACATGGCCAAGTTGGCCCAAATAGGTGACGCAGCACCTTGCCGTGGTCACACAGAATGATCCACGAACCTTCTGGAGCTGGGACCAGATCCAAAATGACGGCGTCATCGTCCCCTTTCCAACGCATCCAAGAACGCCCCGTTTCGATGTCGTATGAGAGAGTTATGACCGAAACAATGACGACGTGTCTGCTGAATCCGAGGGTGACGTGGCAGCTGAGTTGGGGACGAATTACAACTTGGAGAAGACCATAGCGTCGGTGTGTCCAGCGTGGCGATGTCCTCATCATCCTCCCCTTCTTGAATTGGAGTCGTCCTCGACTCCATCTTGGCAATGTCCTCATCATCCCCTCCTCCTAGAATTGGAGTCGTCCTCGACTTCATCCCATCATCAGCGAACTCCTGCAAAAGGTTAGTGACAGCAGGCAATGCACCAGACATAATAGGTTGACAAAACATAGTATAACATGGTGCATCAGGATTATCACATAACTCAGCAGTAGCAGAAGTTGTAGCAAGAAAAGTACCTCCTTTTAACCTAATCCCATTATTCCCATTATTTTTAGCAATGTCAGTTGGAGGTGTATTTTTAATCTCTTTAGCATGTTTAATAATTTTCGTAGGAGACAAAGGCAGCAATGTAATTGTCTTGTCCTTATGTATGATAGTGTATGTATTAGTTCTACCATGGTGTAAAGCATCATTATCAAATTCCCATGGACGACCTAACAAAATGGAACAAGCTTGCATAGGGACAACATCAAAATCAGCAGTATCATGATAAGAACCTGCGAAAAAGCTAATGCGTGCTGATTTAGTTACTTTAGTCTTACCACTATTATTGAACCACTGAAGTTTATATGGATGCGAATGTTGTCGTGTGGTCAAGCCAAGCTTCTCAACCAAATCTGAACTCACCAAGTTATTGCAACTTCCGCTATCAATGATAGTGAGAACACGACAACCCTGCACAATGAAATACATGTGGAACAAATTGTTTCGTTGGATCTTCATCTCATCTTCATGTCCCACACGTGTACTTAACACACGCTGCACAAGAAGGCTAAGGTAATCCGTGGCAGCAGCCATAGAGTCAATGATGATAGCCTCCTTATCGTGACCGCCCTCGGTGAAATCTGCATCAATGTTAGCAGCAAGGGCTAAATCATCTTCAACATCACTAGTACTTACATATCCATCCTCGGTAGCAATGAAAGCACGACGACTGGGGCAATCCTTCATGACATGTCCCATGCCTTTGCATCGGTGGCAAATGATTTTAGCGCTGGACGAGGAGGAGCTAGTAGAAGCACCCGGAGTGGCACCTTTCTTCTGCACATTAGACAATTGACTTGCCCCATGTGGTGCAACAGAAAGCTTGGGCGTCTCCGGCTCAGCACGCTGCTGAAAATTCCTCCCATTGTTAGACCTGAAAGGCTGGTGTTGTTTGCGGCCCTGTACTTCACGTTCTGCCTTAATAGCAAGATGATACAATTGGGAAAAATTGCGCCATTCTTTGTAATCAAGTATGTTCTGGATATCATGGTTTAGACCACCAAAAAATCTAGCACTAGCATCATTATCATCTTCATTTATACCACAACGGGCTAAACCAATAAGCAATTCTTGATAGTAAGATTCTACTCCTTTATCACCTTTACCAATTGATGAGATACAGGCCCGATCTTCTGAGAGGTAACCGGTAAGTTCGATTTGTGGAGATCTCGACGTTGGTGATCCGGCTTCAAATCAGACACGATTCGAACCCTGCAACCGTTACACCACTGCTCCGTTGGTTATCAACCAAGCACAACTTGATTAACCTCGCCAAGAAGGCTTTTCTTGCAAGCGAATCGAAGAACACAAGCAAGAAGGTAAAAACATGCAATCTAAAATTGCAAATATGATTGATGCGAATATCAATAGAGGGTTCAAGAACTCAGTTCCAAAGGACTAATTGATACAGTGGAGGAGATCAAGAACAGGGGCTCTGGATCACTATAAAAGGATTTGTCACCACAGTTACAATGAACGATTCAGTTTCTTGATGGAAAACTAAACTCTAAACAAAACCCAATTGTCTAACAGCGGCGGTGGCTGTGTTTATAGTCTAAGACTCAACCTAGGGTTGAGGACGGCCAGGGGTTGGGCGCCCACAACTTGGGCTTAAGGCCCGACATGATACATGGCCAAGTTGGCCCAAATAGGTGACGCAGCACCTTGCCGTGGTCACACAGAATAATCCACGGACCTTCTGGAGCTGGGACCAGATCCAAAATGACGGCGTCGTCGTCCCCTTTCCAACGCATCCAAGAACGCCCCATTTCGATGTCGTATGAGAGAGTTATGACCGAAACAATGACGACGTGTCTGCTGAATCCGAGGGTGACGTGGCAGCTGAGTTGGGGACGAATTGCAACTTGGAGAAGACCATAGCGTCGGTGTGTCCAGCGTGGCGATGTCCTCATCACATGGGCACCTTGTCGACGTCATCCATCTTGAAGTTCCCCACCATCCGACGCGCTCACCGGAGGACCTCCTCGAGGGTGAGGGACTCGTGCGACATCCGGCTCCCCTCCAGTGGCGCCTCCGGTGTCATCTGGTCGAGACGAAGTCGACGCTGGCACAACGGCATCACCCTGCGCCGATGGAATGCCGTGGCCACCGCCGCCACCGTCAAGCCTCGCATACGGAGCTGTTGCAGCGCTACCAGTAGCGGGTCCAGACGCGGCGTTTCGGCCTCCGCGACTCCGTAGGACCAATTCTCCTCTCGGGCGACCAGCACCCGGCCGGTATACCTTGGCAACTGACTCTCGTCGTTGCGGAGTAGAACCAGCCGTCGTGCCAGCCGCTGTTCGAGGAGATGAGGTGGGCCGGGATATACAGATCAGCCCGACCAGACCTCACCTGCAAGACGCAGCTCCCCGCTCGAACTGCGCACCGTAACCCCTTCTCCCCCTCCTTCTTGGCGAAGAGCTCCGCCTTGAAGAGATGGAGCCACAGATTCCACTACGGCTCCATCCCCAGGTAGCCCTCACAGACCGCCGCGAAGATGGCGGCCTGTGCGACGGCGTTGGGGGCAAGATGGTGCAGCTCCACCCGGTAGTAGTGGAGGAGCGCACGCATGAAGGTGGTCGTCGGCACGCCGAACCCCCGCTCGTGGAACCAGATGAAGCTAACCACGTATCCTTCGGGGCATGCCGGCTCCCGGTGGTCGGGCGACGGCGCAATCCACTCCGACTGCGACTGGCTCGTCCTCGGCCGCAGCAATCCATCCTCGACCAGCTCCTCTAGCCTCCTCTCCGTCACCAAGGAGGCGGCCTAGTCGTCGGCGGGGAGGATTTGACCCTTGCCTGCCATTGACGCCGAGAAAGCTGTGTGGACAAAGGGGGGGCGATGGCGGCGGCGCTGGTTGAAGGCGGAGGGCGCAAGGGGCACAGAGAGCTGTCTAAGGCAAGGAGGGCAAGAACACAAAGGGCCAGTAGGGGAGGCAGACCCCTAAGCTTTGTTTTTATAGCCCCGGCGGAAGCCCAACGGCCGCGCGAAAAGGTAGGAGCGGTTTCTCGCATTTAATGCTCTTACCTAACCGTTTCCCCGAATCTCGCAGGAGTTGGGCGCGTGGCCGTCCCCCACGTCGTAACCGTACGCCACGTCGCCCACTACCGCGCTGATCTCGCCCTCTCTCTCCTAAAAAGACGCGCTCGGCTAACGGGCGGGGTAGGATATGCGGACGGATATTCCCAGATACCTGGTAAACGGGCTCCGAGCCCGGCATAAGTCTCGAGGGAGCGGAAGCTGGCCCTCGACCTGGGTTCGACAGCTGCCCTCGAGCGACAGAGTTAGGGACGACCAGGGATGCACCCGTACATGGCCAGGGCTTGAGCCACACTCTCGAGGCACCCCAAGACGTATTCGAGGCTGTAGGAGGAGGTCGACGTAGGAATCCCCTCGAGGGAGGCACCGAGCCCTCGAATCCCGTAGCAGGGAATCGAGATCCACACGACCACTTCTTGGCATTCTTGAGAGCGCCTCCGGGCCACTAGCCGACTCCTAACGATTGGAGCACGGGCTCACACTCGAATTCCCCCGCTAGTAGCTCGCCGGAGATCGTCAAAACTCGCCCAAACAGGGGTAGTACAACGTTCCCCACCCCTCCTCCTCCTTCCTAAAGGAGGAGCGTGGGGGTCGAACGACAAGAGACGGTCGGGACTCTGATCGACCTCGTGCGTACGAGGCTCGGGTGCTCGACCGCAACGAACCAAACTCTAAACAAAAAAAGGCACGGATCACGCCACCACTAGAAACCATTCCCCAATAGAACGCATAAAAAGACCTCGGAGGAGTCTCAACACTCCACCGAGGCCTCGGGGGCTACACCCGGCGGGTGCGCTCGCGCGCCCCCACCAGAAAAAACCACGACGCTACGACTCCAGTTCATCAACTAACAAGCCTCTGGGAGAGTGATCACACACTCACCCAAAGGCTCGGGGGCTACTATCGGTACCAACAGTATGGGGGTACCCACATCCAATGATAATAAAAAACAAAATGACTAAGCCACCGCAAAAGGCAGCCCGCCTCAACCACGTACCAGGTCCGTCTCGTACGAGGCCAGCTCGACGGAGTGCCTCGACCACGCTCCGGCTCCGACTCGTACGAGGCATCCTTGACGAGAACGCCTCGGCCACGCCCCGTCCCGCATAACAGGGCACCTCGACCACATTTCGACTCGCACGAGGCTCCTTCGCCCACCGGAAAAACTCTGACTCGCGTGACCCCGGGTCGGAGCGCTCGACCCACTCAATCCACCTACCCCGAGACAAAAGTCAGAGCATTTAATGCGATTACCTGCTACCACCTACCGACATGGCCGCAACCAGGATCGACGTGGGAGCAATGCCGGTGTCAGTCCTCACTATTTTACCACCCATCCCATGATGGGAGATGAAACCTGTCACTATACACACCTTACCGTGCACTGTTTATCACCAGTCAACCTCGAGGGAGGATACGACAAGGTCCGTATTCCGCAATCTCGGGGATTCGGCCTTATCCATCCGACCTCGACCCGGCCTCGACGCCCAGCACAGTTCAACAGGGAGGGAAGGACAGCATGGCACGGTGCTCCGGGACATTTCGCCGTCTCATCCCCGACGTCACCATGGTGTCCAGGGATGGCCGGCCATTCCCAGGGCACGTCGCTATAGTCACCTCTACAGGGATCGACAAAACATCACCTCAAGGGTCCCCAGTGCCCTGGCCTCCTCTTACCCTATAAAAAGGGCAGGCCAGGACCCTACAAGAGGACACGGACAGCAGGCAAGACACGAGTCCAAAGCCAAGTGCTAGCAATCCAAGACCCCCAACACAGAGATCAACATCTCAAGCAATCATCTTTGTACTCTTTTTCTCTCTTTGAGACTTGGGCTCGCCGCCCTCTCTCGCAAGCTTGTAACCCCTACACAAGCACCTCGGTGCAAGGAAATACAAAACTCCCCCCCCCCGCTGGACATAGGGCCTTCTTCTGCCCGAACCAGGATAAACAGGGATAGCAAGCAAAGGTAGTCACAAGGTTTAGAATCAACAAGGAAGCTATTCGCAGATGAAAACACCTCACAAGAGAACATAGCTCCATTGCTGAAGGTGACTGAGCATGCGATTTTTGTGTAATTCCACGCACACCTGGCGTCGACTAAGGAAACTACCAGATAATTAATTAACGGAGATTCGATCATGTTGAGCAACAACATGAGATCAAAACTGATAAACATTCCAAGACTTGGGAAGGTTGAGGATGGATTAAGCAAACTTCAAGGGCAAAAACCGATATGTAGTCAGAGATTGAATTGATAAGGTAGATGCACGAATTTACAAGCACACGATTTGGAGGCCATAGCAGAGAGACGTTGCGTCACACTAGCTAACCTTTGGGAGAGGTAACCGGAAGGTCCAACATAAATTTGGGTACCGTCTCCACAACTGGAAACGCACGAACCATGGTCAAAGGCTAGCGTTGATGAGAGTTAACTTGGTCAATCGACAAGGGTCTTCACAAAAAGGGTTGCAAAACATCCACAACTTATGCAAACATATAGGAGAACTAAACTTTGGGCTTTCGGTCAAGCAAAGGCATGGATACAAACATTCAAGGGTTAACCACCAAGTCTACAGGCTCAGGCTCCTAAGAAAGAGAACCAAATTGAAGACAACAACCATACAATTATGTAATGTGAACGTTGTTCTAGGATAAAGCTATGCGACCCTCATATGCTCACCGAGGACAAACGAGGTGACAACTAGGGCACTACCTAGATAACAAGCATACATACAACATCACAGTCAAGCAGACATTTGAGAAAATTCAAACGAATGGGCTTAAGCAACCAATACAAAGCACAAGGCTCACCCAAAATAAGCATTTATCTCAAGCATGAACTAACTACAAGTTTAGCCCAAAACAAACGCTAGCTAAGGTAGCCAACTTAGCATGTGCACAGAATCGGGACAGCAGTACAGTGGTTACTTGTCTCAACCATAACTGAGGTTGTAGACATCCTACAAAGGTGATCCTAGACTTTCTAGAAAGCTTAGGAAGTTTTCTACACTTTGGTTATTCATACCAAAAGCTAATTCATAGATTAACATGACCAAACATGCTAATGTTTCAAATCTGTACCAATATGGACAGAAAATTGACAAGAACTTCAAAAATGCATAACTGGAGTTCTAGGGACACAACCAGGCTGAGCCTTAACTTTATGTAAAGCTTATTAAATTTTCTATAACTTTATTATTATCATATTAAGATGATTCTATAGCTAACAAGGCCAAACAAGACAAAGAAGACATCTCTACCTAGATTTGGACAGATTCTGTCATTCCATTTTGCAAGCTCATAACTAAAGATTTATACCACCACAATTAGTGCTATAGGACATTTTGGAAAGCTTAGAAAAAGTACTACACTTCTTCTATTATCTCCAAGACATGATTCCCTATGCACATAGGTCAAACAAACCAAACATTCAGATCTATTCAGAGCATAAGCAAAACCTGACAATAAACTTCTAAAATTCATAACTCTCAAAGCATAAGACCTAGGGTCATAAAATTTTAGGACAAGCTAGATAAGTAAGTTTGCTACAACTTTGGTATTCTCTATAACTACAGAAAACACCATTATGAGGACGAAAGCATCACTACAACTGAAACTATTCTAGCAGCCAACGTCCAACATGCAAAACAAAGCTTGCCTTTGTTCTACTTAACAAGAGAGCACACAAACATGTTATTCTAGTAGCTCTAAATTTTGTTACCGTAGACCAACACGAATTTAATTCATTCATGAGAATCTATAATTACTTAAGTGAGGTCTAAAGCATTTGCAAACGCTTGTATGAACAACATATCCACTACTTAGCTAACTAGAGGGCCTTTATAGGTTCAAGCAGGTAACCACACCTATTTCTAGCAAGGCTAAGTACACATTTTTCTCAAACAAATGGAGTAAGGAATTCTTGTTTCACTCCACACAAGAAAGATAATGCAACATATTGATCACAAGTTACTTATCTTCATGAAGATGCATGCTTCGTCCTATTCGTCCTCACAAGATTGCCAACCTAAGGTGGCGATCACGTTCTATGTCGGTGGCATAACATGCACTCTTTCGATATATAGCTAGTCGCCAGCTACATTCGACTTACACATTCGTGGTTAGTGTACCTACAGAAAAGTTTCATTACAACCCAACAATTCCCCAATATAGCACACAATGAAAGCAGGAAAGTAAAAGCCTAAGTACTCCCATATACATATACCCCCGTATATATACATGTAGCACCAAAACTACCCGAATAATTAATCACCCACAATTAAGTACCTTCATATATACATGTGTGTAACATATAAATAATCTAGTAACCAAAACTAGCTCTCCCCTAGACCGAGGGTTGGACGGTCATGCTCTCACAACTCACACTTACCTGAGCGTAGGTGCGATGTTGCATAAAAGTAAACTAGCAACATATATGGCTATTTCATATATGAAGGCTACCTCTAATCTGACACACCGGGTAGCATAGTATGGGAGAGTCATCACACATACATACCTTGGCTTGGGCGTAGATGTATAAATGAAAAAAAACCCCAAGTTAGTACTTATATAAGCCACCTAATAATCCTTATATGGGCATAAAGAAATTGACCACTAGCATACTTAGGTTTAGAATTTAGATTTCACAAACCTATATATAGCTATAAGTTGACAAAACTAATTTTATAAAACAAAACCTTTGTTTTAAATACACATACGACAAGTTTAATGTTGAATCTTGGTCCAATACCAGTTGTAATGGAACCGTCCAAATTATAAGAGCACAAGTACAAAAACAATCACCGAAGTGATCAAATTCTCGCACTTGAGCCCATATAACTCCGGTAGTCCAATGAAATCGCGAGGGATTTCAAACCAACCAACATACAAGCCAAGATCGTAGTGATTCAACATAACAAGTCACATGTTACAACCGTTTCACAAGTAATTCAATATACATCGGAGTTCAACGTAGTTATTACAACTTAAGTTCAAAAGTAGCGGAAGCAAAGTAATTTGAAACTAACAACACCCTTATTTCAAATACATGCCAGTACCAAGGTCGACTTCCAGCAAAAGCATTAGAGAGAAGATGAATAAGAAGGATCATGCCCGTGATCGCACTCCGCCACAAGGCAGGAGCCAACCAACTCTTGCAGTCGTCATGATACATCACAACCTGCACAAGTGGGGATAAAACCCTGAGTACGAGAAGGTACTCAGCTAGACTTACCCGTCAGAAACCAGAAATAAAGTGACACCAAGGATCATGCAAGGCTGATATAAAGTGGGCTAGCTTGACAACATTTTTAATAAAAGCTTAATATGGATAAGTAATCATTAATGCTTAAGCATCAAGTTAATTATCATTAACCTGTCATCTATATTAGAACCTGTACTAGAGCACTCACTTTATTAGGAGCAAACAATATTAACCATAGCAGGTATAAATTGAGGCAACCTTTCCATCGTTATCCAATTAACCATCCATTCAATTTAATGGAATCTACGTTGCCGCTGCTCAAGTCAAGTGCTCACTATCGGGAACGACGGTGATTCGAATCGAGTTCCTATCCAGCTGGAGGGGTATTTCTAACACTCACCGAGTCACGCCTGGCGAGGGCTGCTTAGGTCACCTTTGGTACAGTTCTGGAGTCGTGGGTTCGACTGATGGCACGTCCCTAAGGGCGACACTCTGCCAGGTGCTAGGGACTCTAACCCCCCTTGGTCTCACGCCAATGTCCCCAAGCACATCCTTACTCTCCTCCAAGATGCGACCTACCATTCGATTCCCGGCCTGAACTGTATTACTCGGCTTCGCGGTCGGAACGACTTATCCGGCCAACTAAGTGTTAGACTACGTTCAACATGACTCAAGGACGTACAATGAATCGGTCCTTAAATGATTCAGACGGGGATAGATCCACACCCAAGACCTCCATGCCTTGTTGCTTCACTATTGTCATCCCGCCCGGTCTCATTTCATTTTATTAACACATGGTTCCATTCCACGATAGCAAGTATAGCCAACCGTGCCATATATGAATATTCCTGTATCTCGCAGGTGTCAGGAAATCACCTGACTTCTACCACTTAAAGCAGGGCTAAGCATCTATTCGATCCCAGTCTATGTAGGATTCAAGGATTCATATAACTAGACAAGGAATGATATAATGCAGCAAGGGTTTCCAACCAACTCCTACCACTTAATGCAACAATACTTATAACATATATAGAATTAATTGCTTTGAAGGTAGGAGACTTATAATGCTCTGGGGCTTGCCTAGGATCTGACTCAAATCAGAGTTTGTCAGATGAAACTCGCTTGGCGAGCATTCCCTCATTCTAGCACTTGTCTGATCCTTCCATCTCCGAGATAGGTCCACCCACACCATCTTCTGGTTAGCTCCACATCACGTCCTTCAAGTGGTGCATCTAGCGTACCTAAATGAGATGCAAGATGCAAGTGTATGAATATAAGGGAATGCAATAGATGATGCATCACACACTAATCAAGGCAAGTACAAGGTTACGCTAAATACACATAAGCACTTCACATTGCTCATATAAACATCACACCACCTATTATGCTAAGATAGCAAGGGAAGCAATACCAAACATAACTCAAGATTTACAAAGCCTCAAGTGTGCTAACTTCATCACCAAGGACATGAATCACACTTAGCAACAAATAAGCAAAGTAACCAAGCATCCACATATTTTCAACAATTCTGGACATACATGCAATAGCTGAGTAAATCAATCATATCTGGAGTTCTAAAAATCCAAATGACTTGCAAGAAGACATTATAGAAAACTTATGAAATTCTATACCTTTTATTTATAATCATAATAGCATGATTCCAAAGTTTAACATGTAGAATTTACACAAACACAGAAGCAGGTTTAACATGACAGAGAGCAAGCAATTCTGTAACCCAACTTTAAACAGCTATAACTCCTAAACCACATGGCCAAATGCCACCAAATTTTAACAGAAGCTAGATACATAAATTATCTACAACTTTTGTATAAACAAGTTTCACAACAAAGCAAATTATCATGAAGAACTTTGCTAAGTTCTTAGATCTATCCAGAAACCTCATTTGCAAGAATTAATTATTAACTTATGTTGCAAACATATAATTGGACAAAACCAACTTTACCAACATGTCAGACATGACTAATGAACACCAGAAAACATAGTGTCCATTCCTAAATAAATTCTTTTAATGCATTTTCTTAATTTTTTTAGATAATTAGGTGGAATTATGAACACCTACTAAAAGTGCACAATAAATTCTACCAAAATTACAATGGCCTACATATGCTCCCAATAGTCTACTGCCAAAATTTCAAGCCATTTGTACATGTGTATCAAGCTCGATGAAAAAGACAAATGGCTATTGCAATAAATCATGTGAGAGAAAGATACACTAATAACTCATTCATACAGCAACGAAAAGTTATGAAATTTTTACCACACATCAAACATAACATGAGTAGCATGCCACAAAAATTTCACTTCATTTGGAGCCCTACAACCACAGTTATGAAAAAGATAAATGCAACTAGTATTGAAAACCTAGAGGCATAAATCTATTTTTAAAGATAAAACTTTAAACTAAAACATGCTATATTATAGATCTATTACATAGAAAATTTCACAAGGATTCCAAAAAGTCCTCATTTGCTAATTTACGATTTTCCTATGAATTACTATGAATTTTCAATGTTTGAGCCTTTTTCCTATAAAAGAAAAAATTAAAACCGAAAAAGAAAAGCATTTTTTCATCGAGGTCCCTGTATTTTCCACAAATAAAGATCCCAGCAAACAAGTCCCTGCAGGCATTATTCACATGAGTCATTTATTTCGCAACTGGACCCAGAGAAGAGTTTCTAATTCGTTTTTCTCCCTCATCTTCTTCCTCTTCACGGAAACGAGCAGAGCACCGCAGACGACGAGCTCGGCATGGCCTACTCCGGCGGCTGGGGCCCGTAGACGGTGGGAAAGGAGGTGGCGAGGCTGTGCTGTGGCCGCGCCTAGACCATGGCTCGGCTAGCTGTAGCCCATGGTCTTCTGACCACGCGCACAGGAGCAGGCGGCGGATGCGGCACAGGACCACTCTGACTGGAGGGAGGCGTGGGGAGGTGAGGCGCGGCAAGGGAATGGAGGCGCGGCTGCTGGTTGGGCAGAGCAGTGGCGCGGTGGTAGGAGCAGGCAGCACTGCAAGCTTGAGCCACTGGCCAAGGTGATGGAAAGAAAAGCGAGAGAGAGAGAGAGAGAATGAGCGAGCAGGGGGAAGGAGGGGCGAGCGCTCGGGCTTTGCCATCTCCACGCGGCGCGATAGTTGGCGAGGTGGCGAGCTGAGCGAGCGCGACCGAGCCACGGGGCGCTCGTGGCCAGAGACCGGTCGGCCATGATGCAGCTCTAGTTCGAATCAACTAGCATGCTGTCAATACTACCTCGAATATACCACTGAAACTCTATTTTCTCCCCTCCATATCTCTTAGACCAATTAGTTATTTGAGCAACCAAATACATGATGTGATATAGCTATATGATCGAGTACAACAACTTTGATTAAAGGAGTTTTGTCCAATTCAAAATGGTTTAAGAGATATTAATTCCCAAAGAGAGCTACAATGAAACTGAAACTGTCAAAGTCCAGTTCTCTGACTTAGCCAAAATTTGGGATCCTAAAAACAACACCGAGTTCCAATTTGGGGGCTCTGTTATATTAGGTTAGGGACTAAAACAGATCTTGACCTTTGAACAAAGTTTATTCTACGAAAACTAAACTACAACTTTTATTAAAGAACCTTCGTCTAGCTCAGCCTGGTTAGGAAGATACAAGGCTCCAAATATGGGTACCCGAAACTGAATCTGGCAGTTCAGTTGCAAGCCGACTGTAATTGTATTCTTCTCCCCCTTCTAACTCTTAATCCGCTAGGTGTTTGCAAAAACTTCACTAATAAAAGTTGTAGAGCTACATGAAATCTCCAACTTTTATTATACAAGTTTGGTCTGGATCGCCACGGTTTTCAATCTACAGGGCTCAAAAGTCACGTACTCTGAAACTGTACTGCAGTCCAACACTTAGAAAATTTTTGGAGCTTCAAAACAGCACTGACTTGATTGTTGCGAGCTCCATTTGACTAGGTTAGAGGCCAAAGAAACTCTTGACCATTAAACAAAGTTTGTTGTACACAAGATGAACTACAACTTTTGTTTAAGGTCAAACCTCATAACTAGTACCGAAGTCAAACTTTCACTTTAGTCAAAGTAGCAACTCGATAAAGCATAAATTAGGGTTTTAGGCCAATTGGGGCATTTTCTTGACTTTTGCTCAACATGAACCCTTCATGACTTTTGTTGTAGAGTTCATCTAGAGTTATTTGGGAAAGTTTGCAAAGTTTGGTTGATGACCTATATTTCCATTCACTTAATAGTGCAATTCAAGCACTTAGTAAAACCATTCCAACAAGGATATAACTTATCATTTCATGTAACTTTTTGATTCCAAACTTCATGAAACTTTTCCAGGGGTCACTATAGATAGGTACTAAGGTGATACACATGAAGATATTGCAATAACACCACCCAAGCATATATCTTGAAAAGGGGCCTATATGTGAAGCAATAGTGCAACATCCAACTTTAGGTTAGGCTCATCTCCATAGGTTGACCTTGACATCATCATCTCCACTTAATCTATCATGTTTGAGCTCAAACCCACTACTTAGTGAATGACAAACACCTGGGGTGTTGCACCTAGAGCCACCAAATTCTTCCAAGCCTGTCCAACATCTAGCTATGAGCTGCACTCGTGTTTAATTAACATGGTCAGGGAACAATCCTTTTTAGGTGAAGATGATGAAAATCCATACTCCCACCTACATGATTTTGAGTAGACCTATGCATGCTTGCATATCATGGGCATGTCAGATGAAACCTTACAATGGAAGCTTTTTCCAATCTCTTTGATGGGAAGAGCTAAACATTGGTATAAGCAAACCATAGGAAGTAGGCAAGGAGATTGGGAAGCTTTATGCTCTAGCTTTTGCTTGAATTTCTTTCCCATCTTGAGAGTAGTCACCCTTCGTTCAGAGGTTCTATCTTTTAAAAAAAGAATAAGAATCTTTGACATGTCATGGGATCGTTTCAATGATCTTATTGATTATTGGAGGTCCTTAACTCAAACTTTTAACCACCAACATTTACATAAAAAAAACACTAAAACTTAGAACTAGAGCTTATAACTAATCAATTCCACAAGTTTTGGTGATTTCTTATTTATAGGAGGACATATAAGGAAATACACATAAATGGGCCAAAGAAATACAAGAAAACCATGGGAAGAGAAAGAGGCCCACTTACCAGACAATCTGGGCCTCAAACATAGGTCAAAACGTCCAACAATGAACCCAAGAAGTGGAGGCCCAAAACCCAGTCCAAATCCATCTCAGGCTGCAGGAGTAGGTCCGGGTAAAATGGACGCCCAGGATGCATCTGGACTCCATTTTGGGTCATCCACCTGTCCACGAAAAGCTAACAAAAAGATCTACAAGCTCACAAAAGATGGGGCTGAGGGCGTGTAGCCAGGGCGCGCCTGTGCCAATGTGGCTGCCAAAAGGCCCAGCTTTGGCCTGCTAGCCCATGCCGACAGGTCCAAGGTGGTTGCGCGCCATGTCGGTACAATAAATGTGCTGATAGTCGGTTTGAGGGAGTAAGTGAGGGAATATTCCATGGCACATTCCCCCTCTCCTCCCCTATATATAGAGGCCCTCTCCCTCTCATTTGGACATGACTCCAAGGGAGAAAAGAGCACCACTACACTAGAGTTAGAGCACCACTCCAAAAGGCTATGCCCTACTAGCTAGTTAGAGCTAGAGAGGGAGATGTGAGGGCGAGTGCGGGGAAGTGACGGGCTTGTCAGTGTCTCCCCAAGCTTGTACTGCTACGAACAGGTACTTGGCTCCTTAGCGGGATCTTGGCTAAGTAAGTGTTCGTGGTTTCTATAGTTTCTTATGTCTTTTGTTTAGTTGAACTTTACCTATACTTGTTTGCGGGTTCATCGTCCGTCCCCGTGGTGGATGCTCTATTAGAGGGCTCCTGATAAAGACGGAATAACCCTGATCGACACTAGAGTAGTAGTCAATAGCGTAGACGTGGTGTCTAGGCAAGAGGCTACCTTTGTTTGTTTTGTGCTCCACGGTTGAGGGATAGGCGGCAGATGGTCACAACCCTGTCCGTCCCTTGTAATCCCCCACGTTCGGGTATGGCGTAGAGCTACAGGCTAGCATCGCTTGGCAGACCAAGTGATCTTCAGTGCCTAAAGTAAACATGCAGAAGTACAGTATCGCTATCATTAAGACCTAAGAGTTATAGGAATCCATCTCTACCCCTTTCTATCTCTACCCTTGGGTTGTCCTTGGACGAACTAGCTAGAAGGAAGTACCTTCGTTCCCTGTGGAAAATACGATACCCTAAATACTTTCGGGTGAAGGTTACAACGGTAATTCCGTACGCTTGCGGATTCTTCTGCATTCATTAAGAAATACCAACAAGCTTTCTGGCGCTGTTGCCGGAGAACGGTTGCTATTTTCTTCGAACCTAGTTCGTCCTCGTATCTGTATCCTTTAACTTATAAAAACAAAAATAGTTTTCTCTTTACCTTTTTCATTATGAACCAAACTCCCATTCATAACCCATCCGTTTCAAAGGGGGAGTTCCAAGAGCCACCACTTTCTCCAAAACCAAACCGTTCATCTCGCTATGTACTCCACCCAGGCTTAATAGCCATGGTTCGGCCATTATGATTCTCAGGGCACGATGATGAAAACCCTTGCCAACACCTGCTAGATTTTGAGGAAATATGTTCGTGTCTAGGCATCTCGGGCATGACACAAGAAACCTTAAAGTGGAAATTGTTTCCCTTCTTTCTCACAGGGAGGGTGAAACAATGGTACACAGAAGCTATAGAAAGCATGAATGGGGACTGGGATAAACTTAAGCACAAGTTTTGTCTTGCTTTTTCCCCATGTCCTGTATTAGCCCTCTACCTAGGGCGATCCTCGATTTCGAGCAACCCGAGGAGTCTATAGGTGCAGCCTAGGCCGATTCTTAACATTACTACATGTTAGCCCGGACTTGTCATTACCCGATGGCGTGATTTTGCGTCTCTTTTGTATAGGTTTTGACATAGCTGACCTATGCCCAGACATGACTGCCAAGGGTAGATTTACACACAAAACTATGACGAAACAAGTAGAATTCCTTGAGCACTTCATAGCCAAACACACTTCTTCCATCATAAGAACCAAACCCCCCAGGCGAAAGTCATGTCGAGTGTAGGAGAGTCATCGTTAGTGAAACCAAACACATACCATCTCTAGGTTCGACTCATGAGCCCTGAACCATGAACATCGAAGGAACGAGTAATTCATCCTTCGGAGTTCCCAATCGAATTCAAGGATGGTGACAATACGTCAAACTTTTCTTGGCACGAAAAGCACACAAAGGAAGTTTTCCCTAGAGCAGAACCGTCAAAGGAATGGTTAATGGAAGTGAAACGTTCTTCTGAAACGATTCAGATTCTTTCACCTTCTACAACCATACCTTGCTTGGTAAGGGGAACATACTTAGAAGCCCTGCACAACCCCATAGTCAGGACTAGTATCATGTCAGAATTTTTAGCGAAACACCTTTTGGGTAACATGTTGCTAGTCTCGACCAATAAACTTTTCAAAAAGTCCTTTGGGACTATTCTTCGAATGTTATGGGATTGCTAGGGCCGTGCAAATCACAATTGACAAAATCGAGGTTCACTTAGATTTCCACATCTATGCCATCCTTGATTTTGATCTTCTGATAGGTTACCCACTTGAAAAACTTTTCAAGGAAAAATCTTCCTATGGGAGCCTTGATGAAAAGTTAGGAACAACTACTTCTGCCACTCATATCCCTAGTCCCCAAAATCCAAAGGTGAAGCAACAACCCAACCATAACACGTTCAAGGAGGTGAAGTTCATATCTCCGTTCGTTTCACCTAAGCTTGCTTGTGAAACATAATGTATACCATCACCCTTGCTCGAACCCAAGTCATGTCCCTCTGGCCATCCAAACGTTGCTCTCGATAGTGATCGAGATTCAACATTAACCCTTCACGAAATATTTCGTGCCATGGACGTGCCCAAAGCACCAAATTTGGAGACTAAGGATTTCACAGATAAGCATGAAAGTTTCTCTTTCAAAACTCTTCACTTTTCATGCTCACTTGTGGAGTCTCTAGAGTTTGTTGTGCTTAGTATTGCTTGTTTCTATGAGGAAGACAACCACCCATCACTCCTTGTCTCCAGACCTTTTAGGAGGATGGTTGTGGATGTGTTTGTTTATCACAAATACTGCAGGTTCCTAGAAGCATGTGGTACTAACCTTGCCACTTGATCATTGATGCTAAACGTTTGGTGGTAAAGCTAGGAGCTATACCACCATTAATAGCTACAAGATAAAATTCTTGTGGTCAAGCTTAAGACCGTAACTTAAGCACTGCCGGGAGATACACTGGATTATCATAAAAAAACTTTCCTTTTTAATAAAAGCAAGATTATGTTGTCTAGTTAGTATGCACCTCCAGGTATTCTTGGCTGCTAACCATTTCAGATAATATCAAGAAGAACAAGGGTGTGTACCATGCTGGAAAACATGAGAGCTGCATCAAGCATATACATCGATGTCCAGCGCTGATGGAACATACTCAAGAGGAGGCCCTGACTTTCCACACTTGACTTTTACACAAAAGTCTAAGTGTGGAGGAAGGATGGTGAAAGTCTCACCACAAGTTTCATACACACAAAGGGTCATTGTGGTTAAAAAATGATGATTGTAACAAAACCGACCAAATTATAAGAGCACAAGTACAAAAACAAGCGCTGAAACACTCAAATTTTTGAACTTGAGCCCATATAATCCTGGTAGTCAATCGAAACCACGAAGGATTTCATACCAACTTGTTTACAACCAAGATCGCATCATTCAACATAACACATCACACGTTACATTTCACAAGTAGTTCAGAAATCCACTTACAACACACAGAGTCGCAAATTATTACAAACCGAGTTCATAAAGTAGCGGAAGCATAACACACGCACACTGTTCAAATACTACTGCCAGTCTTACAGATCAACATCCCACAAAAGCATTAAGGAAAGTACTAACAGACGATCACGCCCGAGTGATCTAGTCCTCATCACCCGCGGGGTGGAGGCAATTCTTGCAGAAGCCCTGATAAAGCATGTCATCTGCAACAGGAGGGAATAAACCCTGAGTACTGGAATGTACTCAGCTAGACTTACCCGTCAAAAACCAGAAATAAGATGACACCAAGGATTATGCAAGGCTTTTATAAGTGGAACTAGCTGACATCACATTTGTGGAAAAGCATAAGTAATTGAAACTCCATTAACCTGTACTAGCAATTATTTTTAACATTAACCTGTCATCTATCTTAGCACCTGTACTAAACATTCACTTGATTATAATCAAACAGTAATAACCATAGCAGCTATAAATTGCGGCAACATTATATCATTCACTTAACCATCTGTTCAATTTAATGAGATCTACGTTGCCGCTGCTCAAGTCAAGTGCTCACTAACCGGGAGTGACGGCGATTTGAATCGAATTCCTCTCTAGCTGGAGGGGTATTTCTAACACTCACCAAGTCACGCCTAGCGAGGGCTGCTCAGGTCACCTTTGGTACAGTTTAGGAGCCGCGGGTCTGACTGATGCCGCATCCCTAAGGGCGACACTCTGCCAGGTGCTAGGGACTCTAACCCCCCTTGGTCTCACGCCAATGTCCCCAAGCACATCCTTACTACCTCCAAGATGCGACCTACCATTCGATTCCCGGCCTGAACTGTATTACTCAGATTCGCGGTCAGAACGACTTATCCGGCCAACTAAGTGTTAGACTGCGTTCAACATGACTCAAGGACGTACAACGAATCAGTCCTTAAACGACTTAGACGGGCATAGCTTCGCACCCAAGACATGAAGTGTCTTGCGGCTGCACTATCGAACTCCCGCTCGGTCTCAATTTCAATTTAAGGCATGGTTCCATCCACGATAGCCAACATAGCCACTCGTGACTCATTCCTACATCTCGCGGATGACCGAAAATCACCCGACTTCTACCGGACTAAGCAGGGCTAAGCATTGACACGTGCCTAAACCTAATTTAGGATTTAAGTACGATATCTGGACAAGGACAGGTATAATGCAACAAGTGTTTTCACATAACTCCTACAACTTAATGCAGTAAACAAGTAAAAGTACTCAAGATTGATATATATAAACAATTGGGTCAGCATGCACCGGGGCTTGCCTTTCAAGAATGAGGAAGGGCGATGATCCGGGCACTTCGGTAACTCGTCAATGGCGTTTCCTTCGCTGGCTGACTCTTTGGGTTCTCCCGGCTGCTCCTGAACCTCCTCCGGAATCGCTCCCTCGAACTCGAGGAGAGTCACTCCCTCCGGAACACCTATTGCATGAATGCACAATAAATTTCATAGATGCATAAGAAGGAATACAGCATGCTCGGAATGAAATGCACTACAGTAAACCCTAATGCTCTATTCAAATCACTTCAATAATAAGTGCAAATATCTTCTCCGGTAGATAGGTACTTACCTAATCTACACAACCTAATGTATAATTGTTCCTCCTCTGTTAAGGCCCTAACACCTAACAATCACAAAGAACAACATTACTTAGTTTACCACTAACCAAGCACAAAATAGCACAACAACAGATTCTGGACAGCAGCTAAGTATTTCCATCACAACTGTAGATTCAAAATTCCAAAAGGCATGATACAAGACAATCTGGAAAGCTTATAAAATTCTCTACAATTCACTTTCAGACCTCAACACTTAATTCCCAAGTTTACCCAGTCGAAATTCTAAAGTTCCAGAAATCTGTCCTCTCCAAACAGAGAGCAGCCATTTATGGACAGCCACTTTAAATAGCTATAACTCCTAGAATATTATGCCAAATGCCATAAATTTTTGACACAAGCTAGTTTATCAAGTTTACTACCACTTTGATATTCACAAGTTTCCAAGCAAACACTTTTATCAAGGATCAAATCCAAAAATGCTACCAGCTCTCCAGAGAACCTAGAAATATGAAAATTAAATATTTATTCATGTGTCAAACTTCCCCTATGACTAAACCAATGACACTACTAGTTCACACATGTCATGAAAACACTAGAAAGTAAGGTGTGCCAACCCAAACATTTATTTTGACCCCCTTTCTTAATTTACTTAATTAATTAATTGGGAAATTAAACTTATATGCAAGCTGCTTAGAAAATTCTACAAAAATTACAGGAGGCTCTCTGCCCTACAAGGAGGCTACTGTAAATATTTGAACTAAAGTTATACACAGAAACTCCCTACACAAAATTTAGAAGCCAAAAAGGCTGATTTTTGCATAATTAAGAAATCACATTGAAAAGTATCAAACAACAGAAACCATATTTTTCTTAGCAACCTTAGGGTACCAGGACACTCTCCATAATATTTCATGAGCATTGCACATATAGAAAAATTACTAAAATTCATTCAAGTATCTTATAATATAACATGATAGCATTATAACTTGAAAAATACTCAAGTACTAGTACCCAAATTTTTACCAGAGCTAGTATGGACATGAAGTAACATACTCACCAATTTTCATAATTTTTGGAATAATACAACTCAAGTTATCCATTTCACAAGTTTACATTCAATTTAAAACACATTTCAAAGCCCTAATTAATTCTTCCAGAAATTAAACATCACATATGTATTTGATATTTTTCCTAAATACTACGCTTCACACAGAGTCCAACAAAATTTAAATCACAATTTTTGGACAAGTCAAACCCTAGATATGGAAATCACAAACAGTATTCAAAACTGTGAAATAAATAAAGAAAAATCACAATTTTCAAATCAAACAGGCTACTCGGCCGGCTCGACCCGCCAGCGTAGCCCGCTAAGGTCGTCCCGCCCGCGTGGGCATCTGCCAGGCGGGACCCACAGTCAGAGAGAGAAAGGCAGGGGAGCGGCGAACCGCGCGCTCCGGCGAGCTCAAGCTCATCGGAGGGGAGCTCTCCCAGGAAACCAAGCCCACCCTCGTGATCTCCGTCAAGCCATGCATCGATTCGTGTAGGTAGGGTGGCTTGGGTTGGAGCGGAAGGGACTCGCCGTCGCGAATGGTGGACGGTGGGGGTCCGGTGACGGTGCGCTGCCAACGGTGAGGCCGCACTGCCACCCCAGAGCTGGGTATGAGCTTCCCCACACCAAGGCGGATCTAATGAGGTAGAAAAGGGAGGTCGAGAAAAGCTCTATCCACCCCTGCCATGGAGCGCCCCATCTCCGGCGAGGTGTCACCCATGGCGGCAATGGCGGAATCAGCCAAGAGGCCCTTACCACGGCTCGGTTTGCTAGACAAAAGGGTGGAGGAGATAGCGGGCAGTGTGTTGAAGCTCCGGACGGAGGGGATTGGGCAATGCCGTGACGACACGGCCAGACAAGCTCGTCGGTGGTCACGGCGGTGAGGGAGGCGGCGTTTTTCCACCTCAGGTGCGCGCGGGGAGGGAGGGAAATGGCAGGGCGAGGTCGGGAAGGCAGCTGGGACACCTTCTACGTGTTGAGCAGCTGGCCAAGGCGCCAGGTCGCACACGGCGCGTGGAGGACACGCGGCGGTGATGGCCTACAACTGTCAGCCACCCCGCGCTCTGAATGTCTAAACGAGGCCGGCAATGGTGACTGACAGGGCAACTTGGTCGATGATTAACTCCTAATCCAGCTCAAGTTAGCGATAGATGTTAACAGCAAAATTGTAGAGCTACATGAGGACTACAACTTTGTCAATTGGCTCATGGACTTGTTTGGCCTGGTTTGTGAGTTATATGGCGTCAAAGTGAGGCACATTGAAACTAAAATGTCAGATTTTGAGACTTAGAATTTTTTCTAAGTGTTCGACAGTCCTTCAACCGACTTGTGGGCCATTTTAGAGCATGTTCTGGTCATTTTCATGAGATGGCCATATTGGAAGTTTTGTTCCTTAGGAAATTCTCTACAGCTTTGCTTAAGGTTGCTCCTCCACGCAAGACATCTAAGCTGGACTTTTAAAATGGTCAAACCAAAGCATTCTAGGGGTCAAGGGTTGGTCAATAGCACTTAGGAGGGTATTTTAGTCATTTTGTTCAACATGAACTTTGTTCCACTAATTACCCTAAATGAAATTAAGGTGTTATAAGATATAATTAGCCACTCTACACCTTGGTTGCACAAAATTACTAGTGCCACATAAGTTGAAACAAGCAAAACACTAATTCCACCAAAATGTTGCAATATCATGTTGCACTTGTTTCAAGACTTTGTTGCATCCATTGAGCCTACCATGATGTACTAACAACATTGTCATGTTTCAAAGTATGAGATCCCATGTTGTATCTACAAGTTGCACCACTCACATTTCATAAGCAAGTAAATTGTGAAACAAGCACATTAGGGTATGTTGCACTCATGTTGCAAACAAAATTAAGACATGAATGAGATGATTGATGCTCATGCTTATGAAATGCAATGCAATTATGGAAGCCAAACACCTGAGGTGTTACAATGATGATAGCTCTGTATTGCTAAAAAAGGAGAGAAAAAAGAGGGATATAAAATAAAAAACAATATAGAAAAAAGAGAAGTGAGAAGGAGCATTCTCCTCTTCATAACCTTTGCTACCACTAAGGCTAATGGTTTATGCACACTACATGTGTGTACGGCCTAGTCTTGTGGTTTTGCCTGAGTGGGGCCATGTACGACCAAGCCACAGATGCAGTAGTTCCAATGCTTCCCATCCACATTCGCTGTCGGTAAGAACAATCAGGTATGCAAAGGTAATAAATGTTCACCAACACCATTATTCATATTTATCTCCATGTGAATAACTTGCGCAAACAACTTCATAATGTCGTTGCTTATGTCATATGCTCTAGATTGGGTGCATTCATATTGTCAGGTATTGTCGGGTATCAAAATACCAGGGTACCCAACAGACGGCAAAATACGGCACCCTGCATGATCGCTAAAGCCCCATCATAGGGGCCCTAGCAAAACCGATTCACCAAATGTACTGACAGCGTGTCAGTCGCTCGAGGCACGAATGATAAACTCCATCCCACCCGAGCCTTGTGGAAAGGTCTCAGGCGAGATAGGCACCTCGGGCGGCATTTATCCGCCTCGCCCGAGCCCCTGTGACGTCATCAAAGCGCCTGACCCCCTCAACTCACTCCCGCCTCGCTCGAGGGACACGTGGAACCCTCAGGCAAGACGGGGAGCCACGGGGGACCCCAACCGTAGCACCCGCTCCCACCGATGGGATGGACATGACCGTGCACAGTCAACAGGAGCACGGGAACCACGCCCTGACCCAACATGACCCTGGTCATTCCACCACGACGACATCCATACCTCTACAACACGTGGGCTAGCAACCACTATACCCCCTCACCCCCTCTCTACGCAAATCCGGGTGCCCATATCGCCCTACCTCGATGGCACAGAGGCGCACAGGACAAAGCGTGGCCACACCACGCAGCACCAGCAGACGGAGAGGCCAAAAGATCAACGCCTGTCACATCTCTGTGCCATAAGAAAACTATTCCCACCGGATAAGGAGGAAGACAGCCACGCCCGAGGCCACCTTTTTTGTTTTTCTCTTTCATCCTTTCTCATTTTCATCTCTTTACCATGGATGTAACCTAAGCCCTTCCCTTAGAGGCTATAAAAGGGGAGGCAGGGGCCACATCTAGGGAAGGAGTAAAAAACACAATCAAGTAGAGTTCACTTCAACCGCATAACACACGTACACACCCCAAAAGAGACATGGGATTCTCTTCCTCTCTCAAAAAGCTTGTAACCCCTATTACGAGCATTCTGGTGCAAGGCGACACAAGCAGCAGCAAAACCCACTGGACGTAGGGTCATTCATGCCCGAACCAGTATACATCTTTGTGTCCACTTTGCACACCATCCAGGCCTAGATGCGTAGATACAAATTTACTCATCGCTTTGTTTAGACCCCTGGTTCTCTAGACACCGATAGTTGGCGCACCAGGTAGGGGCCTTCTGCACATCACGATCCATCTCTTAGGTCTCAATGGCCAACCCCCACATCCGCTTCACTCTAGGCTCCCATGTCCAGTTCGGCAACCTAGATTTCTTCTGCCTGGGAGTGGACTATGATATGGTTCTTCTTCCCCCTTTCGTCGACATTGACGCCATCTCTAAGGCCCTGTCCAACCTCTGCCTGTGCGCCGATGAGGGGCAGGCCCTCAAGAACGACTGGCCAGGAAGTTCCCAGGACAGAACAACATGGGCCGATAAGCCGCACGACCACGGGAAGGCCCATGGTCAATCCCCGACTACAGTTCATCTTAATCCATCTACGGGGGAGATTCCCGCGGATCTACCGACTGACCATGCGCAGGCTATCGTGGAAGTACTCGCGACCACCGAGATGACCTTGTTGGCGGTTGTTATCGATAAATATTTACCTCCAACATTCTACTAAAAAGGAAGGAAGAAACATTAAATACACACATATACATGTGATAATGCCTTGTTTCCAGTTATGCCCTCAAATTATTAGGAATGCAGAAACAGGGACACAAACAGGTAGAGTAGAGGAGAAAAGTGTGCTTTCTAGAAAGCGCACTGGAGGGAGAAGAGGAAAAGGGCCAGCTCGGGATAGAATTGGGCCAAGCCCACACCACCATAGCAATCCAGGCCCAGAGGAGAGGCGGTGGAGCAAATCTAGGCTGGAGGGGTGCCGGCCCTGGCGCACGCGAGCCAGGGGCGCGGCCGCGCCCTCCCCGCTGCAGCTCGGCCCTACTTCATGCACACCGACTGCAATTAATGCAGTGGAGGTGGTGCGGGGGTGGGTTCTCTGAACCTGGACGCCAGTGAGCCACCACCAGCTCATATATAAAGGAGGGCACACCCCCCACACACACAACACACTCAACACACCACACTACATTCTCTCACTCCTCACTCCCTCTAGCTCAAGGAGCTCCCTCTCTCCCTCTACCTCACTCTCACTTAGCTAGGTTAGGAAAGTAGAAAGAGAAGTAGAGAAGCTACAAGGAGAGCTTGACTCCTTGGTGGAATATTGGTGAGAATAAAGCTGGATTCTTTCTACCTTATGATCATCATGTTCTATCATACCGTCTTGTTCTCATATTCATATAGTTGTTATCAACTAGAGTATAGTCATATTGATATGTTTATGACATGTGTACTAGTCTACTATCCATGTGTTATGAGTATTTCATATATGGTTATGTATGGTTTGTTTAGTATATTTGTGATGTGTAGATTAGTCTATAGTTTACATATCATTCATATGCTAAGCTAACCTAGGTGCAACACTCACATATGTGTCATGAGTAGAGCTACTTGTGTGTGGGGAGGTGCTTCATCATGCTTTTGGGTACATCCTAGTCTCTTATATGTCGACCCGTAGGGTCAGGGACCCGGGGGGCTAGGGTGGTCAATATATATGCGGGCGTGGTGCCCGGGTATATAGTGGTGGGTGTTTGCATGCCTAGTCCACGATTGAGTGGTAGGTGGGTAGGTGGTGACAACCCTGTCCATCCCTTGTATTCCCGCACGTTTGGCTCGGGCATAGGAGTTCGTAAATATGCTATTCGGGGTTGATGGCAGACCAGTACTCGGTAGTCTCCCGATCCAATACACACATACTTAGCACTACCTTTGTGAGCATATATGTTAACTTAGCTCATTTGCATACTAACTATATTAGAACCCTCTACTACTCATTAGGACATTCTTTTATTCTTATTCTTGAGAGTTGAGAGCACTTGACTAGATTAGGTGTAGGTGTATTTGTGTGGGTGTCCACTATCTTAAGAACTGTATGCTTACCCCTATTATGATCATCTGGATATTATGCATACATAAGTGCTTTGCTCATACACATGTCAGACCATTTGTTATCACTGCCTTCTTCAGTAGAATATAAATAACGATACCCTGAATGCTTCCGGGTGAAATGCTACAACGATAGATCTGTGCACTTGCGGACATTGTCTGTAATTGTATAGACCTATCGGCTGGTGTTCCTTAGTATCCTTGTTAGGGGATGCCAACACGACCTTTCTGGCGTCATTGCTAGGGATGGGTCCTAAGCTTGTTCTTAGTAGCGACGCTAAGAAATGCCAACAAGCATTTCTAGCGCCATTGCCGAGGAAGGCAAATGATAACAAATGTCTGACATGGATATGTTCATAGCATGCATGTGTGTTTGGTAGCCATTTGCTCATACATGATAATCTTCTATGTTTTCTTCCTTGTTGTGGATGAAAATAGGATAGTGTATGAGTGGTCGTGACTTGCCGGAAAACTTCGTTGACAATCCAGAGGTACTCCTAAGGAAGAAGAGGACTTGTGCCCCTACTTCCTCTGCCATACCACCAACAACTGCTCCACTCACTTCTGTATTGGCTACTACTACTACTATGGCCTAGAAGTCTCTCCGTTAGTTCTCTATTCCGGCTATTGCCAATGTGCCTACTAGGCCCGCTATCAACCTCGGGGCAAGAACTTCGAGATCCGTACTAGCCTGATCACAATGGTACAAGCAAGTCCATTCTGTGGACTTCCTAGTGAGGATGCCAATGCTCATCTACAATAGTTCCTTGAACTGTGCGACACCATCATCATCAAGGACATTGCACCTGAGGCTATCAAGCTCCGTCTGTTTCCTTTCTCCCTAGTGGTTCTACCAGGACAAGGCTGCTGTTGACACATGGAGCAAATGCTCTACTATTTTCCTTGCCAAATTCTTCCCCGTGGGCAAAACCAATGCTCTGCGAGGAAGGATCGCCAATTTCTAGCAAACACAAATGGAACCCATACCGGAGGTGTGGGAGAGGCTACAGGAGTACATCCAAGCCTGTTCCCACCACGGGATGGAAAGCTGGTTGGTGCTTCAAAGTTTCTACAATGGGTTAAACCCATGTCAAGGGGCACCTAGATGCAGTTGCTGGAGGCGCATTTCTATCACTCACTATCAATGAGGCCATGACCTTGATTGAAAAGATGGTGACAAATCAGGGCTAGGGCGAGGATAGAGCCCCAGCTAAAACACAAAAAGCATGCATACCATGAAGGAGGCGGATATGCTTGCCACAAAAATAGACTTGCTCCTCAACAAGTTTGATGAGCGTGCCACCAATGCCAACACTAGCACCGTCAATGCCTTGGACTCACAGATGACGTGCGAGGTCTGTGGGAATGTTGGCCATTCGGGCAATGATTGCTCGGAGACCCGCGAAGACGCCACCTACATAAACAACGGGTTTCACCAACAAGGAGGAGGCAACAATAATGGCTAGAGTAACCAACCCCGACCACCATTCCAAGGTAATTTGAATTTCAATTCCAATTATAATTCGAACCAACCTTCAATTAGGGATCTAGTGCTAGGCCAAGCTAAAATAAATGAAAATCTCACCAAAAAGATTAGTGATAATGCTAAAATCTTAGAAAATATAAATACTAAACTTGAGGGATTGTCAGCAACTGTCCAAACACAGTTGAGCTTTAACAAACACTTAGAGAAACAAATAGCTCAACTGATAGCTGCTATTCCTGTGCCTGATTTGGAGAAGACTCCGGGGAAACCCGAAGTCTAATTCAAATCAGTTAACCTTGTCTCCACAATTAAAGCTAAATGTAGAACCTAGAAAAGGCATGGCTACTTCGTAGACCCGCCTTTCGTCACCAAGCAAGAAGACCCAGGCCACCCAACAATCACCATCGGCATTGGCCTGTCATGAAACCGTCCAAATTATAAGAGCACAAGTATAAAAACAATCACTGAAGTGATCAAATTCTCACACTTGAGCCCATATAACTCCGGTAGTCTAATGAAATCACGAGAGATTTCAAACCAACTAACATACAAGCCAAGATTGTAGTGATTCAACATAACAAGCCATATGTTACATCCATTTCACAAGTAGTTCAATATGCATCGAAGTTCAACATAGTTATTACAACTTAAATTGAAAAGTAGCGGAAGCAAAGTAATTTGAAACTAACATTACTCTTATTTCAAATACATGCCAGTACCAAGGTCAACTTCTAACAAAAGCATTAGAGACAAGATAACTCAGAAGGATCATGCCCATGATCACACTTCGCCACTATGGCAGGAGCCATCCAATTCTTGAAGTATCCATGATACATCACAACCTGCAACAAGTGGGAATAAACCTTGAGTACGAGAAGGTACTCAGCTAGACTTACCTGTCAAAAACTAGAAATAAAGTGATACCAAGGATCATGCAAGGCTGATATAAAGTGAGGCTAGCTTGACAACATTTTGCATAAAAGCTTAGTGCAGATAAGTAATCATTTAATGTGATGAGGATGACACAGCGCCCCGGCGACATAGCGCCCTGATAGATTCTGGACGATGACTTGTTTCGACGATTTCTGTTGATTCCGAACAACTTTTGATGTAGGACCACTTGGGTTGGCTTCCTTATCAAATAAGCTTTCCATCCATATATGGATCATCGAAAACGGAGTCCGGACGCATCCTGGGTGACCAGTTCAAGGCAGACTGGTCCTGGATTCCGAGGTGGACTCGAACTTGATTTGAGCCTCCACCTTGGTGACTCGAACCGGATAAGCTTTGGGCCTACTTCTCGATTTGGATGCCCTTGCTGATCTCCTTGGCCTCCATATAATTCTCCAAGCATGGTCATATGTGTGGAGGCCATGTCCTCATCATCCTCCCCTTCTTGATGAAAAGCTGTCATCGGCGTCGATGTTGCTTGAAGTCCATTCTGCACAGCATGAAGACAAACGAGGTTGCCAAAATATTGGAAATTGACAATGTTGGGAGAAAGAATATGACCACATGTTTCGGTTTGCAGCACGCCTTCTCCTACAAACATGTAGTCACCTCGATTAAAATACACACGATGTTTGTCAATACTATCCTGCAAAAGATTAGTACTAACAAGAAACATATGCTCCCCTTCTTTGGATTCCACTTGGGGTTGTAAAGCAAAACTAGAGGAATATGGCATGAAAACATTGTTGATTTTATAGTCCTCTAATTGATCATTATTTTGCACAACAAAAGAAGAATTTAGATTTGTACAAATGTAAACTCGTTGTACCATATATTATCCTTGGTTGCTATATTTGCCAAAAACATGATATGTATGTCTAGATAACCATGGCAAATCAGCATATGCATAAAGTTTCTCCTCTATATAATTAAGATTGCAAAGAACATCAAATTCAATGTATCCCAAAGTATTTAAAGAAGACATCAATTTCAACTCATCAACATTACTAACATTATGAATAACATGTCTATTTTCAGCAGTAGTGTTCGATTCCAACATACATATAGCATGATCATTCATTAATGGTTGCATTGGAATAATATAAATATCGTCATTCAAGTCATCTTTATCACAAAGAACATCAAGCAAATCATCTTGTGACAAAGGTAAATCAAGCTAAGGTTCCACTAATATTTGCTCTATCATAACATGATTGGTGGAAAAATTCAGCATATCAAGAGAACTCTCATCTTCTGTGAGATTAGCATCATTGGCATTACCTTTGCTCTCACTGTCAGCGGAAGTATCACGTGTTGAATTTTTACATGAGACTGGGAGCACCTCATTTTCTGTCATGTCATCCTCGCTCTTTTGTGCATTGTCCTACAAAAGGTTAGGCACAGCAGGAGGAATAATAGGAGATTGGTCTAGTTGATGTTCCTCATCATATGAATTAATTACAAGAGATGGATTAACAAAAGTTTCTCTCATAAGAATTTTCATATCGCTCCATATATGAGGTTTATCCGAAGAACTTAAAGACTCTCACCAAATTGATGCTAAATGTCTCAAAAAACTAGATGCATTCTTAATCTTCCTCCGTTCACACATATGACAGTGTGCAAAAAATATTATCTATTTTACTTTCCCACTCAATGTACTCATCTGCACCAATACCATCATAAGTAGGTGGAGAAGAAAGAATAGAACGACCTGCGGAAGGAGGTGTAGCAGCAATAGTGCGTGGCTCATGCATCATTGATGTCTCGTATCGGTGAGTGTTGTAACCTGTCATTGTAGACACAAAACAAGAACAAACAGTGAAAGTTATCCCTAATAATCTACTAAGTAGGTGGAGTAGTGCCTCTCAAGATCACAGCAAAAGGAGACCCCTTCTCAAGCTCTTACAAGGTTCTTACCAGCAAGGTCAAGGATACCTGGAAGACGTAGCACTGCGATTATAGGGATCAAAACTTATACTGTCCAGAAGAAGTATGTGGAGTTAAGGCAGGCAGACCAAATATGTGAGTGGAACACAATTCAAAAACAGAAAGTAATGCTGAATTATAGTCCCAAATACTTGCTCTCATTGCTGGTCTAACGTGTTCCAAATACCAGATGTGTGATAACAAAATAGAGAAATAAGTATGATGGATAGCAAGAGTGATAGGAAACAAACACAAGATAGCACACGCCCACAATTATAACAAATTGTCTCCTCTATGTGCTCCTCTAAATATTATTCTTCTTTTGCCCCTCTTAATTTTTCTATTTTTTGGGCTGTCGTTGTTTTTTGGGAACTTTCAACTTTTTCTTTCAATTTTTTTGATATTTTTCCTTGACTTAGGAGCACACAAGAAGTAACCACAAAAAATTTGAGCTTAAACCAGTAAAAGGCGTGGCCTATGGAAATTTCAGAAGATGGATCCAAAATTGAGGAAAAACTTGTGACCACGAAAAGAGGATCTTGTGACCAGTTTTTGGCCAAAATAAAATTTTTGAACCCTGGCGAAACTGGGGATGGATGGATCCAAAAAAATTTTCTGATCGATTTTGATATCTAGAACGTCGAAATCCGAGTTCGTACGCGAAAACTGGACCAGTTTCAAGTTTGGACTCCGAATTAGAGGACAAAACAGGAAGAATGCGCACAAAAGTGGTCACGGCAGCTAGAGTTTGATGAAAACGATAGGAAAACACACGAACTGGACTCTAACACAACCTAACCAGCAACAAGCCCTTGATCAGGACACAAACTCAACACGACGGAATCTAAAAAGAATTATGCAAAAGGCTAAACGTGGTTTCTGGGATAGGGGAAAAAACCTAACACTAATTTTTTGGCTTTTCTGTGGACTCTAGGACGAAGGTGAAATCAAACTAAACTAGGGTAAAATTGAACCTGATGGTATACCTGAAGCTCTGATTACCAATTGATGTGAACTAGGGTTCCCGATCTTCTGAAAGGTTCTGATAACTCACGATTTGGTGGAGTCACGACACAATTCGATCCGGCTTCCGAACAACTCGGCTCTGAACCCCACAATCGTAGCACCACGACCCCTCTGGTTATCGACTGGCGTTGCACGGTCGACCTCGCCAAGAAGGCTAAGTCCTTGCCTGTGAATTGAGAGCACACACAAGAACACAAAGGAATGCAACCAAATTGCAGATGAATGATTAATCTCACAAAGTTGGGGTCTCACAAACCCAACCCTAATGTAGGCAGCGACTACTGATTATATAGCCTAAGGGACGTCCAAGGATCCCTATTCGCGTCCTTGGGGAGTGCCGACACGTTACAAGGCCCAAACGGCCCAAAAGACGGCGACACAGCGCCCTGACAGATTCTGGACGATGACTTGTTTTGACGATTCCCATTGATTCCAACAAATTTTGACGTAGGACCACTTGGGTTGGCTTCCTTATCAAATAAGCTTTCCATCCATATATGGACCATTGAAAACGGAGTCTGGACGCGTCCTGGGTGACCAGTTCAAGGCAGACTGGTCTTGGATTCCGAGGTGGACTCGAACTTGATTTGGGCCTCCACCTTGGTGACTCGAACTGGACAAGCTTTGGGCCTTCTTCTCGATTTGGATGCCCTTTCTGATCTCCTTGGCCTCCATGTAATTCTAAAAAGCATGGTCATATGTGTGGAGGCCATGTCCTCATCAATCTTCGAGTTCGGCTCCACATCTCGTCCAATAGAGTTATGAACAAACCATTTTGTGGCACCTAAGGGCACAAGGATGCTAATTGAAACTAGGGCATGCTTTCTCTAATTCTTTACTTTATCTGATAGAACACCTGGCACTATTTGTGTGATTTTCCAAGATGGAATTGACTTTGATCACAATGGCTCTGGAAGATAGAGTATCGCTCAAGTTGTTGGCTAGTTGATTACTTCTTGTTGGTTATTGCTGTATAAGACATAGCCTTCGTAGCTACCAAGGAGTCATTACTTAGCTGGAGATTAACCTTTCTATTGGTAACTAATAAGTTGTCTCTCAACACTAAAAAGTTCCAAATCTTCGCTCTTGACCACAATAATCGTGGTTGATGCAGAACAAATGGTTGACATTGAAGTCTACCGATAAGGAGTCACACCATGGATGGCTGATCTCAAATGTATGATCATTATGTATACAAAGATTAAGACTTAGATCGCTCCGTCATATGCACAACGTGATAATCGATTCTTATCCAACAGATAACTTGTCCAACATTAAGTGTTGTGTGTCCTTTTTATCCAACGGGGATGAGATACTTTGCTCACTAGATGGTGGTCGTCAATACGGGGTCAACTAAGTAGAGTCACTTGTCTACCGCCTCTTGCAGTCCGTTAATGTTTCTGTCGGTGACTTTTCTTCAAAGGTTATCCTCTTAGCAACTTCAGGACGAAGCTCTTCTACATTTGGTCCGATATAAGGGTCTTTTGCTAGGATATGGGGAGATAACAAAGGAACTTCCCACAAGAAAGCACGCATCGATGTAGTTCCATAATGGACCATGACTAGTAACCTTGATACCAGCGCGTGCCTAGTAGCACAACCATGTGTCGGCCGGCCACAAGAAGGCCTTAGGTTTCGTTGTGGCACCGCAGAATGCTAATCGTAATGCCATTACTGAACATACGCCCGATGAGAAATTTCAAGTGGCACAGATTGGGTTGTCTGAACAAGCACCATACAAAGGAGGGATAGCAAGCAAAGGTAGTCACAAGATTTGGAGTCAACAAGGAGGTGATCCAAAGATCAAATACATAGCACAAGAGAACATAACTCGATTGTTGAAGACAACTGAGTAGGGGTTTTGCTTAATTTCCACGCATGCCTTGCGTCGACCAAGGAAATTACCAGATAACTAATTAACATGAGACTCGACCATGTTGGTGTTGACAATGGTTATCTACCATAATAAAGGGTTAAAATAAATATATAAAGGGCTAATAAATGATCACCAACATAGGTTTAGGGTGTCAACTAAAGAAATTCCATGAGTTTTGGTGAATCTATATTTTGTAGGGGGTTATCAGAATAATTCAGGAATTGATATCTTCCACGAGAAGGAACCCACGTCAATCGGCCTAATCTCCACGTCAGGAATATGCAAGAGGCTTCTAGAGGACACCAGAGGACTCCACGAGGAGGGCCACCATGAGGCGCCGCAAGGTGGGGCCGACCGGCCTCAACCCTAGGTCGACCGGCCCCTGGCCACCACCCCTCAGCTCCTTCCTTTGCAAGCTACTTCAACCGCCTCCAAGGATGTATCCTAACCCTACGTGAAGGTCGGTTTGATCCAAGGGCCACGGTTTCATGCTTTGGGCTATATAAACGACGCCCCAGACCCCCCTCCAAAGGGGAACTCATTCAATCAATCATCAACCAGAAAGCAGAAGACCAACCAGCAACTCTCATCTCCTTAGAGCTCCATCAGATCTAGGCATAGCTAGATTAGAATTAGAAGTAGAGGAGTCAAGCAGCCTTGGGCTCCAGATCTAGTCAAGAGGAGCTTGGTAAATCCAGTTCTTCTCTCTTGTATCAACATTGTTCTTCAGATATTCATCTAGTTCATCAGTTCTTCTAGTTCTTGATCTAGTTCATGTTCTAGTTCTTCATGTTCTAATTGTTTATGTTCTAGTTCATAATTGTTATAGTTCATCATTGTCTAGTTCTAGTTCGTTGTTCCTGATCATTATTCTCGATACATTAGATATGATCTTGTTCTTAATCTATATTATATCCTTGATTATTATGAGATTAGTCTACTTTGATTATATATTTGGCATAGATAGTTTATCATTATGTTTATACACATGTTTGCAAAGCACTCACCTTATTGAGTCATGGGTGGGTGGTCAACATTGTGTAAGTGTGATACTTATACACTGTTTACCTGCAAATGCACTCTATACTCCGGGCCATGTGGTAGATCGCGGGTGTGACATTCCTGTTGAGTCCTTTGTAGTCCACTCTCCGAGTGTAGAACTTAGTAGAACGCGGTCTCATTACTTAGTTGTTACTCTGTTTCTCAGCTTCGTAATGGAGATGTTCCTTGTTTATGGATATGAGATAACCTAGTCAATGATTGCCTGATATAATTGCACTAATCAATGTAGATTATGACTAATAGTTAACGGATTACTTAGGAGTTATTCTATTACTTTATATTCTGATCAATGACTTGCCATAGTAGTACTGCTCTAAGGAATATCATATGGATGGTCTGATTATCATATATTTTATCTCTTTTTATTTGATTGATTCCTGTTTGAGAGTAAAGGATAGTGATTTCGAATATTCATATCACATGTGTAGAGTAGCCTTTAATTAATATGTGCCCCTCCGTTTGTTCTCCTTTGGTTAAATATAAATAACGATACCTAGGATAAACTTGGGTGAAATGCTGCAACGGGTGTATTTATCTGTGCGCTTGCGGATATATACTTTAATATCTTTATATAGTTAAGTGGCATGAGTACAATACAACCACACTCTTGATGTCATGTTGGGGATGACAACCTAACGCGAGTGATGCTAAGAAGTGTCAACAGTTGGGCTAGGTCAAGGGATCAAGGCTGATAAACATCCCGAGACATGGGGAGAAGTTGGAGATGAATTAAGTAGACTCCAAGGACAAAATCGATGTACCAATCGAAGATTGAGTTGATAAGGTACTACATAATTTGCAAGCGCAAGATTCCGAGATCCAGCTGCGAGATATAGCATTGTACCAAAACATCTGTAGGAGAGGTAGCTAGGAGATCCAACATAGAATTGGTTATGGGCCTTACAACTTGACAGCGAACAACTATGGCCAAAAGAAAGCGTTTGTGAGAGTCTATCTTGGTTGGTAGATCAAACAAGGGTCTTCACCAAAGGGTGCAGCGTCTACAGCATAAGCAAACATATAATGAAACAAGCTTGGGCTTTTTAGGTCAAGCAGATGCATAGGTGCAAAACATTCAAGGGCTAACAAACACGTTATAGGCTCAGGCTCCTAAGAGAGAAAACCTAGTTGGAGATGACCATTGTGCGATTATGTAACTTGAGCATTGTTCTAGGATACGGCTATTCGACACTCGTATGCTCACCGAGGACAAACGAGGTGACAACTATGACACTAATTAGATAACAAGCATACATACAAACATCATAGTCAAGCATTTGAGAGACTCAATCAAATTAACTTAAGCAACCATTACTAAGCACCAGGCCCACCCATAACAAGCATTTATCTAAAGCAAGAACTAACTACAAGTTTAGCCCAAAACAAACGCTAGCTAAGGTAGCCAACTTAGCATGGCACAGAATTTGGACAGCAACACAATAGTTACTTGTTTTAACCATAACTGAGGTTGTAGACATCCCACAAAGGTGACCCTAGACTTTCTAGAAATCTTAGGAAGTTTTCCACACTTTTGTTATTCATACCAAAAGCTAATTCACAGACTAACATGACCAAACATGCTAATGTTTCGGATCTGTACAAACATGGACAGAAAACTAACATGAACTTTATAATTACTTAACTAGAGTTCTAGGAACCTAACAAAAGTGATCCTTAACTTTATTTAAAGCTTATTAAGTTTTCTATATCTTTCTTATTATCATATTAAAATGATTCTACAGCTAACAAGGACAAACATAACAAAGAAGACATCTCTGCTAGACTTGGACAGATTCTATTATTCCATTTTGCAAGCTCATAACTGGAGGTTTAGACCACCAAAATTAGTCCTATAGGACATTTTGAAAAGCTTAGAAAAATTACTACACTTCTTCTATTATCTCCACGACATGATTCCATATGCACACAGGTCAAACAAACCAAACATTCAGATCTATTCAGAGCATAAGCAAAACCTGACAGCAAACTTCTAAAATTCATAACTCCCAAACCATAAGGCCCAGTGTCATAAAATTTTAGGACAAGCTAGATAAGTAAGTTAGCTACAACTTTGATATTCTCCATAACTATAGAAAAACACTTTTAGCTACCCTTTTAAAACAGTCAAGCAACTATGCTCTCTAGGTCAAACAAGGTCAACTATCACTTAGAGACTTAATTAGTCAATATGGTCAACATGAACATTGCTCCATTAAGTGTCCTAAGCATAGTTAAGGTATTGTAGAGGCTAAACATACACACCATGCATAGGTTGCACAAAAGTGTAGGCTTCACATGCACTAAAACATAGAAATTACTATAATTGAAGTGCTTGTTTCAAAGCCATGTTTCAATTGTTTCATTGTTTTTTGCATGGTAAAAGTTACCAATGTTTCCCTAAGTTGTTCCACATGTTGCACTTATATGTTGCATGAGATCTAGTTCACATATAAGTCACATGAATTAGAAAAACATGTTTTAGTGTTTCAAGGACATGTTTCAGCTATAATCCAAACAAGACTATAATTTATCATTTCATGTGACTTTTTGACTCCAAACTTCATGAAACTTTTCCAGGGATCACTATAGATAGAGAGTGATGTGAGACACATGAAAGAAGCACCTTCAACACTCACTTGCATTATCAAACATACACACATTGAAACACAGAATAACAAGGTATGTTGCATATGTTTCAAGGAGATGTTTCAAGCACATTCCATATATGCATGTTTCACATATGTTCCATGCTCATATATGAACAAATGACGCTTAGGCTCATGCAATGCAAGTGCCAAAATGCAAGCCTAACACATGGGGTGTTATAGCCCTCCACCCTTAAAAGAATCTTGTCCTGAGATTCAGGGCGAAAGACTTTTAAAGGAAGAGAAGCATGTTATCCATGTTTCAACATCTATGATAGCATTAGGCTACTAAACTTCCAACATCAGAGAGGCTAATTTGGTCAAGACACTTTCTGATACTTGCTCTTCATGGTAAACTTTGTCTGAAGAATTTCCTTCATTGACTTCCATGAAGTATTGTTACTTTGGGAGGAATCCAGGATAGCACTGCCCTAGGTACTCCGGTGTTGGTGTAGGGAAAGTGTTCCAGGACATAATTGAATTACTCACAACATCTGTCTCTCTAGTTACTATAGTTTAAACCATATGAACTTTGCACTAGACCGAATTCCTCAAAAGTACACTCATCGAAATGACTCTATGTTCCCAAAGTTTGAAAAGCAGTCCTCTACCAAAGTGGCTTGAGTACAACCTTCCAAAGGGGTGAGATCATAGACGACAAACACCCTCCGAGGCTATAGGATATTGACTAACCAATAGACAAGGTCTATGCTGGTCATAAATGTTCAATTATTCAGATATCAATTAATGGAAAGCTACTTACTATTCCATGTGTGCAGTTCTCTTTCTCTGATGACAACACTGTATTATCTCAATCTGTCAAGGGATTAGTGAGTGTGATAGCTGACTCTGTCGGCTCTGTATTTCTACCAAATGTTACCTAAGAAGATCCTCTTATCCGAAGGCATCAGTTATCTGAGTTGAATCAAATGCAACCTCTTGGGTAAAACACTTATAAGGTACCAAAGTATGTCATCATTAGAAAATTATTACCAAAGAAAGAGGTAACAAGGCCTTAAGGACAACAAAAGTTGTAAATATTCACTCAACACTTCATGTTGGATAAGTTATCCATTGGATAAGAATCGATTATCACGTTGTGCATATGACGGAGCGATCTAAGTCTTAATCTTTGTATACATAATGATCATACATTTGAGATCAGCCATCCATGGTGTGACTCCTTATCGGTAGACTTCAATGTCAACCATTTGTTCTGCATCAACCATGATTATTGTGGTCAAGAGTGAAGATTTGGAACTTTTTAGTGTTGAAAGACAACTGATTAGTTACCAATAGAAAGGTTAATCTACAACTAAGTAACGACTCCTTGGTAGCTATGAAGGCTATGTCTTACAGAGCAATAACCAACAAGAAGTAATCAACTAGCCAACAACTTGAGCGATACTCTATCTTCCAGAGCCATTGTGATCAAAGTCAATTCCATCTTGGACAATCACACAGATAGTGCAAGGTGTTGTATCAGCTAAAGTAAAGAATTAGAGAAAGCATGCCGTAATTTTAATTAGCATCCTTGTGCCCTTAGGTGCCACAAATGGTTTTTTCATAACTCTATTGGATGAGATGTGGAGCCAAACCTGAAGATGGTGTTGGTGGATCCATCCCGAGGATGGAAGGACCTTGTAGTGCATGCCTATAGTGGAGGTGTCACCAAGACGGTGCAAGCTAACTTGACTGACTCATGTCGGGCAAGCCCCGAAGCATTATAAGCCTCCTAATTTCTAAAAATGCAATTGAGTATATATGTTATATGTATTGTTGCATTAAGTGATAGATGTTGGATGAAAACACTTGCTGCATATATATCCTATCCTTGTCTAGAAAGTATACCTTGAATCCTATTTAGGTTCAGGTTCGAGTAATTGCTTAACCCTGCTTTAAGCGGTAGAAGTCGGGTGATTTCCTATCACCTACGAGCTTTAGGGATATTTATATATGGCACGGTTGGCTATATTTCTATTGTGGAAAAGAACCATGTGTTAATAAAATGAAATAAGACTGGGTGGGATGATGATAGTGAAGCAACAAGGCATGGAGGTCTTGGATGTGGATCTATCCCAGTTTGAGTCATTTAAGGACCGATTCGCTGTACGTCCTTGAGTCATGTTGAATGAAGTCTAACACTTAGCTAGCCGGATAAGTCATTCTGACCACGAAGCCGAGTAATATAGTTTAGGCTAGGAATCGGGGGGTCAAGTGCGCATTCTAGGGGAAGTAAGGATGTGCATGGGGACATTGGCGTAAGACCAGGGGGTTAAAGTCCCTATCACCTGGCAGAGTGTTGCCTTTGGGGATGCGACATCAGTCGAACCCGTGATTCTTGAATTATACCAAAGGTGACTTGTGCAACCCTAGCACGGGGTCTGCATGGTTTGTGTTAGAAATACCCCTCCAGCTGGATAGGAATTCGATTCGAATCACCGTCGCTCCTGATTAGTGAGCACTTGACTTGAGCAGCGGCAACGTAGATTCAATTAATTGAACGGATGGTTAATTGGATGATGATTTAAATGTTGCCTTAATTTATACCTGCTATGGTTAATATTGTTTGCTCCTAATAAAGTGATTGCTATAGTACAGGTGATAATCTAGATGACAGGTTCATGATGATTAACTTGATGCTTAAGCATTAAATGATTACTTATCTGCACTAAGCTTTTATGCAAAATGTTGTTAGGCTAGCCCCACTTTATATCAGCCTTGCATGATCCTTGGTGTCACTTTATTTATGGTTTTTGATGGGTAAGTCTAGCTAAGTACCTTCTCGTACTCAGGGTTTATTTCCACTTGTTGCAGGTTGTGATGTATCATGGATACTATAAGAATTGGATGGCTCCTGCCATAGTGGCAAAGTGTGATCATGGGCATGATCCTTCTGAGTTATCTTGTCTCTAATGCTTTTGTTGGAAGTTGACCTTGGTACTGGCATGTATTTAAAATAAGAGTAATGTTAGTTTCAAATTACTTTACTTCCGCTACTTTTCAATTTAAGTGTAATAACTATGTTGAACTCCGGTGTATATTGAACTACTTATGAAATGGAGGTAACATGTGGCTTGTTATGTTGAATCACTACGATCTTGGCTTGTATGTTAGTTGGTTTGAAATCCCTCGTGATTTCATTGGACTACCAGAGTTATATGGGCTCAAGTGTGAGAATTTGATCACTTCGGTGATTGTTTTTATACTTGTGCTCTTATAATTTGGATGGTTTCGTGACAGCTGGTATTGGAGCAAGATTCAACATTAAACTTGTCATATGTGTATTTAAAACAAAGGTTTTGTTTTATAAAATCAGTTATCAACTTATAGTTATATTATATAGGTTTGTCAAATCTGAATTTTAAACATAAGTATGCTAGTGGTCAATTTCCTTATGCCCATATAAGGATTATTAGGTGGCTTATATAAGTACTAACTTGGGGGGTTTTCATTTATGCATCTACGCCCAGGCCAAGGTATGTATGTGTGATGAATTTCCCGCACTATGCTACCCTGTGGGTCAGGTTGGAGGTAGCCTTCATATATGAAATAGCCATATATGTCGCTAGTTTACTTTTATGCAACGTCGCACCTACACTCAGGTAAGTGTGAGTTGGGAGAGCATGACCGAATATCCGTCGGTCTAGGGAAGTGATATATATTTTGTGGTGACTGGAATAACCTACATGTTGTAAACCATGTAAGTTAGGAAGGTACCAATTGTGTGGGCAATCCTCTGATGATCGAATGGCATCGGAGCCAACTCTCGTGGTTTCATGGGCATGTGTGCCACAGTTGCGTAGGCATGGTGTGCATGGCTGGAGTGGACCTAGAGTGGTCACATAGCATGGCACATGCGCTGGCACTAGACACACAGACGTGGCCAAGAGGGGACGTTCCTAGCTTGGGATTGACCGACGAGGACGTCGGTCTCTTAAGGGGTTGAGGATGTAACATCCTGGCCCAGAGCTTAACAAGATTAATAGGATACTCATACCAACAAGTTGCAACTTCTTTTTCGAAAGCCCATCTCCAAAGAACTCTGAGGTTAAGCGTAGTTGGCCTAGAGCAATTTCAGGATGGGTGACCCCTGGGTGCGCACGAGTGAGGACAAAGTGAGTAGAAAAGACTTGTGTGGGTCTGTGAGGGCAGTCTATGTCCTAAAAAAGCTGCCAGATATAAGTGGGCTCGGCCTCATAGAGGCAGGACATTACATGGCCCACATGTCATTGAGAACGCCTACTACGACCTTTGTGCTAGTATCAATGTGATGTCCAAGGTAACATTTGATAAAGTTCTGGGAGGTCCTTTGGACCCCACAGACTTCAGAATGCAGATGGCGGATGAAACGTCACGTGAGGTGGTGGGGATAGTACGTGACATACTGGTAAGGCTGCATGACCAGTACATCCCCACCGACTTCATCATCATTGACATGGGCCCAAACAGGAAAGTTCCTCTCCTTGGGAGACCATTACTATATACCACTCATGCTGAACTACATGTAGGAACGGGGTTCACTCATTTTCATATTAAAGATAAAATATTAACATGTCCATTCAATGGGTATAAAATGTATAATCAACCCAAAAGCAAGCGGACCGGGAAACAAAAGCGAAACCCTGTTTTGCAGGCACAGCCGGAGCAATGCTCCATGATTCGGATCAAATACGGTCCGAATCAACAGGGCATAGCCGAGGTTGAAATTCAACCTCAGCTAGTGGATGGCCTCAAGAAGAAGAACAAGAGGCCGGAGCAGAATAGCTCCAAACCTACAAAGGTAAGTCCAAAGGTTGTTCCTTCACCTTCTAAAAAGAAGGTAGAGAAGCCACTCAAGGAAGCTCCAATGTCCACCACCACACCAGCAACAAAGAAAAAGAAGGTGTGGGTGCCCAAGGAGAAGTCTGTACTCACTCCCCCGGGTACGGAGAACCCTTCATCGAGCAATCAATGAAGGGGGAGGAAGTCCTGTTCATAGGACTATAAAGGTATGGACCCTCGCTGCAGGTAAACGGTAGTTATCCTTCTTACTTTCTACAATTAAATAAAACATTACTAGTATAGTAGTAATGATAAAAATGAAAACAACAAAAATATTTACTGCTTTAGAAAATACGGAACTTCATTCATATAGAATCATTTAGCTTGGGGGAGCGATGCTTGCGCCATCACCTTCCCATAGGTACATAATGCAAGCATGGTGCTTGGATTATTTAACCTACCTTGACCATGCTAGGTTCTTAGATTGATCATGGAGCTAGATTGGTTATATATGACATGAAAACAAAAATATTTCATAACCTAATAAAATTTGGTTAAAAGTTTAAAGTCTTATATGAAACATGTTATAGTTTGGAACATGGTTTTCCTATCATGCTCCATAGGTCTTTTAATCTAGCTCATGCTAAGGTTAGGATACCTGCCTTGATTAAATTTCAAATTTAATCATTGTGCTAAAACTTTTCAAGTATAAAACTTTGAATGATTAACCAAACCAAACCAAAAAAATTTATTGTTTCAAATAAAGTCTTGCTTATACTAAGTAAAACTTTGGTTTGAAAATATGGTTTCATCGAGTCATGTTTTCATAGACTTCTCAAATTAAGCATGGTGCTTAGGTTGACCAGTCTACCTTGATCAAATTAAACAATCTGCTTGATTTGACCATTGTCCCAAAATTTGCTAAGTATAAGACAAGCTTAAAATATAAAAAATCAAAATAAACTACATGCCTTGGAGTCTTCATCAAGCAACCTCGCTTCGAGCTAGCTTAAGGGAGGGTCCCGCTCAGGTATGGCTGCATTGCATATTTACTTCCTAACAATTTGCTTTCTGTTTGCATGTTTGCTTATTCCCTTGCATAGAAAACCAAAATAAAAATATTAATAATATTATTAGTAATAAAATAAAAATAAAATGAACAAACAAATTCCACTCTATACATATGTGATGTAGAAATGTTGATTCCTTCCTTGTTGAAATGATGAAGTTGCTCTGCATTATATTTCATACTATGCCTAGCTTATAGCTTAGCTTTCTCCAATATTTGAGTTTATTGGCTTAAAACATGTTTATCCTGAAAACCTGAATCTTGTTGGTAGCAAGTGCTTAATCTATCTAAGTAGTTGCCTGACATGATATAGAGAACTAGACATTGCAATGACTATGTTCCAAAGAAAGACTTATCATCCGAAGATTTCAATTTCAAAACTTGAAATCAAAAGTTCCTCAATGATCAAAATTCCTACCAAGGCCATATGGCACATACATATTCAAAACCTTAGTCATATGCTGCTTGTATTCATGGTGAGCTTTGTCAAATTGTTGTGACCAATGTTGAGATTCTTTTCATACACCCATGATCCACATTATAAAATAAAAACTCTATGTCAAAACTTTTCCTCCAGAAGTGATCAGAAAAGAGTTTGGGCTATATACAAAAGATGCCATGCCAAAGAAGCATGAGCCAAATAAAAGATGCCATACCAAAAGGGTATGTGCCAAAAAAATGGGAGAAAACAATGGGTACTTAGATGCCCGCCAAAAAGAGAGACAAAAATGGGTACAAAAGTACCCACGAAAAAGTGAGAATAAATATAGCCCATGCTCTCAAAGATCTCAAAAGGAGAAAGGTATGGCATATGAGTTCATAAAAACACAAAAATATTCACTTGCACAATCTTGATCAAAGTGTATGACTAGTCTCTCCTATGGTCCGGTTTTTGACTTAGCAACATGACATGATGCAAGTAGGCCACTTTTGTCCATACCAAGCTCCATAAAAGCCTATATAAATTGTAGGATAAAGGAAAGGCAAAGTCAAAAGCCTTTGGCGAGGAAAACTTATACACTTTGAGTGATTGAGTGTATCATTTGAGGAACTACATTCATCTTATAAAAACTTTCAAAACCTCCGGAATGATCGTCATCAGAAGAATAGAGGATAAGCGAGTCTATCTATCTGTTTTGTCTTGCAACTACCCATGACCAGAGAGGGCCAAAAAGCTCCACATGCTGCAAGGTAATACATGGATAAGCAGTAGCCAATTTATTCAAATTGGATAGAAAACTTTGTTATAATCTATGCATATTTGAAATGTAATTGGCATAGTGGCAACTCTTGATCAACAACCAACGTCTTAGCTTTTGCTCGAGGACGAGCAAAGGGTAAGCTTGGGGGAGTTTGTTGGTGGTTGTTATTGACAAATATTTACCACCAACATTCTACTAAAAAGGAAGGAATAAACATTAAATACACACATATACATGTGATAATGCCTTGTTTCTAGTTGTGCCCTCGAATTATTAGGAATGCAGAAACTAGGATGGAAACAGGCAGAGCAGAGGAGAAAAGTGCACTTTCTAGAAAGCGCACTAGAGGGAGAAGAGGAAAAGGGCTAGCTCAGAACAGAATTGGGCCAAGCCCACACCAGCACAGCAATCTAGGCCTAGAGGAGAGGCGGTGGAGCGAAGCTAGGCTGGAGGGGTGCCAGCCTTGGCGCGCACGCACCAGGGGCGCGGCCCGCGCCCTCCCCACTGTAGCTCAGCCCCACCTCGCGCGCATTGACTACAATTAATACAGTGGAGGAGGAGCGGGGGTGGGTTCTCTAAACCTAGACACCAGGGAGCCTCTACTAGCTCCTATATATAGGAGAGCACACCCCACACACACAACACACTCAACACAACACACTACATTCTCTCACTCCTCACTCCCTCTAGCTGAAGGAGCTCCCTCTCTCCCTCTACCTCATTCTCACTTAGCTAGGTTAGGAAAGTAGAAAGAGAAGTAGAGAAGCTACAAGGAGAGCTTGACTCCTTGGTGGAATATTGGTGAGAATAAAGGTGGATTCTTTCTACCTTATGATCATCATGTTCTATCATAACATCTTGTTCTTATATTCATATAGTTGTTGCTATGAACTAGAGTATAGTCATATTGATATGTTCATGACATGTGTACTAGTCTATAGTCCATTTGTTATGAGTATTTCATATATGGTTATGTATGGTTTGTTTAGTATATTTGTGATGTGTAGATTAGTCTATAGTTTACATATCATTCATATGCTAAGCTAACCTAGGTGCTACACTCACATATGTGTCATGAGTAGAGCTACTTGTGTGTGGGGAGGTGGTTCATCATGCTTTTGGGTACATCCTAGTCTCTTACCTGTCGATCTGTAGGGTCGAGGACCCGAGGGGACTATTGTGGTCAATATATATGCGGGCGTGGTGCCAGGGTATATAGTGGCAGGTGTTTGCATGCCTAGTCCACGGTCGAGGGGTAGGTGTGCAGGTGGTGACAACCCTGTCCATCCCTTGTATTCCCCCACATTCGACTAGGGTGTAGGAGTTTGTAAATATGCTATTCGGGGTTACTAGCAGATCAGTACTCGGTAGTCTCCTGATCCAATACACACATACTTAGCACTATGTTGTGAGCATATATGTTAACTTAGCTCATATCATACTAACTATATTAGAACCCTCTACTACTTATTAGGACATTCTTTTATTCTTATTCTTGAGAGTTGGGAGCACTTGACTAGATTAGGTGTAGGTGTATTTGTGTGTGTGTCCACTATCTTAAGAACTGTATGCTTACCCCTGTTATGATCATCTGGATATTATGCATACATAAGTGCATTGCTCATACACATGTCAGACCATTTGTTATCACCGCCTTCTTCAGCAGAATATAAATAACGATACTCTGAATACTTTTGGGTGAAATGCTACAATGATAGATCCGTGTGCTTGCGGACATTGTCTGTAATTTTATATACCTATCGGCTGGCATTCCTTAGTATCCTTGCTAGGAAATGCCAGCATGGCATTTCTAGCGCCATTGCTAGGGATGGGTCCTAAGCCTATTCTTAGTAGTGATGCTAAGAAATGCCAACAGGCCTCTAGCACCGGCTCCGACGAAGACGACAGCAGTTGGGTCGGCGCCAACTTCTCCAAGATTGATGACCCGGAGGCTTTATGTCATTTCGTCAGCACTACGACTACCTCCTCAACGGCGGCGACTCCGACAACAGTGGCTATGAGCTCACGTGGCCATGACGCCAAAAGTCGAAGGCTGCGCACGGCGACGACACACCATGATCGGTAGATCACCGCATCACCCTCTGCCCAAGATCTATTATTCTGTTTTTGGAAGATAATCAGTCTATGCATGTGTTTGAAATCTTTGCACATTTTTTGCTGTAATTTGTTTTCCTCATTTAAACCATGAGTTAAATTGTTAGCGATAATTACGTAATACGGTTTTTGCCCTGGAGTTCGAAGGCTAGCCCACGATGTCACACCGCAATTTTTTCAATTTTGGGTTGTGCATGAAAAACACTAAATAAAATAAATGATTTTAATATTTGAATAAAACTTATCCGATAAATTAAGTTGCTGCTAATTTAAATGTAGAAAATTATGGTTTTAAACTTTTTCATATTAAGTTGATAATGTGGTGTTTGTGTGATGCTTGTCTTTGGTGTTGGTGAGTGCTATTATTTTTAAATTACCATAGGACGACGTTTGCTTCTCACCGGAAAACTTTTTGGTATTTTCTGGATTTAAAATTTCAATTTCCGTGAGCTTAATCTTTTGCCTTGATCTCTTCATCAATCTTTTCATGAGCTCAAAATCATTTAGTTGAGTTCCTTATCTCCCCAAGAGTACCCAGGATTTTTCCAGTGATTTTTCTGAGCTCCGAGCTATTTTTCACGGCTTAAAAGGTAATTCTAGATTTTCTAGAATTATTTTTATTCACGGAATTAAAATAATCCTGAAATTAAGAAATTCTAAAAAGTTTCAAAATCCTACAACTATATATATGCCGGCGTAGCCCTCCATGCCTAGGACTTAGCAGTACAACCCTTATCGCGAGCCGCCGCTCGTAGCTCCCTCCACCCCTCGCAAAGTTTTTCATCTATAGCTTGCGTTCCGGCGAACTTCTAGAGATAGTTCGGTAAGCTTTTCCGGCTACGTTTCTCATCTCCAGCAAAAACCGTCACTGCTGCAAGGTAGCCCTCGTCGTTCTCTACGCCGTAGTATACTCGTTTTCTCGAATCCGTGTTCGTTTGATCATGTTCCTAATTTATCTCTCTTTTCCGGCGAGCTCCACCATGGACGCCAGTTTCTTCGTGGTTTCCGGCCAACCCTTGTACAACGCCCTCTGTCCGTGCGTCCTCCGCTCCCCCGTGCGGGTAGCCTCTGATGCGGAGCCGACCCTACGCCACTTCGCCGGACCCCGCACTCGGCTGACCCGCTGCTGAGCCATGAGCCGACGAGCTCTAGCAACCACCGCTACCCTACCTCGGTGCACGCGTGTGTGGCTCCATGCTGCTGCGGCCAAGCCGGCCAGTTCCAGCCAAGGCCGGAGGCCTTAGGACCCCCACCCGCCAGCCGTGAAGACCTGAACAAGAAAAGAATGGCATGTCATCTTCTGTACGTGCAGCTCACCGTAAGGAAGAAGACGAGATATTTACAACTTTGCCACTGGTTCATAACCTCAGCAGTTTAGTCATAATAGCTCTGATTTAGTTGGTTCCAGTTGCGTTAGTTTCATATCGTCGAGCTCTACGCGATAGTACCAAAGTTTTTATGTCACGTATTTTTCTATATATCGCTAAATATTATATTGATTAATATGTTCGTACTAGCTTTATAATTAAAAGTAATTTAGACTATATACCCACGGTTTCATAAATAAATATTAATTTAATTCATGTTAACATGTGTGTTTATGATTATAATTTAGCTAGTATCGATGTTTTTCATGACACTTGACCACGAATTTATTAACTTGAATGCTAATTAGATTAATATTTATTTAATAGCTTTCCAACTAAAAGCGATCTAAGTTTAGTTCCGTTTTAGTTGTGATACAGCTGTGCCGACTATAAGTTACATGTTAGTAGGAACTTTTAACATGTCTCACATCTCTAAATTTTGTAAGTTAAATATTAATTAGATTAATGATTACGCAAACTGATTTCCAAATAAAAGCAACATAGGAGAATATGGATCTTTTTATAATTACTTGCCAACTTAAACATGATTCGGATAAAGCCAGATGTAATTTCATTAATATTTATTCAATGCCTTTTTGAATTACAACTTAGGTTTATAATTTCGGTCTTACATAAATAAATGTTAACTTAATTAATATCAACCTGAATGTCTTTTGAATTATAAGATGATTAGTTCAACCTTGAAACATAAGTTCTTTCGTTCAGTTGCCACATGTTTTCTATATATATAGTTCAATATTAAATTGATTAATATGATTAATGTATAATATATTTCAAATTAAAATTTGCTTAGTCTAAGTATGTTGCATATATGATAGACTTGTGTAGATAATTTCACATTACAGTACGTATCTGCTTTTCATAGTTATACAACTTCAATCCTCGAGCATTTATTCGTTTGAAATCTATTTTGCTCCAATTAAGTTGCGTTAGATTCGCATCGACGTTCTTTGTGTAGTAGTACTAATGTTTTTCATGCCATATGCTTTTCCATATATAGCTGAATATTATATTAATTAATATGTTTGTTATTAGTTTTATAATTAAAAATAATATATAATCTTGTCACGTCAGTCCTTTGTAACTAAGCATGAACTTAGCTAATGACAACTTAAATATGTTTAAATTATAATTTACTTAGCCCAAGCACATATCTCATATAATTGGAATAGTTGTTCTCACATGTTCTTTTATCTCTACAAAGTCGGCAATACTTATAAATAAAATATGACCAGGGTTAAACCTAGCTTTGTAATTCAATTGATTAATCTAATTTTAGAATATTTCTTCAGAATGTTTATCACCTTATTTCAATAACTAACTGCGTTATGTTGTAATCGTCTCAATAGTCGCGTGTCCTCTTTAATGGTAGCTCCGTTATCCGTTGTTCTTGCATTTTCGTGACAGTAGCAACGTATTGTGTCCTTTAGTGCATTCTCTTTTAAAGCATTTCTTTTGTTTGATGCACGTTCTTAGATGTGTGTATTGTTTGTCTATTTGTGTTGCTTGGTTGCTGCGAGTAGAGGAAGCGTGGTTCGTCAGCGCCGAAGACTAGGAGTTGAGGACTGATAGTCGAAGCAAAAGTTGGAGACCGGAAGATAGCAGCTAAAGATTCTGAGCAGCCTAACCTTGGGAAAAAGGCAAGTATAACATGGGACCATCCTTGTTGACCTATTCACTGAAATTATCATACCTATGCATGTGTCCTCCTTGACAACCATAGAGATTATAACTTAGCTATTGATATCTTGTTTCCTTGTCACCTATGGGTTGTGCATTTGGGTAGCTATTGCTAGTGCTTAATTATGAACAATGATCTTGTAATTTGATTAATGGATTAAGCAACCAACCATTAAGATGATTTTATTACTGTTGAAAGAGGGCTAGAGCAAGGGGTTATATTGTTGCTCTAGTTACTCTCCGTAAGGACTTACCTGTAAGTGATAACCGGGATATACAGTACAACTGTGAAGGCTATATGGCTCTAGCTCTAGTTGTTCAAGAGACCTTTTCTAGCTTGTTAGTGGTTACCTTAATTGGCGTAAGAATGGCTTGACACGTTGGGTGTAGAATAGCCTCTAGTCTATGAGTATAGCCGAGAAGGAATTGTGCCATTTGAAAAGGGGGTTCCTACATCTGCCCGCCGAGTGAATCTAATGGCCCTGACTTGTTAGACGAAATTTTGAATGGCTTTATATGATTTTTGGTGTTTTGGGACTAGCTATCCCATGCATTTGGAAATTATGACTCATAGTGAAAGTGTACACCTTTGCGTAGAGTTAAAAATGGGTATACTAGCCGTGCTCACGGATACGAGCGGCCTTGGGGATTCTTACAGAATAGATGATCACCATTGTTATATCATGCTTAATTACTGTTGTTATTATTATGCTCATGTTAATGCTATTCATTACCCTTATTACAATTGATCATTGGTTCATTAATGGGAAGTGGATTATCTTGATGCTACTCAATTGCTAATTATATGATGATTAAAAGCTAAATGCAGTCAAACAGTGTCTAGCCTTTTTGAGCCTCATGAACCCTGTGTTATACTTGTTGAGTTCGACATGGACTCACTCTTGCTATTCCCCCACACCTCAGTTTGTAGTGAGGAGCTGCTCAGAAGAAGGATAAAGAGGTAGTGGAGTTTCTAGAAGTCTTTCAGAAGTGTTTGGCATACAGAGCCACCAGTTAGCCGTCCCTGAGAAGAATGGAGCCTGAAGTTTAGTTACCGTTCCATGATACTCTGATGTAAGTGTTAATATAACTATGTATACATTATATAATAACATTGTTTCTGATACTTTTTCATTCTGACATATGTGTGGACTTTCTGGGCACACATATGATTAGCTTCGTTTTGTTCTTTAGAAAACCGGGTGTGACACACGAAGGGTTTGATAGCCGCTCCAAGTCACCCAAGTGAGGGATGGCATGAGAAGGGGCACACAAGCGGCCAATACCCGGACGCGTTGAGCGTCAAGGGCCTTCTGGAGCCATGTTCAAGTCCAGGCCGGTTTACAGTTAGGGAGTTTTTTGAAAAAAGGCAACGAGCCCTCGGGGTCGGTCGAACAACCCCAGGAACTCCCTGAACCAACCGCCAGGCAATATTGAAGCCGGTCACTAGCTTACCTCCATCAGATCGCCGCGAACGGGAATTAGAGCTTCACTTGAACCGACCCGATTGTAACTCAACGGGCATCACGGCTCGACCCAGTGAGGGATGCCGTGGAATTTCACAAACCCTCCTCTTTGCGAAAAAGATGGGTGAGGGATTTGCTAACTAAGCCACTTGACCATGCGCACGCACTAGCGGGGATCACGGTGATGAGGACATCGCCAAGATGGAGTCGAGGACGACTCCAATTCAAGAAGGGAAGGATGATGAGGACATCGCCATGCTAGACACACCGACGCTATGGTCTTCTCCAAGTTGCAATTCGTCCCCAACTCAGCTACCACGTCACCCTCGGATTCAGCAGACACGTCGTCACTGTTTTGGTCATAACTCTCTCATACGACATCGAAATGGGGCGTTCTTAGATGCGTTGAAAAGGGGACGACGACGCCATCATTTTGGATCTAGTCCCAGCTCCAGAAGGTCCGTGGATCATTCTGTGTGACCACGGCAAGGTGCTGCGTCACCTATTTGGGCCAACTTGGCCATGTATCGTGTCGGGCCTTAAGCCCAAGTTGTGGCCGACCAACCCCTGGCCGTCCTCAACCCTAGGTCGAGTCTTAGACTATAAACTCAGCCACCGCCGCTGTTAGACAGTTGGGTTTTGTTTAGAGTTTAGTTTTCCATCGAGAAACTGAATCGTTCATTGTAACTGTGGTGACAAATCCTTTTACAGTGATCCAGGGCCCCTGTTCTTGATCTCCTCCACTGTGTCAATTAGTCCTTTGGAACCGAGTTCTTGAACCCTATTGATATTCGCATCATTTATATTTGCAATTTCAGATTGCGTGTTTTTACCTTCTTGCTTGTGTTCTTCGATTCGCTTGCAGGAAAAGCCTTCTTGGCGAGGTCAATCAAGTTGTGCTTGGTTGATAACCAACGGAGCGGTGGTGTAACGGTTGCAGGGTTTAAATCATGTCTGATTTGAAGCCGGATCGCCAACGTCGAGATCTCCACAAATCAAACTTACCGGTTACCTCTCGGAAGATCGGGCCTGTATGTCATCAATTGGTATCAGAGATTTTAGGTTTACCGCGAGGTATATTCTCGTTTGCCTTAGATTCATATTTGTTCATTACCTAGAGTCCACAAAAAGCCCAAAAATATTTCAATTTCCGCTGTCCTATCACCCTTTGTGCCTTTGCAATTTCGTTTCAGATTCGTGTTGTTGAGTTTGTGTCCGTGGTCGAGTCTTGTTGCTGGTTTAGGATTGTGTTCGTGGTCGTAGTTCAATCGCCCGTTGCTGTGATTTTTGTTTTCCGCCGCTATCCCATCCACCGTTCCCAAACAACAAGTCGAAGCCACCACATTACTCGACTTGCCCCCGCTAGCCGCCTTGTGTGACTTCTCGCCGCCGCGCAAACCCTAGATAGGTTGCCAGCCGCTCATATTTTGCCTGCATCGCAGCCCTCCTTACATCATTAGGCGAATACCTACTGTCGCTGTTGGAGTCACAGGGACGATCTTGTGATCGGTGTTGGAGTTTAGGGACGCTTTGCCCTAACTGTCGCTGTCGTGTTGTGTCTACCGGAAAACATAACTTGAGATACCTTCGGTAAAACAGGCATAACTTTTCGCTCGTTTATCAGAAAAGTCTGAAATTTTTACAGCAGCTTCTTGACACCGTTTGGAGCCAACCCAAACTATGCTTTGCCCTATTTAGTTTTGTCAAAATTGCCAAAAAAATCAGGAAAATAAAGAAAAAAAATTGTCAAAGTTTTTGCACGCTTTTCAGAGAACGTGCTATTTTTCTGTAGACCACATCCCACCTCAGTTGTAGGTGCCAATTTTTGTGGTTGCATCTTTTGTGATCCTTGTTCAGAGAAAAATATAAAAAAATAGTGAAAAAATAAAAAAGTTTGATTCCTACTAGTGCCTTTTGGGAAAATCAGGGAAAAATTTAGGAAAAAGGAAAAATCCGGTTATTTGCTTATTCTGTGCATTCTTTCTATCATCCTTTGTTTTCACCTTGTTGCGCTACGTCTCGACACGTCTTAGCCAGCAGCTGTGATTTGTACTTTGGATCCGGATTGAACAATCGCTAATCTGTATTCGTTAATTGCTAATCCTTGCTGTCATATTGTGTGCCTACCCATAGCTCCACATATTCTTCTGTCAGCACAGGTTCATCTTGCAACTGTTACCCACGCTCAACAACAGATTGCTTCGCCACGTTGGTTTTGCTCTTGTTTGGCGTTGGTAAGAATACAGGCAAGACGGTGGTAAGCCGCTTGTGATTTTGCATTCCACTTTCACCACCACCACTTGGTTCCTTTAGTTGATAGGGATAATACTTTGGTGTTGTCTTTTTCTATCTTCTAAGCATGGTAGGATCTCCGACGGACTTCAATGATTGCGTGTCCAAGGGCGAGCTTACAACGTTCATGACTGAACAACGCAATCTTATGACCGAGCTGACGCGCAATGTGAACAATCTGGTCACCCGCATTGAACAACTCGAGCAACGTCCTCCACCTCATCGTGCTGATGATGTTGATGACGATGCCGGTGATTTTGGTGATGACGATGCGGATGCTGACGGTTATGCCCGTCGCCGCCTCAACTTCAACCGTCGCGGTATGGGAGGTAATAATCATGGTAATAACGATCCTTTTGCTAAAATTAAATTTAGCCTTCCTCCTTTTGCTGGTAATGTTGATCCAGAGGCTTATTTAGATTGGGAGCTTACTGTTCAACAAAAATTTGATTCTCATAATGTTCCTGCTGAGCATAGAGTTAGACTTGCTACTAGTGAGTTTACTAATTTTGCTTTGTTCTGGTGGAGTGATCTTTGCAATGCTAATAATGCTGCTGCTGTGCCTCAAACTTGGAATGCTTTAAAGCAACGTATGAAATCTCGTTTTGTTCCTCCTTATTACCAACGTGATTTACGTTTGAAACTGCAAACTTTAAAACAAGGTGATAAAGGCGTAGAAGCTTACTATCAAGAATTGCTTATTGGTTTAGCCCGTTGTGGTATAAATGAAGATGATAATGATGCTAGTGCTAGATTTTTTGGTGGTCTAAACCATGATATCCAGAACATACTTGATTACAAAGAATGGCGCAATTTTTCCCAATTGTATCATCTTGCTATTAAGGCAGAACGTGAAGTACAGGGCCGCAAACAACACCAGCCTTTCAAGTCTAACAATGGGAGGAATTTTCAGCAGCGTTCAGCGCCGGATACGCCCAAGATTCCTGTTGCATCACAGCCATCTACACCTCCATTGTCTTCCGGGGTAAGTCAATTGTCTAATGTGCAGAAGAAAGGTGCCACTCCGGGTGCTTCTACTAGCTCCTCCTCGTCCAGCGCTAAAATCATTTGTCACCGATGCAAAGGCATCGGACATGTCATGAAGGATTGCCCCAATCGTCGTGCTTTCATTGCTACCGAGGATGGATATGTAAGTACTAGTGATGTTGAAGATGATTTAGCCCTTGCTGCTAACATTGATGCAGATTCCACCGAGGGCGATCAAGACAAGGAGGCTATCATCATTGACTCTGTGGCTGCTGCCGCGGATTACCCTAGCCTTCTTGTGCAGCGTGTGTTAAGTACACATGTGGGACATGAAGACGAGATGAAGATCCAACGAAACAATTTGTTCCACATGTATTTCATTGTGCAGGGTTGTCGTGTTCTCACTATCATTGATAGCGGAAGTTGCAATAACTTGGTGAGTTCAGATTTGGTTGAGAAGCTTGGCTTGACCACACGACAACATTCGCATCCATATAAACTTCAGTGGTTCAATAATAGTGGTAAGACTAAGGTAACTAAATCAGCACACATTAGCTTTTTCGCAGGTTCTTATCATGATACTGCTGATTTTGATGTTGTCCCTATGCAAGCTTGTTCCATTTTGTTAGGTCGTCCATGGGAATTTGATAATGATGCTTTACACCATGGTAGAACTAATACATACACTATCATACATAAGGACAAGACAATTACATTGCTGCCTTTGTCTCCTACGGAAATTATTAAACATGCTAAAGAGATTAAAAATACACCTCCAACTGACATTGCTAAAAATAATAGGAATAATGGGATTAGGTTAAAAGGAGGTACTTTTCTTGCTACAACTTCTGCTACTGCTGAGTTATGTGATAATCCTGATGCACCATGTTATACTATGTTTTGTCAACATATTATGTCTGGTGCATTGCCTACTGTTACTAACCTTTTGCAGGAGTTCGTTGATGATGGGATGAAGTCGAGGACGACTCTAATTCTAGGAGGAGGGGATGATGAGGACATCGCCAAGATGGAGTCGAGGACGACTCCAATTCAAGAAGGGGAGGATGATGAGGACATCGCCACGCTAGACACACCGACGCTATGGTCTTCTCCAAGTTGCAATTCGTCCCCAACTCAGCTGCCACGTCACCCTCGGATTCAGCAGACACGTCGTCACTGTTTTGGTCATAACTCTCTCATACGACATCGAAACGGGGCGTTCTTAGATGCGTTGGAAAGGGGACGATGACGCCATCGTTTTGGATCTGGTCCCAGCTCCAGAAGGTCCGTGGATCATTCTGTGTGACCATGGCAAGGTGCTGCGTCACCTATTTGGGCCAACTTGGCCATGTATCGTGTCGGGCCTTAAGCCCAAGTTGTGGCCGACCAACCCCTAGCCGTCCTCAACCCTAGGTCGAGTCTTAGACTATAAACTCAGCCGCCGCCGCTGTTAGACAGTTGGGTTTTGTTTAGAGTTTAGTTTTCCATCGAGAAACTGAATCGTTCATTGTAACTGTGGTGACAAATCCTTTTACAGTGATCCAGGGCCCCTGTTCTTGATCTCCTCCACTGTGTCGATTAGTCCTTTGGAACCGAGTTCTTGAACCCTATTGATATTCGCATCATTTATATTTGCAATTTCAGATTGTGTGTTTTTACCTTCTTGCTTGTGTTCTTCGATTCACTTGCAGGAAAAGCCTTCTTGGCGAGGTCAATCAAGTTGTGCTTGGTTGATAACCAACGGAGCGGTGGTGTAACGGTTGCAGGGTTTGAATCGTGTCTAATTTGAAGCCGGATCGCCAACGTCGAGATCTCCACAAATCGAACTTACCGGTTACCTCTCGGAAGATCGGGTCTATATCTCATCACACGGAGGACCCAAGCGTAGAAATGTTCGACCCGCGAACGAACTCTCCCGAGCATCCTGACGAGCCTATGACCTTAGGCTTAGGCGAAGGTATCAATGAGAATGCATCCAACCCTGCCTCAGGACGTGAGAAACTGCTACACCTAAACATCTGATCGATCTATCAAAAATCACGAGAGCTACGCGTACATGAGTTCTTTCCTCTCTAAAAACCTTCAACGAGCGAAGTCTCGGTGACCTCACCAGCCACCATTACCTATTGAATCAAGGCAAAATGAGGGAAATAGAGAAGTAAGATGAACATGACAACGATTAGACAAACTGATTTCTTAGATAGAGAACTATTTTACATTTCTTTTAGGGGAAGGGGAAGTCCTAAAACTAGGCCTACGGGTCCTCATTGAGGATCTGGTCCGTGGAGACAAGGGCAGCAATGACATTCACCGCTGGCTCAAAACCCTCAAGGAGGTCCTCGTAGTCTCCCAGCCCCTCCCCCATTGGGAAACCTTCGACGTCCTAGAGTTCCACGTCGGTGGCTGCCTAGGCCATCGTTAGTGCAACGATTGCTCCTTGATGGACGCCATGCTCGATTGCCGCCTAGATCAGTGCTCATGCACTAAGGAGGCGCTCCTCTCAGTCTGGAGCACACACAAAATTGGCCAGGACATCGGCAGCGCTACAGAGGGACTCCACCTCCGTGAGCAGCTCTGCTCAAAACAATGCCAAAAATAAGCCATCACACCGGCTAAAAAACAAAACGAGGGGACGGAGGCCCACTCACCAGCACATCGGTGGTCGGATTCCATCCGCTATGAGCGGGCAAGCGCCGCCGCCTCCTCCAGTGAAGTCACCACCACCTTGAAGGTAGCCAACTCCTCCTGGGCCTCCTGGAGCAGAGTAGGGACACCTCAGGACACCGCATGCTGGGCCTACCCATACCCCGATGTGGAGATGGTGCCAGGATTAAGGCAACAGTGATAGGAGGGCGCCCTGTCCCCCTCTCCTGGCGCACCCACGTAGGAACCCCTAGAGGAGTCGCCTGCTCCATAACGGTGGCTGAGGTGGAAAAGAAAGATAGAAAGCAGGGACCGAGGAAGGGAGATGCTAGGGTCGGGCACCATGGCTCGGGTTATAAAGGGCCCTAGGGAGGCCTCTCAACTCCCATGGCATTCAGTACGTCGCCCATCCTCCCAACTTCCCTACTCGTCTCCCGAGGGAGCCGCGTCGGTCTCACGCCATGCCTCGGGAAAGCGAACCATTCTCGTAGTCGGTACGCGGTCCATTTAATCATGGCAAGAGAGCCGTGTGAAAGGGCAATTGACTGGGCACCAGTCGCCCAACTCTCCATGTACACAAAAAATCCAGGCATCTCCCCACCTTTCCATGCACCGGGACACAAAGCGTCACAACAACCGCTACCCGGCGTGACCTCTTGTCTTCCCTAGGCGAGCCCACTCACTTGATTCAAGGCCCTTGATGGGATGACTCATCCCTCCAAGGCCTCAGGGGCTACACCCAGCAGGGTGCGATCGTGCACACCCACTGGATAGTTTCCTTCAAAACAAATAAACCGCAATGCACCCAAATAGGATGACGAGGGCCCACGCATACCTCTCCGTTCTACTAAAGAACACAAGGAGGAACGACGCGGCGGCACAAGGGCCACCAGGTCAGTCCCTCGCAACGTGCGGGGCTCGGGGGCTTCCCTCGCATCCTGACCTAGCGAATGGTCAAAGCCATGGGCTTAGGGGCTCCTCGCACACCCCGTAGTCATATGAGAAGCACCATGCTCACTCAATTAAAAGCCCTTGAAGGGATAACTCATCCCTCCAAGGCCTCGGGGGCACACCCGCCGGGTGCACTCACGCAAACCCAGATGGATAGCTTCCTTCATACACAAACAAATCAAAACCACCCACGATCGCTCATTCTCAAGCCTCTAAAGGAGTGCTCCACTCCTCCACAGGCTCGGGGGCTACCATCGGTATCAAAATACCAGAGTACCCAACAGATGGCAAAATACGGCACCCTGCATGATCGCTAAAGCCCCATCGTAGGGGCCCCAGAAAAACTGACTCGCCAAATGCACTGACAGCGTGTCAGTCGCTCGAGGCACGAATGGCAAACTCCATCCCACCTGAGCCTTGCGTAAAGGTCTCGGGTGAGATAGGTGCCTCGAGCGGTGTTTTTCCACCTCGCCCGAGCCCCCATGACGTCATCAAAGCGCCCGACCCCCTCAGCTCACTCCCACCTCGCCCGAGTGACACGTGGAACCCTCAGGCAAGACGGGGACTCACGGGGGCCCTAACCACGGCACCCGCTCCCACCGATGGGACAGACATGACCATGCACAATCAATAGGAGCATGGGAACCATGCCCTAACCTAACATGACCCTGGTCATTCCACCATAATGACATCCATACCTCTACAGCAATGAGGGTAGCAACCACTATACCACCTAACCCCCTCTCTACGCAAATCCAGGTGCCCATATCGCCCTACCTCGACGGCACAGAGGCGCACAGGACAAAGCGTAGCCACACCACACAACACCAGCAGACGGAGAGGCCAAAAGATCAATGCCTGTCACATCTCTATGCCATAAGAAAACTATTCCCATGGGATAAGGAGGAAGACGGCCACGCTCGAGGCCACCTTTTTTGTTTTTCTCTTTCATCATTTCTCATTTTCATCTCTTTACCACAGATGTAACCCGAGCCCTCCACTTAGAGGCTATAAAAGGGGAGGTAGGGGCCACATCTAGGGAAGGAGTAAAAACACAATCAAGTAGAGTTCACTTCAACTGCACAACACATGCACACACACCCCAAAAGAGACCTAGGATCCACTCCCTCTCTCAAAAATATTGTAACCCCTACTACAAGCACTCCGGTGCAAGGCAACACAAGCATCAACAAAACCCACTGGACGTAGGGCCATTCATGCCTGAACCAGTATACATCTTTGTGTCTGCTTTGCACACCATCCGGTCCTAGACGCGTAGATACAAATTTAGTCATCGCTCTATTTAGACCCCTGGATCTCTAGACACCAACATGTATCGATAGTAGGCATACCCAACCAAGGGTGTTAATAGCCTGTCAGCTATTAAATTGCCCAAGGCTTAGGGACGGCTTCTGCCTTGCTCGAGCCCCCATGATGTCATCAAAGCGCCCGACCCCTGCGTCCCGTTGTTGACATTTCTTATGCACAACTAGAATAAAAGGGATTCCGCAAGCGCACAGAAAAATATCATCGTAGCATTTTAACTGGGAGCAATCCAGGTATCGTTATTTATAATTTTACCACTGGGAAGGGAATGCGCCGGATAATGAGCAATGAGCACTACCTGTGATAATGGAGAGCTTCACCTTGTCTTTATCTATCTTCTCATACAGGGTAAGTGTCACATAAAATATAGAAATGAATAGTAATTGACATGATAAATGAGAGCACATAGCCACATAAAACAATGATAATCATCTCAATAGAGTACTCTAAGTTTATAACACTAGCATGGACTAGGATGATCTACAAGGATAAATCCTAAGTTATTCTAACTATAAGGTCAAAGCATACAATGATTAGTGCAATAACATCTAGCAATCATGGCGGGAAAAGGTTATACCTATGCATAGTGATATTACCAAAGAAGATCAAGAATAGAGCAATCTCTTCAGTGTAATAGGGGTATTCTACTAGTCCTATATTTGGGAGAAGGATTACAAAGGAATCAACAGGACTATCACTCCCGTGATCTACCTCACGATCCGGAATATAGGGTGTACTCGCAGATAAATACGATCTAGGCACCACACCTACACAATATTTACCACTCACCCATCGATCTAATGAGCAAGCGCTATATGATCCTATGCTTAAACATAATTCTTGTCCAACTATGCTAAACATATAATCAAAGTAAACTAAGAACAATATAATTGAGAACATAATCAAATAGAGCAAAGTCAATTCTGATATAATAGAATAGAATAAAGTACTATTCATAGTAGCAAGAACAATGATGAATATTACAAGAATGTAGAGAAAAATTACCAAGAACTCTGACAGATCCAGACTCCAAGCTAGGCATGACTCCCTCTAGATCTATTCCTATGTAGCTATGCTACTAAACTATGGAGCTCTAATTGAGATGGTGGCTCTAGGCTTCTCTGAATTCTTCAGATGAACTCTTGAATTGAATTGAATTAGATTAGATTAGGGTTTCTCCTAGGGCCAGGGGCTCTGAATATATAGCCCTCTAGGATGCACCACAGCCCTTGGATCAAACCGACCTAAATGAATGATTTTTATTCATCCTCAAAGTCGGTGGAGGCATAATCCGTGAGACTCTCCCTGATTGGTGGAGGGGGAGAGGCTGCTCTCTGGGCGGCCACCCCTAGCTGGCTACCAGGTGGGCCCACATTTGTAGGGTCACCTTCTCTAGTCTTCTAGAGTATTCTTTTTAATACGTATGCCTGTTTCTCTCTATGTAAATCTGACATGTGGACCTCTTTTGGTTCTCTTTCTGATAACCCCCTGTAGAAATAGACAATCACCAAAACTCGTGGAATTCTATCAGTGTAACCCCTATATCTAGTAGGTAAACATGTTTTAGCCCTTTCTCTTACTATGTTGATGGTTTAAAAAGGATACTTATCTACCATCAACAAACTCCCCCAAGCTTATCTTTTGCTCATCCCTGAGCAAAGATAGACTCAGTGATGGATCAAGAGTTGCTACAATGCTTTCATGCCTTAAAAGTACACATGTGTTCAAACAAGAACTCTCCTCCAGATTAGAGTGAACTATTCTAACTCAAAACTTACTCATATTACCTTTCACCATGGGGCTTGTAACCGTCACTTGGGTCTTGAGCAGTTGAAAGACAGAACAGTCAAGTCAAGTGCCATGTTTCTTGATCTTTGATCAACTATTATTCTAGAGTTTTTGCAAGATTTTCAAATAAAACTCAGAGATTCCTTGTATGACTCTTTCAAGTCTCTCATTTGTGGTATTTCTGGATCCTTACCAAGGCATGAATGATGTATGCCTTCTCTCTTCTCTCAGAATATGTGGTATTTGTGGAATTAAGGCGTAATAAGGTTGCCTTCTCTCTCTCACCCTACTTCTAATAGGCTTATGTGGAGTTCATAGGTGGAGGGACAACTCAAAACTCATTTGCATATATTGCATAATTAAACCATGGATCTAGAGGAACTAAGCATACAATCAAGTCATATGTGCATGTGAATGAGGGGAATGAAATGAGTGATAAAATAATGGTGATAGAAAAAGGAAATGAGGGGTGGTAAATGTTGAGGATCTACTTCTACACTTGCTCCTTTGGGGATAACATACCTCCCTTTATTTGGAAACTTTGAAAACTCTCTAAGGAGGACTTGGTTGCTTCTTTCTTTCTTCTTTCTTTTTTTCTCTTCTTTTTTAGAGCAACCAATCCTTTTTGAAATGAAACTCATAGCAATGACAATAGGGAGTATCAACTAGAGTAATGAATGGAGCTTTATTGTAGGTAGACAAAGATAGAATGTCAAGGAATGTTTTTGGGTGTTCACTCCTAGTGTAGGAGCAGAACACTTTTTTAAATGGATTAGAATGAACGACGTATATTTATGTGGATGGATGAATGCGTACTCCTAGGGTAGGAGCAGCAAGGGTGCATGTCTCCAGGGTAGAAATAGCACATGATGCAATGGATGTGGATCTTATATGTGGGTGGTACTTCTAGGAACAAAAGTAGCACAAAATGAATGTAGCGTTATGAATGGGTGCATGCTTCTGAGGACAGAAGTAGCATAGATCAATGGGTGCAGAGCACATAGTATTGACTTTAACTGCATGACTAATTCCTAAGGGTCAACACAGCTCAACTACGCTCAATGCCTACAGAATGATATATATAAGCAAAGCTGGTTTCCCTAATCTAGTAAGCATGTATATATGGATATGGTAGGAAATTGAACTCTCGTCATAAAGGAACTCATCATGCAATTTTAGGATTTTCACAAAGAAATTCTCTAGGACTCTAGTATCTCTAGGAATAAGATGGATAGCAGCTCAAAACTTTTTCCATATTATATCCATCAACTACCTAGACTTAGATCAAGCATTCGCTACCCACAAGCTTCAGGTTCAGAGTAAATCTTAAATCTAAACGGTTGTGTCTAAAACTTGGGAGAGTGCAAGGTTGAAAACTAGGTACTTGAAAGGAATTACGGCAGAGCAACTATTCATCATCTCCATATAGAGTTTATTCTAGGGATCATTTTTAAAGATAGATTCTATCGAAGAGCTCTCCTAAATAGAAAAGATAAAATAAGGAAATCTTTCTGGGTTTTTATGGTTAATCATCTTTTTTAGTTGTTTAGCAAAGCAAACTATGAAATAAATAAGTAGACAAGTTGGGGACACTTAGCTCGGTACACGGGGGATGCTCTCCCCCAAGCTGGATGTTGACATAGTCTGTTGATGTTGCTGACTGGCAGTGAAGGCGTACAGGTCCTCTTGGAGTGTCATAGATAGTTGTTGTTTGGGAACAACACTTGGCTATTGAGAGCAGCACTCCGACAGGGGACATGACGTCCTTCTACCTGTTTAGCTCTTTTTGATCCTTTAAGTTCTGTGGAGCTCAAATAGACAACAAAGCTTGTGGAACTGATTAAGTGTTAGTAATAAAAACCTCTAAGCCTTGGTTGCCTGGAACTTTCTTAACCCAACTATCTTTTAGCAGGATTATAAGACATTTTTATATTTTTATAATTAGGATATGTAGACAGAAGAATAAATATGCTGAGGAAAAAAAATTTATGCCACCACGGTGAATAACTGTGTGAACTGATGTACCAAACCTTTATTCACATGGGGCTCGATGCAGATGCACAAAAAACTTTTTATTTTCTTTTTCTAATGTAGAAACAATAAAGATGCAACTAAGATGTATTTAGGGAAAATAAATATGCTAAGGAATAATGCAATGCTGAAAAGGGAAATGCTGATAAATACCAAGTTACCTATTGGTGTGGCATTCGGTGATTTCGAGTCCTTGGTGGTGTTTAGGAACGGTCTTCCTAGGATAATAGGTGGATCGTAGTCTTCTCCCATGCGACGACTAGGAAGTCTGTGGGGACATAGTGATCGTCGATTTGGATAGGGACATCTTTTACTATTCCTTCGACGAAGCAGAATGTTTGATCTGCCATCTGCAGCTGCGCATAGGTAGGTTCCAAAGGCATCATACCATATACATATTCATAGGTTACCTTGGACATTATGTTGACGCCCGATCCGGTGTCACAGACAGCTTAGTTGAAGGAGCTTCTGTTGATGGAGCATTGAATGGTCGGGACACCTGGGTCATCTTTCTTGATCAAATGTGGGGACTTGAGTAGGTAGTCATGCTCCATGTGGACTACAGTGTCCATCCTTACTGTCTCTGTCTTCTTGGTCTTCTTAGTCTTGGTCTTATTCTTCTTGTCAACAGTCTTCTTCTTTTGATTATTCTGTTGATGAGGATGTGCTGGGAATTGTAACACCCTGTTCTTGAAGAAGAAGGTCTCTCTCTTGCCCCTGATGTTGAAGATGATCTTGGCAGTGTTGGCGTACATGACGGCTCCAGCAGTGTTCAAGAATGGTCATCCTAGAATAATGGGGGACCTTTCATCATTGCCTGTATCCACTACCACGAAGTCTGTAGGAACGTACGAGTTGCCCACTCGCACACAGATGTCTTCTAGTATTCCCATGGGGTAGCGGAGTGACTGGTCTGCAAGCTACAAGCACATGGTTGTGTATAATAAAGGACAATTAAACATTTTCTCACATATCACCTTGGGCATGATGTTTGTAACACCCCGGTGTTACTCGAGCATTATCATTGCAAATCATACACATGTCATGTCATTGCATGCATGATCATCTGTGGGATTAGAGTGCACTTTTAGTTAAAACATGTGTGCGGGAAAATTATTGCATATAATGCATATACTTGATTCATCCTCAGTAATTTGGTTTGACTTATGAAACATGAGTAGTTATAAATTTTAAATCACTTAGAAATATTTAGTGCAGTCTTTGGAGCAACTTGATAACCCAAGTTTTGTCAAAAAATTGTTTTTAAAAATATTATTAGAAATTGGTCAAAAACCCTTTCTAATTAGCTTTTATTCTCTAATTCAAAATCGGTGGGGATTTTGGAGTTGGCCCTTTATCAAAGATGTAGAGAATTAAATTCTAAACCACTTTCATTTTTGGGCCATTTTTAGAAAAGGTCATCTTCTTGCTCAAATTCAAATTTGAAAATTGAGAATTGAAATTAATTAAAAAATTCCATGAAAAATAAAATGAAAAATCGGATTTCTCTTTAGCGGGCCGCCGCCTCACTACCGGCCCGCAGCTGCAAGCCGGCCCAGCCCGTCATCGCGCCCACGCTCCCGCGCGTGTCCGCGGTCCAGTGGACCGGGTGCACGCCGCTCGCCCACCTGCACCCCGCGCACGCGCTCCGCCGCGTGGACGCGCCGCACCGGCGGCCGTGGACGGTGGCTGACCACCCGGTCAAAGCCCCCGCACCGGGACGGAATCCCGTTTAAGGATGCTCCCTACCGCGCCTTAACCCCCGCGCCCACTCCTTCCTCCCCCACGCGCTCACCATTTCCGAATGCGGCTCCCGCTCCTCTGTCACCGCCACCGCCATCGCCGATGTTGCCGTTCCGGCCACGCTAGCTCACCGTAAGCCGCTCCATCTCGCCCAGAGCTTCTCCTTGCTCGGGCGAAGCCTGCACACACCGGAATCGGCCGTGGTAAGCCTTCTCTCCGCGAGAATTGCTCGTCGGAGCTCCAACCGAGTTCACCGGACTTGCCCGCTCTGTGGAACACCTCTCTCCGCTCCACCTTACTCCCTTCCAGCGCGCGCACCTTGCTCGCCTTAGCTCACCGGTGCTCGAGCACCTTTTCTTGTCCTGTTCCTTGGCCGAAGTTGGCCGGCCGGCGGTCCACCGCGCCACCGTTCCGCCATGAACGGCGGTGGCCGGTCCCCAGAGCTCCGCTGGCCACCCCGTGTGCACCACTGGGTTCGCAACCGTGCGGTGGTTCACGTGATGCCTCTGGCTTGGCCGGAGACCTTGCCGCCAGCGAGCTGTGGACGCCAGAGTTCCCCTCCCTTTCTCTGTGACTGATGTGTGGGGTCACGGGCCCACCTGTCGGTCTCATGGGTTGTCTCTGTGTTAAGTTCCTGGGTGCGCGCAGCATTAGCTAGCCGGATTTCAAAAAGGGATTTAAATAATTATTTTCCAGAAAATGTAAAAGGGTTTCAAAAATCCATAACTTGCTCATTTTAGCTCCAAAAATTGTGAAATAAATTTCTATAGACTTCTTAGAATCAGATCTACAATATACAAATATTACATGTGAATATGTGAAAATTGCACTACTTTTCTATAGGATTTTATTTAATTATTGAAATTGATGCTTTCTTGATAAATATGTAATAAATCATAGAAAACTCAGAAAAATGTGGTTTCAAGTTTGTTAATCTTTTTGTGCAATGTACTTGCTAGGAAAATTATGTATCATGCCTGTTCTGTAGAAAAATTCTTATGTGTAGTTCAACTGCTTTTTATTGCTAATATTTGTTAATTTTGTTAAATATAAAATTATGAATAAAACATGCCAGCAATAATTTTTCTACAGTGATTGTTTACTGTGTAGATTCTAGGAAAAATGATAAATCTATTGTTTGATACTTTTCATAGTGTAAAGTATTTTTATGCTCATTTTTAAACCCTAGATTGTTATTTTTGTGTAGATAGTTCTAGTACTCAAATTGCAATGTAATTTTTGTGACATGCTAATGTACATGGTAGTAATCCACTGTAATTTTATCATATTTTTCCAGGTTACCAAAATAATTGTTGCTGTTCAAACATAGTGTCAACTAGATTTAAATTAACATTTTAATGCAAAGAGTTAATTGATAAACTTGCTTTGGTGTATCTTTGAAGCCTCTTAGGGTGCTAGGGTGACTTTGCATGGTAGAGACTGTTGGTGGTAGTTTATGAGTAAATGTTCTTGAATGATGTAGACTACCTTGTAGAAGAGTTGTAATTCCACTCAATCCAAATAAAGTAAACATGTGCATCTACATTTCATGCATTGTCATCATCTCATGGCATCTCTGCATGCATCTAGACATGAGCACTTATACATCTGCATCATACAGGATCGCAGGAAGCGACCCCGGTAGCAGTTCCCGACGATCCGGAAGAGCAGACCGAGGTGCAGGAGCAGGAGGTTCCCGAAGCCGAAGAGGAGGTCGGTGAAGATCTTCCAGAGTGCCCAGACCACCATCCGAGCTCTTTTGAGAGAGGCAAGCCCCGGAGCATTTCTCCCCCGGTTTGCAAATATTTTATTAAATGCTTTCCTTAATTGATGCATTACGTTTAGGAGTTGTTTGCAACCGTTGCTGCATTATACCTTGTTTACCCTTGCTCTACCATATCCTTGTTACCTTGGTATTCGCAGTCAAGAAATGCTTAGTTTGCTTAGATCGGTAGAAGTCGGGTGATTGCCTGTCACCTGCGAGCCATAGGTGGTTACCTGGATCTGTTTGAAAAAGTATGTCTTATGGGAATAACTAAGTGTCGAAATGAATCTGAGACCGGACGGAGACTTGCAGGGTTTCGGACTGTAGTGTTTTCCATCTGTGTCGATTAAGGACCGACCGTTGTTGGGCCTCGAGTCATGTTGAACGCATGCCTCACATTTAGCTGGCCGAATAATGTACCTTTCGACCGCAAAGCTGGGAGATTATTCGGGCCGAGTGGATTGCCCGCAACGCACTGTACCAGAGCAGTAGTGGCAGGATACGGGGGCGCGATGATAAGGCCAAAGAGCAGTCGGGCGGCCCCCGGGTACATGTGGTTCCTGGCAAACTCGAGACTTCACCTGAATAGTTGACTCGGTGACCAATATCTCACTTTAGCGGGTGAGTGAGGTTTGTGTGAGGAACAAATTACCAGCTGGTTAATAATCGATTCGAATCGCCATCGTTCACTGGATAGTGAACACTTGACTTGAGTTACTTCATCGTAGTAATGTTAATGGAACACTTGGACAGTTATGAGAAATATGACATTATGGAAGTTGATTAATGATCATTGGTTATCATTCCTTGTTTAATTGTATGTTTACTTTAGTACAGGTGCAATGTAGTCGGCAGGTTAATAATAATTAACTTGGTATAATAGCTTCTAGAAAAAGGTTCTTTAAATGATAAAAATGCCTTTTGCAAATGAGTCAGCTACCCCACTATTAAGCCATGCATGATTCCTTGGTGTCACTTTATTTTCGGTTATGTCGGGTAAGTCTAGCTTAGTACCTTCTCGTACTCAGGGCTTTGTTCCCACTTGTTGCAGATGGGCAGATGTATTACGGCTACTGTATCAACTGCCTTTACCCTGCGATGGGCGAAGCTTAGGACCATGGGCAGTGGTCATTCACTACTTCTCGTCTGATGCTTTTGCTGGAGATGATCATGAGCTGGCACCTTATTTCAAACACTGTGTGCATGTGTGGTTTGAACAAAACGCTTCCGCTACTTTTATTTGAACCTGGTTTGTAATAACTATGTTTAAACTCTGATGTATTCTGTGATGCAAACTTTTATGTAACTTATGATGGTGACCGCTAAACTTAGTACGATCTTGGCTGTTATGTGAACTGGTTTGAAATCCGTCGTGATTTCACGGACTACCGGGTTATACGGGCTTAAGTTTGCTAAATTGTCCGCTTTTGGGATGATTTTCTTACTTAATTTCATATAATTGGGCGGTTCTGTTACAGCTGGTATCGGAGCATGGTTTAGCGTGATTACTGTTCATAAGTGTATTTAAAACAAAACTATGTTTGAAAAGTGTGATTTTCAAACTAATAGTGTGCCAGTGGTCATATCCTTTATGCCCAGTTAAGGACTCTAGGTGGCTATTTAAGTACTAACTTGGGGGTCTTGCACCATATTTCTCTTTCGTTGCTCATACGGCGTGCTATTGTATGAGTGCCACTTAATTGAGTGGTAATGTATGGATCAGTTGCCTCTACGCCTTGGTAAGTGTGAGATGTGAGAGCATGATCGGATACACCGCCGATCTAGGGAGAGTGCTTACATGATACTAGAGTAATTACATGTTCTACACATGTTTTTACAAAGGTGTCGCATGTGTGGTTGTTTCGTCCGTTGAGGCGATGCCATCAATAGGACGATGTGCTGGGTAGTTACTACCGTTGTACACGCATCTGGGGATTCGTGTAAAGCGTGTAGGCAAGTTTACTGCTTTCATGCATTCATGGGGAATTGGGCTGAAATGAGTTTTCTATAGGTACATAACAACGCTTATCGTATAGAACGTATTAGTCACGTACGAGAGATCATTTGTGTGCCACCGAATTCACCGTTAGAATGTTCTTATTTCCTAAGTTTGTGAGAACGTAAGATACGTGCATACATCATATTGCTTGTGCATTTCATTCATGTCATGCATTCCTCCCCTTATAAAATGATTATCCCCTTTTGATAAAAATGACCTCGACTTAAAATATGTTCTCATCGGGTAATCAAAACTTTGCTACAGATGGCCCGCACAAAGCAGACTGCCCGTAAGTCCACAGGCGGAAGAGCACCCCGACACCCGTTGGCCCTGCGTGAGCACCACAGCACGGACACTTTTCTGAGCGAGTTTGGCATGCCGACCTTGCTTTGGAGAGTGCTCCATGATGTGGGGTACCCGGAGGGTCAGGAGCCAGTGTACTCTTGGAGTGAGAGCCAGCTAGCCGAGGATGGACTGGCAATAGTGGAGATCACCGTCCCTGCTCTTGGTGATGCTTTGGAGTGGGATGGTTGGCACTTGGAGTTTGAGGGACGCACTCCAGTTGAGGGTGCAGAGGGAGCAGCCTTTCGGGTCATCCGAGACATAATGAGCAGATTTCCCAATGAGCTGGCAGCAGCCTTGGCTGGTACTTTTCCTCGGGATGATCCTCGTGATGCTATCTGGGTTCAGCCTCAGGGAAGTGCTTTAGTCAGAGGTCCAGATGAGGGACGGTCTAGCGACAACCATGCCATGAGCGCTATGTTCGCAGCTATCAGGGCTTATGAGGGTCTCGAGTGCACTTATTGGACTTTGACTGGTTTGCATGGGGATGATAAGCTCCAGGCAAGGAAGCAGAAGAAGAAGTAGGCCCGTGTGATAGCGAGCTTGCGGGAGCAGTTGGCTGACATGACCTTGCAGCGAGACCAGGCTATGGTGAGAGACGAGGATGCTACGCAGAGAGTGCGGACGTTGACTCATGCCAACAACAATGCAGACCGCATAATTGAGCAGCTAGTTCAAGAGAGGAATGAAGCCTGGAACGAGAGGGACCTTCTAAGGCAGAGGGTTGAGGAGCTAGAGGAGTATAATGCCAACCTGCATGAAGAGTTTCATGCCCTCTACAACGGGGTAGGCCCGTATGCTCCTCCAGACGCCGCCGATATGGATGTCGACGACGACGAGGACGAGCCTGTAGTCGTGCCTTCCGACGATGACTACGCCACTGATGGTAGCAATGGTGACGTCTCCGACCCCGACGATGGCCCTGAGGAGTAGGCTAGTTGCCTTGCGTTAGTTGCTAGACCCTGTCATGATGACCTTCTTTTGGTTTCATGTATCCTGATGTATCTCGTTTCGATCTTGAGACTTGGCAGTACTTTGGAACTTGGTTGTTTATGCGATGTCTGAGCGCATAAAAGTCCAGTGTATGTATGCTGGCAACATGGTTGTATTGGACGCGATGTTTGCAGTTGAAGTAATTTGATTAGTGATGTTGTTTTAATTGGAATGCGATTATTGTGCCTCTGTTTTATTGTATGACTTGTTCTCTATAATGAATTTAGTATGGCATAATTGTTCATTCAATTACAATTACTACAACTTTGCTTAATTGTTACTTGTTGCTAAAATATGCAGATGGCAAACACTCATCGCGCCACGTATGAGGCTGTCGAAACCGGTGGTAACGGTGCAGGAGCTGGTGGGAGTGATGGAAACAATGTCAACCACAATGAGCCACAACCAGAACCACATTTGCCGCCTCCTCCACCACTCACTGCAGAAGCATTCTTTGCGCAGTTTCTTGGAAGTCAGCGCAATGCTGAACAATCCCAGAAGAACATGGAAGATTTTCTACGTACCATTGCCAACAATATCCAACGTGGTAACAACCAAGGTGGTGGCAATGGGGTGAACCAGTACAGCAACTTCAAGGACTTCATGGATACTAGGCCACCTATTTTCAAGGAAGCAACAGAGCCACTTGACGCTGAAGAATGGATCAACACTATGGAAGATAAGTTCCGTGTGTTGAGACTAACAGAAGTTCTGAAAACAGAATATGCTGCACATCAGCTACAGGGACTAGCACGGATGTGGTGGAAGCATCACCGCACCACCTTTCCTCCCAATGCCCAGATTACTTGGAGAGAGTTCACTGAAGCCTTTAGGGGAGTTTATATTCCCCCAGGGTTGGTCGAGATGAAGTTAGGAGAGTTCTTGGCCTTAAATCAGGGCACCAAGACTGTGACACAGTATTTGCATGCCTTTAACAACTTAAGTCGTTATGCTCCCGACATGGTCGACACAGATGCTAAAAAAGATTGCTAGTTTCAAGAGAGGGTTGAGTCCGAAGATGATGAAGCATGTGGGTACCAATACTCGCGCCAGATTCAATGACTTCATCAGTGATTGTCTGAAGCAAGAGAAGAATAACAAGCGTACACTGCATCCAAGACTCGTAAGAGGGTCTTTGAATCAAGACCATCCCAGCCCAGAGTTGTCACTGCTAACCGCTCTGCCTACCACCCGTCTGCACCAGGTGCAAGGTTTAGGCCGCCACAGCATAAGACCCAGAACTACAAGGGACCACAGAAGCCATACAAGATGGACGTGCCACCAGCAAAGATCACCGTAGCTGCGGAACAGAGCAATTCCAAGGGAGCTATAGGATCTGCTGGTACAGTGAAGGGACCCTGCTACAATTGTGGTCAGCCAGACCACTTTTCAAAATTCTGCCCTTACCCTCCCAAAAAGAAGCAGTAGACCTATACTGCTCGTGTACACCACACCACCATGGATGAGATTCCTGAGGGAGAGCCCGTAACCGCTGGTAAGTTTCCTGTTAACCAACATCCTACAGTTGTTCTCTTTGATTCTGGATCATCGGATTCTTTTATGAGTCAAGCATTTGCACGAAAGCATGAACAACTATGCACAGAGTTGAGTTATGGTTATCGTATAAGTTCAGCGGGGGTTGATGTTTTAACCAATCAGATGGTTAGGGGGGCAACCCTTGAGTTAGGCAGTCGAAGGTTTCAGGTAAATCTAATAGTTATGCCCGGACTAGTTCTGGATGTCATAATAGGAATAAATTGGATGAAGGACTGGGGAGCAGTTATAGATACCGGAAGTCGAATGCTTACCCTTAAGGATCCCTAGGCAGAGGGTACTTTTCAGGTACCATTGCCTAGGAGAGCAGACCTTGTGAGTGTGACATGTGCCATGGAAGTTATTCCTATTCATCAGATTCCAGTAGTGTGTGGATTTCCGGATGTGTTTCCCAGAAGAGTTACCTGGTCTTCCTCCGGATAGAGATGTTGAGTTTGGGATTGAGTTAATCCCTGGGACAGCTCCAATTTCAAGGAGACCTTATAGGATGCCTCCAGATGAGTTAGCTGAGCTGAAGAAGCAATTAGAGGAATTGTTGAAAAAGGGATTTATCCGTCCAAGTAAGTCCGAATGGGGGTGTCCTGCCTTGTTTGTGAAGAAAAAGAAAGAGGGTACCTTGAGAATGTGTGTGGATTATAGGCCTCTTAATGCTGTAACCATCAAGAATAAGTATCCCTTGCCTCATATTGATGTTTTGTTCGATCAGTTAGCCAAGGCTAGGGTGTTCTCCAAGATAGATTTAAGATCGGGTTACCATCAGATAAAGATTAAGCCACAAGATATACCGAAAACTGCCTTTTCCACCAGATACGGGTTGTACGAGTATCTTGTTATGTCCTTTGGCTTAACAAATGCTCCTGCATACTTTATGTATCTGATGAATATAGTTTTCATGCCAAAATTGGACAAGTTTGTGGTTGTGTTTATTGATGATATTCTAGTATACTCTGAGAACGAGAAAGATCATGAAGAGCATCTGAGAATTGTCTTAACCAGACTTAGAGATCATAAGTTGTATGCTAAGTTCAGCAAGTGTGAATTTTGGTTGAAGAAAGTTCCTTTCCTTGGTCATATTCTATTAGAAAATAGAGTTTCAGTAGATCCGAGCAAAGTGCAAGAGGTCATGGATTGGAAGACACCAAACACGGTGTCGGAAGTTAGAAGTTTCTTAGGCTTAGCTAGTTACTATCGCCGTTTCATCCCAGACTTCTCAAAGATCGCCAAGCTGATGACAAGTCTGTTACAAAAAGATCACAAGTTTGTGTGGACGGAGGAGTGTGAGACAGCTTTCCACACCTTGCGGAAATTGTTGACCACTGCTCCAGTTCTTGCACAACCGGATATTGAGAAACCTTTTGATGTGTTTTGCGACGCATCGAAAATAGGATTGGGATGTGTTCTTATGCAAGAGGGGAGAGTCATTGCTTATGCCTCCCGCCAGTTGAGAAAACATGAAATCAACTATCCGACGCATGATCTTGAGCTTGCCGCTGTGGTGCATGCCTTAAAGATTTGGAGACATTACTTACTTGGTAATGTGTGCAATATTTTCACCAATCACAAGAGTCTCAAGTACATTTTTACCCAACCAGAGTTGAACATGAGACAGCGGAGATGGTTAGAATTAATCAAAGATTACAACTTGAATGTACAGTATCATCCTAGAAAGGCCAATGTAGTGGCAGATGCTTTGAGTAGGAAGTCACATTGCCTGGATGTGCAACCCTTGCTCGAAGATGGTTTTGATCTGATGCACCCTGCGGTGTTGCATAGTATTTAGATCAATTGCTCCTTGGAGAGTAAGATAATAGAAGGCCAGAAAACTGACAAAGGGATATTTCACATCAAAGAGAAAATTAAAGAAGAACCATCCAAGCACTTTAGAGTAGATGAGCGGGACGTGTTGTGGTTTGACGACCGTCTTGTTGTTCCCAAGGATAGGGAGCTTAAGAACAAACTTATGGATGAAGCTCATCTTTCTAAGCTATCCATTCATCGTGGCAGTACTAAGATGTACCAAGAACTGAGACCTCGTTATTGGTGGACAAAGATGAAGAAAGAGATTGCAGCTTATGTGGCCAGGTGTGACACATGTTGTAGAGTGAAAGCCATTCATATGAAACCAGCCGGATTGTTACAACCTTTGTCCGTACCTAGTTGGAAGTGGGACGATATCAGTATGGATTTCATCACAGGTTTGCCCACTACTCCGAAAGGCCATGATTCGATTTGGGTGATCGTGGATCGTCTTACAAAGTCAGCTCACTTTTTGCCTGTCAAGACAGATTATCGACCACCTCAATATGCCGAGAAGTATATTGCTGAGATTGTGAGATTGCATGGCATACCGAAGACTATAGTGTCTGACAGAGGGTCACAGTTCACTGCTCACTTTTGGGAGCATTTGCACAAAGGATTGGGAACTAGTTTGATTCATAGTACCGCCTATCATCCTCAAACAGATGGTCAGACCGAAAGGGTTAATGCTATTCTAGAGGATATGTTAAGAGCCTGTGTTTTATCTTCCAGAGGTTCATGGGAGTCATGGTTGCCTTTAGCAGAGTTTGCTTACAATAATAGTTATCAAGAGAGTATCAAAATGGCACCTTTCGAAGCCCTGTATGGCCGAAAGTGTAGGACACCTCTAAACTGGGTTGAGCCAGGTGAGAGAAGATATTATGGTATTGACTTTGTAGAAGAAGCTGAAAAGAAAGTTCATATTATTCAGCAAAATATGAAAGTAGCTCAATCACATCAGAAAAGCTATGCGGATAAAAGGAGGAGACCGCTTGTATTCGAGGTTGGTGACTATGTTTATCTGAAAGTCACGCCAATGAAGAAGAAACGGTTTGGAGTGCTCAGAAAGCTTGCAGCCCGGTTTGTGGGACCATACAAAATCTTGGAAAGAAAAGGTCCAGTAGCTTATAAGTTAGAGTTACCTGAGACAATGAGTGCTATATTCCCAGTTTTTCATGTATCGCATCTCAAAAAGTGTTTGCGCGTTCCAGAGGAAAGAATTGAACCCCGAGGCATAAAGCTCAAGTCAGATTTGGTATATCGTGAGCAGCCGGTTTGAGTTTTGGACTCTAAAGAGAGGGCTACTCGAAACAGTGTGGTGAAAACATATAAGATACAATGGAGTCATCATGATGAGGGAGATGCATCTTGGGAAACGGGTGAATATCTACAAAAAGCCTATGAAGATTTTTATAACAAATGGTTCGTAACCCAAATCTTGGGACGAGATTTTTATAAGGGGGGAGGGCCGTAACACCCCGATGTTACTCAAGCATTATCATTGCAAATCATACGCATGTCATGTCATTGCATGCATGATCATCTGTGGGATTAGAGTGCACTTTTAGTTAAAACATGTGTGCGGGAAAATTATTGCATATAATGCATATACTTGATTCATCCTCAGTAATTTGGTTTGACTTATGAAACATGAGTAGTTATAAATTTTAAATCACTTAGAAATATTTAGTGCAGTCTTTGGAGCAACTTGATAACACAAGTTTTGTCAAAAAATTGTTTTTAAAAATATTATTAGAAATTGGTCAAAAACCCTTTCTAATTAGCTTTTATTCTCTAATTCAAAATCGGTGGGGATTTTGGAGTTGGCCCTTTTATCAAAGATGTAGAGAATTAAATTCTAAACCACTTTCATTTTTGGGCCATTTTCAGAAAAGGTCATCTTCTTACTCAAATTCAAATTTGAAAACTGAGAATTGAAATTAATTGAAAAATTCCTTGAAAAATAAAATGAAAAATCGGATTTCTCTTTAGCGGGCCGCCGCCTCACTTCCGGCCCGCAGCCGCAAGCCGGCCCAGCCCGTCATCGCGCCCGCGCTCCCTCGCGCGTCCGCGTTCCCGTGGACTGGGTGCACGCCGCTCGCCCGCCTACACCCCGCGCGGCGTGCCCAACCCGCGTGCGCTCCGCCGCGTGGACGCGCCGCACCGGCGGCCGTGGACGGTGGCTGACCGCCCGGTCGGAGCCCCCACACCGGGACGGAATCCCGTCCAAGGACGCTCCCGACCGCGCCTTAACCCCCGCGCTCACTCCTTCCTCCACCACGTGCTCACCATTTTCGAACGCGGCTCCCACTCCTCTGTCACCGCCACCACCATCGCTGACGTTGCCGTTCCGGCCATGCTAGCTCACTGCAAGCCGCTCCATCTCGCCCAAAGCTTCTCCTCCCTCGGGCGAAGCCTGCACACACCGGAATCGACCGTGGTAAGCCTTCTCTCCGCGTGAATTGCTCGTCGGAGATCCGACCGAGCTCACTGGACTTGCCCGCTCCGTGGAACACCTCTCTCCGCTCCACCTTACTCCCTTCCAGCGCGCGCACCTTGCTCGCCTTAGCTCACCGGTGCTCGAGCACCTTTTCTTGTCCCGTTCCTTGGCCGGAGTTGGCCGGCCGGCGGTCCACCGCGCCACCGTTCCGCCATGAACGGCGGTGGCCGGTCCCCAGAGCTCCGCTGGCCACCCCGTGTGCACCACTGGGTTCGTAACCGTGCGGTGGTTCACGTGATGCCTTTGGCTTGGCCGAAGACCTCGCCGCCGGCGAGCCCCTCCCTTTCTCTGTGACTGACGTGTGGGGTCACGGGCCCACCTGTCGGTCTCGTGGGTTGTCTCTGTGTTCATTTCCTAGGTGCGCGTAGCATTAGCCAGCCGGATTTCAAAAAGGGATTTAAATAATTATTTTCCAGAAAATGTAAAAGGGTTTCTAAAATCCATAACTTGCTCATTTTAGCTCCAAAAATTGTGAAATAAATTTCTATAGACTTCTTAGAATCTGATCTACAATATAAAAATATTACATGTGAATATTGCACTTTTCTGTAGGATTTTATTTAATTATTGAAATTGATGCTTTCTTGATAAATATGTAATAAATCATAGAAAACTCAGAAAAATGTGGTTTCAAGTTTGTTAATCTTTTTGTGCAATGTACTTGCTAGGAAAATTATGTATCATGCCTGTTCTATAGAAAAATTCTTATGTGTAGTTCAAGTGCTTTTTATTGCTAATATTTGTTAATTTTGTTAAATATAAAATTATGAATAAAACATGCCAGCAATAATTTTTCTACAGTGATTGTTTACTGTGTAGATTCTAGGAAAAATGATAAATCTGTTGTTTGATACTTTTCATAGTGTAAAGTATTTTTATCCTCATTTTTAAACCCTAGATTGTTATTTTTGTGTAGATAGTTCTAGTACTCAAATTGCAATGGAATTTTTGTGACATGCTAATGCACATGGTAGTAATCCACTGTAATTTTATCATATTTTTCTAGGTTACCAAAATAAGTGTTGCTATTCAAACATAGTGTCAACTATATTTAAATTAACATTTTAATGCAAAGAGTTAATTGATAAACTTGCTTTGGTGTATCTTTGAAGCCTCTTAGGGTGCTAGGGTGACTTTACATGGTAGAGACTGTTGGTGGTTGTAACAGAACCGACCAAATTATAAGAGCACAAGTACGAAAACAAGCACCGAAGCGCTCAAATTTTCAAACTTGAGCCCATATAATCCCGGTAGTCAATCGAAATCACGAAGGATTTCAAACCAAACTGCTTACAACCAGGATCGCATCATTCAACATACACATCGTACGTTACATTTCACAAGTAGTTCCGAAATAAGTTTACACCACGGAGTAGCAAATATTACAAACCAAGTTTTGAAAGTAGCGGAAGCATAACACACACATTAGTTACTTAATTACTGCCAGTCTGGATGATCGACATCCCGCAAAAGCATGAGGAAAGTACATAAAGACGATCACGCCCTTGTGACCTAGTCATCATCACCCGCAGGGTGGAGACACGTCTTGCAGAATCCTTGATAAAGCATGTCATCTGCAACAGGAGGGAATAAACCCTGAGTACTGGAATGTACTCAGCTAGACTTACCCGTCATAAACCAGAAATAATAAGACACCAAGGATTATGCAAGGCTTACACAAGAGGCTAGCTGACACCACATTTTGCATAAAGGCATAAGTAGTTGAAACTCTTATAACCTGTACTAGCATTTATTTTTAGCATTTACCTGTCATCTATCTTAGCACCTGTACTAAACATGCACTTGATTATCATCAAACAATTATTCATATTATTTCCATAGCAGGTATAAATTGTGGCAACATTGTATCATTCACTTAACCATCTGTTCAATTAGTGAGATCTACGTTGCCGCTGCTCAAGTCAAGTGCTCACTAACCGGGAGCGACGGTGATTCGAATCGAATTCCTATCCAGCTGGAGGGGTATTTCTAACACTCACTGAGACGCGCCTGGCGAGGGCTGCTCAGGTCATCTTTCGTACAGTTCAGGAATCGTGGGTCCGAATGATGTCGCGACCCCAAGGGCGACACTCTGCCAGGTGATAGGGACTCTAACCCCCCTTGGTCTCACACCAATGTCCCCAAGCACATCCTTTCTCTCCTCCAAGAAGCAACCTACCATTCGATTCCCGGCCTGAACCAAACTACTCGACTTCGCGGTCGGAACGACTTATCCGGCCAACTAAGTGTTAGACTGCGTTCAACATGACTCAAGGATGTACAGCGAATCGGTCCTTAAACGACTCAGACGGGCATGGCTCCACACCCAAGACGTGAAGTGTCTGGCGGCTGTACCATCGAACTCCCGCCCGGTCTCAATTTCATTTTAAAGCATGGTTCCATCACGATAGCCATAAGCCACTCGTGACCCAATCCTATCTCTCGCGGATGACCAGAAATCACCCGACTTCTACCGTACTAAGCAGGGCTAAGCATTGACACGTGCCTAAACCTAATATAGGATTTAAGTACAATATCTGGACAAGGACAGGTATAATGCAACAATTGTTTTCATACAACTCCTACTACTTAATGCAGTAAACAATTAAAAGTACTCAAGATATATTTATAAAACAATGGGTTTAGCATGCACCGGGGCTTGCCTTTGAGAAAGGTGGAAGGTCTGTGGTCCGGGCACTCGGGTAGATCTTCAGCGGCGTCTCCTTCGCCGATCGGTTCTGTCGGTTCCTCCGGTTGGCTCTGCACCTCCTCTGGTATCGCTTGTTCGAATTCGAGGAGTGTCACCCCCTCCGGTACACCTATTGCATGAGTGCATAATAAATCTCATGAATGGATAATAAAAGATGCAGTATGCTCGGAATGAATGCCTTACAATAAATTCAAAGCTCTAATCAAATCACTTCAAAAGAGTAGGTGCAAATTTCCTCTCTGGTAGAGAAGTACTCACCTAATCTACTTAACCTAAGATAAAGCTGCTCTTCCTTAGTTAAGGCCCTAACACCTAACAATTACAAAAGTAGCATTTCTTAAGATACCACACCACAAAATCAGCAAAATACCACAGTAAAGCATTCTGGACAGCCGCTACTTGTTTTTATCATAACTGGAGATTTCCAATTCCAAAAGATATGATCTAAGACAATCTGGAAAGCCTAAGAAATGCACTACAATTCATTTTCAGACCTCAACCCCAAACTCCTAAGTTTTCCATGTCAAATTTCACAAGTTCCAGAATCTGTCCTCTCAAAACAGAGAGTAGCAGATTCTGAACTGCCACACTAAACAACAATAACTCTCAAACTACTAAGCCAAATGCTCCCAAATTTTGACACAAGCTAGTTTATCAAGTTTACTACAACTTTGGTATTTACAAGTTTTCCAGCAACCATATTTATCAAAGGTTAAACTTAGAAATACTACCAGCTGTCCAGAAAACCTAAAATTGCAAGGGTTAAATATTTATTGATGTGGCCAAAGATCCCTAAAACCAAACTAAGATTACCAAAAGTTCACATGGGGTATAAAAACACCAGAAAGTAAGGTGTGACCACCTAGAACATTTATTTAAACTCATTTCTTAATTTGCTTAATTAATTAGGGGGAATTTTAAACATATATGTAAACTGCTCCCGGCTAAGCTCGGTGGTGGTGTACCGTCGCCGGTGAGGGCGCACGGTCCCGGCTAAGCTCGGTACGAGCTACACTATGCCCGGGCGAATCTATTGAGGTAGAAAGGAGGTTTGGAAGGGGTCCTCACTACCCTGGCCACGGAGCGCCGTGACGCGGTGCGGTGAGCGCGACGACGGTGGTCGTCGTGTTCCGCTCCGGTGAGGTCGCCTCCCACGGTAAGGTCATGTCTAGAGCTAGAGGAAGGCCTACACTATTCCGAACACTGACCACAGAGAGAGGAGGGTGAAAGAGGAAGTCGGCGGTGAGCTCGCAATGGCGGCGGCCATGGCGGAGCTCCGCACCGCCGAGGTTTGGTTGGGCGATTCGTCCTCTACCTTGACCCAACGGCTGACCCGATGTGCGGAGGTTGTAGAGTAGGGGCAGGCGGTGTTGTTCGTGAGCTCTTAGGTGTGGTGGCACGGTGGTTGGCGCAACCGAAGGCGGCGGAGCCGGCTGTGGGGGCGGAGGACGCTCGGTCGCCTTCTCGGTGAGGTGGGGAAGGAGGGCGATGGAAATGGAGGGGGAAGCGGGTCGTCCAGGTCTTCACGATGAGCTAGCAGGCGACGTGGGGCGTTGGCAGAACACGCGCGCCACGCGGCCACCGGGCTCTGCCCGAGCGCCACGACGCGGTCGTCGAGTTCGGTTTCTGAACTTCTGAAACGAAGTTTTAGTTAAGTCGAGCCTGACAGCGCGACTTTGACAACCCATAACTCCTAATCTAGGCCGATCCAGTATGATCCGTAGTTAGTAAAGTTGTAGAGGGACATGGTGTCTACAAAATTGTCAACTAGAGCTCGAGCTGGTTCGGTTTATTTAGGGAGATACAGGGACATCAAGTGGTGCTCAGTGAAACTGACATGTGATTTCAGTGGTTAAACCGACTGAAACCCTAACTTCATGACATCATAACTCATAAACCATGGAGAACCAGACTTGGGTGATGTTGACAAAGTTGTAGGGCTACATGAGGACTACAAGTTTGTCAATAAGAGTGATGGCTGGTTTGGTCTGGTTTGCAAACTACAAGCTCCTAAAGTAGGCATCAGTAAAACTGGAGGGTCAGATTCCAGACTTGGAAAAATTCTAAGTATTGGAGCCACTTCTCTAGCTGACTTGTGGGCCACTTTTGAGCATGTTATGGTCAATTTCATGAGATGGTCATATTGAGACTTTTGTTCCCCATAAAATTCTTTACAACTTTGCTTAAGGGTGCTCTTCCATGCAAGGTCTCTAAGTTAGACTTTTTAATTGGTCAAACTAGAACCTCCTAGAGTCAAATGGTGGTCAAACCTTTCTTGGAGGGTATTTTTGAAATTTTGATCAACATGAACCTTGCTCCAAATGTTACCCTAAGTATAATTAAGGTGTTGTAGGTCATGATTGGCTACCTTACCTTTTTGTTACACCAACTATCAATTACTCATGACATAAACCAAACAAACCCTAAACAATCACATGAGTTGCATTACATAAAATAGTAAACATGGATTATGCATGCTTATGCTTATGCAAATGCAATGCAATTAAGGACTAAACACTTGAGGTGTTACAGCCCTCCCCCCTTATAAAAATCTCATCCCGAGATTTGGAAAGCGTACCATTTTTCATAAAATTCCTTATAACCATCCCGTAAATAATCTTCCCTTTCCCACGTAGCATCACTTTCGCTACCCTGATTACTCCACATCACTTTGTACCACTTAACCACTTTACTTCCAGTTACTCGTTCCTGAGTATCAATCACTCGGACTGGCTTTTCTTCATAGGTTAGGTCGGATTCAAGCCTGATGTCTCCTAAAGGAACTTGTTCCTCAGGAACTCGAAGACACTTTTTAAGCTGAGATACATGGAAAACGTTGAATATGGCTCTCATTTCAGGAGGCAACTGGATTTTGTACGCAATAGCTCCACTCTTGCCTATGATCTGGAAAGGACCCATGTATCTTGGTGCAAGTTTCCGCTTAGCACCAAAACGTTGGACACTTTTCATTGGAGAAACTTTCAAATAAACGAAGTCTCCAACTTCAAACTCGAGTGGTTTTCTACGACGATCAGCATAGCTTTTCTGTCTAGCTTGGGCTGCAGCCATGTGTTTCTGGATAGTACGGACTTGTTCCTCGGCTTCCTGGACAAAATCAATGCCATAATACCTTCTTTCCCCAGCTTCTACCCAGTTTAGTGGAGTTCGGCACTTACGACCGTACAAAGCTTCGAATGGGGCCATCTTAATACTCTCTTGATAACTGTTATTGTACGAGAATTCGGCTAAAGGTAACCATTTTTCCCAAGAACTCTTGGATGAAATTACGCATGCCCGCAACAGATCTTCCAAGATTTGGTTAACTCGTTCCGTCTGACCAGACGTCTAGGGGTGATAAGCAGAGCTTCTCACTAACTTGGTTCCCAGAAGGTGATGCAAATGCTCCCAAAAGCGAGCAGTGAACTGGGGACCACGGTCAGAAACGATAGTACGAGGTATCCCATGAAGCCGGACTATCTGATTGAAGTACAACTCAGCATAGTCAGTGGGACGATAGTCCACTCTCACTGGGATGAAGTGAGCTGATTTGGTCAAACGATCAACAATTACCCAGATAGAGTTATGATTTTTGACTGTGGGAGGAAGTCCGACAATGAAATCCATACTTATCTCTTCCCATTTCCAACCTGGGATAGATAGTGGCTGGAGTAGCCCAGCTTTCATGTGCACAACTTTAACTCTGCAACAGGTGTCACACCTAGCAACATATGCCGCTATCTCTTTTCGCATCTTGGTCCACCAATAAAGTGGCTTCAAATCATAATACATCTTATTACTACCAGGATGGATGGACAACTTGGACGAATGTGCTTCGGACAGGATCTGATCTCTAAGCTCTCGGTCCTTAGGTACCACTAACCTATCCTTAAACCACAGCACACCTTCGTCATCTAACCTGAAATGCTTAGTCTCTCCTTCATTCATCTTCCGTTTTATGTGAAAGATACCTGGATCCGTCTTTTGGAGCTCAATGATTCTATTTCTGAGAGTACCACTGACAGTGATGTTGTACAAGACTGCCGGATGTAACAGGCGGGATCGGTGAAAATCAGTTTCAACTAAGGAATGGCAGTGAGACTTACGGCTCAAAGCGTCCGCAACCACATTTGCCTTGCCTGGGTGATAGTGCACTTGAAGATTATAATCTTTAATCAACTCGAGCCACCTTCTCTGACGCATATTTAGTTCGGGTTGAGTGAAGATGTATTTGAGGCTTTTGTGGTCTGTATAGATATTGCAGACATTGCCCAGCAGATAATGCCGCCATACCTTCAAAGCATGAACAACTGCAGCCAGTTCTAAGTCATGCGTTGGATAATTCACCTCATGCTTCCGAAGTTGTCGTGAAGTATATGCAATTACTCGGCCTTCCTGCATCAAAACACCTCCCAAACCTATGCCTGAGGCATCACAGTAAACATCAAAAGGTTTCTCGATATCCGGTTGTGCCAAAACCGGAGCCGAGGTTAGGAGGGTTCGCAGTTGGTGAAAAGCCGCATCACACTCAGGAGTCCAGACAAACCTGGTGTCTTTTTGCAGCAACCGAGTCATGGGTTTGGCTATTTTTGAGAAATCCGGGATGAAGCGACGATAATAGCCAGCCAACCCAAGAAAACTCCGGACCTCATGAACCGATGTTGGAGCCTTCCAATTCAATACTTCTTGTACCTTTGTGGGATCCACCATAATTCCTCCATCGGACAACACATGCCTAAGGAAAGGTACTTCACGAAGCCAGAATTCACACTTACTGAACTTCGCATACAGTTGATGCTCACGAAGTCTGTTGAGGACAATACGCAGGTGTTCATCGTGTTCTTCCTCATTTTCAGAATACACCAAGATGTCATCGATGAACACCACCACAAACTTGTCCAATTCGGGCATAAACACCGAATTCATCAAGCACATGAAGTGTGCTGGGGCATTGGTTAGGCCGAAGGACATAACAAGATACTCATAAAGACCGTATCTTGTCGAGAAGGCTGTTTTTGGAACATCTTCAGGATGGATTTTAATCTGATGGTACCCAGACCTTAGATCAATCTTGGAAAAGACTTTAGCTTTGGACAATTGATCGAACAAGATGTCGATACGCGGTAGAGGATACTTATTCTTAACAGTGACTGCATTCAGAGGTCTATAGTCCACGCACATCCGCAGGGTCTGATCCTTCTTCTTTACAAAGATAGCAGGGCAACCCCACGGAGACGAGCTAGGACGGATCAACCCCTTCTTCAAAAGTTCATTCAACTGCACCTTAAGTTCAGCTAACTCATTTGGAGGCATTCTATAGGGTCTCCTAGAGATGGGTGCGGTGCCAGGCAACAACTCGATTTTAAACTCCACATCCCGATCCGGAGGGAGTCCCGGCAAATCATCGGGAAAAACGTCCGGAAATTCATTTACTACGGGAATTTCAGCCAACGCCTTTGCTTGCACAGCATGAATTTCCCCTGACAATTCAACTTTTCTGGGAAGTTGTACTAGAAAACCCTTTTGATCTGTAGGATCTCTGAGCATAACTACCCGAGCGGATGTGTCAATGAGTACCCCATTCTGACTCATCCAATTCATGCCCAAGATAACATCTATGTCTAAACCAGGTAAAACCAATAGGGCAAGCGAATAATTTCGCCCTTCTATCTCAAACTTAAGGTTCCCCACTACTTTATTTGTGGAAATATTCCCACTTGCAGCACTAATGCAATAACCCATACCTTCAACAGTATGCAACTTGTGTGCAAATTTGGATGCAAACTTAGGACTGATAAAGGAATGCGAAGCACCTGAATCAAAAAGTACCACTGCGGGGTGTTGGTCAACTAGGAACTTACCAGCAGTGACCACCTCACCAGATGGAATTTCCTCAATGCTGTTATAATGAGCGTGTCCCTGACGACCACCTTGGTTGACATTTTTCTTAGGGTACGGACAGTTCCGGGCCCAATGGCCTGGCTTGTTGCAATTCCAGCAAGGCATATTGCTGGGAGGAACACTAGAGCTGCTCTATCCAGAAGTCCCCTTTGGCAGAGCGACGGTATAAGCCTTACGGAATCCAGTTTTTGCAGCAGGCTTTTTTTGTGGCGGACGGAACTTTGTATTCTGAGCAGGTGGGCGCGGGGAAGACCTTGGTGCAGCTGAGGCCCGTGACTGAGAAGCACTTGCCTCAAAGGCCCTCTTACGGCTCTTAGAGGCGGAATACATAGCATTGTTGTTCTCCTGGGTCAAAGCATCGCTGATGAAATCATTGAAAGTAGTACATTTGCTAGTGCCCATAGTTTTCATCAACTTTGGGCCGAGGCCCCTTTTGAAGCTAGCAATCTTTTTGGCATCGGTATCCACAAACTCCATGGCATACCTTGCCAGGTTGTTGAAGGACTGCAAGTATTCAGTCAAGCTTTTGTTTCCCTGCGACAGCCTCATAAACTCCGTGTGCTTGATTGCCATAAGACCGGGAGGGATGTAGTTCCCCCGGAATGCCGCCTTGAACTGGTCCCAAGCAATTGGAACATTGGCAGGCAGTGTGGAACGATAGTGGCTCCACCAGATGCCCGCTGGACCATGCAACTGATGGGAAGCATACTCAGTTTTCAGCTCATCAGTCAGGCGCAATAGACGAAACTTTTGTTCAATAGTATTTAACCACTCGTTAGCCTGCAGTGGTTCTTCCGCTTCCTTAAAGAGCGGGGGCTTGGTATCCAGAAAGTCCTTGAAATCGCTGTACTGATTTGGCTCTGGGCCCTGGCGGCCATGACGAGCCTCTCGATTAGCCAGTTGGCGCATGGCGTCAGCCAACATACGCTGCCCCTCAACCACTGATTGCATCAACTCGGCCGGAGTAGGTGGTGGCGGAGGGGGCGGCTGTTCCTCCTCATTTCCACGACCCCGACGTAGATTGTACGACATCTGCAAAATGCATAGCCAATGAGCACTGACGATGTGGGAAATTTGTAGATGAATTATTGCGAAACGTCAAACTGACTTCATGAATAGATTTCTCATAATAATTAAGGCACAATAATTCATCACAACCGCACACTCCATTCAAGCGCATCAATTGACGAAATCATACTAGGTAATCCAACAAGATGTTCTTTGATAAAGGCTCACTCACAGGGAGCACAATGGTTACCGGACCATTTACGTTGCTATCTACATGATTTTTGACCTTTTTCACGGTACTTGGATTCGATCTCAAGATTTTTAGTTGACTGTGAAAGGCTACTTCAAACTGACCACAAGGAGACTTCTCAATGGAGAGTTCCATGGTGGATCATGACTAGCCACCTCGATACCTGCGCGTGCCAAGCAGCACAACCTTATGTCGCGCGCCATAGGAGGCCCTCGGTTTCGTCGCGGCACCGAAGGGTGCTAATCGTGACACCATCATCGAACACAACACAATAAGACATCCCATTGCGATCGAAATTAACAGGTTCAACTATATTCAGGAAACATACGGTTCATCCTTACATCCCAAGGTCAAGTTATTACAAGGCCTCACTCCTACACAGGGAGGCGCAAAAGACGATCCTAACACTATAGGTACGTGATGACTACTCTAAGCATCATCCTCCGAGTTAGTGTCAAGGATCTCCCCGCCGTCCTCATCACTGGCCGGCTCTAACTCCTCGTCTTCTTCTTCTTCTGGCTCTTCCTCTGGTGCTTCTGCAGGTGGGGCATCCTGTGGTCCATCGACCTCCACTTCATCATCATCCTCAGCTATGAAGATTCCCGACCCCATATCTTCATCTACATTGTTGTTTCTAGGTAGCAGAGGATTAAGCTGGTTGTTCAGGCGGTGCACTTCTTCATGAAGGTTGTCATTGTATTCTTCAGCATTCTCTAACTGCTGTTCGAGCTCAAACTGACGAGCCCTCAGAACGTTCTCCTCGTGCCAGGCTTCATCCCTCTGTTCCATCACACGGACCAACATACGCTGACAGTTGCGATTGCCACCATCAACCTCTGGACTGCAAGCGTTTCTTGATCCCGATCATGAATCACTTGCTCCAGCTGTTGCCGTGCTGCATCCCTAGCAGCAGTCACCTCTGCCAGCTCAGCCCATAACCTTTCCACCTCGGAGGGCTCAGGACGGGGCTCGCGTGGAGCTAACTGGTGGCGAGGGACTCTTCCACCAGTTGACTTACGGGCTGTCATCCTGGTACGTGCCATCTGTATCAACAAGATATGACTTAAAGTGAGGATCATTTAGGGGATACAAAATTTATTTAGTCGGGACTATTGAAATTTTTAAGGAGGGAGTGAACGACATGTATGATATAATTAAACATGATGCATGCACGTTCCGTACGTCCTCTCACCTTAGTAGAAAACTAAAGTGCTAACGCTAAGCGGTGGCATACATACGTTCTCTCATATAAGCGAAACTATCGGTCTACACGTTACGCTGTTAGTGTACCTGCAGAAAATTCCATTGCAGCCCAACAAATCCCAAAATAATATACAAGAAAGCAGTAAACTAAATACTTTCCATATACACATCCCCGGATGTATATATATTCAGTATCAAAGCTACCCGATTGATAGATGCCCACAATTAAGTGCTTTTACATAGTTACATGGTTTGAACATGTAAGTATGCAAGTCACCAAAACTACTCTCCCCTAGACCGCCGGTTGGACGATCATGCTCTCACAACTCACACTTACCAGAGCGTCGAGGTAATTGATCCATACATTACCACCCAAGTGGATGGCATCCATACAATATCACGCCGTATGGACGACGAAACAAAAACAAACAAGGCCCCCAAGTTAGTCTTTATACTAAGCCACCTAAGAGTCCTTATTTGGGCTAAGGGATGTGATCACTGGCATACCTATAAAAATAATTTTTAGAGTTTAACCCTTTTCGCAAACAAATACTTTTGTTTTTAATTACTCGTAAGATGTGTTTAATGTTGAATTATGCTCCGATACCAGTTGTAACAGAACCGACCAAATTATAAGAGCACAAGTACGAAAACAAGCACCGAAGCGCTCAAATTTTCAAACTTGAGCCCATATAATCCCGGTAGTCAATCGAAATCACAAAGGATTTCAAACCAAACTGCTTACAACTAGGATCGCATCATTCAACATACACATCATACGTTACATTTCACAAGTAGTTCCGAAATAAGTTTACACCACGGAGTAGCAAATATTACAAACCAAGTTTTGAAAGTAGCGGAAGCATAACACACACATTAGTTACTTAATTACTACCAGTCTGGATGATCGACATCCCGCAAAAGCATGAGGAAAGTACATAAAGACGATCACGCCCTTGTGACCTAGTCATCATCACCCGCAGGGTGGAGACACGTCTTGCAGAATCCCTGATAAAGCATGTCATCTGCAACAGGAGGGAATAAACCCTGAGTACTGGAATGTACTCAGCTAGACTTACCCGTCATAAACCAGAAATAATAAGACACCAAGGATTATGCAAGGCTTACACAAGAGGCTAGCTGACACCACATTTTGCATAAAGGCATAAGTAGTTGAAACTCTTATAACCTGTACTAGCATTTATTTTTAGCATTTACCTGTCATCTATCTTAGCACCTGTACTAAACATGCAGTTGATTATCATCAAACAATTATTCATATTATTTCCATAGCAGGTATAAATTGTGGCAACATTGTATCATTCACTTAACCATCTGTTCAATTAGTGAGATCTACGTTGCCGCTGCTCAAGTCAAGTGCTCACTAACCGGGAGCGACGGCGATTCGAATCGAATTCCTATCCAGCTGGAGGGGTATTTCTAACACTCACCGAGACGCGCCTGGCGAGGGCTGCTCAGGTCATCTTTCGTACAGTTCAGGAATCGCGGGTCCGAATGATGTCGCGACCCCAAGGGCGACACTCTGCCAGGTGATAGGGACTCTAACCCCCCCTTGGTCTCACGCCAATGTCCCCAAGCACATCCTTTCTCTCCTCCAAGAAGCAACCTACCATTCGATTCCCGGCCTGAATCAAACTACACGACTTCGCGGTCGGAACGACTTATCCGGCCAACTAAGTGTTAGACTGCGTTCAACATGACTCAAGGACGTACAGCGAATCGGTCCTTAAACGACTCAGATGGGCATGGCTCCACACCCAAGACGTGAAGTGTCTGGCGGCTGTACCATCGAACTCCCGCCCGGTCTCAATTTCATTTTAAAGCATGGTTCCATCACGATAGCCATAAGCCACTCGTGACCCAATCCTATCTCTCGCGGATGACCGGAAATCACCCGACTTCTACCGTACTAAGCAGGGCTAAGCATTGACACGTGGCTAAACCTAATATAGGATTTAAGTACAATATCTGGACAAGGACAGGTATAATGCAACAATTGTTTTCATACAACTCCTACTACTTAATGCAGTAAACAATTAAAAGTACTCAAGATATATTTATAAAACAATGGGTTCAGCATGCACCGGGGCTTGCCTTTGAGAAAGGTGGAAGGTCTGTGGTCCGGGCACTCGGGTAGATCTTCAGCGGCGTCTCCTTCGCCGATCGGTTCTGTCGGTTCCTCCGGTTGGCTCTGCACCTCCTCTGGTATCGCTTGTTCGAATTCGAGGAGTGTCACCCCCTCCGGTACACCTATTGCATGAGTGCATAATAAATCTCATGAATGCATAATAAAAGATGCAGTATGCTCGGAATGAATGCCTTACAATAAATTCAAAGCTCTAATCAAATCACTTCAAAAGAGTAGGTGCAAATTTCCTCTCCGGTAGAGAAGTACTCACCTAATCTACTTAACCTAAGATAAAGCTGCTCTTCCTTAGTTAAGGCCCTAACACCTAACAATTACAAAAGTAGCATTTCTTAAGATACCACACCACAAAATCAGCAAAATACCACAGTAAAGCATTCTGGACAGCCGCTACTTGTTTTTATCATAACTGGAGATTTCCAATTCCAAAAGATATGATCTAAGACAATCTGGAAAGCCTAAGAAATGCACTACAATTCATTTTCAGACCTCAACCCCAAACTCCTAAGTTTTCCATGTCAAATTTCACAAGTTCCAGAATCTGTCCTCTCAAAACAGAGAGTAGCAGATTCTGAACTGCCACACTAAACAACAATAACTCTCAAACTACTAAGCCAAATGCTCCCAAATTTTGACACAAGCTAGTTTATCAAGTTTACTACAACTTTGGTATTTACAAGTTTTCCAGCAACCATATTTATCAAAGGTTAAACTTAGAAATACTACCAGCTGTCCAGAAAACCTAAAATTGCAAGGGTTAAATATTTATTGATGTGGCCAAAGATCCCTAAAACCAAACTAAGATTACCAAAAGTTCACATGGGGTATAAAAACACCAGAAAGTAAGGTGTGACCACCTAGAACATTTATTTAAACTCATTTCTTAATTTGCTTAATTAATTAGGGGGAATTTTAAACATATATGTAAACTGCTCCTAAAATTCTACAAAAATTACAGGGGGCTGTCTGATCCAGAAAGAAACCACTGTAAAAATTTGAACAAATTTTATTCACAGAAACTCCCTATACAAAATTCATAAGTCAAAAAGGCTGATTTTTGTATAATTAATACATCACATTGAAAAGTATCAAACAACAGATTTCATATTTTTCTTAGACACTCTAGGGTACCAAGACATTCTCCTAAAAGTTACAAGAACATTGCACATGTAGAAAAATTACAAAAATTCATTCAATTATTTCCTAGAATAACATGATAGCCTTATAACTGGAAAATTATTTAAGCACTGATGCCCAAATTTTTACCAGAGCTAGGGCAAGCATAGGGTAACCTACCCAGCAAATTTCATGATTTATGGAATAGTACAGCTCAAGTTATAAATTTAACAAATTTGCATGCGTTCCAAAACACATTTAAAGGATCTATTAAATTCTTACAGAATTTAAACATCTCATACCAGATTTATATTTTTCTAAAATACCACACATCATGTAGATCCTAACAAAATTTATCTCATGATTTTTGGGTCAATAAAACCCTAGATCTACATTTTTCAAACCACTACAAAAATCTGTGACAAAATAATAAAAATAAAATATATCTCGGATGAACTGGGCCGGCCCGAAAAACGCGGCCCACAACACGCGCGCGCGCGGCCCGCTCAGCCTCCCGCCCGCGCGCGACACTGACACGCGGGCCCCCGCGGTCAGCGACCGGGAGCAGGGGAGCGGCGACCCGCGAGCTCCGACGAGCTCGAGCTCGCCGGAGAAGAGCTCGCTCGGCCAATCAAGCACAGCCTCGCGCTCTCCGTCACATGGTGCATCGATTGGTGCCCGTAGAAGGGATGGGGATGGGGCGGAAGGGACTTGCCACCGTGAGCGGCGGCCGGTGAGGTTCGGTGGCGGTGTACCGTCGCCAGTGAGGGCGCACGGTCCCGGCTAAGCTCGGTACGAGCTACACTATGCCCGGGCGAATCTATTGAGGTAGAAAGGAGGTTTGGAAGGGGTCCTCACTACCCTGGCCACGGAGCGCCGTGACGCGGTGCGGTGAGCGCGACGACGGTGGTCGTCGTGTTCCACTCCGGTGAGGTCGCCTCCCACGGTAAGGTCATGTCTAGAGCTAGAGGAAGGCCTACACTATTCCGAACACTGACCACAGAGAGAGGAGGGTGAAAGAGGAAGTCGGCGGTGAGCTCGCAATGGCGGCGGCCATGGCGGAGCTCCGCACCGCCGAGGTTTGGTTGGGCGATTCGTCCTCTACCTTGACCCAACGGCTGACCCGATGTGCGGAGGTTGTAGAGTAGGGGCAGGCGGTGTTGTTCGTGAGCTCTTGGGTGTGGTGGCACGGTGGTTGGCGCAACCGAAGGCGGCGGAGCCGGCTGTGGGGGCGGAGGACGCTCGGTCGCCTTCTCGGTGAGGTGGGGAAGGAGGGCGATGGAAATGGAGGGGGAAGCGGGTCGTCCAGGTCTTCACGATGAGCTAGTAGGCGACGTGGGGCGTCGACAGAACACGCGCGCCACGCGGCCACCGGGCTCTGCCCGAGCGCCACGACGCGGTCGTCGAGTTCGGTTTCGGAACTTCTGAAATGAAGTTTCAGTTAAGTCGAGCCTGACAGCGCGACTTTGACAACCCATAACTCCTAATCTAGGCCGATCCAGTATGATCCGTAGTTAGTAAAGTTGTAGAGGGACATGGTGTCTACAAAATTGTCAACTAGAGCTCGAGCTGGTTCGGTTTATTTAGGGAGATACAGGGACATCAAGTGGTGCTCAGTGAAACTGACATGTGATTTCAGTGGTTAAACCGACTGAAACCCTAACTTCATGACATCATAACTCATAAACCATGGAGAACCAGACTTGGGTGATGTTGACAAAGTTGTAGGGCTACATGAGGACTACAAGTTTGTCAATAAGAGTGAAGGCTAGTTTGGTCTGGTTTGCAAACTACAAGCTCCTAAAGTAGGCATCAGTAAAACTAGAGGGTCAGATTCCAGACTTAGAAAAATTCTAAGTATTGGAGCCACTTCTCTAGCTGACTTGTGGGCCACTTTTGAGCATGTTATGGTCAATTTCATGAGATGGTCATATTGAGACTTTTGTTCCCCATAAAATTCTTTACAACTTTGCTTAAGGGTGCTCTTCCATGCAAGGTCTCTAAGTTAGACTTTTTAATTGGTCAAACTAGAACCTCCTAGAGTCAAATGGTGGTCAAACCTTTCTTGGAGGGTATTTTTGAAATTTTGATCAACATGAACCTTGCTCCAAATGTTACCCTAAGTATAATTAAGGTGTTGTAGGTCATGATTGGCTACCTTACCTTTTTGTTACACCAACTATCAATTACTCATGACATAAACCAAACAAACCCTAAACAATCACATGAGTTGCATTACATAAAATAGTAAACATGGATTATGCATGCTTATGCTTATGCAAATGCAATGCAATTAAGGACTAAACACTTGAGGTGTTACAGTGGTAGTTTACGAGTACATGTTCTTGGATGATGTAGACTACATTGTAGAAGAGTTGTCATTCCACTCAATCCAAATAAAGTAAACATGTGCATCTACATTTCATGCATAGTCATCATCTCATGGCATCTCTGCATGCATCTAGACATGAGCACTTATACATCTACATCATACAGGATCACAGCAAGCGACCCCGGTAGCAGTTCCCGAGGATCCGGAAGAGCAGACCGAGGTGCAGGAGCAGGAGGTTCCCGAAGCCGAAGAGGAGGTCAGTGAAGGTCTTCCAGAGTGCCCCGACCACCGTCCGAGCTCTTTTGAGAGAGGCAAGCCCCAGAGCATTTCTCCCCCGGTTTGCAAATATTTTATTAAATGCTTTCCTTAATTGATGCATTGTGTTTAGGAGTTGTTTGCAACCGTTGCTGCATTATACCTTGTTTACCCTTGCTCTACCATATCCTTGTTACCTTGGTATTCACAGTCAAGAAATGCTTAGTTTGCTTAGATCGGTACAAGTCGGGTGATTGCCTGTCACCTGCGAGCCATAGGTGGTTACCTAGGTCTGTTTGAAAAAGTATGTCTTATGGGAATAACTAAGTGTCAAAATGAATCTGAGACCGGACGGAGACTTGTAGGGTTTCGGACTGTAGTGTTTTCCGTCTGTGTCGATTAAGGACTGACCGTTGTTGGGCCTCGAGTCATGTTGAACACATGCCTCACATTTAGCTGGCCGAATAATGTACCTTTCGACCGCGAAGCTGGGAGATTATTCGGGCCGAGTGGATTGCCCGCAACGCACTGTACCAGAGCAGTAGTGGCAGGATACGAGGGCGCGATGATAAGGCCAAAGAGCAGTCGGGCGGCCCCCGGGTACATGTGGTTCCTGGCAAACTCGAGACTTTACCTGAATAGTTGACTCGGTGACCAATATCTCACTTTAGTGGGTGAGTGAGGTTTGTGTGAGGAACAAATTACTAGCTGGTTAATAATCGATTCGAATCGCCATCGTTCACTAGATAGTGAACACTTGACTTGAGTTACTTCATCGTAGTAATGTTAATGGAACACTTGGACAGTTATGAGAAATATGACATTATGGAAGTTGATTAATGATCATTGGTTATCATTCCTTGTTTAATTATATGTTTACTTTAGTACAGGTGCAATGTAGTCGGTAGGTTAATAATAATTAACTTGGTATAATAGCTTCTAGAAAAAGGTTCTTTAAATGATAAAAATGCCTTTTGCAAATGAATCAGCTGCCCCACTATTAAGCCATGCATGATTCCTTGGTGTCACTTTATTTTCGGTTATGTCGGGTAAGTCTAGCTGAGTACCTTCTCGTACTCAGGGCTTTGTTCCCACTTGTTGCAGATGGGCAGATGTATTACGGCTATTGTATCAACTGCCTTTACCCTGCGATGGGCGAAGCTTAGGACCATGGGCAGTGGTCATTCACTACTTCTCGTTTGATGCTTTTGCTGGAGATGATCATGAGCTGGCACCTTATTTCAAACACTGTGTGCGTGTGTGGTTTGAACAAAATGCTTCCGCTACTTTTATTTGAACCTGGTTTGTAATAACTATGTTTAAACTCTGATGTATTCTGTGATGCAAACTTTTATGTAACTTATGATGGTGACCGCTAAACTTAGTACGATCTTGGCTGTTATGTGAACTGGTTTGAAATCCGTCTTGATTTCACGGACTACCGGGTTATACGGGCTTAAGTTTGCTAAATTGTCCGCTTTTGGGATGATTTTCTTACTTAATTTCGTATAATTGGGTGGTTCTGTTACAATGTTGATGCTTGCGCCGAAGTCATAGATCGCCTCGTTGAAGTTAACACTTCCAATGGAGATCGGGATGATTGGTCTCCCTGGATCGCCCTTCTTGATTGGCAGAGTTGAGTCAATCCATGATCCTCTTGGAGGGTCACTCCAGTAGCTTCCTGCATTGAATATGTCTACAAGATTTGCAGTTTCTAACCCTTCGAGTTGTCCCGGTATTTTACCTTGATCGGCAGAGGGAACAAAGTTGGCAAGCTGTTGTAACTGAGACTCTAGCATCTTGTTGAAGCTAAGTTGGTTCTTTATATCATTGGAAAAACCATCCATTCTATTGCTAATTGTTTCTAGAGTTTTGTCATTGGATGTTAGCTTCTTGGACAGGCTATCCATTAACTTGCCTTGGCTGAGCACTAACTCTCTTAAAGGTGGCTGATTGAAATTATTGTAAGAGGAGTTGTTACCTTGATAGTTACCTGAGTAGTTAGGCCTCTGCTGTTGATTCCAGCCTTGATTCTACTGAGGATGGTAGTAGTTATTGTTGTTGTTGTTGAGATAGTTCACATCCTCCTACAGCTCTGGGCAGTTGGCACCCATATGCCTAGTTTCTCCACACTCTTCACAAGTCATGCGGGCATCGTGTACGTGCATGACTTCTTTCTTCTCAGTGGCTCTCTCATCGAGCCTCTTCATCAGCAGGTCCATCTTGGTAGACAACATGTCTACCTCCTTGAGCTGGTGCATACCTCCACCTCTCTTGTGGGTCTGAGTTCTCTCCTCACTCCAACCTTGGTTGGACGCCATCTTCTCCACAAGAGCTGTAGCTTGAGAAATGGTTAGTGATAAGAACGCACCTCCAGCAGCAGCATCCATAATTTCACGAGTGCTGTTGCTGAGCCCATGGTAGAGCGTTTGCATGAGCAGCCAATTCTCCATTCTATGATGAGGACATTCAAGGATGTAGTCCTGAAAAAGCTCCCAAGCTTCTGGGACAGTCTCATCATGTTGTTGTTGAAAGCTTGATATTTTCCCACGGAGAGCATTTGTCTTGCCCATGGGAAAGAACTTCGCCAGGAAATTGGTGGAATAATTCGCCCATGTATTATTCTTCTCCTTGTTGGCATAGAACCACTACTTCACTCTCCCCAAGAGTGAGAATGGGAAGAGGCGAAGTAGTATAGCATCTCTGGGACATCCTTGATGGTGAAAGTGTTGCAGATCTCCAAAAAGTGTTGAAGATGAGCACTGGCATCTTCATGGGCCTTCCCACAGAACTGACTTGCTTGCACCATGTTGATTAGCGCAGGCTTGAGCTCAAAAGACTTCTCGATGTCCGTAGCTGGTCCAGTATGGATGTTGTCTGTAGTGGGAGCTGGGAACTCGCGAAGTGACTTGTTGGCCATGGCTTCAAATGCTAGTGTCAAGTTTCGAACAAAAGTTCGATCTTCCAAATCCGACGAACTTTCAAGTTGAGACAATGATGATGATGGTTGGGTCTTCCTCAACTTGGCTCTGGTCTTCTTGAATAATGCTTCTAGATTGTCGAGATAGTTATCTGGAAGGTCAAACTTTTTCATACATTACCCTGCATATAATATATAGAATAGACAAAAGACAAGGGTAAGGCTGTATGAGTAGAGAATGGTGAAGGTGCTCAATCACACTAGTGGATGCAGTGATGCTCATTATCCATTGGCTTTCAACCTTCCCCGGCAATGGCGCCAAAAATGCTTGTTGACATTTCTTATGCACAACTAGAATAAAAGAGTTTTCGCAAGCGCACAGAAAATATCATCATAGCATTTTAACCGCGAGTAATCTAGATATCATTATTTATAATTTTACCACTGGAAGGGAATGCGCTGGATAATGAGCAATGAGCACAGCCTATGATAATGGAGAGCTTAACCTTGTCTTTATCTATCTTCTCATACAGGGTAAGTGTCACATAAAATATAGAAATGAATAGTAATTGACATATGATAAATGAGAGCACATAGCCACATAAAACAATGATAATCATCTCAATAGAGTACTCTAAGTTTATAACACTAGCATGGACTAGGACGATCTACAATGATAAATCCTAAGTTATTCTAACTATAAGATCAAAGCATACAATGATTAGTGCAATAACATCTAGCAATCATGGCGGGAAAAGGTTATACCTATGCATAGTGATATTACCAAAGAAGATCAAGAATAGAGCAATCTCTTCAGTGTAATAGGGGTATTCTACTAGTCCTATATTCGGGAGAAGGATTACAAAGGACTCAACAGGACTGTCACTCCCGCGATCTACCTCACGATCCGGAATATAGGGTGTAATCACAGATAAATACGGTCTAGGCACCACGCCTACACAATATTTACCACTCACCCATCGATTTAGTCCAACTCCTGGGACCACAAGCGCTATACGACTCCAAGCAAGGCTTGACTCCCTCTAGATCTATTCCTATGTAGCTATGCTACTAAACTATGGAGCTCTAATTGAGATGGTGGCTCTAGGCTTCTCTGAATTCTTCAGATGAACTCTTGAATTGAATTGAATTAGATTAGATTAGGGTTTCTCCCAGGGCCAGGGGCTCTGAATATATAGCCCTCTAGGATGCACCACAGCCCTTGGATCAAACCGACCTAAATGAACGGTTTTTATTCATCCTCAAAGTCGGCAGAGGCATAATCCGTGAGACTCTCCCTGATTGGTGGAGGGGGAGAGGCTGCTGATGGGGACGTATTCCCAATCTTCCGTCAGGTTCAAGATAACTATCGATTTGGTCGGAAGCGACACACCGATGTGGCTTTAGATCACAAAGACCCGAACCCTGCAACCTTAGCACCACGTCTCCTCTAGTTACCAACCGTGTCACAATCCGGTTGACCTCGCCACGAAGGCTAATCCCTGCTGCGAATCGAAGAACACAAGCAAGAACAAGATAAAATGCAACTCAATTGAAGTGACAATTGCAGATGAATGATTAAGCACTCGAAGTTGGGGTCTCGCAAACCGAAAGACGGTGATTGTCAATGGACAAAATAATCTAAGCAAAACCCAAAACCTAACGTAGGCGGTGGCAACTAATTATAAAGCCTAAGGGGCATTCAAGGACCCCCACTCATGTCCCTAAGGAGTCTAGACATGTTACAAGGCCCAAACGGCCCAAAAGACGACGACGCAGCGCCCTAACAGATTTTGGACGTCAAATTGTTTCGATGATTCCCATTGACTCCGATCGAATTTGGGCTCAAACCAAAGCCATTGGTTAGCTTATGAAATTATCTTTCCATCCATATATGGATCATCAAAAATGGAGTCCGGATGCGTCCTAAGCATCTATTTTATTACAGACTGGTCCTGAAGACCGAAGCAGACTCGAACTCGAATTGGACTAGGCCTCTGGCTTGGCTTGGACGTCCTTGCTGGCCTCCTAAGGTGGTGGCCAAGAAGGATGACGTCCTTGGGCATCTCTTAGGTGTTCTCCATCTTCTTGGAGCGTGCTCCAACTTGGGCCTGGGTCCCAAGTGTGAATAACAAGCCCATGACGACGCCGTAACACCCGACAGAAATAGTGGCAGAATGTCTCGATGATTTGAAGGCCTTGCCAATGTGATATTGAGGTGGGACAAGATATATTTAAAAGGATATCAAATAAGCTTTCCATCAAGTTCTCATTGACCTTGATCGCACTCTGGATGGATGAGTTATGGCCTTCCCAATGAAGCACTATTGGGCTGCCGACGAACCGAAAGTTCAACTTTGATGGACTTGCACTTTGAGACACATTTGTACCTACATTCAAATAATGGCATGTACATGTGCAACCAAGTGAATTGTACCTAAAATTACTATGCAAATATAGGAACGAGTGGACCTTATAATCAATGGTCGTATCCGTGGGTGTCATGTCCTCATCATCCTCCCCTTCTTGACAACAAACCGTTCTCGGTTTGAGCTTAGTTGGGGGACATATTGTAGGTTGTAGCCAATATTGCTTCCCTTTTTGAAATTTAACCTGTTGCTTTATAACAAAACTCGGGGATCTTAACATGACATGATGATATCTAATGCAGCCCTTTGATTGGTCTTATTGATGCACAGAAAAAGGAGATTTCAGATTTGAACAAATATAAACTCAGTGTACCATATATTCTCCTTTACAATTATATTTGCCAATAAATTGATATATACATGTAGACAACTATGGTAATTCAGCACATAAAAATTTCTCCTCCAAACTACTCAGAGCACACAGTGTTTCAAACTCAATATATCCCAAAGTATTTAAAGAAGTCAATAATTTTAGTTCATCTTGTTTAGTGGCAATTAGAAGCAATTGTTTATTTTTAGCACAAGTATTTTGTTCCAAAACAAAAGAAGCATTCTCATTCACTGATTGCTGCACATGAATAATCATACCACTATCACACAACTTTTCTTTATCACAAAGATCAGTAGAACATTCACCATGTGACATAGGTAAATCAATAGAAGGTTTTGGTATAGGATTATTAGCATCATTGGTGGGAAAATTCATTATAACAAGAGAGCTCTTATCTGATACATTTACCTGTTCTTTCTCAGTCACCTTGTCATCGTTTTTGGATACATGCTGCAAAATATTAGTTCCAACAAGAGGCAAAGTAATATCTTCATTTTGTAAAAATTCAGATCTAGATGAAGGTATTGTAACATTTGAAATAACCCATTCTTTTCTAAAAGGCTCATTCTTCCTCCTCTCGGCCCTTAGGAGATCTTCCCATAAAATTTGAGCAGTAGTCATAGGTATAAGTGTAATTTTTGTACCATTATATTTGAACAAATATTTATTAGCAATTGTATGGTGCACAACATTATTTTTAGATATCCATGGTTTACCAAATAACAATTGACATAATTGCATAGGTACTATATCAAATTCACCGCTATCCTTATAAGGACCAAGGGAAAACTCAATGCGTGCAATTTCAGTTACCTTTATCTTATCCTAAGAATTTACCCATTGGACGTAGTATGGACGTGGATGTGGCTTTGTGGTCAGACCAAGCTTCTCAACCATCTCCAAGCTTGCAAGGTTGTTGCAAGTCTCGCCATCAATCATAACATGACAACGCCATTCCTTCAAAACAAAGTATGTTTGAAACAAGATGTTGAACTGGTTTTGCTCCGCCTTCTCCATTTGAGAACTGAGCACTCGTTGTGCAAACTCCGTAGATAGTCCATCCATGATGTCCTGCAATTCACTCTTAAAAAGAAACTCGTTGTTTGGCATATATTGTTAGAATCAAAATAAGTACCCTATCAACTATTTATGGGTCAGTGGAATCACACCCTCACACACGTCTTATCGTGTTCTTACCAAGTTCTTACTAACGCAAGCAGTGGATGGTACAACCGACGGCTGGTTTGTGATACTGATGAGGGCGTGGCACTAAGATTGCAAGGATCTTTTTTTGTACTGATCTGGAGTATATATGTGGAGCTTGGAAGGCACACAAAGAACAAAATATATATATATATATATATATATATATATATATATATATATATATATATATATATATATATATATATATATATATATATATATATATGTGGCACACAATTCAGTAACAGATAGCAATATTGAATAAATGTTCAGAGCACTTATCCTAGTTGCTGGCTTATACGTGTTCCTACACCAGTTGTGATAAACAAGAGAGTGAAACAAGTATGAAAGATAGCAATGGAAATACAAACAAGGCAAAAGGCACCACAAACAATAGAGCTATCGAGTGTTCCTTATGTGCTCCTTTTTTATCTCTTCTCTTCTATTTTGCTATTTTTTTCTTTTCTTTTTTTGTCTAAATTTTTTTCTTGCTTTTGCTCTTTTGATATTTTTTCTCAGCAAGGAGCACACAACAATAAACATCAAAAAATTTGAGCTCAATTGGATAAAAGATGTGGCCTATAGAAAATCAGGATTGTGCTCCAAAAAGTATATCAAAACTTGTGGGCCTGGAAACTTGATTTTCCTTATCGAATTTCACAAATCTAATTTTTATGAACCTAGCTCAGCTAGGATGAAACGGATATAAAATTTTCTGGCATTCTCCGTAGATATAAAATTTGCCATGTTTCGAGTTTGGATGCAAAAGTTATGACTATTTTATGAAAACTGCTCAAATCAGGGTTTTTTGTGGACACAAGATGCAAACTGATGATGAGACGGGATGATGGTAGATGGAGGGATCAACACAAACTAGAAAAAAACACAATCTAAACTAGCAACAAGACCTTGACCTAGGACACAAACTCAACACGGTGGACTCTAGAACTGAAATATGCAAAGGCTATGGGCGCGGATGGTTGTAGGACAAGAAACAAATATGGCGGTGGATTATGGGACGAAGGCAAAAATTAACTAAACTAGGATAAATATGAACTTGACGGTATACCTTAGCTCTGAATACCACTTGATGGGGACGTGATTCCTGATCTTCCGTCAGGTTCAAAATAACTATCGATTTGGTTGGAAGCGACACACCGATCCGGCTTCAGATCACAAAGACCCGAACCCTGCAACCTTAGCACCACATCTCCTCTGGTTATCAACCGTGTCACAATCCAGTTGACCTCGCCACGAAGGCTAATCCCTACTGCAAATCGAAGAACACAAGCAAGAATAAGATAAAATGCAACTCAATTGAAGTGACAATTGCAGATGAATGATTAAGCACTCAAAGTTGGGGTCTCACAAACCGAAAGACGGTGACTGTCAATGGACAAAATAATCTAAGCAAAACCCAAAACCTAATGTAAGTGGCAGCTACTAAGTATAAAGCCTAAGGGGCATTCAAGGACCCCCACTCACGTCCCTAAGGAGTCTCGACACCCAAACGGCCCAAAAGACGACGATGCAGCGTCCTGACAGATTCTGGATGTCAAATTGTTTCAATGATCCTCATTGACTCCAATGGAATCTGGGCCTCAAACCAAAGCCATTGGTTAGCTTATGAAATTATCTTTCCATCAATATGTGGATCATCAAAAACGGAGTCCAGATGCGTCCTGAGCGTCCGTTTTATTGCAGACTAGTCCAAAAGACCGAAGCAGACTCGAACTCGAATTGGACTAGGCCTCCAGCTTGGCTTGGACGTCCTTGCTGGCTTCCTAAGGTGGTGGATAAGGAGGAGGACGTCCTTGGGCATCTCTTAGGTGTTCTCCATCTTCTTGGGGCGTGCTCTAACTTGGGCCTGGGTCCCAAGTGTGAATAACAAGCATGTGACGACGCCGTAACACCTGACAGAAATAGTGACAGAATGTCTCGATGATTTTTAGGCCTTGCTAATGTGATATTGAGGTGGGATTAACTATATTTGAAAGTTTATCAAATAATCTTTCCATTAAGTTCTCATTGACCTCGATCGCACTCCAGATAGATGAGTTATGGCCTTCGCAATGAAGCACTATCGTGCTGCAGACGAACCGAAAGTTCAACTTTGATGGACTTGCACTTTGAGACACATTCATACCTACATTCAAATAACGACATGTACATGTGGAACCAAGTGAATTGTACCTAAAATTACTATACAAATGTAGGAACGAGTGGACCTTATAATCAATGGTCGTATCTGTGGGTGTCATGTCCTCATCAGCTGCCCTCGGGGCGGCCGCCTCTGGCTAGCTGCCAGGTGGGCCCAGGTTTGCAGGGTTGCCTTCTCCAGACTTCTAGAGTACTCTTTTTAACACGTATGCCTATTTCTCTCTATGTAAATCTGACATGTGAACCTCTTTTGGTTCTCTTTCTGATAACCCTCCTGTAGAAATAGACAATCACCAAAACTCGTGGAATTCTGTCAGTGTAACCCCTATATCTAGTAGGTAAACATGTTTTAGCCCTTTCTCTTGCTATGTTGAAGTTTAAAAAGGATACTTATCTACCGTCAACACCTGTCGAGAACAATCTACGCCTCGCCTGACCCCTGCAATGTAAGCATGGGAGGGCCCGACCCTCTTGGCATACTTCTGCCTCGCCCGAGGGACACGTAGAGCCCTCTAGGAAGGTGGGGAGCCACGTGGGCCCTGTTGGCATTTCTTAGGATCACCACCAAGAGCAGACATAGGGTCTACCCTTAGCAGTTGTGCCAGAAATGTCGGTTGGTATTTCTAAGCACAATCACCAAGAATAGGGGTTTAAGCCCTCTCATGGTAACTGTACCTAGAAACACCTGATAGGTCATAACGTTTACAGATGTTATCCGTAAGCGCATGGATCTATCATTGTAGCATTTCATCCATAATTATTTAGGGTATCATTATTTATATTTTCCCAAAGGAAGGCAATGGTAACAAGTATTCTGACATGGATATAAACAAGGCAAACATACGTGCAAGATTGACTAACTGACTATACAGGGGTAAACAATTTATGTTGCAGATAGTGGACACACACATACATTTCAACACCACACTTGTGGGGTGGAGGAAATATGAATAAAGAATAAAAGAATAATCTAATAGGAGTAGAGTCATCTAATATAGTTATGTACTAGAATTGTAGCAGTCATACATATACATGAGCTAGAACTAGATAAATGCAAGATGGATCAGGAGGCCACCGAGTACTGGTCTGCCAGCAACCTCATGTGACATTTTACGTACTCCTACACCATGGCCGAATGTGGGGGAGTTCAAGGGATGGATAGGGTTGTCACCACCTGTCGCCTACCCCTCGACCGTGGGACATGAAATGCATTCACCTGCCCCTATATATCAGGGCACCTCACCCGCATACATAGTGATCACCCAAGTCCCCCGCACTCCCTGACCCTATGGATCGACAGATAAAGAATTTGGGCATACCTGAAAGCATGATGAACCACCACCTTAACATAAACCTATTTCTATTCATTAGTATGGTATGAACATGAAAGCATTGAATCATGTATAATATAAACATGACATGTTGACTATATGCTAGTTCATAAGCCATGGCTATATCAACATGATTATGACTAGTCAAATATAACATGACCAAGATATAAGAATTATTTACCATCAAGATCATATAAAAGTGACTATGCTCTAATCCACAACACACACTATTATATGATAAGAACATGACTAATTGGATAGAAGAGGCAATCTTTATAAGCTCACCAATCCTTCCAAGGAGCCAAGCCCTCCAAGGTAGCTCTTCTACTCCTCTACTACTAATCCTACTCCTAATCCTACTCTAAAGAAAGAAGAGAGGTAGAGAGGAGTGCTCAAGTGTGAGTGACTTGTGTAGTGGTGTGTGTGTTGTGAGAGAGCACCCCCTCTTCTTATATAGGGTGTGGGCAGGCGGTTCCTAGGGGAATATTCCTTGGCACATCCCGCATAGCTAGCCTCCACTTCAATGTCGCACCACCAGCCGAAGTTGGGCCCAGGAGGCAGAGAGCAGAGCGTGGCTGAGCCCCTAGCGCGTCCATGCCTAGGGTGGGCTCACCTACCTCCTCCTTAGCGTGGTTGGCTGCCAAGTGGGTCTAGATGTCGGTGGTGCTATGGGTTTGGCCTAGTGTTGTGCCAGTTTTTGGTTCATTGCCCTCCTCCCTTTTGCGCTTTCCTGGAAAGCATATTTTCATTGTATTCCACTTGTATCTAGTGTATGTTCCTGCACGGTGATAATAACTCGAGTACAAGTGGAAATATTTTAGTAGTAATGTATATGTGCATAGAAACATGTAGTTCTTCCCCTTTTTGGATGAATGTTGGCGGTATAAATGTGTCGATAAGAACCGCCAACAGGTCCCCACCACAGCGCCCATTCCCACTGATGGGATGGACATGACCATGAATAGTGGACGGGAGAATGGGAACCATAGTCTGATCTAAAATGACCCCAGTCATTCCACCATGATGACGTCCATATCTCTACAGCGACGGGGGTAACGGCAACTATACCACCTAACTCCCTCTCTATGCAAATCCGGGCGCATGCACCGCCCATCCTCGGTGGCACAGAAGCATGGCCACAGCACGTTGCATCAGTGGATGGAGAGGCCAAAAGCTTGACGCCCACTGCGTCTCTGCGCTACAGGATAAATTACTCACGTCGGATAAGGAGGAAGACGGCCACACCCGAGGCCACATTTTTGTTTTTCTCTTTCGTATTTTCCCCATTTCACCTTTTTACCACAAATATAACTCGTGCCCTCCCCTTAGAAACTATAAAAGGGGAGGTAGGGGCCACATCTAGGGGCTGGGGGGAGATCAAAACAAACTTCGATCGAGTCACACCTAACCGATTCAACAGTCAAAAACACCACGAGACTTGGGATCCACTCCCTCTCTCGAAAGCTTGTAACCCCTACTACAAGCACTCTGGTGTAAGGAAACATGAGCAGCAGTAGAAACCATGGACGTAGGGACATTCTTGCCTAAACTAGTATAAGTCCTTGTGTCCGCATTACACACCATCCAGGCCTAGATGCGCAGTCACAAATTCACTCGTCTAGTGTATAAGATGAGGTTCTAGACAATGATAGTTGGCGCACCAGGTAGGGGCCTTCTGCGCATCATGAGCCATTTTGTCAGGCTTCGGATGGCTGATCATCGTGTTTGCTTCATGCTGGGCTCCCACATCTGGTTTGGGAGGCTAGATTTCCTCTACACGGGGGTGGATCACGACCTATCTTGCTCCCCCTGTCCGTGTCGGTTGACTCTACGTCCCCTTCAGGTTCTGATGAGCATGTCGGAGACCTGGATCCTACTAGCACAGTGGGGGAGTGCTCCTTGCCATCCCCTGTGGAGTCGCTTGACTCACCTACCAACGTCAACTCCATCGCCGAGTCGATAGCTGGCCTTTGTCTACATGCCAACAAGGCGCAGGCTCCTAGGGGCGCTCAGCCCCATGGTTTCGACCACCCAAGGCTGGAGCATTAGTTTGACGCCATCCATAGGTGGATCCACCCATAGGGTGAGCTAGGGCGGCCGCTCTACCTCCCCTTGGGTGAGCACCACTACAGCTCGGTACCCAGGTGCCACCGCGAGCGTCCGAGCACGAGGCCGCGAGTTGAAAGACAGGCGGAGGTTGAAGACAGACGCACAGATGAGGCTTAGGGGTGTGAGGTGCGTTACTAGGCCTGCTGGCGGCTTGGCCCAATGGCCCATCAAGCAAGTTTTTTTTGAGGGGGGCCCATCAAGCGAGTTAGGGTAGGCAACAAAGCAGAGTCGTTCGAACTCGAAGCTAGCTGCTCAGGGCATCAGGCGTATCCTCTCCACCTAGATTCACCTGCTGCTAGCCTCCTATCTCTCTTTTTTTTGAATGGTGAGTTTGTGAATTGGTGATGATGGATGGGGGAGGAGAGAGTAAAAGGTGTTGAAGCACCTCCATAAGAGCAAGAAATAGTACAAATTATATGGACTATGAAAAAAATCTCCTTATATGCTTTTCATGTAAGAGGTAATCATCTTTAAACTTCACCAACCATTTGTTTGTTGAATTATCAATTAGAATATAATTATTAGTATAAATATGGTATGCATATATAGCTAGACCAAAATACCGGTATAATTTACAGGGGTGGTCCGTCGGTCCGCCCTACCTCATTTTTTTGGCTGGATCCGCCACTGATGCCATCCTAGGGCCACACCCATCCCAGGAAGATATCCATCACCTCTATTCCATCTTTGCCAATGCCTTGTCACAGCTCTCAGGGGAACCACCGCTTTCCCTATAGATAAGTGCCGCACCAGCGCAACTGGTGTGGCCGTACGGGCTGCACAATGCTGCGAGGACTTACAGCCACTTCACGTGGCCTGTGGAGGATGTATCCGTGGGTTTGCCACGCCACCACTGGGAGTCTCTCTTGGAGCTCCTTGCGAGCATGACGATGTCCTCGAGTGATGGCTCAGAGGAGGACGACGGTGGCTGGACTGGTGTTGACTTCTCTGGGCTCAACGATACGGACGCTCTGCACTAGTTCCTTTTCAGCAGCAACTACCTTCTCGAAGGTTTTGACTCTGACAACGAGAGCCACGACCCATCCTGAGAGTGTTTTATGTGTGATGGGGAGCTCTACGAAGGAACCCCCAATGAGAATGAGGGTGAACACACCCCGGCCAATGTCGTGACTCGCAACGCCACACACGCCGAGGGTGCAGCCATGCCACCACATGTGGGGCAATCACGGCCCCATCTAGAGCAACTCTGCGAGCTAGAGAGAAAGCTCAAGGAAGAGTGATGGTAGTTGGTGCAACTACGTGCGGCGCTCAAGCAAGAGCTCAGGAGTTGTGACGATGGTGGCGCGGCTCGACGCAGAGCTCGTGATGTCCACCACCGCATCTATGGTGATGACAGCGGTGATCATCCACCACTCTTCGCTCGAGAGGGCTAGAATGTTGCCACCATGGAAATACTCCTCCGGACGATGCCTAAACCATCAACTCTAGAGGGGCGGCAAGCCCACGAGGAGCTACGTGCCCTTCTTGAGTGTGCTGTGGTGTAGCAGGCCGAAAGCTCTACATCTCGTCAATGTGGGCCCAAGCTCAACCAGCCCGCACCATTAGTGCCATGCGAGAAGGAAGCTTCGGTCCACCCAGATCAATAAAAAGCAGGGGACAAGCCCCCATCCATCCACCACCGCGTCGGTCACAACTACAACACACGTGATGTTCTTAATGCGTGCAAAAGGCATAAGGAGGATGGTGCTAGCCGTGGCTACCACCCTCACTGGGGCAGCCGCTAAGATAGCAGGGAGGACCGAAAGCCCATCACCAGAACCCCTGGGACTGCGGGTCTTCAGCCAAGACATACGCAACGCGCCGTTCCCGGCGTGGTTCCTTCAACCTACCAATATCACCAAGTACTCTAGGGAAACGAACCCCGAGCTTTAGCTTGATGACTACCGCCTCACCTGCCAGCTAGGCGGCATGGACAACGACCGCTTCATCATCCGCAATCTCCCTTTGTTCCTAGCCGACTCGTTGAGAGCTTGGCTGGAGCACCTCTCGGCCCATCGCATCCACAACTAGGTCGACCTCTGAAAGTTTTGGTGGGGAACTTCCAGGGTACCTATGTCCACCCTTGTAACTCCTGGGACCTCAGGAGCTTCCGCTAAATGCCAGATGAAACTCTCCACGAGTACATTCGGCGCTTCTCCCGGCAGTGCACCGAGCTACCCCACGTGACTGACACGGATGTTGTCGGGGCATTCCTTGCGGGAACTACCTGCAAAGAGCTTGTCCATGAGTTGGGGCATAGGGGCCAACACATCACCAGGGAGCTCCTGGACATTGCCACCAACTTTGCCTCTGGTGAGGAGGTGGTAGGGCAATCTTTCATGACACCAAGGGCAAGGAGAAACAGCAGGAGGACGTCGATGAGGGTGGCTCCAGCCGCAACTCCAAGAAGAAGAAGAAGGTTAAGCAATCACGCAAGGCCTCCCTTATGGCTGCCGCTGAGCGCAAGAACCCTCGAGCTCCTCCCGAGGGTGGCCCAGGAGTTTTTGATGAGATGCTCAAGAAACAGTGTCCATACCACCGGGGCCTGATTAAACACAGCATCAAGGAGTGTGGCATGATGAAACGCTACTTCTTCGGGGGTGCCCAAGGGAAGGGTGACCCCGGCAAGAGACCCAAGGAGGACAAGGGTGACGACAAGGAGAAGGATGATGACTTTCCTATCGTCAACAAATGCTTCATGATCTTTGGTGCCCCCGTGGCCTATGACTCTAGGTGCCACCACAAGCTGGAACACCGAGAGGTCTACGCTGCTAAGCCTGCCACGCCACCCTTCCTCGACTGGTTTGGATCTGCCATCACTTTCAACCATGATGACCATCTAGATCGTGTCCCTTAGCTGGGCAGATATCCACTTGTTGTTGACCCCATCATCGGCAACACGCAGCTCACCAAAGTACTGATGGACGGAGGCAGCGGCCTCAACATCATGTATGCCAAGACACTTGATGCCATGGGAATCAACCGGACCCAGCTCACTCGAGCATAACACCTTTCCATGGTATCGTACTGGGGAAGTGGGCCCTGCCCCTCATGCAAATTGACCTACCTGTCACCTTTGGGGATCCCTCCAACTTTAGGAAGGAAACCCTCACCTTTGAGGTGCTAGGTTCCGTGGCACATATCATGACGTGCTAGGGCGGCCATGCTACATGAAGTTCATGGCCATCTCAAACTACACCTACCTCAAGCTCAAGATGCCAGGGCCCAACGGGGTCATCACCGTCCGCACCACTTACATCACGCCTGTGAGTGCTATGTTGAGTGCTACAAGTACACAGAGGCCATGATCGAGTTCGAGGCACTTGTAGCTGAACTAGAAGCGCACCTCAGGGAGGCACCTGACCCCAAGTGGTCCACCAGCTCCTTTGAACCCGTCGAGGGAGTCAAGGAGTCCCCCTCGACCCTAGCAGCTCCAACAGTAAGATGGTGCGTGTTGGCACAACCCTAGATCCCAAATAGGAAGTAGTGCTCATCGACTTTCTCTACGCAAATAGCAACATGTTTGCGTGGAGTCCCTCGGACATGCCTGGCATCCTAAGGGAAGTCACCGAGCACTCTTTGGACATCCAGGCCGGCTCGAAACTGATAAGGCAACGACTGCACTGCTTTGATGAGGAGAAGCACAGAGCAATCGGAGAGGAAATTCACAAGCTATTGGCAGCCAGGTTCGTCAAGGAGGTGTTCCATCCCCAGTGGTTAGCTAACCCTATACTTGTATAAAAGAAAAATGGTAAATGGAGAATGTGTGTTGATTACACTAGTCTCAACAAGGCTTGTCCTAAACATCCATTCCCTTTACCATGCATCGATCAAATAGTCGACTCCACTTCAGGTTGTGAAGCTCTCTCTTTCCTTGATGCATACTCCGGTTACCATCAAATCGCGATGAAAGAGTCCTACCAACTCATGACCTCTTTTGTCACTCCGTTTGGGATCTACTGCTATGCAACCATGTCGTTTGGCCTCAAGAACACAGGGGCTACGTATCAACGTTGTATGCTCACTATTTTTGGGGACCTCATCAGGCAGACCGTTGAGGCTTACATAGGTGACATCGTAGTCAAGTCAAAATGAGCTGACAGTCTGGTTGCCGACCTCGATCAGGCCTTCAAATGCTTACGAGCCAAGAATATCAAGCTCAACCCTAAAAAGTGTGTCTTTAGGATCCCAAGGGGGATGCTACTTGGCTTTATCATCTTTGAGTGCGGCATCAAAGCCAATCCAGAGAAGATCTCCGTAATCACAAGCATGGGCACTATCCAGGATTTAAAGGGGGTGCAATGAGTCACAGGATGTTTGGCGGCGCTGAGCCGCTTCATCTCAGGCCTCGGCAAACGAGGCCTGCCCCTTTACCGTCTTCTAAAAAAGACGGACCACTTTACCTGGACTCCCGAGGCCCAGGAGGTGTTTGACGGGCTCAAGGCACTTCTAACAAAGGCTCCGATCCTTGTGCCCTGAGGGGGAACCGCTCCTACTATACGTCGTGGCCACTACTCAGGTGGTGAGTGCCACCGTCATAGTGGAACGGTAGGAGGAGGGTCATGCCCTCAAAGTCCAGCGTCCGGTCTACTTCATTAGTGTAGTCTTATCTGACACCAAGACACTCTACCCACAGATCCAGAACCTCTTGTACGCTGTCCACATTGCCCGGAGGAAGCTGCGCCACTACTTCGAGTCGCACCCGATCATGATTGTGTCATCCTTCCCTCTTAGGGAGGTGATCCAGAGTCGTGAAGCGACAGGAAGAATCGCTAAGTGGGCAATCAAGCTCATGGGAGAGGGCATCACCTATGCTCCTTGGAAAGCCATCAAGTCCCAGGTACTGGTAGACTTTGTGACAGAATGGACCGAGACCCAAACGCCTTTAGCTCCGATGGAGTAGGAGTACTAGATGACGTATTTCGATGGGTCGCTGATGAAAAACAGAGCCAGGGTGGGACTCATCTTCATCTCCCTCTCGGTGTGCGCATGAGGTATATGATCTAAATCCATTTTCTGGCCCCTAACAATGTCGCTGAGTATGAGGCACTCGTCAATGGTTTGCACATCGCCACCGAGCTTGAGATCTGACGGGTTGATGTCCTAGGTGACTCCCAATTAATTGTAGACTAAGTCATGAAGGAGTAAAGCTTTCATGACCCCAAGATGGTGGCATACTGTTGGGTGGTCTGCCTCCTAGAAGACAAGTTCGACGGCCTCGAGCTCAACCGCATCGCAAGACGATCTAACAAGTGAGCAGACGAGCTCACGAAGCTAGCGTCTGACCAAGAACCAGTTCCTGTTGGCGTCTTCGCCAGCGATCTGTATAAGCCCTTAGTCACTTACCAAGAATCAGCATAGGATGGCAGCGAGCCGCTAGCCTCGGGGGATGACCCAACCTCGGCCCCCAGCGACCCTGAGGTTATGCAAGTTGAGGAGGACCCGGACACAGGGCCTGACCCCCTGTCAGACTGGAGAATCCTATACCTTTACTACTTAGTCCTCGGCGTACTCCCAACCGATAGGACCGAGGCTCGATGCCTTGCGCGCCACGTCAAGTCATTTATCCTGCTAGATTGGAAACTTTACAAGCAGAGCCCCACTGGAATCCTGCAACGCTACATCCCAGAGAGCAGGGGAAGAGGCTACTATAGGATATCCATGGGGGCATCTACGGTCACCACGCAGCACCACGCACCCTCATTGAAAATGCATTCCGACAGGACTTCTACTAGCCCACTGTCGTGGCTGACGCAACTAAGGTAGTACACTCCTATGAAGGATGTCAGTACTATGCTCAACAGACTCATCTACTAGTCCAAGTGCTCCAGACAATCCCTATCACTTGGCCTTTCACGGTGATGAGATATAGGCCCGATCTTCGAGAGGTAACCGGTAAGTTCGACTTATGGAGATCTCGAAGTTGGCGATCCGGCTTCAAATCAGACACGATTCGAACCCTGCAACTGTTACACCACTGCTCCGTTGGTTATCAACCAAGCACAACTTGATTGACCTCGCCAAGAAGGCTTTTCCTGCAAGCGAATCGAAGAACACAAACAAGAAGGTAAAGACACGCAATCTGAAATTGCAAATATGAATGATGCGAATATCAATAGAGGGTTCAAGAACTCAGTTCCAAAGGACTAATCAACACAGTGGAGATCAAGAACAGGGGCCCTGGATCACTGTAAAAGGATTTGTCACCACAATTACAATGAACGATTCAGTTTCTCGATAGAAAACTAAACTCTAAACAAAACCCAATTGTCTAGCAGCAGTGGCGGCTGTGTTTATAGTCTAAGACTCGACCTAGAGTTGAGGACAGCCAGGGGTTGGGCGCCCATAACTTGGGCTTAAGGCCCGACACGATACATGGCCAAGTTGGCCCAAATAGGTGACGCAGCACCTTGCTGTGGTCACATAGAATGATCACGGACCTTCTGGAGCTGAGACCAGATCCAAAACGACGGCGTCGTCGTCCCCTTTCCAACGCATCCAAGAACGCCCCGTTTCGATGTCGTATGCGAGAGTTATGACCAAAACAGTGACGACGTGTCTGCTGAATCCAAGGGTGACGTGACAGCTGAGTTGGGGACGAATTGTAACTTGGGGAAGACCATAGCATCGGTGTGTCCAGCGTGGCGATGTCCTCATCATCCTCCCCTTCTTGAATTGGAGTCGTCCTCGAATCCATCTTGGCGATGTCCTCATCATCCCCTCCTCCTAGAATTGGAGTCGTCCTCGACTTCATCCCATCATCAGCGAACTCCTGCAAAAGGTTAGTGACAGCAGGCAATGCACCAGACATAATAGGTTGACAAAACATAGTATAACATGGTGCATCAGGATTATCACATAACTCAGCAGTAGCAGAAGTTGTAGCAAGAAAAGTACCTCCTTTTAACCTAATCCCATTATTTTTAGCAATGTCAGTTGGAGGTGTATTTTTAATCTCTTTAGCATCAACAATGCGAATCTAAAACGAAATTGCAAAGGCACAAAAGGTGATAGGACAGCAGAAATTGGAATATTTTTTTGGGCTTTTTGTGGACTCTAGGTAATGAACAAATATGAGTCTAAGGCAAACAAGAATATACCTCACGGTAAACCTAAAATCTCTGATACCAATTGATGAGATACAGGCCCGATCTTCCGAGAGGTAACCGGTAAGTTCGACTTATGGAGATCTCGACGTTGGCGATCCGGCTTCAAATCAGACACGATTCGAACCCTGCAACCGTTACACCACTGCTCCGTTGGTTATCAACGAAGCACAACTTGATTGACCTCGCCAAGAAGGCTTTTCCTGCAAGCGAATCGAAGAACACAAGCAAGAAGGTAAAGACACGCAATCTGAAATTGCAAATATGAATGATGCGAATATCAATAGAGGGTTCAAGAACTCGGTTCCAAAGGACTAATCGACACAGTGGAGGAGATCAAGAACAGGGGCACTGGATCACTGTAAAAGGATTTGTCACCACAGTTACAATGAACGATTCAGTTTCTCGATGGAAAACTAAACTCTAAACAAAACCCAATTGTCTAGCAGTGGCAGCGGCTGTGTTTATAGTCTAAGACTCGACCTAGAGTTGAGGACGGCCAGGGGTTGGGCGCCCACAACTTGGGCTTAAGGCCCGACACGATACATGGCCAAGTTGGCCCAAATAGGTGATGCAGCACCTTGCCGTGGTCACATAGAATGATCCACGGACCTTCTGGAGCTAAGACCAGATCCAAAACGACGGCGTCGTCGTCCCCTTTCCAACGCATCCAAGAACGCCCCGTTTCGATGTCGTATGCAAGAGTTATGACCAAAACAGTGACGACGTGTCTGCTGAATTCGAGGGTGACGTGACAGCTGAGTTGGGGACGATTTGTAACTTGGGGCAAGACCATAGCGTCGGTGTGTCCAGCATGGCGATGTCCTCATCACACGGTCTAGGGTCTGGACCTTGTCGGGCCACTCTAGAAAGTGCCCGGGGGCTTCACCCACTTGCTTATCGCCATCGACAAGTTCTCAAAGTGGATCAAAGCTCGGCTAATCATGCGAATCGAATCTGAGCAGGCGGTGCTCTTCTTTACTGACATTATTCATCGCTTCGAGGTCCCAAACTCCATCATCACCAACAACGGCACACAATTCACCAGCAAAAAGTTCCTTAATTTTTGCGACGATCACCATATCCGCGTGGATTGGCCAGCCATGGCACACCCCCGGACAAACAGGTAGGTCAAGCGTGCCAACGGCATGATCTTGCAGGGCTTGAAGCCAAGGATCTTCAATCGGTTGAACAAGTTTGGCCGCCGATGGGTCACGGAACTCCCCACGACCCTCTAGAGTTTGAGAACAACCCTGAGCCGAGCGACAGGCTTCACACCTTTCTTCATGGTCTATGGATTTGAGGCCATCCTCCCCACCAACTTGGAGTATGGAGCGCCAAGGGTCAGAGTGTACGATGACCAAGCCTCCCTTGAGGACACCATGGACCAGCTGGAGGAAGCGCGTGATGTCGCCCTAGTCCACTCCACCAAGTACCAACAAGCCTTAGGCTGGTACCACCATCGCCATGTGTGGGGTCGGGCGTTCAACGTCGACGACCTGGTGCTTCACCTTAGACAAGACAACAGGGGCTGTCACTAGCTAACGCCACCATGGGATGGCCCATTCGTCATCATAGAAGTACTCTGACCTGGCACCTACAAGCTGGCACTGTAGATGGCAAAGTCTTCACCAACGCTTGGAATTACCGAGGTCTTAGGCTTACCGAAACATGCGGTTAGTTGCAAAGTCTCGACCAAACAGGACTACAACGAATAGTCCTTAACCGACACAGTCGGAGACACTACATTGGGACTCCTTTTCCAATGCAAGTCCACCGATCGGTCTCAAATTATCATCTTTATTGATTAAGTTGTTCCACAACAACCCTTCAGACTTTGTTAAACATTTTTAAAGTTTTCTCATTTAAGCAGGGCTAAGCATACTAAGCATTTTTAAATAAAATAGTATCAAGGACAATATTGAAGTATCAGGGATGGTAATGCATCAATTAGGTTATCATTCAACTCCTATCACCTAATGCAACAAAGCATAAGCATAAGTAATGTAAACTTTGTAAAACACAAGGAGGGTTGAATGCATCCGAGGCTTGCCTTGGTCGACAGGGTAGTCGGGTTCCGGGTCTGTTCCACAGATGTCGAACCCAACCTCCACTGGTGGATGTCCTTCCTTGGGAACTGGTTCGACAATGTTTACCTCTTTGTTCACGGAGACTACATGAGATAACATGACATGCTTCAACATGATGAAGTAATAAACATGATGCTTGATGATGGTATGACAAGATTAAGAACTTGAGTACAACTTTCCTTCACGGTACAGTTGTAAGCCAACAAAACACATTAACCTTTCACACTAACTCTTTTTACTCAAGAGGTTGCATCTACTAAGCAAGTATTACTATTCACTAATGACTCTTATTAATTACATAAAAATGTCATTAATATTCCTTAATTACAAGTTGATTATGAACTCAAGCAACTAAGTAAAATGCCAAGGAACATCATCATGGTCATGTCCCAAGGTCAACAATCAATACCAAAGTCAAATCAAACCCTAAGTCATTAAGGTTAATTATTTGGTTAATTAATGAATTAATTAAGCATAAAATTAGGTATAAAATCAACTTTGTCTAAATGAGCCCCAAATTTTTATGTAGGTTGGTTACATCATGAAACAGTGGCAAAACAAATTTCATAATTTTTTGGACAATTAGTTAAGCCTAGAAAAATAGTAGAAGTTGCATTTATTAATTAATGGAGCTAATTTTTAAGCATAGCAAAAGTATCAGAATCGACATTTCATATTTTTCATGGATAAAGCATGCCATAATAAAGATACACATAAAGTTTCATGAATTTACCGTGCTCCAATAATTAGTTATGAAATTAACAAAGTCAGCTTCAACAAATCCTTTTCTAGAAAAAGGCATTCATTTTTCATGTTTTGAAAACCGTTTCTCAACCGGCCCGCAAACCAGCCCAGCTCACAGCCATGAGGGGCCATGGCCAATTCAGCCCAAGGCCGCGCTTGACCGCGGTGCACCCCACCGCTCTTCTGTGGTAGCTCGTCGTCGGCGAGCCATCCGGCCGCGGGGCTTGCACTGGTGTGCACAGGATGCTACCCTGCATCGATCTAGGTCATTAAGCGGACTACTAGGGCTATGGGATGAGCTCGATGTTGGCCATGGTGGCCACGGTGGAGCGACAGTAGTGCGTGGGGCATGACAAGGCGGTAGCAGTTAAACGAAGGGGTCAGCGAGCACCAGTGATTGACCACGGACACGATGGAGTGCTTGGTTGAAGCGGAGAGGCGGTGGATGGAGCTGCCGACATGGAGGGTGGATGCAGCATCGCTCTGCTCGGTGGTGAGAGAAACGGCACAGTGCAGGCAGCTCAGGCGGACAGAGACGGCTCAGGTGGTTGAAATCGGAGCTCAAGGATTGGGCGACTCTGTGGGCGTGGTGAATTGAAGCGAGGTGGAGTGACAATGGTGAATTGCTCGTCGGGTTCACCGGCGGCTCGACAGAGCAGAAGGGGAAGAGATGGAGACGATGGCCTGGCTCGACTCTTATCCACGAGGAGAAGGCGGATGGAAACAGCGAGACGTGGCCAACAGCTACTAGCAACGCAGCAGGCAAGCAGCTGTGCGTCCCTGCGCAGGCAAGCGGTGAGACGGCGGTGGCGAGCTGCTGCTGGCCACTGCAACATCTAGAGATGTTGCAATGTTGCAGCACTGCAATAGTCTCCTACCTCCATCTTTTTCTTTGAATTTTCAAAATTACTTTCAAAATCATTTAATAACTTGAAAATCTCCAAAAACAAAAGTTAGGGCAAGTTTTGGAATTCAAATTCAACTTCAAACTTGTAGTTCATTTTTAATGGTTGTACTTAGATTTATACACTATGCTTGACACTAGTGTAAAGCATAGTTGACACCTCAAAGTACATAGGGCATAAATCAAGTATTTGAATTGACATTCAAAACTAGGGTTTTAGATCCAAGTCAAACATCACAAGAACTCAATCAACCTAAGAAATGTAAACTTGTTTTAGTTGATGCACATCAAGGTTGACTTAAACATGAATGCTTTGCAATGCATATGATGACATGGCCAATTTTAGTTACCATAACACCAGGGGTGTTACAGCCCTTCCCCCTTAAATAAATCTCGTCCCAAAATTTAAAGCCTTAAGTTAAATAATGGAAAAGGAAACATGTCAAGCAAAACACATCTCAAGCTTGTTCATTAAACATGTAGGGGGTTTTCACATTACACGTTCAAAAAGGGATAAGTTACAACTTCTAGAGGATATTGTAACTAGATAGAAGTATAGAACTCGGGGAAGTTCTCTGACAGATACTCCTCGGATTCCCAGGTAGCTTCTTATTTAGAATGTTGATTCCATTGTACCTTGTACCACTTAGTTGTCTGACTTCGTGTAACACGATCTTTCTGATCCAGAACACAAATCGGATACTCAGAATATGACAAATCTGGTTCAAGTTCAACTCCCTCAAAGTCAATCACCTGATTAGGTACACCAAGATACTTCTTCAACTGAGATACATAAAACACATTATGCACAATTTAGAGTTGTTCAGGTAACTGTTGATATTTGGTAACGCAATTAGGAAATGATCCGCAAGCGCACGGATATCGGTGAGCACTTCACCCGGGATGTTATCCAGAGTATTGTATTTATTTGTTTACCACTAGGAGAAAGCGTGCATCTGACTAACCAAATCTATTACTACTAACCTTTAGGCTACAACCACTGTGATTTGATGTGAGCGATGTATAGAGAAGACTGCAACTGCACTCTCGTTCTAACCTTGGTAAGGATGATCTACTGCTCTATTGGGGAGGCTCACGAAATCTAGACACCTCAAAGGATGTTCGACCCGCACCTATAAACCCTATCGATCCTGCTAACGGGATATGGAATACAAAGGTAGCTACGGAAATGTCACGTTCCTCGCTACTACCACGGTCCGGCTAGACAGGGGATATCTATGAGTATCCTAGCCCAAACACCTCGTTTACGCTAGAGATGATTACTCTAAACTCTACGCGAAGAGATTAAAGTAAACTCATAAACCAAAGAACAATAAAACAAAGAACTTACTAGAATTTAGAAGTCGAAATACTGAAGAATCCTAGGAGCAAGCCTCGGGTTAGGAGAACTTGATCCTGCAGGTACAACCTCGAAGTAGTCACCGACAGGCCGGGCTTCCTTCGATCTATACCTCCACTCTATCTCTCTCAATCTAGAAGAACTAAATCTAATCTCACATTGGATGCTAAGCCCTAATGAGGTGGGAACCCTAAGGGAACCTCTCTCTCTGAATCCTCATACTAATTCTAGGTGTTGCTTGCATATAGGTCCTTTTCCTTATTTATTGGATAATTAAAATTGATACTTAAGAACCGTCAACAAACACCCCCATACTTAGGCTTTTACTCGTCCTCGAGAAAAGGATGGTTCAGAAAAATAACTGGGGTTGAAACATTGTAAAGCATTCTTTTTATACCTGCAGGGTGTTGTGAATGTCCACTGTGCACTGTAGTCAGGGAAATATATGGTTGAAGTAGAGATCCTTTCTTCTTCTCAACCCTGTCACTTGGAGTTTTTTATATATTTTTGAATAGAAAACTTAGCATACCTTTATCCTCATAGGGGCTCTCAGATCACTCATTTATCTTTTGTATATCTCACTGAGGCTATTTTAATTTGTAGAAATTCTCAAGCATACTTACTTTGCATATATTGCCTGGGTCAAAACGGGATCCGAGGAGACGAATGCCATACTCTTAGATCAAAGACTTTGAAAATTAAAACTTGTCAACTCTTACTGGCATATTGCTTATTAGAGGGACCATGGGCTATCATTTTCTTTTTACCATATATATTTTTATCAACTCATTTTTTTTAGGTGGATACTAAGGTACCCCTAATTCTACTTCCGGACACTTGTCCATTTTTCTGTGAGGTTGTCGAACACTTGCTCCTTTTTATTTCCTCGAAATATATTTTTGCATAGCCCATGCCTCTAATGCAATAATACTTCGGAAGAGTGAATCTTTCTAAATAAAAATTGTCTTGATCTTGGGAGCATGATAAATCTCTCAACAAGGGTCTAACTCGTTTTGCACAAACTCAATACAAAGCAAATTAATATTTTTAGGTTTATCAGGCATATAAAATATTGAGGATGGTAGCTATATTTTTGAAGTTTTTGAAAAGAAAATCTCCAAGCGACAAAGATTTCAAGAATAAGATACTCATATTCTACCATCTCACATTCCACAATGACTTAAGTAACGCATGGTTTTTAAAATGATTTTCAATAAATGTAGGTTTTCAGAAATATCACAGAGTTAGATTGATCATGATTAAAAATATTTTTGTCTTTTTAAATTATCATGTTAGGAACAATATTCTACACAGCCCAATATGTATTTGTATATATGTAAATAAAGCGTGCAGAGTATGTACCTGAATCGTGGAGTGGTGCAATCGAAGTGCATTTACCATGTCGGGGGATTCCCCCATACTTGTTTCCTGCTTTCTTGCATAAAAATAAAGTGGAGATACACGAGGCATAATAATAATAATCTTTATTTGTCTTGAGGCATTTATTACACTGACTAATGAAGCGAACTAATCTAAACTGAATTTAATCGAATCTAATTGAATCTAATGATGAAGACTAAGACACACTGCCTCAAGGTCTAATCTAGATAGTTCAGTGTTGCTCTAAATCCCTGATCCTAGCAAGGGCATCAGAAAGGTCACGTTTAAGCGCGAGCACAGTAGTGTTCAGGTTGGAGACCTGCCTACTAAGGGAGCTAACTGTGGACTGAAGTTCCATAATATGTCTATTTGCTGTCCTGATGTCCTCATCCACATCTGCTATGGTCCTGCGGCGCTTCGGTGGTGCAGTAAGAACTGGTTGGGCGTAGTAGGATGAGATTGAGCTACGCTGGTTTGATGGTGGGGCTGCTAGCTGTCGCTCTGTGTTGGCCGGGACGTAGGCGTCGGGGTCATCCTTGGGCTTGCGGTTGAGGTCGTAAGGGACGATCTCCCAGTTGCGGTGGGTCTTGTCGGCCATTGGAGAGGCAAGGAACTAGACAAGTTCTAATTGAGGAGGAGAGAAGGATTGAATGAATTGGTGTTGAAAGCTGACATCAGGGGTCTGTTTATATAGGGGTCAAAAAGTGTCTCTAGGGTTTCCATAGATCCATCCCGCTGCCGGGCGTGCGTAACAACCCATTCGCGGAATTTTCTGGATAACCATAGATGAGGAAAGCACGTCGGAAGAGGCTGGGGCCGAGGGGACACCAGGGTAGGGTGCCCGCCCTCATCCTCAGGGCGCCCATCCTGGGCCTGCCTCCTCTGCGGGCCCGCTTGCTCGAGCGTGTTTCTAGAAGTATTTTTATCCCAAAAAATATATACGTGGCCCAAAAACGTCAGATTAAAAAGGCCGGGCTTTAATTATCCATCGAAAGGTAAAAATGGATCACGTCTATTTCTTCTAATTCTTTATTGGGTTCTAAAAATAATTTAAGACATTGACCATTTACCTTGAATAACGTACCTTCGTCGTTTTGAAGTGTAATAGCTCCGTGGGATGATGAATTGACTACCTTTTATGGTCCTTCCCATTTACTCCGGAGTTTTCCATGCCCGAAAAGCTTCACCCTGGAATTAAAAAGTAATACCTTATCTCCGGGTGAGAACTCCTTCTTCTTGTTCGCTCCTGGTGGTACATACCCTGAAACCATAAAATTAACAATATCTGCATACCAGGGGTCAGACCTGTTGATTCCATAGAGCATGTCGTCCCGGAGTGAATCATTAATGGGTGTTTCCTGTGGATCCTTAAAGTGCATTCTAGACAAGTGATCAACAACAGAATTTTCTACTCCCTTTTTATCTTTTATTTCTAAGTCAAATTCTTGGAGTAACAAGATCCATCTAATTAGGCGAGGTTTAGCATCTTTTTTAGTGAGCAAATATTTTAGTGCAGCATGATCAGTGTAAACAATTATTTTAGCTCCTACTAAGTAAGATCTAAATTTATCAATGGCAAAGACAACAGCCAGAAGCTCTTTTTCAGTGGTTGCATAATTAAGTTGAGCTCCTGTCAAAGTTTTACTGGCGTAAGCAATTGCATGATGCTTCTTGTCTTTTGTTTGCCCCAAAACTGCCCCCACAGCATAATCACTAGCATCACACATAATTTCAAAAGGCAACGACCAATCAGGGGGTTGAATGATTGGTGCAGAGATGAGTGCATTCTTTAATAATTCAAAAGCTTTTAAACATGCATCATCAAATTCGAAAGGAGCATCCTTGGCTAGCAAAAGAGTGAGTGGTCTAGCAATAAATGAAAAATCTTTTATGAATCTGCGATAAAAACCAGCATGGCCAAGAAAGCTTCGAATTCCTTTTATATTCACAGGTGGAGGTAGTTGTTCTATTACTTCAATTTTAGCTTTATCTACCTCAATACCTCTTTTAGACACTAGGTGTCCTAGCACTATTCCTTCCCTAACCATAAAATGACATTTTTCCCAGTTAAGGACTAAGTGCTTTTCTTTGCATCTTTGCAAAACCTTGTCTAAGTTTTCAAGACAATTATCAATAGTTTTTCCATAAACAGAAAAATCATCCATGAAAACTTCCATAATCTCTTCAATCATATCAGAAAATATAGACATCATGCATCTTTGAAAAGAAGCTAGTGCATTACATAGCCCAAAAGACATTCTACGATAAGCATAAGTTCCGTATGGACAGGTAAAAGTGGTTTTGCTTTGATCATCAGGATGGATCGGGATCTGGTGGTACCCTGAATATCCATCTAAGAAACAGAAGAACGAATGGTTTGCTAACCGCTCTAACATCTCATCTATAAAAGGTAAAGGAAAGTGATCCTTTTTCGTGGCTTTATTCAGTTTTCTATAGTCAATGCACATCCGCCACCCTGTGACGGTGCGTTGCGGAATTAGCTCGTTCTTCTCATTTGTAACAACAGTCATGCCTCCCTTTTTAGGCACAACTTGAACAGGGCTCACCCACTCACTATGCGGCACAGGATATATAATCCCTGCATGCAGCAACTTTATAACTTGCTTTTTAACTACTTCTCTCATCGCGTTGTTGAGTCTACGTTGGGGTTCCCGAGAAGGTGAAACAGAAGGATCTGTCGGAATGCGATGGGTGCAAATCACAGGACTGATTCCTGTAAGATCTTGGAGTGAGTAGCCAAAGACTGAGTGATGTTTTTCTAAAATGGTCATTAATCGCAGAGTTTGTTCCTGAGTGAGTTTATTACTAATGATCACAGGAAACTCTGGATTATTGTTTAGGAAAGCATAGATAAGACCGGGTGGTAAAGTTTTAAGCTCTATAGGAGGTCTGGGTGTTTCTGCAAACTCATCTAAAGGTTCAGGTTCAGAAGGTTCAGCTTCCTCTTCTATGAAGAAAGGGGCTTCTTCTTCTAAGTCTGATTAATTTAAAAGCTCTAGAGACGTAGCTTTTACCTCTTCCATAGGATCAGGCAAAAGAGATGACTCAATCTTATTATTCAAGGAGTGAGAAATTGTCATAGGGAATTTAAAATCCTTTCCAAAAGAAATGTGTAGCTTTCTAGTTTGACCTTCATAAAGGAGTCTTCTAAATGGTTGTCCTATCAACAGGTCGAAGTCCCATGTATCAAAGATATAAAAGTTCAAATGAATCATGGAGCCTTCTACCATAAAGGGTAGGACATTCACAATTCCAAGACTGGGGACCAATCGTCCCGAAGATTCCTTCATGAACTTTGTTGTGGGGGTTAAAATTAATTTTTCAAATAATTTAAGTGCAAAAGCTTCAGACATGATATTGATCCCCACAACAGGATTATAGAGAGCATCAAATTGATCAGAATCATAAGCACAGCGTATAGTGATAGGAGGTGTATCCAAATGGATCACTTCAGAGGAAAGCTCTGACTCCTCCAACCATTCGCTACTCATGACTGAGATAAGCTCTCTCAATTGATATTCACTTGGTAAACAAATGCTATAATGGCCGCTTTGGGGTTTGTCTATAGAATGGTAGTTTGAAATGTTTCCAAAATCGGCAAAAAGATCGGATTCTATATCCAGCATGAAATCAGGTGGTGGAATTTCTTCCTTTTGTGGCTCAAAACTTGGGATAGCTGAAGTAGGTGAAGAATTCGGCAGAGTGTCTACTTCGGCTTCGTAGGTTTCATCATGGAGGGTATTATCCATCTCAGCTTCTAGGATTCTATCTAGGATCGCACTAGCTTCATCAGTAGGGATACGAAAGAAAGAACCTCTAGACATTGTATGTAGCATTTGTTTATGATCTTTCTGAAGACCTCGAAAGAAATGAAAAAGGAGAATAGGGTCTTCAATATTGAGTTTTGGACCAGATTCTAAAAGATCAGAAAAACGTTTCCAGGATTTTCCTGAAGTTTCATTTTCTTTTTGTTTAAAAGATAGAACTTCGAGTCTAAGGTCGGCGATACGATCGAGGGAATAAAAATCTAAACAGAAGTTGGCTCGTAAGACTCCCCATTCACCTCGTTGTTGACTTACCTTCTGACTATACCATCGTCTAGCTTCTCCTCTTAAGGAAAAAGGAAAAAGCTTCCAACGTAAAGTCTTATCAGAAATGCCTTCAATGCGAAGACAATCGCATGTTTGCTCAAAATCTCTAATATGAAGGTAAGGATTTTCGTCTTCCTTTCCCGAAAAGGATAGGTTCTCAATCATGGCAATTAACCTTGAACTTAACCTATACTGGGATGTTTGGATAGGCTGTGATGACTCCCATGGTAAAAGGTCAGTTTCCGAAGGTGTTGCAAATTGATAGATTGATTTAGAATCTTGGTTCTCCATAAGGTAAGAATAAAGAAAAGATAAGGAATAAAAAGATAAAGAAAGATAAAAGTATAGGTACAAGCTAGTAGTAAGATTCAAGGTTATCTCAGCAAACCGTCTTTCTCCCCGGCAACGGCGCCAGAAATGCTTGTTGATATTTGGTAACGCAATTAGGAAATAATCCGCAAGCGCACGGATATCGGTGAGCACTTCACCCGGGATGTTATCCAGAGTATCGTATTTATTTTTTTACCACTAGGAGAAAGCGTGCATCTGACTAACCAAATCTATTACTACTAACCTTTAGGCTACAACCACTGTGATTTGATGTGAGCGATGTATAGAGAAGACTGCAACTGCACTCTCGTTCTAACCTTGGTAAGGATGATCTACTGCTCTATTGGGGAGGCTCATGGAATCTAGACACCTCAAAGGATGTTCGACCCGCACCTATAAACCCTATCGATCCTGCTAACGGGATATGGAATACAAAGGTAGCTACGGAAATGTCACGTTCCTCGCTACTACCACGGTCCGGCTAGACAGGGGATATCTATGAGTATCCTAGCCCAAACACCTCGTTTACGCTAGAGATGATTACTCTAAACTCTACGCGAAGAGATTAAAGTAAACTCATAAACCAAAGAACAATAAAACAAAGAACTTACTAGAATTTAGAAGTCGAAATACTGAAGAATCCTAGGAGCAAGCCTCGGGTTAGGAGAACTTGATCCTGCAGGTACAACCTCGAAGTAGTCACCGACAGGCCGGGCTTCCTTCGATCTATACCTCCACTCTATCTCTCTCAATCTAGAAGAACAAAGTCTAATCTCACATTGGATGCTAAGCCCTAATGAGGTGCGAACCCTAAGGGAACCTCTCTCTCTGAATCCTCTCTGGAAAATATGAAAATAATGGACTTGGATTCTCCTCTCCAGGGGCCAGGGGTCCTGCTTATATAGTGTAACACCCTGGTGTTAGTTAGCCTCATAATGCATTCATAATGCATGATCATGGCATGACATTACCATAAGCATCGTCATTTCATGTGCATCCTTGCGTGAAACATGACCTTGCAATATTGTGGTTTCTATGTGCTTCCTTTATGTGATGCTATTGTGTGACTTGGGGGCTTGAAAACATCTTTGATATGTTAGTGGAGCAAAATGAGCTAGGGTCTATATTCATGTTTTGACCAAAATCCAATTTGACTAGGTTTGACCCCAGTTTGACCATAGTACTGATCTACTTTGACCAATTTGAAAGTGGTATCTAGAGGTCTTGCATGGTTGTGCAACCTTTAACAAAGTTGTAGCAAACTTGATAAGGAACAAAAGTTGTAATATGAGCATTTCATGAAAATAACTAGAAAATGTCCAAAAAGGGTGAAAAATGCGGAAGTTAGGGCTGTTTTTCTATTTTATTGAATCTTAAAATGTAATTAATGGAGAAATTTATATTTCAAAATATATTGAGAATTTGACAAAACTCTCTTAATATGGAATGTTCTACTCCTCAAGAGGAACATCTTTCGTATTGAACATTTTTCCTAACTCGGCTTAGTTTGGGAGATATCATCGCTTTAAAAATCGTGCCAACTTGATTTCTGTGACGGATCAGCCCTGGCCGTCACTGAAATGCCGAGTGGAGAAATCCCCTCCGGTCGATGGCGTGTACAACCGCCGCGTGCCCCTCCACGCGTCCGTACGTCGCCGAACCCCCCGGTGATGCCTCCCCGTGTCCGTCTGTGTGGACAGGGAGTCCCCATTTCCCCCCCTCACCCACTCCTACTCCCTCCATCCCCTTCCACCCCGCCTTTTCTTTCTCCGGCATGCGCGGGGTGCGCCACTGCGAGCTCCGCCGAGCTTGTGTGCGTGCACCACCGTGCCATTTCCCAATTGGCTCGGCCAAAACCTCCGCCACGACCTCCGCTACACACTGCATCCCTTAGCTGAGCCAATCACGCTGAGGTGAGCAAGCTTCGGGCGTTTCCGCCGCCACCGCCGCAAGCTTGACCTCGCCGGAGTTGCGGGCCACCGTGGCCAAGCTAGCTAGAGCGCATCTCCTCCTCCTTCTTCTAGCTCGAAAGCTCCGCCGTGCTCTTTTGATGCCCAGGCCGAGCTCGGACAGGCCAATGAGGCACCACCGCCGGCGATATGCCGCCGCGAGTAGCACCGCCGGCCTGGCTAGGGGTAGCAATAGGTCGTGCTTGTGGTGTCTTTCGGTTCGAAATCGCCTGGGGAGCGCGTAGGTGTCCTCAGCTTCGCCGGCCGTTGAGCCGCCGGCGAGCTACCACCGCCGCCTCCTCCCTCCCCTGTCCGGTGTCCCTGACAGCCGGGGCCCGCCTGTCAGTGCGGGATCCCCTCCCTGTTCGGTTGGTTGGGCCTCGGGTGGGCCGGTGGCCGAGCAGCGCCATCGGGCCGGCCCAGTAGGGTGTAGAAATTGTTTTCTTTTATTCAATTTAAGTTAATTGCATTCAAGCTTTGAAAATTCATATATCCTGTTTTATAGATCCAAATAAGGTGTTTTAAATTTTGGTGTGCTCTACATAATGTATAGTTTATTATAAAAATATAATATGTGACATGTTTTATGATGAAATAAATAGTTATTAATTATCTCTTTTATTCTTGTGGAAAAAGGAGAAAATGATATCTCTTTCTGTGAAGCTCCAAATGGCATGAAATTTTTATAGTGAACTGTTCATACCATGAATAGCTTATGGTTAAATTTTCATGCAATTTGGAGGTGGTTTGGTAGAGTTATATAATTATCTTGTTTGCTTGATTGAATCTTGTGTGAATTTTCATAATTTTTCTATAGATCCAGTGAGGGTGAAACTTGGTGAATGTTGTTCTTATATTAGAAAGATGTTAGGAAAAATATGAAATCTGTTGTTTGATACTTTTCAATAGGGTTTCCTATTTATGCTAGAAATAGACCTACCATCTGTTATTTTTGATATCTCCATATTTGCTTGTCAAAATGAAGTGAAATTTTTATGGTAGCCTATGTGAAGCATTAGGTGGCTACTGTAATTTTTGTAGACTTTTATATATAGTTTTACTATATGTTTCTTTAATCACCTAATTAACTAAATAAATTACAAAAGAATATTAAATAATTTATTTAGAAGTTGGCACTATAGTTTCTGATGTTCCTTTGATATGCACAACAGGTTGGTAAACTTAGTTTGGTCCAATTGTGCCTTTGAATCATCAGTAATTATTTAATTTAGTGATTCTGCCATTTCTGGACAGAATTGCTAGTTAAAAGAATTAACCTATGATAATGATGTTTTCATGCTTGGTGATCTATAGCAAAGTTGTTGAGCATTTCATGTACTAGTTGCTGGTAAAGTTTGGTAGCATTTGGACTTATAGTTTAGAAATGACAGCTGTTCCAAGTTGGGTTCAGTTTTAGAAGTACTCTTTGTCTTTTAGAACAGAATCTGTATGTATGCTATTTTAACTTGGTAAATGGTGAAATCATGCTTAGGTGTTTATAAATGAATTGTAGACAATTTCATAAGATTTCCAGAATGTCCTCTTTCAGGTCATTTGGATTGGTAGAACTCCAGTTGTGAGTTTTCTTAGCTACTGTTGATAATATGTTGTAAATACTAATGTCTGGAATCTTGTTGCGTGCGTGTTTAATCTTAACTTGGTGATACTTAGTGGTTTCTTAGGAATGTTTAAACATGTCTATACCGGAGAGGAAATTTGCACCTAAGATTGAAGTGATTTGAATAGAGCACCACATAACTTGGTTTTGTGCTTACAACGTTGCAATGTCATTGCATTCATCTGCACATCATTCATGCACGTCCATAAATCATCATGTCATCTTGGATGCATATATGAAATTCATTAGATGCATATACATGCAATAGGTGTGCTAAGAATCGTGTTACGAGCGAAGTCCCGCTGGGCGTGGGACCCGAAGTTGAAGTTCGTTCGAGAACCGGAGGTCCAGTCCGACAAAGCCGGAGAAGACGTGGGAATCGTTCTTGAAGCCGAACCTTGATCTCTCTTCTTTCGGTTAAGGCAAGCCCCGGAGCATTATAAGCCTCCTACTTTCAAAGCAATTATCTATCTATACATGTTATATGTATTGTTGCATTACGTGATAGGAGTTGGTTGGAAACCCTTGCTGCATTGATAACACTCCTTGTCCAGCAATTCGAACCTTGAATCCTATGTAGACAGGATCATATCTATGCTTAGCCCTGCTTAATTAGACCGGTAGAAGTCGGGTGATTTCCTGTCACCTGCGAGATATAGGGCTTTATCAGGTCACGGTTGGCTATACTTGCTATCGTGGAAGTGAACCATGTGTTAATAAAATGAAATGAGACCGGGCGGGATGACGATAGTGAAGCAACAAGGCATGGAGGTCTTGGGTGTGGATCTATCCCCGTCTATGTCGATTAAGGACCGAGACCTGGAGCCTTCTATGTCATTTTGAACGCATGCCTGACATTTAGCTGGCCGGCCTGAGGTTGCCGACCGCGAAGCCTAGTAGATCAACTCAGGTTGCGAAGTCGAAAAGTGAAAGTGGCCTCGGAAGGGAGCCAGAGGGTCCAAGGGCAGGTGAGTTAAAAGTCCTGAGCATCCTGGCCACTGGTATCCCTGAGAACGCGGCGCTGTTTGGGCCCACCCTGAGTTGTACCAAAGGTTATCTACGGCTGCCTTTAGCGGGGTTTGCCAGGTGAGTGTCAGGAATACCCCCTCAGCTGAGTTGGAATCGATTCGAGTCGCCGTCTCTCCCGGATAGTGAGAAACTTGACTGGTTATCTCCAGCGTAGATACACTAATTATAATGATGGTTCGGAATTGATGATAATGATGATGATAGCCTTATTATACTTGCTATGGTTAATATTGTTTGATCTTAATAAAGTGATTGCTCTAGTACAGGTGCTAATCTAGTTTTCAGGTTAATAATGATCAACTTGATACTTAAGGCATATATTGGTTACTTATCTGTATTAAGCTTTTCTGCAAATGAGTCAAGCTAGCCCACTTTATAAAGCCTTGCATAATCCTTGGTGTCACCTTTGTGTTCTGGTTTTTGACGGGTAAGTCTAGCTGAGTACCTTCTCATACTCACGGTTTATTCCCACCTGTTGCAGGTAGCAGATTCATACTTGTTGCTGCAAGTATTGTCTTCGCCTGGTGGGCGTGAAGACTAGACCATATGGGCATGGCCTTTGTAGTATCTCTTCTGGTATGCTTTTGCAGGATGTGACTATGTACTGGCAGTATTTGACTAAAAATGATTTCAGAAATTATGTTGCTTCCGCTAATCTTTACTTTGGTTTTGTAATAAAAATATTTGTACTCTAATGTATGAGTTTACTTTTGAACTATTGTAACAAGTGTTGTGTTATGTTGAATCATTACGATCTGGTTGCTCTCGGTTTGGTTTGAAATCCCTCGCGATTTCGTGGACTACCGGAGTTATATGGGCTCAAGTTTGAGAATTTGATCGTTTCGGCGATTGTTTTTGAACTTGTGCTCTTATAATTTGGACGGTTCGGTTACAGCTGGTATCGAAGCAAGATTCAACAGTAAACACATCATTTGTGTATTTAAACAAAAGCTTTTGTGAAAAATCTTTAATCTAAACTAAAGAGTGCCAGTGGTCATATCCTATATGCCCAAATAAGGACTATTAGGTAGCTTACTAAGGTACTAACTTGGGGGTTCTTGCCTGTTTTCTATTCGTTGTCCATACGGCATGCTATTGTATGGATGCCATCCGCTTGGGTGGTAATGTATGGATCAAAATACCTCTACGCCCTGGTAAGTGGGAGTTGTGAGAGCATGACCGTCCAACCGTCGGTCTAGGGGAGAGCAGTTGTGGTTACTTGCATACTTACATGTTTAATCATGTGATTATGAGAGTACTTAATTGTGGGAATATCTGTCGGGTAGCTTTGATACTGAAGTATGTACATCTGGGGATGTATGTATGGAAAGTATTTAGTTTACTGCCTTCTTCTGTGCTATATTGGGAATTGTTGGGCTGAAATGCAATTTTCTGCAGGTACACTAACAACGTTTCCTGTAGAATGACTAGTTATCGCTATTGAGAGAACGTGTGTATGCCACCGAACTATACGCTAGAATTTTGAAATTCTTCCTAGGTTTGTGAGGACGTACGGTTCGTGCATGCACCATGTTCGCATCATACATCGCATTCTGCATTACTCCCTCCCTTATAAATTGCTTATCCCATTCTTTTAAAAATTTTCTTCCCTCCAAACAGTTGTCCCGTAATTAGTTGCATTCCTTTTGTGAAGAATGGTGATAGTCAACCAACCTAGTGGAGTGATCAGTGGTGCCAGCCCTGAAACCCAATCCATACCTGGCTATGAAGGAAAGCAAGGCAATTTCAAGATGCATCTCCTCGAGTTGGGATGAGTTTTGATATGTAATTCACCTCTCCATTGCTTCTACCCTTGTATCCATCCTTGTTTGCTACCCCTCTTTGGATAATACGGTTTCTATCCGCCTAATTCTTGACACGTGAGGATTCCTCATGGGTGTGTGTTCGGTAATGGTGTTACGATTAGTACTCCATGGTGCCGTGACGAAACCGGGAGCCTCCTGTGGCGCGCGACACAAGGTTGTGCTGCTCGGCACGCGCAGGTGTCAAGGGTTGCTAGTCATGATCCATTATGGAGCTACACCAATGTGTTATCTTCTTGTAAACCTTTTCCCTAGGATGTCATTCCCTATCTTATCGGAAGATCAGTACCTCAAACCAAGAGATTTCCTTCTTCTGAGATTGGATTTTGGATAGTTGGTTACAACCTCTTCCTCCTGCCTATGTAGTTCGTCAGCAGCCTTCCGACGCCATCAACGCTTACTAGTTGCAACTACTTGCAGATGTCTCGTCAGCTTCGCTCTAGCACTCGGAGTCTTGGCAATACCGGACCGTCATCGTCTCCTTTGCAACCTACCTCTGCCGAGTTGCTGCAAATGCTTGCCGAAAGTCAACGTGCCTTGGACGAGAGTGTCAGAAACCATGTCCATCAGGAACCTGAGCCTGCCCAGTACAACAGCTATAAAGATTTCTTGGATACTGAGCCTCCTATTTTTCGAGAAGCAGAAGAACCACTTCAAGCCGACGAATGGTTGAACACTATCGAACAGAAGTTCCGTGTGCTCAAGGTGGCAGATGATATGAAAACAGAATATGCTTCGCAACAGTTGCAAGGGCCTGCAGGTGTTTGGTGGTGTCACTATCGGAACACCCTGCCCGAGAATATGGAAGTAGTTTGGGATCAGTTCAAGGAAGCATTTCGGGGACATTACGTTCCTGCTAGTCTCATGGCGATCAAGCACACCGAGTTTATGAGGCTCACCCAAGGAGACAAAAGCGTAACAGAATATTTGCATGCTTTCATCAACTTGTCAAGATATGCTCTAGAATTTGTTAATACGGAGGTTAAGAAGATCGCAAGTTTTAAAAGAGGGTTGTGTCCCAAATTGATGAAGGCCATGTGCAATAGCAAGTGCGCAACTTTCAACGAGTTTGTTAGTGATACGATCCTTCAAGAGAACTGTAATGCTGTGTATGCTGCTTCTAAGAGCCACGAGAAATCTCATGAATCTTATGCACCTACGACTAATACTCTTGTGGTGATTACACCTCAGTATTATTCGCCTGGCATATCTACCAGATATCACCCATATCAGAAACAGGATCCGGTCAAGAGGAGCAGTATTAAGAAAGGAAAGCCTAAGGCACCGCCAAGTAACCGGCCATGTTGGAATTGCAAGATGTCAGGTCATTGGGCCAAAGATTGTCCTCTTCCGCAGAAGAAATCACATGCTAATAAGGTAGATGTATGTAAAGGGTATGTTCGATACACCACTGTGGAATCTATCCCTACGGGTGAGATTATCACTGCCGGTGCATTTTTAGTAAACCAACAGCCTGCAATTGTGTTGTTCGATTCAGGTGCTTCCCACTCTTTTATCAGTTCAACGTTGCAGCCAAGCATGGTATGAAGGTCGTTACTTTAGATAATAGTGGTTATAATATTAGTGCTACCGGGAATAATATTTCAACCAACCAGTTGGTCTTAGGAGCAAAGATCGAGATAGAAGGACGTCTGTATGATCTAGATCTCATGGTATTACCAGGATTGGGCCTAGATGTAATCTTAGGTATGAAGTGGATGAGTGGAAATGGTGTTCTGATCGATACCTCTACGAGAGTGGTTATGTTGAGGGATCCAAAAGATCAACAAGCTTTTCTAGTGCAACTTCCTAGAGACATTAGTCCTCAGACTATAGTTAACGCTATGATAGCAAAAGCAAAAGAGATTGCAGAAGTTCCAGTAGTGTGTGAATTTTCAGATGTTTTTCCCGATGAATTGCCAGGATTACCTCCAGATCGTGATGTAGAGTTCAAGATTGAGTTAATTCCGGGTACCGCACCAATTTCCAAAAGACTGTATAGAATGCCGCCGAATGAGTTAGCTGAGCTCAAGACCCAACTTAGTGACCTTTTACAGAAAGGGCTGATCCATCCTAGTTCTTCTCCGTGGGGTTGTCCTGCTATCTTTGTGAAGAAGGACCAGTCTCTGCGTATGTGTGCAGATTATCGACCACTCAATGCAGTCACTATCAAGAACAAGTATCCGTTGCCTCGTATTGATATCTTGTTTGATCAGTTGTCTAAAGCAAAGGTATTCTCGAAGATTGATCTGAGATCTGGGTATCACCAAATTAAAATCCGTCCAGAAGACATACCAAAGACCGCTTTCTCTACCAGGTACGGGTTATATGAATATCTTGTCATGTCTTTTGGTCTGACCAATGCTCCTGCACATTTCATGTACCTGATGAATTCAGTATTCATGCAAGAGCTGGACAAGTTTGTGGTGATATTCATTGATGATATTCTCATCTATTCTGAAAATGAAGAAGAACATGCCGAGCATCTGAGAATCGTTTTATCCAGATTACGTGAACATAAGCTTTACGCCAAGTTCAGTAAATGTGAATTCTGGTTAAAGAAGGTACCTTTCCTCGGTCATGTATTGTCTGGTGAGGGAATTTCAGTAGACCCGACTAAGATACAGGAAGTTTTGAATTGGAAGGCACCAACTACAGTACATGAAGTTCGGAGTTTTCTTGGATTGGCTGGCTACTATCGTCGTTTTATTCAGGATTTCTCTAAAATAGCTAAGCCTATGACTCGACTACTGGAGAAGGATAGGAAGTTTGATTGGACTCTGGAGTGTGAACAAGCTTTTTGCACTCTACGGACTTTGTTGACATCAGCTCCTGTATTAGCGCAACCTGACATTGAGAAACCGTTTGATGTGTATTGTGATGCATCGGGTACTGGTTTAGGTGGCGTACTGATGCAGGGAGGCCGAGTTATTGCATATGCTTCGCGTCAGTTAAGAAAACATGAAGTTAACTATCCGACTCATGACTTAGAGTTAGCTGCTGTAGTGCATGCTCTGAAAATCTGGAGACACTATTTGCTTGGAAATATATGCAATATTTATACAGATCATAAGAGTCTTAAGTACATATTTACTCAACCTGAGTTAAATATGCGCCAGAGAAGATGGTTAGAGTTGATTAAGGATTATAACCTCCAGGTGCATTACCATCCGGGTAAAGCAAATGTGGTTGCCGATGCCTTGAGTAGAAAATCTCATTGCAACTCTTTGATAGAAGAAGATTTTCATTTGTCTCATCTGTTACATCCTATTGTAATCTATCATATCACTGTAGATTGTTCTTTGAGAAGTAAAATCATTGAGTTACAAAAGACTGATACTGGTGTATTTCACATCAAGAGAAAGATGAAAGAGCAAGAAACTAAGCACTTTCGAGTGGATGACAAAGGAATTCTCTGGTTCAAAGATAGACTCATTGTGCCAAAAGATAGAGAGCTCAGAAATCAAATCTTATCTGAAGCCCATTCTTCTAAGTTGTCCATCCATCCTGGTAGTAGTAAGATGTATCAGGACCTCAAGCCGTACTATTGGTGGACCAAGATGAAAAAGGAAATTGCAGCCTACGTCGCTAGGTGTGATAATTGTTGTAGAGTTAAGGCCATTCACATGAAGCCTGGTTTACTCCAGCCGTTGTCGGTTCCAGGTTGGAAGTGGGACGACATTGTTATGGACTTTATTGTCGGATTACCAACCACCCAAAAAGGTTTTGACTCTATTTGGGTTATAGTGGATCGTTTGACAAAATCTGCTCACTTTATCCCGGTGAAAAGTAACTATCACCCACACCAATATGCTGATATTTACTTCCAAGAAGTCGTACGTCTTCATGGAGTGCCTGGGTCTATTGTCTCTGACAAAGGGCTACAGTTTACTGCTCGTTTTTGGGAGCGCTTACATCAGAATCTTGGAACTAATTTGGTCCGTAGTTCTGCTTATCATCCGCAGACGTCGGGGCAGACTGAGTGTGTGAATCAGATTCTTGAAGACATGCTTAGAGCTTGCATCACCTCTTGTAATGGCTCCTGGGAGAAATGGTTGCCTCTCGCTGAATTCTCTTACAACAACAGTTATCAAGAGAGTATCCAAATGGCTCCTTTTGAAGCTTTATATGGTTGCAAGTGTAGAACTCCTTTGAACTGGGTGGAACCAGGAGAAAGAAGATTCTATGGTATTGACTTTGTAAAAGAAGCCGAGGAGCAAGTTCGTGCTATACAGAAAAATATATTAGCTGCTCAGGCTAGACAAAAGAGCTACGCAGATAAGAGGAGGAAACCTATTGAGTTTGAAGTAGGTGACCATGTCTATTTAAAGGTGTCCCCTATGAGAGGAGTAAAACGTTTTGGGATCAAAAGAAAGCTTGAGCCTCGATATGTTGGACCTTATCGCATTATTGAGAAAAGTGGAAGGGTAGCCTATAAGCTCAATCTACCTCGTGAAATGGGAGCCATCTTTCTAGTTTTCCATGTTTCTCAATTAAAGAAATGTCTTCGTCTTCCTGAGGAAAGAGTAGAAGTGAGACGCATCAAGCTGAAATCCGATCTTTCTTATGAGGAGAAGCCGGTATACGTTCTGGATACTCTGGAAAGGGTGACTCGAAATCGAGTAGTCAAATTATACAAGGTGGTTTGGAGTAATCACGGTGAACGTGATGCAACTTGGGAAAAAGAGGATTATTTAAAGGACAACTATTCTGCTTTCTATGAAAAATGGTACGACTTTCAAATCTCGGGATGAGATTTTTATAAGGGGGGAGGGCTGTAACACCCTGGTGTTAGTTAGCCTCATAATGCATTCATAATGCATGATCATGGCATGACATTACCATAAGCATCGTCATTTCATGTGCATCCTTGCGTGAAACATGACCTTGCAATATTGTGGTTTCTATGTGCTTCCTTTATGTGATGCTATTGTGTGACTTGGGGGCTTGAAAACATCTTTGATATGTTAGTGGAGCAAAATGAGCTAGGGTCTATATTCATGTTTTGACCAAAATCCAATTTGACTAGGTTTGACCCCAGTTTGACCATAGTACTGATCTACTTTGACCAATTTGAAAGTGGTATCTAGAGGTCTTGCATGGTTGTGCAACCTTTAACAAAGTTGTAGCAAACTTGATAAGGAACAAAAGTTGTAATATGAGCATTTCATGAAAATAACTAGAAAATGTCCAAAAAGGGTGAAAAATGCGGAAGTTAGGGCTGTTTTTCTATTTTATTGAATCTTAAAATGTAATTAATGGAGAAATTTATATTTCAAAATATATTGAGAATTTGACAAAACTCTCTTAATATGGAATGTTCTACTCCTCAAGAGGAACATCTTTCGTATTGAACATTTTTCCTAACTCGGCTTAGTTTGGGAGATATCATCGCTTTAAAAATCGTGCCAACTTGATTTCTGTGACGGATCAGCCCTGGCCGTCACTGAAATGCCGAGTGGAGAAATCCCCTCCGGTCGATGGCGTGTACAACCGCCGCGTGCCCCTCCACACGTCCGTACGTCGCCGAACCCCCCGGTGATGCCTCCCCGTGTCCGTCTGTGTGGACAGGGAGTCCCCATTTCCCCCCCTCACCCACTCCTACTCCCTCCATCCCCTTCCGCCCCGCCTTTTCTTTCTCCGGCACGCGTGGGGTGCGCCACCGCGAGCTCCACCGAGCTTGTGTGCGTGCACCACCGTGCCATTTCCCAATTAACTCGGCCAAAACCTCCGCCACGACCTCCGCTACACACTGCATCCCTTAGCTGAGCCAATCACGCCGAGGTGAGCAAGCTTCGGGCGTTTCCGCCGCCACCGCCGCAAGCTTGACCTCGCCGGAGTTGCGGGCCGCCGTGGCCAAGCTAGCTAGAGCGCATCTCCTCCTCCTTCTTCTAGCTCGGAAGCTCCGCCGTGCTCTTTTGATGCTCAGGCCGAGCTCGGACGGGCCAATGAGGCACCACCGCCGGCGATATGCCGCCGCGAGTAGCGCCGCCGCCGCTATGCTCACCGCCGGCCTGGCTAGGGGTAGGAATAGGTCGTGCTTGTGGTGTCTTTCGGTTCGAAATCGCCTGGGGAGCGCGTAGGTGTCCTCGGCTTCGCCGGCCGTTGAGCCGCCGGCGAGCTACCACCGCCGCCTCCTCCCTCCCCTGTCCGGTGTCCCTGACGGCTGGGGCCCGCCTGTCGGCACGGGATCCCCTCCCCATTCGGTTGGTTGGGCCTCGGGTGGGCCGGTGGCCGAGCAGCGCCATCAGGCCGGCCCAGTAGGGTGTAGAAATTGTTTTCCTTTATTCAATTTAAGTTAATTGCATTCAAGCTTTGAAAATTCATATATCCTGTTTTATAGATCCAAATAAGGTGTTTTAAATTTTGGTGTGCTCTACATAATGTCTAGTTTATTATAAAAATATAATATGTGACATGTTTTATGATGAAATAAATAGTTATTAATTATCTCTTTTATTCATGTGGAAAAAGGAGAAAATGATATCTCTTTCTGTGAAGCTCCAAATAGCATGAAATTTTTATAGTGAACTGTTCATACCATGAATAGCTTATGGTTAAATTTTCATGCAATTTGGAGGTGGTTTGGTAGAGTTATATAATTATCTTGTTTGCTTGATTGAATCTTGTGTGAATTTTCATAATTTTTCTATAGATCCAGTGAGGGTGAAACTTGGTGAATGTTGTTCTTATATTAGAAAGATGTTAGGAAAAATATGAAATCTGTTGTTTGATACTTTTCAATAGGGTTTCCTATTTATGCTAGAAATAGACCTACCATCTGTTATTTTTGATATCTCCATATTTGCTTGTCAAAATGAAGTGAAATTTTTATGGTAGCGTATGTGAAGCATTAGGTGGCTACTGTAATTTTTGTAGACTTTTATATATAGTTTTACTATATGTTTCTTTAATCACCTAATTAAAATAATAAATTACAAAAGAATATTAAATAATTTATTTAGAAGTTGGCACTATATTTTCTGATGTTCCTTTGATATGCACAACAGGTTGGTAAACTTAGTTTGGTCCAATTGTGCTTTTGAATCATCAGTAATTATTTAATTTAGTGATTCTGCCATTTCTGGACAGAATTGCTAGTTAAAAGAATTAACCTATGATAATGATGTTTTCATGCTTGGTGACCTATAGCAAAGTTGTTGAGCATTTCATGTACTAGTTTCTGGTAAAGTTTGGTAGCATTTGGACTTATAGTTTAGAAATGACAGCTGTTCCAAGTTGGGTTCAGTTTTAGAAGTACTCTTTGTCTTTTAGAACAGAATCTGTATGTATGCTATTTTAACTTGGTAAATGGTGAAATCATGCTTAGGTTTTTATAAATGAATTGTAGACAATTTCATAAGCTTTCCAGAATGTCCTCTTTCAGGTCATTTGGATTGGTAGAACTCCAGTTGTGAGTTTTCTTAGCTACTGTTGATAATATGTTGTAAATACTAATGTCTGGAATCTTGTTGTGTGCGTGTTTAATCTTAACTTGGTGATACTTAGGGGTTTCTTAGGAATGTTTAAACATGTCAATACCGGAGAGGAAATTTGCACCTAAGATTGAAGTGATTTGAATAGAGCACCACATAACTTGGTTTTGTGCTTACAACGTTGCAATGTCATTGCATTCATCTGCACATCATTCATGCACGTCCATAAATCATCATGTCATCTTGGATGCATATATGAAATTCATTGGATGCATATACATGCAATAGGTGTGCCAAGAATCGTGTTACGAGCGAAGTCCCGCTGGGCGTGGGACCCGAAGTTGAAGTTCGTTCGAGAACCGGAGGTCCAGTCCGACGAAGCCGGAGAAGACGTGGGGATCGTTCTTGAAGCCGAACCTTGATCTCTCTTCTTTCGGTTAAGGCAAGCCCCGGAGCATTATAAGCCTCCTACTTTCAAAGCAATTATCTATCTATACATGTTATATGTATTGTTGCATTACGTGATAGGAGTTGGTTGGAAACCCTTGCTGCATTGATAACACTCCTTGTCCAGCAATTCGAACCTTGAATCCTATGTAGACAAGATCATATCTATGCTTAGCCCTGCTTAATTAGACTGGTAGAAGTCGGGTGATTTCCTATCACCTGCGAGATATAGGGCTTTATCAGGTCACGGTTGGCTATACTTGCTATCGTGGAAGTGAACCATGTGTTAATAAAATGAAATGAGACCGGGCGGGATGACGATAGTGAAGCAACAAGGCATGGAGGTCTTGGGTGTGGATCTATCCCCGTCTGTGTCGATTAAGGACCGAGACCTGGAGCCTTCTATGTCATTTTGAATGCATGCCTGACATTTAGCTGGCCGGCCTGAGGTTGCCGACCGAGAAGCCTAGTAGCTCAACTCAGGTTGCGAAGTCGAAAAGTGAAAGTCGCCTCGGAAGGGAGCCAGAGGGTCCAAGGGCAGGTGAGTTAAAAGTCCTGAGCATCCTGGCCACTGGTATCCCTGAGAACGCGGTGCTGTTCGGGCCCACCCTGAGTTGTACCAAAGGTTATCTACGGCTGCCTTTAGCGGGGTTTGCCGGGTGAGTGTCAGGAATACCCCCTCAGCTGAGTTGGAATCGATTCGAGTCGCCGTCTCTCCCGGATAGTGAGAAACTTGACTGGTTATCTCCAGCGTAGATACACTAATTATAATGATGGTTCGGAATTGATGATAATGATGATGATAGCCTTATTATACCTGCTATGGTTAATATTGTTTGATCTTAATAAAGTGATTGCTCTAGTACAGGTGCTAATCTAGTTTTCAGGTTAATAATGATCAACTTGATACTTAAGGCATATATTGGTTACTTATCTGTATTAAGCTTTTCTGCAAATGAGTCAAGCTAGCCCACTTTATAAAGCCTTGCATAATCCTTGGTGTCACCTTTGTGTTCTGGTTTTTGACGGGTAAGTCTAGCTGAGTACCTTCTCGTACTCAGGGTTTTATTCCCACCTGTTGCAGGTAGCAGATTCATACTTGTTGCTGCAAGTATTGTCTTCGCCTGGTGGGCGTGAAGACTAGACCATATGGGCATGGCCTCTGTAGTATCTCTTCTGGTATGCTTTTGCAGGATGTGACTATGTACTGGCAGTATTTGACTAAAAATGATTTCAGAAATTATGTTGCTTCCGCTAATCTTTACTTTGGTTTTGTAATAAAAATATTTGTACTCTGATGTATGAGTTTACTTTTGAACTGTTGTAACAAGTGTTGTGTTATGTTGAATCATTACGATCTGGTTGCTCTCGGTTTGGTTTGAAATCCCTCGTGATTTCGTGGACTACCGGAGTTATATGGGCTCAAGTTTGAAAATTTGATCGTTTCGGCGATTGTTTTTGAACTTGTGCTCTTAGAATTTGGACGGTTCCGTTACATATAGTCCCTTCAAGTGAACCTGGGCCATCGGATCAAACCGACATTAATCGCACGGTTTTCCTTGATCCTTTAGGTCGGTGGGGCATAATCCGCGAGACTCATCCTGATTGGTTGCAGACCTAGGGCGGGCGCCCCAGGGTCCAGGGCGGGCGCCCTGGTCCTGGGCCCGTTCGGCCTCCCGTTCGATCCCGTGGCTTCTGGAGTCTTCTAGATGATAGAAAATCGGTGAACACGTTAATATCTCTATGTAATTCCGACGTGTGGGCCTTTCCTTTGTATTTCCTGATAACCCCCTGCAGAAACAGATAAACAACAAAACTCGTGGAATTCTGTCAGATCAAACCCTAATTCTAGGTGTTGCTTGCATATAGGTCCTTTTCCTTATTTATTGGATAATTAAAATTGATACTTAAGAACTGTCAACAGTAACCTTAGGCGGTATGCTACTTTACCACATTGTGCCAAGATCTGAAATGGCCCAATATAGCAAGGTGCCAATTTGCCTTTAATCCCAAATCGGTTAACTCCTTTCATAGATGACACCTTCAAGTATACATAATCTCCCTTGCTAAACACTAGTGGTCAACGTCTCCTATCTACATAGCTTTTCTGTCGAGATTGTGCCACTTTCATGTTATTCTGTATTTGTCTAGCTTTCGCTTCTGTCTCTTTGACAAGGTCAACCCCAAAGAACCACCTTTCTCCAGGTTCAGACCAATTCAATGGAGTTCTATACCTACGACCATATAGTGCCTCAAATGGTGCCATTTTGATGCCCTCTTGATAACTATTGTTGTAAGAGAACTTTGCTAAAGTAAACACTCATCCCATTTAGCTAAAAAGTTAAGGACACAGGATCTCAACATATCCTCAAGAATCTGATTGACCCTTTCAGTCTGACCTCCAGTTTGTGGATGGTAAGCAGTACTATGAAGGAGTTTGGTTCCCAAATATTCATGTAAACATTTCCAAAACTTGGAGACAAACTGAGTACCCCTATCAGAAACAATGGTCTTTGGCACTCCATGCAAACTCAGTATCCAATCAATGTATAGCTTGGCATATACCATGACACGATATTCAGCCCTTACTGGAAGAAAGTGATCTAACTTCATTAGTCGATCAACAATAATCCAAATTGAATCAAAACCTTTTGCTGTCTTGGGTAAACCAACAATAAAAGTCCATGCTGATATCATCCCACTTCCAAGCTGGAATAGGCAATGGTTGTAGTTCTACAGCTGATTTCAGATGAACAGCTTTCACTTTCTGACAAGTGTCGCACTTGGCTACATATCGGGCAATCTCAATCTTTATTTTAGTCCACCAGAATCTCTGTTTTAGATCATGATACATCTTATTACTCCCTGGATGGATAGAGAATCTAGTCAAGTGTGCTTCATTAAGGATCAACTGGCGTAGTTTAGGAACTTTTGGTACAACCAACCGATTCTTGAACCATAACACATTTGAATCATCAATTCTAAAATAAGTCTCTTTTTTATTTCTAACTTTTTCTTTGATATGCCCAATACCCTTGTTGCCTTTCTGAGCAGCAATAATCTGATCTTTGGTAGTTGATTCCATAGTGATATTATTCAAACTTCCTTGTTGAATTATCTCTATATTCAACTTTTCTAACTCATGACACAAAGTAAGATCAATTGGCTTAACAGTAAGACAATTGCAATGAGTCTTACGACTGAGGGCATCGACAACAATATTAGCTTTACCAGGATGGTAATGTACTTCAAGATCATAATCCTTTATTAGTTCTAACCATCTTCTTTGGTGCATATTTAGGTCAGACTGAGTAAAGATGTACTTCAAACTCTTGTGATCTGTGTAAATGTGACAAGTATTACCCAACAGATAATGACGCCAGATCTCTAGAGCATGAACAACAGTTGCTAACTCCAAATCATGAGTTGGATAGTGCTCTTCATGATGCTTGAGTTGTCGAGAAGCATAAACAATTACTCTGCCTTCTTACATCAGTACACAACCAATGACAATGCCAGAAGCATCACAGTAGACATCAAGCAACTTCTCAATGTCTGGTTGAGCTAAAACTGGAGCAGTGGTCAGCAACTTTTTTAAAGTCTGGAAGGCTTCTTCACATTCTGGTGACCAGACAAACTTGACTTGATTCTTCAGCAATTCGGTAATAGGCTTGGATATCTTTGAGAAATCAGGAATGAAACGATGGTAATAACCCACCATTCCAAGGAAACTGCAAAATTGATGAACAGTAGTTGGTGGCTTCCAGTCTAAGATATCCTTCTCTTTGCTAGGGTCAACAGCAACACCCTCGGTAGATAAGACATGTCCGAGGAACGGCAGCTCATCGAGCTAGAATTCACATTTGCTAAACTTGGCATATAACTGATGTTCTCTTAGACGACTCAGAACAATGAGTAAATGTTTCGCATGTTCCTCTTTAGTTTTGGAGTATATTAGGATATCATCAATGAAGACAACCACAAATTTGTCAAGCTCCGGCATGAAAACTGAGTTCATCAAGTACATGAAATGAGCCAGTGCATTGGTGAGGCCAAAGGACATGACTAGGTACTCGTATAGACCATACCGAGTAGTGAAAGCAGTCTTTGGAATATCTTTCGGACGAATCTTGATTTGATGGTATCCAGATCGAAGATCAATCTTAGAGAATACTTTGGCTCCAGCAAGTTGATCAAAGAGTAGATCAATTTGGGGAAGAGGATACTTGTTTTTTATAGTCACCTCATTCAAAGGACGATAATCAACACACATTCTTAGGGTTTGATCCTTCTTTTTCACAAAGATAGCTGGACATCCCCACGGTGATGAACTAGGTCTAATATACCCTTTATCAAGCAACTCATTCAACTGTCTTAAGTTCTGCCAGGTGTAATGGTGGCATTCTATAAGCTCTTCTAGATACTGGAGTAGTACCATGTTTCAATTCAATCACAAATTCTACATATCTGTCTGAAGGTAGACTAGGTAAGTCATCAGGAAACATATCAGGGAACTCACAGACTACAGGAATGTTCTCAATTTCCTTAACAGTGGTTGCACATACTCTCTAAACTGCCCTCTTAGGTGTTGGAAGTTGGATAAGAGGCTAAGATGTGCTATCAGGTAAGTTCAACCTTATTGTTCCATTCAGAGTGTCTATCACAGCTCCACGCTGATGCATCCAATTCATACCCAGGATCACACCTATATCTTGATCCTTCAAAATTAGCATGGATGTGGGAAATATGTGACTACCCAATTCTATAGGCACCTGATGTACCATTTGCTTAGTACACATACGTCTCCTAGGCGAATATATATGGAAATTTTCTATTGTTTCCCCAATTGGAATATCATGCTTCACAACAAATGTTTTATTGATGAATGTATCCGATGCACCAGAATCGAAAAGCATAACTGCGGGGTGATTTGCAACAGGAAATATACCCATCATAATAGGTTCTCCCTCAGGTATAGCCTCCATGTGAGTGTAGAAGACTCATCCAGACTTCTTCTCCAGTTTGCCCTTCTGAGCGTTCTGATTGTTGTTCCTGTTCTAGTTCTGCTGCTGATTTACAAGAGCTTTTTGAACATTAGCATTGCCACGCCTTGGATATGGGCATGGCCTAGAGTAGTGCCCCAGCTTTCCACAATTGTAGCATGGGAAACTATTGCTCTATGGGTTCTGGGTACGAATGTCAGGGGCATTCGGCTGTTGTGGAGTGGTAGCAAAGGCAGCAGGATGGACAAATGTCTGCTGCTTGGCTTGAAACTAGGGTGGACGAAAGGGAGGGCAAGAATGATTAATAGGGTGATAAACATTTTTTTGGCGCTTTTGGTTGTTACTAGAAAACTTGGACACCACGCTCTTCTTCTTGCCATCTTTGTGCTTGCGATACTCTTCCTCAAAAGAAATGGTAATATTAACCGCCTCATGATAGGTTGCATTGGGGCAACTCATCATCATCGTCCGAATCTTAGAGTTCAGACCCGAAAGCGAGCTTTCTTCTTGCGGTCGAAATTAACATGGTCAGATGAATATTGTGCTAAGTGATTAAACCTGCTCACATAGTGCATGACAGAGTTATCCCCTTAAGTCAGAGCGAGGAACTCCTCTAACTTCATGGCCACTATTCCATCTGGTATGAAATGAGCATGAAAGCCATTACAGAACTCTTCCCAGGTCACACGATGACTAGCAGGCTGGGCAGCAAGAAAATTAGCCCACCAAGCTCCCGTAGCACCTCAAAGATGTTGGGCTGCGAACACTGGCTTCTAGTATTCAGTGCAGTGAATGAGATCAAACTTTTGCTCCATAGTATGGAGCCAGTCATCTGCTTCTAGTGGATCATTTGCCCTGGTGAATACTGGAGGACGGGTGTTAGTGAAGTCAACATAAGTGTCTCATCTCTATTGTTATAACGACCACGGTTGCCATGCGATGCATTTTGGTTATTCTAAGCCACCTCCCTCAAAAGACGTGCATTGTCAGCAGTGGCAATGACCAAGGCTGCAATGGCATCAACCAAGGTTGGCGAAACTGGTGGTGGATTGGGAGCATCACCCCCACCTTGGGAGGTTCCAACACCATCATTAGCACGAGTACGAGCCATCTTGTAGAGGTTAAGATTAGGATTGGTAAGGATAGCTGGGGAGGATCTGAAGGTTAGCATGAATAGGATTGATGTTACTTAACCCAAACCATATTAAAAAGGAAAGTAATTAACAGGTTAATTAAGCATGATGCATGAAGCGAACTTAAAAACTAAGCATAAAAGATTTGGATGTAAACATATACATTCAAATTTTATAAATAGGGCAATATAACATACTATTCCACCACAAAGCTTTTGAATATGAACTAAAGAATCGCGGGAATGAATTAAGATAGATCAAAAGCAATTTGGACCAAAGTAACAAATAAATTCATTTGACCCAAAGTGTTTTGAAGTTTTGTAAAGCAATACTACAATAGCCCTAGCAATGATCGCTCTGATGCCAGCTGTGGTAGAACCTCCTAAATTATATGGCCCACATGCACCTATCATTGTCCCAAAGACCTCTGACGGCTATGCATGTGTTCCAAATAACTTAAAAAGTCTATCGGGTGTCCTCAGGAAACCCGAATCATCCATGATCTTCTAGCAGGATCACATTATAGAGGCATTGTAATATTACAACAGTTTATATAATAAATTACATCAGAGTAAAAGTGCAGAAGTCTTACATAACTTAAGTTTACAAACCATTTGTTTCAAACCTTACAAACCTTAAGTTTAGTTATTACAACCATAGTAGTAGAGTAACATTAGTAACTTTATTACAGATCACCAAAATAGAGTGCCCTGCCCAAGAGCCAAACACACTACTCGTCGTCGCTTACCGCAAAGACTGTCATGCGGCAGGGTCTGAAACACACCTGCTCGTGAGACGCACCTGCAACAAGGGTTTAACAAACCCTGAGTATAAAAGTACTCAACAAGACTGACCCAACAAAAAGAGAGGAGAAGACTCAGGAATGCAGGCTCAGGGGATTCAAGGTCAGGCTTTAGCAAGAATCAAAGTCTTTTGCAGAAAAGCTCACTAATAGTGAATCCTTACTTTCAATCTTTTAAACTCATCATTAATTATGACTATCAACTGGGTCAACCTATACTATAGCAATCACTTCTTAACATTCATCTCAAGATTCTAATTCCAAAGTTGCATCCATTAACTATGATGTAGTTGCGGAGGTCAAGTCTCCTTGTTCGAGAAGTAGCGGCGATTCAAATCGATTATACCTAGTAGGGGATTCCTAACCACACGACATATGTAGGACTCAAATCTACATATATCAACCTTCACTCAAATCCTCCAAAAAGTGACTGGGTTGTCACACCTAGTTTTCTAAAGAACAAAACCAGGCTAATCATATGTGTACCTAGGAAGTCCACACTTATGCCAGAATGAAAAAGTATCAGAAACAATGTTATTATATAACATATACATAGCTATATTAACACTTACATCAGAGTATCGCAGAACGGTGACTAAACTTCAGGCTTCATTCTTCTCAGGGACGGCTGACTGGTGGCTCCGTATGCCAAACACTTCTGAAAGACTTCTGGAAACTCCACTACCACTTAATCCTTCTTCTGAATAGCACCTTACTACACACTGGAGTGTGGGGGAATAGCAAGAGTGAGTCCATGTCGAACTCAACAAGTACAACACAGGGTTCATGAGGCACAAAAGGCTAGACACTGTTTGACTGCGTTTAGCTTTTAATCATCATATAATTAACAATTGAGTAGCATCAAGGTATTCCAATTCCCATTAATGAACCAATGATCAATTGTAATAAGGATAATGAATAGCATTAACATGAGCATAATAATAATCAACGGTAATTAAGCATAATATAACAATGGTGATCATCTATCTGTAAATGTTCTAAGGCCGCCCGTATCCGTGGGCACGGCTATTATACTAGTTTTTAACTCTGCGCAGAGGTGTACACTTTCACTGTGAGTCATGATTTCCAAATGCATGGGTTTGTAAGGCCCAAAACATCGAAAACCATATAAAGCCATTTAAAAGTTCGTCTAACAAGTTAGGGCCATTAGATTCACTCGGCAGGCAGATGTAGGAACCCCCCTTTTCAAATGGCACACTTCCTTCTCGGCTATACTCATTGACTAGAGGCTGTCCTATACCCAACGTGGCAAGCCGTTCTTACGCCATTTAAGGTAACCACTAACAAGATAGAAAAAGTCTCTTGAACAACTAGAGCCAGAGCCATATAGCCCTCACAGCTGTACTGTATGTCCCGGATGATCACGTACAGATAAGTCCTTGTGGAGAGAAACTAGAGCAACAATATAACCCCTTGCTCTAGCCCCCTTTTCAACAGTAATAAAATCATCTTAATGGTTGGTCGCTTAATCCATTAGTCAAATTACAAGATCATTGTTCATAACTAAGCGCTAGCAATAGCTACCCAAATGCACAACCCATAGGTGCCAAGGAAATAAGATATCAATAGCTAAGTTATAATCTCTATGGTTGTCAAGGAGGACACATGCATATGTATGATAATGTCAGTGAATAGATAACAAGGATAGTCCCATGTTATACTTGCATTGATCAAAGCTTTTCTGATGATACTGCTAGTCTGGCTCAAAATAATACTTCTGATCGTCAAGAAACTGCTCACCGTCTATACTCGATCATCAAGCATCAACACACAACCATCCAAGCAATCATACACAAAGCAAACAAAGAAACATAATTAAAACAGTACACCAACAGTAGCAAAATAGTATAAAAAGTTTGTAAAACTCTTCTACACGTTACTACGATCACACAGACGTAAAGATCACGAAATTCGGATTTAAAACGTGAAAGTTATGAATTTTCTAAGATTTCCTATAGATAAATAATTACTTTAATATAAACTCAAAAATTAAATTTCTCAAACCTACTGTACAGCTATACTAACATGTAGAGCTCGCAAATACAAACCTAACGCAACTTGAATGGGTCAAATCGGAGTTAAAACGGAGATTTTATGATCAAAACAAGATTAGTGGCAAAACTGTAAATAGTATCATCTTCTACCTTGGGCTTAGAGGAGCTCCGGTCAGCCATGGTGGAACCTCACCGGAGAGAAGTAAGATGAGATAGGAACTCGATGAAACGGCGATGGATTCGCGCAAATGGATATACCACGGTGTAGAGAACGATGAGGGCTGCCTCTTGGTGGTGGTGGCTGGCGTCGAGACACGATGGTTTGGCCGGAAAAGCTCGTCGGAGAGTTCACCGGAACGCAAGCTGTAGATGTAGAACTTCGGCGAGAGGTGGAGGGAGCTGCGTGCGGCGGCTCGTGATAAGGGTTGTACTTATGAAATCAGGGCGTCGAGGGCTACGCCGGCATATATATAGTTGTAGGGTTTGGAAACTTTTTGGATTTTCTTAATTTCGGGATTATTTTAATTCCGCGAATAAAAATAATTCTAGAAAATCTAAAATTACCTTTTTGGCCGTGAAAAATAGCTCGGAGCTCAGAAAAATCACGGGAAAAATTCTGGAGACTCTTGAGGAGATAAGGAACTCAACTAAATAGGTTTAGGCTCATGAAAAGATTGATGAAGAGATCAAGGAAAAAGATTAAGCTCATGAAAATTAAAATTTTAAATCTAGAAAATACCAAAAAGTTTTCCGATGAGAAGTAAAAGTCATCCTATGATATTTTGAAAATAATAGCACTCACCAACACCAAAGACAAGCATCACACAAACACCACATTATCAAATTAATATGAAAAAGTTTAAAACCACAATTTTCTATATTTAAATTAGCAGCAGCTTAACTTTATCTAATAAATTTATTCAAATATTAAAATTATTTATTTTATTTAGTGTTTTCTAAGCACAATCCAAAATAGGAAATTTTGGGTGTGACATGGGTCCAGTGCACCCGAGAGTACAATATACCTCCAATCTAGCCATTGGCGACGAGGGTACACCTACTCTCGCCATCTCTCCACTCTCTGTGCGCGGTCAGCCGTTCACATGATAAAATTACCGAGGTCTTAAGCTTACCGGAGCATGCGGTCAGTTGCAAAGTCTCGACCAAACGGGACTACAACGAATAGTCCTTAACTGACATAGTTGGAGACACTACATTGGGACTCCTTTCCCAATGCAAGTCCACCGACCGGTCTCAAATTATCATCTTTATTCATTAAGTTGTTCCACAACAACCCTTCAAATTTTGTTAAACATTTTAAAAGTTTTCTCATTTAAGCAGGGCTAAGCATACTAAGCATTTTTAAATTAAATAGTATCAAGGACGATATTGAAGTATTAGGGATGGTAATGCATCAATTAGGTTATCACTCAACTCCTATCACCTAATGCAACAAAGCATAAGCATAAGTAATGTAAACTTTGTAAAACGCAAGCAGGGTTGAATGCATCCGAGGCTTGCCTTGGTCGACAGGGTAGTCAGGTTCTGGGTCTGTTCCACAGATGTCGAACCCAACCTCCACTGGTGGATGTCCTTCCTTGGGAACTAGTTCGACAATGTTTACCTCTTCATTCACGGGGACTACACGAGATAGCATCACATGCTTCAACATGATGAAGTAATAAACATGATCCTTGATGATGGTATGACAAGATTAAGAACTTGAGTACAACTTTCCTTCATGGTATAGGTGTAAGCCAACAAAACCCATTAACCTTTCATACTAACTCTTTTTACCCAATAGGTTGCATCTACTAAGCAAGTATTACTATTCACTAATGACTCTTATTAATTACATAAAAAGGTCATTAATATTCCTTAATTACAAGTTGATTATGAACTCAAGCAACTAAGTAAAATGCCAAGGAAAATCATCATGGTCATGTCCCAAGGTCAACAATAAATTCCAAAGTCAAATCAAACCCTAAGTCATTAAGGTTAATTATTTGGTTAATTAATGAATTAGTTAAGCATAAAATTAGGTATAAAATCAACTTTGTCTAAATGAGCCCCAAATTTTTATGTAGGTTGGTTACATCATAAAACAGTGGCAAAACTAATTTCATAATTTTTTGGATAATTAGTTAAGCCTAGAAAAATAGTAGAAGTTGCTTTTATTAATAATAAAGATTTAAGCATAGCAAAAGTATTGAATCGACCATTTCATATTTTTCATGGATAAAGCATGTAATAATAAAGATACACATAAAATTTCATGAATTTACCATGCTCCAATAATTAGTTATGAAATTAACAAAGTTAGCTTCAACAAATCCTTTTCTGGAAAAAGCCAAATTCATTTTTCCTGTTTTGAAAATCATTTCTCAACCGGCCCACAAACCAGCCCAGCTCACAGCCATGAGGAGCCATGGCCAATTCGGCCCAAGGCCGCACTTGACCGCGGTGTACCCCGCCGCTCTCCGGTGCTAAGCTCATCTTCGGCGAGCCGTCCAACCACGGGGCTTGCACCGACGTGCACAGGACGCTACCCCACATCGATCTAGGTTGTCAAGCGAACTACTGGGGCTACTGGATGAGCTCGATGTTGGCCATGGTGGCCACGACGGAGCGGCGGCGGCGCGCGGGGCACGACAAGGGGGTAGCGGTTAAACGATGGGGTTAGCGAGCACCAGTGACTGACCATGGACACGATGGAGTGCTTAGTTGAAGCGGAGAGGCGGCGGATGGAGCTACCGATGTGGAGGGCTGATGTGGCGTCACTCTGCTCGGCGATGAGAGAAACGTCGTGGTGTAGGCAGCTCAGGCGGACAGAGATGGCTCAGGTGGTTGGAATCGAGGCTCAAGATTTGGGTGACTCTGTTGGCATGGTGAATTAAAGCGAGGTGGAGTGACAATGGCGAATTGCTCATCGGGTTCGCCGATGGCTCGACGGAGCAGAAGGGGAAGAGAAGGAGACGACAGCCCGGCTCAACTCTTATCTACGAGGAGAAGGCGGTTGGAAATAGTGAGATGTGGCCAGCAACTGCTAGCGACGCAGCAGGCAAGCAGCTGCGCATCCTCGCGCAGGCAAGCGATGAGACGATGGCAGTGAGTGGCAAGCAACTCGGTGGTGAGTTGCTGCTGGCGACTGCAACATCCAGAGATGTTTGCATTGTTGCAGCACTGCAATAGCCTCCTTCCTCCATCTTTTTCTCCAAATTTTCAAAATTACTTTCAAAATAATGTAAGAACTTGAAAATCTCCAAAAACAAAAGTTGTTCAACTTTTCAAAACCTACAACTTTGCTTTTGAAACCATTTTCAAATTCTACCTCCATTTTGAAATGTGAGTTTAAAATCAAAAGGGGACAAATTCTAGATTTTTGTATTTTCAAAATTGCTTCAAATTTTACATGGAAACTTTGAAAACTCGAAACACCTAAGTTGTACATCTTGACAAGACCTACAACTTTGCTTTTTGGTTCACCCTTAGATTATTTTTAAATTTTGAATTACACAAAACAGGGTAAAATAGGGTTTTCTGGAAATCAGAGTTTTGAATCAAATTCAAACTTGATTTGGTTTCTACATTAATTGGTGATTAATTAATGTTCACAAATATCATCCAAAGGTGTCATTGAGTCAATCCACACTTGGTAAACTCAAAGTCACATTTGGGTGAACTAGATTAAATTTGAAATTCATTTGAATTGGCTCCCAATTTAAATTCAAATTTGAACCGCAAGACTTAGGGCAACTTTTGGAATTCAAATTCAACTTCAAACTTGGAGTTCATTTTTAATGGCTGTACTTAGATTTATACACTATGCTTGACACTAGTGTAAAGCACAGCTGACACCCTAAAGTACATAGGGCATAAATCAAGTATTTGAAGTGACATTCAAAACTAGGGTTTTGGATGCAAGTCAAACATCACAAGAACTCAATCAATCTAAGAAATGTAAACTTGTTTTAGTTGATGCACATCAAGGTTTACTTAAACATGAATGCTTTGTAATGCATATGATGACATGGCCAGTTTTAGTTACCATAACACCAGGGCTGTTACAGGTTGGTTCCAATCCGACCAAGTGAGGCGTGAACTGCCCCACTGGTAGGGATCTCACCCCACCCGCATGAAGGCTATTGGCCCCTCCATGTAGGAGGGCTGAGCCACCTCGGCCAAGTCGAAGGGCTCGCCGAACAAGACCGACACCACCTCCACCTCGACGACATCGGGCCCGCCCATCGTCATCTCCTCTGCCTAGGACCCGCCTCCCACAGTAGACCCCACCTGAGCCAAGGAGTCCTCGGGCGCGGCCTCTTTCGCCGCCTCCTAGGCCCCAGCATCTGCACCCGCTCCTGCAGTTGATCCCGACGCCTTCGCCGCTAGAGGTGGAGGTGCCACACTCTCCTGAGGGAGCGCCCCCTCGAGAGCGGTATCTGGCCCGAGCACCGCCATCCCTATCTAGACGGACTTCTCCACCTTTACTTCTAAAAGCAATGCCTCGGCTGACGGCGTAGGGTTAGGTGAAGGCGAGGCAGGGGCGTCCGGCAGCCCACATCCTCCTACGGCTGCGAAAGCCGGAGGGATGGTGCCGGCTGTCCCCAAGATGGAGACATCTGAACCCGGCACACTGCCAGCTGAGGCCTGGCTTAGCTACCTCAGCGCCTTCCACGGTGCAAGCGGGGGGACATCGGGTTGAACCCTCCTGCAAGAACGATAAGCGTTAGCATTACCAAGCCTCATCGCAAACAAACAACATAGAAAGGCACCCCTTACCTCCGTGTCATAGGATAGGGGCGTTTCTATGATGGCCTGCTAGGGCCCGACCCCGTTGTCATAGGGTAGGGCCTCTTCCCAGTCGCCACGGTCTCGGCTATGTCGGGCTGAGGGGGTGGCGGCGGTGGCTCCGCCGTCTCCTAGGGTCAGGATTCCTCCACCCCCTTAGGATGGGCCGACCCCTGTGGCCTTGGGGGATCCTCTCCTCCACCTATCACTGCAGCTCCCCCAAGTCCAGGTCCTCCAACTCGTGGTGCAACAGTTGAGCCTATGGTGTCTGCCCCTCGATCGAGAGGGACAACCCCCCGGGTTGTTCCCCCTCCTCGGCCATGGAGTCTAGCCAGTTGTATGGGTAGTCCCCCTCATCGTCCTCATCGATGCTCGATGACTCATCTTCCTTGGCCTGCCGCTGCATCTTTTGGTGCTTCTCACGCTCCTCCTTCCTCTAGGCCCTACTAGCCTTCTTCACCTTCTCCTTGTCCTTCCTCTTTGACACCCCCTCGACGTGAGACTAGTTTCGCGCCCTCTAGATCACGTCCTCGGGAAGGAGTAGGTTGAAATCGGGGACCAAGCAGAGATTCCCCTGTAGCCGCTCGAGCCCTGGGTCAGGCAAAAAGTAACACAAAGAAGCCAAGGTAAAAGGGAGGAGAGGAAGAGTAGGGGGGCGCTCACCATCTTGATGAAGCCGTCATCGGGACGCATCGGTGGGTGGACGTCGAGGGTGACATCGGAAGGAACGCTCCCAAGCGTTGACTTGATGCACTTCTTGATCTCCTCATGATCAAGCTCCCCTGTCACAAGCAAGGTCCCCTCAAGAGGCGCGTTTGGCACCATCTCGTTTAGGTGGCATGCCCGCCGCATCAGCGGCAGCACCCTCCTCTCATGGAACATGGCAATGACCCTAGCCCCAGTTATGTTCACATTCACCAGATGCTTGACTACCTAGAGGAGGGTGTTGATCTTCTCCTTGTCGGTGGCAACGGGACCATAGCCCAAGCTCGCTAGTGCTTCTTTGAAGGAACGACCGGTGTACGGAGGTAGGGGCGCGTCGCCGTCGCTCCTGAGGTAGAACCACCTCTGGTGCCACCCCTTGTTAGACGATGACCCCTTCATGGTAATGTACCCATCCACCCCGCTATGGCGAAGCTAGATCGCACAGCTACCGATGCGCACTAGCACCGTTTCGGCCCGCCTCAGCGTCTTGAGAAAGATGGTGGCACAGAAGTAGTACTTCCACAGGGCAAAGTTGGGCTTGATGCCCAGATAGCCCTCGCACAGGGCGACAAAAACCATGATCTGCTGAATCGAATTGGGGTTGAGATTCTACAGCTCAATCCCATAATAATGCAGGAGCCCACGAAAGAAGTTGCTCACAGGCATCGTGAACCCATGCTCATGGAAGTGCGCGAAGCTGACGACGTAGCCGGCGCGGGGGTTCGACTCGTCTTTGTTGCTAGGGACGATCCACTCTAGCTACGCGGCGTTTGTCACCAGATGAAGGAGCCCATCCTCGATGAGCCGTGATGTGATCTTATCGGTGAAGCTGGAGCGACCCCACGGATCCATTGAGAAGGGCAAGAAAGCACTTCAGCAGCAATGGCGATGACGACGGCTGTGGGGAGAGTTCTCGATCTCTCTCTCTTTTTCTATCGCTTACTTGCCAAGTCAGATGGGAAACAAGAGCGCGAGGAAGGCAAAAAGTAGAGGTGTGCAAGGGAAGGGAAAAACCACAAGGTTAAAAAGTGGCGAGATGGAGCGATTTGAGACCCCAACTACCTGCATTAAATGCGGACACAGAAATGTCTCGTCACGTCTTGGATATGTCAATAACCGTGCGCACGCCCCCCTACAAATCCACCCTAGCACCTCGCACCATCCGCCTTGCATGACGCGCCTGTTGTTATCCCACCGCCGCATAGGGCTCGGGCGCATCCTGGCTCCATGGGCCGATCATAGGCCTCGGCAGGTAAGAACAGAGTACGAAGCTATATATGCTCCTATGGCCTAGTTACGGTCCAAGCATTCTAAGGCTGGCCCACCATGGGTTCGATAGCCGCCTCAGGACACTCAGAGTCAGGGATGGCAAAGAATGGGCATACTAGTAGCCAATACCACACTACACGGGCGTCGAGGACATTCTGACCCATGTTTGAGTCCTGATGGACATTCGATTCATGGTATTCCTTGACAGAAGGTAGTGGGGACTCGGGACCAGTTGGACGGCCCTGAGAACTACATGAATCGGCCATCGGGAGTATGGAGTGCGTCACCAGCTTGACCACTAGCTGACGCCTAGCGGATGGGACTGGGGCTCCACTCAGACCTAGCCGCTAGCAGCTCATCGAGAGCCATGGTTCGTCCAATGAGGATAGCGTGGTCTGGCTCACCCCCTCCATTCCACAGAGGAATGCGCGAGGGGCTGAATCAAAGATGGGTGGCCTCCCGATTAGACCCCTGCGTCTAGCAAGGGCTCAGGGGCTGTGCTTGTGTCGTGATCCAACGAACTGTCATGACCCTATGTCAAGCAAGGGCTCAGGGGCTATGAACAACCCAATGGATGGTCACCCCCATAACATTGCTAAAAATACACAGTAACTCACATTAGCGAAGGACACATTTCATTGAAAAGATGACGAGTCTTTTTACAAGATTACTTCTAATGTGAAATGCGAATACAAAATGCAAAGAGCCTATCCTAAGCGGGGATTAAGGCGGCCTCAGCGTCGACATCCTTGGAACTGGGCAACAGAGCACCGGCTAGTAGGGCTCAACCTTGATGTTGGCCACTGCTTAGGGTCCCAAGTGCCCGATGGTCTCCTCCATGATCCCCTCGGCAGGGACCAGGTCGACGACGACATCGGTTGCATCCTTGAAGTCCACCTAGGACCCGTCGTGGTCAGCTAGCTCTTGGCCCTCCGAGAGCCCAAGTGGTCGAGCACATGCCCCGAGCGCACCTGCACCACTGTCAGGGCCACCACCGCCCCATGATGGATGTCGAGCTCCATCGCGTCCTAGACATGGTTGGGGATGTCCAGGAGGTGCTCCTCCTGGTTCACACCGTAGGCGTGGACATACCTCACCGTGGTGTCTGTAGCCACCTAGATCCCCAGTAGCTCCGCCTCTAGCTCTGCTCAACACATGAACACGATGAGTGCGAGAAACAAATACAAGCCATCAAATCAGAATGACAGACGGAGAACTCACAGGCCACTCGGCTATCCGCAGCCACCTGCTAGTCTTGGACGGCCTGCATCTCCCATTTTGCTACCTCAAGCACGGCATGGGAGACCTCCAGTTACCTCCTGAGTCTCTCCACCTCCGTCTCTACCACCGTGGCCGGTGTGGCGTTCGACGGTTGTACCGGCTCTGAAGACATGGCCAGAGGCAAGGGCCTCCCATGTTCACCACCGAAGGGTGACCCCACCCTCATCAGGCAGTGCCATGTGGACCGCCTGTCTCCGGACGCATCACCGACAAGGCGTTTGCTCGTGTCCATCATGAAAACAAAGGAAGGATGCCGCGGTGAGAGGGGAGCAAAGGGATCACCGGTTGCTATGTAGAACTAAGAAGAACAAATGGGCTCCTATGCCCCGCCAGCACCTATATTTATAATGCCATACAGGGCAACTGACTGGGTGCCGGTTGCCCAACTCCCCATGTACGTGAAAATATGAGCACCTCTCCACCTTCCCACACACCGAGAGACGAAGCGTCATAATAACTGCTACCTGGCATGGCACCTCGTCTTCCCTAGGAGGGTCCATTCGATTCAAAGCCCTTGAAGGGATAACTCATCCCTCCAAGGCCTCGGGGGCTACACTTAGCAGGTGTGCTCCCGTGCACCCACTGGACAACTCCCTTCAAACCAAACAAACAACAACCACCCATGTGCACTTGTCCTCAAGCCTTTGAAGGAGTGCTCCACTCCTCCACAGGCTCGGGGGCTACTATCGGGTATCAATAGTAGGCATATCCAACCAAGGGAGTATAGCTGTTAAATTGCCCAAGGCTTAGGGACGGCTTCTGCCTTGTCCGAGCCCCCATAATGTCATCAAAGCGCCCGACTCCTGTAATGTAAGCACGGGAGCACCCGTCCCTCCTAGCATACTTCCACCTCACCTGAGGGACACGTAGAGCCCTCTAGCAAGGTGGGGAGTCACGTGGGCCCCCACCACAGCGCGTATTCCCACTGATGGGACGGACATGACCGTGCACAGTGGATGGGAGCATGGGAACCGTGCTCTGATCTAACATGACCCTAGTCATTCCACCATGACGACGTCCATACCGCTATAGCGATGGGGGTAACGGCAACTATACCACCTAACTCCCTCTCTACGCAAATCCGGGCGCACGCATCGCCCATCATCGATAGCACAGAAGCATGGCCATAGCACGTTGCACTAGCAGATGGAGAGGCCAAAAGCTTGATGCGCCACTGCGTCTCTGCACTATAGGATAAACTACTCACGCCGGATAAGGAGGAAGACGGCCACACCCGAGTCCACCTATTTGTTTTTCTCTTTCGTCTTTTCCCTATTTCACCTTTTTACCACAAATGTACCGCGTGCCCTCCCCTTAGGAACTATAAAAGGGAGGCAGAGGCCACATCTAGGGGCTGGGGAGAGATTGAAACAGACTTCGATCGAGTCACACCTCACCGATTCAACACTCAAAACACCACGAGACTTGGGATCCGCTCCCTCTCTCGAAAACTTGTAACCCCTACTATAAGCACTCTAGTGCAAGGCAATACGAGCAGTAGCAGAATCCACTAGATGTAGGGACGTTCTTGCCTGAACCAGTATAAGCCCTTGTGTCTGCATTGCACACCATCCGGGCCTAGATGCGCAGTCACAAATTCACTCGTCTAGTGTCTAGGAGTAGTTCTAGACGCCAACACATATGGTACATCCATAGGTCTTTTAAATTAAGCATGGTGCTTAGGTTAAAATGACCTTCTTTAATCAAAATTTGACATGGTGTTGAGTGTTGAATCTTGGTTAATGAACTTTGAGCAATATCTTCATAAACAATGAGCATAATTTATCATGGGGTAAATCAAGGCTAGAATTATTTTACAAACTTCACTTTAGCCTTGTTTATGCTAAATGATAAAAAGTTGGGTGAACACATAAAATAAAATAAATAAATAAATATTATAGTAATAATAATAGTAATACTAAGTAAAAAAAGAAACAATAATGATAATAAAAGTTAGGCTCCCCGGTGTTCGAACTGGTAGAGCCCTTGCTTGTTTTCTTTTTCTTTTTGTTTTGTTTCTTTGTTAAAAATAAAGTAGGTACAAGAATAAGTGTGGAGGAAATCTCTCAAGCATAACAACCACACACTAGAGATCTCCCCAACACGTTGCACAACACTAAAAGGTCCAAATCGTAGAAGGATGAGATAGATAGTTTCAGAAAGGTTTGGCTGAACCTGTGGTTAGCCAAACCACATCTGAATCCTTTAACTCCTTCATCTTCAGCGGTGGTTTGTGCAACTCTTCCCTCAACTCCCTATGATTGAGTTTGAAAATAAAATTTTGATCACTAAGAAAATAAACTCACATAAACCCTCAGAAGCCCCATACAAACCACAATTTGTTCAAAACTTCAAAAAATGACATGCTTATAACATCCTTAAGATAGAAGCTTGCATAAAGTTTGTTCCATATACATGTATTTATTATAGTGGGAAAATATTCTAATAGGACAATCATGTTGACTAGGTTGTTGTGAGGTATGATATAGTTCTGACTATATTATACGAGTGCGGAAGAACGCTATCCTAGAACAACTCTCAAGTTATGTAATCCATGATCATCTCCAAGTAGATTCCCTTTTGCTTAGGAGCTTGAGCCTATAGACGTGGTTGCTAGCTCCTGAATGTTGACCTACAAAAGACCTATATCCAAACCTTGCTTGATCCATAAGCCCAAGCTTAGTTTCCTTAAATGTTTGTGTATGTCATGGTTGTTCAGCACCCTTTTACTAAGACCTTGTTTGATTGACCAACCGAGACACCAGCATTCGACCATGGTTGTTCCTTGCCTGTTGTGGAGACCATACCCAAATCCATGTTGGACCTCCTGATTGCCTCTTCCAAAAGTGAACTGGCGTAATGTAATTTCTCTTGCTATGATCTCGGAATCCTTGCTTGCAAATCTTGTAGCTACCTTATCAACTCAATCTTTGATCGGTATATTGGTTTTGCCTTTAAGTTTATGCCATTCCTCTCCAATCTCCTCAAGTATCTGAATGTTTATCATTCTTGATCTCATGTTGTTGCCCAACATGACCAGATCTCATGTTAATCTTTTATCTAGTAATCATCTTGGTGGACGCAAGGCGTGCGTGGAATTTAAGCAAGAGTCCCCTGTTCAGTTGTCGTCGGAAATTGAGCTATGTTCTCTTGTGTTGTGTGTTGATCTTCGGACCGCCTCCTTGTTGATTCCAAAGCTTGTGACTATCTTTGCTTGCTATCCCCTTGCTTAGTGCTTGTTCTAATAATCCAATTTCCATCACTCGAAATTTCACCTCGGTTGTGTGATTGGTAATGGTATTATGAGTAGCAACTGATGGTGCCACAATGAAACCGAGAGCATCCTGTGGGTGCCCGACACAAGGTTGTGCTACTCGGCACGCGCTAGTATCGTGGTTTCTAGTCAAGATCCATTGCAGGACAACACAATGTGATATTTTCTCATGATCCTTCCTTGGTTATCTTCCCATATCTTATCAGAAGATCCTTATATCGGACCGGTTGTAGTAGAGCTTCCTCCTGAAGTTGCTAAGAGGATGACCTTTGAAGAACAGTCACCGACATAAACATTAACAGGCTGCAAGAGGTGGTAGACAAGTGATTCTACCTGGCTATGCCAGTATTGATGACCACCACCTAGTGAGCAACGTATCTCATCCCCATTGGATAAAAAGGACACACAACACTTAATGTTTGACAAGTTATCTGTTGGATCAGAATCGATCATCATATTATGCATATGACCGGGTTATCCAAGCCATAATCCTTGTATGCATAGTGATCATATAGTCAAAATCAACCCTCTTGGGTGTGACTCCTTATCTGCTGACTTTGATGGCAACCGCTTGTTCTACCACGATTGTGGTCAAAAGTGAAGATTTGGAGCTTTTTAGGGTTGAGAGACAACTGATTAGTTACCAGTAGGAAGGTTAATCTCCAGCTAGGTAACGACTCATTGGTAGCTATGAAGACCATGTCTCACAAAATGATGTTAAGCAAGGGAGCAACAAAGCCGGTCAGCAATGCAAGTGTTGCTTCTTCCCCAAATGTGCTATCAAGTCAATTCTATCTTGGACAATCGCACAGATAGTACAAGATGTTATGTCAGATAAGTATGGAGCTAGCGAAAGCACGTCCTTAGTTTTGGTTAGCAACATTGTGCCCTAGGTGCCATAAACAAAAATTGTTCAGGACTCTATTAGACGAAGTGCCAAAGGATATTCAGAAATGGTCCCTTATCTATGTAGGAATGCCCTCCATGTAGAGTATGCTTTGTGCCCTACAAAAGTAGCCTACAAGTTCAAAGCGTATGTATCATCAGGTTGGTATCTGAATCAACAGTTGAGGTTATTTCCTAAGAAGCATATGAGGTAACCTTTAGCCTCCATCCTCAGTAAGAAAAGTTGCTGCTGCTGTGTGAAGAGTCAGAAAGTACAAAACACACACCACAATGTGTGAAGCGAAGAAAAAGAAGAACAAGCAATCTGTCCGGATTTTGTGGCACTAAACCGGTTACATTTAAGCCGGTAATTAGTGACTCAAACGTGGTTGGATTGGACCCAAACTCGGTAATCTCATTCCTCACTTAGGACTCTTCGATGCCTTAAGTTGGTTTGAGGATTGGTTGAGTAAAACATCAGAGTTGAGAGAGGTTTGGTCCGTTCATTTTGCTGCAATCTCAGGACAGAGCAGTTTTGGTAGATGAATTGTTTGATAGCCAAACGGTGTTAGTTTGAGCTAAATTTTGGTCAGTAGTTAGAAGACTCATGGATCTATATGCCTACCTAAATTTGTGCAAATTGGAGCAGTATTTTGTGAGATATAAACCGAAAACCAAAGGGGACAGAATCTGCAATTTCTCTGGCAGCTTCTACCATCCCTCTTATTAGAAGGTTGTGTTTGCAATTGATGCCAAGATTAGTAACATGGTCAATGTCTTGCCGTTAGATAAACCTTTAGATGCCTAGAGGAGACTCCATGCATCCCTTTTTGCCTTGCTTGTGCCCACTCCTATAAACAATGTCTGAGCAGTAAAGGTGTTCTACAAGTCAGATGGGGCCATTGCGAGTCGGAAGCAAATGGAAAGGTGTCAAACCATAGATTTCAGATTATGATTTTGAGATATTGATTGACCTTAGAATGGAATCCTTAATGTCAAATGTAGTTCTAGAAGGCTAGTTTGGCTATAGTGCAAGTCAACCCAACTTACTGCGCAACTGCACCATGAAGGAAATCGCACTCAACTTGCTCAGTAGTGAACTATTTCCTGAAGTCTGACGAATACTTGTAACCTTTGTTGTCCTCCAGGTCTAGCTTTCATCCTTCCTCTGCAAGGATTTCCAATGATAGCTTGATCTTTGCTACCTTATATGTGTTTTTACCCAAGAGGTTGCATCAGATTCGAAGGTTTCCCTAATGGTTGATCATCGAGAACGTTGAGCCAACAGAGTCACCTATCACCTTCACCCCTTGCTTGACAGACTTAGATAATACAGTGTTGTTATCAGAGAAAGAGATCTGCACACATGGAACATTATGTAGTTTTCCATTAGTTGGCATCTGAGTGGTTGAGCATTTTTGACCAGCATAGACCTTGTCTATTGGTTAATCAATTTTCCATCGCCTCAGAGGATGTTTACCCGTTTATGATCTCATCCCTCTAGAAAGTTGTACTCAAGCCACTTTGGTAGAGGACTGCTTTTCAAACTTTGTGAATAAACATAGAGTTATTGTAATGAGTATCCTTTCGAAGAATTATGGACTAGTTTAAAATTCATATGGCCTATACTATATTTCCTAAAGAAGCAAATATTTGTGAGTAGTTAGTTTGTGATCCAACACACTCTCCGTATACCGAGAACGAAGTATGGTGGTATCTTGGATTCCTCCCAAAGTAACTATGCTTCATGGAAGTCAATGAAGGAAATTCTTTAGATAGAATTTACTACGAAGAGCACATATCAGAAAGATGTCTTCACCAGATTAGCCTCTCTGATGCTTGAAACCAAGTAACCTAATGCCATCACTGATGTTGGGAATAAAGATAACATGCTTCTCTGCCCTTGAAAGTCTATCGCCCTGAATCTCGGGACGAGATTCTTTTAAGGGGCGAGGGTTGTAACACCCTAGGTGTTTATCAGCAGTTAAGCAATGGGTTTGAGCTCAAACATGGCAGATTAAGTGGTGTAGAAGATGTCAAAGCCAAGCCTATGGAATTGAGTCCCAACTTAAACTTGGATATTGCACCATTGCTTACATATCGACCCTTTTCAAAATGTATTCTTGGGAGATGTTAATGGAACTTATTTCATGTGTCTCACATTACTCTCTATCTATAGTAATCACTGGAAAATTTTCATGAAGTTTGGAACCAAGAAGTCACATGAAATGATAAGTTATATCCTTGTTGGAATGGCTTTAGTAAGTGCTTGAATTGCACTATTAAGTGAATGGAAATATAGGTCATCAACCAAACCTTGCAACCTTACCCAAATGACTCTAGATGAACTCTACAACAAAAGTCATGAAAGGTTAATGTTGAGCAAATGCCAAGAAAATGCTTCAATGGATCCAAAAAGGATAATTCAAGCTTTATCGTGATACTACTTTGGTCAAAGTGGAACTGTAGGTTATGTACTTGTTTTGATGTTGGACCTTAAATAAAAGTTGTAGTATATATTATGGATAACAAACTTTGTTTTTGGACCCAAGTATAAATCAACTTCTAAGTCGCTCAAATAGTGGCCTCAAAACTGGATACAGTGCTGTTTTGGTCCCTCCAGGAATTTTTATAAGTCCCTGATTGACAGCAATAAGTTGGCATGTTTGTAACATTTTATCTTCCAAATTCTTATGGCAACTCAATTGTATTCCTTAATACAAGTTGAAGTACACTTTGTGATGGAAACAACGAAACAAGTCTTGTTAGTTTTGGAGTTCAGTTGGATCTTCAAGAATAGCCTCCAAAGTAGCAAAAGTTACTTTGTCACTTGAATGATAGTGACATTGGCATTCCTCGTTCTCCAAGTTTTATTAAACAACGTGAGTGGATCCAAAAATAAAAGTTGGAGCTAAAATTATGGGGAAGGTCTAGGAAGAAGTTGGCTTGAGTTGGACCACGTTTGGATCATCCTTTTGGGTTTCCTTGATCATTGTCAAGTGTGTTGACAATGCTAACATGGACCTTAATTATCTCCTAATCTAGAGCCCTAATGGCTGAGCACCCTTAAACAAAATTTGAGGGCTTTAGGTGTAGATCAAACTTCATTTTGGGCTTAGAGTCCAATTCGGCCCGGAAGCGGCCCAAAATCGGCTTCCACGTTGGCCACTCCGTCGTCCGCCACCTGTTCGGGGAAAGGCTAGAACGGGCGACGCGTGTCATGGACGTGTCCTCCATGTGCTGGTCGCTCCCCCACCATGGCCTACTCCTCCCTGCTTGCCCCCACTTGTCCTTCTCACTCTCCACCACGGGAACACGGGCGCGTCCGCCATGGCCAAGGCAGCTGAGCTCGCCGCCATCGCCGTTGTCCCACCTCCGAGCCTTCCCACGCCCAACGGACCGAAGCACCGCCTACCCCACGTCGCGCCGCCCCCTACGCGCCCCTCCACGGCCACTCTTCATCGCCGTAGAGCACTGCCATTGGTGCCGTGATAGCCGCAGCCGCGTGCGTGTGGGCAGCCCGCCACGGGCAAGCTCCGGCCGTGCCGAGGCCACCTGCGGGTGCGCCAGACGCCGCCATGCCTTGCCGGCCCATTCCCTACCGTCGACGTGCAGCCGGAGTGCCCAAATCCGTGAGCTCCAGCGCGCCCCCTCTGTGATTCGTGACCAGGGACTTCGGATTCGAATTCGAGAAAAGGGAAGGACCTATCTATGAACTCCTAAACTCATGTGAATAGTGCCACAAGGACTGATTTGTGTTAAATTGGCTGAAAGTTTGGAAATTCATAGCAAATCATAGAAAATGAGGACTTTTTGGAATCCTTGTGAAATTGTCTATGCAGTGGATCTATAATATGGCATTTTTTAGTTTAAAGTTTTAGCTATAAAAATAGATTTATGCAGTTAGGTTTTTAATGCTAGTTGTATTTGTCTTTTTTATAACTGCAGATCTAGGGCTCCAAATGAAGTGAATTTTTTGGGGCATGCTACTCATGTCATGTTTGATGTGTGGTAAAATTTCATGAATATTGGGTGTAGTACGAGTGAGTTATAGATTTATCTTGCTCTCACATGATTTCTTGCATTAGAAATTTATCTTTTTCATAGAGGTTGCTATGCTTATTCCAATGGCATGAAATTTGTACAGTAGACTATTGAGAGGATAGGTGAGCTACTGTAATTTTTGTAGAATTTACTATGCACTTTTGTTGTATGTTCATTAAAAAACCTTATTATCCAAATAAATTAAGAAATGTATTAAAAGAATTTATTTGGTGGTGGTCACTATGTTTTGTGGTGTTCATTAGTCATGTGTGATGTATTGGTAAAGTTGGTTTTGTCCAATTATATGTTTGCAACATAAGTTAATAATTATTTCTTGCAAATATTAGTTTCTAGATAGCTCTAGGGGCCATGTAAATTACCCCATGTTAATGATGTTTTCTAGGCATCTTGTCTATAGAAAAGTTATGGTGAATTACATGATCTAGTTACTATTAAAATTTGGTGGTATTTAGCTAAGTAGTTTTTGAGTTACAGGTGTTTAAAGTTAGAGTACAGGATTGGTAGCTCTCTGTCTTGTCAGGATCAGTTTCTGTAATTATGTAATTTGACCTACTTAACTTGTGAATCATGCTTTGATGTCTAAAGATGAAATGTGGACCATTTCATAATCTTTCCAGACTGTCTTGTTGCATATCATTTGGATTTATAGAACTCCAGTTATAATTTAATTACTCAGCTGCTTCTTGTGTGTCCAGGATTTGGTAGATTCTAGTTTTAGTGTTTGCTTCACTTTGCCTTGCTTTGCATGTTGCTAAGTGTGATTCATGTCTTTGATTCTTTGTCTATTGCACTTCCATGTGTTCATGCACTTGCATCTCATCTAGGTACACTAGATGCACCACGTGAAGGACAAGATGGTGTTTGGTGAACCTATCCCGAAGATGGAAGGACTGGACAAGTGCTAGGAGGGGAGATGCTCACCAAGCGAGTGTCCTCTAACAAACACTGACTTGTGTCGGATCCCAAGCAAGCCCTAGGGCATTATAACCCTCCTATTTTATGAAATCAATTGGGTATATATGTTATATGCTGCATTAAGTTATAGGAGTTGGTTGGAAACACTTACTTCATATATATCCTACCTGTAACACCCGAGGTGTTAGGCTTGCAGTTGACACTTGCATTGCATGAGCCTAAGCATCATTTGTTCATATATGAGCATGTAACATATGTGATGCACTAGTGAAACATGTGAAACATGCCTATATAGAATGTGCTTTGAAACATCTGTAACATCTCTTTGAAACATATGCAACATGCTCTTGTTAATTATGTTTCAATGTGTGTATGTAGATGCTCATGCTTGGTAATGCAAGTGAGTGTTGATGTCACTTCTTTCATGACCAAATCTTGTGGTAATCTTTCATTTTGTCCTCACTTTGGTGAACGCTAGGCGTGAGTGGAATTAAGCAAAAATCTCGTGCTTAGTCGCATTCAGCAATGGAGCTATGTTATCTTGTGAGGTGTTTTGATCTGCGAATAGCCTCCTTGTTAATTCTAAACCTTGTGACTACCTTTGCTTGCTATCCCTCCCTTGTATAATGCTTATTTTTACAATCCAAATTGTGTCACTTAAAATTTCACCTTGGTGGTGTGATCGGTAATGGTGTTATGAGTAGCAACTAATGGTGCCGTGACGAAACCGAGAGCCTCCTGTGGGTGCACACACAAGGTTGTGCTGCTCGGCACATGCTGGTATTGTGGTTTCTAATCATAATCCATTGCAGAACAACACTGATGTGATTTTCACGTGACCTTCTTCCTTGGTTGTCTTCCCATATCTTATCAAAAGACCCTTATATTGGACCAAAAGTAGTAGAGCTTCCTCCTGATGTTGCTAAGAGGATAACCTTTGAAGAATAAGTCACTGACATCAACATTAACATACTACAATATGTGGTAGCCAAGTGACTCTACTTAGTTGTCCTAGTATTGACGAATGTCATCTAGTGAGCAACGTTTCTCATCTCTATTGGATAAAAAGGACACACAACACTTAATGTTGGACAAGTTATCTATGGGATGAGAATCGATTGTTGCATTGTGCATATGACCCGAGCTATCCAAGTCTCAATCTTGGGTGCATAATGACCATACAATCGAAATCAACCATCTCTGGTGTGACTCCTTATCTGCTGACCTCGGTGGCAACCATTCGTTCTGCGTCAACCACGATTATTGTGGTCAAGAGTGAAGATTTGGAATTTTTATTGTTGAGAGACAACTGCTTAGTTACCAATAGGAACATTAATCTCCAACTAGGTAATGAGTCCTTGGTAGCTATGAAGACTATGTCTTACAGAGCAATAACCAACAAGAAGTTGATCAACTAGCCAACAACTTGAGTGATACTCTATCTTCCAGAGCTATTGTGATCAAGTAAATTCTGTCTTGGAGAATCACACAGATAGTGCAAGGTGTTCAATCAGCTAAGGTGAAGAATTAGAGAAAGTATGCCCTAGTTCCGATCCGCATCCTTGTGCCCTTAGGTGCCACAAACGGTTTGTTCATAACTTTATTGGATGAAGTGTCGAGGAATATTCGGAAGCGGTTCCTTATCCTTGTAGGAATGTTCTCCAGGTAGAGTATATGTGTTGCCTTGCAAAAGTAACCCGCAAGTTCAAAGCGTGTGCATCATCGGATTGGTATGTAAATTAATGGTCGAGATCTACTGTTGGATGGCCCTTTTGAGGTCCCACAGATACTAGTTTACACTCTTTCATTTGCTTTTGCTTTCTCGTATAAACAATGTACAAGCAACCTTGGTTTCTGCAAATCAAATTATACCATCGCAAATCGAAAGCAATTTGAAAAGTGTCAAACAATAGATTTCCCATCTTAGAACTGCTATTTGATGCTAAAAAGGAAGACTCAAGGTGAAAAGTTAGCCTAACAAAGCTAGTTTCACTACATTGCAAGTCCAACTCAACTTACTATGCAACTGCCTCACAATGGGGATTGTACTCAGCTTGCTCGGTAGTGAGCTATTTACCAAAGTTGGTAAATACTTGCAATTTTTGCTATCTGCCAGACCTCGTTATATCCTTTTTTGGCAATAATTGCTAATACTCACGGATCTTTGGTATCTTAAAGTGTTCTTACCCAAGAGGTTGCATCTGATTCAACCCAGATAACTGTTGCCATTGGATAAGAGAATCTTCTTAGGAAACATTTGGCAGAAATATGAAGCCGACAGAGTCAGCTATCACATTCACTAACCCCTCAATAGACTTAGATAATATCGTGTTGTCATCAGAGAAAGAGAACTACACACATGGAATAGGAAGTAGCTTTCCATTAGTTGATATCTGAAGGATTGAACATTTACAACCAGCATAGACCTTGCCTCTTGGTTACTCAGTATCATATAACCTCTGAGGTCGTTTGTCATCTATGATCTCACCCTTTTAGAAAGTTGTGCTCAAGCCACTTTGGTAGAGGACCGCTTTTCAAACGATGGGAAAATAGATTCATTTCAACAAGTATACTTCTGAATATTGCAGTCTAGTGTCAAGTTCATATGGCCTATGTTGTGTCCATTAAAGAATCAGATACTTGTGAGGGTTCGCTCATGGACCAAATGATCTTCGTACTTTGAGAATGCAGTACTATGCTATCTTGGATTCCTCCTAAAGTAACAATGCTTCATGGAAGTCAATGAAGGAAATTCTTCAGACAAATTTTACCATGAAGAGTAAGTATCAGAAAGTGCCTTTGACCAAATTATTCACCGATGTTGAAGGTTTGTAGCTGAATGCTATAGCGGATGTTGGAAACTAGATAACGTGTCTCTCTTCCTTAAAGACATTTCGTTCTGAATCTCAGGACGCGATTCCTTTAAGGGGAGGGTTGTAACACCCCAGGTGTTAGGCTTGCAGTTGGCACTTGCATTGCATGAGCCTAAGCATCATTTGTTCATATATGAGCATGTAACATATGTGATGCACTAGTGCAACATGTGAAACATGCCTATATAGAATGTGCTCTGAAACATCTGCAACATCTCTTTGAAACATATGCAACATGCTCTTATTATTAATTATGTTTTAATGTGTGTATGTAGATGCTCATGCTTGGTAATGCAAGTGAGTGTTGATGTCACTTCTTTCATGTGCCTCGCATCACTTTCTATCTATAGTGATCCCTGGAAAAGTTTCATGAAGTTTGGAATCAAAAAGTCACATGAAATGATAAGTTATATGCTTGTTTGGATTAGAATTGAAACATGCCTTACATCCCATGGGAACTAGTGTTTATGCAACATACAAATTCAACATGTGCAACACATCTTGGACACATGTGGAACAACCTATTGAAACATGGGTAGCATGTATCTTGAAACAAACACATGAAACAATTGAAACATGGTGATGAAACAACTATAGCATTTCACTTGAGTTCTATGTTTCAATGCATGTGAGGCCTACACTTTTGTGCAACCTATGCATGGTGTGTATGTTTGGCCTCTACAACACCTTAACTACACTTAAGACACTTAATTGAACAGTGTTCATGTTGATCATTTTGCCTAAATGTGCTTTTAAGTGATGGTTGACCATGTATGGACCCTAGAACCCTTTTGTTTGACCATTTCAAAAGTGGGACCTAGAAGCTCTACATGACTGTGCACCCTTTTACAAAGTTGTATAGAATTTTATAAGGAACAAACTTTGTTTAAGGGTCAAGTCATGAAAATGTGTGGAACATGCTCAAAAAGGGCCTACAAGTCAAATTTAGGGCTGTTTCCCAACACTTAGCATATTCTAAGTCCCTAATCGGCAGCATTAAGTCAACAGGTTCGTGACATTTTATCTTCCAATTTCATATAGTGGCTCAATTAGATTCCTTAATATGAGTTGCAGTACTGTTCATGAGGGAAACAATGAATCAAGTGTCATCACATTTGGAGTATATTTGGATCTCCAAAATCAGTGGCTAAAACAGCATGTTTGCAACTTTGTCGCTCAAATGACCTTGACATTGGCATGTCGCGTTCTCCAACATTTGTTAAGTAACTTGGGTAGGCCCAAATGTAAAAGTTGGAGCTTATATGATGAGGAAGAGCATACAACAAGATGGCTCCAGTTGCATTTCATTTTGATCGTCATTTGTTGGAGTTTGTTGATCGCTGTCAACGCTCTGACACCGTCATTTTGGACCTTCATTAGCCATTGATCCTTAGCTCTACTGACTGATGGCCCTTAACAGAAGTTGGAAAGCAACCTAGGATCAGCAACTTTTCTTTTAGGCCCATTGGCCAACTCCACCTGGAAAACGGCCCAAATCGGCGTCCCAACTGACCCACGCCATAAACCGCTAGCTGCTCGGTAAAATGCCTCAGAGGTCGGCACGTGCCGCGGGCATGGCGACCATGTAGGAGCCGATGCCCCACCTCCTCCGACATGTGCCCCATGCCCCTGAGTCAACGAGGCGACGCCCTGGCTTGCCCTCTGCTTCTCCCTCCTCACTCGCCTTGACTCCCCGCTTTCGTTCTCACCGTGCACGTGCACAGAGCGCGGCCGCGCCATGGCCGGGTCGGCAGAGCTCCCTGCTATCACCTGTGCTTTGCCTCCACGCCGCCTCTACCGGAGTCAGCTGCATCATCGCATTCTCCAGTTCGTACCGCCACCATCGGCACTCTCTGGCAGCGTCCCTAGCCGCTGCTCTCCTCACCGGTGGAGCAGCTGCCGTCGGTCTGTGAAGACAAGTGACCGACCCTGCACGCCGCGTCTCTAGCCAAGTCAAGCCTGGCCAACCCTCCCCAATGTCGTCACCGCCCTCCTATGAGCCTAGCGCACCATTTACCCGCCTCCCTCTGTCGCTGGAGCAGCGCGCCGCCGTGCCGTGTCGCCTCCCCACCGGGGCCGTACGTGCCTGGGCCTCCTCGGGCCACCTCGGGTCAAGCCGTGGGCACCTAAGGATGTGCCTGGTGATGGGGATGCTTCCCCACCATTTCTCCATCCCCAGCAAGCCTCCTCCGGCCGCCACCGACCGGTTCCCCCTCCATCCTCTGCTCTCTATTCGTGGGAAGAAGAAGAGGGACTCCGCGCTCGAATTCGAGAAAAGACAGGGGGTTAAGTGTAAACCGCAGACTCATATGAATATTACAGGGAAGGACCTTTCTGTGTAGTTTAGTTTGTGAATAGTTGAGGGGCCCCGAAGCAAATGTGTTTTCCCTTTTCTGTTATTCTTTTTTTATGCATATAAATCGGCTAAATCTTTGAAAATTAATATCTCATGCTAGGAAGCTCCAAAAATAGCAAATGAGGACTTTTTGGAATCCCTATGAAATTATCTATGCAATGGATCTAGAAAAATTCATGTTTTAGTTTAATATTTTTGCTGTAAAAATAGATTTTTCATATTAGGTTTTCAATGCTAGTTGTATTTGTCATTTTCCTAACTGCAAATTTAGTGATCTAAATGAAGTGAAATTTTTGTGGCATGCTACTCAGGACATATTTGATGTGTGGTAATAATTTCATGAATTTTAGTTGCTTTATGAGTGAGTTATTAGTGTATCTTGCTCTCACATGATTTAGTGCAATATCCAATTGTCTTTTTCACAGAGGTTGATATACATGTCCAAATGGCTTGAAATTTGGACACTGTACTATTGGGAGCATATGTAGGTCATTATAATTTTGGTAGAATTTATTGTGTAATTTTTTGTAGGTGTTCATAATTCCACCTAATTATCTAAATAAATTAAGAAAATGCATTAAAAGAATTTATTTAGAAATGGACATTATGTTTTATGGTGTTGATTAGTCATGTGTGACATGTTTGTAAAGTTAGTCTTATCCAATTATATGTTTGCAACATAAGTTAATAATTATTTCTTGCAAATGAGGTTTCTGGATGGATCTGGAAACTTAGCAAAGTTCTTCGTGATAATGTGCTTTGTTGTAAAACTTATTTATACAAAAGTTGTAGATAATTTATGTATCTAGCTTCTGTTAAAATTTGGTGGCATTTGGCCATGTGGTTTAGGAGTTATAGCTGTTGAAAGTTGGGTTACAGAATTGCTTGCTCTCTGTCTTGTTAGACCAGTTTCTGTGTTTGTGTAAATTCAACATATTAAACTTTGGAATCAAGCTGTGATGATTATAAATGAAATGTAGATAATTTCATAAGCTTTCCATAATGTCTTATTTCAAGTAATTTGGAGTTGTAGATCTCCAGTTATGATTAAATTACTTAGCTGCTGTTCTGATGCCCAGAAAGTGGCAAATTCTAGTCTAGTGCTTTGATTAACTTTGCCATGCTAGTGTGTTGAAGTATGACACCTATCTTTGATGGTACTTGGTTTAGTACCCTGTGATCTTGTGGGACTTGTTTCTTGATTGATGTGATTGCCCTCTTATATGTTATGCCTTAATGAGGATTAAGTTAATTAGCTATAGGTGATTATGTGAACTTTGGTATGCTTACTTGATTACTTTGTTTATTGCACTTCTATGCATTCATACACATGCATTGTTGCACCTCATTTAGGTACGCTAGCTAAAACACGTGAAGGACCTGATGTGGAGCTAACCAGAAGATGGTGTTGGTGGATCCATCCCGAAGATAGAAGGATAGGACAAGTGCTGGATCGGAGGATGCTCGCCAAGCGGGTTTCACCTGACATACTCTAACTTGAGTCAGATCCCAGGCAAAGCCTCAGAGCATTATAAACCTCCTACCTTCAAAGCAATTAATTCTATATATGTTATAAGTATTGTTGCTTTGAGTGGTAGGAGTTGGTTGGAAACCCTTGCTGCATTATATCATTCCTTGTCCAGATATATGAATCTTTGAATCCTACATAGACTAGGATCGAGTAGATGCTTAGCCCTTCTTTAAGTGGTAGAAGTCAGGTGATTTTCTATCACCTGCGAGATGTAGGGATATTCATATATGGCACGGTTGGCTATATTTGCTATCGTGGAAAGGAACCAGGTGTTAATAAAATGAAATGAGACCGGACGGGATGATGATAGTGAAGCAACAAGGCATGGAGGTCTTGGGTATGGATCTATCCCCATCTGAGTCGTTTAAGGACCGATTCGCTGTACGTCCTTGAGTCATGTTGAACGCAGTCTAACACTTAGTTGGTCGGATAAGTCGTTCTGACCGCGAAGCCGAGTAATACAGTTCAGGTCGGGAATCGAATGGTAGGTCGTATCTTGGAGGTAGTAAGGATGTGCTTGGGGACATTGGCGTGAGACCAAGGAGGGCTCAGAGTCCCTCTCACCTGGCAGAGTGTTGCCCTTGGGGATGCGGCATCAGTCGAACCCGCGACTCCTGAATTGTATGAAAGGTGGCTTGTGCGACCCTGGCAGGGGCCTGCGCGGTGAGTGTTAGAAATACCCCTCCAGCTGGATAGGAACTCAATTCAAATCACCATCGCTCTCGGTTAGTGAGCACTTGACTTGAGTAGCGGCAACGTAGATGCCATTAAATTGAACGGATGGTTAATTGGATGATGATGTAAATGTTGCCTCAATTTATACCTGCTATGGTTAATATTGTTTGCTCCTAATCAAGTGACTGCTCTAGTACAGGTGCTAATATAGATGACATGTTAATGATGATTAACTTGATGCTTAAGCATTAATGATTACTTATCGGTATTAAGCTTTTATGCAAAATGTTGTCAAGCTAGCCCCACTTTATATCAGCCTTGCATGATCCTTGGTGTCACTTTATTTCTGGTTTTTGACAGGTAAGTCTAGCCGAGTACCTTGTCGTACTCAGGGTTTTATTTCCCACTTGTTGCAGGTTGTGATGTATCATGGCGACTGCAAGAGTTGGTTGGCTCCTACCTTAGTGGCGAAGTGTGATCATGGGCATGATCCTTCTTATTTACCTTATCTCTAATGCTTTTGTTGGAAGTTGACCTTAGTACTGGCATGTATTTGAAATAAGATTAATGTTAGTTTCAAATTACTTTGCTTCCGCTACTTTTCAATTTAAGTTGTAATAACTATGTTGAACTCCGATGTATATTGAATTACTTGTGAAATGGTTGTAACATGTGACTTGTTATGTTGAATCACTACAATCTTGGCTTATATGTTGGTTGGTTTGAAATCCCTCATGATTTCATTGGACTACCGGAGTTATATGGGCTCAAGTGCGAGAATTTGATCATTTCGGTGATTGTTTTTGTGCTTGTGCTCTTATAATTTGGACGGTTCCGTGACAGCTGGTATCAGAGCAAGATTCAACATTAAATTTGTCGTATGTGTATTTAAAACAAAGGTTTTGTTTTATAAAATTAGTTTTTATCAACTTATAGCTATATATAGGTTTGCCAAATCTAAATTTTAAACCTGAGTATGCCAGTGGTCAATTTCCTTATGCCCATATAAGAATTATTAGGTGGCTTATATAAGTACTAACTTGTGGGGTTTTAATTTTTGCATCTACGCCCTTACCAAGGTATGTATGTGTGATAACTCTCCCACACTATGCTACTCGGTGTGTCAGATTAGAGGTATCCTTCATATATGAAATAGTCATATATGTCGCTAGTTTACTCTTATGCAACATCGCACCTACGCTCAGGTAAGTGTGAGTTGTGAGAGCATGACCGTCCAACCGTCGATCTAGGGGAGAGCTAGTTTTGGTTACTGGATTATTTACATGTTACCCACATGTACATATGAAGGTACTTAATTGTGGGTGATCGAAGGATTCGGGTAGTTTTGATGCTACATGTATATATACGGGGGTATATGTATATGGGAGTACTTAGAATTTTACTTTCCTGCTTTCATTGTGTGCTATATTGGGGAATTATTAGGCTGCAATGAAAATTTTTCTACAGGTATGCTAACCACGAATGCGTAAGTCGAATATAGCTAGCGACTAGCTATATATCGAAAGAGTGTGTGTTATGCCACCGACATAGAACGTGATCGCCACCTTAGGTTGGCAATCTTGTGAGGATGGATAGGACGAAGCATGCATCTTCATGATTGTTGCTTTATGCATAGTTATGCTCCTCTCACCCTTGTTCAAATGATAAGTAACTTGTGATCAATGTGTTACACTATCTTCCTTGTGTGAAGCTAAACAAGAATGCCTTACTCCATGTTGTTTGAAGATAGTGTGTGCTTAGCCTTGCTAGAAATAAGTGTGGTTACATGCCTGAACCTGTAAATATCCTCTAGTTTTGCCAAGTGGTGGATATGTTGTTCACCCAAGCGTTTGCAAATGCTTTAGACCTCACCTAAGTAATTATGATTCTTATTAATGAATTAAATTGGTTTGTCTAAGGTAATAATGTTTAGAGCTACTAGAATGACATGTTTGTGTGCTCTCTTGTTAAGTAGAACAAAGGCAAGCTTTGCTTTGCTTATTGAACGTTGGCTGCTAGAACAATTTCTGTTGTAGTGATGCTTTTGTGGTTATATTGGTGTTTTCTGTAGTTAAGGAGAATACCAAAGTTGTAGATAACTTACTCTTCTAGCTTGTCCAAAAATTTCGTGACCCTAGGCCTTATGGTTTGGGAGTTATGAATTTTAAAAGTTTACTGTCAGGTTTTGCTTATGCTCTGAATAGATCTGAATGTTTGGATTGTTTGACCTGTGTGCATATGGAATCATATCGTGGAAATATAGAATAAGTGTAGTACTTTTCATAAGCTTCCCAAAATGTCCTATAGCACTAATTGTGGTGGTCTAAATCTCTAGTTATGAGCTTGCAAAGTGGAATGACAGAATCTGTCCAAATCTGGGCAGGGATATCTTCTTTGTCTTGTTTGGCCTTGTTAGCTGTAGAATCATCTTGATATGATAATAAGAAAGTTATAGACAACTTAATAAGCTTTACATAAAGTTAAGGATCAGCCTTGTTGTGTCCCTAGAACTCCAGCTACGTATTTTTGAAGTTCATGTCAATTTTCTATCCATGTTTGTACAGACCTGAAACATTAGCATGTTTGGCCATGTTAACCTATGATTTAGCTTTTGGTATGAATAACAAAAGTGTGGAAAACTTTCTAAACTTTCTATAAAGTTTAGGATCACGTTTGTGGGGTGTCTACAACCTCAGTTATGGTTGAAACAAGTAACTACTGTGCTGCTGTCCAGATTATGTGCCCATGCTAAGTTAGTCACCTTAGCTAGCGTTTGTTTTAAGCTAAACTTGTAGTTAGTTCTTGCTTTAGATAAATGCTTGTTATGGGTGAGCCTGGTGATTAGTGATGAATGTTGTGTGCGAGCTTTTTGCTTGGTAATAGTTGCTTGAGTTCGTTTGTTTAAGCTTCTTCATGTGTCTGCTTGAAGTTATGATGCGTGTATGTATGCTTGTTATCTAATTAGTGCCATAGTTGTCACCTCATTGTCCTCGGTGAGTATACGAGTGTCGAATAGCTTATCTTAGAGCAATACTCGAGTTATGCGAAATGATTTCTTGGTGTCGTCTCCAATTAGATTCTTTTCCTTATGAGCCTAAGCTTGTAGTCGTGGTTGCTTGCTTTGAATGTTGGTACACAATGCCTTTGCCTGATATCTAAGCCTGAGCCTGGACCCTTAAATATTCGTGTATACCATGGCTGTCCTGCACCATACATGAATACCTTTGTTTGATCTACCAACCAAGATAGATTCTCGTAACGGCTTCCTTTTGGCCATAGTTGTTCTTTGCCAAGTTGTGGACATCATACCTAAATCCATGTTGTACCTCCCAGTTGTCTCTCCCAAAGGTTAGCTAGTGTGACGCAACGTCTCTTTGTTGTGGCCTCCAAATCGTTTGCTTGCAAATTCATGCATCTACCTTATCGACTCAATCTCTGATTACATACCGGTTTTCGCCCTTGAAGTTGGTTTAATCCATTCCCAACTTTTCCAAGCCTCGGGATGTTTGCCAGTCATAATCTCATGTTGTTGGCTAATATGACCAAATCTTGTGGTAATCTTTCATTTTGTCCTCACTTTTGTGAACGCTAGGCGTGAGTGGAATTAAGCAAAAATCTCATGCTTAGTTGCATTCAACAATGGAGCTATGTTATCTTGTGAGGTGTTTTGATCTGCGAATAGCCTCCTTGTTAATTCTAAACCTTGTGACTACCTTTGCTTACTATCCCTCCCTTGTATAATGCTTATTTTTACAATCCAAATTGTGTCACTTAAAATTTCACCTTGGTGGTGTGATCGGTAATGGTGTTATGAGTAGCAACTAATGGTGCCATGACGAAACCGAGAGCCTCCTGTGGGTGCACACACAAGGTTGTGCTGCTCGGCACGCGCTGGTATCATGGTTTCTAATCATAATCCATTGCAGAACAACACTGATGTGATTTTCACGTGACCTTCTTCCTTGGTTGTCTTCCCATATCTTATCAAAAGACCCTTATATTGGACCAAAAGTAGTAGAGCTTCCTCCTGATGTTGCTAAGAGGATAACCTTTGAAGAACAAGTCATCGACATAAACATTAACATACTGCAATATGTGCTAGCCAAGTGACTCTACTTAGTTGTGCCAGTATTGACGAACGTCATCTAGTGAGCAACATTTCTCATCTCTATTGGATAAAAAGGACACACAACACTTAATGTTGGACAAGTTATCTATGGGATGAGAATCGATTGTTGCATTGTGCATATGACCCGAGCTATCCAAGTCTCAATCTTGGGTGCATAATGACCATACAATCGAAATCAACCATATCTGGTGTGACTCCTTATCTGCTGACCTCGGTGGCAACCATTCGTTCTGCGTCAACCACGATTATTGTGGTCAAGAGTGAAGATTTGGAATTTTTATTGTTGAGAGACAACTGATTAGTTACCAATAGGAACATTAATCTCCAACTAGGTAATGACTCCTTGGTAGCTATGAAGACTATGTCTTACAGAGCAATAACCAACAAGAAGTTGATCAACTAGCCAACAACTTGAGTGATACTCTATCTTCCAGAGCCATTGTGATCAAGTAAATTCCGTCTTGGAGAATCACACAGATAGTGCAAGGTGTTCAATCAGCTGAGGTGAAGAATTAGAGAAAGTATGCCCTAGTTCAGATCCGCATCCTTGTGCCCTTAGGTGCCACAAACGGTTTGTTCATAACTTTATTGGATGAAGTGTCGAGGAATATTCGGAAGCGGTTCCTTATCCTTGTAGGAATGTTCTCCAGGTAGAGCATGTGTTTTGGCTTGCAAAAGTAACCCGCAAGTTCAAAGCGTGTGCATCATCGGATTGGTATGTAAATTAATGGTCGAGATCTACTGTTGGATGGCCCTTTTGAGGTCCCACAGATACTAGTTTACACTCTTTCATTTGCTTTTGCTTTCTCATATAAACAATGTACAAGCAACCTTGGTTTCTGCAAATCAAATTATACCATCGCAAATCGAAAGCAATTTGAAAAGTGTCAAACAATAGATTTCCCATCTTAGAACTGCTATTTGATGCTAAAAAGGAAGACTCAAGGTGAAAAGTTAGCCTGACAAAGCTAGTTTCACTACGTTGCAAGTCCAACTCAACTTACTGTGAAACTGCCTCACAACGGGGATTGTACTCAGCTTGCTCGGTAGTGAGCTATTTACCAAAGTTGGTAAATACTTGCAATTTTTGCTATCTGCTAGACCTCGTTTTATCCTTTTTTTTGGCAATAATTGCTAATACTCATAGATCTTTGGTATCTTAAAGTGTTCTTACCCAAGAGGTTGCATCTGATTCAACCCAGATAACTATTGCCATTAGATAAGAGAATCTTCTTAGGTAACATTTGGCAGAAATACGAAGCCGACAGAGTCAGCTATCACATTCACTAACCCCTCAATAGACTTAGATAATATCATGTTGTCATCAGAGAAAGAGAACTACACACATGGAATAGGAAGTAGCTTTCCATTAGTTGATATCTGAAGGATTGAACATTTACAACCAGCATAGACCTTGTCTCTTGGTTACTCAGTATCATATAACCTCTGAGGGTTGTTTGTCATCTATGATCTCACCCTTTTGGAAGGTTGTGCTCAAGCCACTTTGGTAGAGGACCGCTTTTCAAACGATGGGAAAATAGAGTCATTTCAACAAGTATACTTCTGAATATTGCAGTCTAGTGTCAAGTTCATATGGCCTATGTTGTGTCCATTAAAGAATCAGATACTTGTGAGGGTTCGCTCATGGACCAAATGATCTTCGTACTTTGAGAATGCAGTTCTATGCTATCTTGGATTCCTCCTAAAGTAACAATGCTTCATGGAAGTCATTGAAGGAAATTCTTCAGACAAATTTTACCATGAAGAGTAAGTATCAGAAAGTGCCTTTGATGAAATTGTTCACCGATGTTGAAGGTTTGTAGTTGAATGCTATAGTGGATGTTGGAAACTAGATAACGTGTCTCTCTTCCTTAAAGATCTTCCGTTCTGAATCTCGGGACGCGATTCCTTTAAGGGGGAGGGTTGTAACACCCCAAGTGTTAGGCTTGCAGTTGAAACTTGCATTGCATGAGCCTAAGCATCATTTGTTCATATATGAGCATGTAACATATGTGATGCACTAGTGCAACATGTGAAACATGCCTATATAGAATGTGCTTTGAAACATCTGCAACATCTCTTTGAAACATATGCAACATGCTCTTATTAATTATGTTTCAATGTGTGTATGTAGATGCTCATGCTTGGTAATGCAAATGAGTGTTGATGTCACTTCTTTCATGTGCCTCGCATCACTTTCTATCTATAGTGATCCCTAGAAAAGTTTCATGAAGTTTGGAATCAAAAAGTCACATGAAATGATAAGTTATATGCTTGTTTGGATTAGAACTGAAACATGCCTTACATCCCATGGGAACTAGTGTTTATGCAACACACAAATGCAACATGTGCAACACATCTTGGACACATGTGGAACAACCTATTGAAACATGGGTAGCATGTATCTTGAAACAAACACATGAAACAATTGAAACATGGTGATGAAACAACTATAGCATTTCACTTGAGTTCTATGTTTCAATGCATGTGAGGCCTACACTTTTGTGCAACCTATGCATGGTGTGTATGTTTGGCCTCTACAACACCTTAACTACACTTAAGACACTTAATGGAACAGTGTTCATGTTGATCATTTTGCCTAAATGTGCTTCTAAGTGATGGTTGACCATGTATGGACTCTAGAACCCTTTTGTTTAACCATTTCAAAAGTGGGACCTAGAAGCTCTACATGACTGTGCACCCTTTTACAAAGTTGTATAGAATTTTATAAGGAACAAACTTTGTTTAAGGGTCAAGTCATGAAAATGTGTGGAACATGCTCAAAAAGGGCCTACAAGTCAAATTTAGGGCTGTTTCCCAACACTTAGCATATTCTAAGTCCCTAATAGGCAGCATTAAGTCAACAGGTTCGTGACATTTTATCTTCCAATTTCATATAGTGGCTCAATTCGATTCCTTAATATGGGTTGGAGTACTGTTCATGAGGGAAACAATGAATCAAGTGTCATCACATTTGGAGTATATTTGGATCTCCAAAATCAGTGGCTAAAACAGCATGTTTGCAACTTTGTCGCTCAAATGACCTTGACATTGGCATGTCGCGTTCTCCAAAATTTGTTAAAAGTTGGAGCTTATATGATGAGGAAGAGCATACAACAAGATGGCACTAGTTGCATTTCATTTTGACCGTCATTTGTTGGAGTTTGTTGATCGCTGTCAACGCTCTGACACCGTCATTTTGGACCTTCATTAGCCGTTGATCCTTAGCTCTACTGACTGATGGCCCTTAACAGAAGCTGGAAAGCAGCCTAGGATCAGCAACTTTTCTTTCAGGCCCATTGGCCAACTCCACCCGGAAACGGCCCAAATCGACGTCCCAAGTGACCCACAACATAAACCGCCAGCTGCTCAGTAAAATGCCTCAGAGGCCGGCACGTGCCGTGGGCATGGCGACCATGTAGGAGCTGATGCCCCACCTCCTCCGACACGTGCCCCATGCCCCTGAGTCAACGAGGCGATGCCCTGGCTCACCCTCTGCTTCTCCCTCCTCACTCGCCTTGACTCCCTGCTTTCATTCTCGCCGTGCACGCGCACAGAGCGCGGCCGCGCCATGGCTGGGCCGGCAGAGCTCCCTGCTATCACCTATGCTTTGCCTCCATGCCGCCTCTGCCGGAGTCAACTGCATCATCGCATTCTCCAGTTCGTACCGCCACCATCTGCACTCTCTAGCAGCGTCGCTAGCCGCTGCTACTCCTCACCGATGGAGCAGCTACCGTCGGTCTGTGCAGACAAGCGACCGGCCCTGCACGCCACGTCTCCAGCCAAGTCAAGTCTGGCCAACCCTCCCCAGCGTCTTCACCGCCCTCCTGCGAGCCTAGTGCACCATTTACCCGCCTCCCTCTGTCGCCGGAGCAGCGCACCGCCGTGCCGCGTTGCCTCAGCACCGGCACCGTACGTGGCTGGGCCTCCTCGGGCCACCTCGGGTCAAGCCATGGGCACCTAAGGATGCGCCTGGTGATGGGGATGCTTCCCCACCATTTCTCCATTGCCGGCAAGTCTCCTCCGACCGCCACCAGCCGGTTCCCCCTCCATCCTCTGCTTTCTATTCTGTTTAGTTTGTGAATAGTTGAGGGGCCCCGAAGCAAATGTGTTTCCCTTTTCTGTTATTCTTTTCTTTTATGCATATAAATCGGCTAAATCTTTGAAAATTAATATCTCATGCTAGGAAGCTCCAAAAATAGCAAATGAGGACTTTTTGGAATTCCTGTGAAATTATCTATGCAATGGATCTAGAATATGTCATGTTTTAGTTTAATATTTTTGCTGTAAAAATAGATTTTTCAGATTAGGTTTTCAATGCTGGTTGTATTTGTCATTTTCGTAACTGCAAATTTAGAGATCTAAATGAAGTGAAATTTTTCTGGCATGCTACTCATGTCATGTTTTATGTGTGGTAATAATTTCATGAATTTTAGTTGCTTTATGAGTGAGTTATTAGTGTATCTTGCTCTCACATGATTTATTGCAATATCTATTTGTCTTTTTCATAGAGGTTGATATACATGTCCAAATGGCTTGAAATTTGGAAAATATACTATTGAGAGCATATGTAGGTCACTGTAAATTTGGTACAATTTATTGTGTAATTTTGGTAGGTGTTCATAATTCTACCTAATTATCTAAATAAATTAAGAAAATGCATTAAAAGAATTTATTTAGAAATGGACATTATGTTTTATGGTGTTCATTAGTCATGTGTGACATGTTTGTAAAGTTAGTCTTATCTAATTATATGTTTGCAACATAAGTTAATAATTATTTCTTGCAAATGAGGTTTCTGGACAGATCTGGAAACTTAGCAAAGTTCATGATAATTTGCTTTGTTGTAAAACTTATTTATACAAAAGTTGTAGAGAATTTATGTATCTAGCTTCTGTTAAAATTTGGTGGCATTTGGCCATGTGGTTTAGGAGTTATAGCTGTTGAAAGTTGGGTTACAGAATTGCTTGCTCTCTGTCTTGTTAGACCAGTTTCTGTGTTTGTGTAAATTCGACATATTAAACTTTAGAATCATGCTGTGATGATTATAAATGAAATGTATATAATTTCATAAGCTTTCCATAATGTCTTCTTGCAAGTCATTTGGAGTTGTAGATCTCCAGTTATGATTAAATTACTTAGCTGCTGTTCTGATGCCCAGAAAGTGGCAAATTCTAGTCTAGTGCTTTGATTAACTTTGCCATGCTAGTGTGTTGAAGTATGACACCTATCTTTGATGGTACTTGGTTTAGTACCCTGTAATCTTGTAAGACTTGTTTATTGATTGATGTGCTTGCCCTCTTATATGTTATGCCTTAATGAGGATTAAGTTAATTACCTCTAGGTGATTATGTGAACTTTGGTATGCTTACTTGATTACTTTGTTTATTGCACTTCTATGCATTCATACATATGCATTGTTGCACCTCATTTAGGTACGCTAGCTGAAACACGTGAAGGACCTGATGTGGAGCTAACCAGAAGATGGTGTTGGTGGATCCATCCCGAAGATAGAAGGATCAGACAAGTGCTAGATTGGAGGATGCTCGCCAAGCGGGTTTCACCTGACATACTCTAACTTGAGTCGGATCCCAGGCAAGCCACGGAGCATTATAAGCCTCCTACCTTCAAAGCAATTAATTCTATATATGTTATAAGTATTGTTGCATTGAGTGGTAGGAGATAGTTTGAAACCCTTGCTGCATTATATCATTCCTTGTCTAGATATATGAATCCTTGAATCCTACATAGACTAGGATCGAGTAGATGCTTAGCCCTGCTTTAAGCGGTAGAAGTCAGGTGATTTCTTATCACCTGTGAGATGTAGGGATATTCATATATGGCACGGTTGGCTATATTTGCTATCGTGGAAAGGAACCAGGTGTTAATAAAATGAAATGAGACCGGGCGGGATGACGATAGTGAAGCAACAAGACATGGAGGTCTTGGGTGTGGATCTATCACCATCTGAGTCGTTTAAGGGCCGATTTGTTGTAGGTCCTTGAGTCATATTGAACGCAGTCTAACACTTAGTTGGCTGGATAAGTCGTTCCGACCGCGAAGCCGAGTAATACAGTTCAGGCCGGGAATCAATTGGTAGGTCGCATCTTGGAGGTAGTAAGGATGTGCTTGGGGATATTGGCGTGAGACCAAGGGGGGCTTTGAGTCCCTATCACCTGACAGAGTGTTGCCCTTGGGGATGCGGCATCAGTCGAACCCGTGACTCCTGAATTGTACGAAAGGTGGCTTGTGCGACCCTGGCCGGGGCCTACGCGGTGAGTGTTAGAAATACCCCTCCAGCTGGATAGGAACTCGATTCGAATCGCCGTCGCTCCTGGTTAGTGAGCACTTTACTTGAGCAGTGGCAACGTAGATTCCATTAAATTGAACTGATGGTTAATTGGATGATGATGTAAATATTGCCTCAATTTATACCTGCTATGGTTAATATTGTTTGCCCTAATCAAGTGAGTGCTCTAGTACAGGTGCTAATATAGATGACAGGTTAATGATGATTAACTTGATGCTTAAGCATTAATGATTACTTATCGGTACTAAGCTTTTATGCAAAATGTTGTCAAGCTAGCCCCACTTTATATCAGCCTTGCATGATCCTTGGTGTCACTTTATTTCTGGTTTTTGACGGGTAAGTCTAGCTGAGTACCTTGTCGTACTCAGGGTTTTATTTCCCACTTGTTGCAGGTTGTGATGTATCATGGCAACTGCAAGAGTTGGTTGTCTCCTGCCTTAGTGGTGGAGTGTGATCATGGGCATGATGCTTCTTATTTACCTTATCTCTAATGCTTTTGTTGGAAGTCGACCTTGGTACTGGCATGTATTTGAAATAAGATTAATGTTAGTTTCAAATTACTTTGCTTCCGCTACTTTTCAATTTAAGTTGTAATAACTATGTTGAACTCCGATGTATATTGAATTACTTGTGAAATGGTTGTAACATGTGACTTGTTATGTTGGATCACTATGATCTTGGATTATATGTTGGTTGGTTTGAAATCCCTCGTGATTTCATTAGACTACCGGAGTTATATGGGCTCAAGTGCGAGAATTTGATCATTTCGGTGATTGTTTTTGTGCTTGTGCTCTTATAATTTGGACGGTTCCGTGACACTATCCTTGTCCAGAAAGTATACCTTGAATCCTATTTATGTTCAAGATCAACTAAATGCTTAGCCATGCTCAGACCGGTAGAAGTCAGGTGATTTCCTACCACCTACAAGATGTAGGGATCTATCTGGTCACGGTTGGCTATATTTGCTATCATAAAAAAGAATCATGTGTTAATAATCTGAAATGAGACTAGGCGGGATGACGATAGTGAAGCAACAAGGCATGGAGGTCTTGGATGTTGATCTATCTTCATCTGTGTTGATTAAGGACCGAGGCATGGAGCCTTGCATAATCATGTTGAACGCATGCCTATCACTTAGTTGGCCGGACCGGAGTGTCTGACCATGAAGCCGAGTAGCTCAGCTCAAGCCGGGACCCTGGCAAGTATAATGTGCACCTCAAAGGGGAGCCAATGGCGTGAGCCCAAGGGCAGATGTTTAAAAGTCCTGATCGTCCTAGCAGATTTGGTATCCCTAAGAGTGCTAACGTTGATCGAGCCCGCGAAGTTGGTTCCTAAGTTGTACTATTGATGGTCGTTAATGTACATTATAAACCAATAAATTTCCATGCACGTATGCACAATATATGATAGAATAGGAGGTTTTTACTGACAAATTCTATGAGTTTTGGTGATTTATAATTTTCCAGGGTGTTATCCAGAAAGTTGACAAAAGGGACCTAGGAATTAAAATAATTCACGGAATTTCGCCACAAGACATATACTAGAAGACTATAGAAGACACCAGAAGACACCAAAGCGAGCCAAAGCCCCATCCCCTGCCAGGTGGGGCCGGCCAGCCATAGGGGTGGCTAGGCGGCCGCCCCCCTCTACATCCTTCCACGAGCTTCTGAAGTATTCTTGCACCGTCTTTGAGGAGTCATCTAGGCCGTCCCTTAAGTCGGTTTGATCGAAGGGCTCACGTGCATCCCAGCAGGGTATAAATAGAGCCAGACTCTCCCTGTAGAAAGGAAGCCAGATCAAGAGCTGAAGAGCCAGAGTTCCAATTTCATATCTAGAGATCTAGGCTAGTAATCAAGAGTAGACTAGTTAATCATAGGTTAGTCTCAATTAGAGATAGAGAGATAGAGTAGAAGAGCAGAGTTCTAGAGGAGTTCTGGCCTGTTGGTGGTTCTCTACTACTATGTTTGTCGGGATCAAGTTCCTTCGCAGAGGGCTTACTTCTGAGACTCTTTGGTAATCAACTTCTAATTCAAGTAAGCAATTTATTCGTATTGTTCTTCAAGTTTGCAACTCTTTTGAGTACTTTGATCTTGGTAGCACCTAGGTTGAAGTTGTTTTCATAGTGTAAGCGTGGTGCTTAGGCTAGGATTACTTGTGAATGCCCCCTGATTTGCTGGATAGTGGTAGCTCACGAAGGTGACTTTATAGCTTCGTTGAATCTTCTATAGTCCACTTCCAGTTAATAGGTAAAGGTAGGCTTATGCATGCTGGTAGGGGAGAACTCTGATTTTAGCCCTTATTGAAAGTTATCGTTCACTGAATGAATGATTAAGAACATAGTTTATTGAGATTGGAATTAGATAGTCCTTAGCAGTCTCCCTATTTTCACTATTATCTGAGCATGATTGTGAATTGGGTTAAGTTTGTAGACTTAGTCATCATTGCCAACCGTTCCTTTGGGTTCGATATTAAAACTGGGATTATCTTAGTGAAGTGCTACAACAATATTATATCTGTGCGCTTGCGGATAGTTATCTTTTCTAGTGTGCATTTAATTTATACGAACAAGCATTTCTGGCGCCATTGCCAGGGAACGATTGTTTTTCTTTTTGCTGAGTTGACTTTGAGTTTAGCTTAATATTGAATTATACTTTTATCTCTATTTTTAGTTTTTAAATTTAGTTTTATTATTTTACCATGGAACCCGTACCTACACCTTTAAGCCACTAAAATCATCTAAACCCAATACATCATCTGGCTATGAGCTACACCCGGAATTAATTCACTTAGTTCAGGAAAACGTCTTTTCTGGTAGTGATAATGAAAACCCCTATTCTCACTTAGGTGATTTTGAGCAGACCTGTGCATGCCTAAGCAATGAAGGCATGTCCAGTAAAACTTTAAGATGGAAGCTTTTTCCCTTTTCTTTAACGGGAAAGGCTAAACGTTGGTATAATTGTCATGTTGGGAGTAGTCAAGGAGATTGGGAAGTTTTATGTTCGAATTTTTGTTTACAATTTTTCCCTATCTTTAAAGTTGCTAAACTTCATAGAGAAATCATATGTTTTGAGTAACAGAAAAATGAATCACTAGGTGAGGCTTGGGAACGTTTTGATACTGTGTACTGTTCTATGTGTAACAGAAAAATTATTAAATTTGGTGAGTGTGTTGTTCTATGTGTATGCTAGCTCTGGTGGAAATTTGAATGCTATTTCTTAAGTAGTTTTCAAGTTATGCCTTTGTCATTTTATATTAGGAGATACTTGAATGAATTTTCATAATTTTTCTATATGTCCATTAAGCATGAAATTTCCTGGGGAGCGTCTTGGTATCTTAGGATTGCTAGGAAAAATATTTTTCTGTTGTTTGATACTTTTCCATAGGATTTCTTAATTATGCTAGAATCAGCCTTGCTAGGTTGTGAATTTTGTGTAGGGAGTTCCTATAGGTAACTTTGGCTCAAATTTTTACAGTAGCCTACTGGCTGTGAATAGGGTCCCCTATAATTTTTGTGGAATTATCCGAATAGTTTGTATATAGATTTAATTTCCCACTTAATTAATTAATTAAATTAAGAAAGGGATTGAAATAAATGACTTGGGTTAGCATACCTTACTTTCTGGTGGTTTTATGTCATGTGTGAACTAGTAGTGCCATTGGTTTGGTCAAAAGATTAGTTTGGCACATAAGTAAATATTTAATTTTAGCAATATTAGGCCTTTGGGGGCTGTTGGTAGCATTTTTGCGATTAGACCTTGATAAAAGTGTTTGCTTGGAATCTTGTGAATACCAAAGTCATAGTAAACTTGTTAAGCTAGCTGGTATCAAAATTTGGTGGCATTTGGCTTAATAAGTTAGGAGTTCTAGCAGTTTGAAGTTGCTGTTCAGAAATGGCTGCTCTCTGTTTGAAGAGGACAGATTTCTAGAACTTTAAGTTTTTGACTAGGTAAACTTGGGAATCAAGTCTTGAGGTCTGAAAATGAATTGTAGAGAATTTTATAAGATTTATAGATTGTCTTGTATTGTGTAATTTGGATTTGTAGATCTCCATTTAGGGTTGAAAAACTGAGTTGTTATCCAGATTTTTGTGTTGTTGAAATGGGTTAGGATTGTGACAAGCTTAAGTAAGTTGCTCTTGTTGATTGTTTAGGTGTTAGGCCCTTAACTGAGGAAGAACAACTATACATTAGATTGCATAGACTTGGTAAGTACTTCTCTACTGGAGAAGAGATTTGCACGTTTTGTTAAAGTGATTTGAGTAGAGCATTAAGTGTTGCTGCAGTTCACATTGCATTCACCGAGCATGTTGCATTTATTCTTATGCATCCATGAAATTTATCTGTGCATCCATGCAATAGGTGTGCCGGAGGGGGTGACACTTCTGGAGTTCGAGGGAGCACATTAGGAGGAGGAGGAGCAGGAGCAGCCGGAGGAGCCCGAAGAGCCAGCCGGCGAAGGAGTTTCCGAAGAAGAGCTACCTGGGTGCCTTGACCATCGCCCTTCATCCTTTCTGAAAGGCAAGCCCCGGTGTATGCTGACACAACTTTTATATACATATCAATTAAGTACTTTACGTGTTTATTGTATTAAGTTGTAGGAGTTGAGTGAAAACACTTGCGGCATTATATCTATCCTTGACCAGATATCGAACTTGAATCCCAATTAAAGTTTAGGCACATGTTATTGCTTAGCCATGCTTAGTGTGGTAGAAGTCGGGTGATTTCCAATCATCCACGAGCTTTAGGATGAAGTGGGTCACGGTTGGCTATATTTGCTATCGTGGAAATAAACCATGCTGAAAAATGAATTGAGACCGGGCGGGAGTTCGATAGTGTAGTCGTAAGACACTTCATGTCTTGGGTGCGAAGCTATGCCCGTCTGAGTCATTTAAGGACCGATTCGCTGTACGTCCTTGAGTCATGTTGAACGCAGTCTAACACTTAGTTGGCCCGATAAGTCATTCCGACCGTGAAGCCGAGTAATACAGTTCAGGCCAGGAATCAGGGGGTCAAGTGCGCATTCTGGAGGAAGTAAGGATGTGCTTGGAGACACTGGCATAAGACCAAGGGGGGTTAAAGTCCGTATCACCTGACAAAGTGTTGCCCTTGGGGATGCGGCATCAGTCGAACCCACGCTTTCCTGAATTGTACCAAAGGTGACTTGTGCAACCTTAGTGCAGGGCCTGCGCGATGAGTGTTAGAAATACCCATCTAGCTGGATAGGAATTCGATTCGAATCACTGTCGCTCCTGGTTAGTGAGCACTTGACTTGAGCAGCGACAACGTAGAGTCAATTAATTGAACGGATGGTTAATTGATTGATGATTTAAATGTTGCCTCAATTTATACCTGCTATGGTTATTATTGTTTGCTTAATAATCAAATGATTGTTTAGCACAGGTGCTAAGATAGATGATAGGTTAATGCTAAAAATAACGCTAGCACAAGTTAAAAGAGTTACTATTACTTATGCATTTCCACAAATGAACTGTCAGCTAGCTCCACTTGAGAAAAGACTTGCATGATCCTTGGTGTCCTTTATTTCTATTTTGACGGGTAAGTCTAGCTGAGTACATTCTTGTACTCAGGGTTTATTCCCTCCTGTTGCAGATGATATGCTTTATCAGGGCTTCTGCAAGAACTGTCTCCACCCGGCAGGTGACGAGGAGTAGATCACTTGGGTGTGATCATCTTTTAGTCTACTTTCCTTAATGCTTTTGTGGAAACATGATCTATAAGACTGGCAATCATACTTGAACTAAGTGTGTGTGTAAATTATGCTTCCGCTACTTTCTAAACAGGGTTTGTAATAATTTGTGACTCTGTGGCGTTGTAAGTCTCTTTTATGTACTTGTGAAATGTAACGTGTAATGTGTTTATGTTGAATGATACGATCTTGGTTGTAATCAGGTTGGTTTGAAATCCTTCGTGATTTCGATTGACTACCGGGATTATATGGGCTCAAGTTCAAAAATTTGAGCGTTTCGGCGCTTGTTTTTGTACTTGTGCTCTTATAATTTGGATGGTTCTGTTACAGCTGACATCGGAGCATAATTCGACACTAAACACATCGCATGGGTATCTAAAAACAAAATCTTTTATTTGCAAAAAGTGTTTTTCAACTTACAAAACATACAAGTGTAATAATCTAAAATTATTTCTATAGTATGCCAGTTATCACATCCCTTAGCCCAAATAAGGACTCTTAGGTGGCCTATTAAATTACTAACTTGGGGTTCTTGTTTGTTTTCTGTTTCCTCGTCCATACGGCGTGATATTGTATGGATGTCATCCGCTTGGGTGGTAATGTATGGATCAAAGCGCCTCTATGACTTGGTAAATGTGAGCTGTGAGATCATGACCGTCCAACCGTCGGTCTAGGGGAGAGTAGTTGTGGTTACTCACATACTTACATGTTTGATCATGTAATTATGATAGTACTTAATTGTGGGTATATCTGTCAGGTAGTTGTGATACTGAAGTATATACATTGGGGAATGTATATATGGAAAGTATTTAGTTTACTGCTTACTTTGCATGCTTTATTGGGAAATTGTTGGGCTGGAATAAAATTTTCTGTAGGTACACTAACAACGTATCATTGTAGACCGATAGTTTCGCCTATATGAGAGAGCGTATGTATGCCACCGCCTAGCGCTACAAGTTTAAAATTCTACTAGGGTGAGAGGACGTACGGAACATACATGCATCATGTTTATTCATGTCATACATATCATATTACTCCCTCCTTAAAAATTTGATTGTCCCGACTAAATTAAATTTTGTATCCCCTAAAATATCCTCACCTTAAGTTATACCCTGTTTCTACAGATGGCTCGCACCAGGACTACCGCTCGCAAGTCCATCGAAGGCAGGGTTCCTCAGCACCAGTTAGCTCCTCGTGAACCCCGTGCTGAGCCTACCATGGAGGAAAGGCTGAGGGCGAAGTTGGCCGAGGTGACTGCTGAGAGAAATGCGGTCCAACAACGTTTGGAGCAAGTGACATAGGAAAGGGATCAGGAAACACTTGCGGTTCAGAGGTTGACAGTTGCTCATCGCAAATGTGAGCGCGTGCTGGTCCACGTGTTGAACCAGCGGAATGAAGCCTGGCACAAAGAGAACATCTTGAGGGTTCGGCAGGTTGAGCTTGAGCAGCAGTTAGCAGCTGCAGAAGAGTACAACAACAACCTTCCTAAGGAAGTTCATCTACTAAACAATCAGCTGAATCCTCTTCTTCCTCATGACAATGATGATGATGAGATGGGCTCTAGTGTCATCATGGCTGAAGATGATGATGACATTGAGATCGATGGACCAGAGGATGTTCCGCTGGAAGAAGAAGATGAGGAGCTAGAGCCTGCTAGTGATGAAGATGGAGGAGAGATCTTCGACAATGACTTGGAGGACGATGCTTAGTTTAGCTTATCACATAGCTAATGCGTGAGAACTATCTTTTGTTGTCTTTCATGCTTGAGAGAGTGACTTTGTAGTACGATGATCTTTGGGATGTAACATCAAACCCTATGTTATCCTTGATGTTTGTTTAAACACGCTGAATTCAGGTCACGTGGGATTTCTCATTTGTGTTGTGTTCGGTGATGGTGTTGCGATTAGTACTCTTCGGTGCTGCGACGAAACCGAGGGCCTCCTGTGGCACGTGACATAAGGTGTGCTGCTCGGCACACGCTGATATCGAGGTTGCTAGTCATGATCCATCATGAAACTGCACCAATGTGTTATCTTCTCGTGATCATTTCCTTGGTTATCTTTTCCTATTTTGTCGGAAGGTCTTATATCGAATCAGGACACCTCTGTTATGTAAGGTTGGAACCTCGATGGTTTGGATGTAACCTGTCAGATACGTTTGTGCTCCATGTATGTGAGCCTTTAATAAATTCCATCCTTGTTGTCGGTAAACATTGTTATTGTTCAGTACATCGCATGAATGCGTTAATTGATGCACTTGATGAGGTTGTGTGATTGTGATGAATTATTGTGCCTCTGTTTGTTGTGTGAATTCATTCCCTCTAATGAAATCAGTTCGGCACAATCACACAATTCATCTACAAATTTTCCCACATCATCAGTGCTCATTGGCTATGCATTTTGCAGATGGCGTACAATCTTCGTCATGGTTGTGGCGTTGAGGATGAGGAACAACCGCCACCTCCTCCACTGCCACCCACCCCGGCAGAACTGATGTAGACAGTGGTCGAAGGCTAGCGCCTGTTAGCTGAGGCCATGCGTCAGCTAGTCAACCGGGATGCTCGGCATGGTCGTCAGGGACCGGAGCCAAATCAGTACAGTGATTTGAAGGACTTTCTTGACACCAAGCCCCTGCTCTTTAAGGAGGCGGAGGAGCCTCTGCAAGCCGATGAGTGGTTAAATATCATTGAGCAGAAATTTCGTCTGCTTCGTCTGACCGATGAGCTGAAGACCTAGTTTGCTTCCCACCAATTGCATGGTCCAGCTGGTATTTGGTGGAGCCATTACCGCTCTACGCTGCCCCCTAATGTCCCAACCACTTGGGACCAGTTCAAGGTGGCTTTCCGTGGGAATTATATTCCTCCTGGTTTGATGGCGATGAAGCACACTAAGTTTATGAAGTTAACTCAAGGCAATAAGAGTTTGACTGAATACCTGCAAGCCTTCAATAACCTTGCAAGGTATGCAACTGAGTTTGTTGATACAGATGCAAAGAAAATTGCTAGTTTCAAGCGTGGCCTCAGTCCCAAGCTGATGAAGACCATGGGTACTAGCAAGTGTGCCACTTTCAATGAATTTTTCAGTGATGCCCTGACCCAGGAGAACAACAATTCCATTTATGCTACTTCTAAGAGCCGTAAGAGGGCCTTTGAGGCGGGTGCTTCACAGTCCAGAGCTCCAGTTGCACTGAGGGCTCCTTCTCATCCACTTGCAATGGGTGCTAAGTTTCATCCCCCGCAAAAGAAGGCTCCAACCAAGACTGGTTTCGTAAGGCTTATACAGTTTCTCTTCCTAAGGGTAATTCTAGCCAAGGCAACTCCAGTGTTCCTCCATGTAACATGCCTTGCTGGAATTGCAACAAGCCAAGTCATTGGGCTAGGAAGTGCCCTTATCCTAAGAAGAATGCAAATCAAGGTGGCCGTCAGGGGCAAGTTCATTATACTAGCATTGAAGAGATTCCATTGGGTGAGGTAGTCACTGCCGGTAAGTTCCTAGTTGACCAACATTCTGCAGTTGTGCTGTTTGATTCAGGTGCTTCACATTCATTTGTAAGTCCTCTGTTTGCATTGAAGTTTCCACACAAGTTACACACTATTGAAAGGGAGGGTTATTACATTAGAGCTACGAGTGGTAATATTCCCACAGATCAAGTAGTTAGTGATGTAGAATTTGAAATAGAAGGGCGATAGTACTTGATTACCTTAGTATTTTTGTCTGGACTGGGCATAGATGTCATTTTGAGCATGAATTGGATGAGCCAGAACGGGGTGCTCATTGATACATCAACACTGGTGGCTATGCTCAGAGATCCTACCAATTAGAAAGGTTTTCTAGTGCAACTTCCCTGAAAAATTAATCTGTCTGGTGAAGTTCGTGCGGTGCAAGCGAAGTCAATAGCTGATATTCCCGTAGTATGTGAGTTTCCTGATGTCTTTCCCGATGATTTATAGGGATTGCCTTCAGATCACGATGTGGAGTTTTAAAATAGAGTTGTTACCTGGCACAACACCAATCTCTAGAAGGTCATATAGGATGCCTCCGAACAAACTAGCTGAACTTAAAGTCCAGTTGAATAAACTTTTGAAGAAGAGGCTAATTCATCCTAGTTCATCCCCATGGGGTTGTCCTGCTATCTTAGTGAAGAAGAAGGATTAGTCATTGCGGATGTGTGTAGATTATAGACCTCTGAATGCGGTTACTGTCAAAAATAAGTATCCTCTACCACGAATCAACATCTTGTTTGATCAGTTGTCTAAAGCCAAAGTCTTTTCCAAGATTGATCTGAGATCTAGCTATCATCAAATTAAAATTCGTGCTAAAGATATTCCAAAAACTGCTTTCTCTACAAGATACGGTCTCTATGAGTATCTTGTTGTGTCCTTTGGTTTGACCAACGGCCCCGCGCACTTCATGTACTTGATGAATTCGATGTTTATGCCCGAATTAGACAAGTTCATGGTGGTATTTATAGATGACATCCTGGTATATTCTGAGAATGAGAAAGATCACGCTGAACATTTGCGTGAGGTCCTCACAAGACTGCGTGAACATCAGTTGTATGCAAAATTCAGTAAGTGTGAATTTTGGCTTCATGAAGTACCTTTCCTTGGGCATGTGTTGTTGTTGACACTTCTTAACATCACTTGTGTTAGGTTGTCATCCCCAACATGACACCAAGAGTGTGGTTGTACTATACTCATGCCATTTAACTAAATAAAGATATTATAGTATATATCCGCAAGTGCACAGATAAATACACCCATTGTAGCATTTCACCCAGGTTTTCCTAAGTATCATTATTTATAATTTTACCAAGGAAAGGAAAATCGAAATGAGACTATATAAATAGTTACAATGGTAGTAGAGATAATCATTTGCACTTACTCAATAATAAATATCAAAACAACTAATCACTTGTCATGAAAGGGGTAAGACAAATAAGATAAATGGTAAATGATAATCATGGGTATTCTAGAGACAAGAGGGAGTTAACATTATTCAAGTCAAGTAGTCATGGAGATTAATTTAGAGATCTAAATCATAAGTATTTCTTATTCAATCAGTCTATTAATCAATCTAGCTATACATAATTATCTATGATATAATCAACATGTCATCTATGAATAAGGAACATTACTGAGAGAAAAGTCAAGAACAGAGTAATGATATCTTCCCCATAACCACGTTCCACTAAGTTCTATACTCGAGGAGTCGACTACAAAGGACTCAACAGGAATGTCACACCCGTGATCTACCACATGGCCCGGAGCATAGAATGCATTCGCAGACAAGCATAATCTAAGCACCACGCCTACAATATGCCAGCCACTCAATCCTATCTAGAATTGGATCAAGCTTTCTACGAACATATTCATAAACTCTCTACTAATCATATTCATATCAAGATGTAGAACAAGAACAATCTCAAGAACAGAATAAAGTTGAAATATAGAAATATATTGAAGTAGCATAAAGCCAGATGATGATTACGACGAAATTACCAAGTCTTCGACGAATGATCCTGATCCCAAGCAGTTGCTTGCCTCTACTTGAATCAATTTAGACTAAACTCTAAACTTGAACAAGAATCTAACTCTCTTTCTCTCTGGAAACCCTAACTTCTGACCTTGCCTTCACAAATAAGGAAGAGATGATCTAATTCTTCAACTGATTCTTGAGCGGGGATCCTAGGGGCTGTTTATATAGCCTAGGGCGTGGAACCGCAGCCCTTGGATCAAACCGACCTTGGCGTGGGGTTGGGATGCATCGATAGAGGCGGTATAGGTAGCTTGCAAGAGAAGGAGCCGAGGCGGCGCAGGGGAGGGCTGGTCGGCCTAGCCCTAGGGCCGGTCGGCCCCACCTGGCGGCGGGTTGGCTCGTGTCGCCTCGTGGAGTCGGTTTAGGTGTTCTAGAATCCCTATCCGCATCCGTGACGTGGAGATTAGGCCGATTGCTTCGGTTTCTTCTCTTGGAAGGAGATTAGTTCTGTATTATGCAGCTTAGCCCCTGAAAAACACAGAATCACCAAAACTCATGGAATTTGTTAGTTTAAACCTCTAAACCTACTATGGTGATCCTTTTTATCATTTATTCCTCTTATGTTGACGGTTCAAAATGATAGTTAATTACCATCAACAACTCTAGAGATAACTTTTGCTAGTCCCTTAGCTAAACTTTTGCTAGTCCCTTAGCAAAACTAAATCCAGAGATAACTAAGTTACTTCAAATTATCATCCTTCAAAAATACACAAGCCATCAGAAAAGAATTATCCTCAAAAAGATTTTGAAAATTTGCTCTAGTTCCTTAGCCATGGGGTTTTAACTTTCACTTGAGCTTTGGATAATCAGAAAACAGAAGTAATCAAGTCAAGCACTACGTCTCAAATTCTTGATCTCTATTTCCATCCTGAAGTTTTTAATTATATATTTGAAATAAAACTCAGAGTCTGTATTGTATGACACTTACAAATCTCTCAATATGAGACATTGGAATTCCTTACCAAGGCAACGATGGTGTTTTGCCTTCTCTCAAGGTATTTTGGAATAAGGCAGAATATCATTGTGCCTTCTCTCTCACCATATGACTAAGAAGCTTATATGGAGTTTATGGGTGAGATCACTCACACATACTTGCAAAACATATATTGTAAAGTCAAACAATGGATCTAGAGAAACTAGTCATACAATCAAATCAAGATGTGCATGTTTGTGGATATAAGGAATAGGTTAAATATATGGTGGAAGTAATAATGAATCCTAATTCTACCTTGCTCCTTTAGAAAGATTGATCTCTCTTAAAACTTAAGAACTTAGACAAAGAAAGTCTTGGCTATGCATATACATATATATACATATATATATACATATATATATATAGATATATATATAGAGAGAGAGCTATTACCCTACAATTGGCTACATAATAACTTATTCTATAGCCACTTTGAGTTACGATAATTGCTATGCTAATTTACGATATTATAGTAACTCCTTACTATGTGATTTACTATAACATTATGGTAAATATCCCCATGTGTTATAGTAATTCAACTATCGTAAATATATATTGACATTGTCGTAAATTAGTATATAAAATTATCGTAAATAGAGGTGGCTACAAAATAAGTTATTTTGTATATATATATATATATATTTCAGAGAGGCGAGTGTCTAGCACCCATTGTTTTGATAGGACACTTGTCCATGTTTTACTCTCTATATATTATTATTATTATTATTATTATTATTATTATTATTATTATTATTATTATTACATAGCTCAGACTTCTTGTCTATCATGAAACAATTAAGAGATAATAACAATAAACATTTGGAACAATAATAACTAAGGCTATGAAATGTATGAATAGGTGGAAAAATCCTACAAGGCATGTTTTTGTTGTTCACTCCTAGTGTAGGAGTAAAACATTTTTATGGTGGTTCTATATGGAAAGGCATGTTGTTGACAGGTCTCTAAAGGTCAACAAATTTAAGAGTATGTATGTGATCTTGATTTTAAGAGTATGACAGGTCTCTAAAGGTCAACAAAGTTTGACGGTACTCAATGTAAATACAAGTAGCAATAAAATAAGTGCTGGTTTTCTATCCTAGCATGTATGGCTGTGGTAGGAATTTGATCTCTCTGTCATACAAAGACTCATCATGTGCATTTAAATTTTTTCAAAAGTGAACTCTTCAGGACTTCATTGAAACTTAGGACAAGATAAATGGCAACTCAAAACTCTTTCACTTCTTATCTCCCAACTACCTAAGCTTTGGATCAAGCATATTCCTCCACAGGTTTAAAGATTTGGCAATGAATATTTTTGGAACAGAGGAATAATTCTTAAATGAAGCTAGGTACTTCAGAAGAATTACAAATGAAGCAACTTTTTATGATAGTTCAAGTTTTTTATTCGACACAAAAACAAGTTCATACACACTCTATTTTTATTTCAAAAGGCTTGCAAAGAAAAATAATCTAAACATATTAATATACATTTTTGTATTTTTATCATATTCTCCATTTTTTAGATATAGTAGTAATACTAATATTAATACTAATAATAATACGGGTAAGAATAACTTACTGTCTGAGGGGGTCCTCCCCCAAGCTGGCTCAACTTCGGTCACTAAGGTGGTGCTGGTGGCGGGTAATCGACACCCATTTGCTCGAAGAAGTAGAGGAGGCCTTCATACGTTTGTGTCCCTTGTTCATGCATCTCCCCAAGCGTGTTGCTCGTGCTCTCCTGCCACTGTGTGTATGCTGATGTAGCGTGTTTATGATACCTTGTTGCCCCGTCTCAAGATGAGTGAGACGGGTATCAAAGTTCTAGAAGTCTGGCTAGTGGTACGGTTGAGGCTGAGGATGAGGCGGGTATTGCTCCGGCTGGTACCCAGGGTAGCCATGAGAGGCATGGTATGAGTACGGTGGTGGTGTAGGTGCTGCATCATGGACTCCCCTCGTAGAGAAAGACATGCGTCCTCTCTAGACGTACGCTGAATCTTCGTATTCCTATGGAATATAATTAGAAAAATTACCTTGCCCTCAATTTTCTTCTAGCGTGGGCGGATCATAGGAAGTTTGATCTTCCCATGCCCTGTGTCTTAGTTCAGATGGTCCTGGTTGGTCAAATCCTTGATAGTGAGTGAAAGCTGGTGCAGGGGGTGCACCATCTTCCCCTGTGTACCTAGGCACAATGTTTCTCATTATTCTAGCGGACGGACTTTTTCCAACTCCCGTGGTCGGTCTCTGCAAATCAAGCAAAAATGTCTCCACGGCATATAGACCAAGTGGTCTATTCGACATTTATAAATCCCTTGTATGTTACAAAGATTCTATTGCCCTTTTGTTTCAACAGATGTGCTTGACTGAAAAAGTAAATGTTAAGAGATCGGCGGGGTGTGGAGATGTAGGTAATACTAGCATTCCCTAACAAATTTAGGTTTCCGGTAAGACGTGATCCAAGAAGTGATGGTGATAGGGCCTCACAAAGTGTGAAGGATAGCCCAAAATGTTACCATGAGCCTAATAGGAGATATTTTACGTTTCTTGATCATAGCATACATTAATTTTATCTCCTCGATCCTAACTATACGACCTTCCCTCCTAGGAAAGAAAGTGATCCCTAACCATTTATGCATAATTCTCAAAGTGGGATTGTGAATGTCATTCATGCATGGGTCAGAACAGTAATCTTTGCCCGAAATATCTTCCCAAAATTGCTCTCTATGAAAATCGCTCAAAAGTTCATCTATTTCTACTTCGCAAGCATCAGGGAATCCTAGTCTGAGGCTGAATTCTTTCCAAGTAAATTCATATTGTTCGTTAAACAGCCTAAAGGAAACATAAGTCTCAATGAAAGATAGAGTGCAGAGAAATTCTAAAGTAAGTAATTTGCATCCATCCTCCGAAATACTTCAATGATTATCCCATCCAATATTGCGAAAAGTAAGGTCAAATTCAGCATCCATACCTGTTTTTTGTAAGAAGTAGGGGTCGAAGGTTGGGGTATGCTCAAACTCATGATCTTTGTACAATCTCATCAGATCCTTCTCGTAGGTGGTGCGAACCTTTATATGACGCTCTTGAAGGAGTACGTGGTGTTCTAGCTGGCTGGCGGATGAGGACCTGGGCACGGATGACATGTCTAAGTCAGAACCAGCCCGTGATGATGATCCGGTCTAGGAGCTGGTTCTCTTGCGAAAAGAGAATGCTCCAGCCGCACTCCTAATTGTTTTCTTGAGTCCACTCATCCTGTTACACAGACAGAAACACAAACACAACTGGTGGAAATAATGAGGGGTTAGAACAAATAAATAGTTAGGAGTCAATGATCAGAAAGTCAGTCATCCAGAAGTCAGTCGTTCAATTTGGAAATTTTATATCTTGACTTCTCCTAGTACTTAGATTATTCAGGCAGCACTTCTCCTTAGTAAATGATTTTCTAAACAACTTCTAGCACTTCTCTCTTACTGATTCTTATCTCAATGTGGCTCTAAAAATTTCAGAATACTTCTCTCCACTCAAGAACTTCTAGAATCTACTCAAAAACTAAGAATTCTCAAACCATACTTGGATTTTGGAATTTCGAATTGGGGGTATGTTTTCTGAGTGTTTTGCGGTGTGTGAAGTAGAGGGAGAAGCAGCCTTTTTATAGGCGCGAGAGAGGGAGGCCGGCTGGCCTAGTGGTAGGGCCGACCGGCCCCATGTGGGGCCCATTCATCCATCCCTTCCTCCACTAACTTTCTTGCTTCGTTATTAAGAGATGCCTTTACCTGCCGACGCCCCATATGATGTGGTGGTTGAAAAAGGATGGAGGAGAGTGAAAGAGATGGAGTGAAGTGAAGTGATGTGAGGTGATTGAGGTGGGTCCCATGGGTCCGTATGTCTCCCATATTTGCATCGTATAATCACACAAGTATGCAAAGAAAAATCACTTTTATAAAAGTATGAAAAATTATAATTCTAATGATGGTATTTTTATATTTTTCTGCCACCATGTGATTATTATTTACCAGAGGATTTCACGCTCGGTAAATATTAATTATATGGGGCTTTAATAATTATGCCATGAGTTGATTTTTATTTTTATTATTATTTTTTCTATGCATGAATAAGTAAATATGCTATGCAAAAATTAAATGCAGATAAATACCAAGTTACCTCCCAACGATGGTTCGGGATTTTTAAGTCCACTGAATCGGACTACTTCAGGTGGATTTATTCTTCAGGGGTCATAGTCATCCCTATGAGTGGTGACTGTGTGACTCCTTCATCTATCATCTTCGCAGTGGAGCTTAACTCAGGTCTTGGTCTGAATGGAAAACACTCTTCTCGTCCATCAATGTTGAATTTGACTTCTCGAATTCCGACATCCATGTGGGCATTTGCGGTACTCAAAAAGGGTCTCCCAAGAATGAGTGACACTCTTGAGTCAGGTTGCACGTCCAGAACCATAAAGTCGACTGGTATGAAAAATTCTCTAATCTTGACTGGAATATTCTCGGTGATTCCCACAGGGTAATGGAGTGACTGGTCCGCTAGCTGCAGGCACATCAAGGTTGGATCGAGCTTTGCATGTGGAAGTTTATTGAAGATCGCCTTGGGCATCACACTGACACTTGCTCCAAGGTCGCACAACGCATTGTCAAAATGTTGATCTCCAATTGAATAGTCGACAGTGGGGCATCCTGGATCCTTCTTCTTGATTGATGTGTTGAGGATGGCCGCACTACACTCTTCTATCAGCTTGATAACTTCAGTGGTAGGAAGTGATCTTTTATTATTGAGGATGTCTTGAACATACTTTGCATAGATGGGAACCTGCAACGCATCTAACAAAGGGACATTGATATATAATTTTTTTGAATAATCTCAACAAACTTACTGAACTGTGCATCCATCTTGAGTTTTCGATCTCTGCGTGGGAAGGGTAAGATATTGGTGTCTTGGAAATCTTGCACTTGTGGTTGAACTTCTACTTCATCATCCTTTTCTTCTGTCACTGTGGGTATCACTGGTACTGGTTGTCTTCTCTGTGCCCCTTCTGGATAAGGTGGGTCTTTAGTGGTTTTACCATGTCTGGTGGTTATACCCTTGACCTGCTCATTGTTAGTGGCAAAAGAAGCAGTTAACCTTGATAATTGAGTTTCTACTTTTTTATTATGATCAAGTTGGTCTTTTATACCAGAAGAAAAGTCATCCATTTTAGTATTTATATCCTCTAGAATTTTATCATTAGAAGCAAGTTTCTTAATAATAGTATCATTAATTCTAGCTTGTTCCAAAATTAAATTTTGTGGAGGGGGTTGCTTAGAATTGGAAGAATTATTAAAATTGCCTGAGTACTTAGCTGGATATGTAGTCTGTTGCTTTTGATTCCATCTTTGCTTTTGCAGCGTGCAAGAGTTGTTGATAATGTTTGCATCTTCTTGATTCTCTAAAATTTCCATTCCTAGGTACTCTTCACATCTGGTCTGAGCATCGAATGCATCTTGAATTGCTTGACAATCTTTCTTAAAATTGGCTCTTTGGTCAAGCCAGTTCAACAGTGTATCCATCTTTGTTGATAGTGCACACACTTCTTCTGGAACTTCTTCAATCTGACGACAGCGTTGAGTGTTGTCTTGTTTCCAACTTTGGTTCTTTGCTATCTTCTCCATCAGATATTCTGCTTTTCCAAGAGTGAGTGACATGAATGAACCTTCAGCAGTAGCATCTAGTTGCTCATGCAATCTTCCATTCCATGGTGTGGGCATTCCAAGATGTTCTCTTGAAAATGTTCCCATGCCTCTGAAATGGTTTCTCCTTTTTGCTGCTAAAAATTGTAAATCTTTCCTCTTAAGGCATGAGTTTTGCCTATAGGGAAAAACTTTGACAGAAAGTGATGTGAACTAGGGTTCCCGATCTTCCGAAAGGTTCTGATAACTCTCGATTTGGTGGAGTCACGACACAATTCGATCCGACTTCCGAACAACTCGGCTCTGAACCCCGCAATCACAGCACCACGACCCCTCTGGTTATCGATCGGCGTTGCACGGTCGACCTTGCCAAGAAGGCTAAGTCCTTGCCTGTGAATTGAGAACACACGCAAGAACACAAAGGAATGCAACCAAATTGCAGATGAATGATTAATCTCACAAAGTTAGGGCCTCACAAACCGACAACGGCGGCAAAACTGTTATCAACAGAATAATCTAAGAAAAACCCAACCCTAATGTAGGCGGTGACTACTTATTATATAGCCTAAGGGACGTCCAAGGACCCCTATTCACATTCCTGGGGAGTGCCGACACGTTACAAGGCCCAAACGGCCCAAAAGACGGCAACGCAGCGCCTTGACAGATTCTGGATGGTGACTTGTTTCGATGATTCCCGTTGATTCCGAACAGCTTTTGATGTGGGACCACTTGGGTTGGCTTCCTTATCAAATAAGCTTTCCATCCATATATGGATCATCAAAAACGGAGTCTGGATGCGTCCTGGGTGACCAGTTCAAGGCAGACTAGTCCTGAACTGCGAGGCAGACTCGAACTCAACTTGGTTTGGTCCTCCATCTTTATCCGGGCGCCCTCGCTGGTTCTCCACTCCTCCATGTGTCTCCTGGACCTCTCCTTCATACCTAAGCACAATATAATCATTAGGTAGCAATCTATTCTCAGAATCATATAAAGAGTTACTTAGGAACGAGCTCACCTCTAAATTTAATTGACGCGCGCGAGCTCTAGTGATTGGACCTTGAATGTCCAGCAGTGGATCATTGTGTGTATGTGAAGGAGTGATGTCCTCATCAAAAAGGCCTTCAAACATCTATCCCATGTGTTGATGTCTTCTTTGTTGGTGTAGAACCACTGCTTTGCTCTCCCTTCTAGTGAGAATGGAAAGAGAGGAAGGAGTCTGATATCTTGGGCGACGTCCTTGATGATGATGGTGCTTCCAATCTCTAGAAAATTCTGCAGATGTTTAGTGGCATCTTCTTCTTCCTTTCCACCAAATGTAGTAGCTTGCACTAGGTTGATTAGACTTGGCTTGAGCTCGAATTCAAGGTTGTCCGTCTAGAGTGTTGGTCCGGTACGAATGTTCCTTACACTTGGAGCTAAACATTCAAGTAAAGTCTTATTAGCCATAGCTTCACTACTGGTGTTGATCTTCCTCTAGATTTGGTTGACTCTTGGATTAGAAATTGATAAGTCACAACCGAACCTGTATTACCTAGCATAAGATATGAACAAAGACGAAACAAGGGTAAGCCTGTCAAGACAGAGGTACTAGTTGTGATTTTTATTATGAGTAAGTGGTATTGATTAATCTCTTATTGCCATAAAGGTAATTCCCTTGAAAAGTAAATCCCTATGACATCCCATGTCGGAAAGTGAAGTTTTCCATCTCCCCAGCAACGACGCCAGAAATGCTTGTTGACACTTCTTAACATCACTCGTGTTAGGTTGTCATGCCCAACATGACACCAAGAGTGTGGTTGTATTATACTCATGCCATTTAACTAAATAAAGATATTATAGTATATATCCGTGAGTGCACAGATAAATACACCCATTGTAGCATTTCACCTAGGTTTTTCTAAGTATCGTTATTTATAATTTTACCAAGGAAAGGAAAATCGAAACGGGACTATATAAATAGTTACAATGGCAGTAGAGATAATCATTTGCACTTACTCAATAATAAATATCAAAACAACTAATCACTTGTCATGAAAGGGGTAAGACAAATAAGATAAATGGTAAATGATAATCATGAGTATTCTAGAGACAAGGGGGAGTTAACATTATTCAAGTCAAGTAGTCATGGAGATTAATTTAGAGATGTAAATCATAAGTATTTCTTATTCAATCAATCTATTAATCAATCTAGCTATACACAGTCATCTATGATATAATCAACATGTCATCTATGAATAAGGAACATTACTGAGAGAAAAGTCAAGAACAGAGTAATGATCTCTTCCCTGTAACCGCATTCTACTAAGTTCTATACTCGAGGAGTGGACTACAAAGGACTCAACAGCAATGTCACACCTGTGATCTACCACATGGCTTGGAGCATAGAGTGCATTCGCAGACAAGCATAATCTAAGCACCACGCCTACAATATGCCAGCCACTCAATCCTATCTAGAATTGGATCAAGCTTTCTACGAACATATTCATAAACTCTCTACTAATCATATTCATATCAAGATGTAGAACAAGAACAATCTCAAGAACAGAATAAAGTTGAAATATAGAAATATATTGAAGTAGCATAAAGTCGGATGATGATTACAACGAAATTACTAAGTCTCCGACGAACGATCCTGATCCCAAGCAGTTGCTTGCCTCTACTTGAATCAATCTAGACTAAACTCTAAACTTGAACTAGAACTCTAACTCTCTTTCTCTCTAGAAACCCTAACTTCTGGCCTTGCCTTCACAAATGAGGAAGAGATGATCTAATTCTTCAACTGATTCTTTAAGAGGGGATCCTGGGGGCTATTTATATAGCCCAGGGCGTGGAACCGCAGCCCTTGGATCAAACCAACCTTGGCATGGGGTTGAGATGCATCCATAGAGGCGGTATAGGTAGCCTACAAGAGAAGGAGCTGAGGCGACGCAGGGGAGGGCCAGTCGGCCTAACCCTAGGGCCGGTCGGCCCCACCTGGCGGCGGGTTGGCTCATGTTGCCTCGTGGAGTCAGTTTAGGTCTTCTAGAATCCCTATCCGCATCCGTGGCATGGAGATTAGGCCGATTGCTTCGATTTCTTCTCTTGGAAGGAGATTAGTTCTGTATTATGCAGCCTAGCCCTTGAAAACACAGAATCACCAAAACTCATGGAATTTGTTAGTTTAAACCTCTAAACCTACTGTGGTGATCCTTTTTATCATTTATTCCTCTTATGTTGACGATTTAAAATGATAGTTAATTACCGTCAACAGTTGTCTGATGGTGGAATTATGGTGAATCACACCAAGGTACAAGAGGTATTGGAATGGAAGGCTCCCATCTCGGTGCATGAGGTTCGGAGTTTTCTAGGATTGGCTGGTTATTATCGTCACTTCATCCTAGACTTCTCTAAAATAGCCAAGCCAATGACTCGGTTGCTGCAAAAAGACATGAGGTTTGTCTGGACTCCTGAGTGTGATGCAGCTTTTCACAAATTGCAAACCCTTCTAACCTCGGCTCTAGTTTTGGTGCAACCGGATATAGAGAAACCTTTTGATGTGTATTGTGATGCATCAGGCATAGGGTTGGGAGGTGTTCTTATATAGGAAGGCCAAGTGATTGCTTATACCTCTCGCCAACTTCAGAAACATGAGGTGAATTATCCAACACATGACTTAGAACTCGCTGCAGTTGTTCATGCTTTGAAAGTCTGGCGACATTATTTGTTGGGTAATGTGTGCAATATCTATACTGACCATAAAAGCCTTAAATATATCTTCACCAAACTAGAGTTGAACATGCGTCAAAGATGATGGCTTGAGCTAATTAAAGATTACAATCTCCAAGTTCATTATCATCCTAGCAAGGCAAACGTGGTTGCCGATGCTTTAAGCCGTAAGTCCCATTGTCATTCCTTGGTTGAAAGTGATTTTCATCTATCCCGTCTTCTACACCCGACAGTCCTACACCACATCACTATCAATTGCACTCTCAACAGTAGAATTATTGAGCTATAAAAGACTGACACCGGCATATTCCACATCAAGCATAAGATGAAAGAGCAAGAACTTAAGCATTTCTGGGTAGATGAGGATGGAGTGCTGTGGTTTAAAGATAGGTTAGTTGTGCTAAAGGACTGAGAGCTTAGGTACCAGATTATGTCCGAAGCCCATTCCTCTAAGCTGTCCATCCATCCGGGTAGTAGTAAGATGTATCATGATCTAAAGCCACACTATTGGTGGACCAAGATGTGAAAAGAGATAGCTGCATATGTTGCTAGGTGTGATACTTGATGTAGAGTTAAAGTCGTGCACATGAAAGCTAGATTGCTTCAGCCACTTTCTATCCCAGGTTGGAAATGGGAGGAGATAAGTATGGATTTCATTGTTGGACTTTCTCCCACTATTAAGAATCATAACTCTCTTTGGGTAATTGTAGACCGCCTAACCAAGTCGGCTCACTTCATTCCTGTCCGAGTAGACTATCGTCCTACCAACTATGCTGAGTTATACTTTAATCAGATAATCCAACTTCATGGAATCCCTCGTACTATTGTTTCTGACCAAGGTCCACAGTTCACTGCTCGTTTTTTGGAGCACTTGCACCATCTTTTGGGAACCAAGCTAGTGAGAAGCTCCGCTTATCATCCCCAAACGTCAGGTCAGACTGAACGAGTTAACCAAATCTTAGAAGATATGTTAAGGACGTGTGTTATTTTGTCCAAGGGTTCATGAGAGAAATGGTTTCCTTTAGCTGAATTTTCGTACAATAATAGTTATTAGGAGAGTATTAAGATGGCCCCATTCGAAGCATTGTACGATCGCAAGTATAGAACACCCCTGAATTGGGTAGAAGCTGGGGAAAGAAGGTATTATGGTATTGATTTTGTTGAGCAAGCTGAAGAACAAGTTTGTACCATCAAAACACTTTTGGCTGCAGCCCAATCTAGACAGAAAAGTTACGCTGATCGCCATAGAAAACCAATTGAGTTTGAAGTCGGAGACTTCGTGTATCTGAAAGTTTCACCTATGAAGAGTATAAAACGTTTTGGTGTGAAGCAAAAGCTTGCGCCAAGGTATGTTGGTCCTTTCCAGATCATAGGAAAAAGTGGAGCGGTTGCATATGAGATCCAACTGCCCCCTGAAAGGAGAGCCATTTTCAATGTCTTCCATGTATCTCAGTTAAAGAAATGTCTTCGGGTTCCTGAAGAGAGAGTTCCGTTGGAGGATATCAAGCTAGAATCCGATCTGACTTATGAAGAGAAGCCAGTTCGTGTGATTGACCCTCAAGAGCGGGTAACTCAGAGTCGAGTGGTTAAGTGGTATAAAATAATGTAGAGTAATCAAGGTAGTGAGAGTGATGCTACTTGGGAAAGAGAAGATTATTTACGAGAGGGTTACAAGGAATTCTATCAACAATGGTACGCTTTCCAAATCATGGGTTGAGATTTTTATAAGGGGGAGGCTTGTAACATCCCAGGTGTTTGGCTTCTGCATTTGCACTTGCATTTCATAAGCATGAGCACCATTCATCTCATTTATGCCTTTGTTTTGCTTGAAACATGAGTATGCAACATACTCCAATATGCCTGTTTCATAATTGTTGGTTTATGAAATGTGGATGGTGCAACATGTAGATGTAACATGAGTGTTTCATACTTTGAAACATGGCAATGTTGTTAGTGATGGCGGGGAAATGGGCGGCTAAGACCCGCCTCTACATCAGCAGAGACAAATATAGATTTAAATGGGACAATATAAAAAGAACAGGTATTGCGAGTCCATACTTCCATAATTCTTATATTTGCATAAAAATTATGTTAATTACATCTCTGAAGAGAACACCCCTGATTAAGAGTTCCAACATGAGTACATGGAAAATATGGTTACATCATATGGCTTCCTATTACAGACTACAAAAAAAGGAAAACAATAGTCTTCAATGTCTTGTAGACGTAGATGAACGCATATGCATGCTAGGCATGAACTTGGACGTGACGACGTCATTTCTTCTGATCATGACATGAGTTCGTTTCTGGTAAGCTAATGCATACTCTTTGTAGATATGAGTGACGTACAACTGGCTTGCTTAGGCATTTTGACGGACCAAGTTGTGTATTTGGTACGGCGTGCATGTAATTTACTTACGATTTAACATAGTCACTTGGATCATGTGAGACATCCTAATTTGACATATTTTGAAGCACTCAGCATATGGTGCATGATTTTATTTGGGCCAAGACAAAATATTTATCTCACCAAGATTTCAAACTTGTGATGTTAGCCGGGCCTGGCCGCGGCGTATGCAACTAATTTAGTTTATTATATATGCTTATGACATAGCATTTGACCATGGGTTGAAAATATACGATGTTATTGAGTCGACTTTGATTTGATTTAGTTAGACACATGATCGTATATGAGTGTACGTAGTCTAACCGAGATGCAGGATTTAAGTTGATCGTGATGCATATATAGCATCTGGAGGGCCTACATGAGGCGTAACTAACATATATGTTTATCCAAAATAATTGGAAATTGTGATGGTTGATGAGGATGACGAGTTTATTTGAATCAGTTGAATTTACACCAAAATCTATAATATTTTTTTATTACTCTGACCATGGCTCAAATGCATGTTAATTAGTATGAGCTAGCAGCAGTTGTTTGGGATCTGACATTAGGGAACTAATTTTGTTTAGTTCGACTTATGATTTGGCAGGAGATTAAGTTTCGGTGTGACAGCCACCTAGACATATATATATGAAGGAGTTATTAATTTACTTCTTGACTTTGGCTAGGACGGCAAACACATGCGTGGGAGTGACCATATTTTATTTTTGTCTCCAAAATTCATTAGATATATGAATGCACCGCATATGTTGATTTTTGGGCAACATCAGATTGGCACTCTTTTATCTATTTTGCGCCGGCGAGGATGCATGGACCGGATATGCACTGTATGGCAAGTTCAATATACGAGTATACGTGCACATGCTAGCTAGCTAATCTGTGATGCATGGATGGCTATATATACCCATATACAGGGATGGAAACGGATCGGATACGGACGGTTATCACTGATATCGTATTTGTTTTCGTATTTATGTCTGGATTCGGATTCGAATACGGATAGTATAAAAAATGTCGGATAGAATATGATTGGATATCGACATCATAAATATGTGATTTAAATATTTGGATACGAATACGGTATCGGATGTTAAATATCCGGACTCGGATACGGACGGATTAAAACCCCTCTAAACGAATTCGGTCTCGAATACGGTCAGAAAATATCCGTACCATTTTCATCCCTACCCATATACATGTAAACGCTAACTAGCTAATTGATGATGCATGGCCGGTTTAATATATACGGATATACAAGCACGTGCTAGTTAGCTACTTTATGCAAGAAACGCTAACTGACTAGAGATCTGCATATGTATCATATATGACTGCTTTTAGGCAGCACTTGGTATGGGATTTATGTTTCTCCCGTGCAAGGCGATGGTTCTTGTTGATTTGAACCCATGCACAAAGCGCAGCAAGGAACATCTTTGCATGTTGCTGGCTTTAGCTCTTGTTCTACGTAACAATGCTCTTCCCTATCCGGTTTGTATGCCAAATCTGGCATGGACATCTCATGAGAACTTGCTTGATGGAGCCAAGCCACATCTGAGGCCTTGATTTTAGAGACGATGGTGAACATAACTCTTGTTCATGGGAACAAGGCTCTTCCATGTCCAGTTTGTATGACAAATCTGGCATGGGGTCTTGAATCATATCATGGCAACTAACTCAATAGAGTCAAGCTACGCATGAGGCCTTGATCATGGTGTTGATGAAGTTGCCATGGAGCCGTGAAGATGAAGAGGGGGAAGAAGATCAGAAGAGCGCCATGAGGCTCTATTCCCACCTTCCGAGGAACTTCGACGTGCAGCGATGGGGGCGTGGACTCCTTGATTGGCTTCCGGCGAAGCGGCAGCAGAGAGGCAGCCTCACGGCAAGGCACTCCGGTGACTCGATGGCGTTGCTTGGACGAGCGGATGCGGCAGCCTGGCGGCGGTTTGCTTTAGCGATGCAAGAAGGCAGCAGTATGGAATGGATGTGTCTGCCCCTCGAACACTTGCTGCAGCCTGCTATTTAAAGAGCAAGAGGCAAGGCGGTTCTCGTGACGTCCAGGTCTGCCGCGGTGGGAGTGGTTGCCCACAAATTTGGCGCTCTTTTCATTTGATTTCTTTTCACTAATCCCGTACTTAAGCGGCACTTTGACTCATTTGAATCAATCATCCCGCGCGCCAGGCACACAGGGCGCCATCGTGCAGGCGGGAGTAATTGCCAAGACCACTTGGCGTTGATTTCAAATCATCGGTACAAGGGGCTCCCGGCGCCTTTCTTTGCGTCGCCGCGCGCGCTGGTCGGGAACAATTGCGATCGTGGCTTCATTTGAATTTGGTCAGAGCAGTTCGCGATGAGCCTGGTCATGGCGGCGGCGAATAAGAGACCTGACGACGCGTTTGTCAAGCGCGCGCTCAGGAGCTTTCTTGCCGTGCCCGTCAGACATTTCACGTATATATATATATATATATATATATATATATATATATATATTGGTTGATTTATGAAATAGAAAATGATTTGTTTCTTGCCGATGCACAACCCTCGATCACGCATATACGCGTATACATACAGTGTACATGTGCAACAAACTGCCGCTAGCTAGCTAGTGTGCCTGCACATATATGTGTATAGCTGTACTTGTTTCTACTTTATTTTATTATTTCCTTTTTGCCTTCTCTCTTGTGCTAATTATCACGTTATGGACTGACCACTTATGCATGGAAAAGCCAAAATATATTTTTCTCCACGTTTTTACACGAGCGCGTATGACACGTAATATATGAAGGGTATATTTGCACATGCTTTTGCATGTAGTGCATACTTATGCACTAAATTTCAAGGTTAACATTATTTCATTAATAATTCATTTCTTATTTATATTTGTATTTATTTAAATTGGAAGAATTTCACACATATTATAAGTGAGCCAAAAACCGTGTCAACGGTTAGTATAACATGATAAGTTTAATTGTTGCAACAAGGGCTTGAAACATATGCAACATGGTAGTGAAACAAAGTGAGGGAATTGTTTGTTTTGCTTGTTTCAACTTATGTGACAATTGGAAATGTGTGTAGTCAATGTGTAGAGTGGTTAAATATGTCCTATAACACCTTAATTACATTTAGGATTATTAGTGGAACAATGTTCATGTTGGCCAAAATGACCAAATTGCCCTCCTAAGTTATGTTGACTAGGTTTTTACCTCTAGAGTGCTTTCATTTGACTGTTTAAAAAGTCTAGCTTAGAGATCTTGCATGGAGGTGCACCCTTAAACAAAGCTGTAGAGAATGTTATAGAAAACAAAAGTTGCAATATGGCTATCTCATGAAAATGATCATAACACCCTAAAAAATGGCCCACAAGTTAGTTAAGGGGGCTGTTTTGGGACTTAGCAAATTTGGTTAAGTGAAATGCAGTAACAGTTTCGATGTACCCTACTTTGGAGCCATGTAACTATCAAACCGTGTCGAACCAGCTTGAGCTCCTATTGACAAACTTGTAGATCTCATGTCCCTCTACAACTTTTCTAACTACGACTCAAGCTAGAGCGGCCTGGATTAGGAGTAATTGGAGGCCAAAGTTCGGCTGTCAGTCGGTTTCGGCGGTCTCTGAATGGGAACGAGCTGAGCTTGGTGGCCGACCAGCCACAAGCCAGTGCCACCGCGTGGGCATGCCGTGGTGTCCGTACGCCGGCTGTGGCCCCACCGGTCAGGTCGGGGAGTGCCTCTAGAGCACCACGACGCCACATTCGCCTTCACTTCCGCCTCTGCCTCTCTCTCTTGCTCTCTCCAAGCCGAAGCGAAAAAAGCCGACCCACCATTACCGCCATTGCTCCGACGTGCTCACGCGCGCTCGCCATCGCATCATGACTGGCCAAACTATATCCCTCGCTCCACCTTAAGCCCCTCTACATCCTCATCCTCTTCGCGTAGTGAGCTGAGCCTGGGTAAGGCTCCATTTCTGACGCCACCTCCGCGGGAGGCTAGCCGGAGCTCTGCCCTGCTCGAGATCATCATGTCCAACCCCTCTGGCGCCTCCCTCTCCCTCTTCTTAGTACCATAGCGAGTTGCCTAGGTCCCCGTGATGCTCACGCAGCCTTAGGTCGGGTCACCGTGGTCAGAGTTGGCCGGCGCACCCCGCCCGACGCCGCTGCACCCGCCATCGCCGACGGCGTGGCCTTCCGGCTAACCCTAGTAAGCCCGTAGTACATCAACCGGTGCAGATTCGTGTGGGGAGCAAGATGGTGGCCTCGGCTTCGCCAGCCGGCTCGCCGGCGGCGAGCTTCACCATCACCTCCGCCTCCCCTGCTCACTGGCTCTCTGGCCGGTGGGCCCTCCTCGTCAGCGTGTGCGCGTGGGCAGGAGGCCGCCATGGGCCACGCAGGCCAAGTGGGCCGCACTGGCCAGGCCAGCTGTGCGAGGTAGTGGGCCGTGCCGGGGTAGCAGGCCGGCCCGGTATTTGGTTTAGCATTTTCATTTTGTGTTTTTCTTTATTGATTTCACAGATTTGCATGCTATTTTGTAAATTCTAAATCTCAAGATTGGTAGATCCATTTGAGGTGATTCCAAGTTTGTTAGGTTCTGTATAAAGTGTAGTATTTAGGAAAAATATAACATGTATATGTGTTATTTAAATTCTGGATGAATTAAATAGAAACTTAAAAGGTATTTTTAAAATAGATGCAAACTTGTTAATTTTATAACTTGAGTTCTATTGCTCCAAAAATTATGAAATTTGGTGAGTGTTCTGTTATATATGTATGCTAGCTCTGGTAAAAATTTGACTGCTATTGCTTGAGTAGTTTTCATGTTATGCCTTTGTCATTTTATATTAGGAGATACTTGAATGAATTTTCATATTTTTTCTATATGTCCATTAAGCACAACATTTTGTGGAGAGTGTCCTGGTACCTTAGGATTGTTAGGAAAAACATTTTTTCTGTTGTTTGATACGTTTCAATAGGATTTCTTAATTATGCTAGAATTAGCCTTGCTGGCTTGTGAATTTTGTGTAGGGAGTTCCTACAGGTAAATTTGACTCAAATTTTTACAGTAGCATACTAGCTGTGTTTAGGGTCCCCTGTAATTTTTGTGGAATTTTCTGAATAGTTTGTATATAGGTTTAATTTCCCACTTATTTAATTAATTAAATTAAGAAAGGGATTGAAATAAATGACTTGGGTTAGCATACCTTACTTTCTGGTGGTTTTATGTCATGTGTGAACTAGTAGTGCCATTGGTTTGGTCAAAAGATTAGTTTGGCACATAAGTAAATATTTAATTTTAGCAATATTAGGCCTTTGGGGGCTGTTGGTAGCATTTTTGGGATTAGACCTTGATAAAAGTGTTTTCTGGGAATCTTGTGAATACCAAAGTCGTAGTAAATTTGTTAAGCTAGCTTGTATCAAAATTTAGTATCATTTAGCTTAGTAAGTTAGGAGTTCTAGCAGTTTGAAGTTGCTGTCCAGAAATGGTTGCTCTCTGTTTGGAGAGGACAGATTTCTGAAACTTTAAGTTTTCGATTTGGTAAACTTGGGAATCAAGTCTTGAGGTCTGAAAATGAATTGTAGATAATTTTATAAGCTTTCCAGATTGTATTGTATCATGTAATTTGGATTTGTAGATCTCCAGTTAGGGTTAAAAAACCGAGTTGCTGTCCAGATTTCTGTATTGTTGAAATGGGTTAGAATTGTGATAAGCTTAAGTAATGTTGCTCTTGTTGATTGTTTAGGTGTTAGGTCCTTAACTGATAAAGAACAATTATACATTAGGTTGTTTAGACTTGGTAAGTACTTCTCTACCTGAGAAGAGATTTGCACGTTTTGTTAAAGTGATTTGAGTAGAGCGTTAAGTGTTGCTGCAGTTCACATTGCATTCACCGAGCATGTTGCATTTATTCTTATGCATCTATAAAATTTATCTGTGCATCCATGCAATAGGTGTTCTGGAGGGGGTGACACTTCTGGAGTTTGAGGGAGCACATAGCAATTGAGTACTTTACGTGTTTATTGCATTGAGTTATAGGAGTTGAGTGAAAACACTTGCGGCATTATATCTATCCTTGACCAGATATCGAACTTGAATCCCAATTAAAGTTTAGGCATGTGTTATTGCTTAGCCATGCTTAGTGCGGTGGAAGTCGGGTGATTTTTGGTCATCCGCAAGCTTTAGGATGAAGTGGGTCACGGTTGGCTATATTTGCTATCGTGGAAAAGAACCATGCTAAAAAATAAATTGAGACCGGGCGGGAGTTCGATAGTGCAGCCACAAGACACTTCACGTCTTGGGTGCGAAGCTATGCCCGTCTGAGTCATTTAAGGACTGATTTACTGTACGTCCTTGAGTCATATTGAATGCAGTCTAACACTTAGTTGGCCAAATAAGTCGTTCCGACCGTGAAGCCGAGTAATGCAGTTCAGGCCGGGAATCAGGGGGTCAAGTGCGCATTCTAGAGGAAGTAAGGATGTGCTTGGGGACACTGGCATAAGACCAAGGGGGGTTAAAGTCCCTATCACCTGGCAGAGTGTTGCCCTTGGGGATGTGGCATCAGTCGAACCCGCGCTTTCCTGAACTGTACCAAAGGTGACTTGTGCGACCCTGGAGTAGGGCCTGCACGGTGAGTGTTACAAATATCCCTCCAGCTGGATAGGAATTCAATTCGAATTGCCATCGCTCCCGGTTAGTGAGCACTTGACTTGAGCAGCGGCAACGTAGATTCAATTAATTGAACGGATGGTTAATTGGTTGATGATTTAAATGTTACCTCAATTTATACCTGCTATGGTTATTATTATTTGCTTAATAATAAGATGATTGTTTAGCACAGGTGCTAAAATAGATGATAGGTTAATGCTAAAAATAACTGCTAGCACAGGTTAAAAGAGTTACTATTACTTATACATTTCCGCAAATGAACTGTCAGCCAGCTCCACTTGAGAAATGACTTGCATGATCCTTGGTGTCCTTTATTTCTGTTTTGACGGGTAAGTCTAGCTGAGTACATTCTTGTACTCAGGGTTTATTCCCTCCTGTTGCAGATGACATGCTTTATCAGGGCTTCTACAAGAACTATCTCCTCCCGGCGGGTGACAGGGACTAGATCACTTGGGCGTGATCGTCTTTTAGTCTACTTTCCTTAATGCTTTTGTGGGAACGTGATCTGTAAGACTGGCAATCGTACTTGAACTAAGTGTGTGTGTAAAGAGTTTGTAATAATTTGCGACTCTGTGGTGTTGTGAGTCTCTTTTAAGTACTTGTGAAATATAACGTGTGATGTGTTTATATTGAATGATACGATCTTGGTTGTAATCAGGTTGGTTTGAAATCCTTCGTGAATTCGATTGACTACTGGGATTATATGGGTCCAAGTTCAAAAATTTGAGCGTTTCAGCGCTTGTTTTTGTACTTGTGCTCTTATAATTTGGATAGTTCTGTTACACTCTTCTAGTTAGTTTGTCCAAGGACAACACAAGGGTAGAGTTGGTAGATGATAAAGATGGATTCCTATGGTTTTAGGGTCTAATGATAGATAAACTCTACTATTACTCGCTTACTTTGGGCACTGGGTTGCACCTGGTCTGCCAGGCGATGCCAGTCTATAGCTCTATGCCGTACCCGAACGTGGGGATTGCAAGGGACGGACAAGGCTGTCACCACCTACCACCTACCCCTCAACCATAGGATATGAGGCAAACAAAGGTAGCCTCTAGCCTAGACACCACATTTATGCTATCGACTACTACTCTAGTGTCGTATAGGGTGATCCGTTGTTGACGGTCCTTAAGTATCAATTATAACTATCAAATAAATAGAGAAAATGATCCAAATGAAACCAACACCTAGACTTAGGGTTTTATCTGATAGAATTCCACGAGTTTTGCTGTTTATCTATTTCTGCAGGGGGTTATCAGGAAATACGGAAGAAAGGCCCACATGTCGGATTAATGACGGGATATTAACCGAACACGTAATTATCTTACATCTAGAAGAGTCCAGAAGCCATGAGAACGAACGGGAGGCGTAACAGAGCCGGGGACAGGGCGCCCGCCCTAGTCCCTAGGGCGCCCGCCCTGCTGGCTCAGCCAATCAGGCGCCGCCTCGAGGATTATGCTCCACCGACCTAGAGGATCAAGGAAAACCGTCCGTTCAATGTCGGTTTGATCCAACGGCCCAGATTCATCCGAAAGGGCTATATAAGCAAGGCCCCTGACCCTGGAGGAGAGGCCCTCGTCTCATACTTCAAACCCTAATTTAGGAGGAGAGCCTCTGATCAAGCCCTAGAGCCACCACATCAACTAGATCTCTAGTTAGCATAGCTACATAGGATTAGAACTAGAAGGAGTCAATCTTCGATTGGTTCCCGGATCTGTCAAGAGGATTCTTGGTAATTCCTCTATTGTTCTTCAATTGTTCATCATTGTTCTTCAATATTATGAATATGACTTTGTTCTATTTCAATATATTGGTTATGACTTTGCTCTACTTGATTATATTTGCAATTATATTGTTCTTAGTTTATCATAGTTATATGCTTGGCTTAGTTAGATTGGAATTATATACATGCCTAGGATCGTATAGCGTTTATCCATGTGTACAGTGGGTGAATGATAATTATTGTGTAGACGTGGTGTCTATACCGTATTTATCTGCGATTGCACCCTATATGCCGGATTGTGGGGTAGTTCGCGATAGTGACAGCTTCGTTGATTCTTATATAGTCCCCCTCTCGTGTATAGGGCAGGCAAAGCAACACTATTACAGGGGAGTGATTGCTATGTTCTTCATCTTCCTTGCTAATATTCACTATGCATGGATATAGTCTTTGCTCACCATGATTGCCAAGTATAATTGCACTAACTATGATATGCTAGACTTTATAGTTAATAATAACTTAGGGAATATCTTTGTAGTTCATCCTAATTCCATGCTAATGACTTGCTAGAATATCTGTTGAGGTGCTTATCATTATTATATGTGGCTAGCTGATCAGATTAATTATCTTTGTCACCATTATCACTTTACCTTTACTTAATGTGACATTTATACCTGTATAAAGAGATTGATAAATACTCTCGGTTATACATGCAATGATGTGTACTCAATTCCATATTCTCATTCCATTATCAACCATGATACTTAGAAATCCCTTCCCAGTGGTAAAAATATAAATAACGATACCTGGAATACTTCCCGGTTAAAATGCTACATCGGTATTAATCTGTGCGCTTGCAGATCCCTTTTATTATTTATCTTGATGAGCAAATGCATATTTCAATACCGCGTCTCTCATGTCATGCTGGGGATGACAACTTGGCTTAAGTGGCATGAGGGATAGGTTTGGCATTTTTTGCGCCGTTATCAAAATTAGAAAACTAAGTCTACTTTTGGTAGTGACGTTAAGAATGCCAACAAGCATTTTTGGCGCCATTGCCGGGGAAGGTTGATTACTAAGTAGGAATGAATATGGAACTTTAAGTCATCATTTGCATCACTAATCTGATCGAGCTTATCAATTCTCTTATACAGTTTTACCCCTGTATTTTCTATTTTGATTATTTATTGTAGGGTGATGCATGAATAGAAGACATCTTCCAGACAACTTTGTTGACGATCCCGAAGCCTTATTCAGAAGAACAAGAGCCAAGGTCAAGAAGACATCGTCAACACTTCAGCACAAAGCTTCATCCAAATCCGAAGACCGCCGAAGTTTCATCCGGAATTTGTCGACTGAATTCGAAGCCATGGCGAACAAGTCGATCCGCGAGTTCTCAGCTCCCACTACGGACAACATCCGCACTGGACCTGCTGGGGAGATCGACCGCAACTTCGAGCTCAAGCCTGGGCTCATCAACATGGTGCAAGCTAACCAGTTCTGTGGGAAGCCACATGAAGACGCTAGTGCTCATCTTCAACACTTCCTGGAGATCTGCAGCACTTTCACCATGGCTGAAGTCCCCAGAGACGCCATACTACTTCGCCTTTTCCCATTCTCACTGTTGGGGAGAGCGAAGCAGTGGTTCTACGCTACAAAGGAGAAGAACACTACGTGGGCACTCTGCTCCACGAACTTTCTGGCCAAATTCTTTCCCATGGGCAAGACCAATGCTCTCCGTGGGAAGATTACAAGTTTTCAGCAACAACATGATGAATCCGTTCCAGAAGCATGGAAGCGTTTCCAAGACTACATCCTAGAATGTCCTCATCATGGAATGGAAAGCTGGCTACTGATGCAGACATTTTATCATGGGCTCATTAACAGTGCCCGTGAAACCATGGATGCTGCAGCTGGAGGAGCATTCCTATCACTCACCATACCTCAAGCCACAGCTCTTGTGGAGAAGATGGCATCCAACCAAGGTTGGAATGAAGAAAGAACTCAGACACACAAGAGAGGTGGAGGTATGCACCAGCTCAAGGAGGTAGACATGCTGTCTGCCAAGCTAGACCTACTCAAGAAGCTCGATGATCGAGCTGGAGAAAAGAAAGAAGTCATGCACGTCTATGACTCCCACATGACTTGTGAGGAGTGTGGAGGTACTGGACACTCGGGCAATCACTGTCCTGAGTTGCTGGAGGACGTGAACTACATCAACAATAACAACTACTACTACAACCGTCCTCAGCAGAATCAAGGTTGGAATCAACAGAGGCCTAACTACTCAGGTAATTACCAAGGACGACCCAGGTATGCCAAGCATTTATTGCTCCATTAATGGGTCCCACTTCTACAAGACACTTTGCGACACTGGGTCGGGCGTCAACATAATGGCCAAGGTCACCTATGAACTTCTGTTCGGAACCATGCCCTTAAACCCAACATATATTCAGCTCCAGATGGCAGATCAGACATTCCGACAGGTCGAAGGTACAGTAACTGACGTCCCTGTCAAGATAGACGATCACTTTGTCCATACAGACTTTCAGGTTATTGACATGGGAGAAGATGAATATGATCCACCCATCATCCTTGGAAGACCATTCCTTAGTACTGTCAAAGCAATCATTTACATTGGAACTGGAGAAGTCCACATGCACTTCCCCTCTGAGAAGGTACGTCTTTACTTTACTGACCCTAACTATGTATTTGAAGAATCCAAGCAGGTCAGGACAAGAAGAAGGCGGCGTAACCACAATCAGAAGCAACAGGTCATTAAAGACGGATGGGCAGATTATGAAGGAGAAGTGGTAAGATCTGAAGACATACCACTCAACCAACACTGTCCTGAGGAGACCAAAGCACCGAGACAGGTATGGAAAGAAAAGACAGTTGTACATGAAGAAGAGGCGCTGCCGAAAACACCGACTACGCCATCCACCGAGTCCCAGGACGACTGAACGAATAAGAGTCCCGTTCGGAGGACTTAAAAACACCGAACGCCTTGCCAAGAGGTAACTTGGTAGTTATCCTTTCCTTTTAATTATTTACTTTATCTTAAATAGTTTGCTTAGTTAATCATATTCATACTATCTTAAAAAGAAAATAAAAATGTTAAAAACCCTAAAGCCCCATGTGAGTATGCGAGTGGCATAAAACCCATAAGTACATTTACTGTGGTGGCATAAAAAATATATATATATATATATAATAAATACATAAATATTTTCTTCTGCTTTATAAAAAAAACATAAAAAAAATCAAGGAGGCTCAGCATGATAAAGGCTAGATATTTATGCTAACACTTAATCAGTTCCACAAAGCTTTGTTGTCTATTTGAGCTTCACAGAATTCAAGGAGACTAGCAGACAGAGGACATTCTAATCGCTGTCAGGGTGCTGCCGACTTTCAACTACACCTCCGCCATCTGCTAGCTACATCAGAAGAGATTATGTCAAGATCCAGCTTGGGGGAGAGCACCTCCATTATCTTGCTAAGTATTTCTATCTTTATCTTTATATTTATATATACTTCTACCCTATAAAAATAAAAATATACATAACTATGAAAAAAAAACCAAATAAAGATTTTGTGCTTATATATATATACCTATATCTTTTGCTTAGTGTGTTTTAATAAATAAATAAAGTGGCTATGCTAAACTGAATCTAGATAATAATAAAACTCTAGCATGGATATGATGAATAGTTGCTTTGCCTAACTTTCAAATTTGAAGTCCTCTCTCTAAGTTTAGACATAACTGTTATCATTTAAAGCTTGCTCTAAACCTGAACTTGTGGGAAGAGAACTTGATCTAAAGTCTAAGTTGTTAACGGATATGATATGGGAAGGTTGAGCTGCTGTTTATCTATTCCTAGAGATGCTAGAATTCTGGAGAATTTTATCTTTGAAAATCTTAAAATGCTACATGATGAGTTCCTGTATGATGAGAGTTTAAGTTCCTACCACAGCCATACATACATGCTTGCTAGACTTTAAGCCATACCTTTACTTTTTACTGCTTATGAGCATTGAGTGTAGTCAAGCTGTGTAGACCCTTAGGAGCTTGTCATGCGGTTAAAATCAAGATTCACTTGCACGATCACTCATACATGCTGCTTCTACTCCGGAAGTACGCATCCACATATATCCACTCATTCTCATCTCCAGATCCACATAAAATTATTCTACTCCTAATCCAGGAGAGAATAGCCAAAAATATTTTCCTATTCTTGTTATCCCCTGTGAAATAAATGCTCAAGCTATTTTGGTTACTACCACTTGCTATATTGTTCTAAGGAGATGAGTGCTCTATACGAGGAAATAAAAAGGAGCAAGTGCTCGGAACCTCGATGAAAAAAAAGAAGAAAAAGTGTGAGAAGAGAGGTAAAAATGGACAAGTGTCCGACAGTAGAATTAGGGGTACAAGATACCCACCTGAAAAAAAAGAAAAAAAAAGAAGAGAGCACCTCATTCTCCTCAAGAGCTTTAAAAGCAAGAAAGGTACGTATCCCCTCAAAAAGAGCAAAAGTAGAATTAGACTTTCATCATTGTTATCATCACTACCACCATACACCATTTATTCGCCACACATGCACATCTTGATTTGACTTATTAGCTTGTTTCTCTGGATCCATGGTTTGACTATGCAATAAATGTCTTGTAAGTATGTATACTTTATCTCCCACCTATGAGCTCCAGATATCAAAAGCCTGTTTAGAATAGGATGAGAGAGAAGGCAATGTTACTCGGCCTTATACCACAAATACTACATACTTTGCTTTGAGAGAAGGCAGACACCATTACTGCCTTGGTAAGGATCCAGAAATACCACAAAAGAGAGACCGGAGAGAGTTATACAAGGAATCTCTGAGTTTTATTTGAAAACCTGTAAAAAAAACTCCAAGAGCTATAGCTAATCAAGAATAAGAGACATGGCGCTTGACTAGACTGTTCTATCTTTTAACCGCTCAAGACAAAGGTGACGGTTGCAAGCCCCATGGTGAAAGGTATAATGAGTAAGTTTTAAGTCTTGACAGTTTACTTTAACTCAGAGATGAGACTCTATTTGAAAGCATGTGTACCGTCAAAATTCAAAGGCATTTTAGCAACTTCTCATCCATCGCTGAGTCTATCCTTGCTCAGGGACGAGCAAGAGGTAAGCTTGGGGGAGTTTGTTGACGGTCCTTAAGTATCAATTATAACTATCAAATAAATAGAGAAAAGGATCCAAATGAAACCAACACCTAGACTTAGGGTTTTATCTGATAGAATTCCACGAGTTTTGCTGTTTATCTATTTCTGCAGGGGGTTATCAGGAAATACGGAAGAAAGGCCCACATGTCGGATTAATGACGGGATATTAACCGAACACGTAATTATCTTACATCTAGAAGAGTCCAGAAGCCACGAGAACGAACGGGAGGCGTAACAGAGCCGGGGACAGGGCGCCCGCCCTAGTCCCTAGGGCGCCCGCCCTGCTGGCTCAGCCAATCAGGCTCCGCCTCGAGGATTATGCTCCACCGACCTAGAGGATCAAGGAAAACCGTCCGTTCAATGTCGGTTTGATCCAACGGCCCAGATTCATCCGAAAGGGCTATATAAGCAAGGCCCCTGACCCTGGAGGAGAGGCCCTCGTCTCATACTTCAAACCCTAATTCAGGAGGAGAGCCTCTGATCAAGCCCTAGAGCCACCACATCAACTAGATCTCTAGTTAGCATAGCTACATAGGATTAGAACTAGAAGGAGTCAATCTTCGATTGGTTCCCGGATCTGTCAAGAGGATTCTTGGTAATTCCTCTATTGTTCTTCAATTGTTCATCATTGTTCTTCAATATTATGAATATGACTTTGTTCTATTTCAATATATTGGTTATGACTTTGCTCTACTTGATTATATTTGCAATTATATTGTTCTTAGTTTATCATAGTTATATGCTTGGCTTAGTTAGATTGGAATTATATACATGCCTAGGATCGTATAGTGTTTATCCATGTGTACAGTGGGTGAATGATAATTATTGTGTAGACGTGGTGTCTATACCGTATTTATCTGCGATTGCACCCTATATGCCGGATTGTGGGGTAGTTCGCGATAGTGACAGCTTCGTTGATTCTTATATAGTCCCCCTCTCGTGTATAGGGCAGGCAGAGCAACACTATTACAGGGGAGTGATTGCTATGTTCTTCATCTTCCTTGCTAATATTCACTATGCATGGATATAGTCTTTTCTCACCATGATTGCCAAGTATAATTGCACTAACTATGATATGCTAGACTTTATAGTTAATAATAACTTAGGGAATATCTTTGTAGTTCATCCTAATTCCATGCTAATGACTTGCTAGAATATCTGTTGAGGTGCTTATCATTATTATATGTGGCTAGCTGATCAGATTAATTATCTTTGTCACCATTATCACTTTACCTTTACTTAATGTGACATTTATACCTGTATAAAGAGATTGATAAATACTCTCGGTTATACATGCAATGATGTGTACTCAGTTCCATATTCTCATTCCATTATCAACCATGATACTTAGAAATCCCTTCCCAGTGGTAAAAATATAAATAACGATACCTGGAATACTTCCCGGTTAAAATGCTACATCGGTATTAATCTGTGCGCTTGCAGATCCCTTTTATTATTTATCTTGATGAGCAAATGCATATTTCAATACCGCGTCTCTCATGTCATGCTGGGGATGACAACTTGGCTTAAGTGGCATGAGGGATAGGTTTGGCATTTTTGGCGCCGTTATCAGAATTAGAAAACTAAGTCTACTTTTGGTAGTGACGTTAAGAATGCCCAACATCCGTCCTTATCGAGAGCCCTCTACTTCAGTATCCGCCACGGGGATAGATGACGAACCTGCAAACAAGTAAGAGTAAAGCTTAGCTACACAAAAGACTTAATAACATAAGAAACATGAACACTCACTTAGCAAAAAGATCCGTTGAAGAATAGGTGTTCGTTGAGGTATAAGATCAGGAGACACTGACAAGTCCAGCGCTTCCTCAAACTCTCCCTAACATCTCTATCTTACTACTAAACTCTAGCTAGCTAGGGCCTAAGCCCTTTGGAGTGATGCTCTTGCTCAAGTGTGGTAGCTCTTCTTCCTTGTAGTGTTGTTCTCATGAGGAGGACGGAGCCTCCTTTTATAGGTGGAGAGGAGGGGGTCAATTATAAAATGCTTCATCCCCACATGGAAGGCACCAAACCGCCTATCTACACATTTAATTTATCGCCTTCACCCATGCAACCATCAATGGAGAGGCGGCATGAGGCAGCCCGCCAAAGATGGACCCAAGGCACGCCAGAGATGGTCTGTCCATACCCCAACTAGGCTCAAATGGCCCCATCTTCGGTGGGTTACCTTCATTAGGCCTCTAGATGTGTCCTGCAAAGTTTCACATCATTTGGAGTATATTTGATATGGGTTTAGCCTTTTTTGCCACCTAATTGTGCCCTGATTTGCCTAGTAAGTGGGCCTTCTCGTCTTGGGCTATGTCAGGTGATGCTACGCTTGTTCTTTGTGTACTTTTGACATGTTTCTTGTGTTATCCTGACATGTCCTCCTACAATTGATAAATCACCAAAACTCATGGAACTTTGTTAGTTATGAGCCCTATTTCTATGTTTGGTGTTCATTTGGATGGATTTTATATGAATGTTGGCAGTTAAAAGTGTGAGTTAAGGACCGCCAACAGTGAGCAAGTTCAAAAGAACCCACCACCCATCTCGATGGATAGGTCACAAACAAACCAAGTGTGTCGGATAGCGACACGACAATAGTTACATGAGTTCATCACCCTCAGGACTAACCAACAACTAGTTTTGAACCAAGACATGATAGTTGGACATGGAAACCACTAAGATCCATGGAGCCGCAACCAAGCAGAGGAGTCAAACCTAAGATCCATGGTGACATGAGGCACCATGGCCTCGACCATGACCCCGATGAGTAGAAGGTCCTAACGAGGTAGCACCTGTGAAAGGCAAATAAAAGAACAAGGATCAAAACAATGGAAGCTAAGTAAAGAATTGCAAAAATAAATGTAGAAGCATGGCAAATGGCATCAATGAGATACCCTGAGAAGAAAGTTACCCGCAGCCTCGGAGCTAGAAGCAAAGGAGGGATCATATTACATTCTCGACAAAGGCGGTATGACTTCAATCAGCATTGGACTGTCAAGAGGAACGATCTCCAACCGAACAGGCTCTATACAATCAAAACATGATGAACTAAGGATTTAAAGATTGCACAACCAAGTATGATACCGGATTGGATGCAGTATTGAAGGAAAAAGAGAAATTGTTGGAACTTACCTAGAGAGTTTGGCCCCGGATCCTACAAGCCATGGGAGATGATTCTCGTGCAAGGTAGGCTTCATTATCAATGAATGGCTAGTAAACCTGATGGCTGACCTCACAAGACCCCCAGAAGTCTTTGACAGTGTGAAGCACCAGAGCCATGATGTACGGCTATAGAACCAAAGGAGCATTCACATTCCGCTTACCCTCCAACATCTGATGCACCATCTAGTCCAGTAAATTAATCCAATCACTGGACAGCACCACATTAATGACCTCAAAGAAGGGCCACTACACAGTATTGTCGTCACCTCCGACTGAAGGAACCACAGTATGCCTTAGAACCTCGAAGATCACCTTTGGAAGCCTTCTCAAGCCTCCCTGTGGGCCATAAGTAGATGTCTCCTGGTAAAGGAAACCAGATACCTCATTTGTCCCCAACACTGAAAGGTCAACAACCAACTTGCCTCTCTTCATGGCACAGTAACTCAACTTCACCGCAACTGCAAGATCCTTGAAAGTAGCCTTAAACCTGCGAGTGCCATTCATCCAGATCAACTTTTCCTTTTTAGCTCAAACCTCCAAGGTGGCATAGAATTGCCGAATCACTGCCTCATTCCAGTCTTGCTTGAACTCGAGGATTCTTCTCCAACCCATGACACCAAGAAAATCAACCAAGCTGCTCATATGCGGGAAAGATTCCAACTAAGACCAACTTAACCACTGTTGTTCTGCAAACATCGGCCTGACATCAATACCTCCTCGGTATAGCATGTACTGACTCTTGGTGAAGAAGGGAGTTGGAGAATCCCTAGCTTGACCAAAGTGCCTAGACAGGGCAACCTTGCTAAACTCTGTCGGAACCCAGCGGAAGTGATCTTTCAAGATAGCTGACATGTCTATCGATAGAACATCATCGCCATCGTCCTCATCCGACGAAGATACCAGCATAGCCTTCTCTAGCTAGCGACTAGAACCTGCACCAGACCTGCAACACCACAAGGAAGATAAGAGAATCAACAACCTTTGGATATGCAAGCAAAGCACAGGTCCTACAAGTAAATGATTCAAGGTAGTGGAGTACAATAGTCATGCAAGTCATATGACTTGTCTAAGCAAGCCCCACAAACTTGGATGAAAATTGGAAGTCAAAAGGATATGAAACAACAAATGACAAGCATTGATGGAGTATCCAGCAATCCTATGGACCGCCCAATGAATTATAAAATGATAGCACTCAGGCAGACCGAGGACAATGTATGCGTACCAAAATGTTCCGCCAAACTAGGAAATGGTGCAGAGACCGAACAGAGCATGTGAATCGGTTTTGCAGAGTATCCGCTACGTTCACCAAACTATCCATCACTATCATAGCAAGCACAACGAGAACAGTAACCGCAAGAAAAACTTGGAATCCTCAAACCTTTGCAACCAATGTTACCCTAAACGCTAAACGCTAAACAGTCGGTCATCCTCTGTTTAGCGTTTAAACGGTTTAGACTGTGTTTAAACGGATTAAACGGTCTAAATGGTTTTACACAATATTACCCAAATATGCATATTTTTTGATGTAAAATCAATTATTCTAGCATTTATAAATATTAATCCAAGTAAAAATCAATTATTTTAGTATGTATATATATTTATGCATGTGAAAAGAATCAAATGTACATATTTATGCCTATAACAAATCAAGTGACATATTTATAAATATACGAAACTTAAGTATACAAATTTATACATGTAAAACTTAACTAGATTTACCTTGTGTTCGCCTAAACACCTGTTTAAATAGCTATTTAGCCCGTTTAATTCCGTTTATCCCCATTCCGTTTAGGCCGTTTCGACCGTTTTCCCCGTTTTTTGACCGTTTAAATGGCCAACCATTTAATTTTCTGCTTACCCCCTAAACAAAATAGTTTATCACCATTTACCATTTAGTGGCCGTTTAATCAGCCGTTTAGGCGAACACGGTTTGCAACCAAGCCATTCTACTTACAGATCGTACACAGATTACTATCAAAATGCTCTACCAAATCCCCAATATGATTTACCCTAAACCCTAACCAAATCGTGGATTGGAGTAACCCTAGGTGAAAACAAGAAAGGATGTGAATAAAGTGAAAGGAAGAAGGGAAAGGAATCAATGTACCCCCTAGGCATGATGGAGAAGCTCGATGATGCCCTAAACCATGAGCAAAACCACACAGAGCACGTGCACGGCAGTGATGGCGGCAACAAGGACCACGATGGCAGTAGTTTCTAAAAATGGAAATGAGATGACCTACTCAGTCACTATTGGCCTATTTATAGGTCATGAATCACCGGAGAGTTCGACAGTTGAGACGGACCATCTGCCAGAACAGAAGAAGGAAACCCTAAACTAAAGTGTCAATACTCTAAATTTATTAGACCGTCCAATGAGAGTATCAGACCGTCTATCAGCAAACATAAGATTTCCCAGACATCGTTCCCCTAAACCCAAGGCCCCAACCTCAAAAGGTTGTAAAGACTATAACCAACATCAGTAAGAAGGAACCTGAACTGCATTGGTCGAAACACCCAACCAAAGTAAGAGATGAGGTGATGCTCAGAATCCTGGAGAGGAAAAGATCACCAAGTTTCAAAACTACTAGAAGAGTCACCATAAGATGCCCAGTCATTGGAAAGTTTCCCCAAGCACCCTCGGGCGAGCTTGAGGATGAGCTCTATTTTAAGGAGGAGAGGTTTTGTAACGACCCGAGTTCGTTACAACATAGGCAGTCAATTTCGAACATCTGAGTGGGCAGTCATCCAAGCTCACTGATAAATCCCTGATGCCTTGAACTAGATTGACCGTTGAGGGTCTACCAAAAAGAAACCCACAATCATCTCCGGATAGCCATGGTCATGCTCATACCCAGAGCAATGGAAAGAAACTTGGTTGGATTAGGAGATATCCTATTCACACCATCAACATCAACTCAACCTCAGAGAGCACTTTAAGATATGGTAACTTAGCCCACAATACCAAGACAGTTAATGATAGAGTCATTTGAGCAAAAACAGTAATATATCGGATAGTCTGCCAGCTCTACCAGACCATCCGATAGAACTCAGACCAGCAGTAGATATTAGGAAAAGAGTTGGTTGCCACTTAAGTGAGTGGGACCCTCATGTCAGCATGATTTGGGATATTTCATTAGCTAAAGCAACACCTTCTCACCCAATCTCTCACTCACCCATTCATTTGCCACTCTCCCTCTCTCTACACCCCAAGAACAAGGATGAACCTTAGAACTAAAGAGAAGAAGGATTGGAAGTGAGATTGAAGGAGGAGGTGAGAAAGAAGAAGAAAACACCGACACATCCATGAGCATCACCAACGTCTTCAACCTTGTTCATGGTGAGCTCAAGAAGAGTAGTTCAAATTTCTTGGATTTTCCACCAAGTGCTTAAGTTTTGGTTTTTGGTGAAGCGTGGAGGGATTCCTTGCTGATGGTGATTCCATCATATGTAAGTAAGTTCAAGAAACCTTCACCTAGCTCAATCATTCAAGAATCTCATGGAATACCCTTTGCACTATCTTTTTGGTTCATTGCAAGATGAACCTCAAGAGCAAACCATTTTGTGAGTAAGAAGCAAGAGAAGAAGGATTGAATTTTCAACCTTTTGGCTACGAAAGCTCTTAATCTTAGAGCTAAGGATTCAATCCCAATCTCATGGCTTTATCTTTATGTTCTTGTATCCCTAAGTTTGACCATAAACCTATAGCCACACATAGCAAAACAAGTTCCAAACCCCAGCTACCTTGAGCCCAATAAGCCACCTAAGCTACCCCCAAGATATCTTGCACATGCATAGATCACGGCTGAGCACATCCAAGCTTTAACCCCAAGATCACCTAAGAGCATAGGTTCTGTCGACAGTTTGATGGAGTGTCCGTCATATCGGTGGAGTGTCCGATAACTCCAGAAAGCCACCCATCAGAGCCTTATCTCCTGTCGACCTAAGTCAATGGAGTGTCTGTGGCCTTACCAGAGTGTCTGTTGATTTATAGGAGTGTATAACCTAGTAACCCAAGAGCACCATGTCCTCAACGAGCATCCATGACAGCTCATGGAGTGTCCATTGATTTATAGACTTAGCAACCCAGCAAACCCGAGACCTCCCAGTTCCTACCGGAGTGTCCATCACCTCTAACGGAGCGCCCAAAAACCCAAAAAGAGTCAAGCCAAACCTAAGTCACCTCAAAGCTAAACCAGATGCAGTGTCCACCATCCTGGTCAGAGTGTCAGTCAAGCTAACAGTAAGGTTGTAGTTTCCCAGATAGCTTACCCAAGAGGTCAACAATACTAAGTTAAGTTCAGTTGTCAATAGTGCAATAGTAGAGCCATAGTTAGATGTCTTTTCCCAAGTTCTAAAGCAAGCCTTTCTCTCTAAGTCCCCATTGGTTTTCCTCAACCCCGATCTTCACCTTCTTTCAGGAATCGACTAGCGTGAGGACATGTGTGAGTTGTCACCTGCAACTCTGGATTCATTTGAACGGCAAAACCAGGCAAGCACCCCACTACTATGAACCCTATTTTGGATACTTATTATGTTTCATTATGAGTTATCCATTTCATGTACATTTGGTTAATAATCTAATGATGCTTAACTAAGTTAGAGCTACCCACCCTTAATTAGAGCCTTCTTTTAATCAATGGGTTTGGTAATGTTTAATTGCTTACTTGCTTGGCAACGGTAGAAGTAGAGTATGAGAAGGGAACTCATGCTTGCACATGTAGGATGCTACTAGGCTAATTAATTAATAAAATAAATGAGGGTTACAACTAGTGTATCTTCCCTAATCTTGCCTAAGGACCCAACTTAATCTGGTATAAGAACATGATGATCAATTTGACATATCTTGCTCAAGTGAGGGGTAGGTCACTATGAGTGTGGATCTCAAGTGACATAGCTTGTGGAGTAGTTAAGGACCGAATGTTGGGATATGTGAGTCCAAGTAACTACCGTACAGGCCACATGTCACATATGGGGGCAGCAAGCCTAGTAGCTAAATGTGACCGGTCTATCCGTGAGACTAGCAAGAAGGTGGCGCTGGCAAGTGGCTGGAAGCACTAACACTAGCCGGGCTCCAGTCGAACCTTTCTTGTGATATTCGGGCCAATTTAGGGAAAGGTTGGAAATCATGAGGCAACCCTTATTCTAGGATCCAAAGTATGGTGGTTAGTCCTGTATTTCTATGTAGATACAAGTTGTACACTTCTGTAGAGTTTTGAAAGCCTGAAGTCCCTAAGGACGGAAACCTTAGGTTGTTCCTACTCAATATACCCATGGTAGTGTATTGATGGAACTTGTTGGTGATATGGTTTGTTGACGTTGATCACTCTTTTGGATATCGTAATTTGCTAATGTTAATATCTTTAATAATGAATTCATAGCATGTCATCTTAAGAAACACCATATGCCTTTCTACAAATGTACAAATTCCTGATAACACATTTGCATCCACCAAATATCTATGTGTTGGACTTAAGTCCTACGAGTACGAAATGTACTCACGGTGCTGCCATTAAGTTGTTTTGTAGGTGTTGTTACATTGGTGGACACGATGTAATGCTCTATTCACCGCTGCATAGTAGACCTTAGATCGGGCGAATCCAGAATGAGCTATGAGTTAACTCCGATAAGTACTCGAAAGAATTGCCAAAGAGTTGAGCCTAGTGGAAGAAACTAAACTTGTGTATGTTCTATGTATTATGTATTTTCTTGTAACTAAACAATCTTGATAGTTGGGCATGATGTCAGGTGTTATATGCGTTGGTTTGCCACATGGGGTGTTTTGTGTCACTCGACCGTTACAAAGATCCTGAAGCATTGCGGCAGGGGCCGCGACATGATCCTTCACAATATATTTCTTGAAAAAAACTCTTGTGCCATGGACATCTTTCTTAGTGGCACGTGCTCCTACAAGTAATCCAACCATCTCCTCATCCTCGTTTCAAAACTCTTTAGGAGGATGGTTGTGGATGCATTCATTTATCACAAATATTGCAAATCACATAGTTATAGTATGGCCCTCGGTCAAGCTTACGACCATAAACAAAGCACTACTAGGAGGTACCCTGGATTAACATGAGAAAAAATATTTATATTTATTTAATCATAAAAAAGAATATCATAAAAAAATAACTTTCTTATTAATAAAAGCAAGAACATGTTTTCAAGTAAGTATGCACCTTCAGGTATTCTTCATCGCTAACCCTTTCAGGTTAAGAACAAGAAGAGCAAGGGACATACGATGCACGAGAACATGAGAGCTGCATCAATGCCATGATGCCCTTTGGTGATGGAACACACTCAAAAGGTTAGGCTCGAGTAGATGCTTATTCCTGCTTTAAGCGGTAGAAGTCGGGTGATTCCCTGTCACCTGCGAGCTTTAGGGATATACATATGGCACGGTTGGCTATATTTGCTATTGTGGAAAAGAACATGGTATAATATGAATGAAGACCGGACGGGGGCTTGTAAAGCTATAGGCTTACAGTGACTCTGTCTGTGTTGCTTAAGGACCAATTCTTGGAGCCTTTCTTTGTCATGTTGAACACATGCCTCTCTCTTAGCTGGCCAGACTCGAGTGTCTCTGACCGTGAATCTGAGTAGCTTAACTCAGGCCAGAAGTCGATAAGTATAAAGTGCACTTTGGAAAGGAGTCACGGGCGTAAGTCCAGGTAGGTGAGTTAAAATTCCTGAACCCCCTGGCAGAAGGGTAATCCTTGAGAGTGCTGGCGCTGATCGAACCCGCGAAGTTGGTTCCTGAGTTGTCCCAAAGGTGACCTAATGCTCCCCGATGGGGGAAGTCATGGGTGAGAGTTAGGAATACCCCCTCAGCTGAGTTGTAATTCGATTCGAGTTGCCATCTCTCACCGGTTAGTGAGAACTTGACGGGAGTATCTCCAAAGTAGATACACTAAATAATATAATGGTTCAAGAATGATAATGATGATGATGACAGCCTTATTATACCTGCTATGGTTAATATTGTTTGCTCCTAATAAAGTGAGTGCTCTAGTACAGGTGTTAATATAGATGGAAGGTTAATGATTATTAACTTGATGTTAAGCTTAAAATAGTTACTTCTGTTATGCCAGCTTTTATGCAAAATGTTGTCAATCTAGCCCACTCTATATTAGCCTTGCATGATCCTTGGTGTCTTTTATTTCTAGTTTATGTCAGGTAAGTCTAGTTGAGTACCTTCTTGTACTCAGGGTTTATTTCCCACCTATTGTAGATGACCTATTCTATCATGGGTGCTGCAAGTATTGCCTTCTCCCTACTGGGGATGAAGACTAGACTGTTGGGCGTGGTCTCTACTAGTGTTCTTATCTGAAGATGCTTTGGTTGAACATGACCTTTAATGTGGCAATGTATTTGAACTTATGGAGTTATGTATTGAACTATGTTGCTTCCGCTAATCAAACTTGGTTTGTAATATTTTATTTCAAACTCCGATGGATGTAATCCGTATGATACTTGTGAACTATTGTAATGAATGATGTGTTGTGTTGAATCATGTATGATCTTGGCTTGTATGTTGAAAGTTGTTTGAAATCCTTCGAGATTTCTAGACTACCAGGGTTATGAGAGTCTAAGTATAGGAATTTGATCGCTTCAGTGATTATTTTTGTACTTACGTTCTTATAATTTGGTCGGTTCTATTACGGCTAGCATCGGAGCAAGGTTCAGCACTAAACATGTCATTTGTGTATTTAAAACAAAAGCTTTTGTGAAAAATCTAAATTTGAAACTAAGTATGCCAGTGGTCATATCCTTTATGCCCAATTAAGTACTCTTAGGTGGCTTATTGAAGTACTAACTTTGGGGGTTGTTTGCTTTCTATTTCGTTGTCCATACGGCATGCTATTGTATGGGTGCCATCTGCTTGGGTGGTAACATATGGATCAAATACCTCTACGCTCTGGTAAGTGTGAGTTGTGAGAACATGACCGTCCAACCATCGGTTTAGGGGAGAGATAGTTGTGGTTACTAGCATAATTACATGTTCAACCATGTATTTATGAGAGTACTTAATTGTGGGTATATCTGTCGGGTAGCTGTGATACCAAAGTATATGCATTGGGGGATACATGTATGGAGGGTATTTAGTTACTGCTTTCTTTGTGTGATTTATTGGAGAAATTATTGGGCTGAAATGAAATCTTCTGCAAGTACACTAACAATGTACCATTGTAGATCGAATAGTTACCATATATGAGAGAACGTATGTATGCCACCATATTGTAATAGAACCAACCAAATTATAAGAGCACAAGTACAAAAACAAGCGCCGAAACACTCAAATTTTCGAACTTGAACCCATATAATCCCGGTAGTCAATTGAAACCACGAAGGATTTCAAACCAACTCGCTTACAACCAAGATCGCATCATTCAACATAACACATCACACGTTATATTTCACAAGCAGTTCGGAAATAAACTTACACCACGGAGTCGCAATTATTACAAACCAAGTTTATAAAGTAGCGGAAGCATAAACACACACACTTAGTTCGAATACGATTGCCAGTCTTACAGATCATCATCCCACAAAAGCATTTAAGGGAAGTAAACTAATAGATGATCACGCCCGAGTGATCTAGTCCTCATCACTCGTAGGGTGGAGGCAGTTCTTGCAGAAGCCCTGATAAAGCATGTCATCTGCAACAGGAGGGAATAAACCTTGAGTATGGGAATGTACTCAGCTAGACTTACCCGTCGAAACAGAAAATAAAAGACACCAAGGATCATACAAGACTTTCTTCAAGTGGAGCTGGCTGATACCATGTTTTGCGGAAAAGCATAAGTATAGGTAACTCTTTTAACCTGTACTAGCAGTTATTTTTAGCATTAACCTGTCAGCTATCTTAGCACCTTTACTAAACAATCATGTGATGATTAAGCAAACCATAATAACCATAGCAGGTATAAATTTGAGGCAACATGTACTTCATCATCCAATTAACCATCTGTTCAATTAATGAGATCTATGTTGCCGCTGCTCAAGTCAAGTGCTCACTAACCGGGAGCGACGGTGATTCGAATCGAGTTCCTATCCAGCTAGAGGGGTATTTCTAGCACAAAGCGCACAAAGCCCTTGGCAGGGTTGCACAAGTCACCTTTGGTACAATTCAGGAAAGCGCGGGTTCGACTGATGCCCTATCCCCAAGGGCAATACTCTGCCAGGTGATAGGGACTCTAACCCCCCTTAGTCTCACGCCAATGTTCCCAAGCACATCCTTACTTCCTCCAAGATGCGACCTACCCTTCGGTTCCTGGCTTGAACCGTATTACTCGGCTTCGCAGTCGGAACGGCTTATCCGACCAACTAAGCGTTAGACTGCGTTCAATACGACTCAAGGACGTACAACGATCGGTCCTTAAATGACTCAGACGGGCATAGCTTCGCACCCAAGACGTGAAGTGTCTTACGGCTGCACTATCAAACTCCTGCCCGGTCTCAATTCATTTTTAAGCATGGTTCCATTGTCACACCCATTTAAAGACCAAATGGAATGCATACTCTTATGTGTGCCTAGAGATCAATCACACATAAGTTAACAAATTATAACGGAAGTATCATCACAAATGTTATTACATCACGATAATTAACACATAGTCTTTACACAAATATAGCAGAAGTAAAAAATATAAATCTCTCGTGGTAGCTCCAATCACAGGCACATTGACTGGTTGACTGCAAGTCTAGTAATCTTGAGGGAAGTAGGAGTAGTAGTCATTATTTGCACCATCTGTTACCCATCCGGGATTTTTATCCAAGTAAGAAAAATAAACAAGCGTAAGTACATCTCGTACTCAACAAGTGTAACATGGGGTTCATGAGGCTCAAAGGCATGACATTGGTTTATCAGCATGTAGCTTTTAGTTAGCATAATTTTAGCATATCAATAGCATCAAGATGTCTCAATGTAAACAATAAACATATGATCCATGTGAAATGATTAACGAATAGCAAAAACATAACAATTATTAATTATCAACTATTCCATAAGGGTCCAAGGCCACTCGTGACCGTGAGCACGGCTGTTATAACAGTTTTACACTCTGTAGAGGTTGTACACTTTCACTGTGAGTTGTGTTGCCCATATGCCCGGGTTAATTACTCCCAAAACACTTCCAAGGTGAGCAGGCAGGGAAACACTATGAAGTCTTTCGAAGGTTCGTCTAACAAGTTAGGGCCATTAGATTCACTCGGCAAACAGATGTAGAGCCCCCCTTCCAAATGGCATAATGACACACAGCCTATACACATAAGGACAGAGGCCGCACTATACCCGATTCGTCAAGCCATTCTTACGCCAAAAAGATTACCACTAACAAGCTAGAAAAGGTCCTTCTATATGACTAAAGCCAGAGCCATATAGCCCTCACAGTTGTACTGTAAATCCCGGATGTTCGCTTATAGATGAGTCCTTATGGAGAGTAACTAGAGCATCAAAAATAACCCCATGCTCTAATCCCCTTTAAACATTAATCAAAATCATCTTTTAATGTTTGTTGCATATTCCATTAATCAATTTACATGATCATAGTCCATGTTTAAGCACTAGCCATACTACTCAATGCAATATAATGGGTATCCAAATGATATGATACAAGTTAATCTGAAAATCTTATAACATGCTCTACAATTCATTTTCAGATCTCAAGACTTGATTCCTAAGTTTACCTAGTCGAATTCCCAAAGTTCCAGAACTCGGCCCTCTCCAAACAGAGAGCAGCCATTTCTAGACAACCACTTCAAACAACTGTAACTCCTAAACTACTAAGCCAAATGCCACCAAATTTTGACACAAGCTAGTTTAACAAGTTTACTACCACTTTGGTACTCACAAGATTCCCAGCAAACACATTTTTTCAAGGTCTAAACTCAAAAGTGCTACCAGCTGCCAGAGAACCTAGAAATGTGAAAATTAAATATTTATTCATGTGTCAAACTACCCTTATGACCAAACTAATGACACTACTAGGTCACATATGACATGAAACCACCAGAAAGTAAGGTATGTTCACCAAAATCATTTATTTTAACCCCTTTCCTAATTCACTTAATTAATTAAGTGGGAAAATAAACCCATATGCAAACTACTCAGAAAATTCTACAAAAATTACAGCAGACTCTACACCCTACTAGGAGACTACTGTATAAATTTGAACTAAAGTTATTCACAGAAACTCCCTACACAAAATTCACAAGCCAGAAGGGCTGATTTTTGCATAATTAACAAATCATAATGAAAAGTGTCAAACAATAGAAACCATATTTTTCTTAGCAATCTTATGGTACCAGCACACTCTCCATAAAATTTCATGGGCATTTTGCATACTAAAAAATTATTAAAATTCATTCAAGTATCTCCTAATATAACATGACAACATCATAACTTGAAAAGTACTCAAGCAATAGTACCCATATTTTTACCAGAGCTAGTATAGACATGAAATAGCACACCCACCAAATTTCATAATTTTTGGAGCAATATAACTCAAGTTATCCATTTAACAAGTTTACATATATTTTAAAATACATTTCAAAGACCTATTTAAATCTTCCAGAATTGGAATAACACATATCCATTTTATATTTTTCATAAATACAACACTTCACATAGATCCTAACAAACTTGGAGTCACCTCATTTGGATCTATATTGCTTGAGATATGAAATTTACAAAACAGTATTCAAATATGTGAAATAAATAAAGAAAATACCAAATAAAATTCCTAAACCGACTACTGGGCCGGCCCTCGTACGCCAGCGCGGCCCATAATGACGCGCGGCCTGCGTCGGCTCCCGCCCGCGCACGTGCCTAACAGCCTGGACCCACCAGACAAAGAGAGGGAAGCAGGGGAGGAGCGATGGTGGTTGGAGCTCGCCGCCGGTGGCGATTCCGGCGAGACTGCGGGCACCACTAGGTTCGCTTCCTCCTTCCACGTCGAGTCAACCCTAAATTATAGACTCTACCATCTTGGGGAGGGGTTGTTCGCGGCGGTGGCGGACGGCGGTGAGCGGGCGGCGCTACGCCGGCCAACTCCGGCCATCTCCGGCCAACCTAAGCTTGGTACGAGCTTCACCGACCTCAAGCACACCTAGCTAGACTAGCGCGCGGAGCAGAGACAGACCAGCAGGGGCTGGCCATAGTGGCGCTCAACTTCGGCGAGACACAGTCATGGCGGACGCGCCCAGTGCGGGGCTTGTTCCGGTGAGACGGCGACGAGATAGGGCCCTACACCTTCGGAGGACACACTACGACCAACGGCGCACCCCATGCGCACCCTAACTCGGCCAAGGGCCAGCCACAGAGAGCGAATGGGAAGAAGCTCGTCCCTACGGCAATGGCGACCGCGGTGAGAGCGCGCTATGTTCACCTTCCGTTCTGACCTCTACAGCTCAAACCGCGAGATGACATCTTCGCCTAAGCTTCTATAGGCCACGAGAAGGATGAAACGGGGGTGAGGTGGGATAGAGGCGTGCTATGCAGTGCTGGCCATGGAGGACAGTGGGGGCGGCGGTGCTTCGGTGAACTCCGAGTGGGGAAAATCGGCAAATGTCGCTTACCCTAAGCTCGGTTGCCTCAAATGAGTGGTCGACAAGATACGTGAGGTGGTGGCAGAGCCATGGGCGCGATTTGGTGGGCTGTGGTGGGATGTCGCACGTGTGCGTCCGTGGCGATCTCGCGGTGGCGCTGCTCGTCGGAGACAACCCCGAGAGGAGAAGAGAGGCGACGGAAATGAGGAAAACCGAACTAGGATCTAGATTTCTGCTTCCACGACATGCACAAGTGATGCTGTGGCAGCCTATGCGCGCTGGAGAGCAGCCACGCGGCGCTCGGCCCCTAACTGTGGTCGGCCACAGCAATGCTCTGAAGTCTGAATGGAAGCCTGAAACCAGTGACTGACAGCGCCATTTGGAGGCCTCATTATCCCTAATCTAGCTCGAGTTAGCAAAAGGTGATAACAGTAAAGTTGTAGAGCTACATGAGTACTTGTTGGGCATTCTTAACGTCATTACCAAAAGTAGACTTAGTTTTCTAATTCTGATAACGGCGCCAAAAATGCCGAACCTATCCCTCATGCCACTTAAGGCAAGTTGTCATCCCCAGCATGACATGAGAGACGCGGTATTGAAATATGCAACTGCTCTTCTAAATAAATAATAAATAAGATCTGCAAGCGCACAGATTAATACCGATGTAGCATTTTAACCGGGAAGTATTCCAGGTATCGTTATTTATATTTTTACCACTGGGAAGGGATTACTAACATCAATGTTGATTATGGAATGGAATATAGGAATGAGTATCAATCATTGCATGTATAAGTGAGAGCATTCATCTATCTCTTGCATACAGGGGTAAGTGTCACATAAAATATAGATAAAGTATGAATGGTGACAAAGATAATTAATCTGATCAGCTAGCCACATATAATAATGATAAGCACCTCAACAGATATTCTAGCAAGTCATTAGCATGGTATTAGGACGAACTACAAGGATATTTCCTAAGTTATTCTTAACTATAAAGTCTAGCATATCATAGTTAGTGCAAGTACACTTGGCAATCATTGCGAAAAAGGACTACGCCCATGCATAGTGATATTATCAAGGAAGATGAGAAACATAGCAATCACTCCCCCGTAATAATGTTGCTCTGCCTGCCTTACACACGGGAGGGGGACTATATAAGAACCAACGAAGCTGTCACCATCGCGGACCACCCCACGATCCGGCATATAAGGTGCAATCACAGATAAATATGGTCTAAGCACCACGCCTACACAATATTTATCATTTACCCATGGATCCGATGGATAAACGCTATACGATCCTAAACATGTATATAATTCCAATCTAACTAAGCCAAGCGTATAACTACGATAAACTAAGAACAATATAATCGCAAACAATAACAAGTAGAGCATAGTCATAATCAATATATTGAAATAGAACAAAGTTGTATTCATAATATTGAAGAACAAAGATGAACAATGAAGAACAGTAAAGGAATTACCAAGAATCCTCTTGACAGATCCGGAAACCAACCGAAGATTGACTCCTTCTAGTTCTAATCCTATGTAGCTATGCTATACTAGAGATCTAGTTGATGTGGTGGCTCTAGGGCTTGATCAGAGACTCTCCTCCTGAGATTAGGGTTTGAGGAATTGAGAATGAGGGAGTGCCTTCTCCAGGGGCCAGGGGTCCTGCTTATATAGCCCCCTCAAGTGAACGTGGGCCGTCGGATCAAACCGACATTAATCGCACGGTTTTCCTTGATCCCTTAGGTCGGTGGAGCATAATCCACGAGACGGAGCCTGATTGGCTCTCAGGCCAGGGCGAGCGCCCTAGGGAGCAGGGCGGGCGCCCTGCCTCTGGGCCCGTTCGGCCTCCCGTTCGATCTCGTGGCTTCTGGAGTCTTCTAGATGATAGAAAATCGGTGAACACGTTATTATCTCTATGTAAACCCGACGTGTGGGCCTTTCCTCCGTATTTTCTGATAACCCCCCTGCAGAAACAGACAAACACCAAAACTCGTGGAATTCTGTCAGATAAAACCCTAAGTCTAGGTGTTGGTTGCATTTGGATCATTTTCTTTATTTATTTGATAACTATATTTGGTACTTAAGGACCGTCAACAAACTCCCCCAAGCTTACCTCTTGCTCGTCCCTGAGCAAGGATAGACTCATTATGGACCAGAAGTTGCTGCAACGCCTTTGAACGTTGACGGTACATATGCTTTCAAATAAGGTCTCATCCCTGAGTTAGAGTAAACTATCAAGACTTAAAACTTACTCATTTTACCTTTCACCATGGGGCTTGCAACCGTCACCTGCATCTTGAGTGGTTAAAAGATAGAACGGTCTAGTCAAACGCCATGTCTCTTATTCTTGATCAGCTATAGCTCTGGAGTTTTTGCAAATTTTTCTAATAAAACTCAGAGATTCCTTATATGACTTTCTCGGGTCTCTCTTTTGTGGTATTTCTGGATCCTTACCAAGGCAGTAATGGTATATGCCTTCTCTCTCAAAGTATGTGGTATTTATGGTATAAGGCGTAGTGACATTGCCTTCTCTCTCACCCTACTCTAATAAGGCTTTGATATCTGGAGCTCATAGGTGGGAGATACAGTATACATACTCATAGAACATTTATTGCATAGTCAAACCATGGATCCAGAGAAACAAGTCAATAAGTCAAATCAAGATGTGCATGTGTGGTGAATGAGTGGTGTATGGTGATGATGGTGATAACAAAAGTCTAATGCTCTTTTTGAGGGAATACATACCTTTCTTGCTTTTTAAAACTTTTGAGGGGAATGAGATGCTCTATATATTTTTTTTCTTTTTTTTTTCTCTTTTCTTTTTCCTCTCAGGTGGGTATCTTGTACCCCTAATTCTACTGTCGGACACTTGTCCATTTTTACCTCTCGTCTCACTTTTTCTTTCTTCGAGGTTCCGAGCACTTGCTCCTTTTTATTTCCTCGTATTTTTTTAGAGCAATCTCCCTCTTTTGAAAATATAGCAAGTGGTAGTAGAAATGACTTGAGCATTAACTTCACAGGGAATAACAGGAATGAGATAATGTTTTTGGCTATTCTCTCCCGGGTCAGGAGTAGAATAATTTTGGGTGAATCTGGAGATGGAAATGAGTGGATATATGTGGATGCGTACTTCCGGAGTAGAAGCAGCATGTATGAGTGAACGTGCAAGTGAATCTTGATTTTAACCACATGACAAGTTCCTAAGGGTCTACACAGCTTGACCACACTCAATGCCCATAAGCAGTAAGTAGTAAAAGTGCGGCTCCTAATCTAACAAGCATGTATATATGGCTGTGGTAGGAATTTAAACTCTCATCATACAGGAACTCATCATGCAACATTTTAAAGATTTTCAAAGATAAAATTCTCCAGAATTCTAGCATCTCTAGGAACAGATAAACAGCAGCTCAACCTTCCCATATCATATCCGCTAACAACTTAGACTTCAGATCAAGTTCTCTTCCCACTAGTTCAGGTTTAGAGCCAGTTTTAAATTATAACAGTTATGTCTAAACTAGAGAGAGAACAAATTTGAAAATTAGGCAGAGCAACTATTCATCATATCCATGCTAAAGTTTTATTTTCAAGATTCAGTTTAGCATAGCTACTTTATTTATTTATTAAACTAAGCAAATATATATAAACACAAAATATTTATTTGGGTTTTCATGATTATGCATCTTTTTATTTTAATAAAGCATAGGTATAAATGTAGATAAAAATACTTATCGGGATAAATGGGGGTGCTCTCCCCCAAGCTGGATCTTGACGTAATTTCTTCTGATGTAGCTAGCAGGTGCAGAGGTGTATTTGAATGTCGGCAGCACCCTGACAACGATTAGGATATCCTCCGTCTGCTAGTCTTCCTGAATTCTGTGGAGCTCAAATAGACAACAAAGCTTCGTGGAACTTGATTAAGCGTTAGCATAAATATCTAGCCTTTATCATGTTTGAGCTTCCTTGATAAATGTCACTCTCTATTTTTATTTTCATTTTTATAGAACAGAAAAAATATATTATTATTTTTTTTATGCCACCACAGTGAATGTACTTATGGGTTTTATGCCACTCGCATACTCACATGGGGCTTACTGTTTTCAACATTTTTTTTAGACAGAATGAACATGATTAACTGAGCAATAATTAAAGGGAAAATGATAACTACCAAGTTTACCTCTTGGCACGGCATTCGGTGTTTTTAAGTCCTCCGAACAGGACTTCTTTTCTTCTTAGTTGTCCTGGGATTTGGGTGGCGTAGATGGTGGTTCCGGCAGCGCCTCCTCTTCTTGTGTAACTGTCTTCGCTTTCCATACCCGACTTGGTGCTTCGGTCTCCTGTTGTGTATCCTCGGGCCTTATGACCTCTCCTTCATAGTCTGCCCATACATCCTTGATGGTTTGCCTCCTTTGGTTACGGTTACGTTGCCTTCTTCTTGTCCTGACCTGCTTAGAATCTTCAACTATATAGTTAGGGTCATTAAAGTAGCGGCGTACCTTCTCAGAGGGGAAATGCATATGGACTTCTCCGGTTCCAATGTAGATGATTGCTTTGACGGTGCCTAGGAACGGTCTTCCTAGGATGATGGGTGTACTCGTCGTCTCCCATGTCAATGACCTGAAAGTCTGTATGGACAAAATGATCGTTAATTTTAACAGGGACATCGGTTACTATACCTTCGACCTTTTGGGATGTCTGATCTGCCATCTGGAGCTGAGTGTATGTTGGTTTTAAGGGCATGGTCCCGTACAAGAGCTGATAGGTGACTGTGGCCATTATGTTGACGCCTGATCTAGTGTCGCAGAGCGCCTTCTGAAAGGAGTATCCATTGATTGAGCACTCAATGCTTGGCATGCCTAGGTCGTCCTTCTTGTTCAGGAAGGGCGACTTGAGTCGACCATCTTGACCTCCTTGAACTGCAGTGACCATCTTAGCTGATTCGGTCCATCCTTGGTTGTTCTTGTTCTACTTGTTCCTCCTGTTGGTCCTCTTCCTTGGTTCATGTTGGGGTTGCTCTGGGATTTGTGTAATCTTGTTCTTGAAGGAAAACGTCTCCTTCCTCCCCTTGATGTTGAAGTTGATCTTTGCAGCGCTGGCGTAGATGACAGCTCCCGAGGTGTTCAGGAATGGCCTTCCCAGAATAACTGGTGACCTCTCATCGGACCCGGTCTCTATCACCACGAAGTCAGCTGGAGCATACGAGGTACCAACTCGAACACACATGTTCTTTAATATTCCTTTAGGAAAGCTTAGTGTCCGATCTGCAAGCTGCAAACACATAGTTGTTTCTGATAAAGGATATGTAAAGAATTTTTCATAGAGTACCCTGGGCATAATGTTGACGCTGGAGCCAAAGTCGCAGAGTGCTTCTGGGAAGTCCACCATGCCGATGGAGATCGGGATGATGGGGCGTCCTGGATCGCCTCTCTTGACTGGCAGAAGGTCATTATGTACTCCGACAGCGGGATTACTCTAATAGTTACCTGCATCAAACATGTCTACAAGATTTGCAGATTCTAATCCTTCCAGTTGTGATGGTATACCGGGGTTAGTAGCAGGAACAGCAGCAGCTATTTGATTTAACTGAGATTCAATCATTTTATTAAAGCTAATTTGGTTTTTGATGGCAGTAGAGAAATTATCCATTCTATTATTTATGTTTTCTAGTATTTTATCATTGGATGCCAATTTCTTAGACAAGTTCTCCATTAGCTTTCCTTGATGAGACACTAACTCTCTCAGGGGTGGAAAATTATTATTATTGTTGTAAGAGTTATTACCTTGATAATTACCTGAGTAGTTACCTGAGTAGTTAGGCCTCTGTTGATTCCAACCTTGATTTTGTTGAGGATGGTTGTAGTAGTTGTTGTTGTTGATGTACCTTGCATCCTCAAGCATCTCAGGGCAGTGATTGCCTGAGTGTCCAGTATCTCCACATTCCTCACAAGTCATGTGAGAGTCGTAGACGTTCATGACTTCTCTTTTGTCTCCAGCTTTGTCATCGAGCTTTTTCATGAGTAGGTCTAACTTTGCAGACAGCATGTCTACCTCCTTGAGCTGGTGCATACCTCCATCCTTCTTGCGTGTTTGAGTCCTCTCTTCGTTCCAACCTTGGTTGGACGCCATCTTCTCCACAAGGGCTGTAGCTTGTGGTATGGTGAGTGATAGAAATGCGCCTCCAGCTGCAGCATCCATGGTCTCACGAGCACTAGTGATGAGCCCATGATAGAAAGTCTGCATAAGTAGCCAGCTCTCCATTCCATGATGGGGACATTCTAGGATATAATCTTGAAAGCGCTCCCATGCTTCTGGAACGGATTCATCATGTTGTTGCTGAAAACTTGTAATCTTCCCATGGAGAGCATTGGTCTTGCCCATGGGAAAGAACTTAGCCAGAAAGTTCGTAGAGCAGAGTGCCCACGTAGTGTTCTTATCCTTCGTCGCGTAGAACCACTGCTTCGCTCTCCCCAATAGTGAGAATGGGAAAAGGCGAAGTAGTATGGCGTCTCTAGGAACATCTAATAAAGTGAATGTGCTGCAAATCTCTAGGAAGTATTGGAGATGAGCACTTGCATCTTCGTGCGGCTTCCCACAAAACTGGTTGGCATGTACCATGTTGATGAGCCCTGGCTTGAGCTCAAAGTTCTTGTCGATGACCGCGGCAGGTCCAGTGCGGATGTTGTCCGTAGTGGGAGCTGAGAACTCGCGGATCGTCTTTTTCGCCATGGCTGCGAACTCTGTTGACAAATTCCGGATGAAACTTCGGCGGTCTTCTGGATTGGATGAAGTGTTGCATCAAAGTGTTGACTTCTTGAGCTTGGCTCTTGCCCCTCTGATTAATGCTTCGGGGTTGTCAACAAAATTTTCTGGAAGATGTCCTCTATTCATACATCACCCTGCAAAACAATAAGAATGGAAAAATACAGGGGTAAATCTGTATGGGAGAATTGATGATCTCAATCACTTAATGATGTGAATGATGACTCAAATTCCGTATTCATTCCTTGTTAGTAAATCAACCTTCCCCGACAACGGCGCCAAAAATGCTTGTTGGGCATTCTTAACGTCATTACCAAAAGTAGACTTAGTTTTCTAATTCTGATAACGGCGCCAAAAATGCCGAACCTATCCCTCATGCCACTTAAGCCAAGTTGTCATCCCCAGCATGACATGAGAGACGCGGTATTGAAATATGCAACTGCTCTTCTAAATAAATAATAAATAAGATCTGAAAGCGCACAGATTAATACCGATGTAGCATTTTAACCGGGAAGTATTCCAGGTATCGTTATTTATATTTTTACCACTGGGAAGGGATTACTAACATCAATGTTGATTATGGAATGGAATATAGGAATGAGTATCAATCATTGCATGTATAAGTGAGAGCATTCATCTATCTCTTGCATACAGGGGTAAGTGTCACATAAAATATAGATAAAGTATGAATGGTGACAAAGATAATTAATCTGATCAGCTAGCCACATATAATAATGATAAGCACCTCAACAGATATTCTAGCAAGTCATTAGCATGGTATTAGGACGAACTACAAGGATATTTCCTAAGTTATTCTTAACTATAAAGTCTAGCATATCATAGTTAGTGCAAGTACACTTGGCAATCATTGCGAAAAAGGACTACGCCCATGCATAGTGATATTATCAAGGAAGATGAGAAACATAGCAATCACTCCCTTGTAATAATGTTGCTCTGCCTGCCTTACACACGGGAGGTGGACTATATAAGAACCAACGAAGCTGTCACCATCGCGGACCACCCCACGATCCGGCATATAAGGTGCAATCACAGATAAATATGGTCTAAGCACCACGCCTACACAATATTTATCATTTACCCATGGATCCGATGGATAAACGCTATACGATCCTAAACATGTATATAATTCCAATCTAACTAAGCCAAGCGTATAACTACGATAAACTAAGAATAATATAATCGCAAACAATAACAAGTAGAGCATAGTCATAATCAATATATTGAAATAGAACAATGTTGTATTCATAATATTGAAGAACAAAGATGAACAATGAAGAACAGTAAAGGAATTACCAAGAATCCTCTTGACAGATCCGGAAACCAACCGAAGATTGACTCCTTCTAGTTCTAATCCTATGTAGCTATGCTATACTAGAGATCTAGTTGATGTGGTGGCTCTAGGGCTTGATCAGAGACTCTCCTCCTGAGATTAGAGTTTGAGGAATTGAGAATGAGGGAGTGCCTCCTCCAGGGGCCAGGGGTCCTGCTTATATAGCCCCCTCAAGTGAACGTGGGCCGTCGGATCAAACCGACATTAATCGCACGGTTTTCCTTGATCCCTTAGGTCGGTGGAGCATAATCCGCGAGACGGAGCCTGATTGGCTCTCAGGCCAGGGCGGGCGCCCTAGGGAGCAGGGCGGGCGCCCTGCCTCCGGGCCCGTTCGGCCTCCCGTTCGATCTCGTGGCTTCTGGAGTCTTCTAGATGATAGAAAATCGGTGAACACGTTATTATCTCTATGTAAACCCGACGTGTGGGCCTTTCCTCCATATTTTCTGATAACCCCCTGCAGAAACAGACAAACACCAAAACTCATGGAATTCTGTCAGATAAAACCCTAAGTCTAGGTGTTGGTTGCATTTGGATCCTTTTCTTTATTTATTTGATAACTATATTTGGTACTTAAGGACCGTCAACAGTACTACAACTTTGCCAATTGGAGCTTGGTCTGATTTAGCATGGTTTACGAGTTACATGGCTCCAAAGTAGGGTACACCGAAACTGTAAACTTCAATTTCAGACTTAGAAATTTTCTAAGTGTTGGGCAGCCCCTCAAACTGACTTGTGGGCCACATTTGAGCATGTTCTGGTCATTTTCATGAGATGGCCATATTAGAATTTTTGTTCCTTATGAAATTCTCTACAACATTGATAAAGGGTGCTCCTCCATGCAAGGTCTCTAAGCTAGATTTTCTAAACAGTCAAACTAGATTATTCTAGTGGTCAATACTTGGTCAACATCACATAGGAGGGCATTTTGGTCATTTTGGTCAACATGAACATTGTTCCACTAATGATCCTAAGTGTGATTAAGGAAATATAGGACATAATTGACCATTGTACCCTTTGGTTACACAAACTTTCAAATGTCATATTGGTTGAAACAAACAAAACAAGCTTTTTAACTAATTGTTGCCACACCATGTTACATCTATATGTTGCAATACACACATTTCATAAGCTACCACCTTTGAAACAAACTTAATAAAGTATGTGGCACACTCTTGTTACAAGCCAAACAAATGCATAATGAATGGAATGATGCTCATGCTTGTGAAATGCAGGTGCAATTATGAAAGCCAAACACCTGGGGTGTTACACGTATATTCCGTTAGCACTTAAATTTTTCCTAGGTTTGTGAGAATGTACGGATTGTGCATGCATCATGTTCGAACATCCATTACATTCTTACATTACTCCCTCTCTTAAAATTTGATTATCCTGACTAATTAAGTTTTCGTGTCTCTTTAAATGATCTTCTCACCCTAAGCTACACCCTTTTTGCTATAGATGGCCCGCACAAAAACCACCACTCGTAAGTCCATCGGAGGCAGGGCCCCTCATCACCCGTTAGCCCCTCATGAGCCCCATCCTGAGCCTACTAAGGAGGATAGGTTGAGGGTTGAGTTAGCACATGTGACTACTAAAAGGAATGCAGTCCAACAACATTTGGAGTAGGTGACGTGGGAAAGGGATCAGGAGACACTCGAGGTTCAGAGGTTGACTGTTGCTCACCGCAACTGTGAGCGTATGGTGGTTCACGTGATGAATCAGCGGAATGAAGTTAGCACGAAGAGAATGTTTTGAGGGCTCGGCAGGTTGAGCTTGAGCAGCAGCTGGCAATTGCAGAAGTGTACAATGACAACCTCCATGAGGAAGTTCATCTGCTACATAATCAGCTCCATCTGATCCTTCTTCCTGATGATGATGAGATGGGCTCTGGTGTCATCATGGCTGAGGATGATGATGACATCGAGATTATTGAACCTGAGGATGTTCCGCCTGAAGAAGAGGAAGATGAGGAGTTGGAGCCTGCTAGTGATGAGGACGGAGGAGAGATCTTCGACACCAACTCGAAGGATGACGCATAGTTTAGTTTACCGCTTAGCTAATGCGTTAGAGCTAGTCTTTTGTTGACCCTCATGCATGGACAAGTAGCTTTATTGTAAACTAATCTTTGGGATGTAATATCGAACCCTATGTTATCTTCAATGTAAGGTTGGAACCTCGATGGTTTAGAAGTAACTAGTCAGACATGCTAGTTCTCCATGTTACGTGAGACTTTAATTAATTCCATCTTTGTTGTCGGTAAAAAATGTTGTTTGTTGAGAACATCGCACTATTGCACCAATTGCGCTTGATGGTGTTGTGTGATTGTGATGAATTATTATGCCTCTTCTTATTGTATGAATTTATTCTCTCCAATGAAATCAGTTTGGCATAATAACACAATTCATCTAAAATTTTCCACATCATCAGTGCTCATTGGCTATGCATTTTTGCAGATGTCTTACAACCTTTGTCGGGGTCGTGGCATTGGGGATGAGGAACAACTGCCACCTCCTCTGTCGCCACCCGTACCGGCTGAACTTATGCAGATGGTTGTTGAAAGTCAGCGCATGTTGGCTGAGGCTATGTGTTAGATGGCCAACCGTGAGGATCGCCATGTTCGCCAGGGACCTGAGCCGAATCAGTACAGTAGCTTCAAGGACTTCATGGACACAAAGCCTCCTATCTTCAGAGAGGCAGAAGAACCACTACAAGCTGACGAATGGTTGAGCACCATAGAGCAGAGATTTCGCTTGATCAGGTTGACTAAAGGTATGAAAGCATCGTATGTGGGATATCAGCTACAAGGACCTGTAGGTATCTGGTGGAACCATCATAGGACCACCTTCCCTGCAAATGTTGAGGTTGTTTGGGACCAGTTCAAGGAAGCTTTCAACGAACATTTTGTTCCTCCTGGCCTTATGGCAATCAAGCATACAGAGTTCATGAAGCTGATCCAAGGCAACAAGAGCTTGAATGAGTACCTCTAGGCTTTTAACAACTTGGCGAGGTATGCCCCAGAATTTGTGGATACAGATGCTAAGAAGATTGCTAGCTTCAAGAGGGGACTTTCCCCTAAGCTGATGAAGTCTATGGGCAACAGCAAATGTATAACTTTTAATGAGTTTATCAGTGATGCCCTAACTCAAGAAAACAACGATAATATTTATACTGCTTCCAAGAGTCGTAAAAGGAATGATGAGGCAGGTGCTTCTTAGTCTAAAGCTCCTATGGTGGCAAAAACTCAGTATCGCTCACCTGCTGCCAACATTCGGTATCATCCATCCTAGAAGAAGAATCAGGCTAAGCCTGGCTTTCGCAAAGGATACACAATTTCTCTGCCAAAGAATACTTCTGGGCAGGGCAGTTCCAATGTTCCACCAGCTAACAGGCCATGCTGGAATTGCAACAAGCCTGGTCATTGGGTGAAGAATTGTCCTTATCCTCCCAAGAAGACTTCTCAGGGAAACGTCCGTCTAGGGCGTGCTCACTATACCACTGTTGAGGAAATTCTTGCTGAAGAAGTAGTAACTGCTGGTAAGTTTCTTGTTAATGATCATCCCACTGTTGTGCTCTTTGATTCGGGTGCCCCGCATTCTTTTGTGAGTTCTACTTTTGCATCTGAGCATAAGCTGAATATGGTTACAATAGCCAAGGGTGGTTATTGTATTAGTGTTGCTGGGAACAACATCATGACTAACCAAGTAGTTAAGGATGTGAAAATTGAGATTGGTGATCGAGAGTTTTTAGCTGATCTTGTAGTCCTACCGGGTGTAGGAATCGATGTAATTCTGGGAATGAAGTGGATGAGTGGTAATGGAGTGTTGATCGACACCACAACTCGCATGGTGATGTTGAAAGATCCTGTAGATAAGAAGGGTTTTCTAGTTCAACTCCCTCGTGATATCGCTATCCATAATGCGGCCAATGCTACTCTAGCCAAGGCCATTGAGGATATTCCTGTTGTCTGTGAGTTTCTGGATGTCTTTCCTGATGATTTGCCCAGATTACCTACGGACCATGAAGTGGAATTCAAGATAGAACTCATTCCGGGTACAGCTCCTATCTCTCGAAGGCCTTATCGAATGCCACCCAATGAGTTAGCTAAGCTAAAAATTTAGTTGAATGAGTTGTTGAAGAAAGGTTTGATTCTGCCTAGTTCCTCTCCTTGGGGTTATCCTACTATCTTTGTGAAGAAGAAGGATGAATCTTTGCGCACGTGTGTGGATTATCGACCACTTAATGCTGTCACCATCAAGAACAAATATCCTCTCCCTCGTATCAGTATCTTTTTCGATCAGTTATCTAAAGCTAAGGTCTTCTCTAAGATTGATTTGAGATTTGGCTATCACCAGATCAAGATTCATCCTGAAGATATACCTAAGACTGCTTTCTCCGCCAGATACGGGCTATATGAGTATCTAGTCATGTCTTTCGGTCTAACTAATGCTCCTGCACACTTCATGTACCTGATGAATTCGGTATTCATGCCAGAGTTGGATAGGTTCGTGGTGGTTTTTATTGATGATATCCTTGTCTATTGTCTATTCTCTGAACAAAGAAGAGCAGGCTGAGCATTTGAGAATTGTTTTAACTCGATTGCGTGACAAGCAACTTTATGCCAAGTTTAGCAAATACGAGTTCTAGTTGAAGAAAGTACCTTTTCTAGGTCACGTGCTATCTGATGAAGGGATCTCTGTTGATCCTACCAAGGTGCAAGAAGTGCTGGATTGGAAGGCACCTACTACGGTCTTTGAAGTCCGAAGTTTCCTTGGTTTGGCTGGTTATTATCATCGATTCATCCCGGATTTCTCTAAAATAGCCAAGCCTATGACTCGATTATTGCAAAAGGATGAAAAGTTCGTCTGGACTCCGGAGTGCGAAGAGGCTTTCCACACTTTGCGGACTCTGCTAACTTCTTCTCCTATTTTGGCACAACCTGGCATCGAGAAGCCTTTTGATGTATATTATGATGCATCAAGCACCGGTTTAGGGCGTGTTCATATGCAAGAAGGCTGAATCATTGCTTATGCCTCGTGCCAGCTTCGAAAGCATGAAGTCAATTATCCTACTCATGACTTAGAGCTAGCTACAGTTGTTCATGCTCTAAAGATTTGGAGACATTACTTGCTTGGTAATGTGTGCAACATTTATACTGACCATAAAAGTCTCAAGTACATCTTTACTCAGTCGGAGTTGAACATGCGTCAACGCCGATGGTTGGAGTTGATCAAGGACTACAATCTGCAGGTGCACTATCATCCTGGCAAGGCATATGTTGTTGCTGATGCCTTAAGCAGAAAATCTCATTACAATTCTTTGGTTAGTGAAGACTTTCATCTGTCACATCTCCTTCATCCTGTGGTACTCCACAATATCACTGTGGATTGCTCTCTTAGAAGTCAAATTATCGAGCTCTAAAAGACTGATGTGGGTGTGTTTCACATCAAGCGGAAGATGAAAGAGCAAGAAACCAAGCACTTTCGAGTGGATGACAAAGGAATTCTCTGGTTCAACGATATACTTGTCGTAACCAAAGACAAGGAACTTAGAAACCAAATCATGGCTGAAGCCCACTCTTCCAAGTTATCTATCCATCATGGTAGTAGTAAAATGTATCAAGATCTCAAGCCTTACTATTGGTGGACCAAGATGAAGAAAGAAATCGCAGCCTATGTTGCTAGGTCTGTTAACTGTTGCAGAGTCAAGGCTATTCACATGAAGCCTGGTTTAATGCAACCACTCTCTATTCCTTGTTGGAAGTGGGAAGAGATTGTTATGGCTTTTATTGTTGGGTTGCCCACAACTGAGAAGGGTTTTGACTCGATTTGGGTTATCGTGGACCGAATGACCAAGTCTGCTCATTTCATTCTAGTGAAGTCTAATTATCACCCTCACATGTATGTTGACATCTAATTTTAACAAGTGGTACGTCTTCATGGTGTTCCCAAGTCTATTGTTTCAGATAGGGGATCTTAGTTTACAGCTCATTCTAGGAGCGCTTACATCAAAATCTAGGTACTAATCTAATCTGCAGTTCTACTTATCATCCGCAAACATCTGGGCAAACTAAGCGTGTGAATCAAATTCTTGAGGACATGCTTAGAGCTTGCCTTATCTCTTGCAAAGGCTCTTGAGAAAAATGGTTGCCACTCGCTAAGTTCTCTTATAACAACAGTTATCAAGAGAGTATCAAAATGGCTCCGTTTGAAGATTTGTATGGATGCAAGTGTAGAACTCCTTTAAACTGGGTGGAACCTAGGGAAAGGAGATTCTATGGGATTGACTTTGTAGAAGAAGCCAAGCAAGTCTGTGCTATTTAGAAAAATATGGCAGCTGCTCAGGCTAGACAAAAGAGCTATGCAGATAAGAGAAGGAAACCTAGTGAATTTGAAGTCGATGACTATGTTTACTTAAAGGTCTCACCTATGAGAGGCGTGAAACATTTTGGAATAAAAAGGAAGCTTGAGCCTCGATATGTTGGACCTTATCAGATTATCGAGAAAAGTGGGAGAGTAGCTTATAAACTTAATCTACCTCGTGAGCAGGGAGCTATCTTTCCAGTTTTCCATGTTTCTCAATTGAAGAAATGTCTCCGTCTTACCGAGGAAAGAGTAGCCATGAGGAGAATCAAATTGAAATCCGATCTCTCTTATGAGGAGAAGCCTGTATATGTTCTGGATACTCAAGAAAGGGAAACTCATAATCGAGTAGTTAAACTATACAAGGTGGTTTGGAGTAATCATAGGGAGTGTGATGCCACATGGGAGAGGGAGGATTATTTAAGGGACAACTATTTTGCTTTCTATAATAAATGGTACGCTTTCCAAATCCCAGGATGAGATTTTTATAAGGGGGAGGGCTGTAACACCCCAGGTGTTTGGCTTGCATTTGTGCATTTGCATTGCATAACATAAGCACATACATCCCTTTATCACATGTGCATCATCCTATGTTTCAATGTTGCAACATGATGTGTCATTAGTGCTTATGCATAGGTGTATCATATGTGGTGTCCCTATGTCATACCTAGTACCCTAGAAGGGTTGTACATGTTCCATGTACCATGTTTCAAGTGTTGCATGTCTCTGTTTCAGTGTTTCAATTGATTGTTTCACCTATCTCAGTTGAATGTTTCGTATGTTTCAGGTGTTTGTTTCAGTTGATTTGAGAAGCTAGAGTATTTGCATCACATGCAAATGAATGTGGTGACTCACCAAAACACCCTAGCTATATTTAGAATGTCATTAGGAAATGTTCATGAAGGTCATTGGCCATAACTATGCTTTTAAGTACTAGTTTGACTTTGGTTGACTTCTAGACCTCGATTGCTTGACTATTTAAAAAGTGCTGCTAGAAGTCAATGCATGTTGGTGCACCCTTAAACAAAGTTGTAGCAAATTTGTTAGGAGACAAAGTTTTAATATGGTCATCTCATGAAAATGGACCTAACATGTTCAAACAGGGCCCACAAGTCGGTTTTGGTATGCTGTTTAGCACTTAGCCATTTTGGTTAAGTCCTAACTGCACTACAGTTTCAAAGTACCCTACTTTGGGACTCTGTAACTCTCTAACCAAGCCAAATCAGTTTGAGGTCCAATTGATAATCTTGTAGTTCACACGTAGCTCTACATCTTTGTTATTTACACTTTTTGCTAACTCGAGTCAGTTTAAGAGCTAGAGGGACGTTTAGGGGGCGGTTTTAGTCGGTGATGGAGTTCTGATTTAGAACTCAAATTCAAAATCTTCAGTGCCTTCATGACCGACCGGCGTCAGGTGGAGAGCGTCACGTGGCTGCCCGCACGCGCGTGGAGTGCCACGGCGTCGCTCGTGCATGCTTGAAGAAGGGAAGAGCCGTGCACCCCACCACCTTACCAACTTTCTGCTCGTTCTTCCTCTCCATCTCACTCTCTGTTCTTCCCTAGCGACGGTATTGCTGCCGCAAGCTCTGCCTCTCCCTTGTGCCTACGTCACCACGCCAGCGCTGCCTCCATCCCGTAGTTGGATACGCCTTTGTCTCCTCTACCGTTCCGTGCCTCGAACTAGCTCAATCGCACCGAGGTACGGCTGCATTGCGGCGAGTTTCCCCTCACCGAAGTTCGGTACCACGGCTGACAGTCGTGGTCACCATGGCCAGAGCGACTCCGGTCATCTCTCTCTCTAGCGTGTGCATTAGGTCCGGTGAGGTGCAGGGATGCTCACCGAGGGGGTAGTTTAGGTACAGCGGTGACCTCTAGCGAGATGCGCCGCCGTGCGCTCTCCACCGTCCGCCATGCACGCCGCCGCCCTAGCTAGAGTGCGGTAGCGGTTGAGTGGAGGGCATGAGCAGGTGTGGCTCGTCGAGACGAGCACGCCGGTGACCTCGGCCTCGCCGGAGTTCTCGCCAGCGATGAGCTTGCCGCGGTCAAAATCTTCCCCTGCTCTGCTCCCTCTAGACAGTGGGTCCGTTGACCCCGCGGGTCCCACACGTCAGCGGCTTAGGTTTAGTTTAGGGTTAGATTTAAATGCAAATTTTGATGCCATGTTCAAAAATTCATATCTAGAGTTCTGTCGATCCAAATGACATGGTTCAAATTTTGTTGGGTTTCTTGGGGACTCTAGTCTCTACAACTAAAAAGATCCAAGTGTTATCATTTGATCACTTCACCCCTCTACTAATCATGTCACCCCATGCGTGGTCCGCAGAAAAAAATCACCCCACTGCCCTCTATCACCTCGACTCATGCGACCTCCTCTCTGAAGAAAAACCAAAACAAATCCGGACCGCTCCCCTCGACGCACTCACCCCACACACACGCCCCCGTCTCCCCACGACCCCATGCCTCTGCCCCATCCTACACTCCGCACCCACTCCCACGCCACCACCACCAGCCCCTGCACGCGGTCGTTGCGACGCCCTCTCCTGCATCGCGGACAGTCGACACCGAGCAGCAGCGTCACGCCATGCCGTCAGTCATCATCGTGGCTATGAAGCCTTCTCAACCTGCACGGCTATCCAGCATGGCGTCATCTGCCCCGAGCCACGAGCCCACGATCTGGCGTGGCCTCGTCCGACGTCGAGGTCGTCCTCGAGCTAGTGTCCACGGCCACAACTGCCATGCAGAAGCGACGACGCTGCTCCTTCGTCCCAGCTCTGCAACGCCAACCATCCGCCGCTAGGACACCTTGCTGCTCGGCTGTTGGGCGCGGCACCCCGATTCTACGACGTTTGTTGACCTTCAGGACACTAGAGCAACGAGCGTTCGTAGGTACGAAGCCCACCTACACGGCGATGACTCTCCACGGCCACGACCTCCCAATGACACCGCCAACGCTAGGCCCTTGGCTCTCTGGCACCACCGCTGCACACCAGGTGCTCGAGTCTTTGTCAGTCCCTTCGCCAGATCTTCGAAGAGCATCCAACAGGTATGCATGCCCACACCTTTTGTTTCCTTTATGGAGTGCGAATTTGTGGTCTGATCTGATCTAATTAATTACATCTTGGTGAACAACAGAGAAACTACCCCTAGATGACTAAATCTGTGCAGTGGTTGCAAATTTGATTTTCCATAATGCTTGAAAATATATTCAACTAATTAGAACCTATGTCTCTAGCAGTCCAGCCTAAGTATGGGTTATGGCACATTTATCACTAAGTAGTATTGTTTTTCAGTTGTTTTTTATAGTGAAGAAACAAAGAACAATCTGTACTGAACCAATGGATAGAGTTTTGTGTGTGTTGCTTTCAGGCCTAGCAGCAAGTTATATAACGTTATTATAATTTGAATATGTTAGTTATCTAACCTTATTTTAATTTGTATATGTTAGTGCTGAATTAAGTTCATGCTATATAGTAAGGTCATCCTGCTGCCTCCTGTACGAGATGGTGAGTGCTTGTGTTTGTCTGTCTTGCAAATGGGTGTCATACTGGAACTATATCTGAAACTATAGCTTTGCAGAATTATAGAAAAGTTATCTGTAACTGCAAGACAAGCCATCTTCTTCATGAAATCATTTCAAATCTTGAGTTGAAGCATTACTCAGTAAATACTGGATGAAGCTAATGAGCGCAGTTTAAACATGTATGGTGATTTGTATCTGAATTATGTCTACATACATGGTCAATTTGATTCATGTGCCTTTGTTTGGGAATTATGTCTACAACAAGATGGTTCCTGTGTTTATCAACAATGGATTCATTCATGTGCCATTATTTGGGAATTTGTAAGGTCCATACAGAAACAAATAGTTGAATGAGATGCAGTGAAATTTGTTTGCCGTGAAGCTAAGCAGATGTACTAAGCCAGCCGGTGTCATTCCGAGACTATTCAAAGGTATTTGAATCTTGAACCATGAAATAGATACATAGGTATCATGAGATTATGCAAATGGGTTCAGTTCTGTAGTTCTTAAATTAGTTGCACATGGTCACAGAAGGCAAAACATTCAAATCAGGTGTATTGGATTAAGTTTTATAGGTGTGGATGATCATAGTCATAACTGTCGTTTAGTATATCCTACGGAAAAAACATTTGTTCCAGTACAGCTTGTTCATGACTTTTGGTAAATGTTTTTTCATATGCCTTACTTAATACCACTAGGAACTAGAAATGTAATAACAAAGTTTTGGCATGTGAAGACAAGTAGATTTGTCAGTATAAGATGCTTGCATGTTAGTTGTTTGCTTACATTAGCCTGGAAGCCAAATGGTATTGTTTGAGTGCTTGTGCTCTGTTTTAGGGATCTGTGGCATGTCTATGATTTCAGATTTTTTTCCTCTCTTGATAGTGTTGCCCCTTCTTGTATGCTTTGCAGAGCATGTTTTCATCTAAAATTTTGCAATCACCATCACAGCTAATTTTGTGGTTGTTTTTCAAAGGGTAGAAGTTTGATGCCCTTGAAGTGATGGATGAATTTGATTATGCAGACACCAAAGGTGGTTTAAAATGCAAGAGGCGCGAGGACAACACCCTCCATTGTTGACAAGAATTAGAATGGTGATCTACTGATCAGTGTCATCGTGAGCTGGTAGGCGGTGACCAAGAACGCCTAGAATACAATTCATGGGTCCAAGCGTCTGATCGGTGGGACTTTTGATGAGCCGCATACCTGAAAGGAGATGTAGATGATGCCTTGCAAGATTGTCGAAGGCACCGATTGGTCATGCCTGGGTGGAGATGGGTGGACAGCAGTACTTCCCTAGCCAGATTGGTGCATTTGTTCTCACTCAAACGAAGGAATAGAGAAAATTACACAGGCTCTAGAAGGATTTATTTATCAAGTTCTTTGGACTTGGTAGTTAGTTTTGAAATATCTATTTCCATATGTCGACCTCCAATCCTAATTCATAAATTTATAGTTTACAATATTCGGGTGACCATATATAATATTCGATACAAAATCAATATGTGCATGCTCTTCTTAAAGATGAAATCATTCTGGACAGATTATAATGACATCTCTTGAATAAACTTTTAGTGTTGTACATCACATCTTCGTGAGTAGCAAATAATCTTGTGTGCACTATGCATTTTTTATTTGCAACTTACAGTTTTTCTAGGTTTAAATGATCAATCGGCCATTGGACACAGGGCAGGACGATTATTTCCTGAGCTCATAGTATTTTACTGTTGCAACGCACGGGCACTCAACTAGTTTTTAATAAAAATATAAAACTAGTTATGTTTTATAGAAAAATAAATGGTTATTATTTATGCCTTTTATTCATGTATGAAAAGAAGAAAATCATATCTATCTGTAGATAGCTCTAAATAATGTGAAATTTTTATGGAGTGTTGTTTATGCCATGAATAGCTTGTAGTTTAAATTTCAGTAATTTTTGATACTGTATGATTTAGTAATGCATTTATCTTATTTAATTAGATGGATCTTGTGCTAATTTTCATAAATTATCTATAAGTCCAATTAAGGCGAAATTTGGTGAGTGATATTCTTATGTTAGTAAGAACCTAAGAAAAATATGAAATCTGTTGTTTGATACTTTTCAATTGGGTTTCCTAATTTTTCTTTTTGAAACCCTAGTGGCTTGTCCTTTTCATGTGGAATGCTACACTTATCTAAAGGGCATGAAAGTTGTACAGTAGTCCTTGTAGAGCATCTCTAAGCCACTGTAACTTTTCTAGATTTTTTGGAGTAATTTTAGTATATGTTGATTTATTCACTTAGTCAACTAAATAAATTAATAAAAGTATTAAAATAAATGTTTTGGTATTGGACACCATGTGTTCCGGTTCTCTTTAGACATGTATTACATGCTGGTTAAATTGGTTTGGCCAATTTGGAGGTTTGCAACGTCACTTAATAATTAAATTGTATGAATTATGTTTCTGGACAGATTTAGGAGCTTTGATAATTAACCCATGTTAATGATGTTTTCTGGGACACTTGTGAATACAAAAGTTGTAGGGAACTCATGTACCTAGTTGCTGTTAAAATTTGGTGGCAGTTACAGCTATTCAAAGTTAGGTTACAGTTTTCCTTTGCTCTCTGTCTTTTTTAGACCAGTTTCTGTAAATGCAGGTTTTTGACCTAATAAACTTGGGAATCATGCTTTGATGTTTAAAGATGAAATGTAGATAATTTCATAAGCTTTTCAGATTGTCTTGTTGCAAGTCATTTGAATTTATAGATCTCTAGTTATGAGTAAATTACTTGACTGCTTTTGTATGCTCCGAGTTGCTGAAATTGCCCGATGGCTTGTTTGCTTTGCTTAAGTATGATTGGGATATTTTAGATGCTTAGGCTAATTGAAATAAGTTGATAGATGCAGGTACTAGGCCTCTAACTGAGGATGAGCAATTATACCTTAGGTTGTGTAAACTAGGTGAGTGTGCACTCTTGCTCTACGGAGAGGAGATTTGCACATACTCTTTAAAGTGTTTTGAATAGAGCGTTGCACCTACTCGGTCCACGACTGTCTAGTGATGTTATGCTAAGCATTGTTTTTCATTCATGATCATCATGTCATCTCCTATGCATCCATGATATTCATCTTGTGCATATACATGTAATAGGTGTACCGGAAGGAGTGACCCTGTTGGAGTTCGAGGGACAGTGCCAGGAGAAGCAGCAGCAGCCAACACTAGAGGTTCAGGAGGTGCAACCCGCAGAAGAGGTGCCAGACGAGGTCGTCGTTGACTGCCCTGACCATGTCCCTTGCAATTTCATGAAAGGCAAGCCCCGGAGCATTATAAGCCTCCTAATTTCTGAAATACAATTAAGTACTATGTTATATATTGTTGCATTAAGTTATAGGTGTTGGATGAAAACACTTGCTGCATTGATATCCAATCCATGTCCAGAGAATATACCATGAATCCTATGTAGCTCAAGCTCGAGTAGATGCTTAGCCCTGCTTTAAGCGGTAGAAGTCGGGTGATTCCCTATCACCTACGAGCTCTAGGGATATATATATGGCACAGTTAGCTATATTTGCTATCGTGGAAAAGAACCTAGTATAATATGAATGAAGACCAGGCGGGGGCTTGTAAGGCTATAGGCTTACAGTGACTCCGTCTGTGTCACTTAAGGTCCAATTCTTAGAGCCTTTCTTTGTCATGTTGAACGCATGCCTCTCTCTTAGCTGGCCAGATTCAAGTGTCTCTGACCGCGAATCCGAGTAGCTCAACTCAGGCCAGGAGTCGATAAGAATAAAGTGCGCCTTCGAAGGGAGCCGCAGGCATAAGTCCAGGCAGGTGAGTTAAAATTCTTGAACACCCTGGCAGAAGGGTAATCCCTGAGAGTGCTGGCGCTAATCGGACCCGCGAAGTTGGTTCTTGAGTTGTCCCAAAGGTGACCTAATGCTTCTCGACGGGGGAAGTCATGGATGAGAGTTAGGAATACCCCCTCAGCTGAGTTGTAATTTGATTCGAGTCGCCGTCTCTCACCGGTTAGTGAGAACTTGACGGGAGTATCTCTAAAGTAGATACACTAAATAATATAATGGTTCAGGAATGATAATGATGATGATGACAGCCTTATTATACCTGCTATGGTTAATATTGTTTGCTCCTAATAAAGTGAGTGCTCTAGTATAGGTGTTAATATAGATGGCAGGTTAATGATTATTAACTTGATGTTAAGCTTTAAATAGTTACTTCTGTTATGCCAGCTTTCATGCAAAATGTTGCCAAGCTAGCCCACTTTATATCAGCCTTGCATGATCCTTAGTGTCTTTTATTTCTGGTTTATGTCGGGTAAGTCCTGCTGCTGGAGGATCTGGCTGACGTCACATGCTGCAAGTGGTACCTGCTCCTGCTGCACATAGAACCATTTGCGGTACCAATCCCTCATCGAGGTGTTCAGAGGGACATTCAAATAATGCGCATTCACGTGATCCTAGAGAAGCAGATACGGTCCTCCAGCTATTTTGGACCCCCCAGAGCCCCCTTTCTTTTTGAGGCAGAAGAAATGATGCCATAGATTGAAGTGGGGTTGGATTCCAAGGTATGCCTCACAGAGGTTGATGAAGATGGAGATGGACAGGATAGAGTTGGGATGCAGATTGCACAGACTAACTTTATAGTAGTCAAGAAGCTTGCGTAAGAATGGGTGACAAGGAGTCCCAAACCCGTGCTAGTAAAAATCCTCAAATACAACGAGTTCACTAGGGCGGGGGTCTGGGAAGCTCTCACCGATAGACGGCCTCCACCCTCCGATGGCAGCATCGGGAAGCACCCCACCATCAACGAGCTTGTGGATGGATTTCTTTGTGCTTGTGGATTTCATCCATTCCGGCAACATCATCTGGGGCCCTCTGTCCATAGGACCCGCGGGCCATCTCCCTCTTCTCTGACAACAAAATGCGATTGCAGTATGCGAGATGGATGCGGCGAGGCTAGATCTAGCAGAAATGCGATGGCTACGAGTGGTTCGGATCTAGGGTTTGAGATTCAACTACAATGGCTATGTGGGAAGTGGAAGAGACGGAGCGAGCAAGGAAGATGAACCGATGAGAAAGGCAAAGTGGAGTAGTGGGGCGGTGCCGCATGGGTATTTATATGAAATGGGTGACCCTTTGACTTCTAGGGTTTTTGGGTAACCGTGCCCCGTGCACCGCATCTGCTTCCTCAATTATTGGCTTTCAGTGGACCGCTAACTAGGCCTCGCCTATTGAGTATCATGGCTCAGTGGGCCTGAGGCTATCGCATTTAGATTTTAGCGCGCCAGTATTTCTTTGGGATATTCCAATTGCTACAAGAGGTCCACAGCAGAGCTGGGGACTGGGTCCATGGCGGAGTTGCGGACTGGGCCCTCAGCTGTGCTAGGGACTACCCCAAAGACAAAAGCTGGGGACTACTCCGTGGTAGAGCCATGGCTTACTTCTCTGGAATTTTGAGGTCAATGCTCCCGTCTACAGTAGATCTGGGGACTAGGCCCATAGCAGAGCTGGGGACTTGGCCTCCAGCAGAGTTGGGCATCGTGGCAGATTCATGGTCTATTTCTCGACTGAGTTGGGATTATTTCTTTTTGGACCCTGGCACCACTTGACTGAGTCACCTACTGTCAGGCTCGGGGACTAAGTGGGCACACTTCACCTAGTGGTGAATGTGCTTACTATTTTTGCAATAGAGTTGTCAGATAGTGCCTGAGGCACGACCCCTACCTTGGATATACCGATCTTGAGGATCATCTCTTGTTCATTTTGGCAGAGCCAATGGTGTTGAGCATCAATAACCTTCCACAATGAAACTTAAAGTGGGCACACTTCACTAGAGGTGAATTGTTTTTCTTTTTTCTCAGAGCACCATGCATTTTTTGGACAAATCGCTTTTTCAATCAGGATGGTGGTTGGCATTCAGTTAACTTGGTTGGAGGGATAAACGCTCTTCTAAGATAGTGGTCGACATTCAGTTAACCTCTGGTCGGAAGCCTCAAGACTGCAAGCCTCACTGATCGGAGACGGTGTGTCACATGAAAATACATAGTGCTCGGGGACTAGCTATGGGGGTATGGACCCGTATACCCTCATGGCTGCACATGGGCCACGTCAAAGGAGGTGGCCCAACTCACCAGAACAGGCCACGTGGATCACCCAATTGATCGGCGTACCGCGTGGGATATACGGAGACCAACTTGACGATCAAGGGAACCTAGTCGGTTAGGATAGATTTTGTATCCCATGCGGATGCAGTTATTGTATCCGATTGGAACTAGATTCCTTAGATCTGTAACCTTGCCCCATACTATACAAGGCGGGCAAGGACCCCCCTCAATTCATCTGATACACAATCAATACAATCCACAGAAACGCAAGACGTAGGGTGTTACGCTGTTTTTGCGACCCGATCCTAGATAAACCCTTGTGTTTGCCTTGCGTCACCATCTAGTTCATTGTCTCGCGCACCTCCACTGATTAATCTACTACCTTGGGCATACCCCTCGGTAGACTGCCGACACATCTCATCGACAGGATCCGAGCTTTGACTTAACAAAATATGCAAAGTAAGTATGCCTTCATATCTTTCCCTACCCAAAGACCCAAAGATCCACATCAGCTTTTTAGAAGTAGGAAAGAAAGAGGGCAACACTATGATATGTCTTGGTGAGGAACCAAACACAAATATGAGCAATCTGAGGGAATCATTTGAGGATCTAAGCTATGTTTACATTTCAAAATCAAATGAAAAACCCAAGTTTATGAACTAATTGATGCAAGGGGATTTGAATCCATGTTCCATTATTCAATCACCCGAGATAATGTGGTAGACACTCCAAAGTTCACAAGAGCAGGTGAAGCTTGGAATAGCTTGTATGCAAATGTCATATCAAGGAGATGACCCATCTTAGTCCTTAACTTTACTCGAGGACAAGCAAAGGGCTAAGTGTGGGGAAGTTTGTTGGTGGCCCTTAACTCCTTTTCCTAACCGCCAACTCTGACATAGAATCCACTAAAATGAACACCAAACATAGTGATAGGGTTTATAACTAATCAACTCCACGAGTTTTGGTGATTATTTATTTGCAGGAGTACATGTCGAGATTGCACATAAAATGAGCCTAAAGTGTACAATAAACTTAGCAAAATATATAAATGACATGAGCCCAAGGGAGACAAGGCCCACAACCAAGCAAAACAGGGCCCAAAAGAGAGGAGAACGAGGACAAACCCAAATCAAATGACCTCATCTCCACGAAGCCCTGACATAGGCTCACTCAAGAAGTCAACAGAAGGTCACCCATGAAAGATGGGGCCCAAAGGCCTCAGTGGGGGTGCGGCCGCACCCCTAGTGGCCCCGTTCGGTTTAGGTGGGGATGGCAGTAAATTAAATGCTAAGGGCAGTTTGCTTCTTCCATTTGAGGGGATCCAGGAAATATTCCAAGGAATACACCCCTCCTCTCCACTTATAAAAGGAGGACCTCTCCCCCCTCATTCCAACAACACATCAAGGATCAAGAGCTACACCACAAGCATAACACTCCAAAGGGCTTAGGCCCTAGCTAGCTAGTAGACTTGGCTCAGGAGAGATGTGAGGGAGAGTATAGGGAAGCGCCGGGCTTGTCGGTGTCCCCCCGAGCTTGTACCTCGATGAACACTTGTGCCTCAACGGAGCTTTCCGCTAAAGTGAGTGTTCGTGGTTCTTGTGGCATTAAGTCTGTTGAATAGTTAAGCTCTATTCTTACTTGTTTGCGGGTTTGTTGTCTATCCCCGTGGTGGATACTCTAGTAGAGGGCCCTGATAAAGACGGATAACTCTACGCGGACGCTAGAGTAGTAGTTGACAACGTAGACGTGGTGTCTAGCCTAGAGGCTACCTTTGTTTGCCTCGTACTCCATGGTTAAGGGGTAGGTGGCAGGTGGTGATAGCCCGATCCATCCTTTGTAAGCCCCCGTGTCCGGGTACGGTGTAGAGCTGTAGGCTAGGCTCACTTGGCAGACCAGGTGCTACCCAGCGCCCAAAGTAAGCAAGTGAAAGTAGAGTTTATCTTTCCATAGACCCAAAAGCCATAGAAATCCTTCTTTACCCTTTCCATCTCTACCCTTGTGTTGTCCTTGGATGAATTAAGCTGGAAGAAATACCTCCGTTCCCTATGGAAAATATGATACCCTAAATGCTTCCGGGTGAAAGCTACAACGGTAATTCCGTGCGCTTGTGGAATCTTTCTGTTTGCATTAAGAAATACCAACACCGGCGTGGCCATGGATGGTGACAAGGTGGTGACCGTGGCATCGTGGTTGCAACTAGCCTCGGCACATGGCCTGCGTGGCTTCCTTGGCCTCGCCGAATACTATCGATGCTTCATCAAGGACTTCGGCACACTGGCGGCTCCCCTCACGCAGCTCCTTTGCAACGAGGGGTTCCACTAGACTGAGGTGATGATTGCAGTGTTCACGGCGCTCAAAGAGGTGCTGACGACAATGCTTGTGCTTCACCTACCTGACTTTGCCAAGCCCTTCATGGTCAACTACGACGCCTCCGACACTGGCTTCGGTGCTGTCTTACACCAAGGTGTCAGGCCCCTATGCTTCTACAACAAGCCCTTCGACAAGAAGGTGGCAGCATATGAGCGCAAGCTCATCAGTCTGGTGTAGGCCGTTCAACATTGGTGGCCTTACCTTTGGGACCACCAGTTCATGGTCCGCACCGATCATTATGTGCTCAAGTACATGCTGGATCAACGCCTCTAGACGGTGCCCCAGCAACAATGGATCAGCAAACTCTTTGGCTTTGACTTTACCATGGAGTACAAGATAGGGCGATTGAACACAATTGCTAATGCACTATCGCGCTAGGAACTATAGGTGCCCTCCCTAGTGGCCCTGTCCGCACCGATGTTCTAGCTCTTTGATGACCTGCATGTGGAGCTTCAAGCCGAGGACACCCTGTGCCACCTCCGTGACATGATCGCGAAGACGCGAGGCGCACCCTGGCACGTCAAAGACGGCCTCATCCTCTATGGTGCTCACGTCTACATGCCCACAAAGCAGCTGCCTTGCTGTCCGTCCTGTAGTTGGCGCACACGGCGGGGCACGAGGGCGTCCAAAAGAGCCTCCAGCGCCTCCGCCGTGACTTCGTGGTGGATCATGACCGCAAGTGATGCGAGACTTTGTGCACTCATGCGCAACATGCCAGTGCAACAAGATGGAAGCACTCCACCTGGCTGGCCAGCTACAACCACTCGACGTCCCAACTCAGGTTTGGTCTGACATCTCATTTGATTTCATTGAAGGGCTTCCCAAGGTCAATGGCAAAAGCGTCATCCTCATGGTGGTCGATCTCCTTTTGAAGTATGCGCACTTCATTGCCCTTGGCCACCCCTACACCGCGTGCTCTATCGCGAGAAATGTTATGGTTGGAGAGGTATACTAGAGGAGGAAGTATACCCGTGGCTAGGAACTGTGCATGCCAGTGCCATGCGCGATCAGCCGTGACTAAGCTAGCAGTGCGTGGTCACCACCGGCCAGCGCCATGTGTGGTCAGCTGTGACCAAGCCTGCGGCCACCAGGGATCTCTAGGATTAGTTCCTTTATAAATTTAGTATGCAAGAGCTTTGAACTTGTAAGTGTTACTTCAACCTTTGGCTGTTTGTAATGAATGATCGATGAATAAGAAATCAGCTGGAGATTGAGATCAATCTCTTCCGCCCCTAGCTCTATCTCTCTCACCGCTCGTTGTGTGCTGACATCGGCCGCTAGGACGGCATCTCAACCGTGCCACCGCCGAGCGCCCAAGCCATGCCCTCCAACCTCATGCGACTACGCCTTATGGAACCTAGACGGTTCTAACATTGGCCTTGGGGTTCTAGATCTAGAGAAATTTGCAAGAGCCCCTTGGCTTCATTTGCTATGGCAAGAGTGGGCACGTCTTGAGAAGCCCTGGTCAGCATGGGAAACCCCTGTTCAAACACTAATCGTCTCTTGTTTATAGCATCCACAACGATATCTATTGGGGATGGGGCAAAGACTTCCTTCCGGCATGTAGCCTGGGTTCAAGGTCAGCATCCTAAGGATATGGCCCCTGCTATTTTTGACATCTCGAGGAAGAAAAATAGGACAGTGAACGAAGCATTTGTTGAGCACACATGGATAAAAGACATCAACCTGCCTAACCAATTACAGTTGTCCATCTGCAACAATTTGTAGAGCTATGGGCCATTATGCATGCAATAGTTTTCTGGCAAGGAATGTAACAACCCAGAAATTTCCAGGAAACAAAAATCACAACTACAATTTTTTTTCTAAAATAACCTATGTTTGGTGAGGTGTCTGTAGAAAACCTACCCTTTTTGCACAAGTAGCACCAAGTCTAGTTAATTGCATCCTTGCATTTAATTACATATTCATGAGTTGCTTCTTATATTCTTTGTATTGTTAATTAAAAATAGTCACATTTATTTAATGAATTGCTTAAATTAAATAAATATGTATTTATAACCTTGGCAAATAGCTGGAAACCAAAAATATATTTAGTAGGACCCACTATGTTATACAAGTGTAGGCAACATGCTTTCTCACATATAAATGCTTGGCATAATTAAAATAGAGAAAAAACAAAGTAGAAAAGCTTCTTGAATAAATCAGAAAAAGGAAAGGGGCCTCTCTCGGCCTACCCCGTCAACCGGCCCGGCCCAACCCGCGCCCAGACCCCGCACATGTGCACGCCCCCACGTGGGCCGGCCTAGCGAGGTCGCGGTCACCCGCATCGCCGCGCCGCACCGCAAGACGCCAAGGCGCCTTCGTCCTTCCCCACACCGCTGACGAATGGGACCCACCCGTCATCCCCCTCCTCCACTCCCCATTCTCTGCTTCAACCAAAAACAGAGACAGAGGGGGAACAGGGTCACGCCCTGCGTGAGGAAGAGATTCCCTCGGTCCCCTGCTGCTGCCCTGCGCGCCAAGCCTTCACACTCCCGCACCCCACAGCGCCCACGCCAACCCCAGCCACGCGCCCTGCCTTCCTCCGCAAGTAGTGTGACATCGCCATGGCCACAGGAGCCCTATCACCACCGTACCCTCTCTAACCGCCTGAGATTCCAAATTGGCGAAGCCAATCCGGTCACCACCAGCCCTAGCCTCCCTAAAACCCTAGCCAAGGCCCCTAGATCGCTGCCACATGGCTCGACCCCCTTCCATCACCGTCCACCATCGCCATGCTCTGAGCTTGGCTATATAAGCCGAGCACCGATGTCCCAGCCCCCCTCCAACTTTTCACCGCCGCCTCTAGTGGACTCACCTCTAACCGCATCGCGCTGCAAGGAAGGGGAAGGAGGGAAGAAGAGAAGGGGAAAAGCAGCAAGGAGGAGCCAGACTACCATCGCCGCTCGGGACACCGGAGAAGAAGGAGACGCTGCTGTCTTTTTCCTCGTCCGAAAGCATCACTGCACGGCCGCTCGACTTCACTGCCTCGAATCACCACCGCACCGCTATCTTTCTGCCACGAGCTCGAGGTGAGCCGCTCCGCTCACAAATCTCCTCTGCTCACCACCATGTGCCCGGACCTCTGTTCACGACCACAAGCATTCACGAGCACACACTGGAGCATGGCACAGCCTTGCGGAGCTATACCAGCGCAGGAACGCCACCATCATGAAGGCGCTCTGAGCATGACCACCATGGCTAGAGCATGGCCATGGCGAGGCCGTTCCTCTTGACTCGGGTCGGTACGGACGAAGAAGAGAGGTCCTAGCTGTATGTGACGGTGAAAGGAGCTCGGCGCTCGAGAGGAAGGAGAGAGGAGCGCCCCGGAGCGCCGAGTCATGACCGCCATGCCGACGATGGCTTGCACGGGAGCGCGGCCGTGAGGCCAGAGAGGGGGGAGGTGAGCCAGGGGTTGCTGGGTGCACTCAGTTCACCGTGCACCATGAGAAGGGAGAGGATGGACCGAGTCCATCGTGAACCACACCTACGATCCATGAACCGCTCGGTCAAGCTCACAGTGAGCCATGTCCACCGGTACCCAAGCCCGTTTGAATCCATCTGCGCGACATGGCAGTGCCTAAGCTCGCCATGTGACGGGCCTAGCCCGGCCCAGACCGGCCCATATCCAGCCCTAGCCCGGCCCACCGAGGCCCGGTCGCGGCCCGGTCAACGTTGACCGTTGACCGGTCAACGCTGACCGTTGACTTGGACCCACATGTCAGTGACTCGCACCCTCTCGGCCAATCAGAGCTTGACACGTGTCACTGCCTGGGTTTTTCAGTTCTTTTTCCTTTTTCAGAAATTCATTTAATCTTTAGAAATTCATAACTAATTCATTCTAACTCAAAAAAATGCCAAACCAGTTTCTAAATTTTTCTAAAAATGAGCTCTACATCTTAGGCTTGTGTTTGAGTGCATTTGGATCTTTTGAATTTATGTTGCTTCTTTGCGCACCTCTATAGGAGTCGTTAATGCGACTCTACGTTACGTTTAACAGAGCCGGAGGACCTGCCGACTGAGGAGTACGACCCCGACTATAGCGAGGACTTGGGTGACGACCTGCCAGGTGCCACGCCCCACCCACTTCTGTAGAACCTATTATGCATGCAATTATAGAATTTCTAGTGCTTTACTTTTTATGCAATAATATGATGATAGGTTGCATGATAGATGCTTTACTTTGAGCCCTTTTCCTTGTTGCAACCTTACTCCTGCTCACCCTGCTGTTAGGCTAGATGCTCGCTTGTTACATATTACTGCTTTTACTCTTACTCGCATTATATCTGTGATGTGATGCCGGTGAGTGAGAGGCATATATGTATAAGGCACGTAGTGCCGAGAACTTGGTAAACCTGATAAAAGAACTAGGGATATCTTGGCGTGCGTTTTGGGTGAGTGGTGAGGGTTGAGTCGATCGGATAGGATCCTACAATGAGTCTTTGGGGCAAGTCTTGCTGGAGGGGTGCGACCTGGGCATCTCTCACGAGGGTTACCTGTGGCAGGTATGTTGTGAGGTGAACTGGGGTGTTGGTTATCCCTGGTGGAGGTGCTATCGTGGCATGGGGGAGTTGGTGATCCCCTCTTGAGAAGATATCCTGTTCGGTCCCCCTAAGGACTGGTATGTCTTGAGAACCGGAACCATGGGACCTTCGTGCACACCACTCGCTCCCGATGGGCGGGAGACGATTACCCGACTGACTAGGGAAGTAACACTACTACTAGGTTTGAAGGTGATAGTGTAGGGAGGTACGGGCACGGGGACCCACACCCTCCTAAGACAGCGTAGTGACCTTGGGGGCCCGGTACTACGTCTGACAGGCTCAGCGTTTCGGTGGACACCGGGGTGGCCCAGGGCTGAGTGGTAGGGTGGTACTGTACCGGTTGGAAGGCAGTCGAAGTCAGCCTAGACGAGCCGGATCGTCGAGGATGGCGATCTTGTGGATTACCAGGTGTACACGCTCTGCAGAGTTGATCGATCTATACGTATAGCCGCGTCCGCGGATATGGACATTCCCATGACCTATGCTTCACTTGATTAGAGAGAGGAGTCCTTTCTACCTTTCCCCTGGGTTTCGTGTTGGATCTCGGCTTTGGCTGTTGAGGCGAGATCTGAGCGGGAGTCGATCTCATCGCCTAGAGAGTGAGATGAGACGTGATGTGTGTGATGGGTTTGGGGAAAAATGTGTGAATAAGATGGGTTAAAATTTGATGAACATCTTATTATTAAAATATTAACTACTTGCATAGGAAACCCACGGCCTAAATAGGTCTCTTTCTACTTTCCTCAATGCATTCCACTTTCCACAAAGTAATGCAAGCATAGGGTGGGCGATGCGTGGCCAGTACCAAGTGTACTGATAGATTTTTGATAGGTTCTAAGCCCGAGTACGACTACGAGGGTAATGATTGGGAGGACTAGAGGGTTTGTTCTACGCTCGAGCTGGTTCCAGGAGATCGTTTTCCACTGCTATCTTCGTCAGATGCTGTTCTGGATGCTATGTGTGAGTGTGTTCCGCCCTGCGTGGCGAAGAGAATAATTTATGTAAAACTCTCTATTGTACTCTGATATTCGTGTATGACTTTGTGTATCACTGAGATTTGGGTAAATTGGCGGATTGTTTCGTCATTTTACACTTCGTTTCTGTGGATTTCCCTTCGTGGAAATGAAGGACGTTTCAGTTGGTACCAGAGCCATGCTTGACCCTAGGACGGACCCGTAGGATTGGACAATAGAATTAGTAAAGATCTTGACACTTTCGGTTATATTACCGACCGTGCTGCATTTTTGTGCATGGCTTACCTCAATTTCACACTCTTACCTACATTTCATTCCACCTTACCAATCACATCGTTCCGTTCCACCCTGAATCACCATGTTTCACTCAGGATTCACCAAGTATCACTTGGAGTTACAATGTTTCGCCTTGTCTTACCAAGTTTCACTCTGTAATATACAAGTTACTACATATACAATAAGGTACTGACTCCATCTTATGGTTAATTTGCAAATGGCTCCTGTTGTCGAGCTCCCTGTGGACGGACTTGCCTACCGTGGGTTCGCCACGATCTTGTACGACGTGCTGGACTCAATAGGCGTCCCCATAGAGCAGATCGAGTACGTGCGCCGGGGTGAGCCTGGACCCGATGGGTTCAAGGGCCACATCATGGTCCACCTCAAGGTCCCCGCTAGTGAGTTTGTACCCGTGCTACGTGCCTTCGAGACACTAGAGGTGGAGAACTCCATCGCTTCATGTGTGCAGTCCGTCTCGCGCACAGCTCTTCGCAGTGTGATGCGTGACGCACACGACTACCTCAAGACAGGACTGTACCGCCTGCTGCCTGCCGCTCTGGACCTCAATAGGTTCTCGAAGCCGCAGATCACTGCTGCAGACCGTGCTACGCGTGACAAGGTCGACCCCTGTCTGAGGGCCTCTGCGTAGTACATCATCGCCCAGGATCGCTACATCATGGATGTAGAGATGCAGAACCGCCGCTACCGAGACCTCCTGTTCCATTGCGATGAGGAGTTCCTTAAGGTGGAGCACAAGGAGGGGGAGATGGTCGGCAAGCTCGAGGAGGAGCGCATGGGCTATGAGAGGATGAAGACCTTCTACGAGAACCATGAGCAGTCACTTCGGAAGGAGATCGCCAATCTCAAGGACAAGGTTGGGGAGGCTAAGATTCGCCATGACTATCTTGAGTCCAAGGTGCTTGAGTGTGAGGATCGGATTGAGCGTCAGAGGCTTACCCTGAGGGAGTTCCACGAGAAGGAGAAGCAGCGTGGCATCAGGAAGCTTGCCCTGGAGGCCCGTTGCAACACAATGGAGAAGCTAGCTGTGGAGGCTGCCGTCACCACCACGTACAACATGCATCACCTAGTTCACTACATCAAGAGCACCGAGTACCTTCAGGACAAGGTGAACCGCATCAGCCAGGCTTGGATTGACACGGATCGCAAGCATGTCCAGGAGATCGGGAAGGTCCAGGACATCCTCTTACCTGGGATGCGCAAGAAACCGCGCAGACAACCTTTCCACGTTGAGGCCACCAAGCTCAACTTCAAGGCTTGCCCGACTGAGGGTTACTCAGAGGTTCCGAGGACTGATATGCTGGACTATGCTCTCACCTACGTCGCGAGGATCCACCGCTCCGACGACGAGCTCCGTGCCATGGAGGGCACTCCTGAGGTTTCCACTTCTGGTCCTTCTGCACCACCTGCCACTCCCGGATAGTAGTTACCTTTTTCACATAATCCTGTAATAAGGTAGTAGCAGACATGTTGAGCCCTACGTGGCCAGAGATATGACGCACTTATGGAGTAATGTAGGATGTCCCACTTTTGGAGCTGCCTGCGAGTAGCACGATTCCCGCGAATTTGTCAGTGTAGCTACTGGAGATGTCGCTATGTAATAAATTAATGTAATGGATGTTTTGGATCTTATTACATATTATGGTTCTTATTTGCATCTTTTTATAAGTGTTGGATAGTGATCTATTTTAAATTGATAAACCACTTAACAATGCATCTAACGAGAATGTTAAATAATGATCTAACCCTGCAGTGAGATGTCTTGCCGCCGATCCGCTCATCTGAACAACCGCTCGCTTTCCCCCGCACCTATGGCCCGTGGTCATGGTCGTGGCTGTGGAGGAGGCCGGGGAGTTCCCTTCGGTGCCGGGGAGGAACCCGCACTAGAGGAGCCTGCACTGGGGGCGGGTGCTGCCCAGCAGCTTGGAGGGGGGCACCACCGCCACCGCCACCACCACAGTTAGCGGAGGTGATGGACCGCCAAACCCACCTCTTGGAGACACTGGCTCAGGGAATGCTTCACCACCACGGGGGTCCTCCAAATGACTTCCAGCGGAAGTTGGAGGGTTTCCTCAAGCTGAGGCCTCCTACTTTCGACACCGCCGACGATGACCCGATCGCCGCTGAGGACTGGCTTCGTGAGATGGAAAAGAAGCTGGACCTCACCACCTGCACTGACGAGGAGTGCGTGGGGGTAGCCACCCACCAGCTCACTGGCGCTGCACGTGCATGGTGGGATAGCTACTGCGACGCCCACGAGGACCCGGGGAGTATCTCTTGGGAGGAATTCGCCGAGGCCTTCCGTGAACAACACGTGCCAGAGGGCATCATGGATGCCAAGGTGGAGTTTCGTAACATCTCCTAGGGCTCCCAGAAGGTTCAGGAGTACACTACCCGTTTCACCCGCATGATGAGGTATGCTCCAGGTGAGACCGATACCGAGAAGAAAAAGATGTACAGTTTCAAGAAGGGTCTAAACTCTCGTCTCAAGGTGGCCCTCTCAGGTCATGCTTGTCGCACCCTTCGCGAGATGGTCAACAAGGTGCTGGAGATGGAGAGGGATCATCTGGAGGCGGACGCCCTCCACAAGGAGAAGAAGCGCCGGTTCGAGAGTTCCTCTCGTGGTCCAGCCCCGCAGAGGCCACGTGCTCACATGCTTCCTCAACCCCGTTCTCGCTACACACAGAGAGCTGTGACCACTCTGAGCCATGGAGGTGGTACCTACACTGCCAACTACTACCGCCCCGCTCAGAGCCGTCCCGCTCATAGTCGCCCCACTCAGGGAGCTGGCATGTGGAGGACCGCTACGCCCACCCCCACAGGTAGCGCGCCCTTCACCTGCTTTGGTTGTGGCCAGCCCGGTCATAAGATCACTGAGTGCCCCGTCAAGAATGGCACCCCGCCTGCTTCGACCCAGGGAAGACAAGCTGCTACACTTGCCGCTCCACGCAAGAACGTTGTTGGGGCTGTCCGTAGTCGTCTCAACCACATGACTGCGGAGGACGCCTAGGACACTCCCGACGTGGTGTACGGTATGTTTTTGGTACAGGGAGTTATAGCTTCAGTCTTTTTTGACTCTGGAGCTACTTGTTCTTACATTTTCACCAAGTTTGCACGAGAGCATAGCATACCTGTGACTCCTCGCAAGGAGCCCATTGACACTAGTTCACCTTTGGGTCGCATTATATGCACCAAAAGATGTCAGGGAGTGAGTATCACCATTGAGGGCTACCCTTCTCTAGCCGATCTCACCTTACTTCCATCTGAGGGAATAGATGTCATACTGGGGATGGATTGGTTGACACAGCATAAAGGAGTGATATCTTGTTCACCAAGGTATGTAGAGATCACACATCCGAGTGGCCACGTAATCCGCTGTAAGCCGAATCAGGGGAAGACAGTCTCCATGTTATGTGCCTTAGAGGCCGAGTCAGTCAATGAGGTACCCGTTGTGAATGAGTACCTGGATGTGTTTCCTGAGGAGTTACCAGGCATGCCACCAGACCGGGATGTAGAGTTTGTGATTGACCTTTTGCCTAGTACCGGACCTATTGCTAAGAGACCCTACCGCATGTCAGTCGATGAGCTAGAGGAGCTGAAGAAACAACTCAAGGAGTTGGCAGACAAGGGATGCATCAGACCTAGTGCTTCACCCTGGGGTTCCGCTGTTTTGTTCGTGAAAAAGAAGGATGGATCCATGAGGATGTGCATTGACTATCGGAACTTGAATGTCATGACTATCAAGAACAAGTATCCTATGCCCAGGATCGATGACCTCCTAGATCAGCTGAAAGATGCTAAGTTCTTTTCCAAGATTGATCTCAGGTCTGGGTATCATCAGATGAAAATCAGGCCCGAGGACATTCCTAAGACAGCTTTCGTCACCAGATACGGGAAATATGAGTTCACAGTGGTGTCCTTCGGACTCACTAATGCCCCGGCTTATTTCATGAACATGATGAATAAGGTATTCATGGATGAACTAGAAAAGTTCATAGTGGTGTTCATTGACGACATCCTTATCTATTCCTCCACCGCCGAAGAACATGAGCAACACTTGAGAGTGGTTCTGGAGAAGTTGAGGCAGAATCAGCTTTATGCCAAGTTCAGCAAGTGTGACTTTTGGCTCGAGGAAGTTGCCTTCCTTGGTCATGTTCTCACTGCTGAGGGAGTTGCTGTAGATCCCGCAAAGATTGAAGCGGTGAAGGAGTGGGAACAACCCCGCAATGTGACAGATATCCGCAGTTTTCTTGGATTAGCTGGGTACTATCGTAGATTCATCGAGAACTTCTCAAAAATAGCCAAGCCCATGACCAATCTACTGAAGAAGACTAATGAGTTTGAATGGACGCCTGAGTGCGAGCACAGCTTCCAGACTCTGAAACAAAAGCTTACCACCACACCTGTCCTTGCCTTGCCCGATATTCGGAAAGACTTCGTGGTCTATTGTGATGCATCCAGACAAGGACTTGGCTGTGTTCTGATGCAAAGTGGAAGAGTCATTGCCTATGCATCCCAACAGTTGAAGGACCATGGCAACGCTACCCGACTCATGATCTTGAGCTTGCCGCTGTTGTGCATGCCCTAAAGATCTGGAGGCACTACTTGATCGGAAATAAGTGTGATATCTACACTGATCATAAGAGCCTGAGGTACTTCTTCACTCAAGAAGATCTGAACATGAGGCAGCGCCGATGGCTAGATCTTATAAAGGATTATGACCTGGAGATTCACTATCATCCGGGAAAGGCTAATGTAGTCGCTGATGCCTTGGGCCGAAAGAGCCATTGCCACAATCTGTCCATGGAAGCTGTACCACCTGAGTTGTGTCAGGAGATGGGTGAACTTCATCTTGAGATCCTACCAAAGGGTATGTTGAACGAGCTTCGAGTGCAATACAACCTCAAGGATCGGATCCGCAATGCTCAACTAGAGTGTCTAGAAATTTGGGAGATCCGAGAACTCATGAAGAAGGACAAGTGCCCTGAGTTCAGGGAAGATGTGCAAGGAGTGTACTCGTACAAGGATAGAATCTGTGTACCATATGATTCCACCTTGCGGTGAGAAATCTTGGAAGAGGGTCATGACTCCAAGTATTGTATTCACCCGGGATGCACCAAAATGTATGCTGATCTAAAGAAACAGTTCTGGTGGAAGAACATGAAGGCAGATATTGCCAGGCATGTCGCGCGATGCGACATCTGCAATAGGATCAAGGCTGAACATCAAAGACCAGCCGGATTGCTTAAACCCTTGGACGTCCCGGTGTGGAAATGGGAAAGCATATCCATTGACTTTATAGTGGGTTTACCTCGAACCGCTAAAGGCCATGACTCAATTTGGGTGATTGTTGACCGACTGACCAAGGTAGCTCACTTCATAGCTGTAAGAAATGACTAAAGAGTTGAGAAGCTAGCAGATCTGTACATCGAGCACATTCTCAGACTCCACGGAGCCCCCACTAGCATAGTGTCTGATCGTGGTACGCAATACGTGTCCAAGTTCTGGAAGAGTCTCCACAAGGCCATAGGGACTCGACTTGATTACAGCACCACATACCACCCACAGACAGATGGTCAGATAGAGAGGGTTAATCAGATTTTGGAGGATATGCTCCAAGCTTGTGTCTTGAAGTATGGGTCCAATTGGGAGAAAAGTTTGTCCCATGCAGAGTTTTCGTACAACAACAGTTACCAAGCTTGTCTTAAGATGTCACCGTTTGAGGCATTGTATGGCAGGAAGTGTAGAACCCCTCTGATGTGGTCAGAAGTAGGAGAGAGATCGTTCTTTGGCCCCGCAAATATCAAAGATGTCGAAGGAGTCGCACAAGTGTGAGAAAACCTGAGGATTGAGCAAAGCCGATAGAAGAGTTACGTAGATAATCGTCGGAGAGACCTCGAGTTTCAGGTCGGGGACTATGTCTATCTCAGAGTTTCCCCACTCCAAGGCACCGTCAGATTTCATGTGAAGGGAAAGTTGGCACCTAGGTACGTGGGACCTTACAGGATTTGTCAGAGGATTGGCAAGTTAGCATACAAGGTAGAGCTGCCCGAGGAGTTAACAGGAGTACACCCAGTGTTTCACGTGTCACAGCTACGCAAGTGCTTGCAGTTGCCAGAGCAAGAGGTAGACACAGATGCACTGGATATCTAGGACACCCTAGAGTACAAGGAGCACCCGATCCGGATATTAGACAGAGCTGAGAAGGAGACTAGAAGCACCGTGATACCCATGTGCAAGGTTCAGTGGAGCAACCACACAGAACGGGAAGCTACATGGGAGAAAGAGTCTGAACTCCGGATGCTTTACCCCTACTTCTTCGAAAGGTATGTCACATCTTAAATCTCAGGACGAGATTCCTGTGAGGGGGGAGGACTGTAACAACCCAGAAATTTCCAGGAAACAAAAATCACAACTACAAATTTTTTTCCAAAATAACCAATGTTTGGTGAGGTGTCATGTAGGAAACCAACCCTTTTTGCACAAGTAGCACCTAGTCTAGTTAATTGCATCCTTGCATTTAATTATATATTCATGAGTTGCTTCTTATATTCTTTGTATTGTTAATTAAAAATAGTCACATTTATTTAATGAATTGCTTAAACTAAATAAATATGTATTTATAACCTTGGCAAATAGTTGGAAACCAAAAATATATTTAGTAGGACCCACTATGTTATACAAGTGTAGGCAACATGCTTTCTCACATATAAATGCTTGGCATAATTAAAATAGAGAAAATACGAAATAGAAAAGCTTCTTGAATAAATCAGAAAAAGGAAAGGGGCCTCTCTCGGCCTACCCCGTCAACCGGCCCGGCCCAACCCGCGCCCCGACCCCGCACACGCGCCCGCCCGCGCGTGGGCCGGCCCAGCGAGGTCGCGGTCACCCGCAACGCCGCGCCGCACCGCAAGACGCCAAGGCGCCTTCATCCTTCCCCACACCGCTGACGAACGGGACCCACCCGTCATCCCTGTCCTCTGCTCCCCATTCTCTGCTTCAACCAAAAATAGAGACAGAGGGGGAACAGGGTCACACCCCACGCGAGGAAGAGATTCCCTCGGTCCCCTACTGCTGCCCTGCGCGCCAAGCCTTCACGCTCCCACACCCCACAGCGCCCACGCCAACCCCAGCCGTGCGCCCTGCCTTCCTCCGCAAGTAGTGTAACATCGCCATGGCCATAGGAGCCCTATCACCACCGTACCCTCTCTAACCGCCCGAGATTCCAAATTGGCGAAGCCAATCCGATCACCACTAGCCCTAGCCTCCCTAAAACCCTAGCCAAGGCCCCTAGATCGCTGCCACATGGCTCGACCCCCTTCCATCACCGTCCGCCATCGCCCCCCTAGATCGCTGCCACATGGCCCCTAGATCGCTGCCACATGTACTCTATCCATTTAGAAAATTTATCAATCAACACGAATACAAACTTGAAGTTACCTGGTGTTGGTTTGAAGGATCCAATCATATCCAAGCCCCAGCACGCAAAGGGCCAGGAGGCTGGTATGGTCTGGATCTCATGGGCTGGCACATGAATTCTTTTGGAGAAAAACTGACAATTGGCGCAGTGTCTAACAAGCTTCTCTGCATCAACTACTGCGGATGGCCAGTAAAAACCTGCGCGGAACGCTTTACCAACCAGTGTCCGAGATGCGTGATGATTACCACATGTGCCAGAATGTATTTCTTCCAAGAGTTTAATACCCTCTTCTTGCTCAATGCACTTCATCAATACTTCTGCTTTCGCATTTTTGCGCCACAGCTTACCCTCGACCACCAGGTATTGTCTGCTGCGGCGTATAAGGCGTTCATTTTCATTTCAATCAGAGTACCCGGTGCCATCTGTTAGGTACTTAATGAATGGAACGCGCCAGTCCGCTATCTTTGGCGAAGTCTGAGATGGTCCCGCGGTGGTGGGAGATGGTTTTGTAGTGGTCAATGATGGAACCATAGCTACCAGAGGCTGGTCTGGGGGCTTCTCGACCACGGGGTCGCCTTCTTTCTTAATTGATGGTTTTTAAAGGTCTTGAACAAAAACGCCATGCGGTACTTGAGCTCTAGATGATCCTAACTTCGACAGCGCATCTGCTACTTGATTTTTTGTCTTAGACCATATGGGAATATTCAATGCCGTAAAATTTACCTTAAAGCTTCCTAATTTCTTTGCAATATGCATTCATCTTCTCGCTAGTTGTATCCCAGTCCTTGTTGAGCTGGTTAATAACTAGGGCCGAGTCGCCGTGGACGTAAAGGCGTTTGATACCGAGGTCGACTGTAATGTGCAAACCATGAAAGCATGCCTCATATTCTGCAACATTGTTAGATGTCGGGAAGTGAATCCTGAGGACGTAGCGCAATTGCTCATTGGTTGGTGATATGAATAATATGCCCGCTCCCGCGCCATCAATAGTCAGGGAGTCGTCAAAATACATTTTCTAGTAGTCAACGGGTCCTTGAGAGGTCGGGATACTTAAGTCTGTCCACTCGACCATGAAGTCAGCAAGTGCTTGGGATTTGATAGTATCGCGGCTGAAAGGTCTTGATGGCTAGAGGGGGGTGAATAGCCTTTTAAAATTTTCTACAAAGACAAGCTAAACAAGTTTATCAATACAACAATTAGCGAGATGCGAGTTTTGCTTAGCCTACGGGGTGTTTGCAAGCCACCTATCCAATTCACAATTCTAGTATATTGGCACTCAACCACACAAGTCAAACCGAGAAGGTAACTACAACTATAACTAGCAAGCTACACAAAAGAGCTACTCTAGCAAAGCTAACTAGCTAGCAAAGATAACTAAGAAAGTAAAGCGGAGTTGAGTTAGGAGAGTTTCACCGAGGGGCGAAGTATTGAGCCAACCAATATATTCAACAATGAATACCAAGACAACCGAACACCGGGATCAATCAATCACAATATGAAAGTGATGACACGAAGATTTATCCTGAGGTTCACGTGCTTGTCGGCACGCTAGTCCCCGTTGTGTCCCTTTTCACCACGTGGTTCGGTGGCTAATCGGTCTCACACCGAGCCTCTCAAAAGGCACCACAAGAACCTACCAAATGGCAAAAGGTTGCAATGACACGAGCAATTCACTAATGTTGCCTTTGGCGCTTCGCCGAGGTAGGCATAAACCCCTTACAAACACCGGAGGTGGCCAAGAACAATCACCAACTCTTGCCAACGCCTCCAAGCTGCTCCAAGCCGTCTAGGTGGCGGCAACCACCAAGAGAAACAAGAATCCCGCAGCAAATCAACCACCAAGTGCCAACTAGATGCTATCTCACAATGCAAATGCACTTGGATCACTCAATCTCACTTCGAATATGCAAAGAAGCAAGAGAGATGAGTGGGAGGGGAGTTGCTTAGCTCAAAGTGCTCACAAGTATGTCAAATGTTCAAGAGTGAGAGCCTTGAGCCGGCCAACGAGTATTTATAGACGTACCCCTTCGAATATAGCCGTTAGGAACTTAAACAGCCGCAGTCGTGCTGACCGAACGCGCTGGTCGCGTGGACCGGACGCGCCGATCACACACAACGGCTCTTTCGCGAACCACCGACCGGACGCGCTGGTCGCAACGACCGGACGCGCTGGCCTTGACCGGACGCGCTGGTCCCGTAACTGACCGGACGCGCTGGTCAAGCCAGAGCAGCGCACAACGAAACATCGACCGGACGCGCTGGTGAACTGACCGGACGCGCTGGTCCCGTAACTGACCGGACGCGCTGGTCAAGCCAGAGCAGCGCACAACGAAACATCGACCGGACGCGCTGGTGAACTGATCGGACGCCACAGTGCTCGCGTCCGGTTGGAGTCCAGTAAGCTCCCTGGATGACCGGACGCGTCCGGTCGACTATGACCGGACGCACTGCGCGTCCGATCGATAAACAAAAACTCGCGCAGACACTGAACGCTGACCGGACGCGTCCGGTCAAACAGTGATCGCGTCCGGTCCAGCGTCCGGTCACCTCTGTGACCTCCGTTCGCTTCCGTTTGATTTCCGACTTTCGGCGTAGTGGAAAATAGTCGTTTCAACTCCTCGAAAACGCCTGAATCCCGCCTCGCAAGCTCGTCGGGAGGGAGAGAGGACCCCAAACCCTCTCTACCGCTCAAACTCCACCGCCTTCGCAAATGTGCTAACACCACCAAGTGATCTCGTCATGTGCGAGTGTGTTAGCAATTTCACAATCATTTTTCGAGGCATTATTAGTTCTATCCAAATGCATATGATTATGAAATGCACACCTAGAGGCACTTAGGAGTTCAACAGCCGCGTCATTCTCCTCTTTATAGTACGGCTATCTATCCTATAATGTAACCACACCCACTAGGTGTCTTGGTTACTAAAACACAACCCTTAAGCATATACCTTTGCCTTGATCACGTAGGGTTGCATCCAAATCCAAGTGTGGCCATCATGATCACCATGTCCATCTTGCCACCAACCTTGGAATGTACTAATCCTCATATGCTACATACAACTTAGCCATAGGATTAGTACTTAGGCATTATCACTAATTACCAACACCAAACATAGGACTTTCAGCGGCGCGCAAACTCTAGGTCGAAAGGACATAACTCCATTGCCCATTTGGCGATGCGCCCGTTTGCATCTTTGTTGCGTATTTATACCAAGAGGAAACTCAGTTTTGATCACCATGTGGAACCCGTCAAAGTAATGTTTCAACTTTTGGGTTGTAATAAGTATGGCGTAGATCAATTTTTGAATATGAGTGTACCTAGTTTTGGACTCATTGAGCACCTCACTGATGAAATAGATTGGGCGTTGAACACCATAAGCGTGGCCGGGCTCCTCACGCTCGACCACAAGGAGAGTGGAGACGACTCGATCAGTCGCAGCAATGTAGAGTTGAAGGACTTCTCCTGACTTGGGGGCAGTAAGGACCGGAGGTGATGCAAGGTACTGTTTTAGCTGTGTAAAGGCAATATCTGCTTCCTCCGACCACTCAAACTTCTCGCCTGCCTTGAGTAACTTGAAAAAAGGTAAGCCCTTGTCACCAAATCGAGATAGAAATCGGCTTAGGGAGGCCATACACCCTGTAAGTTTCTGGACATCCTTGACATTTGCTGGTTGCTTCATATTGAGGACAGCTTGCACCCTCTCTGGGTTAGGACGTATGACGTCACGACTGACGACATTGCCTAGTAATATACCAGAGGGAACGCCAAATATGCACTTTTTAGGGTTCAACTTCCATTAATATTGATTGAGCGCTGCAAAAGTACGTGTTAGATCGTCAATCAAGGAGTGGGATTCCTTGGTTTTGACAACTACGTCGTCTACATAGGCTTCGACCAGGTCATCTTGTATCTCCGTTTCGAGGCACTCTTGTATTGCACGGTGATAAGTAGCTCCGGTATTTTTAAGCCCAAACGACATGGTCATGTAGCAATAAGCACCAAAGGGTGTAATAAAGGACGTCTTGATCTGATCGTCCTTGTTGAGAGCGATCTGGTGATAACCAGAGTAATAGTCGAGAAAAGATAGCAGCTCGCAGCCGGCCGTGGAATCCACGACCTCATCAATGCGAGGTAAACCGAAGGGGTCTTTAGGGCAGTGTTTGTTGAGATCGGTGTAGTCAAAGCACATTCTCCATTCATTATTCTTTTTGCGTACAAGAACCGGATTGGCTAACCAGTCCGAGTGATACACCTCTTTGATAAAACCGGCTGCAAGAAGCCGTGTAACTTCTACCCTAATAGCCTCTTTTTTGTCCTTCCCGAACCGCCGCAGCTTTTGCTTGACGGGCTTTGCCTTGGGGTCGACGTTCAAGGAGTGCTCGATCCGGTCCCGAGATACACCGGGCATGTCCGATGGTTTCCAAGCGAACACGCTTACGTTCTCTCTCAAGAACCGGACGAGCGCGTCTTCCTATTTGGGATCGAGGTTTGACCCGATCAGTGCCGTCTTGCTGGGGTCACCCTCGACCAGCTAGATCTCCTTGTACTCCTTGGACTTGATGGAGTTGCGTGGTGCTTCAAGCTCTGGAATTTCCAGTTGGTTTGGAGGAGTCTTCTTTGCCTCCATCGTCGTTGTCGCCATGCGCAGGGAGAGGTCGTGAGCTTCAGCTACGTGAAAGCTGTCCTCTTCACAAGTATAGGCAACGAATACATTGCCTCTGAGAGTGAGGACTCCCTTTTCCGTTGGCATCTTAAGCACCAAGTACCTATAATGAGGTACGGCCATGAATTTGGTGATCGCAGGGCGACCAAGGATAGCATGGTAGATGCCCTCGAAGTCAGCGACCACAAAGTTGACGTAGTCGGTATGGAAGTGATCTGCCGTGCCAAACTGCACAGGTAGGGTAATTTGCCCGAGAGGCGTAGAGCTCTGTCCGGGCAGGACCCCCCAGAACTGTGCGTCGTATGGCTTCAAGTCAGCTTCAGATATGTTCAATGCTGACAGGCTATTCTTGAACAAGATGTTGATGGAACTACCGCCATCGATGAGCACCGTGTCAAATTGCACTTTATTGATACAGGGGCTGAGGACGAGAGCGAAACGACCTAGTTCGGGGATGGTAGCCCATTGATCTGCCCTACTGAAGTTGATTTCTCGGTGTGACCAGGGGGTAGTCTTGGATCTGCAATGAGGTCGTCTGTCTTGGCCACGTTCAGGCAAGCGTGGGTGAGCAGCTTCCGCTCGCGTTTGCTTTCAACAGACACCTTGCCCCCGACGATGGTTGCAACATGCCTCACCGGTTCCTGATACTGGTGCTTGGGGTTCTTGTCAGGATCGTCCTCGTCATCGTCCCTGCGGTTACGCTGTCTGTTGCATCATCAGGCTTGGCGGCATTTTCTGAAGCATGTTTGTGACGGTAGATCTCCTTGACGACCTTGCAATTTTTCAACGTATGGTTGGACTTGGGATGAGCTGGGCAAGGCCCCTTCAAGGCTTTAGCGTAGTCTTCTTCATAATTGTGACGCCCACCAAATTTTTTCACGGCGTTGACCTCGCCGTCGTCATCGTGAGCACGCTTGCCCTTGAAGTTGTCACGGCGATCGCCGTGCTGATTTCTGTTGTTGCGCCGATAACGATTGTTGCGCCGGTGCCCTCGTATAGCAGCTTCTTGGCGTCGTCGGCATCCGCATACTTCTTGGCGGCGGTGAGGAGGTCAACCACCGTTATAGGCCGTTTACGAAGGAGCTTGTCCCTGAGGTCGTTGTGGTAGCGCAGACCTATGATGAAGCGTCGGTGATCCTGGGAATCCTGATGCGCATATCCGAGAAGCGTCGGATGTACTCACGCAATGGTTCGTCCCTGGCGTCACGGATGCGCTAAAGGTCGTACTTGTTGCCTGGCTGTTCATAGGTAGCAATGAAGTTTTTGACAAAGGCTTGACGCAAAGCATACCAGGAGTCGAAGTGGTTCTTTGGGAGACTGACAAGCCATTGGTGCCCCACCGGGCCGACCACCACGGGAAAGTAGTTGGCCATGACATGCTCGTCGCCCATAGCGGATCTGCAAGCGGTCTCATAAAGTTGGACCCATAGCTCGGGATTGACCTTGCCGTCGTAATGGTTAAGCTTTTCAAGCTTAAAACCTCTAGGCCAGATGACCTGTCGTAAGTGGTTGGTGAATTGCTTGGGGCCCGGGGGACCGTGGACCATATCGTACTCCATGCGACGACTGGTTTCATGGGAGGCACGGTCCCGAGCTCTCTGTTCAATGCGAGGACGTAGGTCACGGTTGTTGAGGTCGCGACGGAGATCTTAATTGCCATCATGGTGATCTCGTTCGTCACCGTATTGTTGTCCTTGACGACGGTGGTCCCGGTGGTCATTACACCGGTTGTCACTGCGTCGGTCATCGTCGTTGTTATTGCGGCGGTGGCCGAGGTGGCGGTTATCATCGCGGGGAGGGTTTCCGCGATTATCGTCGTTGCCTCCGTCAGCTCCTGGATTGACACCAGGAGCTATGTTGTCCATAACGCGGTTGTCTGTGCTAGCGGGTGCGCGTAAGCCACGTTGACCAGACCTGAAAGGTCGACTGGAGTGTTGGCGGCTCCTGCTAGTCACGCCAGACACGGACGGCCCCACGACATGTTCATTGGTTTGAACCATGGCCGCCTGGAGATAAGCTTGCAAATCCTCCCAGATGTTCTGGATTTCCGGGGTATCCGGTAACCGCTTCAGGCTTTCAATGGCGACGGCCACGTTGGCGCTTGGGGTTTTGAATACTGGTTTGTTCCCCACCATGTCAAAAGCGTCGTTGAGGTTCCACCCTTGCAGTCGATTACGCCTAACTGCAGCATCAACTTCTTACTGGTCGTGGTCTGCTTGCTAATGTGCTAGGCGTGCATCTTCATCTATGCGACGTTGAGCTCGGTTGGCATTGCGCTGTTGTCGCTCTTGTCGCTGTTGATCGGTCTCGCCTCCAGCAGGTGGATCTTCATCTTGGCTAATCACGTTGACCATGGCGCCACGCCTTCGAGGGAAGGCCAGGATTCGAGGAAAGCCTGGAGGATATAGCCTCTCTTCGTCACCGCTACTCACATGGTGTAATACCATGGTTTGAGTAGTCTCATCGGATGCAGTGCTCGATCCGAAGCTCAAACGGCTATCTGTCTGGGTGGTATGGACCGAAACTTGATCAGAGCCCACCATATTGACGAAGTTGCGTAGTCGAGGTCAAGGTCGAGCGGAGCGCCCTTCAGGAGTTGAAGTGACCACTAGATTTGTACCCAACCATTGAAAACAGGTGGCTCGAGCAGGTCGAGTAGATCTGTTGTGGCCGTTCGAGTTCTGCTTGGTAAACTGTTCTTGGAGCGAATCAACCAGAGCTAAGGTAAACGAGAGTTTGCCACCGAGCCGGTCGATGGAGTCGATCAGGTCAGTGTTGTCGAGTTTTCTCCCCTGGTAGCGAGGAAGAAGTCGATGAGTTGTCGGCGTGGTCGGTGACGGTGCTGGTGCAGGCGGAGCCGGAGCCAGCGTAGTCGTAGTCGATGCCGGTGTCGAGGAAGTAGTCGATGCAGATTGGATCTGCACCTCCTCCATGGTTGTGACGACGAAGTCATTGGAGCCAGTGGTCCAGGTGATCTGGCCGGTCGTGAACGTGAGACCCACCGTCGTGGCCATGGAATCGGAGAAGATGACCATCTCGCACGCCTGAAAAGCAGTACACACAACCCCTACCTGGCACGCCACTGTCGACAAAACCTGGTCGGCAGTCTACCGAGGGGTGTGCCCAAGGTAGTAGATTGTCGGCAGACAGGTGTGCAAGCCACGAACGAGATGGTGATGCAGAACAACACGCGGGTTTACCCAGGTTCAGGCCGCCGTGTGGGCGTAATACCTTACGTCCTGCTCTGCTTTGTTATTGCTGTCTCGAACAATGTATTACAAGCTAGATTGCCCTAGAGTATGTTTTGATGTTTTTGAGGGGGTCCCCTGCCCTCCTTATATAGTCCGGGAGGCAGGGTTACAGATCTGGAAACTAATCTTAGCCGGTTACAATTGCCATATGGAGCCGAATAAGGATTCCTAACCTAACCGACCAAGACCTTGCTTGATCTCCGAGTCTGGCTTGATGCCTTGCGCGATACTCCATCTCGATGATCTGGATCGCGCGTCGTCATGTAATGGGCCGGACCGTCTGGTCTGGGCTTGCCCATGTCTAGCCGTAAGGGTATAGGGGGTTTATACCCCCACACGGTCCCTTCAGGAGGAAGGAGATGAGTCGGCAGCATGGTCATCGCCTATCAATGGAGGGAGCGTCGGTCACAGCCTAACGGGTCAGGTAGAAGAGGGGTAAGACAGGAAGGAAAGGAGCTGGTGTGACAAGCCGCCACCATTGCTGGTGAGGAGAGAGAGGAGTCGGTGGCAACTATAGTGGAAGGGTCGAAAGAGGGTGGTGAGCAAAGGAGTTGAAGGAGGTAGGCAGGCAGACTTAGTGTTGAGGGGTGGCATATATACCTAGGGTTACAATCGGCTAGGCTGTAAATGTCCAGTTGGGCTGAGCTTTCCCAATTAGTTCGATTAACCGGCAGCAGAAACCATATTAGCTGTAGAAATTTCAGTTCATAAATATCCATGACCAAACAAAGAACCAATTTTTCGGTTCCAGTTACTCCAATTTTAGAACAAGTTCTTTTGCTTCGGTTTTTCGTTTCGCTTAATAGCCTAGCCCTAATCATGAGACAGAGATGAGAATTTGTCAACCCCAATAGACATGTGTTTCACAAATATACAATGGATAGATATTACTCAACAAAGCCAAATATTTATGTTTCAAGCTTGTTCTAAGATTAGCCTAGCAAGTTAAAAAGTTAAATTTACAAATGAAGAAAGCTTTAGATACATATATTTAAGAAGGCAGAAGAAGCATGCCCTTCAACGAATCAGCTAGTAGCAACAAAAGGCATGAACCCAAAAAGTAATTCACACGCCTGTAGTTAGTACTTTGGATACCTAAACCCCAGGCTCTGAGGTTTGTATCATTGTATGTCCCACAAGATATCTACGGCTGTACAGAACTTGTGTATATATGCATGTGACCATTGATGGCTAAAGACTTCCAGGAGTGCATAGAGAGCAAGGCTTAACTGGGGGAGAATACTAGTTAGGCCATGTTTTGGTTAATCCCCTCCAGAGGGGGAAGGAGGGGATCAAAGGGTATTGAGGGAGATTTTGACTTGTTAGGGATTTAATCCGCTTCAACCTCTCCAATCCCCAGCAAATCTAACAAGACTTTTGTGGGGCATGTCTGTATGCATGAGATCATTGACATTAGATAGCTAGAGTTCCCCAGGAATGCGTGGAGAGCAAGGCATTCTAGTAGGGGAGAATACCACAGTGAGGGGGGCATGATCCGAGAGACTGTAGTTTTCTGGCCACATGCCCTTCTCTACTTCTGGGGGAAAGAGAACAGCTTCCTTCACGGTGAAGCCAAAGGCTTCGTTGTTTGCCTCAAAAGTCTCCAGACTTTCATCAGTGATATCGATTTCAGTATCATCCTCCTCTTGACTACAGCAGTTTGGGCTCCAGATGCACTGCTTTAGAATTAAGAAACACTGTTAGATTTCCACTCTCTTGGAAAAAAATATATATGTGATTTAGTTCCTTTGTTATGCATATATAATTATGTGATTTCCAGTTTTTATGCATATGTTATAATTCCTTGAACAATTTTAATGACTGCATGGTTTCATACCTCAGATTTGAAGACTTATTAGCCACAATCTTTTTGCTAGGGCTACGCCATTTAAAGTTAACAGAGAACGATGGTTCACTTATATACAGAAACTCTGATCTATGGTAAAACTGATAAAGAGCAGTATAAATCTAGAATTAATGTAAAAAACTGTCTTGATGACAAAGCAAAAGTAAGCAATGTTTGTAGTCAGATGACTTGTTAGATGAGATTTCATCAAAATCTGACCTTTGTGAAACTTATAGGGTTTTTGGTTTGAGAAATCATTCCATCCTAGATGAGGTGGTGCATCATGAGCTCATTCCTCAAATTTGGTGGGATGACTCCATTCCTCATACTATTACTAGTTATTAGTTTATGAGGAATGAGGTGATGATGCATCAATCTATTCCATTCCATGAACCAAGCAAAAAAAGTGAGGAATGAGGAGATGATGGACTAACTTATTCCTCAAACCAAACACACCATTAAAGATTATATCCACACTCTATCAGAATAATGCATTAGATTCTCCCAAGCATGCATTCTATTGTGACATCTAATTTTTTTATGGTCCACCTGTCCTTGTTAGATCCCATTTCACGCAATTAACTCCTCTCCTAAAGAACTCCATGAGGATTCAACGTGTGTCTCAAACAATCACAAGGAATTACCTGAAATTCTTTGTAGTCAATAACACCATCGCCATCACGGTCAGCTTCACTCCATAGTTTTTCAATTTCTTCTGAATTTAGTCGATCAGGATGGACCATTCCTAACTGCATTTACTTTAATATCAGCACCAGTTTTGTCGACAGTAGTATATGTGTACCAAGGAGCTGTTGTTGATACCTGACACAGTGCCTGGTAGAAACTTGAATACGTGATGTGATTATAAAGGCTGTCTGCCTTCAGGAGTGCAAATGCATTCTCCTCAGAAAGGAATGCAACTTGGAGCAGGTACTGAAATTAACACAATTTAGATTCTTAGCCCCTGGAGATGATTAAATAAGAGGCCAGAATAATTAGATCTGTTGTTAACAGCATGTACTTCAAGGTCAACTTCTATTTTATATTAGCATTAAGATGTATATATTAGTGATATAAACTGTTCATCGTGTTGCTTACCTTGATGATACCAAAAACAGCTTCGTTCCAGCTGGTCTTCAGGGGTTTCCTGCATTTATCAGGATTCAAAAGCCATATGAAATCAACTCCGCAGACGTTCCCTCGATGGTTTCGGTGACTGACCCACTATGCTCAAGATGTATAAAAAGTAAAAAGTCAAAAGTCAACAATAATTCAGTGCTCATAGTACTTCTATTTTGAACAATCAAAATAGCAAAATATTCTTCTTGTTACCTTATGTGCATCTTCTTCGCTGTCACTGTATTGATGAGCAGTGTCATATGACGAAACAAACCCTTGCGAGCGAAGGAACTTGTAAACTTGGCCACGTTTACTTCCATTCCAATCCCTGTAATAGATGTCCAAAAAAATATTAACATCATAACTCAGGTAGAATCCAATGAAATTATAAATTACTGTGCACACTAGATACAGACCCACAAAGGATGATTGGCATTGGACCAAGTTTATGCTCTTCCTGGTAAGCCTCAATATAATGAAGGATTTTATATACCTGCCAATTACACCACTAAATTTTTAGGAATCCTACTGAAATATTGAAAACATTATGCTTAGATGTAGAAAAGAATAATGTCTCTACCTGTCTCAAGCGAACTATTGAAAGGCTGTGATCATGAGGGAACAACAAATGAGTGTTGACAATGATGCTCTGCTGGTGGACACAGCTGGAGCTTCGATTTTGCAAGAACGGCATTGCTGATTCCACATGCAACAGCTGAGCTACTCGATCACCGATGTCATTGAAGAGCAGTTCCCTATAATTCAAAACATTGAAGTAGTTGCTATGTACAGCAGTAAGAAGACCTGCATAGAGATTCATCTTTAGGGAAGAAAAACACCAAGGTGCATTCCATGTATCCAATTCAAATCTGTCTACGCGCATATTCAAAACATTCAGAAAGAAAACATAGATCCCATACTAATTGACAATCACCACAGATGTCAACACCATAGGCATTTGGCAAAGCGATTATCAACACTGGAAAGGGAAAATAGGTGTCACAATACAATGATAGTCATTTTGACATCATCATCAGTGGTATTCAACACAAAGAGCCCATCAACCCCAACATCAATACACTTTGGATTTCGATGACACGAATCGAAAAGGACACACACAGCGACCAAGTTGAATTCCTACCATGGTCCCCTTCAAAAGCACACTCCCACAAAGATCATCTTTTTTACCTTCTTAATATAGCCTATGATCAGGATTTCCTAGATCAATAAATTATTTATATTTTTATGAACCTTCTAAATACAAACAGCAACAATTTGCACAAATGGACGGTGGCAGCAACAACACAGCATAATATGTTTTTCCTCATCCTTCTAGGCTCAAACTGAAATGAGTAATCAGGGCTCACCGTCTCCACGATTGTTGGTGCGCGCAAGCTTGAAGAGCATATAATTGGCATCCCCCAGACGCTTCTGGTACATGTTGACCAGCTCGTCGTTCCCCAACCACACCTCCTGATAGATGAATCATGTATACTGATGGCTCACATCCCAGACATCACCAGAGAGCCGAACAATCGATAGATTCAGCTCACCTGTAGGCAGATGATGGAGGAGTGATCAGCGAGAAGGCGGTCAATGATCTTCTCGTTGCGGCTGAACCAGTAGGCCCTGTACTGGCTCTCCCTGCAAGTCTGCTACCAATGCCAAACACCAACCGTCAAGAATTTTCCATCAAGCCAAAACTAACTAAATAGATTCCCCGCCAAAAGGGAAAGCAGAGCAAGATCCAACCCACCTCGTTTTCCATGCGCTTGTAGATCGGCGCGAGGATGTTAAACGTGGTGCAGGAAACACAGCGCTCGTCCCGCAGCTGCCGGCGGTGATGGTGGTGGCGGTCTCGCCGTCGCTTCGCCCCCGCCTCCCTCCGCTGCTTCTTCGTCTGCACCAAACACACACAACAAAACCTCACCTCAGCAAACAAGCGGGCCGTCAATCCAAGCCCACGGCGGATGCTCACCATTGCGATGATTCGTAGGGCGCGGAATCTGAGACTTGGAGGTCGTGTGGCCTCGGTTTCTTGTTGATTTGGCGGCTACTAGCAGAGGAGAGGAGTGGGATTGATTCTTTTCGCTGGCCTCGGCATCGCCGCATCGGCATGGCTTCTATATAGACCTCACCACCGTCGAAATGGTTAAAAAGAATCTTTGCACGAGAAAATGGGTGCCGGAAAATGCGCGAGACAGAAAGGAGCATCTAAACCACGGGCCGGTCAGCTGAGCGGTCTACGCCACCCACGAGGCCCACACGTCTGCGGGAGGGTGTGGTGACTGTGGCCGTTCGGGTCTCGTGTGGTCACCGTTGTCGCGCGGGTTTTTGCTTTGACGACCCGTGGAGGTTTTTAGGTTGGTTGTCCTTTGGTCCAATTCAGGTGTGTTATTTTTGTTTTCTTACTAGTATGCGTGGTCTAATAATAGGTCCCATTCGAGCACAAGTGTCCAATGACAAAAAATTAGACGATTTAGTCAGGGAAAACATGAGAAGAATGATGGCTAGGTCAGTTCACCTGCAATGCTATTTATTGTGTTGTCTATATAGCAAGTCAGCGAATTAAACAAAGAGAGGGATATATTAGTCATGAGAGGCGGAGCCACCACTAGGGCGAGCTTAGGCGGCCACCCTAGGTCCCTGAGTCCGGGCATCCCCTCCCCACCCCCGGACTTGGCTTCTAGCGAGAGGGTGTGAGGCGGAAGAGACGAGGAACTGAGAGGTTGAAGACAACGGCGGCACTGCTCTTCAAGACGAGGCGAAGAATGGAGGGTCATGGGCCTGGCCTAGCCGCCTGAGACTAGGCCACGACTATTTGCAACAGCCTAACAAACACCAAGTTGGCCTTAGGGGCAGGCGGCACCACTCGCTCTTGCGACGCGATCATGCGAACGAGACCAGACAAAGACGACCGGCGCGTGTTGATCGTGTTGATATTCTTATATCTATTGGAGGGTTCTCGCAAGCGTATAGAAAAATATCGTGTAGCACTCCGCTCAGTAAGTATTTCGAGGTCGTATTTATATTTTCCCAAGGGAAGGCGGAAAGGATAGGATGACTGATGAATAGAAATGCTAGGGCCTGGGGTAAAAAGATATGTCCTCAGCCAAAGTGAGTTGATGATAGTGTAGAGGTGTTGATAGAAAGATACGATAAAGGTGGATTAGAAAAAAAGGGTAGAAGTCAAGGAGGCTAGAAGTAAGGTAAAGCTAATGGGAGAGCGAGCGAACTATCTATCTATCTTAAGCAACAAGTTAATCTAAGGATTAGAAAGAACTTTAGTACTTCGGAGCACAATCCGCCTAGACAACCAGGGGATGAACTATACAAGGTCTGCCACGAGCCCTACGATTTGATAACTAGACCCAACGTGGTGGAATACAGAGAATGGACAGGGCTGTCACCGCCTGCCAAATACCACAATCTATCCGGGATCTAGCCGTATCCATAAGCAAGCTATAACCTAAGCACCATGCTTAATCTATAAACTCACTACATCGATCCGAGCTCCGGTGAAATGAGATTGAAGTACCATAACCAGACGGTGGAACCCGTACTATCGAATATCAAACTAAGTAAAAGGTTATTTATGCTAAGAGCAAGCACCTAAGATCACTAAAGATGAACAAGAGTGAACTAAAACTTGAACAAAGAAAAACTATATTACTGAATAAAGTACTCAACAAAGTAAAGTACTGAATAAAGTAAAGTACTAAGAAAGAATAAAAGAGAGCTATACTAGACCTAGAAGACTCTTCCAAACTTCGAGCACAGCTCCACTCTAGCTCTACTTCCACTGCTAGCCTACTACTACTTCTAGAGCTACTCCTTGAGCTTTTGTGTAGCTTGAAAGCTTGGATATGTTTGGGGATGATCTTCGTCGAGATCCACACCTCCTTTTATAGTGTGTAGAGGAGGTGGGGGTACTTGTTGGTAGTGAGTGAGGTGGTGGAAGGCAGGGGGCGTCGGGTGACCAATACTTTAGACAGTTTATCACCTCTAGTTCCAGACCCCCTTCACCGACAATTTTGGCCCCCGTTGGTGAAAGTAGGACTGATCACCGCTGGTTGCGTGCCAGTGGAGGTATTGGTCATCACCACCGGATCAGCGCACCATCCAGCGGTGTTGGTAGTTACTTCACCACCACGTTAGATCACGGTCCAGCGGCACTTGGTCACGTACAAGGATGGCAACGGGGCGGGTTCGGTTCGGGTGGAGTGTCTGGGTAACCAAAACCGAAACCCGAACTTAAAACCCAAATCCGCCCCGAACACCGATTCGGGTTAAAATTCGTCCCCGAAACCGAAACCCGCAGATCCCCGAAACCCACGGATAAACCGAAACCCGAAAAAAATTACAACAAATCAACAAGAACAGCAGCTACAAATGTACAGAATAAATTAGAGCCATGTACAGAATAAATTAGCAAGTAACAGCCGCAGCTAGCCATGTACAACATCAATTAGCAAGCAGCAGCAGCAATTAGCCAGGGCAAGCAGCACCTGCTCGCCTCCGTGACCGCCCCTGGCTGGGTGCGCCCTGCGCCTACGAGCGGCCCGCGGCCCCTGCTGGGCACGCCGCACGCGTGCGCTGAGTGGGCAGCACCGGCCGCCAACTGCTGCGGTGCTGCCTTGTGGACGGCTAGCAGCGGCCAAGGCGCCGAGGCGGCCGTCGGTGGCTGCTTGGGTGGGGTCGAGCCTCGAGCTTGGAGCACCGGGGTGAGCACGGATCCACAGTTGCACACCGAGAGGAAGAGGTCGAGGGCTCCACCACTCAAGCTCGAGGCGTCCTGCGCCGCCGCCGCGCGCTCGACTGCGATTGCCAGAGCGGCGGCTGGGTATGGGGTGACCGGGTCAGGGTTCTGAGGGAGAGGATTTCAGGCTTATATACCAGGGTTGTTGATGGGCTGCTAGTGGGCCAAATTATTTCGGGCCTCCAATGGCGATCCGCGGGCGAAACTGAAAACCCACCCCAAACCCGATAACTTTCGGGTATCTGAACCCAAAAACCGTGGGCGAGAACCAGACACCAAAACCGAAACCGTCAGACCCGAAAACCACAGGTTCCGACCCAAACCCGCACCACTGCCATCCTTAGTCACGTACCACCACTGGTGTTATGCATGATCCGGTAGTGATGACGAGGACAACAACATCGGTTTGGCATACCACCCAGCGAAGATGACTGAGGTATCACTGTCGGTCGGTGTTATGATCTAGCGCTAATGCAGTTACAAGCACAACCAGTCACTGTTTGATCCGGCGGTGTTGATAGCAGTACCAACATTGGTCTAGCATACTATGCGACGATGAAGACCTCTCTGTCACTGTCATACTATGCGGCGGTATTGTTACTATCATCACCACCGGTTGATTCCATATCACCAACAATTTTGACAGGCCATCACTGATACTGCATTTTCTAGAATCAATTGTAATAATAATAGAAATATTATTTCAATTACACCAGACCCTAGGTCGTATACATATATGCACAATGTCACACATATATACATCATTGCCAAGACACAGTTCCATAAAACACATCCATCCACAAGAATGACACAGTTCCATCATAAAACACAAACGACAATTGTCTCCATCGAGATTCACGACTAGGTCCATAATGAAACTGCCAAGGTGTTCTTGCAACCCAAGTGTAGTCGGTCAACATCGTTGTACCTTTACCATAGTTTCTACAACACAAGAAACATAGTTAAGACATGCATTTGCTATAGACTCAAAATTGGGACGCTCAATTGACTAAGGGGGAACAAGCTAAGAGTTGGAGTAGCCATATATATCTTGGATGAGGGTGGTAATGTAATGCAGGACATAACATATTAATCCAGCGCCCAAGTGCTGTGTTGCGATCAAATAGGCATCATGTACATGCATAGTGAAGAAAAAAATTCTAAAGCGGTCGATATTGCTTTGCTCTTTTCGTTGTAATTCTCAAAGGCCGTGTGTGACAAGCTCATCATGAGAGTGACACGTAATGATCAAAGCTAACAATAATCTAATATTTGGCCAAATGTGGGATAGTAGTAGCTACGTAGCTTGTCTTACTTGTTCCGTGTGACAAATGTTGGATATTGATCTCATGGTATCCTTGGAGAGCCGAAAACAGTGAGAGTGCATTCCTGTAAGATGATTTCAAAATGGATAATATAATGGTTCTTGCATTCACAATGTCCCCATGAAAAATAGCTTGGCTAAACCACTAAACATGTAATGTGTACTACAAAATGAGGCATTTGCAACAAACTTACATGGCATTTTGTAGGCTACAAGTATCTAACTTGTTAAACAGCAAGCCCTTTGTCAATTCATCAAAAACAGCGATCACTGACCGAGTTTAAGAACCCCATCTCAACCTGCATTTGAGTACGTTGAACCTACAAAACAATTAAATGTGTAGCTAGACACATTCACCTCGGTGTTCAAATAAATGTATTTATATATATATATATATATATATATATATATATATATATATATATATATATATATATATATATATATATACTAACAAAACTAAAATGGTCGATCCACCACCTGATATGCCTGCCAAGGGTGAACTTTTTATAAAATTAATACTTCTACTCAATCCATGACACCAATTGCCTCCATGGGTTGTCCGACATTGTGTTCACTAACCATGGGCGCCTGCGCAACACCCAGGTGTTTAGGGGCGGAGCCAGGAATTGAGTATAGGGGGCCATGTATTTGAGTAGAACTAGTAAATCACACCATGGTTGTGGTCACATATATAGTGGAATATGTTTCACAAATCCTAACCAAAAAATTACATATCTATTAATGCATCTAAATATCTGATCCAACTTTGTGTGAGGTGTCACCTGCCCTAAGCACGATTTGTTTGAGGTGAATATTCTAGCCAATTTGGACCGTTGATTAAATGATTAGATAAGAGAATACTACTGGATGATTAGGGATTACCTGCTGCTGCTAGTGGCCTGCAGACAATTTGGACGAGAAACGACGGTGTTAATTTGGGATGTCAGCAGCGACATAACGTCGTGTCTCACATCCAGCCTCCCAGTCCTACTATATCGGCATCCGACGAACTGACAAAGCAGAAGAGAAGACGAAACAGACTAGAACAGTATAAGGCCAGCGTACACGAGGAAAAGGAAGGCTTGGACGCTTCGTGTTCACAACCGTAATGAAGATAGCAGCTGGATAAGCTTAAATGGGCTGCTTCTTATTGGGCCTCTAAGACACTTCACGTTTGTGCTAAATGGAAGGGGCTAAATAGCTAGTATTTGTTGACACCTGTGATGGCACACAGAGACAAAATCCGCAAGCGCACAGGTATAGAAGTAGTTTTCACCCAGAGTATTATTGAGTATCGTATCCACGGGGAAATGTGTGTTTTGTCTAACAATTAGTTTGTCTAGGGATAGCAATCAAAGTTTAAGGTAAGAGTAGAGAGGATTCCTATGATTTTGACCCTATGCAAAGTAAGGCTTATGATTCTAGTATTCACTTTGGGACGCCACTTAGACGGTAAAGCACTGCTAATAGATAACTCTACCGATGCTACTATGGTCCTACTAATTCAAGAACCTGCTCAATTCGGAGTGGACTATAGAGGATAGATGGGGCTGTCACCACCTAGTACTACCACGCAACCAGGGAGCAAGGAGCAAACACAGGTAGCCGATAGCCTAAGCACCATGCCTATGCTAATGATTACTACTCTAATCCAGCTAGCAAGAAATAGAGTACTCAAAAGAACTGTGAACCCGTGAACAAAAGAAAACAATACTTACAAAAATCAGTTACCAGAAGTATCTCAGATGCAGACTTGGAGAAGCTTGGATTCATCGAGGTACAAGCCATAGAGAGAGTACCGACAAGCCAGTACTTCCTCCAAACTCTTCCCGCTCTCTCTATTATGTACAAAGAATAGATCCTAACTAGAGGACTAATCTCTCTTGAATGCGATGCCCTGATCCTGAGATGAGGATATGAATTAGGGTTTTAGGATAGCCTCAGGGAGGGGGGTGGGGCTGCTATATATAGGGGAACCATCAATTTTGAGCCCTCGAACCAAATCGACTTGAAACAACAGCGTAAATTTGATCTTTAAGGCGGTGGGAAATCAACGTATGAAGGAGAGATCGACAGGTGGACCCACTAGGCTGGCTAGTCTGCATGTGGGGCCGACCGGCCCCACTTCGCAGCCTCTTGGCTCGATCTTCGATGGAGAGTCTTCTAGAGTGTTCTAGAGTCTTTCTAAGTCGATACCATCGTGGATAAACGTGATTTGATTTGACGAATAGGCTCTCCTTGATGGTTTTCTAATTAAATCCTCCTGCATTCACAGATTCACCAAAACTCATGGAATTTATTAGTTTAAACCCCTAAACCTATGTTTGGTGATGGAATTAAGTATATATATAGGTTATATTAACGGTTTATGATTGATGTTAACGACTGTCAACAAGCTCCCCCACACTTAACCTTTGCTCGTCCCTAAGCAAAGCTAAACTCAGTAATGGATCAGGAGTTGCTACAATGCTTTCACTCCTCAAAAGTACACATGCGTTCAATCAAAAATTCTCCTCTGGATTAGAATAAACTGATCTGACTTTCAAACTTACCAATATTACCTTCAACCATGGGGCTTCTTAGCCTTTACTTGGGTCTTGAGCAATTGAAAGACAGAACGATCGAGTCAAGCGCTATATCTTAAGTTCGTTGTTCCACCATTGTTCTAGATTTTTTATAAGTTTTTAAAATAAAACTCAGAGATTCCATTGTATAACACTCTCAAGTCTCTCAATATATGTGTTATTTGTGGATCCTCACCAAGGCAATAATAATGATGTCATGCCTTTTTCTTTCCTACAACTAAAGCTTATGTGGAGTTCATAGGTAGGGATTAAACTAGGGCATACTTGCAATGCATATATTATAAAAGTCAAACCTTGGATCCAAAGAGAAAAGTCATACAATCAAATCAAGATGTGCATGTGTGGATATATGAGGAGGATATATGTGGTGGCGAACCTAATTCTACTTTGCTCCTTGAAAACACATCTCTCTCTTGAAACTTGGAAATATCTTTGCAAGATAACAGGGGCTATATTATTCATCTCTCTTTATTTCTTTTCAGGCAGGCATTTGAGTACTCATTGTTTTTAATATCTCGGACACTTGTCCATTTTTTTCTTATCTCTTTTTTTCTTTCTTTCTTTTTATGAATAACTTTTGCATAGCCCCATGTCTCTTTTTTGCAATAAAGATTTTGAGAGATAGCAACAAGAACTTAGAGTATTAGATGGAAAACCTAACAAGCATGTTTTTTTGTGTTGACTCCTAGTGTAGGAGCAAAATATTTTTGGGTGGATCTAAATGGAATGTCATGTTTTTGTGCCTACCCACAGTGTAGGAGTAGTGCATATGTGGGTGGTGTGTATGTGATCTTGATTTTAAGAGCATGACAAATCTCTCATAAGGGTCAACAAAGCTTGACAAAACTCAATGCAAAAGTAAGAAGTATATATGAGTGGATGTTTTCCTAGCCTAAATAATCATGTATGGCTCTGGTGGGAATTTAAGCTTTGTCATACAGGAACTCATCATGTAGCATTTTTGTGTTTTTCAAAAGATAAATCTTCAGAATTTTAGTGTCACTTGGAACAAAATAAACAGCAGCTCAGACCTTCTCATATCATATCCGTCAATTACCTAGATTTAGATCAAGCATATGCTATCTACGAGTTTCAAGTTCAGAGTAAATCCTTATATCAAAGCAATTTTTATCCAAAACTCGGGAGAGTTCAAGGCTGAAAACTAGGTACTTGAAAGGAACTACAACAGAGCAAGTATTCATTATTTCCTTTTTAAGAGATTATCTTCAGAGTCTCTTTTTATTTATTTAGCTCTTAAAAGAAATTAAAGCAAACTAGACACACTCTTTTTATTTTGTTTTCATTTTTTTTATAAAGCAAACTAAATAAAACAAAGGAAGAGAAATACTTAGCTGGATACATGGAGGCGCCTCTCCCCCAAATTGGTTGGTGGTAAACCTAGCCAAGGATGAAGTGCAAGGCTAGCAGACCCAAGGTAGGTCGACCTACCTTTCTTATGGTTCTTTCGTCGTTTGTCGATGTCGTGCTTTTCTTGGGAGCCACACTTGAATTTTGTTGTCTTGCATAAACAACATGTGGAAACAAGCACCAACAAAAGACTAGAGAAATCTTGGCAATATTTTATTCGAATGTATAGATAGCTTAGTAGGTAAACATTGTTTTTAAAGGTTTTCACGGCGTAAAGAAGAAGAGCTGAATTGAAAATGTTATTTAAATTCTATAAAGTTAATTATATCCAATTCTTCTAGCAATTGTGTGTCAAGGAAAACTTTTAAACGATGACCATTTACCTTGAAAAGCGTACTTTCATCATTTTGAAGTGTGACTGCTCTATGAGACGATGTGCTAACTACCTTATAAGGTCCTTCCCATTTTCTTTGTAGTTTCCCATGTCCAAACAACTTCACTCTGGAGTTGAAAAGCAACACCTTGTCACCTAGTTTGAATTCCTTCTTTTTCAATCTTTTGTCATGCCACTTTTTTGTCCTCACTTTGTAGAGTTTTGCATTATGATATGCCTTTTCTCGCCATTCCTCTATCTCAAAGAGTTGCATTTTTCTTTTTTTCTGTTTGCTTCAAAGTCCATGTTCTACCTTTTTTATGGCCTAATGAGGTTTGAATTCCAACTCAACAGGTAGGTGACATGTCTTCCCGTAGACAAGTTGGTATAGTGACATTCCAAGAGGTGTTTTGTAAGCTATTTTGTAAGCCCATAGTGCTCCCTATAACTTATCCTTTCATGCTATCCCATCTCATTAACGATCTTCTGCAGAATATTCTTGATTTGCTTGTTTAATGTTTCTACTTGTCTGCTAGTTTGAGGATGATATGATGTCGTGATGTTATGGTAGACCTCATGATCGGATAAGAAGCATCGGAATTTCCTATCAATGAAGTGAGGTCCACCGTTGCTAATTACCATGTGTGGAACTCTGAAACATGGAAAGATGGTCTCAGAAAACATCCTCTTAGTGTTATTGGAATTTGCAGCTTGACAAGGTAGAGCTTCAACCTATTTTGAAACATAGTCGACTGCCACTAGGATGTATTCACACTACCGAGATTTTGGAAATGGTCCCATTTAATCAATTACCCAGACATCAAAGAGTTCTAACTAGAGGTTGGTGGTGAGTGGCATGACATCTCTTGCATTGATACTCCCATGTTTCTGACACGGGGTACACCTCCGTATGAAGTCTTTGGTGTCATCATACATGGTTGACCAGAAGAATCCACTTTGCTAGATTTTTGAATGAGTGCGGAATGCCCCATAATGTCCCCTATATGGTGATGAGTGGCATCTTTCAATGATCTTGGTTGCTTCCTTAGCTAGAACACACCTCCTCAGCAGTCCATCAGAGCAGACTCAATAGAGGTACGGGTCATCCCATAGGTGGAGGCGACTTTCATGGATGAGCTTCCGTTTATTCTCCCATGGTGGTACATAACCTGCAACCATAAAATTAACAGTATTCGCATACCAGGGGGCAAATCCTGCGACCCTTAGAAGCATGTTGTCTCATAGAAGATCATTGATAGGCAACTCCTATGGATTCTTGAACTGCATTCTTAACAAGTGATTGGCTACAGGATTTTCTATTCCTTTCTCATCTTTAATTTCTAAATCAAAATTCTTGAAGCAAAATGATCCATCTTATAAGTCGAGGCTTAGCATCTTTCTTATTAAGGAGATATTTAAGAGCAACTTATTAGTGTAAACAATAACTTTGGCCCCCTACTAAGTAAGATCTAAACTTGTCAATAGCAAAAACAATAGCCAAGAGCTCTTTTTCAGTTGTTGCATAATTAAGTTGAGGTCCTGATAGAGTTTTACTAGCATAAGAAATTGCATGATGCTTTCTATCTTTCGTTTGACCCAAAACTACCCCCACAACATAATCACTAGCATCACACATGATTTCAAAAGGTAGCAACCAATTAGGGGGTTGAATGATTAGTGCAGAGATGAGTGCTTTCTTAAGGATTTAAAAAGCATTTAAACACTCATCATCAAACTCAAAGGGAGCATCCTTGGCTAGCAAACTTGTAAGGGGTCTAGTAATATGAGAAAAATCTTTTATAAAATGGCGATAGCACCCCGCATGACCAAGAAAACTTCATACCCCTTTGACGTTTGTAGGAGGAGGCAGCTGTTCTATTACTTCTATCTTAGCTCGGTCTACCTCAATCCCATGTTCGGACACCAAGTGTCCAAGCACTATGTCTTCTCCAACCATGGAATGATATTTTTCCCAATTAAGGACTAAGTACTTTTTCTCATATCTTTGCAAAACTTTATCTAAATTTCCTAAGTAATCAATGAAAGTTTTTCCATAAACAAAAAATTATCCATAAAAACTTTCATGATTTCTTCTATCATATCAAAAAAATAGACATCATGCACCTTTGGAATGAAGCTAGAGCGTTGCACAATCCGAAAAGACATCCTACGATAAGCATATGTTCCATAGGGACAAGTAAAAGTAGTTTTGCTTTGATCATTAGGATGGATCGGGATTTGATGATAGCCAGAATACCCATCTAGGAAATAAAAGAAAAAATGCTTTGCAAGCCATTCCAACATCTCATCGATGAAGGGTAATGAGAAATGATCTTTCTTTGTTGCCTTGTTAACTTTTTGGTAATCAATACACATCTGCCATCCTGTGACTATTCGTTGTGGGATTAATTCATCTATTTTATTTTTATCATAGTCATGCCCCCTTTCTTCAATACAACTTGTACCGGGCTTACCCACTCACTATAAGGTACGAGATAAATTATCCCTGCTGTTGATATTAGTTACGCACATGAAAGAATCTAAGAGAAATAATCCGCAAGCGCATGGATATCGGTGAGCACTTCACCCGGGAGATAAGTCTAGAGTATCGTATTTGTTTTATCCGCAAGGAGAAAGCGTGTGATGACTAACCAAGTCTTTACTATTACCCCTGGGCCGCACTACAAGGCAACGAAGATATAAGCGATTAGAGAAGACTACTACGACAGTCTGGTCCCAACCTATGGTAAGCTATGAAACTACTGGTCTAAGGGGACGCGCCGTTAGAAAAGAGACACCACAGAGGTTGCTTAACCAGGGCACTTATTTCCTACCAAACCTTCTGATGGGAGGAGGCTCCGAAGGTAACAATGGGATTGTCGCGTCCCACGCTACCGCACACCAATCCCGCTAGACAGGGGATATCTACGAGTATTCGTAGCCCAAGCACCACGCTTATGCTACAAACGATTACTCTATTCCCTACGCGAAGCGAATAAAGTAAGCTCATAAACCAAAGAACAATAATAACAACATACTTACTTAGTCTTAGAAGTTGAATTGCCGAAGAATCCTAGAACAAAGCCTCGGGTTAGGAGACTTGATCTTGCAGGTACAAGCTAAAGAGGAGACACCGACAGGCCAGGCTTCCTCCAACTTCTACCTCCACTCTAACTCTCTCAATCTAGAAGAATAACTCTAATCTTATATAGAGACTACAAAGCTAAACTCTCTTGTATGTGCCCTAGAGAAAGATCCATTCAAGGGACCCCTCTCAGGCGAATTCTCTTTGGAAAAAATGAATTAGGGTTTTTGAACTCTCTTGATCCAGGGGCCAGGGGCCTTGCTTATATAGCCCTCTCGGAATCACCACATCCCTCGGATCAAATCGACTTTGATCAACGATTATTATTTATCCTTAAAGGCGGTGGAGGCACGATCCAGGAGCTTGCTCCTGATTGGTCACCTAGGTGGGGCGGCCACTCGGAGGGTGGGGGCGCCCGCCCCTGTCTCAGTGACAGGTGGGTCCCACCTTCCAGGGGGTGGCTTCCCGAGTCTTCTAGATTATACTTTTTCTGTGTATGGTCCTTTCTCTCTATGTAAACCTGACATGTGGACCATCTTTGGTTGTTTTCAGCTGGTACCCTACAGAAATAGACATTCACCAAAACTCATGGAATTCTGTCAGTTAAACCCCTAGTCTAGGGTGATATTTATATTTATAGCATTGTTTTGTTTAAGTTGATGGTTAAAAATTGATACTTAACTACCGTCAACAAACTCCCCTACACTTAGGCTTTTACTCGTCCTCGAGAAAAAGATGGATTACTTTAGGCATAATCTCTGGACAAGACATCAACAGTAGATTTGTTCCTTAGTCATACCTGTACTGCGGGATTCAAAGTGTCTACCATACCTCTTTGGGCAGTTGAAGAATGGAACAGCTTGAAGCAGAGCCCCTTCCTCCTTTCAACCCTATCACTTGGAGTTTTTTGTATATATTTTTTCAAATAAAAACATAGCTTACCTTCTTCTTTATGTGGTACTCTCATGTCACTCAATATATGTGGTATTTGTAGATCTCCCTAAGGCATATATGATGGATGCCTTGTATAATATCCTACTCTACAAAAGCTTATCTGGAGTTTGCAGGTATTTCAAGGATGTAGCATACTTACCTTGCATGTATTGCCTAGTCAAAATGGGATCCTTAGAGGGGAGTGTCATACCCTTAGATCAAGATGTGCATATGTGTGGAAACATTTAGTGGCTAATCCTAATTCTACTTTGCTCCTTAAACAGGTTTTTCCTTCTTGAGACAAATGCAAAACTTTCTCAGGTAGGGACCTTGAGCTATCAATCGATAATCTTTCTTTTTTTTCTCTTCATTTCCTTCTTCTTCTTTTTTTCTCTTGTCTTTTCTCTCTCTCTTTTTATGGTGGGACTTTTGTCCTCTTTTGATAACTTATTTTGCATAGCCTCATGTTCTATCCCTAGATTACAATAAACTTTGGAAAAAGAATGAAGTAATAACAAGCTTGGAGCAGTTATTTTGGAAATCCTAATATTCTTTTTGTATCTTCTCCCAGTGTAGGAGACACATAAAAGGTGGAAAGCATGTTTTTGCATACTCCCAATGTAGGAGCAGCGAATATATGTGGGTGTACGTGATCTTGATCTTGGAAGCATGACCTACCTCTCGACAAGGGTCTCACACAGGTTGACCAAACTGAATACAAAGCAAGCAGCTTATGTGCTAGTTTATAAATGTAAGGCTCTACTAGGTATTTTATTCTTGCCACAGAGGAGAAGCATAGCTAATAATTTTAATACTTTTTGTAAAAGAAATTCTCCAAATGACAAGGTATCAGAAATCAGGTTCTCATGATTCTACTATCTCACATTCCACAACGACTTAAGTGATACGGGATCCCTATAAATTAGGTTCCCAACAGGAACAGGACTGCCAGGAAAAATCATGGTGTGAGTCTATAAAGAGATCATGACTAAAATAATTTACCTTTTTGTTTTTAGTATTTAAATGAGTTTTATTCAAGAATTCAATATGCAAAACATAATAGGAAGTGTATATATAAAAATTGTAACATGTAGGGAGCAAACCTGACCGTGGTCGAAGGACGGAGTGAGGAGGGCCCATAGGCTGGGCGCCCGCCCCTGGCTGTGGGCGGCCACCCCTACTAGGGTGGCGTTTCAACGTCCGCTTCGACGTGCAGGGTCCTTGTGTCATATATTCTCAAAATTTTTTGTTCATGCGGTAAAATCTGTTTGTTATGTCGTCGGGTGTCTCCCCCACACTTGTTTCCTATTATACTTTATTCACAATATGGTGGAGATAGAAATAAAGGCAAAACATATCCAATATATAATAACCAACTCTTTATTTCAGTATCATCTAAGGCACCTTTTGTTTACAATTGATGAAATGAAATGGAATTGAATAAAAGAATTAAACTAATCAAACTAAGAATCTAAGCAAGCTCGTGACTAACTCGATGGTGCCTTATCAACTGCTAGATTGACTTGATCTACTTCTTCGGCTTAGGGGTTCTAAGGTGCTCAAATGCTTATCTAACTTTTTATTGTCCTTCTGCATGTCTTCTACTTTTTTGTTTGTATGGATAATGCATCTGCTATGAAGACGTAGGCTAGCTTCTGTAGAGGCGATGGTCGCGCACTGAGCTTCAAACTCTTTTTCTAGATCGGCTACAGTCCTACGACGCTTGCGAGGAGTTTCAGAAGCAGCAAGGGTGCGTTTAGGAGCGTCCTTCAGCGGGAGGAACTTGACTTTGCTAGGATGAGCGCGGACTCCTTCGAAGTAGGTGCGATCTCTAGTGCTGTACTTGGCACAGACGATCTCACCACTTTTGTTGGTTTTCACATCCACCAATGTTTCATTGTGCTTCAGAGGCAGGAGCTTGGTTCCTGCCGGTAGATTGACAACTGGTCCCTTCGGCGGTGCATCTTCTAGCAAGAGGGGCTGCGGAGGTGCTGTGAGAACTGGCTGAGCAAAATAGGATTCGCCATAGCTGCGAAGCTTTGGTGGAATGGCGGTGAGAGGGAGAGCATTGCTAACTGGGTTGAGAGCTTTGGAATCTGAATCTTCCTTAGGAATGGAGTTGAGGTCAATCCCATAGGGGACCATCCTCCTATCTTGGTTGGCCATTGGAGCTTTGAGGAGAGCTAGCAACCTTCTAAACATGAGGAGAGAAATGATCTGATGGAATGAAAATAGCAAAGGTCTTAGTCTGTTTATATAGGGGTCAAAACGAGGCCTAGAAGGTTCCTACGATAGAATTAAATCTAACGAATACATAAATAGATTTTTCTAATAGAAAAATATAGAAGAATCAAGTAGGCAAAAGGCGGCGGTGAGGCAACGCAGCAGGTGGGGCGGCCACCCAAAATCTAGGGGCGGGCGCCCAGGCTTCGAGCCTGACTCCGGCCAGCTTTTTCACAATCTTTTCTAAATATTTTTGTTGTTTCAAAAAATATGTTGGACCCCAAAAATCAAAAATTAAAAAGGTCGGGCCCAACATTACTTAAGTAAAGAAGAAATTAATTACATCTAATTCTTCTAATTCTTTATTGGGCTCTAAAAATAATTTAAGGCGTTAACCATTTACCTTGAATAACGTACCTTCGTCGTTTTGTAGTGTGATCGCTCCGTGTGATGACGAGCTTACCACCGTAAATGGTCCTTCCCACTTGCTTCGTAATTTCCTATGTTCAAAGAGCTTCACCCTGGAATTAAAAAGTAATACCTTTTCTTTGGGGGCGAACTCCTTCTTGATCCTCTTGTCATGCCATGTCTTGACTCTCTCTTTGTAAATCTTTGAATTATGATATGCTTTTTCTCTCCACTCATCTAGCTCTCAGAGTTGCATCTTCCTCTTTACTCCGGCAGCATCAAGGTCGATGTTCCATCTTTTAATAGCCCAGTGAGCCTTGAATTCTAACTCAACTAGCATATGACAAGTCTTCCCGTACACCAACTGGAACGGAGACATCCCAATAGGTGTCTTGTATGCTGTTCGGTATGCCCAGAGTGCTTCGGGAAGCTTGTCCTTCCATCTAGAACCCATCTCATTTACTGTCTTCTGAAGAATATTCTTGATTTACTTGTTTGATGTTTCTACCTAGCCACTTGTCTGAGGGTGATAGGGGGTAGCGACGTTGTGACGTATTCCATGTTTCGACAAGTATTGCTCGAAACATTTGTCGATGAAGTGTGATCCTCCATCATTTATCACTATCCTTGGAACTCCAAATCTTGGAAATATTATCTCTTCAAACATTCTATTGGAATTGATGCTATCGGCATTCTTGCATGGCAGAGCTTCGACCCACTTGGAGACATAATCTACCGCCACTAGAATGTACTCGCACTTCTTGGATGGTGGGAATGATCCCATGTAATCAATTCCCCAGACATCAAAGAGTTCAACATGAAGGTTGTTGGTGAGTGGCATGGCCTCTCTTGTATTAATATTGCCATGCCTCCGACATGGTCCACATCTTCGAATGAATTCTCTTGTGTCTTCATACATTGTTGGCCAAAAGAATCCACACTACCAAATTTTAGCATGTGTACGGAATGCCCCATAATGCCCTCCATATGGTGATGAGTGATATCTTTCAATATTCTTTATTCCTTCTTCAGCAGGTACACATCTCCTGAGTAGGCCGTCAGAGCATACTCAGAAAAGGTACGGTTCATCCCATATGTGAGTACGACTTTTCTAGACGAGTTTCTTTTTGTTCCCTCCTGGTGGTACATATCCTGAAACCATAAAATTAACAATATCTGCATACTAGGGGTCAGATCTGTTGATTCCATAGAGCATGTCGTCCTGGAGTGAGTCATCGATGGGCAGTTCCTATGATTTCTCAAACTGCATTCTAGACAGGTGATCGACAACAGAATTTTCTACTCCTTTTTATCTTTTATTTCTAGGTCAAATTCTTGGAGCAACAAAATCCATCTTATCAAATGAGGTTTAGCATCTTTCTTAGTGAGCAAGTATTTTAAAGCAGCATGATCAGAATAAAAAATTATTTTAGCTCCCACTAAGTAAGATCTAAATTTCTCAATAGCAAAAACAACAACAAGGAGCTCTTTTTCAGTAGTTGCATAATTAAGCTGAGGTCCTGTCAAGGTTTTGCTAGCATAAGCTATTGCATGATGCTTTTTATCTTTAGTTTGTCCCAAAACTGCCCCCACAGCATAATCACTTGCATCACACATAATTTCAAAAGGTAAAGACCAATCAGGGGGTTGAATGATTGGTGTTGAGATGAGTGCTTTCTTTAGAATTTCAAAAGATCTTAAGCATGTGTCATCAAATTCAAAAGGAACATCCTTGGCTAGCAAACGAGTAAGAGGTCTAGCAATAAACAAGAAATATTTTATAAATCCACGATAAAAACTAGCATGGTCAAGAAAACTTCTAATTCCTTTAACATTCACAGGTGGAGGTAGCTGCTCAATCACTTTAATTTTAGCTCTGTCTACCTCTATACCTCTTTAAGACACTAGGTGTCCTAGCACTATTCCTTCTCTAACCATAAAATGACACTTTTCCTAATTAAGGACTAAGTGCTTTTCTTCACATCTTTGCAAAACTCTATCTAAGTTTTTAAGACAATCATCAAAAGTTTTTCCATAAATAGAAAAGTCATCCATGAAAACTTCCATAATCTCTTCAATCATTTTAGAAAATATAGACATCATGCATCTTTGAACAGAAGCTGGCGCATTACATAAACCAAAAGACATTCTATGATAGGCATAAGTTCCATAGGGACATGTAAAGGTAGTTTTGCTTTGATCATCATGATGGATAGGGATTTAATGATACCCCAAATATCCATCAAGGAAACAGAAGAAAGAATGATTGGCTAACCGCTCTAGCATCTCATCGATAAAAGGCAACGGAAAATGATCCTTCCTAGTTGCTTTATTCAGCTTTCTATAGTCTATGCACATCCGCCATCCTGTGACGGTTCGTTGAGGGATTAACTCATTCTTCTCATTCTTGACAACAGTCATGCCTTCCTTTTTAGGCACAACTTGGACAGGGCTTACCCACTCACTGTGTGGCACAGGATATATAATCCTGGCATGCAACAGTTTCAAAACTTCCTTTTTAACAACCTCCCTCACGTTGGGCTTCTCTGGAAGGTGGAATACTGAGATCTGTGGGAATGCGATGGGTACAAAGAGCAGGACTAATTCCTTTAAGATCTTGGAGTGAGTAGCCAAAGACTAAGTGATGTCTCTCTAAGACAGCCATTAAACGCAGAGTTTGCTCCTGAGTGAGTTTATCACTTATGATCACAGGAGACTCTGGATCATCATCTAGAAAAGCGTATCTAAGACCGGCAGGTAAAGGTTTAAGTTCTATAGGAGGCCTAGGAGGCTCTGCAAACTCATCTAAAGGTTTAGGTTCAGAGTAGTTAGCTTCTTCTTCTATGAAGAATTTAGCATCATCCTCTAAACCTGAGTCAAATAAGAACTCTAGAGAAGCAGCCTTAAATTCCTCCAATGGATCGGATTCTAGACATGATTCGGTCTTAGTACTTAGAGATCGAGATATGGACACTGGGAATTGGAGTTTCTTTCCAAAATAAATGTTTAATTTCCCTGTTTGTCCTTCATAAAGGAGCCTTCTAAAAGGTTGTCCTATCAACAGATCGAAGTCCCATATGGGAAAGACATAAAAGCTCAAATGAACTAAGATTCCTTCTACCTAGATTGGTTGGATATATAAAATTCCTAAATAGGGGACAATATGTCCTGAAAGACTCTTCATTAATTTTGTAGTAGGGGTTAACATCATGTGCTGCATTAAATGTTGTGCAAGTGAAGTAGACATGATATTTATACCCACAACTGGATTATAGAGAGCATCTATGTGGTCAAAATTGAGTAAGCAATGTATTGTAAGAGAAGGTGAATCCAAATGAATCACCTCAGAGGAAAGCTCTGATTCCTCTAACCATTCACTGCTTATAACCGACACTAGCTCTCCTAAGGTGCTTCTATAAGAAATATCCTCAGAATGGTTTAAAGATTCCCTAAGATGATTACGATGATTCTATGGTTTCTTTATAGAATAGTAATTCATGACGTTTCCAAAATCAGCAAAAAGATCGGGTTTGATATCAAGCATAAAATCAGGAAACAAAATTTCTTCTTTTTCTTGCTCAGAACTTGGAATAGCTAAAATAGATGGTATATCTAGCAAAATATTAGCTTCAGCAACTTTAGGTTCTACTTCTAGGATGTTATCTACTTCAGAGGATAGGATTTGATCTAGGATTGATCTTGCTTTTTTCGAAGAAACATGCAAGAATGATCCTCCAGAAGTTGTAGCCAGCAATTGCTTACTCTCTCTATCAAGACCTTTATAAAAATGTTGAAGAAGAATATGGTCTTGTAAACTAAGGTCCGGGCTAGATGCTAAAAGGTTGGTAAAATGATTCCAGGATGAGGCCAAAGATTCATTAGGCTCTTGCTAAAAAGTCAAAACCTTGACTCTAAGGTCGATGATTTGGGAGATGGGGTAGAAATCTAGACAAAAATTAGAATGTAAGGATCCCCAATCTCCTTGTTGCTTACCTACGGCTTTGTCATACCATTGTCTAGCTTTTCCCTTTAAAGAAAAAGGAAATAGCTTCCAACGTAAAGTTTGATCCGACATGCCCTCTATGCGAAGACAATCACATGTTTGCTCAAAATCTCGGATATGAAGGTAAGGGTTTTCGTCTACTCCTCCTGAAAAGGATAGGCTTTGGACCATTGCAATCAACTGTGGACTCAACCTATAGCTAGGGGTTTGGATAGGTTGTGATGACTCCCATGGCACTAGGTTGGTCTCCGTGGGTTTAGAAAATTGAAAGATAGGAATGGAATTTATGTTATCCATAAGGATATAAAAAGGAAAGATAAAAAAGAATAAGGTAAAGAATAAAAAAGAAAAGATAAAAGTATAGGTACAAGGTAAAGCTAGACTTAAGGTTAACTCAGATGACGTCTTTCTCCCTAGCAATGGTGCCAGAAATGCTTGTTGATATTAGTTACGCACATGAAAGAATCTAAGAGAAATAATACGCAAGCGCACGGATATCAGTGAGCACTTCACCTAGGAGATAAGTCCAGAGTATCGTATTTGTTTTATCCGCAAGGAGAAAGCATGCGATGACTAACCAAGTCTTTACTATTACCCCTGGGCCACACTACAAGGTAGCGAAGATATAAGCGATTAGAGAAGACTACTACGACAATCTGGTTCCAACCTATGGTAAGCTATGAAACTACTGGTCTACGGGGACGTACCATTGGAAAAGAGACACCACAGAGGATGCTTAACCAGGGCACTTAAGTCCTACCAAACCTTCTGACGGGAGGAGGCTCCGAAGGTAACAATGGGATTGTCACGTCCCACGCTACTACACACGGATCCGACTAGACAGGGGATATCTATGAGTATTCCTAGCCCAAGCACCACGCTTACGCTATGAATGATTACTCTATTCCCTACGCGAAGCGAATAAAGTAAACTCATAAACCAAAGAACAATAATAACAACGTACTTACTTAGGATTAGAAGTTGAATTGCCGGAGAATCCTAGAACCGAGCCTCGGGTTAGGAGACTTGATCCTGCAGGTACAAGCTGAAGAGGAGACACCGATAGGCCGGGCTTCCTCCAACTTCTACCTCCACTCTAACTCTCTCAATCTAGAAGAATAACTCTAATCTTACATAGAGACTATAAAGCTAAACTCTCTTGTATGTGCCCTAGAGAAAGATCCATTCCAGGGACCCCTCTCAGGTGAATTCTCTCTAAAAAAATATAAATTAGGGTTTCTGAACTCTCTTGATCCAAGGGCCAGGGGCCTTGCTTATATAGCCCTCTCGGAATCACCACAGCCCTCAAATCAAACCGACCTTGATCAACGATTATTATTCATCCTTAAAGGTGGTGGAGGCACGATCCAGGAGCTTGCTCCTGATTGGTCACCTAGGTGGGGCGGCCACCCGGAGGGTGGGGGCACCTGCCCCTGTCTCAGTGATAGGTGGGTCCCACCTTCTAGGGGGTGGCTTTCTGAGTCTTCTAGATTATACCTTTTCGGTGTATGGTCCTTTCTCTCTATGTAAACCTGACATGTGGACCATCTTTGGTTGTTTTCAGCTGGCACCCTATAGAAATAGACATTCACCAAAACTCGTAGAATTCTATCAGTTAAACCCCTAGTCTAGGTTGATATTTATATTTATAGCATTCTTTTGTTTAAGTTGACGGTTAAAAATTGATACTTAACTACCATCAACACCTGCATGCAAAAGTTTCAAAATCTCTTTCTTAACAACTTCTCTCATTGCATTGTTAAGCCTACGTTGGTGCTCCCTAGAAGGTGGACATGCTAGATCTATGGGAATGCGATAGGTGCAAAGGGCAGGACTAATCCCCTTGAGGTCTTCTAGTGAGTAACCAAAGACAGAGCGATGCTTTCCTAAAACAGTATGGAGCCGGAGGGTCTCATCCTTAGAGAGTTTATCGCTAATAATCACAAGGGACTCCCTATCATTGTTTAGAAAAGCGTATTTCAAACCTAAAGGAAGGGGTTTGAGCACAATGGGGGGTTTTGGTGGCTCTTGAGTTTCATCTAGAGGGAAAGGATCTCGCAGTTCTTCTTCATCTTGGATGAAATCCTGGGAACCTTCTTTGAGATGTTTGTCGAAAGCTTCCAGGGAGAAGCTACCATAATCTCTTCCATTGGATCTTGTTCGGGACTCAACTTTGTCTTAACATGTAATGAGCGAGTGATGGGAATAGACAGGTTTATGCTTTCCGTGAGACTTACATTTATACTCCCCTTTCTTCCTTGATGTAGGAGTCTCTCTATTGGATGCCCTATTAGAAAACTGAACTCCCAAATTTCAAAAACATAAAAACTAAGATACACCTTGGTTTCATCTACTTTGATAGGGATGAGGTGAAAAATTCTTTCACTAGGAAGGATTTGCCCGGAGAGACTTTTTAAGAGTTTGGTTGTTGGAGTTAATTGCATACTTCTAGAAAGTGTATGTGTAAAAGATTTAGACATAAGATTTACTCCTACCTTATTGCATACTTTTTAAGAGTTTGGTTGTTGGAGTTAATTGCATACTTCGAAGGAGGTTTTATGAATCTGACAACGAATGGAGGTAAAGGGAGAATCTAAATGAATGACTTCTGGAGAAAGCTTGGATTCTCCTAACCACTCATTGCTTATGATCGTTATCAACTCCTTCATAATCTTTTTAAGGAACTTCTCTTTGGTTGGGTCAGGAAGATGCTGGTTAGGTGCTGATGGTGCCAAAGATCTCCTTATTGCATAATAATTTGAGGTGTTTCCAAAGTCAGAGAAGAGCTCATCCTTGAATTCAAACATATTTTCCAAAGACTGAATTTCTTCCTCCTTTGGTGGTTTGAGAACTTGAAGGACAGTTGAGGCTTCAAGTGGAGTAGCTAAAGGTTTGGGCTCAACTATCAAAGGTTCTACTTCTGGAGTTTTCTCGACTACTTCTTCTAGGATTTTGTCATGAACGCTGGTGTAGGGGGTTTTATCTAGGATTTTTTTCCCTTCACTAGCAAAGCAATGTAAGAAAGCACCTCCAGAAGCTAAATCAAGAAACTGTGCAGTCTCTCCACTAAGACCCATATAAAAGTGTTGTAAAAGTATAGGGTCTTGAATGGCATGGTCAGGGCCAAAACTGACTAGGTCATTAAAATGCGCCCATGCCGCACCAAGAGATTCTTTTTCTTTCTGTTTGAAAGATAGAACCTCTACTCGAAGGCTAACCACTCCAGAGATGGGAAAATGTTGGTATAAATTAATGCACATAGATAAACCTACAAGCGCACGGATATTGCTGTGGCTTTCACCCAGAGGTTTATAAATATCGTATTCACAGGAAAACGTGTGAGGCTTAATTACGGTCCAACTTAACCCGGAGCAGCAACAAGACTTAAGAAGGTCGAGAGTGTAGAGGAGATCACTAAAGTTTCTAATTCTAATCTAGGTAAGCTATGTCTTCTACTGTTCTATCTGGGGAGATGTCTTGTAAGGAACAAATGCAGAGTTTCTTCCCTACAAGCAACTAAAGCCCTGCTAGTCCTACAAATGGGAGGTGAACTACAAAGGATAGATGGGGCTGTCACCACCTGCTGCTACCACCGATCCAGAATGTAGGGTGCATCCACGATTAACCTAAGTCTAAGCACGATGCCTACACTTACGATTAATACTCTACTCCCTCTAGAACATGAATAAAGCACTCAAAAGAGTCACAAACTAGAAGAACAATATAAACACGATGCTTACTTAAAGTAGAAGTTGATTACCAGAGAAATCTCAAATGTAGGTTAACTTCCACCAAGGTACAAGCCATAGAGGGAGCACCGACAGGCCGACACCTCCTCCAAACTCTTCCTTCTCTCCTCTGTCTATTTCTAAAGACTAGATCCTAATGAGGACTAATCTTCTCTTGATAGCTAGCTCTGATAGGTAGATCCTTTTATGCACCCCTCTCTATTGATCCTAACTAGAGAATATGAATTAGGGTTTCGAGATAGCTCCAAGAAGGGGGGTACAGAGCTGTATTTATAGGCCAGAACGTCCACCGTGAGCCCTTGGATCAAACCGACTTAAGGAATGATGTAAATGCGACCCTAGGAGGTGGTGGAGGAACCTTCTGGAAGCTAACCATGAGCGGGCTCCATGGGATGCTGGCTGGCATAGGGCCCATACCGACCGGTCCACTATCATGGCCAAGTGGCCCAAGCTTTGGTGGTTTGCCATCTTGAATGTTCTAGAGTCTTCCTACATAGTTTTCGTTGTGGAATTCCATCGTTCCCTTTAAAGAATAGGTCCCCCTTGGCAGTTTTCTAGATAAACCCTACTAAAAATATAGATTCACCAAAACTCATGGAATTTATTAGTTTAAACCCTAAACCTTTGTTGGTGATCTCAATTATGCCCTTTATGCATGTTTATTTGACTATTAAATATGGTCGTTGTGCGTTCGGCATAGTGTGGCAAAGGTGGTGGCAGCAATTGCTAAGCACAAGGAGGGGCAGAGCAGCGAGGAGCATAGGTGGCCATGGAACAGAGCACTGGCGACAGAAGGCGAGCGGCCTAGTGGAGCTTCAATGGCAGTGATTGGATGGCCGGCGAGGCGCGTGGGGTGAGAGCGGCCCTAGCTTCGCGTGTCGGTGGCCCCGGCCTCACCCAGCGGAGGCGCACAAGTCATGGTCACGTGCTATAGTGATGCAGGCAAGGCCACGGCGGTGGCACGATTGTCGGCCGAGGAGCGAGCGAGGATGGAGTGGGGAGTGAGGAGAGAGCGCTTAGGCACCTCCCCAGTGGCACCGGGTGCGAGGCACATGGCAACGAGTAGGGCGCATGGCGGCCACATCCACGACACGCGTCCCCCTCTTGGACAGTTCCTCGAGCACGTGGTAGGCAGTGGTGTGGGTAAGGTGGGTGCGGAATTGGGCCTGCTACAGGCTGAATCTGGACATAGGCCTTAAATGAAGTTCTTTGTACTCTTGATGCTCTATAATTTCTATTAAGGGCGCCAAGTCATTAGAGCCATGGATTAGGAGATAATTAGTACCAAACTTGATAGCGTCAGTGATTTGACAACGATGAGCAACAATCCAAATTGATGGTCAAAACAAGGTCAAACTAGTGCCATCTTTTTACATGCTCTTCTCCAAAATATATAGTCCAACTTTTATTTTTATCTCAACTTGAGTTTCTTAACAAAAACACGAGAATGCGACACATCAACCATCAATGCTATTGTAATCCCAGACTTAGAATATTTTCTAGGGCTAAAAAACAGCAGCTAATTCAATCTTTGAGCCTCTGTTTGACAAGGTTAAAAGCTGAACTAGATCTTGATGCTTAAACAAAAGTTGTTCTACTTGAACTAGTATACAACTCTTATTTAAGGTCCAATATCAAAATAAGTACAAAACCTAGAGTTCTACTTTGGTCAATGCAGCAACATGATTAACTCTTAAACTAGGGTTTTAGGCCAATTGAGACCTTTTCTTGACATTTGCTCAACATGTGCCCTTCATGACTTTTGTTGTAGGGTTCAATTAGAGTCATTTGAGCAAGGTTGCATGGTTTGGTTGACATCCCATGTTTCTAAATTCCATGAAACTTTTCCAGTGATCACTATAGATAGAGAATGATGTGAGACACATGAAAGAACATGTTTAGAATTACTCAAGTATGCCCTTTACAAAGGGTCCCATACTAAGCACAATTGTTGTACTTTAATTACAATATTGCGAACCCGAGCTCATGATCATCGCTTAACATACCAGTGTTAATCCACATCTAGTGCCTAGCGGTGACTAACACCTAGGGTGTTACAATGCTACCCATAAGGCTTCGTCCTTGTCCATCCATTCTTTGACAATGGCATATGTGTTCTTCATATATTCGAGGCAATTCTTAATATATTCATGCCATTGTCATTGCTCTTCTTGGTCATCCTTGTGATCTTCATAACTCCTATGCTTTGATTGTCTTAGTGGATTTCTAGGGTCATTATGAGACTTAGGAGAGAGCATAAGAGAGATCATCAGGGTCAAGGATGGATTGAGAGATGGGTTCAGATAAGACATCTAATGTGGACATAGAAGGGAAGAAGATAGGAGTGTCTTCTAAATGGCTTGGCTCTCGTTCTATGACATCATTAGACATATCACCCTGAATTCTTCCTGATGTCCTATATAGGAATAAGGATGCTTTCTAGTTACAGATCTCTTCTTAAGAGGATTTGAATTATATTCGCTCAAAAGTGTCTTACGAAATTGGAGGTTAAAACTATTCCAAAAATCAACATCAAACAGATCATCCTCATAAGAAATTTCAAAAGGTTGAGTTTCTTCTTCCCTTGGAGGATTTGCATTCTAGGGTATTGATGGTTTGGGGTTGATAGCTAAATCTTGGGATTGAAGAGGTTGTGATTTAGCTATCAAAACTTCCTCTTCTTGTTCGGGAGATGATTCCTTCTCTTTCTCGAGGAGCTCAAAATGAATGCTACTGCAAGGAGTCTTTTCACTAATCTTATTAAGCATAGACCTTGCTTCACTAGGAGACAGATGAAGAAAAGCTCCTCTAGAGGCTAAATCAAGGGATTCCCTAGAATCCTTGCTAAGACCTATGTAAAAATGTTGAAGGAGTATTGGGTCTGGAATGGCAACGTCTAGGCCAGTGGTATGAGTTCATTAAAATGATCCCATGATGTGCCAAGAGATTCTTCTTCTAGTTGCCTAAAACTTATAACCTCTATTCGAAGGCTAACTACTTTACGAATGGAAAGAAACGTAAACAAAATTCAGAGCATAATGTTTTCCAATCTCCTTGCATACTCCCTACAGTTAGATTATACCATTGTTTAGCTATTCCCATCAAAGAGAACGGAAATAACTTCCATCTTATAGTTTTGTCAGACATGCCAGTGATACGCAAGCATGTACAGGTCTCTTCAAACTCCTATAGGTGTGAGTATGGGTTTTCATTGCCTTCTTCTGAGAAGGATTTATCCTGAATCATTTTTATAAAACATGGGCGCAACTGTTAGCCAAGTGTTAGGATATGCTCTAAAGATTTTGATGGCCTTAGGCTTGCACTCGTGGGTGCAGCATATAAGCAGATAGGAGTGGAATTCATAGTGGAAAACAAAAGAAAAGAATGAAGGAATAAAAAGATAAAAGAGTATGATACAAGGTTAAGCTAGGTTCGAAGTTAACTCAGCAACCGTTTCCCCGGCAATGGCTTTAGAAAGCTTGTTGGTATAAATTAATGCACATAGATAAATCCGCAAGCACACAGATACCGCTATAGCTTTCACTCGGAGGTTTATAAATATCGTATCCATAGGGAAATATATGAGCCTTAACTATGTTCCAACTTAACCCAGAGCAGCAACAAGACTTAAGAAGGTCGAGAGTGTAGAGGAGATCACTAAAGTGTTCTAATTCTAATCTAGGCAAGCTATGTCTTATACTATTCTATCTAGGGAGATGTCTTATAAGGAACAAATATAGAGTTTCTTCCCTACAAGCAACTAAAGCCCTGCAAGTCCTACAAACAGGAGGTGGACTACAAAGGATAGATGGTGCTATCACCACCCACTACTACCACCGATCCAGAATGCAGGGTGCATCCACGATTAACCTAAGTCTAAGCACTACGCCTACACTTACGATTAATACTCTACTCCCTCTAGAATAGGAATAAAGCACTCAAAAGAGTCACAAATGAGAAGAACAATATAAACACGATGCTTACTTAAAGTAGAACTTGATTACCAGAGAAATCTCAGACGTAGGTTAACTTTCACTAAGGTACAAGCCATAGAGGGAGCACTAATAGGTCGACACCTCCTCCAAACTCTTCCTTCTCTCCTCTCTATTTCTAAAGACTAGATGAGGACTAATCTTCTCTTGATAGCTGGCTCTGAGAGGTAGATCCTTTCATGGGAACCCTCTCTATTGATCTTGACTGAGAATATGAATTAGGATTTCAGGATAGCTCCAGGGAGGGGGGTATAGGGCTATATTTATAGGACGAAGCATCCACCGCGAGCCCTCGGATCAAACTGACTTAAGAAATAGCATAGATGCAACCCTAGGAGGTGGTGGAGGAACCTTTTGGAAGCTGACCCCGAGCGGGCTCCGTGGGATGCCGGCCGGCATAGGGCCCATACCGGGTGGCCCACTATCAGCCAAATGGCCCAAGCTTCGGTGGTTTGCCTTCTTGAATGTTCTAGAGTGTTCCTACATAGTTTTTGCGGTGGAATTCCGTCGTTCCCTTTGACGAATAGGTCTCCCTTGGCATTTTTCTGGATAAACCCTTCTAAAAACACATATTCACCAAAACTCATGGAATTTATTAGTTTAAACCCTAAACCTTTGTTGGTGATCTCAATTGTGCCCTTTATGCATGTTTATTTGACTATTAAATATGGTTGTTAACCACCGTCAATAGAAAGAAAGATAAACAAAAGCTAGAACATAAGGCCTCCCAATCTCCTTGTACACTCCTTACAGTTCGCGTATACCAGTTTTTAGATGTTCCCGTCAAAGAGAACAGAAATAGCTTCCACTTTAAAGTTTCATGTGACATGCCCACGATATGCAAGCATGCACAAGTTTGCTCAAACTCTCGTCAGTGGGTATATGGATTTTCATTGCCTTCTCTTGAGAACGATTGTTCCTAGACCATACTTATTAAACATGGACGCAACTCATAGCCTGGTGTAAGGATAGGTTTCAAAGATTTCGGTGGCTCTAGTTGTGCGCCCGTGGGAGCAGTGAATTGATTAATAGGCATGATGTTATCCATGCTTAAAGATAAAGGACACAAGGACAAACCTGGTTTGACAAAATCACAACAACCGTTTTCCCAGCAACGGTGCCAGGAAACTTGTTGACACCTGTGGTGGCACATTAGAGACAAAATCCGCAAGCGCATGGGTATCGAAATAGTTTTCTCTCAGAGTATTATTGAGTATCATATCCACAGGGAAACATGTGTGTGTTGTCTAACAACTAGTTTGTCCAGGGATAGCAATCAAGGTTTAAGGTATGAGTCGAGAGGATTCCTATGGTTTTGACCCTATGCAAAGCAAGGCTTATGATTCTAGTGTTCACTTTGGGATGCCGCTTAGACGATAAAGCACTGCTAATAGATAACTCTATCGACGCGACTATGGTCCTACTAATTTAAGAACCTACTAAATTTAGAGTGGACTACAGAGGATAGATGGGGTTGTCACCACCCACCACTACCACGCAACCAGGGATACCGATGTAGCTTTCACTCAGGAGTATTTCAAGGTGTCAATTTCCACCTAAACGTGAAGTGTACTTATCAAGAATCAAGGTTGTCCAAGAAAAAGTGTTTTTGTGGGTAGAGAGGAATTTCCTAAGGTTGTGGCAGAACTGCTCGAATTATATAGCCCACATGTGCCCGTCATTGTCTCACTGACTTTTGACTGTAGCACATATAAGCCACACAATCCTGGTAGTCTGTCGGGTGTCCTCAGGAAACCCGAATCATCCACTCATTCATTCCGAGTAGGATACATCACAGAAGATATTGCAGTATTACAACAATTTAAACAAATAGATTACATCAGAGTAAATAGCAGAAGTCTTACAAACCATAAGTTTGCAAATCATTCATTAAGTTATTTGAAACCTTAAGTTTTAGCCAACTAGGCAGTAGGGTAGCATGACATGTACCACTAGAAACACCTAAGAGAGATTCACCCTGCCCAAGGGTGCACAATAAACTTCTCTACTGCTGGCTCTCCTCCTGCAACAAGGGTTAACAAACCCTGAGTACAAAGGTACTCAACAAGACTTAACTGACAAAAAGGAATGACTCCAAGGATATGCAGGCTTATGGGGAATCAAGGTAAGTCTGTAGAAGAATCAAGATTAACTTTTGCAGAAAAGGCTTACTAATGATTGATCCTTACTTTCAATGTTTTTGCTCAAGTTAAGTAATTAGAAGTCTCTAGTTTGCACCTGATCTAAATCAACCACTTTGTTAACCATCTCATCTCATGATCATAGTACTAATGTTTTAGTTATTAACTACGATGTAGATCGGGGGATCGAGTCTCCTTCTTCGAGAAGCACGACGATTCAAATTGATTTGGCCCAGCTGGGGTTTCCTTACCACACGACATATGCAGGTCTAGGACTGGTCCTAAACCTACATATATCAACCCTCACTCGAATCCTCCAAAACATGAATGGGTCCAGTGCTACCCGAGAGCACAGTACTCCAACTCCCTGCGCCACTCTTGGTGGATTCACAAGATGTGTACATGCTATTCTCGCCGTCTCTCCACTCTCAGTGTGTAGTTGGCCTTTCATATAATGGATTAGCTGAGGTATTAGGCTTACCGATGTATGTGGCCAGTACTATAAAGTCTCAACCATGACAGGTCTACAACAGTACTATCCTCAATCAACACAGGCGGGGCACTACATCAAGACTCCTTTCTTGACGCAAGCAAAGAGTCCGCCCTGTCTCAAATTAAATTCATGATCATCATTATTAAAGCTCAGGACCAACCCTAAGTATAGAACCATAAACTCATTGTTCAACTCTTAACAACTAAGCATGACTGAGCATCATAAAACTAACATAACTTCATAGGGTGACAAGGATGAGTATTTGATAGTTAAAGAAAGAATGCAGCAACGGTATATCAATCAACTCCTATTCACTTAAATGCACAAAGCATAGACTTATGTGAATAACATTTGTAAAACACAAGGAAATGGTTTATGCTCTAGGGCTTGCCTGCGGTGTCGGGGTTGTCAGTCACTTTAGAAAACCATAGACAAAAGATTCAATCCACTGATAGAAAACCCTTCTCTTGCTCACTTAAAGAATCACCACTCTCGTTCACTAAATGTAAATAAAAATGCATGCTTTAGGATGATGATGTACTAAACATGGATTGTGATGAGTAAACAAGATTAACTAACTTGAGTACAACTTTCCTTCACTAAACAATTAGGTGAATTATTCACAAATCAATATTATTATTATTATTATTATTATTATTATTATTATTATTATTATTATTATTATTATTATTATTATTATTATTATTATTATTATTATTATTATTATTAACAAGTTAGATTTGAGCATATCATGAAAATGATTAAGTTGCCAAGGAACAACAAAGGGATTAATGTTCCAAGGTCCACAATCAAGTTCAACATCACACCAAAGCCATTTAGGGATTTATAGAAATCATTTTAGTATTTTTGTTAATCCATAAAAGGCATTAAAATTAAGTGGACAATTTATTTTCATCAAAATAGATCCAGTGAAGGTTGATTTAAGCATATAAAGTGTAATATCCCACCTCTACGAGGCCAGACCCGCTTACATCTGGCTGCTTTTCTAGGACATAGACTGCCCTCACATACCCACACAAATATTTTCTGTGCACTTTGTCCTCACTCGTACGCACCCGGGAAGGACTTCCCGATCGGTCACTCATCCTGAAATTGCTCTAGGCCAAGCACACTTAACCTTAGAGTTCTTTGGAGATGGGCTTCTGGAAAAGAAGTTACAACTTGTTGGTATGAGTATCCTATTAATCCTGTTAAGCCCAGGGCTGGGATGTTACATCACTCTCTTGGCAAACCTCCTTCACATGCCCCTCCTTACACTCTCCATCAACCACACTTACTCATTTGATGGCAGCAGAAGCTGTAACACCCTGGTGTTTGGCTCCCACAAATTGCATTTTTGCATTTCGTAAGCATGAGCATCATTCATCTCATTATGCATTTGTTGCTTGAAACATGAGTATGCAACATCCTCACTTGTGCTTGTTTCATAATTGATTGCTTATGAAATATTGGTTTGTGCAACATGTAGATGCAACATGTGTTTTCCATACCTTGAAACATGTCAAGTTTGCTGGTGTAACATGACAAGCTTAAGCTTTGCAACAAAGTCATGAAACATGTGAAACATGGTTTTGAAACAAATGAGTAATTTTCTTGTTTTGTTTGTTTCAACATATGTGGTACTTAGAAGTTGGTGTAACAAATGGGTAGAGTGGTTCATTATGTCCTAATACACCTTAACTACACTTAGGATAATTAGTAAAGCACTATTCATGTTAACCAAATCAACTAATTTGCCCTCTAGGTGAAGTTTGACCATATGATGACCTATAGAGTGTCTTTGTTTGACTATTTAAAAAGTCTAGCCTAGAGATCTTGCATGGATGTGCACCCTTAAACAAAGTTGTAGAAAATTTATTAAGGAACAAAAGTTGTTTTAGTGTCATCTCATGAAAATGGCTGGAACATGCTCAAACAGGGCCCACAAGCCAGGACCCCATGCCATTTCTACACTTAGAAAAATTTCCAAGTCATTCACTGACTTACAATTTCTTTGAACCCCACTTTGGAGCCTTGTAACTTCTTAACCAGACTGAACTAGCCCAAGCTCTTATTGACAAAGTTGAAGCTTGTACATAGCTCTACAACTTGTATTACTATAGTTTTTGCAAACGATGAACAGTTTGGGCGCTAGAGGCGCTAGAGAGCCAATAGCCGCCACCAAAAAATCCACCATGTCTGAGCACCATCGCCCGATTCCTTGTAGCCGTAGGCGCACCCTGAGCTCCTCTAAGTCCTTGACCTCACCGTGCAACCCCTTTGACCTCAGGTAGAGCTCACCGAGCTTGCAGCTCCACCGCAGTCGCCATTGTTGCCGCCAAGCCGAGCTTGCATGTGTCTGTGCCGCTCTAGGCTCTTACCGCCTTTCTTCTCCCATGCTTTGTGTTTGCCTTGAGCTGCTGAGGCTCACGGGATATGCCATTAGGGCCGAGCCGGAGCTGGCAAACCCACGGCCATGGGCTGCCATTGTCGCCACACTCCCTAGCCACCATAATAGTTCCAATTAGCTGCACCACTAGATGCGCACAGTCGAGGTGAGCACACCGGTGCCCTTGGCCTTGCCAGAGTCATCACCGGCAGCAAGCTCTCACCGTCGCCCCTCCTCCCCTGTCCTGTCTCTCTTTGACGCGTGGGTCCCTGCCGTCAGTGCGCGCGCGGGCGGGATACCGACCGCGGGCCGTGCGGGTCTTGCAGTCCGCGCCGGTCTAGCGGGCCGCGTGGGTTTACCGGCCATGTAGGGTCACTGGGCCGGCCCAGTAGCCAGGTGGAAGTTGATTAGGGTTTCAGATTTGTTTTGTTTTTATTCTTTTTTCACAGATTTGATGATAGATTCAAAATTTCATATCTCTAGAATGGTAGATCCAAATGATGTGGTTCCAATTTTGTGGTGTTCCTAGTAAAGTCTAGTTTTTATTAAAAATATAAAATATGCTATGTTCTGTTATGTAAATTGAATCTTTAAATTATCTCTTTTTTTCATAAAGAATTAGGAGGAAATTGTATCAACTATTGTATACCTCCAAATGACTTGAAATTTTTATGTGGTGCTGTTTATGCCTTGAATAGCTTGTAGTTTACATTTTATCAATTTTGGATAATGTATGGTGGAGTTATTTATTTATCTTGTTTGCTTGGGTGGATCTTGTGGGAATTTTCATAAATTATTTGTAGATCCAGTAAGGGTGAAATTTGATGAGTATTATTCTCATGTTAGGAAGAACCCAAAAAAATATGAAATCTGTTGTTTGATACTTTTCAATAGGGTTTCTTATTTATGCCAAAATTAGTCTTTTTGTTTGTTATATTTGGCATAGGAAAATATACTTGCTCAATTGCTATGAAAATTTTATGGTAGCCTTTTGAAAGTATTTGGTAGTCACTGTAATTTTTATAGAATTAATTGTGGAGTTTTGATATGGGTTCCTTTATTCACCTAATTATCTAAATAAATTAATAATTGGCATTAAAGAAATGATTTAGATGTTGGCACCACACTTTCTGGTATTCTTTTGATATGACAAATAAGTTGGTAAACTTTGGTTTAGCTCATATGTGCTTTTGTTACATCATTAAATAATTAATTTAGTGAATCTGCCAATTCTGGATAGATTTTGGGATGTTGTTAGTTACTCCATGTAAATGATGTATTCATGTCTTGTGGTATATAGCAAAGTTGTTCTAAATTTCATGATCTAGCTTCTGTTAAAGTTTGGTGATATTTGGTCATATGGTTTAGGAGTTATAACTGTTCAAAGTTGGTTCTCAGCTTTGGTTGCTCTCTGTTTGGACACAACAGATTTTGTGTTTTCTTGAATTCGACTTAGTAAAATTTACAATCATTCTTTGATGTTCATAATTTTTTTGTAGATAATTTCATAAGCTTTCTAGAATGTCCTCTTGCAAATCAATTGGATTTGTAGAACTCCTGTTGTGATTGTTTCATTGAACTGCTCTTTTCTATATTCAACTTGAAGCTTTATGTTAAGTGTGCCTCTGTTATTCTTAAGTAATGTGGTGGTACTACTAGATGCTTAAATTGATTAAGGTGAGTTTAGGTGCAGGTGTTAGGCCTTTAACTGAATATGAGCATCTTTATCTTAGGTTGTGCAAGTTAGGTGAGTTAATCTTGTTTTTAGAGGAAAAGTGGATACATGCTTTTAAAGTGATTTGAATAGAGCTATTCTTACTCGGTAAACGAGTGTCCAGTGATGTTTTTGTTAATTACTTACTTATGGTTATCCATTCATCATGAGCATCATGTCATTCCTTATGCCACCATGATATTCATCTTGTGCATATGCATGCAATAGGTGTACTAGAGGGCGTAACGTTGCTGGAGTTCAACGGGACGAACCAGGAAGCTCCCGAAGTGCAGCAGCCCGAACTCGAAGCTTAGGAGGTGCAGCTCGTAGCTGGAGAACCAGGAGAAGTTGTGGTTGAATGCCCAGAACACAAGCCATGCAATTTTGTCAAAGGCAAGCCCCGGAGCATTTTTAGCCTCCTAATTTCTAGAATGCAATTAAAGTATTATTATGTTATATATATTGTTGCATTAAGTTATAGGTATTGGATGAAAACACTTGCTGCATTGTTATCCAGTCCTTGTCCAGATATTGATACCCTGAATCCTAAGTAGCTTAGGCTCGTGTAGTTGCTTAACCCTGATTTAAGCGGTAGAAGTCGGGTGATTTCCTGTCACCTATCAGTTATAGGAATATACATATGGCATGGTTGGCAATATTTGCTATCTTGAAAAAGAACCTGTCTAGATTTGAAATATAGACCGGGTGGAGGCTTGCTGGTTTGCAATGACTCCGCCTGTGTTGATTGAGGACCGATTCTTGGAGCCTTTCCTTTTCATGTTGAACGCATGCCTCTCTCTTAGTTGGCCGGATCTGGGGACCGACCATGAAGCCAAGTAGCTCAACTCAAGCCAGGCTCCGACAAGTATAAAGTACGCCTCGGAAGGGAGCCGTAGGCGTGAATCCAAGGGCAGGTGATTTAAAAGTCCTAATCGTCCTGGCAGAAGGGCAATCCCTGAGAGTGCTGGTGCTGACCGAACCCGCGAAGTTGGTTCCTGAGTTGTACCAAAGGTGACCCACGGCTACCCTTGCAAAGTATGCTAGGGTGAGAGTTAGGAATACCACCTCAGCTGAGTTGTAATTCGATTTGAGTCACCGTCTCTCACTGGTTAGTGAGAACTTGATGGGCTTATCTCCAAAGTAGATGCACTTCATAAATATTATTATTCAGTAATGATGTTATGATGATGATAGCCTTATTATACCTGCTACGGTTAATATTGTTTGCTCCTAATAAGTGAGTGCTTTTGTACAAGTGCTAATATAGTTGACAGGTAAATTATGATGAACTTGAGGCTAAGTTTAATTGGTTACTTATGCTCGTAATCTCGTTTATGCAAATGTGTCAAGCTAGCCCACCTTATCAGCCTTGCATGATCCTTGGTATCCTTTATTTCTGGTTTTGTCAGGTAAGTCTAGCTAAGTACCTTCTCGTACTCAGGGTTTATTTCCCACCTGTTGCAGATGACCTGTTCTACTTTGGGTGCTGCAAATACTATCTTCTCCCAACCGAAGATGAGGACTAGATCATTGGGCTCGATCTCCACTAGTTATCTTATCTAAGTTGCTTTTGTTGGACATGACTACTATCTGGCAATGTATTTAAACTTATGAAGTTATGTATCGAACTATGTTGCTTCCACGAAACAAACTTGGTTTGTAATATTTTATTTTGAACTCCGATGGATGTAATCCACATGCCACTTGTGAACTGTTGCAACGAATGATGTGTTGTGTTGAATCATTACGATGTTGGTTTGTATGTTGAAAGTTGTTTGAAATCCTTCGAGATTTCAGATCTACCGGGATTATGGGAGCTTAAGTACAGGAATTTGATCACTTCGGTGATTGTTTTTGTACTTACGTTCTTATAATTTGGTCGGTTCTGTTACAGCTGGCATCGAAGCAAGGTTCAACACTAAACATGTCATTTGTGTTTTTAAAACAAAAGTATTTGTAAAAATTCTAAATTAAATACTAAGTGTTGCCAGTGGTCATATCGTTTATGCCCAAATAAGGACTCTTAGGTGGCTTATTAAATTACTAACTTTGGTGGTTATTGCTCATTTTCTGTTTCATTGTCCATATGGCGTGCTATTGTATGGATGCCATCTGCTTGGGTGGTAATGTATGGATCAAAATACCTCTACACTCTGGTAAGTGTGAGTTGTGAGAGCATGACCGCCCAACCATCGGTCTAGGGGAGAGTAGTTGTGGTTACTCACATACGTACATGTTCAATCATGTATTTATGAGAGTACTTAATTGTGGTTATATCTGTCGGGTAGCTGTGATACTGAAGTATATACATCGGGGGATGTATGTATGGAAAGTATTTAGTTTACTGCTTACTTTGCATGCCTTATTGGGAAATTGTTGGGCTGAAATGAAATTTTCTGCAGGTACACTAACAATGCATCGTTGTAGATCGACTAGCTACCGTATATGAGAGAACATATGTATGCCACCATATATTTTGCTAGCCCTTAATATTTCTAGGTTTGTGAGAGCGTACGGATCGTGCATGCTTCATGTTCAAGCATACATTGTATTCTTGCATTACTCCCTCCCTTAAAATTTGATTGTCCCGACTAATTAAATTTTCGTATCTCTTAAATGATCCTCACCTTAAGTTACACCATGTTTCTACAGATGGCCCGCGCAAAAAGCACTGCTCGCAAGTCCACCGGAGATAGGGCTCCTCGGCACCAGTTAGCTCCTCGTGAGCCCTGCCCTGAGCCTACTGAGGAGGAAAGGCTGAGGGCAGATTTGGCCCAGGTGACTGCTGAGAGGAATGCAACCTAGCAACGTTTGGAGCAGGTTACGCAGGAAAGGGATCAAGAGACGCTTAAAGTTTAGAGGTTGACCGTTGCTCACCGCAACTGTGAGCGTATGTTGGTTCACGTGTTGAATCAGTGGAATGAAGCCTGGCACAAAGAGAATATCTTGCAAGCTCGGCAGGTTGAGCTTGAGCAGCAGTTGGCAGCTGCAGAGGAGTACAATGACCACCTCCATGAGGAAGTTCATCTGCTACACAATCAATTTCATCCTCTCCTTCCTCCTAACGATGATGATGAGATGGGCTCTGGTGTCATCATGGCTGAAGATGATGACGACATTGAGATTAATGGACCTGAGGATGTTCTGCCCGAAGAAGAGGAAGATGAGGAGCTAGAGCCTACTAGTGATGAAGATGGAGGAGAGATCTTCGACACTGACTTCGAGGACGATGCGTATTTAGCTTACCACTTAGCTAATGCGCTAGAGTTAGTCTTTTGTTGACCCTCATGCATGGATGTGTGGCTTGTAGTAAGTTGAACTTTGGGATGTAACATCGAACCTATGTTATCCTTGATGTAAGGTTGGAACCTCGATGATTTGGATGTAACCCATTAGACATGTTTGTGCTCCACATATGTGAGCCTTTAATAAATTCTATCATTAAGTACATCGTGTTAATGTGTCAATTGATGCGCTTGATGGGTTGTGTGATTGTGATGAATTATTGTGCCTCTATTTATTGTATGAATTCATTCTCTCTAATGGAATCAGTTTGGCATAATTACACAATTCACCTACAAATTTTCCACATCGTCAGTGCTCATTGGCTATGCATTTTTGTAGATGGCGTACAATCTTCATCGCGGTTGGGGCGTTGGGGATGAGGAACAACCACCACCTCCTCCGCCATCGCCCACACCGGCTGAGCTGATGCAGACGGTTGTTGAAAGCCAGCGTTTGTTGGCTGAGGCTATACGCCAGCTGGTTAACCATGATGATTGACATGTCCGCTAGGGACCCGAACCAAATCAGTATAGTAGCTTCAAGGACTTCATGGACACAAAGCCTCCTATCTTTAGAGAAGCAGAAGAGCTATTACAAGCTGATGAATGGTTGAGCACCATAGAATAGAGATTCCAATTGCTTAGGTTATCTGAAGGTTTGAAAGCCTCATATGCTGGTCATCAGCTGCAGGGACCTGTAGGCATCTAGTGGAATCATCGTAGAACCACCTTTCCCACTAATGTTGAGGTCATTTGGGACCAATTCAAGGAAGCTTTCAAAGGACATTTTATTCCTCCTGGCCTTATGGCAATCAAGCATACCAAGTTCATGAAGCTGACTCAAGGCAACAAAAGTCTAAATGAGTACCTCCAGGTGTTTAACAACCTGGCGAGGTATGCTCTTGAATTTTGGATACTGATGCCAAGAAGATAGCTAGCTTCAAGAGGGGGCTTTCCCCTAAACTGATGAAGTCTATGGCAATAGTAAGTATTACTTTCAATGAGTTTATCAGTGATGCCCTAACTCAGGAGAACAATGACAAGATATATGCTGCCTCTAAAACCCATAAAAGAAATTTTGATGCAAGTGCTTCTCAGTCAAAGGCTCCTATGGTATCCAAAACCCAATATCGTCCACCTGCTGCCAGCATTTAGTATCGCCCACCTCAGAAGAAGAATCAAGTTAAGACCGGTTTTCGCAAGGGATATATAGTTTCCTTGCCAAAGAATACTTCTAAGCAAGGCAGTTCCAATGTTCTGCCATCTAACAGGCCGTGCTAGAATTGCAGCAAGCCTGGTCACTGGGCTAATAGTTGTCCTTATCCTCCCAAGCAGAACTCTTAGGAAAATGTCCGTCAGGGGTGTGTTCACTATACTACTGTTGAGGAAATTCCTGCTAGTGAAGTGGTCACCGCTGCTAAGTTTCTTGTTAATGATCATCCTGTAGTTGTGCTCTTTGATTCGGGTGCTTCACATTCCTGTGTGAGTTCTACTTTTACAACTGAGCGTAATCTGAATGTGATTACAATTGCCAAGGGTGATTATTGTATTAGTGCTGCTGGGAACAACATCTCGACGAATCAAGTAGTTAATAATGTGAGGATTAAGATTGGTGATCGAGAGTTTTTAGTTGATCTGGTAGTTTTGCCGGGGCTGGGAATTGATGTAATCCTAGGAATGAAGTGGATGAGTGGTAATGGGGTGTTGATCGATACATCAACCCATGTGGTAATGTTGAGGGATCCCATAGATAAGAAGGGTTTTCTAGTTTAGCTTCCTCGTGATATCGCTATCCACAACATGGCCAATGCTACTCTAGCTAAGGCCATTGAGGATATACCGGTTGTCTATGAGTTTCTGGATGTCTTCCTTGATGACTTGCCTGGATTACCTCCGGACCGTGAAGTGGAATTCAAGATAGAACTCATTATAGGTACGGCTCCTATCTCTCGAAGGACCTATAGAATGCCACCCAATGAGTTGGCTGAGCTAAAAATTCAGTTGAATGAGCTGTTAAAGAAAGGTTTGATTCGACCTAGTTCCTCTCCTTGGGGTTGTCCTGCTGTCTTTGTGAAGAAGGATGAATCTCTGCGCATGTGCGTGGATTATCATCCACTCAATGTTGTCACTATCAAGAACAAATACCCTCTTCCTTGCATCGATATTCTTTTTGATCAACTCTCCAAAGCTAAGGTATTCTCCAAGATTGATTTGAGGTCTGGCTACCATCAGATCAAAATTCATCCTGAAGATATACCTAAGATGGCTTTCTCTACTCGTTATGGCTTGTTCAAGTATCTTGTCATGTCCTTTGGATTGACAAATGCTCCTGCACACTTTATGTACTGATGAATTCGGTATTCATGCCAGAACTGGACAAGTTCATAGTAGTTTTCATCGATGATATCCTTGTCTATTCTCAGAATGAAGAAGAGCATGCTGAACATCTGAGAATTGTCTTAACTCGATTGCATGACAATTAGCTTTATGCCAAGTTCAGCAAATGCGAGTTCTGATTGAACAAGGTACCTTTTCTAGGTCATGTGTTATCTGGAGATGGAATCTCGGTTGACCCTACTAAGGTGCAAGAAGTGTTAGATTGGAAGGCACCTACTATGGCACAGAAGTCCAAAGTTTCCTCGGTTTGGCTAGTTATTATTGTTGTTTTATCCTAGATTTCTCTAAAATAGCCAAGCCCATGACTCGATTACTTCAAAAGGATGCGAAGTTTATTTGGGCTCCGAAGTGTGAAGAGGTTTTCCACACTTTATGGACCTTACTAACTTTTGCTCCTATTTTGACATAGCCTGACATCGAGAAGCCTTTTGATGTCTATTGTGACGCATCGGGCACCGATTTAGGGTGTGTTCTTATGCAAGAGGGCCGAGTCATTGCTTATGCCTCATGCCACCTTCGAAAGCATGAAGTCAATTATCCTACTCATGACTTAGAGCTAGCCGTAGTTGTTCATGCCCTGAAGATTTGGAGACATTATTTGCTCGGTAATGTGTGCAACATTTATACTGACCACAAAAGTCTCAAGTATATCTTTACTCAACTAGAGTTGAACATGCATCAACGACGATGGTTAGAGTTAATCAAAGACTACAATCTTCAAGTGGACTACCATCCTGGCAAGGCAAATATTGTTGCGGATGCCTTAATTAAAAATCTCATTGCAATTCTTTGGTGAGTGAAGACTTTCATCTGTCACATCTCCTTCATCCTGTGGTACTCCACAACATTACTGTGGATTTCTCTCTTAGAAGTCGAATTATCGAGCTTTAGAAGACTGATGTGGGTGTATTTCACATCAAGCGGAAGATGAAAGAGTAAGAAACCAAGCACTTTAGAGTGGATGACAAAGGAATTCTCTGGTTCAATGATAGACTTGTCATACCCAAAGACAAAGAACTTAAGAAATCAAATTATGGCTGAAGCCCATTCTTCTAAATTGTCCATCCATCCTGGTAGTAGTAAAATGTATCAAGACCTCAAGCCTTACTATTGGTGGACCAAAGATGAAGAAAGAAATTGCAGCCTATGTTGCTAGGTGTGATAACTGTTGTAGAGTCAAGGCTATTCACATGAAGCCTGGGTTATTGCAGCCACTCTCTATTCCTTGTTGGAAGTGGGAAGAAATTGTTATGGATTTCATTGTTGGATTACCCGCTACGGAAAAGGGTTTTGTCACACCCATTTAAAGACCAAATGGAATGCATACTCTTATGTGTACCCAGAGATCAATCACACATAAGTTAACAAATTATAACGGAAGTATCATCACAAATGTTATTACATCACGATTATTAACACATAGTCTTTACACAAATATAGCGGAAGTAAAAATATAAATTTCTCGTGGTAGCTCCAATCACAGGCACATTGACTGGTTGACTGCAAGTCTAGTAATCTTCAGGGAAGTAGGAGTAGTAGTCACTATTTGCACCATCTGCCATCCATAAAAATGCAAACTTTGAGATTTCCAAGTTATCAACCACTTATAAGATAAAGAATGATATCTGAAAGTTTTCTGGACGAGTATCAATATTGACAGTTCAGTAAATCAATCATATCTAAAGCTACAGAAGTCCAAAAGAGGCGTGATTTATATAGTTGGAAAGCTTATGAAATTATCCACAACTTTTATTTAGACCCTGAGATCAGATTCTGTCGTTAAGTTAATGAAAAATAAGGCGCAACAGAAACTGTTCCAGATTCCAGACTGTGCAGAAACTTTAACTTGTGACAATTATATCCCTCGAACCAGATCAGATAAAAAGGTGATTCTAGTGGCATTTGAAAGGTGCTTAAGTCTAGTTTCTCTCATAAAAATTTCATAAATATTGCACGAACCGTTTTTGAACCATAGTAGAAACATTACAGACTGCTCCAGAAAACAGCAAGGACAGAAACGTGACAATACCAAACCCAACTATTATTCCCTTGACTATTAAACTTATTGTTCTTAAAAATGTAACTTGTAGACATGCCTACAAGCCCCAACACTCATAACAAAAATCCAACTCACACATAAGCATAATAATAAAGCAACTAACACACCAAAGTTCAAACCACACGACAGACTCGAAGACTCAACTGACGTTACTAGGAACGTTCTTATTACATAAAGGACTCCTATTTTCTAAGGACGTGGCTCATGCTCTAATGTCTCATAAATCTTGGCCATGCCTTGGTTTGCTCGGAGTTCATCAATTGTTGCCTGGCACCTCTTGATGGTCTTCCCCTGTGCCTTCACCATCTCCTCTACCTGCAGCTTTCTCTCCATCATATCATAGACAAGGTTCACCATTACCCGAGGAAGTGGTTCTAGCTGCACTGGATCCATCATAGCCCATCCAAGGTCGGGGTGTGCACGAGGAAAGTAGCGATGAATATCATGCTTCATGCTGTCAAAGCGAAGGTAGCGGAGACCCATACATGCTTCAAAGGCGGCATCTTCAATGTTATCCTCCATGGTAGCTCGACAACCCATGTGAGAATACATCCTGTCCAGCTGGTATGCCCCTTTTTCTCATCCTTGGGAAAAATACTCGCCTTTGCCTTCCAGTAAGTGTCCTCCAGCAGATGTGTATACTCCCAGTAGACGTACTCCACAGCTGGGTGCCAATCAGCGAAGTAGGCAGAGAGCATTCCCACAAGTCGATGATGAGAGACAGCATTTCCTCCATCCTTGTGGTAGTTCTTCACAGTCCACCCCATTGGAGGAGGTGCTGGTGCTTGGATTGGTGCTTCAGAGGCCTTCTCCTATTCCTAGGGTGCTTTCTCTTGTGGCTCTTCAGGTGCAAGCAAAGCACGAGGTGGGTAGTGTCCTCCAGTGGTGATGCGGGTAGTCTTACGGCCACGAACCATCTACAGAATTTTTAGATGTAGTTAGAATAGAGGCAAAATTTTGTAATAGAATGAGACATAAGAAGCATAAAAATTTATCAAATAACAAGAGCAAGATAATAAGCATAAAAATAGTGTAAAGAAGATACTAAATCGACCATTTCTAGCTAGGCTTGCGTCCTACAGTCAACAAAAGCTCCGATACCAATTTGTCACACCCATTTAAAGACCAAATGGAATGCATACTCTTATGTGTGCCCAGAGATCAATCACACATAAGTTAACAAATTATAACGGAAGTATCATCACAAATGTTATTACATCATGATTATTAACACATAGTCTTTACACAAATATAGCGGAAGTAAAAATATAAATCAAATGTGGTAGCTCCAATCACAGGCACATTGACTGGTTGACTGCAAGTCTAGTAATCTTCAGGAAAGTAGGAGTAGTAGTCACTATTTGCACCATCTATTACCCATCCGGAATTTTTATCCAAGTAAGAAAAATAAACAAGCGTAAGTACATCTCGTACTCAACAAGTGTAACATGGGGTTCATGAGGCTCAAAAAGGATAGACACTGGTTTACTGCATGTAGCTTTTATTTATCATAATTTTAGCATATCAATAGCATCAAAATGTCTCAATGTAAACAATAAACATATGATCCATGTGAAATGATTAACGAATAGCAAAAACATATTCATTAGTAATGATCAACTATTCCATAAGGGTCCAAGGCCACTCGTGATAGTGAGCACGGCTGTTATAACAGTTTTACACTCTGCAGAGGTTGTACACTTTCACTGTGAGTCGTGTTGCCCATATGCCCGGGTTAATTACTCCCAAAACACTCCCAAGGTGAGCAGGCAGGGAAATACTATGAAGTCTTTCGAAGGTTCGTCTAACAAGTTAGGGCCATTAGATTCACTCGGCAAACAGATGTAGAGCCCCCCTTCCAAATGGCACAATGACACGCAGCCTATACTCATAAGGACAGAGGCCGCACTATACCTGATTTGTCAAGCCATTCTTATGCCAAAAAGGTTACCACTAACAAGCTAGAAAAGGTCCTTCTATATGACTAAAGCCAGAGCCATATAGCCCTCACAGTTGTACTGTAAATCCCAGATGTTCGCTTACAGATAAGTCCTTAACGAGAGTAACTAGAGCATCAAAAATAACCCCATGCTCTAGTCCCCTTTAAACATTAATCAAAATCATCTTTTAATGTTTGTTGCATATTCCAATAGTCAATTTACATGATCATAGTTCATGTTTAAGCACTAGCCATACTACTCAATGCAATGTAATAGGTATCAAGGTGTAAGATCAACACTAAGTCATCCTTAACAAGGGAATAGATGCATAATGATATTATTTGTGTATTGTGAATAGGACAACAAGGATAATCCCATGCTATACTTGCCTTTCTCAAACTGGTCCTGAAGATCTTCCTCGTAGAATGACTCTTGATCCCCAACAAATTGCTCACCGTCTATACTCGATCAACAACAGCAACAATATACATCCAGAGACAATCATGCATAGACAAACAAAACTATAATTAGAACAGTACACCAACAGTAAGATAATAAGATAAAAAGTCTTTAAAATGAATCTACAACTCGCTAGGATCACACATGTGTAAAGATCACGAAAAACAGAGCTAAAACGACAAAGTTACGAATTTACGAAGATTTCTTATAGAAAAATAATTACTTTAATTCAAACTCGAAAATAAATTGTCACAAACCTACTGTATACTACTACCAACATGTAGAGCTTGCAAATACGAACCTAATGCATTTTGAACGGGTCAAATCGGAGTTAAAACGGAGATTCTACGCACAATTTAACATAATGGCAGAACTGTAAATAAGTGAAAACATATTTTTTGAAGTTACACGATCAAAATACGCTTTACGAAAAAGAAAACGTAAATCAGTAATACGCCTTGGACTGCAGGTTCCATACTTAAAAATTACAGGGGTTCTTTAGCAAAAGTACCGGCCGAACCAGTATCTTCTTTTTACAGCCGTTAGATTTAAAATGGACGCTCCAGATTGGATCGGGGAAGAGCCGAGCGGCGCTCCGGCCGGAATAGGGCCACGACAGCGGTTTCCGCGGTGGCGCCATGGCCGGAGATGGCTTCCTCGCGCTACAAAGCATTACCTCGCGAAAGAAAAACACCAGCGGGTAGAGCGCATCAACGCGAACTCACCACGAGCGAAAACGAAGCCGATGATGAACCGAGAGAGGCGTGCGGCTTGGAGAGGCGGACGGTGGTGGTGAGTTAGTGCTTCTAGCTCGCGGTGGCGCCTCGGGAGCTTGGCCGACGCTGCGAAAAGGTTCGATGAGGGTGGCTGTGCACGGCGCCCATGCTTATATAGCCCGAAGGCGCACCGAGTAAGGAAAGAGGAGATAGGGAGGTGGATTCGGCGTCGGTGATTTTCGGAAAGAAGGATCCGGCGGTGGCGTGGGAAGGAAGAAGGTAACCCTGACATGCGGGCCAGCGTCATCAGCGACGGGAAGAGGAGGGGAAGGCGCGTGCGCGGTAACTGGGCCGGCGGCTGCGGCTGGGCTCGGCCCGAGAAAGTGAAGCGGGGGAGCGGGGGAAGGACGACGGGCCACGCGCGGGAGGGCAGGCCGAGGCGGCGCACTGCCGGGCTGAGCTGGGCCAAAACCGAATAGGAGATGGTTTTCCTTTTCTTTTTCTTTTTCTAATTTTTCAAAGCATTTTTCCAAAAAGATTTTGAATCCCCTTTTGAATTTGATTCAAACCACTCAACACAAAAATTCAAATGCAGCAGCATGAATGCTCAATCATGTTTCTACCCTTATATTTGATTTTAAATAAATAAAATTATTATTCTTCTAGGTTTGTATGCTCACAAAATTGTATAAAAAGCATATTTTTCCTATTTTTAATTCTTTCAAAATTTTAGGGTGTTACAGGTTTTGATTCAATCTGGGTTATCGTGGATTGTCTAACCAAATCCGCTCACTTTATTCCTGTCAAATCTACCTATCACCCTCACAACTATGCTGATGTTTATTTTCAACAAGTGGTACATCTTCATGGTGTTCCCAAGTCTATTGTTTCTGATAGGGGATCCCAATTGATAGCTCATTTTTGGGAACGTTTACATCAGAATCTTGGCACTCATCTAATCTGCAGTTCTGCCTATCACCTGCAAACATCTGGGCAGACTGAGCGTGTTAATCAAATTCTTGAAGAAGAGCTTGTCTTATCTCTTGCAAAGGCTCTTGGGAGAAATGGTTGCCCCTCACTGAATTCTCTTATAACAACAGTTATCAAGAGAGTATCAAGATGGCTCCTTTTGAAGCTTTATATGGTCGTAAGTGTAGGACTCCTTTGAACTGGGTGGAACCTAGAGAAAGGAGATTCTATGGTATTGATTATGTAAAAGAAGCCAAAGAACAAGTCCGACCTATACAAAAAAATATGATAGCTGCTTAGGCTAGGCAAAAGAGCTACGCCGATAAGAGAAGGAAGCCTATTGAGTTTGAAGTAGGTGACCATGTCTATCTGAAGGTGTCACCTCTGAGAGGCGTAAAATGTTTTGGAATAAAAAGAAAGCTTGAGCCTCGATACGTTGGACCCTATCAGATTATCAAGAAAAGTGAAAGAGTAGCTTATAAGCTTAGTCTACCTCATGAGTTGGGAGCTATCTTTCTAGTCTTTCATGTTTCTCAATTGAAGAAATGTCTCTGTATTCCCGAGGAAAGAGTAGCAGTGAGGAGAATCAAATTGGAATCCGATCTCTCTTACGAAGAGAAACCTGTATATATTCTAGATACTCAAGAAAGGGTGACTCGTAGTCGAGTAGTTAAGTTATACAAGGTGGTTTGGAGTAATCATAGTGATTGGGATGCAACATGGGAGCGGGAAGATTAACTAAAGGAAAACCATCTGACTTTCTATACTAAATGGTACGTTTTCCAAATCTTGGGATGAGATTTTTATAAGGGGGAGGGCTGTAACACTCTAGTGTTTGGCTTCCACAAATTGCATTTTTTCATTTCGAAAGCACGAGCATCATTCATCTCATTATGCATTTGTTGCTTGAAACATGAGTATGCAACATCCTCACTTGTGCTTGTTTCATAATTGATTGCTTATGAAATATTGGTTTGTGCAACATGTAGATGCAACATGTGTTTTCCATACCTTGAAACATGTCAAGTTTGTTGGTGTAACATGACAAGCTTAAGCTTTGCAACAAAGTCATGAAACATGTGAAACATGGTTTTGAAACAAATGAGTAATTTGCTTGTTTTGTTTGTTTCAACATATGTGGTACTTAGAAGTTGGTGTAACAAATGGGTAGAGTGGTTCATTATGTCCTAATACACCTTAACTACACTTAGGATAATTAGTGAAGCACTGTTCATGTTAACCAAATCAACTAATTTGCCCTCTAGGTGAAGTTTGACCATATGATGACCTATAGAGTGTCTTTGTTTGACTATTTAAAAAGTCTAGCCTAGATATCTTGCATGGATGTGCACCCTTAAATAAAGTTGTAGAAAATTTGTTAAGGAACAAAAGTTGTTTAGTTTCATCTCATGAAAATGGTGGAACATGCTCAAATAGGGCCCACAAGCCAAGACCCCATGCTGTTTCTACACTTAGAAAAATTTCTAAGTCATTCACTGACTTACAGTTTCTTTGAACCCCACTTTGGAGCCTTGTAACTTCTTAACTAGACCGAACCAGCCCAAGCTCTTATTAATAAAGTTGAAGCTTGTTCATAGCTCTACAACTTGTATTACTATAGTTTTTGCAAACAATGAATGGTTTGGGCGCTAGAGGGTCGTGAAGGGGACGGTTTCAGTCGGATAGGGTTCCCAATTCAAACACGATTCAGAAATTTCAATTGAATGATGTGGCCGACCAGTTCAGAGCTGAGCCACCGCGTGGTGTTCGTGCCTTGCTAGCACCTCCATGTCACAGGTGAGCGCTCACTTGTGAAGGCCGAGCCGACACCGTACTCCCTCCCTCTCCCGCCATTCCATTCCCTCCCTGTTCTTCTCCACCGAGCGGAGCGACAACCGGAGGAGAGCCAGCAACCACCACCGAAAAATGCACATTGTCTCCATCGCCCAATTCCTCATAGCCGTAGCCTCATCCTGAGCTCCTCTACGTTTCCGACCTCACCATGTAAACCCTTTGACCTTAGGTAGAGCTCACCGAGCTTGCAGCTCCACCGCGGTCGCCAATGTTGCTGCCAAGCCGAGCTTGCACGTGGTCGTGCCTCTCTGGGCTCTTACTACCTTTCTTCTATCAAGCTTTGTGTTCACATCGAGTTGCTGATGCTCATGGGGTAGGCCATTAGGGCCGAGCCACCACTAGCTTGCCGGAGCTGGCAAACCCGCGACCGTGGGCCGCCATTGTTGCCGCCACCCCCTAGCCACTGTAATAGTTCCAATTAGCTGCACCACTAGATGCACACAGTCGAGGTGAGCACGCCGGTGCCCTCGGCCTCGCTGGAGTCGTCACCGGCAGCAAGCTCTCGCCGTCGCCCCTCCTCCCCTGTCCTGTCTCTCTCTGACGCGTGGGTCCCCGCCGTCAGCGCGTGCGCGGGCGGGATACCGACCGCGGGCCGCGCGGGTCTTGCAGGTTGCACTGGTATAGCGGGCCACATGGGTTTACTGGGCCACGTAGGGTCATCGGGCCGGCCCAGTAGCCGGGTGGAAGTTGATTAGGGTTTTAGATTTGTTTTGTTTTTATTCTTTTTTCACAGATTTGATGATAGATTCAAAATTTCATATCTCTAGAATGGTAGATCCAAATGATGTGGTTCCAATTTTGTGGTGTTCCTTGTAAAGTCTAGTTTTTATTAAAAATATAAAATATGCTATGTTCTGTTATGGAAATTGAAGCTTTAAATTATCTCTTTTATTCTTAAAGAATTAGGAGGAAATTGTATCTACTATTGTATAGCTCCAAATGACTTGAAATTTTTATGTGGTGCTGTTTATACCTTGAATAGCTTTTAGTTTAAATTTCATCAATTTTGGATAATGTGTGGTGGAGTTATATATTTATTTTGTTTGCTTGGGTGCATTTTGTGGGAATTTTCATGAATTATCTGTAGATCCAGTAAGGGTGAAATTTGGTGAGTGTTATTCTCATGTTAGGAAGAACCTATGAAAAATATGAAATTTGTTGTTTGATACTTTTCAATAGGGTTTCTTATTTATGCCAAAATCAGTCTTTTTGTCTATTATTTTTGGCATAGGAAAATGTACTTGCGCAATTGCTATGAAAATTTTATGGTAGCCTTTTGAATGTATGTGGTAGCCACTATAATTTTTGTATTAATAATTGTGGAGTTTTGATATGGGTTCCTTTATTCACCTAATTATCTAAATAAATTAATAAATGACATTAAAGAAATGATTTAGATGTTGGCACCACACTTTATGGTATTATTTTGTTATGATAAATAAGTTGGTAAACTTGGTTTAGCTCATATGTGCTTTTGTTACATCATTAAATAATTAATTTAGTGAATGTGCCAATTCTGGACAGATTTTGGGATGTTGTTAGTTACTCCATGTAAATGATGTTTTCATGTCTTGTGGTTTATAGCAAAGTTGTTGTAAATTTCATGATCTAGCTACTGTTAAATTTTAGTGACATTTGGTCATATGGTTTAGGAGTTATAGCTATTCAAAGTTGGTTCTCAGCTTTGGTTGCTCTCTGTTTGCATAGAGCAGATTATGTGTTTGCTCTCTGTTTGCATAGAGCAAATTTGGAATCTTGCTTTGATGTTTATAAATGTTTTGTAGATAATTTCATAAGATTTCTAGAATCTCCTCTTGAAAGTCAATTGGATTTGTAGAACTCCTGTTGTGATTGTTTCATTGAACTGCTCTTTTCTATGTTCAACTTGAAGCTTTCTATTAAGTGTGCCTCTGTTATTCTTAAGTAATGTGGTGGTACTACTAGATGCTTAAATGGATTAAGGTGAGTTTAGGTGCAGGTGTTAGGCTTTTAACTGAAGATGAGCATCTTTATCTTAGGTTGTGCAAGTTAGGTGAGTTAATCTTGTTTTTAGAGGAAAAGTGGATACATGCTTTTAAAGTGATTTGAGTAGAGCTATTCTTACTCGGTAAATGAGTGTCCAGTGATGTTTTGGTTAAGTACTTACTTACAGTTATCCATTCATCATGAGCATCATGTCATTCCTTATGCATCCATGATATTCATCTTATGCATATGCATGCAATAGGTGTACTGGAGGGCGTAACATTGCTGGAGTTCGACAGGATGAGCCAGGAAGCTCCCGAAAGTGCAGCAACCCGAACTCGAAGCTTAGGAGGTGCAGCTCGCAGCCAGAGAACCAGGAGAAAATGTGGTTGAGTGCCCGGATCTCAAGCCGTGCAACTTTGTCAAAGGCAAGCCCCGGAACATTTTAAGCCTCCTAATTCTGGAATGAAATTAAAGTATTATGTTATATATATTGTTGCATGAAGTTATAGGTGTTGGATGAAAACACTTGCTGCATTGTTATCCAATCCTTGTCCTGATATTGATACCCTGAATCCTAAGTAGTTCAGGCTCGTGTAGTTGCTTAGCCCTGCTTTAAGCAGTAGAAGTCGGGTGATTTCCTGTCACCTGCGAGTTATATGAATATACATATGGCACGGTTGGCTATATTTGCTATCGTGGAAAAGAACCTGTCTGAATTTGAAACAAAGACCGGGCGAAGGCTTTCCAATTTGCAGTGACTCCGCCTGTGTCGATTAAGGACCGATTCTTAGAGCGTTTCCTATTCATGTTGAATGCATGCTTCTCTCTTAGTTGGCTAGGTCTGGAGACTGACCACGAAGCTGAGTAGCTCAACTCAGGCCGGGCTCTGGCAAGTATAAAGTACGCCTCGAAAGGGAGCCGTAGGCGTGAGTCCAAGGGCAGGTGATTTAAAAGTCCTGATCGTCCTGGCAGAAGGGTAATCCCTGAGAGTGCTGGCGCTAATCGAACCCACGAAGTTGGTTCCTGAGTTGTACCAAAGGTGACACACGGCTACCCTTGCAAAGTATGCCAGGGTGCGAGTTAGGAATACCCCCTCAGTTGAGTTGTAATTCGATTCGAGTTGCCATCTCTCACCGTTTAGTGAGAACTTGACGGGCTTATCTCCAAAGTAGATGCACTAAATAAAGATTATGGTTTATGAATGATGTTACGATGATGACAGCCTTATTATACCTGCTATGGTTAATATTGTTTGCTCCTAATAAGTGAGTGCTCTAATACATGTGCTAATATAGTTGACAGGTAAATGATGATGAACTTGAGGCTAAGTTTAATTGGTTACTTATGCTTATAAGCTCTTTTTATGCAAATGTGTCAAGCTAGCCCACCTTATCAGCCTTGCATGATCCTTGGTGTCCTATATTTCTGGTTTTGTTAGGTAAGTTTAGCTAAGTACCTTCTCGTTCTCAGGGTTTATTTTCCACCTGTTGCAGATGACCTGTTCTACTTTGGGTGCTGCAAATACTGTCTCCTCCCAGCCGGAGATGAGGACTAGATCGTTGGGCGCGATCTCCACTAGTTATCTTATCTAAGTTGCTTTTGTTGGACATGACTAATATCTGGCAATGTATTTAAACTTATGAAGTTATGTATCGAACTATGTTGCTTCCGCGAAACAAACTTGGTTTGTAATATTTTATTTTGAACTCCGATGGATGTAATCTGCATGCCACTTGTGAACTATTGTAACGAATGATGTGTTGTGTTGAATCATTACGATCTTGGTTTGTATGTCGAAAGTTGTTTGAAATCCTTCGAGATTTCCGTACTACCGGGATTATGGGAGCTTAAGTACAGGAATTTGATCACTTCGGTGATTGTTTTTGTACTTACGTTCTTATAATTTGGTCAGTTCTGTTACAAAAACAGCAGTGTGTCTCCTCAGTCTCTCCCAGGCAACCAAGCATTCTCACTCTCTCTCCATGCCGACCACCTCATCCCTCCCTCATGCAAAAAAATATATAGATGCAACAATTCCTTCTTTTTATTTTCTAGACACACTTTACTCCTTCATTTGTTTTCCTTTACTTCCAAAGGCATGCAGATATCCATTCTCCGTGGCTACCCCCATGTTTACTCCTTTTTCTCTCCTGCAAAACAGCAACAACAACTAATTCTTTCTCCTTGAATTCCCATGGTAACACCTCTCTTTAATCTTCTCCTTTGAGCATCCTTTACTCCATCAGTGTGCATGCAACAGGCAGCCGTATCTCTTCTCTTCCTCCTCCCCTACTACCAAGGACGCCTCTCCCTTCTCCCCATGCAGAATTATGTGTACACATTCATTCTTCTATTGACTCACCTCTCTTATTTCTATTACATTACTCCACCTTCAATTGCATGCATCCATGCAGGAAATAGCAGCCATATCTTTTCCTCTCTTTCTCACGCACAACAGCAGCCATAACCCCCTCATCTTCTCCTCTCTCTCTCTCTCTCTCACGCAAGCACCAGAGCAGGAGCATCCCATCTCCTCCCCTTCCTTCACCATGGACGCCCCCTCCTCTCCCCTCCAAATCCCCCTCCATCCTCTCCATCAAAATGCACTGCCTTCACAGCAACAAATCCGTTTTACTGCTGCACGTTTATCCCCGTCATCGGAGTCCTAGAACTCTTCGCATCATGCTGCAGTAAGTGTCATGGCCTTCTCTGTTCTTCACTGAGAAACCCATGTTCATCATGTCCCCTCTCTGTTGTGACCTCTTAAGGCAACACCATGGTGCTGCAGCGCTTCATGGAGGTCATTCCGGTGTGCCTTGCCACCTCCCCAACCCAGCACCTCGTTAATTGTCATCACCGCTGTTCATGTACAACATGTGGTGAGGTCGTCCCCTTCCCTTCCCTCTCTGATCTTGCTGTTCGTGCCCCTCTCATTGGTCTCTTTGATCTTCATAGATCATCTCTGAAGAGGAAGTGGTGCTGCCCCGTTGATCACTGGCATAATCGTCGATGTTGTCTACCATCATCTTCATCTCCATCTGCTGCCAACCCCGATGTGAGGACCCCCATCATGATCTCCATCTTGTATACATGTTCCTTGCTGTAAATCATGAACCATCATTCATGTTTGATCAAGTTTTGGCAAGGTTTGCTAGCGATACTCTATGCTGTCCATGTGTCAAGAAAAGCTGTTGTCGACAACAACGGCGTTCCCTATTGATCTATTGAATTTTATGATAAATCCTTTGACTATAAAATCCCTCATATACTTGCACATGTATCTGCAAAATTTCATGACAAGAGGATCCAAAACAAAAGATATCTCATTGTTATTGTTCTCGCTGCCCCTGCTGTATCGCAGCAGCCCTCCTGCCAGTTGGCATACGTGTTCCCGTTGTTTTACCAATCCAGTGCTCATTTCCTTCGACCCACATATGTATCACATACTTGCACATGGTTATGCAAAGTTGGTCACCCATCCGACCAGCGGAGACAGTGTTTTGGTCAGCTTTCACACTCACTACCCTGCTGTCCTAGCAGTTGCGCGGCACTAACTTATTTTGGCATTCCCCAGCAAACCGTGATCCCAAGTATCAAATCCTTTGACCGCAGTGCAAATATCATCCTCGGACATGCCTCTGCAAAGATTTATGGCTATAGGATCAAATATGAAAGAGATATGTTCCTATCTTGTGCTCGCTGTCCCTGCTGTCCCGCTGTCCGATGTACACATGCACTAGCATTTTGCTGTGTTCCCCGCTGAATCATTCTCTGGATCGCTGAGCCCTCTGGTGTGGCCAAGTGTTTGTTGGTTGCACATGACTGCACCAAGTTTCATGCAAAGAAATTCAGTGTGGCCCTTCCTTTTGATGGTCACATCCATCGCTGCCCACTGCATGAACATGTTCAGTCGGAGAACAAATTGTTACAATTGTGTCCCTCATTGATCTAGCATCCACCGCAGCACCACGGTTGGTCCTCACAGCCCAGAAATTGTGTGTCACATGATAGTTTCCTTTGTCCGGTCATGTCATTCCTTCATGATGTAAATATCATATTATCCACCTGTCATACTCAAGCCATGATATATCGACTCTACTAACCATGTCATATAATCTAACCATGACTTCTTTGCAATCTATTCCATGTCTCCTAAAATATCCCTATCACCCTCCACATCATATCATGTTCTCCCAGACAAGACTTTGTGTTTATAATCTAACCCTTTTTGTTTCAACAAATGTGTTTCCACTCCTCTAAATTCATCCATGTCCATCTAATCCAATAATCTTCCACCTATACCTTTGACCTTCATATCTTTTAAACTGTGTTTCCTGTTTTAGTTGTTTTTGCGCTCATACATTCACAGTTGCAAGCCCTACATGTTTTAAAACCTTTATATCCTATTTTGTAATGCTTGGTGTATTGTTTTTAGGTTCTCTTGTGATGCTTGTACCGATTGTTTACCGACGTTAGAAGTGGAGCTATGCAAGGATGATCTAGAAGACTTGGAAAGTTGGATGGACAAGCTTTTGGAAGGCAAGTGTAACATGAGTACCCTTGTCACCTAATAACCATATATTCAGCATTCATGTGCATGTGTCTAATATGATGAAACATTAAGGACCTTACTTAATATAATTTTGATATCTTATATCCTTGTTACCTATGGGTTTTGCATATGGGTAGACTGGCTTAGTTTGCTATCACCAACGATAATGATCTATAATATTGATTAATGATATATGCAACTATGGATTAAAATGAGCTTTTTAGCAACATGGATAGAAGGGGGCTAGAGCATTGGGCCTTTTTGGGTGCTCTAGTCTGCCCTCCATAAGGACTGAATCTTAAAGCGGCAACCCAGGACTTATAGTACAACCACGAGAACTACATGGCTCTGGTTTTTGCCCAGTATCTTGATTTGTTTTAGTTTGTTAGCAGCTTACTGAAAGGGCAAGAGGGGGGTGCCAGCTCGGGTATAGCTCTTGTCCTGCTGTGGTGTGTGCTGGGCTACGGTCATACGTGTGCCACTCTCGGAGGAGAGCAACTATATCTGCCTGGTCAATCTAAAACCTTAGTGGCTGCTACTTATTAGAACGACTGGTGAAAAGCTTCGTAGTGATCCATGTCGACTTACCTTGGAAGTGAGTCAAGAGGTTGGCCACCTCGGGAAAAGGGAATCACGACTTGTGGGTAAAGATGTACACACTCTGTAGAGTTATTTCAAACTGGTATATCAGCCGTGCTCACGGACACGAGCGGCCTAGATCCTTTTTGAGATAGATGGTCTGATGGATGGTTTGGGTGATGATTAATCTTGATGTTAATTATACTTTTACCTTGGGAGCTTAAGCATAACCTAGCAACATAGGTTTAATAAAATAAAATATGACCAACTAAAAATGCTTACCGCAGTTTAGTCGTGTCTAGCCTTTTGAGGCTTGCATCCCCTCATGTTATACTTGCTGAGTATGGTACGCTCACACTTGCTTTACAATCAATAAAAATCTCAGATGGGTACTAGATGGTGGATCAAGTGATGAGTTTACCAAAAGAGTTCCAAGAGTACTAGGCAAGTGCTTTCCCCTAGTCAACTGTCCCTATGGAGTATGGAGTCCCGAAGAGAAGATATAGAATAGTTTCTGCTATGTTTTGTAATAGATGTAAGTCTTCATGTAACTATGTTTCGATATATAATGAAGCATTGTTCTTTGATAATTTCCATATTTGTCGCTATATGTGTCGTATGGACATCCTGGGCACACATATAGTTAGCGCTTGGTCTTCTTTGGAAAACTAGGTGCGACACCTATTCTCTATCTCTATTTTGGATATGTGTTTGTCTCCACATGTTGTGCAAAAAAAGTTATACAAGAAAAGAAATGTGGGGGAGACACACCACAACGACGGAACGAAATTTGATCAAGAAATTCATGAACTATGGAAGGGTATTAACCAAGGACCACGTACGATGAAGTAGGCCCTAAGCAGCCACCATGGTGGGCCGCCCAGCCTCCTCCTTGGGCCGCCTAGCCTCTCTCTGTGCCCTCTCGCCTTGTGCTTTGTCCATGGTCAGGTTTGAGCCCAATACACTCTATTTTCATATGTTTCATTTTCTGTTTTGAACCAAATTGAAAATCACATGATAAAAGAACTTAAAACATGAGGAAAGATTATTTCAGTCATGACTTAAGGATAGACTCACATAATATTTTTCCTAGAAGTCATGCTACTGTGGGAACTTATTTTTAGGGACCCCATGTTACTTAAATTGTTGTGGAATAAGATATAGTAGAATAAGAGAACTTGATTCTTGATGTTTAGTCATTGGAGAATTTTATTTCAGAAAGAAAAATGAATAGCTATACTTCTCCTTTGTGGTAAGCAATGACCTAATAGAGCCATATATAGGATAGATAAACCTTCTACATATATTACTTGTGTTTGTATTGAGTTTGGTCGAACCTTGTGACCCTTGTTGAGAAACCTATCATGCTCTCAAGATCAAGATCACATACACCCCACATATATTTGTTGCTCTTACACTGGGAGTACACAATAACATGTTTTTTCCATCCACCCAAAATGTTCTACTCTTACATTGGAAGAAAAAAGAAGTTTGTTAGGAATAAATGCTCCAAGTTCTTGTAATTATCTTTCTTGAAAGTTTTTCAATTGCAAGAAAGAGGCATGTGGCTATGCAAAAAGAAAAGTATTGAAATAATGGACAAGTGTTCGAGATATAAAAAAATGGGTACTCAGATGCCCGCCATGAAAGAAAAGAAGAAAGAAATGAAAAAAGATAGCCTATGCTCTCTAGCAAAAGTGTTTTCAAGTTTCAAACAAGAGAGATATGATTCAAGGAGCATAGTAGAATTAGGATAGCCACTATATAGATATTCCACACATGCACATTTTGTTCTAAGAGTATGACACTTTTCTCCTTGGATCCTTGTTTTGACTTTACAATATATGTAATGCAAGTATGTTTTCACTTCCATTCCTACTTGAGATCCACATACTTTTAGAAGTAGGTAAAAGAAGGCAAGATCATCTATGCCTTAGTAAGAATCCAAAAGTACTACATATATAAGTTATTTGAGAGTACTATAAAAGGAGAAGGTAAGCTATGTTTTGTTTTCAAAATCTTAAATGTTTCTCCAATGAACTTGACTGAAGGAAGATGGTAATCTGGTTCAAGCTGCTCTATTCTTCAACCGCCCAAAGTTTCATGGTAGACACTTTGAATCCTGTAGAGCATGTATGACTAGGAATAGTTTTTTGTTGATGTCTTGTTCTAAGGTTATGTCTTAAGTAATCCATCCTTTTATCGAGGACGAGTAAAAGCCTAAGTGTAGGGGAGCTGGTTGATGGTACTTAACATACATCAAGAACCATCGACCTACCTTGCATAAGTGGTGAAAATGGATCAATATCATAGAATAGGAGGTTATTACTGTTGGTATTTATTAACACACATAGAAAATTCTACAAGCGCACAGATACCATTATAGCTTTTACCCGGGAGTATTCCAGAGTATCGTATTTATCCATAGGGAAACAATGGTTAAAGAAGCTAGTAGTTCACCATCATGTATCTACTAACTTAGTATACCAACTAGACTAAAGTGGAGATAAGTGGTAAATGATATGAGTTATGAATAATGACACACACATGAGAGAATTCCATAATAAATGAGTAGTTTAGCTAAGTTGAGAGGACAACGGGTGAGTTCAAGGTTCCTAAATACTTCTCTATTACTTTGGTTCTATAAGGTATAACTAATTCATGGGTAGATATAGCGATCACACAATAACACTTTGGAGCAGCAATACCCTTCCAACTCTCGAGGCGAGTGAGAAAGTGTAGTTGGGGGAAGGCTGCCTAAAGCTCTACGAACACCAATCCTAACATGGTGGATTACATAGGTCTGGTCAGAGCTGTCACCTCTGCGGCTACCACAACTATCCGTGGGATTGGGCGCAATCTCAGGTAAACTCTAACCTAGACACCATATCTATGCTAGCGATTACTACTCTAGTCACGATCTATAACTAGAGAACTCGATGCAAGCGAAGATCCCATGCCAAGGTATGATAACTATGCTAACCATGCATATGAAAGGCATAAAAGTAAATAGAGAAGATAAATATATTAAAGCATAAGTCTTGCAAAGTGTTAACACTTCTAACATCACTTAAGCTAAGTTGTCATCCCTAGCATGGCGCCAGAAGTATTGGTATAGAACTGCTCCTCTTAGAATAAAAATGGGATCCACAAGCGTACAGATAAAATACCATTGTAGCACTTCACCGGGAAATATTCCAGGTATCGTTAATTTATATTTAGCTCAAGGGAAAGAACTAAGGACTTAAACCTAAAGGATGGATTTGCAAAATACGACTACTTATGAGAAATCAATCACACAGTCACTTACTTTGGTAGGGGGGTAAACCATGATAAATAAGTATAATTGAATTGTAAAGCATAGGGAATAAATCACGCAGAGATTAGAGATAGACTACTCATCATAAAGGTAGGTTGACGTCTAATTAGTTCAAGAGATTGAATTCTAGGTAGGTTCTAATCTACTAAGTCATTCATCTACTCTAGCAAACACACCATCATATATAGCATAAAAGACTCTTCATCTATGTATAAGGAATATTACTGAAGAAAGCCAGGACATAGCAAGACTTCCTACATAACGTTGTTTCTGTCTGTCCTATTAATGGAGGGTGGACTATATAAGACTCAATAGAACTGTCGCTTCCACGAACTACCACACGACCCGACCAATAGGATACATTTGTAGGTAAATAGCATCTAAGCACCATGCTTACATGTGATCTACCACTTAATCCCCAAGCGAAGAGAGCTAAGCACTTTGCAAACTTATACATAAACTCATTATCAATCATAACCATATCAAATGTACTACTAGAGCAAACTAGGAACATAATAAATAGAAACATAATCATATTAGAATAAAGTCGTAGAGCAAAGATACAAAATAGTACCAATACTTTGATGATGAAGATCCGAATTCCGAGCACAAGTCACCTGACTCTTCCTCTATCTAGTCTAAACCTATGTAGAAGTTGAAGAATTGGAGAACTCACTACTAACTTCTGACCCTTATGCCACGCTTTTTTGTCGCAACGGCAAGATTTGGTTGCAATAAGGGGTGTTATCGCAACCTTTCGCACTTTTGGTTGCGATAGGCGGAATTTTTGCCACGCAAATTATTTCGTGGCCGTGAGCCCAAAGATCGTTGCAATAAGTAAGTGCTATCGCAACCAATTGTAAACCGGTTGCAATAAGTGGTCACTGTTGCCACGATTTGATTTGCGTTGCGGGTGGTTTTATTGGCGTTGCAATACTGAGATGATATTGTAACTCTTTAGTTGATGGTTGAGAAAGCGCATCTATGTTGCAATGAATATGATTCGTTGTATGTAATAGTCGCTTGTGTTGCAAAAGAGTTGTACATATAGCAATGAAAAAAATAAATTGTTGCAATAAGTAAGGTTTGGGAGCACGGCACTTTTAGGAAAAAAATTAAAAAAAGATGTGTAACCAGGTTTCGATCCTAAGATCTTTAACTCTAAGGGAAAGCTACTAACCACTACACCATAATTATGTTCTTGTCATTAGTAGCCACAAAAGCGTATACAAGTTAATAACATGTCTATATTGCAGCGATTATGTTTTGTTGTATGTAATAGTCTCTTGCGTTGCAAAAACATTGTACATAAAGCAATAAAAGATTAAATCGTTGCAATACCTAAGGTTCTGGAGCAAAATGGTTAAGTAAAACACTACAAGAAACTTGCTTATCTGTGACGGATTCTTAGGACAAATTTATTTCCGTCATGGATGTGCACCAATGGATATTCCCGGCCCGCTAACTCATGACAGTTTTATCCAGATCGTCACATTGTATGATTTTACATTCATCATACTCTAGTTAGCTCAAAACAATAGGCCCACTATCAATATTTAGTGCAAAGAAAAATAAAAAATATGATTGCAAAAAGAATCAAACTTAAAAGATGATTTGTTAAATTATTTGAACTAAAAGTGAATTGGAAAAGGAAATATATGAAATAAATATTTTACGTTTGGCTATTTCAACATTTTATTCCTGGGTTCTCTAAATAAAATAAAAATTAAATTGAAAAAAGAAAAAAAAATGAAAAAAATAGGATTGAACCCAGAACCTCATATATAGAAAAGAAACACACGTCTTACCGCTGCACCACCCCCGCTTTTGTGCAACCTTGGTTATTTAACATCTTTTATTCTTGGTTTCTCTAAATTAATAAGAAATATGAAAATAGCAAAAGTTATGCTGCAGGTTGGTTCGAACTCAAGACTAGAAAAACAAAACTTACCACTGCAGTTGCTGGGAGTCTGGGACTTCGTGACCAAACTAGATCCTTTACTCCTTTATTAGTATACTAGTAAAAATGTCCGTGCGTTGCAATAGAAAGCATGATTTATTGTACCCTATTTATTGAATTATTAATTAGGCTTGGTCTAACCTTAAATCCTGGTTTCCAGCGAACTGATCATAGATCAGTTGGTTGGGTTCCTTGTGGTGAAACCTGCCCACCAAGGATCAAGTCCTCGACTTGGCGCTAGTGCTCGTATTTTCCTGGATTTATTCCAGGATTTTCCGGTGTTATGCTTTAAGTGGTAAGCGACGTTCCGTCGACAACGAGGCGCTAGTGGTGACTTCGGGAATTTCCAGATCTGCCGGCTCAGTCCTTCAGAGGTACTCATAGGGGTAGAGTTTGCGTACGTGTGTTCATAGGGGGTGAGTGTGCGTACGTGTTGAGCGTCTGTGTTTGTACTGTGTAATCTCGAAAAAAAATCCTGGTTTCCCTTTTTTTCTCTATTTTTTCCGTTTCCTATTTTGTACCATATCTATCCCGGTTGTTCTTTTTTTCTTTTTCTTTATACAATCTATCTCCATTTCCTATTTTTCCCGTTTCCTTTCATTTTTTTGCATTTGTTTACTTTTGCATTTGTTTTTCTTCACGTTGTGTTTCTGTTTTTTTTCGTCTTTTCTTCTCTTCCGTTTCATTTTCTCTTTTGCTCTTTTTGTCCACGGGCAGTTAGAGGCATTTAGAAAAGAAGAGTTCTCTCTTTATAACAAAAACCAACCTGGTGGTGTAGGGCTCCTATTCCACTCACTCCGACCTGGGTTCGACAATTTTGGCCAGAGACCTTCATCAATGTGTTGAACTGACTTGAACCATCTCCACCACGACAACTTTAGTTTCTCTATGCGTTAAGACCAATTATTTGTTTCTATTCCAATTCGGTGTTGTTTTTTTCTGTCGCTGGCAACCGTGAGTTCATATCGGACACGGATTGAGCTGGTCATTGGAGAGGGCTGGACGAAAAAACGCACCAGAAATTTTGCCTCTTTATTATTAGGTAGGTATAGATATAGGTATAAATATATACACATGAGGACAATGAGACTGGAGAACATGCAAATTATGAGAATGAAGATGCGTTACAGCAGGTAATGACATTATTACACTATGTTCCAAGTAATCTTGAGCTATGTACCTTAAACTCTAGCTAAAACAGATCGAACAATTTAATGTTTGTAGACTCATCCAAGAAGCGTTGTCACCGTACAAAAAGATGTAGCACCACCTACTACTCGCTCCAGTAAAAATACTACTATTGTCACCAGAAATCTTTTCAAAGAAAACATTGCAAATGTGGCAGCACCGAAGACATATATCACTCAACAACAACTGATGAATAGAACAAGAAATCCTAAAAAGAAGGTAACAGCTACAATATGTTATCAGCTAATTGGAAACTAAATTGTGCTCATTTTATCATAACTCTTTTCTGGATAGACCTGCACTAAGACTACCATGCCATGAGAAATAGATATGATTTGGGTTTAATTCTTGTTTTGCTGTGTTCTTAAATATAGAGTGCGCCAATCTGCAATTTATTGAGATATTGGTCTGCATTTATCTTTGCTGTCCCTGCATGCTTATTAGACACATCTAATGCAAGAAAGGTTGCACCTACACCAAATATGTAAATAATTAGTTAAGGACTTAATTCTATTTCACCATTCCCAGTTAGTAACTCAGTCAGATGTCATGCACTCTTGCATCAACTGCTGAAAGTTTATCAAATGTGACCTTCCTCGTAGAACTAGGAAATGTAGGAAATACATTTATCATACATGCTGAAAACTGCAGCTTGTGCAGTTCTGATTGGGTGAATTATTCCATGTAGTAAATTCCCATTTCTGTGATACTTGATAATACCAAAGTTGTAGAAAGTTTAGAGATGTTTGTCGTTGTGAAAGTTCATGATTTTAGCCCTGGAGAATTGGGAGTTATGAATTTTAGATGTAGCCTGTTAGGTTTTGACCTTGCTCTGCACAGCAGTGGACCTTTTTGATTTTCGACCTTGATAAACACAGAATCTGATTTTACAAATAACTAGAAAGATGTAGAGAATTTCATGGGCTTTCTGTATTGTTAAAGAATATAATTTTCCATTGTCTAGAACTTTTGTTATGATTTTTCTAAGCAACTGTACTGCTGCTGCCTTAACAATTAAGATACTTTGACAGCAAAATGGTTGTACGTATAACATTTCTTAATTTTTAGTTCTACTTTTGCTTAATTAAATTGACAGCACTCCTTTCATAGTTTTGATTAATTCTTATTTTGCTTAATTACAACCATGTTCTATCTGAATCTCTTTACATTTTGTGCATGATGTAGTAAATCTAATATTTTTCTAATATCCCAATCTTATTCTTTTGGTCAGTAGGTGGATAAGGTTTGAGTGGGATGCTCCTAATCAAACGAGGACATAGCCGAGCTGATGACATGTTGCTGCTAGGAAAATCTCGAGGGGCTGCATAGATGCTAGGAAGTCTTGTACTGCTGCAAGTTTTAAAAAGTTATGAAATAATGAGTGAACTGTCCACTCGTTTATGATTTTAGCTACTATTTCAATGCTTTGTCAACTTATTGAATCATTGATTATAATTAATATATGTGAGTGCAATTGCTTTTGTTATGATTTCTTGTTTTTTTGCAATTATGATTTATTAAACCACAAATCAAATGCTACTAGTGTTGCAATACAAACTATGCCAACGAGCTACTATGCGTGGCAATATGATATATGACAACGAACTCACTTGCGTGGCAATATGATATATGGCAACGAATGGAATTGCGTGGCAAATGGTACTATTGCCACAACATGACAACCGTGGCAATAACATGATCTCTCGCAACAAATAAAATTACGTGGCAAATGATACTATTGCCATGACACAATGATCGTGGCAATAACGTATGATCTCTCGCAACGAATAAGATTATGTGGCAAATGGTGTACTTGCAACGACGCTATTCGTGGCAAATATCTTTATTGCTACGTTATTGATCGTTGCATGTACCACCTCTTGCTACGAAGACGTGCGTGGCAAGTGCTTATGTTGCCATGACCGTGAACGTTGCGACAACGTCCTATTGCCATGCTTGGCAACGGACAGATATGGTTGCAGGAAACCCCAACAGTTGTAACGTCAAACTAGCAACGGTTGCAATACCTTATTGCAACGTGACTTTTTGCAACCATTGGCAACGAACGTGATTTGGTTGCAACATCTACCTTTTGCAACCAAATTGGGCCTATTGCAACATTTTTTTGTCGTTGCGCAAAGGTTAGAAGTTAGTAGTGACTCTTTGGTGGAGAAAAACTCTCTAAACCCTAGCTCTACTGATGGCTCCCTCTGCTAATGAATTGCTAATGAATTCCAGGGTTTCTCCTGGGGTCAGGGGCCTTGCTTATATAGCCCTCTAGGAAGCACCACAACCCTTGGATCAAACCGACCTTCATCAACGATTTTTTATTGATCCTCAAAGGCGGTGGAAGGAGGATTCGCGAGGTTGCATCTGATTGGTCACCTAGGTGGGGCGAGCGCCCAGGGCCAGGGGCGGCCACCCCACTTGTCAGCCCATTTGGCCCTCCCCTTCGAGGGGGTGCCTTCTCGAGTCTTCTAGATTATTCTTTTTCGTAGTAGGGTTGATTTCTCTCTATGTAAATCTGACATGTGGGTCTCCTTTGATCTTTTCCTGATAACCCCCTGCAGAAATCGACATTCACCAAAACTCATGGAAATTATTAGTTTAAAACCCCTAAGTCTATGGTGAAGCTTATTTTAACCCTTCTCTTGACTCTTATTGACTTATAAAGTTGATGGTTAATTACCGTCAACACAAAGGTATGATACAAAGATACACTAGACCTCCGAAGAATTCTCTAGAACCTGAGCATAGCTCGACTCTCCCTAACTCTCATCTAGAACTAATCTACTACATTGAAAGTCTAGCCATAATTCTCCTGGTGTTAAGTCTTGATCTGAATGAGAGATGGCCTCCTGAAGGGGGTAGGGGCATCCTTATATAGGCCGAGGCGGAGTAGAGGCCAAGGAACTGCCACGTCATCGATCCGCGTTACCTCCCTTAACCACCGTTGGATAAACTGACCTAAAATCACCTTAAAATCAATGGAGTATATCGTAGAAAGGAGTACGAGGTAGCAAAGAGCGAGTGGGCTCCACACTGGGCCAGGTGGCCTCCCTAGTGGGCCGGTCAGCCCACTATCGTGGAGTCTCGGCCGTCGTGGTATCTTCTAGAACCTTCTGGAGTTGTCTTTCATAGTTTTTGTGGGTAGAATCACTTGTTGTCGTCGGATGGTTGTTGGTGGTCATTATCGACAAATATTTACCGCCAACATAACCCTGAAAAGGAGGAGAATAAACATTAATATACACATATACATGTGATAATGCCTTTTTTCCACTTGTGCCCAAGAATTACCATGCATATTGTTGACAATTCTTAACGTCACTCGTGTTAGGTTGTCATCCCCAACATGACACCAAGAGTGTGGTTGTATTATACTCATGCCATTTAACTAAATAAAGATATTATAGTATATATCCGCAAGCGCACAGATAAATACACCCATTGTAGCATTTCACCCAGGTTTTCCTAAGTATCGTTATTTATAATTTTATCAAGGTAAGGAAAATTGAAATAGGACTATATAAATAATTACAATGGCAGTAGAGATAATCATTTGCACTTACTCAATAATAAATATCAAAACAACTAATCACTTGTCATGAAAGGGGTAAGAAAAATAAGATAAATGGTAAATGATAATCATGGGTATTCCAGAGACAAGAGGGAGTTAACATTATTCAAGTCAAGTAGTCATGGAGATTAATTTAGAGATGTAAATCATAAGTATTTCTTATTCAATCAGTCTATTAATCAATCTAGCTATATACAATTATCTATGATATAATCAACATGTCATCTATGAATAAGGAACATTACTGAGAGAAAAGTCAAGAACAGAGTAATGATCTCTTCCCTGTAACCGCGTTCTACTAAGTTCTATACTCGAGAAGTGGACTACAAAGGACTTAATAGGAATGTCACACCCGCGATCTACCACATGGCCCGGATCATAGAGTGCATTCGCAGACAAGCATAATCTAAGCACCATGCCTACAATATGCCAGCCACTCAATCCTATCCAAAATTGGATCAAGCTTTCTATGAATATATTCATAAACTCTCTACTAATCATATTCATATCAAGATGTAGAACAAGAACAATCTCAAGAACAGAATAAAGTTGAAATATAGAAATATATTGAAGTAGCATAAAGTTAGATGATGATTACAATGAGATTACCAAGTCTCCGACGAACGATCCTGATCCCAAGCAGTTGCTTGCCTCTACTTGAATCAATCTAGACTAAACTCTAAAGTTGAACTAGAACTCTAACTCTCTTTCTCTCTGGAAACCCTAACTTCTGGCCTTGCCTTCACAAATGAGGAAGAGATGATCTAATTCTTCAACTGATTCCTTGAGAGGGGATCCTGGGGGCTGTTTATATAGCCCACGGCGTGGAACCGCAGCCCTTGGATAACTGACTTTGGCGTGGGGTTGAGATGCATCCTTAGAGGCTGTATAGGTAGCTTGCAAGAGAAGGAGCCGAGGCGGCGCAGGGGAGGGCCGGTCGGCCTAGCCCTAGGGCCGGTCGGCCCCACCTAGCATTGGGTTGGCTCGTGTCGCCTCGTGGAGTCAGTTTAGGTCTTCTAGAATCCCTGTCCGCATCTGTGACGTGGAGATTAGGCCGATTGCTTTGGTTTCTTCCTTTGGAAGGAGGATCAATTCTGTATTATGCAGCTTAGCCCCTGAAAAACACAGAATCACCAAAACTCATGGAATTTGTTAGTTTGAACCTCTAAACCTACCGTGGTGATCCTTTTTATCATTTATTCCACTTATGTTGACGGTTTAAAATGATAGTTAATTACCGTCAACAACTCCCCCAAGCTAAACTTTTGCTAGTCCCTTAGCAAAACTAAATCCAGAGATAACTAAGTTACTTCAAATTATCATCCTTCAAAAATACACAAGCCATCAAAAAATAATTATCCTCAAAAAGATTTTGAAAATTTGCTCTAGTTCCTTAGCCATGGGGTTTTAACTTTCACTTGAGCTTTGGATAATCAGAAAACAGAAGTAATCAAGTCAAGCACTATGTCTCAAATTCTTCATCTCTATTTCCATCCTGAAGTTTTTAATTATATTTTCGAAATAAAACTCATAGTCTGTATTGTATGACACTTACAAATCTCTCAATATGTGACATTGGAATTCCTTACCAAGGCAACGATGGTGTTTTGCCTTCTCTCAAGGTATTTTGGAATAAGGCAGAATATCATTGTACCTTCTCTCTCACCGTATGACTAAGAAGCTTATATGGAGTTTATGGGTGAGATCACTCACACATACTTGCAAAACATATATTGTAAAGTCAAACAATGGATCTAGAGAAACTAGTCATACAATCAAATCAAGATGTGCATGTGTGCGGATACAAGGAATAGGTTAAATATACGGTGGAAGTAATAATGAATCCTAATTCTACCTTGCTCCTTTAGAAAGATTGATCTCTCTTAAAACTTAAGAACTTAGACAAAGAAAGTCTGCATATATATATCAGAGAGGCAAGTGTCTAGCACCCATTGTTTTGGTAGGACACTTGTCCATGTTTTACTCTCTATATATTATTATTATTATTTTTACATAGCTCAGACTTCTTGTCTATCATGAAATAATTGAGAGATAATAACAATAAACATTTGGAGCAATAATAACTGAGGCTATGAAATGTATGAACAGGTGGAAAAATCCTACAAGGCATGTTTTTGTTGTTCACTCCCAGTGTAGGAGTAAAACATTTTTATGGTGGTTCTAAATGGAAAGGCATGTTGTTGCGTACTTCTAGTGTAGAAGCAGCAAATTTAAGTGGAGTGTACATGATCTTGATTTTAAGAGTATGACAGGTCTCTAAAGGTCAACAAAGTTTGACAGTACTCAACGTAAATACAAGTAGCAATAAAATAAGTGCTGGTTTTCTATCCTAGCATGTATGGCTATGGTAGGAATTTAATCTCTCTGTCATACAAAGACTCATCATGTGCATTTAAATTTTTTTCAAAAGTGAACTCTTCAGGACTTCATTGAAACTTAGAACAAGATAAATGGCAGCTCAAAACTCTTTCACTTCTTATCTCCCAACTACCTAAGCTTTGGATCAAGCATATTCCTCCATAGGTTTAAAGATTTGGCAATGAATATTTTTGGAACAGAGGAATAATTCTTAAATGAAGCTAGGTACTTCAGAAGAATTACAAATGAAGCAACTATTTATGATAGTTCAAGTTTTTTATTCGACACAAAAACAAGTTCATACACACTCTATTTTTATTTCAAAAGGCTCACAAAGAAAAATAATCTAAACATATTAATATATATTTTTGTATTTTTATCATATTCCCCATTTTTTTAGATATAGTAGTAATACTAATATTAATACTAATAATAATACGGGTAAGAAAAACTTACTGTCTGAGGGGGTCCTCCCCCAAGCTGGCTCAACTTCGGTCACTGAGGTGGTGCTGGTGGCGGGTAATCGACACCCATTTGCTCGAAGAAGTAGAGGAGGCCTTCATACGTTTGTGTCCCTTGTTCATGCATCTCCCCAAGCGTGTTGCTCATGCTCTCCTGCCACTGTGTATGCTGATGTAGCATGTTTATGATACCTTGTTGCCCGTCTCAAGATGAGTGAGACGGGTATCAAAGTTCTGGAAGTCTGGATGGTGGTACGACTGAGGCTGAGGATGAGGCGGGTATTGCTCCGGGCTCGTACCAGGGGTAGCCATGAGAGGCATGGTATGAGTACGGTGGTGGTGTAGGTGTTGCATCATGGACTCCCCTCACAAAGAAAGACATGCGTCCTCTCTGGATGTACGCCGAATCTTCGTATTCCTGCGGAACATAATTAGAAAAATTACCTTGCCCCCAATTTTCTATTGGCGTGGGCGGATCATAGGAAGTTTGATCTTCCCATGCCTAGTGTCTCGGTTCAGATGGTCCTGGTTGGTCAAATCCTTGATAGTGAGTGAAAGCTGGTGCAGGGGGTGCACCATCTTCCCTGGTGTACCTAGGCATAGTGTTTCTCGTTATTCTAGCGGACAGACTTCTTCCAACTCCCCTGGTCGATCTCTGCAAATCAAGCAAAATTGTCTCCACGGCATATAGACCAAGTGGTCTGTTCGGCAGTTCATATTCATTTACAAATCCCTTGTATGTTACAAAGATTCTATTGCCCTTTTGTTTCAACAGATGTGCTTGACTGAAAAAGTAAATGTCAAGAGATCGGCGGGGTGTGGAGATGTAGGTAATACTAGCATTCCCTAACAAATTCATGTTTTTGGCAAGATGTGTAATCCAAGGAGTGATGGTGATAGGGCCTCGCAAAGTATGAAGGATAGCCCAGAATGTTACCATGAGCCTAACATGAGATATTTTACGTTTCTTGATCATAGCATACATTAATTTCATCTCCTTGATCCTAACTATGCGACCTTCCCTCCTAGGAAAGAAAGTGATCCCTAACCATTTATGCATAATTCTCAAAGTGGGATTGTGAATGTCATTCGTGCATGGGTCGGAACAGTAGTCTTTGCCTGAAATATCTTCCCAAAATTGCTCTCTATGAAAATCGCTCAAATGTTCATCTATTTCTACTCCACAAGCATCAGGGAATCCTAGTCTGAGGCTGAATTCTTTCCAAGTAAATTCATATTGTTTGTTAAACAGCCTAAAGGAAACATAAGTCTTGGTGAAAGATAGAGTGCAGAGGAATTCTAAAGTAAGTAATTTGCATCCATCCTCCGAAATACTCCAATTATTATCCCATTCAATATTGCGAAAAATAAGATCGAATTCAGCATCCATACCTGTTTTTTGTAAGAAGTAGGGGTCAAAGGTTGGGGTATGCTTGAACTCATGATCTTTGTACAATCTCATCGGATCCTTCTCGTAGGTGGTGCGAAGCTTTATATGACGCTCTTGAAGGAGTACGTGGTGTTCTGGCCGACTGGCGGATGAGGATCGGGGCACGGATGACATGTCTAAGTCAGAACCAGCCCGTGATGATGATCCGGTCTGGGAGCGGGTTCTCTTGCAAAAAGAGAATGCTCCAGTGTTGGGCATTCTTAACGTCACTACTAAAAGTAGACTTAGTTTTCTAATTCTGATAACGGCGCCAAAAATGCCAAACCTATCCCTCATGCCACTTAAGCCAAGTTGTCATCCCCAGCATGACATGAGAGATGCGGTATTGAAATATGCATTTGCTCATCAACATAAATAATAAAAGGGATCTGCAAGCGCACAGATTAATACCGATGTAGCATTTTAACCGAGAAGTATTCCAGGTATCGTTATTTATATTTTTACCACTGGGAAGGGATTTCTAGTATCATGGTTGATAATGGAATGAGAATATGGAACTGAGTACACATCATTGCATATATAACCGAGAGTATTTATCAATCTCTTTATACAGGTATAAATGTCACATTAAGTAAAGGTAAAGTGATAATGGTGACAAAGATAATTAATCTGATCAGCTAGCCACATATAATAATGATAAGCACCTCAACAGATATTCTAGCAAGTCATTAGCATGGAATTAGGATGAACTACAAAGATATTCCCTAAGTTATTATTAACTATAAAGTCTAGCATATCATAGTTAGTGCAATTATACTTGGCAATCATGGTGAGAAAAGACTATATCCATGCATAGTGAATATTAGCAAGGAAGATGAAGAACATAGCAATCACTCCCCTGTAATAGTGTTGCTCTGCCTGCCCTATACACGAGAGGGGGACTATATAAGAATCAACGAAGCTGTCACTATCGCGAACTACCCCACAATCCGGCATATAGGGTGCAATCGCAGATAAATACGGTATAGACACCATGTCTACACAATAATTATCATTCACCCACTGTACACATGGATAAACGCTATACGATCCTAGGCATGTATATAATTCCAATCTAACTAAGCCAAGCATATAACTATGATAAACTAAGAACAATATAATTGCAAATATAATCAAGTAGAGCAAAGTCATAACCAATATATTGAAATAGAACAAAGTCATATTCATAATATTGAAGAACAATGATGAACAATTGAAGAACAATAGAGGAATTACCAAGAATCCTCTTGATAGATCCGGGAACCAATCGAAGATTGACTCCTTCTAGTTCTAATCCTATGTAGCTATGCTAACTAGAGATCTAGTTAATGTGGTGGCTCTAGGGCTTGATCAGAGGCTCTCCTCCTGAATTAGGGTTTGAAGTATGAGACGAGGGCGGCTCCTCCAGGGGCAGGGGCCTTGCTTATATAGCCCTTTCGGATGAATCTGGGCCGTCGGATCAAACCGACATTGAACGGACGGTTTTACTTGATCCTCTAGGTCGGTGGAGCATAATCCTCGAGGCGGAGCCTGATTGGCTCCGGGACCAGGGCGGGCGCCCTGTGTCCGACTCCATTACGCCTTCCGTTCATTCTCGTGGCTTCTGGACTCTTCTAGATGTAAGATAATTACGTGTTCGGTTAATATCCCGTCATTAATCCGACATGTGGGCCTTTCTTCCGTATTTCCTGATAACCCCCTGCAGAAATAGATAAACAGCAAAACTCGTGGAATTCTGTCAGATAAAACCCTAAGTCTAGGTGTTGGTTTCATTTGGATCATTTTCTCTATTTATTTGATAATTATAATTGATACTTAAGGACCGTCAACAAACTCCCCCAAGCTTACCTCTTGCTCGTCCCTGAGCAAGGATAGACTCAGCGATGGATGAGAAGTTGCTAAAATGCCTTTGAATTTTGACGGTACACATGCTTTCAAATAGAGTCTCATCTCTGAGTTAAAGTAAACTGTCAAGACTTAAAACTTACTCATTATACCTTTCACCATGGGGCTTGCAACCGTCACCTTTGTCTTGAGCGGTTAAAAGATAGAACAGTCTAGTCAAGCGCCATGTCTCTTATTCTTGATTAGCTATAGCTCTTGGAGTTTTTTTTACAGATTTTCAAATAAAACTCAGAGATTCCTTGTATGACTCTCTCCGGTCTCTCTTTTGTGGTATTTCTGGATCCTTACCAAGGCAGTAATGGTGTCTGCCTTCTCTCAAAGCAAAGTATGTAGTATTTGTGGTATAAGGCAGAGTGACATTGCCTTCTCTCTCATCCTATTCTAATAAGGCTTTTGATATCTGGAGCTCATCGGTGGGAGATAAAGTATACATACTTACAAGACATTTATTGCATAGTCAAACCATGGATCCAGAGAAACAAGCCAATAAGTCAAATCAAGATGTGCATGTGTGGCGAATAAATGGTGTATGGTGGTAGTGATGATAACAATGATGAAAGTCTAATTCTACTTTTGCTCTTTTTGAGGGGATACGTACCTTTCTTGCTTTTAAAGCTCTTGAGGAGAATGAGGTGCTCTATTTTTTTTTCAGGTGGGTATCTTGTACCCCTAATTCTACTGTCGGACACTTGTCCATTTTTACCTCTCTTCTCACATTTTTTTTTCATCGAGGTTCCGAGCACTTGCTCCTTTTTATTTCCTCGTATCTTTTTCTTTTCGAGGTTCCGGGCACTTGCCCCTTTTTATTTCCTCGTATAGAGCACTCATCTCCTTAGAACAATATAGCAAGTGGTAGTAACCAAAATAGCTTGAGCATTTATTTCACAGGGGATAACAAGAATGGGAAAATATTTTTGGCTATTCTCTCCCGGATTAGGAGTAGAATAATTTTATGTGGATCTGGAGATGAGAATGAGTGGATATATGTGGATGCGTACTTCCGGAGTAGAAGCAGCATGTATGAGTGATCGTGCAAGTGAATCTTGATTTTAACCGCATGACAAGCTTCTAAGGGTCTACACAGCTTGACTACACTCAATGCTCATAAGCAGTAAAAAGTAAAGGTATGGCTTAAAGTCTAGCAAGCATGTATGTATGGCTGTGGTAGGAACTTAAACTCTCATCATACAGGAACTCATCATGTAGCATTTTAAGATTTTCAAAGATAAAATTCTCTAGAATTCTAGCATCTCTAGGAATAGATAAACAGCAGCTCAACCTTCCCATATCATATCCGTTAACAACTTAGACTTTAGATCAAGTTCTCTTCCCACAAGTTCAGGTTTAGAGCAAGCTTTAAATGATAACAGTTATGTCTAAACTTAGAGAGAGGACTTCAAATTTGAAAGTTAGGCAAAGCAACTATTCATCATATCCATGCTAGAGTTTTATTATTATTTAGATTCAGTTTAGCATAGCCACTTTATTTATTTATTAAAACACACTAAGCAAAAGATATAGGTATATATATATAAGCACAAAATCTTTATTTGGTTTTTTTCATAGTTATGTATATTTTTATTTTTATAGGGTAGAAGTATATATAAATATAAAGATAAAGATAGAAATACTTAGCAAGATAATGGAGGTGCTCTCCCCCAAGCTGGATCTTGACATAATCTCTTCTGATGTAGCTAGCAGATGGCGGAGGTGTATTTGAAAGTCGGCAGCACCCTGACAGCGATTAGAATGTCCTCTGTCTGCTAGTCTCCTTGAATTCTGTGAAGCTCAAATAGACAACAAAGCTTTGTGGAACTGATTAAGTGTTAGCATAAATATCTAGCCTTTATCAAGCTGAGCCTCCTTGATTTTTCTTTATGTTTTTTTTTCTTTTATAAAGTAGAAGAAAATATTTATGTATTTATTATATATATATATATATATATATATATATTTTATGCCACCACAGTGAATGTACTCATGGGTTTTATGCCACTCGCATACTCACATGGGGCTTTAGGATTTTTAACATTTTTATTTTCTTTTTAAGATAGTATGAATATGATTAACTAAGCAAACTATTTAAGATAAAGTAAATAATTAAAAGGAAAGGATAACTACCAAGTTACCTCTTGGCAAGGCGTTCGGTGTTTTTAAGTCCTTCGAACGGGACTCTTATTCGTTCAGTCGTCCTGGGACTTGGTGGATGACGTAGTCGGTGGTTCCGGCAGCGCCTCTTCTTCATGTGCAACTGTCTTTTCTTTCCATACTTGTCTCGGTGCTTCGGTCTCCTTAGGACAGTGTTGGTTGAGTGGTATGTCTTCAGATCTTACCACTTCTCCTTCATAATCTGCCCATCCGTCCTTGATGACCTGTTGCTTCTGATTGTGGTTACGCCGCCTTCTTCTTGTCCTGACCTGCTTGGATTCTTCAAATACATAGTTAGGGTCAGTAAAGTAAAGACATACCTTCTCAGAGGGGAAGTGCATGTGGACTTCTCCAGTTCCAATGTAAATGATTGCTTTGACAGTACTAAGGAATGGTCTTCCAAGGATGATGGGTGGATCGTATTCATCTTCTCCCATGTCAATAACCTGAAAGTCTGTATGGACAAAGTGATCGTCTATCTTGACAGGGACGTCAGTTACTGTACCTTTGACTTGTCGGAATGTCTGATCTGCCATCTGGAGCTGAATATATGTTGGGTTTAAGGGCATGGTTCCGAACAGAGGTTCATAGGTGACCTTGGCCATTATGTTGACGCCCGACCTAGTGTCACAAAGTGTCTTGTAGAAGTGGGACCCATTAATGGAGCAATAAATGCTTGGCATACCTGGGTCGTCCTTCTTAGGCAAGAACGGTGACTTGAGTTGGCGATCTTGACCTTTGTGCACGGCAGTGACCATCTTAGCTGTCTCGGTCCATACTTGCTTCTTGCTCTTGTTCCTCCTGTTGGTCCTCTTCCTTGGTTCATATTGGGGTTGCTCTGGGATTTGTGCGGTCTTGTTCTTGAAGGAAAACGTTTCCTTCCTCCCCTTGATGTAGAAACTGATCTTGGCAGCACTAGCATAGATGACAGCTCCCGCGGTGTTCAGGAATGGTCTCCCTAGGATGACGGGAGCCCTCTCATCAGAACCGGTCTCTATCACTACGAAGTCTGCTGGAGCGTACGAGGAACCCACTCGGACACAGATGTTCTTCAATATTCCTCTCGGGAAACTCAGTGTCCTATCTGCAAGCTGCAAACACATGGTTGTTTCTAATAATGGTTGTGAAAAGAGTTTTTCATAGAGTACCCTGGGCATGATGTTGACGCTGGAGCCAAAGTCACAGAGTGCTTCTGGGAAGTCTCGCATGCTGATGGAGATCGGGATGACGGGGCGTCCTGGATCGCCTCTCTTGACCGGCAGACGGTCAGTACTTACTTCCACGATAGGGTTACTCCAGTAATCTCCTGCATCAAACATGTCTACAAGATTTGCAGATTCTAGTCCTTCCGGTTGTGATGGTATACCGGGGTTAGTAGCAGGAACAGCAGCAGCTATTTGATTCAACTGAGATTCAATCATTTTATTAAAGCTAATCTGGTTCTTGATGGCAGTAGAGAAATTATCCATTCTATTATTTATATTTTCTAGTATTTTATCATTTGATGCCAATTTCTTAGACAGGTTATCCATTAGCTTTCCTTGGTTGGATACTAACTCTCTCAAAGGTGGATAATTATTATTATTATTGAAAGAATTGTTACCTTGGTAATTACCTGAGTAGTTAGGCCTCTGTTGATTCCAACCTTGATTCTGCTGAGGACGGTTGTAGTAGTTGTTGTTGTTATTGTTGATGTAGTTCACGTCCTCCAGCAACTCAGGACAGTGATTGCCCGAGTGTCCAGTACCTCCACACTCCTCACAAGTCATGTGAGAGTCGTAGACGTGCATGACTTCTTTCTTTTCTCCAGCTCGATCATCGAGCTTCTTCATGAGTAGGTCTAGCTTGGCAGACAGCATGTCTACCTCCTTGAGCTGGTGCATACCTCCACCTCTCTTGCGTGTCTGAGTTCTTTCTTCATTCCAACCTTGGTTGGATGCCATCTTCTCCACAAGAGCTGTGGCTTGAGGTATGGTGAGTGATAGGAATGCTCCTCCAGCTGCAGCATCCATGGTTTCATGGGCACTGTTAATGAGCCCATGATAAAATGTCTGCATCAACAGCCAGCTTTCCATTCCATGATGGGGACATTCTAGGATGTAGTCTTGGAAGCGCTCCCATGCTTCTGGAACGGATTCATCATGTTGTTGCTGAAAACTTGTAATCTTCCCACGGAGAGCATTGGTCTTGCCCATGGGAAAGAATTTGGCCAGAAAGTTCATGGAGCAGAGTGCCCACGTAGTGTTCTTCTCCTTTGTAGCATAGAACCACTGCTTCGCTCTCCCCAACAGTGAGAATGGGAAAAGGCGAAGTAGTATGGCGTCTCTGGGGACTTCAGCCATGGTGAAAGTGCTGCAGATCTCCAGGAAGTGTTGAAGATGAGCACTAGCGTCTTCATGTGGCTTCCCACAGAACTGGTTAGCTTGCACCATGTTGATGAGCCCAGGCTTGAGCTCGAAGTTGCGGTCGCTCTCCCCAGCAGGTCCAGTGCGGATGTTGTCCGTAGTGGGAGCTGAGAACTCGCGGATCGACTTGTTCGCCATGGCTTCGAATTCAGTCGACAAATTCCGGATGAAACTTCGGCGGTCTTCGGATTTGGATGAAGCTTTGTGCTGAAGTGTTGACGATGTCTTCTTGAGCTTGGCTCTTGTTCTTCTGAATAAGGCTTCGGGATCGTCAACAAAGTTGTCTGGAAGATCTCTTCTATTCATGCATCACCCTGCAATAAATAATCAAAATGGAAAATACAGGGGTAAAACTGTATAAGAGAATTGATAAGCTCGATCAGATTAGTGATGCAAATGATGACTCAAAGTTCCGTATTCATTCCTACTTAGTAATCAACCTTCCCCGGCAACGGCGCCAAAAATGCTTGTTGGGCATTCTTAACGTCACTACCAAAAGTAGACTTAGTTTTCTAATTCTGATAACGGCGCCAAAAATGCCAAACCTATCCCTCATGCCACTTAAGCCAAGTTGTCATCCCCAGCATGACATGAGAGACGCGGTATTGAAATATGCATTTGCTCATCAAGATAAATAATAAAAGGGATCTGCAAGCGCACAGATTAATACCGATGTAGCATTTTAACCGGGAAGTATTCCAGGTATCGTTATTTATATTTTTACCACTGGGAAGGGATTTCTAAGTATCATGGTTGATAATGGAATGAGAATATGGAACTGAGAACACATCATTGCATATATAACCGAGAGTATTTATCAATCTCTTTATACAGGTATAAATGTCACATTAAGTAAAGGTAAAGTGATAATGGTGACAAAGATAATTAATCTGATCAGCTAGCCACATATAATAATGATAAGCACCTCAACAGATATTCTAGCAAGTCATTAGCATGGAATTAGGATAAACTACAAAGATATTCCCTAAGTTATTATTAACTATAAAGTCTAGCATATCATAGTTAGTGCAATTATACTTGGCAATCATGGTGAGAAAAGACTATATCCATGCATAGTGAATATTAGCAAGGAAGATGAAGAACATAGCAATCACTCCCCTGTAATAGTGTTGCTCTGCCTGCCCTATACACGAGAGGGGGACTATATAAGAATCAACGAAGCTGTCACTATCGCGAACTACCCCACAATCCGGCATATAGGGTGCAATCGCAGATAAATACGGTATAGACACCACGTCTACACAATAATTATCATTCACCCACTGTACACATGGATAAACGCTATACGATCCTAGGCATGTATATAATTCCAATCTAACTAAGCCAAGCATATAACTATGATAAACTAAGAACAATATAATTGCAAATATAATCAAGTAGAGCAAAGTCATAACCAATATATTGAAATAGAACAAAGTCATATTCATAATATTGAAGAACAATGATGAACAATTGAAGAACAATAGAGGAATTACCAAGAATCCTCTTGACAGATCCGGGAACCAATCGAAGATTGACTCCTTCTAGTTCTAATCCTATGTAGCTATGCTAACTAGAGATCTAGTTGATGTGGTGGCTCTAGGGCTTGATCAGAGGCTCTCCTCCTGAATTAGGGTTTGAAGTATGAGACGAGGGCGGCTCCTCCAGGGGCAGGGGCCTTGCTTATATAGCCCTTTCGGATGAATCTGGGCCGTCGGATCAAACCGACATTGAACGGACGGTTTTCCTTGATCCTCTAGGTCGGTGGAGCATAATCCTCGAGGCGGAGCCTGATTGGCTCCGGGGCCAGGGCGGGCGCCCTAAGGACTAGGGCGGGCGCCCTGTGTCCGACTCCGTTACGCCTCCCGTTCGTTCTCGTGGCTTCTGGACTCTTCTAGATGTAAGATAATTACGTGTTCGGTTAATATCCCGTCATTAATCCGACATGTGGGCCTTTCTTCCGTATTTCCTGATAACCCCCTGTAGAAATAGATAAACAGCAAAACTCGTGGAATTCTGTCAGATAAAACCCTAAGTCTAGGTGTTGGTTTCATTTGGATCCTTTTCTCTATTTATTTGATAATTATAATTGATACTTAAGGACCGTCAACATCCAGCCACACTCCTAATTGTTTTCTTGAGTCCACTCATCCTGTTACACAGACAGAAACACAAACACAACTGGTGGAAATAATGAGGGGTTAGAATAAATAAATAGTTAGGAGTCAGTGATCCAAAAGTCAGTCGTCCAGAAGTCAGTTGTTCATGTTGGAAATTTTATATCTTGACTTCTCCTAGTACTTAGATTATTCGGGCAACACTTCTCCTTACTAAATGATTTTCTAAACAACTTCTAGCACTTCTCTCTTACTGATTCTTATCTCAATGTGGCTCTAAAAATTTCAGAATACTTCTCTCCACTCAAGAACTTCCAGAATCTACTCAAAAACTAAGAATTCTCAAACCGTACTTGGATTTTGGAATTTCGAGTTGGGGGTATGTTTTCTGAGTGTTTTGCGGTGTGTGAAGTAGAGGGAGAAGCAGCCTTTTTATAGGCACGAGAGAGGGAGGCCGGCCGGCCTGGTGGTAGGGCCGACCGGCCCCATGTGGGGCCCATTCATCCATCCCTTCCTCCACTAACTTCCTTGCTTCGTTATTAAGAGATGCCTTTACCTGCCGATGCTCCATGTGATGTGGTGGTTGAAAAAGGATGGAGGAGAGTGAAAGAGATGGAGTGAAGTGAAGTGATGTGAGGTGATTGAGGTGGGTCCCATGGGTCCGTATGTCTCTCATATTTGCACCGTATAATCACACAAGTATGCAAAGAAAAATTACTTTTATGAAACTATGAAAAATTAGAATTCTAATGATGGTATTTTTATATTTTTCTGCCACCACAGTGATCATTATTTACCAGAGGTTTTCACGCTCGGTAAATATTAATTATATGGGGCTTTAATAATTATGCCATGAGATTGATTTTTATTATTTTTTTTTCTATGCATGAATAAGTAAATATGCTATGCAAAAATTAAATGCAGATAAATACCAAGTTACCTCCCAGCGATGGTTTGAGATTTTTAAGTCCACCGAATCGGACTACTCCAGCTGGATTTATTCTTCGGGGGTCATAGTCATCCCTGTGAGTGGTGACTGTGTGACTCCTTCATCTATCATCTTCGCAGTGGAGCTTAACTCAGGTCTTGGTCTGAATGGAAAACACTCTTCTCATCCATCAATGTTGAATTTGACTTCTCCAATTCCGATGTCGATGTGGGCATTTGCGGTACTCAAAAAGGGTCTCCCAAGAATGAGTGACACTCTTGAGTCAGGTTGCATGTCCAGAACCACAAAGTCGACTGGTATGAAGAATTCTCTAATCTTGACTGGAATATTCTCGGTGATTCCCATAGGGTAACAGAGTGACTGGTCTGCTAGCTACAGGCACATCGAGGTTGGATCGAGCTTTGCATGTGGAAGTTTATCGAAGATCGCCTTGGGCATCATACTGACACTTGCTCTAAGGTCACACAGCGCATTGTCAAAATGTTGATCTCCAATTGAACAGTCGATAGTGGGGCATCCTAGATCCTTCTTCTTGATTGATGTGTTGAGGATGGCCGCACTACAGTCTTCTGTCAGCTTGATCACTTCAGTGGTAGGCAGAGGTCTTTTATTGTTGAGGATGTCTTGAACATACTTTGCATAGGTGGGAACCTGCAACGCATCTAACAAAGGCACATTGATATATAATTTTTGAATAATCTCAACAAACTTTCTGAACTGTGCATCCATCTTGAGTTTTCGATCTCTGCGTGGGAAGGGTAAGATATTGGTGTCTTGGAAATCTTGCACTTGTGGTTGAACTTCTACTTCATCATCCTTTTCTTCTGTCATTGTGGGTATCACTGGTACTGGTTTTCTCTATGCCCCTTCTAGATAAGGTGTGTCTTTAGTGGTTTTACCATGTCTGGTGGTTATACCCTTGACCTACTCATTGTTAGTGGCAAAAGAAGCAGCTAACCATGATAATTGAGTTTCTACCTTTTTATTATGATCAAGTTGGTCTTTTATAGCAGAAGAAAAGTCATCCATTTTAGTATTTATATCCTCTAGAATTTTATCATTAGAAGCAAGTTTTTTAACAATAGTATCATTAATTCTAGCTTGTTCCAAAATTAAATTTCGTAGAGGGGGTTACTTAAAATTGGAAGAATTATTAAAATTGCCTGAGTACTTAGCTGGATATGTAGTCTGTTGCTTTTGATTCCACCTTTGCTTTTGCAGCATGGAAGAGTTGTTGATGATGTTTGCATCTTCTTGATTCTCTGGAATTTCCATTCCTAGGTACTCTTCACATCTAGTTTGAGCATCGAATGCATCTTGAATTGCTTGACGATCTTTCTTGAAATTGGCTCTTTGGTCAAGCCAGTTCAACTGTGTATCCATCTTTGTTGATAGTGCACACACTTCTTCTGGAACTTCTTCAATCTGGCGACAGCGTTGAGTGTTGTCTTGTTTCCAACTCTAGTTCTTTGCTATCTTCTCCATCAGATATTCTACTTTTCCAAGAGTGAGTGACATAAATGAACCTTCAGTAGTAGCATCTAGTTGCTCACGTGATCTTTGGGTTAATCCATAGTAGAATCTGTGCATGAGTAACCAATCTTCCATTCCATGGTGTGGGCATTCCAAGATGTTCTCTTGAAAATGTTCCCATGCCTCTGAAATGGTTTCTCCTTTTTGCTGCTGAAAATTATAAATCTTTCCTCTTAAGGCATGAGTTTTGCCTATAGGGAAAAACTTTGACAGAAAGGCCTTCGAACATCTGTCCCATGTGTTGATGTCTTCTTTGTTGGTGTAGAACCACTGCTTCGCTCTCCCTTCTAGTGAGAATGGAAAGAGACGAAGGAGTATGATATCTTGGGCGACATCCTTAATGATGATGGTGCTTCCAATCTCTAGAAAATTCTGCAGATGTTTAGTGGCATGTTCTTCTTCCATTCCACCAAATGTAGTAGCTTGCACTAGGTTGATTAGACTTGGCTTGAGCTCGAATTCAAGGTTGTCCGTCTGGAGTGTTGGTCCGGTACAAATGTTCCTTACACTTGGAGCTGAACATTCAAGTCAAGTCTTATTAGCCATAGCTTCACTACTGGTGTTGATCTTCCTCTATATTTGGTTGACTCTTGGATTAGAAATTGATAATTCACAACCGAACCTGTATTACCCTGCATAAGATATGAACAAAGACGAAACAAGGGTAAGCCTGTCAAGACAGAGGTACTAGTTGTGATTTTTATTATGAGTAAGTGGTATGGATTAATCTCTTATTGCCATAAAAGGTAATTCCCTTGAAAAGTAAATCACTATGACATCCCGTGTCAGAAAGTGAAGTTTTCCATCTCCCCGGCAACGGCGCCAGAAATGCTTGTTGACACTTCTTAACGTCACTCATGTTAGGTTGTCATCCCCAACATGACACAAAGAGTGTGGTTGTATTATACTCATGCCATTTAACTAAATAAAGATATTATAGTATATATCCGCAAGCGCACAGATAAATACACCCATTGTAGCATTTCACCTAGGTTTTCCTAAGTATCATTATTTATATTTTTACCAAGGAAAGGAAAATCAAAATGGGACTATATAAATAATTACAATGGTAGTAGAGATAATCATTTGCACTTACTCAATAATAAATATCAAAACAACTAATCACTTGTCATGAAAGGGGTAAGACAAATAAGATAAATGGCAAATGATAATCATGAGTATTCCAGAGATAAGAGGGAGTTAACGTTATTCAAGTCAAGTAGTTATGGAGATTAATTTAGAGATGTAAATCATAAGTATTTCTTATTCAATCAGTCTATTAATCAATCTAGCTATACACAATCATCTATGATATAATCAACATGTCATCTATGAATAAGGAAAATTACTGAGAGAAAAGTCAAGAACAGAGTAATGATCTCTTCCCTGTAACTGCGTTCTACTAAGTTCTATACTCGAGGAGTGGACTACAAAGGACTCAATAGGAATCTCACACCAACGATCTACCACATGGCATGGAGCATAGAGTGCATTCACAAACAAGCATAATCTAAGCACCATGCCTACAATATGCCAGCCACTCAATCCTATCCAGAATTGGATCACGCTTTCTATGAACATATTCATAAACTCTCTACTAGACATATTCATATCAAGATGTAGAACAAGAACAATCTCAAGAACAGAATAAAGTTGAAATATAGAAATATATTGAAGTAGCATAAAGTCGGATGATGATTACAACGAGATTACCAAGTCTTCGATGAACGATCCTAATCCCAAGCAGTTGCTTGCCTCTACTTGAATCAATCTAGACTAAACTCTAAACTTGAACTAGAACTCTAACTCTCTTTCTCTCTAGAAACCCTAACTTCTGGCCTTGCCTTCACAAATGAGGAAGATATGATCTAATTCTTCAACTGATTCCTTGAGAGGGGATCCTAGGGGCTATTTATACAGGGCGTGGAACCACAGCCCTTGGATCAAACCGACCTTGGTGTGGGGTTCAGATGCATCCTTAGAGGTGGTATAGGTAGCTTGCAAGAGAAGGAGCCGAGGCGGCGCAGGGGAGGGCCGGTCGGCCTAGCCCTAGGGCCGGTCGGCCCCACCTAGCGACGGGTTGGCTCGTGTCGCCTCGTGGAGTCGGTTTAGGTCTTCTAGAATCCCTATCCGCATCCATGACGTGGAGATTAGGCCGATTGCTTCGGTTTCTTCCTTTAGAAGGAGGATCAATTCTGTATTATGCAGCTTAGCCCCTGAAAAACACAGAATCACCAAAACTCATGGAATTTGTTAGTTTAAACCTCTAAACCTACTGTGGTGATCCTTTTTATCATTTATTCCTCTTATGTTGATGGTTTAAAATGATAGTTAATTACCGTCAACATATACAGAAATAGAAGGGTGAAACAAGCAAAACAAGTTAGAAATGTGCTTTATGGGAAGCGCAAAGGAGGGAGAAGAGGAGAAAGGCTATTCCAACCCAGAATCTAGCCAAGCCCACCACACCACCTCGGTCCAGGCCCAGAGGGGAAGCGCTAGAGCAAAAATGGGGCCGAGGGGCGCCGGCCCTGGCGCGCGCGTGCTAGGGGCCCGGCTGTGCCCTCTAGGCCACCGCCTTGGCCCCACTTTCTCCTACTGGCAGTCATCAATGCTGGGAGGACGGTGTGGTGCTGCATCAAGGAATATTCCCCCCTAAACCACCTGATCCAACACTATATAAGAGAGGGGAGGAGTGCCTCATGGGACACACACACCTCACTTGGGAGCTACCTCACTCCACCGCTCCACCTCTCACTCTCCACTCTTCTAGGATAGCTTAGGAGTAGAAATAGAATAGAAATAGTAGTGGAGAAAGGCTTCAGCTACAAGGAGAGCTTGGCTCCTTGGAGGATTTGGTGAGAATAAAGTTCTACTTTTCTTTCATCATATTTCTCCAACTAGCTATGTTCTTATTCTTTACATATAGTTGTGCTATAGAAATAGAGTATATTTTTCATGTTATAATCTTGACATATGAACTAGCATATAGTTTGTGTGTCATGGTCTTAACATGTTCATATGACATGATCTTAGTATATGAACTAGTCCATAGTCCATATGCTAGGGTTTCGTCATATAAAACTTTATGCTTAAACATTCATGCCATATGTCTGTGGGGATTTAGACCTAAGTATAGGTGGTGTTCATCATGCCTTCGAGTACGCCCAAGTCCTTTACCTGTCGATCCGTAGGGTCAGGGAATGCAGGGGATTTGGGTGGTCACTATATATGCGGGAAAGGTGCCCGGGTATATAGGGGCGGGTGATTGCATGCCCTTTCCACAGTTGAGGGGTAGGCATCAAGTGGTGACAGCCCTGTCCGTCCTTTGTATTACCCCACGTTCGACTAGGGTGTAGGAGTTCATAAATTGCCGCATGAGGTTGTTGGCAGACCAGTACTCGGTGGTCTCCCAATCCATTCTCTTACATAGCTCTAACTCTATACCATGTATGTGTATGATTATTAACTATTCTTTGCACAGCTATATTAGACATGCCTGCTCCACTTAGGAACATTCTTTCATTCTTTGTTTTCCCTTTATCCTTTGAGGTTAGCCCATGAGTGTGTGTCACACTATCTAGAACTTATCATGGCTTACCTCTGTATTGAGTAGCTGGTCTATTATGCAGTCATGTTATCTTGTCCATGTCCCTACTAGAAACTTATACACCATGCCTTCCTCTAGGAAAGTATAAATAACGACACCCTGAATACTTCCGGGTGAAATGCTACAACGATAAATCTGTACGCTTACGGATAATATCTGTAAACATAAAGACCTATCGGTTGGCATTGCTTAGTATTGTTACTAGGATACACCAGTTCTAGTAGCGATGCTAAGTGATGCCAACAAAGCATTTCTGGCGCCGTTGCTAAGGGTAGACCCTGTGTCTACTTTTAGTGGTGACGCTAAGAAACATGAACAAGCATTTCTGGCGCCGTTGGCGGGGAAGGCATTGGTTAAAAAGAATCTAGTAGGACATGTTCATGCTAATGTGTATGTATGGTAGCCATTGCTCTTACAGGTTAACCTTGTATGTTTTCTCCTGTTGTGGATGAAAACAGGATAGTGTCAGAGTGGTTTTGACTTGTCGGACAACTTCATTCCTGATCCGGAGGCACTCTTAAGGAAGAAGAGGTCTCGTGCCTCTACTTCTTCTGCCACTCCACTAATGACTGAACTACTCACCCTGTATCAGCTGCTACCATTGCTATGGTCCAGAAGTCACTCCACGAGTTCTCAGTCCCGGTTGTTGCCAACGTGCCCACCGGGCCTGCTGTCAACATTGGTGACAAGAACTTTGAAATTCAGACCGGGCTGATCACCATGGTACAGGCTAGTCCATTTTGTGGACTGCCAAATGAGGATGCCAACGCATACCTACAGACCTTCCTTGAACTGTGTGACACAATCGTCATCAAAGACATCACACCTGATGCTATAAGGCTCTGTCTGTTCCCTTTCTCCCTTGTGGGGAAGGCGAAATAGTGTTCTACAAGGACAAGGAAGTTGTCAATACCTAGAGAAAATGCTCTGAGGTGTTCCTCACAAAATTCTTCCCTATAGGCCAAACCAATGCCTTGAGGGTAAGAATCACCGATTTCCAGCAAGAATCAATAGAAACCATTCCTGAGGCGTGGGGGGAAGCTATAAGAACATATTCAAGCATGCCCACACCATGGGATGGAAAATTGGCTTGTGCTCCAGAACTTCTATGAGGGGTTAACACCCATGTCAAAGGAGCACATTGATGCCATTGCTGGAGGGGCATTCCTCTCACTCACCATCAATGAAGCCACGGATCTCATCAACAAAATGGTAGCCAATTGTGGGTGGGGTGAAGAGCGAAGCCAGCCCAAAGAAGAAGACATGCACACCGTGAAGGAGACAGATGTGCTTGTCACAAGGATGGACCTCCTTTTGAAAAGACTTGACGAGCGTGCCACTGAAAAAAGAGTAATGTATGGTACTGTCAAGGCCATGGACTCAAATATGATATGTGAAGTCTGTGGTGATGTTGGCCATTCAGAGAACGACTGCCCCAAAACCCGTGAAGCCATACCTACATCAACAACGGGTACAACCAACATGGAGGCTAGAATGGGTGGAATCAACAGTCGTGCCCACTACAAGGAGGTAATTCGAACTTCAACTCAATTTACAATTCGAACGAACCTTCCTTAAGAAACATAGTCTTAAGCCAAGCAAAAACAATTGAAAATCTTAAAGAAAAATTGAAAATTCATGATAAAATGCTTGAGCTTATGAACTATAAAATAGAAGATTTAGCTGCTTCTATTAAAAATCAACTGAGCTTTAAAGAAAAAGTAGAAACACAATTAGCTTAGTTTGCTACTGCTATACCTATTGCTAATTTGGAAGAAATTTTGGGGCAACCTGAAACTTCTTTTGAATATGTCAAAACAATCTAAACGGGGTTCGGTAAGCCTCTATGTCGGGAAAGCCACGATCAACTCACAGAATCACCATCCATCACCAAGAAAGAAGATCTTGGCCACCCAACAATCACATGCTCAATTGGCCAACATGTCATCCGCAACACCTTCTGCGACCTTGGAGCAAGCATGAACATCATGTCCAAGATAACATATGATGAAATCCTAGGTGGTCCTTTGTCCACTGTAAATTTCCAATTGCAAATGGTAGACTTATCACTACGAAAGCCGGAGGGAGTAGCCAAGGACGTTCTAGTGAAAGTTCGAGAGGCATACATCCCCACGGACGTCGTCATCCTCGACATGGGCCACAAGCAGAGGGTTCCCCCGATCCTAGGGAGACCATTTCTTAACACTACAAAGGCAGTCTTACATGTGGGGTCAGGGCATGTTAGTTTTCATCTGCAAGGACAAACAATGAGATGCCCATTCAATGGGTTCAACAAAAGATAGCCCAAGACACAACCACAGAGTAGTGTTAAGCAGATATGGCAGGCAGAGTGGTCAACATCCGCATCCACTTCCTTGGACACGGATGAACCTTCATCAAGCAAGAACTAAAAGGAGAAGAATCCTGCTCAATGGATTTTAAAAGGGGAGCCCTCGCCGCAGGTAAACGGTAGTTATCATTTTTTTACAATAAAATATTGCTAGTATAAAAGTAAAAAATAGAATATCATAACTTGATAAAAATTTGGTTAATCTTCAAAAATTTTTCATGAAACATGTTTAAGTTTGAATACATGAAAATTGACGTCTTCATGTCTTCATAGGCTTTTTAAACTAGCATGGTGCTATGGTTAAAATGCCTACCTTGATTAAATGATAAATTTGATCACTATTCTAAAACTTGCCCAATGTAAAGATTTGAATGATAAACCAAACCAAAAATATTTACCTTTTTGAATAAACCCTTGTCTATACTAAGTATGCTTTGGTTTGAAAATGTGGTATTATCGCAATCATGTTTTCATAGACTTCTCAAATTAAGCATGGTGCTTAGGTTGATTAGTCTACCTTGATCAAATTGAACAATTTGCTTAATTTGATCACTGTTCCAAAAATTGCTAAGTATAAAACAAGGATAAAAAAATAAAAATTCAAAAAAAATTAATAAAGTACCTGCCTCGGAGTCTTCATCAAGCAACCTCAGACCTCCGGCCTCGAGCTAGCTTGGGGAGGGCCCTGCACAGGTATGATGCATTGCATAGTTACTTTCTTGCATTCATTTTATCATGCATAGAAAAAAAAGAAAAGAGATAAAATAAAAAATATAACAATAATAAAATAAAATAACAATAATAATAAAAAAAGTTGCCAAAACCCAAGTATGTTGTCTTGTTATCTCAATGACATCATGAAGACAAGCTTGGGGCGAGCCTCCTAGCATGGTCAAACAGAGGCCACAAACATCAGGCCATAGCATCCACCAGCTAGCAACATACCACAGGCAGTAAGTTCAAAACTAGCTTGGGGGAGGACTCCCATAAAGGTAACTTGTATCTCACATTCCATTTAACAATTTCCTTATCTTATAGAATGTTGAGGTATGATAAATATTCCACTCTATATATATATATGTGTGTTGTAGAAATGTTTAGTTCCAATCCTTGTTGAAATGATGAATAGTTGCTCTGCATTATGTTTCATACTATGCCTAGCTTATAGCTTAGTCTTCTCCAATGTTTGAGTTTATTGGCTTAAAATTGTTTGCCCAGAAAAACTTGAAACTTGTGGGTGCAAAATGCTTGATCCAGTCTAAGTAGTTGCTTGACATGATATAGAAAAATAGACCTTGCTATGACTTTGTCCTAAGAAATACTTGATATCTGGAGATTTTATTTAAAAAAAAAATGCTAAAATCAAAAGTTCCTCAATGATTCAAAATTCCTACCAAAAGCCACATGACATGGTCTTTACATATACAAACCCACAGTCATATGCTGCTTGTATTCATGGTGAGCTTTGTCAAATTGTTGAGACCAATGTTGAGATTCTTTTCATACACCCATGATCAAGATTCATGTACACTTTATAAATAAAACTCTGTCAAATACTTTTCTCCAAAAGTTATCTAGAAAGTTTGGGCTATATACAAAAAGATGGCATGCCAAAGAAGCATGAGCCAATAAAAGAAGCCATGCTAAAGAAGCATGTGGCAAAAAAAAGAGAGGAAACAATGGGTACTTAGATGCCCACCAAAAAGAGAGACAAAAATGGGTACAAAAGTACCCACAAAATGTGAGAACAAAATATAGCCCATACTCTCAAAGATTTCAAAAGGAGGAAGTATGGCATATGAGTCCATAAAAATACAAAAGATATTCGCAGTTACACAATCTTGATCAAAGTGTATGACTAGTCTCCCCTATGGTCCAGTTTTTGACTTAGCAACATGACATGATGCAAGTAGGCCTCTTTTATCCTTACCAAGCTCCACAAAAAGCCATATTAGATGGTAGGATGAAAGAAAGGCAAAGTCAAAGGCCTTTGGTGAGGAATATGTAACACCCTAGGTTTTTGGCTCCCGTATTTGCATTTGCATTTCATAAGCATGAGCATCATTCATCTAATTTATGTCTTTGTTTTGCTTGCAACATGAGTATGCAACATACTCCCATATGCTTGTTTCATAATTGATTAGCTTATGAAATGTGAGTGGTGCAACATGTAGATGCAACATGGGTGTCTCATACTTGGAAACATGGCAATGTTGTTAGTATACCATGATAAGTTTAATTGTTGCAACAAGGGCTTGAAACATATGCAACATGGTAGTGCAACATTTTGGTGAAAATGTTTGTTTTGCTTGTTTCAACTTATGGGACATTTGGAATTGTGTGTAACCAATGTGTAGAGTGGTTAATTATGTCCTATAACACCTTAATTACATTTAGGGTAATTAGTGGAGCAATGTTCATGTTGACCAAAATGACCAAATTGCCCTCCTAAGTGTTGTTGACTAGGTTTTGACCCCTAGAGTGCTTTCGTTTGACTGTTTAAAAAGTCCAGCTTAGGAATCTTGCATGGTGGTACACCCTCAAACAAAGTTGTAGAGAATTTTATAGGGAACAAAAGTTTCAATATGGCCATCTCATGAAAATGATAACACCCTAAAAAATGGCCCACAAGTCAGTAGAGGTGGCTGTTTTGGGACATAGCAAAATTTGGCTAAGTCAAGTACTCTAACAGTTTCAAAGTACCCACCTTGGGAGCCTTGTAACTCTTAAACCATGCCGAACCAGCTCAAGCTCCTATTGACAAACTTGTAGACCTCATATCCCTCTACAACTTTGATGTTTACAGTTTTCACTAATTCGGCCTATTTTGGGAGCTCTGGAGCCTCAAAATTCGCCTATTAGTCGTATCCATCGGCTTCGATTCAGTGTTTCAGTGAACTCGGTGGCCGACTGGGCATAGGCCCGTGCCACCGCATGGGTGCGCCGTGGCGGCCGTACGCCAGCCGTGGCCCCACCGGTCAGTCCGCGACATCCCTCAAGGCCACCACGCCATCCCCAGGTCACCTCTCCCTTTACTCCCTCATTCTTCCTCCCTTTGTCATCGCCAAAGCGGAGAAACCGAGCCGCAATTGCCGCCCTTGCTCCTACGAGCTCGCGCGCGCTCAACACCGCACCACCATCCACCAAATCTCGCCCACCACTCTGCCTTGGACCCCTCTACCTCCTCCACCTCTTAGTTGGGCCAATCGCGTGGAGGTAAGGGCACATTGCCGCATCCGCCACCGTCCGCCTCAGACGTTTCTTGCCGGAGCGCCACCGTCGTCATGGCCGTGCTTCTCTAGGGTCTCACCGCCTCCCTTCTCTGGTGTTTCGATTCCGCCTTGAGCCACTGATGCTCCCAGGGTCGGCCGATAGGGCCACGCCGCCGTCTAGCTCACCGGAGTCGGCAAGCCACAACCGTGGGCCGCCATTACCGTCACCACCCGCCATGACTGCCACAATAGTCCCCTTAGGCTGCACCCCTAGGTTCGCATGGTCGAGGTGAATGCGCCAGTGCACTCAGCCTCGCCGGAATCACCACCGGCGGCGAGCTTCGCCGTCACCTTTGCCTCCCCTGTCTCCTCTCTCTAGCCTGCGGGCCCTACTCGTCAGGCGCGCACGCGGGCGGGAGGCCACCACGGGCCGCGCGGGCCGGGTGGGCCGCGTTGGCTGGGCGAGCCGCGCGTGAAAGCGAGCCCCGTCGGGGTAGCAGGCCAACCCGGTATCGAGTTTAGGGTTTTCATTTTTGTTTTCCTTTTGTTATTTTCACAGATTAAATGCTAGTTTTGTAAATTCCAATCTCAAGATTTGTAGATCCATTTGAGGTGATTCCAAGTTTGTTAGGATCTGTGTTAAGTGTAGTATTTAGGAAAAAAATATAAAATGTATATGTGTTATTTAAATTCTAGAAGAATTAAATAGACCATGGAAATGTGTTTTAAAATGGATGCAAACTTGATTATTTTATAACTGGAGTTCTGTTGCTCCAAAAATTATGAAATTTGGTGAGTGTGCTGCTTTATGTGTATGCTAGCTCTGGTAAAAATTTGAATGTTATTGCTTGAGTAGTTTTCAAGTTATACCTTTGTCATTTTATATTAGGAGGTACTTGAATGAATTTTCATAATTGTTCTATATGTCCAATGACATGAAATTTTGTGGAGAGTGTCTTGATACACTAGGATTGCTAGGAAAAATATTGTTTCTGTTGTTTGATACCTTTCAACATGATTTCTTAATTATGCTAGAATCATCCTTGTTGGCTTGTGAATTTTTGTGTAGGGAGTTTCTATGGGTAACTGTAGCTCAAATTTTTACAGTAGCCTCCTTGTAGTGTATAGGGTCCCCTGTAATTGTTGTAGAATTTTCTGAATAGTTTGTATATAAGTTTAATTTCTCACTTAATTAATTAATTAAATTAAGAAAGGGATTAAAATAAATGACTTGGGTTAGCATACCTTACTTTCTGATGGTTTTATGTCATATGTGAACTAATGGTGCCATTGGTTTGGTCATAAGGGTAGTTTGACACATGAGTAAATATTTAATTTTCACATTTCTAGGTTCCCTGGATAGCTGGTAGCATTTCTGGGTTTAGACCTTGATAAAGGTGTTTTCTGAGAATCTTGTGAATACCAAAGTTGTAGTAAACTTCTTAAACTAGCTTGTGTCAAAATTTGGTGGCATTTGGCCTAGTAGTTTAGGAGTTCTAGTAATTTGAAGTTGCTGTCCAGAAAGTTCTACTCTCTGTTTGGAGATGACAGATTTCTAGATCTTTAAGATTTCGACTAAGTGAACTTGAGAATCAAGTCTTCATGTCTGAAAATGAATTGTATAGCATTTTATAAGCTTTTCAGATTGTCTTGTATAATGTCAATTGGATTTGTAGATCTCCAGTTATGTTTGAAGAACCGAGCTGCTGTTCTGATTTCTGTGTTGCTAAAATGGGTTAGGATTTTGGTAAGCTTAAGTAATGTTGCTCTTGTTGATTGTTTAGGTGTTAGGTCCTTAACTGAGGAAGAGCAGCTATACATTAGGTTGCGTAGACTTGGCAAATGCTTCTCTTTCGGAGAAGAGATTTGCACGTGTTGTTAAAGTGATTTGAATAGAGCATTAAATGTGCTGCAGTTCACATTTGCATTCACCGAGCATGATGCATTCATTCTTATACATCCATGAGATTTATCTGTGCATCCATGCAATAGGTGTGTCGGAGGGGTGACGCTTCTGGAGTTCGAGGGAGCACCTCAGGAGGAGGAGCAGGAGCAGCCGAGGTAGCCCAAAGATCCAGCCGGCGAAGGAGTTCCCGAAGAAGAGCTACCTGAGGGCCCTGACCATCGCCCTTCGTCCTTTCTAAAAGGCAAGCCCTGGTGCATGCTGACCTAATTTTTTTGTTAATACATCTTTGAGTACTTCTACTTGTTTACTGCATTAAGTTATAGGAGTTGAGTGAAAACATTTGCTGCATTATATCTATCCTTGTCCAAATATCGAACTTGTATCCCAATTAAAGTTTAGGCACGTGTTATTGCTTAGCCATGCTTAGTGCGGTAGAAGTCGGGTGATTTTCGGTCATCCGCGAGCTTTAGGATGAAGTGGGAGTTCGATAGTGCAGCCGCAAGACACTTCATGTCTTGGGTGCGAAGCATGCCCGCCTAAGTCGTTTAAGGACCGATTCGCTGTACGTCCTTGAGTCATGTTGAACGCAGTCTAACACTTAGTTGGCCGGATAAGTCATTCCAACTGTGAAGCCAAGTAATACAGTTCAGGCCAGGAATCGGGGGTCAAGTGCGCATTCTGGAGGAAGTAAGGATGTGCTTGGGGACACTAGCATAAGACCAAGGGGGAGTTAAAGTCCGTATCACCTAGCAGAGTGTTGCCCTTGGGGATGCGGCATCAGTCGAACCCGCGCTTTCCTGAACTGTACCAAAGGTGACTTGTGCGACCTTGGCGTAGGGCCTACGCGGTGAGTGTTAGAAATACTCCTCTAGCTAGATAGGAACTTGATTCGAATCACCGTCGCTCTCGGTTAGTGAGCACTCGACTTGAGCAGCGACAACGTAGATTCAATTAATTGAACGGATGGTTAATTGGATGATGAGTTAAATGTTGCCTCAATTTATACCTGCTATGGTTATTATTGTTTGCTTAATAATCAGATGATTGTTTAGAACAGGTGCTAAGATAGATCATACATAGGTTAATGCTAAAAGTCACTGCTAGCACAGGTTAATGCATTTCTGCAAATGAACTGTCAGACAGCTCCACTTGAGAAAAGCCTTGCATGATCCTTGGTGTCCTTTATTTCTGTTTCGACTTGTAAGTCTAGCTGAGTACATTCCCGTACTCAGGGTTTATTCCCTCCTGTTGCAGATGACATGCTTTATCAGGGCTTCTACAAGAACTGTCTCCACCCGGCGGGTGACGAGGACTAGATCACTTGGGGGTGTTCGTTTTTTAGTCTACTTAATGCTTTTGCGGGATGGTGATCTGCAAGACTGGCAATCGTACTCAAACTAAGTGTGTATTTAAATTATGCTTCCGCTACTTTCCAAACCTGGTTTGTAATAATTGCGACTCCGTGGTGTTGTAAGTTTACTTCCGAACTACTTGTGAATTGTAACGTGTGATGCGTTTATGTTGAATGATGCGATCTTGGTTGTAATCAGGTTGGTTTGAAATCATTCGTGATTTCGATTGACTACCGGGATTATATGGGCTCAAGTTTGTAAATTTGAGCACTTCGGCGCTTGTTTTTGTACTTGTGCTCTTATAATTTGGACGGTTCTGTTACAGAATACATACACTTTTGAGCGATCGAGTGTACCATTTGAGGAACTGCATTCATCTTATAAAACATTCAAAACCTCCAAAATGATAGTCAATAGAAAGAACAAATGATAAGCTGGTCTGTTCATCTATTCTGTCTTGCAACTACCCAAGACTAGAGAAGGCCAAAAAGCTCCATGAGCTACAAGGTAATACATGGGTAAGCAAGAAGCCAATTCATTCAAATTGTGGTAGAAAACTTTGTTATAAACTTTGCATATTTGAAATATAATTGGCATCGTAGCAACTCCTGATCAACAACCAACATCTTAGCTTTTGCTCGAGGACGAGCAAAGGGTAAGCTTGGGGGAGTTTGTTAGCGGTCGTTATTGACAAATATTTACCGCCAACATAACCCTAAAAAGGAGTTGAATAAACATTAATACACACATATACATGTGATAATGCCTTGTTTCCACTTGTGCCCTAGAATTACCATGTATACAGAGACAGAAGGGTGAAACAAGCGAAACAAGTCAGAAATGCGCTTTCTAGGAAGCGCAAAGGAGGGAGAAGAGGAGAAAGGCCATTCCAACCCAGAATCTGGCCAAGGCCACCACACCACCTCGATCCAGGCCAGAGGGGAAGCGCTAGAGAGAAGACGGGGCTAAGGGGCGCTGGCCCTGGCGTGCGCACGCTAGGGGCGCGGCCGCGCCCTCCATGCCACCGCCTTGGCCCCACTTTCTCCTACTGGCAGTCATCAATGCTGGGAGGACGGTGTGGTGCTGCGTCAAGGAATATTCCCCCCTAAACCACCTGATCCAACACTATATAAGAGAGGGGAGGAGTGCCTCATGGGACACACACACCTCACTTGGGAGCTACCTCACTCCACCGCTCCACCTCTCACTCTCCACTCTTCTAGGATAGCTTAGGAGTAGAAATAGAATAGAAATAATAGTGGAGAAAGGCTTCAGCTACAAGGAGAGCTTGGCTCCTTGGAGGATTTGGTGAGAATAAAGTTCTACTTTTCTTTCATCATATTTCTCCAACTAGCTATGTTCTTATTCTTTACATATAGTTGTGCTATTGAAATAGAGTATATTTTTCATGTTATAATCTTGACATATGAACTAGCATATAGTTTGTGTGTCATGGTCTTAACATGTTCATATGACATGATCTTAGTATATGAACTAGTCCATAGTCCATATGCTAGGGTTTCATCATATAAAACTTTATGCTTAAACATTCATGCCATATGTCTATGGGGATTTAGACCTAAGTATAGGTGGTGTTCATCATGCCTTCGAGTACGCCCAAGTCCTTTACCTGTCGATCTGTAGGGTCGGGGAATGCAGGGGATTTGGGTGGTCACTATATATGCGGGAAAGGTGCCCGGGTATATAGGGGCAGGTGATTGCATGCCCTTTACATGGTTGAGGGGTAGGCGGTAGGTGGTGACAACCCTGTCTGTCCTTTGTATTCCCCCACGTTCGACTGGGGTGTAGGAGTTTGTAAATTGCCACATGAGGTTGCTGGTAGACCAGTACTCGGTGGTCTCCCGATCCATTCTCTTACATAGCTCTAACTCTATACCATGTATGTGTATAATCATTAACTGTTCTTTGCACGGCTATATTAGACATGCCTCCTCCACTTAGGAACATTCTTTCATTCTTTGTTTTCCCTTTATCCTTTGAGGTTAGCCCATGAGTGTGTGTCACACTATCTTGAACTTATCATGGCTTACCCCTGTATTGAGTAGTTGGTCTATTATGTAGTCATGTTATCTTGTCCATGTCCCTACTAGAAACTTATACACCATGCCTTCCTCTAGGAAAGTATAAATAACGATACCCTAAATACTTTCGGGTGAAATGCTACAATGATAGATCCGTGCGCTTACGGATAATATCTGTAAATGTAAAGACCTATCGGTTGGCATTGCTTAGTATTGTTACTAGGATACACCAATTCTAGTAGCAATGCTAAGTGATGCCAACAAGGCATTTCTAGCGCTGTTGCTGAGGGCAGACCCTGTGTCTACTTTTAGTGGTGACGCTAGGAAATGCCAACAACGGCCTATTTAGGGTGTATGACAGTGGAACTAAGGCTGTTTTCTAGATAAACTCTCCTGCGTGCAAATATTCACCAAAGCTCGTGAAATTCATTAGTTTAAACCTCTATACCTATGTTTGGTGATGTGTTCAAGCATATATGCAGGTTATGTTGATGGTTTATAATTGTTGTTAATGACCATCAACAAGCTCCCCCAAGCTTAACCTTTGCCAGTCCCTGCGCAAAGCTAAACTCAACAATGGATCAGGATTTGCTACAATGCTTTCATGCCTGAAAGTACACATGCATTTAATCAAAAATTCTCCTCCGGATTAGAATAAAACTGATCTAACTTTCAAACTTACCCATATTAACTTCAACCATGGGGCTTCTTAGCCTTCACTTGGGTCTTGAGCAATTGAAAGATAGAATGATCAAGTCAAGCACTATATCTCAAGTTCTTTGTTCCACCATTGTTCTAGAGTTTTATAAGTTTTTAAAATAAAACTCAGAGATTCCATTGTATGACACTCTCAGGTCTCTCAATATATGTTGTATTTGTGGATCCTTACCAAGGCAGTAGTGATGTTATGCCTTTCTCTTCCTACCACTAAGGCTTATGTGGAGTTCATAGGTAGGGAGAAAGCTAGAGCATACTTGCAATGCATATATTGCAAAGTCAAACAATGGATCCAAAGAGAGTTGAGTCATACAGTCAAATCAAGATGTGCATGTGTGTGGATGTATGGTGGATATATTTGGTGGCTAACATAATTCTACTTTGCTCCTTGAAAACATATCTCTCTTTTGAAACTTGGAAACATTTGCTAGAGAACAGGGGTTATCTTATTCTTCTTTTTTTCAAGCGGGCATCTAAGTACCCATTGTTTTATATATCTTGGACACTTGTGCATTTTTCTCAACTCTTTTTTCTTTTCTTTCTTTCTTTCTTTCTTTCTTTTTTCATGAATAACTTTTGCATAGCCCCATGTCTCTTTTCTGCAACAAAACATTGAGAGTGATATCAACAAGAACTTGGAGCATTTATTTGGTGGATGGAAAACCTAACATGTTTTTATGTTCACCCCTAGTGTAGGAGTTGAACATTTTTAGGTGGATCTAGATGGAAGGCATGTTTTTGCGCCTACCCCCAGTGTAGGGGTAGTGCATATGTGGGTGGTGTGTACGTGATCTTGATTTTAAGAGCATGACAAACCTCTCATAAGGGTCAACAAAGCTTGACAAAACTCAATGCAATAGCAAGCAGCATTTAAATATAAGTTTTCCTAGCCTAAATAACACGTATGGCTCTGGTAGGAATTCAAACTTTGTCATACAGGAACTCATCATAGCATTTTTTATGTTTTTCAAAAGAAATCTCTAGAACTTTAGTGTCACTTGGAACAAGATAAACAGTAGCTCAAACCTTCTCATATCATATCTGTCAATTACCTAGACTCAGATCAAGCATATGCTACCCACGAGTTTCAAGTTCAGAGTAAATCTTATATCAAAACAATCTTATCCAAAACTCAGAAAAATTCAAGGCTGAAAACTAGGTACTTGAAAGGAATTACAATAGAGCAACTATTCATCATTTCCATTTAATAGATTATCTTCAGAGTCCTTTTATTTTATTTAGCTCTTAAAAACAAATCCAAGCAAACTAGACACACCTTTTTTTATTTTGTTTTCATTTTTTACCACTATAGAGATAACTATTTATTTTATTTTTATATTTTAGAGCAAACTAAAAATAACAAAACAAAAGGAGAAGAAATACTTACCTAGATACACGGAGGATGCCTTCTCTCCCAAGCTGGTTGTTGTCGTGGTTGCTCAACGAGGTGGCCGAATGTGGAGGTGCTTGAATGGCATCTATCCTCTCATCAATGGTTGTAAGCCTGTTGTCGATTTAGAACTTCCACTTGTAGAATTTGGGGGATCGACTCCCCCACACTTTACTCGAAGTGTGGTATGCTCATCAAGGCAAGGTAGAGATCAAGTGCATGGGCTCTGTTGGCGAAAAAACACCAACAGAACCAAAACTTTATTTATTCCTCTCTAACCTTAGGCATATTGGATCATAATAAAATTGATGTTGTGTGCATTGTTCATTCTTACAACATGGGTGAGAAAATCAAAAGGATGAGCATGTATGTAGCATTTTGGCTATGATAGAAAGGGTGGAGTTGCTTAACCAATGGAAGGATTGTCCATCTTTATTTAATGTATCAAACTTTTCATGACGATGACTATCATCTTCCAAAGATAAGATCTGCAACATTTTTAGCTCATTTGGTTAAGACCATGAGATCAAGAAAATGGTGCTATGAATATACTTGAGGAACAAGACATGTTGAGTTAATCAAGTTGGGTCAAGCAAAGTTGTAACTCAAACATGTTTGTGTCTTCATTTATGTGCATACCAAGATCAAGAGGATAGTGATGACCACTTACCTTAAGATGTACCTTCATCTTTGGAGCATGATAATACCATATGATGAAGGGTAGACGACTTTCGATGGTCCTTTCCTTCCTTGCATCTTGAGTTGTTCATGAGCATCTTGTCTCATATGTTGCACTCCTTTCTCACTCTCCCATCATACCATCTGTTTGGTCTTTCTTTGTGTTTGGACCTTTTTGCTCCACTCATTGTTTCATTCCTGCAAGCATTAGTGGACAACACATACCCAAAGGAATATACAAATAATAACAAGGGTAGTGTTATTATCGAGCTAAAGGTCACTTTCTATGCCACAGAAAAGTTAGTTTGAACATTTTAATCAGCATAGAACATTTATCCCATGTTAATAACTTGTCTTTATTATTCACCATTACTTCTTCTCTTGAGGGTTGATTTTATTTTGTATCTTAAGTTTGATTTTCATGCATGGAAGTTTTAAATACATTCAAACTTATAGAGACAAAGTAACAATGAATGGAGGGATTGCAAACCAGCGTGCCAAAGCGACGGGAGCTTGAGTAGAGGAAAAACATCGTCAGATCATCTTTAGAGGAGTCAGCCTTCCTCCCCCATGCTTGAACCTTGTTGTCGCTCAACACTGTTGGTGAGGAATCATGATTTTAGGTCCATTGAGCATGACCTCTCCCCTGCATTCCACTTTTCTTTGGACTATCCGATCCAGGAGATGAGGATGCAGACAGTTTCATGACCTTCTTTCATCAACCTCTTTGATTTTTGATGATTCTTGGTTGACGAATTGGTGTTCATTAGAGATGTAAACTTGTGTTCCTCCTTGATTATCTTTGTCCTCTAACGGCATGGTGAAAAGTTGCTCTTCTTGTTTGTCAGTGATACGCCAGCCGTCTTGATGGTCAAGGAAGGAACCTCATTGGTGAAAGCTTTATCTCAAATGGCTTAGAGATGTCATCTTGCAATCGTGGTTATTCATGGTCTCATGAGAAATAGTCGGTACTCCACCAATGGTTGATGTTTGTTGACACAAGGATGGCTGCCAAGATGTTTGTTGACACAAGGATGGTTATTCATCTTCTCATCCTTGTCTTTACTGCCAACGTGCAAGATGATGTCTTCGAAGATGATGAAAACAGGTCTCAGATTGGCTATGTGAGATGACTTGCACCCTTTTTCTCATCGTCATCCTATCTTGAGTTTTGGGAAAACTCAATGCTAGGATGTCTTCAACATTACTCATAGCATGTCACATTGTTCATCCACTTCCTTTAAGTGAGTGCTTTTGTTGTAGACCTTGTTGTATGGCACTCGTCTCCTTCTTCTTTGTTTCATCACTAAAGTGGTGGTTTCGTTTGGGGTTTGCAAGCTCTCACCAAACCATGAACAGGCATAGCTTATATTATTTTTCTTGCAAAATGTTAGTGGACACATACCCAAAGGATTGCAACAATTTTGAAATACGGGTTGTTGTCCACAATTTATATGAATATCATCTATTCTAATGAAGGGATGGTTTTTAGGACTACTTTAGCATAGATTTAATTTATCATGTTTCATAACAAATTTTGTTTATCTGCTGCATTTAAGCATGGTTCAAGGCAAAGGTAACTTGCAACAACAGACAAAGTGAATGATCTTTGATACTTATAGTTCTTCCTTCCATGAAGAATGAGCCATGTCTCCTTTGTGCAAAGTTATTGGAGTTCATCATGTGCCTTCCTCCATCTCTGATATGAGTTCATCTCAGGACTTTCCCAATTTTAATTTGAGAGTTTTCTACAGGGATTAGTCCAACAAAAATGACCAGTATCTACTAAAGCATACCATCGGCTCAAAAATCAACCTAGACACCTGTCTAATTTGATTTAGGAAAGCATTTTAACTTAAGCATCATACTTAATTTAAAAAGCCTTTGAAAGTAAGATCACCACTCCTAAACTAAGCACCATGCTTCATTTAAGAGATGTATGAGGATACTCTAAACTTGAGCATACAATAGCAAACAACGGTAGCATAAAAGCATTATAGAGATTTACTCAAATGGAGATGAAAGAGCATGATCATGGTGAGGATTTTTTTATTATTTTTTTAGATGCAAACAACAAGGGTGTATGAAAGGAACTAAACATGTAGTGGATTTGATATGAGATAAACTAAACAGAGAGGATGCATGGATTATTCAAAGTAAACATGCAGTGGAATGCAAAAATAAAAAAGATAACTACTCAAAAAGTTTAAAGTCCATGAGCAAGACTATCTCACCTTCCTTGATCATACTTACCATGATTCACAATTTGGGATTTGTGAGTAGCGCAGCTTCTATATTCGTCACTTGAGATGTGATTTGAATTCTTGTGACGTCGACCTTTTCTCCAATCTACACATGTTTAGAATAATAGATATGTATACAAACATATGAGATGACAGGGTTTCAGTATTGATGAATCATGAATGTTCAGGCACCCTGGGTTCTTCAATGCTTTCTCTCTTCTTTTCTTGTAGAAGTTTGCCAGAAGGTCGAAATGGCAACTTTTGTCCTGTCTATCCCATAATTCAATAGAACAGGGGTAGTCCTACTAAAGCTAGTGGTACACTAAATTAGTAGACATCAAGATCATGATCAAAATCTTCAATTGCTTCCCTGGCAAAGGCACTAAAAAGCTTGTTGGTATTTATTAACGCACATAGAAAATTCTACAAGTGCACAGATATTGTTATAGCTTTTACCTGGGAGTATTCCAGAGTATCATATTTATCCATAGGGAAACAATGGTTAAAGAAGCTGGTAGTTCACCATCATGTATCTACTAACTTAGTATACCAACTAGATTAAAGTGGAGATAAGTGGTAAATGATATGAGTTATGAATAATGACACACATATGAGAGAATTCCATAATAAATGAGTAGTTTAGCTAAGTTCAGAGGATAATAGGTGAGTTCAAGGTTCCTAAATACTTCTCTATTACTTTGGTTCTGTAAGGTATAACTAATTCATGGGTAGATATAGCGATCACACAATAACACATTGGAGCAGCAGTACCTTTCCAACTCTCGAGGGGGTGAGAAAGCGTGGTTGGGGGAAGGCTGCCTAAAGCTCTACGAACACCAATCCTAATGTGGTGGATTACATAGGCCTGGTCAGAGCTGTCACCTCTAGGGCTACTATAACTATCCGTGGGATTGGGCGCAATCTCAGGTAAACTCTAACCTGACTCCATGTCTATGCTAGCAATTACTACTCTAGTCATGATCTATAACTAGAGTACTCGATGCAAGCGGAGATCCCTTACCAAGGTATGATAACTAGCTAACCATGCATATGAAAGGCATATAAGTAAATAGAGAAGATAAATATATTAAAGCATAAGTCTTGCAAAGGTAAGATATAATGATATACTAGACCTCCGAAGAATTCTCCAGAACTTGAGTGTAGCTCGACTCTCCCTAACTCTCATCTAGAACTAATCTACTACATTAGAAAGTCTAGCCCTAATTCTCCTGGTGTTAAGTCTTGATCTGAATGAGAGATGGCCTCCTGGAGGGGGTAGGGGCGTCCTTATATAGGTTGAGGTGGAGTAGAGGCCAAGGAACTACCACGTACTAAAGCTTGCTTGGGCTATGTGCATTATACTATGATGGAAGAGATTCCTTCTAGCAAGGTTGTCACAGCTGTTATGTTTCCTATGAACCACCACCCGACAATTGTTCTATTTGATTTTGGAGCTTCACATTCATTTATGAGTCAAGCATTTGCATCCAAGTATGATCAATAGATAGTGGTTGTAGATAAGGGTGGTTATTACATAAGTGTAGCATGGAGTAATATTTCTACCAACTAGATAGTCAGAGATGTACTCATCTCAATAAGTGAAAGAGAGTATACCATGGATCTTGTAGTATTGCTAGGGTTGCGAATAGACATGATCTTGGGCACGAAATGGATGAGTGGTCATGGAGTTCTCATTGAGACTTCGACTAGAACCATTATGTTGAGAGAACCCAAGAGTAACATTGCTTTCTAGTACCACTCCCAAGAAGTTTTGACCTTCAAAACTTGTCTTGTGCCATCAAAGCCACCACTCTCTTTGATGTTCCCGTAGTATGTGAGTTTCCGAATATGTTTCCAGATGAGTTTCTTGGTTTGCCACCAGACCGAGATGTGGAGTTTAAGATTGAGCCAGTGCCTGGTACAGCACCCATTTCTAGAAGACAATATAGAATGCCACCCAATGAACTAGCCAAGCTTAGAATTCAGTTGCAAGAGTTTTTAGAGAAGGGCCTCATTCAGGCTAGTTCTCTCCATGGGGTTGTCTGGCCTTGTTTGTGAAGAAAAAGGACAAATTGCTACGAATGTGTGTAGATTACATGCCACTCAATGCCGTAATGATTAAGAACAAGTACCCTTTGCCTCGCATCGATATCTTGTTTGATTAGTTATCAAGGGCCACGGTATTCTCCAAGATTCATTTGAGGCCTGGTTACCATCAGATTAAAATTAGATCGGAGGATATACCTAAGATAGTCTTCTCAACCAGATACGGTTTGTATGAGTATCTTGTCATGTCTTTTGGTCTGACAAATGCTCTTGTGTACTTCATATATCTGATGAATTCGGTATTCATGCTTGAGCTAGACAATTTCATGGTTGTGTTTATTGATGACATCTTGGTTTATTCTGAGATTGAGGAAGATCATGCCGAGCATCTAAAAATTGTCCTAACCAGATTGAGGGAACACAAGTTGTATGCTAAGTTCAACAAATGTGAATGAAAGTGGCTTTCCTAGGCCATGTGTTATATGAAGATGGAATCTCGGTAGATCCAACCAAAGTTCAAGAGGTCTTAGATTGGAAGGCCCCGACTTTAGTTCATGAAGTGCGGCATTTTCTTGGGTTAGCAGGTTATTATTATCATTTCATCCTAGATTTCTCTAAGATAGCTAAGCAAATGACAAGATTGCTTCAAAAAGATGGGAAGTTTGCGTGGACCCTGGAGTGTGAAGCTGCTTTTCACACTCTACGGACTTTGATAACTTCCGCTGCTATTTTGGCACAACCTGATATTGAGAAACATTTTGATGTATTTTGTGATGCATCTGGTACTGGTTTAGGATGTGTTCTTATGCAGGAGGGCTGAATCATTGCTTATGCCTCGCGCCAGCTGAGGAAGCATGAAGTTAATTATTCAACCCATGACTTGGAATTAGCAGCCATTGTCCATGCATTGAAAAATTGGAGACACTATTTGCTTGGCAATGTGTGTCACATCTATACAGATCACAAGAGTCTCAAGTATATCTTCACTCAACCTGAATTGAACATGAGATAGAGAAGATGGCTAGAATTGATCAAGGATTACAACTTAGAAGTGCATTATCACCCTGGCAAGGCGAATGTTGTTGCAGACGCCTTGAGTCAGAAGTATTCTTGCAATTCTCTATTGGAAGATGGCTTTAATCTATTGCAACCTACCATATTGCACAATATCACTATCAGTTGTTCGCTTGAGGCCAAGATCATTAAGCTTCAGAGAACTGATGTGGGTGTGTTTTATATCAAGAGAAAGATGAAAGAATAAGAGACCAAGCATTTTAGGCTAGATGAGAAGGGTGTGCTGTGGTTTAAAGATTGACTGGTAGTGCCAAAGGTAAAGAACTTAGAAACCAAATCCTAGATGAAGCCCACTCTTCCAAATTATCTATTCATTCGGGTAGTAGTAAAATGTATCAAGACTTGAAGACCTGCTTTTGGTGGACAAAGATGAAGAAAGAAATTGCAGCCTATGTTGCTAGGTGTGATACTTGTTGCCGAGTCAAGGCCGTTCATTTGAAACATGCTGGATTACTTCAACCTTTGTCTATTCTAGGCTAGAAATGGGAGGAAATAAGTATGGATTTTATTACAGGGCTCCCAAACACATAGCATGGTCATGATTCTATATGGGTCATTATGGATTGCCTTACCAAGATAGCACATTTTGTACCGATCAAAATAGATTATCACATTGGAAAGTATGCTGAGCTGTATGTTTCTCAGATCATGAGGTTACATGGAGTACCAAGGACCATAATCTCAAATCGAGGGCCATAGTTTATGGCTTGTTTTTGGGAACACTTTCACATGGATTTAGGCACCAACTTTGTTAGGAGTTCTGCCTATCATCCTCAAATATCTGAGCAAATAGAACGTGTGAATTAGATTTTAGAAGACATGTTGCACGCTTGTGTCATCTCTTCAAAAGGTTCATGGGAAAAGTGGCTACCTTTGGCTGAGTTTTCCTACAACAATAGTGTCGGGTACCAATTTAGGGTACCTAAAGAAGGGGAACTAATGGTCCCCAATGATTAAAATCAAACAAACGGTTAAAGGGCATAACCGTGGCTTCATCCGACCCCAAGGGATAGGTTCCAGTTCACCCGACCCCTAGGGCACAGGTTCTGCTCGTTCGACCCCTTGGGAGGGGGCTGCACCTCGCCCGACCCTAAAGGAATAGGCCTTTCCTCGCCCGATCCCAAGAAGGGGAGCTCTGCCCCACCCGACCCTAAGGGTGCATGATTACTCTCGGACTAGGGCATTGGCCCAGTAGGGGGCCTGCACTGCCTTCGACCGCCACAGACACAAAAGCTCGAGCACGGGGTCAAACTCCTAACACCGGATGGGAATGGGCATGCCTTGACACAACCCATAGTCATGGCAGGCCATGCTAGGGGGCCCGTGTCACCCACAACGCCAGGCACAATGGAGCGGGGTGCCATGACCGGAAGGCAACGTCTACACGTAGCGCCAGCGTCAAACAGGGCCACGACGTGGAGCCGTCTCCATCACCATCAGCAATCACGATGTGGAGACATCTTCATCATCATCTGTAGGACCCATAGGACCCACCCGCGGAGGAGAAGGGAAGCGTAGCCTTAAGGCCCTCTCCTTATCTGTTGTTCTCTTTCTTCTTTTCCTCTCTTTCCTTCTCTCCATCTCTCGTGTAACCCTAGTCCTTCCCTTGGTCTATAAAAGGGAAGGCCAGGCGCCCCTTTGGGGGATCTTTTTCCCGTGACTTCAAATCCACTTCACCTTCACCAGAGACTTGAGAGCCCATCCCTCTCTCAACCGTTTGTAACCTCTACTGCAAACCCAAGTGCAAGTAACATGAACAGCTCGCCACTGGATGTAGAGACATTCCGCCTGAACCAGTATACATCTTTGTGTCCTCTTTGGACACCATCCTCCACAAATTTTACTAGTCGGTAGTTTCTAAACATCGATAGTTGGAGCGCTAGGTAGGGGACTTTGCGCGTTTCGTTGATTTCATCACCAGGCTTCGGATGGCTAGCCACGACGTGAGCTGGACCCCGAGCGTACACGCGTGTTTTGGGAGTCTGGACTTTCTCACCACTGCAGAGAGAGGGTTGGCACAGGCTCCCGCCCCATCTAGGCCCCACGCTCTGCTAGCCTCGACACCACCATCAAGGCCCTCGAGAAGCTACAGCTGCATGCCCTAGAGGCCCACGCCCCCAGAGGCAACCATTTTCTTGACTTCAACTACGTGTGGCTAGAATGCCCACTCTCCATCTTCCTGGGGCCCCAGCCATCCCAGGAGGACCGACGTCACTTTTCTTTCTTCTACCAATGACACGACACAGCTCGCTAGAAGAAAACCGCTCTCCCCAGCGAATCTTACCCAGAACACCTTGACAAGTGTCTCCATTTGGGTTCCGTGACACTACCGGGACCATCAGTCACCTCGTGACATGACACGTGCATCCGCTCTGTGCTGTCTCTGTCGTAGGGAGGACCATACGTCATCGCGGAGGTGCTCTGGCCAAGCACCTATAAGCTTAAAGCCATGGATGGCTAACTCCTCGCCAATGCACAGAATATTAAATAGATATGTCACTTCTACCCCTAGTTTCTTCCAAGTTGTTAACATGCTTATAAAAAAATCATGTTTCTAAAATAAAAAGTACTTTCCCCTATTTTTTGCATTGGCATATCCTCAGTTTTTAGTGACACCCGACCCTAGCGCCGACTCGAGGTCAGGCCTCACTCAGGGGCTAGTAAAGGTATATGATATCCAAAAACACTCTTTGCATCTGACCCCTTCTTACGTTCAGGGCCCAAAGCAAGAGGTCATGGAAAATGAACGCTGATTAAAACTGGGCGAGCCGCAAAAAACCCACGCCCCAGCAGCTACGGTGCTTTTGCTCTCTAGCGTGATCAGAATCTTTTTCGCTCGTACCTCAAACTTTGTAACATTAGCGTCGAAACGGATCAGACCGCACCGACTGACCCCAGCAACAACTGGGAATCAGACCTCACTCGGGAGGGCTATTATGAGTATCTAATATTCATGAGCACTTTTTTGCAGCTGACCCCTCCTCACGTTAAGACTTAGAGGTAAGAATCACAAAAACAAAACCTGAGTTGAACTGGTCGGACTATGAAAGGCCTATGCCTCGGCGGCTACCATACCATTGCTCACCAGTGCGATCAAAGTTTGTCGCCTGTGCCTTGAATTTTCTACTAATTTAGTGTCAGGAGGATACCAAATGATACATCCGGCCCAGGTGGGGTTGGCCGAGGCCCAATAAATTAAGGTTGCCCGGACCCCAACAGTTCTTATGCACACCCACTCGGGGAAAGGCCCAATGTCCCTAACTAGTCCGATAGGGAAGGGTGGCTCTCTCTTTTAAGGTGGCTTCCTCCTCCCAAGCTAAGCAAGGTGGGATTATTCAGAGGCTCACACGGTCGCCGCTCGACTACAACTAGGCCACTTGGCCTTTTTTTTGTTGCGTCTTTGCCAGTGGGTAATAGTGGAGGATGTCCTCATCATTCTCACCCTCTTAAACAAGGGCCCAGCTGATCACGTTAAACCTTTTTACAATAAAAAGGGACAAGTATTTTAATGGCAAAAGCTAAAAGTTTGTTCATCGGTCAAACTCAAAGCAAAATACTTGCTCGAATTACAAGTCACCAAGCACCATGCCCTAGCTCACTAAGGGACAACCTCGTCCTTTATCTGATTTGCTAAGTTTTGTGCAGGGGAGGCTGTCGGCTTCTCGATCTCATCCAGCTAGGTGTCGGTGTAGCTGGGCGCATAGCCTTGCCTCATCACCGCCAAGTCAATGTTCTCGTAATGAGAACGGGCGATCGTGAACAACTGATGGATGCCAAAGTGGAGTGTGATCCTCATGATCTCACGTGCCCGGTCCATGATCTGGGTGGCATGAACTGTAAGGGAGCTCCCCTCCTGTTCTGGGATCAGTGAGAGGTCATCACAGACCAGGCCGACTGTGGCATGCAAGGCTTCATGCTCGTCATGCTCCTTCTACAGGGAGAACCCTAGGTCTCGGCTCTTCACCACCTCCTTTGCGAGCTTATCTTTGAGACCTGCCCAAGCCATTACGCCAACCATGTCAAAAGGGCACCTTGAATCCGAGAAGAAGAATGACATGGGGCCTGAAGGCCCACCTTTGATGTCTGACCAAAGTTTGTCCATCTCCCTACTCTATCGGGACACCTTAGTCTCCAGGGTATGGATACTTACCTTGCCCCGATCGAGCTCCACGGCAAGCCCGATAGAGACGCCCTCGGCCTTCAACTTTAGGTCCCTCTCCTTTTCAACCTTGCCTAGGTGGTTGCTGACCAAACCATGGCCGTTGTCCCATTCCTGCTGGGTCGAGTCGCGCTCTGCGCAGAGCCTAGCCATAGTTTGGAGCAGATGATCTCGCTCCTTTTGAACCCGCTCGGTTTCCGTGTCATCCTTGCGCGCCTTTTTAGCAAAGGCCACAGCCTTCTTCTCTGCCTCGATGGCGTGCCGTCGAGCGTCTGCCTCCTTGGTTTAGAGATTGGCCACCTCCTCAGCGGTAGGGGCGAGCTCGGCTACCCTCTGGCGAGCAACGACAAGTTGCACAGTTAGCTCCCCACATAGCTATGCTTCCTTGGCAAGATGGTCCCAGACTCCCCTCATGACAGAGGAACAGGGACTTCTCTCAGTTATGCTCCATGAGGGACTACAAAGGGGACATGGGTTAGAAGCACATAAAGGATCAACGAAGCATGGGAGCATGAACAGATCATACCTGACTGACCGAGGCGGCGATGTCGCATAGCGAGTCCAGCACGATCGTCAAAGAGCGGACCACAAGTCCAACCCCTATCTGGATGGTGCCCTTGTCTTTCGCCTCCTCTGTATCATCAAGGACGAAGAACATCGAATTGGGATTTTGCCTTTGAGCCCACTAGATCTGGGGGCCTCCCCACGCATGCGGCTCAACGCCCACCCGAACCAAAGACTAGGACAGCCTAGTACTGACACCAAGCGATGTTGACCCCTATTGACGGTCCTTAAGTACCAAATATAGTTATCAAATAAATAAAGAAAAGGATCCAAATGCAACCAACACCTAGACTTAGGGTTTTATCTGACAGAATTCCACGAGTTTTGGTGTTTGTCTATTTCTGCAGGGGGTTATCAGAAAATACGGAGGAAAGGCCCACACGTCGGCTTTACATAGAGATAATAACGTGTTCACCGATTTTCTATCATCTAGAAGACTCCAGAAGCCACGAGATCGAACGGGAGGCCGAACGGGCCCGGAGGCAGGGCGCCCGCCCTGCTCCCTAGGGCGCCCGCCCTGGCCTGAGAGCCAATCAGGCTCCGTCTCGCGGATTATGCTCCACCGACCTAAGGGATCAAGGAAAACCATGCGATTAATGTCGGTTTGATCCGACGGCCCACGTTCACTTGAGGGGGCTATATAAGCAGGACCCCTGGCCCCTGGAGGAAGCACTCCCTCATTCTCAATTCCTCAAACCCTAATCTCAGGAGGAGAGTCTCTGATCAAGCCCTAGAGCCACCACATCAACTAGATCTCTAGTATAGCATAGCTACATAGGATTAGAACTAGAAGGAGTCAATCTTCGATTGGTTTCCGGATCTGTCAAGAGGATTCTTGGTAATTCCTTTACTGTTCTTCATTGTTCATCTTTGTTCTTCAATATTATGAATACAACTTTGTTCTATTTCAATATATTGATTATGACTATGCTTTACTTGTTTATGTTTGCGATTATATTGTTCTTAGTTTATCGTAGTTATACGCTTGGCTTAGTTAGATTGGAATTATATACATGTTTAGGATCGTATAGCGTTTATCCATCGGATCCATGGGTAAATGATAAATATTGTGTAGGCGTGGTGCTTAGACCATATTTATCTGCGATTGCACCTTATATGCCGGATCGTGGGGTGGTCCGCGATGGTGACAGCTTCGTTGGTTCTTATATAGTCCCCCTCCTGTGTGTAAGGCAGGCAGAGCAACATTATTACGGGGGAGTGATTGCTATGTTTCTCATCTTCCTTGATAATATCACCATGCATGGGCGTAGTCCTTTCTCGCAATGATTGCCAAGTGTACTTGCACTAACTATGATATGCTAGACTTTATAGTTAAGAATAACTTAGGAAATATCCTTGTAGTTCATCCTAATACCATGCTAATGACTTGATAGAATATCTGTTGAGGTGCTTATCATTATTATATGTGGCTAGCTGATCAGATTAATTATCTTTGTCACCATTCATACTTTATCTATATTTTATGTGACACTTACCCCTGTATGCAAGAGATAGATGAATGCTCTCACTTATACATGCAATGATTGATACTCATTCCTATATTCCATTCCATAATCAACATTGATGTTAGTAATCCCTTCCCAGTGGTAAAAATATAAATAACGATACCTGGAATACTTCCCGGTTAAAATGCTACATCGGTATTAATCTGTGCGCTTGCAGATCTTATTTATTATTTATTTAGAAGAGCAGTTGCATATTTCAATACCACGTCTCTCATGTCATGCTGGGGATGACAACTTGGCTTAAGTGGCATGAGGGATAGGTTCGGCATTTTTGGCGCTGTTATCAGAATTAGAAAACTAAGTCTACTTTTGGTAATGACGTTAAGAATGCCCAACAAGCATTTTTGGCGCCGTTGCCGGGGAAGGTTGATTTACTAACAAGGAATGAATACGGAATTTGAGTCATCATTCGCATCATTAAGTGATTGAGATCATCAATTCTCCCATACAGATTTACCCCTGTATTTTTCCATTCTTATTGTTTTGCAGGGTGATGTATGAATAGAGGACATCTTCCAGAAAATTTTGTTGACAACCCCGAAGCATTAATCAGAGGGGCAAGAGCCAAGCTTAAGAAGTCAACACTTCGACGCAACACTTCATCCAATCCAGAAGATCGCCGAAGTTTCATCCGGAATTTGTCAACAGAGTTCGCAGCCATGGCGAACAAGACGATCCGCGAGTTCTCAGCTCCCACTACGGACAACATCCGCACTGGACCTGCCGCGGCCATCGACAAGAACTTTGAGCTCAAGCCAGGGCTCATCAACATGGTACAAGCCAACCAGTTTTGTGGGAAGCCACACGAAGATGCAAGTGCTCATCTCCAATACTTCTTAGAGATTTGCAGCACATTCACTTTATTAGATGTTCCCAGAGACGCCATACTACTTCGCCTTTTCCCATTCTCACTATTGGGGAGAGCGAAGCAGTGGTTCTACGCAATGAAGGATAAGAACACTACATGGGCACTCTGCTCTACGAACTTTCTGGCTAAGTTCTTTCCCATGGGCAAGACCAATGCTCTCCGTGGGAAGATTACAAGTTTTCAGCAACAACATGATGAATCCGTTCCAGAAGCATGGGAGCGCTTTCAAGATTACATCCTAGAATGTCCCCATCATGGAATGGAGAGCTGGCTACTTATGCAGACTTTCTATCATGGGCTCATCACTAGTGCTCGTGAGACCATGGATGCTGCAGCTGGAGGCGCATTTCTATCACTCACCATACCACAAGCTACAGCCCTTGTGGAGAAGATGGCGTCCAACCAAGGTTGGAACGAAGAGAGGACTCAAACACGCAAGAAGGGTGGAGGTATGCACCAGCTCAAGGAGGTAGACATGCTGTCTGCAAAGTTAGACCTACTCATGAAAAAGCTCGATGACAAAGCTGGAGACAAAAGAGAAGTCATGAACGTCTACGACTCTCACATGACTTGTGAGGAATGTGGAGATACTGGACACTCAGGCAATCACTGCCCTGAGATGCTTGGGGATGCAAGGTACATCAACAACAACAACAACTACAACCGTCCTCAACAAAATCAAGGTTGGAATCAACAGAGGCCTAACTACTAAGGTAACTACTCAGGTAATTATCAAGGTAATAACTCTTACAACAACAATAATAATTTTCCACCCCTGAGAGAGTTAGTGTCTAATCAAGGAAAGCTAATGGATAACTTGTCTAAGAAATTGGCATCCAATGATAAAATACTAGAAAACATAAATAATAGAATGGATAATTTCTCTACTGCCATCAAAAACCAAATTAGCTTTAATAAAATGATTGAATCTTAGTTAAATCAAATAGCTGCTGTTGTTCCTGCTACTAACCCCGGCATACCATCACAACCGGAAGGATTAGAATCTGCAAATCTTGTAGACATGTTTGATGCAGGTAACTATTGGAGTAATCCCGCTGTCGGAGTACATAATGACCTTCTGCCAGTCAAGAGAGGCGATCCAGGACGCCCCGTCATCCCGATCTCCATCGGCATGGTGGACTTCCCAGAAGCACTCTGCGACTTTGGCTCCAGCGTCAACATTATGCCCAGGGTACTCTATGAAAAATTCTTTACATATCCTTTATCAGAAACAACTATGTGTTTGCAGCTTGCAGATCGGACACTAAGCTTTCCTAAAGGAATATTAAAGAACATGTGTGTCCGAGTTGGTACCTCGTATGCTCCAGCTGACTTCGTGGTGATAGAGACCGGGTCCGATGAGAGGTCACCAGTTATTCTAGGAAGGCCATTCCTGAACACCTCGGGAGCTGTCATCTACGCTAGCGCTGTGAAGATCAACTTCAACATCAAGGGGAGGAAGGAGACGTTTTCCTTCAAGAACAAGATTACACAAATCCCAGAGCAACCCCAACATGAACCAAGGAAGAGGACCAACAGGAGGAACAAGCAGAACAAGAACAACCAAGGATGGACCGAATCAGCTAAGATGGTCACTACAGTTCAAGGAGGTCAAGACCGACGACCCAAGTCGCCGTTCCTAATCAAGAAGGACGACCTAGGTATGTCAAGCATTGAGTGCTCAATCAATGGATACTCCTTTCAGAAGGCGCTCTGCGACACTGGATCAGGCGTCAACATAATGGCCACAGTCACCTATCAGCTCTTGTACGGAACCATGCCCTTAAAACCAACATACACTCAGCTCCAGATGGCAGATCAGACATCCCGAAAGGTTGAAGGTATAGTAACCGATGTCCCTGTTAAAAATAACGATCATTTTGTCCATACAAACTTTCAGGTCATTGACATGGGAGATGACGAGTACGATCCACCCATCATCCTAGGAAGACCGTTCCTAGGCACCGTCAAAGCAATCATCTACATTGGAACCGGAGAAGTCCATATGCATTTCCCCTCTGAGAAGGTACGCCGCTACTTTAATGACCCTAACTATATAGTTGAAGATTCTAAGCAGGTCAGGACAAGAAGAAGGAGACGTAACCGTAACCAAAGGAGGCAAACCATCAAGGACGTATGGGCATACTATGAAGGAGAGGTCATAAGGCCCGAGGATACACAACAGGAGACCGAAGCACCAAGTCGGGTATGGAAAGCGAAGACAGTTACACAAGAAGAGGAGGCGCTGCCGAAACCACCGTCTACGCCACCCAAATCCCAGGACAACTAAGAAGAAAAGAAGTCCTGTTCGGAGGACTTAAAAACACCGAACACCGTGCCAAGAGGTAAACTTGGTAGTTATCATTTTCCCTTTAATTATTGCTCAGTTAATCATGTTCATTCTATCTAAAAAAAATGTTGAAAACAGTAAGCCCCATGTGAGTATGCGAGTGGCATAAAACCCATAAGTACATTCACTGTGGTGGCATAAAAAAAATAATAATAATATATTTTTTCTGTTCTATAAAAATGAAAATAAAAATAGAGAGTGACATTTATCAAGGAAGCTCAAACATGATAAAGGCTAGATATTTATGCTAACGCTTAATCAAGTTCCACGAAGCTTTGTTGTCTATTTGAGCTCCACAGAATTCAGGAAGACTAGCAGATGGAGGACATCCTAATCGTTGTCAGGGTGCTGCCGACATTCAAATACACCTCTGCACCTGCTAGCTACATCAGAAGAAATTACGTCAAGATCCAGCTTGGGGGAGAGCACCCCCATTTATCCCGATAAGTATTTTTATCTACATTTATACCTATGCTTTATTAAAATAAAAAGATGCATAATCATGAAAACCCGAATAAATATTTTGTGTTTATATATATTTGCTTAGTTTAATAAATAAATAAAGTAGCTATGCTAAACTGAATCTTGAAAATAAAACTCTAGCATAGATATGATGAATAGTTGCTCTGCCTAATTTTCAAATTTGTTCTCTCTCTAGTTTAGACATAACTGTTATAATTTAAAACTGGCTCTAAACCTGAACTAGTGGGAAGAGAACTTGATCTGAAGTCTAAGTTGTTAACGGATATGATATGGGAAGGTTGAGCTGCTATTTATCTGTTCCTAGAGATGCTAGAATTCTGGAGAATTTTATCTTTGAAAATCTTTAAAATGTTGCATGATGAGTTCCTGTATGATGAGAGTTTAAATTCCTACCACAGCCATATATACATGCTTGTTAGATTAAGAGCCGCACTTTTACTACTTACTGCTTGTGGGCATTGAGTGTGGTCAAGCTGTGTAGACCCTTAGGAACTTGTCATGTGGTTAAAATCAAGATTCACTTGCACGTTCACTCATACATGCTGCTTCTACTCCGGAAGTACGCATCCACATATATCCACTCATTTCCATCTCCAGATTCACCCAAAATTATTCTACTCCTGACCCGGGAGAGAATAGCCAAAAACATTATCCCATTCCTGTTATTCCCTGTGAAGTTAATGCTCAAGTCATTTCTACTACCACTTGCTATATTTTCAAAAGAGGGAGATTGCTCTAAAAAAATATAAATACGAGTAAATAAAAAGGAGCAAGTGCTCGGAACCTCGAAGAAAGAAAAAGTGAGACGAGAGGTAAAAATGGACAAGTGTCCGACAGTAGAATTAGGGGTACAAGATACCCACCTGAGAGAAAAAAATAAATAAAAATAAAAAAAATAGAGCATCTCATTCCCCTCAAAAGTTTTAAAAAGCAAGAAAGGTATGTATTCCCTCAAAAAGAGCATTAGACTTTTGTTATCACCATCATCACCATACACCACTCATTCACCACACATGCACATCTTGATTTGACTTATTGACTTGTTTCTCTGGATCCATGGTTTGACTATGCAATAAATGTTCTATGAGTATGTATACTGTATCTCCCACCTATGAGCTCCAGATATCAAAGCCTTATTAGAGTAGGGTGAGAGAGAAGGCAATGTCACTACGCCTTATACCATAAATACCACATACTTTGAGAGAGAAGGCATATACCATTACTGCCTTGGTAAGGATCCAGAAATACCACAAAAGAGAGACCCGAGAAAGTCATACAAGGAATCTCTGAGTTTTATTTGAAAAATTTGCAAAAACTCCAGAGCTATAGCTGATCAAGAATAAGAGACATGGCGTTTGACTAGACCGTTCTATCTTTTAACCACTCAAGATGCAGGTGACGGTTGCAAGCCCCATGGTGAAAGGTAAAATGAGTAAGTTTTAAGTCTTGACAGTTTACTCTAACTCAGGGATGAGACCTTATTTGAAAGCATATGTACCGTCAACGTTCAAAGGCGTTGCAGCAACTTCTGATCCATAATGAGTCTATCCTTGCTCAGGGACGAGCAAGAGGTAAGCTTGGGGGAGTTTGTTGACGGTCCTTAAGTACCAAATATAGTTATCAAATAAATAAAGAAAAGGATCCAAATGCAACCAACACCTAGACTTAGGGTTTTATCTGACAGAATTCCACAAGTTTTGGTGTTTGTCTGTTTCTGCAGGGGGTTATCAGAAAATACAGAGGAAAGGCCCAAACGTCGGGTTTACATAGAGATAATAACGTGTTCACCGATTTTCTATCATCTAGAAGACTCCAGAAGCCACGAGATCGAACGGGAGGCCGAACGGGCCCGGAGGCAGGGCGCCCGCCCTGCTCCCTAGGGCGCCCGCCCTGGCCTGAGAGCCAATCAGGCTCCGCCTCGCGGATTATGCTCCACCGACCTAAGGGATCAAGGAAAACCATGCGATTAATGTCGGTTTGATCCGACGGCCCACGTTCACTTGAGGGGGCTATATAAGCAGGACCCCTGGCCCCTGGAGGAGGCACTCCCTCATTCTCAATTCCTCAAACCCTAATCTCAGGAGGAGAGTCTCTGATCAAGCCCTAGAGCCACCACATCAACTAGATCTCTAGTATAGCATAGCTACATAGGATTAGAACTAGAAGGAGTCAATCTTCGATTGGTTTCCGGATCTGTCAAGAGGATTCTTGGTAATTCCTTTACTGTTCTTCATTGTTCATCTTTGTTCTTCAATATTATGAATACAACTTTGTTCTATTTCAATATATTGATTATGACTATGCTTTACTTGTTTATGTTTGCGATTATATTGTTCTTAGTTTATCGTAGTTATACGCTTGGCTTAGTTAGATTGGAATTATATACATGTTTAGGATCGTATAGCGTTTATCCATCGGATCCATGGGTAAATGATAAATATTGTGTAGGCGTGGTGCTTAGACCATATTTATCTGCGATTGCACCTTATATGCCGGATCGTGGGGTGGTCCGCGATGGTGACAGCTTCGTTGGTTCTTATATAGTCCCCCTCCCGTGTGTAAGGCAGACAGAGCAACATTATTACGGGGGAGTGATTGCTATGTTTCTCATCTTCCTTGATAATATCACTATGCATGGGCGTAGTCCTTTCTCGCAATGATTGCCAAGTGTACTTGCACTAACTATGATATGCTAGACTTTATAGTTAAGAATAACTTAGGAAATATCCTTGTAGTTCGTCCTAATACCATGCTAATGACTTGCTAGAATATCTGTTGAGGTGCTTATCATTATTATATGTGGCTAGCTGATCAGATTAATTATCTTTGTCACCATTCATACTTTATCTATATTTTATGTGACACTTACCCCTGTATGCAAGAGATAGATGAATGCTCTCACTTATACATGCAATGATTGATACTCATTCCTATATTCCATTCCATAATCAACATTGATGTTAGTGATCCCTTCCCAGTGGTAAAAATATAAATAACGATACCTGGAATACTTCCCGGTTAAAATGCTACATCGGTATTAATCTGTGCGCTTGCAGATCTTATTTATTATTTATTTAGAAGAGCAGTTGCATATTTCAATACCGCATCTCTCATGTCATGCTGGGGATGACAACACCGCTTAAGTGGCATGAGGGATAGGTTCGACATTTTTGGCACCGTTATCAGAATTAGAAAACTAAGTCTACTTTTGGTAATGACGTTAAGAATGCCCAACAACCCCTCCTGCGGCAACGCCTCCTCCAGAACGGTCCGTCTAGTGGCAGCAGGGGTGGGCGACACGGGCATGAACACCTAACTCATTTCCACATCCTCCGTGGATGCCTCAAACACGCTTGCCTCTACCCGCCCCATCACGGACGCAGCTGCCGGCATGGGCGACAGCTTCGATTGTGCCATCTCCACCGCGGGCGCCTCGAGCATGCTCTCCTCCATCTGCCCTACCGTGGCCGCAGCGACCCACCCTAGCGATAGCTCCGGTGACATCACCACCATCACGGACATCCCCACCTCCATTCGTGTGGGCGGCGACACCATCTGTGATGTCTCCTCTTGAGACATGGCAGTCATGCCCAGCCGTGGCACGTCTGCCATAGACACCGCTGCCTCCACCTGCGGCGTCACAACTGCACCTAGCTGCACTGCGTCCTCTGTGGGCACCTCATGCGTGCCCTCTCCTGCTTGCCTTGCAGGCATGGCTGCCACTATTAGTGGCACTCCCATAGATGACACTGAGGATGTCCCAACGCCAACCCTCCCAGCCTTCGGCGCGGTGTCAGTCGGCTCTTGGCGTGTCGATCGGCGAGCAAGCACCTTCTGTGGCATGAGCAATAGGGGAATCCCACATCTGCCAACACTGCAAAGGGTGCAACACTTAGCCATCGGTGAAATTCATCAAAACAAGAGGAGCGAAGAATTTTTATCTCACCTCGGCGCCATCGGAAAGTGACGCTTTGAGGCTAGCCCCCCGATCCTGGCTGCTGCTTGTCGGCGCGTTGCCACTTCGAGCCCTCTCGCTGTTGGTGGCATGGAGGCCGTGGTGCTTCAAAAGCACAATGGCCTTAAGGAGGTCGCCCAACCTCCTCTTCTCCTTGTCAATGGGGCCCTACCTCCACGACTGTGGTGGCTCCTCGATCAAGCGATTGGAGAGGATCGGTAGGGGGCGTCAGCGTCGTTCTTCAAGTAGAACACTGCTTGTGCTACCCCTTGTTGGACTTCGACAAGGCGATGGGCATGTACTCAGACACCCAGTGGCCTTGGAGGTGGATACTCAGGCATCCCATCAGCACTGGTAGGTCCTCCCCATCTTCTCCCTCTTCTTCTATAGGGAAACAACGAAGAAATATTTGCACAACTCGAAGTGGGGCTCGACCCCCAAATACCCCTCGCACAATGCAATGAAGGTAGCGATGTGCTAGACCCCATTGGGGTTTAGGTGATGTAGCTTGATGTCATAGCAGTGCAGCAGCCCCCGGAAGAATCGGTGAGGGGGAACCGCAAGCCCGCGCTCGTGGAATGGCACGAAGGAGACGACGTAGCCATATGGCGGCATCAGCACCTTCTTGTCACCGAGCACGATCCATTCATTCACCTCTGTCCTCACCCGAAGGAGCCCACGCTTGACAAGGGCCTCCATGCGAGCATAGAGGATGTTAGAGCAATGCCATGACTCCATGAAGAAAGGAGGGCGAGAGACTCTAGCGCTAGTGGCAGAGCGGCGGCGAAAGAACGAGAGTAAGAAATCCTGGAGCGGGCGGCAGGGAAGCGGATGTGACAAGATTGCGATTGGATGTGTCAATGATGGGAGGTAAGGCTCTCTATTAATAGGGGGCGGGAAAAACAACAAGGTGAACCGTTCGCCTAGATCCACACGCTTGTTGTGTCCCGTCATCACGCCCCTCTGGGAATCATGTACATGCCACCCCCGGCCGTACCCTCGAAGGACGCACCGAATGACGGTTTGTCCACCCTAATGGGCCATGAACTGCTATAGGTAAGAGGGGCACAAAGCTAAAAATGTTCCTACTGCCCATCAAGGCCCAAGAGTTTGAAGGCTGGTCCACCGACGGGTTCGACAGCCGCTCTAGGGCGCCTTTTAGAGCGAGGGATGGAAAAGGAAGGGCCCGCTAGCAGCTGGTACCCAGGCGCATGAGGTGTCTAGTGTATCCTTAAGGCAGCTCTCCACCTCACCGAGGGTGATCACCTCCCTTAAGACCATCACTGTCCCCTCCGGCGCCGAGTCAGGCATCATCTCCCACATCTGAAGCTTGCGCGCCATCAGCGGCGCCAGCCTCCTAACATGGTAAGCCTCGATGACACCGACCCCGCGGAGGCCGGTGCCCTTCAGGGTCTCGATGGCCTAGAGGAGGTCACCCAGTTTTCTCTATGCCTTGGCGATGGGCCCATACCTCCACACGTTCGGTGCCTCCTTGATTGGGCAACCAGAGAAGATCGGTAGGGGGCGGCATCGTTATTCTTCAGATAGAACCAGAACTTGTGCCACCCCTTGTTGGACTTCCTTAGTAGGATTAGCATGTACTCTAATGCTTAGGAGCTCTAGAGATGGATGTTGGCGCACCCTATCGGCACTAACAGGTCAGCCGACTTCTTCTTCTCTGCCTTTTTCCTTTGCAGCTCGGTGGTGAAGAAATACTTCTAGAGCTCGAAGTGGGGCTTGATCCCCAAGTACCCCTCACAGAGCACGATGAAGGCCGAGATATGCTAAATCCCATTGGTTTTCAAGTGCTGTAGCTCAATCCCATAGTGGTGAAGGAGCCCATGGAGGAACTTGTGGGGGGGAGACGCCAACCCGCATTCATCAAAGTGCACGAACGAGACGACGTAGCCATCGGGCACCACTGGCCCATCTTTGTTGCCAGGTATGAGCCTTCTTGATGAGGCCCTCCATGCACAAATGGCAGACATCAGAGCAAGACCATGACTCCATTAGGGACTGGGGGTGGCGGTGTGAGGACTAAGCTACGACAGAAGGAAGCGCGAGGCATGTAACACCCCAGGTGTTAGACATGCATTTGGCACTAGCATTGCATGAGCCTAAGCATCATTTGTTCATATATGAGCATGGGACATATATGTTGCACTAGTGCAACATGTGAAACATGCCTATATGGAATGTGCTTGAAACATCTACAACATCTCCTTGAAACATATGCAACACACTCTTGTTAATTATGTTTCAATGTGTGTATGTTAGATGCTCATGCTTGGTAATGCAAGTGAGTGTGGATGTCACTTATTTCATGTGTCTCACATCACTCTCTATCTATAGTGAACCCTGGAAAAGTTTCATGAAGTTTGGAATCAAAAAGTCACATGAAATGATAAGTTATATGGTTGTTTGGATTATAACTGAAACATGCTTCTGAAACATGGAAACATGTCTTACATTCAATGTGAACTAATGTTTATGCAACATACAAATGCAATAGGTGCAACACATCTTGGACACATGTGGAACAACCTAGTGAAACATGTGTAGCATGTACCTTGAAGCAAACACATGAAACAATTGAAATATGGCCTTGAAACAAGCACTACAATTATAGTAACTTCTATGTTTCAGTGCATGTGAGGCCTACACTTTTGTGCAACCTATGCATGGTAGGTATGTTTGGCCTCTACCACACCTTAACTACACCTAGGACACTTAATGGAATAATGTTCATGTTGATCATTTTGCCTAAATGTGCTTCTAAGTGATGGTTGACCATGTATGGACCCTAGAACCTTTTTGTTTGACCATTTCAAAAGTGTGACCTAGAAGCTTTGTGTGACTATGCACCCTTTTACAAAGTTGTAGAGAATTTTATAAGGAACAAACTTTGTTTAAGAGTCAAGTCATGAAAATGTGTGGAACATGCTCAAAGATGGCCCACAAGTCAGAAATAGGGGCTGATTTGGCACATGGAAAATTTGGCTGAGTCTTTATGCTGTTTTAGTGATAAGTGTCCTAGTTTGGAGCTCTATATCTTCCTAATTAGGCTGAACCAGATCAAGGTACTTTAATAAAAGTTGTAGCTTGAGTCGGATACAACAAATTTCATTTTTGGATCATACCATGATTCAACTTGGAAGGAAGTGAAACTGAGGCCCCAAGTTTGAACTTACTGTTATTTCAGACACAAATATTCTCAACCTATAATTCATAGTCATCGGCGTCGGCATGCCGTGTTCTCATAATTTCGTTAAGTAACTTGGCTTGATCCCAAAATAAAGGTTGTAGCCAATGTCTTTGAGAAGGACATACAAGAAGTTGGATCAAATTCGGCCACGTTGTGACCAAGTAATTGGAGCCCAAACCGAGCAAAGCATAATCTTGTTAGCTCACTGACACTATCATCTTTGAGGTTAATTAAACACTATTATAGAGCCCTAATGACTATGATCCCTTAAGCAATATTGTAGAGTTTGTCGTGGGCTTCAACATTGCTTTTAAGCCCATGGCCAAATTTCTACCCGAGCAGCCCAAAAACGGCCTCCAAGACGCGCTAGACCGCGCCCACAACCTGTTCGGAGAATTGCCCCTTTGGGTGACACGTGCTCCCGACGTGGCCACCATGCGCGAGCCCACGCCTGGCCTTGCTGCTGCGCGTCCCAGCGCCCCGGCCTCTTCCAGCGTGGACGCCCGAGCTCCTCCCCATCCTCCACTTCCTCGCACTCTCCCTCTCGCGCTGTTGCTGCTCGTGGTCACGACCGCCATGAACGAGTGAGCAGAGCTCGCGCCGCCGCTGCCGCTCCCGATGCTTCAAGCCACCGCGGTCGCAGCTGCGTGCGCCACCAACCTCGCCAACCCCTTCTCCCTCCCGTGCGCACGCCTTGGACGTCTTGCTCACAGCCGGAGCGTGGCTGCCCTAAGCCGGGTCACCATGGCCGCCATGGCCAAGCTCCGAGCCGCCACCGATTCCTAGCCTCCGATCTCCCTCCGCCCGAACGAGGCACCACACCACCTCCCTCGCCTCACGCCACACCTCCCGCGCTCCTCGCCTTAGGCCGCTCGTCACCGGAGCACCGCCACCGCCTGCCGCCGTCGTCCCGTGCTGCCGGCGCTCGCGGCCAGGGCGCCATAGGTAGTCTCCGAGAGAGCTACCACCTCCCTTGGGAGCGCACAGGGTAGGGGATGCTCCAGGCCTACCGCCGCCGCAGGCGACCGCCTCACCGCCGGATGGCCGGCCGGCGCTCGCCCTCCCCTGCTCCTGGTGTCCCAAATTAAGAGGAAGGAGCCGGTCCTGTGTCCCTCTCTCTGTCACTCTCTGTGTGCATGACAAGTGGGCCCAATGGTACGGGTCCCGCATGTCGGTTAAGTGGTCACAGATTTGGGTGTGTAATCGGGTACGTCTAGCAGTTTAGTAGGGTTTGAGTGATTCTGAATTTGAATTTCCAGATTTTATGTTAATCTTTGAAAATCCATATCTCCTACTAGGAAAGTCCAAAAATGGCAAATGTGGACTTGTTGGAAACCTTGAGAAGAGATATATGCAGTAGAATCATAAAATGTTACATGTTTGTAGATGTTTTCTGATGTCTTTATTTATGCTTTAAAAATGCTCTAAAAATGCCTTTAAACTTGACCAGAGCAAGATCTGGAGTTTTAGATATCCAAAAATAGTGATTCTTGTTCTGTTAATCTTGTGATAATATGTAATAACTAATAAAAATATTAAACCTATTAGTTGTTCACTATTTTCTTAGGGTTTTGATTTAATCTTGCTAATTAGGCATTTCTTGCATATGTTGTTTGGGAAATTCATAACTGATGCTGTATGCTTCAAATGATGTGAAATTTTTATGGTAGTCTTATCATGCTATGTATGTACTGTGGTATAAATTTCATGGTCATTTTTTGCTGTATGATCAAGTTATTGATTTAACTTGTTTACCGCTTGATAAATAGCTTATAAATAATATATAAATGATAAAATGGAAAATTTTGTTCCATTACCTTAGTATGATATTGGTCTATCATTTTGATTCATACTATGGCCATGTGTTCATACAAAATATTGAGTTTTAGGTTTAACTTGCTCTCGCATGATTTATTGCAATAGCTATTTGTCTTTTTCATAGAGGTTGATATACTTGTCCAAATAGCTTGAAATTTGGCTAGTAGACTTTTAGGAGCATATTTAGGCCACTGTAATTTTGGTAAAATTTATTGTGCACTTCTGATATGTGTTCATAATTCCACCTAATTATCTAGGTAAATTAAGAAATGTATTAAAATAATTTATTTAGCAATGGAAATTATGTTTTCTGGTGTTCATTAGTCATGTGTAAAATGTTGGTAAAGTTGGTTTTGCACAATTATATATTTGCAACATATGTTAATAATTATTTCTTGCAATTATTGGTTTCTAGACAGTTCTGGGGGCAATGTAAATTACCCCATGTTAGTTATGTTTTCTGAGCATCTTGTCTATAGCAAAGTTGTATATAATTCATGTATCTAGCTTGTGGTAAAATTTGGTGGCATTTGGTCAAGTAGTTTTTGAGTTATATCTGTTTAAAGTCAGGTCCCAGATTTGGTTGCTCTCTGTTTGGAGCAGACCAGATTCTGTAGTTTTATCTTTTTGACCTGTTAAACGTGAGAATCAGGCTTAGGTGACATTAAATGAATTGTAGAAAATTTCATAAGCTTTCTATAATGTCTTGTTGAACATCATTTAGATTTGTAGAACTCTAGATATGATTGATTTACTCAGCTACTACATGTATGTCCCAAAAGTGGCAGATTCTAGTTTTAGTGCTTTGATTCACTTTGCCATGCTTGTGTGTTGAAGTGTGACTCATATCCTTGATGGTACTTGGGTTACTACCCTGTGATCTTGTGAGACTTGTGTCTTAATTGATGTGCTTGCCCTATTCTATGTTATGCCTTAGTGAGGAATAAGTTAATTAGCTCTAGGTGCCTATGTGAACTTTGGTGTGCTTGTTTGACTACTTTGTTTATTGCACTTCTATGTTTTCATGCATATGCATTGTTGCACCTCATATAGGTACGCTAGCTGAAACACGTGAAGGATGTGATGTGGAGCTAACCAGAAGATGATGTTTGGTGGATCCATCCCGAAGATGGAAGAATCCTCAAGTTCATACATGAAGTGGAGATGTTCCGCAAGACGGTGCAAGCTAACTTGACTGACTTGAGTCGGATCCCAGGCAAGCCTCAGAGCATTATAAGCCTCCTACCTTCAAAGCAATTAATTATATATGTTATAAGTATTGTTGCATTAAGTGGTAGGAGTTGGTTGGAAACCCTTGCTGCATTATATCATTCCATGTCCAGATATATGAATTATTGAATCCTACATAGACCAGGATCAAGTAGATGCTTAGCCCTGCTTTAAGTGGTAGAAGTCAGGTGATTTCCTGTCACTTGCGAGAAGTAGGAATATTCATATATGGCACGGTTGGCTATATTTGCTATCGTGGAAAAGAACCATGTTCTAATAATATGAAAGGAGACCGGGCGGGATGACGATAGTGAAGCAACAAGGCATGGAGGTCTTGGATGTGGATCTATCCTCGTCTGAGTCGTTTAAGGACCGATTCGCTGTATGTCCTTGAGTCATGTTGAACGCAGTCTAACACTTAGTTGACCGGATAAGTCGTTCCGACCACGAAGCCGAGTAATACAGTTCAGGCCGGGAATTGAAGGGTAGGTCGTATCTTGGAGGAAGTAAGGATGTGCTTGGGGACATTGGCGTGAGACCAAGGGGGGGTTAGAGTCCCTATCACCTGGCAGAGTGTTTCCCTTAGGGATGCGGCATCAGTCGAACCAGTGACTCCTGAATTGTACCAAAGGTGGCTTGTGCGACCCTGGCAAGGGCCTACGCGGTGAGTGTTAGAAATAGCCCTCCAGCTGGATAGGAACTCGATTCGAATCGCTGTCGCTCCTGGTTAGTGAGCACTTGACTTGAGCAGCGGCAATGTAGATTCAATTAAATTGAAGGGATGGTTAATTGGATGACAATAGAAAGGTTGCCTCAATTTATACCTGCTATGGTTAATATTGTTTGCTCCTAATAAAGTGAGTGCTCTAGTGCAGGTTCTAATATAGATAACAGGTTAATGATAATTAACTTGATGCTTAAGCATTAATGATTACTTATCTATATTAAGATTTTATGCAAAATGTTGTCAAGCTGGCCCACTTTATATCAGCCTTGCATGATCCTTGGTGTCACTTTATTTCTGGTTTTTGACGGGTAAGTCTAGCTGAGTACCTTCTTGTACTCAGGGTTTTATCCCCACTTGTTGAAGGTTGTGATGTATCATGGCGACTGCAAGAGTTGGTTGGCTCCTGCCTTAGTGGCGGAGTGTGATCATGGGCATGATCCTTCTTATTTATCTTGTCTCTAATGCTTTTGTAGAAGTTGACCTAGGTACTGGCATGTATTTGAAATAAGATTAATGTTAGTTTCAAATTACTTTGCTTCCGCTACTATTCAATTTAAGTTGTAATAACTATGTTGAACTCCGATGTATATTGGATTACATGTGAAATGGATGTAACATGTGACTTGTTGTGTTGAATCACTACGATCTTGGCTTGTATGTTGGTTGGTTTGAAATCCCTCGTGATTTCATTGGACTACCAGAGTTATATGGGCTCAAGTGTGAGAATTTGATCACTTCGGCGATTGTTTTTATACTTGTGCTCTTATAATTTGGACGGTTCCGTGACAAGGCAAACCCTAATGAAGGCGGTGACGGCAGTGGTGAGAAGATGAGCGCAAGAAACGTGAGCACAGATGACGAAGAGGGCAAGGTTGCGGGGCGTGGGTGGCAAAAAACAGGGGAAACCCCTATATTTAAGAGAGGGAAGCGAAAGACAAATCACCCACCTAGATTCGCGTGCCATCCCATCCCGTCCACCGTTCTGCCCAGCTGCGTGCGTGCCACTGACTAGCTGTCCCTTCGTAGGATGCGCCGGGCAATGGATTGATGGCCACCAGGCCAGGAACCCTCGCAGGCAAGTAGGGGAACAGGACTGCAAATGCTCCTACAGCCCAATACGGCCTAGGAGTTCGCAGGTTGGCCTAGCAATAGGTTTGACAACTTCTCTAGGGTACCACTAGAGCGAGAGGTGGCAGACGATGGGCCCGCTAGCAGCCAGTACCTGGGAGCTCGAGCGCCGCGGGCATCCTAGTCCATGTTCGAGTCATGACTATAGCTGGACCTTGGTTTTTCCTCGAAGAAAGGCAACAAGCCCCCGGGGCCAGTCGAATGGACCCAAGAACTATATGGACTAGCCGTTAGGAACATAAAGTCGGTCGCCAGCCGACCCAAACTGGATCCTCACGAACGGGAACAAGGGCCCCACTTAGACTAACCCGTTAACAGCTCACCGAGCACCATGATTCATCCAGTGAGAAAAATTGTGGCACGGCTCAACCCCTTTGTTTCATTGAAAAAATGCTTGAGGGATCATGATCATAAGAGGGGCCGACCCCTCAGCTGGACCCCCACTACATGTAGGGGCTCGAGGGCTCGAACACGCAAAGAGACCCTGTGTAAGGTCACAGACAACTATGAAGCAAGCACCCGGGCACGAGAGTGTCACGGGCTTCTCGACCCCTCGATCCAGCCCTGTTGGCATTTCTTAGCACCACTACTAAAAATAGAATTAATCCTACTCTTAGCAATGACACTAGAAATGGTATGGTAATTATTAACTTGTCACTTTTACAGTAGCCACCTATGATTACCTACATCTCTAATATTAAACTAGGTTGTCATACCTAGTGATGAAACCAGAAATGTTTGTTGGTACTATATAGCATTACTACAATAATAACACTAAATAGAAATCTATTATTTCATGTGACTATAAAGAATCTAAAGATATGAATGAAAAGAATTCTGCAAGCAGACAGATAATTATACCACTGTAGCATTTTACCTAGAGTATTACCAGGTTGTCGATTTATAATTTTACCACTAGGAAGGTATGACTATGCATGTAGTATTAATAATTTATGATTATGCATGAGAGAATGAACCAATTTCACATGCCCTACTCAAAATAGGGGTAAGTCACAAGATAAATATAGATATTTATGATAAGTACTGATCAAGCATCATGATAAATAAATAAATTACTCAGAGCACTCTAACTATGGCAATAGCATTAGTCCAATCAGAATATTAGAGGAATAATTCCTAAGTCATTTTATAACTATAAGTCAATGAATGCTTCAATTAGTGCAATTACATCTAGTAGTTGTCGATACGGGACCCATAGGGTTCCGTAACAATGTGACTACAAGTCGTGGGCCCTGGCCTAGCCCACGAACTGGAGCTAAGAGAGATGTAGCATCTACTACACCGAATCCGAATAGATAGGCCAGCCAGACTAGCCGGATTTCTATGGAAAGTAACTTCTGTATCTAGTTCAGGACACCTTCTTTGGATCCGACTAGGATTGTAACCACACCACAGCCTTCTCTACCGATATAAAGAGAGGCTGTGGGCACCCCTGTAACAACGAACAATACAAGACAATCAATCCAACGCAAAGGCTAATGCCAACTGTACGTAGGCTTATTACTCGATCATCGATCGAGGGCCTAAACCAGTATAAATCAATTGTCTCTGCATTTACCATCGAGTTCTAGCGCGCACCGAAGCCCGAACAATTGTCCCAGGTGCCCCCGTGGTAGGCTATCGGTGGTCAAACACCGACAGCTCACCGAAGCTTGAACAACTGTCTCAAGTACCCCCATGGTAGGCTATCGGTGGTCAAACACCGACAGCTAGCGCGCCAGGTAGGGGCTTTCGGCGCAATCGCGATCAAGAGCTCTACAGATTTCAATGACATGATCTTCCCGCTGGGATCAATCTTCATCTTCGGATCATGGGTTTATGAGATGGACGGTAAGGGCAATCTCCATGGACATCTCGTTGAAGCTCCAGAAGCCCACGAAGATCTCACCCTTTCGACGAAGCTAACCAACGATCTTGAAAAGCTTACGGTGTCCGAACCAACTCGGGCCCTGACAACGATCAATCTCGATTTGACATCTGAGTCGGGTTCCTTCTCGGAGTCTTATCCCGGTTCTTTCAAAGACAAGCCAAGTCCTTTTCTGATTGGACTCCAAAACGCAGCCTTGACCCTACAAGAGATCGGTTCGAATCTACTTCAAGTTTCTTCCAAGAAATTGGGTCGTTTCCCAACCGAACTTAACAATATGGCAAAGACATACCAAAACTTACTCCAAGGCATGGCTGGACAGACACAGAAGCTGCATCTTACCAGGGCACAGGAAGGTCTTGTGTTAACCGTAACACCTAAAGATTACCTGGTCCACTGGCCGGGTACATATCCCCCGAACAGCAATGCCCGACTGGTTGAAGAAGCTATCAATCTACCCTACCAAAACGTAGTGCGCTCCGCGATGCCAACACTCCAACTGAAGTCATCAGCGGCTACAACAAGGCAAGCCTAGTGCCAGGCCGAGAAGCCTTCATGATCCAGCGACCACTACCGATGCCACCAATTGCACCCGATGTTAGATCTTCAGATGAGTCAGAATCAAACATATCACCCAACATGCCTGAATACAATGGTGAATCTGAGGGCCAACGACGAACTAGAGAAAAAAGGAACAGATTGAAAGAAGGTCGTAGACGTCGTGCCAGGCAATGAAAAGAAGCACATGACACATACAAAATGGAGCTGGCCGAGTACTACAAGAGAAGATTAGAGAAAGGAGCCGAATAAAGGCGTGCGGCCAGGGCCCACGAAGCCCCATAAAACAAAATACAGGAAGCACTAGAAGAACTCGAAGCAATTTCGCATCCCAACGAAGAACAAGAACAACTCCGAGAAGTTCTCTGGACAATAGCTTAGAAGGTACACAGTGAAAGAGCTCCTTCTAGGCTTCCCGCTAAGAGAGCATCACATGAACAAGACACGCAAAGTCAAAGGAGGTCCACCTTCCAGAGACTAGGGCCAAACGGGAGCCAAAATCAAGATGAAAGGGGAGACAACGACCGGAGCAATCAAATTGAACGTTCGAGAGAAGAAAGGAGCAGAGCATCTCACCACTCACCACCTCGATTCATTCCAAGGACAAATAACAACTAGCTAGAAGAAGGAGTTGAGTCAGAGCACAGAGAAGTCGGGACACACAATAGATTCCCATGTTTTTCAAGATGACTCGCTTCAAGATAGTTGCCTCACAAGTTCAAACCATCAAACCACTCCAAGTACGATGGGAAGACCGAACCAAAATAGTGGCTCAGAATTTACTCGCAATCAATCGAACTAGCCGGAGGAGATGATGATATCAAAGCATTATTCTTTCCCATGGCGCTAGAAAACATGCTCCTCCAATGGTTCGATAAGTTGAACCCAGGGTCAATCAAAGGCTGGGAGGACTTGCAAAGGGCTTTTTGCGAAAACTTCGCGGGCATCATTACGCACCCCATCACACATGCAGAACTAAAAGGAATCAACCAAAAGGGAGGCGAAAGCCTCAGAGATTACTATTGATGTTTTAGAGAATTACGCGCCCAGGTACATGACATCACTGAACGAGAAGTAATTGAAGCCTTCTCCCATGGAATCATGGCTAAGTGGTAGTTTCAAGATTTTTGCAAAGAAAACCCAAGGAACAATGAAGAATTCAGACGCGCGGTAGAAAAAATGATTATGGCTGAAGAAAAGAGGAAAGAAAGATTTCCAAACAGAAACAACTGAGAAAACAACAGAGACAACTCGGACCAGAGAAATTTTCCAAACATGAGTCATTTAGACTAGAAACGCGGAGCAAACAACATCATCGCCATGGCCGACAAGATGAAAAAAATTCTCAAGATTCAGGAGGTTCGAGGATATTGAAAATATGCACTGTATATGGCACCCACAAGAAAACCACACAACGGGAGACTACCGAATCTTCATTGATCGGTATGCAAGGAAAGGAAAAAACAAAGATAAGCAAGAGGATAACAAAAAGAAAGACGAAGACAACACAGAAGACAAAGGATTCCAGCAGCCAAAGCGGACGGTGGCAGTAATCTTTTCTGGAATTCTGGGTTCTAGAAGCAAGCACCAAGACAAACTGGCTCTCTGCAGCATCATGGCAGCGGAAGCAGCGGTCCCAAGGTACCTAAATTGGTCACAATACCCAATCTAGTTTTCAAGAGAAGATCAATGGACAAGCGTTGGAAATGCAGGCCTATATCCACTAGTCCTAGATCCAACTGTAGCAGGGTTGATGGTCACCAAAGTTCTGATCGATGGGGGAGCTGGACTCAACATCATATTTTTAGAAACGCTAAAAAAGATGGGGCTAGACTTTGCCAGGTTGATCACCCCAACAGGAATACCTTTCTATGGAATAGTACCCGGCAAAGCAGCCATGCCGCTCGGGCAAATCACTCTACCAGTCACGTTTGGAACACAAGAAAACTACCAGACCGAATTCATTCAGTTCGAAGTTGCAAACTTTGAAGCATCGTATCATGCCATCCTTGGAAGACCAGCACTTGCAAAGTTCATGGCTATACCTCACTACCCATACCTCCTGCTCAAGATGCTAGGTCCTCACGGAATACTATCCCTTTGAGGAAACTTGAAGCGTGCCTTCGATTGTGACATTCAAGCAATCCAAATCGCAGCCAAAACACAAGCAGCCGATGATAGAGAAGAAATTACCACCATTGCCGCACAAATGAACCCGAAAGAGCTAGAAATCCCAGCAAAGAAACCTAGCATCCTTGCACCTCAGAAAGAAGTCAATGTAAAGAAAATTGACCTGGGTACTGGTGATCCTGAGAAGACAGCGACCATTAGCGCCCACCTCTCAGCCAAATAGGAACTCGCGCTCACCAACTTTCTTCGGGACAACAAAGATATCTTCACTTGGAAGCCGGCCGACATGCTAGGTGTCCCAAGAGAGTTGGCTGAGCACAAAATTGATGTCAATGAAGGCTCCAAACCAATTAATCAATGGTTGAGAAGATTCTCACCAAACAAAAAGGAAGCAATCAAGAAGGAGATTACAAAATTAATGATAGCCAGTTTTATAAGAGAAATTCTTCATCCAGACTGACTAGCAAATCCTGTTCTAGTAAAAAAAAACACGACAGAATGGCACATGTGCGTTGATTACATGGATCTTAACAAACATTGCCCAAAGGACCCGTTCGGGTTACCGTGAATTGATCAAATTATCAATTCAATAGCAGGATCCGTTCTGCTATCTTTCCTCGATTGCTATTTAGGATATCAATAGATTGCATTAAGAGAAGAAGATCAGAGCAAGACATCTTTCATCACTCCTTTCGACGCCTATTGTTATAAAACCATGTCCTTTGGACTCAAGAACACGGGCGCCACCTATCAAAGAGCTATTCAAACATGTCTTGGTTAACAAATTGGCAACAACGCGGAAGCTTGTGTCGATGATGTAGTAGTAAAGACAAAGAACCCAGACATGCTAATCAAAAATTTGAGGCAGACTTTTGAAAATCTAAATAAATGGAAGTGGAAATTGAACCCAAACAAGTGTGTTTTCGGAGTATCTTCAGGGCAACTACTCAGATTCCTGGTCAGTAATCGGGGAATAGAAGCAAGCACTAAGCAAATTTGAGCCATAATAGAAATGGCACCCCCACGCAGTGTAAAAGATGTGCAAAAATTGACAGGAAGCATGACAGCCCTCAATCGCTTCATCTCACGACTCGGCGAAAAAGGACTCCCTTTCTTCAAGCTACTAAAAAAGACAGACAAGTTTGAGTGGATAGAGGAAGCCAAGGAGGCTTTTGAGAGCCTTAAAATGTACCTCACCTCATCACCCATACTTATACCACCAAAGAAAAATGAAGACATGATGTTATACATATCAGCAACATCTATTGTGGTCAGTGCAGCAATTGTGGTGGAAAGAGAAGAAGGGCATGTATACAAAGTACAGCGGCCAGGATACTACATCAGTGAAGTTTTGACAGATTCAAAAATACAGTACCCACATGTACATAAACTACTCTATGCCCTCCTAATCACTTCCCGCAAGCTTCGGCACTACTTTGAAAGCCACAAGATCACCGTAATAACAGATTTCCCTCTTGGAGACATCCAACGCAATAGAGATGCGACGGGATGCATATCAAAGTGGGCAGTCGAACTTGGAGCTCTAAATATTGATTTCTCTCCTCGGAAGGCAATAAAATCACAAGCACTCGCAGACTTTATGGCCGAATGGATAGAAATCCAACAACCCGCACCAGATACCTTCCTAGATCATTAGAAGATGTACTTCGATGGATCACTCAAGTTAGGCAGAGCAGGTGTAGGTGTTCTTTTCATATCCCTAGAAGGAAAATAGCTTAAATACATACTCCAAATCCTATGGCAAGCCACAAACAATAAAGCAGAATATGAAGCACTCATCCATGTGCTAAGAATCACGACTTCTCTCAGAATCAAGCGGCTGCTTGTCTATGGAGATTTAGCTGTGGTCATCAATCAAGTCAACAAAGACTGGGACTCTACCAAAAACAACATGGACGCCTATTGCACTGAAGTATGAAAACTAGAGAAAATTTTCCAAGGACTAGAAATCCTACATGTTCTATGAGACTCAAACATCATAGCAGACATCCTCGCGAAGCTGGGATCAGACAGAGCGAAGGTCCTGCCAGGGGTGTTTGTAGAGGAGTTGCCATCACCCTCCATAAAACAAGCCGGTGGGATAACCCCTGAGCCACCAGCACCAACAACCTAGATCATGGTAATCACCAGATCATGGACTCAAGACTTCATCGACTACATAAAAAAACAAACTACCAGCTAATAGGGAAGAGGCAACCATGATAATCAGAAGAAGCAAGAACTACGTCCTCATAGGCGACAACCTCTATAGAAGAGCCTCATCATCAGGAGTACTTCTTAAATGTATCACAAGAGAAGAAGGAAAAGAAATCCTAGAAGAAATTCACTCAGGATGCTGCGGCAACCACGCAGCCTCAAGAACTTTGGTGGGCAAAACCTTCCGCACCGGTTTCTATTGGCCAACAGCTTTAAAAGATGCAGAAGAACTAGTTAGACAGTGCAAAGGGTGTCAATGTTCACGAGGCAAGCTCACATACCTACTCACGAACTAATTTGCATCCCTACCGCCTAGCCGTTCGCATGCTGGGGGCTAGACCAAGTAGGTCCACTCAAAAAGGCCAAAGGTGGCTTTGAATACATCTTCGTCGCAATTGACAAATTCACCAAGTGGATTGAGTACAAGCCGCTCGTAAACTACAGCACAGCAAAAGCAGTCGAGTTCATCCAAGATATCATGCACCGTTTTGGAATACCCAACCGAATCATCATAGACTTAGGTTCCCCTTTTTATAGCTGTCGAATTTAGAAATTGGGCACAAGACTATGGCATCAGTATAAATTATGCGTTAGTTGCACACCCTGAAGCCAACGGACAAGTAGAAAGAGCCAATGGACTTATACTAGCTAGATTAAAACCAAGATTATATGAAGAACTAGAAGAGTACGGCTCCAAATGGATTGAGGAACTACCCAAAGTAGTATGGGGGCTCTACACTCAAGTAGGCAGAGCAACTGGATACTCACCTTTTTTCTAGTATATGGATTAGAAGCCGTGCAACCAGCAGATTTGATCTGGACATCCCCAAAAATAGAGCAATATGAAGAAGGAGAAGCAGAACACACACAAAGATTAGAACTTGATAGTACAGAAGAAATCAGGATAAACGCTACCCTTCAGTCAGCTCGATACCTCCAAGGTCTGAGGCGCCACTACAACAAAAGTACTAAACAATGCTCAGTACAAGTCGGAGACTTAGTACTACGAAGAATACAAAAAATTGACAGACACCATAAATTACTCAGCCCATGGGAAGGTCTTTTTATTGTCACAAAAGTATCTGGACCAGGCACATACAAGTTAATGACCGAAGATGGGGAAGAAGTGAAGAATATGTGGCATATCAGCCAGCTAAGAAGATTCTATGCTTGAAGAATTGAAGACAAAATCTATGTAACAATAAAAGCGATATGTAATCAGGATCCACGGTCAATGGAATAAAGATAATATTCCTCATCAGCATTTGTCTTATTATGATCGTTCCTGGGTTGTTTTCACAACCGGATGAGAGCAAAAGAGCTGAAAAGATGCTTGAGCTCGCAATCCCAAGCCTTTTCAGGCTTGGATGAGAGTAAGGCAGATATGCTGACACTCGAACCTATCCTAGGTTGTTTCCAGGGCCTATATGAGAGCCAAAGGGCTCGACCTATCCCGAGTTGTTTTCACAACCGGATGAGAGCAAAAGAGCTAAAAAGATGCTTGAGCTCGCAATCCCAAGTCTTTTCAGGCTTGGATGAGAGTAAGGCAGAAAGGCTGACACTTGAACCTATCCTAGGTTGTTTTCATGGCCTAGATGAGAGCCAGAGGTGCTCGACCTATCCCGGGTTATTTTCACAACCGGATGAGAGCAAAAGTGCTAAAAAGATGCTTGAGCTCGCAATCCCAAGTCTTTTCAGGCTTGGATGAGAGTAAGGTAGAAAGACTGACACTCGAACTTATCCTAGGTTGTTTTCACAGCATGGATGATAGCCAGAGGTGCTCGACCTATCCTGAGTTGTTTTCACAACCGGATGAGAGCAAAAGAGCTGAAAAGATGCTTGAGCTCGCAATCCCAAGTCTTTTTAGGCTTGGATGAGAGTAAGGCAGTTAGGCTGACATTCGAACCTATCTTGGTTGTTTTCATGACCTAGATGAGAGCTAGCAGTGCTCGACCTATCCCGGGTTGTTTTCACAACTGGATGAGAGCAACAAAGCTGAAAAGATGCTTAAGCTCGCAGAATAACCAAGTTCTTCTTGCTACAAAGGAAAAAGACAAAACACTTGGACAATTATCAGGCCTTGACGAAAGCAAGAAGGCTGACAAATCTAGCACTCGAACCCATCCGGGGTTGTTTCCACAGCCTACATGAGAGCCAGATAGCGCTTGCCCTATCCCAAGTTATTCTACACCAGATGAAACAATCCAACTAATACAGCACCGATGCTCGACAAGACCTACGAAGGTATAAAACAAAGAGCAAACCCAGTTGGAGACACACAACTCAAAGGAACTTGAATTCACCTACGAAGGCCGAGATTTATATCCAGCACATACTTAAAGAATTTAGAAGTCTGGAAAAACAACTCGGGAAGATTCACTCAAATGATTCAAAGCAAGATATTAAAGACATATCAAAAGAACCAGAAATCCTTTACAAAAAGCACAATACAAAATGTGTCTTTACAAAGAAGAGAGATGTGCCTAGATACTATAGAACCTAACTATCAGCTTTGTCACCAGAAGGCAGGAGATAAATATTAAGCTTATCAGCAATGAAGTTAGACAGGTCTTCAACTTCAGACTCTGCATTCTCGATGGACTCCAGGTAGTTGTCATCATCAGTGTCCTCCCTAAGCTTTTCCAGAGGAACTGACGATGCAAGAACACGGACGTGAGCCAAAACGTTCTTGACACATGCCCGGACCCCGTCCTTCACAAAGTTCTAAAGTCGCTCAGGAATCAGAGGGTTGAACTCACCCTAGGTCTTCCCATCATCTTCAGAATGTAGCGAACTCGCCCTAAGCTTTGCAACAGTCTTGAAAGACTTCCACAATGTAGCGAACCATTGGTCAGATGAAGCCAACCTCTTAGACAAATCATCAATAGTCTTCATCCCCTGCACAAGATCTCGGTCAGCACCAAGCCTAATCAACTCGGCACGAGCAAGCTCTTCTTTGGCATGAGCCTTTACCTCTTTGGCCCTATTATGACTAGACCGGACCCATATCTTCATATCTTTAATATCAGTCAAAAGCACTTGCTTATCTTTTTGAAGGGCTAAATAAGACAATAAAGGAAAATCAGGTAGGAAGGAGCAAGAAACAAAAAGAAGGAACAAGATACAAGAGAACTCAGAATACCATCACACTCTCTCTTCATGGCCTCCACCTTTTCCAAGGCTTCCTAGACCGCAACTTTCCTCCACTCCTCCGCCTCAATCACCTGAGCACCGAGGGCTTTCTCCTCCCGCTGATGTGTCTAACGCTCAATCTCCATCTCGGACCGATAGAGGTCCAGATCCGTCTTTAGAGCACTAATCTCAGAGGTCAACTTCTTCTCGGTTTCAGTCGAGAAAAAGAAGTCGACATGGTCCTAAGAGAAAGACTAATCGAACAAGACAAAGGGAAAAAAGGGCAAGGCGTAAGAACCTAAGAAGACCAACAAAATAGTAACTCAAGAAAAACCTACCTGTAGTTTCTCTCCAAAAGAATCCGCACTAGCCGCCAGAACTCCCCCCTCCGTAGTCAACTCCGACAAGCGACGGGTGGCATCGAACTCCCGCAACACATCGTCATCCAGATGTTGACTACTAGTACCAAGGGAGGCAGGAGGAGAGACAAGCTGATGCAAAGACGACAAGACCAAGGCGGCAACCTAGGCAGTAGAAGCCCTGGCTACATCCTTAGATGGACCTGCCACCACGGTCACTGCCATCCCCGAAGTAGGCGACTCTATGGTAGCATGTTCATCAGAAGCCACCGTCTCCCTCATAGCCGCCTCACTGATCGTGCGTTCTGAGTCATGAGACTCAGTACGTACCGCCGCACCACCGGAATGCGAAGAAGCCGGTCGAGGGACCCACGAAGGCGTAGATGAAGATCTGCGAGATGACGGACAAACCTCAACAATACAAGAAAAATGGAAAACAAAGGTAGACAACCTAACCAGGATTCACTTACTTGGCCGACTTCTTCAAACTAAAAGCCCCAAGCCGAGCTAAAGGTTTCGGCGTAGGCATGGCAGCAGAAAAGACATCATCACCATCCCGCGCCAGGAACGGTGTGATCGACAACTGAGCCCCTGGAGAACTCAGTCCCGACGATCACTTGCTGCGAAAGGAGAAGGACAAGTCAAGTCAAAAGAAGCGATCAAGAATAATAGCAAGAAAAACAAAAATACAACTACAACTCACCGACGAGTGTCGAGGGCCACATCTCCTTCCTCATCCTCCTCACCCTTGAGCAACTTGACTACAGGACTGTCTGAGAAAGGAAAAAGTACTCGGTTAAGAACACGAACAAACAACAAAGATGACAAAAATATTGACATGCTCACCTAGGAGCATGCTACCTACAACTTGAGTACCTGGACGAGTACTTGATTGACGAGGCTTCTTGATTGAAGACAACTCGGCGGAAGCATCGTCTATTCGTGTCCTCTTGCTGCTACGAGGAGCTTGGGGAACTGGACGAGGGACATACTCAACGTATGGGACGGTTTCTATGATGGAAGCACCAGGAAGGATGGTGGTGGCTTGAGACTTATTGGTTGAATACGCTCTAGCAAGGTTCTCCCTAGCTTTTACCACAGAAGGGAGGTCATCCACAGGGATCAGGTCAACAAAATTCCAACCCAAATCCTACAGATAAACAACAACAACAACAACAACAACAAGGGAAGTAAGGGAAATGAACATAGAAAGTACCAGCAACAAAGGAAATATAAAGAATAAAGTACTTAAAGAAGAAAAACAACTTACAGCAGGAGGCGGGTTGTCAGCATGGTACTCAGGGACCGTGTGCGGAACGATGCTCACTCCCTTCAGGATCTTCTTGAGGTGCTCTAGCACCTCTTCTTCGGTTAACTCTAGAGCCGGGACCATACGAGAAGGGTCCTTGGCCCCGGAATATTCAAAGCCATAGTGCTCCCTTGCCTTCAAGGGTTGAACTCGCCGGCACAGATAACTGGTGATGATCTCGAGGCCATTCAGTTCTTGCTGCTTCAAAACCTAGATTCTATCAAGCAATGGCTGAATCTTCTTGAGCTCTTCGCTTGACAATAGGTTCTTCTCCCAACAATCATTGACCAAAGGACCAGAGTCAGATTGGACAAAAAGGGCAGGGAGCATGTTTCTGGCGTAAAACCACTCGGAACACCACTCCTTCACAGAATCAACCAGGTCATAGTCAAAAAAGAGATTCTTCTTGCCCTGGCGGAATTGAATCCCACAACCACCAGAGGAGAAATATTATCACTCTGGGGTGTGGTTTCAGATGAAAGAAATAACAAAACAAGGAGATAGAAGGAGGGATTCCAAGGAAGGTTTCGTAGAGATGAACAAACATAGACAAGTGAAGCACACCAGTCGGGGTCAAATGATTTAAACAAATCCTGAAATATTGGAGGAAACGATGAAGAAAAGCACAGGCGGGCAAGCAGAGACCAGCCCGAACAAAAGAGATAAACAAGACGATCTCACCAGGACCAGGAGTAGGAACCCGATGTTGGCCGGGGACCTTCTAATCAGCAAAGTCCTTCTCTTGGAATAGACCGTCATTGACCAAATCACGCAGCTGATCCTCTGTGGTAGTCAGAACTAGCTTGAGCTTCTCCGCAGCCCTCATAGTTATGAATTCTTGATTCTCGATGAACAAGAGCGACGCCTCCTCGTCCACCAAGACCTGCTTCGACTTGCTTGACGAATTCTTCGAGCCCATACAATGTCAAATGTCATGGAACCGTCCAAATTATAAGAGCACAAGTACAAAAACAATCACCGAAGTGATCAAATTCTCGCACTTGAGCCCATATAACTCCGGTAGTCCAATGAAATCATGAGGGATTTCAAACCAACCAACATACAAGCCAAGATCATAGTGATTCAACATAACAAGTCACATGTTACAACCATTTCACAAGTAATTCAATATACATCGGAGTTCAACATAGTTATTACAACTTAACTTGAAAAGTAGCGGAAGCAAAGTAATTAGAAACTAACATTTCTCTGACTTCAAATACATGCCAGTACCAAGGTCGACTTCCAACAAAAACATTAAAGGCAAGATGAATAAGAAGGATCATGCCCGTGATCACACTCCGCCACTAAGGCAGGAGCCAACCAACTCTTGCAGTCGTCATGATACATCACAACCTACAACAAGTGGGAATAAAACCCTGAGTACGACAATGTACTCATCTAGACTTACCCGTCATAAACCAGAAATAAAGTGACACCAAGGATCATGCAAGGCTGATATAAAGTGGGCTAGCTTGACAATATTTTGCATAAAAGCTTAATACGGATAAGTAATCATTAATGCTTAAGCATCAAGTTAATTATCATTAACCTGTCATCTATACTAGAACCTGTACTAGAGCACTCACTTTAATAGGAGCAAACAATATTAACCATAGTAGGTATAAATTGAGGCAACATATACATCATCATCCAATTAACCATCCGTTCAATTTAATTGAATCTACGTTGCCGCTGCTCAAGTCAAGTGCTCACTAACCGGGAGCGACGGCGATTCGAATCGAATTCCTATCCAGCTAGAGGGGTATTTCTAACACTCACCGCGCAGGCCCCTGCCAGGGTCGCACAAGCCACCTTTCGTACAATTCAGGAGTCGCGAGTTCGAATGATGCCGCATCCCCAAGGGTGACACTCTGCCAGGTGATAGGGACTCTAACCCCCCCTTGGTCTCACGCCAATGTCCCCAAGCACATCATTTCTCTCCTCCAAGATGTGACCTACCATTCGATTCCCGGCCTGAACCGTATTACTCGGCTTCGCAGTTGAAACGACTTATCCGGCCAACTAAGTGTTAGACTGCGTTCAACATGACTCAAGGACGTACAGTGAATCGGTCCTTAAACGACTCAGACGGGGATAGATCTACACCCAAGACCTCCATGCCTTGTTGCTTCACTATCGTCATCCCGCCCGGTCTCATTTCATTTTATTAACACATGGTTCCTTTGCACGATAGCAAATATAGCCAACCGTGCCATATATAAATATCCCTACATCTCGCAGGTGACAGGAAATCACCTGACTTCTACCGCTTAAAGCAGGGCTAAGCATCTACTCGATCCTAGTCTATGTAGGATTCAGGGATTCATATAACTGGACAAGGAATGATATAATGCAGCAAGGGTTTCCAACCAACTCCTACCACTTAATGCAACAATACTTATAACATGTATAGAATTAATTGCTTTGAAGGTAGGAGGCTTATAATGCTCCGGGGCTTGCCTGGGATCTGACACAAGTCAGTAGTTGTCAGATGACACTCGCTTGGCGAGCACCTCCCATTCTAGCACTTGTCCAGTCCTTCCGTCTTCGAGATAGGTACACCAAACACCATCTTCGGGTTAGGCTCCAACATCTCGTCCTTCATGTGGTGCATCTAGCGTACCTAGATGATATGCAAGATGCAAGTGTATGAATACATGGAAATACAATGGATGATGCATCACACACTAAACAAGGCAAGTACAAGGTTATCTAAATACACATAAGCACTTCACATTGCTTAATTAAACACTACACGACCTATCATGCTAAGATAGCAAGGAAAGCAATACCAAACATGACACAAGATTTACAAAGTCTTAGGTGTACTAACGTCATCACCAAGGACATGAATCACACTTAGCAACATGCAAAGCAAGTCAAGATGAAGCAACAACGATAATTGGAATATACCAATTTCTGGACTTGCAAACAGTAGCTTCATAAATCAATCATATCTAGAGTTTTATAAATCCAAATGACTTGCAAGAAGACATTATGGAAAGATTATAAAATTGTCTACATTTCATTTATAATCATCCTAGCATGATTCCAAAGTTAATCATGTCGAATTTACACAAACACAGAAACTGGTCTAACAAGACAGAGAGCAAGCAATTCTGTAACCCAACTTTAAACAGCTATAACTCCTAAACCACATGTACAAATGCCACCAAATTTTAACAGAAGCTAGATACATAAATTATCTACAACTTTTGTATAAACAAGTTTCACAACAAAGCACATTATCATGAAGAACTTTGCTAAGTTCCCAGATCTGTCCAGAAACCTCATTTGTAAGAAATAATTATTAACTTATGTTGCAAACATATAATTGGACAAAACCAACTTTACCAACATGTCACCCATGACTCATGAAGACCAGAAAACATAGTGTCCAATGCTAGATAAATTATTTTAATACATTTCTTAATTTATCTTAGATAATTAGGTGGAATTATGAACACATATCCAAGGTGCACAATAAATTCTACCAAAATTACAGTCACCTACATATGCTCCCAATAGTCTACTGTACAAATTTTAAGCCATTTGGACAAGTATATCAACCTCTATGAAAAAGACAAATTGCTATTACAAGAATTTATGTGAGAGCAAGATGAATCAATAACTCATTCATACTGCCACCAAAATTCATGAAATTTTTACCACAGATCAAACATCACAGGAGTAGCATGCCACAAAAATTTCACTTCATTTGGAGCCCGACAACTACAGTTATGAAAAAGACAAATACCACTAGTATTAAAAACCTAATCTGAAAAATCCATTTTTACAGAACAAACATTAAACTAAAATATGCTATATTATAGATCCACTGCATAGACAATTTCACAAGGATTCCAAAAAGTCCTCATTTGCTATTTTACGAATTTCCTATGATTTACTATGTAATTTCAAAGTTCCTGCAAAATCATCACAAAACAGTCCTCGCAGCACTATTCATATGAGTCACAGGCTCTGCAGAAACCCCCCTGTATTTAGTTGAATTCAAGCTCGAGGTCCCTGGTCGCGAATTAAAACAGAGTCGGCGCTGGAGGTGGTCGGTGCTTGCGGTTCCGGCCCGCAGGGGCAATCTCCGGTGGAGGCGAGTGGCGGGGGAGCACGAGGGGTTTCGTGCGCACCCGCTAGTGCCCTCGGCTTGGCCCATGGTGGCCTGTGGTGGCGTGGCCACTGCAGCAAGCGACGACCATGGTAGTGGCTCCGACGGTCGACTACTCCGGTGGCCGAGGAAGGTGGGGAAACGGTGCGCTGGGTTCGCGGGAGGGTGGCGACGGCGCTGGGGTGCACCGCTCTGGCCGAGGCAGCACGGAGGCGAGGAACGCGGCGTGGCCTAGAGCTCGGGCGGCGGCCATGGTGGCGGCGCTCTGGCACGCACGTCGCTGCAAGAACAAGAGCGGGGAGGGCGAGGCGAGTGAGGGGGGGAGTGAGCTGAGGGCGCTCTGCTGTCCCAACGCGAGATTAAAGGGCGAGGACGCGCGGTAGAAGGTGGGGGCGCTCGGCTCGCATGGCTGCCACGCCCGCGGCACGTGCCGGCCTCTGAGGCATTTTACCGAGCAGCTGGCAGGTTATGGAGTGGTTCGGTTGGGACGCTGATTTGGGCCGTTTCTGGGCGGAGTTGGCCAATGGGCCTAAAAGAAAAGTTGTTGATCCTAGGCTGCTCTCCAACTTCTGTTAAGGGCCATCAGTCAGTAGAGCTAAGGATCAACGGCTAATGAAGGTCCAAAATGACGGTGTCAGAGCGTTGACAGCGATCAACAAACTCCAACAAATGACGTTCAAAATAAAATGCAACTGGTGCCATCTTGTTATATGCTCTTCCTCATCACATAAGCTCCAACTTTTACATTTGGACCTACTCAAGTTACTTAACAAATTTTGGAGAACGCGACATGCCAATCTTAAGGTCATTTGAGTGACAAAGTTGCAAACATGCTGTTTTAGCAACTGATTTTGGAGATCCAAATATACTCTAAATGTGATGACACTTGATTCATTGTGTCCCTCATGAACAGTACTCCAACTCATATTAAGGAACCTAATTGAGCCACTATATGAAATTGGAAGATAAAATGTCATGAACATGTTGACTTGATGCTGCCGATTAGGGACTTGGAATAATTTCTGCCCTTTCAAAAACAGCAGCTTAATCAATTTTGTGAGCTCTATTTGGCCAAACTAGAAGCCAAAATAGCTCTTGACCATTAAACAAAGTTTGTTCTACACAAGATGAACTACAACTTTTGTTTAAGGTCAAACCTCATAAATGGTACAGAAGTCAAACTTTCACTTTGGTCAAAGTAGCAACTCGATAAAGCCGAAACGAGGGTTTTAGGCCAATCGGGGCATTTTCTTGACTTTTTCTCAACATGAACCCTTCATGACTTTTGTTGTAGAGTTCATCTAGAGTCATTTGGGTAAGTTTGCAAAGTTTGGTTGATGACCTATATTTCCATTCACTTAATAGTGCAATTCAAGCACTTAGTAAAACCATCCCAACTAGGACATAACTTATCATTTCATGTGACTTTTTGATTCCAAACTTCATGAAACTTTTCCAGTGACCAATATAGATAGGTACTAAGGTGAGACACATGAAGATATTGCAATAACGCCACCCAAGCATATATTTTAAAAAGGGGCCTATATGTAAAGCAATGGTGCAACATCCAACTTTAGGTTAGGCTCATCTCCATAGGTTGACCTTGACATCGTCATCTCTACTTAAGCTATCATGTTTGAGCTCAAACCCACTGCTTAGTGAGTGACAAACACCTGGGGTGTTACAGCCCTACCCCCTTAAAAGAATCACGTCCCGAGATTCGGTGCGAAGGACTTTTCAAGGGAACAGAAGCATGTTATCCAATTCCCCACATCTGCTATATCATTCAGCTACAAAGCTTCAACATCGGTGAACAATTTGGTCAAAGGCACTTTCTGATACTTACTCTTTATGGTAAAATTTGTTTGAAGAATTTCCTTCATTGACTTCCATGAAGCATTGTTACTTTGGGAGGAATCCAAGATAGCACGTACTGCATTCTCAGTGTACGGAGATCATTTGGTCCATGAGTGAACCCCTCACAAGTATCTGATTCTTTAATGGACACAACATAGGCCATATGAACTTTACACTAGACCGAAATCTTTAGAAATATACTCGTTGAAATGACTCTATGTTCAAACGGTTTGAAAAGCAGTTCTCTACTAAAGTGGCTTGAGCACAACCTTCCAAAGGGTGAGATTATAGATGACAAACATCCTCTGAGGCTGTATGATACTGAGTAACCAATAGACGAGGGCTATGCTGGTCATAAATGTTCATTCATTTAGACACCAACTAATGGAAAACTACTTGCGGTTCCATGTGTGCAGTTCTCTTTCTCTGATGACAACATTGTATTATCTGAGTCTGTTGAGCGATTAGTAAATATGATAGCCGACTCTGTTGACTTCGTATTTCGGCCAAAAGCTACCTAAGAAGATTCTTTTATCTAAAGACAACAGTTATCTGGGTTGAATCAGATGCAACCTTCTTGGGTAAGAACACTTTAAGATACCAAAGATCAGTGAGTATTACCAATTATTGCCAAAGAAGGATATAGCGAGGTCTTGCAAATAGTAAAAATTGCAAGTATTTACCAACTTCTGTAATTAGCTCAATACCAAGCAAGTTGAGTACAATCCCCTTCGTGATGCAGTTGCATAGTAAGTTGAGTTTGACTTGCAACGTAGTGAAACTAGCTTTGTCAGGTTAACTTTTCACCGTGAGGCTTCCTCTTTAGGATCAAACAGCAGCTCTAAGATGGGAAATCTGTTGTTTGACACTTTTCAATTTGCTTTTGATACACGATGGTATACATTGATTTGCAGAAACCAAGGCTGCTCGTACACTGTTGATACGAGAATGCAAAAGCAATGAAAGAGTGTGAACTAGTATCTGTGGGACCTCAAAAGGGTCATCCAACAGCAGGTCTCGACCATTAACTTACATACTAATCCTATGATGCACACGCTTTGAACTTGCGGCTACTTTTGCAAGGCAAAACGCATACTCTGCCTGGAGGACATTCCTACAAGGATAAGGAACCGCTTCCGAATATTCCTAACACTTCGACCAGCAAAGTTATGAACAAACCATTGTGGCACCTAAGGCACAAGGATGATGATCAAACTAGGGTATGCTTTCTCTAATTCTTTACTTAAGCTAATAGAACACTTTGCACTATCTGTGTGATTGTCCAAGATGGAATTGATTTGGTCACAATGGTTCTGGAAGATAGAGTATCACTCAAGTTGTTGGCTAGTTGATCAACTTCTTGTTGGTTTTTGCTCTGTAAGACATAGCCTTCGTAGCTACCAAAGAGTCATTACTTAGCTGGAGATTAACCTTCCTATTGGTAACTAATCAGTTGTCTCTCAACACTAAAAAGTTCCAAATCTTCATTCTTGATCACAACAATTGTGGTTGATACAAAGCAGATGGTTGCCATCGAAGTCAGCAGATAAGGAGTCATATCAGAGATGGTTGATTTCGACGGTATGGCCATTATGCATACAAAGGTTAAAATTTGCATAATGTGACGATCGAGTCTTATCCAATGGATGACTTGTCCAACATTAAGTGTTGGGTGTCCTTTTTGTCCAACAGAGATGAGATACGTTGCTCACTAGATTGAGTTGTCAATACTGGAACAACTAAGTAGAGTCACTTGTCTACCACCTCTTGTAGTATGTTAATGTTTATGTCGGTGACCTGTTCTTCAAAGATTATCCTTTATATAACTTCAAATGGAAGTTCTACTACTTTCGGTCTGAGATATGGGTCTTACGATAAGATATGGGAAGATAACCAAGGAAGGAACACGAGAAAATAACACATCGACTGTCGTTTCATAATGGATCATGACTAGAAACAGTGATACCAGCGCGTGCCAAGCAGCCAACCATGTGTCTACAGCCACAGGAGGCCCTTGGTTTCGTCGCGGCACCATCAGCGGCTACTCATAACACCATTACTAAACGCACAACGAAAGTGAAATTCCCAGTGACACCAATGGGTTGTAAGAACAAGCGCCATACAAGGAGGGATAGCAAGCAAAGGTAGTCACAAGGTTTAGAATCAACACGAAAATGATCCGAAGATCAAAATATAGCACAAGAGAACATCGCGCAATTGCCAAGGATAACTGAGCAAGAGACTCTTGCTTAAATTCTACGTACGACTTGCGTCCATCGAGGGGATTACCAGATAAAAGATTAATAGGAGATTCAATCATGTTGAGCAACAACATGAGATCAAGACTGATGAACATTCCAAGACTTGGGAAGGTGGGAGACGAATTAAGCAAATTTCAAGGCAAAAACCGATACATAGTCATAGATTGAGTTGATAAGGTGGATGCACGAATTTGCAAGCACACGATTTAGAGGCCATAGCAGAGAGACGTTGCGTCACACTAGCTAACCTTTGGGAGAGATAACCGGAAGGTCCAACATGGTTTTGGGTATAGTCTCCACAACTGGCAACGTACGAACCATGGTCAAAGGCTAGCGTTGATAAAAGTTAACTTGGTTGGTCAGTCGATAAGGGTCTTCACAAAAAGGGTTGGAAAACATCCACGGCTTAGACAAACATATAAGAGAACAAAACTTTGGGCTTTCGGTCAAGCAACGGTATGGATACAAACATTCAAGGGATAACCACCACGTCTACAGGCTCAGGCTCCTAAGAGAGAGAACCTAATTGAAGACAACAACCAAATAATTACGTAACATGAACGTTGTTCTAGGATAAATCTATGCGACACTCGTATGCTCACCGAGGACAAACGAGGTGACAACTAGGACACTACCTAGATAACAAGCATACATACAACATCACAGTCAAGCAGACATTGGAGAAAATTCAAACAATGGGCTTAAGCAACCAATACAAAGCACAAGGCTCACCCAAAATAAGCATTTATCTCAAGCATGAACTAACTACGAGTTTAGCTCAAAACAAACGCTAGCTAAGGGAGCCAACTTAGCATGTGCATAGAATCCGAACAGCAGCATAGTAGCTACTTGTTTCAACCATAACTGAGGTTGTAGACATCCCACAAAGGTGATCCTAGACTTTCTAGAAAGCTTAGGAAGATGACTACACTTTAGTTATTCATACCAAAAGCTAATTCATAAATTAACATGACCAACAATGCTACTGTTTTAGATCTGCACCAATATGGACAGAAAACTAACAAGAACTTCAAAAATGCATAACTGGAGTCCTAGAGACCCAACCAGGCTGATCTTTAACTTGATGTAAATCTTATTAAGTTGTCTATAACTTTCTTATTACCATATTAAGATGATTCTATAGCTAACAAGGCCAAACAAGACAAAGAAGACATCTCTATCCAGATTTGGACAGATTCTGTGACTCCATTTTGCAAGCTCATAACTAGAGATTTATACCACCACAATTAGTGCTATAGGATATTTTGGAAATCTTAGAAAAAGTACTACACTTCTTCTATTATCTCCAAGATATGATTCCATATGCACATAGGTCAAACAAACCAAACATTCAGATCTATTCAGAGTATAAGCAAAACCTGACAATAAACTTCTAAAAGTCATAACTCTCAAACCATAAGGCTTAGCGTCATAAAATTTTAGGACAAGCTAGATAAGTAAGTTAGCTACAACTTTGGTATTCTCCATAACTACAGAAAACACCATTATGACTACGAAAGCATCCCTACAACAGAAACCATTTTAGCAGCCAACGTCCAACAAGCAAAACAAAGCTTGCCTTTGTTCTACTTAACAAGAGAGCACACAAACATGTTATTCCAGTAGCTCTAAATTTTGTTACCTTAGACCAACACAAATTTATGAGAATCCATAATTACTTAAGTGAGGTCTAAAGCATTGGCAAACGCTTGGGTGAACAACATATCCACCCCTTAACTAAACTAGAGGACATTTATAGGTTCAAGCAGGTAACCATACCTATTTCTAGCAAGGCTAAGTACACATTTTTCTCAAACAACATGGAGTAAGGCATTCTTATTTAGCTTCACTCAAGAAAGATAGTGCAACACATTGATCACAAGTTACACACTATAGAACAAGGGTGAGAGGAGCATAGCTATGCATAGGGCAACAATCATGAAGATGCATGCTTCGTCCTATTCGTCCTCACAAGACTGCCAACCTAAGGTGGCGATCACGTTCTATGTCGGTGGCATAACACGCACTCTCTCGATATATATCTAGTCGTTAGCTACATTCGACTTACGCATTCGTGGTTAGCGTACCTGCAGAAAAGTTTCATTGCAGCCCAACATTTCCCCAAATATAGCACACAAGGAAAACAGGAAGGTGAAATTCTAAGCACTCCCACATACATATACCCCTGTATACGTACATGTAGTACCAAAACTACCTGAATCATCAATCTCCCACAATTAAGTACCTTCACATATACATGTGTATAACATATAAATAATCCAGTAACCAAAACTAGCTCTCCCCTAGACCATAGTTTGTACGGTCATGCTCTCACAACTCACACTTACCTGAGCGTAGGTGCGATGTTGCATAAAAGTAAACTAGCGACATATATGACTATCTCATATATGAAGGCTACCACCAATCTAACACACCGGGTAGCATAGTGTGGGAGAGTCATCACACATACATACCTTGGCCTGGGCGTTGATGCATAAATGAAAATCCCCAAGTTAGTACTTATATAAGCCACCTAATAATCCTTATATAGGCATAAGGAAATTGACCACTGGCATACTTAGGTTTAGAATTCAGATTTCACAAACCTATATATAGCTATAAGTTGGTAAAATTGATTTTATAAAACAAAACCTTTGTTTTAAATACACATACGACAAGTTTAATGTTGAATCTTGCTCTGATACCAGCTGTCATGGAACCGTCCAAATTATAAGAGCACAAGTACAAAAACAATCACCGAAGTGATCAAATTCTCGCACTTGAGCCCATATAACTCCGGTAGTCCAATGAAATCACGAGGGATTTCAATCCAACCAACATACAAGCCAAGATCGTAGTGATTCAACATAACAAGTCACATGTTACAACCATTTCACAAGTAATTCAATATACATCGGAGTTCAACATAGTTATTACAACTTAACTTGAAAAGTAGCGGAAGCAAAGTAATTAGAAACTAACATTTCTCTGACTTCAAATACATGCCAGTACCAAGGTCGACTTCCAACAAAAGCATTAAAGGCAAGATGAATAAGAAGGATCATGCCCGTGATCACACTCCGCCACTAAGGCAGGAGCCAACCAACTCTTGCAGTCGTCATGATACATCACAACCTGCAACAAGTGGGAATAAAACCCTCAGTACGACAATGTACTCAGCTAGACTTACCCGTCATAAACCAGAAATAAAGTGACACCAAGGATCATGCAAGGCTGATATAAAGTGGGCTAGCTTGACATCATTTTGCATAAAAGCTTAATATGGATACGTAATCATTAATGTTTAAGCATCAAGTTAATTATCATTAACCTGCCATCTATACTAGAACCTGTACTAGAGCACTCACTTTATTAGGAGCAAACAATATTAACCATAGCAGGTATAAATTGAGGCAACATATACATCGTCATCCAATTAACCATCCGTTCAATTTAATTGAATCTACGTTGCCGCTGCTCAAGTCAAGTGCTCCCTAACCGGGAGCGACGGCGATTCGAATCGAATTCCTATCCAGCTGGAGGGGTATTTCTAACACTCACCGCGCAGGCCCCTGCCAGGGTCGCACAAGCCACCTTTCGTACAATTCAGGAGTCGCGAGTTCAAATGATGCCGCATCCCCAAGGGCGACACTCTGCCAGGTGATAGGGACTCTAACCCCCCCTTGGTCTCACGCCAATGTCCCCAAGCACATCATTTCTCTCCTCCAAGATGCGACCTACCATTCGATTCCCGGCCTGAACCGTATTACTCGGCTTCGCGGTCGGAACGACTTATCCGACCAACTAAGTGTTAGACTGCGTTCAACATGACTCAAGGACGTACAGCGAATCGGTCCTTAAACGACTCAGATGGGGATAGATCTACACCCAAGACCTCCATGCCTTGTTGTTTCACTATCGTCATCCCGCCCGGTCTCATTTCATTTTATTAACACATGGTTCCTTTGCACGATAGCAAATATAGCCAACCGTGCCATATATAAATATCCCTACATCTCACAGGTGATAGGAAATCACCTGACTTCTACCGCTTAAAGCAGGGCTAAGCATCTACTCGATCCTAGTCTATGTAGGATTCAGGGATTCATATAACTGGACAAGGAATGATATAATGCAGCAAGGGTTTCCAACCAACTCCTACCACTTAATGCAACAATACTTATAACATGTATAGAATTAATTGCTTTGAAGGTAGGAGGCTTTATAATGCTCCGGGGCTTGCCTGGGATCTGACACAAGTCAGTAGTTGTCAGATGACACTCGCTTGGCGAGCACCTCCCATTCTAGCACTTGTCCAGTCCTTCCGTCTTCGAGATAGGTACACCAAACACCATCTTCGGGTTAGGCTCCAACATCTCGTCATTCACATGGTGCATCTAGCGTACCTAGATGAGATGCAAGATGCAAGTGTATGAATACATGAAAATACAATGGATGATGCATCACACACTAAACAAGGCAAGTACAAGGTTATCTAAATACACATAAGCACTTCACATTGCTTAATTAAACACTACACGACCTATCATGCTAAGATAGCAAGGAAAGCAATACCAAACATGACACAAGATTTACAAAGTCTTAGGTGTACTAACTTCATCACCAAGGACATGAATCACACTTAGCAACATGCAAAGCAAGTCAAGATGAAGCAACAACGATAATTGGAATATACCAATTTCTGGACTTGCAAACAGTAGCTTCATAAATCAATCATATCTAGAGTTTTATAAATCCAAATGACTTGCAAGAAGACATTATGGAAAGCTTATAAAATTCTCTACATTTCATTTATAATCATCCTAGCATGATTCCAAAGTTAATCATGTCGAATTTACACAAACACAGAAACTGGTCTAACAAGACAGAGAGCAAGCAATTCTGTAACCCAACTTTAAACAGCTATAACTCCTAAACCACATGTACAAATGCCACCAAATTTTAACAGCAGCTAGATACATAAATTATCTACAACTTTTGTATAAACAAGTTTCACAACAAAGCACATTATCATGAAGAACTTTGCTAAGTTCCCAGATATGTCCAGAAACCTCATTTGCAAGAAATAATTATTAACTTATGTTGCAAACATATAATTGGACAAAACCAACTTTACCAACATTTCACCCATGACTAATGAACACCAGAAAACATAGTGTCCAATGCTAGTTAAATTATTTTAATATATTTCTTAATTTATCTTTGATAATTAGGTGGAATTATGAACACATATTCAAGGTGCACAATAAATTCTACCAAAATTACAGTGGCCTACATATGCTCCCAATAGTCTACTGTACAAAATTTAATCCATTTGGACAAGTATATCAACCTCTATGAAAAAGACAAATTGCTATTACAAGAATTCATGTGAGAGCAAGATGAATCAATAACTCATTCATACTACCACAAAAATTCATGAAATTTTTACCACACATCAAACATCACAGGAGTAGCATGCCACAAAAATTTCACTTCATTTGGAGCCCTACAACTACAGTTATGAAAAAGACAAATACCACTAGTATTAAAAACCTAATCTGAAAAATCTATTTTTACAGAAAAAACATTAAACTAAAATATGCTATATTATATATCCACTGCATAGACAATTTCACAAGGATTCCAAAAAGTCCTCATTTGCTATTTTACGAATTTTCTATGATTTACTATATAATTTCAAAGTTCCTGCAAAATCATCACAAAACAGTCCTCGTAGCACTATTCATACGAGTCACAGGCTCTGCAGAAACCCCCCTGTATTTAGTTGAATTCAAGCTCGAGGTCCCTGGTCGCGAATTAAAACAGAGGCGGCGCTGGAGGTGGTCGGTGCTTGCGGTTCCGCCCCGCAGGGGCAATCTCCGGTGGAGGCGAGTGGCGGGGGAGCACGAGGGGTTTCGTGCACACCCGCTAGTGCCCTCGGCTTGGCCCATGGTGGCTTGTGGTGGCGTGGCCACTGCAGCAAGCGACGACCATGGCAGCGGCTCCGACGGTCGACTACTCCGGTGGCCGAGGAAGGTGGGGAAACGGTGCGCTGGGTTCACGGGAGGGTGGCGACGGCGCTGGGGTGCACCGCTCGGGCCGAGGCGGCACGGAGGCGAGGAACGCGGCGTGGCCTGGAGCTCGGCCGGCGGCCATGGTGGCGGCGCTCTGGCACGCACGTCGCTGCAAGAACAAGAGCGGGGAGGGCGAGGCGAGTGAGGGGGGGAGTGAGCTGAGGGCACTCTGCTGTCCCAACGCGAGAGGAAAGGGCGAGGACGCGCGGCAGAAGGTGGGGGCGCTCGGCTCGCATGGCCGCCACGCCCGCAGCACGTGCCGGCCTCTGAGGCATTTTACCGAGCAGCTGGCAGGTTATGGAGTGGTTCGGTTGGGACGCCGATTTGGGCCGTTTCCGGGCAGAGTTGGCCGATGGGCCTAAAAGAAAAGTTGTTGATCCTAGGCTGCTCTCCAACTTCTGTTAAGGGCCATCAGTCAGTAGAGCTAAGGATCAACGGCTAATGAAGGTCCAAAATGACGGTGTCAGAGCGTTGACATCGATCAACAAACTCCAACAAATGATGGTCAAAATGAAATGCAACTGGTGCCATCTTGTTCTATGCTCTTCCTCATCATATAAGCTCCAACTTTTACATTTGGACCTACTCAAGTTACTTAACAAATTTTGGAGAACGCGACATGCCAATCTCAAGGTCATTTGAGTGACAAAGTTGCAAACATGCTGTTTTAGCAACTGATTTTGGAGATCCAAATATACTCCGAATGTGATGACACTTGATTCATTGTGTCCCTCATGAACAGTACTCCAACTCATATTAAGGAACCTAATTGAGCCACTATATGAAATTGGAAGATAAAATGTCATGAACATGTTGACTTGATGCTGCCGATTAGGGACTTAGAATAATTTCTGCCCTTTCAAAAACAGCAGCTTAATCAATCTTGTGAGCTCTATTTGACCAAACTAGAAGCCAAAATAGCTCTTGACCATTAAACAAAGTTTGTTCTACACAAGATGAACTACAATTTTTGTTTAAGGTCAAACCTCATAACTGGTACAGAAGTCAAACTTTCACTTTGGTCAAAGTAGCAACTCGATAAAGCCGAAACGAGGGTTTTAGGCCAATCGGGGCATTTTCTTGACTTTTTCTCAACATGAACCCTTCATGACTTTTGTTGTAGAGTTCATCTAGAGTCATTTGGGCCTGTTTGCAAAGTTTGGTTGATGACCTATATTTCCATTCACTTAATAGTGCAATTCAAGCACTTAGTAAAACCATCCCAACCAGGACATAACTTATCATTTCATGTGACTTTTTGATTCCAAACTTCATGAAACTTTTCCAGTGACCAATATAGATAGGTATTAAGGTGAGACACATGAAGATATTGCAATAACACCACCCAAGCATATATTTTAAAAAGGGGCCTATATGTAAAGCAATGGTGCAACATCCAACTTTAGGTTAGGCTCATCTCCATAGGTTGACCTTGACATCGTCATCTCTACTTAAGCTATCATGTTTGAGCTCAAACCCACTGCTTAGTGAGTGACAAACACCTGGGGTGTTACATCAAAGATCTAGGGTTAGCGGCAAAAGGTCAACAGCGGTGGCGACGGAGGTAGTGGAACTCTGAGGTTAGGGTTTTTGCAAAAGCTAAATGAATAAGGGAAAAGATAGGGTAAGAAAGAAGAAGAAGAGGAGGAGGGCCCTTAAATAGATTTACAACAGTAAAAACTTGGCCCATCGGGCCGCTTAACGTGGCATGGAAACACAATGGTCCATTTTTCGCCATAACTGACACAGCCGAAACGACGAGTGACGCAACCTTTCACAACGGTACAGTGCAATGGGCAGATCCCAGACTTATCCGTTCACACCGTGCCATCAATGAATTAATACAAATTGCACAAATCAGAAAGTACTCGCCATCCACAAGATTCACATGATACAATATAGTACACCTCCAGAGAACCCGGATACTTTAGAAACAACCCGGACCATGCTCAAAAGCAATCAGACAACAAAGAGGAGACAACAACGGAGAAAGAAAGACTTTTTATTACAAATATCATCAAAGGACATAAGATTACAGATCTTACAAGACCCAATGAACTCAGTACTATGATGAGCAAGGCAGCAACAAAGAGCACAGGCAGAACCCGGCTCTAGAAACGACTACGTGCTCCTAGCTACAACATGGCAGAAGACAACCAACTCGGATACACTGTTGTCTTCAAAGGAAGGATGCAGTGCATCCAAGACGGATATCAATAGCACAGTGAGACAACCCAGACCAGGCAAGGATCACAGACATTAGTCTACCCAAGCCCGATGTGATCCTGGATCAGACGCTAATTTGCACCGAACAGTCGTAAGGCAGTGTGGAAAGATCAACTCGAAGCTACTGGATGATGGAACGAATCCCACATCACAAGGCTTCTTCCACCTACCACCACGTACTACCTGGTACAATGCTGCCGCGAGATTAGTCTACCTCTAATCTCAATCACAAGACTTTTTCCACTTGCTATAAGACTTACAAGACTCATAACTCACGCCCAGGGGCTCCTCTACTTCACAAACTATCATGGCTATGGAGGTTTTGAACTATATGGCAAGACACATGATGAATAGAAGCAGCACACCAGGAGGGTATTTATAGGCCAAAGAGCGGTGTGCATAGACTGGGAGCACCAACAGAACAAGCCTGATAAAGGTCTCAGTGGAAAGACAGAAAGCAGTAAGAAGAGGACACGCGCGTGAGGAAACAGTATTCGAGGACAAGCATATTCGAAAAAATATACCGACACTATACACCTTATGACTACAGAGAATTCAATTCAACTACCAACTACCACCAACATTGGATATAAATTCGACTACCTAAGAAGACAACAGAAGACCCTCCATCCGAGTTCCTAACAATCAAAAAGAACTCAGATAGATGCTCGGGGGCTGCAAAGTACATATCCTGAGAAGAGATTTTTTAGTTTTTTCGACAACCAAAGTTCAAGACCCTCCAACTTTCTGTTCCAAATAGCAAGAGGCTCGGGGGCTACACTCAATGAGTGCGCTTTTTCTTTGAAAAATCGCACATCACTTGAAAGACTTCATCAAAACAAGACCACTTCAAGGCTTCACGTCGAAAGAACCCGAAATAAAGGAAGCCTTCGAGTTCAACCATGAAATGCTTGGGGGCTTGTCGATACGGGACCCACAGGGTTCCGTAACAATGTGACTACGAGTCGTGGGCCCTGGCCTGGCCCATGAACTGGAGCTAAGAGAGATGTAGCATCTACTACACCGAATCCGAATAGAATAGGCCAGACTAGCCAGATTCCTATGGAAAGTAACTTATGTATCTAGTTTAGGACACCTTCTTTGGATCTGACTAGGATTGTAACCGCACCACAGCCTTCTTTACCGATATAAAGAGAGGTTGTGGGCACCCCTATAACAACAAACGATACAAGACAATCAATCCAACGCAAAGGCTAACGCCGACTGGACCTAGGGTTATTACTCGATCATCGATCGAGGGCCTGAACCAGTATAAATCGACTGTCTCTGCATTTACTGTTGAGTTCTAGCATGCACCGAAGCTCGAACAACTGTCCCGGGTACCCCTGTGGCAGGCTATCAGTGGTCAAACACCGATAGCTCACCGAAGCCCAAACAACTGTCCCGGGTACCCCCGTGGCAGGCTATCGGTGGTCAAACACCGACAGTAGTCATCATTAATGTTACCATCACATCCACACATAAGGAACATCAACTAGGGAGGATCAAAAACATAGTCCTCCCCTCCTTCGAGACCAGGTTCTACATAGGACTCAATAGGCATGTCACACCCGCGATCTAACCACACATCCCGGCGTGTAGGGGGCATTCGTAGATAAACAATATCTAAGCACCACGCTTATATAATGCTTACCACCCACCCATTGATCCTACATATTAGGATGGGCGTTATACGAACATATGCATGAACTTAATAATAAACTAACTATACTAGACATATAACTAAAGTAAACAATGAACATTGCAATCAAGAACATTTAAAAGATGAAGATTAATGTTGACATAAACATTGTAGCAAGCACACAAAAATGGTGGAGAATACAATGACAGAGGGGTATAAAGAATTATACCGAACCATGCTCTTGCCAACATCGGGAATCCAAGCTTGTAATTTGCTTGCCTCCCTCTAGAACTAATCTAACTAGCTAAAGCTCTAGAATAGAGGAACTCTGAGGAATTAGGGTTTCTGGCTCTAGATGGCTTGACCTCCAAATGACTTGATGACTTGATGCCTTCAGGGAGGGTCTCCTTATATAGCCTAGGGGGTCCAATGTGAGCCCTTGGATCAAACTGACTTGAGGTACAGCTGAGATGCATCCTGGGAGGCAGTGGAAGAATACTCTAGAAGCTCATGGAGGAATCCCCTAGGGGGTGGGGCAGCCTACAAGTGGTAGCCCCTCACCTCCCGCTTCGTTTCGGTGTCTTCTCATGTCTTCTAGAGTCTTCTCGCGTATATGTCGTATTTTAATTCTGAATTTTCCTTTGACAAATAGGTCCCTCTTGGTGGTTTTCTAGAATAATCATGTAGAGAACAGAGATTCACCAAAACTCATGGAATTTATTAGTTTAAACCCTAAACCTATGTATATTCTCTCATTTGTACCATTTCTCATGTTTATTCAACTATAAATTACTGATGTTATCCACCATCAACAGGCCCTCACTACACGCAGGGGCACAGGGGTCGGCATCACGAAATATCTAGTGCAAAGTCATAGGAAAAATGCTTATATCCTGAATAAGGTTCAAAACTACAAAGACCGCAGAAAATGGTCAATATTGACTAAGACCCCGCCGATTCGGGAATTAAGCGTCCGACTACGACAATAGCGCTCGAAACTTGCAAGTTAGATAAAGTCTCATGAATAACAGGAGACAAAAATAGATAGTCTTTATTCATAAGAGAAGGGCCCTAGGTACAAACTAAAGGGCCTCGAGGATGGCCTCCTCGGCGGTGACGGCGTCTGTGGCCTCATCGAAGTCCTCAACGAGCCTTTCATGATCGGTCGCCCCTCGCCCTCTAGGAAGCCAACTAGGTAGTGAAGCTCATGGCCCAACCAGACCTAGGCCACTACCAGGGTGACGGTCACTCCACTATGGACACCGTACTCCATCGCATCCTTGATGCGCTCGGGGATGTCGAGGAGGCGCTCCTCGAGAAGCTCACCCAGGGCGTGCATGTAACCAGTGGCAGTGTCCACGGCCTGGCAGAGCATCTGTAGCTCCATCTCTAATTCTAATAAAAGAACATAGGAATCAAAAAAGGACAAGCAGAGAAGGAGGAAAATAGTGATCGACAAAAGAACTTACCGACCACCCGTCCGTCAATGTCTGCCAACTAGGCACGGACGGTTCCTGCCTCCTCCTCGATAGCCTGAAGTGCAGCCTGGGCAGCCTCGAGGCATTCTCAGAGTCACTCTGATTCCAGGACCAGGCTCGCATATGACATGGCCCTAAACAAGAGTAAAAGTCAGAAGGGAACTAATGATAGTAATGAGAGGAACGAGGAGATGCCTCCCTCACCCCTGTTCTTATAGGCGGTGTCAGAGGGGCCTCCTCTCCTCAAGCGCATCACTGGCAGGGCGCTTCGCACGATCCATGGGAGAAGCAACGAAGAGGGGAAGGCAAGCACCAGGAATCGTCTGGTTAGGGCTGGTGTGGCAATGAACAGCGGAGCACTGTGAAGGCCGCAATTTATAAAAGGCTTACGAGGAGCCCAATTGGCGTCGACACCAATCGTCATAGCAGATGCAGCATAGCGTGCCCCTTCGATTGTTCCCACATTCTCGAATTGGGCGGTTCGCAAAATGGCGCCTCATCTTCTACCCGGTCCTAAGACTGGGCGCAACTCTCTGCACCGTAATAATGAAGGGGGTACAGAGCCAAGAACGCTCCTATGGCCCGTTAAGGACCAGGGGTGTATAGTTTGGCCCGGCGGCGGTTTCAATGATCGCTCTGGGACACCCCCAAGTAAGGGGTAACGAAGGATGGGCCCACTTATGGCCAATGCCTAGGCAACCGGGCGCTACAAACACTCTCGCTCATGACCGAATCCTGACTGCCGCCAGTCCGAGGAATTCCCTTGAAAAAAGGCAAATAGCCCCTAGGACCAACTGGACGTATCCGGGAACTATATGCCCTCGCCTTCTGGGGCCTAGAGTCGATCGGCCACCCGATCAGACCCCCATAGCACATGCGTGTAACATCCCAGACGTTTGAAATAGCTAAAACATGATCATGAGCATCATCAAGCATAATTACTAAGAAACATGTCATAAAATGCACCCCAGGTTGCATCATTACATACCAATGTTCCATATGTTTCTTTATTGCCTTTAGAATGTTTCATATATTAATTATGCCACGTTTCAGATGTTTCATGTGTATTGCAATGGAATGTTTCATGTTGAATTGTCATGTTTCAAATGTTACATTAGAATGTTACATATATTGTAATTATAAAGGTTTCACATGTTGCATATGTAGAATCTCATATGTTGCAAAAGTCATGTTTCAATAGAAGTATGTCTAGGTGTCACATGAAATGATGATATTTCTAAATCAAACATGTTAACTTTGAGCTCCAAAGATTGAACTAATGCTAGCTACACACTTAGTCATTTTTATGGTTAAGTCCCTGGACCCTAGTTAATAAATCCAAACTTTCGAGAATTAATAAATGAAATGTAAAAGTGAAAGGGTGTGCAACACTTCTTCCATGGTTTGGTGTAATGCTAGAATTCTGTTGTTATACTTTTAAGTATTTTGTGTGATGACTAGATTAATCAATAATTAGTTCGCCTAAGTAGTTAACTACAGCTATTTCCAAAACCCTAGTGTACCCCATGATGTTTTGAATCTGAAACATGATGTTTTGTTCTCTAATCCTTCTCCTATCTTCTCATTCTCCTCACCTTAAAGAATGTTGGAGCTTAGTTCATGAGGATCAACTTCTCTTATTTGACCTAGGTCTAAATCTGCCTTTATCTTGCTTAAATTGGAGAATGTTGCAGCTGTTCTTGGGTTGCAACAAGTGCAACATAATTGGATGTCGCATCCTGTCTCTCTCTGTTCCTTCTTGAACTAGCAAGGCAGCGCCACCTCCACCTTGCCGCTTTGCCACCCGCGTCACACCGCTTGGTCTCACTATGCCACGCAACTGATCGCGTGGTCAAGATCGAACACGAGTTGGACGCCTAGGAAGACTCCCTTTGACCTCGTTTTGTCATGCCGATCACCACCTCACTTTCTCCTCCTCGCTATCGCCACTGCATCCACTTCGCGCTCTTGCAAAGCCACGCACCAGCCATCAAGCCAAGTCACGAGCATGAGATGGACGCCTGGAAGCTGCCCGGGCTCCCTTCTTAAGCCTTGCCATGCCCATCGTCTATTCCATTCCCTTGTTTGCCAACATCGTCACTGTGGAGCTCATGATCGCTGATCCAAAAATCACCGTCATTACCTCACCTCCACCAAATTCATCTTGCCATCGTGATCGCCCATGATCTGTGGATCATTTGAGCTAGCTAGCATTGTCCCAACTCGCCAGAGTTGGCCATGGAGCCCTTTCTTCCCCGGTGGTGATCACAACGCCGCCGCATGCCTCATCACCGTGGCCAGGACACTACGGATCCTATCCACGCCACACTTCTTTCAATTTCTACTCCTTATATCACCCTGATCCCCATGCTCGCTTTGGTTTTCACAGCAAAGTCCGAGACGCGCCAGGACAAGGTCTCGCCACTAGAGTTCATCGTCGTAGCTCTACCGGCCACCTTGCTCATTGGTCTGCGTGTTACCATGTGAGGGAGGGAGTAGTGTCTCTTGGAGCATGTTCTGGAAGTTGAGTGGAGCATGGCGAGCTTGAGAGTTTCGTCGGAGGCGCTGTCATTAGCCGGAGCGACCTCGTCGGAGATCCGAGCGTCGCCAGTCTCGTCGTCATGCCCTTGACCAAACTCTGGAGTTGGGGGGAAGAGCCGTAGCAAATACGGGAGGAGGATGGGAGCACAGTGGAGCTCTTGGCTTTGTCAGGGAGCTCGCCGGCGGTGAACTCTGGCCAGCCGGGCCACCATTGTCGTCGGGAATGGCAAGAGCAGAGGAGGGGGAAGGGAGATAGCCGGCTAGGCCGTTTTTGGCATGGGCCTTGGCCTCGACCTGGGCCAACTTGGGCTAGCAGAAAGGAAAGGGGAGGTGAGAAGCAGACCGGGCCGCCAGTGTCGCTTGGCCAGACCGAGAAGGTTAAGGAAAGGATTTTCCTTTTCTATTTTCCAAAAACCTAATTAGTGCTGAATCTTTGTAAATTCATAAGTAAATATTCAATGATGATAAATTCATGAAATTAATTTGGTATGCTTGTTATGATATGCTCTACCCATGAAATATATGAAATGGTACTTTTATGTACTTTTGCTATGGGTGATAATTAGCTCTTTTAATTAATAAATGTAACTTCCATTAATTTTATAGAATAAAATATTTATCCAAAAATTATGAAACTTGGTAGGAATACTTTATATGCTTAGATCTACCTCCCCTAAAATTATGGTACTGTTCTGATGATGTTTAATTATATGCTTAATAATATGCTTTTGTTTAATTAGTTAATAAATGATAAATTAATTAGGATAGTTCCTAAATTGAATTGGGTGCACTTTCGGATTGATTGTAGACCTTGGAACACTCCAACCCTGCTGTTCCTTGGCAACTTAATGCTTTTCATGTTATGCTCATGGTTATCTTGCTAGTAATAAATAAAATAGTTATTTATCCAATTGTTTAATCAATGCATGTGATTAGGTCATGTAGTGATCCTTGTTTAATCTTCATGGTTACACGTAGTATAATGATAAGTTATATATCTTGTCATGCTCAACTAGTATAATAGAATAAGTGTAATTTCCATGCTAGATAACTAATTAAACTTGTTAGTTAAATAATTGATATGCTTTTATAATAATAACTCTAGTTTCATGATGAAGGAAAGTTGTACTCAAGTAGATAAACTAGTGTTTATCCTTTCTAAATGTCCCTTTTATGCTATGCCTTGTTTATCATCATGCATCATGGCATGCATTCCATCATAGTAAGCAAAACATCAGTTATTACGTGTAGTGTACGAAAGTGAGAAGAATCGTGTTGATCAAGTCTCGGAGGGGGTCCATCCACCAGAGGTGTTGGTGTCTATTGGATCTCTATAAGGAAACTAACCTTCTCTGCAACTCAGGCAAGCCCCAGTGCATCACACCCTTCTATAGCTTTTACCAATCTTTATTACACTTTAAGTCTTGTGAGATGTGCATTAAGTAATTAGGAGTTGATTTATACCGTTGCTGCATGATTACCTTGTTATATAGTTATCCTCAATTATACCCTGTTAGTATGGAAAGGTCGTTACCTCTTATGCTTAGTAATGCTTAGTCTACGATGGAAGTCGAACGATGGTTTCATCGTTCGAGAGTAACTGTTTCACCTTGCTCTTCTCAACTCTGTTATGGGTTGTGAATACCATGATGTTAATATTGTTAAATCGAGAACGGGTGGAATCTTGGCTTGCTTTATGGTTTGAGGCCTGACGTAGTGACCCCACCTATGTCAATTAAGGACCGTTCATTGTTAGGTCCGCCTGTGATCGTGACTTGTAGTACTGACCACATACTCCGGTAAGCCCAACATCTAGGCTATTCCTGAATGGGGAACGATAACCGTGCACTGGGAGTGGAGAGATGGCGAGAGTATCATGTAACACACTCCTGTGAATCCGTTAGGGACGAACGATGCAGTGAAGTGGGTACTGTGCTCTCGGGTAGCGCTGAACCGGTTCCCAATTTGCAGGATCTGAGTGAGGGTTGATATCTGTAGGTTCGGGTCTGCAGACCTAGACCTGCTTATGTCATGTGGTAAGGAAACCCCAGCTGGGCCAAACCGATTCGAATCGCCACAGCTTCTCAGTGAAGAAGACTCGATCAGCTGACCTGCATCATAGTTTAAACAATGAAATGTGGATACTGATGGATAAGAGATGATATGAGTTGAACATGAGCTTTGATGATTAAAGAAGTGATTGATTTAGACTAGGTGCTAATTGGATACTGATAATAACTTAATACATAGCTAAAAGATTAAAAGTAAGGATTCACTTGTAGTAAGCTTTTCTACAAAAGTTACTTCTTGCTTCTACCTTACCTTTAAGCCAGCATATCCTTGGAGTCTTTTCTTTAGTCGGGTAAGACTTGTTGAGTACCCTCAAGTACTCAGGGTTTTGTTAACCCCTGTTGCAGGATCTGACTTGAGCAGCTTAGTGAGGTCATGTCGGTGGGCTCGACATGGTCTGGCTACCTCTTCTACCTTAGATGTTCTTCTCAGATGCTTCCGCTGTTTACTCATCTTTTGGAGCTTAGGTTAAAGTTAATAGCTACATGTTTTGTAAACTAATGTTATATTATTCCGTACTCCGATGTAAGATATTTTATATCAAATGTTGTAATGTTGTAACAACTCCTTTGTTGATCCTGTATGAGTTGTAGAACATGGATGATTCGGGTTTCCCCGAGGACACCCGACAAACTACCGGAGTTGTCTAGCTTGCATGTGCCCCTATCAGAGGTTTGAAAGACAATGGTAGGCACATGTCGGGTATCAATGATCCCAATGACCGAACACAGCGCTAAGAACTAGCCTTTCAATAAATCAGGAACGTGATTACGAACCTAGCTGACCCTTTGGTGTGGGACTCCGTCCTGACCGACCATAAGGGAAGTCTTGCCTCAACTGACCCTAAGGATGTGGGCTCCACCTCGCTCGACCCTCTAGGCACGGGCCTCACCTCGCCCGACCCTTGGGTGCGGGCCCAGCAACCTCCGAGCCCTAGGGAAAGGCACCGCCTCGTCTAACCCTGAGGGCGCGGGCTCTGTCTCGCCCGACCCCTTGGAAAGGATACCGCCTTGCCCGACCCAAGGGTTGCGGGGTTGGCCTCGGGTGGGGGCACGAGCTCCTGTGAGAGCCCCCACCGCCCCAACCACTATGAATGTGGGGTGTGGGCCCAAGACCATGCCCCTAACACTAGGGAGGGGGCGGGCGCGTCTCGATGTGACCGATGGCCATCACAGGCTATACCTAGGCATTCGCGTCGCCAACAGCGTCAGGCAAACCGGCACTATGCTGCTCGATCCCCATGTGACTACAAACAAGGGGATCTATTGACCATACCGCATGCCAGGGAGGGATGAGGCGCCACGGCCGAGCGGCGACACCTTCCTGTAGCACCAGTGACGGACAGGGGGATCATGACCAAGACAGTGACGCCGGCCTGTAGCACCGAAGACAGACATAACTGCAGCATGTGCACGCCTTCATTGTTGTCTGTAGAACCCAGAGGACCCGTCCGCAGAGGAGAAGGGCGGCACAGCCCCGGGGCTATCTCCTCTATTTCTCTCTCTCTATCTCTCGTGTACCCCTAGTCCTTCCCTTGGTCTATAAAAGGGAAGGTCGGGCGCCCCTTTGGGGGATCTTTTTCTAGCGACTTCAACTCCACTTCATCTTCACTAGAGACTTGGGAGCCCATCCCTCTCTCGACCGTTTGTAACCCCTACTACAAACTCAAGTGCAAGTAACACAAATAGCTCGCCACTGGACGTAGGGACATTCCGCCTGAACTAGTATACATCTTCTTGTCCTCTTTGCACACCATCCGAGCCTAGACGCGCAATCTACAAATTTTACTTGTCGGCGGTTTCTAAACATCGACAAATAGTTATCAAGAAAGTATCAAGCTGGCTCCTTTTGAAGGTTTGTATGGTCGTAAATGTAGAACTCCTTTAAACTAGGTTGAACTCGAGGAGAGGAGGTACTACGATATTGACTTTGTCAAAGAAGCTGAAGAACAAGTATGTACCATCCAAAAGCACATTGAAGCTGCACAATTGAGACAAAAGAGTTATGCTGACAAGAGAAGATGATCTATTGAGTTTGAAATAGGTGATTATGTATATCTAAAAGTGTCACCGATGAAAGGAGTGCAACGATTTGGTGTGAAAAGGAAACTTGCACTAGATATGTAGGCCCATAACAAATCATGGAGAAAGTGGGAGAGTAGCATACAAACTCCAATTACCTCTAGAATTGAGTGTTATTTTCAATGTCTTTCATGTCTCTCAACTGAAGAAATGTCTGTGAGTTCTAGAAGAGAGAGTTGAAACTAGAGATGTCAAGGTAAAATCTAACCTAGCCTATGAAGAGAGGCTTGTACAAGTGTTGGATAACAAAGAGAGAGTAACTCAGAATAGAGTGATCAACTTCCACAAAGTCATGTGGAGCAATCATAGTGAATGGGATACAACTTGGGAAAGGGAGGATTATTTACTTGAGGTCTACCCCGCTATTTATGAAATATGGTATGTTATTCAAATCTCAGGACAAGATTTCTATAAGGGGGAGGGCTATAACACCCTAGGTGTTAAGCTTGCATTTGCACTTGCATTACATGAGCATAAGCAGCTTTCATTCATTCATAAACATAAGCATGTGAATTGCATTTTGAATGTTGCACAAGTGATGTTTCATCTGTTACATAGGTAATGTTTCATATGTTGCATAAGTAATGTTCCAAATGTTACATAGGTGATGTTTCATATGTTACATAGATATTGTTCCATATGTTGTACCAGTGATGTTTCATAGGTTACATGAACAATGTTGCATTCATGCAACTTATGTTTCATTAGTAATGTTTCCTATGTTTCATATGTTATTACCACATGTATATTCTTGTGATCATGTGTGGTTAATGCAAATTCTTGATGTTTGGTCACTAAAACACCTTAGACATACTTAGGATGAAAAATGAAGCAAAGTTTATATTCATGACTTGGTCAAATTTGACTTCTAAGTGCTATGTTGCATAGAATGGCTCCTTGACTAGTTTTGTTTGACCAAGATTGAATCACTACTTAGAGTGTTTGCATGTTTGTGGACCCAAAATAAAAGTTGTAAATTTTATAAGGAACAAACTTTGTTTAACAGCCATGAGCCAGATCAGTGCCTAACATGGTCAAAAAGTGCTCACAAGGTGAAAAATAGTGCTGTTTTGGGACTTAGGTTTTTGGTTAAGTCAAAAATGCTTTTCAGTTTCAATGTACCTGACTTGGGAGGTTTGTAGTTTGCAAACCAAGGTGAATTAGGCTAAACTCCTTTAATAAAAATTGAAGTACACATGTAGCTCTACAACTTTGGTTACTATGGTTTTCACAAACTCGCACTAGTTTGGGAGATCGAGGAAGGGAAAGAGTTAGGTTTCAGTCGACCGTGCCTGGACTGAATTGGTTTGAACCGATTCAAACCGAGCTCGTCGTGCCCGACTAGGGCTAGGCCACACGCGCCACGTGGTGGCCATACGCCAGCGTCAGCCCAGCTAGTCTAGCCAAAGGTAAGAGAAGAGGGAGGCATCACTGCTGCTGCTGTCTATTTCCATCCTCTCCCTCTCTCGTTCGCTCTCGTGCTCGCAGCGGCGACACCGAACAACCTCGATCGCTGTTGTGCCTTCGCCATCGTAGAGCACCACCACCACTGTGTTGTACCCCAATTACTCATGCACATAGCTCTACCTTGCTTCGCTCTACCTCACCGACCCGCTAGCCATGCCCTTCGAGCCGAGGTAAAGGCCATAGGCCATTTCCGTCGCTGTTACCTCATCGGAGCACCGCCAAGCTCCAAACTCGCCGTGGCTAGCTTGGACCAGAGCATCTCCACTCTTCCTCTCTCTCATCATGTCACCTCTGTAAACCCTAGGAGCTCACACCGGTGACCGTTAACTGCTACCGCCCTATCGGCACCAGAACACGGCTACGCATCGCCGTGCTCTCGCCGCCGTCAAGACATGCACGCGGTCGGAGCTCACTACCGCGTCACCGAAACCCTAATCCACCCTAGATAGCTTCAATAGGCCACTGTGTAGCTATAGCGAGCCTCACCTGAGCACCCTATGGCTAGAGAACGCTGGCGTACCGCCATGCCACCTCCGCCGTCCACCATGGCCGTCGTCGAGCTTGCTCCGATGAGCCATCGAGCCAACTGAGGGTACCCCTCGACGCGGCTTGGCGAGTAGAGTGTAGTGGTAGTTGTGGCATCGCCGGAGACCTTGCCGTCGGTGAGAAATCGTCGGTCAGAGTGCCGCCCCTGCCTCTGTGTCATTGACATGCGGGGCCCAGCTGTCAGTAGGTTTTGGTTTTTCTTTATTTGATTTTTAGATTTCATTGCAAACTTTAAAAAATCATAACCAGAGTTTGGAGTGTCCAAATTTGGTGAACCAAATTTTGTTGGGTTCATCTTGTTGTGTACTATGTATTAAAAATATGAAACATGGCATGTTCTACGCTTTTATATAATGTTTATATTTATCTTAACTAGTCCTATTAAATTTAGAAAATGCATAACGTGTGTTAGGGGTATGAGAAAAATGTTATTATAATTTTGTTAGTCATGTTTTGACATGCTGTACCTAGGAAAAATAATGAACCAACAGTAAGCATGTTTGAAATATGGCTTGTCATTTAATTGGATTAAATGCTAGTTTCTTGTGGAATTTATTGTGATAAATATTCAAAACCAATGATCATGAAATTATTTATACAATATTATTCCATTATGGGGAGTGTAAGAAAAATATGAAATCTGTTGTTTGACACTTTTCACTATGCAACCCTATTTATGCTATTATAAGCCTTGCAAGCTTGTCATTTTTGTAGAGGTTGCTGTACTCATCCAGATAGCATGAAATTTTTAGAGTAGGCTATGGAGAGCATATCTAGCTATAATTTTTCCAAAATTTATTGAGCACTAGAAGTAGCAGTTCCAATTTACACCTAAATAACTTAATAAATAAATAAATAAAGGCATTTTAATAAGTGATTGGGCTTCACCAAGGTGCTTTCTAGTATGGTTGTGATGTATATGAACTGTTGATGCCATAGGTTGTGCCCAAAATTGTTTAGTTATAGGCAACAAACTAATTATTGCTCTATGTTGCATTGTATCAAGTTATGTTGCATGTGTGTGTTGCATGAGTTTGTGCCTGCTAATAGATGCTTAGGCTAATTAAAATAAGTTGTTAGCTGCAGGTCTTAGGCCTCTTACTAATGATGAACAACTGTATCTTAGGTTGATAGAACTTTGTGAGTGTTTGTTTGAGTTACTAGAGAAGAGATATGCACTTACTCAGTAAACCATAATTTACTTACTAGAGAGGAGATATGCACCTACTTGATCAACAAAAGTAATCTTGTGTTATCATGTTACCTTACTATTAACAATGTCCATGTTGATGCACTTCATCATGTCATTTCATCTCTTATGCATTCATGATACTTATTATGTGCATATGCATGCAATAGGTTCCCTGGAAGGAGTCATGCTACTCGAGGTCAAAGCCGGGAATCAGGAGGAGCAGCAGGAGGTGCAGCCCTAGGAGGGCCAAGGAGAAGGACAACAAAACCCTAAAGCTCTGCCAGAGTGTCCTAACCATCAACCTTCCGCCTTCGTGAAAGGCAAGCCCCAGAGCATTCTAGGCCTCCTATATTTCACAAATGTCATTTTGAGTTCTTTATGTTTGATGCATTAGGTTATAGGAGTTGGTTGGAACCACTTGATGCATATGTCTTTCCTTGTCTAGAAATATATCTTAAATCCTATGTAGGCCCAGGATCGAACATATGCTTAGTTATGCTTAGTCCGGTAGCAATCAGGTGATTTCCTATCGTGAGATATAGGTGGATACTTGGTCACGGTTGGCTATATTTGCTATCATGGAAGAATAACCATGGGATGATGAACAATTGGAGACTGAGCAGAATATTACATGTTGGTGGTGTTGTGACTATAGTGATTCCATCTGTGTCGATTAAGGACCGCACCATTGTTGGAACTTCTGTCGAGATTGAACGCATGCCTCTCACTTAGCTAGCCGGATAAGTCATTTTGACCGTGAAGTCGAGTAGCTCAACTTAGGGTGGGACTCGTTAAGTGGAAGTGCGTACACTGGAGGTAGTAAGGATATGCGGCGAGCCGGTGTGAGGCCAAGGGCAGGTTAGAGTCCTGATCGACCTGACATCCGGTAGTATCCCTGAGGGTGCGGCACTGATCAGACCCATGAATGGACCTAAGTTGTACCTAAGGTGACCGTTGATCTAGTCTACCTGGGTTTGTGCTAGGAATAAATTCCCAGCTGGATGAAATCAATTCGAATCGTTGTCTCTCCCGGATAGTGAGAAACTCGACTAGCTTCGGCATCGTAGTAACTTGATGGAATGTAATGGTTATGATGGATATGAAAATGCTACATTGGATATGATTACTATTGTGATGATGTAATTGTACACAACATGTTTGGCATAGGTTAGTTGCTAATATAGATTGAATAGCTATAATTAACTTGATAACCCAATTATAAAATGAGTAACACAACTAGCGGCTCTTTATGCAAAATGTTGTCAAGCTAGCTCCACTTATAAAGCCTTGCATTATCCTTGGTGTCACTTTATTTATGGTTTATGATGGGTAAGTCTAGCTAAGTACATTCTCGTACTCAGGGTTTAATTCCCCTTGTTGCGGATGATGTGATGTACCATGGGTACTGCAAGAATTGCCTCCATCCTGCTGTGGATGAGGATTAGACCATGGGGCGTGGTCCTTCTAAGTTATCTTCTCTATGGCGCTTTTGTTGGATGGGACCTGGCATGTAATTGAACTAAGTGTGATGTGGTTTCAAAACTACTTTGCTTCCGCTACTTGAACTTAGTTTGTAATAACTATGTGAACTCCGATGCATGTGAGCTACTTGTGAAATATTTGTGAACTGTGATGTAACATGTGACTTGTTATGTTGAATCATGTACAGTCTTGGTTCTATGTTGGTTGATTTGAAATCCTTCATGGTTTCATCGGACTGCCGGGTTTATATGGGCTCAAGTATGATAGTTTGATCACTTCGGTGATTGCTATTGTACTTGTGCTCTTATAAATTGGACGGTTCTATTACACGCCGCTGCGTTCTCTCCACCTAGGGGTGGCAAAGGCTGAGCCTTTAGGCTCCACACCACACCACACATGATGGAGCAAGTACACGGCCGAGAATCCAGCCTTGCTAAGCCTCAGACACTCAGGAACACCGGTGTGCCCTCACCACGCACTGCACGGTTGCCATGGCTAAGGCCACCCATGCCGCCATCGTGTTCTGGCCACACCAGGCTGGTAGCGGTTCCCAAACCACCATAGGTGGACTCGCCTTGTCAAGTAGCCCCAAAAGCACCCACCTTTTGGCCGTAGAGGGCCTAGAAGTCATAGCTCATGTCCGCCTCAACGGCGCGGCCGTAAGCCGAGCGCCGTCGTGTCGGAGACATTCCTGACGATCCCAGTTACCTCGCATCACGAGGAGGGGCCGGTGAGGTTCACCGTGACCTTGTGCACCTCGTCGCGTAGCTAGATGAATGGAAAGCCCCTGCCTTGACTTGTTTCACCAGAGCCACAAGCTCGCCAGAGTTTTGCCATGTGCCCTTGCCACAGAGTGGACTCTGTCATGCCCTTTGGTCATCACCGATGAGCCCTTTGGCTCTCTGATGACCCCAATCGAAGGAAAAGAGCCACCTTTGGCTCTGTTAAAGATTGTAGATGTAACACCTCAGGTGTTAGGCTTGCATTGTGGCCACTTGCATTGCATGAGCCTAAGCATCATTTGTTCATATATGAGCATGAAACATGAAACATACTGGTGAAACATATGAAACATACTAGTGCAACATGTGAAACATGTATATATGGAATGTGCTTTGAAACATCTGCAACATCTCCTTGAAACATATGCAACATACCCTTGTTAATTATGTTTCAATGTGTGTATGTTAGATGCTCATGCCTGGTAATGCAAGTGAGTGTTGATGTCACTTATTTCATGTGTCTCACATCACTCTCTTTCTATAGTGACCCCTAGAAAAGTTTCATGACATTTGGAATCAAAAAGTCACATGAAATGATAAGTTATATGCTTGTTTGGATTATAACTGAAACATGTTTCTAAAACAATGAAACATGCCTTTACATTCCATGTGGGCTTTCATGTGAACTAGTGCTTATGCAACATACAAGTGCAACATGTGCAACACATCTAGGAAATATGTGGAACAACCTAGAGAAATGTGTAGCATGTACCTTGCAACAACATTATGAAACAAGTGAAACAGAGCTTTGAAACAAGCATTGCAATTATAGTGATTTCTATGTTGCAATGCATATGAGACCCATATCCCTATGTAACCTATGCAAGGTGGACATGGTTAGACTCTACAGCACATTAACTATACTTAGGACACATAATGGAACAATGTTCATGTTGATCATTCTGCCAATTGTGCTTCTAAGTGATGGTTGACCATGTGTGGACCCTAGAACACTTTTATTTGACCATTTCAAACGTGTGACCTAGAAGCTTTGTGTGACTGTGCACCATTTAACAAAGTTGTAGAGAATTTTATAAGGAACAAACTTTGTTTAAGAGTCAAGTCATGAAAATGTGTGAAACATGCTCAAAAAGGGCCCACAAGTCAGATATAGGGCTGTTTCCAACACTTAGCATTTTCTAAGTCTAGAATTCATCATCATCGACATTGGCATCTCACGTTCTCCGAATTTTGTTGAGTAACTCAAGTTGACCCAAAACCAAAAGTTGGAGCTGATGTGTTGGAGAAGAGCATGCAAGAAGATGGCACTTGTTGGAATCCATTTTGCCCATCAATTTTGAAGGTTTGCCAATTTTTGTCAATGCATTGACAATATCACTTTGACACTTAATTATCTCATAATCTAGAGCATTAAATAACATGGCCCTTAAACAGAACTTGAAGATAATTAGGTGTACAACAAACTTTGTAATTGGACCTTGGCCCAAATTTGACTAGAGCCAGCCCAAAAATGGACTCCAAGTTGGATACAGCAATGCACACCACGTGCTCGACGTTGGGCCCAGTGGACACGCGCCTACCCTGCATGGTCGCCGTGCACCGCGTTGCTGCCGTGGCCATCGACGTGCATCCTCGCCCCTCTCGCATTTGGCAAAGCCAGAGCAGCCCCGGACGCTCCTCCACTCCTCCCTCACTCTCCCACGCCCTCTGCTGGCCTCCTCTTTCGCCTCTTCCACGCTCTCTACTCCCGAGCACGGAGCTGCCATGGATAGCGCCAACTGAGCTCTGCTGCCCACGTTCCTCGCCTCTGCACCTCCTCGTCATCAGCCATGTGTGGCATCGCCTTCTCCGCGCCATGCTGCACCTCACGCGCCCCATCACCGGTTGCCTCGGTCGCTAGAGCACCCCGCCGCCGGCGATGCTGCGGGCTTGGCTGTGGGCGTACGTGGCTGGGCTAGCTTGGGCCACCACGGCCACAGCTGTGAGCCCCACCATCTGCGCCTCGTCGCACTCCACCTCGCGTGCGCTCGCTGCAGGCCAACGTCGCTGGAGGGTCGGCACCGCCAGCACGGCCACCACCGAGCCGCCCGCTCACGTGGCCAGGAGGCCACGGGCCACCGCGGTCCACGCTGCAAGCACGTGTGGATGTGCCTCGCAGCCGCGAAGCCAGCCAGCCCTTCCACCGCCGTCGCCGGCCGCTGCTAGCCCGAGGCTGGCCATTCCCGGCCACCCCCCCCCCCCCTCTGTTTTTCCCGGCGGCCTAAGGAAGAAGGAGGCCGTCTCCTCTCTTTGTCTCTCTTTGTGTGAATGGCAAGCGGGCCCAACTAGGCAGCGGGTCCTGGAGGTCAGCGTTATTAGTGGTGTAGTTATGTACCGGTTCGGGTACATTTAGCATTTAGGAAGGGTTTGGTTTATTCTGGATTTTAAATTTCAGTTTTTGTGTTAAATCTTCTAAATTCCATATCTCATGCTAGGAAACTCCAAAAATAGCAAATATGGACTTTTTGGAAACCTTGAGAAAATATCTTTGCAGTAGAGTCATAATATGTTATATGTTTGTAGAAGTTTTCTGGTGTTTTTATTTAACCTTGAAAAGTACTCCAAAATGCTTACAAACTTGACCAGAGCCATATCTTGAGTTTTAAAACTCTAAAAATAGTGATTCTTATTTTGTTAGTTTCATGATGACATGTACTTGCTAGGAAAAATATTAAACATACTAGTTGTTCACTGTTTTCTTAAGGTTTTGATTTGACCTTGATAAATAAGAAAATCTACATTATGTTGCTTGTCATTTTTATATCTTGAGTTGTGGTGCACCAATTTAGGTGAAATTTTGATGGTAGTCTCCTGAGGTTATATGGGAACTGTGATATAGGTTTAACTTGCTCTCTAGGGTTATTTAGCTTATGCTATTTGTCTTTTTCATAAAAGGTGTTTTATTCATGAAAATGATCTGAAATTTGTACAGTAGACTACTGGGAGCATATGTAGGTCATTGTAATTTTGATAGAATTTATTGTGCACTTTTGATATGTGTTCATAATTCCACCTAATTATCTAAATAAATTAAGAAAATGCATTAAAAGAATTTATTTAGTAATGGACACTATCTTTTCTGGTGTTCATTAGTCATGTGTGACATGTTGGTAAATTTGGTTTTGTCCAATTATATGTTTGCAACATAAGTTAATAATTATTCCTTGCAAATGAGGTTTCTGGACAGATCTACAAACTTAGCAAATTTCTTCATGATAATGTGCTTTGTTGTGAAACTTGTTTATAGAAAAGTTGTAGATAATTCATGTATCTAGCTTTTGTTTAAATTTGGTGGCATTTGGCCAAGTAATTTTTGAGTTATAGCTGTTTAAAGTTTGGGTACAGATTTGGTTACTCTCTGTTTGGAGCAGACCAGATTCTGTAGTTTTATCTTTTTGACCTATTAAACTTGGGAATCAGGCTTAGGTGATTATAAATTAAGTCATTTCAGAATGTCTTCTTTTAAGTCATTTCGATTTGTAGAACTCCAGATATGATTGATTTACTCAGCTACTGCATATATGTCCAGAATTGCTGAAAATACATGGATGCTTGGTTACTTTGCTTGCTTGTTGCTAAGTGTGATTCATGTCCTTGGTGATGAAGTTAGTACACCTGAGGCTTTGTAAATCTTGTGTCATGTTTGGTATTGCTTTCCTTGCTATCTTAGCATGATAGGTGGTGTGATGTTTAATTAAGCAATGTGAAGTGCTTATGTGTATTTAGCGTAACCTTGTGCTTGCCTTGATTACTGTATGTGATGCATTGTCTATTCCACTTCCATGTATTCATACACTTTCATCTTGCATCTCATCTAGGTATGCTAGATGCACCACATGAAGGACAAGATGTTAGAGCCAAACCCGAAGACAGTGTTTGGTGGAACTACCCCGAAGATGGAAGTACTCGGCGAGTGGTGTCTAACAAACATTGGCTTAGTGTTGGATCCTAGGCAAGCCCCAGAGCATTATAAGCCTCTTAATTTCTAAAAATACAATTGAGTATATATGTTATATATATTGTTGCATTAAGTGATAGGTGTTGGATGAAAACACTTGCTACATATATATCCTATCCTTGTCCAGAAAGTATACCTTGAATCCTATTTAGGTTCAGGTTCGAGCAATTGCTTAGCCCTGCTTTAAGCGGTAGATGTTAGGTGATTTCCTGTCACCTGCGAGCTTTAGGGATACTTATACATGGCACGGTTGACTACATTTGCTATCATGGAAAGGAACCATGTGTTAATAAAATGAAATGATACGGGGCGGGATGACGATAGTGAAGCAACAAGGCATGGAGGTCTTGGGTGTGGATCTATCCTCGTCTGAGTCGTTTAAGGACTGATTCACTGTATGTCCTTGAGTCATGTTGAATGCAGTCTAACACTTAGCTGGCCAGATAAGCCATTCCGACCGTGAAGCCAAGTAATACAGTTCAAGCCGGGAATCGGGGGGTCAAGTGCGCATTCTGGAGGAAGTAAGGATGTGCTTGGGGACATTGGCGTAAGACCAAGGGGGGTTAAAGTCCCTATCACCTGGCAGAGTGTTGCCCTTGGGGATGCGGCATCAGTCGAACCCATGATTCCTAAACTATATCAAAGGTGACTTCTATGACCCTGGCGTGGGGTCTGCGCGGTTTTTGTTAGAAATACCCCTCCAGCTAGATAGGAATTCGATTTGAATCGCCGTCGCTCCCGGTTAGTGAGCACTTAACTTGAGCAGCGGCAACGTAGATTCAATTAATTGAACGGATGGTTAATTTGATGATGATTTAAATGTTGCCTCAATTTATACCTGCTATGGTTAATGTTGTTTGCTCCTAATAAAGTGATTGCTATAGTACAGGTGCTAATCTAGATGACAGGTTCATGATGATTAACTTAATGCTTAAGCATTAAATGATTACTTATCAGTACTAAGCTTTTATGCAAAATGTTATCAAGCTAGCCCTACTTTATACCAGCCTTGTATACTCCTTGGTGTCACTTTATTTCTGGTTTTTGACGGGTAAGTCTAGTTGAGTACCTTCTCGTACTCAGGGTTTATTCCCACTTGTTGCAGGTTGTGATGTATCATGGATACTGCAAGAATTGGATGGCTCCTGCCATAGTGGCGGAGTGTGATCATGGGCATGATCCTTCTGAGTTATCTTGTCTCTAATGCTTTTGTTGGAAGTCGACCTTAGTACTGGCATGTATTTGAAATAAGAGTAATGTTAGTTTCAAATTACTTTGCTTCCGCTACTTTTCAACTTAAGTTGTAATAACTATGTTGAACTCTGATGTATATTGAATTACTTGTGAAATGGATGTAACATGTGACTTGTTATGTTGAATCACTATGATCTTGGCTTGTATGTTGGTTGGTTTGAAATCCCTCATGATTTCATTGGACTACCGGAGTTATATGGGCTCAAGTGTGAGAATTTGATCACTTCAGTGATTGTTTTTGTACTTGTGCTCTTATAATTTGGACGATTCCGTGATAGTAGAGTTCTCGTCGCAGCCTGCCATCGCCGTCGATCTATTGCCACCATGGCTAGTGCTGCCTAAGCCCTAAGGGCCATGCCTAGTGCCCTAGCCGCACTCAACGAAGCACGTGGAAGCCATAGGAGTCCCGCTGGAGCCGTGTCAACACATTGAAGAGCCTCACCGCCGGCCCCACGCCGCTGCCGATTTGTCGTGGAGCCAACGTCGGCCGCCTATAGACCAAAGGTGCCACTTTTAGCTCCTCGGCGATTTTGCCTCGAAGCCGCAATGACATGGATGCCCCTAGTTGCCCTGCTAGGCCACCATATTGCTCGACCGAGGGAGCTCACTGCCAGTGGAAGCACCGCCATGAGAGAGAAGGAGGAAGGAGGAGGTAGCAGCGCCGTGGGCGCGTTCCATCATGAGCCAAGGAGAGAAAGGGGTGGGTGAACCCGGTCCACCCGTCGACCAGCCTGTGGTCCATGGTGCACCAGCCCCGCGCCCACCACGAGCCGACCCCATGGACCGAGTGTAACAACCCAGAAATTTCTAGAAAACAAAAATCACATCTACAAATTTTTTTTCTAAAGTAACCTATGTTTGGTGAGGTGTCATGTAGGAAAACTACCCTAGTTGCACAAGTAGTACCTATTATAGATGATTACATCCTTGCATTTAACCAAAACTTACTTGAGTTGCATCTTATGTTCTTTGTAATGTTAATTAAAAATAATAACATTTATTTAATGAATTGCTTAATTAAATGTGTGTGTGTTGTTGCCAACCTTTGGCTTGGAAGCTGGGAACCCTAGATGACCTCTAGTGGACCCCACTAGGGCATACATGTGTTGGCAACACATGTTTATACATGTAGGAACTCTAAATTAGTTAAATGTAGGAAGTAATAAATAGAAAAGCTAATTAGAATAACCTAGAAAAAGAGAAAGCTATTTGGCCTAGCTCCTGAGCCGGCCCGTCGCGCAGCCAGCTGGCCTGCCCTACCCTGCTTAGCCACCACCACAGCTGGCCCATTTCTCTAGCCGGCCTAGCCTTCCAGCCAAGCCTCACCCGCAACAGCTGGCCCACGAGGCTGACGTGGCCCAGTAGCGCACCGAGTCGGCCCAACCCCACCACGAGCCGCTTCACTCTTTGCTCCATGACCACAACGCAGCGCCCTTCCCTCACGGTCGCTGATGGGTGGACCCCGCGTGTCATCCCCCTCCTTGAGCTCTCTGTTTTGCGCCGTGGAGGCAAAAGCAAGGGAGAGTGGGAATCTCCATCGCCAGCCGTTCTCTTCACGTCGGTTGGTAACAAGCGCATGGATGTGATGCCACATCACCTATCCACACCGCCACCACCCCCAGCTAGAGCCGTCCATGCCATGACACCATCACTGTGGCCCGCACCCTTGCAACCGCCCTTGGCACCATCGTACGAAGCCTGAGCAGGTTGTTACACCAAAACGGAGGCGCCAAGGCAACCTACAACCGCGCCATGACCTTAACCCTAGACTAAGCGCACCAATCACCTCCACATGGCCCTAAGCCCCCTTTTCACCGTTCACCTCGCCATGATCACCACCTCCCTATAAGAAGGCACCACCGAGGAGCCCTAGCCGTCCCAATGCCCCGCCGCCACTCTGGTGGCCACCACCTTACGTCATGACCAAGGGAGGAAGGGGAAGAAAGGAGAAGGGGAGTAGAGCAGAGAAGGTGCTACCGGAGCCACCGAAGAGGAGCCACTAGAACGAAAGACGATGATCCGATCGGCTACAGTGGAGTAGCTACTCGACACGGCACGGCCTTGACCCAACACTGCCTCGACTCGCCCTGCACCACCATCCTTCGCCATCACCAACTGCGGTGAGCCCCAGCACCTCGCCCCACTCGCCACCGTGTGCACGCCGATGCCGCCGCAACAATCCCTATAGTAGGGATGTCCAAGGTTGAAGCCTGGACTTCGTTTGCACCTACACGCACTCGCGCACACACACTTGCGCACGACACTGCCCTGCCGAGCCATACCGGCTCGAGAACGCCGCCATCACAGAAACGCTCAGAGCATGCCCACCATGGCCCGAGCATGGCCATGGCGAGGTCGTTTCTTTAGACCTGAGCCAGTAGAGGATAGAAGGTGGGGGTAAATCGTTTCACCGCAAGGAGAGATGCGTCGCGCGCTTCAAGGAGGAAGGAAGCTAGGAGGGGCGTTGGTCGTGTTTGCCTCGCCGGCGAGGTTGTGCATGTGGAGCACCGCCGTACCGAGGTCGCTCTACACCGCTCCGACCGCCTTGTCCAACAAGGAGGGGCCGTCGAGTTCCACCGTGATGACGCGAAGGTAGCCGTGTAGTTGGGAGGGGGTGAATTGACCCCTGTAGCAGCCGTAGTCACCTCGCCACTGCTCGACGGTGCAGCCGAGCCGCCACTGTCGTGGAGACCCTCTCTGGAGATCCCAATCCGCCGCCTAGACCCCACCGTTCTGATCCTAGAGAACGTGCGAGGCCGTAGAGCCCACTAGAAGCCATTCCGAGCTGCCACCGGGCGCTAAGCGCTGGAGCTCTCCGCCGGCGTAGCACTGCCGTGAGAAGTAGGGGAGGAGGGGACACTCACGGTGCTGTTTGGTGCACCACGTGCACCGTGGACCGAGAGGAAGGAAGGGAAAGTGGACGCGGTCCATCGTAGACCTAGACCACGTCCTATGAATCGCACGGCCTGGTTCAACATGCACCAGACCCCATGGACCCGAGCCCGTTTCCAAAATCCATTAAGCGACGTGGCTACATGTGAAGCCAACACGTGTCTGGGCCCAACCCAGCCCAGACCAGCCCATATCCGGCCATGGCCCGGCCCACCGAGGCCCGGACTCGGCCCAGTCAAAGTTGACCGTTGACCAGTCAACGAACCCACCTGTCAGTGACTCCCTCTATCCCGGCCAATCAGATACTGCCACGTGTCACTGCTGGATTTTCTAATTCTTTTTCTTTTTCAAAAATTCATTTAATCTTTGAAAATTCATAACTAATTCATTTTAACTCAGAAAAATACCAAACTAGTGCCCAAATTTTTCTAAAAATGAGCTCCATGTCATAGGCTTGTGTTTGAGTGCATTTGGATCTTTTGAATTTCTGTTGCTTCTTTGTGCACCTCTATAGGAGTCGCTCACGCGACCATATGTTACGTTTAACAGAGCCGGAGGACCTGCCGACAGAGGAGTACGACCCTGACAACAGCGAGGACTTGGGTGACGACCTGCCAGGTGCCACGCCCCACCCAATCTCGTAGATCCTAATATGCATGCTATAACTAGAATTGCTAGCGCTTTACCTTTTATGCAATAATATGATGTTAGGTTGCATGGTAGTTTTACTTGAGCCTTATACCTTGTTGCAACCTTACTCCTGCACATCCGCTGATAGGCTAGATGCTCACTTGTTACATACTTACTGCTTAACTCTTACTCGCATTATATCTATGATGTGATGCTGGTGAGGGAGAGACATATGTGCGTAAGGCACGAGGTGTCGTAGACTTGGTAAAACTAGATAATGAACATGGGGAGATCTTGGCATGTGTTTTGGGTGTGTGGTGAGGGTTGAGTCGATCGGACAGGATCCTATGATGAGTCTTTGGGGCAAGTCTTGCCGAAGGGGTGCGACCTGGGCATCCCTTGCGAGAGTTACCTATGGCGGGTATATGTGAGAGGTGGACCGAGGTGTTGGTTATCCCTGGTGAGGTGCTGTCATGGCACGGGGTGTTGGAGATCCCCTTTTGAGAAGATATCTTGTCTGGTCCCCCTAAGGACTGGTATGTCTTGAGAACCAGAACCATGGGACCTTCGTGCACACCACTCGCTCCCAATGGGCGGGGGACGATTACCTGACTGACTAGGGAGGTACCACTACTACTAGGTTGGAAGGTGATAGTGTAGGGAGGTACGGGCATGAGGACCCACACCCTCCTAAGACAGCATAGTGACCTTGGGGGCCCGGTACTACATCCCACAGTCTCAGCGTTTCGGTGGACGCCGGGGTGGCCCAGGGCTGAGTGGTAGGGTGGTACTGTACTGGTTGGGAGGCAGTCAGAATCAGCCTAGACGAGCCGGATCGTTGAGGATGGTGATCTTGTGGATTACCAGGTGTACACGCTCTACAGAGTTGATCGATCTATACTATAGACACGTCCGCGGATATGGACATTCCCGTGACCTACGCTTCACTTGATTAGTGAGAGGAGTCCTTTTCTACCTTTCCCCAGGGTTTCATGTTGGTTTCTGGCTTTGGCCGTTGAGGCGAGATCTGTGCGGGAGTCGATCTCGTCACCTAGAGAGAGAGTGAGATGAGGTGTGATGTGTGTGATGGGTGGGGAGAACGTGTGAATAAGATGGATTAAAAAAAACTTGATGAACTTATTATTATTAAAATAATAACTACTTGCATAGGAAACCCACAGCCTAAATAGGTCTCTTTCTACTTCCCTCAATGCATTCTACTTTCCATAGAGCAATGCAAGCATAGGATGGGCGATGCGTGGCCAGTACCCAGTGTACTGATAGATTTTTAGCAGGTTCTGAGCCCGAGTACGACTATGAGGGCGATGATTGGGAGGACTAGAGGGTCTGTTCTACGCTCGAGCTGGTTCTAGGAGATCGTTTTCCGCTGCTATCTATGTGAGATGTTGTTTAGGATGATGTGTGTGAGTGTGTTCCGCCCTGCGTGGCGAAGAGAATAATTATGTAATACTCTCTATTGTACTCTGATAATCGTGTATGACTTTGTGTATCACTGAGATTTGGGTAAATTGACGGATTGTTTTGTCACTTTACACTTCGTTTCTGTGGATTTCCCTTCATGGAAATCAAGGATGTTTCACCGAGCCTAGTAGAGGCCCGTGTGTGACACGTGGCTGACCGAGGAGCCGACATGTGTCTAGGCCAGGCCGGCCCAACATGGCCCATAACCTAGCCCGCCAGGCCTAGTCTGAGCCCGGTCAACAGCTGACCATTGACTGCGGTCCCACGTATCAGTGGCCCGCACCACTTCGACCAATCCCATGCTGCCACGTGTCAAGCACTGGATTTTCCATTTCTTTTTCTTTTTCCAAATATGATTTAAACTTAGAAAATTCATAAGACTTCAGAAAAATATGAAACCAGAGTCCAAATTTTTCTAAAATTGAGCTCTAGGTCATAGGCATATGTTTGAGTGCATTTGGATTTTTTGAATTTTCTTTGCTTCTTTGTGATCATGTGGCAGAACCATTTGAATCATATGGCCCACATGTACGTACCATTGTCTTTCAGACCTCTAGTAGTAGCACATGAGTGCCCTATAACTCGATAGTCTGTCGGGTGTCCTCGAGAAACCCAAATCATCCATGTTTTATCTTTTGAGCAAGATCAATTACAGTAGCATTACAAGATTACAACAGTTATACAAATATACAAATTTATTATATCAAAGTATAGCGGAAGTCTTACAATACATAAGTTTACAAACCTATAATAGGTTCTTACAAACTAAAGTTTTTCCATAAAGGCGGTGGGGTAGCAAAAGGATGGTACGTCCCTTAGCTTACATCACTAAAAGAACTTCACCCTGCCCTAGGGTGCACTTCAACACTCTCACTACTAGGATTCTTCCTCAGGTACCAACATATAGCAGAGGCTAGTGCCAGCCTGCTCATGTTCTTCACCTGCAACAAGGGTTTAGCAAACCCTGAGTACTGAGGGTACTCAATAAGACTTAACCGATGAAAAGGAAAGACTCCAAGGATATGCAAGGTAAGAGGAATCAAGATGAGTCTGTAGCAAGATCAAGAATACTTTTGCTGAACAGCTGCATTAATGTTGATCCTTACTTTCAAAGTTTTATGCTTTAATTTAATATTAAAGAAATCTCTCTTAGCACCTATTCTAATCCTAAGCACTTCATTATTCTCATCACAATATGATCTCATAGATAAAGTTCCAGTGGATTAACTATGATGCAGGATGGTTGATCAAGTCTCCTTTACCAAGAAGCTGTGGCGATTCGAATCGGTTTGGCCCAGCTAGGGTTTCCTTACCACACGACATATGCAGGGTTAGGCCCGGACCTGTGCCTGCATACATCAACCCTCACTCGGATCCTCCTATACGGGAACCGGTCCAATGCTACCCAAGAGCATAGTACTCACTCTACTGCGTTGTTTGTCCCTGACGGATTCACAAGAGTGTGTTACACGGTACTCTCGCCATCTTTCCACTCCTAGTGCGTGGTTATCGTTTCCCATAAAGGAATAGCCCAGATATTGGGCTTACTGGAGTATGTGGCTAGTACTACAAGTCATGATCACAAGCAGTCCATACAACGAACGGTCCTTAACCAACACAGACGGGGTCACTACGTCCAGCCTCAAACTGGGAGCAAGCCAAGATTCCGCCTGGTCTAGATTTAAAAGTCATGATCATCCTCATACTTCAGGTTCATTTTTAACTTTAGAAAAACCTACCACTAGCATTTACATCTAAGCAGGGCTAAGCATTTTAACAAACATACTTTAACATAAGTACCATGGTGAGAAGGAATAAACAAGGTAGTCATGCATGAAAGTTTCTCATACAACTCCTGATACTTAAATGCAACATTCATAAGACTTATGTGATAACATTTTACAAAACACAAGGAATGGTTTATGCTTCGGGGCTTGCCTGCAGTGTCGGGGTTGTCAGATGTATCCAACTCAGCTCCACTCTCCAACCCAACTACCTCTGAGTGATAACCCGCCTTAGAGGTCGGCTCAACTAGCGGTTCTCCACACTCGTTCACTATACGTTAAATAAAGATGCATGCTTCAATGATGATGCTTACATGGCATAAAACATGTATTAAGGTGCCTTATCAAATTATCTACTTGAGTACAACTTTCCTTCAATAATTACAAGTTAATTACTTCACAAAGCAACATTTAACATCTCATGATTAAAAGGTGTTTATTACATTTAAGTAGTATAGATTAACATGGTGAAAAGATATTACTTAACCATTCAATAACCATACCTTGGAACAGCAAGGGTAAAATGTTCCAAGGTCTCCAATCAACCCAAAAATGTACATTAATAATTTAAAGGATATTAAAGAAATCATTTTCATATTTTATTAATCCATAAATCAAGTTTTTTTAAGTGAATAGATCATTTTATCTCCAAATAGTACCAAACTTTTTGCGTAGGTTCACAACAGCAGGTTAAACATGCTCATAAATTTTCATGAATTTAGGATTTATATTTTAAGCTATAAAAAATCATGGAAGTTGCAATTCTTAATTAAAACATGGAATTTTTTAACATAGCAAACTTACTATTTTTCTTAGCTTTACATTTTTCCCATGTTAAGCATATCATGAACAGCTCCTACAAAAAGTTTCATATTTTTATCAGCATTATTTTTTTAGTTACAAATTTTACAAGTTTCATAAGCAATTAGTTTTTCAGAAAAAAGAAAAAGAGAAACTCTCTTTCTCTCACTCTTGACCCGGCCTGCGACGTAGGTGGCCCAGCTCCTCATCTCCTCTCTCTCACTCGGCCATCTCGAGCTGGCCTAGCTCCAGGCCACGGCCCAAGGCCAACAAGCGGCCCAGCTCCTCATCTCCTCTCTCTCACTTGGCCCGCTAGAGCCGACCCAGCTCCAGGCCACGGCCCAAGGCCAATAGGTGGCCTAGGCCTGCCTCTTCCTCCCCTGCTCAGTCTGTCCCGGTGGCGACAGCTCTGATCGGTCGGAGTTCACCACTAGTGAACTCCTCGGTGAGACCAAGCACTCCGCTCGACTCACCTCTTCGCTCCGCACTCCCCGGCACTTTTTCCCTTTCTTTCCTGGCTAGCGACGAGCACAACCACAGCTCCAACGGCTCGACCAACATCGATGATGCTGCTCTGGTGAACGATGGCTCCTCCGGTCATGTTGTCATCCTCTTCACCTCCCAACGCTTCACAAGGCACTCGCCAAACACCCATGTCCCCACACGAGCACGAAGACTCCATGTCGACAACTACGGCAGCCTGGGGGAACTCCGACGAGCTCAGCTCTGCTCCAGGGAATGCCTCTGGCACAACGAACAACGCCAGCACGATCCTTGCTACTCCGCGTACCCACTCGAGGGGTCAATCGGGTGGATTCAAGCGCGGAGCTCACTCATCCTCAGCCATGGTGGCATGGCCGGGCGGCGCTCACTACTAACTTCGCGTTCTGGGCACTAGAGCTTCGTAGCGATAGAACTACCACATCTAGCGCGCTCAAGGGCTCACCGCGACTTAAAAATGATGGCAAGATGGCTTCGACGAGCGGTGGGTTGCAGTGGTCGTCATGATCAGCAACTTCAGCGGCATGAACTATGGTGGCGAGGTCGTTCTGGTGTGTCTGAGGCTTCTCTAAGGAAATGAACAAGCCAATGAGATTCAAGATGATTCAAGGAACATAAAACGCGATGAACAAGATGAAGGAAGAAGTCATGGTGGCCTGGCCACAGTAGGGCACTCACAGTGGCGCTGTGGAGCTTCGAGGAAGAAGAAGATGGCGTTTGGGTGATGGGGATGGCGTGGGGTGGTGCCAGCGGGCTTAGACGATGCGCAAGAGGGTTGCAGGCATGATGGCAAACTGAATTGGGTGGAGGTGAAGCGATGGAGGTGAGTTTGGAGCTTGAGCTCCAGTAGTGGTGATGGCGTCAGGCGAAAGGAAAGAGGAGGTGGAGGTTCTCCTGTTACTTAAGAGAAGGAAGGAAAAGTCGTGATTTGCTTCGAGATGGCCAGCTCCTGCTTGGAAACAGCAGTGGTCAGCTACTGCATGGTGTACGCGCGAGCACGGCGTCGGGCGAGCGGTGGGGTGGCAAGGAGGAGATGGTGAGCTGCTTCTTCTCCCTCCATTGAAATAAAAGAATGAAACATGAAACATGCTTCATTGTTTCAATATGAACAACAGCTTTTCTTCTCAAAAAGAGCAAGATAGAGACAGAATTAGATCAAGGTTCAAGAAGAGAAGTTGATCCCCATACCCTAAGCTCCAACTTTGATTAAGGTGAGAAGATCAAAAACTCAATAGATTAGGAGATAGAAAGAGAAACAAATTGGATTACACATGAAACATTATGTTTCAAAGCTAAAACAGTTCGGTTTCACTACTAAGGTTTCAAAAGTATTAACTTAGCTTCTTAGGGAATTAATTGGTGATTAATGAGTTGACAACCATCCCAACCTAAGCTACCACTGCTTAGTACACAACTTGTACTAAACAATGATACAAATATTGGAGCAAGTTTATTTACGAAATTCATTTTAATAAATCTCCCAAAATTGAATTCAAAACTAAATTCCAGGACTTAGGCAAATTTGCCTAAGTGTTGGATTTCAATTCTGATTTCAGTCTTGAGGCTCCAATTTTAATTAGTTGGACTTGAATTCATGTCCCATCCTTGACACTAGTGTAAAGTACTCACTTTACACCTCAAAGCTTTTTAAGACATAATTCCAAGTTGTTACTGAATTTCCAAAAATACAAGGCCACAAAGTACCTTGAAAGATTTTTGGTTTAAGCTCAACACATCATAACAAAGCATTGTAACTAAATAGAGTAAATATTATTTTTAATAAATGCATCACATGGTGACCTACTAAACATGGTGCATTATGCTTTATGATGATATGACTAGTTTTAGTTCTAGCTTAACACCTAGGGTGTTACATATCATCTATAGGAGTCGCTTATCGTGGCTATATGTCCTGTTTGGCAGATCTGGAGGAGCCGCCGACCGAGAGTACAACCCCGACTACACTAAGGAGCTTGGAGACGACTTGCTAGGTGCCACGTCCCACCCAACCTTGTAGAATCCTACTAGACATGCTATAATAGATGCTAGCACTTTACCTTTATGCAATGATCTATGATAGGATGCATGGTAGAATAGCTTATGAGCCATTACCTTGTCGCAACCTATACCCCTACACACCCGCTGTTAGGATACATGCTCGCTTACTTACTTACTACTTGTTGGTATAAATTAATTCACCCGAAATTATCCGCAAGCGCACAGATATTATACCACTGTAGCACTTCACTGAGAGTAACCCAGTTTTATATTGAACCCAAAGGAACGGAGGTGAGAATAACTAAGTCTTTAACTTAACCCAACTTCACAACCAAAGCTAGAGAATAAGAGCATAGAGGAGACTGCTAAGGTCTTCTAGTTCTAACTTTAGTAAGCTTTGTCTTCTATCGTTCCATTCTGGGGATATTACTAGAGAAAACATAGGCAGAGTATGTTTCCTATAGTAATAAAGTCCTGCTAGACCTACTAGTGGGAGGTGGACTACAAAGGATTCAATGAGGCTATAACAGTCATCGTTGTGAGCTACCACCGATCTGGAAAATAGGGTACATCTACGAGTAACCGAGTCTAAGAACCACGCTTACACTACGAATACTACTTTAACCCATGAGCTACAAGGATTAAAGTACTCAGAAGAGAGTCGCAAACCTAAATAACAATATGAACAAGATGCTTACTTGAATTAGAAGTCGATTACCAAAGAAATCTCAGAAGCAAGCTCAAGAAGAACTTGATTCCGCCAGGGTACAAGCCGTAGAGAGAGCACTAATAGGCCGGCACTTCCTCCAAACTCCTCCCTCTCACTCTATCTCACTAACTCTAATACAAAACTAGATCCTATCGAGGACTAATCTTCTCTTGATTGCTACCTCTGATCCTGGTGGATATGTGGACTAGGGTTTCTGGCTTCTCAGCTCTTAGGATCTAAACATAGTTTGATAGATATGCCCTGAGCGGGGTGCAGGTAGGTATATATAGCCTGAAGCATCAATCCTTAGCCCTTGGATCAAACTAACTTGAATAAATGGCTAAGATGCATCCTAGGAGGTGGTAGAGAACTGACGTAGCAAGGTGGCTGATATAGGTTAACTACCATCAACAAGTTCCCCCACACTTAGGCTTTTACTCTTCCTCGATAAAAGGATGGATTACTCAAGACATAACCTTGGGTCAAAACATCAACATAAAACCATTCCTAGTCATACATGTACCATAGGATTCAAAGTGTCTACCAAGAAACTTTGGACAGTTGAAAAATGGAGCAGCTTAAAACAGTTCACCTTTTTCCTTTAGTCAAGTCAATCGGAGAAGCATTTAAGATTTTGAAAACAAAACATAGCTTACCTTCTCCTTTTTGTGGTACTCTCAAATCACTATGTATATGTGGTATTTTTTAGATTCTCAGCAAGGCATTAATGATCTTGCCTTCTTTTTACTACATCTAAAAAGCTTATGTGGAGCTCAGGTACAGATGAATGTAAAAGCATACTTGCATTGCATATATTGTAAAGTCAAAACAAGGATCCAAGGAAAAAATGTCATACTCTAAGTTCAAGATGTGCATGTGTGTGGATATAAATATGGTGGCTATTCTAATTCTACTATGCTCCTTGAAACATGTCTCTCTTGTTTGGAACTTTGAAACACTTTTGTAAGAAAACATGACCTATATTATTCATCTTTTTTTCAAGAGAGCATTGTTGGTGGTCCTTAATGCTTAAAATCAACCACCAAATCCCACATGAAATCCAATCATATAAACACCAAACTTAGTATTAGGATTTATTTTTGACTAATTCCACTAGTTTTGGTGCTTGAAGTTATTTTGCAGGATATGTTCAAAATACACGTTAAAAGGAGATTAAATAGTACACATATAGCTCAACGAAAATTGGGCAAGAAAGAAATTCAAATTTTGTACCATAGAAAAACAGTCTCAAACAAAGTTTTGGAGAACACCATTGCGAAGAGCTCATCGAGACGATCAAAACGGACATATTATTTGTTATATTTGGAGTTTGGAATGAAAAGATATTAATTTTTGCAAATAAAGAGAGATATCAATTTTTGAAAAATGGAGCATGACACTTCAAGGCCATGAGGCGGCGGGCCAAGCCTAGCAAGCAGCCTGGACATGTAGCAGCAGTTGCGGCACAGCAGCAGGACCTCACGGCCAAGAGAAAATCAGGCCCATAGGCTTAACGAAATCAGCAGGCCGGAGGCGCCTAGGAGCAACACACTAAGTTCATTACCATATTGATTAGCTAGGATTGTATTCCACTAGTGACAGCCTATAAATAGAGCCCCTCTTCCTCACTTGTAACACACACCACAAGGACTCTCCTCTCTACCATTTTCCAAGATGTAGTAGTACTAGCTAGTTGGGAGTTAGGGAGAGATGCTCAAGTTCTAGAGGAGTCCTCGGAGGTTCAATATAATTTTGTATCGCTCCTTTGTAATACTGAAGTATCAATATATTTACCTTCTCTATTTACTAAAATATCTTTCATAGTTATCTAGTTCACACCTTATTGGTTAGCTAAAGCAGGGTTAGTATAGTGGTTTACACCTTGGCATGGAATCTCCGCTCAACCAAGTGCTCTAGTTATCACGTGAGACTAAAGTAGTAATCGATAGTATAGACGTGGTGTCTAGACTATAGGTTACCTGAGTTTGCGCCCAACCCTACGGATAGTTGTGGTAGCCCCAGAGGTGACAGCTCCGACTAGGCCTTTGTAATCCACCACATTTGGGTTGGTATTTTTGTAGAGCTATTGGCAGCCTGACCCTGATTACCCCTTCCTAGTCTTTTCGAGAATCGGAAAGGAACTACTGCTCCAAAGTGCTATGGTGTGACCGCTATGATTTATCCACTACTAAGTTAATCCCTTTGGTCTGCTCTAGAATAGACCATAGTAATAGAGAAGTATAAAAGAACCTTGTAATCTCCCGTTGTCCTCCTAGCTTAGCTTAACTGCTCTTTTATCTTAACATGGAGTTCTCCTGTATGTGTCATTATATAAAACTCCAATCTTATCACTTACCCCCACATTAGTCTAGTCGGTACACTAGTTAGTAGATACATGATGGTTAATTATCAACATCTTTAACCATTGCTTCTCTATGGATAATTACGATACCCTGGAATACTCCTGGGTGAAAGCTATAATGGTATCCGTGCGCTTGCGGATTTCTCTGTTCGCGTTAACAAATACCAATAGGCATCTAAGTACCCATTGTTTTAAATATCTCAGACACTTGTCCATTTTTTCCAATACTTTTTCTTGTTTCTTTCATGAATAACTTTTGCATAGCCCATGCCTCTTTTTCTACAATTGAAACTTCTCAAGAGAAACATTTACAAGGACTTGGAGCATTTATTCCTAACAAGCATATTTTTGTGTCTATTCCTAGTGTTGTAGAAATTTTTTGGGTGTATGGAAAACATGTTGCGTACTCTTAGTGTAGGAGTAGCAGATATATGTGGAGTGTACGTGATCTTGATCTTGAGAGCATGATAAGTTTCTCAACAAGGGTCACAAGGTTTGACCAAACTCAAAACAATGACAAGTAGTATATGTAGAAGGTTTCCTAGTCTATCATATTTGGCTCTAGTAGGACATTGCTTACCACAAAGGAGAGGTGTAGCTATTCATTTTACTTTTTAAAATAAAATTCTCCAATAACAAGACATCAAGAATCAAGTTCTCATTATTCTACGATATCTCATTCCATAATAACTTAAGTAACATGGGGTCCCTAATAATAAATTCCCAACAGTAGCAAGACTTCTAGGAAAAGTATTATGTGAGTCTATTCTTAAGTCATGAATGAAATAATCTTTCCTCATGTTTTAAAGTTGTTTATCAAAGGATTTTCAATTTGGTTCAAAACAGAAAGTGAAACATATGAAAATAGAGTGTACTGGGCTCAAACCTGACCATGGACAAAGTGTGGGGCGAGGAGGCACTGTGATGGGCTGACCAGCCCATGGTGGAGGCCGGGCGGCCTGCTCCGAGGCCCGTCCGGGTCCAACTTTGTTGAGCATGGTTTTTGGTCCATTACTTCCCGAATTTCATGATTTTTGCGATTAGATTTCGTCTTGTTGTTGCAGTATGTCTCCCCCCACTCTTGTTTTCTTGTATACCTTTATGCACAACATGTAGAGACAAACACATATCTAAAATAGAGATGGAGAATAGATAATAATAATAATAATAATAATAATAATAATAATAATAATAATAATAATAATAATAATAATAATAATAATAATAATAATAATAATAATAATAATAAAGACTTCATTAATATATATAAGACACTTTATTACACAAGCACAACTAAACACAAACTTTTATCTAGCTAGCACAAACTTTTGACTAGTCTAACATCTGAGCTAAGTGACAAACCTAAACATATGATTTCACACACTTTAACCTAACACTCATGCCTTATCAAAATGACTACCTAATTCTCCTTCCTAGACTTGACAATGAAGTGATTCAAAGCATTTAGGTTTTCTTTTAAGCTCTTGCAACGAACACGCTCTTCGTCAAGCCTTTGCTCTAGGATATAAACTACATTAGAGGGGTCTTCAATCTTCTTCTCTAGGAGGGCAATGGTCATCCTTGGATGCTTAGGTGGTGATGGCGCCTTCCTCTTCCATGGAGGAACAATCTTGATTTACTCCGGCATAGCCCGGGCTCCATCAATGATTGTACGAGGGGTGATCGACTGGTACTTCACACATGTGACATCCCCAAATTTGTTGGTCTTCAGTCTAGTCAGCACCTCATGATCCTTCAGTGGAAGACGGTTGATCTCCTTCTTCACCTTAAAAAGCTTCTAGGCGTCCAGCTTTGGCTCTTGTTGGAGAGGCTTTCCTTCAAAATTTAGCAGCGGTGACAGCGGAGTGATTACTGGTTTGCAAATAGCTTGGGCATAGTAGGACTGGCTTGAGCAAATGGGAGTAACTTCTAGAGGAATGGCAGTCAGCACCATGGCATCAGGCTTCTTGCTAAGATCAAAACCGTAGGGAACGATTTCTTTGTTGGCCATGGGGACTAGAGAGGAGAGCTTTGCTACTGTTGGAGAAGGAGGCTTTGCTAGGATGGCTATGGAGGTAGGTAGAGGCTCATTAATATAGGGGGGAACAACTTGTAGTAGGGGTCAAGATCTATCCATAGGAGGTCTCGTAACGAAAAAAAATCGAATGCGTTGTAAAACTAACTGATTGCGGAGACGAAGGATCTAGAAGATACGAGAGAGTTGACTGAGCATGAGGGGAGCTGATAGTGGGCCGGGTGGCCTCTAGGTGGGGCCAGCTAGCCCCACATGTCATCCTCTTGGGGTCATTTTTCTCATGGCGGTTTCTAATCCTAAAAAGTATATTTTCGCGTTACGAAACCTTATGAAGGATGGCAGTGGTGTAAATCTATGGTAAAATTAGAAAATCTACCTCATCCAAATCCTCAGGAGTTTTTTAGGTTCTAGAAAGATCTTGAGACGATAGCCATTTACCTTGAATAATGTACCATCATCATTTTGAAGTGGTACCGCACCGTGCGATGAAGTACTTATCACCTTGAATGGTCCTTCCCATTTGCTTCAAAGTTTTCCGTGCCCAAATAATTTAACCCTAGAATTAAAAAGTAATACCTTATCTCGAGGGGCAAACTCCTTCTTTATCCTCTTGTCATGCCATCTTTTGGTTCTCTCCTTGTATATCTTGGCGTTATGATATGCTTTCTCATGCCATTCATCAAGCTCAGAGAGTTTCATCTTCCTCTTGGTTCATGCAGCTTCGTAGTCCATGTTCCATCACTTGATAGCCCAATGAGCCTTGAATTCAAGCTTGACAGGTAGATGACAGGTCTTCCCGTAGACCAGTTGATATGGTGACATGACCAACGGTGTTTTATAGGCCGTTCTATAAGTCCATAATGCATCAGGTAGTCTATCCTTCCATGTAATCCCCATCTCATTGACCATCTTCTGTAGAATATTCTTGATTTGTTTATTTAATGTTTTTGCTTGGCCATTTGTCTGAGGTTGATATAGAGTAGCAACATTGTAATGAATCCCATTCCTCGTTAAGTAGTGGTGATGTCAGTGAAGTGAGCTCCTCCATCACTAATCACCATCCTCGGAACTCCAAATCATGGAAATATTATTTCTTCAAACATCTTCTTGGAGTTCTTAGCATTAGCAGCTCTACATGCCATGGCTTCCACCCACTTGGAGACATAGTCAACTGCCACCAAGATGTACTCATAGCTCTTTGATTTTGAAAAAGGTCTCATGTAGTCGATTCCCTAGACATTGAAGAGTTTTATCTAGAGGTTGTTGGTAAGTGGCATAGCATCCCTTGAATTGATATTCACGTGCCCCTGACACGCTCCACATCTCTGGACAAAGTCTTTTGTGTCTTCATACATAGTTGGCCAAAAAAATCCACTTTGCCAGATCTTCGTATGAGTGCGGAATGCTCCATAATGTCCTCGATATGGTGATGAGTGGCATCGTTCAATGATCTTGATGCCTTCTTCTACCGGTACACACCTTCTCAGTAGTCCATCAGAGCAGACTTTGAAGAGATACGGCGCATCCCATATGTGGAGACGACGCAAGATAGGTGTACGGTATGCGTTGAACATACCATAGGCTCAAAAATTATTTTAGACGCACCCGATGGAACTCGTAGGTGCCGTGGTTATGTGGAATCTTGTTTTGGTCCATTTGGAGACAGTGTTAGGGCCGGTGTGAGATAGGTGCACGGTTTGCACCAAATGTACCCTAGGCTCAGAAATCGTTTAGGGTGCACCCGATGGAACTCCAGTAACAGAACCGACCAAATTATAAGAATGTTAGTACAAAAACAATCACCGAAGTGATGAAATTCCTGTACTTAAGCTCCTATAACCCCGGTAGTCCAGAAATCTCAAAGGATTTCAAACAACTTTTCACATACAAGCCAAGATCGTAGTGATTCAACACAACACATCATTCGTTACAACAGTTCGCAAGTGGCATACGGATTACATCCATTGGAGTTCAAAATAAAATATTACAAACTAAGTTTGTTTAGCGGAAGCAAAATAGTTCGATACATAACTTTATAAGTTCAAATACATTGCCTGAGTAAAGGTCATGTCCCGACAAAAGCATCTCAGGTAAGATCACTAACAGAGACTGTGCCCGATAGTCTAGTCTTCATCCCCAGCCGGTAGAAGGCAATACTTGCAGCACCCGTGATAGAATAGGTCATCTACAACAGGTGGGAAATAAACCCTGAGTACGAGAAGGTACTCAGCTAGACTTACCCGACAAAAACCAAAAATAAAGTGACACCAAGGATCATGCAAGGCTGATATATAATGGAGCTAGCTTGACATAATTTGAATAAAAGCTGGCCTAGCATAAGTAACCATTTAGTGCTTAGCTTCAAGTTAATAATCATTAACCTGTCATCTAGATTAGCACATGTACTAGAGCACTCACTTTATTAGGAGCAAACATTATTAACCATAGCAGGTATAATAAGGCTGTCATCATCATATCATCATTCCTGAACCATCATATTATTTAGTGTATCTACTTTGGAGATAAGCCCGTCAAGTTCTCACTAACCGGTGAGAGACAGCGACTCGAATCGAATTTCAACTCAGCTGAGGGGGTATTCCTAACTCTCACCCTGACATACTTTGCAAGGGTACCGTGGGTCACCTTTTGTACAACTCAGGAACCAACTTTGCGTGTTCGGTCAGCGCCAGCATTCTCAGGGATTACCTTTCTACCAGGACGATCAGGACTTTTAAATCACCTGCCCTTGGACTCATGCCTACGGCTCCCTTCCGAGGCGCACTTTATACTTGCCAAAGCCCGACCTGAGTTGAGCTACTCGGATTCGCGGTCAAGCACTCAGGCCCGGCTAGCTAAGAGAGGCATGCGTTCAACATGACAAAGAAAGGCTCCAAGAATCGGTCCATAAGAGACATAGATGGAGTCACTGTAAGCCTACAGCCTTACAAGCCCCTGCCCGGTCTTCATTCAATTGTACCAGGTTCTTTTCCATGATAGCAACCATGCCATATGTATATTCCTATAGCTCGCAGGTGACAAGAAATCACCCGACTTCACCGCTTAAAGCAGGGCTAAGCATCTACTTGAGCCTAAGCTACACAGGATTCATGGTAATAATATCTGGACAAGGATTGGATATCAATGCAGCTAGTGTTTTCATCCAATAGCTATAACTTAATGGAACAATATATATAACATAATACTTAATTGTATTTCAGAAATTAGGAGGCTTATAATGCTCCGGGGCTTGGCTTTCACGAAATTGCACAGGACATGGTCAGGGCAGTCAACGATGACCTCATTTGGCACTTCTCCTATGGGCTGCACCCCCTGAACTTCGGGTTCGGGCTGCTGCACCTCTAGAGCTTCCTGGCTCATCCCGTCAAATTCCAGCAAGGTCACATCCTCCGGTACACCTATTGCATGTATGTGTAGAAGTTGAATATCATGAATGCATAAGAGTGACATGATGTTTATGATGGATGAATAATCGCAAGTAAGCAATTAGCAAAGCATCACTGGACACTCGTTTACTGAGTAAGAATAGCTCTATTTAAATCACTTTAAAAGCATGTGTCTATCTTTACTCTAAAGAGTAAGATCAAACTTACCTAACTTGCACAACCTAAGATAAAGATGTTCATCTTTAGTTAAAGGCCTAGCACCTGCACCTAAACTTATCTCAATCAAATTAAACACCTAGAAACATCACAAATCATGCCTATGAATAGTAAAGGCACACTTAACAAAAAGTCTCAAGTTTAACATGCAAAGGAGTAGTTCTGTAAATCAATCACAATAGGAGTTCTACAAATCCAATTGACTAGCAAGAGGACATTCTAGAAAGATTATGAAATTATCTGCAAATCATTTATAAACCTTAAAGCATGATTCCAAAGTTCGCTAGGTTGAATTAAAGCAAACACAGAATCTGTTCTGAGCAAATAGAGATCAACCAAAACTGAGAGCAAACTTTGAACAGCTATAGCTCCTAAACTATATGGCCAAATGCCATCAAAATTTAACAGCAACTAGATCAGGAAATGCACAACAACTTTGTTATATACCACAAGACATGAAACCATCATTTACATAGAGTGATTAAGAGCATCTCGAAATCTGTCTAGAATTAGCAGATTCAGTAATTAAATATTTAGTGTTGTAGCAAAAGCACATTTGAGATAAACCAAGTTTACCAACTTATTACACATATCAAAAGAACACCAGAAAGTGTGGTGCCAACATCTAAATAATTTCTTTAATACCCTTTATTAATTTATTTAGATAATTAGGTGAATAAAGGAACCTATATCAAAATTGTACAATAAATTTTGTAAACATTATAGCAGCTACAACATGATTCCAGGAGGCTACCATAAAATTTTCATAGCAATTGAGCAAGTATATTTTCCTATACTAAAAATAACAGATAGACAGGCTGATTTTGGCATAAATGAGAAACCCTATTGAAAAGTGTCAAACAACATATTTCATATTTTTTAGGTCCTTACTAACATGAGAATAGGTCCTTACTAACATGAGAATAGCACTCGCCAAATTTGACCTTTACTGGATCTATAGATAAATTATGAAAATTTACACAAGATCCAACCATGCAAACATGATAAATACATAACTCCATCATACAGTATTCACAATTGTAGAAATTTAAACTATAGGCTACTCAAGGCATAACCAGCACCCCATAAAAATTTCAAGTCATTTGGAGCTATAGAACAACAGATACAAATGTCTCCTATTTCCAAATGAATAAAAGAGATAATTTATAGCTTCAATTTCCATAACAGAACATATCATATTTCATATTTTTAATAAAAACTAGACTACACAAGGAACACCACAAAATTTGAATCACTTCATTTGGATCTACCAATCTCGAGATATGCATTTTTCAACTTAGCATTCAAATCTGCATTTTTGAATAAAAGAAAAATGAAACCTAAACCTACTGGGCCGGCCCGCGTGAGCCTCTTGGCCCATGATCGATTTCCACCTGACGGCGCTAACATCAGGGCCCCGCGCTTCAGGGAGAGCAGAGACAGGGGAGGGAAGAGTGACTGCGAGAGCTCGCCGCTGGTGAGCCAGCGGTCGACGTCGAGGGCACCAATGTGATCTCTGTCCCAAGCCACGTTGATAGGTGGTGAAGATGGAGTGGCAGGAGCACGGGTGGGTGCTCGCCGTCGGCGATGGCGGCACGGTGGTGACGCGCGACAGTACACCGGCGTACTCCGGCTGGTAGGGGCTCGATTGGCGAGGGCTAAAGCTCCTACAGAATACGGAGACCACGAGACGAGCCCAAGATGAAGACAAAAAAGCCCCGACGATAGCCGTCCACGGAGAGCTCAAGCTCCGGCAATGGCGGGTCAGACTTCGGCAAGAAAGAAATGGGCAATACGCCCTATACCTTCATGTGCAAGCCTAGCAAAGGCAACGACGTGGTAGAGTGGAGCAAGGCGGAGCTGTGCGTGCGATTTGGTGGGCAATGGCACAGTGGAGAGCACGCACAAGCTTGATGAGCTCGTGGCAACGACAGCAGCTCGGTCTTTTCGCTTCGGTGAGCGCGAGGAGGAGAGGCGAGGTGAGGCGAGCTGAGGGTGTCGTGGTGGTCATGCAGGCCTCGACGACCTGACCAGTGGGCCCATTACAGCGTACGGCTTGCCACGGCGCAGCCATGCAGCACCGATGGCCTGTGGCTGGTCGGCCACCGAGGTCGGCTCGAGCTGATTCAGAGCTCGTGGACGATGACTGTCAGAGCAACTTCGAAGGCCTCCATCTCCCAAACCAGCTCGAAATAGGTCATGCCATAGTTGACAAAGTTGTAGAGCTACTGGTGTACTATAGGATTGTCAATTGGAGCTCGAGCTGATTCGGTTTGGTTTGGGAGTTACAGAGCTCCAAAGTGGCGTTCATGAAACTATAACTGCATTTTTGACTTAGCCAAAAATTGCTAAGTCCAAACAACCCCCCCTAACTGACTTGTGGGCCATTTTTAGCAAGTTCTAGTCATTTTCATGAGATGACCATTAAATAACTTTTGTTCCATATCAAATTTACTACAACTTTGTTTAAGGGTGCACCACCATGCATTGACTTTTTGGCAGCACTTTTTAAATAGTCAAACAAACTAGTTCCAGGGTCAACCCAAGTCACACCAATACTTAGAGGCATAATTAGAACTAATGACCTTCATGAACATTGTTCCTAATGATATTATAAATGTAGCTAGGGTGTTTTGGTGAATCACCACATTCATTTGCGTGTGATCCATGTACTCTAGCTTCTCAAATTAACTGAAACATATACATGAAACATATGAAACATTCAACTAAAACAAGTGAAACAATCAATTGAAACACTGAAACAGAGATATGCAACACTGGAAATATGGTACATGGGACATGTATAACCCCTCTAGGGTACTTAAGCATAACACGAAGACATCACATATGATACACACATACACAAGCACTAATGAAACATCATGTTGCAACATTGCAACATAAGATGATGCACATGTGACAATGGGATGAATGTGCTTATGTGATGCAATGCAAATGTACACATGCAAGCCAAACACCTTGGGTGTTACAACTCCTAGGTGATGAGGCTCAAGTGGAAGCTCGATTCAGTCAGTTTGGAGATAGTGCTAATCTTGACGCAAGATAGGTGCACGGTTTGCGCCGAACATACCACAGGCTCAGAAATCATTTTGGACGCACCCGATGGAACTCCTAGGTGACGTGGCTCATGTGGATGCTCGATTTAGTCCATTTGGAGATAGTGCTAATCTTGACATAACATAGGTGCACGGTTTGGGCCAAATGTACCATAGGCTCAGAAATCATTTTGGACGCATCAGATGAAACTCCATGGTGATGTGGGTCATGTGGAATCTCCTTTCGGTCCGTTTGGAGACAATGTTAGTGTGGGTGCAAGATAGTTGCATGGTTTACGCCAAACATATATACCATAGGCTCAGAAATCATTTTGGACGCACCCGATGGTACTCCTAGGTGATGTGGGTCTTGTGGAATCTCGTTTCGGTCCGTTTGAAGACTTGTTAGTGTCGGTGCAAGATAGGTGCAGGGTATGCGCCAAACATACCATAGGCTTAGAAATCATTTTAGACACCCCCGATGGCACTCCTATGTGATGAGGCTCAAGTGGAAGCTCGATTCAGTCCATTTGGAGACAGTGCTAATCTTGACGCAAGATAGGTGCACAATTTGCGCCGAACATACCATAGACTCAGAAACCCGTTTTGGATGCACCTGATGGAACTCCTAGGTGACGTGGGTCATGTGGAATCTCATTTTGGTCTGTTTGGAGACAGTGTTAGTGTTAGTGCAAGATAGGTGCACGGTTTGCGCCAAACGTACCATAGGCTTAGAGATCATTTTGAACGCACCCGATGGTACTCCTAGGTGACGAGGCTCAAGTGGAAGCTTGATTCAGTCCATTTAGAGATAGTGCTAATCTTGACGTAAGATAGGTGCATGGTTTGGGCCGAACGTACCATAGGCTCAGAAATTATTTTAGACGCACCAGATGGAACTCCTAGGTGACGAGGGTCGTGTGGAATCTCATTAAGGTCCATTTGGAGACTGTGTTAGTGTCGATGCAAGATAGGTGCATGGTTTGCGCCAAATATACCATAGGCTCAGAAATCATTTGGACGCACCCGATGTTAGTTCTAGGTGACATGGGTCATGTGGAATCTCGTTTTGGTACATTTGGAGACTACGTTAGTGTTAGTGCAAGATAGGTGCACGATTTATGCCAAACGTACGATAGGCTTAGAAATCATATTGGACGCACCCAATGGTACTCCTAGGTGATGAGGCTCAAGTGGAAGCTTGATTCAGTCCGTTTGGAGATAGTGCTAATCTTGACGCAAGATAGGTGCATGGTTTGCGCCGAACATACTATAGGCTCAGAAATCATTTTGGACGCACCCAATGGAACTCCTAAGTGACTGGGTCATGTGGAATCTCGTTTTAGTTCATTTGGAGACGGTGTTACTATTGGTGAAGATAGGTGCATGGTTTGCACCAAATGTACCATAGGCTCATAAATCGTTTTGGATGCAACCGATGGTACTCCTAGGTGACAAGGCTCAAGTGAAGGCTTGTTTCAGTCTGTTTTGAGATAGTGCAAATCTTGACGTAAGATAGGTGCACGGTTTGTGCCGAACGTACCATAGGCTCGGAAATCATTTTGGACGCACCAGATGGTTCTCGTATATGATGTGGGTCATGTGAAATCTTGTTTCAGTCCGTTTGGAGACAATGTAGTGTCGGTGCAAGATAGGTGCACAGTTTGCGCCAAACATACCATTGGCTCAGTAATCATTTGGGACGGTCCCAATGCTACTCGGTGATGAGGCTCAAGTGGAACCTCGATTCAATCTGTTTGGAGATAGTGCTAATCATGACGCAAGATAGGTACACAGTTTGTGCCAAATGTATCACAGGCTCAAAAATCATTTTGGATGTTGTAACGACCCAAGTTTGCTACCCCATAGGCTTTGATTTTTGGATATCCGGGACAGAACCCATCGAATTCCATGGACATCCTCAACAACCCAAAACAAAGAAATGCTACGTCCTAGTAACCAACTAACCGATGACGCACTGAGTCAACTACCGGTCAACTAGAGTCAACCGAACGACCACCAAATAAAAGTATCACTTGAAGAACCCAACTTAAGGTCCTTGTATTCACTAAAGGGTTAAGTAAAGCCATTGCAAACTCCACTATGGACTCAAGATCAGAGAAATCAGATTTTAAGCTTGGATAGGCAAAGTCAGAATCTACCGGATAGTCTGCCACTTATACTGGACCATCCGATAAGTGTGTAGAGACAACAGATTGAGTGGGAAATGAGCTATCATCCATTCAGGGCTATGGCCCACATGTTAGCATGAAATAGAGGCACTTCCTAACCTTTGACCCTTAGCTCCACTCACTCTCCCACTCTCCTCATTTCCCTCATCCTCCCTCTCTCTCTCTAGAATGAAGAGTAAGAAGGAGAAAGAAAGAACAAGAGTGAGAAAGTAGAAAGGGTGGAGGAGAGGAGATAGATGAAGCTTACTAAGGGTAGCAAGATCAGCCATGGATCAAGGTCAAGGACCTCAACCACTTCACATTCCATGGTTAGCTCAAGGAACCTTCTCTTCCCACTATCTTGAGATTAATCCTGAAACCCTAACTCAAGTCTCCTCTTGTGCATGGATGGATCATGTGGATCTCTAGGTGAGAAGCAATCCAAGGGTAAGGATCAAGTATGCTACAACAAAGTCTTCTCAAGATTTGGTTTAGGTTTCCTCTCATATGGATTATTGGATATTGTTGCAAGATAAGATGAAATCCCTCTCTCTAGCTTGGAAGCAAGAATGGCAAGTGTTGGATCTCTAATCTTGGTGACAAGGAACTCATCAAGAGCCCAAGCTAAGGTGCCACACATAATCTCTCTTTATCTTTAGGATTTGCTCTTAATTTAGTAAGTCACTAAGATGCACTAGCAACCCAAGCCCAAAACCATAAGTAACCCAAGCCTAGTTACGCACCTAAGCTACACTAGGAACATCTGGCACATGTATGAAGGCTTCAACCCAAGATCTAGGCAAGAACCCTAAAGTCTTCACCTAAGAACCTAAGACATAGGTTCTGTCACCCAACTGATGGAGTATCCATCATTAGGACGGAGTGTCAATCAATCCTGAGTCTAGCCACTAGAAAGCCTTATCTATAGTCAGCCTAGACCACCAGAGTATCCATTGAATTATAAAGCCTTATAGCCAGTGAACCCGAGAGTACTAGTTCATACCAGAGTGTTTGTCACTCACAACGGAGCGTCCAATGAATTATAAAGAATAGCCACCCAGCAACCTGAGAGTACCCAGTTCATACCGGAGCGTCCGTCAGTCGATCGGACCATCCAAGGGCAACAGTGAACCTTAGAATCGACTAAATCCTAAACCTACCAGAGCCTTCGTGATTTCCCATGGAGTATCCATCAACCTGTATAGAGCCAAGCAGAGGCACCTCACCTCAAAACCCTGAATAGCGAAGCGTCTGTCGCCTAGTATGGAGTATTCATCAATCACAGAGAGTCTGAGATAGTTTGAGTGATCTACCCAAGGAAATATCACTTCCCAAGTTCCCAATCAACTCTGAATCCCTTTATCTATCGCGCAATCGTCTCCAATCATCGAATCCTCTCTTTTAGGTTCGGTTATCTTGTCTTGTGAGGATCATGTGTGAGTCATCACTGCTAACTGGATCATCAGGAATCGGCACTAGTACCAGGCAGGCACTCTAATACTATGAACCCTATTTTGGAGCTTATGAAGTTCCATTATGAGTTATGCATTTCATGTAGATTTAGATAGTAATCTTGATCACCTTACACATAGAGTCACTCATTAATCTAGTAGAAACCTCTCATCTAAACAATGGGAATAGAATGCTTAATTGCTTATTGCTTATTGCTTATTGCTTATTGCTTATTGCTTAGTTGCCTATCAATGGTAGAAGTCGAGTATGAGAAGGGAACTCATTCTCGCGCATGTATGATACTACACTTGGACAAGTAATCACTAAAACCAATGAGGGAACAACTCGACTTACTTCACTAATCTGGCTAAGGAATAATATCACTAAAGGTTATAAACTTGGATACCACTTTGGTAACTTCGCTCATGCGAGGGGTAGGTCATTGTAAGTGCGGAATCTCAAGCTACGTAGCTCGTGGAGCATCTAAGGACCGTTTATTGGGATGCATGAGTCCGAGTAACCACCCGTACAGACCACATGTCGTGGATGGGGTCAACAAGCCAAGTAACTAATTATGACCGGTTTATCCATGAAACTGGCAAGGGGATGGCATCGGTCGGGAATGTCCGGGACATTGATCGGGCACCAGTCAAACATTTCATAGGACACTCGGGCCAGATTAGGGAAAGGTTGGAGAAGGTGAGGCAACCCTTACTATCGGGCCCGGTGTATGGAGGTTAGTCCCGTTCCTCTGTGTGGGTACAGTTGTACATCTCTGCAGAGTTCGAAAGCCAAAACTCCTTCGAGACGGAACCATTAGGTTTTTCCTACTTTCTATATGGATGGTAGCGTCTTTGATGGATTATGAGTACTGTCGGTAAAACTATGATATATGACTTATTTTGTTCTAGTGATAGAGCATAACATGTCATACCTTTAAGAAACACCATTGCTTTTCTGCAAATATACAAATGCCTGATAAATTACCTTTTGTATCCACCAAATATCTGTGTTGGTATTAAGCCCTGTGAGTATGAAATGTACTCATGGCGTTGCCGTTAAGTTGTTTGCAGGTACGTGATGGATCGGGTAGAACCACGGCTCTAACCACCGTGGTATAGTAGCACTTGGAATGGGCGTTCCGATCATGCTACAAGTTAAGTTCAAAGTATGGACTGAGTGATCCTAAGAGATCAACCCTAGAAGGGAAGTTTGATTTTGTCCATTGGTTGGACCGAATTGTGAAACCTATGTAAAGACTTTCCTATTTTTAATTATTGATGTAACAACCAAGTACTATTCATTAGTAAGTGTCAGTTTGCTATTTGGACTATTATGTGCCACTCAACCTTATCCTAAAGAGGAGTTGCTACATGCGCTCCTAGGAGCCTCACGGTGGTGATTTAGCAACAACCCCCGTGCACCCCGTGACGGCCAGGGTATTAGAGCAATGGTTGACTTGCATGTGCAGTCCATTTACTAAACTTTCACTAACTAGTGTGTAATACTTGACAAATTGAATAAAACTTGGAATTCTACTATCTAGAACTAAACACTAAAGGTTAATAGTAACTCTTCCCTAGCTAGTCAATTCTAGCCTCTCACCTAGGTCAATTAGAGGTTAACCATCTAAAAGGTTTTGGAAACAAAACAAGCTTGATAGATTTACAAATACTAACTCAAGGCAGGAATGATAGGATAACCCAAGTGAGGAGTCATCTTCGATAGTCGCCCTACGTGTAGTATGTCATGACAATAGGATAGTCGAGAGAGCGATAGCAATCCCAATCTCTTCGTCATCCAGAGGCAATCTTCATCCCTTATCTTGTCAGAAATTTTGGCAGAATCTTCCCTATATCTTGGCCCTATCTCCCAATCACAGAATAAGCAAACAAGTGTATGTATATGCAACATATTCAAGGGGATCACCAGCGCCACAAAAAATCCACGGATTTGGTCCACAAGCATGACATAAAAGGTTTATCAAGTTCATAGCCATTCAACTACAACTAAAGTAGCAAGATTGCCACCTCGATGGGTGACCGTGCAATCGACCCAAATGTTAAGAGTGTCAAAACAATGTATTGTGCCTGATGTGGCTGGGCGACAAAGGAGCGATCTAACTCAAGTTCCAAACCATCACATGAAGATAGTCGGGAGGCAAGGACAAGCCTCATTGCCATGGAGGTGGTGGCGAGAACTATTGCAGCTGCTGTGAAGTATACATCGTGAGAGGCATCTATATGTACGGTAGAGGAAACATGGTGGAGGCTAGCATTATTAGCGGCACTCCTACAACAAAAGCTCATTGTCAAGTTTAGGTTGGCAAAAATGGGTTGTAGAAAGTACAAGCTAGAAACTAAGGGGCATTTAATTCCATTCCAGACATGGCAGAGCTTGATGAAGCATAAGTTAATAGTATCTGAAGGATGTAAGGTACGGTTCGCTATCAATGGACACAAACTTTAGAAGATGGAGTAAGATGGAAATACCTAGACCCCTGGCGAGAAGAGATGGTAAATGTGACTAGCAAGGTTGTCATGGGATTGCCTGAGCTATGCGATGTTCTAAGCATTGGCCACTGTCATTGCGGGCTCCCTATAGTTCTTCCATTGCATGAGTCACTCCATCCTCTCAGTCAGATTGCGCACTAAAGCCTATAGTAGGTCGATGAGGCGCTCTTGCAAGTAACCCCGCTCACACTCAAACCTTTGATCAAAGTTTCCCACCATGGCGCTATCATGTCATGAACTTGGGTGCGAATGCCTTTGAAATATGGATCACAATAACTAGGCTGGAGGCACCCAACTACCATGATCAACAGCACCTGCACCCCTCCTATGACCCCTAGCACCACCTTGAGCTGAAGGCTCACCTCCCTTAGCTAACGGGGCCTGAGGTTGAGGCAAGCCCCTAGTAGGAAATCCCTGTTGTTGAAGTGAGGACAGAAGGACTTGTGCATTACTTCCTCGATGCACTGAAGGTATTGTTGGTGGTCAATAATGATCAAATCCAACCGCCAATTAAAGTCCAAAACGGGAGAAATAAACAATCTTTTGACACATATGCCTTTACTATTGACCTAGTTCCACTTGTATTGGAGAAAACATGATTTGCAGAACACACATTCGAATACAAGTGGAAAACCAAGCAAAAGGCGCAATCAGGCAAAGCGTAAAGTAGATTCATGCAACCAAATACCATAGAAGGAGAAGCAAGCCCACTCCAACAAAGAATCTGAGCCAAGCACCGATGTGGGAAGGGTCTAGGCCCACCTAGGAACCGACTACGCGAAGATGGTCGCGGGGCGGGTGCACCCGCGCCCCTGCTGCTGCCTCATGGGCCGGCTTCCTCTAGTGGTTGCATGTTGCCATGCTACGTCGGCCCATGGTAGTTTCCAAAAATACTTGCACCTCACTACCACTTCTTGTATTTTTACTTTAGTAGTGTTTTGTGAGCTAGCAAAGCTATCGAGGAGGCCTTGCCTCCATGGAAGAAGAGAGGAATCTTGGTATGAATACTATAAAGAGTTCTTCCATAGTCATGCTCCCATATCTCCAATATAGTAGTGCATATGAACTACAGTATAGTTGTCTTGTTATAATCATGATATATGAACTAGCATATAGTTTATGTGTTATGATCTTAACATGTTCAACTTTATGCTTAAGCATTCATATGACTTGTATGAGGAGAAGCAGAGCTAGGTTGAGGTGGTGGTTCATCGTTCCTTCGGGTTTGCCCATGTCCTATGCTCGTCGATCCGTAGGGTCAGAGTCCCGGAGGGATATGGGTAGTTTCTTTGTACATGGGTGTGGTGCTCGGGTGCACGGGAACCTTAGGATATGATGGTGCCCCTGGTTGAGGGGTGGGCAGCAGGTGGTGACAGCCCTATATGTCCCTTGTAATCCCCCACATTCGGGTATTGTGTAGGAGTTTTAAAGTCTCTCACGCTTGCTGGCAGACCAGTGCTTGGAGATCTCCCCGTCCATCTTACACTTAGTTCTAACTCTAATCATATAACTTGTATGATCATTAACTGTTCTTTGCATGGCTATATTTGACCATGCCGACTCCACTTAGGAACATTCTTTTACTCTTTGTTTTCCTTTTATCTTTTAGGTTGGCCTAGATGTGTGTCCACTTCCTTGAAATACCATTCCAACCCCTGTCATGAATTATTGGTTTACTAATGCAAGTATGTAATCTTGTTCATATTCAAGCTAGACTCTTTACACCTTGCCCTCCTTTGCAAAAATATAAATAATGATACCCTAAGTACTTCCGGGTGAAATGCTACAATGATATATCCATGCACTTGCGAATATTTTCGGTAATCGTTAAGAACTATCGTAGTTGATGTTTCTTGGCGGCGTTGCTCAGGTTAACTCAATCTTAGTGATGGTGCTAAGAAATACCAATAGGCATTTCTAGCGCCGTTACCGGGGATGGACTTGAAACCTCCATATTTGGTGATTGTACTACGAAATGCCAACAAGCATTTCTAGCGCCGTTGCCGGGGAGGGCATAGGTGAAAAGAATCTAATAGGACATGATCATGATCACATGCATGTAATGGTAGCCATAGTTTATGCAGGCTAAATCTGCTTGTTTTCCTCCTATTATGGATGAAAATAGGACAATGTATGAGTGGTTTCGTCCTGCCGGAAAACTACATCGATAATTCAGAGATGCTCCTAAGGAAGAATAGGTCCCATACCTCTTCTTCCTCTATTAATCCACTAACAGTTGAACTAGTCACCCCCACACCATCCGCTAATACTGCTATGGCCAAGACACTCCACAACTACTCCACCCCGCTATTGCCAACGTGCCCGTTGGGCCCGCTGTCAACACGGCAGCTAGAAATTTCAAGCTGCGCACTGGCCTAATCACAATGGTGCAGGAAAACCAATTCTATGGTTTGCCTAGAGAGGACACAAGTGCACACTTGCAACACTTCCTAGAGCTGTGCGACACCATAGTCATCAAAGACATCACGCCAGCTAGCATAATGCTCTGTCTATTTCATTTCTCCCTCACAGGGAAGGCGAATCAGTGGTTTTATAAGGAGAAGGAAGCTATCAGTATGTGGGACAAATGTTTCACGGCATTCCTCGCAAAGTTTTTCCCCATAGGCAAAACCAATGCCCTGAGGAGGAAAATTTCAAACTTCCAGCAAACTTCATTGGAATCCATCCTTGAGGTGTGGGAAAGGCTATAGGATTACATCCAAGCCTACCCACACCACGGAATGGAGAATTGGCTCATGCTCCAGAACTTCTACGAAGGGCTTACGCCCATGTCGAAGGGGCATGTAGATGCCGCTGTAGGAGGAGCTTTCCTTTCCCTCACCATCAATGATGCCACGACACTCATCAAAAAGATGGTTGCCAATCAGAGTTGGGAGGAGGATAGAACAACAAAAAGGCATGCATACCATGAAGGAGGCGAATATGCTTGTCGACAAAAATAGATTTGTTACTATCAAGACTGAACGAAAGGGCCCACGAGAAGGAAGCTATGAAGGCCACCGTTCAGGCCATGGACTCAAAAATGACTTGCAAAGTCTGTGGAGAAGTTGGACATTCGGGGAATAACTTCTCTGAAACCCATGAAGATGTTGCGTATATCAACAATAGGTTCCGACAAGGTAACAATAATGGGTGGAATAACCAGTCCTGCCCACAAGGAGGTAATTCAAACTTTAACTCAAATATCAATTTGAATCAACCTACCTTGAAGGACTTAGTTTTAGGTCAAGCAAAAATTAATGAAAATATCACTAAAAAGCTTATGTATAATGATAAAATATTTGAAAACATAAATTCAAAACTTGAAAAATTATCCTCCTCTATGAAGAACCAATTAAGTTTTAATAAAATGATAGAAACTCAAATTGCTCAAATAGTTGCCACTATCCCTGTCAATCATTCGAGAAAAATCCCGAGGCAACCCGAGAATTCCCTCGAGTTTGTTCATACAGCTGCAGAGCAATAGAGGAGGAGAATGTAAAAGAACCGACCAAATTATAAGAACATAAGTACAAAAACAATCACCGAAGTGATCAAATTCCTATACTTAAGCTCCCATAATCCTGGTAGTCTAGGTAGTCCAGAAATGTCGAAGGATTTCAAACAACTTTCGACATACAAACCAAGATCGTAGTGATTAAACACACACATCATTCGTTACAACAGTTCACAAGTAGCATACGGATTACATCCATCGGAGTTCAAAATAAAATATTACAAACTGAGTTTGTTTCGTGAAAGCAACATAGTTCAATACATAACTTCAAGTTTAAATACATTGCCAGATAGTAGTGATGTCCACAAAAGCAACTTAGATAAGATAACTAGTAGAGATCGCGCCCAATGATCTAGTCCTCTTCTCCGGCTGGGAAGAGACAGTACTTGCAGCACCCCGAATAGAACAGGTCATCTACAATAGGTGGGAAAATAAATCCTGAGTACGAGAAGGTACTCAGCTAGACTTACCCAACAAAAACCAGAAATAAAGGATACCAAGGATCATGCAAGGCTGATATAAGTGGGGCTAGCTTGACATCATTTTGCATAAAAGCTTAGTACCGATAAGGAAGCATTACTAATTAAGCTTCAAGTTAATAATCATTAACCTGTCAACTATATTAGCACCTGTACTAGAGCACTCACTTATTAGGAGCAAACAATATTAACCATAGCAGGTATAATAAGGTTGTCATTATCATATCATCATTCCTGAACCATAATTAATACTTAGTGTACTTTGGAGATACTCCCATCAAGTTCTCACTAACCGGTGAGAGACGGCGACTCGAATCGAATTACAACTCAGCTGAGGGGGTATTCCTAACTTTCACCCTGGCATACTTTGCAAGGGTAGCCGTGGGTCACCTCTGGTACAACTCAGGAACCAACTTCGTGGGTTCGGTCAGCGCCAGCACTCTTAGGGATTACCCTTCTGCCAGGACGATCAGGACTTTTAAATCACCTGCTCTTGGACTCATGCCTACAGCTCCCTTCCGAGGCACACTTTATACTTGCCGGAGCCTGGCCTGAGTTGAGCTACCCAGATTCGTGGTTGGTCTCCAAACCTGACAAACTAAGAGAGAGGCATGTGTTCAACATGAATAGGAAAGGCTCCAAGAATCGGTCCTTAAGCGACACAGATGGAGTCACTACAAACTGGCATGCCTCTGCCCAGTCTTTATTTCACATTAAGCCAGGTTCTTTTCCACGATAGCAAATATAGCCAACCGTGCCACATGTATATTCCTATAGCTCGCAGGTGACAGGAAATCACCTGACTTCTACCACTTAAAGCAGGGCTAAGCATCTACTCGAGCCTGATCTACATAGGATTCAGGGTATACTTTTTGGACAAGGATAGGATATCAATGCAGCAAGTGTTTTCATCCAACACCTAAACTTAATGCAACAATATATATAACATAGTACTTAATTGCATTTTAGAAATTAGGAGGCTTATAATGCTCTAGGGCTTGTCTTTAACAAAGTTGCATGGCTTGTGATCTGGGCACTCAACTACCATGTCTCCTGGCTCCTCGACTGTGAGCTGCACGTCCTGAGCTTTGGGTTCAGGCTGCTGCACCTCCGAATCTTCCCGGCTCATCCTATCGAACTCATGCAATATCACGCCCTCCGGTACACCTATTGCATGCATATGCACAAGATGAATATCATGGATGCATAAGAAATGACATGATGCTTATGATGGATGAATAACAGTAGGTATGGACACTCGTTTACTGAGTATGAATAGCTCTTTTCAAATCACTTTAAAACATGTATCTATCTTAACTCGGTAGAACAAGATCAAACTTACCTAACTTGCATAACCTAAGATAAAGATGTTCATCTTCAGTTAAAGGCCTAACACCTGCACCTAAACTCCCTTAATCAAATTTAAGCACCAATACATCACCAATATGCTTAAGTATAACAAAGACACACTAAATCAGAAAGTTCAGGTTTCACATACAAAGGAGCATTGCAGTAAATCAATCACAACAGGAGTTATACAACTCCATTTGACTTGCAAGAGGACATTCTGGAAAGCTTATGAAATTATCTACAAATCATTTATAAACATAAAAGCATGATTCCAAAGTTTACTAGGTTGAATTAAAGCAAACACAGAATCTGCTCTATGCAAACAGAGAGCAAGCAAAGCTGAGAATCAACTTTGAACAGCTATAACTCCTAAACTATATGACCAAATGCCACCAAAATTTAACAGCAACTAGATCATCAAAGTCACAACAACTTTGCTATAGACCACAAGACATGAAAACATAATTTACATAGAGTAATTAACAACATCTTGAAATATGTCCAGAATTAGCAGATTCAATAAATTAAATATTTAATGATATAGTAAAAACACAATTGATCTAAACCAAGTTTATTATTACACATATCAAAAGAACACCAGAAGGTGTGGTGCCAACCTCTAAATCATTTCTTTAATGCCCTTTATTAATTTATTTAGATAATTAGGTGAATAAAGGAACTTATATCAAAACTCCTCAATTATTTATATAAAAATTACAGTGGCTACCACATACATCCAGAAGGCTACCACAAAATTTTCATAGCAATTGACCAAGTATATTTTCCTGAACCAAAAATAACAGATAAAAAGGCTGATTTTGGTATAAATATGAAACCCTATTGAAAAGTGTCAAACAACAGATTTCATATTTTTCTTGGGTTCTTACTAACATGAGAATAACACTCACCAAATTTTACCTTTACTGGATCTTCAGATAATTCATGAAAATTCACACAAGATCCACCCAAGCAAACAAGATAAATATATAACTCCACCACACATTATCCAAAATTGATGAAATTTAAAATACAAGCTACTCAGGGCATAATCAACACTTCATAAAAATTTCAAGTCATTTGGAGCTTACAATAGTATATACAATTTCCTCCTATTTCCTTATGAATAAAAGATATAATTTATAGCTTCAATTTCCATAACAGAACATAGCATATTTTATATTTTTAATAAAAACTAGACTTCCAAAGGAACACTACAAAATTTGAATCACAACAATTGGATCTCTAAAACTCCATATATGCATTTTTTAATCTTGCATTCAAATCTATGAAAAGAATAAAAACAAAAACCAAAATTTCCTAAATCTACCCGACTACTGGGCCAGCCCGGTTATGTTGTGCGGGCCGCGGCTGCTCCTGCCCGCACGCGCTGACACGGGGACCCCACATCTCGGGGAGACAGAGACAGGGGAGGAGGAGCGGACGACGGTGAACTCGCCACCAGCGAGTCAGTTGGCAAAGCCGAGGCCACCCTCGTGCTCCCTATGTGATTCCACACCAAGTGATGTGCTTTGGGGTTCCTAGGGTGAGTCGAAAGGACACACCACCAGCAATGGTGGGTGCAGCGGCGCTGTGTGGTGCGCGCCAGCCAACTCCGGCCACGGCGGCTCCCGGTGACGACGGCTACACCTACACCAACCCAAGAGCTACTCATATGCGAGTCCAGTCAGGATGAGATGTGCCGGAGAGGCGGGACCACGGTGAGTGGCCCATGCAAAGGGATTCTAGCGAGGTCACCACGGCGGTGGAACGGGCAATGCAGCCTTACCACGGCTGGGCTCGCTACGCGGAGAGGACGAGGGGATGAAGGAGCTCAAAGCAGAGCTAGAGGCACGGTTTGGCTGGTGGGGGTGCGGTGGTGAGCATGCGTGAGCTCATTGAAGCGGTGGCGGCAATGGCGGCTCGGTCCTCTGCTCGGAGAGAACGAGAGAGAGGTAGGGGCGAATTGAAGGCGATGGAGGGCGTCGTGGCGCTCTTGAGGCTCTCATGACCTGACCGATGGGCCCGCGGCCGGTGTACAGATGCCACGATGCGTCCACATGGTGGCAATGGCCTGCGGCCTGTAACGGAACCGTCCAAATTATAAGAGCACAAGTATAAAAACAATCACCGAAGTGATCAAATTCTCACACTTGAGCCCATATAACTCCGGTAGTCCACGAAATCGCGAGGGATTTCAAACCAAACCGAGAGCAACCAGATCGTACTGATTCAACATAACACAACACTTGTTACACAGTTCAAAAGTAATCTCATACATCGGAGTACAATTATTTTTATTACAAAACCAAAGTAAAGATTAGCGGAAGCAACATAATTTCTGAAACCATTTTAAGTCAATACTGCCAGTACATAGTCACATCCTGCAAAAGCATACCAGAAGAGATACTACAGAGACCATGCCCATATGGTCTAGTCTTCACGCCCACATGGCGAAAACAATACTTGCAGCAACAAGTACGAAATCTGCTACCTGCAACAGGTGGGAATAAACCCTGAGTACGAGAAGGTACTCAGCTAGACTTACCCGTCAAAAACCAGAAACAAAGGTGACACCAAGGATTATGCAAGGCTTTATAAAGTGGGCTAGCTTGACTCATTTGCCGAAAAGCTTAATACAGATAAGTAACCAATATATGCTTTAAGTATCAAGTTGATCATCATTAACCTGAAAACTAGATTAGCACCTGTACTAGAGCACTCACTTTATTAAGATCAAACAATATTAACCATAGCAGGTATAATAAGGCTATCATCATCATTATCATCAATTCCGAACCATCATTATAATTAGTGTATCTACGCTGGAGATAACCAGTCAAGTTTCTCACTATTCGGGAGAGACGGCGACTCGAATCGATTCCAACTCAGCTGAGGGGGTATTCCTGACACTCACCCGGCAAACCCCGCTAAAGGCAGCCGTAGATAACCTTTGGTACAACTCAGGGTGGGCCCGAATAGCGCCGCGTTCTCGGGGATACCAGTGGCCAGGATGCTCAGGACTTTTAACTCACCTGTCCTTGGACCCTCTGGCTCCCTTCCGAGGCGACTTTCACTTTTCGACTTCGCAACCTGAGTTGAGCTACTAGGCTTCGCGGTCGGCAACCTCAGGCCGGCCAGCTAAATGTCAGGCATGCGTTCAAAATGACATAGAAGGCTCCAGGTCTCGGTCCTTAATCGACACAGACGGGGATAGATCCACACCCAAGACCTCCATGCCTTGTTGCTTCACTATCGTCATCCCGCCCGGTCTCATTTCATTTTATTAACACATGGTTCACTTCCACGATAGCAAGTATAGCCAACCGTGACCTGATAAAGCCCTAGATCTCGCAGGTGACAGGAAATCACCCGACTTCTACCGGTCTAATTTAGCAGGGCTAAGCATAGATACGATCCTGTCTACATAGGATTCAAGGTTCGAATTGCTGGACAAGGAGTGTTATCAATGCAGCAAGGGTTTCCAACCAACTCCTATCACGTAATGTAACAATACATATAACATGTATAGATAGATAATTGCTTTGAAAGTAGGAGGCTTATAATGCTCCGGGGCTTGCCTTAACCGAAAGAAGAGAGATCAAGGTTCGGCTTCAAGAACGATTCCCACGCCTTCTCCGGCTTCGTCGGACTGGACCTCCGGTTCTCGAACGGACTTCAACTTCGGGTCCCACGCCCAGCGGGACTTCGCTCGTAACACGATTCTTGGCACACCTATTGCATGTATATGCATCCAATGAATTTCATGTATGCATCCAAAATGATATGATGATTTATGGACAAGCATTAATGATGTGAAGATGGATGCAATGACATTGCAACGTTGTAAGCACAAAACCAAGTTATGTGGTGCTCTATTCAAATCACTTCAAACTTATGTGCAAATTTCCTCTCTGGTGTTAACACATTTGAACACCTCTAAGAAACCACTAAGTTCCACAAGGTTAAGACTAAACACACACATAACAAGATTCCAGAAATTTAGTGTTTCCAATATATTATCAACAGTAGCTAAGAAAACTCACAACTGGAGTTCTACTAATCCAAATGACCTGAAAGAGGACATTCTGGAAAGCTTATGAAATTGTCTACATTTCATTTATAAACATCTAAGCATGATTTTATCATTTACCAAGTTAAAATAGCATACATACAAAATCTGTTCTAAAAGACAGAGAGCACTTCTAAAACTGACCCCAACTTGGAACAGCTGTCATTTCTAAACTATAAGTCCAAATGCTACCAAAATTTACCAGCAACTAGTTCATGAAATTATCAACAACTTTGCTATAGATCACCAAGCATGAAAACATCATTATCATATGTTAATTCTCTTAACTAGCAATTCTGTCCAGAAATGGCAGAATCACTAATTTAATAATTACTGACAATTCAAAAGCACAATTGGACCAAACTAAGTTTACCAACCTGTTGTGCATATCAAAGGAACATCAGAAAATATAGTGCCAACTTCTAAATAAATTATTTAATATTCTTTTGTAATTTATTTAGTTAATTAGGTGATTAAGGAAACATATAGTAAAACTATATATAAAAATCTATAAAAATTACAGTAGCCACCTAATGCTTCACATAGGCTACCATAAAAATTTCACTTTATTTTGCCAAGCATATAAGGAGATATCAAAAATAACAGATGGCATGTCTATTTCTAGCATAAATAGGAAACCCTATTGAAAAGTATCAAACAACAGATTTCATATTTTTCCTAACATCTTTCTAATATAAGAACAACATTCACCAAGTTTCACCCTCACTGGATCTATAGAAAAATTATGAAAATTCACACAAGATCCATTCAAGCAAACAAGATAATTATATAACTCCACCAAACCACATCCAAATTGCATGAAAACTTAACCATAATCTATTCATGATATGAGCAGTTCACTATAAAAATTTCATGCCATTTGGAGCTTCACAGAAAAAGATATCATTTTCTCCTTTTTCTACATTAATAAAAGATATAATTAATAACTATTTAATTCATCACAAAACATGGCACATTTTATATTTTTATAATAAACTAGACATTATGTAGAGCACATCAAAATTTATAGCATCTCATTTGGACCTCTAGAACAGGAGATATAAATTTACAAAGTTGGAGTTCAAAACAACATTTAAAATAAATCAAATAAACAACATAATCCATTCCTCCCACTCGGGCCGGCCCAGCACCCTCTGCGGCCCGCGACGCGCGCGGCCATACGCGATTGCGCGGCCCAGAGCTCCGGCGCGGCCCACGGCCTCCTCCCGCCCGCCTGCTGACAGCGGGCCCCGCTAGACAGCCTCACCGAGGCAGAGAGGGAAGAAGGTGGCGGCGGAACTCGTCGCCGGTGGACCTTCGGCCGACGGCGAGGTCACTGACGTACCCAGCTACCCGAGCCGCATCGAGTGACACCACAAATGTGGCCTTTTTCTACCCTTAGCCACGCCGGCGGCGAGCACAGCGGCGGCGGCCATGGCGCTGCGGTGTTCCGGCGTGCTCACCTCGGTAGAGGTGAAGCTCAAGGGCGCTCCACGCTCCACGACGTACAGTAGCTCAGAAATTGAGACGTAGAGGCGCGGAAACACACCCTACCGAGCCGGCCACGGTGGTGGCCCTGCTCCGGTGAAGTCCAGAGGGGCGCGGCGGGGGAATTGCCAATCTCCTTGCTCCGGTCGCCGATTGATGTAGCTAGCAGTTGCACGAGATGACCGAGGTGGTGGTGAAGCTATGCTCGAGGTGGAGCATGCTGTGACGGCGCGGTGGCCCGGCCAGTCGCGGAGAAAATCGCGGCGACGCTGCGGTTTGAGCAGAGCGAGGCGAGGGAGAGCGTGAAGGTGAATGAAGGAAGCCGGGGTGAGCTATCGCGAGCTCCGACCTCATCCCTGCGAGCCCAAGCACAGTGTCGACACGCAACGTCCACGCGTCGACTTGCTTCTGCCCTCGGTCGGCCATGGGTGAGGTCAGTTCAATTTCTGAACTGTCGAACTGAATTGATCAGTTAACGAACGCGACTGACAGGCGACATTCTACGTCCTATAACTCCTAATCCAGGCCGATCTAGTGTGAGCTATAGTAAACAAAATTGTAGAGGGACATTAGGTCTACAAGATTGTCAATAGGGTCTTGAGCTGATTCGGCTTAGGTAGTGAGATACAGCTTGTCAAAGTAGGTCACCTTGAAACTGAAACTAAGTTTCAGTTAAGGCTCGACTGAACCTTGATTTTCACAGCACTTTAACTCATAAACCATTGGGAACTAGGTGATGGTGTTATTGGAAATATTGTAGAGCTATGTTAGGTCTCCAATTTTGTCAATATGGACTTGAGCTAGTTTGGCCTGTATTTGAAACTGTAGAGCCCTAAACTGGGGTACACTGAAACTGTAACTGCATTAGAACTTAGGAAAATTTTCTAAGTGTTAGAACAACACTTCACACTGACTTGTGGGCCCTGTTTGAGGATTTTCTAGCCATTTTCATGAGATGGGTATATTGAGACTTTTGTTCCTTGATAAATTCCCTACAACTTTGGTAAAGGGTGCACCTCCATGCGAGGTCTCTAGATACCACTTTTAAATTGGTCAAAGCAGATCAGTGCTATGGTCAAACTGGGGTCAAACTTAGTCAAATTGGATTTTGGTCAAAACATGAATATAGACCCTAGCTCATTTTTCTCCACTAACATATCAAAGATGTTTTCAAGCTCCCAAGTCACACAATAGTATCACACATGTCGTCTATACAAAAACCCTAGCAACACATAAAAGAAGCACATATAAATCACAATGTTGCAAAGTCATGTTTCAAGCAATGATGCACATGAAATGACGATGCTTATGGTAATGCCATGCCATGATCATGCATTATGAATGCATTATGAGGCTAACTAACACCAGGGTGTTACAGCCCTCCCCCTTATAAAAATCTCGTCCCGAGATTTGAAAGTCGTACCATTTTTCATAGAAAGCAGAATAGTTGTCCTTTAAATAATCCTCTTTTTCCCAAGTTGCATCACGTTCACCGTGATTACTCCAAACTATCTTGTATAATTTGACGACTCGATTTTGAGTCACCCTTTCCAGAGTATCCAGAACATATATCGGTTTCTCCTCATAAGAAAGATCGGATTTCAGCTTGATGCGCCTCACTTCTACTCTTTCCTCAGGAAGACGAAGACATTTCTTTAATTGAGAAACATGGAAAACTGGAAAGATAGTTCCCATTTCACGAGGTAGATTGAGCTTATAGGCTACTCTTCCACTTTTCTCAATAATCCGATAAGGTCCAACATATCGAGGCTCAAGCTTTCTTTTGATCCCAAAACGCTTTACTCCTCTCATAGGGGACACCTTCAGATAGACATGGTCACCTACTTCAAACTCAATAGGTTTCCTCCTCTTATCTGCGTAGCTCTTTTGTCTAGCTTGAGCAGCTGATATATTTTTCTGTATAGCACGAACTTGCTCCTCGGCTTCTTTTACAAAGTCAATACCATAGAATCTTCTTTCTCCTGGTTCCACCCAGTTCAAAGGAGTTCTACACTTGCGACCATATAACGCTTCAAAAGGAGCCATTTGGATACTCTCTTGATAACTGTTGTTGTAAGAGAATTCAGCGAGAGGCAACCATTTCTCCCAGGAGCTATTACAAGAGATGATGCAAGCTCTAAGCATGTCTTCAAGAATCTGATTCACACGCTCAGTCTGCCCCGACGTCTGCGGATGATAAGCAGAACTACGGACCAAATTAGTTTCAAGATTCTGATGTAGGCGCTCCCAAAAACGAGCAGTAAACTGCGGTCCTCTGTTAGAGACAATAGATCCAGGCACTCCATGAAGACGTACGACTTCTTAGAAGTAAATGTCAGCATATTGGTGTGGGTGATTGTTACTTTTCACCAGGATAAAGTGAGCAGATTTTGTCAAACGATCAACTATAACCCAAATAGAGTCAAAACCTTTTTGGGTGGTTGGTAATCCGACAATAAAGTCCATAACAATGTCGTCCCACTTCCAACCTGGAACAGACAACGGCTGGAGTAAACCAGGCTTCATGTGAATGGCCTTAACTCTACAACAATTATCACACCTAGCGATGTAGGCTGCAATTTCCTTTTTCATCTTGGTCCACCAATAGTACGGCTTGAGGTCCTGATACATCTTACTACTACCAGGATGGATGGACAACTTAGAAGAATGGGCTTCAGATAAGATTTGATTTCTGAGCTCTCTATCTTTTGGCACAACGAGTCTATCCTTGAACCAGAGAATTCCCCTTTCATCCACTCGAAAGTGCTTAGTTTCTTGCTCTTTCATCTTTCTCTTGATGTGAAAGACACCAGTATCAGTCTTTTGTAACTCAATGATTCTACTTCTCAAAGAACAATCTACAGTGATATGATAGATTACAATAGGATGTAAGAGATGAGACAAATGAAAATCTTCTTCTATCAACGAGTTGCAATGAGATTTTCTACTCAAGGCATCGGCAACCACATTTGCTTTACACGGATGGTAATGCACCTGGAGGTTATAATCCTTAATCAACTCTAACCATCTTCTCTGGCGCATATTTAACTCAGATTGAGTAAATATGTACTTAAGACTCTTATGATCTGTATAAATATTGCATATATTTCCAAGCAAATAGTGTCTCCAGATTTTCAGAGCATGGACGACAGCAGCTAACTCCAAGTCATGAGTCGGATAGTTAACTTCATGTTTTCTTAACTGACGTGAAGCATACGCAATAACTCGGCCTCCCTGCATAAGTACGCCACCTAAACCAGTACCCGATGCATCACAATACACATCAAACGGTTTCTCAATGTCAGGTTGCGCTAATACAGGAGCTGATGTCAACAAAGTCCGTAGAGTGCGGAAAGCTTGTTCACACTCTGGAGTCCAATCAAACTTCCTATCCTTCTCAAGTAGTCGAGTCATAGGCTTAGCTATTTTAGAGAAATCCTGAATAAAACGACGATAGTAGCCAGCCAATCCAAGAAAACTCTGAACTTCATGTACTGTAGTTGGTGCCTTCCAGTCCATAACTTCCTGTATCTTAGTCGAGTCTACTGAAATTCCCTCACCAGACAATACATGACCGAGGAAAGGTACCTTCTTTAACCAGAATTCACATTTACTGAACTTGGCGTAAAGCTTATGTTCACGTAATCTGGATAAAACGATTCTCAGATGCTCGGCATGTTCTTCTTCATTTTCAGAATAGATGAGAATATCATCAATAAATATCACCACAAACTTGTCCAGCTCTTGCATGAATACTGAATTCATCAGGTACATGAAATGTGCAGGAGCATTGGTCAGACCAAAAGACATGACAAGATATTCATATAACCCGTATCTGGTAGAGAAAGCGGTCTTTGGTATGTCTTCCGGATGGATTTTAATTTGGTGATACCCAGATCTCAGATCAATCTTCGAGAATACCTTTGCTTTAGACAACTGATCAAACAAGATATCAATACGAGGCAACGGATACTTATTCTTGATAGTGACTGCATTGAGTGGTCGATAGTCTACACACATACGCAGAGACTGGTCCTTCTTCTTCACAAATATAGCAGGACAACCCCACGGAGAAGAACTAGGACGGATCAGCCCTTTCAGTAAAAGGTCACTAAGTTGGGTCTTGAGTTCAGCCAACTCATTCGGCGGCATTCTATACGGTCTTTTGGAAATTGGTGCGGTACCCAGAATTAACTCAATCTTAAACTCTACATCACGATCTGGAGGTAATCCTGGCAATTCATCGGGAAAAACATCTGGAAATTCACACACTACCGGAACTTCTGCAATCTCTTTTGCTTTTGCCATCATAGCGTTGACTATAGTCTGAGGACTAATGTCTCTAGGAAGTTGCACTAGAAAAGCTTGTTGATCTTTTGGATCCCTCAACATAACCACTCTCGTAGAGGTATCGATCAGAACACCATTTCCACTCATCCACTTCATACCTAAGATTACATCTAGGCCCAATCCTGGTAATACCACGAGATCTAGATCATACAGACGTCCTTCTATCTCAATCTTTGCTCCTAAGACCAACTGGTTGGTTGAAATATTATTTCTGGCAGCACTAATATTATACCCACTATTATCTAAGGTAACGACCTTCATACCATGCTTGGCTGCAAACGTTGAACTGATAAAAGAGTGGGAAGCACCTGAATCAAACAGCACAATTGCAGGATGTTGGTTCACTAAAAATGCACCAGCAGTGATAATTTCACCCGTAGGAATGGATTCCACCGTGGTGTAACGAACATACCCTTTACACACATCTACATTATTATCATTCGATTTCTTCTGCGGAAGAGGACAATCTTTGACCCAATGACCTGTCATCTTGCAATTCCAACATGGCCGGTTACTTGGCGGTGTCTTAGGCTTTCCTTTCTTAATACTGCTCCTCTTGACCGGATCCTGTTTCTGATATGGGTGATATCTGGTAGATATGCCAGGCGAATAATACTGAGGTGTAATCACCACAAGCGTATTAGTCATAGGTGCATTAGATTCATGAGATTTCTCGTGGCTCTTAGAAGCAGCATACACAGCATTACAGTTCTCTTGAAGGATAGTATCACTGACAAACTCGTTGAAAGTGACACACTTGCTATTACACATGGCCTTCATCAATTTGGGACACAACCCTCTTTTAAAACTTGCGATCTTCTTAACCTCCGTATTAACAAATTCTGAAGCATATCTTGATAAGTTGATGAAAGCATGCAAATATTCTGTTACGCTTTTATCTCCTTGGGTGAGCTTCATAAACTCGGTGTGCTTGATTGCCATGAGACCAGCAGGAATGTAATGTCCCCGAAATGCTTCCTTGAACTGATCCCAAACTACTTCCATATTCTCGGGCAGGGTACTCCGATGGTGACACCACCAAACACCTGCAGGTCCTTGCAACTGTTGCGAAGCATATTCTATTTTCATATCATCTGCCACCTTGAGCACACGGAACTTCTGTTCGATAGTGTTCAACCATTCATCTGCTTGAAGTGGTTCTTCTGCTTCTCGAAAAATAGGAGGCTCAGTATCCAAGAAATCCTTATAGTTGCTGTACTGGGAAGGCTCAGGTTCCTGATGGACATGGTTTCTGACACTCTCGTCCAAGGCACGCTGACTTTCGGCAAGCATTTGCAGCAACTCGGCAGAGGTAGGTTGCGGAGGAGACGATGACGGTCCTGTATTGCCACGACTCCGAGTGCTAGAGCGAAGCGGACGAGACATCTACAAGTAGTTGAAACTAGTAAGCGTTGATGACGTCGGAAGGCTGCTGACGAATTGTATAGGCAGGAGGAAGAGACTATATCAACTATCCAATTTCCAATCTTAGAAGAAGGAAATCTCTTGGTTTGAGGTACTGATCTTCTGACAAGATGGAGAACGACATCCAAGGAAAAGGTTCACAAGAAGATATCACATTGGTGTAGCTCCATAATGGATCATGACTAGCAATCCTTGATACCTGCGCGTGCCGAGCAGCACAACCTTGTGTCGCGCGCCACAGGAGGCTCCCGGTTTCGTCGCGGCACCATGGAGTACTAATCGCAACACCATTACCGAACACACACCCATGAGGAATCCTCACGCTTAAGAATTAGGCGGATAGAAACCGTATTATCCAAAGAGGGGTAGCAAACAAGGATGGATACAAGGTTAGAAGCAATGGAGAAGCGAATTGCAGATCAAAACACATCCCAACTCGAGGAGATACATCTTGAAATTGTCTTGCTTTCCTTCACGGCCAGGTATGAATTAGGCTTCAAGGCTGACACCACCGATCACTCCACTAGGTTGGTTGACTACCACCATTCTTCACAAAAGGAATGCAACTAATTACGGGACAACTGTTTGGAGGGAAGAAAATTTTAAAAGAATGGGATAAGCAATTTATAAGGGAGGGAGTAATGCATAATGCAATGTATGATGCGAACATGGTGCATGCACGAACCGTAAGTCCTCACAAACCTAGGAAAAATTTCAAAATTCTAGCGTATAGTTCGGTGGCATACACACGTTTTCTCAATAGCGATAACTAGTCGTTCTACAGGAAACGTTGTTAGTGTACCTGCAGAAAATTGCATTTCAGCCCAACAATTCCCAAAATAGCACCCAAGAAAGCAGTACACTAAATACTTTCCATACATACATCCCCCGATGTATATACTTCAGAATCAAAGCTACCCGACAGATATACCCACAATTAAGTACTTTCATAATCACATGATTAAACATGTAAGTATGCGAGTAACCACAACTACTCTCCCCTAGACCGACGGTTGGACGGTCATGCTCTCACAACTCCCACTTACCAGGGCGTAGAGGTATTTTGATCCATACATTACCACCCAAGCGGATAGCATCCATACAATAGCACGCCGTAAGGACAACGAAACAGAAACAAGCAAGAACCCCCAAGTTAGTACCTTAATAAGCCACCTAATAGTCCTTAATTGGGCATATAGGATATGACCACTGGCACTCTTTAGATTCAAATTAAGATTTTTCACAAAAGCTTTTGTTTAAATACACAAATGATGTGTTTACTGTTGAATCTTGCTCCGATACCAGCTGTAACGGAACCGTCCAAATTATAAGAGCACAAGTATAAAAACAATCACCGAAGTGCTCAAATTCTCACACTTGAGCCCATATAACTCCGGTAGTCCACGAAATCGCGAGGGATTTCAAACCAAACCGAGAGCAACCAGATCGTACTGATTCAACATAACACAACACTTGTTACACAGTTCAAAAGTAATCTCATACATCGGAGTACAATTATTTTTATTACAAAACCAAAGTAAAGATTAGCGGAAGCAACATAATTTCTGAAACCATTTTAAGTCAATACTGCCAGTACATAGTCACATCCTGCAAAAGCATACCAGAAGAGATACTACAGAGACCATGCCCATATGGTCTAGTCTTCACGCCCACATGGCGAAAACAATACTTGCAGCAACAAGTACGAAATCTGCTACCTGCAACAGGTGGGAATAAACCCTGAGTACGAGAAGGTACTCAGCTAGACTTACCCGTCAAAAACCAGAAACAAAGGTGACACCAAGGATTATGCAAGGCTTTATAAAGTGGGCTAGCTTGACTCATTTGCCAAAAAGCTTAATACAGATAAGTAACCAATATATGCTTTAAGTATCAAGTTGATCATCATTAACCTGAAAACTAGATTAGCACCTGTACTAGAGCACTCACTTTATTAAGATCAAACAATATTAACCATAGCAGGTATAATAAGGCTATCATCATCATTATCATCAATTCCGAACCATCATTATAATTAGTGTATCTACGCTGGAGATAACCAGTCAAGTTTCTCACTATCCGGGAGAGACGGTGACTCGAATCGATTCCAACTCAGCTGAGGGGGTATTCCTGACACTCACCCGGCAAACCCCGCTAAAGGCAGCCGTAGATAACCTTTGGTACAACTCAGGGTGGGCCCGAACAGCGCCGCGTTCTCGGGGATACCAGTGGCCAGGATGCTCAGGACTTTTAACTCACCTGTCCTTGGACCCTCTGGCTCCCTTCCGAGGCGACTTTCACTTTTCGACTTCGCAACCTGAGTTGAGCTACTAGGCTTCACGGTCGGCAACCTCAGGCCGGCCAGCTAAATGTCAGGCATGCGTTCAAAATGACATAGAAGGCTACAGGTCTCGGTCCTTAATCGACACAGACGGGGATAGATCCACACCCAAGACCTCCTTGCCTTGTTGCTTCACTATCGTCATCCCGCCCGGTCTCATTTCATTTTATTAACACATGGTTCACTTCCACGATAGCAAGTATAGCCAACCGTGACCTGATAAAGCCCTAGATCTCGCAGGTGACAGGAAATCACCCGACTTCTACCGGTCTAATTTAGCAGGGCTAAGCATAGATACGATCCTGTCTACATAGGATTCAAGGTTCGAATTCCTGGACAAGGAGTGTTATCAATGCAGCAAGGGTTTCCAACCAACTCCTATCACGTAATGCAACAATACATATAACATGTATAGATAGATAATTGCTTTGAAAGTAGGAGGCTTATAATGCTCCGGGGCTTGCCTTAACCGAAAGAAGAGAGATCAAGGTTCGGCTTCAAGAACGATTCCCACGCCTTCTCCGGCTTCGTCGGACTAGACCTCCGGTTCTCGAACGGACTTCAACTTCGGGTCCCACGCCCAGCGGGACTTCGCTCGTAACACGATTCTTGGCACACCTATTGCATGTATATGCATCCAATGAATTTCATGTATGCATCCAAAACGACATGATGATTTATGGACGTGTATGAATGATGTGAAGATGGATGCAATGACATTGCAACGTTGTAAGCACAAAACCAAGTTATGTGGTGCTCTATTCAAATCACTTCAAACTTATGTGCAAATTTCCTCTCTGGTGTTAACACATTTGAACACCTCTAAGAAACCACTAAGTTCCACAAGGTTAAGACTAAACACACACATAACAAGATTCCAGAAATTTAGTGTTTCCAATATATTATCAATAGTAGCTAAGAAAACTCACAACTGGAGTTCTACTAATCCAAATGACCTGAAAGAGGACATTCTGGAAAGCTTATGAAATTGTCTACATTTTATTTATAAACATCTAAGCATGATTTTATCATTTACCAAGTTAAAATAGCATACATACAAAATCTGTTCTAAAAGACAGAGAGCACTTCTAAAACGGACCCCAACTTGGAACAGCTGTCATTTCTAAACTATAAGTCCAAATGCTACCAAAATTTACCAGCAACTAGTTCATGAAATTCTCAACAACTTTGCTATAGATCACCAAGCATGAAAACATCATTATCATATGTTAATTCTCTTAACTAGCAATTCTGTCCAGAAATGGCAGAATCACTAATTTAAATAATTACTGACGATTCAAAAGCACAATTGGACCAAACTAAGTTTACCAACCTGTTGTGCATATCAAAGGAACATCAGAAAATATAGTGCCAACTTCTAAATAAATTATTTAATATTCTTTTGTAATTTATTTAGTTAATTAGGTGATTAAGGAAACATATAGTAAAACTATATATAAAAATCTATAAAAATTACAGTAGCCACCTAATGCTTCACATAGGCTACCATAAAAATTTCACTTTATTTTGCCAAGCATATAAGGAGATATCAAAAATAACAGATGGCATGTCTATTTCTAGCATAAATAGGAAACCCTATTGAAAAGTATCAAACAACAGATTTCATATTTTTCCTAACATCTTTCTAATATAAGAACAACATTCACCAAGTTTCACCCTCACTGGATCTATAGAAAAATTATGAAAATTCACACAAGATCCATTCAAGCAAACAAGATAATTATATAACTCCACCAAACCACATCCAAATTGCATGAAAATTTAACCATAAGCTATTCATGATATGAGCAGTTCACTATAAAAATTTGATGCCATTTGGAGCTTCACAGAAAAAGATATCATTTTCTCCTTTTTCTACATTAATAAAAGATATAATTAATAACTATTTAATTCATCACAAAACATGGCACATTTTATATTTTTATAATAAACTAGACATTATGTAGAGCACATCAAAATTTATAGCATCTCATTTGGACCTCTAGAACAGGAGATATAAATTTACAAAGTTGGAGTTCAAAACAACATTTAAAATAAATCAAATAAACAACATAATCCATTCCTCCCACTCGGGCCGGCCCAGCACCCTCTGCGGCCTGCGATGCGCGCGGCCATACGCGATTGCGCGGCCCACGGCCTCCTCCCGCCCGCCTGCTGACAGCGGGCCCCGCTAGACAGCCTCACCGAGGCAGAGAGGGAAGAAGGTGGCGGCGGAACTCGTCGCCGGTGGACCTTCGGCCGACGGCGAGGTCACTGACGTACCCAGCTACCCGAGCCGCATCGAGTGACACCACAAATGTGGCCTTTTTCTACCCTTAGCCACGCCGGCGGCGAGCACAGCGGCGGCGGCCATGGCGCTGCGGTGTTCCGGCGTGCTCACCTCGGTAGAGGTGAAGCTCAAGGGCGCTCCACGCTCCACGACGTACAGTAGCTCAGAAATTGAGACGTAGAGGCGCGGAAACACACCCTACCGAGCTGGCCACGGTGGTGGCCCTGCTCCGGTGAAGTCCAGAGGGGCGCGGCGGGGGAATTGCCAATCTCCTTGCTCCGGTCGCCGATTGATGTAGCTAGCAGTTGCACGAGATGACCGAGGTGGTGGTGAAGCTATGCTCGAGGTGGAGCATGCTGTGACGGCGCGGTGGCCCGGCCAGTCGCGGAGAAAATCACGGCGACACTGCGGTTTGAGCAGAGCGAGGCGAGGGAGAGCGTGAAGGTGAATGAAGGAAGCCGGGGTGAGCTGTCGTGAGCTCCGACCTCATCCCTGCGAGCCCAAGCACGGTGTCGACACGCAACGTCCACGCGTCGACTTGCTTCTGCCCTCGGTCGGCCACGGGTGAGGTCAGTTCAATTTCTGAACTGTCGAACTGAATTGATCAGTTAACGAACGCGACTGACAGGCAACATTCTACGTCCTATAACTCCTAATCCAGGCCGATCTAGTGTGAGCTATAGTAAACAAAATTGTAGAGGGACATTAGGTCTACAAGATTGTCAATAGGGTCTTGAGCTGATTCGGCTTAGGTAGTGAGATACAGCTTGTCAAAGTAGGTCACCTTGAAACTGAAACTAAGTTTCAGTTAAGGCTCGACTGAACCTTGATTTTCACAGCACTTTAACTCATAAACCATTGGGAACTAGGTGATGGTGTTATTGGAAATATTGTAGAGCTATGTTAGGTCTCCAATTTTGTCAATATGGACTTGAGCTAGTTTGGCCTGTATTTGAAACTGTAGAGCCCTAAACTGGGGTACACTGAAACTGTAACTGCATTAGAACTTAGGAAAATTTTCTAAGTGTTAGAACAACACTTCACACTGACTTGTGGGCCCTGTTTGAGGATTTTCTAGCCATTTTCATGAGATGGGTATATTGAGACTTTTGTTCCTTGATAAATTCCCTACAACTTTGGTAAAGGGTGCACCTCCATGCGAGGTCTCTAGATACCACTTTTAAATTGGTCAAAGCAGATCAGTGCTATGGTCAAACTGGGGTCAAACTTAGTCAAATTGGATTTTGGTCAAAACATGAATATAGACCCTAGCTCATTTTGCTCCACTAACATATCAAAGATGTTTTCAAGCTCCCAAGTCACACAATAGTATCACACATGTCGTCTATACAAAAACCCTAGCAACACATAAAAGAAGCACATATAAATCACAATGTTGCAAAGTCATGTTTCAAGCAATGATGCACATGAAATGACGATGCTTATGGTAATGCCATGCCATGATCATGCATTATGAATGCATTATGAGGCTAACTAACACCAGGGTGTTACACGGCCGATCGGCCACTGAATCAACTGAAGAATTCGAATTTAGTCTTCGAAAGCCGACTGACAGAGCATGTTTGACGCCCTACAACTTCCAATCTAGACCGATCTAGTGCAGGTCGTTATTATAGAAATTGTAGAGCTACATGAACTCTCCAACATTGTCAATTGGATCTCGAGCTAGATCGGCATGGTTAGAAAGATACAGTGCTCCAAAGTGAGGTACATCGAAACTGGATTACAATTTCAGACTTAGAAATTTTCTAAGTGTTGGAATAGCACTTCAAACTAACTTGTGGGCCCTGTTTGAGCATGTTAGGTCCATTTTCATGAGATGACCATATTACAACTTTTGTTCCCCAACAAAAGCACTACAACTTTGTTTAAGGGTGCACCACCATGCAATATCTCTAGGCTGGACTTTTTAAACAGTCAAACAAAAGCACTATAAGGTCAACACCTAGTCAACATCACTTAGAAGGACAAATTGGTCATTTTGGTTAACATAAACATTGTTCCACTAATTATCCTAAGTGTATTTAAAGTGTTTTAGGACCTATTTAACCATTCTACACATTTGTTACACCAACTTCTAAGTATCACATATGTTGAAATAAGCAAAACAAGCAAAATAACTCATTTGTTTTAATACCATGTTTCCTATGTTTCAAGCCTTTGTTGCAGCAATTAAGTTTGTCATGCTATACTAACAATATTGCCATGTGTCAAGGTATGAGAAACTCATGTTGCATCTACATGTTGCACCAACCACATTTCATAAGCAATCAATTATGAAACAAGCATATTTGAGTATGTTGCATACTCATGTTTCAAGCCAAACAATGCATAAATGATATGAATGATGCTCATGCTTATGAATTGCAAGTGCAAATGTGGAAGCCAAACACCTAGGGTGTTACAGAGAAGTCTTGCTGATGGACTATAAATGTCGAGCCCTTGCCCAAGGTAAATCGGTAGTTATCTTTTAAAATTAAAAAAAATCAAAATTTCAAAAAAATTAAAATTTTTCTTCAAAATAAACTTTTCAAAAAAATAAATAAAAACATTTTTTGATAGTATAGATTTTTCTATTATCATTTCTCATTTTTAAAAATATTTATGAAAATTCAAAATATAATAAAAGTTTTGTGGAAATTCAATTTTGATAATAAAGTTTTGAAACCGATGCGAGCGCCCATCTCTGGTGCGGCCGCACCTCCTACCTAGCGGCACTGCTGCTGCTACTTCTCCAACGGCTCCTAGCCGTTGCACACACCCCCTCTCGACTGGTGCTCTAGTCTATAAAACCGAGAGCTTAGGTGTGAGCCCTCACTCACACTCTACTCTCCGTTTTTCACTCCCTCTCAATCTCTTTGCTTCCCCGCTTGCAAAATATTTTTCCACAAATCTTGAGAGCAAGAAAACTCTACAGAAAATCCTATGCTCAAGACTACCAAGCCAAGCTCGTGGGTTGTTCGATTTATTTTTGCTAACGTAACCCCATTTTTGAGCTTGTTGTGTTGTTTTTGCCAGGGGAAAGTTTGGTAGGAAGCTCGCCGGTGCTTTCAAGAAGGCAATGGGAGTGAGCTCGAGTCGCTCCTATGAAAGCTCAAGTGCATGCTACACTAAGCCCGAAGAGAGCCCGATGCATGAAGATGAAGAAACCGAGCCGACAGAAGAGCAAGAAGAGTAAGAGCAGGAGCAACCGATGGAGGAAGGCGATGATGATCCACACCTTGATTTGGAGGGAGAGCAGGAGATGCAGGCGTACAACCTCATCAAGAACTATGAGTTCATCCACACGCTGGCATACCACCCTGACCTCCTTGCAAAGATAGGCATGGACTCCAAGTTCGCCATCATTTGGAAAGCTGTTAGATGGGAGAATGTTGCTCCCGTTGACGAGCCTGGTTCTCACCTCCTAACAATTCAATTCTTATGCTCTTTGCAAGAAGTTGAGGGTGGGATTACTTTCCATCTTTTTGAGAAAGAATATTATCTTACATGAGGAATCTCAGTTCTCACTTAGGCTTTAGTACAAAATGCTCAATTGACTTAGATCATGCTCTCAAAGGTTTTAATCACCATGAATTTTAGAGAGTAATTTCAGGTCAAAACGTAGTTGGCACGTTTCAACCTCGAAATATGAATATTCATCATCCTACTTTGAGGTTTATGCATCATTGGATTGCCATGACTTTGTTTCCTAGGCAAGACATAAGATTTGTTTATCATGCTGAATTGCAAATTCTCTATGTCTTGCTTAAAAGACTAAAATTGCTCCTGTGAAAGAAATGTTTAAACATTGGTTAGAAACATTCAAGGCTTCCACAGCTATTTCTTATACATCCCTTGTGACTCATATTGCCGCTAGTATTGGTGCATTGGATGGACAGGATGTGACATACATCTCTACTCCACGCATCAAAATTGACGAGCACTACTTGATGTAAGGGCACCATTTGAAAAATGATGATGCAGGGAACCTTGTATTTTTCTTTTCATGAGATTTTGCTTCCTAACCCAAAACTCTCTTTGTATAAATCCCCATCACTCACATTCACTCTTATCGAACAAGAGGAAGTGTGCAGGAGTTCTGTTTCTCGTAGGGCAACAAGGAGCAGCGCTAGAGACAAAGCTAGCAGCTCTCAACAGCCATCGCTGACACCGACACCACTCGTGCCTCAGGCATACCATGCGGAGTGCTTCCTGGCCATGCAGATGCCTGGGTTCACCCTCGGATATCAGCCTAGCTAGGGACACACCCCACAACCACATGAGGCCGGTGGATCAGGATGGCAAGATGCTGATGCCGCGGCATGGATGCACCACTCGTTCGACTCTGAGGGGCTACGACCACCTGTCCATCCACAACAGTCTACTTCGGACTGTCAGGAGTTGGACGGCATCAACACTCGTCTCGGAGGATTGGAAATCTGCACAGGTAAAATTCAAAATACACTTAACACTCATGTGCAGGATACAAGACAATGGCACCTACAGCAGTAGCAACAGTTCATGGACATTGATGAGCTGCTGAGACAATAACAAGAAGCACAGGCGGCCTACTAGCGGTCCATGGGATACAATCCCGGACTCTAGGCCTTGAGCTAGCTTGGGGGAGGACTTCTTTTTCGTATTTTTAAGTTTTCACATTAATTTTCTGTATTTATTTATCTATTAGCATTTTAAAAAATAAAAAAATTTAAAAAATACAAAAAAATAAAATATGATAAAAACAACAAAAATATGAATTTCACTCTCATATATGTTTTAAAAATGTTTAGTTTCTTCTATGTTAAAATGATGAATAGTTGCTCTATCTATAATTCATCTGTGTCTAGGCTGTAACTTTGTATTTCCCAAGATTTAAGTTTGTTGGCTAAAAATGTCTCATCCTAAAAACTTGAAAACTTTGGGTTGTAAATGCGTGCTCCTTTTCTAAGTTGTTGCAAGTTATGATATGGTACAAATATAATTTACTATGACTTCGTTCTAAGAGAGACTTGATATCCGAAGATTTCATTTTTAAAAATGCTAAAATTCAAAGTTCCTCTATGATTATGAATACCTACCAAAGCCATATGATATAATATTCAAATTCAAATCTTAGTCATATGCTACTTGTTTGAGCATTGAGCTTTGTTAAATTATTGTGACCCTTGTTGAGATTCTCGTCATGCACCCATGATCAAGTTACACGTATACCTACAAATAAAACTGCTGACTCTTACACTAAGAGTTGTGCACAAACATGTTTTTCGCCCACCAAATAATTACTCCATTCATGTATCATGTCTCTCAAAAATTGTATATGCCAAAAAGAATAGGATGGGCTATGCATGGTTAAGCATAACTAAGCATTTTCAAATCAAAACAGGTATCAAGGATGATATTGTAACACCCCTGGGTGTTAAGCATGCATTATCATTTCAAAGCATAAGCATTCAACATCATTGCATGATTAGCATTGTTTGAATTGTAGCCCTTTCAAATTTAATTTGAAAAACAAATAAATGGGAACCCTAAGTTTGATAGAAGTGTCAAAAAGTTGGTGTACTTTTGAGAAGTAGCAATTTTAAATAACCTAGAATAAATCAACTTGATTTTTGGAGCAAAGTTTGAATTCAAGTTTTCCTCAAATTCTGTTTTAAAAATATTCTAAATAAATGAGTTTTTGATTTTTAATCTAGCTTTAAATCCCAAATTCAAAATCTATTGGGAATTTTGAAAAGTGCTCTATATGAAAGTTGTAGAGAATAAAATTTTGAACAACTTTTGTTTTGGGCCAAATTTCTGAAAACCCCTTTTTCATCTCCAAATTCGAATTTCAAACCGAGATTTAAATCTGGAAAAATATTTGAAAAAAGAAAAATCCATTTTTCGCCTTACTGGGCTTCGGCCTCACTTTCCGGCCCATGGCCGAAGCCGGCCTAGCCCGCCTCACGCCCCCGCCCGCGACCGCGCGCGCGCGCTCGCGCCAGCGCACGCCGCGCTCAGGCCGCGGCCGCCGCGTGGCCGCCGCTCGCCGCCTCCGGCGTACGGGTGGCGGGCCGTGGACCCCACCGGCCGCTCCACGCGCCATGTAACCGCGCCCGCCTCTCCCTCGCCAGTCACGCTCTCATTTTCCTTCTCCCGGCCTCACGCGAACAGCAGCCGCAGCCGCTCGCCGCCTCCGCGCGCTCGCCGCCGCCGCCGCGAGCTTCCGCCCCTCGTTCCACCGCTGGCCGGGCATCTCCGTGCAATTCGTCTCGCAGACAGCTCCGCCTCGTCCTTCTCTTCCCCGAACGCGTCCCCCGCTTCGTCTCCGCCCCGCGGTAAGTCGCCGCACCGCGCGCCCCGCCGCGGCACCATTTCTGCCGCCGCGCGCTTACCCCGCCGTTCCGGCGAATTCTTCCCACCTCGTCACTTGCTCTCTGCCCTGGGATGTCCACCGCCCTCACCTGGTTCCCGTGCGCCCAGCCGCTGGTGTCCGCACGGCCGGGACCGGTCGCTAGCCGCCGGCGGGCTTCGCCGCCGCTGCGACGTCGCGGCCGCGCGCTCGCCCCGTGCCCCGCCCCTCCTCCTGACTCGCTGAGCCGCCGGCTTGGGCTGAGCCGCCAAGCCGGGCCGCGCCTTTCTTTTTCCCGCGCGCGGCGCCCCAGCCATTTTCGGCAGCGGGCCGGTTTGGCCGACTGGGCCGGCCCGTTCATCCATTCCGAATTTCCATTTTTGAATTTCTATTTATATTTAAGAAAAGAAAGTGCTCTAGAAAATGTTGTGCATAATTTATAGCTCCAAAAATCATGAAATAAATTTTGAAATGTTCCTTGTGAATAGATCTACAGTTTAAAAATATCTCATGTTATTTTTGTGACATTTTACTGTGCAATTTTATTTAATTGTTATAATTGCTGTTATCTTAAAAAAATTGTAGTAAATAAAATAATAAACGGAAAAATGTGAAATCTGTTGTTTGATACTTTTCCTAGTATAAAACAATTTCATGCTCACATTTAGGCTATAATTTGTTTATTTTGTACTGGTAGTTTAACACATGCTTTTCCCATGAAAATTTAGTGGTAGGTTAGTTAGGGTAAAAGTACTCTACTGTAATTTTTGTAGATTTTTATCTACACCAGAGATAGGTGTTGCTGTACAACCCTAGTTAAATAAGGAATAAATGATTATTCTTTACGAGAAAGTAATAATAATAAAATATGTTTGGTGTATCTTTGAAGCATCACTATGTCTTGCTGATGTTGTGGATGAGTTAGGTTGGTAAGGTTGGTCATTTAGGGTCACTCGCTTGTGCAAGGTGTATGATAATTAGTGGAATCACAATGTGCAAGCTTTAGGGTACATGTTCTTGGATGACGTAGACTACCTTGTAGAAGATGTAGTTATATCTTAACTGCTCATTCCATGTGCTCATCTGCATCTCATGTCATCAAAGCACCCCATCATAATCCGATGCATCATTCGCATGTACTTATGCACTTGCATCATACAGGATCGCAGGAGGAGTCGCAGGCAGTAGTACCGGAAGAGCAGGCTTGGACGGACCAGCAAGAGCCCCAGGCACAGGAGGTGCCCGAGGAGGAAGAGCCAGGCGAGGAACTGCCAGAGTGCGTCGACCACCATCCTAGCTCGTTCGAAAGAGGCAAGCCCCGGAGCATTATAAGTCTCCTATTTTACAAAAGTTATTCTTTATTAACTGGATTATGATTATTTATTGTTGCATTAAGTTATAGGAGTTGAGTGAAACCGTTGTTGCATTACTATCCTTGTCCACCAGATTAATGTTACCTTATTAGGTCAGGATCGAGTAAATTGCTTAGCCATGCTTAGATCGGCAGAAGTCGGGTGATTTTCTGTCACCTGCGAGCTATAGGCGACTACCTGAGTATGGTTAGCTGTAATGGTGATGATGAAAAGTAACCAAGTGTTAATGGATAAACGGAGACCGGGCGGAGTCTTATAGGGTTTTGGACTATAGTGATTCCGTCTGTGTCGATTAAGGACCGATCGTTGCTCGTCCCTCTTGTCATGTTGAACGCATGCCTCACATTTAGCTGGCCGAATAAAGTACCTTTCGACCATGAAGCTAGTGACACTTTTCGAGCCGGGATAAACTCGGGTTGGCAGACTGGTGTTGAAGGGGGTGTACAGGGACGCGAAGAGTGAGCCCAAGGTGTGTCCTAGCAGTCGGGCGGTCCCTGGGTAGTGCGATCCATGATTGTTATCCCGCGGCTTCTTGGAAAGTGTCATTGGTGATCTAAGCGACCCTGACGGGGGAAGTATGGTTTGTGTGAGGAATAAATCTCCAGCTGGATAGGAATTCGATTCGAATCGCCGTCGCTCCCGGTTAGTGAGCACTTGACTCGAGCTACGGCATCGTAGTATTAATGATGGAACACGGTTGGTTATGTGGATAATGTTGGAAATGCTAAACCTGAGATGGTAACCTTTGATGTTAATGGTTAATCCAGTGATTGTTTTAGCAATAGGTGCTTACCTAGCTTGAATAGGCTATCCTAAAAATGATGCTAAAAGTACTTATGTTAGTTATTCATAATAACTTATGCTTTTCGCAAATGAGTCAAGCCAGTACACTATATAAAGCCTTGCATGCTCCTTGGTGTCATGTTATTTCTGGTTTATGACGGGTAAGTCTAGCTGAGTACATTCTCGTACTCAGGGCGTTGTTCCCATTGTTGTTGCAGATGGTCAGATGTACTATGGGTACTGCTCCAACTGTCTGTATCCAGCGATGGGTGACAACTAGGACCTTGGGCAAAGGTCGTTCTGTTTGTCTTATCTACTGCTTTTGTGGAACGTGACTATCTACTGGCACTGTAACTGAACTAAGTGGGTGTGTGTAAAACTATTTGCTTCCGCTACTTTACGTGAACTATGTTGTAATAACGTTTATTTCTGAACTCCGATGTATCCTACTTTTATGATCAACTTTATGTATCGTGTGAATTGTGGCTGCTAAATCAGTACGATCTTGGTTGTATGTTGGTTGGTTTGAAATCCTTCGTGATTTCACGGAATCTCTAGTTATACGGGCTTAAGTTTGTTAAATTAACCACCTCGGTGGCAGATTTTCTTACTTAATCTCGTATAATTACGTTGATCCGTTACAGATATTGAGTAATCAAGGTTGATAATGCATCAATTAGGTTATCACTCAACTCCTAATCACCTAATGCAACATTTCATAAGCATAAGTGATATAAGTTTTATAAACTCAAGGTAAGATTTAAATGCATCTGGGGCTTGCCTTGGTCGACGAGGATCTCAGGTTCGGGTTTAGTCCAACAAATGTTGAACCCAACCTCAACTGGTGACTGTCCTTCCTCTGGGATTGGTTTGACAACATTTACCTCTTCATTCAAGGGGATTACATGAGATAACATGACATGCTTCAAGATGATGAAGTAATAACCATGATGCTAGATGATGATATGACAAGATTAACAACTTGAGTACAATTTTCCTTCACGGTATAGTTGCAATCTAATCTCATTAAGATACATTATAGAAAACTATTTATCTTTTTCTTTTTACCCCAGAGGCTGCCTCTATTCAACAAGTGATGTTATCATAAAGCCATTAAGCATTAACATAAACATGTCATTACTTATTAATGCATAAAGTTAATTACATTAAGCATCATTAACAAAACTTAATTAACAAGTTAAGTATGAACTCAACAAGTAATTAAAGTGCCAAGGATCATTAAGTGTTAATGACCCAAGGTCATCACACAATCCCAAAATCACAAAATCCCTAAATTACCAAGTTAAACATATGTTTAATTAATTAATTAATTAAGCCATAAATTAAGAATAAAATAAACTTCATCCAATTAAGCCCAAACTTTTTCTATAGATTGATCTTACCCTAAAACAGCACCAAAATAAATTTCATGATTTTTGGTTACATTTAAAAATAAAATAAACTATTATTTTATTTACTCAAATTCATGGAAGTTACATTTATTAATTAATTGAGCTAATTAATTAACTCGCAAAAATTAATCAAAATTGGTATTTCATATTTTTCCTAAATAGAAAACATCACAAAGAGCTTACACAAAATTTGTCATAATTTTTAAAGCTATAAACAGTTCTCTAGAAATTTCCAAAGAAAAAGCATTTTTAAACTTTATAGAAAAAGAAAACACTTTTTTGGCCTAGCTCGGTGTAGCCAAGCCCGCACGCACGCGCACTCTCCTTTCTGCGACTAACCGGTGGGGCCGGGCTATCAGCCTCGATTGACCCCGTCGGCGGTGCCGGTTGACCAACGGCAAACTCGCCAGCAGCGAGGTCCCTGACCACGGCGCTTGCACCTATGTGTTCTCCAAGACGCGGTGCATCTCCTGACATGACTAACGTGGGGGGTTAGGGCACCATAGACACCTCGCTGGCAGCCAATGCGGCACAGCGGGAAGCGGAGACGACGATAGAGCTCGCCGGAGCATCAACAGCGACTACGACTACACCACCAACATCGCCAAGCTCAAACGAACAAGATACACCAACCAAACGAACTAAACAAGCTCGCTAACACGTATGACCACGCACATGGTGGCACGGCCAAGGCGGAACTCGCCGGCATCACATGAACAGATGGTTACGACACGGTAACGTCTAAATCAAGAGGAGCATCATGCTCAGGAGCTCACCCCGGTGATACTGACGCGCTAAAGCTAGGCGAAGAGGCAGCGGAGGGAGCTTGACCACGATGGCGGTGGTCCGGCGACGTGAACCGGTGGTGGCAGCGGCGTTCAGGCAATTCTGGAGTGTTAGAGATAAAACTAGTGAGCTGACCATGATCAGCACGTCACGGCGATTCTAAGCGTATAGACGCTACCAAAAAGGAGCTCACCGAAGGGCTGGCCACGACAAGGTAGCTCATGGTGGAGCTCTGGCCAGAGGTGGAGAAGAAAGCATCGTGCGGCGGAAAACCAATGGCGAGGCAGGGCGTTGGCTAGCTCAACATGTACGTGAGATCATAGTGGAGCTTTGGGCAAGGTGGACTGACTAGAGATGGAGTGACGGCGGTGAATTTTGGCGGCGGAGCAAGCTCGGTGGCGATGGCAGAAAGAAGAGAAACGACGATGTGCTGCTCGATTTTTATAGAATGAGCCGAGCAATGGCAAGGCAACACGAAGGGACGTGCGTGGTCACTTCTAGGAGCTGCTAGCGGTCGTGGATGCGCCTGGAATCGGCCGAAAAACGGTCGGCGGCAAGCAAGCAGCTGCCTGCTCTGCTCTGATTCGATGAGGTACTGTAGCTCCCCCTTCTCTCAAACCCTAGGTATGTATTTTCAAAATTACTTTCAAAATCTTGTAGAAACTTGAAAAATTCCCAAGATATGAAATCTTCAGAATTTCAAGCTCTACAACTTTCATGTTGAAAACTCTTTCAAATTCTGCCTCCATTTTGAAATTTAAATAGGGAATGAAAAGGGGTCAAATTTGAGATTTGAATCTTTTCAAAATTACTCCAATTTTTATACTGAAACTTTGAAAAATCCAAGAACCAAAATTGTACAACTTGACAAGATCTACAATTTTGCTTTTTGGCTCACCCTCAAATTTTGCTTAGATTTTGAATTAAAGAAAAGGTAGTAAAACAGAGTTTTCTAGAAATCAGGGTTTTGAATCAAATTTAAACTTGATTTGGTTTCTACTTTAATTGATGATTAATTAATGATCACAACTATCATCCAAATGTACCATTGAGTCAAATCACACTTGACCAACCCAATGCTACATTTGTTTGAACCAAATTTGAATTATAAATTCATTTTAATAACTCTCCCAATTTGAATTCAAATTTGAATTAGAAAACTCAAAGCAAGTTTTGGAACCTAAATTCTAATCCAAACTTGGAGCTCATTTTTAAATGTTGTACTTGGATTTATACACTACACTTGACACTAGTGTAAGACACCACTTACACCTCAAAGTATGCAGGGCATAAATCAAGTACTTGAGATAACATTCAAAATTAGGGTTTTTGGGTTCAAATCAAACTTCATCACAAGATCTCAATCAATCTATGAATGTAAATTTGTTGTAGTTGATGCACATCAAGATTGACTTAACATGGATGCTTTGCAATGCATATGATGACATGGCCAGTTTTAGTTACCATAACACCAGGGGTGTTACAGCCCTTCCCCCTTCAAGAAATCTCATCCTGAGATTTAAAGCCTTGGGTTAAGTAATTGAAAAGGAAACGTGTCAAGCAAAACACATCTCGAGCTTGTTCATTAAACAGGTAGGGGTTTTCACATTATAAAGTTCAAAGAGGACAAGTTACAACTTATAGGGGAAATTGTAACTTAGATAGAAGCAAGGAACTCAGGGAAGTTCTCCAACAGGTAATTCTCGGATTCCCAAGTAGCTTCTTCTTCTGAATGTCGATCTCACTGTATCTTGTACCACTTAGTTGTCCTACTTTGGGTAACACGATCTTTCTGGTCTAGAACTTGAATTGGATATTCAGAATAGGTTTGGTCTGGCTCGAGCCTAACTCCTTCAAAGTCAGTGACTTAATCAAGCACTCGAAGACATTTCTTCAATTGTGACACATGAAACACATTATGCACAGCTGAGAGTTGTTTGGGTAATTTTAGGCAGTATACTACCTTCCCATATCGTTCCATGATTTGAAATGGTCCAATGTAGCGAGGTGCTAATTTGCCTTTGACTCCGAAGCAGTTAACTCCTTTCATAGGTGATACTTTCAGATACACATAATCTCCCTTGTCAAACACATGTGATTGACATCTCTTATCTACATAGCTCTTTTGACAAGACTGTCATTTTAATATTATTTTGTATTTGCCTGACTTTCTCTTTACTTTCTTTTACAAGATCAACCCTGAAAAAACCATCTCTCTCCGAGTTCTAACTGGTTTAGTGGAGTTCTGCATCTACGACCATATAGTGCTTTAAACGGTGCCATTTTGATACTTTCCTGATAACTGTTATTGTAAGAGAACTCTGCTAAAGGTAAACATTCATCCCACTTATCAGAATAATTTAGTACACATGATCTCAACATATCTTCTAGAATCTGATTGACTCTTTCAGTCTAACCACTAGTTTGCGAATGATAAGCGGTATTATGTAGAAGTTCAGTATCCAGTGACTCATGCAAGTGCCTCAAGAAATTGTTGACAAACTACATACCTCTATTAGATACAATGGTCTTTGGTACTCCATGAAGACTTAGAATTCGTGCAATATACAGTTTAGCATAAGTCATAGCAGAATGTTCTATTCTGACTGGAAGAAAATGAGCTGATTTAGTAAGGCGGTCTACAATGACCCAGACGGAATCAAACCCTCTTGAAGTCTTAGGTAAACCCACTATAGAGTCCATACTGATATATTCCCACTTATAGGCTAGAATGGGTAATGCTTGTAGCTCTCCGATTGACTTCAAGTGCACAGCTTTCACTTTCTGACAAGTATCGCACCGGGCTACATATCGAGCAATCTCAATCTTCATTTTGGTCCACCAAAATCTCTGTTTCAAGTCATGGTACATCTTATTACTTCCTGGATAAATAGAGAATTTTGTTAAGTGTGCTTCATCAAGGATCTTTTGACGTAGACCAGGAACTTTTGGTACCACTAGATGATTCTTGAACCATAGGACATCTACCTTGTCAATGCTGAAACACGATGCTTTTCCCTTTCTAACTTTTTCTTTAATGTGACCTATACCCTTATTTTCTTTCTGAGCAGCAATAATCTGATCTCGGATAGTTGATTCAATGGTGATATTGGCTAAACAACCTTGTTGAACTATTTATATGCCCATCTTTTCTATCTCATGACACAAGGAAAGATCCAATGGTTTCACTATCAGGCAGTTGCAATGACTCTTACGACTAAGTGCATCGGCAACAACATTTGCCTTACCAGAATGGTAATGCACTTCAAGATCATAATCTTTGATTAGTTCTAACCACCTTCTTTGACGCATATTCAATTCAGCTTGAGTGAAGATGTATTTTAAACTCTTGTGATCTGTGTAGATGTGACAGGTGTTACCCAAGAAATAATGACGCCAAATCTTCAGTGCATGGACAACAGTTGCTAACTCTGGATCATGAGTTAGATAGTGCTCTTCATGTCACTTGAGTTATTGAGAAGCATAAGCAATGACTCGGCCTTCTTGCATCAGTACACAACCAATGCCAATGCCAAAAGCATCATAGTAGACATCAAATGGCTTCTCAATGTCTGGTTGAGCTAAAACTAGAGCAGTGGTTAGCAACTTTTCAAAGTCTAGAAGGCTTCTTCACATTCTGGTGACCAGACAAACTTGACTTGATTCTTCAGCAATTCGGTAATAGGCTTGGATATCTTTGAGAACTAGGTTGGATAAAGCATTTGTCAAGCAACTCTTGCAACTGTGTCTTGAGTTCTGCTAACTCTTTCGGTGGCATTCTATATGCTCTTCTAGATATTGGGGCAGTGCCAGGCTTCAACTCAATCACAAACTCTACATCTCTGTTAGGAGGTAGATCAGGCAGATCATCTAGGAATACATCAGGAAACTCACAAACTATTGGAATATCTTTGATCTCCTTCACAGAGGTTGCACAGACTCTTTCGACTGTCCTCTTAGGTGTTTGAAGTTGGATAAGAAGCTAAGATGTGCTATCAGGTAAGTTCAACCTTTTTGGTTCTATTTAGAGTGTCTATCATAGCTCCACGCTGACACATCCAATTCATACCTAGGATCACATCTATATCTTGATCCTTCAGAATTAGCATGGACGTGGGAAATATGTGACTACCCACTTCTATAGGCACTTGATGCACCATTTCCTTAGTATACAGACGTGCCCTGGGTGACTGTATAAAGAAGTTTTCTTTTGTTTCCCCAATTGGAATTTCATGTTTCAAGACAAATGTTCGATTGATGAACGTATGTGATGCACCAGAATCAAAAAGAATAACTATGGGGTGATTTAAAATAGGAAACATACCCATCATGATGGGTTCTCCCTCTGGAATTGCTCTAGCCTGCGTGTAGAACACATGCCCAATTTTCTTGTCAGCCTTGCCCTTCTAGGCATTCTGGTTGTTGCCTTTGTTGTGGTTTTGGTTCTACTGTTGAGTTGCAGGAGCTTTCTAAAAGTTGCGGTTATACTGCTTCGAATATGGGCACTCCCTCGAGAAGTGTCCCGGCTTCCCACAATTGTAGTAGGGATAGTAAATGCTGTTGCCCTGCAGGGTTGGGGTATGAAAGCCAGGGGCATTCGGCTGTCGTCGATATGGAAGAGCTGCAGCAGGTCGGACAAATGCCTACTGCCGGGCCTAGAACTATGGTGGATGATGTGCAGGACGGGGATGGTTAACAAGGTGATAAATAATTTTCTAGCGCTTTTGGTTGCTAACAGAAAACTTGGAGGACACATTCTTCTTCTTACCCTCCTTGTCCTTACGATACTCTTCTTCATAAGCAATGGCAATATTAACCGCCTCATGATAGGTTGCATTGGGGCAAGTCATCATCATCATCCGAATCTTAGAGTTCAGACCCCTCATAAAAGCAAACTTTCTTCTTATGGTCGGAATTAACACGGTCAGATGCATATTGTGTAAGTGATTAAACCTGCCCACGTAGTGCATGATAGAGTTATCCCCTTGAGTCAGAGTGACGAACTCCCCTAACTTCATGGTCATCACCCCCTCGGGAATATAGTGTGCACGGAAGGCTTCGCGGAACTCTGGCCAGGTCACACAATGACCAACTGGCTGTGTGGCAAGAAGGTTTGCCCACCAAGCTCCCGCAGCGCCTCTAAGCTGTTGGGCTGCAAACACAGGCTTCTGGTATTCAGTGCAGTGGACGAGATCAAATTTCTGCTCCATGGTACAGAGCCAGTCATCTGCTTCCAGTGGTTCATCTGTCCCAGTGAATACTAAAGTATGAGTATTAGTGAAATCGACATAGGTGGTCTCATCTTGGTTATTACGACAATGATTCCCCTGAGGTATGTTCTGGTTGTTCTGAGCCATTTCCCTCAACAGTCGGGCATTCTCAGTAGTGGCGTTGACAAGAGCAGCAATGGCCTCTGCCATTGTTGGTGGAACTGGTGGTGGATTAGGAGCATGACCCCCACCCTAGGAGGTTCTAGTGCCATCATTTGCACGAGTACGAGCAGGCATCTGTTTATAACAAGCCAACTTTATTCACAAACTTTTATTGAACTTGATAAGTTACTACAAGCACACACCACATAGGTTCATTTATTTATTACACAAGTCCGCACTTAGGCAGGACTACCCAATTCTACAAGATTTTCGGTCAAATGCAATGCCGAAAAAGTGTAGCAAAAGACCCAAAAATGGTAGCAATTGTACTTTTGCTACCAATTTTTTGGTTAAATGTCGTTGCACTTGTAAGGGTAGCAATAGCAGAATGCAACGGGTTACGTTTTAGTTGCGACACATAGCCCCTCTATTGCAACACTTTTGACGCTTTTGCAACACACGGTGAGTGTTGTAACAAAAGCAATTGCAACCACTATGGGTGTGGTAATAGTATCAATTGCAACGAACTAGGCGTTGCTAGCGATACGTATTGCGACACGCTGGTCGTGTAGCAACACAATGCAATCGCAACGCAACACAGGTGTTGCAATTGTGGTTATTGCTACGTGGAGGAAGCATTGCAATAGAGGTTCTCTATTGCCACGTCGCCTAAATGGTTGCTATAGGTGGCTTAGGTTATTGCAACGTCTATTTAGGTTGGTTGCTATTGAGAGGTCCTCTATTGCCACGTTTCTGAATGGTTACTATAGATGGCATGGGCTATTGCCACGTTACTTAGGTTGGTTGCTACAGATAGGTCATCTATTGCCACGTTACTAACTAGCTGGTTGCTATAGGTAGATTCCTCTATTGCCACCGTCATCTTTTTGTAGTTGCAAGAGATAGGTTCTCTATTGCCACGATTATCGTACCTATTGCCACGACTAAATGTGGTTGTTATATGTGCCATCATTTATTGCAACGCCAGATTAATATATTAATAATTCATGTTGTGACGCTTTGTTTGGTAGCTTAAATCAATAATCGCAAAACGACAAATACATAATGAATGAAGCATCGACATCCATTAAAATGAAATATAATTTGTTCATACAAAATCTTTAATGAAACACACCGAGTGTCAAACTAAATGAGAACACAAGTAGATAGCTTAACACATAATAATGTGTCAAGCATAGACAACTATTTGAACTCATTCGAATCAAAAGACTAATGTCTACTGTAGCAGCAAAGGTTCCCTTGATATGCAAGTTGGCCATCGTCCCACCATTCGCATGCTCCTTCTCAAACTCAAGATTCCTCCTGAAAAAATCATTGACATGCATTAGTTAAACTGAGACTAGTGGTGGCAAAGCTAATTGAACACTGAAGCAAAACACGAGCTGTAGTACTAGCGTTCTGTGAGCTGCAGTACTATCAACCATGAACTTTGAAGCAAAAATCAAATATAAACATACATGCAGCTGCCTCCCAAGACATTTTATGAGCACATGAGCACAAACACATCCATATATATTTCTAATCAGCAAGAGGAAACTAAGCCTGGACCAGATTTAGGAGCAGAACAAAAGAATGGCTATGTACTTCTCCAAAAGGACTACATGTTCCTTTTTAATGCAAAGACAGATAAAAGGTTTCACATAGTACCTGCGTATTCTTTTTGGACAATGCAGATCTTTTCCTAGCAGCAGATTCCTTCAGTTGCTTTGTTGTAGTAAAAACAGCACCCGAATTCGCTGCCGAATTACTTCTTCTCATGCGCCCTCTAGTGAGACGTTCTTCAGCTGCGGAAGAAGGGGGTTGTTGTTCTGGCTGGCTTGTTTCTTGGGTAACCTGAAAATAAATGGTTGGTGGTAAAAATTACACCCCTTGACAAGAATATGACATTCATGTTACAATTAAACATTCTTCAATTATCATCAAACTACCTGCTGACTATGCATCATGTGTTCTCCCTCTGTAGTTGTTACATTTTGTGTCCCCTCAATTATTGCAGCAGCAGCAACATTTTCAGTTGGCTCCACAATTGTGCTAGCCTGCATTTCGAATTAGGTTCAAGATCATGATTTTTAGTTCAATAAACTACACCCATTGACAAGAATATGACATGCATGTTACAATTAAACATTCTTCAATTATCATCAAACTACCTGCTGACTATGCATCATGTGTTCTCCCTCTGTAGTTGTTACATTTTGTGTCCCCTCCATTGTTGCAGCAGCAGCAACATTTTCAGTTGGCTCCACAATTGTGCTAGCCTGCATTTCGAATTGGGTTCAAGATCATGTTTTTCAGTTCAATAAACTTGAGAACATATATGTTGTTAATATCACCTTTTGTACTGAAGCTTGCTGTTGGGCTGCTTGCAACATTAACATAGCTTCCTTAAGTGCTTCTCTATCAGCCTCCCTTTCCTTGTTCATCTGTTCAAGCTGACGCCTATGTTCTTGCCTCTCGGCTTCCCTTTCAACTTCTTGGGCATCTAGTCTTTCTTGCAGCCGTCCAAACGATTCAATGAGGGCTTCCTCCTGTTGGAGTTTGCGCTGGTAGTCCTCCGACAGTAGCTCCTTTCTAGTTGGGTACCTTGCAAGGTAACCATTAGCATGCATCTTGTTTGATTTGATTTTTCTCGTTTCCTTGTAGGTCAATTGGAAAATCTGGTTCTGCTCCAAGTCTGAGACGACATTTGAGTCAGGCCTTGACTCGAGCTCCATAATCTTCCTGGTTGCATTGTCCTAAAAAAGTAAAGACATTTAGTTAATTAAAACTTTAATTCTAAGCGAGGACAGTTGCATCACTTAAGAAGGGTTGTAAAAACTGTTTAATACTCACATAGACTTCCCTAGATTCCTCGCTTGTCCATTGTCCATTTTGTTGGTGGGTCATCATAAAAAGCTCCATATCATTTGGCTCTTCACCAATTAGTTGGTCCCTCTAATTAGGCAAGCATGTAAACAAATTAGCCATATTTCATAATCTAGGGAAATGTAGAAGCTTTTATAAACTGTAAAGATCAGGAAGATATTCATCAGAAATTAAAAAACAAAAGATAACAGAAATATTTATTGCTATTGAAAATCTAAAGGAATCCTAGTTCTTCTTTTTTTTGGCACACATTAGTTTTAGTACTTTTCAGCTTTCTGTATAGAAGAATGCAAAATATATTTTTTTGTAGTGGGTAGTGGGCTAAATATCTCTATCAAATACAAAGACTATATAGGTTATAACAATATCATGTCATTGTCATTCGGGGGCACAAGCACAAACCATAAAAAAATGCTTGAAGGAAAACCTTGTGACAGAATTTTTTACCTTCTCATAGCTCAATTGAGAAAAACCCTTTGATCCTGTAACATGGTGTATCTTTCGATTGTGCCGATTCTGAGAATTCTTATTGCTAATCCTCTACACACAACCAGCAATGATTTGATTTTTATAAAATCAGCAGTGCGCACAGCATAAACCTTGATGTCAGAAGTGGAATTGGCAAGTTTCTTAAAAAATTGGGAACAAACCTGGAATTCTTCAGTGCCAAAATACGACACCAGATAGTGTCACTCAACAATGTCTAATTCTTCTGGCCTATGTCTCATTCTGTCTTCATATGTGGTGTATGCCTTGTAGGTAGCACTAAATGTAGATCGCCATCCTTTGTAACGGTCATTAGCCACCGTCCATATCTTGATTCTGTTCGCCTCATTATCCTCAAGGTCCCACTTAGCCTGCTCAAGGTAAAGCCTAAATAAATTACTTCTTAAACAATAATTTGGTATTGCAATTTTGACATCCACATGGATAACAGAAGCTTACCAGCACATCGTTTGCTATTGCAATTTTGACATCCACATGGATATCTCTCCATGTTCTTACTCCGATGAGAGGTGCTCTTCTCCTTGTGAATAGTGTTATTTCATCAACAAATATTTGTTTGTTTGAACCTACAGGTCCTCCAAGCCTAGAGAACTGGATGCTAAGCTTCTGAGATGCCGCCCTGGTTCTCTTGTTTGTTGCTGTCCATCCTTTCAAGTTACCTCTTGGCTTCCTCTTTTTGGAGTCTTGTCCATGAAAAACAAATATATACAAAGCAAAAGACTTAAAAAACTATTGACATAGTTTATAATTAACTGAACCTCACAATAAACTGAAAATATTCATTACTTACCAGTTCCGTCTCCCTGTGGAATGAAACGCCGAGCATGAGATGGTCTGTTTACTGGTGGTGGTGTGGGGTTGCTATCTTCACTTGAAAGTACAACATCTGTATGATGATTACTGTCCACATATGCCACTGCAGAAAATATTGGTCACTTGTGTAAGATATAATATGTTTGTGTAGGAATATTAACAATAGAGATGTAGGGACATATGTTATATTACTAATATGATCCAGTTGTCCTTGCACCCTTAACCATTCTTTGTAAGTGTTGGTGGTGTCATTCCTGTCGATATCTTTCAAATCTGGGTCAACCAAGCTAATATTAGTACAAAGGCTTCTCCAATATAAAATAATACAACAATTTTTAAATATATAGGAGTCCAACATAACACTTACCCGTGAATCGGTTTTCCGTATGCATGACGTGCAGCCATTTCTTGTAAGCATCAATTGACTCCTCATCTTCATCTATATTCTCTTCCCTAATGGGTCTCCTTCCAGGTACTTTCAAGGGTGTTATGTTCACATTATGGTCTATTTTTTGTTCCTTGGACAGCAATAGTCTGACCTGTCTTTCCTCCTCATTACATGCTATCATAGCATCTGTAGCGGCTTCATCTTCGATTTCATGTAGTGTTGCTGCATTACCACATCTCCTCTTGTAGTACAAATAGTCCCTTACCCTATACCCCAATTGTAATTTCACTATAAGCAAGTTACTCAGGGTGAGATCAGCCCTACTGATTGTCATAGTCAAAGACTCTTGCCCCCCCCCGGCGCCCCTCGCAAGTGAAATAGAGAGTCCATGTTTGATCCGAGCTGCCAAACATTACAATAGTATCAAACTTAAGCACTAGTGATGATACAACAATATACTTAAAAGGAAACCAGTGTACAGACAGAGAAAGTAATTAAAACTTAGTGCCACTTATTTGAACTATATGTGCACCCCCATGACTGAAATTAAAGTAAACCAAAAAAAAATATTTATACTAGGAAACACTAAATATTGCACATTTGTTCTTCTTAGCTTAATTGATAGGAAATGCTTATAGTCCCATTCCAAATTAGAATTATGTCAGTACCTTGGCACTTACTCATTTAGAGCACATAGAAGATGGCTAGATATGACTAGGCGAAATAAGATAACAGATTATTAGAGAAAAACTAAGATTTATCTGCTGGCATATCAACTCATAGATATCAAAATAGATATCAAATCTTAAACAACATGAGGCTAGGAAAATGGGATATTAGGATTTGAGTAATATCCTAAGATCTGAAACGATAGTGCATAATTTGATAAAAAGCAATATCCTAATCACTGAACTTATAGGCATATGTGTATGGACAGAGAGCAAAATCATATCCCTACATATCAGTAATCCCATGCTTTCGATCCACATTATCCCCATGACTGAAATTAAACAAAACCAACATGTATGTATACTATGTGTGTGGACAGAGACCAGACTCATTAATCCCTGCATATGCGATGGTTTCTGGTTGGAGCACAAAAGGAAAATTTGCATGTCCTTACTGTCACAAGGATACAGATTATTTGTGGTTGAAACATGGGAAGAAGTTCTGCTACATGGGACATCATCGGTTTTTGCCCTTAGACCATCCATGGCGCATGAACAAGATGAGCTTCAACAATGAGGAGGAAACCAGGGAGGCTCCAATTCCACTATCTGGTCAAGATGTATTAGACCATTATGCAACTTTTCATCAAACGGGATTTGGAAAGGACATATCAAAAAAGAGGAAGCGTGATGAAGATGCAAGATGGCACAATTGGAGGAAGAAGAGTATTTTTTTTAGCTCCCCTACTGGTCTTCTTTGCTCATAAGGCATAATTTGGACGTGATGCATATTGAAAAAACATATGCGAGAGCATATTAGGGACTTTGCTTGAAATTGAAGGGAAATGTAAGGACAGCGAGAATGCCCGCCTTGACATGGAACATCTTTGGATCAGGCAAGATCAGCATCCTGTGATTGATAATGACACGTACACCTTGCCAGCAGCGTTGTACTCTCTAGACAAGGATGACAAGAGGATTTTATGCCAATTTCTTCAAGGAGTGAAGATGCCTGATGGGTTCTGCTCCAATCTAAAGAGATGTGTTGACGATAAGACATGTAAGGTGTCTGGACTCAAAACTCATGACTACCATATTATTCTACAAAAACTATTGCCCTTAGTCATTAGAAGGATTTTGCCAGAAGATGTTGCCAGGCCATTGATTGAGCTCAGTAGGTTCTTTAGTGCACTTTGTTCAAATGAGTTGGTGCCAGCAGATCTTGAGAAACTAGACAGTTCAATTAAAGAGACTCTTTGTCAGCTTGAGATGGTTTTCCCACCTGCATTTTTTTACATAATGATTCATTTGCCGGTCCACCTAGTTGAAGAGGCAAAACTAGGAGGGCCCGTGTGTTACAGATGGATGTATCCAATAGAGAGGTATCTACGTACTGTTAAAGGATATGTCAGGAACAAGGCACAGCCAGAAGGATCAATAGCTGAGGCATACATAGCTGAGGAGTGTCTTACATTTTGCTCTCGATTCTTCGACATCGACACCAAGCTGAGTCGAGCTGATCGTCATGAAAATACAGTTGTGAATGAGCCTCCAAGTGGTCTAAGCATATTTAGTGAAATTGATTACAAGAGGACAGGAAATAAGCTTAAGAATTTGGAGAAAGTTGAACTTCAAAAGATGAGGCACTACATAATTACTAATTGTGATGAAGCCAGGAAATGGGTAGAGTAAGTCGCAATTTTTACCACTAAATTTATCTATTATCTACTTGTTTGTGGCGTCAACTAATAATTTGGTGCACTCTGATGTAGGGAGCATAAGACACAACTAACAAGGGATAGTTCAATTAACATTAAAAAACGACACAAGGAGCATTTTGTAAGATGGTTTGAAATCGAGGTATGTAGTATTATTTTATATTTTTAAATTCCACTTTATGGTAAGACCGACATAGTAATTAACTGGTAGATGTCTAACTTGATTTTTAAATTGCAGATAGCAAAACTATACGAGAAAGGGGAAGCAAGTAAACTGATGCATGCCCTTTCTCAAGGACCTGACCCTCGAGCTCGTGTGTTGAATAGAGTGCACATCAATAATTGGCTATTTCGGACAGCTTCCATAGAGAAAAGCCTCGTGACACAAAATTCTGGTGTCCTTGTTGTTGACGGTTCTTAAGTATCAATTATAACCATCAAATAAATAAAGAAAAGGACCTATATGCAAGCAACACCTAGAATTAGGGTTTGATCTAACAGAATTCCATGAGTTTTGCTGTTTATCTATTTCTACAGGGGGTTATCAGGAAATACGGAAGAAAGGCCCACATGTCGGATTAATGACGGGATATTAACCGAACACGTAATTATCTTACATCTAGAAGATTCCAGAAGCCACGGGAACGAACGGGAGCCGTAACGGGCCAGGACACAAGGCGCCCGCCCTGTGCCCTAGGGCGCCCGCCCTGCCCCCGGGACCAATCAGGTCGAGTCTCGCGGATTATGCTCCACCGCCTTTGAGGATCAAGGAAAACCGTAGGATGAAGGTCGGTTTGATCCGACGGTCCAGATTCATCCAAAAGGGCTATATAAGCAAGGCCCCTGACCCCTGGTGGAGAAGACCCCAATTCATTATTCAGTTGCATATCTCTAGTTAGGGTTTAGAGAGAGAGGTTCCCTCTAGGGTTCCCACCTCTTAGGGCTTAGCATCCAATGTGAAAGTAGAATTAGTTCTACTAGATTGAGAGAGATAGAGTGGAGGTGTAGATCGGAGGAAGCCGGCCTATCGGTGTCTACTCCGAGGTTGTACCTACGGGAGCAAGTTCTTCTAACCCGAGGCTTGTTCTCAGGATTCTTCAGTATTTTGACTTCTAAATTCTAGTAAGTTCTTTGTTTTATTGTTCTTTGGTTTATGAGTTTACTTTGATCTCTTCGCGTAGAGTTTAGAGTAATCATCTCTAGCGTAAACGTGGTGTTTAAGCTAGGATACTCATAGATATCCCCTCGTCTAGCCGGACCGTGGTAGTAGCGAGGAACGTGACAATTCCGAGTTACCTTTGTATTCCATATCCCGTTAGCAGGATCGATAGGGTTTATAGGTGCGGGTTGAACATCCTTTGTGGTGTCTAGATTCCGTAAACCTCCCCAATAGAACAGTAGATCATCCTTACCAAGGTTAGAAGAAGAGTGCGGTTGTAGTCTTCTCTATACATCACTCACATCGAATCATAGTGGTTGTAGCCTAAAGGTTAGTAGTAATAGATTTGGTTAGTCAGATGCACTCTTTCTCCTAAAGGTAAAAATATAAATACGATACCCAGGATAACATCTCGGGTGAAGTGCTCACCGATATCCGTGCGCTTGCGGATCCTATTTCCTAATTGCGTTACCAAATATCAACACTTGTGAAGGGTGATGATAGTACAGGCAACATGACCTGGTATGGAGTCATTAGAATCTCACTGGAATTCCCACAAGAAAAAGAAGTTATATTGTTTCAGTGTGATTGGTATGATGTGCCGGCTAACAGTACCAGCAGAAGCAGAGGGTACAATAGGGATAAATTTGGTATTATCGACATTGCTACTTCCATGTTCAGATATTCGGATGAACCATACATTCTTGCTTCAAACGCTGAACCGGTGTTTTATGTCCCTATTGTGAACAAGCCAGGATGGTCTACTGTTGTTTTGGTGAGACCAAGAAATTTGTTTTCCATGCCAGACATAGGAAATGACGCCGATGCACTTGATGTGGGAATCCAAGAAATGAATGAATCAGGCCAAGGTCAGGAATTCTTAAACTGGTCAAGACAAGATAGGGCAAGCACAACTGGTTCTGCCGCCATTATTAATCAAGTGCGTAGCAAAGCAATTCCCGAACCTATTGATGACTATATTGGTGATGATGATTCTGACAACGATGACACCTACATTGATGATGGGGTTGTTGCACCAGTCATGGAAGAAAATATAGAAGATGATTTCTTTGTTTGAATACAATTTTTTTGTTGCACTGTTTGATGGGATGGGTCACTTATCCTTCATACGCATATGTCGCACTTTATTATTTTTTCTTTTTGAACTGATGACAGACATGGTTAAGTTTGAACCGTTGCATGGAACCTTAATGTTCGTTATCCTTCACTACATTTGAAGTTAGTACGAGGGAGAAACACTAGTTACAAGTTTTGACTACAGATTAAAAAGAGAAATGCTCATGTTCTTGATTTTCTAGTTTTTTTTTGGCGTGGCTCAACTCTGGTTTTGTTTGTGGAACATCTACATGTATTTTCTTATAAAAAGCCGCAATAACCTCTTTCACCACCAATGCTGGAATGGTCCGGTGGTATGACTTAACTTTCCTCTTCAAGAGGTTGGAGGTTCAATCCTTGCCTTGTACCAGGATTTTGCTATTTCTTTCTTTTTGTTAAAAAATGATGAATACAATGTTAAATGAGTCAAATAATCCAAAAATATCACTAAAGCATGCCTATCCTTGTGGTTTTGTTCGCCCTGTCTTCTTCGTGAGGTTGTAGGTTCGATCCCTAACTCCCACCGAGTTATTTGCTGTTTTTCTTTTTTTTTAAAATCATGGAAAAGATGTTAAATTGTCCAAATAATCTGAGAATAACACAAGAACATGCCTATCCTGGTGGTTTGTTCGCCCTATCTCCTTCGTATGGTGCAGGGTTCGATCCTCTTAACTCCCGCCCTTTTTTTATTTTAGATAAAATCGTAGAGAATAAATTATATTAATAATAATCATAGATAAATACGAAGAACACCACACTCCCGGCTGCATGTATGGCCCGTGATAAAGCCCAATCCAAATCAGCCTCGCCTTCTAGTTCCCGTTGCAATTATCAAAGTATATTGCAACAAAAAATAAGTGTTGCACTTGAACACAATTTTCGCTACGACCCTAGAGATCTCGTTGCAATAAAATTTAGCACTTGCAACAATATCAAAGTATATTGCAACTGCCAAAAAGGTTGCAATTGATCCCCACTTTTGCTTCGCCTCCAAGAGTTCTCGTTGCATTAAGCATCTAGCGTTTGCAACGCTTGTCAAATTTTATGCAACACAAAAAAACCGCAGCAATAGTCAAAACCAAATGCAACTAACGTAAATGTAGTTGCAGTACTACCACACAATTGCAACCAAAATCAACTCTACCGCAACCATTTTTCACCATTGCAATATCATCTACCAAATGCAACAGAGCTTTGCAACATCTTGAAAACCGTTGTATTAAAGGCATGTATCGCTACCATTTTTTAGAATGGTTGTAATACAACGATCTCTAGCAACCAAATTTTCTACGTTGCAATTCTTCGGCGTTGCATTAGACCGAAAAGCTTGTAGTGTATAAGGCTGACATAACAAGCAAACTACTAACTCAACACAAGCCCTCGACCACCTCAGTCCTTGTGGTCGGTGTCCATCCTAGAAACACTACTACCTTCATCATCACTCTCATCTATCAGGACCAATTCCTCTGGGTCTTCTTCTTCTTCATTCTCCTCATCAGGTTCACCACCATCAGCCAAGACAATTCCAGGATCCATCTCAGCTGCATCTGCGGGGTTATCATATGGATGCAGACGATTTTGCATCACATGAAGCTCTTCATGTAGGTTGTTGTTGTACTATTCTATGTCTTCCACATAGAACTCTAACTCATCAGTATGGGCTCTTGCTTCGTCTTCCCTACGCCAAGCTTCATTCCTTTCCTCTATTAGACGACCCATCATACGCTCACAGCTCAGATGAGCCCTTGTGAGATGTCTCAACTGACCCTGTAGCTCTCCAACATGGATAGCATCCATAGCCCTGTCTCTTGTAGACTGTGCTAATTCTGCTGAGAGCCTCTCAACCTCGGCCTGAGGGTCAGGCCTGGTACTGCTGCTACTAGCACCATCGTCCCAAGGAGTGAGCTGGTGACGAGGAACTCCTTTGGGACCAGTGGACTTGCGGGGTGTCAACTTGGTACAGGCCATCCTGGAGAGGCTAAGGTTATAATTGGTAAGGATAGCTGGGGAGGGTATGAAGGTTAGCATGATTAAGATCGATGCTACTTAACCCAAACCACATTAAAAGGAAGGTAATTAATAGGTTAATTAAGCATGATGCATGAATCAAACTTACGAAACTAAACATAAAAGATTTCCAGTAATCAATTACAATTACACAAGAGTAACGAAACAATCACTCTTTCTAACATAATGCAATTTTAGCATGCTATTCCACCACAAATCTTTTAAATATGAACTAAAGAATTACGGGAATGAATTAAGGTAGATCAGAAGTAATTTGGACCAAAGTAACAGGTAAATTTGTTTGACCCAAACTGTTTTCAAATTTTATAAAGCAATACTATAATAGCCCTAACAATGATCGCTCTGATACCAGCTGTGGCAGAACCTCATAAATTATATGACCAACATGCACCTATCATTGTCCTTAAGACCTCTGATGGCTATGCATGTGCTCCAGATAACTTAAAAAGTCTGTTGGGTGTCCTCGGGAAACCCGAATCATCCACGATCTTCCTAGCAGGATCACATTAAAGAGGCATTGCAGTATTACAACAGTTTATATAATAAATTACATCAGAGTAAAAGTGTGGAAGTCTTACATAACATAAGTTTACAAACCATTTGTTCCAAACCTTTCAAACCTTAAGTTTAGTTATTACAAACATAGTAGTGGAGTAACACTAGTAACTTTATTACAGATCACCAAAACGGAGTGCCCTGCCCTAGAGCCAAACACACTACTCGTCGTCGCTTACTGCAAAGACTGTCATGCAGCAGGGTCCGAAACACACCTGCTCATGAGACGCACCTGCAACATGACACGCTTCAAGATGATGAAGTAATAAACATGATGCTGGATGATGATATGACAAGATTAACAACTTGAGTACAATTTTCCTTCACGGTACAGTTACAATCTAATCTCATTAAGACACTTTATAGGAAAACTATTTATCTTTTTCTTTTTACCTAAGAGACTGCATCTATTCAACAAGTGATGTTATCATAAAGCCATTAAGCATTAACATAAACATGTCATTACTTATTAATGCCTAAAGTTAATTACATTAAGCATCATTAACAAAACTTAATTAACAAGTTAAGTATGAACTCAACAAGTAATTAAAGTGCCAAGGATCATTAAGTGTTAATGACCCAAGGTCATCACTCAATCCCAAAATCACAAAATTCCTAAATTATCAAGTTAAACATATGTTTAAATAATTAATGAATTAAGGCATAAATTAAGAATAAAATAAACTTTATCCAATTAAGCCTAAACTTTTTCTACAGATTGATCTTACCCTAAAATAGCACCAAAATAAATTTCATGATTTTTGGACTATTATTTTATTTACTCAAATTCATGGAATTTGCATTTATTAATTAATTGAGCTAATTCATTAACTTGCAAAAAGTAATGAAAATTGGTGTTTCATATTTTTCCTAAATAGAAGACATCACAAAGAGCTTACACAAATTTTTTCATAATTTTTAAAGCTATAAACAGTTCTCTAGAAATTTCCAAAGAAAAAACATTTTTAAACTTTATAGAGAAAGAAAAACACTTTTCTGGCCTGACTCCTTTTGGCCCGGCTCGGCATAGCCAAGCCCGCGTGCACGCGCACTCTCCTCTCTACGACTGACCGATGGGGCTGGGCTATCAGCCCCGGTTGACCCCGTCGGCGGCGCCGGTTGACCGACGGCAAACTCGCTGGCGGCAAGGTCCCTGACCATGGCGCTTGCACCTATGCATTCTCCAAGACGCGGCGCATCTCCTAACACGACTAACGCGGGGGCTAGGGCGCCACAGACATCTCACCAGCGGCCATGGCAGCACGGCAGGGCGCAGAGACGACGGTGGAGCTCACCGGAGCATCAACGGCGACTACGACTACACCAACAACATCGCCATGCTCAAACGAACAAGATACACCAACAAAACGGACTAAACTAGCTCACTAACGCGTATGACCGCGCGCACGGTGGCATAGCCAAGGCAAAACTCATCGGTGTCACATGAATAGATGGCTACGACACGGTAACATCTAAATCAAGACGAGCATCATGCTCAGGAGCTCACCTCGGTGATTCTGACGCGCTTAGGCGAGGCGAAGAGGCAGCGGAGGGAGCTCGACCACGATGGTGGCGGTTCGGCGACGTGAACCGGTGGTGGCAGCGGCGTTCAGGCAATTCTAGAGTGTTAGATATAAAACCAGTGAGTCGACCATGATCAGCTCGTCATGGCGATTCTAAGCGCATAGACACTACCAAAAAGGAGCTCCCCGAAGGGGCTGGCCACGACAAGGTAGCTCGCTGCAGAGCTCTGGCCGGAGGTGGAGAAGAAAGCATCGTGCAGCGGAAAACCAATGGTGAGGCATGGCGCTGGCTACCTCAACGTGTACATGAGATCATGGCAGAGCTATGGGCAAGGTGGAGTGACCGGAGATGGAGCGACTGCGGTGAATTTTGGCGGCGGAGCAAGCTCGGTGGCGATGGCGGAAAGAAGAGAAACGACGATGTGCTACTCGATTTTTATAGAATGAGTTGAGCAATGGCCAGGCAACACAAAGGGAAGACATGTGGCCACTTCTAGGAGCTGCTGGCGGTCGTGGGTGCACCTAGAATCGGCGAGAAAATGGCCGGCGGCAAGCAAGCAGCTGCCTGCTCTGCTCTGATTCGATGAGGTACTGTAGCTCCCCCTTCTCTCAAACCCTAGGTCTGTATTTTCAAAATTACTTTCAAAATCTTGTAGAAACTTGAAAAATTCCCAAGATATGAAATCTTTAGAATTTCAAGCTCTACAACTTTCATGTTGAAAACTCTTTCAAATTCTGCCTCCATTTTGAAATTTAAATAGGGAATGAAATAGGGTCAAATTTGAGATTTGAATCTTTTCAAAATTACTCCAATTTTTATACTGAAACTTTGAAAACTCCATAAACCAAAATTGTACAACTTGACAAGATATACAATTTTGCTTTTTTGCTGACCATCAAATTTTTCTTAGATTTTGAATTAAACAAAAGGTAGTAAAATAGAGTTTTCTGGAAATTAGGGTTTTGAATCAAATTTAAACTTGATTTGTTTTCTACTTTAATTGATGATTAATTAATAATAACAACTATCATCCAAATGTACCATTGAGTCAAATCACACTTGACCTACCCAATGCCACATTTGTTTGAACCAAATTTGAATTATAAATTCATTTTAATAACTCTCCCAATTTGAATTCAAATTTGAATTAGAAAACTCAAAGCAAGTTTTGGAACCCAAATCATATCCAAACTTGGAGCTCATTTTTAAATGTTGTACTTGGATTTATACACTACACTTGACACTAGTGTAAGACACCGCATACACCTCAAAGTATGCAGGGCATAAATCAAGTGTTTGAGATGACATTCAAAATTAGGGTTTTTGGGTTCAAATCAAACTTCATCACAAAACCTCAATCAATCTATGAATGTAAATTTGTTTTAGTTGATGCACATCAAGATTGATTTAACATGGATGCTCTGCAATGCATAGGATGACATGGCCAGTTTTAGTTACCATAACACCAGGGGTGTTACAACCCTTCCCCCTTAAAGAAATCTCGTCCCGAGATTTAAAGCCTTGGGTTAAGTAATGGAAAAGGAAACGTGTCAAGCAAAACACATCTCGAGCTTGTTCATTAAACAGGTAGGGGTTTTCACATTATAAAGTTCAAAAAGGACAAGTTACAACTTATTGGGGAAATTGTAACTTAGAAGCAAGGAACTCGAGGAAGTTCTCCAACAGGTAATTCTCGGATTCCCAAGTAGCTTCTTCTTCTGAATGTCGATCCCACTGTATCTTCTACCCTACTAATGCACCAACATTTTCTTTCTTAGATCCACACCAAAAAGCGTCCCCCGCTGAGAAGCCTTACCTCTATCCACCCAGATAAATATACCCAGAAAAATAACTCCTTTAAAACGGACTGTCTAGATTGTTTTTCGTCTCTTCTCTCTCTTTACTCACTCAAATCCAAGGGTCACGATTGTGTGTATCAACCTCCTCAGCCCCTCCCACCTCCCCACGTCAGCGCTCAGCACTCCGCGCCCGCGTTCCACAGCCAAGGTTCGATCCCTCGCATTGTCTTTTTTTTTGGGTCTATTCTTCCCTCGAGCGACTACGGATAAAAAGAATACCACACGACATCCGCCGCCGCCTCTTGGATCCCGTCGCGGTGATCGAGGGCGATGGCGCGGTTGGCCTCGGGGACGGCTCGGGCTTGGGGGCCGCGGCGCGCGTGCAGCCGAGGAGCTGGGCGCCCTGAGCGAAGTGCAGGCGCGACTGGTCCGCGGAGGGGCCGCCGCCGGCGCCGGAGCGGCGAGTGGAGCGCGACGAGCATGCCAGGTACGAGGAGGAAGAGGAGGCTCCTCTCTGCGCCTCCTCGCCCTGCGGGGCCACGGCGTCCGTACGGCCGCCGCGCAGCCTTGGCCTCCGTGCTACAGTCTCGCAGGCTTTGCCTCCTGCCTCACCGGTCCAGATCCGCCCCAGCTGCATTTTTGCCGCCGCGACGTCCGTGCCGCACGGAGGCTCCGTCCAGAAGGCCGGCTGGATACGCGGTGTCTCAGCGCCGCGTCTTCCTGTCCCGCTGGCCCAACTCCGCCGCGGCGCATCTCTGGCGGACAGGCAGTTCTTGCCGCGCCACCGATGGCTCCGTTCGTGGCGCCTGCGCTGGCTGAACTCCGTAGGGACCCCAGTTTTTGCCGCATCACCACCCGTGCCGTGCAATGAGCCTATGTTCAGTTGCCTGTGCCTGTCGTCTTACTTGCACGAAAAAATGGACATCGTTTTAGATTCACACTGAACAAGCTACGTAGCTGATTCTATTGTTACACGTTTGTGTCAGGCCTCTTTTTACGTAGCTGATTCTTTGACTGTACTGCACTCCTTCAAAGTTTGCTCTGTAGGACATCTATAAAAACATAGAGCTTTCTAACTGCCATAGATTCAGAAATTGATTTTAGAAGGCGTTTTTCTCAAGCAGGCTTTGCTTCTAACTCTGTACAGATTCCTACTTTAGGCAATAGTTTCCTTTTGGAAGTATCAGTACCATAGTTATATTACTATTATGCCAGTATATTGAGAATCAAACATGGACCTGCATATCTGACTTGCTATCTAAATGTAGGGAACTTACCTCATCTTCCATCAAGACTATTGGGGAATACTGTCAACAATTAACTTCATTGGACCTCCGCATCTTGAATAGGATGTGTGATTCAGCAATGAGGCATTTCGTGGTTGTAGGCTTCAAAGAAATGCATTCAGGTATTGCCCCACTTCCCCTATTTTTTTAATTGATCCAAGTTTGAAGTGCCTCATTACTAAGCAGAATTAAGTGATGTGCAAACATTCATGTCCTTTTATGTCATTTTTTAAGCCTTATTTTAGTTTTATGATTTTTTTTCTAGACGCCACCGTAGCGTTAGCACGGGCAATATACTAGTGTACCACTTAGTTGTCCTACTTCGAGTAACACAATCTTTCGGGTCCAGAACTTGAATTGGATATTCAGAATAGGTCAGGTCTGGCTCGAGCCTAACGCCTTCAAAGTCAGTGACTTGATCAGGCACTCAAAGACATTTCTTCAATTGTGACACATGAAACACATTATGCACAGCTGAGAGTTGTTCGGGTAATTTTAGGCAGTATGCTACTTTCCCACATCGTTCCATGATTTGAAATGGTCCAATGTAGCGAGGTGCTAATTTGTCTTTGACTCCCAAGCAGTTGACTCCCTTCAAGGTGATACTTTCAGATACGCATAATCTCCCTTGTCAAACACTAGTGATTCACGTCTCTTATCTGCATAGCTCTTTTGACGAGACTATGCCATTTTCATATTATTTTGTATTTGCCTAACTTTCTCTTTAGTTTCTTTTACAAGATCAACCCCAAAAAACCATCTCTCTCTGGGTTCTAACCAGTTCAGCGGAGTTCTGCATCTACGACCATATAGTCCTTTAAACAGTGCCATTTTGATACTTTTCTAATAACTGTTATTGTAAGAGAACTCTGCTAAAGGTAAACATTCACCCCACTTATTAGAATAATTTAGTACACATGATCTCAACATATCTTCTAGAATCTGATTGACTCTTTCAGTCTGACCACCAGTTTGCGAATGATAAGCGGTACTGTGTAGAAGTTCAGTACCTAGTGACTCATGCAAATGCCTCCAGAAATTGTTGACAAACTGCGTACCTCTATCAGATACAATGGTCTTCGGTACTCCATGAAGACTGAGAATTCGTGCAATATACAGTTTAGCATAAGTCATAGCAGAATGTTCTATTCCGATTGGAAGAAAATGAGCTAATTTAGTAAGGCGGTCTACAATGACCCAGATGGAATCAAACCCTCTTAAAGTCTTGGGTAAACCCACTATAAAGTCCATACTGATATCTTTCCACTTCTAGGCTGGAATGGGTAATGGTTGTATCTCTCCGGCTGACTTCAAGTGCACAGCTTTCACTTTCTAACAAGTATTGCGCCGGGCTACATATCAAGCAATCTCAATCTTCATTTTGGTCCACCAGAATCTTTGTTTCAAGTCATGATACATCTTATTACTTCCTAGATGAATAGAGAATTTTGTTAAGTGTGCTTCATCGAGGATCTTTTGATGTAGACCAAGAACTTTTGGTACCACCAGACGATTCTTGAACCATAGGACATCTGCTTCGTCAATGCTAAAACATGATGCTTTTCCTTTTCTAACTTTTTCTTTAGTATGACCTATACCCTTATTTTCTTTTTGAGCAGCAATAATCTGATCTCGGATAGTTGATTCAAGGGTGATATTGGCCAAACTACCATGTTGAACTATTTCTAGGCCCATCTTTTCTATCTCATGAAACAAGGAAAGATCCAATGGTTTCACTATTAGGCAGTTGCAATGACTCTTACGACTAAGTGCATCAGCAACAACATTTGCCTTACCAGAATGGTAATGCACTCCAAGATCATAATCTTTGATTGGTTCTAACCACCTTCTTTGACGCATATTCAATTTAGCTTGAGTGAAGATGTATTTCAAACTCTTGTGATCCGTGTAGATATGATAGGTGTTACCCAAGAAATAATGACGTCAAATCTTCAGTGCATGGACAACAGTTGCTAACTCCAGATCATGAGTTGGATAGTGCTCTTCATGTCGCTTGAGTTGTTGAGAAGCATAAGCAATGACTCGGCCTTCTTGCATCAGTGCACAACCAATGCCAATGCCAAAAGCATCATAGTAGACATCAAACGGCTTCTCAATGCCTGGTTGAGCTAAAACTGGAGGAGTGGTCAGCAACTTTTCAAAGTCTGGAAGGCTTATTCACATTTTTGTGACCAAACAAACTTGACTTGATTCTTCAGCAATTCGGCAATAGGCTTAGATATCTTTGAGAAATCAGGAATGAAACGACGGTAATAACCTGCCATTCCAAGGAAACTGCGAACTTGGTGAACAGTGGTTGGTGGCTTCTAGTCTAAGATATCCTTCACTTTGCTAGGGTCAACAGCAACACCCTCGGCAGATAAGACATGTCCGAGCAACGGCACCTCATCAAGCTAGAATTCACATTTGCTAAACTTGGCATATAACTGATGTTCTCTTAAGCGACTCAGAACAATGCGTAAATGTTCCGCATGTTCCACTTTGGTTTTGGAGTATATCCAGATATCATCAATGAGGACCACCACAAATCTATCAAGCTCCGGCATGAAAACTGAGTTCATCAAGTACATAAAATGAGCCGGTGCATTCGTGAGGCCAAAGGACATGACCAAGTACTCATACAGACCGTACCGGGTAGTGAAAGCAGTCTTTGGAATATCTTTCGGACGAATCTTGATTTGATGGTACCTAGATCGGAGATTGATCTTAAAGAACACTTTGCCTCCTGCAAGTTAATCAAAGAGTAGATCAATGCGAGGAAGAGGGTACTTATTCTTGATAGTGACTTCATTCAATAGACGGTAATCAACACATAGCCGCAAGGTTTTGTCCTTCTTCTTCACAAAGATAGTTGGACATCCCCAAGGTAAAGAACTAGGTTGGATAAAGCATTTGTCAAGCAACTCTTGCAACTGTGTCTTGAGTTCTGCTAACTCTTTCGGTGGCATTCTATATGCTCTTCTAGATATTGGGGCAGTGTCAGGCTTCAACTCAATCACAAACTCTAGATCTCTGTCAGGAGGTAGACCAGGCAGATCATCTAGGAATACATCAGGAAACTCACAAACTATAGGAATATCTTTGATCTCCTTCACAGATGTTGCACAGACTCTTTTGACTGTCCTCTTAGAAGTTTGAAGTTGGATAAGAAGCTGAGATGTGCTATCAGGTAAGTTCAACCTTTTTGTTCTATTTAGAGTGTCTATCACAGCTCCACGCTGATGCATCCAATTCATACCTAGGATCACATCTATATCTTGATCCTTCAGAATTAGCATGGACGTGGGAAATATGTGACTACCCAATTCTATAGGCACTTGATGCACCATTTCTTTAGTACATAGACGTCCCCCGAGCGACTGTATAAAGAAGTTTTCTTTTGTTTCCCCAATTGGAATTTCATGTTTCTTAACAAATGTTCGATTGATGAACGTATGTGATGCAGCAGAATCAAAAAGAATAACTACGGGGTGATTTGAAATAGGAAACATACCCATCATGACGGGTTCTCCCTCAAGAATTGATTCAGCCTGCGTGTAGAACACACGCCCAGTTTTCTTGTCAGCCTTGCCCTTCTGGGCATTCTGGTTGTTGCCTTTGTTCTAGTTCTGGTTCTACTGTTGAGTTGCAGGAGCTTTATAAAAGTTGGGGTTATACTGCTTCGGATATGGGCACTCCCTCGAGAAGTGTGCCGGCTTCCCATAATTGTAGCAGAGATAGTTATTGTTGTTGCCGTACGGGGTTGGGGTACGAAAGCTAGGGGCATTCGGCAGTCGTGGTTATGGAAGAGCTGCAGCTGGTCGGACAAATGACTACTGCCGGGCCTGGAACTGTGGTGGATGATATGGATTACGGGGATGGTTAACAGGGTGATAAACAATTTTCTGGCGCTTTTGGTTGCTACTGGAAAACTTGGAGGACACATTCTTCTTCTTACCCTCTTGTGCTTATGATACTCTTCTTCAAAAGCAATGGCAATATTAACCGCCTCATGATAGGTTGCATTGGGGCAAGTCATCATCATCGTCCGAATCTTAGAGTTCAGACCCCTCATAAAGCAAGCTTTCTTCTTACGGTCAAAATTAACATGGTCAGATGCATATTGTGCTAAGTGATTAAACCTGCCCACATAGTGAATGACAGAGTTATCCCCTTGACTCAGAGTGAGGAACTGCTCTAACTTCATGGTCATTACCCCCTCGGGAATATAGTGTGCACGGAAGGCTTCACGAAACTCCGCCCAGGTCACTGTTGACGGTCCTTAAGTACCAAATATAGTTATCAAATAAATAAAGAAAAGGATCCAAATGCAACCAACACCTAGACTTAGGGTTTTATCTGACAGAATTCCACGAGTTTTGGTGTTTGTCTGTTTCTGCAGGGGGTTATCAGAAAATACGGAGGAAAGGCCCACACGTCGGGTTTACATAGAGATAATAACGTGTTCACCGATTTTCTATCATCTAGAAGACTCCAGAAGCCACGAGATCGAACGGGAGGCCGAACGAGCCTGGAGGCAGGGCGCCCACCCTGGCCTCAGAGCCAATCAGGCTCCGTCTCACGGATTATGCTCCACCGACCTAAGGGATCAAGGAAAACCGTGCGATTAATGTCGGTTTGATCCGACGGCCAACGTTCACTTGAGGGGGCTCTATAAGCAGGACCCCTGGCCCCTGGAGGAGGCACTCCCTCATTCTCAATTCTTCAAACCCTAATCTCAGGAGGAGAGTCTCTGATCAAGCCCTAGAGCCACCACATCAACTAGATCTCTAGTATAGCATAGCTACATAGGATTAGAACTAGAAGGAGTCAATCTTCGATTGGTTTCCGGATCTGTCAAGAGGATTCTTGGTAATTCCTTTACTGTTCTTCATTGTTCATCTTTGTTCTTCAATATTATGAATACAACTTTGTTCTATTTCAATATATTGATTATGACTATGCTCTACTTGTTATTATTTGCGATTATATTGTTCTTAGTTTATCGTAGTTATACGCTTGGCTTAGTTAGATTGGAATTATATACATGTTTAGGATCGTATAGCGTTTATCCATCGGATCCATGGGTAAATGATAAATATTGTGTAGGTGTGGTGCTTAGACCATATTTATCTGCGATTGCACCTTATATGCCGGATCGTGGGGTGGTCCGCGATGGTGACAGCTTCATTGGTTCTTATATAGTCCCCCTCCCGTGTGTAAGGCAGGCAGAGCAACATTATTACGGGGGAGTGATTGCTATGTTTCTCATCTTCCTTGATAATATCACTATGCATGGGCGTAGTCCTTTCTCGCAATGATTGCCAAGTGTACTTGCACTAACTATGATATGCTAGACTTTATAGTTAAGAATAACTTAGGAAATATCCTTGTAGTTCGTCCTAATACCATGCTAATGACTTGCTAGAATATCTGTTGAGGTGCTTATCATTATTATATGTGGCTAGCTGATCAGATTAATTATCTTTGTCACCATTCATACTTTATCTATATTTTATGTGACACTTACCCCTGTATGCAAGAGATAGATGAATGCTCTCACTTATACATGCAATGATTGATACTCATTCCTATATTCCATTCCATAATCAACATTGATGTTAGTAATCCCTTCCCAGTGGTAAAAATATAAATAACGATACCTGGAATACTTCCCGGTTAAAATGCTACATCGGTATTAATCTGTGCGCTTGCAGATCTTATTTATTATTTATTTAGAAGAGCAGTTGCATATTTCAATACCGCGTCTCTCATGTCATGCTGGGGATGACAACTTGGCTTAAGTGGCATGAGGGATAGGTTCGGCATTTTTGGTGCCGTTATCAGAATTAGAAAACTAAGTCTACTTTTGGTAATGACGTTAAGAATGCCCAACAAGCATTTTTGGCGCCGTTGCCGGGGAAGGTTGATTTACTAACAAGGAATGAATACGGAATTTGAGTCATCATTCGCATCATTAAGTGATTGAGATCATCAATTCTCCCATACAGATTTACCCCTGTATTTTTCCATTCTTATTGTTTTGCAGGGTGATGTATGAATAGAGGACATCTTCCAGAAAATTTTGTTGACAACCCCGAAGCATTAATCAGAGGGGCAAGAGCCAAGCTCAAGAAGTCAACACTTCGACGCAACACTTCATCCAATCCAGAAGACCGCCGAAGTTTCATCCGGAATTTGTCAACAGAGTTCGCAGCCATGGCGAACAAGACGATCCGCGAGTTCTCAGCTCCCACTACGGACAACATCCGCACTGGACCTGCCGCGGCCATCGACAAGAACTTTGAGCACAAGCCAGGGCTCATCAACATGGTACAAGCCAACCAGTTTTGTGGGAAGCCACACGAAGATGCAAGTGCTCATCTCCAACACTTCCTGGAGATTTGCAGCACATTCACTTTATTAGATGTTCCCAGAGACGCCATACTACTTCGCCTTTTCCCATTCTCACTATTGGGGAGAGCAAAGCAGTGGTTCTACGCGACGAAGGATAAGAACACTACGTGGGCACTCTGCTCTATGAACTTTCTGGCTAAGTTCTTTCCCATGGGCAAGACCAATGCTCTCCGTGGGAAGATTACAAGTTTTCAGCAACAACATGATGAATCCGTTCCAGAAGCATGGGAGCGCTTTCAAGATTACATCCTAGAATGTCCCCATCATGGAATGGAGAGCTGGCTACTTATGCAGACTTTCTATCATGGGCTCATCACTAGTGCTCGTGAGACCATGGATGCTGCAGCTGGAGGCGCATTTCTATCACTCACCATACCACAAGCTACAGCCCTTGTGGAGAAGATGGCGTCCAACCAAGGTTGGAACGAAGAGAGGACTCAAACACGCAAGAAGGGTGGAGGTATGCACCAGCTCAAGGAGGTAGACATGCTGTCTGCAAAGTTAGACCTACTCATGAAAAAGCTCGATGACAAAGCTAGAGACAAAAGAGAAGTCATGAACGTCTACGACTCTCACATGACTTGTGAGGAATGTGGAGATACTGGACACTCAGGCAATCATTGCCCTGAGATGCTTGAGGATGCAAGGTACATCAACAACAACTACTACTACAACCGTCCTCAACAAAATCAAGGTTGGAATCAACAGAGGCCTAACTACTCAGGTAATTATCAAGGTAATAACTCTTACAACAACAATAATAATTTTCCACCCCTGAGAGAGTTAGTGTCTAATCAAGGAAAGCTAATGGATAACTTGTCTAAGAAATTGGCATCCAATGATAAAATACTAGAAAACATAAATAATAGAATGGATAATTTCTCTACTGCCATCAAAAACCAAATTAGCTTTAATAAAATGATTGAATCTCAGTTAAATCAAATAGCTGCTGCTGTTCCTGCTACTAACCCCGGTATACCATCACAACCGGAAGGATTAGAATCTGCAAATCTTGTAGACATGTTTGATGCAGGTAACTATTGGAGTAATCCCGCTGTCGGAGTACATAATGACCTTCTGCCAGTCAAGAGAGGCGATCCAGGACGCCCCGTCATCCCGATCTCCATCGGCATGGTGGACTTTCCAGAAGCACTCTGTGACTTTGGCTCCAGCGTCAACATTATGCCCAGGGTACTCTATGAAAAATTCTTTACATATCCTTTATCAGAAACAACTATGTGTTTGCAGCTTGCAGATCGGACACTAAGCTTTCCTAAAGGAATATTAAAGAATATGTGTGTCCGAGTTGGTACCTCGTATGCTCCAGCTGATTTCGTGGTGATAGAGACCGGGTCCGATGAGAGGTCACCAGTTATTCTGGGAAGGCCATTCCTGAACACCTCGGGAGTTGTCATCTACGCCAGCGCTGCGAAGATCAACTTCAACATCATGGGGAGGAAGGAGACGTTTTCCTTCAAGAACAAGATTACACAAATCCCAGAGCAACCCCAACATGAACCAAGGAAGAGGACCAACAGGAGGAACAAGCAGAACAAGAACAACCAAGGATGGACCGAATCAGCTAAGATGATCACTGCAGTTCAAGGAGGTCAAGATGGTCGACTCAAGTCGCCCTTCCTGAACAAGAAGGACGACCCAGGTATGCCAAGCATTGAGTGCTCAATCAATGGATACTCCTTTCAGAAGGCGCTCTGCGACACTGGATCAGGCGTCAACATAATGGCCACAGTCACCTATCAGCTCTTGTACGGGACCATGCCCTTAAAACCAACATACACTCAGCTCCAGATGGCAGATCAGACATCCTGAAAGGTCGAAGGTATAGTAACCGATGTCCCTGTTAAAATTAACGATCATTTTATCCATACAGACTTTCAGGTCATTGACATGGGAGACGACGAGTACGAGCCACCCATCATCCTAGGAAGACCGTTCCTAGGCACCGTCAAAGCAATCATCTACATTGGAACCGGAGAAGTCCATATGCATTTCCCCTCTGAGAAGATACGCCGCTACTTTAATGACCCTAACTATATAGTTGAAGATTCTAAGCAGGTCAGGACAAGAAGAAGGCGACGTAACCGTAACCAAAGGAGGCAAACCATCAAGGACGTATGGGCAGACTATGAAGGAGAGGTCATAAGGCCCGAGGATACACAACAGGAGACCGAAGCACCAAGTCGGGTATGGAAAGTGAAGACAGTTACACAAGAAGAGGAGGCGCTGCCGGAACCACCGTCTACGCCACCCAAATCCCAGGACAACTAAGAAGAAAAGAAGTCCTGTTCGGAGAACTTAAAAACACCGAACGCCGTGCCAAGAGGTAAACTTGGTAGTTATCATTTTTCCTTTAATTATTGCTCAGTTAATCATGTTCATTCTGTCTAAAAAAATGTTGAAAATAGTAAGCCTCATGTGAGTATGCGAGTGGCATAAAACCCATAAGTACATTCACTGTGGTGGCATAAAAAATATAATAATAATAATATATATTTTTTCTGTTCTATAAAAATGAAAATAAAAATAGAGAGTGACATTTATCAAGGAAGCTCAAACATGATAAAGGCTAGATATTTATGCTAATGCTTAATCAAGTTCCACGAAGCTTTGTTGTCTATTTGAGCTCCACAGAATTCAGGAAGACTAGCAGACGGAGGATATCCTAATCGTTGTCAGGGTGCTGCCGACATTCAAATACACCTCTGCACCTTCTAGCTACAACAGAAGAAATTACGTCAAGATCCAGCTTGGGGGAGAGCACCCCCATTTATCCCGATAAGTATTTTTATCTACATTTATACCTATGCTTTATTAAAATAAAAAGATGCATAATCATGAAAACCCAAATAAATATTTTGTGTTTATATATATTTTCTTAGTTTAATAAATAAATAAAGTAGCTATGCTAAACTGAATCTTGAAAATAAAACTCTAGCATGGATATGATGAATAGTTGCTCTACCTAATTTTCAAATTTGTTCTCTCTCTAGTTTAGACATAACTGTTATAATTTAAAACTGGCTCTAAACCTGAATTAGTGGGAAGAGAACTTGATCTGAAGTCTAAGTTGTTAGCGGATATGATATGGGAAGGTTGAGCTGTTGTTTATCTGTTCCTAGAGATGCTAGAATTCTGGAGAATTTTATCTTTAAAAATCTTTAAAATGTTGCATGATGAGTTCCTGTATGATGAGAGTTTAAATTCCTACCACAGCCATATATACATGCTTGTTAGATTAAGAGCCGCACTTTTACTACTTACTGCTTATGGGCATTGAGTGTGGTCAAGCTGTGTAGACCCTTAGGAACTTGTCATGTGGTTAAAATCAAGATTCACTTGCACGTTCACTCATACATGCTGCTTCTACTCCGGAAGTACGCATCCACATATATCCACTCATTTCAATCTCCAGATTCACCCAAAATTATTCTACTCCTGACCCGGGAGAGAATAGCCAAAACATTATCCCATTCCTGTTATTCCCTGTGAAGTTAATGCTCAAGTCATTTCTACTACCACTTGCTATATTTTCAAAAGAGGGAGATTGCTCTAAAAAAATATATAAAAACGAGGAAATAAAAAGGAGCAAGTGCTCGGAACCTCGAAGAAAGAAAAAGTGAGACGAGAGGTAAAAATGGACAAGTGTCCGACAGTAGAATTAGGGGTACAAGATACCCACCTGAGATGAAAAAAAAGAGAAAAAAAATAGAGCGTCTCATTCCCCTCAAAAGTTTTAAAAAGCAAGAAAGGTATGTATTCCCTCAAAAAGAGCATTAGACTTTTGTTATCACCATACACCACTCATTCACCACACATGCACATCTTGATTTGACTTATTGACTTGTTTCTCTGGATCCATGGTTTGACTATGCAATAAATGTTCTATGAGTATGTATACTGTATCTCCCACCTATGAGCTCCAGATATCAAAGCCTTATTAGAGTAGGGTGAGAGAGAGGGCAATGTCATTACGCCTTATACCATAAATACCACATACTTTGAGAGAGAAGGCATATACCATTACTGCCTTGGTAAGGATCCAGAAATACCACAAAAGAGAGACCCGAGAAAGTCATACAAGGAATCTCTGAGTTTTATTTGAAAAATTTGCAAAAACTCCAGAGCTATAGCTGATCAAGAATAAGAGACATGGCGTTTGACTAGACCGTTCTATCTTTTAACCACTCAAGATGCAGGTGACGGTTGCAAGCCCCATGGTGAAAGGTAAAATGAGTAAGTTTTAAGTCTTGACAGTTTACTCTAACTCAGGGATGAGACCTTATTTGAAAGCATATGTACCGTCAACGTTCAAAGGCGTTGCAGCAACTTCTGCTCCATAATGAGTCTATCCTTGCTCAGGGACGAGCAAGAGGTAAGCTTGGGGGAGTTTGTTGACGGTCCTTAAGTACCAAATATAGTTATCAAATAAATAAAGAAAAGGATCCAAATGCAACCAACACCTAGACTTAGGGTTTTATCTGACAGAATTCCACGAGTTTTGGTGTTTGTCTGTTTCTGCAGGGGGTTATCAGAAAATACGGAGGAAAGGCCCACACGTCGGGTTTACATAGAGATAATAACGTGTTCACCGATTTTCTATCATCTAGAAGACTCTAGAAGCCACGAGATCGAACGGGAGGCCGAACGGGCCCGGAGGCAGGGCGCCCGCCCTGCTCCCTAGGGCGCCCGCCCTGGCCTGAGAGCCAATCAGGCTCCGTCTCGCGGATTATGCTCCACCAACCTAAGGGATCAAGGAAAACCATGCGATTAATGTCGGTTTGATCCGACGGCCCACGTTCACTTGAGGGGGCTATATAAGCAGGACCCCTGGCCCCTGGAGGAGGCACTCCCTCATTCTCAATTCTTCAAACCCTAATCTCAGGAGGAGAGTCTCTGATCAAGCCCTAGAGCCACCACATCAACTAGATCTCTAGTATAGCATAGCTACATAGGATTAGAACTAGAAGGAGTCAATCTTCGATTGGTTTCCGGATCTGTCAAGAGGATTCTTGGTAATTCCTTTACTGTTCTTCATTGTTCATCTTTGTTCTTCAATATTATGAATACAACTTTGTTCTATTTCAATATATTGATTATGACTATGCTCTACTTGTTATTATTTGCGATTATATTGTTCTTAGTTTATCGTAGTTATACGCTTGGCTTAGTTAGATTGGAATTATATACATGTTTAGGATCGTATAGCGTTTATCCATCGGATCCATGGGTAAATGATAAATATTGTGTAGGTGTGGTGCTTAGACCATATTTATCTGCGATTGCACCTTATATGCCGGATCGTGGGGTGGTCCGCGATGGTGACAGCTTCATTGGTTCTTATATAGTCCCCCTCCCGTGTGTAAGGCAGGCAGAGCAACATTATTACGGGGGAGTGATTGCTATGTTTCTCATCTTCCTTGATAATATCACTATGCATGGGCGTAGTCCTTTCTCGCAATGATTGCCAAGTGTACTTGCACTAACTATGATATGCTAGACTTTATAGTTAAAAATAACTTAGGAAATATCCTTGTAGTTCGTCCTAATACCATGCTAATGACTTGCTAGAATATCTGTTGAGGTGCTTATCATTATTATATGTGGCTAGCTGATCAGATTAATTATCTTTGTCACCATTCATACTTTATCTATATTTTATGTGACACTTACCCCTGTATGCAAGAGATAGATGAATGCTCTCACTTATACATGCAATGATTGATACTCATTCCTATATTCCATTCCATAATCAACATTGATGTTAGTAATCCCTTCCCAGTGGTAAAAATATAAATAACGATACCTGGAATACTTCCCGGTTAAAATGCTACATCGGTATTAATCTGTGCGCTTGCAGATCTTATTTATTATTTATTTAGAAGAGCAGTTGCATATTTCAATACCGCGTCTCTCATGTCATGCTGGGGATGACAACTTGGCTTAAGTGGCATGAGGGATAGGTTCGGCATTTTTGGTGCCGTTATCAGAATTAGAAAACTAAGTCTACTTTTGGTAATGACGTTAAGAATGCCCAACAGTCACACGATGACCAGCTGGCTGTGTGGTAAGAAGGTTTGCCCACCAAGCTCCCACAGCGCCTCTAGGCTGTTGGGCTGCAAACACTTCTGGTATTCAGTGCAGTGGATGAGATCAAATTTCTGCTCCATGGTACGGAGCCAGTCATCTGCTTCTAGTGGTTCATCTGCCCTGGTGAATACTAGAGGACGAGTGTCAGTGAAATCGACATAGGTGCTCTCATCTTGGTATGTTTCGGTTGTTCTGAGCCATTTCCCTCAACAGTCGGGCATTCTCAGCAGTGGCGTTGACAAGAGCAGCAATGGCCTCTGCCATAGTTGGTGGAGCTGGTGGTGGATTAGGAGCATCACCCCCACCCTAGGAGGTTCCAGCGCCATCATTAGCACGAGTACGATCAGGCATCTATTTATAACAAGCCAACTTTATTCACAAACTTTTATTGAACTTGATAAGTTACAACAAGCACACACCACACAGGTTCGTTTATTTATTACATAAGTCTACACTTAGGCAGGACTACCCAATTCAACTAAGGCTGACATAACAAGCAAACTACTAACTCAACACAAGCCCTCGACCACCTCAGTTCTCGTGGTCGGTGTCCATCCTAGAAACACTACTACCTTCATCATCACTCTCATCTATCCGAACCAACTCCTCCGGGTCTTCTTCTTCTTCATTCTCCTCATCAGGTTCACCACCATCAGCCAAGACAATTCCAGGATCCATCTACGCTGCACCTGCGGGGTTATCATATGGATGTAGATGGTTTTGCATCACATGAAGCTCTTCATGCAGGTTGTTGTTGTACTCTTCTGTCTTCCACATAGAACTCTAACTCATCAGTACGGGCTCTTGCTTCTTCTTCCCTATGCCAAGCTTCATTCCTTTCCTCTACCAGATGATCCATCATATGCTCACAGCTCAGATGAGCCCCTGTGAGACGTCTCAACTGACCCTGTAGCTCTCCAACCTGGATAGCATCCACAACCCTGTCTCTGGTAGACTGTGCTAACTCTGTTGAGAGCTTCTCAACCTCAGCCTAAGAATTAGGCCTGCTACTGCTGCTACTAGCACCATTGTCCCTAGGAGCGAGCTAGTGACGAAGAACTCCTTTGGGGCCAGGGGACTTGCGGGGTGTCAACTTGGTACAGGCGATCCTGTAGAGGCTAAGGTTATAATTGGTAAGGATAGCTGGGGAGGGTCTGAAGGTTAGCATGAATAGGATTGATGCTACTTAACCCAAACCACATTAAAAAGAAAGGTAATTAACAGGTTAATTAAGCATGATGCATGAATCGAACTTACGAAACTATGCATAAAAGATTTCCTGTAATCAATTACAATTACACAAGAGTAACAAAACAATCACTTTTTATAACATAGGGCAATTTTAGCATGCTATTCCACCACAAAGCTTTTAAATATGAACTAAAGAATTACAGGAATGAATTTAGGTAGATCAGAAGCAATTTGGACCAATGTAACAGGTAAATTTATTTGACCCGAAGTGTTTTGAAGTTTTATAAAGCAATACTACAATAGCCCTGACAATGATTGCTCTGATACTTGCAGTGGTAGAACCTCCTAAATTATATGGCCCACATGCACCTGTCATTGTCCTGAAGACCTCTGACAGCTATGCATGTGCTCCAGATAACTTAAAAAGTCTGTCGGGTATCCTCAGGAAACCTGAATCATCCACGATCTTCCTAGCAGGATCACATTACAGAGGCATTGCAGTATTACAATAGTTTATATAATAAATTACATCAGAGTCAAAGTGCAGAAGTCTTACATAACATAAGTTTACAAACCATTTGTTCCAAACCTTTCAAACCTTAAGTTTAGTTATTACAACCATATTAGTGGAGTAACATTAGTAACTTTATTACAAATCACCAAAACGGAGTGCCCTACCCTAGAGCCAAACACACTACTCGTCGTCGCTTACCGCAAATATTGTCATGCAGTAGGATCTGAAACACACCTGCTCATGAGACGCACCTGCAACAAGGGTTTAACAAACCCTGAGTACAAAAGTACTCAACAAGACTAACCTGACAAAAAGAGTGAGAAACTCCGGAATGCAGGCTTAGGGGAATCAAGGTGAGGTTCCTGCAAGAATCAAAGTTCTTTTGCATAAAAGCTACTAATGGTGCATCCTTAAGATCAATGTTTTAACTCATCATTAATCATTAATAGAATCTAAATTATCCTATTCTAGATCAAGTAACTCATACAACTTCTTTCTTAATCCTCGACCAAAGTTCCACTTGTTACTTTGATGTAGGTCAGGTGATTGAGTCTCCATGACCGAGGAGCAACGATGATCCGAATGGATTATACCCAGTTGGGGATCCCTAACCACACGACATATGTAGGACTTAAACCTACATATATCAACCTTCACTCGGATCTTCCAAAAGGGACCGGGTCCAACGCTACCCGAGAGCACTGTACAACTCCAATCCAGCCCTTGGCCCCGAGGGTACATGCTACTCTGGCCATCTCTCCACTTCCAGTGTGTGGTCAACCGTTCACATGATAGACTAGCCGAGGTCTTAGGCTTACCGGAGCATGTGGCTAGTTGCAAAGTCTTGAACACAGGCAGGCCTACAACGGTACGGTCCTTAACCAACACAAACAGAAACACTACATCAAGACTCCTTTCCCAATGCAAGTTACCCGTCCGGCCTTAAATTCATTGTCAAACCTTATTATCCAACAGGTTATGCCAACTTCAACCATTTTGAAACATTTCATTTGAAAGCCTATCTCAGTAAGCATGGTTAAGCATAACTAAGCATTTTCAAATCAAAAGAGGTATCAAGGATGATATTGAGTAATCAAGGTTGATAATGCATCAATTAGGTTATCACTCAACTCCTAATCACCTAATGCAACATTTCATAAGCATAAATGATATAAGCTTTATAAACTCAAGGTAAGTTTTAAATGCATCCGGGGCTTACCTTGGTCGACGGGGATCTCAGGTTTGGGTTCAGTCCCACAGATGTCGAACCCAACCTCCACTGGTGACTGTCCTTCCTCTAGGACTGGTTCGACAATGTTTACCTCTTCGTTCATAGGGACTACACGAGATAACATGACATGCTTCAAGATGATGAAGTAATAAACATGATGCTGGATGATGATATGACAAGATTAACAACTTGAGTACAATTTTCCTTCACAGTACAGTAGCAATCTAATCTCATTAAGATACTTTATAGAAAACTATTTATCTTTTTATTTTTACCCAAGAGGCTGCATCTATTCAACTAGCTATTAACCTGGCAACTATTACCAACTTACATGCAGTAAGGCAGTGGGGTCATAGACCACAGAATTAGAAAGGTATTACAAGGGAAGAATCAGGCGACAAGGGTTCCTTTCAAACAAGGAACAAGAAAATTAAATCTCAAGGCAGATTTAAATTAAGGGGATTCAAGTGTTCTGCTGGGACATCCACAATTAATTGATAGAGTGTCCTCTGTCACCCAAACACGGCTAATCTGCTACATCTGAATAGCTATTCATCTTGTAACCTACTCATTGTCATCTCAAGAACCCTAAGCAAATCGAACGAGGCCTAAAAGAAGTCGACGTAACAAACACAATGGATAAAGCAAATACTTATTCCAAACGGCCTTACACAGGTGCAACACACAGGCATTCACTCTCCCACACTCGACACATCGCTCGCATCATACAACCAGGCGGTCTTAACAACTACGGATGAGGTACAACGGAAAGATTACAACACTGAAGGGCATTGATGAAAACACTACCAGCTACGATTACATCTTCTCGTAGGACAACTAATCTACTTCACCAGCCCTCATACTTAGGACGATCCTTGACTCCAAGCTTTTGCAGGGTGGCAAACAGGATTTTGGGGAAACCCTCGGTGTTTAGGCTGTAGCTGCTTACCCAGACTCCTACATCTTAGGTGGGTGGTGGTTGCAAGGAAGGCTTGATGAGAAGCTTGCTTAAGGGAAAAGGGCTAAGCGAGATGGAATGCACCGAGTGGTGATACCAAGTGGCTGGGCTTGGCCCCCTTTTTTAAAGGTAGAGCGGTTAGTGGTCCTAGCGCAGACCACCCTCGAGCCATGCGTGGGGACCAGTAAAGTAAAACAGCAGGATTTTTATGTACACAAGGCGAGCGGTGTCCGAGGCCACAAAGACTAGCACGGCTATAGGGCAGAGGTCTAACAAGGGCATAGAAAGGAGTGCAGAAGATGTAAGCCACGATAGGCATGAATCACGAGCGAACATGATGCACGAAGCCATAGTACAGTAGTAACTCATGGACAAGGACGCGTGGTACCTATGAATAGGGCACCTGCAAGCAATACTGGCACGATAACTATGGTAGTAACAGCGCGTCTGACTTTAGGACCACATACTACACACGAGTTAGTTCACCAGACAAAAGCCTATTTAAACCTATTCTGAATACTTAACTATAGTAATAGGGCTACTTAGATAACTTCATATGTAAACACCCTAACCTTTTTGCAAAAATATGTTGTTGGATTTTAATTTAGAAAAGGGTTTTAAAGCTTTTTTTTCCTCATTTATGCTCTGATACCACTTGTGGCAGAACCGCCTAATCTAATGCCCTCCCGAGAGTACTTGTCTTCCGTTAGACACTAAGTACCCAAGAGAGAACACTAAATTTTGTGATTCCGTCGAGCACACCCGAGGGAGATCTCAAAAATCCACAATTTTACCTCAGGATCATAAATGAGAGATAAAGCTTATAATATCTTTGCCATTTTTCACATCACTTTTAGTAACATCAGAGTAAATCATCATTGGATAATAACAGCGGAATATATAAAATGTTATCAGAGTTTCAGCAAAATAGAAATCATTTAATGTCAAGTTAAACATTACCATGAAGAACATTTACAGACATGAAATAATAACAGGTTATAAGTTTTTCCTTTGAAAAACATTTTAGGTGGTAGTTTAAATAAACTCTATGTCCGTACGTAAAGGAAATCCTCGCTAATCCCACCAGGAGGTTTCCACACACAAGTGTCATCTCCAGTTATTCCTGTCACCTGCAACAGGGTAGAACAAACCCTAAGTACTCAATTATACTCCACAAGACTTACCCATCAGAAGGAAAGAAAAGACTCCAAGGATATGCAAGGCTATCTGGCTTGTGGGTTATTGCAACTGCAGAAAGCATTACTAAAGGTGCATCCTTATATTCAATTTTTATTAGCAGTCATCAGTAGTTCATTAACCAACCATTCTAGGTAAGCACCTGTTCTCCTTTCAAGCAAGTGTTGAGCAATCAGAACCATTTGATCATCTTCCAAGTTTCGGTTCTTACTACGGTGACAAATCATAGTCAACCCATACTGTTACGCAGAAACAGTGATTCACAAATCAATGTAGCCCAGCTGGGTACCCCAAAAAACATACGCCTCATCTGTACCCAGGGCACAGACAAGACCAACCCGCTCCACTCCTGTCAAGGGGTCCAGGTCCCATCCAAATTGAGACTCCAAGCTCCCAACACTGCAGGCCTGGCCTTAGTGTGGTGCTTAGACCTCCACCTATTTCCCACTCCTAACAGTCAGTTCGGAAAGAGCCGGAACCCATGACAAGAGAGTAACAAGTCTTCTTGCTCCCATAAGCATGTATGTGCTCAGGACAATAAGTCTGTGACTTGACCAGGGTCCAATGCAACGGATGGTCCTTAATCGACACAGGCGGGACAAATGCAACCAGAGCCTCGCTCTGATTGCCCAACCAAGTCCATATCCAATTCCAAGTACAGTCCCGCCCAGTCTCCAATTATTATCCATATATATTCCATGTGATAGTAACATGATAATAGTAACCATAATATATTTCCTACCTCTCGCGAGTGACAAGTAATCACTCAACTTCTACCGGGATCCTATAGCATAGCAATTTACACGATCCTGTCATACTAGTAAGACTCATGGGATAAGGATATATATATATATATATGCAAGTGGATTTCATTCAACTCCTTAAAACTTAATGCACAAGCATAAAAATAAAATGCAGAATAATAGGGGTTATGCACCGGGGCTTGCCTAGGTAAGATAACCAAAGTTAGCATTTCATCATGTGCCACGATCATTGAACCATCTTTTCGCTACTCCAGATGACTTCGCGATCCCTCATTGTTCCTATTATGATATACGTGGATGCAATGTGTAAATAATCAATGGCAACCACAAAGCTTAAAGTACAATTTCGTTCCCTCAAGCTAACAAGCTAGATCTAATGGCTAACGCACTAGGCCACGTATCCACATCATCGATTTAAGCATTATTTCCCAACAAACCCAAGGTGTTGCTCTAGGTATTTTATCAATTTAATATATATTCGAACTAGGGCTTCTTAGCTATCCTATCAAACCAATTAATCTGAGACAACAACAATTACAGTGAGTAGCCAATAATATTAGGAATTTATTGTGAAATTTTTAGAGCTAATACTATCACCATTTTCTTAACAAAAATTCTCACAAGTTTATACTTAACAATATTGAGCATTTTAAAATAATTAGCGAACTCCTAAAAATATTATACAACTATGTGGATAAAATACACTAACAGATAAATCCTGATTTTAGGAATCTAACAAAGTTGGTTTGATAATTTTTGGATACCTACACAAACTTATATTGAACTTACAAGTTTCTATCCTTTTACAAAAGGAAAAACTAACTTAATTCGTGAAGCAAAAGGAAAAGGACCGTGTGCTCCTATCTGGCCCAACCGCTAGGGCGTGACAATGAGCACAGCAGGTCGGCCCAACAGCGGCCCATGGCGGGACCGCACGCTAGCAGCCGACCCAACTGGCCCGCCGCGCGAGCACCTAGAGCACTTTGCAAAAGAGGACTCGCACTCATGGATAATCACACGACATGGTGAGCTACTATTTCCACAGACTCAGGTTTTGCACTAAAGACCCTGACATATGTTATCCTCACCAAGGGGCGGTCCCCGACGGCTCCGCACGCGGCGGCGCGGCTCCGGCCGGCATCCCACAGTTGCGCCGAGGGTAAAGGGCCCGTTCCGACCAAACTAGAGGGCCAACCACCATATATGGCTCGAACGAGGATGCTAGGTGGCAACTGGAAACCGGACTACACCCTAGCGCGAGCTATGGTGGAGAGCCACGATTCACGGTGGCGGCGAGGCCGTTCCGGCGAGTCTAGGCGGCCCAAGAGTGGTAGAGATGGCGTGCGAGCATCTACGACTTACCCTGATGCTAGCCGTGCCGATGGTTGAGGCAGAGAAGTGCCGACGTGACCTGGCCACGCACGCCCGCACCATGCGGCGGTGCTCTGCGATGACACGGTCATGTCACCGGCAGCGGCAGGAGCTCGACTAAGGTGCACGGGAGGAAGAGGGGTTCAAGGCGAGTCTACTGGTGCATTCAATTCAACTCAAGATGGTCAAAGGGAGCGCTGCCCTTGGCAATGTCTGGCTCGGCTTTATCAGCACTACTAGTGAAAAGCTCCAAATCGAGGCTTGTCCGGGCACGGTTCTAGGTGGGGTGGGGTCGGTTGTCTAGCACAGTTATTGGTGAAGACGTGGACGTGCATACTTGACTAGAATTGGTCTCTCCTAGCCATAAGCAATGGTGCGGCTAGATCAGGGTAGCCGAGAGGGAGAGAGAAGGGGGAAAGGAAAGGTGGGTGGCTCAGCTTCACTTCGTCCTGGCAAGATGCGGTCGATGCGATCGGTGAACACACGCGCAGGCGCTACCGTCGAACGCATGCGTCCATGACCGAGCACAGCCCGCACAGCACGGCCACCGTGTCACGAACGGCAAACGACGACGAGCATGGCCACGTGCTTGTGCAGCGACGGGGCCAGGCCGACAGCGTGCAGGACACGGACGCTGGACCAGGTTGATAGCAGCACAGTGCAGGGCAGCAGTGCGGTAGCGGGCCAACAACGGCTGTCGGGACGCGGTGGCCGGCAGGGGTTGGCCAGCACCAGAGCAATTAGGCGAGCAGCCTTGACTGTGACTCGGCAGGGTGGTAGCGATAGCCGGGCACAGGGCCAACGGCTGGCCGGTAGGCGGCCAGCGGCCAGGTGCTGTGGCCACGTGGCCAGCACGATGACGATGGGCTCCCGTGCGAGGTGACCACGCCCACTCGGTCAGGCAGCCCGAGACAAATGTCATGCACGCACTTTAGTTTTGATTTTAGCTTTCCAGGCTGGCCCTTTAGTGGGTTTTGATTTTAGCTTTTGTTTTCCTTTTTATTTTTGTCACAGATTTTAGATAAGGTTTAGGAAATGAATATCTAGGGTTTTACTTGCTCAAAAATTATGAAGTAAATTTTGTTGGGCTCTGCATGATGTGTAGTATTTAAGAAAAATATAAAATAGATATTTGATGTTTATTTTCTGGAAGAAATAATTAGGGTTTTGAAATGTGTCTTAATTGGGATATAAACTTGATAAATGAATAACTGGAGTTCTATTGTCCCAAAAATTGTGAAAATTGGTGGGTAGGTTAAATTATACATGTATTAGCTCTGGTAAAAATTTGGGCACTAGTGCTTGAGTACTTTTCAAGTTATGATGATATCATGTTGTTTTAGGAAATACTTGAATGAATTTTAATAAATTTTCTACATGTGCAATGTTCATATAATTTTTTGGAGAGTGTCTTGGTACCGTAAAGTATTTAATAAAAATATGAATTCTGTTGTTTGATACTTTTCAATGTGAATTGTTAATTATACAAAAATCAGCCTTTTTGGCTTGTGAATTTTGTGTAGGGAGTTTCTGGGAATAACTTTAGTTCAAATTTTTACAGTAGCCTCTTTTTGGGACAGAGAGTCTCCTGTATTTTTTGTAGAATTTTATGAGCAGTTTACATATATTATTAATTTTCCACTTAATTAATTAAGTAAATTAAGAAAGGGGTGTAAATAAATGTTCTAGGTGGGCACACCTTACTTTCTGGTGTTTTTGTGACCTATGTGAAATTTTGGTAATATTGGTTTGGTCTTAGAGGAAGTTTGCAACATGAATAAATATTTGATCTTCACAATTCTAGGTTTTCTGGACAGCTGGTAGTATCTTTGGGGTTGACCATTAATAAGGGTGTTTGCTGGAAAACTTGTGAATACCAAAGTTGTAGTAAACTTGATAAACTAGCTTGTGTCAAAATTTGGGGGCATTTGGCTTAGTAGTTTATGAGTTATTGCTGTTTTAAGTGACTGTCCAGAAATGGCTGCTCTCTGTTTAGAGAGGACAGATTTCTGGAACTTGGGAAATTCGACCTAGAAAACTTAGGAATTAAGGGTTGAGGTCTGAAAATGATTTGTAGGGCATTTTATAAGCTTTCCAGATTGTCTTGGATCATATCTTTTTGAGTTAGGAATCTCCAGTTGTGATAGAAACATTTAGCTGCTGTCCAGAATGTCTTGCTGTGATATTTTGTGTTTGATGTGGTAACTTAAGTAAAGTTGTTCTTGTGATTGTTAGGTGTTAGGACCTTAACAGAGGAGGAACAGCTATACCTTAGGTTGAGTAGATTAGGTGAGTACTTCTCTACCAGAGAGAAAATTTGTACTTAATAATTGAAGTGATTTGAATAGAGCTTTAGGAGTGGTTGTAATGCATTTCATTCCGAGCATGCTACATCCTTCATTATGCATCCATGAAATTTATTATGCACTCATGCAATAGGTTTTCCGGAGGGGGTGACTCTCCTCGAGTTCGAGCAAGCGGTCCCGGAGGAAATCTAGGAGCAGCCCAGGGAGCCCGAAGAAGCAGTCAGCGAAGGAGGCGCCACTGAGGAATTGCCTGAGTGTCCAGATCACCGGCCGTCCACTTTTCTGAAAGGCAAGCCCCGGTGCATGCTGAACCTATTGTTTTATAAATCAATCTTGAGTACTTTTAATTGTTTACTGCATTAAGTTGTAGGAGTTGTATGAAAACACTTGCTGCATTATACCTGTCCTTGTCCAGATATCGTACTTAATCCTAACTTAGGTTTAGGCACGTATCAATGCTTAGCCCTGCTTAGTCCGGTAGAAGTCGGGTGATTTCCGGTCATCCGCGAGATGTAGGAATGGATCACGAGTGGCTTTATGGCTATCGTGGATGGAACCATGCCTTAAAATGAAATTGAGACCGGGCGAGAGTTCGATAGTACAGCCGCAAGACACTTCACGTCTTGGGTGTGGAGCTATGCCCGTCTGAGTCGTTTAAGGACCGATTCGTTGTACGTCCTTGAGTCATGTTGAACGCAGTCTAACATTTAGTTGGCCGGATAAGTCGTTCCGACCGCAAAGTCGAGTAGTATGGTTCAGGCCGAGAATCGAATGGTAGGTTGCATCTTGAAGGAGAGAAAGGATGTGCTTGGGGACATTGGCGTGAGACCAAGGGGGGTTAGAGTCCCTATCACCTGGCAGAGTGTCGCCCTTGGGGACGCGACATCATTCGGACCCGTGATTCCTGAGCTGTACGAAAGATGACCTGAGCAGCCCTCGCCAGGCGTGACTCGGTGAGTGTTAGAAATACCCCTCCAGCTGGATAGGAATTCAATTCGAATCGCCGTCGCTCCCGGTTAGTGAGCACTTGACTTGAGCAGCGGCAACGTATATCTCATTAAATTGAACAGATGGTTAAGTGAATGATACAATGTTGCCGCAATTTATACCTGCCATGGATATAATGTTATTATTTGTTTGATTATAATCAAGTGCATGATTAGTACAGGTGCTAAGATAGATGACAGGTAAATGCTAAAAATAACTACTAGTACAGGTTATAAGAGTTTCAATTACTTATGTCTTTCTGCAAAATGTGATGTCAACTAGCCTCTTGTGTAAGCCTTGCATAATCCTTGGTGTCATCTTATTTCTGGTTTTTGACGGGTAAGTCTAGCTGAGTACATTCCAGTACTCAGGGTTTATTCCCTCCTATTGCAGATGATATGCTTTACCAAGGCTTCTGCAAGACCTGTCTCCACCCTGCGGGTGACGAAGACTAGATCACTAGGGCGTGATCATCCTTTATGTACTTTCCCTAATGCTTTTGCGGGATGTTGATCAGTAAGACTGGCAGTAGTATTTAAACAACTGGTGTGCGTTATGCTTCCGCTACTTTATGAACTTGGTTTGTAATAATTTGCGACTCCGTGTGTGTAAGTGTATTTCGGAACTACTTGTGAAATGTAACGTGTGATGTGTATGTTGAATGATGCGATCTTGGTTGTAAGCGAGTTGGTTTGAAATCCTTCATGGTTTCGATTGACTACCGGGATTATATGGGCTCAAGTTCAAAAATTTGAGCGCTTCGGTGCTTGTTTTTATACTTGTGCTCTTATAATTTGGTCGGTTCTGTTACAGAAAGCATCGCAGCAACTCCTGATCCATTGTTCAAGTATAACTTTGCTCAGGGACTGGCAAAGGGTAAGCTAGGGGGAGTTTGTTGACGGTAGTTAACACTCATCATAAACCGTCAATATAACTTGTACAAACGAGTGATTATGATCACCAACATAGGCCTAAGAGTTTAAACTAACAAATTCCACAAGTTTTGGTATATCTGTGAATACAGGAGGATTTATCCAGGAAGCATGCTAAGTGGGCCATATCATCAGAGTAAACCAAGATCATCCGCGATAAAACCGACTACCAGGGCCACACAACCGCCATACAAGACTTACCACCGAAGATCGGGCCAAGTGGCTGACAAGGAGCAACCGGTCCCACCCCTAGGTCGGCCGGCCTATGGACCCCACCTGACAGCCTCCGCTTCGTATGTCAGTTCCCCACCACCTCTTGGGATCAATCTACGTCGTGAATCAAGGTCAATTCGAATCGAGAGCCTAGATGCAGCGATGCCACGGATTATGGGCCCACAGGATGCCTGGTGCCACCTATAAAAGGACCCCCTACCTCCTCCAAAAAGCCATCTCCAATCTCTAGAGAAATCCATCAGAGATCAATATCAAGATACACCAGGAGGATAGGCTTAGACTCTCTAATATAGTAGATTAGTATCTTGAGAGTTAGGATCGAGTGGATTCATGTCCAGATTCCGGATCTAGTCATGGAGGCTTGGTAAGCCATTGTATCTATACTTTCATATCTTATGAGACTTCAATGCCTACATGTTATATTCTGATTTACAAGGTTATGCTTAGGTTGGTCATAAGCTTAGAAGTAGTCGGAGTTAGCATTATATCCATGCATAGGGTCGCAAAGCGCTTAGCTCATAATCGATTGGGTTGATTGGCCAACCGTGTGTAAGCGTGGTGCTTATACATAGTTTGACTGTAGATGCATCCTATATTCCAGACTGGTGGTAGATCATGAGGGTGATAGCCTCGTTAAGTCCTTTGTAGTCCACCTCCCATCTTTAGGCCAAGTAGAACCCGGTTGCTATGGAATAGCATACTCTGTTTGTAGTTTTCCTTAATAATATCTTTTGCTATAACTAAGTGCATGTGCTTGTAGTAAGAATATCATAGGAATCTACCTCACCCACTATACACCCAAGTTATCACATCTATTTAATCATTAATGATCTAACCCTTGAGTGTCATTATGCTTAATTCCTATCATTACATTTACCCCTGCTATGCTGGCATGTTAATAGATACTCCTTTGTTATTATTTAACAAATCTTTATTCTATTGTTTCCCTGTAGTCAAATATAAATAACGATACCAAGAATACTCCCGATGAAATGCTACAATGGTTCTGTGCGCTTGTGGAATTCTTAATATTATATTTGCACTCACAAACGTCAACACCCATGACTTAGTTTTATATTTTTGTTTTTGGTCCTTCGTATTTTTGAGTTCCTTCATCCACTAACCTTAACTTAACCAATCATTAACCTAATTAATGATTTCATTTTTAATGTTAACAGCCATGCTAACACCTAGGGTGTGACAGTAAGCATTCAAAGTTTTCATCATTTGGCATGATCTTGCTCTTGCATTGTATCCTAGCAAGTAGATATTGTTTATTTTCAATTGATATCTATTTTTTTGTTTGCTTTGGTTTTGTTGTCATCAAGCAACAAAAGGGAGGAGATTGTAAGAAAAATGAGCCCTATAGACCATTAAGTTTGATTTTGGTGTTTGATGATCAACATGACCGTTTGGACTAACGACATTTGCTAGTATACAAGATCGACTTAGACTTGGGAAAATTGATGATCCGGATGATCAACATCTCAAGCAAGATATTAAAAGTTATGTTGAAGACCTACAATACATTCTAGAAGTCTAAGATCCTAAGAAGTGAAGCTCGAAAGCACAGACAAACGAAATTGAAGCCACCGAAGCCGAGACAAAAGAGATGGATGAATTGGGCTTGAGTCATGATTTTGGATCTGCTCAAATTGATATGATATCATTACAAAGTTGTAGAGATCTTCAATAGCTTTCTGAACAGTTCAAGGTCATCAAAATCAAAGTTCGAACTAAAGTTAAGCCCAAAATACGAAAGTGTGTCATGCTAAAAACGACACCTTATAGTCTGATGCTTATAATCCAATGCTAACAAAAACAATCTGATGTTCACAGGAATGCTCGGAAAATAACACCCTACAGTCCGATGCTACCAATCTGACGCTCACAAGACCAATTGGATGCTCACAAAGAGTGTGAAACATCTAGTCGACGTGGCACCAAAGGATTGTTCCAACTGTAGGCATAGGATCAATCCGATACTCACAAAAAGTGTACGGCTAGTTTTGGATGCTGGGGCTATATATCGCCATTGCTCAGCCATTTGATGTGTGCTTGCATTTCTACTTTCGGTTGCGAGGCTAGTCAACACGATTGAAAACCTATGATACATAACTCTTTTGCGGAGAGAGCAAAACCCGTTGCACATGATAGATTGTTTTATTGCATATGTTTTAACTAGGTGAAAACTAGAGATCATAGTTTTAGATTAGAAAGCCTAATTCACCACCCCATCCTCCTCTTAGGTGTCACAGTCCCTTGATTTCTTGATCTTTTTGCCTAAGTCTAATCTATACCTGCATCCAAATGAACTATACTAGCAAATATTAGTAGCGATGAAAACGGACGGAAACGGACGGAAAAACCCTATTTCTACTTCCGTTTCTATATTTTTTGGCGGAAACGGGATCGGGTTCGAAAATACGGGTTCGAAAACGAAATCGGAATATACGGACATACGGAAACGAACAAATACGGATGGAGAGCCGGAAAATTAAATTAAGATTACATAATATAATATTCTCAAAGTATACATATATAAAGTCATGTAATAATATATACAAAGTTTAATATTCATTTACATGCTATGTACGTGAACATAACAGGCATATTTGGTGATTCGTAGTTATATTAACATAACATAAGGACATGTAATTGTTGAACATGTTGAGTATAGATTGAAAACGGAATAAAAACGGAATAAATACGGGTCTATTCCATATTAAAACGGGATTACTCGGAAACGGACGGAAAACACCATTTTCTACTTCCGCAAATACGAAAACGGGATCTCGCAAATACGGAAACGGACGGGAAAATATAGAAAACGGAACGGGACGGTACGGGAAAAATTCCGTCCGTTTTCATCCCTAAATATTAGTCCATCTGATCGTGTTGTCGATCAACCACCAAAATCACATATGGCCTATACTAGGTGTCATTGTCCGTACAAAGTACATTAAGCATGAGGAATAATGACAATCCTCAAAAATTCACCACTAACACTTTCATCCCTCATATGCTAATAATTATTTTAAGCATGAGAAATGATGTCAATCTACCCAAATTCATGAGATAAACTCCTAATGGATTTCCATTTATGGCAGGATGTGTAGCGCACGGCCGGATAAAAAAAAATCTGGAATAGTAAAATAAAATCTACGTACACAAGGGTTAGAAGACAATTCTAGTGTATGTTACAAACTTGTTTATCTCCAAGGCAGCATGTTACATATACCTTTATCTCAGTATAGCTAACGGCTGCAATCTCAACACCTTTGTTCAGTTCTTTACTTCTTGTCATCTCTGAGGACAACATAGTTGTGGCCGTTCGTCTTCTGTATCTTCGAAATTTTCTTCAGAATTTCAGCAAATGCATTCTTGTCCTGCAATGCAGCCAAATTCACATCAAATGGACATTAAACCACAACTGTCGGCAAGAACTTAATGCTTGGTGGCTGAGTATACCATAGAAAATGAAGTGACAAGCTCAATGATGAGGTTTGCAGAAATCAAGGTTCTTTATCGCATAGTGTTGACCCATAACAAATCCATTCAGGATCTATTAATAGTTTATGATAAAAGAGCAGAATTATGGTATACAATATGTCCAGTGGTTGAACAAGTGAAGTTGTTCACTAATTATTCTGGTGGGTATCTCATTTTGCGAAGTGGTAAACAGCACCATAACTAAAGAAAAGAATGGTGTCAAAGAGGCCCACCTCTGAACCTCGAAGCCTAGACTTGAATCTGGATACCAAATCTTGTGTGGTGACTGGAGCCACTGCAAGAAGAACACTCCTGATTTCATCCTCTGTGACAGGTGATATGTCTGTCCCACTTTTTGATGAAGCAGAGATCTTCGATGCAGGTTTTGCCGAAGATGATGCCTCCTCTTTGAGGCCTGATGCTTTCGAATCCTATACAGCAAGGAATTATTACTTACATACCTAGAAAACTTGAGCATACTTATGCATAAAAAATGAAGTTTTTATTTCTTTTTTTTTGACACATTTAAAATAAACATAGATCACTAACCAATTCCACCTTTGCTTTCTTTGAAGCTGCACCGCTAGAAGTTTTTGCATCATCAACACCTGATTTTCTCTTTTGCTTGGATTTGGATGCAGGAGGTGTGCCACGAGCATGTCCTAATGGTGTTGGTTTAGCTGGGCTGTTATCCACAGGTTCATCTTTAACTTTGTCCTTCTGTTTTGGAGCAAGCACTGGAGATGACTCATCTTCCTGCTGGATGAAGGAAAGACAGTCTTTTAGATTTTTTTAAAAAAATACCCTTAGTACACAATAAAAATTAAAATATTAAATTTCCAAGAAAATGAATCAGTACATCGTCGTCGTCTTCATCCTCATCCGCATCTGACTCATTTAGTCCAGCAGCACGCCCAAGCAACTTTTTTAGTTCCTTGCCAGACTTGCTCAAGCCACCTTCTTCTTCGTTCTCTTCGTCATCCTGTAAGTACCAATAACCATGGAAAACAAAATGAGGAAGTACCAACTTATAATCCTATACCCCAAAGGTAGAGAAGAAAAATAATTAGCTTATTTGCTTCAAAGAGCTTCATCAAAATATTCATAGCGCGTGGGTATTGTAGCTCCGCCGCTGCTCCCCTCAATCCTCCCAATCCCAACGACGTCCATAACACAAGCAACTTGGATGAATTAACATATAGGCAAAAACAGCATTGTACCCATGGATGTGTACAAATTCTTTGTTTTGAGCTATTATAACTTGCATTTAAACACACAACACAGACAAATGTGCCTAAAAAAGAGCACGGTAAGAGGATAAACACAGACAAATGTGCCTAAAAAAGAGCACGGTAAGAGGATATGATATTTGTGGATCTAGAAACATTAGGGACATGATTATAAGAATAACACGAGCACATCATTAAGAGTAATAGGGTGGTTGAACTTTATGTCAATTTGCGAACTATCTTGTGCTCATTTCCATTTAACTCAAATGGTTGTTTCGATCACATGGATCATGTATTTTCACAAAAACAGGTTTTAAGATGGTTCTTAGGAAATTTGGTTTTAGTTTATTAGGGCTTGTTTTGCAGAGCTCTGCTCCCAGCGATCCCTACCAAATGCTTAAAATGCATCTGGATTCTGGTGGGGGAGCCGAGTTGGGAGCTAAAAAACCCGATCTCCACCGCTCCTTACTGCTCCCCGTTCAATCACCATGAGAATCACTTCATAATCGATTCTCACCAGCTCCATCCACCAGAGAATCAAGAATTGAAGCTCAAGAATCAGGAACGGGAGCTCTACCAAACTGGCCCTTAGTCATTAAAATCTAGAATCAAGAAGTGAAGCAAGCTCAAGAATCAAGAACAGGAGCTCTACCAAACTGGCCTTTAGTCATTAAAATCTAGTTTTACAGATTAAAATGTTTGGTTGGTGTCAATGAAAAAGAGTTTTCACTAATACATCAGCATGATTACACCACGCCAAATCAGGGATGGCAATGGTCAGCAGGTAAGACATTTACCCACACAATAAGATACCCGAACTTCCCCATCTTACCCGAGCCTGCCAAACAAGTTGGGTAAAATTTCACACCCATACCCTAACCTGTCTGGTGCCCATTGGGTCTTATAGATCATTCGGAACTACCAACTGTTTGGACATGATAATCTAGTAATCAACAGGTGTTAAATAAAGATATTAACAGCAAGTGCAAAAAAAAATTATTGCAAGCTTGCACTAGGTTAGATCTAGATTTGTTGATTTGTTCCCCAATAGTCATAGACCTCCCTCAAGCTAAGACAAAATTAAAACCAATCAGGTGAAAAGAATTCACCTACTAAGGAACAAGCAGACCACTTCAAGATGGCATGCGTTCAACACTTCAGTACGGGCCTTCCACCCCCAGATGGACAGCCAGTCAGAGGCCACAAGACGATCGCCATGTACCTCCATTGCATCACCGACAACCATCCCCGCGCATGAGTTGACTGGCTACCGTGAGCAAAGTATTGTATAATACTTACTACCACACCGCCCTCTGTGCCACCCCATTATAGATCGTCTACAGCCGCGAGCTACCACCCCTGCTACCCTACATGGAATGGCATGTGCAGCCAGGGCTAATGCGGTGGACATTCTCCTTCGCAACAGTGATGACTTCCTTGCCGAGCTTCGGGCCTATTTGCTTAAGGCTCAGCAATACGCCAAGCACCACTGCGATGACCACCATTGTGACTTGGGAATTTGTAGTGGGAGATTGGGTGGTGACCGCATCTCCTGCACCATCTAGAACTCTCGTTGGAGCCTCGACCAAAAGGCAAGTTGGGGCCACGCTATGCAGGGTTGTTCCAGGCAACTGAACGTGTCGGGCAAGTGGCGTACAGACTTCGGCTTCCGGAAGACATCAAGTTTCACGACATCTTCCACGTGGGTCTCAAGCCATTCCGAGGCGACCCTCGAGCAGTTCCTCCACCGCTACCATCACGGAACACGTGCTGCGTGCTCAACTCCGTCAGGGCACGTGCCACATCACGACGCTACTTGGAAGCCCCTGACAATGTACCGCGACCTCTACCCCAATGTTTAGCTCGAGGTTGAGCTATTTGCGGAGGGGGAACATAAGTTATAATCGATGTCACGTAAAGACAACGAAAACGCCCACCTAGCAAGGCACGAGGAGATTTTCTTAGACAAGCATTAGTTTATTTCCCTTTACAAATTTGGAATCCAGATTGATGTGTTAGGAGGGGAAAACTTGTGGTGGTGCTTCCCTTCTTGCTCTCTGCTATCCCTCATGTGCGACGAGGCCCCCTCGACGTCAAGGTTTCAAGCTCAGACCCCCTTTCTCCCATGCCTACACCTACCTCCTATGCAACCTAAATAGCACCAACAGTTATATGAGACAAGCACAAGAGTGGAGGGAGCTCCAGTACCAACAAATCATGATTTGGTGGGTGGCCAAGATGGATCCGAAGTCTTGGAGAGCATTAGAGAAGAGCACGACGCCAAGGACAGAGGTCGAGAACGGAGAGGTGTTGTTGTCCTGTGATCAAACGCTGCAGCCTTGTTGCCCAGTGCTCTGTGCGCGGTCGCGTCGCCAAGCGGCACGGGGAGACGCACGATGCTGTCGTGGGGCAGAGAAGGCAATTTTAGGGAAAGAGTGCTGGAGGGGAGGGAATGAAGGATTGGGGAGGCCAAGAGGGAATGGCTATGGGCAAGGGAGGCTAACAAGCAAGGTGGGGAAGTGGGGTAGGCATGTTGCATCTGACATAATGGCCTTCTACATCGAGTACCAGAGAGCACCCGCGGGTACGGTTGAATACCCATCCTCGACCCGACACTTCTCCAGTACCCAACTCTACCCATGAGCGAGATGATTTTATGCATATGCCCACGCCTATCAGGTACCTCACACATCTGACTGCCATCCCCACTAGATTGCCTTCCATTTTAACCAATTGAAACAGGATGAGGAATGCATTAGTATTAGAGATATGTATAGCTAACTTGTATTGTACCGTATTGTAAACCATACTTGTACATTAAGCCACTTGGCTATATATATAAAAGGTCACCCCCCCTAATAGGGTGTGTGGTGTTTTCCCCAAACCTATCTCTCTACATGGTATCAGCCGCCTCCTGGACCCTTCCGCTGCCCTAGTCTGTGCGCCGCCGCTCCAGGCCCACACTCCACCGCTCCAGGCTGCCCTAGCTTCTGCGCGCCGCCAATCCAGGTCGTGCCGACCTCCAGCCGTGCCCCATGACGACGGAATCATCCACCACGTCGGCCTCCAGCCCTAGCTCCGCCTCCGGCACGATGCCCGGCGTCTCCGACTCCCTCGTCCCGGTCTTCGTCACCTCGTACGCCTCCGTCAACGTCAAGACTCACGTTCCCATCGAGCTTGACCTCCGACTGCCGAACTACAACAAGTGGAATGCCTTCTTCACCGCCATGTGCGGCAAGTTTGGCCTTCTAGGTCACATCGATCGCACCATCGCCGCCCGTCCCACTGATTCTATTTGGACTCAGCCGGACGCTTGTGTGCGCAGCTGGATGTAAGGCTCCGTTTCTGATGGCGTTCTTGATCTTGCCATGGCACCAGAACAGACTGCTCACGACCTCTACACCGCCATCCGCGATCTGTTCCAGGCAAACCAGGAGCCACGCGCCGTCATCCTGAATCAGGAGTTTTCCTCTTCGATTCAAGGTGATCTTCCTGTCGAGACCTATGCTTCGCAACTGAAGCAGACTACTGACGCCCTTCGTGACGTCAGCCATGCTGTCGAGGACCGTCAGCTGGTGCTCAATCTCCTGAACAGCCTCAACCAGCGCCTCGCCAACACCGCCGACATCATCGCCAACACGACACCTCTGCCATCCTTCACTTCGGCTGTCAACATGCTTCGCCTCAAGGAACTCCGTCTCGCCAGTGAGACCAAGGCCACCCCCAACACCGCCCTCGCTGCCTCAACTATAGCGGCCTGCACATCTGCATTGTGTCGTTCCTCGTCCTCGTCCTCGTCTTCTCAGCCACGTGGTGGTGGCAAGGGCAAGGGCAAGGGCAACAAAGGGGGTGGCGGCAGCGGTGGCCGCAAGCAGCAGCAGCAGTCCGGCCAAGGCTCCCAGGGCAGGCCGCGCCCTGGTTTCCAGCCCGGCCTAGGTGTCCAGCCAGCCGGCCCGTGGGTGTGCTACAACCCGTGGGTCTGGGGCCCCCAGCAGCAGCAGCAGCAGCAATGGCGCCCACCTCTGGCGCCGCTTCCTCAAGCACATACTGCCTTCGCGCCACCGCAGGTTTCGCCGCCGACGCCGGCGCCATCACCTACCCTGCACCAGGAGGATGGGATCAGGCGGGTCTCATTGCCGCCCTGAACCAGATGGCTATTCAGGGCGCCAACCCATGGGTCCTTGACTCTGGAGCGACATCGCACATGTCCTCCAATGACGGTATCCTTCTCTCCCGCCTTCCCCATTCGCCATCTTTCATTACTGTTGGCAATGGTTCTTTCATACCAATTTGTAGTCGTGGCACTTCCACTTTGTCTATAGATGATCATCTTTTTCGACTCAATAATGTTCTTGTCGCTCCTAATCTTGTTCGTAACTTGCTATCTGTTCGACAGCTTACCCGCGACAATAACTGCTCTATTGAGTTTGACGCTTTTGGCTTTTCTGTTAAGGATCCGCAGACCAAGACCGTGATTCTTCGCTGCAATAGCGATGGAGACCTCTACACCATCCCCTCTGCACCGCCACCAGCCGCCTGTCATCTCGCTGCTGCCTCATTATGGCACTCACGTCTTGGTCATCCTGCGCCCGCTGTCATAGCTTCACTTAATAAATTATCAGCTATTTCATGTAAACATACTGTTCGTGGTCTTTGTCATGCTTGTCAGCTTGGCAAACACTTTCGCTTGCCGTTTACTAGCTCGTCATCTAGCACTTCAGCTCCTTTTGAACTCGTTCATTGTGATGTTTGGACATCTCTAGTGTCTAGTATTTCTGGATTTAAATATTATCTTATTCTCGTTGATGATTTCAGTCATTATTGTTGGACGTTTTCTCTTAGGCATAAATCAGAGGTCCATACTCATATTGTCAATTTTGTTGCTTACGCTCACACTCAGTTTAGCTTGCCCATTCGCTGCTTTCAGGCAGATAACGGCACCGAGTTCGTTAACAACGCCACAGCTACGTTTCTCGCTGCACGTGGTGTTCTACTTCGCACATCGTGCCCTTACACCTCCGCTCAGAATGGCAAGGCTGAACGGATGCTGCGCACCTTGAACAATACAGTTCGTACCCTACTGATTCATGCTTCCATGCCGCCATCCTATTGGGCCGAAGCCTTAGCCACTGCTGTTGTTCTTCTCAACAGGCGCCCATCTATGTCCATCAACAATGACATTCCCTATCATCGACTCTACCACAAACTGCCAGATTACTCCATGCTTCGAGTCTTTGGCTGCCTCTGCTATCCTAACCTCAGTGCCACGACGCCTCACAAATGGGCTCCTCGTTCGTCAGCCTGCGTGTTCCTCGGTTACCCTTCATCCCAAAAGGGCTACCGCTGTCTTGATCTCTCCACTCGCCGGGTTATCATCTCGCGACACGTCATGTTTGATGACACTAAATTTCCGTTTGCGACTGCAAAGTCGCCTTCGGATTCACTTGACTTGTGCAGGATCGTTCTACCGTGCTCCCTTTGTCCACGGACAACACGCGACCACGGTCTTCTACTGCTGCTCAGCCGGATTTGGCCGACCTGGACCCTGCCATTATTTGGCATGGCCCGACTCGCCCTAGTCCGGCACCGGCCGACTTCACGCCGGCCACGCAAGCCGCCGATGGACTCCAGCTGGCCCCAGCCTCCTCGACGCCCCCGACCTGTCACCAGCCGGCTGCTGTAGGCGAACAGCGGCTGCCTGCTAGTGTACACAGGTCCTCTTCCTCGCAGACCGCGACCGGCCGCCAGTCAGTTGCTGCAGGTTGCTGCAGGTGCACAGCGTCCAGGAGCCCAGCGTCTACCCGCTGGTGTGCATCAGTCGGCTGCTGTAGGAGCACAGCGGCCGCCCTCTGGTGTGCACCGGCCTCTCTGCGTCTACGAACGGCGTGCCCCGGCGCATATCCATGCCCCGGTGCCACCAACTCCGTTCCGGCACATGGCGACCCCGACTCCGTCTCCAATTCCACATGCCCAGCCTTTAGCTGGGCCGCCACGGGTGACGGTACCGCACAAGCCGCCACCATCTCGTGCGGTCACCCGGGCTCAAACGGGCTCCCTGCCACCACCACCAAACCGCTGGGGGTTCTCGGCGAACTCGGCGACTCATGCTTCCCCCCTGCCGTCTAACTACCGCAGTGCCCTCGCCGATCCGAATTGGCGCGCTGCAATGGTTGAAGAGTACAGGGCACTCATCGACAACGGTACTTGGCGGCTTGTTCCTCGCCCTCCTCGTGCTAATGTCGTCTCCGGCAAATGGATTTTCAAGCACAAGTACCACTCGGACGGCTCCCTTGCTCGCCATAAGGCTCGGTGGGTTGTCCGCGGGTTCTCGCAGCAGCATGGCATCGACTACGACGAGACTTTCAGTCCGGTTGTCAAACCGGCAACAATCTAGGTCGTCCTCAGCCTCGCCGTCTCTCGTTCCTGGCCAATCCATCAGCTCGACGTCAAGAATGCTTTTCTTCATGGTCATCTGGAGGAGACGGTGTACTGCCAGCAGCCGCCTGGTTTCGTCGATCCAGCTGCGCCTGATCACGTCTGCCTCCTGCAAGTCTCTGTATGGACTTAAGCAAGCGCCTCGGGCGTGGTACAAGCGTTTCGCCAACTACATCCGCACTTTGGGCTTCGTCGCTTCAGCCTCAGACACCTCTCTCTTTGTTTACAAAGAGGGCGGTCATGTTGCTTATTTGTTGCTATATGTTGACGACATCATCCTCACGGCATCTTCAGCTGATCTTCTTCACCACATCACCACGCACCTGCATTCGGAGTTCGCCATGACAGATTTAGGGGAGCTTTATCACTTCCTCGGGATCTCTGTCACTTGTTCTACTGATGGACTTTTTCTGTCCCAGCGCCAACATGCAGTGGATCTCCTTCAGCGTGCTGGAATGGCTGAATGTCACTCTACAGCGACACCCATCGACACTAGTGCCAAGCTGTCTGCCACAGATGGTGATCCTGTTGAGAATGCTTCTCAGTATAGGAGTCTCGCCGGCGCTCTTCAGTATCTTACTCTGACTCGTCCTGACATCGCCTATGCTGTTCAGCAGGTGTGTCTCTTCATGCATGATCCTCGTGAGCCTCATCTTGCGCTCATCAAGCGAATCCTACGCTACGTCAAGGGCACACTTTCTACTGGTCTCCACATCGGTAATGGACCAGTGGATCGTCTCAGCTTACTCTGATGCAGCTGGGCTGGCTGTCCTGATTCTCGGCGTTCTACATCCGGCTACTGTGTCTTCCTCGGCGACAATTTGGTGTCATGGTCTTCCAAACGCCAGACCACGGTCTCTCGTTCGAGTGCAGAGGCTGAGTATCGTGTGGTTGCACATGCTGTGGCTGAGTCTTGCTGGCTTCGTCAGCTCCTTCAGGAGCTTCATGCGCCCATGTCTTCGGCGACGATCGTCTACTGCGACAACATCAGTGTTGTGTACATGACGGCTAACCCGGTTCACCATCGTCGAACGAAGCACATCGAGATTGATATCCACTTTGTCCGCGACAAGGTATCTTTGGGACAGGTTCGGGTGCTCCATGTTCCATCCTCCCATCAGTTCGCGGACATTATGACCAAAGGCTTGCCTGTACAGTTGTTTACTGATTTTAGATCTAGTCTTTGCGTCCGGGATCCTCCCGCTTCAACTACGGGAGGGTATTAGAGATATGTATAGCTAACTTGTATTGTACCGTATTGTAAACCATACTTGTACATTAAGCCACTTGGCTATATATATAAAAGGTCACCCCCCCTAATAGGGTGTGTGGTGTTTTCCCCAAGCCTATCTCTCTACAATTAGGAGCTTAAAGGTCCATTTGGATGGATATTTGACCTGCTAGAATTGAATTGGGCACCAATGCCAAATCAGACTAGTATTGGAAATGTGTTACAATACCAAATCTAATGTTTTGATGTAGATGAATTTGCTAGTTGGAATCCAACTAACATGGCAAATACCAATTCATGTTTGGACGTGCAAATCATGGAATTGACCCATCTAACACCTCCCTTGCAACCTCACCCCTACGACCACTCTAATAGTTGTGCTCTTCCCACCGACCGTGCGGACTGCTTCATAACCCCACCTCAAACTCCTCGCCATCGCTGCCCAGCCGCTAGAAACTCCCACGCATGAGTAGGCGCCGGCAATAGGGAAGCGGTCGTGCGTTACTTTGGTGAACTCTTGAGCATCAGAGCGGGAGCCACATGAACGCGATGGCCACGACGTCCATTAATGGAGGAAGGACAAGGTGGGGCGAGGGCAAGGATTTGAGCGGCCCAGCGGCGCCCCACTTGCCTTGGGCGCTTCTAGTGTTGCAGCGAGGGCGGCGTGCCTCTGGCATTCTTGGCGAGGCAGCACTTTCCCTTCTATTGCTCGAGCACGGCACTGGCGGCGCAATGGCCGACCGCGAGCGGGCTCGGGCACAGCCCCAGCAGGATCAATCTACACGAGGACAGACTTGAGGAAAAAGGGGCGAGGAGGGAGGGCGGTGGTTGGGGCCAGACTCGAGGGAGAAAGGTCAAGGAGAGAGGGCGATGGTTGGTGTCGGACTTGAGGATGAAGGCAGGAGAAGGGAGGGTGTTGGTTGGGCCGAACTCGAGGAAGATGCACTTGGTCTACTTGCACAAGATACCTGTACTGGGAGAGGGAGCGTCTAGTTATAGTCCAATACCACGGATACCAAGGAATTGGTTCTATGATTCTAGATTCTCAACTCCACGTGCAACCAAACAGCAGAATTCAGGAAAGTTGATTCCAATTCCCAATTCCATGCACCAATATGTACATCCAAACGGGGTGTAAGACATTTCTTCAGTCATGTAACGTAAGAAGAGAAGGAAAAAAAATGCTATGACCAGGAGAAAAAACACATTATATAAACCTAATATCATGTCTCAACAAAAAGGGAGTTTGGTCTCCCAATTTTATGCTATCAAGCCATGATGTTTTAGGTTGTTAGGCCAAAATTTAGTTTAACAAAACCTAATTTGGATAAAAAAATCTTGGAACTCAAAACAACCTGAGATTCATAGCATTAATTTTCAGTACCGAGTGAAGGTGTTCCAAGAGAAAAAGGTATTAGAAGTTATGAAACTACTGAGTATTTCAGTAATGGTGTATATCAACCTGCTTGATTTCAGGTGGAGCAGGAATTTCAGGAGCTAAATCTGCCCGTTCCTCTGGATCAATATCTACGGCCTCATCATCGTCAGTGAATGTTTCTTCATGCTCCCAGTCATCACCTGAAAAAGGAAATTCCCTACTATGATGCTAAACTAGGTGCAATAAATGCACTAATTATATTAAGGGCAATATTAATATTTTCTTAGGAAGGTAAACATTTTGGAATAGCCCTACTGCAGCAACAACAACAAAACCAGTCAATTGCTCTACTATAACAGGTCAAGATTACTTCAATGCGGTGGTACAACATTATGCACAATTATAAAACTCAATTGACCTAACAAAATAAAGCAACATAATTGATAATTTAGGATCACTTATGATCATAATAAGTATAAAATCAAAAGGCTAGTCATGCATGAATATGTAACTATCACAATCATATGCTTCTTAAATTTGGGATAAAAAAATTTGAAGTCCCATGTTTCTTATCCTGTGGCATCAGGCATCACCACATTCATTGTCATAATCAACAAAAGGATAGGATAAGGTTAGGGATACTCTGTGTGTGTGGGGGGGGGGGTGCGGGGCAGGGTTGAGTAGAAAGAATATGACCATGAGCATGCCACAAACCAAGAAACGTTTCTTTGAAAAAAAAATAACAAATCAAGACACCAGGATTTTATACACCTATGCCTAGAAAAACATGGTTTTAACTTTAAATTTAAAGATATAGTGTTCTCAAGGAAAACTGAGAAGCGGACCTTTCTCAATTTCATCATCCAAATCAAAGTCTAGATCTTTTCCACCTTCCTCATCATCATCCATGCCCTTTTTAGTTAGTCCAAGCCTGTTCTTGCGTCCAGCTTCCTCTTCTTCATCCTCCTCACCCTTATCAGAATTATTACCCTCTTCGTTATTTTTTCCTTTCTTAGGACGAGCACTTTCTTTTTCCCCGCCATTTGTGGCCTCAAGCTTCTTCATGTCTGAACCAAAGGCAGCTGGTCCATTTGCCGCTGCTTTCATCATCCAACGTTCATAACCAGTTGCGCTGGTCTTCCTCTTATTCATCTTTTCTTCAGCCTCTTCTAGTGTCAATTGTTTGTACTGTGCAATTTTACTGAAATTATACCTGAAACAAGGATATAAGCAAAGAATAGAATACTGGTTTGCTGTGAGAAAAAAATTGAACTTTCTATACGATAATAAACATAGGCAATCATGTCAATGAAGTTTTACCAAGAAAAAACACCTTCGTCAAACTGTTCCCTTCTGCTAACATTGTATATTACTCCCTAAGGTTACCAAAATTGACTTTTCATGTCATGTCAATATAGCTTTGACAAATTATACCAATATCATTGTACCTTGTTTAGAATATGAAGATGATTCAAGTAATATGTTACATGCAACACTTTAGTAGTTTCATAGTGTTTTATTTTGTACCAGCCAAGTGTATGACAGCTAAACAAAGTTACTGTAGAAGAGTGAGACTCTGTGTATTGGATAGATCGATAGAGGGTGAACCCCCAGGGTACATATAGGCAGTGCCTAACCCTAACCCTAATGGGCCTTGCCCTACATGGGCTGGCCTGGGCTGGAGGCCCACACACACACATACTCCAACATCCCCCCGCAGTCACAACGGGGGCGAACACACGATGAGACTGGAGACGAACAAAAGCTGGAAACGATGTCATCCCCCCGCAGTCGCAACCATGTCGCGGACGTTGTGGCTGGAGCGAAGAAGTGGAGGATAGCCCTCTTTGTGCCGAAGTAGCCGAGGTCGAGGTCGTCGTGGTCGTAGCCGAGGTAGAAGTTGCCGAGTCGAGGTGGCAGCGAAGACGGTCGAAGACGGAATCCCAACACCGAGCTGTTGTGGCCGCGGAATGGTGAGCCGAGCCATACGCCTGGGGCGCGCGCCCGCGTCGGCCCCGCGCACGCGCTCGGCGGCGGCGCTGGGGGCTTGCAGGGCGGCGACAGGGGGGCCAGGCGATGGCAGCGCACCCGGATACCTCGGAGACCGCGCTCAGAGCAGGGGTGGCGGAGAAGTCGAGGTCCGCGCTCAGATCAGGGGTGGCGGAGGGGGAGAAGTGGGTGGCGGCTTCCCTGCCCGCCCTCGTAGAAGTCCCGCGCTCAGAGCAGGGGTGGCGGGGAGGGGGGCGTCGTCCGCGGTAGACGGCGAAGGGCGTGGACTCCGGACGAGCTTGCTTGACGACGACCGGCGGCGGGTGGCGCGACCGCCTAGAAAGGCGGCGACACCGGCGGTGAAGGCAGACCACGAGCGGCGCCGCTGCAGCCGGAAGGGCGCAGCAGCTGGCTCGTCCTCGGGATTGTCGATGAAGACGACAAACGGCAGGGCGACTCAATCCCGGTCTCGAACCAGGCAGAAGAAAAAGGATACAGAGCAGAGCAGCAGCAGCAGTGGTGGAACGGTACGGCACCCCAGGGAAGGCGGCGGTACAGATGGAGATGCAAAGGCAGGCGGCCCGGCAGGGTGAGGAAGAGGCGGCGACCAGGTCCGGGAGGAGCACGCCGGGCGGGTCCTCGTCGCGGCCCCGCGCGGACAGAAGCTGCGGCCCCACGCGTGAAAAAGCCGCCCGCCACGTGGGCGCCGGCCTCTGCGCCGCTCCCTTCGCGCCCGCAGCCGCGCCTGGTGGGGGCCGCCCGCACCCGCGCCGGGGGCGCCGGCTCCTGGTCCGCCCGCGTCGGCCCCCCGCGCTCGCGGCCAGAGCAGCGGCGGCGCTGGGGGCGCGCAGGGCGGCGGCGGCGCGCGGCGACGGCGGAGGCGCTGGGGGGCTCGGCCGAGCAGGCGCGGATCCGCGCGGATGCGAGCGCGGGGGGCCTTCTGCGAGCTGGAGGAGAGGGGGGGCGGAGGGAGGGCGTGGGTCAGGGTCGGCGGCGGCGCCGCCAGCCACCTGCGCGGCGTCTACCGGATCGACCGGATCCGGCCATGGCGGCTCCCTAGCGCCGTGCACGAAGAGGAGGTAGGTCCTCTGCTGCTTGCTGCTCCTGCTGGGACTTATTGACGCGACCATGGGCGCGGATCGAATGAGATCGACGCCGAACCAAGGGCGCTGCCCCCGGTGGAGAGGTGGCTCTCCCCGGGGGCGCACTGGCGGCAGCGGAAGAGGTGGTGGTCGGCCTGGATCGGGAACTACACTGATACCATGTAGAAGAGTGAGACTCTGTGTATTGGATAGATCGATAGAGGGTGAACCCCCAGGGTACATATAGGCAGTGCCTAACCCTAACCCTAATGGGCCTTGCCCTACATGGGCTGGCCTGGGCTGGAGGCCCACACACACACATACTCCAACAGTTACAGCAATGGGACTTAAAGCAAAATCACTTTTACTTAGCAGATTACATGAAAGCTGATTCATGCTAGCAAAATAGCAATCACAAATGCACAACAAAATGTGGAACAAGTGCATTACCAAGAACCAGCAGGATATGCATTAAATTCCTTGCCGTGCCTCATTAACAAATAATACGTAGCTGTAGCCGACTGTGATCCTTCCATTTGACCTTGATACTGATATTGGCCTGTTTCATCTTCCAAAATCCATGGTTTCTTGCTGTATTTTTCCTGGGGTACCCAAAAAGGCATGCATATAGTTATAGAACCTACTGACAAACTTAATACCTAATGGCGAGCAGAATAATTGTTCCTAAAAATGCGATTAAGTATAAGACTTAATCACCAAAAACAAAAGAGTTGACAGCAGGGAAGTATGAGCAGAACTGCAAGAGTGAGTTGTACATTAAATTATAATTGGTGCAAGATTCAAGATTAGGACAAACACGAATCCATGGTAGTTTATCTATTGCCATACACCAGCAACCTATTGTCCTTGAAGATGAATCCTTTTTTAGTAGCAACATGTTACAATGTATGAGGAGCTAAAATCTTGTGGCGGAGTGGCATTTCCTTATATACCTCCAGAAATAGCATTAAGGGAACTTTCAGCGAAAAACAATGATTCTATCACTTATATGAAAAGTACATCTGGAGTGACAGACATATTGACTAGATGATGAGTAATCATCGACTTGGTATCCAATCAGGCACAGCGCAAAAAACATCACTTATTCGCAGCTATATGTAAGATATGGATGAGATTAGGAATGTTGTGGAGTGGAATGTGTGAATTTACAAGGTTTCAGAGGTTCATCATCATCTGGTTGGTCTCACGGGTCCTTGTTCCTTCCTTACCTATCATACTCTTACATAAATTCCTTATCTCACCAGATTATAAAGTATTTCTTTGCTAACATCCCTCCTACCTGCTCCCTCCATTCTAAATTATAAGACGATTTGGCTTTTCTAGATACATAGCATTTACTATACACTTAGATATACACTATGTCTAGATACATAGTAAAAACAATGTATCTAGAAAAGCCAAAACGTCTTATAATTTGGAATGGAGGGAGTACATATCTATTTTCCTATCTTAACTGTAAATGTGCACATGCTAATGTACCAATAATAAGTTGACAGACAATCAGTACACAATGAAAGTCGCAGACTATGTAATATATGTCTTAGTCACCTATAGTGTGTTTGGTTGCCCGCATTTCAACGGGCCAGGCTGGTGGGATGCACTTCGCGCCCGTTTGGTTGCCTGTACCTTGGCTTGGGCCTGGCCCGGCAGGTGTAAGCTACCCCCGGCGGCCAGGCTCCTGAGAAACAAAAACGAAACTCATTTCCCCGCAGCCTGGCTCGTGCAAGACGCGCGCGCACAGTGGTGAGCCATTTTTTCGGCTCCCGGCGGTGCGGCCTGGAACATGTGGGAAGGTTAAGGTTACCACTCCATTTTTTGCGCCACAATCTCTTCCCTTCTACTCCCGCCCTCCTGCTCCAGCTCCATCGTCTTGTTTCGTTGCAAACAGGAGATGTGGAAGCTGTTCCCTCGGCTCTCCTCACTGTCCTCATTTGTTCCAAACATGGTAACCCTAACCTAATGTAATTTTGTTCTTCCAAAATCTGCAGGTTTGCCGCTGGATTCGTTGGTGGCTTGGGGGTTCTAGTGAAGGTAAACTTGTTTCAAGCCTAGATTTGGTTGCTTTCCCGTTTGACATGCTTGCTGACTCTGCAACACTGCTGCTAACTCCTTTTGTGCAGTTTGACAAAGTATCCTGTGTAGTACCGAGCTAACAGGAGCTGCCTAGGCTTTGCTCCACTATTTTTTGGGAGATACTTCAAAGTTGTCTCTAGGTATTAGTGACCTCATGGCCTCCTAGTATGGTGTGGTTGTGGGTCTGGCACAAACATGTCTCATGTTTCATGTGCCCTACTATATGGCTACTTGCATTAGCTCTGTGATGATATTTATGATCAGTCAATTCTTGCTGCTTGGAACTCAGTAATTGTTATTATGGTGAATGATGAACTATTGCCTTTCATAGGCTCCTTAAATTTGAGCAGCTGTTATATGCCTCTATTTTGTGTTTTTTTTTACCCGTCCGTCTTATGATGCATTGTTCCATTGCCTGTGAGAATATTACTGTGACACATCTTTGACATTTCAATTTGTACTGAGCTCAGTTCCATGCCTGTGAGAATATTACTGTGACACATCTTTGATGTTTCAGTTTGTGCTGAGCTCAGTTCCACTGCCAGTGATATAACCCATTACCTACCTTGCTAGATTATTGCATTATCTGAGCACAACACAATAGCCAATGATTACTTGATTGTGAACATAACTATTGTATTCTCCATTGTTGAGTGTTCCATAGCAGTCCTAAAGTTTGCTTGAATGTTTAGGCAGCAATGGCATGGTATGTAGTGCGTGTTGGGCGAAAATCTGGAATCTACTACACCTGGGAAGTGCATGCTCAAGTCATAGGCTACCCAGGTGACTTTGCACAACAAATACAACACAGAAGCACAAGCTTTCGCAGCCTTCTATGGTGGAAAGAGTGGAAAGAACGGACAAGAAGAGAAACTAGAGACTGCAGAGAAGCCAGATGCTCAAGATATCTACCCTACTAATTCACCATCTTTTTCTTTGCTAAATCCACACCAAAAAACATCCCCCACTGAGAAGTCCCCCATCCATCCACCCACAAAATTGTACCCAGAAAAACATCTTTAAAATGGATTATCCAGATTCATTCTAAACTCTCTCCTTACTCAAATCCAACGGCCAAAATCACGTGTGTCATCCACCTCATCCCTCCCATCTCCCACACCCGCTCCTCCTCAGCGACTCCATCCCTAGGCCCGCGCTCGATTCCCACCTCCCACGTTGTTTTTCCCTTTTTTCCGAAAAACAAAAGCTCAGAACATGGTTCATATTTGTCCTGCGGAAATCACGTGGCAGGAGGCCACAACGTGCTTACGGCTGACGGGTGATGGCCACCACGCGCGGACGCCCGGCAGCGCCAGCCCACCTCACGCGCGGACGCCCGGCGACGCACGGCCAGTGCCATCATGGCAGGACGCATGGCGGCAGGCCACGACGCACCAAACCCTAGGCATCATCGGCGAGCAGAACCCCCGCCATGGCGCCACCCCGCGTGGCCGCGCGCAGCGCTCCGCCGGTCTGCCGACATCGGGCGCACCAAGCAGCTGGTCGGCCGTCCAGTTCGTCGCGGCGCTGCCCCGCATGGCCGCGTGCAGCGCTCCGCCGGTCTGCCGATGTCGTGCGCGCCAAGCAGCTGGCCGGCTGTCCACTCCGTCGCAGCGCCGCGTGCCAGTACCGCGATGTCCGAGACTCAAGAGTCCCCACTCCCCCCGTACTGTCAGTTCATGCTGCAAACTGAATTCCTCAAACAATATGCCATATCTGAAACTTGTCTTCAATTGGGTTGATTTTCATCAGTGCCTCTCGGCTAAGGGAGTCCAGTGAAGATATGGCACTTATATGCAGATAGGAGAAATTGCATATATAGCTTTGGATCTGGCAGCTTTACAACCCGGCAATCATGGATTGTCCAACACTTCATTCAGATATGCATATAAGTCTTGTATTGTAGATATGTCTGATCTTGAATGTCAATTCTTTTTTCCCTCATCTGCGAGACCTAGCACTGAACTATATTGACTATTTTCCGTACATGGTTCACGGCATAGTTGTACTAGAATTGGTTGCAATGTTGCAGTTTAATTACTTGTTTGTCTTCTTCATAATAAGGATCTCTCTTTTGGAATAATGTATCGTGGGTGCACGGTTTTTGCTACTTCATCAGAGGCTGCTCAGTTGATGCTACTTAATTCATTGGCAGTCTTTGGTTAGTGATTTCTGTGCATGAGGTCCTGGGTTCGAAGCCGTCTCTCTGCAGAATTTCTGCGGGGGTAAGACTTTGCTTCGGTTATTTCCTTCCCCAGACCCCACTCGTGTGGGAGCCTCTGACACTGGGTCTGCCCTTTTTTTAGGCTTCTGTGATTAGCGATTTTTGTGCATGCAGCTTCCTGTCATTAGCAATTTTTGTGTCTACACATACACTCTAAAATTGTTTTTTGGCTGATTCATATTTCTGCAGCTTCCTTTGACATGTATGGAGTACTTATATCATCCTTCCTCGCCTTACACTTCTGGTTCTGTTATCCAGGGAATTCTAACACTACAAGCAAGGTTGAACAAATCAATTACAAATGGCAGTTACATCTATCTTTGGAGATCGCTATGTGCTTACTACTTCACGACAGAATTTTGTGCTTGACCACCAGAGCATCAGGCTACTTCAGTACAGGGTTGTATCCATGATGTACATGTTTTTGGTTGATGGGGAAGGTGTTGGAGAACTGGCCAATGGTTGGGATGCATGTCACTCTTATCTGTGTTCAGACTTGCAGATCAGTAAGTTTTGTCTCTGTGTTTTAGCATTGCCAAGTTACACCTGAACTTGCTTATTGTCAACACCTGGACTTGCCTTTGAAAGGCTACCATATTTGATCAATAAGCTTTTTTCACATTCATACTACATGACTTTGTATTTGATCAATAAGCTTTTTTCAGATTCATACTACATGACTTTGTATTTGATCAGTAAGCTTTTTTCAGATTCATACTATATGACTTTCAGATTCATCGTGGTGTCTGGCTCCGCTGGCGACCACTGCTTTGCAGGCACGGGCGGTGGCGGGCTGGCGGCATGGGCGCGAAGAGGAACAGGGAAGCGAGGTAGCTCGAGAGGCGCAAGGTGATTCCTTTTTCTGTGTTTGGAGCAGAGTGGTTCACTTGGCTTAGATGCATTTGTGTTTTGTTCCTAATGCTTTGATCTAAACCACTGCAGAGGGAGCTGAACCGTGTCTCCAAGCAAGTGAATGAATTGGTGCGTTACCTGCGTTGTTTGGGTGGCATTACATAGATACTCCCTCCGTTTCAAATTATAAGCCGCTTTGACTTTTTTGGTACATCCATTTTGCTATGCATCTAGATAAATAATATGTCTAGATATATAGCAAAATGTATGAATCAAAAAAGTCAAAGCGACTTATAATTTGGAACGGAGGAAGTATTTTTTAGTCCATAGTAAAGTTTCAGATTTCTGAGGAAAAAAACATATTGTTTTCAATGCTTTAAGTTTTACTGCTCTATGGAGTTTGCGGCAACTTTGAAACCATTGGCATGTGGCAAGGTTTTCTTCAGCTTCACCGGCCCATGCTGTCCAAAATCTAGAATTGGGAGCAACTATGCCATATCAGATATCTGCAGCGGTAGAGAAGATGGTGCTTGATGTTTGAAACTCTAATACCAAGGGCATCTTGAGTCCACTGGACATCCAGATAAAGCACCAGCTAATTGGAAGCTCTAAGGGCACCTTCTGAAGATAGTGGAGCTTGAAGACCTGAACCATCTTGCTGTCTAGGCATGTGCTCCTGCAGGAGATGTATTTCTCTGTGCATATATTTCTGGCTACTGGTTTGCTGTTGAAGGTGCAGTACTGGAGTAGTTTTGTTTTGGCTGTCAGCTTTCTATTGCTGGGTGCAATACTGGAGTGGTTTTGTTTTGGCTACCGGCTTGCTGTTGCAGGCAGCAGTACTATAAAGTAGTTAATTGGGTTTGGTAGTAAAATTGTCACCAGGACTTGCAATATCTTCTTTGGGCCTTCTGTTTATAACTACACTGCAAGATTGCAGAGCTGGCCTCTGTGACTGAGTGAAAGCTAGGCTTGCTTATGTTTGTTTGTTGGAAAGTGTTTAAATTGCTTTTTTGCATGAATTATAAATATTTTCTCAATCTATGCTTGATTACTAAAAGATATTCGTTGGTTGTTTGATTTGCATTGATAGATGCTGCCGTAGCGTTAGCACAGTCAATATACTAGTGAAGATAAATAACATTAGTGTTTGGTCTTGAAAATTTGTCATAATTATATTTCAAACCATGGTCATTGCCTTATTTATTTGGAAGTTTATATAAGTGTGTTTGCAACGTATTGTAATGAAGTTTGGACACTGTTGAATTGATGGAGGTAACCTCACCATTCTTAGAACATGGTATCTACACTGTTGCATATCCCCAGCCTGGCCAGCCAGGGCCTGCATCACAAATGCGAGCCAAGCTAGGCAGGGAAGGCATCCAAACACGCTACTAGGCATCCTATCAGTCCATAAAAACTGTTTTGGTAGGGGGGCTTAGGGCTTATGCAGGCTTAGATGGTGCAAGCATCACTTGTTTGGTTCCCTGGCCCAGCTACTGAGCCAGGCTTGCACTGTGCATTGGAGGCCCCTTGGCCTGGCTTAGGTAACATGTAGGAATCAGCCATTGTTCTTAGGCCTTGCCCGTCTAGTGTAGGAGTGGGAGCCTACCAGACTGTGCATCCCACGGTCGGTGACTACACCCTGCCGATGGTTAGGGTTGCCTCCTGTCCTCATTTGCGCCGCACCTCTCTCGCTCTCATCACCCCTTCGGTTCTCCATTCCTACTGCTGTTGGCCCACGAGATATTGGCGGTTAGCAGAAATGAGCATCCAGTATGGCTTCTGGTTCATATCCTTCCCACACTCCTCACTGTGGTTGTCAATGCTTCTCCCCTTGTATCTGATTTGCACCTGTGATTCGTGACCAGGCATCTAAACAAAGACCTCACCTCCCCTACTATCCAGCATACCAAACAACGCATATCTCTGTGCATGCAACCTAGATTAGGCAACCAAACAACTACACATTGCATTGCTTACTACTGGCCTGGACTAGCTTAGGGTAGAGCATCTCCATCAGTCTCCCGATAGTCGACCCTCCAATATGTTGTCAGTGATAATGACGGAAAGTTATAAAAGTAACCAAGCACTGATGGTAAAGGGTTTATTCATTTTATGGAAAATAGCGAGCAAAACATATAATCACCTAAAAACAGGTGGAGAGAGTAACATATGGCTAAAACTATTCACAAGAAACTAAAACAAGACTCAAATGCATTGCTTCATTTTTCTATTTTTGGAACTTAAAGTGCTTCAGTTATATAAAATATAAGAAAAATAAATATAAATACATACCCGCATATTCTCAGTTATCTGACGTCCTTGTAGACCCTCCTTATGAAGAGACCACTTATTCTCAGCATTCTTCTTCTTTGAGAAAGGAGGTAAGCCAGTGACAAATCTTCCAATAGAGTATGTCTTATCCGTAACAGAATTAGCTCGTACATTATATTCCTGCCAAAGAACGATCGATATTGACAGATGATCAAATTCATCCAATATCAAACCTATAAATGCCATGCATACAGGATTTCTGCAATGAAAAAAAAAAGAAAACAATCCTTCTGAGAGGTAACACAGCACACTGTTTCAAAGGCGTCACCTAGGCATCCAGGTGTACCCCAGTCGCCTTGGGAAACAGTGGGGCGTTGTCACCTAGGTGCTGCCTAGGCATCCAAGTGGACCCAGCACTCGCCTCGCCTTTGAAACCATGCCACAGCATTGAATAATTCATCATGAAGCACTTTCAAATAGTGAACCTAGAATGAGCTTTAATCTAACATGTCCTTAGGTAGCGTGCCTTGTAGACAAATCATAAAGAGGCAGACAGATTCCAAACTTGCAGACATAAAACAAAGCCAGTCAGTCTGGTTTAATTGTCATCACCAGCATTGGTGCCATGTCAAAGGGATCACTTCACCAGAACAGAACAAAAAAATTTTGGTATGTTTTTTCTACCAACTAGAGTTTGTCTTACATGAACAAATAATGAAGTTATTTTTTTAAATGGTTTAACATTCTGAAGCTTGTTTGGCTACTAATAGAACTTAAACACCACTAGTCCTTTATACGATCAGAAATAAAGAGATATATTACTTTGTTGCCAAGTAAATTCCAATACTATAGCATTCTTTAGGAATGTTAGATTCCCTGGTGCACTATTTCATTGCCACAATAGACCAATATTCTAGTCTCCAGTTAATCTATTTTTTTTCTGCAAATGATTTCAATAAAATATATTAGGAATGTAACTCATACCATCTAGTTAGTATTTTGCCAAAGTCCCAAATACACTGTATGTACATAAGTTGGCTGATGTCACCTCAAATTTTGTTCAATCGTCACAGTACATTACCATAAATGTCATTTTTGGGTGATATATCCTTTTTTTCTCATGCCACTGGTTTCTTCCTCCATCTGTCCTTCAGACACTACCTCCAAAGGTTATGCTCTTTCGTGACCAAATCTGATTTATACAGTGTTTTTTTCTTTTGTTTAGCTTAGTTCATTTCCAAGGGGCAGAAAAAGTGCCACTTATCCAATGCAGTAGATTCTTAAAATTAAAATAAACATTAATTTAATCGCCATATGCTCTAGCAATAATCTTTCAGATCCTTTATCTGATGGAAGAGCTTAGAGTTTATTGAACCAGCAACCACTGTTTTTGGTCACACTATCTATACTAGTAGAATATGGATTTAGAATCACACATGCTTGTACTGTCATTACACCCCTATGCAGTGTTTTTAAAAAAATGTGATCCACTGCCCAAGGCTAACCTTTGTAAAACTATAAGTTCTTCTTTATTTGAGTGAGTAAATCATCGCATCCACCAAGTTATATTGGCCTAGTTCAACAAGCAAGTGATTGCTCTTCCACAATAACTCCCAGGCAGCCAGTGTCATCTAGCAACACCTACTCTTGCATGAACTGTGGCTATTGGTTGCCACTCCAGAGTCCCGAAAAGATAAGCGACAAACTTTGAACTGAATCAGCAATCATCTAAATTTCTAAAATGAATGTCGCCATATATGATTAAATCTACATCACAAGAACAACAGTAACCAATAAACTGATCCCTGTACCCACCCAATCCACAATCCCAATCATTATATTTCCAAAACCAACACAAAGGTCAACATAGTTCAGCTCATTGGTTGTCAAGACTCTTCCGACATCCCAATGTCTCAACCCCGAACTAGCACTGCCATCGGCACAACGGAACCCTAGGTCGCCCGCGCAAAGATAGCTGCCGCGGCGTCGCGCCACCGAACGCGGTCTCGATGCCCGCATGCGCGCGCAGGTAAAGAATAATAAAGCGGAGGAGCGGATCCGTACCCGGATGAGCCTGGTGATGGGCGCCGAGCATACGAGGCAGCGGGCACGGGAGCGTGCCATGGACTTCCCGCAGTCGCTGCAGAGAGTGGTGTGCTTGCACCCCGTGCCGTAGAGATCCGACGTGTTGCCGCAGCCCTCGCACGACAGCTTGAGCACCAGGTCCGCGCTCCCCATCCCGTCGGCAGGCGGCTGTGCTGGGGCTCCGACGGGCGAACTGGGAGCTTCGGCTTCTTCGGCGTAGGCGAGGATGCGGTGTTCCCGTGGGGATCGGCTGAGACTAGCTCAGTGGGAACTTAAAACGATACTCTAAACCTTACGAATACAGAGTAAAAGCCGTTGCACTGGTAAAACGATAGTGTATCTTTTCTCTCGCTCTATATTTAGAGTGATACTATTAGCGATGAAAATGGATGGAAACGGACGGAAAAACCCTATTTCTACTTCCGTTTCTATATTTTTTGGCGGAAACGGGATCGGGTTCGGAAAATACGGGTTCGAAAACGAAATCGGAATATGCGGACATACGGAAACGAACAAATACGGATGGAGAGCCGGAAAATTAAATTAAGATTACATAATATAATATTCTCAAAGTATACATATATAAAGTCATGTAATAAAATATACAAAGTTTAATATTCATTTACATGCTATGTACGTGAACATAACAGGCATATTTGGTGATTCGTAGTTATATTAACATAACATAAGGACATGTAATTGTTGAACATGTTGAGTATAGATTGAAAACGGGATAAAAACAGAATAAATACGGGTCTATTCCATATTAAAACGGGATTACTCGGAAACGGACGGAAAACACCATTTTCTACTTTCGCAAATACGAAAACGGGATCTCGCAAATACGGAAACGGACGGGAAAATATAGAAAACGGAACGAGACGGTACGGGAAAAATTCCGTCCGTTTACATCCCTAGATACTATGCTTACTCTATACTCTATAGTGGCGGGCCTCACTAGCTAAACAAAGGAAAAAATACTATAACTCACCATCCAAAAATCCAAATTAAATTTCGATTTCACCATTAAATTCGTCTTAATAAATCCTTCAAAACTAGATCACACATGGATATATTTAGATAAAGTGACAAGTGGGTCCCACAATAGATAGAGTGGATAGAGGATAATATAGAGGATGGATGGGTGTGGGAGAATTGAGTATAGAGGAAAGAATCTTGCTGACTAGGACATATAGAGGATGAATATAGAGGTCCATGAGTGCGAGTAGTCTGAGTTCGGTTTCTGTCGAGTGCGATTTTTTTTACGCCTCTTCAACTAGAAGTGACGCACCAACTCACACCACCTTGTAAAAAAAACTCACGCTACCGCGACGCACACTAACTCACACGTAGTGTGCAAGACCTATAACTATACGGGAAGGCTGCACATGAACGAGAGGTATTCAAAGTCATCGAAAGCTTCACATGTGATGGGCACAAAAATAGACCAGAGTTATTTTGATCAGTGTCATTACAATTTTTCACCTTCTAACATATGTCCCTATAATTCTCTTGTCGGTGATTTATCGGCCAACTAGTAATTTTGTATGATTATTAGAGTGTTTTAGAAAGACGATGGTAACATTCAAAAGACGCAAGGAATTATATTCGTTCAGTCTGAAACCCTACGTCCAGTCTCAAAGAAGATCGAGTGCGGGTTTTTCGGTTGAATGCTCTAAAGTTCTTACAATAGAGTATGCAAGAAGGATAAAAGAGGCAGAAGAGTGGTGATCTATGAGCCAGATGATCTAGAGATACTTGGAGGGCTATCCAAACTACCCTTATATAGAGTCTGGGGCTAGGTTACGTATAAAGTGATAGGTTCTCTCGACCGAAGGGTCATGAGCCTAAGGGAGAGAACCTAGCTAACTTGGCCGCCAAGCAATGTCGTCTTGTCTTGGTATAGTGCACGTCTGGACGTGGTTGTCGTCGTGGTCTTGAACCCACGTCACGGTATGGAGTGGCGTGGTGCTATTGTGTCGGTCGTAACGGCACTGTTGGCACAAGGTGGTTCACCAGCGGTCATGTGCGACGTGGTCTCCATCTTAGCTTCCTGGTCTCCCGGGCTCGTCGTACGAGACTTGGCAGTTGTTGGTATAAATTAAATGCACACAAGTAAATAAGGTATTCACAAGCGCACAGATAAAGTACCGTTGTAGCATTTCACTAAGATTATCCCGGTCTTAATATCAAACTCAGGTGAGGATAACTAAGTCTATAAACTTAACCTAACTTCCCAACCAAGGTCAGAAAATAGGGAGTATAAAGGAGACTACTAAGGACTGTCTAGTTTCAATCTCGATAAACTTTGCCTTCTATCGTTCTATTGTGGGCGATGTCTCATAAAGAACAAAATCAAAGTTTATTCCCTATAAGCACCATTTAGCCTACCAAGTCCTATTAACGGGAGGTGGACTACGTAGGACTCAACGAAGCTATAAAAGTCACCTTTACGATCTACCACCGATCCAGAAAATAGGGGGCATTCACAAGTAACCCTAGTCTAAGCACCACGTTTACACTATGAATACTACTTCAATCAAGGAGTTACCAAGATCAAAGCACTCAAAAGAGAGTTGCAAACTTAAAGAACAATATAAACAAATTGCTTACTTAAATCAGAAGTCGATTACTAGAGAATCTCAGAAACAAGCTCCAGAAGAACTTAATCCCATAGAGTACAAGCCGTAGAGAAGCACCGACAAGTCAGGACTCCTCCAAAACTCTCCTCTCTCACTCTATATCTCTATCTCTAATACAAGACTAAATCCTATGAAGGACTAATCTTCTCTTGATTGCTGGCCTAGATCCTGGTGGGGATAGGAATTAGGGTTTTTGGCACTTCAGCTCTCAGGAGCTAACTTGGCTTCAGGGGGTGCAGCCCTGTATTTATAGCCTGTGGGTTAAATACGAGCCCTTGGTTCAAACCAACTTGAGGTACGATGGAGATGCATCCTAGAAGGCGGTGAAGGAAGACTCTGGAAGCTCATAGACGTTTCCCATCATGGCAGCCCGGGCGGCCTGGGGGTGGGGCCGGCCGGCCCTACTTGGCAGGGTCTCGTGCCTTGCCTCGGCGTGGTGTCCTCTGGTGTCCTCTAGAATATTCCTACGTAGTAGCCACGAAATTATCCCGCGATCTCTTTTCATATTTAGGTCCTCCTTGATGATTTTCTGTGTAAATCCTGCTAAAAACATAAATTCACCAAAACTCATGAAAACTGTCAGTTTAAACCTCCTATTTTATGATATTCATCCATTTTGATCATTTATGCAAGAAAGGTTGATGGTTCATGATATACTTTAACTACAGTCAACAAGCTCCCCCACACTTAGGTTTTTACTCGTTCTAAAGAAAAGATGGATTACTCAAGACATAACTTCGGAACAAGACATAAACATAAAACCATTCCTAGTCAGACATGCACTGCAGGATTCAAAGTGTCTACCGTGAAATTTTAGGCGGTTGAAGAACAGAACAGCATGAAACAAATCACCTTCACTCTTTTAGTTAAGTCAACTGGAGAAATTGTTAAGATTTTGAAAAACAAAGCAAAGCTTACCTTCTCCTTTTGCAGCACTTCTCAAATCACTCATATATATGGTATTTTTGAATCCTCATCAAGGCATAAATGATATTGCCTTCTTTCTTCCTACTTCTAAAAGTTTATGTGGATCTCAGGTAGGGATGAAAATATGAAAACATAATTGCATTGCACATATTGTATAGTCAAAACAAGAATCTAAGGAGAAAAGTGTCATACTTTTAGATCAAGATGTGCATATGTATGGAATATATGTGGTGGCTAATCCTAATTCTACTATGCTCCTTGAAAATATGTCTCTTATTTAATACTTAAAAACTTTTGTTAGAGAGCATGAGCTATCTCTTCTCTTTTTTTCTTTTTTACCATGGCGGGCATCTAAGTACCCATTGTTTTAGATACTTGGACACTTATCTATTTTTTCAATACCTTTCTTTTTTGTATAGCTACATATCTCTTTCTGTAATACTTGAAAATTTTCAAGAAAGACATTTACAAGAACTTGGAGCATTTATTTCTATTATTTTTGTGTCTTCTCCCAATATAGGAGTAAAACATTTTGGTGGATGGAGAACATGTGATTGCGTACTCCCAATATAGGAGCAGCAGAATATATGTGGAGTGTACGTGATCTTGATCTTGAGAGCCTGATAAATTTCTCAACAAGGGTCACAAGGTTTGACCAAACTCAATGCAAATACAAGTAGTATATGTAGAAGGTTTATCTATCCTATATATGGCTCTGGAAGGACATTGCTTTTACTACAAAGGAGAAGTGTAGCTATCCATTTTACTTTTGAAATAAAATTCTCCAATGACAAAACTTCAAGAATCAGGTTCTCTTTATTCTACTATATCATATTCCTCAACAACTTAAGCAATCATGGGGTCCCTAATAGTAAGTTCCCAATAGTAGCAAGACTTCTAGAAAAAGTATCATGTGAGTCTATTGCTTAGTCATGACCGAAATAACCTTTTCTATCTGTTTTAAGTTGTCTTAGCGTGTGATTTTTAATTCGGTTCAAAACGAAAGGCGAAACATATGAAAATAGAGTGTGTTGGGCTCAAACCTGACCGTGGACGAAGTGCGATGCGAGGAGGCGAGGTGATGGGCCAGCCGGCCCTATAGGAAGGCCGGGCGGCCTGCTACTACAGCTGCTCGGGGGCCGCTTTGTTGTACGTGGTCCCTGGTTAATTACCTTCCAAATTCGATTGAACTTTGTTCCGTGGTCGTGATGTGCCTCCCCCACGCTTGTTTTCCTATATAATCTTTTTTGCACAACTTGTGGATACAAACACATATAAAAAACAGAGATAGAGAACAGGTAATCATAACAAGACTCATTAAAAATAAATAAGGCACTTTATTTATTAATTCCAAATCTAACTAAACAATCTTCTAATTAACTGAGCTAATGATCGAACCTAACATTTAAAACGACGAACCTAACAACTTTAACCTAATTGATGCCTTATTAGCTAGATAACTAATTCTTTCTAACATCTTTGGAAAACATCTCCCTCACGATTCTCTCAGTCTCTTTCCTAACCATCTCTCTCACAAGTCTCTCATTCTCTTTCTTGAGGTTGCTAATTTCTAATATATTCATCTCCATCTGCCTACTTGTTGACGGTAGATAAGTGTCAATTTTAACCGTCAACGAAACATAAAAAAGGACCTAAACATAATTATCACTTAGATATAGGGGGTTTACTGACAGAATTCCACGAGTTTTAGTAAATATCTGTTTCTATAGGGTGTCAGCTGAAAAGAACCAAGGAAGACCCACATGTCAAGTTTACATATGGACAAAGGGGCTACACATAACTTTTCTGGAATGTAGAAGGTACGAGAAGACTCTAAAAATAAACAGGAGGCGAAACGGGCCCAGAAGTGGGGTGCCCGCCCCCTCCTTGGGCGCCCAGGTCTTGCAGCCAATCAGGCTCTGTCTCGCGGATCACCCCTCCACCACCTTTGAGGATCAATAAAAAGTCGTTAATCAAGGTCGGTTTGATCCGACGGCTATGGTGCTTCCTAGAGGGCTATATAAGCAAGGCCCCTGGCCTCTAGAGGAGGCATCCCCTAAAACCCTAATTCATTTTCTCCAGTTGGGATCAGCTGAGAGGGGTCCCTCGAATGGATCTCCTCTCCATAGCTAGCCATCAAGAGAAGATTAGTCCTCATTAGGATCTAGTCTTAGCAAAATAGAGAGATAGAGAGCGAGGGAAGAGTTGGAGGCACTGTTCGCCTAAACGGCCGTTTAGTCCGTTTAAACACCGTTTAAACGGTAAACAGAAGTCAGCCGTGTTGTTTAGGCCCTAAACGGTGAATTAAACGGTTGGGCCGTTTAAACCCATTTAAACCGTTCAATCCCGTCTAAACGGTCTAAACAAAATTAGATTAAATGTGATTAAATGAGCTAAACAACCATTTAATACATAATTAAGTGAATTAAAGGACTATGTCTATCACAATCAACATGAAACTAATTAACATTGTAATTATACGAAGTGTTGTGGGATTTAGATTTTTTCCAACAAGATTATTTGGTAGAATATTTAATTTTTATATGTGTAAATATATATGAGTTCTAGCAAATTTTATTTTTACCTACATAAATATATATATTTTATTGTTATTGTACAAAACCGTTTAGGCCGTTTAACTCAGTTTAAACACCGTTTAAACGGTCTAAACGCTAAACGAAGGGTGACCGACTGTTTACCGTTTAGCATTTAGGAAAACATTGGTTGGAGGTGGTGCCAGCATGTCAGTGCTCCCTCTCTAGCTTGTACTTTGATGGATTCAGGCTTCTCCGAGTCTGCATCCGGAATACTTCTGATAATTGATCTTTATTTAAGTATTTATCTTACTCTTTTGTTCATTGGTTCACAGTTCTTATGATTGCTCTAGTTCTTGTTAGCGCTCTGAATTAGAGTAGTAATTGTTAGCATAAGCGTGGTGCTTAGGCTGTCGGTTACCTGTGTTTGCGCCCTATTCTCTAGTTATGTGGTAGTTACGGGAGGTGACAGCCCCGTCCACACCGAATTAAGTAGGTTCTTAAATTAGTAGGACTGTAGTCGCGTCGGTAAAGTTATCCTTAGTGGTGCTTTTCCATCTAGCGGCGTCCCGAAGTGAACATTAGAAGGACATTTAAATCATAACCTTGCCTTGCATAGGATCATTACCATAGGAATCCTCTCTACCCATCATATCTTAACCTTGATTGCTACCCTTGGATAAACTAGTGGTTAGGTGGCTCACACACGTTTCTCTGTGGATACGATATTTAAAACCCTCTGGGTGAAAGCTACAATGGTATCCGTGCGCTTGCGGATTTATCTGTGTGCGTTAAAAATACCAACACTACTTAGGGTACGAATTGTACTGGTGATGAGAGTGACTGCTTGGGTGAGAGTATCGACTTTAGTTTCTAGCATAGCTATGGTTGTCCTTGGGCGCTTGGCTTCTCTTTCCAATGGAGTAGGTGTAGATCTCTTGGGAGCTTCTCTTGGTGGAATGAACTTGACTTGGCTTCGCGAAGCACGAATTCCTTCGAGAGAGACACGGGGAGTGGCCGTAGTGTATTTCACACATGTGACCTCCCCCAACTTGTTGATCTTCACACCCACGATCCTCTCATTGGGTCTAGGAGGCAGTAGCTTGGTGTCCTTTGGTACAATAATCTTTGGTCCTCTCGGCGCATCTTACAGAAGTAAACGATCTTGTGGCGTCAAGAGTGTTGGTTAACGAGCTTGAGCAAAATAGGACTACCCATAGGTCCTTCTTGGTGGCATAGGCACTACATCCTTGGAAGGAATGATGGCAAGAGGCAGAGGCTCTTCAACTGGGATGATGGCCAGCGTGTCTTCCTTCGAAGGAATCTTGTTGAGGTCGACTCCAAAGGAAACTATCTCTCTTTCGGCCATTGGATCTTGAAATAGGGAGGAGAGCTCTGCTATGAAAAGGAGAGGAGGCTTGAATGGAATGGGGTTGAAGGCAGGCGTGGGCTTGTTTGTATAGGGGAGGTTGACTTGCAATAGAGGTCAAAATCTTCCCCCAGATGGTTTCACATGAAAGAATATGCGAATGGACCAAAAAATGTAGCCATTTACCTTGAATAACGTACCTTCGTTGTTTTGAAGAGTTACCGCCCCATATGATGAAGTGCTTATCACTGTAAATGGTCCTTTCCACTTGCTTCGAAGTTTTCCATGCCCGAATAATTTAACTCTAGAATTAAAAAGTAATAGCTTATCTCCGGGTGCAAATTCCTTCTTCTTGATCCTCTTGTCATGCCATCTTTTGGTTCTCTCTTTGTAGATTCTTGAATTATGATATGCTTTCTCTCGCCATTCATCTAACTCCGAGAGTTGCATCTTTATTTTTATTCCTGCAGCTTCAAAGTCCATATTCCATCGCTTGATAGCCTAGTGAGCCTTGAACTCTAGCTCAACAAGTAGATGGCAAGTCTTTCCATATACCAACTAATATGGTGACATACCCAATGATGTCTTGTAGGTCGTATGATAGGCCTAAAGTGCCTCTGGTAGTCGATCTTTCCATGCACTTCCCATCTCATCAACCGTCTTCTGTAGAATATTCTTGATTTGCTTATTCGACGTCTCTGCCTGGCCACTTATTTGAGGGTGATATGGAGTATCAACATTGTGATGAATCCCATGATTCCTCATATATGCATGAAACTTCCTGTCAGTGAAATGAGTTCCTCCATCACTGATCACCATCCTTGGGACTCTAAATCTTGAAAATATTATTTCATAAAACATCTTCTTGGAGTTCCTTGCATCGGCATTTCTGCATGGCATAGCTTCAACTCACTTGGAGTCATAATCTACTGCCACCAAAATATATTCACAGTTCTTTGACTTTGGAAATGGTCCCATATAGTCAATTCCCTAGACATCAAAGAGCTTAATCTGGAGGTTGTTGGTGAGTGGTATGGCATCTCGTGAATTTATATTCCCGTGCCTCTGACACGCTCCACATCTCCTAATGAAATCTTTTGTGTCTTCATACATGGTTGGTCAATAGAATCCACTCTGCCAAATCTTTGCATGAATGCGGAATCCCCATAATGTCCTCCATAGGGTGATGAGTGGCATCTTTCAATGATCTGAATGCCTTCCTCTGCCGATACACATCTTCTGAGCAAACCATCAGCACACACTCTGAAGAGGTACGGTGGATCTCATATGTGGAGACGACTTTCGTAGATGAGCTTTCTTTTATTCTCCATTGATGGTACATAACCTGCAACCATAAAATTGACAATATTCGCATACTAGGGGTCTGATCTGGTGATCTTGAAGAGAATGTCATCCCTCATCAAATCATTGATAGGTAATTCCTGCGGGTTCTCAGATTGTATTCTAGACAAGTGATCAGCAATAGGATTTTCTACTCCCTTTTTATCATTTATTTTTAAGTCAAATTCTTGGAGTAACAAAATCCATCTTATTAATTGAGGTTTATCATCTTTCCTAGTGAGCAAATATTTTAAAGCAGCATGATCAGTGTAGACAATCACTTTTGCTCCTACTAAGTAAGACCTAAACTTATCAATAGCAAAAACAATAGCTAGGAGTTCTTTTTCAGTTGTTGCATAATTAAGTTGAGCTCCTGTCAGAGTTTTGCTAGCATAAACAATTGCATGATGCTTTGTATCTTTTGCTTGTCCCAAAACTGCCCCCACAACATAGTCACTAGCATCACACATAATTTCAAAAGGTAAAGACCAATCAGGGGGTCGGATGATTGGTGCAGAGATGAATGCTTCTTTAAAAATGTTAACAGATTTCAAACATGCATCATCAAATTCAAAGGGAACATCCTTAGCTAACAGGTTTGTTAGTGATCTAGCAATATATAAAAAATCTTTTATGAATCGGCGATAAAAACCACAATGACCCAAAAAACTTTGGATCCTTTGATATTTATAGGTGGAGGTAGTCGTTCTATTACTTCAATTTTAGCTCTATCTACCTCAATTCCTCTTTCAGACACTAAGTGTCCTAGCACTATGCCTTCTCTAACAATGAAATAACATTTTTCCCAATTAAGGACTAAGTGCTTTTCTTCACATATTTGTAACACCTTGTCTAAATTTTTAAGACAATCATCAAAAGTTTTTCCATAAACAGAAAAATCATCCATGAAAACTTCTATAATTTCTTCAATCATATCAGAAAATATAGACATTATGCATCTTTTGTAATAGATCCGACCAAATTATAAGAACGTAATACAAAAATAATCACCGACGTGATCAAATTCCTGTACTTAAGCTACCATAACCCTGGTAGTCCAGAAATCTTGAAGGATTTCAAACAACTTTCATGATAAGCTAAGATCATAGTGATTCAATACAACACATCAAACGTTACAACATTTCATAAATAGCATACGGATTATACCCATCGGAGTTCAAAATAAAATATTACAAACCTAGTTTGTTTCACGGAAGCAACATAGTTCGATACATAACTTCATAAGTTCAAATACATTGCTAGATAGTAGTGATGTCTCACAAAAACATCTTAGATAAGATAACTAGTAGAGATCGCGTCCAACGATCTAGTCCTCATCTCTGGCTGGGAGGAGGCAGTACTTGCAGCACCTAGAATACAACAGGTCATCTACAACAGGTGGGAAATAAACCCCCGAGTACGAGAAGGTACTCAACTAGACTTACCTGTCATAAATCGGAAATAAAGGACACCAAGGATCATGCAAGGCTTTATAAGGTGGGTCTAGCTTGACGCATTTGCATAAAAGAGCTTATGAGCATAAGTAACCATTTGAAGCTTAGCATCAAGTTAATAATCATTAACCTGTCATCTATATTAGCACCTGTACTAGAGCACTCACTTTATTAGGAGCAAACAATATTAACCATAGCAGGTATAATAAGATTGTTATCATTATATCATCATTCCTGAACCATCATATTATTTAGTGTATCTACTTTGGAGATAAGCCCGTCAAGTTCTCACTAACCGGTGAGAGACGGTGACTCGAATCGAATTACAACTCAGCTGAGGGGGTATTCCTAACTCTCACCCTGGCATACTTTGCAAGGGTAGCCGTGGGTCACCTTTGGTACAACTCAAGAAACCAACTTCACGGGTTCGGTCAGCGCCAGCACTCTCAGGGATTACCCTTCTGCCAGGACGATCAGAACTTTTAAATCACCTGCCCTTGGACTCACGCCTACACTCCCTTCTGAGGCGCACTTTATACTTGCCAGAGCCCAGCCTGAGTTGAGCTACTCGGATTCGTGGTCAAGCACTCGGGCCCGGCCAGTTAAGAGAGAGGCATGCGTTTAACATGACAAAGAAAGGCTCTAAGAATCGGTCCTTAAGCGACACAAACGGAGCCACTGTAAGCCTACATCCTTACAAGCCCTCGTCCGGTCTCCATTCAAATTATACCAGGTTCTTTTCCACGATAGCAAATATAGCCAACCGTGCCACATATATAGTCTTATAGCTCGCAGGTGACAGGAAATCACTTGACTTCTACCGCTTAAAGCAGGGCTAAGCAATCTACTTGAGTCAGAGCTACATAGGATTCATGGTGATAATATCTGGACAAGGATTGGATATCCATGTAGCAAGTGTTTTCATCCAACACCTATAACTTAATGCAACAATATATATAACATAATACTTAATTGCATTTCAGAAATTAGGAGGCTTATAATGCTCTGGGGCTTGCCTTTAACAAAGTTGCATGCCTTGTGATCTGGGCACTCAACCACCACCTCTCCTGACTCCTCAGCTATGAGCTGCACCTCCTGAACTTCAGGTTTGGGCTGCTACACCTCTGGAGCTCCCTGGCTCGTCCTGTCGAATTCCAGCAAAGTCACGCCCTCCGGTACACCTATTGTATGCATATGCACAAGACGAATATCATGGATGCATAAAAGTGACATGGTGCTTATGATGGATGAATAACAGTAAGTAGGTAATTAACAAAGAATTACTGGACACTCGTTGACCGAGTAAGAATAGCTCTATTCAAATTACTTTAAAAATATGTGTCTATCTTTTCTTTAAAGAACAAGATTAAACTCACCTAACTTGCACAACCTAAGATAGAGATGTTCATCTTCATTTAAAGGCCTAACACCTGCACCTAAACTCGCCTTAATCAAATTTAAGTACCTAATACATCACCAACATGCTTAAGTATAATAAAGGCACACTTAATCAGAAAGTTCAGGTTTCACATAGAAAGGAGCAGTTTATTAAATCAATCACAACAGGAGTTCTACAAATCTAATTGACTTGCAAGAGGATATTCTGGAAAGCTTATGAAATTCTCTACAAATCATTTATAAAAATCAAAGCATGATTCAAAATTTTATTAGGTCAAATTAAAGAAAACACAGGATCTATTTTGTGCAAACAGAGAGCAAGCCAAAGCTGAGAGTCAACTTTGAACAGCTATAACTCTTAAACTATATAGCCAAATGCCACCAAAATTTAACAGCAACAAGATCATAAAATTCATAACAACTTTGTTATAGAGCATAGGACATGAAACCATCATTTACATAGAATAATTAACAACATCTCAAAATATGTTCAAGATTGGTAGATTCACTAAATTAAATATTTAGTGATGTAGCAAAAGCACATTTGAGCTAAACCAAGTTTACCAACTTATTACCCATCTCAAAAGAACACCAGAAAGTGTGGTGTCAACATCTAAATACTTTCTTTAATACACTTTATTAATTTCTTTAGATAATTAGGTGAATAAAGGAACCTATATCAAAACTCCATAATTAATTCTATAAAAATTACACTGGCTACCACATACATCTCGGAGGCTACCATAAAGTTTTCATAGCATTGGAGCAAGTATATTTTTCTATACCAAAAATAATAGACAGAAAGGCTGATTTTGGCATAAATTAGAAACCCTATTGAAAAGTATCAAACAACAGATTTCATATTTTTCTTGGGTTCTTACTAACATGAGAATAGCACTTCCAAATTTCACCTTTACTAGATCTACAGATAATTCATGAACATTCACACAAGATCCAACCATGCAAACAAGATAAATACATAACTCCACCATACAGTAGCCAAAATTGTTGAAATTTAAACTACAGGCTACTCAAGGCATAAACAGCACCCCATAAAAATTTCAAGTCATTTGGAGCTACACAACAACAGGTACAAATTTCTCCTATTCCCTACTAAATAAAAGAGATAATTTATAGCTTCAATTTTCATAACAGAACATGGCATATTTTATATTTTTAATAAAAACTATACTGCACAAGGAGCTCCATAAAATTTGAATCACTTCATTTGGATCTACCAATCTCAAGATATGGATTTTTGAATCTAGCATTCAAATCTATAAATAAGAAGAAAAGAAAAACAAAAACAAAATCCTAAACCTAACTCGGGCCGGCCCAACTTGGCTTCCCGGCCCACGGTCGTCTTTCGGCCCACGAACAGAAATAGGGGAAGGGGATGTCGGTGGCAGGAACTTCGCCGGCGGTGAGGTTTCCGGCGAGATGGTTAGCACCATCATGATCTACACGTCAAGCCGCATCGATAAAGGTAGATAACTAGGGTTAGGGTTCACTGGATCGTGCTCGTTGTCGGTGATGGCGGCGTGGCGGAGCTACCAGGCAGTGCGCCAGCGTGCTCGGGCCCTAATCGAGCTAGAAGAAGACGGCTACGGCTATGCTACACCCTAGGGAAGACAACAATGTAGTCTAGGGTTACGGCGAAGGCCCCGAATGTCACAGAACCGTCCAAATTATAAGAGCACAAGTCCAAAAACAATCACCGAAGCGATCAAATTCTCAAACTTGAGCCCATATAACTCCGGTAGTCCACGAAATCACGAGGGATTTCAAACCAAACCGAGAGCAACCAAGATCGTAGTGATTCAACATAACACAACACTTGTTACAACAGTTCATAAGTAGCTCTCATACATCGGAGTTTGAATAATTTATTACAAAACTAAAGTAAAGATTAGCAGAAGCAACATAATTTCTTAAAACATTTGAAATCAAATACTGCCAATACAGAGTCACATCCTGCAAAAGCATACCAGAAGAGATACTACAGAGACCATGCCCATATGGTCTAGTCTCCATGCCCTCATGGCGAAGACGATACTTGTAGCAACAAGTACGAATCTGCTACCTGCAACAGGTGGGAATAAACCCTGAGTACGAGAAGGTACTCAGCTAAACTTACCCGTCAAAAACCCGAAATAAAGTGACACCAAGGAGTACGCAAGGCTTTATAAAGTGGGCTAGCTGACTCATTTGTAGAAAAGCTTAATACAGATAAGTAACCATTATTTGCTTAAGCATCAAGTTAATCTTCATTAACCTGCTAACTATATTAGCACCTGTACTATAGCAATCACTTGATTAAGCTAAGCAAGCAATAATAACCATATCCGGTTTAATCATGGCTATCATCATCCACCTTATCATCAATTCTGAACCATCAATATACTTAGTGTATCTACGCTGGAGATACGAGTCAAGTTTCTCACTATCCAGGAGAGACGACGACTCGAATCGATTCCAACTCAGCTGAGGGGGTATTCCTGACACTCACCCGGCAAACCCCGCTAATGGCAGCCGTAGATAACCTTTGATACAACTCAGGGTGGGCCCGAACAACACCGCGTTCTCGGGGATACCAGTGGCTAGGATGCTCAGGACTTTTAACTCACCTGCCCTTGGACCATCTGGCTCCCTTCCGAGGCAACTTCCACTTTTCGACTTCGTAGCCTGAGTTGAGCTACCAGGCTTCACGGTCGGCAACCTCAGGCCGGCCAGCTAAATGTCAGGCATGCATTCAAAATGACATAGAAGGCTCCAGGTCTCGGTCCTTAATCGACACAGGTGGCATCACTACAACCGTAAGACCCCGTTCGGTCTTTTATTCATATTAACACATAGTTCTTTTCCACGATAGCAAATATAGCCAACCGTGACCTGATAAAGCCCTAGATCTCGCAGGTGATAGGAAATCACTTGACTTCTACCGGTCTAACTAAGCAGGGCTAAGCATAGATACGATCCTATCTACATAGGATTCAAGGTTCAAATTGCTGGACAAGGAGTGTTATCAATGCAGCAAGGGTTTTCAACCAACTCCTATAACGTAATGCAACAATACATATATAACACAGATATAGATCATTGCTTTGAAAGTAGGAGGCTTATAATGCTCCGGGGCTTGCCTTAACCGAAAGAAGATAGAGATAGGTTTGGCTTCAAGAACGGTTCCCACGTCTTCTCTGGCTTCGTCGGACTGGACCTCCGGCTCCCGAACGGACTCTAGCTTCGGGGTTCACGCCTTGTGGAGCTTTACGGTCACCACGATTCTTGGCACACCTATTGCATGTATATGCATCCAATGAATTTCATGTATGCACCAAAGATGACATGATGATTTATGAACATGTATGAATGATGTGAAGATGAATGTAATGATATTGCAACATCATGAGCACAAAACCAAGTCAGGTGCTCTATTCAAATCACTTCAAGCTTAGGTGCAAATTTTCTCTCTGGTATTAACATGTTTAAATATCCCTAAGCAACCACTAAGTGCCACAAGGTTAAGACTAAACACACACATAACAAGATTCCAGAAAATTAGGATTCCCAACATGTTATCAGCAGTAGCTAAGAAAACTCATAACTAGAGTTTTACAAATCCAAATGACTAGAAAGAGGACATTCTGGAAAGATTATGAAATTGTCTATATTTCATTTATAAACATCTAAGCATGATTTCATCATTTACCAAGTCGAAATAGCACATGTACAGAATCTGTTCTAGAAGACAGAGAGCACTTCCAAAACTGAACCCAACTTGGAACAGCTGCCATTTCTAAACTATAAGTCCAAATGCTACCAAAATTTACCAGCAACTAGTTCATGAAGTTCTGAACAACTTTGATATAGATCACCAAGCATGAAAACATCATTAACATAGCTTAATTTGCTTAACTACCAAATCTGTCCAGAAAAGGTAGATTTGTACAATTAATATTAAGTGATGTTGAGAACATCACAAATGACCTACCCAACTTCAGTAACAGTTAGATCATGATTAAGTAACATCAAGTCAAGTCATGACACTGTTGACGGTTCTTAAGTATCAATTTTAATTATCCAATAAATAAGGAAAAGGACCTATATGCAAGCAACACCTAGAATTAGGGTTTGATCTGACAGAATTCCACGAGTTTTGTTGTTTATCTGTTTCTGCAGGGGGTTATCAGGAAATACAAAGGAAAGGCCCACACGTCGGAATTACATAGAGATATTAACGTGTTCACCGATTTTCTATCATCTAGAAGACTCCAGAAGCCACGGGATCGAACGGGAGGCCGAACGGGCCCGGGACCAGGGCGCCCGCCCTGGACCCTGGGGCGCCCGTCCTAGGTCTGCAACCAATCAGGACGAGTCTCGCGGATTATGCCCCACCGACCTAAAGGATCAAGGAAAACCGTGCGATTAATGTCGGTTTGATCCGACGGCCCAGGTTCACTTGAAGGGACTATATAAGCAGGACCCCTGGCCCCTGGAGAGGAGAATCCAAGTCCATTATTTTCATATTTTCCAGAGAGGATTCAGAGAGAGAGGTTCCCTTAGGGTTCCCACCTCATTAGGGCTTAGCATCCAATGTGAGATTAGACTTAGTTCTTCTAGATTGAGAGAGATAGAGTGGAGGTATAGATCGAAGGAAGCCCGGCCTATCGGTGACTACTTCGAGGTTGTACCTGCAGGATCAAGTTCTCCTAACCCGAGGCTTGCTCCTAGGATTCTTCAGTATTTCGACTTCTAAATTCTAGTAAGTTCTTTGTTTTATTATTCTTTGGTTTATGAGTTTACTTTAATCTCTTCGCGTAGAGTTTAGAGTAATCATCTCTAGCGTAAACGAGGTGTTTGGGCTAGGATACTCATAGATATCCCCTGTCTAGCCGGACCGTGGTAGTAGCGAGGAACGTGACATTTCCGTAGCTACCTTTGTATTCCATATCCCGTTAGCAGGATCGATAGGGTTTATAGGTGCGGGTCGAACATCCTTTGAGGTGTCTAGATTCCGTGAGCCTCCCCAATAGAGCAGTAGATCATCCTTACCAAGGTTAGAACGAGAGTGCAGTTGCAGTCTTCTCTATACATCGCTCACATCAAATCACAGTGGTTGTAGCCTAAAGGTTAGTAGTAATAGATTTGGTTAGTCAGATGCACGCTTTCTCCTAGTGGTAAAAAAATAAATACGATACTCTGGATAACATCCCGGGTGAAGTGCTCACCGATATCCGTGCGCTTGCGGATCATTTCCTAATTGCGTTACCAAATATCAACAAGCATTTCTGGCGCCGTTGCCGGGGAGAAAGACGGTTTGCTGAGATAACCTTGAATCTTACTACTAGCTTGTACCTATACTTTTATCTTTCTTTATCTTTTTATTCCTTATCTTTTCTTTATATCTTTCTTTATCTTTTTATTCCTTATCTTTTCTTTATTCTTACCTTATGGAGAACCAAGATTCTAAATCAATCTATCAATTTGCAACACCTTCGGAAACTGACCTTTTACCATGGGAGTCATCACAGCCTATCCAAACATCCCAGTATAGGTTAAGTTCAAGGTTAATTGCCATGATTGAGAACCTATCCTTTTCGGGAAAGGAAGACGAAAAATCCTTACTTTCATATTAGAGATTTTGAGCAAACATGCGATTGTCTTCGCATTGAAGGCATTTCTGATAAGACTTTACGTTGGAAGCTTTTTCCTTTTTCCTTAAGAGGAGAAGCTAGACGATGGTATAGTCAGAAGGTAAGTCAACAACGAGGTGAATGGGGAGTCTTACGAGCCAACTTCTGTTTAGATTTTTATTCCCTCGATCGTATCGCCGACCTTAGACTCGAAGTTCTATCTTTTAAACAAAAAGAAAATGAAACTTTGGGAAAATCCTGGAAACGTTTTTATGATCTTTTAGAATCTGGTCCAAAACTCAATATTGAAGACCCTATTCTCCTTTTTCATTTCTTTCGAGGTCTTCAGAAAGATCATAAACAAATGCTACATACAATGTCTAGAGGTTCTTTCTTTCGTATCCCTACTGATGAAGCTAGAGCGATCCTAGATAGAATCCTAGAAGCTGAGATGGATAATACCCTCCATGATGAAACCTACGAAGCCGAAGTAGACACTCTGCCAAATTCTTCACCTACTTCAGCTATCCCAAGTTTTGAGCCACAAAAGGAAGAAATTCCACCACCTGATTTCATGCTGGATATAGAATCCGATCTTTTTGCCGATTTTGGAAACATTTCAAACTACCATTCTATAGACAAACCCCAAAGCGGCCATTATAGCATTTGTTTACCAAGTGAATATCAATTGAGAGAGCTTATCTCAGTCATGAGTAGCGAATGGTTGGAGGAGTCAGAGCTTTCCTCTGAAGTGATCCGTTTGGATACACCTCCTATCACTATACGCTGTGCTTATGATTCTGATCAATTTGATGCTCTCTATAATCCTGTTGTGGGGATCAATATCATGTCTGAAGCTTTTGCACTTAAATTATTTGGAAAATTAATTTTAACCCCCACAACAAAGTTCATGAAGGAATCTTCGGGACGATTGGTTGTTGACGGTTCTTAAGTATCAATTATAACCATCAAATAAATAAAGAAAAGGACCTATATGCAAGCAACACCTAGAATTAGGGTTTGATCTAACAGAATTCCACGAGTTTTGATGTTTATCTATTTCTGTAGGGGGTTATCAGGAAATACGGAAGAAAGGCCCACATGTCGGATTAATGACGGGATATTAACCGAACACGTAATTATCTTACATCTAGAAGATTCCAGAAGCCACGGGAACGAACGAGAGCCGTAACGGGCCAGGACACAGGGCGCCCGCCCTGTGCCCTAGGGCGCCCGCCCTGCCCCCGGGACCAATCAGGTCGAGTCTCGCGGATTATGCTCCACCGCCTTTGAGGATCAAGGAAAACCGTAGGATGAAGGTCGGTTTGATCCGACGGTCCAGATTCATCCAAAAGGGCTATATAAGCAAGGCCCCTGACCCCTGGTGGAGAAGACCCCAATTCATTATTCAGTTGCATATCTTTAGTTAGGGTTTAGAGAGAGAGGTTCCCTCTAGGGTTCCCACCTCTTAGGGCTTAGCATCCAATGTGAGAGTAGAATTAGTTCTACTAGATTGAGAGAGATAGAGTGGAGGTGTAGATCGGAGGAAGCCGGCCTGTCGGTGTCTACTCCGAGGTTGTACCTGCGGGAGCAAGTTCTTCTAACCCGAGGCTTGTTCTCAGGATTCTTCAGTATTTCGACTTCTAAATTCTAGTAAGTTCTTTGTTTTATTGTTCTTTGGTTTATGAGTTTACTTTGATCTCTTCGCGTAGAGTTTAGAGTAATCATCTCTAGCGTAAACGTGGTGTTTAAGCTAGGATACTCATAGATATCCCCTCGTCTAGCCGGACCGTGGTAGTAGCGAGGAACGTGACAATTCCGAGTTACCTTTGTATTCCATATCCCGTTAGCAGGATCAATAGGGTTTATAGGTGCGGGTTGAACATCCTTTGTGGTGTCTAGATTCCGTAAACCTCCCCAATAGAACAGTAGATCATCCTTACCAAGGTTAGAAGAAGAGTGCGGTTGTAGTCTTCTCTATACATCACTCACATCGAATCATAGTGGTTGTAGCCTAAAGGTTAGTAGTAATAGATTTGGTTAGTCAGATGCACTCTTTCTCCTAAAGGTAAAAATATAAATACGATACCCAGGATAACATCTCGGGTGAAGTGCTCACCGATATCCGTGCGCTTGCGGATCCTATTTCCTAATTGCGTTACCAAATATCAACAAGCATTTCTGGCGCCGTTGCCGGGGAGAAAGACGGTTTGCTAAGATAACCTTGAATCTTACTACTAGCTTGTACCTATACTTTTATCTTTCTTTATCTTTTTATTCCTTATCTTTTCTTTATTCTTACCTTATGGAGAACCAAGATTCTAAATCAATCTATCAATTTGTAACACCTTCAGCAACTGACCTTTTACCATGGGAGTCATCACAGCCTATCCAAACATCCTAGTATAAGTTAAGTTCAAGGTTGATTGCGATGATTCAAAATTTATCTTTTTCGGGAAAGGAAGACGAAAACCCTTACCTTCATATTAGAGATTTTGAGCAAACATGCGATTGTCTTCGCATTGAAGGCATTTCTGATAAGACTTTACGTTGGAAGTTTTTTCCTTTTTCTTTAAGAGGAGAAGCTAGACGATGGTATAGTCAGAAGGTAAGTCAACAGCAAGGTGAATGGGGAGTTTTAAGAGCCAACTTTTGTCTAGATTTTTATTCCCTTGACCATACTGGTGACCTTAGACTCGAAGTCCTATCTTTTAAACAAAAAGATAATGAAACTTTGGGGAAATCCTGGAAACGTTTTTCTGATCTTTTAGAATCTGGTCCAAAACTTTTGCTTGAAGACACTGTTCTTTTATTTCACTTTTTTCGAGGTCTTCAGAAAGATAATAAACAAATGCTGCATACTATGGCTAGAGGTTCTTTCTTTCGTATCCCTACTGATGAAGCTAAGGGGATCTTGAATAGAATCCTAGAAGCTGAGATGGATAATGCCCTCCATGATAAAACCTACGAAGCCGAAGTAGACACTCTGCCAAATTTTTCATCTACTTTAGCTATCCCAGGTTCTGAGCCACAAAAGGAAGAAATTCTACCATCTGATTTCATGCTAGACATAGAATCCGATCTCTTTGCCGATTTTGGAAACATTTCAAACTACCATTCTATAGACCGACCCCAAAACGGCCAATTTAGCATTTGTTTACCAAGTAAACGTCAATTGAGAGAGCTTATCTCGGTTATGAGTAGCGAATGGTTAGAGGAGTCAGAGCTTTCCTCTGAAGTAATCCGAGTGGACACACCCTCTATAACTATACGCTGTGCTTATAATTCTGATCAATTTAACGCTCTCTATAATCCTGTTGTGGGGATCAATATTATGTCCGAAGCTTTTGCACTTAATTTATTTGGGAAACTTGTTTTAACCCCCACAACAAAGGTCAAAAAGGAATCTTCGGGACGATTAGTCCCCAGTCTTGGAATTATTAATCTCCTACCCTTTATGGTAGAAGGCTCCATGGTTCATTTGAACTTTTATATCTTTGATATATGGGGTTTCGACCTACTGATTGGACAACCTTTTAGAAGACTCCTTTATGAAGGTAAAACTGGAAAGCTCCACATTTCCTTGGGAAAGGATTTTAAACTTCCAATTACAATAACTCACTCCTTGAATAATAAGACCGAGCCATATCTTTTGCCTGATTCTATGGTAAAGGCTGCATCTCTAGAACTTTTAGATGATCCAGACTTAGAAGAGGAAGCCCCCTTCTTCACTGAAGAAGAGGCCGAACCTTCTGAACCTGAACCCTTAGATGAGTTTATAGAAACACCTAGACCCCCCATAGAACTCAAAACTTTACCACCCGGTCTTATCTATGCTTTCCTAAACAATAATCCAGAGTTTCCTGTGATCATTAGTAATAAACTCACTCAGGAACAAACTCTGCGATTAATGACCGTTTTAGAAAAACATCACTCAGTCTTTGGCTACTCACTCCAAGATCTTACAGGAATCAGTCCTATGATTTGCACCCATCGCATTCCGACAGATCCTTCTGTTACACCCTCTCGAGAGCCTCAACGTAGACTTAACAACACGATGAGAGAGGTAGTTAAAAAAGAAGTTATAAAGTTGCTGCATGCAGGGATTATATATCCTGTGCCGCATAGTGAGTGGGTAAGCCCTGTTCAAGTTGTGCCTAAAAAGGGAGGCATGACTGTTGTTACTAATGATAAGAATGAGCTAATTCCGCAACGCACCGTCACTGGGTGGCGGATGTGCATAGACTATAGAAAACTTAATAAAGCCATGAAAAAGGATCATTTTCCTTTGCCTTTTATAGATGAGATGCTTGAGCGGTTAGCGAACCATTTGTTCTTCTGTTTCTTAGATGGATATTCAGGGTACCACCAGATCCCGATCCATCCTGATGATCAAAGCAAAACCACTTTTACCTGTCCATACGGAACTTATGCTTATCGTAGAATGTCTTTTGGGTTATGTAATGCACCAGCTTCTTTTCAAAGATGTATGATGTCTATATTTTCTGATATGATTGAAGAGATTATGGAAGTTTTCATGGATGATTTCTCAGTTTATGGAAAAACTTTTGATAGTTGTCTTGAGAACTTAGATAAGGTTTTGCAAAGATGTGAAGAAAAGCACTTAATCCTTAATTGGGAAAAATGTCATTTTATGGTTAGAGAAGGAATAGTGCTAGGACACCTAGTGTCTGAAAGAGGTATTGAGGTAGATAGAGCTAAAATTGAAGTAATTGAACAACTACCTCCACCTGTGAGTATAAAAGGAATTCAAAGTTTTCTTGGCCATGCTGGTTTTTATCGCAGATTTATAAAAGACTTTTCATTTATTGCGAGACCACTTACTCTTTTGCTAGCCAAGGATGCTCCTTTCGAATTTGATGATGCATGTCTAAATTCTTTCAATTTATTAAAGCAAGCACTCATCTCTGCACCAATCATTCAACCCCCTGATTGGTCGTTGCCTTTTGAAATTATGTGTGATGCTAGTGATTATGCTGTGGGGGCAGTTTTGGGACAAACTAAAGATAAAAAGCATCATGCAATTGCTTATGCAAGTAAAACTTTGACAGGAGCTCAACTTAATTATGCAACCACTGAAAAAGAGCTTCTGGCTGTTGTTTTTGCCATTGATAAATTTAGATCTTATTTAGTTGGAGCTAAAATAATTGTTTACACTGATCATGCTGCACTAAAATATTTGCTCACTAAAAAAGATGCTAAACCTCGCCTAATTAGATGGATTTTATTACTCCAAGAATTTGACTTAGAAATAAAAGATAAAAAGGGAGTAAAAAATTCTGTTGCTGATCACTTGTCTAGAATGTACTTTAAGAATTCACAGGAACCCCCCATTAATGACTCACTCCGGGACGACATGCTTTACAGGATTAACAGATCTGACCCCTGGTATGCAGATATTGTTAATTTTATGGTTTCAGGTTATGTACCACCCAGAGCAAACAAGAAGAAGCTTATTCAGGAAAGTCGTTCACATATATGGGATGAGCCATATCTCTTCCGAGTATGCGCTGATGGCCTACTTAGAAGATGTGTGACCACTGAGGAAGGATTGAAGATCATCGACAGATGTCACTCATCACCATACGGAGGTCACTATGGAGCATTCCGTACACATTCAAAGATCTGGCAATGTGGATTCTACTGGCCTACGATGTACGATGACACGAAGCAATATATCAGAAGATGTGGGCCATGTCAAAGGCACGGAAACATAAATACAAGGGATACCATGCCACTCACCAACAGCCTTCAGATTGAACTCTTTGATGTCTGGGGAATAGACTACATGGGTCCATTTCCCCCATCAAAGAAGTGTGAGTTCATCTTGGTGGCGGTTGATTACGTCTCCAAGTGGGTAGAGGCACTACCTTGCAAGCATGCCGACAATATCAGTTCGAAGAGGATGTTTGAGGAAATCATATTTCCAAGATTTGGAGTCCCTAGGGTGGTGATAAGTGATGGGGGATCACACTTCATCGACAAACGCTTTGAGCATTATCTAGCAAAACATGGAATCCATCACAACGTTGCTACCCCATATCATCCTCAGACAAGTGGCCAAGCAGAGACTTCTAACAAGCAAATCAAGAACATTCTTCAGAAGACGGTGAACGAGATGGGAACGGCATGGAAGGACAAGTTACCCGATGCACTCTGGGCTTACCGGACAGCATACAAGACCCCAATTGGAATGTCTCCATACCAATTGGTATATGGAAAGACCTGTCACCTACCTGTTGAACTTGAGTTCAAGGCACACTGGGCCATAAAAAGATGGAATATGGACCTAGATATCGCCGGAAAACATAGAAGAATGCAATTATCGGAGTTGGAAGAATGGCGGGAGAAAGCATATCACAATTCAAAGATCTACAAAGAAAGAGTCAAGAGATGGCATGACAAGAGGATCAAGAAGAAGGAGTTCTCACCCGGAGATAAGGTATTACTTTTTAATTCCAGGGTGAAGCTTTTCGGGCATGGAAAGCTCCGGAGCAAATGGGAAGGACCATTCAAGGTAATTCATTCATCATCCCACGGAGCTATCACACTTCAAAATGACGAAGGTACGTTATTCAAGGTAAATGGTCAACGTCTTAAATTATTTTTAGAGCCTAATAAAGAATTAGAAGAAATAGACGTGATCAATTTTTACCTTCCAATTAAAAATTAAAGCCGGGATGACCTTGCCGACGCCAACAAGAGGATCGATGAGTTAGAGCATAATCTTAGGAGGCGTGAGCGTCGCTGAGCTATCTAGATTAGATCTTGGGGCTATATATGTGTTAGTTATTATTAGATTCGATTAGGTTCGCTTATAATCAGTTTAGATCTATTATAGTCGGTTATTATTATTATTCGGTTGTAATAAATGCCTCAAGATTAATAAAGATTATTATTAGTATGTCTTGTGTGTCTCTACTTTACTTTTGTGCAAGAAAGCAGAAAACAAGTATGGGGGAGATTCCCTGACATGTCACACACACTTCGATCGCACCACTCCATGAACCAGGTACACACTCTGCACACTTTTATTACACACTTACACACTCACCTTAGTTTGTGCAGAATTTTATCTCTCTAAACATGATAAATTAAAAAGATAAAAATTCTTATAATCATGATCAATCTCACTCTGTGATATTTCCTGGAAACCTGCAATTATTAAAATTATTTCAAAACCCTGTGTTGCTAAAAGTCATTGTGGAATAAGAGATGGTAAGGGTATGAGTACCTTATTCTTAGTATCTTTATTGCTTGGAGAATTTGTTTTAAAAATCTCAAAATTATAGCTACCATCCTCAAGTTTTATATGCCTGCTAAACATGAAAATATTAATTAAAGCTATCTGCTTTGTATTGAGTTTGTTCAAAACAAGTTAGACCCTTGTTGAGAGATTTATCATACTCCTAAGATCAAGACATTTTTATTCAGAAAGATTCACTCTTCCGAAGTATTATTGCGTTAGAGGCATGGGCTATGCAAAATTATGAATATATCGAGGAAATAAAAAGGAGCAAGTGCTCGATAACCTCGTGGAAAAAAATGGACAAGTGTCCGGTAGTAGAATTAGGGGTACCTCGGTATCCACCCAAAATAAAAAAAAAGAAAAAAGAAAAATGAGATATGATAAAAATATGATGGAAAGAAAATGATAGCCCATGGTCCCTCTAATAAGCAATATGCCAGTAAGAGTGACAAGTTTTTAATTTTCAAAGTCTTTGATCTAAAGAGTATGGTATTCTTCTCCTCGGATCCGGTTTTGACCATACAATAAATGCAAGGTATGTATGCTTAAAGAATTATTTTTGCAAAATCAAAACAGCCTCAGAGAGAAATATAAAAGATAATGAGTGATTCTGAGGGTACCTATGAGGATAAAGGTATGCTAAGTTTTTCTTTTCAAAAATATGTAAAAACTCCAAGTGATAGGGATTAAGAAGAAGAAAGGCTCTTTACTCTGACCATATATTTCCCTGACTATAAGTGCACAGTGGATTTTTACAACACCCTGCAGGTATGAAAGAATGTTTCAACCCCAGATGTTTTATTAACCAACCTTTTCTCGAGGACGAGTAAAAGCCTAAGTATGGGGGTGTTTGTTGACGGTTCTTAAGTATCAATTATAACCATCAAATAAATAAAGAAAAGGACCTATATGCAAGCAACACCTAGAATTAGGGTTTGATCTAACAGAATTCCACGAGTTTTGCTGTTTATCTATTTCTGTAGGGGGTTATCAGGAAATACGGAAGAAAGGCCCACATGTCGGATTAATGACGGGATATTAACCGAACACGTAATTATCTTACATCTAGAAGATTCCAGAAGCCACGGGAATGAACGGGAGCCGTAACGGGCCAGGACACAGGGCGCCCGCCCTGCCCCCGGGACCAATTAGGTCGAGTCTCGCGGATTATGCTCCACCGCCTTTGAGGATCAAGGAAAACCGTAGGATGAAGGTCAGTTTGATCCGATGGTCCAGATTCATCCAAAAGGGCTATATAAGCAAGGCCCCTGACCCCTGGTGGAGAAGACCCCAATTCATTATTCAGTTGCATATCTTTAGTTAGGGTTTAGAGAGAGAGGTTCCCTCTAGGGTTCCCACCTCTTAGGGCTTAGCATCCAATGTGAGAGTAGAATTAGTTCTACTAGATTGAGAGAGATAGAGTGGAGGTGTAGATCGGAGGAAGCCGGCCTGTCGGTGTCTACTCCGAGGTTGTACCTGCGGGAGCAAGTTCTTCTAACCCGAGGCTTGTTCTCAGGATTCTTCAGTATTTCGACTTCTAAATTCTAGTAAGTTCTTTGTTTTATTGTTCTTTGGTTTATGAGTTTACTTTGATCTCTTCGCGTAGAGTTTAGAGTAATCATCTCTAGCGTAAACGTGGTGTTTAAGCTAGGATACTCATAGATATCCCCTCGTCTAGCCGGACCGTGGTAGTAGCGAGGAACGTGACAATTCCGAGTTACCTTTGTATTCCATATCCCGTTAGCAGGATCAATAGGGTTTATAGGTGCGGGTTGAACATCCTTTGTGGTGTCTAGATTCCGTAAACCTCCCCAATAGAACAGTAGATCATCCTTACCAAGGTTAGAAGAAGAGTGCGGTTGTAGTCTTCTCTATACATCACTCACATCGAATCATAGTGGTTGTAGCCTAAAGGTTAGTAGTAATAGATTTGGTTAGTCAGATGCACTCTTTCTCCTAAAGGTAAAAATATAAATACGATACCCAGGATAACATCTCGGGTGAAGTGCTCACCGATATCCGTGCGCTTGCGGATCCTATTTCCTAATTGCGTTACCAAATATCAACATTGGTCCCCAGTCTTGGAATTGTGAATGTCCTACCCTTTATGGTAGAAGGCTCCATGATTCATTTGAACTTTTATATCTTTGATACATGGGACTTTGACCTGTTGATAGGACAACCATTTAGAAGACTCCTTTATGAAGGTCAAACTGGAAAGCTACACATTTCTTTTGGAAAGGATTTTAAATTCCCTATGACAATTTCTCACTCCTTGAATAATAAGATCGAGTCATCTCTTTTGCCTGATCCTATGGAAGAGGTAAAAGCTGCGTCTCTAGAGCTTTTAAATGAATCAGACTTAGAAGAAGAAGCCCCTTTCTTCATAGAAGAGGAAGCTGAACCTTCTGAACCTGAACCTTTAGATGAGTTTGCAGAAACACCCAGACCTCCTATAGAGCTTAAAACTTTACCACCCGGTCTTATCTATGCTTTCCTAAACAATAATCCAGAGTTTCCTGTGATCATTAGTAATAAACTCACTCAGGAACAAACTCTGCGATTAATGACCGTTTTAGAAAAACATCACTCAATCTTTGGCTACTCACTCCAAGATCTTACAGGAGCTCAACTTAATTATGCAACCACTGAAAAAGAGCTTCTGGCTGTTGTCTTTGCCATTGATAAATTTAGATCTTACTTAGTAGGAGCTAAAATAATTGTTTACACTGATCATGCTGCATTAAAATATTTGCTCACTAAGAAAGATGCTAAACCTCGCCTAATTAGATGGATCTTGTTACTCCAAGAATTTGACTTAGAAATAAAAGATAAAAAGGGAGTAGAAAATTCTGTTGCTGATCACTTGTCTAGAATGCACTTTAAGGATCCACAGGAAACACCCATTAATGATTCACTCCGGGACGACATGCTCTATGGAATCAACAGGTCTGACCCCTGGTATGCAGATATTGTTAATTTTATGGTTTCAGGGTATGTACCACCAGGAGCGAACAAGAAGAAGCTTATTCAAGAAAGTCGTTCACACATATGGGATGAGCCATACCTCTTCCGAGTATGCGCTGATGGCTTACTCAGAAGGTGTGTGACCACTGAGGAAGGGTGGAAGATCATCGACAGATGCCATTCATCACCATACGGAGGTCATTATGGAGCATTCCGTACACATTCAAAGATCTGGCAATGTGGATTCTATTGGCCTACAATGTATGAAGACACAAGGCAATATATCAGAAGATGTGGGCCATGTCAAAGGCACGGAAACATAAATACAAGAGATGCTATGCCACTCACCAACAACCTTCAGATTGAGCTCTTTGATGTTTGGGGAATAGACTACATGGGTCCATTTCCTCCATCAAAGAAGTGTGAATTCATCTTGGTGGCAGTTGACTACGTCTCCAAGTGGGTAGAAGCACTACCTTGCAAGCGTGCCGACAATATTAATTCAAAGAGGATGTTTGAAGAGATTATATTTCCAAGATTTGGAGTCCCTAGGGTGGTGATAAGTGATGGGGGATCACACTTCATTGACAAACGCTTTGAGCATTATCTAGCAAAACATGGAATCCGTCACAACGTTGCTACCCCATATCATCCTCAGACAAGTGGCCAAGCAGAGACTTCCAACAAGCAAATCAAGAACATTCTTCAGAAAACAGTAAATGAGATGGGAACAGCATGGAAGGAAAAGTTACCCGATGCACTCTGGGCATACCGGACAGCATACAAGACCCCAATTGGAATGACCCCATACCAATTGGTGTACGGGAAGACTTGCCACTTGCCTGTTGAACTAGAGTTCAAAGCACACTGGGCCATAAGAAGATGGAATATGGACCTAGATGTTGCTGGACATCATAGAAGAATGCAACTATCAGAATTGGAAGAATGGCGAGAGAAAGCATATCACAATTCGAAGATCTACAAAGAAAGAGTCAAAAGATGGCATGACAAGAGGATCAAGAAGAAGCAGTTCTCACTCGGAGATAAGGTATTACTTTTTAATTCCAGGGTGAAGCTTTTCAGGCATGGAAAACTCCAGAGTAAATGGGAAGGACCATACAAGGTAGTCAATTCATCATCCCACGGAGCTATTACACTTCAAAACGACGAAGGTACGTTATTCAAGGTAAATGGTCAACGTCTTAAATTATTTTTAGAACCCAATAAAGAATTAGAAGAAATAGACGTGATCCATTTTTACCTTCCGATGGAGAATTAAAGCCCAACTTTTTTAATCTGACGTTTTTGGGCCACGTATATATTTTTCGGGATAAAATACTTCTAGAAACACGCTCGAGCAAGCGGGCCTGCAGAGGAGGCAGGCCCAGGGTGGGCGCCCTGAGGATGAGGGCGGGCACCCTGCCCTGGTGTCCCCTCGGCCCCGGCCTCTTCTGACGTGCTTTCCTCATCTATGGTTATCCAGAAAATTCCACGAATGGGTTGTTACGCACGCCCGGCGGTGGGATGGATCTATGGAAACCCTAGAGGCACTTTTTGACCCCTATATAAACAGACCCCTGACGTCAGCTTTCAACACCAATTCATTCAATCCTTCTCTCCTCCTCAATTAGAGCTTGTCTAGTTCCTTGCTTCTCCAATGGCCGACAAGACCCACCTGTTGATATTTAGTAACGCAATTAGGAAATAGGATCCGCAAGCGCACGGATATCGGTGAGCACTTCACCCGAGATGTTATCCTGGGTATCGTATTTATATTTTTACCTTTAGGAGAAAGAGTGCATCTGACTAACCAAATCTATTACTACTAACCTTTAGGCTACAACCACTATGATTCGATGTGAGTGATGTATAGAGAAGACTACAACCGCACTCTTCTTCTAACCTTGGTAAGGATGATCTACTATTCTATTGGGGAGGTTTACGGAATCTAGACACCACAAAGGATGTTCAACCCGCACCTATAAACCCTATCGATCCTGCTAACGGGATATGGAATACAAAGGTAACTCGGAATTGTCACGTTCCTCGCTACTACCACGGTCCGGCTAGACGAGGGGATATCTATGAGTATCCTAGCTTAAACACCACGTTTACGCTAGAGATGATTACTCTAAACTCTACGCGAAGAGATCAAAGTAAACTCATAAACCAAAGAACAATAAAACAAAGAACTTACTAGAATTTAGAAGTCGAAATACTGAAGAATCCTGAGAACAAGCCTCGGGTTAGAAGAACTTGCTCCCGCAGGTACAACCTCGGAGTAGACACCGACAGGCCGGCTTCCTCCGATCTACACCTCCACTCTATCTCTCTCAATCTAGTAGAACTAATTCTACTTTCACATTGGATGCTAAGCCCTAAGAGGTGGGAACCCTAGAGGGAACCTCTCTCTCTAAACCCTAACTAGAGATATGCAACTGAATAATGAATTGGGGTCTTCTCCACCAGGGGTCAAGGGCCTTGCTTATATAGCCCTTTTGGATGAATCTGGACCGTCGGATCAAACCGACCTTCATCCTACGGTTTTCCTTGATCCTCAAAGGCGGTGGAGCATAATCCGCGAGACTCGACCTGATTGGTCCCGGGGGCAGGGCGGGCGCCCTAGGGCACAGGGCGGGCGCCCTGTGTCCGGCCCCGTTACGGCTCCCGTTCGTTCCCGTGGCTTCTGGAATCTTCTAGATGTAAGATAATTACGTGTTCGGTTAATATCCCGTCATTAATCCGACATGTGGGCCTTTCTTCCGTATTTCCTGATAACCCCCTGCAGAAATAGATAAACAGCAAAACTCGTGGAATTCTGTTAGATCAAACCCTAATTCTAGGTGTTGCTTGCATATAGGTCCTTTTCTTTATTTATTTGATGGTTATAATTGATACTTAAGAACCGTCAACACCACCGCAACTGGGAGATCGTCCCTTACAACCTCAACCGCAAGCCCAAGGATGACCCCAACGCCTACGTCCCGGCCAACACAGAGCGACAGCTAGCAGCCCCACCATCAAACCAGCACAGCTCAATCTCATCCTACTACGCCCAACCAGTTCTTACTACACCACCGAAGCGCCGCAGGACCATAGCAGATGTGGATGAGGACATCAGGACAGCAAATAGACATATTATGGAACTTCAGTTCACAGTTAGCTCCCTTAGTAGGCAGGTCTCCAACCTGAACACTACTGTGCTCGCGCTTAAACATGACCTTTCTGATGCCCTTGCTAGGATCAGGGATTTAGAGCAACACTGAGCTATCTAGATTAGACCTTGAGGTAGTGTGTCTTAGTCTTCATCATTAGATTCAATTCGATTAAATTCAGTTTAGATTAGTTTGCTTCATTAGTCAGTGTAATAAATGCCTCAAGACAAATAAAGATTATTATTATTATTATGCCTCGTGTATCTCCACTTTATTTTTATGCAAGAAAGCAGGAAACAAGTATGGGAGAATCCCCCCGACATGGTAAATGCACTTCGATTGCACCACTCCACGATTCAGGTACATACTCTGCACGCTTTATTTACATATATACAAATACATATTGGGCTGTGTAGAATATTGTTCCTAACATGATAATTTAAAAAGACAAAAATATTTTTAATCATGATCAGTCTCACTCTGTGATATTTCTGAAAACCTGCATTTATTGAAAATCATTTTAAAAACCATGTGTTACTCAAGTCATTGTGGAATGTGAGATGGAAGAATATGAGTATCTTATTCTTGAAATCTTTGTCGCTTGGAGATTTTCTTTTCAAAAACTTCAAAAATATAGCTACCATCCTCAATATTTTATATGCCTGATAAACCTAAAAATATTAATTTGCTTTGTATTGAGTTTGTGCAAAACGAGTTAGACCCTTGTTGAGAGATTTATCATGCTCCCAAGATCAAGACATTTTTATTCAGAAAGATTCACTCTTCCGAAGTATTATTGCATTAGAGGCATGGGCTATGCAAAAATATATTTTGAGGAAATAAAAAGGAGCAAGTGCTCGACAACCTCGCAGAAAAATGGACAAGTGTCCGGAAGTAGAATTAGGGGTACCTCAGTATCCACCTGAAAAAAAAATGAGATGATAAAAATATATATGGTAAAAAGAAAATGATAGCCCATGGTCCCTCTAATAAGCAATATGCCAGTAAGAGTTAACAAGTTTTAATTTTCAAAGTCTTTGATCTAAGAGTATGGCATTCCTCTCCTCGGATCCCGTTTTGACCCAGGCAATATATGCAAAGTAAGTATGCTTGAGAATTTCTACAAATTAAAACAACCTCAGTGAGATATACAAAAGATAAATGAGTGATCTGAGAGCCCCTATGAGGATAAAGGTATGCTAAGTTTTCTATTCAAAAATATATAAAAAACTCCAAGTGACAGGGTTGAGAAGAAGAAAGGATCTCTACTTCAACCATATATTTCCCTGACTACAGTGCACAGTAGACATTCACAACACCCTGCAGGTATAAAAAGAATGCTTTACAATGTTTCAACCCCAGTTATTTTTCTGAACCATCCTTTTCTCGAGGACGAGTAAAAGCCTAAGTATGGGGGTGTTTGTTGACGGTTCTTAAGTATCAATTTTAATTATCCAATAAATAAGGAAAATGACCTATATGCAAGCAACACCTAGAATTAGGGTTTGATCTGACAGAATTCGACAAGTTTTGTTGTTTATCTGTTTCTGCAGCGGGTTATCAGGAAATACAAAGGAAAGGCCCACACGTCGGAATTACATAGAGATATTAACGTGTTCACCGATTTTCTATCATCTAGAAGACTCCAGAAGCCACGGGATCGAACGGGAGGCCGAACGGGCCCGGGACCAGGGCGCCCGCCCTGGACCCTGGGGCGCCCGCCCTAGGTCTGCAACCAATCAGGACGAGTCTCGCGGATTATGCCCCACCGACCTAAAGGATCAAGGAAAACCGTGCGATTAATGTCGGTTTGATCCGACGGCCCAGGTTCACTTGAAGGGACTATATAAGCAGGACCCCTGGCCCCTGAAGAGGAGAATCCAAGTCCATTATTTTCATATTTTCTAGAGAGGATTCAGAGAGAGAGGTTCCCTTAGGGTTCCCACCTCATTAGGGCTTAGCATCCAATGTGAGATTAGACTTAGTTCTTCTAGATTGAGAGAGATAGAGTGGAGGTATAGATCGAAGGAAGCCCGGCCTATCGGTGACTACTTCGAGGTTGTACCTGCAGGATCAAGTTCTCCTAACCCGAGGCTTGCTCCTAGGATTCTTCAGTATTTCGACTTCTAAATTCTAGTAAGTTCTTTGTTTTATTGTTCTTTGGTTTATGAGTTTACTTTAATCTCTTCGCGTAGAGTTTAGAGTAATCATCTCTAGCGTAAACGAGGTGTTTGGGCTAGGATACTCATAGATATCCCCTGTCTAGCCGAACCGTGGTAGTAGCGAGGAACGTGACATTTCCGTAGCTACCTTTGTATTCCATATCCCGTTAGCAGGATCGATAGGGTTTATAGGTGCGGGTCGAACATCCTTTGAGGTGTCTAGATTCCGTGAGCCTCCCCAATAGAGTAGTAGATCATCCTTACCAAGGTTAGAACGAGAGTGCAGTTGCAGTCTTCTCTATACATCGCTCACATCAAATCACAGTGGTTGTAGCCTAAAGGTTAGTAGTAATAGATTTGGTTAGTCAGATGCACACTTTCTCCTAGTGGTAAAAAAATAAATACGATACTCTGGATAACATCCCAGGTGAAGTGCTCACCGATATCCGTGCGCTTGCGGATCATTTCCTAATTGCGTTACCAAATATCAACAGACACTAGCATAAATATTTATCTAATCACCCTTTTCTATTTATTTAGAGTGCATAAGCATAAATGGCATCACATATAAAATATACCCAGAAAATTCTAATAAAATTACAGAGACAAATACATGCTACCAGGAGGCTACCATAAAAAATTCACGTCATTTTGACAAGCAGATTAGGAGATATCATAATAAACAAATGGATAATCAATATAAAACATATACAAAGGAGAATTAATAATTGAAGCATATGACATTCAAAATTCATGAAAATTTAACTGAAGCATCACCAAAGCATGCTTAGCATCCCACAAAAATTTCATGGCAATTGGATTACTACACTGGGAGATACAAAATTACCAAAAATCACATAGTTAAATAAAGTGCATCACAAGATTAATTACAAACCTTAGAAATTATTAACCAACATACCACATATTATATTTTCTAAATAAACTAGACCTCACAGAGAGCATAACACAACTTGAACCAACTTATTTCGATCTTTAAAACAGGATATATGAATTTTCAAAGTTTGAATACAAATCATTAAATTGAATAAAAGAAACCAAATTCCCACACCGTACTGGGCCGGTCTGACCACGCTAGCTCAGACCAGCGCACGGCTCAGCCCGTGCGACACGCTTGGACTGCGTGGCCCACTCGTCTGTGTGGCCCGCTCGGTGGGATCCCTCCCGCTGGCGTTGACGCCGCTAACGTAGGGACCCCACAAGGCAGCGAGACAGCGACAGAGGAGGGGGGAACGCCGGCGAAACTCGCCGCCGGTAAGCTGGCTGGCGAAGCCGAGGCCACCCTCGTGCTCCCAACAAGATTCCGCACCAGTTGATGTACTTAGGAGTTCCTAGGGTTGGCTGGAAGGGCACGCCGTTGGCAATGGCGGTTGCGGCGGCGCTATGCGCGGTGCGCCGACCAACTCCGACCATGGCAACTCTCGGTGACGATGGCTGCACCTCAATGGCTCCAAGAGTGACTCCTAAGCGGGACTAGGGTAGGTGGGATGCACCAAAGAGGCGAGACCATGGCGAGTGCTCGCGCGGAGGAGCTCCGGTGAGGTCACCGCGGCAGAGAACCGAGCAATGCGGCCTCGCCGATGCTTGGATGGTTCCACGGAGGGGATGGCGAGGTAAAGGAAGTTGTAGCAGAGCTTTGTGTGGTTAGGATAGGGCAGAGGCACGACGATGGTGGCTCACGAGCTCGTCAAGCTCATGGCGGCGGCGGTGGTGCGTTCCTCCGCTTCAGCGTGCACAGAGGGAGGGGAAGGAGAGAATGGAGAGGGAGCGACCAGCTGAGGGTGTCGTGACCGTCTTGAGGGGTGCCATGGCCTGACCGGTGGACCCCAAGCTGGCGTACGGCTGCCATGACCCACCCATGCGGCATCAACGGCCTGAGGTTGGTCGGCCATGACTGAGTTCAGTTACTGAACTGAAGACACCGATACAGTCAAGAAGCCGACTGACAGACGAACTTCACTGCCCTAGAGCTCCCAATCTAAGCCGATTTGATGAGAACCGTAATTAGCAAACTTGTAGATCTATGTGAGGGCTTCAACTTTGTCAATATGTACTTGACCTAGTTCGGCCTGGATTTGGATCTACATATTCCTAAAGTGGGGTACATTGAAACTAAAATGCACCCTGACTTAGAATAATTTTGCTAAGTGCTGAAACAACATGGATTCTTGGATTGTGGGCCCTATTTGAGCATGTTCTAGCCATTTTAATAAGATGTTCATATTGAGACTTTTGTTCCTTGATGAATTGGATACAACTTTGGTAAAGGGTGCACATCCATGCAAGGTCTCTAGGTTAGACTTTTTAAATAGTCAAAGTAAGACACCCTATAGGTCTTTTCATGGTCAAACCTCACCTAGAGGGCAAATTAGTCATTTTGGTCAACATAAACAGTGCTCCACTAATTACCCTAAGTATAGTTAAGGTGTATTAGACCATAATTAACCACTCTACACAAGTGTTACACCAACTTCTAAATACCACATGTGTTGAAACAATTCAAACAATCACATTTCTCATTTTGTTGCAACACCACGTCTCATGACTTTGTTGCAAGTTTAAACTTGGCATGTTACCCTAGCAATATTTTGCTCCACTAACATGTTAAAAATGTGTCCAAGTAACAATTTACACAATAGCATCTCACATGAGTAGAAGTCACATCAAAGTGCATTGAAACATTATAAAACTAGCTAATGCAACACGGTGTTGCAACTATGTGTTTCATGAGTCAACTTGGAGTGTTGAATACATTGCATGATCATGTTTCAAGGTGTTGTGTGTCACATATCCCACTACTACAAGTGTTGTACACACATAAGCTAGCATTAATAAACAAGCATATACCTAACACATGCATTCAATCATGGATGTTGCAACTGTTGCAGGGTCATGTTTCAAGAACAATGCACATGAAATGATGGTGCACATGCTCATGCCATGCTCACATGGGTGCACAGATGCAAGGCAAACACCTAGGGTGTTACATCAAACATGGCTGCCATCGTGCATGCCGGCGTGGTGCGGTGAGCGCGGCAGTAGAGCTCATCTCGTTCCGCTCCGATGAGACCACGGTCCGTGGTATCATCATGCACAGACCAAGAAGACTACTCAAGCTAGCCTGAACATGAATCGGATGGAAAGAAGGGCGAGCGAGGAGGTCGGCAGTGAGCTCGTCATGGTGACGGTCATGGCGAAGCTCTACCCTGATGAGAAATCGAACGGTGATTCCCCCTCTACCTTTACATGCACTGGCAACGAACACGACAAGGATGACAAGAGAAGCAAGGCAAAGTTGTGTGCGAGTTTTGGTGGGTGGTTATGCGGTGATGAGCGCGCATGAGCTCGCCGGAGCTCGCGGCAAGAGCGGTGGCGTGTTTCTCCGCTTCGGGCGAGAGCGAGGGGGAAGGAAGCGAATGGAGGCAGCAGCAGTGGTTTGGTGTCATCTTAACATCGCTCCGGCCTGACCGGTGGGGGTGCCGGTGATGTACGGACCCCGGATGGCGCACATGGCCTGAGCCCGGTCGACCACGACGCCGTTCACTTCATGAACTGAAAACTCGATTCAGTTAAACGGGGTGCCTGTCAGCGTGTTTTGTGCATCCATTATCTCCCAAACCGGCTCAATTCAGCGAAAGGCATAATTAACAAAAATGTAGATCTATGTGAGGTCTACAACTTTGTCAATTGAAGCTCGAGCTGGTTCAGCTTAGTTTGGGAGTTACAGAGCTCCAAAGTGGCATTCATGAAACTGTAACTGCACTTTTGACTTAGCCAAAAATTGCTAGGTCCAAAACAGCCCCCTAACTAACTTGTGGGCCATTTTTTAGCAGGTTCTAGTCATTTTCATGTGATGACTATGAAATAACTTTGGTTCCGTAACAAATTTTCTACAACTTTGTTTAAGGGTGCACCACCATGCATTGACTTTTGATAGCACTTTTTAAACAGTCAAACAAACTAGTTCTAGGGTCAACACAAGTAACACCAATACTTAGAAGCATAATTAGAGCTAATAACCTTCATGAACATTGTTCCTAATGACATTCTAAATGTAGCTAGGGTGTTTTGGTGAGTCACCACATTCATTTGCACATGATCCATGTACTCTAGCTTCTCAAACTAAGTGAAACACATATATGAAACATATGAAACATTCCACTGAAACACACGAAACAATCATTTGAGACATTGAAACAAAGTCATGCAACACTTGAAACATGGCCTATGGGGCATGTACTACCCCTCTAGGTACTAGGTATAATCATAGGGACATCACATATGATACACACATACAAGCACTAATGAAACATCATATTGCAACATTGAAACATAAGATGATACACATGTGATAATGGAATGAATGTGCTCATGTGATGCAATGCAAATGCACAAATGCAAGCCAAACACCTGGGGTGTTACATCTTTAAAAAGAAGCTGGAGCATTACATAACCCAAAAGATATTCTTCGATAAGCATAAGTTCCATATGGACATGTAAAAGTGGATTGGGATTTGGTGATACCCTGAATATCCATCAAGAAAACAAAAGAAAAGAATGGTTCGCTAATCACTCTAACATTTCATCAATAAAGGGTAGCAGAAAATGATCTTTCTTAGTTGCCTTGTTAAGTTTCTGGTAGTCTATGCACATACGCCAACCAGTGACAATTCTTTGGGGGATTAATTCATTTTTCTCATTTTTAACAACAGTCATTCCCCCTTTTTAGGTACAACTTGGATAGGGCTTACTCACTCACTATGCAGCATAGGATAGATGATCCCAACATGCAAGAGTTTCAAAACCTCGTTCTTAACTACCTCCCTCATCGCATTGTTAAGCCTACGTTGGGGCTTCCTAGAAGGTGTACAATCTGGATCTGTAGGGATGCGATAGGTGCAAAGAGAAGGACTAATTCCTGTAAGGTCTTGGAGTGAATAGCCAAAAGCAGAACGATGCTTTTCTAGGATAGTTATTAAGTGCAAAGATTCTTCTTGAGAGAGTTTATCACTTATGATCACATGAGAATCCTGATCATTATTAAGAAAAGCATATCTCAGACCAAAAGGCAAGAGTTTAAGTTCAATGGAGGGCTTAGGTGGTTCTAGCACTTCATCGAGAGGTTCAGGATCAATAGGATCTTCATCCTCTTCATCAATGAAGAACTGAGCATCATCTTCTAGATTAGGTTCAATTAGGTCATCAAGATATGCTACCTTAACCTCTTCTATTGGGTCTAACTCGGGAAGTGGCTCCATCTTAGTATTAAGAGAATGAGTGATAGGCATAGAGAGCTCAAAGTTTTTCCCAAGTTTAATATTCAATTTCCCCGTTTGTCCTTCTTGGTTAAGTCTTTCTATTGGTTGCCCTATCAACAAATCAAATTCCATAACATCAAAGATGTAGAAATTCAACAGGACTTGGGTTTCATTTACAAAAATAGGAAGGGCACATAAAATTCCTAAACTCAGGACAATGTGTCCTAAAAGACTTTTTAGTAACTTAGTAGTTGGGGCTAATGGCATATCTTTTAATAAATCTTGAGCAAATATAGCAGACATGATATTAACACCCACTATTGGATTATAAAAGGAATCGAAAGGAGCTTTATCAAGTTGGCACTCAATGGTGACAGATGGTGAATCTAAATGAATTATTTCAAGTGAAAGCTCTGATTCTTCTAACCACTTGTTACTCAAAACAGACACTAGCTCTTTTGTTGTCTTTTTAAAGAAATATTCATTAGAAGGGTCTAAAGATATTATAGATGGTGGATTTCTAGACTCTTGAGGTTTTCTCATCATGTGGTAATTCGAGGTATTTCCATATTCATCAAAAAGTTCATCTTCGAATTCAAGCATGAAATCCAAAATTAGAGTTTCCTCCTCCTCTGGTGGTTCGAGATCTGGAATAGCTAAAGGTTGAGATGGTTCAGGCAAAAATTCTGGTTTAGCTATTTGGGGTTCTTCGTGTAACAACTTCTCTCTCTTTAGGAAGGTCATCTAAGATATTCATAAGAATGTTTCTCCCTTGTTCAGCAGTGATGTGCATGAACGAACCTCTTGCATCTGTATTAAGGTGTTTTGTGGTTTTTCTGTTGAGGCCCATAAAGAAATGTTGGAGAAGAATGGGGTCTGGCAAAGCAAGGTTGGGACCATAATCTAAAATAGTATTAAAGCATTCTCATGCCTTATCTAGAGATTCTTTTTTCTGTTCTTTAAAACTCAAAATTTCTAAACGAAGTTTGACAATAGATGGGGAAGAATTGTAAACAAAAGCTAGAACGTAAGGCTTCCCAATCTCCGTGACTACTCCCAATGTGAAGTTTATACCAGCGTTTAGCTTCTCCCATCAAAGAGAAAGGAAAAAGCTTCCATCTTAAAGTTTTATCGGACTTGCCTTCAATGTGTCGACATGCATAGGTCTGCTCAAAATCACATAGGTGGGAATAGAGGTTCTCACTAACATTGCTAGAAAAAGGTTGATCCTGAACCATATTAATTAACTCTGGACTAAGCTCATAGCCAGATGATAGGATGGGTTTAGGTGATTTGGCTGGCTTAAGGTTCATGCCCGTGGGTCCGTATTGGTAAAGAAGGGTGGTTACGGGCTCCCTGGTAAAAAGGTAAAGAAAAACTAAAAGTAAAGATAAAAGTATAATACAAGATTAAGCTAGACTCAAAGTTAACTAAGCAAACCGTTCCCCGGCAGTGGTTCTAGTGTTGGTATAAATTAAATGCACACAAGAAAATAAGGTATCCGCAAGCGCACAGATAAAACTACCATTGTAGCACTTCACCAAGATTATCCCGATTTGAATATCAAACCCAAAGGAACAGTAGGTGAGGATAACTAAGTCTATAAACTTAACCCAACTTCAAAACCAAGGTCAGAAAATAGGGAGTATAAAGGAGACTACTAAGGACTGTCTAGTTCCAATCTCGATAAACTTTGCCTTCTATCATTCTATCATGGGCGATGTCTCATAAAGAACAAAATTAGAGTTTCTTCCCTACAAGCACCATTTGGCCTACCAAGTCCTATTAACAGGAGGTGGACTACGTAGGACTCAACGAAGCTATAAAAGTCACCTTCGCGATCTACCACCGATCCAGAAAATAGGGGGCATTCACAAGTAATCCTAGTCTAAGTACCATGCTTACACTACAAATACTACCTCAATCAAGGAGCTGCCAAGGTCAAAGCACTCAAAAGAGAGATGCAAACTTGAAGAACAATATAAACAAATTGCTTACTTGAATCAGAAGTCGATTACTAGAGAATCTCAGAAGCAAGCTCTAGAAGAACTTGACCCCGTAGAGTACAAGCCATAGAGAAGCACCGACAGGCCAAAACTCCTCCAAAACTCTCCTCTCACTTTATATCTCTATCTTTAATACAAGACTAAATCCTATGGAGGACTAATCTTCTCTTGATTGCCGGCCTAGATCCTAGTGGGAATAGGAATTAGGGTTTTTGCTCTTCAGCTCTCAGGATCTGACTTGGCTTCAGGGAGGGGGTGCAGCCTTGTATTTATAGCCTTGGGGGTTGAATATAAGCCCTTGGATCAAACTGACTTGAGGTACGGTGGAGATGCATCCTAGGAGGCGGTGAGGAAGACTCTGGAAGCTCATGGATGTTTCCCACCGTGGCAGGCCGGGTGGCCTAGGGGTGGGGTTGGCCGGCCCCACCTGGCAGGGTCTCGTGCCCTGCCTCAGCGTGGTGTCCTCTAGAACATTCCTATGTAGTAGCCACAAAATTATCCCGTGATCTCTTTTGATATTTAGGTCCTCCTTGGCAGTTTCTATGTAAATCCTACTAAAAACATAAATTCACCAAAACTCATGGAAACTGTCAGTTTAAACCATCTATTCTATGATATTCATCTATTTTAATCATTTATGCAAGAAAGGTTGACGATTCATGATATACTTTAACTACCGTCAATAGTAGTCTTGCTGGTTGTGGAGCCGATGGCCACGATCCCAAGCTCTGGGGTTGTAGTCTTCGCTGGCTTGGTCGGTCTTGAAAGTCAAGGCTACTCTCATAAGCCCAGCCCGTAGTGGGTGGGGCCATACGCCTGTATTGTCGGGCCAAATTTGGACGATGGTTACCGTACCTATCGTTACCGCCTGGTGGTCCTGTCTTGTATGCGACGTGGCGTAGGGATGGCGCATGCTCCGAGATGGCTGTCTCCTGGTCCTGGCAGGCTAAGCAAGCATGCCTATCCTTATCAGGGTAGGTGTACTTGATGGAGCTCGACCCCTTCCGCCTCTCTCAAAGGTTGGGACGGATGAGAGGTCGTGCGGTACTGCATGGTGCATAGTGAAGGAAAGAGGGGGAGGTTGTGGCCGACTCCTCATTGTGGTGTCTGGCCCATGTCTACATAGCTTAGTTGGGCCATAGTTGCTCGAGCTTATACCAGCTTGTGTATCATGGGCCTGTCTAAGCGACTAACTGATCAGTGCCTTGAGACACCTAGGGTATCATAACCTTGATTATAGCCCTTGAGCACCTTTGCGACCACGAAGTGATCATGAAGGCACTGATATCTGCGTGTGTCAGGTGTGAGTTTGAAGTCATGGCTGGTTCGGTTTCAGAGCTCGACCCCTTGCGGGCTGGTGCGTTCAATGCAGTGGGTGATTGCTATGTCCCATCCCGTCAAGATGCCCTGATGGTGTGGTACGCGACTGCTCTATCGAGCTTAGCCGCGTCAGTGTGCCATGTGCCGTGGTACATGATCCAGGTGGGGCCGAGTGATCTCGTCGACATTGTACCGGCTTTGCCTTTAGGAGGATCTTGATTTCCCCGACCTCACGCGGGCATCTGACAATGGTTGTGACCTCCCATAGTTCACCACGTGACGTGGGGGTTTCAGGCTGCATAGTTCATGCTTAGGCCTTTAAATAGAGGCCTCCCTTCCATTTGAGCTACTTGTAACTACATCTATGATATGCTTTTAACCTTTCTGGAAGGTTGAGTTTAAGAGAGAGTTTCTGCGTAGATAGGATAGTTTTGAGCATGCGACCCTCTAGGGGTCGATTGCGTTGCCAGAGGCTGGTGTTGCTCCTTCCAACAACTAGCACTAGAAGGAGGATTATGAGCTGGGGGGATTGAGGCAGTGCTCGGGCCGCCCGTTGAGCCTTGCGATTTTGGCGCTTCCCCAAAACCTTAGGTTCGGGGTCGCTGAATCACAAGCTCCAAGGGCCATAATTGGCTTCTCTCGAAACCCGTAGGCAGCTCAGTGGTGGGTCATGATCCTTTGTGAGGACCGCTTCTCACTCTTGGGAAGCTGCCTGAGGTTCAAGAGACACGTTGCAACACCTTAGTGCCCTGTCGTGCTTTCCAGAGCATGATGGTGGTGGCCTATGAGCTCGGCTCCATCCTTTCTCCCCCTGTGCGTTTTTGCCCCAGAGGCTGTGATGCTACGAGAAGGGTCGTGAGGCAGATTTTTGTCTCTTCCCTTCCACACTTGTAGCAGGCGCCTCTAGGGGTCCCGACAATGCCGCCTTTGTGACGGCGTCGTGGTTTAGTACTTTGTAAGCGGCTTGACCGTTCTTATACTTATGAACATTTATTGAAAAGAAATTTCTTTTTGATTGTTTAGGCCACCCTTGTGTTTGTGGCAAGCCTCGGGCCATGGGATCGGGGTCATGCCTCTGATCCAGGATGTCTCACGAGGAATCGTTCCCTCGACCTCTTTTTGTGCGGACACGAGGTTTTCTGTGATCGTGCTCTGGCTCGTAGGTCTTAGACCTTTTGTTTGTTTTTCCATGTGTCCGAACCATGATCATGTTCTGGGTTTCGCATTGCTTCATGAGGAAGACGCCATTGTGCAACCCTAGCCGTCCACCCAATCTATCTCTCCTGGAGGGGTTGTTGACCCCTAACGGTTTGTGAGATTCTAGAGCTAGCCTTAGGTCTTGGACCTGGGACACTAGGAGGTACTGGCCTTAGTCTTAGACCTTGGACATAGGGAGGAGCTGGTCGTGGCTTGGCCTCGACCTCTCTTGACATTTCTTAACATCACTTTTACTAAGTTGCCATCCCTAGCAATGCTTATTGGTATTTTTATTAGTAACACTTGTAAATTCAGGAAAGATTATATATGTTAAATATCCACAAGCACATAGATAATATACCATTATAGCATTTCACCCGGGAGTATACCAGGTATCATTATTTATATTTTACCACAGGGAGGAGTGGTGGCCAGAGATATTGACAAATATGAATACTTATGATAAGATCATTAACTAAGCATATGCTCTAACTAGGGTAAGCCAAATGATATAAATAATAAATATAGGGCAAAAATGATAATCCAGAGATAGAAATAGATACTCATAAATGTAGTATGGCTAGGCTCGAGATTAGTTAAGAGAAAGATTCCCAAGTCATTCCTATTTACTAAGTCATTCCCATGTCATTCCTATTTACTAAGTCTTTCGTACACTCCAAATATATACACTTTCATGTATAACATAATTAGTTCTTCATCTTCACATAAGGGACATTACTAAGGAAGATTAAGAACATAGCTTGATTCCCTTTGCAACCAGGTCCTACTTGTTCTAAAAATAGGGAATGGACTACAAAGGACTCAACGTGAGTGTCACACTTGTGATCTACCACATGGCCCAGAACATAGAGTGCATTTGTAGGTAAACAATATTTAAGCACCACGCTTACATAATGTCGACCACTTAACTCACTCGAGTACTGAGCTAAGCACTTCGTGAACTTATGCATAAATTCAGTATCAAATATGACTATACCAAGCATACTACTAGAGCAAACTAGGAACATAATAAATACAAACATAGTATTGATTAAGAATAAAGTCACGAAATAAAGAAGATACAATGGCTTTACCAGCCTCTAGATGACGAATCCAGAATCCAGAGCAATATCCCAACTCTACTTGAATCTTGCTAGCTAGCCTATACTAGAACTTGAAGAATTGGAGATCTATTCTACTCTCTGGAAACCCTAACTTCTGATCTGATGATAGATGCCTAAGGCTGATATATATAGAGGGTAGCATCAATCCTGGGCCCTCAGATCAAACCGACTTAAAAGAACAGTGTAGATGTGATCTTCAAGGCAGTGGAAAACCGACATAGTGAAGAGGGGTTGCCATGTGGGGTCAGTGGGCCGGCCAGCCTGCAGTGGGGCCGACCAGCTCCACCTGTCATCCTCTTGTGGTCTGCTTCGGTGGGATGCCTTTTGGTGCCTTCTAGATTCTTCTGGAGTTGTTTTCATTATGGATAATTATGATTAATTCTGCCAATTGGGTTCACCTTGAAGGTTTTCTGAATAAACCCTTCTAAAAACATAGATTCATCAAAACTTGTGGAATTTGTCAGTTTAAACCCCCTAAGCCTATGATGGTGATTATTTTCATGCATTTAAACAAGTTATATTAATGGTTTATGATGGTTGTTAACTATCATAAAAAACCTCTAATGGGCTCGTGAGGACCTGGCTCCATTTTCCCCTAGCATCCTTGTCGACCTCGATAGGTCATGTTGCCTTGTTGTAGGGGAGAGGCTCGTCCACTGTAACGACATGGTTGGAGCGGTGCATCTTGTCGGGGTCGATGGGTAATTCGAGTGGGACTCGATATCATCCACAATCGACATGAAGTTCAGCTATGCCTCATCATGAGACATCCCATAAACCATTGGTCGTAAAGCCCGTCGGTCCCTAACCGCCTCTACAATGGCTGGAGGGCAAGATGCCTCCCACTAGAGGGGGTCAACCTAGGCAACTTCGAAGCCTTTGACTTGAACATAGGGAGAGATGGTCGAGAGGCTCCACACCACCGATAAGAGCCACTGGGGCCCATCTCACCCTGCCCCTATCCCTTTATGGCCTCAAGCCCTTCTAAGGGCCAGCCCAAGAGTAGGTTTCCTAAGCACGACGCGGGGTTGTGGACGCGGTGGGTCACCCTATGCATGGATTTGGGGGGCGGTTGGCCTCCCTAGTCATGTCACGCCTTAATGGTGTCCACTCGCGAGTGATCATGTGCCATAGAAAGCGGGTGCATAAATCGAAACAATATGGAAAATGGGGATGCGTAAGGCTTACTTAGTTTTCTGTCGCCGCGTGGGCATCGATCGCTCCCTCTTTCATCCGGCCGCTCCCCCTATGCTATGAGATTTCCAAAGCGGTTAATGAATAAGAGTGTGCACGCGTGCAGCCAAGGCATTTGTTGTGGTTATAAATATGCAAGAGTGGTATGACGGGGGAGGCATTCACTCTAGGTCATTTGCTCTACCGCCTTCTCTTCTCCGGTCTTGCGTGCTTGTAGTTTCTTCCCTATTCATCATGATAGATCGTGGTAAGCGCCCATAGGAGGAGTTGCCAGAGGCCGGCGGGCCACCACCATGTCTCAGAGCTTTCCTGCGTGAGCAAGGGTGAGTATTTAAGTAATTTTCTAAGGTTAGGATCGACCTGTACTGATCGGTGATGCTTCTAGGGCCATCTCCCATGCCGCGTCAGGAGGGGTGCTAGTGCCACCCGTGCCATGACCCCACCAACGGTGGGGTCAAGCTCGTCCTCTTCGTTGTCATCTTCTTCGGATGACCAGTGGGAATTTCACGAGCTCGTCCGCACGGCGGACAAGGAATTATACTAGTTCAAGCCAGAGCCCTACGTTCTATCTTAGAGAAGATCGAGTGCATGTTTCTTAGTTGAATGCTCTGAATTTCTTACAATGGGGTATGCAAGAAGGGTCCAAGAGGTAGGAGAGTGTTGATCTATGAGCTAGATGATCCAGAGATACTTGGAGGGCTGCCCTAGCTACCTTATATAGAGTCTGGGGCCAGGCTACGTACAAAGTGATAGGTTCTCCTGACCGAGGAGTCGTGAGCCTAAGAGAGGGAACCTAGCTAACTTGGCCACCAAGTAACACTACTAGGAATTTCCACTTTCATGACGAATAGCTTTCATCATTAAAGAAGCCAAATTCATCATAATTTTAGTTTTATGATGAAAAATGGTTCACCATAGAAGTCGCGTCATACTTAGGAATGAAAACAGATTGGATCAGAGCAGATAATGGCTTTCCCATATCCAAATCCATTTTTCTATCGGACTTGGAGTGGAGTGGGTATTATACGGATTTGGATACGAATATGGATTTTTAGATGTCAGAAATGATACGGATTCGAAGTGGCATCGGAGCGGAGGCAGACTTTTTTAAGTTGTATAATATGTGCTTACATGTCATTTTTTATGATGAGAAACAATTCATTAACCAAAGTTACACAGTGCAATACCACAATATATTCAGCACTTGTAAATTGTATCAGGTACATCATCGGCTATTAAAAAATACTATAATATATTCACCAACTAGTCTACAAAGATCATTCACATGATTGAATAATCCATACATGCATGCAAATATCAAGATGGGATCAAAGTGCTAGATCATTTGTTCTTTCACCAATAAAATACTCCTTATGCTAGATGTCTAAAACACAACTAGATAATACAGAATACTACCAGATGGAGTGGGAGGACAGCAAGCTGGGCGATGCGAGCAGAACTTGCACCGGGAAGGGTGCGTCCGCCCAGCCAACATGACTTGTGAGGCGTTGTTCAAGCGTAGCACTGCAGGCCTGTTTTCTAATTAGCCACCAATCAAGCAAATAGACAATCAATTGGATTACCAGTCCATGTAGTGTGAAAAGATATTTAAATTAGTATATATAGTTGATAAGCTTTGCTTGTGGGCTACAATATAATAATAAGCTGAGGTGACTTTATTCTTGTCGCTTGGGCTCCTTAAAATATTCGAAGTATCCTATTATACACGTCGGATAATCCGCGTTTAATTATCGAATAATCCATATCTACCGGATTTCATCAATCCCATATCCTACACCACATCCACATATAATCGGATTTAGATTATCCGCATCCACATGGATATTAAAAACACTTCTCCATATCCTTAAAATTCGGATTCAGAGCGGATCGGAACGGAGGATTATCCATACCACTTCCACCTCTAGTCATACTTGAATTTTCATGACGAATCTAGAACAAAGTCATGAAATAAAGAAGATACAATGGCTTTACCAGCCTCCAGATGATGAATTCAGAATCCTGAGCAATAGCCCAACTCTACTTGAATCTTGCTGGCTAGCCTATACTAGAACTTGAAGAATTGGAGATCTATTCTACTCTCTAAAAACCCTGACTTCTGATCTAATGATTGATGCCTCAAGGGGGTAGGGGCTGATATATATAGAGGGTAGCATCAATCATGGGCCCTCAGATCAAAACGACTTAAAAGAACGACATAGGTGTGATCTTCAAGGCGGTGGAAAACCAACGTCGCGAAGAGGGGCTGCCATGTGGGGCTAGTGGGCCGGCCGGCCTGACCTGTCATCCTCCTGCGGTTTGCTTCGGTAGGATGCCTTCTGGTGCCTTCTAGATTATTTTGGAGTTGTTTTCGTGGTGGATAATTATGATTAATTCTACCAATTGGGTCCACCTTGATGGTTTTCTAAATAAACCCTGATGAAAACACAGACCAAAACATTTTGGGTGGATCTATATGGAATGGCATGGTTTTTGCACTTACCCCAAGTGTAGGAGTAGTGCATATGTGGGTGATGTGTACGTGATCTTGATTTTGAGAGCATGACAAACCTCTCATATGGGTCAACAAAGCTTGACCAAACTCAATGCAAAACAAGCAGCATATGTGAGTGGAAGTTTTCCTAGCCTATATGTCATGTCTTGGTTCTGGTGGGAATTCAAGCTTTGCTATATAGGAACTCAATATGTAGCAGTTTTGTGTTTTCAAAACAAATCTCCAGAATTTTAGTATCACTTGGAACAAGATAAATAGCAGCTTAGATTTTCTCATATCATATCCGTCAATTACCTAGACTTAGATTAATCATATGCTACCCACGAGCTTCAAGTTCATAGTAAATTTTTATGTTAAACCACTCATATCCAAAACTCAGGAGAATTCAATGTTGAAAACTAGGTACTTGAAAGAAATTACAATAGAGGAACTATTCATCATTTCCATTATAAGAGATCATCTTCAAAGTTCTTTTTTTACACCTCTTAAAAACAGAAACTAAAGCAAACTTTATACACACTCTTTTTTATTTTATTTTCATTTTTTAGATGACACATTACTAATATATAAAAGATAAAGACAATTTTTTTTGTTTTCTTAGTTATGCATCTTTTTTAAATAGCAAACATATATATAACAAAAACAAAAGACTCAAAAATAATAAAACATAAAGTAAAGAAGTACTTACCTTATGTAGGGGATGCCTTTCCCCAAGATAGATGTTGACGTAGTCATTCAGTACGGCGGACGGATGTTGACATTCTAGAACAAGTAGTCCTAGTTTTGGTTCTGCTGCTGTTGGTTCTACTGGATGCTGCAATTGCGTCCCCCATGTTTGCCTGCCATTGTGAGTGTTCATGAAGTCTACCTTGTATGGCGGCGTTCTACACCTCGATGGTGGTTAGGCGGTTGTCAATACCGTGGTGCTTCATCTGTTGGTCATGATAGCCCCGGCCAGAGAAAGACATACATCTTCCCTGGTGGCCACTTGATACTTCTTCGTAATATTGTTGCTGGTAGGTGTCGAAGTTTTTGACGTGCTAGTGCTCGCTTGAAGCTTGCTGCCAGGAGCCTTTAGATTGATGAGGGTGACGAGATCCTAACATACAGGTATATTAAGCCTCGGGTCCAATGGTTCCCGAACGAAGAAGACCCCCTATTGACCCCTTCAGAATCGCTCAGGGGCTATGCCCATCAGGCACGCTCACGCGCACCCTCTGGTAAAGAGATCCAGCTGAGCCTGACTTGACCGCAGCATCCGCCTAGGTCTCGGGGGCTTCCCCGATCCTTGGGCTCTCGATCTATGGCACCTCCTGGCCCAGGCCTTGGCTCCTGCTGGACTAACGATGCCAGCCAAGGTCTAGGCACAAGAAGACAGGCCCTAGGCTACCGATGCCCGGGGGCTACCTAGCGTCGCTCCCAAGGCGTGCCCTTGCCAACTGCTCCTCCAACAGGGTCACGTCCGGGATGAGACATAAGAAGACAAAACTTCCCATGGCCTCTGGTGGCTCGAGGGCTTCCGAGCCCGTGCGTCAGCCCCCGGAGTCGACCTTCTTCACCACCAAGAAGATTCCAGAAGGTCTCACCCGAGGGAGGCCGGTCCAAGCTGACACCGTCTAGCACGCAGAGTGTCAGAATAGAGCAACCAGACGATATCCAAGCTTCTTCGGCTCCAAGACACCTCGACGGTCCACATCGCATCGCTGCAAGACCCTCCTAGACTCTAGCACATGTAGACCATAGACTAGAACCCTCAAACCACCTTGTACCTGATCTATCTCATTATATAAGGGATAAGGTCGGACCTAGAGGAGAGATGATCTTGATTTGATCGCCAGACACTCCATTCCATTCTATCTGGCTCCGCTTTGCACCGAGAGCAAGGCAACCTGAAGAGGGGCACCGAGAGCCTCTCCTCCATCACATCTCGCCGTTTCCTTCCTCTCCGATGAGGGGAAGACTCCACCGGCGGTGAGGCAACCTTAGGATTAGCATCGAGCTAACCCCCTACCAAACTCTTCTTCCCCTACACTCTGTTGTAACTACCCAAAATTTTGAGTGCTCTTGAGTATAAGGATCATTAGCAGCTAGACATAGCGACTGAATGGGCCCGAACTAGAATAAACCGTTGTGTCTTCTCTGCGTGATTCTTGTGTTCCTGTGTCCACCCAAGCCACCGGAGACCTTGTCCTCTGACACCGACTCGAACAACATGCTTGCCATGGTTTTGACCGTGCGACAGCTGGTGCACCAGGTAGGGGGCAGTGTCAAGTGTGATTCTAGCTCTACGATCATCGGAGCCACCCGCCTCATCACCGGAGCAAGCGGCGTCGCCCTAGATGATGGCATCCGCTTCCCCAGTGAGTTCTCCATCGCGATCGGTGCCTACGCCCTGGGCCAGGTCCTCCGCTTCGGGAGCTTGGCCTACATCACCGATTGCCACAACGAGCTTCGTCTGCTTCAAAGGGCCGTGCTATTGGTATTTCTTAACACATACAGAAATAATCCACAAGCGCACGGAATTACCGTTGTAGCATTTCATCCGGAAGTATTCAGGGTATCGTATTTCTATGAGGAATGGATGTGTAAGAGTCTCTTAGCTAGTTCACCTAAGGTAACGAGAAGAAAGATAGCTCAGGTAGTGAGGTTTTCTAAGGATAGAGACCCTAAGTTAAGATAGCTTTGCCACCATATAGCCTCATCTTCCACCAGCTGAGAGTTTGCTTTGAAGTTAAGCAAATTCGGAGCTCCGTTGGTGTAGATTTGTGCGGAGTGGAGCTGATGGGTGGTGGTTGAGAGGGCCCTTCATGTCTGCTATGGGTCCCGGTTCCTGTATTTCTACCATATACACATGTATATATACGCTTATGCAAAAAATATTTTATGATACTATGAAATATACCTAGATGAATGGATGGAATTTTTAAATTTTTAGGCCTCCACAGTAAATATCCTTGGGGGTTTTTAGACACTATAAAAATTATTCACATGGGGCTTGAAAGTTTTATAGGGTAGTGATAAAATTTTTATTTTTATTTTCTAATGCAAGTGTTGGAAAGTAAATATGCCAGAGTAAAAGTGCAATATAAAAAGTAAATATGGATAACTACCAGTTTACCTCCCGGCAAGGGTTGGAAGTTCTGAGTCCACCGAACCAGACTTCTCCGATCATGTTTATTCCTCAGGTACATCAATTGGCCCCGAAGAGGGAGACCTTGATGGTTTTATTTGCTTTTCGTGCCACTCTAATTTGTAGCATTGTTTTGGTCTTAGCTTGAAGGCAAATCGTTCTTCCTTCCCGTTGATATGAAATTTTATTTCTCCTACTCCGACATCAATGTGTGCATTTATGGTGCTCAAGAAGGCCCTCCCAAGAATGAGGGGTGTCTTCATGTCTTCCTGCATGTCAAGCACTATAAAATCGACTAGTACAAAGAAATTTCTTATTTTTACCAAAATATTCTTGGCAATTCCTACAGGGTAACGGACCGATTGGTCGGCTAATTGCAGGCACATTGATGTTGGCGTGAGTGTTGAATAATTGAGCTTATCGAAGATGGCCTTGGGCATGACACTGACATTTGCTCCAAGATGGCATAGTGCATTTTCAAAATTCTAGTCTCTAATCGAACAATTGATAGTGGGGCATCCTGGGTCATTCTTCTTCACAGGTGATGTATTCAGGATGGTCGCACTACACTCCTATGTTAACTTGATTACTTCAGTGGTGGGCAGCGGTCTTTTGTTGTTCAGAATGTCTCTGAGATACTTCGCATACGTAGGTACCTGTATGGCATCTAGCAGAGGAATATTGATATATAACTTTTGAACTACCTCCACAAACTTACCAAACTGCTCATCCACTTTAGCCTTTCAATTTCTTCACAAAAATGGTAGGAGGTTGGTGTCATGATAATCTTGCATCATCTCCTATGCTTGTGGTCCAAATTCTTTGACTTCTTTTTCTTCCTCTTGTATTGCTACTGGAGTCTTACCTGTCCTTATCGGATATGGCGGATCATGAGTAGTCTTGCCACCTCTTGTGGATATGGCGTTGATCTTTTCAAGGTTAGTGGCAAAAGGCACGGCAGTGGCCAACTGAGCTATTTGTGATTCTATCTTTTTATTATAGCTAAGTTGGTCTTTTATAGCAGAAGAAAAACTTTCCATTTTATTATTTATGTTTTCTAGAACCTTATCATTAGAAGCAAGCTTTTTAGAGATATTCTCATTAATCTTAGCCTATTCTAAGATAAAATCTCTCAAGGATGACTGACTCAGTTTAGAAGAATTATAGTAATTACCTGGGTACTTATCTTGATAATTTGACTGTTGTTGTTATTGTTGTTGTTGCCCCCATCCTTGTCTTGGTTGTTGTGGACCGAGATTATTGATGACAATGTTTACATCCTCTTGAGATTCATCAAAATCAATCCCTAAATATTCTCCACATATGTTTTAGTTATTATAAGCATCTTGAATAGCTTGATGATCCTTCTTGTAATTGGCTCGTTGTTCAAGCCAATTCAATAGTACGTCCATCTTGGTTGAAAGTACACACACCTCTTCTGTGCTTCTTCACTTCTGTTGCATGTTTGAATATTGCCTTGAGACCAGCCTTGATTAGAGGCTATCTTCTCCATGAGAGCTTCAGCTTTTCCAAGGGTGAGTGACATAAATGCTCCTCTAGCGGTAGCATCAAGTTGTTCATGAGCTTTCTGAGTTAATCCATGGTAGAAACCTTGCATGAGCAACCAATCTTCCATTCCAGGATGAGGACAATCTGAAATATATTCTTGAAAATGTTCCCATGCCTCTGGAAAAGTTTCTCCATTCTGTTGCTGGAAGTTAGAAATTTTTTCTCTTAAGGCATTGGTTTTTCCTATAGGGAAAAACTTTGCTAGAAAGACCTTTGAACATCTTGCCCATGTGTTGATGTCATTTTTATTGGCATAGAACCACTACTTCGCCTTTCCCACAAGTGAGAATGGAAATAAGCGGAGTATTATGATATATTCAGCAATGTCCTTAATGACGATTGTGCTGCTTATCTCTAGAAATTCTAGAGATGAGCACTAGCATCTTCATGTGCCTTTCCCCTAAATTGGGAGTGTCGGTGTTTCGTAAACGAGACTAGTAAGCTTATATGATTGTCGTGCTGCTCTAGAAAGATGATGGTAGCATCCAAAAGACATGAGTGGTAGCATCCAAAAGACATGAGAATTTATACTAGTTCAGGCTAGAGCCCTACATCCAGTCTTAGAGATGATCGAGTGCATGTTCCTCGCTTGAATGCTCTGAAGTTCTTACAATGGGGGGTGCAAGAATGGTGGAAGAGGTGGTGAACCTAAGCTAGGAGACGGGCTACCCGAAGGAAAGCTTCAAGAGCCCTGCTATGGAATGGATGAATCAGTAGGGGACTCTGAATGTCTGAGGATGAAGATGTCTCGAGAGGGTGCACTAGCTGCCCATATATAGAGTTTGGGGCCAAGGTGCATACAAAGAAGGAGGTTCTCCTGATCGAAGGATCGTGAGCCTAAGAGAGGTCCTAGCTAACTTAGCTTGCAAGCTACGCCGTCTTGTGGGGCACGTCCGGGCATGGCTGTCGTCATGATCTTGTGGCCACATCATGGCATGGTGTGGCATGGTGCTACTGTGCTTGCCGTGGTAGCACTGTAGGCATAGTGGTGGTTCGCCAACCATCCTGTGTGATGTGGTGTCCGCTATGGTCTTTGCCATCGTCTCCTGGTTTCTAGGGGCATCATACCGGAGTTGGTAGTCGCCCCTAGGTCGTCATCCATTGGGTTGGCTGTTGACACTAGCTAACACCACTTGAATACTAGGTTGTCATCCCTAGCATGGTGCTAGAGCGTACTAAGGTATTTATAAACATAAGGGCTCTCTAGAAAATAATCTATTCTATCTGCAAGCGCACAGATAAAATACCTCATTGTAGCATTTCACCAGGATAAGTATTCCAGGTATCGTTATTTATAATTTTGCTTAAGAGAACGGCGAAAGCGAAAACAGGGGTAAAATCTATCAAGGCTTAGACTAGAGATAAACTTGCAAGAACATGATTACTACTGAGAAACTCGTCACACAGTCACTTGCTTTGGCAGGGGGTAAGCCATAATAATAAATATAATGAAATATAAGCTCATGGGTAAATAACACAGCGATTAGAAATAGACTACTCCACATAAATGTAAGGTGACATCGGACTAGCAAGAAAATGGATTCTAAGTATCTACTATTTACTAAGTCATAATCTACTCTAAGCATCTACAAGATCATATATAGCACAAAAGACTCTTCATTCATGTATAAGGAACATTGCTAAAGTAAATCAGAACATAGCAAGACTTACTCCGCAATACAAATTCTGCCTGTCCTATCAATGGAGGGTGGACTATATAAGAATCAACGAAGCTGTCACCATCGCGAACTACCACATGACCCGGCCAATAGGATACATTTGCAGGTAAATAACATCTAAGCACCACGCCTACATGTGATCTACCACTTAACTCCCACGTGAAAAGAGCTAAGCGCTTTGCAAACTCATGCATGAACTCATCATCAATCATAACTATATCACTTATAGAACTAGAGCAAACTAGGAACATAATAAATAAAGACATAATGCAATTAGAATAAAGTCGTAGAGAAAGATATGAAATAATACCAATCTTTATTGACGAAGATCCGAAATCCAGAGCGCTAGGCCCTACTTCTCTAATTCTATCTAATCAATCCTATAAAACTTGAAAGAATTGGGAGTAGCTAAATCTAATTCTCTGCGGGAGAGAGTTTCTAAACCCTAAACTTGATGGCTTCCTCTGATAATGATTTTCTCCTCCTCCCCTGGGGTGGAGAGGCCCTGCTTATATAGCCCCCTCAAATGATCGTGGGCCGTCGGATCAAACCGACATTAATCGCACGGTTTTCCTTGATCCATTAGGTCGGTGGAGCATAATCCGCGAAGTTGACGCTGATTGGCCACGGGAGTAGGGCGGCCGCCCCAAACCCTAGGGCGGGCGCCCTGGGCTGGGCCCCGTTCGGCCTCCCGTTCGTTCACGTGTCTTCTGGAGTCTTCTAGATGATAGAAAATTAGCGCACATGTTAATATCTCTATGTAAACCCGACGTGTGGGCCTTCTCTCTGTATTTTCTGATAACCCCCTGTAGAAATAGACAAACACCAAAACTCGTGGAATTCTGTCAGATAAAACCCTAATTCTAGATGTCTAGTGCATATTGATCATTTTCCATGTTTAGTTGACAATTAAATTTGATACTTAAGGATCGTCAACAAACTCCCCCAAGCTTACCCTTTGCTCGTCCCTGAGCAAACAACTAAAACTCAGATGGATCAGGAGTTGCTTTGATGTTTTCTTTCCTGACAGGCACACATGCTTTCATATAAAATTCTCCCAGATTAGAGTGAAGTGTCTTGGGGATTAGCACCTGTACTTAAGCCTTAGGTAATTGAAAGACAAAATAATTAAGCAAAGCACTATTCCTCCTGTCTATACCTCACCTTTGTTCTGGAGTTTTGCATAAGTTTTCAAAATAAAGCTCAGAGTTCCTAGACATGATTCACTTCAACAGCCCATACATATGTTTAATCGAACTGCGGATCCAAAGGAACTCAACATACAATTAAATCAAGATGTGCATGTGTGGTGGAGTAAATAATAGTGATGGTGATGATAAAACTTATCGCTCACTGTTCCTCATATTGCTATCTCTCCTCCTCTCTTGATCTTTTATTGGGAGAGAACATGGGCTATCTCTTTTTCTTCTTCTTTTTTTTTCAGGTGGGTAGTAAATACCCCTAATTCTACTGTCGGACACTTGTCCATTTTTACCTCTCGTCTCACTCTTTTTCTTTTCTTTTTCAAGGTTCCGGGCACTTGCCCCTTTTTATTTCCTCGCATATTTTTGCATAGCCCATGTCTCTTTCTGCATTTGATCTTTTAGGAGAGAGAGAATAACAATACTTTGGGACAGTGAGTGATAACAATATTTTTAACAGATTTTTAATGATTGGTGTAATAGATGTGTGCAAGTGAGTATCTTGATTTAACCACATGAAAAGCTCCTAAGGATCTACACAGCTCAATGAAACTCGAAAGATACAGCAATTATAGCAAGTATGGCTGTGGTAAGAATGTTATGCTAGGAACTCATCATGTGATTTGCAGGTTTTTTTTTTCAAAATAAATTTCCAGAACTTAGTGTTGTAAGAACAAGATAAACAACAGCTCAAACTTTATATCATGTCTTATCTTTTACCTAGACTTTAGTTTTAGGCTCATGTTCCCACAGATAGTAAATTTCAGATTTTAGCAAGTCTTGGGAGAACTCTAATATAAAAGCTAGGCACTTGAAGGTAAGTAAACTGAGCAACTGTTCATCATTTCCATCATACATATTTTTAGATTTTCTTCATTTATGTCTAGAGATTGAACTAAATAGGAAAATAAAGCACACTTATCTACACACTCTTTTTATTTGGTTTTCATTTTTTAGGAATGCAGTAAATTAAGAAAGAAAATATTTATTGGGTTTTCTAAGTTTTTTTTAAGATATAAATATCTAAAACAGAAAAAGAAAAACTAAAAAGTAAATAGGAAAAACAATTAAAACTCACTCGGTAACTGGGGAGGAACTCCCCCAAGCTGGTTGTTGTCGTGGCTCTCTTCACTCAATGTTGAAGTAGCGCAGCATGGTCGTGACGTTGTTGTTCAAGGTTGTGGTGTCTTCCCTTATTGCTTGCACTCTAGTGGCTTGCTCCTGGTTCTATTTTTGTTGCTCCTCCAGGAGTCTTCCGTGCTCTGCTTGCGTAGTGCGGATGTCGAGGAGAGTGTTGTCGGTGCGGGTGTAGAAGGCGGCAGTCTCTTGGTAGTAGTCCCCCGAGAAGGCGTAGGAGGCGTCGGAGTATCTTCCTGTATCAAACTGGGGCTGGGGCCTAGACCCTGAAGCTCCATATGGGTCAGTGGAGTACCTTCTTGTAAAAGGCGGGTTCTCCCACTGGTGATATTGTCCCTCCGGCCATGTCTCTTGTGGTGGTTCTTCTGGCTGGACGTGTCGCGCCCATGGGTCCCGAAGAACTCTGGGGTTGTAATCATTATAGTGCAGATGTGCTGCCTCTTCTGGCCCGGGATCAGCTCCTTGCCATGTATGTTCCTGATGGGTGGCCATCCTTGCGGATGCCGCGCGCTGTGGAGCTCTCCGGTTCACCGGTGCTGCAGTCTCAATCAAATAATTTTGAACAGAATATATGCCAAGGTCCGGGTTAGGTAACCGAACCTTGGTGTTGTTGTCATACAACATGTACATTATCCCCGCTTCCCTTTTTAACATCCGTGCGTATCTAAAAGTGTCGTAGCCATGATAAAATCTAGGTTCCTCAATGAATTTTAACGATGAATTTTCTAACAACTTAAGGCTAACGGCTAAACGAGTTATGAGTGAAGTACACCCGACAGGTCCCTGAAGAGTAGGTGTGCCAAGCCAATGGGCAACTAAAAGAGTAACAGGTGAAACTTGGATTTTGTTTATGGCGGCATAAATGAGTTGTAGATCTCCCATACGCACCTTTCTCAAGTCATCACGAAAGAAAAAATTGTACCCGAGCCATTTGTGGAACATCCGGAGTGTAGGATGCTCCATGTCGCTGGTTCGGGGTTGGTAAAAGAGTTCGTCCCTAGAGATTTCTCTCCAAAACTGATGTTTCTCAAAATTGGGCAAGCCGGAGTCAAGGTCCAGAATGCTCCGTGGAGGAAAACCGAGGTGATTACTCAGCTCTCTCCAGGATAGCATAATGTCCTGCTTGAACATCCGAAAAGAAATTCCCCCCTCACAATATTGTAACGTGCAAAGAAATTCAATAGTAAGGAGACGGGAACCATGCTCAGTGATATTCCAAAAGTCCGTCCATCCTATCATTTGAAAAATTAAGTCAAATTCAGCAGCCATACCTGTCTCTTGGAGTAAGGCGAAATCGATGGTGGGAGTGTGAATGAATGTCTTGTTTTTCAACTGCTGGAGAATCTCCTTCTCCCTGCGATTCCTGAGCCCAAGGTCTCCTGTCTTGAGTAGGACCTTGTTTGGTGCACCCGACAAAGACGATGGAGCTTGCGGAGGTGCCGGATCGACACTCATCTCCGACTGGCGTGAGGAGAGTCGAGACGAACTCCTCGTACCACTCCTGAGAGACTTGGCCGCGCTCTTTACTTTCTTAAACATCCTGCAGAATAATAGGGACAAATAGAAACTCGTGGAAATATGTGAGAAAAATATGTTAGTGGTTAGCTGTCCGAGAAGTCAGTCGTCCAGGGGTTAGTTGTCCGAGAGAATTATAAATTTTAGCAGCACTTCCCCCTAAACAACTTTTAATTCCGCTTGGGACAGCGGGAACACTAATTACTAGGTGATCTCACTCTCTATCTCAAAAATTTTCCAAACTCTCTTCCACTCTTTCTTTCCCTTTCCACTCTCCTTCTCACTCTCCCACTAGATCACTTCTTCTGAAAGTCGAGAGCTCAAGCTTGCATATGTTTTCTGGAATGTGTGTGGGATGAGAATGAGGTAGAGAGGTGGCCTTTTATAGTTGGAGCTGGGGGCAGGGCGGGCGCCCTGGCCAACAGGGCGGGCGCCCCACTTGAGTGCCCTCTGTGGCTGAAACTTTCCCACTCCCTCACATGCTTCACTCCTACGCCAAATAATGCTGCATAGGTGGTGGTTGGTCGGTGGAAGTTGTCTGGTTGAGTGGAGATGAGTTGGTGGGTGAAATTATGTGTTATGATGTATGTGAGGTGTAGTGTATGACATATGGGACCAAAGGATGTGGGTCATGCTTCTAGAAGATTGCTATAAATAAATATAATGCAGGAAAAATTATGAGAATTGAAACTAAAAAATGATCATGGAAAAATATTTTTGTGCCTCCACAATAATTAATAATTATAGGTTTTTACATACCACAAATATTATTTATATGGGACTTTTGATTTTTATAATAATGCTATGGATGAGTATGACTAATGCAAGAATTAATTATGCAAAAAAAATTAAATGATGTGGATAAATACCGAATTACCTCCCGGCGAGGGTTTGGGAATTTTAGGTCCCCCAAGCTGGACCTCCAAATCTTTTTAAACTTCTGAATTGCCTTCCTCTAGAGATGGTGTCTCCAGTGGTTTCTCTTCGTGAACCTCCTCCACTGTAGAGTCTCTCTCTGGTCTGGGCTTGAATGTGAAGTGTTCTTCTTGTCCGTTTATGCTGAACTTGATTTCTCCCTTACTGACATCAATGTGGGCATTGGCGGTGCTTAGAAATGGCCTTCCAAGGATGATGGACACTTTTGAGTCGGGGTTCATGTCCAGTACCACGAAGTCTACTGGCACAAGGAAATCTCTTATTCTGACTGGGATATTTTCTGCGATGCCCATCGGGTGTCGAACTGATTGATCTGCTAGTTGTAGGCACATTGATGTTGGTTCTAGGGTTGTGTGTTCAAGCTTCTTGTAGACTGATGCTGGCATCACACTGACACTTGCTCCGAGATCACAAAGTGCATTGTTAAAGTGCTAGTCTCCGATTGAGCAATCAATGGTAGGACATCCTGGATCTTTCTTCTTCCTTAGTGGTTGGTTGAGGATGGCCGCACTACATTCTTCTGTCAGCTTGATTACCTCAGTGGTGGGCAGTGGCCTCTTTTTGGTAAGAATATCTCTAATGTACTTCGCATATGTGGGTACCTGTATGGCATCAAGTAGAGGTATGTTGACATATAACTTTTGAATGACCTCTACAAACTTACCAAACTGCTCATCCGACTGTAGTCCTCTGTTTCTTCTGGGAAATGGCAAATAGTTGGTGTCGTGAAAATCTTTCCTCATTTCTCCAGTTCTTGATGGTTGTAGCAGATCTTCTGCTTCAACTGGTCTCTCTTCTTCTATCATTGCTGGTTGCACTGGAGCTGGTGTTCTTTGCTTCTCTCTTGGGCGTGGGGGATCTCTGGTAGATCTCCCTCCTCTAGTAGTTATGTTCTTTACCTGCTCAAGGTTAGTGGCAACAGGCAAGACAGCAGCTAGCTTAAGCTCTACCCTCTTATTAAGAGTGTTTTGCTCATCAAAGGCAGTTAATAGAAAATCCATTTTATTGTGTATATCTTTTAAAAATGATTCATTTGTATCTAGCCTTTGTTTGACTTCATCATTAGTTTTAGTTTGTTGAGCAATTATCTCCTTTAATGAAGGTTGTTTGAGAATATTACCTGAATTCATACCTTTGCTATTGGGTTGACTTGAGATGGTTTGATATTTGTATACTATCTCTATAGCCCTTTGATCTTCTTTGAACTTGGCCCTCTGGTCAATCCAATGGAGCAAATCTTCCATCTTAGTTGATAGTGCTTTTACTTCTTCTGGTATTTCTTCAGTTTGATGACAATGTTGAGTCTTGTCTTGGAACCAGCTTTGGTTTTCTGCTATCTTATCCAAAAGTGTCTCTGCTTTTCCAATTGTAAACTCCAAGAATGATCCTTCAGCAGATGCATCTAGGCACTCACGAGACTTTTGGGTTAATCCATGATAAAAGGTCTGCATAAGTAACCATTTGGCCATTCCATGGTGAGGACAATCTGATATGTATCCTTGAAAACGCTCCTATGCTTCTGGAATGGTTTCTGTCTTCTGCTGTTGGAAACTGACAATATTTCCTCTTAAGGCAGCTGTTTTGCCTATAGGGAAAAACTTTGATAGAAAGGCATCTGACAGGTTCGTCCAATTTTTGATGTTTGCTTGATTGGTGTAGAACCACTTCCTTGCCTTCCCTTCTAGTGAAAATGGAAAGAGGCGAAGTAGTATGACGTCTTTGTCAACTCCGTTGATGCTAATTGTGCTTCCAATCTCCAAGAAGTTCTGCAAATGTGCACTAGCATCTTCGTGTGCCTTCCCACTGAATTGTATAGCTTGCACCAAGTTGATGAGGTTTGACTTGAGCTCGAACTCAGGTACTCCTTCTACTTCAAATCTTGGACCAGTAAGAATGTTCTCAAGACTTGGGGCAGAAAATTCCTGTAAGGTCTTCTGTGCCATCACTTCAACAATTGGTAGCTAGCTTCTTCTTCCTTAATTGCTTTGGTTCTGATGATGAAGAATTTAATTCACCAAAGTCAATCCTGATATACCCTGTAAAAAATATAAACATAGGAAAACAACAGGGTGAACCTGCCAAAGCAGAGGTGCCTTGCTATGATTTCTCATTTATATAGTAGCTGTTATGCAATTATTTCTCAATAGTCTAGTCTAAAATTTTATTTGAATAACCTTGACCGACTTCCTGACTTTCCTTACCGTTCCCCGACAACGGCGCCAGAAATGCTTATTGACACTAGCTAACACCACTTGAATACTAGGTTGTCATCCCTAGCATGGTGCTAGAGCGTACTAAGGTATTTATAAACATAAGGGCTCTCTAGAAAATAATCTATTCTATCCGCAAGCGCACAGATAAAATACCTCGTTGTAGCATTTCACCAGGATAAGTATTCCAGGTATCGTTATTTATAATTTTGCTTAAGAGAACGGCGAAAGCGAAAACAGGGGTAAAATCTATCAAGGCTTAGACTAGAGATAAACTTGCAAGAACATGATTACTACTGAGAAACTCGTCACACAGTCACTTGCTTTGGCAGGGGGTAAGCCATAATAATAAAGATAATGAAATATAAGCTCATGGGTAAATAACACAGCGATTAGAAATAGACTACTCCACATAAATGTAAGGTGACGTCGGACTAGCAAGAGAATGGATTCTAAGTATCTACTATTTACTAAGTCATAATCTACTCTAAGCATCTACAAGATCATATATAGCACAAAAGACTCTTCATTCATGTATAAGGAACATTGCTAAAGTAAATCAGAACATAGCAAGACTTACTCCGCAATACAAATTCTGCCTGTCCTATCAACGGAGGGTGGACTATATAAGAATCAACGAAGCTGTCACCATCGCGAACTACCACACGACCCGGCCAATAGGATACATTTGCAGGTAAATAACATCTAAGCACCACGCCTACATGTGATCTACCACTTAACTCCCACGTGAAAAGAGCTAAGCGCTTTGCAAACTCATGCATGAACTCATCATCAATCATAACTATATCACTTATAGAACTAGAGCAAACTAGGAACATAATAAATAAAGACATAATGCAATTAGAATAAAGTCGTAGAGAAAGATATGAAATAATACCAATCTTTATTGACAAAGATCCGAAATCCAGAGCGCTAGGCCCTACTTCTCTAATTCTATCTAATCAATCCTATAAAACTTGAAAGAATTGGGAGTAGCTAAATCTAATTCTCTGCGGGAGAGAGTTTCTAAACCCTAAACTTGATGGCTTCCTCTGATAATGATTTTCTCCTCCTCCCCTAGGGTGGAGAGGCCCTGCTTATATAGCCCCCTCAAATGATCGTGGGCCGTCGGATCAAACCGACATTAATCGCACGGTTTTCCTTGATCCTTTAGGTCGGTGGAGCATAATCCGCGAAGTTGACGCTGATTGGCCACGGGAGTAGGGCGGCCGCCCCAAACCCTAGGGCGGGCGCCCTGGGCTGGGCCCCGTTCGGCCTCCCGTTCGTTCACGTGTCTTCTGGAGTCTTCTAGATGATAGAAAATTAGCGCACATGTTAATATCTCTATGTAAACCCGACGTGTGGGCCTTCTCTCCGTATTTTCTGATAACCCCCTGTAGAAATAGACAAACACCAAAACTCGTGGAATTCTGTCAGATAAAACCCTAATTCTAGATGTCTAGTGCATATTGATCATTTTCCATGTTTAGTTGACAATTAAATTTGATACTTAAGGATCGTCAACATTGGCCTGAAGAGCTGAGCACCATGATCTCAATCTTCAGGGTCATGGCTCTTTACCAGTCTAGATGGCCTCTAAGTCAAGGCCCTCATCGTGGATCCCATCCCGTGGTGGGTAGGACCGTGTATCCATCTTGTCGAGCCATATCTGGCTGGTGTTCATCATACCTATTGTTATCGCTTTGGGCAGTGTTATCTTGTCCGTGCGGCATGGCACAGGGCTAGCGTCTAACCAGACCGAGGTGACTACTGTCCCCTTGGTCCTTGTGGGTCAGTTCGACATGCTTATCCTTGCTAAAACGGGCATGCTTGGCTAGGCTTGACCTCTCCCCGTTCCTCCCTGAGGTGACGAGGGAGAGGTCATGCTCCCTCCGGGTGCCATGCAACTAAGGCAGGAGGAAGGGGTCATGGCTGACCCTGGCCTTAGCGTCCGGCCTGGTTTGCTTGGCTCAACTAGGCCTCGGTCATTTGGGCTTTCGCTAGCTAGCATATTGCGAGCTGCGTGGCTTGCTAACTAATTGGTGCCTTGAGACACCCTAGGGTTATGACCCTGACAATAGCCCCTAAGCATTTTTGCGATCATGAAGTGGTCGTGAAAGCACTATCATGCGTGCGTAGTCATGGCTTACTCGAGCTTCGTCGCTTGACCCCTCACAGGTTGGTGTGTTCAATGTGGTGGGTGGCGCTGCGTTCCACCCTGTCAGAATGCCCTGGCGATGTTATACGTGACTGTCAAGTCTGGCCGTGTCAGTGTGCTGCATATCGAGGCTCATGACCTAGGCAGGTCCGAGCGGTCTCTCTAACACTGTACCAGTCTTGCTCTTGAGATGGTCTAAATTTCTTCAACTTCATGTGAGCATCTAACATTGGCCGTGACCTCCCGTAGTTCACGATGTGGCATAGGGGCCTTAGTTTATTTGGTCTGCCATTGGTTCTATAAGTAAGGGCTTTCCTACCATTCGAACCACTCTTAGTTATGGCTACTTACGACCATAACTACGAACCATCCCCTTTCTTCCTGCTAGGAGAGTGATGAAATGGGAGGGGTTTGTAGAGCACTATGGTCAAGGGTCGGTGGCATCCTTTTCGAAGGCTGGTGCTAGAAGGTGACTTGCGCATAGGGAAGGATGAGGTGTCATGGAGGGAGGTTGGCTCTGTGATCATGCGACCTAGGTTTTACCTATGCCTGAGTGGCACGAGTATCCATAATGGCTATTGATCAGGGGAAGGTTCGCCCCACTGCCACGGCCATTAGAGTGTGTTGGCGGCGAGTCGGTTCTCTGGCGAGAACATTCGTCGCTCCCTGGCCACTGAATGATGGACCCGGGGTGTTGTTCATCACTGTGTCCAGTCGTGGCATCGTGATGACATGGTGAGATGTTCTACGCTGAGGGTTGCTTTGCCCTTCTCTCCTCCCTGTGTTGTTTAGTCTCAGGGGGTCGCGACGCTGCGAGGGGGCCTTTAAGGTGTTCTTTTCCACCTTGTCCGACCGTGCTCGCAGCTCGCACCCTCGATAACATCATGCTCGAGGTGGTGTTGGGTTTTTTCCTTTCCTATCTTCCGCGGTTTGGTCATGCGTGTAACGCCCGTACCCATGGAATATAATTTTTGAGTTTTATATTCCTCCCTCAAGGTTGTGCCGAGCCCCCGAGACGTGGGGTCCGGCTATGGGGCTTTGTTCCTGAGGTCAGGTCTTTCGTGCGGGCGGTCGACCTTCCATCTTGTGGGATGGAGAGATCACCCGTGGCGCGAAAGTCCCTACTTTGTTTGTGCTTTGGCCTTATTTGGCCCAAGTCTCCCCATTCGCTGATCGGGTTATGACCTCGTTCCCGAGTGGCAGTGTGATCGCGGGTGTTCTCGTCTGGCCAAAAGTTGGCACTTAGGCTCGAGTGGGCCAAGACCGTGCATGCTTGGATCACGGAGGGGTTGTTTTTGCATGAGGCTTGGTGTTGCCTCGTGTAGAGGGCATCGTCGCAGGCCCCAGGCACTTGAGGAATTATCCGCAATCCCTGTTGGTCCGTTGGTTTACGTCGTGGATTTGGGATTTTGGAAAGGGCTTGTCACGGGGGCTTAGCTCTACTTGTCTTGGGATCCCAGGTGACCTCAGGGGTCACTGCAACCTGTTTTTTGGTCAATTTTGGTTTCACCCCATGCGGGGAGAGGCATGTCCACCGTAACCACGCGGTCAGAGCGGTGCGCCTCGTCAGGGTCAATGGGTAATTCAAGCAAGACCCGATATCCTCCCCAATCGACGTGAAGTTTAGCTATGCCTCATCAAGAGACGTCCCATAAATCATTGGCCATCAATCTCATTGGTCCCCAACCACCCCCGCAGTGGCCAGAGGGCAAGATGCCTTCCCCCCAAAGGGGGTCAACCTGGGAGACTTCAAAGCGAATGACTCGAACACAAGGAGAGACGACTGTGTGGCTCCACACCACCGATTAGAGCCATGGGGACCCATCTCCTCCCTTCCCCTATCCCTTTTTTGGCCTCGAGTTCTCCTAAGGACTGGCCAAAAGGTTAAATTCTTAGGTATGACGTGGGGTCATGAACATGACGGGTTGCTCTGCACGCGAAATTAAGGGGTTGTTGCTCCCCTAGTCACTGTGCGGCTTAGCGGCAACCGCTTGCATATGGGCAAGAAAAGATTGCGTGGGAAATTTAAGGTGTGAAGGAAGTGCAGGTCTTATGCGTGCTCTGCCTGTTGCTTCTTCGTTCCTTGCCCTTCACCTTATTCCGCTGGGGCCATTCCTATCTATGATCCTTTCATGAAAGGGGGTTAGTCTTCGAGTTCATGATGACAAAGGGTTAGTATATGTTTGGAAGGGATGGTTAAGGATAGAATCTACAGAGCTACTCATTGTTCCAGGAGTTGGTGTAGATCTCACCGGCATCATTCATGAGCCGATAGGATCCCAAGTGGATGACTTCAGTGATGATGTAGGGTCTTTCGTAGGGTGGTGTTAGCTTGTGCACGTCCTTGGTGGTTTAGACCCGCCATAGGACGAGGTCACCAACCTGGAATGCTCGCTCTCAAACATTCTTGTTGTGGTACCTACGTAGCGCTTGTTGGTACTTTGCGGAGCGGAGGAGTGCTGTCTCACAGGCCTTGTCCAGTTGGTCGAGCACGTCTTGCCGATCTTTCTCCACTTTGGCTTCGTCGTATGCCAGGACTTGTCGTGCTCTATAGTCTAGGTCAGTCGGTAGGACGACCTCGGCGCCATACACCATGAAGAACAGTGTGAAGCCAGTGGACTGGTTCGTAGTCGTCCTCAAGCCCTAGAGCACGGTCAGTACCTCCCCCGCCCATCGCCTCGTAAATTTGTCGAGCCTATCGAAGATTCGGGGTTTAAGGGCCTAAAGGATCATGGCATTCGCATGCTCCACTTGGCCATTAGTTTGTGGGTGAGCGATGGAGGCACTCATCCTATACATTTTCTCAATGTTAGTTAGACACAAGTTAGTTATATAGGGCAATATTTTAAACTATATCCTCACTGCACTAGATAGGGTGTTGAATTGCACTCCACAGAGCATTGATGGAGAAGTTTGACTCTTTACTTAACTTGCTGAAGAAGAGTTGAAATCCTTTCGGTGTCTTCTATTTGAGTCACCAGAAAGTCTTCACCCGTCCTTACAGCAAGCATAAGGGAGGTTCAAGAGCATTTTTAGTTTGTTGCCTTCAAAAACTTTTAACATGCAAAATCATTTTGAAGTTTTCAAAGGTAATGTTGTAGCAGATCCAATGTATGAGCTCTGATACTAGCTGTGGCAGAACCACCCAAATTATATGGCCCACATGCACCTGTCATTGTCTTTAAGACCTCTAACTGCTGCACATGAGAGCCAGATAACTCAGGTAGTCTGTCGAGTGTCCTCGAGGAACCTCGAATCATCCATATTTTACAACTCATACAAGATCAACATGGAGTTACCACAACATTAAAACAGTTGGTACAAGAATATCTTACATCAAGTGTGGAAGACTTATAACATTAGATTACAAAGCATGTTCAAGTCAAAGCTTAACTCAAGTTCAAATGGTGAGTAGAATTGCGGAAACAACTTAGGTAAAGTAACTAAGGTAGAAGAGATGACTAGATCATGTCGAGCCCACTACATGACCTTGTTTGGTAGCACTAGTCAGAACCTGCAACAAGGTTAACAACCCCTGAGTACTTGAGAGTACTCAACAAGTCTTACCCAACTAAAAAAGACTCCAAGGGCATGCTCATTTAAAGGAAAGTTTGAAGCAAGAATAAGTTTTGCAGAAAAGCTTACTAAAGTGGGTCCTAACTTTCAATATTTTAGCCATGTATTATGTCATTATCAGTATCCAATTTGCGCCTAGTCTAAATCAATCACTTTATTAATTATCTCATCTCATCTTATTTCATATCCATCAACCATGTTCCATATATTAACTACGATGTAGATCGGGGGAATGAGTCTCCATAACCGAGGAGCATGACGATTCAAATCGATTAGGCCTAGCTGGGGTTTTCTTACCACATGACATATGTAGGTCTAGGTCCGGACCCAAACCTACATATACAACCTTCACTCGAATCCTCCAAAACATGAACGGGTCCAGCGCTACCCAAGAGCATAGTACTCCACCTCCATGTGCCACTCCTGGTGGATTCACAGGATGTGTACACACTACTCTCACCATCTCTCCACTCCCAATGCGTGGTTGGCCTTTCACATAATGGAATAGGAAAGGTATTAGGCTTATCGGAGTATGAGGCTAGTACTGCAAGGTTTCAAACATGATAGGTCTACAATGGTACAACCCTCAATCGACATAGACGGAGGCACTACATTGAGACTCCATTCTTGATGCAAGCCACCCACCCGGTCTCGATTTAACATTGTCATAACCATGGGATTTCACAACCCATAACTAGAGTTGAGAAAACAAGGTAAAACCTACCCCATGTGAATGATGAAACCATCATTCAACTTCTACTGAAGTCTAAGCATTACTAAGCATAAGAGATATCGACCTATTCATACTAATATGGTACAACTAAGGATACCTGAATAGCAAGGTAATCATGCAGCAACAATATTCGATGAACTCCTAATTACTTAATGCACATCTCATAAGATTTAAGGTGTAATAAAGATTTATAAATACTAGAGAAGGGTTTATGCTCCGGGGCTTGCTTGCGTTGCAGAGAAGGTTAGATTCCATAGAAAGGTCCAGTAGGTTAGACTCGACACCAGCACCACTAGTGGATGAACCTCCTCCGAAACTTGATCAACACGAGTCTTCTCACTCTCGTATGTACTATACGTAATAAATGATGCTTTGCTTAACATGATGTTTAACACCTCAAGTGTTTAGCTCCATAATTGCATTGCTTTTGCATAAGCATAAGCATGCATCATTCATGTTATTTTATGTAATGCAACAAATGTGATTGTTCTTTTTAGAAGTTTTGTTTGGCTCACATCATGTAATACTTGATAGTTGGTGTAACTAAAAGGTAGGGTAGCCAATTATGTCTCACAACACCTTAGTTATACTTAGGGTAACTTTTGGAGCAAGGTTCATGTTGATCAAAATCACTAAAATGCCCTCCAAGAGGTGGTTGACCACCATATAGCCCTAGGATGCTCTAGTTTGACCAATTAAAAAGTCTAGCTTAGAGACCTTGCATGGAGGAGCACCCTTAAGCAAAGTTGTAGGGAATTTTATGGGGAACAAAAGTCTCAATATGACCATCTCATGAAACTGACCAGAACATGCTCAAAAGTGGCCCACAAGTCAGCTAGAGGGGCTGCCTCAACACTTAGAATTTTTCTAAGTCTCCAAGTGTTCCTCTAGTTTTACTGTGGCCTACTTTAGGAGCTTGTAGTTTGCAAACCAGGCCAAACCAGCTTCCACTCATATTGACAAACTTGTAGTCCTTATGTAGCTCTACAACATTGCCAACATCACCCATGCCTGGTTCTTAATAGTTTAGGAGATATAGTGTCAAGAAGTTAGGGTTTCAGTCGGCGTTTATCTCTGAAACTGCGTTTCAGTTTCAAGGGGCACCACTTTGGAGCTTTATAGTTTCAAATCTGAGCCGAATTTGTTCTGGAGCCAATTAGCAAAGTTGTTGACCTCACAAAGCCCTACAATTTTTGTATTATCACCTGCCCTTAACTCGAACCGGTTTGGGAGATCATCAGTGCCAAACTCGCTCTGTCAGTCGGTCGTGAACGGCTCGGTTTCAGTCAACGAGCTCGAACACCGGCATGTCGTGGCGCGCGGGCAGAAGACCGGCGACGCGTGGCGACCGAGCGCTGCCATTCCCTCCACGTCGCGAGCCCAGGCGCAAGTTGAACACCGAGCGGCCACCTCCACCCCCTCACGCGCGCTCATTCTCTTCTCCCTCCCACTCCAATCCAAACCTTCCTGCTTGCACGAATCGAAGCACCGTGTGACGGGGAACGCGTGGGTGTGTTTGGTTTCTCGAGCGAGCTCCCCTCCGACGAGCTTGAGCTCGCCGGAGCTCGCGGTTCGCCGCTCCCCTGCCCTCTGTCACCTACCGCGGGGACCCACCTGTCTATGCCGCGCGCGGGCGGGAGCCCGAGCGGGCCGCGCGCGCGCGTCTTAGGCCGCGTCGGTCTCGGGCCGGCCCAGCGCTGTAGCTGTTAGGGTTCAGTTTTGTTTTCTTTTTTCTTTTTGTCACAGATTTTTGTGGTGGTTTGGAAAATGTAGATCTAGGGTTTTACTTGCTCAAAAATCATGAGATAAATTTTGTTAGGATCTACATGATGTGTAGTATTTTAGAAAAATATAAATCTGGTATGTGATGTTTAGTTTCTGGGAGAATTTAATAGATCTTTCAAATGTGTTTTGAAATGAATGCAAATTTGTTAAATGTATAACTTGAGCTGTAGTATTCCAAAAATTATGAAATTTGGTGGGTAGGCTATTTTATACTTGCTTTAGCTCTGGTAAAAATTTGGGCATTAGTGCTTAAGTACTTTTTAAGTTATGATGCTATCTTGTTGTTTTAGGAATTACTTGAAGGAATTTTAATAATTTTTCTACATATGCAATGTTCTTATAAATTTTTGGAGAATGTCTTGGTACCTTAGAGTGTCTAAGAAAAATATGAAATCTGTTGTTTGATACTTTTCAATATGATTTGTTAATTATACAAAAATCAGCCTTTTGGGCTTGTGAATTTTGTGTAGGGAGTTTCTGTGAATAATTTTAGTTAAAAGTTTTACAGTAGTCTCTTTTTGGTTCATAGAGCCTCCTGTAATTTTTGTAGAAATTTAGGAGCAGTTTACATATATGTTTAAAATTCCACCTAATTAATTAAGTAAATTAAGAAATGAGTATAAATAAATATTCTAGGTGGGCACACCTTACTTTCTGGTGTTTTTGTAACCCATGTGAACTTTTGGTAACGTTAGTTTGGTCTTAGGGGACTTTGGCCACATCAATAAATATTTAATCCTTGCAATTTTGGGTTTTCTGGACAGCTGGTAGTATTTCTAGGTTTGACCTTTGATAAAGGTGGTTGCTGGAAAACTTATAAATACCAAAGTTGTAGTAAACTTGATAAACTAGCTTGTGTCAAAATTTGGGAGCATTTGGCTTAGTAGTTTGGGAGTTATTGTGTTTTAAATGGCAGTCCAGAATTGGATACTCTCTGTCTAGAGAGGACAGATTCTGGAACTTATGAAATTAGACATGGAAAACTTAGGAATTTAGGGTTGAGGTCTGAAAATGAATTGTAGTGAATTTCTTAAGCTTTCCAGATTGCCTTAGATCATATCTTTTGGAGTTGGGAATCTCCTGTTATGTTAGAAACAAGTAGCTGCTGTCCAGAATGTTTTACTGTGGTGTTTTGCTGTTGAATGTGGTAACCTAAGTAATGCTACTCTTGTAATTGTTAGGTGTTAGGGCCTTAACCGAAGAAGAACAGCTATATCTTAGGTTGAGTAGATTAGGTGAGTACTTCTTTACCGGAAAGGAAATTTGCACCTAATATTTGAAGTAATTTGAATAGAGCGTTAAGGATGTTGTAATGCATTTCATTCCGAGCATACTGCATCTTTCATTATGCATCCATGAGATTTATTATGCACTCATGCAATAGGTGTTCCGGAGGGGGTAACGCTCCTCGAATTCGAGCAAGTGATTCCGGAGGAAGTCCAGAACCAGCCGGAGGAGCCAGCAGAACCAGTCGGCGAAGGAGACGCCGCTGAAGACCTTCCTGAGTGCCCTGACCACCGACCTTCAACCTTTCTCAAAGGCAAGCCCCGGTGCATGCTGAACCCATCATTTTATAAATCTATCTTGAGTACTTTTAATTGTTTATTGCATTAAGTTATAGGAGTTATATGAAAACACTTGTTGCATTTTACCTGTCCTTGTCCAGATATCGTACTTAATCCTATACTAGGTTTAGGCACGTGTCAATGCTTAGCCCTGCTTAGTACGGTAGAAGTCGGGTGATTTCCGGTCATCCGCGAGAGATAGGATTGGGTCACGAGTGGCTTATGGCTATCGTGATGGGACCATGCTTTAAAATGAAACTGAGACCGGGCGGGAGTTCGATGGTACAGCCGCAAGACACTTCACGTCTTGGGTGTGGAGCCATGCCCGTCTGAGTCGTTTAAGGACCGATTTGCTGTACGTCCTTGAGTCAAGTTGAACGCAGTCTAACACTTAGTTGGCCGGATAAGTCGTTCCGACCGCGAAGTCGAGTAGTATGGTTCAGGCCGGGAATCGAATGGTAGGTTGCATCTTGGAGGAGAGAAAGGATGTGCTTGGGGACATTGGCGTGAGACCAAGGGGGGGTTAGAGTCCCTATCACCTGGCAGAGTGTCGCCCTTGGGGACGCGACATCATTCGGGCCCACGATTCCTGAACTGTACAAAAGATGACCTGAGCAGCCCTCGCCAGGCGTGACTCAGTGAGTGTTAGAAATACCCCTCCAGCTAGATAGGAATTCGATTCGAATCGCCGTCGCTCCCGGTTAGTGAGCACTTGACTTGAGCAGCGGCAACATAGATCTCATTAATTGAACAGATGGTTAAGTGAATGATACATTATTGCCACAATTTTATACCTGCTATGGATAAAATGTTAATAATTGTTTGATGATGCTCAAGTGGATGTGTAGTACAGGTGCTAAGATAGATGACAGGTAAATGCTAAAAATAACTGCTAGTACAGGTTATAAGAGTTTCAACTACTTATGCCTTTATGCAAAATGTGGTGTCAGCTAGCCTCTTGTGTAAGCCTTGCATAATCCTTGGTGTCATTTTATTTCTGGTTTATGATGGGTAAGTCTAGCTGAGTACATTCCAGTACTCAGGGTTTATTCCCCCCTGTTGCAGATGGTATGCTCTATCAAGGCTTCTGCAAGACATGTCTCCACCCTGCGGGTGACGAAGACTAGATCACTAGGGCGTGATCATCTTTTATGTACTTTCCTCATGCTTTTGCAGGTTGTTGATCAACAGGACTGGCAGTAGTTAAACAACTGGTGTGTGTGTTATGCTTCCGCTACTTTCCAAACTTGGTTTGTAATAATTGCAACTCCGTGGTGTAAACTTATTTCCGAACTACTTGTGAAATGTAACGTATGATGTTGTATGTTGAATGATGCGATCCTGGTTGTAAGCAGTTTTGTTTGAAATCCTTCGTGGTTTCGATTGACTACCGGGATTATATGGGCTCAAGTTCAAAAATTTGAGCGCTTCGGTGCTTGTTTTTGTACTTGTGCTCTTATAATTTGGTCGGTTCTGTTACATGATGGACTACATGCCATGATGCATGATGAAAGACACACAAGTGCATAATAGAAGTTAAACAAGGTTATTTATCTTGAGTACAACTTTCCTTCACTAAGAACTAGGGTCATTAGCTTACAAAGCATTTAATTATTTAACTAACAAGTTAACTAGTTGTTATCATGTAAGAATTAAGCTTAACATGGACCAGCAAGAGAGTGATTAACATATTCTTAACTCATAACATTATAAAGAACTATAAAACTAAAAATTTAATTAAACCATTTTATTTATTATATAAACAAGTTGATTTAAGGCATACCAAGAAAGTAATTAAATTGCTAAGGAACAATAGGGGTTGGGGTGTTCCAAGGTCCACAAACAATGTTCAAATACACCAAAGTCATATAAACATTTATATAAATCATTTTGGCATTTATCAAATCAAGAAAAGGCATTTAACATACTTAAATTAATTAACCAAGTTATATTTATCAAAATAGTACCAAAATTTTTGTGAAGGCAGGTCTAAGCATGTAAAGCATATACAAAAAGTTTCATTATAAAAGGATTATTATTTTTATCTACAAAAATCATGCAAGGTCCATTTTATAATTAAAAGAGGTAATTTTTAAGCATAACAAAACTACTGAAAATGACCAATTCATATTTTTCCATAGTAGAGCATCTCATGACAAAGCTACACAACAAATTTCATAATTTTAGCATGCTGCTACATTTAGTTATGAATTCTACAAAGAAATGCACATTTAACATTTTCTGAAATTCGAAAAGGATCAAAATCCATTTTCACCCACGCATAGCTAGCCACACTGTCTGACATGAGGGGCCGGGTCAACAGCGCTGGCTAACCGCGCTGACCGCAGCAGCGCCAAGCTTTGACCGATGATTTCTCACCAGCGATGAGGCTTGGCATGACGGACTCCTCTCTCTCCTGCACATCCACTGGTGCTACCGGTTGAACATCTTAGGCATGGAAGTAAGCACACTGGCGACCATGGTCTCCCGACGGCGCTTCGGCAAGGCAGCAATGACTCATGGCGAGGTTTTCGACAATGGGGATGGCACCAACGGTTTCCCCATGACTACGCGAACCTATCTAGGGAGTCGATTAAACGACATGACTATGTGAACCTATCTAGGGAGTCGGTTTAATGGGTTAGGGTTTCGCTTGAGCTCCACGTCAGCCATGACGGTGTGGCATTACTCAGCGCGACAATGCGATGGAGTTTTGGCCGCTACTAGCCCTAATTGACTTAGCTAGGGATGCCTATGCACTTTGGGTGCTCACCTTAGCTTGCTAGACCTCTCGGTTGAAGCAGGGACGACGCAGATGCGACTGTCGGCAGGAAGGACGATGACAACGGCATGAACTAGGCAGCAAGCTCATGTTCCGGCATGTCCTGTGGATGAAAATTAAAACCAGCAAGCCGGTGAGCATCACAACATCAAGGAGAAGCTAAAACACAAGATGGAAGGAAAGGAGATGCTCTAGAATGAGCTAGCCACGGTGAGGTGGAGCTCGACGGCCATGGCAAGCCGCCACAGTGAGAACGGCTCACGTAGTTGATTGCGGTGGTGCAAGGCAAAGCAAGCGGGTCAGCGGGGTTCGCTAGGAGCAGGTGGAGTCAGAGGCGTGAGGAATTTGATTGGGGTGAGACAGCTGTGGTGAATTTCGCCAGCAGCAAGGATCAGATTGGCGGTGATCAGAGAGAGGAAAAGAAGAGAACCGGCAGCAGTGGGCAAGCATCTGCGTGGCACCTGCTTGCCGAGCCCCTAAAACAGACGGAATCCTCCAACTTCCTCATCTATTTTCTCCTGATTTTGCAAAGTGACTTGAGGAGCAGCCTTAAACAAAGTTCTTCATTGATCTGAGATCTCCAACTTTGGTTAAAGCACCAACATCAAAAGATTGATGGTTTTTGAGATGTTGAACTACAAAGAGGGTTACAGTGGAACTGTCAACTGAATTCAGTTTTAGGTTTTAAAAGCAGTTTTGATTTGCAAACTTTGGCATTTAAATAGCGACCAACCATCTATCAAACCTATCAACTAATTACACATTATCATTGCTCAAACATTACACAAATTCATGGAACAACAGTTGGGCAAATTTTATTTATGAAAATTGTTTTAATAATTCACCATAGATTGAACTTAACAACTAAAATTCAGGGAGTTAGTCAAAATGGCTAAGTGTGAAGGTTAGTTATTGAAATCAATATTTGGAGCACAAATTTAACATGTTTGACTTGGAAGCACAACAAACCTTTGATTCTATATCATAGAGCACACTTTGAACTATAAAGTTTATCTTAACCAAATTTTAATTGTTTAACCAAATTCACATCTATAAATTCACAAAGAACCTTAAACACTATTATAGACATCATTTCATGCAACAAGTGAAACATAACATGAATAACATATGAAACATTACAATACAACATATGAAATATCACATATGCAACATGGACATGCTATTATTGAAACATAAAATGCATTAATGAAACAATACTTGATGATTATGCTTCATGATGCTCATGATCAAAGTTTTAACTACTTTCTAACATCTGGGATGTTACACGTGCAATCAAGAAAAACCTCATGAACATGCAAAAATAGGTCGAGGAAACGTCTCCTTGCATCAAGCCAAAAGCCACAACCCCGATCTCACAACTCGGGGGCTCGCGAAAGGCACAAAAAGAAACCCAAGCATATAGAAAAGAGCGTTCTTTTCATTCAAATCCTCGGAGGTACAAGAGCAGTCGAGCCACTTGGAAAAGTACCAAACCATGACATCGCTGCCTGGGCGACGTGGCCGAAGTCCCCAGAGGCGCCTGCTACAAGTGCGGGAGGAAGAAGACGAGAAATCGCCTCGCTTCCCCTCTCGTAGCACTACAACCTCTAGGGCAGAAAGGTGTGGGGAAAAGGGACGAGAGCAGGATCAGGCCCACAAGCCACCACCATCATGCTTCGGAAAGCAGGATGGGGACACCAAAGGATGGCAATGTGTTGATATTTGGTAACGCAATTAGGAAATAGGATCCGCAAGCGCACGGATATCGGTGAGCACTTCACCCGAGATGTTATCCTGGGTATCGTATTTATATTTTTACCTTTAGGAGAAAGAGTGCATCTGACTAACCAAATCTATTACTACTAACCTTTAGGCTACAACCACTATGATTCGATGTGAGTGATGTATAGAGAAGACTACAACTGCACTCTTCTTCTAACCTTGGTAAGGATGATCTACTGTTCTATTGGGGAGGTTTACGGAATCTAGACACCACAAAGGATGTTCAACCCGCACCTATAAACCCTATTGATCCTGCTAACGGGATATGGAATACAAAGGTAACTCGGAATTGTCACGTTCCTCGCTACTACCACGGTCCGGCTAGACGAGGGGATATCTATGAGTATCCTAGCTTAAACACCACGTTTACGCTAGAGATGATTACTCTAAACTCTACGCGAAGAGATCAAAGTAAACTCATAAACCAAAGAACAATAAAACAAAGAACTTACTAGAATTTAGAAGTCGAAATACTGAAGAATCCTGAGAACAAGCCTCGGGTTAGAAGAACTTGCTCCCGCAGGTACAACCTCGGAGTAGACACCGACAGGCCGGCTTCCTCCGATCTACACCTCCACTCTATCTCTCTCAATCTAGTAGAACTAATTCTACTTTCACATTGGATGCTAAGCCCTAAGAGGTGGGAACCCTAGAGGGAACCTCTCTCTCTAAACCCTAACTAGAGATATGCAACTGAATAATGAATTGGGGTCTTCTCCACCAGGGGTCAGGGGCCTTGCTTATATAGCCCTTTTGGATGAATCTGGACCGTCGGATCAAACCGACCTTCATCCTACGGTTTTCCTTGATCCTCAAAGGCGGTGGAGCATAATCCGTGAGACTCGACCTGATTGGTCCCGGGGGCAGGGCGGGCGCCCTAGGGCACAGGGCGGGCGCCCTGTGTCCGGCCCCGTTACGGCTCCCGTTCGTTCCCGTGGCTTCTGGAATCTTCTAGATGTAAGATAATTACGTGTTCGGTTAATATCCCGTCATTAATCCGACATGTGGGCCTTTCTTCCGTATTTCTTGATAACCCCCTGCAGAAATAGATAAACAGCAAAACTCATGGAATTCTGTTAGATCAAACCCTAATTCTAGGTGTTGCTTGCATATAGGTCCTTTTCTTTATTTATTTGATGGTTATAATTGATACTTAAGAACCGTCAACAAACACCCCCATACTTAGGCTTTTACTCGTCCTCGAGAAAAGGTTGGTTAATAAAACATCTGGGGTTGAAACATTCTTTCATACCTGCAGGGTGTTGTAAAAATCCACTGTGCACTTATAGTCAGGGAAATATATGGTCAGAGTAAAGAGCCTTTCTTCTTCTTAATCCCTATCACTTGGAGTTTTTACATATTTTTGAAAAGAAAAACTTAGCATACCTTTATCCTCATAGGTGCTCTCAGAGTCACTCATTATCTTTTATATTTCTCTCTGAGGCTGTTTTGATTTTGTAAAAATAATTCTTTAAGCATACATACCTATTTATTGTATGGTCAAAACCGGATCCGAGGAGAAGAATGCCATACTCTTAGATCAAAGATTTTGAAAATTAAAAACTTGTCACTCTTACTGGCATATTGCTTATTAGAGGGACCATGGGCTATCATTTTCTTTCCATCATATTTTTATCATATCTCATTTTTTTTCATTTTGGGTGGATACCGAGGTACCCCTAATTCTACTGCCGGACACTTGTCCATTTTTTTCCACGAGGTTATCGAGCACTTGCTCCTTTTTATTTCCTCGATATATTCATAATTTTGCATAGCCCATGCCTCTAACGCAATAATACTTCGGAAGAGTGAATCTTTCTGAATAAAAATGTCTTGATCTTAGGAGTATGATAAATCTCTCAACAAGGGTCTAGCTTGTTTTGAACAAACTCAATCCAAAGCAGATAGCTTTAATTAATATTTTTATGTTTAGCAGGCATATAAAACTTGAGGATGGTAGCTATAATTTTGAAATTTTTAAAACAAATTCTCCAAGCAATAAAGATACTAAGAATAAGGTACTCATACCCTTACCATCTCTTATTCCACAATGACTTTTAGCAACACAGGGTTTTGAAATAATTTTAATAATTGCAGGTTTCCAGGAAATATCACAGAGTGAGATTGATCATGATTATAAGCATTTTTATCCTTTTAATTTATCATGTTTAGAGAGATAAAATTCTGCACAAACTAAGGTGAGTGTGTAAGTGTGTAATAAAAGTGTGCAGAGTGTGTACCTGGTTCATGGAGTGGTGCGATCGAAGTGTGTGTGACATGTCAGGGAATCTCCCCCATACTTGTTTTCTGCTTTCTTGCACAAAAGTAAAGTAGAGACACACAAGACATACTAATAATAATCTTTATTAATCTTGAGGCATTTATTACAACCGAATAATAATAATAACCGAATATAATAGATCTAAACTGATTATAAGTGAACCTAATCGAATCTAATAATAACTAAGACATATATAGCCCCAAGATCTAATCTAGATAGCTCAGTGACGCTCACGCCTCCTAAGACTATGCTCTAACTCATCGATCCTCTTGTTGGCGTCGGCAAGGTCATCCCGTAACTTTAATTTTTAATTGGAAGGTAAAAATTGATCACGTCTATTTCTTCTAATTCTTTATTGGGCTCTAAAAATAATTTAAGACGTTGACCATTTACCTTGAATAACGTACCTTCGTCATTTTGAAGTGTGATAGCTCCATGGGATGATGAATGAATTACCTTGAATGGTCCTTCCCATTTGCTCCGGAGCTTTCCATGCCCGAAAAGCTTCACCCTGGAATTAAAAAGTAATACCTTATCTCCGGGTGAGAACTCCTTCTTCTTGTTTGCTCCGGGTGGTACATAACCTGAAACCATAAAATTAACAATATCTGCATACCAGGGGTCAGATCTGTTAATCCCATAAAGCATGTCGTCCCGGAGTGAGTCATTAATGGGGGGTTCCTGTGAATTCTTAAAGTACATTCTAGACAAGTGATCAGCAACAGAATTTTCTACTCCCTTTTTATCTTTTATTTCTAAGTCAAATTCTTGGAGTAATAAAATCCATCTGATTAAGCGAGGTTTAGCATCTTTTTTAGTGAGCAAATATTTTAGTGCAGCATGATCAGTGTAAACAATTATTTTAGCTCCAACTAAATAAGATCTAAATTTATCAATGGCAAAAACAACAGCCAGAAGCTCTTTTTCAGTGGTTGCATAATTAAGTTGAGCTCCTGTGAAAGTTTTACTGGCGTAAGCAATTGCATGATGCTTTTTATCTTTCGTTTGTCCCAAAACTGCCCCCACAGCATAATCACTAGCATCACACATAATTTCAAAAGGCAACGACCAATCAGGGGGTTGAATGATTGGTGCAGAAATGAGTGCTTGCTTTAATAAATTGAAAGAATTTAGACATGCATCATCAAATTCGAAAGGAGCATCCTTGGCTAGCAAAAGAGTAAGTGGTCTCGCAATAAATGAAAAGTCTTTTATAAATCTGCGATAAAAACCAGCATGGCCAAGAAAACTTCGAATTCCTTTTATATTCACAGGTGGAGGTAGTTGTTCAATTACTTCAATTTTAGCTCTATCTACCTCAATACCTCTTTCAGACACTAGGTGTCCTAGCACTATTCCTTCTTTAACCATAAAATGACATTTTTCCCAATTAAGGATTAAGTGCTTTTCTTCACATCTTTGCAAAACCTTATCTAAGTTCTCAAGACAACTATCAAAAGTTTTTCCATAAACTGAGAAATCATCCATGAAAACTTCCATAATCTCTTCAATCATATCAGAAAATATAGACATCATACATCTTTGAAAAGAAGCTGGTGCATTACATAACCCAAAAGACATTCTACGATAAGCATACGTTCCATATGGCATGTAAAAGTGGTTTTGCTTTGATCATCAGGATGGATCGGGATCTGGTGGTACCCTGAATATCCATCTAAGAAACAGAAGAACGAATGGTTCGCTAACCGCTCTAACATCTCATCTATAAAAGGCAAAGGAAAATGATCCTTTTTCGTGGCTTTATTAAGTTTTCTATAGTCTATGCACATCCGCCACCCAGTGACGGTGCGTTGCGGAATTAGCTCATTCTTATCATTAGTAACAACAGTCATGCCTCCCTTTTTAGGCACAACTTGAACAGGGCTCACCCACTCACTATGCGGCACAGGATATATAATCCCTGCATGCAGCAACTTTATAACTTCCTTTTTAACTACTTCTCTCATCGCGTTGTTGAGTCTACGTTGGGGTTCCCGAGAAGGTGAAATAGAAGGATCTGTCGGAATGCGATGGGTGCAAATCATAGGACTGATTCCTGTAAGATCTTGAAGTGAGTAGCCGAAAACAGAGTGGTGTTTTTCAAGAATGGTCATTAATCGCAGAGTTTGCTCCTGAGTGAGTTTATTACTAACGATCACAGGAAACTCTGGATTATTGTTTAGGAAAGCATAGGTAAGACCGGGTGGTAAAGTTTTGAGTTCTATGGGGGGTCTAGGTGTTTCTGCAAACTCATCTAAGGGTTCAGGTTCAGAAGGTTCGGCCTCTTCTTCAGTGAAGAAGGGGGCTTCCTCTTCTAAGTCTGGATCATCTAAAAGTTCTAGAGATGCAGCCTTTACCTCCTCCATAGGATCAGGCAAAAGATATGGCTCGGTCTTATTATTCAAGGAGTGAGTTATTGTAATTGGAAGTTTAAAATCCTTTCCCAAGGAAATGTGGAGCTTTCCAGTTTGACCTTCATAAAGGAGTCTTCTAAAAGGTTGTCCAATCAATAGGTCGAAACCCCATATATCAAAGATATAAAAGTTCAAATGAACCATGGAGCCTTCTACCATAAAGGGTAGGACATTAATAATTCCAAGACTGGGGACTAATCGTCCCGAAGATTCCTTTATGACCTTTGTTGTGGGGGTTAAAACAAGTTTCCCAAATAAATTAAGTGCAAAAGCTTCGGACATAATATTGATCCCCACAACAGGATTATAGAGAGCGTTAAATTGATCAGAATTATAAGCACAGCGTATAGTTATAGAGGGTGTGTCCACTCGGATTACTTCAGAGGAAAGCTCTGACTCCTCTAACCATTCGCTACTCATAACCGAGATAAGCTCTCTCAATTGACGTTCACTTGGTAAACAAATGCTAAATTGGCCGTTTTGGGGTCGGTCTATAGAATGGTAGTTTGAAATGTTTCCAAAATCGGCAAAGAGATCGGATTCTATGTCTAGCATGAAATCAGATGGTAGAATTTCTTCCTTTTGTGGCTCAAAACTTGGGATAGCTGAAGTAGGTGAAGAATTCGGCAGAGTGTCTACTTCGGCTTCGTAGGTTTTATCATGGAGGGCATTATCCATCTCAGCTTCTAGGATTCTATTCAAGATCGCTCTAGCTTCATCAGTAGAGATACGAAAGAAAGAACCTCTAGACATTGTATGTAGCATTTGTTTATGATCTTTCTGAAGACCTCGAAAGAAATGAAAAAAGAGAATAGGGTCTTCAATATTGAGTTTTGGACCAGATTCTAAAAGATCAGAAAAACGTTTCCAGGATTTCCCCAAAGTTTCATTATCTTTTTGTTTAAAAGATAGGACTTCGAGTCTAAGGTCACCAGTACGGTCAAGGGAATAAAAAACTAGACAAAAGTTGGCTCTTAAAACTCCCCATTCACCTTGCTGTTGACTTACCTTCTGACTATACCATCGTCTAGCTTCTCCTCTTAAAGAAAAAGGAAAAAGCTTCCAACGTAAAGTCTTATCAGAGATGCCATCAATGCGAAGACAATCGCATGTCTGCTCAAAATTTCTAATATGAAGGTAAGGGTTTTCGTCTTCCTTTCCCGAAAAAGATAAATTTTGAATCATCGTAATCAACCTTGAACTTAACTTATACTGGGATGTTTGGATAGGCTGTGATGACTCCCATGGTAAAAGGTCAGTTGCTAAAGGTGTTGCGGCATCAAAGATAGATATAGAACCTTGGTTCTCCATAAGGTAAGAATAAAGAATATAAAAAGATAAGGAATAAAAAGATAAAGAAAGATAAAAGTATAGGTACAAGCTAGTAGTAAGATTCAAGGTTATCTCAGCAAACCGTCTTTCTCCCCGGCAACGGCGCCAGAAATGCTTGTTGATATTTGGTAACGCAATTAGGAAATAGGATCCGCAAGCGCACGGATATCGGTGAGCACTTCACCCGAGATGTTATCCTGGGTATCGTATTTATATTTTTACCTTTAGGAGAAAGAGTGCATCTGACTAACCAAATCTATTACTACTAACCTTTAGGCTACAACCACTATGATTCGATGTGAGTGATGTATAGAGAAGACTACAACTGCACTCTTCTTCTAACCTTGGTAAGGATGATCTACTGTTCTATTGGGGAGGTTTACGGAATCTAGACACCACAAAGGATGTTCAACCCGCACCTATAAACCCTATCGATCCTGCTAACGGGATATGGAATACAAAGGTAACTCGGAATTGTCACGTTCCTCGCTACTACCACGGTCCGGCTAGACGAGGGGATATCTATGAGTATCCTAGCTTAAACACCACGTTTACGCTAGAGATGATTACTCTAAACTCTACGCGAAGAGATCAAAGTAAACTCATAAACCAAAGAACAATAAAACAAAGAACTTACTAGAATTTAGAAGTCGAAATACTGAAGAATCCTGAGAACAAGCCTCGGGTTAGAAGAACTTGCTCCCGCAGGTACAACCTCGGAGTAGACACCGACAGGCTGGCTTCCTCCGATCTACACCTCCACTCTATCTCTCTCAATCTAGTAGAACTAATTCTACTTTCACATTGGATGCTAAGCCCTAAGAGGTGGGAACCCTAGAGGGAACCTCTCTCTCTCTAAACCCTAACTAGAGATATGCAACTGAATAATGAATTGGGGTCTTCTCCACCAGGGGTCAGGGGCCTTGCTTATATAGCCCTTTTGGATGAATCTGGACCGTCGGATCAAACCAACCTTCATCCTACGGTTTTCCTTGATCCTCAAAGGCGGTGGAGCATAATCCGCGAGACTCGACCTGATTGGTCCCGGGGGCAGGGCGGGCGCCCTAGGGCACAGGGCGGGCGCCCTGTGTCCTGGCCCGTTATGGCTCCCATTCGTTCCCGTGGCTTCTGGAATGTTCTAGATGTAAGATAATTACGTGTTCGGTTAATATCCCGTCATTAATCCGACATGTGGGCCTTTCTTCCGTATTTCCTGATAACCCCCTGTAGAAATAGATAAACAGCAAAACTCGTGGAATTCTGTTAGATCAAACCCTAATTCTAGGTGTTGCTTGCATATAGGTCCTTTTCTTTATTTATTTGATGGTTATAATTGATACTTAAGAACCGTCAACACAATGCCTCCCTCGAACCTAGGCAGCTCCTAGGAGCAACCTGCAGGCTCTAGGAGTAGTTGGTTATAGCCCTTGGTGCTCGTGTTTCAGCGACCCAAAACCTATGAGTTTAGGGAAGTGCTACAACCATGAGGGCATGCGGTTAGCATAAACACTGCCTCAATCCTCCCCCACTCGCAAAATCCCTTCTAGCACCAGTTGTGGAAAGGAGCGCCATCTGCTTCCAAGCACTCCCGGTGGCCCTCAAAGAGACGTGTGATGGGAGCCACGTGGTTCTCCTCAAACCTATCCTCACTCTCTCAGCAGGAAGGTGGGGAACAATCCATGGTTGCAACCATGAGTGGTTCAAATAGAAGGAAGGCCTATATTTATAGGCCTAAAGGCAGACCAAGCAGCCTCAAACCCCTACACCACGTGACAAACCACAAGAGGTCACAACCAAAATCAGATGCCTACGTGAGGTCAGGGAATCGAGATCCTCCCAAAGGCAAGGCTGATACAGCATCGATGAGACCACTCGGCCCTGCTTGGGTCATGAACCCCGAAATACGACACACTTACATGGCAAGGCTCGACAGTCATGTACCATGTCATCAGGGAGCCCTAACAACACCGAACGTAACGACCACCTAACATATTGAACACACCAACCCATAAGGGATTGAGCAACAAAGCTCGGATAGACCAAGACTACGAACCCATGCTCAACGCACACGTATATCAGTGCTTTCACAATCACTTTGTGATCGCATAAATGCTCGGGGGCTACTACCAGGGTTATAACCGTGGGGTGTCTCAAGGCACCGGTTAGTTAGCAGGCCATGTGGCCCGCAATATATCAGCTAATCAAGGTCTGAATGACTAAGGGCTAGCTAGGCCAAGCGAAGTAGACCGAATGCTTTGGCTAGGGTTAGCCACGTCCCCCTCTCTCGCCTTAGCCGCATGGTGCTCGAAGGCGCATGACCTCTCCCTCATCATGACCACTGGGAAGAATGGGGAGAGGTTGAGCTTAGCCAAGCATGCCTGCTTTGATAGGAACAAGCACACTACATTGATCCCGCAAGGATCGAGGGGACAACAGTCACCTCGGTCCGATCAGATGCCATCCCTGTTCCACACGCACAGACAAGACAATACCGCCCCATAGCGGTGATGGCCGGTACAATGACCACCAGCCAGATACAGCCCGACAAGACCCACATACGATCCTACCCACTATGAGATGGATCCATGATGGGGGCGTTGACTTGGAGGCCACCCAGACTGACAGGAGCCATGACCCCGATGATTAGGATCGTGGCCCCAGCTCCACAAGGCAATGAGGCAATTGATGACCCAGGGGCGGCTACCAACTCCTGTATGATGCCCCGGGGAACCAGGAGGTGATGATGAAGACCATGGCGAAGACCATGTCGCACAGGACGGCTGACGAACCACCACCGTGCCTACAGTGCCGCCATGGCCAGCACAGTAACACCACGCCGCACCATGCCATGACATGGCCACAAGACCATGATGATAACCACGCCTAGACATGCACCACAAGATGGTGTAGCTTGCAAGACAAGTTAGCTAGGACCTCCCTTAGGCTCACGACCCTTCGGTCAGGAGAACCTCCTCCTTTGTACATGCCATGACCTCGAACTCTATATAAGGGCAGCCAGGGCACCCATCTCGAGACATTCTGAATCCCCTACTCATTCACTCATTCTCCATCATAGCGGGGCTCCTGAAGCTTTCCTTCGGGCAGCCCGTCTCCTAGCTCTAGCTTCTTCTTCCTCTTCCACCATTCTTGCACCCCCCATTATAAGAACTTCAGAGCATTCAAGCGAGGAACACACACTCGATCATCTCTGAGACTAGACGTAGGGCTCTAGCCTGAACCAGTGTAAATCCTTGTGTCTTTTGAATGGTACCATCATCTTCCTATAGTAGCATGGCAATCATATAAATTTACTAGTCTGGTTTATAAAACACCGACAACTCACGAAGACTCCATGATGGCACTTTCTTGCTACGGCAAAAAGGACACACAAAGGTGCCCTCGCCACAACCACAAAACATGATGCCTCCATAGGAGAGGCCGAGTAGGATCTCGCTCTCTGTTGACGGTCCTTAAGTATCAATTATAACTATCAAATAAATAGAGAAAAGGATCCAAATGAAACCAACACCTAGACTTAGGGTTTTATCTGACAGAATTCCATGAGTTTTGCTGTTTATATATTTCTGCAGGGGGTTATTAGGAAATACGGAAGAAAGGCCCACATGTCGGATTAATGACGGGATATTAACCGAACACGTAATTATCTTACATCTAGAAGAGTCCAGAAGCCACGAGAACGAACGGGAGGCGTAACAGAGCCAGGGATAGGGCGCCCGCCCTAGTCCCTAGGGCGCCCGCCCTGCTGGCTCAGCCAATTAGGCTCCGCCTCGAGGATTATGCTCCACCGACCTAGAGGATTAAGGAAAACCGCACGTTCAATGTCGGTTTGATCAGACGGCCTAGATTCATCCGAAAGGGCTATATAAGCAAGGCCCCTGCTCCTGGAGGAGAGGCCCTCGTCTCATACTTCAAACCCTAATTCAGGAGGAGAGCCTCTGATCAAGCCCTAGAGCCACCACATCAACTAGATCTCTAGTTAGCATAGCTACATAGGATTAGAACTAGAAGGAGTCAATCTTCGATTGGTTCCCGGATCTGTCAAGAGGATTCTTGGTAATTCCTCTCTTGTTCTTCAATTGTTCATCATTGTTCTTCAATATTATGAATATGACTTTGTTCTATTTCAATATATTGGTTATGACTTTGCTCTACTTGATTATATTTGCAATTATATTGTTCTTAGTTTATCATAGTTATATGCTTGGCTTAGTTAGATTGGAATTATATACATGCCTAGGATCGTATAGCGTTTATCCATGTGTACAGTGGGTGAATGATAACTATTGTGTAGACGTGGTGTCTATACCGTATTTATCTGCGATTGCACCCTATATGCCGGATTGTGGGGTAGTTCGCGATAGTGACAGCTTCGTTGATTCTTATATAGTCCCCCTCTCGTGTATAGGGCAGGCAGAGCAACACTATTACAGGGGAGTGATTGCTATGTTCTTCATCTTCCTTGCTAATATTCACTATGCATGGATATAGTCTTTTCTCACCATGATTGCCAAGTATAATTGCACTAACTATGATATGCTAGACTTTATAGTTAATAATAACTTAGGGAATATCTTTGTAGTTCATCCTAATTCCATGCTAATGACTTGCTAGAATATCTGTTGAGGTGCTTATCATTATTATATGTGGCTAGCTGATCAGATTAATTATCTTTGTCACCATTATCACTTTACCTTTACTTAATGTGACATTTATACCTGTATAAAGAGATTGATAAATACTCTCGGTTATACATGCAATGATGTGTACTCAGTTCCATATTCTCATTCCATTATCAACCATGATACTTAGAAATCCCTTCCCAGTGGTAAAAATATAAATAACGATACCTGGAATACTTCCCGGTTAAAATGCTACATCGGTATTAATCTGTGCGCTTGTAGATCACTTTTATTATTTATCTTGATGAGCAAATGCATATTTCAATACCGCGTCTCTCATGTCATGCTGGGGATGACAACTTGGCTTAAGTGGCATGAGGGATAGGTTTGGCATTTTTGGCGCCGTTATCAGAATTAGAAAACTAAGTCTACTTTTGGTAGTGACGTTAAGAATGCCCAACAAGCATTTTTGGCGCCGTTGCCGGGGAAGGTTGATTACTAAGTAGGAATGAATACGGAACTTTGAGTCATCATTTGCATCACTAATCTGATTGAGCTTATCAATTCTCTTATACAGTTTTACCCCTGTATTTTCCATTTTGATTATTTATTGTAGGGTGATGCATGAATAGAAGACATCTTCCAGACAACTTTGTTGACGATCCCGAAGCCTTATTCAGAAGAACAAGAGCCAAGCTCAAGAAGACATCGTCAACACTTCAGCACAAAGCTTCATCCAAATCCGAAGACCGCCGAAGTTTCATCCGGAATTTGTCGACTGAATTCGAAGCCATGGCAAACAAGTCGATCCGCGAGTTCTCAGCTCCCACTACGGACAACATCCACACTGGACCTGCTGGGGAGATCGACCGCAACTTCGAGCTCAAGCCTGGGCTCATCAACATGGTGCAAGCTAACCAGTTCTGTGGGAAGCCACATGAAGACGCTAGTGCTCATCTTCAACACTTCCTGGAGATCTGCAGCACTTTCACCATGGCTGAAGTCCCCAGAGACGCCATACTACTTCGCCTTTTCCCATTCTCACTGTTGGGGAGAGCGAAGCAGTGGTTCTACGCTACAAAGGAGAAGAACACTACGTGGGCACTCTGCTCCACGAACTTTCTGGCCAAATTCTTTCCCATGGGCAAGACCAATGCTCTCCGTGGGAAGATTACAAGTTTTCAGCAACAACATGATGAATCCGTTCTAGAAGCATGGGAGCGTTTCCAAGACTACATCCTAGAATGTCCCCATCATGGAATGGAAAGCTGGCTACTGATGCAGACATTTTATCATGGGCTTATTAACAGTGCCCGTGAAACCATGGATGCTGCAGCTGGAGGAGCATTCCTATCACTCACCATACCTCAAGCCACAGCTCTTGTGGAGAAGATGGCATCCAACCAAGGTTGGAATGAAGAAAGAACTCAGACACGCAAGAGAGGTGGAGGTATGCACCAGCTCAAGGAGGTAGACATGCTGTCTGCCAAGCTAGACCTACTCATGAAGAAGCTCGATGATCGAGCTGGAGAAAAGAAAGAAGTCATGCACGTCTACGACTCCCACATGACTTGTGAGGAGTGTGGAGGTACTGGACACTCGGGCAATCACTGTCCTGAGTTGCTGGAGGACGTGAACTACATCAACAATAACAACAACTACTACAACTAGAATCAAGGTTGGAATCAACAGAGGCCTAACTACTCAGGTAATTACCAAGGTAACAATTCTTTCAATAATAATAATAATTATCCACCATTGAGAGAGTTAGTGTCCAACCAAGGAAAGCTAATGGATAACCTGTCTAAGAAATTGGCATCTAATGATAAAATACTAGAAAATATAAATAATAGAATGGATAATTTCTCTACTGCCATCAAGAACCAGATTAGCTTTAATAAAATGATTGAATCTCAGTTGAATCAAATAGCTGCTGCTGTTCCTGCTACTAACCCCGGTATACCATCACAACCGGAAGGACTAGAATCTGCAAATCTTGTAGACATGTTTGATGCAGGAGATTACTGGAGTAACCCTATCGTGGAAGTAAGTACTGACCGTCTGCCGGTCAAGAGAGGCGATCTAGGACGCCCCGTCATCCCGATCTCCATCGGCATGCGAGACTTCCCAGAAGAACTCTGTGACTTTGGCTCCAGTGTCAACATCATGCCCAGGGTACTCTATGAAAAACTCTTTTCACAACCATTATTAGAAACAACCATGTGTTTGCAGCTTGCAGATAGGACACTGAGTTTCCCGAGAGGAATATTGAAGAACATCTGTGTCCGAGTGGGTTCCTCGAGACTTCGTAGTGATAGAGACCGGTTCTGATGAGAGGGCGCCCGTCATCCTAGGGAGACCATTCCTGAACACCGCGGGAGCTGTCATCTATGCTAGTGCTGCCAAGATCAGTTTCTACATCAAGGGGAGGAAGGAAACGTTTTCCTTCAAGAACAAGACCGCACAAATCCCAGAGCAACCCCAATATGAACCAAGGAAGAGGACCAACAGGAGGAACAAGAGCAAGAAGCAAGTATGGACCGAGACAGCTAAGATGGTCACTGCCGTGCACAAAGGTCAAGATCGCCAACTCAAGTCACCGTTCTTGCCTAAGAAGGACGACCCAGGTATGCCAAGCATTTATTGCTCCATTAATGGGTCCCACTTCTACAAGACACTTTGCGACACTGGGTCGGGCGTCAACATAATGGCCAAGGTCACCTATGAACTTCTGTTCGGAACCATGCCCTTAAACCCAACATATATTCAGCTCCAGATGGTAGATCAGACATTCCGACAGGTCGAAGGTACAGTAACTGACGTCCCTGTAAAGATAGATGATCACTTTGTCCATACAGACTTTCAGGTTATTGACATGGGAGAAGATGAATATGATCCACCCATCATCCTTGGAAGACCATTCCTTAGTACTGTCAAAGCAATCATTTACATTGGAACTGGAGAAGTCCACATGCACTTCCCCTCTGAGAAGGTACGTCTTTACTTTACTGACCCTAACTATGTATTTGAAGAATCCAAGCAGGTCAGGACAAGAAGAAGGCGATGTAACCACAATCAGAAGCAACAGGTCATCAAGGACGGATGGGCAGATTATGAAGGAGAAGTGGTAAGATCTGAAGACATACCACTCAACCAACACTGTCCTGAGGAGACCAAAGCATCGAGACAGGTATGGAAAGAAAAGACAGTTGTACATGAAGAGGAGGCGCCGCCGGAACTACCGACTACGCCATCCATCAAGTCCCAGGACGACTGAACGAATAAGAGTCCCGTTCGGAGGACTTAAAAACACCGAACGCCTTGCCAAGAGGTAACTTGGTAGTTATCCTTTCCTTTTAATTATTTACTTTATCTTAAATAGTTTGCTTAGTTAATCATATTCATACTATCTTAAAAAGAAAATAAAAATGTTAAAAACCCTAAAGCCCCATGTGAGTATGCGAGTGGCATAAAACCCATAAGTACATTCACTGTGGTGGCATAAAAAATATATATATATATAATAAATACATAAATATTTTCTTCTGCTTTATAAAAGAAAAAAAACATAAAAAAAATCAAGGAGGCTCAGCATGATAAAGGCTAGATATTTATGCTAACACTTAATCAGTTCCACAAAGCTTTGTTGTCTATTTGAGCTTCACAGAATTCAAGGAGACTAGCAGACAGAGGACATTCTAATCGCTGTCAGGGTGCTGCCGACTTTCAAATACACCTCCGCCATCTGCTAGCTACATCAGAAGAGATTATGTCAAGATCCAGCTTGGGGGAGAGCACCCCCATTATCTTGCTAAGTATTTCTATCTTTATCTTTATATTTATATATACTTCTACCCTATAAAAATAAAAATATACACAACTATGAAAAAAAAACCAAATAAAGATTTTGTGCTTATATATATACCTATATCTTTTGCTTAGTGTGTTTTAATAAATAAATAAAGTGGCTATGCTAAGCTGAATCTAGATAATAATAAAACTCTAGCATGGATATGATGAATAGTTGCTTTGCCTAACTTTCAAATTTGAAGTCCTCTCTCTAAGTTTAGACATAACTGTTATCATTTAAAGCTTGCTCTAAACCTGAACTTGTGGGAAGAGAACTTGATCTAAAGTCTAAGTTGTTAACGGATATGATATGGGAAGGTTGAGCTGCTGTTTATCTATTCCTAGAGATGCTAGAATTCTGGAGAATTTTATCTTTGAAAATCTTAAAATGCTACATGATGAGTTCCTGTATGATGAGAGTTTAAGTTCCTACCACAGCCATACATACATGCTTGCTAGACTTTAAGCCATACCTTTACTTTTTACTGCTTATGAGCATTGAGTGTAGTCAAGCTGTGTAGACCCTTAGGAGCTTGTCATGCGGTTAAAATCAAGATTCACTTGCACGATCACTCATACATGCTGCTTCTACTCCGGAAGTATGCATCCACATATATCCACTCATTCTCATCTCCAGATCTACATAAAATTATTCTACTCCTAATCCGGGAGAGAATAGCCAAAAATATTTTCCCATTCTTGTTATCCCCTGTGAAATAAATGCTCAAGCTATTTTGGTTACTACCACTTGCTATATTGTTCTAAGGAGATGAGTGCTCTATATGAGGAAATAAAAAGGGGCAAGTGCCCGGAACCTCGAAAAGAAAAAGATACGAGGAAATAAAAAGGAGCAAGTGCTCGGAACCTCGATGAAAAAAAAATGTGAGAAGAGAGGTAAAAATGGACAAGTGTCCGACAGTAGAATTAGGGGTACAAGATACCCACCTGAAAAAAAAGAAAAAAAATATAGAGCACCTCATTCTCCTCAAGAGCTTTAGAAAGCAAGAAAAGTACGTATCCCCTCAAAAGAGCAAAAGTAGAATTAGACTTTCATCATTGTTATCATCACTACCACCATACACCATTTATTCGCCACACATGCACATCTTGATTTGACTTATTGGCTTGTTTCTCTAGATCCATGGTTTGACTATGCAATAAATGTCTTGTAAGTATGTATACTTTATCTCCCACCTATGAGCTCCAGATATCAAAAGACTTTTAGAATAGGATGAGAGAGAAGGCAATGTTACTCGGCCTTATACCACAAATACTACATACTTTGCTTTGAGAGAAGGCAGACACCATTACTGCCTTGGTAAGGATCCAGAAATACCACAAAAGAGAGACCGGAGAGAGTCATACAAGGAATCTCTGAGTTTTATTTGAAAATCTGCAAAAAACTCCAAGAGCTATAGCTAATCAAGAATAAGAGACATGGCGCTTGACTAGACTGTTCTATCTTTTAACCGCTCAAGACAAAGGTGACGGTTGCAAGCCCCATGGTGAAAGGTATAATGAGTAAGTTTTAAGTCTTGACAGTTTACTTTAACTCAGAGATGAGACTCTATTTGAAAGCATGTGTACCGTCAAAATTCAAAGGCATTTCAGCAACTACTGAGTCTCTCCTTGCTCAGGGACGAGCAAGAGGTAAGCTTGGGGGAGTTTGTTGACGGTCCTTAAGTATCAATTATAACTATCAAATAAATAGAGAAAAGGATCCAAATGAAACCAACACCTAGACTTAGGGTTTTATCTGACAGAATTCCACGAGTTTTGCTGTTTATCTATTTCTGCAGGGGGTTATCAGGAAATACGGAAGAAAGGCCCACATGTCGGATTAATGACGGGATATTAACCGAACACGTAATTATCTTACATCTAGAAGAGTCCAGAAGCCACGAGAACGAACGGGAGGCGTAACAGAGCCGGGGACAGGGCGCCCGCCCTAGTCCCTAGGGTGCCCGCCCTGCTGGCTCAGCCAATCAGGCTCCGCCTCGAGGATTATGCTCCACCGACCTAGAGGATCAAGGAAAACCGCACGTTCAATGTCGGTTTGATCAGACGGCTCAGATTCATCCGAAAGGGCTATATAAGCAAGGCCCCTGCTCCTGGAGGAGAGGCCCTCGTCTCATACTTCAAACCCTAATTCAGGAGGAGAGCCTCTGATCAAGCCCTAGAGCCACCACATCAACTAGATCTCTAGTTAGCATAGCTACATAGGATTAGAACTAGAAGGAGTCAATCTTCGATTGGTTCCCGGATCTGTCAAGAGGATTCTTGGTAATTCCTCTCTTGTTCTTCAATTGTTCATCATTGTTCTTCAATATTATGAATATGACTTTGTTCTATTTCAATATATTGGTTATGACTTTGCTCTACTTGATTATATTTGCAATTATATTGTTCTTAGTTTATCATAGTTATATGCTTGGCTTAGTTAGATTGGAATTATATACATGCCTAGGATCGTATAGCGTTTATCCATGTGTACAGTGGGTGAATGATAACTATTGTGTAGACGTGGTGTCTATACCGTATTTATCTGCGATTGCACCCTATATGCCGGATTGTGGGGTAGTTCGCGATAGTGACAGCTTCGTTGATTCTTATATAGTCCCCCTCTCGTGTATAGGGCAGGCAGAGCAACACTATTACAGGGGAGTGATTGCTATGTTCTTCATCTTCCTTGCTAATATTCACTATGCATGGATATAGTCTTTTCTCACCATGATTGCCAAGTATAATTGCACTAACTATGATATGCTAGACTTTATAGTTAATAATAACTTAGGGAATATCTTTGTAGTTCATCCTAATTCCATGCTAATGACTTGCTAGAATATCTGTTGAGGTGCTTATCATTATTATATGTGGCTAGCTGATCAGATTAATTATCTTTGTCACCATTATCACTTTACCTTTACTTAATGTGACATTTATACCTGTATAAAGAGATTGATAAATACTCTCGGTTATACATGCAATGATGTGTACTCAGTTCCATATTCTCATTCCATTATCAACCATGATACTTAGAAATCCCTTCCCAGTGGTAAAAATATAAATAACGATACCTGGAATACTTCCCGGTTAAAATGCTACATCGGTATTAATCTGTGCACTTGCAGATCACTTTTATTATTTATCTTGATGAGCAAATGCATATTTCAATACCGCGTCTCTCATGTCATGCTGGAGATGACAACTTGGCTTAAGTGGCATGAGGGATAGGTTTGGCATTTTTGGCGCCGTTATCAGAATTAGAAAACTAAGTCTACTTTTGGTAGTGACGTTAAGAATGCCCAACACTCTCCTTCTCTTCAAATTCAGCCTTGTCTAAATATGAGTTTTCGCTCTCGGAGTCACTATGGCCTTCATGCTTGCAGAGGAAGTGGAAGAAAGAAAGAGAAAGATCAACTACAAAATTTTGCAAGTTCAGAGTGGAGAAAGCAACACACTGCACCCCCTTCTTATATGAAGCATATTTCCCATCGCCTCACCTCGTAGCATACCCAACGCATTGATTCAATGGCGACCATTCGCATGGCAGCATCGAGTTCCCAAGGCGTGTATTTCATGTCGCTTGGCCTGGCAGCATACCCAAAGCATTCCAAAACATTGGAAAAGGAACCGCCACAATGGTCATCAATTAGGAGTGCATGCAATTCACATGTAAGAACACGCCGTACCCAACAGCGATGTTGTGGGCTAGATGTCATCGAGATTGTAACACCCCTGGTGTTAAGCGTCACTAAAAACTTAATCATGTCATCATCAAGCATCATGAGCACCCTTAGTAGCTAATCATGTATTGCATTCACTAAAAGCAATGTTACTTTGTTGGTTATGCAATGCATATGTGTGGTGTTTGAGATAGAACCAAAAATATTTCCAAGGTACTTTGTGACCGTCTATTTTTAAAATTCACTAAAATACTTGGAAACATACCTTAATAAACTTTGTAGTGTAATGGGTGTACTTTACACTAGGATCAAGTGTGGGGTATGAATTCAAGTTCAAACCATTAAAATTTGGACCTCAAAATTGAAATTAGAATTGAAATCCAATACTTAGACATTTTGTCTAAGTCTAGGAAATTAGTTTTTGACTTCGTTTTTGGAGGATTTATTAAAATGTATTTCATAAATAAACTTGCTCAAGCATTAGTATCATTTGTTAGTACAATGTTTGTACTTTGCAATGGTGCTATTGGTTGAGGTGTCTGTTTGATAATTAGTCACTAATTAATTCACCTAACATAGTTAATCAAGTCAACTTTCAAAACCCTAAATCTAAAACTCTAGTTTTTCAGTTTTAGTTTTAAAGTACCCCTGTTCCTCATTCAAAATCTATTTAATTGTTTAGAATTAGAGCTTGAGTCTATAAACAAAGTTGTAGAGGACATCTAGATGAGCAACTTTCATTAAGGAAGTTTTTCAAGTTGCTACTGAGAATCTAGAGAAAAAGGAGGACGAACATCAGGCTTTAGTCGGCTACAGTACTCGGCAAGTAGGTGCCACACAGTAGCTTCACTGGTGAGCCACCGTGGTTGTTTTCACCGCTCTCTCGCATGCGGGCATGCAACTATTGTGGTGGTAGCATCACAAATAGCTACTAGACATAGCGATGCTTCACCACTGCCATCAAATCATCGAGTCGACCATCATCTTCTCTCTTTTCTGTGTTTCATCATCGATGAGGATCTCCACCTCACCGACTAAATTCATTATTGCTGTAGCGCCGTTGCCCTCTAGCTCTCACGCATAGCTTCGCCTCATCCTTGCGCAGCGCTTGAACCCGGTCGCATCACCTTTTGCCGCCGGAGCCGCTCGAACTCCATCATCTTCCTCATCGGCGTCAAGAACGCCACCATGACCACCCTTGTCATGGCTAGCTATCACGGGGTCAAAGCCACGGCAAGCATGTTGTTTGAGTCGGTATCAGAGTATGAGGTCTCCAGTGGCTCGGGTGGACTCAGGAACACAAGAATCACGCAAAGAAGACGCAACAGTTTATCCTTGTTCGAGCCAATTTGGTCCCTATGTCTAGCAGTTGATGATCCTTATACTCAAGAACACCCAAAATCTAGGGGGTTATAATAGAGTGTAGAGGAAGAAGGGTTCGATAGGGGGTTAGCTCGGTGCTAATCCTAAGGTTGCCTCACCGCCGGTGGAGTCTCCCCCTCATCGGGGAGGAAGGAGATGGCGGGATGCAGGGGAGGAGAGGCTCTCGGTGCCCCTCTCTGGGTTGCCTTGCTCTTGGTGCAGAGCGGAGGCAAATGGAATGGAATGGAGTGTCTGGTGATCAAATCGGGATCCTCTCCCCTCTAGGTCCGACCTTATCCCTTATATAATGAGATATGTCAGGTACAAGGCGGTTTGAGGGTTTTAGTCTATGGTCTACATGCACCAGAGTCTAGGAGGGTCTTGCAGTGGTGCGGTGTGGACCGTCGAGGTGTCTTGGAGCTAAAGAAGCCTGGGCATCGTCTGGCTACTCTGTTCTGACACTCTACGTGTCAGATGATCTTGGCTTGGACCAGCCTTCCTCGGGTGAGACCTTCTAGAGTCTTCTTGGTGGTGAAGGAGGTCAGCTCTGGGGGCTACCGCATGGGCCTAGAATGCCCCACGCCTCCGGAGGCCGCGGGAAGCTTTGTCTTCTTGTGTCACGCCCCGGACATGACCCTATCAGAGAAGTAGTTGGCAGGGGCATGCCTCGAGAGTGACGCCAAGGAGCCCCCGGGCATCGGTAGCCTAGGGCTTGTCTTCTTGTGCCTAGGCCTTGACTGGCATCATTAGCTAGGTAGGAGCCAAGGCCAGGCCAGCAGGTGCCATAGATTGGGAGCCCAAGGCTCGAGGAAGCCCCCGAGCCCTAGGCGGAAGCTACGATTGAGTCATGCTTGGCTAGATCCCTTTGCCAGATGGTGTGCGTGAGCGTTCTCGATGGGCATAGCCACCGAGCCCTCGGGTGATCCTGAAGGGGTTAGTCGGGGGGTCTTCTTTGTTTGAGAACTTTTGGACCCGTGTCTTAACATACCTGTATGTTAGGATCTCATTAGGGGCCCCTGAGCCCTTCGTGGCCTCACCTAGAATGATGGCGATGATGGGCTGAATTCAATCGTTTGGTGGCCGAACCCTCATTGTTGGGGATGGCTTCCATTGGTGAGAGTGTTGTACCCTGCAGCCAACGAAAGCTGTCCCCAACAAGGATGGTGCTCGGCTATCGAGGCTGAGCGAAGATAGTGCTGATGCCTCCGTAGGTCCATGTCGCATGGGTCTTCAACCTGAGCAGGAGCTCGGTGGACTCATCTAGGAGTCACTGACTGTGGGCCTGGAGGCGCTCTTCTTTGCGATCGGGGCCTACCGTGGGCGACATGATCAAAAGTGCTGGGCTCCGGCTCGGGGCCATCTGACCATCCGGAGCTCCACACCGTTTTGTGGGCTGCGATAATAGGTCCCGATCTTCTCAGGCCAGCCTTCTAGGGCTGACCCCCTACAGCCATAGATCGGGAAAGTGGGAGCGCGCCGAGGCTCGGGCGGGGGCCCTCATTGGGCCCACTACTTAGTGGCTCCCGACCCAACTTTGGGGAGTTGGTTGGTTTTTTGGGGGATGCACCACCCAAGTGCCCATTGGTTGTGGGGTCAGGCTGCTCCGTCTAGGGAGCCAGTGCAACCCCCAAGGCCATTGTGGGGCCTCCTTGCTAGCAAAGGGGCGGCTTCTGGGCACATCCCATCCGCTGATGCGTTGCACAGGTGGTTGATGGCGTCTGGGCCATTGTGCCTAGTGGAGGAGTTATGACGCGCGTGCGTGCCCCCGCGTCGTCCTGTCTCATCTAAGTGATGGGCCATCGGGGCCACGTGGAGCAGATTTGGTGGAGGAGCCGTGGCACTTGGTGCGTGTGGATCCGAGCCATCGATGATAGCCAGTGGGCCCGGGGGATGGCAGATCCCCCTAAGTCCCACGAGGAGGCATGCGCGTAGTGGGCGGTGCGCGCGGGGGAAAGTGGAGCGGGGACATGACTCGTGGCCAGCAGTTCCCTGGCTCCACCTTTACTGCACGGCCGTCATCACGCAATCGCCTGGAGGTGTGCTATGGGGATTGAAGGAATGCCAAGCTGGTTCCTTCCTCTGGCCCCTTCTCTTCTTCTTCCTCAGATCCATGTTCTTCTTCGGCCATGATGGCGATGGTAATGAAGTGTGATGCTTCCCTCCGGGTGAGCTTGGTGTTGTTTGCTAGGCGGTTGCTTCTTCGAGGGTGGAAGGACTCCAACGAAGGAGAGGCCACAGCGGCGCGTGGAGGGAGGCGAGGGTCGGTGTTGAGAGGCGCTGCCCTTTCCTCATGTGCTGCCGCCCTTGGCACTCCCCCGTCCGTGCATGTCGCCACGCCTCTTCCTTGCCATCTTCCGCTAGAGGGTCAAAGAACCCTAGCGATGTAGATCAGTGGGCCCCCCTCTTTTATTAGTGGAAGAGCACCATGTGGGGGTCGCCGCTCGATGCAGAGTTGGGGGCCGAAGAGGGGGGCGATGAGGCTGTGGCCCAGCTCTCCTCCTCTGACCCTTTCTTCATCGTTGCTACTACTGTAGAGGTGTCCCCGACCTCCGGGTCGGGAGAGCGGCGCCTGGGCTTCTTCGTGCTTGTCTTCGAACTGCACGGCCCTGACTGGGATCTAGTCTAGGGTTGGGGCAGCGGTTCTTGCCGCCGTATATTTTAATCGGGTCATTCCCAATTGATTGAAATGAAATTACTTCTGTGTGTAATCCCATTTTGCTCTTGAGTCATGCTCAGAGACTTGATCCCTCATTGGGCTGGGCTGTTACGACAATGGCCTCATTGGCCAAGATCACCGCGCTCGTGCTACTAGTGGGTAAGTCTATGAGAACCCTAGGTTTATAGTTGTTCTGTGGCCCAGTCATGTCCCCCAGGGGGAGATCCTTGGCTTCTTGACCAAGCCACTCGTATAGTTCTTGAGCCCATCTATCGGTGCTTGGGGGCTCGCTGCCTCCCTCGTTGGGTCACCACGAGCGGCTTGAGGCCGATACTCGGACATCATTCATCACAATGGTCAGGGCGTTGCTTGGCGCCCTGGCTACAGCCACGTGGGCTCGCCTTCTGAACGTCTCTCGCACTTTTAGTTGCTTCGGGCAGCCTTGAAGCCCAGTGGCCCAGCCTTGACCATCGGTGATGCCCCTTCTAGGGGGCCATGTCAATGCGGGACCCACAGGGTTCTCCAGCGATGTGACTACAAGTCATGGGCCCTGGCCTAGTGTAACAGAACCGACCAAATTATAAGAATGTAAGTACAAAAACTATCACCAAGGTGATCAAATTCTGGTACTTAGGCTCTCATAATCCCGGTGGTCTAGAAATCTCGAAGGATTTCAAACAACTTTCAACATACAATCCAAGATCATTCATGATTCAACACAACACATCATTCGTTACAATAGTTCACAAGTAGCATACGGATTACATCCATCGAAGTTTGAAATAAATTATTACAAACCAAGTTTGATTAGCGAAAGCAACATAGTTTGATACATAACTTTATAAGTTCAAATACATTGCCAGATTAAGGTCATGTCCCACAAAAGCATCTCAGTAAGAACACTAGTAGAGACTGCGCCCAATTGTCTAGTCTTCATCCCCCACCGGGAGAAGGCAATACTTGCAACACCCATGATAGAATAGGTCATCTACAATAGGTGGGAAATAAACCCTGAGTGCGAGAAGGTACTCAGCTAGACTTACCCGTCATAAACTAGAAATAAATGATACCAAGCATCATGCAAGGCTGATATAAAGTGGAGCTAGCTTGACACAATTTGCATAAAAGCTAGCATAGCCTAAGTAACCATTTAAAGCTTAGCTTCAAGTTAATAATCATTAACCTGTCATCTATATTAGCACCTGTACTAGAGCACTCACTTCATTAGAGCAAACAATATTAACCATAGTAGGTATAATAAGGCCATCATCATATCATCATTCCTAAACCATCAAGTTATTTAGTGCATCTACTTTGGAGATAAGCCCGTCAAGTTCTCACTAACCAGTGAATAGTGAGAGACGGCGACTCGGATCAAATTACCACTCAGCTGAGGGGGTATTCCTAACTCTCACCCATGACTTCCCCTGTCAGGGAGCATTAGGTCACCTTTGGGACAACTCAGGAACCAACTTCGCGGGCCCGATCAGCGCCAACTCTCTCAGGGATTACCCTTCTACCAGGGGGTCCAGGAATTTTAACTCACCTGCCTGGACTTACGCCGAAGGCTCCCTTCCGAGGCGTACTTTATACTTATCGACTCCCGGCCTGAGTTGAGCTACTCGGATTCACGATTAGAGACACTCGAGTCTGGCCAGCTAAGAGAGAGGCATACGTTCAACCTGACAAAAAAGGCTCTAAGAATCGGTCCTGAAGCGACATAGACAGAGTCACTATAAGCCTATAGCCTTACAAGCCCCTGCCCGGTCTTCATTCATATTATACCAGGTTCTTTTCTATGATAGCAAATATAGCCAACCATGCCACATGTATATTCCTATAGCTTGCAGGTGACAGGAAATCACCTGACTTCTACCGCTTAAAGCAGGGCTAAGCATCTACTCGAGCCTGAGCTATTTGGGATCATGGTATACTTTTTTGGACAAGGATAGGGCACAAATGTAGCAAGTGTTTTCACCCAACACCTATCACTTAATGCAACATTATACATAACATGATACTTAATTGCATTTTAGAAATTAGGAGGCTTATAATGCTCTAGGGCTTGCCTTTCATGAAATTGCAAGGAACGTGGTCTGGGCAGTCAATGATGACCTTGTCCGGCACCTCTCCTGTGGGCTGCACCTCCTAAACCTCTGGTGTTGGCTGCTGCTCCTCCTCCTGGCATGATCCCTCGAACTCCAACAGGGTCACTCCTTTTGGTACACCTATTTACATGTATATGCACAAGATAAATATCATGGATGCATAAGAGATGACATGATGATCATGAATGAAAAACAATGCTTAGCATAACATCACTGGACAGTCGTGGACCGAGTAGGTGCAACGCTCTATTCAAAACATTTTAAGGAGTAGGTGCAAATCTCCTCTTTGTAGAGCAAGAGTGCACACTCACCTAGTTTACACAACCTAAGGTATAATTGCTCATCCTTAGTTAGAGGCCTAGTACCTGCATCTATCAACTTATTTCAATTAGCTTAAGCATCTAAAACATCCCAATCATACTTAAGCAAAGCAAACAAGCCATCAGACAATTTCAGCAACTCGGAGCATACAAAAGCAGTCAAGTAATTTACTCATAACTAGAGATATATAAATCCAAATGACTTGCAACAAGACAATATGAAAAGGTTATGAAATTATTTACATTTCATCTTTAAACATCAATGCATGATTCCCAAGTATAGTAGCTCAAAAATCTGCATTTACAGAAACTGGTCTAAACAAGACAAAGAGCAAGGAAAACTGTAACCTAACTTTGAATAGCTGTAACTCCTAAACTACTTGGCCAAATGCCACCAAATTTTAACAGAAACTAGATACATGAGTTCCCTATAACTTTTGTATTTACAAGTTTCCTAGAAAACATCATTAACATGGGTAATTAGCAAAGCCCCTAAATCTGTCCAGAAACACAATTCCTACAATTTAATTATTAAGTGACATTGCAAACCCCCAAATTGGCCAAACCAATTTAACCAACATGTAATACATATCTAAAGAGCACCAGAACACATGGTGTCTAATACCAAAACATTTATTTTAATACCTTTATTAATTTATTTAGTTAACTAAGTGAATAAATCAACATATACTAAAAGTACTCCAAAAAATCTATAAAAATACAATGGCTTCGAGATGCTCTACCAAGGCTTCTGCACAAATTTCATGCCCTTTAGATAAGTGTAGCATTCCACACAAAAAGGACAAGCCACTAGGGTTTCAAAAAGCATAATTAGGAAACCCTATTGAAAAGTATCAAACAACATATTTCATATTTTTCTTAGGTTCTTACTAACATAAGAACAACACTCAACAAATTTCACCCTCATTGGACTTATAGATAATTTATCAAAATTAGCACAAGATCCATCAAATTAAATAAGATAAATGCATAACTAAATTATACAGTACCAAAAATTATTGAAATTTAAACTACAAGCTATTCATGGCATAAACAACATCCCATAAAAATTTCACATTATTTGGAGCTGTCTACAGAGAGATATGATTTTTCTTATTTTCATACATGAATAAAAGGCATAATTAATAACCTTTTATTTTTCTATAAAACATACCTAGTTTTATATTTTTATTAAAAACTAGAGTCTATCATGAACACAAACCAACTTGAATCACCTCATTTGGAGCTCTAAAACTCAAGATACAAATTTTACAAAATAGCATCAAAATCTGCATTTGAATAAAACCCTAGACTAAACCTGAGCCGCTGACGTGCGGGACCCGGTAGTCAGAGGGACCCATCAGTCAGTGAGCAGAGCAGAGGAGAGGAAGATGGCCGGTGATACTCGCCGCCGGTGAGGTTTCCGGTGAAACCATCACCACCTATGTGTTCTACTCCTCGTGCCACGTCGATAGACCTAGTTCTTGCAACCTCTGGCTCACCGAAGCTACCTCGCCGGCGACAATGGTGGCTGGGCGGAGCTGCACGGTGGTGCGCTGGCCAAGTCCAACCAAAGCAAGGCTTAGCAAGCAGTGTGTGAGCACCACGGTGCGACAGCGACTCTACCTAGGTAGCCCTATGGTGCTCTAGGCGCCTCAGTGAGCGAGACCACGCGCACAGGTCTCACCGATGGTGAGCGCGTGGCGACCCAATAGCGTTCCAGCTAGCCGGAACTCGCATTCGGACAACCATCTCCAGATTCATCATCTATGGCTATATAGGGACTCATCACACATGGGAAGAGGGAGAAAGACAGCCGGAGTTGCCCTGGCCATGGAGAGCTCCGAGCTCCAGCGAGGTCCCGACATGGTGTTGGCGGCGAAAATGGCCGATTGGCCCTTACCTCGGCTCGATTGGCGTGGCTAACAGGTCAAGGAGATAGAGGAGAGGATGGCGGAGCTCTAGGATACTTGGTTCAAGCAATGGCAAGGTGGTGAGGACGTTGCACGCCGGCGGAGCTCGCGACGGCAATGGCGTCGCCCCTGTCCACCTCGGCTTCCACGATGGGAAAGGAAGGAAGAGAGTGGGAGAGAGTGGAGAGGCAGCAGCGCATCCTCCACTTCAGGTTGGCCAGAGAGCAACACGATAGAGGTAGACACAGCGCATGGCATCCACGTGGCAGCAATGGCCTGAGCTATTCGGCCATGAAGGCACGAAAGATTTTGAATTCAAGTTTTGAATCAGAACTCCTTCACCAATTGAAACCGCCCCCTAAACGTCCCTCTAGCTCTTAAACCGGCTCGAGTTAGCAAAAAGTGTAATTAACAAAGATGTAGAGCGACATGTGAACTACAAGATTGTCAATTGGAGCTCAAACTGATTTGACTTGGTTAGAGAATTATAGAGTCCCAAAGTAGGGTACTTTGAAACTGTAGTGCAGTTAGGACTTAACCAAAATGGTTAAGTGCTAAACAGCATACCAAAACCGAATTGTGTGCCCTGTTTAAACATGTTAGGTCCATTTTCATGAGATGGCCATATTACAACTTTTGTTCCCTAACAAATTTACTATAACTTTGTTTAAGGGTGCACAAACATGCATTGACTTATAGCAGCACTTTTTAAACAATCAAACAAAAGAGCTCCAGGGGTCAACACAAGTCAAACTAGTACTTAGAAGCATAGTTAGGACTAATGACCTTCATGAACATTGTTCCTAATGACATTCTAAATGTAGCTAGGGTGTTTTGGTGGGTCACCACATTCATTTGCATATGACACATGTACTTTAGCTTATCAAAACAACTGAAACATACACTTAAAATGTACGAAACATTCAACTAAAACAGGTGAAACAATCAACTGAAACACTGAAACAGAGGCCTGCAACACTTGAAACTTGGTACATGTGGTAGAACCTCCTAAATTATATGGCCCAAATGCACGTGTCATTGTCTCAACGACCTCTGACAGCTGTGCACGAGAACCAGAAAGCATAAGAAGTATGTCTGGTGTCCTAGGGAAACCCAAATCATCCACAAATTACAACTCACATAGGATCAACAAAGGAGTAACTACAATATTACAGCATGTGCTACAAAATTTTACATCAGAGTGGGGGAGAATTTAAAATAGTATCTTACATATAAAAATAAGTTACTTTTACAACTTAACTTTAATTGCGGAAGTCGAGTAGAACTACAGAAGACAACTTAGGTAGAGCACATAAGTCAGGAGAGGACAACCAGATCACGTTAAGCCCACTGACATGACCTGATTAGCAGCTCCAGTTAGTACCTGCAATAGGGGTTAACAACCCTGAGTACTCAATTGTACTCTGCAAGACTTACCCGATGAAAAGAAAAGACTACAAGGATATGCTGGATTAAGGGAAGTAGTGGAGCTAGAAAAGAGAAGTTTTGCAGAAAAGCTTACTACAAGTGGATCCTTACTTTCAATGTTTTAGTCAAGTTTTAGCATCAATTTTAGTGAAGCTTATTATAGATAGATTTGCACCTATTCTATCTCAACCACTTGTATTAAGCGTCACATCTCATATCCATCTCTTTACCTCATTTCCATAATCACCATGTTCCATTGTTAACTACGATGTAGGTCAGGTGATCAAGTTAACTCCAATCCAACCCTTGGCCACGAGGGTACACAATACTCTCACCATCTCTCCACTCCCAGTGCACGGTTGGCTGTTCACATGATAGAATTACCGAGGTCTTAGGCTTACCGGAGCATGTGATTAGTTGCAAAGTCTTAAAACACAGGTAGGCCTACAATGGTACAGTCCTTAACTGACACAGGCGGAGCACTACATCGACTCATTTCACGATGCAAGCCATCCACCTGGTCTTCGCTTAATATTACCATATTCTTATTCATACGCTCTCATGACCTGTTATTAGGTCAGGAGAAGCAAAGGTAAACCTGTTTCTCGTGAACGATGAAATCACCATTCGACTTCTACCAAAGTCTAAGCATTACTAAGCATAAGAGATCGACCTACACATACTAGTGGGATATCATCTGGATATAAATGTAGATCAAGGTAATCATGCAACAACGGTATCGACCAACTCCTACTAACTTAATGCACATTACACTAGACTTAAGGTGTAATAAAGCATTTATAAAATAGAAGAGTGGTTGTATGTCTGGGGCTTGCCTGCGTTGTAGAGAAGGTTAGCTACCACAGAGGGTCACAGGAGTTTGACTTGACATCATTACCACTGATGGAAGCACCTTCTCCAACACTTGATCAACACGAGCACCATTGAATGATAACATCCATCTGAAGATTGGTCAACACAAACCTTCTCACTCACGTATGCACTACATGTAAACTAATGATGCATCCTTTAGCATGATGGAATGCATGACATGATGCATGGATTGGCATTGGTGAAAACATAACAAGATACACTAACTTGAGTACAACTTTCCTTCACAGTACAATACCAAGTAATTAACATAAAACACTTTTATTTATTCTTTTAACAAGCCATGAGCTAACTAGGAGTAAAACATATCACACTTAACATACAAGTTATAACAAGGCTTTATGAAACATTGACATGGAAGCATATCTATAGCTTAACCCTTTTTACCCAAGAGGTTGGATAGAAAAGGGCAATCAAGATTTCATACATGTATCAACTATTGAAAAGCATAATTAAACTAAAAGGCATATAATTAAGGATACAATTAAACATCATCGAATTAATCCCAAACTTTTTGTGAAGGTTGATTACATCATGAAACAGTGGCAAAACAAATTTCATAACTTTTGGATAATTAATTTGGCCTACAAAAATCATGAAACATGCATTTATTAATTAAAAGAGGTATTTTTATCTCATACCAAAACTATCCATTTTCTAGGTTTAATATTTTTCCTAGATAGACATCATCATCAAGGAGCTAAACAAATTTTCACAATTTTAGGAGCTCTAATTATTTAGTTATGAAATTTACAAAATCAGCACATTTTTGATAATTAACAAAATACACAAAAAGAAAAAGACGCCCCAGGCTAAAAACGGCCTGACAAGGCCCAAGCGCAGCCTCACATGAGTGGGCAGTCAGCCCACGTGCGGGAGCAGGCCAGCCCAGTGCGGCTTGCCTAGGCTTGGCCTAGCAATTTTGCAATGAAGCCCTATATTTTTTTGAGAAATTAATCCAAGGTACATGTGCACTATTTAGTACTATTCATATGAGTCATAACTTTCTTACCGAGAACCCTTGGCTATCTCTTATTTCTTCGCCACCACTTTTTCTTCTCCACAGAGCAGAGTAGGTGCATCGGCCGTGCAGCTCGTCGGTGGAGAGGTCGTCGGCGCCGGGGAAGGTACCAGCACGGCCCCCATGAACCCGTGCATCGATCACAGATGATGGTTGCTTGGATTAAGGTTCCAGGCAGGCTCGCCCGTGGCCATGGTGGCATGGCAGCGTGTGGCATGGCGGCGCAGCGGTGGACTCACAACTACAGTGCAAGAACGGCCCGGCTGGAGTTCGAGAGAGCATGAGGAAGCTCACCATGACTCGCAAGGCTAGCCAGTTGAAGCAGAGGTAGAGCAGAGGTGGTTGGCCATGGCGGACCGCCGCGGTGAGAATGGCACACACAGCTGATTTTGACAGTGAGGAGTGGCGCGAGCATGTCAAGGCGATGCACGAGGAGCAGGCGAAGATCAAGGCAAGGGCAATTAGGCGGAGGTGCAGCAGCAACGCCAAATTTGCCAGGCGGTCGAGCTCACCGGTGGCGGCGAGGCAGAAAGAGAGAAAATAGAGAGTGCCGCCTGCATCGCGTAGAAGAAGGCGAGGTCGACTTCTCCAGCTGCGCCAGCACCTGCTCAGCTTGGCCATGCAAGCAGCTGCGTGCCAACATGCCTGAGCAGCCATCGGTGAGCAGGCTGCTTGCCTGCTGCCAGTCGACAGAGCAGAGCCCCATCCCGTGACTGAAACCCTCCTCCTTTTTATTTTTATTTTGTAAAGCAATGCAATGATCTCCCTTAAGCAATATTGTTCATTGATCGAGGATCTCCAACATTGTTTAAAGAATCAACATCAAAAGATCAACAATTTGAGATATTTTGAATTGAGAAGGAAGACACTTTGAAACCGTGTTACTGAAACAGAAATTCAGATTTAAGAACATGCTAAAACCCCTTACTTCCTCCTTCTTTTTTCTCCCAAAATATCAACTAAACTTAATGAATGTCCTTAATCAAAGTTGTTCCTTATACAAAGATCTACAACTTTGGTTAAGAACCATCATCAAAGAATAATTGGTTTTATAGATTTTTATACTCAAACATGAGCATTTTGAAACTGTGAAAAGGAGTTCAGAATAAGGGTTTACAATTAGAGCTGACTTATTAGCTACTTTGGCATTTAATTAGGAACTAACCATCACTCAAACATATCAACTAATTACACATTATCAAAGACTAAACATAGCCGCAAGCAATGAAACAAAGTTTGGTCAACTTTTATATATGAAAATTCATTACTAATATCCCAAATATTGAATTCTATAACTAAGGACAAACACTTAGTCAAAATGACTAAGTATTAGGATTAGTTATAAGATTCAATCTTTGAGCTCATAAATGACTTAGGAATATTAACAACTTTTAAATCCACATTATAAAGCACATTTAGCTCTACAACTTGTATTTTAACAAAATTTTAATTGTTTAAGCAATATCTTATATATAAAATCACAAAAAGCCTTAATCATAAAATATTGACATCATTTTATGTAACTATAAAACATAACATATGAAACATACATGTGAAACATAACTCAAGGAACATATGAAACACTAACTATGCAACATAGAGTTTCTATACTTGAATCATGAATTGCTTTAATGAAACTTATTGTAAGCAACATATGAAACATTACAATGCAACATGGTTATGCTATTATTGCAACATAGGGAACATGACATTATGAAACATATGAAACAAGGCATATATAACATGTGAACACGTATTTAAATGCAACAAATGAAACCTTACTATTCAACACATGAAACTTATGTATGCTGTACTTGAAACATAGATGCATTCATGCAACGATGCTTGGTGTTTTATGCATGATGATGCTCATGATCAAGTTTTAGCTGTTTCTTAACATCTAGGATGTTACAGTACATGGGACATGTACAACCCCTCCAGGGTTCTAGGCATAACCCAGGGACATCACACATGATACACACAGGCCTAAGCACTAATGAAACATCATGTTGCAACATTGAAACATAGGATGATGCACATGTGATAATGAGATGAAGGTGCTTATATTATGCAATGCAAATGCACAAATGCAAGCCAAACACCTTGGGTGTTACACCTAGCCCGCGGACCAGAGGAGGAAGGGGTGCAGCAACTGCTACACCGAATCTGAGTAGAATAGGCCAGACTAGCCGGACTCCTATAGGAAAGTACCTTCTGTATTTAGATCAAAACACCTTCTTAGGATCCGACTAGGATTGTAACCGCACCATAGTCTTCTCTATTGATATAAGGAGAGACCATGGGCACCCCTATAAGGAAGAACAGATCATACCAATCAATCCAACGTAAAAGGCTAACGCCGACTGGACGTAAAGGTTATTACTCGATCACGGTCGAGGTCTCGAACCAGTATAAATTGATTGTCTCTTGCGTTCACCGTTGAGTTTTGCACTAGCCAAAACCTTAACAACTGTCCTAGGTACCACAGTGACAGGCTATTAGTGGTAAAACATCGACAGCTGGCGCGCCAGGTAGGGGCTTTTGGTGGATTTGCATCCAAGAGCTTGACAAACCTCGACAACATGATCTTCTCGACGGGATCAACCTTCATCTTTGGATCATGGATCTGCGAGGCGGACGACAAAGGCAAGCTCCAAGGACATCTCGTCGAGGATGAAGAAAACCAGGAAGACTTTGCTCTTTCGGTGAGATCAATAGAAGAACTCACCGGAGAGCTCTCACGTCTTGCAATATCTGAATCAACTCAGGTTTCGTGGACGGTCAAATTCAACTCAGACTCTAAGGCGAAATCCACCTCGGAAATCAATCTAGGTTCTTTTCATGGCAAACTGAGTTCTTTTCCAATGGGACTCCGGAACATAGCTTCAATCCATCAAGAGATCAACTCATGCTTACTTCAGAACTCTTCTGTAAAGATGGGCCCCTTCCCATTCGGACTCAACAACATGGCGAAGTCATGCCAGATTCTACTCCAAGAAGCAGCTAGATCGGTGCGAGGGGTACCACTCGCAGGAGCCCAAGAAGGCCTTGTACTGACCATGACTCCAGAAGATTGTCTCGTCCACTGACCGGATTCAATTCTGGGAATGGCGACATCTGACTGGTTGATGAAGCAATGATTCTACCTTCCCAAGAAGGAAGTATGCTCTACGACACCGACGCCTCTATAGAGATCATTAGCAACTGTAATGGCACAGTAACAGACAAGGGAACAATGCACGCCTGAGAAGTATTCATGATTCAGAGACCACCTTTGATTCTGCCAAAAGCACCCGACGTTAGGTCCTCGGACGAATCAAAGTCCAACATATCACCCAATGCTTTGGAGTACGATGGCGAGACCGAAAGCCAGAGACAAGCCAGAGAAAGAAGGAACAAACTAAAGCAGGGACGCAGATGCTAGGCCTAGTAGCACAAAGAAGCCTGGGTCAAGTACGAATTGGATATGGCGGAGTAAAATAAGAAAAAATTAGAACAAGAAGCTAAAGAAAGTCATGTGACTAGGACGCACAATTCCCCATATAACAAAATTTGAGAAGCATTAGAAGAACTCGAAGCCATCTCGATCCCAATGAAGAGCAAGAACGACTCCGAGAGGTTCTCCGATCGACAGCCTTAAGAGCACATGATGGAAGGACCCACTAGATCAGCGTCTCACAGACAAGAAAATCAATGTCAAAGGAGGTCCGCTTTCGAAAGACTAGGGCCAAGTGGAAGCCACAACAGAGAAAGTAGAAGGGACCATAGTCAAAGCAATCGAGTTGAGCAACCGAGGGAAAGAAAGAGTAGATTACCCATCCAAACAGCCCCATGAAACTACTCTCACTAGAATGATAGCTGGTAGGAAGGAGGGGCTGAATTAGAGTATAGGGAAGCTAGAGCTCATGACTGATTCCCTTGCTTTGCAAACCGACTTGCTTCGGTATAGCTACCTTACAAGTTTAAGCCGTCCAACCACTCTAAATATGATGGCAAGATTGAGCCCAAGCAATGGTTCAGAATCTACTCTCAGTCAATTGAACTAGCCGGCGGAGATGATGATATCAAAGCACTCTTCTTCCCTATGGCATTAGAGACTATGCCTCTCTAATGGTTTGACAAATTGAGCCCAAGATCCATCAAGGGTGGGAAGATCTGCAGAGAACCTTCTATGAAAACTTTGCGGGCATCATCATGCATCCAATCACACATGCAGAGTTGAAAGGGCTCAAGCAGAAAGGAGGCGAAAGCCTCAGGGATTATTATTGTCGATTTGGTGAGCTACGTGCTCAAGTACATGAATCACTGAACGAGAAGTGATAGAAGCTTTCTCCCATGGGATCATGGCCAAGTGGTAGTTTTAGGACTTCTGCAAAGAGAACCCGAGAAACAATGAAGAATTCAGATGCACAGTAGAAAAGATGATCACTTCAGAGGAGAAAACGCAAGAAAGGTTCCCAGATAGAAACAACCGAGACAACCTAGATAGGCAAAATCATTGAAACAATGGGCATCAAGATAGAAAGCGTGGACCTGACAACACCGTAGCTATGGCTGACAAATCAAAGAAATTCTCAAAATTCAAGAAGTTTGAAGACATTGACAATATGCATTGTATATGGCACCCTCAAGGAAATCACATAACTGGAGATTGCCGCATCTTCCTCGATAGATATACAAGAAAGAAATTTTAGCAATCAAAGGGAACAGTAGCAGTCATCTTTGCTGGAATTCTAAGTTCTAGGAGCAAACACCAGGACAAGCTAGCTCTATGAACCATCATGGTGGTGGAACCAGCTACTCCCAGGTACCTCAATTAGTCGAAGTACCCAATCCAGCTTTCAAGAGAGGATCATTGGACTAGCATGGGAAATGCTATCCACTACCCACTAGTTTTAGATCCAACAATCACTGGTATGACCATCACCAAGGTGCTAATCGATGGGGAAGCTGGACTCAACATAATATTTTTAGAAATACTAAGGAAGATGGAACTAGAATTCGCCAGGATGAATACTCCAACAAGCATTCCTTTCTATGGGATAGTACCCAGCAAGGCAACCATGCCACTTGGACAGATCACTCTACCAGTTACTTTTGGGACTCCCGCAAACTACCGTACAGAGTTCATTAAATTTGAGGTTGCAGACTTCGAATCTTCATATCATGCTATCCTTGGAAGACCAGCATTAGCCAAGTTCATGGCGATACCACATTACCATACCTCCTACTCAAAATGCCAGGGCCCAACGGGGTCCTCTCCCTCAGAGGTGACCTGAAGCATGCCTTTGACTGTAACATACAAGCAATCTAGATCGCAGCTAAGGCACAAGCAGCCAGCGAAAGAGAAGAGATAGTGACCGTTGCAGCTGAAATGAACCTAGAAGAACTAGAGATCCTAGCCAAGAAGCCTAGCATCCTCGCTCCTCTAAAAGAAGCTGACATGAAGCAAATCGACCTAGGTATGGGTGATCTCTCCAAAACGGCGACCATTAATGCCCACCTCTCAGCAAAATAGGAACTCGCTCTCACCAACTTTCTTCAGGACAACAAAGATATGTTCACTTAGAAGTTGGCCGACATGCCAGGTGTCCCAAGAGAGTTGGATGAGCACAGAATTGATGTTAACGAAGGCTCCAAGCCTGTGAAGCAACGACTATGATGATTCTCACCCAACAAAAAGGTGGCAATTAAAAAGGAGATTGCAAAGTTGATGGCAGCAGGGTTCATAGGAGAAATTCTTCATCTAGATTGGTTGGCCAACCTAGTTTTAGTACAGAAAAAGAACACAGCCGAGTGGCGCATGTGCGTCGACTACATAGATCTCAACAAGCATTGCTCGAAGGATCCATTTGGACTACCACACATTGATCAGATAGTTGATTCAATAGTAGGATCTACCCTATTGTCTTTTCTTGATTACTATTCAAGATATCATCAGATCGCATTAAAGGAAGAAGACCAGAGCAACACATCTTTCATCACTCCGTTCGGCGCCTACTGCTACAAAACCATGTCGTTTGGACTCAAGAATGCGGGCGCTACTTACCAAAGAGCTATCTAGACATGCCTTGGTGAGCAGATTGGCAAGAATGTAGAAGCATATGTGGAAGATGTAGTAGTAAAGACAAAAAACCCAGACACACTAATTGAAGACTTGAAACAAACTTTCGAGAATCTGAAGAAGCGGAAGTGGAAATTGAACCCAAACAAGTGTGTATTCGGAGTACCATTAGGACAACTAATTGGATTCTTGGTTAGTCATCATGGGATCGAGGCCAGCACCAAGCAAATTCGAGCTATAACAGAGATGGGCCCTCCATGATGTGTCAAAGATGTGTAGAAATTGACTGGTTGCATGGCAGACCTCAATCGTTTCATATCATGACTCGGTGAAAAAGGGCTACCTTTCTTCAAGTTATTAAAGAAAATAGGCAAGTTCGAGTGGACAGAGGAAGCCAAGGAGGCTTTCGAAAGCCTTAAGGCATACCTCACCTCCTCGCCCATTCTCACACCTCCAAAGAAGCACAAAGACATGATGTTATACATTGTGGCAACTTCTATGGTGGTCAGCGCAACGATCGTCGTGGAGAGAGAAGAAGAGGGACGCGTGTACAAAGTACAGTGGCCAGTTTACTACATCAGTGAGGTACTATCAGATTCTAAAATCCGGTACCCACATGTGCAAAAACTACTCTACGCCCTCCGAATCACCTCCTGCAAGCTTCGCCACTACTTTGAAAGCCACAGATTGCTGTGGAAACATATTTTCCACTCAGAGACATCCTACATAATAGAGATGCAACAGGGTGCATATCTAAGTGGGTAGTTGAACATGGTGCTCTCAACATTGATTTCACCCCACGAAAAGTGATCAAATCTCAAGCCCTAGCTGATTTTGTTGCTGAATGGACAAAAATCCAACAACCTAGGCCAGACGCCATCCTCGACCATTGGAAGATGTACTTTGATGGATCACTCAAACTAGGTGAAGCTGGCACAGGCGTTCTCTTCATCTCTCTAGACGGAAAGCAACTAAAATATGTCCTTAAGATATTATGGCAAGCCACGAACAATGAAGCAGAGTACGAAGCACTCATCCATAGGCTCCGGGTAGCTATCTCCCTTAGAATCAAGCAACTCCTCGTCTACGGTGATTCGGCAGTAGTTGTCAATCAAGTCAACAAGGATTAGGATTGCACCAAGGATAACATGGATGCTTGCTATGTTGAAGTACGCAAACTAGAGAAAAACTTTAAAGTATTAGAAATTCTACATGTTCTGTGTGACTCAAATGTCGCAGCAGACATCTTCGCAAAGCTAGGATCGGATAGGGCGAAGGTCCCACCCAGTGTATTCGTAGAGGAGTTGTCTGCCCCTCTATCAAACTACCTAGTGAGATAACCCATGAGCTCCCAACACCAACAACCCAGATTTTGGTAATCACAACATCATGGACATAGGATTTCATCGACTACATCAAAGAAAACAAGTTACCGGCAAATAAAGAAGAAGCTACTCGAATAATTCAAAGCAAGAACTATGTCCTTGTCAGAGACAACCTATACAGAAGAGCTACATCATTAGGAGTACTTCTCAAATGTGTCTCATCAGAAAAAGGCAAAGAAATTTTAGACAAAATCCACCCAGGTTGCTGTGGAAATCACGCTACTTCAAGAACGTTGGTCGAGAAAGCATTCCACATCGGATTCTACTGGCCAACTGCTTTGAAAGATGTAGAAGAACTCGTCAGAAAATGTAAAGGTTGCCAAATGTTTGCAAGACAAGCTCACGTCCCAGCACATAATCTCATCTGCATCCCACCTGCTTGGCTGTTCTCCTGCTGGGGGCTGGATCAAGTAGGACCTCTCAAGAAAGCCAAGGGTAGTTTTGAGTACATCTTTGTCGCTATTGACAAATTCACCAAGTGGATCGAGTATAAACCACTCGTGAAATACAGCACAGCCAAAGTAGTTGAGTTCATCTAGGACATCATGCACTGCTTCAGCATGCCCAATCGAGTCATCACAGATTTGGGTTCCCCCTTCATGGCTATAGAATTCAAAAGTTGGGTACAGGATTGTGGCATCAGCATAGATTACGCATCAGTCGCACATCCAGAGGCCAACGGACAAGTAGAGAGAGCTAATGGACTCATACTAGCCGGATTAAAACCTAGGTTATATGAAGAACTAAAGGATTACGGATCCAAGTGGATTGAAGAGTTGCCCAAAGTAGTAAGGGGGCTATGAACTCAAGTAAGCAGAGCTACCAGATACTCACCTTTTTTCCTAGTCTACGGATCAGAAGCTGTACTACCTACCAACCTGATCTGGACATCACTAAGGATTGAGCAATATGATGAAGGTGAAGCCGAACACACCCAAAGACTAGAACTGGATATCACAGAAGAAGTCAGGGTCAATGCCACCTTACAGTCAGCTCATTACCTCCCAAGTTTAAGATGCTACTACAACAAAAGTACCCAACCTCGTTCCGTCCAAGCTAGGGATCTGGTGCTTCAAAGAATACAAAAGGTAGATGGATGTCACAAACTACAAAGCCCATGGGAAGGCCCTTTCATCGTCGCTAAGGTCACCGGACCAGGAACATATGAGCTGATAACTGAAGACGGGATACAAGTCAGAAATTCAATGCACATCAGCCAGCTACGAAGATTCTACGCCTAAAAAGCACAAGACTGATTCTTCTGTAGTAAGAAAACACTATGTAATCAAGATTCATGATCAAAGTAATAAAGATAATGTTCCTCACCAATGATTGTCTTGCTAAGATCTACAAAACCTATACCAGAGCTATTCAGCCCAGTTAAGAGCAAAAGAGCTGAAAAGAAGCTTGAGCTCGCCCTATCCCAAGCCTTTTTTTTGGCTTGGATGAGGGTAAGAAGGCTGACAAGCCAACACTCGACCTATCTTGAGTTGTTTTCACAGCATGGATGAGAGCTAGATAGCGCTCGACCTACCACAGAGTTATTCAATCTGGATGAGAGCAAAAGAGCTAAAAAGTAGCTTGAGCTCGCCCTATCCCAAGCCTTTTCAGGCTTGGATGAGAGTAAGAAGGCTGACAAGCCAACACTCAACCTATCCCGAGTTGTTTTCATAGCATGGATGAGAGTCATATAGCGCTCGCCCTATCCTGGAGTTATTCAGCCTGGATGAGAGTAAAAGAGTTAAAAAAGCTTAAGCTCGCCCTATCCCAAGCCTTTTCAGGCTTGGATGAGAGTAAGAAGGCTGACAAGCCAACACTTGGCCTATCTTGTGTTGTTTTTACAACACGGATGAGAGCTAGCTAGCGCTCACCCTATCCGGGAGTTATTTAGCCTAGATGAGAGCAAAAGAGCTAAAAAGAAGCTTGAGCTTGCCCTATCCCAAGCCTTTTCAGGCTTGGATGAGAGTAAGAAGGCTGCCAAGCCAACACTCGGCCTATCCTGAGTTGTTTCCATAGCATAGATGAGAGCCAGATAGTGCTCACCCTATTTTTTATGGCGCGGATGAGAGCCAGATAGTGCTCGCCCTATCATGGAGTTATTCCACACTAGACGAAAGAACCTGACTGACCTAGCACCTATGCTCGACAAGACTCATGAAGACGCAAAAACAAGAGTACAACCAGTTCGAGGGACATAACTCTAAAGCACCTGGATATGCCCATGATGATTAAGGCTTATATCCATCACATAGCTAAAGAAAATTCCAAGATCTGGGAAAACAACTCAAAAACAGTCACAAAAGGACAACTACTCCAATAATTCAAGCAAAATAGTAAAGATGTATCCAAAGAGCCAGAGTTTCTTTAGAAGGCAGTATATAAAGTATATCTTTACAAAGGAGGAAGGAGGTGCCTAGGCACTACAAAGCCTAGCTATCAGCTTCATCATCAGAAGAAGGGAGCTGAATATCAAGCTTCTCGGCGATGAAGTTGGCCAGATCTTCAACTTCAGGATCAGCCTTCTTGATGGACTCCAAGTAGTTGTCATCATCGACTTCCTCCCTAAGTTTTTCCAAAAGGACCATCAAAGCAAGAACCCGGAAATGAGCCAAGACGTTCTTGACGCACGTCTGGACCCCCTTCTTGACAAAACTCTAGAGGCACACGGGGATCTGCGGGATGAAGTCACCCCAGGTCCTTTCATCATCTTCAGGAGTCCAAAGAAGCTTGGCAACGGTCTTGAAAGATTTTCACAAGGTGGCAAGCCATTGATCATATACCGCCAGCTTCTTGGACAAATCATCAATGGTTTTCATTCCCTGCACAAGATCCTGGTCAACACCAAGTCTAATCAGCTAGGCGCGAGCGAGTTCTTCTTTAGCATGAGCTTTTACCTCCTCAGCCCTATTGTGATTAGAGTGAACCAATATCTTCATCTCCTTAATATTCTATAAGAGCTTTTTCTTATCTCTACAGAGGGCTGATCAAGCCAATTAGAGAAAGTCAGACAAATGAAGAACAGAGAAGTAAAAGATAAGAGAAAACAAATCATATAAGAACTCAGAATACCTTCACACTCCTTCTTGAGCATGTCAGACTTCTTGAATGACTCTCGCAAGGTGGCCACGACATCATCCCTCCTCTGCTCTACCTCAATGACTTGCGCGTGGAGAGCCCTCTCAGAAGTTTGGCGCCCTTGGTGCTCGATATCTAGCTCCACCACCTTATTGGCTAGCTTCACCTTCAGCTGGCTCAATTCAAAGGATAGCTTCTTCTTAGTCTCACCCAAGCCAAAGAAGTTAGAGTGATCCTGAGAGAAAGACTTCTCCCACAAAAAAAGGAAGGAAATGAGAAAAAGAAGTAAAAGAAGTCAGAATGCCAAAAACAAGAATGAAGATGCCTACCTGAAGCTGCTATCCAAAAGAAGCCGCTCTAGCTAAGAGGCTCTCCCAAGCCATGGTCAGCTTGGACAGATGATGGGTGGCATCAAACTCTAACACCACATCATCTTCCAAATGCTGACTGCTCGAAGTGTGACCGATAGGAGAAGAAGTCGGCAGAGGAGCTGAAACCACGACCAGAGCTATGTCTTTGTCACACCCAAAATTTTCTATTCTGGGTTGTGCATGAAAAATACTAAATAAGATAAATGATTTCAATAATTGAATAAATTTATTAGATAAGTTAAGTTGTTGCTAATTAAATATAGAAAATTGTGGTTTTAAACTTTTTTCATATTAATTTAATAATGTGGTGTTTGTGTGATGCTTGTCTTTGGTGTTGGTGAGTGCTATTATTTTCAAAATACCGTAGGACGACGTTTACTTCTCGTCGGAAAACTCTTTGGTATTTTCTGGATCCAAAATTCTATTTTTCGTGAGCTTAATCTTTTTCCTTGATCTCTTCATCCATCTTTTCATAAGCTCCAAATACTTTATTTGGGTTCCTCATGTTCCATAATGTCTCTAGAAAATTCCCTCGAATTTTCGGAGTTTTCGGAGTATTTTTCGCGGCTTAAATAATAATTCTGGACTTTTCTAGAATTATTTTATCCACGAAATTAATTAATTCCGAAAATAATAAATATCTTATTTTCCACCAAAGCTTGTGTGCAATAATCCTAAATGTCCATTCATTTATTTACTAATGGGCTTTAATAATTAATTAGGCCTATTAGTAAAGATGGAGGGTGCAACGTCAATTAGCACCATATCGCTAGTTGACGTGAAGGTGGAGAGTCTTCCTCCCTATATATATGTCCGGCCTGCCTGCTAGCCCTGTTTTCCGCCGCCGTTGTCGCCGCCGCCGCTGTTGTCGCCGCCGCCGCTGTTGTCGCCGCCGCCGCTGTCGCCGCCCGCCGCCGCTGGTGATCGCCATCGCCATGCAGGTGTTCCAGCAGTTCACGGATATCAACGCGATCATGTTCTATGCGCCGGTGTTGTTCCAGACCTTGGGCTTGGGGACGGACAGCTCCCTGCTGTCGGCCGTCGTGACGGGCGGTGTTAACGTGGTGTCCACCGTCGTGTCCATCATCCTCGTCGACAAGGTCGGCCGGCGGAAGCTCCTCCTGGAGGCGTGCGTGCAGATGCTGGTGGCGCAGACGGCCGTGGGCGGGATCATGCTGGTGCACGTGTGCACCGACAACGAGCCGAGCCTCAGCTCAACGCTGTGGAGAGCTACTATTTTTTTGACTCCACGGATGAGAACAAGCCTGTCTGTTTCTCCACCCTGCCTTTTTGGTTCGGGTACACTGATGATCTTCCTGGCTGCAAGAAGAGGCTGGCCGAAGCCCTTCCCCACGACCAGCAGCAGCACTTCTCATGGCTGCCTTGCCCACGTCAAGATGGAGAACAAGTAAGGTAGAAGATGCCATATTTACAAGTTTGCCATTGATCGTATTGTGCCTGACGTTTAGTCGTTTTAAGTCCGATTTGAGTAGTTCTTGTCGCGTTAGATTCGTGCCGTCGAGCTCTACGCGATAGTACCAAAGTTTTTATGTCACGTGTTTTTCTATATATCGCTAAATATTATATTGATTAATATGTTTGTACTAGCTTTATAATTAAAAGCAATTTAGACTATATAACCACGGTTTCATAAATAAATATTAATTTAATTCATGTTAACATGTGTGTTTATGATTATAATTTAGTTAGTATTAATGTTTTTCATGTCACTTGACCACGAATTTATTAACTTGAATGCTAATTAGATTAATGATTGTGCAAACTGCTTTCCAAATTAAAAACAACATAGAGATTAACATTCGTCCTTTTATGCACCACTGATAACTTGATTAATATGCATGTAAATATTTTCTAACTAAAAGCAACACATGGTTTAACGATTCGCCTTTACTATATCCACTGTTAACTTGATTAACCGCAACAGAAGTAGTTTCGAATTTATAATATGCTTAGCTTTAACACGTGTCCCATATAATTAGAGTAGATGCTCTCACATGTTTATTTATTTTTGTCAAATAAAGTTTAATGAATTAAATAATATGAGACATGTTCATTTATAAATAAAAAAAAATATGACTAGTTTGAACTTGACTTTCAATTAAAATATGATTTATGGCCGTTTTTCTTTAGTAAAACAAATCACGAAATACAATAGAAATACATATATACATACGATTTTGTTTAGGCCATATCTTCCATGTTTTAACTCCGATTTGACCCGTTCAAGTTGCGTTAGGTTCGTATTTGCGAGCTCTACATGTTAGTGTAGCTGTACAGTAGGTTTAAAAAGTTTAATTTTCGAGTTTATATTAAAGTAATTATTTATCTATAGGAAATCTTAGAAAATTCATAACTTTCACGTTTTAGATCCGAATTTCGTGATCTTTACGTCTGTGTGATCGTAGTAACGTGTAGAATAGTTTTGTAAGCTTTCTTAAATGTTTTTCTACTGTTGGTGTACTGTTCTAATTGTATATTTTGTTTGCTTCGTGTATGTTTGCTCGGAATGTTTGTATGTTGATGCTTGGTGATCAAATTTAGACGGTGAGCAGTACTACGACGATTAGGAGTATTATTTTGAGCCGGACCAGCAGTATCTATCGGAGAACTTTGATCAAGGCAAGTATAACATAGGACTATCCTTGTTACCTATTCACTGAAATTATCATACATATGCATGTGTCTTCCTTGACAACCATAGAGATTATAACTTAGCTATTGATATCTTGTTTCCTTGTCACCTATGGGTTGTGCATTTGGGTAGCTTTTGCTAGTGCTTAATCATGAACAATGATCTTGTAATTTTGATTAATGGATTAAGCAATCAACCTTTAATGATGATTTTATTACTGTTGAAAAGGGGGCTAGAGCAAGGGGTTATATTGTTGCTCTAGTTTCTCTCCATAAGGACTTATCTGTACGTGATCATCCGGGACATACAGTACAGCTGTGAGGGCTATATGGCTCTGGCTCTAGTTGTTCAAGAGACCTTTTCTAGCTTGTTAGTGGTTACCTTAAATGGCGTAAGAATGGCTTGACACGTTGGGTGTAGTGCGAGCCCCTGGCCTAGTGTGTATAGGCTGCGGTTGTTGTGCCACAGGGAAGGGGGGTTCTACATCTGCCTGCCGAGTGAATCTAATGGCCCTAACTTGTTAGACAAACTTTTGAATGGCTTTATATGGTTTCTTGTGCTTAGGGATTCATGACCCCTTAGCATATGGAAATCATGACTCACAGTGAAAGTGTACACCTCTGCGCAGAGTTAAAAACTGGTATACTAGCCGTGCTCACGGATACGAGCGGCCTTGGAACATTTACAGATAGATGATCACCATTGTTGTATCATGCTTAATTACTGTTGTTATTATTATGCTCATGTTAATGCTATTCATTATCCTTATTACAATTGATCATTGGTTCATTAATGGGAATTGGAATACCTTGATGCTACTCAATTGCTAATTATATGATGATTAAAAGCTAAACGCAGTCAAACAGTGTCTAGCCTTTTTGAGCCTCATGAACCCTGTGTTATACTTGTTGAGTTCGACATGGACTCACTCTTGCTATTTCCCCTACACTCCAGTGTGTAGTAAGATGCTACTCGGAAGAAGGACAAAGGTGTAGTGAAGTTTCCAGAAGACTAGTAGAGGTGCTAGGCATATGTTACCCCCAGTCAGCCGTCCCTGAGAAGAATGGAGCCTGAAGTTTAGTCACCGTTCCGCGATACTCTGATGTAAGTTTTAATATAGCTATGTATACGTTATATAATAACATTGTTTCTGATACTTTTTCATTCTGGCATATGTGTGGACTTCCTGGGCACACATATGGCGAGCCTGGTTTTGTTCTTTAGAAAACCGGGTGTGACAGTCTTGCGCGGTTGAGGCCCTAGCCACCTTTGAAGCTAGTTTCTCTACCACGGTCATGGTCACCTTAGGATTAGGTGACTCCATAATGGCTTGATCAACCTGGGCCACCGCCTCCCTCACAGTCGCCTCGTTGACTGTACGCTCCGAATCTTGGGACTCGGTGTGCAGAGGAGCACCAGCCGACTGAGATGAAGTCAGCTAGGGGTTGGGGGAAGGCAATGACGATGGCCTAAAAGATGACAAAGAACTCAACTCTCCAATAAGGAAATGTACAAGAAAAATGAGGAACAAAGACAGAACAAGCTAGTCAGAATTCACTCACCTGGCTGTTCTTCTCTTCAGGCTGATACCCCCAAGCCGAACAGATGACTTAGGCGGGGGCATGATGGTGGAAAAATATCATCGCCACCCTGCATCAAGGTTGGCGAGATTAACGCCTGAGTCCCTGTAGAACTCGAGCTCAACCCCCGCTTACTGCAAAAGATGAAGGCAAGATGAATCAGTAGAAGAACTCGAATCAACACAAGACTAAACAGGAACAAACGCTCTAACTACTCACCGATGAGTAGCAAGGGCTGAACCATCTTATTTTTTTGACGCAAAAACCATGGGGGAGTTCCCCATGGTGTCTCAAAACTTTATATTAAAAATAAACAAAGACCAGTTACAAAGGGAGGAAGGAGAACTTACAAATAGTAGAAGGGAGAGAGGGAGAAAAGCTATACAAACAGGAGGGAGGGAGGGGGTGAAAGAGAATAGAGCTGATAGAGCTATACATAATTACAAGGCTTCAACCCAAGAATTGACTAACAATCTATCATCATCATTTAAATGAACCATCTTCTTCATCCTCACCCTCGAGGAGCACGACCACGCTGCCATCTGAAAAGGAAAAGAAGTACTCGATTAAGGACGCAAACAAACACCAATGAAGGCGAAGAATATTGATATGCTCACCTAGGAGAATGCTACCTGTGACTTGAGTACTTGGATGAGTACATGGATGATAGGGCTTCTTGGAGGTGGTGTGAGGAGCTCAAGGAACTTGGCGCGGAACATATTCAACATAATGACCGAATTCCCCAAAAGACACGCCAGAAAGTATAGTGGCAGAGTGAGACTTACTAGTTATAGAGGCTCCCGCCTGGTTCTCATCAACCCTCGCCCAATAGGGTTGTTCTCGGAGGAGAGCGGGGGCAAATCATCAAAATTTCACCCCAAGTCCTACAAGCAACAACAAGATAAGCAGAATAAAGAAAGATAGAAAGTACTCACGAAGAGCAAAACAACTTACAGAAGGGGGCGAACGATCAGCATAGTACTCTAGGACCATATGATGGACGATGGTCACCCACTTCAGGACCTTCTTGAGGCGCTCCAACACCTCTTCTTCTGTCAACTCCAAAGCCAGAACCATTTGAGATGGATCCTCAGCTCCAGAGTACTCAAAGCCGTAGTTCTCCCTTGCCTTCAGAGGTTGAACTCGATGATGTAGAAAGCTGGTGACAATCCTAAATCTAGTTAGGCCTTGCTGCTTCAGAGTCTGAATCTTCTCAAGCAGCGGCTTGATCTTCTTGAGCTCCTCACTCGTCAGAGGGGCCTTCTCCCAACGGTCGTTAACCATAGGACAAGAGTTTGAATGAACAACAAGTGGAGGGTTCATGTTCCTAGCGTAAAACCACTCGGAACGCCACTCCTTGATAGAATCAACCAAGTCGTAGTTGAAGAACAAGACTTTTTTACCCTAGCAAAATTGAATTCCACAACCACCTAGAGGAGAAGTACTGTCACTCCGGGGGTGTGGTTTCAGGTGAAAGAAATAGCGAAACGAGGAAATAGAAGGAAGGATTCCAAGGAAAGTCTCGCAAAGATGAACGAACGCTGACAGATGGAGGATAGTGTTCAGGGTCAGGTGGTTTAAGGAAATACCAAAGTATTAAAGAAAATGATGAAAAAAGAAGATGCTAGGAGGCAGACACCAGCGCGGATGAAAGAGATGAACATAACAATCTCACTAGGGCTGAGGGCAGGAACTCAGTGCTGGTCTAGAGTCTTCTAGTCAGTGTAGCTTTGCTCCTGGATCAAGCCATCACTAACCAGCTCCCTCAGCTAGTCCTCTGTGGTAGTCAGGGAAGGCCAGATCTTCTCCGCAGTTGTTGACGGTTGTTAACTATCATTTTTAACCGTCAACTTACATAAAAGAATGCTATAAAACTAATTACCATCGTAGACTAGGTGTTTAACTGACAGAATTCCATGAGTTTTGGTGAATATTTATTTCTACAGGGTGCCAGCTGAAAATAATCAAAGATGGGCCACATGTCAGGTTTACATAGAGAGAAAGGGCCACACATGGAAAAAGTATAATCTAGAAGGTTCAAGAAGCCAAACCCTGGGAGGTGGGACCCACCTATCACTGTGACAGGGGCGGGCGCCCAGCCCCAGGGGCGGCCGCCCCACCCAGAGAGCCAATGAGCTTCCACCTTGCGGATCTTACTTCCACCGCCTTTGAGGATGAATAAAAATCATTGATCAAGGTCGGTTTGATCCGAGGGCTGTGGTGCTTCCTAGAGGGCTATATAAGCAAGGCCCTTGGCCCCTGGAAGAGAGAGTTTAGAAACCCTAATTCATATTTTTCAGAGAGAATTTGCCTGAGAGGGGTCCCTTGAATGGATCGTTCTCTAGGGCACATACAAGAGAGTTTAGCTTTGTAGTCTCTATGTGAGATTAGAGTTATTCTTCTAGATTGAGAGAGTTAGAGTGGAGGTAGAAGATTGGAGGAAGCCCGGCCTGTCAGTGTCTCCTCTCCAAGCTTGTATCTATGGGGTCAAGTCTCCTAACCCGAGGCTTGGTTCTAGGATTCTTTGGTAATTCAACTTCTAATACTAAGTAAGTACGGTGTTATTATTGTTCTTTGGTTTGCGGATTTACTTTATTCGCTTCGCGTAGGGAATAGAGTAATCATTCGTAGCGTAAGCGTGGTGCTTGGGCTAGGAATACTCGTGGATATCCCCTATCTTCCTGGATTAGTGAGTAGTAGCATGGGACGTGACAATCCCATTGTTACCTTTGGAGTCTCCTCCCGTCAGAAGGTTTGGTAGGATTTAAGTACCCTGGTTAAGCATCCTCTGTGGTGTCTCTTTTCCATCGGTATTTCCCCTAAGATCAATAGTATCATAGCTTGCCATAGGTTGGAACCAGACTGTCATCGTAGTTCTCTCTAATCGCTTATATCTTCGCACCTTGTAGTGCGGCCCAAGGGTAATAGTATAGACTAGGTTAGTCATCGCACGCTTTCTCCTTGCAGATAAAACAAATATGATACTCTGGACTTATCTCCTAGGTGAAGTGCTCACCGATATCCGTGCTCTTGCAGATTATTTCTTGAATTCCTTCGTGTGCGTATCTAATATCAACAAGCATTTCTAGCGCCGTTGCCGGGGAGAAAGACGTCAGCTAAGTTAACCTTAAGTCTTGCTTTACCTTGTACCTATACTTTTATCTTTTCCTTTTTATTTCTTACCTTATTCTTCTTGCCTTTTTCTATCCTTATGGATAACATAAATTCAATTCCTATCTTCCAATTTTCTGCACCCACGGAGACCAGCCTAGTACCTTGGGAGTCATCACAACCTATCCAAACCCCTAACTATAGGCTGAGTCCACGGGTTGATTGCAATGGTCCAAAGCCTATCCTTTTCAGGAGGAGTAGACGAAAACCCTTACCTTCATATTAGAGACTTTGAGCAAACATGTGACTGTCTTCATGTAGAGGGCATGTCTGATCAAACTTTACGTTGGAAGCTATTTCCTTTCTCTTTAAAGGAAAAGCTAGACAATGGTATGATAAAGCCGTAGGTAAGCAACAAGGAGATTGGGGATCCTTACGTTCTAATTTTTTCTTAGATTTTTACCCTATCTCCCAAATCATCGACCTTAGAATCAAGGTTCTGACTTTTAAGCAAGAACCTAGTGAATCTTTGGCCTCATCCTGGAATCGTTTTACTACTCTTTTAGAATCTGGCCCAAACCTCATTTTACAAGACCCTATTCTTCTTCAACATTTTTATAAAGGTCTTCATAAAAACAGTAAGCAATTGCTCGATACAACTTCTGGAGGATCATTCTTGCATGTTTTGTCAGAAAAAGCAAGATTAATCTTAGATCAAATCCTATCCTCTGAATTAGATAATCTCCTAGAAGAAGAACTTCAAGTGGCTGAAGCAAATTCTTTGCTAGATATACCATCTACTTCAGCTATTCCAAGTTCTGAGCAAGAAGAAGAAGAAATTCCGTTTCCTGATTTTATGCTTGATATCGAACCCGATCCTTTTTCTAATTTTGGAAACGTTATGAATTATTATTCTATAAAGAAACCACAGAATCATCATAATCACCTTAGAGAATCTTTGAATCCTTCTGAGGATATTTCTTATAGAAGCACTTCAGCAGAGCTAGTGTCAGTCATAAGCAGTGAATGGTTAGAGGAATCAGAGCTTTCCTCTGATGTGATCCGTTTGGATTCACCCTCTCTTCCAATACGGTGCTCATTTAATTCTGATCACATAGATGCTCTCTATAATCCAGTTGTGGGCATTAATATCATGTTTGTTTCACTTGCACAACATTTAATGAGGCACATGACATTAACCCCAACTACAAAATTGATGAAGAGTCTTTCAGGGCACATTGTCCCTAGTTTGGAATTTTACATATCCAACCAATCCAGGTAGAAGGAACCTTGGTTCATTTGAGCTTTTATGTCTTCCCCATATGGGACTTCGGCCTGTTGATAGGACAACCTTTTAGAAGACTCCTTTATGAAGGACAAACAGGGAAAATAAACATTTGTTTTGGAAAGAAACTTCAATTCCCAATGTCCATATCTTATTCTCTAAGTACTAGGACTGAATCTTATCCAGAATCTGACCCGCTGGAGGAATTTAATGCTGCTTCTCTAGAGTTCTTAGTTGACTCAGGTCTAGAGGATGATGCTCAATTCTTCATAGAAGAAGAGGTTGATTACTCTGAGCCTGAACCTTTAGATGAGTTTGCAGAGCCACCTAGACCTCCTATAGAACTTAAACTTTTACCAACCGGTCTTAAATATGCTTTTTCTAAATGACGATCCAGAGTTTCCTGTGATCTTAAGTGATAAACTCACTCCGGAACAAACTTTTTACTTAATGGCTGTCTTAGAGAAACATCGATCAGTGTTTGGCTACTCACTCCAAGATCTTAAAGGAATTAGTCCTGCCCTTTGCACCCATCGCATTCCAATAGATCCTACTGTTCCACCTTCTAGAGAGCCACAACGTAGACTCAACAATGCGATGAGGGAGGTGGTTAAAAAGGAAGTTTTGAAACTTTTGCATGCCGGGATTATTTATCCCGTGCCACACAGTGAGCAGGTAAGCCCTGTCCAAGTTGTGCCTAAAAAGGGAGGCATGAATGTTGTTAAGAACGAGAAGAATGAGTTGATCCCTCAATGTACCGTCATAGGATGGCAGATGTGCATAGACTATAGAAAACTTAATAAAGTTACTAAGAAGGATCATTTTCCATTGCCTTTTATTGATGAGATGTTAGAACGGTTAGCCAATCATTCTTTCTTTTGTTTCCTTGATGGATATTCGGGGTATCACCAAATCCCTATCCATCCTGATGATCAAAGCAAAACTACCTTTACATGTCTCTATGGAACTTATGCTTATCATAGAATGTCTTTTGGGTTATGTAATGCTCCAGCTTCTTTTCAAAGATGTATGATGTCTATATTTTCTGAAATGATTGAAGAGATTATGGAAGTTTTCATGGATGACTTTTCTGTTTATGGAAAAACTTTTGATGATTGTCTTGAAAATTTAGATAGAGTTTTGCAAGGATGTGAAGAAAAGCACTTAGTCCTTAATTGGGAGAAATGCCACTTTATGGTTAGAGAAGGAATAGTGCTAGGACACTTAGTGTCTGAAAGAGGTATAGAGGTAGATAGGGCTAAAATTGAAGTAATTGAACAGCTACCTCCACCTGTGAATGTAAAAGGAATTAGAAGTTTTCTTGGCCATGCTGGTTTTTATCGTAGATTTGTAAAAGATTTCTCATTTATTGCTAGACCTCTTACTCGTTTGCTAGCCAAGGATGTTCCTTTTGAATTTGATGATGAATGTTTAAGATCTTTTGAAATTTTAAAGAAAGCACTCATCTCAACTCCAATCATTCAACCCCCTGATTGGTCTTTACCTTTTGAAATTATGTGTGATGTAAGTGATTATGTTGTGGGGGCAGTTTTAGGACAAACTAAAGATAAAAAGCATCATACAATAGTCTATGCTAGCAAAACATTAACAGGACCTCAACTTAATTATGCAACTACTGAAAAAGAGCTCCTTGCTGTTGTTTTTGCTATTGATAAGTTTAGATCTTACTTAGTGGGAGCTAAAGTAATTATTTATTCTGATCATGCTGCTTTGAAATATTTACTCACTAAGAAAGATGTTAAACCATGTTTGATAAGATGGATTTTGTTACTCCAAGAATTTGACTTAGAAATAAAAGATAAAAAGGGAGTGGAAAATTCTGTTGCCGATCACTTGTCTAGAATGCTGTTTGAGAATTCACAGGAACTGCCCATCGACGATTCACTCCGGGATGACATGCTCTACGGGATCAATAAATTTGAACCCTGGTATGCAGATATTGTTAATTTTATGGTTTCAGGATATGTACCACTAGGAGCAAACAAAAGGAAACTCGTCCAGGAAAGTCGTACTCACATATGGGATGAACCGTACCTCTTCCGAGTCTGCTCAGATGGTCTACTCAGGAGATGTGTACCTGTTGAGGAAGGAATAAAAATCATTGAGAGATGCCATTCATCACCATATGGAGGACATTATGGGGCATTCCGCACACATGCAAAGATTTGGCAATGCAGATTCTTTTGGCCAACAATGTATGAAGACACAAGAGAATTCATCCGAAGATGTGGACCATGTCAGAGGCACGGCAATATCAATACAAGAGATGCCATGCCACTCATCAACAACCTTCAGATTGAACTCTTTGATGTCTGGGGAATCGACTATGGGACCATTCCAACCATCGAGGAAATGTGAGTACATTCTGGTGGCAGTAGATTATGTCTTCAAATGGGTTGAAGCCCTGCCATACAAGAAGGCTGATAATATAAATTCCAAGAAGATGTTTGAAGAGATAATATTTCCCAGATTTGGAGTCCTAAGGATAGTGATAAGTGACGGAGGATCACACTTCATCGATAAGCGCTTTGAGCACTACTTGTCTAAGCATGGAATACGTCACAACGTTGCTACCCCCTATCATCCTCAGACAAGTGGACAAGTAGAAACATCAAATAAGCAAATTAAGAACAATCTACAGAAGATAGTAAATGAGATGGGTACTGGATGGAAGGACAAGCTTCCCGAAGCACTCTGGGCATACCGAACAACATACAAGACACCTATTGGGATGTCTCCTTATCAGTTGGTGTATGGGAAGACTTGCCACCTACTAGTTGAGTTAGAATTTAAAGCTCACTGGGCTATCAAGAAATGGAACATGGACCTTGATGCTGCTGGAATAAGGAGGAAAATGCAACTCTCAGAGTTAGATGAATGGAGAGAAAAAGCATATCACAATTCAAAGATTTATAAAGAGAGAGTCAAGAGATGGCATGACAAGAGAATTAAGAAGAAGGAGTTCGCCCCAGGAGATAAGGTATTACTTTATAATTCCAGGGTAAAGCTCTTCGGACATGGAAAGCTATGAAGTAAGTGGGAAGGACCATTTAAAGTGGTAGACGCATCATCACATGGCGCGGTCACGCTTCTAAATGACGAAGGTACGTTATTCAAGGTAAATGGTCAATGCCTTAAATTATTTTTAGAGCCCAATAAAGAATTAGAAGAATTAGATATTATTAATTTCTTTATTACTTAAGTATTGTTGGGCCCGACCTTTTTATTTTTCATTTTTCGGGGCCCAATATATTTTTTGAAATAACAAAAATATTTAGAAAATTCTACGAAAAAGTGGACCGGAGCCAGGCTCATGGGCCAGGCGCCCGCCCCTAGGGCTGGGCGGCCACCCCACCCCTTGCACCGTTTTGCCGCCGCCTTTTGCCTTTGTGATTCTTCTGCATTCTTCTTTCAGAAAAAGTTTATTCCTAGTTTATTCGGGCATTTTTATCACGAGATACCGTTTAGGTGCCGTTTTGGTCCTTTGAACCCTCCTATATAAACGCCCTGTGATGTCAGCCATCCTCATTCCATCAGATTATTCCTCTTTTCCTTTTAGAAGTTTGCTAGCCCTCTCTCCCTAGATCCAATGGCCAACCACGACAAGAGGATAATCCCCTACGGTATCGAGTTCAACTCCATCCCCAAGGAAGATCCAAATTGCAAAGCTCTTATCCCAGTTAGCAATGCTCAACCCCTCACTACCATTCCACCAAGACCTCATAGCTATAGCCAGTCTTACTTCGCTCAGCCAGTTCTCGCAGCACCTCCGCAGCCCCTGTTGCTAGAAGATAAACCGTTGAAGGGGCCTGTCGTCAAGCTACCTGCTAGAACCAAGCTCTTGCCGTTGAAGCACAATGAGACGCTTGTTGGTGTGAAGACCAACAAGAAAGGAGAGATCGTCTGCGCCAAGTACAGCACTGGGGAACGCACCTACTTCGAAGGAGTTCGCGCTCATCCAAGCAAAGTCAAATTTCTTCCACCCGAGGAAGCTCCTAAACATGCCCTTGCTAAGGCTGAAGCTTCGCGCAAGCGTCACAAGACTTTAGCTGATCTAGAAAAGCTGATAGAGGCTCAGCAAGCTACTATCTCCTCTATAGAATCCACTTTACGCCTTCAGAATAGATGTTTTCTTCACACGCACGAGAAAGTAGAGGACATAGAGAAGAACAATAAGGAACTAGAAAAGCGCGTAAGTGCTTTAGAGCCTCCTAAGCCAAAGAAGTAGATTGAGTACCATTTAGCAGTTGATAAGGCACCTTCAAGATTAGTCGCGAAAATTGTTTAAATTCTTTTGCTTAGATTAATTCTTTTATTCAGAATTCTTGTGAACAAAGCGCCTTACATGATACTGAATAAAGAGTTGTTTTTTTATTATTATTGGATATATTTTGCTTGTGCTTTTGTCTCCACCATGCTTTGTATAAAGGAAAATAGGAAATAAGTGTGGGGGAAGCACTCGACGATTTAATGAATAGATTTTACCGCACAAATGAAAAATCTTGAAGATACATAACACGAGGACCCTATACGTCGAAGCGGGCTTCGGAAGTCCACCCCAAGTGGGGCGGCCGCCCAGACCTAGGGGTGGGCGTCCAGGTGGTAAGCCCTCCTCGCTCCTTCCTTCGACCATGGTTAGGTATGCTCCCTACACGTTCCAATTTTTATATACACACTTTCTGTTAAGTTTCACATTATGAATTCTTTAGTACAACCTATTTAATGTTGAATTTAAAGAAGATAGATTATTTTAGTCATGATCTCTTTATAGACTCACACCATGATTCTTTCCTGGGAGTCCTGTTACTGTTGGGAACTTAATTTTTAGGGACCCCATATCATTTAAGTTGTTGTAGAGTGAGAGATAGTAGAATCATGAGAACCTAATTTCTGATACTTTGTCACTTGGAGAATTTCTTTTACAAAAATGTTAAAATTTTTAGCTATGCTTCTCCTCTGTGGTAAGAATAAATACCTAGTAGAGCCTTACATATCTATAAAAAAACTAGCTCATAAGCTATTTACTTTGTGTTGAGTTTGGTCAACCCGTGCTAAATCCTTGTTGAGAGGTGGGCCATACTCCCAAGATCAGGATTCACACTAATTTTTGCACCCCTTGCTACTTTTACCCTGGAAGTACGCACCACCATATTACCTATTTAGATCCACTCAAAAATTTGTTCTGCTCCTACCCTGGGAGTAACAATTAAAAATATATCTCCTATAGGTTTTTCTTGATTGCTAGCCATGATTCTAAAATGCTCCAGAATGTTATTATCGTCTCACAATGTTCCATCAAAATTCAGTACATTTCTTTGTTGTTAAAAAAGGAAAGAAAAAAAAGAGAAAGAAGAAAGAAAAAGAAAGTATTGATTTTGCCTTTTGTGAAGTACAAGTTTCAAATTGCAATTCCTCAAATCAAAGTTGAATAAGTGTATCTTTTGTAAAGGAGCATTGTAGAATTATTTTGCACCCCCTCTACCTTCCACAAATATTTCCTATTATGTTTATTCTTTTGAAACCACACCACATGCACGTCCTGATCTAGGGGTATGTCACTCCCCTCCTTGGATCCCGTTTTGACTAGGCAATATATGCAAAGTAAGTATGCTACATCCTTGAAATACAATCAACTCCAGATAAGCTTTTGTAGAATAGGATGGGCTATATGGCATTTGTCATACATACCTCAAGAGGTCTACAAATACCACATATCTTGAGTGACTTGAGAGTACCACATGAGGTAGAAGCTAAGCTATGTTTTTTATTTTCAAATACATACAAAAACACCAAGTGACAGGTTGAAAGGAGAAAGGGGCTCAGTTTCAGGCTGTTCCATTCTTCAATTGCCTAAAATGGTATGGTAGACACTTTGAATCCCACAGTACATGTATGACTAAGGAATAAATCTACTATTGATGTCTTGGCTAGAGATTATGCCTAAAGTAATCCATTCTTTTCTCGAGGACGAGTAAAAGTCCAAGTGTGGGGGAGTTTGTTGACGGTAGTTAACTATCATTTTTAACCGTCAACTTACATAAAAGAATGCTATAAAACTAATTACCACCATAGACTAGGTGTTTAACTGACAGAATTCCACGATTTTTGGTGAATATTTATTTCTACAGGGTGCCAGCTAAAAATAATCAAAGATGGGCCACATGTCAGGTTTACATAGAGAGAAAGGGCCACGTATGGAAAAAGTATAATCTAGAAGGTTCAAGAAGCCAAACCCTAGGAGGTGGGACCCACTTGTCACTGTGACAGGGGTGGGCGCCCAGCCCCAGGGTGGCTGCCCCACCCAGAGAGCCAATGAGCTTCCACCTCGTGGATCCTGCTTCCACCACCTTTGAGGATGAATAAAAATCGTTGATGAAGGTCGGCTTGATCCGAGGGCTGTGGTGCTACCTTGAGGGCTATATAATCAAGGCCCCTGGCCCCTGGAGGAGAGGGTTCAGAAACCCTAATTCATATTTTTCAGAGAGAATTCACCTGAGAGGGGTCCCTTGAATGGATCTTTCTCTAGGGCACATACAAGAGAGTTTAGCTTTGTAGTCTCTATGTGAGATTAGAGTTATTCTTCTAGATTGAGAGAGTTAGAGTGGAGGTAGAAGATTGGAGGAAGACCGGCCTACCGGTGTCTCCTCTCCAAGCTTGTATCTACGGGGTCAAGTCTCCTAACCCGAGGCTTGGTTCTAAGATTCTTCGGCAATTCAACTTCTAATACTAAGTAAGTACGTTGTTATTATTGTTCTTTGGTTTGTGGGTTTACTTTATTCACTTCGCGTAGGGAATAGAGTAATCATTCATAGCGTAAGCGTGGTGCTTGGGCTAGGAATACTCGTGGATATCCCCTATCTGGCCGGATTAGTGAGTAGTAGCGTGGGACATGACAATCCCATTGTTACCTTTGGAGTCTCCTCCCGTCAGAAGGTTTGGTAGGATTTAAGTACCCTGGTTAAGCATCCTCTGTGGTGTCTCTTTTCCATCGGTATTTCCCATAAGATCAATAGTATCATAGCTTGCCATAGGTTGGAACCAGACTGTCATTGTAGTTCTCTCTAATCGCTTATATCTTTGCCACCTTGTAGTGCGGCCCAAGGGTAATAGTATAGACTAGGTTAGTCATCGCACGCTTTCTCCTTGCGGATAAAACAAATATGATACTCTGGACTTATCTCCCGGGTGAAGTGCTCACCGATATCTGTGCGCTTGCGGATTATTTCTTGAATTCCTTCGTGTGTGTATCTAATGTCAACAGCAGCCCTCATGGCGATGAACTCCTAGTTTTCAATCACCTTGAGCGCCTCCTCCTCATCCACTAGGACCTCCTTCGACTTGCTGCTTGATGCCTTCTTCTTGCCCATACATTGACGGTGCTCTAGAGAGGACGGTGGCAATGCGTGGGCACCGGCGGCGCTTGAGTGGCAGTGACGGCGGCAATAGAGCTCTAAAGGGAGGTTAGGGTTTTGCGAAGGTAGAATGCTAGAAGGCCAAGGCAAGTAAGGAAAAAGAAGAAGAAGGGCCCCTTATATAGATTTACAATGGTAAAACACGGCTCAAATGGCCCGTTAAGCCAACGGATCATTTCCACCTTTTACGCATTGAATGTAGGATGCAACAGAAGTGACAGATTGCACGCCTTTTCACAATGGAATTGTACAATGGGTAGATTTTAGACTTATCCATTCACATTGCACCGTGGCTGAATTGTTACAGCTCGTACTGTAACACCCTAGGTGTTTGTCCCTCACTAAGCAGTGGGTTTGAGCTCAAACATGATAGATTAAGTGGAGATGACTATGTCAAGGTCAACCTATGGAGAGGAGCCTAACCTGAACTTGGATGTTGCACCATTGCTTTATATATAGGCCATTTTCAAGATATATGCTTGGATAGTGTTATTGCAATATCTTCATGTGTCTTACCTTAATACCTATGTATATTGATGCCTGGAAAAGTTTTATGAAGTTTGGAATCAAAAAGTCACATGAAATGATAAGTTCTATTCCTATTGGAATTGCACCACTAAGTGAATGGAATTATAGACCATCAAACAAACCTTGCAAACTTGTCCAAATGAATCTAGATGAACTCTATAACAAAAATCATGAAAGGTTCATGTTGAGCAAATGCCAAGAAAATATCTCAATTGGACCAAAACCCTAGTTTAAAGCTTTATCAGGAGGCTACTTTAATCAGAGTGGACCCTGGTCTTCTGTACTAAATATGATGTTGTGCCTTAAATAAAAATTGTAGACCATATCATGGGGAACAAACTTTGTTTAATGGACCAGAGCTAATTCAGTACCTAGCTTGGTCAAATCAAGCTCACGAAATTGAATCCAGTGCTGTTTTGAAGCTTCGAAAATTGGCTAAGTGTTGGTGACTGAACTTTTCAGTTTCAGTTTGTGTGTACCTTACTTTAGCGCATTTTCTTTTGAAAACCGTTGAAAATCAGATGAAAGTCCTTTAAGCAAACTTGTTGTGCTCGTGTAGCTCTACATATTGGTGCAATTGGTTGACCAAATCACACCACATTTTGAGAGATCAAGGGGCTCAAAGTTAGCAGTTTCAGTCGCTTGAAACTAAACTTCAGAATTCAGTTGTGAGGTACCCTTCTTTGGAGCTTGATATCTTCTAATCTAGGCCGACTTAGCTCTTGATTATTAAAGCAATATTGTTTACCTCGCAAAGCTCTACAACTTTGTCTCTTGCGCCAAAATCAATGGACAACCGGTTTGGGAGATAGAGGATGGGAAAGATTGAGCTTTCAGTCATGTGTTTGCAGTAGTATTGTTGGTTTTCAATTTGTGAAATTTGAAGTCGATTGATCGGCTCAACCATCCTGGCCGACCGACCTCAGCAGCTGTGCGCCGCCTGCCTCCCTCGCACCACGCATGCGTGCCAGCTCATGCCCACGTGTCGTCGTGCTCGATTGAAAAATTCGCACGCTGCTCCTTCGGTCTCCCATCGCTCACTCGTTCCAATCCTTCCTCGGTCTCTCTCGCTCCCTCTCGTGCCAGACGCCATGGCCGAGTCGGGCAGGAGCTCGCTGATGCCGTCGCCCTTCCTTCGCCCCTCCTTTACCACCAGCAGCCACAACTCCTTGCTCCTCACTCCTCCCCATGCTGGTTGTCGCCTCGCGCTGGCCGAGCCGAGATCCGACGGGCGGGCGCGCTGGGCGCGACTTGCCGCCACCGTGGCTGTGCAGGTTGCCACCGATCAGGGTTAGGGCCAGGCGCGGCCACTGATGGCTGCAGACAAGCCCCAGCACAGCCCCTCCTTGCCGCTGGCAATCAGTCGGCCGGGTTTTGGCCAGTCTCGTTCGTCCCCTGCCGTATTTTGACCGTGAAGAAGGAAGAAGTAGGGCCATCTCGCGAAGCTGAAACTTTTTGCTGTTTCACTTTGCAAAAGTTCCAGGAGAGAAAAGTTTACATATAGGGGCTTACATGAATTATGGAAAGTTTTGTGTTCACTCTGCATAATGTTTTCCTTTTTTCTTTTTCAGAATTAGTATTGCATTTAAATGGCTGAATTTTGAAAATACATAGTAAATCATAGAAAATTCGTAAAATAGCAAATGTGGACTTTTTGGAATCCTTGTAAAATTCTCTATGCAGTGGATCTATAATATGTCATGTTTTAGTTTAGATTTTTAGCTATAAAAATAGATCTATGCTTCTAGGTTTTCAATGCTAGTTCTATTTGTCATTTTCATAACTGCAGTTGTACGGCTCCAAATGAAGTGACACTTTTGTGGCATGCTAATCCTGTGATGTTTGATGTGTGATAAAAATTTCATGAATTTTGGTGGTAGTATGAATGAGTTATTGATTCATCTTGCTCTCACATGAATTCTTGTAATAGCAATTTGTCTTTTTCATAGAGGTTGATATACATGTCCAAGTGGCTTGAAATTTGGATAGTAGACTACTGAGGGCATATGTAGGCCACTGTAATTTTGGTAGAATTTATTGTGCACTTTTGATAGGTGTTCATAATTCCACCTAATTATCTAAATAAATTAAGAAAATGTATTAAAAGAATTTATTTAGGAATGGACACTATGTTTTCTAGTGTTCATTAGTCATGTGTGACATGTTGGTAAAGTTGGTTTTGTCCAATTATATGTTTGTAATGTAAGTTAATAATTATTCCTTGCAAACGAAGTTTCTGGACAGTTCTGGGGGCAATTTAAGTTACCCTATGTTAATGATGTTTTTCCGAGCATCTTGTCTATAGAAAAGTTGTATATAATTCATGTATCTATCTTGTGTTAAAATTTGGTGGTATTTGGCCAAGTAGTTTTTGAGTTATAGATGTTTAAAGGTAGGTCCCAGATTTGGTTGCTCTCTGTTTGGAGCAGACCAGATTCTGTAGTTTCATCATTTTGACCCCTTAAACTTGGGAATCAGGCTTAGGTGATATTAAATGAATTGTTTAAAATTTCATAAGCTTTCTAGAATGTATTATTTCACATCATTTAGATTTGTAAAACTCTAGATATGATTGATTTACTCAGCTACTGCATGTATGTCCAGAAGGTGGCAAATTCTAGTTTTAGTGCTTTAATTCACTTTGCCATGCTTGTGTATTGAAGTGTGACACATATCTTTGATGGTACTTGGGTTAGTACCCTGTGATCTTATGAGAATTGTGCCTTGATTGATGTGCTTGCCGTCTTCCATGTTATGCCTTAGTGAGGATTAAGTTGATTAGCTCTAGGTGCCTATGTAAACTTTGGTGTGCTTGTTTGATTACGTTGTTTATTGCAATTCTATGCATTTATACATATGCATTGTTGCACCTCATTTAGGTACGCTAGATGCACCATGTGAAGGACGTGATGTGGAGCTAACCCGAAGATGGTGTTGGTGGACCTATCTCGGAGATGGAAGGAGGAGACAAGTGCTAGATTGGGGGAATGCTCGCCAAGCGAATTCACCTGACAAACTCTAACTTGAGACGGATCCCAGGCAAGCCCCGGAGCATTATAAGCCTCCTACCTTCAAAGCAATTAATTCTATATATGTTATAAGTATTGTTGCATTAAGTGGTAGGAGTTGGTTGGAAACCCTTGCTGCATTATATCATTCATTGTCCAGTTATATGAATCCTTAAATCCTACATAGACTAGGATCGAATAGATGCTTAGCCCTGCTTTAAGCAGTAGAAGTCAGGTGATTTCCTGTCACCTGCGAGATATAGGGATATTCATATATGGCACGGTTGGCTATATTTGCTATCGTGAAATGGAACCATGTGTTAATAAAATGAAATGAGACCGGGCGGGATGACGATAGTGAAGCCATAAGGCATGGAGGTCTTGGGTGTGGATCTATCCCCGTCAGAGTCGTTTAAGGACTGATTCGCTGTACGTCCTTGAGTCATGTTGAACCTAGTCTAACACTTAGTTGGCCGGATAAGTCGTTCCGACCGCGAAGCCGAGTAATACAGTTCAGGCCGGGAATCGAATGGTAGGTCGCATCTTGGAGGAGAGTAATGATGTGCTTGGGGACATTGGCGTGAGACCAAGGGGGGTTAGAGTCCCTATCACCTGGCAGAGTGTTGCCCTTGGAATGCGGCATTAGTCGAACCCGCGACTCCTGAATTGTACGAAAGGTGGCTTGTGCGACCCTGGCAGGGGCCTACGCGGTGAGTGTTAGAAATACCCCTCCAGCTGGATAGGAACTCGATTCGAATCGCCGTCGCTCCCGGTTAGTGAGCACTTGACTTGAGCAGCGGCAACGTAGATTCCATTAAATTGAACGGATGGTTAATTGGATGATGATGGAAAGGTTGCCTCAACTTATACCTGCTATGGTTAATATTGTTTGCTCCTAATCAAGTGAGTGCTCTAGTACAGGTGCTAATATAGATGACAGGTTAATGATAATTAACTTGATGCTTAAGCATTAATGATTACTTATCCATATTAAGCTTTTTATGCAAAATGTTGTCAAGCTAGCCCACTTTATATTAGCCCTACATGACCCTTGGTGTCACTTTATTTCTGGTTTCTATCGGGTAAGTCTAGCTGAGTACCTTCTTGTACTCAGGGTTTTAACCCCACTTGTTGCAGGTTGTGATGTATCATGGCGACTGCAAGAGTTGGTTGGCTCCTGTCGTAGAGGCGGAGTGTGATCATGGGCATGATCCTTCTTATTTATCTTGTCTCTAATGCTTTTGTTGGAAGTCGACCTTGGTACTGGCATGTATTTGAAATAAGATTAATGTTAGTATCAAATTACTTTGCTTCCGCTACTTTTGAACTTAAGTTGTAATAACTATGTTGAACTCCGGTGTTTATTGAATTACTTGTGAACTGGATGTAACATGTGACTTGTTATGTTGAATCACTACGATCTTGGCTTGTATGTTGGTTGGTTTGAAAGCCCTCGTGATTTCATTGGACTACCTGAGTTATATGGGCTCAAGTGCGAGAATTTGATCACTTCGGTGATTGTTTTTGTACTTGTGCTCTTATAATTTGGATGGTTCTGTTACAGCTGGTATCGGAGCAAGATTTAACAGTAAACATGTCATATGTGTATTTAAAACCAAGGTTTTTGTTTGCAAAAGTCAGTTTTGACAACTTATAGCTATATATATAGGTGTTCAAATATGAAGTTTAAAACCTAAGTATGCCAGTGGTCAATTTCCTTATGCCCATATAAGGATTATTAGGTGGCTTATATAAGTACTAACTTGGGGGTTTTTAATTTATGCATCTACGCCCAGGCCAAGGTATGTATGTGTGATAACTCTCCCACACTATGCTACTGGTGTGTCAGATTAGAGGTAGCCTTCATATATGAAATCGCCATATATGTTGCTAGTTTACTTTTATGCAACGTCGCACCTACGCTCAGGTAAGTGTGAGTTGTGAGAGCATGACCATCCAACCCTTGGTCTAGGGGAGAGCTAGTTTTGGTTACTGAATTATTTACATGTTAACACACATGTATATATGAAGGTACTTAATTGTGGGTGATTGATGATTCGGGTAGTTTTGGTGCTACATGTATATATACGGGGGTATATGTATATGAGAGTACTTAGACTTTTACTTTCCTGCTTTCATTGTGTGCCATATATCGGGGAATTGTTGGGCTGCAATGAAAAATTTTCTGCAGGTACGCTAACCACGAATGCGTAAGTCGAATGTAGCTGGCGACTAGCTATATATCGAAAGAGTGCGTGTTATGCCACCGACATAGAACGTGATCACCACCTAAGGTTGGCAATCTTGTGAGGACGAATAGGACGAAGCATGCATTATCATGATTGTTGCTTTATGCACGACTATGCTCCTCTCACCCTTATTCTATATTAAGTAACTTGTGATTGATGTGGTAACTATCTTCCTTGTATGGAGTTAGACATGAATGCCTTGTTCCATGTTGCTTGAATAGGGAGTGTTTGAAGATAGTGTGTGCTTAGTTTTGTTAGAAATAAGTATGGTTACATGCCTGAACCTATAGATGTCCTCTAGTTGAGCCAAGTGGTGGATGTGTTGTTCATACAAGCGTTTGCAAATGCTTTAGACCTCACCTAAGTAATTGTGATTCTTATTAACGAATTAAATTGGTTGGTCTAAGGTAACAATGTTTAGAGCTACTAGAATAACATGTTTGTGTGCTCTCTTGTTAAGTAGAACAAAGGCAAGCTTTGTTTTGCTTGTTGGACGTTGGCTGCTAGAGCGGTTTCTGTTGTAGTGATGCTTTTTTAGTCATAATGGTGTTTTCTGTGGTTATGGAGAATACCAAAGTTGTAGCTAACTTACTCATCTAGCTTGTTCTGAAATTTCATGACACTAGGCCTTATGGTTTGGGAGTTATGAATTTTAGAAGTTTACTGTCAGGTTTTGCTTATGCTCTAAATAGATCTGAATGTTTGGTTTGTTTGACCTATGTGCATATGGAATCATGTCTTGGAGATAATATAAAAAGTGTAGTAATTTTTCTAAGCTTTCCAAAATGTCCTATAGCACTAATTGGGGTGGTTTAAATCTCTAGTTATGAGCTTGCAAAATGGAATGACAGAATCTGTCCAAATCTGGGCAGAGATGTCTTCTTTGTCTTGTTTGGCCTTGTTAGATATAAAATCATCTTAATATGATAATAAGAAAGTTATAGACAAATTAATAGTCTTTACATAAAGTTAAGGCTCAGCCTTGTTGTGTCCCTAGAACTCCAGTTATGCATGTTTGAAATTCTTGTCAGTTTTTTGTCCATATTGGTACAGATCTGAAACATCAGCATGTTTGACCATGCTAACCTGTGATTTAGCTTTTGGTATGAATAACAAACGCGTGGAAAACTTCCTAAGCTTTCCAGAAAGTCTAGGATCACCTTTATGGGAGGTCTACAACCTCAGTTATGGTTGAAACAAGTAACTACTGTGCTGCTGTCCAGATTCTGTGCCCACGCTAAGTTAGTCACCTTAGCTAGCATTTGTTTTGAGTTAAACTTGTAGTTAGTTCGTGCTTGAGATGAATGCTTATTTTGGGTGAGCCTTGTGCTTTGGATTGGTTGCTTAAGCTCAATCGTTCGAATTTTCTCAAATGTCTGCTTGACTGTGATGTTGTATGTATGCTTGTTATCTAGGTAGTGCCCTAGTTGTCACCTCGTTTATCCTCGGTGAGCATACGAGGGTCGCATAGCTTGATCCTAGAACAATGTTCATGTTACGTAATTGTATGGTTGTTGTCTTCAATTAGGTTTTCTCTCTTAGGAGCCTGAGCTTGTAGACCTGATGGTTAGCCCTTGAATGTTTGTATCCATGCCTTTGCTTGACCGAAAGCCCAAAGTTTAGTTCTCCTATATGTTTGCATAAGCCGTGAATGTTTTGCAACCCTCTTTGTGAAGAACCTTGTCGACTGACCCACCAAGTTAACTTTCATCAACGCTAGCCTTTGACCATGGTTCGTACGTTGCCAGTTGTGGAGACCGTACCCAAATCCATGTTGGACCTTCCGGTTACCTCTCTCAAAGGTTAGCTAGTATGACACAATGTATCTCTGCTATGGCCTCTAAATCATGTGCTTGCAAATTCGTGCATCTACCTTATCAACTCAATCTATGACTACATATCGGTTTTCACCCTTGAAATTTGCTTAATCCGTCCCCAACCTTCTCAGTCTCAAGATGTTTATCAGTTTTGATCTCATGTTGTTGCCCAACATGAATGAATCTCCTATTAATCTTTTATCTGGAACTCACCTCGATGGACGCAAGTCGTGCATAGAATTTAAGCAAGAGTCCATTGCTCAGTTGTCTTTAGGAAGTGAGCTATGTTCCCTTGTGGTGTGTGTTAATTTTTGGATCGCCTCCTCGTTGATTCTAAACCTTGTGACTACCTTTACTTGCTATCCCTCCTTGGTATGGTGCTTGTTCGGACAACCCAATCTGTGCCATTTGAAATTCATCATCGGGTGTATGTTCAGTAATGGTGTTATGAGTAGCAACTAATGGTGCCACGACGAAACCGAGAGCCTCCTGTGGGTGCACACACAAGGTTGTGCTGCTCGGCACGCGCTGGTATCATGGTTTCTAATCATAATCCATTGCAGAACAACACTGCTGTGATGTTCATGTGACCTTCTTCCTTGGTTGTTTTCCCATATCTTATCAAAAGATCCTTATATCGAACCAAAAGTAGTAGAGCTTCCTCCTGAAGTTGCTAAGAGGAAAACCTTTGAAGAACAGGTCACCGACATAAACATTAACTTACCGCAAGAAGTGGTAGACATGTGACTCTACTTAGTTGTCCCTAGTATTGACGACCACCATCTAGGGAGCAATGTTCTCATCTCTATTGGATAAAAAGGACACACAACACTTAATGTTGGACAAGTTATCTATGGGATGAGAATCGATTGTTGCATTGTGCATATGACCCGAGCTATCCAAGTCTCAATCTTGGGTGCATAATGACAATACAATCGAAATCAACCATCTCTGGTGTGACTCCTTATCTGCTGACTTCGATGGCAGCCATCTATTGTGCATTAACCATGATTATGGTGGACAAGAGTGAAGATTTGGAACTTTTTAGTGTTAAGAGACAACTGATTAGTTACCAATAGGAAGGTTAATGACCCCTTGGTAGCTACGAAGGCTATGTCTTACAGAGCAATAACCAACAAGAAGTCAATCAACTAGCCAACAACTTGAGTGCTACTCTATCTTCCACAGCCATTGTGACCAAGTCAATTCTATCTTGGACAATCACATAGATAGTGCAAGGTATTGTATCAGCTAAAGTGAAGAATTAGAGAAAAACATGACCTAGTTTCGATCAGCATCCCTGTGCCCTTAGGTGCCATAAACGGTTTGTTCATAACTCTATTGGAACAATCAAGGGTTCTACGAGTAAAAAAATTACAAATTGGAAGCAATTTGAAAAGTGGCAAACAACCGATTTCCCATCTTAGAGCTACTGTTTGATCCTAATGAGGAAGCTTCAAGGTGAAAAGTTAGCCTAACAAAGCTAGTTTTACTACGCGACAAGTGAACTCAACTTACAGTGCAACGACATCACAAAGGAAAAATTTTACTCAACCGCTTGGTGGTGAACTATTCCCCGTGGTTTAGTAAATACTTACAACTTTTGTTATCCTTAAGGCCTCGCTACATCTTTCTTTGGTAATGGTTTTCCAATGATGACATACTTTGGTACATTATGTGTGTTTTTACCCATGAGATTGCATCTGATTCAACCCAGATAACGATTGCCTTTAGAAAAGAGAATCTTCTTAGGTAACATTTGGCAGAACTGCGGCACCGACAGAGTCAGCTATCACACTCACTAATCCGTCGACAGACTTAGATAATACAGTGTTGTCATCTGAGAAAGAGAACTGCACACATGGAATAGTAAGTAGTTTTCCATTAGTTGGTGTCTAAATGAATGAACATGTACGACCAACATAGACCTTGTCTATTGGTTAGTCAGTATCCTATAGCCTCAGAGGATGTTTGTCGTCTATGATCTCACCCCTTTTTGGAAGGTTGTGCTCAAGCCACTTTGGTAGAGGACTGCTTTTCAAACTTTGTGAATATAGAGTCATTTCAACGAGTATACTTCTGAAGATTTCAGTCTAGTGTAAAGTTCATATGGCCATGCTATGTTCACTAGAGAAGAAGAGATACTTGTGCGTGGTTAGTTCATGGACCAAATGATCTTCGTACACTGAGAATGAAGTACTGTGTTGTCTTGAATTCCTCCCAGAGTAACAATGCTTCATGGAAGTCAATGAAGGAATTTCTTCAGACAAAGTTACCATGAAGAGCAAGTATCAGAAAGCATCTTAACCGGATTAACACTTCTGATGTTTGAAGCTCAGAAGTTGAATGCTATAGCGAATGTTGGAAACTGGATAACATGTTTCTTTTCCCTTGAAAAGTCCTTCGCACCGAATCTCGGGACGCGATTCTTTTAAGGGGGGAGGGCTGTAACACCCTAGGTGTTTGTTCCTCACTAAGCAGTGGGTTTGAGCTCAAACATGATAGATTATGTGGAGATGACTATGTCAAGGTCAACCTATGGAGAGGAGCCTAACCTGAACTTGGATGTTGCACCATTGCTTTATATATAGGCCATTTTCAAGATATATGCTTGGATAGTGTTATTGCAATATCTTCATGTGTCTTACCTTAATACCTATCTATATTGATGTCTGGAAAAGTTTTATGAAGTTTGGAATCAAAAAGTCACATGAAATGATAAGTTCTATTCCTATTGGAATTGCACCACTAAGTGAATGGAATTATAGACCATCAACCAAACCTTGCAAACTTGTCCAAATGAATCTAGATGAACTCTACAACAAAAATCATGAAAGGTTCATGTTGAGCAAATGCCAAGAAAATATCTAATTGGACTAAAACCCTAGTTTAAAGCTTTATTAGGAGGCTACTTTAATCAGAGTGGAACCTGGTCTTCTGTACTAAATATGATGTTGTGCCTTAAATAAAAATTGTAGACCATATTATGGGGAACAAACTTTGTTTAATGGACCAGAGCTAATTCAGTACCTAGCTTGGTCAAATCGAGCTCACGAAATTGAATCCAGTGCTGTTTTGAAGCTTTGAAAATCGACCAAGTGTTGGTGACTGAACTTTTCAGTTTCAGTTTGCGTGTACCTTACTTTAGCGCATTTTCTTTTGAAAACCGTTGAGAATCAGATGAAAGTCCTTTAAGCAAACTTGTTGTGCTCGTGTAGCTCTACATATTGGTGCAATTGGTTGACCAAATCACACCACATTTTGTGAGATCAAGGGGCTCAAAGTTAGCAGTTTCAGTCGCTTGAAACTAAACTTCAGAATTTAGTTGTGAGGTACCCTTCTTTGGAGCTTGATATCTTCTAATCTAGGCCGACTTAGCTCTTGATTATTAAAGCAATATTGTTTACCTCGCAAAGCTCTACAACTTTGTCTCTTGCGCCAAAATCAATGGACAACCGGTTTGGGAGATAGAGGATGGGAAAGATTGAGCTTTCAGTCATGTGTTTGCAGTAGTATTGTTGGTTTTCAATTTGTGAAATTTGAAGTCGATTGATCGACTCAACCATCCTGGCCGACCGACCTGAGCAGATGTGCACGGCGTGGCTCCCTCGCACCACGCATGCGTGCCAGCTCGTGCCCACTTGTCGTCGTGCTCGACTGAAAAATCCAAACGCTGCTCCTTCGGTCTCCCCTCGCTCACTCGTTCCAATCCTTCCTCGGTCTCTCTCGCTCCATCTCGTGCCAGACGCCATGGCCGAGTCGGGCAGGAGCTCGCTGATGCCGTCGCCCTTCCTTCGCCCCTCCTTTACCACCAGCAGCCATAGCTCCTTGCTCCTCACTCCTCCCCGTGCTGGTTGCCGCCTCGCGCTGGTCGAGCCGAGATCCGACGGGCGGGCGCGCTGGGCGCGACTTGCCGCCACCTTGGTTGAGCAGGTTGCCGCCGGCCAGGGTTAGGGCTAGGTGCGGCCACTGATGGCCGCAGTCAAGCCCCAGCACGGCCCCTCCTTGCCGCCGGCAATCAGTCGGCCGGGTTTTGGCCAGCCTCGTCCGTCCCCTGCCGTATTTTGACCGTGAAGAAGGAAGAAGGGCCATCTCGCGAAGCTGAAACTTTTTGCCGTTTCACTTTGCAAAAGTTCCAAGAGAGAAAAGTTTACATATAGGGGCTTACATGAATTGTGAAAAATTTTGTGTTCACTCTGCATAATGTTTTCCTTTTTTCTTTTTCGGAATTAGTATTGCATTTAAATGGCTGAATTTTGAAAATACATAGTAAATCATAGAAAATTCCTAAAATAGCAAAGGAAGACTTTTTGGAATCCTTGTAAAATTCTCTATGCAGTGGATCTATAATATGTCATGTTTTAGTTTAGATTTTTAGCTATAAAAATAGATCTATGCTTCTAGGTTTTCAATGCTAGTTCTAATTGTCATTTTCATAACTGCAGTTGTACGGCTCCCAATGAAGTGAAACTTTTGTGGCATGCTACTCCTGTGATGTTTGATGTGTGATAAAAATTTCATGAATTTTGGTGGTAGTATGAATGAGTTATTGATTCATCTTGCTCTCACATGAATTTTTGTAATAGCAATTTGTCTTTTTCATAGAGGTTGATATACATGTCCAAGTGGCTTGAAATTTGGATAGTAGACTACTGAGGGTATATGTAGGCCACTGTAATTTTGGTAGAATTTATTGTGCACTTTTGTTAGGTGTTCATAATTCCACCTAATTATCTAAATAAATTAAGAAAATGTATTAAAAGAATTTATTTAGGAATGGACACTATGTTTTCTGGTGTTCATTAGTCATGTGTGACATGTTGGTAAAGTTGGTTTTGTCCAATTATATGTTTGTAATGTAAGTTAATAATTAGTCCTTGCAAACGAAGTTTCTGGACAGTTCTGGGGGCAATTTAAGTTACCCCATGTTAATGATGTTTTCCGAGCATCTTGTCTATAGAAAAGTTGTATATAATTCATGTATCTAGCTTGTGTTAAAATTTGGTGGTATTTGGCCAAGTAGTTTTTGAGTTATAGATGTTTAAACGTAGGTCCCAGATTTGGTTGCTCTCTGTTTGGAGCAGACCAGATTCTATAGTTTCATCATTTTGACCCCTTAAACTAGGGAATCAGGCTTAGGTGATATTAAATGAATTGTTTACAATTTCATAAGATTTCCAGAATGTATTATTGCACATCATTTAGATTTGTAAAACTCTAGATATGATTGATTTACTCAGCTACTGCATGTATGTCCAGAAGGTGGCAAATTCTAGTTTTAGTGCTTTAATTCACTTTGCCATGCTTGTGTATTGAAGTGTGACACATATCTTTGATGGTACTTGGGTTAGTACCCTGTGATCTTATGAGACTTGTGCCTTAATTGATCTGTTTGCCATCTTCCATGTTATGCCTTAGTGAGGATTAAGTTGATTAGCTCTAGGTGCCTATGTAAACTTTGGTGTGCTTGTTTGATTACGTTGTTTATTGCACTTCTATGCATTTATACATATGCATTGTTGCACCACATTTAGGTACGCTAGATGCACCATGTGAAGGACGTGATGTGGAGCTAACCCGAAGATGGTGTTGGTGGACCTATCTCGGAGATGGAAGGAGAAGACAAGTGCTAGATTGGGGGAATGCTCGCCAAGCGAATTCACCTGACAAACTCTAACTTGAGTCGGATCCCAGGCAAGCCCTAGAGCATTATAAGCCTCCTACCTTCAAAGCAATTAATTCTATATATGTTATAAGTATTGTTGCATTAAGTGGTAGGAGTTGGTTGGAAACCCTTGCTGCATTATATCATTCCTTGTCCAGTTATATGAATCCTTGAATCCTACATAGACCAGGATCGAATAGATGCTTAGCCCTGCTTTAAGCGGTAGAAGTCAGGTGATTTCCTGTCACCTGCAAGATATAGGGATATTTATATATGGCATGGTTGGCTATATTTGCTATCGTGAAATGGAACCATGTGTTAATAAAATGAAATGAGACCGGGCGGGATGATGATAGTGAAGCAACAAGGCATTGAGGTCTTGGGTGTGGATCTATCCCCGTCTGAGTCGTTTAAGGACCGATTCGCTGTACGTCCTTGAGTCATGTTGAACGTAGTCTAACACTTAGTTGGCCGGATAAGTCGTTCTGACCGCGAAGCCGAGTAATACAGTTCAGGCCGGGAATCGAATGGTAGGTCGCATCTTGGAGGAGAGTAAGGATGTGCTTGGGGAAATTGGCGTGAGACCAAGGGGGGTTAGAGTCCCTATCACCTGGCAGAGTGTTGCCCTTGGGGATGTGACATCAGTCGAACCCGTGACTCCTAAATTGTACGAAAGGTGGCTTGTGCGACCCTGGTAGGGGCCTGCGCGGTGAGTGTTAGAAATACCCCTCCAGCTGGATAGGAACTCGATTCGAATCGCCGTCGCTCCCGGTTAGTGAGCACTTGACTTGAGCAGCGGCAACGTAGATTCCATTAAATTGAATGGATGGTTAATTGGATGACAATGGAAAGGTTGCCTCAACTTATACCTGCTATGGTTAATATTATTTGCTCCTAATCAAGTGAGTGCTCTAGTACAGGTGCTAATATAGATGACAGGTTAATGATAATTAACTTGATGCTTAAGCATTAATGATTACTTATCCATATTAAGCTTTTTATGCAAAATGTTGTCAAGCTAGCCCACTTTATATCAGCCCTGCATGATCCTTGGTGTCACTTTATTTCTGGTTTCTGTCGGGTAAGTCTAGCTGAGTACCTTCTTGTACTCAGGGTTTTATCCCCACTTGTTGCAGGTTGTGATGTATCATGGCGACTGCAAGAGTTGGTTGGCTCCTGCCGTAGAGGCGGAGTGTGATCATGGGCATGACCCTTCTTATTTATCTTGTCTCTAATGCTTTTGTTGGAAGTCGACCTTGGTACTGGCATGTATTTGAAATAAGATTAATGTTAGTATAAAATTACTTTGCTTCCACTACTTTTGAACTTAAGTTGTAATAACTATGTTGAACTCCGATGTATATTGAATAACTTGTGAACTGGATGTAACATGTGACTTGTTATGTTGAATCACTACGATCTTGGCTTGTATGTTGGTTGGTTTGAAATCCCTCGTGATTTCATTGGACTACCGGAGTTATATGGGCTCAAGTGCGAGAATTTGATGACTTCGGTGATTGTTTTTGTACTTGTGCTCTTATAATTTGGACGGTTCCGTTACACGTACAACTCAGAAAGAACTCGCCATTCGCAAGATACATAGAAGAGATTACAGAATGTTGCCAAAGAACCCGGATTTACCAGAAACAACCCGGATGATACTCAAAAGTACTCAGACAAGCAAAAAAGGAGATAACAACTCAGAAAATAATATTTTTTCTATTACAAATATCTTCAAGAGATACAAGATTATAGATTTCACAAGACCCAACGAACTCGATACTATGACGAACAAGGTAGCAACAATGACTATAGAAAGAACATGGCTCTGGAAACGACTACGTGCCCCTAGTCGCTACTCGACAGAACACACTCTACTCGGTTACACTGTTTTCTTTAAACAAGGAGCGCAGTGCATCCAAGATTGGTGTCAGCGACACAGCGTGACAACATGGACCAGGTGAGGCTCACTTGCATTTGTCTACTCAAGCCCGATGTGATCCTAGATCATATGCTGATCTACACCGGACAGTCGCAAGGTAGAGTGAAAGGATCAACCCAGAACTGCTGGATGAGGGAACGCATCCCACATCACAAGACTTCTTCCACCTGCCAGGATGGACTACCCAGCGCAATGCCATCATGAGATTAGTCTACCTCTCATCTCTATCACAAGACTTCTTTCACCCACTACAAGATATACAAGACTTACAACTCACACCTTTGGCTTGCTCTACTTCACAAACTATCATATTCATGACTACAAGACTTCAAGATCTACACCAAGACTTTACCGGTTTGCAGCAGCTTGCCAGGAGAGTATTTATAGGCCAAGGAGCTGCGTACATGGACCTAGTGCACCAACAAATCAAACCTAAAAAAGGATACAAAAAAGTGACAGAAAGCAGTAAAGGAAAAACAACCACACATGAAGACACAATATTCGAGGAAGGTATATCCGGAATAATATGCCAACACTATACAACTAGTGACTGAGCAGCATTTATATTCAACCACCACCTACCACCTACCTCTGACAAAAAGTAGGCTACCTGAGAACATGACAAAAGACCCTCTATCCGAGTTCTTCTTGAGCAAAAGAACCTAGATATATGTTCGGGGGCTACAGGGTACATATCCTCATAAGAGATTTTTAGTTTTTCCAATGATCAAAATCCAAGACCCTCCAACAACTTTTGTCCCAAATAGCAAGAGGCTCGGGGGCTACACTTAGTGAGTGCCCTTTTTCGTTGAAAAAGCACACATCACTTAGGAGATTTCTTCTAGAAAAGACCACTTCAAGACTTCTCTTCGAAAGAACTTGGACCAGGCTTGTTTCACCAAGCGAGGCTAGAGAAACAAGGAGGCTTTGAGTTCAACCATGAAATGCTCGGGGGCTTGTCGATGTGGGACCCCATAGGGTTCCCCAGCGATGTCGGCCTGGTCCACGGACCAGAGTAGGAAGGGGTACAGCAACTGCTACACCGAATTCGAGTAGAATAGGCCAGACTAGCCAGACTTCTATAGGAAAGTACCTTCTGTATTTAGATCAGAACAGCTTCTTAGGATCTAACTAGGATTGTAACCACACCATAGTCTTCTCTATTGATATAAACAAAGACTATGGGCACCCCTATAAGGAAGAACAGATCATACCAATCAATCCAACGCAAAAGACTAACACTGACTGGACATAAAGGCTATTACTCGATCACGGTCGAGCGCCCAAACCAGTATAAATCAACTGTCTCTTGCGTTCACCGTTGAGTTCCGCACTAGCCGAAACCTTAAAAACTGTCCCGGGTACCCCCGTGATAGGCTATCGGTGGTAAAACATCGACAGGCACCCGGATCGGCATGCGATCGGGTGGAATGATTTGATGAAGGATCAGGCGATAGGCAGAGAACTGCAAAGAAAAACAGAATGGATACAAGAGAGGGGAAAAGGACATAGCTGGTAACACGATGGCCGGGGCCGCTTCTTTAGCGCCTTGTCGATCTTTCGCCTGCTCCTCCTGCTCCATCTGTCCCGTCCCTGCCTTGCTCAAGGACCATCTACAGTGGTCCTCCTTCAGAAAAGGTCAGCAAACGGTTAGCTCAATCGATCCTCCAGTGCGGTCGAGCCATCGGTGAGTGGGATCGGGTCAAGGAAGACAACAAAATAGAGCAAACAGAAGTAAGTAAAGTAGGAAGGTCAGGAGGACGAGACTTATCTTTATTTTTGTTGTTGGAGAGGTAGGCTGGCGAAGGAGGTCGGCAGGCAGGCCATGGGTCGAGAGGCGTCACTTCTAGGTAGATGGCTCGGCGATGGCCTTCCCTCATGGGGTAAGGTCGGAACTCAACTCGATCAGGTCAAACCCTTCTAGGGAGCTGAGCGCTTGGAAGAAGGGGCTAGTCAAGCCGCTACCACCGCTAGAGGTCTTGACTACCTTGCCGATGCTCGATCGGTCGAGTAGCGCCACAGTCTTGGCTGCTTCCTCCACCGTCGCCCTTCCTGTGTCGTCGCCATGGCCATCAGGAGCTGTGGGGGTATAAACCCGTATACCCTCATGGCTCCACATGGGCCATGCCAGACAAGGTGGCCCAACTCGTTAGAAAGGGTCGTGTGGATCTCCAAACTGCTCAGTGAATCGTGTGGAGCAAGCAGAGATACTTGATGATCAAGGAAACAAAGTCGGTTAGGATGGATATCATATCCTCCGCTGATATAGCTGTTGTAATCAGCTGGGATTAGATTCCTTAGATCTATAACCTTGCCCCCTGAACTATATAAGGTGGGCAAGGACCCCCCTCAAAACACATCATCACGCATCAATACAATCCATAGAGACGCAGGATGTAGGGTATTACGCAGTTCATGGCCCGAACCTAGATAAACCCTGTGTTCATCTTGCGTCACCATCTAGTTCGTTGTCTTGCGCACCTCCACTGATAATCTACTATTGTAACACCCTAGGTGTTTGTCTTGCATTTGTTCATTGCATTGCATCACATGAGCACATTCATCCCATTATCACATGTGCATCATCTTATGTTTCAATGTTGCAACATGATGTTTCATTAGTGCTTGTGTATGTGTGTATCATATGTGATGTCTATGTGTTATGCTTAAGTACCCTAGAGGGGCTATACATGTCCCATGTACCATGTTTCTAGGGTTGCATGCCTTTGTTTCAGTGTTTCAAATGATTGTTCGTTTGTTTCAGTGGAATGTTTCATATGTTTCAAGTCTATGTTTCAGTGATTTGAGAAGCTAGAGTACATGAATCACATGCAAATGAATATGGTGACTCACAAAAACACCCTACCTACATTTAGAATGTCATTAGGAACAATGTTCATAAAGGTCATTAGCCCTAACCATGCTTCTAAGTACTAGTTGACTTTGGCTGACTCCTAGACCTCTTTTTCTTCCTTGAATAAAAAGTGCAGCTAGAAGTCAATGCATGTTGGTGCACCTTCAAACAAAGTTGTAGTATTTTTATTGAGGAACAAAAGTTGTAATATGTTAATCTCATGAAAATTGACCTAACATGCTCAAAAATGGCCCACAAGACAGGTATAGGGGTTGTTTGGGCACTTAGCAAATTTTGCTAAGTCAAATTGCTTTTACAGTTTCATTGTACCACTGTTTGAAGCTCTGTAGTTCCAAATCCAGGCTGAACTAGCTCAAGTTCATATTGTCAAAGTTGAAGCCCCCACATAGCTCTACAAGTTTATCAATTACACTTTGCACTAACTCGATCTGGATTGGGAGGAATTGAATGACAAAAATCAGGTTTCATCGGTTTCACGAGCTCTGATTCAGAGCGAGTAGCAGCTTCAGTGGCTGACCGGCTTAGGTCACGGCCGCCACGTGGACACCACGCACCATGCTCGCCTCCCCCGTGTCACACCCTGGCCAGCTAGAAGTGAAGAATGTTGCTGCTGCCTCTCCATTTCCGCCCTTCTCTTTTTCCTCTGTGCTCTCACCCGAGGCGGAAAAACCAAGACGCCATTGTTGCCGCAAGCTCCGACAAGCTCGGGCACGCTCGCCACCGCACCACTGTCTGCCAAACCACGTCCACTGCTCTGCCCTGAGCTCCTCTACCTCCTCGTCCTTCCCGCACTGCGAGTCCTGCTTGGGTAAGGCCGCATTGCCCACTCCACCGCCGCGGTGACCTTGTCGGAATACCTCCGCATGAGCTGCTCACCATGGTCCCGCCTCTCCTGTGCATCCCGCCTTCCCTGGTCTCACTTAGGAGCAGCTCTAGGATCCGTAGTGGTGTAGCCATAGTCACCGGGAGCCGCCATGGCCGGAGTTGGCCGGCGCACAATGCGCAGCGCCACCACACCTGCCATTGCCACCGGCATCTCCCTTCGCTATAGCATAGGGGTCCATTTTCTAGCCTAGTCGAAGCGGCTCGTCAAGACGAGCACGTTGGTGCCCTCAGCCTTGTCGGAGTCGTCACCGGCGGCGAGTTCGCGCCGTCACTCCTCCTCTATCTCTGTCCCTCTGACCAGCGGGCCCCGCTATCAGCACCATTGACCAAAGCAGGCCATGGGCCGAGCGGTTCACGCCGGCCGGCCCAGTAGTTAGGTTTAGATTTAGATTTAGTTTTTCTTTTCTTTTATTTACAAATTTGAATGCTAATTTGTAAAATGCATATCTCGAGTTCTAGGGATCCAAATGAGTTGGTTCGAATTTTGTTGGGTTTCTTGAGGACTCTAGTTTTTATTGAAAATCAGAAACATGCAATGTTTTGTTATGAAAAATGGGGTTATTATTTATACCTTTTATTCATGCATGAAAAGAGGAAAATCATATCTCTATGTAGATAGCTCCAAATGACTAAAATTTTTTCTGGGAAGCTATTTATGCCATGACTAGCCTGTCGTTTAAATTTCATCAATTTTGGATACTGTATGGTGGAGTTATGTATTTATCTTGTTTGCATGGGTGAATCTTTTGTGGAATTTCATATATCTATAGATCCAGTAAAGTTTAAATTTGATGAGTGCTATTCTCATGTTAGTACGGGCCTAAGAAAAATATGAAATCTGTTGTTTGATACTTTTCAATAGGGTTTCTCATTTGTGCCAAAATCAGCCTTTCTGTCTGATATTTTTCGTATAGGAAAATATACTTGATCAATTGCAATGAAAATTTTGTGGTAGCCTCCTAGAAGCATGCGGTAGCCACTGCAATTTTTACAGAATTAATTATGAAGTTTTGTTATAGGTTCCTTATTCCACCTAATTATCTAAATAAATTAATAAAGTGTATTAAAGAAAGTATTCAGATGTTGGCACCACACTTTCTGGTGTTCTTTTGATATGTGTAATAAGTTGTTAAACTTGGTTTAGCTCAAATGTGCTTTTGCTACATCACTAAATATTTAATTTAGTAAATCTGCCAATTTTGGACAGATTTCGAGATGTTGTTAATTGCCCTATGTAAATGATGGTTTCATGTCTTGTGGTCTATAACAAAGTTATTGTGATTTCATGATCTAGCTGCTGTTAAAGTTTGGTGGCATTTGGCCATATAGTTTAGGAGTTATAGCTGTTCAAAGTTGGCTCTTAGTTTTGGTTGCTCTCTGTTTGCTCAGAATAGATTCTGTGTTTGCTTTAATTCGACCTGGTGAACTTTGGAATCATGCTTTGATGTTTATAAATGACTTGTAGAGAATTTCACAAGCTTTCCAGAACATCCTCTTGCTAATCAATTGGATATGTATAACTCCTATTGTGATTGATTTATGGAACTACTCCTTTGCTTGTTAAACCTGAGACTTTTTGTTAAGTGTGCCTTTACTATTCATAGGCATGATTGTGATGTTCCTAGGTGTTTAATTTGATTGAGATAAGTTTAGGTGAGGTGTTAGGCCTTTAACTAAAGATGAACATCTTTATCTTAGGTTGTGCAAGTTAGGTAACTTTGATCTTGCTCTTTAGAGTAAAGATAGACACATGCTTTTAAAGTGATTTGAATAGAGCTATTCTTACTCGATCGGTAAACGAGTGTCCAGTGATGCTTTGCTAATTGCTTACTTTTAATTATTCATCCATCATAAACATCATGTCACTCTTATGCATTCATGATATTCATCTTCTGCACCTACATGCAATAAGTGTACCGAAGGGCGTGACCTTGCTAGAATTCGACGGGATGAGCTAGGAAGCTCCAGAGGTGTAGTAGCCTGAACCCGGAGTTCAGGAGGTGCAGCCCACAGGAGAAGTGCCGGACGAGGTCGTTGTTGACTACCCTGACAATGTTCTGTGCAATTTCGTGAAAGGCAAGCCCCGGAGCATTATAAGCCTCCTAATTTCTGAAATGCAATTAAGTACTATGTTGTATATTGTTGCATTAAGTTTTAAGTGTTGGATGAAAACACTTGCTGCATTGATATCCAATCCTTGTCCAAATATTATCACCATGAATCTTATGTAGCTCAGGCTCAAGTAGATGCTTAGCCCTGCTTTAAGTGGTAGAAGTCGGGTGATTTCCTGTCACCTGCAAGCTATAGGATTATACATGTGGCATGTTTGGCTATATTTGCTATCGTGGAAAAGAACTTGGTACAATTGAATGAAGACCGGGCGGGGGCTTGTAAGGCTGTAGGCTTACAGTGACTCCATCTGTATCGCTTAAGGACCGATTCTTGGAGCCTTTCTTATCATGTTGAATGCATGCCTCTCTCTTAGCTGGCCAGGCCCGAGTGCTTGACCGCGAATCTGAGTAGCTTAACTCAGGCCGGGCTTCAGCAAGTATAAAGTGTGCCTCGGAAGGGAGCCGTAGGCATGAGTCCAAGGGTAGGTGATTTAAAAGTCCTGATCATCCTAGCAGAAGGGTAATCCCTAAGAGTGTTGGCGCTGACCGAACCCACGAAGTTGGTTCCTGAGTTATACCAAAGGTGACCCACGGCTACCCTTGCAAAGTATGTCAGGGTGAGAGTTAGGAATACCTCCTCAGCTGAGTTAAAATTCACTTTGAGTCACCGTCTCTCACCGGTTAGTGAGAACTTGACGGGCATATCTCTAAAGTAGATTCACTAAATAACATGATGGTTTAGGAATGATGATATGATGATGGCCTTATTATACCTGTTGTGGTTATTATTGTTTGCTCCTAATAAAGTGAGTGCTCTAGTACAGGTGCTAATATAGATAACAGGTTAATGATTATTAACTTGACGCTAAGCTTCAAATGGTTACTTATGCTAGGTCAGCTTTTATGCAAATTGTGTCAAGCTAGCTCCACTATATATTAGCCTTGCAGGATCCTTGATGTCTTTCATTTCTAGTTTTAGACGGGTAAGTCTAGCTGAGTACCTTCTCGTACTCAGGGTTTATTTCCCACTGTCGACAAAACCTGGTCGGCAGTCTACCGAGGGTATGCCCAAGGTAGTAGATTGTCGGCAGATAGGTGTGCAAGCCACGAACGAGATGGTGATGTAGAACAACACGCGGGTTTATCCAGGTTCAGGCCGCCGTGTGGGCGTAATACCTTACGTCCTGCTTTGCTTTGTTATTGCTATCTTGAACAATGTATTACAAGCTAGATTGCCCTAGAGTATGTTTCGATATTTTTGAGGGGGCCCCTGCCCTCCTTATATAGTCTGGGAGGCAGGGTTATAGATCTAGAAACTAATCTTAGCCGGTTACAATTGCCATACAGAGCCGGATAAGGATTTCTAATCTAACCGACCAAGACCTTGCTTGATTCCTAAGTTTGGTTTGATGCCTTGCGCGAGACTCCATCCCGATGATCTGGATCGCACGTCGTCATGTAATGGGCCGGACCATCTGGTCTGGGCATGCCCATGTCTAGCCGTAAGGGTATAGGGGTTTATACCCCCACAGCTAGTCCCCGAGCACTATGTATTCTGTATTGACACACTGTCTTAGTCTTCTTCAACTTGCGAGGTTCGTCTTCACATCACCTTGAAATGTTAGTCGAGCATGCGCTAGTGTTCTGTCTGGATCAGGAATCAGTAAACTGTGATTGCTGATGAAGACTGTAGTTGTCGGTGAAGATTGCATAGTGGTCCAAAAAGAAAAAATTTCTTTCCTAGTGAAGTGTACCCACTTGTATTTCTAAAAAGAAATGTAAGTGTGCATACTTGTCAGAAGTAACGTACAAAAAATTCCAGAGCGTAGGGGTCAAAAAATAGAAACAATTCACTGTCAGGTGAAGTGTACCCACTTAGTCCCTAAGCCTGGTAGTAGGTGACGTAGGCACGTGGTGCCAGGGTCTAAAAAAGAAGTCTTAAGAACCAATGGACATTATGCACTGTCAGGTGCATCATATATGATGTAGTCCCCGAGCTTGCTAGAAGGCAAAAGACGAGCCTTGTAGCAAGGTTCAATAATAACAAGTGTCCATCGACTGTATGCAAGCATAGTACATGTAGTCGAGCGAGACGAATCCTTCAACAGGAAGTGGTCTAACGAGTCCCCGAGATCAGAGATTTGGGGACGAGTCCTTGAACTTGGTGGTCTTGCGATGAGTCCCCGAGCTCGAAGGTCTGGCGATGAGTCCCCGAGCTCGGAGGTCTGGCGATGAGTCCCCGAGCTCGGAGGTCTGGCGACGAATCCCCGAGCTCGGAGGTCTGGCGATGAATCCCTGAGCTCAGAGGTCTGGCGACGAAATCCCGAGCTCGGAGGTCTGGCTGCAGGTTCCATCACCAAGTCTTCCGGAAATCAGTCATCGAGCTGTGATCGGAGAGTGGTCGAAGCAGTCCCCGAGCATAGCGTGAGGTGTGGTCGACAAGTCCCCGAGCGTGGTCGAAGAGTATAATGTGCTCGGTGGTCGAGGAGGAACACTGGTCTAGTGAACAACGAAGTCCCCGAGTGTATCGCAAAATTCTTGCAATATAAATATGTTATATAGAACAATTTAGTTTATTGTAAACTTGTGCCTCATCATCAGGCAAGTTTGTAATAATGTACTGTTGTGACAATGTAAGCTTGTTTGTGTTTGTGGAAAAACATTTAAAGTTTGTATATTGTGTGGAGGATAACTAAGTTAGGACGCATAAGTGTTCTGTTTTAGTTGTATCAGTTGATAGATGCGTCATCCTGTAGAATCCATACGGCCCCAGCTGGATCTGCGGTCCGAGTGCGAGGCGCGGAGCCTGTTCGCACGTAAGAGTGCACAGGTCGGACCAGGGAGCGCCCGCCGACCACCCGGAGCGTAGAGAGCGGATCCTGTGCACACGTAGGGAGAAGTCGGAGACGGGGCTGGCTCTGAGAACCCGAGAAAGGATGGTGCTCTGTCAACTTGTCTCATATAAAATATTAATAGAAAGTGATCTTCAGGTAAGCACGTTAGAGTGGTTAGAAGAAATTATATTAAATACGAATATTGGAAGTGTACTTATCTTCGGTCCGACCTGCGAGCTTTCCGATGTGTCGTGATGACAGTGGTCACAGTTGTCGTAGCACCGTTCTTTGTGGTGATCGGTGCGACAGGGGGTCGGAGATGTTGTCGGCGTGGTCGGAGCCGTAACCAGCGTGATTGGAGATGCTGTCGGCGTGGTCGGAGATGTTGCTGGTGTGAGCGAGGCCAGAGCCAGCATAGTCGTAACCGATGTCGGTGTCGGGGAAGTAGTCGATGCAGATTGGATCTGCGTCCCCTCTGTGGTCGAGGTGACAAAGTCGTTGAAGCCGGTGGTCCACGTGATCTGGCCGATCGTGAATGTGACGCCCGCCACCATGGCCATGGAGTCGGGGAAGATGACCATCTCGCAAGCCTAAAAAGCAGTACACACACCCCATACCTGGCGCGCCACTGTCGACAAAACCTGGTCGACAGTCTACCGAGGGGTATGCCCAAGGTAGTAGATTGTCGGCAGACAGGTGTGCAAGCCACGAACGAGATGGTGATGTAGAACAACACGCGGGTTTATCCAGGTTCAGGCCGCCGTGTGGGCGTAATACCTTACGTCCTGCTCTGCTTTGTTATTGCTGTCTTGAACATTGTATTACAAGCTAGATTGCCCTAGAGTATGTTTTGATGTTTTTGAGGGGGTCCCTGCCCTCCTTATATAGTCTGGGAGGCAGGGTTACAGATCTGGAAAGTAATCTTAGCCGGTTACAATTGCCATACAGAGCTGGATAAGGATTCCTAATCTAACCGACCAAGACCTTACTTGATTCCCAAGTTTGGTTTGATGCCTTGCGCGGGACTCCATCCCGATGATCTGGATGGAGTCTCATTACATGATGACGTGCGATCCAGATCATCGGGATGGAGTCTCATGCAAGGCATCAAACCAAACCTGGGAATCAAGCAAGGTCTTGGTCGGTTAGATTAGGAATCCTTATCCGGCTCAGTATGGCAATTGTAACTGGCTAAGATTAGTTTCTAGATCTATAACCCTGCCTCCCAGACTATATAAGGAGGGCAGGGACCCCCCTCAAAAACATCGAAACATACTCTAGGGCAATCTAGCTTGTAATACATTGTTCAAGACAACAATAACAAAGCAGAGCAGGACGTAAGGTATTACGCCCACACGGCGGCCTGAACCTGGATAAACCCGTGTGTTGTTCTGCATCACCATCTCGTTCGTGGCTTGCACACCTGTCTGCCGACAATCTACTACCTTGGGCATACCCCTCGGTAGACTGCCGACCAGGTTTTGTCGATAGTGGCGCGCCAGGTAGGGGGTGTGTATACTGCTTTTTAGGCATGCGAGATGGTCATCTTCCCTGACTCCATGCCCACGGCGGCGGGCCTCATGTTCATGATCGGCCAGATCACATGGACCATCGGCTTCAACAACTTTGTCACCTCGACCACAGAGGGGACGCAGATCCAATCTGCATCGACTACTTCCCCGACACCGACATCGGTTACGACTACGCTGGCTCCGGCCTCGCTCACACCAGCAATGTCTCCGACCACGCCGACAGCATCTCTGATCACGCTGGTTACGGCTTCGACCACGCCGACAACATCTCCGACCCCCTGTCGCACCGATCGCCGCAAAGAACGGTGCTACGACAACCGTGACCACTGTCATTGTAACACTCCGGTGTTACGCAAGCATTTGCATGACAATCATAAGCATGACATTTCATATCATCATAATCATATATGGTAATATTATAACTTGAGTGAAATAAAAACTTGGAAAATGGTATTTGTGATGTAATATATTAATGTGCTAATCACATTTCATCAAAATTGTGCAACTACAAGTTTTATATCACTTAGAACTATATTTCAAATTTTTGGAGCAACTAAATGACTCAAAGTTTTGTCAAAAACTTGTTTCAAAAATATTAATTAAAAATATTCAAAAATACTCCCTATTTTAGCTTTTATTCTCCAATTCAAAATCTGTAGAGAATTTTTAGTTGGCCCCTTAATCAAAGTTGTAGAGAATTAAATTCTGAGCAACTTTTATTTTTGGGTCAATTCCAGAAAAGGTCTTTTTCTTGTTCAAAATGGGGTTTGAAATCTATGTTTGAATTTTGTTTGAAATTAGAATTTGAAAAAAATCCAAACCGACTTAGCAGGCCGCCGCCTCGGTTTCGGCCCGATGGCCGAAACGGCCCGCGCCACTCCCACGCGCGCCCGCGTTCGCCTCCGCCTCGGCCCGGCCCAGCCAGCCTCCCCCTTCCTTCTTCCCGCTCGCGCGCGCGCACGCTGTCGCCTCGGCAGAAGTCGCCCGCCGCGTGGCGGCCGCATGCCGGCGACGCCACCGCGTGGCCGCCGTGGACCCCGCACTCGCGCTCCGCTTCAAAATCGCCCGGGCACCTGGTCTCCCTCCCACTCGTGCCTCATTCGCTCCCCTTCTCCCTCCCTCCGGAGAAACCGAGCGGAACGCCGCTCGCCACCGCGCGCCTCCACCTTCACCGCCGTGTTCCGGCACCGGTGAGCCACCATCGTCTGATTGGTCATGCACCAAGCTCCGCCCTCTTCCCCTCTCCTCCGAACGGGCGTCGCCATCTCCTCATTTGCTCTGGTAGGGCTCCATTTCTCTCGCCCCACCGCGCCACCGCGTCGGTGCCGCCGAGCTCGTGCCCCGCGCACCGCCTCACTCGCTCCCTCTCTGTCCTCCCGCGCCTCCCTCTCGGGTTCGCCATTCCATTGCGAACGTCGTGCTCGCGATCGCTGGTCGTGGCTTGGCCGGAGCTGGCCGTTGGCCGTCGGCCACCGCCGCAACATCGCGGCTCCGAACGCCGGCGAGGACGCCCTGTCCTCCTTTCCCCCCTTCGGTCTGGACTGGGCTACGCCCTGTGGGCCGCGCCCCGAGCGGGCCGGCCCGTCCGTTTCCCCGCGCGCGCGAACCAGGCCGAGAACGGCCACGGGCCGGTTGTCTCCCACGGGCCGGCCCAGTACCGCTATCGAAAATTCATTTTCTGTTTTCTTTTATTATTCTTGATGAAAAACACTTTGGAAATGTTTTTGTAGTCATTTCGGCTCCAAAAATTGTGAAATAAATTTCTATAGATTCATTGGAACCAGATCTATGATATAAAATTATTGCATGTCAAATTTGAGATACTTTTCTGTAGAGTTTTTATTTAACTATTGAAATGGCTGTTTTCTTGATAAATGCTTAATAAATCATAGAAAAATCAGAAAAATGTGATTCCAAGTTTGTTAATCTTTTTGTGCCATGTACTTGCTAGGAAAATTTTATATCATGTCTGTTCTGTAGAAAAATGTGTAGGTGTAGTTCAAATGCTTCCTATCACTAATATTTGTTATTTTTGTTAATTAAATAAATTTGAATAAAACATGCAAGTAATAATTTTTCTACAGTGTTTGTTTACTATGTAGAAAGTAGGAAAATTTCTAAATCTGTTGTTTGATACTTTTCATAATGCAAAGTAATTTTCATACACATTTTTAGGCCTTAGCTTGTTATTTTTGTATAGACAGTTCTAGTAATCCAAATGCAATGAAAATCTTGTGGCAGGCTAGTTTTGATATTAGTAATCCACTGTAATTTTCTAAGATTTTTCTGTGCTACTAAACTATGTGTTTCTGTTCAAGCATAGGGCTAATTAGGGTTTACGTTCACTCTTTAATGCAAGATTAGTTAGTAAACTATACTTTGGTGTATCTTTGAAGCATCTTGAGTGTCAAAGTGCCTTTGCATGGTAGAGAATAGTGGTGGTAGTTTTCGAGTACATGTTCTTGGATGACGTAGACTACCTTGTAGAAGAGTCGTAAGTTCCACGTAATCCAAATAACGTAACATGCTCATTTACATCTCATGCATTCATCAGCATCATCTCATGTCATCCCTGCAATGCACCTAGGCATGAGCACTTATACTTCTGCATCAAACAGGATCGCAGGAAGTGACCCCGGTAGCAGTTCCCGAGGACCCGGAAGAGCAGCCTGAGGTGCCAGAGCAGGAGTTGACCGAAGCCGAAGAGGAGGTCGGTGAAGATCTTCCGGAGTGCCCCGACCACCGTCCGAGCTCCTTTGAACGAGGCAAGCCCCGGAGCATTTCTCTCCCGGTTTGCAAATAATTTATTATTAACTTTACTTAATTTGATGCATTACGTTTAGGAGTTGTTTGCAAACGTTGCTGCATTATACCATGTTTCACCTTGCTTTACCCGCTCCTTGTTACCCTGGTGTCCGCGGTCAATAATTGCTTAGTTTGCTTAGACCGGTAGAAGTCGGGTGATTGCTTGTCATCCGCGAGCTATAGGGGATTACCTGGATTTATGTGAAAGTATGTCATATGAGAATAACTAAGTGTCGAAATGAATCTGAGACCGGACGGAAGCTTGCAGGGTTTCGGACTGTAGTGTTTTCCGTCTGTGTCGATTAAGGACCGACCATTGTTGGGCCTCGAGTCATGTTGAACGCATGCCTCACATTTAGCTGGCCGAATAAAGTACCTTTCGACCACGAAGCCGGGAGATTATTCGGGCCGAGTGGATTGCCCGCAACGCACTGTACCGGAGCAGTAGTGGCCGGAAATGGGGGCGCGATGATAAGGCCAAAGAGCAGTCGGGCGGCCCCCGGGTACATGTGGTTCCTGGCAAGCTCGCGACTTTACCTGAATGGTTGACTCGGTGATCAATACCTCACTTTAGCGGGTGAGTGAGGTTTGTGTGAGGAATAAATTACCAGCTGGTTAATAATCGATTCGAATCGCCATCGTTCACTGGATAGTGAACACTTGACTTGAGCTACTTCATCGTAGTAATATTGATGAAACACTTGGATAGTTATGTGGAAGATGACATGGTAATTATTGTTAATAATCAATGGTAATCCTTACTTGCTTAATTACATTGTTACTCTAGCACAAGTGCAATCATAGTTGACAGGGTAATAAAGATTAAAATACTGCATGCTTTTGTAAAAGAACTGTTAAGTTAAAAATGCTTTTCTTGCAAATGAGTCAGCTACCCCACCAGAAAGCCTATCATGATCCTTGGTGTCATTTTATTTTGGTTCTGTCGGGTAAGTCTAGCTGAGTACATTCTCGTACTCAGGGCTTTGTTCCCACTTGTTGCAGATGGGCAGATGTATTACGGCTACTGTATCAACTGCCTCTATCCTGCGATGGGCGAAGCTTAGGACCATGGGCAATGGTCATTCACTACTTCTCGTCTGATGCTTTTGCTGGAGATGATCACAAGCTGGCACTTTATTTCAAAACGCTGTGTGTGTGCGTGATTTGAACTACTGCTTCTGCTACTTTTATTCAAACCTGGTTTGTAATAACTATGTTTAAACTCCGATGTATTTTGTGCCGTGAACTTTTATGTAACTTATGATGGTGACCGCTAAACTTAGTACGATCTTGGCTGTTATGTGAATGGTTTGAAATCCGTCGAGATTTCACGGACTACCGGGTTATACGGGCTTAAGTTTGTTAAATTGTCCTCTCGTTGGATGATTTTCCTACTTAATCTCGTATAATTGGGTGGTTCTGTTACAGCTGGCATCGAAGCATGGTTTAGCGTGATTACTGTTCATAAGTGTATTTAAAACAAAATTTGGTTTAAAAAGTGTGATTTTCAAACTAAAAGTATGCTAGTGGTCATATCCTGTATGCCCAGTTAAGGACTCTAGGTGGCTATTTAAGTACTAACTTGGGGTTCTTGCACCATATTTCTCTTTTCGTTGCTCATACGGCGTGCTATTGTATGAGTGCCACTTAATTGAGTGGTAATGTATGGATCAGTTACCTCTACGCTTCGGTAAGTGTGAGCTGTGAGAGCATGATCGGATACACCGCCGATCTAGGGAGAGTGCTTATATGATACTAGAATAATTACATGTTTTACACATGTTTTTATGAAAGTATCGCATGTGTGGGTGTTCCGTCCGTTGAGGCGATGCCGTCAATAGGACGATGTGTTTGGGTAGTCACTACCGTTGTACACGCATCTGGGGATTCGTGTAGAGCGCGTAGGTAGATTTACTGCTTTCATGCATTCATGGGGAATGGGCTGAAATGAATTTTCTGCAGGTACATAACAGCGTTATCGTGTAGATCGAATTAGTTATGTATATGAGAGATCGTTTGTATGCCACCGAATTCATCGTTAGATGCCCTTATTTTCTAAGTTTGTGAGAACGTAAGATTCGTGCATGCATCATGTTGCCTGTGCATTTCATTCATGACATGCATTCCTCCCCTTATAAAAGGATTATCCCATTTTGATAAAAGTGACATCAACTTAAAATATGTTCTCACCGGGTAATTAAAATTTGTGCTACAGATGGCCCGCACGAAGCAGACTGCCCCGTAAGTCCACTGGCGGAAGAGCACCCCGTCGTCAGATGGCCCCACAGGAGCGCTGCAGCACGGACACTTTTCTAAGCGAGTTTGGCATGCCCACCTTGCTTTGGAGAGTGCTCCATGATGTGGGGTACCCGGAGGGTCAAGAGCCGGTGTACTCTTGGAGCGAGAGCCAGTTAGCTGAGGATGGACTTGCAGTCGTGGAAATCACCGTCCCTGCTCTTGGTGATGCGCTAGAATGGGATGGTTGGCATTTGGAGTTTGAAGGACGCACTCCTGTTGAGGGTGCAGAGGGCGCAGCCTTTCGCGTCATCCGAGACATAATGAGCAGGTTCCCCAATGAGTTGACAGCAGCTTTGGCTGGTACTTTTCTGAGAGATGATCCTCGCGATGCCATTTGGGTACAGCCGCAGGGAAGTGCCTTGGTTAGAGGCCCAAGTGAAGGACGGGCTAGCGATAACCACACCATGAGTGCCATGTATGCAGCCATCAGAGCATACCAGGGTCTTGAGAATACCTATTGGACTTTGACTGGTCTGCGTGGTGATGACCGGCTTGAAGCAAGGAAGCAGAAGAAGAAGCAAGCACGTGCTATAGCTAGCTTGCAGGAGCAGTTGGCCGACATGAGCTTGCAGCGAGACCGGGCTCTCGAGAGAGGTGAGAGTGCCATGCAGCGAGTGCAGACGTTGACTCAGGCCAACAGAAATGCAGACCGCATGATGGGATAGCTAGTGCAGGAAAGGAATGAAGCCTGGAATGAGAGGGACCTTCTGAGGCAGAGGGTCGAGGAGCTAGAAGAGTACAATGCCAACTTGCATGAAGAGTTTCATGCCCTCTACAACGGGATGGACCCGTATGCTCCTCCGGACGCCGCCCAGATGGATGTCGACGACGACGCTGCTGCTGAAGGTAGCGGTGGTGATGCCTCCGACCTCGACGATGGCCTTGAAGAGTAGGATAGTGTCCTGCGTTAGTAGCTAGGCTTTGTCGCGATGGCCTTCTTTTGGTTTCCATGTATCGTGTTGTATCCTGTTCGATCTTGAGACTGACGATCTTTTGGATCTTGGTTGTGTATGCGATGCCCGAACGCATAAAAGTCCAGTGTATGTATGCTGGCAACGTGGTTGTGTTGGACGCGATGTTGCATTCAAAGTAATTTGAGTAGTGATGTTGTTTTAATTGGAATGTGATTATTGTGACTCTGTTTTATTGTATGACTTGTTCTCTCCAATGAATTCAGTATGGCATGATTGTTCATTCGAATACAATTACTACAACTTCGCTCAATTATTGCTTGTTGCTGAAATATGCAGATGGCAAACACTCGCCGTGCCACGTATGAGGCCGCTGAAACTGGTGGCAACGGTGCAGGAGCTGGTGGGAGTGGTGCAAACAACGTCAACCACCAGGAGCCACAGCCAGAGCCATAATTGCCCCCTCCTCCATCGCTCACTGCAGAGGTGTTCTTCGCACAGTTCCTTGGAAGCCAGCGCAATGCCGAGCAATCGCAGAGGAATATGGAAGATTTTCTGCGTACCATCGCTGAAAATGTTCAGAGAGGAGATAATCGAGGTGGTGGCCATGGGGTGAACCAGTACAGCAATTTCAAGGATTTCATGGATACTAGGCCACCTATTTTTAAGGAAGCAGCAGAGCCACTCGACGCTGAAGAATGGATCAACACTATGGAAGATAAGTTCCGTGTGTTGAGGCTGACAGAAGTTCTAAAAACAGAGTATGTTGCACATCAACTACAGGGACCGGCAGGAATGTGGTGGAAGCATCACCGCACCACCCTTCCTCCCAATGCCCAGATTACTTGGAGAGATTTCACTGAAGCGTTTAGGGGAGTTTATATTCCCCCAGGGTTGGTTGAGATGAAGCTCGGAGAGTTCTTGGCCTTGAATCAGGGTACCAAGACTGTGACACAGTATCTGCATGCCTTTAACAATTTGTGCCGTTATGCTCCAGACATGGTTGACACAGATGCAAAGAGAATTGCTAGTTTCAAGAGAGGGTTAAGTCCGAAGATGATGAAGCATGTGGGTACCAATACCCGTGCCAGATTCAATGACTTTGTCAGTGATTGTTTGAAACAAGAAAAGAACAACAACGCCTATACTGCATCCAAGAATCGCAAGAGGGTGTTTGAGTCAGGACCATCACAGTCCAAAGTTGTCACTGCAAATCGTTCTTCTTATCGTCCGTCCACACCTGGTGCAAGGTTCAGGCCTCCACAGCATAAGACCCAGAACTACAAGGGACCATAGAAGCCGTACAAGATGGCCGTGCCGCCAGCAAAGATCACCGCAGCTGCAGAACAGAGCAACTCCAAGGGAGCCATAGGATCTGCTGGTACAGTGAAGGGGCCCTGCTACAATTGTGGTCAGCCAGGCCACTTTTCAAAGTTCTGCCCTTATCCGCCTAAAAAGAAGCAACAGACTTACACTGCTCGTGTACACCACACCACCGTGGATGAGATTCCTGAGGGAGAGCCTGTAACTACCGGTAAGTTTCTTGTTAACCATCACCCTGCAGTTGTTCTATTTGATTCTGGATCCTCGCATTCTTTTATGAGTCAAGCATTTGCACGGAAGCATGAACAACTATGCACAGAATTGAGTTATGGTTATCGCATAAGTTCAGCGGGGGCTGATGTGTTAACCAATAAGATGGTTAGAGGGGCAACCCTTGAGTTAGGTAGTCGGAAGTTTCGAGTGAACCTGGTAGTTATGCCTGGACTAGTTTTGGATGTAATAATAGGGATGAACTGGATGAAGAACTGGGGAGCAGTCATAGATACTAGCAGTCGGATGCTTACCCTTAAGGATCCCCAGGCAGAGGGTACTTTCCGGGTACCATTGCCTAAAAGAACAGACCTTGTGAGTGTGACCTGTGCCATGGAAGTTGTTCCTATCCACCAGATCCCGGTAGTGTGTGAGTTCCCGGATGTGTTTCCAGACGAGTTACCTGGCCTTCCTCCAGATAGAGATGTTGAGTTTGGAATCGAGTTGATCCCCGGGACAGCTCCTATTTCGAGGCGACCCTATCGGATGCCTCCGGATGAGTTAGCTGAGCTGAAGAAGCAACTGGAAGAATTATTAAAGAAGGGGTTTATCCGTCCGAGTAAGTCTGAATGGGGATGTCCTGCCTTGTTCATGAAGAAAAGAGAAAGAGGGTACTCTAAGGATGTGTGTGGATTATCGACCTCTTAATGCTGTAACTATCAAGAATAAATATCCTTTGCCTCATATCGACGTTTTGTTTGATCAGTTGGCTAAAGCTAGAGTGTTCTCCAAGATAGACCTAAGGTCAGGGTATCATCAGATAAAGATTAGGCCGCAAGATGTTCCGAAAATTGCCTTTTCTACCAGATACGGGTTGTACGAGTATCTTGTTATGTCTTTTGGCTTAACAAATGCTCCTGCATATTTTATGTATCTGATGAATATGGTTTTCATGCCAGAGTTGGACAAGTTTGTAGTTGTCTTCATTGATGACATTCTAGTATACTCTGAGAATGAGGAAGATCATGAAGAGCATCTGAGAATTGTCTTGACCAGACTGAGAGATCATAAGTTGTATGCTAAGTTCAGCAAATGTGAATTTTGGTTGAAGAAAGTTCCTTTCCTTGGTCATATTCTATCTGAGAATGGAGTTTCGGTAGATCCGAGCAAAGTGCAAGAGGTTATGGATTGGAAAACTCCAACCACAGTGTCAGAAGTCAGGAGTTTCCTAGGGTTAGCTGGTTACTATCGCCGCTTTATCCCAGACTTCTCAAAGATCGCCAAGCCGATGACAAGTCTGTTATAGAAAGATCACAAGTTTGTGTGGACAGAGGAGTGCGAGACAGCTTTCCACACCTTGCGGAAACTGTTGACCACTGCTCCAGTTCTTGCACAGCCAGACATCGAGAAACCTTTTGATGTGTTCTGTGACGCATCAAAAATAGGATTAGGCTGTGTTCTGATGCAAGAAGGAAGAGTCATTGCTTATGCCTCCCGTCAGTTGAGGAAACATGAAATCAATTATTCGACACATGATCTTGAACTTGCCGCCGTAGTGCATGCCTTAAAGATTTGGAGACACTATTTACTTGGTAATGTGTGCAATATTTTCACCGATCACAAGAGTCTCAAGTACATTTTCACCCAACCAGAATTGAACATGAGACAGCGAAGATGGTTAGAACTAATCAAAGATTACAACTTGAATGTACAATATCATCCTGGGAAAGCCAATGTGGTAGCTGATGCTTTGAGTAGAAAGTCACATTGTCTGAATATGCAACCCTTACTCGAAGATGGTTTTAATCTAATGCACCCTGCCGTGTTACATAGTATTCAGATCAGTTGCTCCTTGGAGAGTAAGATAATAGAAGGTCAGAAAGCAGACAAAGGGATATTCCACATCAAAAAGAAAATTAAAGAAGAACCCTCGAAACACTTCAGAGTGGATGAGCAGGATGCGTTGTGGTTCGACAACCGTCTTGTTGTTCCAAAGGATAGAGAGCTTAAGAATAAAATTATGGATGAAGCTCATCTCTCTAAGTTGTCCATTCATCCTGGTAGTAGTAAAATGTATCAAGAGCTAAGACCTCGTTATTGGTGGACAAAGATGAAGAAGGAAATTGCAGCTTATGTAGCCAGATGTGACACATGTTGTAGAGTGAAAGCGATTCACATGAAACCTGCCGGATTGTTACAACCTTTGTCAGTACCTAGTTGGAAGTGGGATGATATAAGTATGGATTTCATCACAGGTCTGCCCACTACTCAGAAAGGCCATGATTCGATTTGGGTAATCATGGATCGTCTTACCAAGACAGCCCACTTTCTGCCTGTCAAGACAGATTATAGACCACCTCATTATGCCAAGAAGTATATTGCGGAGATTGTGAGATTGCATGGCATACCCAAGACTATAGTGTCTGACAGAGGGTCACAGTTCACTACTCACTTTTGGGAGCATTTGCACAAAGGTTTGGGGACTAGTCTGATTCGTAGCACTGCCTATCATCCTCAAACAGATGGTCAGACTAAAAGAGTTAATGCTGTTTTAGAGGATATGTTAAGAGCTTGTGTGTTGTCTTCCAGAGGTTCATGGGAGTCATGGTTACCCTTAGCAGAGTTCGCGTACAATAATAGCTATCAAGAAAGTATCAAGATGGCACCTTTTGAGGCTCTGTATGGCCGGAAGTGTAGAACACTTTTAAATTGGATTGAGCCAGGGGAAAGAAGGTATTATGGTATTGACTTTGTGGAAGAAGCCGAAAAGAAAGTTCATATCATCCAGCAGAATATGAGCGCAACTCAGTCACGTCAGAAAAGTTATGCAGATAAGAGAAGGAGACCGCTTGTATTCGAAGTTGGTGACTATGTTTATCTAAAAGTTACGCCAATGAAGAAGAAGCGGTGTGGAATACGCAGAAAGCTTGCCACCAGATTTGTAGGACCCTACAAAATCTTGAAAAGAAAGGGTCCAGTGGCTTACAAATTGGAATTACCAGAAGCAATGGGTGCTATATTCCCAGTTTTTCACGTATCACATCTCAAGAAGTGTTTGCGCATTCCAGAGGAAAGAATTGAACCTCAAGGCATAAAACTTAAGTCAGATCTGGTGTATCGTGAGCAGCCAATTCGAGTCTTGGATTCCAAGGAGAGGGCTACTCGAAACAGTGTGGTGAAAACGTATAAGATACAATGGAGTCATCATGATGAAGGGGATGCATCTTGGGAAACGGGTGAATACCTACAAAAAGCATACGAAGATTTTTATAATAAATGGTTCGTAACCCAAATCTCGGGACGAGATTTTTATAAGGGGGGAGGGCTGTAACACTCCGGTGTTACGCAAGCATTTGCATGACAATCATAAGCATGACATTTCATATCATCATAATCATATATGGTAATATTATAACTTGAGTGAAATAAAAACTTGGAAAATGGTATTTGTGATGTAATATATTAATGTGCTAATCACATTTCATCAAAATTGTACAACTACAAGTTTTATATCACTTAGAACTATATTTCAAATTTTTGGAGCAACTAAATGACTCAAAGTTTTGTCAAAAACTTGTTTCAAAAAAATTAATTAAAAATATTCAAAAATACTCCCTATTTTAGCTTTTATTCTCCAATTCAAAATCTGTTGAGAATTTTTAGTTGGCCCCTTAATCAAAGTTGTAGAGAATTAAATTCTGAGCAACTTTTATTTTTGGGTCAATTCCAGAAAAGGTCTTTTTCTTGTTCAAAATGGGGTTTCAAATCTGTGTTTGAATTTTGTTTGAAATTAGAATTTGACAAAAATCCAAACCGACTTAGCAGGCCGCCGCCTCAGTTTCGGCCCGCTGGCCGAAACGGCCCGCGCCACTCCCGCGCGCGCCCGCGTCCGCCTCCGCCTCGGCCCGGCCTAGCCAGCCTCCCCCTTCCTTCTTCCCGCTCGCGCGCGCGCACGCTGTCGCCCCGGCAGAAGTCGCCCGCCGCGTGGCGGCCGCATGCCGGCGACGCCACCGTGTGGCCACCGTGGACCCCGCGCTCGCGCTCCGCTTCAAAATCGCCCGGGCACCTGGTCTCCCTCCCACTCGCGCCTCATTCGCTCCCCTTCTCCCTCCCTCCGGAGAAACCGAGCGGAACGCCGCTCGCCACCGCGCGCCTCCACCTTCTCCGCCGTGTTCCGGCACCGGTGAGCCACCATCGTCCGATTGGTCGTGCACCAAGCTCCGCCCTCTTCCCCTCTCCTCTGAACGGGCATCGCCATCTCCTCATTTGCTCCGGTAGGGCTCCATTTCTCTCGCCCCGCCGCGCCACCACGTCGGTGCCGCCGAGCTCGCGCCCCGCGCACCGCCTCACTCGCTCCCTCTCTGTCCTCCCGCGCCTCCCTCTCGGGTTCACCATTCCATTGCGAATGTCGTGCTCACGATCGCTGGTCGTGGCTTGGCCGGAGCTGGCTGTTGGCCGTCGGCCACCGCCGCGACATCGTGGCTCCGAACGCCGGCGAGGACGCCCTGTCCTCCTTTCCGCCCCCTTCGGTCTGGACTGGGCTACGCCCTGTGGGCCGCGCCCCGAGCGGGCCGGCTCGTCCGTTTCCCCACGCGCGCGAACCAGGCCGAGAACGGCCACGGGCCGGTTGTCTCCCACGGGCCGCTCAGTACCGCTATCGAAAATTCATTTTCTGTTTTCTTTTATTATTCTTGATGAAAAACACTTTTGAAATGTTTTTGTAGTCATTTCAGCTCCAAAAATTGTGAAATAAATTTCTATAGATTCATTGGAACCAGATCTATGATATAAAATTATTGCATGCCAAATTTGAGATACTTTTCTGTAGAGTTTTTATTTAACTATTGAAATGGCTGTTTTCTTGATAAATGCTTAATAAATCATAGAAAAATCAGAAAAATGTGATTCCAAGTTTGTTAATCTTTTTGTGCCATGTACTTGCTAGGAAAATTTTATATCATGTCTGTTCTGTAGAAAAATGTGTAGGTGTAGTTCAAATGCTTCCTATCACTAATATTTGTTATTTTTGTTAATTAAATAAATTTGAATAAAACATGCAAGTAATAATTTTTCTACAGTGTTTGTTTACTGTGTAGAAAGTAGGAAAATTTCTAAATCTGTTGTTTGATACTTTTCATAATGCAAAGTAATTTTCATACTCATTTTTAGGCCTTAGCTTGTTATTTTTGTATAGACAGTTCTAGTAATCCAAATGCAATGAAAATCTTGTGGCAGGCTAGTTTTGATATTAGTAATCCACTGTAATTTTCTAAGATTTTTCTGTGCTACTAAACTATGTGTTGCTGTTCAAGCATAGGGCTAATTAGGGTTTACATTCACTCTTTAATGCAAGATTAGTTAGTAAACTATACTTTGGTGTATCTTTGAAGCATCTTGATTGTCAAAGTGCCTTTGCATGGTAGAGAATAGTGGTGGTAGTTTTTGAGTACATGTTCTTGGATGACGTAGACTACCTTGTAGAAGAGTCGTAAGTTCCACGTAATCCAAATAACGTAACATGCTCATTTACATCTCATGCATTCATCAGCATCATCTCATGTCATCCCTGCAATGCACCTAGGCATGAGCACTTATACTTCTGCATCATACAGGATCGCAGGAAGTGACCCCGGTAGCAGTTCCCAAGGACCCGGAAGAGCAGCCTGAGGTGCCAGAGCAGGAGTTGACCGAAGCCGAAGAGGAGGTCGGTGAAGATCTTCTAGAGTGCCCCGACCACCGTCCGAGCTCCTTTGAACGAGGCAAGCCCCGGAGCATTTCTCTCCCGGTTTGCAAATAATTTATTATTAACTTTACTTAATTAGATTACCGGTAGAAGTCGGGTGATTGCCTGTCATCCGCGAGCTATAGGGGATTACCTGGATTTATGTGAAAGTATGTCATATGAGAATAACTAAGTGTCGAAATGAATCTGAGACCGGACGGAAGCTTGCAGGGTTTCGGACTGTAGTGTTTTCCGTCTGTGTCGATTAAGGACCGACCGTTGTTGGGCCTCGAGTCATGTTGAACGCATGCCTCACATTTAGCTGGCCGAATAAAGTACCTTTCGACCACGAAGCCGGGAGATTATTCGGGCCGAGTGGATTGCCCGCAACGCACTGTACCGGAGCAGTAGTGGCAGGAAATGGGGGCGCGATGATAAGGCCAAAGAGCAGTCGGGCGGCCCCCGGGTACATGTGGTTCCTGGCAAGCTCGCGACTTTACCTGAATGGTTGACTCGGTGACCAATACCTCACTTTAGCGGGTGAGTGAGGTTTGTGTGAGGAATAAATTACCAGCTGGTTAATAATCGATTCGAATCGCCATCGTTCACTGGATAGTGAACACTTGACTTGAGCTACTTCATCGTAGTAATATTGATGAAACACTTGGATAGTTATGTGGAAGATGACATGGTAATTATTGTTAATAATCAATGGTAATCCTTACTTGCTTAATTACATTGTTACTCTAGCACAAGTGCAATCATAGTTGATAGGGTAATAAAGATTAAAATACTGCATGCTTTTGTAAAAGAACTGTTAAGTTAAAAATGCTTTTCTTGCAAATGAGTCAGCTACCCCACCAGAAAGCCTATCATGATCCTTGGTGTCATTTTATTTTGGTTCTGTCGGGTAAGTCTAGCTGAGTACATTCTTGTACTCAGGGCTTTGTTCCCACTTGTTGCAGATGGGCAGATGTATTACGGCTACTGTATCAACTGCCTCTATCCTGCGATGGGCGAAGCTTAGGACCATGGGCAATGGTCATTCACTACTTCTCGTCTGATGCTTTTGCTGGAGATGATCACAAGCTGGCACTTTATTACAAAATGCTGTGTGTGTGCGTGATTTGAACTACTGCTTCCGCTACTTTTATTCAAACCTGGTTTGTAATAACTATGTTTAAACTCCGATGTATTTTGTGCCGCGAACTTTTATGTAACTTATGATGGTGACCGCTAAACTTAGTACGATCTTGGCTGTTATGTGAATGGTTTGAAATCCGTCGAGATTTCACGGACTACCGGGTTATACGGGCTTAAGTTTGTTAAATTGTCCTCTCGTTGGATGATTTTCCTACTTAATCTCGTATAATTGGGCGGTTCTGTTATAGCTGGCATCGGAGCATGGTTTAGCGTGATTATTGTTCATAAGTGTATTTAAAACAAAATTTGGTTTAAAAAGTGTGATTTTCAAACTAAAAGTGTGCCAGTGGTCATATCCTGTATGCCCAGTTAAGGACTCTAGGTGGCTATTTAAGTACTAACTTGGGGTTCTTGCACCATATTTCTCTTTTCGTTGCTCATACGACGTGCTATTGTATGAGTGCCACTTAATTGAGTGGTAATGTATGGATCAGTTCCCTCTACGCTTCGGTAAGTGTGAGCTGTGAGAGCATGATCGGATACACCGCCGATCTATGGAGAGTGCTTATATGATACTAGAATAATTACATGTTTTACACATGTTTTTATGAAAGTATCGCATGTGTGGGTGTTCCGTCCGTTGAGGCGATGCCGTCAATAGGACGATGTGTTTGGGTAGTCACTACTGTTGTACACGCATCTGGGGATTCATGTAGAGCGTGTAGGTAGATTTACTGCTTTCATGCATTCATGGGGAATGGGCTGAAATGAATTTTCTGCAGGTACATAACAGCGTTATCGTGTAGATCGAATTAGTTACGTATATGAGAGATCGTTTGTATGCCACCGAATTCATCGTTAGATGCCCTTATTTTCTAAGTTTGTGAGAACGTAAGATTCGTGCATGCATCATGTTGCCTGTGCATTTCATTCATGACATGCATTCCTCCCCTTATAAAAGGATTATCCCATTTTGATAAAAGTGACATCAACTTAAAATATGTTCTCACCAGGTAATTAAAATTTGTGCTACAGATGGCCCGCACGAAGCAGACTGCCCGTAAGTCCACTGGCGGAAGAGCACCCCGTCGTCAGATGGCCCCACGGGAGCGCTGAAGCACGGACACTTTTCTAAGCGAGTTTGGCATGCCCACCTTGCTTTGGAGAGTGCTCCATGATGTGGGGTACCCGAAGGGTCAAGAGCCGGTGTACTCTTGGAGCGAGAGCCAGTTAGCTGAGGATGGACTTGCAGTCGTGGAAATCACCGTCCCTGCTCTTGGTGATGCGCCAGAATGGGATGGTTAGCATTTGGAGTTTGAAGGACGCACTCCTGTTGAGGGTGCAGAGGGCGCAGCCTTTCGCGTCATCCGAGACATAATGAGTAGGTTCCCCAATGAGTTGGCAGCAGCTTTGGCCGGTACTTTTCTGAGAGATGATCCTCGCGATGCCATTTGGGTACAGCCGCAGGGAAGTGCCCTAGTTAGAGGCCCAAGTGAAGGACGGGCTAGCGATAACCACACCATGAGTGCCATGTATGCAGCCATCAGAGCATACCAGGGTCTTGAGAATACCTATTGGACTTTGACTGGTCTGCGTGGCGATGACCGGCTTGAAGCAAGGAAGCAGAAGAAGAAGCAAGCACGTGCTATAGCTAGCTTGCAGGAGCAGTTGGCCGACATGAGCTTGCAGCGAGACCGAACTCTCGAGAGAGGTGAGAGTGCCATGCAGCGAGTGCAGACGTTGACTCAGGCCAACAGAAATACAGACCGCATGATGGGACAGCTAGTGCAGGAAAGGAATGAAGCCTGGAACGAGAGGGACCTTCTGAGGCAGAGGGTCAAGGAGCTAGAAGAGTACAATGCCAACTTGCATGAAGAGTTTCATGCCCTCTACAACGGAATGGACCCGTATGCTCCTCCGGACGCCGCCCAGATGGACGTCGACGACGACGCTGCTGCTGAAGGTAGCGGTGGTGATGCCTCTGACCTCGACGACGGCCTCGAAGAGTAGGATAGTGTCCTGCGTTAGTAGCTAGGCTTTGTCGCGATGGCCTTCTTTTGGTTTCCATGTATCGTGTTGTATCCTGTTCGATCTTGAGACTGACGATCTTTTGGATCTTGGTTGTGTATGCGATGCCTGAATGTATAAAAGTCCAGTGTATGTATGCTGGCAACGTGGTTGTGTTGGACGCGATGTTGCATTCGAAGTAATTTGAGTAGTGATGTTGTTTTAATTGGAATGTGATTATTGTGCCTCTGTTTCATTGTATGACTTGTTCTCTCCAATGAATTCAGTATGGCATGATTGTTCATTCGAATACAATTACTACAACTTCGCTCAATTATTGCTTGTTGCTGAAATATGCAGATGGAAAACACTCGTCGTGCCACGTATGAGGCCGCTGAAACTGGTGGCAACGGTGCAGGAGCTGGTGGGAGTGGTGCAAACAACGTCAACCACCAGGAGCCACAGCCAGAGCCACAATTGCCCCCTCCTCCATCGCTCACTGCAGAGGTGTTCTTCGCATAGTTCCTTGGAAGCCAGCGTAATGCCGAGCAATCGCAGAGGAATATGGAAGATTTTCTGCGTACCATCGCTGAAAATGTTCAGAGAGGAGATAATCGAGGTGGTGGCCATGGGGTGAACCAGTACAGCAATTTCAAGGATTTCATGGATACTAGGCCACCTATTTTTAAGGAAGCAGCAGAGCCACTCGACGCTGAAGAATGGATCAACACTATGGAAGATAAGTTCCGTGTGTTGAGGCTGACAGAAGTTCTAAAAACAGAGTATGTTGCACATCAACTACAGGGACCGGCAGGAATGTGGTGGAAGCATCACCGCACCACCCTTCCTCCCAATGCCCAGATTACTTAGAGAGATTTTACTGAAGCATTTAGGTGAGTTTATATTCCCCCAGGGTTGGTTGAGATGAAGCTCGGAGAGTTCTTGGCCTTGAATCAGGGTACCAAGACTGTGACACAGTATCTGCATGCCTTTAACAATTTGTGCCGTTATGCTCTAGACATGGTTGACACAGATGCAAAGAGAATTGCTAGTTTCAAGAGAGGGTTAAGTCCGAAGATGATGAAGCATGTGGGTACCAATACCCACGCCAGATTCAATGACTTTGTCAGTGATTGTTTGAAACAAGAAAAGAACAACAACGCCTATACTGCATCCAAGAATCGCAAGAGGGTGTTTGAGTCAGGACCATCACAGTCCAGAGTTGTCACTGCAAATCGTTCTTCTTAACATCCGTCCGCACCTGGTGCAAGGTTCAGGCCTCCACAGCATAAGACCTAGAACTACAAGGGACCACAGAAGCCGTACAAGATGGCCGTGCCGCCAGCAAAGATCACCGCAGCTGCAGAACAGAGCAACTCCAAGGGAGCCATAGGATCTGCTGGTACAGTGAAGGGGTCCTGCTACAATTGTGGTCAGCCAGGCCACTTTTCAAAGTTCTGCCCTTATCCGCCTAAAAAGAAGCAACAGACTTACACTGCTCGTGTACACCACACCACCGTGGATGAGATTCCTGAGGGAGAGCCTGTAACTGCCGGTAAGTTTCTTGTTAACCATCACCCTGCAGTTGTTCTATTTGATTCTGGATCCTCGCATTCTTTTATGAGTCAAGCATTTGCACGGAAGCATGAACAACTATGCACAGAATTGAGTTATGGTTATCGCATAAGTTCAGCGGGGGCTGATGTGTTAACCAATAAGATGGTTAGAGGGGCAACCCTTGAGTTAGGTAGTCGGAAGTTTCGAGTGAACCTGGTAGTTATGCCTGGACTAGTTTTGGATGTAATAATAGGGATGAACTAGATGAAGAACTGGGGAGCAGTCATAGATACTAGCAGTCGGATGCTTACCCTTAAGGATCCCCAGGCAGAGGGTACTTTCCGGGTACCATTGCCTAAAAGAACAGACCTTGTGAGTGTGACCTGTGCCATGGAAGTTGTTCCTATCCACCAGATCCCGGTAGTGTGTGAGTTCCTGGATGTGTTTCCAGACGAGTTACCTGGCCTTCCTCCAGATAGAGATGTTGAGTTTGGAATCGAGTTGATCCCCGGGACAGCTCCTATTTCGAGGCGACCCTATCGGATGCCTCCGGATGAGTTAGCTGAGCTGAAGAAGCAACTGAAAGAATTATTAAAGAAGGGGTTTATCTGCCCGAGTAAGTCTGAATGGGGATGTCCTGCCTTGTTCGTGAAGAAAAGAGAAAGAGGGTACTCTAAGGATGTGTGTGGATTATCGACCTCTTAATGCTGTAACTATCAAGAATAAATATCCTTTGCCTCATATCGACGTTTTGTTTGATCAGTTGGCTAAAGCTAGAGTGTTCTCCAAGATAGACCTAAGGTCAGGGTATCATCAGATAAAGATTAGGCTGCAAGATGTTCCGAAAATCGCCTTTTCTACCAGATACGGGTTGTACGAGTATCTTGTTATGTCTTTTGGCTTAACAAATGCTCCTGCATATTTTATGTATCTGATGAATACGGTTTTCATGCCAGAGTTGGACAAGTTTGTAGTTGTCTTCATTGATGACATTCTAGTATACTCTGAGAATGAGGAAGATCATGAAGAGCATCTGAGAATTGTCTTGACCAGACTGAGAGATCATAAGTTGTATGCTAAGTTCAGCAAATGTGAATTTTGGTTGAAGAAAGTTCCTTTCCTTGGTCATTTTCTATCTGAGAATGGAGTTTCGGTAGATCCGAGCAAAGTGCAAGAGGTTATGGATTGGAAAACTCCAACCACAGTGTCAGAAGTCAGGAGTTTCCTAGGGTTAGCTGGTTACTATCGCCGCTTTATCCCAGACTTCTCAAAGATCGCCAAGCCGATGACAAGTCTATTATAGAAAGATCACAAGTTTGTGTGGACAGAGGAGTGCGAGACAGCTTTCCACACCTTGCGGAAACTGTTGACCACTGCTCCAGTTCTTGCACAGCCAGACATCGAGAAACCTTTTGATGTGTTCTGTGACGCATCAAAAACAGGATTAGGCTGTGTTCTGATGCAAGAAGGAAGAGTCATTGCTTATGCCTCCCGTCAGTTGAGGAAACATGAAATCAATTATCCGACACATGATCTTGAACTTGCCGCCGTAGTGCATGCCTTAAAGATTTGGAGACACTATTTACTTGGTAATGTGTGCAATATTTTCACCGATCACAAGAGTCTCAAGTACATTTTCACCCAACCATAATTGAACATGAGACAGCGAAGATGGTTAGAACTAATCAAAGATTACAACTTGAATGTACAGTATCATCCTGGGAAAGCCAATGTGGTAGTTGATGCTTTGAGTAGAAAGTCACATTGTCTGAATATGCAACCCTTACTCGAAGATGGTTTTAATCTAATGCACCCTGCCGTTGTTGACGGTTCTTAAGTATCAATTATAACCATCAAATAAATAAAGAAAAGGACCTATATGCAAGCAACACCTAGAATTAGGGTTTGATCTAACAGAATTCCACGAGTTTTGATGTTTATCTATTTCTGCAGGGGGTTATCAGGAAATACGGAAGAAAGGCCCACATGTCGGATTAATGACGGGATATTAACCGAACACATAATTATCTTACATCTAGAAGATTCCAGAAGCCACGGGAACGAATGGGAGCCGTAATGGGCCAGGACACAGGGCGCCCGCCCTGTGCCCTAGGGCGCCCGCCCTGTCCCCGGGACCAATCAGGTCGAGTCTCGTGGATTATGCTCCACCGCCTTTGAGGATCAAGGAAAACCGTAGGATGAAGGTCGGTTTGATCCGACGGTCCAGATTCATCCAAAAGGGCTATATAAGCAAGGCCCCTGACCCCTGGTGGAGAAGACCCCAATTCATTATTCAGTTGCATATCTCTAGTTAGGGTTTAGAGAGAGAGGTTCCCTCTAGGGTTCCCACCTCTTAGGGCTTAGCATCCAATGTGAAAGTAGAATTAGTTCTACTAGATTGAGAGAGATAGAGTGTTGGTGTAGATCGGAGGAAGCCGGCCTGTCGGTGCCTACTCCGAGGTTGTACCTGCGGGAGCAAGTTCTTCTAACCCGAGGCTTGTTCTCAGGATTCTTCAGTATTTCGACTTCTAAATTCTAGTAAGTTCTTTGTTTTATTGTTCTTTGGTTTATGAGTTTACTTTGATCTCTTCGCGTAGAGTTTAGAGTAATCATCTCTAGCGTAAACGTGGTGTTTAAGCTAGGATACTCATAGATATCCCCTCGTCTAGCCGGACCGTGGTAGTAGCGAGGAACGTGACAATTCCGAGTTACCTTTGTATTCCATATCCCGTTAGCAGGATCGATAGGGTTTATAGGTGCGGGTTGAACATCCTTTGTGGTGTCTAGATTCCGTAAATCTCCCCAATAGAACAGTAGATCATCCTTACCAAGGTTAGAAGAAGAGTGCGGTTGTAGTCTTCTCTATACATCACTCACATCGAATCATAGTGGGTGTAGCCTAAAGGTTAGTAGTAATAGATTTGGTTAGTCAGATGCACTCTTTCTCCTAAAGGTAAAAATATAAATACGATACCCAGGATAACATCTCGGGTGAAGTGCTCACCGATATCCGTGCGCTTGCGGATCCTATTTCCTAATTGCGTTACCAAATATCAACAAGCATTTCTGGCGCCGTTGCCGGGGAAAAAGACGGTTTGCTGAGATAACCTTGAGTCTTACTACTAGCTTGTATTCATACTTTTTATTTTCTTATCTTTTTCATTCTTTCTTTTTCTTTTTACCAAAAATGGAAAACCAAGGTTCTATATCTATCTTTGATGCCGCAACACCTTTAGCAACTGACCTTTTACCATGGGAGTCATCATAGCCTATCCAAACATCCCAGTATAAGTTAAGTTCAAGGTTGATTGCGATGATTCAAAATTTATCTTTTTCGGGAAAGGAAGACGAAAACCCTTACCTTCATATTAGAGATTTTGAGCAGACATGTGATTGTCTTCGCATTGATGGCATCTCTGATAAGACTTTATGTTGGAAGCTTTTTCCTTTTTCTTTAAGAGGAGAAGCTAGACGATGGTATAGTCAGAAGGTAAGTCAACAGCAAGGTGAATGGGGAGTTTTAAGAGCCAACTTTTGTCTAGATTTTTATTCCCTTGACTGTACTGGTGACCTTAGACTCGAAGTCCTATCTTTTAAACAAAAAGATAATGAAACTTTGGGGAAATCCTAGAAACGTTTTTCTGATCTTTTAGAATCTGGTCCAAAACTTTTGCTTGAAGACACTGTTCTTTTATTTCACTTTTTTCGAGGTCTTCAGAAAGATCATAAACAAATGCTGCATACTATGGCTAGAGGTTCTTTCTTTCGTATCCCTACTGATGAAGCTAAGGGGATCTTGAATAGAATCCTAGAAGCTGAGATGGATAATGCCCTCCATGATAAAACCTACGAAGCCGAAGTAGACACTCTGCCAAATTTTTCATCTACTTTAGCTATCCCAGGTTCTGAGCCACAAAAGGAAGAAATTCTACCATCTGATTTCATGCTAGACATAGAATCCGATCTCTTTGCCGATTTTGGAAACATTTCAAACTACCATTCTATAGACCGACCCCAAAACGGCCAATTTAGCATTTGTTTACCAAGTGAACGTCAATTGAGAGAGCTTATCTCGGTTATGAGTAGCGAATGGTTAGAGGAGTCAGAGCTTTCCTCTGAAGTAATCCGAGTGGATACACCCTCTATAACTATACGCTGTGCTTATAATTCTGATCAATTTAACGCTCTCTATAATCCTGTTGTGGGGATCAATATTATGTCCGAAGCTTTTGCACTTAATTTATTTGGGAAACTTGTTTTAACCCCCACAACAAAGGTCATAAAGGAATCTTCAGGACGATTAGTCCCCAGTCTTGGAATTATTAATGTCCTACCCTTTATGGTAGAAGGCTCCATGGTTCATTTGAACTTTTATATCTTTGATATATGGGGTTTCGACCTACTGATTGGACAACCTTTTAGAAGACTCCTTTATGAAGGTCAAACTGGAAAGCTCCACATTTCCTTGGGAAAGGATTTTAAACTTCCAATTACAATAACTCACTCCTTGAATAATAAGACCGAGCCATATCTTTTGCCTGATCCTATGGAGGAGGTAAAGGCTGCATCTCTAGAACTTTTAGATGATTCAGACTTAGAAGAGGAAGCCCCCTTCTTCACTGAAGAAGAGGCCGAACCTTCTGAACCTGAACCCTTAGATGAGTTTGCAGAAACACCTAGACCCCCCATAGAACTCAAAACTTTACCACCCGGTCTTACCTATGCTTTCCTAAACAATAATCCAGAGTTTCCTGTGATTGTTAGTAATAAACTCACTCAGGCGCAAACTCTGCGATTAATGACCATTCTTTAAAAACACTACTCTGTTTTCGGCTACTCACTTCAAGATCTCACAGGAATCAGTCCTATGATTTGTACCCATCGTATTCCGACAGATCCTTCTGTTACACCCTCTCGAGAGCCTCAACGTAGACTTAACAACGCGATGAGAGAGGTAGTTAAAAAAGAAGTTATAAAGTTGCTGCATGCAGGGATTATATATCCTGTGCCGCATAGTGAGTGGGTAAGCCCTGTTCAAGTTGTGCCTAAAAAGGGAGGCATGACTGTTGTTACTAATGATAAGAATGAGCTAATTCCGCAACGCACCGTCACTGGGTGGCGGATGTGCATAGACTATAGAAAACTTAATAAAGCCACGAAAAAGGATCATTTTCCTTTGCCTTTTATAGATGAGATGTTAGAGCGGTTAGCGGACCATTCGTTCTTCTGTTTCTTAGATGGATATTCAGGGTACCACCAGATCCCGATCCATCCTGATGATCAAAGCAAAACCACTTTTACATGCCCATATGGAACGTATGCTTATCGTAGAATGTCTTTTGGGTTATGTAATGCACCAGCTTCTTTTCAAAGATGTATGATGTCTATATTTTCTGATATGATTGAAGAGATTATGGAAGTTTTCATGGATGATTTCTCAGTTTATGGAAAAACTTTTGATAGTTGTCTTGAGAACTTAGATAAGGTTTTGCAAAGATGTGAAGAAAAGCACTTAATCCTTAATTGGGAAAAATGTCATTTTATGGTTAAAGAAGGAATAGTGCTAGGACACCTAGTGTCTGAAAGAGGTATTGAGGTAGATAGAGCTAAAATTGAAGTAATTGAACAACTACCTCCACCTGTGAATATAAAAGGAATTTGAAGTTTTCTTGGCCATGCTGGTTTTTATCGCAGATTTATAAAAGACTTTTCATTTATTGCGAGACCACTTACTCTTTTGCTAGCCAAGGATGCTCCTTTCGAATTTGATGATGCATGTCTAAATTCTTTCAATTTATTAAAGCAAGCACTCATTTCTGCACCAATCATTCAACCCCCTGATTGGTCGTTGCCTTTTGAAATTATGTGTGATGCTAGTGATTATGCTGTGGGGGCAGTTTTGGGACAAACTAAAGATAAAAAGCATCATGCAATTGCTTATGCAAGTAAAACTTTGACAGGAGCTCAACTTAATTATGCAACCACTGAAAAAGAGCTTCTGGCTGTTGTTTTTGCCATTGATAAATTTAGATCTTATTTAGTTGGAGCTAAGATAATTGTTTACACTGATCATGCTGCACTAAAATATTTGCTCACTAAGAAAGATGCTAAACCTCGCTTAATCAGATGGATTTTATTACTCCAAGAATTTGACTTAGAAATAAAAGATAAAAAGGGAGTAGAAAATTCTGTTGCTGATCACTTGTCTAGAATGTACTTTAAGAATTCACAGGAACCCCCCATTAATGACTCACTCCAGGACGACATGCTTTACGGGATTAACAGATCTGACCCCTGGTATGCAGATATTGTTAATTTTATGGTTTCAGGTTATGTACCACCCGGAGCAAACAAGAAGAAGGAGTTCTCACCCGGAGATAAGGTATTACTTTTTAATTCCAGGGTGAAGCTTTTCGGGCATGGAAAGCTCCGGAGCAAATGGGAAGGACAATTCAAGGTAATTCATTCATCATCCCACAGAGCTATCACACTTCAAAATGACGAAGGTACGTTATTCAAGGTAAATGGTCAACGTCTTAAATTATTTTTAGAGCCCAATAAAGAATTAGAAGAAATAGACGTGATCAATTTTTACCTTCCAATTAAAAATTAAAGCCCGATGCTTTTAATTTGACGTTTTTGGGCCAAGTATATATTTTTCGGGATAAAAACACGGTGAGAAACACGCTCGAGAAAGCAGGCTTGTAGAGGAGCCGGACACAGGGCGGGCGCCCTGAGGATGAGGGCGGGCGCCCTGCCCCTGTCTCCCCTCGGCCCCAGACTTCTCCCACGCGATAACCTCGCCCGTTGCTATCTGGAAAATTCCATCCTCGGTTTGTTTCGCAAACATGACGGCGGGAAGAGTCCCGACCATGCACGAGAGTAGTTTTTACCCCCTATATTAACAGACCCCCAACGTCAGCTTTTAGCACCAATTCATTCAAGCCTTCTCTCCTTCCTCAAATTAGATCTTGCTTAGTTCCTAGCTGCTCCAATGGCCGAGAAGTTCCACGTCGATTGGGAAGTCGTCCCCTACGACCTCAACAAGAAGCCCAAGGAGGATCCCGACGCCTACGCTCTCGTCCCGGCCAACACAGAGCGACAGCTAGAAGCCATGCCACCACGTCAACGCAGCTCTGCCCAATCCTACTTTGCTCGCCCAGTTCTTACCGCACCTACGCAGCCCCTATTGCTCGAAGGCTCGCCATCATCGTCGAAAGGGAAGGAGATCATCAAGGTACCAGCCGGAACAAAGATCCTGCCGCCAAAACCCAATGAGCGGATCATCGGAGTGAAGACCAACCGGAGCGGCGAGATCTCTAGTGTCCGCTATACCACGGAGGAGAGACCTTACTTCGAGGGTGTTAGGGCAGCTAAGGTCCGCTTCGTTCCTCCGAAGGAAGCACCCAAGCATGCTCTTAATGCTTTCGAGACACCTCCCAAGCGCCGCAGGACCATTGCAGATGTGGATGAGGAGCTACGGGTGATCAAGAACAGCATTATAGAAATTCAGAACTCCAATATCTCTATGGATCGGAGGACCTTCAACCATAACACTACGATCCTAAAGCTACGGGATGACCTTGCCGACGCCAACAAGAGGATCGATGAGTTAGAGCATAGTCTTAGGAGGCGTGAGCGTCGCTGAGCTATCTAGATCTTGGGGCTATATATGTCTTAGTTATTATTAGATTCGATTAGGTTCGCTTATAATCAGTTTAGATCTATTATATTCAGTTATTATTATTATTCGGTTGTAATAAATGCCTCAAGATTAATAAAGATTATTATTAGTATGTCTTGTGTGTCTCTACTTTACTTTTGTGCAAGAAAGCAGAAAACAAGTATGGGGGAGATTCCCTGACATGTCACACACACTTCGATCGCACCACTCCATGAACCAGGTACACACTCTGCACACTTTTATTACACACTTACACACTCACCTTAGTTTGTGCAGAATTTTATCTCTCTAAACATGATTAATTAAAAGGATAAAAATGCTTATAATCATGATCAATCTCACTCTGTGATATTTCCTGGAAACCTGCAATTATTAAAATTATTTCAAAACCCTGTGTTGTTAAAAGTCATTGTGGAATAAGAGATGGTAAGGGTATGAGTACCTTATTCTTAGTATCTTTATTGCTTGGAGAATTTGTTTTAAATTTCAAAATTATAGCTACCATCCTCAAGTTTTATATGCCTGCTAAACATAAAAATATTAATTAAAGCTATCTGCTTTGGATTGAGTTTGTTCAAAACAAGCTAGACCCTTGTTGAGAGATTTATCATACTCCTAAGATCAAGACATTTTTTATTCAGAAAGATTCACTCTTCCGAAGTATTATTGCGTTAGAGGCATGGGCTATGCAAAATTATGAATATATCAAGGAAATAAAAAGGAGCAAGTGCTCGATAACCTCGTGGAAAAAAATGGACAAGTGTCCGGCAGTAGAATTAGGGGTACCTCGGTATCCACCCAAAATGAAAAAAAATGAGATATGATAAAAATATGATGGAAAGAAAATGATAGCCCATGGTCCCTCTAATAAGCAATATGCCAGTAAGAGTGACAAGTTTTTAATTTTCAAAATCTTTGATCTAAGAGTATGGCATTCTTCTCCTCGGATCCGGTTTTGACCATACAATAAATGCAAGGTATGTATGCTTAAAGAATTATTTTTGCAAAATCAAAACAGCCTTAGAGAGAAATATAAAAGATAATGAGTGACTCTGAGAGCACCTATGAGGATAAAGGTATGCTAAGTTTTTCTTTTCAAAAATATGTAAAAACTCCAAGTGATAGGGATTAAGAAGAAGAAAGGCTCTTTACTCTGACCATATATTTCCCTGACTATAAGTGCACAGTGGATTTTTACAACACCCTGCAGGTATGAAAGAATGTTTCAACCCCAGATGTTTTATTAACCAACCTTTTCTCGAGGACGAGTAAAAGCCTAAGTATGGGGGTGTTTGTTGATGGTTCTTAAGTATCAATTATAACCATCAAATAAATAAAGAAAAGGACCTATATGCAAGCAACACCTAGGATTAGGGTTTGATCTAACAGAATTCCACGAGTTTTGCTGTTTATCTATTTCTGCAGGGGGTTATCAGGAAATACGGAAGAAAGGCCCACATGTCGGATTAATGACGGGATATTAACCGAACACGTAATTATCTTACATCTAGAAGATTCCAGAAGCCACGGGAACGAATGGGAGCCGTAACGGGCCAGGACACAGGGCGCCCGCCTTGTGCCCTAGGGCGCCCGCCCTGCCCCCGGGACCAATCAGGTCGAGTCTCGCGGATTATGCTCCACCGCCTTTGAGGATCAAGGAAAACCGTAGGATGAAGGTCGGTTTGATCCAACGGTCCAGATTCATCCAAAAGGGCTATATAAGCAAGGCCCCTGACCCCTGGTGGAGAAGACCCCAATTCATTATTCAGTTGCATATCTCTAGTTAGGGTTTAGAGAGAGAGGTTCCCTCTAGGGTTCCCACCTCTTAGGGCTTAGCATCCAATGTGAAAGTAGAATTAGTTCTACTAGATTGAGAGAGATAGAGTGGAGGTGTAGATCGGAGGAAGCCGGCCTGTCGGTGTCTACTCCGAGGTTGTACCTGCGGGAGCAAGTTCTTCTAACCCGAGGCTTGTTCTCAGGATTCTTCAGTATTTCGACTTCTAAATTCTAGTAAGTTCTTTGTTTTATTGTTCTTTGGTTTATGAGTTTACTTTGATCTCTTCGTGTAGAGTTTAGAGTAATCATCTCTAGCGTAAACGTGGTGTTTAAGCTAGGATACTCATAGATATCCCCTCGTCTAGCCGGACCGTGGTAGTAGCGAGGAACGTGACAATTCCGAGTTACCTTTGTATTCCATATCCCGTTAGCAGGATCGATAGGGTTTATAGGTGCGGGTTGAACATCCTTTGTGGTGTCTAGATTCCATAAATCTCCCCAATAGAACAGTAGATCATCCTTACCAAGGTTAGAAGAAGAGTGCGGTTGTAGTCTTCTCTATACATCACTCACATCGAATCATAGTGGGTGTAGCCTAAAGGTTAGTAGTAATAGATTTGGTTAGTCAGATGCACTCTTTCTCCTAAAGGTAAAAATATAAATACGATACCCAGGATAACATCTCGGGTGAAGTGCTCACCGATATCCGTGCGCTTGCGGATCCTATTTCCTAATTGCGTTACCAAATATCAACAGCCGTGTTACATAGTATTCAGATCAGTTGCTCCTTGGAGAGTAAGATAATAGAAGGTCAAAAAGCAGACAAAGGGATATTCCACATCAAAAAGAAAATTAAAGAAGAACCCTCGAAACACTTCAGAGTGGATGAGCAGGATGTGTTGTGGTTCGACAACCGTCTTGTTGTTCCAAAGGATAGAGAGCTTAAGAATAAAATTATGGATGAAGCTCATCTCTCTAAGTTGTCCATTCATCCTGGCAGTAGTAAAATGTATCAAGAGCTAAGACCTCGTTATTGGTGGACAAAGATGAAGAAGGAAATTGCAGCTTATGTAGCCAGATGTGACACATGTTGTAGAGTGAAAGCGATTCACATGAAACCTGCCGGATTGTTACAACCTTTGTCAGTACCTAGTTGGAAGTGGGATGATATAAGTATGGATTTCATCACAGGTCTGCCCACTACTCAGAAAGGCCATGATTCGATTTGGGTAATCGTGGATCGTCTTACCAAGACAGCCCACTTTCTGCCTGTCAAGACAGATTATAGACCACCTCATTATGCCGAGAAGTATATTGCGGAGATTGTGAGATTGCATGGCATACCCAAGACTATAGTGTCTGACAGAGGGTCACAGTTCACTGCTCACTTTTGGGAGCATTTTGATGAGGACATCAACATCGATCATACATCCACGCCGTCCACGCCGACACCTGCTGGTCCTATTACCCGTGCTCGTGCTCGAACACTTAATCATCAAGTGAGTTCCTTCTTGAGCTCTTGTCCATCCTGTTTAGATCTTGGAGACACGTGCACTCTTGTTTTGATTAGGAATCAAGGAGAAGACCGAAAGGGAAAAGGACTCGCGTAGGCTGGATTCGGACTGCAGCACACCTCCAACTTGTGACGGTCGCCACGGTTACATATGGAGTTGGATTGGGGTGATTCTGGACTTGTTGGAAAGCAAATAAAGTCTACTTTCATACGGATCTGACCTCATACTCATACCTGCTCAGAAACGGCGTCAACAGTCCAAAAATTACCAAGAGGTCTATTCTGTCCAGGGTGCTGCGCCACCTTAAGTTAGCCCAATGGGCTTGTATCTTTTAGAGTCCAGTAGGGACGCGTCCTAGGGTTGGAGCACGACCCAAACTCTCTTGTGGTCGTCCTCCACACATCATATACCCCTTAGCCGCCACCAGGAACACTTGGGTTTTGTTTAGATCAAGTTTAGCCTTTGCTACTTGCTTGTAGGCGCGTGTGCTGATCCAGCCACCCGTCTCCTTGTCTTCAGAACTCCACTCATAATAAGATTCAGTTTGAGGCTTTCAATTTCATCTTGCAAATTCAGTGCTTGTTTCCTTGTTCTTGCTAGTTCTTCGATTGCTTGTAGGACGGGAGCCCTAGTGGCTGGTTGTCACGCTCCACAAGATCGTGACAGCCTTTGGAGGTGGTGTATTGGTTGCTAAGGCGTGGTCTTGGAAGGCTGTAGTCGGGCCGTGAACATCATCTCCATCCACCAAATCGAGTGATCTCACGCCTCTCATCGAAAGATCGTCCATAAACCCTAGCGGGTTCATATCAATTGGTAATCAGAGTAAGGTTTATCGGTGAGAGACTTGTAATTCTTCGCTGTTTTTATTTTTCCTACAGTCCAAAAAAAAGCCAAAAAAAAAGTAGATTAGTTTCCTACAATCCTATAGACTTTTGGGCCGTGGCTAGTGCTACCTAGTTAGGGCTTGTTGAGTCGTCGGTTGCATCGGTTGTGTCAAGTTGCTGATCTTAGTTTTAGTCCTTTAGAGTTTCGAGTTCTTGTCACGTTCTATCACAACACGCGCTATCATATAGTCTCTCTGTTGGTCGAATCCAAGTAGGGTTTGAAGTTTGAATCGGACAAGGAATCGGCTGTTCCTCTCTGTTGGCCGAATCTAGAGAGAGAGAGAGAGTGTGTGTGCTGAGTTGCTCTTTGGGAGTGTTCTTGTTCATATAATCAGTTTTGAGTGCCCCTGAAAAAAAAATATTCAAAAAAAAAGAAAGAAGCAAAAGAAAAGAAGAGAAAGGGGCTGATCTTAGAGATTCTTCGTTCACTTTGGGTGGTGTGTTGTGCTCTCCTTTGTGTCCAGGCTCGCGTCTCTAGCATGGTCTAGACTAGGACCAGCACAGTACCACCGGTTGAACGATTATTCAGCTTGCTTTTTGTAACTAACGTGGTGCTAGTTCGTTCCTTGTTTCAGCCCACCTATAGCTCCACATATTCTACAGCTTGACAGGTCTCGTGCTGCGGCACCGATACACTTCATCCATTGCTGCAGACTTGTTGGTAGATGACCCCTCCTATCGAGCAAGGTAAGAACTGGTAAGAACTTGTGTAATAGGTGGAGAGTGAGCGACTTGCTATAGCTACATCCTAGTAGTTGTAGGGCTTTTATTTCTTCACTTGTCTTCTTGTTGTCTTTGTCTTTGAACCATGCCAGGGACCGACGAAGATAACCAAATTCCACATTCGCCTCGCACAAAGGGCATCATACAACATTTTGAAAGGAAAGTGAAGTTGCACACGGAGGGACTTGATAATGACTTGCAGGTGACAAATGACAAACTTGGGCAGTTGGAGGCTACTCAGATTGCCGCAAACAACAAGCTTGCAGGTTTGGAGCAGTCCATTGCTAGTGTGGAGAAAAGCCTTGCCGCTCTGCTGAGGCGTTTTGATGACCTCCACAACAATGATAAAGACCAGCATAAAGAAGAAAAGAAGGAGGAAGATCGAGAGGATGGCAGTTATGATGAAGAATACACAGGTGATACTGAACATGATGATCGAGACACTCATGATCGATGTCGCCTACGTCACAACCGTAGAGGTATGGGTGGCCGCCGCCGACGCGAGGTACACAATAATGATGATGCTTTCAGTAAGATTAAATTTAAAATACCTCCTTTTGATGGTAAATATGACCCTGATGCATACATTTCTTGGGAGATTGCTGTTGATCAAAAGTTTGCATGCCATGAATTTCCTGAGAACACACGTGTTAGGGCTGCTACTAGTGAGTTCACAGATTTTGCTTCTGTTTGGTGGATCGAATATGGCAAGAAAAATCCTCATAACATACCTAAAACTTGGGATGCGCTAAAACGAGCCATGAGAGCTAGATTTGTTCCATCTTACTATGCCCGTGATATGATAAATAAGTTGCAGCAATTGAGACAAGGATCTAAATGTGTAGAAGAATACTATCAGGAATTACAAACGGGTATGTTGCGTTGTAAATTAGAGGAGGATGAGGAACCTGCTGTGGCTAGATTTTTAGGTGGATTAAATCGGGAAATTCAGGATATCCTCGCTTACAAAGAATACAATAACATAACCAAACTGTTTCATCTTGCTTGTAAAGCTGAACGGGAAGTGCAGGGACGACGTGCTAGCGCAAGGACTAATGTTTCTGCAGGGAAAGGTAGTTCATGGCAGCCGCGCCCATCTACAACTCCGTCTACACGTACTCCTACGCCATCATCTAGTGACAAGACTCGAGCTGTCCCCACCAATTCAGTAGTGAAGACAACGCAAAAGCCGGCTGCGAGTACTTCATCCGTGGCATCGACAGGTAGAACAAGCAACATACAATGTCATCGGTGTAAGGGATATGGGCATATGATGCGTGACTGCCCAAACAAGCGTGTTATGATTGTCAAAGATGATGGTGAGTGTTCATCTGCTAGTGAATTTGATGAAGATACACTTGCATTGCTTGCGGCTGACTATGCAGGTAGTGAAGAACACATAGAAGAACACATCAATGCAGGTGACGCGGAGCACTATGAGAGCTTGATTGTACAGCGAGTGCTTAGTGCACAAATGGAGAAGGCGGAGCAAAATTAGCGACACACTTTATTCCAAACAAAGTGTGTCATCAAGGAGCGTTCGTGCCGCATGATCATTGATGGAGGTAGCTGCAACAACTTGGCAAGTAGCGACATGGTACAGAAGCTCGCCCTCACCACCAAACCACATCCCCATCCCTACTACATCCAATGGCTGAACAACAGTGGTAAGGCAAAGGTAACGAGACTGGTGCGAATCAATTTTGCCATCGGATCATACAAAGATATTGTTGAATGTGATGTTGTGCCTATGCAAGCTTGCAATATTCTGCTAGGTAGACCATGGCAATTTGATAGAGATTCGATGCATCATGGTAGATCAAATCAATATTCGTTTCTATACCATGATCGAAAAATTATGTTGCATCCTATGTCTCCTGAAGCTATTATGCAATCTGATGTTACTAAGGCTGCAAAAGCAAAGAGCGAGAGTGACAAATCTGTTGTTGATGACAAAGATGAGATAACATTGAAAGGACGTTGTATGCTTGCTACAAAATCTGATATTAATGAGTTCAATGCATCCACCTCTGTTGCTTATGCTTTGGTATGCAAGGATGCTTTGATTTCATTTGAGGATATGCAACGTTCTTTGCCCCCTGCTGTTGCTAACATTTTACAGGAGTATTCTGATGTGTTCCCCATTGAGATACCAGCGGGGCTGCCACCAATACGAGGGATTGAGCACCAAATTGATCTTATCTCTGGAGCATCTTTGCCAAACCGTGCGCCATACAGGACCAATCCGGAGGAAACGAAGGAAATTCAGCGACAAGTGCAAGAACTACTAGACAAAGGTTATGTGCGTGAGTCTCTTAGTCCTTGTGCTGTTCCAGTGATTTTAGTGCCTAAGAAAGATGGAACATGGCGCATGTGTGTTGATTGTAGGGCTATTAATAATATCACCATTCGATATCGACACCCTATTCCACGATTAGATGATATGCTTGATGAATTGAGTGGTGCTGTTGTGTTTTCAAAGGTTGATTAGCGTAGTGGGTACCATCAGATTCGTATGAAATTGGGAGATGAATGGAAAACTGCTTTCAAAACCAAGTTCGGTCTATATGAGTGGTTAGTCATGCCTTTTGGGTTAACTAATGCACCTAGTACTTTCATGAGATTAATGAACGAGGTTTTGCGTGCTTTCATTGGGAAATTTGTTGTCGTCTACTTTGATGATATACTGATTTATAGCAAATCCATTGATGAACACCTTGATCACTTACGTGCTGTTTTCAATGCTCTACGTGATGCACGTTTGTTTGGTAACCTTGAGAAGTGCACTTTCTGCACCGATCGAGTATCGTTTCTTGGCTATGTTGTCACTCCACAGGGAATTGAGGTTGATAAAGCCAAGGTGGAAGCTATACAAGGATGGCCTGTACCCACGACAGTCACACAAGTGCGGAGTTTCCTAGGACTTGCTGGTTTCTATCGCCGTTTTGTGAAGGACTTCAACACCATTGCTGCACCATTGAGTGAGCTTACAAAGAAGGGAGTGCCCTTTTCTTGGGGCAAAGCACAAGAGCACGCCTTCCATGTGCTGAAAGATAAGTTAACACATGCACCTCTACTCCAACTCCCTGATTTTAATAAGACTTTCGAGCTTGAATGTGATGCGAGTGGAATTGGATTGGGTGGTGTTTTGTTACAAGAAGGAAAACCTGTTGCATACTTTAGTGAGAAATTGAGCGGGCCTATTCTTAATTATTCTACATATGATAAGGAATTATATGCTCTAGTGCGGACATTAGAAACATGGCAGCATTATTTGTGGCCCAAAGAATTTGTTATACATTCTGATCATGAATCTTTGAAGCATATTCGTAGTCAAGGAAAACTGAATCGTAGACATGCAAAATGGGTTGAATTTATTGAATCTTTTCCTTATGTTATCAAACACAAGAAAGGGAAGGATAATATCATTGCAGATGCATTGTCTAGGAGATATACTTTGCTGAATCAACTTGATTACAAGATCTTTGGGTTAGAAACAATTAAAGACCGATATGCTCATGATGCTGATTTTAAAGAAGTGCTGCTGCATTGTAAAGATGGGAAAACGTGGAACAAATTCATCCTCAATGATGGGTTTGTGTTTAGAGCTAACAAGCTATGCATTCCAGCTAGCTCCGTTCGCTTGTTGTTGCTGCAGGAAGCGCATGGAGGTGGCTTGATGGGGCATTTTGGAGCGAAGAAGACAGAGGACATTCTTGCTGGTCATTTCTTTTGGCCAAAGATGCGACGAGACGTGGAGAGATTTGTTGCTCGCTGCACAACATGTCAAAAGGCTAAGTCCCGGTTGAATCCACACGGTTTGTATATGCCTCTTCCTGTTCCTAGTGCTCCTTGGGAGGATATTTCTATGGATTTTGTGTTGGGATTGCCACGGACTAGGAAAGGGCGAGATAGTGTTTTTGTGGTTGTGGATCGATTCTCTAAAATGGCACATTTCATACCATGTCATAAAACTGATGATGCTACAAATATTGCTGATTTGTTCTTTCGAGAAGTTGTTCGCTTGCATGGTGTGCCAAATACAATTGTTTCTGATCGTGATGCTAAATTTCTTAGCCATTTTTGGAGAACTTTATGGGCCAAATTGGGGACTAAGCTTTTATTTTCCACCACTTGTCACCCCCAAACTGATGGTCAAACTGAAGTTGTGAATAGAACTTTGTCTACTATGTTAAGGACTGTTTTAAAGAAGAATATTAAGATGTGGGAAGATTGTTTGCCTCATATTGAGTTTGCTTATAATCGTTCGCTGCATTCTACTACGAAGATGTGTCCCTTTGAGATTGTTTATGGCTTGTTACCATGTGCTCCTATTGATTTAATGCCATTGCCAAGTTCTGAAAAGTTGAATTTTGATGCTAAGCAACGTGCTGAATTGATGCTAAAACTACATGAAACCACTAAAGAAAACATAGAGCGCATGAATGCTAAGTACAAATTTGCTGTAGATAAAGGTAGAAGGGAATTGATTCTTGAACCTAGAGATTGGGTTTGGTTGCATTTGCGAAAGGATAGGTTTCCAGAATTAAGAAAATCTAAATTGATGCCTAGAGCGGATGGTCCTTTTAAAGTGATGCAACGAATAAATGAGAATGCATATAAGCTTGATCTTCCTGCAGATTTTGGGGTTAGTCTCACATTTAACACTGCAGATTTGAAGCCTTATTTGGGTGAGGAAGATGAGCTTGAGTCGAGGACGACTCAAATTCAAGAAAGGGAGGATGATGAGGACATCAACATCGATCATACATCCACGCCGTCCACGCCGACACCTGCTGGTCCTATTACCCGTGCTCGTGCTCGAACACTTAATCATCAAGTGAGTTCCTTCTTGAGCTCTTGTCCATCCTGTTTAGATCTTGGAGACACGTGCACTCTTGTTTTGATTAGGAATCAAGGAGAAGACCGAAAGGGAAAAGGACTCGCGTAGGCTGGATTCGGACTGCAGCACACCTCCAACTTGTGACGGTCGCCACGGTTACATACGGAGTCGGATTGGGGTGATTCTGGACTTGTTGGAAAGCAAATAAAGTCTACTTTCATACGGATCTGACCTCATACTCATACCTGCTCAGAAACGGCGTCAACAGTCCAAAAATTACCGAGAGGTCTATTCTGTCCAGGGTGCTGCGCCACCTTAAGTTAGCCCAATGGGCTTGTATCTTTTAGAGTCCAGTAGGGACGCGTCCTAGGGTTGGAGCACGACCCAAACTCTCTTGTGGTCGTCCTCCACACATCATATACCCCTTAGCCGCCACCAGGAACACTTGGGTTTGTTTAGATCAAGTTTAGCCTTTGCTACTTGCTTGTAGGCGCATGTGCTGATCCAGCCACCCGTCTCCTTGTCTTCAGAACTCCACTCATAATAAGATTCAGTTTGAGGCTTTCAATTTCATCTTGCAAATTCAGTGCTTGTTTCCTTGTTCTTGCTAGTTCTTCGATTGCTTGCAGGACGGGAGCCCTAGTGGCTGGTTGTCGCGCTCCACAAGATCGTGACAGCCTTTGGAGGTGGTGTATCGGTTGCTAAGGCGTGGTCTTGGAAGGCTGTAGTCGGGCCGTGAACGTCATCTCCATCCACTAAATCGAGTGATCTCACGCCTCTCATCGAAAGATTGTCCATAAACCCTAGCGGGTTCATATCACATTTGCACAAAGGTTTGGGGACTAGTCTGATTCGTAGCACTGCCTATCATCCTCAAACAGATGGTCAGACTGAAAGAGTTAATGCTGTTTTAGAGGATATGTTAAGAGCTTGTGTGTTGTCTTCCAGAGGTTCATGGGAGTCATGGTTACCCTTAGCAGAGTTCGCGTACAATAATAGCTATCAAGAAAGTATCAAGATGGCACCTTTTGAGGCTCTGTATGGCCGGAAGTGTAGAACACCTTTAAATTGGATTGAGCCAGGGGAAAGAAGGTATTATGGTATTGACTTTGTGAAAGAAGCCGAAAAGAAAGTTCATATCATCCAGCAGAATATGAGCGCAGCTCAGTCACGTCAGAAAAGTTATGCGGATAAGAGAAGGAGACCGCTTGTATTCGAAGTTGGTGACTATGTTTATCTAAAAGTTACGCCAATGAAGAAGAAGCGGTTTGGAATACGCAGAAAGCTTGCCGCCAGATTTGTAGGACCCTACAAAATCTTGGAAAGAAAGGGTCCAGTGGCTTACAAATTGGAATTACCAGAAGCAATGGGTGCTATATTCCCAGTTTTTCACGTATCACATCTCAAGAAGTGTTTGCGCGTTCCAGAGGAAAGAATTGAACCTCAACGCATAAAACTTAAGTCAGATCTGGTGTATCGTGAGCAGCCAATTCGAGTCTTGGATTCCAAGGAGAGGGCTACTCGAAACAGTGTGGTGAAAACGTATAAGATACAATGGAGTCATCATGATGAAGGGGATGCATCTTGGGAAACGGGTGAATACCTACAAAAAGCATACGAAGATTTTTATAATAAATGGTTCGTAACCCAAATCTCGGGACGAGATTTTTATAAGGGGGGAGGGCTGTAACACTCCGGTGTTACGCAAGCATTTGCATGACAATCATAAGCATGACATTTCATATCATCATAATCATATATGGTAATATTATAACTTGAGTGAAATAAAAACTTGGAAAATGGTATTTGTGATGTAATATATTAATGTGCTAATCACATTTCATCAAAATTGTACAACTACAAGTTTTATATCACTTAGAACTATATTTCAAATTTTTGGAGCAACTAAATGACTCAAAGTTTTGTCAAAAACTTGTTTCAAAAATATTAATTAAAAATATTCAAAAATACTCCCTATTTTAGCTTTTATTCTCCAATTCAAAATCTGTTGAGAATTTTTAGTTGGCCCCTTAATCAAAGTTGTAGAGAATTAAATTCTGAGCAACTTTTATTTTTGGGTCAATTCCAGAAAAGGTCTTTTTCTTGTTCAAAATGGGGTATGAAATCTGTGTTTGAATTTTGTTTGAAATTAGAATTTGACAAAAATCCAAACCGACTTAGCAGGCCGCCGCCTCGGTTTCGGCCCGCTAGCCGAAACGGCCCGCGCCACTCCCGCGCGCGCCCGCGTCCGCCTCCGCCTCGGCCCGGCGCAGCCAGCCTCCCCCTTCCTTCTTCCCGCTCGTGCACGCGCACGCTGTCGCCCCGGCAGAAGTCGCCCGCCGCGTGGCGGCCGCATGCCGGTGACGCCACCGTGTGGCCGCCGTGGACCCCGCGCTCGCGCTCCGCTTCAAAATCGCCCGGGCACCTGGTCTCCCTCCCACTCGCGCCTCATTCGCTCCCCTTCTCCCTCCCTCCGGAGAAACCGAGCGGAACGCCGCTCGCCACCGCGCGCCTCCACCTTCACCGTCGTGTTCCGGCACCGGTGAGCCACCATCGTCCGATTGGTCGTGCACCAAGCTCCGCCCTCTTCCCCTCTCCTCTGAACGGGTGTCGCCATCTCCTCATTTGCTCCGGTAGGGCTCCATTTCTCTCGCCCCGCCGCGCCACCGCGTCGGTGCCGCCGAGCTCGCGCCCCGCGCACCGCCTCACTCGCTCCCTCTCTGTCCTCCCGCGCCTCCCTCTCGGGTTCGCCATTCCATTGCGAACGTCGTGCTCACGATCGCTGGTCGTGGCTTGGCCGGAGCTGGCCGTTGGCCGTCGGCCACCGCCGCGACATCGCGGCTCCGAACGCCGGCGAGGACGCCCTGTCCTCCTTTCCGCCCCCTTCGGTCTGGACTGGGCTACGCCCTGTGGGCCGCGCCCCGAGCGGGCCGGCTCGTCCGTTTCCCCGCGCACGCGAACCAGGCCGAGAACGGCCACGGGCCGGTTGTCTCCCACGGGCCGCTCAGTACCGCTATCGAAAATTCATTTTCTGTTTTCTTTTATTATTCTTGATGAAAAACACTTTGGAAATGTTTTTGTAGTCATTTCAGCTCCAAAAATTGTGAAATAAATTTCTATAGATTCATTGGAACCAGATCTATGATATAAAATTATTGCATGTCAAATTTGAGATACTTTTCTGTAGAGTTTTTATTTAACTATTGAAATGGCTGTTTTCTTGATAAATGCTTAATAAATCATATAAAAATCAGAAAAATGTGATTCCAAGTTTGTTAATCTTTTTGTGCCATGTACTTGCTAGGAAAATTTTATATCATGTCTGTTCTGTAGAAAAATGTGTAGGTGTAGTTCAAATGCTTCCTATCACTAATATTTGTTATTTTTGTTAATTAAATAAATTTGAATAAAACATGCAAGTAATAATTTTTCTACAGTGTTTGTTTACTGTGTAGAAAGTAGAAAAATTTCTAAATCTGTTGTTTGATACTTTTCATAATGCAAAGTAATTTTCATACTCATTTTTAGGCCTTAGCTTGTTATTTTTGTATAGACAGTTCTAGTAATCCAAATGCAATGAAAATCTTGTGGCAGGCTAGTTTTGATATTAGTAATCCACTGTAATTTTCTAAGATTTTTCTGTGCTACTAAACTATGTGTTGCTGTTCAAGCATAGGGCTAATTAGGGTTTACATTCACTCTTTAATGCAAGATTAGTTAGTAAACTATACTTTGGTGTATCTTTGAAGCATCTTGAGTGTCAAAGTGCCTTTGCATGGTAGAGAATAGTGGTGGTAGTTTTCGAGTACATGTTCTTGGATGACGTAGACTACCTTGTAGAAGAGTCGTAAGTTCCACGTAATCCAAATAACGTAACATGCTCATTTACATCTCATGCATTCATCAGCATCATCTCATGTCATCCCTGCAATGCACCTAGGCATGAGCACTTATACTTCTGCATCATACAGGATCGCAGGAAGTGACCCCGGTAGCAGTTCCCGAGGACCCGGAAGAGCAGCCTGAGGTGCCAGAGCAGGAGTTGACCGAAGCCGAAGAGGAGGTCGGTGAAGATCTTCCGAAGTGCCTCGACCACCGTCCGAGCTCCTTTGAACGAGGCAAGCCCCGGAGCATTTCTCTCCCGGTTTGCAAATAATTTATTATTAACTTTACTTAATTTGATGCATTACGTTTAGGAGTTGTTTGCAAAGGTTGCTGCATTATACCTTGTTTCACCTTGCTTTACCCGCTCCTTGTTACCCTGGTGTCCGCGGTCAATAATTGCTTAGTTTGCTTAGACCGGTAGAAGTCGGGTGATTGCCTGTCATCCGCGAGCTATAGGGGATTACCTGGATTTATGTGAAAGTATGTCATATGAGAATAACTAAGTGTCGAAATGAATCTAAGACCGGACGGAAGCTTGCAAGGTTTCGGACTGTAGTGTTTTCCGTCTGTGTCGATTAAGGACCGACCGTTGTTGGGCCTCGAGTCATGTTGAATGCATGCCTCACATTTAGCTGGCCGAATAAAGTACCTTTCGACCGCGAAGCCGGGAGATTATTTGGGCCGAGTGGATTGCCCGCAAAGCACTGTACCAGAGCAGTAGTGGCAGGAAACGGGGGCGCGATGATAAGGCCAAAGAGCAGTCGGGCGGCCCCCGGGTACATGTGGTTCCTGGCAAGCTCGTGACTTTACCTGAATGGTTGACTCGGTGACCAATACCTCACTTTAGCGGGTGAGTGAGGTTTGTGTGAGGAATAAATTACCAGCTGGTTAATAATCGATTCGAATCGCCATCGTTCACTGGATAGTGAACACTTGACTTGAGCTACTTCATCGTAGTAATATTGATGAAACACTTGGATAGTTATGTGGAAGATGACATGGTAATTATTGTTAATAATCAATGGTAATCCTTACTTACTTAATTACATTGTTACTCTAGCACAAGTGCAATCATAGTTGACAGGGTAATAAAGATTAAAATACTGCATGCTTTTGTAAAAGAACTGTTAAGTTAAAAATGCTTTTCTTGCAAATGAGTCAGCTACCCCACCAGAAAGCCTATCATGATCCTTGGTGTCATTTTATTTTGGTTCTGTCGGGTAAGTCTAGCTGAGTACATTCTCGTACTCAGGGCTTTGTTCCCACTTGTTGCAGATGGGCAGATGTATTACGGCTACTGTATCAACTGCCTCTATCCTGCGATGGGCGAAGCTTAGGACCATGGGCAATGGTCATTCACTACTTCTCGTCTGATGCTTTTGCTGGAGATGATCACAAGCTGGCACTTTATTTCAAAACGCTGTGTGTGTGCGTGATTTGAACTACTGCTTCCGCTACTTTTATTTGAACCTGGTTTGTAATAACTATGTTTAAACTCCGATGTATTTTGTGTCGCGAACTTTTATGTAACTTATGACGGTGACCGCTAAACTTAGTACGATCTTGGCTGTTATGTGAATGGTTTGAAATCCGTCGAGATTTCACGGACTACCGGGTTATACGGGCTTAAGTTTGTTAAATTGTCCTCTCGTTGGATGATTTTCCTACTTAATCTCGTATAATTGGGCGGTTCTGTTACAGTCATCACGACACGTCAGAAAGCTCGCAGGCCAGACCGAAGATAAGTACACTTCCAATATTCGTATTTAATACAATTTCTTCTAACCACTCTAACGTGCTTACTTGAAGATCACTTTCTATTAATATTTTATAAGAGACAAGTTGACAGAGCACCATCCTTTCTCAGGTTCTCGGAGCCAGCCCCGTTTCCGACTTCTCCCTACGCTTGCACGGGATCCGCTCTCTACGCTCCGGGTGGTTGGCGGGCGCTCCCTGGTCCGACCTGTGCGCTCTTACGTGGGAACAGACTCCGTGCCTCGCACTCGGACCGCAGATCCGGCTGGGGCCGTACGGATTCTACAGGATGATGCGTCTATCAACTGATACAACTAAAACAGAACACTTATGCATCCTAACTTAGTTATCCTCCACACAATATACAAACTTTAAACGTTTTTCCACAAAAACACAAACAAGCTTACATTGTCACAACAATACATTATTACAAACTTGCCTGATGATGAGGCACAAGTTTACAATAAACAAAACTGTTCTATATAACATATTTATATTGTAGGAATTGTGGGCTACACTCGAGGACTTCGTCATTCACCAGACCAATGTTCCTCCTCGACCACCGAGCACGTTATACTCTTCGACCACGCTCGGGGACTTGTCGACCACACCTCATGCTGTGCTTGGGGACTGCTTCAACCACTCTTCGACCACAGCTTGATGACTGATTTCCGGAAGACTTGGTGATGGAACCTGCAGCTAGACCTCTGAGCTCGGGGATTCATCGCTAGACCTCCGAGCTCGGGGATTCATCGCCAGACCTCCAAGCTCGGGGACTCATCGCCAGACCTCTGATCTCGGGGATTCAACTCCAGACCTTCGAGCTCAGGGATTCATCGCCAGACCTCCGAGCTCATGGACTCAACGCCAGACCTCCGAGCTTGGGGACTCATCGCCGGACCTCCGAGCTCGGGGACTCATCGCCAGACCTCTGAGCTCGAGGACTCATCGCAAGACCACCAAGTTCAAGGACTCGTCCCCAAATCTCTGATCTCGGGGACTTGTTAGACCACTTCCTGATGAAGGATTTGTCTCGCTCGACTATGTGTACTATGCTTGCATACAGTCGATGGACACTTGTTATTATTGAACCTTGCTACAAGGCTCATCTTTCGCCTTCCAGCAAGCTCGGGGACTACATCATATATGATGCACCTAACGGTGCATCATATTTATTGGTTCTTGAGGATTGTTTTTTAGACCCTGGCACCACGTGCCTACGTCACCTACTACCAGGCTCGGGGACTAAGTGGGTACACTTCACCTGATGGTGAATTGTTTCTATTTTTGACCCCTACACTCTGGAATTTTTTGTACGTTACTTCTGACAAGTACGCACACTTACATTTTTTCAAAAATACAAGTGGGTACACTTCACTAGGAAAGAAAATTTTTCTTTTTGGACCACTATGCAATCTTCACCGACAACTACAGTCTTCATCAGTAATCACGGTTTACTGATTCCTGATCCAGACGGAACACTAGCACATGCTCTGTATGGCAATTGTAACCGACTAAGATTAGGAATCCTTATCCGGCTCTGTATGGCAATTGTAACCGGCTAAGATTAGTTTCCAGCAACCCTGCCTCCCAGACTATATAAGGAGGGCAGGGACCCCCTCAAAACATCGAAACATACTCTAGGGCAATCTAGCTTGTAATACATTGTTCAAGATAGCATAACAAAGTAGAGCAGGACGTAAGGTATTACGCCCACACGGTGGCCTGAACCTGGATAAACCCGCGTGTTGTTCTGCATCACCATCTCGTTCGTGGCTTGCACACCTGTCTGCCAACAATCTACTACTTTGGGCATACCCCTCGTTAGACTGCCGACCAGGTTTTATCGACACCCACCTGTTGTAGATGACCTATTCTATCACAGGTGCTGCAAGTACTGCCTTCTCCCGGCTGGGGATGAAGAATAGGCTGTCAGGCACAGTCCCTACTAGTGTTCTTACCTAAGATGCTTTTGTGGGACATGACCTTGCTCTGGTAATGTATTTGAACTTATGAAGTTATGTATCGAACTATGTTGCTTCCACGAAACAAACTCGGTTTGTAATATTTTATGTTGAACTCTGATGGATGTAATCCATATGCTAAATGTGAACTGTTGTAACAAATGATGTGTTGTGTTAAATCACTACGATCTTGGCTTGTATGTTGAAAGTTGTTTGAAATCCTTCGAGATTTTTGGACTACCGGGGTTATGGGAGATTAAGTACAGGAATTTGATCACTTCGGTGATTGTTTTTGTACTTACGTTCTTATAATTTGGTTAGTTCTATTACAACTACCATGGGCATACCCATCGGTAGACTACCGACCATATCTCTTCGACAGTGGCGCGCCAGGTAGGGGGTGTGCATGTAGACTCCATGGTGAGCCAGATGGTCAACTTCCCTGCTTCCATGGTCCTTCCAGCGGGCCTAATGTTAATGATCATGACGTTCACTTGGACCACCGGCATTGATGGTCCTACCGAAGTCGTGGAGGTGGTGCAGGCTCCTCCTGCGCCAACTGAATCTACATCAACAACGACGGATTCGATCTCAGGACTAGTCTTGGGGTTGTCTCCTCCGACCACCCGCCGTCCGCTTCCCCGCTACCAAGGGAGGCGTCTCGACAATACCGATCTGATCGAGTCTATCGATTGGGTCACCACAGGCCTAGCTAAAACCCTAACCTTAGTAGATTCGATCAGAGATTGATCTGCTGAGGACTGCCATTCATGACCTGCTCAGGCTGGTTGCTAGAGGCATCTTGACCCCGATCTCATGATCACAGCAACTCTAGAGGGGTGGACGGTTTGTTATCGACTAGTAACCGCAACTGTTGACGGTCCTTAAGTATCAATTATAACTATCAAATAAATAGAGAAAAGGATCCAAATGAAACCAACACCTAGACTTAGGGTTTTATCTGACAGAATTCCACGAGTTTTGCTGTTTATCTATTTCTGCAGGGGGTTATCAGGAAATACGGAAGAAAGGCCCACATGTCGGATTAATGACGGGATATTAACCGAACACGTAATTATCTTACATCTAGAAGAGTCCAGAAGCCACGAGAACGAACGGGAGGCGTAACAGAGCCGGGGACAGGGCACCCGCCCTAGTCCCTAGGGCGCCCGCCCTGCTGGCTCAGCCAATTAGGCTCCGCCTCGAGGATTATGCTCCACCGACCTAGAGGATCAAGGAAAACCGTCCGTTCAATGTCGGTTTGATCAGACGGCCCAGATTCATCCAAAAGGGCTATATAAGCAAGGCCCCTGCCCCTGGAGGAGCCGCCCTCGTCTCATACTTCAAACCCTAATTCAGGAGGAGAGCCTCTGATCAAGCCCTAGAGCCACCACATCAACTAGATCTCTAGTTAGCATAGCTACATAGGATTAGAACTAGAAGGAGTCAATCTTCGATTGGTTCCCGGATCTGTCAAGAGGATTCTTGGTCATTCCTCTATTGTTCTTCAATTGTTCATCATTGTTCTTCAATATTATGAATATGACTTTGTTCTATTTCAATATATTGGTTATGACTTTGCTCTACTTGATTATATTTGCAATTATATTATTCTTAGTTTATCATAGTTATATGCTTGGCTTAGTTAGATTGGAATTATATACATGCCTAGGATCGTATAGCATTTATCCATGTGTATAGTGGGTGAATGATAATTATTGTGCAGACGTGGTGTCTATACCGTATTTATCTGCGATTGCACCCTATATGCCGGATTGTGGGGTAGTTCGCGATAGTGACAGCTTCGTTGATTCTTATATAGTCCCCCTCTCGTGTATAGGGCAGGCAGAGCAACACTATTACAGGGGAGTGATTGCTATGTTCTTCATCTTCCTTGCTAATATTCACTATGCATGGATATAGTCTTTTCTCACCATGATTGCCAAGTATAATTGCACTAACTATGATATGCTAGACTTTATAGTTAATAATAACTTAGGGAATATCTTTGTAGTTCATCCTAATTCCATGCTAATGACTTGCTAGAATATCTGTTGAGGTGCTTATCATTATTATATGTGGCTAGCTGATCAGATTAATTATCTTTGTCACCATTATCACTTTACCTTTACTTAATGTGACATTTATACCTGTATAAAGAGATTGATAAATACTCTCGGTTATACATGCAATGATGTGTACTCAGTTCCATATTCTCATTCCATTATCAACCATGATACTTAGAAATCCCTTCCCAGTGGTAAAAATATAAATAACGATACCTGGAATACTTCCCGGTTAAAATACTACATCGGTATTAATCTGTGCGCTTGCAGATCCCTTTTATTATTTATCTTGATGAGCAAATGCATATTTCAATACCGCGTCTCTCATGTCATGCTGGGGATGACAACTTGGCTTAAGTGGCATGAGGGATAGGTTTGGCATTTTTGGCGCCGTTATCAGAATTAGAAAACTAAGTCTACTTTTGGTAGTGACGTTAAAAATGCCCAACAAGCATTTTTGGCGCCGTTGCCGGGGAAGGTTGATTACTAAGTAGGAATGAATATGGAACTTTGAGTCATCATTTGCATCACTAATCTGATCGAGCTTATCAATTCTCTTATACAGTTTTACCCCTGTATTTTCTATTTTGATTATTTATTGCAGGGTGATGTATGAATAGAAGACATCTTCCAGACAACTTTGTTGACGATCCCGAAGCCTTATTCAGAAGAACAAGAGCCAAGCTCAAGAAGACATCGTCAACACTTCAGCACAAAGCTTCATCCAAATCCGAAGACCGCCGAAGTTTCATCTGGAATTTGTCGACTGAATTCGAAGCCATGGCGAACAAGTCGATCCGCGAGTTCTCAGCTCCCACTACGGACAACATCCGCACTGGACCTGCTAGGGAGATCGACCGCAACTTCGAGCTCAAGCCTGGGCTCATCAACATGGTGCAAGCTAACCAGTTCTGTGGGAAGCCACATGAAGACGCTAGTGCTCATCTTCAACACTTCCTAGAGATCTGCAGCACTTTCACCATGGCTGAAGTCCCCAGAGACGCCATACTACTTCGCCTTTTCCCATTCTCACTGTTGGGGAGAGCGAAGCAGTGGTTCTACGCTACAAAGGAGAAGAACACTACGTGGGCACTCTGCTCCATGAACTTTCTGGCCAAATTCTTTCCCATGGGCAAGACCAATGCTCTCCGTGGGAAGATTACAAGTTTTCAGCAATAGCATGATGAATCCGTTCCAGAAGCATGGGAGCGTTTCCAAGACTACATCCTAGAATGTCCCCATCATGGAATGGAAAGCTGGCTACTGATGCAGACATTTTATCATGGGCTCATTAACAGTGCCCGTGAAACCATGGATGCTGCAGCTGGAGGAGCATTCCTATCACTCACCATACCTCAAGCCACAGCTCTTGTGGAGAAGATGGCATCCAACCAAGGTTGGAATGAAGAAAGAACTCAGACACGCAAGAAAGGTGGAGGTATGCACCAGCTCAAGGAGGTAGACATGCTGTCTGCCAAGCTAGACCTACTCATGAAGAAGCTCGATGATCGAGCTAGAGAAAAGAAAGAAGTCATGCACATCTACGACTCCCACATGACTTGTGAGGAGTGTGGAGGTACTGGACACTCGGGCAATCACTGTCCTGAGTTGCTGGAGGACGTGAACTACATCAATAACAACAACAACTACTACAACCGTCCTCAGCAGAATCAAGGTTGGAATCAACAGAGGCCTAACTACTCAGGTAATTACCAAGGTAACAATTCTTTCAATAATAATAATAATTATCCACCTTTGAGAGAGTTAGTGTCCAACCAAGGAAAGCTAATGGATAACCTGTCTAAGAAATTGGCATCTAATGATAAAATACTAGAAAATATAAATAATAGAATGGATAATTTCTCTACTGCCATCAAGAACCAGATTAGCTTTAATAAAATGATTGAATCTCAGTTGAATCAAATAGCTGCTGCTGTTCCTGCTACTAACCCCGGTATACCATCACAACCGAAAGGACTAGAATCTGCAAATCTTGTAGACATGTTTGATGCAGGAGATTACTGGAGTAACCCTATCGTGGAAGTAAGTACTGACCGTCTGCCGATCAAGAGAGGCGATCCAGGACGCCCCGTCATCCCGATCTCCATCGGCATGCGAGACTTCCCAGAAGCACTCTGTGACTTTGGCTCCAGCGTCAACATCATGCCCAGGGTACTCTATGAAAAACTCTTTTCACAACCATTATTAGAAACAACCATGTGTTTGCAGCTTGCAGATAGGACACTGAGTTTCCCGAGAGGAATATTGAAGAACATCTGTGTCCGAGTGGGTTCCTCGTACGCTCCAGCAGACTTCGTAGTGATAGAGACCGGTTCTGATGAGAGGGCTCCTGTCATCCTAGGGAGACCATTCCTGAACACCGCGGGAGCTGTCATCTATGCTAGTGCTGCCAAGATCAGTTTCTACATCAAGGGGAGGAAGGAAACGTTTTCCTTCAAGAACAAGACCGCACAAATCCCAGAGCAACCCCAATATGAACCAAGGAAGAGGACCAACAGGAGGAACAAGAGCAAGAAGCAAGTATGGACCGAGACAGCTAAGATGGTCACTGCCGTGCACAAAGGTCAAGATCGCCAACTCAAGTCACCGTTCTTGCCTAAGAAGGACGACCCAGGTATGCCAAGCATTTATTGCTCCATTAATGGGTCCCACTTCTACAAGACACTTTGCGACACTAGGTCGGGCATCAACATAATGGCCAAGGTCACCTATGAACTTCTGTTCGGAACCATGCCCTTAACCCCAACATATATTCAGCTCTAGATGGCAGATCAGACATTCCGACAGGTCGAAGGTACAGTAACTGACGTCCCTGTCAAGATAGACGATCACTTTGTCCATACAGACTTTCAGGTTATTGACATGGGAGAAGATGAATACGATCCACCCATCATCCTTGGAAGACCATTCCTTAGTACTGTCAAAGCAATCATTTACATTGGAACTAGAGAAGTCCACATGCACTTCCCCTCTGAGAAGGTACGTCTTTACTTTACTGACCCTAACTATGTATTTGAAGAATCCAAGCAGGTCAGGACAAGAAGAAGGCGGCGTAACCACAATCAGAAGCAACAGGTCATCAAGGACGGATGGGCAGATTATGAAGGAGAAGTGGTAAGATCTGAAGACATACCACTCAACCAACACTGTCCTAAGGAGACCGAAGCACCGAGACAGGTATGGAAAGAAAAGACAGTTGTACATGAAGAAGAGGCGCCGCCGGAACCACCGACTACGCCATCCACCAAGTCCCAGGATGACTGAACGTCAGCATGATAAAGGCTAGATATTTATGCTAACACTTAATCAGTTCCACAAAGCTTTGTTGTCTATTTGAGCTTCACAGAATTCAAGGAGACTAGCAGACAGAGGACATTCTAATCGCTGTCAGGGTGCTGCCAAATACACCTCCGCCATCTGCTAGCTACATCAGAAGAGATTATGTCAAGATCCAGCTTGGGGGAGAGCACCTCCATTATCTTGCTAAGTATTTCTATCTTTATCTTTATATTTATATATACTTCTACCCTATAAAAATAAAAATATACATAACTATGAAAAAAAAACCAAATAAAGATTTTGTGCTTATATATATATACCTATATCTTTTGCTTAGTGTGTTTTAATAAATAAATAAAGTGGCTATGCTAAACTGAATCTAAATAATAAAACTCTAGCATGGATATGATGAATAGTTGCTTTGCCTAACTTTCAAATTTGAAGTCCTCTCTCTAAGTTTAGACATAACTGTTATCATTTAAAGCTTGCTCTAAACCTGAACTTGTGGGAAGAGAACTTGATCTAAAGTCTAAGTTGTTAACGGATATGATATGGGAAGGTTGAGCTGCTGTTTATCTATTTCTAGAGATGCTAGAATTCTGGAGAATTTTATCTTTGAAAATCTTAAAATGCTACATGATGAGTTCCTGTATGATGAGAGTTTAAGTTCCTACCACAGCCATACATACATGCTTGCTAGACTTTAAGCCATACCTTTACTTTTTACAGCTTATGAGCATTGAGTGTAGTCAAGCTGTGTAGACCCTTAGGAGCTTGTCATGCAGTTAAAATCAAGATTCACTTGCACGATCACTCATACATGCTGCTTCTACTCCGGAAGTACGCATCCACATATATCCACTCATTCTCATCTCCAGATCCACATAAAATTATTCTACTCCTAATCCGAGAGAGAATAGCCAAAAATATTTTTCCCATTCTTGTTATCCCCTGTGAAATAAATGCTCAAGCTATTTTGGTTACTACCACTTGCTATATTGTTCTAAGGAGATGAGTGCTCTATACGAGGAAATAAAAAGGGGCAAGTGCCCGAAACCTCGAAAAGAAAAAGATACGAGGAAATAAAAAGGAGCAAGTGCTCGGAACCTCGATGAAAAAAAAGAAAAAGTGTGAGAAGAGAGGTAAAAATGGACAAGTGTCCGACAGTAGAATTAGGGGTACAAGATACCCACCTGAGAGGAAAAAAAAAATATATATATATATATATATATAGAGCACCTCATTCTCCTCAAGAGCTTTAGAAAGCAAGAAAGGTACGTATCCCCTCAAAAAGAGCAAAAGTAGAATTAGACTTTCATCATTGTTATCATCACTACCACCATACACCATTTATTCGCCACACATGCACATCTTGATTTGACTTATTGGCTTGTTTCTCTGGATCCATGGTTTGACTATGCAATAAATGTCTTGTAAGTATGTATACTTTATCTCCCACCGATGAGCTCCAGATATCAAAAGCCTTATTAGAATAGGATGAGAGAGAAGGCAATGTCACTCTGCCTTATACCACAAATACTACATACTTTGCTTTGAGAGAAGGCAGACACCATTACTGCCTTGGTGAGGATCCAGAAATACCATAAAAGAGAGACCTGAGAGAGTCATACAAGGAATCTCTGAGTTTTATTTGAAAATCTGCAAAAAACTCCAAGAGCTATAGCTGATCAAGAATAAGAGACATGGTGCTTGACTATACTGTTCTATCTTTTAACCGCTCAAGACAAAGGTGACGGTTGCAAGCCCCATGGTGAAAGGTATAATGAGTAAGTTTTAAGTCTTGACAGTTTACTTTAACTCAGAGATGAGACTCTATTTGAAAGCATGTGTACCGTCAAAATTCAAAGGCATTTCAGCAACTACTGAGTCTCTCCTTGCTCAGGGACGAGCAAGAGGTAAGCTTGGGGGAGTTTGTTGACGGTCCTTAAGTATCAATTATAACTATCAAATAAATAGAGAAAAGGATCCAAATGAAACCAACACCTAGACTTAGGGTTTTATCTGACAGAATTCCACGAGTTTTGCTGTTTATCTATTTCTGCAGGGGGTTATCAGGAAATACGGAAGAAAGGCCCACATGTCGGATTAATGACGGGATATTAACCGAACACGTAATTATCTTACATCTAGAAGAGTCCAGAAGCCACGAGAACGAACGGGAGGCGTAACAGAGCTGGGGACAGGGCGCCCGCCCTAGTCCCTAGGGCGCCCGCCCTAGTCCCTAGGGCGCCCGCCCTGCTGGCTCAGCCAATCAGGCTCCGCCTCGAGGATTATGCTCCACCGACCTAGAGGATCAAGGAAAACCGTCCGTTCAATGTCGGTTTGATCAGACGGCCCAGATTCATCCGAAAGGGCTATATAAGCAAGGCCCCTGCCCCTGGAGGAGCCGCCCTCGTCTCATACTTCAAACCCTAATTCAGGAGGAGAGCCTCTGATCAAGCCCTAGAGCCACCACATCAACTAGATCTCTAGTTAGCATAGCTACATAGGATTAGAACTAGAAGGAGTCAATCTTCGATTGGTTCCCAGATCTGTCAAGAGGATTCTTGGTAATTCCTCTATTGTTCTTCAATTGTTCATCATTGTTCTTCAATATTATGAATATGACTTTGTTCTATTTCAATATATTGGTTATGACTTTGCTCTACTTGATTATATTTGCAATTATATTGTTCTTAGTTTATCATAGTTATATGCTTGGCTTAGTTAGATTGGAATTATATACATGCCTAGGATCGTATAGCGTTTATCCATGTGTACAGTGGGTGAATGATAATTATTGTGTAGACGTGGTGTCTATACCGTATTTATCTGCGATTGCACCCTATATGCCGGATTGTGGGGTAGTTCGCGATAGTGACAGCTTCGTTGATTCTTATATAGTCCCCCTCTCGTGTATAGGGCAGGCAGAGCAACACTATTACAGGAGAGTGATTGCTATGTTCTTCATCTTCCTTGCTAATATTCACTATGCATGGATATAGTCTTTTCTCACCATGATTGCCAAGTATAATTGCACTAACTATGATATGCTAGACTTTATAGTTAATAATAACTTAGGGAATATCTTTGTAGTTCATCCTAATTCCATGCTAATGACTTGCTAGAATATCTGTTGAGGTGCTTATCATTATTATATGTGGCTAGCTGATCAGATTAATTATCTTTGTCACCATTATCACTTTACCTTTACTTAATGTGACATTTATACCTGTATAAAGAGATTGATAAATACTCTCGGTTATACATGCAATGATGTGTACTCAGTTCCATATTCTCATTCCATTATCAACCATGATACTTAGAAATCCCTTCCCAGTGGTAAAAATATAAATAACGATACCTGGAATACTTCCCGGTTAAAATGCTACATCGGTATTAATCTGTGCGCTTGCAGATCCCTTTTATTATTTATCTTGATGAGCAAATGCATATTTCAATACCGCGTCTCTCATGTCATGCTGGGGATGACAACTTGGCTTAAGTGGCATGAGGGATAGTTTTGGCATTTTTGGCGCCATTATCAGAATTAGAAAACTAAGTCTACTTTTGGTAGTGACGTTAAGAATGCCCAACAGCAACCAGCCTGAGGTCAGGGGATTACAAAGCCCTAATGGAGCACTTATCCAACACCTACCCATACGGGCTGGTGAACACGGCGTCTGAGTACACCGCCCGCATACCACATCTGTTCGTGGATCCTGCTGAGCGTGACCACGTTTTAGATCTCTGTCTGATAGACCTGCCTGAACCAGACCAGCCTTTGCCTACTATTAATGTGGTAGAGGTCAGGCAGATCGAAGAGGACTCGCTCTCTACAATCCACGAAGAAAGTACCAGATCTCACAGGACTAACTATACCCATACCCTCATTGATCCATATGGGTAGGAGTTCCTGGCTTTTCCACCTAGTTTCAAAGGCGCTGTCTTCGCCATTAGCAATGATGAGCCCCCTCGTGATGGGGAGACCAATCAAGAGAGGGTCGCTCGGGAGGAAAGAAATGCTGATCGTAGGGCTCAGAGAGTCAACCTAGAGAATGTTGAAGAGGATGCGGCTGATGCAGGCGTGGATGTCCAGCATGATATCTGTCGTGATCTGGCTGATGCATTTGACATGTGCGACAAACAACAAGTTTTCAAGATGCCAAGCGCCAACATTACCGTTGCCGTGAATGAACTAAATAAGTTCCCCGAATCCTTGGCACTTGACGCTGTCAAGGCTTATTTGAAGGCGGCCACAGTCCAGGTCAACGAGAGGCGTCCACCCGCTCCATCGGTGTCCACCACCCGAAGTCATCGGTAACGAGGTTCCTAGCAACAGGGATGTCCCTATCTTTACGAGGGCCACGACATGAACTATGAGGCCCATCGTCCCTGAGATTAAGGCGGAAGATGCAATGCTGACCAGTGAGGCGAGCATGATGCTGATCAAGGGGAGGACACAACCAACAAGGCGGGTGTGGCGCACGTCATGGAGGCGAGCGTGCTGCAAACCATAGCGGTGGTCGTGGTAGACAACGCAGTGCCGACTAGGAAGTGGAGCAGCCTAGAGGTGACCTCCACGACCATCTCAGTGCCAACATGAATTTGAGGGATCACATCGAGAACAACCGAGAAGAGCGACATGCATCTGAGATGCAGCGCAGGCGTGATTATGATGAAGCACACGGTGTACCCGACCGTGGCTACGCACCACATGTTGGCTACATCCCCACCCTTCTGTGTAACACCCCAAGTGTTTGGCTTGCATTGGTGCATGTGCATTGCATAACATAAGCACATTCATTTCATTATCACATGTTCATCATCCTATGTTTCAATGTTTTAACATAATGTTTCAGTAGTCCTTATGTATGAGTGTGTCATATGTGATGTTCCTATGTAATACCTAGTACCCTAGAGGGGTTGTACCTATCCTAGGTACCATGTTTCAACTATTGCATGCCTCTGTTTCAGTGTTTCAATCAACTGTTTCATTTGTTTCAGTGAATGTTGTGTATGTTTCAAGTCATTGTTTCAATTGTTTTGAGAAGCTAGAGTACTTATATCACATGCAAATGAATGTGGTGACTCACCAAAACACCCTAGCTACATTTAGAATGTCATTAGGAATAATATTCGTGAAGGTCATTAGTTCTAATTAAGCTTCTAAGTATTGGTGTGACTTGTGTTGACCCTAGAACTCTTTTGTTTGACTATTTAAAAAGTGTTGCTAGAAGTCAATGCATGGTGGTGCATGCTTAAACAAAGTTGTAGAAAATTTGTTATGGAACAAAAGTTGTAATATGGTCATCTCATGAAAATGACCAGAACACCCTTAAAAAGTGGCCCACAAGGCAGAAGTAGGGGCTATTTGGGCACTTAGCAAATTTGGCTAAGTCAAAATGCAGTTAACAGTTTCAAGGTACCCACTTTTGGAGCCTTGTAACTCTCAAACCAGGCCGAACTAGCTCTAGCTCCAATTGACAAAATCAAAGTTCACATATAGCTCTATAAGATTGTCAATTATAGCTTCTACTAATTCGAGTTAGTTTGGGAGATCTTGATTGTTGAGAAAATGAGTTTTAGTCGGCATCATCGAGCTCTGAACGCTAAGGAGCTAGGCTCGGTGGCCGACCGGCCACAGGTCGTTGCCACTGCATGGCCATGCCATGGCGTCCGTACGCCGGTTGTGGGCTCACTAGTTAGGCTGGAGTGGCCTCAAGGGCATCACGACGCCCCTGCCTCATCTTCTGCTCACTCACTTCACCCCTCCATCTCTTGCTCGCCCACTCAAAAAGCCGTAGTTGCAGCACATCACCACTGTGAGCTCCGCCATAGCTGAGAACCCACACTGCCGCGTCTCTGCTCCACTACTCACGTTTGTAGCTCCGCTACGTCCTCCTCTACCCTGGCGACCTCCTCGCTGAGCCAGCGGAGTCCCGATGAGGCCGCATTGCCATTTCTGCCCTCGCGGGAACCTCGCCGGAGCACCGCCGTGTTGGTGCTCACCGTGGCTAGGCATCTCCGGTGCCCTTCTCTTCTCTCTTTCTAGCGCATCGAGCTCCTTGTGTAGCCCTGATGCTCGAGCCAAGCCCAGTCGAGCTGCTACCGGCCGAAGATGGCCAGCGCACCGTCGAGTAGCGCCGCCGTGCCGCCATTGCCACCGGTAGGCTAGCTCCGGTAGTTTTGCGCCCCCATCTTCACCACCCTTCGGTGTGGCTCGTCGCGTAGATCACGTAGGTGCCACCCCCTCGCCGGAACCCTCACCAGCGGCGAGCTTCACCGTCGTCTTCTCCCTCCCTTGCTCTCTGTCCCTCTGGCCAGCGAGCCCCGCTGTTAGTGCGGTCAGGCAGGAGATGGCCATGGGCCGAGCGGTTTGACCAGGCCGGCCCAGTTAGGGTCCATGTGGTTCTTCTTTTCTTTTTCTTTTTCCACATTTTGATGCCAACTTTGAAAATGTGTAACTTGAGTTTGGTAGATCCAAGTGAGTTGGTTCAAATTTTGTTAGGCTTTGGGTTGTATCTAGTTTTTATTAAAAATATAAAATAGGTCATGTTCTGTTATGGAAAATGAAGTTATTAATTATGCCTTTTATGCATGCATGAAAAGGGGAAATCATATCTCTCTGTTTATAGCTCCAAATGACTTGAAATTTTTATGGAGTGATGTTTATGCCTTAATGTCACACCCATTTTTAAGGACAAAAATAGGATGCATAAAGTACTCATGTGCGCCCCAGGTCATGATCGCACACATAAGCAGACAAATTACATAGTATCATCACAGTGCTTATTACATAACGAATATATGTTTAAAACATAGTCTTGAACAATATATAATAATATCTAATAATAATCTCCAGCGGAAACTCCACACAGGGACACGGTTGACTGGTTGACACCAAGACTAGTACTCATTACGATAATCCTCATCATAATCTTCATCTGTTATGGTGGAAATAGCAAGAGTGAGTCCATGTCGAACTCAACAAATATAACACAGGGTTCATGAGGCTCAAATGGCTAGACACTGTTTAACTGCGGTTAGCTTTTAATCTTATAACTTTCATTTGAGTAGCATCAAGATAATCCACTTCCCATTAAAGAACCAATGATCAATTGCATTAATGATAACGAATAACATTAACAAGAGCATAATATTAATCAACAATAATTAAACATAATATAACAATGGTGATCATCTATCTGTAGATGTTCCAAGGCCGCTCGTATCCGTGAGCACGGCTAGTATACCAGTTTTTAACTCTGCGCAGAGGTGTACACTTTCACTGTGAGTCATGATTTCCAAATGAGTGGGGAGATCAAGCCCAAACACCCAAAAACCATATAAAGCCACTCAAGAGTTCGTCTAACAAGTTAGGGCCATTAGATTCACTCGGCAGGCAGATGTAGAACCCCCCTTCCCTGTGGCACAACAACCGCAGCCTATACACACTAAGGACAGGGGCTCGCACTACACCCAACGTGGCAAGCCATTCTTACGCCATTTAAGGTAACCACTAACAAGCTAGAAAAGGTCTCTTGAACAACTAAAGCCAGAGCCATATAGCCCTCACAGCTGTACTGTATATCCCGGATGATCACGTACAGATAAGTCCTTACGGAGAGTAACTAGAGCATCAAAAATAATACACATGCTCTAGCCCCCTTTTAACAATAATTAAATCATCTTAATAATTGGTTGCTTGATCCATTAATCATATTGCAAGATCATTGTTCTTTGTTTAAGCACTAGCCACAGCTACCCATATGCATACCCAAGGTTGACAAGGAATCAAGACATCAAGCACTAAGTTATAATCTCTAAGGTTGTCAAGGTAAGCATATGCATATGTATGATAATTTTGATGAATAGGTAACAAGGATAATCCTGTGTTATACTTGCCTTGATCAAAGCTCTCCAAATAGTACTGCTGACTTGGCTCAAAGTAATACTCCGAATCGTCCAAGTACTGCTCACCTTCTATACTCGATCATCAATCAACAACATACATGCATCCAATCAAACATACACGAAGCAAACAAATAGATATAATTAGAACAGTACACCAACAGTAACAAAACAGTAATAAAAGTTTATAAATCTCTTCTACACGTTTCTACGATCACACAGACGCAAAGATCACCAAAATCGGAGTTAAAACGTAGAAGTTATGAATTTTCTAAGATTTCCTATAGATCAATAAATACTTAATTATAAACTCGAAAAATAAATTATCAAAACTTAACTGTAAAATTATACTAACACGTAGAGTTCGCAAATACGAACCTAACGCAATTTGAACGGATCAAATCGGAGTTAAAACGAAGATTTTATAACTAAAACAATTCTAGTGGCAAAACTGTAAATTGCTGAAAACGTATTTTTGATTTAACCGGATGAAAATACGCTTTCCAAAATACGAAAACGTAATCTCCTGGAATACGCCAAGGACCGCGGGTTGTTTCACTGAAAACTAAGGGTCTCTTTAGAAAGATTACCCGCGAAGGGGTATCTTCTAATCTGGACCGTTGATCTGAAGATGGACGGCTCGGGTTCACCCGCGAGTGCACAGTGCAAGATCCTATCCTCTTCCTCAGGTCCGGCCACCGTGCCCACCATGGCCGGCGCATCACACCTCGCCGGAGTTTCTCGAGAACGAGTTTCCGGCCACCATTCTCTCCGCAACCAACACCAACCGAACGAGAAGCTTCACGCGAACTCAAATGCACTAGAGAAAACCTTCCACACGGACCACACCCGATGCACCGCAACAACGGGCGGCGGCGCCATTGCTGACTCTTCCAAGCTCACCAATACCCCGATTCGAAGCACCTCAACCCAAAAGAAAAGCACGAGGAGGAAGAGAAGGAGATTACGAACTCACCAACGCGAAGAACACGGCCTCAAACCCACCCGCAAGCTCCACCAACAAGCCACCGAAATCGCCAACTTCCCCTAATCCCTAGCGCTCGGTTTCACGTAGATAGACTAGGGTTTTAGATGGAAAACGGAAAGAGGAGAACCCCGGCTACCCTTTTATAGCTTCACCTCGTCGATTTCGGGTAGGATATCACAGATTCCCGATTTGATTTGGTTGAAGCATCGTTCGTGTCCGTCCCGGTTACGACCGAAGGTAGAGGACGCGGCTGCCACCTGGGGCCCACCCGTCAGCGGCTGAAGGAAAGATGAGGCATGCGGCTTTGGTTCTGGGCCGGCCCGACACGACGCAGAGAAGAAAGGCAAGCGGGCTTCGGCCATTCGGCCCAGCATCGCAGAACAAACGAAGCAGGCCGACCGAGCGGGCCTCTGGCCGCCAGCAGCCCAGGTAAACTTCCTTTTTTTTTACTTGTTTACAAACTATTCCAAATAAAATTTTCCAAACCAAAATCAAAATAAAATAAATCTTCTACACAACAGAAAATGTATGCAGCAGCATGGATGCAACACCAAATATATTTTATTATTATTTTAGTTTTGTATTTATTTATCATCTAACTTATTCCAATTTTGTTATCTCAAAATTTGGGTGTTACACTTAAGTAGCTTGTAGTTTAAATTTCATCAATTTTGGATGCTGGAGGATGGAGTTAGATATTTATCTTGTTTGCTTGGATGGATCTTGTGTGAATTTTCATAATTTATCTATAGATCCAGTAAAGGTGAAATTTGGTAAGTGCTATTCTCATGTTAGTAGGAACCTAAAAAATATGAAATCTGTTGTTTGACACTTTTCAATAGGGTTTCTCATTTATGCCAAAATCAGCCTTTCTATCTATTATTTTTAGTATAGTAAAATATACTTTCTCAAATGCTATAAGAATTTTATGGTAGTCTCCTGGAAGCATGTGGTAGCCACTGTAATTTTTGTAGAATTAATTGTGGAGTTTTGATATAGGTTCCTTATTCCACCTAATTATCTAAATAAATTAATAAAGTATATTAAAGAAAGTATTTAGATGTTGGCACCACACTTTCTGGTGTTCTTTTGATATGTGTAATAAGTTGGTAAACTTGGTTTAGCTCAAAGGTGCTTTTGCTACATCACTAAATATTTAATTTAGTGAATCTGCTAATTCTAGACATATTTTGAGATATTGTTAATTACTCTATGTAAATGGTGGTTTCGTGTCTTATGGTCTATAATAAAGTTGCTGTGAATTTCATGATCTAGTTGCTGTTAAATTTTAGTGGCATTTGGCCATATAGTTTAGGAGTTATAGCTGTTCAAATTTGGCTCTCGGCTTTGGCTGCTCTCTGTTTGTACAGAATAGATTCTGTGTTTACTTTAATTCGACCTAGTAAACTTTAGAATAATGCTTTGATGTTTATAAATTATTTGTAGATAATTTCATAAGCTTTCAATAATGTCCTCTTTCAAGTCAATTGGATTTGTAGAACTCCTTTTGTGATTGATTTAATGAACTGCTCCTTTGTATGTGAAACCTGAACTTTCTGATTAAGTGTGCCTTTATTATACTTAAGCATGTTGGTGATGTATTAGGTGCTTAAATTTAATTAAGGTGAGTTTAGGTGCAGGTGTTAGGCCTTTAACTGAAGATGAACATCTTTATCTTAGGTTGTGCAAGTTAGGTGAGTTTAATCTTGTTCTTTAGCAGAAAGATAGACACATGTTTTTAAAGTGATTTGAATAGAGCTATTCTTACTTGGTAAATGGGGGTCCAGTGATGCTTTGTTAATTACCTACTTACTATTATTCATCCATCATAAGCACCATGTCACTCTTATGCATCCATGATATACATCTTGTGCATATGAATGCAATAAGTGTACTGGAGGGCGTGACTTTGCTGTAATTCGACGGGACGAGCCAGGGAGCTCCAGAGGTGCAGCAGCCCGATCCTAAAGTTCAGGAGGTGCAGCTCGCAGCCGAGGAGCCATGAGAGGTGGTGGCTGAGTGGCCGGATCACAAGCCATGCAACTTTGTTAAAGGCAAGCCCCAGAGCATTATAAGCCTCCTAATTTCTGAAATGCAATTAAGTATTATATATATATTGTTGCATTAAGTTATAGGTGTTGGATGAAAACACTTGTTGCATTGATATCCAATCCTTGTCCAGAGATTATACCATGAATTCTATGTAGCTCAGGCTCGAGTAGATGCTTAGCCCTGCTCAGAAACGGCGTCAACAGTCCAAAAATTACCGAGAGGTCTATTCTGTCCAGGGTGCTGCGCCACCTTAAGTTAGCCCAATGGGCTTGTATCTTTTAGAGTCCAGTAGGGCCGCATCCTAGGGTTGGAGCACGACCCAAACTCTCTTGTGGTCGTCCTCCACACATCATATACCCCTTAGCCGCCACCAGGAACACTTGGGTTTTGTTTAGATCAAGTTTAGCCTTTGCTACTTGCTTGTAGGCGCGTGTGCTGATCCAGCCACCCGTCTCCTTGTCTTCAGAACTCCACTCATAATAAGATTCAGTTTGAGGCTTTCAATTTCATCTTGCAAATTCAGTGCTTGTTTCCTTGTTCTTGCTAGTTCTTCGATTGCTTGCAGGACGGGAGCCCTAGTGGCTGGTTGTCGCGCTCCACAAGATCGTGACAGCCTTTGGAGGTGGTGTATCGGTTGCTAAGGCGTGGTCTTGGAAGGCTGTAGTCGGGCCGTGAACGTCATCTCCATCCACCAAATCGAGTGATCTCACGCCTCTCATCGAAAGATCGTCCATAAACCCTAGCGGGTTCATATCAATTGGTAATCAGAGCAAGGTTTATCGGTGAGAGACTTGTAATTCTTCGTTGTTTTTATTTTTCCTATAGTCCAAAAAAAGCCAAAAAAAAGTAGATTAGTTTCCTACAATCCTATAGACTTTTGGGCCGTGGCTAGTGCTACCTAGTTAGGGCTTGTTGAGTCGTCGGTTGCATCGGTTGTGTCAAGTTGCTGGTCTTAGTTTTAGTCCTTTAGAGTTTCGAGTTCTTGTCACGTTCTATCACAACATGCGCTATCATATAGTCTCTCTGTTGGTCGAATCCAAGTAGGGTTTGAAGTTTGAATCGGACAAGGAATCGGCTGTTCCTCTCTGTTGGCCGAATCCAAGTAGGTTTTCAAGTTTGAGTCGGATCAAGGAATCGGGTATTCCTCGCTGTTGGCCAAGTCCGAGTAGAATTGGAAGTTCCAATCAGACGAGGAATCAGTTCACCCTGTGCTACAAATATCAAACGAACCACGCAGCAAGTATTCATATCTAAACGAGTGGCTTACTCTAGAGAGAGAGAGTATCTTTTTTTTACCGGAATACCCCTGCCCTTTCGGAAAAAGTGTGTGTGCTGAGTTGCTCTTTGGGAGTGTTCTTGTTCATATAATCAGTTTTGAGTGCCCCTGAAAAAAAAATATTCAAAAAAAAGAAAGAAGCAAAAGAAAAGAAGAGAAAGGGGCTGATCTTAGAGATTCTTCGTTCACTTTGGGTGGTGTGTTGTGCTCTCCTTTGTGTCCAGGCTCGCGTCTCTAGCATGGTCTAGACTAGGACCAGCACAGTACCGCCGGTTGAACGATTATTCAGCTTGCTTTTTGTAACTAACGTGGTGCTAGTTCGTTCCTTGTTTCAGCCCACCTATAGCTCCACATATTCTACAGCTTGACAGGTCTCGTGCTGCGGCACCGATACACTTCATCCATTACTGCAGACTTGTTGGTAGATGACCCCTCCTATCGAGCAAGGTAAGAACTGGTAAGAACTTGTGTAATAGGTGGAGAGTGAGCGACTTGCTGTAGCTACATCCTAGTAGTTGTAGGGCTTTTATTTCTTCACTTGTCTTCTTGTTGTCTTTGTCTTTGAACCATGCCAGGGACCGACGAAGATAACCAAATTCCACATTCGTCTCGCACAAAGGGCATCATACAACATTTTGAAAGGAAAGTGAAGTTGCACACGGAGGGACTTGATAATGACTTGCAGGTGACAAATGACAAACTTGGGCAGTTGGAGGCTACTCAGATTGCCGCAAACAACAAGCTTGCAGGTTTGGAGCAGTCCATTGCTAGTGTGGACAAAAGCCTTGCTGCTCTGCTAAGGCGTTTTGATGACCTCCACAACAATGATAAAGACCAGCATAAAGAAGAAAAGAAGGAGGAAGATCGAGAGGATGGCAGTTATGATGAAGAATACACAGGTGATACTGAACATGATGATCGAGACACTCGTGATCGACGTCGCCTACGTCACAACCGTAGAGGTATGGGTGGCCGCCGCCGACGCAAGGTACACAATAATGATGATGCTTTCAGTAAGATTAAATTTAAAATACCTCCTTTTGATGGTAAATATGACCCTGATGCATACATTTCTTGGGAGATTGCTGTTGAACAAAAGTTTGCATGCCATGAATTTCCTGAGAACACACGTGTTAGGGCTGCTACTAGTGAGTTCACAGATTTTGCTTCTGTTTGGTGGATCGAATATGGCAAGAAAAATCCTCATAACATACCTAAAACTTGGGATGCGCTAAAACGAGCCATGAGAGCTAGATTTGTTCCATCTTACTATGCCCGTGATATGATAAATAAGTTGCAGCAATTGAGACAAGGATCTAAATGTGTAGAAGAATACTATCAGGAATTACAAACGGGTATGTTGCGTTGTAAATTAGAGGAGGATGAGGAACCTGCTATGGCTAGATTTTTAGGTGGATTAAATCGGGAAATTCAGGATATCCTCGCTTACAAAGAATACAATAACGTAACCAAACTGTTTCATCTTGCTTGTAAAGCTGAACGGGAAGTGCAGGGACGACGTGCTAGCGCAAGGACTAATGTTTCTACAGGGAAAGGTAGTTCATGGCAGCCGCGCCCATCTACAACTCTGTCTACACGTACTCCTACGCCATCATCTAGTGACAAGACTCGAGCTGTCCCCACCAATTCAGTAGTGAAGACAGCGCAAAAGCCGGCTGCGAGTACTTCATCCGTGGCATCGACAGGTAGAACAAGCAACATACAATGTCATCGGTGTAAGGGATATGGGCATATGATGCGTGACTGCCCAAACAAGCGTGTTATGATTGTCAAAGATGATGGTGAGTGTTCATCTGCTAGTGAATTTGATGAAGATACACTTGCATTGCTTGCGGCTGACTATGCAGGTAGTGAAGAACACATAGAAGAACACATCAATGCAGGTGACGCGGAGCACTATGAGAGCTTGATTGTACAGCGAGTGCTTAGTGCACAAATGGAGAAGGCGGAGCAAAATCAGCGACACACTTTATTCCAAACAAAGTGTGTCATCAAGGAGCGTTCGTGCCGCATGATCATTGATGGAGGTAGCTGCAACAACTTGGCAAGTAGCGACATGGTACAGAAGCTCGCCCTCACCACCAAACCACATCCCCATCCCTACTACATCCAATGGCTGAACAACAGTGGTAAGGCAAAGGTAACGAGACTGGTGCGAATCAATTTTGCCATCGGATCATACAAAGATATTGTTGAATGTGATGTTGTGCCTATGCAAGCTTGCAATATTCTGCTAGGTAGACCATGGCAATTTGATAGAGATTCGATGCATCATGGTAGATCAAATCAATATTCGTTTCTATACCATGATCGAAAAATTGTGTTGCATCCTATGTCTCCTGAAGCTATTATGCAATCTGATGTTACTAAGGCTGCAAAAGCAAAGAGCGAGAGTGACAAATCTGTTGTTGATGACAAAGATGAGATAACATTGAAAGGACGTTGTATGCTTGCTACAAAATCTAATATTAATGAGTTCAATGCATCCACCTCTGTTGCTTATGCTTTGGTATGCAAGGATGCTTTGATTTCATTTGAGGATATGCAACGTTCTTTGCCCCCTGCTGTTGCTAACATTTTACAGGAGTATTCTAATGTGTTCCCCATTGAGATACCAGCGGGGCTGCCACCAATATGAGGGATTGAGCACCAAATTGATCTTATCCCTGGAGCATCTTTGCCAAACCGTGCGCCATACAGGACCAATCCGGAGGAAACGAAGGAAATTCAGCGACAAGTGCAAGAACTACTAGACAAAGGTTATGTGCGTGAGTTTCTTAGTCCTTATGCTGTTCCAGTGATTTTAGTGCCTAAGAAAGATGGAACATGGCGCATGTGTGTTGATTGTAGGGCTATTAATAATATCACCATTCGATATCGACACCCTATTCCACGATTAGATGATATGCTTGATGAATTGAGTGGTGCTGTTGTGTTTTCAAAGGTTGATTTGCGTAGTGGGTACCATTAGATTCGTATGAAATTGGGAGATGAATGGAAAACTGCTTTCAAAACCAAGTTCGGTCTATATGAGTGGTTAGTCATGCCTTTTGGGTTAACTAATGCACCTAGTACTTTCATGAGATTAATGAACGAGGTTTTGCGTGCTTTCATTGGGAAATTTGTTGTCGTCTACTTTGATGATATACTGATTTATAGCAAATCCATTGATGAACACCTTGATCACTTACGTGCTGTTTTCAATGCTCTACGTGATGCACGTTTGTTTGGTAACCTTGAGAAGTGCACTTTCTGCACCGATCGAGTATCGTTTCTTGGCTATGTTGTCACTCCACAGGGAATTGAGGTTGATAAAGCCAAGGTGGAAGCTATACAAGGATGGCCTGTACCCACGACAGTCACACAAGTGTGGAGTTTCCTAGGACTTGCTGGTTTCTATCGCCGTTTTGTGAAGGACTTCAGCACCATTGTTGCACCATTGAGTGAGCTTACAAAGAAGGGAGTGCCCTTTTCTTGGGGCAAAGCACAAGAGCACGCCTTCCATGTGCTGAAAGATAAGTTAACACATGCACCTCTACTCCAACTCCCTGATTTTAATAAGACTTTCGAGCTTGAATGTGATGCGAGTGGAATTGGATTGGGTGGTGTTTTGTTACAAGAAGGAAAACCTGTTGCATACTTTAGTGAGAAATTGAGCGGGCCTATTCTTAATTATTCTACATATGATAAGGAATTATATGCTCTAGTGCGGACATTAGAAACATGGCAGCATTATTTGTGGCCCAAAGAATTTGTTATACATTCTGATCATGAATCTTTGAAGCATATTCGTAGTCAAGGAAAACTGAATTGTAGACATGCAAAATGGGTTGAATTTATTGAATCTTTTCCTTATGTTATCAAACACAAGAAAGGGAAGGATAATATCATTGCAGATGCATTGTCTAGGAGATATACTTTGCTGAATCAACTTGATTACAAGATCTTTGGGTTAGAAACAATTAAAGACCGATATGCTCATGATGCTCATTTTAAAGAAGTGCTGCTGCATTGTAAAGATGGGAAAACGTGGAACAAATTCATCCTCAATGATGGGTTTGTGTTTAGAGCTAACAAGCTATGCATTCCAGCTAGCTCCGTTCGCTTGTTGTTGCTGCAGGAAGCGCATGGAGGTGGCTTGATGGGGCATTTTGGAGCGAAGAAGACGGAGGACATTGTTGCTGGTCATTTCTTTTGGCCAAAGATGTGACAAGACGTGGAGAGATTTGTTGCTCGCTGCACAACATGTCAAAAGGCTAAGTCCCGGTTGAATCCACACGGTTTGTATATGCCTCTTCCTGTTCCTAGTGCTCCTTGGGAGGATATTTCTATGGATTTTGTGTTTGGATTGCCACGAACTAGGAAAGGGCGAGATAGTGTTTTTGTGGTTGTGGATCGATTCTCTAAAATGGCACATTTCATACCATGTCATAAAACTGATGATGCTACAAATATTGCTGATTTGTTCTTTCGAGAAGTTGTTCGCTTGCATGGTGTGCCAAATACAATTGTTTCTGATCGTGATGCTAAATTTCTTAGCCATTTTTGGAGAACTTTATGGGCCAAATTGGGGACTAAGCTTTTATTTTCCACCACTTGTCACCCCCAAACTGATGGTCAAACTGAAGTTGTGAATAGAACTTTGTCTACTATGTTAAGGACTGTTTTAAAGAAGAATATTAAGATGTGGGAAGATTGTTTGCCTCATATTAGTTTGCTTATAATCGTTCGCTGCATTCTACTACGAAGATGTGTCCCTTTGAGATTGTTTATGGCTTGTTACCACGTGCTCCTATTGATTTAATGCCATTGCCAAGTTCTGAAAAGTTGAATTTTGATGCTAAGCAACGTGCTGAATTGATGCTAAAACTACATGAAACCACTAAAGAAAACATAGAGCGCATGAATGCTAAGTACAAATTTGCTGTAGATAAAGGTAGAAGGGAATTGATTCTTGAACCTGGAGATTGGGTTTGGTTGCATTTGCGAAAGGATAGGTTTCCAGAATTAAGAAAATCTAAATTGATGCCTAGAGCGGATGGTCCTTTTAAAGTGATGCAACGAATAAATGAGAATGCATATAAGCTTGATCTTCCTGCAGATTTTGGGGTTAGTCCCACATTTAACATTGCAGATTTGAAGCCTTATTTGGGTGAGGAAGATGAGCTTGAGTCGAGGACGACTCAAATTCAAGAAAGGGAGGATGATGAGGACATCAACATCGATCATACATCCACGACGTCCACGCCGACACCTGCTGGTCCTATTACCCGTGCTCGTGCTCGAACACTTAATCATCAAGTGAGTTCCTTCTTGAGCTCTTGTCCATCCTGTTTAGATCTTGGAGACACGTGCACTCTTGTTTTGATTAGGAATCAAGGAGAAGACCGAAAGGGAAAAGGACTCGCGTAGGCTGGATTCGGACTGCAGCACACCTCCAACTTGTGACGGTCGCCACGGTTACATACGGAGTCGGATTGGGGTGATTCTGGACTTGTTGGAAAGCAAATAAAGTCTACTTTCATACGGATCTGACCTCATACTCATACCTGCTCAGAAACGGCGTCAACAGTCCAAAAATTACCGAGAGGTCTATTCTGTCCAGGGTGCTGCGCCACCTTAAGTTAGCCCAATGGGCTTGTATCTTTTAGAGTCCAGTAGGGACGCGTCCTAGGGTTGGAGCACGACCCAAACTCTCTTGTGGTCGTCCTCCACACATCATATACCCCTTAGCCGCCACCAGGAACACTTGGGTTTTGTTTAGATCAAGTTTAGCCTTTGCTACTTGCTTGTAGGCGCGTGTGCTGATCCAGCCACCCGTCTCCTTGTCTTCAGAACTCCACTCATAATAAGATTCAGTTTGAGGCTTTCAATTTCATCTTGCAAATTCAGTGCTTGTTTCCTTGTTCTTGCTAGTTCTTCGATTGCTTGCAGGACGGGAGCCCTAGTGGCTGGTTGTCGCGCTCCACAAGATCGTGACAGCCTTTGGAGGTGGTGTATCGGTTGCTAAGGCGTGGTCTTGGAAGGCTGTAGTCGGGCCGTGAACGTCATCTCCATCCACTAAATCGAGTGATCTCACGCCTCTCATCGAAAGATTGTCCATAAACCCTAGCGGGTTCATATCACATTTGCACAAAGGTTTGGGGACTAGTCTGATTCGTAGCACTGCCTATCATCCTCAAACAGATGGTCAGCCTGAAAGAGTTAATGCTGTTTTAGAGGATATGTTAAGAGCTTGTGTGTTGTCTTCCAGAGGTTCATGGGAGTCATGGTTACCCTTAGCAGAGTTCGCGTACAATAATAGCTATCAAGAAAGTATCAAGATGGCACCTTTTGAGGCTCTGTATGGCCGGAAGTGTAGAACACCTTTAAATTGGATTGAGCCAGGGGAAAGAAGGTATTATGGTATTGACTTTATGAAAGAAGCCGAAAAGAAAGTTCATATCATCCAGCAGAATATGAGCGCAGCTCAGTCACGTCAGAAAAGTTATGCGGATAAGAGAAGGAGACCGCTTGTATTCGAAGTTGGTGACTATGTTTATCTAAAAGTTACGCCAATGAAGAAGAAGCGGTTTGGAATATGCAGAAAGCTTGCCGCCAGATTTGTAGGACCCTACAAAATCTTGGAAAGAAAGGGTCCAGTGGCTTACAAATTGGAATTACCAGAAGCAATGGGTGCTATATTCCCAGTTTTTCACGTATCACATCTCAAGAAGTGTTTGCGCGTTCCAGAGGAAAGAATTGAACCTCAACGCATAAAACTTAAGTCAGATCTGGTGTATCGTGAGCAGCCAATTCGAGTCTTGGATTCCAAGGAGAGGGCTACTCGAAACAGTGTGGTGAAAACGTATAAGATACAATGGAGTCATCATGATGAAGGGGATGCATCTTGGGAAACGGGTGAATACCTACAAAAAGCATACGAAGATTTTTATAATAAATGGTTCGTAACCCAAATCTCGGGACGAGATTTTTATAAGGGGGGAGGGCTGTAACACTCCGGTGTTACGCAAGCATTTGCATGACAATCATAAGCATGACATTTCATATCATCATAATCATATATGGTAATATTATAACTTGAGTGAAATAAAAACTTGGAAAATGGTATTTGTGATGTAATATATTAATGTGCTAATCACATTTCATCAAAATTGTACAACTACAAGTTTTATATCACTTAGAACTATATTTCAAATTTTTGGAGCAACTAAATGACTCAAAGTTTTGTCAAAAACTTGTTTCAAAAATATTAATTAAAAATATTCAAAAATACTCCCTATTTTAGCTTTTATTCTCCAATTCAAAATCTGTTGAGAATTTTTAGTTGGCCCCTTAATCAAAGTTGTAGAGAATTAAATTCTGAGCAACTTTTATTTTTGGGTCAATTCCAGAAAAGGTCTTTTTCTTGTTCAAAATGGGGTATGAAATCTGTGTTTGAATTTTGTTTGAAATTAGAATTTGACAAAAATCCAAACCGACTTAGCAGGCCGCCGCCTCGGTTTCGGCCCGCTGGCCGAAACGGCCCGCGCCACTCCCGCGCACGCCCGCGTCCGCCTGCGCCTCGGCCCGGCCCAGCCAGCCTCCCCCTTCCTTCTTCCCGCTCGTGCGCGCGCACGCTGTCGCCCCGGCAGAAGTCGCCCGCCGCGTGGCGGCCGCATGCCGGCGACGCCACCGTGTGGCCGCCGTGGACCCCGCGCTCGCGCTCCGCTTCAAAATTGCCCGGGCACCTGGTCTCCCTCCCACTCGCGCCTCATTCGCTCCCCTTCTCCCTCCCTCCGGAGAAACCGAGCGGAACGCCGCTCGCCACCGCGCGCCTCCACCTTCACCGCCGTGTTCCGGCACCGGTGAGCCACCATCGTCCGATTGGTCATGCACCAAGCTCCGCCCTCTTCCCCTCTCCTCTGAACGGGCGTGGCCATCTCCTCATTTGCTCCGGTAGGGCTCCATTTCTCTCGCCCCGCCGCGCCACCGCGTCGGTGCCGCCGAGCTCGCGCCCCGCGCACCGCCTCACTCGCTCCCTCTCTGTCCTCCCGTGCCTCCCTCTCGGGTTCGCCATTCCATTGCAAACGTCGTGCTCGCGATCGCTGGTCGTGGCTTGGCCAGAGCTGGCCGTTGGCCGTCGGCCACCGCCGCGACATCGCGGCTCCGAACGCCGGCGAGGACGCCCTGTCCTCCTTTCCGCCCCCTTCGGTCTGGACTGGGCTACGCCCTGTGGGCCGCGCCCCGAGCGGGCCGGCTCGTCCGTTTCCCCGCGCGCGCGAACCAGGCCGAGAACGGCCACGGGCCGGTTGTCTCCCACGGGCCGCTCAGTACCGCTATCGAAAATTCATTTTCTGTTTTCTTTTATTATTCTTGATGAAAAACACTTTGGAAATGTTTTTGTAGTCATTTCAGCTCCAAAAATTGTGAAATAAATTTCTATAGATTCATTGGAACCAGATCTATGATATAAAATTATTGCATATCAAATTTGAGATACTTTTCTGTAGAGTTTTTATTTAACTATTGAAATGGCTGTTTTCTTGATAAATGCTTAATAAATCATATAAAAATCAGAAAAATGTGATTCCAAGTTTGTTAATCTTTTTGTGCCATGTACTTGCTAGGAAAATTTTATATCATGTTTGTTCTGTAGAAAAATGTGTAGGTGTAGTTCAAATGCTTCCTATCACTAATATTTGTTATTTTTGTTAATTAAATAAATTTGAATAAAACATGCAAGTAATAATTTTTCTACAGTGTTTGTTTACTGTGTAGAAAGTAGGAAAATTTCTAAATCTGTTGTTTGATACTTTTCATAATGCAAAGTAATTTTCATACTCATTTTTAGGCCTTAGCTTGTTATTTTTGTATAGACAGTTCTAGTAATCCAAATGCAATGAAAATCTTGTGGCAGGCTAGTTTTGATATTAGTAATCCACTGTAATTTTCTAAGATTTTTCTGTGCTACTAAACTATGTGTTGCTGTTCAAGCATAGGGCTAATTAGGGTTTACATTCACTCTTTAATGCAAGATTAGTTAGTAAACTATACTTTGGTGTATCTTTGAAGCATCTTGAGTGTCAAAGTGCCTTTGCATGGTAGAGAATAGTGGTGGTAGTTTTCGAGTACATGTTCTTGGATGACGTAGACTACCTTGTAGAAGAGTCGTAAGTTCCACGTAATCCAAATAACGTAACATGCTCATTTACATCTCATGCATTCATCAGCATCATCTCATGTCATCCCTGCAATGCACCTAGGCATGAGCACTTATACTTCTACATCATACAGGATCGCAGGAAGTGACCCCGGTAGCAGTTCCCGAGGACCCGGAAGAGCAGCCTGAGGTGCCAGAGCAGGAGTTGACCGAAGCCGAAGAGGAGGTCGGTGAAGATCTTCCGAAGTGCCTCGACCACCGTCCGAGCTCCTTTGAACGAGGCAAGCCCCGGAGCATTTCTCTCCCGGTTTGCAAATAATTTATTATTAACTTTACTTAATTTGATGCATTACGTTTAGGAGTTGTTTGCAAACGTTGCTGCATTATACCTTGTTTCACCTTGCTTTACCCGCTCCTTGTTACCCTGGTGTCCGCGGTCAATAATTGCTTAGTTTGCTTAGACCGGTAGAAGTCGGGTCATTGCCTGTCATCCGCGAGCTATAGGGGATTACCTGGATTTATGTAAAAGTATGTCATATGAGAATAACTAAGTGTCGAAATGAATCTAAGACCGGACGGAAGCTTGCAAGGTTTCGGACTGTAGTGTTTTCCGTCTGTGTCGATTAAGGACCGACCGTTGTTGGGCCTCGAGTCATGTTGAATGCATGCCTCACATTTAGCTGGCCGAATAAAGTACCTTTCGACCGCGAAGCCGGGAGATTATTCGGGCCGAGTGGATTGCCCGCAACACACTGTACCGGAGCAGTAGTGGCAGGAAACGGGGGCGCGATGATAAGGCCAAAGAGCAGTCGGGCGGCCCCCGGGTACATGTGGTTCCTGGCAAGCTCGCGACTTTACCTGAATGGTTGACTCGGTGACCAATACCTCACTTTAGCGGGTGAGTGAGGTTTGTGTGAGGAATAAATTACCAGCTGGTTAATAATCGATTCGAATCGCCATCGTTCACTGGATAGTGAACACTTGACTTGAGCTACTTCATCGTAGTAATATTGATGAAACACTTGGATAGTTATGTGGAAGATGACATGGTAATTATTGTTAATAACCAATGGTAATCCTTACTTACTTAATTACATTGTTACTCTAGCACAAGTGCAATCATAGTTGACAGGGTAATAAAGATTAAAATACTGCATGCTTTTGTAAAAGAACTGTTAAGTTAAAAATGCTTTTCTTGCAAATGAGTTAGCTACCCCACCAGAAAGCCTATCATGATCCTTGGTGTCATTTTATTTTGGTTCTGTCGGGTAAGTCTAGCTGAGTACATTCTCGTACTCAGGGCTTTGTTCCCACTTGTTGCAGATGGGCAGATGTATTACGGCTACTGTATCAACTGCCTCTATCCTGCGATGGGCGAAGCTTAGGACCATGGGCAATGGTCATTCACTACTTCTCGTCTGATGCTTTTGCTGGAGATGATCACAAGCTGGCACTTTATTTCAAAACGCTGTGTGTGTGCGTGATTTGAACTACTGCTTCCGCTACTTTTATTTGAACCTAGTTTGTAATAACTATGTTTAAACTCCGATGTATTTTGTGTCGCGAACTTTTATGTAACTTATGACGGTGACCGCTAAACTTAGTACGATCTTGGCTGTTATGTGAATGGTTTGAAATCCGTCGAGATTTCACGGACTACCGGGTTATACGGGCTTAAGTTTGTTAAATTGTCCTCTCGTTGGATGATTTTCCTACTTAATCTCGTATAATTGGGCGGTTCTGTTACAGTCATCACGACACGTCAGAAAGCTCGCAGGCCAGACCGAAGATAAGTACACTTCCAATATTCGTATTTAATACAATTTCTTCTAACCACTCGAACGTGCTTACTTGAAGATAACTTTCTATTAATATTTTATAAGAGACAAGTTGACAGAGCACCATCCTTTCTCAGGTTCTCGGAGCCAGCCCCGTTTCCGACTTCTCCCTACGCTTGCACGGGATCCGCTCTCTACGCTCCGGGTGGTTGGCGGGCGCTCCCTGGTCCGACCTGTGCGCTCTTACGTGGGAACAGACTCCGTGCCTCGCACTCGGACCGCAGATCCGGCTGGGGCCGTACGGATTCTACAGGATGATGCGTCTATCAACTGATACAACTAAAACAGAACACTTATGCGTCCTAACTTAGTTATCCTCCACACAATATACAAACTTTAAACGTTTTTCCACAAAAACACAAACAAGCTTACATTGTCACAACAATACATTATTACAAACTTGCCTGATGATGAGGCACAAGTTTACAATAAACAAAACTGTTCTATATAACATATTTATATTGTAGGAATTGTGGGCTACGCTCGGGGACTTCGTCATTCACCAGACCAATGTTCCTCCTCGACCACCGAGCACGTTATACTCTTCGACCACGCTTGGGGACTTGTCGACCACACCTCATGCTGTGCTTGGGGACTGCTTCAACCACTCTTCGACCACAGCTTGATGACTGATTTCCGGAAGACTTGGTGATGGAACCTGCAGCTAGACCTCTGAGCTCGGGGATTCATCGCTAGACCTCCGAGCTCGGGGATTCATCGCCAGACCTCCAAGCTCGGGGACTCATCGCCAGACCTCTGATCTCGGGGATTCAACTTCAGACCTTCGAGCTCAGGGATTCATCGCCAGACCTCCGAGCTCATGGACTCAACGCCAGACCTCCGAGCTCGAGGACTCATCGCCGGACCTCCGAGCTCGGGGACTCATCGCCAGACCTCTGAGCTCGAGGACTCATCGCAAGACCACCAAGTTCAAGGACTCGTCCCCAAATCTCTGATCTCGGGGACTTGTTAGACCACTTCCTGATGAAGGATTCGTCTCGCTCGACTATGTGTACTATGCTTGCATACAGTCGATGGACACTTGTTATTATTGAACCTTGCTACAAGGCTCATCTTTCGCCTTCTAGCAAGCTCGATGACTACATCATATATGATGCACCTAACGGTGCATCATATTTATTGGTTCTTGAGGATTGTTTTTTAGACCCTGGCACCACGTGCCTACGTCACCTACTACCAGGCTCGGGGACTAAGTGGGTACACTTCACCTGATGGTGAATTGTTTCTATTTTTTGACCCCTACACTCTGGAATTTTTTGTACGTTACTTCTGACAATTACGCACACTTACATTTTTTCAAAAATACAAGTGGGTACACTTCACCAGGAAAGAAAATTTTTCTTTTTGGACCACTATGCAATCTTCACCGACAACTACAGTCTTCATCAGTAATCATGGTTTACTGATTCCTGATCCAGACGGAACACTAGCACATGCTCTGTATGGCAATTGTAACCGGCTAAGATTAGGAATCCTTATCCGGCTCTGTATGGCAATTGTAACCGGCTAAGATTAGTTTCCAGATCTATAACCTTGCCTCCCAGACTATATAAGGAGGGCAGGGACCCCCTCAAAACATCGAAACATACTCTAGGGCAATCTAGCTTGTAATACATTGTTCAAGATAGCATAACAAAGCAGAGCAGGACGTAAGGTATTACGCCCACACGGTGGCCTGAACCTGGATAAACCCGCGTGTTGTTCTGCATCACCATCTCGTTCGTGGCTTGCACACCTGTCTGCCAACAATCTACTACTTTGGGCATACCCCTCGTTAGACTGCCGACCAGGTTTTATCGACACCCACCTGTTGTAGATGACCTATTCTATCACAGGTGCTGCAAGTACTGCCTTCTCCCGGCTGGGGATGAAGAATAGGCTGTCAGGCACAGTCCCTACTAGTGTTCTTACCTAAGATGCTTTTGTGGGACATGACCTTACTCTGGTAATGTATTTGAACTTATGAAGTTATGTATCGAACTATGTTGCTTCCACGAAACAAACTCGGTTTGTAATATTTTATGTTGAACTCTGATGGATGTAATCCATATGCTAAATGTGAACTGTTGTAACAAATGATGTGTTGTGTTAAATCACTACGATCTTGGCTTGTATGTTGAAAGTTGTTTGAAATCCTTCGAGATTTTTGGACTACCGGGGTTATGGGAGATTAAGTACAGGAATTTGATCACTTCGGTGATTGTTTTTGTACTTACGTTCTTATAATTTGGTTAGTTCTATTACAACTACCATGGGCATACCCATCGGTAGACTACCGACCATATCTCTTCGACAGTGGCGCGCCAGGTAGGGGGTGTGCATGTAGACTCCATGGTGAGCCAGATGGTCAACTTCCCTGCTTGCATGGTCCTTCCAGCGGGCCTAATGTTAATGATCATGACGTTCACTTGGACCACCGGCATTGATGGTCCTACCGAAGTCGTGGAGGTGGTGCAGGCTCCTCCTGCGCCAATCGAATCTACATCAACAACGACGGATTCGATCTCAGGACTAGTCTTGGGGTTGTCTCCTCCGACCACCCGCCGTCCGCTTCCCCGCTACCAAGGGAGGCGTCTCGACAATACCGATCTGATCGAGTCTATCGATTGGGTCACCACAGGCCTGGCTAAAACCCTAACCTTAGTAGATTCGATCAGAGATTGATCTGCTGAGGACTGCCATTCATGATCTGCTCAGGCTGGTTGCTAGAGGCGTCTTGACCCCGATCTCATGATCACAGCAACTCTAGAGGGGTGGACGGTTTGTTATCGACTAGTAACTGCAACCAGCCTGAGGTCAGGGGATTACAAAGCCCTAATGGAGCACTTATCCAACACCTACCCATACAGGCTGGTGAACATGGCGTCTGAGTACACCGCCCGCATACCACATCTGTTCGTGGATCCTGCTGAGCGTGACCACGTTTTAGATCTCTGTCTGATAGACCTGCCTGAACCAGACCACCCTTTGCCTACTATCAATGTGGTAGAGGTCAGGCAGATCGAAGAGGACTCGCTCTCTACAATCCACGAAGAAAGTACCAGATCTACCAGATCTCACAGGACTAACTATACCCATACCCTCATTGATCCATATGGGTAGGAGTTCCTGGCTTTTCCACCTAGTTTCAAAGGCGCTGTCTTCGCCATTAGCAATGATGAGCCCCCTCGTGATGGGGAGACCAATCAAGAGAGGGTCGCTCGGGAGGAAAGAAATGCTGATCGTAGGGCTCAGAGAGTCAACCTAGAGAATGTTGAAGAGGATGCGGCTGACGCAGGCGTGGATGTCCAGCATGATATCTGTCGTGATCTGGCTGATGCATTTGACATGTGCGACAAACAACAAGTTTTCAAGATGCCAAGCGCCAACATTACCGTTGCCATGAATGAACTAAATAAGTTCCCCGAATCCTTGGCACTTGACGCTGTCAAGGCTTATTTGAAGGCGGCCACAGTCCAGGTCAACGAGAGGCGTCCACCCGCTCCATCGGTGTCCACCACCCGAAGTCATCGGTAACGAGGTTCCTAGCAACAGGGATGTCCCTATCTTTACGAGGGCCACGACATGAACTATGAGGCCCATCGTCCCTGAGATTAAGGCGGAAGATGCAATGCTGACCAGTGAGGCGAGCATGATGCTGATCAAGGGGAGGACACAACCAACAAGGCGGGTGTGGCGCACGTCATGGAGGCGAGCGTGCTGCAAACCATAGCGGTGGTCGTGGTAGACAACGCAGTGCCGACTAGGAAGTGGAGCAGCCTGGAGGTGACCTCCACGACCATCTCAGTGCCAACATGAATTTGAGGGATCACATCGAGAACAACCGAGAAGAGCGACATGCATCTGAGATGCAGCGCAGGCGTGAACACGGTGTACCCGACCGTGGCTACGCACCACGTGTTGGCTACATCCCCGCCCTTCTGTGTAACACCCCAGGTGTTTGGCTTGCATTGGTGCATGTGCATTGCATAACATAAGCACATTCATTTCATTATCACATGTTCATCATCCTATGTTTCAATGTTTTAACATAATGTTTCAGTAGTCCTTATGTATGAGTGTGTCATATGTGATGTTCCTATGTAATACCTAGTACCCTAGAGGGGTTGTACCTATCCTAGGTACCATGTTTCAACTATTGCATGCCTCTGTTTCAGTGTTTCAATCAACTGTTTCATTTGTTTCAGTGAATGTTGTGTATGTTTCAAGTCATTGTTTCAATTGTTTTGAGAAGCTAGAGTACTTATATCACATGCAAATGAATGCGGTGACTCACCAAAACACCCTAGCTACATTTAGAATGTCATTAGGAATAATATTCGTGAAGGTCATTAGTTCTAATTAAGCTTCTAAGTATTGGTGTGACTTGTGTTGACCCTAGAACTCTTTTGTTTGACTATTTAAAAAGTGCTGCTAGAAGTCAATGCATGGTGGTGCATGCTTAAACAAAGTTGTAGAAAATTTGTTATGGAACAAAAGTTGTAATATGGTCATCTCATGAAAATGACCAGAACACCCTTAAAAAGTGGCCCACAAGGCAGAAGTAGGGGCTATTTGGGCACTTAGCAAATTTGGCTAAGTCAAAATGCAGTTAACAGTTTCAAGGTACCCACTTTTGGAGCCTTGTAACTCTCAAACCAGGCCGAACTACCTCTAGCTCCAATTGACAAAATCAAAGTTCACATATAGCTCTATAAGATTGTCAATTATAGCTTCTACTAATTCGAGTTAGTTTGGGAGATCTTGATTGTTGAGAAAATGAGTTTTAGTCGGCATCATCGAGCTCTGAACGCTAAGGAGCTAGGCTCGGTGGCCGACCGGCCACAGGTCGTTGCCACTGTGTGGCCATGCCGTGGCGTCCGTACGCCGGTTGTGGGCTCACTAGTTAGGCTGGAGTGGCCTCAAGGGCATCACGACGCCCCTGCCTCATCTTCTGCTCACTCACTTCACCCCTCCATCTCTTGCTCGCGCACTCAAAAAGCCGTAGTTGCAGCACATCGCCACTGTGAGCTCCGCCATAGCTGAGAACCCACACTGCCGCGTCTCTGCTCCACTGCTCACGTTTGTAGCTCTGCTATGTCCTCCTCTACCCTGGCGACCTCCTTGCTGAGCCAGCGGAGTCCCGATGAGGCCGCATTGCCATTTCTGCCCTCGCGGGAACCTCGCCGGAGCACCGCCGTGTTGGTGCTCACCGTGGCTAGGCATCTCCGGTGCCCTTCTCTTCTCTCTTTCTAGCGCATCGAGCTCCTTGTGTAGCCCTGATGCTCGAGCCAAGCCCAGTCGAGCTGCTACCGGCCGAAGATGGCCAGCGCACCGTCGAGTAGCGCCGCCGTGCCGCCATTACCACCGGTAGGCTAGCTCCGGTAGTTTTGCGCCCCCATCTTCACCACCCTTCGGTGTGGCTCGTCGCGTAGATCACGTAGGTGCCACCCCCTCGCCGGAACCCTCACCAGCGGCGAGCTTCACCGTCGTCTTCTCCCTCCCTTGCTCTCTGTCCCTCTGGCCAGCGAGCCCCGCTGTTAGTGCGGTCAGGCAGGAGATGGCCATGGGCCGAGCGGTTTGACCAGGCCGGCCCAGTTAGGGTCCATGTGGTTCTTCTTTTCTTTTTCTTTTTCCACATTTTGATGCCAACTTTGAAAATGTGTAACTTGAGTTTGGTAGATCCAAGTGAGTTGGTTCAAATTTTGTTAGGCTTTGGGTTGTATCTAGTTTTTATTAAAAATATAAAATAGGTCATGTTCTGTTATGGAAAATGAAGTTATTAATTATGCCTTTTATGCATGCATGAAAAGGGGAAATCATATCTCTTTGTTTATAGCTCCAAATGACTTGAAATTTTTATGGAGTGATGTTTATGCCTTAAGTAGCTTGTAGTTTAAATTTCATCAATTTTGGATGCTGGAGGATGGAGTTAGATATTTATCTTGTTTGCTTGGATGAATCTTGTGTGAATTTTCATAATTTATCTATAGATCCAGTAAAGGTAAAATTTGGTAAGTGCTATTCTCATGTTAGTAGGAACCTAAAAATATGAAATCTGTTGTTTGACACTTTTCAATAGGGTTTCTCATTTATGCCAAAATCAGCCTTTCTATCTATTATTTTTAGTATAGTAAAATATACTTTCTCAAATGCTATAAGAATTTTATGGTAGTCTCCTGGAAGCATGTGGTAGCCACTGTAATTTTTGTAGAATTAATTGTGGAGTTTTGATATAGGTTCCTTATTCCACCTAATTATCTAAATAAATTAATAAAGTATATTAAAGAAAGTATTTAGATGTTGGCACCACACTTTCTGGTGTTCTTTTGATATGTGTAATAAGTTGGTAAACTTGGTTTAGCTCAAAGGTGCTTTTGCTACATCACTAAATATTTAATTTAGTGAATCTGCTAATTCTAGACATATTTTGAGATATTGTTAATTACTCTATGTAAATGGTGGTTTCGTGTCTTATGGTCTATAATAAAGTTGCTGTAAATTTCATGATCTAGTTGCTGTTAAATTTTAGTGGCATTTGGCCATATAGTTTAGGAGTTATAGCTGTTCAAATTTGGCTCTCGGCTTTGGCTGCTCTCTGTTTGTACAGAATAGATTCTGTGTTTACTTTAATTCGACCTTGTAAACTTTAGAATAATGCTTTGATGTTTATAAATTATTTGTAGATAATTTCATAAGCTTTCAATAATGTCCTCTTTCAAGTCAATTGGATTTGTAGAACTCCTTTTGTGATTGATTTAATGAACTGCTCCTTTGTATGTGAAACCTGAACTTTCTGATTAAGTGTGCCTTTATTATACTTAAGCATGTTGGTGATGTATTAGGTGCTTAAATTTAATTAAGGTGAGTTTAGGTGCAGGTGTTAGGCCTTTAACTGAAGATGAACATCTTTATCTTAGGTTGTGCAAGTTAGGTGAGTTTAATCTTGTTCTTTAGCAGAAAGATAGACACATGTTTTTAAAGTGATTTGAATAGAGCTATTCTTACTTGGTAAATGGGGGTCCAGTGATGCTTTGTTAATTACCTACTTACTATTATTCATCCATCATAAGCACCATGTCACTCTTATGCATCCATGATATACATCTTGTGCATATGAATGCAATAAGTGTACTGGAGGGCGTGACTTTGCTGTAATTCGACGGGACGAGCCAGGGAGCTCCAGAGGTGCAGCAGCCCGATCCTAAAGTTCAGGAGGTGCAGCTCGCAGCCGAGGAGCCATGAGAGGTGGTGGCTGAGTGGCCGGATCACAAGCCATGCAACTTTGTTAAAGGCAAGCCCCAGAGCATTATAAGCCTCCTAATTTCTGAAATGCAATTAAGTATTATATATATATATTGTTGCATTAAGTTATAGGTGTTGGATGAAAACACTTGTTGCATTGATATCCAATCCTTGTCCAGAGATTATACCATGAATTCTATGTAGCTCAGGCTCGAGTAGATGCTTAGCCCTGCTTTAAGCGGTAGAAGTCAGGTGATTTTCTGTCACCTGCGAGCTATAGGAATATACATGTGACACAGTTGGCTATATTTGCTATCGTAGAAAAGAATCTATCTTAGTTTGAAATAAAGACCGGGCAAAGGCTTGCCGGTGTGCAGTGACTCCGTCTGTGTCGCTTAAGGACCGATTCATGGAGCCTTTCCTGTTCATGTTGAATGCATGCCTCTCTCTTAGTTGGATGGGTCTGGAGACCAACCACAAAGCTGAGTAGCTCAACTCAGGCTGAGCTCCGGTAAGTATAAAGTACACCTCAGAAGGGAGCCATAGGCGTGAGTCCAAGGGCAAGTGATTTAAAAGTCCTGATCGTCCTGGCAGAAGGGTAATCCCTAAGAGTGCTGGCGCTAACTGAACCCGTGAAGTTGGTTCCTGAGTTGTACCAAAGGTGACCCATGGCTACCCTTGCAAAGTATGCTAGGGTGGGAGTTAGGAATACCCCCTCAGCTGAGTTGTAATTCGATTTGAGTCGCCATCTCTCACCGGTTAGTGAGAACTTGACGGGAGTATCTCCAAAGTAGATGCACTAAATAATAATTATGGTTCAGGAATGATGATATGATGATGATGGCCTTATTATACCTGCTATGGTTAATATTGTTTGCTCCTAATAAGTGAGTGCTCTAGTACAGGTGCTAATATAGTTGATAGGTTAATGATGATGAACTTGATGCTAAGTTTAATTGGTTACTTGTGCTCATAAGCTTTTTTATGCAAATGCTTCAAGCTAGCCCCACCTTATAAAGCCTTGCATGATCCTTGGTGTCCTTTATTTCGGGTTTATGATGGGTAAGTCTAGCTAAGTACCTTCTCGTACTCAGGGTTTATTTCCCACCAGTTGTAGATGATGTTCTTTTCTAGGTGCTGCAACTACTGTCTCCTCCCATCTAGAGATGCGGACTAGATCGTTGGACGCAATCTCTACTAGTTATCTTATCTAAGATGCTTTTGTGGGACATAACTACTATCTGGCAATGTATTTGAACTTATGAAGTTATGTATCGAACTATGTTGCTTCCGCAAAACAAACTTAGTTTGTAATATTTTATTTTGAACTCCAATGGATGTAATTTGTAACAACCTAGATGTTTGGCTCCCATAATTGCACTTGAATTTCATAAATATGAGCATAATTCATATCATTATGCATTTGTTTTGCTTGCAACAGGGGTATGTAACATGCTATCTTAAGTTTGTTTAAAAAAATAGCTAGCTTATGAAATGTGAGTGGTGCAACATGTAGATGCAACATGGGTATCTCATACTTTGAAACATGGTAATGTGGGTAGTATAACATGATAAGATTAATTGCTGCAACATGAGCTTGAAACATATGCAACATGGTAGTTTGGATGTTTGTTGTGTTTATTTCAACATATTTGACATTGAGTTTGTGTGTAACCAAAGTGTACAGTGGTCAATTATGTCCTATAGTACCTTAATCACACTTAGGATCATTAGTGGAACAATGTTCATGTTGACCAAAATGACCAAAATGCCCTCTATGTGATGTTGAACAAGTTTTGACCACTAGAATGAGCTAGTTTGACTGTTTAGAAAATCCAGCTTAGAGACCTTGCATGGAGGTGCACCCTAAATCAAATTGTAGCCAATTTCATGGTGGACAAAAGTCTCAATATGGCCATCTCATGAAAATGGCTAGAACATGCTCAAAAGTGGCCCAGAAGTCAGGTCTCCATGCTGATTTCAGACTTAGAAATTTTTCTAAGTCATGCACTGACATACAGTTTCACTCTACACCACTTTGGAGCCATGTAACTCGTAAACCATGGTGAACCAGTCCAAGCTCCAATTGACAAAGTTGTAGTGCTCATCTAGCTCTACAACTTTGCTGTTATCGCCTCTTGCTAATTCAAGCCTGATTAGGAGTAATATGGCCTCAAAATGGTGCTGTCAGTCACAGTTTTCGGCTTCCATTCAGACCTTCAGAGCATTGTTGTGGCCGACAGTTTCAGGCCGTCACCGCCGCGTGTCCTCCACGCGCCGCGCATGACCTGGCATCTTGGCCAGCTCCTCAACACGAAGAGGAGCGTCCCCGCTGTCGCCCAGACCACGCGCGCCCATTCCCTTCCTCTCTCGCGCGAGCTTGAGGCATAAAAACGTCGTCTTCCTCCCTCCCGAGACACGCCGGTGAGCTCGTCCGGCTGTATCATCATGGCATTCCCCAATCCCCTCCGCCCAGAGCCTTCCTGTCATGGAACCGTCCAAATTATAAAAGCACAAGTACAAAAACAATCACCGAAGTGATCAAATTCTCGCACTTGAGCCCATATAACTCCGGTAGTCCAATGAAATCACGAGGGATTTCAAACCAACCAACATACCAGCCAAGATCGTAGTGATTCAACATAACAAGTCACATGTTACAACCATTTCACAAGTAATTCAATATACATCGGAGTTCAACGTAGTTATTACAACTTAAGTTCAAAAGTAGCGGAAGCAAAGTAATTTGAAACTAACAACAACCTTATTTCAAATACATGCCAGTACGAAGGTCGACTTCCAACAAAAGCATTAGAGAGAAGATAACTTAGAAGGATCATGCCCGTGATCACATTCCGCCTCTAAGGCAGGAGCCAACCAACTCTTGTAGTTGCCAAGATACATCACAACCTGCAACAAGTGGGGATAAAACCCTGAGTACAAGAAGGTACTCAGCTAGACTTACCCGTCATAAACCAGAAATAAGGTGACACCAAGGATCATGCAAGGCTGATTTGAAGTGGGCTAGCTTGACAACATTTTGCATAAAATATTATTATGGATAAGTAATCATTAATGCTTAAGCATCAAGTTAATTATCATTAACCTATCATCTATATTAGAACTTGTACTAGAGCACTCACTTTATTAGGAGCAAACAATATTAACCATAGCAGGTATAAATTGAGGCAACATATACATCACCATCTAATTAACCATCCGTTCAATTTAATTGAATCTACGTTGCCGCTGCTCAAGTCAAGTGCTCACTAACTGGGAGCGACGGCGATTCGAATCGAGTTCCTATCCAGCTGGAGGGTTATTTCTAACACTCACCGAGTCACGCCTGGCGAGGTGAAAGTCCTATGTTTGGTGTTGGTAATTAGTGACAATGCCTAAGTACTAATCCTATGCCTAAGTTGTATGTAGCATATGAGGATTAGTACATTCCAAGGTTGGTGGCAAGATGGACATGGTGATCATGATGGCCACACTTGGATTTGGATGCAACCCTACGTGATCAAGGCAAAGGTATATGCTTAAGGGTTGTGTTTTAGTAACCAAGACACCTAGTGGGTGTGGTTACATTATAGGATAGATAGCTGTACTATAAAGAGGGGAATGAAGCGGCTATTGAACTCCTAAGTGCCTCTAGATGTGCTTTTCATAATCATATGCATTTGGATAGAACTAATAACGCTTCGAAAAATGATTGTGAAAATGCTAACACACTCGCACATGACGTGATCACTTTGGTGGTGTTAGCACATTTGCGATGGCGTTGGAGTTTGAGCGGTAAAGAGGGTTTGGGGTCCTCTCTCCCTCCCGCCGAGCTTGCGAGGCGGGATTCAGGCGTTTTCGAGGAGTTGAAATGACTATTTTCCACTACGCCAAAAATCGGAAATCAAACAGAAGCGAATGGAGGTCACAGTGGTGACCGGACGCTGGACTGGATGCGGTCTCTTTTGACCGGACGCGTCCGGTCAGCGTTCAGCGTCTGCGCGAGTTTCAGTTTGTTGATCGGACGCGCGGTGCGTCCGGTCACGACCGACCGGACGCGTCCGGTCGTTGAGGGAGCTTACTGGACTCCAACCGGACGCGGGCACTGGGGCGTCCGGTCAGTTCTCCAGCGCGTCAGGTCGCTGTTTCGATGTGCGCTGCTCAAGCTTGACCAGCGCGTCTGGTCCATCACGGGACCAGCGCGTCCGGTCGTTGCGAGCAGCGCGTCCGGTCGGTGGTTCGCGTATGTAGCCGTTGTGCGATCGGCGCGTCCGGTCAGCATGACTTCGGTTGTTTCAAGTGCATAACGGCTATATTCGAAGGGGTACGTCTATAAATACTCGTTGGCCGGCTCAAGGCTCTCCCTCTTGGACATTTGACATACTTGTGAGCACTTTGAGCTAAGCAACTCCCCTCCCACTCATCTCTCTTGCTTCTTTGCATATTCAAAGTGAGATTGAGTGATCCAAGTGCATTTGCATTGTGAGATTGCATCTAGTTGGCACTTGGTGGTTGATTTGCTGCGGGATTCTTGTTTCTCTTGGTGGTTGCCGCCACCTAGACGGCTTGGAGCAGCTTGGAGGCGTTGGCAAGAGTTGGTGATTTTTCTTGGCCACCTCCGGTGATTGTGAGGGGTTTGTGCCTACCTCGGCGAAGCGCCAAAGGCAACATTAGTAAATTGCTCGTGTCATTGCAACCTTTTGCCATTTGGTAGGTTCTTGTGGCGCCTTTTGAGAGGCTCGGTGTGAGATCGATTAGCCACCGAACCACATGGTGAAGAGGGACACAACGGGGACTAGCGTGCCGGCAAGCACGTGAACCTCGGGATAAATCTTCGTGTCATCACTTTCATATTGTGATTGATTGATCCCGGTGTTCGGTTGTCTTGGTATTCATTGTTGATCATATTGGTTGGCTCAATACTTCGCCCCTCGGTGAAACTCTCCTAACTCAACTCCGCATTACTTTCTTAGTTATCTTTGCTAGCTAGTTAGCTTTGCTAGAGTAGCTCTTTTGTGTAGCTTGCTAGTTGCAGTTGTAGTTGTAGTTACCTTCTCGGTTTGACTTGTGCGGTTGAGTGCCATTATACTAGAATTGTGAATTGGATAGGTGGCTTGCAAACACCCCGTAGGCTAAGCTAAACTCGCATCTTGCTATTTGTTGTATTGATAAACTTGTTAAGCTTGTCTTTGTAGAAAATTTTAAAAGGCTATTCACCCCCCCTCTAGCCATCAAGACCTTTCACGAGGGCTGCTCAGGTCACCTTTGGTACAGTTCAGGAGTCGCGGGTTCGACTGATGCCGCATCCCCAAGGGCGACACTCTGCCAGGTGCTAGGGACTCTAACCCCCCCTTGGTCTCATGCCAATGTCCCCAAGCACATCCTTACTACCTCCAAGATGCGACCTACCCTTCGATTCCCGACCTGAACTGTATTACTCGGATTCACGGTCGGAACGACTTATCCGGCCAACTAAGTGTTAGACTGCGTTCAACATGACTCAAGGACGTACAGCGAATCGGTCCTTAAACGACTCAGACAGGCATAGATCCACACCCAAGACCTCCATGCCTTGTTGCTTCACTATGGTCATCCCGCCCGGTCTCATTTTATTTTATTAACACATGGTTCTTTTCCACGATAGCAAATATAGCCAACTGTGCCATATATGAATATCCCTACATCTCGCAGGTGACAGGAAATCACCTGACTTCTACTGTGCCATATATGAATATCCCTATATCTCGCAGGTGACAGGAAATCACCTGACTTCTACCGCTTAAAGCAGGGCTAAGCATCTACTCGATCCTAGTCTATGTAGGATTCAAGGATTCATATATCTAGACAAGGAATGATATAATGCAGCAAGGGTTTCCAACCAACTCCTACCACTTAATGCAACAATACTTATAACATATATAGAATTAATTGCTTTGAAGGTAGGAGGCTTATAATGCTCCGGGGCTTGCCTGGGATCCGACTCAAGTTAGAGTATGTCAGGTGAAACCCGCTTGGCGAGCATCCTCCAACCTAGCACTTGTTCGATCCTTCTATCTTCGGGATGGATCCACCAACACCATCTTCTGGTTAGCTCCACATCACGTCCTTCACGTGTTTGAGCTAGCGTACCTAAATGAGGTGCAACAATGCATATGTATGAATGCATAGAAGTGCAATAAACAAAGTAATCATGCAAGCATACCAAAGTTCACATAAACGCCTAGAGCTAATTAACTTAATCCTCACTAAGGCATAACATAGAAGACGGCAAGCGCACCAATCAAGACACAAGTTTCATAAGATCACAGGGTACCAACCCAAGTACCATCAAAGATATGAGTCACACTTCAACACACAAGCATGACAAGGTGAATTAAAGCACTAAAACTAGAATTTGCCACCTTCTAGACATCAGGACAGCAGCTGAGTAATTTAGTCATAACTGGAGATCTACAACTCCAAAAGATGTGCAACTAGACATTATGGAAAGCTTATAAAATTGTATACAATTCCTTTAATATCACCTAAGCTTGATTCCCAAGCTTAATGGGTCAAAAATATGAAACTACAGAACCTGGTCTGCTCCAAACAGAGAGCAACCAAATCTGGGACCTGACTTTAAACATCTATAACTCAAAAATTACTTATCCAAATGCCACCAAATTTTAACAGAAGCTAGATACATAAATTATCTACAACTTTTGTATAAACAAGTTTCACAACAAAGCACATTATCATAAAGAACTTTGCTAAGTTCCCAGATTTGTCCAGAAACCTCATTTGCAAGAAATAATTATTAACTTATGTTGCAAACATATAATTGGACAAAACCAACTTTACCAACATGTCACCCATGACTGATGAACACCATAAAACATAGTGCCCATTACTAAATAAATTCTTTTAATACATTTTCTTAATTTATTTAGATAATTAGGTGGAATTATGAACACCTATCAAAAGTGGACAATAATTTCTACCAAAATTACAGTGGCCTAAATATGCTCCCATTAGTCTACTATCCAAATTTAAAGCCATTTGGACATGTATATAAACCTCCATGAAAAGAACAAATGGCTATTACAACAATAAATCATGTGAGAGCAAGATGGATCAATAACTCACTCATACTACAACCAAAAATCATGAAATTTTTACCACACCTCAAACATTACATGAGTAGCATGCTACAAAAATTTCACCTCATTTGGATCCCTACAGTTGCATTTATGAAAATAACAAATACAACTAACAATGAAAACCTAGATGCAAAGATCTATTTTTAGAACTAAAAATTTAACCTAAAACATGACATATTATAGATCCACTGCATAGACAATTTCACAAGGATTCCAAAAAGTCCTCATTTGCTATTTTATGAATTTTCTAAGATTTACTATGAATTTCCAAAGTTTCAGCCATAAAATGAATAAAAGAAAAAGGAAAAAGAAAAACTACAATATGCGTCACTATTCATATGAGTCACAAACTTCGCAGTTAGATGCCTTCCCTTTGTCAAATTCTTGCGTGAAGTCCTTGACGGGATTTGGAACAGAGGAGGGCACCGGAGCTCACTGCCCCAGCTAGAGGAGGCCACGCCGGCGTCGGCTGAGGGGCGGGGAAGCATCCAGGCGTCCGCGCGCACCCGGTGGTGGCCTTGGCTCGCTCCACGGCGGTCCGAGGCGAGCCAGCCACGCGCACAGGCACCGGCGGCAAAATAGCTTCGCGACGACGAGCAGTGACGGCGGACTAAAGGTCGGCGTGAGGGTGCTGGAGCTTCGTCGGGATGAAGGAGTAGCCGCGGAGCCGGAGGCAAGCTCGGGTGGCCTGCAAGCACGCGATGCGGAGGAGCGATGGCAGCAGCTCTGTTCGGCCATGGAGGCGGTGGCAGTGCTAGCAGCAACCTTGGTGGTGGCCGTGGTGGTGCTCAGCTTCCGCGCTCTGGCAAGGGAGAACAAGGAGGGCGAGCAGGGCAGCGAGGGCGTGGCGGGATGATCGGAGCACTAGGCAGTGACGCCGTTGGAGGAGGAGCAGCGATGGTCACGGCTCTGCTTGTGCTCGACTTCCATGACGACAAGAGCAAGACAGAGTGAGAGAGATGAGGGAGACTGAGGGGCTCGGGTTATCCACATTGACGAGCGTGGCGACGCGTGGATACGAGGTGGCGGTCATGCAAGCGAGCACGAGGACCACACGGCGTAGCGCGTCTGGGCGTGGTCGGCCATGACTCGCTGTAGTTCAAAATCACAATGGAGCTGACAATACCACCGCGAAAGTTCAACTGAAACATCAACTTTCCCATCCTGCATCTCCCGGTCCGGTTGTCTATGGAATCCGGTGCAAGAGGAAAAGTTGTAGATCTTTGTGTGGTGAACAATGTTGCTTTAAGGATCATGAGCTAACTCGGCCTAGATTGGAAGATATGGAGCTCCAAAGTGGGGTACACGAAACATAACCCTGCAGTTCAGTTTGAAACTAGCTGAAACTGCATTGTTCGTCCATCTCCATCTCCCAAACCGAGTAAGGAAATGCTAAACCAATTCCATAATGTTGTAGAGCTATATGAGGCCGACAACTTTTCTTACAAAAGTTTGGCCAAAATCGACATGGTTTGCAAACTAATATTCACCGAAGATAGGTACACGAAAACGAAATCCCGGAATTCTATCATCCCAGACTTAACCGATTTTTCGTCCCTGAAAACAGCACAAGATTCGATTTTGCGAACCCTATCTAACCAAGCTAGGCACAAAATCAGCTCTTGCTCATTAAACAAAGTTTGTAGTACTAAAACCAAACTACAATTATTATTTAAGGATCAAGGTTTGAATCAGCTTGTGTTGCAAGATATAAAGCTCCAACTAAGGCACCTAGTACTAAAACAGCATAAGGACTTAGCCAAATTTTGCAAGGGCCAATCAGCCCCTATTCCTGGCTCGTGGGCCACCTTTGAGATTGTTCTGGTCATTTTCATGAGATGATCATTAAACAACTTTTGTTCCATAACAAATTTGCTACAACTTTGTTTAGGGGTGCAGCTACAGGAAAACACTTTTAGCTACCCTTTTAAAACAGTCAAGCAACTGTGCTCTCTAGGTCAAACAAGGTCAAATCAAGGTCAACTATCACTTAGAGACTTAATTAGTCAACATGGTCAACATGAACATTGCTCCATTAAGTGTCCTAAGCATAGTTAAGGTATTGTAGAGGCTAAACATACACACCATTGTTGGGCATTCTTAACGTCACTACCAAAAGTAGACTTAGTTTTCTAATTCTGATAACGGCGCCAAAAATGCCAAACCTATCCCTCATGCCACTTAAGCCAAGTTGTCATCCCCAGCATGACATGAGAGACGCGGTATTGAAATATGCATTTGCTCATCAAGATAAATAATAAAAGGGATCTGCAAGCGCACAGATTAATCTAAACATCATGTTTCAGAAGCATGTTTCAGTTATAATCTAAACAAGCATATAACTTATCATTTCATGTGACTTTTTGATTCCAAACATCATGAAACTTTTCCAGGGGTCACTATAGATAGAGAGTGATGTGCGACACATGAAAGAAGTGACATCAACACTCACTTGCATTACCAAGCATGAACACATAACATACACACTTGAAACACAATTAACAAAAGTATGTTGCATATGTTTCAAGGAGGTGTTGCAAGCACATTCCATATACACATGTTTCATATGTTCCATGCTCGTATATGAACAAATGATGCTTAGGCCTACGCAATGCAAGTCTCCAAATTGCAAGCCTAACACCTGAGGTGTTACAGCCCTCCCCCGTTAAAGGAATCGCGTCCCGAGATTTAGAACGGAAGACTTTTAAGGAAGAGAACCATGTTATCTAGTTTCCAACATCCACTATAGCACTTGGCTATGAAGCTTCAACATTAGTGGAACTTATTTGGTCAAGGCACTTTCTAATACTTACTCTTCATAGTAAACTTTGTCTGAAGAATTTCCTTCATTGACTTTCATAAAGCATTGTTACTTTGGGAGTAATCCAAGATAGCACAGTACTGCATTCTCAGTGTACGGAGATCATTTGGTCCATGAGCGAACCACTCACAAGTATCTGATTCTTTAGTGAACATAGCATAGTCCGTATGAACTTTATACTAGACCGAAATCTTCAGAAGTAAACTTGTTGAAAGGACCCTATTTTCACAAAGTTTGAAAAGTAGTCCTCTACCAAAATGGCTTAAGCACAACCTTCCAAAGGGTGAGATCATAGATGACAAACACCCTCAGAGGTTATATGATACTGACTAACCAATAGATAAGGTCTATACTGGTCGTAATGGTTCAATCCTTCAGATATCAACTAATGGAACACTACTTAAGGTTTCATGTGTGCAGTTCTTTTTCTTTGATGACAATACTGTATTATCTGAGTCAGTCGAGGGATTAGTGAATGTGATAGCTGACTCTATCGGCTTCGTATTTCTGCCAAATGTTACCTAAGAAGATTCTCTTATCCAAAGGCAATAGTTTTCTGGGTTGAATCAGATGCAACCTCTTGGGTAAAAACATTTATAAGGTACCAAAGTATGTCATCATTGGAAAATCATTACCAAAGAAAATATGTAGCGAGGCCTTAAGGACAACAAAAGTTGTAAATATTCACTAAACCGCTGGGAGTAGTTTACCAGCAAGCGGTTGAGTAAAATTTTCCTTCGTGACTTATTTGGACCATAAGTTGAGTTGACTTGTAGCATAACAACTTCGTCAGGCCAACTTTTCACCTTGAGGCTTCCTCTTTAGGATCAAACAACAGATCTAAGATGGGAAATCTGTTGTTTGACACTTTTCAAATTGCTTTCGAATCGCGATGGTATAAATTGATTTGCAGAAACCAAGGCTGCTCATACATTGTGGATACGAGAAAGCAAAAGCAAACGAAAGAGTGTAAACTAGTATCTGTGGGACCTCAAAAGGGCCATCCAACAGCAGATCTCGACCATTAATTTACATACCAATCCGATGATGCACACGCTTTGAACTTGCGGGTTACTTTTGCAAGGCAAAACGCATACTCTACCTGGAGAACATTCCTACAAGGATAAGGAACCGCTTTTGAATATTCCTCGACACTTCGTCCAATAAAGTTATGAACAACCGTTTGTGGCACCTATGGGCACAAGGATGCGGATCAGAACTAGGGCATACTTTCTCTAATTCTTCACCTCAGCTGATTGAACACCTTACACTATCTGTGTGATTGTCCAAGACGGATTTTACTTGATCACAATGGCTCTGGAAGATAGAGTATCGCTCATGTTGTTGGCTAGTTGATCAACTTCTTGTTGGTTATTGCTCTGTAAGACATAGCCTTCGTAGCTACCAAAGAGTCATTACCTAGTTGGAGATTAACGTTCCTATTGGTAACTAATCAGTTGTCTCTCAACACTAACAATTCCAAATTTTGACTCTTGACCACAATAATCGTGGTTGACGCAGAACGAATGGTTACCATCGAGGTCAGTAGATAGGGAGTCACACCAGAGATGGTTGATTTCAATTGTATTGTCATTATGCACCCAAGATTGAGACTTGGATACCTCGGGTCATATGCACAATGCAACAATCGATTCTCATCCCATAGATAACTTGTCCAACATTAAGTGTTGTGTATCCTTTTTATCCAATAGAAATGGGAAACGTTGCTCCCTAGATGGTGGTCGTCAATACTTGGGACAACTAAGTAGAGTCACATGTCTACCACTTCTTGCGGTCTATTAATGTTTATGTGGGTGAACTGTTCTTCAAAGATTATCCTCTTAGCAACTTCAGGAGGAAGCTCTACTACTTTTGGTTCGATATAAGGGTCTTTTGATAAGATATGGGAAAACAACCAAGGAAGAAGGTCACGTGAACATCACATCAATGTTGTTCTGCAATGAATTATGATTAGAAACCATGATACCAGCGCGTGCCGAGCAGCACAACCTTGTGTGTGCACCCACAGGAGTCTCTCGGTTTCGTCACGGCACCATTAGTTGCTACTCATAACACCATTACTGAACATACACCCGATGAGGAATTTCAAATGGCACAGATTGGGTTGTCCGAACAAGCACCATACCAAGGAGGGATAGCAAGTAAAGGTAGTCACAAGGTTTAGAATCAACGAGGAGGTGATCCAAAAATTAACACACACCACAAGGGAACATAGCTCAAATTCTAAAGACAACTGAGCAATGGACTCTTGCTTAAATTCTATGCACGACTTGCGTCCACCGAGGTGAGTTCCAGATAAAAGATTAATAGGAGATTCATTCATGTTGGGCAACAACATGAGATCAGGACTAATATACATCCCGAGACTTGGGAAGGTTGGGAATGGATTAAGCTAACTTCAAGGGCGAAAACCAATATGTAATCAGAGATTGAGTCGATAAGGTAGATACATGAATTTGCAAGCAAATGATTTTTAGGCCACAAGAGATGTTGCGTCACACTAGCTAACCTTTGGGAGAGGTAACCGGAAGGTCCAACATGGATTTGGATACGGTCTCCACAACTGACAACGTACGAACCATGGTCAAAGGCTAGCGTTGATGAGAGTTAACTTGGTTGGTCAGTCGACAAGGGTCTTCACAAAAAGGGTTGCAAAACATCCACGGCTTATGCAAACATATAGGAGAGCTAAACTTTGGGCTTTAAGTCAAGCAAAGGCATGGATACAAACATTCAAGGAAAGCAACCACGGCTACAAGCTTAGGCTCATAAGGGAAAGAACCTAATTGGAGATGGCAACCATGCAATTACATAACGTGAACGTTGCTCTAGGATAAAGCTATCGCCACTCGTATGCTCACTGAGGACAAACAAGGTGACAAATATGACACTAATTAAATAACAAGCATACATACAAACATCACAGTCAAGCATTGGAGAGATCCAATCCAATTAGCTTAAGCAACCATTACTAAGCACTAGGCTCACCCATAACAAACATTTATCTAAAGCAAGAACTAACTACGAGTTTAGCCTAAGACAAACGCTAGCTAAGGTAGCCAACTTAGCATGTGCACAGAATCTGGACAACAGCACAATAGTTACTTGTTTCGACCATAACTAAGGTTGTAGACATTCCATAAAGGTGATCCTAGACTTTCTAGAAATCTTAGGAAGATGACTACACTTTAGTTATTCATACCAAAAGCTAATTCATAGATTACCCTGACCAAAATGTTAATGCTTCAGATCTGTACCAATATGGACAGAAAACTGACAAGAACTTTAAAAATGCATAACTGGAGTTCTAGGGACACAACAAGGCTGAGCCTTAACTTATATAAAGCTTATTAAGTTGTCTATAACTTTCTTATTATCATACTAAGATGATTCTATAGCTAACAAGGCCAAACAAGACAAAGAAGACATCTCTGCCCAGATTTGGGCAGATTCTGTCATTCCACTTTACAAGTTCATAACTAGAGATTTAGACCACCACAATTAGTGCTATAGGACATTTTGGAAAGCTTAGAAAAAATACTACACTTCTTCTATTATCTCCAAGACATGATTCCATATGCCCACAGGTCAAACAATCCAAACATTCAGATCTATTCAGAGCATAAGAAAAACCTGACAGTAAAACTTCTAAATTTCATAACTCTCAAACTTTAAGACCTAGGGTCATGAATTTTAAGGACAAGCTAGATAAGTAAGTTAGCTACAACTTTGGTATTCTCTATAACTACAGAAAACACCATTATGACCACAAAAACATCACTACAACAGAAATCGTTCTAGCAGCCAATGTCCAACAAGCAAAACAAAGCTTGCCTTTGTTCTACTTAACAAGAGAGCACACAAACATGTTATTCTAGTAGCTCTAAACATTATTACCTTATACCACCCAATCTAATTCATTAATAAGAATCACAATTACTTAGGTGAGGTCTAAAGCATTTGCAAACGCTTGGGTGAACAACATACCCACCACTTGGCTAAACTAGAGGACATTTACAGGTTTAAGCATGTAACCACACTTATTTCTAGCAAGGCTAAGCACACACTTTCCCCAAGTACTTTCTATTCGAGCCACATTGAACAAGACATTCATGTCTAACTCCACGCAAGAAAGATAGTGTAACACATTGATCACAAGTTACTTATCATTTGAACAAGGGTGAGAGGAGCATAGCTATGCATAAAGCAACAATCATGAAGATGCATGCTTTGTCTTATTCGTCCTCACAAGATTGCCAACCTAAGGTAGCGATCACATTCTATATCGGTGGCATAACACGCACTCTCTCGATATATAGCTAGTCGATAGCTACATTCGACTTACGCATTCGTGGTTAGCGTACCTGCAGAAAAGTTTCATTACAGCCCAACAATTCCCCAATATAGCACACAATGAAAGCAGGAAAGTAAAATTCTAAGTACTCCCATATACATATACCCCTGTATATATACATGTAGCACCAAAACTACATGAATCATCAATCTCCCACAATTAAGTACCTTCATATATACATGTGTATAACATGTAAATAATCCAGTAACCAAAACTAGCTCTCCCCTAGACCGAGGGTTGGACGGTCATGCTCTCACAACTCACACTTACCTGAGCGTAGGTGCGACGTTGCATAAAAGTAAACTAGCAACATATATGGCAATTTCATATATGAAGGCTACCTCTAATCTAACACACCGGTAGCATAGTGTGGGAGAGTCATCACACATACATACCTTGGCCTAGGCGTAGATGCATAAATAAAAAACCCCCAAGTTAGTTCTTATATAAACCACCTAATAATCCTTATATGGGCAATAAGGAAATTGACCACTGGCATATTAGGTTTAGAATTCAGATTTCACAAACCTATATATAGCTATAAGTTGATAAAACTGATTTTATAAAACAAAACCTTTGTTTTAAATACACATACGACAAGTTTAATGTTGAATCTTGCTCCGATGCCAGCTGTCACGGAACCGTCCAAATTATAAGAGCACAAGTACAAAAACAATCACCGAAGTGATCAAATTCTCGCACTTGAGCCCATATAACTCCGGTAGTCCAATGAAATCACGAGGGATTTCAAACCAACCAACATACCGGCCAAGATCGTAGTGATTCAACATAACAAGTCACATGTTACAACCGTTTCACAAGTAATTCAATATACATCGGAGTTCAACGTAGTTATTACAACTTAAGTTCAAAAGTAGCGGAAGCAAAGTAATTTGAAACTAACAACACCCTTATTTCAAATACATGCCAGTACCAAGGTCGACTTCCAACAAAAGCATTAGAGAGAAGATAACTCAGAAGGATCATGCCCGTGATCACACTCCGCCTCTAAGGCAGGAGCCAACCAACTCTTGCAGTCGCCAAGATACATCACAACCTGCAACAAGTGGGGATAAAACCCTGAGTACAAGAAGGTACTCAGCTAGACTTACCCGTCATAAACCAGAAATAAGGTGACACCAAGGATCATGCAAGGCTGATATGAAGTGGGCTAGCTTGACAACATTTTGCATAAAAGCTTATTATGGATAAGTAATCATTAATGCTTAAGCATCAAGTTAATTATCGTTAACCTATCATCTATATTAGAACCTATACTAGAGCACTCACTTTATTGGGAGCAAACAATATTAACCATAGCAGGTATAAATTGAGGCAACATATACATCGTCATCCAATTAACCATCCGTTCAATTTAATTGAATCTACGTTGCCGCTGCTCAAGTCAAGTGCTCACTAACCGGGCGCGACGACGATTCGAATCGAGTTCCTATCTAGCTGGAGGGTTATTTCTAACACTCACTGAGTCACACCTGGCGAGGGCTGCTCAGGTCACCTTTGGTACAGTTCAGGAGTCGCGGGTTCGACTGATGCCGCATCCCCAAGGGCGACACTCTGCCAGGTGCTCAGCTTCCGCGCTATGGCAAGGGAGAACAAGGAGGGCGAGCAGGGCAGCGAGGGAGTGGCGGGATGATCGGAGCGCTAGGCAGTGACGCCGTGTGGAGGAGCAGCGACGGTCGCGGCTCTGCTCGTGCTCGACTTCCATGACGACGAGAACGAGACGGAGCGAGAGAGATGAGGGAGACCGAGGGAGGGGCTCGGGTTATCCACATTGACGAGCATGGCGACGCGTGGATACGAGGTGGCGGTCATGGAAGCGAGCACGAGGACCACGCGGCGTAGCGCATCAGTGCGTGGTCGACCATGACTCGCTGCAGTTCAAAATCACAATGGAGCTGACAATACCACCACGAAAGTTCAACTGAAACATCAACTTTCCCATCCTGCATCTCCCGATCCGGTTGTCTATGGAATCCGGTGCAAGAGGAAAAGTTGTAGATCTTTGTGTGGTGAACAATATTGCTTTAAGGATCATGAGCTAACTCGGCCTAGATTGGAAGATATGGAGCTCCAAAGTGGGGTACACGAAACTTGAACCCTGCAGTTCAGTTTGAAACTAGCTGAAACTGCATTATTCGTCCATCTCCATCTCCCAAACCGAGTAAGGAAATGCTAAACCAATTCCATAATGTTGTAGAGCTATATGAGGCCGACAACTTTTCTTACAAAAGTTTGGCCAAAATCGACATGGTTTGCAAACTAATATTCGCCGAAGATAGGTACATGAAAACGAAATCCCGGAATTCCGTCATCCCAGACTTAACCAATTTTTTGTCCCTGAAAACAGCACAAGATTCGATTTTGCGAACCCTATCTAACCAAGCTAGGCACAAAATCAGCTCTTGCTCATTAAACAAAGTTTGTAGTACTCAAACCAAACTACAATTATTATTTAAGGATCAAGGTTTGAATCAGCTTGTGTTGCAAGATATAAAGCTCCAACTAAGGCACCTAGTACTAAAACAGCATAAGGACTTAGCCAAATTTTGCAAGGGCCAATCATCCCCTATTCCTGGCTCGTGGGCCACCTTTGAGATTGTTCTGGTCATTTTCATGAGATGATCATTAAACAACTTTTGTTCCATAACAAATTTTCTACAACTTTGTTTAGGGGTGCAGCTACAGGAAAACACTTTTAGCTACCCTTTTAAAATAGTCAAGCAACTTGCTCTCTAGGTCAAACAAGGTCAAATCAAGGTCAACTATCACTTAGAGACTTAATTAGTCAACATGGTCAACATGAACATTGCTCCATTAAGTGTCCTAAGCATAGTTAAGGTATTGTAGAGGCTAAACATACACACCATGCATAGGTTGCACAAGAATATAGGCCTCACATGCATTGAAACATAGGAATTAAGTGAAATGCTATAGTTGTTTCATCCCCATGTTTCAATTGTTTCATGTGTTTGTTTCCAAGTACATGCTACACATGTTTCACTAGGTTGTTCCACATGTGTCCTAGATGTGTTGCACATGTTGCATTTGTATGTTGCATAAACACTAGTTCACATGGAATGTAAGGCATGTTTCCTTGTTTCAGAAGCATGTTTCAGTTATAATCTAAACAAGCATATAACTTATCATTTCATGTGACTTTTTGATTCCAAACATCATGAAACTTTTCCAGGGGTCACTATAGATAGAGAGTGATGTGAGACACATGAAAGAAGTGACATCAACACTCACTTGCATTACCAAGCATGAACACATAACATACACACTTGAAACACAATTAACAAAAGTATGTTTCATATGTTTCAAGGAGGTGTTGCAAGCACATTCCATATACACATGTTTCATATGTTCCATGCTCGTATATGAACAAATGATGCTTAGGCCTACGCAATGCAAGTGTCCAAAATGCAAGCCTAACACCTGTGGTGTTACACTTCCCATGCCATTCTCTACCCCCTCGTCCACTCCACGCCGTCAGCCGAGCCTACGGTAAGCGGCATTGCCGATTCCCCCAGCTCGGAGTTCACCAGAGCACCGCCGCCCCATGGTCCTCCGTGGCCAGCACTGCACAGCACATCTCCATCCCATCTCACCCCCGTTTCGTCGTTCTAGTGGCCTATAGAATCTTAGGTGAAGATGTTACCCCTCGATTTGGGCTATAGAGGTCGCAACTGTGAGCGCATGCTGGTCCACATGTTGAACCAGCGAAATGAAGCCTGGCACGAAGAGAACATCCTGAGAGCTGGACAGGTGGAGCTTGAGCAACAGTTGGCAACTGCAGAAGAATATAACGACAATCTTCATGAGGAAGTTCATCTGCTACACAATCAGCTCCACCCTCTTCTTCCAGAGGAAAATGAGGACAATAATGATGATGAAGAGATGGGCTCTAGAGTCTTCATGGCTGAAGGTGATGATGACATGGAGACCAATGGGCCAGAGAATGTTCCACCAGAAGAAGAAGAAGAAGATGATGAGGAACTAGAGCCTAGTAGTGATGAAGATGGCGGGGAGATCTTCGACACTGACTCGGAGGACGATGCTTAGTTTAGCTCATCGCATATCTACTACGCTAGAATTATCTTTTGTGCCTTCCATGTGTGGGAGTGGGGCTTTGTAATAAATTGACCTTTAGGATGTAACATTGAACCCTATGTTGTCCTGGATGTTTGTTTAAACATGCTGAATTTCGGTCACAAGGAATGTCTCATTGTGATGTGTTCGGTGATGGTGTCACGATTAGTACCCTCTGGTGCTGCGACGAAATCGAGGCCCTCCTGTGGTGCATGACATAAGGTTGTGCTGGTTGGCACGCGCTGGTATCGAGGTGGCTAGTCATGATCCATCATGGAACTCCACCAATGTGTTGTCTCCTCGTGATCATTTTCCTTGGGTATCCTTTCCTAATTTGGTTAGAAGTTTAGACCGAATCAGGACGCTTCTGTTATGTAAAGTTGGAACCCCGTTGGTATGTACTTAACCTAGCAGACACGTTTGTGCTCCATGTATGTGAGCCTTTAATAAATTCCACCTTTCGTTGGAAGATATATTGTTCGTTAAGTACATCGCATGAATGCGTCAATTGATGCGCTTGATGAGGTTGTGTGGTTGTGTTGAATTATTGTGCCTTGGTTGTTATGTGAATTCATTTTCCCAATGAAGTCAGTTCAGCATATTTACACAATTCATCTACAAAATTCCCACATCGTCAGTGCTCATTGGCTATGCATTGTTTTTGCAGATGGCATACAACCTCCGTCGTGTTCATGGTGTTGAGGATGAGGAACAGCCGCCACCACCTCCGCCACCACCCACCCCGACAGAACTAATGCAGATGGTGGTTGAAGGTCAGCGCCTGTTAGTAGACGCTATGCACTAGTTAGTCAACCGGGATGCTCGGCATGGTCGTCAGGGACCAGAACCAAATCAGCACAGTGATTTCAAGGACTTTCTCGACACGAAGCCCCCGCTCTTTAAGGAGGCAGAGGAACCTCTGCAAGCTGATGTGTGGTTGAATACCATTGAGCAGAAGTTTCGTCTGCTTCGTCTAACCGATGAGCTAAAGACCGAGTATGCTTCCCACTAATTGCATGGTCCAGCAGGTATTTGGTGGAGTCATTACCGCTCCACACTACCCCCTAATGCCCAACTTCTATGGGAATAGTTTAAGGCAACTTTTCGTGGGAATTATATCCCTCCAGGTCTGATGGCAATGAAGCACACTGAGTTTATGAAGCTGACCCAAGGCAATAAAAGTTTGACTGAATACCTGCAGGCCTTCAATAATCTTGCAAGATATGCAACTGAGTTTGTTGATACAGATGCAAAGAAGATTGCTAGTTTCAAGCGTGGCCTCGGTCGAAAGTTGATGAAGACTATGGGTACTAGCAAGTATGCTACTTTCAATGAATTTATCAGTGATGTCCTGATCCAAGATAACAACAATTCTATCTATGCTGCTTCTAAGAGCCACAAGAGGGCCTTTGAGGCGGGTGTTTCACAGTCCTGAGCTCCAGTTGCACCAAGGACTCCTTCTCGTCCTCCTGCAATGGGTGCTAAGTTCCATCCCCCGCTGAAGAGGGCTCCAGTCAAGACTGGTATTCGCAAGGCTTATACAGTTTCACTCCCCAAGGGTAGTTCTAGTCAAGGCAGCTCCAGTGTTCCTCCCAGTAACATGCCCTGCTAGAATTGCAATAAGCCTGGTATTGGTCCAGGAATTGCCCTTATCCTAAGAAGAATGCAAACCAAGGTGTCCGGTAGGGGCAAGCTCATACAATAGCATTGAAGAAATTCCATCTGGTGAGGTAGTTACTGCTGGTAAGTTCCTAGTTGACCAGCAGTCCGCAGTGGTGTTATTTGATTCAGGTGCTTCGCATTCATTTATAAGCCCCATGTTTGCATCAAAGTTTTCACACAAATTACATACTGTTGAAGGTGGGGGTTATTGCATTAGAGCTGCGAGTGGTAATATTCCCATAAATCAAGTAGTTAGTGATGTAGAATTCGAAATAGAAGGGCGAAAGTTCTTGCTTCCCTTAGTGGTTTTGCCTGGACTAGGCATAGATGTCATTTTGGGCATGAATCGGATGAGTCAGAATGGGGTACTCATTGATACATCAACCCGGGTAGTTATGCTCAGAGATCCTACTGATCAGAAAGGTTTTCTAGTACAACTTCCCTAGAAAATTGACCTCTCTGGTGAAGTTCATGCGGTGCAAGTGAAGTCAATAGCTGATATTCCCATAGTATGCGAGTTTCCTGACGTCTTTCTCGATGATTTGCCGGGATTGCCTCCGGATCGGGATGTGGAGTTCAAAATAGAATTGTTGCCGGGCACGGCACCCATCTCTAGAAGACCCTATAGGATGCCTCCGAATGAACTAGCTGAACTTAAGGTACAGTTGAATGAACTTTTGAAGAAGGGGTTGATTCGTCCTAGTTCATCTTCATGGGGCTGTCCTGCTATCTTTGTGAAGAAGAAGGACCAGTCATTGCGGATGTGTGTAGATTATAGACCTCTGAATGCAGTTACTATCAAGAATAAATATCCTCTACCACGCATTGACATCTTGTTTTATCAATTGTCTAAAGCCAAAGTCTTTTGCAAGATTGATCTGAGGTCTGGTTATCATCAAATTAAAATTCATCCTAAGGATGTTCCACAAACTACTTTCTCTATAAGATACGGTCTCTATGAGTATCTTGTTATGTCCTTCGGCTTGACCAACGCCCCCGCGCACTTCATGTACTTGATGAATTCGGTGTTTATGCCCGAATTGGACAAGTTGGTGGTGGTGTTTATAGGTGACATCTTTGTGTATTCTGAGAATGAGGAAGATCATGTTGAACATCTCCGTATAGTCCTCACAAGACTGCGTGAACATCAATTGTATGCAAAATTCAGTAAGTGTGAATTCTAGCTTCGTGAAGTACCTTTCCTTGGGCATGTGTTGTCCAATGGTGGAATTATGGTGGATCCCACCAAGGTACAAGAAGTATTGGACTGGAAGGCTCCTATCTCAGTTCACAAGGTCCGGAGTTTTCATGGATTGGCTGGCTATTATCGTCGCTTCATCCAGGATTTCTCTAAAATAGCCAAGCCAATGACTCGGTTGCTGCAAAAAGATACCAGGTTTGTCTGGACTCCTGAGTGTGATGTAGCTTTTCACAAACTGCGCACCCTCCTAACCTCGGCTCCAGTTTTGGCGCAACCGGATATCGAGAAACCTTTTGATGTGTATTGTGATGCCTCAGGCATAGGTTTGGGAGGTGTTCTGATGCAGGAAGACGAGTGATTGCATATACATCTCATCAACTTTGGAAACATGAGGTGAATTATCCAATGCATGACTTAGAACTCACTGCAGTTGTTCATGCTTTGAAAGTCTAGCGACATTATCTGTTGTGCAATGTTTGCAATATCTATACTGACCATAAAAGCCTTAAATATATCTTCAGCCAACCCGAGTTGAATATGCATCAAAGAAGATGGCTTGAGTTGATTAAAGATTATAATCTCCAAGTGCACTATCATCCTGGCATGGCAAACGTGGTTGCCAATGCTTTAAGCCGTAAGTCTCATTGCCATTCCTTAGTTGAAAGTGATTTTCATCTATCTCGTCTTCTACACCCGGCAGTCCTACACCACATCACTGTCAGTTGCACTCTCAAGAGTAGAATTATTGAGCTACAAAAGACTAACCCCAGTATATTCCACATCAAGTGTAAGATGAAAGAGCAAGAAACTAAGCATTTCTGGGTAGATGAGGAGGGTGTGCTATGGTTTAAGGATAGGTTAGTGGTGCCTAAGGACTGGGAACTTAAGAATCAGATTATATATGAAGCTCATTCCTCTAAATTGTCCATCCATCCGGGTAGCAGTAAGATGTATCATGATCTGAAGCCATACTATTGGTGGACCAAGATGCGGAAAGAGATAGTTGCATATGTTGCTAGGTGTGATACTTGCTGTAGAGTTAAAGCCATGCACATGAAAGCTAGGTTACTGCAGCCACTTTCTATCCTAGGTTGGAAATGGGAGGAGATAAGCATGGATTTCATTGTTGGACTCCCTCCTACTGTTAAGAATCATAACTCTATCTAGGTAATTGTAGATCGTCTAACCAAGTTAGCCCACTTTACTCCTGTCCGAGCAGATTATCGTCCTACTGACTATGCTGAGTTGTACTTCAATCAGATAGTCTGACTCCATGAGATCCCTCGTACTATTGTTTCTGACCGAGGTCCGTAGTTCACTGCTCGTTTTTGGGAGCATTTGCATCATCTGTTGGGAACCAAGCTAGTGAGAATCTCCGCTTATCATCCCCAGATGTCAGGTCAGATTGAACGAGTTAACCAAATCTTAGAAGATATGTTACGGGCGTGTGTTATTTCGTCCAAGGGTTCATGGGAGAAATGGTTGCCTTTAGCAGAGTTTTCGTACAATAATAGTTATCAAGAGAGCATTAAGATGGCCCCATTCGAAGCATTGTACGGTCGTAAGTGTAGAACCCCACTGAATTGGGTTGAAGTCGACGAAAGAAGGTATTATGGTATTGATTTTGTCAAGCAAGCTAAAGAACAAGTCCGTACCATCAAAATACATATGGCTACAGCTCAATCTAGACAGAAAAGTTACGCTGATCGCCGTAGAAAACCGATCGAGTTTGAAGTTGGAGACTTCGTATATCTGAAAGTTTCACCTATGAAGAGTGTGAAGCATTTTGGTGTGACGTGAAAGCCTGCACCGAGATACGTGGGTCCTTAACAGATCATAGGAAAAAGTGGAGCTGTTGCATATAAGATCCAGTTACCTCCTGAAATGAGCGCCATTTTCAATGTGTTCCATGTATCTCAGTTAAAGAAATGTCTTCGGGTTCCTAAAGAGAGAGCTCTGTTAGGGGATATCAAGCTAGAATCTGATCTAACTTATGAAGAAAAGCTAGTTCGTGTGATTGGCACTCGAGAGCGGGTAACTCGGAGTCGAGTGGTTAAGTGGTACAAAGTAATGTGGAGTAATCAAGGTAGTGAGAGTGATGCTACGTGGGAGAGAGAAGATTATTTACGAGAGGGTTATAAGGAATTCTATCAACAATGGTACGCTTTCCAAATCTTGAGACAAGATTTTTATAAGGGAGAGGGCTGTAACACCCCAAGTGTTTGGCTCCCATAATTGCACTTGCATTTCATAAATATGAGCATCATTCATATCATTATGCATTTGTTTTGCTTGCAACAGGGGTATGTAACATGCTATCTTAAGTTTGTTTAAAAAAATAGCTAGATTATGAAATGTGAGTGGTGCAACATGTAGATGCAACATGGGTATCTCATAATTTGAAACATGGTAATGTGGGTAGTATAACATGATAAGATTAATTGCTGCAACAAGAGCTTGAAACATATGCAACATGGTAGTTTGGATGTTTGTTGTGTTTATTTCAACATATTTGACATTGAGTTTGTGTGTAACCAAAGTGTACAGTGGTCAATTATGTCCTATAGTACCTTAATCACACTTAGGATCATTAGTGGAACAATGTTCATGTTGACCAAAATGACCAAAATGCCCTCTATGTGATGTTGAACAAGTTTTGACCACTAGAATGAGCTAGTTTGACTGTTTAGAAAATCCAGCTTAGAGACCTTGCATGGAGGTGCACCCTAAATCAAATTGTAGCCAATTTCATGGTGGACAAAAGTCTCAATATGGCCATCTCATGAAAATGGCTAGAACATGCTCAAAAGTGGCCCAGAAGTCAGGTCTCCATGCTGATTTCAGACTTAGAAATTTTTCTAAGTCATGCACTGACATACAGTTTCACTCTACCCCACTTTGGAGCCATGTAACTCGTAAACCATGGTGAACCAGTCTAAGCTCCAATTGACAAAGTTGTAGTGCTCATCTAGCTCTACAACTTTGCTGTTATCGCCTCTTGCTAATTCAAGCCTGATTAGGAGTAATATGGCCTCAAAATGGCGCTGTCAGTCACAGTTTTTGGCTTTCATTCAGACCTTCAGAGCATTTTTGTGGCCGGCAATTTTAGGTCATCGCCGCCACGTGTCCTCCATGCATCGTGCGCGACCTGGCATCTTGCCCAGCTGCTCAACGCGAAGAGGAGCGTCCCCGATGTCGCCCAGACAACGTGTGCCCATTCCCTTCCTCTCTCGCGCGAGCTCGAGGCGGAAAAACGCCGTCTTCCTCCCTCCCGAGACACGCCGGTGAGCTCGTCCGGCTGTGTCGTCGTGGCATTCCCCAATCCCCTCCACTTAGAGCTTTCCCACGCCATTCTCTACCCCCTCGTCCACTCCACGCCGTCAGCCGAGCCTACGATAAGCGGCATTGCTGATTTCCCTAGCTCAGAGTTCACCAGAGCACCGCCGCCCCGCGGTCCTCCATGGCCAGCACTGCACAGCACATCTCCATCGCATCTCACCCCCATTTCATCATTCTAGTGGCCTGTAGAATCTTAGGTGAAGATTTTACCCCTCAATTTGGGCTATAGAGGTCGGAACGGACGAGAACCGTAGCGAGCTCTCGCCGCGGTCGCCATTGCCGCATGGGCAAGCTTCTTCTCGTTCCCTGGTTGGCCGGAGGTGGCCGGAGTTGGCCGGCGCAGCACCGCCGTTCACCATCGTCTGCCACCGCCGCGGATAGCCCCTCCCCAAGCCAGTAGAGTCTGGGATTGATGCTTCAATCGATGTGGGAGGATGAGGCGAAGGGCGTGATGGCCGTAGTCTCGCCGGAGTCGTCATCGGCAGCGAGTTCCGGTCACCACCGTTCCTTCCCCTGCTCTCTCTCTCTGACCGGGGAGGCCCACCTGTCTGTGGTCGCGCGCGCGCGGGCGGGAGCTGGAGCAGGCCGCGTGTGTTGGGCGACGCCGACGGGTTGGGCCGGCCCAGTGACCGGTTTAGGTTTTCGTTTTTGTTTTTGTTTTTGTTTTTCCTTTATTCTTTTCACAGATTTTCATGCTATATTGTAAATTCCATGTCTCAAGCAATATAAATCCAAATGAGGTGATTCCAATAGTGTTTAGTTCTTTGTAAAGTGTAGTATTTAGGAAAAATATCAAAGGTATATGTGCTGTTTAGATTCTGGAAGATGAAAATAGATATTGGAAATGTGTTTTAAAATAGATGCAAATTTGATAATTTGATAACTTGAGTTCTTGTGCTCCAAAAATTATGAAATTTGGTGGGTGTGCTATTTCATGTCTAAGCTAGCTCTGGTAAAAAGTTGGATGCTATAGCTTGAGTGGTTTTCATGTTATGTGGTTGTCATTTTATATTTGGAGATAATTAAATGAATTTTCATAATTTTTCTATATGTGCAATGCTCATGAAATTTTATGGAGAATGTACTGGTACCCTAAGGTTGCTAATAAAAATATTTTTTCTGTTGTTTGACACTTTTCATTATGATTTGTTAAATATGCAAAAATCAGCCTTTCTCGCTTTTGAATTTTGTGTAGGAAGTTTCTTTGAATAACTTTGGCTCAAAGTTTTACAGTAGCCTACTAATACGGTATAGAGTCCCCTGTAATTTTTGTAGAATTTTCTGAGTAGTTTGCATATAAGTTTAATTTCCCACTTAATTAATTAATTAAATTAAGAAAGGGATTAAAATAAATGACTTGGGTGAACATACCTTACTTTCGGGTGGTTTCATGTCATGTGTGACCTTGTAGTGGTATTAGTTTGGTCATAGGGGTAGTTTGACACATGAGTAAATATTTAATTTTCACATTTCTAGGTTCTCTGGACAGCTGGTAGCATTTTTGGGTTTGGACTTTGAAAAAGGTGTTTGATGGGAATCTTGTGAATACTAAAGTGGTAGTAAACTTCTTAAACTAGCTTGTGTCAAAAATTGGGGGCATTTGGCCTAGTAGTTTAGGAGTTACAGTTGTTTGAAGTGACTGTCCAGAAATGGCTGCTCTCTGTTTGGAGAGGGCAGAGTTCTGGAACTTTGGGAATTCGACTTGGTAAACTTAGGAATCAAGTCTTGAGGTCTGAAAATGAATTATAGAGCATGTTATAAGCTTTCTAGATTGTCTTGTATCGTATCATTTGGATTTTTAGATCTCTAGTTATGGTTAAATTACTTATCTGCTGTCCCGATTTCGGTTGTGCTGTATTATGCTTAGGTTTGTGATAAGCTTAAGTAATGTTGTTCTTGTTGATTGTTAGGCCCTTAACTGAGGGAGGACAATTGTACATTAGGTTGTGTAGATTAGGTAAGTACTTCTCTACCGGAGAAGAAATATGCACATGTTGTAAAGTGATTTGAATAGAGCACTAGTGTTGCTGTAGTGTACATTTGCATTCTCTAAGCATGTTGCACCCATTATTATGCATCCATGAGATTCATTTGTGCATTCATGCAATAGGTGTACCGGAGGGGGTGACGCTTCTGGAATTCGAGGGAGCACTTTCGGAGGAGCAGGAGTAGCCGGAGGAGGCTGAGGTGCTAGTCGGCGAAGGAGTTCCCGAAGAAGAGCTACCCGAGTGCCCTGACCATCGCCCTTCCTCTTTCCTAAAAGGCAAGCTCCGGTGCATGCTGACCCAGTCTTTGTATATATTTATCTTGAGTACTTTTACTTGTTTGCAGCATTAAGTTGTCGGAGTTGGGTGAAAACACTTGTTGCATTATATCTATCCTTGTCCAGATATAGAACTTGAATCCCAATTAAAGTTTAGGCACGTGTTAATGCTTAGCCCTGCTTAGTGCGGTAGAAGTCGGGTGATTTCTGGTCATCCACGAGATTTGGGTGAAGTGGGTCACGAGTGGCTATAATTGCTAAAGTGGATGGAACCATGTTTAAAAATGAATTGAGACTGGGCGGGAGTTCGATAGTGCAGCCGCAAGACACTTTACGTCTTGGGTGCGAAGCTATGCCCGTCTGAGTCATTTAAGGACCGATCGCTGTACGTCCTTGAGTCATGTTGAACGCAGTCTAACACTTAGTTGGCCGATAGGCCGTTCCAACCGCGAAGCCGAGTAATACGGTTTAGGCCAGGAATCGAAGGGTAGGTCGCATCTTGGAGGAAGTAAGGATGTGCTTGGGGACATTGGCATGAGACCAAGGGGGGTTAGAGTCCCTATCACCTGGTAGAGTGTTGCCCTTGGGGCTGCAGCATCAGTCGAAGCCGCGCTTTCCTGAACTGTACCAAAGGTGACTTGTGCGACCCTGCCGAGGGTTCTGCGCGGTTTGTGTTAGAAATACCCCTCCAGCTAGATAGGAACTCGATTCGAATTGCCGTCGCTCCTCGTTAGTGAGCATTTGACTTGAGCAGCGGCAACGTAGATCTCATTAATTGAACAGATGGTTAATTGGATGATGAAGCATATGTTGCCTCAAATTTATACCTGCTATGGCTATTATTGTTTGCTTAATCATCAGATGATTGTTTAGTACAGGTGCTAAGATAGCTGATAGGTTAATGCTAAAAATAACGTCTAGTACAGGTTAAAAGAGTAATTAATACTTATGCTTTTCCGCAAAACATGATGTCAGCCAGCTCCACTTTAAGAAAGCCTTACATGATCCTTGGTGTCTTTTATTTTCCGTTTCGACGGGTAAGTCTAGCTGAGTACATTCCCGTACTCAGGGTTTATTTCCCTCCTGTTGCAGATGACATGCTTTATCAGGGCTTCTGCAAGAATTGCCTCCACCCAGCGGGTGATGAGGACTAGATCACTCGGGCGTGATCATCTTTTAGTTTACTTCCCTTAATGCTTTTGTGGGATGTTGATCTGTAAGACTGGCAATGGTATTTGAACTAAGTGTGTGTGTTTATGCTTCCACTACTTTATAAACTTGGTTTGTAATCATTGTGACTCCGTGGTGTTGTAAGTTTATTTCTGAACTACTTGTGAAATGTAACGTGTGATGTGTTATGTTGAATGATGCGATCTTGGTTGTAAGCGAGTTGGTTTGAAATCCTTCGTGATTTCGATTGACTACTGGGATTATATGGGCTCAAGTTCAAAAATTTGAGTGTTTCGACTCTTGTTTTTGTACTTGTGCTCTTATAATTTGGTCGGTTCTGTTACATAATCCGTATGCCACTAGTGAAATGTTGTAACGCTTGATTTATTGTGTTGAATCACTACGATCTTGGCTTGTATATTGAAAGTTGTTTGAAATCCTTCGAGATCTCTGGACTACCGAGATTATGGGAGCTTAAGTACAGGGATTTGATCACTTCGGTGATTATTTTTGTACTTACGTTCTTATAATTTGGTCGGTTCTGTTACATCTAGCCATTCACCGATCGGCTCCATGCCGTCGTTTGGCTAAGAAATTTCAAGCTCCATGATTTGGATAACACTGTACGAAATCGCTGTCCGAGCATCGCATGGCGATGAAGACGTGATGGCCAATTACTTGCCTATGGTCATCAACCTGTCTGTGAACCAGTGGCTCCTCAGCTTGAGGGAAGGCTCCATCGACACCTGGTCTCAGCTCAGGAGGGCTTTCATCAATAACTACATGGCCACTTGTCAGCAGCCTAGCAACAAGTACAATTTGGAGAAAGTCAGAGACTATCCAAATGAACCGTTGCACGACTACATCCGCCGCTTCTCAAAAATGCGGATATCCATCCCTAACATCAACAGCGATAAAGCTATCTCTGCGTTCATCAGAGGCCTCCGTCACCATGATGCTCTCAGGACCAAGCTGCTCCGCAAGTGGCCTGACTCAGTCCAGGACCTGCTCATGGTGGCAAAGAAGTGGGCAGACACTGACGAGGCCGACCAGCAGATCAAGGAAGACGTTGGTGAGCTCCTCAACCCGACCAGCAAAATCACCGCCCTGACGACTGGCGCGATGATCGGCGCCGTGACGACCGCCGCGATGATCGGCGCAACGACAACCGTGACCGCTGCAATGACAATCGTGATCGGCGTCGGTAGGAAGACTTTAGGGGCGGTAGAACCGCAACCGACCAGCTGACAACGCCGTCAAGCCAGCGCCCAAGCATAACTACGAGGATGCCTACTCCAAGGTCCTTTAGGGTCCCTGCCCGGCTCACCCGGACTCTGGCCATACAATGGGGAACTATAGGGGTCTGAAGTCCATCTACCGCTCGGACGCCCACAAAAGGCAGCGCGACAGTGACAAAGACGGCGACAAAGACGACCGTCGGGACGACAAGAGGCCTGATGAGGAGGACAAGACCAAAGAAGAACGCGACAAGGACCCTCATCACTTATACAAGGATCCTGATAGAAGCGTCTGTAGCATCTTTGGTGGGAAGGTTGCCCTGGAGAACGGGAGATAGAGGAAGCTTACCATCCGAGCTGTCATGGCCCTCAACAACTCCAACGAAAAGGTTGCCGACCCCAAGTATCAAAACTGGTCATACCAGCCCATTACGTTCAGTAGAGCTGACCAGTGGGCCAATATTCTGGAGCTAGGGAACTTCCCCCTTGTTCTAGATCCAATCATCAGGAATGTACAGTTCGAGAAGGTGCTCATTAATGGAGGCAGCGCCCTTGACATCCTCTTTCGCAACGCCCTAAGTTTGGCATCAAGCCGAAAGACCTCGAGCATTACGATGCACCTTTCTGGGGAGTGCTCACGGGGCAGGCTGTCACGAAATCGTCCAAATTATAAGAGCACAAGTCCAAAAACAATTGCCGAAGCGATCAAATTCTTAAACTTGAGCCCATATAACTCTAGTAGTCCACAAAATCACGAGGGATTTCAAACCAAACCGAGAGCAACCAAGACTGTAGTGATTCAACAAAACACAGCACTTGTTACAACAGTTCATAAGTAATCTCATACATCGGAGTACTAAATAATTTATTACAAAACCAGAGTAAAGTTTAGCGGAAGCAACATAATTTCTAAAACCATTTAAAGTCAAATACTGCCAGTACATAGTCACATCCTACAAAAGCATACTAGAGGAGATACTACAGAGACCATGCCCATATGGTCTAGTCTTCACACCCACATGGCGAAGACAATACTTGCAGCAACAAGTATGAATCTGCTACCTACAACAGGGGGAATAAACCCTGAGTACGAGAAGGTACTCAGCTACACTTACCCGACAAAAACTAGAAATAAAGTGACACCAAGGAGTATGCAAGGCTTTATAAAGTGGGCTAGCTGACTCATTTGCAGAAAAGCTTAATACAGATAAGTAACCATTATTTGCTTAAGCATCAAGTTAATCATCATTAACCTACTAACTATATTAGCACCTATACTATAGCAATCACTTGATTAAGCTAAGCAAGCAATAATAACCATATTCGGTTTAATCATGGCTGTCATCATTATCACTATCATCAATTCTGAACCATCAATATAATTAGTGTATCTACGCTGGAAATAACCAGTCAAGTTTCTCACTATCCGGGAGAGACAACGACTCGAATCGATTCCAACTCAGCTGAGGGGGTATTCCTGACACTCACCCGGCAAACCTCGCTAAAAGCAGCCTCAGATAACCTTTGATACAACTCAGGGTGGGCCCGAACAGCGCCGCATTCTCGGGGATACCAGTGGCCAGGATGCTCAGGACTTTTAACTCACATGCCCTTGGACCCTCTGGCTCCCTTCCAAGGTGACTTCCACTTTCGACTTCGCAGCCTGAGTTGAGCTAATAGGCTTCACGGTCGGCAACCTCAGGCTGGCCAGCTAAATGTCAGGCATGCGTTCAAAATGACATAGAAGGCTCTAGGTCTCGGTCATTAATCGACACAGGCGGCATCACTACAACCGTAAGACCCGGCCTGGTCTTTTATTCATATTAACACATGATTCTTTTCCACGATAGCAAATATAGCCAACCATGACCTGATAAAGCCCTATACCTCGCAGGTGATAGGAAATCACTCGATTTCTACCGGTCTAATTAAGCAGGGCTAAGCATAGATACGATCCTGTCTACATAGGATTCAAGGTTCAAATTGCTGGACAAGGAGTGTTATCAATGCAGCAAGGGTTTTCAATCAACTCCTATAACGTAATGCAACAATACACATATAACATGTATATATAGATAATTGCTTTGAAAGTAGGAGGCTTATAATGCTCCGGCGCTTGCCTTAACCAAAAGAAGATAGATCAAGGTTGGGCATCATGAACGGTTCCCACGTCTTCTCCGGCTTCGTCGGACTGGACCTCCGGCTCTAGAACGGACTCCAACATCGGGGTTCATATCTTGCGGAGCTTTACAGTCGACAAGATTCTCAGCACACCTATTGCATGTATATGCACCCAATGAATTTCATGTATGCACCAAGGATGACATGATGATTTATGAACATGTATGAATGATGTGAAGATGAATGTAATGATATTGCAACATCATGAGCACAAAACCAAGTCATGTGGTGCTCTATTCAAATCACTTCAAGCTTAGGTGCAAATTTCCTCTCTGGTATTAACATGTTTAAACATCCCTAAGAAACCACTAAGTGCCACAAAGTAAAGACTAAACACACACATAACACGATTCCAGAAATTTAGTATTTCCAAAATGTTAACAGTAGGAGCTAAGAACATTCATAACTGGAGTTCTACAAATCCAAAAGACTATAAAGAGGCCATTCTGGAAAGCTTATGAAATTGTCTACATTTCATTTATAAACATCTAAGTATGATTTCATCATTTACCAAATCAAAATAGCACATGTACAGAATCTGTTCTAGAAGACAAAGAGCACTTCCAAAACTGAACCTAGCTTGGAACAGCTGCCATTTCTAAACTATAAGTCCAAATGCTACCAAAATTTACCAGCAACTAGTTCATGAAGTTCTCAACAACTTTGCTATAGATCACCAAGCATGAAAACATCATTAACATAGCCTAATTTGCTTAACTACAAATTCTATGCAGAAAAGATAGATTTGTACAATTAAATATTAAGTGATGTCGAGAACATCACAAATGACCTACCCAACTACACTAACAGTTAGCTCATGTTTAAGTAACACCAAATCAAATCATGGTACTAGCATAAACATTTATCTAATCACCCTTTTCTATTTATTTAGAGTGCATAAGCATAAATGGCATCACATATAAAATATACCCAGAAAATTCTAATAAAATTATAGAGGCAAATACATGTCACTAGAAGGCTACCATAAAAATTTCACCTCATTTTGACGAGCAGATATGGAGATATCAAAATAACAAAAAGATAAGTGTTAATAAAGCCTATAACAAAGGAATTTCATAATTGGAGCAAATGACCTCCAATAAGGCTGAAAATTTAACTAGAGCATATCCATACCATACTTAGCATCTCACAAAAATTTCATGGTAATTGGATTACTACACAGGGAGATACAAAATTACCAAAATCACATAGTTAAATAAAGTGCATCACAAGATTAATTACAAACCTCAGAAATTATTAACCAACAAACCACTTATTATATTTTCTAAACTAACTAGACCTCACATAGAGCACAACACTACTTGAACCAACTTAATTGGATCTCTAAAATAGGATATATGGATTTTCAAAATTTGAATACAAATCATTTAAATTGAATAAAAGAAAACCAAACTCCCACACCCTACTGGGCCGGCCCGACCACGCTATCTCGGCCCAGTGCATGGCTAGGCCCGCGTGACATGCTTGGCTTGCATGGCCCACTCATCTGCGTGGCCCGCCCGGTGGGATCCCGTCCGCTGGCGCTGACGCTGCTGGCGCAGGGACCCCACGCAGCAGCGAGACAGCAACAGAGGAGTAGGGAACGCCAGCGAAACTCGTCGCCGGTAAGCCAGCTGGCGAAGCCGAGGCCACCCTCGTGCTCCCAACAAGATTCCGCACCGGTTGATGTACTTAGGTGGTCGTAGGTTTGGCCGAAAGGGCACGCCATCGGGAATGGCGGTTGCGGCGGCGCTGTGCGCGGTGCGCCGGCCAACTCTGGCCATGGCAGCTCTCGGTGACGACGGCTACACCACAACGGCTCCAAGAATGACTCCTAAGCAGGACTAGGGTAGGTGGGATGCACCGACGAGGCAGGACCACGGTGAGTGCTCACGCGGAGGAGCTCCGGCGAGGTCACCGCGGCGGAGAACCGAGCAATGCGGCCTCACCGGTGCTTGGATGGTTCCACGGAGGGGATGGTGAGGTAAAGGAAGTTGTAGCAGAGCTTTGTGCGGTCGGGATAGGGCAGAGGCATGACAATGGTGGCTCACAAGCTCGGTGAGCTCACGGCGGCGGCGGTGGTGCGTTCCTCTGCTTCGGCGTGCATAGAGGGAGGGGAAGGAGAGAATGGAGAGGGAGCGACCACCTGAGGGCATCGTGACCGTCTTGAGGGGTGTCGTGGCCTGACCGGTGGACCCCAAGCCAGCGTACGGCTGCCACGACCCGCCCACGTGGCATTGACGGCCTGAGGCCGGTCAGCCATGACCGAGTTCAGTTACTGAACTGAAGACGCCGATACAGTCAAGAAGCTAACTGGCTGATGAACTTCACTGCCCTAGAGCTCCCAATCTAAGCCGATTCAATGAGAACCGTAATTAGCAAACTTGTAGATCTATGTGAGGGCTTCAACTTTGTCAATATGGACTTGAGCTAGTTTAGCCTGGATTTGGATCTACAGAGCCCTAAAGTGGGGTACATTGAAACTGAAATGCACCCTGACTTAGAATAATTTTGCTAAGTGCTGAAACAACATGAATTCCTGGATTGTGGGCCCTGTTTTAGCATATTCTAGCTATTTTCATGAGATGGTCATATTGAGACTTTTATTCCTTGATGAATTGGATACAACTTTGGTAAAGGGTGCACATCCATGCAAGGTCTCTAGGTTAGACTTTTTAAACAGTCAAAGTAAGACACCCTATAGGTCTTTTCATGGTCAAACCTCACCTAGAGGCAAATTAGTCATTTTGGTCAACATAAATAGTGCTCCACTAATTACCCTAAGTATATTTAAGGTGTATTAGACCATAATTAACCACTTTACACAAGTGTTACACCAACTTCTTAATACCACATGTGTTGAAACAATTCAAACAATCACATTTCTCATTTTGTTGCAACACCACGTCTCATGACTTTGTTGCAAGTTTAAACTTGGCATGTTACCCTAGCAATATTTTGCTCCACTAACACGTTAAAAATGTTTCCAAGTAACAATTTACACAATAGCATCTCACATGAGCAGAAGTCACATCAAAGTGCATTGAAACATTACAAAACTAGCTAATGCAACACAGTGTTGCAACTATGTGTTTCATGAGTCAACTTGGAGTGTTGCATACATTGCATGATCATGTTTCAAGGTGTTGTGTGTCACACATCACACTACTACAAGTGTTGTACACACATAAGCTAGCATTAATAAACAAGCATATACCTAACACATGCATTCAATCATGGATGTTGCAACTGTTGCAGGGTCATGTTTCAAGAACAATGCACATGAAATGATGGTGCACATGCTCATGCCATGCTCACATGGGTGCACAGATGCAAGGCAAACACCTAGGGTGTTACAGCCTTCCCCCCTTATAAAAATCTCGTCCTAAGATTTGAAAAGCGTACCATTTTTCATAGAAAGCGGAATAGTTGTCCTTTAAATAATCCTCTCTTTCCCAAGTTGCATCACGTTCACCATGATTACTCCAAACCACCTTGTATAATTTGACTACTCGACTTCGAGTCACTCTTTCCAGAGTATCTAGAACATATACCGGTTTCTCCTCATAAGAAAGATCGGATTTCAATTTGATGCGTCTCACTTCTACTCTTTCCTCGGGAAGACGGAGACATTTCTTCAATTGAGAAACATAGAAGACTGGAAAGATAGCTCCCATTTCATGAGGTAAATTGAGCTTATTGTTGGGCATTCTTAACGTCACTACCAAAAGTAGACTTAGTTTTCTAATTCTGATAATGGCGCCAAAAATGCCAAACCTATCCCTCATGCCACTTAAGCCAAGTTGTCATCCCCAGCATGACATGAGAGACGCGGTATTGAAATATGCATTTGCTCATCAAGATAAATAATAAAAGGGATCTGCAAGCGCACAGATTAATACCGATGTAGCATTTTAACCGGGAAGTATTCCAGGTATCGTTATTTATATTTTTACCACTGGGAAGGGATTTCTAAGTATCATGGTTGATAATGGAATGAGAATATGGAACTGAGTACACATCATTGCATATATAACCGAGAGTATTTATCAATCTCTTTATACAGGTATAAATGTCACATTAAGTAAAGGTAAAGTGATAATGGTGACAAAGATAATTAATCTGATCAGCTAGCCACATATAATAATGATAAGCACCTCAACAGATATTCTAGCAAGTCATTAGCATGGAATTAGGATGAACTACAAAGATATTCCCTAAGTTATTATTAACTATAAAGTCTAGCATATCATAGTTAGTGCAATTATACTTGGCAATCATGGTGAGAAAAGACTATATCCATGCATAGTGAATATTAGCAAGGAAGATGAAGAACATAGCAATCACTCCCCTGTAATAGTGTTGCTCTGCCTGCCCTATACACGAGAGGGGGACTATATAAGAATCAACGAAGCTGTCACTATCGCGAACTACCCCACAATCCGGCATATAGGGTGCAATCGCAGATAAATACGGTATAGACACCACGTCTACACAATAATTATCATTCACCCACTGTACACATGGATAAACGCTATACGATCCTAGGCATGTATATAATTCCAATCTAACTAAGCCAAGCATATAACTATGATAAACTAAGAACAATATAATTGCAAATATAATCAAGTAGAGCAAAGTCATAACCAATATATTGAAATAGAACAAAGTCATATTCATAATATTGAAGAACAATGATGAACAATTGAAGAACAAGAGAGGTATTACCAAGAATCCTCTTGACAGATCCGGGAACCAATCGAAGATTGACTCCTTCTAGTTCTAATCCTATGTAGCTATGCTAACTAGAGATCTAGTTGATGTGGTGGCTCTAGGGCTTGATCAGAGGCTCTCCTCCTGAATTAGGGTTTGAAGTATGAGACGAGGGCGGCTCCTCCAGGGGCAGGGGCCTTGCTTATATAGCCCTTTCGGATGAATCTGGGCCGTTGGATCAAACCGACATTGATCGTGCGGTTTTCCTTGATCCTCTAGGTCGGTGGAGCATAATCCTCGAGGCGGAGCCTGATTGGCTCCGGGGCCAGGGCGGGCGCCCTAAGGACCAGGGCGGGCGCCCTGTGTCCGGCTCCGTTACGCCTCCCGTTCATTCTCGTGGCTTCTGGACTCTTCTAGATGTAAGATAATTACGTGTTCGGTTAATATCCCGTCATTAATCGGACATGTGGGCCTTTCTTCCGTATTTCCTGATAACCCCCTGCAGAAATAGATAAACAGCAAAACTCGTGGAATTCTGTCAGATAAAACCCTAAGTCTAGGTGTTGGTTTCATTTGGATCCTTTTCTCTATTTATTTGATAGTTATAATTGATACTTAAGGACCGTCAACACTTATAGGCTACTCTTCCACTTTCCTCGATGATCCGATAGGGTCCAACATATCGAGGCTCAAGCTTTCGTTTGATCCCAAAACGCTTTACTCCTCTCATAGGGGACACCTTCAGATAGACATGGTCACCTACTTCAAACTCAATAGGTTTTCTTCTCTTATCTGCATAGCTCTTTTGTCTAGCCTGAGCGGCTGCCATATTTTTCTGTATAGCACGGACTTGCTCCTTAGCTTCTTTTACAAAGTCAATACCATAGAATCTTCTTTCTCCTGGTTCCACCCAGTTCAAAGGAGTTCTACACTTGCGACCATATAAAGCTTCAAAAGGAGCCATCTTGATGCTCTCTTGATAACTGTTGTTGTAAGAGAATTCAGCGGGAGGCAACCATTTCTCCCAAGAGCCATTACAGGAGATGATGCAAGCTCTAAGCATGTCTTCAAGAATCTGATTCACACGCTCAGTCTGCCCTGACGTTTGTGGATGATAAGCAGAACTGTGGATCAAATTAGTTCCAAGATTCTGATGTAGGCGCTCCCAGAAATGAGCAGTAAACTGTGGCCCTCTATCTGAGACAATAGACTTAGGCACTCCATGAAGACGTACAACTTCTTGGAAGTAAATATCAGCATATTGGTGTGGGTGATAGTTACTCTTCACAGGGATAAAGTGAGCAGACTTTGTCAAACGATCAACTATAACCCAAATAGAGTCAAAACCTCTTTGTGTGGTTGGTAATCCAACGATAAAGTCCATAACAATGTTGTCCCACTTCCAACCTGGGACAGATAAAGGCTGAAGTAAACCAGGCTTCATGTGAATGGCCTTAACTCTACAACAATTATAACACCTAACGACGTAGGCTGCAATTTCCTTCTTCATCTTGGTCCATCAATAATACGGCTTGAGGTCTTGATACATCTTACTGCTGCCAGGATGGATGGACAATTTAGAAGAATGGGCTTCAGCCATGATTTGGTTTCTCAGTTCCTTGTCCTTGGGCACGACAAGTCTATCGTTGAACCAGAGAATTCCTTTGTCATCCACTTGAAAGTGCTTGGTTTCTTCCTCTTTCATTTTTCTCTTGATGTGAAATATACCAGTATCTGTAACACCCCAGGTGTTTATCACCAATTAAGTAGTGGGTTTAAGTTCAAACATGATAGATTAGTGGAGATGACGATGCCAAAGTCAAACCTATGGAAATAAACCCTACCCTAAACTTGGATATTGCACCCTTGCTTACATATAGGCTCAATTAAAAGATATATGCTTGGGTGTTGTTATCAAAGTCTCTTCATGTCTCACATCAATAACTATCTATATTGATCCCTGGAAAAGTTTCATGAAGTTTGGAATCAAAAAGTCACATGAAATGATAAGTTCCATTCCTATTGGAATTTGCCCCATTAAGTTAATGGAACTATAGATCATCAACCAAACCTTGCAAACTTGTCCAAATGACTCTAGATGAACTCTACAACACCTTAACTACACTTAGGACACTTAATGGAACAATGTTCATGTTGATCATTTTGCCTAAATGTGCTTCTAATTGATGGTTGACCATGTATGGACCCTGGAGCCCTTTGGTTTGACCATTTAAAAAGTGTGACTTAGGAACTTTGCATGACTATGCACCCTTTTACAAAGTTGTAGAGAATTTTATAAGGAACAAACTTTGTTTCAAGGTCAAGTCATGAAAATATGTGGAACATGCTCAAACAGGGCCCACAAGTTAGTTTTAGGGCTGATTTCAGCACTTGGTCATTTTTAAGCTCTAATTCCGGTAACATCGACGTTGGCATCTCGCGTTCTCGAGATTTCGTTAAGTAACTCAAGCTGACCCAAAAATGAAAGTTGGAAACAATTTAGTGGAGAGCAACATGTAAAAAGTTGGGATCAATTTGACCAAGTTTGGCATTTAAAAATCCCAAAACCGAGCCCTAGCTTAACTTGTTGACGCTGGTGATTTGGGGACTGATTGTCTCCTAATCTGTGGGTCTTATGACCATGGTGCTTAAATGAAATTTGTAGAGTATACCGAGGTGAACAACTTTGACAGTTGGCCCATGTCCAAATTTCCACCTGAGCTGGCCCAAAACGGCATCTCAAACCGGCTGCTCCGTCGCGCACCACGTATTCGGGGAAATGCCCTGACGGGCGACACGCGCCTAGTGCGTGGCGGCCATGCGCAAGCCGAGCACCCCACTGCCGTCCGCGTGTCCCAGCGCGCTAGGCGTCGAAGGGGATCCGTTCCTGGCTCACCTGCTCACCCTACACTCCCTCCTCGCTCTCTGGCGCTCGCTTGCGCATAGCGCGGCCAAGTCCGCCATGGACGGCCGGGCCAAGCTCCATGGCCACCGGCACAGCATGGTCGCGCCCCATTCCTTTTCCTTCTCCCACCGCCGGCCACACCACCACTTCTACCTCTCCTTGCTGTAACCACCGCGCCTATCCTCGACCGCTCATCGCCACCATGTCGCCCGGCCACCGACGCCATGTCCGCCGCTAGGCGGGTAGCACGTGGCCAGGGGGCCAGGGGCCACCTCCGGCCGAGCTGTGACTGCTTGAAGATGCGCCCGGGCCCGTGGATGCTCACTGTCACTAATCATCCATCGTCATTGACCACCGTGCTGGAAATTGGTTTTTTTTGAAGTCCTCTGCTCCGTCCCGTCGTAGGCCGCCGCGAGCAGAACTGAGCCGCCACCGGCTGCGCTTGGTCGAGCAACACCGCCCCAGCATGCGCCTAAGACCTTTCCTGTCCCCGCGCATCACCACTACGGCCGCCGGTGTCCACCTCGCCGCCGGGAGCGGCAGGTGCCCGGTCTCCCCTGCTCAATGCCGACGGGAGGTAGAAGAAGGTTGTTTCCCCCCCCCCCTCTCTGTATCTCTCTGTTTGAGTAACTGACGTGCGGGCCAGGCTGGACCGTGGGGCCCACGTGTCGGTTTAAGAAGTGGCTCAGTTGGGGTACATGTCCGGGTGCGCCTAGCAAATCTAGGGTGGAGTAGTTGATTTCGTTTTTGAATTTCAGAATTTGGTTAAATCATCTAAAATTCATATCTCTGGCTAGGTAATTCCAAAAATAACAAAAGTAGACTTTTTGGAAACCTTGAGAAAATCCCTATGCAGTAGAGTCATAAAATCTTAGGTGTTTGTAGGTGTTTTCTAATGTGTTTATTTAAGTTGGAAAAGAGCTATAGAAATGCCTTCAAACTTAATTAGAGCAAGATCTGGAGTTTTAGAACTCCAAAAATAGTGATTCTTGTTTTGTTAATTTTGTGATGACATGTACTTGCTAGGAAAAATATTAAACACCCTAGTTGTTCACTATTTTCTTAAGGTTTTGATTGGACCTTGATAAATAAGGAAATCTACATTATTTTGCTTGTCATTTTTATTACTTGAGTTGTGATACTCCAAATGATGTGAAATTTTTATAGTAGGTTTGTCATGATATGGATGTACTGTGGTATAAATTTCATGATCATTGCTTACTGTATGCTCAAGTTATTGATTTAACTTGTTTATAGCTTGATAAATAGCTTATAAATAATATATAAATGATAAAATATAAAATGTTGTTCCATTACCTTAGTATGATGTTTATCTATCATATTGATTCATCCTATGGCCATGTGTTCACATAAAATATGGAGCTTTAGGTTTAACTTGCTCTCACATGATTTATTGCTATAGCCATTTGTCTTTTTCATAGAGGTTGATATACATGTCCAAATAGTTTCAAATTTGGACAGTAGACTTTTGGGAGCATTTGTAGACCCCTGTAATTTTGGTAGAATTGATTGAGCATATTTATGATGTGGTCATAATTCCACCTAATTATCTAAATAAATTAAGAAAATGTATTAAAAGAATTTATTTAGTAATTGACACTATGTTTTCTGGTGTTCATTAGTCATGTATGAAATGTTAGTAAAGTTGGTTTTGTCCAATTATATGTTTGCAACATAAGTTAATAATTATTCCTTGCAAACAAGGTTTCTGGACAGATCTGGGCACTTAGCAAAGTTCTTCATGATAATGTGCTTTGTTGTAAAACTTATTTATACAAAAGTTGTAGATAATTTATGTATCTAGCTGCTGTTAAAATTTGGTGGCATTTGGACATGTGGTTTAGGAGTTATAGCTGTTTAAAGTTGGGGTACAGAATTGCTTGCTCTCTGTCTTGTTAGATCAGTTGCTGTGTTTATGTAAATTCGATATGTTAAACTTTGGAATCATGCTGTGATGATTATAAATGAAATGTATAGAATTTCATAAGCTTTATATAATGTCTTATTGCATATCATTTGGATTTGTAGATCTCCAGATATGATTGATTTATGAAGCTACTGTTTGCTTGTCCAGAAATTGATAAAGTCCAATTATAGTTGTTTGATTGTATATTGTTAAGTGTGACTCATACCTTTGAAAGTACTTGGGTTGGTACCCTAGGATCTTATAAGACTTGTGTCTTGATTGATGTGATTGCCCTCTTCTATGTTACGCCTTAAGAGAGGATTAAGTTAATTAGCTCTAGGTGCTTATGTGAACTTTGGTATGTTTGTTTGATTGCTTTGTTTATTGCACTTCTATGCATTCATACATATGCATTATTGCACATCATTTAGGTACGCTAGCTGAAACACGCGAAGGACCTGATGTGGAGCTAACCAGAAGATGGTGTTGGTGGGCCTATCTCGGAGGTGGAAGGATCGGACAAGTGCTAGATTGGAGGATGCTCGCCAAGCGAATTCACCTGACAAACTCTAACATTGAGTCGGATCCCAGGCAAGCCCCGGAGCATTATAAGCCTCCTACCTTTAAAGCAATTAATTATATATATGTAATAAGTATTGTTGCATTAAGTGGTAGGAGTTGGTTGAAAACCTTGCTGCATTATATCATTCCTTGTCCAGATATATGAATCCCTGAATCCTATATAGACTAGGATCGAGTAGATGCTTAGCCCTGCTTTAAGCGGTAGAAGTCAGGTGATTTCCTGTCACCTGCGAGATGTAGGGATATTCATATATGGCACGGTTGGCTATATTGCTATCGTGGAATGGAACCATGTGTTAATAAAATAAAATGAGACCGGGCGGGATGACGATAGTGAAGCAACAAGGCATGGAGGTCTTGGGTGTGGATCTTTCCCTATCTGAGTCGTTTAAGGACCGATTCGCTGTACGTCCTTGAGTCATGTTGAACGCAGTCTAACACTTAGTTGGCCGGATAAGTCGTTCCAACCGCGAAGCCGAGTAATATGGTTCAGGCCGGGAATCGAATGGTAGGTTGCATCTTGGAGGAGAGAAAGGATGTGCTTGGGGACATTGGCGTGAGACCAAGGGGGGTTAGAGTCCCTATCACCTGGCAGAGTGTCGCCCTTGGGGACGCGGCATCAGTCGAACCCGTGGCTCCTGAACTATACCAAAGGTGACCTGAGCAGCCCTCACCAGGCGTGACTCGGTGAGTGTTAGAAATACACCTCCAGCTGGATAGGAATTCGATTCGAATCGCCGTCGCTCCCGGTTAGTGAGCACTTGACTTGAGTAGCGGCAACGTAGATTCCATTAAATTGAACGGATGGTTAATTGGATAACGATGGAAAGGTTGCCTCAATTTATACCTGCTATGGTTAATATTGTTTGCTCCTAATAAAGTGAGTGCTCTAGTACAGGTTCTAATATGGAGGACAGGTTAATGATAATTAACTTGATGCTTAAGCATTAATGATTACTTATCTATATTAAGCTTTTATGCAAAATGTTGTCAAGCTAGCCCACTTTACATCAGCCTTGCATGATCCTTGGTGTCACTTTATTTCTGGTTTCTGACGGGTAAGTCTAGCTGAGTACCTTCTCATACTCAGGGTTTTATCCCCACTTGTTGCAGGTTGTGATGTATCATGGCGGCTGCAAGAGTTGGTTGGCTCCTGCCTTAGAGGCGGAGTGTGATCACGGACGTGATCCTTCTTATTTATCTTCTCTCTAATGCTTTTGTTGGAAGTCGACCTTAGTACTGGCATATATTTGAAATAAAGGTGTTGTTAGTTTCAAATTACTTTGCTTCCGCTACTTTTGAACTTAAGTTGTAATAACTATGTTGAACTCTGATGTATATTCAATTACTTGTGAAATGGTTGTAACATATGATTTGTTATGTTGAATCACTACGATCTTGGCTGGTATGTTGGTTGGTTTGAAATCCCTCGTGATTTCATTGGACTACCGGAGTTATATGGGCTCAAGTGCGAGAATTTGATCACTTCGGTGATTGTTTTTGTACTTGTGCTCTTATAATTTGGACGGTTCCATTACAGCTGGTATCGGAGCAAGATTCAACATTAAACATGTCATATGTGTATTTAAAACAAAGGTTTTGTTTTCTAAAATTAGTTTTATGAACTTGTAGTTATATATAAGTTTGTCAAATCTAAATCTTAAACCTAAGTATGCCAGAGGTCAATTTCCTTATGCCCATATAAGGATTATTAGGTGGCTTATATAAGTACTAACTTAGGGGTTTTTCATTTATGCATCTACGCCCAGGCCAAGGTATGTGTCACACCCAGTTTTAAGGACAAAACCAGATATACACTATATGTGAAATAAAGAAGACAAATCTCACATATTGCCACAGATAAGTGTAATATCCAGAGACAAATGCTTAATATACATAACACAATAGTATAAAATATACCTTAAAGAGCAACACAGCGGAAAGACAACTCCGAACACCGGGTGTAGACTTCACTCCAGGAACAAACTAACTGGTTGATCACAAGCCTAACAATTCCAGAATCTAGCAGTCTGGTACCCTTCCTGAGATGTGGGGAAATAGCAAGAGTGAGTCCATGTCGAACTCAACAAATATATCATGGGGTTCATGAGGCTCAAAAGGTTTGACACGGGTTTACTGCAATAACTTTTAGTGAGTCATCTTTTTAGCATTTGAGTAGCAACAAGTTTATCATAAGCCCAAATAACCTCATGATCATGTAAACGAGAATAATGTATAGCAAGAAACAATAATCATTAGTGAGCATCAACATCATCAGTATTATCATTATCATCAGTGTTCATCATTTATTCTGTAAGGGTCCAAGGCCACTCGTGACCGTGAGCACGGCTGTTATAACAGTTTTACACTCTGCAGAGGTTGTACACTTTCACTGTGAGTCGTGATTACCCATATGCCCGGGATCGCGACTCCCAAAACACTTCTAAGGTGAGCAGGCAGGGAAACACTATGAAGCCTTTCAAAGGTTCATCTAACAAGTTAGGGCCGCTAGATTCACTCGGCAAATAGATGTAGAGCCCCCATTCCAAATGGCACAATGACGCGCAGCCTATACACATGAGGACAGAGGCCGCACTATACCCGATTCGTCAAGCCATTCTTACGCCATGAAGGTTATCACTAACAAGCTAGAAAAGGTCCTCATACTTGACTAAAGCCAGAGCCATATAGCCCTCACAGTTGTACTGTAAATCCCGGATGTTCGCTTACAGATAAGTCCTTATGGAGAGAAACTAGAGCACCAAAAATAACCCCATGCTCTAGCCCCCTTTAAACAGTAATCAAAAGTCATCTTTTAGTGTTGTTGCATATTCCATTAATCATATTACAAGATCATAGTTTATGTTCAGCGCTAGCAAAAGCTACCCAATGCAAAATCCCATAGGTGACAAGGTATAGATAAAAAACTAGGAAAATCCTTAATGGCATTCAAGATAGACACATGCAATATGATTTTATATGATTAAAGTGAATAGGACAACAAGAAAATCCCATATTATACTTGCCTCAAACTTGCTTCAGACCCAAAACAACTTGCTTAGAGAAGCATCAACTTTATCTTTCATTCTGCAACTTTTGGGCGCTCAGCTTCTGATTCTCCAGCGCCCACAAACGGTCCTTGTTCTACTCGTAACAAGCACCACACATATGCAAATATACAAACAAGAAAAACAACTAAGAACAGTACACTACACAAGGGAAAACAACGTACTAAAATAATGCTAGGTGCTATGGTCACAAGGACGCAAGAAACGCCGAGATCGAAGCTACGATGCAAAAGAAACTATTATCAAAAGATTTATTATATTATAAAAGAAACAACTAAAAACATGATTTTATATTAACTAAGAAAAACTATCTGAGTAGTATTAGTCCAGATTAATTTAATTTCAAAATTTGAGTTAATGCTAATCATATTATATTTATAAATATTTTGAGATTATTTATACCGATAATAATCTTTGACTTGCAAATGCAAATTGACATCTAAGAGCATCTAACCGGATTTAATATGCGGGTTTAGACTAAACAAGTTTATATTTAGAGGAATATTAATATTACCAATTAATCATTTTAATATTTGTATACATATCTCTGACGAGATATAAAGCTTATGTTGCTTTTAAATTAAAGAAGCTAGCGGTTGATGCATATATTAACCAAAATAATATTCATTCAATTTGTATTTTTCACAAATTTATGACAAACATTATTCAAATTGCATCTAAACCAACCTTATATGAATCATGTTTAAACCAATCAAATTGTAATATATTTTGTCCTATGTTGCTTTTGTTTATAAACATTAATATTATTTAAGCCACTTTAACATTTATCTTTTTAGAAAACATAAATCATGTAAAGCACCTGATTAAATCATTATATGTTTCATGCATGAATTAACCAAGTTATAACTAGTAAAGAAATATTCAAGTTGCTATTGATCAAGTTAACATTTGTTTATAAAAGACCAGATATAAAACCTTAAATTACTTTTAATTAGAAATTCGGTTGCGTATATATTAATCAAATCAATATTTAACTTATAAAATTTAGAGGTGTGAGACATGCTACATGTTGCCACTAAAATGTAGCAGACATTAGCTTGACCGCGACGTGTCAAACAGAGTTAATCCCTTGGTTGCTTTTAATTAAAAGGTCATTAAATAATCATTAACTTAATTAGTATTTAAGTAAATAATTTTAGAATTGGGTGACATGATAAAGGTTACCACTATTGCATAGAGCGCGACGACGTGAATCTAATGCAACTAGAATGACTCGAAACAGAATTAAAACGTAAATGATATGGCCTAAACAAGATTATATATGTATACGTATTTTTATTGTATTTTGGGATTTGTTTTTCTAAAAGAAAACGGCAATAAAGCGTAGCATGACGTAATGCCGATGTCAACAAGCTAAGAACGAACCAGAGCACGCATGACACTCGGCCGGCTCCTCGCTCCGCACCGCCCAGTAGCGCGTGTCGATATGAATCTAACGCAACTTGAACGAAGCAAAACGGAATTATAAACCTATGTCACTTTTAATAAAAAAGACGTTGAACGAACATTAATCAATTTGATATTTAAATATAAAATTCAGAAACAATTAATATGTCAGATGTTACTGAATACTTGAAGCTTATTTGCCTACCACGGTCCTATAAGACGTTAACAACGCTGATTAAGATAAAATCAGGGGCAAAGGGACCTACATGCAAGGAAAAGAGCAGCACGTTGGCTTTTCATGGCCTATTCTTCAGTGCACGAACTCGTTGTTTCTTCGTTCTTCATTCATGCAGTACGTTGGTGATGAGCTCGACTTCATGGCCACTACCATATTGGCACCTCTGCTTGGTCTCGAGATAGCAATGTGGACAGGAGACATGCAGAATGCCGCTGACGCACAGCTACGGAATCGTCGGCCAACACACCGCTGAAGGGCATGCATGCTGCAGTATGTAGGGGCCTCGATCAGATATGCACACTGCATTAGGAGAATGGAAGCTCGATTTGTTGGCATGCTGTTACAGAAACAACGAGGAGTAACAATTGAGTAGATGAGATCGAGATAGTTACGGATAGAGAGCAACAGAAAGTGCTAGATTATTCTTACAGACAATGAAACGATAAGACAGCGACGATGGATCTTACTGGCCGATCTCGAGAAGATGATGAGCACAACAGGCAACTGGGTACGTCCGGACTGGCGAACCGGCAACAAAACCGTGACGTCGAGAACGGGACGAACCGGCAACAGTCACCCATGGACAAGTCAAACGGCCAACAACGGCTTCGGAAGTTTCGGCATGGTTCACAGCAACGATCATCAGCAGGCTTCACGCGGGCGGTTGCTGCAGGAACAACATCGACGCGTAGATGGAAACAAGATAACGGCAGTTATCAGCATATATATAACTATATGTACGGAGACACACTAGCAGAAAGATGCAATTTCTCGACTGGAAATAAATAGGGAATGATGATGCATGAATGACGAGACATGATATCAGCAAAGTCTTTGATCAATAAAATAATGGTTAGCAAGGTGATGCTGACCTTTTCTTTTAATCGGTCATCAGGAGTTTGCTAATGATGACAGGAACAATGTTGTTGCTGCTTTTTGTTCTTCCTCTGCTGTCCCAAAACCAGAGGGTCTTCTCCTTCCCCAACAGAAGAACCCCTTTTCTTTTGTAGAAAGAATGGGAATTTTCAGACGTAACATGTAGTCAATTTGATTTTCGATCCACCAAAATCATACCAAAATACATAGAAGAATGAGACGAAAGAAAGATTGATACTGTTGTAGCATTGTACAAGCTAGCAAGGGCAGCGCTCCCACATCTGGACGCCACCACGCCAGGATGCACGGCCGTTGCAATCCAGCACTGCGGTGCGGCAGGAGGGCGGCCACGTGGAAGACGCCGTCGCAGCCTGCGATGGCCGCCGCCAGGCAGCCGTAGTCGAGCAGGTCTGCCTTGAACAGCCGCAGCCGCTCCGCGGCGGGGTCCAGCCCCAGCAGGTGCACGTTCTTGGCGTCGCCGGGATCACAAGGTGTAGATGCAGAATTTCGGCGAGGGGTGGAGGGAGCTATGGGCGACGGCTCGCGATAAGAAGGGAGAAAATTCTAATTTACTACACGAGAGATTTCCCAAACTAGGAGCTCCTCCACGGTAGTTTTGGTGTGCTTTGCCCATTGGGTAGGTACGTATATATAGGGAGGAAAACTCTCCACCTCTATATCAACTAGCGATATGGTGCTAATTGACGTTGCACCCTTCATCTTTACTAATAGGCCTAATTAATTATTAAAGCCCATTAGTAAATAAATGAATGGGCATTTAGGATTATTGCACACACGCTTTGGTGGAAAATGAGATATTTATTATTTTTGGAATTAATTAATTTCGTGGATAAAATAATTCTAGAAAAGTCTAGAATTATTATTTAAGCCGCGAAAAATACTCTGAAAGCTCCGAAAATTCGAGGGAATTTTCTAGAGATATTATGGAACATGAGGAACCCAAATAAAGTATTTGGAGCTCATGATAATATAATTTGGAGCATCTAAAAAAATAGATTATTCTCCTAAAAAAAATAGGAAAAGGTTCCCGACAAAGCCCGAATAATTCCCGGGAATATTTCAGAGATACCCCGATGGATGATGAAATGAAATGAGTGATTTCGAGTGGAAGAAAAGGATTTTAGGGAAACTCAGAATGAAAAGATTATAACCGAGAAAGCGCAAATTTGATTGTAGAAAAAGACAGAGACAAGACGGATAACTAATAAAAGACATACTAAACACGCTTTAAAACTTTTCACAATCACAACACATAGTCATGCAACAAGCAAACATTACATCAGGTAAGAGACCACTAAATTAATTTGAAAAAGTTTGAAATACCACAATTTTCTATACTAAATTTGCTAAAACTTAAATTAGTCTTGTCAAGTCTTAAACAAATATTTAAATCATTTGTTTTATTTAGTGTTTTCTATTCATAACCCAAAATCAGAAATTTTGGGGTGTGACAGTATGTATGTGTGATAACTCTCCCACACTATGCTACCCGGTGTGTCAGATTAGAGGTAGCCTTCATATATGAAATAGCCATATATGTTGCTAGTTTACTTTTATGCAACATCGCACCTACGCTCAGGTAAGTGTGAGTTGTGAGAGCATGACCGAACATCCGTCGGTCTAGGGAGAGCTAGTTTTAGTTACTGGATTATTTACATGTTACACACATGTATATATGAAGGTACTTAATTGTGGGAGATTGATGATTCGGGTAGTTTTGGTGCTACATGTACGTATACAGGGTTATATGTATATGGAAGTACTTAGAATTTTACTTCTCTGCTTTCATTGTGTGCTAAATTGGGAAATGTTGGGCTGTAATGAAAATTTTCTGCAGGTACGCTAACCACGAATGCGTAAGTCGAATGTAGCTATCGACTAGCTATATATCGAAAGAGCGCGTGTTATGCCACCGACATAGAACGTGATCGCCACCTTAGGTCGGCAATCTTATGAGGACGAATAGGACGAAGCATGCATCTTCATGATTGTTGCTTTATGCATAGCTATGTTCCTCTCACCCTTGTTCTATAGTGTGTAACTTGTGATCAATGTGTTACACTATCTTCCTTGTGTGAAGCTAAACAAGAATGCCTTACTCTATGTTGTTTTTACAAGCGTTTGCCAATGCTTTAGACCTCACCTAAGTAATTGTGATTCTTATTAATGAATTAAATTGGTTGGTCTAAAGTAATAATGTTTAGAGCTACTAGAATGACATGTTTGTGTGCTCTCTTGTTAAGTAGAACAAAGGCAAACTTTGCTTTGCTTATTGAACGTTGGCTGCTAGAACAATTTCTGTTGTAGTGATGCTTTTGTGGTCATATTGGTGTTTTCTGTAGTTATGGAGAATACCAAAGTTGTAGCTAACTAACTCATCTAGCTTTTCATAAAATTTCATGACACTAGGCCTTATCGTTTGGGAGTTATGAATTTTAGAAGTTTATTGTCAGGTTTTGCTTATGCTCTGAATAGATCCGAATGTTTGGTTTGTTTGACCTATGTGCATAGGGAATCATGTCTTGGAGATCATAGAAGAAGTGTAGTACTTTTTCTAAGCTTTCCAAAATGTCCTATAGCACTAATTTTGGTGGTATAAATCTCTAGTTATAAGCTTATAAAGTGGAATGACAGAATCTGTCCAAATCTGGGCAGAGATGTCTTCTTTGTCTTGTTTGGCCTTGTTAGATATAGGATCATCTTAATATGATAATAAGAAAGTTATAGAAAAATTAATAATCTTTACATAAAGTTAAGGCTCAGCCTTGTTGTGTCTCTAGAACTCTAGTTATGCATTTTTGAAGTTCTTGTCAGTTTTCTGTCCATATTGGTACAGATCTGAAACATTAGCAATTTTGGTCATGTTAATCTATGAATTTACTTTTGGTATGAGTAACTAAAGTGTAGTCATCTTCCTAAGTTTTCTAGAAAGTCTACGATCACCTTTGTGGGATGTCTACAACCTCAGTTATGGTTGAAACAAGTAACTATTGTGCTGCTGTCCAGGTTCTGTGCCCATGCTAAGTTAGCCACCTTAGCTAGCGTTTGTTTGGACTAAACTTGTAGTTAGTTCTTGCTTTAGATGAATGCTTATTTTGGGTGAGCCTTGTGCTTTGTATTGATTGCTTAAGCCCATTCGTTTGACTTTTCTCAAATGACTGCTTGATCGTGATGTTGTATGTATGCTTGTTATCTCGGTAGTGTCCTAGTTGTCACCTCGTTTGTCCTCAGTGAGCATACGAGGGTCACATAGCTTTGTCCTAGAACAACGTTCACGTTCGTAATTGTATGGTTGTTGTCTTCAATTAGGTTCTCTCTCTTAGGAGCCTGAGCCTGGTGGTTAGCCCTTGAATGTTTGTATCCATGCCTTTGCTTGACCGAAAGCCCAAAGTTTAGTTCTTCTATATGTTTGCATAAGCCGTGGATGTTTTGTAACTCTTTTCGTGAAGACCCTTGTTGACTGACCCACCAAGTTAACTTCCATCAATGCTAGCCTTTGACCATGATTCGTACGTTGCCAGTTGTGGAGGCTGTACCCAAATCCATGTTAGACCTTCCGGTTACCTCTCCCAAAGGTTAGCTAGTGTGACACAACGTCTCTCTCTCTGCTATGGCCTCCAAATCGTGTGCTTGTAAATTCGTGCATCCACCTTATCAACTCAATCTATGACTGCGTATCGGTTTTTGCCTTGAAATTTGCTTAATTCGTCTCCCACCTTCCAAAGTCTCGGAATGTTTATCAGTCTTGATCTCATGTTGTTGCCTAACATGAATGAATCTTCTATTAATCGTTTATCTGGAACTCACCTCGGTGGACGCATGTCGTGCATAGAATTTAAGCAATAGTTCATTGCTCAGTTATCTTTAGGAATTGAGCTATGTTCCCTTGTGGTGTGTGTTAATTTTTGGATCACCTCCTCGTTGATTCTAAACCTTGTGACTACCTTTACTTGCTATCCCTCCTTGGTATGGTGCTTGTTCGGACCACCCAATCTGTGCCATTTGAAATTCCTCATTGGGTGTATGTTCAGTAATGGTGTTATGAGTAGCAACTAATGGTGCCGCGACGAAACCGAGAGCCTCCTGTGGGTGCACACACAAGGTTGTGCTGCTCGGCACGCGCTGGTATCATGGTTTCTAATCATAATCCATTGCAGAACAACACTGATGTGATTTTCACGTGACCTTCCTTGGTTGTATTCCCATATCTTATCGTAAGACCCATATCTCGGACCGAAAGTAGTAGAACTTCCATTTGAAGTTATATAAAGGATAATCTTTGAAGAACAGGTCACAAACATAAACATTAACATACTACAAGAGGTGGTAGACAAGTGACTCTACTTAGTTGTTCCAGTATTGACAACTCAATCTAGTGAGCAACGTATCTCATCTCTGTTGGATAAAAAGGACACACAACACTTAATGTTGGATAAGTTATCTGTGGGATGAGAATCGATTGTCGCATTGTGCATATGACCGGAGCTATCCAAGTCGCAATCTTGGGTGCATAATGACCATACAATCGAAATCAACCATCTCTAGAATAACTTTGTATTTGCTAATTTCAATGGCAACCATCTGTTCTGTTTCAACCACAGTTGTTGTGGTCAAGAGTGAAGATTTGGAACTTTTTAGTGTTGAGAGACAACTGATTAGTTACCAATAGGAAGGTTAATCTCCAGCTAGGTAACGACTCTTTGGTAGCTACGAAGGCTATGTCTTACAGAGCAATAACCAACAAGAAGTCAATCAACTAGCCAACAACTTGAGAGATATTCTATCTTCTAGAGCCATTGTGATCAAGTCAATTCCGTCTTGGATAATCACACAGATAGTGCAAGGTGTTCAATCAGCTGCGGTAAAGAATTAGAGAAAGCATGCCCTAGTTTCGATCAACATCCTTGTGCCCTTAGGTGCCACAAACGGTTTGTCCATAACTTTATTGGACAAAGTGTTGAGGAATATTTGAAAGCAATTTGAGAAGTGTCAAACAACAGATTTCCTATCTTAGAGCTGTTGTTTGATCCTAAAAAGGAAGCCTCAAGGTGAAAGTTGGCCTGACAAAGTTGCTACGCTGCAAGTCAACTCAACTTACAGTGCAACTAAGTCACAAAGGAAAATTTTACTCAACCGCTTGGTGGTAGGCTACTCCCCACAGTTTAGTGAATATGTACAACTTTTGTTGTCCTTAAGGCCTCGCTACATCTTTCTTTGGCAATTATTTTCCAATGATGACCTACTTTGGTACCTTATAAATGTTTTTACCCATGAGGTTGCATCTGATTCAACCCAGATAACTGTTGTCTTTGGATAAAAGAATCTTTTAGATAGCTGTTGGCAGAAATAGGAAGCCGACAGAGTCAGCTATCACATTCACTAATCCCTCAACGGACACAGATAATACAAGGTTGTCGTCAGAGAAAGAGAACTGCACACATGGGACCACAAGTAGTTTTCCATTAGTTGGTTTCTAAATGAAGGAACATTTACGACCAACATAGACCATGTCTATTGGTTAGTCAGTATCCTATAGCCTCAGAGTATATTTGTCGTCTATGATCTCACCCTTTTGGAAGGTTGTGCTCAAGCCATTTTGGTAGAGGACTGCTTTTCAAACTTTGTGAACATAGAGTCATTTTAACGAGTATACTTTTGAAGATTTTGGGTCTAATGTAAAGTTCATATGGACTATGCTGTGTTCACTAAAGAATCAGATACTTGTTAGTGGTTCGCACATGGACCAAATGATCTCCGTACACTGAGAATGCAGTACTGTGCTATCTTGGATTCCTCCCAAAGTAATAATGCTTCATGGAAGTCAATGAAGGAAATTCTTCAGACAAATTTTACCATGAAGAGTAGGTATCAGAAAGTGCCTTTGGCCAAATTGTTTACCGATGTTGAAGCTTTGTAGCTAAATGCTATAGCAAATGTTGGGAACTAGATAACGTGCCTCTCTTCCTTAAAAGGTCTTCCATTCCGAATCTCGGGACGCGATTCTTTTAAGGGGAGAGGGCTGTAACACCCCAGGTGTTTATCACCAATTAAGTAGTGGGTTTAAGTTCAAACATGATAGATTAGTGGAGATGACGATGCCAAAGTCAAACCTATGGAAATAAACCCTACCCTAAACTTGGATATTGCACCCTTGCTTACATATAGACTCAATTAAAAGATATATGCTTGGGTGTTGTTATCAAAGTCTCTTCATGTCTCACATCAATAACTATCTATATTGATCCCTGGAAAAGTTTCATGAAGTTTGGAATCAAAAAGTCACATGAAATGATAAGTTCCATTCCTATTGGAATTTGCCCCATTAAGTTAATGGAACTATAGATCATCAACCAAACCTTGCAAACTTATCCAAATGACTCTAGATGAACTCTACAACACCTTAACTACACTTAGGACACTTAATGGAACAATGTTCATGTTGATCATTTTGCCTAAATGTGCTTCTAATTGATGGTTGACCATGTATGGACCCTGGAGCCCTTTGGTTTGACCATTTCAAAAGTGTGACTTAGGAGCTTTGCATGACTATGAACCCTTTTACAAAGTTGTAGAGAATTTTATAAGGAACAAACTTTGTTTAAAGGTCAAGTCATGAAAATATGTGGAATATGCTCAAACAGGGCCCACAAGTTAGTTTTAGGGCTGATTTCAGCACTTGGTCATTTTTAAGCCCTAATTCCGGTAACATCGACGTTGGCATCTCGCGTTCTCGAGATTTCGTTAAGTAACTCAAGCTGACCCAAAAATGAAAGTTGGAAATAATTTAGTGGAGAGCAACATGTAAAAAGTTGGGATCAATTTGACTAAGTTTGGCATTTAAAAATCCTAAAACCGAGCCCTAGCTTAACTTGTTGACGCTGGTGATTTGGGGACTGATTATCTCCTAATCTGTGGGTCTTATGACCATGGTGCTTAAATGAAATTTGTAGAGTATACTGAGGTGAACAACTTTGACAATTGGCCCATGTCCAAATTTCCACCCGAGCTGGCCCAAAACGGCGTCTCAAACCGGTTGCTCCGTCGCGCACCACGTATTCGGGGAAATGCCCCGACGGGCGACACGCGCCTAGTGCGTGGCGGCCATGCGCGAGCCGAGCACCCCACTGCCGTCCGCATGTCCCAGCGCGCTAGGCGTCGAAGGGGATCCATTCCTGGCTCACCTGCTCACCCTACACTCCCTCCTCGCTCTCTGGCGCTCGCTTGCGCATAGCGCGGCCAAGTCCGCCATGGACGGCCGGGCCGAGCTCCATGGCCGCCGGCACAGCATGGTCGTGCCCCATTCCTTTTCCTTCTCCCACCGCCGGCCGCACCACCACCTCTACCTCTCCTTGCTGTAACCACCGCACCTATCCCCGACCGCTCATCGCCACCGTGTCGCCCGGCCACCGACGCCATGTCCGCTGCCGGGGGGGGTAGCACGTGGCCAGGGGGCCAGGGGCCACCTCCGGCTGAGCTGTGACTGCTTGAAGATGCGCCCGGGCCCGTGGATGCTCACTGTCACTAATCATCCATCGTCATTGACCACCGTGCTGGAAATCGGTTTTTTTCGAAGTCCTCTGCTCCGTCCCGTCGTAGGCCGACGCGAGCAGAACCGAGCCGCCACCGGCTACGCTTGGTCGAGCAACACCGCCCCGGCATGCGCCTAAGACCTTTCCTGTCCCCGTGCATCACCACTACGGCCGCCGGTGTCCACCTCGCCGCTGGGAGCGGCAGGAGCCCGGTCTCCCCTGCTCAATGCCGACGGGAGGTAGAAGAAGGTTGTTCCCCCCCCCCCTCTCTGTGTCTCTCTGTTTGAGTAACTGACGTGCGGGCCCGGCTGGACCGTGGGGCCCACGTGTCGGTTTAAGAAGTGGCTCAGTTGGGGTACACGTCCGGGTGCGCCTAGCAGATCTAGGGTGGAGTAGTTGATTCCGTTTTTGAATTTCAGAATTTGGTTAAATCATCTAAAATTCATATCTCTGACTAGGTAATTCCAAAAATAACAAAAGTAGAATTTTTGGAAACCTTGAGAAATTCCCTATGCAGTAGAGTCATAAAATCTTAGGTGTTTGTAGGTGTTTTCTAATGTGTTTATTTAAGTTGGAAAAGAGCTCTAGAAATGCCTTCAAACTTAATCAGAGCAAGATCTGGAGTTTTAGAACTCCAAAAATAGTGATTCTTGTTTTGTTAATTTTGTGATGACATGTAATTGCTAGGAAAAATATTAAACACCCTAGTTGTTCACTATTTTCTTAAGGTTTTGATTGGACCTTGATAAATAAGGAAATCTACATTATTTTGCTTGTCATTTTTATATCTTGAGTTGTGATGCTCCAAATGATGTGAATTTTTATAGTAGGTTTTTCATGATATGGATGTACTGTGGTATAAATTTCATGGTCATTGCTTACTGTATTCTCAAGTTATTGATTTAACTTGTTTATAGCTTGATAAATAGCTTATAAATAATATATAAATGATAAAATATAAAATGTTGTTCCATTACCTTAGTATGATGTTTCTCTATCATATTGATTCATCCTATGGCCATGTGTTCACATAAAATATGGAGTTTTAGGTTTAACTTGCTCTCACATGATTTATTGCTATAGCCATTTGTCTTTTTCATAGAGGTTGATATACATGTCCAAATGGTTTCAAATTTGGAAAGTAGACTTTTGGGAGCATTTGTAGACCCCTGTAATTTTGGTAGAATTGATTGAGCATCTTTATGATGTGGTCATAATTCCACCTAATTATCTAAATAAATTAAGAAAATGTATTAAAAGAATTTATTTAGTAATTGACACTATGTTTTCTGGTGTTCATTAGTCATGTATGAAATGTTAGTAAAGTTGGTTTTGTCCAATTATATGTTTGCAACATAAGTTAATAATTATTCCTTGCAAACAAGGTTTCTGGATAGATCTGGGCACTTAGCAAAGTTCTTCATGATAATCTGCTTTGTTGTAAAACTTATTTATACAAAAGTTGTAGATAATTTATGTATCTAGCTGCTGTTAAAATTTGGTGGCATTTGGACATGTGGTTTAGGAGTTATAGCTGTTTAAAGTTGGGGTACAGAATTGCTTGCTCTCTGTCTTGTTAGATCAGTTGCTGTGTTTATGTAAATTCGATATGTTAAACTTTGGAATCATGCTGTGATGATTATAAATGAAATGTAGAGAATTTCATAAGCTTTCTATAATGTCTTATTTCATATCATTTGGATTTGTAGATCTCCAGATATGATTGATTTATGAAGCTACTGTTTGCTTGTCCAGAAATTGATAAAGTCCAATTATAGTTGTTTGCTTGTATATTGTTAAGTGTGACTCATACCTTTGAAAGTACTTGGGTTGGTACCCTAGGATCTTATAAGACTTGTGTCTTGATTGATGTGATTGCCCTCTTCTTTGTTACGCCTTAAGAGAGGATTAAGTTAATTAGCTCTAGGTGCTTATGTGAACTTTGGTATGTTTGTTTGATTGCTTTGTTTATTGCACTTCTATGCATTCATACATATGCATTATTGCACATCATTTAGGTACGCTAGCTGAAACACGTGAAGGACCTGATGTGGAGCTAACCAGAAGATGGTGTTGGTGGGCCTATCTCGGAGGTGAAAGGATCGGACAAGTGCTAGATTGGAGAATGCTCGCCAAGCGAATTCACCTGACAAACTCTAACATTGAGTCAGATCCCAGGCAAGCCCCGGAGCATTATAAGCCTCCTACCTTCAAAGCAATTAATTATATATATGTTATAAGTATTGTTGCATTAAGTGGTAGGAGTTGGTTGAAAACCTTGCTGCATTATATCATTCCTTGTCCAGATATATGAATCCCTGAATCCTACATAGACTAGGATCGAGTAGATGCTTAGCCCTGCTTTAAGCAGTAGAAGTCAGGTGATTTTCTGTCACCTGCGAGATGTAGGGATATTCATATATGGCACGGTTGGCTATATTGCTATCATGGAATGGAACCATGTGTTAATAAAATGAAATGAGACCGGGCGGGATGACGATAGTGAAGCAACAAGGCATGGAGGTCTTGGGTGTGGATCTATCCCCGTCTGAGTCGTTTAAGGACCGATTCGCTATACGTCCTTGAGTCATGTTGAACGCAGTCTAACACTTAGTTGGCCGGATAAGTCGTTCCGACCGCGAAGCCGAGTAATATGGTTCAGGCCGGGAATCGAATGGTAGGTTGCATCTTGGAGGAGAGAAAGGATGTGCTTGGTGACATTGGCGTGAGACCAAGGGGGGTTAGAGTCCCTATCACCTGGCAGAGTGTCGCCCTTGGGGTTGCGACATCATTCGAACCTGCGATTCCTGAATTGTACGAAAGGTGGCTTGTGCGACCCTGGCAGGGGCCTGCGCGGTGAGTGTTAGAAATACCCCTCCAGCTGGATAGGAATTCGATTCGAATCGCCGTCGCTCCCGGTTAGTGAGCACTTGACTTGAGCAGCGGCAACGTAGATTCCATTAAATTGAACGGATGGTTAATTGGATAACGATGGAAAGGTTGCCTCAATTTATACCTGCTATGGTTAATATTGTTTGCTCCTAATAAAGTGAGTGCTCTAGTACAGGTTCTAATATAGAGGACAGGTTAATGATAATTAACTTGATGCTTAAGCATTAATGATTACTTATCTATATTAAGCTTTTATGCAAAATGTTGTCAAGCTAGCCCACTTTACATCAGCCTTGCATGATCCTTGGTGTCACTTTATTTCTGGTTTCTGACGGGTAAGTCTAGCTGAGTACCTTCTCGTACTCAGGGTTTTATCCCCACTTGTTGCAGGTTGTGATGTATCATGACGGCTGCAAGAGTTGGTTGGCTCCTGCCTTAGAGGCGGAGTGTGATCACGGGCGTGATCCTTCTTATTTATCTTCTCTCTAATGCTTTTGTTGGAAGTCGACCTTAGTACTGGCATATATTTGAAATAAAGGTGTTGTTATTTTCAAATTACTTTGCTTCCGCTACTTTTGAACTTAAGTTGTAATAACTATGTTGAACTCCGATGTATATTCAATTACTTGTGAAATGGTTGTAACATATGACTTGTTATGTTGAATCACTACGATCTTGGCTGGTATGTTGGTTGGTTTGAAATCCCTCGTGATTTCATTGGACTACCAGAGTTATATGGGCTCAAGTGCGAGAATTTGATCACTTCGGTGATTGTTTTTGTACTTGTGCTCTTATAATTTGGACGGTTCCATTACAGTATCAGTCTTTTGTAGCTCAATGATCCGACTTCTCAAAGAACAATCAACAGTGATATGATGGAGTACGATAAGAAAAAACTTTCAAACGTTGGCCATTTACCTTGAATATGTTACCGGTATCATCCTGAAGTGTTATGACACCATGTGATGCAACATCAATCACCTTGAATGGCCCTTCCCATTTGCTTCTGAGTTTTCCATGATCGAATAACTTCACTCTTGAGTTGAACAGTAGGACTTTATCTCCAGGCTTGAACTACTTGTGCTTGATTCTCTTGTCGTGCCACCTTTTTGTTCTCTCTTTATAAATCTTGGATTTCTCTAGTTCATCACTCTCTGATCCACTCGAAAGGAATTCCTTTGCCATCCACTCGAAAGTGCTTGTTCTCTCTTTATTTGTCTCTGGTTCATTTATCACTTGTCATGAAAGGGGTAAGACGAATAAGATAAATGGTAAATGATAATCATGGGTATTCCAGAGACGAGGGAGTTAACATTATTCAAGTCAAGTAGTCATGGAGATTAATTTAGAGATGTAAATCATAAGTATTTCTTATTCAATCAGTCTATTAATCAATCTAGCTATACACAATCATCTATGATATAATCAACATGTCATCTATGAATAAGGAACATTACAGAGAGAAAAGTCAAGAACAGAGTAATGATCTCTTCCCTGTAACCGCGTTCTACTAAGTTCTATACTCGAGGAGTGGACTATAAAGGACTCAACAGGAATGTCACACCTGCGATCTACCACATGGCCTGGAGCATAGAGTGCATTCACAGACAAGCATAATCTAAGCACCATGCCTACAATATGCCAGCCACTCAATCCTATCCAGAAATGGATCAAGCTTTCTACGAACATATTCATAAACTCTCTACTAATCATATTCATATCAAGATGTAGAACAAGAACAATCTCAAGAACAGAATAAAGTTGAAATATAGAAATATATTGAAGTAGCATAAAGTCGAATGATGATTACAATGAAATTACCAAGTCTTCGACGAACGATCCTGATCCCAAGCAGTTGCTTGCCTCTACTTGAATCAATCTAGACTAAACTCTAAACTTGAACTAGAACTCTAACTCTCTTTCTTTCTGAAACCCTAACTTCTGGCCTTGCCTTCACAAATGAGGAAGAGATGATCCAATTCTTCAACTGATTCCTTGAGAGGGGGTCCTAGGGGCTGTTTATATAGCCCAGGGCATGGAACCACAGCCCTTGGATCAAACCGACCTTGGCGTGGGGTTGAGATGCATCCTTAGAGGCGGTATAGGTAGCTTGCAAGAGAAGGAGCCGAGGCGGCACAAGGGAGGGCTCGTGTCGCCTCATGGAGTCGGTTTAGGTCTTCTAGAATCCCTATCCGTATCCGTGACGTGGAGATTAGGCCGATTGCTTCGGTTTCTTCCTTTGGAAGGAGGATCAATTCTGTATTATGCAGCTTAGCCCCTGAAAAATACAGAATCACCAAACTCGTGGAATTTGTTAGTTTAAACCTCTAAACCTACTGTGGTGATCCTTTTTATCATTTATTCCTCTTATGTTGACGGTTTAAAATGATAGTTAATTACCGTCAACAACTCCCCCAAGCTAAACTTTTGCTAGTCCCTTAGCAAAACTAAATCCAGAGATAACTAAGTTACTTCAAATTATCATCCTTCAAAAATACACAAGCCATCAGAAAAGAATTATCCTAAAAAAGATTTTGAAAATTTGCTCTAGTTCCTTAGCCATGGGGTTTTAACTTTCACTTGAGCTTTGGATAATCAGAAAACAGAAGTAATCAAGTCAAGCACTATGTCTCAAATTCTTCTTCTCTATTTCCATCCTGAAGTTTTTAATTATATTTTTGAAATAAAACTCAGAGTCTGTATTGTATGACACTTACAAATCTCTCAATATGTGACATTGGAATTCCTTACCAAGGCAACGATAGTGTTTTGCCTTCTCTCAAGGTATTTTGGAATAAGGCAGAATATCATTGTGCCTTCTCTCTCACTGTATGACTAAGAAGCTTATATGGAGTTTATGGGTGAGATCACTCATACATACTTGCAAAACATATATTGTAAAGTCAAACAATGGATCTAGAGAAACTAGTCATACAATCAAATCAAGATGTGCATGTGTATGGATACAAGGAATAGGTTAAATATATGGTGGAAGTAATAATGAATCCTAATTCTACCATGCTCCTTTAGAAAGATTGATCTCTCTTAAAACTTAAGAACTTAGGCAAAGAAAGTCTTGGCTATGCATAAATATATATATATTATTTTTTTCAGAGAGGCGAGTGTCTAGCACCCATTGTTTTGGTAGGACACTTGTCCATGTTTTACTCTCTATATATTATTTATTTATTTTACATAGCTCAGACTTCTTGTCTATCATGAAACAATTGAGAGATAATAACAATAAACATTTGGAGCAATAATAACTAAGGCTATGAAATGTATGAATAGGTGGAAAAATCCTACAAGGCATGTTTTTGTTGTTCACTCCCAGTGTAGGAGTAAAACATTTTGATGGTGGTTCTAAATGGAAAGGCATGTTGTTGCGTACTTCCAGTGTAGAAGCCGCAAATTTAAGTGGAGTGTACATGATCTTGATTTTAAGAGTATGACAAGTCTCTAAAGGTCAACAAAGTTTAACAGTACTCAATGTAAATACAAGTAGCAATAAAATAAGTCCTGGTTTTCTATCCTAGCATGTATGGCTGTGGTAGAAATTTAATCTCTCTGTCATACAAAGACTCATCATGTGTATTTAAATTTTTTCAAAAGTGAACTCTTCAGGACTTCATTGAAACTTAGAACAAGATAAATAGCAGCTCAAAACTCTTTCACTTCTTATCTCCCAACTACCTAAGCTTTGGATCAAGCATATTCCTCCATAGATTTAAAGATTTGGCAATGAATATTTTTGGAACAGAGGAATAATTCTTAAATGAAGCTAGGTACTTCAGAAGAATTACAAATGAAGCAACTATTTATGATAGTTCAAGTTTTTTATTCGACACAAAAACAAGTTCATACACACTCTATTTTTATTTCAAAAGGCTCGCAAAGAAAAATAATCTAAACATACTAATATATATTTTTGTATTTTTATCATATTCCCCATTTTTTAGATATAGTAGTAATACTAATATTAATACTAATAATAATAATAGGAGTAAGAAAAACTTACTGTCTGAGGGGGTCCTCCCCCAAGCTGGCTCAACTTCGGTCATTGAGGTGGTGCTGGTGGCAGGTAATCGACACCCATTTGCTCGAAGAAGTAGAGGAGGCCTTCATACGTTTGTGTCCCTTGTTCACGAATCTCCCCAAGCGTGTTGCTCGTGCTCTCCTGCCACTGTGTATGCTGATGTAGCGTGTTTATGATACCTTGTTGCCCTGTCTCAAGATGAGTGAGACGGGTAACAAAGTTCTAGAAGTCTGGCTGGTGGTACGGCTGAGGCTGAGGATGAGGCGGGTATTGCTCTGGCTGGTACCCGGGGTAGCCATGAGAGGTATGGTATGAGTACGATGGTGGTGTAGGTGCTGCATCATGGACTCCCCTCACAGAGAAAGACATGCGTCCTCTCTAGATGTACACCGAATCTTCGTATTCCTACGGAACATAATTAGAAAAATTACCTTGCCCCAAATTTTCTTCTAGCGTAGGTGGATCATAGGAAGTTTGATCTTCCCATGCCCAGTGTCTCGGTTCAGATGGTCCTGGTTGGTCAAATCCTTGATAGTGAGTGAAAGCTGGTGCAGGGGGTGCACCATCTTCCCCTGTGTACCTAGGCACAGTGTTTCTCGTTATTCTGGTGGACGGACTTCTTCCAACTCCCCTAGTCGGTCTCTGCAAATCAAGCAAAAATGTCTCCACGGCATATAGACCAAGTGGTCTATTCAGCAGTTCATATTCATTTACAAATCCCTTATATGTTACAAAGATTCTATTGCCCTTTTGTTTCAACAGATGTGCTTGACTAAAAAAGTAAATGTCAAGAGATCGGTGGGGTTTGGAGATGTAGGTAATACTAGTATTCCCTAACAAATTTAGGTTTCCGGCAAGACGTGTAATCCAAGAAGTGATGGTGATAGGGCCTTGCAAAGTGTGAAGGATAGCCTAGAATGTTACCATGAGCCTAACAGGAGATATTTTACGTTTCTTGATCATAGCATACATTAATTTCATCTCCTCGATCCTAACTATGTGACCTTCCCTCCTAGGAAAGAAAGTGATTCCTAACCATTTATGCATAATTCTCAAAGTGGGATTGTGAATGTCATTCGTGCATGGGTCAGAACAGTAGTCTTTGCCCGAAATATCTTCCCAAAATTGCTCTCTATGAAAATCACTAAAAAGTTCATCTATTTCTACTCCGCAAGCATCAGGGAATCCTAGTCTGCGGCTGAATTCTTTCCAAGTAAATTCATATTGTTCGTTAAACAGCCTAAAGGAAACATAAGTCTCAGTGAAAGATAGAGTGCAAAGGAATTCTAAAGTAAGTAATTTGCATCCATCCTCTGAAATACTCTAATTATTATCCCATCCAATATTGCAAAAAATAAGATCGAATTCAACATCCATACCTGTTTTTTGTAAGAAGTAGGGGTCAAAGGTTGGGGTATGCTCGAACTCACGATCTTTGTACAATCTCATCAGATCCTTCTCGTAGGTGGTGCGAAGCTTTATATGACGCTCTTGAAGGAGTACGTGGTGTTCTGGCTGGCTGGCGGACGAGGACCGGGGCACAGATGACATGTCTAAGTCAGAACCAGCCCGTGATGATGATCCGGTCTGGGAGCGGGTTCTCTTGCAAAAAGAGAATGCTCCAGCCGCACTCCTAATTGTTTTCTTGAGTCCACTCATCCTGTTACACAGACAGAAACACAAACACAACTGGTGGAAATAATGTGGGGTTAGAATAAATAAATAGTTAGGAGTCAGTGATTCGAAAGTCAGTCGTCCAGAAGTCAGTCATTCAAGTTGGAAATTTTATATCTTGACTTCTCCTAGTACTTAGATTATTCGGGCAGCACTTCTCCTTACTAAATGATTTTCTAAACAACTTCTAGCACTTCTCTCTTACTGATTCTTGTCTCAATGTAGCTCTAAAAATTTCAGAATACTTCTCTCCACTCAAGAACTTCTAGAATCTACTCAAAAACTAAGAATTCTCAAACCGTACTTGGATTTTGGAATATCGAGTTGGGGGTATGTTTTCTGAGTGTTTTGCGGTGTGCGGAGTAGAGGGAGAAGCAGCCTTTTTATAGGTGTGAGAGAGGGAGGCCGGGCGACCTAGTGGTGGGGCCGACTCATCCATCCCTTCCTTCTCTAACTTCCTTGCTTCGTTATTAAGAGATGCCTTCACCTGCCGACGCTCCATGTGATGTGGTGGTTGAAAAAGAATGGAGGAGAGTGAAAGAGATGGAGTGAAGTGATGTGAAGTGATGTGAGGTGATTGAGGTGGGTCCCATGGGTCCGTATGTCTCCCGTATTTGCACCGTATAATCACACAAGTATGCAAAGAAAAATTACTTTTATGAAACTATGAAGAATTAAAATTCTAATGATGGCATTTTTATATTTTTCTACCACCACAGTGATTATTATTTACCAGAGGTTTTCACGCTCGGTAAATATTAATTATATGGGGCTTTAATAATTATGCCATGAGATTGATTTTTATTATTATTTTTTCTATGCATGAATAAGTAAATATGCTATGCAAAAATTAAATGCAGATAAATACCGAGTTACCTCCTAGCGATGGTTCGGGATTTTTAAGTCCACCGAATCGGACTACTCCTGCTGGATTTATTTTTCGAGGGTCATAGTCATCCCTGTGAGTGGTGACTGTGTGACTCCTTCTTCATCTATCATCTTCGCAGTGGAGCTTAACTCAGGTCTTGGTCTGAATGGAAAACACTCTTCTTGTCCATCAATGTTGAATTTGACTTCTCCAATTCTGACATCGATGTGGGCATTTGCGGTACTCAAAAAGGGTCTCCCAAGAATGAGTGACACTCTTGAGTCAGGTTGCATGTCCAGAACCACAAAGTCGACTGGTATGAAGAATTCTCTGATCTTGACTGGAATATTCTCGGTGATTCCCACAAGGTAACGGAGTGACTGGTCTGCTAGCTGTAGGCACATTGAGGTTGGATCGAGCTTTGCATGTGGAAGTTTATTGAAGATCGCCTTGGGCATCACACACTTGCTCCAAGGTCACACAGCGCATTGTCAAAATGTTGATATCTAATTGAACAGTCGATAGTGGGGCATCCTAGATCCTTCTTCTTGATTGATGTGTTGAGGATGGCCGCACTACACTCTTCTGTCAGCTTGATCACTTCAGTGGTAGGCAGTGGTCTTTTATTGTTGAGGATGTCTCGAACATACTTTGCATAGGTGGGAACCTGCAATGCATCTAACAAAGGGACATTGATATATAATTTTTGAATAATCTCAATAAACTTACTGAACTGTGCATCCATCTTGAGTTTTCGATCTCTGCGTGGGAAGGGCAAGATATTGGTGTCTTGGAAATCTTACACTTGTGGTTGAACTTCTTCTACTTCATCATCCTTTTCTTCTGTCACTGTGGGTATCACTGGTACTAGTTTTCTCTGTGCCCCTTCTAGATAAGGTGGGTCTTTAGTGGTTTTACCATGTCTGGTGGTTATACCCTTGACCTGCTCATTCTTAGTGGCAAAAGAAGTAGCTAACCATGATAATTGAGTTTCTACCTTTTTATTATGATCAAGTTGGTCTTTTATAGCAGAAGAAAAGTCATCCAATTTAGTATTTATATCCTCTAGAATTTTATCATTAGAAACAGTTTCTTAACAATAATATCATTAATTCTAGCTTGTTCTAAAATTAAATTTCATAGAGGGGGTTGCTTAAAATTGGAAGAATTATTAAAATTGCCTGAGTACTTAGCTGGATATGTAGTCTGTTGCTTTTGATTCCACCTTTGCTTTTGCAGCGTGGAAGAGTTATTGATAATGTTTGCATCTTCTTGATTCTTTGAAATTTCCATTCCTAGGTACTCTTCACATCTGGTCTGAGCATCGAATGCATCTTGAATTGCTTGACGATCTTTCTTGAAATTCGCTCTTTGGTCAAGCCAGATCAACAGTGTATCCATCTTTGTTGATAGTGCACACACTTCTTTCAGAACTTCTTCAATCTAGTGACAGCGTTGAGTGTTGTCTTGTTTCCAACTCTGGTTCTTTGCTATCTTCTCCATCAGATATTCTGCTTTTCCAAGAGTGAGTGACATGAATGAACCTCCAGCAGTAACATCTAGTTGCTCACGTGATCTTTGGGTTAATCCATAGTAGAATCTGTGCATGAGTAACCAATCTTCCTTTCCATGGTGTAGGCATTCCAAGATGTTCTCTTGAAAATGTTCCCATGCCTCTGAAATGGTTTCTCCTTTTTGCTGCTGAAAATTGTAAATCTTTCCTCTTAAGGCATGAGTTTTGCCTATAGGGAAAAATTTTGACAGAAAGGCCTTCGAACATCTATCCCATGTGTTGATGTCTTCTTTGTTGGTGTAGAACCACTGCTTCGCTCTCCCTTCTAGTGAGAATGGAAAGAGACAAAGGAGTATGATATATTGGGCGACGTCCTTGATGATGATGGTGTTTCCAATGTCCAGAAAATTCTGCAGATGTTTAGTGGCATCTTCTTCTTCCTTTCCACAAAATGTAGTAGCTTGCACTAGGTTGATTAGACTTGGCTTGAGCTTGAATTCAAGGTTGTCCGTCTGGAGTGTTGGTCCGGTACGAATGTTCCTTACACTTGGAGCTGAACATTCAAGTAAAGTCTTATTAGCCATAGCTTCACTACTGGTGTTGATCTTCCTCTAGATTTGGTTGACTCTTGGATTAGAAATTGATAAGTCACAACCGAACCTGTATTACCCTGCATAAGATATGAACAAAGACGAAACAAGGGTAAGCCTGTCAAGATAGAGGTACTAGTTGTGATTTTTATTATGAGTAAGTGGTATTGATTAATCTCTTATTGCCATAAAGGTAATTCCCTTGAAAAGTAAATCCCTATGACATCTCGTGTCGGAAAGTGAAGTTTTCCATCTCCCCTGCAACGGCGCCAGAAATGCTTGTTGACACTTCTTAACTTCACTCGTGTTAGGTTGTCATCCCCAACATGACACCAAGAGTGTGGTTGTATTATACTTATGCCATTTAACTAAATAAAGATATCATAGTATATATCCGCAAGCGCACAGATAAATACACCCAGTCACCCATTGTAGCATTTCACCTAGGTTTTCCTAAGTATCGTTATTTATAATTTTACCAAGGAAAGGAAAATCAAAACGGGACTATATAAATAGTTACAATGGTAGTAGAGATAATTATTTGCACTTACTCAATAATAAATATCAAAACAACTAATCACTTGTCATGAAAGGGGTAAGACAAATAAGATAAATGGTAAATGATAATCATGGGTATTCTAGAGACAAGAGGGAGTTAACATTATTCAAGTCAAGTAGTCATGGAGATTAATTTAGAGATGTAAATCATAAGTATTTCTTATTCAATCAGTCTATTAATCAATCTAGCTATACACAATCATCTATGATATAATCAACATGTCATCTATGAATAAGGAACATTACTGAGAGAAAAGTCAAGAACAGAGTAATGATCTCTTCCCTGTAACCGCGTTCTACTAAGTTCTATACTCGAGGAGTGGACTACAAAGGACTCAACAAGAATGTCACACTCGCTATCTACCACATGGCCCGGAGCATAGAGTGCATTCGCAGACAAGCATAATCTAAGCACCACGCCTACAACATGCCAGCCACTCAATCCTATCCAGAAATGGATCAAGCTTTCTACGAACATATTCATAAACTCTCTACTAATCATATTCATATCAAGATGTAGAACAAGAACAATCTCAAGAACAGAATAAAGTTGAAATATAGAAATATATTGAAGTAGCATAAAGTCGAATGATGATTACAATGAAATTACCAAGTCTCCGACGAACGATCCTAATCCCAAGTAGTTGCTTGCCTCTACTTGAATCAATCTAGACTAAACTCTAAACTTGAACTAGAACTCTAACTCTCTTTCTTTCTAGAAACCCTAACTTCTGGCCTTGCCTTCACAAATGAGGAAGAGATGATCTAATTCTTCAACTGATTCCTTGAGAGGGGATCCTGGGGGCTGTTTATATAGCCCAGGGCGTGGAACCACAGCCCTTGGATCAAACTGACCTTGGCATGGGGTGGAGATGCATCCTTAGAGGCGGTATAGGTAGCTTGCAAGAGAAGGAGCCGAGGCGGTGCAGGGGAGGGCCGGTCGGCCTAGCCCTAGGGCCGGTCGGCCCCACCTGGCGGCGGGTTGGCTCATGTCACCTCGTGGAGTCGGTTTAGGTCTTCTAGAATCCCTATCCGTATCCGTGACATGGAGATTAGGCCGATTGCTTCTGTTTCTTCCTTTGGAAGGAGGATCAATTCTGTATTATGCAGCTTAGCCCCTGAAAAACATAGAATCACCAAAACTTTTGGAATTTGTTAGTTTAAACCTCTAAACCTACTGTGGTGATCCTTTTTATCATTTATTCCTCTTATGCTGATGGTTTAAAATGATAGTTAATTACCGTCAACACCACCCTTTAGCTGAGAGGAGTTGCTAACTTGTGGTGGGACTGCTATTGTGCTATCCACCCTGACCCTACCAACATTGGTTGGACAGAGTTTGCACAAGCATTCCACGAGTACCACCTCATGGAAGGAACAATGGAGGCAAAAGCAGAAGAGTTCGGGAACTTGCAAATGGGTACCACGTCAGTTTGAGAGTACACCACCAAGTTCATACAGCTAATGAGATATGTGCCCAAGTACACTAAAACTGAGAAGCAAAGGAAGTACTACTACATGAAGGGCCTTTTCCAAGCCATGCGAAGCATTCTCGTCGGTCATGATTTTTTGACTATAAAGGATCTGATCAACAGAGCTTCACTAGTGGAGATAGATCTGAAGCATATTGCACTAGAAAATGAAGCGCTCCACAATAAGAAGAGAAAGATGCTTCAACCAAATCCTTAGTATTCAAGATCTCAAAGGCTTAGAGTCGGATATGGGAAGCTACCTAGACCCCACCACAACAAGCCTAGGGACAGCTTTGCTATCCACCACAGGGAATCATTCCTCAATACCCTGTGGAGCCTATTCCTCAGCCATGTATCGAGAGGCCTGCCAAGTGCACCAAGAGCAAGAAGAAGAAGAAGGTGATTGTTGTTTGCCACACATGTCACCGGATTGGCGACAAGACCCAAGTTTGTCCTCAGCATCAACAGTTTGTTCAGCCTAGACTACTTGAGAGTCAATCTCCACCAACTCAAAGCATTCTTGCCATATCATCTAGAGATCATGGAAGACTTAACCATGTCACATCCAAGAATGCAATGGAAGCCGTTGAAGTTGTGCTTGGGAAGATAGAAGTAGGAGCCCCTGCCAAAGTCTTGTTTGACTCAGAGCCACCTATTCCTATGTCACCTCAAAGTTTGTGCAACAACAATCTCTTCTAACCGAACATCGAGGTAGATCTATGATCACTAGCTCTCCCCTTGGTGATGTCAATTGCACCTTGGTATGCAAGTTAGTGAGATTCAAGATGGCAGAATATGTGTTTCTGGCAGATTTGACAGTACTAAAGTCTAATGGTCATATTGATGTGATTCTTGGAATGGATTGGTTGGCCAAGCATAAGGGTTTGATCTCTTGCTCCCCTCGATCTGTTAGCTTAGAGCACCATGGAGGTTTTCATGTGTAGATTGATGCTACACATCGACCAGAAGATGCAGAGAAAGCTGAACTTCATGCCTTGATAGAGAAGACATTGCAAGATGTGCCAGTTGTCTGTGACTATCTAGACATCTTTTTAGATGAGTTGCTAGGAATGCCACCTAATCGGGACATTGATTTCATGATTGACTTAGTCCTCAGAATAGGACTAATAGCCAAGCATCCATATAGAATGGTAGCTGATGAACTAGCGGAGCTCAAGAAGCAGTTGCAAGTAAGGGTGGGCAAAATACCCGATACCCAATTCCCGAACCTAAATTACCCAAACCCAGACCCGAAGTACCCGAACCCGAAATACCCGATCACAATTTCGGATAGTGATTGTAAAAACCCGAAATTAGTTTGGGTAATTAGGGTAATGTTTCCCGGTATCCGAACTACCCAAATTACCCGAAATATCTCAAATATTTGCTCTTCTATTCCTAATACGAAGACATGAAGTATTTCAATGCCATATAAATATATTATTTGGTATGAATTAATGTAGATTTATGCTAACTTGATAATTGATTTGTTGGTAATTGATATGAAGACATGATGTGATTTATACAACTATTGTTTATTGGTTTAAAATGGTACTTGAATTCTTCTAAAATGGTTGGTTTTGTCAATTTCGGGTATATCGGGTAAAACCCGAACCCGAATTATCGGGTACCCGAAATTTCGGGTAATGTTTTTTCGGGGCAAAAATCGGGTAGCAATTTTTAATACCCGAATTTCCAACTACCCGAATTACCCGACCTGAATTTTTTAGGTAACCCGAATGCCCGCCTTAGTTGCAAGAGTTGACTGATAAGGGTTTCATTAGGCCTAGTGCCTCACCTTGGGGATCTCCTATACTGTTCGTGAAGAAGAAAGATGGATCAATGCGGATGTGTGTCAACTACCACAGCTTGAATGTCATCACAATCAAGAACAAGTACCCTTTATCTCGCATAGATGACTTGGTTGATCAGTTGCAAAAGGCAAAGTACTTCTCCAATATTGATCTGAGATTTGGCTACCATCAGATGAAGATTAGGCCTGAAGATATTGCGAAGACAGCCTTTGTCACCAGATATGGCCAATATGAGTTCATGGTTGTTTCTTTCGGGTTGACCAATGCGCCTACATACTTCATGAACTTGATGAACAAGGTCTTCATGGAAGAGTTGGACAAGCTTGTTGTGGTTTTCATTGATGGCATCTTGATCTACTCTGAGATAATAGAAGAACATGAGAAACACCTTATAATTGTGCTAGAGAAGCTAAGGCAGAATCAGCTGTATGCCAAGTTCGAGAAGTGTGAGTTCTGGCTTGAGAAAGTTGCTTTCCTCAGCCATTTGTGGACCGCAGATGGTATTGCTATAGACCTAGCCAAGATTGAAGCAGTCACATAATGGAAGCGACCACAGAATGTCACTGATATCAGGAGTTTTCTTGCATTAGCTGGATATTATTGTAGATTCATTGAGAACTTCTCCAAGATTGCCAAGCCAATGATAGAGCTGCTACAAAAGAATGCAACCTTTGTGTGGAATGAGGCACATGAGCAAAGTTTCCAAGAGCTCAAGAAGCGACTCACTACCACTCCCATCCTTGCCTTACCTGATATTCGCTAGAATTTTGTGGTATATTGTGATGCTTCCAAGCAAGGGTTAGGATGTGTTCTTATGCAGAATGATAGAGTGATTGCTTATGCTTCACGATAGTTGAGAGATCATGAGAAGAACTACCCCACACATGACCTTGAGTTAGCAGCAGTTGTCCATGCCCTCAAGATTTGGAGGCACTACTTGATCAGCAACAAGTGTGACATCTACACCAACCACAAGAGTCTCAAGTATTTCTTCACATAGAGTGAGTTGAATATGAGACAACGCAGATGGTTGGAATTGATCAAGGATTATGATCTAGAGATTCATTACTGTAACACCCCAGGTGTTTGCCTTGCATTTGGGCATCATTTGAGCATGGTCATAGCATGGCATTACCATAAACATCATCATTTCATGTGCATCTTTGCTTGAAACATGACCTTGCAACAACTGCAACATGTGTACTATGTGTGCTAGTGATAAGATCAGGTGTGTGGACCATGTAGTACATGTGTTAGTTTTGTTATGCTTGAAAACATGTGAAACATGCTCATGAAACATATGCAACACTATGTTTCAATAACTATGTTAGTGATGTTTCATTAGTTATAGCAATAGTGTTTCAATGCCTACTTGAGTAACTTTTATGCATAGGTGATGCTAATGTCTGTTTAAGGCCTTGGCAATGTGTGTATCTTGTTAGTGGTGCAAAATGACCTAGGGTTTATGTTTAGGTCCTGCCCTAATTCCATCTCGACTCATGTGTTCACCATGGGTGACCCTAGAACCTTCCTGATTTGACCTAACCAAAAGTATAGCTACCAATCTAGGGGAATGTTTATTGGTCACAGGATTAGTTACGTGTTTAACCATGTAACTATGAATAGTGTTTGCATGTTGGGTATTTCTGTCCTTCGGAAGACGATGCCATCATTAGGACGATGATTGGGTGTGGCCACCTTCGTATACATTGGGGTGTATGCGAAGTGTGTAGATTTACTGCTTTCATGGAGTGATATATTGGGAATTGTTGGGCTGAAATGCAATTTTCTGCAGGTACACTAACAACGTTTCTTGTAAAGCGACTAGTTATCATTATTGAGAGAACGTGTGTATGCCACCGAACTATACGCTAGAATTTTAAAATTCTTCCTAGGTTTGTGAGGACGTATGGTTTGTGCATGCACCATGTTCACATCATGCATTGCATTTCACATTATTCCCTCCCTTATAAATGCTTACCCCACTCCTTTAGAATTTTCTTTCCTCCAAATGGTTTTTCTGTAAGCAGTTGCATTCTTTCGCAAAGGACTGAGGTAATTAACTAATCTAGTGGAGTTGTCGTTAGTATCAGCCTTGGGAATGCAATTTGGATCTGATCAATGGAAGCGAACAATACACCAAAAAGTTCTTAATGGGTCTCTTGTGAAGTATCTTCTTGAGTTGTGACGTCCTTTGATCTACAACTCGACTCCCTGTTTACTCTAACCTTGTGATCACCCTTGTTTGCTACCCATTCATGTATGATGTTGTTCTACATACCTAATTCTTGACATGTGGGGATCCCTCATGGGTGTTGGTTCAGTAATGGTGTTACGATTAGTAATCTACAGTGCCACGATGAAACCAAGGGCCTCCTGTGGGCGCGCACACAAGGTTGTGCTGCTCGGCATGCGCAGGTATCGAGGGTTGCTAGTCATGATCCATTATGGAGCTACACCAATGAGTTGTCTTCCCGTGAACCCTTTTCCTAGCTATCTTTCCCTATCTTGTCAAAAGATCTTTGTCCCGAACCTAGATGTTTCTTTTGTCGAGATTTGGAGCCTTGATAGTTGGATACAACATGTTTCGTGCTTATATAATTCGTCAGCGACCTTCCAACACCGTCAATAACTCACTGGCTTTCCATAACTATAGATGCCTCATCAGCTTCGCTCTAGTAGTAGGGGTCATGACAATGTGGAGCCTCCATCATCTCATCCTCCGCAACCTACTTCTGCTGAGTTACTACAGATAATTGCTGAAAGTCAATGTTCCTTGGTTGAAAGTTGTAATAGCAATGTCCACCAAGGACCTGAGCCTATTTAGTACAGCAACTATAAGGATTTCTTGGATACTGAGCCTCCTATTTTTTGAGAAGCAGAAGAGCCACTTCAAGCAGATGAATGGTTGAACTCTATTAAACAGAAGTTTTGCTTGCTCAATGTGGCAGATGTTATGAAAACAGAATATGCTTCGCAGCAATTACAAGGGCCTGCAGGTATTTGGTGGTATCATTATAGGAGTACTCTATCTAAGAATGATGAGGTAGTGTGGGATCAGTTCAAGGAAGCATTTCGAGGACATTACATTCCTTCTGGTCTCATGGCTATCAAGCACACCGAGTTCATGAAGCTCACTCAAGGTGACAAAAGTGTAACCGAATATTGGCATGATTTCATTCACCTGTCAAGGTATGCTTCAGATTTTGTCAACACCGATGCCAAGAGGATTGCTAGTTTCAAGAGGGAACTTTGTCTCAAATTGATGAAGACCATGTGTACTAGCAAGTGTGCAACTTTCAATGAGTTTGTCAGCGATACACTCCTGCAAGACAAATGCAATGCTGTTCATGCTGCCTCTAAGTGTCACAAGATAGCTTCCGAGGCTCGGGCTTCTCAATCTAACACTTTTATAATGGTTACTTCCTATCCTCAATCATCCGACATATCTGCTAGATATCATCCATATCAGAAAAAGGGTCATGTCAAGAAGAGCAATGTTGAGAAAGGAAAGTCTAACGTTCCGCCAAGTAACCGACCGTGTTGGAACTGCAATACGCCAGGTCATTGGGCCAAAGATTGTCCTCATCCTCAAAAGAATTTAGATGGAAATGTTGTAGATGTGTGTAAAGGACATGTCAAATACACCACGGTGGAACAAGTTCCTACTGGGGAAATCATTACGGCTGGTGCATTTTTGGTCAACCAACAATCTGCTGTTGTGCTGTTTGATTCAAGCGCTTCTCATTCTTTTATCATTTCAACCTTTGCAACCAAGCATGGTATGAAAACGGTTACCTTAGACAAGGGTGGTTACAATATAAGTGCGGCTGGAAATAATATCTCCACCAACCAGTTAGTCTTAGGAGCAAAGATCGAGATAGGACGTCTGTATAATGTGGATCTTGCGGTATTACCAGGATTGGGCCTTGACGTAATCTTGGGAATGAAGTGGATGAGTGGAAATGGTGTTCTAATTGATACCTCTACAAGAGTGATTATGCTGAGGGATCCAATTGATCAACAAGCATTTCTAGTGCAACTTCCTCGAGATGTTAGTCCTCATACTACAGTTAATGCTATCATAGCAAAAGCAAAGGAAATAGTAGATGTTCCTGTGGTATGCGAGTTTTCGGATGTCTTTCCTGATGATTTTCCCGGATTACCTCCGGATCGTGATGTGGAATTCAAGATTGAGCTACTTCCTGGTACTGCATCGATCTCAAGAAGACCATATAGAATGCCACCAAATGAGTTAGCTGAGCTTAAGACCCAACTGGGTGAACTTTTGCAGAAAGGTTTGATTCATCCCAGTTCTTCTCCTTAGGGTTGTCCCGCTATCTTTGTGAAGAAGAAAGATCAGTGTCTACGCATGTGTGTAGACTATGGGCCACTCAGTGCAGTCACTATCAAGAATAAGTATCCATTGCCTCGTATTGATATTTTGTTTGATCAGTTATCCAAAGCTAAAGTATTCTCGAAAATTGATCTGAGATCTGGGTATCATCAAATCAAGATTCGTCCGGAAGATATACCAAAAATATCTTTCTCCACCAGATACGGGTTGTATAAGTATCTTGTCATGGCTTTCGGGTTGACTAATGCCCTTGCGCATTTCATGTACCTGATGAATTCTGTATTCATGCAAGAATTGGATAAATTCATGGTTGTCTTCATTGATGATATTCTTATCTATTCTGAGAATGAAGAAGAACATGCTCAGCATCTAAGAATTATGCTATCTCGATTGCGAGAACATCAACTCTACGCCAAGTTCAGCAAATTTGAATTCTGGTTGAAGAAAGTACCTTTCCTCGGTCATGTTTTGTCGGGTGATGGAATTTCTGTAGATCCAACTAAGGTATAGGAAGTTTTGGACTGGAAGGCGCTGACTACCGTTCATGAAGTTAGGAGTTTTCTAGGACTGGCTGGCTACTATCATCGTTTCATCCCAGATTTTTCGAAGATAGCTAAGCCTATGACTCAACTGTTAGAGAAGGATAACAAATTTGTTTGGACTCCTGAGTGTGAACAAGCTTTCCGTACCCTATGGACTTTATTAACATCAGCTCCTGTGTTAGCTCAACCAGACATTGAGAAACTGTATGATGTGTATTGTGATGCCTCAAGCACTGGTTTAGGCTGTGTACTTATGCAAGAAGGCCGAGTTATTGCCTATGCTTCGCGTTAGCTGAGAAAACATGAAGTCAACTATCCAACTCATGATTTAGGGTTAGCCGCTGTAGTGCATGCCCTAAAAATTTGGAGACATTATTTGCTTGGAAATGTGTGCAACATCTATACAGATCATAAGAGTCTCAAGTACATATTCACCTAGCCCAAGCTGAATATGAGACAAAGAAGATGGTTGGAGTTAATTAAGGACTATAACCTTCAAGTGCACTATCATCGGGGCAAAGCAAATGTGGTTGATGATGCTTTGAGTAGGAAATCTCATTGTAACTCTCTGATAGAAGAAGATTTTTATTTGTCTCATCTTTTACATCCTGCTGTACTCCACAATATCACTGTTGAGGGTTCTCTGAGAAGTAGAATCATCGAGCTACAGAAGACAAATGTAGGTGTATTTCACATCAAGAGAAAGATGAAAGAGCAAGAAACTAAGCATTTTCGAGTCGATGAGAAGGGAATTCTCTGGTTCAAGGATAGACTCGTGGTGCCAAAAGATAGAGAGCTCAGAAATCAAATTTTATCTGAAGCCCATTCTTCTAAGTTGTTCATCCACCCTGGTAGTAGTAAGATGTACCAAGATTTAAAACCTCTCTATTGGTGGACTAAAATGAAGAAAGAGATCGCAGCCTACGTCGCTAGATGTGATAACTGTTGCAGAGTCAAAGCGATACACATGAAGCCTGCTGGGTTGCTTCAACCATTATCAATTCCAGGCTGGAAATGGGAAGAAATTAGTATGGATTTTATCTATGGAATTCCTCGTTCCGAGAAGGGTCATGATTCCATTGGGTTATTGTTGACCGATTGACCAAATCTGCACATTTTATCCCTGTTGGAATTGACTATCGCCCACATCAATATGCTCAGATATACGTAAATCAGATAGTTTGTCTTCATGGAGTACCAAGGACTATTATATCTGACCGTGGACCTCAGTTTACTGCTTGTTTTTGGGAATGTCTACACAAAGAGTTAGGTACAAACTTAGTTAGAAGTTCTGCTTACCACCCCCAGACGTCTGGTCAAACTGAGCAGGTAAATCAAATCTTAGAAGACATGCTTAGGTACAAACTTAGTTAGAAGTTCTGCTTACCACCCTGCCAAGTGATCGAACACCGGTGAGCTCCATGACCCAAAGCCCGTCTATTTCCCCGTTCCACCGTTGTGCTATGACCTTAACTGTTCGGCCCTTGACGCTGGCCTTGTTGCCACACAAGCATAGGACGGCGCCACCACGCCACTCGCGGCTGCCATCACCTTGTCCATGCCGGTTCCAGTGTTAGCCGAAGCCAAGCCTTTCAGGCCACCCGGGATCACAGGCACGCTCACTTGCACATGGTGACGCGTGGTTGTGCGTCCGCACGCCATCGCGCAAGACCCAGCACCACACCATCGTCATCGATTGCTCACAGTTGTGACCATGCGCATGGACACCATGCCCACACTCACAATCATAGGAAAGCCCAGACCATTGCCTTTCCCTGGTCCCCACTTCCCTGCTCGCCGCCCTTCACCATGCTCATGGCCACCATGCGCATGCACAACACGCTACCCTACTTATGTCGTGGCCGCGGGACACCACGCGTCCACGATGATGCACCCACACATACCGCGTACGCACCACATGGCACCTTCGCCGCCATGGGCCGCCCTTGGTCCATGCCGAGTCACGCCCCATGAGGTTCGTTGGAGCCATGCGGTCTCCAAGCCCTCGCCGCACACGCACAGCCTCCTTTGCCTCAACCAACCCCCAACGCTCCACGTTGCCATGGATTTGAACCCACATAGGCATGCATGGCCACCATCACCGGCGCGGCGCTGCGAGCACCGTGGTCCCTCGCCATGCCTCCACGCAGTGCAACGTAAGGCCAAGGTCTGCACTCTTGTCCCAACAACTAGTTACACGGACACACCCAAGGTGACTCCTTGTTGATCTTCGGCCTTTCCTCGACCAGCGCCACCGCATAGCCCTTCGGAGCCTTTGCTCGAACACCTGGTGGGCGCTCTCCTCTGCTACGAGTGTGGGTTAGCCCAGAGGCCGAAGTCACCCCTCCTTTCCTTTCCATGGCCTAGTTGGCCTTGGCCCAGCTCGGCTTCCAGCCCATGCATGAGCCCTCTTTCTCCCTTGTTGATAGGCCAGTAGCAGCACAAGTGAGCCCGCCTGGCTCTTAGCCTTTTCTTTTATCTGTTATTCAGCATACCATGCCACCTTCAAAATTTCTTAGAATATTCATCCTAGCTCCAAAAATTATGCAACCACTTTCATAATGTTTCTAAAATCTTCCCCTACCTCCTTGTGTAGTTTTGAGTCTAGTTGAGTTGGGTTTTTGTCATAGTTTTTTGGTTCTTATTGGTGGTCATTCTTGCTTTTTCTTTGCGTAGTGACGACTTGAGCTCAGTTGGTTTTGACGATGCACCCGGAGATGATGGATCTTGATGGTGGATGACCTTGACTTCTCGAGACTCGTACCACTACTTCCTCGACATCGTAGGTGTCATGGCAGCACCTATCTTAGAAGAACCTATTAGGCATTGCAAGTAGAATTACTAGTGCTTTGTTTTTATTCCTTTGCTAGTCTATGTGATCCATGTTTGCCTGAGCCTTGATTGCCTTGATTGAAACCTCTTCTCCCTGACTACCCAACTTCGTGCTCACACTTATATGTTGCCTACCTGCTTGGTTGCATTTACTTCCATCATTATTACATATATGGCTTATTATGTGATGTGATGGTTGGTTGGTGTTGTGGTTGGTGGATCGAGGTTTGCCGTGAGGCCTCCCCGTGAGATAGATGGTAGGTCGGCGCGATGGGAGCGTTGAATCCCATGTGGGTGGTGGTGATTGAGGAGTTCTGGAGATATTCCTTACCTTGACCTGTTTCTTTGGTGATATCGACCGGAGTGAGAGGTTTTACCTTGGAGGGGTGCACTTGGTGCATGGAGTGCCTCGGTCTAGTTTTGGTGGAGATGATGGATATGTTGTGACAGGCGTGTGGTGGTGGCTACCCATGAGAGGTGGGCCACATGATATTGGTGGAAGGTGCTTGCTCTGGCCAATTAAGGACCATCGTGGGTTGATGCCTGGGACACGGGACTATGTTAAACGTGCACGCCACAGGCCTTGAATGGGCGGGGCCTGTTCTATTGAGTTAGTGCGAACTAAGCCAGTTCTGTGGGAGGAGAGGTGCACAGGGGTATCCCCTAGGAGCACGATGAAAAGGATGCCGACCGATTTTTTTGGCTACCCTAATCACGATCCCAAGTGTATACGTCGTGCCATATGCTACTCCACTTGGGGGCAGACTGGTGAGGAATGTGCTAGTTCTTGAGCGGTGTTTGCCTAGACCACGACCATGGTCGATGATGGTGATCCTGTTGGGTATAGGTGTACACACTCTGCATAGTTAAAACTATACATATCGCCGCGATCTCGGTCATGATCATTCCTATCAACTGTTTCACCCCACTAGTCTTCTCTTATGCTTGCTTCTCTCCTCCCGAAGCTAAGGTACGGCTTGAGGTCGATTAGGCGAGGGGCATGCGGAGGCCGCCCCATCGACTAGATTGAGAGTATGAGGGTGTTGTGAGGGATGATGCGAGGTGAGATGCGAGATGTGATGATGAGTGGAGGGTGAGAATGAGATTGTGGATTGGGTTTAGAGAAGATTATAATACACTACTTTTGATGCTTCTACATGCGCTAAGGATGCAAACTTCAGCCAAACTTTTAGGATCACCAAATCCCTTTATTTTCTATTTTCCACTAAAGCTCATCGGTGCTGACCATGGTCTGCACACATCTGGCGGCGTGCAGATTTCTTGACTTGCAGAGATGTTGAGATTGGTAGTTGGTTTGCGGTCTACTTCAAGGATGCCTGTGGATTAGAGTTTCACTAAGCTTCGCTGCTACAAGTAGAGCCTCGGTGTTTTGATTGATCCTAGCCTAGAAAGCTTGTAATAGGTTAGTTTTATTCCTATTTTTGTACTGTATTGTTTATGACTTTGTAATCAGCTGAGAAGTGGATGCCCGTGATAGCTGAGGCATCCTGGGACTATCACAGAGGAGCAAGAGAGCCGGTATTTCATGTTTTGAAATCCTAGTTCGTTTCAATTCCATCTGCTCCTGCTCAGCACCGAGAGTAGAGCAACCTAGAGAGGGGCACCGAGAGCTCCTCCATTGCACCCGTCGTCTTCCTCCTCTTCGACGAGGGGAAGGCTCCACCAGCGGCGAGGCAACCTTAAGATTAGCACTGAGCTAACCCCCTACCAAATCTCTCTCTACACTCTGTTTTAACCCCCCCGATTTTGGGAGCTCTTGAGTATAAGGATTATCAACTACTGGATGAAGGTCATCGATCGACCCGAACCAGGATAAACCGTTGCGTCTTCTTTGTGATTCTTGTGTTCTTGAGTCCACCCGAGCCACTGGAGACACATACTCTGACACCTACTCGAACAATAATGCTTGCAACAGTTCTGACCCCGCGACACCAACCATGTGCCATAATAGTGCTCTTGAGCCTGTCAAAGAATCTAGGCAAAACAACATCTAACTGTGGTGATGGTTCCGCATCATTTAGGTGATTTGACTCCCACCAGATTCTGCGAGCAGTGTCGAGGAGGTACTCCTGACAAAATTGGGAGAAAGTAGACTCAGCGTAGTGACTTACATGACAGGCCAGCTGAAGCAGTCCTGCCTCGATCGTGTCCCCGATCTTGGCGAGGTAGAGTTGATCAGGCGACAGTGATATCGAAGCCCGCGCGAGAATCTTGGGACTATTATGCCGTTGGTCCCTTGATTGCGCGAAGGTGGCGACGCCGTGGCTATCCTTCTCCGGCCGCCTCTTGATCGAACCCTTACTTGACCTGCGAAGAATAGCCATCTAAAATACGAAAAACAAATCTATACATGAAAGGCCCCTACCAGACATGCCAACTATCGGATGATTTAGCTCTGGCAATGCCTAGCAACAAGATCGCATAGATGGAATCAGATGGTTGCACACGAGATACAAGGATTTATACTGGTTTGGGGTGGTGGTGCACTACACCCTACTCTAGTGGTGGTGCTACTCTTGTATTCGTATGCTCAATTACAGGGGCTGTTGCTCGTAGCTACGTAGTAGATTGGAGTGGTGGAAGATGGATCCTGAGCCTGAGGTCTTTACCCTCCTTTATATAGGCAGAGGGGGTAGGGTTACAACAAGGGCAATCGGGCTAACAGGTTGGATTCTGAGTTTATTACATGATATGTGCAATAGCTTGATCTTAGCTATTGTCCAGATTCGTCTATCTTGGCTTACCTTGATCTCCATGTTGGTCGACCGTGTCAGCCCTTGTGGGCCTCCTTGGCGGCTGCTAGGCCAATAGTCTGGTGATGGTCACATATACGGGCGGTGTGGGTACCCCTGACTCATATATCTAACATATTATCACTACAAACAAAGTGTTCCCATAGTAGGAAGCAAGTATCATCATTCCATAGGGCGTTAGATCCATAGAAGTTGATTGTAAAGCATGTTGTAGGACTAAGGAGTCTACTTCCACTGGATACGAGAAATTCAAAGCTCTGTAGCTACTTGTAGAGCCTATTGACAAGCTGTCGCCTCAATGTCGAGAGCATCTGGTGCCGCAAAGAAGACGTCCAGCCCCGGCTAGGATTGCTTCACCATCATGATCCCGAACAATGAAAACCCAGCTTCCTTGCATCGACTCTAAGATGAACGAGCCATCTGCATTGATCTTCAACAGGTCTTGTGCTAGAGCAATTTGTCAAACCATTAATATTCACCTATTCTGAAGAGAGCCATTACAATTCTTACTCTCTTTGAAAAATGCCACGCTATACGTCTTGGAAGGCCTTGGGCCCAGCTACAGCGTATGTAATATACATGTACTTCTGTATGGACTATATTGCTCTCAGCTACTTTCCTCTCACTACTCACTAACATGTAGGCCCCACTTGTCATCCCCTTCCTTGGCACTTTCTCCTACCTCATCGGTCGTCGCTAGGGGACCCGACGCAGCACCGCTCTGCCTACTTGGCCTCACCTCCGCACTCGTCGACGACCCTGCATGCTCCATCTCCTAACCTGCCACTGCTACATCTGCCATTTGTGGAGCCTTGCCGCTACCACCAAGATGTATGAAGCGAGCGCCACTCCCGCTCGGCCTCTGTGGCCGCATTCCTGGTGGCAGCTTGTGTTTGTAGAGGGAGCAACTTCTTGTCGGGCTCCTCCTCCACCGCCACGACGCTGCGCAGAAGGATAGGTGCAGGCAGAGCCAGCCGAAGGACATGGCCCCAGCAGCGGTGGGTCTCGCATGCACATTGCTGGCGATGGCGGAGGCCATGGCCGGCGATGAGGTGAATCCAAGGGCTCCGGGTCAAGAAACTCGCTGAAGACGCTCTTACCGGCCGTGGGCGACGATAGTTCTTGGCGGCGGCGGCGAGGCTCCATAACGATGGTAGCATGTTGCGGAGGAGGAAGGCGGCCTGGCCGACGGGGACGGGGAATGGAGGGAGAAGGAAGGCAGCCGCGCCATCGCTGACGAGCATGCACAGCGGGCTACCGTGTTGCCATTGGCTCACGCATGGGGGTTGATGTGGCAAGCACTGGTTGAGGAGGTGGTTGTGCCATAGCGGGCAAGCACGTGCAACGTGTTGCCGCGGCCACCGCCAGGCTCGCGCGGGGGTTGCTGTGGCGAGTGCCAGACGAGGGGGTTGCACTACATCATGGAGAAGAAGAGCATGGCAAAGCTAACGACGAGAAGTGGAGGTTGGGGAAGAAGATATCGTGGAGAAGAAAAGGGAGATGGAAGGCGGAAAGAGATGACTAGTGGGGCCCACCCACATGTAGAGAGGAAGGTGGAAGGGCAGTTTGTGCACACGGAAATACAATGACATCGTGTACACCTGCAGGTGGGTCTAAGTCCATCCCAAATGTACACCATGGCGTGTATTTCAAGGAATCCAAAAATTGTAATGACAAGATTTAGAATAGGAGAATAGTAACGGTACTCGTCAAAACTCCGAGTATTTTGACGGTACCAATGAAAAATCCCTGCATCTTTGTATGTACAAGGCAGTATTGTTTTTTTTTAAATAAAATGAAATGAAAAACAAACTCAAAGGACCCGACCCCTCGTGCATCCACAATCCACTCGGGACCAGCGGTCTCACGGTCGCATTCGCATCGCATCACCGCGATGGACTATGCCGCAGCCGCTACTAACGCGCTGGCGGCGGCGCCGGCGCCAAGCACCGATCACGCCCACTACCCGCACCCATACGCTAGCTACTCCTACCCCTACGGGGCCTATCACCAACCAGCCCCGGCCACGTACCCCTCCGTCACGGCCGCCGCCTCGTCATCCTACTACTACCCTGTCCCTGCCGCCGTGCCGTCCACCGCCGTGCAGTACGACCCTTACTCGAGTTACCAGAACTACAGTCCCCCGGAGGGAGGAGGCGCCGCTGGGGCTGGCCTGGTGGGCTACTACTTCACCGTCGGCGAGGCGTCGCAGCAGGCCACGGTTACATCGACGACGCAGGCTGCTCCGGCGGCGACCACGAAGGAGGCGGGCAAGCAATTCGGTTTCGATCCCCAGCGCTACGCGCAGGTTAGGACGCCCCTGGATTCCGTTTTGACTCCGAGTTTTATATTTATTTGTTTTTGTTTGTACGCCGTAAATTTAGGTGGAATTACGAGATTTGATCTCTTAAGAATCGGAGGCTTGGTAAATTAGAGGGAAGTTTGCTAAGTGCAATTGAGCAAATCTTAGGTAGTTTGATTCCTTAATCTCGTTATGTAACCAATCAATGAGGTTTACCTGATTAATAGTGGTGGAGCTTGATGACAAATGTAGGAGGGGCCAAGCTATGTAAAATTGTTCTTTTATGTAACCAATTAACGAGGTTTGCCTAATCATTTGATCAACATTCCTCCATAGTGTTTTGTTTTATAAAAATCTTAGTTGTTAATTTGTGAATTGTTGCATTTTAAAATTATAACTCTTTTAGGATAGCTTGGAAGATAAGTAATGTAGAATAAGGGCGTCACATGGTTACATTTATTAAAGAATCATACTATATTTTGTTTAATAAAAATCTCGTTCTTATTTTATGAATTGTTAAACTTCATAAAAATCTCCTTCTATGCTAGGTTGAAAAAGAAGTAATCTAGAAGAAGTCTGTCACATGGTTAGATTTGTTGTACCTTACATGACCACAGATAGGTTCAAAGTTGTACTAACTACCGTGGGATTAAGTTGATGAGCCATATGATGAAGCTCTGGGAGAGGGTTATCGAGCATCGCCTAAGGAGAGCGACAAGTGTGACCCAAAATCAGTTTTGGTTCATGCCTGGTAGGTCGACCATGGAGGCGATTTTCTTATTACGACAATTGATGGAGAGATATAGAGAGCAAAAGAAGGACTTGCACATGGTCTTTATTGACCTCGAGAAGGCATATGACAAAGTACCAAGAAATGTCATGTGGTGGGCCTTGGAAAAGCACAAAGTCCCAACTAAGTACGTTACCCTCATCAAGGATATGTACAGGGATGTGGTAACGTTTGTCCGAACATGTGATGGCGACACCAGCGACTTTCCAATTAAAATAGGTCTGCATCAGGGGTCAGCTTTGAGCCCTTATTTATTTGCTTAGGTGATGGATGAGGTCACAAGGGACATACAAGGTGATATCCCTTGGTGTATGCTCTTTGCTGATGATGTGGTGCTAGTTGACAACAGCAGGGAAGGGCTAATAGGAAGTTAGAACTATGGAGGCACACGTTAGAGTCGAAAGGGTTTAGACTTAGTAGGACCAAGACCGAGTACATGAGGTGGGATTTCAGCGCGACTAGGCATGAGGAGGGAGACGTTAGCCTTGATGGGAAAGTGGTGGCCAAGAAGGATACTTTTCGGTATTTAGGATCGATGCTACAAAAGGATGGCGACATTGATGAAGATGTTAGACATAGAATTTTAGCCGCCTGGTTGAAATGGCGTCAAGCTTCTGGCATCCTCTGTGACAAAAAGGTGCCTCAGAAGCTAAAAAGTAAGTTCTATAGGACGGCAATTCGCCCGGCGATGTTATACGGTGCTGAGTGTTGGCCTACAAGAGGCGACATGCCCAGCAATTGAGTGTAGCAGAGATGCGTATGTTGCGTTGGTGTTGTGGGCACACAAGGAGCGATAGAGTCCGGAACGACGATATTCGGGATAGGGTTGGGGTGGCACCAATTGAGGAGAAATTGATTCAACATCGGTTAAGATGGTTTGGACATGTCCAACGGAGGCCTCCTGAGGCGCCGGTGCGTAGTGGGGTTCTAAAGCAGACCTATAATGTAAAGAGCGGTAGAGGTCAACCTAAACTGACTTGGGACGAGTCCGTTAAGAGAGACCTTAAGGAGTGGAATATCTCCAAGGATTTAGCTATGGACAGGAGCGCTTGGAGACTGGCAATCGACGTGCCTGAACTGTGACCTCTTTTTGTCTTGTGCCCTTTATGTCCCTTTATATGTCTCCCTGTTTCTCATCTCTTTTGGGTTTCATTTCTAGTCTACCCCAACTTGCTTGGGACAAAAGGCTATGTTGTTGTTGTTGTTGTATAAAGTACGTAGTATATGTGATGCACTGAGGGGATTATTTCATCTGATTTGCTCTTGAGCAATTGATTGGGTATGAAATTGTATTTTTAGATTTTATTTCAATATTTTGGTTTTGGTTGTAGTTATTTTGTTCCTATCTCTTTAGAAGGTAGGCCGGCCCATTGGGGTGAAGCATAAAGTAGTTAACTAGGCCTCAGAGGTCTGAATGGACAGCATGGAAGGCAAGCTCCCATCAGCTGCTCAAGGACTTTATACCTCCCTAATCTTCTTAATATCATCAACCGGAGTTGTCTTACCAGTGCTATATGAAACTACCTTGGACCTGATTTCATGCTACAAGCATCAAGCACTTCGATAATTGTAGATACTACTACATATCTAAAATTCTAGACAAAAAATTTTACTATTGTTTCATTCACTTCAGAACTCTAACCAATTTTATCTAAAGTGTAATCATAATCATAGAAATGAGAGCAAACATCGCATCCTACCACCTTCTATAGAAAGCAAAAATTACAGAATAAAAATGAACAAGCTTGTAATTATTGTAGAAACTGCATTGCTCATATCTGAAACTGACTTATAAAAACATTTCTGAACCTGACTTATAAAAACATTGTGTTATCAAGAAATAGCATTGCCTATGTCTGACTTATAATAACATTGATATTTACAACAACAACAAAGTCTTTTAGTCCCAAGCAAGTTGGGGTAGGCTGGAATTAAAACCCAACATGAGCCCCTAATCATGGTTCAGGCATGTCAATAGTTGCTTTCCAAGCACTCCTATCCAAACAAAGATCTCTAGGTCTATCCCAACCTTTTAAGTCTCTTTTTATTGCCTCCCCCCATGTCAGCTTCGGTCTTCCTCTACCTCTCCTCACATTGATATCTTGACTTAGGACTTCACAATGCACTGGTGCCTCTGAAGGTCTCCTTTGGACATGGCCAAACTACCTCAACCGATGTTGGACAAGCTTTTCTTCAATTGGTGCTACCCCTAGATGATCACGTATATCATCATTCCAAACTCAGTCCATCCTTGTGTGACCACAAATCCAACGTAACATACGCATTTCCGCAACACTCAGTTGTTGGACATGTCGTCTTTTTGTAGGCCAACATTCTGCAGCGGGTCTAATCGCCGTTCTATAAAACTTGCCTTTAAGCTTTTGTAGTACCCTCTTGTCATAGAGAATGCCAGATGCTTGGTGCCACTTCATCCACCCTGCTTTGATCCTGTGGCAAACTTCTGCATCAATATCTCCATCCTTCTGTAGCATTGATCCTAGATAACATTGATATTTACAAACATGTAAATAAAGCTTGATGCACCCCCACCATCAATTCAGCAGCCTGCAACACAATCCAAGGTCAAATGAAAATTGCATTCAAAAACTAAGACAGTTGATTCGTATTCCAAGAGAGGAGCAGATCGATGAATCCGTATTAGTCCCCTGATTGCAAACATGATGCTAATACCGTAAGACTACATTTAGGAAGCACACCATCCATTAGGCATCTTGGCATCAGCAATAGACTATGACAATTTTAGATTAGGCATAGGAAAGTAATCAGCTTGCTTTTTTTTATGTTGGCATCAACATAGACTGATACATCTTAGATTAGGCACAGGGAAGGCACAGCAGTACTTGGACATTTAAACAAACCTGGTTAAATACTGACCTAAAAGACATTTGCAAGGAGTAGTGCGCACCTGGTGAGAACTTCATATTTCAGAATATATGCTGAGATCTTAATTTAGCATTACTGAATGGATTCCTCCACATGATACTGGCAAGGTAGAAATTCATATAATCAATCATGTACAACATCCTATGTTTTGCATTATGTAAAATAACCTCATTTCCTGTTGGAAGTCTTTATTTTTTTGTTATCTGGAAATATGGTGACGACATGGTTTTACAATCGCTGCTCTGTTCTTATGGTTTAGGATCTCATGTTCAATACTGTATTTGATTGAATGGAATGCATTTTTGTACACTGTACTGTTAATGTGTACGTCTGTTTGTGTGTGATGAATAGTGAATAGTCACATTTTATCCTTCTAATGAAAGTGAAAGGATCTACTTATGACAAGGAAAAGAAGAAACTGTAATAAAAAAATTCAGATTTCTGTTGCTTGTATAGATTTTAGGCTATTCTAATATATTAAGGTTCCCCCCTTTGTCCAATGTTGAGGTTGCTGCCTTGTCTCGTTTAGTTGCATGGCCTAACAACATAACTGCATTGAAGCTTCCTTATTTTAATGCTGTTGTTGTGAGCCATCCATCTGCAGGAATTTTAATGCATCTGTGTTGTATGCATCATTTTTTTGGCAAATGGCTCAATATTGCATTGTGCGACTTGCCCACTATGGTCCACAGTATCAATACTTCTGGATACAATTGCAACAATAGTCCCATCCTTTGCTTATCCAAGAACAATGTGTGTAGGGTTTCTATCCATATCAGATAAGAGCAGAGTGTATAAGCATGTTTCTGTATGATTTTATCATTGATGACTATACAAATACAAACACGTCATGTAAGCACATTTCTGGTACAGTTGTTTTGCTGCATACTTTCTCAAGCTTAGATTCACTTACTTCACTGTTTATCTATCACCAAAGCTCTAAAATAGTTTACCTCTACTGTATGTGGATGACATTGTGCTTACGGCGTCGAGTGCCTCTCTCCTCCGCCACACCATCTCCGCCTTGCAGCAAGAATTTTCCATGAAAGATCTTGGTCCTCTGCAACATTTCTTGGGCATATCTGTTGAGAGGAAATCCAATGGGCTGTTCTTAGCCCAGAAGCAATATACATTGGATATCATTCAGTGGGCTGGCATGGTTGACTGCAAGCCTTGCAGCACTGCAGTTGACACTCAAGGATGGAGAGGCTGCAGTAATCCCATATCACTTGCCTTATTTATCAAGGCATTTAGAACATCCATGACCATTATGAAGAGCATCGTGGATAAAAGGATCCCCATGGCGCAGTCCCCTTAGGTGCTGAATCAACTTGCCCGGCACACTATTCACTAAAATTCTTGTTGTGGAGGATCATAGGAGTTTGGACAACATGTTACACCACACTGGTCCAAAACCCAAATGTCTTGAAACCTACAGCAAAAATGCCCATGACAACAAATCAAAAGCTTTACTAATGTCCAATTTTAGACGGATTCTAGGGTCTTTCAGATTGTGAAGCACTTTGGCAGTTTGCTGAACCAAAACAAAATTATCATGGATGCATCTCCCTTTGACAAAAGCACTCTGATTAGGAGACACCAACCGAGTTTTTTTGAGAAAGGGAACCCGAGCAAAGGTGCCATAATTCATGCTTTATGTAGAAGAAAATGCTAGTGATATGCAATGGGTATGTTCTCAATAAGAAAATGTGATTAAGGGAATCAATTCAACTTTAAATTGCAAGTGAAAATTGAAGTGTTGGAACATTGAAATACATACTTGTGTCCTTATGGCCAAAGGAACATTCTAATTTCATTTTGCTTTGTCCTAGGTCTCAGTATAGCTTTGCAGTTTGTTTACCAAAGATAAATTGTACAGCATATTGTACTGATCTATTTAGCTCATTGGCTTCTCACACTTTCCCTGATTTGCTATGCATGTATCACATGAAAGGGATTACCACAGTATGCACTGTAGTGTTTTTACGTGGTTATTATTGTAGAAAAGGATTTTCCATTTTTAATTCCCCATCCTATTGATTTTTACCAGTAAGTTTTTTTTCTGTGCATCAAGCTTTATGACCTTCAAGTGTTTTACAACCTCAATTTGTGCCCTGATTTTCTTTGTATTTATCACTGTTTGGTCACCCTGTGTTATGTGTTGTACAGCTGCATGGAAACCACATCATGTGTACAATAGTGCTGCTTAGATTTGTTATACTTAATGTCATGTACTAGCTACATGATATCTTTTCTGTCTTGATCCTTGTTATTAACCTGGTATAGATAATCTTTCTATAGGCAGCAGTTGCCAGAGCCTCCAATGGAATAACACAACCAGCTGCAGCCCCAGGCATGCACCATGCCCAGTGGAATGCTCATTTTGGGCATCCTGTGCCGAAATATGCCTTGAGGAAACAAATGAAGAAAAAGCCAAAGGCTCTGCAACAAGCACCATGTGAGGTGTGCAAGATTCAGTGTGATACACTAGAGGTTCTCATGTTCCATAAGCAGGGGAAGAAGCACAAGAAAAATTTGGAGAAATTACAAGACTCGATCACCCCTAAACCAATTATAAAGCCCCCAAGCAATGTCATTGGTCCAAGTATGGCACCTGCTGCTGTATCCAACTGTGTGGTGCCCTGTGTACAGCCAAAGAAGAAAAAGAGCTGCTCAGTAGCAACCCTGGAAGATCTAGAGGTGAAGAAGAGGCGAGTGCTTGAGGCTGGAGCAGCGCAGGACGAAGTAAGAATCTGCCGAGTGTGCAATGTTGTCGTGAACAGCCAAAAAGTGTACGAGTTCCACATTGCGGGGCAGAAGCACCAGGCAATGATACAGAAGCAGCAAGCGCTACATTTTGTCACATGATGCAGAGACATTTTGCTTATTGTCTCTCGTCTAGTCTCCTCCTGCTTGTCCGGAAGTTCCTCCGGAACGAGAACTCACAACATTCATATCTTCAACTTTGTTAGCTAGATACAAGTTGATAACACTCCCTCGTTGTTTAGTGCTCATTCTCCTGTACTACTGGTAGCGTACCAAAAGGTTTAGAGGATTGTTTGGGCTTTTGCCTGCCGTTCATAATTAGTGGAGGGCTGCGTCTGAAACTGAAGATTGTAATGTATGTCGCAAGTTGTTTATCAACATGGTTAGAGCATGTCTAAGAGTTTTTATAAAGTTCACTCTCTAAATTTTGGAGAGGTATTTGCATAAAAATCGTTTTCTATATCTCTCCACTTTTAAACATTTTTTCTATATCTTGTGTGTACTCTAGAGAGCTATTCTCGTTTTCTATCTTTATCTAGAGAGAAATCTGAATAGAAGATGACTATATTTAAATAAAGAAAAAGTCTACTTCACCCCCTAACTATGAGGGTGGTCTACTTAACTCCTTAAATTATGAAAAGGTCTATTCTACCCTCTGAACTTCACCCCCGTGAGCGGTTTTGGACGGTGGTTGCTACAGTAACAGCTGTTTGCTACAGTAACAGCGTCTTTGTTTTTCTTTTTTATTTATTTCGTCTGAATCTTTGAAAAATCATAGTAAATCACAAAAAAAATCATAAGATGGAAAATCCAATTTTGTTGGGCTCCACATGAGTAGATCTACACATTGAATATGTAATATGATATGCTTTAGTACAAAATTTTTGTTGTATGAATTATTCAAATTAATTACAGAAAAAAATAGATCAAAATTTACAGCAAAAACTTTGTACTAAAGCATATTATATTATATGTTTACTGTGTAGATCTACTCATGTGGAGTCCAACAAAATTGGATTTTCTATTTTATGATTTTTCTGTGATTTACTATGATTTTCAAAGGTTCAGATGAAATAAATAAAAAAGAAAAAGACAAAACCGCTGTTACTATAGCAAAATAGTTGTTACTGTAGCAACCCGCCATCCGAAACCGCTTGAGGGGGTGATTTGGCCGGTTTTGTAAAGTTCAGGGGTAGAATAAACCGTTTCATAGTTTGGAGGTAAAGTAGATCACCCCCATAGTTGGGAGTGAAGTAGACTTTTTCGCCGTCGAGCTCTGTATCGAGGTTGCGAAGCCGCCCTCACCTTTGTTCCTCGCTCGTTGGTTTTCTATTGCTTACACGGCTTCATCGATCGTGCAGGAGCACATTCATCCGCCCCGTCAAGCTGCACGTCGTCCACATCCCGTTTCAGCCCGCAAAATAGCCCTAGGTGAGCTCGCGGTCGTCCACTCTATCTTCTGGTATTTTTGTTTTGGCCGATGGCGTACGGGATCGTCATCCGAACGATCGCCGGTGAGGTACTTGCCGCCGTCAATGGAGGATTGCCGTGCTGATCGTCGTCTACAGCCAGCACCCCTCTCTCTTTTACTCTCTATTCATTTTCAGCCGTTCAATCTAAGATCAATGATCCAGATTAGAAGATACCTCTTCGGGGCTATTTTGTTAAAGAGACCCCGCCTTTTATCAAATTGAAACCCGCAGTCCATGGCGCCTTGTTAGTTTACGCTTTTCAGGTTTAAATACGTATTATTTCCCAGCAAAGATAAAAATACATATTTTTAAATTGCTACAAATTTTGTTTTGCTTATATCTTCCATGTTTTAAATCTGTTTTGACCTGTTCCAGTTGCATTAGTTTTGTAATTTCATGCTCTACATGTTGGAACAATTATTCAGTAGGTTTTCAACTTTTAAATTTCGAGCTTATATTTAATCTATTATTTTTCTATAGGAAATCTTCAGAAATTCATATCTTTCACGTTTTAAATCCGTTTTTCGTGATCTTTACGTCTGTGTGATCGTAGTGATGTGTAGATAGTTTATAAGCTTTTCTAAATGTTTTGCTACTGTTGGTGTATTGTTCTAATTGTATCTTATGTTTGTTTCGTGTATGTTTCCCGGATTGTTTGTGTGTTGATGCCTGGTGATCGATTATAGACGGTGTTGGGCATTCTTAACGTCACTACCAAAAGTAGACTTAGTTTTCTAATTCTGATAACGGCGCCAAAAATATCAAACCTATCCCTCATGCCACTTAAGCCAAGTTGTCATCCCCAGCATGACATGAGAGACGCGGTATTGAAATATGCATTTGCTCATCAAGATAAATAATAAAAGGGATCTGCAAGCGCACAGATTAATACCGATGTAGCATTTTAACCGGGAAGTATTTCAGGTATCGTTATTTATATTTTTACCACTGGGAAAGGATTTCTAAGTATCATGGTTGATAATGGAATGAGAATATGGAACTGAGTACACATCATTGCATGTATAACCGAGAGTATTTATCAATCTCTTTATACAGGTATAAATGTCACATTAAGTAAAGGTAAAGTGATAATGGTGACAAAGATAATTAATCTGATCAGCTAGCCACATATAATAATGATAAGCACCTCAACAGATATTCTAGCAAGTCATTAGCATGGAATTAGGATGAACTACAAAGATATTCCCTAAGTTATTATTAACTATAAAGTCTAGCATATCATAGTTAGTGCAATTATACTTGGCAATCATGGTGAGAAAAGACTATATCTATGCATAGTGAATATTAGCAAGGAAGATGAAGAACATAGCAATCACTCCCCTGTAATAGTGTTGCTCTGCCTGCCCTATACACGAGAGGGGGACTATATAAGAATCAACGAAGCTGTCACTATCGCGAACTACCCCACAATCCGGCATATAGGGTGCAATCGCAGATAAATACGGTATAGACACCACGTCTACACAATAATTATCATTCACCCACTGTACACATGGATAAACGCTATACGATCCTAAGCATGTATATAATTCCAATCTAACTAAGCCAAGCATATAACTATGATAAACTAAGAACAATATAATTGCAAATATAATCAAGTAGAGCAAAGTCATAACCAATATATTGAAATAGAACAAAGTCATATTCATAATATTGAAGAACAAAGATGAACAATTGAAGAACAAGAGAGAAATTACCAAGAATCCTCTTGACAGATCCGGGAACCAATCGAAGATCGACTCCTTCTAGTTCTAATCCTATGTAGCTATGCTAACTAGAGATCTAGTTGATGTGGTGGCTCTAGGGCTTGATCAGAGGCTCTCCTCCTGAATTAGGGTTTGAAGTATGAGACGAGGGCGGCCTCTCCTCCAGGGGCAGGGGCCTTGCTTATATAGCCCTTTCGGATGAATCTGGGCCGTTGGATCAAACCGACATTGAACGGACGGTTTTCCTTGATCCTCTAGGTCGGTGGAGCATAATCCTCGAGGTGGAGCCTGATTGGCTGAGCCAGCAGGGCGGGCGCCCTAGGGACTAGGGCGGGCGCCCTGTCCCCGGCTCTGTTACGCCTCCCGTTCGTTCTCGTGGCTTTTGGACTCTTCTAGATGTAAGATAATTATGTGTTCGGTTAATATCCCGTCATTAATCCGACATATGGGCCTTTCTTCCGTATTTCCTGATAACCCCCTGCAGAAATAGATAAACAGCAAAACTCGTGGAATTCTGTCAGATAAAACCCTAAGTCTAGGTGTTGGTTTCATTTGGATCCTTTTCTCTATTTATTTGATAGTTATAATTGATACTTAAGGACCGTCAACAAACTCCCCCAAGCTTACCTCTTGCTCGTCCCTGAGCAAGGAGAGACTTAGTAGTTTCTGAAATGCCTTTGAATTTTGACGGTACACATGCTTTCAAATAGAGTCTCATCTCTGAGTTAAAGTAAACTGTCAAGACTTAAAACTTACTCATTATACCTTTCACCATGGGGCTTGCAACCGTCACCTTTGTCTTGAGCGGTTAAAAGATAGAACAGTCTAGTCAAGCGCCATGTCTCTTATTCTTGATCAGCTATAGCTCTGGAGTTTTTTTGCAGATTTTCAAATAAAACTCAGAGATTCCTTGTATGACTCTCTCAGGTCTCTCTTTTGTGGTATTTCTGGATCCTCACCAAGGCAATAATGATGTCTGCCTTCTCTCAAAGCAAAGTATGTAGTATTTGTGGTATAAGGCAGAGTGACATTGCCTTCTCTCTCATCCTATTCTAATAAGGCTTTTGATATCTGGAGCTCATCGGTGGGAGATAAAGTATGCATACTTACAAGACATTTATTGCATAGTCAAACCATGGATCCAGAGAAACAAGCCAATAAGTCAAATCAAGATGTGCATGTATGGCGAATAAATGGTGTATGGTGGTAGTGATGATAATAATGATGAAAGTCTAATTCTACTTTTGCTCTTTTGAGGGGATACGTACCTTTCTTGCTTTCTAAAGCTCTTGAGGAGAATGAGGTGCTCTATATTTTCTTTTTTTTCCTCTCAGGTGGGTATCTTGTACCCCTAATTCTACTGTCGGACACTTGTCCATTTTTACCTCTCTTCTCACATTTTTTTTCATCGAGGTTCCGAGCACTTGCTCCTTTTTATTTCCTCGTATCTTTTTTTTTTCTTTTCGAGGTTCCGGGCACTTGCCCCTTTTTATTTCCTCGTATAGAGCACTCATCTCCTTAGAACAATACAGCAAGTGGTAGTAACCAAAATAGCTTAAGCATTTATTTCACAGGGGATAACAAGAATGGGAAAATATTTTTGGCTATTCTCTCCCGGATTAGGAGTAGAATAATTTTATGTAGATCTGGAGATGAGAATGAGTGGATATATGTGGATGCGTACTTCCGGAGTAGAAGCAGCATGTATGAGTGATCGTGCAAGTGAATCTTGATTTTAACCGCATGACAAGCTCCTAAGGGTCTACACAGCTTGACTACACTCAATGCTCATAAGCAGTAAAAAGTAAAGGTATGGCTTAAAGTCTAGCAAGCATGTATGTATGGCTGTGGTAGGAACTTAAACTCTCATCATACAGGAACTCATCATGTAGCATTTTAAGATTTTCAAAGATAAAATTCTCCAGAATTCTAGCATCTCTAGGAATAGATAAACAGCAGCTCAACCTTCCCATATCATATCCGTTAACAACTTAGACTTTAGATCAAGTTCTCTTCCCACAAGTTCAGGTTTAGAGCAAGCTTTAAATGATAACAGTTATGTCTAAACTTAGAGAGAGGATTTCAAATTTGAAAGTTAGGCAAAGCAACTATTCATCATATCCATGCTAGAGTTTTATTATTATCTAGATTCAGTTTAGCATAGCCACTTTATTTATTTATTAAAACACACTAAGCAAAAGATATATGTATATATATAAGCACAAAATCTTTATTTGGTTTTTTTTCATAGTTATGTATATTTTTATTTTTATAGGGTAGAAGTATATATAAATATAAAGATAAAGATAGAAATACTTAGCAAGATAATGGAGGTGCTCTCCCCCAAGCTGGATCTTGACATAATCTCTTCTGATGTAGCTAGCAGATGGCGGAGGTGTATTTGAAAGTCGGCAGCACCCTGACAGCGATTAGAATGTCCTCTGTCTGCTAGTCTCCTTGAATTCTGCGGAGCTCAAATAGACAACAAAGCTTTGTGGAACTGATTAAGTGTTAGCATAACTATCTAGCCTTTATCATACTGAGCCTCCTTGATTTTTTTTATGTTGTTGTTTTTTTTCTTTTATAAAGCAGAAGAAAATATTTATGTATTTATTATATATATATTTTTTATGCCACCACAGTGAATGTACTTATGGGTTTTATGCCACTCGCATACTCATATGGGGCTTTAGGGTTTTTAACATTTTTATTTTCTTTTTAAGATAGTATGAATATGATTAACTAAGCAAACTATTTAAGATAAAGTAAATAATTAAAAGGAAAGGATAACTACCAAGTTACCTCTTGGCAAGGCGTTCGGTGTTTTTAAGTCCTCCGAACGGGACTCTTATTCGTTCAGTCGTCCTGGGACTCGGTGGATGGCGTAGTCGGTGGTTCCGGCAGCGCCTCTTCTTCATGTACAACTGTCTTTTCTTTCCATACCTGTCTCGGTGCTTTGGTCTCCTCAGGACAGTGTTGGTTGAGTCGTATGTCTTCAGATCTTACCACTTCTCCTTCATAATCTGCCCATCCGTCCTTGATGACCTGTTGCTTCTGATTGTGGTTACGCCGCCTTCTTCTTGTCCTGACCTGCTTGGATTCTTCAAATACATAGTTAGGGTCAGTAAAGTAAAGACGTACCTTCTCAGAGGGGAAGTGCATGTGGACTTCTCCAGTTCCAATGTAAATGATTGCTTTGACAGTACTAAGGAATGGTCTTCCAAGGATGATGGGTGGATCGTATTCATCTTCTCCCATGTCAATAACCTGAAAGTCTGTATGGACAAAGTGATCGTCTATCTTGACAGGGACGTCAGTTACTGTACCTTCGACCTGTCGGAATGTCTGATCTGCCATCTGGAGCTGAATATATGTTGGGTTTAAGGGCATGGTTCCGAACAGAAGTTCATAGGTGACCTTGGCCATTATGTTGACGCCCGACCCAGTGTCGCAAAGTGTCTTGTAGAAGTGGGACCCATTAATGGAGCAATAAATGCTTGGCATACCTGGGTCATCCTTCTTAGGCAAGAACGGTGACTTGAGTTGGCGATCTTGACCTTTGTGCACGGCAGTGACCATCTTAGCTGTCTCGGTCCATACTTGCTTCTTGCTCTTGTTCCTCCTGTTGGTCCTCTTCCTTGGTTCATATTGGGGTTGCTCTGGGATTTGTGCGGTCTTGTTCTTGAAGGAAAACGTTTCCTTCCTCCCCTTGATGTAGAAACTGATCTTGGCAGCACTAGCATAGATGACAGCTCCCGCGGTGTTCAGGAATGGTCTCCCTAGGATGACGGGAGCCCTCTCATCAGAACCGGTCTCTATCACTACGAAGTCTGCTGGAGCGTACGAGGAACCCACTCGGACACAGATGTTCTTCAATATTCCTCTCGGGAAACTCAGTGTCCTATCTGCAAGCTGCAAACACATGGTTGTTTCTAATAATGGTTGTGAAAAGAGTTTTTCATAGAGTACCCTGGGCATGATGTTGACGCTGGAGCCAAAGTCACAGAGTGCTTCTGGGAAGTCTCGCATGCCGATGGAGATCGGGATGACGGGGCGTCCTGGATCGCCTCTCTTGACCGGCAGACGGTCAGTACTTACTTCCACGATAGGGTTACTCCAGTAATCTCCTGCATCAAACATGTCTACAAGATTTGCAGATTCTAGTCCTTCCGATTGTGATGGTATACCGGGGTTAGTAGCAGGAACAGCAGCAGCTATTTGATTCAACTGAGATTCAATCATTTTATTAAAGCTAATCTGGTTCTTGATGGCAGTAGAGAAATTATCCATTCTATTATTTATATTTTCTAGTATTTTATCATTTGATGCCAATTTCTTAGACAGGTTATCCATTAGCTTTCCTTGGTTGGACACTAACTCTCTCAAAGGTGGATAATTATTATTATTATTGAAAGAATTGTTACCTTGGTAATTACCTGAGTAGTTAGGCCTCTGTTGATTCCAACCTTGATTCTGCTGAGGACGGTTGTAGTAGTTGTTGTTATTGTTGATGTAGTTCACGTCCTCCAGCAACTCAGGACAGTGATTGCCCGAGTGTCCAGTACCTCCACACTCCTCACAAGTCATGTGAGAGTCGTAGACGTGCATGACTTCTTTCTTTTCTCCAGCTCGATCATCGAGCTTCTTCATGAATAGGTCTAGCTTGGCAGACAGCATGTCTACCTCCTTGAGCTGGTGCATACCTCCACCTCTCTTGCGTGTCTGAGTTCTTTCTTCATTCCAACCTTGGTTGGATGCCATCTTCTCCACAAGAGCTGTGGCTTGAGGTATGGTGAGTGATAGGAATGCTCCTCCAGCTGCAGCATCCATGGTTTCACGGGCACTGTTAATGAGCCCATGATAAAATGTCTGCATCAGTAGCCAGCTTTCCATTCCATGATGAGGACATTCTAGGATGTAGTCTTGGAAACGCTCCCATGCTTCTGGAATGGATTCATCATGTTGTTGCTGAAAACTTGTAATCTTCCCACGGAGAGCATTGGTCTTGCCCATGGGAAAGAATTTGGCCAGAAAGTTCGTGGAGCAGAGTGCCCACGTAGCGTTCTTCTCCTTTGTAGCGTAGAACCACTGCTTCGCTCTCCCCAATAGTGAGAATGGGAAAAGGCGAAGTAGTATGGCGTCTCTGGGGACTTCAGCCATGGTGAAAGTGCTGCAGATCTCCAGGAAGTGTTGAAGATGAGCACTAGCGTCTTCATGTGGCTTCCCACAGAACTAGTTAGCTTGCACCATGTTGATGAGCCCAGGCTTGAGCTCAAAGTTGCGGTCGATCTCCCCAGCAGGTCCAGTGCGGATGTTGTCCGTAGTGGGAGCTGAGAACTCGCGGATCGACTTGTTCGCCATGGCTTCGAATTCAGTCGACAAATTCCGGATGAAACTTCGGCGGTCTTCGAATTTGGATGAAGCTTTGTGCTGAAGTGTTGACGATGTCTTCTTGAGCTTGGCTCTTGTTCTTCTGAATAAGGCTTCGGGATCATCAACAAAGTTGTCTGGAAGATGTCTTCTATTCATGCATCACCCTACAATAAATAATCAAAATGGAAAATACAGGGGTAAAACTGTATAAGAGAATTGATAAGCTCAATCAGATTAGTGATGCAAATGATGACTCAAAGTTTCGTATTCATTCCTACTTAGTAATCAACCTTCCCCGGCAACGGCGCCAAAAATGCTTGTTGGGCATTCTTAACGTCACTACCAAAAGTAGACTTAGTTTTCTAATTCTGATAACGGCGCCAAAAATGCCAAACCTATCCCTCATGCCACTTAAGCCAAGTTGTCATCCCCAGCATGACATGAGAGACGCGGTATTGAAATATGCATTTGCTCATCAAGATAAATAATAAAAGGGATCTGCAAGCGCACAGATTAATACCGATGTAGCATTTTAACCGGGAAGTATTCCAGGTATCGTTATTTATATTTTTACCACTGGGAAGGGATTTCTAAGTATCATGGTTGATAATGGAATGAGAATATGGAACTGAGTACACATCATTGCATGTATAACCGAGAGTATTTATCAATCTCTTTATACAGGTATAAATGTCACATTAAGTAAAGGTAAAGTGATAATGGTGACAAAGATAATTAATCTGATCAGCTAGCCACATATAATAATGATAAGCACCTCAACAGATATTCTAGCAAGTCATTAGCATGGAATTAGGATGAACTACAAAGATATTCCCTAAGTTATTATTAACTATAAAGTCTAGCATATCATAGTTAGTGCAATTATACTTGGCAATCATGGTGAGAAAAGACTATATCTATGCATAGTGAATATTAGCAAGGAAGATGAAGAACATAGCAATCACTCCCCTGTAATAGTGTTGCTCTACCTGCCCTATACACGAGAGGGGGACTATATAAGAATCAACGAAGCTGTCACTATCGCGAACTACCCCACAATCCGGCATATAGGGTGCAATCGCAGATAAATACGGTATAGACACCACGTCTACACAATAATTATCATTCACCCACTGTACACATGGATAAACGCTATACGATCCTAAGCATGTATATAATTCCAATCTAACTAAGCCAAGCATATAACTATGATAAACTAAGAACAATATAATTGCAAATATAATCAAGTAGAGCAAAGTCATAACCAATATATTGAAATAGAACAAAGTCATATTCATAATATTGAAGAACAAAGATGAACAATTGAAGAACAAGAGAGGAATTACCAAGAATCCTCTTGACAGATCCGGGAACCAATCGAAGATTGACTCCTTCTAGTTCTAATCCTATGTAGCTATGCTAACTAGAGATCTAGTTGATGTGGTGGCTCTAGGGCTTGATCAGAGGCTCTCCTCCTGAATTAGGGTTTGAAGTATGAGACGAGGGCGGCCTCTCCTCCAGGGGCAGGGGCCTTGCTTATATAGCCCTTTCGGATGAATCTGGGCCGTTGGATCAAACCGACATTGAACGGACGGTTTTCCTTGATCCTCTAGGTCGGTGGAGCATAATCCTCGAGGTGGAGCCTGATTGGCTGAGCCAGCAGGGCGGGCGCCCTAGGGACTAGGGCGGGCGCCCTGTCCCCGGCTCTGTTACGCCTCCCGTTCGTTCTCGTGGCTTCTGGACTCTTCTAGATGTAAGATAATTACGTGTTCGGTTAATATCCCATCATTAATCCGACATGTGGGCCTTTCTTCCGTATTTCCTGATAACCCCCTGCAGAAATAGATAAACAGTAAAACTCGTGGAATTCTATCAGATAAAACCCTAAGTCTAGGTGTTGGTTTCATTTGGATCCTTTTCTCTATTTATTTGATAGTTATAATTGATACTTATGGACCGTCAACAGACGGTGAGCAGTTTCTTGACGATCATGAGTATTACTTTGAGCCGGACCAGCAGTACCAACAGGAAAGCTTTGATCAAGGCAAGTATAACATGGGACCATCCTTGTTAACCTATTCACTATAATTGCTATCATATGCATGTGTCCTCCTTGGCAACCTTAGAGATTTTAACTTAGCGATTGATATCTTGATTCCTTGTCACCTATGGGATTATGCATTTGGGTAGCTTGGCTAGTGCTTGATTTATGAACATTGATCATGTAATATGACTAATGAATGGTGCAATCAACCATTAAGATGATTTAATTCCTGCTACAAGGGGACTAGAGCACTGTGTTGTTTGTTTGTTGCTCTAGTTACTCTTCATAAGGACTTATCTGTAAGCATTAACCGGGATTGACAGTACAATTGTGAGGACTATATGGCTCTAGCTTTAGTTGTTCAAGAGACATTTTCAAGCTTGTTAGTGGTTACCTTAAATGGCGTAAGAATGGCTTGCCACTTTGGGTGTAGGGCGAGCCCCTGTCCTTTGTGTGTATAGGCTACGAGTTGTGTGCCACTGGGAAGGGGGTTCTACATCTGCCTGCCGAGTGAATCTAATGGTCCTAACTGGTTAGACGAACCTTTAAGTAGCTTTATATGATTTCCAGTGTTTTGGGGAGTCGCAAACCCATGCATTTGGAAGTCATGACTCACAGTGAAAGTGTACACCTCTGTGCATAGTTAAAAACTGGTATACTAGCCGTGCTCACGGATACGAGCGGCCTTGGGGATTCTTACAGAATAGTTGATCATAATTGTTATATCATGCTTAATTACTGTTGTTATCATTATGCTCATGTTAATGCTATTCATTATCCTTATTACAATTGATCATTGGTTCATTAACGGGAAGTGGATTATCTTGATGCTACCTAATTGCTAATTATATGATGATTAAAAGCTAACCACAGTCGAATAGTGTCTAGCCTTTTTGTGCCTCATGAACCCTGAGTTATACTTGTTGAGTTCGACATGGACTCACCCTTGCTATTTCCACCATAACAGATGAAGATTATGAGGAAGATTATCGTAATGAGTACTAGTCTTGGTGTCAACCAGTCAACCGTGTCCCTGTGTTTGGAGTTTCCGCTGGAGATCTACTACTAGTTGCTACTATTCATTGTTCAAGACTATGTGTTAAATATTTATTCGCTATGTAATAAGCACTGTGATGATACTATGTAATTTGTCTACTTGTGTGTGTGATCATATCCTGGGGTGCACATGAGTCTTTTATGCATCCTATTTTTGTCCTTAAAAATGGATGTGACAGCTATTATAAATAACCCCATCAAACTTTTATTTTATGTACTATTTTCATCATATTGCTCTGAAGAAAAAAAATTTGCTCATTTTTTGGGCTGTACAATTATACATAATAGAGATGGGACATGTGTAGAGATGAAGTGTGAGGGACAGTCATCACGAGGGTTCTGTCGTGGCCCACCAAGCTAGCACCTTGGGTCATCCTCTTGACTGATAGGGTGCTATCCCCGGGGTCATACAGAGGTCCACAGAGTTGCTACTTGCAACCTCCTCTCACGTGAGTTATACTCGTAGGATCAAACCAATCATCAAGATTCACTTAGCTCTAGATCATACATTGAAATTTATTGAAGATATTTACAACATGATTACATTTACATGAAATAAAAATAGAGATTACAACATACAAGGTGAAGCTTAAACTGACAAGGCCTACTAACCCACCATTCTAGGTTCACTCTTACGCTTGATCACTAAGCATCATAGTAACTACAGCTTTGGGGACGCCCATCCCATCATCTGCTAAACCTTTGACTTAACCCATGTTTGGCTCGGGTGGTCACCAAGTCTTAAGTACCTGTAAAAAGCTTAATGACAGTACCTTGAGTACGATTGGACTTAGAGGACTTATTTTAGCATAAGTATTTGGTGGATGCAAGGGAATTTAATAGGCATTTGTGAGATTTGCGAAAAGCATTATGTTAAGAAGATGACATGCTCATGAGTTATTAATCTAACTTGACAATTCATAAGTGTTAAAGGTGTGCATGTAACAAGTGATCAACATTTCATCTCATACACAAGTTCATTAACTCTCACTACTCTGAATCCAGAAGAGAGAACAACCAAAATAAGACTCCCAAAGACTTCAGGCATTCAAAGAAAACTCAAAAGTGGTGTACAAGTAAGGGTTACCTCATGGTCCTGACCTTTCCTTATTATGGCTTTCTAACCCATGAACGGTACAACGATGAGCCAAAGTACTCATTTCTGAGTTACCTCATGCTACATTTCGGGCCGAATCCACGTGATTGGCAAGTCACCACTAAGTGCTCAGCTTACAGCTCCCATACATGATGTGTGGTCTGTATGGAGGGTTAGTCAGACTTACTATCCTAGAGGATAGTCCTTGACTACTCCACGAGCTATGTCACTTGAGGTCCAACACTCTGAAGTGACCTTACTCCTCTTTGAGTTGAAACTCACATCAAGTTCACCATAAAGTCTAATTAATGGTTGATCCTTAAGCAGGTTAATTAGAAAAATTCAAGTTAACCCAACTGTAAGTTTTAGTGTTGGTTAAACCCGGTGAAGTATCTACACACACGAGAGTGAGTTCCTGCTCACACCCGACTTCTACCTGTTCTAGCCAACTCAGCATATTAAGCGCCCTGAGACTTAACATTAGTGTGAGGGATAACTTTACTTAGATGAGTTGGTCTAGCTTTACTTAGTCAAGTTTAGTTGATTAAGCATGATTTGAAAATGATATGCAACAACGCTTAATGAATATACAAATCATGAGTATCCAATGTAGGTGTTGGTATATTTTAAATGCACATAGATAAATCCGCAAGCGCACGGATACCGATGTAGCACTTCACTGAAAAGTATTCTAGAATATCGAACTCAAGGAAACGTGTGTGAGATTTAACTAAGTCTAACATAACCTGGAGTAGCAAAAGGACTGAGGATAAAAAGGAGCGTAGAGAAAATCACCAGGGTTCTCTAATTCTAACTTGGGCAAGCTATGTCTTCTACTGTTCAATTAGGAACATTACTAAGGGAAGACACCAGCAGAGGATGTTTTCCATTGCAATCGTGTCTTAGTTGGCCTATAGACAGGAGGTGGATTACAAAGGACTCAATGAGACTATCACTCTTGCGATCTACCACCAATCCAAAATATAGGGTGCATCCACAAGTAACCAAAGTCTAAGCACCATGCTTACACTTAGCAATTACTACTTTAACTCAAGAGCTACAAGGATTAAAGCACTCAAAAAGAGTCACAAACCTGAAGAACAATATAAACATGATATTTACTTGAATTAGAAGTTGATTACCAGAGAAATCTTAGAAATAATCTCAAGATGAACTTGGTTTCACCAAGGTACAAGCTGTAGAGTGAGCACCGACAGGCTAGCACTTACTCCAAACTCTTCCCTCACTCTCTATCTCTATATTTCTATTTACAAAGACTAGATCCTAACTTGGAGGACTAATCTACTCTTGATTGCTGGCTCTGATCCTAATGAGAAGGATGTGAATTAGGGTTCTAGATTTCAAGATGGCTTTGTTGGAGGAGGTATAGGGGGTATTTATAGGGGACACCAGGCACCCTGTGGGCCCATGAATCCATGGCAACGTCAAATCTGGATCGTTGAATCGAACTGACCTTGAACAACGGCGCAGATTTGACCTTGAACCGACGTACAAAGGAGGGGATGATAGGCAGGACCCACAAGTTGGTCGGCCTGTAGGTGGGGCCATGGCCCCACACCCTAATAGCTGGGCGTGGGTCTCAGTGAGTTGTCTTCTGGATTGTTCTAGAGTCTTCCCAAGTCGGTTTCGTCATGATTGGACATGATTTGCTTTGATGAATAGGTCCTCCTTGACGGTTTTCTGATTAAATCCTCCTACAGTTATGAAATCACCAAAATTCATGGAACTCATTAGTTTAAAACACTATACCTATGTTGGTGATCCATTTTAGTCATTTATGTAGGGTATATTGATGGTATATGATTGACATTAACCACCGTCAACAAGCTCCCTCACACTTAGGCTTTTACTCATCCTCGATAAAAGGATGGATTACTTTAGCATAACCTTGGGACAAGACATCAATATAAAACCATTTCCGGTCATACATGCTCTGCAAGATTCAAAGTGTCTACCATGAAACTTTAGGCGGTTGAGGAATAGAACAGCTTGAAATAGATCACCATCTTCCTTTAGTCAAGTCAATTGGAGAAACATTTTAGGATTTTTGAAAACTAAACATAGTTGTACCTTCTCCTTTTGTGGTACTCTCAAATCACTCATGATATGTGGTATTTTTGGATCCTCTCCAAGACATAGATAACTTTGCCTTCTTCTTACCTACTTCTAAAAGTTTATGTGGAGCTATAGGTAGGGATAAATATGAGAACATTCTTGCATTGCATATATTGTAAAGTCAAAACAAGGATCCAAGGAGAAAATATCATACTCTTAGATCAAGATGTGCATGTGTGTGGATGAATATATGGTGGCTAACCTAATTCTACTGTGCTCATTGAAACATATCTCTCTTGTTGAAACTTGAAACACTTTGCAAGAGCAGGGGCTATATTTCTTTTTCTCTTCTTCTCTTTTTTTATGGTGGGCATCTTTGTACCCATTGTTTTCAATATCTTAGACACTTGTCCATTTTTTTCAACTTTTTTCTATTTTCTTTTGTATAACCCCCATGTCACTTTCCTGCAATACTACTTTTCAAGAGAGACAATCACAAGAACTTGGAGCATTTTATTTGGTGGATGAAGAACCTATTTTTGTGTCTCTTCCTAGTGTAGGAGTAGAACATTTTTGGGTGGATCTAAATGGAAAGCATGTTTTTGCGTACCTTAGGAGCAGCCGATATATGTGGAGTGTACGTAATCTTGATCTTGAGAGCATGATAAGTTTCTCAACAAGGGTCACAAGGTTTGACCAAACTCAATACAATGACAAGTAGTATATGTAGAAGGTTTTCCTAGTATATATATCATATATGGCTCTGGTGTGAATTTGCTTTACCACAAAGGAGAAATAAAACTATACATTTTAGGGTTTTGAAATAAAATTCTCCAATAACGAGACATCAATAATCAAGTTCTCATTATTGTACTATATCTCATTTCACAATAACTTAAGTAACATGGGGTCCCTAATAATAAGTTCCCAATAGTAGCAAGACTTTTAGCAAAAGTATTATGTGAATCTAACCTTCAAGTCAAGACTGAAATAATCTTTCCTCATGTTTTAAAGTTGTTTTATCAAAGAATTTTTAATTTGGTTTGAAGCAAAAAGCTAGGTAAATGAAAATACACTACTAGGAATATCTACTTATATGATGAATAGCTTTTGTCACTGAAGGAGCCAAATTCATCATAATTTCAATTCTATGATGAATTTATGATGAAAAACGGTTCGTCATAGAAGTCACGTCATACTTAACTTTTATGACAATTTTCACAAATCATCATAGAAGTGGTTTGATCTATGACAAAAACAGAATGTCATAGAACTGTTTGGGCATGCATGGTAGGGGGGGCTGCCACGCTGATGGGTGCTTCCATTGGAGATGCTTTCCACGTGTACATGCTATAGCCAGTTGCATTGGAGATGGTTTAGGTGTCACCTTCTTGTTGCACAACGTGGCCATCTCTGGTTCTTGCATGTTTTAGGTTCTTACTGGACCACGTGTCGAGTTCCTGTTGTTTCACATGTCAGTTTTCTATGGGCACACATGTCGTGTTGCGGTTGGATCGTGTGTCACTTCTTCATTGACCATGTGGCATATTTTTATTGGTCCATGTGGCCGTTTCTTATTCGACCATGTGTCACATCACTGTTCGTCCACGTTTTGCATTTTTATTCAGCCATGTGGCTTGATGACGTCCTTCCACGTGTTGGATTTTTAATAGCCCACATGCTGTGCTCTGGCTATTTCACGTGTCATGCACTGGTTCCTCCATGTGTCGTATTTTTATTTGATCATGTGGCCTGTTCTAGTTCTACCATGTGGGGTACAACCAATTCATCATAGAAGTAATTTGAGATTGTCACTACTACAGAGATTGACTATATAACAATTCAGCCTAGCAATCAAATAAGCACAATTAATATTTTACACGTCAGCAGCGAACCACTGACTGAGTATCACAACATCAAACCATCACATGCGTCCACACAACAGACCACAAATGTTCACCGCATCAAGCCATAGGAGTTGAAGACTGAGAGTTAATTACTAGGAGAGCTTAAGCGTAAGACTACCTCACAGAGCCTATTGTACTCCTCCTGTTGCTGTTGGTTGAATTCCTCCTCCTCCTGTTACTGTTGGTTGAAATCCTCAAGCTCCCTTTTAGCCTTTTCTGTCCTCACCTTTATTTCATCCACTAGTTTGACGAGCTCAGATGTATTTTCCTGTTCACCAGCAAGCTGCTCCCGAAGTGTCATCTCTGCCGATGTCTCTGCTCTGGTGGAGCTTCTTAGGATGCCAACATTCTTCAAAAAAAGGTTTTTGCTGCTTGCTTGGGAGGGGCGCTTTCCCTGGTAGAGGCAAAGGACCTTGGAAACAACATCAAAACTATTCATTGGTTGCTACCCATCAACAACATGCTCTGCTTGCATAGCTTCTTATGAAATTCAATCAGTCAAACATTAGGTTACAAATAGTGGAGGAGTTCAACTGAAAACCAAAGAGATTAATTCATAATAAGCAATGCATAGGACTTCCTTAGATGACTGCTGATAGAGATTACATAAGCACAATGCATAGGTGTTGGTATGAATTAAATGTACACAAGATAATAAGGTTATCCGTAAGCACACAGATAGTATACTGATGTAGCACTTCACCCGGGAGTATTCCAGAGTATCATTATTTATGTTTTACCACAGGGAGGAACGTGTGAGAAACTAAGCCTAAGCTTAAACCCATGAGAAGCAAGCAAGGACGGAGAGTATAGGGCTATAGAGAAGATCACTAGGTCTCTAGTTCTAACCTTTGCAAGCTATGTTATGATTTTTCCAATGGGGCCATTACTTAAGAAAAGACACCAATAGAGGATGCTTTCCTTAGCAACCAGGTCTTACTAGTCCTACAAATGAGAGGTGGACTATGGAAGATTCAATGAGGTAAAGTCACTCTCGTGAGCTACCACCAATCCAGAAAATAGGGTGCATCTATGAGTAATCGATGTCGAAGCATCACACTTACACTACGAATACTACAATCAAGGAGCTACCAAGATTAAAGCACTCAAAAGAGTCGCAAATCAAAAGAACAATAATAACAATGTTACTTACTCGAATTAGAAGTTGAATACTAGAGAAATCTCATAAGCAAGCTCTAATGGAACTTGATCCCGTATGTACAAGCTGTAGAGGAGGCACCGACAGGCCAGCAACTCCTCCAAACTCTTTCCCAACACTCTATCTCTCTATCTCTAAATAAGACTAGCCTAATCTTTGGAAGACTACAAGACTAATCTTCTCTTGAATGCTTGGCTCTTGATTCTATCTAAGGTTTCTTGATTATAGAGGAGGCTCAGGGTTTCTACCTAGGATTGAGGATGCTCTGACTCAGGGGTAGGGTCCTGCTTATATAGGCCGGTGGGATGCACCGGAGCCCTCGGATCAAATCGACCTTGATCAACGGCAAAGATGAAAACCCTAAGGCGGTGGAGAACCAACTTGCGAAGGAAGCTGACAGGTGGGACCCACCTAGGTCAGTCGACCTAGGGTGGGGTCGGCCGACCTGGGTGAATACTAGGTGGGCCCCTCTTTGGTGGCTTGCCTTCTCGTGTTCTCTAGAATCTTCTTGACTTGGGGTCACGGTGAAATATAGTTTTTAGTCTGACATGTGGACCATTTCGGGCTCTTTTCCTATTTAATCCCTACAAAACATAGATTTAGCAAAACTTGTAGAATTCTGTCAGTTTAACCCCTATTCTGTGTTGGTGATTCCTTTTATGTAGTTATTTTGAGTTAAGTTGACGGTTCATGATGGTTGTTAACTACCATCAACAAACTCTCCGACACTTAGGCTTTTGCTCGTCCTCGAGAAAAGGATGGATTATTGCAAACATAACTTTAGGACAAGACATCAACATAAACCATTCCTAGCAATACCTGCACTGCAGGATTCAATGTGTCTACCATGAATCTTTGGGTAGTTGAAGAATGGAATAGCTTGAAATAGATCACCTTCTTCCTTTAGTCAAGTCAATTGGAGTTTTTTTTGCATAAGTTTTGAAAACAAAACATAGCTTACCTTCTCCTTCTTTGTAGTACTCTCAAATCACTTATATATATGGTATTTGTGGATCCTTACCAAGGCATGCGAGATTGATGCCTTCTTTTTGCCTACTTCTAAAAGCTTATGTGGAGCTCAGGTAGGATGAAAATGAAAACATACTTGCATTGCACATATTGTAAAGTCAAAACAAGGATACAAGGAGAAAGATGACATACTCTTAGATCAAGATGTGCATGTGTGTGGAATATATATATGGTGGCTATCCTAATTCTACTATGCTCCTTAAAACATGTCTCTCTTGTTTGAAACTTGGAAAATACTTTTGCTAGAGAACATGGGCTATCTTTTCTTTCTTTCTTCTTTTTTCTCTTTTTCTTTTCTCTCTTTTTATGGTGGGCATCTGAGTACCCATTGTTTTAGATTTCTTGGACACTTGCCCATTTTTTTTAATAATTTTCTTTTGCATAGCCACATGCCTCTTTCTGCAATTAAAAAACTTTAAGAAAGACATTAATAATAACTTGGAGTATTTATTCCTAACAAACTTCTTTTTGTGTCTTCTCCTAGTGTAGGAGGAAAATATTTTTGGTGGATGGAAAACATGTTGTTGCGTACTCCCAGTGTAGGAGCAGCAAAATATATGTGGAGTGTACGTGATCTTGATCTTGGGAGCATGATAAATTTCTCAACACGGGTCACAAGATTTGACCAAACTCAATACAAATACATGTAGTATATGTAGAAGGTTTATCTACCCTATATATGGCTTTGGTAGGACACTACTATACTACAAAGGAGAGGTGTAGCTATTCATTTTGCTTTTTGAAATAAAATTCTCCAATGACTAAACATCAAGAATCAAGTTCTCTTTATTCTTACTATATCACATTCCTCAACAACTTAAGTGACATGGGGTCCCTAAAATAAGTTCCCAACAATAGCAAGACTTTTAGGAATAGTGTTATGTGAGTCTATCCTCAAGTCATGGCTACACAATCTTCCTTTCATGTTTTTAAGTTGTTTTATCAAAGGATTTTCAATTCAAAGTGACATATATGAAAATAGAGTGTATCGGGCTTATACCCGACCGTGAACAAAGCATGAGGCGAGGCAGTGCTACAGTGGGTCGGGCGACCTAGCCTAGGCCCGGTTTGGGGCCCACTTTGTTGTGTGGTCCTTGTGTCGTTCTTTTCCAAATTTTGTGACTTTTGCAATCGAATTTCATTCTGTCATCATGGTGTATCTCCCCCATACTTGTTACCTGTTTACCTTCATACACAACAAGGTGGAGACAAAAACACATATCTAGAGAAAAATAGAGAGTGTAGAGAACAATAATGGTAACCAATTTCATTAATGATAACAATAGGGCACTTTATTCATCAAACCAAACTTACAATATTCTAACCAACTTAGCTACGACAACCCTAACTTTTAAGCGACATACCTAACAACCTAACTTGTGCCCTATTTCTTGCCCTAACTTTTATTCTTTCCTGATACATTTGAAAAGAAACTCTACTTGCCTAGTCAATCGCTTTCTCTCTTTAATCTTAGTTTCTAGTTTTGCACCTAGAGCTTCTACGTTTTTCATGAGAAGAGCATCTACCCATGTGCTCTGTCCTCATATCTAACATTGCAAGGGTTACCCTAGGGCGCTTCTCTTGTCCATCTAATGGTGAAGTAGGTCTCTTGATCTTTGACTGATGAGCTCAAACTCCATCAATGGTGGGACGAGGAGTACCAATAGTATACTAGCACATATGACTTGGCCTAGCTTGTCAAGCTTCATTCCTATCAGTGTCTCGTTGGTCTTCAGAGGGAGCAGCTTGACGTCTTGTGGCAGCCTGATGATGGGACCCTTCGGCGGAGCATCCTTCAGGAAGGGACGTTCCGGCGGCAAAGGAAGCGTCGACTGACACACTTGAGCGAAGTAGGACTGCCTGTAGCTCCGTTATCTTAGCTTAGGAGGAATGACAATGAGAGGAGTAGGCTCTAGAAAAGGGACGATGGCTTGGGAGTCATCTACTAGAGGTGGCTGGTTGAGATCCATCTCGAAAGGAACGATCTGCTTATCGTCCATGGGAACTTTTGGAGAGGTGGAAAGCTTCTATGCAGAAGGGAAGGAAGGCTTTGATGGAATGAAGTTGGAGGCTAGCAGGGGTTTGTTTATATAGGGGGGTTCAACTTGCACCAGGGGTCAAGATTTAACCCTAATGGCTCATGGCGGCGGCGAATGATCGAATCTATCGAGAATATCCAAAATCTACGAGAATATGGTGGAAGATTCGTGAAGCAAAAAGGCGACAGCGAGGTGGGACCTAGCTAGGTCGGCTGACCTAGGCCTGGATCAGGTGACCTGGCCCAGTGTCGTCTCGTGGACCCCTTTTTTGTGTTGCCTTCTAGTGACTTTCTAACCCAGAAAAACATACCCCCGCGCTACGAATCGAAAAGAGGAGAGTTCAGGCATAAAAGTTTGGTAAAATGATAAATTCTATTATATCTAATTCTTCAGGACCTTTATTAGGCTCTAAAAAGATTTTGAGATGGTGACCATTTACCTTGAATAACATACCTTCATCATTTTGAAGTGTTACCGCTCCATGTGATGAAGTACTTATGACTTTGAATGGTCCTTCCCACTTGCTTCGAAGTTTTCCATGTCCAAATAATTTCACCCTGGAATTAAAAAGTAATACCTTGTCTCCCAGGGTAAAGTCCTTCGTCTTTATCCTCTTATCATGCCATCTTTTGGTTCTTTCCTTATAAATCTTAGAATTGTGATATGCTTTTTCTCGCCATTCATCAAGCTCGGAGAGTTGCATCTTTCTTTTTATTTCTGCTGCTTCCAAATCCATGTTCCATCTTCTGATAGCCTAGTGAGCTTTGAATTCTAGCTCAATAGGCAAGTGGCTTGTCTTCCCATAGACAAGTTGGATTGGTGACATTCTAATCGGTGTTTTGTAGGCCGTTCTGTATGCCCGCAAAGCATCGGGTAACCTATCCTTCCATGTTGTTCCCATTTCATTGATTGTCTTCTAAAGAATATTCTTGATTTGCTTGTTTGATGTTTCTGCCTAGCCACTTGTTTAAGGGTGGTACTGAGTAGCGACATTATGATGGATTCCATGTTTTGACAAATACCGTTGAAAGCTTTTATCAATGAAGTGAGATCCTCCATCACTGATCACCATTCTTGGGATACCAAATCTCAAAAATATTATCTCTTCGAACATCTTCTTGGAGCTTCTAGAATTAGCAACTCTGCATGGCATGGCTTCAACCCATTTAGAAACATAGTCTACTTCCACCAAGATGTACTCATAGTTCTTTGACTTCAAAAATGGTCCCATGTAGTTAATGCCCCAGACATCAAAGAGTTCAATCTGAAGGTTGTTTATGAGTGGCATGGCATCTCTTGAATTGATGTTCCCATACCTCTGACATGCTCCACACCTTCAGATGAAATCCTTCGTGCCTTCACACATAGTTGGCTAGAAAAATCCACTTTGCTAGATTTTTGCATGAGTACGGAATGCCCCATAATGACCTCCATATGGTGATGAGTGGCATCTTTCAATGATCTTGATTCCTTCTTCAGCTAGTACATATCTTCTAAGGAGTCCGTCTGAGCAGACTCTAAAGAGGTATGGCCCATCCCATATGTTGATGGTAGATAACGTTAACATTTTATATGTGAATAAACAAGAGAAATGGTTCAAGTACAAGAATATACATATGTCTAGGGTTTAAACTAACAAATTGCATGAGTTTTGGTGAATCTCTATTTTTCACATGATTATTCCAGAAAATGTAGGAAGGGGGACCTAATTGAAAAAAAAGACAAAACTTGATCGCGACAAAGGATACACTAGAAGACTATAGAAGACACCAGAAGGCACGGGAACGAATGGGAGGACGAGACGCTGCCAGGTGGGGCCAGCCAGCCCCACCCTTGTGCCGCCTGACCCCTGTTGGTATTTCTTAACGAATACGGAAGAATCAGCAAGCGTATGGAACTATCATTGTAGCCTTTACCCAGAAATATTCAGGGTATCGTATTTTCCTCAAGGAACGAAGGTACTTTCTTCTAGCTAGTTCGGCCAAAGACAACCCAAGGGTAGAGATAGAAAGTGGGGTAGAGATGGATTCCTATAGCTCTTAGGTTCTAAGAGTAGCGATACTCTACTTCTAGTCGTTTACTTCGGGCACCGGATATCACCTGGTCCGCCAAACGATGCCGGCCTGTAGCTCTATGCCGTACTCAAATGTGGGGGAGTTCAAAGGATGGACATGGCTGTCACCACCTGCCGCCTACCCCTCGATCATAGAGTACAAGGCAAACGAAGGTAGCCTCTAGCCTAGACACCACGTCTGTGCTATCGACTACTACTCTAGTGTCGTACAGGGCTATCCATTTTATGAGGGACCCTCAACTAGAGCATCCACCATGGGGATGGATGATGTACCTGTAAACAATAGAAGGTAAAGCTGAACTAAACAAAAGACATAAAAGACTACAAGAACCATGAATACTTACTTAGTCAAGATCCCGTGAAGGAGCCAAGCAAATACTCATAGAAGTGCAAGTTTGGGGAAGCTTCGTCAAGCCTGGCTCCCAAGTACAAGCCCGGTGAGACGCCGACAAGTCCGGCTCTTCCCCGCTCTCTCCCTCATAATTAACTTTCTCACTCTAGCTAGCTATTAGGGCATACCCCTTTTGGAATGTGGCTCAAGTGTGGAGCTCTTGCTCCCTTGAGGTGCTCTTTGCTCCCTTGGCTGGTGTGTGGAATGAGGGAGAGGGGGCCTCTATTTATAGGAGTGAAGAGGGGGATAATTCCATGGAATATTCCCTCACTTACTCCCCAAACTGCCAGCCAGCGCATTAATTGTACCGACGCAGCGTGGAACCGCCTTGAGGCTATCGGCATGAGCCACCTAGCCAAGGTTGGGCCCAAGGGGAGGCACCCACGGCGCTGCTGCGCCTTGGGCGCGTGCTCCCCCAGGCTTGCCTTGAGTCCAGTTTTACATGGTCATCTCCCCTTCGGGCCTAGTCCATGTTCCCGGGGTGCATCAACCTGACTGTGTAAGTTGGATTAGGCTTCTCTCCTTCTTCTTGCTTTGTTGTGGGCCAAAATAGGTTTAGTTATTTCTTTATTCTTTTCTCTACTTTTGGCCCATTTTAGGTATATTTCCATGTAAGCCCTGCAAAACAAGTGAAACACCAAAACTCGTGGAAATCGTTAGCGTAAAGCCCTATTCACTAAGTTTGGTGTGGTTTTTATATAGTAATTGGCGGTATAAATTCTGAAATAAGGACCGCCAACAAGGTCCCCCACACTTAGCCCTTTGCTCATCCTTGAGTAAAGGTATAAAGGACTAAGGTGGTTTATTCTCCAAGATGTTCAACCTGCATACAGATTATTCCAAGCTTTTTCCTATACATGTGAGCATTCACAATATCTCCCAAATTATCTTAAGTAATTGAAAGATGGAATAGTTGGGATTCAAGTCATCTCACTCTACTTTTGCTCAAGAACTTGGGGTTTTGATCTTTTTGTATAAAAGAGATAGCTTTGCTCCTCGAATGATTCTCTCATGTCACTCATTTTTTTCTTTTCTAATTCCTCACCAAGGCATTTTCTTTTAGTAAGCTCTTGCCTTCTCGCTCATCCTACCTCTATAAGTTTTTTATCTGGAGTTCATAGGTGTGGATGATGAGAATGCACACTTACCTTGTGTATGTTGTTGAGTCAAACTCCTGATCCTTGGAGGGAAGAGTCATACTCTTAGATCAAAATAGTGTGAGTGTATGGAATATTTTTGTATTTTTGTGGACTCCAATGTCGTCCATCTCTCTCTTTTTGAATTTCGTTTGAAAGTATGGGCTATCTTTCCTCTCTGGCGGGCATCAATGTTCCCATTGTTTTCACTCTTTGGTGGGCATCAAAGTACTAATTGTTTTTCTCTCTTTTTTTCTTTTCGGCTCATGCTTCTTTGGCATGTCATCTTTTATTTCTCATATTTTTGCATAGCCCATACTCTTTTTTTTGAAAAACATTGGAGAGAGATTTACAATATGGAGCTTTTATTTTAGCGAGTGTACATGAATTTTGATCTTGGGAGTATGAAACTTCTCTCAACATAGATCTCAGAGTTTGACAAAACTCAACACAATGTAAGTGGCTATGTGTATGGTTTTTCAAGAAGCAATGTTTATGGCTTTGGTAGGAATTATTTTGTCATTTGAGGAGCATGCTATTTTAATTTTGATTTTGAAAAATAAATCCCAAGTCTAATGCAAAAGAGAGCAAGTTTCATATCATCCTAGTATATCACATATTCCAATTACTTAGAGTAAAATGGGGTTCCTATGGATAGTTACTCACAAGTTATAGGATGTTGGCAAGGAATAAAAATTATGCATGTTGTTTTATCATTTGGTAGAATGGAGTTGGAGCACCAAAAGTTTTGCCTTTTTAATTTATTCAATTTTAAACTTCAAAACTTTTGGGAGATGTGAGGGTAGAGTTGCACAAACCACCGTTGAAGATGAAGGAGCTTAATGAAAGTAATTCGTCTTGTCCTTCTTGCATGATGGATTGCCTGGTGTTGTGCAACGTGTTGGGGAGATCTCAAATTTGTGTTAGTTATGCTTGGGAGACCTCCCCCACACTTGTTCTTGTTCCTATTTTTATTTGTAAAAGAAACAAGAACAAGCATTGTCTCTGCCGGCTTGAATACCGAGAACCCAAATTTATTTATTTATTTATTTATTTATTTATTTATTTATTTATTTATTTATTTATTTATTATTGTTATTTTAAGTTAAAAATTTTTATCCATATATATTTTTATTTGTTCACCAAATTTTTCATACTCAAGCAAGGCTAAAGTAAAGTTTGCAAATCAATCCTAGCCATGATTCATCTCCATTAAAAATTACCTCTATTGTTTATGAAAATACTCAAAGTTCATTAATCAAATTTCAACACCATGTCAAATTTTGATTAACGAAGACCATTTTAACCTAAGCACCATGCTTAATTTAAAAAGGCCTATAGATATAGCGTGCACGATTGCATTCGAACTAGAGCATATATCATAGGCAAGAGAAGCATGACTTTATAAGAACAAATTATTTTCTCATGGAGATAAACATGAGTAAATGGGTTAGTGAATATTTTATTTACCTTTGCATACCTGAGTTTTACTTACTAGCAGCATGTGGATGGGGCTTTGAAGTTGCTGCAACGGTTGCTTGGTTGCACACTCAGGTGATCAACAAGGCTTAAGCCATACACACACAGATAGTGTGTATAGATCGTAAGCCTTGACAATAGCAAAGGTTTATGGGAGGAAAGTCCTTCTCTCTCTTCTCTTTCTCTTTTTTGAGCAAGGCAGAGCTAATCATCATCTTTTTTTGGATGACCCTTGGTGTGTGTGGAACTCAGGATTTTCACCATCCTCCCCCACACTTGGACTTTTTTTTGTAAAAGTCAAGTGTGCAATGTCGGGGGTCCCCTTATGAGTGTGTTCCATCACCCAAGAGCATCAGATTGTATAGTTGATGTAGCTCTATGTTCCCGAGCATAGTATCCCCTTTGTTCTTCTTGTTCTTGACCTGGAAGGGTTAGTGACAAGAATACCCAAAGGTGCATACTAATTTGACAACATGCCCTTGCTTTTATTCAAAGGATTTTTTAATAATAGTAGTATATATTATTTTTTTCATGATACTCATGATAATTTGGGGTATCTCCTGGCAATGCTTTGTTATGGTCTTAAGCTTGACCTTGGGAACTCATCCTGCAGCTATCAATGGTGGTATAGTTCCCAGCTTTACCACCAAATATTTTAGCGTCAATGTTCAAGTTGTAAGGTTAGTATCACGGTGCATCCACGAGATCTGCTATATTTGTGATAAACGTAGGCATCCACAACCATCTTCCTAAAAAGTTTGGAAATGAGGAGTAGGAAGCAGTTGGGATCCTCGTAGGGGCATGTGGTACTAATCACAATGAACCCTGGAGACTCCAAAAGTGAGCATGAAACATGGGGGTTTCAAAAGAGAAACTTTCATGCTCAATGGTGGAATCTTTTTCCTTAGTCTCCAGAGTTGGTGCTATGGGCATGTCCATGGTAGAAAACCTTTCGTGTAAGATCAACTATCGAGAACAACGTTTGGATGGCCAGAGGGACACGACTTGGGTTCGAGCGAGGGGGATGTTATACATTCTGTTTCATAAGCAAGCTTAGGTGAAACGAACAGAGATATGAATTTTGCCTCCTCGAGTGTGTTATTGTTGGGTTGCTGCTTTGCCTTTGGACTTTCTGGGCAAAAGGTAGGAGTGGCAAAAGCAGTTTCCCCAAACTTTTCATCAAGGCCCCATGGGAAGGTTTTTCTAGAATAAGATTTTCCAAAGGGTGGCCTATGAGAAGATCGAACTCAAGGATGGCATAGATGTGGAAATCTAAGTGAACCTTGGTTTTGTCAATTATGACTGGCACGGCCCTAGCAATCCCACAACATTCGAAGAATAGTCCCAAAGGACTTTTGAAAAGTTGATTGGTCGGCACTAGCGGCATGTTACCCAAAAGGTGTTTCGCTAGGAACTCTGAGATGATACTAGTCCCGACTATGGGGTTATGTAGGGCTTCTAAGTCTGTTCCCCTTAACGAGCAAGGTATGATTGTGGAAGGTGAAAGAATCTAAATTGCTTTAGAAGAACATTCCACTTCCATTAACCATTCCTTTGGTGGTATTTTGGGGGAAACAATGGGAAGATGTGCAAGCTCTTCGTGCCTTAGGATTTTCAAGGTATTGCCATGATCCTTGAATTTGATGGGGAACTTTGAAGGATAGATTACTCGTTCCTTCGATGTTCATGGTTTGGGTGGGGGCTCATAAGTCAAATCTATGGATGGTATGTGGTTGGAGGGTTCTAGGGTTCATGATGGAAAAGGCGTGTTTGGCTATGAAGTGTTCAATGAATTCTACTTGTTCCATCATGGTTTTGAGTGTAAATCTACTTCCAGTAGTCACATCTAGGCATAGGTCAGCATCTATGTCAAGACCCGAATAGAAGAGATGCAAGATCACACCATCGGGTAACGACAAGTCTGGGCCATCATGTAATAATGTTAAAAACCAGGCCCAAGCTGAACCTATAGACTCCTTCTCATGCTGCTCGAATTCAAGGATTGCCCTTGGTAGAGAGCCGATATGGGACATGGGGAAAATGCAAGACAAAATTTGTCTTTATTTTCATCCCAGTCCCCATTCGCACTCCCCACGGTAAACGTGTACCATTGCTTCGCCTTCCCCGTGAGGGAGAAGGGAAACAATTTCCACCTTATGGTTTCTTGTGTCATGCTTGAGATGTACAGGCATGAACATATTTCCTCGAAATCTAGCAAGTGTTGGCATGGGTTTTCATTTTCGTGCCCTGAAAAGGGTAATGCCCGAACTGTGGCTATTAGCCATGGGTGGAGTTCATAGCCAGATGAACGGTTTGGTTTTGGAGAAAGTGGTTGTAACAAAACCGACCAAATAATAAGAGCACAAGTACAAAAAAACAAGCGCCAAAACGCTCAAATTTTCGAACTTGAGCCCATATAATCCCGGTAGTCAATCGAAACCACGAAGGATTTCAAACTAGCTCGCTTACAACCAAGATCGCTTCATTCAACATAACACATCACACGTTACATTTCACAAGTAGTTCAAAAATTTGACTTGCAACACCACAGAGTCGCAATTATTACAAACTGAGTTTATAAAGTAGCGGAAGCATAACACACACACACTTAGTTCAAATACCACTGCCAGTCTTACAGATCAACATCCCACAAAAGCATTAAGGGAAGTAAACTAACAGACGATCATGCCCGAGTGATCTAGTCCTCGTCACCCGCCAGGTGGAGGCAATTCTTGCAGAAGCCCTGATAAAGCATGTCATCTGCAACAGGAGGGAATAAACCCTGAGTACAAGAATGTACTCAACTAGACTTACCAGTCAAAACAAAAAATAAAAAACACCAAGGATTGTGCAAAGCTTTCTTAAGTGGAGCTGGCTGACATCATATTTTGCATAAAAGCATAAGTATTGATAACTCTTTTAACCTGCACTAGCAGTGATTTTTAGCATTAACCTGTCAGCTATCTTAGCACCTGTACTAAACAATCATGTGATGATTAAGCAAACCATAATAACCATAGCAGGTATAAATTGAGGCAACATGTACTGCATCATCCAATTAACCATCTGTTCAATTTAATGAGATCTACGTTGCCACTGCTCAAGTCAAGTGCTCACTAACTGGGAGCGATGGCGATTCAAATCGAATTCCTATCTAGCTGGAGGGTATTTCTAACACTCACTGTACAGGCCCTTGCCAGGGTCACACAAGCCACCTTTGGTAGAATTCAGGAGCCGCGGGTCCGAATGATGCCGCATCCCCAAGGGCAACACTCTGCCAGGTGATAGGGACTCTAACCGCCCCTTGGTCTCACGCCAATGTCTCCGAGCACATCCTTACTTCCTCCAAGATGCGACCTACCATTCGATTCCCGGCCTGAACTGTATTACTCGGCTTCGCAGTCAGAACGACTTATCTGGCCAACTAAGTGTTAGACTGCGTTCAACATGACTCAAGGACGTACAACGAATCGGTCCTTAAACGACTCAGACGGGCTTAGCTTCGCACCCAAGACATGAAGTGTCTTGCGGCTGCACTATCGAACTCCCGCCCGGTCTCAAATTCATTTTAAGCATGGTTCCATCCACGATAGCCAACATAGCCACTCGTGACCTGCTTCACCTAATTCTTGCGAATGACCGAAAATCACCCGACTTCTACCGCACTAAGCAGGGCTAAACATTAACACGTGCCTTGGGATTCAAGTTATATATCTAGACAAGGTAGATATAATGCAACAAGTGTTTTCACTCAACTCCTACAACTTAATGTAGTAAACAAGTAAAAGTACTCAAGATATATATACAAAAACTAGGTCAGCATGCACCGGGCTTGCGTTTCAGGAAAGAGGAAGGGCGATGGTCCGGGCACTCAGGTAGCTCATCTTCAGAAACTCCTTCGCCGGCTGGTTCCTTGTGCTCCCTCGGCTGCTCCTGATCCTCCTTCGGAATTGCTCCCTCGAACTGTAGGAGTTTCACTCCCTCCAGTACATCTATTGCATGAATGCACGATAAATCTCATGGATGCATAAGAAGGAATGCAACATGCTCGGAATGAAATGTAACTACCGCAACACTAGTGCTCTATTCAAATCACTTTACACATGCATATTTCTTCTCTGGTAGAGATGTACTTACCTAATCTAGACAACGTAATGTACAATTGTTCCTCCTCAGTCAAGGGCCTAACACCTAACAATCAACCAGAACAACATTACTTAAGCTTACCACCAACCTAAGCGTAATACAGCATAACATAGCTCTGGACAGCAGATCAGTAATTTCACCATCACTAGAGATCCAAAAATCCAAATGATATGATACAAGACAATATGGAAAGCTTATAAAATTCTCTACAATTCACTTTCAGACCTCAAGACTTGATTCTCAAGTTTACTTAGTCGAAATCCTAAAGTTCCAGAAATCTGTCCTCTCCAAACAGAGAGCAGTCATTTCTGGACAGCCACTTTAAACAGCCACAACTCCTAAACTACTAGGCCAAATGCTACCAAATTTTGACACAAGCCAGTTCAACAAGTCCTCTACCACTTTGGTATTCACAAGATTCCCAGAAAACACATTTATCAAGGCTCAAACCCAAAAATGCTATCAGCTGTCCAGAGAACCCAGAAATGTGAAAATTAAATATTTACTCATGTGTCAAACTACCCTTATGACCAAACTAATGACACTGCTTGGTCACATATGACATGAAACCACCAGAAAGTAAGGTATGGTCACCCAAGTCATTTATTTTAACCCCTTTCTTAATTTACTTAATTAATTAAGTGGGAAATTAAACTTATATGCAAACTGCTCAGAAAATTCTACAAAAATTACAGGGGTCTCTATACCCTACCAGGAGGCTACTGTAAAAATTTGAAGTAAAGTTATTCAAAGAAACTCCCTACACAAAATTCACAAGCCAAAAAGGATGATTTTTGCATAAATAATAAATCATATTGAAAAGTATCAAACAACAGAAACAATATTTTTCTTAGCAACCTTAAGGTACCAGGACACATTCCATTAAATTTCATGAGCATTTCACATATAGAAAAATTATGAAAATTCATTCAAGTATCTCCTATTATAAAATAACAACAACATAACTTGAAAACTACTCAAGCAATAGTACCCAAATTTTTACCAGAGCTAACATAGGCATGAAATAGCACACCCACCAAATTTCATAATTTTTGGAGCACTACAACTCAAGTTATCCATTTAACAAGTTTGCATCTATTTTAAAACTCATATACATTTGATATGTTAAATAGCATATATACATTTGATATTTTTCCTAAATACTACACTTTATCTAGAACTAAACACAATTGGAATCACCTCATTTGGATCTATATTGCTTGAGATATGAAATTCACAAAATGGCAACCAAATCTGTGAAATAAATAAAGAAAAGCCAAAAAACAAAACCCTAAAGATCTACTGGGCCGGCCCGCTTAGCGCCAGCGCGGCCCAACTCAAATGCGGCCCGCGTCAGCTCCCACCCCCGCGCGCGACCTGATAGGAAGGGCCCGCACGTCAGCGACACCAGGCAGGGGAGGCGGACGCCACCGAGCTCCGACGAGCTCGCTCTCGCCGACGGCGGCATCGCCAGCGGTACAGTCGGCCCTTACACGCTCCCTAGGACTCCCCGCATCGTATCATCCCAACATCCTAAACTCTACCAGCTTGGGGAGGCTGGCCACGGTGGTGGCGGACGGTGGTGAGCGGGCGGCGCTGCGCCGGCCGACGGCGACACCCATTGTCTCCCTCAAGCACGGCAGGAGCACCAGCGACCTAGGGCAAAGCTAACAAGGCAGAAAAGGGAGGTCGAGAAGGGCTCTAGCCATTTTCATGAGATGGCCATATTGAGACTTTTGTTCCTTATGAAATTCTCTACAACTTTGATTAAGGTTGCTCCTCCATGCAAGATCTCTAAGCTGGACTTTTTAAACAGTCAAACTAGAGCATTCTAGGGATCAAGGCTTGGTCAACATCACCTAGGAGGGCATTTTGGTCATTTTGGTCAACATGAACATTGTTCCCCTAATGATACTAAGTGTGATTAAGGTAATATAGGACATAATTGACCACATTACCACAATGTTACACCAACTTTCAAATGTCATATTGGTTGAAACAAACAAAACAAGCATTTTAACTAATTGTTGCCACACCGTGTTGCATATATATATGTTGCACTACTCACATTTCATAAGCTACCACTTTTGAAACAAGCTTAATAAAGTATGTTGCACACTCTTGTTACAAGACAAACAATTGCATAATGAATGGAATGATGCTCATGCTTATGAAATGCAGGTGCAATAATGGAAACCAAACACCTGGGGTGTTACAGCCCTCCCCCCTTATAAAAATCTTGTCCCGAGATTTAGAAAGCGTACCGTTGTTGATTGAATTCCTTATAACCTTCTCATAAATAATCCTCTCTTTCCCACGTAGCATCACTCTCACTACCATGATTACTCCACATAACCTTATACCAATTAACCACTCGACTCCGAGTTACCTGTTCTTTAGTATCTATTACACGAACTGGTTTCTCTTCATAAGTCAGATCAGATTCTAGCTTGATATCCCCTAATGGAACTCTCTCTTCAGGAACCCGAAGACACTTCTTTAACTGAGATACATGAAAGACATTGAAAATGGCGCTCATTTCAGGAGGTAACTGGATCTTATATGCAACAGCTCCACTTCTTCCTATGATCTGGAAAGGACCCACGTATCTCGGTGCAAGCTTTCACTTCACACCAAAACGCTTCGCACTCTTCATAGGTGAAACTTTCAGATACACGAAGTTTCCAACTTCAAATTAAATCTATTTTCTACGGCGATCAGCATAACTTTTCTGTCTAGATTGGGCTACAGCCATATGTATTTTGATGGTACAGACTTGTTCTTCAGCTTGCTCAAAAAAATCAATACCATAATACCTTCTTTCTCTAGCTTCTACCCAATTCAATGGTGTCCTACACTTGCGACCATACAATGCCTCGAATGGGGCCATCTTAATGCTCTCTTGATAGCTATTATTGTACGAAAACTCAGCCAAAGGCAACCATTTCTCCCATGATCCCTTGGACAAAATAACACACGCCCTCAACATATCTTCTAGGATTTGGTTAACTCGCTCGGTCTGACCTGACGTCTGGGGATGATAAGCGGAGCTTCTCACTAGCTTGGTTCCCAAAAGATGATGTAAGTGCTTCCAAAAATGAGCAGTGAACTATGGACCTTGGTCAGAAATAATAGTACAAGGAATCCCATGGAGTCGGACTATCTGATTGAAGTACAACTCAACATAGCCAGTAGGATGATAATATGCTCGAACAGGAATAAAGTGGGCTGACTTGGTTAGACGGTCTACAATTACCCAGATAGAGTTATGATTCTTGATAGTAGGAGGGAGTCCAACAATGAAATCCATACTTATTTCCTTCCACTTCCAACCTGGGATAGAAAGTGGCTGAAGCAATCCAGCTTTCATGTGCACCGCTTTAACTCTACAGCAAGTATCGCACCTAGCAACATATGTAGCTATCTCTTTCCGCATCTTGGTCCACCAATAGTATGGCTTCAGATCGTGATACATCTTACTGCTACCAGGATGGATGGACAACTTAGAGGAATGTGCTTCAGACATAATATGATTCCTAAGCTCTCAGTCCTTAGGCACAACTAACCTATCCTTAAACCACAACACAACCTCTTCATCTACCCTGAAACGCTTGGTTTCTTGCTCTTTCATCTTACGCTTAATGTGGAATATACTGGTGTCAGTCTTTTGTAGCTCAATAATTCTACTCTTGAGAGTGCAACTAACAGTGATATGGTGCAGAACTGCTGGGCGTAGAAGGCAAGACAGGTGAAAATCACTTTCAATTATGGCAATGAGACTTACGGCTTAAAGCATCGGCAACCACATTCGCCTTTCCAGGATGATAGTGCACTTGGAGATTATAATCCTTAATCAACTCAAGCCATCTTCTTTGACGCATATTCAACTCGGGTTGGGTGAAGATATATTTGAGGCTTTTATCGTCAGTATAGATATTGCAAACATTGCCCAACAGATAATGTCGCCAGACTTTCAAAGCATGAACAACTGCAGCGAGTTCTAAATCATGCGTCGGATAATTCACCTCATGTTTCCGAAGTTGACGAGAGGTATATGCAATCACTCGGCCTTCCTGCATCAGAACACCTCCCAAACCTATGCCTGAGGCATCACAATACACATCAAATGGTTTCTCGATATCCGGTTGCACCAAAACCGGAGCTGAGGTTAGGAGGGTTTGCAATTTGTGAAAAGCTGCATCACACTCAGGAGTCCAGACAAACCTAGTGTCTTTTTGTAGCAACCGAGTCATTGGCTTGGCTATTTTAGAGAAGTCCAGGATGAAGCGACGATAATAGCCAGCCAATCCTAGAAAACTCCGGACCTCGTGAACCAAGATAGGAGCCTTCCAGTCCAGTACTTCTTGTACCTTGGTGGGATCCACCATAATTCCCCCATCGGACAACACATGCCTAAGGAAAGGTACTTCACGAAGCCAGAATTCACACTTACTGAATTTTGCATACAGTTGATGTTCACGCAGTCTTGTGAGGACTATACGTAGATGTTCAGCGTGATCTTCCTCATTTTTAGAATACACCAAGATGTCATCTATAAATACCACCATGAACTTGTCCAATTTGGGCATAAACATCGAATTCATCAAATAGATGAAGTGCGCGGAGGCATTGGTCAAGCCGAAGGACATAACAAGATACTCATAGAGATCATATCTTGTAGAAAAAGCAGTTTTTGGAACATCTTCAGGACAGATTTTAATTTGATGATAACCAGACCTCAGATCAATCTTGGAAAAGACTTTAGCTTTAGACAACTGATCAAACAAGATGTCAATGTGTGGTAGAGGATACTTATTATTGACAGTAACTGCATTCAGAGGCCTATAATCTACACACATCTGCAACGACTGGTCCTTCTTCTTTACAAAGATAGCAGGACATCCTCACAGAGACGAACTAGGATGAATCAGCCCCTTCTTCAAAAGTTCATTCAACTATACCTTAAGTTCGGCTAGTTCATTCGGAGGCATCCTATAGCGTCTTCTAGAGATGGGTACCGTGCCAGGCAACAACTCTATTTTAAACTCCACATCCCGATCCGGAGGCAATCCTGGCAAATCATCAAGAAAGACGCCAGGAAACTCGCATACTACAGGAATATCAGCTAATGACTTCGCTTGCACTACATGAACTTCACCAGAAAGATCAATTTTCTGGGGAAGTTGCACTAGAAAACCTTTCTGATCAGTAGGATCTCTGAGCATAACTACCTGGGTTGATGTATCAATGAGTACCCCATTCTGACTCATCCAATTCATGCCTAAAATAACATCTATGCCTAGTCCAGGCAAAACCACTAAGGTAAGTAAGTACTTTCGCCCTTCTATTTCAAATTCTACATCCTTAACTACTTGATTTGCGGGAATATTACCACTTGCAGCTCTAATGCAATAACCCCCATTTCAACAGTATGTAACTTGTGTGCAAACTTCGATGCAAACATAGGACTTATAAAGGAATGCGAAGCACCTGAATCAAACAGCACCACTGTAGGATGTTGGTCAACTAGGAACTTACCAGCAGTGACTACATCACCAGATGGAATTTCTTCATTACTATTGTAATGAACATGCCCCTGATGGCCACCTTGATTTGCATTCTTCTTAGGATATGGGCAATTCCTAGACTAATGACCTAGTTTGTTGCAGTTCCAGCAAGGCATGTTGCTTGGAGGAACACTAGAGCTGCCTTGGCCAGAACTACCCTTCGAAAGAGAAACTATATACGCTTTGTGAAACCCAGTCTTGGCTGGAGCCTTCTTCTGCGGGGGACGAAAATTAGCACCCGTTGCAGGAGGACGAGAAGGAGCCCTCGGTGCAGCTAGAGCTCGGGACTATGAAGCACCCGCCTCAAAGGCCCTCTTGCGGCTCTTAGAAGCAGCATAGATAGAATTGTTGTTCTCTTGGGTCAGGGCATCACTGATAAATTCATTGAAAGTGGCACATTTGCTAGTGCCCATGGTCTTCATCAACTTTGGACTGAGGCCACACTTGAAGCTAGCAATCTTCTTTGCATCAGTATCCACAAACTTAGTTGCATACCTTGCAAGGTTGTTAAAGGCTTGCAGGTATTCCGTCAAACTCTTATTGCCTTGAGTTAATCTCATGAACTCAGTGTGCTTCATTGTCATCAAACCTAGAGGAATGTAATTCCCACAAAAAACCACCTTGAACTGGTCCCAAGTGATCGGGACATTAGGAGGCAACGTGGAGCGGTAGTGACTCCACCAAATACCAGCCGGACCATGCAATTGGTGGGAAGCATACTCAATTTTCAGCTCATCAGTCAGACGAAGCAGATAGAACTTCTGCTCAATGGTATTCAACCACTCTTTAGCTTGAAGAGGTTCCTCTGCCTCCTTAAAGAGTGGGGGCTTGGTGTCAAGAAAATCCTTGAAATCACTATGCTGATTTGGCTCCGGTCCCTGACGACCATGCCGAGCATCCCGGTTGACTAACTAGCGCATAACATCTGCTAACAGGCGCTGCCCTTCAACCACCGTCTGCATCAATTCCGTCGGGGTGGGTGGTGGCGGAGGTGGTGGTGGTTGTTCCTCATCCTCAATGCCATGACCACGACGGAGGCTATACGCCATCTGCAAAATGCATAGCCAATGAGCACTGATGATGTGGGAAATTTGTAGATGAATTGTGTAAATATGCTGAACTGATTTCATTGGGGAAAATGAATTCACACAACAACCGAGGCACAATAATTCATCACAACCACACAACCTCATCAAGCACATCAATTGACGCAATTATGCAATGTACTTCACAAACACTATAGCTTCCGATGAAAAGATGGAATTTATTAAAGGCTCACATACAAGGAGCACAAACGTGACTTGACAGGTTACATCCATATCAACGAGGTTTCAACCTTACATAACAGGGGTGTCTGGATTCGATCTAAACTTCTAGCCAAATAGGAAAGGCTACCCAAGGAAATGACCACGAGGAGACAACCCATTGGTAGAGTTCCATGATGGATCATGACTAGCCACCTCAATACCAGCGTGTGCCAAGCCGCACAGCCTTATGTCGCGTGCCACAGGAGGCCCTCGGTTTCATCACAGCACCGGAGGATGCTAATCTTGACACCATCACCGAACACAACACAATGAGACATCCCTTGTGACCGAAATTTAGCATGTTCAAACAAACATCTAGGATAAGATAGGGTTCGATGTTACATCCCAAAAGTTAAGTTATTACAAAGTCCCACTCCCACACATGGAGGGCACAAAAGATAACTCTAGCGCAGTAGCTATGCGATGACTACTCTAAGAATCATCCTCCGAGTCAGCGTCGAAGATCTCCCCGCCAGCCTCATCACTAGCAGGCTCTAGCTCCTCATCTTCTTCTTCTTCTTCTTCTTCTTCTAGTGGAACATCCTCTGGCCCATTGATCTCCATGTCGTCATCACCATCAGCCATAAAGACTCCAGAGCCCATCTCCTCATCATCGTCATTGTCATGAGGGAGCAGAGGATTGAGCTGATTATTTAGGTGGTGCACTTCCTCATGAAGATTGTTGTTGTATTCTTCTGCAGCTGCTAACTACTACTCAAGCTCCACCCGACGAGCTCTCAGGATATTCTCTTCATGCGAGGCTTCATCCCGCTGGTTCATCACGTGGACCAGCATGCGCTGACAGTTGCGATGGTCAACCTCTGAACCGCAAGTGTCTCCTGATCTCTGTCATGTATCACTTGCTCTAGATGTTGTTGAGCTGCATCTCTAGCAGCAGTCACCTCAGCCAACTCGGCCCTCAACCTTTCCGCCTCGGTGTTGACGGTAGTTAACTATCATTTTTAACCGTCAACTTACATAAAAGAATTCTATAAAACTAATTACCACCATAGACTAGGTGTTTAAGTGACAGAATTCCATGAGTTTTGGTGAATATTTATTTCTGTAGGGTGCCAGCTGAAAATAATCAAAGATGGGCCACATGTCTGGTTTACATAGAGAGAAAGGGCCACGTATGGAAAAAGTATAATCTAGATGGTTCAAGAAGCCAAACCCTGGGAGGTGGGACCCACCTGTCACTGTGACAGGGGCGGGCGCCCAGCCCCAGGGGTGGCCACCGCACCCAGAGAGCCAATGAGCTTCCACCTCGTGGATCCTGCTTCCACCGTCTTTGAGGATGAATAAAAATCATTGATCAAGGTCGGTTTGATCTGAGGGTTGTGGTGCTTCCTAGAGGGCTATATAAGCAAGGCCCCTGGCCCCTAGAGAAGAGAGTTTAGAAACCCTAATTCATATTTTTCAGAGAGAATTCACCTAAGAGGGGTCCCTTGAATGGATCTTTCTCTAGGGCACATACAAGAGAGTTTAGATTTGTAGTCTCTATGTGAGATTAGAGTTATTCTAGATTGAGAGAGTTAGAGTGGAGGTAGAAGATTGGAGGAAGCCCGGCCTGTCGGTGTCTCCTCTCCCAGCTTGTATCTACGGGGTCAAGTCTCCTAACCCGAGGCTTGGTTCTAGGATTCTTCGGCAATTCAACTTCTAATACTAAGTAAGTACGTTGTTATTATTGTTCTTTGGTTTGCGGGTTTACTTTATTCGCTTCACATAGGGAATAGAGTAATCATTCGTAGCATAAGCGTGGTGCTTGGGCTAGGAATACTCGTGGATATCCCCTATCTAGTCGGATTAGTGAGTAGTAGCGTGGGACGTGACAATCCCATTGTTACCTTTGGAGTCTCCTCCCGTCAGAAGGTTTGGTAGGATTTTAAGTACCCTGGTTAAGAATCCTCTGTGGTGTCTCTTTTCCATCGGTATTTCCCCTAAGATCAATAGTATCATAGATTGCCATAGGTTGGAACCAGACTATCGTCGTAGTTCTCTCTAATCGCTTATATCTTCGCCACCTTGTAGTGCGGCCCAATGGTAATAGTATAGACTAGGTTAGTCATCGCACGCTTTCTCCTTGCGGATAAAACAAATACGATACTTTGGACTTATCTCCCGGGTGAAGTGCTCACCGATATCTGTGCGCTTGCGGATTATTTCTTGAATTCCTTCGTGTGCGTATCTAATATCAACACTCGGTGGGCTCAGGGCGGGGCTCACGTGGAGTGAGCTGGTGTCGAGGAGCTCGGCCTCTAGTGGACTTGCGAGCAGTCCTCTTGGTGCGAGCCATCTGTAGCAACAAGGTATAACTTAAAGTGAGGATAATTTAGGGGATATGAAATTTAATTTAGTCGGGACAATCGAAATTTTAAGGAGGGAGTAATATGAAATGTATGACATGAATTAAACATGATGCATGCACGTTTCGTACGTCCTCTCACCCTAGTAGAATCATAAACTTCTAATGCTAGGCGGTGGCATACATACGCTCTCTCATATAGGTGAAACTATTGGTCTACTCGTTTGCGCTGTTAGTGTACCTGCAGAAAATCTCATTTCAGCCCAACAGTTTCCCAATATAAGCATGCAAGTAAGCAGTAAACTAAATACTTTCCATATACACATTGCCGATGTATATACTTCAGTATCACAACTACCCGACAGATATACCCACAATTAAGTACTTTCTTAATTACATGATTGAACATGTAAGTATGCAAGTAATCACAACTACTCTCCCCTAGATCGCCGGTTGGACGGTCATGCTCTCATAACTCACACTTACTAGAGCATCGAGGTGTTTGATCCATACATTACCACCCAAGCGGATGGCATCCATACAATATCATGCCGTATGGACGACGAAACAGAAACAAACAAGACCCCCAAGTTAGTACTTTGATAAGCCACCTAAGAGTCCTTATTTGGGCTAAGGGATGTGATCACTGGCATGCTATAGAAATAAATTTCAGATTTTTAACACTTTTTGCAAACAAAAACTTTTGTTTTTAAATACCCGTACGATATGTTAAATGTTGAATTCTGCTCTGGTACCAGCTGTAACAGAACCGACCAAATTATAAGAGCACAAGTACAAAAACAAGCGCCGAAACGCTCAAATTTTCGAACTTGAGCCCATATAATCCCGGTAGTCAATCAAAACCATGAAGGATTTCAAACCGGCTCGCTTACAACCAAGATTGCATCATTCAACATAACACATCACACGTTACATTTCACAAGTAGTTTAGAAATTTGACTTACAACACCACAGAGTTGCAATTATTACAAACCGAGTTTATAAAGTAGCAGAAGCATAACACACACACACACACTTAGTTCAAATTCCACTGCTAGTCTTACAGATCAACATCCCACAAAAAGCATTAAGGGAAGTAAACTAACAGACGATCATGCCCGAGTGATCTAGTCCTCATCACCCGCCGGGTGGAGGCAATTCTTGCAGAAGCCCTGATAAAGCATGTCATCTGCAACAGGAGGGAATAAACCCTGAGTACAGGAATGTACTCAGCTAGACTTACCCGTCGAAACAGAAAATAAAAGACACCAAGGATCGTTCAAAGCTTTCTTAAGTGGAGCTGGCAGACATCATATTTTGCATAAAAGCATAGGTATTAGTAACTCTCTTAACCTGTACTAGCAGTGATTTTTAGCATTAACCTGTCAACTATCTTAGCACCTGTACTAAACAATCATGTGATGATTAAGCAAACCATAATAACCATAGCAGGTATAAATTGAGGCAACATGTACTGCATCATCCAATTAACCATCTATTCAATTTAATGAGATCTACATTACCGCTGCTCAAGTCAAGTGCTCACTAACCAGGAGCGACGGCGATTCAAATCGAATTCCTATCCAGCTGGAGGGTATTTCTAACACTCACCATGTAGGCCCTTGCCAGGGCCGCACAAGCCACCTTTGGTACAATTCAAGAGCCGCGGGTCCGAATGATGCCGCATCCCCAAGGGTAACACTCTGCCAGGTGATAGGGACTCTAACCGCCCCTTGGTCTCACGCCAATGTCCCGAAGCACATCCTTACTTCCTCCAAGATGCGACCTACCATTCGATTCCCAGCCTGAACTATATTACTCGGCTTCGTGGTCGAAACGGCTTATCCGTCCAACTAAGTGTTAGACTGCGTTCAACATGACTCAAGGACGTATAGCGAATCGGTCCTTAAACGACTCAGATGGGCATAGCTACGCACCCAAGACGTGAAGTGTCTTGCGGCTGCACTATCGAACTCCCACCCGATCTCAAATTCATTTTAAGCATGGTTCCATCCACGATAGCCAACACAGCCACTCGTGACCCGCTTCACCTAATTCTCGCGGATGACCGGAAATCACCCGACTTCTACCGTACTAAGCAGGGCTAAGCATTAACACGTGCCTAAACTTAAATTGGGATTCAAGTTATATATCTGGACAAGGTAGATATAATGCAACAAGTGTTTTCACTCAACTCCTACAACTTAATGCAATAAACAAGTAAAAGTACTCAAGATATATATATAGAAAAACTGGGGCAGCATGCACCGGGGCTTGCCTTTCAGGAAAGAGGAAGGGCGATGGTCCAGGCACTCAGGTAGCTCGTCTTCGGGAACTCCTTCGCCGGTTGGTTCCTCGTGCTCCCTCGGCTGCTACTGATCCTCCTCTAGAATTGCTCTCTCGAACTGTAGGAGTGTCACTCCCTCTGGTACACCTATTGCATGAATGCACGATAAATCTCATGGATGCATAAGAAGGAATGCAACATGCTCGGAATAAAATGTAACTACAGCAACACTAGTGCTCTATTCAAACCACTTTACACGTGCATATTTCTTCTCCGGGAGAGAAGTACTTACCTAATCTACACAACCTAATGTACAATTGTTCCTCCTCAGTCAAGGGCCTAACACCTAACAATCAACAAGAACAACATTACTTAAGCTTACCACCAACCTAAGCGTAATACAGCATAACATAGCTCTGGACAGCAGATCAGTAATTTCACCATAACTAGAGATCCAAAAATCCAAATGATATGATACAAGACAATCTGGAAAGCTTATAAAATGGTATACAATTCACTTTCAGACCTCAAGAATTGATTCTCAAGTTTACTTAGTCGAAATCCTAAAGTTCCAGAAATCTGTCCTCTCCAAACAGAGAGCAGCCATTTCTAGACAGCCACTTTAAACAGCCACAACTCCTAAACTACTAGGCTAAATGCCACCAAATTTTGGCACAATCTAGTTCAACAAGTCCTCTACCACTTTGGTATTCACACGATTCCCAGCAAACACTTTTATCAAGGCTCAAACCCAAAAATGCTACCAGCTGTCCAGAGAACCCAGAAATGTGAAAATTAAATATTTACTCATGTGTCAAACTACCCTTATGACCAAACTAATGCACTGCTAGGTCACATATGACATGAAACCACCAAAAAGTAAGGTATGGTCACCCAAGTCATTTATTTTAACCCCTTTCTTAATTTACTTAATTAATTAAGTGGGAAATTAAACTTATATGAAAACTGCTCAGAAAATTCTACAAAAATTACAGGTGACTCTATACCCTACCAGGAGGCTACTGTAAAAATTTGAACTAAAGTTATTCAAAGAAACTCCCTTTACAAAATTCACAAGCCAAAAAGGATGATTTTTGCATAAATAATAAATCATATTGAAAAGTATCAAACAACAGAAACAATATTTTTCTTAGCAACCTTAAGGTACCAGGACACTCTCCATTAAATTTCATGAGCATTTCACATATAGAAAAATTATGAAAATTCATTCAAGTATCTCCTATCCTATTATAAAATAACAACAACATAACTTGAAAACTACTCAAGCAATAGTACCCAAATTTTACCTGAGCTAACATAGGCATGAAATAGCACACCCACCAAATTTCATAATTTTTGGAGCACTACAACTCAAGTTATCCATTTAACAAGTTTGCATGTATTTTAAAACACATTTCAAACATCTATTTTCATCTTCTAAAAGTTAAACAGCACATATACATTTGATATTTTTTCTAAATACTACACTTTATCTAGAACTAAACACAATTAGAATCACCTCATTTGGATATATATTGCTTGAGATATGAAATTCACAAAATGGCAACCAAATCTATGAAATAAATAAAGAAAAACCAAAAATCAAAACCCTAAAGATCTACTAGGCCGGCCCGCTTAGCGCCAATGCAGCCCAACTCAAATGCGGCCCGCGTCGGCTCTCGCCTGCGCGCGCGGCCTGACAGGAAGGGCCCACACGTCAGTGACACTAGGCAGGGGTGGCGGATGCCGCCGAGCTCTGACGAGCTCGCTCTCGCCGACGGCGGCATCGCCAGCAGTACAGTCGGCCCTACACGCTCCCTAGGACTCCCCGCATCGTCTCAGCCCAACATCCTAAACTCTACCAGCTTGGGGAGGGCTGGCCATGGTGGTGGCAGACGGTGGTGAGCGGGCGGCGCTGCGCCGGCCGACGGCGACACCCATTATCTCCCTCGAGCACGGCAGGAGCACCAGCGACCCAGGGCAAAGCTAACAAGGTAGAAAAGGGAGGTCGAGACGGGCTCTAGCCATTTTCATGAGATGGCCATATTGAGACTTTTGTTCCTTATGAAATTCTCTACAACTTTGATTAAGGTTGCTCCTCCATGCAAGATCTCTAAGCTGGACTTTTTAAACAGACAAACTAGAGCATTCTAGGGATCAAGGCTTGGTCAACATCACCTAGGAGGGCATTTTGGTCATTTTGGTCAACATGAACATTGTTCCCCTAATGATCCTAAGTGTGATTAAGGTAATATAGGATATAATTGACCACAGTACCACAATGTTACACCAACTTTCAAACGTCATATTGGTTGAAACAAACAAAACAAGCATTTTAACTAATTGTTTCCACACCATGTTGCATATATATGTTGCACTACTCACATTTCATAAGCTACCACTTTTGAAACAAGCTTAACAAAGTATGTTGCACACTCTTGTTACAAGCCAAACAATTGCATAATGAATGGAATGATGCTCATGCTAATGAAATGCAGGTGCAATAATGGAAGCCAAACACCTGGGGTGTTATAACGGTGGCTCTTGGAACTCCCTCTTTGAAGCGGAAGGGTTTGAATTTGTGGTTAGCTTCATGTTTGGAAAAGATAAAAAGAAAACTATTTTCTGTGTTTTTATAAGAAGGATACAAATACAAGGACGAACTAGGTTCAAACAAAATAGCAACCGTTCCCCAGCAATGGCGCTAGAAAGCTTGTTGGTATTTCTTAACGAATACGAAAGAATCAGCAAGCGTATGGAATTACCGTTGTAGCCTTCACCCGGAAGTATTCAGGCTATCGTATTTTCCTCTCAAAATGGAGGTACTTTCTTCTAGCTCGTTTGTCCAAGGACAACCTAAGGGTAGAGATAGAAAGCAGGGTAGAGATGGATTCCTATAGCTCTTAGGTCCTAAGAGTAGCGATACTCTACTTCTAGTCATTTACTTCAGGCACCGGATATCACCTGGTCTACTAAGCGATGCCGGCCTATAGCTCTATGCCATACTCGAACATGGGGGAGTTCAAAGGATGGATAGGGCTGTCACCACCTACTGCCTACCCCTCGACCATAGAGTACGAGGCAAACGAAGGTAGCCTCTAGCCTAGACACCATGTCTATGCTATCGACTACTACACTAGTGTCGTACAGGGCTATCCGTCTTTATCAGGGACCCTCTACTAGAGCATCCACCATGGGGATGGATGACGTACCCGTAAACAAGAGAAGGTAAAGCTCAACTAAATAAAAGACATAAAAGACTATAAGAACCACGAATACTTACTTAGCCAAGATCCCGTGAAGGAGCTAAGCAAATACTCATAGAAGTGCAAGTTTAAGGAAGCTCCATCAAGCCCGGCACCCAAGTACAAGCCTAGGGAGACGCCGACAAGTCCGGCTCTTCCCCACTCTCTCCCTCTCATCTCATTTTCTCACTCTAGCTAGCTACTAGGGCACAACCCTTTTGGAATGTGGCTCAAGTGTGGAGCTCTTGCTCCCTTGAGGTGCTCTTTGCTCCCTTGGCTAGTGTGTGGAATGAGGGAGAGGGGGCCTATATTTATAGGAGAGAAGAGGTGGATAATTCCATGGATTTCCCTCACTTACTCCCTCAAACCGCCAGCCAACGCATTAATTGTACCAACGCAGCGTGGAACCGCCTTGAGGCTGTCGGACGAGCCACCTGGCCAAGGTTGGGCCCAAGGGGAGGCACCCCCGGTGCGGCCGCGCCTTGGGCATGTGCATGCCCCTGGCTCGCCTTGAGTCTAGTTTTGCATGGTCATCTCCCCTTCGGGTCTAGTCCATGTTCCTAGGGTGCATCAGCCTGATTGTGTAAGTTGGATTGGGCTTCTCTCCTTCTTGCTTTGCTATGGGCCAAAATAGGTTTAGTTATTTCTTTATTCTTTTCTCAACTTTTGCCTCATTTTAGGTATGTTTCCATGTAAGCCCTGCAAAACAAGTGAAACACCAAAACTCATGGAAATCGTTAGCATAAAGTCCTATTCACTAAGTTTGGTGTGGTTTTTATATAGTAATTGGTGGTATAAATTATGCAATAAGGACCGCCAACAGCCCCCTATGAGGGGATTCCTCCACGAGCTTCTGAAGTATTCCTCCACCGCCTCCTAGGATGCATCTTCACCCTACGTCGAAGTTGGGTTGATCTAAGGGCTTGCGTTCAACCCCCAAGGCTATATATGGACCCCTGCACCCCCTCGGAAGAATCAAGTCATCAAGCTATTCAGTTGAAGATCAATTCATCTAGAGCCAACCTAGTTCCTCATAGCTTCTCTAGATTAGAGCTTAGGCTAATTAGATTAGGTCTAGAGGGAGATCAAGCAACGCTTGGATTCCCGACGTTGGCAAGAACGTGGTTCGGTATATCTCTTGTACTTTACTTTGTTTCTTTATTTCATTAAGATTGTATCGTTGCTACTATGTTTATGTCAACATTAAGCTTTATATCATTTATGTCATTGAAAGCAATGTTCATTGTTTGCTCTAGTTTTATATTCGGTGTAGCTAGATTATGAAACCATGCATAAGATCGTATAGCGCTCACCCTATAGGACCATGGGTGAGTGGTAGACATTATGTGAGCGTGGTGCTTAGATATTTGTTTATCTGCGGATGCCCTTATATGCCGGGACGTGTGGTAGATCGCGTAGGTGACAACTGCATTGAGTCCTTTGTAGTCCATCTCCCGTATAAATTGATGTTGGTAGAACCCGGTCTCGAAGGAGAGGAGGACTCTGTTTCCAACTTTCCTAAGTTGATGTTCCTTATGTGGCATAATTTGGCTATGATCACTAGATATAATTAATTAGATTAAGCAATTGACATGTTAGTAAGACTACTTAGGAATTATCTTTCTAATATTCTAATTGGACTTAACCTATTGCTTAACTAGAGTGCTCTGAGTTACTATTTATTTATCATGATGATTGATCAAGTAGTTATCATTTATATATCTTTATTTGTTATCTTGTGACTTATCCCTGTTTTGAGTAGAGTATATGATATTGGTTGATTCTATCATGCATATTTATAAATTATCAATACTATTGTATTTATAGTCGTACCTTCCCAGTGGTAGAATTATAAATCGATAACCTGGTAATACTCTAGGTAAAATGCTACAATGGTATAATTATCTATATGCTTGCAGAATTCTTTTCATTCTTATCTTTATATTCTTTTTAGTCACATGAAATAATAGATTCCTGTTTAGTGTTATTCTTATAGTAATGCTAGATAGAACCAACAAACATTTCTAAGTTTCTCACTAGGGATGACAACATAGTTTAATATTAGAGATGAAGGTTAATTGATAGGTGGCTACTGTAATAGTGACAAGTTAATAATTACCATATCATTTCTGGCGCCATTGCTATTAGGAGTAATTCTATTTTTAGTAGCGGTGCTAAGAAATGCCAACAAGCAATTTTTGGCGCCGTTGTCGGGGAAGTTATTTGACTTAGGAGGTATTGATAATTTTATGTAACTGCTGAGAAGAAAAAAATGACCATTGATATCTGCTCATAACAGGCTTACCCTTGTTTTGTCTACTTATATATCTTATGCAGGGTAATGCATGTGTAATCTTCCAGAGAACTTCTTTGACGATCCAGAAGCATTACTCAAGAAGACTAGATCTAAACTCAAGAAGGTTCTTGCTCTTGAGTTAGAAGATCACCAAATCAGAAGAAGTTTGACACCAGAGTTTGATGTTATGGCATAGAAGAGTCTCCATGAATTCTCTGCTCCAACAATAGCAAATATTCATACTAGACCAGAAGTCAATGTTGGAGATGATGGATTTGAGCTCAAGTCTGCACTCATCATGATGGTGTAAGCTAATCAGTTTTGTGGAAAGGCTCATGAAGATGCAAGTGCACATTTACAACACTTTCTAGAGATTTGCAGCACCTTCACTATCAAGGGAGTACCTAGAGATGCTATTTTACTCTGCCTTTTCCCATTTTCACTATTAGGGAAAGCTAAGTAGTGGTTCTATGCAAATAGAGAGAAACACACTACGTGGAATATCTGCTCAACTGCTTTCCTGGCCAAGTTCTTTCCCATATGCAAGACCAATGCTCTGCGTGAGAAAATTTCAAGCTTTCAACAACAACATGATGAATCAATCCTCGAAGCTTGGGAACGCTTTCAAGATTACATTGCAGAATGTCCTCATCATAGGATGGAGAATTGGCTATTACTATAGACTTTCTATCACGGGCTAAACACTAGCACCCGTGAGACCATTGATGCTGCTGCTGGAGGTGCATTCTTGTCATTCATCCTCATAGATGCAACATCACTTGTTTGAGAAGATGGCTTCCAATCAGAGCTGAAATGAAGAACGTGTTCAACCTCGTAAGAGAGGAGGAGGTATGCATCGACTCAAAGAGGCAGACATGCTAACTGCCAAGGTAGATCTGCTGATCAAGAGGCTCGAAGATCAAATGGGTGAGAAGAAAGAAGTCATGCACATTCATGATTCCCACATGATTTGTGAGGAGTGTGGAGACACTGTAACACCCTAAATTTTTAAATATTTTTAAATAGGGAATTTGATTTACTTACGCAATTTTGTGAGCATTTTAACCTAGTGAAATGATATTTTGTTTAAAATAAAATCAAATATAAGGTTAAATGAGTGTTTGTGCATACATGCCGTTGCATATTTTTAATTGTTTTAATTGGGTTTATTTCCAGAAGAAAATTATTTCAAAAATCATTTAAAAAAATGTATTTGAAGTATTAGAAAAAGAAAAGGAAAAGGAAATGATTTCTCAGTTCGGGCCGAAACCAGCTCTTCTTTTCTCTCTTTTCGGCCCAGCCGCATCCCCTTCCCTCCTGGCCGTGGGCCGCGAAGGTGGGCCGGCCCAGCCAGCAGCTGCTGCACCGGACCATCGCGCCTCCCTCCCTTTCCTCTGACTGATCTCCCGGGCCCGCTTGTCAGCGGTATCATCTCCTACCTCCTGCTCGTGTTCGAGCCGGACTCCGGCAATGGAGGCCGAGGCCGTCCCGACTCCCCTCCGCCTTGTTCCGCACGTCAGCTAGCCCTCTTAAATAGCAGCCCCGCCTGCACCGCCCCTCCACAACCCTAACCGTGAGCCTCGAGACGAGCAAGCCGCCGCATCCTAGCAGCCGCCGCTCAAGCTTGGAAGCAAAACGAAGAACTCGTTGATTCGGCCACCTCCGTAAGCTACCGAGGGTTCGGGTTGCTGTTTGAAAGTTGCCGAGCCCATCTTCTTTTTCTTTTTCGATTTGTTTCACTAATTTGGCTCGGTCATCGTGAGTAGGGCTCCGCCGCTCGCCATTGGAAGCCGCCCGCCTTCCTCGGTCGGTTCCGGTCGCCGGAGAGCATCTAGGTGAGTTCGCGGCTCTCTCCTACTCCTTCCTGTGCAATCGGTGCATTGAATAGTGTGTCCTGCTATCGGATGGCTCAATTCCGGTGAGCAATTGCTCGCCGCCGGCAATAACGCTGCCGTCGGGCTACAGTGCCGGCCGGAGATCCCCTCCCTCTCTCCCTCCAATCAATCCCGACCGCCCGTTTCTGATCCGATGGCTTATAACATGAGATACCCTTTCGGTTGGGTATTTTGCTTAAGAGCCCCTAGCTTTCTTCGTTTTTAAACCCGCAGTCCATGGCGTAAGAGAAAAATACGTTTTGTTATTTTGAAAACGTAAACTTCGTCGGTTTAGATGAAAATACGCTTTCAGGTATTTACAGAATTGCCACTAGATCTATTTAGGTCATAAAATCTCCGTTTTAACTCCGATTTGATCCGTTCAAGTTGCGTTAGGTTCATAATTTCATACTCTACCTATTAGTACTGCTGTATAGTAGATTTTCCACTTTTAAATTTTGAGGTTAGATTTAATCTATTACTTTAATAAAGTAAATCTTGTTTAAATCATAACTTTTCCGTTTTAGCTCCGATTTACGTGAACTTCGCGTCTGTGTGATCCTAGAGCAATGTAGATTTGTTTTAAAAACTTTTCATCTTATTTTTCTACTGTTGGTGTACTGTTCTAATTGTAGCTTTGTTTGCTTTGCATGATTGCTCTTGGATGATTGTTGTTGATGTGCTAAACGAGAATAGACGGTGATCAGTTTGTTGGTGATCAAGAGAACTATTACGAGTCGGATCAATAGGATCAGCTAAATCAAGGCAAGTATAACATGGGATTATCCTTGTTACCTATTCACTTTAATTCACTTAATTCATGATGCATGTGTCTCCTTGTTAAGGATGCCTTAGTATTGATCTTGTTCCTTGAATCCTATGGTTATAGCAATGGGTAGTTGCTAGTGCTCACATAAACAATGATCTTGTAATTTGACTAATGATATATGCAATAACTCTAAAAGATGATTTTTAGCAACAGGGAACAAGAGGGCTAGAGTTTTCTCTAGATTCCTCTCCGTAAGGACTTATCTGTAAGCAAACATCCGGGACTTACAGTACAGCTGTGAGGGCTACATGGCTCTGGCTTTAGTCATATAAGAGGACCTTTTCTAGCTTGTTAGTGGTTACCTTTATGGCGCAAAAGGGGTTGTGTTCCGGGTTGGGTGTAGTGCGGCTCCTGTCCCTATGAGTATAGGCTGCGTGTCATTGTGCCATACGGAAGGGGGGGCTCTACATTTGCGGGCCACAGAAACCTAGCGGCCCTAACTTGTTAGACGAACCTTGGAAAGACTTCATAGTGAAACTTGATTGTCCAATGGGGAGTCATGACCTCGGGCTTTTGGGGATCATGACTCACAGTGAAAGTGTACAACCTCTGCAGAGTGTAAAACTGGTATATCAGCCATGCTCACGGACACAAGCGGCCTTGGACCCTTACGGAATAGAGATCACTATTAATTTACTTGTTCTTGCTATTCATTATTCTCTTTACATGATCATGTGTTTATTATGGGAATATTACCTATTTGATGCTACTCAATTGCTTAAAATATGATCAACTAAAAGCTACATGCAGTTGAACCAGTGTCTATCCTACTTGAGCTTCGTGAACCCCATGTTACACTTGTTGAGTACTTTTGTGCTCACCCTTGCATTCCCCCACCACAGGATGGAATCCCGAAAGTGCAAATAGTGATTACTACTACTACTTTCCTGAAGATTACTAGACTTGTGGTCAACCAGTTGACGTGCCTGTGCTATGGAGCTAGCTACCACAATATTTATACTATGTTTCCGCTTAATTACGTAAAGACTCTGTGATACTATTCGTTATGTAATAAACATTTGTGATGATACTATTTATATTTGTCATCTTGTGTGTGATTGATCTCTGGGCGCACATAAGATTATGCATTCCATTTGTTCCTTAAAAATGGGTGTGATAGACACTGGGCATTCAAGGAGCAATTGCCCTAAACTTCAAGAGGATGTGAACTACATCAACAACAACAACAACTATCGTCCTTAGCAAAATCAAGGATGGAATCAGTAACAAAGGCCAAACTACCAATGTAACTATCAAGGTAACTTTCAAGGTAACAATTATAATGCTTCAAATCAACCAACTTTGAGAGATGTAATTGCTAGTCAATCTAGATTGTTAGATCAAATGACTAGAAAGGTAGCTTCTACTGATAAAACTTTAGAAACTCTAAGCACTAAAATGGATGCCTTTGCTTCCGCCATTAAGAATCAGCACAACTTTAATAAAATAATAGATTCACAATTAGCTCAGCTAACAGCTGCTGGAAAAAGGAAAGATTCCAGGCTAGCCGGAAGATTTAGAAACTACAAATCTTGTTAATATTTACAATGCAACCAATTATTACATCAAACCACCAGAAGTGAAGTGGATTGATTACACACTTCCTGACAAGAAAGGCGATCCAGGGAGACCAGTCATTTCTATCTCCATAGGATGTCACATTTTCCAGAAAGCTATTGGCGATTTTGGCGCAAGTGTCAACGTCATGCCCAAGGTAATTTATGATAAGATTTTAGGAGATCCTTTGTTGTACACAAATATGCGTTGCAGCTTGCATATCAAACACTGTGTTACCCTGAGGGAGTTCTTGAAGATGCTATCATCAAAGTAGGACACTCATATGTTCCTGTAGACTTTGTAGTTGTGGACACAGGAGGAGATGAGAAATCACTGATCATTTTAGGTCGACCATTCCTATGCACCATGAAGGCCATCATTTATGCGAAGTATGCCAATATTGTTTTCACTATTAAGGACAAGAAAGAGAAGTTCTCATTCAGGAGCCAGATGCTGCACACACCTGCACGACCTTATGTGTCGTACAAGAGAGATGAACGAGTGACGATCAAAGAGAAGAAGAAGAATCCTAGAAGCTGGAGGAAGAACAAAGCTAGCCAGGCACAAGAAGAGACTGTCAAGATGATCAACATAATCCAATCAGAGTATGAAGGTTTCCTCGCTCCACCATTCCTAGCCAACAAGGATGATCCTGGAGTACTGACAATTGAATGCTTAATCAATCAGAAAGTTTTACATAAGACCTTCTACGATATTGGATCGGGTGTCAACATAATGTCAAAGGTAACATATGAATATTTATTTGGTAATGAACCCTTGTATCCTACATATATGCAGTTGCAGATGGCAGATCAATCAGTTCGGTTCCCGAAGGGAATAGCGAAGGATGTCATTGTACAAATCCAAGATCATTATGTTCCTGCTGATTTCATGGTCCTGGACATGGGAGTAGAAGATGAAGAGACCCCCATTATCTTGGGAAGACTATTCCTCAACACCACCAACTCTACCATCTACATTGGATCTGGACAAGTCCACTTCCAATTCCTAGATAGAAAAGTACACTGTCAGTTTAATAGTTATACTAATTATGAATAGCCCAAGAAGAACTGCAATAGGAGGAGACGTCGATCCCACCGTCAAGCAACCCAGCCCTTGAATGATGGATGGGCAGATTACCTAGGAGAAGTATCAAGGTACGAAGACCGCTAGAATGAATGGGACACTCATGACAAGAAGATTGAGGAGCCTATTAATGAAGAAGCTACACAACTAGATTATGGTACACAGACCACTCAGGTATGGAGAAAGAAGACAACATCAACATCAAGGCCACAAGAAGAGCAATCATCTAATTCTTCTTCAGGATCAGATGTGCACCTGAACAGTAAGTACTTACTCCTACCTAGACCTATCTGGAGGACTATTAAATTCAGTACCCTTGCCATGAGGTAATAATGGTAATTATCCATTTTTACATTGCATGAATTATTTTTTCTATTAGCATATTTACTTTTCTGCTCTAGCATTACATTTAGATTATTTCCACTTTAACATTTTATGTTAGAAAATAAAATAAAAATATTTCATAATGTTTTCATCTATCTTTGCATATAAAAAGAAAATAAAAATATTTATTTCATCATTACACAATAAAAGTCTGACGCCCCATGTGAGTAACTTATGGTGATCCTGTAGGGTTATTCACCGTGGTGGGATAAAAATAAAAATATATTGCATACGTATTTCTTTTTGCATTATAAACAGAAAATCACAAAAAGATGAAAGTCCACATCCTGTCAAAGTTCTATCAATTTATGAATCTATCTTAAGCAATAAGATCAGTCAATTGCTCAATAGCTGACCGCTAACCCCTTGTCATAACAAAGCTTCGAGTTTTGGAATTCTTGTTGGAGTATATTTTGCAGGATGTCACTTTGAGTAAGTTTATTCAGTGGTAGACGCTACACTCTGCCAGAATAAGAAGGACTGCCACTGACGTGCTCGCTCTAAAGATTTCATAATTTCTGACCACGACAACATTTAGCTTGGGGGAGGAGCATTCCCCTGTGTATCTAGCTAAGTATTTCTTTCATGTTTAGTTATTATGTTTGAGTTTATTTTCTGTCTAGTTAAAAGAAATAAAAAGATGAATAACAATTCAAAACCAAATAAAAATTGTTCTAGCTAGTTATACATATTAAGGTGTGATCTTAAACTTTGAAAACAAAACGAAGAGTGTGTTTAGATTTTTTCCTATTTTAAGAGTCATAAAATGTTGACAATAGAAATAATGAATAGAGCTCAACTATAATTCCTTTTTGGCACCTAGCATTCAGATTTGAATTCTCCCAAGTTTTGATTTGATAAAAGAATTTGCTCTGAACCTGAAATTTGTGGGAGTATATGCTTGAGCTAAGTCTAGGGAATTGAGAGATATGATATAAGAAAGTCTGAGCTGCTATTTATTTTGTTCCTAATGATACTAGAGTTTTGAAGATTTATCTTTTAAAAACTTTAAAACTTATATGATGAGCTCTTGTATGACAAAGCTTGAATTCCTACCAAAGCCAAATATGATTAGAATAGGAAACCTTCCACTTATATGCTGCTTGCTTTGCATTGAGTTTGGTCAAGCTTTGTTGATGCCTTATGAGAGGTTTGTCATGCTCTTAAAATCAAGATCACATACACACCATCCACATATGCACTATTCCTACACTGGGAGTAGCGCACTCATTTTTTCATCTAGATCCACCTGAAAATGTTTTGCTCTTACACTGAGAGTAAACACCCAAAAATATACCCTCTAGGACAGCCCCCAAATAAATGCTCAAAGTTCTTGTTATTATCTCTCCAAAGTTTTGTTGTAGAAAGATGCATGTGGCTATGCAAAAGTTATTCATGAAAAAAGGAAAAAAAGAAAAGAGTATTGAAAAAATGGACAAGTGTCCAAGAGAATAAAATAATGGGTACTCTGATGCCCGCCTGAGAAGAAAAAAAGATGAATAAGATAGCCCATGTTTTCTTTGCAAAGTGTTCTTCAATTTTTACAAGAGAGGATTGTTTTCAAGGAGCAGTAGTAGAATTAGGATTAGCCACCATATACGCCTATCATATATCCGCCATATTCCATACACATACACATCTTGATTTGATTGTATGACTTAACTCTATTTGGATCTATTATTTGACTTTACAATATATGAATTGCAAGTATGCTCTGTTTATGTTTTCTCCACTCCTATGAGCTCCACATAAGCTTTAGTTGTAGAAGAGAAAGGAATAATATCATTAATGCCTTGGTGAGGATCCACAAATACCATATATATTGAGAGATTTGAGAGTGTCATATAATTGAAGCTCTGAGTTTTTTTTTGAAAAACCTGCAAAACTCTAGAATAATGGTTGAGTGAAGAGCTAGAGACATAGTTCTTGACTTGATTGTTCTATCTTTCAATTAATCAAGACCCAAGTAAAGGCTAAGAAGCTCCATGGTTAAAGGTAATATGAGTAAGTTTGAAAGTTAAATCAGAATCCGGAGTAGAATTTTTGTTTGAATGCATGTGTACTTTCTAGGAGTTATCTCAATGTTTTTATAAAAATCTCAACATGTTCAAGTTCTTTTCCAAGTTTGCTAAGTTTAGCTTTGGTAAGGGACTAGCGAAGGGTAAGCTTGGGGGAGCTTGTTGATGGTGGATAACGTCAACATTTTATATGTGAATAAACAAGAGAAATGGTTCAAGTACAAGAATATACATAGGTCTAGGGTTTAAACTAACAAATTCCACGAGTTTTGGTGAATCTCTATTTTCCGCAAGATTATTCTAGAAAATGTAGGAAGGGGGACCTAATTGAGAAAAAGGACAAAATTTGATTGTGACGAAGGATATACTAGAAGACTATAGAAGACACTAGAAGGCACAGGAACGAACGGGAGGATGAGACACTGCCAGGTAGGGTCGGCCGGCCTCACCCTTGTGCCGCCCGGCCCCCTATGAGGGGATTCCTCCATGAGCTTTTGGAGTGTTCCTCCACTGCCTCCTAGGATGCATCTCCACCCTACGTCGAAGTCAATTTGATCCAAGGGCTTGCGTTTAACCCCCAGGGCTATATAAGGACCCCTGCACACCCCCAGAAGCATCAAGTCATCAAGCTATTCAGTTGAAGATCAATTCATCCAGAGCCAACCCTAGTTCCTCAGAGCTCCTCTAGATTAGAGCTTAGGCTAGTTAGATTAGGTCTAGAGGGAGATCAAGCAACGCTTGTATTCCTGACGTTGGCAAGAGCGTAGTTCGGTATATCTCTTGTACTTTACTCTGTTTCTTTATGTCATTGAGATTGAATCATTGGTACTATGTTTATGTCAACATTAAGCTTTACATCATTTATGTCATTGAAAGCAATGTTCATTGTTTGCTCTAGTTTTATATTCGGTGTAGCTAGATTATGGAAACCATGCATAAGATCATATAGCGCTCACCCTACAGGACCATGGGGGAGTGATAGACATTATGTGAGCGTGGTGCTTAGATATTTGTTTATCTACGGATGCCCTTATATGTCGGGACATGTGGTAGATCGCATAGGTGACAGCTGCGTTGAGTCCTTTGCAGTCCATCCCCCATATACATCGATGTTGGTAGAACCCGGTCTCGAAGGAGAGGAGGACTTTGTTTCCAACGTTCCTAAGTTGATGTTCCTTATGTGGCATAATTTGGCTATGATCGCTAGATATAATTAATTAGACTAAGCATTTGACATGTTAGTAAGACTACTTAGGAATTATCTTTCTAATATTCTAATTGGACTTAACCTATTGCTTAACTAGAGTGCTCTGAGTTACTATTTATTTATCATGATGATTGATCAAGTACTTATCATTTATATATCTTTATTTATTATCTTGTGACTTATCCCTGTTTTGAGTAGAGTATATGATATTGGTTCATTTTCTCATGCATATTCATAAATTATCAATACTATTGTATTTATAGTCATACCTTCCCAGTAGTAGAATTATAAATTGACAACCTGATAATACTCTAGGTAAAATGCTACAATGGTATAATTATCTGTCCGCTTGCATAATTCTTTTCATTCTTATCTTTATATTCTTTTTAGTCACATGAAATAATAGATTCCTGTTTAGTGTTATTCTTGTAGTAATACTAGATAGAACCAACAAACATTTCTAAGTTCCTCACTAGGGATGACAACCTAGTTTAATATTAGAGATGAAGGTTAATTGATAGGTGGTTACTGTAATAGTGACAAGTTAATAATTATCATATCATTTCTAGCGCCATTGCTATTAGTTGGAGTAATTCTACTTTTAGTACTGGTGCTAAGAAATGCCAACACCATATGTGGTGATGACTCTCATAAATGAGCTTTCTTTTATCCGCCCTTGGTGCTACATGTCCTGCAACCATAAAATTAACAATAGCTACATACCAGGGGTCGGATCGGATGATCCGATAGAGCATGTCGTCCTACAGTGAGTCAATGATGGGCAACTCCTGTGGATTTTCAAACTACATTTTAAACAAGTGATCGGCAATAGAATTTTCTACTCTCTTTTTATCTTTTATTTCTAAGTCAAATTCTTAGAGTAGCAAAATCCATCTTATCAAGCGAGGTTTAGCATCTTTCTTAGTGAGCAAATATTTCAAAGCAACATGATCAGTGTAAACTATCACCTTAGCTCCTACTAAGTAAGATTTAAACTTATCAATAGCAAAAACAACCGCTATGAGTTCTTTTTCAATTGTTGCATAATTAAGTTATGGTCCTATCAAAGTTTTGCTAGCATAAGCAATTGATGATGCTTTTTATCTTTTGTTTGTCCCAACACTGCCCCCCACAGCATAATCACTAGCATCACACATGATTTCAAAAAGCAAAGACCAATAAGGGGGTTGAATGATTGGTGCAGAAATGAGTGCTTTCTGAAGAATGTTAAAAGATCTCAAGCATGCATAATTAAATTCAAAGGGAATATCCTTGGCCAAAAGATTAGTAAGTGATCTAGCAATGTGTGAAAAATCTTTTATGAATCGACAATAAAAACCAGCATGACCAAGAAAACTTCTAATCCCTCTAACATTTACAGGTGGAGGTAGTTGTTCAATTACTTCAATTTTAGCTCTATCTACCTCAATTCCTCTTTCAGACACTAAGTGTGTCCTAGCACTATTCCTTCTCTAGCCATGAAATGACATTTTTCCCAATTAAGGACTAAGTGCTTTTCTTCACATCTTTGCAAAACCTTATCTAAATTTTCAAGACAATCATCAAAAGTTTTTCCATAAACAAAAAAGTCATCCATGAAAACTTTCATGATTTCTTCAATCATATCAAAAAATATAGATATCAAGCATCTTTAAGAAGAAGCTGGAGCATTACACAGTCCAAAAGACATTCTACAGTAAGCATAAGTTCCATATGGACATGTAAAAGTGGTTTTGCTTTGATCATCAGGATGGATTGGGATTTGGTGATATCCAGAGACCCATCAAGAAAATAAAAGAAAGAGTGGTTTGCCAGTCACTCTAACATTTCATCAATGAATGGCTACAGAAAGTGATCCTTCTTTGTTGCCTTGTTAAGCTTTCTATAATCAATGCACATCCGCTATCCAATGATGGTTCTTTGGGGGATTAATTTATTCTTTTCATTTTTAACAACAGTCATGCCTCCCTTTTTAGGCACAACTTGAATAGGGCTTACCCACTCACTATGTGGCACATGATAGATGATCTCGGCAAGCAAAAGTTTCAAGACCTCTTTCTTAACTATCTCTCTCATTGCATTGTTAAGCCTACATTGAGGCTCTCTATGTAACAGAACTGACCAAATTATAAGAGCACAGGTACAAAAACAAGCGTCGAAACGCTCAAATTTTTGAACTTGAGCCCATATAACCATGGTAGTCAATCGAAATCACGACGGATTTCAAACCAACTCGATTACAACCAAGATCACATCATTCAACATAAACACATCACACGTTACATTTCACAAGTAGTTCGGAAATAAACTTACAACACCACAAAGTCGCAATTATTACAAACCATGTTTATAAAGCAGAAGAAGCAGAAACACACACACTTAGTTCAAGTACGATTGCCAGTCTTACAGATCATCATCCCACAAAAGCATTAAGGGAAGTAAACTAATAGACGATCACGCCTGAGTGATCTAGTCCTCATCACCCGCAGGGTGGAGGCAGTTCTTGCAGAAGTGTCACACCCATTTTAAGGACAAAATAGGATGCATAAAAGACTCATGTGCACCCCAGGACATGATCGCACACACAAGTAGACAAATTACATAGTATCATCACAGTGCTTATTACATAGCGAATAAATATTTAACACATAGTATTGAACAATAAATAATAGTAACTAGTAGTAGATCTTCAGCGGAAACTCCAAACACAGGGACACGGTTGACTGGTTGACACCAAGACTAGTACTCATTACGATAATCTTCCTCACAATCTTCATCTGTGATGGTGGAAATAGCAAGGATGAGTCCATGTCGAACTCAACAAGTATAACACAGGGTTTATATGGCACAAAAGGCTAGACACTATTTAACTGCGTTTAGCTTTTGATCATCATATATTTAGCCATTAGGTAGCATCAAGATAATCCACTTCCCGTTAATGAACCAATGATCAATTGTAATAAGGATAATGAATAGCATTAACATGGCATAATAATAACAACAGAAATTAAGCATGATATAACAATTATGATCCACTATTCTGTAAGAATCCCCAAGGCCGCTCGTATCCGTGAGCACGGCTAGTATACCAGTTTTTAACTCTGCGCAGAGGTGTACACTTTCACTGTGAGTCATAACTTCCAATGCATGGGTTCGCGACTCCCCAAAACACCGGAAATCATATAAAGCCACTTAAAGGTTCGTCTAACAAGTTAGGGCCATTAGATTCACTCGGCAGGCAGATGTAGAACCCCCCTTCCCAGTGGCACACAACTCGCAGCCTATACACACAAAGGACAGGGGCTCACCCTACACCCAATGTGGCAAGCCATTCTTACGCCATTTAAGGTAACCACTAACAAGCTAGAAAAGGTCCTTTAAACAACTAGAGCCAGAGCCATATAGCCCTCACAGCTATACTGTAAATCCCGGTTATCACTTACAGGTAAGTCCTTATGGAGAGTAACTAGAGCGACAAACAATCAACACAACACAACGCTCTAGTCCCCTTTGTCAACAGTAATAAAATCATCTTAATGATTGGTGGCTGAATCCATTAATCAAATTACATGATCATTGTTCATAATTAAGCACTAGCAACAGCAACCCATTGCATACCCCAAGGTTGTCAAGGAATCAAGATAATAATCACTAAGTTATAATTTCTAAGGTTGTCAAGGAAAGCACATGCATATGTATGATAATTTCAGTGGATAGGTAACAAGGATAGTCCCATGTTATACTTGCCTTGATCAAAGTGATACTCCGGATGACTCTGCTGATCTGGCTCAAAGTAATACTCCTGATCGTGCAGAAACTGCTCACCGTCTAAACTCGATCACCATTCAACAACATACATGCAATCGAGCAAACATACACGAAGCAAACAAAGAAATATAATTAGAATAGTACACCAACAGTAACAAACAGTAATAAAAGTTTGTAAAACTCTTCTACACGTTACTACGATCACACAGACGTAAAGATCACAAAATTCGGAGTTAAAACGTGAAAGTTATGAATTTTCTAAGATTTCCTATAGATAAATAATTACTTTAATATAAACTCGAAAATTAAATCTTCCAAACCTACTATACAGCTACACTAACATGTAGAGCTCGCAAATATGAACCTAACGCAACTTGAACGGATCAAATCGGAGTTAAAACGAAGATTTTATGACCAAAACAACTTTAGTGGTAAAACTGTAAATATCAGAAAACGTATTTTTGATTTACCGGAAAAAATTACGCTTTCAAAACGAAGAAACGGATTTCTAATAATGCGCCAAGGACCGCGGGTTCTATTAAGAAAAAGGGCAGGGACTCTTTAACAATTTTACCCGCGAAGGGGTAAGTTCTAATCCGAATCGTTGAGCTAAGAATGAACGGTTGTCACTGATTCCGACGGGAAGAGAGAGAGAGCGCGGCTGCCGTCCCCAACTCTGGCCGGTGGCCGCCATGGCCGGCCGCCGCGGTTCGCCAGAAAGCTCCGGTTCTCCCTATTCCGACCACCATTCACCCCGAATCCAACCCCAATCGGAAGAGGAGGTCTTCGCGAATCCATCTACGCCATCTCGTGAAGCTACGACGACCCAAGGAGAGAACACGGCTCGAGGATGAACGGCGGCGCCATTGCCGGCCACGGTAAGCTTCGATCCCGCGATATAAAGCACAAAAACTCAAAAGAAGAGCATGGGGAGGGAGAGAAGGAGATGGCGAACTCACCCAAGCGAAGAAAAAGGGCTCAAACCAACCCGCAAGCCCCGACGACGAGCAACCGAACTTTCCTAGGGTTCCAAGCTCCTATGCTCAATTTTCCCGTGGTTAGGCTCGGTTTTTTAGATGGAAAAAGGGGTAAGGGGGTCGCGGCTTCACTTTTATAGCTCTACAACGTCACGTTCGGGTAGAAAATCCCGGTGTAGGCGGTGGAGATTCGGTGGAGATCGTGTTCGAGTCCGGCTCGTTCACGAGTTGAGGTAGAAGATGCGACTGACAAGCGGGTCCCACCCGTCAGCGAAATAGTAGAGGAGGGCGCGCGGCCGCTGCGGCTCCTGGGCCGGCCCACATGGCTCGAGACGAAGCGGGGAAGAAATCGGGCTCGGCTCGGCGGCCCAAAACTGAGAAGGAAGAGGGGGAGCAGGCCGGCTTGGGGCGGACCTCCAGGCCACCGGGCCGCAGGTAAGAAGGTAAGTTTATTTTTTTTATTTGTTTGTTTTCAAACCATTTAAAGAGATTTAAAATTCCAAATTAAATAAAATAAAAACCACCCCACATAATAAAATAAATGCAACAGCATGAATGCATCATCTAATATTCCATCTAAAATTTTAAATCCTAATTCCCCATTAATTATTATCTAAATTATTTAAACCCACTAATTCTAAATTTTAAAATTTTTGGGTGTTACAAATTCTACCCCCTTAAAAGAATCTCGTCCTCGAGATTGGACTGCTTACTCAAATAACTGTGGATATGATTCCCTCAACTCATCCTCTCTTTCCCAAGTTGCTTGTGCCTCTGAATATCTATTCCACTGAACCTTGCACATTTTAATAACCCAACTTCGAGTAACTCTCTCAGCAGTTTCTAAAACCTTGATCGGAAACTCTTCATAGGTAAGATCCTCTTTAACAGTCAATTCCTCTAAAGGTATCTGCTCCTCAGGCACACGTAAACACTTCTTAAGTTGTGAAACATGAAACACATCATGTACCCCAGACAAATTCTCAGGCAACTCTAATTGATAAGCAACTTCACCACGTCTAGCAATAACTTTGAATGGCCCAACATACCTTGGTGCTAACTTGCCTTTCATGTTAAACCTCTTCACACTTCTCATTGGTGACACCTTCAAATAGACATAATCACCTACTTCAAAAACTAGATCCCTTCTCCGATTATCAGCATAACTTTTCTAACGAGATTGTGCTACTCTCAAATTTTCACGAATCACTCGCACTTGATCCTCTGCATTTCTAAGAACATCTGTACCAAACACCTGAGACTCTCCTGTCTGATCCCAGAACAATGGAGTTCTACACTTACGTCCATACAAAGCCTCAAACGGTGCCATCATAAGACTCTGTTGATAGCTATTATTGTAAGAGAATTCTGCATAAGGCAAACTCTTATCCCAACTAGTTCCATATTGCAATGCACAGGCTCTCAACATATCTTCCAGTACCTGGTTGGTTCTTTCAGTCTGCCCATCTGTCTATGGATGATATGCGGTACTAAAATTCAGCTTTGTCCCTAAAGATTCATGTACAGCTTTCGAAAAGTGTGACGTAAACTGTGAACCTCGATCAGATACAATCTTCTTTGGAACTCCATGCAAACATACTATCCTCTCCATATACAACTCTGCCAATTTTGGTCCATGGTAGGTAGTCTTAACTGGTATGAAATGAGCAACTTTAGTTAACCGATCTACTATCACCCATATAGAGTCATAACCTCTCTGAGTACGAGGTAACCCCACAATAAAGTCCATACCAACTTCTTCCCACTTCCATTCAGGAATCTTCATTGGTTGCAACAATCCAGTAGGCCTCTGATGCTCAGCTTTCACTCTCTGACAAGTGTCACACACTGCCACATACTCAGCCACATCTCATTTCAATCCAACCTACCAATACTTCTGTTTAAGATCCAAATACATCTTAGTACTCCCAGGATGAATAGAATAAGCTGACTCATGAGCTTCACGAAGGATTGCTTGCCTAATAGCCTGATCCTCAGGTACACACAACCTCTTTCCAAACCACAAAATCCCATTATCATCCATTCGAAACCCTGGTGACTTACCAATCACTATATCCTCCACTATCTTCTTTAGTTTCTCATCCTTCAACTGACCCTTGTATATTTCTTGCTCTAATGTAGGTTCTATCACCAATTCCATTGTATTAGTAACGATTCCTAAATTCAAATATTCAAATTCAGCACATAACTCACTAGTCATGGACAACATTTGCATCTCATTGGCATAACTCTTCCTGCTAAGGGCATCAGCTACAACATTGGCCTTACCAGGATGATAGTGTATCTCTATATCATAGTCCTTGATCAATTCTAACCATCTACGTTGCCTCAAGTTCAGATCAGATTGAGTGAAAATATACTTCAAACTCTTATGATCGGTGTATATATCACTCTTATGCCCAATCAAATAGTGTCTCCAAATCTTCAAAGCATGAACTACCGCTGCTAACTCCAGATCATGAGTAGGATAATTCAACTCATGCTTCCTCAACTGCCTAGATGCATAAGCAACAACTCTGCCTTCTTGCATGAGAACACACCCCAATCCTTGATGAGAAGCATCACAATAATAGAGAACTTCTTACTCAAATCTGGCAATACCAAAACAGGTGCTGAAGTCAATCTCTTCTTCAATTCTTCAAAACTAGCTTGACATTTATCAGACCATACAAACTTGGCGTTCTTCTCTAACAAAGATGTCATAGGTTTAGCAAGTTTAGAAAACCCTTTAATGAACCGTCTGTAATATCCAGCTAAACCCAAGAAACTACGAATCTCGCCCACATCAGTAGGTGGTTTCCAATTCAATACATCCTTTACTTTGCCTGGATCCACTGATATTCCACCATTAGAGACAATATGACCAAGAAAAGAGACTTCCTTCAACCAAAACTCACATTTACTTCGCTTAGCATACAATTTATGCTCTCTCAGTTTCTGCAATACCGACCTCAGATGTTCAGCATGCTCTTCCTCAGTCTTGGAGAATACCAGTATATCATCAATAAATACCACCACAAACTTATCAAGATACTCCATGAACACCTTATTCATCATGTACATAAAGTAGGCAGGTGCATTGGTCAAACCAAATGACATAACAGTATACTCATACAAACCATACCTTGTAGTAAAAGCTGTCTTGGGAATATCAGAGGCACAAATCTTAAGTTGATGATAACCAGAACGCAAATCAATCTTAGAGAATACACAAGCACCTCTCAACTGATCAAACAAGTCATCAATTCTGGGCAAAGGATACTTTTTCTTGATAGTTATTTCATTAAGTGACCGATAATCAACACACATCCTCTGAACACCATCTTTCTTATCAATAAAAATAACTAGTGCACCCCACGGTGAAGAACTAGGACGAATAAAACCTTTATCTTGTAATTCCTTAATTTGTTTCTTAAGTTCTTCTAATTCATTTACTCCTATTCTATATGGTCGTTTGGCTATGGGTGCAGTTCTAGGTAATAATTCAATAAGAAATTCAATGTCTCGGTCAGGTGGCATACCTGACAAATCATCAGGAAAGACATCTGGAAATTCATCGATAACTGGATTCTCTTTAATAGCATCATCATCAAGCTGATTCACTAAGGTGGTTGGCTGCTTCTGCACTGCTACATCCACACTGATCTTCTCCCCATTAGGTGCATTCACAACTACTACCTTCTGCTGACACTGAATCACTGCCTGATTTTGTTTCATCCAATCCATACCCAAAATTACATCAATACCAGATGTCCTCAACACTATAGGAGTTATCTTAAACTCTACCCCCCTTAAAACCATGCTAACTAGAAGACAACGATTATTGGTTTGCATAGTACGTCCAGGTGAGTTTACTAAGAGAGGCTCTTTCATGGCAAGCATGGGTACACTATGCATTCTAACAAAAATGTTGGAAATAAAGGTATGCGAGGCTCCAGAATAAAAAAAGAATGGTTGCAGGAGTAGAATGGACATTGAACGTACCAAACATAACTTCTGGTGCCTCATGAGCAGTATCTGATGACACATGATTCACCCTTCCAGTGCCGGATTGCCTCTGGTTGCTTTTCTGGCTCTGAGGAGTCTACTAGTTCTGCTTCTCAGGACAATGGTAAGACATATGTCTCTCTTTACCACAGATATAGCATCTAGTAGGCGTGTTGGGAGCACTGTTCTTCATTGGAGTAGCATTGGAATTTCTAGTGCGAGAAGTCTGTTGTCCACTCTGCTGATACTGTTGACGCTGCTGGTAGGAAAGACGTTGCTGAGCCTGACTGTTTTGCCAATTCTGAGACCATTTCTGGTTTGAATTGTGATTCCACTGGCTAACTGGTCCTTGGAACTTCTGATGAAAGCCATGCTGAGGATTAGTACGCTGGCGGTTATTGCTTCCTGAACCTTGCCCTTTCATCTTTCTCTTCCTATCCATCTCCTTGCGCTCATTATCAAGCACAATAGCTTTATTTACCAGCTCTTGGAAATTTGCAAAATTATTGCCCTTCAGCTGTAGACGGAGATCATAATATATTCCCTTAAGAAAGAGACGCTATCTGTCAGCATCTTCTCTCACTTCATTGGGGGCATAGCGAGCCAACTAAGAAAACTTATCATAATACTCACTGACACTCATCTGTCCCATCCTAAGGTTCCTGAATTCCTCCTACTTCAGCTCAATCACACCCTCAGGAATATGGCAGGCCTTGAAATCTCTGACAAAATCATTCCAAGTGATAGGAGGAGCATTGTTAGGACGTGCAGCTTGATACGACTCCCACCAAGTCTGAGCTGTCCCCTGTAACTGACCAGATGCATATAACACCTTTTCCATATCATTACATTGAGCAATGTTCAATTGTTTCTCCACCGCTCGCACCCAATCATCCGCCTCTAATGGATCAGCAGCATGAGAGAACACTGGAGGGCGTCCCTTCAAAAATTCTCCATGTTTGTCTCTCACATGAATAGGTGGCGGTCCTCCTGCAGGGGGATTGTTCTGCATGTGTTGCATGAACATCTGCATCATCTGATTCTGTGTATTCATAAGTTCCTCCATAGTAATGGGTGGGTTAGCACCTCCACGACCTCTGCCACGGCCTCTGGCTGACATCTGTTTTCAAAACACAGAAAATGAGACTCAGTACTATCCAAGATGATGTATACAACAAATAAGCAAATCTGAATTCTCTGGGCGAATTCTAATTTCAGCGGCTCAGTAAAACTGCCATATCTCAAGCTACAGACATCCGTTTAAGGTGATCTTTACATGGTTGGAAAACTTACAAAATTATCTACGACTTTTATTCACAACACTTTTCCAGATTCTGTCAATAAGTTAGTCAAAAACTGAACTTAACTGAAAATATTTCAGGATTCCAGACTGCACAGTGACCCCAACTTGGAACATGTATATCTCTTAGCTCATAATATATAATATGGTGATTTTTGCGGGGTTGGAAAGGTACAGAAGTCTAATTATTCCCAGTAAAATTTCTTAAATTTCCCACGAACAGATTTTAAGTTATTTCAAAAACATCCCAGACTGATCCAAAAATCAGCAAAAGGCAGAACCAAGTTTACCCTGACCCAACTTATATATTCCTGATCAAACTTGATATTCTTAACCATGGAACTTGTAGACATGTCTAGAAAACTCCAGCACACATTACAAAGATCCAAATCACACATTATCATAATAACAATTCATCAATCACACAATTGTTCACACCACAAACTAACACTAGACAATACCAAACTCAAATTGACTCGCAAACTAATATCGTTCTTATTACATAGGGATTTCCTAATCTTAATTAAGCTTCTCATAAATCTTGGGACGGCCTAGCTCAGCCCTTAGTTCATCGATCTCCTTATAAGCTTGTTTCTTAAGTTCTTTTTCCTTTAGCAACTCATCCTTCAAATCCACCTCATGGAGAGCCAATTCACGAACCAGTCCCACTGTAGCTTGTAAAGTCAAAGATGAATCATCTGCAAGCGGCACAGTCCAAACCCTATCATGTAAGAAACAGGGAAATGTCAGAGTGCACCCTGCAACGTCTTGTCCGAGCGAAGACAATGGTAGTAAACAAACGCATTGTAGGCGACATCCTCCATGCTTGTTTCTACGGTTGCCCGGCTCACTCGGGTGATGAACTTTGACTCCACCTTAGGCTCCTTAGTGGTAGGATCCCTTATCCTGACCCATAGCTCAGTCTCCTAGTAAGAGTCCATCAATGGATGACTGTACTCCTTGCAGCGATACTCCAACGTAGCTTCTCAATCGTAGTAATAGTTATCCAAGGTTCTTGTCAGCATGTCATGGAAGAAAATATCGGCTTTAGGAACCATGATTTGAAGCTTCATGGTCCACCCCATGACTGAATCCTCCATTGGTGTGTCACCAACTCTTGATTCAGCATCAGATAGCTCTTGGTCACTATTTACATGGGCTCCTGGGGTTTGAAGCGGGCAATGTATTATGCAGCGGACAGACGGGGATGAGGAGGCATCTACAAGAATTAAAAATAGATTAGATGGAATCAATGTATTTTCACAATAGAATAAGGTAGAAGAAGCATAAAAATTTAGCAATTAACAAGGTGAAAGAAATAAGCATGAAATAAGTGAAGCATGGATGCCAATAACGACCATTCTAACTAGGCTTGTGTCCTACAGTCAACACGGCTCTGATACCAATTTGTCACCCATTTTTAAGGACAAAATAGGATGCATAAAAGACTCATGTGCGCCCCAAGACATGATCGCACACACAAGTAGACAAATTACATAGTATCATCATAGTGCTTATTACATAGCGAATAAATATTTAACACATAGTCTTGAACAATAAATAATAGTAACTAGTAGTAGATCTTCAGCGGAAACTCCAAACACAGGGACACGGTTGACTGGTTGACACCAAGACTAGTACTCATTACGATAATCTTCCTCACAATCTTCATCTGTGATGGTGGAAATAGCAAGGATGAGTCCATGTCGAACTCAACAAGTATAACACAGGGTTTATGTGGCACAAAAGGCTAGACACTGTTTAACTGCGTTTAGCTTTTGATCATCATATATTTAGCCATTAGGTAGCATCAAGATAATCCACTTCCCATTAATGAACCAATGATCAATTGTAATAAGGATAATGAATAGCATTAACATGGCATAATAATAACAACAGAAATTAAGCATGATATAACAATTATGATCCACTATTCTGTAAGAATCCCCAAGGCCGCTCGTATCCGTGAGCATGGCTAGTATACCAGTTTTTAACTCTGCGCAGAGGTGTACACTTTTACTGTGAGTCATGACTTCCAAATGCATGGGTTCGCGACTCCCCAAAACACCAGAAATCATATAAAGCCACTTAAAGGTTCGTCTAACAAGTTAGGGCCATTAGATTCACTCGGCAGGAAGATGTAGAACCCCCCTTCCCAGTGGCACACAACTCGTAGCCTATACACATAAAGGACAGGGGCTCGCCCTACACCCAACGTGGCAAGCCATTCTTACGCCATTTAAGGTAACCACTAACAAGCTAGAAAAGGTCCTTTAAACAACTAGAGCCAGAGCCATATGGCCCTCATAGCTGTACTGCAAATCCCGGTTATCACTTACAGGTAAGTCCTTATGGAGAGTAACTAGAGCAACAAACAATCAACACAACACAACGCTCTAGTCCCCTTTGTCAACAGTAATAAAATCATCTTAATGATTGGTGGCTGAATCCATTAATCAAATTACACGATCATTGTTCATAATTAAGCACTAGCAACAGCTACCCAATGCATACCCCAAGGTTGTCAAGGAATCAAGATAACAATCACTAAGTTATAATTTCTAAGGTTGTCAAGGAAAGCACATGCATATGTATGGTAATTTCAGTGGATAGGTAACAAGGATAGTCCCATGTTATATTTCCTTGATCAAAGTGATACTCCGGATGACTCTGCTGATCTGGCTCAAAGTAATACTCCTGATCGTCCAGAAACTACTCACCGTCTAAACTCGATCACCATTCAACAACATACATGCAATCGAGCAAACATACACGAAGCAAACAAAGAGATATAATTAGAACAGTACACCAATAGTACAAAACAGTAATAAAAGTTTGTAAAACTCTTCTACTCGTTCCTACGATCACACAGACGTAAAGATCACAAAATTCGGAGTTAAAACGTGAAAGTTATGAATTTTCTAAGATTTCCTATAGATAAATAATTACTTTAATATAAAATCGAAAATTAAATCTTCCAAACCTACTATACAGCTACACTAACATGTAGAGCTCGCAAATACGAACCTAACGCAACTTGAACGGATCAAATCAGAGTTAAAACGAAGATTTTATGACCAAAACAAGTTTAGTGGCAAAACTGTAAATATTAGAAAACGTATTTTTGATTTACCGAAAAGAATTACGCTTTCAAAATGAAGAAACAAATTTTTGATAATGCGCCAAGGACCGCGGGTTCTATTAAGAAAAAGGGCAGGGACTCTTTAACAATTTTACCCGCGAAGGGGTAAGTTCTAATCTGGATCGTTGATCTAAGAATGAACGGTTGTCACTGATTCCAGCGGGAAGAGAGAGAGAGCGCGGCTGCCGTCCCCAACTCCGGGCGGTGGCCGCCATGGCTAGCCACCGCGGTTCACCGGAAAGCTCCGGTTCTCCCTATTCCGACCACCATTCACCCTGAATCCAACCCCAATTGGAAGAGGAGGTCTCCGCGAATCCATCTACGCCATCTCATGAAGCTACAACGACCCAAGGAGAGAACACGGCTCGGGGATGAACGGCGGCGCCATTGCCGGCCGCGGTAAGCTTCGATCCCGCGATATAAAGCACAAAAACTCAAAAGAAGAGCATGGGGAGGGAGAGAAGGAGATGGCGAACTCACCCAAGCGAAGAAAAAGGGCTCAAACCAACCCGCAAGCCCCGACGACGAGCAACCAAACTTTCCTAGGGTTCCAAGCTCCTATGCTCAATTTTCCCGTGGTTAGGCTCGGTTTTTTAGATGGAAAAATGGGTAAGGGGGTCGCGGCTTCGCTTTTATAGCTCTACAACATCGCGTTCGGGTAGAAAATCCCGGTGTAGGCGGTGGAGATTCGGTGGAGATCGTGTTCGAGTCCGGCTCATTCACGAGTTGAGGTAGAAGATGCGACTGATAAGCGGGTCCCACCCGTCAGTGAAATAGGAGAGGAGGGCGCGCGGTCACTGCGGCTCCTGGGCCGGCCCACACTGCTCGAGATGAAGCGGGGAAGAAATCGGGCTCGGCTCGGCGGCCCAAAACCGAGAAGGAAGAGGGGGAGCAGGCCGGCTTGGGGCGGACCTCCAGGCCACCGGGCCGTAGGTAAGAAGGTAAGTTTATTTTTTTATTTGTTTGTTTTCAAACCATTTAAAGAGATTTAAAATTCCAAATTAAATAAAATAAAAATCACACCACATAATAAAATAAATGCAACAGCATGAATGCATCATCTAATATTCCATCTAAAATTTTAAATCCTAATTCCCCATTAATTATTATCTAAATTATTTAAACCCACTAATTTTAAATTTTAAAATTTTTGGGTGTTACAAGAAGCCCTGATATAGCATGTCATCTACAACAGGAGGGAATAAACCCTGAGTATGGGAATGTACTCAGCTAGACTTACCCGTCGAAACGGAAAATAAAAGACACCAAGGATCATGCAAGGCTTTCTTAAAGTGGAGCTGGCTGACATGATGTTTTGCGAAAAAGCATAAGTATAGGTAACTCTTTTAACCTGTACTAGCAGTTATCTTTAGCATTAACCTGTCAGCTATCTTAGCACCTGTACTAAACAATCATGTGATCATTAAGCAAACAATAATAATAACCATAGTAGGTATAAATTTGAGGCAACATGTACTTCATCGTCCCATTTCACCATCTGTTCAATTAATGAGATCTACGTTGCCGCTGCTCAAGTCAAGCGCTCACTAACCGGGAGCGATGGCGATTCGAATCGAATTCCCATCCAGCTGGAGGGCTACTTCTAACACTCACCGAGACACGTCTGGCGAGGGCTGCTCAGGTCACCTTTGGTACAATTCAGAAGTCGCGGGTTCGACTAATGCCGCATCCATAAGGGCGACACTCTGCCAGGTGACAGGGACTCTAACCCCCCTTGGTCTTATGCCAATGTCCCCAAGAACATCTTTACTTCCTCCAAGATGCGACCTACCCTTCTATTCCCGGCCTGAACGGTATTACTCGGCTTCGCGGTCGGAACGACTTATCCGGCCAACTAAGTGTTAGACTACGTTCAACATGACTTAAGGACATACAACGAATCGGTCCTTAAACGACTCAGACGGGCATAGCTTCGCACCCAAGACGTGAAGTGTCTTGCGACTACACTATCGAACTCCTGCCCGGTCTCAAATTCATTTTAAGCATGGTTCCATCCACGATAGCCAACATAGCCACTCGTGACCCGCTTCCTAAATCTCGCGGATGACCGGAAATCATCCGACTTCTACCGCACTAAGCAGGGCTAAGCATTAACATGTGCCTAAACTTAAATGGGGATTCGGGTTATATATATCTGGACAAGGTAGATATAATGCAACAAGTGTTTTCACTCAACTCCTACAACTGAATGCAGTAAACAAGTAAAAGTACTCAATTATATGTGTATACAAAAGATGGGTTAGCATGCACCGGGGCTTGCCTCTCAGGAAAGAAGAAGGGCGATGGTCCGGGCACTCAGGTAGCTCTTCAATGTCGTTTCCTTCGCAGGCTGGCTCTTCGGGCTCCCTCGGCTGCTCCTGATCCTCCTCCGAAAGAGCTCCCTCGAATTCCAGGAGTGTCACTCCCTCCGGTACACCTATTGCATGAATACACAATAAACCTCAAGGATGCGTAAGAAGGAATGCAACATGCTTTGAATGAAATGTAACTATAGCAACAATAGTGCTCTATTCAAATCACTTTACACATGTGCATATTTCTTCTCCGGTTGAGAAGTACTTACCTAATCTACATAACCTAATGTACAATTGTTCTTCCTCAGTTAAGGGCCTAACACCTAACAAGCAACAAGAACAACATTACTTAAGCTTATCACAAACCTAAGCATAATATAGCACAACAGAAATCTGGACAGCAGATAAGCATTTTAATCATAACTAGAGATCCAAAAATCTAAATGATATGATACAAGACAATCTGGAAAGCTTATAACATGCTCTACAATTCATTTTCAGACCTTAAGACTTGATTCCTAAGTTTGCCTAGTCGAATTCCCAAAGTTCCAGAACTCTACCCTCTCCAAACAGAGAGCAGCCATTTCTGGACAGCCACTTCAAACAACTATAACTCCTAAACTACTAAGCCAAATGCCACCAATTTTCGACACAAGATAGTTTAACAAGTTTACTACCACTTTGGTATTCATAAGATTCCCAGAAAACACCTTTTTCAAGGTCTAAACTCAAAAATGCTACCAGCTGTCCAGAGAACCTAGAAATATGAAAGTTAAATATTTACTCATGTGTCAAACTACCCTTATGACCAAACTAATGACACTACTAGGTCACACATGACATGAAACCACCAGAAAGTAAGGTATGTTCACCAAAGTCATTTACTTTAATCCCTTTCTCAATTTAATTAATTAATTAAGTGGGAAATTAAACTTATATGCAAACTACTTAGAAAATTCTACAAAAATTACAGGGGACTCTATACACCACCAGGAGGCTACTGTAAAAATTTGAGCCAATGTTATTCACAGAATCTCTCTACACAAAATTCACAAGCCAGAAAGGCTGATTTTTGCATAAATAACAATTCATAAAGAAAAGTGTCAAACAACAGAAACTATATTTTTCTTAGCAACATTAGGGTACCAGGACACTCTCCATAAAATTTCATGAGCATTGCACATATATAAAATTATGAAAATTCATTCAAGTATCTCCTAATATAAAATGACAACAACATAACTTGAAAACTACTCAAGAAATAACATCCAAATTTTTACCAGAGCTAGCTTAGACATGAAATAGAACACCCACCAAATTTCATAATTTTTTGAGCACTACAACTCAAGTTATAAAATTAACAAGTTTGCATCCATTTTAAAGCACATTTCAAATATCTATTTTCATCTTCCAGAAGCTAAACAACACATATACCTTTGATATTTTTCCTAAATACTGCACCTTCTCTAGAACTAAACACAATTGGAATCACCTCATTTGGATCTATATTGCCTGAGATATGAAATTCACAAAATGGCAACCAAATCTGTGAAATAAATAAAGAAAAACCAAAAATCAAAACCCTAAAGATCTACTGGGCCGGCTCAACCACGCGCGGCCCATTTATCCTGCGCGCGGCTTCACCTGGCTGATGCGGCCCACTAGCGCACGCGGCCCGCGATGGCTGTCCCATCCGCGCCTGCTGACAGGCCGGGCCCGCTAGCCAGCGGGACAGAGACAGGGGAGCGAACGCCGCCGAGCTTCGACGAGCTCGCTCTCGCCGACGGCAGCATCGCTAGCAATGCAACGACCCGTACATGCTCCCCAACCCCGAGTGCACCTAGGCATGCTACTTTTCCCCACTCAATCTCACGGAGACTTGCTCGCCGTCGACTGAGGCAGACGGTGGCGCTCGGTGACGGGGTGCCAGCGACGACGAGCCCGCACCGCCACGCCAGAGCTCGGTATGAGCTTCACCAGACTGAGGCGGAGCTAACGAGGTAGAGAAGGGAGGTCAAGAAGGGCACTAGCCACCTCGGCCACAGAGCATCCCAACTTCGGCGAGGTGCTTCCCATGGCGGCAGCGACGGAATCAGCCAATAGTGATGAGGACATGATACCAACGGATACGACCATTGATTATAAGGTGCGCTTGTTCCTACATTTATATAGTAATTTTGGATACAATTCACTTGGTTCCACATGTACATGTTGTTATTTGAATGTAGGTACAAATGTGTCTCAAAGTTCAAGTCCATCAAAGTTGAACTTTCGGTTCGTCGGCAGCCCGATAGTGCTTCATTGGGAAGGCCATAACTCATTCATCCAGAGTGCGATCAAGGTCAATGAGCACTTGATGGAAAGCTTATTTGATAAGATTTCAAATAGATTAGGTCCCACCTCAATATCACATTGGCAAGGTCTCCAAATAATCGAGACATTCTGCCGCTATTTCTGTCAGGTGCTACGGCGTCGTCGCAGGCTTGTTATTCACACTTGGGACCCAGGCCCAAGTTGGAGCATGCCCCAATAAGATGAAGAACACATAAGAGATGCCCAAGGATGTCCTCCTCCTTGGCCACCACCTTAGGAGGCTAGCAAGGACGTCCAAGCCAAGCTAGAGGCCCAGTCCAATTCAAGTTCGAGTCTGCCTCGATCTTCTGGACCAGTCTGTAATAAAACAAACGCCCAGGACACATATGGACTCCATTTTTTATGATCCACATATGGATCGAAACATAATTTCATAAGCTAACCAATGGCTTTGGTTTGAGGCCCAAATTCCATTGGAGTCAATGGGAATTGTCGAAATAAGTTGACATCCAGAATCTATCAGGACGCTACGTCGTCGTCTTTTGGGCCGTTTGGGTCATGTAACATGTCGAGACTCCTTAGGGACGTAAGTAGGGGTCCTTGGACGCCCCTTAGGCTTTATAATCAGTAGCCGCCGCCTACGTTAGGGTTTGGGTTTTGCTTAGATCAATCTGTCCATTGACAATCACCGTTTCATCGGTTTGTGAGACCCCACTTTGAGAACTTAATCATTCATCTGCAGTTTGTCCCAAATCTTGAGCTACGTTCTTCCGAGTTCTTGCTTGTGTTCTTCGTTTCACAGGCAGGTATTAGCCTTCGTGGCTTGGTCAACCAGTTGGAGACACAGTTGATAACTAGAGGAGTTGTGGTGCTAAGATTACAGGATTCGGTCTTTCGATCTGAAGCCAGATTTGTAACACCCCAGGTGTTTATCACCAATTAAGCAGTGGGTTTGAGCTCAAACATGATAGATTAAGTGGAGATGACGATGTCAAGATCAACCTACGGAGATGAGCCTACCCTAAAGTTGGATGTTGCACCATTGCTTTACATATAGGCCCCTTTTTAAGATATATACTTGGGTGGTGTTATTGCAATATGTTCATGTGTCTCACCTTGGTACCTATCTATATTGATCCCTGGAAAAGTTTCATGAAGTTTGGAATCAAAAAGTCACATGAAATGATAAGTTATATGCTTGTTTGGATTATAACTAAAACTTGCCTTGCGTCCCATGGGAACTAGTGTTGTGCAACATACAAATGCAATATGTGCAACACATCTTGGACACATGTGGAACACCCTAGTGGAACATGTGTAGCATATATCTTGAAACAACCACATGAAACAACTATAGCATTTCATTTGAGTTCTATGTTTCAAGGCATGTGAGGCCTACACTTTTGTGCAACCTATGCATGGTGGGTATGTTTGGCCTCTACAACACCTTAACTACACTTAGGACACATCATGGAACAATGTTCATGTTGATCATTTTGCCTAATTGTGCTTCTAAGTGATGGTTGACCATGTATGGACCCTGGAACACTTTTATTTGATCATTTCAAAAGTGTGACTTAACAACTTTGTATGGCTGTGCACCCTGTAGCAAAGTTGTAGAAAATTTTATAAGGAACAAAAGTTGTAAAGGTGACAAATCTTGAAAAGGTGCACAACATGTCCAAAAATGTCTAACAAGCCAGAAATTCCATGCTGTTAGCCATCCTGAAATTTTCTAAGTGTTGGGGTCGAATTTCAGTTTCATGTACCTTACTTTGGAGCTTTATAGCTTGCAACACAAGCTGATCCAGGCCTTGATCCTTAAATAAAAGTTGTAGAACATATCATGGGGAATAAACTTTATGTACTGTCCCAGAGCTAATTCAGTACTTAGCATGGTCAAATCGAGCTCACGAAATTGAATCCAATGCTATTTTCAGGGTTCGAATTTTGGCTAAGTCTGAGAACTGGAGTTCGTCAGTTTCAGTTTCATTGTAGCTCTCTTTGGGAATTAATATCTCTTAAACCGTTTTGAATTGGACCAAACTCCTTTAATCAAAGTTGTTGTACTCATATATCTCTAACACATCATCTATTTAGTTTCTCAAATAACTAATCGGGTTGAGAGATATAGAGAAGAGAAAATGGAGTTTCAGTCGGCGTGCGATTGGGCTGCAGATTTCAGTTTGAGGTTCCTTCTTTCGCAGCTCCATATCTTCCAATCTAGTCCGAGTTAGCTCTTGATCCTTAAAGCAATGTTGTTCACCTCGTAAAGATCTACAACTTTGCTTCTTGCGCTGTGACCAAACGCCAGCTGAATCGGGAAATAAGGAAGGAAGAAAAGGAGGCTTCAGTTGTATGTTTGAGGTGGTATTGAAAATTTTGAATCGGCAGTAGCAGCAGCCATGGCCACCACGCGTAGGGGTCTGCTGCCGCGTGGCCGACGCTCTCTCGCATGTCCACCACGTCACCGTGCACGTCGATTTGGAGAGCCCGAGCACTCACTTGTCCCTCCTGCTCGCTCACTCGCCCTATCTCCCTTGCCCCCTCTCATTCTCTCGCTCTCAACTCGTGCGACAGAGCTGCAGCCATGGATGCCCGTGGAAGCTCCATGGCCACCACCATTCTCCCACCTCAGGCACCTCGAAGTCCAGCAGCCACCACCTCCAGCTCCGCCACCCGCTCCCGGTTCCCGTGCGCCCCTCCCCGGCCTCTCGTCACCACCATAGCACACTGCCACCGGAGCCACTCTCGTCGCCGCCGCTGGCTGCCATGGCCGGACCACCACGAGCCGCCTCGGGCCAAGCCAAGAGCACCATGAGGTGCGCCTCGTGATGGATATGCTCCGCCGCCACTTTTCCCCCCACCGCCGGCAAGCCGTCCCCGGCCGGTGCAGTGAGCCCCCCCCGACGACCCCCTCTGTTGATTCACGTCAAGGACTTCGTTCTTGAATTTGACAAAAGGGAGGGTCCTATATGCGAAGCCTTAGACTCATGTGAATAGTACTCCAGGGACTGATTTGTTGTAGTTTTTGCTGATTTTTGAAAATTCATAGTAAATCATAGAAAATTCATAAAATAGCAAATGAGGACTTTTTGGAATCCTTGTGAAATTTTCTATGCAGTAGATCTATAATATAGAATATTTTATTTTAATGTTTTTGCTGTAAAAATAGATTTTTCAGATTAGGTTTTCAATGCTAGTCGCATTTGTCTTTTTCATAACTATAAATTTAGAGCTCAAAATGAAGTGAAATTTTTGTGGAATGCTACTCATGTGATGTTTGATGTGTGGTAAAAATTTCATGAATTTTTGTTGTAGTATGAGTGAGTTATTGATTCATCTTGGTCTCACATGAATTCTTGCATATCCATTTGTCTTTTTCATAGAGGTTGATGTACTTATCTAAATGGCTTGAAATTTGTACAGTAGACTTTTGGGAGCATATATAGGTCATTGTAATTTTGGTAGAATTTATTGTGCACCTTTGATAGGTGTTCATAATTCCACCTAATTATCTAAATAAATTAAGAAAATGCATTAAAAGAATTTATTTAGGAATGGACACTATGTTTTATGGTGTTCATTAGTCATGTGTGACATGTTGGTGAAGTTAGTTTTGTCCAATTATATGTTTGCAACATAAGTTAATAATTATTTCTTGCAATTACTAGTTTCTGGACAGTTCTGGGGGCAATGTAGATTACCCCATGTTAATTATGTTTTCTGAGCACCTTGTCTATAACAAAGTTGTATATAATTCATGTATCTAGCTTGTGTTAAAATTTGGTGGCATTTGGTCAAGTAGTTTTTGAGTTATAGATGTTTAAAGTCAGGTTCCAGATTTGGTTGCTCTCTGTTTGGAGCAGACCAGAGTCTGTAGTTTCATCTTTTCGACCAATTAAACTTGGGAATCAGGCTTAGTGGATATTAAATAAATTATAGACAATTTCATAAGCTTTCCAGAATGTTTTCTTGCGAGTCATTTGGATTTAGAGATCTTCAGATATGATTGATTTACTCAGCTACTGCATGTATGTCCAGAATTTTTGAAAATACATGATTGCTTGGTTACTTTGCTTGTGTATTGCTAAGTGTGACTCATATCTTTGGTGATTAAGCTAGTACACCTGAGACTTTATAAATCTTATGTCATGCTTGGTATTGCTTTCTTTGCTAGTTTAGCATGTTTGTTTGTGTAAGGTTACTTAAGTAATGTGATGTGCTTACGTGTCTTTACTATAACCTTATACTTGCCTTGATTAACGTGTGATGCATCATCTATTGCATTTCCTTGTATTCATGTACTTGCATCTTGCATTTTATTTAGGTACGCTAGCTAAAACGCGTGAAAGATGTGGTGTTGGAGCCAAACCTGAAGACGGTGTTTGGTGGAACTATCCCGAAGATGGAAGTACTCAGCGAGTTTCTTCTGACCAACACTAACTTGAGTCGGATCCCAGGCAAGCCCCGGAGCATTATAAGCCTCCTATCTTCAAAGCAATTAATTCTATATATGTTATAAGTATTGTTGCATTAAGTGATAGGAGTTGGTTGGAAACTCTTGCTGCATTATATCATTCCTTGTCCAGATATATGAATCCCTGAATCCTACATAGACTAGAATCGAGTAGATGCTTAGCCCTGCTTTAAGCGGTAGAAGTCAGGTGATTTCCTGTCACCTGCGAGATGTAGGGATATTCATATATGGCACGGTTGGCTTTATTGCTATCGTAAAATGGAACCATGTGTTAATAAAATGAAATGAGACCGGGCGGGATGAAGATAGTGAAGCAACAAGGCATGGAGGTCTTGGGTGTGGATCTATCCCCGTCTGAGTCGTTTAAGGACCGATTCGCTGTACGTCCTTGAGTCATGTTGAACGCAGTCTAACACTTAGTTGGCCGGATAAGTCGTTCCGACCGCGAAGCCGAGTAATATGATTCAGGCCGGGAATCGAATGGTAGGTTGCTTCTTGGAGGAGAGAAAGGATGTGCTTGGGGACATTGGCGTGAGACCAAGGGGGGGTTAGAGTCCCTATCACCTGGCAGAGTGTCGCCCTTGGGGTCGCGACATCATTCGGACCCGCGATTCCTGAATCATATGAAAAGGTGGCCTGTGCGACCCTGACAGGGGTCTGCACGGTGAGTGTTAGAAATACCCCTCCAGCTGGATAGGAATTCGATTCGAATCGCCGTCGCTCCCGGTTAGTGAGCACTTGACTTGAGCAGCGGCAACGTAGATTCCATTAAATTGAACAGATGGTTAATTGGATAACGATGGAAAGGTTGCCTCAATTTATACCTGCTATGGTTAATATTGTTTGCTCCTAATAAAATGAGTGCTCTAGTACAGGTTCTAATGACAGGTTAATGATAATTAACTTGATGCTTAAGCATTAATGATTACTTATCCATATTAAGCTTTTATGCAAAATGATGTCAAGCTAGCCCACTTCATATCAGCCTTGCATGATCCTTGGTGTCACTTATTTTTGGTTTATGACGGGTAAGTCTAGCTGAGTACCTTCTTGTACTCAGGGTTTTATCCCCACTTGTTGCAGGTTGTGTTGTATCTTGGCGACTACAAGAGTTGGTTGGCTCTTGCCGTAGTGGCGGAGTGTGATCACGGGCATGATCCTTCTGAGTTATCTTCTCTCTAATGCTTTTGTTGGAGATCGACCTTCATACTGGCATGTATTTGAAATAAGAGTGTTGTTAGTTTCAAATTACTTTGCTTCCGCTACTTTTGAACTTAAGTTGTAACAACTATGTTAACTCCGATGTATATTTTGAATTACTTGTGAAATGGTTGTAACATGTGACTTGTTATGTTGAATCACTACGATCTTGGCTTGTAAGAGTTGGTTGGTTTGAAATCCCGCGTGATTTCATTGGACTACCGGAGTTATATGGGCTCAAGTGCGAGAATTTGATCACTTCGGTGATTGTTTTTGTACTTGTGCTCTTATAATTTGGACGGTTCCGTTACAGCTGGTATCGGAGCAAGATTCAACATTAAACTTGTCGTATGTGTATTTAAAACAAATGTTTTGTTTTATAAAATCAGTTTTATCAACTTATAGCTATATATAGGTTTGTGAAAACTGAATTTTAAATCTAAGTATGCCAGTGGTCAATTTCCTTATGCCCATATAAGGATTATTAGGTGGCTTATATAAGTACTAACTTTGGGGTTTTTCATTTATGCATCTACGCCCAGGCCAAGGTATGTATGTGTGATAACTCTCCCACACTATGCTATCCGGTGTGTTAGATTAGAGGTAGCCTCCATATATGAAATAGCCATATATGTCGTTAGTTTACTTTTATGCAACATCGCACCTACGCTCAGGTAAGCGTGAGTTGTGAGAGCATGACCGTACAAACTGCGGTCTAGGGGAGAGCTAGTTTTGGTTACTGGATTATTTACATGTTACACACATGTATATATGAAGGTACTTAATTGTGGGTCATTGATGATTCGGGTAGTTTTGGTGCTACATATATATATACGGGGGTATATGTATATGGGAGTACTTAGAAGTTTACTTTCTTGCTTTCATTGTGTGCTATATTTGGGGAAATGTTGGGCTGCAATGAAACTTTTCTGCAGGTACGCTAACCACGAATGCGTAAGTCGAATGTAGCTGACGACTAGCTATATATCGAGAGAGTGTGTGTTATGCCACCGACATAGAACGTGATCGCCACCTTAGGTTGGCAATCTTGTGAGGACGAATAGGACGAAGCATGCATATTCATGATTGTTGCCTTATACATGGCTATGTTCCTCTCACCTTTCTTCAAATGATAAGTAACTTGTGATCAACGTAGTACACTATCTTTCTTGTGTGAAGCTAAACAAGAATGCTTTACTCCATGTTGCTTGAAAAAAAAAGTGTACTTAGTCTTGCTAGAAATAAGTGTGGTTATATGCTTGAAACGATAGATGTACTCTAGCTTAGCCTAGTGGTGGATATGTTGTTCACCTAAGTGTTTGCAATTGCTCTAGACCTCACTTAAGTAATTGTGATTCTTATTAATGAATTAAATTCATGTTGGTCTAAGGTAACAAAATTTAGAGCTACTAGAATAACATGTTGGTGTGCTCTCTTGTTAAGTAGAACAAAAGCAAGCTTTGTTTTGCTTGTTGGACGTTGGCTGCTAGAATAGTTTCAGTTGTAGTGATGCTTTCGTCCTCATAATGGTGTTTTCTGTAGTTATATAGAATACCAAAGTTGTAGCTAACTTACTTACCTAGCTTTTCCTAAAATTTCATGACCCTAAGTCTTATGGTTTGGGAGTTATAAATTTTAGAAGTTTGTTGTCAGAATCTGCTCATGTTCAGAACAGATCTGAATGTTTGCTTTATTTGACCTATGTACTTATGGAATCATGTCTTGGAAATATTAGAGGAAGTGTAGTACTTTTTCTAAGCTTTCCAAAATGCTAAAGATCACTACTTTTGATGGTCTAAATCTCTAGTTATGAGATTGCAAAATGGAATGACAGAATCTGTCCAAATCGGGGCAGAGATGTCTTCTTTGTCTTGTTTGGCCTTGTTAGTTATAGAATCATCCTAATACGATAATAAGAAGTTATAGACAATTTAATAAGCTTTACATAAAGTTAAGGATCACTTTTGTTAGGTTCCTAGAACCCCAGTTATTCATTTTTTTTTGAAGTTCTTGTCAGTTTTCTGTCCATATTGGTACAGATCTGAAACATTAGTATTTTTGGTCATGTTAATCTATGAATTTGCTTTTGGTATGAATAACTAAAGTGTAGTCATCTTCCTAAGCTTTCTAGAAAATCTAGTATCAACCTTTGTGGGATGTCTATAACCTTAGTTATAGTTGAAACAAGTAAGTATTGCGTTGTTGTCCAGATTCTAGGCACATTCTAAGTTGGCTTCCTTAGCTAACGTTGTTTTGAGCTGAACTGGTAGTTAGTTCATGCTTGAGATAAATGATTGTTTTAGGTGAGTCTTGTGCATCGTATTGGTTGCTTAACCCATTCATTTGAATTTTCTCCAATGTCTGCTTGACTTTGATGTTGTATGTATGCTTGTTATCTAGGTAGTGCCCTACTTGTCACCTCGTTTGTCCTCGGTGAGCACACGAGGGTCACATAGCTTTATCCTAGAACAACGATCATGTTACATAATTCTATAGTTGTTGTCTTCAATTAGGTTCTCTCTCTTAGGAGCCTGAGCCTGTAGACGTGGTGATTATCCCTTGAATGTTTGTATCCATGTCGTTGCTTGACCGAAAGCCCAAAGTTTTGTTCTCCTATATGTTTGTATAAGCCATGGATGTTTTCCAACCCTTTTTGTGAAGACCCTTATCGATTGACCAACCAAGTTAATTTTTATCAACGCTACCCTTTGACCATGGTTCGTACGTTGCTAGTTGTGGAGACTGTACCCAAATCCATGTTGGACCTACCGATTGCCGCTCCTACAAGTGATCTGTTGCAATGATAATCTTTCGTTGTCTGATCTCAAAATTGTGTGCTTGAAAATTCTTGCATCTACCATATCAACTCAATCTTTGAATGGTACCTCAATTTTGTCCATGAAGTTTGATTAAGCCATCTTCAACCTTCCCAAGTCTTGGGATGTTTATCAATCTTGATCTCATGTTGTTGCTCAACATGATCGAATCTCCGTTAATTAATTATCTGGTAGTTTCCTTAGTCGACGCTAGGATCCGTGGAATTACGCAAAAATCGCCGGCTTAGTCACCTTCAGCAATGGAGCTAGGTTCTCTTGTGAGGCGTTTTGATCTGTGAATAGCTTCCCTGTTGATTCTAAACCTTCTGACTACCTTTACTTGCTATCCCTCCTTGGTATGGTGCTTGTTCGGACAACCCAATCTGTGCCATTTGAAATTCCTCATCGGGTGTATGTTCAGTAATGGTGTTATGAGTAGCAACTAATGGTGCCGCGACGAAACCGAGGGCCTCCTGTGGGTGCACACACAAGGTTGTGCTGCTCGGCACGCGCTGGTATCATGATTTCTAATCATAATGCATTGCAGAACAACACTGATGTGATTTTCACGTGACCTTCTTCCTTGGTTGTCTTCCCATATCTTATCGTAAGACCCATATCTCAGACCGGAAGTAGTAGAACTTCCATTTGAAGTTATATAAAGGATAATCTTTGAAGAACAGGTCACCGACATAAACATTAACATACTACAAGAGGTGGTAGACAAGTGACTCTACTTAGTTGTCCCAGTATTGACGAACGTCATCTAGTGAGCAAAGTATCTCATCTCTGTTGGATAAACAGGACACACAACACTTACTGTTGGACAAGTCATACGTTGGATCAGACTCGATCGTCACATTATGCAAGTTTTAACCTTTGTATGCATAATGGCCATACAATCGAAATCAACCATCTCTGGTGTGATTCCTTATCTGTAGCCTTCAATGTCCGTCAACTATCCACATCAGCCACTGTTGTTGTGGTCGAAAGTGAAGATTTGGAACTTTTAGTGTTGAGAGACAACTGATTAGTTACCAATAGGAAGGTTAATCTCCAGCTAGGTAACGACTCTTTGGTAGCTACGAAGGCTATGTCTTACAGAGCAATAACCAACAAGAAGTTAATCAACTAGCCAACAACTTGAGTGATATTCTATCTTTTAGAGCCATTGCGATCAAGTCAATTCTGACTTGGACAATCACACAGATAGTGCAAGATGTTCAATCAGCTTCGGTGAAGAATTAGAGGAATGCACGCCCCAGTTTCGATCAACATCCACGTGCCCTTAGGTGCCACCAATGGTTTGTTCATCACTCTATGGGACGATCTCTTAAGTGGTCTTAAGGATCCTGTTGTACACCCTTTCGCTTTACTTTTATGTTCTCTCATCAACATTTATTGGGACAATCAAGGGTTCTACGAGTAAATTTGCAACTCAAAAGCAATCTGAAAAGTGTCAAACAACAGATTTCCTATCTTAGAGCTGCTGTTTGATCCCAAAGAGGAAGCCTCAAGGTGAAAGGTTGGCCTGGCAAAGTTGCTACACTGCAAGTCAACTCAACTTACAGTGCAACTAAGTCACCAAGGAAAGTTTTACTCAATCGCTTGGTGGTAGACTACTCCCCGCGGTTAAGTGAAGAATTACAACTTTTGTTGTCCTTAAGGCCTCGCTACATCTTTCTTCGGGAATTATTTTCCTAAGATGACATACTTTGGTACCTTATAAATGTTTTACCCAAGAGGTTGCATCTGATTCAACCCAGATAACTGTTGTCTTGGATAGAAGAATCTTCTTAGATAACTGTTGGCAGAAATATGATGCCGACAGAGTCAGCTATCACATTCACTGACCATCGATAAACTCAGATAATACAGTGTTGTCATCAGAGAAAGAGAACTGCACACATGGAACTGCAAGTAGTTTTCCATTAGTTGGTGTCTAAATGAATGAACATTTACAACCAACATAGACCCCGTCTATTAGTTAGTTAGTATCCTATAGTCTCAGAGTATGTTTATCATCTATGATCTCACCCTTTTGGAAGGTGTGCTCAAGCCATTTTGGTAGAGTACTGCTTTTCAAACTTTATGAACATCAAGTCATTGCAATGAGTATCCTTCTAAAAATTTTGGTCTAATGTAAAGTTCATACGGACTATGTTGTGTTCGCTAAAGAATCAGATACTTGTTAGTGGTTCGCTCATGGACCAAATGATCTCCGTACACTGAGAATGCAGTACGTGCTATCTTGGATTCCTCCCAAAGTAACAATGATTCATGAAAGTCAATGAAGGAAATTCTTCAGACAAATTTTACCATAAAGAGTAAATATCAGAAAGTGCCTTTGACCAAGTTGTTCACCGATGTTGAAGATTTGTAGCTGAATGCTATAGCAAATGTTGGGAACTAGATGACGTGCCTCTCTTCCTTAAAAGGTCTTCCATTCCGAATCTCGGGACGCAATTCTTTTAAGGGGGGAGGGCTGTAACACCCCAGGTGTTTATCACCAATTAAGCAGTGGGTTTGAGCTCAAACATGATAGATTAAGTGGAGATGACGATGTCAAGATCAACCTACGGAGATGAGCCTACCCTAAAGTTGGATGTTGCACCATTGCTTTACATATAGGCCCCTTTTTAAGATATATACTTGGGTGGTGTTATTGCAATATGTTCATGTGTCTCACCTTGGTACCTATCTATATTGATCCCTGGAAAAGTTTCATGAAGTTTGGAATCAAAAAGTCACATGAAATGATAAGTTATATGCTTGTTTGGATTATAACTAAAACTTGCCTTGTGTCCCATGGGAACTAGTGTTGTGCAACATACAAATGCAATATGTGCAACACATCTTGGACACATGTGGAACACCCTAGTGGAACATGTGTAGCATATATCTTGAAACAACCACATGAAACAACTATAGCATTTCATTTGAGTTCTATGTTTCAAGGCATGTGAGGCCTACACTTTTGTGCAACCTATGCATGGTGGGTATGTTTGGCCTCTACAACACCTTAACTACACTTAGGACACATCATGGAACAATGTTCATGTTGATCATTTTGCCTAATTGTGCTTCTAAGTGATGGTTGACCATGTATGGACCCTGAAACACTTTTATTTGATCATTTCAAAAGTGTGACTTAACAACTTTGTATGGCTGTGCACCCTGTAGCAAAGTTGTAGAAAATTTTATAAGGAACAAAAGTTGTAAAGGTGACAAATCTTGAAAAGGTGCACAACATGTCCAAAAATGTCTAACAAGCCAGAAATTCCATGCTGTTAGCCATCCTGAAATTTTCTAAGTGTTGGGGTCGAATTTCAGTTTCATGTACCTTACTTTGGAGCTTTATAGCTTGCAACACAAGCTGATCCAGGCCTTGATCCTTAAATAAAAGTTGTAGAACATATCATGGGGAATAAACTTTATGTACTGTCCCAGAGCTAATTCAGTACTTAGCATGGTCAAATCGAGCTCACGAAATTGAATCCAATGCTATTTTCAGGGTTCGAATTTTGGCTAAGTCTGAGAACTGGAGTTCGTCAGTTTCAGTTTCATTGTAGCTCTCTTTGGGAATTAATATCTCTTAAACCGTTTTGAATTGGACCAAACTCCTTTAATCAAAGTTGTTGTACTCATATATCTCTAACACATCATCTATTTAGTTTCTCAAATAACTAATCGGGTTGAGAGATATAGAGAAGAGAAAATGGAGTTTCAGTCGGCGTGCGATTGGGCTGCAGATTTCAGTTTGAGGTTCCTTCTTTCGCAGCTCCATATCTTCCAATCTAGTCCGAGTTAGCTCTTGATCCTTAAAGCAATGTTGTTCACCTCGTAAAGATCTACAACTTTGCTTCTTGCGCTGTGACCAAACGCCAGCTGAATCGGGAAATAAGGAAGGAAGAAAAGGAGGCTTCAGTTGTATGTTTGAGGTGGTATTGAAAATTTTGAATCGGCAGTAGCAGCAGCCATGGCCACCACGCGTAGGGGTCTGCTGCCGCGTGGCCGACGCTCTCTCGCATGTCCACCACGTCGCCGTGCACGTCGATTTGGAGAGCCCGAGCACTCACTTGTCCCTCCTGCTCGCTCACTCGCCCTATCTCCCTTGCCCCCTCTCATTCTCTCGCTCTCAACTCGTGCGACAGAGCTGCAGCCATGGATGCCCGTGGAAGCTCCATGGCCACCACCATTCTCCCACCTCAGGCACCTCGAAGTCCAGCAGCCACCACCTCCAGCTCCGCCACCCGCTCCCGGTTCCCGTGCGCCCCTCCCCGGCCTCTCGTCACCACCGTAGCACACTGCCACCGGAGCCACTCTCGTCGCCGCCGCTGGCTGCCATGGCCGGACCACCACGAGCCGCCTCGGGCCAAGCCAAGAGCACCATGAGGTGCGCCTCGTGATGGATATGCTCCGCCGCCACTTTTCCCCCCACCGCCGGCAAGCCGTCCCCGGCCGGTGCAGTGAGCCCCCCCCCGACGACCCCCTCTGTTGATTCACGTCAAGGACTTCGTTCTTGAATTTGACAAAAGGGAGGGTCCTATATGCGAAGCCTTAGACTCATGTGAATAGTACTCCAGGGACTGATTTGTTGTAGTTTTTGCTGATTTTTGAAAATTCATAGTAAATCATAGAAAATTCGTAAAATAGCAAATGAGGACTTTTTGGAATCCTTGTGAAATTGTCTATGCAGTAGATCTATAATATAGAATATTTTATTTTAATGTTTTTGCTGTAAAAATAGATTTTTCAGATTAGGTTTTCAATGCTAGTCGCATTTGTCTTTTTCATAACTATAAATTTAGAGCTCAAAATGAAGTGAAATTTTTGTGGAATGCTACTCATGTGATGTTTGATGTGTGGTAAAAATTTCATGAATTTTTGTTGTAGTATGAGTGAGTTATTGATTCATCTTGGTCTCACATGAATTCTTGCATATCCATTTGTCTTTTTCATAGAGGTTGATGTACTTATCTAAATGGCTTGAAATTTGTACAGTAGACTTTTGGGAGCATATATAGGTCATTGTAATTTTGGTAGAATTTATTGTGCACCTTTGATAGGTGTTCATAATTCCACCTAATTATCTAAATAAATTAAGAAAATGCATTAAAAGAATTTATTTAGGAATGGACACTATGTTTTATGGTGTTCATTAGTCATGTGTGACATGTTGGTGAAGTTAGTTTTGTCCAATTATATGTTTGCAACATAAGTTAATAATTATTTCTTGCAATTACTAGTTTCTGGACAGTTCTGGGGGCAATGTAGATTACCCCATGTTAATTATGTTTTCTGAGCACCTTGTCTATAACAAAGTTGTATATAATTCATGTATCTAGCTTGTGTTAAAATTTGGTGGCATTTGGTCAAGTAGTTTTTGAGTTATAGATGTTTAAAGTCAGGTTCCAGATTTGGTTGCTCTCTGTTTGGAGCAGACTAGAGTCTGTAGTTTCATCTTTTCGACCAATTAAACTTGGGAATCAGGCTTAGTGGATATTAAATAAATTATAGACAATTTCATAAGCTTTCCAGAATGTTTTCTTGCGAGTCATTTGGATTTAGAGATCTTCAGATATGATTGATTTACTCAGCTACTGCATGTATGTCCAGAATTTTTGAAAATACATGATTGCTTGGTTACTTTGCTTGTGTATTGCTAAGTGTGACTCATATCTTTGGTGATTAAGCTAGTACACCTGAGACTTTGTAAATCTTATGTCATGCTTGGTATTGCTTTCTTTGCTAGTTTAGCATGTTTGTTTGTGTAAGGTTACTTAAGTAATGTGATGTGCTTACGTGTCTTTACTATAACCTTATACTTGCCTTGATTAACGTGTGATGCATCATCTATTGCATTTCCTTGTATTCATGTACTTGCATCTTGCATTTTATTTAGGTACGCTAGCTAAAACGCGTGAAAGATGTGGTGTTGGAGCCAAACCCGAAGACGGTGTTTGGTGGAACTATCCCGAAGATGGAAGTACTCAGCGAGTTTCTTCTGACCAACACTAACTTGAGTCGGATCCCAGGCAAGCCCCGGAGCATTATAAGCCTCCTATCTTCAAAGCAATTAATTCTATATATGTTATAAGTATTGTTGCATTAAGTGATAGGAGTTGGTTGGAAACTCTTGCTGCATTATATCATTCCTTGTCCAGATATATGAATCCCTGAATCCTACATAGACTAGAATCGAGTAGATGCTTAGCCCTGCTTTAAGCGGTAGAAGTCAGGTGATTTCCTGTCACCTGTGAGATGTAGGGATATTCATATATGGCACGGTTGGCTTTATTGCTATCGTAAAATGGAACCATGTGTTAATAAAATGAAATGAGACCGGGCGGGATGAAGATAGTGAAGCAACAAGGCATGGAGGTCTTGGGTGTGGATCTATCCCCGTCTGAGTCGTTTAAGGACCGATTCGCTGTACGTCCTTGAGTCATGTTGAACGCAGTCTAACACTTAGTTGGCCGGATAAGTCGTTCCGACCGCGAAGCCGAGTAATATGATTCAGGCCGGGAATCGAATGGTAGGTTGCTTCTTGGAGGAGAGAAAGGATGTGCTTGGGGACATTGGCGTGAGACCAAGGGGGGGTTAGAGTCCCTATCACCTGGCAGAGTGTCGCCCTTGGGGTCATGACATCATTCGGACCCGCGATTCCTGAATCATATGAAAAGGTGGCCTGTGCGACCCTGGCAGGGGTCTGCACGGTGAGTGTTAGAAATACCCCTCCAGCTGGATAGGAATTCGATTCGAATCGCCGTCGCTCCCGGTTAGTGAGCACTTGACTTGAGCAGCGGCAACGTAGATTCCATTAAATTGAACAGATGGTTAATTGGATAACGATGGAAAGGTTGCCTCAATTTATACCTGCTATGGTTAATATTGTTTGCTCCTAATAAAGTGAGTGCTCTAGTACAGGTTCTAATGACAGGTTAATGATAATTAACTTGATGCTTAAGCATTAATGATTACTTATCCATATTAAGCTTTTATGCAAAATGATGTCAAGCTAGCCCACTTCATATCAGCCTTGCATGATCCTTGGTGTCACTTATTTTTGGTTTATGACGGGTAAGTCTAGCTGAGTACCTTCTTGTACTCAGGGTTTTATCCCCACTTGTTGCAGGTTGTGTTGTATCTTGGCGACTGCAAGAGTTGGTTGGCTCTTGCCGTAGTGGCGGAGTGTGATCACGGGCATGATCCTTCTGAGTTATCTTCTCTCTAATGCTTTTGTTGGAGATCGACCTTCATACTGGCATGTATTTGAAATAAGAGTGTTGTTAGTTTCAAATTACTTTGCTTCCACTACTTTTGAACTTAAGTTGTAACAACTATGTTAACTCCGATGTATATTTTGAATTACTTGTGAAATGGTTGTAACATGTGACTTGTTATGTTGAATCACTACGATCTTGGCTTGTAAGAGTTGGTTGGTTTGAAATCCCGCGTGATTTCATTGGACTACCGGAGTTATATGGGCTCAAGTGCGAGAATTTGATCACTTTGGTGATTGTTTTTGTACTTGTGCTCTTATAATTTGGACGGTTCCGTTACAAGATTGGTGTGTCACTCTCCACCTAAAACGATAGTTACCTTCTACCTGACGGAAGATCGGGAATCATGTCCCCATCAAATAGGCCCTTATCTTAGCTTGGTTCGCTAGACAAAGGGGTGGAGGTAGAGGGAATGGTGGCGGTCCCGTGGACGTGATCTGGCGGATGGGGGTGCGGTGTTGAGCATGTGCGACGGCGGCGGAGCTCGCGGCACGACAACAGCTTAGTCGCCCACTTTGGCGAGGACTGAGGGAGGAAGAAGGAAATGAAATGGAAAACCCGACGAGGGAGCGGCATTTTACTTTCACAGGCATGCAAGCACGATGCCATGGTGTCCTATGCGCGCTTGGGGCGAGACACGCGACGGCTAGACTCTGGCATCGATCGGCCACGGCTCGACTGAAGGAACTGAATCCGACTGAATCAAGGGCCCCGGTGACCGACTGACAGCCGAAGTTTGACACTCCAGATCTCCCCAACCAGGCCGAATCAGTGAAAACTATAAACATCAAAGTTGTAGAGGAATGTGAGGTCTACAAGTTTGTCAATAGGAGCTTGAGCTGGTTCAGCAAGGTTTGAGAGTTAAAAGGTTCTAATGTAGGGTACTGTGAAACCGGCTTTCAGTTTAAGACTTAGCCAAAATACTAAGTCACAAAACAGCTACTACCACTGACTTGTGGGCCACTTTTGAGGGTGTTCTGGTCATTTTCATAAGATGTCCATATTGAGACTTTTGTTCCTTATGAAATTCTCTACAACTTTGATTAAGGGTACTCCTCCATGCAAGATCTCTAAGCTAGACTTTTTAAACTGTCAAACTAAAGCATTCTAGGGCCCAAGGCTTGGTCAACATCACATAGGAGGGCATTTTGGTCACTTGGTCAACATGAACATTGTTACACTAATGATCCTAAGTGTGACTAAGATACTATAGGACATAATTGACCACTGTACAACTTGGTTACACTAACTTCCAATTGTCACATAGGTTGAAACAAACAAAACAAGTATTTCAACTAAAATGTTGCAACACCATGTTGCATATGTTTCAAGCCCTTGTTGCAACAAGTAATCTCATCATGTTATACCACCAACATTGGCATGTTTCAAAGTATAAGACACCCATGTTGCCTATACATGTTGCACTACTCACATCTCATAAGCTACACATTTTGAAACAAACTTAATAAAGTATGTTGCACACTCATGTTGCAAGACAAACAAATGCATAAATGAATGGAATGATGCTCATGCTTATGAAATGCAGGTGCAATTATGGGAGCCAAACACCTGGGGGTTACAGCCCTCCCCCTTATAAAAATCTCATCCCGAGATTTGGAAAGCATACCATTGTTGATAGAATTTCTTATAACCCTCTCGTAAATAATCTTCTCTTTCCCAAGTAGCATCACTCTCACTACCTTGATTACTCCACATTACTTTATACCACTTAACCACTCGACTTCGAGTTACCCGCTCTCGAGTGTCAATCACACGAACTGGCTTTTCCTCATACGTTAGATCAGATTCTACCTCGATGTCCCCTAACAGAACTCTTTCTTCAGGAACCCAAAGACACTTCTTTAACTGAGATACATGGAAGACATTGAAAATGGCGCTCATTTCAGGAGGTAACTGGATCTTATATGCGACAACTCCACTTTTTCCTATGATCTGGAAAGGACCCACGTATCTTGGTGCAAGCTTCCGCTTCACACCAAAGCATTGTACACTCTTCATAGATGAAACTTTCAGATAGATGAAGTCTCCAACTTCAAACTCAATCGGTTTTCTACGGCGATCAGTGCAACTTTTCTGTCTAGATTGGGCTGCAGCCATATGTATTTTGATGGTACGGACTTGTTCCTCAGCTTGCTTAGCAAAATCAATACCATAATACCTTCTTTCACTGGCTTCTACCCAATTCAGTGGGGTTCTACACTTATGACCGTACAATGCTTCGAATGGGGCCATCTTAATACTCTCTTGATAACTATTATTATATGAAAACTTAGCTAAGGGCAACCATTTCTCCCACGAACCCTTGGACGAAACAACACACGCCCTCAACATATCTTCTAAAATTTGGTTAACTCGTTCGGTCTGTCCTGCCGTCTGGGGGTGATATGCAGAGCTTCTCACTAGCTTGGTTCCCAGAAGATGATGCAAGTGGTCCCAAAAATGAGCAGTGAACTACGGACCTTGGTCAGAAATAATAGTCCGAGGGATCCCATGGAGTCAGACTATCTAATTGAAGTACAACTCAGCATAGTCGGTAGGATGATAGTCTGCTCGGACAGGAATGAAGTGAGCCGACTTGGTTAAACGATCTACAATTACCCAGATAGAGTTATGATTCTTAACAATAGGAGGAAGTCCAACAATGAAATCCATACTTATCTCCTCCCATTTCCAACCTGGGATAGAAAGTGGCTGAAGCAATCCAGCTTTCATATGCACAGCTTTAACTCTACAACAAGTATCACACCTAGCAACATATGCAACTATCTCTTTCCGCATCTTAGTCCACCAATAGTATGGCTTCAGATCGTGATACATCTTACTGCTACCCGGATGGATGGACAACTTAGAGGAATGTGCTTCAGACATAATATGATTCTTAAGCTCCCGGTCCTTAGGCACAACTAACCTATCCTTAAACCATAGCACACCCTCCTCATCTACTTGAAAATGCTTAAGTTCTTGCTCTTTCATCTTACGCTGGATGTGGAATATGACGGGGTCAGTCTTTTGGAGCTCAATAATTCTACTCTTGAGAGTGCAACTGACAATGATATGGTGCAGAACTGCTGGGTGTAGAAGGTGAGACAGATGAAAATCACTTTCAACTAAGGAATGGCAATGAGACTTACGGCTTAAAGCATCGGCAACCACGTTTGCCTTGCTAGGATGGTAGTGCACTTGGAGATTATAATCTTTAATCAACTCAAGTGATCTCCTTTGACGCATATTCAACTCGGGTTAGGTGAAGATATATTTGAGGCTTTTATGGTCAGTATAGGTGTTGCATACATTGCTCAACAGATAATGTCGCTAGACTTTCAAAGCATGAACAACTGCAACGAGTTCTAAGTCATGCGTTGGATAATTCACCTCATGTTTCCGAAGTTGACGAGAGGTATATGCAATCACTCGGCCTTCTTGCATCAGAACAACTCCCAAACTTATGCCTGAGGCATCACAATACACATCAAATGGTTTCTCGATATCTGGTTGCGCCAAAACCGAAGCCGAGGTTAGGAGGGTCCGCAGTCTGTGAAAAGCTGCATCACACTTAGGAGTCTAGACAAACCTAGTGTCTTTTTGCAGCACCGAGTCATTGGCTTGGCTATTTTAGAGAAATCCGGGATGAAGCGACAATAATAGCCAGCCAACCCTGGAAAACTCCGAACCTCGTGAACTGAGATAGGAGCCTTCCAGTCTAGTACTTCTTGTACCTTGGTGGGATCCACCATAATTCCAACATCGGACAACACATGCCCAAGGAAAGGTACTTCACGAAGCCAGAATTCGCACTTACTAAATTTTGCATACAATTGATGTTCACGTAGTCTTGTGAGGACTATACACAGATGTTCAGCGTGATCTTCCTCATTCTCAGAATACACCAAGATGTCATCTATAAACACCACCACAAACTTGTCCAATTCGGGCATAAACACCGAATTCATCAAGTACTTGAAGTGCGTGGGGGCGTTGGTCAAGCCGAAGGACATAACAAGATACTCATAGAGACCGTATCTTGTAGAGAAAGCAGTTTTTGGAACATCTTTAGGATGAATTTTAATTTGATGATAACCAGACCTTAGATCAATCTTGGAAAAGACTTTGGCTTTAGACAACTGATCAAACAAGATGTCAATGCATGGTAGAGGATACTTATTCTTGATAGTAACTGCATTCAGAGGTCTATATTCTACACACATCCGCAATGATTGTTCCTTCTTCTTTACAAAGCTAGCAGGACATCCCCATGGAGATGAACCAGGACAGATCAGCCCCTTCTTCAAAAGTTCATTCAACTGGACTTTAAGTTCAGCTAGTTCATCTGGAGGCATCCTATAGGGTCTTCTAGAGATTGGTGCCATGTCAGGCAACAACTCTATTTTAAACTCCACATCCCGATCCGGAGGCAATCCCAGCAAATCATGGGGAAAGACGTTAGGAAACTCGCATACTACAGGAATATCCGCTATGGACTTCGCTTGCACCGCATGAACTTCACCAGAAAGATCGATTTTTCGAGGAAGTTTTACTAGAAAACCTTTCTGATCAGTAGGATCTCTGAGCATAACTACCCGGGTGGATGTATTAATGAGTACCCCATTCTGACTCATCCAATTCATGCCCAAAATAACATCTGTGCCTAGTCCAGGCAAAACCACTAAGGTAAGGAAGTACTTTCGCCCTTCTATTTCAAATTCTACATCCTTTACTACTTGATTTGTGGGAATATTACCACTTGCAGCTCTAATGCAATAACCCCCATCTTCAACAGTATGTAATTTGTGTGCAAACTTTGATGCAAACATAGGACTGATAAATGAATGCGAAGCACCTGAATCAAATAACACCACTGCGGACTGTTGGTCAACTAGGAACTTACCAGCAGTAACTACCTCACCAGATGGAATTTCTTCAATGCTATTGTAATGAGATTGCCCCTGCCAGGCACCTTGGTTTGCATTCTTCTTAGGATAAGGGCAATTCCTGGACCAATGACCAGGCTTATTGCAATTCCAGCAGGGCATGTTATTGGGAGGAACACTGGAGCTGCCTTGACTAAAACTACCCTTAGAAAGAGAAACTGTATAAGCCTTGTGAAACTCAGTCTTGACTGGAGCCTTCTTTTGCGGGGGATGGAACTTAACACCCGTTGTAGGAGGACGAGAAGGAGCCCTCAGTGCAACTGGAGCTTGGGACTGTGAAGCACCCGCCTCAAAGGCCCTCTTGTGGCTCTTAGAAGCAGCATAGATAGAATTGTTGTTCTCTTGGGTCAGGGCATCACTGATAAATTCATTGAAAGTGGCACACTTGCTAGTACCCATGGTCTTCATCAACTTTGGTCCGAGGCCATGCTTGAAACTAGCAATCTTCTTTGCATCTGTATCAACAAACTCAGTTGCATATCTTGCAAGGTTATTGAAAGCTTGCAGGTATTCAGTCAAACTTTAATTGCCTTGGGTTAACTTCATAAACTCAGTGTGCTTCATTGCCATTAACCTGGGAGGAATATAATTCCATCGGAAAGCTGCCTTGAACTGTTCCCACGGAAGTTGGCATTAGGGGGTAGTGTAGAGCGGTAATGACTCCACCAAATACCAGTTGGACCATGCAGTTGATGCAAAGCAACTCGGTCTTCAGCTCATCAGTCAGACGAAGCAGACGGAACTTCTGCTCAATGGTATTTATCCACTCATTAGCTTGCAGAGGTTCCTCCGCCTCCTTAAAGAGTGGGGGCTTGGTGTCGGGGAAGTCCTTGAAATCACTGTGTTGATTTGGTTCCGATCCCTGACGACCATGTCGAGCATCCTGATTGACTAAATGGCGCATAGCGTCTGCTAACAGGCGCTGACCTTCAACCACTGTCTACATCAATTCTGCTGGGGTGGATGGTGGCGGCTGTTCCTCATCCTCCACACCATGACCACAACGGAGGTTGTACGCCATCTGCAAAATGCATAGCCAATGAGCACTGACGATGTGGGAAATTTGTAGATGAATTGTGTAAATATGCCGAACTGATTTCATTGGGAAAATGAATTTACATAACAACCGAGGCACAATAATTCATCACAACCACACAACCTCATCAAGCGCATCAATTGACGCATTCATGCGATGTACTTAACAAACAATACTATCTCCCAATGAAAAGATGGAATTTATTAAAGGCTCACATACATGGAGCACAAACGTGTCTGCTAGGTTACATCCATACCATCGGGGTTCCACCTTACATAACAGAGGCGTCCTGATTCGGTCTAAACTTCTAACCAAATTAGGAAAGGATACCCAAGGAAAAGATCACGAGGAAACAACACATTGGGTAGAGTTCCATGATGGACCATGACTAGCCGCCTCGATACCAGCGCGTGCCAAGTAGCACAACCTTATGTCGCGTGCCACAGGAGGCTCTCGGTTTCGTCGCAGCACCGGAGGGTACTAATCGTGACACCATCACCGAACACAACACAATGAGACATCTCTTGTGACCAAAATTTAGCATGTTTAAACAAACATCTAGGATAACATAGGGTTCGATGTTACATCCCAAAAGGCAAGTTATTACAAAGCCCCGCTCCCACACATGGAGGGCACAAAAGATAACCCTAGCGCAGTAGCTATGCGATGAGCTAAACTAAGCATCGTCCTCCGAGTCAGTGTCGAAGATCTCCCCGCCATCCTCATCACTTGCAGGCTCTAGCTCCTCATCTTCTTCTTCTTCTTCTTCTTCTTCTTCTGGTGGAACATCTTCTGGCCCATAGATCTCAATGTCGTCATCACCTTCAGCCATGATGACCCCCGAGCCCATCTCCTCATCTTCGTTATTGTCATGGGGAAGCAGAGGATTGAGTTAATTGTTTAGCAGGTGCACTTCCTCATGAAGATTGTCGTTGTATTCTTCTGCAGCTGCTAACTGTTGCTCAAGCTCCACCTGGCGAGCTCTCAAGATGTTCTCTTTGTGCCAGGCTTCATCTCGCTAGTTCATCACATGGACCAGCATGCGCTAACAGTTGCGATGAGCCACTGTCAACCTTTGAACCGCAAGTGTTTCCTGATCTCTATCATGTATCACTTGCTCCAGCTGTTGCTGAGCCGCATCTCTAGCAGCAGTCACCTTAGCCAACTTGGCCCTCAACCTTTCCGCCTCGGTGGGCTCAGGGTGGGGCTCACGTGGAGCGAGCTGGTGTCGAGGAACCCAGCCTCCAGTGGACTTGCGAGCAGTCCTCTTGGTGCGAGCCATCTGTAGCAACAAGGTATAACTTAAAGTGAGGATAATTTACGGGATACAAAATTTAATTTAGTCGGGACAATCGAATTTTTAAGGAGGGAGTAATATGAAATGTATGACATGAATTAAACATGATGCATGCACATTCCGTACGCCCTCTCACCCTAGTAGAATCATAAACTTCTAACGCTAGGTGGTGGCATACATACGCTCTCTCATATACGCGAAACTATCAGTCTACTCGTTTACGCTGTTAGTGTACCGGCAGAAAATCTCTTTTCAGCCCAATAGTTTCCCAATATAAGTATGCAAGCAAGCAGTAAACTAAATACTTTCCATATACACATCCCCCGATGTATATACTTCAGTATCACAGCTACCCGACAGATATACCCACAATTAAGTACTTTCATAATTACATGATGGAACATGTAAGTATGCAAGTAACCACAGCTACTCTCCCCTAGACCGCCGATTGGACGGTCATGCTCTCACAACTCACACTTACCAGAGTGTCAAGGTTGTTGGGCATTCTTAACGTCATTACCAAAAGTAGACTTAGTTTTCTAATTCTGATAACGGCGCCAAAAATGCCGAACCTATCCCTCATGCCACTTAAGCCAAGTTGTCATCCCTAGCATGACATGAGAGACGCGGTATTGAAATATGCAACTGCTCTTCTAAATAAATAATAAATAAGATCTGCAAGCGCACAGATTAATACCGATGTAGCATTTTAACCGGGAAGTATTCTAGGTATCGTTATTTATATTTTTACCACTGGGAAGGGATTACTAACATCAATGTTGATTATGGAATGGAATATAGGAATGAGTATCAATCATTGCATGTATAAGTGAGAGCATTCATCTATCTCTTGCATACAGGGGTAAGTGTCACATAAAATATAGATAAAGTATGAATGGTGACAAAGATAATTAATCTGATCAGCTAGCCACATATAATAATGATAAGCACCTCAACAGATATTCTAGCAAGTCATTAGCATGGTATTAGGACAAACTACAAGGATATTTCCTAAGTTATTCTTAACTATAAAGTCTAGCATATCATAGTTAGTGCAAGTACACTTGGCAATCATTGCGAGAAAGGACTACGCCCATGCATAGTGATATTATCAAGGAAGATGAGAAACATAGCAATCACTCCCCCGTAATAATGTTGCTCTGCCTGCCTTACACACGGGGGGGGGGGACTATATAAGAACCAACGAAGCTGTCACCATCGCAGACCACCCCACGATCCGGCATATAAGGTGCAATCGCAGATAAATATGATCTAAGCACCACGCCTACACAATATTTATCATTTACCCATGGATCCGATGGATAAACGCTATACGATCCTAAACATGTATATAATTCCAATCTAACTAAGCCAAGCGTATAACTACGATAAACTAAGAACAATATAATCGCAAACATAAACAAGTAGAGCATAGTCATAATCAATATATTGAAATAGAACAAAGTTGTATTCATAATATTGAAGAACAAAGATGAACAATGAAGAACAGTAAAGGAATTACCAAGAATCCTCTTGACAGATCTGGAAACCAATCGAAGATTGACTCCTTCTAGTTCTAATCCTATGTAGCTATGCTATACTAGAGATCTAGTTTATTTGGTGGCTCTAGGGCTTGATCAGAGACTCTCCTCCTGAGATTAGGGTTTGAAGAATGAGAATGAGGGAGTGCCTCCTCCAGGGGCCAGGGGTCCTGCTTATATAGCCCCCTCAAGTGAACGTGGGCCGTCGGATCAAACCGACATTAATCGCACGGTTTTCCTTGATCCCTTAGGTCGGTGGAGCATAATCCGTGAGACGGAGCCTGATTGGCTCTCAGGCCAGGGTGGGCGCCCTAGGGAGCAGGGCGGGCGCCCTGCCTCCGGGCCCGTTCGGCCTCCCATTCGATCTCGTGGCTTCTGGAGTCTTCTACATGATAGAAAATCGGTGAACACGTTATTATCTCTATGTAAACCCGACGTGTGGGCCTTTCCTCCGTATTTTCTGATAACCCCCTTCAGAAATAGACAAACACCAAAACTCGTGGAATTCTGTCAGATAAAACCCTAAGTCTAGGTGTTGGTTGCATTTGGATCCTTTTCTTTATTTATTTGATAACTATATTTGGTACTTAAGGACCGTCAACAAACTCCCCCAAGCTTACCTCTTGCTCGTCCCTGAGCAAGGATAGACTCATTATGGATCGGAAGTTGCTGCAACGCCTTTGAACGTTGACGGTACATATGCTTTCAAATAAGGTCTCATCCCTGAGTTAGAGTAAACTGTCAAGACTTAAAACTTACTCATTTTACCTTTCACCATGGGGCTTGCAACCGTCACCTGCATCTTGAGTGGTTAAAAGATAGAACGGTCTAGTCAAACGCCATGTCTCTTATTCTTGATCAGCTATAACTCTGGAGTTTTTGCAAATTTTTCAAATAAAACTCAGAGATTCCTTGTATGACTTTCTCGGGTCTCTCTTTTGTGGTATTTCTGGATCCTTACCAAGGCAGTAATGGTATATGCCTTCTCTCTCAAAGTATGTGGTATTTATGGTATAAGGCGTAGTGACATTGCCTTCTCTCTCACCCTACTCTAATAAGGCTTTGATATCTGGAGCTCATAGGTGGGAGATACAGTATACATACTCATAGAACATTTATTGCATAGTCAAACCATGGATCCAGAGAAACAAGTCAATAAGTCAAATCAAGATGTGCATGTGTGGTGAATGAGTGGTGTATGGTGATAACAAAAGTCTAATGCTCTTTTTGAGGGAATACATACCTTTCTTGCTTTTTAAAACTTTTGAGGGGAATGAGATGCTCTATTTTTTTCTCTTCTTTTTCCTCTCAGGTGGGTATCTTGTACCCCTAATTCTACTGTCGGACACTTGTCCATTTTTACCTCTCATCTCACTTTTTCTTTCTTCGAGGTTCCGAGCACTTGCTCCTTTTTATTTCCTCGTTTTTATTTTTTTTAGAGCAATCTCCCTCTTTTGAAAATATAGCAAGTGGTAGTAGATAAAATAACTCGAGCATTAGCTTCACAGGGAATAACAGGAATGGGATAATGTTTTTGGCTATTCTCTCCCGGGTCAGGAGTAGAATAATTTTGGGTGAATCTGGAGATGGAAATGAGTGGATATATGTGGATGCGTACTTCCAGAGTAGAAGCAGCATGTATGAGTGAACGTGCAAGTGAATCTTGATTTTAACCACATGACAAGTTTCTAAGGGTCTACATAGCTTGACCACACTCAATGCCCATAAGCAGTAAGTAGTAAAAGTGCGGCTCTTAATCTAACAAGCATGTATATATGGCTGTGGTAGGAATTTAAACTCTCATCATACAGGAACTCATCATGCAACATTTTAAAGATTTTCAAAGATAAAATTCTCCAGAATTCTAGCATCTCTAGGAACAGATAAACAGCAGCTCAACCTTCCCATATCATATCCGCTAACAACTTAGACTTCAGATCAAGTTCTCTTCCCACTAGTTCAGGTTTAGAGCCAGTTTTAAATTATAACAGTTATGTCTAAACTAGAGAGAGAACAAATTTGAAAATTAGGCAGAGCAACTATTCATCATATCCATGCTAGAGTTTTATTTTCAAGATTCAGTTTAGCATAGCTACTTTATTTATTTATTAAACTAAGCAAATATATATAAACACAAAATATTTATTTGGGTTTTCATGATTATGCATCTTTTTATTTTAATAAAGCATAGGTATAAATGTAGATAAAAATACTTATCGGGATAAATGGGGGTGCTCTCCCCCAAGCTGGATCTTGACGTAATTTCTTCTGATGTAGCTAGCAGGTGCAGAGGTGTATTTGAATGTCGGCAGCACCCTGACAACGATTAGGATATCCTCCGTCTGCTAGTCTTCCTGAATTCTGTGGAGCTCAAATAGACAACAAAGCTTCGTGGAACTTGATTAAGCGTTAGCATAAATATCTAGCCTTTATCATGTTTGAGCTTCCTTGATAAATGTCACTCTCTATTTTTATTTTCATTTTTATAGAACAGAAAAAATATATTATTATTTTTTTATGCCACCACAGTGAATGTACTTATGGGTTTTATGCCACTCGCATACTCACATGGGGCTTACTGTTTTCAACATTTTTTAGACAGAATGAACATGATTAACTAAGCAATAATTAAAGGGAAAATGATAACTACCAAGTTTACCTCTTGGCACGGCGTTCGGTGTTTTTAAGTCCTCCGAACAAGACTTCTTTTCTTCTTAGTTGTCCTGGGATTTGGGTGGCGTAGACGGTGGTTCCGGCAGCGCCTCCTCTTCTTGTGTAACTGTCTTCACTTTCCATACCCGACTTGGTGCTTCGGTCTCCTGTTGTGTATCCTCGGGCCTTATGACCTCTCCTTCATAGTCTGCCCATACGTCCTTGATGGTTTGCCTCCTTTGGTTACGGTTACGTCGCCTTCTTCTTGTCCTGACCTGCTTAGAATCTTCAACTATATAGTTAGGGTCATTAAAGTAGCGGCGTATCTTTTCAGAGGGGAAATGCATATGGACTTCTCCGGTTCCAATGTAGATGATTGCTTTGACGGTGCCTAGGAACGGTCTTCCTAGGATGATGGGTGGATCGTACTCGTCGTCTCCCATGTCAATGACCTGAAAGTCTGTATGGACAAAATGATCGTTAATTTTAATAGGGACATCGGTTACTATACCTTCGACCTTTCGGGATGTCTGATCTGCCATCTGGAGCTGAGTGTATGTTGGTTTTAAGGGCATGGTTCCGTACAAGAGCTGATAGGTGACTGTGGCCATTATGTTGACGCCTGATCCAGTGTCGCAGAGCGCCTTCTGAAAGGAGTATCCATTGATTGAGCACTCAATGCTTGGCATGCCTCGGTCGCCCTTCTTGATTAGGAACGGCGACTTGGGTCGTCGGTCTTGACCTCCTTGAACTGCAGTGACCATCTTAGCTGATTCGGTCCATCCTTGGTTGTTCTTGTTCTGCTTGATCCTCCTGTTGGTCCTCTTCCTTGGTTCATGTTGGGGTTGCTCTGGGATTTGTGTAATCTTGTTCTTGAAGGAAAACATCTCCTTCCTCCCCTTGATGTTGAAGTTGATCTTCGCAGCGCTGGCGTAGATGACAGCTCCCGAGGTGTTCAGGAATGGCCTTCCTAGAATAACTGGTGACCTCTCATCGGACCCGATCTCTATCACCACGAAGTCAGCTGGAGCATACGAGGTACCAACTCGGGCACGCATGTTCTTTAATATTCCTTTAGGAAAGCTTAGTGTCCGATCTGCAAGCTGCAAACACATAGTTGTTTCTGATAAAGGATATGTAAAGAATTTTTCATAGAGTACCCTGGGCATAATGTTGACGCTGGAGCCAAAGTCACAGAGTGCTTCTGGGAAGTCCACCATGCCAATGGAGATCGGGATGACGGGGCGTCCTGGATCGCCTCTCTTGACTGGCAGAAGGTCATTATGTACTCCGACAGCGGGATTACTTCAATAGTTACCTGCATCAAACATGTCTACAAGATTTGCAGATTCTAATCCTTCCGGTTGTGATGGTATACCGGGGTTAGTAGCAGGAACAGCAGCAGCTATTTGATTTAACTGAGATTCAATCATTTTATTAAAGCTAATTTGGTTTTTGATGGCAGTAGAGAAATTATCCATTCTATTATTTATGTTTTCTAGTATTTTATCATTGGATGCCAATTTCTTAGACAAGTTATCCATTAGCTTTCCTTGATTAGACACTAACTCTCTCAGGGGTGGAAAATTATTATTGTTGTTGTAAGAGTTATTACCTTGATAATTACCTGAGTAGTTACCTGAGTAGTTAGGCCTCTGTTGATTCCAACCTTGATTTTGTTGAGGACGGTTGTAGTTGTTGTTGTTGTTGATGTACCTTGCATCCTCAAGCATCTCAGGGCAGTGATTGCCTGAGTGTCCAGTATCTCCACATTCCTCACAAGTCATGTGAGAGTCGTAGACATTCATGACTTCTCTTTTGTCTCCAGCTTTGTCATCGAGCTTTTTCGTGAGTAGGTCTAACTTTGCAGACAGCATGTCTACCTCCTTGAGCTGGTGCATACCTCCACCCTTCTTGCGTGTTTGAGTCCTCTCTTCGTTTCAACCTTGGTTGGACGCCATCTTCTCCACAAAGGCTGTAGCTTGTGGTATGGTGAGTGATAGAAATGCGCCTCCAGCTGCAGCATCCATGGTCTCACGAGCACTAGTGATGAGCCCATGATAGAAAGTCTGCATAAGTAGCCAGCTTTCCATTCCATGATGGGGACATTCTAGGATGTAATCTTGAAAACGCTCCCATGCTTCTGGAACGGATTCATCATGTTGTTACTGAAAACTTGTAATCTTCCCACGGAGAGCATTGGTCTTGCCCATGGGAAAGAACTTAGCCAGAAAGTTCGTAGAGCAGAGTGCCCACGTAGTGTTCTTATCCTTCGTCGCGTAGAACCACTGCTTCGCTCTCCCCAATAGTGAGAATGGGAAAAGGCGAAGTAGTATGGCGTCTCTGGGAACATCTAATAAAGTGAATGTGCTGCAAATCTCTAGGAAGTGTTGGAGATGAGCACTTGCATCTTCGTGCGGCTTCCCACAAAACTGGTTGGCTTGTACCATGTTGATGAGCCCTGGCTTGAGCTCAAAGTTCTTGTCGATGGCCGCGGCAGGTCCAGTGCGGATGTTGTCCGTAGTGGGAGCTGAGAACTTGCGGATCGTCTTGTTCGCCATGGCTGCAAACTCTGTTGACAAATTTCGGATGAAACTTCGGCGGTCTTCTGGATTGGATGAAGTGTTGCGTCGAAGTGTTGACTTCTTGAGCTTGGCTCTTGCCCCTCTGATTAATGCTTCGGGGTTGTCAACAAAATTTTCTAGAAGATGTCCTCTATTCATACATCACCCTGCAAAACAATAAGAATGGAAAAATACAGGGGTAAATCTGTATGGGAGAATTGATGATCTCAATCACTTAATGATGTGAATGATGACTCAAATTCCGTATTCATTCCTTGTTAGTAAATCAACCTTCCCCGGCAACGGCGCCAAAAATGCTTGTTGGGCATTCTTAACGTCATTACCAAAAGTAGACTTAGTTTTCTAATTCTGATAATGGCGCCAAAAATGCCGAACCTATCCCTCATGCCACTTAAGCCAAGTTGTCATCCCCAGCATGACATGAGAGACACGGTATTGAAATATACAACTGCTCTTCTAAATAAATAATAAATAAGATCTGCAAGCGCACAGATTAATACCGATGTAGCATTTTAACCGGGAAGTATTCCAGGTATCGTTATTTATATTTTTACCACTGGGAAGGGATTACTAACATCAATGTTGATTATGGAATGGAATATAGGAATGAGTATCAATCATTGCATGTATAAGTGAGAGCATTCATCTATCTCTTGCATACAGGGGTAAGTGTCACATAAAATATAGATAAAGTATGAATGGTGACAAAGATAATTAATCTGATCAGCTAGCCACATATAATAATGATAAGCACCTCAACAGATATTCTAGCAAGTCATTAGCATGGTATTAGGACAAACTACAAGGATATTTCCTAAGTTATTCTTAACTATAAAGTCTAGCATATCATAGTTAGTGCAAGTACACTTGGCAATCATTGCGAGAAAGGACTACGCCCATGCATAGTGATATTATCAAGGAAGATGAGAAACATAGCAATCACTCCCCCGTAATAATGTTGCTCTGCCTGCCTTACACACGGGAGGGGGACTATATAAGAACCAACGAAGCTGTCACCATCGCGGACCACCCCACGATCCGGCATATAAGGTGCAATCGCAGATAAATATGGTCTAAGCACCACGCCTACACAATATTTATCATTTACCCATGGATCCGATGGATAAACGCTATACGATCCTAAACATGTATATAATTCCAATCTAACTAAGCCAAGCGTATAACTACGATAAACTAAGAACAATATAATCGCAAACATAAACAAGTAGAGCATAGTCATAATCAATATATTGAAATAGAACAAAGTTGTATTCATAATATTGAAGAACAAAGATGAACAATGAAGAACAGTAAAGGAATTACCAAGAATCCTCTTGACAGATCTGGAAACCAATCGAAGATTGACTCCTTCTAGTTCTAATCCTATGTAGCTATGCTATACTAGAGATCTAGTTGATGTGGTGGCTCTAGGGCTTGATCAGAGACTCTCCTCCTGAGATTAGGGTTTGAAGAATGAGAATGAGGGAGTGCCTCCTCCAGGGGCCAGGGGTCCTGCTTATATAGCCCCCTCAAGTGAACGTGGGCCGTCGGATCAAACCGACATTAATCGCACGGTTTTCCTTGATCCCTTAGGTCGGTGGAGCATAATCCGTGAGACGGAGCCTGATTGGCTCTCAGGCCAGGGCGGGCGCCCTAGGGAGCAGGGCGGGCGCCCTGCCTCCGGGCCCGTTCGGCCTCCCGTTCGATCTCGTGGCTTCTGGAGTCTTCTACATGATAGAAAATCGGTGAACACGTTATTATCTCTATGTAAACCCGACGTGTGGGCCTTTCCTCTGTATTTTCTGATAACCCCCTACAGAAATAGACAAACACCAAAACTCGTGGAATTCTGTCAGATAAAACCCTAAGTCTAGGTGTTGGTTGCATTTGGATCCTTTTCTTTATTTATTTGATAACTATATTTGGTACTTAAGGACCGTCAACAGAGGTGTTTGATCCATACATTACCACCCAAGCGGATGGCATCCATATAATATCACGCCGTATGGACGATGAAACAGAAGCAAACAAGACCTCCCAAGTTAGTACTTTACTGAGCCACCTAAGAGTCCTTATTTGGGCTAAGGGATGTGATCACTGGCATAGTATAGAAATAATTTCATATTTTTAACACTTTTCACAAACAAAAACTTTTGTTTTTAAATACCCGTACGATGTGTTTAATGTTGAATTCTGCTCCGGTACCAGCTCAAGTACAAAAACAAGCGTCGAAACGCTCAAATTTTTGAATTTGAGCCCATATAATCCCGATAGTCAATCGAAATCACGACGGATTTCAAACCAACTCGATTACAACCAAGATCGCATCATTCAACATAAACGCATCACACGTTACATTTATCGCATCATTCAACATAAACGCATCACACGTTACATTTCACAAGTAGTTCAGAAATAAACTTACAACACCACCGAGTCGCAATTATTACAAACCAAGTTTATAAAGTAGCGGAAGCATAAACACAGACACACACTTAGTTCAAGTACGATTTCTAGTCTTACAGATCATCATCCCACAAAAGCATTAAGGGAAGTAAACTAATAGACGATCATGCCCGAGTGATCTAGTCCTCATCACCTATAGGGTGGAGGCAGTTCTTGTAGAAGCCCTGATATAGCATGTTATCTGCAATAGGAGGGAATAAACCCTAAGTACGGGAATGTACTCATCTAACCAAGTTTATAAAGTAGCGGAAGCATAAACACAGACACACACTTAGTTCAAGTACGATTTCTAGTCTTACAGATCATCATCCCACAAAAGCATTAAGGGAAGTAAACTAACAGACGATCATGCCCGAGTGATCTAGTCCTCATCACCTATAGGGTGGAGGCAGTTCTTGTAGAAGCCCTGATATAGCATGTTATCTGCAATAGGAGGGAATAAACCCTAAGTACGGGAATGTACTCATCTAGACTTCCCCATCGAAACGGAAAATAAAAGACACCAAGGATCATGCAAGGCTTTCTTAAAGTGGAGCTGGCTGACATCATGTTTTGCGGAAAAGCATAAGTATAGGTAACTCTTTTAACCTGTACTAGCAGTTATCTTTAGCATTAACCTATCAGCTATCTCAGCACCTGTACGAAACAATCATGTGATGATTAAGCAAACAATAATAATAACCATAGTAGGTATAAATTTGAGGCAACATGTACTTCATCATCCCATTTCACCATCTGTTCAATTAATGAGATCTACGTTGCCACTACTCAAGTCAAGCGCTCACTAACCGAGAGCGACAATGATTCGAATCAAATTCCTATCCAGCTGGAGGGGTACTTCTAACACTCACCGAGACACGCCTGGCGAGGGCTGCTCAAGTCACCTTTGGTATAATTCAGAAGTCACGGGTTCGACTGATGCCGCATCCCTAAGGGCGACACTCTGCTAGGTGATAGGGACTCTAACCCCCCTTGGTCTTATGCCAATGTCCCCAAGCACATCCTTACTTCCTCCAAGATGCGACCTACCCATCGATTCCTAGCCTGAACGGTATTACTCAGCTTCACGGTCGGAACGACTTATCCGGCCAACTAAGTGTTAGACTGCGTTCAACATGACTTAAGGACATACAGCGAATCGGTCCTTAAATGACACAGATGGGCATAGCTTCGCACCCAAGACGTGAAGTGTCTTGTGGCTGCACTATCGAACTCCCGCCCGGTCTCAAATTCATTTTAAGCATGGTTCCATCCGCGATAGCCAGCATAGCCACTCGTGACCCGCTTCCTAAATCTCGTGGATGACCGGAAATCATCCGACTTCTACCGCACTAAGCAGGGCTAAGCATTAACATGTGCCTAAACTTAAATGGGGATTCAGGTTATATATATCTGGACAAGGTAGATATAAAGCAACAAGTGTTTTCACTCAACTCCTACAACTGAATGCAGTAAACAAGTAAAAGTACTCAATTATATGTGTATACAAAAGATGGGTTAGCATGCACCGGGGCTTGCCTTTCAGGAAAGAAGAAGGGCGATGGTCCGGGCACTCAGGTAGCTCTTCAATGGCGTTTCCTTCACAGGCTGGCTCTTCGAGCTCCCTCGGCTGCTCCTGATAGGTGCACAGTTTGCGCCAAACATATCATAGGCTCAGAAATCATTTTGGATGCACCTGATGCCACTACTAGTCCTTGGTGACAAGGCTCAAGTGCAAGCTCTATTCAGTTCATTTGGAAATAGTTCTAATCTTCGTGCAAGATAGTTGCACGGTTTCCACCGAACGTACCACTGGCTCAGAAATTATTTTGGACACACCGATGGAACTCCTAAGTGATGTGGGTCATGTGGAATCTCATTTTGGTTTGTTTGGAGCAGTATTAGTGTCGGTGCAAGATAGGTGCACGATTTGCGCCAAATGTACCATAGCCTCATAAATCATTGCGGATGCATCCGGTGGTACTCCTAGGTGACGAGGCTCAAGCGGAAGCTTGATTCAGTTCGTTTGGAGATAGTGGTAACCTTGACGCAAGATAGGTGCACAGTTTGCGCTGAACGTACCAAGGCTTAGAAATCATTTTGGACACACCCGATGGAACTCCAAGGTGGCGTGGTTCATGTTTCGATCCATTTAGAGATAGTGCTAGTGTTGGTGCAAGATAGGTGTAGGTTTGCGCCAAACATACCATAGGCTCAGAAATCATTTTGGACGCACCCGATAGAACTCCTAGGAGACGCCAGTCATGTGGAATCTCATTTTCGTCCATTTGGCGATAGTGCTAGTGTTGGTGCAAGATAGGCGCACGGTTTGCGCAAAATATACCATAGGCTCTGAAATCATTTTGGACACACTCGACGGTACTCCTAGGTGACGTGGGTTTTGTGTCATCTAATTTTGGATGGAACTACTAGGCGATGTGGGTCTTGTAGAATCTCATTTTGGTCCATTTGAAGATGGTGTTAGTGTCAGTTTAAGATAGGTGCACAGTTTGCGCCAAACATACCATAGGCTCAAATCATTTTGGACGGACCCAATGGTACTCCTAGTCCTAGGTGACAATGCTCATGCGGAAGCTCGATTCAGTTTGTTTGGAGAGAGTGCTAATCTTGGCGCAAGATAGGTGCACGGTTTGCGCTGAACATACCACAGACTCAGAAATCATTTTGGACACCCGATGGAACTCTTAGGTGACGTTCGTCATGTGGAATCTCGTTTTGGTCCATTTGGAGCAGTCTTAGTGTCGGTGCACAATTTACGCCAAACGTACCATAGGCTCAGACATCATTTTGGACGCACCCGATGGTACTCAAAGGTAATGCGTCTCAAGTGAAGCTCAATTAAGTTCGTTTTGAGATAGTGCTAATCTTGACACAAGATGGTACACGGTTTGTGTCAAACATACCATAGGCTCAGAAATCATTTTGGACGCAACCGATGGAACTCCTAGGTGATGTGGGTCTTGTGGAATCTCGTTTTGGTTCATTCAGAGACAGTGCTAGTGTCGATGCAAGAGAGGTGCACAGTTTGCGCCAAACGTACCATAGGCTCAAAAATCATTTTAGACACACCTGATGGTACTCCTCAATGACAAGGCTCTAGTGGAAGATCGATTCAGTTCGTTTGGAGATAGTGCTAATTTTGACACAAGATAGGTGCACAGTTTGTGCCGAACATACCACAGGCTCAAAAATCATTTTGGACACACCCAATGGAACTCCTAGGTGATGTGGGTCACGTGGAATCTCGTTTTGATCCGTTTGGAGACAGTGTTAGTGTCGGTGCAAGATAGGCGCACGATTTGTGCCAAACGTACCATGGCCTTAGAAATCGTTTTGGACGCACCCGATGGTACTCCAAGGTAACGATGCTCAAGTGAAAGTTCGATTCAGTTCGTTTTGAGACAGTGCTAGTCTTGACGCATGATAGGTGCATGGTTCACGCCGAACATACCACACTCTCAGAAATCAGTTTGGACACACCCGATGGAACTCCTAGGAAACGTACCATAGGCTCAAAAATTATTTTGGACGCACCCGATGGTACTCCAAGGTAAGGAGGCTTAAGCGGAAGCTCGATTCAGTTCATTTGTAGATTATGCTAATCTTGATGTTTTGGACACACTCGATGGAACTCCTAGGTGATTTGGGTCATGTCGAATATCATTTTGGTTCGTTTGAAGATGGTGCTACTGTCGGTGCAAGATAGGTGCATGGTTAGCGTCAAATGTACCATCGGCTCATAAATCATTTTGAATGCACCCGATGGTACTCCAAGGTAATGAGGCTCAAGTGGAAGCTCGATTCAGTTTGTTTGGAGAAGGTGCTAGTTTCACTGCAGGATAGGTGCACGATTTGCGCAAAAACATACCTTAGGCTCAAAAATCATTTTGGGTGCACCCGATGGTACTCCTAGGTGACGAGACTCGAGTGGAAGCTTGATTCAGTTGGTTCAGAGATAGTGCTAATCTTGAAGCAAGAAACATACATGGTTTGCGCCGAACGTACCACAGCCTTAGAAATCATTTTGGACGCACCCGATGGAACTCTATCATGTGGAATCTCATTTTGGTTCATTTCAAGATAGTGTTCGTATCGTTGCAAGTTAGGTGCACGGTTTGCACCAAACATACCGCAGGCTCAGAAATCATTTTGGACGCACCCGATGGTACTCCTAGGTGACGAGGCTCAAGTGGAAGCTTGATTTAGTTCGTTAGGAGATAGTGCTAATCTTTACGCAGGATAGGTGCATGGTTTGTGCCGAATGTACCATAGGCCCAGAAATCATTTTGGACACACCGGATGGAACTACTGGGTGATATGGGTCTTGTGGAATCTTGTTTTGATACGCTTGGAGACAGTGTTAGTGCCGGTGCAAGATAGGTGCATAGTTTGCGACAAACATATCATAGGCTTAGAAATCATTTTGGATACCCCTGTTGGTACTCCTAGGTGACAAGGCTCAAGTGGAAGCTCGATTCAGTTCATTTGTAAATAGTGCTAATCTTCAAGCAAGATAGGTGCATGGTTTGGGCCGAACGTACTAGAGGCTCAGAAATCATTTTGTACGCACCGAATGGATCTACTAGGTGACATGGTTCATGTGGAATCTCGCTTCGGTCCATTCGGAGACAGTGTTAGTGTCGGTGCAAAATAGGTGCACAGTTTGCCCCAAACGTACCTTAGGTTCAAAAATCATTTTGGGCCAACCCTATGGTACTCCTAGATCGATTCAGTCTGTTCAGAGATAGTGCTAATCTTGACGCAAGATAGGCACACTGTTTGTGCTGAATGTACCACGGCCTCAGAAATCATTTTGGACGCACCCAATGGAACTCCAAGGTGACGTGGGTCATGTGGAATCTCATTTTGGTCCGTTAGGAGATAGTGCTAGTGTCGGTGCAAGATAGGTGCACGGTTTGCGCCAAACATACCAAAGGCTCAGAAATCATTTTGGACGCACCTGATGGCACTGCAAGATAATGAGGCTCAAGTAGAAGCTCAATTCACTCCGTTTGGTGGTAGTGCTAATCTTGACACAAGATAGGTGCAGGGTTTGCACCGAACGTACCACAGGCTCAGAAATCGTTTTGGATGCACCTGATGGAAATCCTAGCTGACGTCAGTGTTGTGGAATCTCATTTCGGTCTGTTTGGAGACAGTGTTAGTGTCGGTGCAAGATAGGAGTAGTGTTTGTGCCAAACATACCACAGGCTTAGAAATTATTTTGGACACACCCGATGGAACTCCTAGGTGACGTGGGTCTTGTGGAATCTCGTTTTTGTCCATTTGGAGACAATGTTAGTGTCGGTTCAAGATAGCTACAGGCTTTGCACCAAACATACCATAGGCTTAGAAATTATTTTGGACGCACCCGATGGTACTCCTTTGTGATGAGGCTCAATTGCTAGCTCCGTTCAGTCCATTCGGAGATAGTGCTAATCTTGACGCAAGATTGGTGCACGGTTTACGCTGAATGTACCACAGCCCTAGAAATCATTTTGGACTCACCCGATGGAACTCCAAGGTGATGTGGGTCATGTGGAATCTCGTTTTGGTCCGTTTGGAGATAGTGTTGGTGTCGGTGCAAGATAGATGCACGGTTTGTGCCAAACATACCATAGGCTCAGAAATCATTTTGGAGGCACCCGTTGGTACTCCTAGGTGATGAGGCTCAAGTGGAAGCTTAATACAGTTCATTTGGAGATAGTGCTAATGTTGATGCAAGATATGTGTACTGTTTGCACCAAACATACCATACCCTCAGAAATTATTTTGGATGCACCCGATGGAACTCCATGGTGACGTGGGTCATGTGGAATCTTGTTTTAGTCCGTTTGAAGCAATTGTTGGTGTCGGTGCAAGTTAGCTACACGGTTTGTGGCAACCATACCATAGGCTCAGAAATCATTTTTGGTGCACCTGATGGTACTCCTAGGTGACAAGGCTCATGGGGAAGCTTGATTTAGTTCGTTTGGAGATAGTCCAAATCTTGATGTAAGATAGGTGCACGGTTTGCACCGAACATACCACAACCGCAAAAATCATTTTGGTCGCACCAGATGGAACTACTAGGTGACGTGGGTCTTGTGGAATCACGTTTTGGTCCATTTGGAGACAGTGTTAGTGTCGGTGCAAGACAGGTGCACAATATGTGCCAAACATACCATAGGCTCAGAAATCATTTTGGACGCACCCGGTGGTACTCCTAGGTGATGACGCTCAAGTGGAAGCGAGATTCAGTTCATTTAGAGATAGTGCTAATCTTGACGCAAGATTGGTGCACGGTTTGCGCCAAACATACCACAGGCTCAGAAATCGTTTTGGACACACCCGATGGAACTCATAGGTGACGTGGGTCATGTGGAATCTCGCTTCGGTCCGTTCGGAGACAGTGTTAGTGTTGGTGCAAAATAAGTGCACGGTTTGCCCCAAACGTACCTTAATTTCATAAATCATTTTGGACGAACCCTATGGTACTCCTAGATCGATTCAGTTTGTTCAGGGATAGTGCTAACCTTGACGCAAGATAGGCGCATGGTTTGCACCGAACGTACCACGGCCTCAGAAATCATTTTGCACGCACCCAATGGAACTCCAAGGTGACGTGGGTCATCTGGAATCTCGTTTGTCTGTTTGGAGATAGTATTGGCATCGGTGCAAGATAGGTGCATGGTTTGTGCCAAACATACCATAGGCTTCGATATAGTTTTGGACACACCCGTTGGAACTCCTAGGTGACGGTCCTGTGGAATCTCATTTCGGTCCATTTGGTGATAGTGTTAGTGTCGGTGCAAGATAGGTGCACAGTTTGTGCCAAATATACCATAGACTCAAAATTCATTTTGGATGCTCGGTGGTAGACCTAGGTGATGAGGCTCAAGTTGAAGATAGATTCAGCTCATTTGGAGATAGTGCTAATCTTGATGCAAGATAGGTGCACGGTTTGCGCCAAATGTACCACAAGCTCAGAAATCATTTTGGACACACCCGATGGAACTCCTAGGTGACGTGGATCATGTGGAATCTCGTTTCGGTCTGTTCGGAGACAGTGTTAGTGTCGGTGCAAGATAGGTGCACAATTTGAACCAAATGGACCGTAGGCTCAGAAATCATTTTGGATGCCCCTGATGGTACTCCAAGGTAATGAGGCTCATGTGGAAGCTCGATTTAGTCCATTTGGAGATAGTGCTAATCTTGACGTAATATAGGTGCATGGTTTGCACCAAACGTATCACAGGCTTAGAAATTATTTTGGACGAAACCTATGGAACTCTTAGGTGATGTGGGTCTTGTGGAATCTCGTTTCGGTCCGTTTAGAGACAGTGTTATTGTCGGTGCAAGATAAGTGTAGGGTTTGCGCCAAACCTGCCATAGGCTCAGAAAATCATTTTGTACGCACCGGGTCGAACTACTAGGTGACGTAGGTCATGTGGAATCTCATTTTGGTCCATTCAGAGACAGTATTAGTGTTGATGCAAGATAGGTGCATGGTTTGTGCCAAACGTACCTTGGGCTTAGAAATCATTTTGGACGTACCCAATGGTACTCCTAGGTGACGAGACTCAAGTGGAAGCTCGATTCAATTCGTTTGGAGATAGTGCTAATCTTAACGCAAGATAGTTACATGGTTTGCGACGAATGTACCACATGCTCAGAAATCGTTTTGGACACACCCGATGGAACTCCAAGGTGACATTGGTCATGTGGAATCTCGTTTTAGTCTGTTTGGAGATAGTGTTGGTGTCGGTGTAAGATAAGTGCACAGTTTGTGCCAAACATACCGTAGGCTTAGATATAGTTTTGAATGCAGCCGTTGGAACTCCGAGGTGACGTGGGTCATGTGGAATCTTGTTTTGGTTCATTGGGAGAGCGTCCTAGTGTCGGTGCAAGACAGGTGCATGGTTTGTGCTAACTGTACCATAGGCTCTGAAATCGATTTGGACACACCCGATGGTACTCTAAGGTGATGAGCCACAAGTGGAAGCTCGATTCAGTCCGTTTAGAGATTGTGCTAATCTTCACGCAAGATAGGTGCACTATTTTGTATGCACCGGATAGAACTACTAGGTGACCTGGGTCATGTGGAAACTCTTTTTGCTCCGTTCAGAGACAGTGTTAGTGTTGGTCCAAGATAGGTGCACGGTTTGCGCGAAACATAACTTAGGCTCAGAAATCATTTTGAATGCACCCGATGGTACTCCTAGGTGACGAGGCTCAAGTGCAAGCTCGATTCAGTCTATTTGGAGATAGTGCTAAATTTGACGCAAGATAGGTGGACGGTTTCTGCCGAACGTACCACAGCCTCAGCAAATCGTTTTGGATGCACCCGATGGAACTCCAAGGTGACGTGGGTCATGTAGAATCTCGTTTTGGTCCGTTTGGAGATAGTGCTGGTGTAGGGGCAAGCTAGGTGCACGGTTTGCACCAAACATACCGTAGGCTTAAAAATTGTTTTGGATGCACCCAATGGAACTCCTAGGTGACATGGGTCTTGTGGAATCTCATTTTGGTCCGTTTGGAGATAGTGTTAGTGTCGGTGCAATATAGGTGCATAGTTTGCGCCAAACATACCATAGGCTCAGAAATCATTTTAGACGGACCCGGTGGTACTCCTAGGTGACGAGGCTCATGTGGAAGCTTGATTTAGTTCGTTTGAAGATAGTGCTAATCTTGATGCAAGATTGGTGCACGGTTTGCGTCAAACGTATTATAGACTCAAAAATCATTTTGGCCGCACCCGATGGCACCCCATGGTAATGAGGCTCAAGCAGAAGCTGAATTCAGTCCGTTTGGAGATAGTGGTAACCTTGACGCACATAGGTGCATGGTTTGCGCTGAACCTACCACAGGCTCATAAATCATTTTGGCCACACCCGATGGAACTCCTAGGTGACGTGGGTCTTATGGAATCTCGTTTTGGTCCGTTTGGAGATAGTGTTAATGTCGGTGCAAGATAGTTGCAGGGTTTGTGCCAAACATATCATATGCCTAGAAATCATTTTAGATGCACCCGATGGTACTCCTAAGTGATGAGGCTCAAGTGGAAGCTTGATTTATTCTGTTTTTATATAGTGCTAATCCTGATGCAAGATAGGTGCCCGGTTTGTTTATAAACATACCACAGGCTCAGAAATTATCTTGGACGCACCCGATGGAACTCCTAGGCGACATGGGTCATGTGGAATCTTGTTTTGGTCCGTTTAGAGACAGTGCTAGTGTTGGTGCAAGATAAGTGCACGGTTTGTGCCAATCATACCAAAGGGTCAGAAATCGTTTTGGACGCATCCCATGGCACTCCATGGTAAAGAGGCTCAAGTTGAAGCTCAATTGAGTCCATTTGGTGAGAGTGGTATTCTTAATGCAAGATAGGTGCACAGTTTGCACCGAACATATCACAGGCTCAGAAATTCTTTTGGACGCATCCGATGGCACTCCAAGGTAAAGAGGCTCAAGTTGAAGCTCAGTTGAGTCCATTTGGTGAGAGTGGTAATCTTAACGCAAGATAGGTGCAGGATTTGCACCAAATATACCATAGGCTCATAAATCATTTTGGATGCACCCGATGGAACTCCTAGGTGACGTGGGTCTTGTGGAATATCATTTCAGTCTATTTGGAGACAGTGTTAGTGTCGGTACAAGATAGGTGTAGGGTTTGCGCCAAACATACCACAGGCTCAAAAATCATCTTGGACGCACCCGATGGAACTCCTAGGTGACATGGGTCTTGTGGAATCTCATTTTGGTATGTTTGAAGACAGTGTTAGTGTCGGTGCAAGATAGGTGTAGGGTTTGCGCCAAACATACCAGAAGCTCGAAAGTCATTTTGGACGCATCCAATGGTACTCCTAAGTGATGAGGCTCAAGTGAAAGCTCGATTCAGTCCATTCGGAGGTAGTGCTAACCTTGCGGCAAGTTAGGAGCACCATTTGTGCCGAACGTACCACAGGCTCAAAAATCATTTTGGACGCACCCAATGGAACTCCGAGGTGACGTGGGTCATGTGGAATCTCATTTTGGTCCATTTGGAGATATTGTTGGTGTCGGTGCAAGATAGGTGCATGGTTTGTGCCAACATACCGTAGGCTCAGAAATCAGTTTGGACGCACCGATAGTACTCCTAGGTGACGAGGCTCAAGTGGATGCTTGTTTCATTCCATTTGGAGATTGTGCTAATCTTGATGCAAGATAGGTGCACGGTTTATGTCAAACGTACGATAGGCTCAGAAATTGTTTTGGACACACCCAATGGTACTCCTAGGCGACAGGGCTGAAGTGGAACTTGACTTAGTTCAATTGGAGATAGTCCTAATCTTGATGCAAGATAGGTGTACGGTTTGCACCGAACAAACCACAACCTCATAAATTGTTTTGCAGGCATTGGATGGAACAACTAGGTGACGTGAGACTTGTGGAATCTCGTTTCGGTCCATTTGGAGACAGTGTTAGTGTCATGTAAGATAGGTGCATAGTTTGCGACAAACACACCATAGGCTCAGAAATAATTTTGGATACCCCCGGTGGTACACCTAGGGATGTGGCTCAAGTGGAAGCTCGATTTAGTTCGTTTGGAGATAGTGCTAATCTTGATGCAATATAGGGCACAGTTTGCGCCAAATGAACCATAGGCTCAGAAATCATTTTGGACACACCCGATGGAACTCCTAGGTGACGTGGGTCATGTGGAATCTCGTTTTGGTCCATTCGGAGGCAGTGTTAGTGTTAATGCAAGATAGGTGCACTATTTGCACCAAATGTATCATAGGTTCAAAAATTATTTTGGACGCACCCGATGGTACTCCAAGATAATAAGGCTCAAGTAGAAGCTCAATTTAGTCCATTTGGAGATAGTGCTAATCTTGACGAAAGATAGGTGCACCGTTTGCATCGAACGTATCACAGGCTCAAAAATTCTTTTGGACGCACCCAATGGAACTCCTACATGATGTGGGTCTTGTGGAATCTCATTTTGGTTCATTTAGAGACAGTGTCAGTGTCGGTGCAAGATAGGTGCAAGGTTTGCACGAAACATACCATAGGCTCTGAAATTGTCTTGGACGCACCTGACAGAAAGCTCTATGTTTGGTGTTGGTAATTAGTGACAATACCTAAGTACTAATCCTATGCCTAAGGTGTATATAGCATATAAGGATTAGTACATTCCAAGGTTGGTGGCAAGATGGACATGGTGATCATGATGGCCACACTTGGATTTGGACGCAATCCTACGTGATCAAGGCAAAGGTATATGCTTAAGGGTTATGTTTTAGTAACCAAGACACCTAGTGGGTGTGGTTACATTATAGGATAGATAGTCATACTATAAAGAGAGGAATGACGCGGCTATTGAACTCCTAAGTGCCTCTAGGTTGCATTTCATAATCATATGCATTTGGATAGAACTAATAATGCCTTGAAAAATGATTGTGAAAATGCTAACACACTCACACATGACGTGCTCACATGGTAGTGTTAGCACATTTGTGATGGCATTGGAGTTTGAGCGGTAGAGAGGGTTTGGGGTCCTCTCTCCCTCCCACCGAGCTTGCGAGGCGGGATTCACGCGTTTTCGAGGAATTGAAACACCTATTTTCCTTTACGCCAATGTCGAGATTTGGAGGCGTTGTCACATGTTGTTTCACGAGCTAAAACATGTGCTAAAGTGACACACATACTTAGTCTAGCTCATATGTGAAAGGGTGAATCAAACGGAGCGAACGGAGGTCATAGAGGTGACCGGACGCTGAACCAGACGCAGTCTCTATTTGACCGGACGCGTCCGGTCAGTGCTCTGTGTTTGCGCGCGTCTCGGTCTTCTGATTGGACGCGGTGGCGCGTCCGGTCACGATCGACCGGACGCGTCCGGTTGTGGTGGGTGCTTACTAGACTCGAACCGGACACTGGCACTGTGGCGTCCGGTTCGTCTAGCAGCGCGTCCGGTCGCTGACTCGTTGGAGCGCTGCTCAGGCTTGACCAGCGCATCCGGTCAGTTACGGGACCAGCTTGTCTGGTCGAGCTAAGCGCGTGGGCAGTGTGCGACCAGCGTGTCCGGTCACTTTGACCAGCGCGTCCGGTCAGCGCGACTGCAGCAGAATCAATTGCCTAACGGCTCTATTCGAAGGGGTACGTCTATAAATAGGTGTTGGCCGGCTCTTTAGAGTAACTCTTGGCTTGTTGATCATTCTAGCACTCCTTTGAGCGGAGCACATCCCCTCCCACTCATCTCCCTTGCTTGTTTGCCTAATCAAAGCGAGATTGAGTGATCTCAAGTGCATTTGCTTGTGAGTTTGCATCTAGTTGGAACTTGGGTGTTCATTTGCTATGGGATTCTTGTTTCTCTTGGTGGTTGCCACCACATAGACGGCTTGGAGCAGCGGTGGAGGTCCGGCACGTGTTGGTGATTGTTCGTGGCCGGCTCCGGTGAGCTTGTTGTGAGGGGCTGTTGTGGTTCCCCGGTGGAGCGCCGAATTCCAACTCTAGTGGATTGCTCGTGTCAGAACTTCTCGCCATTTGGTAGGTTCTTGTGGCGCCTTTTGAGAGGCTCGGTGTGTGATACCGATTAGCCACCGAACCACGTGGTGTAGGGGGACACAACGGGGACTAGCGTGCCGGCAAGCACGTGAACCTCGGGATAAATCATCGTGTCTTCACTTCGTTGATTGTGATTGATTTGTCTTGGTGGATTGGTTATCTTGAATATCATCACTTGGAATTATTGATTGGTTGGCTCAATTCATCGCCCCTCGGTGAAATATTTCTTATCCTACTCTTGTATTACATTTCAAGTACTTAGTTGTTTTCTCTAGTGCTTAGTAGCTTGAGTAGAGTAGCCTTCTAGTTTTCCTCTTGCGGTTTGACTTGTGCGGTTGTGTGATATATATATTAGAATTTTCTTTTGGATAGGTGGCTTGCAACACTCCATAGACTAGGCAAAACTCGCTTCTCGCTATTTGTTATTGCTAATTAAATTGTCTAGCACTTTTTGTAGAAAGTTTTATTAGGCTATTCACCCCCTCTAGCCATCAAGACCTTTCAAGTGGTATCGGAGCCGTGGTCACCATTTGTAAGGCTTAACAACCTCGGTGTAAGATGGCTCAAGTTGTGTTCAACCATGTTGGGGGCAAGCCTCCATTCTTTGATGGTGTCTCATCTTTTGATCATTGGAAAATAAAGATGAAGCAATATCTTGGCTCTATTAATGAGAAGGTTTGGGAGGTGACACATCATGATTAAGCTATCATTGATCCCAACAACCTCACCAACAATGACCGCATCAACAACCAATGCAACACTATGGCTCTCAACACTCTCTACAATGCGATTGATGCAAAGGTCTTTGAGCAAATCAAGGATCTTGAGATAGCAAGTGAAGTGTGGACAAGATTAGAGGAAACATATGAGGGCACTTCAACGGTAAAGAGTGCCAAGCTCTATATGCTCAAGGACAAGTTTGCAAGCTTCAAGATGAAGGATGATGAGTCTATACCAGAGATGTTCTATAGGCTACAAGTCATTGTCAATGATCTCAAGAGCCTAGGAGAAGATGTCAAGGACAAGGACTTCTCACACAAGTTCTTGATGAACTTACCTAAGAAGTTTGCTATCTTGAGGAAGATGATCCAAAGAGAGGGTTTGGACAAGGTGACTCCAAACAAAGTGCTTGGAGATGTCATGACCGATGCTCAATATGATGATGGTGAAGATGAAGATGAGAAGAAGGAGATCAAGGTCAAGCAAGAGAAGACCACCGCATTCAAAGCTTCATCCTCAAAGGGCAAGAGAAAGATTGATAGTGATGATCCATTTGATGATGAGACCATGGCCCTTCTAGTGCAAAAGATGGGTCGGTGAAGAAGAGAGGCTATGGTGCAAGGAAGAGAAGAGACCACATGAAATCTAGAGAGATGCTATGCTACAATTGCAAGAGCCCCGATCATGTGGTAGCCGATTGCCCCTATGAAGACAAGAGGTTTCATGATGGGGAGTTGAAGATGAAGAAGAACAAGAAAGACAAGAAAGAGAAGAAAGAAAAGAAGAGCTTCACTATCAACAAGAAGAAGAAGGGTGGTGGTTATGTGGTCACTTGGGATAGTGATGACTCCAATAATGATGATGAAGAGAGCTCAAGTGATGATGAGAAACCCATTCGGAGAGCTATTGCAAGCATCGCCCTCTCCAACAAGCCTTCACTCTTCGACACTACATCGACATGCCTTGATGGAGGAGCAAGGGCTACAAGAGGACCACCAAGAGATGCAAGATCTTGGAGCAAGAGCTCGTTGCCAAGAGCAATGAAAATGATGCCTTGATGGAGGAGCTTGTTGCTCTCAAAAAGAGTAAGGAGTGCAAAGGAATTGAACAAGAGCTCAAAGCTCTTAGGAAATCCTTTGATGAGCTAGAGGCCTCTCGTGAGTGTCTAAAGGAAGACCACGAGGATCTTGAAATTGCTCACACTAGGCTTAAGGAAGCCCACTCCACTCTACTTGAGCTCATCAAGGAAAAGGACCTCAAGTTGGAGAAGTTCATGAAGGAAGCTAAGGAGGAGCAAGTGATTGTCACTTGTGATATTGGACTAACATGTGATATTATTGATGATTCTTTATTTGTTGGTCCTACTAATGCTTCATGTAGCTCATCATCATCCACCACAACCAACTCTATCTCTACTACTAGTGATTCATCACTCGTGGTTGAGAATGAGACTCTCAAGATAGAGGTGGATGATCTCACCCGCGCATTAGGCAAAGCCTATGGTGGAGATGCCTGCTTGCTAAAATGCTTGGGTAGCTAAAGGTTCTCTCTTAACAAAGAAGGTTTGGGCTATACTCCCAAGAAGGGCAAGGCGGCCTTTGCTACTCCAAAGCCTCGCTTTGTGAAGAGCAATGGTCGTTATTGCAATAGATGCAAGCAAGTTGGGCATCTAGAGATTAATTGTAATAAAATGAACAAGAACAACAACAAGTTTCATGCTAAAATGGATGCATTCCTTTTGATTCTTGTTATGTGCTTACCAAGGGTGAGAAAGGTGTGCATGCTAGGTTTGTTGGTACACCAATTGTGGGCCCAAAGAAGAAGGCCATTTGGGTACCAAAGAACTTAGTTACTAACCTTCAAGGACCCAAGAAAGTATGGGTACCTAAAAGACATTAATTTGTTTTGTAGGTAAATTTCAAGGCCGGAGGAAGGCATTGGGTGCTTGATAGTGGGTGCTCTCAACATATGACCGGTGATTCAAGAATGTTCAACTCTCTCAAATGAAATGATAGTGGCAGCATCACATTTGGTGACAATAGCAAGGGTGATGTAAAGGTCTTGGAAGGATTGCAATCTCAAATGATCATAGCATTTCCAATGTGCTCTTAGTTGAAAAGTTGAACTTCAATCTTCTCTCGGTTGCTCAATTGTGTGATCTTGGTTTCAAGTTCATATTTGGTGTTGATGATGTGGAGATAGTGTTGATGGCTCCAATTTGATCTTCAAGGGTTTTAGATATGAGAATCTATACTTGGTTGATTTCAATGCTAGTGACACTCAACTTTCAACATGCTTGCTCACCAAATCAAGTATGGGTTGGTTATGGCATAGAAGACTTGGTCATGTTGGCTTGAAGCAATTGAACAAGTTAGTAAAGCATGACTTAGTTAGAGGCTTGAAGGATGTCACATTTGAGAAGGATAAGCTGATAAGCTATGTAGTGCATGTCAAGCCGGAAAGCAAGTGGGCAACACTCATCCATTGAAGAGCATTATGAGTACTTCTAAGGTGTTTGAGTTGTTGCACAAGGATCTATTTGGACCAACTACATACACAAGCATTGGTGGCAACAAGTATGGGTTTGTGATTGTGGATGATTTTACTAGATATACATGGGTATTCTTTCTTGTGGACAAGGGTGATGTATTTGACATATTCAAGAAGTTCATCAAAAGAGTGCAAAATGAGTTTGAGACCACAATCAAGAAAGTAAGAAGTGACAATGGAAGTGAGTTTAGAAACACAAGATTTGATGAGCTATGTGATGAGCTTGGAATCAAGCATCAATTTTCGGCCAAGTATACACCTCAATCTAATGGCTTAGTTGAGAGGAAGAATAGAACCTTGATTGATATGGCAAGATCAATGTTGAATGAGTATAATGTGAGTCACTCTTTTTGGGCCGAAGCAATCAACACGGCTTGCTTCTATAGCAACCGCCTCTATTGCCACAAGTTCCTAGAGAAGACACCATATGAGATCTTAAATGGAAGAAAACCCAACATTGCATACTTTCAGGTATTTGGTTGCAAATGCTATATCTTGAAGAAAGGCACTAGATTGAGCAAATTTGAAAAGAAATGTGATGAAGGCTTCCTACTTGGTTACTCAACTACTAGCAAAGCTTATAGAGTTTGGAATTTGGGTAGTGGTCAACTTGAAGAAGTGCATGATGTTGAATTTGATGAAACAAATGGCTCTCAAGATGAAGAAGATAACTTGGATGATGTGAGAGGAACTCAATTGACCAATGCTATGAAAGAAATGGATATTGGTGATATTAGGCCAAAGCAAGTGATTGATGTGGATGACAACAAAGATCAAGTGCTCCAAAGTCCAATTACACAAGCTAGTGGTTCTCTAATGCAAAATCAAGCTAGTACATCATCTCAAGTGCAACAAGATCAACAAGTGGCTAATTCATCATCTCCAACTCATGATCAACATCAACATCCAAGCAATCAAGTCCAAGTGCTTCAACCAACTAACATTGCAAGAGACCATCCATTGGATTCCATCATTGGTGACATACAAAGGTGAGTTCAAACTAGATCAAGATTAGCATCATTTTGTGCACATTCTTCTTTTGTGTCAATGGAAGAACCCAAGGACATTAATAAAGCATTGAGAGATCCGGATTGGGTAAATGCAATGCATGAAGAGCTCAACAACTTCAAAAGAAATGAAGTATGGGAACTAGTTGAGAGGCCTAAGGATCACAATGTCATTGGAACAAGATGGGGCTTTCGCAACAAGCAAGATTAAGATGGAATAATAGTAAGAAATAAAGCAAGATTAGTGGCTCAAGGTTACACACAAATAGAGGGTCTTGACTTTGGTGAAACTTATGCCCCGGTTGCAAGATTGGAAGCAATTAGGATTTTACTTGCCTATGCTTGTGCTCACAATATTAAGCTATATCAAATGGATGTGAAGAGTGCATTTCTCAATGGGTACATTCAAGAGGAGGTGTATGTGAAGCAACCTCCCAGTTTTGAAGATGACAAGAAACCCAACCATGTATACAAGTTGAGGAAGGCTTTGTATGGATTAAAGCAAGCACCTAGAGCATGGTATGAAAGATTGAGGGACTTCTTGCTATCCAAAGGATTTGTCATGGGCAAAGTTGATACAACACTATTTACCAAGAAGATAGGCAAGGACTTGTTTGTGTTGCAAATCTATGTTGATGATATCATCTTTGGTCCAACCAATAAAGATTTTTGTGATGAGTTTGGAAGCATGATGGCCAAAGAGTTTGAGATGTCAATGATTGGAGAACTTAGTTTCTTTCTTGGACTTCAAATCAAACAAATGAAGGAAGGAACATTTGTGAGCCAAACTAAGTACATCAAAGATATGCTCAAGAAGTTTGGCATGGAAGATGCAAAGGGCATTACAACTCCAATGGGCACTAGTGGAAGCTTGGATAGTGACAAGAGTGGCAACATGGTGGATCAAAAGCTATATAGATCAATGATTGGTAGCGTACTCTATGTGACGGCATCAAGGCCCGACGTGATGTTTAGTGTATGCATGTGTGCAAGATTTCAAGCCTCACCAAGAGAAAGTCATTTGAAGGCAACAAAGAGAATATTGAGGTACTTAAAGCATACATAAGATGTTGGATTGTGGTATCCCAAAGGTGCAAGCTTTGAGCTAGTTGGATATTCAGATTCCGACTATGCCGGTGATAAAGTTGAGAGAAAGAGCACCTCCGGGACTTGTCAATTGTTGGGAAGATCACTTGTCTCATAGTCATCCAAGAAGCAAAATAGTATTGCACTATCTACCGCCGAACCCGAATACATCACTGCGGGTAGTTGTTGTGCACAAATCTTGTGGATGAAGGCAACATTGAAAGATTTTGGAATCAACTTCAAGAATGTGCCATTGTTATGTGATAATGAAAGTGTCGTGAAGCTAACCAACAATCCGGTTCAACATCAAAGAACAAAGCATATTGATGTTCGCCATCACTTTATTAGGGATCATCAATAAAAGGGTGACATTGCTATTGAGAGTGTAGGCACCGAAGATCAATTAGCCGATCTATTCACCAAGCCACTTGATGAGAAGAGATTTCACAAGCTAAAGAATGAGTTGAACATACTTGACTTCTCCAACATGAGTTGATGCACCTCCATGATATGACATGCCTCTCCTTCGAGCCTCAAGGTACAATTGGTTGACATGTCATACATTCTATACTAAGGACATGTTTAGTTCATCTAGTCATGATTTCTTATGTTCTAGGCTCATTCATGAAAATCAAATGAATTTGAATGTTATATGGTGCCAGTATTGTTTCTTTGCTATGTATGATCTAGTGGTAGCATATAACTTGTTTAAGTAGTTTGTGATCCTAAGTGTTTAATCTAGATCACTTGTCTGAATATTTGCTTCAACATGGTGCATGATAACCCTTCTAGTGAGGTGTGAAGAAGCTTACCCTTGGATCAAACCGAAGCATTTTATTCATGCAAGCAATCTAGGTTGAATCACAAACTTGATCCTCACCCCATAACATGACATGATATTCTATCTAAAATTGGTCCCTTGTGGTCATTGGTGCCAAAGGGGGAGAAAATATTGTTCACAAAGATAGATTCTAAAGGGGGAGAAAACCTAAAGGGGAGAATTGATAAAAGAAAGGGGATCAACTAAAATTTTGAGCACACAAGTAGGGGGAGCAATCTCATAAACATGAATGTTGCATTTTCATGTGCACTTCATATGTATGATGCATAGTTATGCATTTCTTTTTCTCCGATACATTGCTTGTGTGGTGACTTGCTAGTATAATTTGAATGGTATATTGAGGTACTAGCATGAATAGGAAGTAGTTAGATTTTTCTTGCTTCATGTTTTTTCAAAGTGGTACTAGAGCCTTGCTTATAATGTTGATCTCATGAGGTTTCTAGTTATGTTTGTGCTTTTCCAAGTGGTATCTAACTACACAAGGTGCTAAGATGGTGTTTATCGCTACTCCGATGGTATCACGCTTCAAAGGTCTACAATCTAAAACACTTAGCACCTATTGATAGTCAACACTCCTATATTTTCCTATCTAAGCATGTATGCTTCCTAAATCCAAACATGTAGCATACATGTAGGGGGAGCCATTGCTATCAATTTGAATTCATGATCACTTGTACGTAATTCTTACACATGGTAATATACTTGGACAATGTGACATGGGTTCAATTAAAATTTTATCATAATATCTTTGTGAAAGGGTTGTCACCAATTACCAACAAGGGGGAGATTGAAAGCTCTATGTTTGGTGTTGGTAATTAGTGATAATGCCTAAGTACTAATCCTATGCCTAAGGTGTATATAGCATATGAGGATTAGTACATTCCAAGGTTGGTGGCAAGATGGACATGGTGATCATGATGGCCACACTTGGATTTGGACGCAATCCTACGTGATCAAGGCAAAGGTATATGCTTAAGGGTTGTGTTTTAGTAACCAAGACACCTAGTGGGTGTGGTTACATTATAGGATAGATAGTCGTACTATAAAGAGGGGAATGACGCGGCTATTGAACTCCTAAGTGCCTCTAGGTGTGCATTTCATAATCATATGCATTTGGATAGAACTAATAACGCCTTGAAAAATGATTGTGAAAATGCTAACACACTCACACATGACGTGCTCACATGGTGGTGTTAGCACATTTGCGATGGCGTTGGAGTTTGAGCGGTAGACAGGGTTTGGGGTCCTCTCTCCCTCCCATCGAGCTTGCGAGGCGCGATTCACGCTTTTTCGAGGAATTGAAACGCCTATTTTCCTTTACGCCAATGTTGAGATTTGGAGGCGTTGTCACATGTTGTTTCATGAGCTAAAACATGTGCTAAAGTGACAAACATACTTAGTCTAGCTCATATGTGAAAGGGTGAATCAAACAGAGGTGAACGGAGGTCACAGAGGTGACCGGACACTGAACTAGACGCGGTCTCTATTTGACCGGACGCGTCCGGTCAGTGCTCTGTGTTTGCGCGCGTCTCGGTCTTCTGATCAGATGCGGTGGCGCGTCCAGTCACGATTGACCGGACGCGTCTAGTTGTGGTGGGTGCTTACTAGACTCGAACCGGACACTGGCACTGTGGCATCCGGTTCGTCTAGAAGCACATCCGGTCGCTGACTCATTGGAGCGCTGCTCAGGCTTGACCAGCGCGTCCGGTCAGTTACGGGACCAGCGTGTCCAGTCAAGCTACGTGCGTGGGCAGTGTGCGACCAGCGCGTCCAGTCAGTTTGACCAGCGCGTCCAGTCAGCGCGACTGCAGCAGAATCAATTGCCTAACGGCTCTATTCGAAGGGGTATGTCTATAAATAGGTGTTGGCCGGCTCTTTGGAGTAACTCTTGGCTTGTTGATCATTCTAGCACTCCTTTGAGCTGAACACATCCCCTCCCACTCATCTCCCTTGCTTGTTTGCCTAATCAAAGCGAGATTAAGTGATCTCAAGTGCATTTGCTTGTGAGTTTGCATCTAGTTGGCACTTGGGTGTTCATTTGCTATGGGATTCTTGTTTCTCTTGGTGGTTGCCACCACCTTGACGGCTTGGAGCAGCGGTGGAGGTCCGGCACGTGTTGGTGATTGTTTGTGGCTGGCTCTGGTGAGCTTGTTGTGAGGGGCTATTGTGGTTCCCCGGTGGAGCGCCGAATTCCAACTCTAGTGGATTGCTCATGTCGGAACTTCTCGCGTCTCGCCATTTGGTAGGTTCTTGTGGCGCTTTTTGAGAGGCTCGGTGTGTGATACCGATTAGCCACCGAAACACGTGGTGTAGGGGGACACAACGGGGACTAGCGTGCCGGCAAGCACGTGAACCTCGGGATAAATCATCGTGTCTTCACTTCGTTGATTGTGATTGATTTGTCTCGGTGGATTAGTTATCTTGAATATCATCACTTGGAATTATTGATTGGTTGGCTCAATTCATCTTCTCTCGATGAAATATTTTTTATCCTACTCTTGTATTACATTTCAAGTACTTAGTTGTTTTCTCTAGTGCTTAGTAGCTTGAGTAGAGTAGCCTTCTAGTTTTCCTCTTGCTGTTTGACTTGTGCGGTTGAGTGATAAATATATTAGAATTGTCATTTGGATAGGTGGCTTGCAACACTCCATAGGCTAGGCAAAACTCGCTTCTCGCTATTTGTTATTGCTAATTAAATTGTCTAGCACTTTTTGTAGAAAGTTTTATTAGTCTATTCACCCCCCTCTAGCCATCAAGACCTTTCACTAACAGAACTCCTAGGTGACATGGGTCATGTGGAATCTCGTTTCAGTCTATTTGGAGGCAGTGTTAGTGTCGGTGCAAGATAGGTGCACTATTTGCACCAAACATACCATAGGCTCAGAAATCGTTTTGGACGCACCTGATGGAACTCCTAGGTTACGTGGGTCTTGTGGAATCTCGTTTTAGTCTGTTTCGAGATAGTGTTAGTCTCAGTGCAAGACAGTTGCAGGGTTTGCGCCAAACATACTATCAGAAATCATTTTAGACGCACCCGATGGTACTCCTATGTGATGAGGCTCAAGTGGAAGCTTTATTTATTTTGTTTTGATATAGTGCTAATCCTGATGCAAGATAGGTGCCCCGTTTGTGCCAAACATACCATAGGCTTAGAAATTGCTTTGGACACACCCGATGGAACTCCTAGGCGACGTGGGTGTTGATGGTAATTAACCATCAACTTTATAAGCCAACAAGAATCAAAAGAAGGGTTAAAATGAGCTTCACCTTAGACTTAGGGGTTTTAAACTAATAATTTCCATGAGTTTTGGTGAATGTCTATTTCTGCAGGGGGTTATCAGGAAAAGACCAAAGGATACCCACATGTCAGATTTACAAAGAGAGAAACCAACCCTACTACGAAAAACAATAATGTAGAAGACTCGGGAAGATACTCCCTCAAAGGGGAGGGCTAAATGGGCTGGCAAGTGGGGCGGCCGCCCTGGCCCTGGGCGCCCGCCCCACTCAGGTGGCCAATTAGCTGCGACTTCATGGATCCTGCTTCCACTGCCTTTGAGGATGAATAAAAACCATAGATCAAGGTCGGTTTGATCCGAGGGCTGTGGTGTTTCCTAGAGGAGAAACCCTAATTCATTAGCAATTCATTAGCAGAGGGAGACATCAGCAGAGCTAGGGTTTAGAGAGTTTCTCTCCACCAGAGAGTTAGAATAGCTACTCCAATTCTTCAACTTCTACATAGGTTTAGACTAGATAGAGGAAGAGTCGGGCGACTTGTGCTCGGAATTCATATCTTCGTCATCAAAGTATTGGTACTATTTTGTATCTTTGCTCTACGACTTTATTCTAATATGATTATGTTTCTATTTATTATGTTCCTAGTTTGATCTAGTAGTACATTTGATATGGTTATGATTGATAATGAGTTTATGCATAAGTTTGCAAAGCGCTTAGCTCTCTTCGCGAGGGGGTTAAGTGGTAGATCACATGTAAGCGTGGTGCTTAGATGCTATTTACCTGCAAATGTATCCTATTGGCCGGGTCGTGTGGTAGTTCATGGAAGTGACAGTTCTATTGAGTCTTATATAGTCCACCCTCCATTGATAGGACAGGCAGAAACAACGTTACATAGGAAGTCTTGCTTTGTCCTGGCTTTCTTTAGTAATATTCCTTATACATAGATGAAGAGTCTTTTATGCTATATATGATGGTGTGTTTGCTAGAGTAGATGAATGACTTAGTAGATTAGAACCTACCTAGAATTCAATCTCTTGAATTAATCATACGTCAACCTACCTTTATGATGAGTAGTCTATCTCTAATCTCTACATGATTTATTCCCTATGCTTTACAATTCAATTATACTTATTTATCATGGTTTACTCCCTACCAAAGTAAGTGACTGTGTGATTGATTTCTCATAAGTAGTCATATTTTGCAAATCCATCCTTTAGGTTTAAGTCCTTAGTTCTTTCCCTTGAGCTAAATATAAATTAACGATACCTGGAATATTTCCCGGTGAAGTGCTACAATGGTATTTTATCTGTATGCTTGCGGATCCCATTTTTATTCTAAGAGGACCAGTTCTATAACAACACTTCTGGCGCCATGCTAGGGATGACAACTTAGCTTAAGTGGTGTTAGAAGTGTCAATAGTGGGTCATGTAGAATCTCATTTTGGTCCGTTTGGAGACAGTGCAAGTGTTGGTGCAAGATAGGTGCACGGTTTGTGCCAAACATACCAAATAGTCAGAAATCATTTTGGACGCACCTGATGGAACTCCAAGGTAATGAGGCTCATGTAGAAGCTCAATTCAATCCGTTTGGAGTGAGTGGTAATCTTGATGCAAGATAGGTGCACTGTTTGCACTGAACGTACCACAGGCTCATAAATCGTTTTGGACGCACCCGACTGAACTCCTTGTTGACATGGGTGTTGTGGAATCTTCTTTCGGTCTGCTTGGAGACAGTGTTAGTGTCGGTGTAAGATAGATGTAGGGTTTGCGCTAAACATACCACATGCTCAAAAATTGTCTTGGACGCACCTGATGGAACTCCTAGGTGACATGGGTCTTGTAACACCCCAAGTGTTTGGCTTGCATTTGTGCATGTGCATTGCATAACATAAGCACGTTCATTTCATTATCACATGTGCATTATTCTATGTTTCATTAGCTATGCCTGGATGTTTCATATGTTTCAATTGAATGTTTCAATTACTATAGGAGCTTGGAGTACATGCATTACATACAAATAAGTGTGGTGACTCACTAAAACACTCTAACTATGTTTAGGAACCCTAATGGAACAATGTTCATGTTGACCACTTAGCTTAATTATGCTTCTAAGTGATGGTTGCCTCTAGTTGACCACTAGAGTGCTTTTGTTTGACCAAATAGAAAGTATAGTTTAGAGTGTTTGCATGGCTGTGCACTCTTAAGCAAAGTTGTAATAAATTTTATAAGGAACAAAAGTTGTTTTACGACCTTGAACTAGAAATGTGCACAACATGCTCAAAAGTGGCTTACAAGTCAGTTTTCACTACTGTTCAGTACTTAGAAAATTGGCTAAGTCATTACTGCAGTTTCAGTTTACACGTGCCCCTGTTTGACAGCTTGTAATTTAAAATCTAGGCCGAACTAGACCAAACCCATATAAGAAAAGTTGGAGCACTCATGTAGCTCTACAACTTTTATTATTAGAGATTTTGTTAGTTCGCGCTAGTTTAAGAGTTGGAGGGCGTAGAAGTTTGAGTTTCAGACACATTTTTGCAATAGAATTGGTTAGCTCCTGGACTGATTTGAATCGGGCTCGGGCAATGGTCATGGCCGACCGGCATCAGAGAATGGCCGCCGCATGGCTCTTCCGTTGCGCGAACGAGTGCCACGGCGTTGGCATGTATGTGTTGGGGAGGCAAACCGAGAGCTTCACCTGCTGCCTTCCTTTCCCATTCACCTGCTGCTCTTCCTCTCCCTTGTCCATTCTACTCCATGGCCAAGAACAGCAGCCGTAGGAGCAGCACTGCCGCCACCAAAAATCCACCGCAGCTAGGCACCATCCTTCGATTCCTCGTAGCCGCAGCAGCGCCGTGAGCTTCTCCACGTCTCCGACCTATCTGCGATGCCACTCGATCACCGGTGAGGGCCCGTGGACCAATGCCGCCAACATGGCTGCCATGAACGCCAAGAGGAGCTCGTGCATGGCCTCTGTACCTCGCGTCCCTCCTTGCTCTCTATCTATCTCATCCTATTGTCGCCTAGAGCTGCTGCTGCTCGCGCAACCGGCCTCCAGCTAATGCCCAAGCCAGCAAGGCCGCCGCCGACCGGAGTCCGTCCCCGTACTTACGTACATACGTACAGCGCCGCTGCTGTTACCGCTCCTTAAGCCATCGCTGCGTGTTAGTTGAGAAAATCGTTCGCTAACCTATCCTAATAGATGCGTCTCGACGAGCGGAATCCGTTGGTGGTGGTCGCATCGCCGGAAAGTTGAGGCCTTTACCTGTATACCCCTAAAAAAGATGGCGGTCTCCTACGTACCCCTGAAAAGTTTATTCTTACCTGTATACCCTCACGCTAACTTTTCATTACCCACATGCCCTTCCGTCGGTATTCTGTTATGTTTTCGACGTTAAGTGTGGGACCAAGGTGGAAAAATGACCTTTTCGCCCTCCAGTTTAATGAAACTTCTAAAATTTATAGTAATTCATAGAAAAATCATAAAATGAAAAATGAAGATGTTTTGGAATCCTTGTGAGTATATCTATGCAGTAGGTATGTAATATTGTATGTTTATATAGAAAGTTTCTGCGGTAAAAATATATCAAGTGCCGCGGAACTTGATGTATTTTTATCGTAGAAAATTTCTATATAAACATACAATATTACATACCTACTGCATAGATATACTCACAAGGATTCCAAAACATCTTCATTTTTCATTTTATGATTTTTCTATGAATTACTATAAATTTTAGAAGTTTCATTAAACTGGAGGGCGAAAAGGTCATTTTTCCACCTTGGTCCCACACTTAACGTCGAAAACATAACAGAATACCGACGGAAGGGCATGTGGGTAATGAAAAGTTGGCGTGAGGGTATACAGGTGAGAATAAACTTTTCAAGGGTACGTAGGAGACCGCCATCTTTTTTAGGGGTATACAGGTAAAGGCCTCTGGAAAGTTCGCCGTCGGCGAGCTACGGCCAGTCAAAGTGTCACCTCTGCTTCTGTCCCTATGACGTGTGGGTCCAGATTGACCTTGGGTCCCAGCTATCAGTCCCTAGGGGTGCACAGCGCTGGGTGTGCATAGCAGTTTCTAGGGTTTAGATGTTTTCGTTTTTAGTCTTTTCAAGTTTTTGTGTGAGTCTTGTAAATTCAATATCTAGAGCTACAGAGGTCCGATTTGAGTGAAACCAATTTTGTTGGTCTTGTTATGAAAAGCTCTATCTAATAGAACCATTAAACTTGTTGTTTGGAAATATTTTCTGTGCAGTATTAATTATCCTTGTTAAGTGTTTTAAAATGGCCTTTACCTTGGGAAATTCATAACTTGAGTTTGGTTGATGCCAAAAATGTGATTCCACTTGGGTTGGTCTTGTGTTGATATGTGTTACCTAGGAAAAATGCTAAAGCTGCAGTGACTTTAGTGGAAATAGGACTTTGTGGTTTATCCTAGTTAAATGCTTTTATAATCCTCGTTGGCTTGTCATTTTTGCATCGAATGTTCTACTTGTGCAAAGGCTATGAAAATTATACAGTAGCCTATTGAGGACATGTATGAGCTGCTGTAATTTTTGTAGAAATTATTGAGCACTTTTTATATATGTTTATTATTCCACCTAATTATCTAAATAAATTTAGAAAATGCATTAAAAAAAATTTAATTAAGAATGGACACTATGTTTTCTGGTGTTCATTAGTCATGTGTGACATGTTAGTAAAGTTAGTTTTGTCCAATTATATGTTTGCAACATAAGTTAATAATTATTTCTTGCAAACGAGGTTACTGGACAGATCTGGGAACTTAGCAAAGTTCTTCATGATAATGTGCTTTGTTATAAAACTTGTTTATACAAAAGTTGTATATAATTCATGTATCTAGCTGCTGTTAAAATTTGGTGTCATTTGGCCAAGTAGTTTATGTGTTATAGATGTTTAAAGTCAGGTCCCAGATTTGGTTGCTCTCTGTTTGGAGCAGACTAGATTATGTAGTTTCCTCTTTTTGACCCATTAAACTTGAGAATCAGGCTTAGGTAATTATAAATGAATTGTATAAAATTTTATAAGCTTTCTAGAATATCTTGATGCATATCTTTTGAAGTTGTAGATCTCCAGTCACGATTAATTTACTCAGCTGCTGTTCTGATGTCCAGATGGTGGCAAATTCTAGTTCTAGTGCTTTGATTGACTTTGCCATGCTAGTGTGTGGAGTGTGACTCGTATCTTTGATGATGCTTGGGTTAGTACCCTGTGATCTTGTAAGACTTGTTTCTTGATTGATGTGCTTGCCCTCTTCTATGTTATGCCTTAATGAGGATTAAGTAGATTAGCTCTAGGTGCCTATGTGAACCTTGGTATGCTTGCTTGATTTATTTGTTTATTGCATTCCTATGTATTCATACATAAGCATTATTGCACCTCATTTAGGTACGCTAGCTGAAGCACGTGAAGGACCTGATGTGGAGCCAAACCGAAGATGGAGTTGGTGGATCCATCCCGAAGATAGAAGGACCGGACAAGTGATAGATTGGAGGATGCTCGCCAAGTGAATTCATCTGACATACTCTAACTTGAGTCGGATTCCAGGCAAGCCCCGGAGCATTATAAGCCTCCTACCTTCAAAGCAATTAATTCTATATATGTTATAAGTATTGTTGCATTAAGTGGTAGGAGTTGGTTGGAAACCCTTGCTGCATTATATCATTCCTTGTCCAGTTATATGAATCCTTGAATCCTACATAGACTAGGATCGAATAGATACTTAGCCCTGCTTTAAGCGGTAGAAGTCAGGTGATTTCCTGTCACCTGTGAGATATAGGGATATTCATATATGGCATGGTTGGCTATATTTGCTATCGTGGAAAGGAACCATGTGTTAATAAAATGAAATGAGACCGGGCGGGATGACGATAGTGAAACAACAAGGCATGGAGGTCTTGGGTGTAGATCTATCCCCATCTGAGTCGTTTAAGGACCGATTCGCTGTACGTCCTTGAGTCATGTTGAACGCAGTCTAACATTTGTTGGCCGGATAAGTCGTTCCGACCGCGAAGCCGAGTAATACAGTTCAGGCCGGGAATCGAATAGTAGGTCGCATCTTGGAGGAGAGTAAGGATGTGCTTGGGGATATTGGCGTGAGACCAAGGGGGTTTAGAGTCCCTATCACCTGGCAGAGTGTCGCCCTTGGGGACGCGGCATCAGTCGAACCCATGGCTCCTGAACTATACCAAAGGTGACCTGAGCAGCCCTCACCAGGCGTGACTCGGTGAGTGTTAGAAATACCCCTCCAGCTGGATAGGAATTCGATTCGAATCGCCGTAGCTCCCGGTTAGTGAGCACTTGACTTGAGCAGTGGCAACGTAGATTCCATTAAATTGAACGGATGGTTAATTGGATAACGATGGAAAGGTTGCCTCAATTTATACCTGCTATGGTTAATATTGTTTGTTCCTAATAAAGTGAGTGCTCTAGTACAGGTTCTAATATAGATGACAGGTTAATGATAATTAACTTGATGCTTAAGCATTAATGATTACTTATCCATATTAAGCTTTTATGCAAAATGTTGTCAAGCTAGCCCACTTTATATCAGCCTTGCATGATCCTTGGTGTCACTTTATTTTTGGTTTATGACGGGTAAGTCTAGCTGAGTACATTGTCGTACTCAGGGTTTTATTCTCAATTATTGCAGGTTGTGATGTATCTTGGCGGCTGCAAGAGTCGGTTGGCTCCTACCGTAGAGGCGGAGTGTGATCACGGGCATGATCCTTCTGAGTTATCTTTTCTCTAAATACTTTTGTTGGAAGTCGACCTTGGTACTGGCATGTATTTGAAATAAGGGTGTTGTTAGTCTCAAATTACTTTGCTTCCGCTACTTTTCAAGTTAAGTTGTAATAACTACGTTGAACTCCGATGTATATTGAATTACTTGTGAAATGGTTGTAACATGTGACTTGTTATATTGAATCACTACGATCTTGGCTGGTATGTTGGTTGGTTTGAAATTCCTCGTGATTTCATTGGACTACCGAAGTTATATGGGCTCAAGTGCGAGAATTTGATCACTTCGGTGATTGTTTTTGTACTTGTGCTCTTATAATTTGGATGGTTCTATTACAGGTCTTGTGGAATCTCCTGTCGGTCTGTTTGGAGATAGTGTTTGTGTCAGTGCAAGATAGGTGCAGGTTTTGTGCCAAACATACCAAAGGCTCGGAAGTCATTTTGGACGCATCTGATGGTACTCCTATGTGATGAGGCTCAAGTGGAAGCTTGATTTAGTCTGTTCGGAGGTAGTGCCAACCTTGACGCAAGTTAGGAGCACTGTTTGCGCCGAATGTACCACAGGCTCAAAAATCATTATGGACACACCCGATGGAACTCCAAGGTATCACATGCCCATTTGGAGATATTGTAGGTGTCAGTGTAAGATAGGAGCACGGTTTGTACCAACATACCGTAGGCATAGAAATCATTTTCGACGCACCCGATGGTACTCCTAGGTAACGAGGCTCAGGTGGATGCTCGTTTCATTCCGTTTGGAGATTGTGCAAATCTTGATGCAAGATAGGTGCACGGTTTGCGTCAAACGTACCATAGGCTCATAAATTGAATTAAACGTACCATAAGCTCGACTATATCATTTGGAGATAGTCCTACTCTTGACACAAGATAGGTGCACGGTTTGCACCAAACGCACCATAGCCTCATAAATCATTTTGGAGGCACTAGATGGAACAACTAGGTGACGTGAGTCTTGTGGAATCTCGTTTCGGTCCATTTGGAGACAATGTTAGTGTCGGTGCAAGATAGTTGCACAGTTTGCGCCAAACATACCATAGGCTCAGAAATCATTTTGGATACCCCCGATGGTACTCCTAAGTGATGAGCCTCAAGTGGAAGCTTGATTTATTCAGTTTTGGATATAGTGCTAATCCTGATGCAAGATAAGTGCCCCGTTTGTGCCAAACGTACTACAGGCTCAGAAATTGTTTTGGACACAACCGATGGAAGTCCTAGGCGACGTGGGTCATGTGGAATCTCATTTTTGTCCGTTTGGAGACAGTGCTAGTGTTGGTGTAAGAGAGGTGCACAGTTTGTGCCAAACATACCAAGGGATCAGAAATCATTTTGGACGCACTCGATGGCACTCCGAGGTAATGCGCCTCAAGTACAAGCTCAATTCAGTCTGTTTAGGGAGAGTGGTAATATTGACGCAAGATCGGTGCACGGTTTGCACTGAAAATACCATTGGCTCAGAAATCACTTTGGACCTACCGGATGAAACTCCTAGGTGACGTGGGTCTTGTGGAATGTCATTTCGGTCTATTTGGAGACAGTGTTAGTGTCGGTGCAAGATAGGTGCAGGGTTTGCGCCAAACATACCACAGGCTCAAAAATCATCTTGGACGCACCCGACGTGGGTCTTGTGGAATCTCGTTTCGGTCTATTTAGAGATAGTGTTAGTGTCGGTGCAAGATAGGTGCAGGGTTTGCGCCAAACATACTAGAGGCTCAGAAGTCATTTTGGACGCATCCGATGGTACTCCTAAGTGATGAGGCTCAAGTGGAAGCTTGATTCAGTCCATTCAGAGGTAGTGCTAACATTGAGGCAAGTTAGGAGTACTGTTTGTGACGAACATACCACATGCTCAAAAATCATTTTCGATGCACCCGATGGAAGTCCAAGGTGAGATGGGTCATGTGGAATCTTGTTTTGGTCCATTTAGAGATATTGTTGGTGTCGGTGCAAGATAGGTGCACGGTTTGTGCCAACATACTGTAGGCTTAGAAGTCATTTTGGACACACCCAATGGTGCTCCTAGGTGACGAGGCTCAAGTGGAAGCTTCATTCAATTCGTTTGGAGATAGTGCTAATCTTGATGCAAGATAGGTGCACTGTTTGCGCCAAACGTACCACAGCCTCAGAAATAATTTTGGACGCACCTGATGGAACTCCATGGTGACGTGGGTCATGTGGAATGTTGTTTTGGTCCGTTTGAAGATAGCGTTGGTGTTGGTGCAAGTTAGGTGCACGGTTTGCGCCAAACATAACGTAAGCTTGAAAATCATTTTTGGGGCACTCGATGATACTCCTAGGTGATGAGGCTCAAGTGGAAGCATGACTTAGTTCATTTGGAGATAGTCCTAATCTTGATGTAAGATAGGTGCACTGTTTGCACCGAACGTACCATAGCCTCATAAAGTTTTGGAGGCACTAGGTGGAACAACTAGGTGACATGGGTCTTGTGGAATCTCATTTCGATTCATTTGGAGACAATGTTAGTGTCAGTGCATGATAGGTGCACAATTTGCGCCACACATACCATAGGCTCAAAAATCGTTTTGGATACCCCCAGTGGTACTCCTAGGTGACGAGGCTCAAGTGGAAGCTCGATTCAGTTCGTTTGGAGATAGTGCTAATCTTGATGCAAGATAGGGGCACGGTTTGCACCGAACATACCACAAGCCTAGAAATCGTTTTGGACACACCCGATGGAAATCCTAGGTGACGTGGGTCATGTGGGATCATGTTTTGGTCCGTTTGGAGGCAGTGTTAGTGTTGGTGCAAGATAATAAGGCTCAAGTGGAAGCTCGATTTAGTCCGTTTGAAGATAGTGCTAATGTTGACGCAAGATCGGTGCACGGTTTGCACCGAACGTGTCATAGGCTCAGAAATTCTTTTAGACGCACCCAATGGAACTCCTTGGTGATGTGGGTTGTTGACATTTCTTATGCACAACTAGAATAAAAGGGTTTCCGCAAGCGCACAGAAAATATCATCGTAGGATTTTAACCGGGAGTAATCCAGGTATCATTATTTATAATTTTACCACTGGGAAGGGAATGCACTGGATAATGAGCAATGAGCAGTGCTTGTGATAATGGATAGCTTAACCTTGTCTTTATCTATCTTCTCATACAGGGTAAGTGTCACATAAAATATAGAAATGAATAGTAATTAACATATGATAAATGAGAGCACATAGCCACATAAAACAATGCTAATCATCTCAATAGAGTACTCTAAGTTTATAACACTAGCTTGGACTAGGACGATCTACAAGGATAAATCCTAAATTATTCTAACTATAAGGTCAAAGCATACAATGATTAGTGCAATAACATCTAGCAATCATGGCGGGAAAAGGTTATACCTATGCATAGTGATATTACCAAAGAAGATCAAGAACAGAGCAATCTCTTCAGTGTAATAGCGGTATTCTACTAGTCCTATAATCGGGAAAAGGATTACAAAGGACTCAATAGGACTGTCACTCCCGCGATCCACCTCACGATCTAGAATATAGGGTGTAATCACAGATAAATACGGTCTAGGCACCACGCCTACACAATATTTACCACTCACCCATCGATCTAATGAGCAAGCGCTATATGATCCTATGCATAAACATAATTCTAGTCCAACTATGCTAAACATATAATCAAAGTAAACTAAGAACAATATAATTGAGAACATAATCAAATAGAGCAAAGTCAATTATGATATAATAGAATAGAATAAAGTACTATTCATAGTAGCAAGAACAATGATGAATATTACAAGAATGTAGAGGAAAATTACCAAGAACTCTAACAGATCTGGACTCTAAGCTAGGCTTGACTCCCTCTAGATCTATTCCTATGTAGCTATGCTACTAAACTATGGAGCTCTAATTGAGATGGTGGCTCTAGGCTTCTCTGAATTCTTTAGATGAACTCTTGAATTGAATTGAATTAGATTAGATTAGGGTTTCTCCTAGGGCCAGGGGCTTTGAATATATAGCCCTCTAGGATGCACCACAGCCCTTGGATCAAACCGACCTAAATGAACGGTTTTTATTCATCCTCAAAGTCGGTGGAGGCATAATCCGCGAGACTCTCCCTGATTGGTGGAGGGGGAGAGGCGGCCACCCCTAGTTGGCTGCCAGGTGGGCCCAAGTTTGCAGGGTTGCCTTCTGTAGTCTTCTAGAGTATTCTTTTTAATACGTATGCATGTTTCTCTACGTAAATCCGACATGTGGACCTCTTTTGGTTCTCTTTCTGATAACCCCCTGCAAAAATAGACAATCACCAAAACTCGTGGAATTCTGTCAGTGTAACCCATATATCTAGTAGGTAAACATGTTTTAGCCCTTTCTCTTGCTATGTTGACGGTTTAAAAAGGATACTTATCTATCGTCAACATGGGTCTTGTGGAATCTCGTTTTGGTTCGTTTGGAGACAGTGTCAGTGTCGGTGAAGATAGGTGCAGGGTTTGCGCCAAACAAACCATAGGCTCAGAAATCATTTTGGACGCACCTAATGGAACTCCTAGGTGACGTGGGTCATGTGGAATCTCGTTTAAGTCCGTTTGGAGGTAGTGTTAGTGTCGGTGCAAGATAGGTGCACTATTTGCACCAAACGTATTGTAGGCTCATAAATCATTTTGGATGCACCCAATGGAACTCCTAGGTGACGTGGGTACCGTAGAATCTCGTTTCGGTCTGTTTGGAGACAGTGTTAGTGTCAGTGCAAGATAGTTGCAGGGTTTGTGCCAAACATACCATATGCTTAGAAATGATTTTAGACGCACCCGATGGTACCCCTAAGTGATGAGGCTCAAGTGGAAGCTTGATTTACTCGGTTTTGATATAGTGCTAATCCTGATGCAAGATAAGTGCCCTGTTTGAGCCAAACGTACTACAGGCTCAGAAATTGTTTTGGACACACCCGATGGAAGTCCTAGGCGACGTGGGTCATGTGGAAGCTTATTTTTGTCCGTTTGGGGACAGTTCTAGTGTTAGTGCAAGATAGGTGCATGATTTATGGGTCAGAATTCATTTTGGACACACCCGATGCCACTTCGAGGGAATGCGGCTCAAGTACAAGCTCAATTCTGTTTGTTTAGGGAGAGTGGTAATCTTGATGCAAGATCGGTGCATGGTTTGCACCGAATGTACCATAGGCTCATAAATCGCTTTGGACGCACCCGACGGAACTCCTAGGTGACGTGGGTCTTGTGGAATGTCATTTCGGTCTATTTGGAGACAGTGTTAGAGTCGATGCAAGATAGGTGCAGGGTTTGTGCCAAACATACCACATGCTCAAAAATTGTCTTGGAAGCACCCGACGTGGGTCTTGTGGAATCTCGTTTCGGTCTGTTTGGAGATAGTGTTAGTGTTGGTGCAAGATAGGTGCAGGGTTTACGCCAAACATACTAGAGGCTCAGATGTCATTTTGGATGCATCCGATGGCACTCCTAAGTTATGAGGCTCAAGTGGAAGGTCGATTCAGTCCGTTCGGAGGTAGTGCTAACCTTGAGGCAAGTTAGGAGTACTGTTTGCAACGAACATACCATTGGCTCAAAAATCATTTTAGATGCACCCGATGGAACTCCAATGTGACATGTGTCATGTGGAATCTTGTTTTGGTCCATTTGGAGATATTGTTGGTGTCGGTGCAGGATAGGTGCACGATTTGTGCCAACATACCGTAGGCTCAGAAATCATTTTGGACACACCCAATGGTACTCCTAGGTGATGAGGCTCAAGTGGAAGCTCCATTCAGTTGGTTTGGAGATAGTGCTAATCTTGACGCAAGATAGGTGCACTGTTTGTGCCAAACGTACCACAGCCTCAGAAATCATTTTGGACGCACCTGGTGGAACTCCATGGTGACATGGGTCATGTGGAATTTTGTTTCGGTCCATTTGAAGATAGTGTCGGTGTTGGTGCAAGTTAGGTGCATGGTTTGCGCCAAACATAACGTAGGCTCGAAAATCATTTTTAGGGCACTCAATGGTACTCCTAGGTGATGAGGCTCAAGTGGAAGCATGACTTACTTCGTTTGGAGATAGTACTAATCTTGATGCAAGATAGGTGCACGGTTTGCAACGATCGTACCATAGCCTCATAAAGTTTTGGAGGCACTGGATGGAACAACTAGGTGACGTGGGTCTTGTGTAATCTCGTTTCGATCCATTTGGGGACAGTGTTAGTGTCGGTGCAAGATAGGTGCATAGTTTGCGCCAAACATACCATAGGCCCAGAAATTGTTTTTCGATACCCCTAGTGGTACTCCTAGGTGATGACGCTCAAGTGGAAGGTCAATTCAGTTCGTTTGGAGATAGTGCTAATCTTGACGCGAGATAGGGGCACGGTTTGCGTCGAACATACCACAAGCTCAGAAATCATTTTGGACACACCCGATGGAACTCCTAGGTGACGTGGGTCATGTGGAATCATGTTTCGGTCCACTTGGAGGCAGTGTTAGTGTCGGTGCAATATAATAAGGCTCAAGTGGAAGCTCGATTTAGTCTGTTTGAAGATAGTGCTAATCTTGCCGCCAGATCGGTGCATGGTTTGCACCGAACGTGTCATAGGCTCAGAAATTCTTTTGGACACACCCGATGGAACTCCTAGGTGACGTGGGTCTTGTGGAATCTCATTTTGGTCTGTTTGGAGACAGTGTCAGTGTTGGTGCAAGATAGGTGCAGGGTTTGCGTCAAACAAACCATAGGCTTAGAAATTGTTTTTGACGCACCCGATGGAACTCCTAGGTGACGTGGGTCATGTGGAATCTCGTATCGGTCCGTTTGGAGGTAGTGTTAGTGTCGGTGCAAGATAGGTGCACTATTTGCACCAAACGTATCGTAGGCTCATAAATCATTTTGGACGCATACGATGGAATTCCTAGGTGATGTGGGTATTGTGGAATCTCGTTTCGGTCTATTTAGAGACAGTGTTAGTGTCGGTGCAAGATAGTTGCAGGGTTTGCGCTAAACATACTGTATGCTCAGAAATCATATTAGACGCACCCAATGGTACTCCTAAGTGATGAGGCTCAAGTGGAATCTTGATTTATTCGGTTTTGATATAGTGCTAACCCTGATGCAAGATAAGTGCCCCGTTTGTGCCAAACGTACTACAGGCTCAGAAATTGTTTTGGACACACCCGATGGAAGTCCTAGGTGACGTGGGTCATGTGGAATCTTGTTTTTGTCCGTTTGGAGACAGTGCTAGTGTTGGTGCAAGATAGTTGCACGGTTTGTGGGTCGGAAATTATTTTGGACGCACCCGATGGCACTTCGATGTAATGCGGCTCAAGTACAAGCTCAATTCAATTTGTTTAGGGAGAGTGGTAATCGTGACGCAATATCAGTGCACGGTTCGCACTGAACATACCACAGGCTCAGAAATCGCTTTGGACGCACCCGACGGAACTCCTGGGTGACGTGGGTCTTGTGGAATGTCATTTCGGTCTATTTGGAGACAGTGTTAGTGTCGTTGCAAGATAGGTGCAGGGTTTGCGCCAAACATACCATAGGCTCCAAAATCATCTTGGACGCACCCAACATGGGTCTTGGTGAATCTCATTCCAGTCTGTTTGGTGATAGTGTTAGCGTCGGTGCAAGATTTGCGCCAAACATACTAGAAGCTCAGTCATTTTGGACGCATCCGATGGTACTCCTAAGTGATGAGGCTCAAGTGAAAGCTCGATTCAGCCCATTCGGAGGTAGTGCTAACCTTGAGGCAAGTTAGGAGTACTATTTGCGATGAACGTACCACAGCCCAAAAAATCATTTTTGATGCACTCGAAGGTGACATTGGTCATGTGGAATCTTGTTTTGGTCCATTGGGAGATATTGTTGGTGTCGGTGCAAGGTAGGTGCACGGTTTGTTGCAACATACCGTAGGCTCAGAAATCATTTTGGACACACCCAATGGTACTCCTAGGTGACAAGGTTCAAGTGGAAGCTTCATTCAGTTCATTTGGAGATAGTGCAAATCTGATGCAAGATAGGTGTACTGTTTGCGCCAAACGTACCATAGCATCAGAAATCATTTTGGACGCACCACATGGAAGTCCTAGGTGACGTGGGTCAAGTGGAATCAAGTTTTTGTCCGTTTGGAGACAGTGCTAGTGTTGGTGCAAGATAGGTGCACAGTTTGTGCCAAACATACCAAAGGGTCAGAAATCGATTTGGACGCACCCAATGGCACTCCGATATAATGCGGCTCAAGTACAAGCTCAATTCAGTCCGTTTAGGGAGAGTGGTAATCTTGACGCAAGATTGGTGCACGGTCTGCACCGAACGTACCATAGGCCTAGAAATCGCTTTGGACGCACCCGACGGAACTCCTAGGTGATGTGGGTCTTGTGGAATGTCATTTCGATCTATTTGGAGACAATGTTAGTGTCGGTGCAAGATAGGTGCAAGGTTTGCGCCAAACATACCACAGGATCAAAAATCATCTTGGACGCACCTGACGCGGGTCTGGTCGAATCTCATTTCGGTCTGTTTGGAGAGTGTTAGTGTCGTTGGAAGATAGGTGCACTGTTTGCGCCAAACGTACCACAGCCTCAGAAATCATTTTGGACGCACCTAATGGAACTCCATGGTGACGTGGGTCATGTGGAATGTTGTTTTGGTCCGTTTGAAGATAGTGTCGGTGTTGGTGCAAGAAAGGTGCATGGTTTGCGCCAAACGTAACGTAGGCTCAAAAATCTTTTTGGGGGCACTCGATGGTACTCCTAGGTGATGGGGCTCAAGTGGAAGCTTGAGTTAGTTCATTTGGAGATAGTCCTAATCTTGATACAACATAGGTGCATGGTTTGCACCGAACGTACCATAGCCTCAAAAAGTTTTGGAGGCACTGGATGGAACAACTAGGTGATGTGGGTCTTGTGGAATCTCGTTTCGATCCATTTGGAGACAGTGTTAGTGTCGTTGAAAGATAGGTGCACAGTTTGCGCCAAACATACCTTAGGCTCAGAAATCATTTTGGATACCCCTGGTGGTACTCCTAGGTGACGAGGCTCAAGTGGAAGGTCGATTCAGTTCGGTTGGAGATAGTACTAATCTTGATGCAAGATAGGGGCACGGTTTGCGCCAAACATACCACAAGCTCAGAAATTGTTTTGGACACACTCGATGGAACTCCTAGGTGACGTGGGTCATGTGGAATCTCGTTTTGGTCCGTTTGGAGGCAGTGTTAGTGTCGATGCAAGATAATAAGGCCCAAGTGGAAGCTCAATTTAGTCTGTTTGAAGATAGTGCTAATCTGACGCAAGATCGGTGCACGGTTTGCATCGAACGTGTCATAGGCTCAGAAATTCTTTTGGACGCAGCCGATGGAACTCCTAGGTGACGTGGGTCTTGTGGTATCTCGTTTTGATCCGTTTGGAGACAGTGTCAGTGTCGGTGCAAGATAGGTGCAGGGTTTGCACCAAACAATCCATAGGCTCAGAAATCGTTGATGCACCCGATGGAACTCCTAGGTGACGTGGGTCATCTGGAATCTTGTTTCAGTCTGTTTGGAGGCAGTGTTAGTGTTCATGCAAGATAGGTGCAATATTCGCACCAAACGTATCGTAGGCTCATAAATAATTTTGGACGCACCCGATGGAACTCCTAGGTGACGTGGTTATTGTGGAATCTCGTTTTAGTCCGTTTGGAGACAGTGTTAGAGTCGGTGCAAGATAGTTGCAGGGTTTGCGCCAAATGTACCATATGCTCAGAAATCGTTTTGGATGCATCCGATGGCACTCCGAGATACTACGGCTCAAGTACAAGCTCAGTTCAGTCCGGTTAGGGAGACTGGTAATCTTGACGCAAGATCGGTGCACGATTTGCACCGAACGTACCATAGGCTCAGAAATCGCTTTGGACGCACCCGACGGGACTCCTAGGTGACGTGGGTCTTGTGGAATGTAATTTCGGTCTATTTGGAGACAGTGTTAGTGTCGGTGCAAGATAAGTACAGGGTTTGCTCCAAACATATCATAGGCTCAAAAATCGTCTTGGATGCACCCGACGTCGGTCTTCTGGAATCTCGTTTCGGTCTGTTTGGAGATAGTGTTAGTGACATTGCAAGATAGGTGCACTGTTTGCGCCAAACGTACCACAGTGTCAGAAATCATTTTGGACGCACCTGATGGAACTCCATGGTGACGTGGGTCATGTGGAATATTGTTTCGGTCCATTTGAAGATAGTGTCGGTGTTGGTGCAAGTTAGGTGCACGGTTTGCGCCAAACGTAATGTAGGCTTCCAAATCTTTTTGGGGGCACTCGATGGTACTCCTATTTGATGAGGCTCAAGTGGAAGCTTGACTTAGTTCATTTGGAGATAGTCCTAATCTTGAAGCAAGATAGGTGCACGGTTTGCACCAAAGGTACCATAGCCTCATAAAGTTTTAGAGGCAATGGATGGAACAACTAGGTGAGGTGGGTCTTGTGGAATCTTGTTTTGATCCATTTGGGGACAGTGTTAATGTGGGTGCAAGATAGGTGCACAGTTTGCGCCAAATATACCTTAGGCTCAGAAATCATTTTGGATACCCCCGGTGGTACTCCTAGGTGATGAGGCTCAAGTGGAAGCTCGATTCAGTTCGTTTGGAGACAGTGCTAATCTTGACGCAAGATAGGGGCACGATTTTGCTCCGAACATACCACAAGCTCAGAAATCATTTTGGACACACCCAATGGAACTCCTAGGTGATGTGGGTCATGTGAAATCTTGTTTCGGTCCGTTTGGAGGTAGAGTTAGTGTCGGTGCAAGATAATAAGGCTCAAGTGAAAGCTCGATTTAGTTTGTTTGAAGATAGTGCTAATCTTGACGCAAGGTCAGACCATGGTTTGCACCGAACGTGTCGTAGGCTCAGAAATTCTTTTGGACGCACCTGATGGAACTCCTAGGTGACGTGGGTCTTGTGGAATCTAATTTCGGTCTGTTTGGAGACAGTGTTAGTGTCGGTGCAAGATAGGTGCAGGGTTTGCGCCAAACATACCATATGCTCAGAAATCATTTTAGACGCACCCTATGGTACTCCTAAGTGATGAGGCTCAAGTGGAAGCTTGATTTATTCGGTTTTTATATAATGCTAATCCTGATGCAAGATAAGTGCGCCGTTTGTGCCTAACGTACTACAGGCTCAGAAATTGTTTTGGACACACCCGATGGAAGTCCAAGGCGACGTGGGTCATGTGGAATCTAGTATTTGTCCGTTTGGAGATAGTGCTAGTGTTGGTATAAGATAGGTGCATGGTTTGTGGGTCAAAAATTATTTTGGACACACCTGATGGCACTCCGAGGTAATGCGGCTCAAGTACAAGCTCAATTCAGTTTGTTTTGGGAGAGTGGTAATCTTGATGCAAGATTGGTGCACGGTTTGCACCGAACGTACCACAGGCTCAGAAATCGCTTTGGACGCACCCGACGGAACTCCTAGGTGACGTGGGTCTTGTAGAATGTCATTTCGGTCTATTTGGAGATAGTGTTAGTGTAGGTGCAAGATAGGTGCAGGGTTTGTGCCAAATATAGCACAGGTTCAAAAATTATCTTGGACGCACCCGACGTGGATCTTGTGGAATCTCGTTTCGGTCTATTTGGAGATAGTGTTAGTCTCGATGCAAGATAGGTGCAGGGTTTGCGCCAAACATACTAGAGGCTCAGAAGTCATTTTGGACACATCCGATGGTACTATAAGTGATGAGGCTCTAGTGGAAGCTTGATTCAGTCCGTTCGAAGGTAGTGCTAACCTTGAGGCAAGTTAGGAGTACTATTTGTGATGAATGTACTATAGGCTCAAAAATCATTCTGGATGCACCCGATGGAACTCCAAGGTGGCATGAGTCTTGTGGAATCTTGTTTTGGTCCATTTGGAGATATTGTTGGTTTCGGTGCAAGATAGGTGCATGGTTTGTGCCAAAATACCATAGGCTCAGAAATTGTTTGGGGAACACCCACTAGTACTCCTAGGTGACGAGGCTCAAGTGGAAGCTAAATTCAGTTTGTTTGGAGATAGTGCTAATCTTGACACAAGATAGGTGCACTGTTTGCGCCAAACGTACCACAGCCTCAAAAATCATTTTCGACGCACCTGATGGAACTCCATGGTGATGTGGGTCATGTGGAATGTTGTTTTGGTCCGTTTGATGATTGTGTCGGTGTTGGTGCAAGTTAGGTGCACAGTTTGCGCCAAACATAACGTAGGCTCAAAAATCATTTTGGGGGCACTCGATGGTACTCCTAGGTGATGAGGCTCAAGTGGAAGCTTGATTTAGTTCGTTTGGAGATAGTCCTAATCTTGATGAAAGATAGGTGCACGGTTTGCACCGAACGTACTATAGCCTCATAAAGTTTTAGAGGCACTAGAGGGAACAACTAGGTGATGTGGGTCTTGTGGAATCTCGTTTCTATCCATTTGGAGACAGTGTTAGTGTCGGGGCAAGATAGGTGCACAATTTGCGCCAAACATACCTTAGGCTCAAAAATCATTTTGGATACCCCCGGTGGTACTCCCAGGTGACAAGGCTCAAGTGGAAGCTCGATTCAGTTTGTTTGAAGATAGGGGCAAGGTTTGCGCCGTACATACCATAAGCTCAGAAATCATTTTGGACACACCCGATGGAACTCCTAGGTGACGTGCGTCTTGTGGAATCTCATTTTGGTCCATTTGGAGACAGTGTCAGTGTCGGTGCAAGATAAGTGCAGGGGTTGCGCCAAACAAACCATAGGCTCAAAAATTATTGACGCACCCGATGGAACTCCTAGGTGACGTGGGTCATGTGGAATCTCGTTTCAGTCCGTTTGGAGGCAGTGTTAGTGTCGGTGCAAGATAGGTGCAATATTTGCACCAAACATATGGTAGGCTCATAAATCATTTTGGACGCACCCGATGGAACTCCTAGGTGACGTCGTTATTCTGGAATCTGGTTTTAGTTCATTTGGAGATTGTGTTAGTGTCGGTGCAAGATAGTTGCAGGGTTTGCGCCAAACATACCATATGCTCAGAAATAAATTTAGACGCACCCGATGGAACTCCTAAGTGATGAGGCTCAAGTGGAAGCTTGATTTATTCGGTTTTTATATAGTGCTAATCCTGATGCAAGATAAGTGCCCTGTTTGTGCCAAGCGTACTATAGGCTCAAAAATTGTTTTGGACACACCACATGGAAGTCCTAGGTGACGTGGATCATGTGGAATCTCATTTTTGTCCGTTTGGAGACAGTGCTAGTGTTTGCGCAACATAGGTGCACGGTTTGTGCCAAACATACCAAAGTGTCAGAAATCATTTTGGACGCACCCAATGGCACTCCGAGATAATGCGGCTCAAGTACAAGCTCAATTCAGTCCATTTAGGGAGAGTGGTAATCTTGACTCAAGATCGGTGCACCGTTTGCACTGAACGTACCATAGGCTCAGAAATCGCTTTGGACAAACCCGACGGAACTCCTAGGTGACATGGGTCTTGTGGAATGTCATTTCGGTCTATTTGGAGACAGTGTTAGTGTCGGTGCAATATAGGTGCAGGGTTTGTGCCAAACATAGCATAGTCTAAAAAATCATCTTAGACGCACCCAACATCGGTCTTGGGGAATCTCGTTTCGGTCTGTTTGGAGATAGTGTTAGTGTCGCTGCAAGATAGGTGCACTGTTTGCGCCAAATGTACCACAACCTCAGAAATCATTTTGGACGCACTTGATGGAACTCCATGGTGACGTGGGTCATGTGGAATGTTGTTTGGGTCCGTTTGAAGATAGTGTCGGTGTTGGTGCAAGTTATGTGCACGGTTTTTGCCAAACGTAATGTAGGCTCGAAAATCTTTTTGGGGGCACTCGATGGTACTCCTAGGAGACGAGGCTCAAGTGGAAGCTTGACTTAGTTCGTTTGGAGATAGTCCTAATCTTGATGCAAGATAGGTGCATAGTTTTCACCGAACGTACCATAGCCTCATAAAGTTTTGGAGGCACTGGATGGAACAACTAGGTGACGTGGGTCTTGTGGAATCTCGTTTCAATCCATTTGGAGACAGTGTTAGTGTCGGTGCAAGATAGATGCACAGTTTGCGCCAAACATACCTTAGGCTCAGAAATCATTTTGGCTACCCCGGTGGTACTCCTAGGTGATGTGGGTCATGTGGAATCTCGTTTTGGTCCGTTTGGAGGCAGCGTTAGTGTCGAGGCAAGATAATAAGGCTCAAGTGGAAGGTCGATTTAGTCTATTTGAAGATAGTACTAATCTTGACACAAGATCGGTGCTCGGTTTGCACCGAAAGTGTCATAGGCTCAGAAATTCTTTTGAACGCACCTGATGGAACTCCTAGGTGACATGGGTCTTGTGGAATCTCGTTTTGGTCCATTTGGAGATAGTGTCAGTGTCGGTGCAAGTTAGGTACAGGGTTTGCGCCAAACAAACCATAGGCTCAGAAATCGTTGACGCACCCGATGGAACTCCTAGGTGATGTGGGTCATGTGGAATCTCGTTACAGTCCGTTTGGAGGCAGTGTTAGTGTCGGTGCAAGATAGGTGCACTATTTGCGCCAAACATATCGTAGGCTCATAAATCATTTTGGACGCACCCGATGGAACTCCTAGGTGATGTGGGTATTGTGGAATCTCGTTTTGGTCTATTTGGAGACAATGTTAGTGTCGGTGCAAGAAAGTTGCAGGGTTTACGCCACACATACCATATGCTTAGAAATCATTTTAGACGCACTCGATGGTACTCCTAAGTGATGTGGCTCAAGTGGAAGCTTGATTTATTCGGTTTTGATATAGTGCTAATCCTGATGCTAGATAAGTGCCCTGTTTATACCAAACATACTACAGGCTCAGAAATTATTTTGGACACACCACATGGTAGTCCTAGGCGACGTGGGTCATGTGCAATCTCATTTTTGTCCGTTTGGAGATAGTGCAAGTGTTGGTGCAAGATAGGTGCACGGTTTGTGGGTCAAAAATCATTTTGGACGCACCCGATGGCACTCCGAGGTAATGCGGCTCAAGTACAAGCTCAATTCAGTCCGTTTAGCAAGAGTGGTAATCTTGACTCAAGATCGGTGGACGGTTTGCACTAAACGTACTATAGGCTCAGAAATCGCTTTGGAGGAACCCGACGGAACTCCTAGGTGACGTGGGTCTTGTGGAATATGATTTTGGTCTATTTGGAGACAGTGTTAGTGTCGGTGTAAGATAGGTGCAGGGTTTGCGCCAAACATACCATAGGCTAAAAAATCATCTTAGACACACCCGACGTCGGTCTTGGGGAATCTCATTTCAGTGTGTTTGGAGATAGTGTTAGTGTCGCTGCAAGATAGGTGCACTGTTTGCGCCAAATGTACCACAGCCTCATAAATCATTTTGGACGCACCTGATGGAACTCCATGGTGACGTGGGTCATGTGTGATGTTGTTTCGGTCCGTTTGAAGATAGTGTCAGTGTTGGTGCAAGTTATGTGCACGGTTTGTACCAAACGTAATGTAGGCTCAAAAATCTTTTTGGGGCACTCGATGGTACTCCTAGGTGATGAGGCTCAAGTGGAAGCTTGACGTAGTTCGTTTGGAGATAGTCCTAATCTTGATGCAAGATAGGTGCATAGTTTGCACCGAACGTACCATAGCCTCATAAAGTTTTAGAGGCACTGGATGGAACAACTAGGTGACCTGGGTCTTGTGGAATCTTGTTTCGATCCATTTGGAGACAGTGTTAGTGTCGGTGCAAGATAGATGCACAGTTTGCGCCAAACATACCTTAGGCTCAGAAATCATTTTGGATACCCCGGTGGTACTCCTAGGTGACGTGGGTCATGTGGAATCTCGTTTCGGTCCGTTTGGAGGCAGTGTTAGTGTCGAGGCAAGATAATAAGGCTCAAGTGGAAGCTTGACTTAGTTCGTTTGGAGATAGTCCTAATCTTGATGCAAGATAGGTGCATAGTTTTCACCGAACGTACCATAGCCTCATAAAGTTTTGGAGGCACTGGATGGAACAACTAGGTGACGTGGGTCTTGTGGAATCTCGTTTCAATCCATTTGGAGACAGTGTTAGTGTCGGTGCAAGATAGATGCACAGTTTGCGCCAAACATACCTTAGGCTCAGAAATCATTTTGGCTACCCCGGTGGTACTCCTAGGTGATGTGGGTCATGTGGAATCTCGTTTTGGTCCGTTTGGAGGCAGCGTTAGTGTCGAGGCAAGATAATAAGGCTCAAGTGGAAGGTCGATTTAGTCTATTTGAAGATAGTACTAATCTTGACACAAGATCGGTGCTCGGTTTGCACCGAAAGTGTCATAGGCTCAGAAATTCTTTTGAACGCACCTGATGGAACTCCTAGGTGACATGGGTCTTGTGGAATCTCGTTTTGGTCCATTTGGAGATAGTGTCAGTGTCGGTGCAAGTTAGGTACAGGGTTTGCGCCAAACAAACCATAGGCTCAGAAATCGTTGACGCACCCGATGGAACTCCTAGGTGATGTGGGTCATGTGGAATCTCGTTACAGTCCGTTTGGAGGCAGTGTTAGTGTCGGTGCAAGATAGGTGCACTATTTGCGCCAAACATATCGTAGGCTCATAAATCATTTTGGACGCACCCGATGGAACTCCTAGGTGATGTGGGTATTGTGGAATCTCGTTTTGGTCTATTTGGAGACAATGTTAGTGTCGGTGCAAGAAAGTTGCAGGGTTTACGCCACACATACCATATGCTTAGAAATCATTTTAGACGCACTCGATGGTACTCCTAAGTGATGTGGCTCAAGTGGAAGCTTGATTTATTCGGTTTTGATATAGTGCTAATCCTGATGCTAGATAAGTGCCCTGTTTATACCAAACATACTACAGGCTCAGAAATTATTTTGGACACACCACATGGTAGTCCTAGGCGACGTGGGTCATGTGCAATCTCATTTTTGTCCGTTTGGAGATAGTGCAAGTGTTGGTGCAAGATAGGTGCACGGTTTGTGGGTCAAAAATCATTTTGGACGCACCCGATGGCACTCCGAGGTAATGCGGCTCAAGTACAAGCTCAATTCAGTCCGTTTAGCAAGAGTGGTAATCTTGACTCAAGATCGGTGGACGGTTTGCACTAAACGTACTATAGGCTCAGAAATCGCTTTGGAGGAACCCGACGGAACTCCTAGGTGACGTGGGTCTTGTGGAATATGATTTTGGTCTATTTGGAGACAGTGTTAGTGTCGGTGTAAGATAGGTGCAGGGTTTGCGCCAAACATACCATAGGCTAAAAAATCATCTTAGACACACCCGACGTCGGTCTTGGGGAATCTCATTTCAGTGTGTTTGGAGATAGTGTTAGTGTCGCTGCAAGATAGGTGCACTGTTTGCGCCAAATGTACCACAGCCTCATAAATCATTTTGGACGCACCTGATGGAACTCCATGGTGACGTGGGTCATGTGTGATGTTGTTTCGGTCCGTTTGAAGATAGTGTCAGTGTTGGTGCAAGTTATGTGCACGGTTTGTACCAAACGTAATGTAGGCTCAAAAATCTTTTTGGGGCACTCGATGGTACTCCTAGGTGATGAGGCTCAAGTGGAAGCTTGACGTAGTTCGTTTGGAGATAGTCCTAATCTTGATGCAAGATAGGTGCATAGTTTGCACCGAACGTACCATAGCCTCATAAAGTTTTAGAGGCACTGGATGGAACAACTAGGTGACCTGGGTCTTGTGGAATCTTGTTTCGATCCATTTGGAGACAGTGTTAGTGTCGGTGCAAGATAGATGCACAGTTTGCGCCAAACATACCTTAGGCTCAGAAATCATTTTGGATACCCCGGTGGTACTCCTAGGTGACGTGGGTCATGTGGAATCTCGTTTCGGTCCGTTTGGAGGCAGTGTTAGTGTCGAGGCAAGATAATAAGGCTCAAGTGGAAGCTCGATTTAGTTTGTTTGAAGATAGTGCTAATCTTGACGCAAGATCGGTGCACGGTTTGCACCGAAAGTGTCATAGGCTCAGAAATTCTTTTGGATGCACCCGATGGAACTCCTAGGTGAAATAGGTCTTGTGGAATCTCATTTTGGTCCATTTGGAGACAGTGTTAGTGTCGGTGCAAGTTAGGTACATGGTTTGCGCCAAACAAACCATAGGCTCAGAAATCATTGACGCACCCGATGGAACTCCTTGGTGATGTGGGTCATGTGGAATCTCGTTTCAGTCCATTTGGAGGCAGTGTTAGTGTCGGTGCAAGATAGGTGCACTATTTGCAGCAAACGTATCATAGGCTCATAAATCATTTTGGACGCACCCGATGGAACTCCTAGGTGATGTGGGTATTGTGGAATCTCGTTTTGGTCCGTTTGGAGACAGTGTTAGTGTCAGTGCAAGATAGTTGTAGGGTTTACGCCAAACATACCATATGCTCAGAAATCATTTTAGACATACTCGATGGTACTTCTAAGTGATGAGGCTCAAGTGGAAGCTTGATTTATTCGGTTTTGATATAGTGCTAATCCTGATGCAAGATAAGTGCCCCATTTGAGCAATACATACTACAGGCACAGAAATTATTTTGGACACACCACATGGAAGTCCTAGGCGACGTGGGTCATGTGGAATCTCATTTTTTCCATTTGGAGATAGTGCTAGTGTTGGTGCAAGATAGGTGCACGGTTTGTGCCAAACATACCAAAGTGTCAGAAATCATTTTGGACGCACCCGATGCCATGCCAAGATAATGCGGCTTGAGTACAAGCTCAATTCAGTCCATTTAGGGAGAGTGGTAATCTTGACGCAAGGTCGGTGCATAGTTTGCACCGAACGTACCATAGGCTCAGAAATTGCTTTGGACGCACCCAATGGAACTCCTGGGTGACGTGGGACTTGTGGAATGTCATTTCGGTGTATTGGGAGATAGTGTTAGTGTCGGTGTAGGATAGGTGCAGGTTTTGCGCCAAACATACCAGAGGCTAAAAAAATCGTCTTGGACGCACCCGACATGGGTCTTGTGGAATCTTGTTTCGGTCTATTTGGAGATAGTGTTAGTGTCGGTGCAAGATAGGTGCAAGGTTTGCGTCAAACATACTAGAGGCTCAAAAGTCATTTTGGACACATCAAATGACCTAAGTGATGAGGCTCAAGTGGAAGCTCGAATAAGTCCGTTCGGAGGTAGTGCTAACCTTGAGGCATGTTAGGTGTACTATTTGCGACGAACGTACCACAGGCCTAAAAATCATTTTGAATGCACCCGATGGAACTCCAAGGTGACATGGGTCATGTGGAATCTTGTTTTGGTCCATTTGGTGATATTGTTGGTGTCGGTGCAAATAGGCTCAAAAATCATTTTAGACACACCCAATGGTACTCCTATGTGAGGAGGCTCAAGTGGAAGCTTCATTCAGTTCGTTTGGAGATAGTGCTAATCTTGACGCAAGATCGGTGCACGGTATGCACGGGACGTGTCATAGGCTCAGAAATTCTTTTGGACGCACTCGATGGAACTCCTAGGTGACGTGGGTCTTGTGGAATCTTGTTTTAGTCCGTTTGGAGACAGTGTCAGTGTCAGTGCAAGATTGGTGCCGAGTTTGCGCCAAACAAACCATAGGCTCAGAAATTATTTTGGACACACCCCATGGAAACTCCTAGGTGACGTGGGTCATGTGGAATCTCGTTTCCGTCTGTTTGGAGGCAGTGTTAGTGTCGGTGCAAGATAGGTGCACTATTTGCACCAAACGTATTGTAGGCTCATAAATCATTTTGGACGCACCCGATGGAACTCCTAGGTGACCTGGGTATTGTGGAATCTCGTTTTGGTCCGTTTAGGTACAGTGTTAGTGTCGGTGCAAGATAGTTGCAGGGTTTGCGTCAAACATACCATATGCTCAGAAATATTTTTAGACGCACCAGATGGTACTCCTAAGTGATGACACTCAAGTGGAGGCTTGATCTATTCGGTTTTGATATAGTGCTAATCCTGATGCAAGATAAGTGCCCCATTTGTGCCAAACGTACTACAGACTCAGAAATTGTTTTGGGCACACCCAATGGAAGTCCTAGGTGATGTGGGTCATGTGGAATCTTGTTTTTGTCCATTTGGAGACAGTGCTAGTGTTGGAGGAATATAGGTGTACGGTTTGTGCCAAACATACCAAAGGGACAGAAATCGTTTTAGACGCACCCGATGGCACTCCGAGGTAATGCGGCTTTAGTACAAGCTCAATTTAGTCCGTTTAGTGAGAGTGGTAATCTTGACGCAAGATCGGTGCACAATTTGCACCGAATGTACCACAGGCTCAGAAATCACTTTGGACGCACCCCACGAAACTCCTAGGTGACGTGGGTCTTGTGGAATTTCATATTTCGGTCTACTTGGAGACAGTGTTAGTGTCAGTGCAAGATAGGTGCAAGGTTTGCACCAAACATACCACAGGCTCAAAAATCGTCTTGGATGCACCCGACGTGGGTCTTGTGGAATCTCATTTCAGTCTGTTTGGAGATAGTGTTAGTGTCGGTGCAAGATGGGTGCAGGGTTTGCACCAAACATACTAGAGGCTCAAAAGTCATTTTGGATGCATCCGATGTTACTCCTAAGTGATGAGACTCAAGTGGAGGCTCGATTTAGTCTGTTCGGAGGTAGTGCTAACCTTGAGGCAAGTCAGGAGTACTGTTTGCGACGAACATACCATAGGCTCAAAAATCATTTTGGATGCACCTGATGGAAGCACCCGATGGAACTCCAAGGTGACATGGGTCATGTGGAATCTTGTTTTGGTCCATTTGGAGATATTGTTGGAGTTGGTGCAAGATAGGTGCTCGGTTTGTGCCAACATACCATAGGCTCAGAAATCGTTTTGGACACACCCAATGGTACTCCTAGGTGATGAGGCTCAAGTGGAAGCTTCATTCAGTTTGTTTGGAGATAATGCTAATCTTGACGCAAGAAAGGTGCACTGTTTGCGCCAAACGTACCACAACCTCAGAAATCATTTTGGACGCACCTGATGGAACTCCATGGTGACGTGGGTCATGTGGAATGTTGTTTCGGTCTGTTTGAAGATAGTGTCGGTGTTGGTGCAAATTAGGTGCACGGGGTATGCCAAACATAACGTAGGCTCAAAAATTATTTTGGGGCACACGATGGTACTCCTAGGTGATGTGGCTCAAGTGGAAGCTTGACTTAGTTCATTTGGAGATAGTCCTAATCTTGATGCAAGAGAGGTGCACAGTTTGCACCGAACGTACCATAGCCTCATAAAGTTTTGGAGGCACTGGATGGAACAACTAGGTGACGTGCGTCTTGTGGAATCTCGTTTCAATCCATTTGGAGACAGTGTTAGTGTCGGTGCAAGATAGGTGCACAATTTGCGCCAAACATACCATAGGCTCAGAAATCGTTTTGGATACCCTCAGTGCTACTCCTAGGTGACGAGGCTCAAGTGGAAGCTCGATTCAATTCATTTGGAGATAGTGCTAATCTTGACGCAAGATAGGGGCACGGTTTGCGCCGCACAAACCACAAGCTCAGAAATCATTTTGGACACACCCGATGGAACTCCTAGGTGACGTGGGTCATGTGGAATCTTGTTTTGGTTCATTTGGGGGCAGTGTTAGTGTCGGTGCAAGATAATAAGGATCAAGTGGAAGCTCAATTTAGTCTGTTTGAAGATAGTGCTAATCTTGATGCAAGATCGGTGCACGGTTTGCACCGAACGTGTCATAGGCTCAGAAATCCTTTTGTACACACCCGACGGAACTCCTAGGTGACGTGGGTCTTCTAGAATCTCACTTTGGTCCGTTTGGAGACAGTGTCAGTGTCGGTGCAAGATAGGTGTAGGGTTTGCGCCAAACAAACCACATGCTCAGAAATCGTTTTGGACGCACCCGATGGAACTCCTAGGTGACGTTGTCATGTGGAATCTTGTTTCAGTCCGTTTGGAGGCAGTGTTAGTGTCAGTCAAGAAAGGTGCACTATTTGCACTAAACATATCGTAGGCTCATAAATCATTTTGGACGCACCCGATGGAACTCCTAGGTGACGTGGGTATTGTGGAATCTTGTTTTGGTCCGTTTGGAGGTAGTATTAGTGTCGGTGCAAGATAGGTGCACTGTTTGCACCAAACGTATCGTAGGCTCATAAATCATTTTGGACGCACCCGATGGAACTCCTAAGTGACGTGGGTATTGTGGAATGTTGTTTTGGTCCATTTGGAGACAGTGTTAGTCTCAGTGCAAGATAGTTGCAGGGTTTGCGCCAAACATACCATATCCTCAGAAATCATTTTAGATGCACCAGATGGTACTCCTAAGTGATGAGGCTTAAGTGGAAGCTTGATTTATTCGGTTTTGAAATAGTGCTAATCCTGATGCAAGATAAGTGCCCCGTTTGTGCCAAACGTACTATAGGCTCAGAAATTGTTTTGGACACACCCGATGGAAGTCCTAGGTGACGTGGGTCATGTGGAATCTCGTTTTTGTCCGTTTGGAGACAGTGCTAGTGTTGGTGCAAGATAGGTGCATGGTTTGTGCCAAACATACCCAAGGGTCAGGAATCGTTTTGGACGCACCCGATGGCATTCCGAGGTAATGCGGCTCAAGTACAATCTCAATTCAGTCCGTATAGGGAGAGTGGTAATCTTGACGCATGATCGGTGCACGGTTTGCACCGAACATACCACAGGCTCAAAAATCGCTTTGGACGTACCCGATGGAACTCCTAGGTGACGTGTGTCTTGTGGAATGTCATTTCGGTCTATTTGGAGACAGTGTTAGTGTCGGTGCAAGATAGGTGCAGGGTTTGCGCCAAACATACCACATGCTGAAAAATCACCTTAGACGCACCCAACGTGGGTCTTGTGGAATCTCGTTTCGGTCTATTTCGAGACAGTGTTAGTGTCGGTGCAAGATAGGTGCAGGGTTTGCGCCAAACATACTAGAGGCTCAAAAGTCATTTTGGACGCATCCGATGGTACTCCTAAGTGATGAGGCTCAAGTGGAAGCTCGATTCAGTCTGTTAGGAGGTAGTGCTAACCTTGAGGCAAGTTAGGAGTACTGTTTGCGATGAACATACCATAGGCTCAAAAATCATTTTGGATGCACCCGATGGAACTCCAAGGTGACATGGGTCATGTGGAATCTTGTTTTGGACCATTTGGCGTTATTGTTAGTGTCGGTGCAAGATAGGTGCACGGTTTGTGCCAACATACCGTAGGCTCAGAAATCGGTTTGGACACACCCAATGGTACTCCTAGGTGACGAGGCTCAAGTGGAAGCTTCATTCAGTTCGTTTGGAGATAGTGCTAATCTTGACGCAAAATAGGTGCACTGTTTGCGCCGAACGTACTACAGCCTCAGAAATCATTTTGGACACACCTGATGGAACTCCATGGTGACGTGGGTCATGTGGAATGTTGTTTCGCTACGTTTGAAGATATTGTCGGTGTTGGTGCAAGGTAGGTGCATGGTTTGCGCCAAACATAGCGTAGGCTCGAAAATCATTTTGGGGGCACTCGATGGTACTCCTAGGTGATGAGGCTCAAGTGGAAGCTTGACTTAGTTTGTTTGGAGATAGTCCTAATCTTGATGCAAGATAGGTGCATAGTTTCCACTGAACGTACCATAGCCTCGTATAGTTTTGGAGGCACTGGATGGAATAAGTAGGTGACGTGGGTCTTGTGGAATCTCATTTCGGTTCATTTAGAGACAGTGTTAGTGTTGGTGCAAGATAGGTGCACAGCTTGCACCAAACATTCCATAGGATCAGAAATCATTTTGGATACCCCCTGTGGTACTCCGAGGTGACAAGGCTCAAGTGGAAGCTCGATTCAGTTCATTTGGAGATAGTGTTAATCTTGACGCAAGATAGGGGCACGGTTTGCGCCGAACATACCACAAGCTCTGAAATTATTTTGGACACACAAGATGGAACTCCTAGGTGACGTGGGTCATGTGGAATCTTGTTTTGGTTTGTTTGGAGGCAGTGTTAGTGTCGGTGCAAGATAATAAGGCTCAAGTGGAAGCTCGAGTTAGTCTATTTGAAGATAGTGCTAATCTTGATGCAAGATCGGTGCACGGTTTGCACCGAACGTGTCATAGGCTCAGAAATCCTTTTGGACGCACCTGATGGAACTCCTAGGTGACGTGGGTCTTCTAGAATCTCGTTTTGGTTCATTTGGAGACAGTGTCAGTGTCGGTGCAAGATAGGTATAGGGTTTGCGCCAAACAAACCACATGCTCAGAAATCGTTTTGGACGCACCCGATGGAACTCCTAGGTGACGTGGGTCATGTGGAATCTCGTTTCAGTCCGTTTGGAGGCAGTGTTAGTGTTAGTACAAGAAAGGTGCACTATTTGCACCAAACATATCGTAGGCTCATAAATCATTTTGGGCTCACCCGATGGAACTCCTAGGTGACGTGGGTATTGTGGAATCATGTTTTGGTCCGTTTGGAGGTAGTATTAGTGTCGGTGCAAGATAGGTGCACTGTTTGCACCAAACGTATCGTAGGCTCATAAATCATTTTGGACGCACCTGATGGAACTCCTTAGTGACGTGGGTATTGTGGAATCTTGTTTTGGTCCGTTTGGAGACAGTGTTAGTCTCGGTGCAAGATAGTTGCAGGGTTTGCGCCAAACATACCATATCCTCAGAAATCATTTTAGATGCACCAGATGGTACTCCTAAGTGATGAGGCTTAAGTGGAAGCTTGATTTATTCGGTTTTGAAATAGTGCTAATCCTGATGCAAGAAAAGTGCCCCATGTGTGACAAACGTACAATAGGCTCAGAAATTGTTTTGGACACACCCGATGGAAGTCCTAGGTGACGTGGGTCATGTGGAATCTCGTTTTTGTCCGTTTGGAGACAGTGCTAGTGTTGGTGCAAAATAGGTGCACGGTTTGTGCCAAACATACCCAAGGGTGAGGAATCGTTTTGGACGCACCCGATGGCATTTCGAGGTAATGCGGCTCAAGTACAAGCTCAATTCAGTCCGTATAGGGAGAGTGGTAATCTTGACGCATGATCGGTGCACAGTTTGCACCGAACATACCACAGGCTCAGAAATCGCTTTGGACGCACCCGATGGAACTCCTAGGTGACGTGGGTCTTGTGGAATGTCATTTCGGTCTATTTGGAGACAGTGTTAGTGTCGGTGCAAGATAGGTGCAGGGTTGGCGCCAAACATACCACATGCTCAAAAATCACCTTAGACGCACCCAACGTGGGTCTTGTGGAATCTCGTTTCGGTCTATTTCGAGACAGTGTTAGTGTCGGTGCAAGATAGGTGCAGGGTTTGCGCCAAACATACTAGAGGCTCAAAAGTCATTTTGGACGCATCCGATGGTACACCTAAGTGATGAGGCTCAAGTGGAAGCTCGATTCAGTCCATTCGGAGGTAGTGCTAACCTTGAGGCAAGTTAGGAGTACTGTTTGCGACGAACATACCATAGGCTCAAAAATCATTTTGGATGCACCCGATGGAACTCCAAGGTGACATGGGTCATGTGGAATCTTGTTTTGGACCATTTGGCGTTATTGTTAGTGTCGGTGCAAGATAGGTGCACGGTTTGTGCCAACATACCGTAGGCTCAGAAATCGGTTTGGACACACCCAATGGTACTCCTAGGTGACGAGGCTCAAGTGGAAGCTTCATTCAGTTCGTTTGGAGATAGTGCTAATCTTGACGCAAAATAGGTGCACTGTTTGCGCCGAACGTACTACAGCCTCAGAAATCATTTTGGACACACCTGATGGAACTCCATGGTGACGTGGGTCATGTGGAATGTTGTTTCGCTACGTTTGAAGATATTGTCGGTGTTGGTGCAAGGTAGGTGCATGGTTTGCGCCAAACATAGCGTAGGCTCGAAAATCATTTTGGGGGCACTCGATGGTACTCCTAGGTGATGAGGCTCAAGTGGAAGCTTGACTTAGTTTGTTTGGAGATAGTCCTAATCTTGATGCAAGATAGGTGCATAGTTTCCACTGAACGTACCATAGCCTCGTATAGTTTTGGAGGCACTGGATGGAATAAGTAGGTGACGTGGGTCTTGTGGAATCTCATTTCGGTTCATTTAGAGACAGTGTTAGTGTTGGTGCAAGATAGGTGCACAGCTTGCACCAAACATTCCATAGGATCAGAAATCATTTTGGATACCCCCTGTGGTACTCCGAGGTGACAAGGCTCAAGTGGAAGCTCGATTCAGTTCATTTGGAGATAGTGTTAATCTTGACGCAAGATAGGGGCACGGTTTGCGCCGAACATACCACAAGCTCTGAAATTATTTTGGACACACAAGATGGAACTCCTAGGTGACGTGGGTCATGTGGAATCTTGTTTTGGTTTGTTTGGAGGCAGTGTTAGTGTCGGTGCAAGATAATAAGGCTCAAGTGGAAGCTCGAGTTAGTCTATTTGAAGATAGTGCTAATCTTGATGCAAGATCGGTGCACGGTTTGCACCGAACGTGTCATAGGCTCAGAAATCCTTTTGGACGCACCTGATGGAACTCCTAGGTGACGTGGGTCTTCTAGAATCTCGTTTTGGTTCATTTGAGACAGTGTCAGTGTCGGTGCAAGATAGGTATAGGGTTTGCGCCAAACAAACCACATGCTCAGAAATCGTTTTGGACGCACCCGATGGAACTCCTAGGTGACGTGGGTCATGTGGAATCTCGTTTCAGTCCGTTTGGAGGCAGTGTTAGTGTTAGTACAAGAAAGGTGCACTATTTGCACCAAACATATCGTAGGCTCATAAATCATTTTGGGCTCACCCGATGGAACTCCTAGGTGACGTGGGTATTGTGGAATCATGTTTTGGTCCGTTTGGAGGTAGTATTAGTGTCGGTGCAAGATAGGTGCACTGTTTGCACCAAACGTATCGTAGGCTCATAAATCATTTTGGACGCACCTGATGGAACTCCTTAGTGACGTGGGTATTGTGGAATCTTGTTTTGGTCCGTTTGGAGACAGTGTTAGTCTCGGTGCAAGATAGTTGCAGGGTTTGCGCCAAACATACCATATCCTCAGAAATCATTTTAGATGCACCAGATGGTACTCCTAAGTGATGAGGCTTAAGTGGAAGCTTGATTTATTCGGTTTTGAAATAGTGCTAATCCTGATGCAAGAAAAGTGCCCCATGTGTGACAAACGTACAATAGGCTCAGAAATTGTTTTGGACACACCCGATGGAAGTCCTAGGTGACGTGGGTCATGTGGAATCTCGTTTTTGTCCGTTTGGAGACAGTGCTAGTGTTGGTGCAAAATAGGTGCACGGTTTGTGCCAAACATACCCAAGGGTGAGGAATCGTTTTGGACGCACCCGATGGCATTTCGAGGTAATGCGGCTCAAGTACAAGCTCAATTCAGTCCGTATAGGGAGAGTGGTAATCTTGACGCATGATCGGTGCACAGTTTGCACCGAACATACCACAGGCTCAGAAATCGCTTTGGACGCACCCGATGGAACTCCTAGGTGACGTGGGTCTTGTGGAATGTCATTTCGGTCTATTTGGAGACAGTGTTAGTGTCGGTGCAAGATAGGTGCAGGGTTGGCGCCAAACATACCACATGCTCAAAAATCATCTTCGACGGACCCAACGTGGGTCTTGTGGAATCTCGTTTCGGTCTATTTCGAGACAGTGTTAGTGTCGGTGCAAGATAGGTGCAGGGTTTGCGCCAAACATACTAGAGGCTCAAAAGTCATTTTGGACGCATCCGATGGTACACCTAAGTGATGAGGCTCAAGTGGAAGCTCGATTCAGTCCATTCGGAGGTAGTGCTAACCTTGAGGCAAGTTAGGAGTACTGTTTGCGACAAACATACCATAGGCTCAAAAATCATTTTGGATGCACCCGATGGAACTCCAAGGTGACATGGGTCATGTGGAATCTTGTTTTGGTCCATTTAGGGTTATTGTTGGTGTCGGTGCAAGATAGGTGCACGGTTTGTGCCAACATACCGTAGGCTCAGAAATCGGTTTGGACACACCCAATGGTACTCCTAGGTGACGAGGCTCAAGTGGAAGCTTCATTCAGTTCGTTTGGAGATAGTGCTAATCTTGACGCAAAATAGGTGCACTATTTGCGCCGAACGTACCACAGCCTCAGAAATCAATTTGGACACACCTGATGGAACTCCATGGTGACGTGGGTCATGTGGAATGTTGTTTCGGTACGTTTGAAGATATTGTCGGTGTTGGTGCAAGTTAGGTGCATGGTTTGCGCCAAACATAGCGTAGGCTCGAAAATCATTTTGGGGGCACTCGATGGTACTCCTAGGTGATGAGGCTCAAGTGGAAGCTTGACTTAGTTTGTTTGGAGATAGTCCTAATCTTGATGCAAGATAGGTGCATAGTTTCCATCGAACGTACCGTAGCCTCGTAAAGTTTTGGAGGCACTGGATGGAATAACTAGGTGACGTGGGTCTTGTGGAATCTCATTTCGGTTCATTTGGAGACAGTGTTAGTGTTGGTGCAAGATAGGTGCACAGCTTGCACCAAACATTCCATAGGCTCAGAAATCATTTTGGATACCCCCTGTGGTACTCTGAGGTGACGAGGCTCAAGTGGAAGCTCGATTCAGTTCATTTGGAGATAGTGCTAATCTTGACGCAAGATAGGGGCACGGTTTGCGCCGAACATACCACAAGCTCTGAAATTATTTTGGACACACCCGATGAACTCCTTGGTGACGTGGGTCATGTGGAATCTCGTTTCGGTCCGTTTAGAGGCAGTATTAGTGTCGGTGCAAGATAATAATGCTCAAGTGGAAGCTCGAGTTAGTCTGTTTGAAGATACTGCTAATCTTGATGCAAGATCGGTGCACGGTTTGCACCGAACGTGTCATAGGCTCAGAAATCCTTTTGGATGCACCCGATGGACCTCCTAGGTGACGTGGGTGTTCTGGAATCTCGTTTTGGTCCATTTGGGGACAGTGTCAGTGTTGGTGCAAGATAGGTGCAGGGTTTGCGCCAAACAAACCATAGGCTCAGAAATCATTTTGGACGCACCCGATGGAACTACTGGGTGACGTGGGTCATGTGAAATCTCGTTTCAGTCCAGTTGGAGGCAGTGTTAGTGTCGGTGCACGATAGGTGGTCTATTTGCACCAAACGTATCATAGGCTCATAAATCATTTCGGACGCACCCGATGGAACTCCTAGGTGATGTGGGTATTGTGGAATCTCGTTTTGGTCCGTTTGGAGAGAGTGTTAGTGTCGGTGCAAGATAGTTGCAGGGTTTACACCACACATACCATATGCTTAGAAATCATTTTAGACGCACTTGATGGTACTCCTAAGTGATGAGGCTCAAGTGGAAGCTTGATTTATTCGGTTTTGATATAGTGCTAATCCTGATGCAAGATAAGTGCCCCATTTGTGCCAAACATACTACAGGCTCAGAAATTATTTTGTACACACCAGATGGAAGTCCTAGCCGATGTGGGTCATGTGCAATCTCATTTTTGTCCGTTTGGAGACAGTGCTATTGTTGGTGCAAGATAGGTGCACGGTTTGTGGGTCAAAAATCATTTTGGACGCAACCGATGGCACTCCGAGGTAATGTGCTCAAGTACAAGCTCAATTCAGTCCGTTTAGGGAGTGTGGTAATCTTAACTCAAGATCGGTGGACGGTTTGCACTAAACGTACCATAGGCTTAGAAATCGCATTAGACGAACCCGACGGAACTCCTAGGTGACATGGGTCTTGTGGAATGTCATTTCGGTCTATTTGGAGACAGTGTTAGTGTCGGTGTAAGATAGGTGCAGGGTTTGCGCCAAACATACCATAGGCTAAAAATCGTCTTAGACACACCTGAGTCAGTCTTGGGGAATCTCATTTCAATGTGTTTGGAGATAGTGTTAGTGTCGCTGCAAGATAGGTGCACTGTTTGCGCCAATTGTACCACAGCCTCAGAAATCATTTTGGACGCACCTGATGGAACTCCATGGTGACGTGGGTCATGTGGAATGTTGTTTCAGTCCATTTGAAGATAGTGTCGGTGTTGGTGCAAGTTATGTGCACAGTTTGTGCCAAACGTAACGTAGGCTCGAAAATCTTTTTGGGGGCACTCGATGGTACTCCTAGGTGATGAGGCTCAAGTGGATGCTTGACGTAGTTTGTTTGGAGATAGTCCTAATCTTGATGCAAGATAGGTGCATAGTTTTGCACTGAACGTACCATAGCCTCATAAAGTTTTGGAGGCACTGGATGGAACAACTAGGTGACGTGGGTCTTGTGGAATCTTATTTCAATCCATTTGGAGACATTGTTAGTGTCGGTGCAAGATAGATACACAGTTTGCGCCAAACATACCTTAGGTTCAGAAATCATTTTGGATACTCCGGTGGTACTCCTAGGTGACGTGGGTCATGTGGAATCTTGTTTTGGTCCATTTGGAGGCAGCGTTAGTGTCGAGGCAAGATAATAAGGCTCAAGTGGAAGCTCGATTTAGTTTGTTTGAAGATATTGCTAATCTTGACGCAAGATCGGTGCACGGTTTGCACCGAAAGTGTCATAGGCTCAGAAATTCTTTTGGACACACCTGATGGAACTCCTAGGTGACATGGGTCTTGTGGAATCTCATTTTGGTCCATTTGGAGACAGTGTTAGTGTCGGTGCAACTTAGGTACAGGGTTTGCGCCAAACAAACCATAGGCTCAGAAATCGTTGACGCACCCGATGGAACTCCTAGGTGATGTGGGTCATGTGGAATCTCGTTTCAGTCCTTTTGGAGGCAGTGTTAGTGTCGGTGCAAGATAGGTGCACTATTTGCACCAAACGTATCGTAGGCTCATAAATCATTTTGGACGCACCCGATGGAACTCCTAGGTGATGTGGGTATTGTGGAATCTCGTTTTGGTCCGTTTGGAGATAGTGTTAGTGTCGGTGCAAGATAGTTGTAGGGTTTACGCCAAACATACCATATGCTCAGAAATCATTTTAGATGCACTCGATGGTACTCCTAAGTGATGAGGCTCAAGTGGAAGCTTGATTTATTCGATTTTGATATAGTGCTAATCCTGATGCAAGATAAGTGCCCCATTTGTGCAATACATACTACAGGCACAGAAATTATTTTGGACACACCACATGGAAGTCCTAGGCAATGTGGGTCATGTGGAATCTCGTTTTTTTCCATTTGGAGACAGTGCTAGTGTTGGTGGAAGATAGGTGCATGGTTTGTGCCAAAGATGCCAAAGGGTCAGAAATCATTTTGGACGCACCCGATGGCATGCCGAGATAATGCGGCTCGAGTACAAGCTCAATTTAGTCCATTTAGGGAGAGTGGTAGTCTTGACGCAAGGTCGGTGCATAGTTTGCACCAAACATATCACAGGCTCAGAAATTGCTTTGGACGCACCCAACGGAACTCCTGGGTGACGTGGGTCTTGTGGAATGTCATTTTGGTGTATTGGGAGACAGTGTTAGTGTCGGTGCAGGATAGGTGCAGGGTTTGCGCCAAACATACCATAGTCTCAAAAAATCGTCTTGGACGCACCCAACATGGTTCTTGTGGAATCTCGTTTCGGTCTATTTGGAGATAGTGTTAGTGTCGGTGCAAGATAGGTGCAGGGTTTGCGTCAAACATACTAGAGGCTCAAAAGTCATTTTGGACGCATCAAATGATACTCCTAAGTGATGAGCCTCAAGTGGAAGCTCGATTAAGTCCGTTCGGAGGTAGTCTAACCTTGAGGCAAGTTAGGAGTACTATTTGCGATGAACATACCACAGGCCTAAAAATCATTTTGGATGCACCCGATGGAACTCCAAGGTGACATGGGTCATGTGTGATCTTGTTTTGGTCCATTTGGGGATATTGTTGGTGTCGGTGCAAGATAGGTGCACGGTTTGTGCAAACATACCATAGGCTCAGAAATCATTTTAGACACACCCAATGGTACTCCTATGTGACGAGGCTCAAGTGGAAGCTTCATTCAGTTCGTTTGGAGATAGTGCTAATCTTGACGCAAGATAGGTGCACTGTTTGCGCCGAACGTACCACAGTCTCAGAAATCATTTTGGACGTACCCGATGGAACTCCATGGTGATGTGGGTCATGTAGAATGTTGTTTTGGTCTGTTTGAAGATAGTGTCGGTGTTGGTGCAAGTTAGGTGCACGGTTTGCGCCAAACATAATGTAGGCTCAAAAATCATTTTGGGGGCACTCGATATTACTCCTAGGTGATGAAGCTCAAGTGGAAGCTTGACTTAGTTCATTTGGAGATAGTCCTAATCTTGATGCAAGTTAGGTGCACGGTTTGCACCGAACGTACCATAGCCTCATAAAGTTTTGGAGGCACTAGATGAAACAACTAGGTGACGTGGGTCTTGTGGAATCTTGTTTCGGTCCATTTGGAGACAGTGTTAGTTTCGGTGAAAGATAGGTGCATAGTTTGCGCGAAACATACCATAGGCTCAGAAATCGTTTTGGATACCCCTGGTGGCACTCCTAGGTCACGAGGCTCAAGTGGAAGCTTGATTCAGTTCGTTTGGAGATAGTGCTAATCTTGATGCGAGATAGGGGCACGGTTTGCACCGCACATGCCACAAGCTCAGAAATCATTTTGGACACACCCGATGGATCTCCTAGGTGACATGGGTCATGTGGAATCTCGTTTTGGTCCATTTGGAGGCAGTGTTAGTGTCGGTGCAAGATAATAAGGCTCAAGTGGAAGCACGATTTAGTTTGTTTGAAGATAGTGCTAATCTTGACGCAAGATCGGTGCACGGTATGCACCGAACGTGTCATAGGCTCAGAAATTCTTTTGGACGCACCCGATGGAACTCCTAGGTGATGTGGGTCCTGTAGAATCTTGTTTTAGTCCGTTTGGAGACAGTGTCAGTGTCAGTGCAAGATTGGTGCCGGGTTTGCGCCAAACAAACCATAGGCTCAGAAATTATTTTGGACGCACCCCATGGAACTCCTAGGTGACGTGGGTCATGTGGAATCTTGTTTCCGTCTGTTTGGAGGCAGTGCAGTGTTGGTGCAAGATAGGTGCACTATTTGCACCAAACGTATTGTAGGCTCATAAATCATTTTGGACGCACCCGATGGAACTCCTAGGTGACCTGGGTATTGTGGAATCTCGTTTTGGTCCGTTTAGGTACAGTGTTAGTGTCGGTGCAAGATAGTTGCAGGGTTTGTGCAAAACATACCATATGCTTAGAAATCATTTTAGACGCACTAGATGGTACTCCTAAGTGATGACACTCAAGTGGCGGCTTGATCTATTCAGTTTTGATATAGTGCTAATCCTGATGCAAGATAAGTGCCCCATTTGTGCCAAACGTACTACAGGCTCAGAAATTGTTTTGGACACACCTGATGGAAGTCCTAGGTGATGGTAGTCTTGACCAAGATCGGTGCACGATTTGCACCGAATGTACCACAGGCTCAGAAATCGCTTTGGACGCACCCCACGGAACTCCTAGGTGACGTGGGTCTTGTGGAATTTCAAATTTCGGTCCATTTGGAGACAGTGTTAGTGTCGGTGCAAGATAGGTGCAGGGTTTGTGCCAAACATACCACAGGCTCAAAAATCGTCTTGGATGCACCCAACGTGGGTCTTGTGGAATCTCATTTCAGTCTGTATGGAGATAGTGTTAGTGTCGGTGCAAGATGGGTGCAGGGTTTGCGCCAAACATACTAGAGGCTCAGAAGTCATTTTGGACGCATCCGATGTTACTCCTAAGTGATGAGGCTCAAGTGGAGGCTCGATTTAGTCTGTTCGGAGGTAGTGCTAACCTTGAGGCAAGTCAGGAGTACTGTTTGCGATGAACATACCATAGGCTCAAAAATCATTTTGGATGCACCTGATGGAAGCACCCGATGGAACTCTAAGGTGACATGGGTCATGTGGAGTCTTGTTTTGGTAAATTTGGAGATATTGTTGGTGTCGGTGCAAGATAGGTGCACGGTTTGTGCCAACATACCATAGGCTCAGAAATTGTTTTGGACACACCCAATGGTACTCCTAGGTGACGAGGCTCAAGTGGAAGTTTCATTCAGTTTGTTTGGAGATAATGCTAATCTTGACGCAAGATAGGTGCACTGTTTGCACCAAACGTACCACAGCCTTAGAAATCATTTTGGACGCACCTGATGGAACTCCATGGTGACGTGGGTCATGTGGAATGTTGTTTCGGTCCGTTTGAAGATAGTGTCGGTGTTGGTGCAAATTAGGTGCACGGTTTATGCCAAACATAACGTAGGCTCAAAAATAATTTTGGGGCACTCGATTGTACTCCTAGGTGATGAGGCTCAAGTGGAAGCTTGACTTAGTTCATTTGGAGATAGTCCTAATCTTGATGCAAGAGAGGTGCACAGTTTGCACCGAACGTACCATAGCCTCATAAAGTTTTGGAGGCACTGGATGGAACTACTAGGTGACGTGGGTCTTGTGGAATCTTGTTTCAATCCATTTGGAGATAGTGTTAGAGTCGGTGCAAGATAGGTGCACAATTTGCGCCAAACATACCATAGGCTCAGAAATCGTTTTGGATACCCTCGGTGCTACTCCTAGGTGACGAGGCTCAAGTGGAAGCTCGATTCAATTCATTTGGAGATAGTGCTAATGTTGACGCAAGATAGGGGCACGGTTTGCGCCGCACATACCACAAGCTTAGAAATCATTTTGGACACACCCGATGGCACTCCTAGGTGACGTGGGTCATGTGGAATCTTGTTTTGGTCCGTTTGGAGGCAATGTTAGTATCGGTGCAAGATAATAAGGCTCAAGTGGAAGCTCGATTTAGTCTGTTTGAAGATAGTGCTAATCTTGATGCAAGATTGGTGCACGGTTTGCACCGAACGTGTCATAGGCTCAGAAATCCTTTTGGACGCACCCGATGGAACTCCTCGGTGACGTGGGTCTTCTAGAATCTCATTTTGGTCCGTTTGGAGACAGTGTCAGAGTCGGTGCAAGATAGGAGTAGGGTTTGCGCCAAATAAACCACATGCTCAGAAATCGTTTTGGATGCACCCGATGGAACTCCTAGGTGACGTGGGTCATGTGGAATCTCGTTTCAGTCCGTTTGGAGGCAGTGTTAGTGTCGGTACAAGAAAGGTGCACTATTTGCACCAAACATATCGTAGGCTCATAAATCATTTTGGACGCACCCGATGGAACTCCTAGGTGACGTGGGTCATGTGGAATCTTGTTTTTGTCCATTTGGAGATAGTGCTTGTGTTGGTGCAATATAGGTGTACAGTTTGTGCCATACATACCAAAGGGACAGAAATCGTTTTGGTCGCACCTGATGGCACTCCGAGGTAATGCGGCTTAAGTACAAGCTCAATTTAGTCCGTTTAGTGAGAGTGGTAGTCTTGACGCAAGATCGGTGCACGATTTGCACCGAATGTACCACAGGCTCAGAAATCGCTTTGGACGCACCCCACGGAACTCCTAAGTGACGTGGGTCTTGTGGAATTTCAAATTTTGGTCCATTTGGAGACAGTGTTAGTGTCGGTGCAAGATAGGTGCAGGGTTTGTGCCAAACATACCACAGGCTCAAAATCGTCTTGGATGCACCCAACGTGGGTCTTGTGGAATCTCGTTTCAGTCTGTATGGAGATAGTGTTTGTGTCGGTGCAAGATGGGTGCAGGGTTTGCGCCAAACATACTAGAGGCTCAGAAGTCATTTTGGACGCATCCGATGTTACTCCTAAGTGATGAGGCTCAAGTGGAGGCTCGATTTAGTCTGTTCGGAGGTAGTGCTAACCTTGAGGCAAGTCAGGAGTACTGTTTGCGATGAACATACCATAGGCTCAAAAATCATTTTGGATGCACTTGATGGAAGCACCCGATGGAACTCCAAGGTGACATGGGTCATGTGGAGTCTTGTTTTGGTCCATTTGGAGATATTGTTGGTGTCGGTGCAAGATAGGTGCACGGTTTGTGGCAACATACCATAGGCTCAGAAATTGTTTTGGACACACCCAATGGTACTCCTAGGTGACGAGGCTCAAGTGGAAGTTTCATTCAGTTTGTTTGGAGATAATGCTAATCTTGACGCAAGATAGGTGCACTGTTTGCGCCAAACATACCACAGCCTCAGAAATCATTTTGGACGCACCTGATGGAACTCCATGGTGACGTGGGTCATGTGGAATGTTGTTTCGGTCCGTTTGAAGATAGTGTCAGTGTTGGTGCAAATTAGGTGCACGGTTTATGCCAAACATAACGTAGGCTCAAAAATAATTTTGGGGCACTCGATTGTACTCCTAGGTGATGAGGCTCAAGTGGAAGCTTGACTTAGTTCATTTGGAGATAGTCCTAATCTTGATGCAAGAGAGGTGCACAGTTTGCACCGAACGTACCATAGCCTCATAAAGTTTTGGAGGCACTGGATAGAACAACTAGGTGACGTGGGTCTTGTGGAATCTCATTTCAATCCATTTGGAGATAGTGTTAGTGTCGGTGCAAGATAGGTGTACAATTTGCGCCAAACATACCATAGGCTCAGAAATCGTTTTGGATACCCTCGGTGCTACTCCTAGGTGACGAGGCTCAAGTGGAAGCTCGATGCAATTCATTTGGAGATAGTGCTAATGTTGACGCAAGATAGGGGCACGGTTTGCGCCGCACATACCACAAGCTTAGAAATCATTTTGGACACACCCGATGGCACTCCTAGGTGACGTGGGTCACGTGGAATCTTGTTTTGGTCCGTTTGGAGGCAATGTTAGTGTCGGTGCAAGATAATAAGGCTCAAGTGGAAGCTCGATTTAGTCTGTTTGAAGATAGTGCTAATCTTGATGCAAGATTGGTGCACGGTTTGCACCGAACGTGTCATAGGCTCAAAAATCCTTTTGGACGCACCCGATGGAACTCCTCGGTGACGTGGGTCTTCTAGAATCTCATTTTGGTCCGTTTGGAGACAGTGTCAGTGTCGGTGCAAGATAGGAGTAGGGTTTGCGCCAAATAAACCACATGCTCAAAAATCGTTTTGGACGCACCCGATGGAACTCCTAGGTGACGTGGGTCATGTGGAATCTCGTTTCAGTCCGTTTGGAGGCAGTGTTAGTGTCGGTACAAGAAAGGTGCACTATTTGCACCAAACATATCGTAGGCTCATAAATCATTTTGGACGCACCCGATGGAACTCCTAGGTGACATGGGTATTGTGGAATCTTATTTTGGTCCGTTTAGAGGTAGTATTAGTGTCGGTGCAAGATAGGTGCACTGTTTGCACCAAACGTATCGTAGGCTCATAAATCATTTTGGACGCACCCGATGGAACTCCTAAGTGACGTGGGTATTGTGGAATCTTGTTTTGGTCCGCTTGGAGACAGTGTTAGTCTCGGTGCAAGATAGTTGCAGGGTTTGCGCCAAACATACCATATCATCAGAAATCATTTTAGATGCACGAGATGGTACTCCTAAGTGATGAGGCTTAAGTGGAAGCTTGATTTATTCGATTTTGAAATAGTGCTAATCCTGATGCAAGATAAGTTCCCAGTTTGTGCCAAACGTACTATAGGCTCAGAAATTGTTTTGGACACACCCGATGGAAGTCCTAGGTGACGTGGGTCATGTGGAATCTCGTTTTTGTCCGTTTGGAGACAGTGCTAGTGTTGGTGCAAGATAGGTGCACGGTTTGTGCCAAACATACCAAAGGGTCAGGAATCGTTTTGGACGCACCCGATGGCATCCCGAGGTAATGTGGCTCAAGTACAAGCTCAATTCAGTCCGTTTAGGGAGAGTGGTAATCTTGACACATGATCGGTGCACGGTTTGCACCGAACATACCACAGGCTCAGAAATCGCTTTGGACGCACCCAATGGAACTCCTAGGTGACATGGGTCTTGTGGAATGTCATTTCGGTCTATTTGGAGACAGTGTTAGTGTCGGTGCAAGATAGGTGCAGGGTTTGCGCCAAACATACCACATGCTCAAAAATCATCTTAGATGCACCCAACGTGGGTCTTGTGGAATCTCATTTCGGTCTATTTGGAGACAGTGTTAGTGTCGGTGCAAGATAGGTGCAGGGTTTGTGCCAAATATACTAGAGGCTCAAAAGTCATTTTGGACGCATCCAATGGTACTCCTAGGCGATGAGGCTCAAGTGGAAGCTCGATTCAGTCCGTTTAGAGGTAGTGCTAACCTTGAGGCAAGTTAGGAGTACTATTTGCGATGAACGTACCATAGGCTCAAAAATCATTTTGGATGCACCCGATGGAACTCCAAGATGGCATGGGTCATGTGGAATCTTGTTTTGGTCCATTTAGAGATATTATTGGTGTCGATGCAAGATAGGTGCACGGTTTGTGCTAACAAACCGTAGGCTCAGAAATTGTTTTGGACACACCCAATGGTACTCCTAGGTGACGAGGCTCAAGTGGAAGCTTTATCCATTCGTTTGGAGATAGTGCTAATCTTGACGTAGGATAGGTGCACTGTTTGCGCCGAACGTACCACATCCTTAGAAATCATTTTGGATGCACCCGATGGAACTCCATGGTGACGTGGGTCATGTGGAATGTTGTTTCGGTCCGTTTGAAGATAGTGTCGGTGTTGGTGCAAGTTAGGTGCACGGTTTGCGCCAAACATAACGTAGGCTTGAAAATCATTATGGGGGCACTCGATGGTACTCCTAGGTGATGAGGCTCAAGTGGAAGCTTGACTTAGTTTATTTGGAGATAGTCCTAATCTTGATGCAAGATAGGTGCATGGTTTGCACCGAACGTACCATAGCCCATAAAGTTTTGGAGGCATGTTGATATTACATATGCACATGAACGATGATCCTCTTGTCGTGGTTGGCCATTGGATCTAGGCAGAGAGGGCTAGCAAACTTCTAAAGGGAAAAGAGGAATAATCTGATGGAATGAGGATGGCTGACGTACAGGGCGTTTATATAGGAGGGTTCGGACGACCAAAATGGCACCTAAATGGTATCTTGTGATAAAAATGCCCGAATAAACTAGGAATAAACTTTTTTTGAAAGAAGAATGTAGAAGAATCACGAAGGCAAAAGGTGGCAGCGAAACGGCGTAAGGGGTGGGGCAGCCGCCCAGCCCTAGGGGCAGGCGCTCGGCCCATGAGCCCGGCTCCAGTCCACTTTTTCACAGAATTTTCTAAATATTTTTGTTATTTCAAAAAATATATTGGGCCCTGGAAAACGAAAACTAAAAAGGTCGGGCCCAACAATACTTAAGTAATAAAGAAATTAATAACATCTAATTCTTCTAATTCTTTATTGGGTTCTAAAAATAATTTAAGGCGTTGACCATTTACCTTGAATAATGTACCTTCGTCATTTTGAAGTGTGACCGCGCCATGTGATGATGTGTCTACCACTTTAAATGGTCCTTCCCACTTACTTTGTAGCTTTCCATGTTCAAAGAGCTTCACCTTGGAATTAAAAAGTAATACCTTATCCCCTAGGGTGAACTCCTTCTTCTTAATTCTCTTGTCATGCCATCTCTTAACTCTCTCTTTATAAATCTTTGAATTGTGATATGCTTTTTCTCTCCATTCATCTAACTCTGAGAGTTGCATTTTCCTCCTTATTCCAGAAGCATCAAGGTCCATGTTCCATTTCTTGATAGCCCAGTGAGCTTTAAATTCTAACTCAACTGGTAGGTGGCAAGTCTTCCCATACACCAACTGATAAGGAGACATCCTAATAGGTGTCTTGTATGTTGTTCGGTATGCCCAGAGTGCTTCGGGAAGCTTGTCCTTCCATCCAGTACCCATCTCATTTACTGTCTTTTGCAGAATGTTCTTGATTTGCTTATTTGATGTTTCTGCTTGTCCACTTGTCTGAGGTTGATAGGGGGTAGCAACATTGTGACGTATTCCATGCTTAGACAAGTAGTGCTCAAAGCGCTTGTCGATTAAGTGTGATCCTTCGTCACTTATCACTATCCTTGGGACACAAAATCTGGGAAATATTATCTCTTCAAACATCTTCTTGGAATTTATATTATCAGCCTTCTTGCATGGCAGGGCTTCAACCCATTTGGAGACATAATCTACTGCCACGAGAATGTACTCACATTTTCTCGATGGTGGGAATGGTCCCATATAGTCGATTCCCCAGACATCAAAGAGTTCAATCTGAAGGTTGTTTATGACTGGCATGCCATCTCTTGTATTGATATTGCCGTGCCTCTGACATGGTCCACATCTTCGGATGAATTCTCTTGTGTCTTCATACATTGTTGGCCAAAAGAATCTGCATTGCCAAATCTTTGCATGTGTGCGGAATGCCCTATAATGTCCTCCATATGGTGATGAATGGCATCTCTCAATGATTTTTATTCCATCCTCAACAGGTACACATCTCCTGAGTAGACCATCTGAGCAGACTCGGAATAGGTACGGTTCATCCCATATGTGAGTACGACTTTCCTGGACAAGTTTCCTTTTGTTTGCTCCTGGTGGTACATATCCTGAAACCATAAAATTAACAATATCTGCATACCAGGGGTCAGATCTGTTGATCTCGTAGAGTATGTCATCCCGGAGTGAATCGTCGATGGGCAGTTCCTGTGAATTCTCAAACTGCATTCTAGACAAGTGATCGGCAACAGAATTTTCCACTCTCTTTTTATCTTTTATTTCTATGTCAAATTCTTGGAGTAACAAAATCCATCTTATCAAACATGATTTAGCATCTTTCTTTGTGAGTAAATATTTCAAAGCAGCATGATCAGAATAAATAATTACTTTAGCTCCCACTAAGTAAGATCTAAACTTATCAATAGCAAAAACAACAGCAAGGAGCTCTTCTTCAGTAGTTGCATAATTAAGTTGAGGTCCTGTTAATGTTTTGCTAGCATAGGCTATTGCATGGTGCTTTTTATCTTTAGTTTGTCCTAAAACTGCCCCCACAGCATAATCACTTGCATCACACATAATTTCAAAAGGTAAAGACCAATCAGGGGGTTGAATGATTGGTGCTGAGATGAGTGCTTTCTTTAAAATTTCAAAAGATCTTAAACATTCATCACCAAATTCAAAAGGAACATCCTTGGCTAGCAAACAAGTAAGAGGTCTAGCAATAAATGAGAAATCTTTTATAAATCTACGATAAAAACCAGCATGGCCAAGAAAACTTCTAATTCCTTTTACATTCACATGTGGAGGTAGTTGTTCAATTACTTCCATTTTTGCCCTATCTACCTCTCTATACCTCTTTTAGACACTAAGTGTCCTAGTACTATTCCATCTATAACCATAAAGTGGCATTTCTCCCAATTAAGGACTAAGTGCTTTTCTTCACATCTTTGCAAAACTCTATCTAAATTTTCAAGACAATCATCAAAAGTTTATCCATAAACAGAAAAGTCATCCATGAAAACTTCCATAATCTCTTCAATCATTTCAGAAAATATAGACATTGTACATCTTTGAAAAGAAGCTGGAGCTTTACATAACCCAAAAGACATTCTACGATAAGCATAAGTTCCATAGGGACATGTAAAGGTAGTTTTGCTTTGATCATCCGGATGGATAGGGATTTGATGATACCTCGAATATCCATCAAGGAAACAAAAGAAAAAATGATTGGCTAACCGTTCTAACATCTCATCAATAAAAGGCAATGGAAAATGATCCTTCTTAGTAACTTTATTAAGTTTTCTATAGTCTATACACATCTACCATCCTGTGACGGTACATTGAGGGATCAACTCATTCTTCTCATTCTTAACAACAGTCATGTCTCCCTTTTTAGGCACAACTTGGACAGGGCTTACCCACTCACTGTGTGGCATGGGATAAATAATCCCAGTGTGCAAAAGTTTCAAAACTTCCTTTTTAACCACCTCCCTCATCCCATTGTTGAGTCTACGCTGTGGCTCTCTAGAAGGTGGAATAGTAGGATCTGTTGGAATACGATGGGTGCAAAGGGCAGGACTAATTCCTTTAGGATCTTGGAATGAGTAGCCAAACGCTGATCGATGTTTCTCTAAGACAACCATTAAGAGAAAAGTTTGTTCCGGAGTGAGTTTAGCACTTATGATCACAGGAAACTCTAGATCGTCATTTAGAAAAGCATATTTAAGACTGGTTGGTAAAAGTTTAAGTTCTATAGGAGGTCTAGGTGGCTCTGCAAACTCATCTAAAGGTTTAGGCTCAGAGTAATCAGCCTCTTCTTCTATGAAGAATTAAGCATCATCCTCTAGACCTAAGTCAACTAAGAACTCTAGAGAGGCAGCATTAAATTCCTCCAGCGGGTTAGATTCTGGATAAGATTCGGTCCTAGTACTTAGAGAATAAGATATGGACATTGGGAATTGAAGTTTCTTTCCAAAACAAATGTTTATTTTCCCTGTTTGTCCTTCATAAAGGAGTCTTCTAAAAGGTTGTCCTATAAACAGGTCGAAGTCCCATATGGGGAAGACATAAAAGCTCAAATGAACCAATGTTCCTTCTACCTAGATTGGTTGGATATGTAAAATTCTTGAACTAGGGACAATGTGTCCTGAAAGTCTCTTCATCAATTTTGTAGTTAGGGTTAATGTCATGTGCCTCATTAAATGTTGTGCAAGTGAAACAGACATGATATTAATGCCCACAACTAGATTATAGAGAGCATCTATGTGATCGGAATTAAATGAGCACCGTATTGGAAGAGAGGGTGAATCCAAATGGATCACATCAGAGGAAAGCTCTTATTCCTCTAACCATTCACTGCTTATGACCGACACTAGCTCTGCTGAAGTGCTTCTATAAGAAATATCCTTAGAACGATTCAAAGATTCTCTAAGGTGATTATGATGGTTATGTGTTTTCTTTATAGAATAATAATTCGTAACGTTTCCAAAATCAGAAAAAAGATCGGGTTCGATATCAAGCATAAAATCATGAAACGGAATTTCATCTTCTTCTTGCTCAGAACTTGGAATAGCTGAAGTAGATGGCATATCTAGCAAAGAATTTGCTTCAGCCACTTGAAGTTCTTCTTCTAGGAGATTATCTAATTCAGAGGATAGGATTTGATCTAAGATTAATCTTGCTTTTTCTGACGAAACATGCAAGAATGATCCTCCAGAAGTTGTATCCAGCAATTGCTTACTGTTTTTATGAAGACCTTTATAAAAATGTTGAAGAACAATAGGGTCTTGTAAACTGAGGTCTGGGCCAGATGCTAAAAGATTAGTAAAATGATTCCAGGATGAAGCCAAAGATTCACTAGGTTCTTGCTTAAAAGTCAGAACCTTGATTCTAAGGTCGACGATTTGGGAGATAGGGTAAAAATCTAAGCAAAAATTAGAACGTAAGGATCCCCAATCTCCTTGTTTCTTACCTACGGCTTTATCATACCATCGTCTAGCTTTTTCCTTTAAAGAGAAAGGAAATAGCTTCCAACGTAAAGTTTGATCAGGCATGCCCTCTATGCGAAGACAGTCACATGTTTGCTCAAAGTCTCTAATATGAAGGTAAGGGTTTTCATCTACTCCTCCTGAAAATAATAGGCTTTGGACCATTGCAATCAACCGCGGACTCAGCCTATAGTTAGGGATTTGGATAGGTTGTGGTGACTCCCAAGGTACTAGGTTGGTCTCCGTGGGTGTAGAAAATTGAAAGATAGGAATTGAATTTATGTTATCCATAAGGATAGAAAAAGGCAAGAAGAATAAGGTAAGAAATAAAAAGGAAAAGATAAAAGTATAGGTACAAGGTAAAGCAAGACTTAAGGTTAACTCAGCTGACGTCTTTCTCCCCGACAATGGCGCCATAAATGCTTATTGATTTAAGATACACACACGAAGGAATTAAAGAAATAATCCGCAAGCGCACGGATATCGGTGAGCACTTCACTCGGGAGATAAGTCCAGAGTATCGTATTTGTTTTATCCACATGGAGAAACCGTGCGATGACTAACCTAGTCTATACTATTACCCTTGGGCCGCACTACAAGGTGGCGAAGATATAAGCGATTAGAGAGAACTACGATGACAGTCTGCTTCCAACCTATGGCAAGCTATGATACTATTGATCTTAGGGGAAATACCGATGGAAAAGAGACACCACAGAGGATGCTTAACCAGGGTACTTAAATCCTACCAAACCTTCTGACGGGAGGAGACTCCAAAGGTAACAATGGGATTGTCACGTCCCACGCTACTACTCACCAATCTAGCCAGATAGGGGATATCCACGAGTATTCCTAGCCCAAGCACCACGCTTACGCTACGAATGATTACTCTATTCCCTACGTGAAGCGAATAAAGTAAACCTGCAAACCAAAGAACAATAATAACAATGTACTTACTTAGTATTAGAAGTTGAATTGCCGAAGAATCCTGGTACCAAGCCTCGGGTTAGGAGACTTGACCCCGTAGATACAAGCTTGGAGAGGAGACACCGACAGGCCGGGCTTCCTCCAATCTTCTACCTCCACTCTAACTCTCTCAATCTAGAAGAATAACTCTAATCTCACATAGAGACTACAAAGCTAAACTCTCTTGTATGTGCCCTAGAGAAAGATCCATTCAAGGGACCCCTCTCAGGTGAATTCTCTAAAAAATATGAATTAGGGTTTCTGAACTCTCTCCACCAGGGGCCAGAGGCCTTGCTTATATAGCCCTCTGGAAGCACCACAGCCCTCGGATCAAACCAACCTTGATCAATGATTTTTATTCATCCTCAAAGGCGGTGGAAGCAGGATCTGCGAGGTGGAAGCTCATTGGCTCTCTAGGTGGGGCGACCGCCCCTAGGGCTGGGTGCCCGTCCCTATCACAGTGACAGGTGGGTCCCACCTCCCAGGGTTTGGCTTCTTGAACCTTCTAGATTATACTTTTTCCATACGTGGCCCTTTCTCTCTATGTAAACCTGACATGTGGCCCATCTTTGATTATTTTCAGCTGGCACCCTGCAGAAATAAATATTCACCAAAACTCGTGGAATTTTGTCAATTAAACACCTAGTCTGTGGTGGTAATTAGTTTTATAGCATTCTTTTATGTAAGTTGACGGTTAAAAATGGTAGTTAAGGCACTGGATGGAACAACTAGGTGATGTGAGTCTTGTGGAATCTCGTTTTGGTCCATTTAGAGACAATGTTAGTGTCGGTGCAAGATAGATGCACAGTTTGCGCCAAACATACCATAGGCTCAAAAATCATTTTGGATACCCCTAGTGGTACTCCTAGGTGACAAGGCTCAAGTGGAAGCTCGATTCAGTTCGTTTGGAGATAGTGCTAATCTTGACGCAAGATAGGGGCATGGTTTGCGCCTAACATACCACAAGCTTAGAAATCATTTTGGACACACCCGATGGAACTCCTAGGTGACGTTGGTCATGTGGAATCTTGTTTCGGTCCGTTCTCAGGCAGTGTAAACATCGGTGCATGATACCAAGGCTCAAGTGGAAGCTCAATTTAGTCTGTTTGAAGATAGTGCTAATCTTGACGCACAATTATTGCACGGTTTGCACCGAACGTGTCATAGGCTCAGATATTCTTTTAGACGCACCCATTGAAACTCCTAGGTGACATGGGTCTTGTGGAATCTCATTTTGGTCTGTTTGGAGATAGTGTCAGTGTCGGTGCAAGATAGGTGTTGGGTTTGCGCCAAACAAACCATAGGCTCAGAAATCATTTTGGACGCACACGATGGAACACCTAGGTGACGTGGGTCATCTGGAATCTTGTTTCAGTCTGTTTGGAGGCAGTGTTAGTGTCGGTGCAAGATAGGTGCACTATTTGCACCAAACGTATCGTAGGCTCATAAATCTTTTTGGACGCACCCGATGGAACTCCTAGGTGACATGGGTATTGTGGAATCTCATTTTGGTTCGTTTGCAGATGGTGTTAGTGTCAGTGCAAGATAGTTGCAGGGTTTGCGCCAAACATACCATATGCTCAAAAATCATTTTAGACGCACCTGATGGTACTCCTAAGTGATGAGGCTCAAGGGGAAGCTTGATTTATTTGATTTTGATATAGTGCTAATCCTGATGCAAGATAAGTGCCTCGTTTGTGCCAAATGTACTACAGGCTCAGAAATTATTTTGGACACACCCGATGGAAATCCTAGGTGACGTGGGTCATGTGGAATCTCATTTTTGTCCGTTTGGAGAGGGTGCTAGTGTTGGTGCAAGATAGGTGCACGGTTTGTGCCAAACATACCAAAGGGTCAGAAATCACTTTGGACGCACCTGATGGCACTCCATGGTAATGCGGCTCAAGTACAAGCTCAATTTAGTCCGTCTAGGTAGAGTGGTAATCTTGACGTAAGATCGGTGCACGGTTCGCACCGAACGTACCACAGGCTCAGAAATCGCTTTGGATGCACCCAACGGAACTCCTAGGTGACGTGGGTCTTGTGGAATGTCATTTCGTCTATTTGGAGATAGTGTTAGTGTCAGTGCAAGATAGGTGCAGGGTTTGCGCCAAACATACCACAGGTTCAAAATCATCTTGGACGCACCCGACGTGGGTCTTGTGGAATATCATTTCAGTCTGTTTGGAGATAGTGTTAGTGTCGGTGCAAGATAGCTGCAGGGTTTGCACCAAAATCACTTTGGGGGCACTCGATGGTACTCCTATTTGATGAGTCTCAAGTGGAAGCTTGACTTATTTCGTTTGGAGATAGTCCTAATCTTGATGCAAGATAGGTGCATGGTTTGCACCGAACGTACCATAGCCTCATAAAGTTTTGGAGGCACTGGATGGAACAACTAGGTGACGTGGGTCGTTTGGAATCTCGTTTCGGTCCATTTGGAGACAGTGTTAGTGTCGATGCAAGATAGGTGCACAGTTTGCGCCAAACAAACCATAGGCTCAGAAATTGTTTTGGATACCACCGGTGGTACTCCTAGGTGACGACGCTCAAGTGGAAGCTCGATTCAGTTCGTTTGGAGATAGTGCTAATCTTGATGCAAGATAGGGGCATTGTTTGCGCCGAACATACCACAAGCTCAGAAATCATTTTGGGCACACCCGATGGAACTCCTAGGTGATGTGGGTCATGTGGAATCTTGTTTTGGTCTGTTTGGAGGCAGTGTTACTGTCAGTGCAAGATAATAAGGCTCAAGTGAAGCTCGATTTAGTCTATTTGAAGATAGTGCTAATCTTGACACAAGATCGGTGCACAGTTTACACCGAATGTGTCATAGACTCAGAAATTCTTTTGGATGCACCCGATGGAACTCCTAGGTGATGTGGGTCTTGTGGAATCTCGTTTTGGTCCGTTTGGAGACAATGTTAGTGTTGGTGCAAGATAGGTGCAGGGTTTGCGCCAAACATACCATAGGCTCAGAAATCATTTTGGACGCACCCGATGGAACTCCTAGGTGATGTGGGTCATGTGAAATCTCGTTTCAGTCCATTTGGAGGCAGTGTTAGTGTCGGTGCACGATAGGTGGTCTATTTGCACCAAACGTATCGTAGGCTCATAAATCATTTTGGACGCACCCGATGGAACTCCTCGGTGATGTGGGTCTTGTGGAATCTCATTTTGGTCTATTTGGGGACAGTGTCAGTGTCGGTGCAAGATAGCTGCAGGGTTTGCACCAAAGGAACCATAGGCTCAGAAATCATTTTGGACGCACCCGATGGAACTCCTAGATGACGTGGGTCATGTGGAATCTCGTTTCAGTCCGTTTGGAGGCTGTGTTAGTGTCGGTACAAGAAAGGTGCACTATTTGCACCAAACATATTGTAGGCTCATAAATCATTTTGGACGCACCCGATGGAACTCCTAGGTGACGTGGGTATTGTGTAATCTAGTTTCGGTCCATTTGCAGATGGTGTTAGTGTCGGTGCAAGATAGTTGCAGGGTTTGTGCCAAACATACCATATGCTCAGAAATCATTTTAGACGCACCCGATGGTACTCCTAAGTGATGAGGCTCAAGTGGAAGCTTGAGGTTTTGGTACAGTGCTAATCCTGATGCAAGATAAGTGCCCCGTTTGTGCCAAACGTACTACAGGCTCAGAAATTGTTTTGGACACATCCGATGGAAGTCCTAGGCAATGTGGGTCATGTGGAATCTCATTTTTGTCCATTTGGCGACAGTGCTAGTGTTGGAGCAAGATAGGTGCACGGTTTGTGCCAAACATACCAAAGCGTAAGAAATCATTTTGGAAGCAGCCGATGGCACTCCGAGGTAATGTGGCTCAAGTACAAGCTCAATTCTATCCGTTTAGGGAGAGTGGTAATCTTGACGCAAGATCGGTGCACGGTTTGCACCGAACGTACCACAAGCACAGAAATCGCTTTGGACGCACCCAAAGGAACTCCAAGGTGATGTGGGTCTTGTGTAATGTCATTTCGGTCTATTTGGAGACAGTGTTAGGGTCGGTGCAAGATAGGTGCAGGGTTTGCGCCAAACATACCACAGGTTCAAAAATCGTCTTGGACGCACCCGACGTGGGTCTTGTGGAATCTCGTTTCAGTCTGTTTGGAGATAGTGTTAGTGTCGGTGCAAGATAGGTGCAGGGTTTGCACCAAACATACTAGAGGCTCAGAAGTCATTTTGGACGCATCCCTTGGTACTCCTAAGTGATGAGGCTCAAGTGGAAGCTCGATTCAGTCCGTTCAGAAGTAGTGCTAACCTCGAGGCAAGTTAGGAGTATTGTTTGCGACGAACGTACCACAGGTGCAAAAATCATTTTGGATGCACCCGATGGAACTCCAAGGTGACATGGGTCATGTGGAATCTTATTTTGGTCCATTTGGAGATATTGTTGGTGTCTGTGCAAGATAGGTGCACGGTTTTTGCCAACATACCATAGGCTCAGAAATCATTTTGGACACACCCAATGGTACTCCTAGGTGACGAGGCTCGAGTGGAAGCTTCATTCAGTTCGTTTGGAGATAGTGCTAATCTTGACGTAAGATTGTTGCACTGTTTGCGCCAAACGTACCACAGCCTCAGAAATCATTTTGGACACACCTGATGGAACTCTATGGTGACGTGGATCATGTGGAATGTTGTTTCGGTCCATTTGAAGATAGTGTCGGTGTTGGTGCAAGTTAGGTGCACGGTTTAAGCCAAACATAACGTAGGCTCAAAATCACTTTGGGGGCACTCGATGGTACTCCTATTTGATGAGTCTCAAGTGGAAGCTTGACTTATTTCGTTTGGAGATAGTCCTAATCTTGATGCAAGATAGGTGCATGGTTTGCACCGAACGTACCATAGCCTCATAAAGTTTTGGAGGCACTAGATGGAACAACTAGGTGACGTGGGTCGTTTGGAATCTCGTTTCGGTCCATTTGGAGACAGTGTTAGTGTCGATGCAAGATAGGTGCACAGTTTGCGCCAAACAAACCATAGGCTCAGAAATTGTTTTGGATACCACCGGTGGTACTCCTAGGTGACGACGCTCAAGTGGAAGCTCGATTCAGTTCGTTTGGAGATAGTGCTAATCTTGATGCAAGATAGGGGCATTGTTTGCGCCGAACATACCACAAGCTCAGAAATCATTTTGGGCACACCCGATGGAACTCCTAGGTGATGTGGGTCATGTGGAATCTTGTTTTGGTCCGTTTGGAGGCAGTGTTACTATCAGTGCAAGATAATAAGGCTCAAGTGAAGCTCGATTTAGTCTATTTGAAGATAGTGCTAATCTTGACACAAGATCAGTGCACAGTTTACACCGAATGTGTCATAGACTCAGAAATTCTTTTGGATGCACCCGATAGAACTCCTAGGTGATGTGGGTCTTGTGGAATCTCGTTTTGGTCCGTTTGGAGACAATGTTAGTGTTGGTGCAAGATAGGTGCAGGGTTTGCGCCAAACATACCATAGGCTCAGAAATCATTTTGGACGCACCCGATGGAACTCCTAGGTGATGTGGGTCATGTGAAATCTCGTTTCAGTCCATTTGGAGGCAGTGTTAGTGTCGGTGCACGATAGGTGGTCTATTTGCACCAAACGTATCGTAGGCTCATAAATCATTTTGGACGCACCCGATGGAACTCCTCGGTGATGTGGGTCTTGTGGAATCTCATTTTGGTCTATTTGGGGACAGTGTCAGTGTCGGTGCAAGATAGCTGCAGGGTTTGCACCAAAGGAACCATAGGCTCAGAAATCATTTTGGACGCACCCGATGGAACTCCTAGATGACGTGGGTCATGTGGAATCTCGTTTCAGTCCGTTTGGAGGCTGTGTTAGTGTCGGTAGAAGAAAGGTGCACTATTTGCACCAAACATATTGTAGGCTCATAAATCATTTTGGACGCACCCGATGGAACTCCTAGGTGACGTGGGTATTGTGTAATCTAGTTTCGGTCCATTTGCAGATGGTGTTAGTGTCGGTGCAAGATAGTTGCAGGGTTTGTGCCAAACATACCATATGCTCAGAAATCATTTTAGACGCACCCGATGGTACTCCTAAGTGATGAGGCTCAAGTGGAAGCTTGAGGTTTTGGTACAGTGCTAATCCTGATGCAAGATAAGTGCCCCGTTTGTGCCAAACGTACTACAGGCTCAGAAATTGTTTTGGACACATCCGATGGAAGTCCTAGGCAATGTGGGTCATGTGGAATCTCATTTTTGTCCATTTGGCGACAGTGCTAGTGTTGGAGCAAGATAGGTGCACGGTTTGTGCCAAACATACCAAAGCGTAAGAAATCATTTTGGAAGCAGCCGATGGCACTCCGAGGTAATGTGGCTCAAGTACAAGCTCAATTCTATCCGTTTAGGGAGAGTGGTAATCTTGACGCAAGATCGGTGCACGGTTTGCACCGAACGTACCACAAGCACAGAAATCGCTTTGGACGCACCCAAAGGAACTCCAAGGTGATGTGGGTCTTGTGTAATGTCATTTCGGTCTATTTGGAGACAGTGTTAGGGTCGGTGCAAGATAGGTGCAGGGTTTGCGCCAAACATACCACAGGTTCAAAAATCGTCTTGGACGCACCCGACGTGGGTCTTGTGGAATCTCGTTTCAGTCTGTTTGGAGATAGTGTTAGTGTCGGTGCAAGATAGGTGCAGGGTTTGCACCAAACATACTAGAGGCTCAGAAGTCATTTTGGACGCATCCCTTGGTACTCCTAAGTGATGAGGCTCAAGTGGAAGCTCGATTCAGTCCGTTCAGAAGTAGTGCTAACCTCGAGGCAAGTTAGGAGTATTGTTTGCGACGAACGTACCACAGGTGCAAAAATCATTTTGGATGCACCCGATGGAACTCCAAGGTGACATGGGTCATGTGGAATCTTGTTTTGGTCCATTTGGAGATATTGTTGGTGTCTGTGCAAGATAGGTGCACGGTTTTTGCCAACATACCATAGGCTCAGAAATCATTTTGGACACACCCAATGGTACTCCTAGGTGACGAGGCTCAAGTGGAAGCTTCATTCAGTTCGTTTGGAGATAGTGCTAATCTTGACGTAAGATTGTTGCACTGTTTGCGCCAAACGTACCACAGCCTCAGAAATCATTTTGGACACACCTGATGGAACTCTATGGTGACGTGGATCATGTGGAATGTTGTTTCGGTCCGTTTGAAGATAGTGTCGGTGTTGGTGCAAGTTAGGTGCACGGTTTGCGCCAAACATAACGTAGGCTCAAAATCACTTTGGGGGCACTCGATGGTACTCCTATTTGATGAGTCTCAAGTGGATGCTTGACTTAGTTTGTTTGGAGATAGTCGTAATCTTGATGCAAGAGAGGTGCATGGTTTGTACCGAACGTACCATAGCCCCATAAAGTTTTGGAGGCACTGGATGGAACAACTTGGTGACGTGGAAATTTGGAATCTCGTTTCGGTCCATTTGGAGACAGTGTTAGTGTCGGTGCAAGATAGGTGCACAGTTTGCGCCAAACATACCATAGGCTCAGAAATCGTTTTGGATACCCTTGGTGCTACTCCTAGGTGACGAGGCTCAAGTGGAAGCTCGATTCAATTCATTTGGAGATAGTGCTAATCTTGACGCAAGATAGAGGCACGGTTTGCGCCGAACATACCATAGGTGTAGGGTTGCGCCAAACAAACCATATGCTCAGAAATCATTTTGGGCACACCCGATGGAACTCCTAGGTGACGTGGGTCATGTGGAATCTCGTTTCGGCCCATTTGGAGGCAGTGTTACTATCGGTGCAAGATAATAAGGCTCAAGTGGAAGCTCGATTTAGTCTCTTTGAAGATAGTGCTAATCTTGACACAAGATCGGTGCACGGTTTACACCGAACGTGTCATAGACTCAGAAATTCTTTTGGATGCACCCGATGGAACTCCTAGGTGACGTGGGTCTTGTGGAATCTCGTTTTGGTCCGTTTGGAGATAGTGTCAGTGTCGGTGCAAGATAGGTGCAGGGTTTGTGCCAAACAAACCATAGGCTCAGAAATCATTTTGGACGCACCGATAGAACTCCTAGGTGACGTGGGTCATGTGGAATCTCGTTTCAGTACGTTTGGAGGCAGTGTTAGTGTCGGTGCAAGAAAGGTGCACTATTTGCACCAAACGTATCGTAGGCTCATAAATCATTTTGGACGCACCAGACGGAACTCCTAGGTGACGTGGGTATTGTGTAATCTCGTTTCGGTCCGTTTGGAGATAGTGTTGGTGTCGGTGCAAGATAGTTGCAGGGTTTGTGCCAAACATACCATATGCTCAGAAATCATTTTAGACGCACCCGATGGTACTCCTAAGTGATGAGGTTCAAGTGGAAGCTTGATTTATTCGGTTTTGATATAGTGCTAATCCTGAGGCAAGATAAGTGCCCCGTTTGTGCCAAACGTACTACAGGCTCAGAAATTGTTTTGGACACACCCAATGGAAGTCCTAGGCGACGTGGGTCATGTGGAATCTTATTTTTTTCCATTTGGAGACAGTGCTAGTGTTGGAGCAAGATAGGTGCACGGTTTGTGCCAAACATACCAAAGGGTCAGAAATCATTTTGGAAGCACTCGATGGCACTCCAAGGTAATGCGGCTCAAGTACAAGCTCAATTCTATATGTTCAGGGAGAGTAGTAATCTTGACGCAAGATCGGTGCACGGTTTGCACCAAACGTACAACAAGCTCAGAAATCGCTTCGAACGCACCCAAAGTAACTCCTAGGTGACGTGGGTCTTATGGAATGTCATTTCGGTCTATTTGGAGATGGTGTTAGTGTTGGTGCAAGATAGGTGCAGGGTTTGCGCCAAACATACCACAAGCTCAAAAATCGTCTTGGACGCACCCGACATGGGTCTTGTGGAATCTCGTTTCGGCCCGTTTGGAGGCAGTGTTACTATCGGTGCAAGATAATAAGGCTCAAGTGGAAGCTAGATTTAGTCTCTTTGAAGATAGTGCTAATCTTGACACAAGATCGGTGCACGGTTTACACCGAACGTGTCATAGACTCAGAAATTCTTTTGGATGCACCCGATGGAACTCCTAGGTGACGTGGGTCTTGTGGAATCTCGTTTTGGTCCGTTTGGAGATAGTGTCAGTGTCGGTGCAAGATAGGTGCAGGGTTTGCGCCAAACAAACCATAGGCTCAGAAATCATTTTGGACGCACCGATGGAACTCCTAGGTGACGTGGGTCATGTGGAATCTCGTTTCAGTACGTTTGGAGGCAGTGTTAGTGTCGGTGCAAGAAAGGTGCACTATTTGCACCAAACGTATCGTAGGCTCATAAATCATTTTGGACGCACCAGACGGAACTCCTAGGTGACGTGGGTATTGTGTAATCTCGTTTCGGTCCGTTTGGAGATAGTGTTGGTGTCGGTGCAAGATAGTTGCAGGGTTTGTGCCAAACATACCATATGCTCAGAAATCATTTTAGACGCACCCGATGGTACTCCTAAGTGATGAGGCTCAAGTGGAAGCTTGATTTATTCGGTTTTGATATAGTGCTAATCCTGATGCAAGATAAGTGCCCTGTTTGTGCCAAACGTACTACAGGCTCAGAAATTGTTTTGGACACACCCGATGGAAGTCCTAGGCGACGTGGGTCATGTGGAATCTTATTTTTTTTCCATTTGGAGACAGTGCTAGTGTTGGAGCAAGATAGGTGCACGGTTTGTGCCAAACATACCAAAGGGTCAGAAATCATTTTGGAAGCACCCGATGGCACTCCGAGGTAATGCGGCTCAAGTTCAAGCTCAATTCTATATGTTCATGGAGAGTAGTAATCTTGACGCAAGATCGGTGCACGGTTTGCACCAAACGTACAACAAGCTCAGAAATCACTTTGGACGCACCCAAAGGAACTCCTAGGTGACGTGGGTCTTGTGGAATGTAATTTCGGTCTATTTGGAGATGGTGTTAGTGTTGGTGCAAGATAGGTGCAGGGTTTGCGCCAAACATACCACAGGCTCAAAAATCGTCTTGGACGCACCCGACATGGGTCTTGTGGAATCTCGTTTCGGTCTATTTGGAGATAGTGTTAGTGTTGGTGCAAGATGGGTGCAGGGTTTGCGCCAAACATACTAGAGGCTCAGAAGTCATTTTGGACGCATCCGATGGTACTCCTAAGTGATGAGGCTCAAGTGGAAGCTCGATTCAGTCCGTTCAGAAGTAGTGCTAGCCTTGAGGCAAGTTAGGAGTACTGTTTGCGATGAACGTACCACAGGCTCAAAAATCATTTTGGATGCACCCGATGGAACTCTAAGGTGACATGGGTCATGTGGAATCTTGTTTTGGTCCATTTGGAGATATTGATGGTGTCTGTGAAAGATAGGTGCACGGTTTGTGCCAACATACTGTAGGCTTAGAAATTGTTTAAGACACCCAATGGTACTCCTAGGTGACGAGACTCAAGTGGAAGCTTCATTCAGTTTGTTTGGAGATAGTGCTAATCTTGATGCAAGATAGGTGCACTGTTTGCACCAAATGTACCACAGCCTCAGAAATCATTTTGGACGCACCTAATGGAACTCCATGGTAACGTGGGTCATGTGGAATGTTGTTTCGGTCCGTTTGAAGATAGTGTCGGTGTTGGTGCAAGTTAGGTGCACAGTTTGCGCCAGACATAACGTAGGCTCAAAAATCATTTTATGGGCACTCGATGTTACTCCAAGGTGATGAGGCTTAAGTGGAAGCTTGACTTAGATCGTTTGGAGATAGTCCTAATCTTGATGCAAGATAGGTGCATGGTTTGCACCGAACGTACCATAGCCTCATAAAGTTTTGGAGGCACTGGATGGAACAACTAGGTGACGTGGGTCTTGTGGAATCTCGTGTCGGTCCATTGGAGGCAATGTTTGTGTCAGTGCAAGATAGGTGCACAGTTTGCGCCAAACATACCATAGGCTCAGAGAACATTTTGGATACCCCCGGTAGTACTCCTAGGTGATGAGGCTCAAGTGGAAGCTCGATTCAATTCATTTGGAGATAGTGCTAATCTTGACGCAAGATAGGGGCACGGTTTGTGCCGAACATACCACAATCTCAGAAATCATTTTTGATGCACCGGACGGAACTCCTAGGTGATGTGGTTCATTTGGAATCTCGTTTCAGTCCGTTTAGAGGCACTGCTAGTGTTGGTGCAACATAATAAGGCTCATGTGGAAGCTCGATTTAGTCTGTTTGAAGATAGTGCTAATCTTGACGCAAGATCGGTGCACGGTTTACACCGAACGTGTCATAGGCTCAGAAATTCTTTTGGATGCACCCGATGGAACTCCTAGGTGATGTGGGTCTTGTGGAATCTCGTTTTGGTCCATTTGGAGACAGTGTTAGTGTCAGTGCAAGATAGGTGCAGGGTTTGCGCCAAACAAACCATAGGCTCAGAAATCATTTTGGACGCACCCGATGGAAGTCCTAGGTGACATGGGTCATGTGGAATCTCATTTCAGTCCGTTTGGAGATAGTGTTAGTGTCGGTGCAAGAAAGGTGCACTATTTGCACCAAACGTATCGTAGGCTCATAAATCATTTTGGACGCACCCGATGGAACTCCTAGGTGACGTGGGTATTGTGTAATCTCGTTTCGTTCCATTTGGAGATAGTGTTAGTGTCAGTGCAAGATAGTTGCAGGGTTTGTGCCAAACATACCATATGCTCAGAAATCATTTTAGATGCACCCGATGGTACTCCTAAGTGATGAGGCTCAAGTGGATGCTTGATTTATTCGGTTTTGATATAGTGCTAATCCTGATGCAAGATAAGTGCCCTGTTTGTGGCAAACGTACTATAGGCTCAAAAATTGTTTTGGACACACCCGATGGAAGTCCTAGGCGACGTGGGTCATGTGGAATCTTATTTTTGTCCATTTGGAGACTGTGCTAGTGTTGGAGCAAGATAGGTGCACGGTTTGTGCCAAACATACCAAAGGGCTAGAAATTTGTTTTGGAAGCACCCGATGGCACTCCGAGGTAATGCGGCTCAAGTACAAGCTCAATTCTATCTGTTTAGGGAGAGTGGTAATCTTGACGCAAGATCGGTGCACGGTTTGCACCAAACGTACAACAGGCTCAGAAATCGCTTCGGACGCACCCAAAGGAACTCCTAGGTGACGTGGGTCTTGTGGAATGTCATTTCGGTCTATTTGGAGATGGTGTTGGTGTTGGTGCAAGATAGGTGCAGGGTTTGCGCCAAACATACCACAGGCTCAAAAATCGTCTTGGATGCACCCGACGTGGGTCTTGTGGAATCTCGTTTCGGTCTATTTGGAGATAGTGTTAGTGTTGGTGCAAGATGGGTGCAGGGTTTGCACCAAACATACTAGAGGCTCAGAAGTCATTTTGGACGCATCCGATGGTACTCCTATGTGATGAGGCTCAAGTGGAAGCTCGATTTAGCCCGTTGGAAGTAGTGCTAACCTTGAGGCAAGTTAGGAGTACTGTTTGCGACAAACGTACCACAGGCTCAAAAATAATTTTGGATGCACCCGATGGAACTCCAAGGTGATATGGGTCATGTGGAATCTTGTTTTGGTCCATTGAAGATATTGTTGGTGTCGGTGCAAGATAGGTGCACGGTTTGTGCCAACATACCGTAGGCTCAGAAATTGTTTTGGACACACCCAATGCTACTCCTAGGTGACGAGGCTCAAGTGGAAGCTTCATTCAGTTCGTTTGGACATAGTGCTAATCTTGACGCAAGATAGGTGCACTGTTTGCACCAAACGTACCACAGCCTCAGAAATCATTTTGGACGGACCTGATGGAACTCCATGGTAACATGGGTCATGTGGAATGTTGTTTCGGTCCATTTGAAGATAGTTTCGGTGTTGGTGCAAGTTAGGTGCACAGTTTGCGCCAGACATAACGTAGGCTCGAAAATCATTTTGGGGGCACTCGATGGTGTACTCCAAGGTGATGAGGCTTAAGTGGAAGCTTAACTTAGTTCGTTTGGAGATAGTCCTAATCTTGATGCAAGATAGGTGCACGGTTTGCACTGAACGTACCATAGCCTCATAAAGTTTTGGAAGCACTAGATGGAACAACTAGGTGACGTGGGTCTTGTGGAATCTCATTTCGGTCCATTTGGAGACAATGTTTGTGTCGGTGCAAGATAGGTGCACAGTTTGCGCCAAACATACCATAGGCTCAGAAATCGTTTTGGATACCCCCGGTGGTACTCCTAGGTGATGAGGCTCAAGTGGAAGCTCGATTCAATTCGTTTGGAGATAGTGCTAATCTTGACGCAAGATAGGGGCACGGTTTGTGCCGAACATACCACAAGCTCAGAAATCATTTTTGACACACCGGATGGAACTCCTAGGTGATGTGGGTCATATGGAACCTCGATTTAGTCTGTTTGAATATAGTGCCAATCTTGACGCAAGATCGGTGCAAGGTTTACACCGAACGTGTCATAGGCTTAGAAATTCTTTTGGACGAACCCGATGGAACTCCTAGGTGACATGGGTCTTGTGGAATCTTGTTTTGGTCCGTTTGGAGACAGTGTTAGTGTCGGTGCAAGATAGGTGCAGGGTTTGCGCCAAGCAAACCATAGGCTCAGAAATCATTTTGGACGCACCCGATGGAACTCCTAGGTGACGTGGGTCATGTGGAATCTCGTTTTAGTCCGTTTGGAGGTAGTGTTAGTGTCGGTGCAAGAAAGGTGCACTATTTGCACCAAACGTATCGTAGGCTCATAATCAATTTGGACGCACCCGATGGAACTCCTAGGTGACGTGGTTATTGTGTAATCTCGTTTCGGTCCATTTGGAGATAGTGTTAGTGTCGGTGCAAGATAGTTGCAGGGTTTGTGCCAAACATACCATATGCTCAGAAATCATTTTAGACGCACCCGATGGTACTCCTAAGTGATGAGGCTCAAGTGGAAGCTTCATTTATTTGGTTTTGATATAGTGCTAATCCTGATGGAAGATAAGTGCCCCGTTTGTGCCAAACATACTAGAGGCTCAGAAATTGTTTTGGACACACCCGATGGAAGTCCTAGGAGACGTGGGTCATGTGGAATCTCGTTTTTGTCCATTTGGAGACAGTGCTAGTGTTGGAGCAAGATAGTTGCACGGTTTGTGCCAAACATACCAAAGGGTCAGAAATCGTTTTGGAAGCACCCGATGGCAGTCGGAGGTAATGTGGCTCAAGTACAAGCTCAATTCAGTCCGTTTAGGGAGAGTGGTAATCTTGACGTAAGATCGGTGCACAGTTTGCACTGAACGTACCACAGGCTTAGAAATCGCTTTGGACGCACCCGACGGAACTCCTAGGTGACGTGGGTCTTGTGGAATGTCATTTTGGTCTTTTTGGAGAAAGTGTTAGTGTCGGTGCAAGATAGGTGCAGGGTTTGCGCCAAACATACCACAGGCTCAAAAATCGTCTTGGACGCACCCGACGTGGGTCTTGTGGAATCTCGTTTCAGTCTGTTTGGAGATAGTGTTAGTGTCGGTGCAAGATAGGTGCAGGGTTTGCACCAAACATACTAGAGGCTCAAAAGTCATTTTGCACGCATCCGATGGTACTCCTAAGTGATAAGGCTCAAGTGGAAGCTCGATTTAGTCCGTTCGGAGGTAGTGCTAACCTTGGGGCAAGTTAGGAGTACTATTTGCGATGAACGTACCACAGGCTCAAAAATCATTTTGGATGTACCCAATGGAACTCTAAGATGACATGGGTCATGTGGAATCTTGTTTTGGTCCATTTGGAGATATTATTAGTGTCAGTGCAGGATAGGTGCACAGTTTGTGCCAACATACCGTAGGCTTAGAAATCGTTTTGGACTCACGCAATGGTACTCCCAGGTGACGAGGCTCAAGTGGAAGCTTCATTCATTCATTTGGAGATAGTGCTAATCTTGACGCAAGATAGGTGCACTCTTTGCACCAAACGTACCACAGCCTCAGAAATCATTTTGGACGCACCTGATGGAACTCCATGGTGACGTGGGTCATGTGGAATGTTGTTTCGGTCTGTTTGAAGATAGTGTCAGTGTTGGTGCAAGTTAGGTGCACGGTTTGCGCCAAACATAACGTAGGCTCAAAATCACTTTGGGGGCACTCGATGGTACTCCTATTTGATGAGTCTCAAGTGGATGCTTGACTTAGTTTGTTTGGAGATAGTCGTAATCTTGATGCAAGATAGGTGCATGGTTTGTACCGAACGTACCATAGCCCCATAAAGTTTTGGAGGCACTGGATGGAACAACTTGGTGACGTGAAAATTTGGAATCTCGTTTCGGTCCATTTGGAGACAGTGTTAGTGTCGGTGCAAGATAGGTGCACAGTTTGCGCCAAACATACCATAGGCTCAGAAAATCGTTTTGGATACCCTTAGTGGTACTCCTAGGTGACGAGGCTAAAGTGGAAGCTCGATTTAGTTCGTTTGGAGATAGTGCTAATCTTGACGCAAGATAGGGGCACGGTTTGCGCCGAACATACCACAAGCTCAAAAATCATTTTGTACACACCCGATGGAACACCTTGGTAACGTGGGTCATGTGGAATGTTGTTTCGGTCCGTTTGAAGGTAGTGTTGGTGTTGGTGCAAGTTAGGTGCATGGTTTGTGCCAAACATAACTTAGGTTCGAATATCATTTTGGGGGCACTCGATGGTACTCCTTGGTGACGAGGCTCAAGTGGAAGCTTCACTTAGTTCGTTTGGAGATAGTCCGAATCTTGATGCAAGATAGGTGCACGGTTTGCACCGAACGTACAATAGCCTCATAAAGTTTTGGAGGCACTAGATGGAAGAACTAGGAGACGTGGGTCTTGTGGAATCTCGTTCGGTCCATTTGGAGACAGTGTTAGTATCGGTGCAAGATAGGTGCACCGTTTGCGCCAAACATACCATAGGCTCAGAAATCATTTTGGGTACCCCCGGTGGTACTCCTAGGTGACGAGGCTCAAGTGGAAGCTCGATTCAGTTCGTTTGGAGATAGTGCTAATCTTGACGCAAGATAGGGGCACGGTTTGCGCCTAACATACCACATGCTCAGAAATCGTTTTGGACACACCCGATGGAACTCCTAGGTGACGTGGGTCATGTGGAATCTCGTTGTGGTCCGTTTGGAGATAGTGTTAGTGTCGGTACAGGACAATAAGGCTCAAGTGGAAGCTCGATTTGGTCTGTTTGAAGATAGTGGTAACCTTGACGCAAGATCGGTGCACAGTTTGCACCGAACGTGTCGCAGGCTTAGAAATTCTTTTGGAAGCACTCGATAGAACTCCTAGGTGACGTGAGTCTTGTGGAATCTCGTTTTGGTTTGTTTAGAGACAGTGTCAGTGTCGGTCCAAGATAGGTGCTGGGTTTGTGCCAAACAAACCATAGTCTCAAAAATCATTTTGGATGCACCCGATGGAACTCCTAGGTGACATGGGTCATGTGGAATCTTGTTTCAGTCCGTTTGGAGGCATTGTTAGTGTCAGTGCAAGATAGTTGTAGGGTTTGCGCCAAACATACCATATGCTCATAAAATCATTTTAGACGCACCCGATGGTACTCCTAAGTGATGAGGCTCAAGTGGAAGCTTGATTTATTCTGTTTTGAGATAGTGCTAATCCTGATGCAAGATAGATGCCATGTTTGTGCCAAATGTACCATAGACTCTAAAATTATTTTGGACACACCCGATGGAACTCCTAGAAGACGTGGGTCTTGTGGAACCTAGTTTTGGTCCATTTTTAGACAGTGCTAGTGTTGGTGCAAGATAGATGCACGGTTTATGCCAAACATACCAAAGGGTCAAAAATCATTTTGGACGCACCTGATGGCACCCCAAGGTAATGAGGCTCAAGCAGAAGCTCAGTTCAGTCTGTCTAGAGAGAGTGGTAATCTTGACGCAAGATAGGTGCATGGTTTGCACTGAACATACACAGGCTCAGAAATCATTTTGGACGCTCCCGACAGAACTCCTAGGTGATGTGGGTCTTGTGGAATGTCATTTTGGTCTATTTGGAGATAGTGTTAGTGTCGGTGCAAGATAGGTGCAGGGTTTGCGCCAAACATACCATAGGCTCAAAAATCATTTTGGACGCATCTGATGGTACTCCTATGTGATGAGGCTCCAGTGGAAGCTTGATTCAATCTATTCGGAGGTAGTGCTAACCTTGAGGCAAGTTAGGAGCACTGTTTGCAATGAATGTACCACAGGCTCAAAAATCATTTCGGATGCACCAATGGAACTCCAAGGTGACATGGGTCATGTGGAATCTTGTTTTGGTCCATTGGGAGATATTGTTGGTGTCAGTGCAAGATAGTTGCACGGTTTGTACCAACATACCGTAGGCTTAGAAATCATTTTAGACGCACCCAATGGTACTCCTAGGTGACGAGGCTCAAGTGAAAGCTTCATTCAGTTCGTTTGGAGATAGTGCTAATCTTGACGCAAGATAGGTGCACTATTTGCGCAAAACGTACCATAGCCTCAGAAGTCATTTTGGACGCACCCGATGGAACTCCATGGTGACGTGGGTCATGTGGAATGTTGTTTCGGTCCTTTTGAAGATAGTGTCGGTGTTCGTTCAAGTTAGGAGCATAATTTGCAACAAACATACTGTAGGCTCAAAAATCATTTTGGGGGCACTCGATGGTACTCCTAGGTGATGAGGCTCAAGTGGAAGCTTGACTTAGTTCGTTTGGAGATAGTCCTGATCTTGATGCAAGATAGGTGCAAGGTTTGCACCGAACGTACCACAGCCTCATAAAGTTTTGGAGGCCCTGGATGGAACAACTAGGTGACGTGGGTCTTGTGGAATCTTGTTTCGGTCCATTTGGAGACAGTGTTTGGGTTGGTGCAAGATAGGTGCACAGTTTGCATCAACCATACCATAGGCTCAGAAATCATTTTGGATAACCCCGGTGGTACTCCTAGGTGACGAGGTTCAAGTGGAAGCTTGATTCAGTTCGTTTGAAGATAGTGCTAAGCTTGACACAAGATAGGTGCACGGTTTGTGCCGAACGTACCACAGGCACATAAATCATTTTGGAGACACTCGATGGAACTCCTAGGTGACGTGGGTCATGTGGAATCTTGTTTCAGTATGTTTGGAGGCGGTGTTAGGGTTGGTGCAAGATTGGTGCACTATTTGCACCAAATGTACCATAGGCTCAAAAATCATTTTAGACGCACCCGATGGTACTCCAAGATAATAAGGCTCAAGTGGAAGCTCGATTTAGTCCGTTTGGAGATAGTGCTAATCTTGACGCAAGATAGGTCCATGGTTTGCAATGAGTGTATCGCAGGCTCATAATTCTTTTGGGCGCACCTAATGAACTCCTAGGTGACGTGGGTCTTGTGAAATCTCGTATCGGTCCATTCAGAGACGGTGTCAGTATCAGTGCAACATAGGTGTAGGGTTGCGCCAAACACACCATAGGCTCAGAAATCATTTTGGATGCACCTGATCGAACTCCTAGATGACGTGGGTCATGTGGAATCTCGTTTTAGTCCGTTTTGGAGGCAGTGTTAGTGTCGGTGCAACATAGGTGCACCGTTTGTGCCAAACATACTATAGGCTCAGAAATCGTTTTGGACGCACCCGATGGCACTCCGAGGTAATGAGGCTTAAGTGGAAGCTCGATTTAGTACGTTTGGAGATAGTGCTAATGTTGATGCAAAATAGGTGCACGGTTTGCACCAAACATATCACAGGCTCAGAAATTGTTTTGTGCGCACCCGATGGAACTCCTAGGTGACGTGGGTCCTGTGGAATCTCGTTTCGGTCCGTTTGGAGACATGTTAGTGTCGGTGCAAGATAGTTGCAGGTTTTGCGCCAAACATACCATTTGCTCAGAAATCATTTTGGGCGCACCCAATGGTACTCCTAAGTGATGAGGCTCAAGTGGAAGCTTGATTTATTTCGTTTTGATATAGTGCTAATCCTGATGCAATATAGGTGTCCAGTTTGCGCCAAACGTATGATAGGTTCAGAAATTGTTTTGGAGGCACCTGATAGAACTCCTAGGTAATGAGGCTCAAGTGGAAGCTCGAATCTGTTTGTTTGAAGATAGTGCTAATCTTGACACAAGATACGATCATGGTTTGCGCCGAACGTACCACAGGCTCAGAAATCATTTTGGACACACTCAATGGAACTCCTAGGTGACGTGGGCCATATAGAATCTTGTTTCGGTCCATTTGGAGGCAGTGTCAGTGTCGGTGCAAGATTGATGCACTATTTGCACAAAATGTACCATAGGCTCAAAATTCATTTTGGACGCACCCGATGGTACTCCAGGATAATAAGGCTGAAGTGGAAGCTCAATTTAGTCCGTTGGAGATAGTGCTTATCTTGACGCAAGATAGGTCCGTGATTTGCAACGAGCATATCACAGGCTCAGATATTCTTTTGGATGCACCTGATGGATCTCGTGGGTGCCGTGGGTCTTATGGAATCACGTTTCGGTCCGTTTGGAGATAGTGTCAGTGTCGATGCAGGATAGGTGCAGGGTTGTGCCAAACATACCATAGGCTTAAAACTCATTTTGGACGCACCCGATGGAACTCCTTGGTGACGTGAGTCTTGTGGTATCTCGTTTTAGTCCGTTTGGAGGCAGTGTTAGTGTCGGTGCAACATAGGTGCACTATTTGCACCAAATGTACCATAGGCTCAGAAATCGTTTTGGACGCACGCGATGGTACTCCAAGGTAACGAGGCTTAAGTGGAAGCTTGATTTAGTCTGTTTGGAGATAGTGCTAATCTTGAAGCAAGATAGGTGCATGGTTTGCACCGAACGTATCACAAGCTCATAAATTGTTTTGGACGCACCTGATGGAACTCCTAGGTAACGTGGGTCTTGTGGAATCTCGTTTCAGTCCGTTTGGAGACAGTGTCAGTGTCGGTGCAAGATAGGTGCAGGGTTTGCGCCAAACAGACCATAGGCTCAGAAATCATTTTGGACGCACTCGATGGAACTCCTAGGAGACGTGGTTCATGTAGAATCTCATTTTGGTTGATTTGGTGACAGTGCACGTGCAGTGCAGATAGGTGCACAGTTTGCACCAAATGAACCATAGGCTCAGAAATCATTTTGGAAGCACCCAATGGTACTCCAAGGTAATGAGGCTGAAATGGAAGCTCGATTTAGTCCGTTTAGAGATAGTGCAAAACTTGATGCAAGATAGGTGCACGGTTTGCGCCGAATGTACCACAGCCCCAGAAATCTTTTTGGATGCACCCGATGGAACCCTATGGTGATTGGGTCATGTGGAATCTTGTTTTGGTCCGTTTGGAGATAGTGCTAGTGTCGGTGCAATATAGGTGCACGGTTTGCGCCAAGCATACTATAGGCTTAGAAATTGTTTTGGACACACCTGATGGAACTCCTTGATGACATGGGTCTTGTGGAATATCAGTTTGGTCCATTTGGAGACTGTGTTAGTGTCGGTGCAAGATAGGTCTCGGTTTGCATCAAACATACCACAGTCTTAGAAATTGTTTTTGACGCACCCTGTGGTACTCCTAGGTGACGAGGCTCAAGTGGAAGCTCGATTCAGTTTGTTTGGAGATAGTGCTAATCTTGACACAAGATTGGTGCACGGTTTGTGCCAAACATACCAAAGGGTCAGAAATCATTTTCGACGTATATGATGATACTCCAAGGTAATGACGCTCAAGTAGAAGCTCAATTCAGTCTGTTTGGAGATAGTGGTAATCTTAACGCAAGATAGGTGCACAGTTTGCACCGAACGTACCATGGGATCAGAAATCATTTTGGACGCACCCAATGGAACTCCTAGGTGATGTGGGTCTTGTGGAATCTCGTTTTAATCCATTTGGAGACATTGTTAGTGTCTGTGCAAGATAGTTGTAGGGTTTGCGCCAAACATACCATATGCTCAGAAATCATTTTAGATGCACCCGAAGGTACTCCTAAGCGATGAGGCTCAAGTGGAAGCTTGATTTATTCTGTTTTGAGATAGTGCTAATCCTGATGCAAGATAGATGCCCTGTTTGTGCCAAATGTACCATAGACTCTAAAATTATTTTGGACACACCCGATGGAACTCCTAGGCGACGTGGGTCTTGTGGAACCTCGTTTTGGTCCATTTTTAGACAGTGCTAGTGTTGGTGCAAGATAGGTGCACGGTTTATGCCAAACATACCAATGGGTCAAAAATCATTTTGGACGCACCTAATGGCACTCCAAGGTAATGAGGCTCAAGCAGAAGCTCAGTTCAGTCCGTCTAGAGAGAGTGGTAATCTTGACGCAAGATAGGTGCACGGTTTGCACTGAACATCACAGGCTCAGAAATCATTTTGGACGCACTCGACAGAACTCCTAGGTGACGTGGGTCTTGTGGAATGTCATTTTGGTCTATTTGGAGATAGTGTTAGTGTCGGTGTAAGATAGGTGCAGGGTTTGCGCCAAACATACCACATGCTCAAAAATCGTCTTGGACGCACCCGACGTGGGTCTTGTAGAATCTCGTTTCAGTCTATTTGGAGATAGTGTTAGTGTCGGTGCAAGATAGGTGCAGGGTTTGCGCCAAACATACTAGAGGCTCAGAAGTCATTTTGGACGCATCCGATGGTACTCCTATGTGATGAGGCTCCAGTGGAAGCTCGATTCAATCTGTTCGGAGGTAGTGCTAACCTTGAGGCAAGTTAGGAACACTGTTTGCGATGAATGTACCACAGACTCAAAAATCATTTCGGATGCACCCGATGGAACTCCAACGTGACATGGGTCATGTGGAATCTTGTTTTGGTCCATTTGGAGATATTGTTGGTGTCGGTGCAAAATAGGTGCACGGTTTGTGCCAACATATCGTGGGCTCAGAAATCATTTTGGACACACCCAATGGTACTCCTAGGAGACGAGGCTTGTTGGGCATTCTTAACGTCATTACCAAAAGTAGACTTAGTTTTCTAATTCTGATAACGGCGCCAAAAATACCGAACCTATCCCTCATGCCACTTAAGCCAAGTTGTCATCCCCAGCATGACATGAGAGACGCGGTATTGAAATATGCAACTGCTCTTCTAAATAAATAATAAATAAGATCTGCAAGCGCACAGATTAATACCGATGTAGCATTTTAACCGGGAAGTATTCCAGGTATCGTTATTTATATTTTTACCACTGGGAAGGGATTACTAACATCAATGTTGATTATGGAATGGAATATAGGAATGAGTATCAATCATTGCATGTATAAGTGAGAGCATTCATCTATCTCTTGCATACAGGGGTAAGTGTCACATAAAATATAAATAAAGTATGAATGGTGACAAAGATAATTAATCTGATCAGCTAGCCACATATAATAATGATAAGCACCTCAACAGATATTCTAGCAAGTCATTAGCATGGTATTAGGACGAACTACAAGGATATTTCCTAAGTTATTCTTAACTATAAAGTCTAGCATATCATAGTTAGTGCAAGTACACTTGGCAATCATTGCAAAATAGGACTACGCCCATGCATAGTGATATTATCAAGGAAGATGAGAAACATAGCAATCACTCCCCCGTAATAATGTTGCTCTGCCTGCCTTACACACGGGAGGGGGACTATATAAGAACCAACGAAGCTGTCACCATCGCGGACCACCCCACGATCCGGCATATAAGGTGCAATCGCAGATAAATATGGTCTAAGCACCACGCCTACACAATATTTATCATTTACCCATGGATCCGATGGATAAACGCTATACGATCCTAAACATGTATATAATTCCAATCTAACTAAGCCAAGCGTATAACTACGATAAACTAAGAACAATATAATCGCAAACGTAAACAAGTAGAGCATAGTCATAATCAATATATTGAAATAGAACAAAGTTGTATTCATAATATTGAAGAACAAAGATGAACAATGAAGAACAGTAAAGGAATTACAAAGAATCCTCTTGACAGATCCGGAAACCAATCGAAGATTGACTCCTTCTAGTTCTAATCCTATGTAGCTATGCTATACTAGAGATCTAGTTGATGTGGTGGCTCTAGGGCTTGATCAGAGACTCTCCTCCTGAGATTAGGGTTTGAGGAATTGAGAATGAGGGAGTGCCTCCTCCAGGGGCTAGGGGTCCTGCTTATATAGCCCCCTCAAGTGAACGTGGGCCGTCGGATCAAACCGACATTAATCGCACGGTTTTCCTTGATCCCTTAGGTCGGTGGAGCATAATCCGCGAGACGGAGCCTGATTGGCTCTTAGGCCAGGGCGGGCGCCCTAGGGAGCAGGGCGGGCGCCCTGCCTCCGGGCCCGTTCGGCCTCCCGTTCGATCTCGTGGCTTCTGGAGTCTTCTAGATGATAGAAAATCGGTGAACACGTTATTATCTCTATGTAAACCCGACGTGTGGGCCTTTCCTCCATATTTTCTGATAACCCCCTGTAGAAACAGACAAACACCAAAACTCGTGGAATTCTGTCAGATAAAACCCTAAGTCTAGGTGTTGGTTGCATTTGGATCCTTTTCTTTATTTATTTGATAACTATATTTGGTACTTAAGGACCGTCAACAAACTCCCCCAAGCTTACCTCTTGCTCGTCCCTGAGCAAGGATAGACTCATTATGGATCAGAAGTTGCTGCACATATGCTTTCAAATAAGGTCTCATCCCTGAGTTAGAGTAAACTGTCAAGACTTAAAACTTACTCATTTTACCTTTCACCATGGGGCTTGCAACCGTCACCTGCATCTTGAGTGGTTAAAAGATAGAACGGTCTAGTCAAACGCCATGTCTCTTATTCTTGATCAGCTATAGCTCTGGAGTTTTTTGCAAATTTTTCAAATAAAACTCAGAGATTCCTTGTATGACTTTCTTGGGTCTCTCTTTTGTGGTATTTCTGGATCCTTACCAAGGCAGTAATGGTATATGCCTTCTCTCTCAAAGTATGTGGTATTTATGGTATAAGGCGTAGTGACATTGCCTTCTCTCTCACCCTACTCTAATAAGGCTTTGATATCTGGAGCTCATAGGTGGGAGATACAGTATACATACTCATAGAACATTTATTGCATAGTCAAACCATGGATCCAGAGAAACAAGTCAATAAGTCAAATCAAGATGTGCATGTGTGGTGAATGAGTGGTGTATGGTGATGATGGTGATAACAAAAGTCTAATGCTCTTTTTGAGGGAATACATACCTTTCTTGCTTTTTAAAACTTTTGAGGGGAATGAGATGCTCTATATTTTTTTTTCTCTCAGGTGGGTATCTTGTACCCCTAATTCTACTGTCGGACACTTGTCCATTTTTACCTCTCGTCTCACTTTTTCTTTCTTCGAGGTTCCGAGCACTTGCTCCTTTTTATTTCCTCGTTTTTTTAGAGTAATCTCCCTCTTTTGAAAATATAGCAAGTGGTAGTAGAAATGACTTGAGCATTAACTTCACAGGGAATAACAGGAATGGGATAATGTTTTTGGCTATTCTCTCCCGGGTCAGGAGTAGAATAATTTTGGGTGAATCTGGAGATGGAAATGAGTGGATATATGTGGATGCGTACTTCCGGAGTAGAAGCAGCATGTATGAGTGAACATGCAATTGAATCTTGATTTTAACCACATGACAAGTTCCTAAGAGTCTACACAGCTTGACCACACTCAATGCCCATAAGCAGTAAGTAGTAAAAGTGCAGCTCTTAATCTAACAAGCATGTATATATGGCTGTGGTAGGAATTTAAACTCTCATCATACAGGAACTCATCATGCAACATTTTAAAGATTTTCAAAGATAAAATTCTCCATAATTCTAGCATCTCTAGGAACAGATAAACAGCAGCTCAACCTTCCCATATCATATCCGTTAACAACTTAGACTTCAGATCAAGTTCTCTTCCCACTAGTTCAGGTTTAGAGCCAGTTTTAAATTATAACAGTTATGTCTAAACTAGAGAGAGAACAAATTTGAAAATTAGGCAGAGCAACTATTCATCATATCCATGCTAGAGTTTTATTTTCAAGATTCAGTTTAGCATAGCTACTTTATTTATTTATTAAACTAAGCAAATATATATAAACACAAAATATTTATTTGGGTTTTCATGATTATGCATCTTTTTATTTTAATAAAGCATAGGTATAAATGTAGATAAAAATACTTATCGGGATAAATGGGGGTGCTCTCCCCCAAGCTGGATCTTGACGTAATTTCTTCTGATGTAGCTAGCAGGTGCAGAGGTGTATTTGAATGTCGGCAGCACCCTGACAACGATTAGGATGTCCTCCATCTGCTAGTCTTCCTGAATTCTGTGGAGCTCAAATAGACAACAAAGCTTCGTGGAACTTGATTAAGCGTTAGCATAAATATCTAGCCTTTATCATGTTTGAGCTTTCTTGATAAATGTCACTCTCTATTTTTATTTTCATTTTTATAGAATAGAAAATATATATATATTTTTTTATGCCACCACAGTGAATGTACTTATGGGTTTTATGCCACTCGCATACTCACATGGGGCTTACTGTTTTCAACATTTTTTTAGACAGAATGAACATGATTAACTGAGCAATAATTAAAGGGAAAATGATAACTACCAAGTTTACCTCTTGGCACGGCGTTCGGTGTTTTTAAGTCCTCCGAACAGGACTTCTTTTCTTCTTAGTTGTCCTGGGATTTGGGTGGCGTAGACGGTGGTTCCGGCAGCGCCTCCTCTTCTTGTGTAACTGTCTTCGCTTTCCATACCCGACTTGGTGCTTCGGTCTCCTGTTGTGTATCCTCAGGCCTTATGACCTCTCCTTCATAGTCTGCCCATACGTCCTTGATGATTTGCCTCCTTTGGTTACGGTTACGTCGCCTTCTTCTTGTCCTGACCTGCTTAGAATCTTCAACTATATAGTTAGGGTCATTAAAGTAGCGGCGTACCTTCTCAGAGGGGAAATGCATATGGACTTCTCCGGTTCCAATGTAGATGATTGCTTTGACGGTGCCTAGGAACGGTCTTCCTAGGATGATGGGTGGATCGTACTCGTCGTCTCCCATGTCAATGACCTGAAAGTCTGTATGGACAAAATGATCGTTAATTTTAACAGGAACATCGGTTACTATACCTTTGACCTTTCGGGATGTCTGATCTGCCATCTGAAGCTGAGTGTATGTTGGTTTTAAGGGCATGGTCCCGTACAAGAGCTGATAGGTGACTGTGGCCATTATGTTGACGCCTGATCCAGTGTCACAGAGCGCCTTTTGAAAGGAGTATCCATTGATTGAGCACTCAATGCTTGGCATACCTGGGTCGTCCTTCTTGTTCAGGAAGGGCGACTTGAGTCGACCATCTTGACCTCCTTGAACTGCAGTGACCATCTTAGCTGATTCGGTCCATCCTTGGTTGTTCTTGTTCTGCTTGTTCCTCCTGTTGGTCCTCTTCCTTGGTTCATGTTGGGGTTGCTCTGGGATTTGTGTAATCTTGTTCTTGAAGGAAAACGTCTCCTTCCTCCCCTTGATGTTGAAGTTGATCTTCGCAGCGCTGGCGTAGATGACAGCTCCCGAGGTGTTCAGGAATGGCCTTCCTAGAATAACTGGTGACCTCTCATCGGACCCGGTCTCTATCACCACGAAGTCAGCTGGAGCGTACGAGGTACCAACTCGGACACACATGTTCTTTAATATTCCTTTAGGAAAGCTTAGTGTCCGATCTGCAAGTTGCAAACACATAGTTGTTTCTGATAAAGGATATGTAAAGAATTTTTCATAGAGTACCCTGGGCATAATGTTGACGCTGGAGCCAAAGTCGTAGAGTGCTTCTGGGAAGTCCACCATGCTGATGGAGATCGGGATGACGGGGCGTCCTGGATCGCCTCTCTTGACTGGCAGAAGGTCATTATGTACTCCGACAGCGGGATTACTCCAATAGTTACCTGCATCAAACATGTCTACAAGATTTGTAGATTCTAATCCTTCCGGTTGTGATGGTATACCGGGGTTAGTAGCAGGAACAGCAGCAGCTATTTGATTTAACTGAGATTCAATCATTTTATTAAAGCTAATTTGGTTTTTGATGGCAGTAGAGAAATTATCCATTCTATTATTTATGTTTTCTAGTATTTTATCATTGGATGCCAATTTCTTAGACAAGTTATCCATTAGCTTTCCTTGATTAGACACTAACTCTCTCAGGGGTGGAAAATTATTATTGTTGTTGTAAGAGTTATTACCTTGATAATTACCTGAGTAGTTACCTGAGTAGTTAGGCCTCTGTTGATTCCAACCTTGATTTTGTTGAGGACGGTTGTAGTTGTTGTTGTTGTTGATGTACCTTGCATCCTCAAGCATCTCAGGGCAGTGATTGCCTGAGTGTCCAGTATCTCCACATTCCTCACAAGTCATGTGAGAGTCGTAGACGTTCATGACTTCTCTTTTGTCTCCAGCTTTGTAATCGAGCTTTTTCATGAGTAGGTCTAACTTTGCAGACAGCATGTCTACCTCCTTGAGCTGGTGCATACCTCCACCCTTCTTGCGTGTTTGAGTCCTCTCTTCGTTCCAACCTTGGTTGGACGCCATCTTCTCCACAAGGGCTGTAGCTTGTGGTATGGTGAGTGATAGAAATGCGCCTCCAGCTGCAGCATCCATGGTCTCACGAGCACTAGTGATGAGCCCATGATAGAAAGTCTGCATAAGTAGCCAGCTTTCCATTCCATGATGGGGACATTCTAGGATGTAATCTTGAAAGCGCTCCCATGCTTCTGGAACGGATTCATCATGTTGTTGCTGAAAACTTGTAATCTTCCCACGGAGAGCATTGGTCTTGCCCATGGGAAAGAACTTAGCCAGAAAGTTCGTAGAGCAGAGTGCCCACGTAGTGTTCTTATCCTTCGTCGCGTAGAACCACTGCTTCGCTCTCCCCAATAGTGAGAATGGGAAAAGGCGAAGTAGTATGGCGTCTCTGGGAACATCTAATAAAGTGAATGTGCTGCAAATCTCCAGGAAGTGTTGGAGTTGAGCACTTGCATCTTCGTGCAGCTTCCCACAAAACTGGTTGGCTTGTACCATGTTGATGAGCCCTGGCTTGAGCTCAAAGTTCTTGTCGATGGCCGCGGCAGGTCCAGTGCGGATGTTGTCCGTAGTGGGAACTGAGAACTCACGGATCGTCTTGTTCGCCATGGCTGCGAACTCTGTTGACAAATTCCGGATGAAACTTCGGCGGTCTTCTGGATTGGATGAAGTGTTGCATCGAAGTGTTGACTTCTTGAGCTTGGCTCTTGCCCCTCTGATTAATGCTTCGGGGTTGTCAACAAAATTTTCTGGAAGATGTCCTCTATTCATACATCACCCTGCAAAACAATAAGAATGGAAAAATACAGGGGTAAATCTGTATGGGAGAATTGATGATCTCAATCACTTAATGATGCGAATGATGACTCAAATTCCGTATTCATTCCTTGTTAGTAAATCAACCTTCCCCGGCAATGGCGCCAAAAATGCTTGTTGGGCATTCTTAACGTCATTACCAAAAGTAGACTTAGTTTTCTAATTCTGATAACGGCGCCAAAAATGCCGAACCTATCCCTCATGCCACTTAAGCCAAGTTGTCATCCCCAGCATGACATGAGAGACGCGGTATTGAAATATGCAACTGCTCTTCTAAATAAATAATAAATAAGATCTGCAAGCGCACAGATTAATACCGATGTAGCATTTTAACCGGGAAGTATTCCAGGTATCGTTATTTATATTTTTACCACTGGGAAGGGATTACTAACATCAATGTTGATTATGGAATGGAATATAGGAATGAGTATCAATCATTGCATGTATAAGTGAGAGCATTCATCTATCTCTTGCATACAGGGGTAAGTGTCACATAAAATATAAATAAAGTATGAATGGTGACAAAGATAATTAATCTGATCAGCTAGCCACATATAATAATGATAAGCACCTCAACAGATATTCTAGCAAGTCATTAGCATGGTATTAGGACGAACTACAAGGATATTTCCTAAGTTATTCTTAACTATAAAGTCTAGCATATCATAGTTAGTGCAAGTACACTTGGCAATCATTGCGAAAAAGGACTACGCCCATGCATAGTGATATTATCAAGGAAGATGAGAAACATAGCAATCACTCCCCCGTAATAATGTTGCTCTGCCTGCCTTACACACGGGAGGGGGACTATATAAGAACCAACGAAGCTGTCACCATCGCGGACCACCCCACGATCCGGCATATAAGGTGCAATCGCAGATAAATATGGTCTAAGCACCACGCCTACACAATATTTATCATTTACCCATGGATCCGATGGATAAACGCTATACGATCCTAAACATGTATATAATTCCAATCTAACTAAGCCAAGCGTATAACTACGATAAACTAAGAACAATATAATCGCAAACGTAAACAAGTAGAGCATAGTCATAATCAATATATTGAAATAGAACAAAGTTGTATTCATAATATTGAAGAACAAAGATGAACAATGAAGAACAGTAAAGGAATTACCAAGAATCCTCTTGACAGATCCGGAAACCAATCGAAGATTGACTCCTTCTAGTTCTAATCCTATGTAGCTATGCTATACTAGAGATCTAGTTGATGTGGTGGCTCTAGGGCTTGATCAGAGACTCTCCTCCTGAGATTAGGGTTTGAGGAATTGAGAATGAGGGAGTGCCTCCTCCAGGGGCCAGGGGTCCTGCTTATATAGCCCCCTCAAGTGAACGTGGGCCGTCAGATCAAACCAACATTAATCGCACGGTTTTCCTTGATCCCTTAGGTCGGTGGAGCATAATCCGCGAGACGGAGCCTGATTGGCTCTCAGGCCAGGGCGGGCGCCCTAGGGAGCAGGGCGGGCGCCCTGCCTCCGGGCCCATTCGGCCTCCCGTTCGATCTCGTGGCTTCTGGAGTCTTCTAGATGATAGAAAATCGGTGAACACGTTATTATCTCTATGTAAACCCGACGTGTGGGCCTTTCCTCCGTATTTTCTGATAACCCCCTGCAGAAACAGACAAACACCAAAACTCGTGGAATTCTGTCAGATAAAACCCTAAGTCTAGGTGTTGGTTGCATTTGGATCCTTTTCTTTATTTATTTGATAACTATATTTGGTACTTAAGGACCGTCAACAAGGCTCAAGTGGAAGCTTCATTCAGTTCGTTTGGAGATAGTGCTAATCTTGACGCAAGATAGGTGCACTATTTGCGCCAAACGTACGATAGTCTCAGAAAATCATTTTGGACGCACCTGATGGAACTCCATAGTGACGTGGGTCATGTGGAATGTTGTTTCGGTCCTTTTGAAGATAGTGTCAGTGTTGGTGCAAGTTAGGAGCACGGTTTGCACCAAACAACCGTAGGCTCGAAAATCATTTTGATGGTACTCCTAGGTGATGAGGCTCAAGTGGAAGCTTGACTTAGTTCGTTTGGAGATAGTCCTGATCTTGATGCAAGATAGGTGCAAGGTTTGCACCGAATGTACCACAGCCTCATAAAGTTTTGGAGGCCCTGGATGGAACAACTAGGTGACGTGGGTCTTGTGGAATCTTATTTCGGTCCATTTGGAGACAGTGTTTGGGTTGGTGCAAGATAGGTGCACAGTTTGCATCAACCATACCATAGGCTCAGAAATCATTTTGGATAACCCCGGTGGTACTCCTAGGTGACGAGGCTCAAGTGGAAGCTTGATTCAGTTCGTTTGAAGATAGTGCTAATCTTGACACAAGATAGGTGTACGGTTTGTGCCGAACGTACCACAGGCACATAAATCATTTTGGAGACACTCGATGGAACTCCTAGGTGATGTGGGTCATGTGGAATCTTGTTTCAGTCCGTTTGGAGGCGGTGTTAGTGTCGGTGCAAGATTGGTGCACTATTTGCACCAAATGTACCATAGGCTTAAAAATCATTTTAGACGCACCCGATGGTACTCCAAGATAATAAGGCTCAAGTGGAAGCTCGATTTAGTCCGTTTGGAGATAGTGATAATCTTGACGCAAGATAGGTCCACGGTTTGCAATGAGTGTATCGCAGGCTCATATATTCTTTTGGGCGCACCTAATGAACTCCTAGGTGACGTGGGTCTTGTGGAATCTCGTATCGGTCCATTCAGAGACGGTGTCAGTATCGGTGCAAGATAGGTGTAGGGTTGCGCCAAACATACCATAGGCTTAGAAATCATTTTGGACGCACCCGATGGAACTCCTAGGTGACGTGGGTCATGTGGAATCTCGTTTCAGTCCGTTTGGAGGCAGTGTTAGTGTCGGTGCAACATAGGTGCACCGTTTGCGCCAAACAAACTATCGGCTTAGAAATAATTTTGGACGCATCCGATGGCACTCCGAGGTAATGAGGCTTAAGTGGAATCTCAATTTAGTCCGTTTGGAGATAGTGCTAATCTTGATGCAAAATAGGTGCACGATTTGCACCAAACGTATCACAGGCTCAGAAATTGTTTTGGACGCACCCGATGGAACTCCTAGGTGACGTGGGTCCTGTGGAATCTCGTTTTGGTCCGTTTGGAGACAGTGTTAGTGTCGTTGCAAGATAGTTGCAGGGTTTGCGCCAAACATACCATTTGCTCAGAAATCATTTTGGGCGCACCCAATGGTACTCCTAAGTGATGAGGCTCAAGTGGAAGCTTGATTTATTTCGTTTTGATATAGTGCTAATCCTGATGCAATATAGGTGTCCAGTTTGCGCCAAACGTACGACAGGTTCAGAAATTGTTTTGGAGGCACCCAATAGAACTCCTAGGTAACGTGGGTCTCGTGGAACTCATTTTGGTCTGTTTAGAGACAGTGCTAGTGTTGGTGCAAGGTAGGTGCACGGTCTGTGCCAAACATACCAAAGGGTCAGAAATCATTTTGGACGCACCCGATTGCACTCCAAGGTAATGAGGCTCAAGTAGAAGCTTAATTCAGTCCGTTTAGAGATAGTGGTATTCCTGATGCAAGATAGGTGCATGGTTTGCACCGAACGTTCCACAGCCTCATAAAGTTTTGGAGGCACTGGATGGAACAATTAGGTGACGTGGGTCTTGTGGAATCTTGTTTTGGTCCATTTGGAGATAGTGTTAGGGTTAGTGCAAGATAGGTGCATAGTTTGTGCCAAACATACCATAGGCTCATAAATCATTTTGGATACCCTCGGTGGTACTCCTAGGTGATGAGGCTCAAGTGGAAGCTCGAATCAGTTCGTTTGAAGATAGTGCTAATCTTGACACAAGATAGGGGCATGGTTTGTGCCGAACGTACCACAGGCTCAGAAATCATTTTGGACACACTCAATGGAACTCCTAGGTGACGTGGACCATATAGAATCTTGTTTCGGTCCGTTTGGAGGCAGTGTCAGTGTCGGTTCAAGATTGATGCACTATTTGCACCAAATGTACCATAGGCTCAAAATTCATTTTGGACGCACCCGATGGTACTCCAAGATAATAAGGCTGAAGTGGAAGTTCAATTTAGTCCATTTGGAGATAGTGCTAATCTTGACGCAAGATAGGTCCATGATTTGCAACGAGCATATCACAGGCTCAGATATTCTTTTGGATGCACCTGATGGAACTCGTGGGTGACGTGGGTCTTATGGAATATCGTTTCGGTCCGTTTGGAGATAGTGTCAGTGTCGATGCAAGATAGGTGCAGAGTTGTGCCAAACATACCATAGGCTCAAAAATCATTTTGGACGCACCCGATGGAACTCCTAGGTGACGTCAGTCTTGTCGTATCACATTTTAGTAAGTTTAGAGGCAGTGTTAGTGTCGGTGCAACATAGGTGCACTATTTGCACCAAATGTACCATAGGCTCAGAAATTGTTTTGGATGCACGCGATGGTACTCCAAGGTAACGAGGCTTAAGTGGAAGCTTGATTTAGTCTGTTTGGAGATAGTGCTAATCTTGAAGCAAGATAGGTGCATGGTTTGCACCGAACGTATCACAAGCTCAGAAATTGTTTTGGACGCACCCGATGGAACTCCTAGGTAACGTGGGTCTTGTGGAATCTCGTTTCGGTCCATTTGGAGACAGTGTCAGTGTCGGTGCAAGATAGGTGCAGGGTTTGCGCCAAACAGACCATAGGCTCAGAAATCATTTTGGACGCACTCGATGGAACTCTTAGGAGACGTGGTTCATGTAGAATCTTGTTTTGGTTCGTTTGGAGACAGTGCATGTGCAGTGCAAGATAGGTGCACGGTTTGCACCAAATTAACCATTGGCTCAGAAATCATTTTGGAAGCACCCGATGGTACTCCAAGGTAATGAGGCTGAAGTGGAAGCTCGATTTAGTCCGTTTAGAGATAGTGCAAAACTTGACGCAAGATAGGTGCACGGTTTGCGCCAAACGTACCATAGCCCCAGAAATCATTTTGGACGCACCCGATGGAACCCTATGGTGATTGGGTCATGTGGAATCTCATTTTGGTCCGTTTGGAGATAGTGCTGGTGTCGGTGCAAGATAGGTACACGATTTGCACCAAGCATACCGTAGGCTTAGAAATTGTTTTGGACGCACCTGATGGAACTCCTAGATGACATGGGTCTTGTGGAATATCAGTTTGGTCCGTTTGGAGACTGTGTTAGTGTCGGTGCATGATAGGTGCTCGGTTTGCGTCAAACGTACCACAGGTTCAGAAATTGTTTTTGACGCACCCGGCGGTACTCCTAGGTGACGAGGCTCAAGTGGAAGCTTGATTCAGTTTGTTTGGAGATAGTGCTAATCTTGACACAAGATTGGTGCACGGTTTGTGCCAAACATACCAAAGGGTCAGAAATCATTTTGGATGCACCTGATGGCACTCCAAGGTAATGACGCTCAAGTAGAAGCTCAATTCGGTCTGTTTGGAGATGGTGGTAATCTTAACGCAAGATAGGTGCAATCTTGTTTTGGACGCACCCAATGGGCTCAGAAATCATTTTGGACAGACCCAATGGAACTCCTAGGTGATGTGGGTCTTGTGGAATCTCGTTTTAATCCGTTTGGAGACAGTGTTAGGGTCGGTGCAAGATAGGTGCAAGGTCTACGCCAAACATACCACAGGCTCAAAAATCGTCTTGGACGCACCCGATGGAACTCCTAGGAGACGTGGGTCTTGTGAAATCTCGTTTCGGTCTGTTTGGAGACAGTGTTAGTGTCGGTGCAAGATAGGTGCAGGTTTTGCGCCAAACATACCATAGGCTCAGAAATCATTTTTGACGCACCCGATGGAACTCCTAAATGATGAAGCTCAAGTGGAAGCTCGATTCAGTCCATTCAGAGATAGTGGTAATCTTGATGCAAGATAGGTGCACAGTTTGCACTGAATGTAGCACAACCTCATAAATCATTTTTGACGCACCTAATAGAACTAAAAGGTGACATGGGTCATGTGGAATATCATTTTGGTCCATTTGGAGATATTGTTGGTGTCGGTACAAGATAGGTGCATGGTTTGTGCCAAACATACATTAGGCTTAGAAATTATTTTGGATGCATTTGATGGTACTAGTAGGTGACATGGCTCAAGTGGAAGATTGATTTAGTTCGTCTAGAGATAGTGCTAATCTTGACGCAAGACAGGTGCACTTTTTGCGCCAAACGTACCACAGCGCCAGAAATCGTTTTGGACGCACCTGATGGAACTCCATGGTGATGTGGGTCATGTGGAATGTCCATTTGAAGATAGTTTTGGTGTTGGTGCAAGTTAGTTGCATGGTTTGCGCCAAACATATTATAGGCTCAAAAATCATTTTGGGGCACCCGATGGTACTGCTAGGTGATGAGGCTCAAGTGGAAGCTTGACTTAGTTCGTTTGGAGATAGTCCTAATCTTGACACAAGATTGGTGCACGGTTTGTGCCAAACATACCAAAGGGTCAGAAATCGTTTTGGATGCACCTGATGGCACTCCAAGGTAATGACGCTCAAGTAGAAGCTCAATTCGGTCTGTTTGGAGATGGTGGTAATCTTAACGCAAGATAGGTGCAATCTTGTTTTGGACGCACCCAATGGGCTCAGAAATCATTTTGGACAGACCCAATGGAACTCCTAGGTGATGTGGGTCTTGTGGAATCTCGTTTTAATCCGTTTGGAGATAGTGTTAGGGTCGGTGCAAGATAGGTGCAAGGTCTACGCCAAACATACCACAGGCTCAAAAATCGTCTTGGACGCACCCGATGGAACTCCTAGGAGACGTGGGTCTTGTGAAATCTCGTTTCGGTCTGTTTGGAGACAGTGTTAGTGTCGGTGCAAGATAGGTGCAGGTTTTGCGCCAAACATACCATAGGCTCAGAAAATTATTTTTGACGCACCCGATGGAACTCCTAAATGATGAAGCTCAAGTGGAAGCTCGATTCAGTCCGTTCAGAGATAGTGGTAATCTTGATGCAAGATAGGTGCACAGTTTGCACTGAATGTAGCACAGCCTCATAAATCATTTTTGACGCACCTGATAGAACTAAAAGGTGACATGGGTCATGTGGAATATCATTTTGGTCCATTTGGAGATATTGTTGGTGTCGGTACAAGATAGGTGCACGGTTTGTGCCAAACATACATTAGGCTTAGAAATTATTTTGGATGCATTTGATGGTACTAGTAGGTGACATGGCTCAAGTGGAAGCTTGATTTAGTTCGTCTAGAGATAGTGCTAATCTTGACGCAAGACAGGTGCACTTTTTGCGCCAAACGTACCACAGCGCCAGAAATCATTTTGGACGCACCTGATGTAACTCCATGGTGATGTGGGTCATGTGGAATGTCCGTTTGAAGATAGTTTTGGTGTAGGTGCAAGTTAGTTGCATGGTTTGCGCCAAACATATTATAGGCTCAAAAATCATTTTGGGGCACCCGATGGTACTGCTAGGTGATGAGGCTCAAGTGGAAGCTTGACTTAGTTCGTTTGGAGATAGTCCTAATCTTGACGCAAGATAGATACATAATTTTCGCTGAACGTACCACAACCTCAAAAATCATTTTGGATGCACCAGATCGAACTACTAGGTGACGTGGGTCTTGTGGTATCTCGTTTTGGTCCATTTAGAGATAGTGCTAGTGTCAGTGCAGGATAGGTGCACAGTATGCGCCAAACGTACCATAGGCTTAGAAATCATTTTGGATATCCCCGGTGGTACTCCTAGGTGACTAGGCTCAAGTGGAAGCTTGATTCAGTTCTTTTGGAGATAGTGCTAATCTTGACGCAAGATAGGAGCTCAGTTTGCACTGAACCTAGCACAGGCTCAAAAATCATTTTGGACAGATCCGATGGAACTCCTAGGTGGCATGGGTCATGTGGAATCTTGTTTCGGTCCGTTTGGAGGCAGTGTTAGTATCGGTGCAAGACAGGTGCACGATTTGCACCAAACGTACCATAGGCTCAGAAATCGTTTTGGATGCACCCGATGGCACTCCAAGGTAATGAGGCTCAATTCAGTGTGTTTCAAGATAGTGGTAATCTTGATGCAAGATAGGTGCACGGTTTGCCCTGAACGTACCACAGGCTCAGAAATCACTTTAGACGCATCCGATAGAACTCCTAGATGACGTGGGTCTTGTGGAATCTCGTTTCAGTCCATTTGGAGACAGTGTTAGTGTCGGTGTGAGATAGGTGTAGGGTTTGCACCAAACAGACCACATGTTTAAAAATTATCTTGGACGCACCCGATGGAACTACTAGGTGACATGGGTCTTGTGGAATCTCGTTTCGGTCCGTTTGGAGACAGGTTAGTGTCGGTGCACGATAGGTGCAGGGTTTGCCCCAAACATACCATAGGCTGAGAAATCATTTTGGACGCACCCAATGGTACTCCTAGGTGATGAGGCTCAAGTGGAAGCTTGATTCAGTCCGTTCGGAGATAGTGCTAATCTTGACGCAAGATAGGTGCCCGGTTTGCGCCGAACGTACCATAGTCTTAGAAATCATTTTGGACGCATCCGATGATACTCCTAAGTGATGAGGCTCAAGTGGAATCTTGATTTAGCCCGTTCGGAGATAGTGCTAATCTTGACACAAGATAGGTGCCCAGCTTGTGCCGAACGTACCACAGCCTCAGAAATCATTTTGGATGCACCCGATGGAACTCTAAGGTGACGTGGGTCATGTGGAATCTCGTTTTGGTCCGTTTGGAGATATAGTTGGTGTCGGTGCAAGATAGGTGCACGGTTTGTGCTGAACATACTGTAGGCTTAGAAATCATTTTAGACGCATTCGATGGTACTCCTATGTGACAAGGCTCAAGTGGAAGCTTGATTTAGTTGGTGTGGAGATAGTGTTAATCTTGACGCAAGATAGGTGCACTGTTTGCGCCAAACGTACCACAGGCTTAGAAATCGTTTTAGACGTACCCGATGGAACTCCATGATGACATGGGTCATGTGGAATGTTGTGGTCCGTTTGAAGATACTGCTGGTGTTGATGAAAGTTTGGTGCACGGTTTGCGCCAAACATACCGTAGGCTCAGAAATCATTTTGGGGGCACCCGATGGTACTTCTAGGTGATGAGACTCAAGTGGAAGCTTGACTTAGTTCATTCGGAGATAGTCCTAATCTTGACGCAAGATAGATGCTCGGTTTGCACCGAATGCACCACAGCCTCAGAAATCATTTTGGACGCACCAGATGGAACTACTAGGTGACGTAGGTCTTGTGGAATCTTGTTTCTATCCATTTGGAGACAGTGTTAGTGTCGGTGCAAGATAGGTGCATAGTTTTCGCCAAACATACCATAGGCCTTGAAATCATCTTGGACGCCCCCGATGGTACTCCAAGATAATGAGGCTCAACTAGAAGCTCGATTTAGTCCATTTGGAGAGAGTGCTAATCTTGACACAAGATAGGTGCACGGTTTGCACTAAACGTATCACAGGCTCAGAAATTATTTTGGATGCACCCGATGGAACTCCTAGGTGACGAGGGTCATGTGGAATCTCATTTCGGTCTGTTTGAAGATAGTGTTAGTGTCGGTGCAAGATAGGTGCACGATTTGCGCCAAATGTACCATAGGCTCAGAAATCATTTTGGACGCACCCGATAGTACTCCAGGGTAATCAGGCTCAAGTGGAAGCTCGATCCAATTCATGTGGAGAAGTGCCAATCTTGATGCAAGTTAAGTGCACCGTTTGCGCCGAACGTACCATAGGCTCAGAAATTGTTTTGGACACACCCAATAGTACTCCTAGTTGATGAGGCTCAAGCGAAAGCTAGATTAAGTCTGTTTGGAGATAGTGCTAATCTAGATGCAAGATAGGTGCACAGTTTGCACCAAACAGACCACTGGCTCAGAAATCATTTTGGACGCACTAAATGGAACTATTAGGTGACGTGGGTCTTGTAGAATCTCGTTTTGCTCCATTTAAAGACAATGTTAGTGTCGGTGCAAGATAGGTGCACTATTTGCGCCAAACATACCATAGGCTCAAAAATCATTTTGGACACACCCGATGCCACTCCTAGTCCTAGGTGACAAGGCTCAAGTGGAAGCTTGATTCAGTTCGTTTGGAGATAGTGCTAATCTTCGTGCAAGATAGGTGCACTGTTTCCGCCGAACGTACCATAAGCTCAGAAATCATTTTGTACACACATGATGGAACTCCTAGATGACATGGGTCATGTGGAATCTCGTTTCGGTTCGTTTGGAGCAGTATTAGTGTCAGTGCAAGATAGCTGCACGATTTGCGCCAAATGTACCATAGCCTCAGAAATCGTTTCGGACGCACCCGGTGGTACTCCTAGGTGACAAGGCTCAAGTGTAAGCTTGATTGTGTTCGTTTGGAGATAGTGCTAATCTTGACACAAGATAGGTGCATGATTTGCGCCGAACGTACCAAGGGCTCAGAAATCATTTGGGACACACCGATGGAACTCCAAGGTGAAGTGGGTCTTATGGAATCTCGTTTCGGTCCATTTGGAGACAGTGTTAGTTTTGGGGCAAGATAGGTGCAGGGTTTGCGCCAAACATACCATAGGCTCAGAAATCATTTTGGACGCACCCAATAGAACTCTTAGGAGACATCAGTCATGTGGAATCTCATTTTTGTCTGTTTGGAGAGAGTGCTAGTGTCGGTGCAAGATAGGTGCACGGTTTGCGCAAAACGTACCGTAGGCTCTAAAATCGTTTTGGACACACCCGATGGTACTCCTAGGAGGGGTCGGTTCTGTGGAATCTTGTTTTGGTTCATTTAGAGATAGTGCTAATCTTGACGCAAGATAGGTGCATGGTTTGCACCAAACGTACTTGAGGCTCGGAAATCGTTTTGTACGCACTAGATGGAACTACTAGGTGATGTGGCATGTGGAATCTCGTTTCAGTCCATTCGGAGACAGTGTTAGTGTCGGTGCTAGATAGGGGCACGGTTAGCGCCAAATGTACATAGGCTAGGAAATCATTATGATCGCACCGATGGTACTCCTAGGTGACGAACCTTAAGTGAAAGCTCGATTTAGTCCGTTCGGAGACAGTGCTAATCTTGATGCAAGATAGGTGCACGGTTTGTGTCGAACGTACCACAACCTCTTAAATCATTTTGGACGCACCTGATGGAACTTCATGGTGACTTGGGTCATGTGGAATCTCGTTTTCGTCCGTTTGGAGATAGAGTTGGTGTCATAGCAAGTTAGGTGCATGGCTTGCGCCAAACATACCGTAGGCTCAGAAATCATTTTGGACGCACCCGATGGTACTACTATGTGACGTGTGTCTTGTGGAATCTTGTTTTGGTCCGTTTGGAGACAGAGTTAGTGCTAGTGCAAGATAGGTGCACAGTTTGCGCCAAACAAACCATAGGCTCAGAAATCGTTTTGGACGTACCCGGTGGTACTCTTAGTGACGTGGCTCTAGTGGAAGCTCGATTCAGTTTGTTTGGAAATAGTGCTAGTCTTGATGCAAGATAGGTGCATAGTTTGCGCCGAACATACCCCAAGCTCAGAAATCATTTTGGACACACCCGATGGAACTCCTAGGTGATGTGGGTCATATAGAATCTTGTTTCGGACCGTTTGGAGACAGTGTTAGTGTCGGTGCAAGATAGGTGCATGATTTGCGTCAAACGTACCATAGGCTCAGAAATCATTTTAGACGCACCCAATGGTACTCTTAGGTGACGAGGCTCAAGTGGAGGCTCGATTCAATTCGTTTGGAGGCAAGGCTAGTCTTGATGCAAGATAGGAGCACAGTTTGTGCCAAACATACCACAGGCTCATAAATCATTTTGGACGCACCCGTTGGTACTCTTAGGTGACGAGGCTCAAGTGGAAGCTCGATTCAATTCGTTTAGAGATAGTGCTAACCTTAACGCAAGATTGGTACATGGTTGGCGCCGAACATACCACATGCTCAGAAATCATTTTGGACACACTCGGTGGAACTCCTATGTGACGTGGGTCATGTGGAATCTCGTTTCGGTCCATTTAGAGATAGTGTTAGTGTTAGTGCAAGATAGGTGGACGATTTGCGCAAGACGTATCATAGGCTTAGAAATCGTTCTGGACGCACCCGATGTAACTCCATGGTGACGTGGGTCATGTAGAATCTTGTTTTGGTCCATTTGGAGATAGTGTCAGTGCATGATAGGTGCACGGTTTGCACCAAACATACTGTAGGCTCAGAAATCGTTTTGGACACACCTAGTGGCACTCTTATGTGACAACGCTCTAGTGGAAGCTCGATTCAGTTCATTCAGAGATAGTGCTAGTCTTGATGCAAGATAGGTGCACGGTTTGCCCCCGAACGTACCACAGGCCTAGAAATCTTTTTGGTCATGCTAGATGGAACTCCTAGGTGACATGGGTCATGTGGAAAACTCTTTTCGGTCCGTTTGGAGATAGTGTTAGTCTTGGTGCAAGATAGGTGCACGATTTACACCAAACGTACCACAGGCTCGGAAATCATTTTGGACGCACTAGATGGAACTCCTAGGTGACGTGGGTCATGTGGAATCTTGTTTAGGTCCGTTTGGAGACAGTGCTAATTTTGATGCAAGATAGGTGCACGGTTTGTGCCGAACATGCCACAGGCTCAGAAATCATTTTGGACACACCCAATGGAACTCCTAGGTGACGTGGGTCATGTGGAATCTTGTTTAGATCCGTTTGGAGACACTGTCAGTGTCGGTGCAAGATTGGTGCATGATTTGCGCCAGACGTACCATATGCTCAGAAATCATTTTGGACGCATCCAATGGAACTCCAAGGTGACGTGGGTCATGTGGAATCATGTTACTATCCGTTTTGAGATAGTGTTGGTGTCGTTGCAAGATAGGTACACGATTTGTGCCAAATATATCGTAGGCTTAGAAATCGTTTTGGATGCACCAGGTGTTACTCTTAGGTGACGAGGCTCAAGTGGAAGCTCGATTTAGTTTGTTTGGAGATAGTGCTAATCTTGATGCAAGATAGGTGCATGGTTTGCACCGAACATACCACAAGCTTAGAAATCATTTTGGACGCACTCCGTAGAACTCCTAAGTGACGTGGGTCATGTGAAAAACTCGTTTCGGTCCATTTGGAGATAGTGTTAGTCTCGGTGCAAGATAGGTGCATGATTTGCGCTGAACGTACCATAGGCTCGGAAATCATTTTGGGTCATGTGGAATCTCATTTTGGTTCGTTTGGAGATGGTGCTAGTGTCAGTGCAAGATAGGTGCATGGTTTGCGCCAGATAAACCATCGGCACCGAAATTATTTTGGACACACCCGATGGTACACCTATGTGGCGAGGCTCAAGTAGAAGCTCGATTCATTTGGAGACAATGCTAATGCTGACGCAAGATAGGTGCATGGTTTGTGCCGAATGTACTAGAGGCTCAAAAATCATTTTGGTCACACCCGATGGAACTCCTAGGTGACGTGGGTCATGTGGAATCTCATTTCAGTCCATTTAGAGACAGTGTTAGTGTCTGTGCAAGATAGGGGCACGATTTGCGCCAAACGTACCATTGGCTCAGAAATTGTTTTGGACACACCCAATGGTACTCCATGGTAATGAGGCTAAAGTGGAAGCTCGATGCAATTCGTTTGGAGATGGTGCTAGTCTTGACGCAAGATAGGTGCACGGGTTGCGGTGAACAGACCATAGGCTCAGAAATCATTTTGCACACACTTGATGGAACTTATTGGTGATGTGGGTCCAAAGGAATCTTGTTTCGGTCCATTTGGAGATAGTGTTAGTGTCGGTGCAAGATAGGTGCATGATTTGCGCCAGACATACCACAGGCTCAGAAATTGTTTTGGACGCATTCGATGAAACTGCATGGTGACTTGGGTCATGTGGAATCTCATTTTGGTCCGTTTGGAGGTAGTGTTGGTGTTGGTGCAATATATGTGCACGATTTGCACCAAACATACCATAGGCTCATAAATCGTTTTGGATGCACCCGGTGGTACTCTTAGGTAACGAGGCTCAAGTGGAATTTTGATTCAATTCGTTTGGAGATAGTGCTAATCTTAATGCAAGATAGGTGCACGGTTGGCGCCGAACATACCACATGCTCAGAAATCGATTTGGACACACCCAGTGGAACTCCTATGTGACGTGGGTCATGTGGAATCTCGTTTTGGTCCGTTTGGAGATAGTGTTAGTGTTGGTGCAAGATAGGTGCACGATTTGCGCCAGACATATCATAGGCTTAGAAATCATTTTGGATGCACCTGATGTAACTCCATGTTGACGTGGGTCATGTGGAATCTCGTTTTGGTCCGATTGGAGATAGTGTCGGTGTCGGTGCATGATAGGTGCACGGTTTGCTCCAAACATACCGTAGGCTCAGAAATCATTTTGGACGCACCCGGTGGTACTCTTAGGTGACAAGGCTCTAGTGGAAGCTCGATTCAGTTCGTTCAAAGATAGTGCCACAACATAGGTGCACGGTTTGCGCCGAACGTACCACAAGCCTAGAAATCATTTTGGTCATGCCAGATGGAACCCCTAGGTGACGTGGGTCATGTGGAATCTCGTTTCAGTCCGGTTGGAAACAGTGTTAGTGTCTGTGCAAGATAGATGCCCGATTTGCGCCAAATCTACCATAGGCTCAGAAATCATTTGGCGAACCCAATGGTACTACAAGATAACAAGGCTCAAGTGGAAGCTCAATTCAGTTAGTTTGGCAACAGTGCTAATCTTGACGCAAGATAGGTGCACGGTGTAACGGAACCACCCAAATTATAAGAACAAAAGTACAAAAACAATTGTCGGAGCAATTAAATTCCCATACTTAAGCTCCTATAACTTCGGTAGTCCAATAAAATCACGAGGGATTTCCAACCAACCAACATACAAGCCAAGATCGTAGTGGTCCAACATAATAGGTCATATGTTACATCCATTTCATAAGTAATTCAACATATATCGGAGTTCGGTAGAGTTATTACAACTCAAGTTCAAAAGTAGCGGAAGCAAAGTAGTTTGAAACTAATATCATCTTAATTCAAATACATGCCAGTACCAAGGTCAATTCTAACAAAAGCATGAGAGACAAGATAGCTCAGAAGGATCATGCCCATCCAATTCTTGCAGTAGCCATGATACATCACAACCTGCAACCAGTGGGAATAAACCCTGAGTACGAGAAGGTACTCAGCTAGACTTACTCGCCATAAACCAGAAATAATGACACCAAGGAGTATGCAAGGCTTTTATAAGGTGGACTGACTTGACTTGTTTTGCGGAAAAGCATAAGTTATCATCTATGAACCATTTAAAATATAAGCATCAACTTAATTATACCTGATTAATCTAAGTAAGCACCTATGCTAGAGCAATCACTTGATTAACCATTAACATCAAAGGTTACCATCTTAGGTTTAGCATTTCCAACATCATCCACATAACCATCCGTGTTCCATCATTATTACTACGATGCCATAGCTCGAGTCAAGTGCTCACTATCTAGGAGCGATGGCGATTCGAATTGATTCCTAACCAGCTGGTGATTTATTCCTCACACAAACCATGCTTCCCCCGTCAGGGTCGCTTAGATCACCAATGACACTTTCCAAGAAGCAGCGGGATAATAATCATGGACCGCACTACCCAGGGACCACCCGACTGCCAGGACGCACCTTGGGCTCACTCTTCGCGTCCCCGTCACACCCCCTTCAGCACCAGTCTGCCAATCTGAGTTTATCCCGGCTCGAATAGTGTCACTAGCTTCGCGGTCGAAAGGTACTTTATTCGGCCAGCTAAATGTGAGGCATGCGTTCAACATGTCAAGAGGGACGAGCAACGATCAGTCCTTAATCGACACAGACGGAATCACTATAGTCCAAAACCCTATAAGACTCCGCTCGGTCTCAGTTTATCCATCAACACTTGGTTACTTTCCATGATAACAATTATAGCTAACCATAACCAGGTATCCACCTATATCTCGCAGGTGACAGGAAATCACCCGACTTCTACCGGTCTAAGCATGGCTAAGCAACACTTTCGATCCTAAACTAAAATAGGATTCCAGGCATATTTATGGGATAAGGAAAAGGTATATGCAGCAAGTGTTTTCACTCAATTCCTATAACTTAATGCAACAATACATATATAACATATATATATTCAATTGCTTTGATAAAGTAGGAGGCTTAGAATGCTCCGGGGCTTGCCTGGGATCGAACACTAGGTTAGTGATTGACAGATGACACTCGCTTGGCGAGCATCTCCCATCCCGGCACTTGCTTAATCCTTTCATCTTCGGGATAGGTCCACCAAACACCGTCTTCAGGTTTGGCTCCCACATCTCGTCCTTCACGTGGTGCATCTAGCGAACCTAAATGAGATGCAAGATGCATGTGTATGAATATGATGAATGGTAACATAAGATGCATCACATAATCATTCAAGTAAACACACGATTAAGATATAGACACCAAAAGCTATTTAACTAACATCACACAACCAATTAAAGAGGGCAAGCATAACACAAGTTTAACAAGATCACAAGTATCTTAACTTGACCATCATCAAGGGTATAAGCCACACTTAGCAACACATGGAGTAAACAACCACAACTATCATCTGTCTATTTCTAGACTGCAAACAACAGCTGCATGTTTGGATCATAACTGGAGTTATACAAATCCAATAGCCATGCAACAAGACATTCTAGAAATCTTATGAAATTGTCCATAATTCATCTTTAATCATCTTAGCATGATTCTCAAGTTAACCAAGTCAAACATGTATAATTACAGAATCTGGTCCAGAGATTCCGGAGAACAACTATTTCTGGAACCCAACGTGGAGCAGTCATAACTCACAAACTACAAGGCCAAATGCCACCAATATTTAACACAAGCTAGATTAATGAGTTATCTGCAACTTTACTATAAGCATGTTTCTCATCAAACATCATTTTCATGGTGCAATTACCAAAGTCCGAGAAACTATTCAAGAAAGCATCAATTACAAGAATAAATATTAACTTACATTCCAAACATACATTTGGCCACAACCAATGTAACCATCATAAGGTGCATGTTAAATGATCACCAAAAAGCATAGTGCTCATCACTATATAAATTCTTTTAATGCATTTCTTAATTTATTTGGATAGCAAGGTGAAATAATAAACATATACCAAAAGTGCACCATAAATTCTACAAAAATTATAGTAGCTAGAATATCATCACAATAGTCTACTGTACAAATTTCAAGCCATTTGGACATGTATATCAACTTCTAAGAAAAAGACAAATTGCTATTACAAGAAATCATGTGAGAGCAAGATACACTAATAACTCACTTATATAGCAACCAAAATTCTTGAAATTTTTACCACACATCAAACATCACATGAGTAGCATGCCGAAAAAATTTCACCTTATTTGGAGCCCTAGATCTTCAGTTATGAAAAATAACAAATTCAACTAGTTTTACAACCCTACTGCACAAATCTATTTTTATAGAGAAAACTTTAAACTAAATCATGCCATATTATAGATCTACTGCATAGATAATTTCACAAGGATTCCAAAAAGTCCTCATTTGCTATTTTACGATTTTTCTACAATTTCCTATGAATTATGCAAGATTCAGCCATTTATTCACAAAGAAAAAGAAAACTGCACTATGCGACACTATTCATTTGAGTCACAGACTTCGCAAAAAGGCCCCTGGATTTTGTCAAATTCCCGCGCGAGGTCCCTGGTCGCGATTGAAAACAGAGGACGCCGGGGAAACGGTCGACGGCGGCCGGAGGAGGCATGACGGCGAAGGAGGAATGGCGGGGGAGCATCTGGGGGCCTACGCGCACTCGCTGGTGCCTCCATCTTGGCTTGAGGTGGCCCGAGGCCGGCTGGCCACGAGAGCACGGCGGGCCGGGGGCTGCGGCCGCGCCGGCGACAGTAGACGGCGGCGGCTGGACGGCCGGCGAGGCGCGCGGGGCAGCGGCGGCCCAGGGCACAGGCGTGGGAAGCTGCAATTGGGCAGGGCGCGGCCGGTGGTGGCCCTGCCACGCGTGGGGCGAGCGCGATGGACGGCGGTGACGCGGCAGGCTGGCTCCGGTGACTGCAGGCGCCGACGAGCGCGAGCGCGGCATCAAGAGGAGCGAGGCGGAGGTGGTGCTGCACGTGGCCGCGGCCGTGGGGGCTGGGAGCGGCGAGGACGCGGGTGGCAGCGAGCTGAGCCACCGGCAATGGCGGTCCTGGCGAGCAGCGCAGCTGGCAAGGCTGGGAAGAGCGAGCAGGGGGTGGAGAGGGTGAATGAGGAAGTGGAGAGTGAGCGCCTGGGAGTGGAGCACGGGGTCGACACAGCCTCTGGCAGCGGTGCGGCTCCTGCAGGGCGCCCTTGACGCGTGGAGCGGAGTCGAGAGGCATGGCGACCGCGTGTCCCCTAAGGGGCCTTCCATCAAACACCTGGCGCATGTCGAAGTGGACAAGTTCGAGCCCCATTTTGGCATATTCCGTTTAGATTCAGATCCGGGCGCCTGAAACAAAGTTGTTGCCCTCATAGTGCTCTCCGACTTTTATTAAGGGCTACAGGCCATTAGAGCTCTGATTCATCGGCTAATTAAGCCCAAACTAGACAATGTCAGCGCGTTAACAAAGATTAGGGAAGCTCAAAATTGCTGATCCAAATGAAGTCAGAATCACGCCAAATTTCTCTAAGCTCTTCTCCAATGAATTAACTCCAACTTTTATTTTTGACTCCACTTGAGTTGCTTAGCAAAAACACGAGAACGCGACATGCCAACCGTCTTGTCGTTGCCGGTCCAACTTCGTGAATATGACGAAACTAGCAGTTTTGTGAATTGATTTTGAATGTCCAACCAAGCTCCAAATCTAGTGATACTTGATCTATTCTTTCCTTCACAAGGCGTACTCCAACTGGTATTAAGGACTCCAATTGAGCTTCCATATGAATTTGGAAGATAAAAGGTCACAAACATAGCAACTCACTGCTGTCAATCCAGGACTTAGAAATTTTTCCCAGGGCTGAAAAACAGCAGCAGATTCAAAATTCGAGCTTCTTTTTGACTAGGTTAGAGACCAAACTATCTCTTGACCATTAAACAAAGTTTCTTCTCCATAATATGAACTACAACTTTCATTTAAGATCCAACATCAAAACTGGTATAGAAACTATATTTCTACTTTGACTAATGTAGGATCACGATAAAGCTTAAATTATCCTTTTTGATCAATTGGAGCATTTTCTGGGCATTTGCTCAACACGAACCTTTCATGACTTTTGTTGTAGAGTCCATCAAGAGTCATTTGGGCAAGGTTGCAAGGTTTGGTTGATGACCTATATTTCCATCCACTTATAATGCAATTCCAGCACTTAGTAAAGTCATTCCAACAAGGATATAACTTATCATTTCATGTGACTTTTTGATTCCAAACGTCATGAAACTTTTCCAGTGACCAATATAGATAGGTACTAAGGTGAGACACATGAAGATATTGCAATAACTCCACCCAAGCATATATATTGAAAACTGCATATATGTAAAGCAAGGTGCAACATCCAAGTTTAGGTTGGGGCTCCTGTCCATAGGTTGACCTTGACATCCTCATCTCCACTTAATCTATCATGTTTGAGCTCAAACCCACTACTTAATGAGTGACAAACACTTGGGGTGTTACAGCCCTCCCCCCTTAAAAGAATCGCGTCCCGAGATTCGGTGCGAAGGACTTTTCAAGGGAAGAGAAGCATGTTATCCAATTCCAACATCTGCAAGCGCATTAGGCTACTTAGCTTCAAGCATCAGAGAGGCTAATTGGGCAAGACACTTTCTGATACTCGCTCTATGCAGAAACTTTTGCCTGAAGAATTTTCTTCACTGACTTACATGAAGCATTGTTACTTTAGAAGGAATCCAAGACAATATGGTACTTCGTTCACGGTGCACGGAGAGTACTACGAGCATGGACTAATTACTCATAGCATTTACTTTTCTAGTGGCATAGCATGTACAACTTCCGATAAGGGTTGGGTCCATATACGAGGTAAACGTTCTTTGAGACTATGGGAAAAACGACTAACCAACAAACAATGTCTATTCCAGTCATAACTTGTTCAGTCATTTGATGCCAACTGATGGAAAACTACATATTGCTCCATGTGTGCAGCTCTCTTTCCCTGATGTCAACACTGTATTATTTGAATCTATCAAGTGAGTGGTGAATGTAAAATCTAACTCTGTTAACCCAACGTTCTCGATGACCATCCCTTAGGGAGCCTTTGTATCCAAGTTGCAGCAGTTATCTGGGTTGAATCTGATGCAACCTCTTGGGTAAAAACACATATAAAGTACTAGAGGCATGTCAATACTAGAGAACCATTACCGCAAAAGGATGATAGCCAGGTCTGAAAGACAACAAAAGTTGCAAGTATCCACCAAACTAGAGAAAATAGTTCACTACTAATCAGGTTGAGCACAATTTTCCTTCGTGGTGAAGTTGCGTAATAAGTTGGGTTGACTTGCACTGTGGCAAAACTAGCCTTCTTGATCTATATTTGACATTGAGGCTTCCATTCTAATGTCAATCGATACCTCAAAACCATAATCCGAAAATTTGTGGTTTGACACCTTCCCAAATGCTTTCAACTCGCAATGGCACAATTTGACTTGTAGAACACCTTGACTGCTCATGCATTGTTGATCTAAGAGGCCAAAAGCAAGGCACATAGGGGTGCAATTAGTCTTCTCAAGAGTATTGAGGGTTGTCTAACAGCAAGATACTTATCAATTGCAAGTTCTTGGCATGCAATACAAACATAACCTTCCAATGCAAAGGATGATCGCAGTCAACAGAGAAATTACCGATTCTGTACCCTTTTGTTTTCTATTCATATCACACAAACTACTACTCCAATAAGCACAACTTTTGGTGGGCAGGTATATCCATGAGTCTTCTAACTACTCACCAAAATTTAGCTCAAACGGACACCATTTGACTATCCAAACAATCCATCTACCAAAACTGCTCTGTTCAGAAATGGCAGCAAACCGAGCTGACAAGACATCTCTCAAATTCAATGTTTTACTCAACCAATACTCAAACCAACTTAAGATATTGAAGGGTCCTAAGTGAGGAATGAGATCACCAAGTTTGAGGTCAATCCAACTTCGTTTGAGTCACGAGTCGTCGGCTTGAAGATAACCGGTTTAGTGCCACAAAATCTGAACAGATTTCATGTTCTTCCTTTTCTTTGCTTCACACGTTAAGGTGTGTGTTTTGCACTCTCTAATCTTTCTCATAGCAGCAGCAGCCTTTCTCTAGCTGAGGATGGAGGCTATAGTCTTCCTGACATGTTTCTTAGGGAACAATTTCCGCCGTTGATCTAGACACCAACTTGATGATGCACAAGCATGGACTTGTGGGCTGTTTCCACAGAGCACAAAGCATTATTCCACCTGGAGGGCATTCCTGCATAGATAGGGAACCATTTCTGAATATTCTCTAGCACTTCATCCAATAGAACTTTGAACAAATCCGTTTGTGGTACCTAAGGGCACAATGATGTTGTTCGAAACTAGGGACATGCTTTCTCTAGTTCTTCACTTCGCTGATACAACATCTTGTACTATATGCGTGTTTGTCCAAGATGGAATTGACTTGATAGCACATTTGGAGAAGAAGTAGCACTTGCATTTCTGACCGGCTTCATGGCTTCCTTGCTTACTATTGTTCATCGGGACATAACCATCATAGCTGTCGAAGAATCGTTACTTGACTAGAGACTAACCTTCCTACTGGTAACTAATCAACACTCAAAGTTCCAAACCTTTACTCTTGACCACAATAGTAATTTCAGTCGAGGCACAAACAGGTGGTCATCATCGAAGTCTGTAGATAAGGAGTCACACCAGAGATGGTTGATTTTGTCTGTACGATCATCATGCATACAAAGATTAAGACTTGATTAACCCGGTCATATGCACAATGCGACGATAGATTCTTATCCAACGGATAACTTATCCAACATTAAGTGTTATTTGCCCTTCTTATCCAACAGGGATGACATACGTTGCTCACTCGATGACCAATGTTATACGAGTACACATAGGGAGGGTCACTTGTCTACCACATCTTGCAGTCTATCAATGTTTATGTCGGTGACTGTTCTTCAAAGGTTATCCTCTTGGCAACTTCGGAGGGAGACTCTACTGCTTCTGGTTAGAGATATGAATCTCCAGATAAGATATAGGGAGATAACCAAGGAAAAAGGGTCACAAGAAATAACACATCGGTTGTTATTTCATAATGGATCATGACTAGCAACCCTGATACCAGCGCATGCCGAGCAGCACAACCTTGCGTGCGCGCCCACAGGAGGCTCTCGGTTTTGTCGCGGCACCATAGAATGCTAATCATAACACCATTATTAAACGCACAAACAAAGTGGAATTTTGGGTGGCGCCGATTAGGTGGTAAGAACAAGCACCAGACAAGGGAGGAGTAGCAAGCAAGGGTAGTTACAAGGTTTAGCGTCAACAAGGAGGCGATTTGAAGATTAAAACACAGCGCAAGAGAACATAGCTTAATTGCCAAAGACAACTGAGCAAGGGTTCTCGGTTAATTCCACGCACGCCTTGCGTCCACCAAGGTGATTACTAGACGAAAGGTTCCAGTCACGTTGGACAACAACATGAGATCAAGATTAATAACGTTGAGAGACATTAGAAGTTGAGATGGACTTAGCAAACTTCCAAAACAAAATGATACACCAATCAGAGATTGCGTTGATAAGATAGCCACTTGATTTCGCAAGCAAAGATTTCTAGATCAGACAATGAGAGATTAGCGTTGCCCGGATCATCTGTAGGAGAGACAATCGGGAGGTCCAACATGGAATTGGGTATGGTCTCCAAAACTTGGTAAACAACAATCGTGGCCAAGACCGGCGTTTGTTAGGACTTAACTTGGTTGGTCAATCGAACAAGGGCATCCTCCAAAAGGTAGCGGACGTCCAAGGCCTAAGCAAACATATAAGGGGACTACGCTAGGGCCTACGGTTCAAGCAAGGCATGGATACACAAACATTCAAGGGCTAGCAACCACGTCTACAGGCTCTGGCTCCTATGAGAGAATCTAATTGGAGACGACAACCATGCGATTACGCAACGTGAGCGTTGTTCTAGGATAAAGCCTCTTCAACACTCATATGCTCACCGAGGACAAAAGAGAGGTCAACTATGACACTACCTAGATAACAAGCATCTACACAGCATCACTGTTTTAAGCGGACACTTGAGACAAACAGTCAGGTTAGCTTAAGCACCCAATACTAAGCAGAAGGCTCACACCTAACAAGCATTTATCAAACAAGAATTAACCACAAGTTTAGCTAAAACAAAGACATGCTAAATTAACCAACTTAGTGCATGCACAGAGCCTAGACCGCAACGCAGCAGGCACATTTTAACCATAACTAAAGTTGTAAGCATCAAACAAAGGTGATCCTAGACTTGTTGGAAAGCTTACTAAGTTATCTATAACTTTCTTATTCACACTAAGGACTAATTCACAGATTACATTATTATGACCATGGAAATATTACTTCAACAGAAACTATTCTAGCAGCCAAAGTTCATTACATGCAAAACAATGTTTAACCTTGTTGTGTTAACAAGAGAGCACACAACCACCTTTATTCTAGTAACTCCAAACATTCTTACTTTAGACTAATCACTAATTTAGTTTATTCATAGGAATCACAATTACTTGAGTAAGCATTTGCAAGAGCTTGCAGGAGCAACACATCCACCACTAGACTAAACTAGAGGACATTTATAAGTTCAAGCACGTAACCTCAATTACCTATTAAGACTAAACACACACTTATTCAAGCACTTCCTATTCTAGTAACATGGAACAAGACATTGTTGACTAACTCCAAACAAGGAAGATAGTGCCTCACATCAATCACAAGTTACTTATTTATTAGGACAAAGGTGGGAGGACCATAGTTATATGCACAAAGCAACAATCATGAAGATGCATGCTTCGTCCTATTCGTCCTCACAAGATTGCCAGCCTAATGTGGCAATCACGTTCTATATCGGTGGCATAACACGCACTCTCTTGATATATAGCTAGTCGTCATCTATATTCAACTTACGCATTCGTGGTTAGCGTACCTGCAAAAAATTTCATTGCAGCCCAACAATTCCCAATATAGCACACAATGAAAGCAGTAAACTAAATACTCTCCATACATACATCCCCTGATGCATATACTTCGGTATCATAGCTACCCAACAAATGTACCCACAATTAAGTACTTTCATAATTACATGGTTAACATGTAATTATGCCAGTAACCATAGCTAACTCTCCCCTAGACCGTCGGTTGAACGGTCATGCTCTTCCAGCTCACACTTACCTGGGCGTAGGTGCGATGTTGCAAGAATGTAACTCTAGTGACATATATGGCTATTTCATATATGAAGGTTACCTCTACCATTCGACCACAGGGTAACAGTGCGGTCAAGTTATCACTCATACATACCTTGGCTTGAGCGTAGATGCAAAATTAAAAACCCCCCAAGTTAGTACTTAACTAAGCCACCTAAGGGTCCTTAATTGGGCATAAAGGAAATGACCACTGGCATACTTAGATTTAAAATTCAGATTTGAACACACCTATATATGTAGTAGCTATAAGTTGCCAAAAACTGATTTTTGCAAACAAAAACTTTTGTTTTTAATACACATATGACATGTTTAGTGTTGAACCTTGCTCCGATACCAGCTGTAACGGAACCGCCCAAATTATAAGAACAAAAGTACAAAAACAATTGCCAGAGCAATTAAATTCCCATACTTAAGCTCCTATAACTCCGGTAGTCCAATAAAATCACGAGGGATTTCAAACCAACCAACATACAAAGCCAAGATCGTAGTGGTCCAACATAACAGGTCATATGTTACATCCATTTCATAAGTAATTCAACATATATCGGAGTTCGGTAGAGTTATTACAACTCAAGTTCAAAAGTAGCGGAAGCAAAGTAGTTTGAAACTAATATCATCTTAATTCAAATACATGCCAGTACCAAGGTCAATTCTAACAAAAGCATGAGAGACAAGATAGCTCAGAAGGATCATGCCCATGATCACACTCCGCCACTACAGCAGGAGCCATCCAATTCTTGCAGTAGCCATGATACATCACAACCTGCAACTAGTGGGAATAAACCCTGAGTACGAGAAGGTACTCAGCTAGACTTACCCGCCATAAACTAGAAATAATGACACCAAGGAGTATGCAAGGCTTTTATAAGGTGGACTGACTTGACTTGTTTTGCGGAAAAGCATAAGTTATCATCTATGAACCATTTAAAATATAAGCATCAACTTAATTATACCTGATTAATCTAAGTAAGCACCTATGCTAGAGCAATCACTTGATTAACCATTAACATCAAAGGTTACCATCTCAGGTTTAGCATTTCCAACATCATCCACATAACCATTCGTGTTCCATCATTATTACTACGATGCCGTAGCTCGAGTCAAGTGCTCACTATCCAGGAGCGATGGCGATTCGAATCGATTCCTAACCAGCTGGTGATTTATTCCTCACACAAACCATGCTTCCCCCGTCAGGGTCGCTTAGATCACCAATGACACTTTCCAAGAAGCCGCGGGATAACAATCATGGACCGCACTACCCAGGGACCGCCCGACTGCCAGGACGCACCTTGGGCTCACTCTTCGCGTCCCCGTCACACCCCCTTCAGCACTAGTCTGCCAATCCGAGTTTATCCTGGCTCGAGTAGTGTCACTAGCTTCGCGGTCGAAAGGTACTTTATTCGGCCAGCTAAATGTGAGGCATGCGTTCAACATGACAAGAGGGACGAGCAACGATCGGTCCTTAATCGACACAGACGGAATCACTATAGTCCAAAACCCTATAAGACTCCGCCCGGTCTCAGTTTATCCATCAACACTTGGTTACTTTCCATGATAACAATTATAGCTAACCATAACCAGGTATCCACCTATATCTCGCAGGTGACAGGAAATCACCCGACTTCTACCGGTCTAAGCATGGCTAAGCAACACTTTCGATCCTAAACTAAAATAGGATTCCAGGCATATTTATGGGATAAGGAAAAGGTATATGCAGCAAGTGTTTTCACTCAATTCCTATAACTTAATGCAACAATACATATATAACATATATATATTCAATTGCTTTTATAAAGTAGGAGGCTTAGAATGCTCCGGGGCTTGCCTGGGATCGAACACTAGGTTAGTGATTGACAGATGACACTCGCTTGGCGAGCATCTCCCATCCCGGCACTTGCTTAATCCTTTCATCTTCGGGATAGGTCCACCAAACACCGTCTTCAGGTTTGGCTCCCACATCTCGTCCTTCACGTGGTGCATCTAGCGAACCTAAATGAGATGCAAGATGCATGTGTATGAATATGATGAATGGTAACATAAGATGCATCACATAATCATTCAAGTAAACACACGATTAAGACATAGACACCAAAAGCTATTTAACTAACATCACACAACCAATTAAAGAGGGCAAGCATAACACAAGTTTAACAAGATCACAAGTATCTTAACTTGACCATCATCAAGGGTATAAGCCACACTTAGCAACACATGGAGTAAACAACCACAACTATCATCTGTCTATTTCTAGATTGCAAACAACAGCTGCATGTTTGGATCATAACTGGAGTTATACAAATCCAATAGCCATGCAACAAGACATTCTAGAAAGCTTATGAAATTGTCCATAATTCATCTTTAATCATCTTAGCATGATTCTCAAGTTAACCAAGTCAAACATGCATAATTACAGAATCTGGTCCAGAGATTCCAGAGAACAACTATTTCTGGAACCCAATGTGGAGCAGTCATAACTCACAAACTACAAGGCCAAATGCCACCAAAATTTAACACAAGCTAGATTAATGAGTTATCTGCAACTTTACTATAAGCATGTTTCTCATCAAACATCATTTTCATGGTGCAATTACCAAAGTCCCAGAAACTGTTCAGGAAAGCATCAATTGCAAGAATAAATATTAACTTACATTCCAAACAAACATTTGGCCACAACCAATGTAACCATCATAAGGTGCATGTTAAATGATCACCAAAAAGCATAGTGCTCATCACTAAATAAATTCTTTTAATGCATTTCTTAATTTATTTGGATAGCAAGGTGAAATAATAAACATATACCAAAAGTGCACCATAAATTCTACAAAAATTATAGTAGCTAGCATATCATCACAATAGTCTACTGTACAAATTTCAAGCCATTTGGACATGTATATCAACTTCTAAGAAAAAGACAAATTGCTATTACAAGAAATCATGTGAGAGCAAGATACACTAATAACTCACATCAAACATCACATGAGTAGCATGCCACAAAAATTTCACCTTATTTGGAGCCATAGATCTTCAGTTATGAAAAATAACAAATTCAACTAGTTTTACAACCCTACTGCACAAATCTATTTTTATAGAGAAAACTTTAAACTAAATCATGCCATATTATAGATCTACTGCATAGATAATTTCACAAGGATTCCAAAAAGTCCTCATTTGCTATTTTACGATTTTTCTACAATTTCCTATGAATTATGCAAGATTCAGCCATTTATTCACAAAGAAAAAGAAAACTGCACTATGCGACACTATTCATTTGAGTCACAGACTTCGCATAAAGGCCCCTGGATTTTGTCAAATTCTCGCGCGAGGTCCCTAGTCGCGATTGAAAACAGAGGACGCCAAGGAAACGGTCGACGGCGGCCGAAGGAGGCATGACGGCGAAGGGGGAATGGCGGGGGAGCATCTGGGGGCCTGCGCGCACTCGCTGGTGCCTCTATCTTGGCTTGAGGTGGCCCGAGGCCGGCTGGCCACGAGAGCACGGCGGGCCGGGGGCTGCGGCCGCGCCGACGACAGTAGACGGCGGCGGCTGGACGGCCGGCGAGGCGCGTGGGGCAGCGGCGGCCCAGGGCGCAGGCGTGGGAAGCCGCAATTGGGCAGGGCGCGACCGGTGGTGGCCCTGCCACGCGTGGGGCGAGCGCGACGGACGGCGGTGATGCGGCAGGCTGGCTCCGGTGACTGCAGGCGCCGACGAGCGTGAGCGCGGCATCAAGGGGAGCGAGGCGGAGGTGGTGCTGCACGTGGCCGCGGCCGTGGGGGCTGGGAGCGGCGAGGACGCGGGTGGCAGCGAGCTGAGCCACCAGCAATGGCGGTCCTGGCGAGCAGCGCGGCTGGCAGGGCTGGGAAGAGCGAGCAGGGGGTGGAGAGGGTGAATGAGGAAGTGGAGAGTGAGCACCTGGGAGTGGAGCACGGGGTCGACATGGCCTCTGGCAGCGGTGCGGTTCCTGCAGGGCGCCCTTGACGCGTGGAGCGGAGTCGAGAGGCATGGCGACCGCGTGTCCCCTAAGGGGCCTTCCATCAAACACCTGGCGCGTGTCGAAGTGGACAAGTTCGAGCCCCATTTCAGCATATTCCGTTTAGATTCAGATCCGGACACCTGAAACAAAGTTTTTGCCCTCATAATGTTCTCCAACTTTTATTAAGGGCTACAGGCCATTAGAGCTCTGATTCATCGGCTAATTAAGCCCAAACTAGACAATGTCAGCGCGTTAACAAAGATTAGGGAAGCTCAAAATTGCTGATCCAAATGAAGTCAGAATCACGCCAAATTTCTCTGAGCTCTTCTCCAATGAATTAACTCCAACTTTTATTTTTGACTCCACTTGAGTTGCTTAGCAAAAACACGAGAACGCGACGTGCCAACTATCTTGTCGTTGCCGGTCCAACTTCGTGAATATGACGAAACTAGCAGTTTTGTGAATTGATTTTGAAGGTCCAACCAAGCTCCAAATCTAGTGATACTTGATCTATTCTTTCCTTCACAAGGCGTACTCCAACTCGTATTAAGGACTCCAATTGAGCTTCCATATGAATTTGGAAGATAAAAGGTCACAAACATAGCAACTCACTGCTGTCAATCCAGGACAGAAATTTTTCCTAGGGCTGAAAAACAGCAGCAGATTCAAAATTCGAGCTTCTATTTGACTAGGTTAGAGACCAAACTATCTCTTGACCATTAAACAAAGTTTCTTCTCCATAATATGAACTACAACTTTCATTTAAGATCCAACATCAAAACTGGTATAGAAACCATATTTCTACTTTGACCAATGTAGGATCACGATAAAGCTTAAATTATCCTTTTTGATCAATTGGAGCATTTTCTGGGCATTTGCTCAACACGAACCTTTCATGACTTTTGTTGTAGAGTCCATCAAGAGTCATTTGGACAAGGTTGCAAGGTTTGGTCGATGACCTATATTTCCATCCACTTATAATGCAATTCCAGCACTTAGTAAAGTCATTCCAACAAGGATATAACTTATCATTTCATGTGACTTTTTGATTCCAAACGTCATGAAACTTTTCCAGTGACCAATATAGATAGGTACTAAGGTGAGACACATGGAGATATTGCAATAACACCACCCAAGCATATATATTGAAAACTGCATATATGTAAAGCAAGGTGCAACATCCAAGTTTAGGTTGGGGCTCTTGTCCATAGGTTGACCTTGACATCCTCATCTCCACTTAATCTATCATGTTTGAGCTCAAACCCACTACTTAATGAGTGACAAACACCTGGGGTGTTACACACGGTTTGTGCCGAACTTACCACAGGCTCAGAAATCATTTTGGACACACCCGATGGAACTCCTAGGTGACGTGGGTCATGTGGAATCTTGTTTTGGTCCGTTTGGAGACAGTGCTAGTGTTGGTGCAAGATAGGTGCACCATTTGCGCCAGATGTACCATAGGCTCATAAATCATTTTGGACGCATCCATTGGGACTCCATGGTGACGTGGGTCATGTGGAATCTCGTTTTGGTCCGCTTTGAGATAGTGTTGGTGTCGGTGCAAGATAGGTACACGGTTTGTGCCAAATATACCGTAGGCTTAAAAATTGATTTAGTCATGCTAGATGGTACTCTTACGTGATGAGGCTCAAGTGGAAGCTTAATTTAGTTTGTTTAGAGATAGTGCTAATCTTGACGCAAGATAGGTGCTCGGTTTGCGCCAAACGTACCACAGGCTCAGAAATCATTTTGGACACACCCGATGGAACTCCTAAGTGACGTGGGTCTTGTGGAATCTTGTTTTGGCCTGTTTGGAGATAGAGTTAGTGTTGGTACAAGATAGGTGCATAGTTTCCACAAAACATACCAAAGGCCAAGAAATCATTTTGGACACAATCGGTAGTACTCCTAGTTGACGAGGCACAAGTGGAAGATCGATTCTGTTCGTTTGGAGATAGTGCTAACTTGACGCAAGATAGGTGCATGGTTTGCACCGAACGTATCACAGGCTTAGAAATTGTTTTGGACGCACCCGATGGAACTCCTAGGTGTCGTGGGTCATGTGGAATCTCGTTTCGGTCCGTTTGGAGATAGTTTTAGTGTTGGTGCAAGATAGGTGAACAGTTTGCACCAAATGTACCATAGGCTTAGAAATCATTTTGGATGCACATGATGGTACTCCAGGGCAATGGGGCTCTAGAGGAAGCTCGATTCAGTTCGTTTGGAGATAGTGCTAATCTTGACGTAAGATAGGTGCATGGCTTGCTATGAACATACCACAGGCTCAGAAATTGTTTTGGACACACCCAATGAAACTCCTTGGTGACGTGGATCATTTGGAATCTCGTTTCGGTCCATTTGGAGCAGTGTTAGTATCGGTGCACGGTTTGCGTCAAACAGACCATAGGCTCAGAAATCATTTTAGACGCACCCAATGCTGGTCCAAGGTAATGAGGCTCATGTGGAAGCTTGATTCAGTTCGTTTGGAGACAGTGCTAGACTTGACACAGGATAGGTGCAAGGTTTGCGCCAAACATACCACAGGCTCAGAAATCATTTTGGACACACCCAATGGAACACCTAGGTGACGTGGGTCATGTGGAATCTTTTTTTCGTCCGTTTGGACACAGTGTTAGTGTAGGTACAAGAGAGGCACACGATTTGCGCCAGACATACCATAGGCTCAGAAATTGATTTGGACGCATCCGATGAAACTCCATGGTGTTGTTGGTCATGTGGAATGTCATTTTGGTCCGTTTAGAGATAGTGTTGGTGTCGGTGCAAGATAGGTGCACAGTTTGCACCAACATACCATAGGCTCAAAAATCATTTTGGACGCACTCGGTGGTACTCCTATGTGACAAGGCTCAAGTGGAAGCTCAATTCAGTTCGTTTGTAGATAGTGCTAATCTTGACGCAAGGTAGGTGCATGGTTTGGGCCAAACGTACTAGAGGCTTGGAAATCATTTTTTATGCACCTGATGGAACTACTAGGTGACGTGGGTCATGTGGACTCTCGTTTTGGTCCGTTTTTAGACAGTGTTAGCGTCGGTGCAAAATAGGTGCACGGTTTGCGCCAAACGTACTTTAGGCTCAGTAACTGAACGCACCCGAAGGTACTCCTAGGTGACAAGGCTCAAGTGGAAGCTCGATTTAGTCCGTTTGGAGATAGTGCTAATATTGACGCTAGATAGGTGCACGATTTGCGCTGAACATCCCACAACCTTAAAAATCGTTTTGGACGCACCCGACGAAACTCTATGGTGACGTGTTAGTGTCGGTACAAGATAGGTGCACAGTTTGTGCAAAACGTACCATAGGCTCAGAGATCATTTTGAACGTATCCGATGGTACTCCTAGGTGACGAGGCTCAAGTGGAAGCTTGATTTAGTTCGTTTGTAGATAGTGCTAATCTTGACGCAAGATAGGTGCATGCCTTGCTCTGAACGTACCACAGGGTAAGAAATTATTTTGGACACAACCAATGGAACTCCTTGGAGATGGGGGTCATGTGGAATCTCGTTTCGATCTGTTTGGAGTAGTCTTAGTGTCGGTGCACGATTTGCGCAAACGTACCATAGGCTCACAAATCGTTTTGGACACACCCAATGGTGCTCCAAGGTAATGAGGCTCAAGTGGAAGCTTGATTCTGTTCGTTTGGAGACAGTGCTAGCCTTAACGCAGGATAGGTGCACAATTTGCGCTGAACATACCATAGGCTCAAAAATAATTTTGGACACACCCGATGGTACTCCTAGGTGACGTGGGTCATGTGGAATCTTTTTTGGTCTGTTTGAGGATAGTGTTAGTGTCAGTGCAAGATAGGCACACCATTTGCACCAGATGAATGTACCACAATCTCAGAAATTATTTTGGACACACCCGATGGAACTCCTAGGTGGCATGGGTCATGTGAAATCTCGTTTCCATCCGTTTTGAGACAGTGTTAGTGTTGGTGCAAGATAGGTGCAGGGTTTGCGCCAAAAATACCAAAGGCCCAGAAATCATGTTGGACGCACCCGGTGGTACTCCTAGGTGATGTGGCACAAGTGGAAGCTCGATTTAGTTCATTTGGAGATAGTGCTAATCTAGGCGCAAGATAGGTGCACGGTTTGTGCTAGACATACCATAGGCTCAGAAATCATTTTGGACACACCCGATGGAACTCCAAGTTGACGTTGGTCATGTGGAATCTCATTTTGGTCCTTTAGTGTCTATTCGAGATAGATGCTCAATTCGTGCCAAACATACCGTAGGCTTAAAAATTGTTTTGGACGCACCTGATGGAACTCCTAGGTGACGTGGGTCTTGTGGAATCATGTTTTTGTTTGTTTGGAGACAGTGCTAGTGTCAGTGCAAGATAGGTGCAGGGTTTCCGCCAAACAAAACATAGGCTTAGAAATCGTTTTGGACGCACCCGATGGAACTCCTATGTGACGTGGGTCAAGTGGAATCTCGTTTCAGTCCGTTTGGAGGCAGTGTTAGTGTCGGTCCAAGATAGGTGCACTATTTGCATGAAACATATCGTAGGCTCATAAATTATTTTGGACGCACCCGATGTAACTCCTAGGTGACGTGGGTATTGTGGAATCTCGTTTCGGTCCATTTTGAGACAGTGTTAGTGTCTGTGCAAGATATTTGCAGGGTTTGCGCCAAACATACCATATGCTCAGAAATCATTTTAGACACACTAGATGCTACTCCTAAGTGATGAGGCTCAAGTGGAAGCTTGATTTATTCGGTTTTGATATAGTGCTAATCCTGATGCAAGATTAGTGCCCCGTTTGTGCCAAATGTACTATAGCCTCAGAAATTGTTTTGGACACACCCGATGCAAGTCCTAGGGGACATGGGTCATGTGGAATCTCGTTTTTGTCCGATTGGAAACAGTGCTAGTGTTGGTGCAAGATAGGTGCACAGTTTGTGCCAAACATACCAAAGGGTCAGAAATCGTTTTGGACGCACCCGATGGCACTCTGAGGTAATGCGGCTCAAGTAGAAGCTCAATTCAGTCCGTTTAGGAAGAGTAGACATCTTGACGCAAGATCGGTGCACGGTGTGCACCGAACGTACCACAGGCTTAGAAATCGCTTTGGACGCACCCGAAGGGAACTCCTAGGTGACGTGGGTCTTGTGGAATGTCATTTCGGTCTATTTGGAGACAGTGTTAGTGTCGGTGCAAGATAGGTGCTGGGTTTGCGCCAAACATACCACAGGTTCAAAAATCATCTTGGACGCACCCGACGTGGGTCTTGTGGAATCTCGTTTCGGTCTGTTTGGAGATAGTGTTAGTGTCGGTGCAAGATAGGTGCAGTGTTTGCGCCAAACATACTAGAGGCTTAGAAGTCATTTTGGACGCATCCGATGGTACTCCTAAGTGATGAGGCTCAAGTGGAAGCTCGATTCAGTCCGTTCGGAGGTAGTGCTAACCGTGAGGCAAGTTAGGAGTACTGTTTGCGATGAACGTACTATAGGCTCAAAAATCATTTTGGATGCACCCGATGGAACTCCAAGGTGACATGGGTCATGTGCAATCTTGTTTTGGTCCATTTGGAGATATTGTTGTTGTCGGTGCAAGATAGGTGCACGGTTTGTGCCAACATACCGTAGGCTCAGAAATCGTTTTGGACACACCTAATGGTACTCCTAGGTGACGAGGCTCAAGTGGAAGCTTCATTTAGTTTGTTTGGAGATAGTGCTAATCTTGACGCAAGATAGGTGCACTGTATGTGCCAAACGTACCACAACCTCAGAAATCATTTTGGACGCACCTGATGGAACTCCATGGTGATGTGGGTCATGTGGAATGTTGTTTCGGTCCGTTTGAAGATAGTGTTGGTGTTGGTGCAAGTTCGGTGCACTGTTTGCGCCAAACATAACGTAGGCTGGAATATCATTTTAGGGGCACTCGATGGTACTCCTATGTGACGTGGGTCAAGTGGAATCTCGTTTCAGTCCGTTTGGAGGCAGTGTTAGTGTCGGTCCAAGATAGGTGCACTATTTGCATGAAACATATCGTAGGCTCATAAATTATTTTGGACGCACCCGATGTAACTCCTAGGTGACGTGGGTATTGTGGAATCTCGTTTCGGTCCATTTTGAGACAGTGTTAGTGTCTGTGCAAGATATTTGCAGGGTTTGCGCCAAACATACCATATGCTCAGAAATCATTTTAGACACACTAGATGCTACTCCTAAGTGATGAGGCTCAAGTGGAAGCTTGATTTATTCGGTTTTGATATAGTGCTAATCCTGATGCAAGATTAGTGCCCCGTTTGTGCCAAATGTACTATAGCCTCAGAAATTGTTTTGGACACACCCGATGCAAGTCCTAGGGGACATGGGTCATGTGGAATCTCGTTTTTGTCCGATTGGAAACAGTGCTAGTGTTGGTGCAAGATAGGTGCACAGTTTGTGCCAAACATACCAAAGGGTCAGAAATCGTTTTGGACGCACCCGATGGCACTCTGAGGTAATGCGGCTCAAGTAGAAGCTCAATTCAGTCCGTTTAGGAAGAGTAGACATCTTGACGCAAGATCGGTGCACGGTGTGCACCGAACGTACCACAGGCTTAGAAATCGCTTTGGACGCACCCGAAGGGAACTCCTAGGTGACGTGGGTCTTGTGGAATGTCATTTCGGTCTATTTGGAGACAGTGTTAGTGTCGGTGCAAGATAGGTGCTGGGTTTGCGCCAAACATACCACAGGTTCAAAAATCATCTTGGACGCACCCGACGTGGGTCTTGTGGAATCTCGTTTCGGTCTGTTTGGAGATAGTGTTAGTGTCGGTGCAAGATAGGTGCAGTGTTTGCGCCAAACATACTAGAGGCTTAGAAGTCATTTTGGACGCATCCGATGGTACTCCTAAGTGATGAGGCTCAAGTGGAAGCTCGATTCAGTCCGTTCGGAGGTAGTGCTAACCGTGAGGCAAGTTAGGAGTACTGTTTGCGATGAACGTACTATAGGCTCAAAAATCATTTTGGATGCACCCGATGGAACTCCAAGGTGACATGGGTCATGTGCAATCTTGTTTTGGTCCATTTGGAGATATTGTTGTTGTCGGTGCAAGATAGGTGCACGGTTTGTGCCAACATACCGTAGGCTCAGAAATCGTTTTGGACACACCTAATGGTACTCCTAGGTGACGAGGCTCAAGTGGAAGCTTCATTTAGTTTGTTTGGAGATAGTGCTAATCTTGACGCAAGATAGGTGCACTGTATGTGCCAAACGTACCACAACCTCAGAAATCATTTTGGACGCACCTGATGGAACTCCATGGTGATGTGGGTCATGTGGAATGTTGTTTCGGTCCGTTTGAAGATAGTGTTGGTGTTGGTGCAAGTTCGGTGCACTGTTTGCGCCAAACATAACGTAGGCTGGAATATCATTTTAGGGGCACTCGATGGTACTCCTAGGTGATGAGGCTCAAGTGGAAGCTTGACTTAGTTCATTTGGAGATAGTCCTAATCTTGATGCAAGACAGGTGCACGGTTGGCACCGAATGTACCACAGCCTCATAAAGTTTTGGAGGCACTAGATGGAACAACTAGGTGACGTGGGTCTTGTGGAATCTCGTTTCAGTCCATTTGGAGACAGTGTCAGTGTCGGTGCAGGATAGGTACAAGGTTTGCACCAAACAAACCATAGGCTCATAAATCATTTTGGAAGCACCCGATGGAACTCCTAGGTGACGTGGGTCATGTGGAATCTCGTTTTAGTTCGTTTAGAGGCAGCGTTAGTGTCGGTGCAAGATAGGTGCACTATTTGCACCAAACGTATTCTAGGCTCATAAATCATTTTGGACGCACCCGATGGAACTCCTAGGTGACATGTGTATTGTGGAATCTTGTTTCGGTCCGTTTGGGGACAGTGTTAGTGTCGGTGCAAGATAGTTCCAGGTTTGCGCCAAACATACCATATGCTCAGAAATAATTTTAGACGTACCCGATGGTACCCCTAAGTGGTGAGGCTCAAGTGGAAGCTTGATTTATTCGATTTTGATATAGTGCTAATCCTGATGCAAGATAAGTGCCCCGTTTGTGCCAAATGTAACATAGGCTCAGAAATTGTTTTGGACACACCCGGTGGATGTCCTAGGCGACGTGGGTCATGTGGAATCTCGTTTTTATCCGTTTGGAGATAGTGCTAGTGTTGGTGCAAGATAGGTGCACGGTTTGTGCCAAACATACCAAAGGGTCAGAAATCGTTTTGGACGCACCAACTGGCACTCCGAGGTAATGCGGCTCAAGTAGAAGTTCAATTCAGTCCGTTTAGGTAGAGTGGAAGTCTTGACGCAAGATCGGTGCACGGTTTGCACCGAACGTACCACAGGCTCAGAAATCGGTTTGGATGCAGCCGAAGGGAACTCCTAGGTGACGTGGGTCTTGTGGAATGTCATTTTGGTCTATTTGGAGACAGTGTTAGTGTCGGTGCAAGATAGGTGCAGGGTTTGCGCCAAACATACCACAAGCTCGAAAATCATCTTGGACTCACCTGGCGTGGGTCTTGAGGAATCTTGTATCGGTCTGTTTGGAGATAGTGTTAGTGTCGGTGCAAGATAGGTGCAGGGTTTGCGCCGAACATACTAGAGGCTCAGAAGTCATTTTGGACGCATCTGATGGTACTCCTAAGTGATGAGGCTCAAACATGTGGAATCTTGTTTTGGTCCATTTGGAGATATTGTTGGTGTCGGTGCAAGATAAGTGCATGGTTTTTGCCAACATACCATAGGCTCAGAAATCATTTTGCACACACCCAATGGTACTCCTAGGTGATGGGGCTTAAATGGAAGCTTCACTTAGTTCGTTTGGAGATAGTGCTAATCTTGACGCAAGATAGGTGCACTGTTTGTGCCAAACGTACCACAGGATCAGAAGTCATTTTGGACACACTTGATGGAACTCCATGGTGACATGGGTCATGTGGAATGTTGTTTCGGTCCGTTTGAAGATAGTGTCGGTGTTGGTGCAAGTTAGGTGCACGGTTTGCGCCAAATATAACTTAGGCTCAAAAATCATTTTAGGGGCACTCGATCATACTCCTAGGTGATGAGGTGTAAGTGAAAGCTTTGACTTAGTTCGTTTGGAAATAGTCCTAATCTTGATGCAAGATAGGTGCACGGTTTGCACCGAACGTACCACAGCCTCATAAAGGTTTGGAGGAACTGGATGGAACAACTAGGGGACGTGGGTCTTGTGGAATCTTGTTTCGGTCCATTTGGAGACAGTGTTAGGGTCAGTGCAAGATAGGTGCACAGTTTTTGCTAAACGTACCACAGGCTCAGAAATCATTTTGGATACCCCCGGTGGTACTCCTAGGTGACAAGGCTCAAGTGGAAGCTTGATTTAGTTCGTTTGAAGATAGTGTTAATCTTGATGCAAGATAGGGGCACAGTTGGCGCCGAACATATCATAGGCTCAGAAATCATTTTGGACACACTCGATGGAATTCCTAGGTGACGTGGGACATGTGGAATCTCGTTTTGGTTTGTTTGGAGGTAGTGTTAGTGTCGGTGCATGATTGGTGCACTATTTGCACCAAATGTGCGATAGGCTCAAAAATCATTTTGGACGCACCCGATGGTACTCCAAGATAATAAGGCTCAAGTGGCAGCTCAATTTAGTCCGTTTAGAGATAGTGCTAGTCCTGAAACAAGATAGGTGCACGGTATGCAATGAACTTAAGCTCAGAAATTCTTTTGGACGCACCCAATGGAACTCCTAGGTGACGTGGGTCTTGTGGAATCTTGTTTCAGTTCATTTGGAGACAGTGTCAGTGTCGGTACAAGATAGGTGCAGGGTTGCACCAAACATACCATAGGCTTAGAATCGTTTTGGACGCACCCGATCGAACTCCTAGGTGAGGTGGGTCTTGTGGAATCTCATTTCAGTTCGTTTGGAGGCAGTGTTGGTGTCAGTGCAAGATAGGTGCGCTGTTTGCACCAAATGTACCATAGGCTCAGAAAATCATTTTGGACGCACCTGATGGTACTCCAAGGTATTGAGGCTTAAGTGGAAGCTCGATTTAGTTTGTTTGGAGATAGTGCTAATCCTGACGCAAGATAGGTGCACAGTTTGCACCGAACGTATCACAGGCTGAGAAATTGTTTTGGACGTACCCGATGGAACTCCTAGGTGACGTGGGTCATTCGGAATCTCGTTTCGGTCCATTTGGAGACATGCCATTGTCAGTGCAAGATAGGTGTAGGTTTTGCGCCGAACGGACCATAGGCTCAGAAATCATTTTGGACGCACCCGAAGGAACTCCTTGGTGACATGGGTCATGTGGAATCTCATTTCGGTCCGTTTGGAGACAGTGTCAGTGTCAGTGCAAGATAGGTGCAGGGTTTGCGCCGAATAGACAATGTGTTCAGAAATCGTTTTGGACGCACCAGATGGAACTCCTAAGTGACGTGGTTCATGTAGAATCTCGTTTTGGTCCGTTTGGAAACAGTGCAAGTGTAGTGCAAGATAGGTGCACGGTTTGCATCAAACGTACCATAGGCTCCGAAATCATTTTGGAAGCACCCGATGGTACTCCAAGGTACTGAGCCTCACGTGGAAGCTCAATTTAGTCCATTTGGAGATAGCGCTAAACTTGACACAAGATAGGTGTTGTACGGTTTGCGCTGAACGTACCACAACCTCAGAAATCATTTTAGATGCACCCGATGGAACTCCAAGGTGAAGTGGGTCATGTGGAATCGCGTTTTGGTCCATTTGGAGATAGTGCTGGTGTCGGTGTAAGATAGGTGCACGGTTTGCGCCAAACATACCGTAGGCTTAGAAAATGTTTTGGATGCACCTGATGGAATTACTAGGTGACATGGGTCTTGTGGAATCTCGTTTTGGTCCATTTGGAGACAGTGTCAGTGTCGGTGCAAGATAGGTGCACGGTTTGTGCCAAAGATACCAAAGGGTCAGAAATCATTTTGGACGCACCTAATGGCACTCCAAGGTAATGAGGCTCAAGCAGAAGCTCAGTTCAGTCCGTCTAGAGAGAGTGGTAATCTTGACGCAAGATAAGTGCATGGTTTGCACTGAACATACATAGGCTCAAAAATCGTTTTGGACGCACCCGACAGAACTCCTAGGTGACGTGGATCTTGTGGAATGTCATTTTGGTCTATTTGGAGATAGTGTTAGTGTTGGTGCAAGATAGGTGCAGGGTTTGTGCCAAATATAGCACAGGTTCAAAAATCGTCTTGGACGCACCCGACGTGGATCTTGTGGAATCTCATTTCGGTCTATTTGGAGATAGTGTTAGTGTCGGTGCAAGATAGGTGCAGGGTTTGCGCCAAACATACTAGAGGCTCAGAACTCATTTTGGATGCAACCGATGGTACTCCTAAGTGATGAGGCTCAAGTGGAAGCTTGATTCAGTCCGTTCGGAGGTAGTGCTAACCTTGAGGCAAGTTAGGAGTACTATTTGTGACGAATGTACCATAGGCTCAAAAATCATTTTGGATGCACCCGATGGAACTCCAAGGTGACATGGGTCATGTGGAATCTTGTTTTGCTCCATTTGGAGATATTGTTGGTGTCGGTGCAAGATAGGTGCACGGTTTGTGCCAACATACCGTAGGCTCAGAAATTGTTTTGGACACACCCAATGGTACTCCTAGGTGACGAGGCTCAAGTGGAAGCTTCATTCAGTTCGTTTGGAGATAGTGCTAATCTTGACGCAAGATAGGTGCATTGTAGGCGCCAAACGTACCACAACCTCAGAAATCATTTTGGACGCACCTGATGGAACTCCATGGTGACGTGGGTCATGTGGAATGCTGTTTCGGTCCGTTTGAAGATAGTGTCGGTGTTGGTGCAAGTTAGGTGCACGGTTTGCGCCAAACATAACGTAGGCTGGAAAATCATTTTAGGGGCACTCAATGGTACTCCTAGGTGATGAGGCTCAAGTGGAAGCTTGACTTAGTTCATTTGGAGAAAGTCATAATCTTGATGCAAGACAGGTGCACCGAATGTACCACAGCCTCATAAAGTTTTGGTCCGTTTGGAGACAGTGTTAGTGTCGGTGCAACATAGTTGCAGGGTTTGCGCCAAACATACCATATGCTCAGAAATTATTTTAAACGCACCCGATTGTACTCCTAAGTGGTGCGGCTCAAGTGGAAGCTTGATTTATTCGGTTTTGATATAGTGCTAATCCTGATGCAAGATAAGTGCCCGTTTGTGCCAAATGTACCACAGGCTCAGAAAATGTTTTGGACACACCCGATGAATGTCCTAGGCAAAGTAGGTCATGTGGAATCTCGTTTTTGTCCATTTGGAGATAGTGCTAGTGTTGGTGCACGATTGGTGCACGGTTTGTGCCAAACATACCAAAGGGTCAGAAATCATTTTGGACGCACCCGTTGGCACTCTGAGGTAATGCGGCTCAAGTAGAAGCTCAATTCAGTCCGTTTAGGGAGAGTGGTAATCTCGACACAAGATTGGTACATGGTTTGCACTGAAAGTACCACGGGCTCAGAAATTTCTTTGGACGCACCCGACGGAACTCCTAGGTGACGTGGGTCTTGTGGAATCTTGTTTCGGTCCGTTTGGAGACAGTGTCAGTGTCGGTGCAGGATAGGTACAAGGTTTGCGCCAAACAAACCATAGGCTCAGAAATCATTTTGGAAGCACCCGATGGAACTCCTAGGTGACGTGGGTCATGTGGAATCTCGTTTCAGTCCGTTTGGAGGCAGCATTAGTGTCGGTGCAAGATAGGTGCACTATTTGCACCAAACGTATTCTAGGCTCATAAATCATTTTGGACGCACCCGATGGAACTCCTAGGTGACGTGTGTTTTGTGGAATCTTGTTTCGGTCCGTTTGGAGACAGTGTTAGTGTCGGTGCAAGATAGTTCCAAGGTTTGCGCCAAACGTACCATATGCTCAGAAATAATTTTAGCTGCACCGATGGTACTCCTAAGTGTTGAGGCTCAAGTGGAAGCTTGATCTATTTGATTTTGATATAATGCTAATCCTGATGCAAGATAAGTGTCCCGTTTGTGCCAAACGTACCAGAGGCTCAGAAATTGTTTTGGACACACCCGATGGAAGTCCTAGGCGACATGGCTCATGTGGAATCTTGTTTTTGTCTGTTTGGAGATAGTGCTAGTGTTGGTGCAAGATAGGTACACGGTTTATGCCAAACATACCAAAGGGTCAGAAATCGTTTTGGACGCACCAACTGGCACTCTGAGGTAATGCGGCTCAAGTAGAAGCTCAATTCAGTCCGTTTAGGGAGAGTGGAAATCTTGACGCAAGATCGGTGCACGGTATGCATCGAACGTACCACAGACTCAGAAATTGCTTTGGACGCACCCGAAGGAAACTCCTAGGTGACGTGGGTCTTGTGGAATGTCATTTCGGTCTATTTGGAGACAGTGTTAGTGTCGGTGCAAGATAGGTGCAGGGTTTGCGCCAAACATACCATAGGCTCAAAAATCATCTTGGACGCACCTGACGTGGGTCTTGTGGAATCTCGTTTCGGTTTGTTTGGAGATAGTGTTAGTGTCGGTGCAAGATAATAGGGCTCAAGTGGAAGCTCAATTTAGTCTGTTTGAAGATAGTTTTAATCTTGACGCAAGATCGGTGCACGGTTTGCACCGAACGTGTCATAGGCTCAGAAATTCTTTTGGACGCACCTGATGGAACTCCTAGGTGACGTGGGTCCTGTGGAATCTCGTTTTAGTCCATTTGGAGATAGTGTCAATGTCGGTGCAAGAGAGGTACAGGGTTTGCGCCAAATAAACCATAGGCTCAGAAATCATTTTGGAAGCACCCGATGGAACTCCTAGGTGACGTGGGTCTTATGGAATCTCATTTCAATCCGTTTGGAGGCAGCTTTAGTGTCGTTTCAAGATAGGTGCACTATTTGCACCAAACGTATCGTAGGCTCATAAATCATTTTGGACACACCCGATGGAACTCCTAGGTGACATGGCTATTGTGGAATCTCATTTCGGTCCGTTTGGAGATAGTGTTAGTGTCGGTGCAACATAGTTGCAGGGTTTGCGCCAAACATACCATATGCTCAGAAATTATTTTAAACGCACCCGATGGTACTCCTAAGTGGTGCGGCTCAAGTCGAAGCTTGATTTAGTCGGTTTTGATATAGTGCTAATCCTGATGCAAGATAAGTGCCCATTTGTGCCAAATGTACCATAGGCTCAGAAAATGTTTTGGACACACCCAATGGATGTCCTAGGCAACGTGGGTCATGTGGAATCTCATTTTTGTCCGTTTGGAGATAGTCCTAGTGTTGGTGCACGATTGGTGCACGGTTTGTGCCAAACATACCAAAGGGTCAGAAATCATTTTGGACGCACCCATTGGCACTCTGAGGTAATGCGGCTCAAGTAGAAGCTCAATTCAGTCTGTTTAGGGAGAGTGGTAATCTCAACGCAAGATTGGTGCACGGTTTGCACCGAAAGTACCACGGGCTCAGAATTTCTTTGGACGCACCCGACGGAACTCCTAGGTGACATGGGTCTTGTGGAATAGCGTTTCAGTTTGTTTGGAGACAGTGTCAGTGTCGGTGCAGGATAGGTACAAGGTTTGCGCCAAACAAACCATTGGCTTAGAAATCGTTTTCGAAGCACCCGATGGAACTCCTAGGTGACGTGGGCCATGCGGAATCTCGTTTCAGTCCGTTTGGAGGCAGCGTTAGTGTCGGTGCAAGATAGGTGCACTATTTGCACCAAACGTATTCTAGGCTCATAAATCATTTTGGACGCACCCAATGGAACTCCTAGGTGACGTGTGTATTGTGGAATCTCGTTTCGGTCTGTTTGGAGACAGCGTTAGTGTCGGTGCAAGATAGTTCTAGGGTTTGCACCAAACATACCATATGCTCAAAAATAATTTTAGATGCTCTCGATGGTACTCCTAAGTGGTGAGGCTCAAGTGGAAGCTTGATTTATTCGATTTTGATATAGTGCTAATCCTGATGCAAGATAAGTGCCCTGTTTGTGCCAAATGTACCACAGGCTTAGAAATTGTTTTAGACACACCCGATGGAAGTCCTAGGCGACGTGGGTCATGTGGAATCTCGTTTTTGTCCGTTTGGAGATAGTGCTAGTGTTCATGCAAGATAGGTGCACGGTTTGTGCCACACATACCAAAGGGTCAGAAATCATTTTGGACGCACCAACTGGCTCTCCGAGGTAATGCGGCTCAAATAGAAGCTCAATTCAGTTCGTTTAGGGAGAGTGGAAATCTTGACGCAAGATCGGTGCACGGTTTGCACCAAACGTACCTCAGGCTCAGAAATCATTTTGGATGCACCCGAAGGGAACCCCTAGGTGAAGGGGGTCTTGTGAAATATCATTTCGGTCTATTTGGAGACAGTGTTAGTGTCGGTGCAAGATAGGTGCAGGGTTTGCGCCAAACATACCACAGGCTCAAAAATCATCTTGGACGCACCCGACGTGGGTCTTGTGGAATCTCGTTTCGGTCTGTTTGGAGATAGTGTTAGTGTCGGTGCAAGACAATAGGGCTCAAGTGGAAGCTCGATTTAGTCTGTTTGACGATAGTTTTAATCTTGATGCAAGATCGGTGCACGGTTTGCACCGAACGTACCACAGGCTCAGAATCGCTTTGGACTTACCCGAAGGGAACTCCTAGGTGACGTGGGTCTTGTGGAATGTCATTTCGATCTATTTGGAGACAGTATTAGTGTCGGTGCAAGATAGGTGCAGGGTTTGCCCCAAACATACCACAGGCTCAAAAATCATCTTGGACGCACCCGACGTGGGTCTTGTGGAATCTCGTTTTGGTCTGTTTGGAGATAGTGTTAGTGTCGGTGCAAGATAATAGGGCTCAAGTGGAAGCTCGATTTAGTTTGTTTGACGATAGTTTTAATCTTGATGCAAGATCGGTGCACGGTTTGCACCGAACGTACCACAGGCTCAGAATCACTTTGGACTTACCCGAAGGGAACTCCTAGGTGACGTGGGTCTTGTGGAATGTCATTTCGATCTATTTGGAGATAGTATTAGTGTCGGTGCAAGATAGGTGCAGGGTTTGCGCCAAACATACCATAGGCTCAAAAATCATCTTGGACGCACCCGACGTGGGTCTTGTGGAATCTCGTTTCGGTCTGTTTGGAGATAGTGTTAGTGTCGGTGCAAGACAATAAGGCTCAAGTGGAAGCTCGATTTAGTCTGTTTGACGATAGTTTTAATCTTGATGCAAGATCGGTGCACGGTTTGCACCGAACGTACCACAGGCTCAGAATCGCTTTGGACTTACCCGAAGGGAACTCCTAGGTGACGTGGGTCTTGTGGAATGTCATTTCGATCTATTTGGAGACAGTATTAGTGTCGGTGCAAGATAGGTGCAGGGTTTGCGCCAAACATACCACAGGCTCAAAAATCATCTTGGACGCACCCGACGTGGGTCTTGTGGAATCTCGTTTCGGTCTGTTTGGAGATAGTGTTAGTGTCGGTGCAAGATAATAGGGCTCAAGTGGAAGCTCGATTTAGTCTGTTTGACGATAGTTTTAATCTTGATGCAAGATCGGTGCACGGTTTGCACCGAACGTACCACAGGCTCAGAATCACTTTGGACTTACCCGAAGGGAACTCCTAGGTGACGTGGGTCTTGTGGAATGTCATTTCGATCTATTTGGAGATAGTATTAGTGTCGGTGCAAGATAGGTGCAGGGTTTGCGCCAAACATACCATAGGCTCAAAAATCATCTTGGACGCACCCGACGTGGGTCTTGTGGAATCTCGTTTCGGTCTGTTTGGAGATAGTGTTAGTGTCGGTGCAAGATAATAGGGCTCAAGTGGAAGCTCGATTTAGTTTGTTTGAAGATAGTTTTAATCTTGACGCAAGATCGGTGCACGGTTTGCACCGAACGTGTCATAGGCTCAGAAATTCTTTTGGACGCACCCGATGGAACTCCTAGGTGACGTGGGTCTTGTGGAATCTCATTTTGGTCCATTTGGAGATATGTCAATGTCTGTGCAAGAGAGGTACAGGGTTTGCGCCAAACAAACCATAGGCTCAGAAATCATTTTGGAAGCACCGGATGGAACTCCTAGGTGACGTGGGTCTTGTGGAATCTCATTTCAATCCGTTTAGAGGCAGCGTTAGTGTCGGTGCAAGATAGGTGCACTATTTGCACCAAACGTACCACAGGCTCAGAAATCGTTTTGGACGCACCCGAAGGGAACTCTTAGGTGACGTGGGTCTTGTGGAATGTCATTTCGGTCTATTTGGAGACAGTGTTAGTGTCAGTGCAAGATAGGTGCAGAGTTTGTGCCAAACATACCACAGGCTCAAAAATCATCTTGGATGCACCCGACGTGGGTCTTGTGGAATCTTGTTTCGGTCTGTTTGGAGATAGTGTTAGTGTCGGTGCAAGATAGGTGCAGGGTTTGCGCCAAACATACTAGAGGCTCAAAAGTCATTTTGGACGCATCCGATCGTACTCCTAAGTGGTGAGGCTCAAGTGGAAGCTCGATTCAGTCCGTTCGGAGGTAGTGCTAACCTTGAGGCAAGTTAGGAGTACTGTTTGCGATGAACGTACAGTAGGCTCAAAAATCATTTTGGATGCACCCGATGGAACTCCAAGTTGACATGGGTCATGTGGAATCTTGTTTTGGTCCATTTGGAGATATTGTTGGTGTCGGTGCAAGATAGGTGCATGGTTTGTGCCAACATACTGTGGGCTCAGAAATCATTTTGGACACACCCAATGGTACTCCTAGGTGACGAGGCTCAAGTGGAAGCTTCATTCAGTTCGTTTGGAGATAGTGCCAATCTTGACGCAAGATAGGTGCACTGTATGCGCCAAACGTACCACAGCCTTAGAAATCATTTTGGACGCACCTGATGGAACTCCATGGTGACGTCGGTCATGTGGAATGTTGTTTCGGTCCGTTTGAAGATAGTGTCGGTGTTGGTGCAAGTTAGGTGCACGGTTTGCACCAAACATAACGTAGGCTGGAATATAATTTTAGGGGCACTCGATGGTACTCCTAGGTGATGAGGCTCAAGTGGAAGCTTGACTTAGTTCATTTGGAGATGGTTCTAATCTTGATGCAAGACAGGTGCACGGTTGGCACCAAATGTACCATAGCCTCATAAAGTCTTGGAGGCACTGGATGGAACAACTAGGTGACGTGGGTCTTGTGGAATCTCGTTTCGGTCCGTTTGGAGACAATGTCTGTGTTGATGCAGGATAGGTACAAGGTTTGCGCCAAACAAACCATAGCCTCAGAAATCATTTTGGAAGCACCCGATGGAACTCCTAGGTGACGTGGGTCATGTGGAATCTTGTTTCAGTCCGTTTGGAGGCAGCGTTAGTGTCGGTGCAAGATAGATGCACTATTTGCACCAAACGTATTCCAGGCTCAAAAATCATTTTGGACGCACCCGATGGAACTCCAAGGTGACGTGTGTATTGTGGAATCTCGTTTCGGTCCGTTTGGAGACAGTGTTAGTGTCAGTGCAAGATAGTTCCAGGGTTTGTGCCAAACATACCATATGCTCAGAAATAATTTTAGACGCACCCGATGGTACTCCTAAGTGGTGAGGCTCAAGTGGAAGCTTGATTTATTCGATTTTGAAATAGTGCTAATCCTGATGCAAGATAAGTGCCCTGTTTGTGCCAAACGTACCACAGGCTCAGAAATTGTTTTGGACACACCCGATGGAAGTCCTAGGCGACGTGGGTCATGTGGAATCTCATTTTTATCCGTTTGGAGATAGTGCTAGTGTTCGTGCAAGATAGGTGCACGGTTTGTGCCAAACATACCAAAGGGTCAGAAATCATTTTGGACACACCAACTGGCACTCCGAGGTAATGCGGCTCAAATAGAAGCTCAATTTAGTTCGTTTAGGGAGAGTGGAAATCTTGACGCAAGATCAGTGCACGGTTTGCACCGAACGTACCACAGGCTCAGAAATCGCTTTGGACGCACCCGAAGGGAACTCCTAGGTGACGTGGGTCTTGTGGAATGTCATTTCGGTCTATTTGGAGACAGTGTTAGTGTGTCGGTGCAAGATAGGTGCAAGGTTTGCGCCAAACATACCACAGGCTCAAAAATCATCTTGGACGCATGTGGAATCTTGTTTCGGTCTATTTGGAGATATTGTTAGTGTCGGTGCAAGATAGGTGCAAGGTTTGCGCCAAACATACTAGAGGCTTAGAAGTCGTTTTGGACGCATCCGATGGTACTCCTAAGTGATGAGGCTCAAGTGGAAGCTTGATTCAGTCCGTTCGGAGGTAGTGCTAACCTTGAGGCAAGTCAGGAGTACTGTTTGCGACGAACGTACCATAGGCTCAAAAATCATTTTGGATGCACCCGATGGAACTCCAAGGTGACATGGGTCATGTGGAATCTTGTTTTGGTCCATTTGGAGATATTGTTGGTGTGTAGTGCAAGATAGGTGCACGGTTTGTGCCAACATACTGTGGGCTCATAAATCATTTTGGACACACCCAATGGTACTCCTAGGTGACGAGGCTCAAGTGGAAGCTTCATTCAGTTCGTTTGGAGATAGTGCCAATCTTGATGCAAGATAGGTGCACTGTATGCGCCAAACGTACCACAGCCTCAGAAATCATTTTGGACGCACCTGATGGAACTCCATGGTGATGTGGGTCATGTGGAATGTTGTTTCAGTCCGTTTGAAGATAGTGTCGGTGTTGGTGCAAGTTAGGTGCACGGTTTGCGCCAAACATAACGTAGGCTGGAAAATCATTTTAGGGCCACTCGATGGTACTCCTAGGTGATGAGGCTCAAGTGGAAGCTTGACTTAGTTCATTTGGAGATAGTCCTAATCTTGATGCAAGACAGGTGCACGGTTGGCACCGAATGTACCACAGCCTCATAAAGTTTTGGAGGCACTGGATGGAACAACTAGGTGACGTGGGCCTTATGGAATCTCGTTTCGGTCCATTTGGAAACAGTGTTAGTGTCGGTGCAAGATAGGTGCACAGATTGCGCCAAACATACCATAGGCTCAGAAATCATTTTGTATACCCCTGGTGGTACTCCTTGGTGGCGAGGCTCAAGTGGAAGCTCGATTTAGTTCATTTGAAGATAGTGTTAATCTTGATGCAAGATAGGGGCACGGTTGGCGCCGAACGTACCATAGGCTTAGAAATCATTTTGGACACACTCGATGGAATTCCTAGGTGACGTGGGACATGTGGAATCTCGTTTCAGTTCGTTTGGAGGTAGTGTTAGTGTCGGTGCATGATTGGTGCACTATTTGCACCAAATGTACCATAGGCTCAAAAATCATTTTGGACGCACCTGATGGTACTCCAAGATAATAAGGCTCAAGTGGAAGCTCAATTTAGTCCGTTTAGAGATAGTGCTAGTCCTGAAACAAGATAGGTGCACGGTATGCAATGAACTTAGGCTCAGAAATTCTTTTGGACGCACCCGATGGAACTCCTAGGTGACGTGGGTCTTGTGGAATCTTGTTTCGGTTCGTTTGGAGACAATGTCAGTGTCGGTACAAGATAGGTGCAGGGTTGCGCCAAACATACCATAGGCTCTGAAATCATTTTGGACGCACCCGATCGAACTCCTAGGTGAGGTGGGTCTTGTAGAATCTCATTTCAGTTCGTTTGGAGGCAGTGTTGGTGTCAGTGCAAGATAGGTGCGCTGTTTGCACCAAACGTACCATAGGCTCAGAAATCATTTTGGACGCACCTAATGGTACTCCAAGGTATTGAGGCTTAAGTGGAAGCTTGATTTAGTTTGTTTGGAGATAGTGCTAATCCTGACGCAAGATTGGTGCACAGTTTGCACCGAACGTATCACAGGCTCAGAAATTGTTTTGGACGCACCCGATGGAACTCCTAGGTGACGTGGGTCATTTGGAATCTCATTTCGGTCCGTTTGGAGACATGTCAGTGTCAGTGCAAGATAGGTGCTGGTTTTGCACTGAACAGACCATAGGCTCAGAAATCATTTTGGATGCACCCGATGGAACTCCTTGGTGACATGGGTCATGTGGAATCTCATTTCGCTCCGTTTGGAGACAGTGTCAGTGTGAGTGCAAGATAGGTGCAGGGTTTGCGCCGAATAGACCATAGGCTCAGAAATCATTTTGGATACCCCTGGTGGTACTCCTAGTGGCGAGGCTCAAGCGGAAGCTCGATTCAGTTCTTTTCGAGATCGTGCTAATCTTGACGCAAGATAGGGACACAGTTTGCGCCGAACATACCACAAGCTTAGAAATTATTTTGGACACGCCCGATGGAACTCCTAGGTGATGTGGGTCATGTGGAATCTTGTTTCAGTCCGTTTGGAGGCAGTGCTAGTGTCGGTGCAAGATAATAGGGCTCAAGTGGAAGCTTGATTTGGTCTGTTTGAAGATAGTTTTAATCTTGATGCAAGATCGGTGCACGGTTTGCACCGAACGTGTCATAGGCTCAGAAATTCTTTTGGACGCACCCGATGGAACTCCTAGGTGACGTGGGTCTTGTGGACTCTCGTTTTGGTCTGTTTGGAGACAGTGTCAATGTCAGTGCAAGAGAGGTACAGGGTTTGCGCCAAACAAACCATAGGCTCAGAAATCGTTTTGGAAGCACCCACCCGATGGAACTACTAGGTGACGTGGGTCATGTGGAATCTCATTTTAGTCCGTTTGGAGGCAGCATTAGTGTCGGTGCAAGATAGGTGCAATATTTGCACCAAATGTATCGTAGGCTCATAAATCATTTTGGACGCACCCGATGGAACTCCAAAGTGACATGGGTATTGTGGAATCCCGTTTCGGTCCGTTTGGAGACAGAGTTAGTGTCGGTGCAACATAGTTGCAGGGTTTGCGCCAAACATGCCATATGCTCAGAAATCATTTTAAATGCAGCCGATGGTACTCCTAAGTGGTGCGGCTCAAGTGGAAGCTTGATTTATTCGGTTTTGATATAGTGCTAATCCTGATGTAAGATAAGTGCCCCGTTTGTGCCAAATGTACCATAGGCTCAGAAATTGTTTTGGACACACCCGATGGAAGTCCTAGGCGACGTGGGTCTGGTGGAATCTCATTTTTGTCCGATTGGAGATAGTGCTAGTGTTGGTGCAAGATAGGTGCACAGTTTGTGCCAAACATACCAAAGGGTCAGAAATCGTTTTGGACGCACCAACTGGCACTCCGAGGTAATGCAGCTCAATTAGAAGCTCAATTCAGTCCGTTTAGGGAGAGTGGAAATCTTGATGCAAGATCGGTGCACGGTTTGCACCGAACGTACCACAGGCTTAGAAATCGCTTTGGACGCACCCGAAGGGAACTCCTAGGTGACGTGGGTCTTGTGGAATGTCATTTCATTCTATTTGGAGACAGTGTTAGTGTCGGTGCAAGATAGGTGCAGGGTTTGCGCCAAACTTACCACAGGCTCAAAAATCATCTTGGACGCACCCGACGTGGGTCTTGTGGAATCTCGTTTCGGTCTGTTCGGAGATAGTGTTAGTGTCTGTGCAAGATAGTGCAGGGTTAGTGCCGAACATACTAGAGGCTCAGAAGTCATTTTGGACATATCCGATGGTACTCCTAAGTGATGAGGCTCAAGTGGAAGCTCGATTCAGTCCGTTCGGAGGTAGTGCAAACCTTGAGGCAGGTTAGGAGTACTGTTTGCGACGCACATACCAGAGGCTTAAAAATCATTTTGGATGCACCCGATGGAACTCCAAGGTGACATGGGTCATGTGGAATCTTGTTTCGGTCCATTTGGAGATATTGTTGGTGTGGATGCAAGATAGGTGCATGGTTTGTGCCAACATACCATGGGCTCAGAAATCATTTTGGACACACCCAATGGTACTCATAGGTGACGAGGCTCAAGTGGAAGCTTCGTTCAGTTCGTTTGGAGATAGTGCCAATCTTGACGCAAGCTAGGTGCACGGTATGCACCAAACGTACCACAGCCTCAGAAATCATTTTGGACGCACCTGATGGAACTCCATGGTGACGTGGGTCATGTGGAATGTTGTTTCGGTCTGTTTGAAGATAGTGTCGGTGTTGGTGCAAGTTAGGTGCACAGTTTGCGCCAAACATAACGTAGACTGGAAAATCATTTTAGGGGCACTCGATGGTACTTCTAGGTGATGAGGCTCAAGTGGAAGCTTGACTTAGTTCATTTGGAGATAGTCCTAATCTTGATGCAAGACAGGTGCACGGTTGGCACCGAATGTACCACAGCCTCATAAAGTTTTGGAGGCAGTGGATGGAACAACTTGGTGACGTGGGTCTTGTGGAATCTCGTTTCGGTCCATTTGGAGACAGTGTTAGTGTCGGTGCAAGATAGGTGCATAGTTTGCGCCAAACATACCATAGGCTCAGAAATCATTTTGGATACCCCTAGTGGTACTCCTAGGTGGCGAGGCTCAAGGTGAAGCTCGATTCAGTTCGTTTGGAGATAGTGCTAATCCTGGCGCAAGATAGGGGCACGGTTTGCGTCGAACATACCACAAGCTCAGAAATTGTTTTGGACACACCCGATGGAACTCCTAGGTGATGTGGGTCATGTGGAATCTCATTTTGGTCCGTTTGGAGGCAGTGTTAGTGTTGGTGCAAGATAATAGGGCTCAAGTGGAAGCTCGATTTAGCCTGTTTAAAGATTGTTTTAATCTTGACGCAAGATCGGTGCACGGTTTGCACCGAACGTGTCATAGGCTCAGAAATTCTTTTGGACGCACCCGATGGAACTCCTAGGTGACGTGGGTCTTGTGGAATCTCGTTTCAGTCCGTTTGGAGACAGTGTCAATGTCGGTGCAAGAGAGGTACAGGGTTTGCGCCAAACGAACCATAGGCTCAGAAATCATTTTGGAAGCACCCGATGGAACTCCTAGGTGACGTGGGTCAAGTGGAATCTCATTTAAGTCCGTTTGGAGGCATCGTTAGTGTCGGTGCAAGATAGGTGCACTATTTGCACCAAACGTATCATAGGCTCATAAATCATTTTGGACGCACCAGATGGAACTCCTAGGTGACGTGGGTATTGTGGAATCTCGTTTCAGTCCGTTTGAAGACAGTGTTAGTGTCGGTGCAACATAGTTGCAGGGTTTGCGCCAAACATACCATATGCTCAGAAATTATTTTAAACGCACCCGATGGTACTCCTAAGTGGTGAGGCTCAAGTGGAAGCTTGATTTATTCGGTTTTGATATAGTGCTAATCCTGATGCAAGATAAGTGCCCGTTTTTGCCAAACGTACCACAGGCTCAGAAAATGTTTTGGACACACCCGATGGATGTCCTAGGAAACGTGGGTCATGTGGAATCTTGTTTTTGTCCATTTGGAGATAGTGCTAGTGTTGGTGCAAGATAGGTGCACGGTTTGTGCCAAACATACCAAAGGGTCAGAAATCATTTTGGACGCACCCGTTGGCACTTTGAGGCAAGATTGGTGCATGGTTTGCACCGAAAGTACCACAGGCTCAGAAATTGCTTTGGACGCACCCGACGGAACTCCTAGGTGACGTGGGTCTTGTGGAATGTCATTTCGGTCTATTTGGAGACCGTGTTAGTGTCGGTGCAAGATAGGTGTAGGGTTTGCGCTAAACATACCACAGGCTCAAAAATCATCTTGGACGCACCCGACGTGGTTCTTGTGGAATCTCGTTTCGGTCTTTTTGGAGATAGTGTTAGTGTCGGTGCGAGATAGGTGCAGTGTTTGCACCAAACATACTAGAGGCTCATAGGTCATTTTGGACGCATCTGATGGTACTTCTAAGTGATGAGGCTCAAGTGGAAGCTTGATTCAGTCTGTTTAGAGGTAGTGCTAACCTTGAGACAAGTTCAGAGCACTGTTTGCGACAAACGTACCATAGGCTCAAAAATTATTTTGGATGCACTCGATGGAACTCCAAGGTGACATGGGTCATGTGGAATCTTGTTTTGGTCCATTTGGACATTTTGTTGGTGTCGGTGCAAGATAAGTGCACGGTTTGTGCCAACATACCATTGGCTCAGAAATCATTTTGCACACACCCAATGGTACTCCTAGGTGACGGGGCTTAAGTGGAAGCTTCACTCAGTTCGTTTGGAGATGGTGCTAATCTTGACGCAAGATAGGTGCACTGTTTGTGCCAAACGTACCACAACATCAGAAATCATTTTGGACGCACTTGATGGAACTCCATGGTGACATGGGTCATGTGGAATGTTGTTTCGGTCCGTTTGAAGATAGTGTCGGTGTTGGTGCAAGTTAGGTGCACGGTTTGCGCCAAACATAACGTAGGCTCAAAAATCATTTTAGGGGCACTCGATCGTACTCCTAGGTGATGAGGCTCAAGTGGAAGCTTTGACTTAGTTCGTTTGGAGATAGTCCTAATCTTGATGCAAGATAGGTGCACGGTTTGCACCGAACATACCACAACCTCATAAAGTTTTGGAGGAACTGGATGGAACAACTAGGTGACGTGGGTCTTGTGGAATCTTGCTTTGGTCCATTTGGAGACAGTGTTAGGGTCGGTGCAAGATAGGTGCACAGTTTTTGCTAAACATACCACAGGCTCTGAAATCATTTTGGATACCCCCGGTGGTACTCCTAGGTGACAAGGCTCAAGTGGAAGCTCGATTTAGTTTGTTTGAAGATAGTGTTCATCTTGATGCAAGATAGGGGCACGGTTGGTGCCGAACGTACCATAGGCTCAGAAATCATTTTGGACACACTCGATGGAATTCCTAGGTGATGTGGGACATGTGGAATCTTGTTTCGGTTCGTTTGAAGGTAGTGTTAGTGTCGGTGCATGATTGGTGCACTATTTGCACCAAATGTACCATAGGCTCAAAAATCATTTTGGACGCACCTGATGGTACTCCAAGATAACAAGGCTCAAGTGGAAGCTCAATTTAGTCCGTTTAGAGATAGTGCTAGTCCTGAAACAAGACAGGTGCACGGTATGCAACGAACTTAGGGTCAAAAATTCTTTTGGACGCACCCAATGGAACTCCTAGGTGACATGGGTCTTGTGGAAACTTGTTTCGGTTCGTTTGGAGACAGTGTCAGTGTCGGTACAGGATAGGTGCAGGGTTGCGCCAAACATACCATAGGCTCAGAAATCGTTTTAGACACACCCGATCGAACTCCTAGGTGAGGTGGGTCTTGTGGAATCTCATTTCAGTTCATTTGGAGGCAGTGTTGGTGTCAGTGCAAGATAGGTGCGCTGTTTGCACCATACGTACCATAGGCTCAGAAATCGTTTTGGACGCACCTGATGGTACTCCAAGGTATTGAGGCTTAAGTGGAAGCTCGATTTAGATTGTTTGGAGATAGTGCTAATCCTGACGCAAGATAGGTGCACAGTTTGCACCGAATGTATCATAGGCTCATAAATTGTTTTGGACGCACCCGATGGAACACCTAGGTGACGTGGGTCATTCAGAATCTCATTTCGGTCCGTTTGGAGACATGTCAGTGTCAGTGCAAGATAGGTGCAGGTTTTGCGCTGAACAGACCATCGGCTCAGAAATCATTTTGGACGCACCCGATGGAACTCCTTGGTGACATGGGTCATGTGGAATCTCATTTCGGTCCATTTGGAGACAGTGTCAGTGTCAGTGCAAGATAGGTGCAGGGTTTGCGCCGAATAGACCATAGGCTCAGAAATTGTTTTGGACGCACCAGATGGAACTCCTAGTTGACGTGGTTCATGTAGAAACTCGTTTTGGTCCGTTTGGAAATAGTGCAAGTGTAGTGCAGGATAGGTGCACGATTTGCATCAAACGTACCATAGGCTCCGAAATCATTTTGGAAGCACCCGATGGTACTCCAAGGTACTGAGGCTCACGTGGAAGCTCGATTTAGTCCATTTGGAGATAGCGCTAAACTTGACGCAAGATAGGTGTTGTACGGTTTGCGCTGAACGTACCACAACCTCAGAAATCATTTTAGATGCACCCGATGGAACTCCATGGTGACGTGGGTCATGTGGAATCGTGTATTGGTCCGTTTGGAGATAGTGCTGGTGTCGGTGTAAGATAGGTGCACGGTTTGTGCCAAACATACCATAGGCTTAGAAATTATTTTGGACGCACCTGATGGAATTCCTAGGTGACATGGGTCTTGTGGAATCTCGTTTTGGTCCGTTTGGAGACAGTGTAAGTGTCGGTGCAAGATAGGCGCAGGGTTTGCGCCAAACATACCATAGGCTCAGAAATCATTTTGGACGCACCTGATGGAACTCCTAGGTGACATGGGTCATGTGGAATCTCGGTTCAGTCCGTTTGGAGGCATTGTTAGTGTCAGTGCAAGAAAGGTGCACTATTTGCGCCAAACGCATCGTAGGCTCATAAATCATTTTAGACGCACCCGATGGAACTTCTAGGTGACGTGGGTATTGTGGAATCTTGTTTCGGTCCATTTGGAGATAGTGTTAGTGTCGGTGCAAGATAGTTGCAGGGTTTGCACCAAACATACCATATGCTCAGAAATCATTTTAGACGCACCCGAAGGTACTCCTATGTGATGAGGCTCAAGTGGAAGCTTGATTTATTCTATTTTGAGATAGTGCTAATCCTGATGCAAGATAGATGCCCTGTTTGTGCCAAATGTACCATAGACTCTAAAATTATTTTAGACACACCCGATGGAACTCCTAGGCGACGTGGGTCTTGTGGAACCTCGTTTTGGTCCATTTTTAGACAGTGCTAGTGTTGGTGCAACATAGGTGCACGGTTTGTGCCAAACATACCAAAGGGTCAGAAATCATTTTAGACGCACCTGATGGCACTCCAAGGTAATGAGGCTCAAGCAGAAGCTCAGTTCAGTCCATCTAGAGAGAGTGGTAATCTTGACGCAAGATAAGTGCATGGTTTGCACTGAACATACACAAGCTCATAAATCGTTTTGGATGCACCCGACAGAACTCCTAGGTGACGTGGGTCTTGTGGAATGTCATTTTGGTCTATTTGGAGATAGTGTTAGTGTCGATGCAAGATAGGTGCAGGGTTTGCACCAAACATACCACAGGCTCAAAAATCGTCTTGGACGCACCCGACGTGGGTCTTGTAGAATCACGTTTCAGTCTATTTGGAGATAGTGTTAGTGTCGGTGCAAGATAGGTGCAGGGTTTGCGCCAAACATACTAGAGGCTCAGAAGTCATTTTGGACGCATCCGATGGTACTCCTATGTGATGAGGCTCCAGTGGAAGCTCGATTCAGTCCGTTCGAAGGTAGTGCTAACCTTGAGGCAAGTTAGGAGCACTGTTTGCGATGAATGTACCACAGGCTCAAAAATCATTTCGGATGCACCCGATGGAACTCTAAGGTGACATGGGTCATGTGGAATCTTGTTTTGGTCCATTTGGAGATATTGTTGGTGTCGGTGACAGATAGTTGCATGGTTTGTGCCGAACATACTGTAGGCTTAGAAATCATTTTGGACACACCCAATGGTACTCCTAGGTGACGAGGCTCAAGTGGAAGCTTCATTCAGTTCGTTTGGAGATAGTGCTAATCTTGATGCAAGATAGGTACACTGTTTGCGCCGAACATACCACAGCCTTAGAAATCGTTCTAGATGCACCCGATGGAACTCCATGATGACATGGGTCATGTTGAATGTTGTGGTCCGTTTGAAGATAGTGTTGCTATTGGTGAAAGTTTGGTGCACGGTTTGCGCCAAACATACCCTAGGCTCAGAAATCATTTTGGGACACCCGATGGTACTTCTAGGTGATGAGACTCAAGTGGAAGCTTGACTTAGTTCGTTCGGAGATAGTCCTAATCTTGACGCAAGATAGATGCTCGGTTTGCACCGAATGTACCACAGCCTCAGAAATCATTTTGGACGCCAAATGGAACTACTAGGTGATGTAGGTCTTGTGGAATCTTGTTTCTGTCCATTTGGAGACAGTGTTAGTGTCGGTGCAAGATAGGTGCATAGTTTCCACCAAACATACCATAGGCCCAGAAATCATCTTGGACGCCCCCGATGGTAGTCCATGATAATGAGGCTCAACTAGAAGCTCGATTTAGTCCGTTTGGAGAGAGTGCTAATCTTGACGCAAGATAGGTGCACGGTTTACACTGAACATATCACAGGCTCAAAAATTATTTTGGATGCACCCAATGGAATTCCTAGGTGACGAGGGTCATGTGGAATCTCATTTCGGTCTATTTGAAGATAGTGTAAGTGTCGGTGCAAGATAGGTGCACGATTTGCGCCAAATGTACCATAGGCTCAGAAATCATTTTGGACGCACCCGATAGTACTCCAAGGTAATGAGGCTCAAGTGGAAGCTCGATCCAATTCATTTGGAGAAGTGCCAATCTTGACGCAAGATAAGTGCACCGTTTGCGCCAAATGTACCATAAGCTCAGAAATTGTTTTGGACACACCCAATAGTACTCCTAGTTGACGAGGCTCAAGTGAAAGCTAGATTAGGTCTGTTTGGAGATAGTGCTAATCTGGATGCAAGATAGGTGCACAGTTTGCGCCAAACAGACCACTGGCTCAGAAATCATTTTGGACGCACTGAATGGAACTATTAGGTGACGTGGGTCTTGTAGAATCTCGTTTTGCTCCATTTAAAGACAGTGTTAGTGTCGGTGCAAGATAGGTGTACTGTTTGCGTCAAACATACCATAGGCTCAGAAATCATTTTGGACACACCCGATGCCACTCCTAGTCCTAGGTGACAAGGCTCAAGTGGAAGCTTGATTCAGTTCGTTTGGAGATAGTGCTAATCTTGGTACAAGATAGGTGCACTGTTTCCGCCGAACGTACCATAGGCTCAGAAATCATTTTAGACACATATGATGGAACTCCTAGATGACGTGGGTCATGTGGAATCTCGTTTCGGTTCGTTTGGAGCAGTATTATTGTCGGTGCAAGATAGCTGCACGATTTGCGCCAAATGTACCATAGCCTCAGAAATCATTTTGGACGCACCCGGTGGTACTCCTAGTTGACAAGGCTCAAGTGGAAGCTTGATTGAGTTCGTTTGGAGATAGTGCTAATCTTGACACAAGATAGTTGCATGATTTGCGCCGAACGTACCATGGGCTCAGCAATCATTTGGGACACACCGATGGAACTCCAAGGTGGCGTGGGTCTTGTGGAATCTCGTTTAGGTCCATTTGGAGACAGTGTTAGTTTTGGGGCAAGATAGCTGCAGGGTTTGCGCCAAACATACCATAGGCTCAGAAATCATTTTGGACGCACCCAATAGAACTCTTAGGAGACATCAGTCATGTGGAATCTCGTTTTTGTTTGTTTGGAGAGAGTGCTAGTGTCGGTGCAAGATAGGTGCACGGATTGCGCAAAACGTACCGTAGGGTCTGATATCATTTTGGACACACCCAATGGTACTCCTAGGAGGGGCGGGTTCTGTGGAATCTCGTTTTGGTTCATTTAGAGATAGTGCTAATCTTGACGCAAGATAGGTGCATGGTTTGCGCTAAACGTACTTGAGGCATATGGAATCTCGTTTCAGTCCATTCGGAGATAGTGTTAGTGTCGGTGCTAGATAGGTGCACGGTTAGCGCCAAATGTACATTAGGCTAGGAAATCATTTTGAACGCACCGATGGTACTCCCAGGTGATGAACCTCATGTGAAAGCTCGATTTAGTCTGTTCAGAGATAGTGCTAATCTTGATGCAAGATAGGTGCACGGTTTGTGCCGAATGTACCACAACATCTTAAATCATTTTGAACGCACCTGATGGAACTCCATTGTGACTTGGGTCATGTGGAATCTCATTTTCGTCTGTTTGGAGATAGAGTTGGTGTCGTAGCAAGTTAGGTGCATGGCTTGTACCAAACATACCGTAGGCTCAGAAATCCTTTTGGACGCACCCGATTGTACTACTATGTGACGTGGGTCTTGTGGAATCTTGTTTCGGTCCGTTTGGAGACAGTGTGAGTGCCAGTGCAAGATAGGTGCACAGTTTGCGCGAAACAAACCATAGGCTTAGAAATCATTTTGGACGTACCCGGTGGTACTCTTAGTGACGTGGCTCTAGTGGAAGCTCGATTCAGTTCGTTTGGAGAGTGTGCTAGTCTTGATGCAAGATAGGTGCACAGTTTGCGCTGAACATACTATAGGCTCAGAAATCATTTTAGACACACCTGATGGAACTCCTCGGTGATGTGGGTCATATGGAATCTTGTTTCGGTTCGTTTGGAGACAGTGTTAGTGTCGGTGCAACATAGGTGCATGATTTGCGCCAAATGTACCATAGGCTCATAAATCATTTTAGACACACCCGATTGTACTCTTAGGTGACGAGGCTCAAGTGGAGGCTCGATTCAGTTCATTTGGAGACAAGGCTAGTCTTGATGCAAGATAGGAGCACAGTTTGTGCCAAACATACCACAGGCTCATAAATCATTATGGACGCACCCATTGGTACTCTTAGGTGACGAGGCTCAAGTGGAAGCTCGATTCAATTTGTTTGGAGATAGTGCTAACCTTAACGCAAGATTGGTGCACGGTCTGCACCGAACATACCACATGCTCAGAAATCATTTTGGACACACCCGATGGAACTCCTATGTGACATGGGTCATGTGGAATCTTGTTTCGATCCATTTGGAGATAGTGTTAGTGTTAGTGCAAGATAGGTAGATGATTTGCGCAAGACGTATCATAGGCTTAGAAATCATTCTGGACACACCCGATGTAACTCCATGGTGATGTGGGTCATGTGGAATCTCGTTTTGGTCCATTTGGAGATAGTGTTGATGTCGGTGCATGATAGGTGCATGGTTTGCACCAAACATACCGTAGGGTCATAAATCATTTTGGATGCACCTGGTTGCACTCTTACGTGACAAGGCTCTAGTGGAAGCTCGATTCAGTTCATTCAGAGATAGTGCTAGTCTTGATGCAAGATAGGTGCACGGTTTGCCACCGAACGTACCATAGGCCTAGAAATCATTTTGGTCACGCTAGATGGAACTCCTAGGTGACATGGGTCATGTGGAAAACTCGTTTCGGTCCGTTTGGAGATAGTGTTAGTCTCGGTGCAAGATAGGTGCACGATTTGCGCCGAACGTACCATAGGCTCGGAAATCATTTTGGACACACTAGATGGAACTCCTAGGTGACGTGGGTCATGTGGAATCTTGTTTAGGTCCGTTTGGATACAGTGTCAGTGTCGGTGCAAGATAGGTGCACAATTTGCGCCAGACGAACCATAGGCTCAGAAATCATTTTGGACGCATCCAATGGAACTGCATGGTGACGTGGGTCATATGGAATCATGTTACTGTCCGCTTCGAGATAGTGTTGGTGTCGTTGCAAGATAGGTACACGGTTTGTGCCAAATATGCCGTAGGCTTAGAAATCATTTTGGACGCAACAGGTGTTACTCTTAGGTGACGAGGCTCAAGTGGAAGCTCGATTTAGTTTGTTTGGACATAGTGCTAATCTTGACGTAAGATAGGTGCACGGTTTGCGCTGAACATACCATAAGCTCATAAATCATTTTGGACGCACTCGGTGGAACTCCTAAGTGACGTGGGTCATGTGGAAAACTCGTTTCGGTCCGTTTGGAGATAGTGTTAGTCTCGGTGCAAGATAGGTGCACGATTTGCTCCGAACGTACCACAGGCTTAGAAATCATTTTGGGTCATGTGGAATCTCGTTTTGGTTCGCTTGGAGATGGTGCTAGTGTCGGTACAAGATAGGTGCATGGTTTTTGCGCCAGATAAACCATCAGCACCGAAATTGTTTTGGACACACCCGATGGTACACCTATGTGGCGAGGCTCAAGTAGAAGCTCGATTCATTTGGAGACAATGCTAATGTTGATGCAAGATAGGTGCATGGTTTGTGCCGAATGTACTAGAGGCTCAAAAATCATTTTGGTCACACCCGATGGAACTCCTAGGTGACGTGGGTCATGTGGAATCTCGTTTTAGTCCGATTGGAGACAGTGTTAGTGTCTGTGCTAAAGTGGACGCACCCAATGGTACTCCAAGGTAATGAGGCTAAAGTGGAAGCTCGTTTCAATTCGTTTGGAGACAGTGCTAGTCTTGACGCAAGATAGGTGCACGGGTTGCGCTGAACAGACCACAGGCTCAGAAATCATTTTGCACACACTTGATGGAACTCCTTGGTGATGTGAGTCCAATGGAATCTTGTTTCGGTCCATTTGGAGATAGTGTTAGTATCGGTGCAAGACAGGTGCATGATTTGCGCCATACATACCACAAGCTCAAAAATTGTTTTGGACGCATTCGATGGAACTGCATGGTGACGTGGGTCATGTGGAATCTCGTTTTGGAGGTAGTGTTGGTGTTGGTGCAAGATATGTGCATGGTTTGCACCAAACATACCATAGGCTCATAAATCGTTTTGGACGTACCCGGTGGTAAAGTTTTATTCAATTCGTTTGGAGATAGTGCTAATCTTAACGCAAGATAGGTGCACGGTTGGCGCCGAACATACCACATGCTCAGAAATCGATTTGGACACAACCGGTGGAACTCCTATGTGACATGGGTCATGTGGAATCTCGTTTTGGTCCGTTCGGAGATAGTGTTAGTATCGGTGCAAGATAGGTGCGCGATTTGCGCCAGACATATCATAGGCTTAGAGATCATTTTGGACGCACCCGATGTAACTCCATGTTGACGTGGGTCATGTGGAATCTTGTTTTGGTCCGGTTGGAGATAGTGTTATTGTCGGTGCATGATAGGTGCATGGTTTGCTCCAAACATACCGTAGGCTCAGAAATCATTTTGGACGCACCCGATGGTACTCTTAGGTGACAAGGCTCTAGTGGAAGCTGGATTCAGTTCGTTCAAAGATAGTGCTAGTCTTGACACAACATAGGTGCACGGTTTGCGCCGAATGTACCACAAGCCTAGAAATCATTTTGGTCACGCCAGATGGAACTCCTAGGTGACGTGGGTCATGTGGAATCTCGTTTCAGTCCGTTTAGAAATAGTGTTAGTGTCTGTGCAAGATAGATGCCCGATTTGCGCCAAATGTACCATAGGCTCAGAAATCATTTGGACGAACCCAATGGTACTAAAAGGTAACGAGGCTCAAGTGGAAGCTCGATTAAGTTAGTTTGGCAACAGTGCTAATCTTGACGCAAGATAGGTGCACGGTTTGTGCCGAACTTACCACAGGCTCAGAAATCATTTTGGACGCACTAGATGGAACTCCTAGGTGACGTGGGTCATGTGGAATCTTGTTTAGGTCCGTTTGGATACAGTGTCAGTGTCGGTGCAAGATAGGTGCACAATTTGCGCCAGACGAACCATAGGCTCAGAAATCATTTTGGACGCATCCAATGGAACTGCATGGTGACGTGGGTCATATGGAATCATGTTACTGTCCGCTTCGAGATAGTGTTGGTGTCGTTGCAAGATAGGTACACGGTTTGTGCCAAATATGTCGTAGGCTTAGAAATCTTTTTGGACGCAACAGGTGTTACTCTTAGGTGACGAGGCTCAAGTGGAAGCTCGATTTAGTTTGTTTGGACATAGTGCTAATCTTGACGTAAGATAGGTGCACGGTTTGCGCTGAACATACCATAAGCTCATAAATCATTTTGGACGCACTCGGTGGAACTCCTAAGTGACGTGGGTCATGTGGAAAACTCGTTTCGGTCCGTTTGGAGATAGTGTTAGTCTCGGTGCAAGATAGGTGCACGATTTGCTCCGAACGTACCACAGGCTTAGAAATCATTTTGGGTCATGTGGAATCTCGTTTTGGTTCGCTTGGAGATGGTGCTAGTGTCGGTACAAGATAGGTGCATGGTTTTTGCGCCAGATAAACCATCAGCACCGAAATTGTTTTGGACACACCCGATGGTACACCTATGTGGCGAGGCTCAAGTAGAAGCTCGATTCATTTGGAGACAATGCTAATGTTGATGCAAGATAGGTGCATGGTTTGTGCCGAATGTACTAGAGGCTCAAAAATCATTTTGGTCACACCCGATGGAACTCCTAGGTGACGTGGGTCATGTGGAATCTCGTTTTAGTCCGATTGGAGACAGTGTTAGTGTCTGTGCTAAAGTGGACGCACCCAATGGTACTCCAAGGTAATGAGGCTAAAGTGGAAGCTCGTTTCAATTCGTTTGGAGACAGTGCTAGTCTTGACGCAAGATAGGTGCACGGGTTGCGCTGAACAGACCACAGGCTCAGAAATCATTTTGCACACACTTGATGGAACTCCTTGGTGATGTGAGTCCAATGGAATCTTGTTTCGGTCCATTTGGAGACAGTGTTAGTATCGGTGCAAGACAGGTGCATGATTTGCGCCATACATACCACAAGCTCAAAAATTGTTTTGGACGCATTCGATGGAACTGCATGGTGACGTGGGTCATGTGGAATCTCGTTTTGGAGGTAGTGTTGGTGTTGGTGCAAGATATGTGCATGGTTTGCACCAAACATACCATAGGCTCATAAATCGTTTTGGACGTACCCGGTGGTAAAGTTTTATTCAATTCGTTTGGAGATAGTGCTAATCTTAACGCAAGATAGGTGCACGGTTGGCGCCGAACATACCACATGCTCAGAAATCGATTTGGACACAACCGGTGGAACTCCTATGTGACATGGGTCATGTGGAATCTCGTTTTGGTCCGTTCAGAGATAGTGTTAGTATCGGTGCAAGATAGGTGCGCGATTTGCGCCAGACATATCATAGGCTTAGAGATCATTTTGGACGCACCCGATGTAACTCCATGTTGACGTGGGTCATGTGGAATCTTGTTTTGGTCCGGTTGGAGATAGTGTTAGTGTCGGTGCATGATAGGTGCATGGTTTGCTCCAAACATACCATAGGCTCAGAAATCATTTTGGACGCACCCGATGGTACTCTTAGGTGACAAGGCTCTAGTGGAAGCTGGATTCAGTTCGTTCAAAGATAGTGCTAGTCTTGACACAACATAGGTGCACGGTTTGCGCCGAATGTACCACAAGCCTAGAAATCATTTTGGTCACGCCAGATGGAACTCCTAGGTGACGTGGGTCATGTGGAATCTCGTTTCAGTCCGTTCAGAAATAGTGTTAGTGTCTGTGCAAGATAGATGCCCGATTTGCGCCAAATGTACCATAGGCTCAGAAATCATTTGGACGAACCCAATGGTACTAAAAGGTAACGAGGCTCAAGTGGAAGCTCGATTAAGTTAGTTTGGCAACAGTGCTAATCTTGACGCAAGATAGGTGCACGGTTTGTGCCGAACTTACCACAGGCTCAGAAATCATTTTGGACACACCCGATGGAACTCCTAGGTGATGTGGGTCATGTGGAATCTTGTTTCGGTCCATTTGGAGACAGTGCTAGTGTTGGTGCAAGATAGGTGCACCATTTGCGCCAGACATACCATAGGCTCAGAAATCATTTTGGACGCATCCATTGGGACTCCATGGTGATGTGGGTCATGTGGAATCTCGTTTTGGTCCGCTTTGAGATAGTGTTGGTGTCGGTGCAAGATAGGTACACGGTTTGTGCCAAATATACCGTAGGCTTAAAAATCGTTTTGGTCACGCTAGATGGTACTCTTATGTGACGAGGCTCAAGTGGAAGCTCGATTTAGTTTGTTTAGAGATAGTGCTAATCTTGACGCAAGATAGATGCACGGTTTGCGCCGAACGTACCACAGGCTCAGAAATCATTTTGGACACACCAAATGGAACTCCTAAGTGACATGGGTCTTGTGGAATCTTGTTTCGGCCTGTTTGGAGAGAGTGTTAGTGTTGGTGCAAGATAGGTGCACAGTTTGCACAAAACATACCAAAGGCCCAGAAATCATTTTGGATGCACTTGGTAGTACAGCAAGGTGACGAGGCACAAGTGGAAGATCGATTTTGTTCGTTTGGAGATAGTGCTAATCTTGATGCAAGATAGGTGCATGGTTTGTGCTGAACGTACCACAGGCTCAGAAATCATTTTGGAAACACCCGATGGAACTCCAAGGTGACGTTAGTCATGTGGAATCTCGTTTTGGTCCTATTGGAGAAAGTGTTAGTGTCGGCGTGAGATTGGTGCACAATTTGCACCAAACATACCGTAGGATTAGAAATTGTTTTGGACGCACCCGACGGAACTCCTAGCTGGCGTGGGTTTTGTGGAATCTCGTTTTTGTTCATTTGGAGATAGTGCTAATCTTGACGCAAGATTGGTGCATGGTTTGCGTCGAACGTACCACAGGCCCAGAAATCATTTTGGACACACCTGATGGAACTCTTACGTGAAGTGGGTCATGTCAAATCTCATTTTGGTCCATTTGGAGACAGTGTTACTGTCGGTGAGAGATGGGTGCATGATTTGCACCAAACGGACCATAGGCTTAGAAATTGTTTTGGATGCCCCCGATGGTACACTAAGGTAACGAGGCTCAAGTGGAAGCTAGATTTAGTCCGTTTGGAGATCGTGCTAATCTTGATGCAAGATAGGTGCACGGTTTGCACCGAACGTATCACAGGCTTAAAAATTGTTTTGGACGCATCCGATGGAACTCCTAGGTGTCGTGGGTCATGTGGAATCTCATTTCGGTCCGTTTGGAGATAGTTTTAGTGTTGGTGCAAGATAGGTGAACAGTTTGCACCAAACGTACCATAGGCTTAGAAATCATTTTGGACGCACATGATGGTACTCCAAGGCAATGGGGCTCTAGAGGAAGCTCAATTCAGTTCGTTTGGAGAGTGCTAATCTTGACGGAAGATAGGTGCATGGCTTGCTCTGGATGTACCACAGGCTCAGAAATCATTTTGGACACACCCAATGAAACTCCTTGGTGACATGGATCATGTAGAATCTCGTTTCGGTCCATTTGGAGCAGTGTTAGTATCGGTGCACGATTTGCGCCAAACATACCATAGGCTCAGAAATCGTTTTGGACGCACCCAATGCTAGTCCATGGTAATGAGGCTCATGTGGAAGCTCGATTCAGTTCATTTGGAGACAGTGCTAGCCTTGACGCAGGATAGGTGCACGGTTTGCGCCGAACATACCACAGACTCAGAAATCATTTTGGACACACCCAATGGAACTCCTAGGTGATGTGGGTCATGTGGAATCTTTTTTCGTCCGTTTGGACACAGTGTTAGTGTAGGTGCAAGATAGGCACACGATTTGCGCCAGACATACCACAGGCTCAGAAATTGATTTGCACGCATCCGATGAAACTCCATGGTGTTGTGGGTCATGTGGAATGTCATTTTGGTCCGTTTGGAGATAGTGTTGGTGTTGGTGCAAGATAGGTGCACAATTTGTGCCAAACATAACATAGGCTTAGAAATCATTTTGGACGCACCCGGTGGTACTCCTAGGTGACGAGACTCAAGTGGAAGCTCAATTCAGTTTGTTTGTAGATAGTGCTAATCTTGACGCAAGGTAGGTGCATGGTTTGGGCCAAATGTACTAGAGGCTTGGAAATCATTTTTTATGCACCTGATGGAACTACTAGGTGATGTGGGTCTTGTGGACTCTCGTTTTGGTCTGTTTGTAGACCGTGTTAGCATCGGTGCAAAATAGGTGCACAGTTTGTGCCAAACGTACTTTAGGCTCAGTAATTGAACGCATCCGAAGGTACTCCTAGGTGACAAGGCTCAAGTGGAAGCTCGATTTAGTCCGTTTGGAGATAGTGCTAATATTCACGCTAGATAGGTGCACGATTTGCGCTGAACGTCCCACAACCTTAAAAATCATTTTGGACGCACCCCACGGAACTCCGTGGTGACGTGTTAGTGTCAGTGCAAGATAGGTGCACAGTTTGCGCCAAACGTACCATAGGCTCAGAGATCATTTTGAACGTATCCGATGGTACTCCTAGGTGACGAGGCTCTAGTGGAAGCTCGATTTTGTTCATTTGTAGATAGTGCTAATCTTGACGCAAGATAGGTGCATGCCTTGCTCTGAACATACCATAGGGTCAGAAATTATTTTGGACACAACCAACGGAACTCCTTGGTGATGGGGGTCATGTGGAATCTCGTTTCGATCCATTTGGAGTAGTCTTAGGTTGGTGCACGATTTGCGCAAACGTACCATAGGCTTAGAAATCGTTTTGTACGCACCCAATGGTGCTCCAAGGTAATGAGGCTCAAGTGGAAGCTTGATTCTGTTCATTTTGAGACAGTGCTAGCCTTGACGCAGGATAGGTGCACGATTTACGCCGAACATACCATGGGTTCAAAAATAATGTTGGACACACCCGATGGTACTCCTAGGTGACGTGGTCATGTGGAATCTTTTTTGGTCTGTTTGGAGACAATGTAAGTGTCAGTGCAAGATAGGCGCACCATTTGCGCCAGATGAATGTACCACAATCTCATAAATCATTTTGGACACACCCGATGGAACTCCTAGGTGACGTAGGTCATGTGAAATCTCGTTTCGGTCCGTTTTGAGATAGTGTTAGTGTTGGTGCAAGATAGGTGCAGGGTTTGCGCCAAACATACCAAAGGCCCAGAAATCATGTTGGACGCACCCGGTGGTACTCCTAGGTGATGTGGCACAAGTGGAAGCTCGATTCAGTTCGTTTGGAGATAGTGCTAATCTGGACGCAAGATAGCTGGACGGTTTGTGCCAGACGTACCATAGGCACAGAAATTATTTTGGACACACCCGATGGAACTCCAAGGTGATGTTGGTCATGTGGAATCTCATTTTGGTCCTTTAGTGTCTGTGTGAGATAGCTGCATAATTTGTGTGAAACATACCGTAGGCTTAGAAATTGTTTTGGACGCACCTGATGGAATCTTGTTTTTGTTCATTTGGAGACAGTGCTAGTGTCAGTGCAAGATAGGTGAACAATTTGCGCCGAACATACCACAGGCTTAGAAATCGTTTTGGACACACTCAATGGAACTCCTTGGTGACGTGGGTCAGTGGAATCTCGTTTTGGTCCGTTTGGAGCAGTGTTAGTGTCTGTGCACGATTTGCGCCAAACGTACCATAGGCTGAGAAATGGTTTTGGACGCACCCAATGGTGCTCCAAGGTAATGAGGCTCAAGTGGAAGCTTGATTTAGTTCGTTTGGAGACAGTGCTAGCCTTGAAGCAAGATAGGTGCACGGTTTGTGCCGAATGTACCACAGGCTCATAAATCATTTTGGACACACCCGATGGCAATCCTAGGTGATGTGGGTCTTGTGGAATCTTGTTTGGGTTTATTTGGAGATAGTGCTAATCTTATTGCAAGATAGGTGCATGGTTTGCGCCGAACGTACCACAGGCTCAAAAATCATTTTGGACACACCCGATGGAACTCTTATGTGACATGGGTCATGTGGAATCTCATTTGGGTCCGTTTGGAAACAGTGTTAGTGTCGATGCAAGATAGGTGTATGATTTGCACCAAAGGGACCATATGCTCAGAAATTGTTTTGGACGCCCCCGATGGTACTCCAAGGTAATGAGGCTCAAGTGGAAGCTCGATTTAGTCCGTTTAGAGATAGTGCTAATCTTGATGCAACCTAGGTGCACGGTTTGCACCGAACGTATCATAGGCTTCGAAATTATTTTGGACGCACCCGATCGAACTCCTAGGGGACCTAGGTGTTTGTGGAATCTCGTTTCGGTCCATTTGGAGATGTGATAGTGTCAGTGCAAGATAGGTGCAGGGTTTGTGCCGAACATACCATATTCTAAGAAATCATTTTGGACACACCTAATGGAACTCTTAGGTGATGTGGGTCATGTGGAATCTCATTTTAGTTCGTTTGGAGATAGTGCTAGTGTCGGTGCAAGATAGGTGCACAGTTTGCGCCAAATATACAATAGGCTCAGAAATCATTTTGGACACACCCAATGGCACTCCTAGGCGACGAGCCTCAAGTGGAAGCTTGATTCAGTCTGTTTGGAGATAGTGCTAATCTTCACGCAAGATAGGTGCATGGTTTGGGCCGGACATACTAGAGGCTCAAAAATTGCTTTGTACGTAGTGGATCGAACTTCTAGGTGACATGGGTCATGTGGAATCTCGTTTTGGTCAATTCAGAGACAGTGTTAGTGTCGGTGCAAGATAGGTGCACGGTTTGCGCCAAACGTACCTTAGGCTCAGAAATCATTTTGAACAGACCCGATGGTACTCCTAGTGACGTGGGTCATGTGGAATCTCGTTTCGGTCTGTTTGGAGCAGTGTTAGTGTCGGTGCTTGATTTGCGCCAAAAGTACCATAGGCTCATAAATCGTTTTGGACGCACCCGATGGTACTCCAAGGTAATGAGGCTCAAGTGGAAGCTTGATTCTGTTCATTTTGAGACAGTGCTAGCCTTGACGCAGGATAGGTGCACGGTTTGCACTGAACGTACCATGGGTTCAAAAATAATGTTGGACACACCCGATGGTACTCCTAGGTGACGTGGTCATGTGGAATCTTTTTTGGTCTGTTTGGAGACAATGTAAGTGTCAGTGCAAGATAGGCGCACCATTTGCGCCAGATGAATGTACCACAATCTCATAAATCATTTTGGACACACCCGATGGAACTCCTAGGTGACGTAGGTCATGTGAAATCTCGTTTCGGTCCGTTTTGAGATAGTGTTAGTGTTGGTGCAAGATAGGTGCAGGGTTTGCGCCAAACATACCAAAGGCCCAGAAATCATGTTGGACGCACCCGGTGGTACTCCTAGGTGATGTGGCACAAGTGGAAGCTCGATTCAGTTCGTTTGGAGATAGTGCTAATCTGGACGCAAGATAGCTGGACGGTTTGTGCCAGACGTACCATAGGCACAGAAATTATTTTGGACACACCCGATGGAACTCCAAGGTGATGTTGGTCATGTGGAATCTCATTTTGGTCCTTTAGTGTCTGTGTGAGATAGCTGCATAATTTGTGTGAAACATACCGTAGGCTTAGAAATTGTTTTGGACGCACCTGATGGAATCTTGTTTTTGTTCGTTTGGAGACAGTGCTAGTGTCAGTGCAAGATAGGTGAACAATTTGCGCCGAACATACCACAGGCTTAGAAATCGTTTTGGACACACTCAATGGAACTCCTTGGTGACGTGGGTCAGTGGAATCTCGTTTTGGTCCGTTTGGAGCAGTGTTAGTGTCTGTGCACGATTTGCGCCAAACGTACCATAGGCTGAGAAATGGTTTTGGACGCACCCAATGGTGCTCCAAGGTAATGAGGCTCAAGTGGAAGCTTGATTTAGTTCGTTTGGAGACAGTGCTAGCCTTGAAGCAAGATAGGTGCACGGTTTGTGCCGAATGTACCACAGGCTCATAAATCATTTTGGACACACCCGATGGCAATCCTAGGTGATGTGGGTCTTGTGGAATCTTGTTTGGGTTTATTTGGAGATAGTGCTAATCTTATTGCAAGATAGGTGCATGGTTTGCGCCGAACGTACCACAGGCTCAAAAATCATTTTGGACACACCCGATGGAACTCTTACGTGACATGGGTCATGTGGAATCTCATTTGGGTCCGTTTGGAAACAGTGTTAGTGTCGATGCAAGATAGGTGTATGATTTGCACCAAAGGGACCATATGCTCAGAAATTGTTTTGGACGCCCCCGATGGTACTCCAAGGTAATGAGGCTCAAGTGGAAGCTCGATTTAGTCCGTTTAGAGATAGTGCTAATCTTGATGCAACCTAGGTGCACGGTTTGCACCGAACGTATCATAGGCTTCGAAATTATTTTGGACGCACCCGATCGAACTCCTAGGGGACCTAGGTGTTTGTGGAATCTCGTTTCGGTCCATTTGGAGATGTGATAGTGTCAGTGCAAGATAGGTGCAGGGTTTGTGCCGAACATACCATATTCTAAGAAATCATTTTGGACACACCTAATGGAACTCTTAGGTGATGTGGGTCATGTGGAATCTCATTTTAGTTCGTTTGGAGATAGTGCTAGTGTCGGTGCAAGATAGGTGCACAGTTTGCGCCAAATATACAATAGGCTCAGAAATCATTTTGGACACACCCAATGGCACTCCTAGGCGACGAGCCTCAAGTGGAAGCTTGATTCAGTCTGTTTGGAGATAGTGCTAATCTTCACGCAAGATAGGTGCATGGTTTGGGCCGGACATACTAGAGGCTCAAAAATTGCTTTGTACGTAGTGGATCGAACTTCTAGGTGACATGGGTCATGTGGAATCTCGTTTTGGTCAATTCAGAGACAGTGTTAGTGTCGGTGCAAGATAGGTGCACGGTTTGCGCCAAACGTACCTTAGGCTCAGAAATCATTTTGAACAGACCCGATGGTACTCCTAGTGACGTGGGTCATGTGGAATCTCGTTTCGGTCTGTTTGGAGCAGTGTTAGTGTCGGTGCTTGATTTGCGCCAAAAGTACCATAGGCTCATAAATCGTTTTGGACGCACCCGATGGTACTCCAAGGTAATGAGGCTCAAGTGGAAGCTTGATTCTGTTCATTTTGAGACAGTGCTAGCCTTGACGCAGGATAGGTGCACGGTTTGCACTGAACGTACCATGGGTTCAAAAATAATGTTGGACACACCCGATGGTACTCCTAGGTGACGTGGTCATGTGGAATCTTTTTTGGTCTGTTTGGAGACAATGTAAGTGTCAGTGCAAGATAGGCGCACCATTTGCGCCAGATGAATGTACCACAATCTCATAAATCATTTTGGACACACCCGATGGAACTCCTAGGTGACGTAGGTCATGTGAAATCTCGTTTCGGTCCGTTTTGAGATAGTGTTAGTGTTGGTGCAAGATAGGTGCAGGGTTTGCGCCAAACATACCAAAGGCCCAGAAATCATGTTGGACGCACCCGGTGGTACTCCTAGGTGATGTGGCACAAGTGGAAGCTCGATTCAGTTCGTTTGGAGATAGTGCTAATCTGGACGCAAGATAGCTGGACGGTTTGTGCCAGACGTACCATAGGCACAGAAATTATTTTGGACACACCCGATGGAACTCCAAGGTGATGTTGGTCATGTGGAATCTCATTTTGGTCCTTTAGTGTCTGTGTGAGATAGCTGCATAATTTGTGTGAAACATACCGTAGGCTTAGAAATTGTTTTGGACGCACCTGATGGAATCTTGTTTTTGTTCGTTTGGAGACAGTGCTAGTGTCAGTGCAAGATAGGTGAACAATTTGCGCCGAACATACCACAGGCTTAGAAATCGTTTTGGACACACTCAATGGAACTCCTTGGTGACGTGGGTCAGTGGAATCTCGTTTTGGTCCGTTTGGAGCAGTGTTAGTGTCTGTGCACGATTTGCGCCAAACGTACCATAGGCTGAGAAATGGTTTTGGACGCACCCAATGGTGCTCCAAGGTAATGAGGCTCAAGTGGAAGCTTGATTTAGTTCGTTTGGAGACAGTGCTAGCCTTGAAGCAAGATAGGTGCACGGTTTGTGCCGAATGTACCACAGGCTCATAAATCATTTTGGACACACCCGATGGCAATCCTAGGTGATGTGGGTCTTGTGGAATCTTGTTTGGGTTTATTTGGAGATAGTGCTAATCTTATTGCAAGATAGGTGCATGGTTTGCGCCGAACGTACCACAGGCTCAAAAATCATTTTGGACACACCCGATGGAACTCTTACGTGACATGGGTCATGTGGAATCTCATTTGGGTCCGTTTGGAAACAGTGTTAGTGTCGATGCAAGATAGGTGTATGATTTGCACCAAAGGGACCATATGCTCAGAAATTGTTTTGGACGCCCCCGATGGTACTCCAAGGTAATGAGGCTCAAGTGGAAGCTCGATTTAGTCCGTTTAGAGATAGTGCTAATCTTGATGCAACCTAGGTGCACGGTTTGCACCGAACGTATCATAGGCTTCGAAATTATTTTGGACGCACCCGATCGAACTCCTAGGGGACCTAGGTGTTTGTGGAATCTCGTTTCGGTCCATTTGGAGATGTGATAGTGTCAGTGCAAGATAGGTGCAGGGTTTGTGCCGAACATACCATATTCTAAGAAATCATTTTGGACACACCTAATGGAACTCTTAGGTGATGTGGGTCATGTGGAATCTCATTTTAGTTCGTTTGGAGATAGTGCTAGTGTCGGTGCAAGATAGGTGCACAGTTTGCGCCAAATATACAATAGGCTCAGAAATCATTTTGGACACACCCAATGGCACTCCTAGGCGACGAGCCTCAAGTGGAAGCTTGATTCAGTCTGTTTGGAGATAGTGCTAATCTTCACGCAAGATAGGTGCATGGTTTGGGCCGGACATACTAGAGGCTCAAAAATTGCTTTGTACGTAGTGGATCGAACTTCTAGGTGACATGGGTCATGTGGAATCTCGTTTTGGTCAATTCAGAGACAGTGTTAGTGTCGGTGCAAGATAGGTGCACGGTTTGCGCCAAACGTACCTTAGGCTCAGAAATCATTTTGAACAGACCCGATGGTACTCCTAGTGACGTGGGTCATGTGGAATCTCGTTTCGGTCTGTTTGGAGCAGTGTTAGTGTCGGTGCTTGATTTGCGCCAAAAGTACCATAGGCTCATAAATCGTTTTGGACGCACCCGATGGTACTCCAAGGTAATGAGGCTCAAGTGGAAGCTCGATTCAGTTCGTTTGGAGATGGTGCTATTCTTGATGCAAGACAGGTGCACGGTTCACGACGAACGTACCACAATCTCAGAATCTTTTTGGACACACCTGATGGAACTCCTAGGTGACGTGGGTCATTTGAAATCTTGTTTCGATCTGTTTTGAGATAGTGTTCGTGTTGGTGCAAGATAGGTGCAGGGTTTGTACCAAACATACCAAAGGCCTAGAAATCATTTTGGATGTACCACAGGCTCAGAAATCATTTTGGACACACCCGATGAAACTCCAAGGTGACGTTGGTCATGTGGAATCTCATTTTGGTCCTTTTGGAGATAGTGTTAGTGTCGGTGTAAGATAGAAATTGTTTTGGACACACCCGATGGAACTCCTAGGTGACGTGGGTCTTGTGGAATCTTGTTTTTGTTCGTTTGGAGACAGTGCTAGTGTCAGTGCAACATAGGTGAATAGTTTGCACGGAACGTACCACTGGCTAAAAAATCATTTTGTACATACCCGATGGAACTCCTAGATGACGTGGGTCATGTGGAATCTTGTTTCGATCCGTTTGGAGACAGTATTTGTGTTGGTGCAAGATAGGCGCACGATTTGCGCCAAACGTACTATAGGCTCAGAAATCATTTTGGACGCCTCCGATGGTACTCCAAGGTAATAAGGCTCAAGTGAAAGCTAGATTTATTCTGCTTATAGATAGTGCTAATTTTGACGCAAGATAGCTGCATGGTTTGCACTGAACGTATCACATGCTCAGAAATTATATTGGACGCACCCGATGGAACTCCTAGGTGATGTGGGTCTTGTGGAATCTCGTTTCGGTCCGTTTGGAGATAGTGTTAGTGTCGGTGAAAGATAGGTGCAGGGTTTGCGCCAAATATACTATAGGCTCAGAAATCATTTTGGACGCACCCAATGGAACTCCTAGGTGATGTGGGTCATGTGGAATCTTGCTTTGGTCCATTTGGAGACAGTGCTAGTGTCGGTGCAAGATAGGTGCATAGTTTGCGTCAAACGTACCATAGGCTTAGAAATCATTTTGAACACACCTGATGGTACTCCTAGGTGATGAGGCTCAAGTGGAAACTCGATTCAATTCGTTTGAAGATAGTGCTAATCTTGATGCAAGATAGGTGCACGGTTTGCGCCAAACTTACCACAGGCTTATAGATCATGTTGAACACACCCGATGGAACTTCTAGGTCACGTGGGTCATGTGGAATCTCATTTCGGTCTGTTTGGAGATAGTGTTAGTGTCGGTGCAAGATAGGTGCATGATTTGCACCAAATGTACCATAGGCTCAAAATTCATTTTGGACGCACCCAATGGTACTCTAGGGTAATGAGGCTCAAGTGGAAGATCGATCCAGTTCATTTGGAGATAGTGCCAATCTTGACGCAAGATAGGTGCACGGTTTGTGCCGACGTACCATAGGCCTAGAAATCGTTTTGGATGCACCGGATGGAACTCCTATGTGACGTGGGTCATGTGGAATCTCATTTTGGTTCATTTGGAGATAGTGCTAGTGTCGGTGCAAGATAGGTGCATAGTTTACGCCAAACGTACCATAGGCTCAGAAATCATTTTGGACACACCCAATGGTACTCCTAGGCGACGAGGCTCAAGTGGAAGCTGGATTAAGTCCGTTTGGAGATAGTGCTAATCTGGACGCAAGATAGGTGCACAGTTTGCGCCGAACATACCACTGGCTCAGAAATCATTTTGGGCACGCTGGAAGATACTACTAGGTGACGTGGGTCTTGTAGAATCTTGTTTTGGTTCATTTAGAGATAGTGTTAGTGTCGGTGCAAGATAGGGGCACCATTTGCGCCAAACATACCATAGGCTCAGAAATCATTTTGGACGCACCCGATGCTACTCCTAGTCCTAGGTCACAAGGCTCAAGTGGAACCTTGATTCAATTCATTTGGAGATAGTGCTAATCTTGATGCAAGATTGGTGCACGGTTTGTGCCGAACGTACCACAGGCTCAAAAATCATTTTGGACACACCCGATGGAACTAATCTGGTTTTGGTCCGTTTAGAAATAGTACTAGTGTCGCTGCAAGATAGGTGCACAGTTTGCGCCAAACATACCATAAGCTTAGAAATCGTTTTTGACGCACCCAATGTTACTCCTAGTCGTAGGTGACAAGGCTCAATTGGAAGCTCGATTCAGTTTGTTTGGAGATAGTGCTAATCTTGGTGCAAGATAGGTGCACGGTTTGTGCCGAACGTACCACAGCCTCAGAAATCATTTTGGACACACCCGATGGAACTCCTTGGTGACCTGGGTCATGTGGAATCTTATTTCGATCCATTTGGAGACAGTGTTAGTGTTGGTGCAAGATAGTTGCAGGGTTTGCGCCAAACATACCATAGGCTCAGAAATCATTTTGCACGCACCCTAGGAGACGTGAGCCATGTGGAATCTCATTTTGGTCCATTTGGAGACAGTGCTAGTGTCGGTGCAGGATAGATGAACAGTTTGCGCCAAACATACCATAGGCTCTGAAAATCGTTTTGGACACACCCGATGGTACTCCTAGGCGACGAGCCACAAGTGGAAGCTCGATTCTGTCTGCTTGGAGATAGTGCTAATCTTCGTGCAAGATAGGTGCACTGTTTGGGCCGAACGTACCACAAACTCAGAAATCATTTTGGACACACCCGATGGAACTCCAAGGTGGCGTGGATCATGTGGAACCTTGTTTCGGTCCATTTGGAGACAATGTTAGAGTTGGTGCAAGATAGGTGCAGGGTTTGCGCCGAACATACCATAGGCTCAGAAATCATTTTGGACACACCCGATAGAACTCCTAGGAGACATCAGTCATGTGGAATCTCATTTTCGTCCGTTTGGAGACAGTGCTAGTGTCTGTGCAAGATAGGTGCACGGTTTGCGCAAAACGTGCCAAAGGCTCTGAAATCGTTTTGGACATACGCGATGGTACTCCTAGGCAATGAGCCACAAGTGGAAGCCCGATTCAGTCTATTTAGAGATAGTGTTAATCTTCATGGAAGATAGGTGCACAGTTTGGGCCGAACATACTAGAGGCTCGGAAATCATTTTGTACGCACCAGATGGAACTAGTAGGTGATGTGAGTCATGTGGAATCTCATTTTGGTCTATTCGGAGAGAGTGTTAGTGTCGTTGCAAGATAGGTGCACGGTTTGCGCCAAACGTACCTTAGGCTCAGAAATCATTTTGGACGCACCCGATGTTTCTCTTAGGTGACGAGGCTCAAGTGGAAGCTCGATTTAGTCTATTTGGAAATAGTGTTAATCCTAACGCAAGATAGGTGCACGGTTTGCGCCAAACATACCATAGCCACAAAAATCGTTTTGGACGCACCCGATGAAACTACATGGTGACGTGGGTCATTTGGAATTGTGTTTTGGTCCATTTGGAAATGTGCTAACCTTTGCGCAAGATAGGTGCACGTTTTGAGCCAAACATACTAGAGGCTCGAAAATCGTTTTGTACGCATCGGATGGAACTACTAGGTGACGTAAGTCCTCTGGAATGTTGTTTTGGTCCATTCGGAGAGAGTGTTAGTGTCTGCAAGATAGGTGCACGGTTTACACCAAACGTACCTTAGGCTCAGAAATCGTTTTGGATCCACCTGATGGTACTCCTAAGTGACGAGGCTCAAGGGGAAGCTTTATTCAGTCTGTTTGGAGATAGTACTAATCTTGATGCAAGATTGGTGCACGGTTTGTGCCAAACGTACCACAGGCTCATAAATCGTTTTGGACACATCCAATGGAACTATTCTCGTTTTGGTCCATTTGCAAATAGTGCTAGTGTCGGTGCAAGATAGGTGCACAATTTGCGCCAAACATACCATAGGCTCATAAATCATTTTGGACGCACTAGATATTACTCAAAATCCTAGGTGAAAAGGCTCAATTGGAAGCTTGATTCAGTTCGTTTGGAGATAGTGCTAATCTTGGTGCAAGATAGGTGCACAGTTTGCGCCGAATGTACCATAGGCTAAGAAATTGTTTTAGACACACCCGATGGAACTCCTTGGTGATGTGGGTCATGTGGAATCTCATTTTGGTCCATTTAGACACAGTGTTAGTGTTGGTGCAAGACAGGTGCAGGGTTTGCACTAAACATACCATAGGCTAAAAATCATTTTGGACACACCTGATGGTACTCCTAGACGAGGCTCAAGTGAATGCTCGATTCAGTTCATTTGGATGGTGCTAATCTAGATGCAAGATAGATGCACAGTTTGCGCCAAACATACCACTGGCTCAAAAATTATTCTGCACGCACTTGATGGAACTACTAGGTGACGTGGGTCTTGTAGAATCTTGTTTTGGTCCATTTGAAGATAGTGTTAGTGTCGATCCAAGATAGGTGCACCGTTTGCGCCAAACATACCATAGGCTCAGAAATCATTTTGGACGCACCCAACGGTAACCCTAGTCCTAGGTGACAACGCTTAAGTGGAAGCTCGATTCACTTCATTTGGAGATAGTGCTAATCTTGGCGCAAGATAGGTGCATGGTTTGCGCCGAATGCACCATAGGCTCAGAAATCATTTTGGACACACTCGATGGAACTTCTAGGTGATGTCGGTCATGTGGAATTTTGTTTCGGTCTGTTTGGATCATTGCTAGTGTCGGTGCATGATTTGCGCCAAACATACCATAGGCTCAGAAATCGTTTTGGACGCACTCGATGGAACTCCAAAGTAATGAGGCTCAAGTGGAAGTTCGATTTAGTTTATTTGGAGATAATGCTAATCTTGATGCAAGATGGTGCATGGTTTGTGCCGAACGCACCACAGGCTCAGAAATCTTTTTGGACGCAATCGATGGAACTCCTAGGTGACATGGCTCGTGTGGAATCTCGTTTTGGTTCGTTCGGAGACAGAGCTAGTGTCTGTACAAGAGAGGTGCATGGTTTGCGCCAAACATACCATAGGCTTAGAAAACGTTTTAGACAGACCCGATGGTACTCCTAGGTGACGAGGCTCTAGTGGAAGCTCGATTCAATTTGTTTAGAGATAGTGCTAATCTTGACGCAAGATACATGCATGGTTTGCGCTGAACGTACCACAGGCTCAAAAATCATTTTGTACGCACCTGATGGAACTCCTAGGTGACGTGGGTCATGTGGAATCTCGTTTCGATCTATTTGGAGACAGTGTTAGTGTTGGTGCAAGGTAGGTGCACGATTTGCGCCAATCATACCATAGGCTCAAAAATCATTTTGGACGCACCTGATGGTACTCCTATGTGATGAGGCTCAAGTGGATGCTCGTTTCATTCCGTTTGGAGATAGTGCTGTTCTTGACGCAAGATAGGTGCACGGTTTGCGCCGAACGTACCACATGCCCAGAAATCATTTTGGACGCACTTGATAGAACTCCTAGGTGATTTGGGTCATGTTAAATCTCATTTTGGTTCATTTGGAGATGGTGCTAGTGTCGGTGCAAGATAGGTGCATGGTTTGCGCCAAATGTACCATCGGCCTTAGAAATCATTTGGGATGCACCCGATGGAACACTAAAGTGACGTGGGTCATGCAGAATCTCGTTTTGGTCTGTTTAGAGATAGTGTTGGTATCGTTTCAAGTTAGGTGCACGGTTTGTGCCAAACATACCGTAGGCTCAGAAATCATTTTGGACGCACCCGATGGTACTCCTAGGTGATGATACTTAAGTGGAAGCTTGATTCAGTTCGTTTGGAGATAGTGCTAATCTTGATGCAAGATAGGCGTGCAGTTTTCGCCGAACGTACCATAGGCTCAGAAATTGTTTTGGATGCACAGATGGAACTACTAGCTCATGTGGGTCCGGTGGAATCTCATTTCGGTCCGTTTAGAGATTGTGTTAGTGTCGGTGCAAGATAGGTGCATAGTTTGCGCCAAACAAACCATAGGCTCAGAAATCATTTTGGATGCCCCCGGTGGTACTCCTAGTCCTAGGTGATGTGGCTCAAGTGGAAGCTCAATGCAGTTCGTTGGGAGATAGTGCTGATCTTGACACAAGACAGGTGCACGGTTTGCGCCGAACGTACCACACACTTCGAAATTGTTTTGGACGTACCCGATGGAACTCCATGGTGACGTGGGTCATGTGGAATCTCGTTTTGGTCCGTTTGGAGATAGTGTTGGTATTGGTGCAAGATAGGTGCACGGTTTGCGCCAAACATAACGTAGGCTCAGAAATCATTTTGGATGCACCTGATGGTACTCCTAGGTGACGAGGCTCAAGTGGAAGCTTGATTTAGTTCGTTTGGGGACAGTGCTAATCATGACGCAAGATAGGTGCACGCATTGCGCTGAACGTACCATATGCTCATAAAACTACTGTGTGACGTGGATCTTGTGGAATCTCATTTTGATCCATTTGGAAATAGTGTTAGTGTCATTGTAGGTGGGAAGTTTGCGCCAAACATACCATAGGCTGAGAAATCGTTCTGGATGCACCCGATAGTACTCTTAGGTGACGAGTCTCTAGTGGAAGCTCGATTCAGTTCGTTTGGAGATAGTGCTAATCTTGACGAAAGATAGGTGCACAGTTTGCGTTGAGCGTACCATAGGCTGAGAAATCATTTTGGACACACCCGATGGAACTCATAGGTGACGTGGGTCATGTGAAATCTTGTTTCGATCCGTTTAGAGATAGTGTTAGTGTCCGTGCAAGATAGGTGCATGATTTGTGCCAAACGTTCCATAGGCTCAGAAATCGTTTCGAACGCACCCGATGGTACTCCAAGGTAATGACGCTCAAGTGAAAGCTCGATTCAGTTCATTTCGAGACAGTGCTAGTCTTGACGCAAGATTGGTGCATGATTTGCGCCGAACGTACCATTGGCTCATAAATCATTTTGGACACACCTGATGGAACTCCTAGGTGATGTGGCTCATGTGAAATCTCGGTTCAGTATATTTGGAGATAGTGTTAGTGTCAGTGCAAGATATGTGCACGATTTGCGCTAGACGTACCATAGGCTCAAAAATTGTTTCGGATGCACCCGATGGTACTCCAAGGTAATGAGGCTCAAGTGGAAGGTTGATGCAGTTCGTTTGGAGACTATGCTAATCCTAACGCAAGATAGGTGCACAGTTTGCGCCGAACGTACCACAGGCTCAGAAAATCATCTTGGACACACCCGATGGAACTTCTAGGTGACGTCGGTCATGTGGAATCTCGTTTCGGTCCATTTGAAGACAGTGTTAGTGTCGGTGGAAGATAGGTGCACGATTTGCACCAGATGTGCCATAGGCTCAAAAATCATTTTGGACACATCCGTTGGAACTCCATGGTGACATGGGTCATGTGGAGTCTCATTTTGGTCCATTTGGAGATAGTGTTGGTGTCGATGCAAGACAGGTGCATGGTTTGCGCCAAACATATCGTAGGCTCAGAAATCGTTTTGGATGCACCCGGTGGCACTCTTAGGTGATGAGGCTCAAGTGGAAGCATGAGTCAGTTCGTTTGGGGATAGTGCTAATCTTGATGCAAGATAGGTGCATAGTTTGCGCCGAACATACCATAGGCTTAGAAATTATTTTGGAGACACCCGATAGAACTCCTAAGTGACGTGGGTCATGTGGAATCTTGTTTTGGTCCATTTAGAGATAGTGTTAGTGTTGGTGCACGATTTGCGCCTAATGTACCATAGGCTCATAAATTGTTTTAGACGCACCCGATAGTACTCCAAGGTAATGAGGCTCAAGTGGAAGCTCGATTCAGTTCGTTTTGTGATAGTGCTAATCTTTACGCAAGATAGGTGCACGGTTTGCACCGGATCTACCACAGGCTCAGAAATCATTTTGGTCACACTCGATGGAAAGGTGACGCGGGTCATGTGGAATCTCGTTTCGGTCTATTTGGAGACAGTGTTAGTGTCAGTTTAGATTAGTGCACGATTTGCGCCAAACGTACCATAGGCTCAGAAATCATTTTGGACGCACCTAATGGTACTTCAAGGTAATGAGGCTCAAGTGCAAGCTCGATTCAGTTTGTTTGGAGATAGTGCTAATCTTGATGCAAGATAGGTGCACGGTTTGTGCCAAACGTACTGCAGTCTTAGAAATCGTTTTGGACGCACTTGATGGAACTCCTAGGTGATTTGGGTCATTTGGAATCTCATTTTGGTTCATTCGGAGACGGTGCTAGTGTCGGTGCAAGATAGGTACACGGTTTGCGCCAAATGTACCATCGGCTCGAAAATCATTTTGGACGCACCTGATGGTACTCCTGGGTGACGAGGCACAAGTAGAAGCTCGATTCAGTTCATTTGGAGATAGTGCTAATCTTAACGCAAGATAGGTGCATGGTTTGGGCCGAACATATTTGAGGCTTAGAAATTGTTTTGTACGCACTGGACGAAACTACTAGGTGACGTGGCATGTGGAATCTCGTTTCAGTCCATTCAGAGACAGTGTTAGTGTCGGTGCAAGATAGGTGTACGGTTTGCGCCAAACGTACACTAGGCTAAGAAACCATTTTGGACGCATCTGGTTGTACTCCTAGGTGACGAAGCTCAAGTGGAAGCTTGATTCAGTCCGTTTGGAGATAGTGCTAATCTTGACGCAAGTTAGGTGCACGGTTTGTGCCGAACGTACCATAACCTCTAAAATCATTTTGGACGCACCCGATGGAACTTCATGGTGACTTGGGTCACGTGGAATATCGTTTTGGTATGTTTGGAGATATTGTTGGTGTCATAGCAAGATTGGTGCATGGCTTGCACCAAACATACCGTAGGCTCAGAAATCATTTTAGACGCACCCGATGGTACTCTTAGGTGAGGAGGCTCAAGTGAAAGCTTAGTTCAGTTCATTTGGTGACAGTGCTAGTCTTGATGCAAGATAGGTGCGCGGTTTGCGCCAAATGTACCACAAGCTCAGAAGTCATTTTGGATGCACCCAATGGTGCTCCAAGGTAATGAGGCTCAAGTGGAATCTCAATTCAATTCGTTTGGAGACAATGCTAGTCTTGTTGCAAGATAGGTGAATGGTTTGCACCAAACACACCCTAGGCTCAGAAATCATTTTGGACACACGCGATGGAACTCCTAGGGGACGTGGGACATGTGGAATCTCATTTTGGTCGGTTTAGAGACAGTGTTAGTGTCGGTGCAAGATAGGCGCATGATTTGCACCAGACGTACCATAGCCTCAGAAATCATTTTGGACGCATCCGATGTAACTCTATGGTGATGTGGGTCATGTGGAATCTTGTTTTGGTCTGTTTGGAGATAGTGTTGGTGTCGGTGCAAGATAAGTGCACAGTTTGCGCCAAACAAACCGTTGGCTCAGAAATCGTTTGGACGCACCTAGTGGTACTCTTAGGTGACAAGGCTCAAGTGGAAGCTCAATTCACTACATTTGTAGATATTGCTAATCTCACGCAAGATAGGTGCATAGTTTAGGCCGAACGTATCGTAGGCTTAGAAATCGTTTTGGACACACCCGATGGAACTTCTAAGTGACGCAGGTCATATGGAATTTCGTTTTGGTCCGTTTGGAGATAACATTAGTGTTGGTGCAAGATATGTGGACGGTTTGCACCAAACGTACCATAGGCTCATAAATTGTTTTTGACGCACCCGATGGTACTCCAAGGTAATGGGGCTCAAGTGGAAGATCGATTCAGTTCGTTTGGAGATAGTGCAAGTCTTGACGCAAGATAGGTGCACGGTTTGCTCCGAACGTACCACAGGCTCATAAATCATTTTGGACACACCTGATAGAACTCCTAGGTGACGTGGCTCATGTGGAGTCTCGTTTTGGTCCATTTGGAGACAGTGTTAGTGTCGGTGCAAGATAGGCGCACGATTTGCGCCAAACGTACCATAGGCTCAGAAATCATTTTGGACGCACCTGATGGGACTCTTAGGTGACGATGCTCAAGTGGAAGCTCGATTCAATTCATTTGGAGACAGTGCTAGTCTTGATGCAAGATAGGTGCACGGTTTGCGTCGAACGTACCATAGGCTCGGAAATCATTTTAGACGCACTCGATGGAACTCCTAGGTGATTTGGGTCAAGTGGAATATCGTTTTGGTTCGTTTGGAGACAGTGCTAGTGTCAGTGAAGGATAGGTGCATAGTTTGCACCAAATAAACCGTCGGCTCAAAAATCATTTTGGACACACCTAATGGTTCTCCTAGGTGGCGAGGCTCAAGTAGAAGCTCGATTTGTTTGGAGACAGTGCTAATCTTGACACAAGATAGGTGCACGGTTTCTACTGAACGTACTAGAGGCTGAGAAATTATTTTGGACGCACCCGGTGGTATTCTTAGGTGACAAGGCTCTAGTGGAAGCTTGATGCAGTTCGTTCGGAGATAGTGCTTGTCTTGACGCAAGATAGGTGCACAGTTTGCACCGAACGTACCATAGGCCCAGAAATCATTTTAGTCACACCCGATGGAACTCCTAGGTGACGTGGGTCATGTGGAATCTCATTTCATTCTGTTTGGAGACAGTGTTAGTGTCTGTCCAATATAGGTGCATGATTTGCGCCAAACGTATGATAGGCTGATAAATTGTTTTGGACGCACCCAATGGTACTCTAAGGTAATGAGGCTCAAGTTCATTTGGAGACTACTAGTCTTGACGTAAGACAGGTGCACGGTTTGCGCCGAACATACCATAGGCTCAGAAATCATTTTGCACACACCTGATGGGACTCCTAGGTGATGTGGGTCATATGGAATCTTGTTTCGGTCCGTTTGGAGACAGTGTTGGTGTCGGTGCAAGATAGGTGCACGATTTGCGCCAGACGTACCATAGGCTCATAAATCGTTTTGGACGGATTCAATTGAACTCATGGTGAAGTGGGTCATGTGGAATCTCGTTTTGGTCCATTTGGAGATAGTGTTGGTGTCAGTGCAAGGTAGGTGCACGGTTTGCGCCAAACATACCGTAGGCACAAGAATCATTTTGGACGCACCTGGTGGTACTCTTACGTGATGAGGCTCGAGTGAAAGCTCGATTCAGTTTGTTTGGGGATAGTGCTAATCTTGACGCAAGATATGTGCACGGTTGGTGCCGAACATAACACATGCTCAGAAATCATTTTGGACACACCCGGTGGAACTCCTAAGTGATGTGGGTCATGTGGAATCTCATTTCGGTCGGTTTGGAGATAGTGTTAGTGTCGGTGCAATATAGGTGCACAATTTGCGCCAGACGTACCATAGGCTCAGAAATCATTTTGGACGCACCCGATGTAACTCCATGGTGATGTGGGTCATGTGGAATCTCGTTTTGGTCTGTTTGGAGATAATGTCGGTGTCGGTGCAAGATAGGTGCACGGTTTGCACCAAACATACCGTAGGCTCAGAAATCGTTTTGAACGCACTCGGTGATACTGTTAGGTGACAAAGCTCTAGTGGAATCTCGATTCAGTTCGTTCGGAGATAGTGCTAGTATTGACGCAAGATAGGTGCACGGTTTGCACTGAACGTATCACAGGCCTAGAAATCATTTTGGTCACACCCGATGGAACTCCTAGGTGACATGGGTTATGTGGAATCTCATTTCAGTCCGTTTGGAGACAGTGTTAGTGTCTATGCAAGATAGGTGCACGATTTGCATGCAAATGTACCATAGGCTTAGAGGTCGTTTTGGAGACTGTGCTCCAAGGTAATAAGGCTCAAGTGGAGTCACAGATAGGTGCACTATTTGTGCCGAATGTACCACAGCCTTAGAAATCATTTTGGACGCACCCTATGGAAGTCCATGGTGATGTGGGTCATGTGCTATCTTGTTTTGGTCTGTTTGGAGATAGTGTTGGTGTCGGTGCAAGATAGACTAAGAAATCGTTTTGGACGCACTCGATGGTACTCCAAGGTAATGAGGCTCAAGTGGAAGCTCGATTCAGTTTGTTTGGAGATATTGCTACTCTTGATGCAAGATAGGTGCACATTTTGCGTCGAACGTACCATAGGCTCAGAAATCGTTTTGGACACACCCGATGGAACAGCTAGGTGACGTGGGCCATGTGGAAACTCGTCTCAGTCTGTTTGGAGACAGTGTTAGTTTCAGTGCACGACAAACGTACCATAGGCTCAGAAATCATTCTGGATGCACCCAATGGTACTCCAAGGTAATGAGGCTCAAGTGGAAGCTCAATTCAGTTCGTTTGAAGATAGTGCTAATCTTGACTCGGGTTAGGTGCATGGCATGCACCAAACAAACCATAGGCTCAGAAATGGTTTTGGACGCACCTGATGGAAGTCCTAGGTGACGTGGGTCCTATAGAATTTTGTTTCTTTCCGCTTGGAGACAGTGTTAGTGTCGGTGCATGATAGGTGTACGATTTGCGCCAAATGTACAATAGGCTCAGAAATCATTTTGGACACACCCAATGGTACTCCTAGGTGATGTGGCTCAAGTGGAAGCTCGATTCACTCCGTTCGAAGATTGTGCTAATCTTGACGCAAGATTGGTGGACAGGTTGTGCCGAACGTACCACAACCTCAGAAATCATTTTGGATGCACCCTTTCGAACTCCATGGTGACGTGGGTTGTATAGAATCTTGTTTGGATCCGTTTGGGGATAGTGTTGGTGTCAGAGCAAGATAGTTGCACGGTTTGCACCGAACATACCGTAGGCTCAGAAATCGTTTTGGACGCACTGGGTGGTACTCTTAAGTGATGAAGCTCAAGTGGAAGCTCGATTTAGTTCATTTGGAGATAGTGCTAATCATGACGTAAGATAGGTGCACGTTTTGCGCCGAACTTACCATAGGCTCAGAAATAATTTTGGACACACCCATTGGAACTCCTAAGTGACGTTGGTCGTGTGAAATCTCATTTCAGTCTGTTTGAAGCCTATGTCAGTCTCAGTGCAAGATAGGTGCACGATTTGGACACACCCGATAGAACACCTAGGTGATATGGGTCATGTGGAATCTCATTTCGATCCGTTTGGAGATAGTGTTAGTGTCGGTGCAAGATAGGTGCACGATTTGTGCCAAACGTACCATAGGCTCAGAAATCATTTTGGATGCACTCGATGGTACACCAAGGTAACGAGGCTCAAGTGGAAGTTCGATTCTGTTCGTTTGGAGACGGTGCTAGTCTTGATGCAAGATAGGTGCACGGATTGCGCCGAACGTACCACAAGCTTAGAAATCATTTTGGACACACCTGATGGAACCCCTAGGTTACGTGGGTCATGTGGAATCTCATTTTGGTCAGTTCAGGGACAATGTTAGTGTCATTGCAAGATAGGTGCACGATTTGTGCTAGACATACCTTCGGCTCAGAAATCATTTTGGACACACCTGATGGTACTCCAGGGTAATGAGGCATAACTGAAAGAGTCGATTCAGTTCATTTGGAGATAGTGCTAATCTTGACGCTAGATAGGTGCACAGCTTGCGCCGAACATACCATAGACTCAAAAATTACTTTGGACGCACCCGATGGAACTCCTAGGTGACGTGGGTCATGTGGAATCTCGTTTCGGTCCGTTTGGAGAGAATGTTAGTGTCGGCGCATGGTAGGTACACAGTTTGCACCAAACGTACAATAGGCTCAGATATCATTTTGGACACACTCGATGGTACCCCTAGGTGATGAGGCTCAAGTAGAAGCTCGATTCAGTTCGTTTTGTGATAGTGCTAATATTGACGTAAGATAGGTGCATGGTTCGGGTCGAATGTACTAGAGACTCAGAAATCATTTTGTACGCACCAGATGGAACTACTTGGTGACATGGCTTGTGGAACCTCGTTTCGGTCGGTTCGGGTATAGTGTTAGTGTCGGTGAAGATAGGTGCGCAATTTGCGCCAAACGTACCATAGACTCAGAAATCGTTTTGGCCGCACCCAATCGTACTCCAGGGTAATGAGGCTTAAGTGGAAGCTCGAATCAGTTCATTTGGAGATAGTTCTAATCTTGATGCAAGATAGGTGCATGGTTTGCACCAAATGTACCATAGGCTAAAAAATCATTTTGGATGCACTAGATGGAACATCTTGGTAAAGTGGGACTTGTGGAATCTCATTTTGGTCCATTTGGCGACAATGTTTGTGTCGATGCAAGATAGGTGCATAGTTTGCGTGAAACATGCCATAGGCTTAGAAATCGTTTTGGACGCACCCGGTGGTATTCTTAGCTGACAAGGCTCTTGTGGAAGCTTGATGCAGTTCGTTCGGAGATAGTGCTTGTCTTGACGCAAGATAGGTGCACAGTTTGCACCGAACGTACCATAGGCCTAGAAATCATTTTAGTCACACCCGATGGAACTACTAGGTGACGTGGGTCATGTGGAATCTCATTTCATTCTGTTTGGAGACAGTGTTAGTGTCTGTCCAATATAGGTGCATGATTTGCGCCAAACGTATGATAGGCTGATAAATTGTTTTGGACGCACCCAATGGTACTCTAAGGTAATGAGGCTCAAGTGGAAGCTCGATTCAGTTCATTTGGAGACTGCTAGTCTTGACGTAAGACAGGTGCACGGTTTGCGCCGAACATACCACAGGCTCAGAAATCATTTTGCACACACCTGATGGGACTCCTAGGTGATGTGGGTCATATGGAATCTTGTTTCGGTCCGTTTGGAGACAGTGTTGGTGTCGGTGCAAGATAGGTGCACGATTTGCGCTAGACGTACCATAGGCTCATAAATCGTTTTGGACGGATTCAATTGAACTCCATGGTGAAGTGGGTCATGTGGAATCTCGTTTTGGTCCATTTGGAGATAGTGTTGGTGTCAGTGCAAGGTAGGTGCATGGTTTGCGGCAAACATACCGTAGGCACAAAAATCATTTTGGACGCACCTGGTGGTACTCTTACGTGACGAGGCTCGAGTGAAAGCTCGATTCAGTTTGTTTGGGGATAGTGCTAATCTTGACGCAAGATATGTGCACGGTTGGTGCCGAACATAACACATGCTCAGAAATCATTTTGGACACACACGGTGGAACTCCTAAGTGATGTGGGTCATGTGGAATCTCGTTTCGGTCGGTTTGGAGATAGTGTTAGTGTCGGTGCAATATAGGTGCACAATTTGCGCCAGACGTACCATAGGCCCGGAAATCATTTTGGACGCACTCGATATAACTCCATGGTGACGTGGGTCATGTGGAATCTTGTTTTGGTCTGTTTGGAGATAATGTCGGTGTCGGTGCAAGATAGGTGCACGGTTTGCACCAAACATACCGTAGGCTCAGAAATCGTTTTGAACGCACTTGGTGATACTGTTAGGTGACAAGGCTCTAGTGGAATCTCGATTCAGTTCGTTCAGAGATTGTGCTAGTATTGACGCAAGATAGGTGCACGGTTTGCACCGAACGTATCACAGGCCCAGAAATCATTTTGGTCACACCCGATGGAACTCCTAGGTGACATGGGTTATGTGGAATCTCATTTCAGTCCGTTTGGAGACAGTGTTAGTGTCTATGCAAGATAGGTGCACGATTTGCACGCAAATGTACCATAGGCTTAGAGGTCGTTTTGGAGACTGTGCTCCAAGGTAATAAGGCTCAAGTGGAATCACAGATAGGTGCACGGTTTGTGCCAAATGTACCACAGCCTCAGAAATCATTTTGGACGCACCCTATGGAAGTCCATGGTGATGTGGGTCATGTGGTATCTTGTTTTGGTCTGTTTGGAGATAGTGTTGGTGTCGGTGCAAGATAGACTAAGAAATCGTTTTGGACGCACTCGATGTTACTCCAAGGTAATGAGGCTCAAGTGGAAGCTTGATTCAGTTTGTTTGGAGATATTGCTACTCTTGATGCAAGATAGGTGCACATTTTGCGCCGAACGTACCATAGGCTCAGAAATCGTTTTGGACTCACCCGATGGAATAGCTAGGTGACATGGGCCATGTGGAAACTCGTCTCAGTCTGTTTGGAGACAGTGTTAGTTTCGGTGCACGACAAACGTACCATAGGCTCAGAAATCATTCTGGATGCACCCAATGGTACTCCAAGGTAATGAGGCTCAAGTGGAAGCTCAATTCAGTTCGTTTGAAGATAGTGCTAATCTTGACTCAGGTTAGGTGCATGGCATGCACCAAACAAACCATTGGCTCAGAAATGGTTTTGGACGCACCTGATGGAAGTCCTAGGTGACGTGGGTCCTATAGAATTTTGTTTCGGTCCGCTTGGAGACAGTGTTAGTGTCGGTGCATGATAGGTGTACGATTTGCGCCAAATGTACAATAGGCTCAGAAATCATTTTGGACACACCCAATGGTACTCCTAGGTGATGTGGCTCAAGTGGAAGCTCGATTCACTCCGTTCGAAGATTGTGCTAATCTTGACGCAAGATTGGTGGACAGGTTGTGCCGAACGTACCACAGGCTCAGAAATCATTTTGGATGCACCCTTTCGAACTCCATGGTGACGTGGGTTGTATAGAATCTTGTTTGGATCCGTTTGGGGATAGTGTTGGTGTCAGAGCAAGATAGTTGCACGGTTTGCACCGAACATACCGTAGGCTCAGAAATCGTTTTGGACGCACTCGGTGGTACTCTTAAGTGATGAAGCTCAAGTGGAAGCTCGATTTAGTTCATTTGGAGATAGTGCTAATCATGATGTAAGATAGGTGCACGTTTTGCGCCGTACTTACCATAGGCTCAGAAATAATTTTGGACACACCCATTGGAACTCCTAAGTGACGTTGGTCGTGTGAAATCTCATTTCAGTCTGTTTGAAGCCTATGTCAGTCTCAGTGCAAGATAGGTGCACGATTTGGACACACCCGATAGAACACCTAGGTGATATGGGTCATGTGGAATCTCATTTCGATCCGTTTGGAGATAGTGTTAGTGTCGGTGCAAGATAGGTGCACGATTTGTGCCAAACGTACCATAGGCTCAGAAATCATTTTGGACGCACTCGATGGTACACCAAGGTAACGAGGCTCAAGTGGAAGTTCGATTCTGTTTGTTTGTATACGGTGCTAGTCTTGATGCAAGATAGGTGCATGGATTGCGCCGAACGTACCACAAGCTTAGAAATCATTTTGGACACACCCGATGGAACCCCTAGGTTACGTGGGTCATGTGGAATCTCATTTTGGTCAGTTCAGGGACAATGTTAGTGTCATTGCAAGATAGGTGCACGATTTGCGCCAGACATACCTTCGGCTCAGAAATCGTTTTGGACACACCCGATGGTACTCCAGGGTAATGAGGCACAACTGAAAGAGTCGATTCAGTTCATTTGGTGATAGTGCTAATCTTGACGCTAGATAGGTGCACAGCTTGCGCCGAACATACCGTAGACTCAAAAATTACTTTGGACGCACCCGATGGAACTCCTAGGTGACGTGGGTCATGTGGAATCTCGTTTCGGTCCGTTTGGAGAGAATGTTAGTGTCGGCGCATGGTAGGTACACAGTTTGCACCAAACGTACAATAGGCTCAGAAATCATTTTGGACACACTCGATGGTACCCCTAGGTGATGAGGCTCAAGTAGAAGCTCGATTCAATTCGTTTTGTGATAGTGCTAATATTGACGTAAGATAGGTGCACGGTTCGGGTCGAATGTACTAGAGACTCAGAAATCATTTTGTACGCACCAGATGGAACTACTTGGTGACATGGCTTGTGGAATCTCGTTTCGGTCGGTTCGGGTATAGTGTTAGTGTCGGTGAAGATAGGTGCGCAATTTGCGCCAAACGTACCATAGACTCAGAAATCGTTTTGGCCGCACCCAATCGTACTCCAGGGTAATGAGGCTCAAGTGGAAGCTCAAATCAGTTCATTTGGAGATAGTTCTAATCTTGATGCAAGATAGGTGCATGGTTTGCACCAAATGTACCATAGGCTCAAAAATCATTTTGGATGCACTGGATGGAACAACTTGGTAAAGTGGGACTTGTGGAATCTCATTTTGGTCCATTTGGCGACAATGTTTGTGTCGATGCAAGATAGGTGCACAGTTTGCGTGAAACATGTCATAGGCTTAGAAATCGTTTTGGACGCACCCGGTGGTACTCTTAGGTGACACGGCTCTAGTGGAAGCTTGATGCAGTTCGTTTGGAGATAGTGCTTGTCTTGATGCAAGATAGGTGCACAGTGTGGGCAGAACATACTTGAGGCTCAGAAATCATTTTGTACGACTGATGGAACTACTAGGTGACAAGGCATGTGAAATCTCATTTCTGTCCGTTCAGAGACAGTGTTAGTGTCGGTGCAAGATAGGTGCATGGTTTGCGACAAACATATCTTAGGCTCAGAAATCATTTTGGATGCACCCGATGGTATGCCTTGGAGACGAGGCTCAAGAGGAAGCTCGATTCAGTCCGTTCGGAGATAGTGCCAATCTTGATGCAAGATAGGTGCACGGTTTGGGCCGAACATACCATAGCCTCTGAAATTGTTTTGGATGCACCCAATGGAAGTCCATGGTAACGTGGGTCATGTGGAACCTCATTTTGTTCCATTTAGAGATAGAGTTGGTGTCGGTGCAAGATAGTTGCATGGGTTGCGCCAAACATAGTGTAGGCCCATAAATCATTTTAGACACAACCGATGGTACTCCAAGGTGACGAGGCTCCAGTGGTAACTTGATTTGGTTCCTTTGGAGATAGTTCTAATCTTGACACAAGATTGGTGCATGGTTTGTGCCGAACGTACCATAGGCTCAGAAATTATTTTGGAAGCACCAAGTGGAACTACTAGGTGACGTGGGTCATGTGGAATCTTGTTTCGGTCCGTTTGGAGATAGTGTTAGTGTCGGCACACGGTTTGCACCAAACATAAAGTAGGCTTAGAAATCATTTTGGACACACCCGATGGTACTCCTAGGAGATGAGGCTCATGTAGAAACTCGATTCAGTTCATTTGGAGATAGTGCTAATCTTGACACAAATAGGTCCACGGTTTGGGACAAATGTACTAGAGGCACGGAAATCGTTTTGTATGCACCGGATGGAATTACTAGGTGACGTGGCATGTGAAATCCTGTTTCGGTCCGTTCGGAGATAATGTTAGTGTCGGTGCAAGATAGGTGCACAGTTTGCACCAAACATACCTTAGGCTCAAAAATCATTTTGGACGCACACAGTTGTACTCCTAGGTGACTAGGCTCAAGTCAAAGCTCAATTTAGTCCGTTTGGAGATAGTGCTAATCTTGAGGCAAGATAGGTGTGCGGTTTGCGCCGAACGTACCACAGGCTTAGAAATCATTTTGGACACTCCTGATGGAACTCCTAGGTGACGTGGGTCATGTGGAATCTCATTTCGGTTCATTTTGAGATAGTGTTAGTGTTGGTGCCAGATAGGTGGACGATTTGCCCCAACGTGTCGTAGGCTCAGAAATCATTTTGGACGCACTCGATGGTACTCTAAGGTAATGAGGCTCAAATGGAAGCTCGATTCAGTTCGCTTGGAGTCAGTGCTAGTCTTGATGCAAGATAGGTGCATGGTTTGCGCTGAACATACCACAGGCTCAGAAATTGTTTTGGACATACCCAATGGAACTCCTAGGTGACGTGGGTCATCTAGAATCTCATTTCAATCCTCTTGGAGATAGTGTTAGTGTCGGTGCAAGATAGGTGCATGATTTGCGCCAGACGTACCATAGGCCTAGAAATAATTTTAGACGCACCCGATGGTACTCCAAGGTAATAAGGCTCAAGTGGACACTCAATTCAGTTCGTTTGGAGATAGTGCTAATCTTGATACAAGATAGGTGCACGGCTTGCGCTAAACGTACCATAGTCTCAGAAATCATTTTGGATGCACCCAATGGAACTCCTAGGTGACGTGGGTCATGTGGAATCTTGTTTCGGTCCATTCAAAGATAGTGTTAGTGTCGGTGCACAAAGGTGCAAGGTTTGTGCCAAATGTACAATAGGCTCAGAATCATTTCGGACTCACCCGATGGTACTCCTAGGTGACGAGCCTTAGGTAGAAGCTCGATTCAGTTTGTTTGGAGATAGTGCTAATCTTGACGCAAGATAGGTGCACGGTTTGGGCCGAACATACTAGAGGCTCAGAAATTATTTTGTATACAACATAGGTGCACGTTTGGAGACATTGTTAGTGTCGGTGCAAGATAGGTGCATAGTTTGCGACAAAGATACCATAGGCCTCGAAATCATTTTGGATGCACCCAGTGGTACTCTTAGGTGGCGAGGCTCAAGTGGAAGCTTGATTCAGTCCGTTTTGTGTTAGTGTCAGTGCAAGATAGGTGCACAGTGTCGCCGTTCGTACTAGAGGCTCGAAAATCGTTTTGTAGGCACCGGATGGAACTACTAGGTGACGTGGCACGTGAAATCTCGTTTCAGTCCATTTGGAGACAGTGTTAGTGCCGGTGCAAGATATGTGCACAGTTTGTGCCAAACATACCATAGGCTCAAAAGTTGTTTTGGACATACTCGGTGGTACACTTAGGTGAGAGGCTCCAGTGGAAGCTCGATTCAGTTCAGTTGGAGACAATGCTAATCTTGATGCAAGATAGGTGAACGGTTTGCGCCAAACATACCCCAGGCTCAGAAATCAGTTTGGACACACCCGATGGAACTCCTAGGTGACGTGGGTCATGTGGAATCTCATTTCGGTCCGTTTGGCGACAATGTTAGTGTTGGTGCAGGATAGGTGCATGATTTTACGCCAGACGTACCATAGTCTCAGAAATCATTTTGGACGCACCTAATGGTACTCCAAGGTAATGAGGCTCAAGTGGAAGCTCTATTCAGTTCATTTCGAGATAGTGCTAATCTTGACGCAAGATAGGTGCACGGTTTGGGCCGAACATACTAGGGGCTCGAATATCATTTTGTATACAACATAGGTGCACGTTTGGAGACATTGTTAGTGTCGGTGCAAGATAGGTGCACAGTTTGCGCCAAAGATACCATCGGCCTCATAATCATTTTGGATGCACCCAGTGGTACTCTTAGGTGACGAGGCTCAAGTGGAAGCTCGATTCAGTCCGTTTGGTGTTAGTGTCGGTGCAAGATAGGTGCACAGTGTGGCCCGATCATACTAGAGGCTCGAAAATCGTTTTGTACGCACCGGATGGAACTACTAGGTGATGTGGCATGTGGAATCTCGTTTCGGTCTGTTCGGAGATAGTGTTAATGTTGGTGCAAGATAGGTGCATGGTTTGCGCCCAACGTACCCGAGGCTCAGAAATTGTTTTGGACGCACTCGGTGGTACTCCTAAGTGATGAGGATCAAGTAAAAGCTTGATTTAGTCCATTTAGATATAATGCTAATCCTGACGCAAGGTAGGGCCTAGTTTGCGCCAAATGTACCATAGCCTCAAAAATCATTATGGACACACTAGATGGAACTCCATGGTGACGTGGATCTTGTGGAATTTTGTTTCGGTCCGTTTGGAGACAGTGTTAGTGTTGGTGCAAGATAGGTGCACGATTTGCGCCACTTAGAAATTGTTTTAGACGCACCCGATGGTACTCGGAGCTAGTGAGGCCCAAGTCGAAGCTCGATTCAATTAGTTTGGAGATAGTGCTAATCTTGACGCAAGATAGTTGCACAGTTTGCGCCAAACGTACCATAGGCATAGAAATCATTATGGACACACCCGATGAAACTCCTAGGTGACATGGATTATGTGGAATCTCGTTTTGGTCCGTTCGGAGATAGTGTTAGTGTCGGTGCAATATAGGTGCACGGTTTGCGCCAAACGTACCATAGGCTCATAAATCATTTTGGACGCATTCGATGGAACTCCATGGTGACGTGGGTCATGTGGAATCTCGTTTTGGTCCATTTGGAGATAGTATTGGTGTTGGTGCAAGATAACTGCACGGTTTGTGTCATACATACCATAGGCTCATAAATCGTTTTGGACGCATTCGGTGGTACTCCTAAGTGATGAGGCTCAAGTGGAATCTTGATTTAGTCCATTTGGAGGTAATGCTAATCCTGACGCACGATAGGTGCTCGGTTTGCGCCGAACGTACCACAGGCTTAGAAATTGTTTTGGACGCACCCGATGGAACTCCTAGGTGAGGTGGGTCATGTGGAATCTTGTTTCGGTCCGTTCAGAGATAGTGTAGTGTCGGTGCAAGATAGGTGCACAGTTTGCGTTAAATGTACCGTGGGCTCAGAAATCGTTGTGGAAGCAACCGATGGCACTCCTAGGTGATAAGGCTCAAGTGGAAGCTCAATTCAGTCCGTTCAGAGATAGTGCTAATCTTGACGCAATATAGGTGTACGGTTTGGGCCAAATGTACCACATCGTCAGAAATCATTTTGGATGCACCCGATGGTACCCCAAGGTGACCTGACTCATGTGGAATGTTGTTTTGTTCCGTTTGGAGATAGTGTTGTTGTCTTTGCAAGATAGGTGCACAATTTGCACCAAACATACCATAGGCTCAAAAATTTTTTTTGACGCACCCGATGGTACTCCTCGGTGATGAGGCTGAAGTGGAAGCTTGATATAGTTTGTTCGGAGATAGTGCTAATCTTGACCCAAGATAGGTGCACGGTTTGGGCCGAACATACCATAGCCTCTGAAATTGTCTTGGATGCACCCGATGGAACTCCATGGTAACGTGGGTCATGTGGAACCTCATTTTGTTCTATTTAGAGATAGAGTTGGTGTCAGTGTAAGATAGTTGCATGGGTTGCGCCAAACATATCGTAGGCTCAAAAATCATTTTAGACGCAACCGATGGTACTCTAAGGTGACGGGGCTCAAGTGGTAGCTTGATTTGGTTCCTTTGGAGATAGTTCTAATCTTGATGCAAGATTGGTGCATGGTTTGTGCCGAACGTACCATAGGCTCAGAAATTATTTTGGACGCACCGGGTGGAACTACTAGGTGACATGGCTCAGTGGAATATTGTTTTGGTCCATTTGGAGATAGTGTTAGTGTCGGCACACGGTTGCACCAAACATAAAATAGGCTCGGAAATTATTTTGGACACAACCGATGGTACTCCTAGGTGATGAGACTCATGTAGAAACTCAATTCAGTTCATTTGGAGATAGTGCTAATCTTGACGCTAAAAGGTGCATGGTTTGGGACAAACATACTAGAGGCTTAGAAATCGCTTGTACACACCGGATGGAATTACTAGGAGATGTGGCATGTGGAATCTCATTTTGTCCATTCGAAGATAGTGTTAGTGTCGGTGCAAGATAGGTGCACAGTTTGCACCAAACATACCTTAGGCTCAGAAATCATTTTGGACACACCCAATGGTACTCCTCGGTGACGAGGCTCAAGTCGAAGCTCGATTCAGTCCGTTTGGAGATAGTGCTAATCTTGATGTAAGATAGGTGCATGATTTGCGCCGAACGTACCACAGGCTTAGAAATCATTTTGGACACTCCTGATGGAACTCCAAAGTGATGTGGGTCAAGTGGAATCTTGTTTCGATTTATTTTGAGACAGTCTTAGTGTTGGTGCAAGATATGTGCACGATTTGCACCAATGTGCTGTGGGCTCAGAAATCATTTTGGATGCACTCGATGGTACTCTAGGTAATGAGTCTAAAGTGGAAGCTCGATTCAGTTCATTTGGAGACGGTGCTTGTCTTGATGCAAGATAGGTGCACGGTTTGCGCGGAACGTACCACATGCTCAGAAATTATTTTGGAGACACCTAATGGAACACCTAGGTGACGTGGGTCATGTGGAATCTCATTTCGATCCGTTTGGAGACAGTGTTAGTGTCGGTGCACGATAGGTGCAAGGTTTGCGCCAAACGTACAATAGGCTCAGAAATGATTTCGGACACACCTGATGGTACTCCTAGGTGCCGAGGCTCAGGTAGAAGCTCGATTCAGTTCATTTGGAGATAGTGCTAATCTTGACACAAGATAGGTGCACGGTTTGGGCCGAACATACTAGAGGCTCAGAAATCATTTTGTACGCAACATAGGTGCACGTTTGGAGACATTGTTAGTGACGGTGCAAGATAGGTGCGCAGTTTGCGCCAAAGATACCACAGGCTTCGAAATCATTTTGGATGCATGCAGTGGTACTCTTAGGTGACGAGGCTCAAGTGGAAGCTCGATTCAATCCGTTTGGTGTTAGTGTCGGTGCAAGATAGGTGCACAGTTTGGTCTGAACGTACTAGAGGCTCAAAAATTGTTTTGTACGCACCGGATGGAACTACTAGGTGATGTGGCATGTGGAATCTCGTTTTAGTCCGTTCGGAGACAGTGTTAGTGTTGGTGCAAGATAGGTGCATGGTTTGCACCAAATGTACTCTAGGCTCAGAAATGTTTTGGACGTACTCGATGGTACTCCTAAGTGATGAGGCTCAAGTGAAGCTGATTTAGTCCGTTTAGATATAGTGCTAATCCTGAGACAAGGTAGGTGCCCAGCTTGTGCCAAACGTACCATAGCCTCAAAAATCATTATGGACACACCCGATGGAACTCCATGGTGACGTGGATCTTGTGGAATCTTGTTTCGGTTCATTTGGAGACAATGTTAGTGTTGGTGCAATATAGGTGCACGATTAGCACCACATAAAAATCATTTTGGACGCACCCGATGGTACTCGGAACAAGTGAGGCCCAAGTAGAAGCTCAATTCAATTAGTTTGGAGATAGTGCTAATCTTGACGCAAGATAGGTGCACAGTTTGTTCCGAACATACCATAGGCTTAGAAATCGTTTTGGACACATTCGATGGAACTCCATGGTGACGTGGGTCATGTGGAATCTCATTTTGGCCCATTTGGAGATAGTGTTGGTGTCGGTGTAAGATAACTGCTCAGTTTGTGCCAAACATACCATAGGCTCAGAAATCATTTTGGACGCACTCGATGGTACTCCTAAGTGATGAGGCTCAAGTGGAATCTTGATTTAGTCCGTTTGGAGATAAACTAATCCTAACACACGATAGCTGCCCGGTTTGCGCCGAACATACCACTTGCTTAAAAATTGTTTTCGACGCACCCGATGGAACTCCTAGGTGAGGTGGGTCATGTGGAATCTCGTTTCGGTCCATTCGCAGATAGTGTAGTATTGGTGCAAGATAGGTGCACGGTTTGTGTTAGTGCAAGACAGGTGCATGGTTTGCACCAAACATACCATAGGCTCAGAAATCATTTTGGACGCACCCGGTGGTACTCCTAGGTGATGACGCTTAAGTGGAAGCTCGATTCAATTTGTTTTGGAGATAGTGCTAATCTTGACGCAAGACAGGTGCACGGTTTGCGTCGAAGGTACCGCAGGCTCAGAAATCATTTTGGACGCGTCCGATGGACCTCCTAGGTGACGTGGGTCATATGGAATCTCATTTTGGTCTGTTTGATGACAGTGTTAGTGTCGGTGCAAGACTAGTGCAAGGTTTGTGCCAAACGTACCATATGGTCAGAAATCATTTTGGACACACCCGATGATACTCCTAGGTGATGAGGCTCAAGTGGAAGCTCAATTTAGCCAGTTTGGAGATAGTGCTAATCTTAACGCAAGATAGGTGCACGGTTTGCCCCGAACATACTAGAGGCTCGAAAATCATTTTATACACACCGGATGGAGCTACTAGGTTAGATGGGTCATGTGGAATCTTGTTTCGGTCTGTTTGGAGACAGTGTTACTGTTGGGGCAAGATGGATGCACGGTTTGCGCCAAACGTACCATTGGCTCAGAAATAATTTTGGACGCACTCGATGGTACTCCTAGGTGACGAGGCTCAAGTGGAAGCTCGATTCAGTCCGTTTGGAGATAGTGCTAATCTTGATGCAAGATAGGTGAAAGGCTTGCGCCGAACGTAATACAACCTCAGAAATCATTTTGGACACACCCAGTGGTACTCCTAGGTGACGAGGCTCAAGTAGGAGCTTGATTCAGTTTGTTTTGGAGATAGTGCTAATGTTGACACAAGATAGGTGCACGATTTGCGCTGAACATACCACAAGCTCAGAAAATCAATTTGGACACACCCAATGGAACTCCTCGGTGATGTGGGTCATGTGGAATTTCGTTTTGGTCTATTTGAAGACAGTGTTAGTGTCAGTGCAAGACAGGTGCATGGTTGGGCCAAACATACCATTTGCTCAGAAATCATTTTGGACACACCCGATGGTACTCCTAGGTGATGAGGCTCAAGTAGAAGCTCGATTTAGCCAGTTTGGAGATAATGCTAATCTTGTTGCAAGATAGTTGCACGGTCTGTGCTGAACATACAAGAGGTTCACAAATCATTTTGGACACATCCGATGGTACTCCAAGGTGACGTGGGTCATGTGGAATCTTGGTTTGGTCCCTTTGGAGATAGTATTGGTGTCGGTGCCAGAAAGGTGTACGGTTTGCGCCAAACGTACCGTAGGCTTAGAAATTGTTTTGGACACACCCGACGGTACTCCTCGGAGATGAGGCTCAAGTGGAAGCTTGATTTAGTTTGTTTGGAGATAGTGCTAACCTTGACGCAAGATAGGTGCACGGTTTGCGTCAAACGTAGCACAGGCTCATAAATCATTTTGAACGTAGCCGATGGGACTCCAAGGTGACATGGGTCATGTGGGATCTCGTTTCGGTCCATTTGGAGGTGGTGTTAGTGTTGGTGCACGATAGGTGCACGGTTTACGCCAAGTGTACCATAGGCTCAAAAATTGTTTTGGACACCCCTGATGGTCGTCCTAGGTGACGAGGGTCAAGTGGAAGCTCGATTCAGTCTATGTTGGAGATAGTGCTAATCTTGATGCAAGATAGTGAAAGGCTTGCGCCGAACATAAAACGGCCTCAAAAATTATTTTGGACGCACTCGATGGAACTCCTAGGTGATTTGGGTCAAGTGGAATCTCGTTTTGGTTCGTTTGGAGACAGTGCTAGTGTCGGTGCAAGATAGGTGCACGATTTGCGCCAAATAATCCATCCGATCAGAAATCCTTTTGGACACACCCGATGGTACTCCTAGGTGGCGAGACTCAAGTAGAAGCTCAATTCGTTTGGAGACAGTGCTAATCTTGACGCAAGATAGGCGTACGGTTTGCGCCGAACATATCACAGGCTTAGAAATCATTTTGCACACACCCGATGGAACTCCTAGGTCACGTGGGTCATATGGAATCTTGTTTTGGTCCGTTTGGAGATAGTGTTAGTGTTGGTGCAAGATAGGTGCACGATTTGCGCAAGACATACCATAGGCTTGGAAGTTGTTTTTGACGCATTCGATGGAACTCCATGGTGACGTGGGTCATGTGGAATCTTGTTTTGCTCCATTTGGAGATAGTGTTGGTGTTAGTGCAAGATAGGTGCACGGTTTGCGCTAAACATACCGTAGGCTTAGAAATCATTTTGGACGCACTCAGTGGTACTCTTAGGTGACGAGGCTTAAGTGGAAGCTCGATTCAGTTTGTTTGGAGATAGTGTTAATCTTGACACAAGATAGGCGCACGGTTGGCGTCGAACATACCACGTGCTCAGAAATTGTTTTGGACACACCCGGTGGAACTCCTAAGTGACGTGGGTCATGTGGAATCTCGTTTCGGTCCATTTGGAGATAGTGTTAGTGTCGGTGCAATATAGGTGCACAATTTGCGTCAGACGTACCATAGATTCAGAAATTGTTTTGGATGCACCCAATGTAACTCCATGATGACGTGGGTCATGTGGAATCTCGTTTTGGTCCGTTTGGGTACAGCATTTGTATCGGTGCAAGATAGGTGCATGATTTGCGCCAAACGTACTACAAGCTTAAAAATCATTTTGGATGCTTAGGTGACGTGGGTCTTGTGGAACCTCATTTTGGTCCGTTTGGAGACAATGTTAGTGTCGGAGCACAGTTTGCTCCAAACATTCTATAGGATCAGAAATCATTTTGGATGCACCTGGTGGTACTCTTAGGTGACGAGGCTCAAGTGCAAGCTCCATTCAGTCCGTTGGGAGATTGTAACACCCGAAAATATGTGTTGTGTGTTAGAAAGCGCAAAGTGGTAAAATAGTTAATTAGGAGTTTTAATGAGTGCCAAAAATAATTTTTTTATCTGTAGCTTTGATGAATGATCAGAGACCATAGATGCGTAGAGCTCGTCGAATGCATTCCGTTTGACTACTTATACATATCATTTGGAGTTTGGATCATGAAGATATAAATTTTGCATTATTCAAGAAATTAAAAAAAATGTGAACAGTCACACGTGGTTACTGTAGCGTCGCCCAGGCTACAGTACCGATGGCTTTTCCCTTTTCTATGCCGGTGTCCCTTCAGCCGCCCACCTATATCACGCACAAAAGAAAAGAAATAGAAGGAGAAGGATAGCAAAGAGAGAAGAAGAGAGGGAGAGAAACCTAGGGCTTAACCGTCCTTCGTCATCGTATTGTTCCTTCTCAAAAACCGGTCAGTCACCTTCTCCTCTCCTTTTCCCCTCGATCCATCCTTCCCCTCGCTGTTCTTGATGGCGGTGCCATACGTGGAGTAGATCAAATCAACACGAGGGGCAACGGTGGGAATCGCTGCAAGAAAGAAGGGGGAATGGGAGGTCAATCATTGCGGATCTTCATAATACTCACTGATTGGGGTAAGGTCTCACTTTACCCCAGTGTTTTGATGTGAAATTTTGCTAGGGTTCGCGAATTTGATGGATTAGTTGACGGGGTTAGGGTTCTTATCTCGTAATTAAGCCCTACTGTGTTTTCAGATTCTGCAGTTGTTGGTTATGTGCTGTTTACATCTTCTTTTATGTGCTATAAAATCATGGGAAAATTATAATGTGTTAGTATACTTCAGTATCTTTGTTTTGGTGTAAAGATCACCTTTTTAGCACTTGTGGTTTAGCAGATATGGTCGTTGTTTGGTGATGCATTTGTTCTGTCAAAAATCTGGACATAGTTAGATGCATTCAGTTTTATGTTATCATACGTCCATAATCTCGTAAAATGATCTAAATGAAAGTTGTAGGTAATTTCATAAGCTTTCCATATTGTTGAAGATCACAAGTGTTGGATCAGTAAATCTCCAGTTATGTATGTTTTAGTGGTCTGCTGTTGTTCTGTCATCAGAAATGTTCACTTAGATTCTTGGTTTGTTATGAGTATCTTTCAGTCCTTAAAATCCAAAGCTTATAACATGAAAGTTGTATAACATTAGTTAATATTTCCATATTGGTAAATCTTATAATTTTTGAATTAGTATATCTCCAATTATGAATTTTAGAAGCTTGCTATCCTGTTTTTGTCGTCAGAAAAGTTCAGTTAAGTTCAGAGGTTGTTTATGCTGTCTTGGAGATCTCATATGCTAGATTGTTTTATATAAAAGTTGTAGATAATGGTGTTTTACATCTTTTGTATAAGTTTCATAATTTTTGAACATGTAATTTATCTGCACCAAAAATGTGAAGCATGGTTGCTGCTGTTGGTGGGTTGTTTGGTTGCTGTTTTGAGGGAAACGATAGCGCAAGCCGTATGATTGCTTTATTTGTTATTTGTATGTGTTTGTATGAATATGTTCTGAGGTAATGATGTTTGAACAGGTGGTGTACCTTTGGATCATTCTTAGCTCATGTTCTTTCATCGTCTTTTGAGGCAAGTAAACGTAGCGGTGGCTTGCTACAGCTTGACATGTTATTTATTCTACCTACACTTTGCCATAACATTAACTAAATCAAGATAATATCTAAGAATGAATTCACTTGTACCTTTATAAAGTAACTTATATATGATCTACATTGTTGAATATTTTATCATTTATCTATCGTCATGAGGTAAGTGCTATGAATTACAATGGTGGATGTATGTGGCATATGTGGTAAGTATTTCTGCGGTTGCATCATGTCATTGCATCATATTGCATTGCATAGCATTCGTGGATGTCGCCGCTTGCTGGCCGCGACCGTACCGGTACAGCATCGTACGTTGCCCGAGGAGGGGTACGATGCAGCTTCATACCTTGTTGGGTATGGAGGCAGTGGACATGCATATGCATTGCATCTGCGCTCTCTGAGGTTTACTTGCATTGAAGTTGTGGATATGAGGAGTTTCTTTCATTTGAAGAGGTGGTTTATTTATTGAATATCATGATGTTGTTTACTCCTTTACGCTGTTGTCATTGGATAAATAATTTGATTATGAAGTATTAATTTCTTATGATGTCATATCTTCGACATTTAAATCGATGCTTAATTAACTTGTAGTTTGAATGATATGATCAAGCAGTTTGCTTGCTGAGATTTATTCTCACCCCTTTTATCTTTCCAGGTGCAAGTTTGGATGCTTGCTTGGATGCTTTGCTTCCTTGAAGGGATGGGATTAGCGGCACAACTTCACTATTACACCCATATCTAGTTATAATAATAACACTCTTGCCTTGCTGTAACAAATTTAGTTTATCTTCGTGGTGATCTTTCATGGTTTAATAAAAACATTTAAGTTGGAGCTTTACTTAATTATAGTTTTGTCCTTGATGTTGCTTCCGCGCTTTACTTTGACGTTTGGTTTTTTATGCCGAGTTTTGTACTTGGGCATGAGGGAAGGGACGTTAGTGACATCTAAGGCTTTTGTGGCGCCTGGGGTGTTACAGTTGGTATCAGAGCAGGCATTAGATTCTCGGAAAAGGCAAGATTTAAAATGACACACTTACACATGTAGGATGGGTATGAGTTTGTATATCATACATGCCTTTTGAGATTGAGGTGCTTTTGTTTAACTTCCTTGATTTTTATGTTGTATATCATTACTTTTGTTAATTATTAGTGAAGTGTAAATTTTATTTGTTTAGCTTATATCTAGTTTAATTGATCTTAGTGTGTCATGTACCTATTGAAATACGATTTTTATCCATATCAGTTATGCTTACATTTATATACTTGTCTAGTTTTCACCATGATGTTTGCTCATAATTGTACCATTAAAGTGTTGTAGTTTCTTCTTGAGTGGTGAAGATGGTGAATTGTTCCATTTGTTTTGTTGATAGCAAAAGGTAAGGTTTTGAAACCCATAGAGTAGCTATAGTCTAGTAGTGCAGATGGGTGGAGTGGAGGGCCCCCACAATGCCTTTTTCTGCACTACTAAGTGAGGATTGCCCGAGAGGTAGGTTACGACCTAACTATCCATATTTGAAGGAAATAGCAGAGTGACGGGTGGATTGGCCCCCATGCCGTGCACTCTAGCTATTTTCTCTCGACATATCGGATTGGTGGATCGTTGTGTGAATTGTCCTATATGTGGGTGTTGCGATGATTAAGCCTAAGCCTAGAATGGTTTAGAAAATTTCCCCTTAGAGTACGAGGCAACTTTGTGCCAATCATAGAGGTGTGTTGAGAAGAGTACTTCCAAGGTGGTTTCGTGGGTTAGATGTGGTCATATGCGTTCTACGTAGAATAATCTTGATGTTTAATACATCATGTCCAAGTGTGAGCTTGTTCTTCAAAATGTTTGGGGTGAAGTGTTTGCTTGGAGACATGATTTTATTGTGTTCTATGTCATTACTACTTTATTATAAGTTGCCTTAAAGTTGATGTTTTTGTTTTGAGAAGGTTTTGGGTTAACTAAGTGGAGAAGTGTATCAGCTCTAGAAGTCATATTTGTTGGTTAATGCATGAGTAGAAAGTTGGAGTTGGTTGATTTAGGCCTTGCATTTTGTTTTCGCGAACCTATCATGCTTAATATGATGATTATATTCTTTGGAGATGTGAAGTTGTCTCGTTTGGTTCCTTAGTTGTGGGTGTTGTTTGATTGAAGTGATCTCGTTCTTTATGTGTGTGCTTATTATATTATTTTCTTGGCTACAATATTTGGCTCTACCAATCCGTGTAGGTGGCTTCATCTCTTGGCAACACTTTTTAACTTGTGTGGTACTTATCTTTCTAGCTCATACGTGTGTTCTCGTTTGTTAGTGTTGTTGTGGTCCATTTGGTTTGATCTAGAGAATTCGGGGACGAATTCTTTTAAGGAGGGTAGAATGTAACACCCGAAAATATGTGTTGTGTGTTAGAAAGCGCAAAGTGGTAAAATAGTTAATTAGGAGTTTTAATGAGTGCCAAAAATAATTTTTTTATCTGTAGCTTTGATGAATGATCAGAGACCATAGATGCGTAGAGCTCGTCGAATGCATTCCGTTTGACTACTTATACATATCATTTGGAGTTTGGATCATGAAGATATAAATTTTGCATTATTCAAGGAATTAAAAAAAATGTGAACAGTCACACGTGGTTACTGTAGCGTCGCCCAGGCTACAGTACCGATGGCTTTTCCCTTTTCTATGCCGGTGTCCCTTCAGCCGCCCACCTATATCACGCACAAAAGAAAAGAAATAGAAGGAGAAGGATAGCAAAGAGAGAAGAAGAGAGGGAGAGAAACCTAGGGCTTAACTGTCCTTCGTCATCGTATTGTTCCTTCTCAAAAACCGGTCAGTCACCTTCTCCTCTCCTTTTCCCCTCGATCCATCCTTCCCCTCGCTGTTCTTGATGGCGGTGCCATACGTGGAGTAGATCAAATCAACACGAGGGGCAACGGTGGGAATCGCTGCAAGAAAGAAGGGGGAATGGGAGGTCAATCATTGCGGATCTTCATAATACTCACTGATTGGGGTAAGGTCTCACTTTACCCCAGTGTTTTGATGTGAAATTTTGCTAGGGTTCGCGAATTTGATGGATTAGTTGACGGGGTTAGGGTTCTTATCTCGTAATTAAGCCCTACTGTGTTTTCAGATTCTGCAGTTGTTGGTTATGTGCTGTTTACATCTTCTTTTATGTGCTATAAAATCATGGGAAAATTATAATGTGTTAGTATACTTCAGTATCTTTGTTTTGGTGTAAAGATCACCTTTTTAGCACTTGTGGTTTAGCAGATATGGTCGTTGTTTGGTGATGCATTTGTTCTGTCAAAAATCTGGACATAGTTAGATGCATTCAGTTTTATGTTATCATACGTCCATAATCTCGTAAAATGATCTAAATGAAAGTTGTAGGTAATTTCATAAGCTTTCCATATTGTTGAAGATCACAAGTGTTGGATCAGTAAATCTCCAGTTATGTATGTTTTAGTGGTCTGCTGTTGTTCTGTCATCAGAAATGTTCACTTAGATTCTTGGTTTGTTATGAGTATCTTTCAGTCCTTAAAATCCAAAGCTTATAACATGAAAGTTGTATAACATTAGTTAATATTTCCATATTGGTAAATCTTATAATTTTTGAATTAGTATATCTCCAATTATGAATTTTAGAAGCTTGCTATCCTGTTTTTGTCGTCAGAAAAGTTCAGTTAAGTTCAGAGGTTGTTTATGCTGTCTTGGAGATCTCATATGCTAGATTGTTTTATATAAAAGTTGTAGATAATGGTGTTTTACATCTTTTGTATAAGTTTCATAATTTTTGAACATGTAATTTATCTGCACCAAAAATGTGAAGCATGGTTGCTGCTGTTGGTGGGTTGTTTGGTTGCTGTTTTGAGGGAAACGATAGCGCAAGCCGTATGATTGCTTTATTTGTTATTTGTATGTGTTTGTATGAATATGTTCTGAGGTAATGATGTTTGAATAGGTGGTGTACCTTTGGATCATTCTTAGCTCATGTTCTTTCATCGTCTTTTGAGGCAAGTAAACGTAGCGGTGGCTTGCTACAGCTTGACATGTTATTTATTCTACCTACACTTTGCCATAACATTAACTAAATCAAGATAATATCTAAGAATGAATTCACTTGTACCTTTATAAAGTAACTTATATATGATCTACATTGTTGAATATTTTATCATTTATCTATCGTCATGAGGTAAGTGCTATGAATTACAATGGTGGATGTATGTGGCATATGTGGTAAGTATTTCTGCGGTTGCATCATGTCATTGCATCATATTGCATTGCATAGCATTCGTGGATGTCGCCGCTTGCTGGCCGCGACCGTACCGGTACAGCATCGTACGTTGCCCGAGGAGGGGTACGATGCAGCTTCATACCTTGTTGGGTATGGAGGCAGTGGACATGCATATGCATTGCATCTGCGCTCTCTGAGGTTTACTTGCATTGAAGTTGTGGATATGAGGAGTTTCTTTCATTTGAAGAGGTGGTTTATTTATTGAATATCATGATGTTGTTTACTCCTTTACGCTGTTGTCATTGGATAAATAATTTGATTATGAAGTATTAATTTCTTATGATGTCATATCTTCGACATTTAAATCGATGCTTAATTAACTTGTAGTTTGAATGATATGATCAAGCAGTTTGCTTGCTGAGATTTATTCTCACCCCTTTTATCTTTCCAGGTGCAAGTTTGGATGCTTGCTTGGATGCTTTGCTTCCTTGAAGGGATGGGATTAGCGGCACAACTTCACTATTACACCCATATCTAGTTATAATAATAACACTCTTGCCTTGCTGTAACAAATTTAGTTTATCTTCGTGGTGATCTTTCATGGTTTAATAAAAACATTTAAGTTGGAGCTTTACTTAATTATAGTTTTGTCCTTGATGTTGCTTCCGCGCTTTACTTTGACGTTTGGTTTTTTATGCCGAGTTTTGTACTTGGGCATGAGGGAAGGGACGTTAGTGACATCTAAGGCTTTTGTGGCGCCTGGGGTGTTACAGAGATAGTACTAATCCTAACACAAGATAGGTGCACGGTGTGGGCCAAACGTACTTGAGGCTCAGAAATCATTTTGTACGACTAATGGAGCTACTATGTGACGTGGCTTGTGAAATCTCGGTTTGGACTGTTCGAAGACAGTGTTAGTGTCGGTGCAAGATAGGTGCATGGTTTGCGCTAAACATACCTTAGGCTCAAAAATCGTTTTAGACGCACCCGATGGTACTCTAGGTGACGAGGCTCAGGTGGAAGCTCAATTCAGTCTGTTCAGAGATAGTGCTAATCTTGACGTAAGATAGTGCACGGTTTGGGCCAAACATACCATAGCCTCAGAAATTGTTTTGGGATGCACCCGATGGAACTCCCCATGGGTCATGTAGAACCTCGTTTTGTTCTGTTTCGAGATAGGATTGGTGTCGGTGCATGATAGGTGCACGGATTGTGCCAAACATACCATAGGCTCAGAAATCATTTTAGACGCACCCGATGGTACTACTAGGGGACGAGGCTCAAGTGGAAGCTTGATTCAGTTCCTTTGGAGATAGTTATAATCTTGACGCAAGATAGGTGCACGGTTTGCGTCGAATGTACCACAGGCTCAGAAATCGTTTTTGACGCACCAGGTGGAACTACTAGGTGACGTTGGTCATGTGGAATCTTATTTCGATCTGTTTGGAGATAGTGTTAGTGTCAATGTATGATAGGTGCACGGTTTGCGCCAAACGTACAAGAGGCTCAGAAATAATTTTGGACACACCTGATGGTACTCCTAGGTGACGAGGCTCAAGTAGAAGCTCGATTCAGTTTGTTCGGATATAGCGCTAATCTTGATGCAAGATAGGTGCACAGTTTGGGTCGAACGTACTAGAGGCTCGAAAATCATTTTGTATGCACCGGATGGAACTACTAGGCGACGTGGCATGTGGAATTTCGTTTTGGTCCAGTCGGAGACACTGTTAGTGTCAAGGCAGGATAGTTGCACGGTTTGTGCCAAAAGTACCTTAGGCTCAGAAGTCGTTTTGGATGCAGCCAATGGTACTCCTAGACATGGCTCAAGTGAAAGCTCGATTCTATCCATTTTGAGATTGTGCTAATCTTGATGCAAGATAGGTGCACAGTTTGTGCCAAACATACCACAGCCTCAGAAATCATTTTGGATGCACCCGATGGAACTCCATGGTGATGTGGGTCATGTGAAATCTCATTTTGGTCTGTTTGGAGATAGTGTTGGTGACGGTGCAAGATGGGTGCACGGTTTGCGCAAAACATTCCGTAGGCTCAGAAATCATTTTGGACGCACCTGATGGTACTCATAGGTGACAAGGCTCAAGTGGAAGCTTGATTCAGTTCTTTTGGAGATCGTGCTAATCTTAGCATAGGATAGGTGCATGGTTTGTGCTGAACGTGCCACAGGCTCAGAAATCATTTTGGACGTACCGGATGGGACTACTAGGTGACGTGGGTCTTGTGGAATCTTGTTTCGGTCCGTTTGAAGACAGTGTTAGTGGTGGTGCAAGATAGGTGCAGAGTTTACGCCAAACATACCATAGGCTTAGAAATTGTTTTGGACACACCCGATGGTACACTTAGGTGATGAGGCTCTAGTGGAAGCTTGAATCAGTTCGTTTTGAGATAGTGCTAATCTTGATGCAAGATTGGTGTACGGTTTGCACCGAACGTACCACGGTCTCAGAAATCATTTTGGACACACCTGATGGAAATCCTAGGTGACGTGGGTCATGTGGAATCTCATTTCGGTCCGTTTGGAGACAATGTTAGTGTTGGTGCAAGATAGGTGCACAATTTGCGCCAGACATACCATAGGCTCAGAAATCGTTTTGGACGCACCCAATGGTACTCCAAGGTAATGAGCCTCAAGTGGAAGCACTATTCAGTTCATTTGGAGATAGTGCTAATCTTGACGCAAGATAGGTGCACGGTTTGGGCCGAACGTACTAGAGGCTCGGAAATCATTTTGTACGCACCGGATGGAACTACTAGGTGACGTGGCATGTGAAATCTCATTTTGGTCCGTTCGGAGACATTGTTTGTGTCGGTGCAAGATAGGTGCACAGTTTGCGGCAAACGTACCTTAGGCTCAGAAATCGTTTTGGACACACCTGATGGTACTCCTAGTTGACAAGGCTCATGTGGAAGCTCAATTCAGTCCGTTCGGGATAGTGCTAATCTTGATGCAAGATAGGTGCACAGTTTGTGTTGAATGTACCACAGCCTCAGAAATCATTCTGGACGCACCCTATGGAACTTCATGGTGACGTGGGACATGTGGAATCTTGTTTTGGTCTGTTTGGAGATAGTGTTGGTGTCGGTGCAAGACAGGTACAAGATTTGCACCAAACGTACAATAGGCTAAGAAATCATTTTGGACGCACCTGATGGTACTCCAAGGTAATGAGGCTCAAGTGGAAGCTCGATTCAGTTTGTTTGGAGATAGTGCTAATCTTGATGCAGGATAGGTGTATGTTTTGCGCCAAACGTACCGTAGGCTCATAAATCATTTTGGACACACTTGATGGAACACCTACGTGACGTGGGCCATGTGGAAACTCGTCTCGGTCCATTTGTAGACAGTGTTAGTGTTGGTGCAATATAGATGCACGATTTGCACCAAACGTACCATAGCCTCAGAAATCGTTATGGATGCACCGAATGGTACTCCAAGGTAATGAGGCTCAAGTGGAAGCTCAATTCAGTTTGTTTGAAGATAGTGCTAATCTTGACTCAGGTTGGGTGCATGGCATGCGCCGAACGTATCGTAGGCTCAGAAATGGTTTTGGACGCACCTGATGGAACTCCTAGGTGACATGGGTCCTGTGGAATTTTGTTTCAGTCTGCTTGGGGGTAGTGTTAGTGTCGGTGCATGATAGGTGTACGGTTTTGTGCCAAACGTACAATAGGCTTAGAAATCATTTTGGACACACCCGATGGTACTCTTAGGTGACGAGGCTCAAGTACAAGCTCGATTCGGTTCATTTGGAGATAGTGCTAATCCTGACGCTTGATATGTGCACGGTTTGAACCGATGTACTAGAGGCTCGAAAATCATTTTGTATGCACCAGATGGAACTCCTAGGTGATGTGGCACGTGGAATCTCGTTTTGGTCCGTTTGGAGATAGAGTTAGTGTCGGTGCAAGATAGGTGACGTACCTTAGGCCCAAAAATCATTTTGAAAGCACCCAATGGTACTCCTAGGTGACGAGGCTCAAGTAGAAGCTCGATTCAGTCCGTTCGAAGATAATGCTAATCTTGACACAAGATTGGTGGACAGGTTGTGCCAAACATACCATAGCCTCAGAAATCATTTTAGACACACCCTTTCGAACTCCATGGTGACATGGGTCATATGGAATCTTGTTTGGATCTGTTTGGAGATAGTGTTGCTGTCGGAGCAAGATAGTTGCATGGTTTGCACCAAACATACCGTAGGCTCAAAAATCATTTTGGACGCACTCGGTGGTACTCTTAGGTGATGAGGTTCAAGTGGAAGCTCAATTCTGTTCATTTGGAGATAGTGCTAATCTTGACGTAAGATAGGTGCACGTTTCGCGCCGAACGTATCATAGGCTCAGAAATAATTTTGGACACACCCGATCATACTCCAAGGTAATGAGGCTCAAGAGGAAGCTCGATTCTGTTCATTTGGAGATAGTGCTAATCTTGACGCAAGATCGGTGCACGGTTTATGCCAATGTACCATAGGCTCAAAATCATTTTGGACACACCCGATAGAACACCTAGGTAACGTGGGTCATGTGGAATCTCATTTCGGTCTATTTGAAGATAGTGTTAGTGTCGGTGCAAGATAGGTGCACGATTTGCGCTAAACGTACCATAGGCTCAAAAATCGTTTGGAGACAGTACTAGTCTTGATGCAAGATAGGTGCACGGTTTGCACTGAACGTACCACAGGCTCAGAAATCATTTTGGAACACCCGATGGAACTCCTAGGTGATGTGGGTCATGTGGAATCTCATTTCGACCAGTTCAGGGACAGTGTTAGTGTCGGTGCAAGATAGATGCATGATTTTGCGCCAGACATACCTTTGGCTCAGAAATCATATTGGACACACCTGATGGTACTCTATGCTAATAAGGCTCAACTGAAAGTTCGACTCAGTTCGTTTGGAGATAGTGCTAATCTTGACACAAGATAGGTGCACGACTTGCGCCGAGCGTACCATAGGCTCATAAATCACTTTGGACGCACCTGATGGTACTCCAAGGTGACGAGGCTCAAGTAGAATCTCGATTCAGTTCATTTGGAGATAGAGCTAATCTTGACGCAAGATAGGTGTACGGTTTGGGCCGAATGTATTAGAGGCTCAGAGATCGTTTTGTACGCACCAGATGGAACTACTAGGTGACGTGGCATGTGGAATCTCGTTTTGATGGGTTCGGGGATAGTGTTAGTGTCGGTGCAAGATAGGTGCGTAATTTGCGCCAAACGTACCATAGGCTCAAAAATCGTTTTGACCACACCCAATCGCACTCCAGGGTAATGAGGCTCAAGTGGAAGCTCGATTCAGTTCGTTTGGAGATAGTTCTAATCTTGATGCAAGATAGGTGCATGGTTTGCACCAAACATACCATAGGCTTAAAAATCATTTTGGATGCACTGGATGGAACAACTAGGTAAAGTGAGACTTGTAGAATCTCTTTTTGGTCCATTTGGCGACAATATTAGTGTCGATGCAAGATAGGTGCACAGTTTGCGCGAAACATGCCATAGGCTCAGAAATCGTTTTGGACGCACCCGGTGGTACTTTTAGGTGACGAGGCTCAAGTGGAAGCTCGACTCAGTCTGTTTGGAGATAGTACTAATCCTGATGCAAGATAGGTGCACGGTGTGGGCCGGACGTACTTGAGGCTCAGAAATCATTTTGTACGACTAATGGAACTACTAGGTGACGTGGCATGTGAAATCTCATTTCTGTCCGTTCGGAGACATTGTTAGTGACGGTGCAAGATAGGTGCATGATTTGTGGCAAACATATCTTAGGCTCAGAAATCATTTTGGACGCACCCGATGGTACGCCTAGGAGATGAGGCTCAAGTGGAAGCTCGATTCAGTCCGTTCGGAGATAGTTCTAATCTTGACGCAAGATAGGTGCACGGTTTGGGCCGTACATACCATAGCCTCTGAAATTGTTTTGGATGCACCCGACGGAAGTCCATGGTAACGTGGGTCATGTGAAACCTCATTTTGTTCCATTTAGAGATAGAGTTGGTGTCAGTGCGAGATAGTTGCATGGGTTGCGCCAAACATACCATAGGCTCAGAAATCATTTTAGACGCAACCGATGGTATTCCAAGGTGACGAGGCTCAAGTCATAGCTTGATTTGGTTCCTTTGGAGATAGTTCTAATCTTGACGCAAGATTGGTGCATGGTTTGTGCCGAATGTACCCTAGGCTCAGAAATTATTTTACCGGGTGGAACTACTAGGTGACGTGGGTCATGTGGAATCTTGTTTTGGTCCGTTTGGAGATAGTGTTAGTGTCAGCGCACGGTTTGCACCAAATGTAAAATAGGCTTAGAAATCATTTTGGACACACCCGATGGCACTCCTAGGTGATGAGGCTCATGTAGAAACTCGATTTTGTTTGTTTGGAGATAGTGCTAATCTTGATGCAAATAGGTGCACGGTTTGGGACAAACATACTAGAGGCTCAGAAATCATTTTGTACGCATCAGATGGAATTACAAGGTGACATGGCATGTGGAATCTCATTTTGGTCTGTTCGGAGATAGTGTTAGTGTCGGTGCAAGATAGGTGCACAGTTTGCACCAAACGTACCTTAGGCTCAGAAATCATTTTGGACGCACCTAATGGTACTCCTAGGTGACGAGGCACAAGTTAAAGTTTGATTCAGTCCGTTTGGAGATAGGTGCACGGTTTGTGCCGAATGTACCACAGGCTCATAAATCGTTTTGGACACTCCTAATGGAACTCGTAGGTGACGTGGGTCATGTGGAATGTTGTTTCGGTTCGTTTTGAGATAGTGTTAGTGTTGGTGCAGATAGGTGCACGATTTGCCCCAACGTGCCGTAGGCTCAGAAATCATTTTGGACGCACTCGATGGTACTCCAAGGTAATGAGGCTCAAGTGGAAGCTCGATTCAGTTCGTTTGGAGATGGTGCTAGTCTTGATGCAAGATAGGTGCACAGTTTGCACTGAACGTACCACAGGCTTAGAAATTGTTTTGGACACACCCATTGGAACTCCTAGGTACGTGGGTCATGTGGAATCTCATTTTGATCCGTTTGGAGACAGTGTTAGTGTCGGTGCAAGATAGGTGCACGATTTGCACCAGACGTACCATAGGCCTAGAAATCATTTTAGACGCACCCGATGGTACTCCAAGGTAACGAGGCTCAAGTGCAAGCTCAATTCAGTTCGTTTGAAGATAGTTCTAATCTTGATGCAAGATAGGTGCACGGCTTGCGCTGAACATACCATAGTCTCAGAAATCATTTTGGACGCACCCGATGGAACTCCTAGGTGACGTGGGTCATGTGGAATCTTGTTTCGGTCCATTCGGAGATAGTGTTAGTGTCGGTGCACGATAGGTGTAAAGTTTGTGCCAAACGTACATAGGCTCAGAAATCATTTCGGACACACCCGATGGTACTCCTAGGTGACGAGGCTCAGGTAGAAGCTCGATTCAGTTTGTTTGGAGACAGTGCTAATCTTGACGCAAGATAGGTGCACAGTTTGCGCCAAAGAAACCACAGGCTTCAAAATCATTTTGGATGCACCCAGTGGTACTCTTAGGTGATGATGCTCAAGTGGAAGCTCGATTCAGTCCATTTGGTGTTAGTGTCGGTGCAAGATAGGTGCACAGTGTGTCCTGAATGTACTAGAGGCTCGAAAAATATATTTTGTATGCACCAGATGGAACTACTAGGTGATGTGGCATGTGGAATCTCGTTTCGATCCGTTCGGAGACAGTGCTAGTGTTGGTGCAAGATAGATGCACGGTTTGCGCCAAACGTACTTGCTCAGAAATTGTTTTGGATGCACTCAATGGTACTCCTAAGTGATGAGGCTCAAGTGAAAGCTTGATTTAGTCCATTTAGAGATAGTGCTAATCCTAACGCAAGGAAGGTGCCTAGTTTGCGCCAAACATACCACAACCTCAAAAATCATTATGGACACACCCAATGGAACTCCATGGTGATGTGTATCTTGTGGAATCTTGTTTTAGTCTATTTGGAGACAGTGTTAGAGTTGGTGCAATATAGGTGCACGGTTTGCACCAAACGTACCATAGGCTCAGAAACCATTTTGGACGCATTCCATGGAACTTCATGGTGATGTGGATCATGTGGAATCTTGTTTTGGTCCGTTTGGAGATAGTGTTGGTGTCAGTGCAAGATAACTGCATGGCTTGCGCCAAACATACCATAGGCTCATAAATCATTTTGGACGCACTCGATGGTACTCCTAAGTGATGAGGCTCAAGTGGAATCTTGATTTAGTCCATTTGGAGATAATGCTAATCCTGACGCACGATAGGTGCTCGATTTGCGCTGAACGTACCACAGACTTAGAAATTGTTTTGGACGCACCCGATGGAACTCCTAGGTGAGGTGGGTTATGTGGAACCTCGTTTCGGTCCGTTCGGAGATAGTGTAGTGTCGGTGCAAGATAGGTGCATGGTTTGCGTTAAATGTACCGTGGGCTCAGAAATCGTTATGGAAGCAACCTGTTGTACTCCTAGGAATAAGGCTCAAGTGGAAGCTCAGAAATCCTCAGAAATCATTTTGGACGCACCCGATGGTACCTCAAGGTGACCTGGGTCATGTGGAATCTTGTTTTGTTCCGTTTGGAGAAAGTGTTGGTGTCTTTGTAAGATAGGTGCACGGTTTGCACCAAACATACCGTAGGCTTAGAAATTGTTTTTGACGCACCCAATGGTACACCTCGATGATGAGGCTCAAGTGGAAGCTTGATTTAGTTTGTTTGGAGATAGTGCTAATCTTGATGCAAGATTTGCGCTGAAGGTACCATAGGCACATAAATCATTTTGGATGCATCTGATGGAACTCCAGGTGACGTGGGTCATGTGGAATCTCGTTTTGGTCTATTTGACGACAGTGTTAGTGTCAGTGCAAGACAGGTGCAAGGTTTGCGCCAAACGTACCATATGCCTAGAAATAATTTCAGACACACCCGATGGTACTCCTAGGTGATGAGGCTCAAGTGAAAGCTCGATTTAGCCGGTTTGGAGATAGTGCTAATCTTGATGCAAGATAGGTGCACGGTTTCGGTCGAACATACTAGAGGCTCCAAAATCATTTTGTACACACCGGATGGATCTACTAGGTTAGATGGGTCATGTGGAATTTCATTTTGGTCTGTTTAGAGACAATGTTACTGTCAGGGCAAGATAGGTGCACAGTTTGCGTGAAATGTACCATTGGCTCAGAAATCATTTTGGACGCATCCAATGGGACTCCTAGGTGACGTGGGTCATGTGGAATCTCATTTTGGTCTGTTTGACGATAGTGTTAGTGTCGGTGCAAGACATGTGCAAGGTTGGTGCCAAACGTACCATAGGCTCAAAAATCATTTTGGACACACCCGATGGGACTCCTAGGTGATGAGGCTTAAGTGGAAGCTCAATTTAGCCAGTTTGAAGATAGTGCTAATCTTGACACAAGATAGGTGCACGATTCGGGCCGAACATACTAGATGCTCGAAAATCATTTTGTACACACCGCATGGAGCTACTAGGTTAGATGGGTTATGTGGAATATCGTTTCGGTCTGTTTGGAGACAGTGATACTGTCAGGGCAAGACTGGTGCATGGTTTGCGCCAAACGTACCATTGGCTCAGAAATCATTTTGGATGCACCCGATGGTTCTCCTAGGTGACGAGGCTCAAGTGGAAGCTCGATTCAGTGCATTTGGAGATAGTGCTAATCTTGACGCAAGATAGGTGAAAGGCTTGCGCCGAACGTAATACAGCCTCAGAAATCATTTTGGACGCACCCGGTGGTACCCCTAGGTGACGAGGCTCAAGTAGGAGCTTGATTCAGTTTGTTTTGGAGATAGTGCTAATCTTGACACAAGATATGTGCACGGTTTGCGCCGAACATACCATAGGCTTAGAAATTATTGTGGACACACCCGATGGAACTCCTAGGTGACCTGGATTATGTGGAATCTCATTTCGGTCCATTCAGAGATAGTGTTAGCGTCGGTGCAAGACAGGTGCAAGGTTGCGCCAATCGTACCATTTGCTCAGAAATCATTTTGGACACACCCGATGGTACTCCTAGGTGATGAGGCTCAAGTAGAAGCTCGATTTACCCAGTTTGGAGATAATGCTAATCTTGACGCAAGATAGCTGCACGATCTGTGCTGAACATACAAGAGGTTCACAAATCATTTTGGACACACCCGATGGTACTCCAAGGTGATGTGGGTCATGTGGAATCTTGTTTTGGTCCCTTTGGATATAGTGTTGGTGTTAGTGCAAGATAGGTGCACGGTTTGTGCCAAACATACCGTAGGCGTAGAAATTATTTTGGACGCACCTGACGGTACTCCTCGGTGATGAGGCTCAAGTGGTAGCTTGATTCAGTTTGTTTGGAGATAGTGCTAACCTTGACGCAAGATCGGTGCACGGTTTGCGCCGAACGTTGGACATGCTCAGAAATCGTTTTGAACGCTGCGATGGAACTCCAAGGTGACATGGGTCATGTGGAATCTCGTTTCGGTCCATTTAGAGGTTGTGTTAGTGTTGGTGCACGATAGGTGCACGGTTTATGCCAAATGTACCATAGGCTCAAAAATTGTCTTGGACATACCTGATGGTAGTCCTAGGTTACGAGAGTTAAGTGGAAGCTCGATTCAGTCTATGTTGGAGATAGTGCTAACCTTGACACAAGATAGTGAAAGGCTTGCGCCGAATGTAATACAACCTCAGAAATCATTATGGACGCACTCGATGGAACTCCTAGGTTATTTGGGTCATGTGGAATATCGTTTTGGTTCGTTTGCAGACAGTGCTAGTGTCGGTGTAGGTTAGGTGCATGGTTTGCACCAAATAAACCATCTGATCAGAAAACATTTTGGACACACCCGATGGTACTCCTAGGTGGCGAGACTCATGTAGAAGCTCGTTTCATTTGGAGACAGTGCTAATCTTGACGTAAGATAGGTGTACGGTTTGTGCCGAACATAGCACAGGCTCAGAAATCATTTTGCACACACCCGATGAAACTCTTAGGTGACGTGGGTCATATGGAATCTTGTTTCGGTCCGTTTGACAGTGTTAGTGTCGGTGTAAGATAGGCGCACAATTTGCGCCAGACATACCACAGGCTCAGAAATCGTTTTGGACGCATTCGATGGAACTCCATGGTGACATCGGTCATGTGGAATCTCGTTTTGCTCCGTTTGGAGATAGTGTTGGTGTTAGTGCAAGATAGGTGCACGGTTTGCGCCAAACATATCATAGGCTCAGAAATCATTTTGGACGCACTCGGTGGTACTCTTAGGTGACGAGGCTCAAGTGGAAGCTCGATTCAGTTTGTTTGGGGATAGTGTTAATCTTGACACAAGATAGGTCCACGGTTGACGTCGAACATACCACGTGCTCAGAAGTCGTTTTAGACACACCGAGTGGAACTCCTAAGTGACGTGGGTCTTGTGGAATCTCATTTCGGTCTGTTTGGAGATATTGTTAGTGTCGGTGCCATATAGGTGCACAATTTGCGCCAGACGTACCATAGGCTCAGAAATCATTTTGGACGCACCCGATGTAACTTCATTGTGACGTGGGTCATGTGGAATGTCGTTTTGGTCCGTTTGGAGATAGTGTCGGTGTCGGTGCAAGATAGGTGCACGGTTTGCACCAAACATACCATAGGCTCAGAAATTGTTTTGGACGCACTTGGTGGTACTCTTAGGTGACAAGGCTCTAGTGGAAGCTCGATTCAGTTCGTTCAGAGATAGTGCTAGTCTTGACGCAAGATAGGTGCACGGTTTGCGACGGACGTACCACAGGCCTAGAAATCATTTTGGTCACACCCAATGGAACTCCTAGGTGACATGGGTCATGTGGAATCTCATTTCAGTCCATTTGGAGACAGTGTTAGTGTCTGTGCAAGATTGGTGCATGATTTGTGCCAAATGTACCATAGGCTCAGAAATCATTTTGGACGCAGCCAAGATACTCTGAGGTAATGAGGCTCAAGTGGAGGCGTGATTCAGTTTGTTTGGAGATAGTGCTAATCTCGACACGAGATAGGAGCACGGTTTATGCCGAACATACCACAGGCTCAAAAATCATTTTGCACACACCCGATGGAACTCCTAGGTGACGTGGGTCATGTGGAATCTCGTTTTGATGTGTTTGGAGCCAATGTTAGTGTTGGTGCAAGATCGGTGCACGATTTGCGCCAGACGTACCATAGGCTCTGAAATCGTTTTCGATGCATCGATGGAACTAGATGGTGACGTGGGTCATGTGGAACCTCGTCCTGGTCCATTTTTAGATAGTGTTGGTGTCGGTGCAAGATAGGTACATGGTTTGTGCCAAACATATCGTAGGCAGAGAAATCATTTTGGACGCACCCGGTGGTACTCTTAGGTGACCTGGCTCAAGTGGAAGCTCGATTTAGTTCATTTGGAGATAGTGCTAATCTTGACACAAGATAGGTGGATGGTTTGCCCTGAACATACCATAGGCTCAAAAATCATTTTGGACACACCCGGTGGAACTCCTAAGTGACGTGGGTCATGTGGAACCTCGTTTCGGTCCGTTTGGAGATAGTATTAGTGTTAGTGCAAGATAGGTGCATGATTTGTGCCAAACGTTCCAAAGTCATTTTTGGATGCACCCGATGTAACTCCATGGTGACGTGGGTCATGTGGCATCTCGTTTTGGTTCGTTTGGAGATAGTATTGGTGTCGGTGCAAGATAAGTGCACGGTTTGCACCAAACATACCATTGGCTCAGAAATTGTTTTGGACGCTCTCAGTGGTACACAGGTGACGAGGCTCAAGCGGAAGCTCTATTCAGTTCGTTTGGAGATAGTGCTAATATTCACACAAGATAGGTGGACAGTTTGTGCCAAACGTACCATAGGCTCAAAAATCATTTTGGACATACCCGATAGAACTTCTAAGTGATGTGGGTCATGTGGAATCTCGTTTTGGTCCGTTTGGAGATAGCGTTAGTGTTGGTGCAAGATAGGTGCATGGTTTTGGATGAACGTACTAGAGGCTTGGAAATCGTTTTGTACGCACCGGATGGAGCTACTAGGTGACGTGGCATGTGGAATCTCGTTTCGGTCCATTTGGAGACAGTGTTAGTGTCGGTGCAAGATAGGTGCACGGTTTGCTACAAACATTCCTTAGGCTCAGAAATCGTTTTGGACGAACCCAGTGGTACTCTTAGGTGACGAGCCTCAAGTGGAAGCTCAATTTAGTTCATTTGGAGATAGTGCTAATCTTGACATAAGATACATGCATGGTTTATGCCGAACATACCACAGGCTCATAAATAGTTTTATACGCACCCGATGGAACTCCTAGGTGACGTGGATCATGTGGAGTCTCGTTTCGATCCGTTTGGGTACAGCGTTAGTATCGGTGCAAGATAGGTGCAGGATTTGCACCAAACGTACCACAGGCTCAAAAATCATAATGGATGCACTGGATGGAACTACTAGGTGACGTGGGTCTTGTGGAACCTTGTTTCAGTCCGTTTGGAGATAATGTTAGTGTTGGTGCAAGATAGGGGCACAGTTTGCGCCTAACATTCGGTAGGATCAGAAATCATTTTGGACGCACGTGGTGGTACTCTTAGGTGACGAGGCTCAAGTGGAAGCTCCATTCAATCCGTTTGGAGATAGTATTGGTGTCGTTGCAAGATAAGTGCATGGTTTGCACCAAACATACCGTAGGCTCATAAATCATTTTGGACGCTCCTAGTGGTACACTTAGGTGACGAGGCTCAAGTGGAAGTTCTATTCAGTTTGTTTGGAGATAGTGCTAAGCTTCACGCAAGATAGGTGCACGGTTTGCACAGAACGTACCGCAGGCTCAGAAATCGTTTTGGACACATCTGATGGAACTTCTAAGTGATGTGGGTCATGTGGAATCTCGTTTTGGCCCGTTTGGAGATAGCGTTAGTGTTGGTGCAAGATAGGTGCATGGTTTGCATGGTTTGCACCCGATGGAACTCCATGGTAACGTGGGTCATGTGGAACCACATTTTGTTTCATTTAGAGATAGAGTTGGTGTCGGTGTAAGATAGTTGCATGGGTTGCGCCAAACATACCGTAGGCTTAGAAATCATTTTAGATGCAACCGATGGTACTCCAAGGTGACGAGGCTCAAGTGGTAGCTTGATTTGGTTCCTTTGGAGATAGTTCTAATCTTGATGCAAGATTGGTGCATGGTTTGTGCCGAACGCACCATAGGCTCAGAAATTATTTTGGACGCACCGGGTGGAACTTCTAGGTGACGTGGGTCAGTGGAATCTTGTTTCAGTCCATTTGGAGATAGTGTTAGTGTCGGCGCATGGTTGCACCAAACGTAAAATAGGCTCAGAAATCATTTTGGACACAGCCGATGGTACTTCTAGGTGATGAGGCTCATGTAGAAACTCAATTCAGTTCGTTTGGAGATAGTGCTAATCTTGACGCTAATAGGTGCACGGTTTGGGACAAACGTACTAGAGGCTCGGAAATCGCTTGTACGCACCGGATGGAATTACTAGGAGATGTGGCATGTGGAATCTCGTTTTGTCCATTCGAAGATAGTGTTAGTGTCGGTGCCAGATAGGTGCATAGTTTGCACCAAACGCACCGAATGGTACTCCTCGGTGACGAGGCTCAAGTCGAAGCTCGATTCAGTCCGTTTGGAGATAGTGCTAATCTTGATGTAAGATAGGTGCACTGTTTGCGCCGAACATACCACAGGCTTAGAAATCATTTTGGACACTCCTGATGGAACTCCAAGGTGATGTGGGTCAAGTGGAATCTCGTTTCAATTTATTGTGAGATAGTCTTAGTGTTGGTGCAAGATATGTGCACGATTTGCACCAACGTGCTGTAGGCTTAGAAATCATTTTGGATCCACTCGATGGTACTCTAAGGTAATGAGGCTAAAGTGGAAGCTCGATTCAGTTTGTTTGGAGACAGTGCTAGTCTTGATGCAAGATAGGTGCATGGTTTGCGCGGAACGTACCACATGCTTAGAAATTGTTTTGGTCACACCCAATGGAACTCTTAGGTGACGTGGGTCATGTGGAATCTCATTTCGATCCGTTTGGAGACAGTGTTAGTGTTGGTGCACGATTGGTGCAAGGTTTGTGCCAAATATACAATAGGCTCAGAAATGATTTCAGACACACCCGATGGTACTCCTAGGTGCCGAGGCTCAGGTAGAAGCTCGATTCAGTTCGTTTGGAGATAGTGCTAATCTTGACACAAGATAGGTGCACGGTTTGGGATGAACATACTAGAGGCTCAGAAATCATTTTGTACGCAACATAGGTGCACGTTTGGAGACATTGTTAGTGTCGGCACAAGATAGGTGCACAGATTGCGCCAAAGATACCACAGGCTTCGAAATCATTTTGGATGCACGCGGTGGTACTCTTAGGTGATGAGGCTCAAGTGGAAGGTCGATTCAGTCCGTTTGGTGTTAGTGTCGGTGCAAGATAGGTGCACAGTGTGGCCTGAACGTACTAGAGGCTCAAAAATTGTTTTGTACACACCAGATGGAACTACTAGGTGATGTGGCATGTGGAATCTCATTTCGGTCCGTTCGGAGACAATGTTAGTGTTGGTGCAAGATAGGTGCATGGGTTGCGCCAAACGTACTCTAGGCTGAGAAATTGTTTTGGACGCACTCGATGGTACTCCTAAGTGATGAGGCTCAAGTGAAGCTTGATTTAGTCCGTTTAGATATAGTGCTAATCCTGAGACAAGGTAGGTGCCCAGTTTGCGCCAAACGTACCATAGCCTCAAAAACCATTATGGACACACCCGATGGAACTCCATAGTGACGTGGATCTTGTGGAATCTTGTTTCGGTCCATTTGGAGACAATGTTAGTGTTGGTGCAATATAGGTGCACAATTTGCACCACATAAAAATTGTTTTGGACGCACCCGATGGTACTCAGAGCAAGTGGGGCCCAAGTAGAAGCTCAATTCAATTAGTTTGGAGATAGTGCTAATCTTGACGCAAGATAGGTGCACAGTTTGTGCCGACCATACCATAGGCTCAGAAATCATTTTGGACGCATTCGATGGAACTCCATGGTGACGTGGGTCATGTGGAATCTCGTTTTGGTCCGTTTGGAGATAGTGTTGGTGTCGGTGCAAGATAACTGCACGGTTTGTGCCAAACATACCATAGGCTCAGAAATCGTTTTGGACGCACTCGATGGTACTCCTAAGTGAGGAGGCTCAAGTGGAATCTTAATTTAGTCCATTTGGAGATAAGCTAATCCTAACGCATGATAGGTGCCCGGTTTGCGCCGAACATACCACATGCTTAGAAATTGTTTTCGACGCACCCGATGGAATTCCTAGGTGAGGTGGGTCATGTGGAATCTCGTTTTGGTCCATTCACAGATAGTGTAGTATCGGTGCAAGAAAGGTGCACAGTTTGTGTTAGTGCAAGACAGGTGCATGGTTTGTGCCAAACATACCATAAGCTCAGAAATCATTTTAGACGCACCCGGTGGTACTCCTAGGTGACGACGCTTAAGTGGAAGCTCGATTCAATTTGTTTTGGAGATAGTGCTAATCTTGACGCAAGACAGGTGCACGGTTTGCGTCGAAGGTACCGCAGGCTCAGAAATCATTTTGGACGCGTCCGGTGGAACTCCTAGGTGACATGGGTCATATGGAATCTCATTTTGGTCTGTTTGACGACAATGTTAGTGTCGGTGCAAGACTGTTGCAAGGTTTGTGCCAAACGTACCATATGGTCAGAAATCATTTTGGACACACCCGATGATACTCCTAGGTGATGAAGCTCAAGTGGAAGCTCGATTTAGCCGGTTTGGAGATCGTGCTAATCTTAATGCAAGATAAGTGCACGGTTTGGCCGAACATACTAGAGGCTCGAAAATCATTTTGTACACACCGGATGGAGCTACTAGGTTATATGGGTCATGTGGAATCTTGTTTCGGTCTGTTTGGAGACAGTGTTACTGTTGGGGCAAGATAGGTGCACGGTTTGCGCCAAACCTACCATTGGCTCAGAAATCATTTTGGACGCACTCGATGGTACTCCTAGGTGACAAGGCTCAAGTGGAATCTCAATTCAGTCCGTTTGGAGATAGTGCTAATCTTGACGCAAGATAGGTGAAAGGATTGCGCCGAACATAATAAAACCTCAGAAATCATTTTGGACGCACCCAGTGGTACTCCTAGGTGACGAGGCTCAAGTAGGAGCTTGATTCAGTTTGTTTTGGAGATAGTGCAAATCTTGACACAAGAAAGGTGCACGATTTGCGTTGAACGTACCATAGGCTCAGAAAATCATTTTGGACACACCCAATGGAACTCCTCGGTGACGTGGGTCATGTGGAATCTCGTTTTGGTCTATTTGAAGATAGTGTTAGTGTCGATGCAAGATAGGTGCAAGGTTGCGCCAAGTGTACCATATGCTCAGAAATGATTTTGGACACACCCGATGGTACTCCTAGGTGATGAGGCTCAAGTAGAAGCTCGATTTAGCTAGTTTGGAGATAATGCTAATCTTGATGCAAGATAGCTGCACGGTCTGTGCTAAACATACAAGAGATTCACAAATCATTTTGGACACACCCGATGGTACTCCAAGGTGACGTGGGTCATGTGGAATCTTGTTTTGGTCCCTTTGGAGATAGTATTGGTGTCGGTGCAAGAAAGGTGCACCCGATGGTACTATCTCCAAACATACCGTAGGCTTAGGAATTGTTTTGGACGCACTCGACGGTACTCCTCGGTGATGAGCCTCAAGTGGAAGCTTGATTCAGTTCGTTTGGAGATAGTGCTATCCTTGACGCAAGATAGGTGCACGGTTTTGCGTCGAATGTAGCACAGGCTCAGAAATCGTTTTGAACGTAGCCGATGGAACTCCAAGGTGACATGGGTCATGTGGAATCTTGTTTTGGTCCATTTGGAGGTGGTGTTAGTGTTGGTGCACGATAGGTGCACGGTTTACGCCAAGTGTACTATAGGCTCAAAAATTGTTTTGGACACACCTGATGGTAGTCCTAGGTGACGAGGGTCAAGTGGAAGCTCGATTCAGTCTATGTTGGAGATAGTGCTAATCTTGACGCAAGATAGTGAAAGGCTTGCGCCGAACGTAATACAGCCTCAGAAATCGTTTTGGACGCACTCGATGGAACTCATAGGTGATTTGGGTCATGTGGAATATCGTTTTGGTTCGTTTAGAGACAGTGCTAGTATCGGTGCAAGATAGGTGCATGATTTGCGCCAAATAATCCATCTGATCAGAAATCCTTTTGGACACACCCGATGGTACTCCTAGGTGGCGAGACTCAAGTAGAAGCTCCATTCGTTTGGAGACAATGCTAATCTTGATGCAAGATAGGTGTACGGTTTGCGCCGAACATACCATAGGCTCAGAAATCATTTTGCACACACCCGATGGAACTCCTAGGTCACGTGGGTCATATGGAATCTTGTTTCGGTCCATTTGGAGATAGTGTTATTATCAGTGCAAGATAGGTGCACGATTTGTGCAACACATACCACAGGCTCGGAAATCATTTTTGACGCATTCGATGGAACTCCATGGTGACATGGGTCATGTGGAATCTTGTTTTGCTCTGTTTGGGGATAGTGTTGGTGTCAGTGCAAGATAGGTGCACGGTTTGCGCTAAACATACCGTAGGCTCAGAAATTGTTTTGGATGCACTCGGTGGTACTCTTAGGTGACGAGGCTTAAATGGAAGCTCGATTCAGTTTGTTTGGAGATAGTGTTAATCTTGACACAAGATAGGTGCACAGTTGGTGTCGAACATACCACGTGCGTAGAAATTGTTTTGGACACAGCCGGTGGAACTCCTAAGTGACGTGGGTCATGTGGAATCGCGTTTCGGTCCATTTGGAGATAGTGTTAGTGTCAGTGCAATGTAGGTGCACAATTTGCGTCAGACGTACCATAGACTCAGAAATTGTTTTGGACCCACTGAAAGGTCTTGATGGCTAGAGGGGGGGTGAATAGCCTTTTAAAAATTCTACAAAGACAAGCTAAACAAGTTTATCAATACAACAAATAGCGAGATGCGAGTTTTTCTTAGCCTACGGGGTGTTTGCAAGCCACCTATCTTGGTCTCCTTCTTCTCTTCTACCTCATCTTCATCATCATTGTATTGGGCATCGGTCATTATATCTCCAAGCACATCGGTTGGTTTGACCTTGTCCAATCCCTCTCTAAAGATCATTCTTCTCAAGGTGGCAAACTTCTTGGGTAAGCACATCAAGAACTTGTGTGAGAAGTCCTTGTCCTCAACCTTCTCTCCAAGCCCCTTGAGATCATTGACAATGACTTGGAGCCTATAGAACATCTCCGGGATGGATTCATCATCCTTCATCTTGAAAGTGGAGAACTTGTCCTTGAGCATATATAGCTTGGCACTTTTTACCGAAGTGCCTTCATATGTTTCTTCAAGCCTTATCCAAAGCTCATTTGCCTTTTCAAGATCTTTGATTTGCTCAAATACTTTGTCATCAATGGCACGGTAGATTGTGTCAAGTGCCGCCGTGTTGCATTGTTTGTTGATGCGGTCATTTGGGGTGAGATTTTCCTCATCAAGAATGATGTATCCTTCTTTGGTCACATCCCAAACCTTCTCATGTATATTGCCTAGATATTGCTTCATCTTCCTTTTCCAATGATCAAAGGAAGAGACGCCATCAAAGAATGGAGGCTTGCCATTAACATGATTGAACATAACTTGAGCCATCTTGCACCGAGGTTGTTAAGCCTTGCAAACGGTGACCACGGCTCCGATACCACTTGAAAGGTCTTGATGGCTAGAGGGGGGGTGAATAGCCTTTTAAAAATTCTACAAAGACAAGCTAAACAAGTTTATCAATACAACAAATAGCGAGATGCGAGTTTTGCTTAGCCTACGAGGTGTTTGCAAGCCACCTATCCAATTCACAATTCTAGTATATTGGCACTCAACTGCACAAGTTAAACCGAGAAGGTAACTACAACTAGCAAGCTACACAAAAGAGCTACTCTAGCAAAGCAAACTAGCTAGCAAAGATAACTAAGAAAGTAATGCGGAGTTGAGTTAGGAGGGTTTCACCGAGGGGCAAGTATTGAGCCAACCAATATGATCAACAATGAATACCAAAACAACCGAACACCGGGATCAATCAATCACAATATGAAAGTGATGACACGAAGATTTATCCCGAGGTTCACGTGCTTGCCGGCACGCTAGTCCCCGTTGTGTCCCTCTTTACCACGTGGTTCGGTGGCTAATCGGTCTCACACCGAGCCTCTCAAAAGGCGCCACAAGAACCTACCAAATGGCAAAAGGTTGCAATGACACGAGCAATTTACTAATGTTGCCTTTGGCGCTTCGCCGAGGTAGGCACAAACCCCTCACAAACACCGGAGGTGGCCAAGAACAATCACCAACTCTTGCCAACGCCTCCAAGCTGCTCCAAGCCGTCTAGGTGGCGATAACCACCAAGAGAAACAAGAATCCCGCAGCAAATCAACCACCAAGTGCCAACTAGATGCAATCTCACAATGCAAATGCACTTGGATCACTCAATCTCACTTCAAATATGCAAGGAAGCAAGAGAGATGAGTGGGAGGGGAGTTGCTTAGCTCAAAGTGCTCACAAGTATGTCAAAAGTCCGAGAGAGAGAGCCTTGAGCCGGCCAACGAGTATTTATAGACGTACCCCTTCGAATATAGCCGTTAGGAACTTGAAACAGCCGAAGTCGCGCTGACCGGACGCGCTGGTCAAACTGACCGGACGCGCCGATCGCATAACGGCTACATTCGCGAAGCACCGACCGGACGCACTGCATGCAGCGACCGGACGCGCTGGGCTCGACCGGACGCGCTGGTCTCGTACCGGACCGGACGCGCTGGTCAAGCCAGAGCAGCGCACAACGAAATAGCGACCGGACGCGCTGGAGAACTGACCGGACGCCACAGTGCCCGCGTCCGGTTGGAGTCCAGTAAGCTCCCTGATCGACCGGACGCGTCCGATCACGTGTGACCGGACGCGCACCGCGTCCGATCACGTGTGACCGGACGCGCACCGCGTCCGATCGACCTTGCGAACTGCAGTTCCCTCAGGGCGCCTGACCGGACGCGCTGGTCCCGCGAGTGACCGGACGCGCCGGTCCCGCGAGTGACCGGACGCGCCGGTTGCAAACCCTAGCCCGCGCGCCTGACTGCTGCGCTGTACTGACCGGACGCGTCCGGTCACACTGTGACCACGTCCGATGCAGCGTCCGGTCACCTCCGTGACCTCCGTTCGCCTCCGTTTCTTTTCTGACTTCCGGCATAGTGGAAAATAGGCATTTCATTTCTTCGAAATCGCCTGAATCCCGCCTCGCAAGCTCGGCGGGAGGGAGAGAGGACCCCAAACCCTCTCTACCGCTCAAACTCCAACGCCTTCGCAAACGTGCTAACATCACCAAGTGATCATCACCATGTGCATGTGTGTTAGCATTTTCACAATCATTTTTTGAGGCGTTATTAGTTCTATCCAAATGCATATGACATGAAATGCACACCTAGAGGCACTTAGGAGTTCAATAGCCGCGTCATTCCCCTCTTTATAGTACGGCTATCTATCCTATAATGTAACCACACCCACTAGGTGTCTTGGTTACTAAAACACAACCCTTAAGCATATACCTTTGCCTTGATCACGTAGGGTTGCGTCCAAATCCAAGTGTGGCCATCATGATCACCATGTCCATCTTGCCACCAACCTTGGAATGTACTAATCCTCATATGCTACATACAACTTAGGCATAGGATTAGTACTTAGGCATTGTCACTAATTACCAACACCAAACATAGGACTTTCACCCACCCGATGTAACTCCATGGTGACGTGGGTCATGTGGAATCTCGTTTTGGTCCGTTTGGGTACAGCGTTAGTATCGGTGCAAGATAGGTGAATGATTTGCGCCAAACGTACTACAAGCTTAAAAATCATTTTGGATGCTTAGGTGACGTGGGTCTTGTGGAACCTCATTTTGGTCCGTTTGGAGACAATGTTAGTGTCGAAGCACAGTTTGCTCCAAACATTCTATAGGATCAGAAATCATTTTGGACGCACCTGGTAGTACTCTTAGGTGACGAGGCTCAAGTGCAAGCTCCATTCAGTCCGATGGGAGATAGTACTAATCTTAACGCAAGATAGGTGCACGGTGTGGGCCAAACATACTTGAGGCTCAAAAATCATTTTGTACGACTAATGGAGCTACTAGGTGATGTGGCTTGTGAAATCTCGGTTTGGACTGTTCGAGGACAGTGTTAGTGTCGGTGCAAGATAGGTGCATGGTTTGCGCCAAACATACCTTAGGCTCAAAAATCATTTTGGACGCACCCGATGGTACTCTAGGTGACGAGGCTCAGGTGGAAGCTCAATTCAGTCTGTTCGGAGATAGTGCTAATCTTGACGTAAGATAGTGCACGGTTTGGGCCAAACATACCATAGCCTCAGAAATTGTTTTGGGATGCGCCCGATGGAAGTCCCCATGGGTCATGTAGAACCTTGTTTTGTTCTGTTTCGACATAGGATTGGTGTCAGTGCATGATAGGTGCACGGTTTGCGCCAAACATACCATAGGCTCAGAAATCATTTTGGACGCACCCGATGGTACTAATAGGGGACGAGGCTCAAGTGGAAGCTTGATTCAGTTCCTTTGGAGATAGTTATAATCTTGACGCAAGATAGGTGCACAGTTTGCGTCGAACGTACTTCAGGCTCAGAAATTGTTTTTGACGCACTGGGTGGAACTACTAGGTGACGTGGGTCATGTGGAATCTTGTTTCGGTCTGTTTGGAGATAGTGTTAGTGTCGGTGTACGATAGGTGCGCGGTTTGCGCCAAACGTACAAGAGGCTCAGAAATCATTTTGGACACACCTGATGGTACTCCTAGGTGACGAGGCTCAAGTAGAAGCTCGATTCAGTTTGTTTGGATATAGCGCTAATCTTGACGCAAGATAGGTGCACGGTTTGGGTCGAACGTACTAGAGGCTCAAAAATTGTTTTGTACGCACCGGATGGAACTACTAGGCGACGTGGCATGTGGAATTTTGTTTTGGTCCGGTCGGAGACAGTGTTAATGTCAAGGCAGGATAGTTGCACGGTTTGTGCCAAAAGTACCTTAGGCTCAGAAGTCATTTTGGATGCACCCAATGGTACTCCTAGGTGACGTGGCTCAAGTAAAAGCTTGATTCTGTCCAATTGGAGATTGTGCTAATCTTGATGCAAGATAGGTGCACAGTTTGTGTTGAACATACCACAGCCTCAGAAATCATTTTGGACGCACCCGATGGAACTCCATGGTGATGTGAGTCATGTGAAATCTCATTTTGGTCTGTTTGGAGATTGTGTTGGTGACGATGCAAGATGGGAGCACGGTTTGCGCAAAACATTCTGTAGGCTCAGAAATTGTTTTGGACGCACCTGATGGTACTCATAGGTGACGAGGCTCAAGTGGACACTTGATTTAGTTCTTTTGGAGATCGTGCTAATCTTGGCATAGGATAGGTGCATGGTTTGTGTCGAACGTGCCATAGGCTCAGAAATCATTTTGGACGCACCGGATGGGACTACTAGGTGATGTGGGTCTTGTGGAATCTCGTTTCGGTCTGTTTGGAGACAGTGTTAGTGCTAGTGCAAGATAGGTGCATAGTTTGCGCCAAACATACCATAGGCTTAGAAATTGTTTTGGACACACCCGGTGGTACACTTAAGTGATGAGGCTCTAGTGGAAGCTTGAATCAGTTCGTTTTGAGATAGTGCTAATCTTGATGCAAGATTGGTGTACAGTTTGCACCGAACGTACCACGGTCTCAGAAATAATTTTGGACACACCTGATGGAAATCCTAGGTGACATGGGTCATGTGGAATCTCATTTCAGTCCGTTTGGAGACAATGTTAGTCTTGGTGCAAGATAGGTGCATGATTTGCGCCAGACATACCATAGGCTCAGAAATCATTTTGGACGCACCCAATGGTACTCCAAGGTAACGAGGCTCAAGTGGAAGCTCTATTCAGTTCGTTTGGGGATAGTGCTAATCTTGACGCAAGATAGGTGCACGGTTTGGGCCAAATGTACTAGAGGCTCGAAAATCGTTTTGTACGCATCGGATGGTACTACTAGGTGACGTGGCATGTGGAATCTCATTTTGGTCCGTTCGGAGACATTGTTTGTGTCGGTGCAAGATAGGTGCACGGTTTTGCGGCAAACGTACCTTAGGCTTAGAAATTGTTTTGGACGCACCTGATGGTACTCCTAGTTGACAAGGCTTATGTTGAAGCTCAATTCAGTCCGTTCGGGATAGTGCTAATCTTGATGCAAGATAGGTGCACGGTTTGTGCCAAATGTACCACAACCTCAAAAATAATTTTGGACGCACCCTATGGAACTCCATGGTGACGTGGGTCATGTGGAATCTTGTTTTGGTCCGTTTGGAGATAGTGTTGGTGTCGGTGCAAGACAGGTACAAGATTTGCACCAAACGTACAATAGGCTAATAAATCATTTTGGACGCACCCAATGGTACTCCAAGGTAATGAGGCTCAAGTGGAAGCTCGATTCAGTTCATTTGGAGATAGTGCTAATCTTGATGCAAGATAGGTGTATGTTTTGCGCCGAACGTACCACAGGCTCAGAAATCGTTTTGGACACACCTGATGGAACACCTACATGACGAGGGCGATGTGGAAACTCGTCTCGGTCCGTTTGTAGACAGTGTTAGTGTCGGTACAAGATAGATGCACGATTTGCACCGAACGTACCTTAGGCTCAGAAATCATTCTGCACGCACCCAATGGTACTCCAAGGTAATGAGGCTCAAGTGGAAGCTCAATTCAGTTTGTTTGAAGATAGTGCTAATCTTGACTCAGGTTGGGTGCACGGCATGCGCCGAACGCACCGTAGGCTCAGAAATGGTTTTGGACGCACCTGATGGAACTCCTAGGTGACATGGGTCCTATGGAATTTTGTTTCCATCCGCTTGGAGACAGTGTTAGTGCCGGTGCATGATAGGTGTACGGTTTTGTGCCAAAGGTACAATAGGCTTAGAAATCATTTTGGACACACCCGATGGTACTCTTAGGTGACGAGGCTCAAGTAGAAGCTCGATTCAGTTCATTTGGAGATAGTGCTAATCCTGACGCTAGATAGGTGCACGGTTTGTGCCGACGTACTAGAGGCTCGAAAATCATTTTGTATGCACCGGATGGAACTACTAGGTGACATGGCATGTGGAATCTCGTTTTGGTCCCTTCAGAGACAGTGTTAGTGTCGATGCAAGATAGGTGACGTACCTTAGGCTCAAAAATCATTTTTAAAGCACCCAATGGTACTCCTAGGTGACGAGGCTCAAGTGGAAGCTCGATTCAGTCTGTTCGAAGATAGTGCTAATCTTGACACAAGATTGGTGGGCAGGTTGTGCCAAACGCACCCTTTCGAACTCCATGGTGACATGGGTCATATGGAATCTTGTTTGGATCCGTTTGGAGATAGTGTTGGTGTCGGAGCAAGATAGTTGCATGGTTTGCACCAAACATACCGTAGGCTCAAAAATCATTTTGGACGCACTCAGTGGTACTCTTAGGTGATGAGGCTCAAGTGGAAGTTCAATTCAGTTCGTTTGGAGATAGTGCTAATCTTGACGTAAGATAGGTGCACGTTTTGTGCCGAACGTATCATAGGCTTAGAAATAATTTTGGACACACCCATTGGAACTCCTAAGTGAAGTGGGTCATGTGAAATCTCATTTTAGTTTGTTTGAAGCCTATGTTAGTCTCAGTGCAAAGACAGGTGCACGATTTAAGCAAAATGTACAATAGGCTCATAAATCATTTTGGACGCACCTGATCATACTCCAAGGTAATGAGGCTCAAGAGGAAGCTCGATTCTGTTCATTTGGAGATAGTGCTAATCTTGACGCAAGATCGGTGAACGGTTTATGCCAACGTACCATAGGCTCGAAATCATTTTGGACACACCCGATAGAACACCTAGGTAACGTGGGTTATGTGGAATCTCATTTTGCTCTATTTGAAGATAGTGTTAGTGTCGGTGCAATATAGGTGCACGATTTGCGCTAAACGTACCATAGGCTCAAAAATCATTTTGGACGCACTCGGTGGTACTCCAAGGTAATGAGGCTCAAGTGGAAGCTCGATTCAGTTCGTTTGGAGACAGTGCTAGTCTTGATGCAAGATAGGTGCATGGTTTGCACCGAACGTACCACATGCTCAGAAATCATTTTGGAAACACCCGATGGAACTCCTAGGTGACGTGGGTCATGTGGAATCTCATTTTGGTTAGTTCGGGGACAGTGTTAGTGTCGGTGCTGGATAGATGCATGATTTGCGCCAGACGTACCTTCGGCTCAAAAATCATATTGGACACACCTGATGGTACTCTATGGTAATAAGGCTCAACTGAAAGTTCGACTCAGTTCGTTTGGAGATAGTGCTAACCTTGACAAAAGATAGGTGCACGGCTTGCGCCGAACGTACCATAGGCTCAAAAATTACTTTGGACGCACCTGATGGTACTCCAAGGTGATGAGGCTCAAGTAGAAGCACGATTCAGTTCGTTTGGAGATAGAGCTAATCTTGACGCAAGATAGGTGCACGGTTTGGGCCAAATATACTAGAGGCTCAGAGATCGTTTTGTACACACCAGATGGAACTACTAGGTGACGTGGCATGTGGAATCTCGTTTCGGTGGGTTCGGGGATAGTGTTAGTGTCGGTGCAAGATAGGTGCGCAATTTGCGCCAAACGTACCATAGGCTCAAAAATCATTTTTGCCACACCCAATCGCACTCCAGGGTAATCAGGCTCAAGTGGAAGCTCGATTCAGTTCGTTTGGAGATAGTTCTAATCTTGATGCAAGATAGGTGCATGGTTTGCACCAAATGTACCATAGGCTTAAAAATTGTTTTTGGATGCACTGGATGGAACAACTAGGTAAAGTGGGACTTGTGGAATCTCTTTTTGGTCCATTTAGCGACAATATTAGTGTCGATGCAAGATAGGTGCACAATTTGCGCGAAACATGCCATAGGCTCAGAAATCGTTTTGGACGCACCCGGTGGTACTTTTAGGTGATGAGGCTCAAGTGGAAGCTCAATTCAGTCTGTTTGGAGATAGTACTAATCCTGATGCAAGATAGGTGCACGGTGTGGGCCGGACGTACTTGAGGCTCAGAAATCATTTTGTACGATTGATGGAACTACTAGGTGACGTGGCATGTGAAATCTCATTTCTGTCCGTTTGGAGACAGTGTTAGTGACGGTGCAAGATAGGTGCATGGTTTGCGGCAAATGTATCTTAGGCTCAGAAATCATTTTGGACGCACCCGATGGTATGCCTAGGAGATGAGGCTCAAGTGGAAGCTCGATTCAGTCCGTTCGGAGATAGTTCTAATCTTGACGCAAGATAGGTGCACGGTTTGGGCCGAACATACCATAGCCTCTGAAATTGTTTTGGATGCACCCGACGAAAGTTCATGGTAACGTGGGTCATGTGGAACCTCATTTTGTTCCGTTTAGAGATAGAGTTGGTGTCGGTGCAAGATAGTTGCACGGGTTGCGCCAAACATACCGTAGGCTCAGAAATCATTTTAGACGCAACCGATAGTTCTAATCTTGATGCAAGATTGGTGCATGGTTTGTGCCGAATGTACCATAGGCTCAGAAATTATTTTGGACGCACCGGGTGGAACTACTAGGTGACGTGGGTCATGTGGAATCTTGTTTCGGTCCGTTTGGAGATAGTGTTAGTGTCGGCGCATGGTTTGCACCAAACGTAAAATAGGCTCAGAAATCATTTTGGACACACCCGATGGTACTCCTAGGTGATGAGGCTCATGTAGAAACTCGATTCTATTCATTTGGAGATAGTGCTAATCTTGACGCAAATAAGTGCACGGTTTGGGACAAACGTACTAGAGGCTCGGAAATCATTTTGTACGCACCGGATGGAATTACTAGGTGACGTGGCATGTGGAATCTCATTTTGGTCTGTTCAGAGATAGTGTTAGTGTTGGTGCAAGATAGGTGCACAGTTTGCACCAAACGTACCTTAGGCTCAGAAATCATTTTGGACACACCTAATGGTACTCCTAGTTGACGAGGCTCAAGTTAAAGTTCGATTCAGTCCGTTTGAAGATAGGTGCACGGTTTGTGCCGAATGTACCACAGGCTCAGAAATCATTTTGGACACTCCTAATGGAACTCATAGGTGACGTGGGTCATGTGGAATGTCGTTTCAGTTTGTTTTGAGATAGTGTTAGTGTTGGTGCAAGATAGGTGCACGATTTGCCCCAACGTGCTGTAGGCTCAAAAATCATTTTGGACGCACTCGATGGTACTCCAAGGTAATGAGGCTCAAGTGGAAGCTCTATGCAGTTCATTTGGAGACGGTGCTAGTCTTGATGCAAGATAGGTGCACAGTTTGCACTGAACGTACCACAGGCTTAGAAATTGTTTTGGACACACCCACTGGAACTCCTAGGTACCTGGGTCATGTGGAATCTCATTTTGATCCGTTTGGAGACAGTGTTAGTGTTGGTGCAAGATAGGCGCACGATTTGCACCAGACGTACCATAGGCCTAGAAATCGTTTTAGACACACCCGATGGTACTCCAAGGTAATGAGGCTCAAGTGGAAGCTCAATTCAGTTCGTTTGGAGATAGTGCTAATCTTGATGCAAGATAGGTGCACGGCTTGCGCTGAACGTACCATAGTGTTAGAAATCATTTTGGATGCACCCGATTGAACTCCTTGGTGACGTGGGTCATGTGGAATCCTATTTTGGTCCATTCAGAGATAGTGTTAGTGTCGATGCACGATAGGTGTAAGGTTTGCGCCAAACGTACATAGGCTCAGAAATCATTACGCACACACCCGATGGTACTCCTAGGTGACGAGGCTCAGGTAGAAGCTCGATTCAGTTTGTTTGGAGACAGTGCTAATCTTGACGCAAGATAGGTGCATGGTTTGGGCCGAACATACTAGAGGCTCATAAATCGTTTTGTACACAACATAGGTGCACGTTTGGAGACATTGTTAGTGTCGGTGCAAGATAGATTCACAGTTTGCACCAAAGATACCATAGGCTTAAAATCATTTTGGATGCACCCAGTGGTACTCTTAGGTGATGAGGCTCAAGTGGAAGCTCGATTCAGTCCATTTGGTGTTAGTGTCGGTCAAGATAGGAGCACAGTGTGTCCTGAACGTACTAGAGGCTCGAAAATATTTTTTGTACGCACCAGATGGAACTACTAGGTGATGTGGCATGTGGAATCTCATTTCGGTCCGTTCGGAGACAGTGCTAGTGTTGGTGCAAGATAGATACATGGTTTGCGCCAAACGTACTCTAGGCTCAAAAATTGTTTGGGACGCACTCAATGGTACTCCTAAGTAATGAGGCTCAAGTGAAAGCTTGATTTAGTCCGTTTAGAGAAGTGCTAATCCTAACGCAAGGTAGGTGCCCAGTTTGCGAAAAACATACCACAACCTCAAAAATCATTGTGGACACACCCGATGGAACTCCTAGGTGACGTGGATTATGTGGAATCTCATTGCGGTCCGTTTGGAGATAGTGTTAGTGTCGGTGCAATATAGGTCCACGGTTTGCACCAAACGTACCATAGGCTCAGAAACCGTTTTGGACGCATTCGGTGGAACTCCATGGTGAGATGTGGATCATGTGGAATCTTGTTTTGGTCCGTTTGGAGATAGTGTTGGTGTCGGTGCAAGATAACTGCACGGCTTGCGCCAAACATACCATAGGCTCATAAATCGTTTTGGACGCACTCGATGGTACTCCTAAGTGATGAGGCTCAAGTGGAATCTTAATTTAGTCCATTTGGAGATAATGCTAATCTGACGCATGATAGGTGCTCGGTTTGCGCTGAACGTACCACAGACTTAGAAATTGTTTTGGACGCACCCGATGGAACTCCTAGGTGAGGTGGGTCATGTGGAATCTCGTTTTGGTCCGTTCGGAGATAGTGTAGTGTCGGTGCAAGATAGGCGCATGGTTTGCGTTAAATGTATCCTGGGCCCAGAAATCGTTATGGAAGCAACCGGTTGTACTCCTAGGTAATAAGGTTCAAGTGGAAGCTCAGAAATCCTCAGAAATCATTTTGGACGCACCCGACGGTACCTCAAGGTGACCTAGGTCATGTGGAACCTTGTTTTGTTCCATTTGGAGATAATGTTGGTGTCTTTGCAAGATAGGTGCACGGATTGCACCAAACATACCGTAGGCTTAGAAATTATTTTGATGCACCCAATGGTACACCTCGATGATGAGGCTCAAGTGGAAGCTTGATTTAGTTCGTTTGGAGATAGTGCTAATATTGATGCAAAATAGGTGCACGATTTGTGCCGAAGGTACCACAGGCACATAAATCATTTTGGACGCATCTGATGGAACTCTAGGTGACGTGGGTCATGTGGAATCCCATTTTGGTCTATTTGACGACAGCGTTAGTGTCAGTGCAAGATAGGTGCAACGTTTGCGCCAAACGTACCATATGCTTAGAAATTATTTTGGACACACCCGATGGTACTCCTAGGTGATGAGGCTCAAGTGGAAGCTCGATTTAGCCAGTTTGGAGATAGTGCTAAGCTTGATGCAAGATAGGTGCACGGTTTGCGTCGAACATGCTAGAGGCTCGAAAATCATTTTGTACACACCGGATGGAGCTACTAAGTTAGATGGGTCATGTGGAATCTCGTTAGGTGCACGGTTTGCGTCGTACGTGCTAGAGGCTCGAAAATCATTTTGTACACACCGGATGGAGCTACTAGGTTAGATGGGTCATGTCAAATCTCGTTTTGGTCTATTTAGAGACAGTGTTACTATCAGGGCAAGATAGGTGCATAGTTTGCGTGAAATGTACCATTGGCTCAGAAATCATTTTGGATGCATCCGATGGGACTACTACGTGACGTGGGTCATGTGGAATCTCGTTTTGGTCTGTTTGACGACAGTGTTAGTGTCGGTGCAAGACAAGTGCAAGGTTTGTGCCAAACGTACCATAGGCTCAAAAAATCATTTTGGACACACCCGATGGTACTCCTAGGTGATGAGGCTCAAGTGGAAGCTCAATTTAGCCGGTTTGGAGATAGTGCTAATCTTGACACAAGATAGGTGCAGGATTTGGGCCGGACATACTAGAGGCTCGAAAATCATTTTGTACACACCGGATGGAGCTACTAGGTTAGATGGGTCATGTGGAATCTCGTTTTGGTCTGTTTGGAGACAGTGATACTGTCGGGGCAAGACTGGTGCACGGTTTGCGCCAAACGTACCATTGGCTCAGAAATTGTTTTGGATGCACCCGATGGTACTCCTAGGTGACGAGGCTCAAGTGGAAGCTCGGTTCAGTCCATTTGGAGATAGTGCTAATCTTGACGCAAGATAGGTGAAAGGCTTGTGCCGAACGTAATACTACCTCAGAAATCTTTTTGGACACACCCGGTGGTACTCCTAGGTGACGAGGCTCAAGTAGGAGCTTGATTCATTTTGTTTTGGAGATAGTGCTAATCTTGACACAAGATAGGTGCACGGTTTGCGCCAAACGTACCATAGGCTTAGAAATCATTGTGGACACACCCGATGGAACTCCTAGGTGACATGGATTATGTGGAATCTCATTGCGGTCCGTTCGGAGATAGTGTTAGTGTCGGTGCAATATAGGTCCACGGTTTGCACCAAACGTACCATAGGCTCAGAAACCATTTTGGACGCATTCGATGGAACTCCATGGTGATGTGGATCATGTGGACTCTTGTTTTGGTCCGTTTGGAGATAGTGTTGGTGTCGGTGCAAGATAACTGCACGGCTTGCGCCAAACATACCATAGGCTCATAAATCGTATTGGACGCACTCGATGGTACTCCTAAGTGATGAGGCTCAAATGAAATCTTGATTTAGTCCATTTGGAGATAATGCTAATCCTGACGCATGATAGGTGCTCGGTTTGCGCTGAACGTACCATAGACTTAGAAATTGTTTTGGATGCACCCGATAGAACTCCTAGGTGAGGTGGGTCATGTGGAATCTCGTTTCGGTCCGTTCGGAGATAGTGTAGTTTCAGTGCAAGATAGGTGCACGGTTTGCGTTAAATGTACCATGGGCTCAGAAATCGTTATGGAAGCAACAGGTTTGTACTCCTAGGTAATAAGGCTCAAGTGGAAGCTCAGAAATCCTCAGAAATCATTTTGGACCCACCCGATGGTACCTCAAGGTGACCTGGGTCTTGTGGAATCTTGTTTTGTTCCGTTTGAAGATAGTGTTGGTGTCTTTGCAAGATAGGTGCGCGGTTTGCACCAAACATACCGTAGGCTTAGAAATTGTTTTTGACGCACCCAATGGTATACCTCGATGATGAGGCTCAAGTGGAAGCTCAATTTAGTTTGTTTGGAGATAGTGCTAATCTTGACGCAAGATAGGTGCTCGATTTGCGCCGAAGGTACCACAAGCACATAAATCATTTTGGACGCATCTGATGGAACTCCAGGTGACGTGGGTCATGTGGAATCTTGTTTTGGTCTATTTGACGACAGTGTTAGTGTCGGTGCAAGACAGGTGCAAGGTTTGCGCCAAACATACCATATGCTTAGAAATCATTTTGGAGACACCCGATGGTACTCCTAGGTGATGAGGCTCAAGTCGAAGCTCTATTTAGCCGGTTTGGAGATAGAGCTAATCTTGATGCAAGATAGGTGCACGGTTTGGGTCGAACATACTAGAGGCTCGAAAATCATTTTGTACACACCGGATGGAGCTACTAGGTTAGATGGGTCATGTGGAATCTCATTTTGGTCTGTTTAGAGATAGTGTTACTGTCAGGGCAAGATAGGGGCATAGTTTGCGTGAAATGCACCATTGGCTCAGAAATCATTTTGGACACATCCGATGGGACTCCTACGTGACGTGGGTCATGTGGAATCTCGTTTTGGTCTGTTTGACGACAGTGTTAGTGTCAGTGCAAGACAGGTGCAAGGTTTGTGCCAAACGTACCATAGGCTCAAAAATCATTTTGGACACACCCGATGTTACTCCTAGGTGATGAGGCTCAAGTGGAAGCTCAATTTAGCCGGTTTGGAGATAGTGCTAATCTTGACACCAGATAGGTGCACGATTTGGGCCGAACATACTAGAGGCTCGAAAATCGTTTTGTACACACCGGATGGAGCTATTAGGTTAGATGGGTCATGTGGAATCTCGTTTCGGTCTGTTTGGAGACAGTGATACTGTCAGGGCAAGACTGGTGCACGGTTTGTGCCAAACGTACCATTGGCTCAGAAATAGTTTTGGATGCACCGATGGTACTCCTAGGTGACGAGGCTCAAGTGGAAGCTCGATTCAGTACGTTTGGAGATAGTGCTAATCTTGACGCAAGATAGGTGAAAGGCTGGCGCCGAACGTAATACAACCTCAGAAATCTTTTTGGACGCACCCGGTGGTACTCCTAGGTGACGAGGCTCAAGTAGGAGCTTGATTCATTTTGTTTTGGAGATAGTGCTAATCTTGACACAAGATAGGTGCACGGTTTGCGCCAAACGTACCATAGGCTTAGAAATCATTGTGGACACACCCAATGGAACTCCTAAGTGACGTGGATTATGTGGAATCTCATTGCGGTCCGTTTAGAGATAGTGTTAGTGTCGGTGCAATATAGGTGCACGTTTGCACCAAACGTACCATAGGCTCAGAAACCGTTTTGGACGCATTCGGTGGAACTCCATGGTGATGTGGATCATGTGTAATCTTGTTTTGGTCCGTTTGGAGATAGTGTTGGTGTCGGTGCAAGATAACTGCACGGCTTGCGCCAAACATACCATAGGCTCATAAATCGTTTTGGACGCACTCGATGGTACTCCTAAGTGATGAGGCTCAAGTGGAATCTTGATTTAGTCCATTTGGAGATATTGCTAATCCTGACGCATGATAGGTGCTCGGTTTGCGCTGAACGTACCATAGACTTAGAAATTGTTTTGGACGCACCCGATGGAACTCCTAGGTGAGGTGGGTCATGTGGAATCTTGTTTCGGTTTGTTCGGAGATAGTGTAGTTTCAGTGCAAGATAGGTGCATGGTTTGCGTTAAATGTACCATGGGCTCAGAAATCGTTATGGAAGCAACCGGTTTGTACTCCTAGGTAATAAGGCTCAAGTGGAAGCTCAGAAATCCTCAGAAATCATTTTGGACGCACCCGATGGTACCTCAAGGTGACCTGGGTCATGTGGAATCTTGTTTTGTTCTGTTTGAAGATAGTGTTGGTGTCTTTGCAAGATAGGTGCACAGTTTGCACCAAACATACCGTAGGCTTAGAAATTGTTTTGACGCACCCAATGGTATACCTCGATGATGAGGCTCAAGTGGAAGCTCGATTTAGTTCGTTTGGAGATAGTGCTAATCCTAACGCAAGATAGGTGCTCGATTTGCGTCGAAGGTACCATAGGCACTTAAATCATTTTGGACGCATCTGATGGAACTCTTGGTGACGTGGGTCATGTGGAATCTCGTTTTGGTCTATTTGATGACAGTGTTAGTGTCGGTGCAAGACAGGTGCAAGGTTTGCGCCAAACGTACCATATGCTTAGAAATAATTTTGGACACACCCGATGGTACTCCTAGGTGATGAGGCTCAAGTGGAAGCTCGATTTAGCCAGTTTGGAGATAGTGCTAATCTTGATGCAAGATAGGTGCATGGTTTGGGTCGAACATACTAGAGGCTCAAAAATCATTTTGTACACACCGGATGGAGCTACTAGGTTAGATGGGTCATGTGGAATCTCGTTTTGGTCTGTTTAGAGACAGTGTTACTGTCAGGGCAAGATAGGTGCATAGTTTGCGCGAAATGTACCATTGGTTCAGAAATCATTTTGGATGCATCCGATGGGACTCCAACGTGACGTGGGTCATGTGGAATCTCGTTTTGGTCTGTTTGACGACAGTGTTAGTGTCGGTGCAAGACAGGTGCAAGGTTTGTGCCAAACGTACCATAGGCTCAAAAATAATTTTGGACACACCCGATGGTACTCCTAGGTGATGAGGCTTAAGTGGAAGCTCAATTTATTCGGTTTGGAGATAGTGCTAATCTTGACATAAGATAGGTGCACGATTTGGGCCCAACATACTAGAGGCTCGAAAATCATTTTGTACACACCGGATGGAGCTACTAGGTTAGATGGGTCATGTGGAATCTTGTTTCGGTCTGTTTGGAGATAGTGATACTGTCGGGTCAAGACTGGTGCACGGTTTGCGCCAAATGTACCATTGGCTCAGAAATCGTTTAGGATGCACCCGATGGTACTCCTAGGTGACGAGGCACAAGTGGAAGCTCGATTTAGTCCGTTTGGAGATAGTGCTAATCTTGACGCAAGATAGGTGTAAGGCTTGTGCCAAACGTAATACAGCCTCGGAAATTATTTTGGACGCACCCGGTGGTACTCCTAGGTGACGAGGCTCAAGTAGGAGCTTGATTCAGTTTATTTTGGAGATAGTGCTAATCTTGACACAAGATAGGTGCACGGTTTGCGCTGAACGTACCATAGGCTAGGAAATCATTGTGGACACACCCGATGGAACTCCTAGGTGACATGGATTATGTGGAAACTCATTTTGGTCCATTCGGAGATAGTGTCGGTGCAAGATAGGTGCAAGGTTGCGTCAATCTTACCATTTGCTCAGAAATCATTTTGGACACACCCGACGGTACTCCTAGGTGATGAGGCTCAAGTAGAAGCTCGATTTACCCAGTTTGGAGATAATGCTAATCTTGACGCAAGATAGTTGCATGATCTATGCTGAACATACAAGAGGTTCACAAATCGTTTTGGACACACCCGATGGTACTACAAGGTGATGTGGGTCATGTGGAATCTTGTTTTGGTCCGTTTGGAGATAGTGTTGGTGTCGATGCAAGATAGGTGCACGGTTTGCGCCAAACATACCGTAGGCGTAGAAATTATTTTGGACGCACCTGACGGTACTCCTCGGTGATGAGGCTCTAGTGGAAGCTTGATTCAGTTCATTTGGAGATAGTGCTAACCTTGACGCAAGATAGGTGCACGGTTTGCGCCGAACGTAGGACATGCTCAAAAATCATTTTGAATGCAGCCGATGGAACTCCAAGGTGACATGGGTCATGTGGAATCTCGTTTCGGTCCATTTGGATGTGGTGTTAGTGTTGGTGCACGATAGGTGCACGGTTTACGCCAAATGTACCATAGGCTCAAAAATTGTCTTGGACACACCTGATGGTAGTCCTAGGTGACGAGACTCAAGTGGAAGCTCGATTCAGTTCATTTGGGGATAGTGTTAATCTTGACACAAGATAGGTGCACGGTTGGCGTCGAACATACCACGTGCTCAGAAGTCGTTTCAAACACACCCGGTGGAAGTCCTAAGTGACATGGGTCATGTGGAATCTCGTTTCGGTCCGTTTGGAGATATTGTTAGTGTCGGTGCAATATAGGTGCACAATTTGCGCCAGACGTACCATAGGCTCAGAAATCATTTTGGATGCACCCGATGTAACTCCATGGTGACGTGGGTCACGTGGAATCTCGTTTTGGTCCGTTTGGAGATAGTGTCGGTGTTGGTGCAAGATAGGTGCACGGTTTGCACCAAATATACCATAGGCTCAGAAATCATTTTGGACGCACCAGGTGGTACTCTTAGGTGACAAGGCTCTAGTGGAAGCTCGATTCAGTTCGTTCGGAGATAGTGCTAGTCTTGATGCAAGATAGGTGCATGGTTTGCGTCGGACGTACCACCGGCCTCAAAATCATTTTGGTCACACCCGATGGAACTTCTAGGTGACATGGGTCATGTGGAATCTCATTTCAGTCCGTTTGGAGATAGTGTTAGTGTCTGTACAAGATTGGTGCATGATTTGTGCCAAATGTACCATAGGCTCAGAAATCGTTTTGGACGCACCCAATGATACTCCGAGGTAATGAGGCTCAAGTGGAAGCGTGATTCAGTTCGTTTGGAGGTAGTGCTAATCTTGACGCGAGATAGGTTCACGATTTGTGCCGAACATACCATAGGCTTAGAAATCATTTTGCACACACCTGATGGAACTCCTAGGTGACGTGAGTCATGTGGAATCTCGTTTTGATGTGTTTAGAGCCAGTGTTAGTGTTGGTGCAAGATCGGTGCACGATTTGCGCTAGACGTACCATAGGCTTTGAAATCATTTTGGATGCACCGATGGAACTCGATGGTGATGTGGGTCATGTGGAATCTCATTTTGGTCCGTTTGGAGATAGTGTTGGTATCGATGCAAGATAGGTACACGGTTCATGCCAAACATATCGTAGGCATAGAAATCATTTTGGACGCACCCGGTGGTACTCTTAGCTAACCAGGCTCAAGTGGAAGCTCGATTTAGGTCGTTTGGAGATAGTGCTAATCTCGACGCAAGATAGGTGGACGGTTTGCCCCGAACGTACCACAGGCTCAGAAATCGTTTTGGACACACCCGGTGGAACTCCTAAGTGACGTGGGTCATGTGGAACCTCATTTTAGTCCGTTTGGAGATAGTATTAGTGTCGGTGCAAGATAGGTGCATGATTTGTGCCAAACGTACCATAGTCATTTTTGGACGCACCCGATGTAACTCCATGGTGACGTGGGTCATGTGGAATCTCGTTTTGGTTCATTTGGAGATAGTATTGGTGTTGGTGCAAGATAAGTGCACGGTTTGCACCAAACATATTATAGGCTCAGAAATTGTTTTGGATGCTCCTGGTGGTACACTTAGGTGACGAGGCTCAAGCAGAAGCTCTATTCAGCTCGTTTGGAGATAGTGCTAATATTCGCACAAGATAGGTGCACAGTTTGTGCCAAACGTACCATAGGCTCAAAAATCATTTTGGACATACCCGATGGAACTTCTAAGTGACCTGGGTCATGTGGAATCTCGTTTTGGTCCGTTTGGAGATAGCGTCAGTGTTGGTGCAAGATAGGTGCATGGTTTTGGATGAACGTACTAGAGGCTCGGAAATTATTTTGTACGCACCGGATGGAGCTACTAGGTGACGTGGCATGTGGAATCTCATTTCGGTCCATTTGGAGACAGTGTTAGTGTCGGTACAAGATAGGTGCATGGTTTGCTACAAACATTCCTTCGGCTCAGAAATCGTTTTGGACGCTCCCAGTGGTACTCTTAGGTGACGAGCCTCAAGTGGAAGCTCAATTTAGTTCATTTGGAGATTGTGCTAATCTTGACGCAAGATACGTGCACAGTTTCCGCCGAACGTACCACAGGCTCATAAATAGTTTTATACACACCCGATGGAACTCCTAGGTGACGTGGATAATGTGGAGTCTAAACTCGATCCGTTTGGGTACAGCGTTAGTATCGTTGCAAGATAGGTGCATGATTTGCACCAAACGTACCACAGGCTCAAAAATCATTATGGATGCATTGGATGGAACTACTAGTTGACATAGGTCTTGTCGAACCTTGTTTCGGTCTGTTTGGAGATAATGTTAGTGTTGGTGCAAGATAGGGGCACAGTTTGCGCCAAACATTCTGTAGGATCAGAAATCATTTTGGACGCACCTGGTGGTACTCTTAGGTGACGAGGCTCAAGTGGAAGCTCCATTCAGTCCGTTTGGAGATAGTATTGGTGTCATTGCAAGATAAGTGCACGGTTTGCACCAAACATACCGTAGGCTTAGAAATCATTTTGGACGCTCCCAGTGGTACACTTAGGTGACGAGGCTCAAGTAGAAGTTCTATTCAGTTTTTTTGGAGATAGTGCTAAGCGTCACGCAACATAGGTGTACGGTTTGCACAGAACGTACCGTAGGCTCAGAAATCGTTTTGGACACATCTGATGGAACTTCTAAGTGACGTGGGTCATGTGGAATCTTGTTTCAGTCCGTTTGGAGATAGCGTTAGTGTTGGTGCAAGATAGGTGCATGGTTTGCACCAAAGATACCATAAGCTCAGAAATTGTTTGGACGCACCCAATGGTACTCCAAGGTAATGGGCTCAAGTGGAAGCTCGATTCAGTTTGTTTAGAGATAGTGCTAATCTTGAGCAAGATAGGGGGACGTCTTGCTCTGAACATACCACAGGCTCATAAATCATTTTGGACGCACATGATGGAACTCCTAGGTGACGTGGGTCATGTGGAATCTTGTTTCGGTCCGTTTGGAGATAGTATATGTGTCGGTGCACGATAGGTGCACGGTTTGCGCCAAATGTACAATAGGCTCAGAAATCATTTTGGACACACCTGATGGTACTCCTAGCTGACGAGGCTCAAGTAGAAGCTCGATTTAGTTCGTTTTGAGACAGTGCTAATCTTGATGCAAGATAGGTGCATGGTTTGGGACGAACGTACTAAAGGCTCAGAAATCGTTTTGTACGCACCGGATGGAGCTACTAGGTGACGTGGCATGTGGAATCTCATTTCGGTCCGTTCAGAGACAGTGTTAGTGTCGGTGCAAGATAGGTGCATAGTTTGTGACAAACATTCCTTTGGCTCAGAAATCATTTTCAACGCACCTAGTGGTACTCTTAGGTCATGAGGCTCAATTGGAAGCTCGATTTAGTTTGTTTGGAGATAGTGCTAATCTTGACACATGAGACGTGCACGGTTTGCGCCAAACATACCATAGGCTCATAAATAGTTTTATACAAACCCGATGGAACTCCTAGGTGATGTGGGTCATGTGAAATCTTGTTTCGGTCCGTTTGGGTATAGTGTTAGTGTCAGTGCAAGATAGGTGCATGATTTACGCCAAACATACCACAGGCTCAAAAATCATTTTGGACATACCCGATTGTACACCAAGGTAATGAGGCTTAAATGGAAGCTTGATTTAGTTCATTTGGAGATAGTGCTAATCTTGATGCAAGATAGGTGCAAGGTTTGCGCCAAACGTACCACAGGCTCAAAAATTGTTTTGGATGCACTGGATGGAACTACTAGGTGACGTGGGTCTTGTGAAACCTCGTTTAGGTCCATTTGGAGACAATGTTAGTGTCGGTACAATATAGGTGCATAGTTTGCGCTAAACATACTATAGGATCAAAAATCATTTTAGACGCACCTGGTGGTACTATTAGGTGATGAGGCTCAAGTGGAAGCTCGATTCAGTCCATTTGGAGATAGTAATAATCTTAACGCAAGATAGGTGCACGGTGTGGGCCGAACGTACTTGAGGCTAAGAAATCATTTTGTACAACTGATGGACCTACTAGGTGACGTGGCTTGTGAAATCTTGTTTTGGACCATTCGAAGACAGTGTTAGTGTCGGTGCAAGACAGGTGCATGGTTTGCGCCAAACATACCTTAGGCTCAAAAAACGTTTTGGATGCACCCGATGGTACTCCTTGGTGGCGAGGCTCAAGTGGAAGCTTAATTCAGTCTGTTCGGAGATAGTGCTAATCTTGACGTAAAATAGGTGCACGGTTTGGGCCAAACATACCACAGCCTCAGAAAATTGTTTTGGGTTGCACCCGATGGAACTCCCCGTGGGTCATGTCGAACCTCGTTTTGTTCTGTTTCGAGATAGGATTGGTGTTGGTGCAAGATAGGTGCACGGTTTACGCCAAACATACCGTAGGCTCAGAAATTGTTTTGGACGCACCCGATGGTACTACTTGGTGACGAGGCTTAAATGGAAGCTTGATTCAGTTCCTTTGGAGATAGTTCTAATCTTGATGCAAGATAGGTGCATGGTTTGCGCCGAACGTACCACAGTCTCAGAAATCATTTTGGACGCACCAGGTGGAACTACTAGGTGACGTGGGTCATGTGGAATCTTGTTTCGGTTTGTTTTGAGATAGTGTTAGTGTTGGTGTACGATAGGTGCACGGTTTGTGCCAAACATACAAGAAGCTCAAAAATCATTTTGGACACACCCCATGGTACTCTAGTTGACGAGGCTCAAGTAGAAGCTCGATTCAGTTCATTTGGACACAGTGCTAATCTTGATAGAAGATTGGTGCACGGTTTCGGACGAACATACTAGAGGCTCAAAAATCGTTTTATACGCACCGGATGGAACTACTAGGTGACATGGCATGTGGAATCTTGTTTTGGTCCGATTGAAGACAGTGTTAGTGTCAGGGCGGGATAGGTGCACGGTTTGTGCCAAATGTACCTTAGGCTCAGAAGTCGTTTTGGACACAGCCAATGGTACTCCTAGGTGACGAGGCTCAAGTGAAAGCTCGATTCAGTCCATTTAGAAATTGTGCTAATCTTTATGCAAGATAGGTGCACAGTTTGTGCCGAACGTACCATAACATCAGAAATCATTTTGGACACATGTGATGGAACTCCATGGTGATGTGGGTCATGTGAAATCTCATTTTGGTCCATTTGGAGATAGTGTTGGTGACGGTGCAAGATAGGTGCACGGTTTGCGCGAAACATTCCATTGGCTTAGAAATTGTTTTGGACGCACCCGATAGTACTCCTGGGTGACAAGGCTCAAGTGGAAGCTTGATTCAGTTCTTTTCAAGATCATGCTAATCTTGACGCAGGATAGGTGCATGGTTTGTGAGGAACGTACCATAGGCTCAGAAATCATTTTGGATGCACCGAATGGGACTACTAGGTGACGTGGGTCTTGTGGAATCTCGTTTCAGTCTGTTTGGAGACAGTGTTAGTGTCGGTGCAAGATAGGTGCACAGTTTGCGCCAAACATACCATAGGCTCAGAAATCATTTTGGACACACCTGGTGGTACACTTAGGTGATGAGGTTCTAGTGGAAGCTCAATTCAATTCGTTTTGAGATAGTGCTAATCTTAACATAGGGTAGGTGTACGGTTTGCACTGAACGTACCATAGGCTCAGAAATCATTTTAGACACACATGATGGAACTCCTAGGTGACATCGGTCCATTTGGAGACAATGTTATTGTCGGTGTAAGATAGGTGCACGATTTGCGCCGGACGTACCATAGGCTAAGAAATCATTTTGGACGCATGTAACACCCTGGTGTTAAGCGTGCATTAGCATTTGCAAATCATGAGCATAATCATCATTATTCATTCATAAGCATCACATGAAATATAGACTTGAAACATGTTATCGAAGCATGCATGTTGCAAGATGTTGTTTCAGTAGATTTAAAATTTCGTTGATGCTTGTTAGGACTTGTATGTGCTTGTTTGAGTAAATAAACAACTTAGTAATGTTTAGCAAAAAATTTGGAACAAGGTTTGTATTCAAAATTCCTCAAAATTTGCTTTAAAAATAATCTTAGAAAATAGACTTTTGATTTAATTATCGACTTTAAATCCCTAGTTCAAAATCTATTTGGATTTTGGCTTTGCTCTTTTTGGCAAAGTTGAAGATCACAAAATTCTGAGCAACTTTTATTTTTGCACCAAACCCTAGAAATGTTTTTTTCTTGCTCAAAAATGGGGTTTTGTGCTGTTTAAGTTGAAAAATAAAAAGAAAAAGGATTTTCTTTCTTAAACGGGCCGCCGCCCCACTTCTTGGCCCAGAAGCAAGGTCGGCCTAGCCCGCCTCCGCGCGTCCACCTCATCACCCGTGCTCACGCTCGCGCCCACGCCCGATCGCGGCAGAGACAGCCCACCCCGTGGCCATCGACGTACGGCTTCGGCTGGCACCTAGTGCCCCGGTGGCCCCGCAGTCACGCCTCGCTCTCCAAAATGCGTTGTGCCATGCTCTACCTCCCCACTCGCCTTATTTCGCCCGCCTCGCCCTTCTCGGCTCCCAACAACAGCAGCGGCGGAGCCGCATGGCCGCCGTGCCATTGCCGTCGCTGCCAAGCTCGGCCTCGCCTTCCTGCTCCTGCCTGAGCTCCACTAGCTCTCATATGGGCTCCGCCTCGACGCAGTGCACCTTCTGCACCACCGTAGCGCCAAGGTGAGGGCCGTTTTGGCTGTGCATGTCACGTTGGAGTCCTCCGGAGCTCAATGGAGTTCGTGGCCATGCCAATCTCCCTACTTCGCCCCTCCTTCTTTTCACAAGCAGCAGCTTCCTCTCGAGCAGCACCGTCGCGTCTGCCATTCCCACAGCTGAGCTTGCTCCACGCCACCATTTCTTCACTTGGTTACCTCTGCCGGTGCGCGGGGGTGAGCTGAAGGTGGTGGTGGTCACCTCGTCGCCGGTGACCTTGCCGTCAGCGAGAAATCGCTGGTCAACAACCACCTCTGGTACACTGGACCAGGTGCACCCAGTGTTTGTGGGTCCGGCTGGTTTTCAAATAAAAGGAAAAATGATTTCTAGATTTCTTGTAATGGTTTAAAAATTCATAACTTGAGAAATATAAGTCCAAATTAGGTGAGACAAGTTTTGTTAGAATTCTTGTGACTGGATCTATCTGTTAAAAATATAAAAGGTCATTTTTGTGATATTTTTATATGTAGCTTTATTTAAATGATTAAAATGCTGATTTCTTGGAAAATGCATAGTAAATATAATATAAGTTCAGAAAAATGTGAAACTTGTTTTGCTGGTCTAGTAATGTGATGCACTTTCTATGAAAAATATATGTCATACATGTTCTGGGGAAAAATATGGCCAAGTAATTTAGGTGCATTTATTTGCTATTTCTTGTAAAATTGCTAGAGCTAAAAATGTGTATAAAACTTGTATGTGAAACTTTTTGTACAGTGCTTGTATACTATGTAGATCATGAGAAAAATACTAAATCTATTGTTTGATACTTTTCATAGTACAAAATATTTTCATGCTCATTTATCCACCATAGCTTGTCATTTTTGTGTAGGCTATTGCTTTATCCAAATACAATGAAATTTTTATGGCAGATTATGTACTACATGATAAAGCTACTGTATTTTTCTTAGATTTTTCTAAGCAAAAAATATAGGTTGATGTTGTAGCCTTAGTTTAATATGGAATAAAATATGAGTCTTTATTGCATGATTAGTTAAATGGTATAGCTTTGGTGTATCTTTGAAGCATCTTGAATTACTGATGTGACTTGGCATGGTAGGATAGTGTTGTGGTGTTTGTATAAGTAGCGCCTGTGTGTGGCTTTATGGTAGTTAGGGTGCATGGTGGTAGTTAGTGGTAGAAGAGAAGGCAGTAGATGACATGTACTTATGGTACATGTTCTTGGATGATGATGACTACCTAGTAGGAGAGTTTTACATCTACTCTATCCAATAAAGCTAAACATGTTCATCTACATTGCATGCAATCATGATCATCATATGCCATCTCATCTGATGCACCACTTGCATAATCACTTACACCTATGCATCATGACAGGATCACAGGAGGAATCGGTAGCAGCCAAGCTGGAAGCAAACAAGGAAGTCCTGCAGGAAGAGCCCGCATAGGAGGTGCAGGCCGAGGAGGACGCCGTTGATGAACTTCAAGAGTGTCCTGACCACCGTCCGAGTTTGTTTGAGCGAGGCAAGGCCCGGAGCATCATAAGTCTCCTACTTTATAAAAGCAATTAAATTTGTACGTTATTTATATTGTTGCATTAAGTTATAGGAGTTGAGTGAACTGTTGATGCATTTATTATTATCCTTGGCTACATTATTATATCCTAATACCTTGTTAGGTTTAGGATCGAATAACTACTTAGCCCTGCTTAGATCGGTAGCGGTCGGTGATTTCCTGTCACCGGCAACTATAGGTGGTTACCGGAATACTTTAGCTATGGAATGAATGATATCCTGAAGATAACAAAGTGTTGATGGATAATTGGAGACTGGACAGAATAGTTGTATTCAACCAGACAGGGTTCTAGGGTGCTTGTAGTTTTCGTCAGTGTCGGTTAAGGACCGATCGTTACTCGTCCCTCTTGTCATGTTGAATGCATGCCTCACATTTAGCTAGCCGAATAAAGTACCTTTCAACTGCGAAGCTAGTGGCACTATTCGGACTGGGATCTACACGGGTGCGTGGACTAGTGCTGAAGGGGGTATGACGGGACTCGAAGAGTGAGTCCAATGGCGGGTAAGCCGACTGCTGGCTGTCGGGTGGTCCCTGGGTATTCTGGCTCCAATTTATCCCATGACGTTTACCGAAATAGTGTCATTGGTGATCTAAGCGACCCTGATGGGGGAAGCGTGGTTTGTGTGAGGAATAAATCACCAGCTGGTTAGGAATCGATTCGAATCACCATCGCTCCTAGATAGTGAGCACTTGACTCGAGCTATGACATCGTTGTAATGATGATGGGACACAGATGGTTATGTGGATGATGTTGGAAATGCTAAGCTTGTACGATCTTGGTTGGTATGTTGGTTGGTTTGAATTCCGTCGTGATTTCATGGACTACCGGGTTATACGGGCTTAAGTTTGCTAACTTATCTGCTTCAGCGGGTGATTTTCTTACTTAATTTCATCTAATTGCTCGGTTTTGTTATAGCGCACCCAATGGTACTCCAAGGTAATGAGGCTCAAGTGGAAGCTCTATTCAGTTTGTTTGGAGATAGTGCTAATCTTGACGCAATATAGGTGCACAGCTTGCGCCAAATGTGCCATAGGCTCAGAAATCATTTTAGATGCACCCGATGGAACTCCTAGGTGACGTGGGTCATGTGGAACCTTGCTTTGGTCCATTTGGAGACAGTGTCGGTGCACGATAGGAGCACGGTTTGTGCCAAACGTACAATAGGCTCTGAAATCATTTTAGACACACCCGATGGTACTCCTAGGTGACGAAGCTCAAGTAGAAGTTTGATTTAGTTCGTTTAGAGACAGTGCTAATCTTGACGCAAGATAGGTGCATGGTTTGGGCCGAACGTACTAGAGGCTCGGAAATTGTTTTGTACGCACTGGATGGAACTACTAGGTGACGTGGCATGTGGGATCTCATTTTGGTCCATTCGAAGACAGTGTTAGTGTTAGTGCAAGATAGGTGCACAGTTTGCGGCATACATACCTTAGGCTTAGAAATCATTTTGGTTGCACCCGATGGTACTCCTAGTTGACAAGGCTCATGTGGAAGCTCAATTGAGTCTATTTGGGGATAGTGCTCAAGATAGGTGTACGGTTTATGCCGAATTTACCACAGCCTCAGAAATCATTTTTGACGCACCCTATGGAACACCATGGTGACGTGGGTCATGTGGAATCTTGTTTTGGTCCATTTGGAGATAGTGTTGGTGTCGGTGCAAGATAGGTGCCATACGTACAATAGGCTAAGAAATCATTTTGGACACACCCGATGGTACTCTGAGGTAATGAGGCTCAAGTGGAAGCTCGATTCAGTTCATTTGGAGATAGTGCTAATTTTGATGCAAGATAGGTGCACGATTTGCACCAAACGTACCATAGGCTCAGAAATCATTCTGGATGAAACCAATGGTACTCCAAGGTAATGAGGCTCAAGTGGAAGCTCGATTCAGTTTGTTTGAAGATAGTGCTAACCTTGACTCAAGATAGTTGCATGCCATGCGTCGAACGTACCGTAGGCTCAAAAATCATTTTGGACGCACCTGATGGAACTCCTAGGTGATGTGGGTCATGTGAAATTTTATTTTGATCTGCTTGGCGACAGTGATAGTGTCAGTGCATGATAGGTGTATGGTTTGCGCCAAATGTACAATAGGCTCAGAAATCATTTTGGACACACCCAATGGTACTCCTAGGTGACGAGGCTCAAGTAGAAGCTCGATTCGGTTCGTTTGGAGATAGTGCTAATCCTGACGCTAGATAGGTGCACGGTTTGAGCCGACGTACTAGAGGCTCGAAAATCGGTTTGTATGCACCGGATGGAACTACTAGGTGACGTGGCATATGCAATCTTATTTCGGTTCGTTTGGAGACAGTGTTAGTGTCGGTGCAAGATAGGTGCATGGTTTGTGGCAAATGTACCTTAGGCTCAGAAATCATTTTGGAAGCTCCCGATGGTACTCCTAGGTGACGAGGATCAAGTGGAAGCTCAATTCAGTCCATTCGAAGATAGTGCTAATCTTGACGCAAGATTGGTGCATGGGTTGTGCCAAACATACCACAGCCTCAGAAATCATTTTGGATGCACCCTTTTGAACTCCATGGTGACGTGGGTCATATGGAATCTTGTTTGGTTCCGTTTGGAGATAGTGTTGGTGTCAGAGCAAGATAGTAGTACAGTTTGCACCAAACATACCGTAGGCTCAGAAATCGTTTTGGAAACACCAGGTGGTACTTTTAGGTAACGAGGCTCAAGTGGAAACTCGATTCAGTTCATTTGGAGATAGTGCTAATTGATGTAAGATAGGTGCACGTTTTGCGTTGAACATACCATAGGCTCAGAAATAATTTTGGACACACCCATTGGAACTCCTAAGTGACGTGGGTCATGTGAAATCTCATTTCGGTTTGTTTGAAGCCTATGTTAGTCTCGGTGCAAGATAGGTGCATGATTTAAGCCAATGTACAATAGGCTCAGAAATCATTTTGGACGCACCCGATCGTACTCCAAGGTAATGAGGCTCAAGTGGAAGCTTGATTTAGTTCATTTGGAGATAGTGCTAATCTTGACGCAAGATCGGTGCACGGTTTGCGCCAAACGTACCATAGGCTCAAAAATTGTTTTAGACACACCCGATAGAACACCTAGGTGACGTGGGTCATGTGGAATCTCATTTTGGTCCGTTTGAAGACAGTGTTAGTGTCGATGCAAGATAGGTGCACGATTTGTGCCAAATGTACCATAGGCCCAGAAATCGTTTTGGACGCACTCGATGGTACTCCATGGTAATGAGGCTCAAGTGGAAGCTCGATTTAGTTTGTTTGGAGACAGTGCTAGTCTTGATGCAAGATAGGTGCACGATTTGCACCAAATGTACCATAGGCTTAGAAATCATTTTAGACGCACCTAATGGAAAATCCATGGTGACATGGGTCATGTGGTATCTCATATGGACCTTCTGGAGATAATTTTGGTGTCGGTGCAAGATTAGTGCACGATTTGCGACAAACATACCGTAGGCTTAGAAATTGTTTTAGATGCACCCGGTGGTACTCTTAGGTGACGAGGCTCAAGAGGAAGCTCGATTCTATTCGTTTGGAGATAATGCTAATCTTAACGTAGATAGGTGCATGGTTTGGTGACGAGGCTCAAGAGGAAGCTCGATTCAGTTCGTTTGGAGATAGTGCTAATCCTGACGCAAGATAGGTGCATGGTTTGCGCCGAACGTACCACAGGCTCAGAATCATTTTGGATAGACCCGATGGAACTGCTAAGTGACGTGGGTCATGTGGAATCTCGTTTTGGTCTGTTTGGAGATAGGGTTGGTGTCGGTCCAAGATAGGTGTACGATTTGCGCCAAATGTACCTTAGGGTTAGAAATCATTTTAGAGGCATCCAATGGTACTCCAAGGTAATGATGCTCAAGTCAAAGCTCGATTCAGTTCATTTGAAGACAGTGCTAATCTTGATGTAAGATAGGTGCACAGTTTGTGCTGAACGTACCACAGGCTCAGAAATAGTTTTGGACGCACCCGATCTCGTTTTGGTCCGTTTGGAGACAGTGTTAGTGTCGGTCCAAGATAGGTGCAGGGTCTACGCCAAACATATCATAGGGCTCAGAAGTCATTTTGGAAGCACTCAATGGTACTCCTTAGTGATGAGGCTCAAGTGGAAGCTTGATTCATGATGGAACTCCTAGGTGACGTGGGTCATGTGGAATCTTGTTTTGGTTTGTTTTGAGATAGTGTTAGTGTTGGTGCAAGATAGGTGCACGATTTGCCCTAATGTGCCATAGGCTCAGAAATCATTTTGGATGCACTCGATGGTATGCCAAGGTAATGAGGCTCAAGTAGAAGCTCGATTCAGTTTGTTTGGAGACGGTGCTAGTCTTGATGCAAGATTGGTGCACAGTTTTCGCTGAACGTACCACAGGCTCAGAAATTGTTTTGTACACACCCAATGGAACTACTAGGTGACGTGGGTCATGTGGAATCCATTTCAGTCCATTTGGAGACAATGTTAGTGTCGGTGCAAGATAGGTGCAAGATACGTACCATAGGCCTAGAAATCATTTTGGACGCACTCGATGATACTCCAAGGTAACGAGGCTCAAGTGGAAGCTCAGTTTAGTTCATTTTGAGATAGTGCTAATCTTGATGCAAGATAGTGTTGACGGTAGATAAGTATCCTTTTTAAACCGTCAACATAGCAAGAGAAAGGGCTAAAACATGTTTACCTAGTAGATATAGGGGTTACACTGACAGAATTCCATGAGTTTCGGTGATTGTCTATTTCTGCAGGGGGTTATCAAAAAGAGAACCAAAAGAGGGCCACATGTCGGATTTATGTAGAGAGAAACAGGCATACGTATTAAAAAGAATACTCTAGAAGACTGGAGAAGGCGACCCTGCAAACCTGGGTCCACCTGGTTGCCAGCCAGGGCCGCCTCTCCCTCTCCACCAATCAGGGAGAGTCTCACGGATTATGCCTCCACCGACTTTGAGAAAGAATAAAAACCATTCATTTAGGTCGGTTTGATCCAAGGGCTGTGGTGCATCCTAGAGGGCTATATATTCAGAGCCCCTGGCCCTGGGAGAAACCCTAATCTAATCTAATTCAATTCAATTCAAGAGTTCATTCTCTCATCTGAAGAATTCAGAGAAGCCTAGAGCCACCATCTCAATTAGAGCTCCATAGTTTAGTAGCATAGCTACATAGGAATAGATCTAGAGGGAGTCAAGCCTAGCTTGGAGTCCGGATCTGTTAGAGTTCTTGGTAATTTTCCTCTACATTCTTGAAATATTCATCATTGTTCTTGCTACTATGAATAATACTTTATTCTATTCTATTATATTAGAATTGACTTTGCTCTATTTGATTATGTTCTCAATTATATTGTTCTTAGTTTACTTTGATTATATGTTTAGCATAGTTGGACTAGAATTATGTTTATGCATAGGATCGTATAGCGCTTGCTCATTAGATCGATGGGTGAGTGGTAAATATTGTGTAGGCGTGGTGCCTAGACCGTATTTATGTGTGATTACACCCTATATTTCGGATCGTGAGGTAGATCATGGGAGTGACGGTCCTGTTGAGTCCTTTCTAATCTTTCTCCCGAATATAGGACTAGTAGAATACCCCTATTACACTGAAGAGATTGCTCTGTTCTTGATCTTCTTTGGTAATATCACTATGCATAGGTATAACCTTTTCCTGCCATGATTGCTAGATGTTATTGCACTAGTCATTGTATACTTTGACCTTATAGTTAGAATAACTTAGGATTTATCCTTGTAGATCGTCCTAGCCCATGCTAGTGTTATAAACTTAGAGTACTCTATTGAGATGATTATCATTGTTTTATGTGGCTATGTGCTCTCATTTATCATATGTCAATTACTATTCATTTCTATATTTTATGTGACACTTACCCTGTATGAGAAGATAGATAAAGACAAGGTTAAGCTCTCCATTATCACAGGCAGTGCTCATTGCTCATTATCCAACGCATTCCCTTCCTAGTGGTAAAATTATAAATAACGATACCTGGATTACTCCCGGTTAAAATGCTACGATGATATTTTCTGTGCACTTGCGGAAACCCTTTTATTCTAGTTGTGTATAAGAAATGTCAACAGATAGGCGCACGGCTTGCGCTGAGCGTACCACAGGCTTAGAAATCATTATGGACGCACCCGATGGAACTTTGCGCTAACGTGGGTCATGTGGAATCTCGTTTTGGTCTGTTTGAAGACAGTGTTAGTGTCGGTGTAACTTAGGTGCAAGGTTGCGCCAAACGTACAATAGGCTCAGAAATCAATTCGGACACACCCGATGGTAGTCCGAGCTAACGAGGCTCAGGTAGAAGATCGATTCAGTTCGTTTGGAGATAGTGCTAATCTTGACGCAAGATAGGTGCACGGTTTGGGCCGAACATACTAGAGGCTCGGAAATCATTTTGTATGCAACAAAGGTGCACGTTTGGAGACATTGTTAGTGTCGATGCAGGATAGGTGCACAGTTTGCGCCAAACATACCATAGCCTTCAAAATCGTTTTGAATGCACCTAGTGGTACTCTTAGGTGACGACACTCAAGTGGAAGCTTGATTTAGTTTGTTTTAGACAGAGTGCTAATCTTGACACAAGATAGGTGCACAGTTTGCGCCGAAGGTGCCATAGGCTCAGAAATGATTTTGGATGCATCCGATGGAACTCCTAGGTGACGTGCGTCATGTGGAATCTTGTTTTGGTCTGTTTGAAGACAATGTTAGTGTCGGTGCAGGATAGGTGCAAGGTTTGTGCCGAACGTACCATATGCTCAGAAATCATTTTGGACACACCCGATGGTACTCCGAGGTTATGAGACTGAAGTGGAAGCTCGATTTACCCGGTTTGGAGATAGTGCCAATCTTAACGCAAGATAGGTGCATGGTTTGGGCCGAACATACTAGCGGCTCGAAAATCGTTTTGTACACATCGGATGGAGCTATATGTTAGATGGGTCATGTGGAATCTCGTTTCGGTCTGTTTGGAGATATTGTTACTTTCCGGGCAAGATAGGTGCACGGTTTGCGCCAAACGTACCATTGGCTCAGATATCGTTTTGGACGCACCTGATGGTACTCCTAGGTGATGAGGCTCAAGTGGAAGCTCGATTTAGTCTGTTTGGAGATAGTGATAATCTTGACACAAGATATGTGTAAGGCTTGCGCCAAACGTAATACAACCTCAGAAATCGTTTTGGATACCCGGTGGTACTCCTAGGTGACGAGCTCAAGTGGAAGCTCGATTTAGTCCGTTCGGAGATAGTGCTAATCTTGACACAAGATAGGTGTAAGGCCTGCGCCGAACGTAATACAACCTCAGAAATCATTTTGGACGCACCCGGTGGTACTCCTAGTTGACAAGGCTCAAGTAGGAGCTTGATTCAGTTTGTTTTGGAGATAGTGCTAATCTTGACACAGGATAGGTGCACAGATTGCGCTGAGCGTACCACAGGCTCAGAAATCATTATGGACGCACCCGATGGAACTCTGCGCTGACGTGGGTCATGTGGAATCTCGTTTTGGTCTGTTTGAAGACAGTGTTAGTGTCAGTGTAACTTAGGTGCAAGGTTGCGCCAAACGTACAATAGGCTCAAAAATCAATTCGGACACACCCGATGGTAGTCCGAGCTGACGAGGCTCAGGTAGAAGATCGATTCAGTTCGTTTGGAGATAGTGCTAATCTTGACGCAAGATAGGTGCACGGTTTGGGCCGAACATACTAGAGGCTTGGAAATCATTTTGTATGCAACAAAGCTGCACGTTTGGAGACATTGTTAGTGTCGATGCAAGATAGGTGCACAGTTTGCGCCAAACATACCATAGCCTTCAAAATCGTTTTGAATGCACCTAGTGGTACTCTTAGGTGACGACACTCAAGTGGAAGCTTGATTTAGTTTGTTTTAGACAGAGTGCTAATCTTGACACAAGATAGGTGCACAGTTTGCGCCGAAGGTACCACAGGCTCAGAAATCATTTTGGATGCATCCGATGGAACTCCTAGGTGACGTGCGTCATGTGGAATCTCGTTTTGGTCTGTTTGAAGACAATGTTAGTGTCGGTGCAGGATAGGTGCAAGGTTTGTGCCGAACGTACCATATGCTCAGAAATCATTTTGGACACACCCGATGGTACTCCGAGGTTATGAGACTGAAGTGGAAGCTCGATTTAGCCGGTTTGGAGATAGTGCCAATCTTAACGCAAGATAGGTGCATGGTTTGGGCCGAACATACTAGCGGCTCGAAAATCGATTTGTACACACCGGATGGAGCTATATGTTAGATGGGTCATGTGGAATCTCGTTTCGGTCTGTTTGGAGATATTGTTACTTTCCAGGCAAGATAGGTGCACGGTTTGCGCCAAACGTACCATTGGCTCAGATATCATTTTGGACGCACCTGATGGTACTCCTAGGTGATGAGGCTCAAGTGGAAGCTCGATTTAGTCTGTTTGGAGATAGTGCTAATCTTGACACAAGATATGTGTAAGGCTTGCGCCAAACGTAATACAACCTCAGAAATCGTTTTGGATACCCGGTGGTACTCCTAGGTGACGAGCTCAAGTGGAAGCTCGATTTAGTCCGTTCGGAGATAGTGCTAATCTTGACACAAGATAGGTGTAAGGCCTGCGCCGAACGTAATACAGCCTCAGAAATCATTTTGGACGCACCCGGTGGTACTCCTAGGTGACAAGGCTCAAGTAGGAGCTTGATTCAGTTTATTTTGGAGATAGTGCTAATCTTGACACAGGATAGGTGCACAGATTGCGCTGAGCGTACCACAGGCTCAGAAATCATTATGGACGCACCCGATGGAACTCTGCGCTGACGTGGGTCATGTGGAATCTCGTTTTGGTCTGTTTGAAGACAGTGTTAGTGTCGGTGTAACTTAGGTGCAAGGTTGCGCCAAACGTACAATAGGCTCAGAAATCAATTCGGACACACCCGATGGTAGTCTGAGCTGACGAGGCTCAGGTAGAAGATCGATTCAGTTCGTTTGGAGATAGTGCTAATCTTGACGCAAGATAGGTGCACGGTTTGGGCCGAACATACTAGAGGCTCGGAAATCATTTTGTATGCAACAAAGCTGCACGTTTGGAGACATTGTTAGTGTCGATGCAAGATAGGTGCACAGTTTGCGCCAAACATACCATAGCCTTCAAAATCGTTTTGAATGCACCTAGTGGTACTCTTAGGTGACGACACTCAAGTGGAAGCTTGATTTAGTTTGTTTTAGACAGAGTGCTAATCTTGACACAAGATAGGTGCACAGTTTGCGCCGAAGGTACGACAGGCTCAGAAATCATTTTGGATGCATCCGATGGAACTCCTAGGTGACGTGCGTCATGTGGAATCTCATTTTGGTCTGTTTGAAGACAATGTTAGTGTCGGTGCAGGATAGGTGCAAGGTTTGTGCCGAACATACCATATGCTCGGAAATCATTTTGGAAGATGAATTCGGACTACAGAAGAGTCCTAATTTCCGACGGTTCCCACGACTTCATACGGACTCCGATTGGGACGTTCTAGGACTTTTTGGAAAGCTTATCAAGTCTACTTTCCAACGGATCTAGACTCATGCCGATATCTTATTAAATACGTCTGCAGTTCTCATTTTAATACCGAGACCTTTTCTGTCCACGGTGCTGCGTCACCTGATTGTTGCCCGATGGGCCGTGTATCAAGTGGGGCCCAATAGGGGCATGTCCTAGGGTTGTGGGATGACCCCCACCACGTCCAGGTCGTCCTCTACCCTCTCATATACCTCCATAGCCGCCACAAAGAGATTGGGTTTTTGTTTTGATGTAAGTTTAGCTCCTGCTACTTCCTGGTAGACACGTGTGTCGGTTAGACCATCTGTTCTACTCGATCTGAAACCCCACCTTTATGTGTTTTAGATCTGAAACTTCATCTCATATTTGCAATTGAGTGCTTGTTCTACTTGTTCTTGCTTGTTCTTCGATTGCTTGCAGGAATAACCCTAGTGGTTTGGTTGGTTGTGATCCGCAAGATCGTGACAACCGCTGAAATTGGTGTATCGATCGCTAAGGCGCAGCATCCTTGGATGGTTGTAGTCGGGTCGTGAATGTCTCTCCAGTGAAATCGAAGTTATCCTTCTCCACCGAAAGATTGGGACACACATACTCTTATCAAGTGGTATTCAGAGCAAGGTTTGATCGGTGAGAGATTTCAGTTTGCTTTTAATTTCCTATAGTCCAGAAAAAGCCAACAAAAACAGTAGATTTTTTCCATAATCCCATAGACCCTTTGAGCCTTTGACTAGTATTGCTTAGTTCGGGCTTGTTGAGTTTGGTTTACATCGGCTGAGTCGAGTTGCTGGTCTTAGGGTTAGGCTTTTAGAGTTTCGAGTTCTTGTCAAGTTTTGGTCACTATCAATTATATACATATCCGCTGCTATCACCACCACCATACATATCTCCACTACACCATATACATCTCCATTGCAATTATTACTACCATATTCGTCTTTGTTGCACCATATCCATCCACGCTATTTTTTTTCACACCGAGAAAATCTGATTTGGGCACACAAAGAAAAATCTGAGTTGCTAGTTCTTTTCTTGTTACTCCCCAAAAAGACAAATACATTATAAGTTGATGTTCTGAACTATGTTTTGTTAAGTTCAGATTCGTCTTGTGCAAAGTAAAAGAAAAGAAGTAGAAGAAGGGAATTCAAAAAAAAAGACAAAAGAAAAAAAAAGAAAGAGAAAGAGAAAAGAAAGAAAAGAAGAGAGGAGAAAAAGAGGGAGAGTGATAGCTTGCTGTTCTTGTGCCTTTTTCCTACTGTACCGTGACTTCATTTGTGTCCAGGCTCGCGTCTCTAGCACGGTCTAGCTTAGGACCAGCACGGTACCATCGTTGAACAATTTCTCAACTTGCTTTTTGTGACTAACATGGTGCTAGTACTTCCTTGTACATTAATTTGAGCCCTCCTACAGCTCCACATATTCGACTACAGCTTGACAGGTGTTGTTGCTGCGGTGTCGATACACTATTTTCCAGGTTTGCAACTTGTTGGTAACCGCCACCTCCTGTTGGGTTTGGTAAGAACTTATAAGAGCTTGTTTGAACAGGTTGAGAGTGAGAGAATTACAACAACCACATCCTAGTAGTTGATAGGGGCATAAATATTATTGTGGATGTTTCTTGTTTTCTTCTAATCATGGTAGGAATCCACATGGAAATACAAGATGATCAGGTTGTATATTCTCATCAGTTTGCTAAAGGTATGGCAAGAGATAAGCATGCGACTCATGAGGTATGTGATGTTTTGCTTGATAGAATAAAATCTGCACTACCTAGTTTTGAAGGAAAGTATGATCCTCATGCATATATTGAATGGGAGCTAAATGTAAACAATAAATTTAAAAAGCTTGATCTATCAGAAAATCAAAAGGTTAGAGTTGCTTCTAGTGTTTTTACTAAATATGCTTTAACTGAATGGAAACACATTTGTAGATTTGGTAAAGCCTCTCAATCATGGTAAGATGTGAAAAGATATTTTAGAAATGTTTTTGTACCTGAATATTATTCTGAAATTTTGTTTAGAAAGTTGCAATCTATAAAACAAGAGAACAAAACTGTAGCAGAATACTTGGATAGACTAAAATCATGTTTGCTGCGTTGTGGCTTAGAAGAAACTGGTGAACATTTGGAACATAGATTTTTGCAAGGTCTTAATGAGGAAATTCAGAATATTCTTGTTGATAAACATTATAACTCTTTTGATGAGTTGTTTGATCTTGCTTGTGATTATGAAAGAAATCTCAAAATGGATCTAGCAAATACAAAAGAAGCACTTGCCTCTCCAATAACTAACAACTTGCAGCAAGTAGGCAACAATATTCAAATGGAGAGCAAGAAATTTGGGATATTAGGTGACTCATTTCAGGAAGAGAATCCTGCTGCTTGTACCACCTTTGAGAAGAGCAGCAAAGGTAAGTCAAATGTCAATAACAAAAATCAAGGTGAGTATGCTTTAGTTGAACTGTATTTGTCTACTAATCGTGCTAGCATAGAGAAATCAATTGTGGAACCAGTTACTGATTTTCCCTTGTCACACATTGATATGCTTAATCTTCCTTATGATACAGAAGAGTTGTGTGCTAACACATTAGCTATATCCATACCATAACTAGTGAATAAAGCAAAAAATTCTAAATCAATGTGTGCTGAATGCAAGCATGTTATTCATATTACAAATGAAAATGAAGAAACTCAAATGTTGTCATCTTTACATACAATGGGGTATATTGAATTTGATGATCTTTGTGAGCTTAGCTACTTAGAGAATAATCTGTTTGCTAGATTTGAATTGCCATGTTCTCGTAATATTAGTTTTCATGCTATTGGCAAATATAATTGTAAAGAGGACTATATGATACACCTAATTTACATTTGTTCAAATATGAAACCCCCTATTATTATGCAAAAATATGATCAATCTGAGGAATGCACTATCTACAATCATGCCATGTTGAGTTTCCCTTGTTTGGATGGAAAGAAACAGGATAACTCTCAAGAAGGGGAGAATGGTTCGGTATTACCTACAACATGCCCTCCACCAATGGTCAAACCGAGGATGGTTTACTGTCAAGAAGGGGAGAATGATGAGGACATCATTGGCTAGAATATGACCATATTAACCACTTCTAAACTAAAGGTGCAACCATTCTATATGAGGCTTATCATTGATACATTTGATGAATTGGTGCTGCACCATAAAGTGTGTGTATTTTCATTTTCAGAATTACTTACATGGATGAAGAGAAGGTTCAATTGCATATGGAAAGAATGGAAGGTTAATGAAGTTGATTGGGGACCAAGTCCAAATATTCCTAATGTCATCCACCAAACCACCACGTCACTTTTGGCTCAAAGAAAGAAAGAGTCCAAGTCCAACACGTTTTGGAAGATGAATTCGGACTGCAGAAGAGTCCTAACTTCCGACGGTTGCCAAGACTTCATACGGACTCCGATTGGGATGTTCTAGGACTTTTTGGAAAGCTTATCAAGTCTACTTTCCAACGGATCTGGACTCATGCCGATATCTTGTTAAATACGTCCACAGTTCTCATTTTAATACCGAGACCTTTTCTGTCCACGGTGCTGCGTCACCTGACTGTTGCCCGATGGGCCGTGTATCAAGTGGGGCCCAATAGGGGCGTGTCCTAGGGTTGTGGGATGACCCCCACCACTACCAGGTCATCCTCTACCCTCTCATATACCTCCATAGCCGCCACAAAGAGATTGGGTTTTTGTTTTGATGTAAGTTTAGCTCCTGCTACTTCCTGGTAGACACGTGTGTCGGTTAGACCATCTGTTCTACTCGATCCGGAACCCCACCTTTATGTGTATTAGATCTGAAACTTCATCTCATATTTGCAATTGAGTGCTTGTTCTACTTGTTCTTGCTTGTTCTTCGACTGCTTGCAGGAATAATCCTAGTGGTTTGGTTGGTTGTGATCCGCAAGATCGTGACAACCGCTGGAATTGGTGTATCGATCGCTAAGGCGCAGCGTCCTTGGATGGTTGTAGTCGGGTCGTGAATGTCTCTCCAGTGAAATCGAAGTTATCCTTCTCCACCGAAAGATTGGGACACACATACTCTTATCATGGGGCTCAAGTGGAAGCTCGTTTTAGTCTGTTTGGAGATAGTGCTAATCTTGACACAAGATAGGTGTAAGGCTTGCGCCGAACGTAATACAGCCTCAGAAATCATTTTGGATACCCTGTGGTACTCCTAGGTGACGAGCTCAAGTGGAAGCTCGATTTAGTCCGTTCGGAGATAGTGCTAATCTTGACACAAGATAGGTGTAAGGCCTGCGCCGAACGTAATACAGCCTCAGACATCATTTTGGACGCACCCGGTGGTACTCCTAGGTGACAAGGCTCAAGTAGGATCTTGATTCAGTTTGTTTTGGAGATAGTGCTAATCTTGACACAGGATAGGTGCACGGATTGCACTGAGCGTACCACAAGCTCAGAAATCATTATGGACGCACACGACGGAACTCTGCGCTGACGTGGGTCATGTGGAATCTCATTTTGGTCTGTTTGAAGACAGTGTTAGTGTCGGTGTAACTTAGGTGCAAGGTTGCGCCAAACGTACAATAGGCTCAGAAATCAATTCGGACACACCCGATGGTAGTCCGAGCTGACGAGGCTCAGGTAGAAGATCGATTCAGTTCGTTTGGAGATAGTGCTAATCTTGACGTAAGATAGGTGCACGGTTTGGGCCGAACATACTAGAGGCTCAGAAATCATTTTGTATGCAACAAAGGTGCACGTTTGGAGACATTGTTAGTGTCGATGCAGGATAGGTGCACAGTTTGCGCCAAACATACCATAGCCTTCAAAATCGTTTTGAATGCACCTAGTGGTACTCTTAGGTGACGACACTCAAGTGGAAGCTTGATTTAGTTTGTTTTAGACAGAGTGCTAATCTTGACACAAGATAGGTGCACAGTTTGCGCCGAAGGTACCACAGGCTCAGAAATCATTTTGGATGCATCCGATGGAACTCCTAGGTAACGTGCGTCATGTGGAATCTCGTTTTGGTCTGTTTGAAGACAATGTTAGTGTCAGTGCAGGATAGGTGCAAGGTTTGTGCCGAACGTACCATTTGCTCAGAAATCATTTTGGACACACCCGATGGTACTCCGAGGTTATGAGACTGAAGTGGAAGCTCGATTTAGCCAGTTTGGAGATAGTGCCAATCTTAACGCAAGATAGGTGCATGGTTTGGGCCGAACATACTAGAGGCTCGAAAATCGTTTTGTACACACCGGATGGAGCTATATGTTAGATGGGTCATGTGGAATCTCGTTTTGGCCTATTTGGAGATATTGTTACTTTCCGGGCAAGATAGGTGCACGGTTTGCACCAAACGTACCATTGGCTCAGATATCGTTTTGGACGCACCTGATGGTACTCCTAGGTGAGAGGTGATGAGGACATCATTGGCTCGAATATGACCATATTAACCACTTCTAAACTAAAGGTGCAACCATTCTATATGAGGCTTATCATTGATACATTTGATGAATTGGTGCTGCACCATAAAGTGTGTGTATTTTCATTTTCAGAATTACTTACATGGATGAAGAGAAGGTTCAATTGCATATGGAAAGAATGGAAGGTTAATGAAGTTGATTGGGGACCAAGTCCAAATATTCCTAATGTCATCCACCAAGCCACCACGTCACTTTTGGCTCAAAGAAAGAATGAGTCCAAAGCCAACACGTTTTGGAAGATGAATTCGGACTGCAGAAGAGTCCTAATTTCCGACGGTTGCCAAGACTTCATACGGACTCCGATTGGGATGTTCTTGGACTTTTTGGAAAGCTTATCAAGTCTACTTTCCAACGGATCTGGACTCATGCCGATATCTTGTTAAATACGTCCGCAGTTCTCATTTTAATACCGAGACCTTTTCTGTCCACGGTGCTGCGTCACCTGACTGTTGCCCGATGGGCCGTGTATCAAGTGGGGCCCAATAGGGGCGTGTCCTAGGGTTGTGGGATGACCCCCACCACGTCCAGGTCATCCTCTACCCTCTCATATACCTCCATAGCCACCACAAAGAGATTGGGTTTTTGTTTTGATGTAAGTTTAGCTCCTGCTACTTCCTGGTAGACACGTGTGTCGGTTAGACCATCTGTTCTACTCGATCCGGAACCCCACCTTTATGTGTATTATATCTGAAACTTCATCTCATATTTGCAACTGAGTGCTTGTTCTACTTGTTCTTGCTTGTTCTTCAATTGCTTGCAGGAATAATCCTAGTGGTTTGGTTGGTTGTGATCTGCAAGATCGTGACAACCGCTGGAATTGGTGTATCGATCGCTAAGGCGCAGCGTCCTTGGATGGTTGTAGTCGGGTCGTGAATGTCTCCCCAGTAAAATCGAAGTTATCCTTCTCCACCGAAAGATTGGGACACACATACTCTTATCATGAGGCTCAAGTGGAAGCTCGTTTTAGTCTGTTTGGAGATAGTGCTAATCTTGACACAAGATAGGTGTAAGGCTTGCGCCGAACGTAATACAGCCTCAGAAATCATTTTGGATACCCTGTGGTACTCCTAGGTGACGAGCTCAAGTGGAAGCTCGATTTAGTCCGTTTGGAGATAGTGCTAATCTTGACACCAGATAGGTGTAAGGCCTGCGCCGAACGTAATACAGCCTCAGACATCATTTTGGACGCACCCAGTGGTACTCCTAGGTGACAAGGCTCAAGTAGGAGCTTGATTCAGTTTGTTTTGGAGATAGTGCTAATCTTGACACAGGATAGGTGCACGGATTGCACTGAGCGTACCACAAGCTCAGAAATCATTATGGACGCACCCGACGGAACTCTGCGCTGACGTGGGTCATGTGGAATCTCATTTTGGTCTGTTTGAAGACAGTGTTAGTGTCGGTGTAACTTAGGTGCAAGGTTGCGCCAAACGTACAATAGGCTCAGAAATCAATTCGGACACACCCGATGGTAGTCCGAGCTGACGAGGCTCAGGTAGAAGATCGATTCAGTTCGTTTGGAGATAGTGCTAATCTTGACGCAAGATAGGTGCACGGTTTGGGCCGAACATACTAGAGGCTCGGAAATCATTTTGTATGCAACAAAGGTGCACGTTTGGAGACATTGTTAGTGTCGATGCAGGATAGGTGCACAGTTTGCGCCAAACATACCATAGCCTTCAAAATCGTTTTGAATGCACCTAGTGGTACTCTTAGGTGACGACACTCAAGTGGAAGCTTGATTTAGTTTGTTTTAGACAGAGTGCTAATCTTGACACAAGATAGGTGCACAGTTTGCGCCGAAGGTACCACAGGCTCAGAAATCATTTTGGATGCATCCGATGGAACTCCTAGGTGACGTGCGTCATGTGGAATCTCGTTTTGGTCTGTTTGAAGACAATGTTAGTGTCGGTGCAGGATAGGTGCAAGGTTTGTGCCGAACGTACCATATGCTCAGAAATCATTTTGGACACACCCGATGGTACTCCGAGGTTATGAGACTGAAGTGGAAGCTTGATTTAGCCGGTTTGGAGATAGTGCCAATCTTAACGCAAGATAGGTGCATGGTTTGGGCCGAACATACTAGAGGCTCGAAAATCGTTTTGTACACACCGGATGGAGCTATATGTTAGATGGGTCATGTGGAATCTCGTTTTGGCCTATTTGGAGATATTGTTACTTTCCGGGCAAGATAGGTGCACGGTTTGCGCCAAACGTACCATTGGCTCAGATATCATTTTGGACGCACCTGATGGTACTCCTAGGTGATGAGGTGATGAGGACATCATTGGCTCGAATATGACCATATTAACCACTTCTAAACTAAAGGTGCAACCATTCTATATGAGGCTTATCATTGATACATTTGATGAATTGGTGCTGCACCATAAAGTGTGTGTATTTTCATTTTCAGAATTACTTACATGGATGAAGAGAAGGTTCAATTGCATATGGAAAGAATGGAAGGTTAATGAACTTGATTGGGGAACAAGTCCAAATATTCCTAATGTCATCCACCAAGCCACCACGTCACTTTTGGCTCAAAGAAAGAAAGAGTCCAAGTCCAACACGTTTTGGAAGATGAATTCGGACTACAGAAGAGTCCTAACTTCCGACGGTTGCCACAACTTCATACGGACTCCGATTGGGATGTTCTAGGACTTTTTGGAAAGCTTATCAAGTCTACTTTCCAACGGATCTAGATTCATGCCGATATCTTATTAAATACGTCCGCAGTTCTCATTTTAATACCGAGACCTTTTCTGTCCACGGTGCTGCGTCACCTGATTGTTGCCCGATGGGCCGTGTATCAAGTGGGGCCCAATAGGGGCGTGTCCTAGGGTTGTGGGATGACCCCCACCACGTCCAGGTCGTCCTCTACCCTCTCATATACCTCCATAGCCGCCACAAAGAGATTGGGTTTTTGTTTTGATGTAAGTTTAGCTCCTGCTACTTCCTGGTAGACACGTGTGTCGGTTAGACCATCTGTTCTACTCGATCCAGAAGCCCACCTTTATGTGTATTAGATCTGAAACTTCATCTCATATTTGCAATTGAGTGCTTGTTCTACTTGTTCTTGCTTGTTCTTCGATTGCTTGCAGGAATAACCCTAGTGGTTTGGTTGGTTGTGATCCGCAAGATCGTGACAACCGCTGGAATTGGTGTATCGATCGCTAAGGCGTAGCATCCTTGGATGGTTGTAGTCGGGTCGTGAATGTCTCTCCAGTGAAATCAAAGTTATCCTTCTCCACCGAAAGATTGGGACACACATACTCTTATCAAGTGGTATTCAGAGCAAGGTTTGATCGGTGAGAGATTTCAGTTTGCTTTTATTTTCCTATAGTCCAGAAAAAGCCAACAAAAATAGTAGATTTTTTCCATAATCCCATAGACCCTTTGAGCCTTTGACTAGTATTGCTTAGTTCGGGCTTGTTGAGTTTGGTTTACGTCGGCTGAGTCGAGTTGCTGGTCTTAGGGTTAGGCTTTTAGAGTTTCGAGTTCTTGTCAAGTTTTGGTCACTATCAATTATATACATATCCGCTGCCATCACCACCACCATACATATCTCCACTACACCATATACATCTCCATTGCAATTATTACTACCATATTCGTCTTTGTTGCACCATATCCATCCACGCTATTTTTTTTCACACCGAGAAAATCTGATTTGGGCACACAAAGAAAAATCTGAGTTGCTAGTTCTTTTCTTGTTACTCCCCAAAAAGACAAATACATTATAAGTTGATGTTCTGAACTATGTTTTGTTAAGTTCAGATTCGTCTTGTGCAAAGTAAAAGAAAAGAAGTAGAAGAAGAGAATTCAAAAAAAAGACAAAAGAAAAAAAGAAAGAGAAAGAGAAAAGAAAGAAAAGAAGAGAGGAGGAAAAGAGGGATAGTGATAGCTTGCTGTTCTTGTGCCTTTTTCCTACTGTACCGTGACTTCATTTGTGTCCAGGCTCGCGTCTCTAGCACGGTCTAGCTTAGGACCAGCACGGTACCATCGTTGAACAATTTCTCAACTTGCTTTTTGTGACTAACGTGGTGCTAGTACTTCCTTGTACATTAATTTGAGCCCTCCTACAGCTCCACATATTCGACTACAGCTTGACAGGTGTTGTTGCTGCGGTGTCGATACACTATTTTCCAGGTTTGCAACTTGTTGGTAACCGCCACCTCCTGTTGGGTTTGGTAAGAACTTATAAGAGCTTGTTTGAACAGGTTGAGAGTGAGAGAATTACAACAACCACATCCTAGTAGTTGATAGGGGCATAAATATTATTGTGGATGTTTCTTGTTTTCTTCTAATCATGGTAGGAATCCACATGGAAATACAAGATGATCAGGTTGTATATTCTCATCAGTTTGCTAAAGGTATGGCAAGAGATAAGCATGCGACTCATGAGGTATGTGATGTTTTGCTTGATAGAATAAAATCTGCACTACCTAGTTTTGAAGGAAAGTATGATCCTCATCCATATATTGAATGGGAGCTAAATATAAACAATGAATTTAAAAAGCTTGATCTATCAGAAAATCAAAAGGTTAGAGTTGCTTCTAGTGTTTTTACTAAATATGCTTTAACTAAATGGAAACACCTTTGTAGATTTGGTAAAGCCTCTCAATCATGGAAAGATGTGAAAAGATATTTTAGAAATGTTTTTGTACCTGAATATTATTCTGAAATTTTGTTTAGAAAGTTGCAATCTATAAAACAAGAGAACAAAACTGTAGCAGAATACTTGGATAGACTAAAATCATGTTTGCTGCGTTGTGGCTTAGAAGAAACTGGTGAACATTTGGAACATAGATTTTTGCAAGGTCTTAATGAGGAAATTCAGAATATTCTTGTTGATAAACATTATAACTCTTTTGATGAGTTGTTTGATCTTGCTTGTGATTATGAAAGAAATCTCAAAATGGATCTAGCAAATACAAAAGAAGCACTTGCCTCTCCAATAACTAACAACTTGCAGCAAGTAGGCAACAATATTCAAATGGAGAGCAAGAAATTTGGGATATTAGGTGACTCATTTCAGGAAGAGAATCCTGCTGCTTGTACAACCTTTGAGAAGAGCAGCAAAGGTAAGTCAAATGTCAATAACAAAAATCAAGGTGAGTATGCTTTAGTTGAACTGTATTTGTCTACTAATCGTGCTAGCATAGAGAAATCAATTGTGGAACCAGTTACTGATTTTCCCTTGTCACACATTGATATGCTTAATCTTCCTTGTGATACAGAAGAGTTGTGTGCTAACACATTAGCTATATCCATACCACAACTAGTGAATAAAGCAAAAAATTCTAAATCAATGTGTGCTGAATGCAAGCATGTTATTCATATTACAAATGAAAATGAAGAAACTCAAATGTTGTCATCTTTACATACAATGGGGTATATTGAATTTGATGATCTTTGTGAGCTTAGCTACTTAGAGAATAATCTGTTTGCTAGATTTGAATTGCCATGTTCTCGTAATATTAGTTTTCATGCTATTGGCAAATATAATTGTAAAGAGGACTATATGATACACCTAATTTACATTTGTTCAAATATGAAACCCCCTATTATTATGCAAAAATATGATCAATCTGAGGAATGCACTATCTACAATCATGCCATGTTGAGTTTCCCTTGTTTGGATGGAAAGAAACAGGATAACTCTCAAGAAGGGGAGAATGGTTCGGTATTACCTACAAAATGCCCTCCACCAATGGTCAAACCGAGGATGGTTTGCTGTCAAGAAGGGGAGAATGATGAGGACATCATTGGCTCAAATATGACCATATTAACTACTTCTAAACTAAAGGTGCAACCATTCTATATGAGGCTTATCATTGATACATTTGATGAATTGGTGCTGCACCATAAAGTGTGTGTATTTTCATTTTTAGAATTACTTACATGGATGAAGAGAAGGTTCAATTGCATATGGAAAGAATGGAAGGTTAATGAAGTTGATTGGGGACCAAGTCCAAATATTCCTAATGTCATCCACCAAGCCACCACGTCACTTTTGGCTCAAAGAAAGAATGAGTCCAAGTCCAACACGTTTTGGAAGATGAATTCGGACTGCAGAAGAGTCCTAACTTCCGACGGTTGCCAAGACTTCATACGGACTCCGATTGGGACGTTCTAGGACTTTTTGGAAAGCTTATCAAGTCTACTTTCCAACGGATCTAGACTCATGCCGATATCTTGTTAAATACGTCCACAGTTCTCATTTTAATACCGAGACCTTTTCTGTCCACGATGCTGCGTCACCTGACTGTTGCCCGATGGGCCGTGTATCAAGTGGGGCCCAATAGGGGCGTGTCCTAGGGTTGTGGGATGACCCCCACCACGTCCAGGTCATCCTCTACCCTCTCATATACCTCCATAGCCGCCACAAAGAGATTGGGTTTTTGTTTTGATGTAAGTTTAGCTCCCGCTACTTCTTGGTAGACACGTGTGTCGGTTAGACCATCTGTTCTACTCGATCTGGAACCCCACCTTTATGTGTATTAGATCTGAAACTTCATCTCATATTTGCAATTGAGTGCTTGTTCTACTTGTTCTTGCTTGTTCTTCGATTGCTTGCAGGAATAATCCTAGTGGTTTGGTTGGTTGTGATCCACAAGATCGTGACAACCGCTGGAATTGGTGTATCAATCGCTAAGGCGCAGCGTCCTTGGATGGTTGTAGTCGGGTCGTGAATGTCTCTACAGTGAAATCGAAGTTATCCTTCTCCACCGAAAGATTGGGACACACATACTCTTATCATGAGGCTCAAGTGGAAGCTCGATTTAGTCTGTTTGGAGATAGTGCTAATCTTGACACAAGATAGGTGTAAGGCTTGCGCCGAACGTAATACAGCCTCAGAAATCGTTTTGGATACCCTATGGTACTCCTAGGTGATGAGCTCAAGTGGAAGCTCGATTTAGTCTGTTCGGAGATAGTGCTAATCTTGACACAAGATAGGTGTAAGGCCTGCGCCGAACGTAATACAGCCTCAGACATCATTTTGGACGCACCCGGTGGTACTCCTAGGTGACAAGGCTCAAGTAGGAGCTTGATTCAGTTTGTTTTGGAGATAGTGCTAATCTTGACACAGGATAGGTGCACGGATTGCACTGAGCGTACCACAAGCTCAGAAATCATTATGGACGCACACGACGGAACTCTGCGCTGACGTGGGTCATGTGGAATCTCATTTTGGTCTGTTTGAAGACAGTGTTAGTGTCGGTGTAACTTAGGTGCAAGGTTGCGCCAAACGTACAATAGGCTCAGAAATCAATTCGGACACACCCGATGGTAGTCTGAGCTGACGAGGCTCAGGTAGAAGATCGATTCAGTTATAGTGCTAATCTTGACGTAAGATAGGTGCACGGTTTGGGCCGAACATACTAGAGGCTCAGAAATCATTTTGTATGCAACAAAGGTGCACGTTTGGAGACATTGTTAGTGTCGATGCAGGATAGGTGCACAGTTTGCGCCAAACATACCATAGCCTTCAAAATCGTTTTGAATGCACCTAGTGGTACTCTTAGGTGACGACACTCAATTGGAAGCTTGATTTAGTTTGTTTTAGACAGAGTGCTAATCTTGACACAAGATAGGTGCACAGTTTGCGCCGAAGGTACCACAGGCTCAGAAATCATTTTGGATGCATCCGATGGAACTCCTAGGTGACGTGCGTCATGTGGAATCTCGTTTTGGTCTGTTTGAAGACAATGTTAGTGTCGGTGCAGGATAGGTGCAAGGTTTGTGCCGAACGTACCATATGCTCAGAAATCATTTTGGACACACCCGATGGTACTCCGAGGTTATGAGACTGAAGTGGAAGCTCGATTTAGCCAGTTTGGAGATAGTGCCAATCTTAACGCAAGATAGGTGCATGGTTTGGGCCGAACATACTAGAGGCTCGAAAATCGTTTTGTACACACCGGATGGAGCTATATGTTAGATGGGTCATGTGGAATCTCGTTTCGGTCTGTTTGGAGATATTGTTACTTTTCAGGCAAGATAGGTGCACGGTTTGCGCCAAATGTACCATTGGCTCAGATATCATTTTGGACGCACCTGATGGTACTCCTAGGTGATGAGGCTCAAGTGGAAGCTCGATTTAGTCTGTTTGGAGATAGTGCTAATCTTGACACAAGATAGGTGTAAGGCTTGCGCCGAACGTAATACAGCCTCAGAAATCGTTTTGGGTACCCTGTGGTACTCCTAGGTGACAAGCTCAAGTGGAAGCTCGATTTAGTCCGTTCAGAGATAGTGCTAATCTTGACACAAGATAGGTGTAAGGCCTGCGCCGAACGTAATACAGCCTTAGAAATCATTTTGGACGCACCCGGTGGTACTCCTAGGTGACAAGGCTCAAGTAGGAGCTTGATTCAGTTTGTTTTGGAGATAGTGCTAATCTTGACACAGGATAGGTGCACGGATTGCGCTGAGCGTACCATAGGCTTAGAAATCATTATGGACGCACCCGATGGAACTCTGCGCTGACGTGGGTCATGTGGAATCTTGTTTTGGTCTGTTTGAAGACAGTGTTAGTGTCGGTGTAACTTAGGTGCAAGGTTGCGCCAAACGTACAATAGGCTCAGAAATCAATTCGGACACACCCGATGGTAGTCCTAGCTGACGAGGCTTAGGTAGAAGATCGATTCAGTTCATTTAGAGATAGTGCTAATCTTGACACAAGATAGGTGCACGGTTTGGCCTAACATACTAGAGGCTCGGAAATCATTTTGTATGCAACAAAGGTGCACGTTTGGAGACATTGTTAGTGTCGATGCAGGATAGGTGCACAGTTTGCGCCAAACATACCATAGCCTTCAAAATTGTTTTGAATGCACCTAGTGGTACTCTTAGGTGACGACACTCAAGTGGAAGCTTGATTTAGTTTGTTTTAGACAGAGTGCTAATCTTGACACAAGATAGGTGCACAGTTTGCGCCGAAGGTACCACAGGCCCAGAAATCATTTTGGATGCATCCGATGGAACTCCTAGGTGACGTGCGTCATGTGGAATCTCGTTTTGGTCTGTTTGAAGACAATGTTAGTGTCGGTGCAGGATAGGTGCAAGGTTTGTGCCGAACGTACCATATGCTCAGAAATCATTTTGGACACACCCGATGGTACTCCGAGGGTATGAGACTGAAGTGGAAGCTCGATTTAGCCGCTTTGGAGATAGTGCCAATCTTAACGCAAGATAGGTGCATGGTTTGGGCCGAACATACTAGAGGCTTGAAAATCGTTTTGTACACACCGGATGGAGCTATATGTTAGATGGGTCATGTGGAATCTCGTTTCGGTCTGTTTGGAGATATTGTTACTTTCCCGGCAAGATAGGTGCACGGTTTGCGCCAAACGTACCATTGGCTCAGATATCGTTTTGGACGCACCTGATGGTACTCCTAGGTGATGAGGCTCAAGTGGAAGCTCGATTTAGTCTGTTTGGAGATAGTGCTAATCTTGACACAAGATAGGTGTAAGGCTTGCGCCGAACGTAATACAGCCTCAGAAATCGTTTTGCATACCCTGTGGTACTCCTAGGTGATGAGCTCAAGTGGAAGCTCGATTTAGTCTGTTCGGAGATAGTGCTAATCTTGACACAAAATAGGTGTAAGGCCTGCGCCGAACGTAATACAGCCTCAGAAATCATTTTGGACGCACCCGGTGGTACTCCTAGGTGACAAGGCTCAAGTAGGAGCTTGATTCAGTTTGTTTTGGAGATAGTGCTAATCTTGACATAGGATAGGTGCACGGATTGCGCTGAGCGTACCACGGGCTCAGAAATCATTATGGACACACCCGATGGAACTTTGCGCTGACATGGGTCATGTGGAATCTCATTTTGGTCTGTTTGAAGACAGTGTTAGTGTCGGTGTAACTTAGGTGCAAGGTTGCGCCAAACGTACAATAGGCTCAGAAATCAATTCGGACACACCCGATGGTAGTCCGAGCTGACGAGGCTCAGGTAGAAGATCGATTCAGTTCGTTTGGAGATAGTGCTAATCTTGACGCAAGATAGGTGCACGGTTTGGGCCGAACATACTAGAGGCTCGGAAATCATTTTGTATGCAACAAAGGTGCACGTTTGGAGACATTGTTAGTGTCGATGCAGGATAGGTGCACAGTTTGCGCCAAACATACCATAGCCTTCAAAATCATATAGCGCTTGCTCATTAGATCGATGGGTGAGTGGTAAATATTGTGTAGGCGTGGTGCCTAGACCGTATTTATGTGTGATTACACCCTATATTTCAGATCGTGAGGTAGATCACGGGAGTGACGGTCCTGTTGAGTCCTTTCTAATCTTTCTCCCGAATATAGGACTAGTAGAATACCCCTATTACACTGAAGAGATTGCTCTGTTCTTAATCTTCTTTAGTAATATCACTATGCATAGGTATAACCTTTTCCCACCATGATTGCTAGATGTTATTGCACTAGTCACTGTATACTTTGACCTTATAGTTAGAATAACTTAGGATTTATCCTTGTAGATCGTCCTAGCCCATGCTAGTGTTATAAACTTAGAGTACTCTATTGAGATGATTATCATTGTTTTATGTGGCTATGTGCTCTCATTTATCATATGTCAATTACTATTCATTTCTATATTTTATGTGACACTTACCCTGTATGAGAAGATAGATAAAGACAAGGTTAAGCTCTCCATTATCACAGGCAGTGCTCATTGCTCATTATCCAACGCATTCCCTTCCCAGTGGTAAAATTATAAATAACGATACCTGGATTACTCCCGGTTAAAATGCTACGATGATATTTTCTGTGCGCTTGCGGAAACCCTTTTATTCTAGTTGTGTATAAGAAATGTCAACAGATAGGCGCACGGCTTGCGCTGAACGTACCATAGTCTTAGAAATCATTTTGGACGCACCCGATGGAACTCCTAAGTGACGTGGGTCATGTGGAATCTTGTTTCGGTCCATTTGGAGATAGTGTTAGTTTCGGTGCAAGATAGGTACAAGGTTTGCGCCAAACGTACAATAGGCTCAGAAATCAATTCGGACACACCCGATGGTAGTCCTAGCTGACGAGGCTCAGGTAGAAGATCGATTCAGTTCGTTTGGAGATAGTGCTAATCTTGACGCAAGATAGGTGCACAGTTTGGGCCGAACATACTAGAGGCTCGGAAATCATTTTGTATGCAACAAAGGTGCACGTTTGGAGACATTGTTAGTGTCGATGCAGGATAGGTGCACAGTTTGCGCCAAACATACCATAGCCTTCAAAATCATTTTGAATGCGCCTAGTGGTACTCTTAGGTGACGACACTCAAGTGGAAGCTTGATTTAGTTTGTTTTAGACAGAGTGCTAATCTTGACACAAGATAGGTGCACAGTTTGCGCCGAAGGTACCACAGGCTCAGAAATCATTTTGGATGCATCCGATGGAACTCGTAGGTGACGTGCGTCATGTGGAATCTCGTTTTGGTCTGTTTGAAGACAATGTTAGTGTCGGTGCAGGATAGGTGCAAGGTTTGTGCCGAACGTACCATATGTGTAACAGAACCGTCCAAATTATAAGAGCACAAGTCTAAAAACAATCGCCGAAGCGATAAAATTCTCAAACTTGAGCCCATATAACTCCGGTAGTCCGCGAAATCTCGAGGGATTTCAAACCAAACCATAACGAGCCAGGATCGTAGTGATTCAACATACACATCATTTGTTACAACAGTTCATAGATACATCTCATACATCGGAGTACGAATAATTTATTACAAAACCAAATTAGTAATAGCGGAAGCAACATAGTTTTGAAACCACATTTAGTTCAAGTACTGCCAGTGCGTAGTCATATCCTGCAAAAGCATAATAGCAGAGCTAACTACAGAGACCATGCCCAATGGTCTAGTCTTCACACTCAACGGCAAGACAATACTTCAGGTAACCAATAAGAATCTGCTACCTGCAACAAGGTGGGAATAAACCCTGAGTACGAGAAGGTACTCAGCTAGACTTACCCGTCAAAGACCAGAAATAAAGTGACACCAAGGAATATGCAAGGCTTTATATAAGTGGGCTGGCCTGACACCTTTGCATAAAAGCTTAAGTACAGATAAGTAATTATTATTGCTTTAAGCATCAAGTAATTAACCTATCCTCTAGATTAGTACCTGTACTATAGCAATCACTTGATCTAGCTAAGCAAACAATAGTAACCATATCAGGTTTATAAGGCCATCATTATATCATCATCATCTTCAAAACCATCAGTAGATTTAGTGAAATCTACGTTGCCTCTGCTCTGTCAAGTTTCTCACTAACCGGGAGAGACGGCGATTCGAATCGATTCCAACTCAGCTGAGGGGGTATTCCTAACACCAACCGGGCATACTTTGCAAGAGTCATCAACAGTCACCTTTGGTATAACTCAGGATGGGCCCGAACAGCGCCGCATTCTCAGGGATACCAGTGGCCAGGAAGCTCAGGACTTTTAACTCACCTGCCCTTGGTCCCACCTGGCTCCCCTCCGAGGCGACTTACACTTTTCGGCTTCGTAGCCTGAGTTGAGCTACTCGGCTTCGCGGTCGGCAACCTCAGGCCGGCCAGCTAAGTGTTAGGCTGCATTCAAAATGACAAAGGAAGTACAGCGGATCGGTCCTTAATCGACACAGATGGGGATAGTTCCACACCCAAGACCTCCATGCCTTGTTGCTTCGCTATCGACATCCCGCCCGGTCTAAATTCATTATTAACACTTGGTTCTTTTCCATGACAGCAAATATAGCCAACCGTGACCCAATACTTCCTACTTTGCAGGTGATAGGAGATCACCTGACATTACCGTTCTAATAAAGCAGGGCTAAGCATATAGACGATCCTGTCTACATAGGATTCAGGGATTCATATATCTGGACAAGGAATGATATAATGCAGCAAGGGTTCCAAACAACTCCTACCACTTAATGCAACAATACATATAATATAATTAATTTCTTTGAAAGTAGGAGGCTTATAATGCTCCGGGGTTGCCTTTAACCGTACGAGGATGGTTCGGGGTTCAACGCTCAACCACGGTTCCGTCGTCTCCTCGGGTTCCGTTGGACTGGGCCTCCTGCCCCCGAACTGGCTCCAATTCCACCGGGTACGTCTTGTGGAACTTTACCGTCGTCACGTTCCTCGGTACACCTATTGCATGTATATGCACCAATGAATCTCATGTATGCACAGATGTGACATGATGAGCTTATGAGCATGTATGCATGATGAATGTAATGAATAGTGCAACAATCTAAGCAATAAAAGTCAAGCTACATGGTGCTCTATTCAAATTACTTTAAGAGTAGGTGCAAATTTCCTCTCTGGTATTAACATGTTTAACATCCATAAGTAACCACTAAGTACCACAAAGTTCCTACTTAACCCACATATAACAAGTTCCAGAATTTAACGCATTGATAAGTTGACCGCAGCAACTTAGAAGGTTCATAACTAGAGTTCTATAACTACAATGGACAAGCATGAGGACAATCTGGAAAGCTTATAAAATTTTCTACAATTCATTTTCAGATGTCAAAGCATGAATCTTAACTTAATTAGGGCAAACAAACAGATTTCTCATATCTGGTCCAGAATTCCAGAAAAATAACAATTTCTGAACCCTTACTTAAAATAGGTGTAACCCCTAAACTACTTAGCCAAAGGCTACCAAATTTTAACAGCAGCTTAACCAAGTAATTTACTACAACCTTTGTGTATATCACATCTCAAGAAAACATCATTGACCACACTTAAATCAACAAGCTTTGACTTGCTGTCCTGAAAACAGGAATTATAGCAATTACCAAAACATGTGGGTAACCTAAACAAAATAGGAAACCCTACCTAGGAAGATCAAACACAGATGATAAATTTACCATAGTCACATAATATCCCCATACCAGCACTGACCAAATTTCACATTTAAATCATGTACCAACAATTCCCAAAAATTTGCACAAGATATTACTAATTTAATACAAACATAAAGGAATAATTCATATACTTCATTTTATACTACAGAACTTGCATAGTTTTATATTTTTAATAAAAACTAGACATTTCACAGAGCACTTTGCAAGTTGAATCATCTCATTTGGACTTTCCTAACTCCAGATATGATTTTTACAAGAATCAACACAAAATTGCACTTTGCTGAAAAAGAATAAAACGAAAAACTAAAACAAGCCCTCAGCCCAACTGGGCCTGAGCTGCTACTCCTTTCGGCCCGCAAGGCGGCCCAGCAATGCAACCAGAGGAGGGAGCCCACGCTGACACGGGGGCCCTGCCCGTCATCCACAGCGGAGGCAGGGGAGGACTCCGGCGAGGTCGGGCTCACCGCCGGCGGCTCCTCCGGCGAAACCAACCATGCCGTCGCGTTCCTCTCGTCACCCCGCACCCTGGCCTACCTCTTTCCCCAACTCTACTGCACCGGCACGTGCTCGACGACAGTTAAGGCAGACGGCGGAGCAACCTGGCGGCGCGCCGGCCATCTTCGGCTACCGCAGCCCAACGGTGATGAGCTAGAGCTTCGCGGTGGTGAGGCGGAGCAGTAGATCGCCGACCTACTGACGGGGAACCACGGGATGTGCTCGGCCACGTGCACCCCGACGCGGAGGCGGAGGCGACACGGTGGCTCACCGGTGTTCGGCGCTAAGGACGGAACTGTCATCGGTAGCGTGAAGCACACTGCTAGCCCTAGTCCTAAGATGCGCAGGACACCAACAAACCGAGGAAGAGGAAATGCAGAAGCCAAGAAATTGGGCGCGCCCCCATGGGCGGCCATGGCGGAGCGCACCGTGCGCTGTCGGCGTTCCCGCAAACTCACCACGGTAGAGGTTAACTCGCTGGATGCTTCACGATCTACAGGAGAGGGCGACTCCGGAACGAGCCAAGGAGAGCGTGGCGACGCTCTGTATTGGTCTGGCCACGGTGAGCCTCCTGCTCCGGCGAGGCCCGATAATGGCGACGGTGGCGGAACCCCAAAATTTGCCCACACCGTGGGTCAATTGGCTAAGCTAGCGGGTGCATGAGGTTACTGGAGAGGTGTCGGGGTTACGCACGAGATGGAGCGCGCTGCGATGGCGCGGTTGCACGGCCAGGCACGGTGAGGTTCGCGGCGGCGCGTTGCGGGCACGGCTGCGTACGGGACAGAGCGAGGGAAGGTGGAGTGTGAATGAGGACATGCTGAGGATCTTCAGGCGGCGTGGCGACCTCACGCGTCCGAGCTGGGCTCGGTGCCGACGCGTGTTGGCCACGCGGCATCGAGTGCCTGTGCCCGGTCGGCCATGGAGTTCGGTTTCTGAACTTCTGAAATGAAGTTTCAGTTAAGCCGAGCCTGACAGCGCGACTTTGACAACATATAACTCCTAATCTAGGCCGATCTGGTATGATCCGTAGTTAGTAAAATTGTAGAGGGACATGAGGTCTACAAAATTGTCAACTAGAGCTCGAGCTGGTTCTGCCAGGTTTGCGAGCTACAAAGCACCAAAGATGGTTACATGAAACTGAAATCCATTCTAGACTTATCTGGATTTCAGTGCTGCAAAACAGCCCTTATACCTGACTTGTGGGCCATGTTAGGGCATGTTCCAAGCATTTTCATGAGTTGACCACTGAACAACTTTTGTTCCTTATGAAATTTGGCACAAACTTTGTTAAGGTTGCACCAACATGCAAAAGCTCTAGGTTAGACTTTCTAAAAGGTCAAACAAAGAAGGTCCTAAAGGTCAACTAGTCCAAGCGTGAGTCAACATGGAATTAGGGCATGGCATAAACATAAACCCTAGGTCAAATTTCTTAACTAACATGTTGCAAACATCATCAAGGCCTTAAACACATTCTAGCATCACCAATGCATGAAAGTTTCACAAGAAGGCATTGAAACACTATTACTATAACTAATGAAGCCTCACAAACATAATTACTGAACCTAATGTTGCATATGTTTCAGGAGCATGTTTCACATGTTTTCAAGCATAACAAACCTAGCACATGTAATAGCATGGTCCAGATACTTGATATTAGCACTAGTACCCATAACATACACATGTTGCAATGTTGCAAGGTCATGTTTCAAGCAAAGATGCACATGAAATGATGATGCTTATGGTAATGCCATGCCATGACCATGCTCAACTGATGCTAATATGCAAGGCAAACACCTAGGGTGTTACAATATGCTCAGAAATCATTATGGACACACCCGATGGTACTCCGAGGTTATGAGACTGAAGTGGAAGCTCGATTTAGCCGCTTTGGAGATAGTGCCAATCTTAACGCAAGATAGGTGCATGGTTTGGGCCGAACATACTAGAGGCTCAAAAATCGTTTTGTACACACCGGATGGAGCTATATGTTAGATGGGTCATGTGAAATCTCGTTTCGGTCTGTTTGGATATATTGTTACTTTCCGGGCAAGATAGGTGCACGGTTTGCGCCAAACGTACCATTGGCTCAGATATCGTTTTGGACGCACCTGATGGTACTCCTAGGTGATGAGGCTCAAGTGGAAGCTCGATTTAGTCTGTTTGGAGATAGTGCTAATCTTGACACAAGATAGGTATAAGGCTTGCGCCGAACGTAATACAGCCTCAGAAATTGTTTTGGATACCCGGTTGTACTCCTAGGTGACGAGCTCAAGTGGAAGCTCGATTTAGTCCGTTTGGCGATAGTGCTAATCTTGACACCAGATAGGTGTAAGGCCTGCGCCGAACGTAATACAGCCTCAGAAATCATTTTGGATGCACCCGGTGGTACTCCTAGGTGACATGGCTCAAGTAGGAGCTTGATTCAGTTTGTTTTGGAGATAGTGCTAATCTTGACACAGGATAGGTGCACGGATTGCGCTGAGCGTACCACAGGCTCAGAAATCATTATGGACGCACCCGATGGAACTCTGTGCTGACGTGGGTCATGTGGAATCTCGTTTTGGTCTGTTTGAAGACAGTGTTAGTGTCGGTGTAACTTAGGTGCAAGGTTGCGCCAAACGTACCATATGCTCAGGAATCATTTTAGACACACCCGATGGTATTCCTAGGTGATGAGGCACAAGTAGAAGCTCAATGTAGCTGGTTTGGAGATAATGCTAATCTTGACGCAAGATAGGTGCACGGTTTTGCTGAACATACAGGCTCAGAAATCATTTTGGACACACCAGATGGTACTCCAAGGTGACGTGGGTCATGTGGAATCTTGTTTTGGTCCCTTTAGAGATAGTGTTGGTGTCGGTGCAAGATAGGTGCACGATTTGCGCCAAACATACCTTAGGCTCATAAATCATTTTGGACACACCCAATGGTACTCCTAGGTGACGAGGCTCAAGTCAAAGCTCGATTCATTCTGTTTGGAGATAATGCTAATCTTGAGACAAGATAGGTGCACTGTTTGCGCCAAACGTAACATAGGCTCAGAAATCACATTGGACACTCCTGATGGAACTCCTAGGTGACGATGGTCATGTGGAATCTTGTTTTGGTTCATTTTGAGATAGTGTTAGTGTTGGTGCAAGATAGGTGCACGATTTGCCCCAACGTGCCATAGGCTCAGAAATCATTTTGGGCGCACTCGATGGTACGCCAAGGTAATGAGGCTCAAGTAGATGCTTGATTCAGTTCGTTTGGAGATGGTGCTAGTCTTGATGCAAGATAGGTGCACGGTTTGCACTGATCGTACCATAGGCTCAGAAATTATTTTGGACACACCTAATGGAACTCCTAGGTGACGTGGGTCATGTGGAATCTCATTTCGGTCCGTTTGGAGATAGTGTTAGTGTCGGTGCAAGATAGGTGCACGATTTGCGCCAGACGTACCGTAGGCCTAGAAATCATTTTGGACGCACCCGATGGTACTCCAAGGTAACGAGGCTCAAGTGGAAGCACAATTTAGTTCGTTTGGAGATAGTGGTAATCTTGATACAAGATAGGTGCACGGCTTGCGCTAAACGTACCATAGTCTCAGAAATCATTTTGGACGCACCAGATGAAACTCCTAGGTGACGTGGGTCATGTGGAATCTCGTTTCGGTCCATTCGGAGATAGTGTTAGTGTCGGTGCACGATAGGTGCAAGGTTTGTGCCACACGTACAATAGGCTCAGAAATCATTTCGGACACACCCGATGGTACTCCTAGGTGACGAGGCTCAGGTAGAAGCTCGATTTAGTTTGGTTGGAGATAGTGCTAATCTTGACACGAGATAGGTGCATGGTTTGGGCTAAACGAACAAGAAGCTCAAAAATCGTTTTGTATGCAAGATAGGTGCACGGTTTGCACAATTTGCGCCAAACATACCATAGGCTTCAAAATCGTTTTGGATGCACCCGGTGGTACTCTTAGGTGACGGGGCTCAAGTGGAAGCTCGATTCAGTCCGTTTGGAGATAGTACTAATCTTGATGCATGATAGGTGCACAGTGTGGGCCGAACGTATTGGAGGCTCGAAAATCATTTTGTACGCACCGGATGGAACTACTAGGTGATGTGGCATGTGGCATCTCATTTCGGTCCATTCGGAGACAGTGTTAGTGTTGGTGCAAGATAGGTGCACGGTTTGTGCCAAACGTACTCTAGACTCAGAAATCATTTTGGACGCACTCGATGGTACTTCTAAGTGATGAGGCTCAATTGATAGCTTGAATTAGTCTGTTTAGAGATAGTGCTAATCCTGACGCAAGGTATGTGCCCAGTTTGCACCAAATGTACCACAGCCTCAAGAATCATTATGAACACACCCGATGGAACTCCATGGTGACGTGGATCTTGTGGAATCTCGTTTCGGTCCGTTTGGAGACAGTGTTAGTGTTGGTGCAAGATAGGTGTACGATTTGTGCCACATAGAAATCATTTTGGATGCACCCGATGATACTCAGAGCTAGTGAGGCCAAATTGGACGCTCGATTCAATTAGTTTGCAGATAGTGCTAATCTTGATGCAAGATAGGTGCACAGTTTGCGCCGAACATACCATAGGCTTAGAAATCATTCTGGACACACCCGATGGAACTCCTAGATGACGTGGATTATGTGGAATCTGGTTTCGGTCCGTTTGGAGATAGTGTTAGTGTCAGTGCAAGGTAGTTGCAGGGTTTGCGCCAAACATACCATAGGTTTAGAAATCATTTTGGACGCACTGGATGGAACTACTAGGTGACATGGGTTATGTGGAATCTCGTTTCGGTCCATTCGGAGATTGTGTTAGTGTCGGTGCAATATAGGTGCATGGTTTGCGCCAAACGTACCATAGGCTCAAAAATCATTTTGGACGCATTCGATGGAACTCCTAGGTGACGTTGGTCATGTGGAATGTCATTTTGGGCTGTTTGGAGACTGTGTTAGTGTGAATGCAACATAGGTGCCCAGTTTGCGCTGAATGTACCACAGGCTCAGAAATAGCTTTGAACGCACCCGATGGAACACCTAGGTGAGGTGGGTCAAGTGGAATCTTGTTTTGGTCCGTTTGGGGACAGTGCTAGTGTCGGTGCAAGATTGGTGCACGGTTTGCGCAAAACGTACAATAGGCTCAGAAACCATTTTGCACATAGGTGATGGTACTCCTTGGTGACGAGGCTCAAGTGGAAGCTTGATTCAGTCTGTTCGAAGATAGTACTAATCTTGACGCAAGATAGGTGCATGGTTTGTGCCGAACGTACCACAGCCTCAGAAATCGTTTTGGACGCACCCGATGGTACTAATAGGTGACCTAGGTCATGTGGAATCTTGTTTTGGTCTGTTTGGTTAGTGTTGGTGTTGGTGCAATATTGGTGCACGGTTTGCGCCAAATATACCGTTGGCTTAGAAATCATTTTGGACGCACCCAATCATACTCTAAGGTGACGAGGCTCAAGTGGAAGCTTGATTTAGTTCATTTGGAGATAGTGCTAATCCTGACACAAAATAGGTGCTCGGTTTGTGCCGAACGTACCATAGGCTCAGAAATCGTTTTGGACGCACCTGATGGAACTCCTTGGTGACGTGGGTGATGTGGAGTCTCGTTTTGGTCATTTGGAGATAGTGTTAGTGTCCGTGAAAGATAGGTGCACGGTTTGCGTCAAACATACCATTGGCTTAGAAATCATTTTGGACACACTCGATGGTACTCCTAAGTGATGAGTCTCAAGTGGAAGCTTGATTTAGTCTGTTTGGAGATAATGCTAATCCTAACACAAGATAGGTACCCGGTTTGTGCCGAACGTACCACAGCCTCAGAAATCATCGTAGACGCACCCGATGGAATTCCTAGGTGAGGTAGGTCATGCGGAATCTCATTTTGGTCCATTTGGAGACAGTGCTAGTGTTAGTGCAACATGGGTGCACGGCTTCCGCCAAACGTACCATAAGCTCAGAAATTGTTTTGGACCACCCGATGGTACTCCTAGGTGACGAGGCTCAAGTGGAAGCTCGATTCAGTTCGTTTGAAGATAGTGCTATTCTTCACGCAAGATAGGTGCACGGCTTGGGCCAAACGTACTAGAGGATCAAAAATCGTTTTGTATGCACCAGATGATACTAGGTGACATGGGTTACGTGGAATCTTATTTCGGTCCGTTCGGAGATAGTGTTAGTGTCAGTGCAAGATAGGTACACGGTTTGTGCCAAACATACCTTAGGCTCATAAATCATTTTGGACGCAACCGATGGTACTCCTAAGTGACGAGGCTCAAGTAGAAACTCAATTCAGTCCATTCGAAGATAGTGCTAATCTTGACGCAACATAGGTGCATGGTCTGTGTTGAATGGACCATAGCCTTAGAAATCATTTTTGACACACCCAATGGTACTCTAAGGTGACGTGGCTCATGTGGAATCTTGTTTGGGACCCTTTGGAGATAGTTTTGGTGTCGGTGCAAGATATGAGCACGGTTTGCACCAAACATACCATAGGCTCAGAAATTATTTTGGACGCACCCGATGGTACTCCTCGGTGACAAGGCACAAGTGGAAGCTTGATTCAGTTCGTTCGGAGATAGTGCTAATCTTGACGCAAGATAGGTGCACGGTTTGCGCCGAACGTATCATAGGCTCAGAAATCATTTTGGACGCACCTGAAGGAACTCCAAGGTGACGAGGGTCAACTAGAAGCTCGATTCAGTCTATTTAGAGATAGTGCCAATCTTGACGTAAGATAGGTGCACGGTTTAGGCCGAACGTACTAGAGGCTCGAAAACCGTTTTGGACACACCGGATGGAACTACTAGGTGACGTGGATCATGTGGAATCTCGTTTGGGTCCGTTTGGAGACAGTGTTACTGTCGATGCAAGATAGGTGCACGGTTTGTGCCAAACATACCATAGGCTCAAAAATCATTTTCGACGCACCCGATGGTACTCCTAAGTGATGAAGCTCAAGTGGAAGCTCAATTTAGTTTGTTTTAGACATAGTGTAATCTTGACACAAGATAGGTGCACAGTTTGCGCCGAAGGTACCACAGGCTCAAAAATCATTTTGGACACATCTGATGGAACTCCTAGGTGACGTGTGTCATGTGGAATCTCGTTTTGGTCTATTTGAAGACAGTGTTAGTGTCAATGCAAGATAGGTGCAAGGTTTGTGCCAAATGTACCATATGCTCAAAAATAATTTTGGACACACCTGATGGTACTCCTAGGTGATGAGGCTAAAGTGGAAGCTCGATTTAGCCGGTTTGGAGATAGTGCTAATCTTGACGCAAAATCGGTGCACGTTTTGGGCTGAACATACTAGAGGCTTGAAAATCATTTTGTACACACCGGATGGAGCTATATGTTAGATGGGTCATGTGGAATCTTGTTTTGGTCTGTTTGGAGACAATGTTACTTTCGGGGCAAGATAGGTGCACGGTTTGCGCCAAACGTACCATTGGCTCAGAAATCATTTTGGACGCACCGGATGGTACTCCTAGGTGACGAGGCTCAAGTGGAAGCTCGATTTACTCCGTTTGGAGATAGTGCTAATCTTGACACAATATAGGTGTAAGGCTTGCGCCGAATGTAATACAACCTCAAAAATCATTTTGGACGCACCCGGTGGTACTCCTAGGTGACAAGGCTGAAGTAGGAGCTTGATTTAGTTTGTTTTGGAGATAGTGCTAGCTTTGACACAAGATAGGAGCACGGTTGACGCTGAACGTACCAAAGGCTCAAAAATCATTACCCAATGGAACTCTACGGTGATGTGGGTCATGTGGAATCTCGTTTTGGTCTGTTTGAAGACAGTGTTAGTGTCGGTGCAACATAGGTGCAAGGTTGCGCCAAATGTACCATATGCTTAGAAATCATTTTAGACACACCCGATGGTATTCCTAGGTGATGAGGCTCAAGTAGAAGCTCATTGTAGCCGGTTTGGAGATAATGCTAATCTTGACGCAAGATAGGTGCACGGTTTGTGCTGGACATACAATAGGCTCCGAAATCATTTTGGACACACCCGATGGTACTCCAAGGTGATGTGGGTCACGTGGAATCTTGTTTTGGTCCCTTTGGAGATAGTGTTAGTGTTGGTGCAAGATAGGTGCACGATTTGCGCCAAACGTACCATAGGCTCAGAAATCATTTTGGACGCACCCAATGGTACTCCTAGGTGACGAGGCTCAAGTCGAAGCTGGATTGAGTCTGTTTGGAGATAATGCTAATCTTGAGGCAAGATAGCTACACGGTTTGCGCCGAACCTACCACAGGCTTAGAAATCATTTTGGACACTCCTGATGGAACTCCAAGGTGATGTGGGTCATGTGGAATCTCGTTTTGGTTCATTTTGAGATAGTGTTAGTGTTGGTGCAAGATAGGTGCATGTTTTGCCCCAACGTGCCATAGGCTTAGAAATCATTTTGGACGCACTCGATGGTACGCCAAGGTAATGAGGCTCAAGTAGAAGTTTGATTCAGTTCATTTGGAGACGGTGCTAGTCTTGATGCAAGATAGGTGCACGGTTTGCGCTGAACGTACCACATGCCCAGAAATTATTTTGGACACACCTAATGGAACTCCTAGGTGATGTGGGTCATGTGGAATCTCATTTTGGTCCGTTTGGATATAGTGTTAGTGTCGGTGCAAGATAGGTGCACGATTTGCGCCAGACATACCATAGGTCTAGAAATCATTTTGGATGCACCCGATAGTACTCCAAGGTAACGAGGCTTAAGTGGAAGCTCAATTTAGTTCGTTTAGAGATAGTGGTAATCTTGATGCAAGATAGGTGCACGGCTTGCGCTGAACGTACCATAGTCTCAGAAATTATTTTGGACGCAAATGATGGAAATATTAGGTGACGTGGGTCATGTGGAATCTCGTTTCGGTCCATTCGGAGATAGTGTTAGTGTCGGTGCACGATAGGTGCAAGGTTTGCGCCAAACATACAATAGGCTCAGAAATCATTTCGGACACACCCGATGGTACTCCTAGGTGACGAGGCTCAGGTAGAAGGTCGATTCAGTTCGTTTGGAGATAGTGCTAATCTGAACGCAAGATAGGTTCACGGTTTGGGCTGAACATACTAGAGGCTCGGAAATCATTTTGTACGCAACAAATGTGCACATTTGGAGACATTGTTAGTGTCGGTGCAAGATAGGTGCACAGTTTGCGCCAAACATACCATAGGCTTTGAAATCATTTTGGATGCACCCGGTGGTACTCTTAGGTGACGAGGCTCAAGTGGAAGCTCGATTTAGTCCGTTTGGAGATAGTACTAATCTTGATGCATGATAGGTGCACAATGTGGGCCGAATGTGTTAGAGGCTCGGAAATCATTTTGTACGCACCGAATGGAACTACTAGGTGATGTGGCATGTGGAATCTCATTTCGGTCCATTTGGAGATAGTGTTAGTGTTGGTGCAAGATAGGTGCACGGTTTGCGCCAAACGTACTCTAGACTCAGAAATTGTTTTGGACGCACTCGATGGTACTCCTAAGTGATGAGGCTCAAGTGAAAGCTTGATTTAGTCCGTTTAGAGATAGTGCTAATCCTAACGCAAGGTAGGTGCCCAGTTTGCACCAAATGTACCACAGCCTCAAAAATCATTATGGACACACCCGATGGAACTCCATGGTGACGTGGATCTTGTGGAGTCTCGTTTTGGTCCATTTGGAGACAGTGTTAGTGTTGGTGCAAGATAGGTGTACGATTTGCGCCACTTAGAAATCGTTTTGGACGAACCCGATGGCACTCAGAGCTAGTGAGGCCCAAGTGGAATCTCGATTCAATTAGTTTGCAGATAGTGCTCATCTTGACGCAAGATAGGTGCACGGTTTGGGCCGAACATATTAGAGGCTCGAAAATCGTTTTGTATGCAACAAAGGTGCACGTTTGGAGACATTGTTAGTGTCGGTGCAAGATAGATGCACAGTTTGCGCCAAATATACCATAGCCTTCAAAATCGTTTTGGATGCACCCAGTGGTACTCTTAGGTGACAACGCTCAAGTGGAAGCTCGATTCAGTTTGTTTTAGATAGAGTGCTAATCTTGACACAAGATAGGTGCACAGTTGCGCCGAAGGTACCACAGGCTCAGAAATCATTTTGGATGCATCCGATGGAACTCCTAGGTGACATGCGTCATGTGGAATCTCATTTTGGTCTGTTTGAAGACAGTGTTAGTGTCGGTGCAGGATAGGTGCAAGGTTTGTGCCAAATGTACCATATGCTCATAAATCATTTTGGACACACCCAATGGTACACCTAGGTGATGAGACTAAAGTGGAAGCTCGATTTAGCCGGTTTGGAGATAGTGCTAATCTTAACGCAAGATAGGTGCATGGTTTGAGCCGAACATACTAGAGGCTCAAAAATCATTTTGTACATACCGGATGGAGCTATATGTTAGATGGGTCATGTGGAATCTCGTTTTGGTCTGTTTGGAGATAGTGTTACTTTCCGGGCAAGAGAGGTGCACGGTTTGCGTCAAACGTACCATTGGCTCATAAATCATTTTGGACGCACCCGATGGTACTCCTAGGTGATGAGGCTCAAGTTGAAGCTCAATTTAGTCCGTTTGGAGATAGTGCTAATCTTGACACAAGATAGGTGTAAGGCTTGCGCCGAACATAAAACAGCCTCAGAAATTGTTTTGGACGCACCCGGTGGTACTCCTAGGTGACGAGGCTCAAGTAGGAGCTTGATTCAGTTTGTTTTGGAGGTAGTGCTAGTCTTGACACAAGATAGGTGCACGGATTGCGCTGAACGAACCATAGGCTCAGAAATCATTATGGACGCACCCGATGTAACTCTGAGCTGACGTGGGTCATGTGGAATCTCGTTTTGGTCTGTTTGAAGACAGTGTTAGTGTCGGTGCAACATAGGTGCAAGGTTGCGCCAAACGTACCATATGCTCAGAAATCATTTTAGACACACCCGATGGTATTCCTAGGTGATGAGGCTCAATAGAAGCTCAATGTAGCCGGTTTGGAGATAATGCTAATCTTGACGCAAGATAGGTGCACGGTTTGTGCTAAACATATAATAGGCTCAGAAATCGTTTTGGACACACCCGATGCTACTCCAAGGTGACGTGGGTCATGTGGAATCTTGTTTTGGTCCCTTTGAAGATAGTGTTGGTGTCAATGCAAGATAGGTGCACGATTTGCGCCGAACGTACCTTAGGTTCAAAAATCATTTTGGACACACCCAATGGTACTCCAAGGTGACGAGGCTCAAGTCAAAGCTCGATTCAGTCTTTTTGGAGATAATGCTAATCTTGAGGCAAGATAGGTGCACGGTTTGCGCCGAACGTACCACAGGCTCAGAAATCACATTGGACACTCCTGATGGAACTCCAAGGTGATGTGGGTCATGTGGAATCTCGTTTTGGTTTGTTTTGAGATAGTGTTAGTGTTGGTGCAAGATAGGTGCACGATTTGACCCAACGTGCCATAGGCTCAGAAATCATTTTGGACGCACTCGATGGCATGCCAAGGTAATGAGGCTCAAGTAGATGCTTAATTCAGTTCGTTTGGAGATGGTGCTAGTCTTGATGCAAGATAGGTGCACGGTTTGCGCTGACGTACCACAGGCCCAGAAATTATTTTGGACACACCTAATGGAACTCCTAGGTGATGTGGGTCATGTGGAATCTCATTTCGGTCCGTTTGGAGATAGTGTTAGTGTCGGTGCAAGATAGGTGCACGATTGGCGCCAGACATCCTAGAAATCATTTTGGATGTACCCGATGGTACTCCAAGGTAACGAGGCTCAAGTGGAAGCTCAATTTAGTTCGTTTGGAGATAGTGCTAATCTTGATGCAAGATAGTTGCGCGGCTTGCGCTGAACGTACCATAGTCTCAAAAATCATTTTGGACACACCCGATGGAACTCCTAGGTGATGTGGGTCATGTGGAACCTCATTTCGGTCCATTCGAAGATAGTGTTAGTGTCGGTGCACGATAGGTGCAAGGTTTGCGCCACACGTACAATAGGCTCAGAAATCATTTCGGACACACCCGATGGTACTCCTAGGTGACGAGGCTGAGGTAGAAGCTCGATTCAGTTCGTTTGGAGGTAGTGCTAATCTTGATGCAAGATAGGTGCACGGTTTGGGCCGAACGTACTAGAAGCACGAAAATCATTTTGTACGCAAGAAAGGTGCACGTTTGGAGACATTGTTAGTGTCGGTGCAAGATAGGTGCACAGTTTGCGCCAAACATACCATAGGCTTAGAAATATTTTTGGATGCACCTGGTGGTACTCTTAGGTGACGAGGCTCAAGTGGAAGCTCGATTCAGTCCGTTTGGAGATAGTACTAATCTTGATGCATGATAGGTGCACAGTGTGGGCCAAATGTGCTAGAGGCTCAAAAATCATTTTGTACGCACTGGATAGAACTACTAGGTGATGTGGCATGTGGAATCTCATTTCGGTCCGTTCGAAGACAGTGTTAGTGTTGGTGCAAGATAGGTGCACGGTGTGCGCCAAACGTACTCTAGACTCAGAAATCATTTTTGGACGCACTCGATGGTACTCCTAAGTGATGGGGCCCAATTGATAGCTTCAATTAGTCTATTTAGAGATAGTGCTAATACTAACGCAAGGTATGTGCCCAGTTTGCGCCAAACGTACCCCAGCCTCAAGAATCGTTATGGACACACCTGATGGAACTACAAGGTGACGTGGATCTTGTGGAATCTCGTTTCGGTCCGTTTAGAGACACTGTTAGTGTTGGTGCAAGATAGGTGTACGATTTGTGCCACATAGAAATCGTTTTGGATGCACCCGATGGCACTCAGAGCTAGTGAGGCCCAAGTGGAAGCTCCATTCAATTAGTTTGCAGATAGTGCTAATCTTGACGCAAGATAGGTGCACAGTTTGCGCCGAACATACCATAGGCTTAGAAATCATTCTAGACACACCCAATGGAACTCCTAGATGACGTGGATTACGTGGAATCTAGTTTCGGTCCATTTGGAGATAGTGTTAGTGTCAGTGCAAGATAGTTGCAGGGTTTGCGCCAAACATACCATAGGTTCAGAAATCATTTTGGACGCACTGGATGGAACTACTAGGTGACATGGGTTATGTGGAATCTCCTTTCGGTCCATTCAGAAATTGTGTTAGTGTCGGTGCAATATATGTGCATGGTTTACGCCAAACGTACCATAGGCTCAGAAATCATTTTGGACGCATTTGATGGAACTCCTAGGTGACGTTGGTCATGTGGAATGTTGTTTCGATCCGTTTGGAGACCGTGTTAGTGTGAATGCAACGTAGGTGCCCAGTTTGCGCTGAATGTACCACAGGCTCAGAAATAGTTTCGAATGCACCCGATGGAACACCTAGGTGAGGTGGTTCAAGTGGATTCTTGTTTTGGTCCGTTTGGGGGCAGTGCTAGTGTCGGTGCAAGATAGGTGCACGGTTTGCGTGAAATGTACCATAGGCTCAGAAACCATTTTGGACACAACCGATGGTACTCCTGGGTGACGAGGCTCAAGTGGAAGCTTGATTCAGTCTGTTCGGAGATAGTGCTAATCTTGAAGCAAGATAGGTGCATGGTTTGTGCCAAACGTACCACAGCCTCAGAAATCATTTTGGACGCACCTGATGGTACTAATAGGTGACCTGGGTCATGTGGAATCTTGTTTTGGTCCCTTTGGATAGTGTTGGTGTCGGTGCAATATTGGCGTAGGGTTTGCGCCAAACATACTGTTGGCTCAGAAAATCATTTTGGACGCACCTGATCGTACTCCAAGGTGATGAGGCTCAAGTGGAAGCTTGATTTAGTTCATTTGGAGATAGTTCGAATCCTAATGCAAAATAGGTGCTCCGTTTGCGCCAAACATATCATGGGGCTCAGAAGTCGTTTTGGACGCACTTAATGGTACTCCTTAGTGATGAGGCTCAATTGGAAGCTTGATTTATGATGGAACTCCTAGGTGATGTGGGTCATGTGGAATCTCGTTTTGGTTCGTTTTGAGATAGTGTTAGTGTTGGTGCAAGATAGGTGCACGATTTGCTCCAACGCATTCGATGGTACGCCAAGGTAATGAGGCTCAAGTAGAAGCCTGATTCAGTTCATTTGGAGACGGTGCTAGTCTTGATGCAAGATAGGTGCATGGTTTGCGCTGACGAACCACAGGCCCAGAAATTATTTTGGACACACCTAATGGAACTCCTAGGTGATGTGGGTCATGTGGAATCTCATTTCGGTCCGTTTGGAGATAGTGTTAGTGTCGGTGCAAGATAGGTGCACGATTTGCGCCAGACATACCATAGGCCTAGAAATCATTTTGGACGCACCCGATGGTACTCCAAGGTAACGAGGCTCAAGTGGAAGCTCAATTTATTTCGTTTGGAGATAGTGCTAATCTTGATGCAAGATAGGTGCACGGCTTGCACTGAACGTACCATAGTCTCATAAATCATTTTGGACACACCCGATGGAACTACTTGGTGACATGGGTCATGTGGAATCTCGTTTCGGTCCATTTGGAGATAGTGTTAGTGTCGGTGCACGATAGGTGCAAGGTTTGTGCCAAACGTACAATAGGCTCAAAAATCATTTCGGACACACCCGATGGTACTCCTAGGTGACGAGGCTCAAGTAGAAGCTCGATTCAGTTCGTTTGGAGATAGTGCTAATCTTGACGCAAGATAGGTGCGTGGTTTGGGCTGAATATACTAGAGGCTCGGAAATCATTTCGTACACAACAAAGGTGCACATTAGGAGACATTGTTAGTGTCTGTGCAATATAGGTGCACAGTTTGTGCCAAACATACCATAGGCTTTGAAATCATTTTGGATGCACCCGTTGGTACTCTTAGGTGACGAGGCTCAAGTGGAAGCTCGTTTTAGTCCGTTTGGAGATAGTACTAATCTTGATGCATGATAGGTGCATAGTGTAGGCCAAATGTAGTAGAGGCTCGAAAATCATTTTGTACTTACCGGATGGAACTACTAGGTGATGTGGCGTGTGGAATCTCATTTTGGTCCGTTCAGAGACAGTGTTAGTGTTGGTGCAAGATAGGTGCACGGTTTGCACCAAACGTACTCTAGACTCAAAAATTGTTTTGGACGCACTCGATGGTACTCCTAAGTGATGAGGCTCAAGTGAAAGCTTGATTTAGTCCGTTTAGAGATAATGCTAATCCTAACGCAAGGTAGGTGCCCAGTTTGCACCAAACGTACCACAGCCTCAAAAATCATTATGGACACACCTGATGGAACTCCATGGTGACGTGGATCTTGTGGAATCTCGTTTCGGTTTGTTTGGAGACAGTGTTAGTGTTGGAGCAAGATAGGTGTACAATTTGCGCCACTTAGAAATCATTTTGGACGAACCCGATGGTACTCAGAGCTAGAGAGGCCCAAGTGGAAGCTCGATTCAATTAGTTTTCAGATAGTGCTCATCTTGACACAAGATTGGTGTACAGTTCGCGCCGAAGGTACCATAGGCTTAGAAATCATTTTGGACAGACCCAATAGAACTCCTAGGTGACGTGGATTATGTGGAATCTAGTTTCGGTCCATTTGGAGATAGTATTAGTGTTAGTGCAAGATAGTTGCAGGGTTTGCGCCAAACATACCATAGGTTCAGAAATCATTTTGGATGCACTAGATGGAACTACTAGGTGACATGGGTTATGTGGAATCTTGTTTCGGTCCATTCGGAGATAGTGTTAGTGTCGGTGCAATATAGGTGCACGGTTTGCGCCAAACGTACCATAGGCTCAGAAATCGTTTTGGACACATTCGATAGAACTCCTAGGTGACGTGGGTCATGTGGAATCTCATTTTGGTCCGTTTGGTGATAGTGTTGGTGTCGGTGCAAGATAAGTGCATGGTTTGCACCAAACATACCATAGGCTCAGAAATCATTTTGGACGCACTCGTTGGTACTCCTAAGTGATGAGGCTCAAGTGGAAGCTTGATTTAGTCAGTTTGGAGATAGTGCTAATGCTGACGCAAGATAGGTGCCCGGTTTGCGCCGAACATACCATAGGCTTTGAAATTGTTTTGGGCACACCCGATGGAACTCCTAGGTGAGGTGGGTCATGTGGAATCTCATTTCGGTCCGTTTGGAGATAGTGTAGTGTCGGTGCAAGATAGGTGCATGGTTTGAGTTAACTATAACGTGGGCTCAGAAATCATTATGGAAGCAACCGGTGGTCCTCCTAGGTGATAAGTCTCAAGGGAAGCTCAATTCAGTCCATTCGGAGATAGAGCTAATCTTGACGCAAGATAGGTGCACGGTTTGTTCCGAACATACCACATCCTCAGAAAATCATTCTGGATGCACCCGATGGTACCCCAAGGTGACCTGCGTCATGTGCAATCTTGTTTTGTTTTGTTTGGAGGTATTGTTTGTGTCTTTACAAGACAGGTGCACGGTTTGCGCCAAACATACCACAGGCATAGAAATCATTTTGGACGCACCCGATGGTACTCCTAGGTGATGAGGCTCAAGTGGAAGTTGGATTCATTTCGTTTGGAGATAGTGCTAATCTTGACATAAGATAGGTGCACGATTTGCGTCGAATGTACCACAGGCTCAGAAATGGTTTTGGATGCACCCAGTGGAACTCCTAGGTGATGTGGGTCATGTGGAATCTTGTTTCAGTCGATTTGGAGACAGTGTTAATGTCGGTGCAAGATAGGTGCAGGGTTTGCGCCAAATATACCATAGGCTCAGAAATCGTTTTGGACGCACTCGATGGTACTGCTAAGTGATGGGGCTCAAGTGGAAGCTTGATTTAGTCCGATTGGAGATAGTGCAAATCCTAATGCAAGATAGGTGCCTGGTTTGCCCTGAAGTACCACATGCTCAAAAATCATTTTGGCCGCACCCAATGGAACTCCTATGTGAGGTGGGTCATGTGTTATCTCATTTCGATCTGTTTGGAGACAGTGCTAGTATCAGTGCAAGATAGGTGCACGGTTTGCGTGAAACGTACCATTGGCTCAGAAATCATTTTGTACACACCCGATGGTACTCCTTGGTGATGAGGCTCAAGTGGAAGCTCAATTCAATCTGTTTGGAGATTGTGCTGATCTTCACGTATGATAGGTGCATAGTTTGGGCCGAACATACTAGAGGCTCGAAAATCATTTTATACGCATCGAATGGAACTACTAGGTGACATGGGTTATGTGGAATCTTGTTTCGGTCCGTTCGGAGACTGTGTTAGTGTTGGTCCAAGATAGGTGCACGGTTTGCGTCAAGCGTACCTTAGGCTCAGAAATCATTTTGGACGCAACCAATGGTACACCTAGGTGACGAGGCTCAAGTGGAAGCCCAATTTAGTCCATTCGAAGATAGTGCTAATCTTGATGCTAGATAGGTGCATGGTTTGTGCCGAACGTACCATAGCCTCAAAAATTGTTTTGGACACACCTAATGGTACTCCAAGGTGACCTGGGTCATGTGGAATCTTGTTTTGATCCGTTTGGAGATAGTGTTAATGTCGGTGAAAGATAGGTGCACGGTTTGCGCCAAACATACCATTGGCTCAGAAATAATTTTGGACGCACTCGATGGTACTCCTAAGTGATGAGGCTCAAGTGGAAGCTTGATTTAGTCCATTTGGAGATAGTGCTAATCCTGACGCAAGATAGGTACCCGGTTTGTGCCGAATGTACTCCTCAGAAATCATCGAGTACGCACCTGATGGAATTCCTAGGTGAGGTAGGTCATGCAGAATCTCGTTTTGGTCCATTTTGAGATAGTGCTAGTGTCGGTGCAAGATGGGTGCAAAGGTTCCGCCAAACGTACCATAAGCTCAGAAATTGTTCTGGACACACCCAATGGTACTCCTAGGTGACGAGGCTCAAGTGGAAGCTCGATTCAGTTCGATTGGAGATAGTGTTATTCTTCACACAAGATAGGTGCACGGTTTGGGCCGAACGTACTAGAGGATCAGAAATCTTTTTGTATGCACCGGATGAAAATACTAGGTGACATGGGTTACATGGAATCTTGTTTTGGTCGGTTCAGAGACAGTGTAAGTGTCAGTGCAAGATAGGTACATGGTTTGTGCTAAACGTACCTTAGGCTCAGAAATCATTTTGGACGCAACCGATGGTACTCCAAGGTGACGTGGCTCATGTGGAATCTAGTTTGGGTCCCTTTGGAGATAGTGTTGGTGTTGGTGCAAGATAGGAGCACGGTTTGCGGCAAACATACCGTAGGCTCATAAATTGTTTTGGACGCACCCGATGGTACTCCTCGGTGACAAGGCACAACTGGAAGCTTGATTCAGTCTGTTTAGAGATAGTGCTAATCTTTACGTAAGATAGGTGCACGGTTTGGGCCGAACGTACTAGAGGCTCGGAAACCGTTTTGGACACACCAGATGGAACTACTAGGTGACGTGGATCATGTGGAATCTCGGTTGGGTCCGTTTGGAGACAGTGTTAGTGTCGATGCAAGATAGGTGCATGGTTTGCGCCAAACATACCATAGGCTCAGAAATTGTTTTGGACGCCCCCGGTGGTACTCCTAGGTGATGAGGCTCAAGTGGAAGCTCAATTCAGTTTGTCTTAGACATAGTGCTAATCTTGATGCAAGATAGGTGCACGGTTTGCGCCGAAGGTACACAGGCTTAGAAATCATCATCTGATGGAACTCCTAGGTTATGTGGGTCATGTGGAATCTCGTTTTGGTCTGTTTGATGACCGTGTCAGTGTCGGTGCAAGACAGGTGCTAGGTTTGTGCCAAACATACCATATGCTCAGAAATCATTTCAGACACACGTGATGGTACTCCTAGGTGATGAGATTTAAGTGGAAGCTCGATTTAGCCAGTTTTGAGATAGTGCTAATCTTGATGCAAGATTGGTGCACGGTTTGCGCCGAACATACTAGAGGCTCGGAAATCATTTTGTACATACCGGATGGTGCTACTAGGTTAGATGGGTCATGTGGAATCTTGTTTTGGTCTGTTTGAAGACAGTGTTAGTGTCAATGCAAGACAGGTGCACGATTTGCGCCAAACGTACCATATGCTCAGAAATCATTTTAGACACACCCGATGGTACTCCTAGGTGATGAGTCTCAAGTAGAAGCTCGATTTAGCCGGCTTGGAGGTAATGCTAATCTTAACGTATGATAGGTGCACGATTTGTGCTCAACATACAAGAGGCTCAGAAATCGTTTTGGACACACCCGATGGAACTCTAAGGTGACGTGGGTCATGTGGAATCTTGTTTTGGTCCCTTTGGAGATACTGTTGGTGTCGGTGCAAGATAGGTGCACGGTTTGTGCCAAACATACCGTAGGCTCAGAAATTGTTTTGGGCGCACCCGATGGTACTCCTCGGTGATGAGGCTCAAGTGGAAGCTTGATTCTATTCGTTTGGAGATAGTGCTAATCTTGACGCAAGATAGGTGCACAGTTTGCGCCGAACATACCACAGGCTCAGAAATCGTTTTGGACACACCCGATGGAACTCCAAGGTGACACGGGTCTTGTGGAATCTCGTTTCGTTCCATTTGGAGATAGTGTTAGTGTCGGTGCAGGATAGGTGCACGGTTTGCGCCAAATGTACCATAGGCTAAAAAATCATTTTGGACACACCTGCTGGTGGTCTTAGGTGACGAGGGTCAAGTGGAAGCTTGATTCAGTCTGTTTGGAGATAGTGCTAATCTTGACGCAAGATAGGTGCATGGTATGGGCCGAACGTACTAGAGGCTTAGAAATCATTTTGGACGCATGGGAGGGAACTACTAGGTGACGTGGATCATGCAGAATCTCATTTGGGTCCGTTTGGAGACAGTGTTAGTTTCAGTGCAAGACAGGTGCACGGTTTGCGCCAAACATACCATGGGCTCAGAAATCATTTTGGACGCACCCGGTGGTACTCCTAGGTGACAAGGCTCAAGTGGAAGCTCGATTCAGTTTGTTTTGGAGATAGTGCTATTCTTGACGCAAGATAGGTGCGCGGTTTGCGCCAAAGGTACCACAGGCTTAGAAATCATCATCTGATGGAACTCCTAGGTTATGTGGGTCATGTGGAATCTCGTTTTGGTCTGTTTGACGACAGTGTCAGTGTCGATGCAAGACAGGTGCAAGGTTTATGCCAAACGTACCATATGCTCAGAAATCATTTTAGACACGCGATGGTACTCCTAGGTGATAAGGCTCAAGTGGAAGCTCGATTTAGCCAGTTTCAAGATAGTGCTAATCTTGACGCAAGATAGGTGCACGGTTTGGGCCGAACATACTAGAGGCTCAGAAATCGTTTTGTACTTGATGGAGCTACTAGGATTAGATGGGTCATTTGGAATCTCGTTTTGTTCTGTTTGGAGACAGTGTTACTATCGGGGCAAGATAGGTGCACGGTTTGTGCCAAACGTACCATTGGCTTAGAAATCATTTTGGATGCACCCGATGGAACTCCTAGGTGACGAGCTTCAAGTGGAAGCTCGATTCAGTCTGTTTGGAGATAGTGCTAATCTTGACACAATATAGGTGAAAGGCTTGCGCCGAATGTAATACAGCCTCAGAAATCGTTTTGGACGCACCCGGTGGTACTCCTAGGTGATGAGGCTCAAGTAGGAGCATGATTCAGTTTGTTTTGGAGATAGTGCTAATCTTGATAATAGATAGGTGCATGGTTTGCGCTGAACGTACCACACGCTGAGAAATCATTTTGGACGCACCCGATGGAAGTCCTCGGTGACGCGGGTCATGTGAAATCTTGTTTTGGTCTGTTTGAAGACAGTGTTAGTGTCGATGCAAGACAGGTGCAAGGTTGCGCCAAATGTACTATACGGTCAGAAATCATTTTGGACACACCCGATGGTACTCCTCGGTGATTAGGCTCTAGTGGAAGCTTGATTCTGTTCGTTTGGAGATAGTGCTAATCTTGACACAAGATAGGGGCACGGTTTGCGCCGAACGTACCACAGGCTCATAAATCGTTTTGGACGCTCCCGATGGAACTCCAAGGTGACATGGGTCATGTGGAATCTCGTTTCGGTCCATTTGGAGATGGTGTTAGTGTCGGTGCAGGATAGGTGCACGGTTTGCGCCAAATGTACCATAGGCTCAAAAATCGTTTTGGACACACCTAATGGTGATCCTAGGTGACGAGGGTCAAGTGGAAGCTCGATTCAGTCTGTTTGGCGATAGTGCTAATCTAGACGCAAGATAGGTGCACGGTATGGGCCGAACATACTAGAGGCTCATAAATCGTTTTGGACGCATGGGAGGGAACTACTAGGTGACGTGGATCATGTGGAATCTCATTTGGATCCGTTTGGAGATAGTGTTAGTGTTAGTGCAAGACAGGTGCACGGTTTGCGCCAAACATACCATAGGCTCAGAAATCATTTTGGACGCACCCAGTGGTACTCCTAGGTGACAAGGCTCAAGTGGAAGCTCGATTCAGTTTGTTTTGGAGATAGTGCTATTCTTGACGCAAGATAGGTGCACGGTTTGCGCCAAAGGTACTGCAGGCTTAGAAATCATCATCTGATGGAACTCCTAGGTTATGTGGGTCATGTGGAATCTCGTTTTGGTCTGTTTGACGACAGTGTCAGTGTCGATGCAAGACAGGTGCAAGGTTTGTGCCAAACGTACCATATGCTCAGAAATCATTTTAGACACACGCGATGGTACTCCTAGGTGATGAGGCTTAAGTAGAAGCTCGATTTAGCCGGTTTGGAGATAATGCTAATCTTAACGTATGATAGGTGCACGGTTTGCGCTAAACATACAAGACGCTCAGAAATCATTTTGGACACACCCGATGGTACTCTACGGTGACGTGGGTCATGTGGAATCTTATTTTGGTCCCTTTGGAGATAGTGTTGGTGTTGGTGCAAGATAGGTGCACGGTTTACGCCAAACATACCGTAGGCTCAGAAATTGTTTTGGGCGCACCCGATGGTACTCCTCGGTGATTAGGCTCCAGTGGAAGCTTGATTCTGTTCGTTTGGAGATGGTGCTAATCTTGACGCAAGATAGGGGCACGGTTTGTGCCGAACGTACCACAGGCTCATAAATCATTTTGGACGCTCCCGATGGAACTCCAAGGTGACATGGGTCATGTGGAATCTCGTTTCGGTCCATTTGGAGATGGTGTTAGTGTCGGTGCAGGATAGGTTCACGGTTTGCGCCAAATGTACCATAGGCTCAAAAATCATTTTGGACACACCTGATGGTGATCCTAGGTGACGAGGGTCAAGTGGAAGCTCGATTCAGTCTATTTGGAGATAGTGTTAATCTAGACACAAGATAGGTGCACGGTATGGGCCGAACATACTAAAGGCTCAGAATCATTTTGGACACATGGGAGGGAACTACTAGGTGACGTGGATCATGTGGAATCTCATTTGAATCCGTTTGGAGACAGTGTTAGTGTTAGTGCAAGACATGTGCACGGTTTGCGCCAAACATACCATAGGCTCAGAAATCATTTTGGACGCACCCAGTGGTACTCCTAGGTGACAAGGCTCAAGTGGAAGCTCGATTCAGTTTGTTTTGGAGATAGTGCTATTCTTGACGCAAGATAGGTGCACAGTTTGCGCCAAAGGTACCGCAGGCTTAGAAATCATCATCTGACGGAACTCCTAGGTTATGTGGGTCATGTGGAATCTCGTTTTGGTCTGTTTGACGACAGTGTCAATGTCGATGCAAGACAGGTGCAAGGTTTGTGCCAAACGTACCATATGCTCAGAAATCATTTTAGACACACGCGATGGTACTCCTAGGTGATGAGGCTCAAGTAGAAGCTCAATTTAGCCGGTTTGGAGATAATGCTAATCTTAATGTATGATAGGTGCACGGTTTGCGCTAAACATAAAAGATGCTCAAAAATCATTTTGGACACACCCGATGGTACTCTACGGTGACGTGGGTCATGTGGAATCTTGTTTTGGTCCCTTTGGAGATAGTGTTGGTGTTGGTGCAAGATAGGTGCCCGGTTTGCGCCAAACATACCGTAGGCACAGAAATTGTTTTGGGCGCACCCGATGGTACTCCTCGGTGATTAGGCTCCAGTGGAAGCTTGATTCTGTTCGTTTGGAGATAGTGCTAATCTTGACGCAAGATAGGGGCACGGTGATGAGGACATCGCCTCGCTGGACACACCGACGCTATGGTCTTCTCCAAGTTGCAATTCGTCCCCAACTCAGCTACCACGTCACCCCCGGATTCAGTAGACACATCGTCACTGTTTCGGTGATAACTCTCTCATACGACATCGAAACGGGGCGTTCTTGGATGCGTTGGAAAGGGGACAACGATGCCGTCGTTTTGGATCTGGTTCCAGCTCCAGAAGGTCCGTGGATCATTCTGTGTGACCACGGAAAGGTGCTGCGTCACCTATTTGGGCCAACTTGGCCATGTATCATGTCGGGCCTTAAGCCCAAGTTGTGGGCGCCCAACCCCTGGCTGTCCTCAACCCTAGGTCGAGTCTTAGACTATAAACACAGCCGCCGCCGCTGCTAGACAATTGGGTTTTGTTTAGAGTTTAGTTTTCCATCGAGAAACTGAATCATTCATTGTAACTGGGGTGACAAATCCTTTTACAGTGATCCAGGGCCCCTGTTCTTGATCTCCTCCACTGTGTCGATTAGTCCTTTGGAACAGAGTTCTTGAACCCTCTATTGATATTTGCATCATTCATATTTGCAATTTCAGATTGCGTGTTTTTACCTTCTTGCTTGTGCTCTTCGATTCGCTTGTAGGAAAAGCCTTCTTGGCGAGGTCAATCAAGTTGTGCTTGGTTGATAACCAATAGAGCAGTGGTGTAACGGTTGCAGGGTTCGAATCGTGTCTGATTTGAAGCCAGATCGCCAACGTCGAGATCTCCACAAATCGAACTTATCGGCTACCTCTCAGAAGATCAGGCCTGTATCTCATCAATTGGTATCAGAGATTTTAGGTTTATCGCGAGGTATATTCTCGTTTGCCTTAGATTCATATTTGTTCATTACCTAGAGTCCACAAAAAGCCCAAAAATATTTCAATTTCCGCTGTCCTATCACCCTTTGTGCCTTTGCAATTTCGTTTCAGATTCGCGTTGTTGAGTTTGTGTCCGTGGTCGAGTCTTGTTGCTGGTTTAGGATTATGTTCGTGGTCGTAGTTCAATCGCCCGTTGCTGTGATTTTTGTTTTCCGCCGCTATCCCATCCACCGTTTCCAAACAACAAGTCGAAGCCACCACATTACTCGACTTGCCCCCGCTAGCCGCCTTGTGTAACTTCTTGCCGCCGCGCAAACCCTAGATAGGTTGCCAGCCGCTCTTATTTTGCCTACATCGCAGCCCTCCTTACATCATCAGGCGAATATCTACTGCTGTTAGTCACAAGGACGCTCTTGTGATCGGTGTTGGAGTTTAGGGACGTTTTGCCCTAACTACCGCTGTCGTGTTGTGCCTCCTGGAATACATAACTTGAGACACCTTCGGTAAAACAGGCATAACTTTTCGCTCGTTTATCAGAAAAATCTGAAATTTTTACAGCAGCTTCTTGACACCATTTGGAGCCGACCCAAACTTAGCTACGCCCTGTTTGGTTTCATCAAAATTGCCAAAAAAATTCAGGAAAATAAAGAAAAAAATTGTCAAAGCTTTTGCACGCTTTTCAGAGAACGTGCTGTATTTCTGTAGACCACATCCCACCTCAGTTGTAGGTGCCAATTTTTGTGGTTGCATCTTTTTGGGTCCTTGTTCAGAGAAAAATATAAAAAAATAGTGAAAAAATAAAAAAATTTGATTCCTACTAGTGCCTTTTGGAAAAATCAGGGAAAAATTCAGGAAAAAGGAAAATTCTGGGTTATTTGCTTGTTATGTGCGTTCTTTCCATCGTCCTTTGTTTTCACCTTATTGCGCTACGTCTCGACACGTCTTAGCCAGCAGCTGTGATTTGTACTTTGGATCCGAATTGAACAATCGCTAATCTGCATTCGTTAATTGCTAATCCTTGCTGTCATATTGTCTGCCTACCCATAGCTCCACGTATTCTTCTGTCAGCACAGGTTCATCTTGCAACTGTTACCCACGCTCAACAACAGATTGCTTCGCCACATTGGTTTTGCTCTTGTTTGGCGTTGGTAAGAATACAGGCAAGACGGTGGTAAGCCGCTGTGATTTTGCATTCCACTTTCACCACGGTCTAGGGGGCCGAGGCCGCGGACCAGGCCGGTCCCTCAGCGGTGCCGGAAGTGACCCGGCCGAGGCGCCGGCCGCATGGTCGGACCTTGCCGGGCTGGCCCTCATGCGGACGGAGGATGAGCTACCGCGTTGGGGGAGGTCGGCCCTTGAGTTTAGGGACGCAGCCAACCCTAGCGCGGAGCCCATCTTTGCGCTTGATGATAGAGACGAGGTGCACCACTGGGAGTACGTCGAAGGTCTCCGGCAGCACACGATGCGATCTCTCCATGTGGCTTCAGAGGCCCTGGCACGGGGTATGTCGGACGCTTTTGAGGTAAGTCGGATTTGGTAATCTTTCGTTCTTCTTTCTGCCCCTTTTTGCCTGATTCTAATTTTTGATCTTGAATCGTGGTCAGGAGCTCAAGGAGCGTTCCCGCCGCAAGTCGGTTTGTATTCGCAATGAGAGCGGCGTGTGGGTGGCACTCTCCTATCAACGGGCTCTTGTCGAGGAGGCCAACCAGCGGCTCTCCCGCCAGAGCACCGAGGTGGCTGATCTTCGCGCCGCTTATGCGGCGGTTAAGGAGGAGGCGACATAGGCCCGGGCGGCCGAGGTCTCGGCACGTGAAGACACGGCGAGGGCTCGGGAGGAGGCTGCCAAAGCTCGTGAGGACCTCGTGCCACTGCTGGCGCGTGTGAAGGAGATCGAGGAAGATATTGCCTTGGTTGGTGGCTAGCGCGATGCCCTCAACACCCAGGTCGGGATGGCGTTCGTCCGCGTCGGGACCTTGGAAAACGAGGTTGTGACGTTGTCGAGGGCGGTCCGAGAGAGGGACGAGGCTCTCTCGGGCGCCGGCCGGGAGCTTGAGGTGCTGAGGGCGGCGCTACGTGACAGGGACGAGGCTCTCCGAGCATCCGAGAAGACGTGCGGGGAGCTGCGCGACGAGGTCGTGGGCTGGCAGACCCACTCCGAGGGTAAGCTTCTTGCAACGCAGTGGCCCTGGTGTCGAGGTCCCAGGCTTGTGCTAACTTAACGTTTGTGCTCCAGAGCTGGAGAAGGAGCAGCAGGCGGCTCAGGCGGTGGCGACCTCATTCTAGAATCTCTTCGAGGCCGAGGCCTAGCGGACTCAGTTGCTCCAGGGCGCCATTTCCTTCGTGTGCGATGGCCTGGGGGTCGAGCCCGACACCGACACTGGGGAGGACGCCCCGGGGAACTCCTTTGTCCGCCGGATGGTGGCGCTGGGCCACCTTGTCCGAGAGAGGATACGAGGCGGCCTTCATCATGGCGTGAAGAGGGCACTGACCGTCGTTCGATCCGAGTTTATGTATTACATGGAGCTCGTCGCCGATGGCTTCATCACGGATCCGGATCGGACGGATGAGGAGAACGAAGCCACCTGCCTAGACCTGATTCAAGCCGCTGAGGAGCCTAGAAGTCACCTGGCCAAACTCTTTGAGGTCGAGGTGGTTCCGCCTGCCGACGACGAGGGCCTGTGAGCCGAATTTGGGCATAGAGGTCCATGTAATAGGTTAGCGTTTATAACTATAGTGGTGGTGGCCTCGGAGGCTTTGAACACTTGGATGTAAATTTGCACTAATTGTTTAAGTTTTGCTCGAGTTTTTCTTTTTTCATTATTGCTCGAATCATGTTCTCGTATGATTTACTTAGCGCGTGATTACACCCCTTGGCACAAGGGAGCAAGTGGAGGTACCGTAGCCTCGGAGGCGTGGGTGATCTCGCGGCTCGACTACCCTCGAGCCTTTAGGGTGCGTTTGCGGCTTTGTAGATCATGTAAGAGTTTGATTTGGAGTGACCGAGGATGTTTTCTTTTTCAAAGTTATGAAGTGTCATTAGGTCTACTTAGCGTGTGGTCGCTTCCCTCGGTGTGACCTTTGAGTTTTGGGGCGCTCCCATGGTATTGTCGACCTAAATGACAGCTTTCTTTTTTGGAAAAGAATATGAATTTTTTTGGGGACAGGGGGTTCCCCCCTTGTAGCCCCCGAGGGAGGGTCGATTCTGAGAGAACAGAGTCGATCCTTCCTGGCTGTTATGAAAACAAAGCTTTGAACACTGTTGTATTCTTTATTGATGAGATTGAAAAGAATTTACAGAGCCTCGAGGCTTTTTAAGGGAAAAAACGACGTAGTTGTTCAATGTTCCAAGCATTGTGAAGATTTCGCCCTTCTCGTTCGATAGCTTGTAGGTGCCGGGCTTTAGCACTTCTGCGATGATGTATGGTCCTTCCCATGGTGGCGTGAGTTTGTGCCGTCCCTTGGTGTTCTGGTTTCGACGTAGCACCAGGTCACCAACGTTGAGGTCGCGCTTGCGGACGTGTCTGTCGTGGTAGCGTCGGAGACTTTGCTGATACCTAGCAGAATGTAACAGAGCCACATCACGGGCTTCCTCGAGCTGGTCGAGGGCGTCCTCTCTTGTGGCGTCATTGTTTTTCTCGTTGTAGGCCTTCAACCTCGGGGATCTGTATTCTACATCAGTTGGGAGTATAGCCTCGGATCCATAGACTAAGAAGAACGGAGTGAACCCTGTGGCTCGACTCGGCGTTGTTCTTAGGCTCCACAGGACCGAGGGGAGCTCGGCGGCCCATTTTTTCCATGTTTGTTTAGCTTGTCAAAAATTCTTGGTTTCAGGCCTTGTAGGACCATGTCGTTGGCATGTTCTACTTGGCCATTTGTTTTTGGATGAGCTACGGCCGACCAGAGCACACGGATGTGGTGGTTGTCGCAGAAATCCAAAACTTTTTACCAGTGAATTGGGTGCCGTTGTCCGTGATGATGCAGTTAGGAACCCCAAAGCGGTAGACGATGTCGGTAAAAAATAGCACAGCTTGCTCGGACCTGATGCTGGTGATAGGACGGGCTTCGATCCACTTGGAAAATTTGTCAACGGCGATGAGCAAGTGAAGCCTCCAATTGTCCTTTTCAGGGGTCCAACCAAGTCGAGCCCCCAAACAGCGAACGGCCATGTGATGGGGATAGTTTGCAGGGCATGAGCCAGGAGATGGGTTTGTCTTGCATAGTACTGGCAGCCTTTGCAGGAGCGTACTAGCTTGACGGAGTCGGAGACTGCGGTCGGCCAATAGAAACCTTGTCGGAAAGCATTTCCGACGAGGGTGCGAGGTGCTGCGTGGTGACCACAAGCCCCCGAGTGCAGATCATTTAGCAGGCATCTTCCTTCCTCGTTTGTGATACAGCGTTGGAGGACACCAGTGGGGCTGCGGCGATACAGCTCCCTACTATCGCCAAATATCACAAAGGACTTAGCCCGGCGGGCAACCCGTCGAGCCTCGATCTTATTCAAGGGGAGGTCCCCTCGAATGAGATGGTCAAGGTACGGAATGCGCCAGTCAGGCTTGGGGTCAGATGGTGGGGCCGGGCCTTCCACCTGCATGGCCTCAGCCTCGGTCGAGGGGGCTTCTGCCTCAGGTTGGGGGTCGAGTGACGGCCCGTCGACCCCTCCGTCCGACCCGAGGTCAATGGATGGTTGGTGGAGGTCTCTCGCGAAAACGTCTGGTGGAACCGTAGCTCGGCTAGACGTGATTTTTGTGAGTTCATCTGCAGCCTCATTATACCTGCGTGTGATGTGGTTGAGCTCGAGACCGTGAAACTTGTCCTCAAGGCGCCGTACCTCTTCACAGTAGGCTTCCATCTTGGGGTCACGGTAGCTCGAGCTCTTTATGACCTGATCGATCACGAGATGGGAGTCACCTCGAACATCGAGGTGTCGGACCCCTAGTTCGATGGCGATTCGCAAGCCCGTGACGAGTGCCTCGTATTCGGCAACGTTATTCGATGTAGGAAAATGAAGCCGGATGATATAGCGCATGTGAACTCCGAGGGGTGAGATGAAGAGCAAACCCACACCCGCTCTTGTTTTCATCAATGACCCGTCGAAGTACATGGTCCATAGCTCAGCCTAGAGCTGAACCGGGGGGAGTTGAGTGTCGGTCCATTCCTCCAGGAAATCTGCTAGTGCCTGGGATTTGATGGCCTTGCGTGGTGCATATGAGAGGGTCTCGCCCATGAGCTCTACCGCCCACTTGGCTATTCTACCCGAGGCTTCCCGGTTCTGGGCTATCTCTCCCAGGGGGAAAGAAGAAACCATAGTCACCGGGTGGCCCTCGAAGTAGTGACGGAGTTTATGCCGTGTCAAGACGATGGCATATAGCAGCTTCTGGATCTGCGGGTAGTGTACCTTAGTTTCCAAGAGCACCTCGCTAATGAAGTAGACCGGTCTCTGGACGAGCAGGGTATGTGCTTCCTCAGCCCTCTCGACAACCAAGACCGCGCTGACCAGTTGTGTTCTCGCGGTGACATAAAGTAAGAGCGGTTCCCCTGGGGTTGGGGGGACGAGGATCGGCGAGTTAGAGAGCGTAGCTTTGAGTTTTGCAAGAGCTTCTTCGACCTCGAGGGTCCACGAGAAGTGTTCCGATTTCTTCAGGAGACGATACAGAGGGAGCGCTTTTTCGCCGAGGCGCGAAATGAAGCAACTGAGTGCTGCCAAGCAGCCCATGACCCTTTGTACGCCCTTCAGATCTCGGATGGGGCCCATCTTGGTTATCGTAGTGATCTTTTCCGGGTTGGCCTCGATGCCACGCTTGGAAACGATGAACCCTAAAAGCATGCCTCGAGGAACGCCGAAAACGCATTTCTCAAGATTGAGCTTGATGTTCTTTGCCCGGAGGCACTTGAACGCAACGTCGAGATCGTTTATCAAGTTATCGGCTTTTTTGGTTTTGACAACGATGTCATCGATGTAAGCCTCGATGGTTGGTCCGATGTGTTCTCTGAAAACGTGCTGCATGCATCGCTGGTATGTAGCCCCCGCGTTCCGGAGACCGAAGGGCATAGTAACGTAGCAATACATGCCGAATGGGGTGATGAACGAGGTCGCGAGCTGGTCGGACTCCTTCATTTTGATCTGGTGATAGCCAGAATATGCATCTAAGAACGAAAGAGTTTCACATCCTATAGTGGAATCAACGATTTGATCAATACATGGTAAAAGAAAGGGAACTTTTGGACATGCTTTATTTAAACTGGTATAATCTACACACATCCTCCACTTCCCACTCTTTTTCTTAACTAATACAGGATTAGCTAGCCACTCAGGATTATGAACCTCCTTGATGAATCCGGCCTCCAACAGCTTGTGTATCTCCTCACCGATGACCCTTCGCTTCTCCTCGTCGAAGCAGCGCAAGCGTTGCTTCACCGGTTTGGAGCCAACTTGGATCTCCAAGGCGTGCTCGGCGACTTCCCTAGGTATGCCCGGCATATCCGAGGGACTCCACGCAAAGATGTCGATGTTTGCGCGGAGAAAGTCGACGAGCACTGTTTCCTATTTGGGGTCGAGGGTGGCGCTGACGCTTAGCGCCTTTCCTTCTGGATCGGCGGGGTCGAGAGGCACGAGCTTGACGTCCTCCGCGGGCTCGAAGCTGCCGACGTGGCGCTTGGGGTCGGGGATCTCGTTGGCTAGACCATCGAGGTCCGCTGCCAAGGTTGCCGACTCCAAGACGGCTTCTCCGTGCTCGACGCACTCCACATCGCACTCATAGGCATGTTCATATAAGGGCCCAATAGTTATGACGCCATTAGGGCCTGGCATCTTGAGCTTGAGGTAAGTGTAGTTCAGGACCGCCATGAACCGGGCATAGCATGGGAGCCCAAGGATAGCATGGTACGTTCCACGGAATCCGACCACTTCGAAAGTGAGGGTCTCCTTTCTGAAGTTGGTGGGAGTGCCAAAGTAGACAGGCAGGTCGATGCGGCCGACAGGCTCCGCCCGCTTAACTGGCATGACTCCATGGAAGCCCCTGACGCTGGGTTGGAGGCGAGTCCTCCCGATCCCCAAGAGGTCGAGGGTCTGAGCATAGATGATGTTAAGGCTGCTACCGCCATCCATGAGCACCTTGGTGAGGCGTGTGTTGGCGATGATGGGATCAACAACAAGTGGGTAGACCCCTGGATTGGGGACGTAGTTGGGGTGGTCATCACGATCAAAAGTGATGGCCACCTCGGACCAGTCAAGGAAGTGGGGGATCACCGGCTGCATGGAGAAAACCTCTCACCATTCTTGCTTGCGCTGGCGCGTCGAGAGGCGGGTCGAGGGCCCTCCGTAGATCATGAAGCAGTCGTGGATTTCGGGGAACCCCCCATCCTTGTCGTCGCCCTTGGGATCTTCCTTCTTGTCATCCTTTTTGACGCCTATGCCCTCAAAGTACCTCCGGAGCATATGGCAATCCTCGAGGTTGTGGTTCATGGGCCCCTTGTGGTAGGGACTTGGTTCTTTGAGCATTTTGTCAAAAACGCCCCCGCCGGGGGGCCCTTGAGGCTTCTTGCGTTCAGTGGCAGCAACAAGTTCATCGGCCGAGGCCTCGAGCTTGCTCTGCTGGTTCTTCTTCTTCTTGTTGTTCCTTTTGGAACCCCGGCTAGGGCTTACGGGATCGTCGACCTTGCGCTTCCCTTTGTCCTGATCGTCGCCAAAGATGGCACCAACCGCCTCCTCGCCGGCGGCGAAGTTGGTGACGATGTCCATTAAACCGTTGGTGGTGATCGGGGTGTTACGGCCCAGCTCTCGGACCAACTCTTTGCAGGTGGTGCCGGAGAGGAAGGCCATAATCACGTCGGAGTTAGTGATGTTGGGGAGCTCGGTACGTTGTCTAGAGAAACGCCAGATGTAATCTCAGAGGGATTCACCTGGCTTCTGCTTGCAGCTCCGGGGTCCCATGAGTTGCCGGGGCGCATGTAGGTCCCCTTGAAGTTTCCTTCGAACACCCTCATGAGATCGTCCTAGTCGTGGATCTGCCGAGGTGGAAGTCCTCGAGCTAGGCTCGAGCGGTGTCTGACAGGAACAGGGGGAGTTGCCAGATGATGACCCGTCATCGGTGGCCCCGCCCAACTGACATGCCAAGTGGAAATCAGCGAGCCAAAGTTCGGGTTTGGTCTTGCCATTGTACTTGGTGAGAGTTGTGGGAGGGCGAAACCGAGCCGGGAGTATCGTCTCACGGATAGCTTTACTGAAGACCCGAGGACCCGGAGGCTCAGGTGAAGGGCTACGATCTTCTGAGCTATCGTATCGTCCGCCCCTGTGCACGCGGTAGCCTCGAGCTATACCATCACCGTGTTTGAGCGTCCGGTGCTTGACGATGTTGCCTCGGGTGTCTCGAGGTTCATGATTGTCGACGACAAGCTCAGGGGCGGGGGCCGCCCAGTTCCGCTGGTCGTGCTCGGGATGAACTGAGGCCTCTCTCTCCTGTCTGGAGGGCTCGGTGGGTCACTCCGAGGCTGGCCCGCGTCACCTCGAGGCTGAACTCTCGGCCTACTGCATAGCAGCGGTCTCAAGGAGTTCTCGGATTTCATCTCGGGCTCGACGAGCGTCAGGGTTCGATGGTTCGGGCATGTTACGAAGGAGCATGGCGGCAGCGACCACGTTCTAGCTGGCTCGACCGAAAACCGAGGGGTCGACCACCCGATCCTCGGTGATGCGACGATTAACGTCGTGAGCCCTTTCTCAAGCTCCACCGCCATGTGCGTGTGCCGCACGTTCATGCTCGAGGGTTTGTTGAAGCAGGCGCAGGTTTTCTCGCTCCTCGTCGAGCCTGTCTTGCAACTCTCAGATTTGCTCGAGCTGCATTCCTTGATCCGCAAGGAGTTGAGCCTCATCCCGCTCGTCAGGTAGCTCGACATGAGGTGGCGTGTTCCTTCCTTCGACGGGCTCTTCGTCCTCCGAATCCGTCGTGCTTTACCGCGTAGATGTTGAAGCACTCACGGGTCGGATCATAGGTGTCATCGGCAGAGTCGGAGTCAGGAGCGCCGAAGTTGTAGTATGACGGGTGGATGTAAGGTCGTCGCCACTCATCTCTGGGGTTGTAACGTTGAGGAGCAGTCGCACGGGGCTCTGTTTCTAGGGTCTCCGTGGAGTCCAGGTACTCAGAAGCCGGCGTGGATGCAACTAGGTCTAGAGTAGAGCGTAGATGGTGTCCGAGGAGTTCCTCGTAAGCGCTCATGCTAGTGCTCACAGAGGAAGCGTACGCCCGGGCAACCGAGTCCAGCCCAAATGGGAATGCTGATGGGGACGTCGTTCCTTGTGCCGGCGTAGTCGGACCGGGCGGTGGTGGCATCACACCGAGCGGCAGAGCGGTGGAACTCCCTATCGGCATCTTACCCTCAACCAAGCTCATCCTACACAGACCCTCAGTGAGGAAATCTGTGTTGGCGTCTGGCTGAGAGGCGCCGGATCGAGGAATCCTACCATCCTCCACGAGGTGATGACGGCGATTGCGCCGGGCTCGCCGTCGCCTGGCGGCTCGTGCCTGAGAGCGACGGTACCGGCGCAACACTCCCCCAGGCTGGGAGAGCTCGTGGTCCTCATCGGTTGGGTGCTTGGGCGGGAGGACCATGTCGTAGCCGTGACCAAGCGACATGAACTCCAAACTCCCAAACCAGATCACCGTGGCCAACGTGAGAGGGCGTTCGGGGTCAGTCATCTAGGAAAATGGCGGGAAAATGATGTTGGCACGCAGCGTCCCCTACCTGGCGCGCCAACTGTCGGTGTTTGGTCCCGTGGGGGTCCTAAGCCGACGAGTGAGTGCTGCGTGTCCCTATCCTGGGTGGTAATGCAAGGGAAATACACAGAGATTTATCCTGGTTCGGGCGAAAGAAGGCCCTACGTCCAGCGAGGAAGGGGGAGTTTTATATTTCCTTTGCACCGAGGTGCTTGCGTAGGGGTTACAAGCTTGTGAGAGAGGGCACCGAGCCCAAGTCTCAAAGGGAGAAAAAAGAGTACAAGGGTGATTGCTTGAGATGTTGATCTCTGAGTTGGGTGCCTTAGCTTGCTTGCATTTGGCTTGTGTCTTGTTTTTCCTTTTTTTGCCCCCTTGTAGAGCCCTGGCCTGCCCTTTTATGGGGTAATAGGAGACCGGGACACCGGGGTGCCTTGAGGTGAAGTTTTGTCGATCACTGTGGAGACGGCTGTAGCGACATGCCCTAGGAATGGCTGGCCATCCCTGGACACCGTGGTGACGTCGAGGACGAGACGGTGAAAAGACTCTGAGTCCTGTGCCACGTCGGCCCTTCTTCCCTGCTGACCGGTGGTGGGTCGAGGCTGGGTCGAGGCCGGATCGAGGGCAGGCGGATAAGGCCGAATCCCTGAGATCGCGGGATATGGGCCTTGTCGTATCCTCCCTCGAGGGTGATTGGCAGCGAAACAATGCGCGGTTAGGTGTGTATAGTGATGGGTTTTCACCTCTCATCCCGGGATGGGCAGTAGAAGGTGAGAGCTGACACCGGTATTGCTCCCACGTCGGTCACAGCTGTAGCCATGACAGTAAAAGGTGGTAGGTAGTTGCATTAAATGCTCTTACTTTTGCCTCAGAGCAGGTGAGTAAGATAGGTCGAGTGATTCGACCCGGGGTCGTGCGAGTCGGAGGTTGCCGATAGTCGAGATGCCTTATCGAACGGGCCTCATACGAGTCGGGACGCGGTCGAGGCGTCTCGTCGAGGGTGCCTCGTACGAGTCGGAGTCAGAGCGCGGTCGAAGCGTTCCGTCGAGCCGGCCTCGTGTGAATCGGAACGTGGTCGAGGTGTATTGTCTACCGCTCTTTAGCTTTGCTGTGTTGGTGTATTAGTGTTTCGCTCTTTTTTATCATTGATTATGGGTACCCCTACACTGTTGGTACCGACATGTGGAATCTTGTTTTGGTCTGTTTGACAACAGTGTCAGTGTCGATGCAAGACAGGTGCAAGGTTTGTGCCAAACGTACCATATGCTCAGAAATCATTTTAGACACACGCGATGGTACTCCTAGGTGATGAGGCTCAAGTAGAAGCTCGATTTAGCCGGTTTGGAGATAATGCTAATCTTAACGTATGATAGGTGCACGGTTGGCGCTAAACATACAAGACGCTTAGAAATCATTTTGGACACACCCGATGGAACTCTACGGTGACGTGGGTCATGTGGAATCTTGTTTTGGTCCCTTTGGAGATAGTGTTGGTGTTGGTGCAACATAGGTGCATGGTTTGCGCCAAACATACCATAGGCTCAGAAATTGTTTTAGGCGCACCCGATGGTACTCCTCGGTGATTAGGCTCAAGTGGAAGCTTGATTCTGTTCGTTTGGAGATAGTGCTAATCTTGACGCAAGAGAGGGGCACGGTTTGCGCCGAACGTACCATAGGCTCATAAATCGTTTTGGACACTCTCGATGGAACTCCAAGGTGACATGGGTCATGTGGAATCTCGTTTCGGTCCATTTGGAGATGGTGTTAGTGTCGGTGCAGGATAGGTGCACGGTTTGCGCCAAATGTACCATAGGCTCAAAAATCGTTTTGGACACACCTGATGGTGATCCTAGGTGACGAGGGCGAAGTGGAAGCTCGATTCAGTCTGTTTGGAGATAGTGCTAATCTAGACGCAAGATAGGTGCACGGTATGGGCCGAACATAATAGAGGCTCAGAAATCATTTTGGACGCATGGGAGGGAACTACTAGGTGACGTGGATCATGTGGAATCTCATTTGGATCCATTTGGAGACAGTGTTAGTGTTAGTGCAAGACAGGTGCACGGTTTGCGCCAAACATACCATAGGCTCAGAAATCATTTTGGACGCACCCAGTGGTACTCCTAGGTGACAAGGCTCAAGCGGAAGCTCGATTCAGTTTGTTTTGGAGATAGTGCTATTCTTGACACAAGATAGGTGCATGGTTTGCGCCAAAGGTACCGCAGGCTTAGAAATCATCATCTGATGGAACTCCTAGGTTACGTGGGTCATGTGGAATCTCGTTTTGGTCTATTTGATGACAGTGTCATTGTCGATGCAAGACAGGTGCAAGGTTTGTGCCAAATGTACCATATGCTCAGAAATCATTTTAGACACAAGCAATGGTACTCCTAGGTGATGAGGCTCAAGTAGAAGCTCGATTTAGCCGGTTTGGAGATAATGCTAATCTTAACGTATGATAGGTGCACCGTTTGCGCTAAACATACAAGACGCTCATAAATTATTTTGGACACACCCGATGGTACTCTACGGTGACGTGGGTCATGTGGAATCTTGTTTTGGTCCCTTTGGAGATAGTGTTGGTGTTGGTGCAAGATAGGTGCACGGTTTGGGCCAAACATACCATAGGCTCAGAAATTGTTTTGGGCGCACCCGATGGTACTCCTCGGTGATTAGGCTCCAGTGGAAACTTGATTCTGTTCGTTTGGAGATAGTGCTAATCTTGATGCAAGATAGGGGCACGGTTTGCGCCGAACATACCACAAGCTCATAAATCGTTTTGGACGCTCCCGATGGAACTCCAAGGTGACATGGGTCATGTGTTATCTCGTTTCGGTCCATTTGGAGAGGTGTTAGTGTCGGTGCAGGATAGGTGCACGGTTTGCGCCAAATGTACCATAGGCTCAAAAATCGTTTTGGACACACCTGATGGTTATCCTAGGTGACGAGGGTCAAGTGGAAGCTCGATTCAGTCTGTTTGGAGATAGTGCTAATCTAGACGCAAGATAGGTGCACGGTATGGGCCGAACATACTAGAGTCTCAGAAATCGTTTTGGACGCAAGGGAGGGAACTACTAGGTGACGTGGATCATGTGGAATCTCATTTGGATCCGTTTGGAGACAGGGTTAGTGTTAGTGCAAGACAGGTGCACAGTTTGTGCCCAAACATACCATAGGCTCAGAAATCATTTTGGATGCACCTAGTGGTACTCCTAGGTGACAAGGCTCAAGTGGAAGCTCGATTCAGTTTGTTTTGTAGATAGTGCTATTCTTGATGCAAGATAGGTGCACAGTTTGCGCCAAAGGTACTGCAGGCTTAGAAATCATCATCTGATGGAACTCCTAGGTTAGGTGGGTCATGTGGAATCTCATTTTGGTCTGTTTGACGACAGTGTCAGTGTCGATGCAAGACAGGTGCAAGGTTTGTGCCGAACGTACCATATGCTCAGAAATCATTTTAGACACACGCGATGGTACTCCTAGGTGATGAGGCTCAAGTAGAAGCTCGATTTAGCCGGTTTGGAGATAATGCTAATCTTAACGTATGATAGGTGCACGGTTTGCACTAAACATACAAGACGCTCAGAAATCATTTTGGACACACCCGATGGAACTCTACGGTGACGTGGGTCATGTGGAATCTTGTTTTGGTCCCTTTGGAGATAGTGTTGTTGTTGGTGCAACATAGGTGCACGGTTTGCGCCAAACATACCTAGGCTTAGAAATTGTTTTGGGCGCACCCGATGGTACTCCTCGGTGATTAGGCTCAAGTGGAAGCTTGATTCTATTCATTTGGAGATAGTGCTAATCTTGACGCAAGATAGGGGCACGGTTTGCGCCGAACGTACCACAGGCTCATAAATCATTTTGGACGCTCCCGATGGAACTCCAAGGTGACATGGGTCATGTGGAATCTCGTTTTGGTCCATTTGGAGATGGTGTTAGTGTCGGTGCAGGATAGGTGTACGGTTTGCGCCAAATGTACCATAGGCTGAAAAATCATTTTGGACACACCTGATGGTGATCCTAGGTGACGAGGGCGAAGTGGAAGCTCGATTCAGTCTGTTTGGAGATAGTGCTAATCTAGACGCAAGATAGGTGCACGGTATGGGCCGAACATACTAGAGGCTCAGAAATCATTTTGGACGCATGGGAGGGAACTACTAGGTGACGTGGATCATGTGGAATCTCATTTGGATCCATTTGGAGACAGTGTTAGTGTTAGTGCAATACAGGTGCACGGTTTGTGCCAAACATAACATAGGCTTAGAAATCATTTTGGATGCACCCAGTGGTACTCCTAGGTGACAAGGCTCAAGTGGAAGCTCGATTCAGTTTGTTTTGGAGATAGTGCTATTCTTGATGCAAGATAGGTGCACGGTTTGCGCCAAAGGTACCATAGGCTTAGAAATCATCACCATTTTGGACACAGTGGATGGAACACCTATGTGATGTGGGTCATCTAGAATCTAATTTCAGTCCGTTTAGGGACAGTGTTAGTGTTGGTGCAAGATAGGTGAATGGTTTGTGCCAAACATACCATAATTTCAAAAATCATTTTGAACGCACCTGATGGCACTCCTAGGTTGCGAGGCTCAAGTGGAAACTCATTTTAGTTCATTTGGCAATAGTGCTAATCTTTTTTTTTGAATCTATGACAGTGCTAATCTTGATGCAAGATAGGTGCACGATTTGGGCCAAACGTACTATAGCCTCGAAAACCATTTTGGATGCACTGGATGGAACTCCTAGGTGACGAGGGTAGTCTGGAATCTCGTTTCGGTCCGTTTGGAGATAGTGTTAGTGTTAGTGCAAGATAAGTCAAGGCTTTTCACCAAACGTACCATTAGCTCGGAAATCGTTTTGGAAGCACCCGATGGAACCCTAGGTGACATGGGTCATGTGGAATCTCATTCAATCTGTTTTAAGACAGTCTAAGTGTCGGTGCAAGATAGGTGTATAGTTTGTGCCAAACATAACATAGCTTTAGAAATCGTGTTGGACGCACCCGATGGTACTCCTAGGTTACGTGGCTCAAGTGAAAGCTCGATTCAGTCCATTTAGAGATAGTGCTAATCTTAATGCAAGATAGCTGCACGGTTTGCGCTGAACGTAACACTGGCTCAGAAATTGTTTTGGATGCACCTGATGGATCTCCTAGGTGAAGTGGGTCATGTGGAATCTCTATTCGGTCCGTTTGGGGATAGTGTTAGTGTCGGTGCAACATAGGTGCACAGTTTGCGCCAAACATAACTTAGGCACATAAATCATTTTGAACGCACACTAGGTTGCGAGGCCCAAGTGGAGCTTATTTAGTTTGTTTGGAGATAGTGCTAATCATGACGCAAGATAGGTCCATAGTTTGGGCCAAATGTACCATGGCCTTGGAAACCATTTTGGACGCAGCGGATGGAAGTCCTAGGTGATGTGGGTCATCTGGAATCTAATTTCGGTCCATTTATAGACAGTGTTAGTGTCGGTACAAGATAGGTGAATGGTTTGCGCCAAACGTACCACAAGCTCAGAAATCATTTTGGACGCACTGGATGGCACTCCTAGTTTGTGAGGCCAAAGTGGAAGCTCATTTTAGTCTGTTTGGAGATAATGCTAATCTTGACACAAGACAGTTGCACGGTTGGGGCCAAACATAACATGGCCTCGAAAACCGATATGGACGCACCGGATGGAACTCCTAGGGACGTGGGTCATGTGGAATCCCGTTTCGGTCCGTTTAGAGACAGTGTTAGTGTCAGTGCAAGAGAGGTGAATGCTTTGCGCCAAACATACCATAAGCTTAGAAATCATTTTAGATGCACCCGATGGCACTCCTTGGTTTTGAGGCTCAAGTGGAAGCTCATTTCAGTCTGTTTCGAGATAGTGTTGATCTTGACGCAAGATTGGTGAACGGTTTGCGCCGAACGTACCATTGGCTCGGAAATCATTTTGGATGCACCGGATGCAACTCCTTGGTGACATGGGTCACGTGGAATCTCGTTCGGTCCATTTTGAGACAGTGGAAGTGTCGGTGCGAGATAGGTGCACAATTTCTGCCAAACATAACATAGTCTCACAAATCATTTGGACGCACCTGATGGTACTCCTAGGTGACGAGGCTCAAGTGGAAGCTCGATTCAGTCTGTTTGGAGATAGTGCTAATCATGACGCAAGATAGTTGCACGGTTTGGGCCAAACGTACCAAGGCCTTGGAAACCATTTTGGACGCAGCGGATAGAACTCCTAGGTGATGTGGGTCATCTAGAATCTCATTTCGGTCCGTTTAGAGACAGTGTTAGTGTCGGTGCAAGGTAGGTGAATGGTTTGTGATAAAAGTACCATAGGCTTGGAAATCATTTTGGACGCACCGGATTGGACTCTTAGGTGACGTGGGTCATGTGGAGTCTCGTTTCGGTCCGTTTGGAGATAGTGTTGGTGTCAGTGCAAGATAGGAGCACAGTTTGCATCAAACATACCACAAGCTCAGAAATGATTTTGGACGCACCTGATGGCACTCCTAGGTTGCGAGGCTCAAGTGGAAGCTCATTTTAGTCCATTTCGCGATACTGTACATCTTGATGCAAGATGGCTACACGGTTTGCGCCGAACGTACCATTGGCCTGAAAATCAGATTGGATGCACCGGATGCAACTCCTAGGTAACGTGGGATATGTGCAATCTCATTTGGTCTGTGTTTGAGACAGTGTAGGTGTTGGTGCAAGATAGGTGCATAGTTTGTGCCAAACATAACGTAGCCTCAGAAATCGTTTTGGACGCACCCGATGGTACTCCTAGGTGACGAGGCTCAAACGGAAGCTCGATTGAGTCCGTTTGGAGATAGTGCTATTCATGGCACAAGATTGGTGCACGGTTTGCGCCGAACGTACGATAGGTCTAGAAATCATTTTGGACGCACCCGATGGAACTCCTAGATGACGTGGATCATGTGGAATCTCGTTTTGGTCCGTTTGGAGATGGTGTTAGTGTTGCTGCAAGATAGGTGCACGGCTTGCGCCAAATGTACCATAGGCACAGAAATTGTTTTGGACGCCCCTAATGGCACTCCTACGTTCGAGGCTCAAGAGGAAGCTCATTTTGGTCCATTTGGAGATAGTGCTAATCCTGACGCAAAATAGGTGCATGGTTTGGGCCAAATGAACCATGGCCTCGGAAACCATTTTGGACGTAGTGGTGGAACTCCTAGGTGACGTGGGTCATCTAGAATCTCGTTTCAGTCCGTTTGGAGACAGTCTTAGTGTCGGTGCAAGATTGGTGCACGGTATGCGCCAAACATAGCACAAGCTCAGAAATCATTTTGGATGCACCTGATGGCACACCTAGGTTGCGAGGCTCAAGTGGAAGCTCATTTTAGTCCATTTCGAGATAGAGCTCAACTTGCGCAAGATAGATGCACGGTTTGCACCGAATGTGTCATAGGCTCGAAAATCGTTTTAGACGCATTGGATGCAGCTCCTAGGTGACGTGGGTCATGTGGAATCTCGTTTGGTCCGTTTGGAGACAGTGTAAGTGTGGGTGCAATATACGTGCACAGTTTGCGCCAAACATAATATAGCCTCAGAAATCGTTTTGGACGCACCCGATGGTACTCTTAGGTGATGAGACTCAAGTGGAAGCTCGATTTAGTCCGTTTAGAGATAGTGCTAATCTTGACGCAAGATACATGCACTATTTGCACCGAACATACACAGGCTCATAAATTGTTTTGGATGCACCCGATGGATCTCCTAGGTGACGTGGGACATGTGGAATCTTGTTTTGATCTGTTTGGAGATAGTGTTAGTGTCGGTGCAACATAGGTGCACAAATTGCGTCAAACGTAATATAGGCACATAAATCGTTTTGGACGCACCTAGTGGCACCCCTAGGTTGCGAGGCCCAAGTGGAAGCTCATTTTAGTCTGTTTGGAGATAGTGCTAATCTTGACGCAAGATAGGTGCACGTTTGGGCCAAACGTACCATGGCCGCGAAAACCATTTTGGACGCAGCGGATGGAACTCCTAGGTTATGTGGGTCATCTGGAATCTCGTTTCGGTCCATTTAGAGATAGTGTTAGTGTCGGTGCAAGATAGGTGAATGGTTTGCGATAAAAGTACCATAGGCTTGGAAATCGTTTGGGATGCACCCGATTGAACTCCTAGGTGACGTGGGTAATGTGGAATCTCGTTTTGGTTCGTTTCGAGATGGTGTTAGTGTTGCTGCAAGATAGGTGCACGGCTTGCGCCAAATGTACCATAGGCACAGAAATTGTTTTGGACGCCCCTGATGGCACTCCTACGTTCGAGGCTCAAGAGGAAGCTCATTTCAGTCCATTTGGAGTTAGTGCTAATCCTGACGCAAAACAGGTGCAAGGTTTGGGCCAAATGAGCCATGGCCTCGGAAACCATTTTGGACGCAGTGGTGGAACTCCTAGGTGATGTGGGTCATCTAGAATCTCGTTTCAGTCCGTTTGGAGACAGTCTTAGTGTCGGTGCAAGATTGGTGCACGGCATGCGCCAAACGTAGCACAAGCTCAGAAATCATTTTGGATGCACCTGATGGCACACCTAGGTTGCGAGGCTCAAGTGGAAGCTCATTTTAGTCCATTTCGAGATAGAGCTCAACTTGCGCAAGATAGATGCACGGTTTGCACCGAATGTGTCATAGGCTCGAAAATCGTTTTAGACGCATTGGATGCAGCTCCTAGGTGACGTGGGTCATGTGGAATCTCGTTTGGTCCGTTTGGAGACAGTGTAAGTGTGGGTGCAATATACGTGCACAGTTTGCGCCAAACATAATATAGCCTCAGAAATCGTTTTGGACGCACCCGATGGTACTCTTAGCTGATGAGGCTCAAGTGGAAGCTCGATTTAGTCCGTTTAGAGATAGTGCTAATCTTGACGCAAGATACATGCACTATTTGCGCCGAACATACACAGGCTCATAAATTGTTTTGGATGCACCCGATGGATCTCCTAGGTGATGTGGGACATGTGGAATCTTGTTTTGATCTGTTTGGAGATAGTGTTAGTGTCGGTGCAACATAGGTGCACAAATTGCGCCAAACGTAATATAGGCACATAAATCGTTTTGGACGCACCTAGTGGCACTCCTAGGTTGCGAGGCCCAAGTGGAAGCTCATTTCAGTCTGTTTGGAGATAGTGCTAATCTTGACGCAAGATAGGTGCACGGTTTGGGCCAAACGTACCATGGCCGCGAAAACCATTTTGGACGCAGTGGATGGAACTCCTAGGTTATGTGGGTCATCTGGAATCTCGTTTCGGTCCGTTTAGAGACAGTGTTAGTATCGGTGCAAGATAGGTGAATGGTTTGCGATAAAAGTACCATAGGCTTGGAAATCATTTGGGATGCACCCGATTGAACTCCTAGGTGACGTGGGTAATGTGGAATCTCATTTCAGTCCATTTGCAGATAGTGTTGGTGTTGGTGCAAGATAGGAGCACAGTTTACATCAAACATACCACAAGCTTAGAAATCATTTTAGATGCATCTGATGGCACTCCTAGGTTGCGAGGCTCAAGTTGAAGCTCATTTTAGTCCGTTTCGAGATAGTGCAGACCTTGACGCAAGATAGGTGGACGGTTTGTGCTGAATGTACCATAGGCTTAGAAATCATTTTGGACGCACCCGATGGTACTCCTAGGTGACGAGGCTCAAGTGGAAGCTCGATTCAGTCTGTTCGGAGATAGTGCTAATCTTGACGCAAGATAGGTGCACGGTTTGCACGTACCCGATGGAACTCCTAGCTGACGTGGGTTATGTGGAATCTTGTTTTGGTCCGTTTGGAGACAGTGTTAGTTTTGATGCAAGATAGACGCACAGTTTGCGCCAAATGTACCATAGGCTCAGAAATCGTTTTGGACGCGCTCGATGGTACTCCAAGGTGAGGAGGCTCAATTGGAGCAAGATTCAGTCCATTTGGAGATAGTGCTAATGTTGACGCAAGATTGGTCCACGGTTTGCACTGAGCGAAGCACAAGCTCAGAAATTGTTTTGGATGCACCCGATGGAACTCCTAAGTGATGTGGGTCATGTGAAATCTCATTTCGGTCTATTTGGAGACAGTGTTAGTGTCGGTGCAAGATTGGTGCACGGTTTGTGCCAAACGTACCACAAGCTCAGAAATCATTTTGGACGCACCCGATGGAACTCCTAGGTTGCAAGGCTCAAGTGGAAGCCCATTTCTGTCAATTTCGAGATAGTGCTCAGCTTGACGCAAGATAGGTGCTCGGTTTGCGCCGACCATATCATAGGCTCGAAAATCATTTTGGACACACCTGATGGCACTCCTAGGTTGTAAGGCTCAGGTGGAAGCTCATTTCAGTCTGTTTCGAGATATTGCGGATCATGAGGCAAGATAGGTGCACGGTTTGTGCCAAACATACCATTGGCTCAAAAGTCATTTTGGATGCACCAGATGCAACTCCTAGGTGACGTGCGTCATTTCAAATCTCGTTCTGTCCATTTCGAGATAGTGTAAGTGTTGGTGCAAGATAGGGGCACAGTTCGTGCCAAACATAACATAGGCTTAGAAATTGTTTTGGACGCACCTGATGGTACTCCTATGTGACGAGGCTCAAGTGGAAGTTCAATTCAGTCCGTTTGGAGATAGTGCTATTTTTTACGCAATATATGTGCATGGTGTGCCCCGAACGTACCACAGGTTCAAAAATCATTTTGGACGCACCTGATGGAACTCCTAGATGACGTGGATCATGTGGAATCTCGTTTTGGTCCGTTTGGAGACAGTGTTAGTGTCGGTGCAAGATAGGTGCATGGTTTGCGCTGAATGTACCATAGGCACAGAAATTGTTTTGGACGCAACTGATGGCACTCCTAGGTTCAAGGCTCAAGAGGAAGCTCATTTCAGTCTGTTTGGAGATAATGCTAATCTTGACGCAAGATAGGTGCATGGTTTGTCTCAAACGTACCATGGCCTCGGAAACCATTTTGGACGCAGCGGATGGAACTCCTAGGTGACGTGAGTCATCTAGAATCTCGTTCCGATCCGTTTAGGGACAGTGTTAGTGTCGGTGCAATATAGGTGAATGGTTTGCGCCAAATGTACCATAAGCACAGAAATCGTTTTAGACGCACCTGATGGCACTCCTATGTTGTGAGGCTCAAGTGGAAGCTCAGTTCAGTCCTTTTGGAGATAGTGGTAATCTTAACACAAGATAGGTGTACGTTTGGGCCAAACATACCATGGCCTCGGAAACCATTTTGGTTGCAGCGGATGGAACTCCTAGGTGACGTGGGTCATCTGGAATCTCATTTTGGTCCGTTTAGAGATAGTGTTAGTGTCGGTGCAAGACAGGTGAATGGTTTGCGCCAAATGTACCATATGCTCCGAAATCATTTTGGGTGCACGCGATGGCATCCTATGTTATGAGGCTCAAGTGGAAGCTCATTTCAGTCCGTTTGGAGATAGTGCTAATCTTGATGCAAGAAAGGTGCATAGTTGTTGACACCTCTAATGCCACCTAAGCTAGGTTGTCATCCCCAGCATGACACCAAAGGTGATGGTACTAAAATATGCAAATGCTCCTCTGAAATAAATATGAAATCCGCAAGTGCATAGATAATACCGATGTAGCATTTTAACCGTGAGTAATCTAGGTATCATTATTTATATTTTTACCACTGGGAAGGGATGCTAAGGATAATGAGTAATGAGTATCACTGCATATACTAATGGAGAACATAACCATGTCTTTATCTCTCTTCTCATACAGGGTAAGTGTCACAAGATAAATAATATATATATGAATAATAATAAAGGATAACTGGTAAGCACATAGCCATATAATGATAAACATCTCAATAGACTACTCTAGATATATAGCACTAGCATGGATTAGGACGAACTATAGGGATAATCCTAAGTTATTCTAACTATAAAGTCAAAGCATACAATGATTAGTGCAATTACAATTGGCAATCATGGCAAGAAAAAGTTATATCTACGCATAGTGATATTACTAAGGAAGATATGGAACATAGCCGTCACTTCCCTATAATAGCTGTGCTCTGCCTGCCCTATACTCTAGAGGTGGACTACAGAGGACTCAACAGGACTATCACTCCCGCGTTCTACCACACGATCCGGAATATAGGGTGCAATCGCAGGTAAATATGGTATAGGCACCACACCTACACAATGTTTACCACTCACCCATGATATCAATGAGCAAGCGCTATACGATCCTATACTTGAATATAAGTCTGATCGAACTATGCCACGCATATAATCAAAGTAGACTAAGAACAATATAATTGAGAATATAATCAAATAGAGCAAAGTCAATATAATTGAGAATATAATCAAAGTATGCCAAGCTCATTTCAGTCTGTTTGGAGGTAGTGCTAATCTTGACGCAAGATAGGTGCATGGTTTGGGACGAAAGTACCATAGGCCTAGAAATCGTTTTGGACGCACCAGATTGAACTCCAAGGTGATGAGCGTCATGTGGAATCTCATTTCGGTCCATTTGGAGACAGTGTTAGTGTCAGTCAAGATAGTGCATGGTTTGCGCCAAAGAAGCCATGGGCTTAGAAATCATTTTGGACACACCAGATGGTACTCCTAGGTGATGAGGCTCAAGTTGAAGCTCGATTCAGTCCGTTTGGAGATAGTGCTAATCTTGATGCAAGATAGGTGCACAGTTCGCACGTAACACAGGCTCAGAAATTGTTTGGACACACTTGATGGAACTCCTAGCTAACGTGGATCACGTGGAATCTTGTTTCGGTCTGTTTGGAGACAGCGTTAGTTTCAATGCAAGATAGGCACACAGTGTATGCCAAACATACCACAGGCTCATAAATCATTTTGGACGCACCCAATGGTACTCCGAGGTGAGGAGGCTCCACTGGAATCAAGATTCAGTCCATTTGGAGATAGTGCTAATGTTGACGCAAGATAGGTGCACGGCTTGCGCTGAACGTATCATAGTCTTAGAAATTGTTTTGGATGCACCCGATGGAACTCCTAGTCATGTGGGTCATGTAGAATCTTGTTTCAGTCCATTTGGAGATAGTGTTAGTGTCGGTGCAAGATTGGTGCATGGTTTGCGCCAAACGTACCACAAGCTCAGAAATCATTTTGGATGCATCCGATGGCACTCCTAGGTTGTGAGGCTCAAGTGGAAGCTCGTTTCAGTCCATTTCGAGATAGTGCTCAACTTCACGCAAGATAGGTGCTCGGTTTGCGCTGAACGTACCATAGGCATGAATATCGTTTTAGACGCTCTGGATGCAGCTCCTAGGTGACGTGGGTCATGTGGAATCTCGTTCGGTCCATTTGGAGACAGTGTTAGTGTCTGTGCAAGGTACGTGCACAGTTTGCGTCAAACATAATATAGCCACAGAAATCGTTTTGGACACACCCAACGGTATTCCTAGGTGACAAGGCTCAAGTGGAAGCTCCATTTAGCATGGTTTGGAGATAGTGCTAATCTTGACGCAAGATAGGTGCACGATTTGTGCCGAATGTACCACAGGTTTAGAAATCATTTTGGACGCACCCGATGGAACTTCTAGATGACGTGGATCATGTGGAATCTCGTTTCGGTCCGTTTAGAGACAGTGTTTGTGTCGGTGCAAGATAGGTGCAAGGTTTGCGCCAAACGTACCACAGGCATAGAAATTATTTTGGACACAGCAGATGGCACTCCTAGGTTCGAGGCTCAAGAGGAAGCTCATTTTAGTTCGTTTGCAGGATAGGTGTGTGGTTTGGGCCAAATGTACCATCGCCTTGGAATCCATTTTGGACGCAGCAGATGGAACTCCTAGGTTACATGGGTCAATTGGAAACTCGTTTCGGTCCGCTTAGGTACAGTGTTAGTGTCGGTGCAAGATAGGTGAATGGTTTGCGGCAAATGTACCATAAGCACAGAAATTGTTTTAGACACACGTGATGGCAATCCTAAGTTGCGAGGCTCAAGTGGAAGCTCATTTCAGTCCGTTTGGGGATAGTGCTAATCTTGACGCAATATAGGTGCACGGTTTGGGCCAAACGTACCATGCCCTCGGAAATCATTTTGGACGCACCGGATGGAACTCCTAGGCACGTGGGTCATGTGGAATCTCTTTTCGGTCTATTTGCAGACAGTGTTAGTGTCATGCAAGATAGGTGAATGCTTTACGCCAAACGTACCATACGCTCAAAAATCATTTTGGATGCACCCGACAACACTCCGAGGTTGTGAGGCTCAAGTGCAATGTTATTTTAGTCTGTTTCGAGATAGTGCCGATCTTGACGTAAGATAGGTGTACGGTTTGTTCCGAATGTACCATTGGCTCAGAAGTTGTTTTGGATGCACCGGATGCAACTCCTAGGTGATGTGGGTCTTTGGAATCTCATTCAGTCCATTTTGAGATAGTGTAAGTGCCGGTGCAAGATAGGTGCATAGATTGTGCCAAACATAACATGGCCTCAGAAATCATTTTGGACGCACCTGATGGTACTCCTACGTGACGAGGCTCAAGTGAAAGCTCGATTCAGTCCGTTTGGAGATCATGCTAATCTTGAGGTAAGATAGGTGCACGGTTTGCGCCGAATGTACCACAGGCTCAAAAATCATTTTAGACGCACCCGATGGAACTCCTAGATGACGTGGATCGTGTGGAATCTTGTTTCGGTCCGTTTGGAGATAGTGTTAGTGTCGGTGCAAGATAGGTGAATGGTTTTGAACGCACTTGATGGCACTCCTAGGTTCGAGGCTCAAGTGGAAGTTCATTTCAGTCCGTTTGGAGATAGAGCTAATCTTGACGCCAGATAGGTGCATGGTTTGTCCCAAACGTACCATGGCCTCAGAAACCATTTTGGACACATTGGATGGAACTCCTAGGTGACGTGGGTAATCTAGAATCTCATTTTGGTCCATTTAGAGAGCGTTAGTGTCGGTGCAAGATAGGTGCACGGTTTGCACCAAACGTACCACAAGCTCAGAAATCATTTTTGGACGCACCGATGGCACTCCTAGGTTGCGAGGCTCAAGTGGAAGCTCATTTTAGTCCATTTTGAGATAGTGCTCACTTGACGCAAGATAGGTGCACCGGATGTCCTAGGTGACGTGGGTCATGTGGAATCTCGTTCGGACTGTTTGGAGGCAGTGTTAGTGTCTATGCAAGATATGTGCACAGTTCGCGCCAAACATAACATAGCCTCAGAAATCCTTTTGGACGCACCCGATGGTACTCCTAGGTGACGAGGATGAAGTGGAAACTTGCCGTTTGGAGATAGTGCTAATCTTGATGCAAGATAGGTGCACGGTTTGTGCCACACGTACAACAGGCTCAGAAATTGTTTTGGATGCACCTGATGAAACTCCTAGGCGACGTGGGCCATGTGGAATCTCGTTTTGGTCTGTTTGGAAACAGTGTTAGTGTCAGTGCAAGATAGGTGCACGGTTTACGCCAAATGTAATAAAGGCATATAAATCGTTTTGGACGCACCCGATGGCACTCCTAGGTTACGAGGCCCAAGTGGAAGCTCATTTCAGTCTGTTTGGAGATAGTGCTAATCTTGATGCAAGATAGGTGCACGGTTTGGGTCAATTGTACCATGGCCTCGAAAACCATTTTGGACGCAGTGGATGGAACTCCTAGGTGACGTGGGTCATCTGGAATCTCATTTCGGACCGTTTAGAGATAGTGTTAGTGTCGGTGCAAGACAGGTGAATGGTTTGCGCCAAACGTACCATATGCTCTGAAATGATTTTGGATGCACACGATGGCACTCCTAGGTTATGAGGCTTAAGTGGAAGCTTATTTCAGTCCGTCTGGAGATAGTGCTAATCTTGACCCAAGAAAGTTGCACGGTTTTGCCCAAACGTACCATGGCCTCGAAAACTGTTCTTGACACACCGGATGCAGCTCCTAGGTGACGTGGGTCGTGTGGAATCTCATTCGGTCTGTTTGGAGACAGTGTAAGTGTCGGTGCAAAATACGTGCACAGTTTGCGCCAAACATAATATAGCCTCAGAAATCATTTTAGACGCACCTGATGGTACACCTAGGTGACGAGACTCAAGTGGAAGCTCAATTTAGTCCTTCTGGAGATAGTGCTAATCTTGACGCAAGATAGGTGTATGGTTTGCGCCGAACGTACCACAGGCTCAGAAATTGTTTTGTATACACCCGATGGATATCCTAATTGACATGGGTCATGTGGAATCTCGTTTCGGTCCATTTGGAGATAGTGTTAGTGTCGGTGCAACATAGGTGCATAGTTTGCGCCACACATAACATCGGCACATAAATCGTTTTGGACACATCCAATGGCACTCCTAGTTTGCAAGGCCCAAGTGGAAGCTCATTTTAGTCCGTTTGGAGATAGTGCTAATGTTGACGCAAAATACGTGCCCAGTTTAGGCCAAATGTACCATGGCCTCAGAAACCATTTCGGACGCAGTGTATGGAACTCCTAGGTGACGTGGGTCATCTAGAATCTCGTTTCGGTCCATTTGGAGATAGTGTTGGTGTTAGTGCAAGATAGGAGCATGGTTTGCGTCAAACGTACCACAAGGTCAGAAATCATTTTGGACGCACGCGAGGGCACTCCTAGGTTGCGAGGCTCAAGTAGAAGCTCTTTTTAGTCCATTTTGAGATAGTGCACATCTTGACGCAAGATAGGTGCACGGTTTGCGCTGAACGTACAATTGGCTCGGAAATTGTTTTGGATGCACCGGATGTAGCTCCTAGGTGACGTGGGTCATGTGAAATCTCGTTCGATCTATTTGTAGATAGTGTGAGAGTTTGTGCAAGATACGTGCATAGTTTGCGCCAAACATAACATAGCCTAAGAAATCCTCTTGGACGCACCCGATAGTACTCCTAGGTGACGAGGCTCAGTGGAAGTTCGATTTAGTCTGTTCGGAGATAGTGCTAATCTTGATGCAAAATAGGTGCACGGTTTGCACCGAACGTACCATAGGCTCAGAAATTATTTTGGATGCACCCGATGGACGTTCCTGCATATTATGTTGATTATTTGCTTGCAAAATTAGACAACTTGAAGCAGGGTAGCAAGACTGTGAAACAATACTACCATAATTTTAAGATTTGTATCATGTTTGGTGGATTGGATGAATGCATGGAAGATGTTATGAGTAGATTCATGAGAGGGCTCAATTCTGAAATTCGAACCTTATTAATTAGCAAATCATATTACCATATTGGTCAATTGTTTTGTCTGGCTCTCAATGCTGAAAAAGAGATTCTATTATCTGTGAATACTTGCCAGAATGATGTGACCCATAATGTCCAAAATTTGTCCACTCTGCATGCTAATGAAGAGCAACAAATAGTGGAACCCACTACTGATTTTCTTTTGTCACAAAATGAATTACTCGCGGTTCCTTGTGATAAAGAGGAGTTGTGTGTTGATGATTCTTTTACTCCTATGCCACAAGTAGCAAATAAGTGTGATACTTTTGGTTTGGAACCATACAAATGTGCTGAAGATAAGCTTTTTCATCCTATTACATGTGCACAAGATGAACTGAATTTGCTGTCCTCTTTAAATACTTTGGGTTATATTGAATTTGATATTCTGTGTAATCTAAATTGTCTAAAAGAGAAACTTAAATTTGATTCTATTTTGCCAAGTTTTAATCATTGTTCGCTTCATGCAATTGGCAAATATGACAACAAAGGAGAATATTTGGTGCATAAAGTTTATATTTGCTCTAATCTGAAATATCCTTTTGGGCCACAATACCATGATCAAATTGAGGGCTGCACTAACACTAATGATGTCTTGCAAAGTTTTTCTAGTTTTTCCCAAATGCAACAGGATAAATATCAAGAAGGGGAGCACGGTTCACTTTTACCTACAACACATCCTCCAACAAAGGTCAAACCGAGGACGGTTTGCTGTCAAGAAGGGGAGAATGATGAGGACATCATTGGCTCAAATATGACCATGTCAACCACTTCTATACCAAAGGTGCAACCATTCTATATGAGGCTTATCATTGATGCATTTGATGAATTGGTGCTCCACCATAAAATGTGTATATTTTCATTTTCAGAATTACTTACATGGATCAAGGAAAGGTTTGATTGCACATGGAAAACATGGAAGGTTAATAAAGTTGATTGGGGACCAAATCCAAGTATTCCCAACGTCCTCCACCAGGACACAACGTCACTTTTGGTCCAAGGAAAGAAAGAGATCAAATCCAACACGTTTTGGGGCTGGATTCGGACTCCAGGACAGCTCCAACTTGTGATGTTCACCACGGTCGCATATGGACTCGGATTGGGACGTTCTAGCACTTTTTGGAAAGCTTATCAAGTCTATTTTCCAACGGATCTGGACTCATGGCTATATCTTATCCGATGCTTCCGCAATCGTCGGTTCAACGCCGGGGCCTTTTCTGCCTTTGGTGCTGTGTCACCCTATTTTGGGCTGATGGCCCATGTATCAAGTTGGGTTCATTAGGGACGTGTCCTAGGGTTGGAGAACGACCCCAACACCCCCTGGTCGTTCCCCTAGGTATTAATAAGGATTAGAGCCGCCACAAACAGATGGGGTTTTGTTTTGTTGAAAGTTTAGCCATTGCTACTTCCTTGTAGACGCGTGTGTCGACTAGACCATCCGTTCTACTCGATTCAGAACCCCAACTTTGTGATTTCAGATTGGTTTTCATCTCCATATTTGCAATTGAGTTGCTTGTTCTACTTGTTCTTGCTTGTTCCTCGATTGCTTGCAGGAATTACCCTAGTGGTTTGGTTGATCGTGTTCCACAAGATCGCGACGGCTGTTGGAGGTGGTGTATCGGTTGCTAAGGCGCAGCATCCTTGGATGGTTGTAGTCGGGCCATGAACGTCATCTCCATCCCCAAATTGAGTTATCCACCTTCTCTCATCGAAAGATCAGGATTCACCCTAGCGGGTTCATATCAGTTGGTATCGGAGCAAGGTTGATCGGTGAGAGACTTCTAGTTCTTTGCTGTTTTTAATCTCCGATGGTCCAGAAAAAGCCAAAACAAAATTAGTAGATTAGTTCTTCATAATCCCAAAACCCCTTTGAGCTTAATACTATTACTGCTTAGTTAGGGCTTATTGAATTAACGGTTGCATCGTCGTGCAAGTTGCTGGTCTTAGCGTCTAGTCGTTTAGAGTTTCGAGTTCTAGTCACGTTTCTGTCACCATCGCAGATTTGAGTTTATTTGTTTCTCTCTAGGAATCCGAGTGGATTTTCAAATTCCTTTGTTTTGTTTACCACCATTATCGTAGCCACGTCCTTGGAGGTTTCATCCACGTCCATATTTCCATCTACAAAAAGGAAATCCAACAAGATCAAGATAGAATTCGATTCGGAGTCCTGTTTTATCTTGAAAACAAAAGCACCATATTTCCTTTGTCAGGAGTCTGAATAGGGAGTTTAGATACAATCTGGAAACCTTAACTTGTCCTCTTTCCAACGGATCAGAGCTTGGTCCCAAATTCATTCTGAGCGCTTCGCAATTGCCCTGGAGATTTGCGCGTCTGCTGGTTTTGCAAAACAACCACTTGTTTCACTTTGCTACTGAATCACCCTTCCCAAGGAAACATTTAATTGCTGTAAGTAGCTTGTTATTTCTTGTTGCAAAATTTCAGTTTTGTGCTAGTTGAAAGAAAAAAAACAGAAGAAAAAAAAAAGACAGAAAGAAAGAAAAGAAAGAAAGAAAAGAAAGACAGAAAGAAAGAAAGAAAAGAAAGAGAAAGAAAAAGAGAAGAGTTTTTCTTTTGTTGTTATTCCTGTCCTTGTGATCCTTCTTTGTTGCTGCTCAGTGACTTCGTTTGTGTCCAGGCTCGCGTCTCTAGCATGTACTAGCCTAGGACCAGCATAATAACGTCGTTGAGCATTTGTTCAATTTGCTTGCAACTAATGTGGTTCTAGTACTTCCTTGCTTTAGCCCACCTATAGCTCCACATATTTCGACTACAGCTTGACAGGTGTTGTTGTTGCGGCACCGATACACTTCACTCCACGGTTGTAGACTTGTTGGTTGCCGTCACCTCCTGTTTGGCTTGGTAAGAACTTGTAAGGGCTTGTTTTAACAAGTTGAGTTTGAGAGAATTACATCTGACACATCCTAGTAGTTGATAGGAGGATACATATTATTTTTGTGTTTCTTGTTTCCTACTAATCATGGCAGGTGATATGGAGATTTTTGAGCTGTTGAAACTAGACCCTCATATTCAGGATGTCATTCAACACTTGCCATTATATGATGGTAAGTTTGATCCTCAAGCTTACATTGATTGGGAGTTAAAAGTAGACAATGAATTTGATGAGCATGACCTATCCGAGAAACAAAAGATTTGTATTGCCTCTAATATTTTGATTGAATATGCTTTGCTCGAATGGAAACACATTTGTAGGCACATCAAAGTTCCAGAATCTTGGAAAGACTTCAAATTTCTTTTTAGAGATGCATTCGTTCCTGCATATTATGTTGATTATTTGCTTGCAAAATTAGACAACTTGAAGCAGGGTAGCAAGACTGTGAAACAATACTACCATAATTTTAAGATTTGTATCATGTTTGGTGGATTGGATGAATGCATGGAAGATGTTATGAGTAGATTCATGAGAGGGCTCAATTCTGAAATTCGAACCTTATTAATTAGCAAATCATATTACCATATTGGTCAATTGTTTTGTCTGGCTCTCAATGCTGAAAAAGAGATTCTATTATCTGTGAATACTTGCCAGAATGATGTGACCCATAATGTCCAAAATTTGTCCACTCTGCATGCTAATGAAGAGCAACAAATAGTGGAACCCACTACTGATTTTCTTTTGTCACAAAATGAATTACTCGCGGTTCCTTGTGATAAAGAGGAGTTGTGTGTTGATGATTCTTTTACTCCTATGCCACAAGTAGCAAATAAGTGTGATACTTTTGGTTTGGAACCATACAAATGTGCTGAAGATAAGCTTTTTCATCCTATTACATGTGCACAAGATGAACTGAATTTGCTGTCCTCTTTAAATACTTTGGGTTATATTGAATTTGATATTCTGTGTAATCTAAATTGTCTAAAAGAGAAACTTAAATTTGATTCTATTTTGCCAAGTTTTAATCATTGTTCGCTTCATGCAATTGGCAAATATGACAACAAAGGAGAATATTTGGTGCATAAAGTTTATATTTGCTCTAATCTGAAATATCCTTTTGGGCCACAATACCATGATCAAATTGAGGGCTGCACTAACACTAATGATGTCTTGCAAAGTTTTTCTAGTTTTTCCCAAATGCAACAGGATAAATATCAAGAAGGGGAGCACGGTTCACTTTTACCTACAACACATCCTCCAACAAAGGTCAAACCGAGGACGGTTTGCTGTCAAGAAGGGGAGAATGATGAGGACATCATTGGCTCAAATATGACCATGTCAACCACTTCTATACCAAAGGTGCAACCATTCTATATGAGGCTTATCATTGATGCATTTGATGAATTGGTGCTCCACCATAAAATGTGTATATTTTCATTTTCAGAATTACTTACATGGATCAAGGAAAGGTTTGATTGCACATGGAAAACATGGAAGGTTAATAAAGTTGATTGGGGACCAAATCCAAGTATTCCCAACGTCCTCCACCAGGACACAACGTCACTTTTGGTCCAAGGAAAGAAAGAGATCAAATCCAACACGTTTTGGGGCTGGATTCGGACTCCAGGACAGCTCCAACTTGTGATGTTCACCACGGTCGCATATGGACTCGGATTGGGACGTTCTAGCACTTTTTGGAAAGCTTATCAAGTCTATTTTCCAACGGATCTGGACTCATGGCTATATCTTATCCGATGCTTCCGCAATCGTCGGTTCAACGCTGGGGCCTTTTCTGCCTTTGGTGCTGTGTCACCCTATTTTGGGCTGATGGCCCATGTATCAAGTTGGGTTCATTAGGGACGTGTCCTAGGGTTGGAGAACGACCCCAACACCCCCTGGTCGTTCCCCTAGGTATTAATAAGGATTAGAGCCGCCACAAACAGATGGGGTTTTGTTTTGTTGAAAGTTTAGCCATTGCTACTTCCTTGTAGACGCGTGTGTCGACTAGACCATCCGTTCTACTCGATTCAGAACCCCAACTTTGTGATTTCAGATTGGTTTTCATCTCCATATTTGCAATTGAGTTGCTTGTTCTACTTGTTCTTGCTTGTTCCTCGATTGCTTGCAGGAATTACCCTAGTGGTTTGGTTGATCGTGTTCCACAAGATCGCGACGGCTGTTGGAGGTGGTGTATCGGTTGCTAAGGCGCAGCATCCTTGGATGGTTGTAGTCGGGCCATGAACGTCATCTCCATCCCCAAATTGAGTTATCCACCTTCTCTCATCGAAAGATCAGGATTCACCCTAGCGGGTTCATATCACATCAGATGGAACTTCTAGGTGACGTGGGTCATGTGGAATCTCCTTTCAGTCGATTTGGAGACAGTATCAGTGTCGGTGCAAGAGAGGTGCACGGTTTGGGCCGAACGTACCACAGGCTTAGAAAATCATTTTGGACGCACATGATTGAACTCCTAGGTGACGTGGGTCGTGTCGATTCTTGTTTCGATCCAATTAGAGATAGTGTTAGTATCGGTGCAAGATTGGTGCACGGTTTACACCAAACATACTATAGGCCCAAAAATCATTTTGGAGGCATCCGATGGAACTCCTAGGTGACGAGACTCATGTGCAAGCTCGATTTAGTCCATTTGAAGAAATTGCTAATCTTAACGCAGGATAGTTGCACGGTTTGGGCCGAACATACTAGAGGCTCGGAAATCATTTTGGACGCACCGGATGGAACTCCTAGGTGACATGGGTCACGTGGAATCTCGTTTCAGTCCGTTTGTAGACAGTGTTAGTATCGGTGCAAGATAGGTGCATAGTTTGCGCCAAACGTACCATAGGCTCAGAAATAATTTTGGACGCACCCGATGGTACTCCTTGGGATCAGACTCAAGTGGAAGCTTGACTCAGCCGTTTGGAGATAGTGCTAAGCTTGCACAAGATAGGAGCATGGTTTGGGCCAAACATACCAGAGGCTCGTAAATCATTTTGGACACACTGGATGGAACTCTTAGGTGACGTGGGTCATGTGGAATCTCGTTTTGGTCCGTTTGGAGACAACGTTAGTGTCGGTGCAAGATAGGTGCATGGCTTGCGCCAAACGTACCATAGGCTCAAAAACCATTTTAGAAGCACCCGATGGTACTCCTAGGGGACGAGGCTCAAGTGGAAGCTTGATTGAGACCGTTTAGAGATAGTGCTAATCTTGACGCAGGATAGGTGTATGGTTTGGGCCGAACGTACCAGAGGCTCGACAATCACTTAGATGCACCAGATGGAACTTCTAGGTGACATGGGTCTTATGGAATCTCCTTTTGGTCCATTTGAAGACAGTGTTAGTGTCGGTGCAAGATAGGTGCACTGTTTGGGCCGAACGTACCACAGGCTAAGAAAATCATTTTGGACGCACATGATTGAACACCTAGGTGACGTGGGTCATGTGGAATCTCATTTCGGTCCATTTGGAGACAGTGTCAGTGCAAGATAGGTGCGAGGTTTGCGCCAAACGTTCCACAGGCTCATAAATCATTTTGGACGCACCCGACTGTACTCCTGACTAATGGGGCTCATGTGGAAGCTTGATTCACTCTGTTTGGAGATAGTGCTAATCTTGATGCAAGATAGGTGCACAGTTTGGGCCGAATGTACCAGAGGCCCGGTAATCATTTTGGATGCACTGGATGGAACTTCTAGGTTACGTGGGTCATGTGAAATCTCCTTCCAGTCCATTTGGAGACAGTGTTAGTGTCGGTGCAAGATAGGTGCAAGGTTTGGGCTGAACATACCACAGGCTTAGAAAATCATTTTACACACACATGATGGAACTCCTAGGTGACGTGGGTCATGTGGAACCTTGTTTCGATCTGTTTGTGGACAGTGATAGTGTCGGTGCAAGATAGGTGCAGGGTTTGCGCCAAACGTACCATAGGCTCAGAAATCATTTTGGACGCACCTGATGGTGCTCCTAGGGGACGAGGCTCAAGTGGAAGCTTGATTCAGTCCATTTGGAGATATTGCTAATCATGACACAGGATAGTTGCATGGTTTGGGTCGAACATACCAGAGGCTAAGAAATCATTTTGGATGCACCAGATGGAACTTCTAGGTGACATGGGTCATGTGGAATCTCGTTTCGGTCGATTTGGAGACAGTGTTAGTGTTGGTGCAATATATGAGCACGGTTTGCGCCAAACGTACCATAGGCTCAGAAGTCATTTTGGATGCACCCGATGGTACTCCAAGGTGACGTGGCTCAAGTGGAAGCTTGATTTACTCCATTCAGAGATTGTGCTAATCTTGATGCAAGATAGGTGCATAGTTTGGGCCAAACGTACAAGAGGGTCGGAAATCATTTTGGATGCACCGGATGGAACTCCTAGGGGACGTGGGTCATGTGGAATCTCCTTTCGGTTCGTTTGGTGATAGTTTTAGTGTCGGTGCAAGATAAAAGCACGGTTTGGGCTAAACATACCATAGGCTTAGAAAATCATTTTGGACACACATGATGGAACTCCAAGGTGACGTGTGTCAGGTGAAATCTCATTTCGGTCCGTTTGGAGACAGTGTTAGTGTCGGTGCGAGATAGGTGCAAGGTTAGGGCTGAACATACCACAGGCTTAGAAAATCGTTTTGCATGCACATGACGGAACTCCTATGGGACATGGGTCATGTGGAATCTTGTTTCGATCCATTTGGAGACAGTGTTAGTGTGGGTGCAAGATAGGTGCAGGGTTTGCGCCAAACATACCACAGGCTTAGAAATCGTTTTGGACGCACCCGGTGGTACTCCAACGTGACGAGGCTCAAGTGGAAGCTTGATTCAGTCCGTTTGGAGATATTGCTAATCTTGATAATGGATAGTTGCACGGATTGAGCCGAACACACCAAAGGCTCGAAAATTATTTTGAATGCACCGGATGGAACTCCTAGGTGACATGGGTCATGTGGAATCTCGTTTCAGTCCGTTTGGAGACAGCGTTAGTGTCGGTGCAAGATATAGCATGCTTTGCGCCAAACTTACCATAGGCTCAAAAATCATTTTGGGCGCACCTAATGGTACTCCTAGGTGACGTGGCTCAAGTGGAAGCTTGATTTAGTCCGTTTGGAGATAGTGCTAATCTTGACGCAAGATAGGTGCACAGTTTGGGCTGAACGTACCAGTGGCTCAGAAATCATTTTGGACGTACCGGATGGAACTCCTTGGTGACATGGATCATGTGGAATCTCCTTTTTGCTTCGTTTGGAGACAGTTTTAGTGTCAGTGCATGATAGGCGTGCAGTTTGCACCAAACGTACCATAGGCTCAGAAATCATTTTGGATGCACCCGATGGTACTCCTAGGTGACGAGACTCAAGTGGAAGCTTGACTCAGGCCATTTGGAGATAGTACTAATCTTGACACAGGATAGGTGCACGGTTTAGGCTGAACGTATCAGTGGCTCGGAAATCATTTTGGACGAACCGGATGGAACTCCTAGGTGACGTGGGTCATGTGGAATCTCCTTTTAGTGCGTTCGGAGACAGTGTTAGTGTCTATGATAGTTGCACGGTTTGGGCCGAACATACTAGAGGCTTGGAAATCATTTTGGATGCACCGGATGGAAGTCCTAGGTGATGTGGGTCATGTGGAATCTTGTTTCGGTCCGTTTGGAGATAGTGTTAGTGTTAGTGCAAGATATTGGCACGGTTTGCGCCAAACGTACCAGAGGCTCAGAAATCATTTTGGACGCACCCGATGATACTCCAAGGTGACGTGGCTCAAGTGGAAGCTCGATTTAGTCCGTTCAAAGATAGTGCTAATCTTGACGCAAGATAGGTGCATAGTTTGGGCCGAACGTACCAGAGGCTCGAAAATCATTTTGGAGGCATCGGACGGAACACCTGGGTGACATGGGTCATGTGGAATCTCCTTTCGGTTCATTTGGAGATAGTGTTAGTGTCGGTGAAAGATAGGTGCATGGTTTCGGCTAAACATACCACAGGCTTAGAAAATCGTTTTGGACACACATGATGGAACTCCTAGGTGATGTGTGTCAGGTGGAATCTGGTTTCGGTCCGTTTGGAGACAGTGTTAGTGTTGGTGCAAGATAGGTGCAGGGTTTGCACCAAACATACCATAGGCTCAAAAATCGTTTTGGACGCACCTGACATTACTGCTAAGTGATGAGGCTCAAGCGGAAGCTTGATTCACTCCATTTGGACCTAGTGCTATACAAGATAGGTGCACGGTTTGGGCCAAACATTCTAGAGGCTCAGAAATCATTTTGGACACACCAGATGGAACTCCTAGGTGACATGAGTCATGTGGAATCTCGTTTCAGTCCGTTTGGAGATAGTGTTAGTGTCAGCGCAAGATAGGTGCACGGTTTGCGCCAAACGTACCATAGGCTCAGAAATCATTTTGGACGCACCCGATGGTACTCCTAGGTGACGAGGCACAAGTGGAAGCTTGATTCAGTCCATTTGGAGATAGCGCTGATGTTGACACAAGATAGGTGCACGGTTTGCGCCAAACGTACCATAGGCTCATAAATTGTTTTGGATGGACCCGCTGGAACTCCTAGGTGACGTGGGTCATGTGGAATCTTGTTTTGGTCCGTTTGGAGATAGTGTTAGTGTCAATGCAAGATAGACGTAGGGATTGCGCCAAACATACCATAGGCTCAGAAATTGTTTTGGACACACCCGATGGAACGCATAGGTGACGTGGGTCATGTGGAATCTAGTTTCGATCCGTTTGGAGACATTGTTAGTCTCAGTGCAAGATAGATGTAGGGTTTGCGCCAAACGTACCACATGCTCAGAAATTGTTTTGGACGCACCCGATGGTACTCCTAAGTGATGAGGCTCAAGTGGAAGCTTGATTCCATTTGGAGATAGTGCTAATCTTGATGCAAGATAGGTGCACGGTTTGGGTTGAACGCACCAGAGGCTCAGAAATCATTTTGGACGCACTGGATGGAACTCCTAGGTGACATCGTTCATGTGGAATCTTGTTTCGGTCCGTTTGGAGACAATGTTAGTGTTGGTGCAAGATAGGTGCATGGTTTGGTCTGAACATACGCCAGGCTTAGAAAGTCATTTTGGACGCACATGATGGAACTCCTAGGTGACATGGGTCATGTGGAATCTTGTTTCGGTCCGTTTAGAGATGGTGTTAGTGTCGGTGCAAGATAGGTGCACGGTTTGCGCCAAACATACTATAGGCTCAGAAATCAGTTAGGTGGCACCCGATGGAACTCCTAGGTGACAAGACTCTAGTGTAAACTCGATTCAATCGGTTTGGAGATATTGCTAATCCTAACGCTGGATAGTTGCACGGTTTAGGCCGAACATACCAGAGGCTCATAAATCATGTTGGACGCACTGGATGGAACTTCTAGTTGACATGAGTCATGTGAAATCTCGTTTTGGTCCGTTTGGAGCCAATGTTAGTGTCAGTGCAAGATAAATGCATGGTTTGCGCCAATCGTACCATAGGCTTAGAAATTATTTTGGACGCACCTGATGGTACACCTAGGTGATGAGGCTCAAGTGGAAGCTTGATTCAGTCCGTTTGTAGATAGTGCTAACCTTGACGCAAGATAGGTGCACGGTTTGTGTCGAACGTACCAGAAGCTCAAAAATTGTTTGGACGCACCCGATGGAACTCCTAGGTGACGTGGGTCATGTGGACTCTCGTTTCGGTCTGTTTGGAGACAGTGTTAGTGTCGGGGCAAGACAAATGTTGGGTTTGCGCCAAACGTACCACATGCTCAGAAATCGTTTTAGACGCACCAGATTGAACTCCTAGGTTATGTGGGTCATGTGGAAGCTTGATTGAGTCTATTTGTAGATAGTGCTAATCTTGACACAAGATAGGTGCATGGTTTGGGCTGAACATACCAGAGGCTCGGAAATCATTTTGGATGCACCGGATGGAACTTCTAGGTGACGTGGGTCATGTGGAATCTCCTTTCGGTCCATTTGGAGACAGTGTCAGTGTCGGTGCAAGATAGGTGCACTGTTTGGGCCAAACGTACCGTAGGCATAAAATTGTTTTTTATGCACATGATGGAAGTCCTAGGTGATGGGGCTCTAGGGGAAGCTTGATTCACTTTGTTTGGAGATAGTTCTAATCTTGATGCAAGATAGGTGCATAGTTTGGGCCGAATTACCAGAGGCTCGAAAATCATTTTGGACGCATCAGATGGAACTTCTGGGTGACGTGGGTCATGTGGAATCTCTTTTCGGTCCATTTGGAGACAGTGTCAATGTCGGTGCAAGATAGGTGCACAGTTTCACCGAATGTTCCATAGGCTTAGAAAATCATTTTGGACGCAAATAATGGAACTCCTAGGTGACGTGGGTCATGTGCAATCTCGTTTTAGCTCATTTAGAGATAGTGTTATTGTCGGTGCAAGATAGGCGCACAGTTTGCGCCAAACATACTATAGGCTCAGAAATCATTTCGAAGGCACACGATTGAACTCCTAGGTGACTAGACTCAAGTGCAAGCTTAATTCAGTCCGTTTGGAAATATTGCTAATCTTGACGTAGGATAGTTGCATAGTTTGGGCCGAACAAACCAGAGGCTCGAAAATCATTTTGGGTGCACAGGAGGGAACTCCTAGGTGACATGGGTCATGTGGAATCTCGTTTCGGTCTGTTTGGAGATAATGTCAGTCTCGGTGTAAGATAAGTGCACGGTTTGGGCCAAATGTAGCATAGGCTCATAAATCATTTTGGACGCACCCGATGGTACTCCTAGGTGATGAGGTTCAAGTGGAAGCTTGATTCAGTCAGTTTGGAGATAGTGCTAACCTTGACGCAAGATATGTGCACGGTTTGGGCGTAACGTACCAGAGGCTCAGAAATCATTTTGGACGCATCGGATGGAACTCTAAGGTGACATGGGTCATGTGGAATCGCCTTTTGGTCCGTTTGGAGACAGTGTTAGTGTCAGTGCGAGATAGGTGCACGGTTTGGGCCGAACATGCCACAGGCTTAGAAAATCATTTTGGACGCACATGATGGAACTCCAAGGTCATGTGGGTCATGTGGAACCTCGTTTCGGTCCGTTTGGAGACAGTGTTAGGGTCAGTGCAAGATAGGTGCACGGTTTGCGCCAAACGTACCATAGGCTCAGAAATCGTTTTAGACGCACCCGATGGTACTCCTAGGTGACGAGGCTCAAGTGTAAGCTTGATTGAGTCCGTTTGGAGATAGAGCTAATCTTGACGCAAGATAGGTGCACGATTTGGGCCGAAAGTACCAAAGGCTCAGAAATCGTTTTGGATGCACCGAATTGAACTTCTAGGTGATGTGGTTCATGTGGAATCTCATTTTGGTCCATTTGGAGACAGTGTTAGTGTCAGTGCAAGATAGGTGCACTATTTGGGCCGAGCGTACTAGAGGCTTGAAAAATCATTTTGGATGCACATGATGGAACTCCTAGGTGATGTGGGTCATGTGGAATCTTGTTTCGGTCCATTCGGAGACAGTGTTAGTTTCTGTGCAAGATAGGTGCACGGTTTGTGCCAAACATATTATAGGCTCGGAAATTGTTTTGGAGGCACCCGATGGAACTCCTAGGTGACGAGACTCAAGTGCAAGCTCGATTTAGTCCATTTGGACATATTGCTAATCTTGACGTAAGATAATTGCATGGTTTGGCCCAAACAAACTAGAGGCTCAGAAATCATATTGGACGCACCGGATGGAACTCCTAGGTGACATGGGTCATGTGGAATCTCGTTTCGGTCCATTTGGAGAACGTTAGTGTCGGTGCAAGATAGGTGCATAGTTTGCGCCAAACATAGCATAGGCTGAGAAATCATTTTGGACGCACATGTGGTACTCCTAGGTGACGTGGCTCTAGTGGAAGCTCGATTCAGTTCGTTCTGAGATAGTGCTAATGTTGACGCAAGATAGGTGCACGGTTTGCACCGAACGTACTAGAGGCTCAAAAATCATTTTGGATGCACCGGATCGAACTACTAGGTGACGTGGGTGATGTGGAATCTCATTTCGGTCCGTTTGCAGATAGTGTGTGTCGGTGCAAGATAGGTGCACGGTTTGCGCCAAACATACCATAGGCTCAAAAATCATTTTAGACGCACAAAGTGGTACCCTTAGGTGACGAGGCTCAAGTGGAAGCTCGATTTAGTTCGTTCGGAGATAGTGCTAATCTTGACGGAAGAAAGGTGCACGGTTTGCGCCAATCGTACCACAGGCTCAGAAATCGTTTTGGATGTACGCAATGGAACTCCTAGGTGACGTGGGTCATGTGGAATCTTGTTTTGATCCGTTTGGAGACAATGTTGGTGTCGGTGCAAGATAGGAACACGATTTGTGCCAAAGGTACCATAGGCTCGGAGATCATTTTTGGACGCACTCGTTGATACTCCTAGCTGACGAGACTCAAGTGGATACTTGATTCAGTTCGTTTGGAGATAGTGCTAATCTTGATGCATGATAGGTGCATGGTTTGCGCCGATCGTACGATAGGCTCAGAAATCATTTTGGACGAACCCAATAAAACTCCAATGTAATGAGGCTCAACTGGAAGCTCGATTCAGTCCGTTTGGAGATAGTGCTAATCTTGACGCAAGATAGGTGCACGGTTTGCACCGAACATACCATAAGCTCAACTCGTTTTGGACACACCCGATGGAACTCCTAGGTGGCGTCGGTCATGTGGAATCTCGCTTTGGTATGTTTGGAGACAGTGTTAGTGTTGGTGCAAGATCGGTGCAGGGTTTGCGCCAAACATACCATAGGCTCAGAAATCGTTTTGTACGCAGCCGATGGTACTCTTAAGTGATGAGGCTCTAGTGGAAGCATGATTTAGTCCACTTGAACATAGTGCTAATCCTGACGCAAGATAGGTGCCCGGTTTGCACCAAATGTACCACAGGCTCAAAAATCATTTTAGACACAACCGATGGAACTCCAAGATGACGTGGATCATGTGGAATCTTGTTTTGGTCCGTTTGGAGATAGTGCTAGTGTCAGTGCAAGATGGTGCACGGTTTGCACCAAATGTATCATAGGCTTAAAAATTGTTTCGGAGACACTCGATGGTACTCCTAGGTGATGAGGCTTAAGTGGAAGCTCGATTCAGTCTGTTTGTAGATAGTGCTAATCTAGACGCAAGATAGGTACACAGTTTGGGCCGAACGTACTAGAGGCTCGAAAATTGTTTTGTATGCACCGGATGGAACTGCTAGGTGACATGGGTTATGTGGAATCTCATTTAGAACCGTTCAGAGACAGTGATAGTGTCAGTACAATGTAGGAGCAAGACTTGCGCCAAAGGTACCATAGGCCCTAAAATCATTTTGGACGTAGCCGATGGTACTTCAAGGTAAGGAGGCTCGAGTGGAAGCTCGATTTAGTTCGTTTGGAGGCAGTGCTAATCTTGACGCAGGATTGGTGCACGGTTTGCACTGAACCTACCACACGCTCAGAAATCGTTTTGGACGCACCCGATGGAACTCCTAGGTGACGTGGGTCTTGTGGAATCTCATTTTGATCTGTTTGGAGATAGTGTTAGTGTTAGTGTTAGTGCAAGATAGGTACATAGTTTGCGCCAAACATACCATAGCCTTAGAAGTAATTTTGGATGAACTCGGTGGTACTCCTAGGTGACGACGCTCAAGTGGAAGCTCGACTCAGTCTGTTTGGAGATAGTGCTAATCTTGACGCAAGATAAGTGCACGGTTTAGGCTAAACGTACTAGAGGCTCAGAAATCATTTTGTATGCACAGGATGGAACTCCAAGGTGACATGGGTCTTGTGGAATGTCGTTTCGGTCCATTTGGAGACAGTGTAAGTGTCAGTGCAAGATAGATGCACAGTTTGTGCCAAACATACCATTGGCTCAGAAGTCATTTTGGACGAACCTGGCGGTACTCCTAAGTGACGAGGCTCAAGTGGAAGCTTGATTCAGTTCGTTTGGAGATAGTGCTAATCTTGTAGCAAGATAGTTGCATGTTTTCACCGAATGTACCATAGTCTCAGAAATCATTTTGGACGCACCCGATGTAACTCTTAGGTGACGTGGGTCTAGTGAAATCTCATTTTGGTTCATTTGGAGACAGTGTTAGTGTCGGAGCAAGATAGGTGCAGGGTTTGCGCCAAACATACGACAGGTTTAGAAATCAATTTGGACATAATCGATGGTACTGCTATGTGATGAGGCTCAAGTGGAAGCTTGGTTTAGTCCGTTTGGAGATAGTGCTAATCCTAAAGGTGCCCGGTTTTACGCCAAATGTTCCACAGGCTCAGAAATCATTTTGGACGCACCTGATGGAACTCCTAGGTGATGTGGGTCTTATGGAATCTCATTTTGGTCTATTTGGAGACAGTGTTAATGTCGGTGCAGGATAGGTGCACGGTTTGCGCCAAACGTACCATAGGCTCAGAAATCGTTTTGGAGACACGCAATGGTACTCCTTGGCCGTGAGGCTCAAGTGGAAGGTCGATTCAGTCCGTTTGGAGATAGTGCTAATCTAGACGCAATATAGTTGCATAGTTTGCACCGAACGTACCACAGGCTCAGAAATTGTGTTGGATTCCACCTGATGGAACTCCTAGGTGACGTGGGTCTTGTGGAATCTCATTTTGGTCTGTTCAGAGACGATGTTAGTGTCAGTGCAAGATACGTGCAAGGTTTGCGCCAAACATACCATAAGCTCTGAAATTATTTTGGATGCACCCGATGGTACTCCTATGTGATGAGCCTCAAGTGGAAGCTTGATGTAGTCCGTTTGGAGAGAGCTAATCCTGACGCAAGATAGGTGTCCGGTTTACGCCAAATGTTCCATAGGCTCATAAATCGATTTGGATGCACCCGATGGAAGTCCTAGGTTACATTGGTCATTTGGAATCTCGTTTTGGTCCATTTGCAAACAGTGTTAGTGTCAGTGCAAGACAGGTGCAGGGTTTGCGCCAAACTTACCGTAGGCTCAGAAATTGTTTTGGACACACCCAATGGAAACCCCTAGGTGACGTGGTCTTGTGTAATCTCGTTTCGGTCCATTTGGAGACAATGTTAATGTCGGTGAAATATAGGCGCACGGTTTGCGCCAAACATACCATAGGCTCATAAATCATTTTGGAGACACGCAATGGTACTCCTAGCTGACAAGGCTCAAGTGGAAGGTCGATTCAGTCTGTTTGGAGAAGGTGCTAATCTAGACGCATGATAGGTGCACGGTTTGGGCTGACACATATATACTGGAGGCTCCGAAATCGTTTTCTACGCACCGGATGGAACTCCTACGACCTGTTCGGAGATAGTGTTAGTTTCAGTGCATGATAGGAGCATGATTTGCGCCAAATGTACCATAGGCTCAGAAATCGTTGTGGACGCAGCTGATGGTACTCCAAGGTAATGAGGCTCAAGTGGAAGCTCAATTCTGTCTGTTTGGAGGTAGTGCTAATCTTGATGCAAGATAGGCGCACGGTTTGCGCCGAACCTACCATAGGCAAAGAAATCATTTTGCACACACCCGATGGAAGTCCTAGGTGGCGTGGGTCTTGTGCAATTGTGTTTTGGTCCATTTGGAGACAGTGTTAGTGTCAGTGCAAGATAGATGCACAGTTTGCGCCAAACTACCATAGGCTTAGAAATCATTTTGGACACACTCGATGGAACTCCTTGATGGCATGGGTCATGTGGAATCTCGTTTCGGTCCATTTGGAGATAGTGTTAGTGTCGGTGCAAGATACGTGCATGCTTTGTGCCAAACGTAGCATAGGCTCAGAAATCGTTTCGGACGCAACGATGTTACTCCAAGGTAATGAGGTTCGAGTGGAAGCTCGATTCAGTCCATTTAGAGATAGTGCGAATCTTGACACAAGATAGGTGCACAGTTTGAACCGAACATACCACAGGCTTAGAAATCATTTTCGACACACCCAATGAAACTCCTAGGTGACATGGTCATGTGGAATCTTGTTTCGGTCCGTTTGGAGACAGTGTTAGTGTCGGTGCAAAATAGGTGCACGATTTGTGCCAAATGTACCATAGGCTCAGAAATCAGTTTGGATGCAATGATGTTACTCCAAGGTAAAGAGGCTCAAGTGGAAGCTCGATTCAGTTGATTTTGAGATAGGGCTAATCTTGACGCAATATAGGTGCACAGTTTGCAACAAACATACCATAGGCTCAAAACTCATTGTGGACGCACCCGATGGAACTCCTTGGGGACGTGGGTCTTATGGAATCTCATTTTGGTCCATTTGGAGACAGTGTTAGTGTCAGCGCAAGATAGGTGCAGGGTTTGTGCCAGACATACGACAGGTTCATAAATCATTTTGGACGCACTCGATGGTACTCCTATGTGATGAGGTTTGAGTGGAAGCTTGATTTTGTCCATTTGGAGATAGTGCTAATCCTGAGGCAAGATAGGTGCCCGGTTTGCGCCAAACATACCACAGCCTCAGAAATCATTTTGGATGCACCCAATGGAACTCCTAGGTGACGTGGGTCATGTGGAATCTCGTTTTGGTCGATTTGGAGACAGTGCTGTGTCAGTGCAAGATAGGTGCACGGTTTGCGCCAAACGTATCATAGGCTCTGAAATCATTTTGGATGCTCCCGATGGTACTCCAAGGTAATAACGCTCAAGTGGAAGCTCGATTTAGTCCGTTTAGAGGAAGTGCTAATCTTGACGCAAGATAGGTGCATGGTTTGCGCGAAACGTACCACAGGCCAAGAAATTGTTTGGACGCACCCGATGGAACTCCTAAGTGACGTGGGTCTTGTGGAATCTTGTTTTAGTCCGTTTGGAGACAGGTGTTAGGTGCAGCGCCAAGATAGGTGGCAGGGTTTGCGGCCAAACATATGACAGGTTCAGAAATTGTTTTGGACACACCCGATGGTACTCCTATGTGATTGAGGCTCAAGTGGATGCTTGATTTAGTCCATTTAGAGATAGTGCTAATCCTAATGCAAGATAGGTGCCCGGGTTTATGCCGAATGTTCCACAGGCTCAGAAATCGATTTGGACGCACCCGATGAAACTACTAGGTGACGTGGGTTATGTGGAATCTTGTTTTGGTCCATTTGGAGGTAGTGTTAGTGTCAGTGCAAGATAGGTGCAGGGTTTGCGCCAAACATACTGTAGGCTCATAAATCGTTTTGGACGCACCCGATGGAACTCCTAGGTGATGTGGGTCTTGTGGAATCCAGTTTTGGTCTGTTTGGAGAAAGTGGTAGTGTCGGTGCAAGATAGGTGACGGTTTGCGCCAAACGTACCATAGGCTTAGAAATCATTTTGGAGACATCCAATGGTACTCCTAGGTGACGAGACTCAAGTGGAAGCTCGATTCAGTCTGTTTAGAGATAGTGCTAATCTAGACGCAAGATAGGTGCACGGTTCGGGCCGAATCTACTAGAGGCTCGGAAATCATTTTGTACGCACTAGATAGAACTACTAGGTGATGTGGGTTATGTGGAATCTCATTTCGAAGCGTTCGGAGACAGTGTTAGAGTTAGCGCAAGATAGGAGCATGATTTGCGCCAAACGTACCACTGGCTCAGAAATCATTTTGGATGCACCAGATGGTAGTCCTAGGTAATGAGGCTCAATTGGAAGCTCGATTTAGTCCGTTTGGAGGTAGTACTAATCTTGACGCAAGATAGGTGCACGGTTTACGCCGAATGTACCACAGGCTCAGAAATCATTTTGGACACACCCAACGGAAGTCCTAGGCGATGTGGGTCATGTGGAATCCTGTTTTGGTCTGTTTGGAGACAGTGCTAGTGTCGGTCCAAGATAGGTGCACGGTTTGCGCCAAATGTACCATATGCTCAGAAATCATTTTGGAGACACCCAATGGTACTCCTAGGTGACAAGGCTCAAGTGGAAGCTTGACTCATTCTGTTTGGAGATAGTGCTAATCTTGATGCAAGATAGGTGCCCGGTTTACGCCGAATGTACCACAGGCTCTGAACTCATTTTGAACGCATTTGATGGAACTCCTAGGAGACGTAGGTCATGTGGAATCTCATTTTGGTCCATTTGGAGACAGTGTTAGTGTCGGTGCTAGAAGGTGCAGGGTTTGCGCCAAACATACCATGGCTCAGAAATCATTTTGGACGCAGCCGATGGTACTCCTAATTGATGAGGCTCAAGTGGAAGCTTGATTTAGTCCATTTGGAGATAGTGCTAATACTGACGCAAGGTAGTTCCACGGTTTTCACCAAACATACCCCAGGCTCAGAAATTGTTTTCGATGCACCCGATGGAACTCCTAGGTGACGTCGATATTGTGGAATCTCGTTTCGGTCTATTTGGAGACAGTGTTAGTGTCGGTGCAAGATCGGTGCCGGGTTTGCGCTGAACATACCATAGGTTCATAAATCATTTTGGACGCACCCGATGGTACTCCTAACTGATGGGGCTCAAGTGGAAGCTTGATTTAGTCCGCTTGGAGATAGTGCTAATCCTAACGCAAGATAGGTGCTTGGTTTATGCCAAACGTACCATAGGCTTAGAAATCATTTTGGACGCACCCAATGGCCTAGGTGAATGTGGGTCATGTGGAATCTCGTTTTGGTCCGTTTGGAGACGGTATTAGTGTCGGTGCAAGATAGGTGCAGGGTTTGCACCAAACATACCGTAGGCTCAAAAATCATTTTATTCGCACCTGATGGTACTCCTAGGTGATGGGGCTCAAGTGGATGCTCGATTCAGTTCATTTGATGATAGTGTAATCTTGACGCAAGAAAGGTGGACGGTTTGCGTTGAACGTACTAGAGGCTCAGAAATCATTTTGTATGTACCAGATGGAACTACTAGGTGACGTGGGTCTTGTGGATTCCCGTTTCGGTCAATTTGGAGACAGTGCAAGTGTCGGTGCAAGATGGGTGCACAGTTTGTGCCAAACGTACCATAGGCTCAAATCATTTTGGACACACCTAGTGGTACTCCTAGGTGACGAGGCTCAACTGGAATCTCGATTTTATTTGTTTGGAGATAGTGCTAATCTTGATGCAAGATAGGTGCACGGTTTGCGTTGAACGTACTAGAGGCTCAGAATCATTTTGTACGCACCAGATGGAACTCCTAGGTGACATGGGTCACGTGGAATCACCTTTCAGTTTGCGCCAAATGTACCATAGGCTCAGAAATCATTTTGCACGCACCCGATGGTACTCCTAGGTGACGAGGTTCAAGTGGAAGCTTGATTGAGTCAGTTTGGAGATAGTGCTAACCTTGATGCAAGATAGGTGCACGGCATGGGCGTAACGTACCAGAGGCTCGGAAATCATTTTAGACACACCAAATGGAACTCTTAGGTGACGTGGGTCATGTGGGATTCGTTTGGAGACAATGTTAGTGTCGGTGCGAGATAGGTGCACGGTTTGGGCCGAACATACCATAGGCTTAGAAAATTATTTTGGACGCACATGATGGAACTCCTAGGTGACGTGGGTTATGTGGAACCTCATTTTAGTTCGTTTGGAGTAGTGTTAGGGTCGGTGCAAGAGAGGTGCATCGTTTGCGCCAAACATACGATAGGCTAAGAAATCGTTTTAGACGCACCTGATGGTACTCTTAGGTGATGAGGCTCAAGTGGAAGCTTGATTGAGTCCGTTTGGAGATAGTGCTAATCTTGACGCAGGATAGGTGCACGGTTTGGACTGAACATACCAGAGGCTCGAAAATCACTTAGATGCACCAAATGGAACTTCTAGGTTATGTGGGTCTTGTGGAATCTCCTTTCGGTCCATTTGGAGATAGTGTTAGTGTTAGTGCAAGATAGGTGCACTGTTTGGGCCGAACGTACCACACGCTAAGAAAATCATTTTGGACGCACATGATTGAACACCTAGGTGACATGGGTCATGTGGAATCTCATTTTGGTCCATTTGGAGACAGTGTCAGTGCAAGATAGGTGCGAGGTTTGTGCCTGTCAAGATTAGCTTAGAGATCATTTCGACGCACTCGGTGATACTCCTAGCTGACGAGGCTCAAGTGGATGCTGGATTCAGTTTGTTTGGAGATAGTGCTAATGTTAACGCAGGATAGGTGCATGGTTTGCGCCGATCATACCACAGGGTCAGAAATCATTTTGGACACACCCAATGGAACTCCAAGGTTACATGGGTCATGTGGAATCTTGTTTTCGTCTGCGATTTGCGCAAGATATGTCGTGATTTGCACCAAAGGTATACCTAGGCTCAGAGATCGTTTTGGACGCACTCGGTGGTGCTCCTAACTGACGAGGCTCAAGTGGATGCTCGATTCAGTTCGTTTGGAGATAGTCTAATCTAGATGCAAGATAGGTGCATGGTTTGCGCCAATCATACCACAGGCTCAGAAATCATTTTGGACGCATCCAATCGAACTCCAATATAATGAGGCTCAATTGGAAGCTCAATTCAGTTTGTTTGGAGATAGTGCTAATTTTGACGCAAGATAGGTGCACGGTTTGCACCGAACATACCACAGGCTCAACTCATTTTGGACACACCCGATGGAACTCCTAGGTGGCGTGGGTCATGTGGAATCTCGCTTTGGTCCGTTTGGAGACAGTGTTAGTGTTGGTGCAAGATCGGTACAGGGTTTGCGCCAAACATACCATAGGCTCCAAAATCATTTTTTACGCAGCCAATGGTACTCTTAAGTGATGAGGCTCTAGTGGAAGCATGTTTAGTCCACTTGGACATAGTGCTAATCCTGATGCAAGATAGGTGCCCGGTTTGCGCCGAACGTACCACAGGCTCAAAAATCATTTTGGACACAACTGATGGAACTCCTAGGTGACGTGGATCATGTTTCTTATTTTGGTCTGTTTGGAGATAGTGCTAGTGTTGGTGCTAGATGGTGCATGGTTTGCACGAAATGTATCGTAGGCTCAAAAATTGTTTCGGAGACAACCAATGGTAGTCCTAGGTGACGAGGCTCAAGTGGAAGCTCGATTCAATCTGTTTGTAGTGCTAATCTAGACGCAAGATAGGTGCACGGTTTGGGCTGAACATACTAGAGGCTCGAAAATCATTTTATATGCACCGGATGGAACTGCTAGGTGATGTCAGTTATGTGGAATCTCGTTTAGATCCGTTCAGAGATAGTGATAGTGTCAGTGCAAGATAGGAGCATGACTTGCGCCAAACATACCATAGGCTCCAAAATCATTTTGGACGTAGCCGATGGTACTCCAACGTAAGGAGGCTCAAGTGGAAGCTCGATTCAGTCCGTTTGGAGGCAGTGCTAATCTTGATGCAAAATAGGTGCATGGTTTGCACTGAACCTACCACAGGCTCTAAAATCGTTTTGGACGCACCCGATGGAACTCCTAGGTGACGTGGGCCTTGTGGAATCTCATTTAGAGATGGTGTTAGTGTTAGTGCAAGATAGGTGCACGCTAACTGAGGAATGCGGCCTCACTGGTGCTCAAATGGTTCCTTGTAGGGGTTGGCGAGGTAGAGGGGATTGCAGCGGAGCTTTGTGCAGTTGGGATTGGGCAAAGGCGTGACGACGGCGGCTCATGAGCTCAGCGAGCTCACGGCGGCGATGATGGTGCGTTCCTCCGCTTCGGCTTGTACAGAGGGAAGGAGAAGAAGAAATGAGAGAGGGGACAATCTCGTGACGTCGTGGCGATCATGGAGGACGCCGTGGCCCGGGCGGTGGACACGTGCCGACGTACGGCTTGCCAAATGGTGAGCAGGGCCTGAGCCCGGTCGGCCACTGCACCTCCCCCTCCATCTCCATTCAGATGAGGAACCCACTGAAACCGCCTCCTACCCGACCCTCTAGATCCTAATCCAATCGGATTTAGCGAGAAGCACAATTAACAAAATGGTAGAGCTATAGGTGTACTACAAGATTGTCAATAGGAGCTTGGACTAATTCGGCTTATTTTGGGAGTTATAGCTCTCCAAAGTAGGTCACATGAAAACTGAAACTGAGTTTCAGTTAAACCCCGACTGAAACCCGGTTTTCTACGCCCTATATCTCATTAACCACTTGGTAGGTGATGGCGCTATTGACAAAATCATAGAGCTATGTGAGCACTACAAATATGTCAATAAGAACTTGAGCTAGTTCAGCCTAGATTTGGAACTACAGAGACCTAAAGTGGGGTACCTGAAACTGTGACTTCATTAGAACTTAGGAAAATTTTCTAAGTGTTAGAACAGCACTTCAAACTGACTTGTGGGCCATGTTTGAGCATGTTCAGTCATTTTCATAAGATGGCCATATTGAGATTTTGCTCCTTAATAAATTTGCTACAACTTTGGTAAAGGGTGCACATCCATGCAAGATCTCTAGGTTAGACTTTTTAAACAGTCAAAGTAAGACACTCTATAGGTCATCTCATGGTCAAACCTCACCTAGAGGGCAAATTAGTCAATTTGGTCAACATGAACAGTGCTCCACTAATTACCCTAAGTGCAGTTAAGGTGTGTTAGACCATAATTAACCACTCTACACATTTGTTACACCAACTTCTAAGTACGACATGTGTTGAAACAATTCAAACAATCACATTTCTCATTTTGTTGCAACACCATGTTTCACATGTTTCATGACTTTGTTGCAAGTTTAAACTTGGCATGTTACCCTAGCAATATTTTGCTCCACTAACATGTTAAAAATGTTTGCAAGCAACAATTTACACAATAACATCTCATATGAGCAGAAGTCACATCCAAGTGCATTGAAACAACACTAAAAGCACTATTGAAACATTGTGTTGCAAGCATGTGTTGCATGGGTTAACTACGCATGTTGCATGTGTTGCATGATCATGTTTCAAGGTGTTGTGTCACACATCATACTACTACAAAGTGTAGTACACACATAAGCTAGCATTAACAAACAAACATATACCTAACACATGCATTAAATCATAGATGTTGCAACTGTTGCAAGGTCATGTTTCAAGAACAATGCACATGAAATGATGGTGCATATGCTCATGTCATGCTCATATGATGCACAGATGCAAGACAAACACCAGGGGTGTTACAGTTTTTCCCCCTTATAAAAATCTCATCCCGAGATTTGAAAGTCATACCATTTTTCAAAGAAAGCGGAATAGTTGTCCTTTAAATAATCCTCTTTCCCAAGTTGCATCACGTTCATTGTGATTACTCCAAACCACCTTGTATAATTTGACTACTCAACTTCGAGTCACCCTTTCTAGAGTATCCAGAACATATACAGGTTTCTCCTCATAAGAAAGATCGGATTTCAATTTGATGCGTCTCACTTCTACTCTTTCCTCAGGAAGACGGAGACATTTCTTTAATTGAGAAACATGGAAGACTGGAAAGATAGCTTCCAACTCACGAGGTAGACTAATCTTATAAGCTACTCTTCCACTTTTCTCGATGATCCAATAGGGTCCAACATACCGAGGCTCAAGCTTCCTTTTGATCCCAAAACGTTTTACTCCTCTCATAGGGGACACCTTCAGATAGACATGGTCACCTACTTCAAACTCAATAGGTTTCCTTCTCTTGTTTGCGTAGCTCTTTTGTCTAGCCTGAGCAGCTGCCATATTTTTCTGTATAGCATAGACTTGCTCCTCAACTTCTTTTACAAAGTCGATACCAAAGAATCTCCTTTCTCCAGGTTCTACTCAGTTCAAAGGAGTTCTACACTTGTGCCCATACAGAGCTTCAAATGGAGCCATTTTGATACTCTCTTGATAACTGTTGTTATAAGAGAATTTAGCGAGTGGTAACCATCTCTCCCAAGAGTGATGAGGACATCAACACCGATCATACATCCACGCCGTCCACGCCGACACCTGCTGGTCCTATTACCCGTGCTCGTGCTCGAACACTTAATCATCAAGTGAGTTCCTTCTTGAGCTCTTGTCCATCCTGTTTAGATCTTGGAGACACGTGCACTCTTGTTTTGATTAGGAATCAAGGAGAAGACCGAAAGGGAAAAGGACTCGCGTAGGCTGGATTCGGGCTGCAGCACACCTCCAAATTGTGATGGTCGCCACGGTTACATACGGAGTCGGATTGGGGTGATTCTGGACTTGTTGGAAAGCTAATAAAGTCTACTTTCATACGGATCTGACCTCATACTCATACCTGCTCAGAAACGGCGTCAACAGTCCAAAAATCACCGAGAGGTCTATTCTGTCCAGGGTGCTGCGCCACCTTAAGTTAGCCCAATGGGCTTGTATCTTTTAGAGTCCAGTAGGGACGCGTCCTAGGGTTGGAGCACGACCCAAACTCTCTTGTGGTCGTCCTCCACACATTATATACCCCTTAGCCGCCACCAGGAACACTTGGGTTTTGTTTAGATCAAGTTTAGCCTTTGCTACTTGCTTGTAGGCGCGTGTGCTGATCCAGCCACCCGTCTCCTTGTCTTCAGAACTCCACTCATAATAAGATTCAGTTTGAGGATTTCAATTTCATCTTGCAAATTCAGTGCTTGTTTCCTTGTTCTTGCTAGCACCATTGCTAGCGCAAGGACTAATGTTTCTGCAGGGAAAGCTAGTTCATGGCAGCCGCGCCCATCTACAACTCCGTCTACACGTACTCCTATGCCATCATCTAGTGACAAGACTCGAGCTGCCCCCACCAATTCAATAGTGAAGACAGCGCAAAAGCCGGCTGCGAGTACTTCATCCGTGGCATCGACAGGTAGAACAAGCAACATACAATGTCATCGGTGTAAGGGATATGGCCATATGATGCGTGACTGCCCAAACAAGCGCGTTATGATTGTCAAAGATGATGGTGAGTGTTCATCTGCTAGTGAATTTGATGAAGATACACTTGCATTGCTTGCGGCTGACTATGCAGGTAGTGAGGAACACATAGAAGAACACATCAATGCAGGTGACGCGGAGCACTATGAGAGCTTGATTGTACAGCGAGTGCTTAGTGCACAAATGGAGAAGGCGGAGCAAAATCAGCGACACACTTTATTCCAAACAAAGTGTGTCATCAAGGAGCGTTCGTGCCGCATGATCATTGATGGAGGTAGCTGCAACAACTTGGCAAGTAGCGACATGGTACAGAAGCTCGCCCTCACCACCAAACCACATCCCCATCCCTACTACATCCAATGGCTGAACAACAGTGGTAAGGCAAAGGTAACGAGACTGGTGCGAATCAATTTTGCCATCGGATCATACAAAGATATTGTTGAATGTGATGTTGTGCCTATGCAAGCTTGCAATATTCTGCTAGGTAGACCATGGCAATTTGATAGAGATTCGATGCATCATGGTAGATCAAATCAATATTCGTTTCTATACCATGATCGAAAAATTGTGTTGCATCCTATGTCTCCTGAAGATATTATGCAATCTGATGTTACTAAGGCTGCAAAAGCAAAGAGCGAGAGTGACAAATCTGTTGTTGATGACAAAGATGAGATAACATTGAAAGGACGTTGTATGCTTGCTACAAAATCTGATATTAATGAGTTCAATGCATCCACCTCTGTTGCTTATGCTTTGGTATGCAAGGATGCTTTGATTTCATTTGAGGATATGCAACGTTCTTTGCCCCCTGCTGTTGCTAACATTTTGCAGGAGTATTCTGATGTGTTTCCCATTGAGATACCAGCGGGGCTGCCACCAATACGAGGGATTGAGCACCAAATTGATCTTATCCCTGGAGCATCTTTGCCAAACCGTGCGCCATACAGGACCAATCCGGAGGAAACGAAGGAAAGTCAGCGACAAGTGCAAGAACTACTAGACAAAGGTTATGTGCGTGAGTCTCTTAGTCCTTGTGCTGTTCCAGTGATTTTAGTGCCTAAGAAAGATGGAACATGGCGCATGTGTGTTGATTGTAGGGCTATTAATAATATCACCATTCGATATCGACACCCTATTCCACGATTAGATGATATGCTTGATGAATTGAGTGGTGCTGTTGTGTTTTCAAAGGTTGATTTGCGTAGTGGGTACCATCAGATTCGTATGAAATTGGGAGATGAATGGAAAACTGCTTTCAAAACCAAGTTTGGTCTATATGAGTGGTTAGTCATGCCTTTTGGGTTAACTAATGCACCTAGTACTTTCATGAGATTAATGAACGAGGTTTTGCGTGCTTTCATTGGGAAATTTGTTGTCGTCTACTTTGATGATATACTGATTTATAGCAAATCCATTGATGAACACCTTGATCACTTACGTGCTGTTTTCAATGCTCTACGTGATGCACGTTTGTTTGGTAACCTTGAGAAGTGCACTTTCTGCACCGATCGAGTATCGTTTCTTGGCTATGTTGTCACTCCACAGGGAATTGAGGTTGATAAAGCCAAGGTGGAAGCTATACAAGGATGGCCTGTACCCACGACGGTCACACAAGTGCGGAGTTTCCTAGGACTTGCTGGTTTCTATCGCCGTTTTGTGAAGGACTTCAGCACCATTGAATGAGCTTACAAAGAAGGGAGTGCCCTTTTCTTGGGGCAAAGCACAAGAGCACACCTTCCATGTGCTGAAAGATAAGTTAACACATGCATCTCTACTCCAACTCCCTGATTTTAATAAGACTTTCGAGCTTGAATGTGATGCGAGTGGAATTGGATTGGGTGGTGTTTTGTTACAAGAAGGAAAACCTGTTGCATACTTTAGTGAGAAATTGAGCGGGCCTATTCTTAATTATTCTACATATGATAAGGAATTATATGCTCTAGTGCGGACATTAGAAACATGGCAGCATTATTTGTGGCCCAAAGAATTTGTTATACATTCTGATCATGAATCTTTGAAGCATATTCGTAGTCAAGGAAAACTGAATCGTAGACATGCAAAATGGGTTGAATTTATTGAATCTTTTCCTTATGTTATCAAACACAAGAAAGGGAAGGATAATATCATTGCAGATGCATTGTCTAGGAGATATACTTTGCTGAATCAACTTGATTACAAGATCTTTGGGTTAGAAACAATTAAAGACCGATATGCTCATGATGCTGATTTTAAAGAAGTGCTGCTGCATTGTAAAGATGGGAAAACATGGAACAAATTCATCCTCAATGATGGGTTTGTGTTTAGAGCTAACAAGCTATGCATTCCAGCTAGCTCCGTTCGCTTGTTGTTGCTGCAGGAAGCGCATGGAGGTGGCTTGATGGGGCATTTTGGAGCGAAGAAGACGGAGGACATTCTTGCTGGTCATTTCTTTTGGCCAAAGATGCGACGAGACGTGGAGAGATTTGTTGCTCGCTGCACAACATGTCAAAAGGCTAAGTCCCGGTTGAATCCACACGGTTTGTATATGCCTCTTCCTGTTCCTAGTGCTCCTTGGGAGGATATTTCTATGGATTTTGTGTTGGGATTGCCACGGACTAGGAAAGGGCGAGATAGTGTTTTTGTGGTTGTGGATCGATTCTCTAAAATGGCACATTTCATACCATGTCATAAAACTGATGATGCTACAAATATTGCTGATTTGTTCTTTCGAGAAGTTGTTCGCTTGCATGGTGTGCCAAATACAATTGTTTCTGATCGTGATGCTAAATTTCTTAGCCATTTTTGGAGAACTTTATGGGCCAAATTGGGGACTAAGCTTTTATTTTCCACCACTTGTCACCCCCAAACTGATGGTCAAACTGAAGTTGTGAATAGAACTTTGTCTACTATGTTAAGGACTGTTTTAAAGAAGAATATTAAGACGTGGGAAGATTGTTTGCCTCATATTGAGTTTGCTTATAATCGTTCGCTGCATTCTACTACGAAGATGTGTCCCTTTGAGATTGTTTATGGCTTGTTACCACATGCTCCTATTGATTTAATGCCATTGCCAAGTTCTGAAAAGTTGAATTTTGATGCTAAGCAACGTGCTGAATTGATGCTAAAACTACATGAAACCACTAAAGAAAACATAGAGCGCATGAATGCTAAGTACAAATTTGCTGTAGATAAAGGTAGAAGGGAATTGATTCTTGAACCTGGAGATTGGGTTTGGTTGCATTTGCGAAAGGATAGGTTTCCTGAATTAAGAAAATCTAAATTGATGCCTAGAGCGGATGGTCCTTTTAAAGTGATGCAACGAATAAATGAGAATGCATATAAGCTTGATCTTCCTACAGATTTTGGGGTTAGTCCCACATTTAACATTGCAGATTTGAAGCCTTATTTGGGTGAGGAAGATGAGCTTGAGTCGAGGACGACTCAAATTCAAGAAAGGGAGGATGATGAGGACATCAACACCGATCATACATCCACGCCGTCCACGCCGACACCTGCTGGTCCTATTACCCGTGCTCGTGCTCGAACACTTAATCATCAAGTGAGTTCCTTCTTGAGCTCTTGTCCATCCTGTTTAGATCTTGGAGACATGTGCACTCTTGTTTTGATTAGGAATCAAGGAGAAGACCGAAAGGGAAAAGGACTCGCGTAGGCTGGATTCGGACTGCAGCACACCTCCAAATTGTGACGGTCGCCACGGTTACATACGGAGTCGGATTGGGGTGATTCTGGACTTGTTGGAAAGCTAATAAAGTCTACTTTCATACGGATCTGACCTCATACTCATACCTGCTCAGAAACGGCGTCAACAGTCCAAAAATCACCGAGAGGTCTATTCTGTCCAGGGTGCTGCGCCACCTTAAGTTAGCCCAATGGGCTTGTATCTTTTAGAGTCCAGTAGGGACGCGTCCTAGGGTTGGAGCACGACCCAAACTCTCTTGTGGTCGTCCTCCACACATTATATACCCCTTAGCCGCCACCAGGAACACTTGGGTTTTGTTTAGATCAAGTTTAGCCTTTGCTACTTGCTTGTAGGCGCGTGTGCTGATCCAGCCACCCGTCTCCTTGTCTTCAGAACTCCACTCATAATAAGATTCAGTTTGAGGATTTCAATTTCATCTTGCAAATTCAGTGCTTGTTTCCTTGTTCTTGCTAGCACCATTGCTAGCGCAAGGACTAATGTTTCTGCAGGGAAAGCTAGTTCATGGCAGCCGCGCCCATCTACAACTCCGTCTACACGTACTCCTATGCCATCATCTAGTGACAAGACTCGAGCTGCCCCCACCAATTCAATAGTGAAGACAGCGCAAAAGCCGGCTGCGAGTACTTCATCCGTGGCATCGACAGGTAGAACAAGCAACATACAATGTCATCGGTGTAAGGGATATGGCCATATGATGCGTGACTGCCCAAACAAGCGCGTTATGATTGTCAAAGATGATGGTGAGTGTTCATCTGCTAGTGAATTTGATGAAGATACACTTGCATTGCTTGCGGCTGACTATGCAGGTAGTGAGGAACACATAGAAGAACACATCAATGCAGGTGACGCGGAGCACTATGAGAGCTTGATTGTACAGCGAGTGCTTAGTGCACAAATGGAGAAGGCGGAGCAAAATCAGCGACACACTTTATTCCAAACAAAGTGTGTCATCAAGGAGCGTTCGTGCCGCATGATCATTGATGGAGGTAGCTGCAACAACTTGGCAAGTAGCGACATGGTACAGAAGCTCGCCCTCACCACCAAACCACATCCCCATCCCTACTACATCCAATGGCTGAACAACAGTGGTAAGGCAAAGGTAACGAGACTGGTGCGAATCAATTTTGCCATCGGATCATACAAAGATATTGTTGAATGTGATGTTGTGCCTATGCAAGCTTGCAATATTCTGCTAGGTAGACCATGGCAATTTGATAGAGATTCGATGCATCATGGTAGATCAAATCAATATTCGTTTCTATACCATGATCGAAAAATTGTGTTGCATCCTATGTCTCCTGAAGATATTATGCAATCTGATGTTACTAAGGCTGCAAAAGCAAAGAGCGAGAGTGACAAATCTGTTGTTGATGACAAAGATGAGATAACATTGAAAGGACGTTGTATGCTTGCTACAAAATCTGATATTAATGAGTTCAATGCATCCACCTCTGTTGCTTATGCTTTGGTATGCAAGGATGCTTTGATTTCATTTGAGGATATGCAACGTTCTTTGCCCCCTGCTGTTGCTAACATTTTGCAGGAGTATTCTGATGTGTTTCCCATTGAGATACCAGCGGGGCTGCCACCAATACGAGGGATTGAGCACCAAATTGATCTTATCCCTGGAGCATCTTTGCCAAACCGTGCGCCATACAGGACCAATCCGGAGGAAACGAAGGAAATTCAGCGACAAGTGCAAGAACTACTAGACAAAGGTTATGTGCGTGAGTCTCTTAGTCCTTGTGCTGTTCCAGTGATTTTAGTGCCTAAGAAAGATGGAACATGGCGCATGTGTGTTGATTGTAGGGCTATTAATAATATCACCATTCGATATCGACACCCTATTCCACGATTAGATGATATGCTTGATGAATTGAGTGGTGCTGTTGTGTTTTCAAAGGTTGATTTGCGTAGTGGGTACCATCAGATTCGTATGAAATTGGGAGATGAATGGAAAACTGCTTTCAAAACCAAGTTTGGTCTATATGAGTGGTTAGTCATGCCTTTTGGGTTAACTAATGCACCTAGTACTTTCATGAGATTAATGAACGAGGTTTTGCGTGCTTTCATTGGGAAATTTGTTGTCGTCTACTTTGATGATATACTGATTTATAGCAAATCCATTGATGAACACCTTGATCACTTACGTGCTGTTTTCAATGCTCTACGTGATGCACGTTTGTTTGGTAACCTTGAGAAGTGCACTTTCTGCACCGATCGAGTATCGTTTCTTGGCTATGTTGTCACTCCACAGGGAATTGAGGTTGATAAAGCCAAGGTGGAAGCTATACAAGGATGGCCTGTACCCACGACGGTCACACAAGTGCGGAGTTTCCTAGGACTTGCTGGTTTCTATCGCCGTTTTGTGAAGGACTTCAGCACCATTGAATGAGCTTACAAAGAAGGGAGTGCCCTTTTCTTGGGGCAAAGCACAAGAGCACACCTTCCATGTGCTGAAAGATAAGTTAACACATGCATCTCTACTCCAACTCCCTGATTTTAATAAGACTTTCGAGCTTGAATGTGATGCGAGTGGAATTAGATTGGGTGGTGTTTTGTTACAAGAAGGAAAACCTGTTGCATACTTTAGTGAGAAATTGAGCGGGCCTATTCTTAATTATTCTACATATGATAAGGAATTATATGCTCTAGTGCGGACATTAGAAACATGGCAGCATTATTTGTGGCCCAAAGAATTTGTTATACATTCTGATCATGAATCTTTGAAGCATATTCGTAGTCAAGGAAAACTGAATCGTAGACATGCAAAATGGGTTGAATTTATTGAATCTTTTCCTTATGTTATCAAACACAAGAAAGGGAAGGATAATATCATTGCAGATGCATTGTCTAGGAGATATACTTTGCTGAATCAACTTGATTACAAGATCTTTGGGTTAGAAACAATTAAAGACCGATATGCTCATGATGCTGATTTTAAAGAAGTGCTGCTGCATTGTAAAGATGGGAAAACATGGAACAAATTCATCCTCAATGATGGGTTTGTGTTTAGAGCTAACAAGCTATGCATTCCAGCTAGCTCCGTTCGCTTGTTGTTGCTGCAGGAAGCGCATGGAGGTGGCTTGATGGGGCATTTTGGAGCGAAGAAGACGGAGGACATTCTTGCTGGTCATTTCTTTTGGCCAAAGATGCGACGAGACGTGGAGAGATTTGTTGCTCGCTGCACAACATGTCAAAAGGCTAAGTCCCGGTTGAATCCACACGGTTTGTATATGCCTCTTCCTGTTCCTAGTGCTCCTTGGGAGGATATTTCTATGGATTTTGTGTTGGGATTGCCACGGACTAGGAAAGGGCGAGATAGTGTTTTTGTGGTTGTGGATCGATTCTCTAAAATGGCACATTTCATACCATGTCATAAAACTGATGATGCTACAAATATTGCTGATTTGTTCTTTCGAGAAGTTGTTCGCTTGCATGGTGTGCCAAATACAATTGTTTCTGATCGTGATGCTAAATTTCTTAGCCATTTTTGGAGAACTTTATGGGCCAAATTGGGGACTAAGCTTTTATTTTCCACCACTTGTCACCCCCAAACTGATGGTCAAACTGAAGTTGTGAATAGAACTTTGTCTACTATGTTAAGGACTGTTTTAAAGAAGAATATTAAGACGTGGGAAGATTGTTTGCCTCATATTGAGTTTGCTTATAATCGTTCGCTGCATTCTACTACGAAGATGTGTCCCTTTGAGATTGTTTATGGCTTGTTACCACATGCTCCTATTGATTTAATGCCATTGCCAAGTTCTGAAAAGTTGAATTTTGATGCTAAGCAACGTGCTGAATTGATGCTAAAACTACATGAAACCACTAAAGAAAACATAGAGCGCATGAATGCTAAGTACAAATTTGCTGTAGATAAAGGTAGAAGGGAATTGATTCTTGAACCTGGAGATTGGGTTTGGTTGCATTTGCGAAAGGATAGGTTTCCTGAATTAAGAAAATCTAAATTGATGCCTAGAGCGGATGGTCCTTTTAAAGTGATGCAACGAATAAATGAGAATGCATATAAGCTTGATCTTCCTACAGATTTTGGGGTTAGTCCCACATTTAACATTGCAGATTTGAAGCCTTATTTGGGTGAGGAAGATGAGCTTGAGTCGAGGACGACTCAAATTCAAGAAAGGGAGGATGATGAGGACATCAACACCGATCATACATCCACGCCGTCCACGCCGACACCTGCTGGTCCTATTACCCGTGCTCGTGCTCGAACACTTAATCATCAAGTGAGTTCCTTCTTGAGCTCTTGTCCATCCTGTTTAGATCTTGGAGACATGTGCACTCTTGTTTTGATTAGGAATCAAGGAGAAGACCGAAAGGGAAAAGGACTCGCGTAGGCTGGATTCGGACTGCAGCACACCTCCAAATTGTGACGGTCGCCACGGTTACATACGGAGTCGGATTGGGGTGATTCTGGACTTGTTGGAAAGCTAATAAAGTCTACTTTCATACGGATCTGACCTCATACTCATACCTGCTCAGAAACGGCGTCAACAGTCCAAAAATCACCGAGAGGTCTATTCTGTCCAGGGTGCTGCGCCACCTTAAGTTAGCCCAATGGGCTTGTATCTTTTAGAGTCCAGTAGGGACGCGTCCTAGGGTTGGAGCATGACCCAAACTCTCTTGTGGTCGTCCTCCACACATTATATACCCCTTAGCCGCCACCAGGAACACTTGGGTTTTGTTTAGATCAAGTTTAGCCTTTGCTACTTGCTTGTAGGCGCGTGTGCTGATCCAGCCACCCGTCTCCTTGTCTTCAGAACTCCACTCATAATAAGATTCAGTTTGAGGATTTCAATTTCATCTTGCAAATTCAGTGCTTGTTTCCTTGTTCTTGCTAGTTCTTCGATTGCTTGCAGGACGGGAGCCCTAGTGGCTGGTTGTCGCGCTCCACAAGATCGTGACAGCCTTTGGAGGTGGTGTATCGGTTGCTAAGGCGCGGTCTTGGAAGGCTGTAGTCGGGCCGTGAACGTCATCTCCATCCACCAAATCGAGTGATCTCACGCCTCTCATCGAAAGATCGTCCATAAACCCTAGCGGGTTCATATCACAGTATCAGTGTCGGTGCAAGAGAGGTGCACGGTTTCGTCCGAACGTACCACAGGCTTAGAAAATCATTTTGGACACACATGATTGAACTCCTAGGTGATGTGGGTCATGTCGATTCTTGTTTCGGTCCAATTAGAGATAGTGTTAGTGTCGGTGCAAGATTGGTGCACGGTTTACGCCAAACATACTATAGGCCCAAAAATCATTTTGGAGGCACCCGATGGAACTCCTAGGTGACGAGACTCATGTGCAAGCTCGATTCAGTCCATTTGAAGAAATTGCTAATCTTAACGCAGGATAGTTGCACGGTTTGGGCCGAACATACTAGAGGCTCGGAAATCATTTTGGACGCACCGGATGGAACTCCTAGGTGACATGGGTCACGTGGAATCTCGTTTCAGTCCGTTTGTAGATAGTGTTAGTATCGGTGCAATATTGGTGCACAGTTTGCGCCAAACGTACCATAGGCTCAGAAATCATTTTGGACGCACCCGATGGTACTCCTTGGGATCAGACTCAAGTGGAAGCTTGACTCAGCCGTTTGGAGATAGTGCTAAGCTTGCACAAGATAGGAGCATGGTTTGGGCCAAACATACCAGAGGCTCGTAAATCATTTTGGACACACTAGATGGAACTCTTAGGTGACGTGGGTCATGTGGAATCTTGTTTTGGTCCGTTTGGAGACAACGTTAGTGTCGGTGCAAGATAGGTGCACGGCTTGCGCCAAATGTACCATAGGCTCAAAAACCATTTTAGAAGCACCCGATGGTACTCCTAGGGGATGAGGCTCAAGTGGAAGCTTGATTGAGACCGTTTAGAGATAGTGCTAATCTTGACGCAGGATAGGTGTACGGTTTGGGCCGAACGTACCAGAGGCTCGACAATCACTTAGATGCACCACATGGAACTTCTAGGTGACGTGGGTCTTATGGAATCTCCTTTCGGTCCATTTGAAGACAGTGTTAGTGTCGGTGCAAGATAGGTGCACTGTTTGGGCCGAACGTACCACAGGCTAAGAAAATCATTTTGGACGCACATGATTGAACACCTAGGTGACGTGGGTCATGTGGAATCTCATTTCGGTCCATTTGGAGACAGTGTCAGTGCAAGATAGGTGCGAGGTTTGCGCCAAACGTTCCACAGGCTCAGAAATCATTTTGGACGCACCCGACTGTACTCCTGACTAATGGGGCTCATGTGGAAGCTTGATTCACTCTGTTTGGAGATAGTACTAATCTTGATGCAAGATAGGTGCACAGTTTGGGCCGAATGTACCAGAGGCCCGGTAATCATTTTGGATGCACTGGATGGAACTTCTAGGTTACGTGGGTCAAGTGAAATCTCCTTCCAGTCCATTTGGAGACAGTGTTAGTGTCGGTGCAAGATAGGTGCAAGGTTTGGGCTGAACATACCACAGGCTTAGAAAATCATTTTACACGCACATGATGGAACTCCTAGGTGACCTGGGTCATGTGGAACCTTTTTTCGGTCTGTTTGGAGACAGTGATAGTGTCGGTGCAAGATAGGTGCAGGGTTTGCGCCAAACGTACCATAGGCTCAGAAATCATTTTGGACGCACCTAATGGTGCTCCTAGGGGACGAGGCTCAAGTGGAAGCTTGATTCAGTCCATTTGGAGATATTGCTAATCATGACACAGGATAGTTGCATGGTTTGGGCCGAACATACCAGAGGCTAAGAAATCATTTTGGATACACCAGATGGAACTCCTAGGTGACATGGGTCATGTGGAATCTTGTTTCGGTCCATTTGGAGATATTGTTAGTGTTGGTGCAATATATTAGCACGGTTTGCGCCAAACGTACCATAGGCTCAGAAGTCATTTTGGATGCACCCGACGGTACTCCAAGGTGACGTGGCTCAAGTGGAAGCTTGATTTACTCCATTCGGAGATTGTGCTAATCTTGACGCAAGATAGGTGCATAGTTTGGGCCAAACGTACAAGAGGGTCGGAAATCATTTTGGATGCACCGGATGGAACTCCTAGGTGACGTGGGTCATGTGGAATCTCCTTTCGGTTCGTTTGGTGATAGTTTTAGTGTCGGTGCAAGATAAAAAGCGTGGTTTGGGCTAAACATAGCATAGGCTTAGAAAATCATTTTGGACACACATGATGGAACTCCAAGGTGACGTGTGTCAGGTGAAATCTTGTTTCGGTCCATTTGGAGACAGTGTTAGTGTCGGTGCGAGATAGGTGCAAGGTTAGGGCTGAACATACCACAGTTTTAGAAAATCGTTTTGCACGCACATGACGGAACTCCTATGGGACATGGGTCATGTGGAATCTTGTTTTGATCCATTTGGAGACAGTGTTGGTGTGGGTGCAAGATAGGTGCAGGGTTTGCACCAAACATACCACAGGCTTAGAAATTGTTTTGGATGCACCCGATGGTACTCCAACGTGATGAGGCTCAAGTGGAAGCTTGATTCAGTCCGTTTGGAGATATTGCTAATCTTGATAATGGATAGTTGCACGGATTGAGCCGAACACACCAAAGGCTCAAAAATTATTTTGAATGCACCGGATGGAACTCCTTGATGACATGGGTCATGTGGAATCTTGTTTCAGTCCGTTTGGAGACAACGTTAGTGTCGGTGCAAGATATAGCATGCTTTGCGCCAAACTTACCATAGGCTCAAAAATCATTTTGGGCGCACCCGATGGTACTCCTAGGTGACGTGGCTCAAGTGGAAGCTTGATTTAGTCCGTTTGGAGATAGTGCTAATCTTGACGCAAGATAGGTGCACAGTTTGGGCCGAATGTACCAGTGGCTCGGAAATCATTTTGTACGTACCGGATGGAACTCCTTGGTGACATGGATCATGTGGAATCTCCTTTTTGCTTCGTTTGGAGACAGTTTTAGTGTCGGTGCATGATAGGCGCGCAGTTTGCACCAAACGTACCATAGGCTCAGAAATCATTTTGGATGCACCCGATGGTACTCCTAGGTGACGAGACCCAAGTGGAAGCTTGACTCAGGCCATTTGGAGATAGTACTAATCTTGACGCAGGATAGGTGCACGGTTTAGGCTGAATGTACCAGTGGCTCGGAAATCATTTTGGACGAACCGGATGGAACTCTTAGGTGACGTGGGTCATGTGGAATCTCCTTTTAGTGCGTTTGGAGACAGTGTTAGTGTCTATGATAGTTGCACGGTTTGGGCCGAACATACCAGAGGCTTGGAAATCATTTTGGATGCACCGGATGGAAGTCCTAGGTGACGTGGGTCATGTGGAATCTTGTTTCGGTCCGTTTGGAGATAGTGTTAGTGTCGGTGCAAGATATTGGCACGGTTTGCGCCAAACGTACCAGAGGCTCAGAAATCATTTTGGACACATCCGATGATACTCCAAGGTGACGTGGCTCAAGTGAAAGCTTGATTTAGTCCGTTCAAAGATAGTGCTAATCTTGACGCAAGATAGGTGCATAGTTTGGGCTGAACGTACCAGAGGCTCGAAAATCATTTTGGAGGCATCAGATGGAACACCTGGGTGACGTGGGTCATGTGGAATCTCCTTTCGGTTCATTTGGAGATAGTGTTAGTGTCGGTGAAAGATAGGTGCATGGTTTAGGATAAACATACCACAGGCTTAGAAAATCATTTTGGACACACATGATGGAACTCCTAGGTGATGTGTGTCAGGTGGAATCTGGTTTCGGTCCATTTGGAGACAGTGTTAGTGTCGGTGCAAGATAGGTGCAGGGTTTGCACCAAACATACCATAGGCTCAAAAATCGTTTTGGACGCACCCGACATTATTGCTAAGTGATGAGGCTCAAGCGGAAGCTTGATTCACTCCATTTGGACATAGTGCTATACAGGATAGGTGCACGGTTTGGGCCAAACATTCTAGAGGCTGGGAAATCATTTTGGACACACCGATGGAACTCCTAGGTGACATGAGTCATGTGGAATCTTGTTTTGGTCTGTTTGGAGATAGTGTTAGTGTCAGCGCAAGATAGGTGCACGGTTTGCGCCAAACGTACCATAGGCTTAGAAATCATTTTGGACGCACCCGATGGTACTCCTAGGTGACGAGGCACAAGTGGAAGCTTGATTCAGTCCATTTGGAGATAGCGCTGATGTTGACACAAGATAGGTGCACGGTTTGCGCCAAACGTACCATAGGCTCAGAAATTGTTTTGGATGCACCCGATGGAACTCCTAGGTGACGTGGGTCATGTGGAATCTCGTTTTGGTCTATTTGGAGACAATGTTAGTGTCAATGCATGATAGATGTAGGGATTGCGCCAAACATACCATAAGCTCAGAAATTGTTTTGGACGCACCCGATGGAACGCATAGGTGACGTGGGTCATGTGGAATCTAGTTTCGATCCGTTTGGAGACATTGTTAGTCTCAGTGCAAGATAGATGTAGGGTTTGCGCCAAACGTACCACATGCTCAGAAATTGTTTTGGATGCACCCGATGGTACTCCTAAGTGACGAGGCTCAAGTGGAAGCTTGATTCCATTTGGAGATAGTGCTAATCTTGACGCAAGATAGGTGCACGGTTTGGGTTGAATGCACCAGAGGCTCAGAAATCATTTTGGACGCACTGGATGGAACTCCTAGGTGACATCGGTCATGTGGAATCTTGTTTCGGTCTGTTTGGAGACAGTGTTAGTGTTAGTGCAAGATAGGTGCATGGTTTGGTCTGAACATACGCCAGGCTTAGAAAGTCATTTTGGACGCACATGATGGAACTCCTAGGTGACATGGGTCATGTGGAATCTTGTTTCGGTCCGTTTAGAGATGGTGTTAGTGTCGGTGCAAGATGGGTGCACGGTTTGCGCCAAACATACTATAGGCTCAGAAATCGGTTAGGTGCACCCGATGGAACTCCTAGGTGACGAGACTCTAGTGTAAGCTCGATTCAATCGGTTTGGAGATATTGCTAATCTTAACGCTGGATAGTTGCACGGTTTAGGCCGAACATACCAGAGGCTCATAAATCATTTGGATGCACTGGATGGAACTTCTAGTTGACATGAGTCATGTGGAATCTCGTTTTGGTCCGTTTGGAGACAATGTTAGTGTCGGTGCAAGATAAATGCATGGTTTGTGCCAATCGTACCATAGGCTTAGAAATTATTTTGGACGCACCTGATGGTACACCTAGGTGATGAGGCTCAAGTGGAAGCTTGATTCAGTCCATTTTGTAGATAGTGCTACCCTTGACGCAAGATAGGTGCACGGTTTGTGTAGAACGTACCAGAAGCTCAAAAATTGTTTTGGACGCACCCGATGGAAGTCCTAGGTGACGTGGGTCATGTGGACTCTCGTTTTGGTCTGTTTGGAGACAGTGTTAGTGTCGGGGCAAGACAAATGTTGGGTTTGCGCCAAACGTACCACATGCTCAGAAATCGTTTTAGACGCACCAGATGGAACTCCTAGGTTATGTGGGTCATGTGGAAGCTTGATTGAGTCTATTTGTAGATAGTGCTAATCTTGACACAAGATAGGTGCATGGTTTGGGCTGAACATACTAGAGGCTCGGAAATCATTTTGGATGCACCGGATGGAACTTCTAGGTGACGTGGGTCATGTGGAATCTCCTTTCGGTCCATTTGGAGATAGTGTTAGTGTCGGTGCAAGATAGGTGCACTGTTTGGGCCAAACGTACCGTAGGCATAAAATTGTTTTTTACGCACATGATGGAACTCCTAGGTGATGGGGCTCTAGGGGAAGCTTGATTCACTCCGTTTGGAGATAGTTCTAATCTTGATGCATGATAGGTGCATAGTTTGGGCTGAATTACCAGAGGCTCAAAAATCATTTTGGACGCATCAGATGGAACTTCTGGGTGACGTGGGTCATGTGGAATCTCTTTTCGGTCCATTTGGAGACAGTGTCAATGTTGGTGCAAGATAGGTGCACAGTTTCACCGAAAGTACCATAGGCTTAGAAAATCATTTTGGACGTAGATAATGGAACTCCTAGGTGACGTGGGTCATGTGCAATCTCGTTTCGGCTCATTTAGAGATAGTGTTATTGTCAGTGCAAGATAGGCGCACAGTTTGCGCCAAACATACTATAGGCTCAGAAATCATTTTGAAGGGACACGATTGAACTCCTAGGTGACTAGACTCAAGTGCAAGCTCAATTCAGTCCGTTTGGAAATATTGCTAATCTTGACGCAGGATAGTTGCATAGTTTGGGCCGAACAAACCAGAGGCTCGAAAATCATTTTGGGTGCACTGAAGGGAACTCCTAGGTGACATGGGTCATGTGGAATCTCGTTTCGGTCTGTTTGGAGATAGTGTTAGTCTCGGTGTAAGATAAGTGCACGGTTTGGGCCAAATGTAGCATAGGCTCATAAATCATTTTGGACGCACCCGATGGTACTCCTAGGTGATGAGGTTCAAGTCGAAGCTTGATTCAGTCAGTTTGGAGATAGTGCTAACCTTGACGCAAGATATGTGCACGGTTTGGGCGTAACGTACCAGAGGCTCGGAAATCATTTTGGACGCACCGGATGGAACTCTAAGGTGACGTGGGTCATGTGGAATCACCTTTTGGTCCGTTTGGAGACAGTGTTAGTTCGGTGCGAGATAGGTGCACGGTTTGGGCCGAACATGCCACAGGCTTAGAAAATCATTTTGGACACACATGATGGAACTCCAAGGTCATGTGGGTCATGTGGAACCTCATTTCGGTCCGTTTGGAGACAGTGTTAGGGTCGGTGCAAGATAGGTGCACGGTTTGCGCTAAACGTACCATAGGCTCAGAAATCATTTTAGATGCACCCGATGGGTACTCCTAGGTGACGAGGCTCAAGTGTAAGCTTGATTGAGTCCGTTTGGAGATAGAGCTCATCTTGACGCAAGATAGGTGCACGATTTGGGCCGAAAGTACCAAAGGCTCAGAAATCATTTTGGATGCACCGAATGGAACTTCTAGGTGATGTGGGTCATGTGGAATCTCCTTTCGGTCCATTTGGAGACAGTGTTAGTGTCGGTGCAAGATAGGTGCACTATTTGGGTCGAGCGTACTAGAGGCTTGAAAAATCATTTTGGATGCACATGATGGAACTCCTAGGTGATGTGGGTCATGTGGAATCTCGTTTCGGTCCATTCGGAGACAGTGTTAGTTTCTGTGCAAGATAGGTGCACGATTTGTGCCAAACATATTATAGGCTCAGAAATCATTTTGGAGGCACCCGATGGAACTCCTAGGTGACGAGACTCAAGTGCAAGCTCGATTCAGTCCGTTTGGACATATTACTAATCTTGACGTAGGATAATTGCACGGTTTGGGCCAAACAAACTAGAGGCTCAGAAATCATATTGGACGCACCGGATGGAACTCCTAGGTGACATGGGTCATGTGGAATCTCGTTTCGGTCCATTTGGAGAAAGTGTTAGTGTTGGTGCAAGATAGGTGCATAGTTTGCACCAAACATAGCATAGGCTGAGAAATCGTTTTGGACGCACATGTGGTACTCCTAGGTGACGTGGCTCTAGTGGAAGCTCGATTCAGTTCATTCTGAGATAGTGCTAATGTTGACGCAAGATAGGTGCACGGTTTGCACCGAACGTACTAGAGGCTCGGAAATCATTTTGGATGCACCGGATCGAACTACTAGGTGACGTGGGTGATGTGGAATCTCGTTTTGGTCCGTTTGCAGATAGTGTGTGTCGGTGCAAGATAGGTGCACGGTTTGCGCCAAACATACCATAGGCTCAAAAATCATTTTAGACGCACAAAGTGGTACCCCTAGGTGACGAGGCTCAAGTGGAAGCTCGATTTAGTTCGTTCGGAGATAGTGCTAATCTTGACGGAAGAAAGGTGCATGGTTTTGCGCCAATCATACCACAGGCTCAGAAATTGTTTTGGATGTACACAATGGAACTCCTATGTGACGTGGGTCATGTGGAATCTTGTTTTGATCTGTTTGGAGACAATGTTGGTGTCGGTGCAAGATAGGAACACGATTTGTGCCAAAGGTACCATAGGCTCGGAGATCATTTTGGACGCACTCGTTGATACTCCTAGCTGACGAGGCTCAAGTGGATACTTGATTCAGTTCGTTTGGAGATAGTGCTAATCTTGATGCATGATAGGTGCATGGTTTGCGCCGATCGTACGATAGGCTCAGAAATCATTTTGGACGAACCCAATGAAACTCCAATGTAATGAGGCTCAACTGGAAGTTTGATTCAGTCCGTTTGGAGATAGTGCTAATCTTGATGCAAGATAGGTGCACGGTTTGCACCGAACATACCATAGGCTCAACTCGTTTTGGACACACCCGATGGAACTCCTAGGTGGCATCGGTCATGTGGAATCTCGCTTTGGTCCGTTTGGAGACAGTGTTAGTGTTGGTGCAAGATCGGTGCAGGGTTTGCGCCAAACATACCATAGGCTCAGAAATCGTTTTGTACGCAGCCGATGGTACTCTTAAGTGATGAGGCTCTAGTGGAAGCATGATTTAGTCCACTTGAACATAGTGCTAATCCTGACGCAAGATAGGTGCTCGGTTTGCGCCAAATGTACCACAGGCTCAAAAATCATTTTGGACACAACCGATGGAACTCCTAGATGACGTGGATCATGTGGAATCTTGTTTTGGTCCGTTTGGAGATAGTGCTAGTGTTGGTGCAAGATGGTGCACGGTTTGCACCAAATGTATCATAGGCTTAAAAATTGTTTCGGAGACACTCGATGGTACTCCTAGGTGATGAGGCTTAAGTGGAAGCTCGATTCAGTCTGTTTGTAGATAGTGCTAATCTAGACGCAAGATAGGTACACAGTTTGGGCCAAACGTACTAGAGGCTCAAAAATTCTTTTGTATGCACCAGATGGAACTACTAGGTGACATGGGTTATGTGGAATCTCATTTAGAACCGTTCAGAGACAGTGATAGTGTCAGTACAATGTAGAAGCAAGACTTGCGCCAAACATACCATAGGCTCTAAAATCATTTTGGACGCAGCCGATGGTACTTCAAGGTAAGGAGGCTCGAGTGGAAGCTCGATTTAGTCTGTTTGGAGGCAGTGCTAATCTTGACGTAGGATTGGTGCACGGTTTGCACTGAACCTACCACACGCTCAGAAATCGTTTTGGACGCACCCGATGGAACTCCTAGGTGACGTGGGTCTTGTGGAATCTCATTTTGATCTGTTTGGAGATAGTGTTAGTGTTAGTGCAAGATAGGTACATAGTTTGTGCCAAACATACCATAGCCTTAGAAGTAATTTTGGATGAACTCGGTGGTACTCCTAGGTGACGAGGCTCAAGTGGAAGCTCGACTTAGTCCGTTTGGAGATAGTGCTAATCTTGACACAAGATAAGTGCACGGTTTAGGCTAAACGTACTAGAGGCTCGGAAATCCAAGGTGCACGGTTTAGGATGGAACTCCAAGGTGACGTGGGCTTGTGGAATGTCGTTTCGGTCCATTTGGAGACAGTGTAAGTGTCAGTGCAAGATAGATGCACAGTTTGCGCCAAACATACCATTGGCTCAGAAGTCATTTTGGACGAACCCGGCGGTACTCCTAAGTGACGAGGCTCAAGTGGAAGCTTGATTCAGTTCGTTTGGAGATAGTGCTAATCTTGTAGCAAGATAGGTGCATGTTTTCACCGAACGTACCATAGTCTCAGAAATCATTTTGGACGCACCCGATGTAACTCTTAGGTGACGTGGGTCTAGTGAAATCTCATTTTGGTTCATTTGGAGACAGTGTTAGTGTCGGAGCAAGATAGGTGCAGGGTTTGCGCCCATGGTTTGCGCAAACATATTATAGGCCCGGAAATCATTTTGGAGGCACCCGATGGAACTCCTAGGTGACGAGACTCAAGTGCAAGCTCGATTCAGTCCATTTGGACATATTGCTAATCTAGACGTAGGATAGTTTCACGGTTTGGGCCAAACAAACTAGAGGCTCAGAAATCATATTGGATGCACCAGATGGAACTCCTAGGTGACATGGGTCATGTGGAATCTCGTTTCAGTCCGTTTGGAGAAAGTGTTAGTGTCGGTGCAAGATAGGTGCATAGCTTGCGCCAAACATAACATATGCTCAGAAATCGTTTTGGACGCACATGTGGTACTCCTAGGTGACGTGGCTCTAGTGGAAGCTCGATTCAGTTCATTCCGAGATAGTGCTAATGTTGACGCAAGATAGGTGCACGATTTGCACCGAACGTACTAGAGGCTCGGAAATCATTTTGGATGCACCGGATCGAACTACTAGGTGACGTGGGTGATGTGGAATCTCGTTTCGGTCCATTTGCAGATAGTGTGTGTCGGTGCAAGATAGGTGCACGGTTTGCGCCAAACATACCATAGGCTCAAAAATCATTTTAGACACACAAAGTGGTACCCCTAGGTGACGAGGCTCAAGTGGAAGCTCGATTTAGTTCGTTCGGAGATAGTGCTAATCGTTTTGGATGTACACAATGGAACTCCTAGGTGACGTGGGTCATGTGGAATCTTGTTTTGGTCTGTTTGGAGATAGTGTTAGTGTCGGTGCAAGATTGGTGCATGGTTTGCATCAAACATACCATAGGCTCAAAAATCATTTTGGATGCACCCGATGGTACTCCTAGGAGACGAGGCACAAGTTGAAGCTTGATTCAGTCAGTTTAGAGATAGTGCTGATGTTGACACAAGATAGCTGCACGGGTTGCGCCAAACGTACCATAGGCTCAGAAATTGTTTTGGACGCACCCGATGGAACTCCTAGGTGACGTGGGTCATGTGGAATCTCGTTTTGGTCCGTGTTGGAGATAGTGTTAGTGTCAGTGCAAGATAGATGTAGGGATTGCGCCAAACATACCATAGGCTCAGAAATTGTTTTGGACACACCCGATGGAACGCATAGGTGACGTGGGTCATGTGGAATCTAGTTTCGATCCATTTGGAGACATTGTTAGTCTCGGTGCAAGATAGATGTGGGGTTTGTGCCAAACGTACCACAGGCTCAGAAATTGTTTTGGACGCACCCGATGGTACTCCTAAGTGACGAGGCTCAAGTGGAAGCTTGATTCCATTTGGAGATAGTGCTAATCTTGACGCAAGATAGGTGCACAGTTTGGGTTGAACGCACCAGAGGCTCAGAAATAATTTTGGACGCACTGGATGGAACTCCTTGGTGACATCGGTCATGTGGAATCTTGTTTCGGTCCGTTTGGAGACAGTGTTAGTGTTGGTACAAGATAGGTGCACGGTTTGGTCTGAATATACACCAGGCTTAGAAAGTCGTTTTGGATGCACATGATGGAACTCCTAGGTGACATGGGTCATGTCGAATCTCGTTTCGGTCCGTTTAGAGATGGTGTTAGTGTCGGTGCAAGATAGGTGCACGGTTTGCGCCAAACATACTATAGGCTCAGAAATCGGTTAGGTGGTAGCCGATGGAACTCCTAGGTGATGACACTCAAGTGTAAGCTCGATTCAATCTGTTTGGAGATATTGCTAATCTTAACGCTGGATAGTTGCACGGTTTGGGCCGAACATACCAGAGGAACATAAATCATTTTGGACGCACCGGATGGAACTTCTAGTTGACATGGGTCTTGTGGAATCTCGTTTTGGTCCGTTTGGAGACAATGTTAGTGTCAGTGCAAGATAAGTGCACGGTTTGCGCCAATCGTACCATAGGCTCAAAAATTATTTTGGACACACCTGATGGTACACCTAGGTGACGAGGCTCAAGTGGAAGCTTGATTCAGTCCGTTTGTAGCTAGTGCTGATCTTGATGCAAGATAGGTGCACGGTTTGCGCCGAACGTACCACAAGCTCAAAAATTGTTTTGGACGTACCCAATGGAACTCCTAGGTGACGTGGGTCATGTGGACTCTCGTTTCAGTCCGTTTGGAGACAGTGTTAGTGCCGGGGCAAGACAAATGTATGGTTTGCGCCAAACGTACCACAGGCTCAAAAATCGTTTTAGACGCACCAGATGGAACTCCTAGTTTATGTGGGTCGTGTGGAAGCTTGATTGAGTCTATTTGTAGATAGTGCTAACCTTGACACAAGATAGGTGCTTGGTTTGGTCCGAACATACCAGAGGCTCGGAAATCATTTTGGATGCACCGGATGGAACTTCTAGGTGACGTGGGTCATGTGGAATCTCCTTTCGGTCCATTTGGAGACAGTGTCAGTGTCGGTGCAAGATAGGTGCACTGTTTGGGCTAAACGTACCGTAGGCATAAAATTGTTTTTTACGCACATGATGGAACTCCTAGGTGATGGGGCTCTAGGGGAAGCTTGATTCACTCCATTTGGAGATAGTTCTAATCTTGATGCAAGATAGGTGAACAGTTTGGGCCAAATTACCAGAGGCTCGGAAATCATTTTGGACGCATCTGATGGAACTTCTAGGTGACATGGGTCATGTGGAATCTCTTTTCGGTCCATTTGGAGACAGTGTCAATATCGGTGCAAGATAGGTGCACAGTTTCACCGAAAGTACCATAGGCTTAGAAAATCATTTTGGACGCAGATAATGGAACTCCTAGGTCATGTGCAATCTCGTTTCGGTTCATTTAGAGATAGTGTTATTGTCGGTGCAATATAGGCGCACGGTTTGCGCCAAACATACTATAGGCTCAGAAATCATTTTGGAGGCACACGATTGAACTCCTAGGTGACTAGACTCAAGTGCAAGCTTAATTCAGTCAGTTTGGAAATATTGCTAATCCTGACGCAGGATAGTTGCACTGTTTGGGCCAAACAAACCAGAGGCTTGGAAATCATTTTGGACGCACCGGAGGGAACTCCTAGGTGACATGGGTCATGTGGAATCTCGTTTCGGTCCGTTTGGAGACAGTGTTAGTGTCGGTGCAAGATAGGTGCACGGTTTGGGCCAAATGTAACATAGGCTCATAAATCATTTTGGACGCACCCGATGGTACTCCTAGGTGATGAGGTTCAAGTGGAAGCTTGATATGTGCATGGTTTGGGCGTATCGTACCATTGGCTCGGAAATCATTTTGGACACACTGGATGGAACTCCAATGTGACGTGGGTCATGTGGAATCGCCTTTTGGTCCGTTTGGAGACAGTGTTAGTGTCGGTGCGATATAGGTGCACGGTTTGGGCCGAACATGCCATAGGCTTAGAAAATCATTTTGGACGCACATGAATGAACTCCAAGGTCATGTGGAACCTCGTTTCATTCTGTTTGGAGACAGTGTTAGGGTTGGTGCAAGATAGGTGCACGGTTTGCGCCAAACGTACCATAGGCTCAGAAATCATTTTAGACGCACTAGACGGTACTCCCAGGTGATAAGGCTCAAGTGTAAGCTTGATTAAGTCTGTTTGGAGATAGAGCTAATCTTGATGCAAGATAGGTGCACGATTTGGGCCGAAAGTACCAAAGGCTCAGAAATCATTTTGGATGCACCGAATGGAACTTCTAGGTGATGTGGGTTATGTGGAATTTCTTTTCGGTCCATTTGGAGACAGTGTCAATGTCGGTGCAAGATAGGTGCACTATTTGGGCCGACGGTACTAGAGGCTTGAAAAATCATTTTGGATGCATATGATGGCACTCCTAGGTGATGTGGGTCATGAGGAATCTCGTTTCGGTCCATTCGGAGACAGTGTTGGTTTCTGTGCAAGATAGGTGCACGGTTTGCGCCAAACATATTATAGGCTCAGAAATCATTTTGGAGGCACCCGATGGAACTCCTAGGTGACGAGACTCAAGTGCAAGCTCGATTCAGTCTGTTTGGACATATTGCTAATCTTGACGTAGGATAGTTGCACGGTTTGGGCTAAACAAACTAGAGGCTCAGAAATCATATTGGACGCACCGGATGGAACTCCTAGGTAACATGGGTCATATGGAATCTCGTTTTGGTCCGTTTGGAGAAAGTGTTAGTGTCGGTGCAAGATAGGTGCATAGTTTGCGCCAAACATAGCATAGGCTCAGAAATCGTTTTGGACGCACATGTGGTACTCCTAGGTGATGTGGCTCTAGTGGAAGCTCGATTCAGTTCGTTCTGAGATAGTGCTAATGTTGACGGAAGATAGGTGCACGGTTTGCACCGAACGTATTAGAGGCTTGGAAATCATTTTCGATGCACCAGATCGAACTACTAGGTGACGTGGGTGATGTGGAATCTCGTTTCGGTCCATTTGCAGATAGTGTGTGTCGGTGCAAGATAGGTGCACGGTTTGCGCCAAACATACCATAGGCTCAAAAATCATTTTAGATGCACAAAGTGGTACCCTAAGGTGACGAGGCTCAAGTGGAAGCTTGATTTAGTTCATTCGGAGATAGTGCTAATCTTGACAGAAGAAAGGTGCACGGTTTGCGCCAATCGTACCATAGGCTTGGAAATCATTTTGGATGTACACAATGGAACTCCTAGGTGATGTGGGTCATGTCGAATCTTGTTTCGGTCTGTTTGGAGACAGTGTTAGTGTTGGTGCAAGATAGGTGCACGGTTTGCATCAAACATACCATAGGCTCAAAAATCATTTTGGACGCACTCGGTGCTACTCCTAGGTGACGAGGCTCAAGTGGAAGCTGGATTCAGTTCGTTTGGAGATAGTGATAATGTTGATGCAAGAAAGGCGCAAGGTTTGCGCCGATCGTACCATAGACTCAGAAATCATTTGGAGATAGTGCTAATCTTGATGCAAGATAGGTGCACGGTTTGCTCTGAACACACCACAGGCTCAGAAATCATTTTGGACGCACCCGATGGAACTCCTAGGTTACGTGGGTCATATGGAATCTCGTTTTGATCCATTTGGAGACAATGTTGGTGTCGGTGCAAGATAGGAACACGATTTGTGCCAAAGGTACCATAGGCTCGGAGATCATTTTGGACGCACTCGGTGATACTCCTAGCTGACGAGGCTCAAGTGGATGCTTGATTTAGTTCGTTTGGAGATAGTGCTAATCTTGATGCACGATAGGTGCATGGTTTGCGCCAATCGTACGATAGGCTCAGAAATCATTTTGGACGGACCCAATGAAACAACAATGTAATGAGGCTCAATTGGAAGCTCGATTCAGTCTGTTTGGAGATAGTGCTAATCTTGACGCAAGATAGGTGCACGGTTTGCACCAAACATACCATAGGCTCAACTCATTTTGGACACACCCGATGGAACTCCTAGGTGGCGTCGGTCATGTGGAATCTCGCTTTGGTCCGTTTGGAGATAGTGCTAGTGTTGGTGCAAGATGGTGCACGGTTTGCGCCAAATGTATCATAGGCTTAAAAATTGTTTCGGAGACACTCGATGGTACTCGTAGGTGACGAGGCTTCAGTGGAAGCTCGATTTAGTCTGTTTGTAGATAGTACTAATCTAGACACAAGATAGGTACACAGTTTGGCCCGAACGTACCAGAGCCTCGAAAATCATTTTGTATGCACCGGATTGAACTGCTAGGTGACATGGGTTATGTGGAATCTCATTTAGAACCGTTCGGAGATAGTGATAGTGTCAGTACAATGTAGGAGCAAGACTTGCGCCAAACGTACCATAGGCTCTGAAATCATTTTGGATGCAGCCGATGGTACTTCAAGGTAAGGAGGCTCGAGTGGAAGCTCGATTCAGTTCGATTGGAGGCAGTGCTAATCTTGACGCAAGATTGGTGCACGGTTTGCACTGAACCTACCACACGCTCAGAAATCTTTTTGGATGCACCCGATGGAACTCCTAGGTGACGTGGGTCTTGTGGAAGCTTGATTTAGTCCATTCAGAGATAGTGCTAATCTTGACGCAAGATAGGTGCATAGTTTGGGCCGAACATACCAGAGGCTCAAAAATCATTTTGGAGGCACCGGATGGAACACCTGGGTGACGTGGGTCATGTGGAATCTCCTTTCATTTCGTTTGGAGATAGTGTTAGTGTCGGTGAAAGATAGGTGCATGGTTTGGGCTAACACATACCACAGGCTTAGAAAATTGATTTGGACACACATGATGGAACTCCTATGATACATCCGGCCCAGGTGGGGTTGGCCGAGGCCCAATAAATTAAGGTTGCCCGGACCCCAACAGTTCTTATGCACACCCACTCAGGGAAAGGCCCAATGTCCCTAAAAGACTAGTCCGATAGGGGAAGGGTGACTCTCTCTTTTAAGGTGGCTTCCTCCTCCCAAGCTAAGCAAGGTGGGATTATTCAGAGGCTCACACGGTCACCGCCCGACTACAACTAGGCCACTTGGCCCTTTTTTGTTGCATCTTTGCGAGCGGATAATAGTGGAGGATGTCCTCATCATTCCCACCCCCTTAAACAAGGGCACAGCTCCGATACCAACTGATAAGAGTATGTGTGTCCCAATCTTTCGGTGGAGAAGGATAACTTTGATTTCACTAGAGAGACATTCACGACCCGACTACAACCATCCAAGGATGCTATGCCTTAGCGATCGATACACCAATTCCAGCGGTTGTCATGATCTTGCGGATCACAACCAACCAAACCACTAGGGTTATTCCTGTAAGCAATCGAAGAACAAGCAAGAACAAGTAGAACAAGCACTCAATTGCAAATATGAGATGAAGTTTCAGATCTAATACACATAAAGGTGGGGTTCCGGATCAAGTAGAACAGATGGTCTAACCGACACACGTGTCTACCAGGAAGTAGCAGGAGCTAAACTTACATCAAAACAAAACCCCCATCTCTTTGTGGCGGCTATAGAGGTATATGAGAGGGTAGAGGATGACCTGGACGTGGTGGGGGTCATCCCACAACCCTAGGACACGCCCCTATTGGGCCCCACTTGATACACGACCCATCGGGCAACAATCAGGTGACGCAGCACCGTGGACAGAAAAGGTCTCGGTATTAAAATGAGGACTGCGGACGTATTTAACAAGATATCGGCATGAGTCCAGATCCATTGGAAAGTAGACTTGATAAGCTTTCCAAAAAGTCCTAGAACGTCCCAATCGGAGTCTGTATGAAGTCATGGCAACCATCAGAAGTTGGGACTCTTCTGCAGTCCGAATTCATCTTCCAAAACATGTTGGACTTGGACTCTTTCTTTCTTTGTGCCAAAAGTGACGTGGTGGCTTGGTGGATGACATTAGGAATATTTGGACTTGGTCCCCAATCAACTTCATTAACCTTCCATTCTTTCCATATGCAATTGAACCTTCTCTTCATCCATGTAAGTAATTCTGAAAATGAAAATACACATACTTTATAGTGCAGCACCAATTCATCAAATGTATCAATGATAAGCCTCATATAGAATGGTTGCACCTTTAGTTTAGAAGTGGTTAATATGGTCATATTCGAGCCAATGATGTCCTCATCAGGTACTGTGGCTCAAATTTTTACAGTAGCCTCTTGGTAGTGTATAGGGTCCCCTGTAATTTTTGTAGAATTTTCTGAATAGTTTGTGTATAGGTTTAATTTCCCACTTAATAAGTTAATTAAATTAAGAAAGGGATTAAAATAAATGACTTGGGTTGGCATACCTTACTTTCCGGTGGTTTTATGTCATATGTGAACTAGTAGTGTCATTGGTTTGATCATAAGGTTAGTTTGGCACATAAGTAAATATTTAATTTTCACATTTCTAGGTCCCCTGGACAGCTGTTAGCATTTATGGGTTAAACTTTCATAAAGGTGTTTGTTGGGAATATTGTCAATACCAAAGTTGTAGTAAACTTATTAAACTAGCTTGTGTCAAAATTTGGTGGCATTTGGCCTAGTAGTTTAGGAGTTATAGCTGTTTGAAGTTGCTGTCCAAAAATGGCTGATCTCTGTTTGGAGAGGACAGATTTCTGAAACTTTAAGATTTTGACTAAGTAAACTTGGGAATCAAGTCTGGAGGTCTGAAAATGAATTCTAGAGCATTTTATAAGATTTCCAGATTGTCTTGTATCATGTCATTTGGATTTGTAGATCTCCAGTTATGGTTGAAGAGCCGAGCTGCTGTCCTGATTTCTATGTTGCTAAAAGGGGTTAGGATTTTGGTAAGCTTAAGTAATGTTGCTCTTGTTGATTGTTTAGGTGTTAGGTCCTTAACTGAGGAAGAGCAGCTATATATTAGGTGGTGTAGACTTGGTAAGTACTTCTCTATCGGAGAAGAGATTTGCATGTTTTGTTAAAGTGATTTGAATAGAGTGTTAAGTGTTGCTGCAGTTCATATTGCATTCACCGAGCATGTTGCATTCATTCTTATGCATCCATCAGATTTATCTGTGCATCCATGCAATAGGTGTGCCGGAGGGGGTGACACTTTTGGAGTTCGAGGGAGCGCATCAGGAGGAGGAGTAGGAGCAGCCGGAGGAACCCGAGGTGCCGGCAAGCGAAGAAAGCGTCGTTGAGGAGCTGCCCCAGTGCCCTGACCACCGCCCTTCTTCCTTTCTGAAAGGCAAGCCCCGGTGCATGCTAACCCAACTTTTGTATATCTATCTTTGAGTACTTTTACTTGTTTATTGCATTAAGTTTTAGGAGTTGAGTGAAAACACTTGCTGCATTATATCTATCCTTGTTTAGATGTTGAACTTGAATCCCAATTTAAGTTTAGGCATGTGTTATTGCTTAGCCATGCTTAGTGTGGTAGAAGTCTGGTGATTTCCGGTCATCCGCGAGCTTTAGGTTGAAGTGGGTCACGGTTGGCTATATTTGCTATCGTGGAAAAGAACCATGCTGAAAAATGAATTGAGACCGGGCGAGAGTTCGATAGTGCAGCCGCAAGACACTCCACGTCTTGGGTGCGAAGCTATGCCCGTCTGGGTCATTTAACGACCGATTTGCTGTTCGTCCTTGAGTCATGTTGAATGCAGTCTAACACTTAGTTGGCCGGATAAGCCGTTCCGACCGCGAAGCCGAGTAATACAGTTCAGGCCAGGAATCGGGGATCAAGTGCGCATTCTGGAGGAAGTAAGGATGTGCTTGGGGACACTGGCATAAGACCAAGCGGGGTTAAGTCCCTATCACCTAACAGAGTGTTGCCCTGGAGGATGCGGCATCAGTCGAACCCGGGCTTTCCTAAACTGTACCAAAGGTGACCTGAGCAGCCCTCGCCAGACATGTCTCGGTGAGTGTTAGAATTACCCCTCCAGCTGGATAGGAACTCGATTCGAATCGCCGTCGCTCCCGGTTAGTGAGCACTTGACTTGAGCAGCGGCAACTTAAATTCAATTAATTGAATGGATGGTTAATTGGATGATGATTTAAATGTTGCCTCAATTTATGCCTACTATGGTTACTATTGTTTGCTTAATAATCAGATGATTGTTTAGGACAGGTGCTAAGATAGATGACAGGTTAATGCTAAAAGTCATTGTTGGCATAGGTCAAAAGAGTTACTATTACTTATGCATTTCTACAAATACACTGTCAGCCAACTCCACTTGAGAAAAGCCTTGCATGATCCTTAGTGTCTTTTATTTCTGTTTCGACGGGTAAGTCTAGCTGAGTACATTCCCGTACTCAGGGTTTATTCCCTCCTGTTGCAGATGACATGCTTTATCAAGGCTTCTGCAAGAACTGCCTCCACCCAGCAGGTGATGAGGACTAGATCACTTGGGCGTGATCGTCTTTTAGTTTACTTTCCTTAATGCTTTTGTGAGAATATGATCTGTAAGACTGGCAATCGTACTTGAACTAAGTGTGTGTTCAAATTATGCTTCCGCTACTTTCCAAACCTGGTTTGTAATAATTGTGACTCCGTGGTGTTGTAAGTTTACTTCCAAACTACTTGTGAAATGTAACGTGTGATGTGTTTATGTTGAATGATGCGATCTTGGTTGTAATCGGGTTGGTTTGAAATCCTTCATGATTTCGATTGACTACCGGGATTATATGGGCTCAAGTTCGAAAATTTGAGTGCATTCGGCGCTTGTTTTTGTACTTGTGCTCTTATAATTTGGACGGTTCTGGATACTCATACCAACAAGTTGCAACTTCTTTTCCGGAAGCCCATCTCCAAAGAACTCCAAAGTTAAGCGTGCTTGGCCTGGAGCGATGGGTGATCGACCGGGAAGTTCTTCCTAGGTGCGCTTGAGTGAGGACAAAGTGCGCAGAAAAGACTTGTGTTGGTCTGTGAGGGCAGTCTATGTCCTAGAAAAGCGGCCAGATGTAAGCGGGCCCGGCCTTGAGGAGGTGGAATGTTACAGAATGGTATCATGAAATCTGTTATTTGACACTTTTTAATAGGGTTTCTCATTTATGCCAAAAATCAACCTTTATCTCTATTATTTTTGATACAGGAAAATATACTTGCTCAAATGCTATGAAAACTTTATGATAGCCTCCTTGAAGCATGCTAGCTGCTGTAATTTTTATAGAATTTATTGTTTAGTTTTGATATAGGTTCCTTTATCCACCAATTTATCTAAATAAATTAGTAAAGGGCATTAAAGAAATTATTTAGATGTTGGCACCACACTTTCTAGTGTTCTTTTAACATGTGTAGTGAGTTAGGAAAGTTGTCTTAGTCCAAATGTGCCTTTGTACCATCTATAAATATTTAATTTAGTGAATCTGCCAATTCTGGACAGATCTGGGGACTTGGTAAAGTTCTACATGTTATAATGCTTTTCTATGAAACTTGATTATACAAAAGTTGTAGATAACTCATACATCTACCTTTTGTTAAAATTTGGTGGCATTTGGCCATGTGGTTTAGGAGTTACAGCTGTTCAAAGTTAGGTCTCAGTTATGGTTGCTCTCTGTCTTACATAGACCAGATTCTGTACTTAGTTAATTTAGACCTGGTAAGCTTTGGAATCATGCTGTGATGTTTATAAATGATTTGTAGAGAATTTCATAAGCTTTCCAGAATGTCCTCTTGCAAGTCATTTGTAATTGTAGATCTTCTGTTGTGATTGATTTATTGAACTGCTTCTTTGCATGTTAAACCTGAAATTTCTGTGATGCGTACCTTTATTATACTTAAGCATGTTGGTGATGTACTAGGTTCTTAAATTGATTAAGGTGAGTTTAGGTGCAGGTGTTAGACCTCTAACAGAGGATGAGCATCTATACCTTAGATTGTGCAAGTTGGGTAAGTGTGTTCTTGCTCTCTAGAGAGAAGATATGCACCTACTCTTTAAAGTGATTTGAATAGGGCGTTGCACCTACTCGGTCAATGAATGTCTAGGACGCTTTGCTATTGTTGTTCTTCATCCAGGAGCATCATGTCATTCCTTATGCATCCATGATATTTATCTTGTGCATAACATGCAATAGGTTTACCGGAAGGAGTGACCCTGTTGGAGTTCGAGGGACCGTGCTAGGGGCAGCAGCCAACACCGGAGGTTTAGGAGGTGCAGCCCGTAGGAGAAGTGCCGGATGAGGTCATCATTGACTGCCCCGACCACATCCCTTGCAATTTCATGAAAGGCAAGCCCTAGAGCATTATAAGCCTCCTAATTTCTGAAATGCAATTAAGTATTATGTTATACATATTGTTGCATTAAGTGATAGGTGTTGGGTGAAAACACTTGCTGCATATGTACCCTATCCTTGTACAGATAGTATACCATAAACCCTATGTAGCCCAGGCTCGAGTAGATGCTTAGCCCTGCTTTAAAGCGGTAGAAGTCGGTTGATTTCCTGTCACATGCGAGCTATAAGAATATACATGTGGCACGGTTGGCTATATTTGTTATCGTGGAAAAGAACCTAGTATCATTTGAATGAAGACCAGGCGGAGGCTTGGAAGGCTGTATGCTTATAGTGACTCTGTCTGTGTCGCTTAAGGACCAATTCTTGGAGCCTTTCTTTGTCATGTTGAACACATGTCTCTCTCTTAGCTGGCTAGACTTGAGTGTCTCTGACTGCGAATCAAAGTAGCTCAACATAGGCCGGGAGTCAGCAAGTATAAAGTGTGCCTCGGAAGGGAGCCATAAGCATGAGTCCAAGGGCAGGTGATTCAAAAGTCCTGATCGTCCTAGCAGAAGGATAATCCCTGAGAGTGCTGGCACTGTCCGAACCCGCGAAGTTGGTTCCTGAGTTGTACCAAAGGTGACCCATGGCTACCCTTTGCAAAGTATGCCAGGGTGAGAGTTAGGAATACCCCGTCAGCTGAGTTCTAATTCGATTCGAGTTGCCGTCTCTCACCGGTTAGTGAGAACTTGACGGGCTTATCCCCAAACTAGCTGCACTAAATAACTTGATGGTTCAGGAATGATGATATGATGATGGCCTTATTATACCTGCTATGGTTAATATTGTTTGTCCTAATGAAGTGAGTGCTCTAGTACAGGTGCTAATATAGATGACAGGTTAATGATTATTAACTTGAAGCTAAGCTTTAAATGATTACTTAGGCTATGTCAGCTTTATGCAAATTGTGTCAAGCTAGCTCCACTTTATATCAGCCTTGCATGATCCTTGGTGTCTTTTATTTCTGCTTTTTGACAGGTAAGTCTAGCTGAGTACCTTCCCATACTCAGGGTTTATTTCCCACCTGTTGTAGATGACCTATTCTATGTCGGGTGCTGCAAGTATTGCCTTCTCCCGGCCGGGGATGAAGACTAGACCGTTGGGCGCGGTCTCTACTCGTGTTCTTATCTGAAGATGCTTTTGTGGGACATGACCTTTAATTTGGCAATGTATTTGAACTTATGAAATTATGTATCGAACTATGTTGCTTTCACTAATCAAACTTGGTTTGTAATATTTTATTTCGAACTCTGATGGATGTAATCCATATGCAACTTGTGAACTGTTGTAACGAATGATGTGTTGTGTTGAATCACTACGATCTCGGCTTGTATGTTGAAAGTTGTTTGGAATCCTTCGAGATTTCTAGACTACTGGGGTTATGGGAGCCTAAGTATAGGAATTTGATCACTTCGGTGATTGTTTTTGTACTTACGTTCTTATAATTTGGTCGGTTCTGTTACAGTAGTTACATCGGGTGATGTACAAAATGATTTCTAAGCCTATGGTACGTTCGGCACAAAGTGTGCACCTATCTTGCGTCAGGATTAGCACTATCTCCAATTGGACTGCTTCCACTTGAGCCTCATCACCTAGAAGTATCATTGCGTGCGTCCAAAATGATTTATGAGCCTATGGTACGTTTGGCGCAAAACGTGCACCTACCTTGCACCGACACTAACACTGTCTCCAAACGGACCAAAACGAGATTCCACATGACCCACTTCACCTAGGAGCTCCATCGAGCGCGTCCAGAATGATTTCTAAGCCTATCATACGTTCAGCACAAATCGTGCACCTATCTTGCATCAAGGTTAGCAGTATCTCCAAACAGATTGACTCGAGCTTCCACTTAAGCCTTGTCACCTAGGAGTACCATCAGGTGCGTCCAAAATGATTTCTGAGCCGATGGTACATTTGGCGCAAACCATGCACCGATCTTGCACCAACACTAACACTACCTCTAAACGGACCGAAACAAGATTCTACATGGCCCACGTCACCAAGGAGTTCCATCAAGTGTGTCCAAAATGATTGCTGAGCCTATGGTACGTTCGGCGCAAACCGTGCACCTATCTAGCGTCAAAATTAGCACTATCTCAAAACGGACTGAATCGAGCTTCCACTTGAGCCTCGTCACATAGGAGTACCTTCGGGTGTGCCCAAAATGATTTCTGAGCCTATGGTACACTTGGCGCAAACCGTGCACCTATCTTCCATCAAGGTACGGACTGAATCGAGCTTCCACTTGAGCCTCGTCACCTAGGAGTCCCACTGGGTGCATCCAAAACGATTTCTAAGCCTATGGTATGTTTGGCGCAAAGCATGCAACTATCTTGTGTCAAGATTAGCACTATCTCCAAATAGAATGAAATGAGCATCCACTTGAGCCTCGTCACCTAGGAGTACCATCGGGTGCGTCCGAAATGATTTCTGAGCCTAGGGTACATTTGGCGCAAACCACGCACTATCTTGCACCGACACTAACACTGTCTGCAAATGGACTGAAACAAAATTTCACATGACCCACGTCACTTAGGAGTTCTGTTCGGTGTGTCCAAACGATTTCTAAGCCTATGGTTCGGCGCAAACCATGCACCTATCTTGCGTCAAGGTTAGCACTATATGCAAATGGACTGAATCAAGCTGCCACTTCAGCCTCGTCACCATGGAGTATCATTGGGTGTGTCCAAAATGATTTATGAGCCTATGGTATGTTTGGCGCAAACCACGCACCTATCTTGCACTGACACTAACATTGTCTCCAAACAGACCGAAACGAGATTCCACATGCCCCACGTCACCAAGGAGTTCCATCAGGTGCGTCCAAAATGATTTATGAGCCTATGGTACGTTCGGCGCAAACCGTGCTCCTATCTTGCGTCAAGATTAGCACTATCTCCAAATGAACTGAATCGAGCTTCCACTTGAGCCTCGTCACCTAGAAGTATCATTGGGTGTGTCCAAAATGATTTCTGAGCCTATGGTACGTTTGGTGCAAAACGTGCACCTACCTTGCATCGACACTAGCACTATCTCCAAACAGACCAAAACGAGGTTCCACATGACCCACTTCACCTAGGAGTCCCATCGAGCACGTCATGAATGATTTCTAAGCCTGTCATACGTTCGGCGCAAATCGTGCACCTATCATTCCCCAAGGTTAGCAGTTTCTCTAAACGGATTGACTCGAGCGTCCACTTAAGCCTCGTCACCTAGGAGTACTATCGGGTGCGTCCAAAACAATTTCTGAGCCAATGGTACGTTTAGCGCAAACCATGCACCGATCTTGCACCGACACTAACACTGTCTCCAAACGGACCGAAACAAGATTCCACATGGCCCACATCACCAAGGAGTTTCATCTAGTGCACCCAAAATGATTTCTGAGGCTATGGTATGTTCGGCACAAACCATGCACCTATCCTGCGTCAAGAATAACACTATTTCAAAATGGACTAAATTGAGCTTCCACTTGAGCCTCGTCACCTAGGAGTACCATCAGGTGCGTCCAAAATGATTTCTGAGCCAATGGTATGTTCGGTGCTAACCGTGCACCTATCTTCAATCAAGATACAGACTGAATCGAGCTTCCACTTGAGCCGCTCACCTAGGAGTACCACTGATTCGTCTAAAATGATATCTAAGCCTATGGTACGTTTGGCGCAAAACATGCAACTATCTTGCATCAAGATTAGCACTATCTCTAAATGGAATGAAACGAGCATCCGCTTGAGCCTCGTCACCTAGGAGTACCATTGGGTGCGTCCAAAATGATTTATGAGCCTATGGTATGTTTGGCGCAAACCACGCACCTATCTTGCACCGACACTAACACTGTCTGCAAACGGACCGAAAAAAAATTTACATGACCCACATCACCTAGGAGTTCTATTGGGTGCGTCCAAAATGATTTCAGAGCCTATGGTACGTTCAGCGCAAACCGTGCACCTATCTTGTGTCAAGGTTAGCACTATCTCCAAACAGACTGAATCGAGCTTCCACTTGAGTCTCGTCACCATGGTGTATCAATGGGTGCGTCCAAAATGATTTCTGAGCCCATGGTACGTTTTGCGCAAACTATGCACCTGTCTTTGCATTGACATTAACATTGTCTCCAAACGGACCAAAACGAAATTCCACAAGACCCAAGTTGCCTAGGAGTTACATCGGGCCCATCCAAATCGATTTTTGAGCCTATGGTATGGTCAGCGCAAAGCGTGCACCTATCTTGTGTCAAGATTAGCACTATCTCCAAACGGACTGAATCGAGCTTCCACTTGAGCCTTGTCACCTAGTATTACCATCGCGAGCGTCCAAAATGATTCTGAGCCTGTGGTACGTTTGGCGTAAACCATGTACCTTTCTTGCGCAGACACTAACATTGTCTCCAAACAGACCAAAACGAGATTCCACATGCCCACGTCACCTAGGACTTCCATCGGGTGCGTACAAAATGATTTCTAAGCATGTGGTAAGTTCGGCGCAAATCATTCACCTATCTTGCACCGACTAACACTGTCTCCAAACGGAATGAAACGAGCATCAACTTGAGCCTTGTCACCTAGGATTACCATAGGGTGTGTCCAAAATGATAGCCTATGGTACGTTTGTCGCACACCGTGCACCTATATTGCACCAACACTAACACTGTCACCAAACGGACCAAAATGAGATTCACTTGCCCACGTCACCTAGGACTTCCATCGGGTGTATCCAAAATGATTTCTGAGACTGTGGTACATTCAGCGCAAATCGTGCACCCATCTTGCATCAAGATTAGCACTATCTCCAAATGGAACGAAACGAGCACCCACTTGAGCCTCATCACCTAGGAGTACCATCGGGTGCGTCCAAAATGATTTCTGAGCCTATGGTACGATAGGCGCAAACCATGCACCTATCTCCCACCGACACTAACACTATCTCCAAACGGACCGAAACGAGATTCCACATGGCCCACATCACCAAGGAGTTCCATCGGGTGCATCCAAAACGATTTCTGAGCCTGTGGAACGTTCGGCGCAAATCGTGCACGTATCTTGCGTCAAGATTAGCACTGTCTCCAAACAGAATGAAACGAGCATCCACTTAAGCCTCATCACTAGGAGTAACATCGGGTGCGTCCAAAATGATTTTAAAGCCTATGTTACATTTGGCGTAAACCACGCACCTATCTTGCACCGACACTAACACTGTCTGCAAATGGACCGATACATAATTCAATATGACCCACTTTACCTAGGAGTTCTATTAGGTGCGTCCAAAATGATTTCTGAGCCTATGTTATGTTTGGCACAAACTATGCACCTATCCTGTACCGACACTAAAACTGTCTACAAACAGAACGAAACGAGATTCCATATGACCCAAGTCGCCTAGGAGTTACATTGAGTCCGTCCAAAATGATTTTTGAGCCTATGGTATGTAGGCGCAAAGCGTGCACCTATCTTGCGTCGAGATCAGCGCTATCTCCAAACGGACTAAATCGAGCTTCTAGTTGAGCCTCGTCATCTAGGAGTACCATTGCGGGCGTCCAAAACAATTTTGAGCCCATGGTACGTTTGGCACAAACCGTGCACCTATCTTGCGTCAAGATTAGCACTATCTCCAAGGAATGAAACGAGCATCCACTTGATCCTCGTCACCTAGGAGTACCATCGGGTGCATCCAAAATGATTTCTGAGCCTATGGTACCTTTGGCGCAAACCATGCACCTATCTTGCATCGACACTAACACTATCTCCAAACAAACCAAAATGAGATTCCACATGGCCCACGTCACCAAGGAGTTCCATCGGGTGCGTCCAACATAATTTTTAAGCGTATGGTACGTTCGGCGCAAACCGTGCACCTATCTTGCGTCGAGGTATGGACTGAATCGAGGTTCCACTTGAGCCTATTAACTAGGAGTATCATTGGGTGCGTTCAAAATGATTTCTAAGTCTATGGTATGTTTGGCGCAAACCACGCACCTATCTTTGCACCGACACTAACATTGTCTCCAAACGGACCGAAACCAGATTCCACGTGGCCCATATCACAAAGGAGTTCCATCGGGTGCGTCCAAAATGATTTTTCAGCCTATGGTACATTCGTCACAAACCGTCCACCAATCTTGTGTCAAGATTAGCACTATCTCGAAACAGATTGCCTCGTCACCATGGAGTATCATTGGATGCGTCCATAAATATTTCTAAGCCTATGGTACGTTTGGCGCAAAACATGAACCTACCTTGCACCGACACTAACACTATCACCAAACGGACCAAAACGAGATTCCACATGATCCACGTCACCTAGGAGTTCCATCGAGCGCGTCCAGAATGATTTCTAAGCCTCTCGTACGTTCAGCGCAAATCGTGCAACTATCTTGGGTCAGGTTAGCAGTATCTCCAAACAGATTGACTCGAGCTTCTATTAAGCCTCGTCACCTAGGAGTACCATCGGGTGCATCTAAAAAGATTTCTGAGCCGATGGTACGTTTGGCACAAACCATGCTCCAATCTTGCACTGACACTAACACTGTCTCCATACGGACCGGAACAAGATTCGACACGACCCAATTCACCTAGTAGTAACATCGGCTGCATCTATAATGATTTCTAAGCAAATGGTACAATTGGCGTAAACCACGCACCTATCTTGCACCGACACTAACACTGTCTGCAAATGGACTGAAACAAAATTCAACATGACCCACGTCACCTAGGAGTTTTGTTGGGTGCGTCCAAAATGATTTCTGAGCCTATGGTATGTTTGGCGCAAACTGTGCACCTATCTTGCACTGACACTAACACTGTCTACAAACGGACCAAAACGTGATTCCACATGACCCAAATCACCTAAGAGTTACATTGGGTCCATCCAAAACATTTTTTGAGCCTGTGGTATGTTCGGCGCAAAGCGTGCATCTATCTTGCGTGAAGGTTAGCACTATCTCGAAACGGACTAAATCGAGCTTCTAGTTGAGCCTCATCATCTAGGAGTACCACCGCAGGCGTTCAAAACAATTCAGAGCCCATGGTACGTTTGGCACAAACCGTGCACCTATCTTGCATCAAGATTAGCACTATATCCAAGGAATGAAACGAGCATCCACTTGAGCCTCATCACCTAGGAGTACCATCATGTGCATCCAAAATGATTTTTGAGCCTATGGTACGTTTGGTGCAAACCATGCACCTATCTTGCATCGACACTAACACTGTCTCCAAACAAACCGAAACGAGATTCCACATGGCCCACGCACCAAGGAGTTCCATCGGGTGCGTCCAAAATGATTTCTAAGCCCATGGTACGTTCGGCGCAAACCGTGCACCTATCTTGTGTCGAGGTATGGACTGAATCAAGGCTCCACTTGAGCCTCATCACCTAGGAGTATCATTGTATGCGTCCAAAATGATTTCTAAGCCTATGGAATGTTTGGCGCAAACCACGCACCTATCTTGCGCCGACACTAACATTGTCTCCAAACGGACCGAAACGAGATTCCACGTGGCCCACGTCACCAAGGAGTTCCATCGGGTGCGTCCAAAACGAATTCTCAGCCTATGGTACGTTCGGCATAAACCGTGCACCTATCTTGTGTCAAGATTAGCGGTATCTCCAAACGGATTTCCTCGTCACCATGGAGTATCATTGGATGCGTCCAAAAAGATTTCTAAGCCTATGGTACGTTTGGCACAAAACATGAACCTACCTTGCACCGACACTAACACTGTCTCCAAATGGACCAAAACGAGATTCCACATGATCCATGTCACCTAGGAGTTCCATCGAGCGCGTCCAGAATGATTTCTAAGCCTCTCGTACGTTCGGCGCAAATAGTGCACCTATCATGCGTCAAGGTTAGCAGTATCTCCAAACAGATTGACTCGAGCTTCTATTAAGCCTCATCACCAAGGAGTAACATCGGGTGCGTCCAAAACGATTTCTGTGCCGATGGTACGTTTGGCACAAACCATGCACCAATCTTGCACTGACACTAGCACTGTCTCCAAACGGACCGAAACAAGATTCGATATGACCCAAGTCACCTAGTAGTAACATCGGCTGCATCTATAATGATTTCTAAGCCAATGGTACAATTGCGTAAACCACGCACCTATCTTGCACCGACACTAACACTGTTTGCAAATGGAGTGAAACAAAATTCAACATGACCCACGTCACCTAGGAGTTCTGTTGGGTGCGTCCAAAATAATTTCTGAGCCTATGGTACATTTGGCGCAAACTGTGCACCTATCTTGCACTGACACTAACACTGTCTACAAACGGACTAAAACACGATTCCACATGACCCAAATCGCCTAGGAGTTACATTGGGTCCGTCCAAAACAATTTTTGAGCCTATGGTATGTTCGGTGCAAAGCGTGCACTTATCTTGCGTCAAGATTAGCGCTATCTCGAAACGCACTAAATCAGCTTCCAGTTGAGCCTCGTCATCTAGGATTACTATCCCGGGCGTTCAAAACAATTCAGAGCCCATGGTACATTTGGCACAAACCGTGCACCTATCTTGCGTCAAGATTAGCACTATATCCAAGGAATGAATCGAGCATCCACTTGAGCCTCGTCACTAGGAGTACCATCGTGTGCATCCAAAATGATTTCTGAGCCTATGGTACGTTTGGTGCAAACCATGCGCCTATCTTGCATCGACACTAACACTGTCTCCAAACAAATCAAAATGAGATTCCACATGGCCCACGTCACCAAGGAGTTCCATTGGGTGCGTCCAAAATGATTTCTAAGCCTATGGTACGTTCGGTGCAAACCGTGCTCCTATCTTGCGCCGAGGTATGGACTGAATCAATGTTCCACTTGAGCCTCATCACCTAGGAGTATCATTGTGTGCGTCGAAAATGATTTCTAAGCCTATGGTATGTTTGGCGCAAACCACGCACCTATCTTGCGCCGACACTAACATTGTCTCCAAACGGACCAAAACGAGATTCCACGTGGCCCACGTCACGAAGGAGTTTCATCGGGTGCATCCAAAACAATTTCTCAGCCTATGGTACGTTCGGCAGAAACCATGCACCTATCTTGTGTCAAGATTAGCACTATCTCCAAATGGATTGCCTCGTCACCATGGAGTATCATTGGGTGCGTCCAAAACGATTTCTCAGCCTATGGTACGTTCGGCGCAAACTGTGCACCTATCTCGTGTCAAGATTAGCACTAGCTCTAAACGGATTGCCTCGTCACCATGGAGTATCATTGGGTGCGTCCAAAAAGATTTCAATGCCTATGGTACGCTTGGTGCAAAACATGAACCTACCTTGCACCGACACTAACACTGTCTCCAAACGAACCAAAATGAGATTCCACATGGTCCACGTCACCTAGGAGTTCCATCGAGCGCGTCCAGAATGATTTCTAAGCCTCTCATACATTCGGCGCAAATCGTGCACCTATCTTGTGTCAAGGTTAGCAGTATCTCCAAAAAGATTGACTCGACCTTCTCTTAAGCATCGTCACCTATTAGTACCATCGGGTGCGTCCAAAACAATTTCTGAGCCGATGATACGTTTGGCACAAACCATGCACCAATCTTGCACCGACACTAACACTGTCTCCAAATGGACCGAAACAAGATTTGACATGACCCAATTCACCTAGTAGTAACATCGGCTGCGTGCAAAATGATTTCTGAGCCTATGTTACATTTGGCGTAAACCACGCACCTATCTTGCACCAACACTAACACTGTCTGCAAATGGACCAAAACAAAATTCAACATGACCCACGTCACCTAGGAGTTTTATTGGGTGCATCCAAACTGATTTCTGTGCCTATGGTATATTTGGCGCTAACTGTCCACCTATCTTGCACCGACACTAACACTATCTTCAAACGGACCGAAACGAGATTCCACATGACCCATGTCGCCTAGGAGTTACATTGGGTCCGTCCAAAATGATTTTTTAGCCTATGGTATGTAGGCGCAAAGCATGCACCTATCTTGCGTCGAGATCAGCGCTGTCTCCAAACGGACTAAATCGAGCTTCCAGTTGAGCCTCGTCATCTAGGACTACCATCGCGGGCGTCCAAAACAATTTTGAGCCCATGGACGTTTGGCACAAACCGTGCACCTATCTTGCGTCAAGATTAGCACTATCTCCAAGGAATGAAACGAGCATCCACTTGATCCTCGTCACCTAGGAGTACCATCGGGTGCATCCAAAATGATTTCTGAGCCTATGGTACGTTTGGCGCAAACCATGCACATATCTTGCATCGACACTAACACTATCTCTAAACAAACCGAAATGAGATTCCACATGGCCCACATCACCAAGGAGTTCCATCGGGTGCGTCCAAAATAATTTTTAAGCCTATGGTACGTTCAGCGCAAACCGTGCACCTATCTTGCGTCGAGGTATGGACTGAATCGAGGTTCCACTTGAGCCTATTAACTAGGAGTATCATTGGGTGCGTCCGAAATGATTTCTAAGTCTATGGTATGTTTGGCGCAAACCACGCACCTATCTTGCGCCGACACTAACATTGTCTCCAAACAGACCGAAACCAGATTCCACGTCGCCCACATCACCAAGGAGTTCCATCGGGTGCGTCCAAACCGATTTTTTAGCCTATGGTACATTCGTCACAAGCCGTGCACCTATCTTGTGTCAAGATTAGCACTATCTCGAAACAGATTGCCTCGTCACCATGGAGTATCATTAGGTGCGTCCATAAATATTTCTAATCCTATGGTACGTTTGGCGCAAAACATGAACCTACCTTGCACCGACACTAACACTATCTCCAAACGGACCAAAACGAGATTCCACATGATCCACGTCACCTAGGAGTTCCATCGAGCGCATCCAGAATGATTTCTAAGCCTCTCGTATGTTCAGCGCAAATCATACACCTATCTTGCGTCGTGGTTAGCAGTATCTCCAAACAGATTAACTCGAGCTTCTATTAAGCCTCGTCATCTAGGAGTACCATCGGGTGCATCCAAAACGATTTCTGAGCCGATGGTACGTTCGGCACAAACCATGCACCAATCTTGCACCAACACTAACACTGTCTCCATACGGACTGGAACAAGATTCGACACGACCCAATTCACCTAGTAGTAACATCGGCTGCGTCTATAATGATTTCTAAGCCAATGGTACAATTGGCGTAAACTACGCACCTATCTTGCACCGACACTAACACTGTCTGCAAATGGACTGAAACAAAATTCAACATGACCCACGTCACCTAGGAGTTCTGTTGGGTGCGTCCAAAATGATTTCTGAGCCTATGGTATGTTTGGCGCAAACTGTGCACTATCTTGCACTGACACTAACACTGTTTACAAACGGACCAAAATGTGATTCCACATGACCCAAATCACCTAGGAGTTACATTGGGTCCGTCCAAAACATTTTTTGAGCCTATGGTATGTTTGGCGCAAACTGTGCTCCTATCTTGCACTGACACTAACACTGTCTACAAACGGACCAAAACGTGATTCCACATGACCCAAATCACCTAAGAGTTACATTGGGTCCATCCAAAACATTTTTTGAGCCTGTGGTATGTTCGGCGCAAAGCGTGCATCTATCTTGCGTGAAGGTTAGCACTATCTCGAAACGGACTAAATCGAGCTTCTAGTTGAGCCTCATCATCTAGGAGTACCACCGTAGGCGTTCAAAACAATTCAGAGCCCATGGTACGTTTGGCACAAACCGTGCACCTATCTTGCATCAAGATTAGCACTATATCCAAGGAATGAAACGAGCATCCACTTGAGCCTCATCACCTAGGAGTACCATCATGTGCATCCAAAATGATTTTTGAGCCTATGGTACGTTTGGTGCAAACCATGCACCTATCTTGCATCGACACTAACACTGTCTCCAAACAAACCGAAACGAGATTCCACATGGCCCACGCACCAAGGAGTTCCATCGGGTGCGTCCAAAATGATTTCTAAGCCCATGGTACGTTCGGCGCAAACCGTGCACCTATCTTGTGTCGAGGTATGGACTGAATCAAGGCTCCACTTGAGCCTCATCACCTAGGAGTATCATTGTATGCGTCCAAAATGATTTCTAAGCCTATGGAATGTTTGGCGCAAACCACGCACCTATCTTGCGCCGACACTAACATTGTCTCCAAACGGACCGAAACGAGATTCCACGTGGCCCACGTCACCAAGGAGTTCCATCGGGTGCGTCCAAAACGAATTCTCAGCCTATGGTACGTTCGGCATAAACCGTGCACCTATCTTGTGTCAAGATTAGCAGTATCTCCAAACGGATTTCCTCGTCACCATGGAGTATCATTGGATGCGTCCAAAAAGATTTCTAAGCCTATGGTACGTTTGGCACAAAACATGAACCTACCTTGCACCGACACTAACACTGTCTCCAAATGGACCAAAATGAGATTCCACATGATCCATGTCACCTAGGAGTTCCATCGAGCGCGTCCAGAATGATTTGTAAGCCTCTCGTACGTTCGGCGCAAATAGTGCACCTATCATGCGTCAAGGTTAGCAGTATCTCCAAACAGATTGACTCGAGCTTCTATTAAGCCTCGTCACCTAGGACTAACATCGGGTGCGTCCAAAACGATTTCTGTGCCGATGGTACGTTTGGCACAAACCATGCACCAATCATGCACTGACACTAGCACTGTCTCCAAACGGACCGAAACAAGATTCGATATGACCCAAGTCACCTAGTAGTAACATCGGCTGCATCTATAATGATTTCTAAGCCAATGGTACAATTGCGTAAACCACGCACCTATCTTGCACCGACACTAACACTGTCTGCAAATGGAGTGAAACAAAATTCAACATGACCCACGTCACCTAGGAGTTCTGTTGGGTGCGTCCAAAATAATTTCTGAGCCTATGGTACATTTGGCGCAAACTGTGCACCTATCTTGCACTGACACTAACACTGTCTACAAACGGACCAAAACACGATTCCACATGACCCAAGTCGCCTAGGAGTTACATTGGGTCCGTCCAAAACAATTTTTGAGCCTATGGTATGTTCAGCGCAAAGCGTGCACTTATCTTGCGTCAAGATTAGCGCTATCTCGAAACGCACTAAATCAGCTTCCAGTTGAGCCTCGTCATCTAGGATTACTATCCCGGGCGTTCAAAACAATTCAGAGCCCATGGTACATTTGGCACAAACCGTGCACCTATCTTGCGTCAAGATTAGCACTATATCCAAGGAATGAATCGAGCATCCACTTGAGCCTCGTCACTAGGAGTACCATCGTGTGCATCCAAACTGATTTCTGAGCCTATGGTACGTTTGGTGCAAACCATGCGCCTATCTTGCATCGACACTAACACTGTCTCCAAACAAATCAAAATGAGATTCCACATGGCCCACGTCACCAAGGAGTTCCATCGGGTGCGTCCAAAATGATTTCTAAGCCTATGGTACGTTCGGTGCAAACCGTGCTCCTATCTTGCGCCGAGGTATGGACTGAATCAATGTTCCACTTGAGCCTCATCACCTAGGAGTATCATTGTGTGCGTCGAAAATGATTTCTAAGCCTATGGTATGTTTGGCGCAAACCACGCACCTATCTTGCGCCGACACTAACATTGTCTCCAAACGGACCAAAACGAGATTCCACGTGGCCCACGTCACGAAGGAGTTTCATCGGGTGCATCCAAAACAATTTCTCAGCCTATGGTACGTTCGGCAGAAACCATGCACCTATCTTGTGTCAAGATTAGCACTATCTCCAAATGGATTGCCTCGTCACCATGGAGTATCATTGGGTGCGTCCAAAACGATTTCTCAGCCTATGGTACGTTCGGCGCAAACTGTGCACCTATCTCGTGTCAAGATTAGCACTAGCTCTAAACGGATTGCCTCGTCACCATGGAGTATCATTGGGTGCGTCCAAAAAGATTTCTATGCCTATGGTACGCTTGGTGCAAAACATGAACCTACCTTGCACCGACACTAACACTGTCTCCAAACGAACCAAAATGAGATTCCACATGGTCCACGTCACCTAGGAGTTCCATCGAGCGCGTCCAGAATGATTTCTAAGCCTCTCGTACATTCGGCGCAAATCGTGCACCTATCTTGTGTCAAGGTTAGCAGTATCTCCAAAAAGATTGACTCGACCTTCTCTTAAGCATCGTCACCTATTAGTACCATCGGGTGCGTCCAAAACAATTTCTGAGCCGATGATACGTTTGGCACAAACCATGCACCAATCTTGCACCGACACTAACACTGTCTCCAAATGGACCGAAACAAGATTTGACATGACCCAATTCACCTAGTAGTAACATCGGCTGCGTGCAAAATGATTTCTGAGCCTATGTTACATTTGGCGTAAACCACGCACCTATCTTGCACCAACACTAACACTGTCTGCAAATGGACCAAAACAAAATTCAACATGACCCACATCACCTAGGAGTTTTATTGGGTGCATCCAAACTGATTTCTGTGCCTATGGTATATTTGGCACTAACTGTCCACCTATCTTGCACCGACACTAACACTATCTTCAAACGGACCAAAATGAGATTCCACATGACCCATGTCGCCTAGGAGTTACATTGGGTCCATCCAAAATGATTTTTTAGCCTGTGGTATGTAGGCGCAAAGCATGCACCTATCTTGCGTCGAGATCAGCGCTGTCTCCAAACGGACTAAATCGAGCTTCTAGTTGAGCCTCGTCATCTAGGACAACCATCGCGGGCGTCCAAAACAATTTTGAGCCCATGGTACGTTTGGCACAAACCGTGCACCTACTTGCGTCAAGATTAGCACTATCTCCAAGGAATGAAACGAGCATCCACTTGATCCTCGTCACCTAGGAGTACCATCGGGTGCATCCAAAATGATTTCTGAGCCAATGGTACGTTTGGCGCAAACCATGCACATATCTTGCATCGACACTAACACTATCTCTAAACAAACCGAAATGAGATTCCACATGGCCCACATCACCAAGGAGTTCCATCGGGTGCGTCCAAAATAATTTTTAAGCCTATGGTACGTTCAGCGCAAACCGTGCACCTATCTTGCGTCGAGGTATGGACTGAATCGAGGTTCCACTTGAGCCTATTAACTAGGAGTATCATTGGGTGCGTCCGAAATGATTTCTAAGTCTATGGTATGTTTGGCGCAAACCACGCACCTATCTTGCGCCGACACTAACATTGTCTCCAAACGGACCGAAACCAGATTCCACGTCGCCCACATCACCAAGGAGTTCCATCGGGTGCGTCCAAAACGATTTTTTAGCCTACGGTACATTCGTCACAAACCGTGCACCTATCTTGTGTCAAGATTAGCACTATCTCGAAACAGATTGCCTCGTCACCATGGAGTATCATTAGGTGCGTCCATAAATATTTCTAATCCTATGGTACGTTTGGCGCAAAACATGAACCTACCTTGCACCGACACTAACACTATCTCCAAACGGACCAAAACGAGATTCCACATGATCCACGTCACCTAGGAGTTCCATCGAGCGTGTCCAGAATGATTTCTAAGCCTCTCGTACGTTCAGTGCAAATCGTGCACCTATCTTGCGTCAAGGTTAGCAGTATCTCCAAACAGATTGACTCGAGCTTCTATTAAGCCTCGTCACCTAGGAGTACCATCGGGTGCATCCAAAATGATTTCTGAGCCGATGGTACGTTCGGCACAAACCATGCACCAATCTTGCACCAACACTAACACTGTCTCCATACGGACCGGAACAAGATTCGACACGACCCAATTCACCTAGTAGTAACATCGGCTGCGTCTATAATGATTTCTAAGCCAGTGGTACTATTGGCGTAAACCACGCACCTATCTTGCACCGACACTAACACTGTCTGCAAATGGACTGAAACAAAATTCAACATGACCCACGTCACCTAGGAGTTCTGTTGGGTGCGTCCAAAATGATTTCTGAGCCTATGGTATGTTTGGCGCAAACTGTGCACTATCTTGCACTGACACTAACACTGTTTACAAACGGACCAAAATGTGATTCCACATGACCCGAATCACCTAGGAGTTACATTGGGTCCGTCCAAAACATTTTTTGAGCCTATGGTATGTTTGGCGCAAACTGTGCACCTATCTTGCGTGAAGATTAGCGCTACCTCGAAACAGACTAAATCGAGCTTCTAGTTGAGCCTCGTCATGTAGGAGTACCATCGCAGGCGTTCAAAACAATTCAGAGCCCATGGTACGTTTGGCACAAACTGTGCACCTATCTTGCGTCAAGATTAGCACTATATCCAAGGAATGAAACGAGCATCCACTTGACCCTCATCACCTAGGAGTACCATCATGTGCATCCAAAATGATTTCTGAGCCTATGGTATGTTTGGTGCAAACCATGCACCTATCTTGCATCGACACTAACACTGTCTCCAAACAAACCGAAATGAGATTCCACATGGCCCACGCACCAAGGAGTTCCATCAGGTGCGTCCAAAATGATTTCTAAGCCCATGGTACGTTCTGCGCAAACCGTGCACCTATCTTGTGTCGAGGTATGGACTGAATCAAGGCTCCACTTGAGCCTCATCTCCTAGGAGTATCATTGTGTGCGTCCAAAATGATTTCTAAGCCTATGGTATGTTTGGCGCAAGCCACGCACCTATCTTGCGCCGACACTAACATTGTCTCCAAACGGACCGAAACGAGATTCCACGTGGCCCACGTCACCAAGGAGTTCCATCGGGTGCGTCCAAAATGATTTCTCAGCCGATGGTATGTTCGACGCAAACCGTGCACCTATCTTGTGTCAAGATTAGCACTATCTCCAAACGGATTGCCTCGTCACCATGGAGTATCATTGGATGCGTCCAAAAAGATTTCTAAGCCTATGGTACCTTTGGCGCAAAACATGAACCTACCTTGCACCGACACTAACACTGTCTCCAAACGGACCAAAATGAGATTCCACATGATCCATGTCACCTAGGAGTTCCATCGAGCGCGTACAGATTGATGTCTAAGCCTCTCGTACGTTCGGTGCAAGTAGTGCACCTATCATGCGTCAAGGTTAGCAGTATCTCCAAACAGATTGACTCGAGCTTCTATTAAGCCTCGTCACCTAGGAGTACCATCGGGTGCGTCCAAAACGATTTCTGTGCCGATGGTACGTTTGGCACAAACCATGCACCAATCTTGCACCGTCACTAGCACTATCTCCAAACGGACCGAAACAAGATTCGATATGACCCAAGTCACCTAGTAGTAACATCGGCTGCGTCTAAAATGATTTCTGAGCCAATGGTCAAATTGGCGTAAACCACGCACCTATCTTGCACCGATACTAACACTGTCTGCAAATGGACTGAAACAAAATTCAACATGACCCACGTCACCTAGGAGTTCTGTTGGGTGCGTCCAAAATAATTTCTGAGCCTATGGTACGTTTGGCGCAAACTGTGCACCTATCTTGCACTGACACTAACACTGTCTACAAACGGACTGAAACATGATTCCACATGACCCAAGTCGCCTAGGAGTTACATTGGGTCTGTCCAAAACAATTTTTGAGCCTGTGGTATGTTCGGCGCAAAGCGTGCACTTATCTTGCATCAAGATTAGCGCTATCTCGAAACGGACTAAATCGAGCTTCCAGTTGAGCCTCGTCATCTAGGAGTACTATCCCGGGCGTTCAAAACAATTCAGAGCCCATGGTACATTTGGCACAAACCGTGCACCTATCTTGCGTCAAGATTAGCACTATATCCAAGGAATGAAATGAGCATCCACTTGAGCCTCGTCACTAGGAGTACCATCGTGTGCATCCAAAATGATTTCTGAGCCTATGGTACGTTTGGTGCAAACCATGCGCCTATCTTGCATCGACACTAACACTATCTCCAAACAAATCAAAACGAGATTAGACATGGCCCATGTCACCAAGGAGTTCCATTGGGTGCATCCAAAATGATTTCTAAGCCCATGGTACGTTCGGTGCAAACCGTGCTCCTATCTTGCGCTGAGGTATGGACTGAATCAATGTTCCACTTGAGCCTCATCTCCTAGGAGTATCATTGTGTGCGTCCAAACTGATTTCTAAGCCTATGGTATGTTTGGCGTAAACCACGCACCTATCTTGCGCCGACACTAACATTGTCTCCAAACGGACCAAAACGAGATTCCACGTGGCCCTCGTCACGAATGAGTTCCATCGGGTGCATCCATAACGATTTCTCAGCCTATGGTACGTTCGACGCAAACCGTGCACCTATCTTGTGTCAAGATTAGCACTATCTCCAAATGGATTGCCTCGTCACCATGGAGTATCATTGGGTGCGTCCAAAATGATTTCTCAGCCTATGGTACGTTCGGCGCAAACTGTGCACCTATCTTGTGTCAAGATTAGCACTATCTCCAAACGGATTGCCTCGTCACCATGGAGTATCATTGGGTGCGTCCAAAAAGATTTCTATGCCTATGGTACGTTTGGTGCAAAACATGAACCTACCTTGCACCGACATTAACACTGTCTCCAAACAGAAAAAAATGAGATTCCACATGGTCCACGTCACCTAGGAGTTCCATCGAGCGTGTCCAGAATGATTTCTAAGCCTCTCGTACATTCGGCGCAAATCGTGCACCTATCTTGTGTCAAGGTTAGCAGTATCTCCAAATAGATTGACTCGACCTTCTCTTAAGCATCGTCACCTATTAGTACCATCGGGTGCGTCCAAAACGATTTCTGAGCCGATGGTACGTTTGGCACAAACGATGCACCAATCTTGCACCGACACTAACACTGTCTCCAAATGGACCGAAACAAGATTTGACATGACCCAAGTCACCTAGTAGTAACATCGGCTGCGTCCAAAATGATTTCTGAGCCTATGTTACATTTGGCGTAAACCACGCACCTATCTTGCACCAACACTAACACTGTCTGCAAATGGACCAAAACAAAATTCAACATGACCCACGTCACCTAGGAGTTTTATTGGGTGCATCCGAACTGATTTCTGTGCCTATGGTATATTTGGCGCTAACTGTCCACCTATCTTGCACCGACACTAACACTATCTTCAAACGGACCGAAACGAGATTCCACATGACCCAAGTCGCCTAGGAGTTACATTGGGTCCGTCCAAAATGAATTTTGAGCCTGTGGTATGTAGGCGCAAAGCGTGCACCTATCTTGTTTCGAGATCAGCGCTATCTCCAAACGGACTAAATCGAGCTTCTAGTTGAGCCTCGTCATCTAGGAGTACCATCGCGGGCGTCCAAAACAATTTTGAGCCCATGGCACGTTTGGCACAAACCGTGCACCTATCTTGCGTCAAGATTAGCACTATCTCCAAGGAATGAAACGAGCATCCACTTGATCCTCGTCACCTAGGAGTACCATCGGGTGCATCCAAAATGATTTCTGAGCCTATGGTACGTTTGGCGCAAACCATGCAGATATCTTGCATCGACACTAACACTCTCTAAACAAACCGAAATGAGATTCCACCTAGCCCACATCACCAAGGACTTCCATCGGGTGCGTCCAAAATAATTTTTAAGCCTATGGTACGTTCGGCGCAAACCGTGCACCTATCTTGCGTCGAGGTATGGACTGAATCGAGGTTCCACTTGAGCCTATTAACTAGGAGTATCATTGGGTGCGTCCGAAATGATTTCTAAGTCTATGGTATGTTTGGCGCAAACCACGCACCTATCTTGCGCCGACACTAACATTGTCTCCAAACGGACCGAAACCAGATTCCACGTGGCCCACATCACCAAGGAGTTCCATCGGGTGCATCCAAAATGATTTTTCAGCCTATGGTACATTCGTCACAAACCGTGCACCTATCTTGTGCCAAGATTAGCACTATCTCGAAACAGATTGCCTCGTCACCATGGAGTATCATTGGGTGCGTCCATAAATATTTCTAATCCTATGGTACGTTTGGCGCAAAACATGAACCTACCTTGCACCGACACTAACACTATCTCCAAACGGACCAAAACGAGATTCCACATGATCCACATCACCTAGGAGTTCCATCGAGCGCGTCCAGAATGATTTCTAAGCCTCTCGTACGTTCAGGGCAAATCGTGCACCTATCTTGCATCAAGGTTAGCAGTATCTCCAAACAGATTGACTCGAGCTTCTATTAAGCCTCGTCACCTAGGAGTACCATCGGGTGCATCCAAAACAATTTCTGAGCCGATGGTACGTTCGGCACAAACCATGCACCAATCTTGCACCAACACTAACACTGTCTCCATATGGACCGGAACAAGATTTGACACGACCCAATTCACCTAGTAGTAACATCGGCTGCGTCTATAATGATTTCTAAGCCAATGGTACAATTGGCGTAAACCACGCACCTATCTTGCACCGACACTAACACTGTCTGCAAATGGACTGAAACAAAATTCAACATGACCCACGTCACCTAGGAGTTCTGTTGGGTGCGTCCAAAATGATTTCTGAGCCTATGGTATGTTTGGCGCAAACTGTGCACTATCTTGCACTGACACTAACACTGTCTACAAACGGACCAAAATGTGATTCCACATGACCCAAATCACCTAGGAGTTACATTAGGTCCGTCCAAAACATTTTTTGAGCCTATGGTATGTTTGGCGCAAAGTGTGCACCTATCTTGCGTGAAGATTAGCTTCTCAAAACAGACTAAATCGAGCTTCTAGTTGAGCCTCGTCATCTAGGTGTACCATCGCAGGCGTTCAAAACAATTCAGAGCCCATGGTACGTTTGGCACAAACCGTGCACCTATCTTGCGTCAAGATTAGCACTATATCCAAGGAATGAAATGAGCATCCACTTGAGCCTCATCACCTAGGAGTACCATCATGTGCATCCAAAATGATTTCTGAGCCTATGGTACGTTTGGTGCAAACCATGCACCTATCTTGCATCGACACTAACACTGTCTCCAAACAAACCGAAACGAGATTCCACATGGCCCACGAACCAAGGAGTTCCATCGGGTGCGTCCAAAATGATTTCTAAGCCCATGGAACGTTCGGCGCAAACCGTGCACCTATCTTGTGTCGAGGTATGGACTGAATCAAGGCTCCACTTGAGCCTCTTATCCTAGGAGTATCATTGTGTGCGTCCAAACTGATTTCTAAGCCTATGGTATGTTTGGCGCAAACCACGCACCTATCTTGCGCCGACACTAACATTGTCTCCAAACGGACCAAAACGAGATTCCACGTGGCCCACGTCACCAAGGTGTTCCATCGGGTGCATCCAAAACGATTTCTCAGCCTATGGTACATTCAGCGCAAACCGTGCACCTATCTTGTGTCAAGATTAGCACTATCTCCAAATGGATTGCCTCGTCACCATGGAGTATCATTGGGTGCGTCCAAAACGATTTCTCAGCCTATGGTACGTTCGGCGCAAACTGTGCACCTATCTTGTGTCAAGATTAGCACTATCTCCAAACGGATTGCCTCGTCACCATGGAGTATCATTGGGTGCGTCCAAAAAGATTTCTATGCCTATGGTACGTTTGGTGCAAAACATGAACCTACCTTGCACCGACATTAACACTGTCTCCAAACAGAAAAAAATGAGATTCCACATGGTGCACGTCACCTAGGAGTTCCATCGAGCGTGTCCAGAATGATTTCTAAGCCTCTCGTACATTCGGCGCAAATCGTGCACCTATCTTGTGTCAAGGTTAGTAGTATCTCCAAATAGATTGACTCGACCTTCTCTTAAGCATCGTCACCTATTAGTACCATCGGGTGCGTCCAAAACGATTTCTGAGCCGATGGTACATTTGGCACAAACCATGCACCAATCTTGCACCGACACTAACAATGTCTCCAAATGGACCGAAACAAGATTTGACATGACCCAAGTCACCTAGTAGTAACATCGGCTGCGTCCAAAATGATTTCTGAGCCTATGTTACATTTGGCGTAAACCACGCACCTATCTTGCACCAACACTAACACTGTCGACAAATGGACCAAAACAAAATTCAACATGACCCACGTCACCTAGGAGTTTTATTGGGTGCATCCAAAATGATTTCTGTGCCTATCGTATATTTGGCGCTAACTGTCCACCTATCTTGCACCGACACTAACACTATCTTCAAACGGACCGAAACGAGATTCCACATGACCGAAGTCGCCTATGAGTTACATTGGGTCCGTCCAAAATAATTTTTGAGCCAGTGGTATGTTCGGCGCAAAGCGTGCACCTATCTTGCGTCAAGATTAGCGCTATCTCCAAACGAACTAAATCAAGCTTCTAGTTGAGCCTCGTCATCTAGGAGTACCATCGTGGGCATCCAAAACAATTCTAAGCCCATGGTCTGTTTGGCACAAACCGTGCACCTATCTTGCGTCAAGATTAGCACTATCTCCAAGGAATGAAACGAGCATCCACTTGAGCCTCGTCACCTAGGAGTACCATCGGGTGCGTCCAAAATGATTTTTTAGCCTATGGTACATTCGTCACAAACCGTGCACCTATCTTGTGTCAAGATTAGCACTATCTCGAAACAGATTGCCTCGTCACCATGGAGTATCATTGGGTGCGTCCATAAATATTTCTAATCCTATCGTACGTTTGCCGCAAAACATGAACCTACCTTGCACCGACACTAACACTATCTCCAAACGGAACAAAACGAGATTCCACATGATCCACGTCACCTAGGAGTTCCATCGAGCGCGTCCAAAATGATTTCTAAGCCTCTCGTACGTTCAGCGCAAATCATACACCTATCTTGCGTCATGGTTAGCAGTATCTCCAAACAGATTAACTCGAGCTTCTATTAAGCCTCGTCATCTAGGAGTACCATCGGGTGCATCCAAAACGATTTCTGAGCCGATGGTACGTTCGGCACAAACCATGCACCAATCTTGCACCAACACTAACACTGTCTCCATACGGACTGGAACAAGATTCGACACGACCCAATTCACCTAGTAGTAACATCGGCTGCGTCTATAATGATTTCTAAGCCAATGGTACAATTGGCGTAAACCACGCACCTATCTTGCACCGACACTAACACTGTCTCCAAACAGACCAAAACGAGATTCCACATGATCCACATCACCTAGGAGTTCCATCGAGCACGTCCAGAATGATTTCTAAGCCTCTCTTATGTTCGGCGCAAATCGTGCACTTATCTTGCATCAAGGTTAGCAGTATCTCCAAACAGATTGACTCGAGCTTCTCTTAAGCCTTGAAACCTAGGAGTACCATCGGGTGCGTCCAAAATGATTTCTGAGCCGATGGTACGTTTGGCGCAAACCATGCACCAATCTTGCATTGACACTAACATTCTCTCCAAACAGACCGAAACAAGATTCGACATGACCCAAGTCACCTAGTAGTAACATCGGCTGCGTCCAAAATGATTTCTAAGCCTATGGTACGTTCGGGCGCAAACCGTGCACCTATCTTCGCTAAGATTAGCACTATCTCTAAATGGACTGAATCGAGCTTCCACTTGAGCCTCATCACCTAGGAGTACCATCAGGTGCGTCCAAAAGATTTATGAGCCTATAGTACATTTGGCGCAAACCGTGCACCTATCTTCCATCAAGGTACCGACTGAATCGAGCTTCCACTTGAGCCTCGTCACCTAGGAGTACCACCCGGTGCGTCCAAAACGATTTCTATGCCTATGGTACGTTTGGTGCAAACCGTGCAAATATCTTGCGTTAAGATTTGCACTATCTCTAAACGGAATGAAACGAGCATCCACTTGAGCCTCGTCACCTATGAGTACCATCGGGTGTGTCCAAAATGATTTCTGAGCCTTTGGTATGTTTGGCGCAAACCACACACCTATCTTGCACCAACACTAACACTGTCTACAAACGGACCGAAACAAAATTTCACATGACCCACGTCACTTAGGAGTTATATTGGGTGCATCCAAAATGATTTCTGAGCCTATGGTATGTTCGGCGCAAACCGTGCACCTACCTTATGTCAAGGTTAGCACTATCTCCAACTGGACTAAATCAAGCTTCCACTTGAGCCTCGTCACCATGGAGTATCATTGGGTGTGTCCAGAAAGATTTCTGAGCCCATGGTACATTTGGCGCAAACTGTGCACATCTTGCACCAACACTAACACTGTCTCCAAATGGACCAAAACGAGATTCCACATGACTCCAGTCACCTAGGATAACCATCGGGTCCATCCAAAACGATTTTTGAGCCTATGATACGTACAGCGCAAAGCGTGCACCTATCTTGCGTCAAGATTAGCACTATCTCCAAACGGACTGAATCGAGCTTCCACTTGAGCCTTCTCTCCTAGGAGTACCATCGCGAGCGTCCAAAACAATTCTGAGCCCATGGTACGTTTGGCACAAACAGTGCACCTATCTTGCGTCAAGATTAGCACTATCTCCAAGGAATGAAACGAGCATCCACTTGAGCCTCGTCACCTAGGAGTACCATCTGGTGCGTCCAAAAATGTCGGTGTTCGGTCCCGAGGGGGCCCTAAACCAACGAGTAAAATGCTGCGTGTCCCTTTCCTGGATGGTGATGCAAGGAGAACACACGGGGTTTATCCTGGTTCGGGCAAAAGAAAGCCCTACGTCCAGCGGGGGGGGGAGAGAGGTTTGTATTTCCTTGCACCGAGGTGCTCGTGTAGGGGTTACAAGCTTGCGAGAGAGGGCGTCGAGCCCAAGTCTCAAAAGGAGAAAAAGAAAATACAAGATGATCGCTTGAGATGTTGATCTATATCTTGTATATGGCTTGTTGTCCGTCTGTTGTCCTCTTTTTCTCGTGGAGCCCCGGCCTCCCCCTTTTATAGGGCGAGAGGTGGCCAGGACGATGGTGCCTTGAAACGATGTTTTGTCGATCCCTGTTTGAGATGACTATAGCGACGTGCCTAGGAATGGAAGACCATCCCCGGGCACCGTGATGTCGTAGAGGACGAGGTGCTGAAATGACCCGGAGCGCCGCGCCATACCGTCCTTCCTTCCCTGTTGTGTTGTGTTGAGGGTCGAGGCCGGGTCGAGGCCGGGTCGAGGCCGAACGGATAAGTCCGAATCCCTGGAATTGCGGCGTACGGGCTTTGTCGTATTCTCCCTCGAGGGTAACCAGTGACGTACAGTGTGCGGTAAGGTGGGTACAGTGATGTGTTTCACCTCCCATCATGGGATGGGCGGTAAAACAGTGAGGACTGACACTGATATTGTTCCCACGTCGATCCTGGTTGCGGCCATGCCGGTAGATGGTAGTAGGTAATTGCATTAAATGCTATGACTTTTGTCCCGGGGTAGGTGGAGAAAGAGGGGATCGAGCGCCTCGACCTGGGCTCACGCGAGTCGGAGCGCTCCCGGTGGGCGATCGAGCCTCGTGCGGGTCGGAGCGCGGTCGAGGCCTCCCGTCGAGGGGGCCTCGTACGAGTCGGAGACGGGATGCGGTCGAGGCATTCCGTCGAGCCGGCCTCATACGAGGCGGACCTGTCGCGTGTTTTGAAGTGGGCTGTGCTTTGTCGTGGCTTAGTCGTTTTAGTTTTTATTATCGTTAGATGTAGGTACCCCTATATTATTGGTACCGACAGTAGCCCCCGAGCCTTTAGGTGAGTGTGTGGTTACTTACCTAGAGGCTTTTTACTGATGAACTGGAGTCGTAGTGCCGTTGTCTTCTTCGGTAGGGGCGTGCGAGCGCTCCCGGGATTTCTCCGGTGGGGGTGCGCGAGCACACCCGCCGGGTGTAGCCCCCGAGGCCTTGGTGGAGTATTTGAGAAAACTCCTCCGAGGTCTTTTTTATGTTTTATTAAGAAGTAGTTGTTGTGGTCGAGCCCCCGAGCCTCGCGCGCACGAGGTCGATCGGAGTCTCTGCCGTCTTTTATTGTGCGGCCCTCACGCTCTTCCTGCAAAGAGGAGGAGGAGGGGTGGGGAGCGTCGTACTACCCCGTTTGGGCGAGTCCCGACGTTCTCCGGTGAGCTGCTAGCGGGGAGATTCGAGTGAGAGTCCGTGCTCCAGTCGTTAGGAGTCGGCTTGTGGCCCGGGGGCGCTCTTCAAAGATGCCAAGGAGTGGTCGTGCGGATGTCGGTTCCTTGCGACAGGATCCGAGGGCCCGATGCCTCCCCCGAGGGGATTCCTACTTCGACCTCATCCTTTGGCCTCGAATACGTCTTGGGGTGCCTCGAGAGCGTGGCTCGAGCCCTGGCCATGTACGGGCGCATCCCTGGTCGTCCCTTGCTCTGTTGCTCGAGGGCAGCTGTCGAACCCAGGTCGAGGGCCAGCTTCCGTCCCCTCGAGACTTATAGTGGGCTCGGAGCCCGTTATAGGTATCTGGGAATATCCGTCCGTGGATCTCGCCCCGCCCGTTAGCTAGGCGCGCCTTTTTAGGGCGAGATCGGCGCGGTAGTGGGCGACGTGGCGTTCGGTTACGGCGTGGGGGACGGCCACGTGCCCGGCTCCTGTAAGACGTGGGGGACGGTTAGGTGAGTGCATTTATTGCGGGAAACTGTTCCTACCTTTTCGCGTGGCCGTTGGACTTCTTCCCGGCATATAAAGGCGAGACCCAGGGGTCTGCGTTCCCCACCGGTTCTTTGCGCTCTTGCCATCCCTTAGCCTTAGGAAAACCCTTGCCCTCTTGCGCTTTCCGCCCACACCACCGCCGCCACCCCCTCCTTCGCTCACATCCCTCCCGACAGCGTCGATGGCCGGAAGGAGTCAGATTCTCCCCGCCGACGACTGGGCCGCTTCCTCGGTGACGGAGAGGAAGTTGGAAGAGTTGGTCGAGGATGGGCTGCTGCGGCCGAGGACAAGCCAGTCGCGGCCGGAGTGGATCGTGCCACCGCCAGCTCACCGGGAGCCGGCGCCCCCTGAGGGGTACGTGGTGAGCTTCGTCTGCTTCCACGAGCGGGGGTTCGGCGTTCCTGCGTCCGTCTTCATGCGCGCGCTCCTCCACTACTACCGGGTGGAACTCCATCACCTTGCCCCCAATGCCGTCACACAGGCCGCCATCTTCGCGGCGGTCTGTGAGGGCTACCTTGGGGTGGAGCCGTAGTGGAACCTGTGGCTTCACCTCTTCAAGGGCGAGCTCTTCGCTAGGAGAGCGGGGGAGAAGGGAGTTCTGTGCGCGGCGCGAGTGGGGAGCTGTGTCCTGCAGCTGAGGTCGAGCCGGGCGGATCAGTACATCCCGGCTCGCCTCATCTCCTCAAACAGCGGGTGGCACGAGGGCTGGTTCTACCTCCGCAACGACGACAACCAGTTGCCAAAGTACACCGGCCGCGTGCTGACCGCCCGGGAGGACCGCTGGACATATGGAGTGCCGGAGGTCAAGAAGCCGCGCTTGGACCCGTTGCTGGCGACGCTGCAACAGCTTCGCCTTCGAGGCTTGACGGCAGCGGCGGTGGCAACAGCGTTCCACCGCCGCAGAGTAATGCCGCTGTGCCGGCGTCGCCTGCGTCTCGACCAAATGACTCCGGAGGCGTCTCTGCAGGGGAGCCGGATGTCCCACGAGTCCCTTTCCCTCGAGGAGGTGCTCCGTCGAGCTCGTCGCATGGTCGGGACTTTCAAGACGGAGGAGGTCGACCGGGTCCCCATGAGGCCCACCGAGGGGTTTGAACCCGTGGTAAGTATCTTTGAGTTAATACGCTTGTTTGGATTTGCTCGTTTTTTGGATTCCCCTAATCTGGTCGAGGCCGGCGCGCAGGACTTGTCGGCGCTGCGGGAGACGCGGCCGCCGGTCCCAGAGGATTAACCCGCCCGAGAGGCTCGACGGCTGCATGCCTCGAAGGAGAAGGAGGTCAAGGAGTCGACCAAGAAGCGGGCGGCCCGCAAGACCAAGGAGGCGGAGGCACGGAAGAAGCTCCGGCGCCAGCAAGCCCTCGACGGGGTTCCTCTGGCGCCGTCACCTTCCGAGACGGTCTCGGGGGATGATGACGGCAGTAGTGGCGAGGACGACGATGCCTTGTCGTGGTATGAGGCCGCGACGGGGCTGGGGGACCTCCCCAACATTCGCCCTCTGCTGGAGCCCATCGGGGGGTCGTCCTCCTCGGTCATCGTGGTCGAGGAGACCGAGGAGGAGGAAGAGGAAGAGGAGAAGAAGAAAGAGAAGGAGAAGGAGAAGGAGAAGGAGAAGGAGGCGGGCCCTTCAGCGGGAGGGGCTGCTTTGCCCTGGACCCGGCAAGAGGGGTCGACGGGGGTGTCTGCGCCAACCCAGGTCCCGCAAACTCGGTCGGGGGCCAGGACGGTGGTGCCGACGTCGTCATCGGCGGCGCCATCGTCAGGCGTAAGGACCCGAGGTCAGCTGGCCTCGGAGGCGCAGAAAGCGCAAAGCGGCGCGCCGGCGAGGGCCCCTCGGAGCGCCCGGTCTACCGGTGGGGCCGCCGCGAGGCCGTCATCCGCCGCCTCGGAAGGCTCGGACCGCGCGGGGTCGAGGCCTTTGGTGCCAATCTCCGGGTGAGTATTCGTACCTAGTGGCTTCACCTCTCTTCTAGATCCGTCGGCTGACCTTGCTCTTTTATTTCATAGGTTGAAGCGGAAGGCGGAGCTCATGGGGCCTACCCTAGTGAAGTCGCTGCGGGCGAGCGCCTCCGCCCTCAACCGGGACGGCGGAGCAGGACGTGGCCTGGGTCCGCTAGGTCGAGGCCGCGAAGGAGCGTCTTCGACAGCAGCAGGAGGCAGCAGCTGCTGCGGGCCCTGATGCTGCCGTGGAAAGGTCTGACCCGGCGAGGGTGGTGGCGCCCGGTTCGGTCGAGGCGGAGCCTAGGCCGTTGCCGACGGCCGGGGCCACCGTTGAGGCCGTGCCGGGTGATGCACCCGCCGGCGGCGTGGAGCGGGCGGGTGCCGACGTGACCATGGAGGAGGTTGCGTCGGCACCGGAACAGGAGGTGGCACCGGCGGGGGGACCGCCGGCGCAGCAAGACCCGTCGGTGCGGCCGGTGGGCGCGGTGGATAGCGAGGTCGTCGAGCTCCCTACCGGAGCTCCAGAAGAAGGGGCGCCGGAGATCGAGGCGCCGGCCCCGGGAGCGCCATCGGTCGAGGTGCCGGCAACTGAACCGCCAGCGGTCGAGGCGGCGGCTCCGGAGACGTCGACAGCCGTGGTGCCAGCTTCGGAGGTGCCGGCGACCGAGGGGCCGGCCACTGCAGAAGGGCAGGCGCCCGTGGTCCTTACCCTCGACGACCCCCCTCTGGACAAGGGAAAAACAGGCGATGGGGGTCGAGGGGGATGGAGCCACGGGCCAGGCCGGTGCCTCGTCGGCCGCTAAAGCCGCGGGAGCTGCAGACGAGGCCGGCCCTTCGGTGGGACCGGGAGACGCCCTGGCCGGGTCGTCGTCGTCGTGGCCTGACATCGCCGCGCTGGCGATAGCACGGGCCGAGGAGGAGATTCCGAGGTGGGCGGGGCCGTCCCTTCAGTTCAGGGACGCCGCGAACCCCGACGCCGAGCCCATCTTCACCCTGAATGACAGGGACGAGGTGCATCGCTGGCAATACCTCGAGGGCATCCGCCCGCACCTCGACCGGATACTTCACGTGGCGTCCGACGCCGTCTCGCGGGGTATACGGGATGCCACCGAGGTACGGTCGATTCGTTAGCTTTTTTCGTGGTTCTTGGTGTTCTTTTTCCCTCGGTCTCTTTATTTTCTTGGTTTCTTCGAATCGTGATTAGGTGCTGAAGGAGTACTCCCGCCGCAAGTCGCTCTTCATCTGGGATGAGAGTGGCCTGTGGGCCGCGCTGGCGAAGCAACGAGCCCTGGTCGAGGAAGCCCAGAAAAGGCTTGCCGATCGGACCGCTGAGATGGCGGAGCTGCGTACCGCCTACTCGACGGTGAAGGAGGAGGCGATACAGGCTTGGGCGGCCGAAGCCGCGATGCGCACCGAAGTGGAGAAGGCCCGGGAAGAGGCTGCCCAGGCTCGCAGGGACCTCGAGCCCCTGTCGGCACGGGTGAAGGAGCTCGAGGAGGATGTCTCCCAGGTCGGCCGTCAACGTGACCTCCTCAACGTCCAAATCGGGCAGGTCACGACCCAGTTCAGTGCGCTGAAGGACGAGATCTCGGGGCTGAATGGGGCCGTCCAGGAGAAGGACGCGGCGCTCCAAACCGCCCGCCAGGAGATCGAGGCACTGAAGGCGACCGTCCGTGAGAAGGACAGTGCCCTCCTGGGGCTCGAGCAGACGTGCGGGGGGCTCCGCGACGAGGTTGTGGGCTTAAAGACCCATGTCGAGGGTAAGTATGACTGTTGCGGTTATGACGTCGAGGTCTCGTGTTAGGTACTAACTTATTATTTTTGTCGTGTTTCAGCGCTGGAGAGCGAGAACCGGGAGGCCCACTCGTTCGCCAATTCCCTGCAGAGCCTCCTCGAAGCCGAGACCCGGAGGACCCAGCTGCTCGAGGGCGCAATCACCACCGTGTGTGACGGTCTGGGGGTCGGGCCCGACGCCGACACCGGAGAAGACGTTCCAGGGAACTCCTTCATCCATCGGATGGCGGCGCTGGGCGGCCTTGCCCGGGAGAAGATACGGGACGGTCTCCACCACGGCGTGAAGAGGGCGCTGGCCATCGTCCGCTCGGGGTTTGTGTTCGACATGGAGCTCGTTGCCGACGGCTTCATCACAGACCCGGAGCGGACGGACAAGGAGAATGAAGACGCCTGCCTGGAGCTGATTGAAGCCGCGGAGGGGCCTGGGAGTCGTCTGGCCTCGCTTTTTGAGCCTGAGGTGGTCCCGCCTCCTAATGATGAGGGCCTGTGAGCCAGATCTGGGCGCAGAGGCCCGTGTAATAAGTTAGTTACTTTGAATTTTGGTTGTGGTGGCCTTGGAGGCCCTGAGAACTTGAAACATAAACCATTTCGTGGTTAATTTTAGTTTTATTCGAGGTTTTCTTCCCTTTATCGCTTGGATTGTGTTCTCGTATGATTTACTTAGCACGCAGTCGCGTCCTTTGGCGTAGGGGAGCGAGTGGAGGTACCGTAGCCGAGGAGGCGTAGGTGATCTCGCGGCTCGACCGCCTTCGAGCTTCAGGGTGCGCTTGCGGCCTCGCAGGTCGTGTAAGATCCTAACCTAAGCGACAGGGGGTGAACTCCTTTTTAAAGTTTCGAACTGTTATTAGATCTACTTAGCATGCGGTCGCGCCCCTAGACGGCGTGAGTACCGTAGCCTCGAAGGCGTAGGTGATCTCGTGGCTCGATAGCCCCCGAGCTTCAGGGCGCTCTTGCGGCGCTTGTTGATCTAAGAGGTAGTTCTTAAAATTTTTAAAAGAAGTGCAAGTTTTTTCGGGGACTGGGGGTTTCCCCTTTGTAGCCCCCGAGGGAGGGTCGATTCTGGTAGTGCAGAGTCGATCCTTCCTCATTGTGAAACGAAAGTTTGGACATTGCTGTATTCTTTATTCATAAAAAGAAATTACAGAGCCTCGAAGCTTTCTAAGGAAAAAAGCGACGTAGCTGTTCAATGTTCCAAGCGTTGGTGAAGATTTCGCCCTTCTCGTTGGATAGCTTGTAGGTGCCCGGCTTCAGTACTTCTGCGATGATGTACGGTCCTTCCCATGGTGGCGTGAGCTTGTGCTGTCCCTTGGTGCTCTGGTTCCGTCGTAGCACCAAATCGCCGACGTTGAGGTCACGCTTGTGGACGTGTCTGTCGTGGTAGCGTCGGAGACCCTGCTGGTACCTGGCAGAATGCAACAGAGCCACATCGCGGGCTTCCTCGAGTTGGTCGAGGACGTCCTGTCTTGTGGCGTCGTTATTTCTTTCGTTGTAGGCCTTCAGCCTCGGGGATCCGTATTCTATATCGGTTGGGAGCATGGCCTCAGACCCGTAGACTAAGAAGAACGGAGTGAACCCCGTGGCTCGACTCGGCGTTGTTCTTAGGCTCCACAGGACCGAAGGTAGCTCGGCAGCCCATCTTTTGGCATGTTTGTTTAGCTTGTCAAAGATTCTGGGTTTCAGGCCTTGTAGGACCATGCCGTTGGCACGTTCCACTTGGCCATTTGTTTTTGGATGAGCTACGGCTGACCACAGCACACGGATGTGGTGGTTGTCGCAGAAATCCAAAAACTTTTTCCCAGTGAACTGGGTGCCGTTGTCTGTGATAATACAGTTAGGAACCCCGAAGCGATGGATGATGTCGGTGAAGAAAAGCACAGCCTGCTCCGACCTGATGCTGGTGATGGGGCGAGCCTCGATCCACTTGGAGAATTTGTCGATGGCGACGAGCAAGTGGGTGAAGCCGCCCGTTGTTCTCTTTAGAGGTCCGACAAGGTCGAGCCCCCAAACGGCAAATGGCCACGTGATGGGAATGGTTTGCAGAGCATGTGCCGGGAGATGAGTCTGCCTCGCATAGTACTGACAACCCTTGCAGGAGCGTACTAGCTTGACAGCATCGGAGACTGCGGTGGGCCAATAGAATCCTTGTCGAAATGCATTTCCGACGAGGGTTCGAGGTGCTGCGTGGTGACCGCAAGCCCCCGAGTGCAAGTCGTTGAGCAGGTCTCTGCCTTCCTCGTTTGTGATGCAGCGTTGGAGGATACCAGTAGGGCTGCGGCGATACAGCTCCCCACTGTCGCCAATGATCACAAAGGTTTTGGCCCGGCGAGCGATCCATCGAGCCTCGGTCTTATTCGCGGGGAGGTCCCCTCAGATAAGGTAGTCGAGGTACGGAGCGCGCCAGTCAAGCTCGAGGTCAGATGGTGGGGTCGATCTTTCCAACTGCATGGCTTCAGTCCCGGTCGAGGGGGCTTCCGCCTCAGGTGGGGGGTCGAGTGACGTCCCGTCGACCCCTCTATCCGACCCAAGGTCGACGGACAGCTGCTGGAGATCTCTTGCGAAAACGTCTGGTGGAACCGTAGTTCGACTGGACGCGATTTTTGCGAGTTCGTCGGCGGCCTCATTATACCTGCGTGCGATGTGGTTAAGCTCGAGGCCATGAAACTTGTCCTCGAGGCGCCGCACTTCTTGGCAGTAAGCTTCCATCTTGGGGTCACGGCAGCTTGAGCTCTTCATGACCTGATCGATCACGAGCTGGGAGTTGCCTCGAACGTCAAGGTGTCGGACCCCAAGCTCGATGGCGATTCTCAGCCCCGTGACAAGTGCCTCGTACTCAGCGACGTTGTTGGACGTAGGGAAATGAAGCCGGATGACGTAGCGCATGTGAACTCCGAGGGGCGAGATGAAGAGCAAGCCCGCGCCTGCCCCTGTTTTCATCAACGACCCGTCGAAGTACATGGTCCACAGCTCCGCCTGGAGCCGTGTAGGGGGGAGTTGGGTGTCAGTCCACTCAGCCAGGAAGTCTGCTAACACTTGTGACTTTATAGCTTTGCGCGGTGCATAAGATAAGGTCTCGCCCATGAGTTCGACCGCCCACTTGGCAATCCTACCCGAGGCTTCCCGGTTCTGGGCTATCTCTCCCAGGGGGAAAGAAGAAACCACAGTAACCGGGTGGCCCTCGAAGTAGTGTCGGAGTTTGCGTCGCGTCAGGATAACGGCGTATAGCAGTTTCTGAATTTGTGGGTATCGGACCTTGGTTTCCGAGAGCACCTCACTGACGAAGTAGACCGGCCTTTGGATGAGCAAGGTATGCGCCTCCTTCGTCCGCTCGACGACCAGGACCGAACTAACTACTTGTGACGTTGCAGCGACATAAAGTAGGAGCGGTTCCCCGGGGGTCGGAGGGACGAGGACTGGTGAGCTAGAAAGTGTGGTCTTGAGTTTTGTGAGGGCATCCTCAGCCTCGAGGGTCCAGGAAAAATGCTCCGATTTCTTCAAGAGGCGGTACAGAGGGAGCGCTTTTTCACCGAGGCGCGAAATGAAACGGCTGAGTGCCGCCAAGCAGCCCGTGACCCTCCGCATGCCCTTCAGATCTCGGATGGGGCCCATCTTGGTTATCGCAGAGATTTTTTCTGGATTGGCCTCGATGCCACGCTTAGACACGATGAACCCTAAAAGCATACCTCGAGGGACGCCAAAGACGCATTTTTCTGGATTGAGCTTCATATTCTTTGCCCGGAGGCATCTGAAGGCAACGTCGAGGTCGTTCACTAGATTATCGGCTTGTCTGGTCTTGACAACGATGTCATCGATGTATGCCTCAACAGTTGGTCCGATGTGTTCCTCGAAGACATGCTGCATGCATCGTTGGTACGTTGCCCCTGCGTTCCGGAGACCGAAGGGCATCGTAACGTAGCAATACATGCCGAACGGGGTAATGAATGAAGTCGCGAGCTGGTCGGACTCCTTCATTTTTACCTGATGGTAACCGGAGTAAGCGTCTAAGAATGAAAGAGTTTCACATCCCGCAGTAGAATCAACGATTTGATCGATGCGTGGCAAAGGAAAGGGAACTTTTGGACATGCTTTATTCAAACTAGTATAGTCTACACACATCCTCCATTTCCCACTCTTTTTCTTAACTAATACAGGATTAGCTAGCCACTCAGGATGGTGAACTTCCTTGATGAACCCGGCCTCCAGTAGCTTGTGGATCTCCTCGCCGATGACCCTGCGCCTCTCCTCGTCGAAGCGGCGCAGGCGTTGCTTCACCGGTTTGGATCCGGCCCGGATTTCCAAGGCGTGCTCGGCGACTTCCCTGGGTATGCCCGGCATATCCGAGGGACTCCACGTAAAAATGTCGACGTTTGCGCGGAGAAAGTCGACGAGCACAGCTTCCTATTTCAGGTCGAGGGTGGCGCTGACGTTCAGCGCCTTCCCGTTGGGATCAGCGGGGTCGAGGGGCACGAGCTTGATGTCTTCTGCGGGCTCGAAGCTGCCGGCGTGGCGTTTTGGGTCGGGAATCTCGTTGGCGAGACCGTCGAGGTCTGCGGCCAAAGTCACCGACTCCAAAACCGCCTCGTCGTGCTCAACGCACTCGACGTCACACTCGTAGGCATGTTCATACGAGGGCCCCACAGTGATGACGCCGTTTGGGCCGGGCATCTTGAGCTTGAGATAAGTGTAGTTCGGAACAGCCATGAACTTAGCGTAGCATGGGCGCCCGAGGATAGCGTGGTATGTTCCACGGAACCCGACCACTTCGAAGGTGAGGGTCTCTTTTCTGAAGTTGGCCGGCGTGCCAAAACAAATGGGCAGATCGACCCGTCCAAGGGGCTCCACCCGTTTCCCTGGCATGACTCCATGGAAGCCCCCGACGCTAGGTTGGAGGCGCGCCCTCTCGACCCCCAGAAGGTCGAGGGTTTGGGAGTAGATGATGTTGAGGCTGCTTCCGCCGTCCATGAGTACTTTGGTGAGGCGTGTGTTGGCGATGACGGGATCAACAACAAGAGGGTAGACCCCCGGATTGGGGATGTAGTCAGGATGATCATCATGGTCGAAAGTGATGGCCACCGCAGACCAGTCGAGGAAACGGGGAACCGCCGTTTGTACGGAGAAAACCTCGCGCCGCTCTTGCTTGCGCTGACGCGCTGAGAGGCGGGTCGAGGGTCCTCCGTAGATCATGAAGCAGTCGTGGATCTCGGGGAACCCCTCATCCTTGTCGTCACCCTTTGGGTCTTCCTTCTTGTCGGTGCTCTTGCTGCCTGCACCCTCGAAGTACCTGCGGAGCATATGACAATCTTCGAGGTTATGGTTAGTGGGTCCCTTGTGGTAAGGGCACGGCTCTTTGAGCATTTTGTCGAAGATGCCCCCGCCAGGGGGGCCTCGAGGCTTCTTGCGTTCGGTAGCGGCGACAAGCTCGTCGGCCGGGGCCTCGAGCTTGCTCTGCTGGCCTTTCTTCTTCTTACGGTTGTTCCTCTTGGAGCCCCGGGTGGAGCTCGCGGGATCGTCGGTCTTCTGCTTCCCCTTGTCCTGCTCACCGCCGAAGATGGCGCCAACTGCCTCCTCGCCGGCGGCAAAGTTGGTGACGATGTCCATCAGTCCGTTGGCAGTGAGTGGGGTGTGGCGGCCCAACTCTCAGACCAACTCCTTGCAAGTGGTGCCAGAGAGGAAAGCCATGATCACGTCAGAGTCGGTGACGTTGGGGAGCTCGGTGCGTTGCCTGGAGAAGCGCCGGATGTAATCCCGGAGGGATTCACCCGGTTTCTGCTTGCAACTCCGGAGGTCCCACGAGTTGCCGGGGCGCATGTAAGTTCCCTTGAAGTTTCCCTCGAACACCCTTACGAGGTCGTCCCAGTCGTGGATCTGTTGGGGCGGGAGATCCTCGAGCCAGGCTCGAGCGGTGTCGGAGAGGAACAGGGGGAGCTGTCGGATGATGACCCGGTCGTCGGTGGCCCCGCCCAGCTGACACGCCAAGCGGAAATCGGCGAGCCAAAGTTCGGGTTTGGTCTCGCCGTTGTACTTGGCGAGAGTCGTAGGAGGGCGAAACCGCGCTGGGAGTATCGTTTCGCGGATAGCCTTGCTGAAGACCCAAGGGCCCGGAGGCTCGGGTGAAGGGCTTCGATCCTCCGAGCTGTCGTAACGCCCGCCCCTGTGCATGTGGTAACCTCGAGCGGCGCCGTCACCGTGCTTGCGCGTGTGGCGCTCGACGATGTTGCCGCGTGTGTCTCGAGGTCCATGATCGTGAGCGACGGGCTCAGGGGCGGGAGCCATCCGGATCCGTCGGGCAGGTTCGGGATGAACCGAGGCCTCTCTCTCCTGTCGGGAGGGCTCTGCGAGCCGTTCCGAGGCGGGCTCGCATCGCCTCGAGGCAGAGCTCTCGGCCTGCTGCAGGGCAGCAGTCTCGAGGAGCTCTCGGATCTCATCTCGAGCCCGGCGGGCATTGGGGTTTGACAGCTCGGGCATGTTGCGGAGGAGCATGGCGGCGGCGACGACGTTCTGGCTGGCTTGAGCGAAAACCGGGGGGTCGACCGCCCGGTCCTCGCCGATGCGACGGTTGACGTCGCGAGCTCTCCCGCCAAACGCGTGTTCCGCGCGCTCACGCTCGAGGGTTTGTTGAAGTAGATGCAGGTTTTGTCGTTCCTCGTCGAGCCTTTCCTGCAACTCGCGGATTTGCTCGAGCTGCATTCCTTGATCCGCAAGGAGTTGAGCCTTGTCCCGCTCGGCAGGAAGCTCGACATGGGGCGGCGTGTGCCTTCCTTCGTCCGGCTGTTCTTCCTGCGATTCCGACGGGCTTTCAACATCGACGTTGAAGCACTCGCGGGTCGGATCGTAGGTGTCATCAGCCGAATCGGAGTCAGGAGCACCGAAATAGTAGTATGATGGGGGAATGTGTGGCCGTTGCAAATCGTCTCTGGGGTTGCAACGTTGGGAAGTAGTCACACGGGGTTCTGTTTCTGGTGCCTCCGTAGAGTCCAGATAATCAAAAGCCGGCGTGGATGCAATGAGGTCCAGAGTGGAGCGTAGATGGTGTCCGGGGAGTTCCTCATAAGCACTCATGCAAGTGCTTACGGAAGAAGCGTACACCTGGGCAGCCGAATCTAGCCCAAACGGGAACGGCGAAGGAGATGTGGCTGTCCACGCCGGAGCGGGTGCTCCGGGTAGCGGTGTCTCACCGGACGGGGGAGCGGTGGGATTCTCCGTCGGCATGTTATCCCTGGTCAAGCTCATCCTACCCAGACCTTCCACGAGGAAATCTAGGCCGGCGCCTGGCTGGGGGGTGCCGGAACGGGGAATCCCATCATCCTCCGCGAGGTGGAGACGATGGTTGCGCCGGGCTCGCCGCCGTCGGGCGGCTCGCGCCCGCCTGGAACGACAATACCGGCGGATTGCTCCCCCAGGCTAGGAGAGCTCGTAGTCCTCGTCGGTTGGGTGCCTAGGTGGGAGTAGGACCATATCGTAGCCATAGCCAAGCGACATGAACTCCAAACTCCCGAACCAGATCACCGTGGCCAACGGGATAGGGCGTTCGGGGTCAGCCATCCAGGAAAAAAGGCGGGAAAGCGACGTTGGCACGCAGCGATCCCCTACCTGGCGCGCCAACTGTCGGTGTTCGGTCCCGAGGGGGCCCTAAACCAACGAGTAAAATGCTGCGTGTCCCTTTCCTGGATGGTGATGTAAGGAGAACACACGGGTTTATCCTGGTTCGGGCAAAAGAAAGCCCTACGTCCAGCGGGGGGGAGAGAGGTTTGTATTTCCTTGCACCGAGGTGCTCGTGTAGGGGTTACAAGCTTGCGAGAGAGGGCGTCGAGCCCAAGTCTCAAAAGGAGAAAAAGAAAATACAAGATGATCGCTTGAGATGTTGATCTATATCTTGTATATGGCTTGTTGTCCGTCTGTTGTCCTCTTTTTCTCGTGGAGCCCCGGCCAACCCCTTTTATAGGGCGAGAGGTGGCCAGGACGATGGTGCCTTGAAACGATGTTTTGTCGATCCCTGTTTGAGATGACTGTAGCGACGTGCCTAGGAATGGAAGACCATCCCCGGGCACCGTGATGTCGTAGAGGATGAGGTGCTGAAATGACCCGGAGCGCCGCGCCATACCGTCCTTCCTTCCCTATTGTGTTGTGTTGAGGGTCGAGGCCGGGTCGAGGCCGGGTCAAGGCCGAACGGATAAGTCCGAATCCCTGGAATTGCGGCGTACGGGCTTTGTCGTATTCTCCCTCGAGGGTAACCAGTGACGTACAGTGTGCGGTAAGGTGGGTACAGTGACGTGTTTCACCTCCCATCACGGGATGGGCGGTAAAACAGTGAGGACTGACACTGATATTATTCCCACGTCGATCCTGGTTGCGGCCATGCCGGTAGATGGTAGTAGGTAATTGCATTAAATGCTATGACTTTTGTCCCGGGGTAGGTGGAGAAAGAGGGGATCGAGCGCCTCGACCTGGGCTCACGCGAGTCGGAGCGCTCCCGGTGGGCAATCGAGCCTCGTGCGGGTCGGAGCGCGGTCGAGGCCTCCCGTCGAGGGGGCCTCGTACGAGTCGGAGACGGGATGCGGTCGAGGCATTCCGTCGAGCCGGCCTCATACGAGGCGGACCTGTCGCGTGTTTTGAAGTGGGCTGTGCTTTGTCGTGGCTTAGTCGTTTTAGTTTTTATTATCGTTAGATGTAGGTACCCCTATATTATTGGTACCGACAAAAATGATTTCTGAGCCTGTGGTACGTTTGGCACAAACCATGCACCTATCTTGCATCAACACTAACACTGTCTCCCAATGGACTGAAACATGATTCCACATGGCCCACGTCACCAAGGAGTTCCATCGGGTTTGTCCAAAATGATTTCTCAGCCTATGGTACGTTCGGCGCAAACCGTGCACCTATCTTGCGTCAAGGTTAGTACTATCTTCAAACGGACTAAATCGAGCTTCCACTTGAGCCTCGTCACCACGGAGTATCATTGGTTCCGTCCAAAAAGATTTCAGAGCCTATCGTATGTTTGGTGCAAACTATTCACCTATATTGAACCAACACTAACACTGTCTCTAAACGGTCCAAAATGAGATTCCACATGAGCCAAGTCGCCTAGGAGTTACATCAGGTCCATCCAAAATGATTTTTGAGCCTGTGATACATTCGGCGCAAAGCGTGCACCTATCTTTCATCAAGATTAGCACTATCTTCATATGGACTGAATCGAGCTTCCACTTGAGCCTTGTCACCTAGGAGTACCATTGCGGGCGTCCAAAACGTTTTTGAGCTCACGGTACATTTAGCGCAATCCGTGCACCTATCTTGCACTGACACTAACACTGTCTCCAAACATACCAAAACGAGATTCCACTTGCCCATGTCACCTAGGACTTTCATCGAGTGCATACAAAATGATTTTTGAGTCTGTGGTACGTTCAGCGCAAATCGTGCACCGACTAACACTGTCTCCAAACGGAATGAAACGAGCATCCACTTGAGCCTCACCATCTAGGAGTACCATCGGGTGTGTCTAAAATGATTTCTAGGCCTACGGTACGTTTGGTGCAAACCATGCACCTATCTTGCACCAACACTAACACTATCTCCAAATGGACTAGAATGAGATTCCACATGCCCACGTCACCTTGGACTTCCATCGGGTGTGTCCAAAATGATTTACAAGCCTGTGGTACGTTCAGCGCAAATTGTGCACCCATCTTACGTCAAGATTAGAACTATCTCTAAACGGAATGAAACGAGCATCCACTTGAGCCTCGTCACCTATGAGTACCATCGGGTGTGTCCAAAATGATTTCTGAGCCTATGGTATATTTGGCGCAAACCACACACCTATCTTGCACCGACACTAACACTGTCTGCAAACGGACTGAAACAAAATTTCACATGACCCACGTCACTTAGGAGTTCTATTCGGTGCATCCAAAATGATTTCTGAGCCTATGGTATGTTCAGCGCAAACCGTGCACCTACCTTGCGTCAAGGTTAGCACTATCTCCAAATGGACTGAATCGAGCTTCCACTTGAGCCTCATCACCATGGAGTATCATTGGGTGTGTCCAGAAAGATTTCTGAGCCCATGGTACATTTCGAGCAAACTATGCACATCTTGCACCAACACTAACACTGTCTCCAAACGGACCAAAACGAGATTCCACATGACTCCAGTCACCTAGGAGTTACATCGGGTCCGTCCAAAACGATTTTTGAGCCTATGATACGTTCAGCGCAAAGTGTGCACCTATCTTGCGTCAAGATTAGCACTATCCCCAAACAGACTGAATCGAGCTTCCGCTTGAGCCTTCTCACCTAGGAGTACCATCGCGCGCATCCAAAACAATTCTGAGCCCATGGTACGTTTGGCACAAACCGTGCACCTATCTTACGTTAAGATTTGCACTATGTCCAAGGAATGAACGAGCATCCACTTGAGCCTCGTCACCTAGGAGTACCAACTGGTGCGTCCAAAATGAATTCTGAGCCTGTGGTACGTTCGGTGCAAACCATGCACCTATCTTGAATCGACACTAACACTGTCTCAAAATTGACTGAAACGTGATTCCACATGGCCCACATCACCAAGGAGTTCCATCGGGTTTGTCCAAAATGATTTCTCAACCTATAGTACTTTCGGCGCAAACCGTGCACCTATCTTGCGTCAAGGTTAGCACTATCTCCAAACAGACTAAATCGAGCTTCCACTTGAGCCTCGTCACCACGGAGTATCATTGGTTCCGTCGAAAAAGATTTCTGAGCCTATCGTATGTTTGGTGCAAACTGTTCACCTATCTTGAACCAACACTAACATTGTCTCCAAACGGACGAAAACGAGATTCCACATGAGCCAAGTCGCCTAGGAGATACATCAGGTCCATCCAAAATGATTTTCGAGCCTGTGATACATTTAGCGCAAAGCGTGCACCTATCTTGTGTCAAGATTAGCACTATCTTCATATGGACTGAATCGAGCTTCCACCTTAGCCTTGCCACCTAGGAGTACCATCGTGGGCGTCCAAAACGTTTTTGAGCTCATGGTACATTTAGCGCAATCCGTGCACCTATCTTGCACTGACACTAACACTGTCTCCAAACATACCAAAACGAGATTCCACTTGCCCATGTCACCTAGGACTTTCGTCGAGTGCGTACAAAATGATTTTTGAGTCTGTGGTACGTTCAGCGCAAATCGTGCACCGACTAACACTGTCTCCAAACGGAATGAAACAAGCATCCACTTGAGCCTCACCATCTAGGAGTACCATCGGGTGTGTCTAAAATGATTTCTAGGCCTATGGTACGTTTGGTGCAAACCATGCACCTATCTTGCACCAACACTAACACTATCTCCAAACGGACTAGAATGAGATTCCACATGCCCACGTCACTTAGGACTTCCATCGGGTGTGTCCAAAATGATTTATAAGCCTATGGTACGTTCAGCGCAAATTGTGCACCCATCTTACGTCAAGATTAGAACTATCTCTAAATGGAATGAAACGAGCATCCACTTGAGCCTCGTCACCTATGAGTACCATCGGGTGTGTCCAAAATGATTTCTGAGCCTATGGTATATTTGGCGCAAACCACACACCTATCTTGCACCGACACTAACACTGTCTGCAAATGGACCGAAACAAAATTTCACATGACCCACGTCACTTAGGAGTTCTATTCGGTGCATCCAAAATGATTTCTGAGCCTATGGTATGTTCGGTGCAAACCGTGCACCTACCTTGCGTCAAGGTTAGCACTATCTCCAAATGGACTGAATCGAGCTTCACTTGAGCCTCATCACCATGGAGTTTCATTGGGTGTGTCCAGAAAGATTTCTGAGCCCATGGTACATTTCGAGCAAACTGTGCACATCTTGCACCAACACTAACACTGTCTCCAAACGGACCAAAACAAGATTCCACATGACTCCAGTCACCTAGGAGTTACATCGGGTCCATCCAAAATGATTTTTGAGCCTGTGATACGTTCAGCGCAAAGCGTGCACCTATCTTGCGTCAAGATTAGCACTATCCCCAAATGGACTGAATCGAGCTTCCGCTTGAGCCTTCTCACCTAGGAGTACCATCGCGCGCATCCAAAACAATTCTGAGCCCATGGTACGTTTGGCACAAACCGTGCACCTATCTTACGTTAAGATTTGCACTATGTCCAAGGAATGAACGAGCATCCACTTGAGCCTCGTCACCTAGGAGTACCAACTGGTGCGTCCAAAATGAATTCTGAGCATGTGGTACGTTCGGTGCAAACCATGCACCTATCTTGAATCGACACTAACACTGTCTCAAAATTGACTGAAACGTGATTCCACATGGCCCACATCACCAAGGAGTTCCATCGGGTTTGTCCAAAATGATTTCTCAACCTATAGTACTTTCGGCGCAAACCGTGCACCTATCTTGCGTCAAGGTTAGCACTATCTCCAAACAGACTAAATCGAGCTTCCACTTGAGCCTCGTCACCACGGAGTATCATTGGTTCCGTCGAAAAAGATTTCTGAGCCTATCGTATGTTTGGTGCAAACTGTTCACCTATCTTGAACCAACACTAACATTGTCTCCAAACGGACGAAAACGAGATTCCACATGAGCCAAGTCGCCTAGGAGATACATCAGGTCCATCCAAAATGATTTTTGAGCCTGTGATACATTTAGCGCAAAGCGTGCACCTATCTTGTGTCAAGATTAGCACTATCTTCATATGGACTGAATCGAGCTTCCACCTTAGCCTTGTCACCTAGGAGTACCATCGCGGGCGTCCAAAACGTTTTTGAGCTCATGGTACATTTAGCGCAATCCGTGCACCTATCTTGCACTGACACTAACACTGTCTCCAAACATACCAAAACGAGATTCCACTTGCCCATGTCACCTAGGACTTTCGTCGAGTGCGTACAAAATGATTTTTGAGTCTGTGGTACATTCAGCGCAAATCGTGCACCGACTAACACTGTCTCCAAACGGAATGAAACAAGCATCCACTTGAGCCTCACCATCTAGGAGTACCATCGGGTGTGTCTAAAATGATTTCTAGGCCTATGGTACGTTTGGTGCAAACCATGCACCTATCTTGCACCAACACTAACACTATCTCCAAACGGACTAGAATGAGATTCCACATGCCCACGTCACTTAGGACTTCCATCGGGTGTGTCCAAAATGATTTATAAGCCTATGGTACGTTCAGCGCAAATTGTGCACCCATCTTACGTCAAGATTAGAACTATCTCTAAACGGAATGAAACGAGCATCCACTTGAGCCTCGTCACCTATGAGTACCGTCGGGTGTGTCCAAAATGATTTCTGAGCCTATGGTATATTTGGCGCAAACCACACACCTGTCTTGCACCGACACTAACACTGTCTACAAACGGACCGAAACAAAATTTCACATGACCCACGTCACTTAGGAGTTCTATTCGGTGCATCCAAAATGATTTCTGAGCCTATGGTATGTTCGGCGCAAACCGTGCACCTACCTTGCGTCAAGGTTAGCACTATCTCCAAATGGACTGAATCGAGCTTCACTTGAGCCTCATCACCATGGAGTTTCATTGGGTGTGTCCAGAAAGATTTCTGAGCCCATGGTACATTTCGAGCAAACTGTGCACATCTTGCACCAACACTAACACTGTCTCCAAACGGACCAAAACAAGATTCCACATGACTCCAGTCACCTAGGAGTTACATCGGGTCCATCCAAAATGATTTTTGAGCCTGTGATACGTTCAGCGCAAAGCGTGCACCTATCTTGCGTCAAGATTAGCACTATCCCCAAATGGACTGAATCGAGCTTCCGCTTGAGCCTTCTCACCTAGGAGTACCATCGCGCGCATCCAAAACAATTCTGAGCCCATGGTACGTTTGGCACAAACCGTGCACCTATCTTACGTTAAGATTTGCACTATGTCCAAGGAATGAACGAGCATCCACTTGAGCCTCGTCACCTAGGAGTACCAACTGGTGCGTCCAAAATGAATTCTGAGCCTGTGGTACGTTCGGTGCAAACCATGCACCTATCTTGAATCGACACTAACACTGTCTCAAAATTGACTGAAACGTGATTCCACATGGCCCACATCACCAAGGAGTTCCATCGGGTTTGTCCAAAATGATTTCTCAACCTATAGTACTTTCGGCGCAAACCGTGCACCTATCTTGCGTCAAGGTTAGCACTATCTCCAAACAGACTAAATCGAGCTTCCACTTGAGCCTCGTCACCACGGAGTATCATTGGTTCCGTCGAAAAAGATTTCTGAGCCTATCGTATGTTTGGTGCAAACTGTTCACCTATCTTGAACCAACACTAACATTGTCTCCAAACGGACGAAAACGAGATTCCACATGAGCCAAGTCGCCTAGGAGATACATCAGGTCCATCCAAAATGATTTTTGAGCCTGTGATACATTTAGCGCAAAGCGTGCACCTATCTTGTGTCAAGATTAGCACTATCTTCATATGGACTGAATCGAGCTTCCACCTTAGCCTTGTCACCTAGGAGTACCATCGCGGGCGTCCAAAACGTTTTTGAGCTCATGGTACATTTAGCGCAATCCGTGCACCTATCTTGCACTGACACTAACACTGTCTCCAAACATACCAAAACGAGATTCCACTTGCCCATGTCACCTAGGACTTTCGTCGAGTGCGTACAAAATGATTTTTGAGTCTGTGGTACATTCAGCGCAAATCGTGCACCGACTAACACTGTCTCCAAACGGAATGAAACAAGCATCCACTTGAGCCTCACCATCTAGGAGTACCATCGGGTGTGTCTAAAATGATTTCTAGGCCTATGGTACGTTTGGTGCAAACCATGCACCTATCTTGCACCAACACTAACACTATCTCCAAACGGACTAGAATGAGATTCCACATGCCCACGTCACTTAGGACTTCCATCGGGTGTGTCCAAAATGATTTATAAGCCTATGGTACGTTCAGCGCAAATTGTGCACCCATCTTACGTCAAGATTAGAACTATCTCTAAACGGAATGAAACGAGCATCCACTTGAGCCTCGTCACCTATGAGTACCGTCGGGTGTGTCCAAAATGATTTCTGAGCCTATGGTATATTTGGCGCAAACCACACACCTGTCTTGCACCGACACTAACACTGTCTACAAACGGACCGAAACAAAATTTCACATGACCCACGTCACTTAGGAGTTCTATTCGGTGCATCCAAAATGATTTCTGAGCCTATGGTATGTTCGGCGCAAACCGTGCACCTACCTTGCGTCAAGGTTAGCACTATCTCCAAATGGACTGAATCGAGCTTCACTTGAGCCTCATCACCATGGAGTTTCATTGGGTGTGTCCAGAAAGATTTCTGAGCCCATGGTACATTTCGAGCAAACTGTGCACATCTTGCACCAACACTAACACTGTCTCCAAACGGACCAAAACAAGATTCCACATGACTCCAGTCACCTAGGAGTTACATCGGGTCCATCCAAAATGATTTTTGAGCCTGTGATACGTTCAGCGCAAAGCGTGCACCTATCTTGCGTCAAGATTAGCACTATCCCCAAATGGACTGAATCGAGCTTCCGCTTGAGCCTTCTCACCTAGGAGTACCATCGCGCGCATCCAAAACAATTCTGAGCCCATGGTACGTTTGGCACAAACCGTGCACCTATCTTACGTTAAGATTTGCACTATGTCCAAGGAATGAACGAGCATCCACTTGAGCCTCGTCACCTAGGAGTACCAACTGGTGCGTCCAAAATGAATTCTGAGCCTGTGGTACGTTCGGTGCAAACCATGCACCTATCTTGAATCGACACTAACACTGTCTCAAAATTGACTGAAACGTGATTCCACATGGCCCACATCACCAAGGAGTTCCATCGGGTTTGTCCAAAATGATTTCTCAACCTATAGTACTTTCGGCGCAAACCGTGCACCTATCTTGCGTCAAGGTTAGCACTATCTCCAAACAGACTAAATCGAGCTTCCACTTGAGCCTCGTCACCACGGAGTATCATTGGTTCCGTCGAAAAAGATTTCTGAGCCTATCGTATGTTTGGTGCAAACTGTTCACCTATCTTGAACCAACACTAACATTGTCTCCAAACGGACGAAAACGAGATTCCACATGAGCCAAGTCGCCTAGGAGATACATCAGGTCCATCCAAAATGATTTTTGAGCCTGTGATACATTTAGCGCAAAGCGTGCACCTATCTTGTGTCAAGATTAGCACTATCTTCATATGGACTGAATCGAGCTTCCACCTTAGCCTTGTCACCTAGGAGTACCATCGCGGGCGTCCAAAACGTTTTTGAGCTCATGGTACATTTAGCGCAATCCGTGCACCTATCTTGCACTGACACTAACACTGTCTCCAAACATACCAAAACGAGATTCCACTTGCCCATGTCACCTAGGACTTTCGTCGAGTGCGTACAAAATGATTTTTGAGTCTATGGTACATTCAGCGCAAATCGTGCACCGACTAACACTGTCTCCAAACGGAATGAAACAAGCATCCACTTGAGCCTCACCATCTAGGAGTACCATCGGGTGTGTCTAAAATGATTTCTAGGCCTATGGTACGTTTGGTGCAAACCATGCACCTATCTTGCACCAACACTAACACTATCTCCAAACGGACTAGAATGAGATTCCACATGCCCACGTCACTTAGGACTTCCATCGGGTGTGTCCAAAATGATTTATAAGCCTATGGTACGTTCAGCGCAAATTGTGCACCCATCTTACGTCAAGATTAGAACTATCTCTAAACGGAATGAAACGAGCATCCACTTGAGCCTCGTCACCTATGAGTACCGTCGGGTGTGTCCAAAATGATTTCTGAGCCTATGGTATATTTGGCGCAAACCACACACCTGTCTTGCACCGACACTAACACTGTCTACAAACGGACCGAAACAAAATTTCACATGACCCACGTCACTTAGGAGTTCTATTCGGTGCATCCAAAATGATTTCTGAGCCTATGGTATGTTCGGCGCAAACCGTGCACCTACCTTGCGTCAAGGTTAGCACTATCTCCAAATGGACTGAATCGAGCTTCCACTTGAGCCTCATCACCATGGAGTATCATTGGGTGTGTCCAGAAAGATTTCTGAGCCCATGGTACATTTCGAGCAAACTGTGCACATCTTGCACCAACACTAACACTGTCTCCAAACGGACCAAAACAAGATTCCACATGACTCCAGTCACCTAGGAGTTACATCGGGTCCATCCAAAATGATTTTTGAGCCTGTGATACGTTCAGCGCAAAGCGTGCACCTATCTTGCGTCAAGATTAGCACTATCCCCAAATGGACTGAATCGAGCTTCCGCTTGAGCCTTCTCACCTAGGAGTACCATCGCGCGCATCCAAAACAATTCTGAGCCCATGGTACGTTTGGCACAAACCGTGCACCTATCTTACGTTAAGATTTGCACTATGTCCAAGGAATGAACGAGCATCCACTTGAGCCTCGTCACCTAGGAGTACCAACTGGTGCGTCCAAAATGAATTCTGAGCCTGTGGTACGTTCGGTGCAAACCATGCACCTATCTTGAATCGACACTAACACTGTCTCAAAATTGACTGAAACGTGATTCCACATGGCCCACATCACCAAGGAGTTCCATCGGGTTTGTCCAAAATGATTTCTCAACCTATAGTACTTTCGGCGCAAACCGTGCACCTATCTTGCGTCAAGGTTAGCACTATCTCCAAACAGACTAAATCAAGCTTCCACTTGAGCCTCGTCACCACGGAGTATCATTGGTTCCGTCGAAAAAGATTTCTGAGCCTATCGTATGTTTGGTGCAAACTGTTCACCTATCTTGAACCAACACTAACATTGTCTCCAAACGGACGAAAACGAGATTCCACATGAGCCAAGTCGCCTAGGAGTTACATCAGGTCCATCCAAAATGATTTTTGAGCCTGTGATACATTTAGCGCAAAGCGTGCACCTATCTTGTGTCAAGATTAGCACTATCTTCATATGGACTGAATCGAGCTTCCACCTTAGCCTTGTCACCTAGGAGTACCATCGCGGGCGTCCAAAACGTTTTTGAGCTCATGGTACATTTAGCGCAATCCGTGCACCTATCTTGCACTGACACTAACATTGTCTCCAAACATACCAAAACGAGATTCCACTTGCCCATGTCACCTAGGACTTTCGTCGAGTGCGTACAAAATGATTTTTGAGTCTGTGGTACGTTCAGCGCAAATCGTGCACCGACTAACACTGTCTCCAAACGGAATGAAACAAGCATCCACTTGAGCCTCACCATCTAGGAGTACCATCGGGTGTGTCTAAAATGATTTCTAGGCCTATGGTACGTTTGGTGCAAACCATGCACCTATCTTGCACCAACACTAACACTATCTCCAAACGGACTAGAATGAGATTCCACATGCCCACGTCACTTAGGACTTCCATCGGGTGTGTCCAAAATGATTTATAAGCCTATGGTACGTTCAGCGCAAATTGTGCACCCATCTTACGTCAAGATTAGAACTATCTCTAAACGGAATGAAACGAGCATCCACTTGAGCCTCGTCACCTATGAGTACCATCGGGTGTGTCCAAAATGATTTCTGAGCCTATGGTATATTTGGCGCAAACCACACACCTATCTTGCACCGACACTAACACTGTCTGCAAACGGACCGAAACAAAATTTCACATGACCCACGTCACTTAGGAGTTCTATTCGGTGCATCCAAAATGATTTCTGAGCCTATGGTATGTTCGGCGCAAACCGTGCACCTACCTTGCGTCAAGGTTAGCACTATCTCCAAATGGACTGAATCGAGCTTCACTTGAGCCTCATCACCATGGAGTATCATTGGGTGTGTCCAGAAAGATTTCTGAGCCCATGGTACATTTCGAGCAAACTGTGCACATCTTGCACCAACACTAACACTGTCTCCAAACGGACCAAAACAAGATTCCACATGACTCCAGTCACCTAGGAGTTACATCGGGTCCATCCAAAATGATTTTTGAGCCTGTGATACGTTCAGCGCAAAGCGTGCACCTATCTTGCGTCAAGATTAGCACTATCCCCAAATGGACTGAATCGAGCTTCCGCTTGAGCCTTCTCACCTAGGAGTACCATCGCGCGCATCCAAAACAATTCTGAGCCCATGGTACGTTTGGCACAAACCGTGCACCTATCTTACGTTAAGATTTGCACTATGTCCAAGGAATGAACGAGCATCCACTTGAGCCTCGTCACCTAGGAGTACCAACTGGTGCGTCCAAAATGAATTCTGAGCCTGTGGTACGTTCGGTGCAAACCATGCACCTATCTTGAATCGACACTAACACTGTCTCAAAATTGACTGAAACGTGATTCCACATGGCCCACATCACCAAGGAGTTCCATCGGGTTTGTCCAAAATGATTTCTCAACCTATAGTACTTTCGGCGCAAACCGTGCACCTATCTTGCGTCAAGGTTAGCACTATCTCCAAACAGACTAAATCGAGCTTCCACTTGAGCCTCGTCACCACGGAGTATCATTGGTTCCGTCGAAAAAGATTTCTGAGCCTATCGTATGTTTGGTGCAAACTGTTCACCTATCTTGAACCAACACTAACATTGTCTCCAAACGGACGAAAACGAGATTCCACATGAGCCAAGTCGCCTAGGAGATACATCAGGTCCATCCAAAATGATTTTTGAGCCTGTGATACATTTAGCGCAAAGCGTGCACCTATCTTGTGTCAAGATTAGCACTATCTTCATATGGACTGAATCGAGCTTCCACCTTAGCCTTGTCACCTAGGAGTACCATCGCGGGCGTCCAAAACGTTTTTGAGCTCATGGTACATTTAGCGCAATCCGTGCACCTATCTTGCACTGACACTAACACTGTCTCCAAACATACCAAAACGAGATTCCACTTGCCCATGTCACCTAGGACTTTCGTCGAGTGCGTACAAAATGATTTTTGAGTCTGTGGTACGTTCAGCGCAAATCGTGCACCGACTAACACTGTCTCCAAACGGAATGAAACAAGCATCCACTTGAGCCTCACCATCTAGGAGTACCATCGGGTGTGTCTAAAATGATTTCTAGGCCTATGGTACGTTTGGTGCAAACCATGCACCTATCTTGCACCAACACTAACACTATCTCCAAACGGACTAGAATGAGATTCCACATGCCCACGTCACTTAGGACTTCCATCGGGTGTGTCCAAAATGATTTATAAGCCTATGGTACGTTCAGCGCAAATTGTGCACCCATCTTACGTCAAGATTAGAACTATCTCTAAACGGAATGAAACGAGCATCCACTTGAGCCTCGTCACCTATGAGTACCATCGGGTGTGTCCAAAATGATTTCTGAGCCTATGGTATATTTGGCGCAAACCACACACCTATCTTGCACCGACACTAACACTGTCTGCAAACGGACCGAAACAAAATTTCACATGACCCACGTCACTTAGGAGTTCTATTCGGTGCATCCAAAATGATTTCTGAGCCTATGGTATGTTCGGCGCAAACCGTGCACCTACCTTGCGTCAAGGTTAGCACTATCTCCAAATGGACTGAATCGAGCTTCCACTTGAGCCTCATCACCATGGAGTATCATTGGGTGTGTCCAGAAAGATTTCTGAGCCCATGGTACATTTCGAGCAAACTGTGCACATCTTGCACCAACACTAACACTGTCTCCAAACGGACCAAAACAAGATTCCACATGACTCCAGTCACCTAGGAGTTACATCGGGTCCATCCAAAATGATTTTTGAGCCTGTGATACGTTCAGCGCAAAGCGTGCACCTATCTTGCGTCAAGATTAGCACTATCCCCAAATGGACTGAATCGAGCTTCCGCTTGAGCCTTCTCACCTAGGAGTACCATCGCGCGCATCCAAAACAATTCTGAGCCCATGGTACGTTTGGCACAAACCGTGCACCTATCTTACGTTAAGATTTGCACTATGTCCAAGGAATGAACGAGCATCCACTTGAGCCTCGTCACCTAGGAGTACCAACTGGTGCGTCCAAAATGAATTCTGAGCCTGTGGTACGTTCGGTGCAAACCATGCACCTATCTTGAATCGACACTAACACTGTCTCAAAATTGACTGAAACGTGATTCCACATGGCCCACATCACCAAGGAGTTCCATCGGGTTTGTCCAAAATGATTTCTCAACCTATAGTACTTTCGGCGCAAACCGTGCACCTATCTTGCGTCAAGGTTAGCACTATCTCCAAACAGACTAAATCGAGCTTCCACTTGAGCCTCGTCACCACGGAGTATCATTGGTTCCGTCGAAAAAGATTTCTGAGCCTATCGTATGTTTGGTGCAAACTGTTCACCTATCTTGAACCAACACTAACATTGTCTCCAAACGGACGAAAACGAGATTCCACATGAGCCAAGTCGCCTAGGAGATACATCAGGTCCATCCAAAATGATTTTTGAGCCTGTGATACATTTAGCGCAAAGCGTGCACCTATCTTGTGTCAAGATTAGCACTATCTTCATATGGACTGAATCGAGCTTCCACCTTAGCCTTGTCACCTAGGAGTACCATCGCGGGCGTCCAAAACGTTTTTGAGCTCATGGTACATTTAGCGCAATCCGTGCACCTATCTTGCACTGACACTAACACTGTCTCCAAACATACCAAAACGAGATTCCACTTGCCCATGTCACCTAGGACTTTCGTCGAGTGCGTACAAAATGATTTTTGAGTCTGTGGTACGTTCAGCGCAAATCGTGCACCGACTAACACTGTCTCCAAACGGAATGAAACAAGCATCCACTTGAGCCTCACCATCTAGGAGTACCATCGGGTGTGTCTAAAATGATTTCTAGGCCTATGGTACGTTTGGTGCAAACCATGCACCTATCTTGCACCAACACTAACACTATCTCCAAACGGACTAGAATGAGATTCCACATGCCCACGTCACTTAGGACTTCCATCGGGTGTGTCCAAAATGATTTATAAGCCTATGGTACGTTCAGCGCAAATTGTGCACCCATCTTATGTCAAGATTAGAACTATCTCTAAACGGAATGAAACGAGCATCCACTTGAGCCTCGTCACCTATGAGTACCATCGGGTGTGTCCAAAATGATTTCTGAGCCTATGGTATATTTGGCGCAAACCACACACCTATCTTGCACCGACACTAACACTATCTGCAAACGGACCGAAACAAAATTTCACATGACCCACGTCACTTAGGAGTTCTATTCGGTGCATCCAAAATGATTTCTGAGCCTATGGTATGTTCGGCGCAAACCGTGCACCTACCTTGCGTCAAGGTTAGCACTATCTCCAAATGGACTGAATCGAGCTTCCACTTGAGCCTCATCACCATGGAGTATCATTGGGTGTGTCCAGAAAGATTTCTGAGCCCATGGTACATTTCGAGCAAACTGTGCACATCTTGCACCAACACTAACACTGTCTCCAAACGGACCAAAACAAGATTCCACATGACTCCAGTCACCTAGGAGTTACATCGGGTCCATCCAAAATGATTTTTGAGCCTGTGATACGTTCAGCGCAAAGCGTGCACCTATCTTGCGTCAAGATTAGCACTATCCCCAAATGGACTGAATCGAGCTTCCGCTTGAGCCTTCTCACCTAGGAGTACCATCGCGCGCATCCAAAACAATTCTGAGCCCATGGTACGTTTGGCACAAACCGTGCACCTATCTTACGTTAAGATTTGCACTATGTCCAAGGAATGAACGAGCATCCACTTGAGCCTCGTCACCTAGGAGTACCAACTGGTGCGTCCAAAATGAATTCTGAGCCTGTGGTACGTTCGGTGCAAACCATGCACCTATCTTGAATCGACACTAACACTGTCTCAAAATTGACTGAAACGTGATTCCACATGGCCCACATCACCAAGGAGTTCCATCGGGTTTGTCCAAAATGATTTCTCAACCTATAGTACTTTCGGCGCAAACCGTGCACCTATCTTGCGTCAAGGTTAGCACTATCTCCAAACAGACTAAATCGAGCTTCCACTTGAGCCTCGTCACCACGGAGTATCATTGGTTCCGTCGAAAAAGATTTCTGAGCCTATCGTATGTTTGGTGCAAACTGTTCACCTATCTTGAACCAACACTAACATTGTCTCCAAACGGACGAAAACGAGATTCCACATGAGCCAAGTCGCCTAGGAGTTACATCAGGTCCATCCAAAATGATTTTTGAGCCTGTGATACATTTAGCGCAAAGCGTGCACCTATCTTGTGTCAAGATTAGCACTATCTTCATATGGAGTGAATCGAGCTTCCACCTTAGCCTTGTCACCTAGGAGTACCATCGCGGGCGTCCAAAACGTTTTTGAGCTCATGGTACATTTAGCGCAATCCGTGCACCTATCTTGCACTGACACTAACACTGTCTCCAAACATACCAAAACGAGATTCCACTTGCCCATGTCACCTAGGACTTTCGTCGAGTGCGTACAAAATGATTTTTGAGTCTGTGGTACGTTCAGCGCAAATCGTGCACTGACTAACACTGTCTCCAAACGGAATGAAACAAGCATCCACTTGAGCCTCACCATCTAGGAGTACCATTGGGTGTGTCTAAAATGATTTCTAGGCCTATGGTACGTTTGGTGCAAACCATGCACCTATCTTGCACCAACACTAACACTATCTCCAAACGGACTAGAATGAGATTCCACATGCCCACGTCACTCAGGACTTCCATCGGGTGTGTCCAAAATGATTTATAAGCCTATGGTACGTTCAGCGCAAATTGTGCACCCATCTTACGTCAACTATCTCTAAATGGAATGAAACGAGCATCCACTTGAGCCTCGTCACCTATGAGTACCATCGGGTGTGTCCAAAATGATTTCTGAGCCTATGGTATATTTGGCGCAAACCACACACCTATCTTGCACCGACACTAACACTGTCTGCAAACGGACCGAAACAAAATTTCACATGACCCACGTCACTTAGGAGTTCTATTCGGTGCATCCAAAATGATTTCTGAGCCTATGGTATGTTCGGCGCAAACCGTGCACCTACCTTGCGTCAAGGTTAGCACTATCTCCAAATGGACTGAATCGAGCTTCCACTGGAGCCTCATCACCATGGAGTATCATTAGGTGTGTCCAGAAAGATTTCTGAGCCCATGGTACATTTCGACCAAACTGTGCACATCTTGCACCAACACTAACACTGTCTCCAAACGGACCAAAACAAGATTCCACATGACTCCAGTCACCTAGGAGTTACATCGGGTCCATCCAAAATGATTTTTGAGCCTGTGATACGTTCAGCGCAAAGCGTGCACCTATCTTGCGTCAAGATTAGCACTATCCCCAAATGGACTGAATCGAGCTTCCGCTTGAGCCTTCTCACCTAGGAGTACCATCGCGCGCATCCAAAACAATTCTGAGCCCATGGTACGTTTGGCACAAACCGTGCACCTATCTTACGTTAAGATTTGCACTATGTCCAAGGAATGAACGAGCATCCACTTGAGCCTCGTCACCTAGGAGTACCAACTGGTGCGTCCAAAATGAATTCTGAGCCTGTGGTACGTTCGGTGCAAACCATGCACCTATCTTGAATCGACACTAACACTGTCTCAAAATTGACTGAAACGTGATTCCACATGGCCCACATCACCAAGGAGTTCCATCGGGTTTGTCCAAAATGATTTCTCAACCTATAGTACTTTCGGCGCAAACCGTTTACCTATCTTGCGTCAAGGTTAGCACTATCTCCAAACAGACTAAATCGAGCTTCCACTTGAGCCTCGTCACCACGGAGTATCATTGGTTCCGTCGAAAAAGATTTCTGAGCCTATCGTATGTTTGGTGCAAACTGTTCACCTATCTTGAACCAACACTAACATTGTCTCCAAACGGACGAAAACGAGATTCCACATGAGCCAAGTCGCCTAGGAGATACATCAGGTCCATCCAAAATGATTTTTGAGCCTGTGATACATTTAGCGCAAAGCGTGCACCTATCTTGTGTCAAGATTAGCACTATCTTCATATGGACTGAATCGAGCTTCCACCTTAGCCTTGTCACCTAGGAGTACCATCGCGGGCGTCCAAAACGTTTTTGAGCTCATGGTACATTTAGCGCAATCCGTGCACCTATCTTGCACTGACACTAACACTGTCTCCAAACATACCAAAACGAGATTCCACTTGCCCATGTCACCTAGGACTTTCGTCGAGTGCGTACAAAATGATTTTTGAGTCTGTGGTACGTTCAGCGCAAATCGTGCACCGACTAACACTGTCTCCAAACGGAATGAAACAAGCATCCACTTGAGCCTCACCATCTAGGAGTACCATCGGGTGTGTCTAAAATGATTTCTAGGCCTATGGTACGTTTGGTGCAAACCATGCACCTATCTTGCACCAACACTAACACTATCTCCAAACGGACTAGAATGAGATTCCACATGCCCACGTCACTTAGGACTTCCATCGGGTGTGTCCAAAATGATTTATAAGCCTATGGTACGATCAGCGCAAATTGTGCACCCATCTTACGTCAAGATTAGAACTATCTCTAAACGGAATGAAACGAGCATCCACTTGAGCCTCGTCACCTATGAGTACCATCGGGTGTGTCCAAAATGATTTCTGAGCCTATGGTATATTTGGCGCAAACCACACACCTATCTTGCACCGACACTAACACTATCTGCAAACGGACCGAAACAAAATTTCACATGACCCACGTCACTTAGGAGTTCTATTCGGTGCATCCAAAATGATTTCTGAGCCTATGGTATGTTCGGCGCAAACCGTGCACCTACCTTGCGTCAAGGTTAGCACTATCTCCAAATGGACTGAATCGAGCTTCCACTGGAGCCTCATCACCATGGAGTATCATTAGGTGTGTCCAGAAAGATTTCTGAGCCCATGGTACATTTCGAGCAAACTGTGCACATCTTGCACCAACACTAACACTGTCTCCAAACGGACCAAAACAAGATTCCACATGACTCCAGTCACCTAGGAGTTACATCGGGTCCATCCAAAATGATTTTTGAGCCTGTGATACGTTCAGCGCAAAGCGTGCACCTATCTTGCGTCAAGATTAGCACTATCCCCAAATGGACTGAATCGAGCTTCCGCTTGAGCCTTCTCACCTAGGAGTACCATCGCGCGCATCCAAAACAATTCTGAGCCCATGGTACGTTTGGCACAAACCGTGCACCTATCTTACGTTAAGATTTGCACTATGTCCAAGGAATGAACGAGCATCCACTTGAGCCTCGTCACCTAGGAGTACCAACTGGTGCGTCCAAAATGAATTCTGAGCCTGTGGTACGTTCGGTGCAAACCATGCACCTATCTTGAATCGACACTAACACTGTCTCAAAATTGACTGAAACGTGATCCCACATGGCCCACATCACCAAGGAGTTCCATCGGGTTTGTCCAAAATGATTTCTCAACCTATAGTACTTTCGGCGCAAACCGTGCACCTATCTTGCGTCAAGGTTAGCACTATCTCCAAACAGACTAAATCGAGCTTCCACTTGAGCCTCGTCACCACGGAGTATCATTGGTTCCGTCGAAAAAGATTTCTGAGCCTATCGTATGTTTGGTGCAAACTGTTCAGCTATCTTGAACCAACACTAACATTGTCTCCAAACGGACGAAAACGAGATTCCACATGAGCCAAGTCGCCTAGGAGTTACATCAGGTCCATCCAAAATGATTTTTGAGCCTGTGATACATTTAGCGCAAAGCGTGCACCTATCTTGTGTCAAGATTAGCACTATCTTCATATGGACTGAATCGAGCTTCCACCTTAGCCTTGTCACCTAGGAGTACCATCGCGGGCGTCCAAAACGTTTTTGAGCTCATGGTACATTTAGCGCAATCCGTGCACCTATCTTGCACTGACACTAACATTGTCTCCAAACATACCAAAACGAGATTCCACTTGCCCATGTCACCTAGGACTTTCGTCGAGTGCGTACAAAATGATTTTTGAGTCTGTGGTACGTTCAGCGCAAATCGTGCACCGACTAACACTGTCTCCAAACGGAATGAAACAAGCATCCACTTGAGCCTCACCATCTAGGAGTACCATCGGGTGTGTCTAAAATGATTTCTAGGCCTATGGTACGTTTGGTGCAAACCATGCACCTATCTTGCACCAACACTAACACTATCTCCAAACGGACTAGAATGAGATTCCACATGCCCACGTCACTTAGGACTTCCATCGGGTGTGTCCAAAATGATTTATAAGCCTATGGTACGTTCAGCGCAAATTGTGCACCCATCTTACGTCAAGATTAGAACTATCTCTAAATGGAATGAAACGAGCATCCACTCGAGCCTCGTCACCTATGAGTACCATCGGGTGTGTCCAAAATGATTTCTGAGCCTATGGTATATTTGGCGCAAACCACACACCTATCTTGCACCGACACTAACACTGTCTGCAAACGGACCGAAACAAAATTTCACATGACCCACGTCACTTAGGAGTTCTATTCGGTGCATCCAAAATGATTTCTGAGCCTATGGTATGTTCGGCGCAAACCGTGCACCTACCTTGCGTCAAGGTTAGCACTATCTCCAAATGGACTGAATCGAGCTTCCACTTGAGCCTCATCACCATGGAGTATCATTGGGTGTGTCCAGAAAGATTTCTGAGCCCATGGTACATTTCGAGCAAACTGTGCACATCTTGCACCAACACTAACACTGTCTCCAAACGGACCAAAACAAGATTCCACATGACTCCAGTCACCTAGGAGTTACATCGGGTCCATCCAAAATGATTTTTGAGCCTGTGATACGTTCAGCGCAAAGCGTGCACCTATCTTGCGTCAAGATTAGCACTATCCCCAAATGGACTGAATCGAGCTTCCGCTTGAGCCTTCTCACCTAGGAGTACCATCGCGCGCATCCAAAACAATTCTGAGCCCATGGTACGTTTGGCACAAACCGTGCACCTATCTTACGTTAAGATTTGCACTATGTCCAAGGAATGAACGAGCATCCACTTGAGCCTCGTCACCTAGGAGTACCAACTGGTGCGTCCAAAATGAATTCTGAGCCTGTGGTACGTTCGGTGCAAACCATGCACCTATCTTGAATCGACACTAACACTGTCTCAAAATTGACTGAAACGTGATTCCACATGGCCCACATCACCAAGGAGTTCCATCGGGTTTGTCCAAAATGATTTCTCAACCTATAGTACTTTCGGCGCAAACCGTGCACCTATCTTGCGTCAAGGTTAGCACTATCTCCAAACAGACTAAATCGAGCTTCCACTTGAGCCTCGTCACCACGGAGTATCATTGGTTCCGTCGAAAAAGATTTCTGAGCCTATCGTATGTTTGGTGCAAACTGTTCAGCTATCTTGAACCAACACTAACATTGTCTCCAAACGGACGAAAACGAGATTCCACATGATTCAAGTCGCCTAGGAGTTACATCAGGTCCATCCAAAATGATTTTTGAGCCTGTGATACATTTAGCGCAAAGCGTGCACCTATCTTGTGTCAAGATTAGCACTATCTTCATATGGACTGAATCGAGCTTCCACCTTAGCCTTGTCACCTAGGAGTACCATCGCGGGCGTCCAAAACGTCTTTGAGCTCATGGTACATTTAGCGCAATCCGTGCACCTATCTTGCACTGACACTAACATTGTCTCCAAACATACCAAAACGAGATTCCACTTGCCCATGTCACCTAGGACTTTCGTCGAGTGCGTACAAAATGATTTTTGAGTCTGTGGTACGTTCAGCGCAAATCGTGCACCGACTAACACTGTCTCCAAACGGAATGAAACAAGCATCCACTTGAGCCTCACCATCTAGGAGTACCATCGGGTGTGTCTAAAATGATTTCTAGGCCTATGGTACGTTTGGTGCAAACCATGCACCTATCTTGCACCAACACTAACACTATCTCCAAACGGACTAGAATGAGATTCCACATGCCCACGTCACTTAGGACTTCCATCGGGTGTGTCCAAAATGATTTATAAGCCTATGGTACGTTCAGCGCAAATTGTGCACCCATCTTACGTCAAGATTAGAACTATCTCTAAATGGAATGAAACGAGCATCCACTTGAGCCTCGTCACCTATGAGTACCATCGGGTGTGTCCAAAATGATTTCTGAGCCTATGGTATATTTGGCGCAAACCACACACCTATCTTGCACCGACACTAACACTGTCTGCAAACGGACCGAAACAAAATTTCACATGACCCACGTCACTTAGGAGTTCTATTCGGTGCATCCAAAATGATTTCTGAGCCTATGGTATGTTCGGCGCAAACCGTGCACCTACCTTGCGTCAAGGTTAGCACTATCTCCAAATGGACTGAATCGAGCTTCACTTGAGCCTCATCACCATGGAGTATCATTGGGTGTGTCCAGAAAGATTTCTGAGCCCATGGTACATTTCGAGCAAACTGTGCACATCTTGCACCAACACTAACACTGTCTCCAAACGGACCAAAACAAGATTCCACATGACTCCAGTCACCTAGGAGTTACATCGGGTCCATCCAAAATGATTTTTGAGCCTGTGATACGTTCAGCGCAAAGCGTGCACCTATCTTGCGTCAAGATTAGCACTATCCCCAAATGGACTGAATCGAGCTTCCGCTTGAGCCTTCTCACCTAGGAGTACCATCGCGCGCATCCAAAACAATTCTGAGCCCATGGTACGTTTGGCACAAACCGTGCACCTATCTTACGTTAAGATTTGCACTATGTCCAAGGAATGAACGAGCATCCACTTGAGCCTCGTCACCTAGGAGTACCAACTGGTGCGTCCAAAATGAATTCTGAGCCTGTGGTACGTTCGGTGCAAACCATGCACCTATCTTGAATCGACACTAACACTGTCTCAAAATTGACTGAAACGTGATTCCACATGGCCCACATCACCAAGGAGTTCCATCGGGTTTGTCCAAAATGATTTCTCAACCTATAGTACTTTCGGCGCAAACCGTGCACCTATCTTGCGTCAAGGTTAGCACTATCTCCAAACAGACTAAATCGAGCTTCCACTTGAGCCTCGTCACCACGGAGTATCATTGGTTCCGTCGAAAAAGATTTCTGAGCCTATCGTATGTTTGGTGCAAACTGTTCACCTATCTTGAACCAACACTAACATTGTCTCCAAACGGACGAAAACGAGATTCCACATGAGCCAAGTCGCCTAGGAGATACATCAGGTCCATCCAAAATGATTTTTGAGCCTGTGATACATTTAGCGCAAAGCGTGCACCTATCTTGTGTCAAGATTAGCACTATCTTCATATGGACTGAATCGAGCTTCCACCTTAGCCTTGTCACCTAGGAGTACCATCGCGGGCGTCCAAAACGTTTTTGAGCTCATGGTACATTTAGCGCAATCCGTGCACCTATCTTGCACTGACACTAACACTGTCTCCAAACATACCAAAACGAGATTCCACTTGCCCATGTCACCTAGGACTTTCGTCGAGTGCGTACAAAATGATTTTTGAGTCTGTGGTACGTTCAGCGCAAATCGTGCACCGACTAACACTGTCTCCAAACGGAATGAAACAAGCATCCACTTGAGCCTCACCATCTAGGAGTACCATCGGGTGTGTCTAAAATGATTTCTAGGCCTATGGTACGTTTGGTGCAAACCATGCACCTATCTTGCACCAACACTAACACTATCTCCAAACGGACTAGAATGAGATTCCACATGCCCACGTCACTTAGGACTTCCATCGGGTGTGTCCAAAATGATTTATAAGCCTATGGTACGTTCAGCGCAAATTGTGCACCCATCTTACGTCAAGATTAGAACTATCTCTAAATGGAATGAAACGAGCATCCACTTGAGCCTCGTCACCTATGAGTACCATCGGGTGTGTCCAAAATGATTTCTGAGCCTATGGTATATTTGGCGCAAACCACACACCTATCTTGCACCGACACTAACACTGTCTGCAAACGGACCGAAACAAAATTTCACATGACCCACGTCACTTAGGAGTTCTATTCGGTGCATCCAAAATGATTTCTGAGCCTATGGTATGTTCGGCGCAAACCGTGCACCTACCTTGCGTCAAGGTTAGCACTATCTCCAAATGGACTGAATCGAGCTTCACTTGAGCCTCATCACCATGGAGTATCATTGGGTGTGTCCAGAAAGATTTCTGAGCCCATGGTACATTTCGAGCAAACTGTGCACATCTTGCACCAACACTAACACTGTCTCCAAACGGACCAAAACAAGATTCCACATGACTCCAGTCACCTAGGAGTTACATCGGGTCCATCCAAAATGATTTTTGAGCCTGTGATACGTTCAGCGCAAAGCGTGCACCTATCTTGCGTCAAGATTAGCACTATCCCCAAATGGACTGAATCGAGCTTCCGCTTGAGCCTTCTCACCTAGGAGTACCATCGCGCGCATCCAAAACAATTCTGAGCCCATGGTACGTTTGGCACAAACCGTGCACCTATCTTACGTTAAGATTTGCACTATGTCCAAGGAATGAACGAGCATCCACTTGAGCCTCGTCACCTAGGAGTACCAACTGGTGCGTCCAAAATGAATTCTGAGCCTGTGGTACGTTCGGTGCAAACCATGCACCTATCTTGAATCGACACTAACACTGTCTCAAAATTGACTGAAACGTGATTCCACATGGCCCACATCACCAAGGAGTTCCATCGGGTTTGTCCAAAATGATTTCTCAACCTATAGTACTTTCGGCGCAAACCGTGCACCTATCTTGCGTCAAGGTTAGCACTATCTCCAAACAGACTAAATCGAGCTTCCACTTGAGCCTCGTCACCACGGAGTATCATTGGTTCCGTCGAAAAAGATTTCTGAGCCTATCGTATGTTTGGTGCAAACTGTTCACCTATCTTGAACCAACACTAACATTGTCTCCAAACGGACGAAAACGAGATTCCACATGAGCCAAGTCGCCTAGGAGATACATCAGGTCCATCCAAAATGATTTTTGAGCCTGTGATACATTTAGCGCAAAGCGTGCACCTATCTTGTGTCAAGATTAGCACTATCTTCATATGGACTGAATCGAGCTTCCACCTTAGCCTTGTCACCTAGGAGTACCATCGCGGGCGTCCAAAACGTTTTTGAGCTCATGGTACATTTAGCGCAATCCGTGCACCTATCTTGCACTGACACTAACACTGTCTCCAAACATACCAAAACGAGATTCCACTTGCCCATGTCACCTAGGACTTTCGTCGAGTGCGTACAAAATGATTTTTGAGTCTGTGGTACGTTCAGCGCAAATCGTGCACCGACTAACACTGTCTCCAAACGGAATGAAACAAGCATCCACTTGAGCCTCACCATCTAGGAGTACCATCGGGTGTGTCTAAAATGATTTCTAGGCCTATGGTACGTTTGGTGCAAACCATGCACCTATCTTGCACCAACACTAACACTATCTCCAAACGGACTAGAATGAGATTCCACATGCCCACGTCACTTAGGACTTCCATCGGGTGTGTCCAAAATGATTTATAAGCCTATGGTACGTTCAGCGCAAATTGTGCACCCATCTTACGTCAAGATTAGAACTATCTCTAAACGGAATGAAACGAGCATCCACTTGAGCCTCGTCACCTATGAGTACCATCGGGTGTGTCCAAAATGATTTCTGAGCCTATGGTATATTTGGCGCAAACCACACACCTATCTTGCACCGACACTAACACTGTCTGCAAACGGACCGAAACAAAATTTCACATGACCCACGTCACTTAGGAGTTCTATTCGGTGCATCCAAAATGATTTCTGAGCCTATGGTATGTTCGGCGCAAACCGTGCACCTACCTTGCGTCAAGGTTAGCACTATCTCCAAATGGACTGAATCGAGCTTCCACTTGAGCCTCATCACCATGGAGTATCATTGGGTGTGTCCAGAAAGATTTCTGAGCCCATGGTACATTTCGAGCAAACTGTGCACATCTTGCACCAACACTAACACTGTCTCCAAACGGACCAAAACAAGATTCCACATGACTCCAGTCACCTAGGAGTTACATCGGGTCCATCCAAAATGATTTTTGAGCCTGTGATACGTTCAGCGCAAAGCGTGCACCTATCTTGCGTCAAGATTAGCACTATCCCCAAATGGACTGAATCGAGCTTCCGCTTGAGCCTTCTCACCTAGGAGTACCATCGCGCGCATCCAAAACAATTCTGAGCCCATGGTACGTTTGGCACAAACCATGCACCTATCTTACGTTAAGATTTGCACTATGTCCAAGGAATGAACGAGCATCCACTTGAGCCTCGTCACCTAGGAGTACCAACTGGTGCGTCCAAAATGAATTCTGAGCCTGTGGTACGTTCGGTGCAAACCATGCACCTATCTTGAATCGACACTAACACTGTCTCAAAATTGACTGAAACGTGATTCCACATGGCCCACATCACCAAGGAGTTCCATCGGGTTTGTCCAAAATGATTTCTCAACCTATAGTACTTTCGGCGCAAACCGTGCACCTATCTTGCGTCAAGGTTAGCACTATCTCCAAATAGACTAAATCGAGCTTCCACTTGAGCCTCGTCACCACGGAGTATCATTGGTTCCGTCGAAAAAGATTTCTGAGCCTATCGTATGTTTGGTGCAAACTGTTCAGCTATCTTGAACCAACACTAACATTGTCTCCAAACGGACGAAAACGAGATTCCACATGAGCCAAGTCGCCTAGGAGTTACATCAGGTCCATCCAAAATGATTTTTGAGCCTGTGATACATTTAGCGCAAAGCGTGCACCTATCTTGTGTCAAGATTAGCACTATCTTCATATGGACTGAATCGAGCTTCCACCTTAGCCTTGTCACCTAGGAGTACCATCGCGGGCGTCCAAAACGTTTTTGAGCTCATGGTACATTTAGCGCAATCCGTGCACCTATCTTGCACTGACACTAACATTGTCTCCAAACATACCAAAACGAGATTCCACTTGCCCATGTCACCTAGGACTTTCGTCGAGAGCGTACAAAATGATTTTTGAGTCTGTGGTACGTTCAGCGCAAATCGTGCACCGACTAACACTGTCTCCAAACGGAATGAAACAAGCATCCACTTGAGCCTCACCATCTAGGAGTACCATCGGGTGTGTCTAAAATGATTTCTAGGCCTATGGTACGTTTGGTGCAAACCATGCACCTATCTTGCACCAACACTAACACTATCTCCAAACGGACTAGAATGAGATTCCACATGCCCACGTCACTTAGGACTTCCATCGGGTGTGTCCAAAATGATTTATAAGCCTATGGTACGTTCAGCGCAAATTGTGCACCCATCTTACGTCAAGATTAGAACTATCTCTAAATGGAATGAAACGAGCATCCACTTGAGCCTCGTCACCTATGAGTACCATCGGGTGTGTCCAAAATGATTTCTGAGCCTATGGTATATTTGGCGCAAACCACACACCTATCTTGCACCGACACTAACACTGTCTGCAAACGGACCGAAACAAAATTTCACATGACCCACGTCACTTAGGAGTTCTATTCGGTGCATCCAAAATGATTTCTGAGCCTATGGTATGTTCGGCGCAAACCGTGCACCTACCTTGCGTCAAGGTTAGCACTATCTCCAAATGGACTGAATCGAGCTTCACTTGAGCCTCATCACCATGGAGTATCATTGGGTGTGTCCAGAAAGATTTCTGAGCCCATGGTACATTTCGAGCAAACTGTGCACATCTTGCACCAACACTAACACTGTCTCCAAACGGACCAAAACAAGATTCCACATGACTCCAGTCACCTAGGAGTTACATCGGGTCCATCCAAAATGATTTTTGAGCCTGTGATACGTTCAGCGCAAAGCGTGCACCTATCTTGCGTCAAGATTAGCACTATCCCCAAATGGACTGAATCGAGCTTCCGCTTGAGCCTTCTCACCTAGGAGTACCATCACGCGCATCCAAAACAATTCTGAGCCCATGGTACGTTTGGCACAAACCGTGCACCTATCTTACGTTAAGATTTGCACTATGTCCAAGGAATGAACGAGCATCCACTTGAGCCTCGTCACCTAGGAGTACCAACTGGTGCGTCCAAAATGAATTCTGAGCCTGTGGTACGTTCGGTGCAAACCATGCACCTATCTTGAATCGACTCTAACACTGTCTCAAAATTGACTGAAACGTGATTCCACATGGCCCACATCACCAAGGAGTTCCATCGGGTTTGTCCAAAATGATTTCTCAACCTATAGTACTTTCGGCGCAAACCGTGCACCTATCTTGCGTCAAGGTTAGCACTATCTCCAAACAGACTAAATCGAGCTTCCACTTGAGCCTCGTCACCACGGAGTATCATTGGTTCCGTCGAAAAAGATTTCTGAGCCTATCGTATGTTTGGTGCAAACTGTTCACCTATCTTGAACCAACACTAACATTGTCTCCAAACGGACGAAAACGAGATTCCACATGAGCCAAGTCGCCTAGGAGATACATCAGGTCCATCCAAAATGATTTTTGAGCCTGTGATACATTTAGCGCAAAGCGTGCACCTATCTTGTGTCAAGATTAGCACTATCTTCATATGGACTGAATCGAGCTTCCACCTTAGCCTTGTCACCTAGGAGTACCATCGCGGGCGTCCAAAACGTTTTTGAGCTCATGGTACATTTAGCGCAATCCGTGCACCTATCTTGCACTGACACTAACACTGTCTCCAAACATACCAAAACGAGATTCCACTTGCCCATGTCACCTAGGACTTTCGTCGAGTGCGTACAAAATGATTTTTGAGTCTGTGGTACGTTCAGCGCAAATCGTGCACCGACTAACACTGTCTCCAAACGGAATGAAACAAGCATCCACTTGAGCCTCACCATCTAGGAGTACCATCGGGTGTGTCTAAAATGATTTCTAGGCCTATGGTACGTTTGGTGCAAACCATGCACCTATCTTGCACCAACACTAACACTATCTCCAAACGGACTAGAATGAGATTCCACATGCCCACGTCACTTAGGACTTCCATCGGGTGTGTCCAAAATGATTTATAAGCCTATGGTACGTTCAGCGCAAATTGTGCACCCATCTTACGTCAAGATTAGAACTATCTCTAAACGGAATGAAACGAGCATCCACTTGAGCCTCGTCACCTATGAGTACCATCGGGTGTGTCCAAAATGATTTCTGAGCCTATGGTATATTTGGCGCAAACCACACACCTATCTTGCACCGACACTAACACTGTCTGCAAACGGACCGAAACAAAATTTCACATGACCCACGTCACTTAGGAGTTCTATTCGGTGCATCCAAAATGATTTCTGAGCCTATGGTATGTTCGGCGCAAACCGTGCACCTACCTTGCGTCAAGGTTAGCACTATCTCCAAATGGACTGAATCGAGCTTCCACTTGAGCCTCATCACCATGGAGTATCATTGGGTGTGTCCAGAAAGATTTTTGAGCCCATGGTACATTTCGAGCAAACTGTGCATGATATGAACCCGCTAGGGTGAATCCTGATCTTTCGATGAGAGAAGGTGGATAACTCGATTTGGGGATGGAGATGACGTTCACGGCCCGACTACAACCATCCAAGGATGCTGCGCCTTAGCAACCGATACACCACCTCCAACAGCCGTCGCGATCTTGTGGAACACGATCAACCAAACCACTAGGGTAATTCCTGCAAGCAATCGAGGAACAAGCAAGAACAAGTAGAACAAGCAACTCAATTGCAAATATGGAGATGAAAACCAATCTGAAATCACAAAGTTGGGGTTCTGAATCGAGTAGAACGGATGGTCTAGTCGACACACGCGTCTACAAGGAAGTAGCAATGGCTAAACTTTCAACAAAACAAAACCCAATCTGTTTGTGGCGGCTCTAATCCTTATTAATACCTAGGGGAACGACCAGGGGGTGTTGGGGTCGTTCTCCAACCCTAGGACACGTCCCTAATGAACCCAACTTGATACATGGGCCATCAGCCCAAAATAGGGTGACACAGCACCAAAGGCAGAAAAGGCCCCGGCGTTGAAATGACGATTGCGGAAGCATCAGATAAGATATAGCCATGAGTCCAGATCCGTTGGAAAATAGACTTGATAAGCTTTCCAAAAAGTTCTAGAACGTCCCAATCCGAGTCCGTATGCGACCGTGGTGAACATCACAAGTTGGAGCTGTCCTGGAGTCCGAATCCAGCCCCAAAACGTGTTGGATTTGATCTCTTTCTTTCCTTGGACCAAAAGTGACGTGGTGTCCAGGTGGAGGACGTTGGGAATACTAGGATTTGGTCCCCAATCAACTTCATTAACCTTCCATGTTTTCCATATGCAATCAAACCTTTCCTTGATCCATGTAAGTAACTCTGAAAATGAAAATATACACATTTTATGGTGGAGCACCAATTCATCAAATACATCAATGATAAGCCTCATATAGAATGGTTGCACCTTTGGTATAGAAGTGGTTGACATGGTCATATTTGAGCCAATGATGTCCTCATCATTCTCCCCTTCTTGACAGCAAACCGTCCTCGGTTTGACCTTTGTTGGAGGATGTGTTGTAGGTAAAAGTGAACCGTGCTCCCCTTCTTGATATTTATCCTGTTGCATTTGGGAAAAACTAGAAAAACTTTGCAAGACATCATTAGTGTTAGTGCAGCCCTCAATTTGATCATGGTATTGTGGCCCAAAAGGATATTTCAGATTAGAGCAAATATAAACTTTATGCACCAAATATTCTCCTTTGTTGTCATATTTGCCAATTACATGAAGCGAACAATGATTAAAACTTGGCAAAATAGAATCAAATTTAAGTTTCTCTTTTAGACAATTTAGATTACACAGAATATCAAATTCAATATAACCCAAAGTATTTAAAGAGGACAACAAATTCAGTTCATCTTGTGCACATGTAATAGGATGAAAAAGCTTATCTTCAGCACATTTGTATGGTTCCAAACCAAAAGTATCACACTTATTTGCTACTTGTGGCATAGGAGTAAAAGAATCATCAACACACAACTCCTCTTTATCACAAGGAACCGCGAGTAATTCATTTTGTGACAAAAGAAAATCAGTAGTGGGTTCCACTATTTGTTGATCTTCATTAGCATGCAGAGTGGACAAATTTTGGACATTATGGGTCACATCATTCTGGCAAGTATTCACAGATAATAGAATCTCTTTTTCAGCATTGAGAGCCAGACAAAACAATTGACCAATATGGTAATATGATTTGCTAATTAATAAGGTTCGAATTTCAGAATTGAGCCCTCTCATGAATCTACTCATAACATCTTCCATGCATTCATCCAATCCACCAAACATGATACAAATCTTAAAATTATGGTAGTATTGTTTCACAATCTTGCTACCCTGCTTCAAGTTGTCTAATTTTGCAAGCAAATAATCAACATAATATGCAGGAACGAATGCATCTCTAAAAAGAAATTTGAAGTCTTTCCAAGATTCTGGAACTTTGATGTGCCTACAAATGTGTTTCCATTCGAGCAAAGCATATTCAATCAAAATATTAGAGGCAATACAAATCTTTTGTTTCTCAGATAGGTCATGTTCATCAAATTCATTGTCTACTTTTAACTCCCAATCAATGTAAGCTTGAGGATCAAACTTACCATCATATAATGGCAAGTGTTGAATGACATCCTGAATATGAGGGTCTAGTTTCAACAGCTCAAAAATCTCCATAGCACCTGCCATGATTAGTAGAAAACAAGAAACACAAAAATAATATGTATCCTCCTATCAACTACTAGGATGTGTCAGATGTAATTCTCTCAAACTCAACTTGTTAAAACAAGCCCTTACAAGTTCTTACCAAGCCAAACAGGAGGTGACGGCAACCAACAAGTCTACAACCGTGGAGTGAAGTGTATCGGTGCCGCAACAACAACACCTGTCAAGCTATAGTCGAAATATGTGGAGCTATAGGTGGGCTAAAGCAAGGAAGTACTAGAACCACGTTAGTTGCATGCAAATTGAACAAACGCTCAACGACATTATTATGCTGGTCCAAGGCTAGTACATGCTAGAGACGCGAGCCTGGACACAAACGAAGTCACTGAGCAGCAACAAAGAAGGATCACAAGGACAGGAATAACAACAAAAGAAAAACTCTTCTCTTCTTCTTTCTCTTTCTTTTCTTTCTTTCTTTCTGTCTTTCTTTTCTTTCTTTCTTTTCTTTCTTTCTGTCTTTTTTTTTCTTCTGTTTTTTTTCTTTCAACTAGCACAAAACTGAAATTTTGCAACAAGAGATAACAAGCTACTTACAGCAATTAAATGTTTCCTTGGGAAGGGTGATTCAGTAGCAAAGTGAAACAAGTGGTTGTTTTGCAAAACCAGCAGACGCGCAAATCTCCAGGGCAATTGCGAAGCGCTCAGAATGAATTTGGGACCAAGCTCTGATCCGTTGGAAAGAGGACAAGTTAAGGTTTCCAGATTGTATTTAAACTCCCCATTCATACTCCTGACAAAGGAAATATGGTGCTTTTGTTTTTAAGATAAAACAGGACTCCGAATCAAATTCTATCTTGATCTTGTTGGATTTCCTTTTTGTAGATGGAAATATGGACGTGGATGAAACCTCCAAGGACGTGGCTAGGATAATGGTGGTAAACCAAACAAAGGAATTTGAAAATCCACTCGGATTCCTAGAGAGAAACAAATAAACTCAAATCTGCGATGGTGACAGAAACGTGACTAGAACTCGAAACTCTAAACGACTAGACGCTAAGACCAGCAACTTGCACGACGATGCAACCGTTAATTCAATAAGCCCTAACTAAGTAGTAATAGTATTAAGCTCAAAGGGGTTTTGTTTTGTTGAAAGTTTAGCCATTGCTACTTCCTTGTAGACGCGTGTGTCGACTTCTCTCATCGAAAGATCAGGATTCACCCTAGCGGGTTCATATCAGTAAAAATTTTATGGTGGAGCACCAATTCATCAAATGCATCAATGATAAGCCTCATATAGAATGGTTGCACCTTTGGTATAGAAGTGGTTGACATGGTCATATTTGAGCCAATGATGTCCTCATCAGTGCACATCTTGCACCCACACTAACACTGTCTCCAAACGGACCAAAACAAGATTCCACATGACTCCAGTCACCTAGGAGTTACATCGGGTCCATCCAAAATGATTTTTGAGCCTGTGATACGTTCAGCGCAAAGCGTGCACCTATCTTGCGTCAAGATTAGCACTATCCCCAAATGGACTGAATCGAGCTTCCGCTTGAGCCTTCTCACCTAGGAGTACCATCGCGCGCATCCAAAACAATTCTGAGCCCATGGTACGTTTGGCACAAACCGTGCACCTATCTTACGTTAAGATTTGCACTATGTCCAAGGAATGAACGAGCATCCACTTGAGCCTCGTCACCTAGGAGTACCAACTGGTGCGTCCAAAATGAATTCTGAGCCTGTGGTACGTTCGGTGCAAACCATGCACCTATCTTGAATCGACACTAACACTGTCTCAAAATTGACTGAAACGTGATTCCACATGGCCCACATCACCAAGGAGTTCCATCGGGTTTGTCCAAAATGATTTCTCAACCTATAGTACTTTCGGCGCAAACCGTGCACCTATCTTGCGTCAAGGTTAGCACTATCTCCAAACAGACTAAATCAAGCTTCCACTTGAGCCTCGTCACCACGGAGTATCATTGGTTCCGTCGAAAAAGATTTCTGAGCCTATCGTATGTTTGGTGCAAACTGTTCAGCTATCTTGAACCAACACTAACATTGTCTCCAAACGGACGAAAACGAGATTCCACATGAGCCAAGTCGCCTAGGAGTTACATCAGGTCCATCCAAAATGATTTTTGAGCCTGTGATACATTTAGCGCAAAGCGTGCACCTATCTTGTGTCAAGATTAGCACTATCTTCATATGGACTGAATCGAGCTTCCACCTTAGCCTTGTCACCTAGGAGTACCATCGCGGGCGTCCAAAACGTTTTTGAGCTCATGGTACATTTAGCGCAATCCGTGCACCTATCTTGCACTGACACTAACATTGTCTCCAAACATACCAAAACGAGATTCCACTTGCCCATGTCACCTAGGACTTTCGTCGAGTGCGTACAAAATGATTTTTGAGTCTGTGGTACGTTCAGCGCAAATCGTGCACCGACTAACACTGTCTCCAAACGGAATGAAACAAGCATCCACTTGAGCCTCACCATCTAGGAGTACCATCGGGTGTGTCTAAAATGATTTCTAGGCCTATGGTACGTTTGGTGCAAACCATGCACCTATCTTGCACCAACACTAACACTATCTCCAAACGGACTAGAATGAGATTCCACATGCCCACGTCACTTAGGACTTCCATCGGGTGTGTCCAAAATGATTTATAAGCCTATGGTACGTTCAGCGCAAATTGTGCACCCATCTTACGTCAAGATTAGAACTATCTCTAAATGGAATGAAACGAGCATCCACTCGAGCCTCGTCACCTATGAGTACCATCGGGTGTGTCCAAAATGATTTCTGAGCCTATGGTATATTTGGCGCAAACCACACACCTATCTTGCACCGACACTAACACTGTCTGCAAACGGACCAAAACAAAATTTCACATGACCCACGTCACTTAGGAGTTCTATTCGGTGCATCCAAAATGATTTATGAGCCTATGGTATGTTCGGCGCAAACCGTGCACCTACCTTGCGTCAAGGTTAGCACTATCTCCAAATGGACTGAATCGAGCTTCACTTGAGCCTCATCACCATGGAGTATCATTGGGTGTGTCCAGAAAGATTTCTGAGCCCATGGTACATTTCGAGCAAACTGTGCACATCTTGCACCAACACTAACACTGTCTCCAAACGGACCAAAACAAGATTCCACATGACTCCAGTCACCTAGGAGTTACATCGGGTCCATCCAAAATGATTTTTGAGCCTGTGATACGTTCAGCGCAAAGCGTGCACCTATCTTGCGTCAAGATTAGCACTATCCCCAAATGGACTGAATCGAGCTTCCGCTTGAGCCTTCTCACCTAGGAGTACCATCGCGCGCATCCAAAACAATTCTGAGCCCATGGTACGTTTGGCACAAACCGTGCACCTATCTTACGTTAAGATTTGCACTATGTCCAAGGAATGAACGAGCATCCACTTGAGCCTCGTCACCTAGGAGTACCAACTGGTGCGTCCAAAATGAATTCTGAGCCTGTGGTACGTTCGGTGCAAACCATGCACCTATCTTGAATCGACACTAACACTGTCTCAAAATTGACTGAAACGTGATTCCACATGGCCCACATCACCAAGGAGTTCCATCGGGTTTGTCCAAAATGATTTCTCAACCTATAGTACTTTCGGCGCAAACCGTGCACCTATCTTGCGTCAAGGTTAGCACTATCTCCAAACAGACTAAATCGAGCTTCCACTTGAGCCTCGTCACCACGGAGTATCATTGGTTCCGTCGAAAAAGATTTCTGAGCCTATCGTATGTTTGGTGCAAACTGTTCACCTATCTTGAACCAACACTAACATTGTCTCCAAACGGACGAAAACGAGATTCCACATGAGCCAAGTCGCCTAGGAGTTACATCAGGTCCATCCAAAATGATTTTTGAGCCTGTGATACATTTAGCGCAAAGCGTGCACCTATCTTGTGTCAAGATTAGCACTATCTTCATATGGAGTGAATCGAGCTTCCACCTTAGCCTTGTCACCTAGGAGTACCATCGCGGGCGTCCAAAACGTTTTTGAGCTCATGGTACATTTAGCGCAATCCGTGCACCTATCTTGCACTGACACTAACACTGTCTCCAAACATACCAAAACGAGATTCCACTTGCCCATGTCACCTAGGACTTTCGTCGAGTGCGTACAAAATGATTTTTGAGTCTGTGGTACGTTCAGCGCAAATCGTGCACCAACTAACACTGTCTCCAAACGGAATGAAACAAGCATCCACTTGAGCCTCACCATCTAGGAGTACCATCGGGTGTGTCTAAAATGATTTCTAGGCCTATGGTACGTTTGGTGCAAACCATGCACCTATCTTGCACCAACACTAACACTATCTCCAAACGGACTAGAATGAGATTCCACATGCCCACGTCACTTAGGACTTCCATCGGGTGTGTCCAAAATGATTTATAAGCCTATGGTACGTTCAGCGCAAATTGTGCACCCATCTTACGTCAAGATTAGAACTATCTCTAAACGGAATGAAACGAGCATCCACTTGAGCCTCGTCACCTATGAGTACCATCGGGTGTGTCCAAAATGATTTCTGAGCCTATGGTATATTTGGCGCAAACCACACACCTATCTTGCACCGACACTAACACTCTCTGCAAACGGACCGAAACAAAATTTCACATGACCCACGTCACTTAGGAGTTCTATTCGGTGCATCCAAAATGATTTCTGAGCCTATGGTATGTTCGGCGCAAACCGTGCACCTACCTTGCGTCAAGGTTAGCACTATCTCCAAATGGACTGAATCGAGCTTCCACTTGAGCCTCATCACCATGGAGTATCATTGGGTGTGTCCAGAAAGATTTCTGAGCCCATGGTACATTTCGAGCAAACTGTGCACATCTTGCACCAACACTAACACTGTCTCCAAACGGACCAAAACAAGATTCCACATGACTCCAGTCACCTAGGAGTTACATCGGGTCCATCCAAAATGATTTTTGAGCCTGTGATACGTTCAGCGCAAAGCGTGCACCTATCTTGCGTCAAGATTAGCACTATCCCCAAATGGACTGAATCGAGCTTCCGCTTGAGCCTTCTCACCTAGGAGTACCATCGCGCGCATCCAAAACAATTCTGAGCCCATGGTACGTTTGGCACAAACCGTGCACCTATCTTACGTTAAGATTTGCACTATGTCCAAGGAATGAACGAGCATCCACTTGAGCCTCGTCACCTAGGAGTACCAACTGGTGCGTCCAAAATGAATTCTGAGCCTGTGGTACGTTCGGTGCAAACCATGCACCTATCTTGAATCGACACTAACACTGTCTCAAAATTGACTGAAACGTGATTCCACATGGCCCACATCACCAAGGAGTTCCATCGGGTTTGTCCAAAATGATTTCTCAACCTATAGTACTTTCGGCGCAAACCGTGCACCTATCTTGCGTCAAGGTTAGCACTATCTCCAAACAGACTAAATCGAGCTTCCACTTGAGCCTCGTCACCACGGAGTATCATTGGTTCCGTCGAAAAAGATTTCTGAGCCTATCGTATGTTTGGTGCAAACTGTTCACCTATCTTGAACCAACACTAACATTGTCTCCAAACGGACGAAAACGAGATTCCACATGAGCCAAGTCGCCTAGGAGTTACATCAGGTCCATCCAAAATGATTTTTGAGCCTGTGATACATTTAGCGCAAAGCGTGCACCTATCTTGTGTCAAGATTAGCACTATCTTCATATGGAGTGAATCGAGCTTCCACCTTAGCCTTGTCACCTAGGAGTACCATCGCGGGCGTCCAAAACGTTTTTGAGCTCATGGTACATTTAGCGCAATCCGTGCACCTATCTTGCACTGACACTAACACTGTCTCCAAACATACCAAAACGAGATTCCACTTGCCCATGTCACCTAGGACTTTCGTCGAGTGCGTACAAAATGATTTTTGAGTCTGTGGTACGTTCAGCGCAAATCGTGCACCAACTAACACTGTCTCCAAACGGAATGAAACAAGCATCCACTTGAGCCTCACCATCTAGGAGTACCATCGGGTGTGTCTAAAATGATTTCTAGGCCTATGGTACGTTTGGTGCAAACCATGCACCTATCTTGCACCAACACTAACACTATCTCCAAACGGACTAGAATGAGATTCCACATGCCCACGTCACTTAGCACTTCCATCGGGTGTGTCCAAAATGATTTATAAGCCTATGGTACGTTCAGCGCAAATTGTGCACCCATCTTACGTCAAGATTAGAACTATCTCTAAACGGAATGAAACGAGCATCCACTTGAGCCTCGTCACCTATGAGTACCATCGGGTGTGTCCAAAATGATTTCTGAGCCTATGGTATATTTGGCGCAAACCACACACCTATCTTGCACCGACACTAACACTCTCTGCAAACGGACCGAAACAAAATTTCACATGACCCACGTCACTTAGGAGTTCTATTCGGTGCATCCAAAATGATTTCTGAGCCTATGGTATGTTCGGCGCAAACCGTGCACCTACCTTGCGTCAAGGTTAGCACTATCTCCAAATGGACTGAATCGAGCTTCCACTTGAGCCTCATCACCATGGAGTATCATTGGGTGTGTCCAGAAAGATTTCTGAGCCCATGGTACATTTCGAGCAAACTGTGCACATCTTGCACCAACACTAACACTGTCTCCAAACGGACCAAAACAAGATTCCACATGACTCCAGTCACCTAGGAGTTACATCGGGTCCATCCAAAATGATTTTTGAGCCTGTGATACGTTCAGCGCAAAGCGTGCACCTATCTTGCGTCAAGATTAGCACTATCCCCAAATGGACTGAATCGAGCTTCCGCTTGAGCCTTCTCACCTAGGAGTACCATCGCGCGCATCCAAAACAATTCTGAGCCCATGGTACGTTTGGCACAAACCGTGCACCTATCTTACGTTAAGATTTGCACTATGTCCAAGGAATGAACGAGCATCCACTTGAGCCTCGTCACCTAGGAGTACCAACTGGTGCGTCCAAAATGAATTCTGAGCCTGTGGTACGTTCGGTGCAAACCATGCACCTATCTTGAATCGACACTAACACTGTCTCAAAATTGACTGAAACATGATTCCACATGGCCCACATCACCAAGGAGTTCCATCGGGTTTGTCCAAAATGATTTCTCAACCTATAGTACTTTCGGCGCAAACCGTGCACCTATCTTGCGTCAAGGTTAGCACTATCTCCAAACAGACTAAATCGAGCTTCCACTTGAGCCTCGTCACCACGGAGTATCATTGGTTCCGTCGAAAAAGATTTCTAAGCCTATCGTATGTTTGGTGCAAACTGTTCACCTATCTTGAACCAACACTAACATTGTCTCCAAACGGACGAAAACGAGATTCCACATGAGCCAAGTCGCCTAGGAGTTACATCAGGTCCATCCAAAATGATTTTTGAGCCTGTGATACATTTAGCGCAAAGCGTGCACCTATCTTGTGTCAAGATTAGCACTATCTTCATATGGACTGAATCGAGCTTCCACCTTAGCCTTGTCAACTAGGAGTACCATCGCGGGCGTCCAAAACGTTTTTGAGCTCATGGTACATTTAGCGCAATCCATGCACCTATCTTGCACTGACACTAACACTGTCTCCAAACATACCAAAACGAGATTCCACTTGCCCATGTCACCTAGGACTTTCGTCGAGTGCGTACAAAATGATTTTTGAGTCTGTGGTACGTTCAGCGCAAATCGTGCACCGACTAACACTGTCTCCAAACGGAATGAAACAAGCATCCACTTGAGCCTCACCATCTAGGAGTACCATCGGGTGTGTCTAAAATGATTTCTAGGCCTATGGTACGTTTGGTGCAAACCATGCACCTATCTTGCACCAACACTAACACTATCTCCAAACGGACTAGAATGAGATTCCACATGCCCACGTCACTTAGCACTTCCATCGGGTGTGTCCAAAATGATTTATAAGCCTATGGTACGTTCAGCGCAAATTGTGCACCCATCTTACGTCAAGATTAGAACTATCTCTAAATGGAATGAAACGAGCATCCACTTGAGCCTCGTCACCTATGAGTACCATCGGGTGTGTCCAAAATGATTTCTGAGCCTATGGTATATTTGGCGCAAACCACACACCTATCTTGCACCGACACTAACACTGTCTGCAAACGGACCGAAACAAAATTTCACATGACCCACGTCACTTAGGAGTTCTATTCGGTGCATCCAAAATGATTTCTGAGCCTATGGTATGTTCGGCGCAAACCGTGCACCTACCTTGCGTCAAGGTTAGCACTATCTCCAAATGGACTGAATCGAGCTTCACTTGAGCCTCATCACCATGGAGTATCATTGGGTGTGTCCAGAAAGATTTCTGAGCCCATGGTACATTTCGAGCAAACTGTGCACATCTTGCACCAACACTAACACTGTCTCCAAACGGACCAAAACAAGATTCCACATGACTCCAGTCACCTAGGAGTTACATCGGGTCCATCCAAAATGATTTTTGAGCCTGTGATACGTTCAGCGCAAAGCGTGCACCTATCTTGCGTCAAGATTAGCACTATCCCCAAATGGACTGAATCGAGCTTCCGCTTGAGCCTTCTCACCTAGGAGTACCATCGCGCGCATCCAAAACAATTCTGAGCCCATGGTACGTTTGGCACAAACCGTGCACCTATCTTACGTTAAGATTTGCACTATGTCCAAGGAATGAACGAGCATCCACTTGAGCCTCGTCACCTAGGAGTACCAACTGGTGCGTCCAAAATGAATTCTGAGCCTGTGGTACGTTCGGTGCAAACCATGCACCTATCTTGAATCGACACTAACACTGTCTCAAAATTGACTGAAACGTGATTCCACATGGCCCACATCACCAAGGAGTTCCATCGGGTTTGTCCAAAATGATTTCTCAACCTATAGTACTTTCGGCGCAAACCGTACACCTATCTTGCGTCAAGGTTAGCACTATCTCCAAACAGACTAAATCGAGCTTCCACTTGAGCCTCGTCACCACGGAGTATCATTGGTTCCGTCGAAAAAGATTTCTGAGCCTATCGTATGTTTGGTGCAAACTGTTCACCTATCTTGAACCAACACTAACATTGTCTCCAAACGGACGAAAACGAGATTCCACATGAGCCAAGTCGCCTAGGAGTTACATCAGGTCCATCCAAAATGATTTTTGAGCCTGTGATACATTTAGCGCAAAGCGTGCACCTATCTTGTGTCAAGATTAGCACTATCTTCATATGGACTGAATCGAGCTTCCACCTTAGCCTTGTCACCTAGGAGTACCATCGCGGGCGTCCAAAACGTTTTTGAGCTCATGGTACATTTAGCGCAATCCGTGCACCTATCTTGCACTGACACTAACACTGTCTCCAAACATACCAAAACGAGATTCCACTTGCCCATGTCACCTAGGACTTTCGTCGAGTGCGTACAAAATGATTTTTGAGTCTGTGGTACGTTCAGCGCAAATCGTGCACCGACTAACACTGTCTCCAAACGGAATGAAACAAGCATCCACTTGAGCCTCACCATCTAGGAGTACCATCGGGTGTGTCTAAAATGATTTCTAGGCCTATGGTACGTTTGGTGCAAACCATGCACCTATCTTGCACCAACACTAACACTATCTCCAAACGGACTAGAATGAGATTCCACATGCCCACGTCACTTAGGACTTCCATCGGGTGTGTCCAAAATGATTTATAAGCCTATGGTACGTTCAGCGCAAATTGTGCACCCATCTTACGTCAAGATTAGAACTATCTCTAAATGGAATGAAACGAGCATCCACTCGAGCCTCGTCACCTATGAGTACCATCGGGTGTGTCCAAAATGATTTCTGAGCCTATGGTATATTTGGCGCAAACCACACACCTATCTTGCACCGACACTAACACTGTCTGCAAACGGACCGAAACAAAATTTCACATGACCCACGTCACTTAGGAGTTCTATTCGGTGCATCCAAAATGATTTCTGAGCCTATGGTATGTTCGGCGCAAACCGTGCACCTACCTTGCGTCAAGGTTAGCACTATCTCCAAATGGACTGAATCGAGCTTCACTTGAGCCTCATCACCATGGAGTATCATTGGGTGTGTCCAGAAAGATTTCTGAGCCCATGGTACATTTCGAGCAAACTGTGCACATCTTGCACCAACACTAACACTGTCTCCAAACGGACCAAAACAAGATTCCACATGACTCCAGTCACCTAGGAGTTACATCGGGTCCATCCAAAATGATTTTTGAGCCTGTGATACGTTCAGCGCAAAGCGTGCACCTATCTTGCGTCAAGATTAGCACTATCCCCAAATGGACTGAATCGAGCTTCCGCTTGAGCCTTCTCACCTAGGAGTACCATCGCGCGCATCCAAAACAATTCTGAGCCCATGGTACGTTTGGCACAAACCGTGCACCTATCTTACGTTAAGATTTGCACTATGTCCAAGGAATGAACGAGCATCCACTTGAGCCTCGTCACCTAGGAGTACCAACTGGTGCGTCCAAAATGAATTCTGAGCCTGTGGTACGTTCGGTGCAAACCATGCACCTATCTTGAATCGACACTAACACTGTCTCAAAATTGACTGAAACGTGATTCCACATGGCCCACATCACCAAGGAGTTCCATCGGGTTTGTCCAAAATGATTTCTCAACCTATAGTACTTTCGGCGCAAACCGTACACCTATCTTGCGTCAAGGTTAGCACTATCTCCAAACAGACTAAATCGAGCTTCCACTTGAGCCTCGTCACCACGGAGTATCATTGGTTCCGTCGAAAAAGATTTCTGAGCCTATCGTATGTTTGGTGCAAACTGTTCACCTATCTTGAACCAACACTAACATTGTCTCCAAACGGACGAAAATGAGATTCCACATGAGCCAAGTCGCCTAGGAGTTACATCAGGTCCATCCAAAATGATTTTTGAGCCTGTGATACATTTAGCGCAAAGCGTGCACCTATCTTGTGTCAAGATTAGCACTATCTTCATATGGACTGAATCGAGCTTCCACCTTAGCCTTGTCACCTAGGAGTACCATCGCGGGCGTCCAAAACGTTTTTGAGCTCATGGTACATTTAGCGCAATCCGTGCACCTATCTTGCACTGACACTAACACTGTCTCCAAACATACCAAAACGAGATTCCACTTGCCCATGTCACCTAGGACTTTCGTCGAGTGCGTACAAAATGATTTTTGAGTCTGTGGTACGTTCAGCGCAAATCGTGCACCGACTAACACTGTCTCCAAACGGAATGAAACAAGCATCCACTTGAGCCTCACCATCTAGGAGTACCATCGGGTGTGTCTAAAATGATTTCTAGGCCTATGGTACGTTTGGTGCAAACCATGCACCTATCTTGCACCAACACTAACACTATCTCCAAACGGACTAGAATGAGATTCCACATGCCCACGTCACTTAGGACTTCCATCGGGTGTGTCCAAAATGATTTATAAGCCTATGGTACGTTCAGCGCAAATTGTGCACCCATCTTACGTCAAGATTAGAACTATCTCTAAATGGAATGAAACGAGCATCCACTCGAGCCTCGTCACCTATGAGTACCATCGGGTGTGTCCAAAATGATTTCTGAGCCTATGGTATATTTGGCGCAAACCACACACCTATCTTGCACCGACACTAACACTGTCTGCAAACGGACCGAAACAAAATTTCACATGACCCACGTCACTTAGGAGTTCTATTCGGTGCATCCAAAATGATTTCTGAGCCTATGGTATGTTCGGCGCAAACCGTGCACCTACCTTGCGTCAAGGTTAGCACTATCTCCAAATGGACTGAATCGAGCTTCACTTGAGCCTCATCACCATGGAGTATCATTGGGTGTGTCCAGAAAGATTTCTGAGCCCATGGTACATTTCGAGCAAACTGTGCACATCTTGCACCAACACTAACACTGTCTCCAAACGGACCAAAACAAGATTCCACATGACTCCAGTCACCTAGGAGTTACATCGGGTCCATCCAAAATGATTTTTGAGCCTGTGATACGTTCAGCGCAAAGCGTGCACCTATCTTGCGTCAAGATTAGCACTATCCCCAAATGGACTGAATCGAGCTTCCGCTTGAGCCTTCTCACCTAGGAGTACCATCGCGCGCATCCAAAACAATTCTGAGCCCATGGTACGTTTGGCACAAACCGTGCACCTATCTTACGTTAAGATTTGCACTATGTCCAAGGAATGAACGAGCATCCACTTGAGCCTCGTCACCTAGGAGTACCAACTGGTGCGTCCAAAATGAATTCTGAGCCTGTGGTACGTTCGGTGCAAACCATGCACCTATCTTGAATCGACACTAACACTGTCTCAAAATTGACTGAAACGTGATTCCACATGGCCCACATCACCAAGGAGTTCCATCGGGTTTGTCCAAAATGATTTCTCAACCTATAGTACTTTCGGCGCAAACCGTACACCTATCTTGCGTCAAGGTTAGCACTATCTCCAAACAGACTAAATCGAGCTTCCACTTGAGCCTCGTCACCACGGAGTATCATTGGTTCCATCGAAAAAGATTTCTGAGCCTATCGTATGTTTGGTGCAAACTGTTCACCTATCTTGAACCAACACTAACATTGTCTCCAAACGGACGAAAATGAGATTCCACATGAGCCAAGTCGCCTAGGAGTTACATCAGGTCCATCCAAAATGATTTTTGAGCCTGTGATACATTTAGCGCAAAGCGTGCACCTATCTTGTGTCAAGATTAGCACTATCTTCATATGGACTGAATCGAGCTTCCACCTTAGCCTTGTCACCTAGGAGTACCATCGCGGGCGTCCAAAACGTTTTTGAGCTCATGGTACATTTAGCGCAATCCGTGCACCTATCTTGCACTGACACTAACACTGTCTCCAAACATACCAAAACGAGATTCCACTTGCCCATGTCACCTAGGACTTTCGTCGAGTGCGTACAAAATGATTTTTGAGTCTGTGGTACGTTCAGCGCAAATCGTGCACCGACTAACACTGTCTCCAAACGGAATGAAACAAGCATCCACTTGAGCCTCACCATCTAGGAGTACCATCGGGTGTGTCTAAAATGATTTCTAGGCCTATGGTACGTTTGGTGCAAACCATGCACCTATCTTGCACCAACACTAACACTATCTCCAAACGGACTAGAACGAGATTCCACATGCCCACGTCACTTAGGACTTCCATCGGGTGTGTCCAAAATGATTTATAAGCCTATGGTACGTTCAGCGCAAATTGTGCACCCATCTTACGTCAAGATTAGAACTATCTCTAAACGGAATGAAACGAGCATCCACTTGAGCCTCGTCACCTATGAGTACCATCGGGTGTGTCCAAAATGATTTTTGAGCCTATGGTATATTTGGCGCAAACCACACACCTATCTTGCACCGACACTAACACTCTCTGCAAACGGACCGAAACAAAATTTCACATGACCCACGTCACTTAGGAGTTCTATTCGGTGCATCCAAAATGATTTCTGAGCCTATGGTATGTTCGGCGCAAACCGTGCACCTACCTTGCGTCAAGGTTAGCACTATCTCCAAATGGACTGAATCGAGCTTCCACTTGAGCCTCATCACCATGGAGTATCATTGGGTGTGTCCAGAAAGATTTCTGAGCCCATGGTACATTTCGAGCAAACTGTGCACATCTTGCACCAACACTAACACTGTCTCCAAACGGACCAAAACAAGATTCCACATGACTCCAGTCACCTAGGAGTTACATCGGGTCCATCCAAAATGATTTTTGAGCCTGTGATACGTTCAGCGCAAAGCGTGCACCTATCTTGCGTCAAGATTAGCACTATCCCCAAATGGACTGAATCGAGCTTCCGCTTGAGCCTTCTCACCTAGGAGTACCATCGCGCGCATCCAAAACAATTCTGAGCCCATGGTACGTTTGGCACAAACCGTGCACCTATCTTACGTTAAGATTTGCACTATGTCCAAGGAATGAACGAGCATCCACTTGAGCCTCGTCACCTAGGAGTACCAACTGGTGCGTCCAAAATGAATTCTGAGCCTGTGGTACGTTCGGTGCAAACCATGCACCTATCTTGAATCGACACTAACACTGTCTCAAAATTGACTGAAACATGATTCCACATGGCCCACATCACCAAGGAGTTCCATCGGGTTTGTCCAAAATGATTTCTCAACCTATAGTACTTTCGGCGCAAACCGTGCACCTATCTTGCGTCAAGGTTAGCACTATCTCCAAACAGACTAAATCGAGCTTCCACTTGAGCCTCGTCACCACGGAGTATCATTGGTTCCGTCGAAAAAGATTTCTAAGCCTATCGTATGTTTGGTGCAAACTGTTCACCTATCTTGAACCAACACTAACATTGTCTCCAAACGGACGAAAACGAGATTCCACATGAGCCAAGTCGCCTAGGAGTTACATCAGGTCCATCCAAAATGATTTTTGAGCCTGTGATACATTTAGCGCAAAGCGTGCACCTATCTTGTGTCAAGATTAGCACTATCTTCATATGGACTGAATTGAGCTTCCACCTTAGCCTTGTCAACTAGGAGTACCATCGCGGGCGTCCAAAACGTTTTTGAGCTCATGGTACATTTAGCGCAATCCGTGCACCTATCTTGCACTGACACTAACACTGTCTCCAAACATACCAAAACGAGATTCCACTTGCCCATGTCACCTAGGACTTTCGTCGAGTGCGTACAAAATGATTTTTGAGTCTGTGGTACGTTCAGCGCAAATCGTGCACCGACTAACACTGTCTCCAAACGGAATGAAACAAGCATCCACTTGAGCCTCACCATCTAGGAGTACCATCGGGTGTGTCTAAAATGATTTCTAGGCCTATGGTACGTTTGGTGCAAACCATGCACCTATCTTGCACCAACACTAACACTATCTCCAAACGGACTAGAATGAGATTCCACATGCCCACGTCACTTAGGACTTCCATCGGGTGTGTCCAAAATGATTTATAAGCCTATGGTACGTTCAGCGCAAATTGTGCACCCATCTTACGTCAAGATTAGAACTATCTCTAAATGGAATGAAACGAGCATCCACTTGAGCCTCGTCACCTATGAGTACCATCGGGTGTGTCCAAAATGATTTCTGAGCCTATGGTATATTTGGCGCAAACCACACACCTATCTTGCACCGACACTAACACTGTCTGCAAACGGACCGAAACAAAATTTCACATGACCCACGTCACTTAGGAGTTCTATTCGGTGCATCCAAAATGATTTCTGAGCCTATGGTATGTTCGGCGCAAACCGTGCACCTACCTTGCGTCAAGGTTAGCACTATCTCCAAATGGACTGAATCGAGCTTCACTTGAGCCTCATCACCATGGAGTATCATTGGGTGTGTCCAGAAAGATTTCTGAGCCCATGGTACATTTCGAGCAAACTGTGCACATCTTGCACCAACACTAACACTGTCTCCAAACGGACCAAAACAAGATTCCACATGACTCCAGTCACCTAGGAGTTACATCGGGTCCATCCAAAATGATTTTTGAGCCTGTGATACGTTCAGCGCAAAGCGTGCACCTATCTTGCGTCAAGATTAGCACTATCCCCAAATGGACTGAATCGAGCTTCCGCTTGAGCCTTCTCACCTAGGAGTACCATCGCGCGCATCCAAAACAATTCTGAGCCCATGGTACGTTTGGCACAAACCGTGCACCTATCTTACGTTAAGATTTGCACTATGTCCAAGGAATGAACGAGCATCCACTTGAGCCTCGTCACCTAGGAGTACCAACTGGTGCGTCCAAAATGAATTCTGAGCCTGTGGTACGTTCGGTGCAAACCATGCACCTATCTTGAATCGACACTAACACTGTCTCAAAATTGACTGAAACGTGATTCCACATGGCCCACATCACCAAGGAGTTCCATCGGGTTTGTCCAAAATGATTTCTCAACCTATAGTACTTTCGGCGCAAACCGTGCACCTATCTTGCGTCAAGGTTAGCACTATCTCCAAACAGACTAAATCGAGCTTCCACTTGAGCCTCGTCACCACGGAGTATCATTGGTTCCGTCGAAAAAGATTTCTGAGCCTATCGTATGTTTGGTGCAAACTGTTCACCTATCTTGAACCAACACTAACATTGTCTCCAAACGGACGAAAATGAGATTCCACATGAGCCAAGTCGCCTAGGAGTTACATCAGGTCCATCCAAAATGATTTTTGAGCCTGTGATACATTTAGCGCAAAGCGTGCACCTATCTTGTGTCAAGATTAGCACTATCTTCATATGGACTGAATCGAGCTTCCACCTTAGCCTTGTCACCTAGGAGTACCATCGCGGGCGTCCAAAACGTTTTTGAGCTCATGGTACATTTAGCGCAATCCGTGCACCTATCTTGCACTGACACTAACACTGTCTCCAAACATACCAAAACGAGATTCCACTTGCCCATGTCACCTAGGACTTTCGTCGAGTGCGTACAAAATGATTTTTGAGTCTGTGGTACGTTCAGCGCAAATCGTGCACCGACTAACACTGTCTCCAAACGGAATGAAACAAGCATCCACTTGAGCCTCACCATCTAGGAGTACCATCGGGTGTGTCTAAAATGATTTCTAGGCCTATGGTACGTTTGGTGCAAACCATGCACCTATCTTGCACCAACACTAACACTATCTCCAAACGGACTAGAACGAGATTCCACATGCCCACGTCACTTAGGACTTCCATCGGGTGTGTCCAAAATGATTTATAAGCCTATGGTACGTTCAGCGCAAATTGTGCACCCATCTTACGTCAAGATTAGAACTATCTCTAAACGGAATGAAACGAGCATCCACTTGAGCCTCGTCACCTATGAGTACCATCGGGTGTGTCCAAAATGATTTTTGAGCCTATGGTATATTTGGCGCAAACCACACACCTATCTTGCACCGACACTAACACTCTCTGCAAATGGACCGAAACAAAATTTCACATGACCCACGTCACTTAGGAGTTCTATTCGGTGCATCCAAAATGATTTCTGAGCCTATGGTATGTTCGGCGCAAACCGTGCACCTACCTTGCGTCAAGGTTAGCACTATCTCCAAATGGACTGAATCGAGCTTCCACTTGAGCCTCATCACCATGGAGTATCATTGGGTGTGTCCAGAAAGATTTCTGAGCCCATGGTACATTTCGAGCAAACTGTGCACATCTTGCACCAACACTAACACTGTCTCCAAACGGACCAAAACAAGATTCCACATGACTCCAGTCACCTAGGAGTTACATCGGGTCCATCCAAAATGATTTTTGAGCCTGTGATACGTTCAGCGCAAAGCGTGCACCTATCTTGCGTCAAGATTAGCACTATCCCCAAATGGACTGAATCGAGCTTCCGCTTGAGCCTTCTCACCTAGGAGTACCATCGTGCGCATCCAAAACAATTCTGAGCCCATGGTACGTTTGGCACAAACCGTGCACCTATCTTACGTTAAGATTTGCACTATGTCCAAGGAATGAACGAGCATCCACTTGAGCCTCGTCACCTAGGAGTACCAACTGGTGCGTCCAAAATGAATTCTGAGCCTGTGGTACGTTCGGTGCAAACCATGCACCTATCTTGAATCGACACTAACACTGTCTCAAAATTGACTGAAACATGATTCCACATGGCCCACATCACCAAGGAGTTCCATCGGGTTTGTCCAAAATGATTTCTCAACCTATAGTACTTTCGGCGCAAACCGTGCACCTATCTTGCGTCAAGGTTAGCACTATCTCCAAACAGACTAAATCGAGCTTCCACTTGAGCCTCGTCACCACGGAGTATCATTGGTTCCGTCGAAAAAGATTTCTAAGCCTATCGTATGTTTGGTGCAAACTGTTCACCTATCTTGAACCAACACTAACATTGTCTCCAAACGGACGAAAACGAGATTCCACATGAGCCAAGTCGCCTAGGAGTTACATCAGGTCCATCCAAAATGATTTTTGAGCCTGTGATACATTTAGCGCAAAGCGTGCACCTATCTTGTGTCAAGATTAGCACTATCTTCATATGGACTGAATCGAGCTTCCACCTTAGCCTTGTCAACTAGGAGTACCATCGCGGGCGTCCAAAACGTTTTTGAGCTCATGGTACATTTAGCGCAATCCGTGCACCTATCTTGCACTGACACTAACACTGTCTCCAAACATACCAAAACGAGATTCCACTTGCCCATGTCACCTAGGACTTTCGTCGAGTGCGTACAAAATGATTTTTGAGTCTGTGGTACGTTCAGCGCAAATCGTGCACCGACTAACACTGTCTCCAAACGGAATGAAACAAGCATCCACTTGAGCCTCACCATCTAGGAGGACCATCGGGTGTGTCTAAAATGATTTCTAGGCCTATGGTACGTTTGGTGCAAACCATGCACCTATCTTGCACCAACACTAACACTATCTCCAAACGGACTAGAATGAGATTCCACATGCCCACGTCACTTAGGACTTCCATCGGGTGTGTCCAAAATGATTTATAAGCCTATGGTACGTTCAGCGCAAATTGTGCACCCATCTTACGTCAAGATTAGAACTATCTCTAAACGGAATGAAACGAGCATCCACTTGAGCCTCGTCACCTATTAGTACCATCGGGTGTGTCCAAAATGATTTCTGAGCCTATGGTATATTTGGCGCAAACCACACACCTATCTTGCACCGACACTAACACTGTCTGCAAATGGACCGAAACAAAATTTCACATGACCCACGTCACTTAGGAGTTCTATTCGGTGCATCCAAAATGATTTCTGAGCCTATGGTATGTTCGGCGCAAACCGTGCACCTACCTTGCGTCAAGGTTAGCACTATCTCCAAATGGACTGAATCGAGCTTCCACTTGAGCCTCATCACCATGGAGTATCATTGGGTGTGTCCAGAAAGATTTCTGAGCCCATGGTACATTTCGAGCAAACTGTGCACATCTTGCACCAACACTAACACTGTCTCCAAACGGACCAAAACAAGATTCCACATGACTCCAGTCACCTAGGAGTTACATCGGGTCCATCCAAAATGATTTTTGAGCCTGTGATACGTTCAGCGCAAAGCATGCACCTATCTTGCGTCAAGATTAGCACTATCCCCAAATGGACTGAATCGAGCTTCCGCTTGAGCCTTCTCACCTAGGAGTACCATCGCGCGCATCCAAAACAATTCTGAGCCCATGGTACGTTTGGCACAAACCGTGCACCTATCTTACGTTAAGATTTGCACTATGTCCAAGGAATGAACGAGCATCCACTTGAGCCTCGTCACCTAGGAGTACCAACTGGTGCGTCCAAAATGAATTCTGAGCCTGTGGTACGTTCGGTGCAAACCATGCACCTATCTTGAATCGACACTAACACTGTCTCAAAATTGACTGAAACGTGATTCCACATGGCCCACATCACCAAGGAGTTCCATCGGGTTTGTCCAAAATGATTTCTCAACCTATAGTACTTTCGGCGCAAACCGTGCACCTATCTTGCGTCAAGGTTAGCACTATCTCCAAACAGACTAAATCGAGCTTCCACTTGAGCCTCGTCACCACGGAGTATCATTGGTTCCGTCGAAAAAGATTTCTGAGCCTATCGTATGTTTGGTGCAAACTGTTCACCTATCTTGAACCAACACTAACATTGTCTCCAAACGGACGAAAACGAGATTCCACATGAGCCAAGTCGCCTAGGAGTTACATCAGGTCCATCCAAAATGATTTTTGAGCCTGTGATACATTTAGCGCAAAGCGTGCACCTATCTTGTGTCAAGATTAGCACTATCTTCATATGGACTGAATCGAGCTTCCACCTTAGCCTTGTCACCTAGGAGTACCATCGCGGGCGTCCAAAACGCTTTTGAGCTCATGGTACATTTAGCGCAATCCGTGCACCTATCTTGCACTGACACTAACACTGTCTCCAAACATACCAAAACGAGATTCCACTTGCCCATGTCACTTAGGACTTTCGTCGAGTGCGTACAAAATGATTTTTGAGTCTGTGGTACGTTCAGCGCAAATCGTGCACCGACTAACACTGTCTCCAAACGGAATGAAACAAGCATCCACTTGAGCCTCACCATCTAGGAGTACCATCGGGTGTGTCTAAAATGATTTCTAGGCCTATGGTACGTTTGGTGCAAACCATGCACCTATCTTGCACCAACACTAACACTATCTCCAAACGGACTAGAATGAGATTCCACATGCCCACGTCACTTAGGACTTCCATCGGGTGTGTCCAAAATGATTTATAAGCCTATGGTACGTTCAGCGCAAATTGTGCACCCATCTTACGTCAAGATTAGAACTATCTCTAAACGGAATGAAACGAGCATCCACTTGAGCCTCGTCACCTATGAGTACCATCGGGTGTGTCCAAAATGATTTCTGAGCCTATGGTATATTTGGCGCAAACCACACACCTATCTTGCACCGACACTAACACTATCTGCAAACGGACCGAAACAAAATTTCACATGACCCACGTCACTTAGGAGTTCTATTCGGTGCATCCAAAATGATTTCTGAGCCTATGGTATGTTCGGCGCAAACCATGCACCTACCTTGCGTCAAGGTTAGCACTATCTCCAAATGGACTGAATCGAGCTTCCACTTGAGCCTCATCACCATGGAGTATCATTGGGTGTGTCCAGAAAGATTTCTGAGCCCATGGTACATTTCGAGCAAACTGTGCACTTCTTGCACCAACACTAACACTGTCTCCAAACGGACCAAAACGAGATTCCACATGACTCCAGTCACCTAGGAGTTACATCGGGTCCATCCAAAACGATTTTTGAGCCTATGATACGTTCAGCGCAAAGCGTGCACCTATCTTGCGTCAAGATTAGCACTATCCCCAAATGGACTGAATCGAGCTTCCGCTTGAGCCTTCTCACCTAGGAGTACCATCGCGTGCATCCAAAACAATTCTGAGCCCATGGTACGTTTGGCACAAACCGTGCACCTATCTTACGTCAAGATTTGCACTATGTCCAAGGAATGAACGAGCATCCACTTGAGCCTCGTCACCTAGGAGTACCAACTGGTGCGTCCAAAATGAATTCTGAACCTGTGGTACGTTCGGTGCAAACCATGCACCTATCTTGAATCGACACTAACACTGTCTCAAAATGGACTGAAACGTGATTCCACATGGCCCACATCACCAAGGAGTTCCATCGGGTTTGTCCAAAATGATTTCTCAGCCTATAGTACTTTCGGTGCAAACCGTGCACCTATCTTGCGTTAAGGTTAGCACTATCTCCAAACAGACTAAATCGAGCTTCCACTTGAGCCTCGTCACCACGGAGTATCATTGGTTCCGTCGAAAAAGATTTCTGAGCCTTTCGTATGTTTGGTGCAAACTGTTCACCTATCTTGAACCAACACTAACATTGTCTCCAAACGGACGAAAACGAGATTCCACATGAGCCAAGTCGCCTAGGAGTTACATCAGGTCCATCCAAAATGATTTTTGAGCCTGTGATACATTTAGCGCAAAGCGTGCACCTATCTTGTGTCAAGATTAGCACTATCTTCATATGGACTGAATCGAGCTTCCACCTTAGCCTTGTCACCTAGGAGTACCATCGTGGGCGTCCAAAACGTTTTTGAGCTCATGGTACATTTAGCGCAATCCGTGCACCTATCTTGCACTGACACTAACACTGTCTCCAAACATACCAAAACGAGATTCCACTTGCCCATGTCACCTAGGACTTTCGTCGAGTGCGTACAAAATGATTTTTGAGTCTGTGGTACGTTCAGCGCAAATCGTGCACCGACTAACACTGTCTCCAAACAGAATGAAACGAGCATCCACTTGAGCCTCACCATCTAGGAGTACCATCGGATGTGTCTAAAATGATATCTAGGCCTACGATACATTTGGTGCAAACCATGCACCTATCTTGCACCAACACTAACACTATCTCCAAACGGACTAGAATGAGATTCCACATGCCCACGTCACCTAGGACTTCCATCGGGTGTGTCCAAAATGATTTATAAGCCTGTGGTACGTTCAGCGCAAATTGTGCACCCATCTTACGTCAAGATTAGAACTACCTCTAAACGGAATGAAATGAGCATCCACTTGAGCCTCGTCACTTATGAGTACCATCGGGTGTGTCCAAATTGATTTCTAAGCCTATGGTATATTTGGCGCAAACCACACACCTATCTTGCACCAACACTAACACTGTCTGCAAACGGACCGAAACAAAATTTCACATGACCCACGTCACTTTGGAGTTCTATTCGGTGCATCCAAAATGATTTCTGAGCCTATGGTATGTTCGGCGCAAACCGTGCACCTACCTTGCGTCAAGGTTAGCACTATCTCCAAATGGACCGAATCGAGCTTCCACTTGAGCCTTGTCACCATGGAGTATCATTGAGTGTGTCCAGAAAGATTTCTGAGCCCATGGTACATTTGGCGCAAACTGTGCTCATCTTGCACCAACACTAACACTGTCTCCAAATGGACCAAAACGAGATTTCACGTGACCCAAGTCGCTAGGAGTTACATTGGGTCCGTCCAGAACGATTTTTGAGCCTGTGGTATGTTCAGAGCAAACCATGCATCTATCTTGCTTCAAGGTTAGCACTTCTCCAAATAGACTGATGATACATCCGGCCCAGGTGGGGTTGGCCGAGGCCCAATAAATTAAGGTTGCCCGGACCCCAACAGTTCTTATACGCACCCACTCGGAGAAAGGCCCAATGTCCCTAAAAGACTAGTCCGATAGGGGAAGGGTGACTCTCTCTTTTAAGGTGGCTTCCTCCTCCGAAGCTAAGCAAGGTGGGATAATTCAGAGGCTCACACGGTCGCCGCCCGACTACAACTAGGCCACTTGGCCCTTTTTTTGTTGCGTCTTTGCCAGCGGGTAATAGTGGAGGATGTCCTCATCATTCCCACCCCCTTAAACAAGGGCCTAGCTCTGATACCAAATGATACATCCGGCCTAGGTGGGGTTGGCCGAGGCCCAATAAATTAAGGTTGCCCGGACCCCAATAGTTCTTATACACACCCACTCGGAGAAAGGCCCAATGTCCCTAAAAGACTAGTCCGATAGGGGAAGGGTGGCTCTCTCTTTTAAGGTGGCTTCCTCCTCCTAAGCTAAGCAAGGTGGGATAATTCAGAGGCTCACACGGTCGCCGCCCGACTACAACTAGGCCACTTGGCCCTTTTTTTTGTTGCGTCTTTGCCAGCGGGTAATAGTGGAGGATGTCCTCATCAACTGAATCGAGCTTCCACTTGAGTCTCGTCACCATGGAGTACCATTGGCTGTGTTTAAAATGATTACTGAGCCTATGGTATGTTTGGCACAAACTATACACCTATCTTGCACCGACACCAACGCTGTCTACAAACGGACCAAAACGAGATTTCACATGACCCAAGTCGCCTAGGAGTTACATTGGGTCTGTCCAGAACGATTTTTGAGCCTGTGGTTTGTTCGGCGCAAAGCGTGCACCTATCTTGCGTCAAGATTAGCACTATCTCTAAACGGACTAACTTGAGCTTCTAGTTGTGCCTCGTCATCTAGGAGTACCATCGTGGGTGTCCAAAACAATTCTAAGCCCGTGGTACGTTTGGCACAAACCGTGCACCTATCTTGCGTCAAGGCTAGCACTATCTCCAAGGAATGAAACGAGCATCCACTTGAGCCTCGTCACCTAGCAGTACCATCTGGTGCATGTAAATGATTTATGAGCCTATGGTACGTTTGGCGCAAACCATGCACCTATCTTGCATCGACACTAACACTGTCTCCAAATGGACTGAAACGAGATTCCACATGGCCCACGTAACCAAGGAGTTCCATCGGGCGTGTCCAAAATGATTTCTCAGCCTTTGGTACGTTCAGCGCAAACCGCACACCAATCTTGCGTTAAGGTTCGCACTATCTCCAAATGGACTAAATCAAGCTTCCACTTGAGCCTTGTCACCATGGAGTATCAACGGCTGCGTCCAAAAAGATTTCTGAGCCTATCATATGTTTGGTGCAAACTGTTCACCTATCTTGAACCAACACTAGCACTATCTCCAAACGGACCAAAACGAGATTCCACATGAGCCAAGTCGCGTAGGAGTTACATCCGGTTCAACCAAAATGATTTTTAAGCCTGCGATACATTGGGCGCAAAGCGTGCACCTATCTTGCATCAAGATTAGCACTATCTTCATATGGACTAAATCGAGCTTCCACTTGAGCCTTGTCACTTAGGAGTACCATCGCGGGCGTCCAAAATGTTTTTGAGCTCATGGTACATTTGGTGCAAACCGTGCACCTATCTTGCACTGACACTAACACTGTCTCCAAACAGACCAAAACGAGATTCCACTTGCCCATGTCACCTAGGACTTTCATCGAGTGCGTACAAAATGATTTTTGAGTCTGTGGTACGTTCAGCGCAAATCGTGCACCGACTAACACTGTCTCCAAATGGAATGAAACAAGCATCCACTTGAGCCTCATCATCTAGGAGTACCATCGGGTGTGTCTAAAATGATTTCTAGGCCTACGGTACGTTTGGTGCAAACCATGCACCTATCTTGCACCGACACTAACACTATCTCCAAACGGACCAAAGTGAGATTCCACATGCCCACGTCACCTATGACTTCCATCGGGTGTGTCCAAAATGATTTATGAGCTTGTGGTACGTTCAGCGCAAATCATGCACCCATCTTGCGTCAAGATTAGCACTATCTTCAAACGGAAAGAAACGAGCATCCACTTGAGGCTCGTCACCTACGAGTACCATTGGGTGCGTCCAAAATAATTTCTGAGCCTATGGTACATTTGGCGTAAACCACGCACCTATCTTGCACCGACACTAAGACTGCCTGCAAATGGACCGAAATAAAATTCCACATGACCCACATCACCTAGGAGTTCTATTGGGTGTGTCCAAAATGATTTCTGAGCTTATGGTACATTCAGAGCAAACAAAGCACCTATCTTGCGTCAAGGTTAGCACTATCTCCAAATAGACTGAATCGAGCTTCCACTTGAGTCTCGTCACCATGGAGTAGGGTGCGTCCAAAACGATTACTGAGCCTATGGTATGTTTGGCACAAACTGTACACCTATCTTGCATCAAGATTAGCACTATCTCCAACCGGACTAAATTGAGCTTCTAGTTGAGCCTCGTCATCTAGGAGTACCATCGTGGGTGTCCAAAACAATTCTGAGCCCGTGGTACGTTTGGCACAAACCGTGCACCTATCTTGCGTCAAGATTAGCACTATCTCCAAGGAATGAAATGAGCATCCACTTGAGCCTCATCACCTAGGAGTACCATCTGGTGTGTCCAAAATAATTTCTGAGCCTATGGTACATTTGGCACAAACCATGCACCTATCTTGCATCGACACTAACACTGTCTCCAAATGGACTGAAACAAGATTCCACATGGCCCACGTCACCAAGGAGTTCTATCGGGTGTGTCCAAAATGATTTCTCAGCCTATGGTACGTTCGACGCAAACAGCGCATCTATCTTGCGTTAAGGTTCGCACTATCTCCAAACGGACTAAATCAAGCTTCCACTTGAGCCTTGTCACCATGGAGTATCATTGGCTGCGTCCAAAAAGATTTCTGAGCGTATCGTACGATTGGCGCAAACTGTGCACCTATCTTGCACCGATACTAACACTGTCTCCAAACGGACCAAAACGAGATTCCACATGAGCCAAGTCGCCTAGGAGTTACATCAGGTCCATCCAAAATGATTTTTGAGCCCGTGGTACATTCGGCGCAAAGCGTGCACCTATCTTGCGTCAAGATTTGCACTATCTCTATATGGACTGAATCGAGCTTCCACTTGAGCCTTGTCACCTAAGAGTACCATCGCGGGCGTCCAAATGATTCTAAACCCGTGGTACGTTTGACGCAAACCGTGCACCTATCTTGCACTGACACTAACACTGTCTCCACACAGACCAAAACGAGATTCCACTTGCCCGCGTCACCTAGGACTTCAATCGGGTGCGTACAAAATGATTTCTGAACCTATGGTACGTTCAGTGCAAATCGTGCACCTATCTTGCACCGACTAACACTATCTCCAAACGGAATGAAACAAGCATCCACTTGAGCCTCGTCACCTAGGAGTACCATCGGGTGCGTCCAAAATGATTTATGAGCCTATGGTACGTTTGGCGCAAGCCATGCACCTATCTCACACCAACATTAACACTGTCTCCAAACGGACAAAAAAGAGATTCCACATGCCCACGTCACCTAGGACTTCCATCGGGTGCGTCCAAAATGATTCCTGAGCCTGTGGTACGTTCAGCGCAAATCGTGCACATATCTTGCGTCAAGATTAGCAATATCTCCAAACGGAATGAAACGAGCACCCACTTGAGCCTCGTCACCTAGGTGTACCATCGGGTGCGTCCAAAATGATTTCTGAGCCTATGGTACGTTTGGCGCAAAACATGCACCTATCTCGCACCAACCCTAACACTGTCTCCAAACGGACTGAAACGAGATTCCACTTGGCCCACGTGACCAAAGAGATCCGTCGGGTGCGTCCAAAACGATTTCTGAGCCTATGATACATTTGGTGCAAACCCTGCACCAATCTTGCGTCAATATTACCACTATCTCCGAACGGATTGACTCGAGCTTCCACTTAAGCCTCGTCACCTAGGAGTACCGTCAGGTGTGTCCAAAATGATTTCTGAGCCTATGGTACGATTGGCGCAAACCATGCACCTATCTTGCACCGACACTAACAATGTCTTCAAACGGACCAAAAGGAGATTCCACATGCCCACGTCACCTAGGACTTCCATCGGGTGCATCCAAAATGATTCCTGAGCCTGTGGTACATTCAGCACAAATCATGCACCCATCTTGTGTCAAGATTAGCACTATCTCCAAACAGAATGAAACGAGCACCCACTTGAGCCTCGTCACCTAGCAGTACCATCCGGTGCGTCCAAAATGATTTCTGAGCCTATGGTTCGTTTGGTGCAAACAATGCACATATCTCGCACCGACACTAACACTGTCTCCAAATGGACCGAAATGAGATTCCACAAGGCCCATGTCACCCAGGAGTTCCATCGGGGGCGTCCAAAATGATTTCTAAGCCCATGGTATGTTCGGCCCAAACCGTGCACCTATCTTGAGTCAAGGTTAGCACTATCTCCAAACAGACTGAATCGAGCTTCCACTTGAGCCTCGTCACCATGGAGTATCATTGGGTGCGTCCAAAATGATTTCTTTGCCTATGGTATGTTTCACACAAACTGTGCACCTAACTTGAACCGACACTAACACTGTCTACGAACGGACCGAAATAAGATTCCACATGACCCAAGTCGCCCAGGAGTACCATCGCGTGCGTCCAAAATGATTTCTGCGCCTATGGTACGTTCGGCGCAAACCGTGCACCTATCTTGCGTCAAGATTAGCACTATCTCCAAACGGAATGAAACGAGCATCCACTTGAGCCTCGTCATCTAGGAGTACCATCGGGTACGTCCAAAATGATTTCTGAGCCCATGGTACGTTTGGCACAGACCATGCACCTATCTTGCGTCAAGATTAGCACTATCTCCAAGGAATGAAATGAGCATCCACTGAGCCTCGTCCAAAATGATTTTTGAGCCTGTGGTACATTCAGCGCAAAGCATGCACCCATCTTGCGTCAGGATTAGCACTATTTCGAAACGAACTGAATCAAGCTTCCACTTGAGCCTCGTCACCTAGAAGTATTACTGGGTGCATCCAAAATGATTTTTGAGCCTATGGTACGTTTGGTGCAAACCGTGCACCTATCTTGCTCTGACACTAACACTGTCTCTAAACGGTCCAAAACGAGATTTCACATGACCCATGTCACGTAGGCGTTCCATCGAGTGTGTCCAAAATGATTTCTAAGCCTGTCGTATGTTCGGCGCAAATCGTGCACCTATCTTGCATTAAGATTAGCAAAATCTCCAAACGGACTAACTCGAGCTTCCACTTGAGCCTCGTCACCTAGGAGTACTATCGGGTGCGTCCAAATTGATTTCTAACCCTATGGTACATTTTGCACAAACCGTGCAACTATCTTGCATCATGATTAGCACTATCTCCAAACGGAATGGAACGAGCATCCACTTGAGCCTCGTCAACTAGGAGTACCATCGGGTGCGTCGAAAATGATTTCTGAGCCTATGTTACGCTTGGCGCAAACCACACACCTATCTTGCAACGACACTAACGCTGTCTGCAAATGGACTGAAACAAAATTCCACATGAGCCATGTCACCTAGGAGTTCAATTGGGTGCACCCAAAGCGATTTCTAAGACTATGGTAAGTTCGGCACAAACCGTGCACCTATCTTGCGTCAAGGTTAGCACTATCTCCAAACGAATTGAATCGAGGTTCCACTTGAGCCTCATCACCATGGAGTATCATTGGGTGTGTCCAAAAAGATTTCTAAGCCTATCATACGTTTGGCACAAACTGTGCACCTATCTTGCACTGACACTAACACTATCTCCAAATGGACCGAAATGAGATTCCACAAGACCCAAGTCGGCTAGGAGTTACATCAGGGTCCATCCAAAACGATTATTGAGCCTATGGTACGTTCGTCTCAAAGCGTTCACCTATCTTGCGTCAAGATTACCACTATCTCCGTATGGACTGAATCGAGGTTCCACTCAAGCTTTGTCACCTAGGAGTACCCTCGTGGGCGTCCAAAATGATTTTGTGCCCGTGGTACGTTTGGTGCAAACCGTGCACCTATCTTGCACTGACACCAACACTTTCTCCAAACAGACCAAAACGAGATTCCACTGTCTCCAAATGGAATGAAATGAGCATCCACTTGAGCCTCATCACCTAGGAGTACCATAGGGTGCGTCCAAAATGATTTCTGAGCCTATGGTACGTTTGGCGCAAACCATGCACCTTTCTTGCACCGACACTAACACTGTCTCCAAATGGACCGAAAGGAGATTCCACATGGCCCACGTCACCAAGGAGTTCCATCAGGTGCGTCCAAAACGATTTCTGAGCCTATGGTACGTTCGGCGCAAACCATGCACCTATCTAGCGTCAAGATTAGCACTATCTCCAAATGGAATGAAACGAGCATCCACTTGATCCTTGTCACATATGAGTACCATCGGTTGTGCCTAAAATGATTTTTGAGCCTATGGTACATTTAGCACAAACCATGCACCTATCTAGCACTGACACTAACACTATTTGCAAATGGACCGAAACGAGATTCCACAAGGCCCATGTCACCAAGGAGTTCCATGGGGGGCGTCCAAAACGATTTTCTAAGCCCATGGTATGTTCGGCCCAAACTGTGCACCTATCTTGAGTCGAGGTTAGCACTATCTCCAAACAGACTGAATCGAGCTTCCACTTGAGCCTCGTCACCATGGAGTATCATTCGGTGCGTCCAAAATGATTTCTTTGCCTATGGTATGTTTCACGCAAATTGTGCACCTAACTTGAACCTACACTAACACTGTCTACGAACGGACCGAAATAAGATTCCACATGACCCAGGTCGCCCAGGAGTACCATCGCGTGCGTCCAAAATGATTTCTACGCCTATGGTACGTTCCACGCAAACCGTGCACCTATCTTGCGTCAAGATTAGCACTATCTCCAAACGGAATGAAACGAGCATCCACTTGAGCCTCGTCATCTAGGAGTACCATCGAGTGCGTCCAAAATGATTTCTGAGCCCATGGTATGTTTGGCACAGACCATGCACCTATCTTGCGTCAAGATTTGCACTATCTCCAAGGAATGAAATGAGCATCCACTTGAGCCTCGTCATCTAGGAGTACCATTGGGTGCGTCCAAAATGATTTTTGAGCCTATGGTACATTTGGCGCAAACCATGCACTTATCTTGCACCGACACTAACACTTGAAATGGACCGAAATGAGATTCCACATGGCCCACGTCACCAAGGAGTTCAATCGGTTGCGTCCTAAACAATTTCTGAGCCTATGATATGTTCGGTGCAAACCGTGCACCTATCTTGCCTCAAGGTAAGGACTGAATCGACATTCCACTTGAGCCTCATCACCTAGGAGTATCGTTGGGTGCGTCCAAAATGATTTCTGAGCCTGCGATATGTTTGGCGCACACCATGCACCTATCTTGCACTGATGCTACCACTGTCTCCAAACAGACCTAAACGAGATTTCACATGACACAGTCACCTAGGAGTTACTTCGGGTGCGTCCAAAATGATTTTGGAGCCTGTGGTATGTTCAGCGCAAAGCATGCACCTATCTTGCATCAAGATTAGCACTATTTCCAAATGGACTGAATCAAGCTTCCACTTGAGCCTTGTCACCTAGGAGTATTACTGGGTGCATCCAAAACAATTTCTAAGCCTATGGTATGTTTGGCGCAAACCATGCACCTATCTTGCTCCGACACTAACACTGTCTCTAAATGGACCAAAACGAGATTCCACATGACCCATGTCACGTAGGTGTTCCATCGAGTGCGTCCAAAATGATTTCTAAGCCTGTCACACGTTCGGCACAAATCGTGCACCTATCTTGCGTTAAGATTAGCAGTATCTCTGAATCTACAGACTCGAGCTTCCACTTGAGCCTCGTCACCTAGGAGTACCATCGGGTGCGTCCAAAATGATTTCTAAGCCTATGGTACATTTGGCACAAACCGTGCACCTATCTTGCGTCAAGATTAGCAAAATCTCCAAACGGACTAACTCGAGCTTCCACTTGAGCCTCATCACCTAGGAGTACTATCAGGTGCGTCCAAATTGATTTCTAACCCTATGGTACATTTGGCACAAACATGCAACTATCTTACACCGACACTAACACTGTCTGCAAATGGACCGAAACAAAATCCACATTATCCACGTCACCTAGGAGTTCTATTGGGTGCGTCCAAAATGATTTCTGAGCCTATGGTATGTTCGGAGCAAACCGTGCACCTATCCGTCAAGGTTAACACTATCTCCAAACAGACTGAATCGAGCTTCCACTTGAGGCTCATCACCATGGAGTATCTTTGGGTGCGTCCAAAACGATTTCTGAGCCTATGATATGTTTGCCGCAAACTGTACACCTATCTTGCGCTGACACTAACACTGTCTACAAACGGACCAAAACAAGATTCCACATGACCCAAGTCGCCTAGGAGTTACATTGGGCCCGTGCAAAATGATTTTTGAGCCTGTGGTATGTTCGGCGCAAAGCGTGCACCTATCTTGCGTCAAGGTTAGCACTATCTTCAAATGGTTTGAATTGAGCTTCCACTTGAGCCTCGTCATCTAGGAGTACCATCGCGGGCACCCAAACCAATTGTGAGCCCATGGTACGTTTAGCACAGACCGTGCACCTATCTTGCGTAAAGATTAGCACTATCTCTATGGAATGAAACGAGCATCCACTTCAGTCTTGTCACCTAGGAGTACCATCGTGTGCGTCCAAAATGATTTTTTAGCCTATGGTATGTTTGGCGGAAATAATGCACCTATCTTGCACCGACAATAACACTTGAAATTGACCAAAACGAGATTCCACATGGCCCACGTCACCATGGAGTTCCATCGGGTGCATCCAAAATGATTTCTGAGCCTATGGTACGTTCGACGCAAACCATGCACCTATTTTGCCTTAAGGTACATACTGAATCGAGGTTCCACTTGAGCCTCATCACTTAGGAGTATGATTGGGTGCATCCAAAATGATTTCTGAGCCTATGGTACGTTTGGCTCGCACCATGCACCTATCTTGCACTGACACTAACACTGTCTCCAAACAGACCTAAACAAGATTTCACATGACACAAGTCACCTAGGAGTTACAACGGGTGCGTCCAAAATGATTTTTGAGCCTATAGTACGTTCGGTGGAAAGCATGCAACTATCTTGTGTCAAGATTAGCACTATTTCCAAATGAACTGAATCGAGCTTGCACTTGAGCCTCGTCACCTAGAAGTATTACTGGGTGCATCCAAAATAATTTCTAAGCCCATGGTATGTTTGGCACAAACCGTGCACCTATCTTGCTCCTACACTAACACTGTCTCTAAACAAACCAAAACAAGATTCCACATGACCCACATCACGTAGGTGTTCCATCGAGTGCATTTAAAATGATTTCTAAGCCTGTCGTACGTTCGGCGCAAATCGTGCACCTGTCTTGCATCAAGATTATTAGTATCTCCGAACGGACAGACTCGAGCTTTCACTTGAGCCTCGTCACCTAGGAGTACCATCGGGTGCGTCCAAAACGATTTCTAACCCTATGGTATGTTTGGCACAAACTGTGCAACTATCTTGCATCAAGATTAGTACTATGTCCAAATGGAACGAAATGAGCATCCACTTGAGCCTTGTCACTTAGGAGTACCATCGGGTGCGTCCAAAATGATTTCTGAGCCTATGGTATGTTCGGCTTAAACCATGCACCTATCTTGCATCAAGATTAGCACTATCTCCAAACAAAATGAAACGAGCATCCACTAGAGCCTCGTCATCTAGGAGTATCATTGGGTGCGTCCAAAATGATTTACGAGCCTATTGTATGTTTGGCGCAAAACCATGCACCTATGTTGCACCGACACTAACACTATTTGCAAATGGACCAAAACAAAATTCCACATGACCCATGTCACCTAGGAGTTCTATTGGGTGCGTCCAAAATGATTTCTATGCCTATGGTATGTTCGGACCAAACCGTGCACCGATCTTGCGTCAAGGTTAGCACTACCGCCAAGCGGATTGAATCGAGCTTCCACTTGAGCCTCGTCACCATGAAGTATCATTGGGTGCGTCCAAAATGATTTCTGAGCCTATTATATGTTTGGCGCAAACTGTGCACCTATCTTACACCGACACTAACACTGTCTATAAACGGACCGAAACGAGATTCCACATGACCCAAGTTGCCTTGGAGTTACGTTGGGTCTGCCCAAAATGATTTTTGAGCCTGTGGTATGTTCGGCACAAAGCGTGCACCTATCTTGCGTCACGTTAGCACTCTCTCCAAATGGACTAAATCGAGCTTCCACTTGAGCCTCGTCATCTAGGAGTACCATCACGGGCGTTTAAAACAATTCTAAGCCCATGGTACGTTTCGCACAGATCATGCACCCATCTTGCGTCAAGATTAGCACTATCTCTAAGGAATGAAACGAGCATCCACTTGAGCCTCGTCACCTAAGAGTACCATCGGGTGCATCCAAAATAATTTTTGAGCCTGTGGTACGTTTGGCACAAACCATGCACCAATCTTGCACCGACACTAACACTCATAATGGACCGAAATGAGATTCCACATGGCCCACGTCACCAAGGAGTTCCATCAGTTGCGTCCTAAATGATTTCTGAGCCTATGGTACGCTCGGCACAAACTGTACACCTATCTTGCCTCAAGGTACGGACTGAATTGAAGTTCCACTTGAGCCTCATCACCTAGGAGTATCATTGGGTGTGTCCAAAATGATTTCTAAGCCTATGGTATGTTTGGCGCACACCGTGCACCTATCTTGCACCAACACTAACACTATCTACAAACGGACCTAAACAAGATTTCACATGACACAAGTAACCTAAGAGTTACATCGGGTGCGTCCTAAATGATTTCTGAGCCTACCGTATGTTTGGCGCACACCGTGCACCTATCTTGCACCGACATTAACATTGTCTCCAAATAGACCTAAATGAGATTTCACATGACACAAGTTGCCTAGGAGTTACATCGGGTGCGTCCAAAATGATTTTTGAGCCTGTGGTACATTTGGTGCAAAGCATGCACCTATCTTGCGTCAAGATTAGCACTATTTCCAAACGAACTGAATCGAGCTTCCACTTGAGCCTCGTCACCTAGAAGTATTACTGGGTGCATCCAAAATGATTTCTGAGCCTATGGTAAGTTTGGCACAAACCGTGCACCTATCGTGCTCCGACACACACACTGTCTCTAAATGGACCAAAATGAGTTTCCACATGACCCACGTCACGTAGGTCTTCCATCGAGTGCATCCAAAATGATCTCTAAGCCTATCATACATTCGGCGCAAATCGTGCACCTATCTTGCGTAAAGATTAGTAGTATCTCCGAACGGACTGACTCGAGCTTCCACTTGAGCCTCGAGCTTCCAAAATGATTTCTAATCCTATGGTACATTTGGCACAAACTGTGCAACTATCTTGCATCAAGATTAGCACTATCTCCAAACAGATTGAAACGAGCATCGACTTGAGCCCCATCACCAAGGAGTACCATGAGGTGCGTCCAAAATGATTTCTGAGCCTATGGTACGTTTGGCGCAAACCGTGCAACTATCTTGCACCAAGATTAGCACCATCTCCAAACAGAATGAAAGGAGCATCCACTAGAGCCTCGTCACCTAGGAGTACCATCGGTTGCATCCAAAATGATTTATGAACCTATGGTACGTTTGGCGAAAACCATGTACCTATCTTGCAACGACACTAACGCTATTTGCAACCAAACCGAAACAAAATCCCACCTGAGCCAGGTCACCTAGGAGTTCGATTGCGTTCGTCCAAAGCGATTTCTGAGACTATGGTAAGTTTGGTGCAAACCATGCACCTATCTTGCGTCAAGGTTAGCACTATCTCCAAACAAACTGAATCAAGCTTCCACTTGAGCCTCGTCACCATGGAGTATCATTGGGAGCGTCCAAAAAGATTTTAAGCCTATGGTACGTTTGGCGCAAACTGTGCACCTATCTTGCACCGACACTAATGTCTCCAAACAGACCAAAACAAGATTCCACATGACCCAAGTCGCCTAGGACTTCCATCAGTTACATACAAAATGATTTATGAGCCTATGGTACATTCAGCCCAAATCGTGGACCTATCTTGCACCGACTAACACTGTCTCCGAATGGAATGAAATGAGCATCCACTTGAGCCTCGTGATCAAGGGTACCATAGGGTGCGTCCCAAATGATTTCTAAGCCTATGGCACGTTTGGCGCAAACCGTGCACCTATCTTTCTACGACGCTAACACTATCTCAAAATGGACCAAAATGAGATTCCACAAGACCCACGTAACGTAGGTGCTCCATCGAGTGCATCCAAAACGATTTCTAAGCCTATTGTACGTTCGGCGCAAATCATGCACCTATCTTGCGTCAAGATTAGCAGTATCTCCAAACGGACTGACTCGAGCTTCCACTTGAGCCTCGTCACCTAGGAGTACCATTAGGTACGTCCAAAATGATTTCTAACCCTATGGTAAGTTTGGCACAAACCGTGCAACTATCTTGCATCAAGATTAGCACTATCTCCAAATAGAATGAAACAAACATCCACTTGAGTCTCGTCACCTAGGAGTACCATCAGGTGCGTCCAAAATGATTTCTGAGCCTATGGTACGTTTGGCGCAAACCACACACCTATCTTGCAACGACACTAACGTTGTCTCCAAATGGACTGAAACGAGATTCCATAAGGCCCACGTCACCAAGGAGTTCCATCGAGTGCGTCCAAAGCGATTTCTAAGACTATGGTAAGTTCGGCGCAAACCGTGCACCTATCTTGCGTCAAGGTTAGCACTATCTCCAAAGGAACTGAATCAAGCTTCAACTTAAGCCTTATCACCATGGAGTATCACTGGGTGCGTCCAAAAAGGTTTTAAGCCCGTGGTACGTTTGGCGCAAACTGTGCACCTATCTTGCACCGACACTAACACTGTCTCCAAATAGACCGAAACAAGATTCCACATGACCCAAGTCGCCTAGGAGTTACATCGGGTCCATCCGAAATGATTTTTGAGCCTGTGGTACGTTCGGCGCAAAGCATGCACCTATCTTGCCTCAAGATTAGCACTATCTCCATATGGACTGAAACGAGCTTCCACTTGAGCTTGTCACCTACGAGTACCATCGCGGGCGTCCAAAACGATTCTGAGCCCGTGGTACGTTTGGCGCAAACCGTGCACCTGTCTTGCACTGACACTAACACTGTCTCTAAACAGACCAAAACGAGATTCTAGTTGGCCACGTCACCTAGGACTTCCATCAGTTGCATACAAAATGATTTCTGAGCCTATGGTATGTTCAGCGCAAATCGTGGACCTATCTTGCACCGACTAACACTGTCTCCGAACGGAATGAAACGAGCATCCACTTGAGCCTCGTGAGCAAGGGCACCATAGGGTGCGTCCCAAATGATTTCTAAGCCTATGGTACGTTTGGCGCAAACCATGCACCTATCTTGCACCGACACTAACACTGTCTCTAAACAGTCCAAAACAAGATTCGACATGCCCACGTCACCTAGGACTTCCATCGGATGTGTCCAAAATGATTCCTGAGCCTGTGGTATGTTCAACACAAATCGTGCACCCATCTTTCGTCAAGATTAGCACTATCTCCAAACGGAATGAAACGAGCACCCACTTGAGCCTCATCACCTAGGAGTACCATCGGGTGCATCCAAAATGATTTTTGAGCCTACGATAAGTTTGGCGCAAATCATGCACCTATCTTGCATCGACACTAACACTCCAAACGGATTGAAACGAGATTCCACATGGCCCACGGCACCAAGGAGTTCCATCGGGTGCGTCCTAAATGATTTTCTGAGCCTATGGTACGTTCGGCGCAAACCATGCACCTATCTTGCCTCAATGTATGGACTGAGTGGAGGTTCCACTTGAGCCTCATCACCTAGGAGTATCATTGGGTGCATCCAAAATGATTTCTGAACCTATGGTACGTTTGGCACACACCGTGCACCTATCTTGCACCGACACTAACACTATCTCCAAACAGACCTAAACGAGATTTCACATGACACAAGTCGCCTAGGAGTTACAACGGGTGCATCCAAAATGATTTTTGAGCCTGTGGTATGTCCGGCGCAAAGCATGCACCTATCTTGTGTCAAGATTAACACTATTTCCAAATGAAGTAAATCGAGCTTCCACTTGAGCCTCGTCACCTAGAAGTATTACTGGGTGCATCCAAAATGATTTCTGAGCCTATGGCACATTTGGCGCAAACCGTGCACCTATCTTTCTACGACGCTAACACTATCTCAAAATGGACCAAAACGAGATTCCACAAGACCCACGTAACGTAGGTGCTCCATCGAGTGCATCCAAAACGATTTCTAAGCCTGTTGTACGTTCGGCGCAAATCGTGCACCTATCTTGCGTCAAGATTAGCAGTATCCCCAAATGGACTGACTCGAGCTTCCACTTGAGCCTCGTCACCTAGGAGTACCATTAGGTACGTCCAAAATGATTTCTAACCCTATGGTAAGTTTGGCACAAACCGCGCAACTATCTTGCATCAAGATTAGCACTATCTATAAACAGAATGAAACAAACATCCACTTGAGTCTCGTCACCTAGGAGTACCATCAGGTGCGTCCAAAATGATTTCTGAGCCTATGGTACGTTTGGCGCAAACCACACACCTATCTTGCAACGACACTAACGTTGTCTCCAAACGGACCGAAACGAGATTCCACATGGCCCACGTCACCAAGGAGTTCCATCGAGTGCGTCCAAAGCGATTTCTAAGACTATGGTAAGTTCGGCGCAAACCGTGCACCTATCTTGCGTCAAGGTTAGCACTATCTCTAAAGGAACTGAATCAAGCTTCCACTTAAGCCTCATCACCATGGAGTATCATTGGGTGCGTCCAAAAAGGTTTTAAGCCCGTGGTACGTTTGGCGCAAACTGTGCACCTATCTTGCACCGACACTAACATTATCTCCAAACAGACCGAAACAAGATTCCACATGACCCAAGTCGCCTAGGAGTTACATCGGGTCCATCCGAAATGATTTTTGAGCCTGTGGTACGTTCGGCGCAAAGCGTGCACCTATCTTGCATCAAGATTAGCACTATCTCCATATGGACTGAAACGAGCTTCCACTTGAGCTTGTCACCTACGAGTACCATCGCGGGCGTCCAAAACGATTCTGAGCCCGTGGTACGTTTGGCGCAAACCGTGCACCTGTCTTGCACTGACACTAACACTGTCTCCAAACAGACCAAAACGAGATTCTAGTTGCCCACGTCACCTAGGACTTCCATCGGTTGCATACAAAATGATTTCTGAGCCTATGGTACGTTCAGCGCAAATCGTGGACCTATCTTGCACCGACTAACACTGTCTCCGAACGGAATGAAACGAGCATCCACTTGAGCCTCATGATCAAGGGCACCATAGGGTGCGTCCCAAATGATTTCTAAGCCTATGGTACGTTTGGCGCAAACCATGCACCTATCTTGCACCGACACTAACACTGTCTCTAAACAGTCCAAAACAAGATTCAACATGCCCACGTCACCTAGGACTTCCATCGGGTGTGTCCAAAATGATTCCTGAGCCTGTGGTATGTTCAACACAAATCGTGCACCCATCTTTCGTCAAGATTAGCACTATCTCCAAACGGAATGAAACGAGCACCCACTTGAGCCTCATCACCTAGGAGTACCATCGGGTGCATCCAAAATGATTTTTGAGCCTACGATAAGTTTGGCGCAAATCATGCACCTATCTTGCATCGACACTAACACTCCAAACGGATTGAAACGAGATTCCACATGGCCCACGGCACCAAGGAGTTCCATCGGGTGCGTCCTAAATGATTTTCTGAGCCTATGGTACGTTCGGCGCAAACCATGCACCTATCTTGCCTCAATGTATGGACTGAGTGGAGGTTCCACTTGAGCCTCATCACCTAGGAGTATCATTGGGTGCATCCAAAATGATTTCTGAACCTATGGTACGTTTGGCACACACCGTGCACCTATCTTGCACCGACACTAACACTATCTCCAAACAGACCTAAACGAGATTTCACATGACACAAGTCGCCTAGGAGTTACAACGGGTGCATCCAAAATGATTTTTGAGCCTGTGGTATGTCCGGCGCAAAGCATGCACCTATCTTGTGTCAAGATTAACACTATTTCCAAATGAAGTAAATCGAGCTTCCACTTGAGCCTCGTCACCTAGAAGTATTACTGGGTGCATCCAAAATGATTTCTGAGCCTATGGCACATTTGGCGCAAACCGTGCACCTATCTTTCTACGACGCTAACACTATCTCAAAATGGACCAAAACGAGATTCCACAAGACCCACGTAACGTAGGTGCTCCATCGAGTGCATCCAAAACGATTTCTAAGCCTGTTGTACGTTCGGCGCAAATCGTGCACCTATCTTGCGTCAAGATTAGCAGTATCCCCAAATGGACTGACTCGAGCTTCCACTTGAGCCTCGTCACCTAGGAGTACCATTAGGTACGTCCAAAATGATTTCTAACCCTATGGTAAGTTTGGCACAAACCGCGCAACTATCTTGCATCAAGATTAGCACTATCTATAAACAGAATGAAACAAACATCCACTTGAGTCTCGTCACCTAGGAGTACCATCAGGTGCGTCCAAAATGATTTCTGAGCCTATGGTACGTTTGGCGCAAACCACACACCTATCTTGCAACGACACTAACGTTGTCTCCAAACGGACCGAAACGAGATTCCACATGGCCCACGTCACCAAGGAGTTCCATCGAGTGCGTCCAAAGCGATTTCTAAGACTATGGTAAGTTCGGCGCAAACCGTGCACCTATCTTGCGTCAAGGTTAGCACTATCTCCAAAGGAACTGAATCAAGCTTCCACTTAAGCCTCATCACCATGGAGTATCATTGGGTGCGTCCAAAAAGGTTTTAAGCCCGTGGTACGTTTGGCGCAAACTGTGCACCTATCTTGCACCGACACTAACACTATCTCCAAACAGACCGAAACAAGATTCCACATGACCCAAGTCGCCTAGGAGTTACATCGGGTCCATCCGAAATGATTTTTGAGCCTGTGGTACGTTCGGCGCAAAGCGTGCACCTATCTTGCATCAAGATTAGCACTATCTCCATATGGACTGAAACGAGCTTCCACTTGAGCTTGTCACCTACGAGTACCATCGCGGGCGTCCAAAACGATTCTGAGCCCGTGGTACGTTTGGCGCAAACCGTGCACCTGTCTTGCACTGACACTAACACTGTCTCCAAACAGACCAAAACGAGATTCTAGTTGCCCACGTCACCTAGGACTTCCATCGGTTGCATACAAAATGATTTCTGAGCCTATGGTACGTTCAGCGCAAATCGTGGACCTATCTTGCACCGACTAACACTGTCTCCGAACGGAATGAAACGAGCATCCACTTGAGCCTCATGATCAAGGGCACCATAGGGTGCGTCCCAAATGATTTCTAAGCCTATGGTACGTTTGGCGCAAACCATGCACCTATCTTGCACCGACACTAACACTGTCTCTAAACAGTCCAAAACAAGATTCAACATGCCCACGTCACCTAGGACTTCCATCGGGTGTGTCCAAAATGATTCCTGAGCCTGTGGTATGTTCAACACAAATCGTGCACCCATCTTTCGTCAAGATTAGCACTATCTCCAAACGGAATGAAACGAGCACCCACTTGAGCCTCATCACCTAGGAGTACCATCGGGTGCATCCAAAATGATTTTTGAGCCTATGATAAGTTTGGCGCAAACCATGCACCTATCTTGCATTGACACTAACACTCCAAACGGATTGAAACGAGATTCCACATGGCCCACGGCACCAAGGAGTTCCATCGGGTGCGTCCTAAATGATTTTCTGAGCCTATGGTACGTTCGGCGCAAACCATGCACCTATCTTGCCTCAATGTATGGACTGAGTGGAGGTTCCACTTGAGCCTCATCACCTAGGAGTATCATTGGGTGCATCCAAAATGATTTCTGAACCTATGGTACGTTTGGCACACACCGTGCACCTATCTTGCACCGACACTAACACTATCTCCAAACAGACCTAAACGAGATTTCACATGACACAAGTCGCCTAGGAGTTACAACGGGTGCATCCAAAATGATTTTTGAGCCTGTGGTATGTCCGGCGCAAAGCATGCACCTATCTTGTGTCAAGATTAACACTATTTCCAAATGAAGTAAATCGAGCTTCCACTTGAGCCTCGTCACCTAGAAGTATTACTGGGTGCTTCCAAAATGATTTCTGAGCCTATGGCACGTTTGGCGCAAACCGTGCACCTTTCTATGACGCTAACACTATCTCAAAATGGACCAAAACGAGATTCCACAAGACCCACGTAACGTAGGTGCTCCATCGAGTGCATCCAAAATGATTTCTAAGCCTGTTGTACGTTCGGCGCAAATCGTGCACCTATCTTGCGTCAAGATTAGCAGTATCTCCAAACGGACTGACTCGAGCTTCCACTTGAGCCTCGTCACCTAGGAGTACCATTAGGTACGTCCAAAATGATTTCTAACCCTATGGTAAGTTTGGCACAAACCGCGCAACTATCTTGCATCAAGATTAGAACTATCTCCAAACAGAATGAAACAAACATCCACTTGAGTCTCGTCACCTTGGAGTACCATCAGGTGCGTCCAAAATGATTTCTAAGCCTATGGTACGTTTGGCGCAAACCACACACCTATCTTGCAACGACACTAACGTTGTCTCCAAACGGACCGAAACGAGATTCCACATGGCCCACGTCACCAAGGAGTTCCATCGAGTGCGTCCAAAGCGATTTCTAAGACTATGGTAAGTTCGGCGCAAACCGTGCACCTATCTTGCGTCAAGGTTAGCACTATCTCCAAAGGAACTGAATCAAGCTTCCACTTAAGCCTCATCACCATGGAGTATCATTGGGTGCATCCAGAAAGGTTTTAAGCCCGTGGTACGTTTGGCGCAAACTGTGCACCTATCTTGCACCAACACTAACACTGTCTCCAAACAGACCGAAACAAGATTCCACATGACCCAAGTCGCCTAGGAGTTATATCGGGTCCATCCAAAATGATTTTTGAGCCTGTGGTACGTTCGGCGCAAACCGTGCACCTATCTTGCAACATGATTAGCACTATCTCCATATGGACTGAAACGAGCTTCCACTTGAGCTTGCCACCTACGAGTACCATCGCGGGCGTCCAAAACGATTCTGAGCCCGTGGTACGTTTGGCGCAAACCGTGCACCTGTCTTGCACTGACACTAACACTATCGCCAACACAGACCAAAACGAGATTCTAGTTGCCCACGTCACCTAGGACTTCCATCAGTTGCATACAAAATGATTTCTGAGCCTATGGTACGTTCAGCGCAAATCGTGGACCTATCTTGCACCGACTAACACTGTCTCTCAACGGAATGAAACGAGCATCCACTTGAGCCTCGTGATCAAGGGTACCATAGGGTGCGTCCCAAATGATTTCTAAGCCTATGGTACATTTGGCGCAAACCATGCACCTATCTTGCACCGACACAAACACTGTCTCTAAACAGTCCAAAACAAGATTCGACATGCCCACGTCACCTAGGACTTCCATCGGGTGTGTCCAAAATGATTCCTGAGCCTGTGGTATGTTCAACACAAATCGTGCACCCATCTTTCGTCAAGATTAGCACTATCTCCAAACGGAATGAAACGAGCACCCACTTGAGCCTCATCACCTAGGAGTACCATCGGGTGCATCCAAAATGATTTTTGAGCCTACGATAAGTTTGGCGCAAACCATGCACCTATCTTGCATCGACACTAACACTCCAAACGGATTGAAACGAGATTCCACATGGCCCACGGCACCAAGGAATTCCATCCGGTGCGTCCTAAATGATTTTCTGAGCCTATGGTACGTTCGGCGCAAACCATGCACCTATCTTGCCTCAATGTATGGACTGAGTGGAGGTTCCACTTGAGCCTCATCACCTAGGAGTATCATTGGGTGCATCCAAAATGATTTCTGAACCTATGGTACGTTTGGCACACACCGTGCACCTATCTTGCACCGACACTAACACTATCTCCAAACAGACCTAAACGAGATTTCACATGACACAAGTCGCCTAGGAGTTACAACGGGTGCATCCAAAATGATTTTTGAGCCTGTGGTATGTCCGGCGCAAAGCATGCACCTATCTTGTATCAAGATTAACACTATTTCCAAATGAAGTAAATCGAGCTTCCACTTGAGCCTCGCCACCTAGAAGTATTACTGGGTGCATCCAAAATGATTTCTGAGCCTATGGCACGTTTGGCGCAAACCGTGCACCTATCTTTCTACGACGCTAACACTATCTCAAAATGGACCAAAACGAGATTCCACAAGACCCACGTAACGTAGGTGCTCCATCGAGTGCATCTAAAACGATTTCTAAGCCTGTTGTACGTTCGGCGCAAATCGTGCACCTATCTTGCGTCAAGATTAGCAGTATCTCTAAACGGACTGACTCGAGCTTCCACTTGAGCCTCGTCACCTAGGAGTACCATTAGGTACGTCCAAAATGATTTCTAACCCTATGGTAAGTTTGGCACAAACCGTGCAACTATCTTGCATCAAGATTAGCACTATCTCCAAACAGAATGAAACAAACATCCACTTGAGTCTCGTCACCTAGGAGTACCATCAGGTGCGTCCAAAATGATTTCTGAGCCTATGGTACGTTTGGCGCAAACCACACACCTATCTTGCAACGACACTAACGTTGTCTCCAAACGGACCGAAACGAGATTCCACATGGCCCACGTCACCAAGGAGTTCCATCGAGTGCGTCCAAAGCGATTTCTAAGACTATGGTAAGTTCGGCGCAAACCGTGCACCTATCTTGCGTCAAGGTTAGCACTATCTCCAAAGGAACTGAATCAAGCTTCCACTTAAGCCTCATCACCATGTAGTATCATTGGGTGCATCCAGAAAGGTTTTAAGCCTGTGGTATGTTTGGCGCAAACTGTGCACCTATCTTACACCGACACTAACACTGTCTCCAAACAGACCGAAACAAGATTCCACATGACCCAAGTCGCCTAGGAGTTACATCGGGTCCATCTGAAATGATTTTTGAGCCTGTGGTACGTTCGGCGCAAAGCGTGCACCTATCTTGCATCATGATTAGCACTATCTCCATATGGACTGAAACGAGCTTCCACTTGAGCTTGTCACCTACGAGTACCATCGTGGGCGTCCAAAACGATTCTGAGCCCGTGGTACGTTTGGCGCAAACCGTGCATCTGTCTTGCACTGACACTAACACTGTCTCCAAACAGACCAAAACGAGATTCTAGTTGGCCACGTCACCTAGGACTTCCATCAGTTGCATACAAAATGATTTCTGAGCCTATGGTACGTTCAGCGCAAATCGTGGACCTATCTTGCATCGACTAACACTGTCTCCGAACGGAATGAAACGAGCATCCACTTGAGCCTCGTGATCAAGGGTACCATAGGGTGTGTCCCAAATGATTTCTAAGCCTATGGTACGTTTGGCGCAAACCATGCACCTATCTTGCACCGACACTAACACTGTCTCTAAACAGTCCAAAACAAGATTCGACATGCCCACGTCACCTAGGACTTCCATCGGGTGTGTCCAAAATGATTCCTGAGCCTGTGGTATGTTCAACACAAATCGTGCACCCATCTTTCGTCAAGATTAGCACTATCTCCAAACGGAATGAAACGAGCACCCACTTGAGCCTCATCACCTAGGAGTACCATCGGGTGCATCCAAAATGATTTTTGAGCCTACGATAAGTTTGGCGCAAACCATGCACCCATCTTGCATCGACACTAACACTCCAAACGGATCAAAACGAGATTCCACATGGCCCATGGCACCAAGGAGTTCCATCGGGTGCGTCCTAAATGATTTTCTGAGCCTATGGTACGTTCGGCGCAAACCATGCACCTATCTTGCCTCAATGTATGGACTGAGTGGAGGTTCCACTTGAGCCTCATCACCTAGGAGTATCATTGGGTGCATCCAAAATGATTTCTGAACCTATGGTACGTTTGGCACACACCGTGCACCTATCTTGCACCGACACTAACACTATCTCCAAACAGACCTAAACGAGATTTCACATGACACAAGTCGCCTAGGAGTTACAACGGGTGCATCCAAAATGATTTTTGAGCCTGTGGTATGTCCGGCGCAAAGCATGCACCTATCTTGTGTCAAGATTAACACTATTTCCAAATGAAGTAAATCGAGCTTCCACTTGAGCCTCGTCACCTAGAAGTATTACTGGGTGCATCCAAAATGATTTCTGAGCCTATGGCACGTTTGGCGCAAACCGTGCACCTATCTTTCTACGACGCTAACACTATCTCAAAATGGACCAAAACAAGATTCCACAAGACCCACGTAACGTAGGTGCTCCATCGAGTGCATCCAAAATGATTTCTAAGCCTGTTGTACGTTCGGCGCAAATCATGCACCTATCTTGCGTCAAGATTAGCAGTATCTCCAAACGGACTGACTCGAGCTTCCACTTGAGCCTCGTCACCTAGGAGTACCATTAGGTACGTCCAAAATGATTTCTAACCCTATGGTAAGTTTGGCACAAACCGTGCAACTATCTTGCATCAAGATTAGCACTATCTCCAAACAGAATGAAACAAACATCCACTTGAGTCTCGTCACCTAGGAGTACCATCAGGTGCGTCCAAAATGATTTCTGAGCCTATGGTACGTTTGGCGCAAACCACACACCTATCTTGCAACGACACTAACGTTGTCTCTAAACGGACCGAAACGAGATTCCACATGGCCCACGTCACCAAGGAGTTCCATCGAGTGCGTCCAAAGCGATTTCTAAGACTATGGTAAGTTCGGCGCAAACCGTGCACCTATCTTGCGTCAAGGTTAGCACTATCTCCAAAGGAACTGAATCAAGCTTCCACTTAAGCCTCATCACCATGTAGTACCATTGGGTGCATCCAGAAAGGTTTTAAGCCCGTGGTACGTTTGGCGCAAACTGTGCACCTATCTTACACCGACACTAACACTGTCTCCAAACAGACCGAAACAAGATTCCACATGACCCAAGTCGCCTAGGAGTTACATCGGGTCCATCCGAAATGATTTTTGAGCCTGTGGTAGGTTCGGCGCAAAGCGTGCACCTATCTTGCATCATGATTAGCACTATCTCCATATGGACTGAAACGAGCTTCCACTTGAGCTTGTCACCTACGAGTACCATCGCGGGCGTCCAAAACGATTCTGAGCCCGTGGTACGTTTGGCGCAAACCGTGCACCTGTCTTGCACTGACACTAACACTATCTCCAAATAGACCAAAACGAGATTCTAGTTGCCCATGTCACCTAGGACTTCCATCAGTTGCATACAAAATGATTTCTGAGCCTATGGTACGTTCAGCGCAAATCGTGGACCTATCTTGCACCGACTAACACTGTCTCCGAACGGAATGAAACGAGCATCCACTTGAGCCTCGTGATCAAGGGTACCATAGGGTGCGTCCCAAATTATTTCTAAGCCTATGATACGTTTGGCGCAAACCATGCACCTATATTGCACCGACACTAACACTGTCTCTAAACAGTCCAAAACAAGATTCGACGTGCCAACGTCACCTAGGACTTCCATCGGGTGTGTCCAAAATGATTCCTGAGCCTGTGGTATGTTCAACACAAATCGTGCACCCATCTTTCGTCAAGATTAGCACTATCTCCAAACGGAATGAAACGAGCACCCACTTGAGCCTCATCACCTAGGAGTACCATCGGGTGCATCCAAAATGATTTTTGAGCCTACGATAAGTTTGGCGCAAACCATGCACCTATCTTGCATTGACACTAACACTCCAAACGGATCGAAACGAGATTCCACATGGCCCATGGCACCAAGGAGTTCCATCGGGTGCGTCCTAAATGATTTTCTGAGCCTATGGTACGTTCGGCGCAAACCATGCACCTATCTTGCCTCAATGTATGGACTGAGTCGAGGTTCCACTTGAGCCTCATCACCTAGGAGTATCATTGGGTGCATCCAAAATGATTTCTGAACCTATGGTACGTTTGGCACACACCGTGCACCTATCTTGCACGACACTAACACTATCTCCAAATAGACCTAAACGAGATTTCACATGACACAAGTCGCCTAGGAGTTACAACGGGTGCATCCAAAATGATTTTTGAGCCTGTGGTATGTCCGGCGCAAAGCATGCACCTATCTTGTGTCAAGATTAACACTATTTCCAAATGAAGTAAATCGAGCTTCCACTTGAGCCTCGCCACCTAGAAGTATTACTGGGTGCATCCAAAATGATTTCTGAGCCTATGGCACGTTTGGCGCAAACCGTGCACCTATCTTTCTACGACGCTAACACTATCTCAAAATGGACCAAAACGAGATTCCACAAGACCCACGTAACATAGGTGCTCCATCGAGTGCATCCAAAATGATTTCTAAGCATGTTGTACGTTCGGCGCAAATCGTGCACCTATCTTGCGTCAAGATTAGCAGTATCTCCAAACAGACTGACTCGAGCTTCCACTTGAGCCTCGTCACCTAGGAGTACCATTAGGTACGTCCAAAATGATTTCTAACCCTATGGTAAGTTTGGCACAAACCGTGCAACTATCTTGCATCAAGATTAGCACTATCTCCAAACAGAATGAAACAAACATCCACTTGAGTCTCGTCACCTAGGAGTACCATCAGGTGCGTCCAAAATGATTTCTGAGCCTATGGTACGTTTGGCGCAAACCACACACCTATCTTGCAACGACACTAACGTTGTCTCCAAACGGACCGAGACGAGATTCCACATGGCCCACGTCACCAAGGAGTTCCATCGAGTGCGTCCAAAGCGATTTCTAAGACTATGGTAAGTTCGGCGCAAACCGTGCACCTATCTTGCGTCAAGGTTAGCACTATCTCCAAAGGAACTGAATCAAGCTTCCACTTAAGCCTCATCACCATGGAGTATCATTGGGTGCATCCAGAAATGTTTTAAGCCCGTGGTACGTTTGGCGCAAACTGTGCACCTATCTTGCACCGACACTAACACTGTCTCCAAACAGACCGAAACAAGATTCCACATGACCCAAGTCGCCTAGGAGTTACATCGGGTCCATCCGAAATGATTTTTGAGCTTGTGGTACGTTCGGCGCAAAGCGTGCACCTATCTTGCATCATGATTAGCACTATCTCCATATGGACTGAAACGAGCTTCCACTTGAGCTTGTCACCTACGAGTACCATCGCGGGCGTCCAAAACGATTCTGAGCCCGTGGTACGTTTGGCGCAAACCGTGCACCTGTCTTGCACTGACACTAACACTGTCTCCAAACAGACCAAAACGAGATTCTAGTTGCCCACGTCACCTAGGACTTCCATCAGTTGCATACAAAATGATTTCTGAGCCTATGGTACGTTCAGCGCAAATCGTGGACCTATCTTGCACCGACTAACACTGTCTCCAAACGGAATGAAACGAGCATCCACTTGAGCCTCGTGATCAAGGGTACCATAGGATGCGTCCCAAATGATTTCTAAGCCTATGGTACGTTTGGCGCAAACCATGCACCTATCTTGCACCGACACTAACACTGTCTCTAAATAGTCCAAAACAAGATTCGACATGCCCACGTCACCTAGGACTTCCATCGGGTGTGTCCAAAATGATTCCTGAGCCTGTGGTATGTTCAACACAAATCGTGCACCCATCTTTCGTCAAGATTAGCACTATCTCCAAACGGAATGAAACGAGCACCCACTTGAGCCTCATCACCTAGGAGTACCATCGGGTGCATCCAAAATGATTTTTGAGCCTACGATAAGTTTGGCGCAAACCATGCACCTATCTTGCATCGACACTAACACTCCAAACGGATCGAAACGAGATTCCACATGGCCCATGGGACCAAGGAGTTCCATCGGGTGCGTCCTAAATGATTTTTCTGAGCCTATGGTACGTTCGGCGCAAACCATGCACCTATCTTGCCTCAATGTATGGACTGAGTGGAGGTTCCACTTGAGCCTCATCACCTAGGAGTATCATTGGGTGCATCCAAAATGATTTCTGAACCTATGGTACGTTTGGCACACACCGTGCACCTATCTTGCACCGACACTAACACTATCTCCAAACAGACCTAAACGATATTTCACATGACACAAGTCGCCTAGGAGTTACAACGGGTGCATCCAAAATGATTTTTGAGCCTGTGGTATGTCCGGCGCAAAGCATGCACCTATCTTGTGTCAAGATTAACACTATTTCCAAATGAAGTAAATCGAGCTTCCACTTGAGCCTCGCCACCAAGAAGTATTACTGGGTGCATCCAAAATGATTTCTGAGCCTATGGCACGTTTGGCGCAAACCGTGCACCTATCCTTCTACGACGCTAACACTATCTCAAAATGGACCAAAACGAGATTCCACAAGACCCACGTAACGTAGGTGCTCCATCGAGTGCATCCAAAACGATTTCTAAGCCTGTTGTACGTTCGGCGCAAATCGTGCACCTATCTTGCGTCAAGATTAGCAGTATCTCCAAACGGACTGACTCGAGCTTCCACTTGAGCCTCGTCACCTAGGAGTACCATTAGGTACGTCCAAAATGATTTCTAACCCTATGGTAAGTTTGGCACAAACCGTGCAACTATCTTGCATCAAGATTAGCACTATCTCCAAACAGAATGAAACAAACATCCACTTGAGTCTCGTCACCTAGGAGTACCATCAGGTGCGTCCAAAATGATTTCTGAGCCTATGGTACGTTTGGCGCAAACCACACACCTATCTTGCAACGACACTAACGTTGTCTCCAAACGGACCGAAACGAGATTCCACATGGCCCACGTCACCAAGGAGTTCCATCGAGTGCGTCCAAAGCGATTTCTAAGACTATGGTAAGTTCGGCGCAAACCGTGCACCTATGTTGCGTCAAGGTTAGCACTATCTCCAAAGGAACTGAATCAAGCTTCCACTTAAGCCTCATCACCATGGAGTATCATTGGGTGCATCCAGAAAGGTTTTAAGCCCGTGGTACGTTTGGCGCAAACTGTGCACCTATCTTGCACCGACACTAACACTGTCTCCAAACAGACCGAAACAAGATTCCACATGACCCAAGTCGCCTAGGGGTTACATCGGGTCCATCCGAAATGATTTTTGAGCCTGTGATACGTTCGGCGCAAAGCGTGCACCTATCTTGCATCATGATTAGCACTATCTCCATATGGACTGAAACGAGCCTCCACTTGAGCTTGTCACCTACGAGTACCATCGTGGGCGTCCAAAACGATTCTGAGCCCGTTGTACGTTTGGCGCAAACCGTGCACCTGTCTTGCACTGACACTAACACTGTCTCCAAACAGACCAAAACGAGATTCTAGTTGCCCACGTCACCTAGGACTTCCATCAGTTGCATACAAAATGATTTCTAAGCCTATGGTACATTCTGCGCAAATCGTGGACCTATCTTGCACCGACTAACACTGTCTCCGAACGGAATGAAACGAGCATCCACTTGAGCATCGTGATCAAGGGTACCATAGGGTGCGTCCCAAATGATTTCTAAGCCTATGGTACGTTTGGCGCAAACCATGCACCTATCTTGCACCGACACTAACACTGTCTCTAAACAGTCCAAAACAAGATTCGACATGCCCACGTCACCTAGGACTTCCATCGGGTGTGTCCAAAATGATTCCTGAGCCTGTGGTATGTTCAACACAAATCGTGCACCCATCTTTCGTCAAGATTAGCACTATCTCCAAACGGAATGAAACGAGCACCCACTTGAGCCTCATCACCTAGGAGTACCATCGGGTGCATCCAAAATGATTTTTGAGCCTACGATAAGTTTGGCGCAAACCATGCACCTATCTTGCATCGACACTAACACTCCAAACGGATCGAAACGAGATTCCACATGGCCCATGGCACCAAGGAGTTCCATCGGGTGCGTCCTAAATGATTTTCTGAGCCTATGGTACGTTCGGCGCAAACCATGCACCTATCTTGCCTCAATGTATGGACTGAGTCGAGGTTCCACTTGAGCCTCATCACCTAGGAGTATCATTGGGTGCATCCAAAATGATTTCTGAACCTATGGTACGTTTGGCACACACCGTGCACCTATCTTGCATGACACTAACACTATCTCCAAACAGACCTAAACGAGATTTCACATGACACAAGTCGCCTAGGAGTTACAACGGGTGCATCCAAAATGATTTTTGAGCCTGTGGTATGTCTGGCGCAAAGCATGCACCTATCTTGTGTCAAGATTAACACTATTTCCAAATGAAGTAAATCGAGCTTCCACTTGAGCCTCGTCACCTAGAAGTATTACTGGGTGCATCCAAAATGATTTTTGAGCCTATGGCACTTTTGGTGCAAATCGTGCACCTATCTTTCTACGACGCTAACACTATCTCAAAATGGACCAAAACGAGATTCCACAAGACCCACGTAACGTAGGTGCTCCATCGAGTGCATCCAAAACGATTTCTAAGCTTGTTGTACGTTCGGCGCAAATCGTGCACCTATCTTGCGTCAAGATTAGCAGTATCTCCAAACGGACTGACTCGAGCTTCCACTTGAGCCTCGTCACCTAGGAGTACCATTAGGTACGTCCAAAATGATTTCTAACCCTATGGTAAGTTTGGCACAAACCGTGCAACTATCTTGCATCAAGATTAGCACTATCTCCAAACAGAATGAAACAAACATCCACTTGAGTCTCGTCACCTAGGAGTACCATCAGGTGCGTCCAAAATGATTTCTGAGCCTATGGTATGTTTGGCGCAAACCACACACCTATCTTGCAACGACACTAACGTTGTCTCCAAACGGACCGAAACGAGATTCCACATGGCCCACGTCACCAAGGAGTTCCATCGAGTGCGTCCAAAGCGATTTCTAAGACTATGGTAAGTTCGGCGCAAACCGTGCACCTATCTTGCGTCAAGGTTAGCACTATCTCCAAAGGAACTGAATCAAGCTTCCACTTAAGCCTCATCACCATGGAGTATCATTGGGTGCATCCAGAAAGGTTTTAAGCCCGTGGTACGTTTGGCGCAAACTGTGCACCTATCATGCACCGACACTAACACTGTCTCCAAACAGACCGAAACAAGATTCCACATGACCCAAGTCGCCTAGGGGTTACATCGGGTCCATCCGAAATGATTTTTGAGCCTGTGATACGTTCGGCGCAAAGCGTGCACCTATCTTGCATCATGATTAGCACTATCTCCATATGGACTGAAACGAGCCTCCACTTGAGCTTGTCACCTACGAGTACCATCGCGGGCGTCCAAAACGATTCTGAGCCCGTTGTACGTTTGGCGCAAACCGTGCACCTGGCTTGCACTGACACTAACACTGTCTCCAAACAGACCAAAACGAGATTCTAGTTGCCCACGTCACCTAGGACTTCCATCAGTTGCATACAAAATGATTTCTAAGCCTATGGTACATTCAGCGCAAATCGTGGACCTATCTTGCACCGACTAACACTGTCTCCGAACGGAATGAAACGAGCATCCACTTGAGCATCGTGATCAAGGGTACCATAGGGTGCGTCCCAAATGATTTCTAAGCCTATGGTACGTTTGGCGCAAACCATGCACCTATCTTGCACCGACACTAACACTGTCTCTAAACAGTCCAAAACAAGATTCGACATGCCCACGTCACCTAGGACTTCCATCGGGTGTGTCCAAAATGATTCCTGAGCCTGTGGTATGTTCAACACAAATCGTGCACCCATCTTTCGTCAAGATTAGCACTATCTCCAAACGGAATGAAACGAGCACCCACTTGAGCCTCATCACCTAGGAGTACCATCGGGTGCATCCAAAATGATTTTTGAGCCTACGATAAGTTTGGCGCAAACCATGCACCTATCTTGCATCGACACTAACACTCCAAACGGATCGAAACGAGATTCCACATGGCCCATGGCACCAAGGAGTTCCATCGGGTGCGTCCTAAATGATTTTCTGAGCCTATGGTACGTTCGGCGCAAACCATGCACCTATCTTGCCTCAATGTATGGACTGAGTCGAGGTTCCACTTGAGCCTCATCACCTAGGAGTATCATTGGGTGCATCCAAAATGATTTCTGAACCTATGGTACGTTTGGCACACACCGTGCACCTATCTTGCACGACACTAACACTATCTCCAAACAGACCTAAACGAGATTTCACATGACACAAGTCGCCTAGGAGTTACAACGGCAATCCAAAATGATTTTTGAGCCTGTGGTATGTCTGGCGCAAAGCATGCACCTATCTTGTGTCAAGATTAACACTATTTCCAAATGAAGTAAATCGAGCTTCCACTTGAGCCTCGTCACCTAGAAGTATTACTGGGTGCATCCAAAATGATTTTTGAGCCTATGGCACTTTTGGTGCAAATCGTGCACCTATCTTTCTACGACGCTAACACTATCTCAAAATGGACCAAAACGAGATTCCACAAGACCCACGTAACGTAGGTGCTCCATCGAGTGCATCCAAAACGATTTCTAAGCTTGTTGTACGTTCGGCGCAAATCGTGCACCTATCTTGCGTCAAGATTAGCAGTATCTCCAAACGGACTGACTCGAGCTTCCACTTGAGCCTCGTCACCTAGGAGTACCATTAGGTACGTCCAAAATGATTTCTAACCCTATGGTAAGTTTGGCACAAACCGTGCAACTATCTTGCATCAAGATTAGCACTATCTCCAAACAGAATGAAACAAACATCCACTTGAGTCTCGTCACCTAAGAGTACCATCAGGTGCGTCCAAAATGATTTTTGAGCCTATGGTACGTTTGGCGCAAACCACACACCTATCTTGCAACGACACTAACGTTGTCTCCAAACGGACCGAAACGAGATTCCACATGGCCCACGTCACCAAGGAGTTCCATCGAGTGCGTCCAAAGCGATTTCTAAGACTATGGTAAGTTCGGCGCAAACCGTGCACCTATCTTGCGTCAAGGTTAGCACTATCTCCAAAGGAACTGAATCAAGCTTCCACTTAAGCCTCATCACCATGGAGTATCATTGGGTGCATCCAGAAAGGTTTTAAGCCCGTGGTACGTTTGGCGCAAACTGTGCACCTATCTTGCACCGACACTAACACTGTCTCCAAACAGACCGAAACAAGATTCCACATGACCCAAGTCGCCTAGGAGTTACATCGGGTCCATCCGAAATGATTTTTGAGCCTGTGATATGTTCGGCGCAAAGCGTGCACCTATCTTGCATCATGATTAGCACTATCTCCATATGGACTGAAACGAGCTTCCACTTGAGCTTGTCACCTACGAGTACCATCGCGGGCATCCAAAACGATTCTGAGCCCGTTGTACGTTTGGCGCAAACCGTGCACCTGTCTTGCACTGACACTAACACTGTCTCCAAACAGACCAAAACGAGATTCTAGTTGCCCACGTCACCTAGGACTTCCATCAGTTGCATACAAAATGATTTCTAAGCCTATGGTACATTCAGCGCAAATCGTGGACCTATCTTGCACCGACTAACACTGTCTCCGAACGGAATGAAACGAGCATCCACTTGAGCATCGTGATCAAGGGTACCATAGGGTGCGTCCCAAATGATTTCTAAGCCTATGGTACGTTTGGCGCAAACCATGCACCTATCTTGCACCGACACTAACACTGTCTCTAAACAGTCCAAAACAAGATTCGACATGCCCACGTCACCTAGGACTTCCATCGGGTGTGTCCAAAATGATTCCTGAGCCTGTGGTATGTTCAACACAAATCGTGCACCCATCTTTCGTCAAGATTAGCACTATCTCCAAACGGAATGAAACGAGCACCCACTTGAGCCTCATCACCTAGGAGTACCATCGGGTGCATCCAAAATGATTTTTGAGCCTACGATAAGTTTGGCGCAAACCATGCACCTATCTTGCATCGACACTAACACTCCAAACGGATCGAAACGAGATTCCACATGGCCCATGGCACCAAGGAGTTCCATCGGGTGCGTCCTAAATGATTTTCTGAGCCTATGGTACGTTCGGCGCAAACCATGCACCTATCTTGCTTCAATGTATGGACTGAGTCGAGGTTCCACTTGAGCCTCATCACCTAGGAGTATCATTGGGTGCATCCAAAATGATTTCTGAACCTATGGTACGTTTGGCACACACCGTGCACCTATCTTGCACGACAATAACACTATCTCCAAACAGACCTAAATGAGATTTCACATGACACAAGTCGCCTAGGAGTTACAACGGGTGCATCCAAAATGATTTTTGAGCCTGTGGTATGTCTGGCGCAAAGCATGCACCTATCTTGTGTCAAGATTAACACTATTTCCAAATGAAGTAAATCGAGCTTCCACTTGAGCCTCGTCACCTAGAAGTATTACTGGGTGCATCCAAAATGATTTTTGAGCCTATGGCACTTTTGGTGCAAATCGTGCACCTATCTTTCTACGACGCTAACACTATCTCAAAATGGACCAAAATGAGATTCCACAAGACCCACGTAACGTAGGTGCTCCATCGAGTGCATCCAAAACGATTTCTAAGCTTGTTGTACGTTCGGCGCAAATCGTGCACCTATCTTGCGTCAAGATTAGCAGTATCTCCAAACGGACTGACTCGAGCTTCCACTTGAGCCTCGTCACCTAGGAGTACCATTAGGTACGTCCAAAATGATTTCTAACCCTATGGTAAGTTTGGCACAAACCGTGCAACTATCTTGCATCAAGATTAGCACTATCTCCAAACAGAATGAAACAAACATCCACTTGAGTCTCGACACCTAGGAGTACCATCAGGTGCGTCCAAAATGATTTTTGAGCCTATGGTACGTTTGGCGCAAACCACACACCTATCTTGCAACGACACTAACGTTGTCTCCAAACGGACCGAAACGAGATTCCACATGGCCCACGTCACCAAGGAGTTCCATCGAGTGCGTCCAAAGCGATTTCTAAGACTATGGTAAGTTCGGCGCAAACCGTGCACCTATCTTGCGTCAAGGTTAGCACTATCTCCAAAGGAACTGAATCAAGCTTCCACTTAAGCCTCATCACCATGGAGTATCATTGGGTGCATCCAGAAAGGTTTTAAGCCCGTGGTACGTTTGGCGCAAACTGTGCACCTATCTTGCACCGACACTAACACTGTCTCCAAACAGACCGAAACAAGATTCCACATGACCCAAGTCGCCTAGGAGTTACATCGGGTCCATCCGAAATGATTTTTGAGCCTGTGGTACATTCGGCGCAAAGCGTGCACCTATCTTGCATCATGATTAGCACTATCTCCATATGGACTGAAACGAGCTTCCACTTGAGCTTGTCACCTACGAGTACCATCGCGGGCGTCCAAAACGATTCTGAGCCCGTGGTACGTTTGGCGCAAACCGTGCACCTGTCTTGCACTGACACTAACACTGTCTCCAAACAGACCAAAACGAGATTCTAGTTGGCCACGTCACCTAGGACTTCCATCAGTTGCATACAAAATGATTTCTGAGCCTATGGTACGTTCAGCGCAAATCGTGGACCTATCTTGCACCGACTAACACTGTCTCTGAACGGAATGAAACGAGCATCCACTTGAGCCTCGTGATCAAGGGTACCATAGGGTGCGTCCCAAATGATTTCTAAGCCTATGGTACGTTTGGCGCAAACCATGCACCTATCTTGCACCGACACTAACACTGTCTCTAAACAGTCCAAAACAAGATTCGACATGCCCACGTCACCTAGGACTTCCATCGGGTGTGTCCAAAATGATAAATGAGCCCGTGGTATGTTCAACACAAATCGTGCACCCATCTTTCGTCAAGATTAGCACTATCTCCAAACGGAATGAAACGAGCACCCACTTGAGCCTCATCACCTAGGAGTACCATCGGGTGCATCCAAAATGATTTTTGAGCCTACGATAAGTTTGGCGCAAACCATGCACCTATCTTGCATCGACACTAACACTCCAAACGGATCGAAACGAGATTCCACATGGCCCATGGCACCAAGGAGTTCCATCGGGTGCGTCCTAAATGATTTTCTGAGCCTATGGTACGTTCGGCGCAAACCATGCACCTATCTTGCCTCAATGTATGGACTGAGTCGAGGTTCCACTTGAGCCTCATCACCTAGGAGTATCATTGGGTGCATCCAAAATGATTTCTGAACCTATGGTACGTTTGGCACACACCGTGCACCTATCTTGCACCGACACTAACACTATCTCCAAACAGACCTAAACGAGATTTCACATGACACAAGTCGCCTAGGAGTTACAACGGGTGCATCCAAAATGATTTTTGAGCCTGTGGTATGTCCGGCGCAAAGCATGCACCTATCTTGTGTCAAGATTAACACTATTTCCAAATGAAGTAAATCGAGCTTCCACTTGAGCCTCGTCACCTAGAAGTATTACTGGGTGCATCCAAAATGATTTCTGAGCCTATGGCACGTTTGGCGCAAACCGTGCACCTATCTTTCTACGACGCTAACACTATCTCAAAATGGACCAAAACGAGATTCCACAAGACCCACGTAACGTAGGTGCTCCATCGAGTGCATCCAAAATGATTTCTAAGCCTGTTGTACGTTCGGCGCAAATCGTGCACCTATCTTGCGTCAAGATTAGCAGTATCTCCAAACGGACTGACTCGAGCTTCCACTTGAGCCTCGTCACCTAGGAGTACCATTAGGTACGTCCAAAATGATTTCTAACCCTATGGTAAGTTTGGCACAAACCGTGCAACTATCTTGCATCAAGATTAGCACTATCTCCAAACAGAATGAAACAAACATCCACTTGAGTCTCGTCACCTAGGAGTACCATCAGGTGCGTCCAAAATGATTTCTGAGCCTATGGTACGTTTGGCGTAAACCACACACCTATCTTGCAACGACACTAACGTTGTCTCCAAACGGACCGAAACGAGATTCCACATGGCCCACGTCACCAAGGAGTTCCATCGAGTGCGTCCAAAGCGATTTCTAAGACTATGGTAAGTTCGGCGCAAACCGTGCACCTATCTTGCGTCAAGGTTAGCACTATCTCCAAAGGAACTGAATCAAGCTTCCACTTAAGCCTCATCACCATGGAGTATCATTGGGTGCATCCAGAAAGGTTTTAAGCCCGTGGTACGTTTGGCGCAAACTGTGCACCTATCTTGCACCGACACTAACACTGTCTCCAAACAGACCGAAACAAGATTCCACATGACCCAAGTCGCCTAGGAGTTACATCGGGTCCATCTGAAATGATTTTTGAGCCTGTGGTACGTTCGGCGCAAAGCGTGCACCTATCTTGCATCATGATTAGCACTATCTCCATATGGACTGAAACGAGCTTCCACTTGAGCTTGTCACCTACGAGTACCATCGCGGGCGTCCAAAACGATTCTGAGCCCGTGGTACGTTTGGCGCAAACCGTGCACCTGTCTTGCACTGACACTAACACTGTCTCCAAATAGACCAAAACGAGATTCTAGTTGGCCACGTCACCTAGGACTTCCATCAGTTGCATACAAAATGATTTCTGAGCCTATGGTACGTTCAGCGCAAATCGTGGACCTATCTTGCACCGACTAACACTGTCTCTGAACGGAATGAAACGAGCATCCACTTGAGCCTCGTGATCAAGGGTACCATAGGGTGCGTCCCAAATGATTTCTAAGCCTATGGTACGTTTGGCGCAAACCATGCACCTATCTTGCACCGACACTAACACTGTCTCTAAACAGTCCAAAACAAGATTCGACATGCCCACGTCACCTAGGACTTCCATCGGGTGTGTCCAAAATGATAAATGAGCCTGTGGTATGTTCAACACAAATCGTGCACCCATCTTTCGTCAAGATTAGCACTATCTCCAAACGGAATGAAACGAGCACCCACTTGAGCCTCATCACCTAGGAGTACCATCGGGTGCATCCAAAATGATTTTTGAGCCTACGATAAGTTTGGCGCAAACCATGCACCTATCTTGCATCGACACTAACACTCCAAACGGATCGAAACGAGATTCCACATGGCCCATGGCACCAAGGAGTTCCATCGGGTGCGTCCTAAATGATTTTCTGAGCCTATGGTACATTCGGCGCAAACCATGCACCTATCTTGCCTCAATGTATGGACTGAGTGGAGGTTCCACTTGAGCCTCATCACCTAGGAGTATCATTGGGTGCATCCAAAATGATTTCTGAACCTATGGTACGTTTGGCACACACCGTGCACCTATCTTGCACCGACACTAACACTATCTCCAAACAGACCTAAACGAGATTTCACATGACACAAGTCGCCTAGGAGTTACAACGGGTGCATCCAAAATGATTTTTGAGCCTGTGGTATGTCCGGCGCAAAGCATGCACCTATCTTGTGTCAAGATTAACACTATTTCCAAATGAAGTAAATCAAGCTTCCACTTGAGCCTCGTCACCTAGAAGTATTACTGGGTGCATCCAAAATGATTTCTGAGCCTATGGCACGTTTGGCGCAAACCGTGCACCTATCTTTCTACGATGCTAACACTATCTCAAAATGGACCAAAACAAGATTCCACAAGACCCACGTAACGTAGGTGCTCCATCGAGTGCATCCAAAACGATTTCTAAGCCTGTTGTACGTTCGGCGCAAATCGTGCACCTATCTTGCGTCAAGATTAGCAGTATCTCCAAACGGACTGACTCGAGCTTCCACTTGAGCCTCGTCACCTAGGAGTACCATTAGGTACGTCCAAAATGATTTCTAACCCTATGGTAAATTTGGCACAAACCGTGCAACTATCTTGCATCAAGATTAGCACTATCTCCAAACAGAATGAAACAAACATCCACTTGAGTCTCGTCATCTAGGAGTACCATCAGGTGCGTCCAAAATGATTTCTGAGCCTATGGTACGTTTGGCGCTGATGTGCACACGCCTATGCAACGCGTGTAGCAAGTTGTGTGGCCCGATCTTCTCGTAGGATCTGCGAACTTGATAACTTGTCAATGCGCGACCTAGTGAAGAGGCAGTGCACCGCGAGGCTGTCCACGCGACGAACTACCGAGACAATCACCCTTCCACGTACCGACGAAACAGCCCACGCAATCACGCCCTATAGACGTGAAGGCACAAACTGGGTGAACCGCAGTTCGGCGTTCTACAACTCCCTCAGGAATCGAAAGAACAAATGTTGCAAGCCTCTCAAGACTCACGCATAAACAAAACTCCACGAGTTTGTGTATTCTGAATTTAGCCAAAACAAGATCTGTCTTTTCATTGTCTAGTACAAGATATATATAGAGATAGGGGCGTTCAGCTTTGAGTAAATGGCAGCATGCGCATGCACTAGTGGATTTCGTGGCTGGTTTGCGTGTCTTTTCAGCTTCTGGAAGCAGTTACTAAAATGAGCATAACTCTTTATTGGGTAGTCCAAATAATGAGCCGTTTGATGGGCTGGAAAGTAGACTTGAAGACGCTTCCATCCACTTATAGTGCACCGTCTAACTCCTTGTATTCTGTCCGTGGTTATGCTTGGAATTCGTACCATGTGTCAGTCATCTAGCTTCTGGTTGCATTCCCATGCAAAAGTGATGAACCACCATTTTATTCATGCACACCATAGGCTTCTTGGTTCAGATGTCCAGAGGCTTGAATCCATCTTCATCCCATGCTGGTTCATACACTCCATCATTCCTAAGGACATTGGAACAAGAACTCAAAAGCAAAGGCTCATTCAACATAAACTGATTATTAAACATAAGGTTAGCGTTCACCTGAGAATGAATTTCCTTCTCCAATTGTTTAGCTCTACTTCTTGTAATTGGACCAGCTATATCAAGTGGAGTTTCATTTGAAGATGAGTGAATGCTAGGCATGTCCTCATTAGCCTCCCCCTCTTGAGAAGGAGTCGTCCTCGACTCAGGCTCACCAACAAATGGAAGCAAGTCTTTGACATTGAATGTTGGACTCACATTGGAATATTCAGGTGGCAGCTCAATTTTGTAAGCATTATCATTTATCTTTTGGAGAACCTTGAACGGACCATCACCCCTAGGAGATAACTTAGTCTTGCGATGTTGGGGAAAACGATCCTTGCGTAGATGTAACCACACAAGGTCTCCCGGCTGGAATGTAACCTTCTTCTTACCTTTGTTCGCCTGCTTTGCATATTGTGCTGATTTCTTCTCGATATTTTTCCTTGTCTCATCATGGAGTTTCTTGATAAAGTCTGATCTCTTTGATGCATCCATGTTAACTTGTTCCTGCAATGGTAAAGGAAAAAGATCCATGGGAGTATGCGGTTTAAACCCATAAACAATTTCAAATGGACAAAAGTTTGTTGTGGAATGGACTGCCCTGTTATAAGCAAATTCAATATGTGGAAGGCAGTCTTCCCACTGCTTCAAATTCTTTTTCAACACAGCACGCAACATGGTGGACAAGGTACGGTTGACAACTTCAGTTTGCCCATCGGTTTGCGGATGACAAGTGGTGGAAAATAACAACTTCGTACCAAGCTTAGCCCATAATGTCTTCCAAAAATAGCTTAGAAATTTTGTATCCCGGTCTGAAACAATAGTCCTGGGCACTCCATGTAAACGAACGATCTCCCTGAAAAACAAATCTGCAACGTGTGAAGCATCGTCGTTCTTATGACATGGAATAAAATGTGCCATTTTAGAGAATCGGTCAACAACAACAAAAATAGAATCCCTCCCCCTCTGAGACCGAGGTAAACCCAAAATAAAATCCATGGATATATCTTCCCAAGGTACATTCGGAACTGGTAATGGAGTATAAAGACCATGGGGGTTAAGGCGGGACTTAGCTTTCAAGCAGATTATGCAGCGTGCAACATGTCGCTGGACATCACGTCGCATATGTGGCCAAAAGAAATGATCGGAGAGCATGTCCAATGTCTTTTTGACGCCAAAATGACCAGCTAAGCCACCAGCATGTGCTTCCTGCAAAAGAACTTGACGAATCGAGCAGGCTGGAATGCAAAGTTTGTTAGTCCGAAATAAAAAATCATCATGCACATAATACTTGTCCCAGCCTTTTCCAGCAATGCAATGAGAGAAAGGTTCTTTAAAATCAGAATCAGCTGCATAGAGTGTTTTAATGGATTCCAAACCAAGCACTTTTGTATCTAATTGTGTAACCAAACCACATCTCCGTGATAAAGCATCGGCAACAATGTTATCTTTTCCATGCTTATGTTTTACAACATAGGGAAATGTTTCGATGAACTCAATCCATTTTGCATGTCTACGGTTCAGTTTGCCTTGACTTTTTAGATATTTCAAAGCTTCATGATCAGAATGGATGACAAATTCTTTAGGTAACAAGTAATGTTGCCAAACTTCCAAAACGCGAACTAAGGCATAAAGCTCTTTGTCATAAACCGAGTAATTCAGATGTGGACCATTTAGCTTTTCAGAAAAGTAGGCAACAGGTTTACCTTCTTGCAGCAGTACACCTCCTATGCCAATACCACTTGCATCACATTCGATCTCAAATGTCTTACCAAAATCAGGAAGTTGTAGCAGCGGTGCTTCACAAAGCTTTGTTTTTAGTGTGTGAAATGCTTGGTCTTCGTCATGGCCCCACGTGAATGGAACATCCTTCTTTGTGAGATTGTTAAGGGGTGCAGCGAGGGTGCTGAAATTTTTGACAAAACGCCTATAGAAACTTGCAAGACCGTGAAAGCTTCGAACTTGGCTCACATTTACCGGTGTAGGCCAATCCTTTATTGCTTTAACCTTCTCTTCATCAACCTGAATACTATATGCGGAAACAACAAAGCCAAGGAAAACAACACGGTCTGTGCAAAAGGTGCACTTAGCAATGTTGCCATACAATTTCTCTTCCCTCAAAACAGTAAGTACTTGACGGATATGATCAAGATGTTCATCAAATGATTTGCTATAGATCAGAATATCATCAAAATAAACAACTACAAACTTGCCAATGAAAGCTCGTAGAACATGGTTCATTAAGCGCATAAAAGTTGAAGGAGCATTTGTCAAGCCAAATGGCATCACAAGCCATTCATAGAGACCAATTTTAGTTTTAAACGTTGTTTTCCATTCATCACCAAGTTTCATGCGGATTTGATGATAGCCATTACGCAAATCAATCTTGGTGAAAATGATGGAACCACTCAATTCATCTAACATGTCATCAAGTCGTGGAATGGGATGGCGATATCGAACAGTTATAGCATTGATAGCACGACAATCAACACACATGCGCCAAGAGCCATCTTTCTTTGGAACTAAAAGAACGGGAACAGCACATGGTGATAAGGATTCACGAACATACCCTTTGTCCAAAAGCTCTTTTACCTGTCGCTGAATTTCCTTTGTCTCTGTGGGATTGGTGCGGTAGGCTGGACGATTTGGAAGAGAAGCACCAGGGACCAAGTCAATTTGATGCTCAATGCCGCGAAGTGGGGGAAGTCCAGCTGGTACTTCATCAGGAAAAACATCCTCAAAGTCCTGTAACAAATCAAGAACAACACTAGGCAGCGAGCTAGGTAAGTCGTTAGTGGAAAATAAAACCTCCTTGTACAGCAGTACAAAGAATGGGGCTGTGGTGTTTCTCACATCTCTCAAATCACTCCTGCTCACAAATAAGCACTCAGTTTGGTGTGGTTGTTTTAAAGTGGAATGAGGCTTTATGTGGCTGGATGGTTTAGAACTCTCTTCCTTACTAGTGTTGTGGGTCTCACTCAGTTTTCTTTTTTCAGATGCCTCTCTTTTCATGCGAGCCACATCTGAAGCATGTATCTCCTCTGGAGATAATGGAACAAGAACCACCTTCTTGTCATTGGCAAGGAAAGTGTATTTGTTAGACCGTCCAAAATGCACCGAATCCACATCAAATTGCCAGGGCCGACCAAGCAGTAAATGGCATGCTTGCATGGGGACAATATCACAATCAACCTCTCCATGATAATCACCAATAGAAAATGTTAAATGAATCATGGCTGAAACCTTAACTGTCCCGGAATTATTCAACCATTGCATATGGTATGGATGTGGATGGCGACGTGGCTGCAAACCAAGCTTCTCAACAAGCAAAGCACTAACAATATTATTGCAGCTCCCACCATCTATGATGAAACGGCACACTTGGCCTTTCACTTTGCATCGGGACTGAAACAAATTATGGCGTTGTCCTTGTTCAGCAGCAACAAACTGAGTGGAAAGAACTCTCCTAACCACCAAAGAAGGAGATGGTGTATTCATTGTAGAAGGCTCCAAATCAGGAAAATCAGCAAGCAACTCATCAAAATCAGCACTAGTAATCTCGTCAGAAGATGGAGAAGTAACATCTTGTAACATGTCATTGTGAGCAAAAGGTGGAATAGGTTGAATGGCTAAACAATTCAGACCTAGCTCAAATGTACCATCCTCAGCTGAATACTCACAAGTATCAAGATGTTGATCTGCAAATACATTGGTAAACTCTGCATCCTCTTCACTTTGAGAATCATAAGATCCATCAGCAAGTGCAATAATGGTACGTCGATTGGGACATTCAGCTTGTTTATGCCCATGACCACCACACTTAAAACATTCAATCTTACTTGTCTTCCTTGGAGCTGCAGTAGCAGAGGAGCTGGACTGATTAGAACTTACAGCTTTGCCTCTTGAATCAAAATGTTTGGCAGAAGTTGAAATTAAACGAGAAGTTGCATGAGATGAAGGTGTGTGCACCCCTGACCCATGCTGCTGTGAATGGCGCCATGGAGTAGAATTATTAGGAGCTGAAAATGAAGCACGGTTCTTATAGGATTCAGCAAGCTGCCTTTCTGCCCTTTTTGCAAAATGTAGCAATTCATTCATGGTGTTGTAATTAGTCATGTCCACCTTGTCTGCGATTGGTTTGTTAAGACCAACCAGAAATCGAGCCATAGTTGATTCCTCATCTTCAGTGATACCGGTACGAAGTAGACACATTTCCATTTCCTAAAAATATTCATCCACACTACGATGGCCTTGGACAAGACGTTTCAGCCTCAAATGTAGCTCACGAGAATAATGTGCAGGAACAAATCGCCGCCTCATTTCTCGTTTCATGTCATCCCAAGTAATACGATCATGTCCAACGCGGCGGAAATCAGCACACACTTGATTCCACCAAGTGATTGCATAACCTGTGAACTCAATGGCAGCAAGCTTTGCTTTCTTGACAGGAGGATAAGTATATAAATCAAAGATCTGATCAACCTTTGTCTCCCACTCAAAATAATCATCAGCACTTTCTTTTCCATTAAATTTTGGAATAGACACTTTCACTTTGCTTAACCCATCATCATCACGGCGACGACGGCGGTCACGATAACCATGATGGCCACCATGCTGGTGATCATCCATATCGGACAACATATCAGCATCACCATCATAATCTCCTCCACCTTGAATAGGAATGCGCCGAGCACGACCAAAATTAGGAAAACCAAGACCACGCCCGCCACGTCCACGGCCAGCGGGACGACGCACTGGCTCATCATCCTCCTCAATGTCATCATCCTCATTTGGTGGCGGTTCTCTACGTGGCATGTTGAGTTGGAGAGTTTGGAGCTGCTGCACCAAATCATGCATTTGTGTACGCAACTCCTGAAATTCCTCCACTGAAACAGCGGCACCATCTCCACGTCCTGCCATAGTAGTAAAGGGGGAAAAAAATAGGACAATATATATGTGGAATATATGTGGAATCACTGCCTCACCACTTACAAAACAAGTTCTTTCTCTCCCTGAAAAGAGCAAGAACCGTGGCTGTAATCTGTAGTGGAAGAGTGATTGTAACAGCGACGACGGTGCAACAACTCACGGTGCTTTTAAGTGGAGCTTGGTGGGGTAATATGTAAGTGGAATGCACTGAAATGTAGTGATGCAAAACCAAATAATAATCCAAGAACACAAGTCTAAGTTGCTGAATATAAAGGAAAAGATGTAAAAAGAAAGGAACAAGATGTAGGAAGTGGATAGATGAACACCAATTTGCACCAACCGTAACTTGTTGCTGCCCAAACCCCTTTTGTGTGCTGAACACAATTCTCTTTTGTTTCTTTTCTTTCCTTTTTTTTGTTTTTTTTGGAACAAGAACTCGGTGTTTTCAGTTCTTCTTTTAACCTTTGTGACAAATGCAGCACAACTTTCAACTAAAGGGGCTCATAAGGATCACTAAGACGGATGGCGCAGAACAAAAACAAGAAACTCGGTTGGGGAATATGTGGCGGAAAGAAAACAAGGGTGGGACGGGTGGGTTTTATATATATATATGCAGCAAGCAAAGACGATCAGATCAAGGGTGGGATGGTTGGTACATGCAGCAAACGATTTGATGATTAGAACAAAGATAACAACTAGAACGATGTGGAAAAGAAAATTCAGCAACTAGACAAATCTTAAAGGATTAAAACTCGATAAAGCAAACTACAAAATCAGTAGCACGTATGAATTTGGGCTGTAGGTTTTTTTTTTGGCTATCAGTGGACAATAGGTATTTAAACTCTATCCTACCAAAAACAAGAACAATCCTACTGAGGAAACAGAGGCTTTGATACCAGATGATGTGCACACGCCTATGCAACGCGTGTAGCAAGTTGTGTGGCCCGATCTTCTCGTAGGATCTGCGAACTTGATAACTTGTCAATGCGTGACCTGGTGAAGAGGCAGTGCACCGCGAGGCTGTCCACGTGACGAACTACCGAGACAATCACCCTTCCACGTACTGACGAAACAGCCCACGCAATCACGCCCTATAGACGTGAAGGCACAAACTGGGTGAACCGCAGTTCGGCGTTCTACAACTCCCTCAGGAATCGAAAGAACAAATGTTGCAAGCCTCTCAAGACTCACGCATAAACAAAACTCCACGAGTTTGTGTATTCTGAATTTAGCCAAAACAAGATCTGTCTTTTCATTGTCTAGTACAAGATATATATAGAGATAGGGGCGTTCAGCTTTGAGTAAATGGCAGCATGCGCATGCACTAGTGGATTTCGTGGCTGGTTTGCGTGTCTTTTCAGCTTCTGGAAGCAGTTACTAAAATGAGCATAACTCTTTATTGGGTAGTCCAAATAATGAGCCGTTTGATGGGCTGGAAAGTAGACTTGAAGACGCTTCCATCCACTTATAGAGCACCGTCTAACTCCTTGTATTCTGTCCGTGGTTATGCTTGGAATTCGTACCATGTGTCAGTCATCTAGCTTCTGGTTGCATTCCCATGCAAAAGTGATGAACCACCATTTTATTCATGCACACCATAGGCTTCTTGGTTCAGATGTCCAGAGGCTTGAATCCATCTTCATCCCATGCTGGTTCATACACTCCATCATTCCTAAGGACATTGGAACAAGAACTCAAAAGCAAAGGCTCATTCAACATAAACTGATTATTAAACATAAGGTTAGCGTTCACCTGAGAATGAATTTCCTTCTCCAATTGTTTAGCTCTACTTCTTGTAATTGGACCAGCTATATCAAGTGGAGTTTCATTTGAAGATGAGTGAATGCTAGGCATGTCCTCATTAGCCTCCCCCTCTTGAGAAGGAGTCGTCCTCGACTCAGGCTCACCAACAAATGGAAGCAAGTCTTTGACATTGAATGTTGGACTCACATTGGAATATTCAGGTGGCAGCTCAATTTTGTAAGCATTATCATTTATCTTTTGGAGAACCTTGAACGGACCATCACCCCTAGGAGATAACTTAGTCTTGCGATGTTGGGGAAAACGATCCTTGCGTAGATGTAACCACACAAGGTCTCCCGGCTGGAATGTAACCTTCTTCTTACCTTTGTTCGCCTGCTTTGCATATTGTGCTGATTTCTTCTCGATATTTTTCCTTGTCTCATCATGGAGTTTCTTGATAAAGTCTGATCTCTTTGATGCATCCATGTTAACTTGTTCCTGCAATGGTAAAGGAAAAAGATCCATGGGAGTATGCGGTTTAAACCCATAAACAATTTCAAATGGACAAAAGTTTGTTGTGGAATGGACTGCCCTGTTATAAGCAAATTCAATATGTGGAAGGCAGTCTTCCCACTGCTTCAAATTCTTTTTCAACACAGCACGCAACATGGTGGACAAGGTACGGTTGACAACTTCAGTTTGCCCATCGGTTTGCGGATGACAAGTGGTGGAAAATAACAACTTCGTACCAAGCTTAGCCCATAATGTCTTCCAAAAATAGCTTAGAAATTTTGTATCCCGGTCTGAAACAATAGTCCTGGGCACTCCATGTAAACGAACGATCTCCCTGAAAAACAAATCTGCAACGTGTGAAGCATCGTCGTTCTTATGACATGGAATAAAATGTGCCATTTTAGAGAATCGGTCAACAACAACAAAAATAGAATCCCTCCCCCTCTGAGACCGAGGTAAACCCAAAATAAAATCCATGGATATATCTTCCCAAGGTACATTCGGAACTGGTAATGGAGTATAAAGACCATGGGGGTTAAGGCGGGACTTAGCTTTCAAGCAGATTATGCAGCGTGCAACATGTCGCTGGACATCACGTCGCATATGTGGCCAAAAGAAATGATCGGAGAGCATGTCCAATGTCTTTTTGACGCCAAAATGACCAGCTAAGCCACCAGCATGTGCTTCCTGCAAAAGAACTTGACGAATCGAGCAGGCTGGAATGCAAAGTTTGTTAGTCCGAAATAAAAAATCATCATGCACATAATACTTGTCCCAGCCTTTTCCAGCAATGCAATGAGAGAAAGGTTCTTTAAAATCAGAATCAGCTGCATAGAGTGTTTTAATGGATTCCAAACCAAGCACTTTTGTATCTAATTGTGTAACCAAACCACATCTCCGTGATAAAGCATCGGCAACAATGTTATCTTTTCCATGCTTATGTTTTACAACATAGGGAAATGTTTCGATGAACTCAATCCATTTTGCATGTCTACGGTTCAGTTTGCCTTGACTTTTTAGATATTTCAAAGCTTCATGATCAGAATGGATGACAAATTCTTTAGGTAACAAGTAATGTTGCCAAACTTCCAAAACGCGAACTAAGGCATAAAGCTCTTTGTCATAAACCGAGTAATTCAGATGTGGACCATTTAGCTTTTCAGAAAAGTAGGCAACAGGTTTACCTTCTTGCAGCAGTACACCTCCTATGCCAATACCACTTGCATCACATTCGATCTCAAATGTCTTACCAAAATCAGGAAGTTGTAGCAGCGGTGCTTCACAAAGCTTTGTTTTTAGTGTGTGAAATGCTTGGTCTTCGTCATGGCCCCACGTGAATGGAACATCCTTCTTTGTGAGATTGTTAAGGGGTGCAGCGAGGGTGCTGAAATTTTTGACAAAACGCCTATAGAAACTTGCAAGACCGTGAAAGCTTCGAACTTGGCTCACATTTACCGGTGTAGGCCAATCCTTTATTGCTTTAACCTTCTCTTCATCAACCTGAATACTATATGCGGAAACAACAAAGCCAAGGAAAACAACACGGTCTGTGCAAAAGGTGCACTTAGCAATGTTGCCATACAATTTCTCTTCCCTCAAAACAGTAAGTACTTGACGGATATGATCAAGATGTTCATCAAATGATTTGCTATAGATCAGAATATCATCAAAATAAACAACTACAAACTTGCCAATGAAGTAAATCAAGCTTCCACTTGAGCCTCGTCACCTAGAAGTATTACTGGGTGCATCCAAAATGATTTCTGAGCCTATGGCACGTTTGGCGCAAACCGTGCACCTATCTTTCTACGACGCTAACACTATCTCAAAATGGACCAAAACGAGATTCCACAAGACCCACGTAACGTAGGTGCTCCATCGAGTGCATCCAAAATGATTTCTAAGCCTGTTGTACGTTCGGCGCAAATCGTGCACCTATCTTGCGTCAAGATTAGCAGTATCTCCAAACGGACTGACTCGAGCTTCCACTTGAGCCTCGTCACCTAGGAGTACCATTAGGTACGTCCAAAATGATTTCTAACCCTATGGTAAGTTTGGCACAAACCGTGCAACTATCTTGCATCAAGATTAGCACTATCTCCAAACAGAATGAAACAAACATCCACTTGAGTCTCGTCACCTAGGAGTACCATCAGGTGCGTCCAAAATGATTTCTGAGCCTATGGTACATTTGGCGCTGATGTGCACACGCCTATGCAACGCGTGTAGCAAGTTGTGTGGCCCGATCTTCTCGTAGGATCTGCGAACTTGATAACTTGTCAATGCGTGACCTGGTGAAGAGGCAGTGCACCGCGAGGCTGTCCACGCGACGAACTACCGAGACAATCACCCTTCCACATACCGACGAAACAGCCCACGCAATCACGCCCTATAGACGTGAAGGCACAAACTGGGTGAACCGCAGTTCGGCGTTCTACAACTCCCTCAGGAATCGAAAGAACAAATGTTGCAAGCCTCTCAAGACTCACGCATAAACAAAACTCCACGAGTTTGTGTATTCTGAATTTAGCCAAAACAAGATCTGTCTTTTCATTGTCTAGTACAAGATATATATAGAGATAGGGGCGTTCAGCTTTGAGTAAATGGCAGCATGCGCATGCACTAGTGGATTTCGTGGCTGGTTCGCGTGTCTTTTCAGCTTCTGGAAGCAGTTACTAAAATGAGCATAACTCTTTATTGGGTAGTCCAAATAATGAGCCGTTTGATGGGCTGGAAAGTAGACTTGAAGACGCTTCCATCCACTTATAGAGCACCGTCTAACTCCTTGTATTCTGTCCGTGGTTATGCTTGGAATTCGTACCATGTGTCAGTCATCTAGCTTCTGGTTGCATTCCCATGCAAAAGTGATGAACCACCATTTTATTCATGCACACCATAGGCTTCTTGGTTCAGATGTCCAGAGGCTTGAATCCATCTTCATCCCATGCTGGTTCATACACTCCATCATTCCTAAGGACATTGGAACAGGAACTCAAAAGCAAAGGCTCATTCAACATAAACTGATTATTAAACATAAGGTTAGCGTTCACCTGAGAATGAATTTCCTTCTCCAATTGTTTAGCTCTACTTCTTGTAATTGGACCAGCTATATCAAGTGGAGTTTCATTTGAAGATGAGTGAATGCTAGGCATGTCCTCATTAGGCGCAAACCACACACCTATCTTGCAACGACACTAACGTTGTCTCCAAACGGACCGAAACGAGATTCCACATGGCCCACGTCACCAAGGAGTTCCATCGAGTGCGTCCAAAGCGATTTCTAAGACTATGGTAAGTTCGGCGCAAACCGTGCACCTATCTTGCATCAAGGTTAGCACTATCTACAAAGGAACTGAATCAAGCTTCCACTTAAGCCTCATCACCATGGAGTATCATTGGGTGCATCCAGAAAGGTTTTAAGCCCGTGGTACGTTTGGCGCAAACTGTGCACCTATCTTGCACCGACACTAACACTGTCTCCAAACAGACCGAAACAAGATTCCACATGACCCAAGTCGCCTAGGAGTTACATCGGGTCCATCCGAAATGATTTTTGAGCCTGTGGTACGTTCGGCGCAAAGCGTGCACCTATCTTGCATCATGATTAGCACTATCTCCATATGGACTGAAACGAGCTTCCACTTGAGCTTGTCACCTACGAGTACCATCGCAGGCGTCCAAAACGATTCTGAGCCCGTGGTACGTTTGGCGCAAACCGTGCACCTGTCTTGCACTGACACTAACATTGTCTCCAAACAGACCAAAACGAGATTCTAGTTGGCCACGTCACCTAGGACTTCCATCAGTTGCATACAAAATGATTTCTGAGCCTATGGTACGTTCAGCACAAATCGTGGACCTATCTTGCACCGACTAACACTGTCTCCGAACGGAATGAAACGAGCATCCACTTGAGCCTCGTGATCAAGGGTACCATAGGGTGCGTCCCAAATGATTTCTAAGCCTATGGTACGTTTGGCGCAAACCATGCACCTATCTTGCACCGACACTAACACTGTCTCTAAACAGTCCAAAACAAGATTCGACATGCCCACGTCACCTAGGACTTCCATCGGGTGTGTCCAAAATGATTCCTGAGCCTGTGGTATGTTCAACACAAATCGTGCACCCATCTTTCGTCAAGATTAGCACTATCTCCAAACGGAATGAAACGAGCACCCACTTGAGCCTCATCACCTAGGAGTACCATCGGGTGCATCCAAAATGATTTTTGAGCCTACGATAAGTTTGGCGCAAACCATGCACCTATCTTGCATCGACACTAACACTCCAAACGGATCGAAACGAGATTCCACATGGCCCATGGCACCAAGGAGTTCCATCGGGTGCGTCCTAAATGATTTTCTGAGCCTATGGTACATTCGGCGCAAACCATGCACCTATCTTGCCTCAATGTATGGACTGAGTGGAGGTTCCACTTGAGCCTCATCACCTAGGAGTATCATTGGGTGCATCCAAAATGATTTCTGAACCTATGGTACGTTTGGCACACACCGTGCACCTATCTTGCACCGACACTAACACTATCTCCAAACAGACCTAAATGAGATTTCACATGACACAAGTCGCCTAGGAGTTACAACGGGTGCATCCAAAATGATTTTTGAGCCTGTGGTATGTCCGGCACAAAGCATGCACCTATCTTGTGTCAAGATTAACACTATTTCCAAATGAAGTAAATCAAGCTTCCACTTGAGCCTCGTCACCTAGAAGTATTACTGGGTGCATCCAAAATGATTTCTGAGCCTATGGCACGTTTGGCGCAAACCGTGCACCTATCTTTCTACGACGCTAACACTATCTCAAAATGGACCAAAACGAGATTCCACAAGACCCACGTAACGTAGGTGCTCCATCGAGTGCATCCAAAATGATTTCTAAGCCTGTTGTACGTTCGGCGCAAATCGTGCACCTATCTTGCGTCAAGATTAGCAGTATCTCCAAACGGACTGACTCGAGCTTCCACTTGAGCCTCGTCACCTAGGAGTACCATTAGGTACGTCCAAAATGATTTCTAACCCTATGGTAAGTTTGGCACAAACCGTGCAACTATCTTGCATCAAGATTAGCACTATCTCCAAACAGAATGAAACAAACATCCACTTGAGTCTCGTCACCTAGGAGTACCATCAGGTGCGTCCAAAATGATTTCTGAGCCTATGGTACGTTTGGCGCTGATGTGCACACGCCTATGCAACGCGTGTAGCAAGTTGTGTGGCCCGATCTTCTCGTAGGATCTGCGAACTTGATAACTTGTCAATGCGTGACCTGGTGAAGAGGCAGTGCACCGCGAGGCTGTCCACGCGACGAACTACCGAGACAATCACCCTTCCACGTACCGACGAAACAGCCCACGCAATCACGCCCTATAGACGTGAAGGCACAAACTGGGTGAACCGCAGTTCGGCGTTCTACAACTCCCTCAGGAATCGAAAGAACAAATGTTGCAAGCCTCTCAAGACTCACGCATAAACAAAACTCCACGAGTTTGTGTATTCTGAATTTAGCCAAAACAAGATCTGTCTTTTCATTGTCTAGTACAAGATATATATAGAGATAGGGGCGTTCAGCTTTGAGTAAATGGCAGCATGCGCATGCACTAGTGGATTTCGTGGCTGGTTCGCGTGTCTTTTCAGCTTCTGGAAGCAGTTACTAAAATGAGCATAACTCTTTATTGGGTAGTCCAAATAATGAGCCGTTTGATGGGCTGGAAAGTAGACTTGAAGACGCTTCCATCCACTTATAGAGCACCGTCTAACTCCTTGTATTCTGTCCGTGGTTATGCTTGGAATTCGTACCATGTGTCAGTCATCTAGCTTCTGGTTGCATTCCCATGCAAAAGTGATGAACCACCATTTTATTCATGCACACCATAGGCTTCTTGGTTCAGATGTCCAGAGGCTTGAATCCATCTTCATCCCATGCTGGTTCATACACTCCATCATTCCTAAGGACATTGGAACAAGAACTCAAAAGCAAAGGCTCATTCAACATAAACTGATTATTAAACATAAGGTTAGCGTTCACCTGAGAATGAATTTCCTTCTCCAATTGTTTAGCTCTACTTCTTGTAATTGGACCAGCTATATCAAGTGGAGTTTCATTTGAAGATGAGTGAATGCTAGGCATGTCCTCATTAGCCTCCCCCTCTTGAGAAGGAGTCGTCCTCGACTCAGGCTCACCAACAAATGGAAGCAAGTCTTTGACATTGAATGTTGGACTCACATTGGAATATTCAGGTGGCAGCTCAATTTTGTAAGCATTATCATTTATCTTTTGGAGAACCTTGAACGGACCATCACCCCTAGGAGATAACTTAGTCTTGCGATGTTGGGGAAAACGATCCTTGCGTAGATGTAACCACACAAGGTCTCCCGGCTGGAATGTAACCTTCTTCTTACCTTTGTTCGCCTGCTTTGCATATTGTGCTGATTTCTTCTCGATATTTTTCCTTGTCTCATCATGGAGTTTCTTGATAAAGTCTGATCTCTTTGATGCATCCATGTTAACTTGTTCCTGCAATGGTAAAGGAAAAAGATCCATGGGAGTATGCGGTTTAAACCCATAAACAATTTCAAATGGACAAAAGTTTGTTGTGGAATGGACTGCCCTGTTATAAGCAAATTCAATATGTGGAAGGCAGTCTTCCCACTGCTTCAAATTCTTTTTCAACACAGCACGCAACATGGTGGACAAGGTACGGTTGACAACTTCAGTTTGCCCATCGGTTTGCGGATGACAAGTGGTGGAAAATAACAACTTCGTACCAAGCTTAGCCCATAATGTCTTCCAAAAATAGCTTAGAAATTTTGTATCCCGGTCTGAAACAATAGTCCTGGGCACTCCATGTAAACGAACGATCTCCCTGAAAAACAAATCTGCAACGTGTGAAGCATCGTCGTTCTTATGACATGGAATAAAATGTGCCATTTTAGAGAATCGGTCAACAACAACAAAAATAGAATCCCTCCCCCTCTGAGACCGAGGTAAACCCAAAATAAAATCCATGGATATATCTTCCCAAGGTACATTCGGAACTGGTAATGGAGTATAAAGACCATGGGGGTTAAGGCGGGACTTAGCTTTCAAGCAGATTATGCAGCGTGCAACATGTCGCTGGACATCACGTCGCATATGTGGCCAAAAGAAATGATCGGAGAGCATGTCCAATGTCTTTTTGACGCCAAAATGACCAGCTAAGCCACCAGCATGTGCTTCCTGCAAAAGAACTTGACGAATCGAGCAGGCTGGAATGCAAAGTTTGTTAGTCCGAAATAAAAAATCATCATGCACATAATACTTGTCCCAGCCTTTTCCAGCAATGCAATGAGAGAAAGGTTCTTTAAAATCAGAATCAGCTGCATAGAGTGTTTTAATGGATTCCAAACCAAGCACTTTTGTATCTAATTGTGTAACCAAACCACATCTCCGTGATAAAGCATCGGCAACAATGTTATCTTTTCCATGCTTATGTTTTACAACATAGGGAAATGTTTCGATGAACTCAATCCATTTTGCATGTCTACGGTTCAGTTTGCCTTGACTTTTTAGATATTTCAAAGCTTCATGATCAGAATGGATGACAAATTCTTTAGGTAACAAGTAATGTTGCCAAACTTCCAAAACGCGAACTAAGGCATAAAGCTCTTTGTCATAAACCGAGTAATTCAGATGTGGACCATTTAGCTTTTCAGAAAAGTAGGCAACAGGTTTACCTTCTTGCAGCAGTACACCTCCTATGCCAATACCACTTGCATCACATTCGATCTCAAATGTCTTACCAAAATCAGGAAGTTGTAGCAGCGGTGCTTCACAAAGCTTTGTTTTTAGTGTGTGAAATGCTTGGTCTTCGTCATGGCCCCACGTGAATGGAACATCCTTCTTTGTGAGATTGTTAAGGGGTGCAGCGAGGGTGCTGAAATTTTTGACAAAACGCCTATAGAAACTTGCAAGACCGTGAAAGCTTCGAACTTGGCTCACATTTACCGGTGTAGGCCAATCCTTTATTGCTTTAACCTTCTCTTCATCAACCTGAATACTATATGCGGAAACAACAAAGCCAAGGAAAACAACACGGTCTGTGCAAAAGGTGCACTTAGCAATGTTGCCATACAATTTCTCTTCCCTCAAAACAGTAAGTACTTGACGGATATGATCAAGATGTTCATCAAATGATTTGCTATAGATCAGAATATCATCAAAATAAACAACTACAAACTTGCCAATGAAGTAAATCAAGCTTCCACTTGAGCCTCGTCACCTAGAAGTATTACTGGGTGCATCCAAAATGATTTCTGAGCCTATGGCACGTTTGGCGCAAACCGTGCACCTATCTTTCTACGACGCTAACACTATCTCAAAATGGACCAAAACGAGATTCCACAAGACCCACGTAACGTAGGTGCTCCATCGAGTGCATCCAAAATGATTTCTAAGCCTGTTGTACGTTCGGCGCAAATCGTGCACCTATCTTGCGTCAAGATTAGCAGTATCTCCAAACGGACTGACTCGAGCTTCCACTTGAGCCTCGTCACCTAGGAGTACCATTAGGTACGTCCAAAATGATTTCTAACCCTATGGTAAGTTTGGCACAAACCGTGCAACTATCTTGCATCAAGATTAGCACTATCTCCAAACAGAATGAAACAAACATCCACTTGAGTCTCGTCACCTAGGAGTACCATCAGGTGCGTCCAAAATGATTTCTGAGCCTATGGTACGTTTGGCGCTGATGTGCACACGCCTATGCAACGCGTGTAGCAAGTTGTGTGGCCCGATCTTCTCGTAGGATCTGCGAACTTGATAACTTGTCAATGCGTGACCTGGTGAAGAGGCAGTGCACCGCGAGGCTGTCCACGCGACGAACTACCGAGACAATCACCCTTCCACGTACCGACGAAACAGCCCACGCAATCACGCCCTATAGACGTGAAGGCACAAACTGGGTGAACCGCAGTTCGGCGTTCTACAACTCCCTCAGGAATCGAAAGAACAAATGTTGCAAGCCTCTCAAGACTCACGCATAAACAAAACTCCACGAGTTTGTGTATTCTGAATTTAGCCAAAACAAGATCTGTCTTTTCATTGTCTAGTACAAGATATATATAGAGATAGGGGCGTTCAGCTTTGAGTAAATGGCAGCATGCGCATGCACTAGTGGATTTCGTGGCTGGTTCGCGTGTCTTTTCAGCTTCTGGAAGCAGTTACTAAAATGAGCATAACTCTTTATTGGGTAGTCCAAATAATGAGCCGTTTGATGGGCTGGAAAGTAGACTTGAAGACGCTTCCATCCACTTATAGAGCACCGTCTAACTCCTTGTATTCTGTCCGTGGTTATGCTTGGAATTCGTACCATATGTCAGTCATCTAGCTTCTGGTTGCATTCCCATGCAAAAGTGATGAACCACCATTTTATTCATGCACACCATAGGCTTCTTGGTTCAGATGTCCAGAGGCTTGAATCCATCTTCATCCCATGCTGGTTCATACACTCCATCATTCCTAAGGACATTGGAACAGGAACTCAAAAGCAAAGGCTCATTCAACATAAACTGATTATTAAACATAAGGTTAGCGTTCACCTGAGAATGAATTTCCTTCTCCAATTGTTTAGCTCTACTTCTTGTAATTGGACCAGCTATATCAAGTGGAGTTTCATTTGAAGATGAGTGAATGCTAGGCATGTCCTTATTAGGCGCAAACCACACACCTATCTTGCAACGACACTAACGTTGTCTCCAAACGGACCGAAACGAGATTCCACCTGGCCCACGTCACCAAGGAGTTCCATCGAGTGCGTCCAAAGCGATTTCTAAGACTATGGTAAGTTCGGCGCAAACCGTGCACCTATCTTGCATCAAGGTTAGCACTATCTACAAAGGAACTGAATCAAGCTTCCACTTAAGCCTCATCACCATGGAGTATCATTGGGTGCATCCAGAAAGGTTTTAAGCCCGTGGTACGTTTGGCGCAAACTGTGCACCTATCTTGCACCGACACTAACACTGTCTCCAAACAGACCGAAACAAGATTCCACATGACCCAAGTCGCCTAGGAGTTACATCGGGTCCATCCGAAACGATTTTTGAGCCTGTGGTACGTTCGGCGCAAAGCGTGCACCTATCTTGCATCATGATTAGCACTATCTCCATATGGACTGAAACGAGCTTCCACTTGAGCTTGTCACCTACGAGTACCATCGCAGGCGTCCAAAACGATTCTGAGCCCGTGGTACGTTTGGCGCAAACCGTGCACCTGTCTTGCACTGACACTAACACTGTCTCCAAACAGACCAAAACGAGATTCTAGTTGGCCACGTCACCTAGGACTTCCATCAGTTGCATACAAAATGATTTCTGAGCCTATGGTACGTTCAGCACAAATCGTGGACCTATCTTGCACCGACTAACACTGTCTCCGAACGGAATGAAACGAGCATCCACTTGAGCCTCGTGATCAAGGGTACCATAGGGTGCGTCCCAAATGATTTCTAAGCCTATGGTACGTTTGGCGCAAACCATGCACCTATCTTGCACCGACACTAACACTGTCTCTAAACAGTCCAAAACAAGATTCGACATGCCCACGTCACCTAGGACTTCCATCGGGTGTGTCCAAAATGATTCCTGAGCCTGTGGTATGTTCAACACAAATCGTGCACCCATCTTTCGTCAAGATTAGCACTATCTCCAAACGGAATGAAACGAGCACCCACTTGAGCCTCATCACCTAGGAGTACCATCGGGTGCATCCAAAATGATTTTTGAGCCTACGATAAGTTTGGCGCAAACCATGCACCTATCTTGCATCGACACTAACACTCCAAACGGATCGACACGAGATTCCACATGGCCCATGGCACCAAGGAGTTCCATCGGGTGCGTCCTAAATGATTTTCTGAGCCTATGGTACGTTCGGCGCAAACCATGCACCTATCTTGCCTCAATGTATGGACTGAGTCGAGGTTCCACTTGAGCCTCATCACCTAGGAGTATCATTGGGTGCATCCAAAATGATTTCTGAACCTATGGTACGTTTGGCACACACCGTGCACCTATCTTGCACCGACACTAACAGTATCTCCAAACAGACCTAAACGAGATTTCACATGACACAAGTCGCCTAGGAGTTACAACGGGTGCATCCAAAATGATTTTTGAGAATGTGGTATGTCCGGCGCAAAGCATGCACCTATCTTGTGTCAAGATTAACACTATTTCCAAATGAAGTAAATCGAGCTTCCACTTGAGCCTCGTCACCTAGAAGTATTACTGGGTGCATCCAAAATGATTTCTGAGCCTATGGCACGTTTGGCGCAAACCGTGCACCTATCTTTCTACGACGCTAACACTATCTCAAAATGGACCAAAACGAGATTCCACAAGACCCACGTAACGTAGGTGCTCCATCGAGTGCATCCAAAATGATTTCTAAGCCTGTTGTACGTTCGGCGCAAATCGTGCACCTATCTTGCGTCAAGATTAGCAGTATCTCCAAACGGACTGACTCGAGCTTCCACTTGAGCCTCGTCACCTAGGAGTACCATTAGGTACGTCCAAAATGATTTCTAACCCTATGGTAAGTTTGGCACAAACCGTGCAACTATCTTGCATCAAGATGTGCACTATCTCCAAACAGAATGAAACAAACATCCACTTGAGTCTCGTCACCTAGGAGTACCATCAGGTGCGTCCAAAATGATTTCTGAGCCTATGGTACGTTTGGCGCAAACCACACACCTATCTTGCAACGACACTAATGTTGTCTCCAAACGGACCGAAAGGAGATTCCACATGGCCCACGTCACCAAGGAGTTCCATCGAGTGCGTCCAAAGCGATTTCTAAGACTATGGTAAGTTCGGCGCAAACCGTGCACCTATCTTGCGTCAAGGTCAGCACTATCTCCAAAGGAACTGAATCAAGCTTCCACTTAAGCCTCATCACCATGGAGTATCATTGGGTGCATCCAGAAAGGTTTTAAGCCCGTGGTACGTTTGGCGCAAACTGTGCACCTATCTTGCACCGACACTAACACTGTCTCCAAACAGACCGAAACAAGATTCCACATGACCCAAGTCGCCTAGGAGTTACATCGGGTCCATCCGAAATGATTTTTGAGCCTGTGGTACGTTCGGCGCAAAGCGTGCACCTATCTTGCATCATGATTAGCACTATCTCCATATGGACTGAAACGAGCTTCCACTTGAGCTTGTCACCTACGAGTACCATCGCGGGCGTCCAAAACGATTCTGAGCCCGTGGTACGTTTGGCGCAAACCGTGCACCTGTCTTGCACTGACACTAACACTGTCTCCAAACAGACCAAAACGAGATTCTAGTTGCCCACGTCACCTCGGACTTTTATCAGTTGCATACAAAATGATTTCTGAGCCTATGGTACGTTCAGCGCAAATCGTGGACCTATCTTGCACCGACTAACACTGTCTCCGAACGGAATGAAATGAGCATCCACTTGAGCCTCGTGATCAAGGGTACCATAGGGTGCGTCCCAAATGATTTCTAAGCCTATGGTACGTTTGGCGCAAACCATGCACCTATCTTGCACCGACACTAACACTATCTCTAAACAGTCCAAAACAAGATTCGACATGCCCACGTCACCTAGGACTTCCATCGGGTGTGTCCAAAATGATTCCTGAGCCTGTGGTATGTTCAACACAAATCGTGCACCCATCTTTTGTCAAGATTAGCACTATCTCCAAACGGAATGAAACGAGCACCCACTTGAGCCCCATCACCTAGGAGTACCATCGGGTGCATCCAAAATGATTTTTGAGCCTACGATAAGTTTGGCGCAAACCATGCACCTATCTTGCATCGACACTAACACTCCAAACGGATCGAAAAGAGATTCCACATGGCCCATGGCACCAAGGAGTTCCATCGGGTGCGTCCTAAATGATTTTCTGAGCCTATGGTACGTTCGGCGCAAACCATGCACCTATCTTGCCTCAATGTATGGACTGAGTGGAGGTTCCACTTGAGCCTCATCACCTAGGAGTACCATCGGGTGCATCCAAAATGATTTTTGAGCCTACGATAAGTTTGGCGCAAACCATGCACCTATCTTGCATCGACACTAACACTCCAAACGGATCGACACGAGATTCCACATGGCCCATGGCACCAAGGAGTTCCATCGGGTGCGTCCTAAATGATTTTCTGAGCCTATGGTACGTTCGGCGCAAACCATGCACCTATCTTGCCTCAATGTATGGACTGAGTCGAGGTTCCACTTGAGCCTCATCACCTAGGAGTATCATTGGGTGCATCCAAAATGATTTCTGAACCTATGGTACGTTTGGCACACACCGTGCACCTATCTTGCACCGACACTAACACTATCTCCAAACAGACCTAAACGAGATTTCACATGACACAAGTCGCCTAGGAGTTACAACAGGTGCATCCAAAATGATTTTTGAGCCTGTGGTATGTCCGGCGCAAAGCATGCACCTATCTTGTGTCAAGATTAACACTATTTCCAAATGAAGTAAATCGAGCTTCCACTTGAGCCTCGTCACCTAGAAGTATTACTGGGTGCATCCAAAATGATTTCTGAGCCTATGGCACGTTTGGCGCAAACCGTGCACCTATCTTTCTACGACGCTAACACTATCTCAAAATGGACCAAAACGAGATTCCACAAGACCCACGTAACGTAGGTGCTCCGTCGAGTGCATCCAAAATGATTTCTAAGCCTGTTGTACGTTCGGCGCAAAACGTGCACCTATCTTGCGTCAAGATTAGCAGTATCTCCAAACGGACTGACTCGAGCTTCCACTTGAGCCTCGTCACCTAGGAGTACCATTAGGTACGTCCAAAATGATTTCTAACCCTATGGTAAGTTTGGCACAAACCTTGCAACTATCTTGCATCAAGATTAGCACTATCTCCAAACAGAATGAAACAAACATCCACTTGAGTCTCGTCACCTAGGAGTACCATCAGGTGCGTCCAAAATGATTTCTGAGCCTATGGAACGTTTGGCGCAAACCACACACCTATCTTGCAACGACACTAACGTTGTCTCCAAACGGACCGAAACGAGATTCCACATGACCCACGTCACCAAGGAGTTCCATCGAGTGCGTCCAAAGCGATTTCTAAGACTATGGTAAGTTCGGCGCAAACCGTGCACCTATCTTGCGTCAAGGTTAGCACTATCTCCAAAGGAACTGAATCAAGCTTCCACTTAAGCCTCATCACCATGGAGTATCATTGGGTGCATCCAGAAAGGTTTTAAGCCCGTGGTATGTTTGGCACAAACTGTGCACCTATCTTGCACCGACACTAACACTGTCTCCAAACAGACCGAAACAAGATTCCACATGACCCAAGTCGCCTAGGAGTTACATCGGGTCCATCCGAAATGATTTTTGAGCCTGTGGTACGTTCAGCGCAAAGCGTGCACCTATCTTGCATCATGATTAGCACTATCTCCATATGGACTGAAACGAGCTTCCACTTGAGCTTGTCACCTACGAGTACCATCGCGGGCATCCAAAACGATTCTGAGCCCGTGGTACGTTTGGCGCAAACCGTGCACCTGTCTTGCACTGACACTAACACTGTCTCCAAACAGACCAAAACGAGATTCTAGTTGCCCACGTCACCTAGGACTTCCATCAGTTGCATACAAAATGATTTCTGAGCCTATGGTACGTTCAGCGCAAATCGTGGACCTATCTTGCACCGACTAACACTGTCTCCGAACGGAATGAAACGAGCATCCACTTGAGCCTCGTGATCAAGGGTACCATAGGGTGTGTCCCAAATGATTTCTAAGCCTATGGTACGTTTGGCGCAAACCATGCACCTATCTTGCACCGACACTAACACTGTCTCTAAACAGTCCAAAACAAGATTCGACATGCCCACGTCACCTAGGACTTCCATCGGGTGTGTCCAAAATGATTCCTGAGCCTGTGGTATGTTCAACACAAATCGTGCACCCATCTTTTGTCAAGATTAGCACTATCTCCAAACGGAATGAAACGAGCACCCACTTGAGCCCCATCACCTAGGAGTACCATCGGGTGCATCCAAAATGATTTTTGAGCCTACGATAAGTTTGGCGCAAACCATGCACCTATCTTGCATCGACACTAACACTCCAAACGGATCGAAAAGAGATTCCACATGGCCCATGGCACCAAGGAGTTCCATCGGGTGCGTCCTAAATGATTTTCTGAGCCTATGGTACGTTCAGCGCAAATCGTGGACCTATCTTGCACCGACTAACACTGTCTCCGAACGGAATGAAACGAGCATCCACTTGAGCCTCATGATCAAGGGTACCATAGGGTGCGTCCCAAATGATTTCTAAGCCTATGGTACGTTTGGCGCAAACCATGCACCTATCTTGCACCGACACTAACACTATCTCTAAACAGTCCAAAACAAGATTCGACATGCCCACGTCACCTAGGACTTCCATCGGGTGTGTCCAAAATGATTCCTGAGCCTGTGGTATGTTCAACACAAATCGTGCACCCATCTTTTGTCAAGATTAGCACTATCTCCAAACGGAATGAAACGAGCACCCACTTGAGCCCCATCACCTAGGAGTACCATCGGGTGCATCCAAAATGATTTTTGAGCCTACGATAAGTTTGGCGCAAACCATGCACCTATCTTGCATCGACACTAACACTCCAAACGGATCGAAACGAGATTCCACATGGCCCATGGCACCAAGGAGTTCCATCGGGTGCGTCCTAAATGATTTTCTGAGCCTATGGTACGTTCGGCGCAAACCATGCACCTATCTTGCCTCAATGTATGGACTGAGTGGAGGTTCCACTTGAGCCTCATCACCTAGGAGTATCATTGGGTGCATCCAAAATGATTTCTGAACCTATGGTACGTTTGGCACACACCGTGCACCTATCTTGCACCGACACTAACACTATCTCCAAACAGACCTAAACGAGATTTCACATGACACAAGTCGCCTAGGAGTTACAACAGGTGCATCCAAAATGATTTTTGAGCCTGTGGTATGTCCGGCGCAAAGCATGCACCTATCTTGTGTCAAGATTAACACTATTTCCAAATGAAGTAAATCGAGCTTCCACTTGAGCCTCGTCACCTAGAAGTATTACTGGGTGCATCCAAAATGATTTCTGAGCCTATGGCACGTTTGGCGCAAACCGTGCACCTATCTTTCTACGACGCTAACACTATCTCAAAATGGACCAAAACGAGATTCCACAAGACCCACGTAACGTAGGTGCTCCGTCGAGTGCATCCAAAACGATTTCTAAGCCTGTTGTACGTTCGGCGCAAATCGTGCACCTATCTTGCGTCAAGATTAGCAGTATCTCCAAACGGACTGACTCGAGCTTCCACTTGAGCCTCGTCACCTAGGAGTACCATTAGGTACGTCCAAAATGATTTCTAACCCTATGGTAAGTTTGGCACAAACCGTGCAACTATCTTGCATCAAGATTAGCACTATCTCCAAACAGAATGAAACAAACATCCACTTGAGTCTCGTCACCTAGGAGTACCATCAGGTGCGTCCAAAATGATTTCTGAGCCTATGGAACGTTTGGCGCAAACCACACACCTATCTTGCAACGACACTAACGTTGTCTCCAAACGGACCGAAACGAGATTCCACATGACCCACGTCACCAAGGAGTTCCATCGAGTGCGTCCAAAGCGATTTCTAAGACTATGGTAAGTTCGGCGCAAACCGTGCACCTATCTTGCGTCAAGGTTAGCACTATCTCCAAAGGAACTGAATCAAGCTTCCACTTAAGCCTCATCACCGTGGAGTATCATTGGGTTCATCCAGAAAGGTTTTAAGCCCGTGGTATGTTTGGCACAAACTGTGCACCTATCTTGCACCGACACTAACACTGTCTCCAAACAGACCGAAACAAGATTCCACATGACCCAAGTCGCCTAGGAGTTACATCGGGTCCATCCGAAATGATTTTTGAGCCTGTGGTACGTTCGGCGCAAAGCGTGCACCTATCTTGCATCATGATTAGCACTATCTCCATATGGACTGAAACGAGCTTCCACTTGAGCTTGTCACCTACGAGTACCATCGCGGGCGTCCAAAACGATTCTGAGCCCATGGTACGTTTGGCGCAAACCGTGCACCTGTCTTGCACTGACACTAACACTGTCTCCAAACAGACCAAAACGAGATTCTAGTTGCCCACGTCACCTAGGACTTCCATCAGTTGCATACAAAATGATTTCTGAGCCTATGGTACGTTCAGCGCAAATCGTGGACCTATCTTGCACCGACTAACACTGTCTCCGAACGGAATGAAACGAGCATCCACTTGAGCCTCGTGATCAAGGGTACCATAGGGTGTGTCCCAAATGATTTCTAAGCCTATGGTACGTTTGGGGCAAACCATGCACCTATCTTGCACCGACACTAACACTGTCTCTAAACAGTCCAAAACAAGATTCGACATGCCCACGTCACCTAGGACTTCCATCGGGTGTGTCCAAAATGATTCCTGAGCCTGTGGTATGTTCAACACAAATCGTGCACCCATCTTTTGTCAAGATTAGCACTATCTCCAAACGGAATGAAACGAGCACCCACTTGAGCCCCATCACCTAGGAGTACCATCGGGTGCATCCAAAATGATTTTTGAGCCTACGATAAGTTTGGCGCAAACCATGCACCTATCTTGCATCGACACTAACACTCCAAACGGATCGAAAAGAGATTCCACATGGCCCATGGCACCAAGGAGTTCCATCGGGTGCGTCCTAAATGATTTTCTGAGCCTATGGTACGTTCGGCGCAAACCATGCACCTATCTTGCCTCAATGTATGGACTGAGTGGAGGTTCCACTTGAGCCTCATCACCTAGGAGTATCATTGGGTGCATCCAAAATGATTTCTGAACCTATGGTACGTTTGGCACACACCGTGCACCTATCTTGCACCGACACTAACACTATCTCCAAACAGACCTAAACGAGATTTCACATGACACAAGTCGTCTAGGAGTTACAACAGGTGCATCCAAAATGATTTTTGAGCATGTGGTATGTCCGGCGCAAAGCATGCACCTATCTTGTGTCAAGATTAACACTATTTCCAAATGAAGTAAATCGAGCTTCCACTTGAGCCTCGTCACCTAGAAGTATTACTGGGTGCATCCAAAATGATTTCTGAGCCTATGGCACGTTTGGCGCAAACCGTGCACCTATCTTTCTACGACGCTAACACTATCTCAAAATGGACCAAAACGAGATTCCACAAGACCCACGTAACGTAGGTGCTCCGTCGAGTGCATCCAAAACGATTTCTAAGCCTGTTGTACGTTCGGCGCAAATCGTGCACCTATCTTGCGTCAAGATTAGCAGTATCTCCAAACGGACTGACTCGAGCTTCCACTTGAGCCTCGTCACCTAGGAGTACCATTAGGTACGTCCAAAATGATTTCTAACCCTATGGTAAGTTTGGCACAAACCGTGCAACTATCTTGCATCAAGATGTGCACTATCTCCAAACAGAATGAAACAAACATCCACTTGAGTCTCGTCACCTAGGAGTACCATCAGGTGCGTCCAAAATGATTTCTGAGCCTATGGTACGTTTGGCGCAAACCACACACCTATCTTGCAACGACACTAATGTTGTCTCCAAACGGACCGAAAGGAGATTCCACATGGCCCACGTCACCAAGGAGTTCCATCGAGTGCGTCCAAAGCGATTTCTAAGACTATGGTAAGTTCGGCGCAAACCGTGCACCTATCTTGCGTCAAGGTCAGCACTATCTCCAAAGGAACTGAATCAAGCTTCCACTTAAGCCTCATCACCATGGAGTATCATTGGGTGCATCCAGAAAGGTTTTAAGCCCGTGGTACGTTTGGCGCAAACTGTGCACCTATCTTGCACCGACACTAACACTGTCTCCAAACAGACCGAAACAAGATTCCACATGACCCAAGTCGCCTAGGAGTTACATCGGGTCCATCCGAAATGATTTTTGAGCCTGTGGTACGTTCGGCGCAAAGCGTGCACCTATCTTGCATCATGATTAGCACTATCTCCATATGGACTGAAACGAGCTTCCACTTGAGCTTGTCACCTACGAGTACCATCGCGGGCGTCCAAAACGATTCTGAGCCCGTGGTACGTTTGGCGCAAACCGTGCACCTGTCTTGCACTGACACTAACACTGTCTCCAAACAGACCAAAACGAGATCCTAGTTGCCCACGTCACCTCGGACTTTTATCAGTTGCATACAAAATGATTTCTGAGCCTATGGTACGTTCAGCGCAAATCGTGGACCTATCTTGCACCGACTAACACTGTCTCCGAACGGAATGAAACGAGCATCCACTTGAGCCTCGTGATCAAGGGTACCATAGTGTGCGTCCCAAATGATTTCTAAGCCTATGGTACGTTTGGCGCAAACCATGCACCTATCTTGCACCGACACTAACACTATCTCTAAACAGTCCAAAACAAGATTCGACATGCCCACGTCACCTAGGACTTCCATCGGGTGTGTCCAAAATGATTCCTGAGCCTGTGGTATGTTCAACACAAATCGTGCACCCATCTTTCGTCAAGATTAGCACTATCTCCAAACGGAATGAAACGAGCACCCACTTGAGCCTCATCACCTAGGAGTACCATCGGGTGCATCCAAAATGATTTTTGAGCCTACGATAAGTTTGGCGCAAACCATGCACCTATCTTGCATCGACACTAACACTCCAAACGGATCGACACGAGATTCCACATGGCCCATGGCACCAAGGAGTTCCATCGGGTGCGTCCTAAATGATTTTCTGAGCCTATGGTACGTTCGGCGCAAACCATGCACCTATCTTGCCTCAATGTATGGACTGAGTCGAGGTTCCACTTGAGCCTCATCACCTAGGAGTATCATTGGGTGCATCCAAAATGATTTCTGAACCTATGGTACGTTTGGCACACACCGTGCACCTATCTTGCACCGACACTAACAGTATCTCCAAACAGACCTAAATGAGATTTCACATGACACAAGTCGCCTAGGAGTTACAACGGGTGCATCCAAAATGATTTTTGAGCCTGTGGTATGCCCGGCGCAAAGCATGCACCTATCTTGTGTCAAGATTAACACTATTTCCAAATGAAGTAAATCGAGCTTCCACTTGAGCCTCGTCACCTAGAAGTATTACTGGGTGCATCCAAAATGATTTCTGAGCCTATGGCACGTTTGGCGCAAACCGTGCACCTATCTTTCTACGACGCTAACACTATCTCAAAATGGACCAAAACGAGATTCCACAAGACCCACGTAACGTAGGTGCTCCATTGAGTGCATCCAAAATGATTTCTAAGCCTGTTGTACGTTCGGCGCAAATCGTGCACCTATCTTGCGTCAAGATTAGCAGTATCTCCAAACGGACTGACTCGAGCTTCCACTTGAGCCTCGTCACCTAGGAGTACCATCAGGTGCGTCCAAAATGATTTCTGAGCCTATGGTACGTTTGGCGCAAACCACACACCTATCTTGCAACGACACTAATGTTGTCTCCAAACGGACCAAAACGAGATTCCACATGGCCCACGTCACCAAGGAGTTCCATCGAGTGCGTCCAAAGCGATTTCTAAGACTATGGTAAGTTCGGCGCAAACCGTGCACCTATCTTGCGTCAAGGTTAGCGCTATCTCCAAAGGAACTGAATCAAGCTTCCACTTAAGCCTCATCACCATGGAGTATCATTGGGTGCATCCAGAAAGGATTTAAGCCCGTGGTACGTTTGGCGCAAACTGTGCACCTATCTTGCACCGACACTAACACTGTCTCCAAACAGACCGAAACAAGATTCCACATGACCCAAGTCGCCTAGGAGTTACATCGGGTCCATCCGAAATGATTTTTGAGCCTGTGGTACGTTCGGCGCAAAGCGTGCACCTATCTTGCATCATGGTTAGCACTATCTCCATATGGACTGAAACGAGCTTCCACTTGAGCTTGTCACCTACGAGTACCATCGCGGGCGTCCAAAACGATTCTGAGCCCGTGGTATGTTTGGCGCAAACCGTGCACCTGTCTTGCACTGACACTAACACTGTCTCCAAACAGACCAAAACGAGATTCTAGTTGCCCACGTCACCTAGGACTTCCATCAGTTGCATACAAAATGATTTCTGAGCCTATGGTACGTTCAGCGCAAATCGTGGACCTATCTTGCACCGACTAACACTGTCTTCGAACGGAATGAAACGAGCATCCACTTGAGGCTCGTGATCAAGGGTACCATAGGGTGCGTCCCAAATGATTTCTAAGCCTATGGTACGTTTGGCGCAAACCATGCACCTATCTTGCACCGACACTAACACTGTCTCTAAACAGTCCAAAACAAGATTCGACATGCCCACGTCACCTAGGACTTCCATCGGGTGTGTCCAAAATGATTCCTGAGCCTGTGGTATGTTCAACACAAATCGTGCACCCATCTTTCGTCAAGATTAGCACTATCTCCAAACGGAATGAAACGAGCACCCACTTGAGCCTCATCACCTAGGAGTACCATCGGGTGCATCCAAAATGATTTTTGAGCCTACGATAAGTTTGGCGCAAACCATGCACCTATCTTGCATCGACACTAACACTCCAAACGGATCGACACGAGATTCCACATGGCCCATGGCACCAAGGAGTTCCATCGGGTGCGTCCTAAATGATTTTCTGAGCCTATGGTACGTTCGGCGCAAACCATGCACCTATCTTGCCTCAATGTATGGACTGAGTCGAGGTTCCACTTGAGCCTCATCACCTAGGAGTATCATTGGGTGCATCCAAAATGATTTCTGAACCTATGGTACGTTTGGCACACACCGTGCACCTATCTTGCACCGACACTAACAGTATCTCCAAACAGACCTAAACGAGATTTCACATGACACAAGTCGCCTAGGAGTTACAACGGGTGCATCCAAAATGATTTTTGAGCCTGTGGTATGCCCGGCGCAAAGCATGCACCTATCTTGTGTCAAGATTAACACTATTTCCAAATGAAGTAAATCGAGCTTCCACTTGAGCCTCGTCACCTAGAAGTATTACTGGGTGCATCCAAAATGATTTCTGAGCCTATGGCACGTTTGGCGCAAACCGTGCACCTATCTTTCTACGACGCTAACACTATCTCAAAATGGACCAAAACGAGATTCCACAAGACCCACGTAACGTAGGTGCTCCATTGAGTGCATCCAAAATGATTTCTAAGCCTGTTGTACGTTCGGCGCAAATCGTGCACCTATCTTGCGTCAAGATTAGCAGTATCTCCAAACGGACTGACTCGAGCTTCCACTTGAGCCTCGTCACCTAGGAGTACCATCAGGTGCGTCCAAAATGATTTCTGAGCCTATGGTACGTTTGGCGCAAACCACACACCTATCTTGCAACGACACTAATGTTGTCTCCAAACGGACCAAAACGAGATTCCACATGGCCCACGTCACCAAGGAGTTCCATCGAGTGCGTCCAAAGCGATTTCTAAGACTATGGTAAGTTCGGCGCAAACCGTGCACCTATCTTGCGTCAAGGTTAGCGCTATCTCCAAAGGAACTGAATCAAGCTTCCACTTAAGCCTCATCACCATGGAGTATCATTGGGTGCATCCAGAAAGGATTTAAGCCCGTGGTACGTTTGGCGCAAACTGTGCACCTATCTTGCACCGACACTAACACTGTCTCCAAACAGACCGAAACAAGATTCCACATGACCCAAGTCGCCTAGGAGTTACATCGGGTCCATCCGAAATGATTTTTGAGCCTGTGGTACGTTCGGCGCAAAGCGTGCACCTATCTTGCATCATGGTTAGCACTATCTCCATATGGACTGAAACGAGCTTCCACTTGAGCTTGTCACCTACGAGTACCATCGCGGGCGTCCAAAACGATTCTGAGCCCGTGGTATGTTTGGCGCAAACCGTGCACCTGTCTTGCACTGACACTAACACTGTCTCCAAACAGACCAAAACGAGATTCTAGTTGCCCACGTCACCTAGGACTTCCATCAGTTGCATACAAAATGATTTCTGAGCCTATGGTACGTTCAGCGCAAATCGTGGACCTATCTTGCACCGACTAACACTGTCTTCGAACGGAATGAAACGAGCATCCACTTGAGGCTCGTGATCAAGGGTACCATAGGGTGCGTCCCAAATGATTTCTAAGCCTATGGTACGTTTGGCGCAAACCATGCACCTATCTTGCACCGACACTAACACTGTCTCTAAACAGTCCAAAACAAGATTCAACATGCCCACGTCACCTAGGACTTCCATCGGGTGTGTCCAAAATGATTCCTGAGCCTGTGGTATGTTCAACACAAATCGTGCACCCATCTTTCGTCAAGATTAGCACTATCTCCAAACGGAATGAAACGAGCACCCACTTGAGCCTCATCACCTAGGAGTACCATCGGGTGCATCCAAAATGATTTTTGAGCCTACGATAAGTTTGGCGCAAACCATGCACCTATCTTGCATCGACACTAACACTCCAAACGGATCGACACGAGATTCCACATGGCCCATGGCACCAAGGAGTTCCATCGGGTGCGTCCTAAATGATTTTCTGAGCCTATGGTACGTTCGGCGCAAACCATGCACCTATCTTGCCTCAATGTATGGACTGAGTCGAGGTTCCACTTGAGCCTCATCACCTAGGAGTATCATTGGGTGCATCCAAAATGATTTCTGAACCTATGGTACGTTTGGCACACACCGTGCACCTATCTTGCACCGACACTAACAGTATCTCCAAACAGACCTAAACGAGATTTCACATGACACAAGTCGCCTAGGAGTTACAACGGGTGCATCCAAAATGATTTTTGAGCCTGTGGTATGCCCGGCGCAAAGCATGCACCTATCTTGTGTCAAGATTAACACTATTTCCAAATGAAGTAAATCGAGCTTCCACTTGAGCCTCGTCACCTAGAAGTATTACTGGGTGCATCCAAAATGATTTCTGAGCCTATGGCACGTTTGGCGCAAACCGTGCACCTATCTTTCTACGACGCTAACACTATCTCAAAATGGACCAAAACGAGATTCCACAAGACCCACGTAACGTAGGTGCTCCATCGAGTGCATCCAAAATGATTTCTAAGCCTGTTGTACGTTCGGCGCAAATCGTGTACCTATCTTGCGTCAAGATTAGCAGTATCTCCAAACGGACTGACTCGAGCTTCCACTTGAGCCTCGTCACCTAGGAGTACCATTAGGTACGTCCAAAATGATTTCTAACCCTATGGTAAGTTTGGCACAAACCGTGCAACTATCTTGCATCAAGATGTGCACTATCTCCAAACAGAATGAAACAAACATCCACTTGAGTCTCGTCACCTAGGAGTACCATCAGGTGCGTCCAAAATGATTTCTGAGCCTATGGTACGTTTGGCGCAAACCACACACCTATCTTGCAACGACACTAATGTTGTCTCCAAACGGACCGAAAGGAGATTCCACATGGCCCACGTCACCAAGGAGTTCCATCGAGTGCGTCCAAAGCGATTTCTAAGACTATGGTAAGTTCGGCGCAAACCGTGCACCTATCTTGCGTCAAGGTTAGCACTATCTCCAAAGGAACTGAATCAAGCTTCCACTTAAGCCTCATCACCATGGAGTATCATTGGGTGCATCCAGAAAGGTTTTAAGCCCGTGGTACGTTTGGCGCAAACTGTGCACCTATCTTGCACCGACACTAACACTGTCTCCAAACAGACCGAAACAAGATTCCACATGACCCAAGTCGCCTAGGAGTTACATCGGGTCCATCCGAAATGATTTTTGAGCCTGTGGTACGTTCGGCGCAAAGCGTGCACCTATCTTGCATTATGATTAGCACTATCTCCATATGGACTGACACGAGCTTCCACTTGAGCTTGTCACCTACGAGTACCATCGCGGGCGTCCAAAATGATTCTGAGCTCGTGGTACGTTTAGCGCAAACCGTGCACCAGTCTTGCACTGACACTAACACTGTCTCCAAACAGACCAAAACGAGATTCTAGTTGCCCACGTCACCTAGGACTTCCATCAGTTGCATACAAAATGATTTCTGAGCCTATGGTACATTCAGCGCAAATCGTGGACCTATCTTGCACCGACTAACACTGTCTCCAAACGGAATGAAACGAGCATCCACTTGAGCCTCGTGATCAAGGGTACCATAGGGTGCGTCCCAAATGATTTCTAAGCCTATGGTATGTTTGGCGCAAACCATGCACCTATCTTGCACCGATACTAACACTGTCTCCAAACAGTCCAAAACAAGATTCGACATGCCCACGTCACCTAGGACTTCCATCGGGTGTGTCCAAAATGATTCCTGAGCCTGTGGTATGTTCAACACAAATCGTGCACCCATCTTTCATCAAGATTAGCACTATCTCCAAACGGAATGAAATGAGCACCCACTTGAGCCTCATCACCTAGGAGTACCATCGGGTGCATCCAAAATGATTTTTGAGCCCACGATAAGTTTGGCGCAAACCATGCACCTATCTTGCATCGCACTAACACTCCAAACGGATCGAAACGAGATTCCACATGGCCCATGGCACCAAGGAGTTCCATCGGGTGCGTCCTAAATGATTTTCTGAGCCTATGGTACGTTCGGCGCAAACCATGCACCTATCTTGCCTCAATGTATGGACTGAGTCGAGGTTCCACTTGAGCCTCATCACATAGGAGTATCATTGGGTGCATCCAAAATGATTTCTGAACCTATGGTACGTTTGGCACACACCGTGCACCTATCTTGCACCGACACTAACACTATGTCCAAACAGACCTAAACGAGATTTCACATGACACAAGTCGCCTAGGAGTTACAACGGGTGCATCAAAAATGATTTTTGAGCCTGTGGTATGTCCGGCGCAAAGCATGCACCTATCTTGTGTCAAGAATAACACTATTTCCAAATGAAGTAAATCGATCTTCCACTTGAGCCTCGTCACCTAGAAGTATTACTGGGTGCATCCAAAATGATTTCTGAGCCTATGGCACGTTTGGCGCAAACTGTGCACCTATCTTTCTCTGACGCTAACACTATCTCAAAATGGACCAAAACAAGATTCCACAAGACCCACGTAACGTAGGTGCTCCATCGAGTGCATCCAAAATGATTTCTAAGCCTGTTGTACGTTCGGCGCAAATCGTGCACCTATCTTGCGTCAAGATTAGCAGTATCTCCAAACGGACTGACTCGAGCTTCCACTTGAGCCTCGTCACCTAGGAGTACCATTAGGTACGTCCAAAATGATTTCTAACCCTATGGTAAGTTTGGCACAAACCATGCAACTATTTTGCATCAAGATTAGCACTATCTCCAAACAGAATGAAACAAACATCCACTTGAGTCTCGTCACCTAGGAGTACCATCAGGTGCGTCCAAAATGATTTCTGAGCCTATGGTACGTTTGGCGCAAACCACACACCTATCTTGCAACGACGCTAATGTTGTCTCCAAACGGACCGAAACGAGATTTCACATGGCCCACGTCACCAAGGAGTTCCATCGAGTGCGTCCAAAGCGATTTCTAAGACTATGGTAAGTTCGGCGCAAACCGTGCACCTATCTTGCGTCAAGGTTAGCACTATCTCCAAAGGAACTAAATCAAGCTTCCACTTAAGCCTCATCACCATGGAGTATCATTGGGTGCATCCAGAAAGGTTTTAAGCCCGTGGTACGTTTGGCGCAAACTGTGCACCTATCTTGCACCGACACTAACACTGTCTCCAAACAGACCGAAACAAGATTCCACATGACCCAAGTCACCTAGGAGTTACATCGGGTCCATCCAAAATGATTTTTGAGCCTGATATGAACCCGCTAGGGTTTATGGACGATCTTTCGATGAGAGGCGTGAGATCACTCGATTTGGTGAATGGAGATGACGTTCACGGCCCGACTACAGCCTTCCAAGACCGCGCCTTAGCAACCGATACACCACCTCCAAAGGCTGTCCCGATCTTGTGGAGCGCGACAACCAGCCACTAGGGCTCCCGTCCTGCAAGCAATCGAAGAACTAGCAAGAACAAGGAAACAAGCACTGAATTTGCAAGATGAAATTGAAAGCCTCAAACTGAATCTTATTATGAGTGGAGTTCTGAAGACAAGGAGACGGGTGGCTGGATCAGCACACGCGCCTACAAGCAAGTAGCAAAGGCTAAACTTGATCTAAACAAAACCCAAGTGTTCCTGGTGGCGGCTAAGGGGTATATAATGTGTGGAGGACGACCACAAGAGAGTTTGGGTCGTGCTCCAACCCTAGGACGTGTCCCTACTGGACTCTAAAAGATACAAGCCCATTGGGCTAACTTAAGGTGGCGCAGCACCCTGGACAGAATAGACATCTCGGTGATTTTTGGACTGTTGACGCCGTTTCTGAGCAGATATGAGTATGAGGTCAGATCCGTATGAAAGTAGACTTTATTAGCTTTCCAACAAGTCTAGAATCACCCCAATCCGACTCCGTATGTAACCGTGGCGGCCGTCACAATTTGGAGGTGTGCTGCAGTCCGAATCCAGCCTACGCGAGTCCTTTTCCCTTTCGGTCTTCTCCTTGATTTCTAATCAAAACAAGAGTGCACGTGTCTCCAAGATCTAAACAGGATGGACAAGAGCTCAAGAAGGAACTCACTTGATGATTAAGTGTTCGAGCACGAGCACGGGTAATAGGACCAGCAGGTGTCGGCGTGGACGGCGTGGATGTATGATCGGTGTTGATGTCCTCATCAGAGCCTGTGGTACGTTCGGCGCAAAGCGTGCACCTTTCTTGCATCATGATTAGATCTCCATATGGACTGACACGAGCTTCCACTTGAGCTTGTCACCTACGAGTACCATCGCGGGCGTCCAAAATGATTCTGAGCCCGTGGTACGTTTAGCGCAAACCGTGCACCAGTCTTGCACTGACACTAACACTGTCTCCAAACAGACCAAAACGAGATTCTAGTTGCCCACGTCACCTAGGACTTCCATCAGTTGCATACAAAATGATTTCTGAGCCTATGGTACGTTCAGCGCAAATCGTGGACCTATCTTGCACCGACTAACACTGTCTCCAAACGGAATGAAACGAGCATCCACTTGAGCCTCGTGATCAAGGGTACCATAGGGTGCGTCCCAAATGATTTCTAAGCCTATGGTATGTTTGGCGCAAACCATGCACCTATCTTGCACCGATACTAACACTGTCTCGAAACAGTCCAAAACAAGATTCGACATGCCCACGTCACCTAGGACTTCCATCGGGTGTGTCCAAAATGATTCCTGAGCCTGTGGTATGTTCAACACAAATCGTGCACCCATCTTTCATCAAGATTAGCACTATCTCCAAACGGAATGAAACGAGCACCCACTTGAGCCTCATCACCTAGGAGTACCATCGGGTGCATCCAAAATGATTTTTGAGCCCACGATAAGTTTGGCGCAAACCATGCACCTATCTTGCATCGCACTAACACTCCAAACAGATCGAAACGAGATTCCACATGGCCCATGGCACCAAGGAGTTCCATCGGGTGCGTCCTAAATGATTTTCTGAGCCTATGGTACGTTCGGCGCAAACCATGCACCTATCTTGCCTCAATGTATGGACTGAGTCGAGGTTCCACTTGAGCCTCATCACATAGGAGTATCATTGGGTGTATCCAAAATGATTTCTGAACCTATGGTACGTTTGGCACACACCGTGCACCTATCTTGCACCGACACTAACACTATCTCCAAACAGACCTAAACGAGATTTCACATGACACAAGTCGCCTAGGAGTTACAACGGGTGCATCCAAAATGATTTTTGAGCCTGTGGTATGTCCGGCGCAAAGCATGCACCTATCTTGTGTCAAGATTAACACTATTTCCAAATGAAGTAAATCGATCTTCCACTTGAGCCTCGTCACCTAGAAGTATTACTGGGTGCATCCAAAATGATTTCTGAGCCTATGGCACGTTTGGCGCAAACTGTGCACCTATCTTTCTCTGACGCTAACACTATCTCAAAATGGACCAAAACAAGATTCCACAAGACCCACGTAACGTAGGTGCTCCATCGAGTGCATCCAAAATGATTTCTAAGCCTGTTGTACGTTCGGCGCAAATCGTGCACCTATCTTGCGTCAAGATTAGCAGTATCTCCAAACGGACTGACTCGAGCTTCCACTTGAGCCTCGTCACCCAGGAGTACCATTAGGTACGTCCAAAATGATTTCTAACCCTATGGTAAGTTTGGCACAAACCGTGCAACTATCTTGCATCAAGATTAGCACTATCTCCAAACCGAATGAAACAAACATCCACTTGAGTCTCGTCACCTAGGAGTACCATCAGGTGCGTCCAAAATGATTTCTGAGCCTATGGTACGTTTGGCGCAAACCACACACCTATCTTGCAACGACACTAATGTTGTCTCCAAACGGACCGAAACGAGATTCCACATGGCCCACGTCACCAAGGAGTTCCATCGAGTGCGTCCAAAGCGATTTCTAAGACTATGGTAAGTTCGGCGCAAACCGTGCACCTATCTTGCGTCAAGGTTAGCACTATCTCCAAAGGAACTGAATCAAGCTTCCACTTAAGCCTCATCACCATGGAGTATCATTGGGTGCATCCAGAAAGGTTTTAAGCCCGTGGTATGTTTGGCGCAAACTGTGCACCTATCTTGCACCGACACTAACACTATCTCCAAACAGACCGAAACAAGATTCCACATGACCCAAGTCGCCTAGGAGTTACATCGGGTCCATCCAAAATGATTTTTGAGCCTGTGGTACGTTCGGCGCAAAGCGTGCACCTATCTTGCATCATGATTAGCACTATCTCCATATGGACTGACACGAGCTTCCACTTGAGCTTGTCACCTACGAGTACCATCGCGGGCGTCCAAAATGATTCTGAGCCCGTGGTACGTTTAGCGCAAACCGTGCACCAGTCTTGCACTGACACTAACACTGTCTCCAAACAGACCAAAACGAGATTCTAGTTGCCCACGTCACCTAGGACTTCCATCAGTTGCATACAAAATGATTTCTGAGCCTATGGTACGTTCAGCGCAAATCGTGGACCTATCTTGCACCGACTAACACTGTCTCCAAACGGAATGAAATGAGCATCCACTTGAGCCTCGTGATCAAGGGTACCATAGGGTGCGTCCCAAATGATTTCTAAGCCTATGGTACGTTTGGCGCAAACCATGCATCTATCTTGCACCGATACTAACACTGTCTCCAAACAGTCCAAAACAAGATTCGACATGCCCACGTCACCTAGGACTTCCATCGGGTGTGTCCAAAATGATTCCTGAGCCTGTGGTATGTTCAACACAAATCGTGCACCCATCTTTCATCAAGATTAGCACTATCTCCAAACGGAATGAAACGAGCACCCACTTGAGCCTCATCACCTAGGAGTACCATCGGGTGCATCCAAAATGATTTTTGAGCCCACGATAAGTTTGGCGCAAACCATGCACCTATCTTGCATCGCACTAACACTCCAAACGGATCGAAACGAGATTCCACATGGCCCATGGCACCAAGGAGTTCCATCGGGTGCGTCCTAAATGATTTTCTGAGCCTATGGTACGTTCGGCGCAAACCATGCACCTATCTTGCCTCAATGTATGGACTGAGTCGAGGTTCCACTTGAGCCTCATCACATAGGAGTATCATTGGGTGCATCCAAAATGATTTCTGAACCTATGGTACGTTTGGCACACACCGTGCACCTATCTTGCACCGACACTAACACTATCTCCAAACAGACCTAAACGAGATTTCACATGACACAAGTCGCCTAGGAGTTACAACGGGTGCATCCAAAATGATTTTTGAGCCTGTGGTATGTCCGGCGCAAAGCATGCACCTATCTTGTGTCAAGATTAACACTATTTCCAAATGAAGTAAATCGATCTTCCACTTGAGCCTCGTCACCTAGAAGTATTACTGGGTGCATCCAAAATGATTTCTGAGCCTATGGCACGTTTGGCGCAAACTGTGCACCTATCTTTCTCTGACGCTAACACTATCTCAAAATGGACCAAAACAAGATTCCACAAGACCCACGTAACGTAGGTGCTCCATCGAGTGCATCCAAAATGATTTCTAAGCCTGTTGTACGTTCGGCGCAAATCGTGCACCTATCTTGCGTCAAGATTAGCAGTATCTCCAAACGGACTGACTCGAGCTTCCACTTGAGCCTCGTCACCCAGGAGTACCATTAGGTACGTCCAAAATGATTTCTAACCCTATGGTAAGTTTGGCACAAACCGTGCAACTATCTTGCATCAAGATTAGCACTATCTCCAAACCGAATGAAACAAACACCCACTTGAGTCTCATCACCTAGGAGTACCATCAGGTGCGTCCAAAATGATTTCTGAGCCTATGGTACGTTTGGCGCAAACCACACACCTATCTTGCAACGACACTAATGTTGTCTCCAAACGGACCGAAACGAGATTCCACATGGCCCACGTCACCAAGGAGTTCCATCGAGTGCGTCCAAAGCGATTTCTAAGACTATGGTAAGTTCGGCGCAAACCGTGCACCTATCTTGCGTCAAGGTTAGCACTATCTCCAAAGGAACTGAATCAAGCTTCCACTTAAGCCTCATCACCATGGAGTATCATTGGGTGCATCCAGAAAGGTTTTAAGCCCGTGGTACGTTTGGCACAAACTGTGCACCTATCTTGCACCGACACTAACACTGTCTCCAAACAGACCGAAACAAGATTCCACATGACCCAAGTCGCCTAGGAGTTACATCGGGTCCATCCAAAATGATATTTAAGCCTGTGGTACGTTCGGTGCAAAGCGTGCACCTATCTTGCATCATGATTAGCACTATCTCCATATGGACTGACACGAGCTTCCACTTGAGCTTGTCACCTACGAGTACCATCGCGGGAGTCCAAAACGATTCTGAGCCCGTGGTACGTTTGGCGCAAACCGTGCACCTGTCTTGCACTGACACTAACACTGTCTCCAAACGGACCAAAACGAGATTCTAGTTGCCCACGTCACCTAGGACTTCCATCAGTTGCATACAAAATGATTTCTGAGCCACCGTTCAGCGCAAATCGTGGACCTATCTTGCACCGACTAACACTGTCTCCAAACGGAATGAAACGAGCATCCACTTGAGCCTCGTGATCAAGGGTACCATAGGGTGCGTCCCAAATGATTTCTAAGCCTATGGTACGTTTGGCGCAAACCATGCACCTATCTTGCATCGATACTAACACTGTCTCCAAACAGTCCAAAACAAGATTCGACATGCCCACGTCACCTAGGACTTCCATCGGGTGTGTCCAAAATGATTCCTGAGCCTGTGGTATGTTCAACACAAATCGTGCACCCATCTTTCGTCAAGATTAGCACTATCTCCAAACGGAATGAAACGAGCACCCACTTGAGCCTCATCACCTAGGAGTACCATCGGGTGCATCCAAAATGATTTTTGAGCCTACGATAAGTTTGGCGCAAACCATGCACCTATCTTGCATCGACACTAACACTCCAAACGGATTGAAACGAGATTCCACATGGCCCATGGCACCAAGGAGTTCCATCGGGTGCGTCCTAAATGATTTTCTGAGCCTATGGTACGTTCGGCGCAAACCATGCACCTATCTTGCCTCAATGTATGGACTGAGTCGAGGTTCCACTTGAGCCTCATCACATAGGAGTATCATTGGGTGCATCCAAAGTGATTTCTGAACCTATGGTATGTTTGGCACACACCGTGCACCTATCTTGCACCGACACTAACACTATCTCCAAACAGACCTAAACGAGATTTCACATGACACAAGTCGCCTAGGAGTTACAACGGGTGCATCCAAAATGATTTTTGAGCCTGTGGTATGTCCGGCGCAAAGCATGCACCTATCTTGTGTCAAGATTAACACTATTTCCAAATGAAGTAAATCGATCTTCCACTTGAGCCTCGTCACCTAGAAGTATTACTGGGTGCATCCAAAATAATTTCTGAGCCTATGGCACGTTTGGCGCAAACCGTGCACCTATCTTTCTATGACGCTAACATTATCTCAAAATGGACCAAAACCAGATTCCACAAGACCCACATAACGTAGGTGCTCCATCGAGTGCATCCAAAACGATTTCTAGGCCTGTTGTACGTTCAGCGCAAATCGTGCACCTATCTTGCGTCAAGATTAGCAGTATCTCCAAACGGACTGACTCGAGATTCCACTTGAGCCTCGTCACCTAGGAGTACCATTAGGTACGTCCAAAATGATTTCTAACCCTATGGTAAGTTTGGCACAAACCGTGCAACTATCTTGCATCAAGATTAGCACTATCTCCAAACGGAATGAAACGAGCACCCACTTGAGCCTATGGTATGTTTGGCGCAAACCACACACGTATCTTGCAACGACACTAACGTTGTCTCCAAACGGACCAAAACGAGATTCCACATGGCCCACGTCACCAAGGAGTTCCATCGAGTGCGTCCAAAGCGATTTCTGAGACTATTGTAAGTTCGGCGCAAACCGTGCACCTATCTTGCGTCAAGGTTAGCACTATCTCCAAACGAACTGAATCAAGCTTCCACTTAAGCCTCGTCACCATGGTGTATCATTTGGTGTGTCCAAAATGATTCTAAGCCCGTGGTATGTTTGGCGCAAACCGTGCACCTGTCTTGCACTGACACCAACACTGTCTCCAAATAGACCGAAACGAGATTCTACTTGCCCACATCACCTAGAACTTCCATCCATTGCATACGAAATGATTTTTGAGCCTATGGTACGATCAGCGCAAATCGTGCACCTATCTTGCACCGACTAATATTGTCTCCAAATGGAATGAAACGAGCATCCACTTGAGCCTCGTGATCAAGGAGTACCATAGGGTGCATCCCAAATGATTTCTAAGCCTATGGTACGTTTGGCGCAAACCATGCACCTATCTTGCACTGACACTAACACTGTCTCTAAACGGTCCCAAACAAGATTCGACATGCCCACGTCACCTAGGACTTCCGTCGGGTGTGTCCAAAATGATTCCTGAGCCTGTGGTACGTTCAACGCAAATCGTCCACCCATCCTTCGTCAATATTAGCACTATCTCCAAATGGAATGAAACGAGCACCCACTTGAGCCTCATCACCTAGAAGTACCATCGGGTGCGTCTAAAATGATTTCTGAGCCTATGGTACGTTTGGCGCAAACCATGCACCTATCTCGCACCGACACTAACACTGTCTCCAAACGGATCAAAACAAGATTCCACATGGCCCACGTCACCAAGGAGTTCCATTGGGTGCGTTCAAAACAATTTCTGATGCGTCAAGGTTAGCACTATCTCCAAACGAACTGAATCAAGCTTCCACTTCAGCCTCGTCACCATGGAGTATCATTGGGTGCCTCCAAAAAGATTTTAAGCCTATGGTACGTTTGGCGCAAACTGTGCACCTATCTTGCACCGACACTAACACTGTCTCCAAACAGACCAAAACAAGATTCCACATGACCCAAGTCACCATGGAATTACATCGGGTCCATCTAAAATGATTTTTGAGCCTGTGGTACGTTCGGTGCAAAGCGTGCACCTATCTTGCGTTAAGATTAGCACTATCTCCATATGGACTAAAACAAGCTTCCACTTAAGCTTTGTCGCCTACGAGTACCATCGCGGGCGTCCAAAACGATTCTGAGCCCATGGTACGTTTGGTGCAAACCGTGCACCTGTCATGCACTGACACTAACACTGTCTCCAAACAGACCAAAACAAGATTCCACTTGCCCACGTCACCTAGGATTTCCATCAGTTGCATACAAAATGATTTCTAAGCCTATGGTACGTTCAGCGCAAATCGTGCATCTATCTTGCACCGACTAACACTGTCTCCAAATGGAATGAAATGTGCATCCACTTGAGCCTCGTGGTCAAGGAGTACCATAGGGTGCGTCCAAAATGATTTCTGAGCCTATGGTACGTTCAGCGCAAATCGTGCATCTATCTTGCACCGACTAACACTGTCTCCAAATGGAATGAAACGAGCATCCACTTGAGCCTCGTGATCAAGGAGTACCATAGGGTGCGTCCAAAATGATTTCTGAGCCTATGGTACGTTTGGCGCAAACCATGCGCCTATCTTGCACCGACACTGACACTGTCCCTAAACGGTTCAAAACGAGATTCCACATGCCCACGTCACCTATGACTTCCATCAGGTGTGTCCAAAATGATTCCTGAGCCTGTGGTACATTCAGCGCATATCATGCACCCACCTTTCGTCAATATTAGCACTATCTCCAAACGGAATGAAACGAGCACCCACATAGGCCTCATCACCTAGGAGTACCATCGGGTGCGTCCAAAATGATTTCTGAGCCTATGGTATGTTTGGCGCAAACCATGCACCTATCTTGCTCCGACACTAACACTGTCTCTGAATGGACCAAAACTAGATTCCACATGACCCACGTCACGTAGGTGTTCCATCGAGTGCGTCCAAAATGATTTCTAAGCCTGTCGTACGTTCGGCGCAAATCGTGCACCTGTCTTGCATCAAGATTAGCAGTATCTCTGATCGGATTGTGATGAGGACATCATTGGCTCAAATATGACCATGTCAACCACTTCTATACCAAAGGTGCAACCATTCTATATGAGGCTTATCATTGATGCATTTGATGAATTGGTGCTCCACCATAAAATGTGTATATTTTCATTTTCAGAATTACTTACATGGATCAAGGAAATGTTTGATTGCATATGGAAAGCATGGAAGGTTAATGAAGTTGATTGGGGACCAAATCCAATTATTCCCAACGTCCTCCACCTGGACACCACGTCACTTTTGGTCCAAGGAAAGAAAGAGATCAAATCCAACACGTTTTGGGGCTGGATTCGGACTCCAGGACAGATCCAACTTGTGATATTCACCACGGTCGCATACGGACTCGGATTGGGACGTTCTAGCACTTTTTGGAAAGCTTATCAAGTCTTTTTAGAGATGCATTCGTTCCTGCATATTATGTTGATTATTTGCTTGCAAAATTAGACAACTTGAAGCAGGGTAGCAAGACTGTGAAACAATACTACCATAATTTTAAGATTTGTATCATGTTTGGTGGATTGGATGAATGCATGGAAGATGTTATGAGTAGATTCATGAGAGGGCTCAATTCTGAAATTCGAACCTTATTAATTAGCAAATCATATTGCCATATTGGTCAATTGTTTTGTCTGGCTCTCAATGCTGAAAAAGAGATTCTATTATCTGTGAATACTTGCCAAAATGATGTGACCCATAATGTCCAAAATTTGTCCACTCTGAATGCTAATGAAGAGCAACAAATAGTGTAACCCACTACTGATTTTCCTTTGTCACAAAATGAATTACTCGCGGTTCCTTGTGATAAAGAGGAGTTGTGTGTTGATGATTCTTTTACTCCTATGCCACAAGTAGCAAATAAGTGTGATACTTTTGGTTTGGAACCATACAAATGTGCTGAAGATAAGCTTTTTCATCCTATTACATGTGCACAAGATGAACTGAATTTGTTGTCCTCTTTAAATACTTTGGGTTATATTGAATTTGATATTCTATGTAATCTAAATTGTCTAAAAGAGAAACTTAAATTTGATTCTATTTTGTCAAGTTTTAATCATTGTTCGCTTCATGCAATTGGGAAATATGACAACAAAGGAGAATATTTGGTGCATAAAGTTTATATTTGCTCTAATCTGAAATATCCTTTTGGGCCACAATACCATGATCAAATTGAGGGCTGCACTAACACTAATGATGTCTTGCAAAGTTTTTCTAGTTTTTCCCAAATGCAACAGGATAAATATCAAGAAGGGGAGCACGGTTCACTTTTACCTACAACACATCCTCCAACAAAGGTCAAACCGAGGACGGTTTGCTGTCAAGAAGGGGAGAATGATGAGGACATCATTGGCTCAAATATGACCATGTCAACCACTTCTATACCAAAGGTGCAACCATTCTATATGAGGCTTATCATTGATGCATTTGATGAATTGGTGCTCCACCATAAAATGTGTATATTTTCATTTTCAGAATTACTTACATGGATCAAGGAAAGGTTTGATTGCATATGGAAAGCATGGAAGGTTAATGAAGTTGATTGGGGACCAAATCCAAGTATTCCCAACGTCCTCCACCTGGACACCACGTCACTTTTGGTCCAAGGAAAGAAAGAGATCAAATCCAACACGTTTTGGGGCTGGATTCGGACTCCAGGACAGCTCCAACTTGTGATGTTCACCACGGTCGCATACAGACTCGGATTGGGACGTTCTAGCACTTTTTGGAAAGCTTATCAAGTCTATTTTTCGACGGGTCTGGACTCATGGCTATATCTTATCCGATGCTTCCGCAATCGTCGTTTCAACGCCGGGGCCTTTTCTGCCTTTGGTGCTGTGTCACCCTATTTTGGGCTGATGGCCCATGTATCAAGTTGGATTCATTAGGGACGTGTCCTAGGGTTGGAGAACGACCCCAACACCCCCTGGTCGTTCCCCTAGGTATTAATAAGGATTAGAGCCGCCACAAACAGATTGGGTTTTGTTTTGTTGAAGTTTAGCCATTGCTACTTCCTTGTAGACGCGTGTGTCGACTAGACCATCCGTTCTACTCGATTCAGAACCCCAACTTTGTGATTTCAGATTGGTTTTCATCTCCATATTTGCAATTGAGTTGCTTGTTCTACTTGTTCTTGCTTGTTCCTCGATTGCTTGCAGGAATTACCCTAGTGGTTTGGTTGATCGTGTTCCACAAGATCGCGACGGCTGTTGGAGGTGGTGTATCGGTTGCTAAGGCGCAGCATCCTTGGATGGTTGTAGTCGGGCCGTCAACGTCATCTCCATCCCCAAATCGAGTTATCCACCTTCTCTCATCGAAAGATCAGGATTCACCCTAGCGGGTTCATATCAGATTGACTCGAGGTTCCACTTGAGCCTCGTCACCTAGGAGTACCATCGCGTGTGTCCAAAACAATTTCTAAGCCTATGGTACATTTGGCACAAACTGTGCAAGTATCTTGCATCAAGATTAGCACTATCTCCAAACGTAATGAAACGAGCATCCACTTGGGCCTCGTCATATATGAGTACCATCGGGTGCGTCCAATATGATTTCTGTGTCTATGGTACATTTGGCGCAAACCAGTCACCTATCTTGCATCAACACTAGCACTATCTGCAAATGGACCAAAGCAAAATTGCATAAGACCCGCGTCACCTAGGAGTTCTATTGGGTGCGTCCATAACGATTTCTGAGCCTGTGGTACGTTCGGAGCAAACCGTGCACCTATCTTGCGTCAGTGTTACCACTATCTCCTAATGGACTGAATCGAGCTTCCACTTGACCCACGTCACCTAGAAGTATTACTGGGTGCATCCAAAATGATTTTTGAGCTTATGGTAAGTTCGGCGCAAACTGTGCACCTATCTTGCACCGACACTAACACTGTCGCCAAACGGACCGAAACGAGATTCCACATGACCCAAGTCACCAAGGAGTTCCATCTGGTGCATCCAAAATGATTCTGAGCCTATGGTACGATTGGCGCAAACCATGCACCTATCTTGCACCGACAGCAACACTTGAAACGGACCGAAACGAGATTCCATATGGCCCACGTCACCAAAGGGTTCTATCAGGTGCGTCCTAAATGATTTCTGAGCCTATGGTATGTTTGGCACAAACCGTGCACTTATCTTGCCTCGAGGTACGGACTGAATCGAGGTTCCACTTGAGCCCCATCACCTAGGAGTATAATTGGGTGTGTCCAAAATGATTTATGAGCCTATGGTACGTTTGGCGCACAGTGTGCACCTATCTTGCACCGACTGTCGACAAAATGTGGTTTGCAGTCCATCGAGGGGTATGCCCGTGATGGTGATTTGTCGGTAGACAGGTGCGCAAGACACGAACCGAATGGTAACATGACACAAGACATAAGATTTATACAGGTTCAGGCCGTCAGCATGACGTAAAACCCTACATCCTGTGCTCTGTTATATTGTATTGAGTTATGTGGTGTATGACCTGTCCTCTAGGGGACCCTTGCCCCTCCTTACATACTCTGAAGGGACAAGGTTACAAGTAAAGTATTCCATCTGGTACTATTACAATATCTAGTACAACCTATAATCTTGCGATGTACGTCTTGATCTTACGGGCCGGGCCATCTTAGATGGTGCGGCCAATGTACCATCTTGTGGTACCGGGGGTTTATACCCCCACAGCTAGTCCCCGAGCACCATATATTCTGATGCGACATGTCATCTTGACCTTCTTCGAACAGCGAGGCTTGAGTCCTTGACGTCTTCGACCCGTCAAATCGGCATCGAGCAGTTGTTGCAAGCGTTGTTGTCAGAGAAGTAGGTTGTCCGAAGAATGTATGGTGCTCTTGAGAAAAGAAAAAGATTTCTCCTTCCTAGGAAGTGTGCCCACTTGGGTTTCTGTGAAGAAACATAAGCGTGTCTTGATGCGTAGCGTCGGTGATCATCAGAGGCGTAGGGGTCGAAAAACAAGCACATTCACCGCAAGGTGAAGTGTGCCCACTTAGTCCCCGAGCCTGGTAGTAGGTGATGTAGGCACGTGGTGCGAGGGTCTAAAAGAATAGAGCCCAAAGTCTTTAAAAACTTGATACTAAGATGCACTGGCAGTATAATCCTTGTAGCAAGGTCTAAGAAAATAATGACCTCTCAACTGTATGTGAGTCAAATTTCACATGTAGCCGAGGAAATCAGGACTCGAGCTGTGAGCCTCAAGCTGTGATCGGAGAGTGGTCGAAGCAGTCCCCGAGCACAACGTGAGACGCGGTCGATGAATCCCCGAGCATTGGTCGGGTGGTCGAAGGCGCAGTCCCCGAGCACTGGTCGGGTGGTCGAGGAAGAAGTCCCCGAGCGCTGCTCCGGTGGTCGAGGAGGCGCACTGGTCGGGTGGTCAAGGAAGAAGTCCCCGAGTGCTGGTTGGGTGGTCGAGGAGGCACACTGGTCGGGTGGTCGAGGAGTATAACGTGCTCGGTGGTCTGAGACAAGATGTGTTTGCCAGAATAGTCCCCAAGCACGGCTGGAGGCGTGGTTTGATCAGCGACAACTCGGCGACGAACGGCGAGAGCTCGGCGACGAGCAGCGAGAGCTCAGCGAGGAGCGGCGAGAGCTCGGTGACGAGCAGTGAGAGCTCGGCGACGAGCGGCCAGAGCTCGGTGAGAGCTAGGCGACGAGCAGCGAGAGGTTGACGAGGAGCGGTGAGAGCTCGGCGAGGATCGGCGAGAGCTCGGCGACGAGTGGCGAGAGCTCGATGATGAGTCCCCGGTGTGGCCAGAGACATGGTTGAGCTACGAGAGCTCAGCGAGGAGCGGCGAGAGCTCGGCGGCGAGCGACGAGAGCTCGGTGATGAGTCCCCGGTGTGGTCGGAGACATGGTCGAGCTCTGAGAGCTCGGCGACGAGCCTGACGAGGAGCGATGAAAACTCAGCGAAGATCCTGCAATATAAATATATGTAGAATAGTTTAGTTTATTGTAAACTTGTGCCTCATCATCATGCAACTTTGTAATAATGTACTGTTGTGACAATGTAAGCTTGTTTGTGTTTTTGTTGAAAAAACATTTAAAGCTTGTATATTGTGTGGAAGATAACTAAATTAGAACGTATAAGTGTTCTGTTTTAGTTGTATCAGTTGGTAGACGCATCATCCTGTAGAATCTGTACGGCCCCAGCCGGATCTGCGGTCTGAGTGCGAGGCGCGGAGCCTGTTCACACGCAAGAGCACACAGGTCAGACCAGGGAGCGCCCGCCGACCACCCGGAGCGTAGAGAGCGGGTCCCGTGTATGCGTAGGGAGAAGCCAGAGACGGGGCTAGCTCTGAGAACTCGAGAAAGGATGGTGCTTTGTCAACTGGTCTTTTATAAAATATTAATAGAAAGTGATCTTCAGGTAAGCACGTTAGAGTGGTTGGAAGAAATTGTATTAAATACGAATATTGGAAGTATACTTATCTTTGGATATAAATCTGGTCGGTGGCGATGAAGTTGTCCGGTCATCGAGCTTTCCGATCAGTCATGATGATGGTGATCGCGGTTGTTGTAGCACCGTTCTTCGCGGCAACCGATGCGACAAGTGGTCGGAATCCGAGGGCTCGCTTGGCAGCTCGAACGGACGTGGTCGGAGCTCGGCAGAGTTGATCGCTCGAGAGCTTGGACAAGTACACAGAGTCATGGTCGTAGTCAGAGCATGTTGGTACTGCTCTCCTGCCGCTGAAGCTGCCGAGTCCGTCGTTGTCGAGTTAACTCTCGATATTAATCCCAGCGAGCTCCAGGGCGATGTTAGCAAAGTAGATCGCGAACGAGGGAGATGTCGTTACATGCAGAAAAATCAATCTGTATTAGATATTCGAAGAAAAGACTGATCCAATCAACAACGTAGAACGACTCACCTGGTTTTTAGTAGAGAATTAACGAAAAAATTCTCATCTGGCTCGCCTAGGAGTCTGTACACACACCCCTACCTGGCGCGCCACTGTCGATGAAATGTGGTCGGCAGTCCATCGAGGGGTATGGCTGTGATGGTGATTTGTCGGTAGATAGGTGCGTAAGACACGAACCGGATGGTAACAGGACACAAGACACAAGATTTATACAGGTTCAGGCCGTCAGCATGACGTAAAACCCTACATCCTGTGCTCTGTTATATTGTATTGAGTTATGTGGTGTATGACCTATCCGCTAGGGGACCCTTGCCCCTCCTTATATACTCCGAAGGGACAAGGATACAAGTAAAGTATTCTATCTGGTACTATTACAATATCTAGTACAACCTATAATCTTGTGATGTACGCCTTGATCTTACGGGCCGGGCCATCTTAGACGGTGCGGCCCATGTACCATCTTGTGGTACTGGGGGTTTATACCCCCACACCGACACTAACACTGTCTCCAAATAAACCTAAATGAGATTTCACATGACACAAGTCACCTAGGAGTTACATCGGGTGCGTCCAAAATGATTTCTGAGCCTATGGTAAGTTTGGCGCAAACCGTGCACATATCTTGCTCCGACACTAACACTGTCTCTAAATGGACCAAAACAAGATTCCACATGACCCACGTCACGTAGGTGTTCCATCGAGTGCGTCCAAAATGATTTCTAAGCCTGTCGTACGTTCGGCGCAAATCGTGCACCTGTCTTGCGTCAAGATTAGCAGTATCTCTGAACGGACTGACTCGAGTTTCCATTTGATCCTCGTCACCTAGGAGTACCATCGTGTGCATCCAAAACAATTTCTAAGCCTATGGTACATTTGGCACAAACCGTGCAATTATCTTGCATTAAGATTAGCACTATCTCCAAACGGAATGAAACGAGCATCCACTTGGGCCTCGTCATATATGAGTACCATCGGGTGCGTCCAATATGATTTCTATGCCTATGGTTCGTTTGGCGCAAACCATGCACCTATCTTGCACCAACACTAACACTATCTGCAAATGGACCGAAGCAAAATTGCACAAGACCAACGTCACCTAGGAGTTCTATTGGGTGCGTCCAAAATGATTTCTGAGCCTGTGGTACGTTCGGAGCAAACCGTGCACCTATCTTGCGTCAATGTTACCACTATCTTCTAATGGACTGAATCGAGCTTCGACTTGAGCCAAGTCACCTAGAAGTATTACTAGGAGCGTCCAAAATGATTTTTGAGCCTATGGTAAGTTTGGCGCAAACTGTGCACCTATCTTCCACCGACACTAACACTATCTCCAAACGGACCGAAACGAGATTCAACATGACCCAAGTCACCAAGGTGTTCCATCTGGTGCGTCCAAAAGGATTCTGAGCCTATGGTAGGATTGGCGCAAACCATGCACCTATCTTGCACCGACAGTAACACTCGAAACGGACCGAAACGAGATTCCACATGGCCCACGTCACCAAAGAGTTCCATCGGGTGCGTCCTAAATGATTTCTGAGCCTATGGTATGTTCTGCGCAAACCGTGCACCTATCTTGCCTCAAGGTATGGACTGAATGGAGGTTCCACTTGAGCCCCATCACCAAGGAGTATCATTGGGTGCGTCCAAAATGATTTCTAAGCCTATGGTACGTTTGGCGCACATCGTGCACCTATCTTGCACCGACACTAACACTGTCTCCAAACAGACCTAAACGAGATTTCACATGACACAAGTCACTTAGGAGTTACATCAGGTGCGTCCAAAATGATTTCTGAGCCTATGGTAAGTTTGGCGCAAACCGTGCACCTATCTTGCTCTGACACAAACACTATCTCTAAATGGACCAAAACGAGATTCCACATGACCCACGTCACGTAGGTGTTCCATCGAGTGCGTCCAAAATGATTTCTAAGTCTGTCGTACGTTTGGCGCAAATCATGCACCTGTCTTGCGTCAAGATTAGCAGTATCTCTGAACGGACTGACTCAAGGTTCCACTTGAGCCTCGTCACCTAGGAGTACCATCACGTGCGTCCAAAACAATTTCTAAGCCTATGGTACATTTGGCACAAACCGTGCAACTATCTTGCGTCAAGATTAGCACTATCTCCAAATGGAACGAAACGAGCATCCACTTGGGCCTCATCATATATGAGTACCATCTAGTGCGTCCAAAATGATTTCTGAGCCTATGGTACGTTTGGCGCAAACCATGCACCTATCTTGCACCGACACTAACACTATCTGCAAATGGACCGAAGCAAAATTGCACAAGACCCACATCACCTAGGAGTTCTATTGGGTGCGTCCAAAACAATTTCTGAACCTGTGCTACGTTTAGAGAAAACCATGCACTTAACTTGCGTCAATGTTACCACTATCTCCTAATGGACTGAATCGAGCTTCCACTTGAGCCACGTCACCTAGAAGTATTACTGGGTGCGTCCAAAATGATTTTTGAGCCTATGCTATGTTTGGCGCAAATTGTGCACCTATCTTGCACCAACTAACACTGTCTCCAAACGGTATGAAACGAGCATCCACTTGAGCCTCGTCATATAGGAGTACCATCGGTTGCGTGCAAAATGATTTCTGACCCGATGGTACGTTTGGCGCAAACCATGCTCCTATCTTGCAATGACACTAACACTGTCTGCAAACGGACCGAAACAAAATTCCACATGAGCCACGTCACCTAGGAGTTCGATTGGGTGCGTCCAAAGCGATTTCTGAGCCCATGGTAACTTCAGCGCAAACCGTGCACCTATCTTGCGTCAAGATTAGAACTATCTCCAAACAGACTGAATCGAGCTTCCACTTGAGCCTTATCACCATGGAGTATCATTGGGAGCATCCAAAAAGATTTCTGAGCCTATGGTATGTTTGGTGCAAACTGTCCAACTGTCTTGCACCGACAGTAATACTGTCTCCAAACAGACCGAAACGAGAGTCCACATGGCCCAAGTCGCCTAGGGTTACATCGGGTCCATCCAAAACAATTTTTGAGCTTGTGGTACGTTCGGCGCAAGGCATGCACCTATGTTGCGTTAGGATTTGCAGTATCTCCATATGGACTGAATCAAGCTTCCACTTGAGCCTTGTCACCTAGGAGTACCTTCGTGGGTGTCCAAAACGATTCTGAGCCCGTGGTACATTTGGCGCAAACCGTGCACCAATCTTGCACTGACTCTAACACTGTCTCCAAACAGACCAAACCGAGATTCCACTTGGCCATGTCACCTAGGACTTCCATCGGGTGCAAACAAAATGATTTCTAAGCCTATGGTACGTTCAGCGCAACTTGTGCACCAATCTTGCACCGGCTAACACTGTCTCCAAACGGAATGAAACGAGCATCCACTTGAGACTCGTCACCTAGGAGTACCATCGCGTGCGTCCAAAATGATTCCTGAGCCAATGGTACATTGGGCGCAAACCATGCACCTATCTTGCACTGACATTAACACTGTCTCCAAACAGACCAAAATGAGATTCCACATGCCCACGTCACCTAGGACTTCCATCGGGTGCGTCCAAAATGATTCCTGAGCCTGTGGTACGTTCAGCGCAAATCGTGCACCCATCTTGCGTCAAGATTAGCACTGTCTCCAAACGGAATGAAACGAGCACCCATTTGAGCCTCATCAACTAGGAGTACCATCGGGTGCGTCCAAAATGATTTCTGAGCCTATTGTATGTTTTGGCGCAAACCATGCACCTATCTTGCACCGACACTAAGACTGTCTCCAAATGGACCGAAACGAGATTCCACATGGCCCATGTCACCAAGGAGTTCCATCGGGTGTGTCCAAAACGATTTCTAAGCCAATGGTACGTTCGGCGCAAACCGTGCAACTATCTTGTGTGTCAAGATTAGCACTATCTCCAAACGGACTGAATCGAGCTTCCACTTGAGCCTTATCACCATGGAGTATCATTGGGAGCATCCAAAAAGATTTCTGAGCCTATGTTACGTTTGGCACAAATTGTGCAACTATCTTGCACCGACACTAACACTGTCTCCAAACAGACCGAAACGAGAGTCCACATGGCCCAAGTCGCCTAGGGTTACATCGGGTCCATCCAAAACAATTCACAAGTCACCTAGGAGTTACACATGACACAAGTCACCTAGGAGTTACATTAGGTGCGTCCAAAATGATTTCTGAGCCTATGGTAAGTTTGGCGCAAACCGTGCACCTACCTTGCTCTAACACTAACACTGTCTCTAAATGGACCAAAACGAGATTCCACATGACCCCCGTCATGTAGGTGTTCTATCGAGGGCGTCCAAAATGATTTCTAAGTCTGTCATACGTTCGGCGCAAATCATGCACCAGTCTTGTGTTAAGATTAGCAGTATCTCTGAACAGACTGACTCGAGGTTCCACTCGAGCCTCGTCACCTAGGAGTACCATCGCGTGCGTCCATAACAATTTCTAAGCCTATGGTACATTTGGCACAAACCGTGCAACTATCTTGCCTCGTCATATATGAGTACCATCTGGTGCGTCTAAAATGATTTATGAGCCTATGGTATGTTTGGGGCAAACCATGCACCTATCTTGCATCGACACTAACACTATCTACAAATGGACCGAAGCAAAATTGCACAAGACCCACGTCACCTAGGAGTTCTATTGGGTGCGTCCAAAACGATTTCTGAGCCTGTGCTACGTTCGGAGCAAACCATGCACTTATCTTGCGTCAATGTTACAAATATCTCCTAATGGACTGAATCGAGCTTCCACTTAAACCACATCACCTAGAAGTATTGCTGGGTGCGTCCAAAATGATTTTTGAGCCTATGATATGTTTGGCGAAAACTGTACTGTTATCTTGCACCGACACTAACACTATCTCCAAACAGACCGAAACGAGATTCCACATGACCCAAGTCACCAAGGAGTTCCATCTGGTGCGCCCAAAATGATTCTGAGCCGGTGGTACGTTTGGCGCAAACCGTGCACCGGTCTTGCACTAACACTAACACTATCTCCAAACAGACCAAAATGAGATTCCACTTGCCCACGTCACCTATGATATGAACCCGCTAGGGTAAATCCTGATCTTTCGATGAGAGAAGGTGGATAACTCGATTTGGGGATGGAGATGACGTTCACGGCCCGACTACAACCATCCAAGGATGCTGCGCCTTAGCAACCGATACACCACCTCCAACAGCCGTCGCGATCTTGTGGAACACGATCAACCAAACCACTAGGGTAATTCCTGCAAGCAATCGAGGAACAAGCAAGAACAAGTAGAACAAGCAACTCAATTGCAAATATGGAGATGAAAACCAATCTGAAATCACAAAGTTGGGGTTCTGAATCGAGTAGAACGGATGGTCTAGTCGACACACGCGTCTACAAGGAAGTAGCAATGGCTAAACTTTCAACAAAACAAAACCCAATCTGTTTGTGGCGGCTCTAATCCTTATTAATACCTAGGGGAACGACTAGGGGGTGTTGGGGTCGTTCTCCAACCCTAGGACACGTCCCTAATGAATCCAACTTGATACATGGGCCATCAGCCCAAAATAGGGTGACACAGCACCAAAGGCAGAAAAGGCCCCGGCGTTGAAACGACGATTGCGGAAGCATCGGATAAGATATAGCCATGAGTCCAGACCCGTTGAAAAATAGACTTGATAAGCTTTCCAAAAAGTGCTAGAACGTCCCAATCCGAGTCCGTATGCGACCGTGGTGAACATCACAAGTTGGAGCTGTCCTGGAGTCCGAATCCAGCCCCAAAACGTGTTGGATTTGATCTCTTTCTTTCCTTGGACCAAAAGTGACGTGGTGTCCAGGTGGAGGACGTTGGGAATACTTGGATTTGGTCCCCAATCAACTTCATTAACCTTCCATGTTTTCCATATGCAATCAAACCTTTCCTTGATCCATGTAAGTAATTCTGAAAATGAAAATATACACATTTTATGGTGGAGCACCAATTCATCAAATGCATCAATGATAAGCCTCATATAGAATGGTTGCACCTTTGGTATAGAAGTGGTTGACATGGTCATATTTGAGCCAATGATGTCCTCATCATTCTCCCCTTCTTGACAGCAAACCGTCCTCGGTTTGACCTTTGTTGGAGGATGTGTTGTAGGTAAAAGTGAACTGTGCTCCCCTTCTTGATATTTATCCTGTTGCATTTGGGAAAAACTAGAAAAACTTTGCAAGACATCATTAGTGTTAGTGCAGCCCTCAATTTGATCATGGTATTGTGGCCCAAAAGGATATTTCAGATTAGAGCAAATATAAACTTTATGCACCAAATATTCTCCTTTGTTGTCATATTTGCCAATTGCATGAAGCGAACAATGATTAAAACTTGGCAAAATAGAATCAAATTTAAGTTTCTCTTTTAGACAATTTAGATTACACAGAATATCAAATTCAATATAACCCAAAGTATTTAAAGAGGACAACAAATTCAGTTCATCTTGTGCACATGTAATAGGATGAAAAAGCTTATCTTCAGCACATTTGTATGGTTCCAAACCAAAAGTATCACACTTATTTGCTACTTGTGGCATAGGAGTAAAAGAATCATCAACACACAACTCCTCTTTATCACAAGGAACCGCGAGTAATTCATTTTGTGACAAAAGAAAATCAGTAGTGGGTTTCACTATTTGTTGCTCTTCATTAGCATGCAGAGTGGACAAATTTTGGACATTATGGGTCACATCATTCTGGCAAGTATTCACAGATAATAGAATCTCTTTTTCAGCATTGAGAGCCAGACAAAACAATTGACCAATATGGTAATATGATTTGCTAATTAATAAGGTTCGAATTTCAGAATTGAGCCCTCTCATGAATCTACTCATAACATCCTCCATGCATTCATCCAATCCACCAAACATGAAACAAATCTTAAAATTATGGTAGTATTGTTTCACAGTCTTGCTACCCTGCTTCAAGTTGTCTAATTTTGCAAGCAAATAATCAACATAATATGCAGGAACGAATGCATCTCTAAAAAGAAATTTGAAGTCTTTCCAAGATTCTGGAACTTTGATGTGCCTACAAATGTGTTTCCATTCGAGCAAAGCATATTCAATCAAAATATTAGAGGCAATACAAATCTTTTGTTTCTCGGATAGGTCATGCTCATCAAATTCATTGTCTACTTTTAACTCCCAATCAATGTAAGCTTGAGGATCAAACTTACCATCATATAATGGCAAGTGTTGAATGACATCCTGAATATGAGGGTCTAGTTTCAACAGCTCAAAAATCTCCATATCACCTGCCATGATTAGTAGAAAACAAGAAACACAAAAATAATATGTATCCTCCTATCAACTACTAGGATGTGTTAGATGTAATTCTCTCAAACTCAACTTGTTAAAACAAGCCCTTACAAGTTCTTACCAAGCCAAACAGGAGGTGACGGCAACCAACAAGTCTACAACCGTGGAGTGAAGTGTATCGGTGCCGTAACAACAACACCTGTCAAGCTATAGTCGAAATATGTGGAGCTATAGGTGGGCTAAAGCAAGGAATTACTAGAACCACGTTAGTTGCAAGCAAATTGAACAAACGCTCAACGACGTTATTATGCTGGTCCTAGGCTAGTACATGCTAGAAACGCGAGCCTGGACACAAACGAAGTCACTGAGCAGCAACAAAGAAGGATCACAAGGACAGGAATAACAACAAAAGAAAAACTCTTCTCTTCTTCTTTCTCTTTCTTTTCTTTCTTTCTTTCTGTCTTTCTTTTCTTTCTTTCTTTTCTTTCTTTCTGTCTTTTTTTTTCTTCTGTTTTTTCTTTCAAGTAGCACAAAACTGAAATTTTGCAACAAGAAATAACAAGCTACTTACAGCAATTAAATGTTTCCTTGGGAAGGGTGATTCAGTAGCAAAGTGAAACAAGTGGTTGTTTTGCAAAACCAGCAGACGCGCAAATCTCCAGGGCAATTGCGAAGCGCTCAGAATGAATTTGGGACCAAGCTCTGATCCGTTGGAAAGAGGACAAGTTAAGGTTTCCAGATTGTATTTAAACTCCCTATTCAGACTCCTGACAAAGGAAATATGGTGCTTTTGTTTTCAAGATAAAACAGGACTCCGAATCGAATTCTATCTTGATCTTGTTGGATTTCCTTTTTGTAGATGCAAATATGGACGTGGATGAAACCTCCAAGGACGTGGCTAGGATATTGGTGGTAAACAAAACAAAGGAATTTGAAAATCCACTCGGATTCCTAGAGAGAAACAAATAAACTCAAATCTGCGATGGTGACAGAAACGTGACTAGAACTCGAAACTCTAAACGACTAGACGCTAAGACCAGCAACTTGCACGACGATGCAACCGTTAATTCAATAAGCCCTAACTAAGCAGTAATAGTATTAAGCTCAAAGGGGTTTTGGGATTATGAAGAACTAATCTACTAATTTTGTTTTGGCTTTTTCTGGACCATAGGAGATTAAAAACAGCAAAGAACTAGAAGTCTCTCACCGATCAACCTTGCTCTGATTACCAACTGATATGAACCCGCTAGGGTAAATCCTGATCTTTCGATGAGAGAAGGTGGATAACTCGATTTGGGGATGGAGATGACGTTCACGGCCCGACTACAACCATCTAAGGATGCTGCGCCTTAGCAACCGATACACCACCTCCAACAGCCGTCGCGATCTTGTGGAACACGATCAACCAAACCACTAGGGTAATTCCTGCAAGCAATCGAGGAACAAGCAAGAACAAGTAGAACAAGCAACTCAATTGCAAATATGGAGATGAAAACCAATCTGAAATCACAAAGTTGGGGTTCTGAATCGAGTAGAACGGATGGTCTAGTCGACACACGCGTCTACAAGGAAGTAGCAATGGCTAAACTTTCAACAAAACAAAACCCAATCTGTTTGTGGCGGCTCTAATCCTTATTAATACCTAGGGGAACGACCAGGGGGTGTTGGGGTCGTTCTCCAACCCTAGGACACGTCCCTAATGAATCCAACTTGATACATGGGCCATCAGCCCAAAATAGTGACACAGCACCAAAGGCAGAAAAGGCCCCGGCGTTGAAACAACGATTGCGGAAGCATCGGATAAGATATAGCCATGAGTCCAGACCCGTTGAAAAATAGACTTGATAAGCTTTCCAAAAAGTGCTAGAACGTCCCAATCCGAGTCCGTATGCGACCGTGGTGAACATCACAAGTTGGAGCTGTCCTGGAGTCCGAATCCAACCCCAAAAAGTGTTGGATTTGATCTCTTTCTTTCCTTGGACCAAAAGTGACGTGGTGTCCAGGTGGAGGACGTTGGGAATACTTGGATTTGGTCCCCAATCAACTTCATTAACCTTCCATGTTTTCCATATGCAATCAAACCTTTCCTTGATCCATGTAAGTAATTCTGAAAATGAAAATATACACATTTTATGGTGGAGCACCAATTCATCAAATGCATCAATGATAAGCCTCATATAGAATGGTTGCACCTTTGGTATAGAAGTGGTTGACATGGTCATATTTGAGCCAATGATGTCCTCATCAACCTAGGACTTTCATCGGCTGCATACAAAATGATTTCTGAGCCTATGGTACGTTCAGCGCAAATTGTGCACCTATCTTGCACCGACTAACACTAAAATGATTTCTGAGCCTATGGTACATTCAGCGCAAATTGTGCACCTATCTTGCACTGACTAACACTGTCTCCAAATGAAATGAAATGAGCATCCACTTCAGCCTCGTCATATAGGAGTACCATCGGGTGCGTCCAAAATGATTTCTGACCCTATGGTACGTTTGGCGCAAACCATGCTCCTATCTTGCAACGACACTAACACTGTCTGCAAATGGACCGAAACAAAATTCCACATGAGCCACATCACCTAGGAGTTCGATTGGGTGCGTCCAAAGCGATTTCTGAGCCCATGGTAACTTCGGCGCAAACCGTGCACCTATCTTGCGTCAAGGTTAGCACTATCTCCAGACGGACTGAATCGAGCTTCCACTTGAGCCTAATCACCATGTAGTATCATTGGGAGCATCCAAAAAGATTTCTGAGCCTATGGTACGTTTGGCGCAAACTGTGCACCTATCTTGCACCGACACTAACACTGTCTCCAAACAGACCGAAACGAGAGTCCACATGACCCAAGTCGCCTAGGGTTACATCGGGTCCATCCAAATCAATTTTTGAGCTTGTGGTACGTTCGGCGTAAAGCATGCACCTATGTTGCGTTAAGATTTGCACTATCTCCATATGGACTGAATCGAGCTTCCACTTGAGCCTTGTCACCTAGGAGTACCTTCGCGGGCATCCAAAACGATTCTGAGCCCGTGGTACATTTGGCGCAAACCGTGCACTAATCTTGCACTGACTCTAACACTGTCTCCTAGGTGACGAGGCCACGTCACCTAGGACTTCCATCGGGGGCATACAAAATGATTTCTTAGCCTATGGTACGTTCAGCGCAACTCGTGCACCAATCTTGCACCGACTAACACTGTCTCCAAACGGAATAAAACAAGCATTCACTTGAGCCTCGTCACCTAGGAGTACCGTCGGGTGTGTCCAAAATGATTCCTGAGCCAATGGTACGTTGGGCGCAAACCATGCACCTATCTTGCACCGACACTAAGACTGTCTCCAAACAGACCGAAACGAGATTCCACATGGTCCATGTGACCAAGGAGTTCCATCGGGTGTGTCCAAAACAATTTCTGATCCTATGGTACGTTCGGCGCAAACCGTGCACCTATCGTGCGTCAAGATTAGCACTATCTCCAAACGGAATGAAACAAGCATCCACTTCAGCCTCGTCATCCAGGAGGTGTACCATTGGGTGCATCCAAAATGATTTCTAAGCCTATGGTACGTCTGGCGCAAACCATGCACCTATCTTGCACAAGACACTAACACTGTCTCCAAACAGACCTAAGCGAGATTTTACAGGACACAAGTCACCTAGGAGTTACATCAGGTGCGTCCAAAATGATTTCTGAGCCTATGGTAAGTTTGGCACAAACCATGCACCTATCTTGCTCTGACACTAACATTGTCTCTAAATGGACCAAAATGAGATTCCACATAACCCGCGTCACGTAGGTGTTCCATCGAGTGTGTCCAAAATGATTTCTAAGTCTGTCGTACGTTCAGCGCAAATCATGCACGTGTCTTGCATTAATATTAGCAGTATCTCTGAACGGATTGACTCGAGGTTCCACTTGAGCCTCATCACCTAGGAGAGAACCATCGCGTGCGTCCAAAACAATTTCTAAGCCTATGGTACATTTGGCACAAACCGTGCAACTATCTTGCATCAAGATTAGCACTATCTCCAAACGGAATGAAACAAGCATCAACTTGGGCCTCGTCATATATGAGTACCATCTGGTGCGTCCAAAATGATTTCTAAACCTATTGTACATTTGGCGCAAACCATGCACCTATCTTGCACCGACACTAACACTACCTGCAAATGGACCGAAGCAAAATTGCACAAGACCCACATCACCTAGGAGTTCTATTGGGTGCGTCCAAAATGATTTCTGAACCTGTGCTATGTTCGGAGCAAACCGTGCACTTATCTTGCGTCAATGTTACCACTCTCCTAATGGACTAAATCGAGCTTCCACTTGAGCCACGTCACCAAGAAGTATTAGTAGCTGTGTCCAAAATGATTTTTGAGCCTATGGTATGTTTGGCGCAAACTGTGCACCTATCTTGCACCGACACTAACACTATCTCCAAACGGACCGAAACGAGATTCCACATGACCCAAGTCACCAAGGTGTTCCAGCTGTTGCGTCCAAAATGATTCTGAGCCAGTGGTGCGTTTGGCGCAAACCATGCACCAGTCTTGCACTCACACTAACGCTGTCTCCAAACAAACCAAAATGAGATTCCACTTGCCCACGTCACCTAGGACTTTCATCGGCTGCGTACAAAATGATTTCTGAGCCTATGGTACGTTCAGCGCAAATTGTGCACCTATCTTGCACCGACTAACACTGTCTCCAAACGGAATGAAATGAGCATCCACTTGAGCCTCGTCATATAGGAGTACCATCGGGTGCGTCCAAAATGATTTCTGACCCTATGGTACGTTTGGCGCAAACCATGCTCCTATCTTGCAATGACACTAACACTGTCTGCAAACGTACCGAAACAAAATTCCACATGAGCCACGTCACATAGGAGTTCGATTGGGTGCGTCCAAAGCGATTTCTGAGCCCATGGTAACTTCGGTGCAAACCGTGCACCTATCTTGCGTCAATGTTAGCACTATCTCCAAACGGACTGAATCGAGCTTCCACTTGAGCCTTATCACCATGGAGTATCATTGGGAGCATTCAAAAAGATTTCTGAGCCTATGGTACGTTTGGCGCAAACTGTGCACCTATCTTGCACCGACACTAACACTGTCTCCAAACAGACCGAAATGAGAGTCCCCACGACCCAAGTCGCCTAGGGTTACATCAGGTCGATCCAAAACAATTTTTGAGCTTCCACTTGAACCTTGTCACCTAGGAGTACCTTCGCGGGCGTCCAAAACGATTCTGAGCCCGTGGTACATTTGGCGCAAACCGTGCACCAATCTTGCACTGACTCTAACACTGTCTCCAAACAGACCAAAACGAGATTCCACTTGGCCACGTTAGCTAGGACTTCCATCGGGTGCATACAAAATGATTTCTAAGCCTATGGTACGCTCAGCGCAACTCGTGCACCAATCTTGCACCAACTAACACTGTCTCCAAATGGAATGAAACGAGCATCCACGTGAGCCTCGTCACCCAAGAGTACCTTCGGGTGTGTCCACAATGATTCCTAAGCCAATGGTACGTTTGGCGCAAACCATGCACCTATCTTTCACTGACATTAACACTATCTCCAAATAGACCAAAATGAGATTCCACTTGCCCACGTCACCTAGGAATTTCATCGGCTGCGTACAAAATGATTTCTGAGCCTATGGTACGTTCAGCGCAAATTATGCACCTATCTTGCACCAACTAACACTGTCTCCAAATGGAATGAAACGAGCATCCACTTGAGCCTCGTCATATAGGAGTACCATCGGGTGCGTCCAAAATGATTTCTGACCCTATGGTACGTTTGGCGCAAACCATGCATCTATCTTGCAACGACACTAACACTGTCTGCAAACGGACCGAAACAAAATTCCACATGAGCCACGTCACCTAGGAGTTCGATTGGGTGCGTCCAAAGCGATTTCTGAGCCCATGGTAACTTCGGCGCAAACCGTGCACCTATCTTGCGTCAAGGTTCGCACTATCTCCAAACGGACTGAATCGAGCTTCCACTTGAGCCTTATCACCATGCAAACTATGCACCTATCTTGCACCGACACTAACACGGTCTCCAAACAGACCGAAATGAGAGTCCACATGACCCTAGTCGCCTAGGGTTACATCGGGAACATCCAAAACAATTTTTGAGCTTGTGGTACGTTCGGCGCAAAGCATGCACCTATGTTGCGTTAAGATTTGCACTATCTCCATATGGACTGAATCGAGCTTCCACTTGAGCCTTGTCACCTAGGAGTACCTTCGCGGGCATCCAAAATGATTCTTGGCCCGTGGTACATTTGGCGCAAACCATGCACCAATCTTGCACTGACTCTAACACTGTCTCCAAACAGACCAAAACAAGATTCCACTTGGCCACGTCACCTATGACTTCCATCGGGTGCATACAAAATGATTTCTAAGCCTATGGTACGTTCAGCGCAACTCGTGCACCAATCTTGCACCGACTAACACTGTCTCCAAACGGAATGAAACGAGCATCCACTTGAGCCTCGTCACCTAGGAGTACAATCGGGTGTGTACAAAATGATTCCTGAGCCAATGGTACGTTGGGCGCGAACCATGCACCTATCTTGCACTGACATTAACACTGTCTCCAAACAGACCAAAATGAGATTCCACATGCCCACGTCACCTAGGACTTCCATCCGGTGCGTCCAAAATGATTCCTGAGCCTGTGGTACGTTCAGCGCAAATCGTGCACCCATCTTGCGTCAAGATTAGCACTATCTCCAAACGGAATGAAACGAGCACCCATTTGAGCCATGTCACCTAGGAGTACCATCGGGTGCGTCCAAAATGATTTCTGAGCCTATGGTACGTTTTGGCGCAAACCATGCACCTATCTTGCACCGACACTGAGACTGTCTCCAAACGGACCGAAACGAGATTCCGCATGGCCCATGTCACCAAGGAGTTCCATCGGGTGTGTCCAAAACAATTTCTGAGCCTATGGTACGTTCGGTGCAAACCGTGCACCTATCTTGCGTCAAGATTAGCACTATCTCCAAACGGAATGAAACGAGCATCCACTTTAGCCTCGTCATCCAAGAGGAGTACCATTGGGTGCGTCAAAAATGATTTCTAAGCCTATGGTACGTTTGGCGCAAACCATGCACCTATCTTGCACAAGACACTAACACTATTTCCAAATGGACCTAAATGAGATTTCACATGACACAAGTGACCTAAGAGTTACATCAGGTGCATCTAAAATGATTTCTGAGCCTATGGTAAGTTTGGCGCAAACCGTGCACCTATCTTGCTCCAACCCTAACACTGTCTCTAAATGGAACAAAACGAGATTCCACATGACCCGCGTCACGTAGGTGTTCCATCGAGTGTGTCCAAAATAATTTCTAAGTCTGTCATACGTTCGGCGCAAATCATGCACCTGTCTTGTGTCAAGATTAGCAATATCTCTGAATGGACTGACTCGAGGTTCCACTTGAGCCTCGTCACCTAGGAGTAAAATCGCGTGCATCCAAAACAATTTCTAAGCCTATGGTACATTTGGCACAAACCGTGCAACTATCTTGCGTCAAGATTAGCACTATCTCCAAACGGAATGAAACGAGCATCAACTTGGGCCTCGTCATATATGAGTACCATCTAGTGCGTCCAAAATGATTTCTGAGCCGATGCTACGTTTGGCGCAAACTATGCACCTATCTTGCACCGACACTAACACTATCTGCAAATGGACCAAAGCAAAATTGCACAAGACCCACGTCACCTAGGAGTTCTATTGGGTGCGTCCAAAACGATTTCTGAGCCTGTGCTACGTTCAGAGCAAACCGAGCACATATCTTGCGTCAATGTTACCACTATCTCCTAATGGACTGAATCGAGCTTCCACTTGAGCAACGTCACCTAGAAGTATTACTAGGTGTGTCCAAAATGATTTCTAAGCCTATGCTACGTTTTGGCACAAACCATGTACCCATCTTGCACCGACACTAAGACTATCTCCAAACGGACCAAAACGAGATTCCACATGGCCCTTGTGACCAAGGAGTTCCATCGGGTGTGTCCAAAATGATTTCTAAGCCTATGGTACGTTCGGCGCAAACCGTGCACCTATCTTGCGTCAAGATTTGCACTATCTCCAAACGGAATGAAACGAGCATCCACTTCAGCCTCATCATCCAGGAGGAGTACCATTGGGTGCGTCCAAAATGATTTCTAAGCCTATGGTACGTTTGGCGCAAACCATGCACCTATCTTGCACAAGACACTAACATTGTCTCCAAACGGACCTAAACGAGATTTCACATGACACAAGTCACCTAGGAGTTACATCAGGTGCGTCCAAAATGATTTCTAAGCCTATGGTAGGTTTGGCGCAAACCGTGCACCTATCTTGCTCCGACACTAACACTGTCTCTAAATGGACCAAAACGAGATTCCACATGACCCGCGTCACGTAGGTGTTCCATCGAGTGTGTCCAAAATGATTTCTAAGTCTGTCGTACGTTCGGCGCAAATCATGCAGCTGTCATGTGTCGAGATTAGCAGTATCTCTGAACGGACTGACTCGAGGTTCCACTTGAGCCTCGTCACCTAGGAGTACCATCACGTGTGTCCAAAACAATTTCTAAGCCTATGGTACATTAGGCACAAACCGTGTAACTATCTTGCGTCAAGATTAGCACTATCTCCAAACGGAATGAAACGAACATCAACTTGGGCTTCATCATATATGAGTACCATCTGGTGCATCCAAAATGATTTCTGAGCCTGTGGTACGTTTGGCGCAAACCATGCACCTATCTTGCACCGACACTAACACTATCTGCAAATGGACCGAAGCAAAATTGCACAAAACCCACGTCACCTAGGAGTTCTATTGGGTGCGTCCAAAATGATTTCTGAGCCTGTGCTACGTTCGGAGCAAACCATGCACTTATCTTGCATCAATGTTACCACTATCTCCTAATGGATTGAATCGAGCTTCCACTTGAGCTACGTCACCTAGAAGTATTACTAGGTGTGTCCAAAATGATTTTTGAGCCTACGGTATGTTTGGCACAAACTGTGCACCTATCTTGCACCGACACTAACACTATCTCCAAACGTACCGAAACGAGATTCCACGTGACCCAAGTCACCAAGGTGTTCCATCTGGTGCGTCCAAAATTTTTCTGAGCCGGTGGTACATTTGGCGCAAACCGTGCACTGGTCTTGCACTGACACTAACACTGTCTCCGAACAGACCAAAATGAGATTCCACTTGCCCATGTCACCTAGGACTTTCATCAGCTGCGTACAAAATGATTTCTGAGCCTATGGTACGTTCAGCGCAAATTGTGAACCTATCTTGCACCGACTAACACTGTCTCCAAACAGAATGAAATGAGCATCCACTTGAGCCTCGTCATATAGGAGTACCATCGGGTGCGTCCAAAATGATTTCTGAGCCTATGGTACGTTTGGCGCAAACCATGCTCCTATCTTGCAACGACACTAACACTGTCTGCAAACGGACCGAAACAAAATTCCACATGAGCCACGTCTCCTAGGAGTTCGATTGGGTGCGTCCAAAATGATTTCTAACCCTATGGTACGTTTGGCACAAACCATGATCCTATCTTGCAACGACACTAACACTGTCTGCAAACGGACCGAAACAAAATTCCACATGAGCTACGTCTCCTAGGAGTTCGATTGGGTGCGTCCAAAGCGATTTCTGAGCCCATGGTAACTTCGGCGCAAACCGTGCACCTATCTTGCATCAAGGTTAGCACTATCTCAAATGGACTGAATCGAGCTTCCACTTGAGGCTTATCACCATGGAGTATCATTGGGAGCATCCAAAAAGATTTTAGAGCCTATCGTACGTTTGGCGCAAACTGTGCACCTATCTTGCACCGACACTAACACTGTCTCCAAACATACCAAAATGAGAGTCCACATGACCTAAGTTGCCTAGGGTTACATCGGGTCCATACAAAACAATTTTTGAGCTTATGGTACGTTCGGCGCAAAGCATGCACCTATGTTGCGTTAAAATTTGCACTATCTCCATATGGACTAAATCGAGCTTCCACTTGAGCCTTGTCACCTAGGAGTACCTTCGTGGGTGTCCAAAACGATTCTGAGCCCGTGGTACATTTGGCGCAAACCGTGCACCAATCTTGCACTGACTCTAACACTGTCTCCAAACAGACCAAACCGAGATTCCACTTGGCCACATCACCTAGGACTTCCATCGGCTGCAAACAAAATGATTTCTAAGCCTATGGTACGTTCAGCGCAACTTGTGCACCAATCTTGCACCGGCTAACACTGTCTCCAAACGTAATGAAACGAGCATCCACTTGAGCCTCGTCACCTCGGAGTACCATCGGGTGTGTCCAAAATGATTCCTGAGCCAATGGTACGTTGGGCGCAAACCATGCACCTATCTTCCACTGACATTAACACTGTCTCCAAATAGACCAAAATGAGATTCCACATACCCACATCACCTAGGACTTCCATCGGGTGCGTCCAAAATTATTCCTGAGCCTGTGGTACGTTCAGCGCAAATCATGCACCCATCTTGCGTCAAGATTAGCACTATCTCCAAACGGAATGAAACGAGCACCCATTTGAGCCTCGTCAGCTAGGACTACCATCGGGTGCGTCCAAAATAATTTCTGAGCCTATGGTACGTTTTGGCGCAAACCATACACCTATCTTGCACCGACACTAAGACTGTCTCCAAACGGACCGAAACGAGATTCCACATGGCCCATGTGACCAAGGAGTTCCATCGGGTGTGTCCAAAATGATTTCTGAGCCTATGGTACGTTCGACGCAAACCGTGGACCTATCTTGCGTCAAGATTAGCACTATCTCCAAACAGAATGAAACGAGCATCCAGTTCAGCCTCGTCATCTAGGAGGAGTACCATTGGGTGCGTCCAAAATGATTTCTAAGCCTATGGTACGTTTGGCGCAAACCATGCACCTATCTTGCACAAGACACTAACACTGTCTCCCAATGGACCTAAACGAGATTTCACATGACACAAGTCACCTAGGAGTTACATCAGGTGCGTCCAAAATGATTTCAGAGCCTATGGTATGTTTGGCGCCAAGCTTGCACCTGTCTTGCACTGACACTAACATTGTCTCCAAACAGACCAAAATGAGATTCCACTTGCCCACGTCACCTAGGACTTTCATCGGCTGTGTACAAAATGATTTCTGAGCCTATGATACGTTCAGCGCAAATTGTGCACCTATCTTGCACCGAATAACACTGTATCCAAACGGAATGAAATGAGCATCCACTTGAGCCTCGTCATATAGGAGTACCATCGGGTGCGTCCAAAATGATTTCTGACCCTATGGTACGTTTGGCGCAAACCATGCTCCTATCTTGCAACGACACTAACACTGTCTGCAAATGGACCGAAACAAAATTCCACATGAGCCACGTCACCTAGGAGTTCGATTGGGTGCGTACAAAGCAATTTCTGAGCCCATGGTAACTTCAGCGCAAACCGTGCACCTATCTTGCGTCAAGGTTCACACTATCTACAAACGGACTGAATCGAGCTTCCACTTGAGCCTTATCACCATGGAGTATCATTGGGAGCATCCAAAAAGATTTCTGAGACTATGGTACGTTTGGCGTAAACTGTGCACCTATCTTGCACCGACACTAACACGGTCTCCAAACAGACCAAAACGAGAGTCCACATGACCCAAGTCGCCTAGGGTTACATCGGGTCCGTCCAAAACAATTTTTGAGCTTGTGGTACGTTTGGCGCAAAGCAAGCACCTATGTTGCGTTAAGATTTGCACTATCTCCATATGGACTGAATCGAGCTTCCACTTGAGCCTTGTCACCTAGGAGTACCTTCACGGGCGTCCAAAATGATTCTGAGCCCGTGGTACATTTGGCGCAAACCGTGCACCAATCTTGCACTGACTCTAACACTGTCTCCAAACAGACCAAAATGGGATTCCACTTGGCCATGTCAGCTAGGACTTTCCATCGGGCGCATACAAAATGATTTCTAAGCCTTTGGTACGTTCAGCGCAACTCGTGCACCAATCTTGCACTAACTAACACTGTCTCCAAACGGAATGAAACGAGCATCCATGTGAGCCTCGTCACCCAAGAGTACCATCGGGTGTGTCCAAAATGATTCCGGAGCCAATGGTACGTTGGGCTCAAACCATGCACCTATCTTGCACTGACATTAACACTGTCTCCAAATAGACCAAAATGAGATTCCACTTGCCCACGTCACCTAGGACTTTCATTGGCTGCGTACAAAATGATTTCTGAGCCTATGGTACGTTCAACACAAATTGTGCACCTATCTTGCACCGACTAACACTGTCTCCAAACGGAATGAAATGAGCATCCACTTGAGCCTTGTCATATAGGAGTACCATCGGGTATGTCCAAAATGATTTCTGACCATATGGTATGTTTGGCGCAAACCATGCTCCTATCTTGCAACGACACTAACACTGTATGCAAACGGACCGAAACAAAATTCCACATGAGCCACGTCACCTAGGAGTTCGATTGGGTGCGTCCAAAGCGATTTTCTGAGCCCATGGTAACTTCGGCACAAACCGTGCACCTATCTTGCGTCAAGGTTAGCACTATCTCCAAACGGACTGAATCGAGCTTCCACTTGAGCCTTATCACCATGGAGTATCATTGGGAGCATCCAAAAAGATTTTTGAGCCTATGGTACGTTTAGCGCAAACTATGCACCAATCTTGCACCGACACTAACACGGTCTCCAAACAGACCGAAACAAGAGTCCACTTGACCCAAGTCGCCTAGGGTTACATCGGGTCTGTCCAAAACAATTTTTGAGCTTGTGGTACGTTCAGCGCAAAGCATGCACCTATGTTGTGTTAAGATTTGCACTATCTCCATATGGACCGAATCGAGCTTCCACTTGAACCTTGTCACCTAGGAGTACCTTCACGGGCGTCCAAAATGATTCTAAGCCCGTGGTACATTTGGCGCAAACCGTGCACCAATCTTGCACTGACTCTAACACTGTCTCCAAACAGACCAAAACGAGATTCTACTTGGCCACGTCAGCTAGGACTTCCATTGGGTGCATACAAAATGATTTCTAAGCCTATGGTACGTTCAGCGCAACTCGTGTACCAATCTTGCACCGACTAACACTGTCTCCAAATGGAACAAAACGAGCATCCACTTGAGCCTCATCACCCAGGAGTACCATCGGGTGTGTCCAAAATGATTCCTGAGCCAATGGTACGTTGGGCGCAAACCATGCACCTATCTTGCACTAACATTAACACTGTCTCCAAACAGACCAAAACGAGATTCCACATGCCCACGTCACCTAGGACTTCCATCGGGTGCGTCCAAAATGATTCCTGAGCCTGTGGTACGTTCAGCGCAAATCGTGCACCCATCTTGCGTCAAGATTAGCACTATCTCCAAACGGAATGAAACGAGCACCCATTTGAGCCTCGTCACCTGGGGTACCATCGGGTGCGTCCAAAATGATTTCTGAGCCTATGGTATGTTTTGGCGCAAACCATGCACCGATCTTGCACCGACACTAAGACTGTCTCCAGACGGACCGAAACGAGATTCCACATGGCCCATGTCACGAAGGAGTTCCATCGGGTGTGTCCAAAACGATTCAGAGCCTATGGTACATTCGGCGCAAACCGTGGACCTATCTTGCGTCAAGATTAGCACTATCTCCAAATGGATTGAAACGAGCATCCACTTCAGCCAGGAGGAGTACCATTGGGTGCGTCCCAAATGATTTCTAAGCCTATGGTACATTTGGCGCAAACCATGCACCTATCTTGCACCGACACTAACACTGTCAACAAATGGACCTAAACGAGATTCCACATGACCCATGTCACCTAGGAGTTCTATCGGGTGCGTCCAAAATGATTTCTGAGCGTATGGTATGTTCGGCGCAAACTGTGCACCTATCTTGCACCGACACTAACACTATCTCCAAACGAACCAAAATGAGATTCCACATGACCCAAGTCACCTAGGAGTTACATTGGGTCCGTCCAAAACAAAATTTTGAGCCGGTGGTACATTTGGCGCAAAGCGTTCACCTATCTTGCATCAAGATTAGCACTGTCTTCTAACGGACTAAATCGAGCTTCCACTTGAGCCTCATCATCTAGGAGTACCATCGCGGGCGTCCAAAACAATTATGAGCCCATGGTACGTTTGGCACAGACCATGCACCTATCTTGCATCAGGATTAGCACTATCTCCAAGGAATGAAACGAGCATCCACTTGAGCCTCGTCACCGAGGAGTACCATCGGGTGCGTTTAAAATGATTTTTGAGCCTATGGTACATTTGGCACAAACCATGCACCTATCTTGCACCGACACTAACACTCCAAATGGACCGAAACGAGATTCCGCATGGCCCACGTCACCAAGGAGTTCCATCGATCACGTCCTAAATGATTTCTAAGCCTATAGTACGTTTCGCGAAAACTGTGCACCTATCTTGCCTCAAGGTACAACTGAATCGAGGTTTCCCTTGAGCCTCATCACATAGGAGTATCATTAGGTGTGTCAAACGATTCTGAACCTATGGTACGTTTGGAGCACACCCTGCACCTATCTTGCACTGACACTAACACTGTCTCCAAACAAACCTAAAAGAGATTTCACATGACACAAGTCACCTAGGAGTTACATCGGGTGCCTTCAAAATGATTTTTGAGCCTATGGTATGTTTGGCGCCAAGCTTGCACCTATCTTGTGTCAAGATTAGTACTTCCAAATGGACTAAATCAAGCTTCCACTTGAGCCTCGTCACCTAGAAGTATTACTGGGTGCATCCAAAATGATTTCTGAGCCTATGGTATGTTTGCCGCAAACCGTGCACCTATCTTGCTCCGACACTAACACTGTCCACAAACGGACCAAAACGAGATTCCACATGACCCACGTCACCTAGGTGTTCGATTGGGTGCGTCCAAAATGATTTCTAAGCCTGTCGTACGTTCGGTGCAAATCGTGCCCTATCTTGCGTCAAGATTAGCAGTATCTCCAAATGGACTGACTCGAGCTTCCACTTGAGCCTCGTCACCTAGAGTACCATCGAGTGCGTCCAAAACGATTTCTAAGCCTATGGTACGTTTGACACAAACCGTGGAACTATCTTGCTTTAAGACTACCACTACATCCAAATGGAATGAAACGAGCATCAAGTTGAGCCTCGTCACCTAGGAGTACCATCGGGTGCGTCCAAAATGATTTTTGAGCCCATGGTACATTTGGCGCATACCACGCACCTATCTTGGACCCACACTAACACTGTTTGCAAACCGACCGAAACAAAATTCTGCATGACCCATGTCACCTAAGAGTTTGTTGGGTGCATCCAAAGCGATTTTCTGAGCCTATGGTAAGTTCGACACAAACCATGCACCTATCTTGCGTCAAGGTTAGCACTATCTCCAAACTTACTGAATCAAGCTTCCGCTTGAGCCTCATCACCGTGGAGTTTCAATGGGTCCGTCCAAAAAGATTTTTGATCCTATGGTATATTTGGCACAAACTGTGCACCTATCTTGCACTGACACTAACACTGTCTCTAAACGGACCGAAACGAGATTCCACATGACTCGAGTCACCTAGGAGTTACATCGGGTCCATCCAAAATTTCACTTGACCTACATCACCTAGGAGTTCGTTAGGTGCGTCCAAAGCAGTTTCTGAGCCTATGGTAAGTTCGGCACAAACCGTGCACCTATCTTGCGTCAAGATTAGCACTATCTCCAAACGGATTGAATGGAGCTTCCACTTCAGCCTCGTCACCTAGGAGTACCATCCCGGGCATCCAAAACGATTCTGAGCCCGTGGTACATTTGGTGTAAACTATGCATTTATCTTGCACTGACACTAACACTGTCTCCAAACAGACCAAAATGAGATTCCACATGCCCATGTCACATAGGACTTCCATCGGGTGCGTCCAAAATGATTTCTGAGCCTGTGGTACGTTCAGCGCAAATCATGCACCTATCTTGCACCGACACTAACACTATCTCCAAACGGAATGAAACGAGCATCCACTTGAGCCTCATCACCTAGGAGTACCATTGGGTGCGTCCAAAATGATTTCTGATCCTATGGTATGTTTGGCGCATACCATGCACCTATCTTGCAATAACACTAACACTGTCTCCAAACGGAGCAAAATGAGATTCCACAAGGCCCATGTCACGAAGGAGTTCCATCCGGCGCGTCCAAAATGATTTCTAAGCTTATGGTATGTTCGGCGCAAACCGTGCACGTATCTTGCGTCAAGATTAGCACTATCTCCAAATAGACTGAATCGAGCTTCCACTTGAGCCTCATCACCTACAAGTATCACTGGGTGCATCCAAAATGATTTCTGAGCCTATGGTACGTTCGGCGCAAGCCGCTTACCTTGTGTCAAGAATAGCACTATCTCCAAACGAAATGAAACGAGCATCCACTCGAGCCTCATCATATATGAGTATCATCGGGTGCATCCAAGATGGTTTCTAAGCCTATCGTACGTTTGGCATAAACAATGCACCTATTTCGTGAAGATTAGCACTATCTCCAAGGAATGAAACAAGCATCCACTTGAGCCTCGTCACCTAGGAGTAGCATCGGCTGCGTCTAAAATGATTTATGAGCGTATGGTACATTTGGTGAAAACGATGCACCTATCTTGAACCGACACTAACACTGTCTCCAAACGGACCGAAACAAGATTCCACATGGTCCACGTCACCAAGGAGTTCCATCGATCGCGTCCAAAATGATTTCTGAGCCTTTGGTACATTCGGCACAAACCGTGCACCTATCTTGCCTCAAGGTACAGACTGAATCGAGGTTCCACTTGAGCCTCATCACCTAGTAGTATCATTGGGGGCGTCCAAAACGATTTCTGAGCCTATGGTACGTTTGCAGCACACCGTGCACCTATCTTGCACCGACACTAACATTGTCTCCAAACGGACCTAAAAGAGATTTCACATGACACAAGATTAGCACTATTTCCAAATAGACTGAATTGAGCTTCCACTTAACCCTCGTCACCTGAAGTATTACTGGGTGCATTCAAAACAATTTCTGAGCCTATGGTACGTTTGGCGCAAACCGTGCACCTATCTTGCTCCGACACTATCACTATCCACAAACAGACCAAAATGACATTCCACATGACCCACGTCACCTAGGTGTTCGATTGAGTGCATCCAAAATGATTTGTAAGCCTGTCGTACGTTCGGCGCAAATCGTGGACCTATCTTGCTTTAAGACTGGCACTATTTCCAAACAGAATGAAACGAGCATCCAGTTGAGCCTCGTCACCTAGGAGTACCATCGGGTGTGTCCAAAATGATTTTTGAGCCCATGGTACATTTGGTGCAAACCACGCACCTATCTTGCACCCACACTAACAATGTCTGCAAACGGACTGAAACAAAATTTCACTTGACCTACGTCACCTAGGAGTTCGTTGGGTGCGTCCGAAGCAGTTTCTGAGCCTATGGTAAGTTCGGCACAAACCGTGCACCTATCTTGCGTCAAGGTTAGCACTATCTCCAAACAGACTGAATCGAGCTTCCACTTGAGCCTTGTCACCATGGAGTATCATTGGGTCTGTCCAAAAAGATTTCTGAGCCTATGGTACATTTGGCATAAACTGTGCACCTATCATGCACCAACACTAACACTGTCTGCAAACAGACCGAAACAAGATTCCACATGACCCAAGTCGCTTAGGAGTTACATCTGGTCCATCTAGAACGATTTTTGAGCCTATCATACGTTCGGCGCAAAGCGTGCACCTATCTTGCATCAAGATTAGCACTATCTCTAAACGGACTGAATCGAGGTTCCACTTGAGCCTCGTCACCTAGGAGTACCATTGCGGGAGTCCAAAACGATTCTGAGCCCGTGGTACGTTCAGCGCAAATCATGCACCTATCTTGCACTGACACTAACACTGTCTCCAAATGGAATGAAACGAGCACCCACTTGAGCCTCGTCACGTAGGAGTGCCATCGGGTGCGTCCAAAATGATTTTTGAGCCCATGGTATGTTTGGTGCAGACCATGCAACTATCTTGCACTAACACTAACACTATCTCCAAACGGACCGAAATGAGATTCCACATGGCCCATGTCACCAAGGAGTTCTATCTAGTGCGTCCAAAATGATTTCTGAGCCTATGGTACATTCGGCACAAACCGTGCACATATCTTGCATCAAGATTAGCACTATCTCCAAACGGACTGAATCGAGCTTCCACTTGAGCCTCGTCACCTACAAGTATCACTGGGTGCATCCAAAATGATTTTTGAGCCTATGGTACATTTGGCGCAAACTGCCTATCTTGCGTCAAGATTAGCACAATCTCCAAACGGAATGAAACGAGCATCCACTTGAGCCTCGTCACCTAGGAGGTCTATCGGGTGCGTCCAAAATGATTTCTGAGTCTATGGTATGTTTTGCACAAACCATGCACCTATCTCGCACCGACACTAACACTATCTCCAAATGGAACGAAAACAGATTCCACATGCCCCACGTCAGTAAGGAGTACCATCGGGGGCGTGCAGAACGATTTTCTAAGCCTATGGTACGTTCAGTGCAAACCATGCACCTATCTTCTGTCAAAATTAGCACTATCTCCAAACAGAATGAAACGAGCATCCACTTGAGCCTCGTCACCTCAGAGTACCATCTCGGGCGTCCGAAATGATTCTGAGCCTATAGTACGTTTGGCGCAAACCATGCACCTATCCTGCACTAACACTAACACTATCTCCAAACGGACCAAAATGAGATTCCACAAGCCCACGTCACCTAGGAGTTACATCGGGTGCGTCCAAAATGATTTCTGAGCCTAGGTATGTTCAGCACAAATTGTGCACCTATCTTGCGTCAAGATTAGCACTATCTCCAAATGGAACGACACGAGCATCCACTTGAGCCTCATCACCTAGGAGTATCATTGGGTGCGTCCAAAATGATTTATGAGCCTATGGTACGTTTGGGGCAAGCATGCACCTATCTTGCACTGACACTAACACTGTCTCCAAATGAACCGAAACGAGATTCCACATGGTCCACGTCAACAAGGAGTTCCATTAGGTGCGTCCAAAATGATTTCTGAGCCTATGGTGTGTTTGGCGCAAACCACACACCTATTTTGCACCAACACTAACACTGTTTGCAAAGGGACCAAAACAAAATTCCACATGACCCACGTCACCTAAGAGTTCTATTAGGTGCGTCCAAAACGATTTCTGAACCTATGGTACGTTTGGCGCAAACCGTGCACCTATCTTGCGTCAAGGTTAGCACTATCTCCAAACAGACCGAATCGAGCTTCCACTTGAGCCTCATCACCATGGAGTATCATTGGGTGTGTGCAAAACGATTTCTGAGCCTATGGTGAGTTTGCCACAAACTGTGCACCTAGTTGAGTCAAATTAGCACTATCTCCAAATGGAATGAAACAAGCATCCACTTGAGCCCCGTCACCTAGGAGTACCATCAGGTGTGTCCAAAAATTTTTTTGAGCATATGGTATGCTTGGCGCAAGCCATGCACCTATCTCACATGGACACTAACATAGTCCCCAAACAGAACGAAATGAGATTCCACAAGGCCCACGTCACATAGGAGTACCATCGGGTGCATCCAAAATGATTTCTATGTACATTCGCGCAAACTGTGCACCGATCTTGTGTCAAGATTAAAACTATCTCCAAACAGACTGAATCATGCTTCCACTTGAGCCTCGTCACGTAAAAGTATCACTAGGTGCGTCCAAAACAATTTCTAAGCCTATTGTACGTTTGGTGCAAACCAAGCACCTGTCTTGCACTGACACTAACAATGCCTCCAAACGGACCAAAACAAGATTCCACATGACCCACGTCTCATAGGTGTACCATCGGGTGCGTCCAAAATGATTTCTGAGCCTATGGTACCTTTGGCGCAAACCATGCACCTATCTTGCACTGACACTGACACTGTCTTCAAATGGACCAAAACAAGATTCTAGATGGCCCACATCACCAAGGTGTTACATCAGGTGTGTCCAAAATGATTTCTGAGTCTATCGTATGTTCGGCGCAAATCGTGCACCAATCTTGCGTCAAGATTAGCACCATCTCCAAATGGACTGAATCGAGCTTCCACTTGAGCCTCGTCACCGAGAAGTATCACTCAGTGCATCCAAAATGATTTCTGAGTCTATGGTATGTTTGGCGCAAACCGTGCACCTATCTTGCACCGACACTAACATTGTCTCCAAACGGACCAAAACAAGATTCCACATGACCCTTGTCACCTAGGAGTACCATCGGGTGCGTCCAAAACTTTTTTTAAGCCTATAGTACGTTTGACCCAAACCATGCAACTATCTTGCGTCAAGATTAGCACTATCTCCAAACGGAATAAAACAAGTATACACTTGAGACTCGTCACCTAGGTGTACCATCGGGTGCGTCCAAAATGATTTCTGAGACTATGGTACGTTTGGCGCAAACCACACACCTATTTTGCACCGACACTAACACTGTTTGCAAATGGACCAAAACAAAATTCCGCATGACCCACGTCAGCTAGGAGTTCTATTGGGTGCGTCCAAAATGATTTCTGAGCCTATGGTACGTTCGGAGCAAACCGTGCTCCTATATTGTGTCAAGGTTAGCACTATCTCCAGTGGACTGAATCGAGCTTCCACTTGAGCCACGTCAGCATGGAGTATCATTGGACGCGTCGAAAATGATTTCTGAGCCTATGGTATTTTTGGTGCAAGTTGTGCACCTATCTTGCACCGACACTAACACTATCGACAAACCGACCGAAATGAGATTCCACATGACCCTCGTCACCTACGAGTACCATTGGGTGCGTCCAAAACTATTTCTGAGCCTATGGTACGTTTGGCGCAAACCATGCACCTATCTATAAATGGACAGAAATGAGATTTCTGATGACCCACGTCATGCAGGTGCTCCATCGAGTGCGTCCAAAATGATTTCTAAGTCTGTCCTACGTTCGGTGCAAATCGTGCACCTATCTTGCATCAAGATTAGCACCATCTCCAAACGGACTGAATCGAGCTTCCACTTAAGCCTCGTCACCGAGAAGTATCACTCGGTGCATCCAAAATGATTTCTGAGCCTATGGTATGTTTGGCGTAAACCGTGCACCTATCTTGCACCGACACTAACACTGTCTCCGAACGGACTAAAACGAGATTCCACATGACCCTCTTCACCTAGAAGTACCATCGGGTGCATCCAAAACTATTTCTAAGCCTATGGTACATTTGACACAAACCGTGCAACTATCTTGCGTCAAGATTAGCACTATCTCCAAACAGAATAAAACGAGTATCCACTTGAGCCTCGTCACCTAGGAGTACCATCGGGTGCGTCCAAAATAATTTCTGAGCCTATGGTACGTTTGGCGCAAACCACATAGCTATTTTGCACCGACACTAACACTGTTTAAAAATGCACCAAAACAAAATTCCACATGACCCACGTCACCTAGGAGTTCTGCTCGGTGCATCCAAAACGATTTCTGAGTCTATTGTACGTTCGCTACAAACCGTGCACTATCTTGCGTCAAGGTTAGCACTATCTCCAAACGGACTGAATCAAGCTTCCACTTGAGCCTCGTCACCATGGAGTATCATTGGGTGCGTCCAAAATGATTTCTGAGCCAATGGTACGTTTGGCGCAAATTGTACACCTATCTTACGCCGACACTAACACTGTCTCCAAACGGACCGAAATGAGATTCCGCCTGGCCCACATCACCATGGAGTTCCATCGGGTGCGTCCAAAATGATTTAGGAGCCTATGGTACATTTGACGCAAACCGTGCAACTATCTTGCGTCAAGATTAGCACTATCTCCAAACGGAATAAAACGAGTATCCACTTGAGCCTCGTCACCTAGGAGTACCATCGGGCGCATCCAAAATGATTTTTGAGCCTATGGTATGTTAGGCGGAAACCACGCACCTATCTTGCACCGACATTAACACTCAAAATGGACCGAAACAAGATTCGACATGGCCCACGTCACCAAGGAGTTCCATCGGGTGCGTCCTAAATGATTTCTGAGCCTATCGTATGTTTGGCGCAAACTGTGCACCTATCTTGCCTCAAGGTACATACTGAATCGAGTTTTCACTTGAGCCTCATCACCTAGGAGTATCATTGGGTGCATCCAAAATGATTTATGAGCCTATGGTACGTTTGGCACACACCGTGCACCTATCTTGCTCCGACACTACCACTGTCTCCAAACGGACCTAAACGAGATTTCACATGACACAAGTCACCAAGGAGTTCCATCTGATGCGTCGAAAATGATTCTGAGCCGGTGGTACGTTTGGCGCAAACCGTGCACCTATCTTGCACTAACACTAACACTTTCTCCAAATAGACCAAAATGAGTTTCCACTTGCCCATGTCACCTAGGACTTTCATCGTCTGCGTACAAAATGATTTCTGAGCCTATGGTACGTTCAGCGCAAATTGTGCACCTATCTTGCACCGACTAACACTGTCTCCAAATGGAATAAAACGAGCATCCACTTGAGCCTCATCATATAGGAGTACCATCGGGTGCGTCCAAAATGATTTCTGAGCCTATGGTACGTTTGGCGCAAACCATGCTCCTATCTTGCAACGACACTAACACTGTCTACAAACGGACTGAAACAAAATTCCACATGAGCCACGTCACCTAGGAGTTCGATTGGGTGCGTCCAAAGCGATTTCTGAGCCCATGGTAACTTCGGCGCAAACCGTGCACCTATCTTGCGTCAAAGTTAGCACTATCTCCAAACGAAGTGATTCGAGCTTCCACTTGAGCCTTATCACCATGGAGTATCATTGGGAGCATCCAAAAAGATTTCTGAGCCTATGGTACGTTTGGCGCAAACTGTGCACCTATCTTGCACCGACACTAACACTGTCTCCAAACAGACTGAAATGAGAGTCCACATGACCCAAGTCGCCTAGGGTTACATCGGGTCCATCCAAAATGAATTTTGAGCTTGTGGTACGTTCGGCGCAAAGGGTGCACCTATGTTGCGTGAAGATTAGCACAATCTCCATATGAACTGAATCGAGCTTCCACTCGAGCCCTATCACCTAGGAGTACCATCACGGGTGTCCAAAACGATTCTGAGCCCGTGGTACGTTTGGCGCAAACCGTACACCAATCTTGCACTGACTCTAACACTATCTCCAAACAGACCAAAACAAGATTCCACTTGGCCACGTCACCTAGGATTTCTATCGAGTGCACACAAAATAATTTCTAAGCCTATGGTACGTTCAGTGCAACTTGTGCACATATCTTTCACCAACTAACACTGTCTCCAAACGGAATTAAATGAGCACCCATTTGAGCCTTGTCACCTAGGAGTACCATCGGTGCATCGAAAATGATTTCTGAGCCTATGGTACGTTGGGCGCAAACCATGCACCTATCTTGCGTTAAGTTTAGCACTATCTCCAAACAGAAAGAAATGTGCATCCACGTGAGGCTCATCATATAGGAGTACCATCGGGTGCATCCAAAATGATTTTTGTGCATATGGTATGTTTGGCGCAAACCATGCTCCTATCTTACACCGACACTTACACTATCTGCAAATGGACCCAAACAAAATTCCACAAGCCCCACATCACCTAGGAGTTCTATTGGGTGCGTCCAAAATGATTTCTAACCATATGGTACGGGAGCAAACAGTGCACCTATCTTGCGTCAAGGTTAGCACTATCTCCAAACAGACTGAATCGAGCTTCGACTTGAGCTCGACACCATGGAGTATCATTGGGTGCGTCCAAAATGATTTCTGAGCCTACGGTATGTTTGGCGCAAATTGTGCACCTATCTTGCACCGACACTAACACTATCTCCAAACAAACCAAAACGAGATTCCACATGACCCAAGTCACCTAGGAGTTACATTGCGTTCGTCCAGACAAAATTTTGAGCCAGTGGTACGTTTGGCGCAAAGCGTTCACCTATCTTGCATCAAGATTAGCCCTATCTTCTAATGGACTAAATCGAGCTTCCACTTGAGCCTCATCATCTAGGAGTACCATCGCAGGCGTCTAAAACAATTCTGAGCACATGGTACGTTTGGCACAGACCATGCACCTATCTTGCATCAAGATTAGCACTATCTCCAAGGAATGAAACGAGCATCCACTTGAGCCTCGTCACCGAGGAGTACCATCGGGTGCGTTTGAAATGATTTTTGAGCCTATGGTACATTTGGCACAAACCATGCACCTTTCTTGCACCGACACTAACACTCCAAATGGACTGAAATGAGATTCCGCATGGCCCACGTCACCAAGGAGTTCCATCGATCACGTCCTAAATGATTTCTGAGCCTATAGTACGTTTCGCGAAACCGTGCACCTATCTTGCCTCAAGGTACAACTGAATCAAGGTTCTCCTTGAGCCTCATCACATAGGAGTATCATTGGGTGTGTCAAACGATTCTGAACCTATGGTATGTTTGGAGCACACCATGCACCTATCTTGCACTTACACTAACACTGTCTCCAAACGGACCTAAAAGAGATTTCACATGACACAAGTCACCTAGGAGTTACATCGGGTGCCTTCAAAAAGATTTTTGAGCCTATGGTATGTTCGGCGCCAAGCATGCACCTATCTTGCATCAAGATTAGTACTTCCAAATGGACTAAATCGAGCTTCCACTTGAGCCTCATCACCTAGAAGTATTACTGGGTGCATCCAAAATGATTTCTGAGCCTATGGTACGTTTGGCGCAAATCGTGCACCTATCGTGCTCCGACACTAACACTGTCCACAAATGGACCAAAACGAGATTCCACATGACCCACGTCACCTAGGTGTTCAATTGAGTGCGTCCAAAATGATTTCTAAGCCTGTCGTATGTCGGCGCAAATCGTGCCCCTATCTTGCGTCAAGATTAGCAGTATCTCCAAATGGACTGACTCGAGCTTCCACTTGAGCCTCGTCACCTGGAGTACCATCAGGTGCGTCCAAAATGATTTCTAAGCCTATGGTACGTTTGAGACAAACCGTGCAACTATCTTGCTTTAAGACTGGCACTACATCCAAATGGAATGAAACGAGCATCAACTTGAGCCTCGTCACGTAGGAGTACCATTGGGTGCGTCCAAAATGATTTTTGAGCCCATGGTATGTTTGGTGAATACCATGCAGCTATCTTGCACTGACACTAACACTATCTCCAAACGGACCGAAATGAGATTCCACATGGCCCATGTCAGCAAGGAGTTCTATCTGGTGCGTCCAAAATGATTTCTGAGCTTATGGTACGTTCGGCACAAACCGTGCACATATCTTGCGTCAAGATTAGCACTATCTCCAAACGGACTGAATCGAGCTTCCACTTGAGCCTCGTCACCTACAAGTATCACTGGGTGCATCCAAAATGATTTCTGAGCCTATGGTACATTCGGCGCAAACTGCCTATCTTGCGTCAAGATTAGCACAATCTCCAAACGGAATGAAACAAGCATCCACTTGAGCCTCGTCACCTAGGAGGTCTATCGGGTGCGTCCAAAATGATTTCCGAGTCTATGGTATGTTTTGCGCAAACCATGCACCTATCTCGCACCGACACTAACACTATCTCCAAATGAAAAAAACAGATTCCACATGCCCCACGTTACTAAGGAGTACCATCGGGGGCCTGCAGAACGATTTCCTAAGCCTATGGTATGTTCAGTACAAACCATGCACCTATCTTGTGTCAAAATTAGCACTATCTCCAAACAGAATGAAACGAGCATCCACTTGAGCCTCGTCACCTCGGAGTACCATCTCGGGCGTCCGAAACGATTTTGAGCCTATAGTACGTTTGGCGCAAACCGTGCACCTATCCTGCACTAACACTAACACTGTCTCCAAACGGACCAAAACGAGATTCCACAAGCCCACGTCACCTAGGAGTTACATCGGGTGCGTCTAAAATGATTTCTGAGCATATGGTACGTTCAGCGCAAATTGTGCACGCATCTTGCATCAAGATTAACACTATCTCTAAATGGAATGAAACGAGCATCCACTTGAGCCTCATCACCTAGGAGTATCATTGGGTGTGTCCAAAATGATTTATGAGCCTATGGTACGTTTGGGGCAAGCATGCACCTATCTTGCACTGACACTAACACTGTCTCCAAATGGACCAAAACGAGATTCCACAAGGTCCACGTCAACAAGGAGTTCCATTAGGTGCGTCGAAAATGATTTATGAGCCTATGGTGTGTTTGGCGCAAACCACACACCTATTTTGCACCAACACTAACACTGTTTGCAAAGGGACCAAAACAAAATTCCACACGACCCACGTCACCTAAGAGTTCTATTGGGTGCATCCAAAATGATTTCTGAACCTATGGTACGTTTAGCGCAAACCGTGCACCTATCTTGCATCAAGGTTAGCACTATCTCCAAACGGACCGAATTGAGCTTCCACTTCAGCCTCATCACCATGGAGTATCATTGGTTGTGTGCAAAATGATTTCTGAGCCTATGGTGCGTTTGGCGCAAACTGTGCACCTATCTTGCGTCAAATTAGCACTATCTCTAAATGGAATGAAACGAGCATCCACTTGAGCCCCGTTACCTTGGAGTACCATTAGGTGTGTCCAAAACGATTTCTGAGCATATGGTATGCTTGGCGCAAGCCATGCACCTATCTCACATGGACACTAACACAGTCTCCAAACGGAACGAAATGAGATTCCACAAGGCCCACGTCACATAGGAGTACCATCGGGTGCATCCAAAATGATTTCTATGTACGTTTGGCACAAACTGTGCACCGATCTTGCATCAAGATTAAAACTATCTCCAAACAGACTGAATCGAGCTTCCACTTGAGCCTTGTCACGTAAAAGTATCACTAGGTGCGTCCAAAATAATTTTTGAGCCTATTATACATTCGGCGCAAACCAAGCACCTGTCTTGCACCAACACTAACACTGCCTCCAAACGGACCAAAACAAGATTCCACATGACCCACGTCACATAGAAGTACCATCGGATGCATCCAAAATGATTTCTGAGCCTATGGTACGTTTGGCGCAAACCATGCACCTATCTTGCACTAACACTAACACTATCTTCAAACGGACCAAAACAAGATTCCAGATGGCCCACATCACCAAGGTCTTACATCGGGTGCGTCCAAAATGATTTCTGAGTCTATCGTACGTTCGGCGCAAATCGTGCACCTATCTTGCGTCAAAATTAGCACCATCTCCAAATGGACTGAATCAAGCTTCCACTCGAGCCTCGTCACCGAGAGGTATCACTCGGTGCATCCAAAATGATTTCTGAGTCTATGGTATGTTTGGCGCAAACCGTGCACCTATCTTGCACCGACAATAACATTGTCTCCAAACGGACCAAAACGAGATTCCACATGACCCTTGTCACCTAGGAGTACCATCGGGTTCATCCAAAACTATTTTTAAGCTTATGGTACGTTTAACCCAAACCGTGCAACTATCTTGCGTCAAGACTAGCACTATCTCCAAATGGAATAAACACAAGTATCCACTTGAGACTCGTCACCTAGGAGGAGTACCATCGGGTGCGTCCAAAACGATTTATGAGCCTATGGTACATTTGTCGCAAACCATGCACCTATGTTGCACCGACACTAACACTGTCTGCAAATGGACCGAAACAAAATTCCACAAGACCCACGTCACCTAGGAGTTCTATTGGGTGCCTCCAAAATGATTTCTGAGCCTATGGTACGTTCGGAGCAAACCGTGCTCCTATATTGTGTCAGGGTTAGCACTATCTCCAGCGGACTGAATCGAGCTTCCACTTGAGCCTCGTCAGCATGGAGTATCATTGGACGCGTCGAAAATGATTTCTGAGCCTATGGTATGTTTGGTGCAAGCTGTGCACCAATCTTGCACCGACAGTAACACTATCGACAAACCGACCGAAACGAGATACCACATGACCCTCGTCACCTACGAGTACCATCGGGTGCGTCCAAAACTATTTCTGAGCCTATTGTATGTTTGGCGAAAACCATGCACCTATCTTGCACCGACACTAACACTATCTTCAAACGGACCAAAACAAGATTCCAGATGGCCCACATCACCAAGGTCTTACATCGGGTGCGTCCAAAATGATTTCTGAGTCTATCGTACGTTTGGCGCAAATCATGCACCTATCTTGCGTCAAAATTAGAACCATCTCCAAATGGACTGAATCGAGCTTCCACTTGAGCCTCGTCACCGAGAAGTATCACTCGGTGCATCCAAAATGATTTCTGAGTCTATGGTATGTTTGGCCCAAACCGTGCACCTATGTTGCACCGACACTAACTTTGTCTCCAAACGGACCAAAACGAGATTCCACACGACCCTTGTCACCTAGGAGTACCATCGGGTTCGTCCAAAACTATTTCTAAGCCTATGGTATGTTTGACCCAAACCGTGCAACTATCTTGCATCAAGACTAGCACTATCTCCAAATGGAATAAAACAAGTATCCACTTGAGACTCGTCACCTAGGAGGAGTACCATCGGGTGCGTCCAAAATGATTTATGAGCCTATGGTACGTTTGTCGCAAACCATGCACCTATGTTGCACCGACACTAACACTGTCTGCAAATGGACCAAAACAAAATTCCACAAGACCCACGTCACCTAGGAGTTCTATTGGGTGCCTCCAAAATGATTTCTGAGCCTATGGTATGTTCGGAGCAAACCGTGCTCCTATATTGTGTCAAGGTTAGCACTATTTTCCAGCGGACTGAATCGAGCTTCCACTTGAGCCTCGTTAGCATGGAGTATCATTGGACGTGTCGAAAATGATTTTTGAGCCTATGGTATGTTTGGTGCAAGCTGTGCACCTATCTTGCACCGACAGTAACACTATCGACAAATCGACCGAAACGAGATTCCACATGACCCTCGTCACCTACGAGTACCATCGGGTGCGTCCAAAACTATTTCTGAGCCTATGGTACGTTTGGCGCAAACCGTGCACCTATCTTGCTCCGACACTAACACTGTCTCTAAATGGACCAAAACGAGATTTCTGATGACCCACGTCATGTAGGTGCTCCATCGAGTGCGTCTAAAATAATTTCTATGTCTGTCGTACGTTCGGCGCAAACCGTGCACCTATCTTGCGTCAAGATTAGCACCATCTCCAAACGGACTGAATCGAGCTTCCACTTGAGCCTCGTCACCGAGAAGTATTACTCGGTGCATCCAAAATGATTTCTGAGTCTATGGTATGTTTGGCGCAAACCGTGCACCTATCTTGCACCGACACTAACATTGTCTCCAAATGAACCAAAACGAGATTTCACATGACCCTCGTCACCTATGAGTACCATCGGGTGCGTCCAAAACTATTTTAAAGCCTATGGTATGTTTGACCCAAACCATGCAACTATCTTGCGTCAAGATTAGCACTATCTCCAAACGGAATAAAACAAGTATCCACTTGAGACTCGTCACCTAAGAGTACCATCGGGTGCGTCCAAAATGATTTCTGAGCCTATGGTACGTTTGGTGCAAACCACGCACCTATTTTGCACCGACACAAACACTGTTTGCAAATGGACCGAAACAAAATTCCACATGACCCACATCACCTAGGAGTTCTATTGGGTGCGTCCAAAATGATTTCTGAGCCTATGGTACGTTTGGAGCAAACCGTGCTCCTATATTGTGTCAAGGTTAGCACTATCTCCAGCGGACTGAATCGAGCTTGCACTTGAGCCTCGTCAGCATGGAGTATCATTGGACGCGTCGAAAATGATTTCTGAGCCTATAGTATGTTTGGTGCAAGCTGTGCACCTATCTTGCACCGACACTAACACTATCGACAAACAGACCGAAACGAGATTCCACATGACCCTCGTCACCTACGAGTACCATCGGGTGCATCCAAAACTATTTCTGAGCCTATGGTACGTTTGGCGCAAACCGTGCACCTATCTTGCTCTGACACTAACACTGTCTCTAAATGGACCAAAACGAGATTTCTGATGACCCACGTCATGTAGGTGCTCCATCGAGTGCGTCCAAAATGATTTCTAAGTCTGTCGTACGTTCAGCGCAAATTATGCACATATCTTGCGTCAAGATTAGCACCATCTCCAAACGGACTGAATCGAGCTTCCACTTGAGCCTCGTCACCGAGAAGTATCACTCGATGCATCCAAAATGATTTCTGAGTCTATGGTATGTTTGGCGCAAACCGTGCACCTATCTTGCACCGACACTAACATTGTCTCCAAATGGACCAAAATGAGATTTCACATGACCCTCGTCACCTATGAGTACCATCGGGTGTGTCCAAAACTATTTTTAAGCCTATGGTATGTTTGACCCAAACGGTGCAACTATCTTGCGTCAAGATTAGCACTATCTCCAAACGGAATAAAACAAGTATCCACTTGAGACTCGTCACCTAGGAGTACCATCGGGTGCGTCCAAAATGATTTCTGAGCCTATGGTACGTTTGGTGCAAACCACGCACCTATTTTGCACTGACACTAACACTGTTTGCAAATGGATCGAAACAAAATTCCACATGACCCACATCACCTAGGAGTTCTATTGGGTGCGTCCAAAATGATTTCTGAGCCTATGGTACGTTTGGAGCAAACCGTGCTCCTATATTGTGTCAAGGTTAGCACTATCTCCAGCGGACTGAATCGAGTTTCCACTTGAGCCTCGTCAGCATGGAGTATCATTGGACGCGTCGAAAATGATTTCTGAGCCTATAGTATGTTTGGTGCAAGCTGTGCACCTATCTTGCACCGACACTAACACTATCGACAAACCGACCGAAACAAGATTCCACATGACCCTCGTCACCTACGAGTACCATCGGGTGCATCCAAAACTATTTCTGAGCCTATGGTACGTTTGGCGCAAACCGTGCACCTATCTTGCTCTGACACTAACACTGTCTCTAAATGGACCAAAACGAGATTTCTGATGACCCACGTCATGTAGGTGCTCCATGAGTGCGTCCAAAATGATTTCTAAGTCTGTCATACGTTCGGCGCAAATCATGCACATATCTTGCGTCAAGATTAGCACCATCTCCAAACAGACTGAATCGAGCTTCCACTTGAGCCTCGTCACCGAGAAGTATCACTCGATGCATCCAAAATGATTTCTGAGTCTATGGTATGTTTGGCGCAAACCATGCACCTATCTTGCACCGACACTAACATTGTCTCTAAACGGACCAAAACAAGATTCCACATGACCCTCGTCACCTAGGAGTACCATCGGGTGCGTCCAAAACTATTTTTAAGCCTATGGTATGTTTGACCCAAACCGTGCCACTGTCTTGCGTCAAGATTAGCACTATCTCCAAACGGAATAAAACAAGTATCCACTCGAGACTCGTCACCTAGGAGTACCATCGGGTGCGTCCAAAATGATTTCTGAGTATATGGTACGTTCGGCGCAAACCATGCACCTATTTTGCACTGACACTAACACTGTTTGCAAATGGACCGAAACAAAATTCCACATGACCCACGTCACCTGGGAGTTCTATTGGGTGCGTCCAAAATGATTTTCTGAGTCTATGGTATGTTCGGAGCAAACCGTGCTCCTATATTGTGTCAAGGTTAGCACTATCTCCAGCGGCCTGAATCGAGCTTCCACTTGAGCCTCGTCAGCATGGAGTATCATTGGACGCGTCGAAAATGATTTCTGAGCCTATGGTATGTTTGGTGCAAGCTGCGCAGCTATCTTGCACCTACAGTAACACTATCGACAAATCGACCGAAACGAGATTCCACATGACCCTCGTCACCTACGAGTACCATCGGGTGCGTCCAAAATTATTTCTGAGCCTATGGTACATTTGGCGCAAACCGTGCACCTATCTTGCTCTGACACTAACACTGTCTCTAAATGGACCAAAACGAGATTTCTGATGACCCACGTCATGTAGGTGCTCCATGAGTGCGTCCAAAATGATTTCTAAGTCTGTCGTACGTTCGGCGCAAATCATGCACATATCTTGCGTCAAGATTAGCACCATCTCCAAACGGACTGAATCGAGCTTCCACTTGAGCCTCGTCACCGAGAAGTATCACTCGATGCATCCAAAATGATTTCTGAGTCTATGGTATGTTTGGCGCAAACCGTGCACCTATCTTGCACCGACACTAACATTGTCTCTAAACGGACCAAAACAAGATTCCACATGACCCTCGTCACCTAGGAGTACCATCGGGTGTGTCCAAAACTATTTTAAGCCTATGGTATGTTTGACCCAAACCGTGCCACTATCTTGCGTCAAGATTAGCACTATCTCCAAACGGAATAAAACAAGTATCCACTCGAGACTCGTCACCTAGGAGTACCATCGGGTGCGTCCAAAATGATTTCTGAGCCTATGGTACGTTTGGCGCAAACCACGCACCTATTTTGCACTGACACTAACACTTTTTGCAAATGGACCGAAACAAAATTCCACATGACCCACGTCACCTGGGAGTTCTATTGGGTGCGTCCAAAATGATTTTCTGAGTCTATGGTATGTTCGGAGCAAACCGTGCTCCTATATTGTGTCAAGGTTAGCACTATCTCCAGCGGCCTGAATCGACCTTCCACTTGAGCCTCGTCAGCATGGAGTATCATTGGACGCGTCAAAAATGATTTCTGAGCCTATGGTATGTTTGTTGCAAGCTGCGCAGCTATCTTGCACCGACAGTAACACTATCGACAAATCGACCGAAACGAGATTCCACATGACCCTCGTCACCTACGAGTACCATCGGGTGCGTCCAAAATTATTTCTGAGCCTATGGTACGTTTGGCGCAAACCGTGCACCTATCTTGCTCCGACACTAACACTGTCTCTAAATGGACCAAAACGAGATTTCTGATGACCCACGTAATGTAGGTGCTCCATCGAGTGCGTCCAAAATGATTTCTAAGTCTGTCGTACGTTCGGCGCAAATTATGCACCTATCTTGCGTCAAGATTAGCACCATCTCCAAACAGACTGAATCGAGCTTTCACTTGAGCCTCGTCACCGAGAAGTATCACTCGGTGCATCCAAAATGATTTCTGAGTCTATGGTATGTTTGGCGCAAACCGTGCACCTATCTTGCACCGACACTAACATTGTCTCCAAATGGACCAAAATGAGATTTCACATGACCCTCGTCACCTATGAGTACCATCGGGTGCGTCCAAAACTATTTTTAAGCCTATGGTATGTTTGACCCAAACCGTGCAACTATCTTGCGTCAAGATTAGCACTATCTCCAAACGGAATAAAACAAGTATCCACTTGAGACTCGTCACCTAGGAGTGCCATCGGGTGCGTCCAAAATGATTTCTAAGCCTATCGTACGTTTGGCGCAAACCACGCACCTATATTGCACCGACACTAACACTGTTTGCAAATGGACCGAAACAAAATTCCACATGACCCACATCACCTAGGAGTTCTATTGGGTGCGTCCAAAATGATTTCTGAGCCTATGGTATGTTTGGAGCAAACCGTGCTCCTATATTGTGTCAAGGTTAGCACTATCTCCAGCGGACTGAATCGAGCTTCCACTTGAGCCTCGTCAGCATGGAGTATCATTGGACGCGTCGAAAATGATTTCTGAGCCTATAGTATGTTTGGTGCAAGCTGTGCACCTATCTTGCACCGACACTAACACTATCGACAAACCGACCGAAACGAGATTCCACATGACCCTCGTCACCTATGAGTACCATCGGGTGCGTCCAAAACTATTTCTAAGCCTATGGTACGTTTGGCGCAAACCGTGCACCTATCTTGCTCCGACACTAACACTGTCTCTAAATGGACCAAAACAAGATTTCTGATGACCCACGTCATGTAGGTGCTCCATCGAGTGCGTCCAAAATGATTTCTAAGTCTGTCGTACGTTCGGCGCAAATCATTCACCTATCTTGCGTCAAGATTAGCACCATCTCCAAACGGACTGAATCGAGCTTCCACTTGAGCCTCGTCACTGAGAAGTATCACTCGATGCATCCAAAATGATTTCTGAGTCTATGGTATGTTTGGCGCAAACCGTGCACCTATCTTGCACCGACACTAACATTGTCTCTAACCGGACCAAAACAAGATTCCACATGACCCTCGTCACTTAGGAGTACCATCGGGTGCGTCCAAAACTATTTTTAAGCCTATGGTATGTTTGACCCAAACCGTGCCACTGTCTTGCATCAAGATTAGCACTATCTCCAAACGGAATAAAACAAGAATCCACTCGAGACTCGTCACCTAGGAGTACCATCGGGTGCGTCCAAAATGATTTTTGAGTATATGGTACGTTCGGCGCAAACCACGCACCTATTTTGCACTGACACTAACACTGTTTGCAAATGGACCGAAACAAAATTCCACATGACCCACGTCACCTGGGAGTTCTATTGGGTGCGTCCAAAATGATTTTCTGAGTCTATGGTACGTTCGGAGCAAACCATGCTCCTATATTGTGCCAAGTTTAGCACTATCTCCAGCGGACTGAATCGAGCTTCCACTAGAGCCTCATCAGCATGGAGTATCATTGGACACGTCGAAAATGATTTCTGAGCCTATGGTATGTTTGGTGCAAGCTGTGCAGCTATCTTGCATCGACAGTAACACTATCGACGAATCGGCCGAAACGAGATTCCACATGACCCTCGTCACCTACGAGTACCATCGGGTGCGTCCAAAATTATTTCTGAGCCTATGGTACGTTTGGCGCAAACCGTGCACCTATCTTGCTCCGACACTAACACTGTCTCTAAATGGACCAAAATGAGATTTCTGATGACCCACGTAATGTAGGTGCTCCATCGAGTGCGTCCAAAATGATTTCTAAGTCTGTCGTACGTTCGGCGCAAATTATGCACCTATCTTGCGTCAAGATTAGCACCATCTCCAAACAGACTGAATCGAGCTTTCACTGAGCCTCGTCACCGAGAAGTATCACTCGGTGCATCCAAAATGATTTCTGAGTCTATGGTATGTTTGGCGCAAACCTTGCACCTATCTTGCACCGACACTAACATTGTCTCCAAATGGACCAAAATGAGATTTCACATGACCCTCGTCACCTATGAGTACCATCGGGTGCGTCCAAAACTATTTTTAAGCCTATGGTATGTTTGACCCAAACCGTGCAACTATCTTGCGTCAAGATTAGCACTATCTCCAAACGGAATAAAACAAGTATCCACTTGAGAGTCGTCACCTAGGAGTACCATCGGGTGCGTCCAAAATGATTTCTGAGCCTATGGTACGTTTGGCGCAAACCACGCACCTATATTGCACCGACACTAACACTGTTTGCAAATGGACCGAAACAAAATTCCACATGACCCACATCACCTAGGAGTTCTATTGGGTGCGTCCAAAATGATTTCTGAGCCTATGGTATGTTTGGAGCAAACCGTGCTCCTATATTGTGTCAAGGTTAGCACTATCTCCAGCGGACTGAATCGAGCTTCCACTTGAGCCTCGTCAGCATGGAGTATCATTGGACGCGTCGAAAATGATTTCTGAGCCTATAGTATGTTTGGTGCAAGCTGTGCACCTAGCCTGCACCGACACTAACACTATCGACAAACCGACCGAAACGAGATTCCACATGACCCTCGTCACCTATGAGTACCATCGGGTGCGTCCAAAACTATTTCTAAGCCTATGGTACGTTTGGCGCAAACCGTGCACCTATCTTGCTCCGACACTAACACTGTCTCTAAATGGACCAAAACAAGATTTCTGATGACCCACGTCATGTAGGTGCTCCATCGAGTGCGTCCAAAATGATTTCTAAGTCTGTCGTACGTTCGGCGCAAATCATTCACCTATCTTGCGTCAAGATTAGCACCATCTCCAAACGGACTGAATCGAGCTTCCACTTGAGCCTCGTCACTGAGAAGTATCACTCGATGCATCCAAAATGATTTCTGAGTCTATGGTATGTTTGGCGCAAACCGTGCACCTATCTTGCACCGACACTAACATTGTCTCTAAACGGACCAAAACAAGATTCCACATGACCCTCGTCACTTAGGAGTACCATCGGGTGCGTCCAAAACTATTTTTAAGCCTATGGTATGTTTGACCCAAACCGTGCCACTGTCTTGCATCAAGATTAGCACTATCTCCAAACGGAATAAAACAAGAATCCACTCGAGACTCGTCACCTAGGAGTACCATCGGGTGCGTCCAAAATGATTTTTGAGTATATGGTACGTTCGGCGCAAACCACGCACCTATTTTGCACTGACACTAACACTGTTTGCAAATGGACCGAAACAAAATTCCACATGACCCACGTCACCTGGGAGTTCTATTGGGTGCGTCCAAAATGATTTTCTGAGTCTATGGTACGTTCGGAGCAAACCGTGCTCCTATATTGTGCCAAGTTTAGCACTATCTCCAGCGGACTGAATCGAGCTTCCACTAGAGCCTCATCAGCATGGAGTATCATTGGACACGTCGAAAATGATTTCTGAGCCTATGGTATGTTTGGTGCAAGCTGTGCAGCTATCTTGCATCGACAGTAACACTATCGACGAATCGGCCGAAACGAGATTCCACATGACCCTCGTCACCTACGAGTACCATCGGGTGCGTCCAAAATTATTTCTGAGCCTATGGTACGTTTGGCGCAAACCGTGCACCTATCTTGCTCCGACACTAACACTGTCTCTAAATGGACCAAAACGAGATTTCTGATGACCCACGTCATGTAGGTGCTCCATCGAGTGCGTCCAAAATGATTTCTAAGTTTGTCGTACGTTCGGCGCAAATCATGCACCTATCTTGCGTCAAGATTAGCACCATCTCCAAACGGACTGAATCGAGCTTCCACTTGAGCCTCGTCACTGGGAAGTATCACTCGGTGCATCCAAAATGATTTCTGAGTCTATGGTATGTTTGGCGCAACCGTGCACCTATCTTGCACCGACACTAACATTGTCTCTAAACAGACCAAAACAAGATTCCACATGACCCTCGTCACCTAGGAGTACCATCGGGTGCATCCAAAACTATTTTAAGCCTATGGTACGTTTGACCCAAACCGTGCCACTATCTTGCGTCAAGATTAGCACTATCTCCAAACAGAATAAAACAAGTATCCACTCGAGACTCGTCACCTAGGAGTACCATCGGGTGCGTCCAAAATGATTTCTGAGCCTATGGTACGTTTGGCGCAAACCACGCACCTATTTTGCACCGACACTAACACTATTTGGAAGTGGACCAATACAAAATTCCACATGACCCACGTCACCTAGGAGTTCTATTGGGTGCGTCCAAAATGATTTTTGAGCCTATGGTATGTTCGGAGCAAACCGTGCGCCTATATTGTGTCAAGGTTAGCACTATCTCCAGCGGACTGAATCGAGCTTCCACTTGAGCCTCGTCAGCATGGTAACGCGTCGAAAATGATTTCTGAGCCTATGGTATGTTTGGTGCAAGCTGTGCACCAATCTTGCACCAACAGTAACACTATCGACAAACCGACCGAAACGAGATTCCACATGACCCTCGTCACCTACGAGTACCATCGAGTGCGTCCAAAACCATTTCGGAGCCTATTGTATGTTTGGTGCAAACCAAGCACCTATCTTGCACCGACACTAACACTATCTTCAAACGGACCAAAACAAGATTCCAGATGACCCACGTCATGTAGGTGCTCCATCGAGTGTGTCCAAAATAATTTCTAAGTCTGTCGTACGTTCGGCGCAAATCAAGCACCTATCTTGCGTCAAGATTAGCACCATCTCCAAACAGACTGAATCCAGCTTCCACTTGAGCCTCGTCACCGAGAAGTATCACTCGGTGCATCCAAAATGATTTCTGAGTCTATGGTATGTTTGGCGCAAACCGTGCACCTATCTTGCACCGACACTAACATTGTCTCCAAATGGACCAAAACGAGATTTCACATGACCCTCGTCACCTATGAGTACCATCGGGTGCGTCCAAAACTATTTTTAAGCCTATGGTATGTTTGACCCAAACCGTGCAACTATCTTGCGTCAAGATTAGTACTATCTCCAAACGGAATAAAACAAGTATCCACTTGAGACTCATCACCTAGGAGTACCATCGGGTGCGTCCAAAATGATTTCTGAGCCTATGGTACGTTTGGTGCAAACCACGCACCTATATTGCACCGACACTAACACTGTTTGCAAATGGACCGAAACAAAATTCCACATGACCCACATCACCTAGGAGTTCTATTGGGTGCGTCCAAAATGATTTCTAAGCCTATGGTATGTTTGGAGCAAACCGTGCTCCTATATTGTGTCAAGGTTAGCACTATCTCTAGCGGACTGAATCGAGCTTCCACTTGAGCCTCGTCAGCATGGAGTACCATTGGACGCGTCGAAAATGATTTCTGAGCCAATAGTATGCTTGGTGCAAGCTGTGCACCTATGTTGCACCGACACTAACACTATCGACAAACCGACCGAAACGAGATTCCACATGACCCTCGTCACCTACGAGTACCATCGGGTGCGTCCAAAACTATTTCTAAGCCCATGGTATGTTTGGTGCAAACCATGCACCTATCTTGCTCCGACACTAACACTGTCTCTAAATGTACCAAAACGAGATTTCTGATGACCCACGTCATGTAGGTGCTTCATCGAGTGCGTCCAAAATGATTTCTAAGTCTGTCGTACGTTCGGCGCAAATCATGCACCTATCTTGCGTCAAGATTAGCACCATCTCCAAACGGACTGAATCGAGCTTCCACTTGAGCCTCGTCACCGAGAAGTATCACTCGATGCATCCAAAATGATTTCTGAGTCTATGGTATGTTTGTTGCAAACCGTGCACCTATCTTGCACCGACACTAACATTGTCTCTAAACGGACCAAAACAAGATTCCACATGACCCTCGTCACCTAGGAGTACCATCGGGTGCGTCCAAAACTATTTTTATGCCTACGGTATGTTTGACCCAAACTGTGCCACTATCTTGCGTCAAGATTAGCACTATCTCCAAACGGAATAAAACAAGTATCCACTCGAGACTCGTCACCTAGGAGTACCATCGGGTGCGTCCAAAATGATTTTTGAGTATATGGTACGTTCGGCGCAAACCACGCACCTATTTTGCATTGACACTAACACTGTTTGCAAATGGACCGAAACAAAATTCCACATGACCCACGTCACCTGGGAGTTCTATTGGGTGCGTCCAAAATGATTTTCTGAGTCTATGGTACGTTCGGAGCAAACCGTGCTCCTATATTGTGCCAAGTTTAGCACTATCTCCAGCGGACTGAATCGAGCATCCACTAGAGCCTCATCAGCATGGAGTATCATTGGACACGTCGAAAATGATTTCTGAGCCTATGGTATGTTTGGTGCAAGCTGTGCAGCTATCTTGCATCGACAGTAACACTATCGACGAATCGGCCGAAACGAGATTCCACATGACCCTCATCACCTACGAGTACCATCGGGTGCGTCCAAAATTATTTCTGAGCCTATGGTACGTTTGGCGCAAACCGTGCACCTATCTTGCTCCGACACTAACACTGTCTCTAAATGGACCAAAACGAGATTTCTGATGACCCACGTCATGTAGGTGCTCCATCGAGTGCGTCCAAAATGATTTCTAAGTCTGTCGTACGTTCGGCGCAAATCATGCACCTATCTTGCGTCAAGATTAGCACCATCTCCAAACAGACTGAATCGAGCTTCCACTTGAGCCTCGTCACTGAGAAGTATCACTCGGTGCATCCAAAATGATTTCTGAGTCTATGGTATGTTTGGTGCAACCGTGCACCTATCTTGCACCGACACTAACATTGTCTCTAAACAGACCAAAACAAGATTCCACATGACCCTCGTCACCTAGGAGTACCATCGGGTGCATCCAAAACTATTTTTAAGCCTATGGTACGTTTGACCCAAACCGTGCCACTATCTTGCGTCAAGATTAGCATTATCTCCAAACAGAATAAAACAAGTATCCACTCGAGACTCGTCACCTAGGAGTACCATCGGGTGCGTCCAAAACTATTTTTAACCCTATGGTACGTTTGACCCAAACCGTGCCACTATCTTGCGTCAAGATTAGCACTATCTCCAAACGGAATAAAACAAGTATCCACTCGAGACTCGTCACCTAGGTGTACCATCGGGTGCGTCCAAAATGATTTCTGAGCCTATGGTACGTTTGGCGCAAACCACGCACCTATTTTGCACCGACACTAACACTATTTGGAAGTGGACCAATACAAAATTCCACATGACCCACGTCACCTAGGAGTTCTATTGGGTGCGTCCAAAATGATTTTTGAGCCTATGGTATGTTCGGAGCAAACCGTGCGCCTATATTGTGTCAAGGTTAGCACTATCTCCAGCGGACTGAATCGAGCTTCCACTTGAGCCTCGTCAGCATGGTAACGCGTCGAAAATGATTTCTGAGCCTATGGTATGTTTGGTGCAAGTTGTGCACCAATCTTGCACCAACAGTAACACTATCGACAAACCGACCGAAACGAGATTCCACATGACCCTCGTCACCTACGAGTACCATCGAGTGTGTCCAAAACCATTTCGGAGCCTATTGTATGTTTGGTGCAAACCAAGCACCTATCTTGCACCGACACTAACACTATCTTCAAACGGACCAAAACAAGATTCCAGATGACCCACGTCATGTAGGTGCTCCATCGAGTGTGTCCAAAATAATTTCTAAGTCTGTCGTACGTTCGGCGCAAATCAAGCACCTATCTTGCGTCAAGATTAGCACCATCTCCAAACAGACTGAATCGAGCTTCCACTTGAGCCTCGTCACCGAGAAGTATCACTCGGTGCATCCAAAATGATTTCTGAGTCTATGGTATGTTTGGCGCAAACCGTGCACCTATCTTGCACCGACACTAACATTGTCTCCAAATGGACCAAAACGAGATTTCACATGACCCTCGTCACCTATGAGTACCATCGGGTGCGTCCAAAACTATTTTTAAGCCTATGGTATGTTTGACCCAAACCGTGCAACTATCTTGCGTCAAGATTAGTACTATCTCCAAACGGAATAAAACAAGTATCCACTTGAGACTCATCACCTAGGAGTACCATCGGGTGCGTCCAAAATGATTTCTGAGCCTATGGTACGTTTGGTGCAAACCACGCACCTATATTGCACCGACACTAACACTGTTTGCAAATGGACCGAAACAAAATTCCACATGACCCACATCACCTAGGAGTTCTATTGGGTGCGTCCAAAATGATTTCTAAGCCTATGGTATGTTTGGAGCAAACCGTGCTCCTATATTGTGTCAAGGTTAGCACTATCTCCAGCGGACTGAATCGAGCTTCCACTTGAGCCTCGTCAGCATGGAGTACCATTGGACGCGTCGAAAATGATTTCTGAGCCAATAGTATGCTTGGTGCAAGCTGTGCACCTATGTTGCACCGACACTAACACTATCGACAAACCGACCGAAACGAGATTCCACATGACCCTCGTCACCTACGAGTACCATCGGGTGCGTCCAAAACTATTTCTAAGCCCATGGTATGTTTGGTGCAAACCATGCACCTATCTTGCTCCGACACTAACACTGTCTCTAAATGTACCAAAACGAGATTTCTGATGACCCACGTCATGTAGGTGCTTCATCGAGTGCATCCAAAATGATTTCTAAGTCTGTCGTACGTTCGGCGCAAATCATGCACCTATCTTGCGTCAAGATTAGCACCATCTCCAAACGGACTGAATCGAGCTTCCACTTGAGCCTCGTCACCGAGAAGTATCACTCGATGCATCCAAAATGATTTCTGAGTCTATGGTATGTTTGGCGCAAACCGTGCACCTATCTTGCACCGACACTAACATTGTCTCTAAACGGACCAAAACAAGATTCCACATGACCCTCGTCACCTAGGAGTACCATCGGGTGCGTCCAAAACTATTTTTATGCCTATGGTATGTTTGACCCAAACTGTGCCACTATCTTGCGTCAAGATTAGCACTATCTCCAAACGGAATAAAACAAGTATCCACTCGAGACTCGTCACCTAGGAGTACCATCGGGTGCGTCCAAAATGATTTTTGAGTATATGGTACGTTCGGCGCAAACCACACACCTATTTTGCATTGACACTAACACTGTTTGCAAATGGACCGAAACAAAATTCCACATGACCCACGTCACCTGGGAGTTCTATTGGGTGCGTCCAAAATGATTTTCTGAGTCTATGGTACGTTCGGAGCAAACCGTGCTCCTATATTGTGTCAAGGTTAGCACTATCTCTAGCAGCTGAATCGAGCTTCCACTAGAGCCTCGTCAGCATGGAGTATCATTGGACACGTCGAAACTGATTTCTGAGCCTATGGTATGTTTTGTGCAAGCTGTGCAGCTATCTTGCATCGACAGTAACACTATCGACAAATCGACCGAAACGAGATTCCACATGACCCTCGTCACCTACGAGTACCATCGGGTGCGTCCAAAATTATTTCTGAGCCTATGGTACGTTTGGCGCAAACCGTGCACCTATCTTGCTCTGACACTAACACTGTCTCTAAATGGACCAACACGAGATTTTTGATGACCCACGTCATGTAGGTGCTCCATCGAGTGCATCCAAAATGATTTCTAAGTATGTCATACGTTCAGCGCAAATCATGCAATTATCTTGCGTCAAGATTAGCACCATCTCCAAACGGACTGAATCGAGCATCCACTTGAGCCTCGTCACTGAGATGTATCACTCGGTGCATCCAAAATGATTTCCGAGTCTATGGTATGTTTGGCGCAAACCGTGCACCTATCTTGCACCGACACTAACATTGTCTCTAAACAGACCAAAACAAGATTCCACATGACCCTCGTCACCTAGGAGTACCATCGGGTGCATCCAAAACTATTTTTAAGCCTATGGTACGTTTGACCCAAACTGTGCCACTATCTTGCGTCAAGATTAGCACTATCTCCAAACGGAATAAAACAAGTATCCACTCGAGACTCGTCACCTAGGAGTACCATCGGGTGCGTCCAAAATGATTTCTGAGCCTATGGTACGTTTGGCGTAAACCACGCAACTATTTTGCACCGAAACTAACACTGTTTGGAAGTGGACCAAAACAAAATTCCACATGACCCACGTCACCTAGGAGTTCTATTGGGTGCGTCCAAAATGATTTCTGAGCCTATGGTACGTTCGGAGCAAACCGTGCTCCTTTATTGTGTCAAGTTTAGCACTATCTCCAGCGGACTGAATCGAGCTTCCACTTGAGCCTCGTCAGCATGGAGTATCATTGGACGCGTCGAAAATGATTTCTGAGCCTATGGTATGTTTGGTGCAAGCTGTGCACCAATCTTGCACCAATAGTAACACTATCGACGAATCGGCCGAAACGAGATTCCACATGACCCTCATCACCTACGAGTACCATCGGGTGCGTCCAAAATTATTTCTAAGCCTATGGTACGTTTGGCGCAAACCGTGCACCTATCTTGCTCCGACACTAACACTGTCTCTAAATGGACCAAAACGAGATTTCTGATGACCCACGTCATGTAGGTGCTCCATCGAGTGCGTCCAAAATGATTTCTAAGTCTGTCGTACGTTCGGCGCAAATCATGCACCTATCTTGCGTCAAGATTAGCACCATCTCCAAACAGACTGAATCGAGCTTCCACTTGAGCCTCGTCACTGAGAAGTATCACTCGGTGCATCCAAAATGATTTCTGAGTCTATGGTATGTTTGGTGCAACCGTGCACCTATCTTGCACCGACACTAACATTGTCTCTAAACAGACCAAAACGAGATTCCACATGACCCTCGTCACCTAGGAGTACCATCGGGTGCATCCAAAACTATTTTTAAGCCTATGGTACGTTTGACCCAAACCGTGCCACTATCTTGCGTCAAGATTAGCATTATCTCCAAACAGAATAAAACAAGTATCCACTCGAGACTCGTCACCTAGGAGTACCATCGGGTGCGTCCAAAATGATTTCTGAGCCTATGGTACGTTTGGCGCAAACCACGCACCTATTTTGCACCGACACTAACACTATTTGGAAGTGGACCAATACAAAATTCCACATGACCCACGTCACCTAGGAGTTCTATTGGGTGCGTCCAAAATGATTTTTGAGCCTATGGTATGTTCGGAGCAAACCGTGCGCCTATATTGTGTCAAGGTTAGCACTATCTCCAGCGGACTGAATCGAGCTTCCACTTGAGCCTCGTCAGCATGGTAACGCGTCGAAAATGATTTCTGAGCCTATGGTATGTTTGGTGCAAGTTGTGCACCAATCTTGCACCAACAGTAACACTATCGACAAACCGACCGAAACGAGATTCCACATGACCCTCGTCACCTACGAGTACCATCGAGTGTGTCCAAAACCATTTCGGAGCCTATTGTATGTTTGGTGCAAACCAAGCACCTATCTTGCACCGACACTAACACTATCTTCAAACGGACCAAAACAAGATTCCAGATGACCCACGTCATGTAGGTGCTCCATCGAGTGTGTCCAAAATAATTTCTAAGTCTGTCGTACGTTCGGCGCAAATCAAGCACCTATCTTGCGTCAAGATTAGCACCATCTCCAAACAGACTGAATCGAGCTTCCACTTGAGCCTCGTCACCGAGAAGTATCACTCGGTGCATCCAAAATGATTTCTGAGTCTATGGTATGTTTGGCGCAAACCGTGCACCTATCTTGCACCGACACTAACATTGTCTCCAAATGGACCAAAACGAGATTTCACATGACCCTCGTCACCTATGAGTACCATCGGGTGCGTCCAAAACTATTTTTAAGCCTATGGTATGTTTGACCCAAACCGTGCAACTATCTTGCGTCAAGATTAGTACTATCTCCAAACGGAATAAAACAAGTATCCACTTGAGACTCATCACCTAGGAGTACCATCGGGTGCGTCCAAAATGATTTCTGAGCCTATGGTACGTTTGGTGCAAACCACGCACCTATATTGCACCGACACTAACACTGTTTGCAAATGGACCGAAACAAAATTCCACATGACCCACATCACCTAGGAGTTCTATTGGGTGCGTCCAAAATGATTTCTAAGCTTATGGTATGTTTGGAGCAAACCGTGCTCCTATATTGTGTCAAGGTTAGCACTATCTCCAGCGGACTGAATCGAGCTTCCACTTGAGCCTCGTCAGCATGGAGTACCATTGGACGCGTCGAAAATGATTTCTGAGCCAATAGTATGCTTGGTGCAAGCTGTGCACCTATGTTGCACCGACACTAACACTATCGACAAACCGACCGAAACGAGATTCCACATGACCCTCGTCACCTACGAGTACCATCGGGTGCGTCCAAAACTATTTCTAAGCCCATGGTATGTTTGGTGCAAACCATGCACCTATCTTGCTCCGACACTAACACTGTCTCTAAATGTACCAAAACGAGATTTCTGATGACCCACGTCATGTAGGTGCTTCATCGAGTGCATCCAAAATGATTTCTAAGTCTGTCGTACGTTCGGCGCAAATCATGCACCTATCTTGCGTCAAGATTAGCACCATCTCCAAACGGACTGAATCGAGCTTCCACTTGAGCCTCGTCACCGAGAAGTATCACTCGATGCATCCAAAATGATTTCTAAGTCTATGGTATGTTTGGCGCAAACCGTGCACCTATCTTGCACCGACACTAACATTGTCTCTAAACGGACCAAAACAAGATTCCACATGACCCTCGTCACCTAGGAGTACCATCGGGTGCGTCCAAAACTATTTTTATGCCTATGGTATGTTTGACCCAAACTGTGCCACTATCTTGCGTCAAGATTAGCACTATCTCCAAACGGAATAAAACAAGTATCCACTCGAGACTCGTCACCTAGGAGTACCATCGGGTGCGTCCAAAATGATTTTTGAGTATATGGTACGTTCGGCGCAAACCACGCACCTATTTTGCATTGACACTAACACTGTTTGCAAATGGACCGAAACAAAATTCCACATGACCCACGTCACCTGGGAGTTCTATTGGGTGCGTCCAAAATGATTTTCTGAGTCTATGGTACGTTCGGAGCAAACCGTGCTCCTATATTGTGTCAAGGTTAGCACTATCTCTAGCAGACTGAATCGAGCTTCCACTAGAGCCTCGTCAGCATGGAGTATCATTGGACACGTCGAAAATGATTTCTGAGCCTATGGTATGTTTTGTGCAAGCTGTGCAGCTATCTTGCATCGACAGTAACACTATCGACAAATCGACCGAAACGAGATTCCACATGACCCTCGTCACCTACGAGTACCATCGGGTGCGTCCAAAATTATTTCTGAGCCTATGGTACGTTTGGCGCAAACCGTGCACCTATCTTGCTCTGACACTAACACTGTCTCTAAATGGACCAACACGAGATTTTTGATGACCCACGTCATGTAGGTGCTCCATCGAGTGCGTCCAAAATGATTTCTAAGTATGTCATACGTTCAGCGCAAATCATGCAATTATCTTGCGTCAAGATTAGCACCATCTCCAAACGGACTGAATCGAGCATCCACTTGAGCCTCGTCACTGAGATGTATCACTCGGTGCATCCAAAATGATTTCCGAGTCTATGGTATGTTTGGCGCAAACCGTGCACCTATCTTGCACCGACACTAACATTGTCTCTAAACAGACCAAAACAAGATTCCACATGACCCTCGTCACCTAGGAGTACCATCGGGTGCATCCAAAACTATTTTTAAGCCTATGGTACGTTTGACCCAAACCGTGCCACTATCTTGCGTCAAGATTAGCACTATCTCCAAACGGAATAAAACAAGTATCCACTCGAGACTCGTCACCTAGGAGTACCATCGGGTGCGTCCAAAATGATTTCTGAGCCTATGGTACGTTTGGCGTAAACCACGCAACTATTTTGCACCGAAACTAACACTGTTTGGAAGTGGACCAAAACAAAATTCCACATGACCCACGTCACCTAGTTCTATTGGGTGCGTCCAAAATGATTTCTGAGCCTATGGTACGTTCGGAGCAAACCGTGCTCCTTTATTGTGTCAAGTTTAGCACTATCTCCAGCGGACTGAATCGAGCTTCCACTTGAGCCTCGTCAGCATGGAGTATCATTGGACGCGTCGAAAATGATTTCTGAGCCAATGGTATGTTTGGTGCAAGCTGTGCACCAATCTTGCACCAATAGTAACACTATCGACGAATCGGCCGAAACGAGATTCCACATGACCCTCATCACCTACGAGTACCATCGGGTGCGTCCAAAATTATTTCTGAGCCTATGGTACGTTTGGCGCAAACCGTGCACCTATCTTGCTCCGACACTAACACTGTCTCTAAATGGACCAAAACGAGATTTCTGATGACCCACGTCATGTAGGTGCTCCATCGAGTGCGTCCAAAATGATTTCTAAGTCTGTCGTACGTTCGGCGCAAATCATGCACCTATCTTGCGTCAAGATTAGCACCATCTCCAAACAGACTGAATCGAGCTTCCACTTGAGCCTCGTCACTGAGAAGTATCACTCGGTGCATCCAAAATGATTTCTGAGTCTATGGTATGTTTGGTGCAACCGTGCACCTATCTTGCACCGACACTAACATTGTCTCTAAACAGACCAAAACGAGATTCCACATGACCCTCGTCACCTAGGAGTACCATCGGGTGCATCCAAAACTATTTTTAAGCCTATGGTACGTTTGACCCAAACCGTGCCACTATCTTGCGTCAAGATTAGCATTATCTCCAAACAGAATAAAACAAGTATCCACTCGAGACTCGTCACCTAGGAGTACCATCGGGTGCGTCCAAAATGATTTCTGAGCCTATGGTACGTTTGGCGCAAACCACGCACCTATTTTGCACCGACACTAACACTATTTGGAAGTGGACCAATACAAAATTCCACATGACCCACGTCACCTAGGAGTTCTATTGGGTGCGTCCAAAATGATTTTTGAGCCTATGGTATGTTCGGAGCAAACCGTGCGCCTATATTGTGTCAAGGTTAGCACTATCTCCAGCGGACTGAATCGAGCTTCCACTTGAGCCTCGTCAGCATGGTAACGCGTCGAAAATGATTTCTGAGCCTATGGTATGTTTGGTGCAAGTTGTGCACCAATCTTGCACCAACAGTAACACTATCGACAAACCGACCGAAACGAGATTCCACATGACCCTCGTCACCTACGAGTACCATCGAGTGTGTCCAAAACCATTTCGGAGCCTATTGTATGTTTGGTGCAAACCAAGCACCTATCTTGCACCGACACTAACACTATCTTCAAACGGACCAAAACAAGATTCCAGATGACCCACGTCATGTAGGTGCTCCATCGAGTGTGTCCAAAATAATTTCTAAGTCTGTCGTACGTTCGGCGCAAATCAAGCACCTATCTTGCGTCAAGATTAGCACCATCTCCAAACAGACTGAATCGAGCTTCCACTTGAGCCTCGTCACCGAGAAGTATCACTCGGTGCATCCAAAATGATTTCTGAGTCTATGTTATGTTTGGCGCAAACCGTGCACCTATCTTGCACCGACACTAACATTGTCTCCAAATGGACCAAAACGAGATTTCACATTACCCTCGTCACCTATGAGTACCATCGGGTGCGTCCAAAACTATTTTTAAGCCTATGGTATGTTTGACCCAAACCGTGCAACTATCTTGCGTCAAGATTAGTACTATCTCCAAACGGAATAAAACAAGTATCCACTTGAGACTCATCACCTAGGAGTACCATCGGGTGCGTCCAAAATGATTTCTGAGCCTATGGTACGTTTGGTGCAAACCACGCACCTATACTGCACCGACACTAACACTGTTTGCAAATGGACCGAAACAAAATTCCACATGACCCACATCACCTAGGAGTTCTATTGGGTGCGTCCAAAATGATTTCTAAGCCTATGGTATGTTTGGAGCAAACCGTGCTCCTATATTGTGTCAAGGTTAGCACTATCTCCAGCGGACTGAATCGAGCTTCCACTTGAGCCTCGTCAGCATGGAGTACCATTGGACGCGTCGAAAATGATTTCTGAGCCAATAGTATGCTTGGTGCAAGCTGTGCACCTATGTTGCACCGACACTAACACTATCGACAAACCGACCGAAACGAGATTCCACATGACCCTCGTCACCTACGAGTACCATCGGGTGCGTCCAAAACTATTTCTAAGCCCATGGTATGTTTGGTGCAAACCATGCACCTATCTTGCTCCGACACTAACACTGTCTCTAAATGTACCAAAACGAGATTTCTGATGACCCACGTCATGTAGGTGCTTCATCGAGTGCATCCAAAATGATTTCTAAGTCTGTCGTACGTTCGGCGCAAATCATGCACCTATCTTGCGTCAAGATTAGCACCATCTCCAAACGGACTGAATCGAGCTTCCACTTGAGCCTCGTCACCGAGAAGTATCACTCGATGCATCCAAAATGATTTCTGAGTCTATGGTATGTTTGGCGCAAACCGTGCACCTATCTTGCACCGACACTAACATTGTCTCTAAACGGACCAAAACAAGATTCCACATGACCCTCGTCACCTAGGAGTACCATCGGGTGCGTCCAAAACTATTTTTATGCCTATGGTATGTTTGACCCAAACTGTGCCACTATCTTGCGTCAAGATTAGCACTATCTCCAAACGGAATAAAACAAGTATCCACTCGAGACTCGTCACCTAGGAGTACCATCGGGTGCGTCCAAAATGATTTTTGAGTATATGGTACGTTCGGCGCAAACCACGCACCTATTTTGCATTGACACTAACACTGTTTGCAAATGGACCGAAACAAAATTCCACATGACCCACGTCACCTGGGAGTTCTATTGGGTGCGTCCAAAATGATTTTCTGAGTCTATGGTACGTTCGGAGCAAACCGTGCTCCTATATTGTGTCAAGGTTAGCACTATCTCTAGCAGACTGAATCGAGCTTCCACTAGAGCCTCGTCAGCATGGAGTATCATTGGACACGTCGAAAATGATTTCTGAGCCTATGGTATGTTTTGTGCAAGCTGTGCAGCTATCTTGCATCGACAGTAACACTATCGACAAATCGACCGAAACGAGATTCCACATGACCCTCGTCACCTACGAGTACCATCGGGTGCGTCCAAAATTATTTCTGAGCCTATGGTACGTTTGGCGCAAACCGTGCACCTATCTTGCTCTGACACTAACACTGTCTCTAAATGGACCAACACGAGATTTTTGATGACCCACGTCATGTAGGTGCTCCATCGAGTGCGTCCAAAATGATTTCTAAGTATGTCATACGTTCAGCGCAAATCATGCAATTATCTTGCGTCAAGATTAGCACCATCTCCTAACGGACTGAATCGAGCATCCACTTGAGCCTCGTCACTGAGATGTATCACTCGGTGCATCCAAAATGATTTCTGAGTCTATGGTATGTTTGGCGCAAACCGTGCACCTATCTTGCACCGACACTAACATTGTCTCTAAACAGACCAAAACAAGATTCCACATGACCCTCGTCACCTAGGAGTACCATCGGGTGCATCCAAAACTATTTTTAAGCCTATGGTACGTTTGACCCAAACCGTGCCACTATCTTGCGTCAAGATTAGCACTATCTCCAAACGGAATAAAACAAGTATCCACTCGAGACTCGTCACCTAGGAGTACCATCGGGTGCGTCCAAAATGATTTCTGAGCCTATGGTACGTTTGGCGTAAACCACGCAACTATTTTGCACCGAAACTAACACTGTTTGGAAGTGGACCAAAACAAAATTCCACATGACCCACGTCACCTAGGAGTTCTATTGGGTGCGTCCAAAATGATTTCTGAGCCTATGGTACGTTCGGAGCAAACCGTGCTCCTTTATTGTGTCAAGTTTAGCACTATCTCCAGCGGACTGAATCGAGCTTCCACTTGAGCCTCGTCAGCATGGAGTATCATTGGACGCGTCGAAAATGATTTCTGAGCCTATGGTATGTTTGGTGCAAGCTGTGCACCAATCTTGCACCAATAGTAACACTATCGACAAACCAACCGAAACGAGATTCCACATGACCCTCGTCACCTACGAGTACCATCGGGTGCGTCCAAAACCATTTCTGAGCCTATTGTATGTTTGGTGCAAACCATGCACCTATCTTGCACCGACACTAACACTATCTTCAAACGGACCAAAACAAGATTCGAGATGACCCACGTCATGTAGGTGCTCCATCGAGTGCGTCCAAAATGATTTCTAAGTCTGTCGTACGTTCGGCGCAAATCATGCACCTATCTTGCGTCAAGATTAGCACCATCTCCAAACAGACTAAATCGAGCTTCCACTTGAGCCTCGTCACCGAGAAGTATCACTCGGTGCATCCAAAATGATTTCTGAGTCTATGGTATGTTTGGCGCAAACCGTGCACCTATCTTGCACCGACACTAACATTGTCTCCAAATGGACCAAAACGAGATTTCACATGACCCTCGTCACCTATGAGTACCATCGGGTGCGTCCAAAACTATTTTTAAGCCTATGGTATGTTTGACCCAAACCGTGCAACTATCTTGCGTCAAGATTAGCACTATCTCCAAACGGAATAAAACAAGTATCCACTTGAGACTCGTCACCTAGGAGTACCATCGGGTGCGTCCAAAATGATTTCTGAGCCTATGGTACGTTTGGCGCAAACCACGCACCTATATTGCACCGACACTAACACTGTTTGCAAATGGACCGAAACAAAATTCCACATGACCCACATCACCTAGTTCTATTGGGTGCGTCCAAAATGATTTCTGAGCCTATGGTATGTTTGGAGCAAACCGTGCTCCTATATTGTGTCAAGGTTAGCACTATCTCCAGCGGACTGAATCGAGCTTCCACTTGAGCCTCGTCAGCATGGAGTACCATTGGACGCGTCAAAAATGATTTCTGAGCCTATAGTATGTTTGGTGCAAGCAGTGCACTTATCTTCCACCGACACTAACACTATCGACAAACCGACCGAAACGAGATTCCACATGACCCTCGTCACCTACGAGTACCATCGGGTGCATCCAAAACTATTTCTAAGCCTATGGTACGTTTGGTGCAAACCGTGCACCTATCTTGCTCCGACACTAACACTGTCTCTAAATGTACCAAAACGAGATTTCTGATGACCCACGTCATGTAGGTGCTCCATCGATTGCGTCCAAAATGATTTCTAAGTCTGTCGTACGTTCGGCGCAAATCATGCACCTATCTTGCGTCAAGATTAGCACCATCTCCAAACGGACTGAATCGAGCTTCCACTTGAGCCTCGTCACCGAGAAGTATCACTCGATGCATCCAAAATGATTTCTGAGTCTATGGTATGTTTGGCGCAAACCGTGCACCTATCTTGCCCCGACACTAACATTGTCTCTAAACGGACCAAAACAAGATTTCACATGACCCTCGTCACCTAGGAGTACCATCGGGTGCGTCCAAAACTATTTTTAAGCCTATGGTATGTTTGACCCAAACCGTGCCACTGTCTTGCGTCAAGATTAGCACTATCTCCAAACGGAATAAAACAAGTATCCACTCGAGAGTCGTCACCTAGGAGTACCATCGGGTGTGTCCAAAATGATTTCTGAGTATATGGTACGTTCGGCGCAAACCACGCACCTATTTTGCACTGACACTAACACTGTTTGCAAATGGACCGAAACAAAATTCCATAAGACCCACGTCACCTGGGAGTTCTATTGGGTGCGTCCAAAATGATTTTCTGAGTCTATGGTACGTTCGGAGCAAACCGTGCTCCTATATTGTGTCAAGTTTAGCACTATCTCCAGCGGACTGAATCGAGCTTCCACTAGAGCCTCATCAGCATGGAGTATCATTGGACACGTCGAAAATGATTTCTGAGCCTATGGTATGTTTGGTGCAAGCTGTGCAGCTATCTTGCATCGACAGTAACACTATCGACGAATCGACCGAAACGAGATTCCACATGACCCTCGTCACCTACGAGTACCATCGGGTGCGTCCAAAATTATTTCTGAGCCTATGGTACGTTTGGCGCAAACCGTGCACCTATCTTGCTCCGACACTAACACTATCTCTAAATGGACCAAAACGAGATTTTTGATGACCCACGTCATGTAGGTGCTCCATCGAGTGCGTCAAAAAAGATTTCTAAGTCTGTCGTACGTTCGGCGCAAATCATGCACCTATCTTGCGTCAAGATTACCACCATCTCCAAACAGACTGAATCGAGCTTCCACTAGAGCCTCGTCACCGAGAAGTATCACTCGGTGCATCCAAAATGATTTCTGAGTCTATGGTATGTTTGGCGCAAACCGTGCACCTATCTTGCACCGACACTAACATTGTCTCTAAACAGACCAAAACAAGATTCCACATGACCCTCGTCACCTAGGAGTACCATCGGGTGCATCCAAAACTATTTTTAAGCCTATGGTACGTTTGACCCAAACCATGCCACTATCTTGCGTCAAGATTAGCACTATCTCCAAACGGAATAAAACAAGTATCCTCTCGAGACTCGTCACCTAGGAGTACCATCGGGTGCGTCCAAAATGATTTCTGAGCCTATGGTACGTTTGGCGCAAACCACGCACCTATTTTGCACCGACACTAACACTGTTTGGAAGTGGACCAAAACAAAATTCCACATGACCCACGTCACCTAGGAGTTCTATTGGGTGCGTCCAAAATGATTTCTGAGCCTATGGTACGTTCGGAGCAAATCGTGCTCCTATATTGTGTCAAGGTTAGCACTATCTCCAGCGGACTGAATCGAGCTTCCACTTGAGCCTCGTCAGCATGGAGTATCATTGGACGCGTCAAAAATGATTTCTGAGCCTATGGTATGTTTGGTGCAAGCTGTGCACCAATCTTGCACCAACAGTAACACTATCGACAAACCGACCGAAACGAGATTCCACATGACCCTCGTCACCTACGAGTACCATCGGGTGCGTCCAAAACCATTTCTGAGCCTATTGTATATTTGGTGCAAACCATGCACCTATCTTGCTCCGACACTTACACTGTCTCTAAATGGACCAAAATGAGATTTCTGATGACCCACGTCATGTAGGTGCTCCATCGAGTGCGTCCAAAATGATTTCTAAGTCTATCGTACACTCGGCGCCAATCATGCACCTATCTTGCGTCAAGATTAGCACCATCTCCAAACGGACTGAATCGAGCTTCCACTTGAGCTCGTCACCGAGAAGTATCACTCGGTGCATCCAAAATGATTTCTGAGTCTATGGTATGTTTGGCGCAAACCGTGCACCTATCTTGCACCGACACTAACATTGTCTCTAAACAGACCAAAACAAGATTCCACATGACCCTCATCACCTAGGAGTACCATCGGGTGCGTCCAAAACTATTTTTAACCCTATGGTACGTTTGACCCAAACCGTGCCACTATCTTGCGTCAAGATTAGCACTATCTCCAAACGGAATAAAACAAGTATCCACTCGAGACTCGTCACCTAGGTGTACCATCGGGTGCGTCCAAAATGATTTCTGAGCCTATGGTACGTTTGGCGCAAACCACGCACCTATTTTGCACCGACACTAACACTGTTTGCAAATGGACCGAAACAAAATTCCACATGACCCACGTCACCTAGGAGTTCTATTGGGTGCGTCCAAAGTGATTTCTGAGCCTGTGGTACGTTAAGAGCAAACCGTGTCCTATATTGTGTCAACGTTAGCACTATCTCCAGCGGACTGAATCGAGCTTCCACTTGAGCCTCGTCAGCATGGAGTATCATTGGACGCGTCGAAAATGATTTCTGAGCTTATGGTATGTTTGGTGCAAGCTGTGCACCAATCTTGCACCGACACTAACACTATCGACAAATCGACCGAAACGAGATTCCACATGACCCTCGTCACCTACGAGTACCATCGGGTGCGTCCTAAACTATTTCTGAGCCTATCGTATGTTGGGCGCAAACCATGCACCTATCTTGCACCGACACTAACACTATCTTCAAACGGACCAAAACAAGATTCCAGATGGCCCACACCACCAAGGTCGTACATCTGGTGCGTCCAAAATAATTTCTGAGTCTGTGGTACGTTAGGCGCAAATCGTGCACCTATCTTGCGTCAAAATTAGAACCATCTCCAAATGGACTGAATCGAGCTTCCACTTGAGCCTCGTCACCGAGAAGTATCACTCGGTGCATCCAAAATGATTTCTGAGTCTATGGTATGTTTGGCGCAAACCGTGCACCTATCTTGCACCGACACTAACATTGTCTCCAAACGGACCAAAACAAGATTCCACATGACCCTTGTCACCTAGGAGTACCATCGGGTTCATAAAAACTATTTCTAAGCCTATGGTACGTTTGACCCAAACCGTGCAACCATCTTGTGTCAAGTCTAGCACTATCTCCAAATGGAATAAAACAAGTATCCACTTGAGACTTGTCACCTAGGAGGAGTACCATCGGGTGCATCCAAAATGATTTATGAGCCTACGGTACGTTCGGAGCAAACCGTGCTCCTATATTGTGTCAAGGTTAGCACTATCTCCAGCGGACTGAATCGACCTTCCACTTGAGCCTCATCAGCATGGAGTATCATTGGACGCGTCGAAAATGATTTCTGAGCCTATGGTACGTTTGGTGCAAACTGTGCACCTATCTTGCACCGACACTAACACTATCGACAAACCGACCGAAACGAGATTCCACATGACCCTCGTCACCTACGAGTACCATCGGGTGCGTCACCTACGAGTACCATCGGGTGCGTCCAAAACTATTTCTAAGCCCATGGTACGTTTGGCGCAAACCATGCACCTATCTTGCTCCGACACTTACACTGTCTCTAAATGGACCAAAATGAGATTTCTGATGACCCACGTCATGTAGGTGCTCCATCGAGTGCGTCCAAAATGATTTCTAAGTCTGTCGTACGTTCGGCGCAAATCATGCACCTATCTTGCGTCAAGATTAGCACCATCTTCAAATGGACTGAATCGAGCTTCCACTTGAGCCTCGTCACTGAGAAGTATCACTCGGTGCATCCAAAATGATTTCTGAGTCTATGGTATGTTTGGCGCAAACCGTGCACCTATCTTGCACCGACATTAACATTGTCTCTAAACGGACCAAAACGAGATTCCACAAGACCCTCGTCACCTAGGAGTACCATCGGGTGCGTCCAAAACTATTTTTAAGCCTATGGTACGTTTGACCCAAACCGTGCCACTATCTTGCGTCAAGATTAGCACTATCTCCAAACGGAATAAAAACAAGTATCCACTCGAGGCTCGTCACCTAGGAGTACCATCGGGTGCATCCAAAATGATTTCTGAGCCTATGGTACGTTTGGCGCAAACCACGCACCTATTTTGCACCGACACTAACACTGTTTGCAAATGGACCGAAACAAAATTCCACATGACCCACGTCACCTAGGAGTTCTATTGGGTGCGTCCAAAATGATTTCTGAGCCTATGGTACGTTCGGAGCAAACCGTGCTCCTATATTGTGTCAAGGTTAGCACTATCTCCAGCGGACTGAATCAAGCTTCCACTTGAGCCTCGTCAGCATGGAGTATCATTGGACGCGTCAAAAATGATTTCTGTGCCTATGGTATATTTGGTGCAAGCTGTGCACCAATCTTGCACCGACAGTAACACTATCGACAAACCGACCGAAACGAGATTCCACATGACCCTCGTCACCTACGAGTACCATCGGGTGCGTCCAAAACTATTTCTGAGCCTATTGTATGTTTGGCGCAAACCATGCACCTATCTTGCACCGACACTAACACTATCTTCAAACGGACCAAAACAAGATTCCAGATGGCCCACACCACCAAGGTCTTACATCAGGTGCGTCCAAAATAATTTCTGAGTCTATGGTACGTTAGGCTCAAATCGTGCACCTATCTTGCGTCAAAATTAGAACCATCTCCAAGTGGACTGAATCGAGCTTCCACTTGAGCCTCGTCACCGAGAAGTATCACTCGGTGCATCCAAAATGATTTCTGAGTCTATGGTATGTTTGGCGCAAACCGTGCACCTATCTTGCACCGACACTAACATTGTCTCCAAACGGACCAAAACAAGATTCCACATGACCCTTGTCACCTAGGAGTACCATCGGTTTCGTCCAAAACTATTTCTAAGCCTATGGTACGTTTGACCCAAACTGTGCAACCATCTTGTGTCAAGACTAGCACTATCTCCAAATGGAATAAAACAAGTATCCACTTGAGACTCGTCACCTAGGAGGAGTACCATCGGGTGCGTCCAAAATGATTTATGAGCCTACGGTACGTTTGTCGCAAACCAAGAACCTATGTTGCACCGACACTAACACTGTCTGCAAATGGACTGAAACAAAATTCCACAAGACCCACGTCACCTAGGAGTTCTATTGGGTGCCTCCAAAATGATTTCTGAGCCTATGGTACGTTCGGAGCAAACCGTGCTCCTATATGGTGTCAAGGTTAGCACTATCTCCAGCGGACTGAATCGACCTTCCACTTGAGCCTCGTCAGCATGGAGTATCATTGGACGCGTCGAAAATGATTTCTGAGCCTATGGTATGTTTGGTGCAAGCTGTGCACCTATCTTGCACCGACACTAACACTATCGACAAACCGACCGAAACGAGATTCCACATGACCCTCGTCACCTACGAATACCATCGGGTGCGTCCGAAACTATTTCTGAGCCTTGGTACGTTTAGCGCAAACCGTGCACCTATCTTGCTCCGACACTAACACTATCCCTAAATGGACCAAAACGAGATTTCTGATGACCCACGTCATGTAGGTCCTCCATCGAGTGCGTCCAAAATAATTTCTATGTCTGTCGTACGTTTGGCGCAAATCATGCACCTATCTTGCGTCAAGATTAGCACCATCTCCAAACGGACTGAATCGAGCTTCCACTTGAGCCTCGTCACCGAGGAGTATTACTCGGTGCATCCAAAATGATTTCTGAGTCTATGGTATTGTTGGAGCAAACTGTGCACCTATCTTGCACTGACACTAACATTGTCTCCAAATAGACCAAAACGAGATTTCACATGACCCTCGTCACCTATGAGTACCATCGGGTGCTTCCAAAACTATTTCTAAGCCTTTGGTACGTTTGACCCAAACCGTGCAACTATCTTGCGTCAAGATTAGCACTATCTCCAAACGGAATAAAACAAGTATCCACTTGAGACTCGTCACCTAGGAGTACCATCGGGTGCGTCCAAAATGATTTCTGAGGTACGTTTGGCGCAAACCACACACCTATTTTGCACCGACACTAACACTGTTTGCAAATGGACTAAAACAAAATTGCACATGACCCACGTCACCTAGGAGTTCTATTGGGTGCATCCAAAATGATTTCTGAGCCTATGGTACGTTTGGAGCAAACCGTGCTCCTATATTGTGTCAAGGTTAGCACTATCTCCAGCGGACTGAATAGAGCTTCCACTTGATCCTCGTCAGCATGGAGTATCATTGGACGCGTCAAAAATGATTTCTGAGCCTATGGTATGTTTGGTGCAAGCTGTGCACCAATCTTGCACCGACAGTAACACTATCGACAAACCGACCGAAACGAGATTCCACATGACCCTTGTCACCTACGAGTACCATCGGGTGCGTCCAAAACTATTTCTGAGCCTATTGTATGTTTGGCACAAACCATGCACCTATCTTGCACCGACACTAACACTATCTTCAAACGGACCAAAACAAGATTCCAGATGGCCCACACCACCAAGGTCTTATATCAGGTGCGTCCAAAATAATTTCTGAGTCTATGGTACGTTAGGCGCAAATCGTGCACCTATCTTGCGTCAAAATTAGAACCATCTCCAAATGGACTGAATCGAGCTTCCACTTGAGCCTCGTCACCGAGAAGTATCACTCGGTGCATCCAAAATGATTTCTGAGTCTATGGTATGTTTGGCGCAAACCGTGCACCTATCTTGCACCGACACTAACATTGTCTCCAAACGGACCAAAACGAGATTCCACATGACCCTTGTCACCTAGGAGTACCATCGGGTTCGTCCAAAACTATTTCTAAGCCTATGGTACGTTTGACCCAAACTGTGCAACCATCTTGTGTCAAGACTAGCACTATCTCCAAATGGAATAAAACAAGTATCCACTTGAGACTCGTCACCTAGGAGGAGTACCATCGGGTGCGTCCAAAATGATTTATGAGCCTACGGTACATTTGTCGCAAACCAAGAACCTATGTTGCACCGACACTAACACTGTCTGCAAATGGACTGAAACAAAATTCCACAAGACCCACGTCACCTAGGAGTTCTATTGGGTGCCTCCAAAATGATTTCTGAGCCTATGGTACGTTCGGAGCAAACCGTGCTCCTATATTGTGTCAAGGTTAGCACTATCTCCAGCGGACTGAATCGACCTTCCACTTGAGCCTCGTCAGCATGGAGTATCATTGGACGCGTCGAAAATGATTTCTGAGCCTATGGTATGTTTGGTGCAAGCTGTGCACCTATCTTGCACCGACAATAACACTATCGACAACTGACCGAAACGAGATTCCACATGACCCTTGTCACCTACGAGTACCATCGGTGCGTCCAAAACTATTTCTGAGCCTATGGTACCTTTGGCGCAAACCGTGCACCTAACTTGCTCTGACACTAACACTGTCTCTAAATGGAACAAAACGAGATTTCTGATGACCCACGTCATGTAGGTGCTCCATCGAGTGCGTCCAAAATGATTTCTAAGTCTGTCGTACGTTCGGCGCAAATCATGAACCTATCTTGCGTCAAGATTAGCACCATCTCCAAACGGACTGAATCGAGCTTCCACTTGAGCCTCGTCACCGAGAAGTATCACTCGGTGCATCCAAAATGATTTCTGAGTCTATGGTATGTTTGCCGCAAACCGTGCACCTATCTTGCACCGACACTAACATTGTCTCCAAACGGACCAAAACGAGATTCCACATGACCCTCGTCACCTAGGAGTACCATCGGGTGCGTCTAAAACTATTTTTAAGCCTATGGTACGTTTGACCCAAACCGTGCCACTATCTTGTGTCAAGATTAGCACTATCTCCAAACGGAATAAAACAAGTATCCACTCGAGGCTCGTCACCTAGGAGTACCATCGAGTGCGTCCAAAATGATTTCTGAGCCTATGGTACGTTTGGCGCAAACCACGTACCTATTTTGCACCGACACTAACACTGTTTGCAAATGGACCGAAACAAAATTCCACATGACCCACGTCACCTAGGAGTTCTATTGGGTGCGTCCAAAATGATTTCTGAGCCTATGGTACGTTCAAGCAAACCGTGCTCCTATATTGTGTCAAGGTTAGCACTATCTCCAGCGGACTGAATCGAGCTTCCACTTGAGCCTCGTCAGCATGGAGTATCATTGGATGCGTCGAAAATGATTTCTGAGCCTATGGTATGTTTGGTGCAAGCTGTGCACCTATCTTGCACCGACACTAACACTATCGACAAACCGACCGAAACGAGATTCCACATGACCCTCGTCACCTACGAGTACCATCGGGTGCGTCCGAAACTATTTCTGAGCCTATGGTACGTTTGGCGCAAACCGTGCACCTATCTTGCTCTGACACTAACACTGTCTCTAAATGGACCAAAACGAGATTTCTGATGACCCACGTCATGTAGGTCCTCCATCGAGTGCGTCCAAAATAATTTCTATGTCTGTCGTACGTTCGACGCAAATCATGCACCTATCTTGCGTCAAGATTAGCACCATCTCCAAATGGACTGAATCGAGCTTCCACTTGAGCCTCGTCACCGAGAAGTATTACTCGGTGCATCCAAAATGATTTCTGAGCCTATGGTATTGTTGGAGCAAACTGTGCTCCTATCTTGCACTGACACTAACATTGTCTCCAAATAGACCAAAACGAGATTTCACATCACCCTCGTCACCTATGAGTACCATCGGGTGCTTCCAAAACTATTTCTAAGCCTATGGTACGTTTGACCCAAACCGTGCAACTATCTTGCGTCAAGATTAGCACTATCTCCAAACAGAATAAAACAAGTATCCACTTGAGACTCGTCACCTAGGAGTACCATCGGGTGCGTCCAAAATGATTTCTGAGGTATGTTTGGCACAAACCACACACCTATTTTGCACCGACACTAACACTGTTTGCAAATGGACTAAAACAAAATTGCACATGACCCACGTCACCTAGGAGTTCTATTGGGTGCATCCAAAATGATTTCTGAGCCTATGGTACGTTTGGAGCAAACCGTGCTCCTATATTGTGTCAAGGTTAGCACTATCTCCAGCGGACTGAATAGAGCTTCCACTTGATCCTCGTCAGCATGGAGTATCATTGGATGCGTTGAAAATGATTTCTGAGCCTATAGTATCTTTGGTGCAAGCTGTGCACCTATCTTGCACCGACACTAACACTATCGACAAACCGATCGAAACGAGATTCCACATGACCCTCGTCACCTACGAGTACCATCGGGTGCGTCCAAAACTATTTCTGAGCCTATGGTACGTTTGACGCAAACCGTGCACCTATCTTGCTCCGACACTAACACTGTCTCTAAATGGACCAAAATGAGATTTCTGATGACCCACGTCATGTAGGTGCTCCATCGAGTGCGTCCAAAATGATTTCTAAGTATGTCGTACGTTCGGCGGAAATCATGCACCTATCTTGCGTCAAGATTAGCACCATCTCCAAACGGACTGAATCGAGCTTCCACTTGAGCCTCGTCACCGAGAAGTATCACTCGGTGCATCCAAAATGATTTCTGAGTCTATGGTATGTTTGGCGCAAACCGTGCACCTATCTTGCACCGACACTAACATTGTCTCCAAACGGACCAAAATGAGATTCCACATGACCCTCGTCACCTAGGAGTACCATCGGGTTCGTCCAAAACTATTTTTAAACCTATGGTACGTTTGACCCAAACCGTGCAACTATCTTGCGTCCAGACTAGCACTATCTCCAAATGGAATAAAACAAGTATCCACTAGAGACTCGTCACCTAGGAGGAGTACCATCGGGTGCGTCCAAAATGATTTATGAGCCTATGGTACGTTTGTCGCAAACCATGCACCTATGTTGCACCGACACTAACACTGTTTGCAAATGGACCGAAACAAAATTCCACATGACCCACGTCACCTAGGAGTTCTATTGGGTGCGTCCAAAATGATTTCTGAGCCTATGGTACCTTCGGAGCAAACCGTGCTCCTATATTGTGTCAAGGTTAGCACTATCTCCAGCGGATTGAATCGAGCTTCCACTTGAGCCTCGTCAGCATGGAGTATCATTGGATGCGTCGAAAATGATTTATGAGCCTATGGTATGTTTGCTGCAAGCTGTGCACCTATCTTGCACCGACAGTAACACTATCGACAAACCGACCGAAACGAGATTCCACATGACCCTCGTCACCTACGAGTACCATCAGGTGCGTCCAAAACTATTTCTGAGCCTATGGTACTTTTGGAGCAAACCGTGCTCCTATATTGTGTCATGGTTAGCACTATCTCCAGCGGATTGAATCGAGCTTCCACTTGAGCCTCGTCAGCTTGGAGTATCATTGGACGCGTCGAAAATGATTTCTGAGCCTATGGTATGTTTGGTGCAAGCTGTGCACCTATCTTGCACCGACAATAACACTATCGACAACTGACCGAAACGAGATTCCACATGACCCTTGTCACCTACGAGTACCATCGGTGCGTCCAAAACTATTTCTGAGCCTATGGTACCTTTGGCACAAACCGTGCACCTATCTTGCTCTAACACTAACACTGTCTCTAAATGGAACAAAACGAGATTTCTGATGACCCACGTGATGTAGGTGCTCCATCGAGTGCGTCCAAAATGATTTCTAAGTCTGTCGTACGTTCGGCGCAAATCATGAACCTATCTTTCGTCAAGATTAGCACCATCTCCAAACGGACTGAATCGAGCTTCCACTTGAGCCTCGTCACCGAGAAGTATCACTCGGTGCATCCAAAATGATTTCTGAGTCTATGGTATGTTTGCTGCAAACCGTGCACCTATCTTGCACCGACACTAACATTGTCTCCAAACGGACCAAAACGAGATTCCACATGACCCTCGTCACCTAGGAGTACCATCGGGTGCGTCCAAAACTATTTTTAAGCCCATGGTACGTTTGACCCAAACCGTGCCACTATCTTGTGTCAAGATTAGCACTATCTCCAAACGGAATAAAACAAGTATCCACTCGAGGCTCGTCACCTAGGAGTACCATCGAGTGCGTCCAAAATGATTTCTGAGCCTATGGTACGTTCATGCAAACCGTGCTCCTATATTGTGTCAAGGTTAGCACTATCTCCAGCGGACTGAATCGAGCTTTCACTTGAGCCTCGTCAGCATGGAGTATCATTGGACGCGTCAAAAACGATTTCTGAGCCTATGGTATGTTTGGTGCAAGCTGTGCACCTATCTTGCACCGACACTAACACTATCGACAAACCGACCAAAACGAGATTCCACATGACCCACGTCACCTACGAGTACCATCGGGTGCGTCCAAAACTATTTCTGAGCCTATTATATGTTTGGCGCAAACCATGCATCTATCTTGCACCGACACTAACACTATCTTTAAACAGACCAAAACAAGATTCTAGTTGGCCCACATCACCAAGGTCTTACATCGGGTGCGTCTAAAATGATTTCTGAGTCTATCGTACGTTTGGCGCAAATCGTGCACCTATCTTGCGTCAAAATTAGAACCATCTCCAAATGGACTGAATCGAGCTGACACTTGAGCCTCGTCACCGAGAAGTATCACTCGGTGCATCCAAAATGATTTTTGAGTCTATGGTATGTTTGGCGCAAACCATGCACCTATCTTGCACCGACACTAACATTGTCTCCAAACGGACCAAAACGAGATTCCACATGACCCTCGTCACCTAGAAGTACCATCGGGTTCGTCCAAAACTATTTTTAAGCCTATGGTACGTTTGACCCAAACCGTGCAACTATCTTGCGTCAAGACTAGCACTATCTCCAAATGGAATAAAACAAGTATCCACTAGAGACTCGTCACCTAGGAGGAGTACCATCGGGTGCGTCCAAAATGATTTATGAGCCTATGGTACGTTTGTCGCAAACCATGCACCTATGTTGCACCGACACTAACACTATTTGCAAATGGACCGAAACAAAATTCCACATGACCCACGTCACCTAGGAGTTCTATTGGGAGCGTCCAAAATGATTTCTGAGCCTATGGTACCTTCGAAGCAAACCGTGCTCCTATATTGTGTCAAGGTTAGCACTATCTCCAGCGGACTGAATCGAGCTTCCACTTGAGCCTCGTCAGCATGGAGTATCATTGGACGCGTCGAAAATGATTTATGAGCCTATGGTATGTTTGCTGCAAGCTGTGCACCTATCTTGCACCGACAGTAACACTATCGACAAACCGACCGAAACGAGATTCCACATGACCCTCGTCACCTACGACTACCATCAGGTGCGTCCAAAACTATTTCTGAGCCTATGGTACGTTTGGTGCAAACCGTGCACCTATCTTGCTCCGACACTAACACTGTCTCTAAATGGACCAAAACGAGATTTCTGATGACCCACGTCATGTAGGTGCTCCGTTGAGTGCGTCCAAAATGATTTCCATGTCTGTTGTACGTTCGGCGCAAATCGTGCACCTATCTTGCGTCAACATTAGCACCATCTCCAAATGGACTGAATCGAGCTTCCACTTGAGCCTCGTCACTGAGAAGTATTACTCGGTGCATCCAAAATGATTTCTGAGTCTATGGTATGTTTGGTGCAAACCATGCACCAATCTTGCAGCGACACTAACATTGTCTCCAAATGGACCAAAACGAGATTCCACATGACCCTCGTCACCTATGAGTACCATCGGGTGCGTCCAAAACTATTTTTAAGCCTATGGTATGTTTGACCCAAACCGTGCAACTATCTTGCGTTAAGATTAGCACTATCTCCAAACGGAATAAAACAAGTATCCACTTGAGACTCGTCAAATAGGAGTACCATCGGGTGCGTCCAAAAAGATTTCTGAGCCTATGGTACGTTTGGCGCAAACCACGCACCTATTTTGCACCGACACTAACACTGTTTGCAAACAGACCAAAACAAAATTCCACATGACCCACGTCACCTAGGAGTTCTATTGGGTGTGTCCAAAATGATTTCTGAGCCTATGGTACTTTTGGAGCAAACCGTGCTCCTATATTGTGTCATGGTTAGCACTATCTCCAGCGGACTGAATCGAGCTTCCACTTGAGCCTCGTCAGCTTGGAGTATCATTGGACGCGTCAAAAATGATTTCTGAGCCTATGGTATGTTTGGTGCAAGCTGTGCACCTATCTTGCACCGACACTAACACTATCGACAACTGACCGAAACGAGATTCCACATGACCCTCGTCACCTACGAGTACCATCGGTGCGTCCAAAACTATTTCTGAGCCTATGGTACCTTTGGCGCAAACCGTGCACCTATCTTGCTCTGACACTAACACTGTCTCTAAATGGAACAAAACGAGATTTCTGATGACCCACGTCATGTAGGTGCTCCATCGAGTGCGTCCAAAATGATTTCTAAGTCTATCGTACGTTCGGCGCAAATCATGCACCTATCTTGCGTCAAGATTAGCACCATCTCCAAACAGACTAAATCGAGCTTCCACTTGAGCCTCGTCACCGAGAAGTATCACTCGGTGCATCCAAAATGATTTCTGAGTCTATGGTATGTTTGGCGCAAACCGTGCACCTATCTTGCACCGACACTAACATTGTCTCCAAATGGACCAAAACGAGATTTCACATGACCCTCGTCACCTATGAGTACCATCGGGTGCGTCCAAAACTATTTTTAAGCCTATGGTACGTTTGACCCAAACCGTGCCACTATCTTGTGTCAAGATTAGCACTATCTCCAAACGGAATAAAACAAGTATCCACTCGAGGCTCGTCACCTAGGAGTACCATCGAGTGCGTCCAAAATGATTTCTGAGCCTATGGTACGTTTGGCGCAAACCATGCACCTATTTTGCACCGACACTAACACTGTTTGCAAATGGACCGAAACAAAATTCCACATGTCCCACGTCACCTAGGAGTTCTATTCGGTGCGTCCAAAATGATTTCTGAGCCTATGTTACGTTCAAGCAAACCGTGCTCCTATATTGTGTCAAGGTTAGCACTATCTCCAGCAAACTGAATCGAGCTTCCACTTGAGCCTCGTCAGCATGGAGTATCATTGGACGCGACGAAAATGATTTCTGAGCCTATGGTATGTTTGATGCAAGTTGTGCACCAATCTTGCACCGACAGTAACACTATCGACAAACCGACCGAAACAAGATTCCACATGACCCTCGTCACCTACGAGTACCATCGGGTGCGTCCAAAACTATTTCTGAGCCTATTATATGTTTGGCGCAAACCATGCATCTATCATGCACCGACACTAACACTATCTTCAAACAGACCAAAACAAGATTCTAGTTGGCCCACATCACCAAGGTCTTACATCGGGTGCGTCCAAAATGATTTCTGAGTCTATCGTACGTTTGGCGCAAATCGTGCACCTATCTTGCGTCAAAATTACAACCATCTCCAAATGGACTGAATCGAGCTTCCACTTGAGCCTCGTCACCGAGACGTATCACTCGGTGCATCCAAAATGATTTTTGAGTCTATGGTATGTTTGGCGCAAACCGTGCACCTATCTTGCACCGACACTAACATTGTCTCCAAACGGACCAAAACGAGATTCCACATGACCCTCGTCACCTAGGAGTACCATCGGGTTCGTCCAAAACTATTTTTAAGCCTATGGTACGTTTGACCCAAACCGTGCAACTATCTTGCGTCAAGACTAGCACTATCTCCAAATGGAATAAAATAAGTATCCACTAGAGACTCGTCACCTAGGAGGAGTACCATCGGGTGCGTCCAAAATGATTTATGAGCCTATGGTACGCTTGTCGCAAACCATGCACCTATGTTGCACCGACACTAACACTGTTTGCGAATGGACCGAAACAAAATTCCACATGACCCACGTCACCTAGGAGTTCTATTGGGTGCGTCCAAAATGATTTCTGAGCCTATGGTACCTTCGGAGCAAACCGTGCTCCTATATTGTGTCAAGGTTAGCACTATCTCCAGCGGACTGAATCGAGCTTCCACTTGAGCCTCGTCAGCATGGAGTATCATTGGACGCGTCGAAAATGATTTATGAGCCTATGGTATGTTTGCTGCAAGCTGTGCACCTATCTTGCACCGACAGTAACACTATCGACAAACCGACCGAAACGAGATTCCACATGACCCTCATCACCTACGAGTACCATCAGGTGCGTCCAAAACTATTTCTGAGCCTATGGTACGTTTGGCGCAAACCGTGCACCTATCTTGCTCCGACACTAACACTGTCTCTAAATGGACCAAAACGAGATTTCTGATGACCCACGTCATGTAGGTGCTCCGTTGAGTGCGTCCAAAATGATTTCCATGTCTGTCGTACGTTCGGCGCAAATCGTGCACCTATCTTGCGTCAACATTAGCACCATCTCCAAACGGACTGAATTGAGCTTCCACTTGAGCTTCGTCACTGAGAAGTATTACTCGGTGCATCCAAAATGATTTCTGAGTCTATGGTATGTTTGGTACAAACCGTGCACCAATCTTGCAACGACACTAACATTGTCTCCAAATGGACCAAAACGAGATTCCACATGACCCTCGTCACCTATGAGTACCATCGGGTGCGTCCAAAACTATTTTTAAGCCTATGGTATGTTTGACCCAAACCGTGCAACTATCTTGCGTTAAGATTAGCACTATATCCAAACGGAATAAAACAAGTATCCACTTGAGACTAGTCAAATAGGAGTACCATCGGGTGCGTCCAAAAAGATTTCTGAGCCTATGGTACGTTTGGCGCAAACCACGCACCTATTTTGCACCGACACTAACACTATTTGCAAACGGACCAAAACAAAATTCCACGTGACCCACGTCACCTAGGAGTTCTATTGGGTGTGTCCAAAATGATTTCTGAGCCTATGGTACTTTTGGAGCAAACCGTGCTCCTATATTGTGTCATGGTTAGCACTATCTCCAGCGGACTGAATCGAGCTTCCACTTGAGCCTCGTCAGCTTGGAGTATCATTGGACGCGTCAAAAATGATTTATGAGCCTATGGTATGTTTGGTGCAAGCTGTGCACCTATCTTGCACCGACACTAACACTATCGACAACTAACCGAAACGAGATTCCACATGACCCTCGTCACCTACGAGTACCATCGGTGCGTCCAAAACTATTTCTGAGCCTATGGTACCTTTGGCGCAAACCGTGCACCTATCTTGCTCTGACACTAACACTGTCTCTAAATGGAACAAAACGAGATTTCTGATGACCCACGTCATGTAGGTGCTCCATCGAGTGCGTCCAAAATGATTTCTAAGTCTGTCGTACGTTCGGCGCAAATCATGAACCTATCTTGCGTCAAGATTAGCACCATCTCCAAACGGACTAAATCGAGCTTCCACTTGAGCCTCATCACCGAGAAGTATCACTCGGTGCATCCAAAATGATTTCTGAGTCTATGGTATGTTTGCCGCAAACCGTGCACCTATCTTGCACCGACACTAACATTGTCTCCAAACGGACCAAAATGAGATTCCACATGACCCTCGTCACCTAGGAGTACCATCGGGTGCGTCCAAAACTATTTTTAAGCCTATTGTACGTTTGACCCAAACCGTGCCACTATCTTGTGTCAAGATTAGCACTATCTCCAAACGGAATAAAACAAGTATCCACTTGAGACTCATCACCTAGGAGTACCATCGGGTGCGTCCAAAATGATTTCTGAGCCTATGGTACGTTTGGCGCAAACCATGCACCTATTTTGCACCAACACTAACACTATTTGCAAATGGACCGAAACAAAATTCCACAAGACCCACGTCACCTAGGAGTTCTATTGGGTGCGTCCAAAATGATTTCTGAGCCTATGGTACGTTTGGAGCAAACCGTGCTCCTATATTATGTCAAGGTTAGCACTATCTCCAGCGGACTTAATCGAGCTTCCACTTGAGCCTCGTCAGCATGGAGTATCATTGGACGCATCGAAAATGATTTCTGAGCCTATGGTATGTTTGGTGCAAGCTGTGCACCTATCTTGCACCGACAGTAACACTATCAACAAATCGACCGAAACGAGATTCCACCTGACCCTCGTCACCTATGAGTACCATCGGGTGCGTCCAAAACTATTTCTGAGCCTATGGTACCTTTGGCGCAAACCATGCACCTATCTTGCTCAGACACTAACACTGTCTCTAAATGGACCGAAACGAGATTTCTCATGACCCACGTTATGTAGGTGCTCCATCAAGTGCGTCCAAAATGATTTCTATGTCTGTTGTACGTTCGGCGCAAATAATGCACCTATCTTGCGTCAAGATTAGCACCATGTCCAAACGGACTAAATTGAGCTTCCACTTGTGCCTCATCACCGAGAAGTATTACTCGGTGCATCCAAAATGATTTCTGAGTCTATGGTATGTTTGGCGCAAACCGTGCACCTACCTTGCACCGACACTAACATTGTCTCCAAATGGATCAAAATGAGATTCCACATGACCCTCGTCACCTATGAGTACCATTGGGTGCGTCCAAAACTATTTTTAAGCCTATGGTACGTTTGACCCATACCGTGCAACTATCTTGCGTCAAGATTAGCACTATCTCCAAACGGAATAAAACAAGTATCCACTTGAGACTCGTCACCTAGGAGTACCATCGGGTGCGTCCAAAATGATTTCTGAGCCTATGGTACGTTTGGCGCAAACCACGCACCTATTTTGCACCGACACTAACACTGTTTGCAAACGGACCAAAACAAAATTCCACATGACCCACGTCACCTAGGTGTTCTATTGGGTGTGTCCAAAATGATTTCTAAGCCTATGGTACTTTCGGAGCAAACCATGCTCCTATATTGTGTCAAGGTTAGCACTATCTCCAACGGACTGAATCGAGCTTCCACTTGAGCCTCGTCAGCATGGAGTATCATTGGACGCGTCGAAAATGATTTCTAAGCCTATGGTATGTTTGGTGCAAGCTGTGCACCTATCTTGCACCGACACTAACACTATCGACAAACCGACCGAAACAATATTCCACATGACCCTCATCACCTACGAGTACCATCGGGTGCATCCAAAACTATTTCTGAGCCTATGGTACCTTTGGCGCAAACCGTGCACCTATCTTGGTCCGACACTAACACTGTCTCTAAATGGACTAAAATGAGATTTCTGATGACCCACGTCATGTAGGTGCTCCATCGATTGCGTCCAAAATGATTTCTAAGTCTGTCGTATGTTCGACGCAAATCGTGCACCTGTCTTGCATCAAGATTAGCAATATCTCCGAACGGACAAACTCGAGATTCCACTTGAGCCTCATCACCTAGGAGTACCACTAGTTGCGTCCAAAATGATTTCTAAGCCTATGGTACATTTGGCATAAACTGTGCAACTATCTTGCATCAAGATTAGCACTATCTCCAAACAGAATGAAGCGAGCATCCACTTGAGCCTCGTCAACTAGGAGTACCATCAGGTGCGTCCAAAATGATTTTCTGAGCCTATGGTACATTCAGCGCAAACCGTGCACCTATCTTGCATTAAGATTAGCACTATCTCCAAACGGAATGAAACGAGCATCCACTTGAGCCTCGTCATCTAGGAGGAGTACCATTGGGTGCGTCCAAAATAATTTATGAGCCGATGGTATGTTTGGCGCAAACCATGCACCTATGTTGCACCAACACTAACACTGTCTGGAAATGGACCGAAACAAAATTCCACATGACCCACGTCACCTAGGAGTTCTATTGGGTGCGTCCAAAATGATTTTTGAGCCTATGGTACGTTCGGAGCAAACCGTGCACCTGTCTTGTGTCAAGGTTAGCACTGTCTCCAACGGACTGAATCAAGCTTCCACTTGAGCCTCATCAGCATGGAGTATCGTTGGGTGCGTCAAAAACGATTTCTGAGTCTATGGTATGTTTGGCGCAAACTGTGCACCTATCTTGAACCAACACTTACATTGTTGACAAATGGACCGAAACGAGATTCCACATGAGCCACGTCACCTAGGAGTACCATCGGGTGCGTCCAAAACTATTTCTTTGCCTATGGTATGTTTGACGCAAACCGTGCAACTATCTAGCGTCAAGATTAGCACCATTTCCAAAAGGAATGAAACGAGTATTCACTTGAGCCTCATCACCTAGGAGTACCATCGGGTGTGTCCAAAATGATTTCTGTGCCTATGGTACGCTTGGCACAAACCACACACCTATTTTGCACCGACACTAACACTGTTTTCAAATGGACCAAAACAAAATTCCACATGACCCACGTCACCTAGGAGTTCTATTGGGTGCATCCAAAATGATTTCTGAGCCTATGGTACGTTCGGCGCAAACCGTGCATCTATCTTACGTCAAGCTTAGCACTATCACCAAACGGACTGAATCGAGCTTCCACTTGAGCCTCGTCACCATGGAGTATAAATTGGGTGCATCCAAAATGATTTCTGAGCCAATGGTACATTTGGCGCAAACTGTGCAACTATCTTGCGCTGACACTAACACTGTCTCCAAACGGACTGAAACAAGATTCCTCATGGCCCGCGTCACCAAGGAGTTCCATTAGGTGCGCCCAAAACGATTTCTTAATCTATGGTACGTTCGGCGCAAACCGTGCACCTATGTTGCGTCAAATTAGCACTATCTCCAAACGGAATGAAACGAGCATCCACTTGAGCCTCGTCACCTAGGAGTACCATTGGGTGCGTCCAAAATAATTTTTTAGCCTATGGTACATTTGGCGCAAACCATGCACCTATCTTGCACCGACACTAACACTGTCTCCAAACGGAGCAAAATGAGATTCCACATGGCCCACGTCACCAAGGAGTTCCGTCAGGTGCGTCCAAAATGATTTCTGAGCCTATGGTACGTTCGGCGCAAACCATGAAACTATCTTGTGTCAAATTAGCACTATCTCCAAACGGAATGAAAGGAGCATCCTCTTGAGCCTCGTCAACTAGGAGGAGTACCATTGGGTGCGTCCAAAATAATTTATGAGCCGATGGTATGTTTGGCGCAAACCATGCACCTATGTTGCACCAACACTAACACTGTCTGCAAATGGACCGAAACAAAATTCCACATGACCCACGTCACCTAGGAGTTCTATTGGGTGCGTCCAAAATGATTTTTGAGCCTATGGTACGTTCGGAGCAAACCATGCACCTGTCTTGTGTCAAGGTTAGCACTATCTCCAGCGGACTGAATCAAGCTTCCACTTGAGCCTCATCAGCATGGAGTATCGTTGGGTGCATCAAAAACGATTTCTGAGTCTATGGTATGTTTGGCGCAAACTGTGCACCTATCTTGAACCAACACTTACATTGTTGACAAATGGACCGAAACGAGAGTCCACATGACCCACGTCACCTAGGAGTACCATCGGGTGCATCCAAAACTATTTCTTAGCCTATGGTATGTTTGACGCTAACTGTGCAACTATCTTGCGTCAAGATTAGCACAATGTCCAAACAGAATAAAATGAGTATCCACTTGAGCCTCGTCACCTAGTAGTACCATCAGGTGCGTCCAAAATGATTTCAGAGCCTATGGTACGTTTGGCACATACCACACACCTATTTTGCATCGACACTAACACTGTTTGCAAATGGACCAAAACAAAATTCCACATGACCCACGTTACCTAGGAGTTCTATTGTGTGCATCCAAAATGATTTCTGAGCCTATGGTACGTTCGGCGCAAACCGTGCGGCTATCTTGCGTCAAGGTTAGCACTATCTCCAAATGGACTGAATCGAGCTTCCACTTGAGCCTCGTCACCGTGGAGTGTCATTGGGTGCGTCCAAAATGATTTCTGAGCCAATGGTACGTTTGGCGCAAACTGTGCACCTATCTTGCGCCGACACTAACACTGTCTCCAAACAGACCGAAACGAGATTCCACATGGCCCGCGTCACCAAGGAGTTCCATCAGGTGCACCCAAAATGATTTTTGAGCCTATGTTACGTTTGGCGCAAACCGTGCACCTATCTTGTGTCAAATTAGCACTATCTCCATACAGAATGAAACGAGCTTCCACTTGAGCCTCATCACCTAGGAGTACCATTGGGTGCGTCCAAAATGATTTTTGAGCCTATGGTACGTTTGGCGCAAAGCATGGACCTATCTTGCACCGACACTAACACTGTCTCCAAACGGACCGAAACGAGATTCCAGATGGCCCACGTCACCAATGAGTTCCATCAGGTGCGTCCAAAATTATTTTTGAGCCTATGGTACGTTCGGCGCAAACCGTGCAACTATCTTGCGTAAAATTTGCACTATCTCCAAACAGAATGAAACGAGCATCCACTTGAGCCTTGTCACCTAGGAGTACCATCGGGTGCGTCCAAAATGATTTCTGAGCATATGGTACGCTTGGTGCAAGCCATGCACCTATCTCACAGCGACACTAACACAATCTCCGAATGGACCGAAATGAGATTCCACATGGCCCATGTCATCATTAGCACTATTTCCAAACGGACTGAATCGAGCTTCCACTTGAGCCTTGTCACCTAGGAGTACCATCAGGTGCGTCCAAAATGATTTCTGGTCCTATGGTACGTTCGGCGCAAGATAGGTGACGTGGGTCATGTGGAATCTCGTTTCGGTCTGTTTGGAGACAGTGTTAGTGTCGATGCAAGATAGGTGCACGGTTTGCACCAAATGTACCATTGGCTCTGAAATCATTTTAGATGCACCTGTTGGTACTCCTAGGTGACGAAGCTCAAGTGGAAGCTTGATTCAGTCCGTTTGGAGATATTGCTAATCTTGACGCAAGATAGGTGCACGGTTTGGGCCAACGTACCAGAGGCTCAAAAATCATTTTAGATGCACCGGATGGAACTTCTAGGTGACGTGGGTCATGTGCAATCTCCTTTCATCCATTTTGAGACAGTGTCAGTGTCGGTACAAGATAGGTACATGGTTTGTGCCAAACGTAGCATAGGCTTTGAAAATCTTTTTGGACTCACATGACGGAGCTTCTTGGTGACATGGGTCATGTGGAATCTCGTTTCGCTCCATTTGGAGAGAGTGTTAGTGTCGGTGAAAGATAGGTGCAGGGTTTGCACCAAACGCACCATAGGCTCAGAAAATTGTTTTGGACGCACCCGATGGTACCCCTAGGTGACAAGGCACAGGTGGAAGCTTGATTCATTCTGTTTGGAGATATTGCTAATGTTGATGCAAGATAGGTGCACGGTTTGCGCCGAACGTACCACAGGCTTAGAAATTGTTTTGGACGGAACCGATGGAACACCTTGGTGACGTGGGTCATGTGGAATCTTGTTTTGATCCGTTTGGAGACAGTGTTAGTGTTCGAGCAAGACAGGTGAACGGTTTGCGTGAAACGTACCATAGGCTCATAAATCATTTTAGAAGCACTCGATGGTACTCCTAAGCGATGAGGATGAAGTGAAAGCTTGATTCACTCCATTTGGAGATAGTGGTAATCTTGATGCAAGTTGGTGCACGATTAGGGATGAATGTACCAGAGGCTCGAAAATCATTTTGGACACACCGGATGGAACTCCTAGGTAACGTGGGTCATGTGGAATCTCGTTTCGGTCCGTTTGGAGACAGTGTTAGTGTCGGTGCAAGATAGGTGCACGGTTTGCGCCAAACATACCATAGGCTCAGAAATTGTTTTACACGCACTCGATGGTACTCCTAGGTGATGAGGCTCAAGTAGAAGCTTGATTGAGTCCGTTTGGAGATAGTGCTAATCTTAATGCAAGATAGGTTCACGGTTTGGGCTGAACGTACCAGAGGCTCGGAAATCATTTTGGACGCACCGGATTGAACTCCTAGGTCACGTGGGTCAAGTGGAATCTCGTTTCGGTCCTATTGGAGGCAGTGTTAGTCACGGTGCAAGATAGGTGCACGGTTTACACCAAACATACCATGGGCTTAGAAATAATTTTGGACACACCCGATGGTACTCCTAGGTGAGGAGGCTCGATTGGAAGCTTGATTGAGTCTGTTCGGAGATAGTGCTAATCTTGACGCAAGATAGGTGCATGGTTTGGGCCAAATGTACCAGAGGCTCAGAAATCATTTTGGATGCACTGGATGAAACTTATAGGTGATGTGGGACATGTGGAATCTCCTTTTGGTCCATTTGGAGATAGTGTCAGTGTCGGTGCAAGATAGGTGCACGGTTTGGGCTGAACATACCACAGGCTTAGATAATCGTTTTGGACGGACATGATGGAACTATTAGGTGACGTGGGACTTGTGGGACCTCGTTTCTGTCCGTTTGGAGACACTGTTAGTGTCAGTGCAAGATATGTGTACGGTTTACGCCAAACGTACCACAGGCTCAGAAATCGTTTTGGACGCACCCGATGGTACTCCTAAGTGATAAGGCTCAATGGAATCTTGGTTCGCTCTGTTTGGAGATAGTGCCAATCTTGACACAAGATAGGTGCACGGTTCGGGCTGAACGTACCAGAGGCTCTGAAATCATTTTGGACGCATTGGATGGAACACCTAGGTGATGTGGGTCATGTGGAATCTTGTTTTGGGCCGTTTGGAGGCAGTGTTACTGTCAGTGCAAGATAGATGCACGGTTTGCGCCAAACATACCATCGGCTCAAAAATCGTTTTGGGCGCACCCAATGGTACTCCTAGGTGATGAGGCTCAAGTGGAAGCTCAATTCAGTTCGTTTGGAGATAGTGCTAATCTTGACGCAAGATAAATCCATAGTTTGCGCTGAATGTATCATAGGCTCGGAAATCGTTTTGGACACACCCGATGGAACTCTTAGGTGATGTGGGTCATGTGGAATCTTATTTTGGTCTGTTTGGAGACAGTGTTAGTGTCGGTGCAGGATACGTGCACGATTTGCACCAAACGTACCATAGGCTCAGAAATCCTTTTTGGACGCAGCCGATGGTACTCCAAGGTAATGAGGTTCAAGTGGAAGCTCAATTCGGTTTGTTTGGAGATAGTTCTAGTCTTGATGCCCTCTAGCTCTCATCCATGCTATGAAAATAACTTGGGATAAGTCGAGTGTTGGCTTGTCAGCCTTCTCATTCTCATCCAAGCCTGAAAAGGCTTGGGATAGGGCGAGCTCAAGCTTCTTTTCAACTCTTCTGCTCTCATCCGGGTTGAATAACTCCAGGATAGGTTTTGTAGATCTTAGCAAGGCGATCATTGGTGAGGAATATTATCTTTATTACTTTGATCATGAATTTTGATTACATAGTGTTTTCTTGCTATAGAAGAATCAGTCTTGTGCTTTTTAAGCGAAGAATCTTCGTAGCTGGCTGATGTGCCATGAGTTTCCGACTTGTATCCCATCTTCGGTTATCAGCTCATATGTTCCTTGTCCTATGACCTTGGCGACGATGAAAGGGCCTTCCCATGGGTTGAGTAGTTTATGACACCCATCTGCCTTTTGTATTCTTCGAAGCACCAAATTCCTGGCTTGGACAAAATGAGGTTGGGTACTTTTGTTGTAGTTGTGTCTTAAACTTTGGAGGTAAGGAGCTGACTGTAAGGTGGTGTTGACCCTGACTTCTTCTGTGCTGTCCATTTCTAGCCTTCGGGTGTGTTCGGCTTCTCCTTCATTATATTGCTCAATTCTTGGTGATGTCCAGATCAGGTCGACAGGTAATACAGCTTCTGATCTGTAGACTAGGAAAAAAGGTGAGTATCCAGTAGCTCTGCTTACTTGAGTTTGTAGCCCCCATACTGCTTTGGGCAACTCTTCAATCCACTTGGATCCATAGTCCTCTAGTTCTTCATATAACCTAGGTTTTAATCCGGCTAGTATGAGTATGTTAGCTCTCTCTACTTGCCCATTAGCCTCTGGGTGTGCTACTGATGCGTAATCTATGCTGATGTCGTAATCCTATGCCCAACTTTTGAATTCTATAGCCGTGAAGGGTGAACCCAAATCTGTCATGACTCGATTGGGCATGTCAAAGCAGTGCATGATGTCCTCGACTGCTTTGGTTGCGTTGTATTTCAAGAGTGTTTGTACTCGATCCACTTGGTAAACTTGTCAATAACCACAAACATGTACTTGAACCGCCCTTGGCTTTCTTGAGAGGTCCTACTTGATCCAGCCCCCAACAGGACAACGACCAAGTGGGAGGGATGCAGATGAGATTGTGTGCTGGGACGTGAGCCTGTCTTGGAAACATTTGGCAAACTTTACATTTTTTGATGAGTTCTTCCGCTTCCTTCAAAGCAGTTGGCCAGTACAATCCGAGGCGGAATGCTTTACCGACCAACGTTCTTGAAGTGGCATGATTTCCATAGCAACCTGAGTGGATTTCGTCTAAGATCTCTTTGCTTTTTTCTGATGAGACACATTTGAGGAGTACTCCCGATGATGCGGCTCTTCTGTATAGGCTGTCTCCCATGGGGACATAGTTCTTGATTCTTTGAATTATCCGAGTAGCTTCTTCTTTATTTGCCGATAACTTGTTTTCTTTGATGTAGTCAATGAAATCCTGTGCCCATGATGTTGTGATTACCAAAATCTAGGTTGTTGGTGTTGGGAGTTCAAGGGTTATCTCACCAGGTTGTTTGATAGAGGGTGCAGACAACTCCTCTATGAACACACCGGGTGGGACATTCGCCCTGTCCGATCCTAACTTTGTGAGGATGTCCGTTGTGACATTTGAGTCACGTAGAACATGTAGAATTTCTAATCCTTGAAAGTTTTTCTCTAGTTTGTGTACGTCGGCACAGTAAGCGTCCATGTTATCCTTGGTGCAATCCCAATCCTTGTTGACTTGATTGACAACTACTACCGAATCACCGTGGATGAGGAGTCGCTTGATTCCAAGGGAGATAGCTACCTGGAGCTGCTTCGTATTCTGCTTCATTGATCGTGGCTTGCCATAATATCTGAAGGACATATTTTAGTTGCTTTCCATCTGGACAGATGAAGAGAACATCTGCGATGGCTCCGCCTAGTTTGAGTGATCCATCAAAGTACATCTTCCAATGGTTGAGGATGGCGACTAGCATAGGTCATTGGATTTCTATCCATTCGGCAACAAAATCAGCTAGGGCTTGAGATTTGATCACTTTTCATGGGGTGAAATCGACGTTGAGAGCACCGAGTTCAACTGCCCACTTAGATATGCGCCCTGTTGTGTCTCTATTATGTAGGATGTCTCCGAGTGGAAAATCTGTTACCATAGTAATCTTATGGCTTTCAAAGTACTGGCGAAGCTTGCGGAAGGTGCTCAGGAGGGCGTAGAGTAGGTTTTGCACATGTGGGTACCGGATTTTAGAATCTGATAGTACCTCACTGATGTAGTAAACTAGGTGATGTACTTTGTACATGCGTCCTTCTTCCTCTCTCTCCACGACAATCACTATGCTAACCACCATAGAAGTTGCTGCAATGTATAGCATCATGTCTTTGTGCTTCTTTGGTGGTGCGAGGACAAGCGAGGAGGTGAGGTATGCCTTAAGGCTTTCGAAAGCCTCCTTGACCTCCTCTATCCATTCGAACTTCCCCATCTTCTTTAGTAACTTGAAGAAAGGTAACCCTTTTTCACCGAGTTGTGATATGAAACGATTGAAGGCTGCCATGCAACCCGTTAGTTTTTGCACATCTTTGACACATCGAGGAGGGCACATCTCTGTTATAGCTCGAATTTGTTTAGTACTGGCCTCGATTTGACGATGATTAACCAAGAATCTAAGTAGTTGTCCTGATAGTACTCTGAATACACACTTGTTTGGGTTTAATTTCCACCTCCACTTCTTTAGATTCTCGAAAGTTTGTTTCAAGTCTTCAATTAGTGTGTCTGGGTTTTTTGTCTTTACTACTATGTCATCCACATATGCTTCTGTGTTCTCACTAATCTGCTCACCAAGGCATGTCTAGATAGCTCTCTGGTAAGTAGCGCCAGCATTCTTGAGTCCAACGACATAGTTTTGTAGCAGTAGGCACCGAACGGAGTGATGAAAAATGTCTTGCTCTAGTCTTCTTCCTTTAATGCGATTTGATGATATCCTAAATAGCAATCAAGAAAAGACAATAGGGCAGATCCTGCTGTCGAATCAACTATCTAATCGATGCGTGGTAGTCCAAACAGATCTTTCGGGCAATGTTTGTTGAGATCTGTGTAGTTGACGCACATGCGCCACTCGGCCTTGTTCTTTTTCTGTACTAACACTGGGTTGACCAACCAATCTAGATGAAGGATTTCTCTTATGAACCCTGCCGCCATCAACATTGCAATCTCTTTTTTAATCGACGCCTTTTTGTCGGGTGAGAATCGTCGTAGTCGTTGCTTCACAGGCTTGGAGCCTTCGTTAACATCAATTCTATGCTCAGCCAACTCTCGCGGGACACCTGGCATGTCAGCCGGCTTCCAAGCGAAGATATCTTTGTTGTCCCAAAGAAAGTGGTGAGCGCGAGTTCCTATTTTGCCGAGAGGTGGGCATTGATGGTCGCTGTTTTTGAGGGATCACCAGTACCTAGGTCGATTTGCTTCACGTCAGCTTCTTTTGGAGGTGCGAGGCTGCTAGGCTTCCTGGCTGGGATCTCTAGTTCTTTCGGGTTGATTTCAGCTGCAACGGTTGCAATCTCTTCTCTTCTGCTGGCTGCTTGTGCCTTAGCTACGATCTGGATTGCTTGTACGTCGCAGTCAAAGGCACGCTTCAGGTCGCCTCTGAGGGAAAGGACCCCGCTTGGCCCAAGCATTTTGAGCAGGAGGTATGGGTAGTGTGGTATAGCCATGAACTTAGCTAATGCTGGTCTTCCAAGGATAGCGTGATATGAAGATTCGAAGTCTGCAACCTCAAATTTCATAAACTCTATACGGTAGTTTGAGGGAGTCCCAAACGTAACCGGTAAGGTGATCTGTCCAAGTGGCATGGCTGCCTTGCCAGGTACTATCCCGTAGAAAGGAACGCTTGTTGGAGTAATCATCCCAGTGAATTCTAGTCCCATCTTCCTTAGTATTTTTGAAAATATTATGTTGAGTCCGGCTCTCCCATCGATTAGCACCTTTGTGACGGTCATACTAGTGATTGTTGGATCTAAAACTAGTGGGTTGTGGCCAGCATTTCCCACGCTAGTCCATTGATCCTCTCTTGAAAACTGGATTGGATACTATGACCAATTGAGGTACCTAGGAGTAGCTGGTTCTGCCGCCATGATGGTTCATAGAGCTAGCTTGTCCTGGTGTTTGCTCCTAGAACCCAGAATTCCAGCAAAGATGATGCTACTATCCTCTTTGATTGTTGAAATCCCTTATCACCTGGGTTGTCCTCATCTTTCTTCTGGTTATCTTCTTTCTTGTCTTCGTTGTTGCCCTTTCTTGTACATCTATCGAGCAAGATGCAGCAATCTCCAGTTATGTGATTTCCTTGAGGGTGCCACATACAATGCATATTCTCAATGTCTTCAAACTTTTTGAATTTTGAGAATTTCTTTTATTTGTCAGCCACAGCTATGGTGTTGTTAGGTCCGCGGTTTCTGTCTTGATGCCCATTGTCTCGGTTTCAGCCACAGCTATGCCTGTTCGGGTTGTCTCGGTTGTTTCTATCCGAGAACCTTTCTCACGTTTTCTCTTTCGCAGTGATCATCTTTTCTACTGTGTGTCTAAACTCTTCATTATTTCTCGGGTTTTCTTTTTAAAAATCTTAAAAATGCCACTTGGCCATGATCCCGTGGGAGAAGGCTTCGATTACTTCTCTTTTAGTGATGTCATGTACTTGGGAACGTAGTTCACCAAATCGATGATAATAGTCTATGAGGCTTTCGCCACCTTTCTTTTGAGTCCCTTTAGTTCTGCATGGGTGATAGGGTGTGTGATGATGCTCGCAAAATTTTCACAAAAAGCTCTCTGCAAGTCCCCCCATCCCCTAATTGATCTAGGACTTAGTTTATCAAACCATTGGGGAGGCATAGTCTCTAATGCCATAGGGAAGAAGAGTGCTTTGATGTCGTCATCTCCACCAGCTAGTTTGATTGACTGAGAGTAAATTCTGAGCCACTGCTTGGGTTTGGTTTTACCATCGTATTTGGAGTGGTTAGAAGGTTTGAATTTGTGAGGTAGCCGTACCAAAGCAAGTCAACTTGCAAAGCAAGGGAACTTATCGTGTGTTCTGGCTTCTCTATATTCTAATTCAGCTCCTCCTTCCTGCCAGCTATTGTTTTGGTGAGAGTAGTTCCATGGGGCTGTTTGGATGGGTACTCTGCTCCTACTTTCCCTCGGTTGCTCAACTCAATTGCTTTGACTATGGTTCCTTCTGCTTTCTTTGTTGTGGCTTTCGTTTGGCCCTAGTCTTTCAAAAGTGGACCTCTTTTGACTTTGATTTTCTTGTCTGTGAGATGCTGATCTGGCGAGTAGTCTTGTGCGGGTCCTCCCGTCATGTGCTCTTAAGGCTGTCGACCGGAGAACCTCCCTAAGTCGTTCTTGTTCTTCATTAGGGTGGAAATAGCTTCGAGTTCTTTGGCTGGTTCTTTGATCCTATCGTATGGAGAGTTGTTTGCCCTCCCAGCTGCGCATCTTTCTTCTGCTTTTTGTTCTGACTTCTTTCTACCATATTTAGCTAGGTCAGACTCATATCTTGTTCAGGCTTCTTTGCATTGCCTCACGCGGTGTTTGCGACCTTCTTTCAACTTATTCTTCCTTTCCCTGGCACGCTTCTGGCTTTTAGTCTCGCCATCGTATTCTAAAGCGTTGGGTGATATGTTGGACTCTGATTCATCTGAGGATCTGACATTGGGTGCTTTCGACAGAATCAGAGGTGGTCATCAAATCATGAATACTTCTCGGGCGTGTGTTGCTTCTGCATTTGTGACTGCATCATTAGAGTTGCTAATGATCTCTGTAGAGGTGTCAGTATCATAGAGCGTACTCCCTTCTTGGTAGGGTAGAATTGTTGCTTCATCAACGAGTCGGATCTCATCATCTCCGAAGACAGAACCCGACCAGTGGACGAGGCAATCTTGTGAGTTATGGTCAGTACAAGGGCTTCTTAGGCTCCTGCGAGTGGTACCCTTCGCACTGATCTGGCCGCTTCTTGGAGTAGAAACTGGCATGACTTTGCCATGTTGTTAAGTCTGAAAGGGAAGGGGCCCAATCTTATGGAAGAATTCTAAAGTAAGCTTGAACTAGGTAGCGTGCCCGTGCATTGCTACGGGATAGCTAAACTTTTATACTAAAATCACATGGATCGCACGATAAGATAACAATACTGTGAAAAAAGACAAACCTATGACTGTCTTACATTGAGCCATTAAAAAGAAAAGACATTGAAGTTGCCTATATTTGATTGAGTATTATGACAGGCATCTATTACCTCATCACACAAGAATTTACTATATGGCTGAAAAAGACATTCCTAGTGCTTTCTGAACATCATCGATGAGCACAAGTTGCTTCTTCCCATGTGTTGCAACATGTGTTGCAACGGGAAAAACAGTACCATGATAGTGTAAATATGTACGTATTATATTGTCACCTAAAAAAACTATAAATGTCTGTGCTTTGCAATGGGCAAAAATATATATAGTATCATGATAATGTAAATATGAACGTGTTATACTGTTACCCAAAAAACGGTATTGTGAGCGTGACGTTGGCAATTGCAACATCGCTTTTAAGTCTACACGAAGGATGAATAGTTAGAATATAATCTGAGATCAAAACAACCTAAAAGGAAATTGTTTTCAGAATACATGCAGTTTGGTTACATAGATCATAAGGCAAAACTAACCTGTCTTTTATAACATCTCTAAAACATGAATTACCATGAAGGAAACAACATGCTGCTATACTCTGAAGCTGAATCAGACATAGAGCTTCAGAATCGGAGGAACCGAATGCCACATGTTTCATGCTCTACTTTCCCAGCAACTGGACACCATCATCCGTATGCCACATGTTTGCCATCAAATGAACGAACCTGCAAGCAGCTCAAGTCCACTCTTGTAATATTAAGAATTAAACATTTGTCGATTGGGACAAACCTAGGAAATGATTCAACAATAGGGAAGCATAACTTATCTAATATTCATTGCTGCATTGTTTCAAGGCTATCATGCCATCAAGGCACTCTGAAAATTTACAACACTCAGCTCCAGAACCAGTTGACCCACAGGCCACAGTCAACTTGGTCTGCACTAAAAAAGAAAAACAATCTGCTTCCATATGTGTTTATTTTGGAACTCGAAAATGTTCAATGTGATGTGCTCTCTCCTTTAGTATGAGTAGTAAGTAAAAGCCTTGCTGGGCCTGCACAATGTTTCAGTCTGATCTTTCCTAGGAACGAAATAAGGAGTTTCTTTGAGAAATTTTAGTAGTCCTATAAAAAATGAGAACGCCAAAGTAGTAGCTATTAGTATCTCCCTAGCAATCCAATCCACCCTGCTAAAGCAGCTGGCTATAGCACCATGTGCTCCGGGTTAGGCATGCAGGGGAGGACCAAGTGAGCCAACGACTGAAAAGTATCATATCTTGGCTACTTCTTCTTTCTAGAGAAAACAAATTACAATCTAGAGAGAAATTACATATGAACACATCAGCAAAGGGCCTGGCCCTGGAGCAGCCACCAGCCAGTGGCAGGCAGACCACCTGCAGCGGCCAAAGGCCTAGCCCAACGACAGCGCTCATCATCCATGACGCTGGGGACGCCCGTGCCCAGGGCTGCCAGGTAGAAGATGCCACCAGCTGAGACAACTGCTCCAGTCAAGGAGGTGGGCAGACACACCATCCAAGCAAGGAAAAAGGATGCACACACATGTTCTTGGGCATTTCATTGTGTTTTCTTTTCTGCATGGGTGTTTTTACTAACTTATTTGATATATACTTTTACTGTTGAGGATCTCAGAGTTTGGTTTTATCTAAGAAAATAAGAACAAATTCTATCAGGAAGGTAGAGCAGACTTCAGCTTCGCATAAAAGGATTGCTGTTTCTGAAATGTGATAAGAATTTCAAGTATCGTATTCAAGTTATTATCACAAGTAGTTACTTGAAATCATAGGGTTGTAAAGTAGATGTAAATAAACAAGTGCTAAGTGTGCTGCAGTGCTTTTCAAGCGCTAGCCAACCTCTCCCGCAATCTTGTTAAGAACGAAATTAGGGGATCTTTCTACCCTACTTGAGTTATTTTTTTTTTCAAGCACTAACGGTTGGTCAGTTATTTATGGCATCTACAGAGTTGTGTTATGAACATGTAGATGGCATGTCAGTATGGAGAGTAGGGATACCATTTGCACCCTCTGCAGCATCCTGTGGGCTGGTATGAACCACTCTGCATAACAGACAATAGCAAAGCAATGCAACAATGAATGAGATGATGCATCATTGCTAGAATGTCTGCTAATCAAGTACTGAAACACATTAATAATATGAGCAAGAGAAACATAGTCGAATGGGTATGGATTAGAATTAAAGAAAATCTGTACCAAAGCTGACTCATGTTGACATCGCCTTGGACAGTCAGTTCTAAATCCAATTCATACATAATTTGTTCATAACAGTCAACCGAATAGAATATAAACTGAACCCAAGATTAGCCATAGGAGGTAGAGAGGATCGTGGAGGTATACCTACAGCAGGAGCATGGATGGCTTCCAACTTGGCTAACAGTAACTGAAGCCCCAACAGTAGCTGTTTGCTTAACCTGCAACATAGTGCACATGACAGAAAAATTAAAAGTAAAGATAACCACCAAGGTGGGGAGGATGAAGAGCACAAGTTCTCGGTTCAGTGCAAAGAACATAGATCTGCAGGCACAGATCCGGTAAAGGATATGGCTGTGCACATGTATGCATGATAACCTCTTAAGCTAGTTTTGCTATTCAGCAAGTGCAGGTGTTAGTAGTACAGAGTACATACAAGTAGTAGTGCCAGTGTTTGCAGAGACTAAATAGCTATGACTAAGATGACCATTATTAATCTGATAGAGTATGATTTTCAAATGTTAGATGACTGGCATTGGTAGGCAAACAAGGAAAAGGCAGGTTCTGAACTCTTCATAATTGTAGCATCGCTTGCATTGGTAGGCAAACAAGGAAAAAGGTAAGGGCTTGGGCACCGTGGTGGCTCACCGGTGGGCGCGCAGGAGAGAGTGCAGGAAGATCTCGCTGACAAGGAGAGTTGGTGCAGGGTCACCAAGGTTCGGTTGCGGGGCTTGCCATGGATGTCGTGGAGGAATCGGCGGGGTATAAGGGCTTGGTCGAGAGCGTTGTCGTGTTGTCGCGTCCCAGCAGGCACCCTCGGCTCAGCGAAGCCGTTATGTAGGGCTTGGTCATGGAGAGGTCATCACGGGCTTCTCGGATCAGATCGGCGGCGTCATCCGTAGTCACAGCGTCGCCATCTTTGTGGCCATCAACTCAGTGCCGATATTCTGTTGCCTTCTTTCGCCGTGTCAAAGTGCACATCGTTATCTCAAAAGCAGTTGATGCAAACCAAACAAATACAGATTACATTAAATGTGCCAGCAATCCTTACAGCCTATTTCGTTTTTTGCAAAACCTATTTGATGGATGGAACCAGAAGGAAACTATAGTAGCTCATCTGACAGGCTACACATCTAAAACCGTAAGGAGGACTAATTTCTAGCAGAACAATGATCCAAGTGAAAATATGTAGCATGGAATGGCACCATACAAAGTGTGTACAGTTAATTATATGCACATTAAACCCAATGCATTTACTCTCTGCAAATACATTGCTCAAGTAGGGATTTGTTAGCAGAACACCATAGGATGTCTCACACAAGTCCAAGCACCAATTTGCCCTAAATCACAGCCAATTCCGAAGAACGAAAAATGCACAAAAATATATAGCTACACCTGCTATTGCGTGAGTGCGAGATTGAGCCGCTGCGGGCATGCTACCTCACATGAGAAGCATCGGTGTCGTCCTGATGGCCTGTGCAGTGCCGTGTCCTCCTCCTTGCGCAGCCACACACGACGTGTTCTCCGCGGCCTCCTTCTCACCGAGCAACCATGCCTCCGCCTGCTCCAGCTCCTCCACCCTCCGGAGCAGTTCCTCCACCGCCTGCTGCTTCATGGAGGACAACACAGATCTGGGATAGGGAGGAACAGTGAGGGAGAGGGACATGGACAGGAGAGGAGGAGAGGGAGGGACGTGCTCACCTCTGCCTAGGGTTTGGCACGGTTAACAGCAGATCCTGATTGCGTTGCGCGTGCGGATCCTTCCTACCTACCTCACGCCTGGAATCGTGGTGGGGCAGTGCCGCCGGAGCAATGGGCAACGGCGGGGTGGAGCTGGGCGACTGCCGCTAGGATGCAGCGCCGCCTCCGTCGAGACGCCAAGGCGGCGGGGCGAGCTGCGGAGCCGGGATCTTTGCGTGGGGGAGCCGGGGGCACTGCGGAATAGGGAGTGCCGGGTGAAAGGTCTTGATGGCTAGAGGGGGGGTGAATAGCCTTTTAAAATTTTCTACAAAGACAAGCTAAACAAGTTTATCAATACAACAAATAGCGAGATGCGAGTTTTGCTTAGCCTACGGGGTGTTTGCAAGCCACCTATCCAATTCACAATTCTAGTATATTGGCACTCAACCGCACAAGACAAACCGAGAAGGTAACAACAACAACTACTAGCAATCTACACAAAAGAGCTACTCTAGCAAAGCTAACTAGCTAGCAAAGGTAACTAAGAAAATAATACAAGTGAGAGATAGGAGGGTATCACCGAGGGGCGAAGTATTGAGCCAACCAATATGATCAAGAATGAATACCAAGACAACCAATACCGGGATCAATCAATCACAATATAAGAGTGATGACACGAAGATTTATCCCGAGGTTCACGTGCTTGCCGGCACGCTAGTCCCCGTTGTGTCCCTCTTCACCACGTGGTTCGGTGGCTAATCGGTCTCACACCGAGCCTCTCAAAAGGCGCCACAAGAACCTACCAAATGGCAAAAGGTTGCAAATGACACGAGCAATTCACTAATGTTGCCTTTGGCGCTTCGCCGAGGTAGGCACAAACCCCTCACAATCACCGGAGGTGGCCAAGAACAATCACCAACTCTTGCCAACGCCTCCAAGCTGCTCCAAGCCGTCTAGGTGATGGCAACCACCAAGAGAAACAAGAATCCCGCAGCAAATCAACCACCAAGTGCCAACTAGATGCTATCTCACAATGCAAATGCACTTGGATCACTCAATCTCACTTCGAATATGCAAACAAGCAAGAGAGATGAGTGGGAGGGGAGTTGCTTAGCTCAAAGTGCTCACAAGTATGTCAAATGTCCAAGGGTTAGAGTCTTGAGCCGGCCAACGAGTATTTATAGACGTACCCCTTCGAATATAGCCGTTAGAAACTTGATTCAGCAGCAGTCGCGCTGACCGGACGCGCTGGTCCAACTGATCGGACGCGCCGGTCGCTCAACGGCTAGTTTTCGAACCACTGACCGGACGCGCCGGTCGCAACGACCGGACGCGCTGGTCACGACCGGACGCTCCGGTCCCGTGACCGACCGGACGCGCCGGTCAACACTGAGTCGCACAAAACGAACCAACGACCGGACGCGCTGAAGAACTGACCGGATGCCACAGTGCCCGCGTCCGGTGGGAGTCCAGTAAGCTCCCTAGACGACCGGACGCGTCCGGTCGCCTGTGACCGGACCCGCCTCGCGTCCGATCGAACAACTGAAAAACGCGAAGAAACTGGACACTGACCGGACGCATCCGGTCAAACAGTGACCGCGTCCGGTGCAGCGTCCGGTGCAGCGTCCGGTCACCACTGTGACCTCCGTTCGCTTCCGTTTGATTTCCGTTTGATTTCCGACTTCCGGCGTAGTAGAAAATAGGCATTTCATTTTCCCGAAATCGCCTGAATCCCGCGCTCGCACGCTCGGCGGGAGGGAGAGAGGACCCCCAAACCCTCTCTACCGCTCAAACTCCAACGCCGTCGCAAACGTGCTAACACCACCAAGTGATCACGTCATGTGCATGTGTGTTAGCATTTTCACAATCATTTTTCGAGGCGTTATTAGTTCTATCCAAATGCATATGAAATGAAATGCACACCTAGAGGCACTTAGGAGTTCAATAGCCGCGTCATTCCCCTCTTTATAGTACGGCTATCTATCCTATAATGTAACCACACCCATTAGGTGTCTTGGTTACTGAAATACAACCCTTAAGCATATACCTTTGCCTTGATCACGTAGGGTCGCGTCCAAATCCAAGTGTGGCCATCATGATCACCATGTCCATCTTGCCACCAACCTTGGAATGTACTAATCCTCATATGCTACATACAACTTAGGCATAGGATTAGTACTTAGGCATTGTCACTAATTACCAACACCAAACATAGGACTTTCAATCTCCCCCTTGTTGGTAATTGGTGACAACCCTTTCACAAAGATATTATGATAAAATTTTGATTGAACCCATGTCACATTGTCCAAGTATATTACCATGTGTAAGAAGTATGGACATGTGATCATGAATTCAAATTGATAGCAATGGCTCCCCCTACATGTATGCTATATGTTTGGATTTTGGAAGCATACATGTTAGATAGGAAAGATTAGGAGCATTGACTACCAATAGGTGCGAAGTGTTCTAGATTATAGACCTTTGAAGCGTGATACCATCGGAGTAGCGATAAACACCATCTTAGCACCTTGTGTAGTTAGATACCACTTGGAAAAGCACAAACATAACTAGAAACCTCGTGAGATCAACATTATAAGCAATGTTCTAGTACCACTTTGAAAGACATGAAGCAAGAAAAATCTAACTACTTCCTATTCATGCTAGTACTTCAATTCATCATTCAATTGTATACTAGCAAAACACCACACAAGCAATGTATCGGAGAAAAAGAAATGCATAACTATGCATCATACATATGAAGTGCACATGGAAATGCAACATTCATGTTTAAGAGCTTGCTCCCCCTACTTGTGTGCTCAAAATTTTAGTTGATCCCCTTCTTTTATCAATTTCTCCTCTTTTAGAATCTATCTTTGTGAACAACATTTTCTCCCCCTTTGTGCTTCTCCCCCTTTGAGTTCTATCTTTGTGAACAATATTTTCTCCCCCTTTGGCACCAATGACCACAAGGGACTAACTTTAGATAGATTATCATGTTGAATTATGGGGTGAGGATCAAGTTTGTGATTCAACCTAGATTGCTTGCATAAATAAAATGCTTCGGTTTGATCCAAGGGCAAGCTTCTTCACACCTCACTAGAAGGGTTATCATGCACCATGTTGAAGCAAATATTTAGACAAGTGATCTAGATTAAACACTTAGGATCACAAGCTACTTAAACAAGTTTAATGCTACCACTAGATCATACAAGACATGGAAACAATAGTGGCACCATATAAACTTCAAATTCATTTGATTTTCATGAATGAGCCTAGAACATAAGAAATCATGACTAGATGCACTAAACATGTCCTTAGTATAGAATGTATGACATGTCAACCAATTGTACCTTGGGGCTCGAAGGAGAGGCATGTCATAACATTGAGGTGCATCAACTCATGTTGGAGAAGTCAAGTATGTTCAACTCATTCTTTAGCTTGTGAAATCTCTTCTCATCAAGTGGCTTGGTGAATAGATCGGCTAGTTGATCTTCGGTGCCCACACTCTCAATAGCAATGTCACCCTTTTGTTGATGATCTCTAATAAAATGATGACGAACATCAATATGCTTTGTTCTTTGATGTTGAATCGGATTGTTGGTTAGCTTCACGGCACTTTCATTGTCACATAGCAATGGCACATTCTTGAAGTTGATTCCAAAATCCTTCAATGTTGCCTTCATCCACAAGATTTGTGCACAACAACTACCCGCGGCGATGTATTCGGCTTCGGCGGTAGATAGTGCAATACTATTTTACTTCTTGGATGACCATGAGACAAGTGATCTTCCCAATAATTGACAAGTCCCGGAAGTGCTCTTTCTCTCCACTTTGTCACCGGCATAGTCGGAATCCGAATATCCAACTAGCTCAAAGCTTGCACCTTTGGGATACCACAATCCAACATCTTGTGTATGCTTCAAATACCTTAATATTCTCTTTGTTGCCTTCAAGTGACTTTCTCTTGGTGAGGCTTGAAATCTTGCACACATGCATACACTAAACATTACATCGGGCCTTGATGCCGTCACATAGAGTAGGCTACCAATCATTGATCTATATAGCTTTTGATCCACCATGTTGCCACTCTTATCACTATCCAAACTTCCACTAGTGCCCATTGGGGTTGTAATGCCCTTTGCATCTTCCATGCCAAACTTCTTGAGCATATCTTTGATGTACTTGGTTTGACTCACAAATGTTCCTTCCTTCATTTGTTTGATTTGAAGTCCAAGAAAGAAACTAAGTTCACCAATCATTGACATTTCAAATTCCTTTGCCATCATTTTCCCAAACTCATCACAATAATCTTGATTGGTTGAACCGAAGATGATATCATCAACATATATTTGCAATACAAACAAGTCTTTCCCAATCTTCTTGGTGAATAGAGTAGTATCCACTTTGCCCATGACAAATCCTTTGGATAGCAAGAAGTCCCTCAATCTTTCATACCATGCTCTAGGTGCTTGCTTCAATCCATACAAAGCTTTTCTCAATTTGTAGACATGATTGGGTTTCTTGTCATCTTCAAAACCGGGAGGTTGCTCCACATACACCTCCTCTTGAATGTACCCATTGAGAAATGCACTTTTCACATCCATTTGATATAGCTTGATATTGTGAGCACAAGCATAGGCAAGTAAGATCCTAATTGCTTCCAATCTTGCAACCGGGGCAAAAGTTTCACCAAAGTCAAGACCCTCTATTTGTGTGTAACCTTGAGCCACTAGTCTTGCTTTGTTCCTTACTACTATTCCATCTTGATCTTGCTTGTTGCGAAAGACCCATCTTGTTCCAATGACATTATGATCCTTAGGCCTCTCAACTAGTTCCCATACTTCATTTCTCTTAAAGTTGTTGAGCTCTTCATGCATTGCATTTACCCAATCCGGATCTCTCAATGCTTTATCAATGTCCTTGGGTTCTTCCATTGACACAAAAGAAGAGTGAGCACAAAATGATGCCAATCTTGATCTAGTTTGAACTCCCCTTTGTATGTCACCAATGATGGAATCCAATGGATGATCTCTTGCAATGTTAGTTGGTTGAAGCACTTGGACTTGATTGCTTGGATGTTGATGTTGATCATGAGTTGGAGATGATGGACTAGCCACTTGTTGATCTTGTTTCACTTGAGATGATGTACTAGCTTGATTTTGCATTAGAGAACCACTAGCTTGTGTAATTGGACTTTGGAGCACTTGATCTTTGTTGTCATCCACATCAATCACTTGCTTTGGCCTAATATCACCAATATCCATTTCTTTCATAGCATTGGTCAATTGAGTTCCTCTCGCATCATCCAAGTTATTTTCCTCATCTTGAGAACCATTTGTTTCATCAAACTCAACATCATGAACTTCCTCAAGTAAGCCACTAGCCACATTCCAAACTCTATAAGCTTTGCTAGTAGTGGAGTAACCAAGTAAGAATCCTTCATCACATTTCTTCTCAAACTTGCTCAATCTAGAGCCCTTCTTCAAGATGTAGCATTTGCAACCAAACACCCGAAAGTATGCAATGTTGGGCTTTCTTCCATTTAAGATCTCATATGGTGTCTTCTCTAGAAACTTGTGGCAATAGAGGCGGTTGCTATAGAAGCAAGCCGTGTTGATTGCTTCGGCCCAAAATGAATGACTCACATTATACTCATTCAACATTGATCTTGCCATATCAATTAAAGTTCTATTCTTCCTTTCAACTAGGCCATTGGATTGAGGTGTATACTTGGCCGAAAATTGATGCTTGATTCCAAGCTCATCACATAGCTCATCAATTCTTGTATTTCTAAACTCACTTCCATTGTCACTTCTCACTTTCTTGATTGTGGTCTCAAACTCATTTTGCACTCTCTTGATGAACTTCTTGAATATGTCAAATACATCACTCTTGTCCACAAGAAAGAATACCCATGTGTATCTAGTGAAATCATCCACAATCACAAAGCCATACTTGTTGCCACCAATGCTTGCGTATGTAGTTGGCCCAAATAGATCCATGTGCAACAACTCAAATGCCTTGGAAGTACTCATGATGCTTTTCAATGGATGAGTGTTGCCCACTTGCTTTCCGGCTTGACATGCACTACATAGTTTATCTTTCTCAAATGTGACATCCTTCAGGCCTCTAACTAAGTCATGCTTCACTAACTTGTTCAATTGCTTCATGCCAACATGACCAAGTCTTCTATGCCATAACCAACCCATACTTGATTTGGTGAGCAAGCATGTTGAGAGTTGAGTGTCACTAGCATTGAAATCAACCAAGTATAGATTCTCATATCTAAAGCCCTTGAAGATCAAGTTGGAGCCATCAACACTAACTATCTCCACATCATCAACACCAAATATGCACTTGAAACCAAGATCACATAATTGAGCAACCGAGAGAAGATTGAAGTTCAACTTTTCAACTAAGAGCACATTGGAAATGCTATGATCATTTGAGATTGCAATCCTTCCAAGAGCCTTCACATCACCCTTGCTATTGTCACCAAATGTGATACTATCAATGCCACTATCATTTGATTTGAGAGAGTTGAACATTCTTGAATCACCGGTCATATGTTGAGAGCACCCACTATCAAGCACCCAATGCCTTCCTCCGGCCTTGTAATTTACCTACAAAATAAATTAATGTTTCTTAGGTACCCATACTTGTTTGGGTCCTTGGAGGTTAGTAACTAAGCTTTTTGGTACCCAAATGGCCTTCTTCTTTGGACCCACAATTGGTGTACCAACAAACTTAGCATGCACACCTTTCTCACCCTTGGTAAGCACATAACAAGAATCAAAAGGAATGTAATCCATTTTAGCATGAAACTTGTTGTTGTTCTTGTTTATTTTATTACAATTAATCTCTAGATGCCCAACTTGCTTGCATCTATTGCAATAACGACCATTGCTCTTCACAAAGCAAGACTTTGGAGTAGCAAAGGCCGCCTTGCCCTTCTTGGGAGTATAGCCCAAACCCTCTTTGTTAAGAGAGAACCTTTGGCTACCCAAGCATTTTAGCAAGCGGGCATCCCCACCATAGGCATTGCCTAATGCGCGGGTGAGATCATCCACCTCTCTCTTGAGAGTCTCATTCTCAACCACAAGTGATGAATCACTAGTAGTAGAGATAGAGTTGGTTGTGGTGGATGATGATGAGCTACATGAAGCATTAGTAGGACCAACAAATAATGAATCATTAATAATATCACATGTTAGTCCAATATCACAAGTGACAATCACTTGCTCCTTCTTAGCTTTCTTCATGAGCTTCTCCAACTTGAGGTCCTTCTCCTTGATGAGCTCAAGTAGAGAGGAGTGGGCTTCCTTAAGCCTAGTGTGAGCAACTTCAAGGTCCTCGTGGTCTTCCTTTAGACACTCACGAGAGGCCTCTAGCTCATCAAAGGATTTCCTAAGAGCTTTGAGCTCTTGTTCAATTCCTTTGCACTCCTTACTCTTTTTGAGAGCAACAAGCTCCTCCATCAATGCATCATTTTCATTGCTCTTGGCAATGAGCTCTTGTTCCAAGATTTTGTATTTCTTGGTTGTCCTCTTGTAGCCCTTGCTCATTTGATCTATTATGCCCAATAGATCATCCTTGGAGTAGTCCTCATCCTCCTCATCATCACTCCTACAACCATCACTAGCACAAGAATCATCATCACTATCATCATATTTTACCTTGGTGGGCTTGGCCATAAGGCATGTCGATGTAGTGTCGAAGATGGATGGCTTGTTGGAGAGGGCGATGCTTGCAATGGCTCGCCGAGTGGTCCTCTCATCATCACTAGAGCTATCATCATCACTATCGGAGTTATCACTATCCCAAGTGACCACATAGCCACCACCTTTCTTCTTCTTGTTGATAGTGAAGCTCTTCTTTTCTTTCTTCTCCTTTTTGTCCTTCTTGTTCTTCTTCAACTTCAACTCCCCATCATGATATCTTTTGTCTTCATAGGGGCACTTTGCCACTACATGATCAGGGCTATTGCAATTGTAGCAAAGCACCTCCTTTGCCTTCATAAAGTCCCTTCTCTTCCTTGCCCCATATCCTTTCTTCTTCATGAACCTCCCCATCTTGTGCACTAGGAGGGCCATGGTCTCATCATCGAATGGATCATCATCATCACTCTCCACCTTGCTCTTGCCCTTAGAAGATGAAGCCTTGAATGCATTGGGCTTCTCTTGCTTGACCTTGGTCTCCTTCTTCTCTTCTACCTCATCTTCATCATCATTGTATTGGGCATCGGTCATTATATCTCCAAGCACATTGGTAGGTTTGACCTTGTCCAATCCTTCTCTAAAGATCATTCTTCTCAAGGTGGCGAACTTCTTGGGTAAGCACATCAAGAACTTGTGTGAGAAGTCCTTGTCCTCAACCTTCTCTCCAAGCCCCTTGAGATCATTGACAATGACTTGGAGCCTATAGAACATCTCCGGGATGGATTCATCATCCTTCATCTTGAAAGTGGAGAACTTGTCCTTGAGCATATATAGCTTGGCACTTTTTACCGTTGAAGTGCCTTCATATGTTTCTTCAAGCCTTATCCAAAGCTCATTTGCCTTTTCAAGATCTTTGATTTGCTCAAATACTTTGTCATCAATGGCACGGTAGATTGTGTCAAGTGCCGCCGTGTTGCATTGTTTGTTGATGCGGTCATTTGGAGTGAGATTTTCTTCATCAAGGATGATGTATCCTTCTTTGGTCACATCCCAAACCTTCTCATGTATATTGCCTAGATATTGCTTCATCTTCCTTTTCCAATGATCAAAGGAAGAGATGCCATCAAAGAATGGAGGCTTGCCATTAACATGGTTGAACATAACTTGAGCCATCTTGCACCGAGGTTGTTAAGCCTTGCAAATGGTGACCACGGCTCCGATACCACTTGAAAGGTCTTGATGGCTAGAGGGGGGGTGAATAGCCTTTTAAAATTTTCTACAAAGACAAGCTAAACAAGTTTATCAATACAACAAATAGCGAGATGCGAGTTTTGCTTAGCCTACAGGGTGTTTGCAAGCCACCTATCCAATTCACAATTCTAGTATATTGGCACTCAACCGCACAAGACAAACCGAGAAGGTAACAACAACAACTACTAGCAATCTACACAAAAGAGCTACTCTAGCAAAGCTAACCAGCTAGCAAAGGTAACTAAGAAAATAATACAAGTGAGAGATAGGAGGGTATCACCGAGGGGCGAAGTATTGAGCCAACCAATATGATCAAGAATGAATACCAAGACAACCAATACCGGGATCAATCAATCACAATATAAGAGTGATGACACGAAGATTTATCCCGAGGTTCACGTGCTTGCCGGCACGCTAGTCCCCGTTGTGTCCCTCTTCACCACGTGGTTCGGTGGCTAATCGGTCTCACACCGAGCCTCTCAAAAGGCGCCACAAGAACCTACCAAATGGCAAAAGGTTGCAAATGACACGAGCAATTCACTAATGTTGCCTTTGGCGCTTCGCCGAGGTAGGCACAAACCCCTCACAATCACCGGAGGTGGCCAAGAACAATCACCAACTCTTGCCAACGCCTCCAAGCTGCTCCAAGCCGTCTAGGTGGCGGCAACCACCAAGAGAAACAAGAATCCCGCAGCAAATCAACCACCAAGTGCCAACTAGATGCTATCTCACAATGCAAATGCACTTGGATCACTCAATCTCACTTCGAATATGCAAACAAGCAAGAGAGATGAGTGGGAGGGGAGTTGCTTAGCTCAAAGTGCTCACAAGTATGTCAAATGTCCAAGGGTTAGAGCCTTGAGCCGGCCAACGAGTATTTATAGACGTACCCCTTCGAATATAGCCGTTAGAAACTTGATTCAGCAGCAGTCGCGCTGACCGGACGCGCTGGTCCAACTGACCGGACGCGCCGGTCGCTCAACGGCTAGTTTTCGAACCACTGACCGGACGCGCCGGTCGCAACGACCGGACGCGCTGGTCACGACCGGACGCTCCGGTCCCGTGACCGACCGGACGCGCCGGTCAACACTGAGTCGCGCAAAACGAACCAACGACCGGACGCGCTGAAGAACTGACCGGACGCCACAGTGCCCGCGTCCGGTGGGAGTCCAGTAAGCTCCCTAGACGACCGGACGCGTCCGGTCGCCTGTGACCGGACGCGCCTCGCGTCCGATCGAACAACTGAAAAACGTGCAGAAACTGGACACTGACCGGACGCATCCGGTCAAACAGTGACCGCGTCCGGTGCAGCGTCCGGTGTAGCGTCCGGTCACCACTGTGACCTCCGTTCGCTTCCGTTTGATTTCCGTTTGATTTCCGACTTCCGGCGTAGTAGAAAATAGGCATTTCATTTTCCCGAAATCGCCTGAATCCCGCGCTCGCACGCTCGGCGGGAGGGAGAGAGGACCCCCAAACCCTCTCTACCGCTCAAACTCCAACGCCGTCGCAAACGTGCTAACACCACCAAGTGATCACGTCATGTGCATGTGTGTTAGCATTTTCACAATCATTTTTCGAGGCGTTATTAGTTCTATCCAAATGCATATGAAATGAAATGCACACCTAGAGGCACTTAGGAGTTCAATAGCCGCGTCATTCCCCTCTTTATAGTACGGCTATCTATCCTATAATGTAACCACACCCACTAGGTGTCTTGGTTACTGAAATACAACCCTTAAGCATATACCTTTGCCTTGATCACGTAGGGTCACGTCCAAATCCAAGTGTGGCCATCATGATCACCATGTCCATCTTGCCACCAACCTTGGAATGTACTAATCCTCATATGCTACATACAACTTAGGCATAGGATTAGTACTTAGGCATTGTCACTAATTACCAACACCAAACATAGGACTTTCACCGGGGTGTTTCCTTTTTCACCGATCGCACGATGCGGGGAGGCAGCGTAGGTTGGGCGCGGGATCGCACAAGGCGAGGCAGCGGCGACCCAAAAAAAAAGTCGCACCAAAAAATTGTCTTACTTTTGTTCTTTTTAGTTGTAGGAGATTGATTTCTTAATTGATTGAAGCTGTATTCCAGAGTCCCATCGGAAAAAGAACTCTGTTTGCTATGAAAAGAACCCAGATTGGTTTTCGAGGCGGATTCCGTTCTAGAGTCTGAGTTGAACTTGATCATCAGTGAAACTTGAATTGATTCAGACATTGCAAGACATGAGAGCTTTCTGGTGAGTTCTTCTGCCAATCTTGCTGAAAGAGTGAAGCCTTCTAGGTTTTCTTGATCCTCAAGGAGATGTCCTTGGAGCTTGCCTTTGTCGTCCACCTCGCAGATCCATGATCCGAAGATGAAGGTTGATCCCGTCGAGAAGATCATGTTGTCAGGGTCCATCGAGCTCTTGGATGCAAATCCGCCGAAGGCCCCTACCTGGCGCGCCAGCTGTCGATGTTTTACCACTGATAGCCTATCACGGGGGTACCCTGGACAGTTGTTTGGGTCTCAGAGGGTGCGGAACTCAATGGTGAATGCAAGAGACAGTTGATTTATACTGGTTCGGGGCCTCGACTATGATTGAGTAATAGCCTTTACATCCAGTCGGTGTTAGCCTTTTGCGTTGGATTGATTGGTATGTCGTGTTCTATGTTACAGGGGTGTCCATAGTCTCTCTTTATATCAATAAAGAAGACTATGGTGTGGTTACAATCCTAGTCAGATCCAAAGAAGGTGTCCGGATCTAAATACAGAAGGTACTTTCTTGTAGGAGTCCGGCTAGTTTGGCCTATTCTACTCGGATTTGGTGTAGCAGTTGTTGCACCCCTTCCTACTTCGGTTCATGGGCCAGGCCTGGTCCCATGACTTGTGGCCATATCGCTACAGAGCCCTATGGGTCCCGCATCGACATACTCCTAAGTGATGAGGATAAAGTGGAACCTTGATTCACTCCGTTTGGAGACAGTGCTAATCTTGACGCAAGATAGGTGCACGGTTTGGGCCGAATGTACCAGAGGCTCGAAAATCATTTTGGACGCACTTGATGGAACTCCTAGGTGACGTGGGGGGTGATGTGGGTCATGTGGAATCTTATTTCGGTCCATTTGGACACAGTGTTAGTGTCGGTGAAAGATAGGTGCACGGTTGCGCCAAACGTACCGTAGGCTCAGAAATCGTTTTGGACACACCCGATGGTACTCCTAGGTGACAAGGCATAAGTGGAAGCTTGATTCAGTCCATTTGGAGATAGTGCTAACCTTGACGCAAGATAGGTGCACGGTTTGCGTCGAATGTACCACAGGCTTAGAAATTAATTTGGATGCACCCGATGGAACTCCTAGGTGACGTGGGTCATGTGGAATCTTGTTTCGATCTGTTTGGAGATAGTGTTAGTGTCGGTGTAAGATAGATGTAGGGTTTGTGCCAAACTACCACAGGCTCAGAAATCGTTTTGGACGCACCCAATGGTACACCCAAGTGATGAGGCTCAAGTGGAGGCCTGATTTACTCCATTTAGAGATAGTGCTAATCTTGACGCAAGATAGGTGAACGGTTTGGGCCGAACGTACCAGAGGGTTGAAAATCATTTTGGATGCACCGGATGGAACTTTTAGGTGACATGGGTCATGTGAAACTCCAAGGTGACATGGGTCATGTGGAATCTCCTTTTGGTTCATTTGGAGACATTGTTAATGTCGGTGTAAGATAGGTGCACGGTTTGGGCGAACGTACTATAGGCTTAGAAAATCATTTTGGACGCACATGATGGAACTCCTTGGTGATGTGGGTCATGTGGAATCTCATTTCAGTCCATTTGGAGACAGTGTTACTGTCGGTGCAAGATAGGTGTTGGCTTGCGCCAAACGTACCATAGGCTCAGAAATCGTTTTGGACATACCTGATGGTACTTGTAAGTGATGGGGCTCAAGAGGAAGCTTGATTCACTCCGTTTGGAGATAGGGCTAATTTTGATGCAAGATAGGTGCACAGTTTGGGCCGAATGTACCAGAGGCTCAGAAATCATTTTTGAATGCATCGGATGGAACTCCTAGGTGACGTGGGTCATGTGGAATCTCGTTTCGGTCCGTTTGGAGACAGTGTTAGTGTCAGTGCAAGATAGGTGCGCGGTTTGCACCAAACGTACCATTGGCTCTGAAATCATTTTGGACGCACCTATTGGTACTCCTAGGTTACGAGGCTCAAGCGGAAGCTTGATTCAGTCCGTTTGGAGATATTGCTAATCTTGACGCCAGATAGGTGCACAGTTTGGGCTGAACGTACTAGAGGCTCGAAAATCATTTTGGATGCACAGGATGGAACTTCTAGGTGATGTGGGTCATGTGGAATCTCCTTTCGGTCTATTTTGAGACAGTGTCAGTGTCGGTGAAAGATTGGTGCACGGTGTGTGCCAAACACAACGCAGGCTTTGAAAATCATTTTGGACACACATGGTTGAACTCCTTGGTGACGTGGGTCATGTGGAATCTCGTTTCGGTCTATTTGGAGACAGTGTTAGTGTCGGTGCAAGATAGGTGCAGGGTTTGCACCAAACGTACCATAGGCTCAGAAATTGTTTTGGACACACCTGATGGTACCCCTAGGTGATGAGGCACAAGTGGAAGCTTGCTTTAGTCCGTTTGGAGATATTGTTAATCTTGACGCAAGATAGTTGCACAGTTTGTGCCGAACGTATCATATTCTTAGAAATTGTTTTGGACGCACCCGATGGAACTCCTAGATAACCTGGGTCACATGGAATCTCGTTTCAGTTTGTTTGGAGACAGTGTTAGTGTCCATGCAAGATAGGTGAATGGTTTGCGCCAAACGTACCACAGGCTCAGAAATTGTTTTAGACGCACCCGATGGTACTCCTAAGTGATGGTCCTCATGTGAAAGCTTGATTCACTCCATTTGGGGATAGTGCTAATCTTGATGCAAGATAGGTGCGCAGTTTGGTCGGAATGTTCCAGAGGCTCAAAAATCATTTTGGACGCATCGGATGGAACTCCTAGGTGACATTGGTCATGTAGTATCTGGTTTTGGTATGTTTGGAGACAGTTTTGGTGTCGGTGCAAGATAGGTGCATTGTTTGCGCCAAACATACCATAGGCTCTGAAATTGTTTTGGACACACCGGATTGAGCTCCTAGGTGATGTCGGTCATGTGGAAACTTGTTTCATCCATTTGGAGAATGTGTAAGTGTCAGTGCAAGATAGGTGCACGGTTTGCGCGAAACGTACCATATGCTCAGAAATTGTTTTGGACACACCCGATGGTACACCTAGGTGACGAGGCTCACGTGGAAGCTTGATTTGGTCCGTTTGCAGACAGTGTTAATCTTGACGCAAGATAGGTGCATGATTTGCGCCGAACGTACCATGGGCTCAAAAATTATTTTGGACGCACCTGATGGAACTCCGAGATGAAGTGGGTCATATGGAATGTTGTTTCGGTCTGTTTGGAGATAGTGTTAGTGTCGGTGCAAGATAGGTGAAGGGTTTGCACCAAATGCACCAGAGGCTCAGAAATCATTTTGGACGCACCCGATGGTACTCCTAAGTGATGAGGCTCAAGTGGAAGCTTGATTCACTCCATTTCAAGATAGTGCTAACTTGATGCAAGATAGGTGCACGGTTTGGTTCGAACATACTAGAGGCTCGGAAATTATTTTGGACGCACCGGATGGAACTCCTAGGTGACATGGGTCATGTAAAATCTCATTTCAGTCTGATTGGAGACAGTGTTAGTCTCGGTGCAAGATAGGTGCACGGTTTGCGCCAAACATACCATGGGCTCAGAAATAATTTTAGACGCACCTGATGGTACTCCGAGGTGACGAGGCTCGAGTCGAAGCTTGATTGAGTCTGTTCAGAGATAGTGCTAATCTTGACACAAGATAGGTGCACGGTTTGGCCCGATGTACCAGAGGCTCGGAAATCATTTTGGATGCACTGGATGAAACTTATAGGTGACGTGGGTCATGTGGAGTCTCCTTTCAGTCTGTTTGGAGATAGTGTTAGTGTCGGTGCAAGATAGGTGCATGGTTTGTGCTGAACATACCACATGCTTAGAAAATCATTATGGACGGACATGATGGAACTATTGGTGACGTGGGCCATGTGGGACCTCGTTTCAGTCCGTTTAGAGACAGTGTTAGTGTCAGTGCAAGATAGGTGTAGGGTTTACGCCAAACGTACCACAGGCTCAGAAATCATTTTGGACGCACCCGATGGTACTCCTAAGTGATAAGGCTCAATGGAAGCTTCATTCACTCCGTTTGGAGATAGTGCTAATCTTGACGCAAGATAGGTGCTCGGTTTGGGCCAAACATACTAGAGGCTCATAAATCATTTTGGACACACCCGATATAACTCCTAGCTGACTTGGGTCATGTGGAATCTCGTTTCGTGCCGTTTGGAGACAGTGTTAGTGTCGGTGCAAGATAGGTGCATGGTTTGCGCCAAACTTACATAGGCTCAGAAATCATTTTGGACGCACCCGATGGTACCCCTAGGTGATGACGCACAAGTGGAAGCTTGATTCCGTTCATTTGGAGATATTGCTAATCTTGATGCAAGATAGTTACACGGTTTGCGCCGAACGTACCACAAGCTCAGAAATTGTTTTGGACACAACCGATGGAACACCCTGGTGACGTAAGTCATGTGGAATCTCGTTTTGATCCGTTTGGAGACAATGTTAGTGTTCGAGCAAGATAGGTGAACTATTTGCGTGAAATGTACCATAGGCTCATAAATCATTTTAGACGCTCCCGATGGTACTCCTAAGTGATTAGGATGAAGTGGAAGCTTGATTCACTCCATTTGGAGATAGTGCTAATCTTGACGCAAGTATGTGCACGGTTTGGGACGAATGTACTAGAGCCTCGAAAATCATTTTGGATGCACCGGATGGAACTCCTAGGTGACGTGGGTCATGTGGAATCTCGTTTCGGTCCGTTTGGAGACAGTGTTAGTGTTGGTTTGCGCCAAACGTACCATAGGCTCAGAAACTGTTTTACACGCACCCGATGGTACTCCTAGGTGACGAGGCTCAAGTAGAAGCTTGATTGAGTCTGTTTGGAGATAATGCTATTCTTGACGCAAGATAGGTGCACGGTTTTGGCTGAACGTACCAGAGGCTTAGAAATCATTTTGGATGCACTGGATGAAACTTATAGTTGACGTGGGTCATGTGGAATCTTTTTTTGGTCCATTTCGAGACAATGTCAGTGTTAGTGCAAGATAGGTGCACGGTTTGGGCTAAAGATACCACAGACTTAGAAAATCATTTTGGACGAACATGGTGGAACTATTAGGTGACATGGGCCATGTGGGATCTCGTTTCGGTCCGTTTGGAGATAGTGTTAATGTTAGTGCAAGATAGGTGCAGGGTTTATGCCAAACATACCACTGGCTCAGAAATCATTTTGGACACTCCCGATGGTACTCCTAGGTGACGAGGATCAAGTGGAAGCTCGATTCAGTTCGTTTGGAGATAGTGCTAATCTTGACGCAAGATAGGTGCACGGTTTGCGCCGAATGTACCATAGACTCAGAAGTCATTGTGGACGCACCCGATGGAAATCGTAGGTGACGAGGCTCAAGTGGAAGCTCGGTTCAGTCCATTTGGAGATAGTGGTAATCTTGACACAAGATAGGTGCATGGTTTGCACCGAATGTACTAAAGGCTCATAAATCATTTTGGACGCACCGGATGAAACTACTAGGTGACGTGGGTCATGTAGAATCTCGTTTTAGTCTGTTTGGAGACAGTGTTAGTGTCGGTGCAAGATAGTTGCATGGTTTGCGCCAAACATACAATAGGCTCAAAATTCATTTTGGGCGCACCCGATGGTACTCCTAGGTGACGAGGCTCAAGTGGAAGCTCGATTTAGTTCGTTTGGAGATAGTGCTAATCTTGACGCAAGATAAGTCTATAGTTTGCGCTGAACGTATCACATGCTCAGAAATCGTTTTGGACACACTCGATGGAACTCCTAGGTGATGTGGGTCATGTGGAATCTCATTTTGGTCCGTTTGGAGACAGTATTAGTGTCAGTGCAGGATTTGTGCACGATTTGTGTCAAACGTACCATAGGCTCAGAAATCCTTTTTGGATGCACCCATTGGTACTCCAAGGTATTGAGGTTCAAGTGGAAGCTCAATTCAATTCGTTTGGAGCTAGTGCTAGTTTTGACACCCTCTTGCTCTCATCCGTGCTATGAAAATAACTCGGGATAGGTTGAGTGTTATCTTGTCAGCCTTCTTACTCTCATCCAATCCTGAAAAGGCTTGGGATAGGGCGAGCTTAAGCTTCTTTTTAGCTCTTTTGCTCTCATCCAGGCCGAATCACTCTAGGATAGGGCGAACGCTATCTGGCTCTGATCCGTGCTATGGAAACAACTTGGGATAGGTTGAGTGTTGGCTTGTTAGCCTTCTTACTCTCATCCAAGCCTGAAAAGGCTTAGGATAGGGTGAGCTCAAGCTTCTTTTCAGCTCTTTTGCTCTCATCCGGGCCAAATAACTCCGAGATAGGGCGAGCACTATCTTGCTCTTATCCATGCTATGGAAACAACTAGGGATAGGTCGAGTGTTGGCTTGTCAGCCTTCTTACTCTCATCCAAGCCTGAAAAGGCTTGGGATAGGGCGAGCTCAACCTTCTTTTCAGCTTTTTTTTGCTCTCATCTGGGCCAAATAACTCCGAGAAAGGGCGAGCGCTATCTGGCTCTCATCCATGCTATGGAAACAACTCAGGATAGGTCAAGTGTTGGCTTGTCAGCCTTCTTACTCTCATCCAAGCCTGAAAAGGCTTGGGATGGGTGAGCTCAAGCTTCTTTTCAACTCTTGCTCTCATCGGGGTTGAATAACTCTGGGATAGGTTTTGTAGATCTTAGCGAGATGATCGTTGGTGAGGACCATTATCTTTATTACTTTGATCATGAATTTTGATTACACAGTGTTTTCTTGCTACAGAAGAATTAGTCCTATGCTTTTTAGGCATAGAATCTTCGTAGCTGGCTGATGTGCCATGAATTTCTGACTTGTATCCCATCTTTGGTTATCAGCTCATATGTTCCTAGTCCGGTGACCTTAGTGACGATGAAAGGGCCTTCCCATGGGCTGAGTAGTTTATGACGTCCATCTACCTTTTGTATTCTTCGAAGCACTAGATCCTCGGCTTGAACGGAACGAGGTTGGGTACTTTTGTTGTAGTGGCATCTTAAACTTTGGAGGTAACGAGTTGACTGTAAGGTGGCCTTGACCCTAACTTCTTCTGTGCTATCCATTTCTAGCCTTTGGATGTGTTCGACTTCTCCTTCATCATATTGCTCAATTTCTTGGTGATGTCCAGACCAGGTCGGTAGGTAATACAGCTTCTGATCCGTAGACTAGGAAAAAAGGTGAGTATCCAGTAGCTCTGCTTACTTGAGTTCGTAACCCCCATACTACTTTGGGCAACTCTTCAATCCACTTGGATCCTTAGTCCTCTAGTTCTTCATACAACCTGGGTTTTAATCTGGCTAGTATGAGTTCGTTAGCTCTCTCTACTTGTCCGTTAGCCTCTGGGTGTGCTACTGATGCGCAATCTATGCTGATGCCGTAATCCTATGCCCAACTTTTGAATTCTATAGCCGTGAAGGGTGAACCCAAATCTGTGATTACTCGATTGGGCATGTTGAAGCGGTGCATGATGTCCTGGATGAACTCGACTCCTTTGGCTGCGTTGTATTTCATGAGTGGTTTGTACTCGATCCACTTGGTGAACTTGTCAATAGGCACAAAGATGTACTTGAAACCGCCCTTGGCATTCTTGAGAGGTCCTACTTGATCCAGCTCCCAACAGGAGAACGACCAAGTGGGTGGGATGCAGATGAGATCGTGTGCTGGGATGTGAGCCTGTCTTGCAAACATTTGACAACCTTTACATTTTTTGACAAGTTCTTCTACATCCTTTAAAGCAGTTGGCCAGTAGAATCTGGTGCGGAATGCTTTATCGACCAATGTTCTTGAAGCGGCGTGATTTCCACAGCAACCTGTGTGGATTTCGTCTAAGATCTCTTTGCTTTTTTCTGATAAGACACATTTGAGGAGTACTCCCGATGATGCGGCTCTTCTATATAGGCTGTCTCCCATGAGGACATAGTTTTTGCTTCTTCGAATTATCCAAGTAGCTTCTTCTTTATTTGCCGGTAACTTATTTTCTTTGATGTAGTCGATGAAATCCTGTGTCCATGATGTTGTGATTACCAAAATCTAGGTTGTTGGTGCTGGGAGTTCAGGGGTTATCTCACCGGGTTGTTTGATAGAGGGTGTAGACAACTCCTCCATGAACACACTGGGTGGGACCTTCGTCCTGTCTGATCCTAGCTTTGCAAGGATGTCTGCTACGACATTTGAGTCACACAGAACATGTAGAATTTCTAATCCTTGAAAGTTTTTCTCTAGTTTGTGTACTTCGGCATAGTAAGTGTCCATGTTATCCTTGGTGCAATCCCAATCCTTGTTGACTTGATTGACAACTACTGCCGAATCACCATAGATGACGAGTCGCTTGATTACAAGGGAGATAGCTACCCGGAGCCCATGGATGTGTGCTTCGTATTCTACTTCATTGATCATGGCTTTCCATAATATCTGAAGGACATATCTTAGTTGCTTTCTGTCTAGACAGATGAAGAGAACACCTGCGCCGGCTTCGCCTAGTTTGAGTGATTCATCAAAGTACATCTTCCAATGGTCGAGGATGGTGTCTAGCATAGGTCATTGGATTTCTGTCCATTCAGCAACAAAATCAGCTAGGGCTTGAGATTTGGTTGCTTTTCGTGGGGTAAAATCGACGTTGAGAGCGTCGAGTTCAACTGCCCACTTAGATATGCGCCCTATGCATCTCTATTATGTAAGATGTCTCTGAGTGGAAAATATGTCACCATAGTAATCTTGTGGCTTTCAAAGTAGTGGTGAAGCTTGCGGGAGGTAATCAGGAGGGCGTAGAGTAGTTTTTGCACATGCGGGTACAAAATTTTGGAATCTGATTGTACCTCACTGATGTAGTAAACTGGGTGATGTACTTTGTACACACGTCCTTCTTCCTCTCTCTCCATCACAATCGCTGCGCTGACTACCATAAAAGTTGCCGCAATGTATAGCATCATGTCTTCGTGCTTCTTTGAAGGTGTGAGGACGGGTGAGGTGGTGAGGTATGCCTTAAGGCTTTCGAAAGCCTCCTTGGCTTCGTCTGTCCATTCGAACTTGCCCGTCTTCTTTAGTAACTTGAAGAAAGGTAACCCTTTTTCACCGAGTCATGATATGAAACGATTAAGGGCTGCCATGCAACCCGTCAGTTTCTGCACATCTTTGACACATCGAGGAGGGCCCATCTCTATTATAGCTCGAATTTGTTTGGTACTGGCCTCGATTCCACGATGACTGACCAAGAATCCAAGTAGTTATCCTGATGGTACTCTGAATACACACTTGTTTGGGTTTTATTTCCACTTCCACTTCTTCAGATTCTCGAAAGTTTATTTCAAATCTTCAATTAGTGTGTCTGGGTTTTTTTACTTTACTACTACGTCGTCCACATATGCTTCTGCGTTCTCGCCAATCTGCTCACCAAGGCATGTCTGGATAGCTCTCTGGTAAGTAGCGCTAATGTTTTTGAGTCCAACGACATGGTTTTGTAGCAGTAGGCGCCGAACGGAGTGATGAAAAATGTCTTGCTCTGGTCTTCTTCCTTTAATGTGATCTAATGATATCCTGAATAGCAATCAAGAAAAGACAATAGAGCAGATCCTGCTATTGAATCAACTATTTGATCGATGCGTGGTAGTCCAAACGGATCTTTTGGGCAATGTTTGTTGACATCTGTGTAGTCGACGCACATGCGCTACTCGACCTTGTTCTTTTTCTGTACTAACACTGGGTTGGCCAACCAATCTAGATGAAGGATTTCTCTTATGAACCCTGCCGCCATCAACTTTGCAATCTCTTTTTTAATTGCCGTCTTTTTATCGTGTGAGAATCGTCGTAGTCATTGCTTCATAGGCTTGGAGCCACCATTAACATCAATTCTATGCTCAGCCAACTCTCATAGGACACCTGGCATGTCAGCCGGCTTCCAAGCAAAGATATCTTTGTTGTCCCAAAGAAAGTTGGTGAGCGCAAGTTCCTATTTTGCCAAGAGCTGGGCACTAATGGTTAGCATTTTTGAGGGATCACCAGTACCTAGGTCGATTTGCTTCACGTCGGCTTCTTTTGGAGGAGCGAGGATGCTAGGCTTCCTGGCTAGGATCTCTAGTTCTTTCGGGTTGATTCCAGCTGCTACGGTTGCTATCTCTTCTCTTCCGCTGGCTGCTTGTGCCTTAGCTACGATATGGACTGCTTGTACGTCGTAGTCAAAGGCACGCTTCAGGTCGCCTTTGAGGGAAAGGACCCCGCTTGGCCCTGGCATTTTGAGCAGGAGGTATGAGTAGTGTGGTATCACCATGAACTTAGCTAATGCTAGTCTTCCAAGGATAGCGTGATATGAAGATTCGAAGTCTGCAACCTCAAATTTGATAAACTCTACGGTAGTTTGAGGGAGTCCCAAAAGTTACCGGTAAGGTGATCTGTCCAAGTGGCATGGCTGCCTTGCCAGGTACTATCCTGTAGAAAGGAACGCTTGTTAGAGTAATCATCCTAGCGAATTCTAGTCCCATCTTCCTTAGTGTTTCTAAAAATATTATGTTGAGTATGGCTCTCCCATTGATTAGCACCTTTGTGATGGTCATACCAGCGATTGTTGTATCTAAAACCAGTGGGTAGTGGCCATCGTTTTCCACGCTAGTCCATTGATCCTCTCTTGAAAACTGGATTGGATACTACGACCAATTGAGGTACCTAGGAGTAGCTGGTTCTGCTGCCATGATGGTTCGTAGAGCTAGCTTGTCCTGGTGTTTGCTCCTAGAACCCAGAATTCCAGCAAAGATGACTGCTACTGTCCCCTTTGATTGTTGAAATCCCTTATCCCCTAGGTTTTCCTCATCTTTCTTCTAGTTATCTTCTTTCTTGTCTCCGTTGTTGCCCTTTCTTGTATATCTATCGAGGAAGATGCAGCAATCTCCAGTTATGTGATTTCTTTGAGGGTGCCATATACAATGCATATTCTCAATGTCTTCAAACTTTTTGAATTTTGAAAATTTCTTTGATTTGTCAGCCACAGCTATGGTGTTGTCAGGTCTGCGGTTTCTGTCTTGATGCCCATTGATTTTGCCTGTCTGGGTTGTCTTGGTTGTTTCTATCCGAGAACCTTTCTCGCATTTTCTCTTTCACAGTGATCATCTTTTCTACTATGCATCTGAACTCTTCATTGTTTCTCAGGTTCTCTTTGCAAAAATCTTGAAACTGCCACTTGGCCATGATCCCGTGGGAGAAGGCTTCGATTACTTCTCATTCAGTGATGTCATGTACTTGAACACGTAGTTCACCAAATCGACGATAATAGTCTCTGAGGCTTTCACCACCTTTCTATTTGAGTCCCTTCTGTTCTGCATGGGTGATAGGGTGTGTGATGATGCCCGCGAAATTTTCACAAAAAGCTCTCTGCAAGTCCTCCCATCCCCTAATTGATCCAGGACTTAGTGTAACAAACCAATGGGGAGGCATAGTCTCTAATGCCATAGGGAAGAAGAGTGCTTTGATGTCATCATCTCCGCCGGCTAGTTTGATTGACTGAGAGTAAATTCTGAGCCACTGCTTGGGTTCGGTTTTACCATCGTATTTGGAGTGGTTAGAAGGTTTGAATTTGTGAGGTAGCCGTACCAAAGCAAGTCGATTTGCAAAGCAAGGGAACCTATCGTGTGTTCCGGCTTCTCTATATTCTAATTCAGCTCCTCCTTCCTGCCAGCTATTGTTTTGGTGAGAGTAGTTCCATGGGGCTATTTGGATGGGTACTCTGCTCCTACTTTCCCTCGGTTGCTCAACTCGATTGGTTTGACTATGGTTCCTTCTACTTTCTTTGTTGTGGCTTTCGTTTGGCCCTAATCTTTCAAAAGTGGACCTCTTTTGACTTTGATTTTCTTGTCTGTGAGATGCTGATCTGGCGGGTAGTCTTGTGCGGGTCCTCCCGTTGTGTGCTCTTAAGGCTATCGATCAGAGAACCTCCCTGAGTCGTTCTTGTTCTTCATTGGGGTGGGAAATAGCTTCGACTTCTTTGGCTAGTTCTTTGATCCTATCATATGGAGAGTTGTTTGCCCTCCTAGCTGTGCATCTTTCTTTCGCTTCTTGTTCTGACTTATTTCTATCATATTCAGCTAGGTCAGACTCATATCTTGTTCAGGCTTCTTTGCATTGCCTCGTCCAGTGTCTGCGACCTTCTTTCAACTTATTCTTCCTTTCCTTGGCACGCTTCTGGCTTTCAGTCTTGCCATCGTATTCTAAAGCATTGGTGATATGTTGGACTCTGATTCATCTGAGGACCTGACGTCAGGTGCTTTCGACGGAATTAGAGGTGATGTGGGTCATGTGGAATCTTGTTTCGGTCCGTTTGGAAACAGTGTTAGTGTCGGTGTAATATAGATGTAGGGTTTGCGCCAAACGTACCACAGGCTTAGAAATCGGTTTGGACACACCCGATGCTACTCCTAAGTGACGAGGCTCAAGTGGAGGCCTGATTCACTCCATTTGGAGATAGTGCCAATCTTGATGCAAGATAGGTGAACGTTTTGGGCCGAACGTACTAGAGGCTTGGACATCATTTTAGATGCACTAGATGGAACTTCTAGGTGACATGGGTCATGTGGAACTCCAAGGTGACGTGGGTCATGTGGGATCTCCTTTCGGTCCATTTGGAGACAGTGTTAGTGTCGGTGCAAGATAAGTGCACAGTTTGGGCTGAACGTACCACAGGCTTAGAAAAATCATTTTGGACACATATGATGGAACTCCTTGGTGATGTGGGTCAGGTGGAATCTTGTTTCTGTCCATTTGGAGGTAGTGTTAGTGTCTGCAAGATAGGTGCTAGCTTGCACCAAACGTACCACAGGCTCAAAAATCATTTTGGACACACCTGATGGTACTCCTAAGTGATGGGGCTCAAGTGGAATCTTGATTCACTCCGCTTGGAGATAGGGCTAATCTTGATGCAAGATAGGTGCACAGTTTGGGACGAACCTACCAGAGGCTTAGAAATCATTTGGATGCATCGGATGGAAATCCTAGGTGACGTGGGTCATGGAATCTTGTTTCGGTCTGTTTGGAGACAGTGTTAGTGTCGGTGCAAGATAGGTGCACGGTTTGTGCCAAATGAACCATTGGCTCTGAAATCATTTTGGACGCACCCGACGGTACACCTTGGTGATGAGGCTCAAGCGGAAGCTTGATTCTGTCCGTTCGGAGATATTGCTAATCTTGACGCAAGATAGGTGCATGGTCTGTGCCGAACGCTCCAGAGGCTCGAAAATTAGTTTGGATGCACCAGATGGAACTTCTAGGTGACGTGGGTCATGTGGAATCTCCTTTCGGTCTATTTTGAAATAGTGTTAGTGTCGGTGCAAGACAGGTGCACAGTTTGTGTCGAACGTACCACAGGCTTTGAAAATCATTTTGGACGCACAAGATGGAACTCCTCGGTGACATGGGTCATGTGGAATCTCGTTTCGGTCCGTTTGGAGATAGTGTTAGTGTCAATGCAACATAGGTGCAGGGTTTGCACCAAACGTACCATAGGCTCATAAATTGTTTTGGACGCACCCAATGGTACCCTAGGTGACGAGGCACAAGTGAAAGCTTGATTCAGTCTATTTGGAGATGTTGCTAATCTTGACGCAAGATAGGTGCACGGTTTCCGTCGAACATATCAGAGGCTCAGAAATTGTTTTGGATGCATCGGATGGAACTCCTAGGTGAGGTGGGTCATGTAGAATCTTGTTTTTGTCTATTTGGAGATAGTGTTAGTTTCGGTGCAAGATAGGTGCATTGTTTGCGCCCAACATACCATAGGCTCTGAAATCATTTTGGTCGAACTAGATGGAGCTCCTAGGTGACGTGGGTCATGTGGAAACTTGTTTTGTCCATTTGGAGACAGAGTAAGTGTCGGTGCAAGATAGGTGCACGGTTTGTGCCAAATGTATCATAGGATCATAAATCGTTTTGGATGCACCCGATGGTTCTCCAAAGTGATGAGGCTCAAGTAGATTCTTGATTCACTCCATTTGGAGATATTGCAAATCTTGACGCAAGATAGGTGCATGGTTTGCGCCGAACGTACCATAGGCTCAGAAATTATTTTGGACGCACCCGATGGAACTCCTAGGTGATGTGGGTCATGTGGAATTTCATTTCGGTGCGTTTGGAGACAGTGTTAGTGTCGGTGCAAGATAGGTGAATGGTTTGTGCCAAACGTACCACAGGCTCAGAAATCATTTTAGACGCACCCGATGGTACTCCTAAGTGATGAGGATGAAGTGGAAGCTTGATTCACTCCATTTGGAGATAGTGCTAATTTTGACGCAAGATAGGTGCACGGTTTAGGTCGAATGTACCAGAGGCTCAAAAATCATTTTGGACGCACCCAATGGAACTCCTAGGTGATGTGGGTCATGTGGAATCTTGTTTTGGTCCGTTTAGAGACAGTGTTAGTGTCGGTGCAAGATAGGTGCATGGCTTGCGCCAAACGTATCATAGGCTCAGAAATCATTTTGTATGCACCTGATGCTACTCCTAGGTGAAGAGGCTCAAGTGGGTGCTCATTTTGGTCTATTTGGAGATAGTGCTAATCTTGAAGCAAGATAAGTGCATAGTTTGCGCCTAACATACCACAGGCTCGAAAATCGTTTTGGATACACCCGATGGAACTCCTAGCAAGGTGACGTGATCATGTGGAATCTCGTTTTGGTCCATTTGGAGACATTGTTAGTGTCGGTGTGCACGGTTTGTGCCGAACGTACCATAAGCTCAGAAATCATTTTAGACACACCCGATGGTACTCCTAGGTAATGAGGCTCAAGTAGAAGCTCAATTTAGTTCATTTGGAGATAGTGCTAGATAGTGCTAAACTTGACACAAGATAGGTGCATCGTTTGCGTCGAACGTACCACAGGCTCGAAAATCATTTTGGACGCACATGATGGAACTCCTAGGTGACATGGGTCACGTGGAATCTCGTTTCGGTCCATTTAGAGATAGTGTTAGCATCGGTGCAAGATAGGTGCATGAGTTGCGCTAAACGTACCATAGGCTCATAAATCATTTTCGATGAACCTGATGCTACTCCTAGGTGACGAGTCTCAAGTGGATACTTGTTTTGGTTCCTTTGGAGATAGGTGAATTGTTTGCGTTGACCATATCACAGGCTCAGAAGTCGTTTTGGACGCACCTGATGGTACTCCTAGGTGACGAGGCTCAAGTGGAAACTTGATTCAGTCTGTTTGGAGATAGTGCTAATCTTCACGCAAGATAGGTGCACGCTTTGCGCTGAACGTACCACAGGCTCAGAAATCATTTTAGATGCACCCGTTGTAACTACTAGGTGACTTGGGTCATGTGGAATCTCGTTTCGGTCCATTTGGAGCCAGTGTTAGTGTCGGTGCAAGATAGGTGCACAGTTTGCGCCAAACATACCATAGGCTCAGAAATCATTTTGGACGCACCCAATGATACTCTAGGTGATGAGGCTCAAGTGGAAGCTTGGTTCAGACCATTTGGGGATAGTGCTAATCTTGACGCAATATTGGTGCACGTTTTGCGCCGAACGTACCATAGACTCAGAAATCATTTTGGACACACCTGATGGAACTCCTTCGTGATGTGGGCCATGTGGAATCTCGTTTCGGTCCATTTGGAGACAGTGTTAGTGTCGATGCAAGATAGGTGCATGGTTTGCGCCAAACGTACCATTGGCTCAAAGGTCATTTTGGACACACCTTTTGAGATAGTGCTAACCTTGACGCAAGATAGGTGCATGGTTTGCACTGAACGTAGCATATGCTTAGAAATCATTTTGGACGCACCCGATGGAACTCCAAGGTGACGTGGGTCACGTGGAATCTTGTTTCGGTCCATTTAGAAATAGTGTTAGTGTCGGTGCAAGGTAGGTGCATGGTATGCGCCAAACGAACCATAGGCTCAGAAATTGTTTTGGACGCACCCGATGGTACTCCTAGGTGACGAGGCTCAAGTGGAAGGTCGATTCAGTCCATTTGGAGGTGGTGCTAATCTTGACAAAGATAGGTGCACGCTTTGCGCCGATCGTACCACAGGCTCAGAAATCATTTTGGACGCACCTGATATAACTACTAGGTGACTTGGGTCATGCGGAATCTTGTTTTGGTACGTTTGGAGGCAGTGTTATTGTTAGTGCAAGATAGGTGCACAGATTGTGCCAAACATACCATAGGCTCAGAAATCATTTTGACGCACCCTATGTAACTACTAGGTGTGTTGGGTCATGTGGAATCTCGCTTTAGTCCATTTGGAGACAGTGTGAGTGTCGGAGCAAGATAGGTGCAAGGTTTGTGCTAATTGTACCATAGGATTAGAAATTGTTTTAGACACACCCAATGATACACCTTGGTGACGAGGCTCAAGTGGAAGCTCGATTCTGTCTGTTTGGAGATAGTGCTGATCTTGACACAAGATAGGCACACGATTTACGTCAAACGTACCATAGGCTCATAAATCGTTTTGGACGCACCCGATGGAACTCCTTGGTGACGTGGGCCTTGTGGAATCCTGTTTCGATCTGTTTTGAATCAGTCTTAGCGTCAGTGTATGATAGGTGCATGGTTTGTGCCATACGTACCATAGGCTCAGAAATCATTTTGGAGGCAACCGATGGTACGCCTAGGTGACGAGGCTCAAGTGGAAGCCCGATTTAGTCCATTTGGATATAGGTGCTAATTTTGCCGCAAGATAGGTGCACACTTTGCGCCGAACATACGACAGGCTCAGGAATCGTTTTGGACGCACCCGATGTAACACCTACGCGACTTGGGTCATATGTAATATCGTTTCGGTCCGCTTGGAGACAGTGTTAGTGTCGGTGCAAGATAGATGCATGGTTTACGCCAAATGTACCAAAGGTTCAGAAATTGTTTTGGACGCACCTGATGGTACTCCTCGGTAACGAGGCCCAAGTGGAAGCTCGATTCAGTCCATTTGGAGATAGTGCTAACCTTGATGCAAGATATGTGCACGGTTTGCACCGAACATACCATAGGCTCAGAAATTATTTTGGACACACCCGATAGAATTCCTCGATGATTTGGGTCATGTGGAATCTTGTTTCGGTCCGTTTGGAAACAGTGTTAGTGTCGGTGCAAGATAGGTGCATAGTTTGTGCCAAACGTACCATAGGCTCAAAAATCGTTTTGGACGCACCTGATGGTACTCCTAGTTGACGAGGCTCAAGTGGTAGCTTGATTTAGTCTGTTTGGAGATAATGCTAATCTTGACGAAGATAGGTGCACGCTTTGCGCCGAAAGTACCAAGGCTCAAAAATCATTTTGGACGCACCCGATGTAACTACTAGGTGACTTGGATCATGTGGAATCTCATTTTGGTCCGTTTGGAGGCGGTGTTATTGTCGGTGCAAGATAGGTGCATGGTTTGCGCCAAATGTACCATAGCCTCAGAAATCATTTTGGACGCACGCAATGATACTCCTAAGTGACGAGGCTCAAGTGGAAGCTCGATTCAGTCCGTTTGGAGATAGTGCTAACCTTGACGCAAGATAGGTGCACGGTTTCCGCCGAACGTACCATAGGCTTAGAAATTGTTTTGGACGCACCCTGTGGAACTCCTTGGTGACGTGGGCCATGTGGCATCTCGTTTTGGTCTGTTTGGAGACAGTGTTAGTGTCAGTGCAAGATAGGTACACGGTTTGCACCAAACGTACCATAGGCTCAAAAAATATTTTGGATGCACTCGATGGTACACCTAGGTGATGAGACTCAAGTGGATGCTCATTTCATCCCGTTTGGAGATAGTGCAAATCTTGACGCAAGATAGGTGCTCGATTTGCGCCGAATGTACCACAGGCTCAGAAATCATTTTAGACGCACCCGATGGAACTCCTTGGTGACATGGGTCATGTGGAATCTCATTTTGGTCCGTTTGGAGATAGTGTTAGTGTCGGTGCAAGATAAGTGCACAGTTTGCACCAAACGTACCATAGGCTCAGAAATCGTTTTGGACACACCCAATGGAATTCCTTAGTGATGTGGATCATGTGGATTCTTGGTTTGGTCCATTTAGATACAATGTTAGTGTCGATGCAAGATAGGTGCATGGTTTGCACCAAACGTACCATAGGTTCAATTGTTTTTGGGCGCACCCGATGGTACTCCTAGGTGACGAGCCTCAAGTGGATGATTGTTTCATTCCGTTCGGAGATAGTGATAATCTTGACACAAGATAGGCATACGATTTGCGCCGATCGTACCATAGGCTTAGATATCATTTTGGATGCATCCGATGGTACTCCTAGGTGACGAGGTTCAAGTGGAAGCGCGATTTAGGGTGTTTGGAGATAGTGCTAATCTTCATGCAAGATAGGTGCACGGTTTGCACCGAATGTACCATAGGCCTAGAAATCATTTTGGATGCACTCGATGTAACTACTAGGTGACTTGGGTCATGTGGAATCTTATTTCAGTCCGTTTGGAGACAGTGTTAGTGTCGGTGCAAGATAGGTGTATGGTTTGCGCCAAATGTACCACGGGCTCAGAAATCGTTATGGACGCACCTAATGATACTCCTAGGTGACAAGGCTCAAGTGGAAGCTCGATTCAATCCGTTTGGAGATTGTGCTAAACTTGACGCAAGATAGGTGTACGGTTTGCGCCGAACGTACCATAGGCTCAAAAATCATTTTGGACGCACCCAATGGAACACCTTCGTGACGTGGGCCATATGGAATCTCATTTCGGTTCGTTTGGAGATAGTTTTAGTGTCAGTGCAAGAAAGGTGCATGGTTTGCGCCAAACAAACTATAGGCTCAGAAATCATTTTGGACACACCCAATGGTACTCCTAGGTGACAAGGCTCAAGTGGATGCTCGTTTCATTCTGTTTGGAGATAATGCTAATCTTGACGCAACATAGTTGCTTGGTTTGCGCGGAATGTAACAATGGCTCAGAAATCAATTTGGACGCACCCGATGGAACTCTTAGGTGATGTGGGTCATGTGGAGTCTCATTTTGGTCCGTTTGGAGACAGTGTTAGTGTTGGTACAAGATAGGTGCACGATTTGTGCCAAACGTACCATAGGCTCAGAAATCATTTTGGACGCCCCCGATGGTACTCCTAGGTGACGAGCCTCAAGTGGAAGCTTGATTCAGTCTATTTGGAGATAGTTCTAATCTTGATGCAAGATAGGTGCACGCTTTGCGCCAAACTTACCACTAGCTAAGAAATCGTTTTGGATGCACCCGATGTAACTCCTAGGCGACTTGGGTCATGTGGAATCTCGTTTTGGCCGTTTGGATACAGTGTTAGTGTCTATGGAAGATAGGTCCACGGTTTGCGCCAAACGTACCATAGGCTCAGAAATCGTTTTGAACACACCCAATGCTATTCCATGGTGACGAAGCTCAAGTGGAAGCTCGATTTAGTCCGTTTGGAGATAGGCTAACCTTGCTGCAAGATAGGTGCACGGTTTGCGCTAAAAATACCACAGGCTTAGAAATCATTTTGGACGCACCCGATCTAACTACTAGGTGACTTGGCTCGTGTGGAATCTCGTTTCTGTCCGTTTGGAGGCAATATTAGTGTCGATGCAAGATAGGTGCACAGTTTGCGCCAAAAGTAACATAGGCTCAGAAAATCATTTTGGACGCACTCAATGATACTCCTAGGTGATGTGGCTCAAGTGGAAGCTCGATTCAGTCCGTTTGGAGATAGTGCTAATCTTGAAGCAAGATAGGAGCATGGTTTGCGCCGAATGTACCATAGGCTCAGAAAACGTTTTGGACGCACCCGATGGGACTCCTTGGTGACGTGGGGGCATGTGGCATCTTGTTTCAGTCCATTTAGAGACTATATTAGTGTCGGTGCAAGATAGGTGCATGGTTTGCGCTAAACGTACCATAGGCTAATAAATCGTTTTGGACGCACCCGATGGTACTCCTAGGTGACGAGGCTCAAGTGGAAGCTCAATTCAGTCCGTTTGGAGATAGAGCTAATTTTCATGCAAGATAGGTGCACGCTTTGCGACAAACGTACCACAGGCATAGAAATCATTTTGGACACACCCGACGTAACTACTAGGTGCCTTGGGTCATGTGTAATCTCGTTTCGGTCCGTTTGGAGACAGTGTTAGTGTCGGTGCAAGATAGGTGCACAGTTTGCGCCAAACGTACCATAGGCTCTAAAATCATTTTGGACACAACCAATGATACTCCTTGGTGACGAGGCTCAAGTGGAAGCTCAAGTCAATCCGTTTGGAGATAGTGCTAATCTTGATGCAAGGTACGTGCACGCTTTGTGCGGAACGTACCACTGGCTCAGAAATTGTTTTGGACGCACCCGTTGTAACTCCTAGGCAACTTGGGTCATGTGGAACCTCGTTTCGGTCCACTTGGGAACTGTGTTAGTGTCTGTGCAAGATAGGTCCACGTTTTGCGACGAATGTACCATAGGCTCATAAATCATTTTGGACGCACCCAATGATACTCCATGGTGACGAGCTCAAGTGGAAGCTCGATTCAGTCCGTTTGGAGATAGTGCTAACATTGACGCGAGATAGGTGCACGGTTTGTGCCGAACGTACCATAGGCTCAGAAATCATTTTGGACGCCCCCAATAGAACTCCTTGGTGACGTGGGTCATGTGGAATCTCATTTCAGTCCATTTTGATATAGTGTTTATGTCGGTGCAAGATAGGTGGTTTGCGACAAACGTACCAAAGACTCAGAAATCGTTTTGGACGCACCCGATGGTACTCCTACGTGACGAGGCTCAAGTGGATGCTCGTGTCATTCCGTTTGGAGATAGAGCTAATCTTGATGCAAGATAGGTTCACGATTTGCGCCGAACGTACCACAGACTCAAAAGTCATTTTGGACGCACCCGATGGAACTCCTAGGTGATGTGGGTCATGTGGAAGCTTGATTCAATCCATTTGGAGATAGTGCTAATCTTGGCGCAAGATAGGTGCACGCTTTGCGCCGAGCGTACCATAGGCTCAGAAATGATTTTGTACACACCCAATGTAACACCTAGGCGACTTGGGTCATGTGAAATCTTGTTTCGGTCCGTTTAGTGACAATGTTAGTGTCGATGTAAGATAGGTGCATTGTTTGCACCAAACGTACCATAGGCTCAGAAATCGTTCTGGACACACCAGATGGTACTCCTAGGTGAGGAGGCTCAAGTGGATGCTCGTTTCATTCCGTTTGGAGATAGTGCTTATCTTGACGCAAGATAGGTGCACGGTTTGCGCCGAAAGCACTATAGGCTCATAAATCATTTTGGACACACCCGATGGTACTCCATGGTGACGAGGCTCAAGTGTATGCTTGTTTCATTCCGTTTAGAGAGAGTGCTAATCTTGTTGCAACATAGGTGCTTGATTTGCGCCGAACGTAACACAGGCTCAGAAATCATTTGGGACGCACTGACAGAACTCCAAGGTGACGTGGGTCATGTGGTGTCTCGTTTTGGACCGTTTGGAGACAGTGTTAGTGTCGATGCTAGATGGGCCCACGGTTTGCGCCAAACGTACCATAGGCACAAAAATCGTTCTGGACGCCCCTGATGGTACTCCTAGGTGCGAGGATCAAGTGGAAGCTCGATTCAGTTCGTTTGGAGACAGTGCTAATGTTAACACAAGATAGGTGCTCGGTTTGCGCCTAACGTACCATAGGCTCAGAAATCGTTTGGGACGCAGCCGATGGAACTCCTAGGTGACTTGGGTGATGTGGAATCTCATTTCATTTCGTTTGGAGACAGTGTTAGTGTCGATACAAGATGGGTGCATGGTTTGCGGCAAACGGATATAAGCTCAGAAATCATTTTGGACGCACCCGATGGTACTCCAAGGTGAGGAGGCTCAAGTGGAAGCTCAATTCAGTCCATTTGGAGATAGTGCTAATCTTCACGAGAGATAGGTGCACGGTTTGTGCCGAACGTACCACAGGCTCAGAAATTATTTTGGATGCACCCGGTGGTACGCCTAGGTGACAAGGCTCAAGTGTATGCTCGTTTCATTCTGTTTGGAGATAGTGCTAATCTTGTTGCAACATAGGTGCTTGATTTGCGCCGAACGTAACACAGGCTCAGAAATCATTTTGGACGCACCCGATGGAACTCCAAGGTGACGTGGGTCATGTGGAGTCTCATTTTGGACCATTTGGAGAAAGTTTTTGTGTTGGTCCAAGATAGGTGCACGGTTTGGGCTCAAGTGGAGGCCTGATTCACTCCATTTGGAGATAGTGCTAACCTTGACGCAAGATAGGTGAACGGTTTGGGCCGAACGTACCAGAGGCTTGGACACCATTTTAGATGCACTAGATGGAACTTCTAGGTGACATGGGTCATGTGGAACACCAAGGTGACGTGGGTCATGTGGAATCTCCTTTCGATCTATTTGGAGACAGTGTTAGTGTCAGTGCAAGATAGGTGCACGGTTTGGGCTGAACGTACCACAGGCTTAGAAAAATCATTTTGGACGCACATGATGGAACTCCTTGGTGACGTGGGTCATGTGGAATCTCGTTTTAGTCCATTTGGAGATGGTGCTAGTGTCGGTGCAAGATAGGAGCTGGCTTGCGCCTAACGTACCACAGGCTCAGAAATCGTTTTGGACAAACCTGATGGTACTCCTAAGTGATGGGGCTCAAGTGGAATCTTGATTCACTCCGCTTGGAGATAGGGCTAATCTTGATGCAAGATAGGTGCACAGTTTGGGCCGAATGTATCAGAGGCTCAGAAATCATTTTGGACGCATCGGATGGAACCCCTAGGTGACGTGGGTCATGGAATCTCGTTTTGGTCTGTTTGGAGACAGTGTTAGTGTCCGTGCAAGATAGGTGCACGGTTTGCGCAAAACGAACCTTTGGCTCTGAAATCATTTTGGACGCACCGGATGGTACTCCTAGGTGACGAGGCTCAAGCAGAAGCTTGATTCAGTCCGTTCGGAGATATTGCCAATCTTGACTCAATATAGGTGCACGGTCTGGGCCGAACATACCAGAGGCCCAAAAATCATTTTGGATGCACCGGATGGAACTTTTAGGTGACGTGGGTCATGTGGAATCTCCTTCCGGTCCATTTTGAGATAGTGTTAGTGTTAGTGCAAGACAGGTGCACGGTTTGTGCCGAACGTACCACAGGCTTTGAAAATCATTTTGGACGCACATGTTGGAACTCCTTGGTGATATGGGTCATGTGGAATCTCGTTTCGGTCCATTTGGAGACAGTGTTAGGGTCGGTGCAAGATAGGTGCAGGGTTTGCACCAAACGTACCATAGGCTCGGAAATTGTTTTGGACGCACCCAATGGTACCCCTAGGTAATGAGGCACAAGTGGAAGCTTGATTCAGTCTATTTGGTGATATTGCTAATCTTGACGCAAGATAGGTGCACGGTTTGCGCCGAACGTATCATAGGCTCATAAATTATTTTGGACGCACCCGATGGAACTCCTAGCTAGGTCACGTGGAATCTCATTTCGGTCCGTTTGAAGATAGTGTTAGTGTCCATGCAAGATAGGTGAATGGTTTGCGCTAGACGTACCACAGGCTCAAAAATTATTTTAGACGCACCCGATGGTACTCCTAAGTGATGGTGCTCAAGTGGAAGCTTGATTCACTCCGTTTGGGAATAGTGCTAATCTTGATGCATGATAGGTGCATAGTTTGGGCCAAACGTTCAAGGGGCTCAGAAATCATTTTGGACACATCGGATGGAACTCTTAGGTGACGTGGGTCATGTAGAATCTCGTTTTTGTCTGTTTGGAGACAGTGTTAGTGTCGGTGCAAGATAGGTGCTTTGTTTGCACCCAACATACCATAGGCTCTGAAATCATTTTGGTCAAACCGGATGGAGCTCCTAGGTGACGTGGGTCATGTGGAAACTTGTTTTGTCCATTTGGAGACAGTGTAAGTGTCGGTGCAAGATAGGTGCACGGTTTGTGCCAAACGTATCATAGGATCAGAAATCGTTTTGGACGCACCCGATGGTTCTCCAAAGTGATGGAACTACTAGCAAGGTGACGTGATCATATGGAATCTCGTTTTGGTCCATTTGGAGACATTGTTAGTATCGGTGTGCACGGTTTGCGTCGAACGTACCATAGGCTTAGAAGTCATTTTAGACACACCTGATGGTACTCCTAGGCAATGAGGCTCAAGTAGAAGCTCGATTTAGTTCGTTTGGAGATAGTGCTAGATAGTGCTAAACTTGATGCAACATAGGTGCATCGTTTGCGTTGAACATACCACAGGCTCGAAAATCATTTTGGACGCACATGATGGAACTCCTAGGTGACATGGGTCATGTGGAATCTCCTTTCGGCTCGTTTAGAGACAGTGTTAGCATCGCTGCAAGATAGGTGCATGGGTTCGCTAAACGTACCATAGGTTCATAAATCATTTTGGATGAACCTGATGCTACTCCTAGGTGACGAGTCCCAAGTGGATGCTTGTTTCGGCTCATTTGGAGATAGGTGAATTGTTTGCGTCGACCGTATCATAAGCTCAGAAGTCATTTTGGATGCACCCGATGGTACTCCTAGGTGACGAGGCTCAAGTGGAAGTTTGATTCAGTCCGTTTGGAGATAGTGCTAATCTTCACGCAAGATAGGTGCACGCTTTGCGCCGAACGTACCACCGGCTCAGAAATCATTTTGGACGCACCCGTTGTAACTACTAGGGGACTTGGGTCATGTGGAATCTCGTTTCAGTCCATTTGGAGATAGTGTTAGTGTCGGTGCAAGATAGGCGAACAGTTTGCGCCAAATGTACCATAGGCTCAGAAATCATTTTGGACGCACCCAATGATACTCCTAGGTGATGAGGCTCAAGTGGAAGCTTGATTTAGACCATTTGGGGATAGTGCTATTCTTTGTCATAATATTGGTGCATGTTTTGTGCTGAACGTACCAAAGACTCAAAAATCATTTTGGACGCACCTGATGGAACTCCTTTGTGACGTGGGCCATGTGGAATCTTGTTTCGGTCTGTTTGGAGACAGTGTTAGTGTCGGTGCACGATTTGCGCTAAACGTACCATTGGCTCGGAAGTCATTTTGGATTTACCTGATCGTACACCTTGGTGACGAGGCTCAAGTGGAAGCTTGATTCAGTCTGTTTGGAGATAATGCTAATCTTGATGCAAGTTAGGTGCACGCTTTGCGCCGAACATACTGCTGGCTCAGAAATCATTTTTGACGCACCCGATGGAACTCCTAGGGACTTGGGTCATGTGGAATCTCGTTTCAGTCCGTTTGGAGATAGTGCTAACCTTGATGCAAGATAGGTGCATGGTTTGTGTTGAACATACCATAGGCTCAGAAATCATTTTGGACGCACCGGATGGAACTCCATGGTGACGTCCCACGGGCTCATAAATCATTTTGGACGCACCCGTTGGTACTCCTAGGTGACGAGGCTCAAGTGGATGCTCATTTCATTCCGTTAGGAGATATTGCTAATCTTGATGGAAGATAGGTGCACGGTTTGTGCCGAACATACCATAGGCACTAAAATCATTTTAGACGCACCCGATGGTACTCCTAGGTGACGAGGCTCAAGTGGAAGCTTGATTCAATCCATTTGGAGATTGTGCTAATCTTGACGCAAGATAGGTGTATAGTTTGCACCGAACATACCATAGGCCAAGAAATCATTTTGGACGCACCTGATGGAACTCCTAGGTGACGTAGGTCATTTGGAATCTCGTTTTGGTCCTTTGGGAGACAGTGTTAGTGTCGGTGCACAGTTTGCACCAAACGTACCACAGGCTTAGAAGTCGTTTTGGATGCATGTGATGGTACTCATAGGTATCGAGGCTCAAGTGAAAGCTCGATTCAGTCCATTGGAGATAGTGCTAATCTTAACGGAAGATAGGTGCATGGTTTGCGCCGAATGTACCAAAGGCTCAAAAATTGTTTTGGACGCACCCGATGAAACTCCTAGGTGACGTGGGTCTTGTGGAATCTAGATTCGGTAGATTTGGATGCAGTGTTAGTGTCGGTGTAAGAGAGGTGCATGGTTTGTGCCCAACATACCATAGGCATGGAAATTATTTTGGACGCACCCAATGGTACTCCTAGGTGACGAGGCTCAAGTGGATGCTTGTTTCATTCCGTTTGGAGATAGTGCTAATCTTGACACAAGATAGGTGCATGGATTGTGCCAAACATACCATAGGCTCAGAAATCATTTTGGACGCACCCGATGGAACTCCGAGGTGACGAGGCTCAAGTGGAAGCTCGATTCAGCCCGTTTGGAGATAGTGCTAATTTTGACGCAACATAGGTGCTTCATTGGCGCTGAAACGTAACATAGGCTCAGAAATCATTTTGGACGTTGTTGACACCTCTAATGCCACCTAAGCTAGGTTGTCATCCCCAGCATGACACCAAAGGTGCTGGTACTAAAATATTCAAATCCTCCTATGAAATAAATATGAAATCCACAAGCACACAGATAATACCGATGTAGCATTTTAACCGGGAGTAATCCAGGTATCGTTATTTATATTTTTACCACTGGGAAGGGATGCTAAGGATAATGAGTAATGAGTATCACTGCATATACTAATGGAGAGCATAACCATGTCTTTATCTCTCTTCTCATACAGGGTAAGTGTCACAAGATAAATATTATATATATGAAAGGATAACTGGTAAGCACATAGCCATATAATGATAAACATCTCAATAGACTACTCTAGATATATAGCACTAGCATGGATTAGGATGAACTATAGGGATAATCCTAAGTTATTCTAACTATAAAGTCAAAGCATACAATGATTAGTGCAATTACACTTGGCAATCATGGCAAGAAAAGGTTATATCTACACATAGTGATATTACTAAGGAAGATATGGAACATAGCCATCACTTCCCTGTAATAGTTGTGCTCTGCCTGCCCTATACTCGGGAGGTGGACTATAGAGGACTCAACAGGACTGTCACTCCCACGATCTACCACACGATCCGGAATATAGGGTGCAATCGCAGGTAAATACGGTATAGGCACCATGCCTACACAATGTTTACCACTCACCCATGATATCAATGAGCAAGCGCTATACGATCCTATACTTGAATATAAGTCTGATCGAACTATGCCAAGCATATAATCAAAGTAGACTAAGAACAATATAATTGAGAATATAATCAAATAGAGTAAAGTCATATCCAATATGATAGAATAGACTAAAGTCATATTCATACAAATGATGAACTAGATGAATAATATAAGAACAAATACAAAAGTAGGAGAGAATTACCAAAGTATTCTCCGACCGATCCGGAAATCAAGCAATGCTTGGCTCCTTCTAGTTCTAATCCTATGTAGCTATGCTAAACTAGAGATCTAATTGAAATGGTGGCTCTAGGGCTTGATCAGAGGCTTCTCTCTTGATGAATTGAATGAATCAGGTAGAATTAGGGTTTCTCCTGGGGTCAGGGGCCTTGCTTATATAGCCCTCTAGGAAGTACCACAGCCCTTGGATCAAACCGACCTTGATAAACGATTATTATTGATCCTCAAAGGCGGTGGAGACATAATCCACGAGGTGGCTCCTGATTGGCCACACCACAGGGGCGGGCGCCCCTGCTCCGGGCCCGTTTCATCTCTCGTTTGTTTCTAGAGTCTTCTCGTACCTTCCACATTCTAGAAAAGTTATGTGTAGCCCCTTTGTCTCTACGTAAATCTGACATGTGGGTCTCCTTTAGTTATTTCTTGATAACCCCCTGCATAGATATTCACCAAAACTCATGGAATTTTGTCAGTGTAACCCCTATATCTAGATAGTATTTATATTTAGATCATTTCTCATGCTATGTTGACGGTTAAAAATGATACTTATCTACCGTCAACAAACTCCCCCAAGCTTACCTTTTACTCGTCCCTGAGCAAAGATAGACTCAGTGATGGATCAGGAGTTGCTACAATACTTTCACGCCTTACAGGTACACATGCGTTCAAACAAGAACTCTCCTCCGGATTAGAGTGAACTATTCTAATGAAAAACTTACTCATATTACCTTCCACCATGGAGCTTGTAGCTGTCACTTGGGTCTTGAGTAGTTGAAAGATAGAACGGTCAAGTCAGAGCCATGTTTCAAGCTCTTTGATCAACTATTATTCCGGAGTTTTGCAAGATTTTCAAAATAAAACTCAGAGATTCCTATGTATGACCCTTCCAAGTCTCTTCTTTATGGTATTTCTAGATCCTCTCCAAGGCATTCATGGTGTATGCCTTTTTTCTCCTCTCAAAATATGTGGTATTTTTGGTAGCATAGTAACATTATGCCTTCTCTCTCTCACCCTACTTCTAATAGGCTTATGTGGAGCTCATAGGTGGGGAGACAGCGAAACATATATTGCATAATCAAAACTATGGATCCAAAGAAACGAGTCATAAAGTCAAATCAAGATGTGCATGTGTCTTGGGCTATATGGTAGATGGTGTAGAAGTGGTTATAAGGGGTAAAGGGATGATGATGGTGAATACTTAGCTCCTTCGGGAAATTTTCTCATATACCTCTCTTAGAAGACTTGAAGATTTTAAGGAAAACTTGGGCTTCTAAATCTCTCTTTTTTTTCTAAGTGGGACATTTGTCCTCTTTCTTTCTTCTCCTTTTTTTAGTAGAATACCCAAGATTATTTTGGAACACAATAATAAGAGGTAGCATAACTAGATATTTGGAGCTTTATTGGCTAGCAAGGGATAAAATGGATAATAGGAATATTTTTGGTTAGTTCACTCCCAATGTAAGAGTAGAACTATTTTCTGGGTGGATCTGAATGAGATATATGTGGATTCGTACTTCCAGGGTAGAAGCAGAATATATGGGTGGATATATATGGGTGGATATGGATGCATACTTCCAGGGTAGAAGCAGCATGTATAGGTAGAGTGTGTAAGTGGATCTCGATTTTAACCGCATGACCAGTTCCTAAGGATCGACACAGCCTGACCATACTCAATGCTCACAAATAGTAAATATGAATGTAAGGCTTCCTAATCTACAAGCATGTATATGGCTGTGGTAGGAATTTTAACTCTCGTCATACAAGAACTCATCATGTAGCAAGTTAATTTTCAAAAGATAAATTCTCCAGAACTCTAGTATCTCTAGGAACATGATAGACAGTAGCTCAAAACCTTCCCATATCATATCCGTCAACTACCTAGACTTAGATCAAGCATTTGCTACCCACAAGTTTAGGTTTAGAGCAAATCTTAAATCAAAACCATTGTATCCAAAACTCGAGAGAGTTCGAGGTTGAAAACTAGGTACTTGAAAGGAATTATGGTAGAGAAACTATTCATCATTTCCATATAAGAGTTTATTCTAGGGGTTCACTTAGCAAGATGAAACTTAGCATACTCTCCTATATTTATTTAACTAACTTAAAGATTATACAAATATATATATATATAAGAACACATTTATTTGGGTTTCTATAGGTTATGCATCTTTTTATTTTATTTCATATATCAAAGCAAAAATAAATAAGTAGGTAAGAAAATACTTAGCTGGATACATGGGAGATACTCTCCCCCGAGCTGAATGTTGACATAGTCTTGCTTAATGAAACTGGCAGACAGTGAAGGTGTACTTCCCCTCATCGGAGTGCTTATGATGATGATTGTTGAGATGGCGCTCTGACAGGGAACATATTGTCCTTCTGTCTCTTGATCCTTCAAATTCTATGAAGCTCAAATAGACAACAAAGCTTGTGGAACTTGATTAAGTGTTAGTGATAAACCTCTAAGCCTTGAGCGTCTAGAACCTCTTAATAGATGTATCTTTCTAGCAGGATCTCTTGTAACATATTTTTATATTTTTATATTTTTATACAATGCAAGGAATAAAATGATGAACGCTTCTTTATTTTATTTTTATGCCACCATAGCAAGTAGACTTATGGGTTTTATACCACAAATTTATTTGCAAGGGGCTTAGCAATTTTATAATGCAATGCAAGGCATATTTGTTTTCTTTTCTATGCAGAAGTAAAGTATAACTAAACATGTAATGAAGAAAAGTAAATATGATGTGAAAAATTAAATGCAAAACTAAAAAAGAAATATTGATAACTACCAAGTTACCTCTTGGCGCGGCATTCGGTGATTTGGGTTCTCTGAACAGAACTTCTTGTTCGCTCTAATCATTCTAGAGCACCTCGGATGGATCGAGTGGTGCTTCTGATTGTGCTGAGTCTGATATTGAATTAACCTTTACTTTCCATACCTGTTTTGTTGGTGAGGTTGACTTTGAGGAATGAGTTGGTTGCACATCTTCTCTTCTTTGTTCTCCACAGTGACTGATTCACTTTCTATTGGGGGTACAACTTCCTCCTCAAGATAAATATTTTCTTCTGGATATCAATCTTCATATCTTGATACTTCTCCTTGATAGTCAGCCCATCCATCCTTGGGGATTTGATTCTTCTGGGTGCGGTTTCGACGCCTTCTTCTGGTTCTATTCTTCTTGGGTTCTTCATTAACTATATAATTATTATTGAAATAACGACGTACCTTCTCTGAGGGAAATTGGAAATGTACTTCTCTTGTTGCAAGGTAGATGATTGCCTTGGTGGTGCTTTGGAACGGTCTCCCTAGGATGATTGGTGGATCGTACTCATCTTCTCCCATGTCGATGACTAAGAAGTCAGTCGGGATGAAGTGATCATCAATTTGTATGGGGACGTTCTCGCTATTCCGTCCACGAAGCGAAATGATTGGTCTGCCATCTTGGCCATTATGTTGACGCCCGATCCAGTGCCACAGACAGCTTTCTGAAAGGAACTCCTGTTGATTGTGCATTCAATGGTTGGGACTCCTAGGTTGTCTCTCTTAAGCAGATATGGGGACTTGAGCTGATGATCATGCTCTCTATGGATTGCAGTGATCATTCTCACTGACTCCATTTGTTGTGGTTTCCTATTCTTGTTCTTATTCTTGTTCCTTTGATTGTTCTTCTTCTTTGGCTCATAGGGATGTTGAGGGTGTGCAGGGAACTGTAACACTTTGTCCTTGAAGAAGAAGGTCTCTCTCTTGCCTTTGATGTTAAAACATATCTTGGCAGTGTTGGCGTACATGATAGCTCCAGCAGTGTTCAAGAATGGTCGTCCCAAAATGATGGGTGACTTCTCATCACCACCTGTCTCTATTACCACAAAGTCTGCAGGAACATACGAACTGCCCACTCGTACACATATGTTTTCTAGAATTCCCTTGGTGTAGCAAAGTGACTAGTCTGCAAGCTGCAAGCACATGGTTGTATACAATAAAGGATAATTAAACATTTTATCATAGATCACCTTAGGCATGATGTTGACACTTGCACCGAAGTCATAGATAGCTTCATTGAAGTTCATGCTTCCAATGGAAATCGGGATGACAGGTCTTCCTTGATTAAGCACTAACTCTCTCAGAGGTGGTTGATTGAAAGAATTATTACCTTGATAATTACCTGGGTAGTTACCTGAGTAGTTAGGCCTCTGTTGCTGATTCCAACCTTGATTCTGTTGAGGACGATAGTAGTTGTTATTGTTGTTGAGGTAGTTCACATCCTCTTGTAGCTCTGGACAATTGCTTCCTGAATGCCCAGTGTCTCCACACTCTTCACAAGTCATGCGGGAATCATGAATGTGCAAGACTTCCTTCTTCTCGACGGCTCTCTCATCGAGCCTCTTCATAAGCAGGTCCATCTTGGCAGACAACATGTCTACCTCCTTCAGTTGGTGCATACCTCCACCTCTCTTGTAGGTTTGAGTTCTTTCTTCGTTCCAACCTTGGTTGGACGCCATTTTCTCCACAAGAGCTGTGGCTTTATCGATTGTAAGTGATAAGAACGCTCCTCCAGTGGTAGCATCCATAGTCTCACGGGTGCTATTAGTGAGCCCATGATAGAAGGTCTGCATAAGTAGCCAATTCTCCATTCCATGATGAGGACATTCTAGGATGTAGTCTTGAAAGCGCTTCCATGCTTCTGGGACTGACTCATTATGTTGCTGCTGAAAACTTGATATCTTCCCACGAAGAGCATTTGTCTTGCCCATGGGAAAGAACTTCGCTAGGAAATTGGTGTAACAGAGTGCCCACGTAGTATTCTTTTCCTTATTTGCATAGAACCACTGCTTCGCTCTCCCCAAAGAGTGAGAATGGAAAGAGGCGAAGTAGTATGGCATCTTTGGGGACATCCTTGATGGTGAAAGTGCTGCAGATCTCCAGGAAGTATTGGAGATGAGCACTAGCATCTTCATGTGCCTTCCCACAAAACTGGCTAGCTTGCACCATGTTGATGAACGCTGGCTTTAGCTCAAAGTTCTGCTCAATCTCCTCCGCAGGTCCAGTCCGGATGTTAGCTGTAGTTGGAGCTGAGAACTCACGGAGTGACTTGTTTGCCATAGCGTCGAACTCTGGTGTTAAGTTCCAAACTATGCTTGGTTGGCCTTCCGAATCAGAGAGTGGAGCTTCAAGCTGAGATGATGATGTTTCTGCTTGAACTCTCTTTAGCTTGGCTCTTGCTCTTCTGAATAGTAATTCTGGATTATCGATGAAGTTATCTGGACGGCCAAACCTACTCATACATTACCCTGTATATAATATAGAAAATAGACAAAATACAAGGGTAACGCTGTGTGAGAAGAGAAGGATGATGGTTTCTCGATCACATTAGTGGATGCAAGTGATGGCTCATTATCCTTTAGATAGCAATTCAACCTTCCCCAGCAACGGCGCCAAAAATGCTTGTTGACACCTCTAATGCCACCTAAGCTAGGTTGTCATCCCTAGCATGACACCAAAGGTGCTGGTACTAAAATATGCAAATGCTCCTCTGAAATAAATATGAAATCCACAAGCGCACAGATAATACCGATGTAGCATTTTAACCGAGAGTAATCCAGGTATCGTTATTTATATTTTTACCACTGGGAAGGGATGCTAAGGATAATGAGTAATGAGTATCACTGCATATACTAATGGAGAGCATAACCATGTCTTTTTCTCTCTTCTCATACAGGGTAAGTGTCACAAGATAAATATTATATATATGAATAATAATAAAGGATAACTGGTAAGCACATAGCCATATAATGATAAACATCTCAATAGACTACTCTAGATATATAGCACTAGCATGGATTAGGACAAACTATAGGGATAATCCTAAGTTATTCTGACTATAAAGTCAAAGCATACAATGATTAGTGCAATTACACTTGGCAATCATGGCAAGAAAAGGTTATATCTACGCATAGTGATATTACTAAGGAAGATATGGAACATAGCCGTCACTTCCCTGTAATAGTTGTGCTCTACCTTCCCTATACTCGGGAGGTGGACTACAGAGGACTCAACAGGACTGTCACTCCCACGATCTACCACACGATCCGGAATATAGGGTGCAATCGCAGGTAAATACGGTATAGGCACCACGCCTACACAATGTTTACCACTCACCCATGATATCAATGAGCAAGCGCTATACGATCCTATACTTGAATATAAGTCTGATCGAACTATGCCAAGCATATAATCAAAGTAGACTAAGAACAATATAATTGAGAATATAATCAAATAGAGCAAAGTCATATCCAATATGATAGAATAGACTAAAGTCATATTCATACAAATGATGAACTAGATGAATAATATAAGAATAAATACAAAAGTAGGAGAGAATTACCAAAGTATTCTCCGACCGATCCGGAAATTAAGCAATGCTTGGCTCCTTCTAGTTCTAATCCTATGTAGCTATGCTAAACTAGAGATCTAATTGAAATGGTGGCTCTAGGGCTTGATCAGAGGCTTCTCTCTTGATGAATTGAATGAATCAGGTAGAATTAGGGTTTCTCCTTGGGTCAGGGGCCTTGCTTATATAGCCCTCTAGGAAGCCCCACAGCCCTTGGATCAAACCGACCCTGATGAACGATTATTATTGATCCTTAAAGGCGGTGGAGGCATAATCCGCAAGGTGGCTCCTGATTGGCCACATTCTCCGGGCCCGTTTCATCTCTCATTTGTTTCTAGAGTCTTCTTGTACCTTCCACATTCCAGAAAAGTTATGTGTAGCCCCTTTGTCTCTACGTAAATCTGACATGTGGGTCTCCTTTAGTTATTTCCTGATAACCCCCTACAGAAATAGATATTCACCAAAACTCGTGGAATTCTATCAGTGTAACCCCTATATCTAGATAGTATTTATATTTAGATCATTTCTCATGTTATGTTGATGGTTAAAAATTATACTTATCTACCGTCAACAGACGCACCCGATGGAACTCCGAGGTGATGTGGGTCATGTGGAGTCTTGTTTTGGTCCGTTTGGAGATAGTGTTTGTGTCGGTGCAAGATAGGTGCATGGTTTGCGCCAAACATACCATAGGCTCAGAAATCATTTTGGACGCCCCCGGGGTACCCCTAGGTGACGAGGCTCAAGTGGAATCTTGATTCAGTCTGTTCGGAGATAGTGCTAATCTTGATGTAAGATAGGTGCACGCTTTGCGCCGAACTTACCACTAGCTCAGAAATCATTTTGGACACACCCGATGTAACTCCTAGGTGACTTGGGTCATGTGGAATCTCATTTCGGTCTGTTTGGAGATGTGTTAGTGTCGGTGCAAGATAGCTGCATGGTTTGCGCCAAACGTACCATAGGCTCAGAAATTCTTCTGGATGCACCCAATGAAATTCTAGGGTGACGAGGCTCAAGTGGAAGCTCGATTCAGTCCATTTTGAGATAGTGCTAACCTTGACGCAAGATAGGTGCATGGTTTTGCACTGAACGTAGCATATGCTCAGAAATCGTTTTGGATGCACCCGATGGAACTCCAAGGAGACGTGGGTCATGTGGAATCTCGTTTCGGTCTATTTGGATACAGTGTTAGTGTTGGTGAAAGATAAGTGCATGGTTTGCGCCAAACGTACCATAGGCTCAGAAATCGTTTTGGACGCACCTGATGGTACTCCTAGGTGACGAGGCTCAATTGGAAGCTCGTTTCATTCCGTTTGGAAATAGTGCTAATCTTGACGCAAGATAGGTGCACGGTTTGTGCCAACGTACCATTGGCTCAGAAATCATGTTGGAAGCGCCCCATGGTACTCCTATGTGATAAGGCTTAAGTGGATGCTCATTTCATTCCGTTTGGAGATAGTGCTAATCTTGACAAAAGATAATTGCACGGTTTGTGCCAAACGTACCATAGGCTCAGAAATCGTTTTGGACGCACCCGATAGTACTCCTAGGTGACGAGGCTCAAGTGGATGCTTGTTTCATTCCGTTTGTAGATAGTGCTAGTCTTGACACAACATAGGTGCTGGATTTGCGCCAAACATAACACAGGCTTAGAATTCATTTTGGATGCACCCGATGGAACTCCAAGGTGATGTCATGTAGAGTCTCGTTTTGGACCATTTGGACACAATATTATTGTCGGTGTAAGATTGATGCACGGTTTGCGCCAAACGTATCATAGGCTCAGAAATCGTCTTGGACGCACCCGATGGAACTTCTAGGTGACAAGGCTCAAGTGGATGCTCGTTTCATTCTATTTAGAGATAGTGCTAATCTTGACACAACATATGAGCTTGATTTGCACAAAACATAACACAGGCTCAGAAATCATTTTGGACGCACCTAATGGAACTCCAAGGTGATGTCAGGTAGAGTCTCATTTTGGACCGTTTGGAGACAATATTATTGTCGGTGTAAGATTGGTGGACGGTTTGCGCCAAACGTACCGTAGGCTCAGAAATCATTTTGGTCACACCAGATGGTACTTCTAGGTGACAGGGCTCAAGTGGATGCTCGTTTAATTCCATTTGGAGATCGTGCTAGTCTTCGCGCAAGATAGGTGCACGATTTGTGCCAAACATACCATAGGCTCGGAAATCATTTTAGACGCACCCGATAGAACTCCTTGGTGACGTGGGCCGTGTGGAATCCCGTTTCGATCTGTTTAGTGACAGTGTTAATGTCGGTGCAAGATAGTCGCATGATTTGCACCAAACGTACCATAGGCTCTGAAATCATTTCGTACACACCCGTTGGTACTCCTAGGAGATGAGGCTCACGTGGATGCTCGCTTCATTCCGTTTGGAGACAGTGCTAATCTTGACGCAAGATTGGTGCATGATTTGCGCCAAATGTACCATAGGCTCAGAAATCATGTTGGAAGCGCCCCATGGTACTCCTATGTGATAAGGCTTAAGTGGATGCTCATTTCATTCCGTTTGGAGATAGTGCTAATCTTGACAAAAGATAATTGCACGGTTTATGCCAAACGTACCATAGGCTCAGAAATCGTTTTGGACGCACCCGATAGTACTCCTAGGTGACGAGGCTCAAGTGGATGCTTGTTTCATTCCGTTTGTAGATAGTGCTAGTCTTGACACAACATAGGTGCTGGATTTGCGCCAAACATAACACAGGCTTAGAATTCATTTTGGATGCACCCGATGGAACTCCAAGGTGATGTCATGTAGAGTCTCGTTTTGGACCATTTGGACACAATATTATTGTCGGTGTAAGATTGATGCACGGTTTGCGCCAAACGTATCATAGGCTCAGAAATCGTCTTGGACGCACCCGATGGAACTTCTAGGTGACGAGGCTCAAGTGGATGCTCGTTTCATTCTATTTAGAGATAGTGCTAATCTTGACACAACATATGAGCTTGATTTGCGCAAAACATAACACAGGCTCAGAAATCATTTTGGACGCACCCAATGGAACTCCAAGGTGATGTCAGGTAGAGTCTCATTTTGGACCGTTTGGAGACAATATTATTGTCGGTGTAAGATTGGTGGACGGTTTGCGCCAAACGTACCGTAGGCTCAGAAATCATTTTGGTCACACCTGATGGTACTTCTAGGTGACAGGGCTCAAGTGGATGCTCGTTTAATTCCATTTGGAGATCGTGCTAGTCTTCGCGCAAGATAGGTGCACGATTTGTGCCAAACGTACCATAGGCTCGGAAATCATTTTAGACGCACCCGATAGAACTCCTTGGTGACGTGGGTCGTGTGGAATCCCGTTTCGGTCTGTTTAGTGACAGTGTTAATGTCGGTGCAAGATAGTCGCATGATTTGCACCAAACGTACCATAGGCTCTGAAATCATTTCGTACACACCCGTTGGTACTCCAAGGAGATGAGGCTCATGTGGATGCTCGCTTCATTCCGTTTGGAGACAGTGCTAATCTTGACGCAAGATTGGTGCATGATTTGCGCCAAATGTACCATAGGCTCAGAAATCATTTTGGACACACCCGACTATACTCCTAATGTGACGGGGGTCACCTAGAATCTTGTTTTGGTCCGTTGGGGACAGTGTTAGTGTCGGTGCAAGATAGGTGCACGGTTTGCGTGAAACATACCATTGGCTCATAAATCATTTTGGACGCCCGCGATGGTACTCCTAGATGACGAGGCTCAAGTGGAAGCTCGATTTAGTCCGTTTGGAGATAGTGCTAATCTTGATGCAAGATGGATGCACGGTTATGGTCAAATGTACCGCAAGCTCGGAAATTATCTTGGATGCACCTGATAGAACTCCTAGGTGACATGGGTCATGTGTAATCTCGTTTCGGTCCGATTGGAGATAGTGCTAATCTTCAACCAAGATAGGTGCACGCTTTGCGCCGAATGTACCATAGGCTCAGAAATTGTTGTGGACACACCCAATGTAACTACTAGGTGACTTGGGTCATGTTGAATTTTGTTTTGGTCCGTTGGAGACAGCATTAGTGCCGGTGCAAGATAGGTGCACAGTTTGCACCATACGTACCATAGGCTCCGAAATCATTTTGGACGCACCCAATGGAACTGCTTCATGACGTGGGCCATGTGGAATCTCGTTTCGGTCCGTTTAGAGACAATGTTAGTGTCAGTGCAAGATAATTGCATGGTTTGTGCCAAACGTACCATAGGCTCAGAAATCATTTTGGACGCACCCGATGGTACTCCTAGGAGACAAGGCTCAAGCAGATGCTCATTTCATTCTGTTTGGAGATAGTGCTAATCTTGACACAAGATAGGTTCATGATTTGCACCGAACATACCATAGGCTCAAAAATCAATTTGGACGCACCCGATGGGACTCCTAGGTAACGTGGGTCATGTGGAACCTCATTTTGGTCCGTTTGGAGATAATGTTAGTGTCAGTGCAAGATAGCTGCATGGTTTGCGCCAAACGTACCATTGGCTCAGAAATCGTTATGGACACACCTAATGATACTCCTAGGTGATGTGGGTCATGTGGAAGCTTGATTCAGTCCGTTTGGAGATAGTGCTAATCTTGGCGCAAGATAGGTGCAAGCTTTGCACCGAGCGTACCTTAGGCTCAGAAATCATTTTGGATGCACCCAATGTAACTCCTAGGTGACTTGGGTCGTGTGAAATCTCGTTTTGGTCCATTTGGAGACAGTGTTAGTGTCGATGCAAGATAGGTGCACAGTTTGCGCCAAACGTACCATAGGCTTATAAATCGTTTTTGACGCACCCAATGATACTGCATGGTGACGAGGCTCAAGTGGAAGCTCGATTCAGTCCATTTGGAGATAGTGCTAACCTTGACGCAAGATAGGTGCACGGTTGCGCCGAACGTACCATAGGCTCAGAAATTGTTTTGGACGCACCCGATGGAACTCCTTGGTGACGTGGGTCATTTGGAATCATGTTTCGGTCCATTTGGATACAGTGTTAGGGTCAGTGCAAGATTGGTTTGCGCCAAACGTACCATAGGCTCAGAAATCGTTTTGGACGCAGCCAATGGTACTCCTGGCTGACGAGGCTCAAGTGGATGCTCGTTTCATTCTGTTTGGAGATACAGATAATCTTGACACAAGATAGGTGCATGGTTTGCGCTGAATTATTGGGTACCTAAAATAGGGATACCCAAAACCTCCGCGGAATCCGCACCACCCTTGAAAAACCACATACATACAGAAACAGGGCACCCTCGACTACGCTCTGACTTGCACGAGGACGCCTCGACCCCTGGGAAAATCTCTAGCTTGCACGACCCTGGGTCGATCCGGTCGACCCTAGGTTGAGCCAACCGGCGCTTCCTTGCCCACCTACTTACATACAAAAGTCAAGGAATTTAATGCAATCACCAACCACTTCCTACCCACATGACTACAGCACCGCCAGCATGGAAGCAATACCAGTGTCAAATCTCGCTTTTTACTTCCCATCCAGGGATGGGCGGTGAAAACCTGTCACTATACGCACCTTGCCGGATACTGTTCCACCATCGATGCCCCCTCGAGGTACAAAATGACAACCATTACATCCTAGGATTTCTAGGGCCTGACCTTATCCATTCCCCATCGACCCCCCTCTGATACACCTTGACTCGGCCTCGACTAGTTGTCGGTCAACAAAGGAACAACGCCTGCACGTTCGCCCGCCACAGGACTCAGGGTCTTTCACCATCCCATCCCTGATGCCATCATGGTACTCTGGGGATGGCCGGCCATTCCTAGGGCACGTTGCTACAGCAGCCCTCACGAGCGCACGTCGGACCTTCACCTCCAAGGCACCGCCCTAGGGTTTTACCGGCTCCTCTGCCTTCACTTGGCCCTATAAAAAGGGAAGGCAGGGGACCCTACGGAGGACGGAGGACGGAGGACGAAGGACGAAAACCGTAAGACACCACCTCACTACTAAGATCAACATCTCAAGCAATGCTCCATTGTACTCTTTCTCTAAGATTTGGGACTGGCTCCCTCTCTCGCAGCTTGTAACACCTACACAAGCACTTAGGTGCAAGGAAATACAATACCCTCTCTTCCCCGCTGGACGTAGGGCCTTCTTTGCCTGAACCAGGATAAACCCCCGTGTATTCTCTTGCATCACCATCCGGATTAGGGAACACGCAGCACAAATTCACTAGGCGGCTTAGGGGCCTCTTGGGTCCGGACGCCGATAGTTAGCGCGCCAGGTAGGGGGACGCTGCGTGTCAACATCGTTTTCCCACCATTCTTCCAGATGACTGACCCTGAACACGCACTTTCGTTGGCCACGGTGTTCTGGTTTGGGAGCTTGGAGTTCATGTCTCTTGGCTACGGCTATGACATGGTCCTCCTCCCGCCCAGACACCCGATTGACGGTGACCACGAGCTCTCCCAGCTAGGGGGAGCGCTGCGCCGGTACACGGGAAGCCCGGCACTGCCATCACCATCACCTTGCAGGGGGTGACGGCGTTCCCCGATCCAGTGCCTCTCAGCCAGACACCGACACAGATTTGCTCGCTGAGGACCTATGTAGGATGAGCTTGGCTGAGGGTAAGATGCCGACAGGGCATCCCATCACCCCACCAACCGCGCGCGGCACCACCTCCATCCGATTCAGGATCGACTGCTCTGACACCAGGGATGATGCCTCCGTGGGCATTCCGTATGGGCTGAACCTGGCTACTCGGGCATATGCTTCCTCTATAAGTACCAGCATGAGTGCTTACGAGGAGCTCCCCGGGCAACATCTATGTTCTACCCTTGATCTCGTGGCATGCACGCCAGCTTCCGAGTACCTGGACTCCACGGAAACCCTTGGCACGGAGCTCCGTGTGATCACCTCTCGCCACTATGACTTCACCAATCGACGACCTCACATGCATCCGTCATACTACTACTTTGGTGCCCCTGACTCCGACTCTGCCAACGATAGCTACAATCAAACCTGCGAGTGCTTCCAAATCGATGGGGCCATCGCGTCGGATTCGGAAGCCGAGGCTACCGCTGGAGGGGGCAACGCCACACCACCCCACGTAGCGCACCCTGGTGCATGGGGTGGACCCCAACCTTTCAAAGCAGACCAGGGAGCGCAACTCGCCTAGATTCAAGAACTGCAGGCCAAGCTCGACGAAGAGCGAGAATGCCTGCGCCTACTTTAGCATACCCTCGAGCGGGAGCATGCGGCGCGCATACGTGGCGGAGGAGCTCGAGAGAAAGCTCTTGATGTTAATCATCGCATCGTCGAGGATCGGGTGGGTGAACCCCCGATCTTCAATCGAGCCAGCCAGAACATCGTCACCGCCACCATGCTTCTCCGCAACATGCCCGAGCCATCTACCTCTGAGGCCCGTCGGGCCCATTATGAGATTCGAGGACTCCTCGAGACTGCGGCCATGCAGCAGGCCGAGAGTTCCGCCTCGAGGTACCGCACGCTTGCCTCAGGGCAACCTGCGGAACCCTCCGGGTAGGAAAGGGAGGCCTCAGTCCATCCCGAGCTGGCACCTCAAGGAAACAAGGCTACCTCTGTCCGTGAATGCATCGTCGACAACCGTGGGCCCCGAGATGCCCGTGACGACATCAACGAGCGCCGCATGCGCAAATATGGTGACGGTGCAGCTCGAGGCTACCACGAGCACCGGGGTGGGCATTACGATAGCACCGAGGATCGCAGTCCATCACCCAAGCCACCGGGCCCTCGAGTCTTCAGCAAGACTATTCGAAATACCCTGCTTCCGGTCCGGTTCCACCCCCCGTCGACTTTGACCAAGTACAACGATGAGACCAAACCCGAACTTTGGCTCACTGACTTTCGCTTGGCTTGTCAGTTGGGCGGCACCACCAATGATAAAGTCATCATTCGAAAACTCCCCCTATTCCTGTCGGACACCACTCGAGCATGGCTCGAGGATGTCCCACCTCGATAGATCCACGACTGGGACGATCTGGTCAAAGTGTTTGAAGGGAACTTCAAGGGAACCTACGTGTGCCCCGGCAACTCTTGGGACCTCAGGAGTTGTAAACAGAAGCTAGACGAGTCTCTCCGTGACTACATCTGGCGTTTCTCCAGACAATGCACCGAGCTCCCCAACATCACCGACTCCGACATCATCATGGCTTTCCTCTCTGGAACCACTTGCAAAGAACTTGTCTAGGAGTTGGGCCGCAACACCCCCACCACTACCGACGAGTTGATGGACATCATCACCAACTATGCCACCAGCGAGGAGGAGGTTGGTGCCTTCTTTAGCGGTGACCAGGAAAAAGGGAAGCACAAGAACGAGGAACCCGAGGGCTCCAACCGGGGCACCAAAAGAAACAACAATAAGAAGAAGAACCAGCAGGGCAAGCACGAAGCCACGGCCGACGACCTCGTCGCTGCTGCCGACCGCAAAAAGCCTCGAGGAACCCCCCAGCGGGGGCATTTTTGACAAAATACTCAAAGAGCCGTGTCCCTACCACAAAGGCGCACGAACCACAACCTCGAGGACTGCCACATGCTGCGGAGATACTTTGAAAGCTTGGGCATCAAGAAGGACGACAAGAAGGAGGACCCCAAAGAAAAGGGTGATGATAAGGACGAGGGGTTTCCCGAGATCCATGACTGTTTCATGATATACGGGGGACCCTCGACGCGTCTCTCAACGCGCCAGCGCAAGCGAGAGCATCAAGAAGTTTTCTCCATACACTTGGCGACCCCACTCTTCCTTGACTGGTCCGACATGGCCATCACTTTCGACCGTGATGACCATCCGGACTACGTCCCCAATCCTAGAGTCTACCCGCTCGTCGTCGTTCCCATCATCGCCAACACGCGCCTCACTAAAGTACTCATGGACGGGGGCAGCTGCCTCAACATCATCTATACCCATACCCTTGACCTTTTGGGGGACGAGAGGACGTACCTCCGACGTAGCGTCGGAGGCTTCCATGGAGTCGTGTTAGGGAAACGAGCAAAGCCCGTCGGACGGATCGACCTATCCGTCTACTTCGGAACCCCCGCTAACTTTAGGAAGGAGACACTCACTTTTGAGGTGGTTGGTTTCCACGGGACCTACCACGCCATCCTTGGACGTCCTTGCTATGCCAAGTTCATGGCAGTCCCCAACTACACCTACCTCAAGCTTAAGATGCCGGGCCCTAAGGGTGTTATCACCGTCAAGCCCTCCTATGAGCACGCCTACGAGTGTGACGTGGAGTGCGTCGAGCACGGGGAGGCCATCTTGGAGTCGGCGGCCTTGGCCGCGGACCTCGATGGTCTGGCCAAGGAGATCCCCGACCCCAAATGGCACACCGGCAGCTTCGAGCCCACAGAAGACGTCAAAATCGTACCCCTCGACCCTGCCAACCCGGACGAAAGGGCATTGAACGTTAGCGCCACCCTCGATCCTAAATAGGAAGTAGTGCTCATCAACTTTCTCCGCGCGAATGATGACATATTCGCATGGAGTCCCTCGGATATGTCAGGCATACCTAAGGAAGTCACCGAGCATGCCTTGGAGATCCGAGCCGACTCCAAACTGGTGAAACAACGCTTGCGCCGCTTCGACGAGGAGAAGCGCAAGGTCATCGGCGAGGAGATCCACAAGCTGTTGGAGGCCGGGTTCATCAAGGAAGTTCATCATCCTGAGTGGTTAGCTAATCCTGTGTTAGTTAGGAAAAAGAGTGGGAAATGGAGGATGTGTGTGGACTATACCAGTTTAAATAAAGCATGTCCAAAAGTTCCCTTTCCTTTGCCACGCATTGACCAAATCATCGATTCTACCGCGGGATGTGAGACCCTATCGTTCCTAGACGCGTATTCCGGCTACCACCAAATCAAAATGAAGGAGTCCGACTAGCTCGTGACTTCATTCATCACCCCGTTCGGCATGTATTGCTACGTTACTATGCCCTTTGGTCTCCAAAATGCGGGGGCTACGTACCAACAATGCATGCAACACGTTTTTGGGGAACAAATCGGGCCAACCATCGAGGCCTACGTCGATGACATCGTAGTCAAATCCAAGAGGGTCAACAATCTGGTTGATGACCTCGACATCGCATTCAAATGCCTCAAGGCTAAAAACATCAAGCTCAAACCCGAGAAATGCGTCTTCGGTGTTCCTCGAGGCATGCTCTTAGGGTTCATCATTTCCACGCGCGGCATCGAGGCCAACCCAGAAAAAATCTCTGCGATCACTCAGATGGGCCCCATCCGAGATCTGAAGGGTCTACAAAGGGTAATGGGCTGCCTCGCGGCCCTCAGTTGCTTTATTTCACGTCTCGACGAAAAGGCACTCCCTCTGTACTGTCTCCTGAAGAAATTGGAACACTTCTCGTGGATCCTCGAGGCTAAAGAAGCTCTCACCAAGCTCAAGGCAATGCTGTCCAATCCTTCGATCCTCGTCCCTCCGGCCACGGGGGAACCCCTCTTACTCTATGTTGCTGCAACTACTCAAGTGGTCAGCGTGGCCATAGTCGTCGAGAGGGCAGAGCAAGGACATGCCCTGCCTATTCAGAGGCTAGTCTACTTCATTAGTGAGGTACTCTCGGAAACTAAGGTTCGCTATCCGCAAATCCAGAAACTGCTGTAAGCCATCGTGTTTACACGGCGCAAGCTCCAGCACTACTTCGAGGGCCACCCAGTAACCGTGGTCTCTTCCTTCCCTCTAGGGGAGATAGTCTAGAACCGGGAGGCCTCGGGTAGGATAGCTAAGTGGGCGGTCGAGCTCATGGGCAAGACCCTCTCTTACGCGCCACGTAAAGCAATCAAATCCCAGGTGCTGGCAGATTTTCTGGCAGAGTGGACCGATACCAAGCTACCTCCCGCTCGGATTCAGGCTGAGCTATGGACCATGTATTTCGATGGGTCATTGATGAAAGCAGGAGTGGGCGCGGGCCTACTCTTCATCTCACCCCTCGGAGTTCACATGCGCTACATGATCTGACTCCATTTCGCTGCCTCCAACAATGTAGCAGAGTGCGAGGATCTCATTAACGGGTTGCACATCGCCATCGAACTCGGGGTCCGACACCTCAATGTTCGTGGTGATTCCCAACTCATGATCGATCAAGTCATGAAGGACTCGAACTGCCACGACCCTAAGATGGAAGCCTACTGCAACGAGGTGCGGCACCTTGAGGACATTCCACGGCCTCGAGCTCAACAACGTCGCACGCACATATAATGAGGCTGCCGATGAACTCGCAAAAGTCACGTCTAACCGGGCCACAGTTCCACCCGACGTTTTCTCGAGGGATCTTCATCGACCTTCCATCGACATCGGGACGATTGAGGGGGCTAATAGCCCGTTGCTCGACCCCCACCCGAGGCGGAAGCCCCCTCAACCGGGGCTAACGTCATGCAGAAGGAAGGCTCGACCCTACCAGCTGACCTCGAGCCCGACTGGTGTATTCCATACCTTGACTGTCTCACTCGAGGGGAGCTTCCCTTGGATAAGACCGAGGCTCGACGGATCGCTCGCCGGGCCAAAACCTTTGTGATATACAGCGATGACAAAGAACTTTATCGGCGCAGCCCTACGGGCATCTTATAGCGCTATATCACAATCGAGGAAGGCAAGAACCTGCTCAAAGACCTACACTCGGGGGCTTGTGGCCATCGTGTGGCACCTCGAACCCTCGTCGGAAACACGTTCTGACAAGGTTTCTATTGGCCAACCGTAGTCTCCGACGCTATTAAGCTAGTACGCTCCTGCAAAGGATGTCAGTACTATGCAAGGCAAACCCATCTCCCAACTCACGCCCTGAAGAGATGGAGCCACAGATTCCAGTGGGGCTCCATCCCCAAGTACCCCTCACAGACTGCCACAAAGATGGCGGCCTACGAGACGGAGTTGGGGGCAAGGTGATGGAGCTTCACCTTGTAGTAGTGCAGGAGCGCCCGCATGAACTGGCTCAGCGGCACCCCAACCCCCTCTCGTGGAAGGCAATGAAGCTCACCACGTACCCCTCCGGGGGCGTCGGCTCCCGGTGGCTGGACGGCAGCACCCTCCACTCCAGCTAGCTCCGACTCGCCCTCGGTCGTAGGAGGCCATCGTGAACCAGGTCCTCCAGCTTCCTCTCCGTCACTAAGGAAAACGGACCCACGCGTCCGTGGGGAGAACTAGACTCTTTCCCGCCATGGGCGTCAAGGATCGGCTTATGGTGGCAATGGAGCAAGAGATGACGGTGGTGGCAGAGAGCGGCTGATGAAGGTGAAGGAAAGAGAGCGATTGCAAAAGGCTGGTGAAAGGCACGCGAGACCCTGAGCTTTGTACTTATACCCCGATGGAAGGCAAACCAATGTGCCTGGCAGAAAGGTAGGAACAGTTTCCGCATTCAATGCCTCTACCTAACCACCCCCTCGAAACCCGCGTATCAGGACACGCGTCCACCACACATTCCGCAACCGTTGCACCACATCGTCCACTACCGTGCCGATCTTGCTCCCCTCCTAAAAAGACGTGCCCCAACGGGCCAGAAGGGAGATCTACAGACGGACGTTTCTAGGTGAGTGAACAATGGGCTCCAAGCCCGCTATAAACCTTGAGGGATCGAAAGCTGGCCCTCGACCAGGGTTCGACAGCTTCCCTCTAGTAAACAGAGTTAGGGATGACTGAGGACGTGCCCATACAAGGCCAGGGCTCGAGCCACTTTCTCGAGACGACCTCAGACATATTCGAGGTTAAAGGAGGGGTTGACGGTGGAATCCCCTCGGAGGGAGGCATCGAGCCCTCGGATCCTATCGAACGGAGCCGAGATCCACACGACAACTCTTTGGCACTTTTGGAGAGCACCTCCATGGCCGCTAGCCGACCCCTATCGGATGGGGCATGGGCTCCCACTCGAATTCCTCGCTAGCAACTCATCGGAGATCGTCGGAACTCGCCCATCGAGGGTAGTACAGCATTCCCCACCCCTCCTTCTTTCCCAAAGGATGCATGAGGGTCGTATTATGAAGACGGGCAAGATCCTGATCGACCTCATGCATGTGAGTCTCGGGGGCTTGACCGTGAAAAGCTAACCTCAAATGAAAGGGGACCAAGCGCGACGCGGGGGCTCAAATGCATGAGCGCTCCTCGACATAACATGCTAAAGCCCTCAAAGGAGTCAAACACTCCTTCGAGGCCTCAGGGGCTACACCCAGCGAGTGCTCGAGCCACTTTCTCGAGACGACCTCAGACATATTCGAGGCTAAAGGAGAGGTCGATGGTGGAATCCACTCGGAGGGAGGCATCGAGCCCTAAGATCCTATCGAACGGAGCCGAGATCCACACGATAACTCTTTGGCACTTTTGGAGAGTGCCTCCGCGGCCGCCAGCCAACCCCTATCGGACGGGGCATGGGCTCCCACTCGAATTCCCCGCTAGCAGCTCACTGGAGATCATCGGAACTCGCCCATCGAGGGTAGTACAACTTTCCCCACCCCTCCTCCTTTCCCAAAGGATGCGTGAGGGTCATATTATGAAGACGGGCAAGATCCTGATCGACCTCACGTGTGTGAGGCTCAGGGGCTTGACTGCGAAAAACTAACCTCAAACGAAAGGGGACCAAGCGCGACGCGGGGGCTCAAACGCACGAACGCTCCTCGACATAACATGCTAAAGCCCTCGAAGGAGTCAAACACTCCTTCGAGCCCTCGGGGGCTACACCCAGTGGGTGCGCTCGCGTGCACCCACCGGAAGAGCCACGATGCTATGACTCCAATTCATGACTCGCTGAGCCTCTGTAAGAGTGCCCACACTCACACAAAGGCTCGGGGGCTACTGTCGTGTACCTAAAACAGGGATACCCAAAACCTCCAAGGAATCCGCACCACCCTTGAAAAACCACATACATATAGAAACAGAGCATCCTTGACTGCGCTCCGAATCGCACGAGGACGCCTCAACCCCTAGGAAAATCTACGACTCGCACGACCCTAGGTTGATCTGATTGACCCAGGGTCGAGCCAACCAGCGCTTCCTCGCCCGCCTACTTACAGACAAAAGTCAAGGCATTTAATGCAATCACCAATCACTTCCTACCCACATGGCTACAACACCGCCAGCATGGAAGCAGTACCGGTGTCAAATCTCACTTTTTACTGCCCATGCAGGGATGGGCGGTGAAAACCTGTCACTGTACGCACCATGCCGTATACTGTTCCGCCATCGATGCCCCCTCGAGGTACAAAACGACAACCATCACATCCCTGGATTTCTAGGGCCTGGCCTTATCCATTCCCTGTCGACCCCCCTCTGATACACCTCGACCCGGCCTCGACTAGTTACCGGTCAACAAAGGAACAATGCCTGCACGTCTGCTCGCCATAGGACTCAGGGTCTTTCACCATCCCATCCCTGATGCCATCATGGTACTCCAGGGATGGCCGGCCATTCCTAGGGCACGTCGCTACAAGCAACCCTCACGAGCGCACGTCAGGCCTTCACCTCCAAGGCACCGCCTTAGGGTTTTACCGCCTCCTCTTCCTTCACTTGGCCCCATAAAAAAGGGAAGGTAGGGGACCCTACGAAGGATGGAGGACGAAGGACGGAGGACGAAGGACGAAGGACGAAAACTGCAAGACACCACCTCACTACTAAGATCAACATCTCAAGCAATGCTCCATTGTACTCCTTCTCTGAGACTTAGGATTGGCTCCCTCTCTCGTAGTTTGTAGCCCCTACGCAAGCCTTAGGAGCAAGGAAATACAATACCCTCTCTTCCTCGCTGGACGTAGGGCCTTCTTTACCCGAACCAGGATAAACCCCCATGTATTCTCTTTGAATCACCATCTAGATTAGGGAACACGCAACACAAATTCACTCATTGGCTTAGGGGCCTCCCGGGTCTAGACGCCGACATGAATGTACCATAGGCTCAGAAATCATTTTGGATGCACCCAATGATTCAGTCCATTTGCAGATAGTGCTAATCCTGACGCAAGACAGGTGCATGTTTTACGCCGAACATACCACTGGCTTAGAAATCATTTTGGACGCACCCGATGTAACTCCTTGGTTTGGAGATAGTGCTAACCTTGACGCAAGATAGGTGCACGGTTTCCACCGAATGTAGCATAGGCTCATAAAACATTTTGCACGCACCCGATGGTACTCCTAGATGACATGGCTCAAGTGGAGGCTCAATTCAGTCTGTTTAGAGATAGTGCAAATCTTCACGCAAGATAGGTGCACGCTTTGCACCAAACGTACCACAGTCTCAGAAATCGTTTTGGACGCAGCCGATGTAACTACTAGGAGACTTGGGTCCTGTGGAATCTCATTTCAGTCCATTTGGAGACAGTGTTAGTGTCGGTGCAAGATAGGTGCACGGTTTGCGCTAATCATACCATAGGCTCAAAAATCATTTTGGACGCTCCCAATGATACTCCTAGATGACGAGGCTCAGGTGGAAGCTCGATTCAGTCCATTTAGAGATAGTGCTAACCTTGACGTAAGATAGGTCCACGATTTGCGCCGAATGTACCATAGGCTCAAAAATCATTTTGGACGCACCCGATAGAACTCCTTGGTGACATGGCCCATGTGGAATCCCGTTTTGTTCCATTTGGAGACAGTGTTAGTGTCGGTGCAAGATAGGTGCACGGTTTGCCCCAAACGTACCACAGGCTCAGAAATCATTTTGGACGCACCCGATGGTACTCCTAGGTGATGAGACTCAAGTGGATGCTCGTTTCATCCTGTTTGGAGATAGTGCAAATCTTGACGCAAGATAGGTGCCCGATTTGCACCGAACGTACCATAGGCTCAGAAATCATTTTGAACGCACCCGATGGAACTCCTTGGTGAGAAGGGTCATGTGGAATCTCATTTTGGTCCATTTAGAGATTGTGTCAGTGTCGGTGCAAGCTAAATGCACGGTTTGCACCAAACATACCATAGGCTCAGAAATCGTTTTGGACACACCCAATGGAATTCTTTGGTGACGTGGTCATGTGGAATCTTGTTTTGGTCCATTTAGATATAGTGTTAGTGTCGATGGAAGATAGGTGCTTGGTTTGTGCCAAATGTACCACAGGCTCATGCGTTTTGGGCGCACCCGATGGTACTCCTAGGTGACGAGGCTCAAGTGGATGACCATTTCATTCTGTTTGGAGATAGTGATAATCTTGACACAAGATAGGTGCATGGATTGTGCCAAACGTACCATAGGCTCATAAATCATTTTGGATGCAGCCGATGGTAATCCTAGGTGACGAGGCTCAAGTGGAAGCTCGATTCAGTTCGTTTGGAGATAGTGCTAATCTTCACGCAAGATAGGTGCATGCTTTGCACCGAACGTATCACAGGCCCAGAAATCGTTTTGGACGCACCCAATGTAACTACTAGGTAACTTGGGTCACGTGGAATCTCATTTTGGTTCGTTTGGAGACAGTGTTAGTATCGGTGCAAGATAGGTGCATGGTTTGCGCCAAACGTACCATAGGCTCATAAATCATTTTGGATGCACCCAATGATACTCCTAGGTGATGAGGCTCAACTGGAAGCTCGATTCAATCCATTTGGAGATTGTGCCAATCTTAACGCAAGATAGGTGCATGGTTTGCACCGAACGTACCATAGGCTCAGAAATCATTTTGGACGCACCCAGTGGAACTCCATCGTGATGTGGGCCATATGAAATCTCGTTTCTGTCCGTTTGGAGATAGTGTTAGTGTCGGTGCAAGAAAGGTGCATGGTTTGCACCAAAACAAAACATAGGCTCAGAAATCATTTTGGACGCACCGAATGGTACTCCTAGGTGACGATGCTTGTTTCATTCCATTTGGAGATAGTGCTAATCTTGATGCAACATAGGTGCTTGATTTGCGCTGAATGTAACAATGGCTCAGAAATCATTTTGGACGCTCCCGATGGAACTCCTAGGCAGGGTCATGTGGAGTCTAGTTTTGGTCCGTTTGGAGGCAGTATTAGTGTCGGTGCAAGATAGGTGCACAGTTTGCATCAAAAGTACCATAGGCTCAGAAATCATTTTGGACGCACCCAATGATACTCCTAGGTGATGAGGCTCAAGTGGAAGCTCGATTTAGTCCATTTGGAGCTAGTGCTAATCTTGACATAAGATAGGTGCACGGTTTGCGCCAAACGTACCATAAGCTCAGAAATTGTTTTGGACACACAAGATGGGACTCCTTGGTGACATGGGCCATGTGGCATCTTGTTTTGGTCCATTTAGAGACTATGTTAGTGTCGGTGCAAGATAGGTGCAAGGTTTGTGCCAAATGTACCATAGGCTCATAAATCATTTTGGATGCACCCGATGGTAATCCTAGGTGACGAAGCTCAAGTGGAAGCTCGATTCAGTCCGTTTGGAGATAGTGCTAATCTTCACGCAAGATAGGTGCACGCTTTGCACCGAACGTACCACAGGCCTAGAAATCATTTTGGATGCACTCAATGTAACTACTAGGTGACTTGGGTCATGTGCAATCTCATTTTGGTTTGTTTGGAGACAGTGTTAGTGTCGGTGCAAGATAGGTGCATGGTTTGCGCCAAACGTACCATAGGCTCATAAATCATTTTGGACGCACCCAATGATACTCCTAGGTGACGAGGCTCAAGTGGAAGCTCTATTCAATCCATTTGGAGATTGTGCCAATCTTGACGCAAGATAGGTGCATGGTTTGCACCGAACGTACCATAGGCTCAGAAATCATTTTGGTCGCACCCAATGGAACTCCATCGTAACGTGGGCCATATGAAATCTCATTTCTATCCGTTTGGAGACAGTGTTGGTGTCGGTGTAGGAAAGGTGCATGGTTTGCACAAAACAAAACATAGGCTCGGAAATCATTTTGGACGCACCCATTGTACTCCTAGGTGACGATGCTTGTTTCATTCCATTTGGAGATAGTGCAAATCTTGATGCAACATAGGGGCTTGATTTGCGCTGAACGTAACAATGGCTCAAAAATCATTTTGGACGCTCCCGATGGAACTCTTAGGTGGGGTCATGTGGAGTCTAGTTTTGGTCCGTTTGGAGGCAGTATTAGTGTCGGTGCAAGATAGGTGCACAGTTTGCACCAAAAGTACCATAGGCTCAGAAATCATTTTGGACGCACCCAATGATACTCCTAGGTGATGAGGCTCAAGTGGAAGCTCGATTTAATCTGTTTGGAGAGAGTGCTAATCTTGACACAAGATAGGTGTACGGTTTGCGCCAAACGTACCATAGGCTCGAAAATTGTTTTGGACACACCCGATGGGACTCCTTGGTGACATGGGCCATGTGGCATCTTGTTTCGGTCCGTTTGGAGACTATGTTAGTGTCGGTGCAAGATAGGTGCATGGATTGTGCCAAACGTACCATAGGCTCATAAATCATTTTGGATGCAGCCGATGGTAATCCTAGGTGACGAGGCTCAAGTGGAAGCTCGATTCAGTTCGTTTGGAGATAGTGCTAATCTTCACGCAAGATAGGTGCATGCTTTGCACCGAACGTATCACAGGCCCAGAAATCGTTTTGGACGCACCCAATGTAACTACTAGGTAACTTGGGTCACGTGGAATCTCATTTTGGTTCGTTTGGAGACAGTGTTAGTATCGGTGCAAGATAGGTGCATGGTTTGCGCCAAACGTACCATAGGCTCATAAATCATTTTGGATGCACCCAATGATACTCCTAGGTGATGAGGCTCAACTGGAAGCTCGATTCAATCCATTTGGAGATTGTGCCAATCTTAACGCAAGATAGGTGCATGGTTTGCACCGAACGTACCATAGGCTCAGAAATCATTTTGGACGCAACCAATGGAACTCCATCATGACGTGGGCCATATGAAATCTCGTTTCGGTCCGTTTGGAGATAGTGTTAGTGTCGATGCAAGAAAGGTGCATGGTTTGCACCAAATAAAACGTAGGCTCAGATATCATTTTGGACGCACCCAATGGTACTCCTAGGTGGCGATGCTTGTTTCATTCCATTTGGAGATAGTGCCAATCTTGATGCAACATAGGTGCTTGATTTGCGCTGAACGTAACAATGGCTCAGAAATCATTTTGGACGCTCCCGATGGAACTCCTAGGTGGGGTCATGTGGAGTCTAGTTTTGGTCCGTTTGGAGGCAGTATTAGTGTCGGTGCAAGATAGGTGCACAGTTTGCACCAAAAGTACCATGGGCTCAGAAATCATTTTGGACGCACCCAATGATACTCCTAGGTGATGAGGCTCAAGTGGAAGCTTGATTTAGTCTGTTTGGAGATAGTGCTAGGCTTGACACAAGATAGGTGCACGGTTTGCGCCAAACGTACCATAGGCTCAGAAATTGTTTTGGACACACCCGATGGGACTCCTTGGTGACATGGGCCATGTGGCATCTTGTTTCGGTCCGTTTGGAGACTATGTTAGTGTCGGTGCAAGATAGGTGTATGGTTTGTGCCAAACGTACCATAGGCTCATAAATCATTTTGGATGCACCCGATGGTAATCCTAGGTGACGAGGCTCAAGTGGAAGCTCGATTCAGTCCGTTTGGAGATAGTGCTAATCTTCACGCAAGACAGGGGCACGCTTTGCGCCAAACGTACCATAGGCCTAGAAATCGTTTTGGATGCACCCGATGTAACTACAAGGTGCCTTGGGTCATGTTTAATCTCGTTTCGGTCCGTTTGGCGACGGTGTTAGTGTCGGTGCAAGATTGGTGCCCGGTTTGCGCCAAACATATCATAGGCTCCGAAATCATTTTGGACGCACCCAATGATACTCCTTGGTGACGAGGCACAAGTGGAAGCTCGATTCAATCCGTTTAGAGATAGTGCTAATCTTGATGCAAGATAGGTGCACGCTTTGCGTGGAACGTACCACTGGCTCAGAAATCGTTTTGGACGCACCCTTTGTAACTCCTAGGCATCTTGGGTCATGTGGAACCTCGTTTCGGTCCATCTGGGGACTGTGTTAGTGTTTGTGCAAGATAGGTGCACGGCTTGCGCCGAACGTACCTAGGCTCAGAAATCGTTTTGGACGCACCCAATGATACTCCATGGTGACGAGGCTCAAGTGGAAGCTCGATTCAGTCCGTTTGGAGATAGTACTAACATTGACGTGAGATAGGTGCACAGTTTGCGCAGAACGTACCATAGCTCAGAAATCAGTTTGGACTCACCCAATGAACTCCTTGGTGACACGGGTCATGTGGAATCTTGTTTTGCTCCATTTGGATACAGTGTTATTGTTGGTACAAGTTAGGTGCATGGTTTGCGCCAAACGTACCATAGGCTCAGAAATCGTTTTGGACGCACCCGATGGTACTCCAATGTGACGAGGCTCAAGTGGATTCTCGTTTCATTCCGTTTGGAGATAGTGCTAATGTTGATGGAAGATAGTTGCACGGTTTGCGCCAAATGCACCATAGGCTTAAAAATTATTTTGGACGCACCCGATGGTACTCCTAGGTGACGAGGCTCAAGTGGAAGCTCGATTCAGTCCATTTTGAGATAGTGCTAATCTTCACGCAAGATAGGTGCACGCTTTGCGCCGAACGTACCACAGGCCCACAAATCGTTTTGGATGTACTTGATGCAACTACTAGGTGACTTGGGACATGTGGAATCTCGTTTCGGTTCGTTTGGAGACAGTGTTAGTGTTGGTGCAAGATAGGTGCGCGGTTTGCGTCAAATGTACCATAGGCTCAGAATTTGTTTTGGACACACCTAATGATACTCCAAGGTGACGAGGCTCAAGTGGAAGCTCGGTTCAATCAGTTTGGAGATTTTACTAATCTTGACGCAAGATAGGTGCACGATTTGCGCCGAACGTACCATAGGCTCAGAAATCATTTTGGTCACACCCAATGGAACTCCTTCGTGACGTGGGCCATATGGAATCTTGTTTCGGTCTATTTGGAGATAGTGTTAGTGTCAGTGCAAGAAAGGTGCACAGTTTGCGCCAAACGTACCATAGTCTTAGAAATCATTTTGGACACACCCGATGGGGCTCCTTGGTGACGTGGGCCATGTGGCATCTTGTTTCGGTCTGTTTGGAGACTATGTTAGTGTTGGTGGACGATAGGTGCATGGTTTGTGCCAAATGTACCATAGGCTCATAAATCATTTTGGACGCACCCGATGGTAAACCTAGGTGACGAGGCTCAAGTGGAAGCTCGATTTAGTCTGTTTGGAGATAGTGCAAATCTTCATGCAAGACAGGTGCACGCTTTGCGCCAAACGTACCACAGGGCCAGAAATCATTTTGGACGCACCCGATGTAACTACTAGGTGCCTTGGGTCATGTGGAATCTCGTTTCGGTCCGTTTGGAGACGATGTTAGTGTCTGTGCAAGATTGGTGCCCGGTTTGCGCCAAACATACCATAGGCTCCGAAATCATTTTGGACGCACCCAATGATACTCCTTGGTGATGAGGCAGAAGTGGTAGCTCGATTAAATCCGTTTGGAGATAGTGCTAATCTTGATGCAAGATAGGAGCACGCTTTGCGTGGAACGTACCAGTGGCTTAGAAATCAATTTGGATGCGCACTTTGTAAATCCTAGGCAACTTGGGTCATGTCGATCCTCGTTTCGGTCCATTTGGTGACTGTGTTAGTGTTTGTGCAAGATAGGTTCACGGTTTACGACGAACGTACCTAGGCTCAGAAATCGTTTTGGACGCACCCAATAGAACTCCATCGTAATGTGGGCCATATGAAATCTCATTTCTATCCATTTGGAGACAGTGTTAGTGTCGGTGCAGGAAAGGTGCATGGTTTGCACCAAACAAAACATAGGCTCGGAAATCATTTTGGATGCACCCAATGGTACTCCTAGGTGACGATGCTTGTTTCATTCCATTTGGAGATAGTGGTAATCTTGATGCAACATAGGTGCTTGATTTGTGCTGAACGTAACAATGGCTCAGAAATCATTTTGGATGCTCTCGATGGAACTCTTAGGTGGGGTCATGTGGAGTCTAGTTTTGGTCCGTTTGGAGGCAGTATTAGTGTCGGTGCAAGATAGGTGCACAGTTTGCACCAAAAGAACCATAGGCTCAGAAATCATTTTGGACGCACCCAATGATACTCCTAGGTAATGAGGCTCAAGTGGAAGCTCGATTTAGTCCGTTTGGAGATAGTGCTAATCTTGACACAAGATAGGTGCACGGTTTGCGCCAAACGTACCATAGGCTCGGAAATTGTTTTGGACACACCCGATGGGACTCCTTGGTGACATGGGCCATGTGGCATCTTGTTTCGGTCCGTTTGGAGACTATGTTAGTGTCGGTGCAAGATAGGTGCATGGTTTGTGCCAAACGTACCATAGGCTCATAAATCATTTTGGATGCAGCCGATGGTAATCCTAGGTGACGAGGCTCAAGTGGAAGCTCGATTCAGTTCGTTTGGAGATAGTGCTAATCTTCACGCAAGATAGGTGCATGCTTTGCACCGAACGTATCACAGGCCCAGAAATCGTTTTGGACGCACCCAATGTAACTACTAGGTAACTTGGGTCACGTGGAATCTCATTTTGGTTCGTTTGGAGACAGTGTTAGTATCGGTGCAAGATAGGTGCATGGTTTGCGCCAAACGTACCATAGGCTCATAAATCATTTGGGATGCACCCAATGATACTCCTAGGTGATGAGGCTCAACTGGAAGCTCGATTCAATCCATTTGGAGATTGTGCCAATCTTAACGCAAGATAGGTGCATGGTTTGCACCGAACGTACCATAGGCTCAGAAATCATTTTGGACGCAACCAATGGAACTCCATCATGACGTGGGCCATATGAAATCTCGTTTCGGTCCGTTTGGAGATAGTGTTAGTGTCGATGCAAGAAAGGTGCATGGTTTGCACCAAATAAAACGTAGGCTCAGATATCATTTTGGACGCACCCAATGGTACTCCTAGGTGGCGATGCTTGTTTCATTCCATTTGGAGATAGTGCCAATCTTGATGCAACATAGGTGCTTGATTTGCGCTGAACGTAACAATGGCTCAGAAATCATTTTGGACGCTCCCGATGGAACTCCTAGGTGGGGTCATGTGGAGTCTAGTTTTGGTCCGTTTGGAGGCAGTATTAGTGTCGGTGCAAGATAGGTGCACAGTTTGCACCAAAAGTACCATGGGCTCCGAAATCATTTTGGACGCACCCAATGATACTCCTAGGTGATGAGGCTCAAGTGGAAGCTCGATTTAGTCCGTTTGGAGATAGTGCTAATCTTGACACAAGATAGGTGCACGGTTTGCGCCAAACGTACCATAGGCCCAGAAATTGTTTTGGACACACCCGATGCTACTCCTTGGTGACATGGGCCATGTGGCATCTTGTTTCGGTCCGTTTGGAGACTATGTTAGTCTCGGTGCAAGATAGGTGTATGGTTTGTGCCAAACGTACCATAGGCTCATAAATCATTTTGGGTGCACCCGATGGTAATCCTAGGTGACGAGGCTCAAGTGGAAGCTCGATTCAGTCCGTTTGGAGATAGTGCTAATCTTCACGCAAGATAGGGGCACGCTTTGCGCCAAACGTACCATAGGCCCAGAAATCATTTTGGATGCACCCGATGTAACTACTAGGTGCCTTGGGTCATGTGGAATCTCGTTTTGGTTCGTTTGGAGACAGTGTTAGTATCGGTGCAAGATAGGTGCATGGTTTGCGCCAAACGTACCATAGGCTGATAAATCATTTTGGATGCACCCAATGATACTCCTAGGTGACGAGGCCCAAGTGGAAGCTCGATTCAATCCATTTGGAGATTGTGCCAATCTTGACGCAAGATAGGTGCATGGTTTGCACCGAACGTACCATAGGCTCAGAAATTGTTTTGGACGCAACCAATGGAACTCCATCGTGACGTGGGCCATATGAAATCTCGTTTCGGTCCGTTTGGAGACTGTTAGTGTCGGTGCAAGAAAGGTGCATGGTTTGCACCAAACAAAACGTAGGCTCAGAAATCATTTTGGATGCACCCAATGGTACTCCTAGGTGGCGATGCTTGTTTCATTCCATTTGGAGATAGTGCTACTCTTGATGCAACATAGGTGCTTGATTTGCACTGAATGTAACAATGGCTCAGAAATCATTTTGGACGCTCCCGATGGAACTCCTAGGTGGGGTCATGTGGAGTCTAGTTTTGGTCCGTTTGGAGGCAATATTAGTGTCGGTGCAAGATAGGTGCACAGTTTGCACCAAAAGTACCATGGGCTCAGAAATCATTTTGGACGCACCCAATGATACTCCTAGGTGATGAGGCTCAAGTGGAAGCTCGATTTAGTCTGTTTGGAGATAGTGCTAATCTTGACACAAGATAGGTGCACGGTTTGCGCCAAACGTACCATAGGCTCAGAAATTGTTTTGGACACACCCGATGGGACTCCTTGGTGACATGGGCCATGTGGCATCTTGTTTCGGTCCGTTTGGAGACTATGTTAGTGTCGGTGCAAGATAGGTGTATGGTTTGTGCCAAACGTACCATAGGCTCATAAATCATTTTGGGTGCACCCGATGGTAATCCTAGGTGACGAGGCTCAAGTGGAAGCTCGATTCAGTCCGTTTGGAGATAGTGCTAATCTTCACGCAAGACAGGGGCACGCTTTGCGCCAAATGTACCATAGGCCCAGAAATCGTTTTGGATGCACCCGATGTAACTACAAGGTGCCTTGGGTCATGTGGAATCTCGTTTCGGTCCGTTTGGTGACGGTGTTAGTGTCCGTGCAAGATTGGTGCCCGGTTTGCGCCAAACATATCGTAGGCTCCGAAATCATTTTGGACGCACCCAATGACACTCCTAGGTGACGAGGCACAACTGGAAGCTCGATTCAATCCGTTTAGAGATAGTGCTAATCTTGATGCAAGATAGGTGCATGCTTTGCGTGGAACGTACCACTGGCTCAGAAATCATTTTGGACGCACCCTTTGTCACTCCTAGGCAACTTGGGTCATGTGGAGCCTCGTTTCGGTCCATCTGGGGACCGTGTTAGTGTTTGTGCAAGATAGGTGCACGGCTTGCGCCGAACGTACCTAGGCTCAGAAATCATTTTGGACGCACACAATGATACTCCATGGTGACGAGGTTCAAGTAGAAGCTCGATTCAGTCCGTTTGGAGATAGTACTAACATTGACGCGAGATAGGTGCACAGTTTGCGTAGAATGTACCATAGCTCAGAAATCGTTTTGGACACACCCAATGAACTCCTTGGTGACACGGGTCATGTGGAATCATGTTTTGCTCCATTTGGATACAGTGTTAGTGTCGGTACAAGTTAGGTGCATGGTTTGCGCCAAACGTACCATAGGCTCAGAAATCGTTTTGGATGCACCCGATGGTACTCCAATGTGACGAGGCTCAAGTGGATTCTCGTTTCATTCCGTTTGGAGATAGTGCTAATGTTGACGGAAGATAGTTGCACGGTTTGCACCAAATGCACCATAGGCTTAAAAATTATTTTGGATGCACCCGATGGTACTCCTAGGTGACGAGGCTCAAGTGGAAGCTCGATTCAGTCCGTTTCGAGATAGTGCTAATCTTCACGCAAGATAGGTGCACGCTTTGCGCCGAACGTACCACAGGCCCACAAATCATTTTGGATGCACTCGATGTAACTACTATGTGACTTGGGTCATGTGGAATCTCGTTTTGGTTCGTTTGGAGACATTGTTAGCGTTGGTGCAAGATAGGTGCGCGGTTTGCGCCAAACGTACTATAGGCTCAGAAATCATTTTGGACGCACATAATGATACTCCAAGGTGACGAGGCTCAAGTGGAAGCTCGATTCAATCAGTTTGGAGATTTTACTAATCTTGACGCAAGATAGGTGCACGATTTGCGCCGAACGTACCATAGGCTCAGAAATCATTTTGGACACACCCAATGGAACTCCTTCGTGACGTGGGCCATATGGAATCTTGTTTCGGTCCATTTGGAGATAGTATTAGTGTCAGTGCAAGAAAGGTGCACTGTTTGCGCCAAACGTACCATAGTCTTAGAAATCATTTTGGACACACCCGATGGGACTCCTTGGTGCGTGGGCCATGTGGCATCTTGTTTCGGTCCGTTTGGAGACTATGTTAGTGTCGATGCAAGAGAGATGCATGGTTTGTGCCAAACGTACCATAGGCTCAGAAATTGTTTTGGACGCAACCAATGATACTCCAAGTTGACGAGGCTCAAGTGGAAGCTCGATTCAATCAGTTTGGAGATTGTACTAATCTTGATGCAAGATAGGTGCACGATTTGCGCCGAACGCACCATAGGCTCAGAAATCATTTTGGACACACCCAATGGAACTCCTTCGTGACATGGGCCACATGGAATCTTGTTTCGGTCCGTTTGGAGATAGTGTTAGTGTCAGTGCAAGAAAGGTGCACGGTTTGCGCCAAACGTACCATAGTCTTAGAAATCATTTTGGACACAGCCGATGGGACTCCTTGGTGACGTGGGCCACGTGGCATCTTGTTTCGGTCCATTTGGAGAGTATGTTAATGTCACTGCAAGATAGGTGCATGGTTTGTGCCAAACGTACCATAGGCACATAAATCGTTTTGGACGCACCTGATGGTAATCCTAGGTGACGAGGCTCAAGTCGAAGCTCGATTCAGTCCGTTTGGAGATAGTGCTAAGCTTCACGCAAGAAGGTGCACGTTTTGCGCCAAACATACCACAGGCCCAGAAATTATTTTGGACGCACCCGATGTAACTACTAGGTGCCTTGGGTCATGTGGAATCTCGTTTCGGTCCATTTTGAGACGGTGTTAGTGTCGTGCAAGATTGGTGCCCGGTTTGCGCCAAACGTACCATAGGCTCCGAAATCATTTTGGACGCACCTAATGATAGTCCTTGGTGATGAGGCAGAAGTGGTAGCTCGATTCAATCCGTTTGGAGATAGTGCTAATCTTGATGCAAGATAGGTGCACGCTTTGCGTGTTATGTACCAGTGGCTTAGAAATCATTTTGGACGCGCACTTTGTAACTCCTAGAAAACTTGGGTCGTGTCGAACCTCATTTGGTCCATTTGGTGACTGTGTTAGTGTTTGTGCAAGATAGGTGCATGGTTTACGACGAACGTACCTAGGCTCAGAAATTGTTTTGGACGCACCCAATGATACTCCATGGTGACGAGGCTCAAGTGGAAGCTCGATTCAGTCCGTTTGGAGATAGTGCTAACATTGACGCGAGATAGGTGCACAGTTTGCGCCGAACGTACCATAGCTCAAAAATTGTTTTGGACGCACCCAATGGAACTCCTCGGTGACGTGGGTCATGTGGAATCTTGTTTTGCTACCAATGATACTCCATGGTGATGAGGCTCAAGTGGAAGCTCGATTCAATCAGTTTGGAGATTGTACTAATCTTGACGCAAGATAGGTGCACGATTTACGCCGAATGTACCATAGGCTCAGAAATCATTTTGGAAGCACCCAATGGTACTCCTAGCTGACGAGGCTCAAGTGGATGCTCGTTTCATTCCGTTTGGAGATAGTGCTAATCTTGACACAACATAGCTGCTTGATTTGCACCGAACATAACAATGGCTCAGAAATTGTTTTGGACGCACCCGAGGAACTCCTAGGTTAGGTCATGTGGAGTCTAGTTTTGATCCATTTGGAGACAGTGTTAGTGTCGTTGCAAGATGGGGGTAATGTTTGCATCAAACATATCATAGGCTCAGAAATCATTTTGGACGCCCCCGATGGTACTCATAGGTGACGAGGCTTAAGTGGAAGCTCGATTTAGTCTGTTCGAAGATAGTTCTAATCTTGATGCAAGATAGGTGCATGCTTTGAACCAAACATACCACTAGCTAAGAAATGTTTTGGATGCACCCGATGTAACTCCTTGGTGACTTGGCTCATGTGGAATCTTATTTCGGTCCGTTTGGGGACAGTGTTAGTGTCTATGCAAAATAGGAGCATGGTTTGTGCCAAACGTACCATAGGCTCAGAAATCATTTTGGAAGCACCCAATGATACTCCTTGGTGACGAGGCACAAGTGGAAGCCTGATTCAATCCATTTGGAGATAGTGCTAATCTTGATGCAAGATAGGTGCACGCTTTGCGTGGAATGTACCACTGGCTCAGAAATCGTTTTGGACGCACCCAATGGAACTCCTTGTGACGTGGGTCATGTGGAATCTCGTTTTGCTCCATTTGGATACAGTGTTAGTGTCGGTACAAGATAGGTGCATGGTTTGCGCCAAACATACCGTAGGCTTAGAAATCATTTTGGACGCACCCGATGGTACTCCAATGTGACGAGGCTCAAGTGGATTCTCGTTTCATTCCGTTTGGAGATAGTGTTAATCTTGATGGAAGATAGTTGCAGGGTTTGCGCCAAATGCACCATAGGCTCAAAAATTATTTTGGATGCACTCAACGGTACTCCTAGGTGACGAGGCTCAAGTAGAAGCTCGATTCAGTCCGTTTCGAGATAGTGCTAATCTTCACGCAAGATAGGTGCACGCTTTGCGCCGTACCACAGGCCCACAAATTGTTTTGGATGCACGCGATGTAACTACTAGGTGACTTGGGTCATGTGGAATCTTGTTTCGGTTCGTTTGGAGACAGTGTTAGTGTTGGTGCAAGATAGGTGCACGGTTTGCGCCAAACATACCATAGGCTCAGAAATCATTTTGGATGCACCCAATGATACTCCAAGGTGACGAGGCTCAAGTGGAAGCTCGATTCAATCAGTTTGGAGATTGTAATAATCTTGACGCAAGATAGGTGCACGATTTACGCCGAACGTACCATAGGATTAGAAATCATTTTGGAAGCACCCAATGGTACTCCTAGCTGACGAGGCTCAAGTGGATGCTCGTTTCATTCCATTTGGAGATAGTGCTAATCTTGACACAACATAGCTGCTTGATTTGCGCTGAACATAACAATGGCTCAGAAATCGTTTTGGACGCACCCGAGGAACTCCTAGGTGGGGTCATGTGGAGTCTAGTTTTGATCCATTTGGACACAGTGTTAGTGTCATTGCAAGATAGGTGCAATGTTTGCGTCAAACATTTCATAGGCTCAGAAATCATTTTGGACGCGCCCAATGGTACTCATAGGTGACGAGGCTCAAGTGGAAGCTCGATTCAGTCTGTTCAGAGATAGTTCCAATCTTGATGCAAGATAGGTGCATGCTTTGTGCCAAACGTACCACTGGCTAAGAAATGTTTTGGATGCACCCGATGTAACTCCTTGGTGACTTGGGTCATGTGGAATCTCATTTCGGTCCATTTGGGGACAGTTATAGTGTCTATGCAAAATAGGAGCATGGTTTGCGCCAAACGTACCATAGGCTCAGAAATCGTTTTGGATGCACCCAATGATACTCCATGGTGATGAGGCTCAAGTGGAAACTCGATTCAGTCTGTTTGGAGATAGTGCTAACATTGACGCGAGATAGGTACACGGTTTGCACTGAAAGTACCACAGGCTCCGAAATTGTTTTGAACGCACCCGATGTAACTACTTGGTGACTTGGGTCGTGTGGAATCTCATTTCGGTCCATTTGGAGGCAGTATTAGCATCGGTGCAACATAGGTGCAAAGTTTGCGACAAAAGTACCATAGGCTCAGAAATCATTTTGGATGCACCCAATGATACTCCTAGGTGATGAGGCTCAAGTGAAAGCTCGATTCAGTCTATTTGGAGACAGTGCTAATCTTGACGCAAGATAGGTGCATAGTTTGCACCGAATGTACCATAGGCTCAAAAATCATTTTGGACACACCCGATGGGACTCCTTGGTGACGTGGGCCATGTGGCATCTTGTTTCGGTCCATTTGGAGACTATGTTAGTGTCGGTGCAAGATAGGTGTATGGTTTGCGTCAAACATACTATAGGCTCATACGTTTTGGATGCACTCGATGGTACTCCTAGGTGACGAGGCTCAAGTGGAAGCTCAATTTAGTCCTTTAGAGATAGTGCTAATCTTCATGCAAGATAGGTGCACGCTTTGCGCTGAATGTACCAGAGGCCTAGAAATCATTTTGGACGCACTCGATGTAACTACTAGGAGGCTTGGGTGATGTGGAATCTTGTTTCGGTCTGTTTGGAGACAGTGTTAGTGTCGGTGCAAGATAGGTGCATGGTTTGCGCTAAACATACCATAGTCTCTGAAATCATTTTGGACACACCTAATGATACTCCTTGGTGACGAGGCACAAGTGGAAGCTCAATTCAATCTGTTTGGAGATAGTGCTAATCTTGATGCAAGATAGGTGCACGCTTTGCGCGGAACATACCATTGGCTCAGAAATCATTTTGGATGCACCCGTTTTAACTCATAGGCAACTTGGGTCATGTGGAACCTCGTTTCGGTCCATTTGGGGATTGTGTTGGTGTCTGTGCTAGATTGGTGCACGGTTTGCGACGAACGTACCATAGGCTCATAAATCGTTTTGGGCGCACCCAATGATACTCCACAGCGACGAGGCTCAAGTGGAAGCTCGATCAATCAGTTTGGAGATTGTACTAATCTTGACGCAAGATAGGTGCATGATTTGCGCTGAACATACCATAGGCTCAGAAATCATTTTGGACACACCCAATGGAACTCCTTCATGACGTGGGACATATGGAATCTTGTTTCGCTCCGTTTGGAGATAGTGTTAGTGTTAGTGCAAGAAAGGTGCACGGTTTGCGCCGAACGTACCATAGTCTTAGAAATCGTTTTGTACACACCCGATGGGACTCCTTGGTGACGTGGGCCATGTGGCATCTTGTTTCGATCCGTTTGGAGACTATGTTAGTGTCGATGCAAGATAGGTGCATGGTTTGTGTCAAACATACCATAGGCTCGTAAATCGTTTTGGACGCACCTGATGGTAATCCTAGGAGACGAGGCTCAAGTGGAAGCTCGATTAAGTCCGTTTGGAGATAGTGCTAATCTTCACGCAAGACAGGTGCATGCTTTGCGCCGAAGGTACCACAGTTCCAGAAATCATTTTGGACGCACCCAATGTAACTACTAGGTGCCTTGGGTTATGTGGAATCTCATTTTGGTCCGTTTGAAGATAGTGTTAGTGTCGGTGCAAGATTGGTGTCCAGTTTGCGCCAAACGTACCATAGGCTCTTAAATCATTTTGGACGCACCCAATGATACTCCTTGGTGACGAGGGACAAGTGGAAGCCTGATTCAACCCGTTTGGAGATAGTGCTAATCTTGATGCAAGATAGGTGCACGCTTTACGTGGAACGTACCACTGGCTCAGAAATCATTTTGGACACACCCTTTGTAACTCCTAGGCAACTTGGGCCGTGTGGAACCATTTCGATCCATTTGGGGGACTGTGTTAGTGTGTGCAAGATAGGTGCACGGATTGCGACGATCGTACCTATTCTCTAAAATCGTTTTGGACGCACCCAATGATACTCCACCATGACGAGGCTCAAGTGGAAGCACGATTAAATCCGTCTAGAGGTAGTGCTAACATTGACGCGAGATAGGTGCACAGTTTGTGCTGAACATAACATAGCTCAGAAATCATTTTGGACGCACCCAATGGAACACCTTGGTGACGTGGGTCATGTGGAATCTCATTTCACTCCATTTGGATATAGTGTTAGTGTCGGTACAAGATAGGTGCGTGGTTTGCACCAAATGTACCATAGGCTCAGAAATCGTTTGGACATAGTGCTAATCTTCACGCAAGATAGGTGCACGCTTTGCGCCGAACGTACCATAGGCCCACAAATCGTTTTGGATGCACTCGTTGTAACTACTAGGTGACTTGGGTCATGTGGAATCTCGTTTCGGTTCGTTTAGAGACAGTGTTAGTGTTGATGCAAGATAAGTGCATCGTTTGCGCCTAACGTACCATAGGCTCAGAAATCGTTTTGGACGCACCCAATGATACTCCTAGCTGGCGAGGCTCAAGTGGAAGCTCGATTCAATCCGTTGGAGATTATACTAATCTTGACGCAAGATAGGTGCACGATTTGTGCCGAGGGTACCATAGGCTCAGAAATCATTTTGGACGCACCCAATGGAACTCCTTCGTGACGTGGGCCATATGGAATCTTGTTTTGGTCCGTTTGGATACTGTGTTAGTGTCGGTGCAAGATATGTGCATGGTTTGCGCCAAACGTACCATAGGCTCAGAAATAATTTTTGATGCTCCCGATGGTACTCCTATGTGACGAGGCTCAAGTGGATGCTCGTTTCATTCTGTTTGGAGATAGTGCTAACCTTGACAGAAGATAGTTGCACGGTTTGCGCCAAATGCACCATAGGCTCAAAAATCATTTTGGATGCACTCGATGTAACTACTAGGCGACTTGGGTCTTGTGGAATCTCGTTATTTTCGTTTGGAGACTATGTTAGTGTTGGTGCAAGATAGGTGCATGGCTTGCGCCAAATGTACCATTAGCACAGAAATCATTTTGGACGTGCCCAATGATACTCCTAGCTGACGAGGCTCAAGTGGAAGCTCGATTCAATCCGTTTGGAGATTGTGCTCATCTTGACGCAAGATAGGTGCACAGTTTGCCCCGAACGAACCATAGGCTCATAAATCATTTTGGACGCACCCAATGGAACTATTTCGTGACATGGGCCATATGGAATCTTGTTTCGGTCCGTTTGGAGACAGTGTTAGTGTCGGTGTAAGAAAGGTGCATGGTTTGCGCCAAACAAACCATAGGCTCAGAAATCATTTTGGACGCACCCAGTGGTACTCCTTTGTGACGAGGCTCAAGTGGGTGCTCGTTTCAGTCCATTTGGAGATAGTACTAATCTTGAGCAACATAGGTGCTTGATTTGCGCCGAATGTAACAATGGCTCAGAAATCATTTTGAACGCACCCGATGGAACTCCTAGGTGGGGTCATGTGGAGTCTAGTTTTGGTCCATTTCGAGATAGTGTTAGTGTCGGTGCAAGATAGGTGCACTGTTTGTGCCAAACGTATCATAGGCTCAGAAATCGTTTTGGATGCCCCCGATGGTACTCCTAGGTGACAAGGCTCAAATGGAAGCTCGATTTAGTCTATTTGGAGAGTTCTAATCTTGATGCAAGATAGGTGCATGCTTTGCGCCTAACGTACCACTGGCTCAGAAATCGTTTTGGATGACCCCGATGGTACTCCTAGGTGACAAGGCTCAAGTGGAAGCTCAATTCAGTCTATTTGGAGATAGTTCTAATCTTGATGCAAGATAGGTGCACGCTTTGCGCCTAACGTTCCACTGGCTCATAAATCGTTTTGGATGCCCCCGATGGTACTCCTAGGTGACGAGGCTCAAGTGGAAGCTCGATTCAGTCTATTTGGATATAGTTCTAATCTTGATGCAAGATAGGTGCACGCTTTGCGCCGAACGTACCACTGGCTCAGAAATTGTTTTGGACGCACCCGATGTAACTACTAGGTGACTTGGGTCGTGTGGAGTCTTGTTGCGGTCTGTTTGGAGGTAGTATTAGTGTCGGTGAAAGATAGGTGCACGATTTGCGCGAAAAGTACCATAGGCTCAGGAATTATTTTGGATGCACCCAATAATACTCCTAAGTGATGGGGCTCAAGTGGAAGCTCAATTCAGTTTGTTTGGAGATAGTGCCAATCTTGACGCAAGATAGGTGCACGGTTTGCGCCGAACGTACCATAGCCTTAGAAATCGTTTTGGACACACCTGATGGGACTCCTTGGTGACGTGGGCCATGTGGCATCTTGTTTCGGTCTGTTTGGAGACTATGTTAGTGTCGGTGCAAGATAGGTGCATGGTTTGCGCCAAACGGACTATACGCTCATAAATCGTTTTGGACGCACTCGATGGTACTCCTAGGTGACGAGGCTCAAGTGGAAGCTCGATTCAGTCCGTTTAGAGATAGTGCTAATCTTCGCACAAGATAGGTGCATGCTTTGCGCCGAACGTACCACAGGCCTAGAAATCATTTTGGGCACACTCGATGTAACTACTAGGTGCCTTGGGTGATGTTGAATCTTATTTCGGTCCATTTTGAGACAGTGTTAGTGTCAGTGCAAGATAGGTGCACAGTTTGCGCCAAACATACCTTAGTCTTTGAAATCATACTTTGCGCCGAACATACCATAGGCTCAAAAATCATTTTGGACGCACCTGACGGAGCTCCTAGGTGATGGGGGTCATCTAGAATCTCGTTTTGGTTCGTTTGGAGACAGTGTCAGTGTTGGTGCAAGATAGGTGAACGATTTACGCCTAACATACCATAGGCTGAGAAATCATTTTGGACACACCCGATGGAACCTCTAGGTGACGAGGCTCAAGTGGAAGCTTGATTTAGTCCGTTTGTAGATAGTGCTAATATTGACACAAGATAGGTGCACATTTTGCGCTGAACATACCACGGGCTCAAAAATCATTTTGGACACACTCGATGAAACTCCTAGGGGACGTGGGTCATGTGGAATCTTGTTTTGGTCCATTTGGAGACAGTGTTTGTGTCGGTGCACTATTTGCGCCAAACGTATCATAGGCTTAGAATCGTTTTGGATGCCCGTGATGGTACTCCTAGGTGATGGGGCTCAAGTGGAAGCTCGATTCAGTTCATTTGGAGATAGTGCTAATCTTGATGCAAGATGGATGCATGGTTTTGGTCGAACGTACCACAGGCTCAAAAATTATCTTGGATCCACCTGACGGAACTCCTAGGTGACGTGGGTCATGTGGAATCTATTTTTGGTCCGATTGGAGATAGTGCAAATCATCGCGCAAGATATGTGCACGCTTTGCACTGAATGTATGTGGGCTCAGAAATTGTTTTGGACGCACCCAGTGTAACTACTAGGTGACTTGGGTCATGTGGAATTTTGTTTCGGTCCGTTTGGAGACAACGTTATTGTCAGTGCAAGATAGGTGTATAGTTTGCGCCAAACATACCATAGGCTCAGAAATCATTTTTGGATGCTGCCATAGGCTCAGAAATCATTTTGGACGCACCCGATGGTACCCTTAGGTGACGAGGCTCAAGTTGATGCTCGTTTCGTTCTATGTGGAGATAGTGCTAAACTTGACGCAAGATAGGTGCACGATTTGCGCCGCACGAACCATGGGCTTAGAAATCATTTTGGACACACCTAATGGAACTCCTTAGTGACGTGGGTCATGTGGAATCTTGTTCTGGTCCATTTGGATAGGGTGTTAATGTCGGTGCAAGATAGGTGCATGGTTTGTGGCAAACGTACCATCGGCTCAGAAATCATTTTGGACGCACCCGATGGTACTCCTAGATGACGGGCTCAAGTGGAAGCTTGATTCAGTCCGTTTGGAGAAAGTGCTATTCTTGACGCAAGTAGGTGCAAGCTTTGCGCCGAACGTACCATAGCCTCAAAAATCATTTTAGACGCACCTGATGTAACTAATAGGTGACCTGGGTCATGTGGATCTCGTTTCGGTCCGTGTGGACATAGTGTTAGTGTCGGTGCAAGATAGGTGCATGGTTTGCGCCAAACGTACCATAGGCACAGAAATAGTTTTGGACGCACCCAATGATACTCCTAGGTGATGAGGCCCAAGTGGAAGCTCGATTCTGTCCGTTTGGAGATAGTGCAAATGTTGACGTAGATAGGTGCACGGCTTGCTCCGAACGTACCATAGGCTCAGAAATCATTTTGGACGCACCAGATTGTACCCCTCGCTGACAAGGCTCAAGTGGATGCTCGTTTCATTTCGTATGGAGATAGTACTAATCTTGACGCAAGGTAGGTGCACGATTTGTGTCGAACGTACCACAGGCTCAGAAATCATTTTGGATGCACCCGATGGTACTCCTACGTGATGAGGCTCAAGTGGAAGCTCGATTTTATCCATTTAGAGAGTGCTAATCTTGACGCAAGATTGGTGCACGGTTTAGGCCAAACGTACCATGGCTCAGAAATCGTTTTGGTGGCACACAATGATACGCCTAGGTGGCGAGGCTCAAGTGGAAGCTTGATTCAGTCCGTTTGGAGATAGTGCTAGCTTTTGACGCAAGATAGGTGCACGGTTTGCACCGAACGTACCATAGGTTCAGAATCATTTTAGATGCACCCAATGTAACTACTAGGTGACTTGAGTCGTATGGAATCTCATTTCAGTCTGTGTGGAGGCAGTGTTAGTGTCAACACAAGATAGGTGCATGGTTTATGCCAAATGTACCATAGGCTCCGAAATCGTTTTGGACACACTCGATGGTACTCCTGGTGACGAGGCTCAAGTGGAAGCTCAATTCAGTCTGTTTGGAGATAGTGCTAATCTTGAACCAAGATAGGTGCACTGTTTGCACTGAACGTACCATAGGCCGCAAAAATCATTTTGGATGCACCCGATGGAACCCCTTGGCGACGTGGGTCATGTGGAATCTCATTTCGGTCCATTTGGATATTTGGATGCACCCGATGGTACTGCTAGGTGACGAGGCTCAAGTGAATGCTCGTTTCATTCCATTTGGAGATAGTGCTAATCTTGACGCAAGATAGGTGCACGATTTGCGCCGAACTTACCATAGGCTGATAAATCATTTTGGACGCAGCCGATAAAACTCCTACGTGACGTGGGTCATGTGGAATCTTGCTTTGGTCGATTTGGGGACAGTGTTAGTGTCAGTGCAAAATAGGTGCACGGTTTGCGCCAAACGTACCATAGGCTCAGAATCATTTTGGACGCCCGTGATGGTACTCCTAGGTGATGAGGTTCAAGTGGAAGCTCGATTCAGTCCATTTGGAGATAGTGCTAATCTTGATGCAAGATGGATGCACGGTTTGCGTCGAACGTACCGCTGGTTCAGAAATCGTTTTGAACACAACCAATGGAACTCCTAGGAGACGAGGGTCATGTGGAATCTTGTTTCGGTCCGTTTGGAGATTGTGTTAGTGTCGGTGCAAGATAGGTGCATGGTTTGTGCCAAACATACCATCGGCTTAGAAATCATTTTGGACACACCCAATGGTACTCCTATGTGACGAGGCTCAAGTGGAAGCTGGATTCAGTCCGTTTCGAGATAGTGCTAATCTTGTTGCAAGATATCTGCATGGTTTGCGCCGAACATACCATAGGCTCAAAAATCATTTTGGACACACCTGATGGAACACCTTGGTAACGTGGGTCATGTGGAATCTCATTTAAGTCCATTTGGATACAATGTTAGTGTCGGTAGAAGATAGGTGCATGGTTTGCGCCAAACGTACCATAGTCTAAGAAATCGTTTTGGACGCACCCGATGGTACTCCTAGGTGACGAGGCTCAAGTGGATGCTCGTTTTATTCCATTTAGAGATAGGTGCATGGTTTGCGCCAAACGTACCATAGACTCAGAAGATAGGTGTATGGTTTTGCCAAACGTACTATAGACTCTGAAATCGTTTTGGACACACCCGATGCTACTCCCAGGTGACTTGGGTCATGCGGAACCTCGTTTCGGTCCGTTTAGATAAAGTGTTAGTGTCGGTGCAAGAAAGGTGCATGGTTTGGGCCAAATGCACCATACGCTCAGAAATCATTTTGGACGTACCCGATGGAACTCCTTGGTGATGTGAGTCATGTGGAATCTCATTTCGGTCCATTTGGATAAAGTGTTAGTGTCGGTGCAAGATAGGTGCATGGTTTGCGCCAAATTTACCATAGGTTCAGAAATCATTTTTGACACACCCGATGGTACTCCTCGATGATAAGGCTCAAGTGGATGCTTGTTTCGTTTCATTTGGAGATAGTGCTAATCTTGACGCAAGACAGGTGCATGATTTTTGCGCCGAACGTACCATAGGCTCAGCAATAATTTTGGACGCACCCGATGGAATTCCTAGGTAACTTGGGTCGTGTGGAATCTTGTTTCGGTCCGTGTGGAGATAGTGTTAGTGTCGGTGGAAGGTAGGTGCACGGTTTGCGCCAAACGTACCACAGGCTAAGAAATTGTTTTGGATACACCTGATGGTACTCCTAGGTGACGAGGCTCAAGTGGAAGCTCGATTTAGTCCATTTGAAGATAGTGCTAATCTTGATGCAAGATAGGTGCACGGATTGCGCCGAACGTACCATAGGCTCAGAAATCGTTTTGGACACAACTGATGTTACTACTAGGTGACTTGGGTCATGTCGAATCTTGTTTCGGTACGTGTGGATATAGTGTTAGTATCGGTGTAAGATAGGTGCACGGTTTGCGCCAAATGTACTATAGGCTCAAAAATCATTTTGGATACACCTGATGGTACTCCTAGGTGACAAGGCTCAAGTGGAAGCTCGATTTAGTCCATTTAAAGATTGTGCTAATCTTGACGCAAGATAGGTGCACGGTTTGCGTCGAACGTACCATAGGCTCAGAAATCAATTTGGACGCACCCGGTGGTACTCCTATGTGATGAGGCTCAAGTGGATGCTCATTTTATTCCGTGTGGAGATAGTGCTAATCATGATGCAATATAGGTGTGTGCTTTGCACCGAGCATACCATAGGCTCAGAAATTGTTTTGGATGCACCTGATGTAACTCCTAGGTGACTTGGGTCCTGTTGAATTTCATTTCGGTCCGTTTGGATATAGTGTTGGTGTCTGTGCAAGATAGGTGCATAGTTTGGGCCGAACGTACCATAGGCTCAGAAATCATTTTGGATGCACTAGATGGAACTCCTTGGTGACGTGGGTCATGTGGAATGTCATTTCGGTCCATTTGGAAACAGTGTTAGTGTCGGTGCAAGATAGGTGCATGGTTTGGGCCAAACGTACGATAGGCTCAGAAATCATTTTGGACGCACCCGATGGAACTCCTAGGTGACGTGGGTAATGTGGAATCTCATTTTGGTCTATTTGGAAACGGTGCTAGTGTCAGTGCAAGATAGGTGCATGGTTTGTGCCAAATGTACCATGGGCTTAGAAATCATTTTGGACACACTCCATGGTACTCCTAGGTGACGAGGCTTAACTGCAAGCTCAATTTAGTCTGTTTGGAGACAGTGCTATTGTCAGTGCAAGATAGGTGCATGGTTTGCGCCAAACGTACCATAGGCTCAGAAATCATTTTGGACGCACCCGATGGTACTCCTATGTGACAAGGCTCAAGTGGATGCTCGTTTCATTCCGTTTGGAGATAGTGCTAATCTTGACGCAAGATTGGGGCACACTTTGCGTCGAGCGTACCATAGGCTTAGAAATCGTTTTGGACGCACCCGATGTAACTCCTAGCCGACTTGGGTCATGTGGAATCTCATTTCGGTCTGTTTGGATATAGTATTAGTGTAGGTCAAGATAGGTGCATGGTTTGAGCCAAACATACCATAGGCTTAGAAATCATTTTGGACAGACCCGATGGAACTCCTTGGTGACGTCGGTCATGTGGAATCTCATTTTGGTCTATTTGGATATAGTGTTAGTGTCGGTGCAAGATAGGTGCATGGATTGTGCAAAACGTGCCATAGGCTTAGAAATCATTTTGGACGCACCTAATGATACTCCTAGGTGACGATGCTCAAGTGGAAGCTCGTTTCAGTCCGTTTAGAGATAGTGCTAATCTTGACGCAAGATAGGTGCATGGTTTGATCCAAATGTACCATAGGCTCAGAAATCGTTTTGGATACACCCAATGGTACTCCTAGGTGACGAGGCTCAAGTGGAAGCTTGATTCAGTCCGTTTGCAGATAGTGCTAATCTTGATGCAAGATAGGTGCATGGCTGCGCCGAACATACCATAGGCTCAAAAATCATTTTGGATGCACCCGATGGTACTCCTATGTGACGAGTCTCAATTGGAAGCTCGATTCTATTCGTTGGAAGATAATGCTAATGTTGACGCAAGATAGGTGCACCTGATGGAACTCCTTGGTGACATGGGTCATGTGGAATCTCATTTTGGTCCATTTGGATATAGTGTTAGTGTCGGTGGAAGATAGGTGCATGGTTTATGCCAAACATACCATAGGCTCAAAAATCATTTTGGACGCACCTGATGGTACTCCTAGGCGACGAGGCTCAAGTGGATGCTCGTTTCATTCCATCTAGAGATAGTGCTAATCTTGACGCAAGATAGGTGCACGATTTGTACCGAATGTGCCACATGCTCAGAAATCATTTTGGATGCACCCGATGGTACTCCTAGGTGACGAGGCTCAAGTGGAAGCTCGAGGGATTTCATTTGGAGATACTGCTAATCTTGATGAAAGATAGGTGCATGATTTGTGCCGAACATACGACAGGCTTAGAAATCATTTTGGACGCACCTGATGCAACTCCTAGGTGATGAGGCTCAAGTGGAAGCTCAAGGCAATCTGTTTGGAGATAGTGCTAATCTTGACGCAAGATAGGTGCACGCTTTGCACCGAATGTACCATAGGCTTAGAAATCATTTTGGACACATCTAATGGAACTCCATGGTGACTTGGGTCATGTGGAATCTCGTTAAGGTCCATTTGGAGACAGTGTTACTGTCGGTGCAAGATAGGTGCACGGTTTGCGCCAAACGTACCACAGGCTTAGAAATCATTTTGAACACCCCCAATTATACTGCTAGGTGACGAGGCTCAAGTGGAAGCTTGACTCAGTCCGTTTGAAGATAGTGCTAATCATGACGCAAGATAGGGACACGCTTTGCGCCAAGCGTACCATAGGCTCAGAAATCATTTTGGACGCACCCGATGTAACTCCTAGCCGACTTGGGTCATGTGGAATCTCGTGTCAGTCCATTTGGATATAGTGTTAGTATCGGTGCAAGATAGCTGCATGGTTTGTGCCAAACGTGCCATAGGCTCAGAAATCATTTTGGATGCACCCGATGGTACTGCTAGGTGACGAGGCTCAAGTGGATGCTTGTTTCGTTCCGTTTGGAGACAGTGCTAATCTTGACGCAAGATAGGTGCAAAGTTTGCACCAAATGTACCATAGGCTCAGAAATCGTTTTGGACACACTCGAATGGTACTCCTAGGTGACGCGGCTCAAGTGGAAGCTCGATTCAGTCCATTTGGAGAAGTGCTAATCTTGACGCAAGATAGGTGCACGCTTTGCGTCGAATGTACCATAGGCTTAGAAATCATTTTAGATGCACGTGATGTAACTATTAGGTGACTTGGGTCATGTGGAATCTTGTTTCGGTCCGTGTGGAGAAAGTGTTAGTGTCGGTGCAAGATAGGTGCACGGTTTGCGCCAAATGTACCGTAGGCTCAGAAATCATTTTGGACGCACCCAATGATACTCCTGGGTGACGTGGCTCAAGTGAAAGCTCAATTTAGTCCATTTGGAGATAGTGCTAAACTTGATGCAAGATAGGTGCACAGCTTGCGCTGAATGTACCATAGGCTCAGAAATTATTTTGGACGCACCCGATGGTACTCCTTGGTGACGAGGCTCAAGTGGAAGCTCGATTTAGTCCATTTAGAGAGAGTGCTAATCATGATGCAAGATAGGTGCACGGTTTGCGCCGAACGTATCGTAGGCTCAGAAATCATATTGGACGCAACCGATGTAACTACTAGGTGACTTGGGTCATGTGGAATCTCATTTCGGTCTATTTAGAGATTATGTTAGTGTTGGTGAAAGATAGGTGCACGGTTTGCGCCAAACGTACCATAAGCTTAGAAATCATTTCGGACGCCCCCAATGATACTCCTAGGTGACGAGGCTCAAGTGGAAGCTCGATTCAGTCCCTTTGGCGATAGTGCTAATCATGACGCAAGATAGGTGCACGGTTTGCGCCGAACATACCATAGCCTCAGAAATTGTTTTGACGCAGCCGATGTTACTACTAGGTGACTTGGGTCATGTTGAATCTAGTTTCGGTCCGTGTGGAGATAGTGTTAGTGTCGGCGCAAGATAGGTGCACGGTTTGCGCCAAATGTACCATAGGCACATAAATCGTTTTGTATACACCCGATGGTACTCCTAGGTGACGAGGCTCAAGTGGAAGCTCGATTCAGTCCATTTGAAGATAGTGCTAATCTTGACGCAAGATAGGTGCTTGGTTTGCGCTGAACGTACCATAGGCTCAGAAATCATTTTGGACTTACTCGATGTTACTCCTATGTGACGAGGCTCAAGTGGAAGCTCGATTCAGTTCATTTGGAGATAATGCTAATGTTGATGCAAGATAGGTGCACTTGATGGAACTCCTTGGTGACGTGGGTTATGTGAAATCTTGTTTCGGTCCATTTGGATATAGTGTCAGTGTCGATGCAAGATAGGTGCATGGTTTGCGCCAAACGTACCATAGGCTCAGAAATTGTTTTGGACGCACCCGATTGTACTCCTAGTTAACGAGACTCAAGTGGATGCTCATTTCATTCCAATTGGAGATAGTGCTAATCTTGACACAAGATAGGTGCATGATTTGCGTCGAACGTTCCACAGGCTCAGAAATAATTTTGGATGCACCCGATAGAACTCCTAGGTGATGAGGCTCAAGTGGAAGCTTGAGTCAATTCGTTTGGAGATACTGCTATTCTTGATGGAAGATAGGTGCACGATTTGAGCCAATGGTACAACAGGCTTAGAAATTATTTTGGACGCACCCGATGGTACTACTTGCTGACAAGGCTCAAGTGGAAGCTCAATTGAGTCTATTTGGAGATAATGCTAATCTTGACGCAAGATAGGTGCACGGTTTGTGCCGAACGTACCATAGGCTCAGAAATCATTTTGGACGCACCAGATGGTACCCCTAGGTGACAAGGCTCAAGTGGATGCTCGTTTCATTCCGTATGGAGATAGTGCTAATCTTGACGCAAGATAGGTGCATGATTTGCGTCGAACGTTCCACAGGCTCAGAAATAATTATGGATGCACCCGATAGAACTCCTAGGTGATGAGGCTCAAGTGGAAGCTTGAGTCAATTCGTTTGGAGATACTGCTATTCTTGATGGAAGATAGGTGCACGATTTGAGCCAATGGTACAACAGGCTTAGAAATTATTTTGGACGCACCCGATGGTACTACTTGCTGACGAGGCTCAAGTGGAAGCTCAATTGAGTCTATTTGGAGATAATGCTAATCTTGACGCAAGATAGGTGCACGGTTTGTGCCGAACGTACCATAGGCTCAGAAATCATTTTGGACGCACCAGATGGTACCCCTAGGTGACAAGGCTCAAGTGGATGCTCGTTTCATTCCGTATGGAGATAGTGCTAATCTTGACGCAAGATAGGTGCACGGTTTGTGCCGAATGTACCATAGGCTCAGAAATCATTTTGGTCCACCCGATGGAACTCTTTGGTGATGTGTGCCTTGTGGAATCTTGTTTTGGTCCATTTGGAGACAATGTTAGTGTCAGTGCAAGATAGGTGCACGGTTTGTGCCAAATGTACCATAGGCTCACAAATCATTTTGGATGCACCCATTCGAACTCCAAGGTGACGTGGGTCATGTGGAATTTTGTTTCGGTCCATTTGGAGATAGTGTTAGTGCCGGTGTAAGATAGGTGCTAGGTTTGCGCCAAACGTACCATAGGCTTAGAAATCATTTTGGATGCCTACTACTCCTAGCTGACGTGGCTCAAGTGGAAACTTAACTCAGTCTGTTTGGAGATAGCGATAATCTTGACGCAAGATGGATGCACAGTTTGCGTCGAACGTACCGTAGGCTCCGAAATAATTTTGGACGCACCCGATGGAACTCCTACAAGACGTGGGTCATGTGGAATCTCGTTTTGGTCCGTTTGGAGGTCGTGTTACTGTCAGTGCAAAATAGGTGCATGGTTTGCGCCAAACGTCCCATCATCTCAGAAATCATTTTGGACACACCCGATGGTACTCCTAGGAGATGAGGCTCAAGTGGAAGCTTGATTCAGTCTGTTTGAAGATAGTGCTAATATTGATGCAAGATAGGTGCACACTTTGCGCCAAACGTACAGCAGGCTCAGAAATCTTTTTGGATGCAACCGATGGAACTCTTAGGAGACGTAGGTCATGTGGAATCTCATTTTGGTCCATTAGAAGATAGTGTTAATGTCAGGGCAAGATAGGTGCACGGTTTGCGCCAAACGTACCATGGGCTCAGAATCGTTTTGGATGCCCGCAATGGTACTCCTAAATGACGAGGCTCAAGTGGAAGCTCGATTCTGTCCGTTTGGAGATAGTGCTAATCTTGACGCAAGATGGATGCACAGTTTGCGTCGAACGTACCGTAGGCTCCGAAATAATTTTGGACGCACCCGATGGAACTCCTACGAGATGTGGGTCATGTGGAATCTCGTTTTGGTCCGTTTGGAGGTTGTGTTACTATCAGTGCAAAATAGGTGCCCGATTTGTGCCAAACGTCCCGTCATCTCAGAAATCATTTTGGACACACCCGATGGTACTCCTAGGAGATGAGGCTCAAGTGGAAGCTTGATTCAGTCTGTTTGGAGATAGTGCTAATATTGATGCAAGATTGGTGCACACTTTGCGCCAAACGTAGAGCAAGGTCAGAAATCTTTTTGGATGCAACTGATGGAACTATTAGGAGACGTAGGTCATGTGGAATCTCGTTTTGGTCCATTTGAAGATAGTGTTAATGTCAGTGCAAGATAGGTGCACGGTTTGCGCCAAATGTACCATGGGCTCAGAATCTTTTTGGATGCCCACAATGGTACTCCTAAATGACGAGGCTCAAGTGGAAGCTCGATTCCGTCCGTTTGGAGATAGTGCTAATCTTGACGCAAGATGGATGGATGGTTTGCTTTGAACGTACCGTAGGCTCAGAAATTGTTTTGGACACACCCGATGGAACTCCTAGGAGACATGGGTCATGTGGAATCTTATTTCGGTCCGTTTGGAGATTGTGTTAGTGTCGGTGCAAGATAGGTACACGGTTTGCGCCAAACGTCCCATCGGCTCAGAAATCGTTGTGGACACACCCGATTACTCCTAGGTGACGAGGCTCAAGTGGAAGCCCGATTTAGTCCGTTTGGAGATAGTGCTAATCTTGACGCAAGATAGGTGCATCGTTTGCGCCGAATGTACCATAGGCTAAGAAATTATTTTAGATGCACCAGATGCAACTCCTTGGTGACTTGGGTCATGTGGAATCTCGTTTTGGCCCATTTGGATACAATTTAGTGTCGGTGCAAGATAGGTGCATGATTTGCGCCAAATGTACCACAGTCTTAGAAATCATTTTGGACGTAGTCGATGGTACTCCTAGGTGACGAGGCTCAAGTGATGCTTGATTCTGTCCGTTTGGAGATAGGGTTTATCTTGACGCAAGATAGGTGCATGGTTTGCGCCAAACGTACCATAGGCTAAGAAATCACTTTGGACGCACCCAATGATACTCCTAGGTGACGAGGCTCAAGTGGAAGCGTGACTCAGTCCATTTGGAGATAGTACTAATCTTGACGCAAGAGGGATGCATGTTTCGCGTCGAACGTACCACAGGCTCAGAAATCATTTTGAACACACCTGATGGAACTTCTAGGAGATGTGGGTCATGTGGAATCTCATTTTGGTCCATTTGGAGACAGTGTTAATGTCGGTGCAAGATAGGTGCATGTTTTGCTCCAAACGTACCATAGGCTCAGAAACCGTTTTGGATGCACCTGTTGGTACTCCTAGGTGACGAGGCTCAAGTGGAAGCTCGATTCAGTCTGTTTGCAGATAGTGCTAATCCTGACGCAAGATAGTTGCACGGTTTGCACCAAACGTACCATAGGCTCAGAAATCATATTGGACGCACCCGATAGAACTACTTGGTGATGTGGGTCATGTTGAATCTTGTTTCGATCCATTTGGATACAGTGTCAGTATTGGTGCAAGATAGTTGCATGGTTTGCGCCAAATGTACCACAGGCCTAGAAATTGTTTTGGATGCACCCGATGGTACTCCTAGGTGATGAGGCTCAAGTGGATGCTTATTTCATTGCGTTTGGAGATAGTGCTAATCTTGACACAAGATAGGTCCACGATTTTGCGCCGAACGTACCACAGGCACATAAATCTTTTTTGACACACCCGATGGTACTCCTAGGGGACGTGGGTCATGTGGAATCTCATTTTGGTCAATTTGGAGACAGTGTAAGTGTCGGTGCAAGATAGGTGCATGGTTTGCGCCAAACGTACCATAGGCTTAGAAATCGTTTTGGACGCATCCAATGATGCTCCTAGGTGACAAGGCTCAAGTGGAAGCTCGATTCAGTCCATTTGGAGATATTGCTAATCTTGACGCAAGATAGTTGCATGGTTTGCGCCGAATGTACCATAGGCTTAGAATTCATTTTGGACGCACCCGATGCAACTCCTTGGTGATGTGGGCCATGTGGAATCTCATTTTGGTCCATTTGGAGACAGTGTTAGTGTCGGTGCTAGATAGGTGCACGGTTTGCGCCAAACGTACCATAGGCTAAGAAATCACTTTGGACGCACCCAATGATACTCCTAGGTGACGAGGCTCAAGTGGAAGCGTGACTCAGTCCGTTTGGAGAGAGTACTAATCTTGATGCAAGATGGATGCACGTTTTGCGTCAAACGTACCACAGGCTCTGAAATCATTTTGAACACACCAGATGGAACTTCTAGGAGATGTGGGTCATGTGGAATCTCATTTTGGTCCATTTGTAGACAGTGTTAATGTCGGTGCAAGATAGGTGCATGTTTTGCTCCAAACGTACCATAGGCTCAGAAACCGTTTTGGATGCACCCGTTGGTACTCCTAGGTGACGAGGCTCAAGTGGACGCTCGATTCAGTTTGTTTGCAGATAGTGCTAATCTTGATGCAAGATAGGTGCACGGTTTGCACCGAATGTACCATAGGCTCAGAAATCGTATTGGACGCACCCGATAGAACTCCTTGGTGATGTGGGTCATGTTGAATCTCGTTTTGATCCATTTCGATACAGTGTCAGTATCGGAGCAAGATAGGTGCATGGTTTGCGCCAAACGTACCACAGGCCCAGAAATTGTTTTGGACGCACCCGATGGTACTCCTAGGTAATGAGGCTCAAGTGGATGCTTATTTCATTACATTTGGAGATAGTGCTAATCTTGACACAAGATAGGTCCACGATTTTGTGCCGAACATACCACAGGCACATAAATCTTTTTTGACACACCCAATGGTACTCCTAGGGGACATGGGTCATGTGGAATCTCATTTTGGTCAATTTGGAGATAGTGTAAGTGTCGGTGCAAGATAGGTGCATGCTTTGCGCCAAACGTACCATAGGCTTAGAAATCGTTTTGGACACATCCAATGATGCTCCTAGGTGACAAGGCTCAAGTGGAAGCTCGATTTAGTCCATTTGGAGATATTGCTAATCTTGACGCAAGATAGTTGCATGGTTTGCGCCGAACGTACCATAGGCTTAGAATTTGTTTTGGACGCACCCGATGCAACTCCTTGGTGACGTGGGCCATGTGGAATCTCATTTTGGTCCATTTGGAGACAGTGTTAGTGTCGGTGCTAAATAGGTGCACGGTTTGTGCCGAACGTACCATAGGCTAAGAAATCACTTTGGACACACCCAATGATACTCCTAGGTGACGAGGCTCAAGTGGAAGCGTGACTCAGTCCATTTGGAGATAGTTCTAATCTTGACGCAAGATGCATGCACGTTTTGCGTCGAACGTATCACAGGCTCAGAATTCATTTTGAACACACCTGATGGAACTTCTAGGAGATGTGGGTCATGTGGAATCTCATTTTGGTCCATTTGGAGACAGTGTTAATGTCGGTGCAAGATAGGTGCATGTTTTGCTCCAAACGTACCATAGGCTTAGAAATCATTTTGGAGGCACCCGTTGGTACTCTGAGGTGATGAGGCTCAAGTGGAAGCTCAATTCAGTCTGCCTGCAGATAGTGCTAATCTTGACGCAACCTAGGTGCACGGTTTGCCCCGAACGTACCATAGGCTCAGAAATCGTATTGGACGCACCCGATAGAACTCCTCGTTGATGTGGGTCATGTTGAATCTCGTTTCAATCCATTTGGATATAGTGTCAGTATCGGTGCAAGATAGGTGCATGGTTTGTGCCAAACGTACCACAGGCCCAGAAATTGTTTTGGACGCACCCGATGGTACTCCTAGGTGACAAGGCTCAAGTGGATGCTTGTTTCATTACGTTTGGGTATAGTTCTAATCTTGACACAAGATAGGTGCATGATTTGCGCCAAACGTACCATAGGCACATAAATCTTTTTTGATGCACCCGATGGTACTCCTAGGTGACGTGGGTCATGTGGAATCTCATTTTCGTCCATTTGGAGACAGTGTTAGTGTCGGTGCAAGATAGGTGCATGGTTTGCGCCAAACGTACCGTAGGCTTAGAAATCGTTTTGGTCGCATCCAATGATGCTCCTAGGTGTCAAGGCTCAAGTGGAAGCTCAATTCAGTCCATTTGGAGATAGTGCTAATCTTGACGCAAGATAGGTGCCCGGTTTGCGCCGAACGTACCATAGGCTTAGAAATCATTTTGGACGCACCCGATGCAACTCCTTGGTGATGTGGTTCATGTGGAATCTCATTTTGGTTTGGAGACTGTGTTAGTGTCGATGCAAGATAGGTGCACGGTTTACGCCAAAGCGTACCATAATCTCAGAAATCATTTTGGCCACACCTGATAGTACTCCTAGGTAACGAGGCTCAAGTGGAATTCCTTGGTGACATGGGCCATGTGGAATCGTGTTGGACGCACCCAATGGAATTCCTTGGTGGCATGGGCCATGCGGAATCTCGTTTCAGTCTGTTTTGAGACAGTGTTAGTGTCTGCAAGATAGGTGCATGGTTTTTGCGAAACATGCCATAGGCTCAGAAATTGTTTTGGACGCACCCGATGGTACTCCTAGGTGATGAGGCCCAAGTGGATGCTCGTTTCATTCCGTTTGGGGATAGTGCTAATCTTGACGCAAGATAGGTGCAGATTTGCGTCGAACGTTCCACAGGCTCATAAAATCATTTTGGACACACAAGATGGTATAGCTAGGCGACGTGGGTCATGTGGAACCTCATTTTGGTCCATTTGGAGACATGTTAGTGCCGGTGCAAGATAGGAGTTCGGTTTGCGTCAAACGTACCATAGGCTTAGAAATTGTTTTGGACGCATCCAATGATGCACCAAGGTGACGAGGCTCAAGTAGAAGCTCGATTCAGTCCATTTAGAGATAGTGCTAATCTTGATGCAAGATAGGTGCATAGTTTGCGCCGAACGTACCATAGGCTCAGAAATCGGGGACGCATTTGATGCAACTCCTTTGTGACGTGGGCCATGTGGAGTCTCGTTTCGGTCCGTTTGGAGACAGTGTTAGTGTTAGTGCAAATTAGGTATACGATTTGCGCCAAACATATCATAGGCTCAGAAATCATTTTGGTCACACCCAATGGTACTCCTAGGTGAGGAGGCTCAAGTGGAAGCTCGATTCAATCCGTTTGGAGAGAGTGCTAATCTTGACACAGATAGCTGCACGGTTTGCACCAAACATACCATAGGCTCAAAAAACATTTTGGGCACACCCAATGGAACTCCTAGGTGACATGGGCCATGTGGAATCTCATTTCGGTCCATTTGGAGATAGTGTCAGTATCGGTTCAAGATAGGTGCATGGTTTGCGCCAAACGTACCATAGGCTTAGAAATCATTTTGGATGGAACCAGTGATACTTCTAGGTGATGAGGCTCAAGTGGAAGGTCGATTCAGTCCATTTGGAGATAGTTCTAATCTTTACGCAAGATGGATGCATGTTTTGCGTCGAACGTACCATAGGCTCAGAGATCGTTTTGGACACACCCAATGGAAACTCTAGGAGACGTGGGTCATGTTGAATCTCGTTTCTGTCCATTTAGAGATGGTGTTAATGTCGGTGCAAGATAGGTGCACGTTTTGCGCCAAACGTATAATAGGCTCAGAAATCGTTTTGGCCGCACCCAATTGTACTCTTAGGTGATGAGGCTCAAGTGAAAGCTCAATTTAGTCTGTTTCCAGATAGTGCTAATCTCGACGCAAGATTGGTGCACCGTTTGCGCCAAACGTACCATAAGCTCAGAAATCGTATTGGACGCAGCCGATGGAACTCCTTGGTGACGTGGGTCATGTGGAATCTCATTTTGATCATTTGTATACAGTGCCAGTGTCAGCGCAAGATAGATGCAAGGTTTGCGCCAAACGTACCATAGACCCAGAAATTATTTTAGATGCACTCGATGGTACTCCAAGGTGACGAGGCTCAAGTGGATGCTTGTTTCATTCCATTTGAAGATAGTGCTAATCTTCACGTAAGATAGGTGCACGATTTGCGACGAACGTACCACAACCACATAAATCATTTTGGACGCACCCGATGGTACTTCTAGGTGACATGGGTCATGTGTTATCTCATTTTAAACCATTTGGACATAGTGTTAGTGTCAGTGGAAGATTGGTGCATTTTTTGTGCCAAACGTACCATAGGCTTAGAAATCGTTTTGGATGCACCCAATGTGCTCCTAGGTGTCGAGGCTCAAGTGGAAGCTTGTTTCAGTCCGTTTGGAGATAGTGCTAATCTTGACGCAAGATAGGTGCCCGGTTTGCGCCGAACGTACCATAGGCCTAGAAATCGTATTGGACGCACCTGGTGCAACTCCTTGGTGACGTGGGCCATGTGGAATCTCATTTTGGTTTGGAGACAGTGTTAGTGTCGGTGCAAGATAGCTGCACGGATTATGCCAAAGCGTACCATAAATCTCAGAAATCATTTTGGCCACACCTAATAGTACTCCTAGGTAACGAGGCTCAAGTGCAAGCTCGGTTCAGTCTATTTGGAGATAGTGCTAATCTTGACGCAAGATAGGTGCACGGTTTGCGCCGAACGCACCATAGGCTCAGAAATCATTTTGGACGCACCCGTTGGAACACCTTGGTGACATAGGCCATGTCGAATCTTGTTTTGGTCCGTTTAGAGACAGTGTTAGTGTCGGTGCAAGATAGGTGCATGGTTTGTGCCAAACGTACCATAGGCTCAGAAATCATTTTGGATGCACCCGATGGTACTTCTAGGTGACGAGGCTCAAGTGGATGCTCGTTTCATTCCGTTTGGAGATAACGCTAACCTTGACGCAAGATAGGTGCATGATTTGTGCCGAATGTACCACAGGCTCGAAAAACACTTTGGATGCACCCGATGGAACTCCTAGATGGCGTGGGTCATGTGGAATATTGTTTTGGTCTGTTTGGAGATAGTGCTAGTATCGGTGCAAGATAGGTGCACGGTTTGCGCCAAATGTACGACAGGCTTAGAAATCATTTTGGACACACCCAGTGATACATCTAGGTGATGAGGCTCAAGTGGAAGCTCAATTCAATCTGTTTGGAGATAGTGCTAATCTTGACGTAAGATGGACACATGGTTTGCATCAAATGTACCGTAGGCTCAGAAATCATTTTGGACGCACCCGATGGAACTCCTAGGAGACGTGGGTCATGTGGAATCTCGTTTCGGTCCGTTTGGAGACAGTGTTAGTGTCGGTGCAAGATAGGTGCAAAGTTTGCGCCAAACGTGCCATAGGCTCAGAAATTATTTTGGACGCGCCCAACGATATTTCTAGGTGACGAGGCTCAAGTGGAAGCTCAATTCAGTCCGTTTGGAGATAGTGCTAAACTTGACGCAACATAGGTGCACGGTTTGTGCCAAACATACCATAGGATCAGAAATCTTATTAGGCGCACCTGATGGAACTCCTTGGTGACGTGGGCCGTGTGGAATCTTGTTTCGGTCCATTTGGAGACAGTGTTAGTATCAGTACAAGATAGGTGCATGGTTTGCGCCAAACGTACCAAAAGCTCAGAACTCGTTTTGGACACAACCAGTGATACTTCTAGGTGACGAGGCTCAAGTGGAAGGTCAATTCAGTCCATTTGGAGATCGTGCTAATCTTGACGCAAGATGGATGCACGATTTGCGTCGAACGTACCACAGGCTCAAAAATCGTTTTGGACGCACCCGAAGGAACTTCTAGGAGACGTGGGTCATGTGGAATCTCGTTTTGGTCCGTTTGGAGATAGTGTTAATGTCGGTGCAAGATGGGTGCATGGTTTGCGCCAAATGTACCATAGACTCAGAAATCATATTGGACACAGCCGATGGAACTCCTTGGTGACATGTGTCATGTGGAATCTCGTCTCGATCCATTTTGATACAGTGTCAGTGTCAGTGCAAGATAGGTGCATGGTTTGCGCCAAACGTACCATATGCTTAGAAATTGTTTTGGACGCACCCGTTGGTACTGCTAAGTGACGAGGCCCAAGTGGATGCTCATTTCATTCCGTTTGGGGATAGTGCTAATCTTGACTCAAGATAGGTGCATGATTTGCGCCGAACATTCCACAGGCTCAGAAATCATTTTGGACGCACCCGATGGTACACCTAGGTAACGTGGGTCATGTGGAATCTCAGTTTGGTCTATTTGGAGACAATGTTAGTGTCGATGCAAGATAAGTGCACGGTTTGCGCCAAATGTACCATAGGTTTAGAAATCATTTTGGACGCAACCAGCGATACTCTAGGTGACGAGGCTCGAGTGGAAGGTCGATTCAGTCTGTTTGGAGACGTGGATGCATGGTTTGCGTCGAATGTACCACAGGCTCAGAAATCATTTTGGACGCACCTAATGGAACTTCTAGGAGACGTGGGTCAGGTGGAATCTTGTTTTGGTCCATTTGGAGACAGTGTTAATGTCAGCGCAAGATAGGTGCACGGTTTGCACCAAACGTACCATAGGCTTAGAAATCGTTTTGGATGCACCCGATGGAACTCCTAGGTGATGACGCTCAAGTGGATGCTTGATTCAGTCTGTTTGGAGATAGTGCTAATCTTGGCGAAAGATAGTTGCACGGTTTGTGCCGAACGTACCATACGCTCAGAAATCATTTTGGACTCCACGACAGTACTCCTTGGTGACGTGGGCATGAGGAATCTCGTTTTGGTCCGTTTGGAGACTGGGTTAGTGTTAGTGGAAGATAGGTGCACAATTTGCGCAAAACGTATCATAGGCTCAGAAATCGTTTTGGACGCACCCGATGGTACTCTTAGGTGACGAGGCTCAAGTGGAAGCTCGATTTAGTCTGTTTGCAGATAGTGCTAATCTCGACGCAAGATTGGTGCATGGTTTGCGCCAAACATACCATAAGCTCAGAAATCGTATTGGACGCACCTGATGGAACACCTTGGTGATGTGGGTCATGTGGAATCTCGTTTCGATCCATTTGGATATAGTGTCAGTGTCGGTGCAAGATAGGTGCATGGTTTGCGCCAAATGTACCATAGGCTTAGAAATTGTTTTGGATGCACCCGATGGTACTCCTAGGTGACGAGGCCCAAGTGGATGCTCATTTCATTCTGTTTGGGGATAGTGCTAATCTTGACGCAAGATTGGTGGACGATTTGCGCCGAACATTCCATAGGCTTAGAAATCATTTTGGACGCACCCGATGGTACACCTAGGTGACGTGGGTCATGTGAAATCTCATTTGGGTCCATTTGGAGACAGTGTTAGTGTCGCTGCAAGAAAGGTGCATGGTTTGCGCCAAACGTACCATAGGCTTAGAAATCATTTTGGACGCAACCAATGATACTTCTAGGTGACAAGGCTCAAGTGGAAGGTCGATTCAGTCTGTTTGGAGACATTGCTAATTTTGAGGCAAGATGGATGCATGGTTTGCGTCGAACGTACCACAGGCTCAGAAATCATTTTGGACGCATCCGATGGAACTTCTAGGAGATGTGGGTCAGGTGGAATCTTGTTTTGATCCGTTTGGAGACAGTGTTAATGTCAGTGCAAGATAGGTGCACGGTTTGCACCAAACGTACCATAGGCTTAGAAATCATTTTGGATGCACCCGATGGAACTCTTAGGTGATGACGCTCAAGTGGATGCTTGATTCAGTCTGTTTGGAGATAGTGTTAATCTTGACGAAAGATAGTTGCACGGTTTGTGCCGAACGTACCATATGCTCAGAAATCATTTTGGACTCCCCGACAGTACTCCTAGGTGATGTGGGCATGAGGAATCTCGTTTTGGTCCATTTGGAGATAGTGTTAGTGTTATTGGAAGATAGGTGCACTATTTGTGCCAAACGTATCATAGGCTCAGAAATCGTTTTGGATGCATCCAATGGTACTCCAAGGTAACGAGGCTCAATTGCAAGCTCGATTCAATCCATTTGGAGATAGTGTAAATCTTGACGCAAGATAGGTGCACGGTTTGCGCCGAACGTACCATAGGCTTAGAAATCATTTTGGACGCACCCGATGGAACTCCTTGGTGATATGGGCCATGTGGAATCTCATTTCAGTCCGTTTTGAGACAGTGTTAGTGTCTACAAGATAGGTGCATGGTTTGTGTGAAACGTACCATAGGCTCAGAAATTGTTTTGGACGCACCCAATGGTACTCTAAGGTGACGAGGCCCAAGTGGATGCTCGTTTCATTCCGTTTGGGGATAGTGCTAATCTTGACGCAATATAGGTGCACGATTTGCGTCGAACGTTCCACAGGCTCAGAAATCATTCTGGACGCACGCGATGGTATATCTAGGTGACGTGGGTCATGTGGAACCTCATTTGGTCCATTTGGAGACATGTTAGTGTCGGTGCAAGATAGGAGCACGGTTTGCGTCAAACATACCATAGGCTCAGAAAAATTGTTTTCGATGCATCCAACGATGCACCATGGTGGCGAGGCTCAAGTAGAAGCTCAATTCAGTCCATTTGGAGATAGTGCTAATCTTGATGCAAGATAGGTGCACAGTTTGCGCTTAACGTACCATAGGCTTAGAAATCATTTTGGATGCATTTGATGTAACTCCTTTGTGACGTGGGCCATGTGGAGTCTCGTTTCGGTCTGTTTGGAGATAGTGTTAGTGTCGGTGCCAATTAGGTGTACGATTTGCGCCAAACATACCATCACATACCACAGGCTCAGAAATCGTTTTGGACACACCCAGTGATACTTCTAGGTGATGAGGCTCAAGTGGAAGCTCAATTCAATCCGTTTGGAGATAGTGCTAATCTTGACGTAAGATGGACACATGGTTTGAATCAAACGTATCGCAGGCTCAGAAATCATTTTGGACGCACCCGATGGAACTCCTAGGAGACGTGGGTCATGTGGAATCTTGTTTCGGTCCGTTTGGGGACAGTGTTAGTGTCGGTGCAAGATAGGTGCAAAGTTTGCGCCAAACGTGCCATAGGCTCAGAAATTATTTTGGACGTGCCCAACGATATTCCTAGGTGACGAGGCTCAAGTGGAAGCTCGATTCAGTCCATTTGGAGATAGTGCTAAACTTGACGCAATATAGGTGCACGGTTTGTGCCAAACATACCATTGGATCAGAAATCTTATTAGACGCACCCGATGGAACTCCTTGGTGACGTGGGCCGTGTGGAATCTTGTTTCGGTCTGTTTGGAGACAGTGTTAGTATCAGTTCAAGATAGGTGCATGATTTGCGCCAAACGTACCATAAGCTCAGAACTCGTTTTGGACACAACCAGTGATACTTCTAGGTGACGAGGCTCAAGTGGAAGGTCGATTCAGTCCATTTGGAGATCGTGCTAATCTTGACGCAAGATGGATGCACGATTTGCGTCGAACGTACCACTGGCTCAAAAATCATTTTGGACGCACCCAATGGAACTTCTAGGAGACGTGGGTCATGTGGAATCTCGTTTCGGTCCATTTGGAGATAGTGTTAATGTCGGTGCAAGATGGGTGCACGGTTTGCGCCAAACGTACCATAGGCTCAGAAATCATATTGGACACACCCAATGGAACTCCTTGGTGACATGTGTCATGTGGAATCTCGTTTCGATCCATTTTGATACAGTGTCAGTGTCAGTGCAAGATAGGTGCATGGTTTGCGCCAAATGTACCATAGGCTTAGAAATTGTTTTGGACGCACCCATTGGTACTGCTAGGTGACGAGGCCCAAGTGGATGCTCATTTCATTCAGTTTGGGGATAGTGCTAATCTTGACACAAGATAGGTGCATGATTTGTGCCGAACGTTCCACAGGCTCAGAAATCATTTTGGACGCACCCGATGGTACACCTAGGTAACGTTGGTCATGTGGAATCTCATTTTGGTCTATTTGGAGACAATGTTAGTGTCGATGCAAGATAAGTGCACGGTTTGTGCTAAATGTACCATAGGCTTAGAAATCATTTTGGACGCAACCAGTGATACTTCTAGGTGACAAGGCTCGAGTGGAAGGTCGATTCAGTCCGTTTGGAGACATTGCTAATTTTGACGCAAGATGGATGCATGGTTTGCGTCGAACGTACCACAGGCTCAGAAATCATTTTGGACGCACCCGATGGAACTTCTAGGAGATGTGGGTCAGGTGGAATCTTGTTTTGGTCTGTTTGGAGACAGTGTTAATGTCAGTGCAAGATAGGTGCACGGTTTGCACCAAACGTACCATAGGCTTAGAAATCATTTTGGATGCACCCGATGGAACTCTTAGGTGATGACACTCAAGTGGATGCTTGATTCAGTCTGTTTGGAGATAGTGTTAATCTTGATGAAAGATAGTTGCACGGTTTGTGCTGAACGTACCATATGCTCAGAAAGCATTTTGGACTCCCCGACAGTACTCCTAGGTGATGTGGGCATGAGGAATCTCGTTTTGGTCCATTTGGAGATAGTGTTAGTGTTATTGGAAGATAGGTGCACTATTTGTGCCAAACGTATCATAGGCTCAGAAATCGTTTTGGATGCATCCAATGGTACTCCAAGGTAACGAGGCTCAATTGCAAGCTCGATTCAATCCATTTGGAGATAGTGTAAATCTTGACGCAAGATAGGTGCACGGTTTGCGCCGAACGTACCATAGGCTTAGAAATCATTTTGGACGCACCCGATGGAACTCCTTGGTGATATGGGCCATGTGGAATCTCATTTCAGTCCGTTTTGAGACAGTGTTAGTGTCTACAAGATAGGTGCATGGTTTGTGTGAAACGTACCATAGGCTCAGAAATTGTTTTGGACGCACCCAATGGTACTCCAAGGTGACGAGGCCCAAGTGGATGCTCGTTTCATTCCGTTTGGGGATAGTGCTAATCTTGACGCAATATAGGTGCACGATTTGCGTCGAACGTTCCACAGGCTCAGAAATCATTCTGGACGCACGCGATGGTATATCTAGGTGACGTGGGTCATGTGGAACCTCATTTGGTCCATTTGGAGACATGTTAGTGTCGGTGCAAGATAGGAGCACGGTTTGCGTCAAACATACCATAGGCTCAGAAAAATTGTTTTGGATGCATCCAACGATGCACCATGGTGGCGAGGCTCAAGTAGAAGCTCAATTCAGTCCATTTGGAGATAGTGCTAATCTTGATGCAAGATAGGTGCACAGTTTGCGCTTAACGTACCATAGGCTTAGAAATCATTTTGGATGCATTTGATGTAACTCCTTTGTGACGTGGGCCATGTGGAGTCTCGTTTCGGTCTGTTTGGAGATAGTGTTAGTGTCGGTGCCAATTAGGTGTACGATTTGCGCCAAACATACCATCACATACCACAGGCTCAGAAATCGTTTTGGACACACCCAGTGATACTTCTAGGTGATGAGGCTCAAGTGGAAGCTCAATTCAATCCGTTTGGAGATAGTGCTAATCTTGACGTAAGATGGACACATGGTTTGAATCAAACGTACCGCAGGCTCAGAAATCATTTTGGACGCACCCGATGGAACTCCTAGGAGACGTGGGTCATGTGGAATCTTGTTTCGGTCCGTTTGGAGACAGTGTTAGTGTCGGTGCAAGATAGGTGCAAAGTTTGTGCCAAACGTGCCATAGGCTCAGAAATTATTTTGGACATGCCCAACGATATTTCTAGGTGACGAGGCTCAAGTGGAAGCTCGATTCAGTCCATTTGGAGATAGTGCTAAACTTGACGCAATATAGGTGCACGGTTTGTGCCAAACATACCATTGGATCAGAAATCTTATTAGACGCACCCGATGGAACTCCTTGGTGACGTGGGCCATGTGGAATCTTGTTTCGGTCTGTTTGGAGACAGTGCTAGTATCAGTTCAAGATAGGTGCATGGTTTGCGCCAAACGTACCATAAGCTCAGAACTCGTTTTGGACACAACCAGTGATACTTCTAGGTGACGAGGCTCAAGTGGAAGGTCGATTCAGTCCATTTGGAGATCGTGCTAATCTTGACGCAAGATGGATGCACGATTTGCGTCGAACGTACCACTGGCTCAAAAATCATTTTGGACGCACCCAATGGAACTTCTAGGAGACGTGGGTCATGTGGAATCTCGTTTCGGTCCATTTGGAGATAGTGTTAATGTCGGTGCAAGATGGGTGCACGGTTTGCGCCAAACGTACCATAGGCTCAGAAATCATATTGGACACACCCAATGGAACTCCTTGGTGACATGTGTCATGTGGAATCTCGTTTCGATCCATTTTGATACAGTGTCAGTGTCAGTGCAAGATAGGTGCATGGTTTGCGCCAAATGTACCATAGGCTTAGAAATTGTTTTGGACGCACCCATTGGTACTGCTAGGTGACGAGGCCCAAGTGGATGCTCATTTCATTCAGTTTGGGGATAGTGCTAATCTTGACACAAGATAGGTGCATGATTTGTGCCGAACGTTCCACAGGCTCAGAAATCATTTTGGACGCACCCGATGGTACACCTAGGTAACGTTGGTCATGTGGAATCTCATTTTGGTCTATTTGGAGACAATGTTAGTGTCGATGCAAGATAAGTGCACGGTTTGTGCTAAATGTACCATAGGCTTAGAAATCATTTTGGACGCAACCAGTGATACTTCTAGGTGACAAGGCTCGAGTGGAAGGTCGATTCAGTCCGTTTGGAGACATTGCTAATTTTGACGCAAGATGGATGCATGGTTTGCGTCGAACGTACCACAGGCTCAGAAATCATTTTGGACGCACCCGATGGAACTTCTAGGAGATGTGGGTCAGGTGGAATCTTGTTTTGGTCTGTTTGGAGACAGTGTTAATGTCAGTGCAAGATAGGTGCACGGTTTGCACCAAACGTACCATAGGCTTAGAAATCATTTTGGATGCACCCGATGGAACTCTTAGGTGATGACGCTCAAGTGGATGCTTGATTCAGTCTGTTTGGAGATAGTGTTAATCTTGACGAAAGATAGTTGCACGGTTTGTGCCGAACGTACCATATGCTCAGAAATCATTTTGGACTCCCCGACAGTACTCCTAGGTGATGTGGGCATGAGGAATCTCGTTTTGGTCCATTTGGAGATAGTGTTAGTGTTATTGGAAGATAGGTGCACTATTTGTGCCAAACGTATCATAGGCTCAGAAATCGTTTTGGATGCATCCAATGGTACTCAAGGTAACGAGGCTCAATTGCAAGCTCGATTCAATCCATTTGGAGATAGTGTAAATCTTGACGCAAGATAGGTGCACGGTTTGCGCCGAACGTACCATAGGCTTAGAAATCATTTTGGACGCACCCGATGGAACTCCTTGGTGATATGGGCCATGTGGAATCTCATTTCAGTCCGTTTTGAGACAGTGTTAGTGTCTACAAGATAGGTGCATGGTTTGTGTGAAACGTACCATAGGCTCAGAAATTGTTTTGGACGCACCCAATGGTACTCCAAGGTGACGAGGCCCAAGTGGATGCTCGTTTCATTCCGTTTGGGGATAGTGCTAATCTTGACGCAATATAGGTGCACGATTTGCGTCGAACGTTCCACAGGCTCAGAAATCATTCTGGACGCACGCGATGGTATATCTAGGTGACGTGGGTCATGTGGAACCTCATTTGGTCCATTTGGAGACATGTTAGTGTCGGTGCAAGATAGGAGCACGGTTTGCGTCAAACATACCATAGGCTCAGAAAAATTGTTTTGGATGCATCCAACGATGCACCATGGTGGCGAGGCTCAAGTAGAAGCTCAATTCAGTCCATTTGGAGATAGTGCTAATCTTGATGCAAGATAGGTGCACAGTTTGCGCTTAACGTACCATAGGCTTAGAAATCATTTTGGATGCATTTGATGTAACTCCTTTGTGACGTGGGCCATGTGGAGTCTCGTTTCGGTCTGTTTGGAGATAGTGTTAGTGTCGGTGCCAATTAGGTGTACGATTTGCGCCAAACATACCATCACATACCACAGGCTCAGAAATCGTTTTGGACACACCCAGTGATACTTCTAGGTGATGAGGCTCAAGTGGAAGCTCAATTCAATCCGTTTGGAGATAGTGCTAATCTTGACGTAAGATGGACACATGGTTTGAATCAAACGTACCGCAGGCTCAGAAATCATTTTGGACGCACCCGATGGAACTCCTAGGAGACGTGGGTCATGTGGAATCTTGTTTCGGTCCGTTTGGAGACAGTGTTAGTGTCGGTGCAAGATAGGTGCAAAGTTTGCGCCAAACGTGCCATAGGCTCAGAAATTATTTTGGACGTGCCCAACGATATTCCTAGGTGACGAGGCTCAAGTGGAAGCTCGATTCAGTCCATTTGGATATAGTGCTAAACTTGACGCAATATAGGTGCACGGTTTGTGCCAAACATACCATTGGATCAGAAATCTTATTAGACGCACCCGATGGAACTCCTTGGTGACGTGGGCCATGTGGAATCTTGTTTCGGTCTGTTTGGAGACAGTGTTAGTATCAGTTCAAGATAGGTGCATGGTTTGCGCCAAACGTACCATAAGCTCAGAACTCGTTTTGGACACAACCAGTGATACTTCTAGGTGACGAGGCTCAAGTGGAAGGTCGATTCAGTCCATTTGGAGATCGTGCTAATCTTGACGCAAGATGGATGCACGATTTGCGTCGAACGTACCACTGGCTCAAAAATCATTTTGGACGCACCCAATGGAACTTCTAGGAGACGTGGGTCATGTGGAATCTCGTTTCGGTCCATTTGGAGATAGTGTTAATGTCGGTGCAAGATGGGTGCACGGTTTGCGCCAAACGTACCATAGGCTCAGAAATCATATTGGACACACCCAATGGAACTCCTTGGTGACATGTGTCATGTGGAATCTCGTTTCGATCCATTTTGATACAGTGTCAGTGTCAGTGCAAGATAGGTGCATGGTTTGCGCCAAATGTACCATAGGCTTAGAAATTGTTTTGGACGCACCCATTGGTACTGCTAGGTGACGAGGCCCAAGTGGATGCTCATTTCATTCAGTTTGGGGATAGTGCTAATCTTGACACAAGATAGGTGCATGATTTGTGCCGAACGTTCCACAGGCTCAGAAATCATTTTGGACGCACCCGATGGTACACCTAGGTAACGTTGGTCATGTGGAATCTCATTTTGGTCTATTTGGAGACAATGTTAGTGTCGATGCAAGATAAGTGCACGGTTTGTGCTAAATGTACCATAGGCTTAGAAATCATTTTGGACGCAACCAGTGATACTTCTAGGTGACAAGGCTCGAGTGGAAGGTCGATTCAGTCCGTTTGGAGACATTGCTAATTTTGACGCAAGATGGATGCATGGTTTGCGTCGAACGTACCACAGGCTCAGAAATCATTTTGGACGCACCCGATGGAACTTCTAGGAGATGTGGGTCAGGTGGAATCTTGTTTTGGTCTGTTTGGAGACAGTGTTAATGTCAGTGCAAGATAGGTGCACGGTTTGCACCAAACGTACCATAGGCTTAGAAATCATTTTGGATGCACCCGATGGAACTCTTAGGTGATGACGCTCAAGTGGATGCTTGATTCAGTCTGTTTGGAGATAGTGTTAATCTTGACGAAAGATAGTTGCACGGTTTGTGCCGAACGTACCATATGCTCAGAAATCATTTTGGACTCCCCGACAGTACTCCTAGGTGATGTGGGCATGAGGAATCTCGTTTTGGTCCATTTGGAGATAGTGTTAGTGTTATTGGAAGATAGGTGCACTATTTGTGCCAAACGTATCATAGGCTCAGAAATCGTTTTGGATGCATCCAATGGTACTCCAAGGTAACGAGGCTCAATTGCAAGCTCGATTCAATCCGTTTGGAGATAGTGTAAATCTTGACGCAAGATAGGTGCACGGTTTGCGCCGAACGTACCATAGGCTTAGAAATCATTTTGGACGCACCCGATGGAACTCCTTGGTGATATGGGCCATGTGGAATCTCATTTCAGTCCGTTTTGAGACAGTGTTAGTGTCTGCAAGATAGGTGCATGGTTTGTGTGAAACGTACCATAGGTTCAGAAATTGTTTTGGACGCACCCAATGGTACTCCAAGGTGACGAGGCCCAAGTGGATGCTCGTTTCATTTCGTTTGGGGATAGTGCTAATCTTGACGCAATATAGGTGCACGATTTGCGTCGAACGTTCCATAGGCTCAGAAATCATTCTGGACGCACGCGATGGTATATCTAGGTGACGTGGGTCATGTGGAACCTCATTTGGTCCATTTGGAGACATGTTAGTGTCGGTGCAAGATAGGAGCACGGTTTGCGTCAAACATACCATAGGCTCAGAAATTGTTTTGGATGCATCCAACGATGCACCAAGGTGGCGAGGCTCAAGTAGAAGCTCAATTCAGTCCATTTGGAGATAGTGCTAATCTTGATGCAAGATAGGTGCACAGTTTGCGCTGAACGTACCATAGGCTCAGAAATCATTTTGGATGCATTTGATGTAACTCCTTTGTGACGTGGGCCACGTGGAGTCTCGTTTCGGTCCGTTTGGAGATAGTGTTAGTGTCGGTGCCAATTAGGTGTACGATTTGCGCCAAACATACCATCACATACCACAGGCTTAGAAATCATTTTGGACACACCCAGTGATACTTCTAGGTGATGAGGCTCAAGTGGAAGCTCAATTCAATCCGTTTGGAGATAGTGCTAATCTTGACGTAAGATGGACACATGGTTTGAATCAAACGTACCGCAGGCTCAGAAATCATTTTGGACGCACCCGATGGAACTCCTAGGAGACGTGGGTCATGTGGAATCTTGTTTCGGTCCGTTTGGAGACAGTGTTAGTGTCGGTGCAAGATAGGTGCAAAGTTTGCGCCAAACGTGCCATAGGCTCAGAAATTATTTTGGACGTGCCCAACGATATTCCTAGGTGACGAGGCTCAAGTGGAAGCTCGATTCAGTCCGTTTGGAGATAGTGCTAAACTTGACGCAATATAGGTGCACGGTTTGTGCCAAACATACCATAGGATCAGAAATCTTATTAGACGCACCCGATGGAACTCCTTGGTGACGTGGGCCGTGTGGAATCTTGTTTCGGTCTGTTTGGAGACAGTGTTAGTATCAGTTCAAGATAGGTGCATGGTTTGCGCCAAACGTACCATAAGCTCAGAACTCGTTTTGGACACAACCAGTGATACTTCTAGGTGACGAGCCTCAAGTGGAAGGTCGATTCAGTCCATTTGGAGATCGTGCTAATCTTGACGCAAGATGGATGCACGATTTGCGTCGAACGTACCACTGGCTCAAAAATCATTTTGGACGCACCCAATGGAACTTCTAGGAGACGTGGGTCATGTGGAATCTCGTTTCGGTCCATTTGGAGATAGTGTTAATGTCGGTGCAAGATGGGTGCACGGTTTGCGCCAAACGTACCATAGGCTCAGAAATCATATTGGACACACCCGATGGAACTCCTTGGTGACATGTGCCATGTGGAATCTCGTTTCGATCCATTTTGATACAGTGTCAGTGTCAGTGCAAGATAGGTGCATGGTTTGCGCCAAACGTACCATAGGCTTAGAAATTGTTATGGACGCACCCATTGGTACTGCTAGGTGACAAGGCCCAAGTGGATGCTCATTTCATTCAGTTTGGGGATAGTGCTAATCTTGACACAAGATAGGTGCATGATTTGTGCCGAACGTTCCACAGGCTCAGAAATCATTTTGGACGCACCCGATGGTACACCTAGGTAACGTTGGTCATGTGGAATCTCATTTTGGTCTATTTGGAGACAATGTTAGTGTCGATGCAAGATAAGTGCACGGTTTGTGCTAAATGTACCATAGGCTTAGAAATCATTTTGGACGCAACCTGTGATACTTCTAGGTGACAAGGCTCGAGTGGAAGGTCGATTCAGTCCGTTTGGAGACATTGCTAATTTTGACGTAAGATGGATGCATGGTTTGCATCGAACGTACCACAGGCTCAGAAATCATTTTGGACGCACCCGATGGAACTTCTAGGAGACGTGGGTCAGGTGGAATCTTGTTTTGGTCCGTTTGGAGACAGTGTTAATGTCAGTGCAAGATAGGTGCACGGTTTGCACCAAACGTACCATAGGCTTAGAAATCATTTTGGATGCACCCGATGGAACTCCTAGGTGATGACGCTCAAGTGGATGCTTGATTCAGTCTGTTTGGAGATAGTGCTAATCTTGACGAAAGATAGTTGCACGGTTTGTGCCGAACGTACCATACGCTCGAAAATCATTTTGGACTTCACGACAGTACTCCTTGGTGACGTGGGCATGAGGAATCTCGTTTTGGTCCGTTTGGAGATAGTGTTAGTGTTAGTGGAAGATAGGTGCACAATTTGCGCCAAACGTATCATAGGCTCAGAAATCATTTTGGACGCACCCGATGGTACTCTTAGGTGACGAGGCTCAAGTGGAAGCTCGATTTAGTCTATTTGCAGATAGTGCTAATCTCGACGCAAGATTGGTGCACGGTTTGCGCCAAACGTACCATAAGCTCAGAAATCGTATTGGACGCACCCGATGGAACTCCTTGGTGACGTCGGTCATGTGGAATCTCGTTTCGATCCATTTGGATATAGTGTCAGTGTCGGTGCAAGATAGGTACATGGTTTGCGCCAAACGTACCATAGGCTTAGAAATTATTTTGGACGCACCCAATGGTACTCCTAGGTGACGAGGCCCAAGTGGATGCTCATTTCATTCTGTTTGGGGATAGTGCTAATCTTGACACAAGATTGGTGGACGATTTGCGCCAAACGTTCCACAGGCTTAGAAATCATTTTGGATGCACCCGATGGTACACCTAGATGACGTGGGTCATGTGGAATCTCATTTGGGTCCATTTGGAGACAGTGTTAGTGTCGCTGCAAGATAGGTGCATGGTTTGCGCCAAACATACCATAGGCTTAGAAATCATTTTGGACGCAACCAGTGATACTTCTAGGTGACAAGGCTCGAGTGGAAGGTCGATTCAGTCCATTTGGAGACATTGCTAATTTTGAGGCAAGATGGATGCATGGTTTGCGTCGAACGTACCACAGGCTCAGAAATCATTTTGGACGCACCCGATGGAACTTCTAGGAGACGTGGGTCAGGTGGAATCTTGTTTTGGTCCGTTTGGAGACAGTGTTAATGTCAGTGCAAGATAGGTGCACGGTTTGCACCAAACGTACCATAGGCTTAGAAATCATTTTGGATGCACCCGATGGCACTCCTAGGTGATGACGCTCAAGTGGATGCTTGATTCAGTCTGTTTGGAGATAGTGCTAATCTTGACAAAAGATAGTTGCACGGTTTGTGCCGAATGTACCATATGCTCAGAAATCATTTTGGACTCCCCGACAGTACTCCTAGGTGACGTGGGCATGAGGAATCTCGTTTTGGTCCATTTGGAGATAGTGTTAGTGTTATTGGAAGATTGGTGCACTATTTGTGCCAAACGTATCATAGGCTCAGAAATCGTTTTGGATGCATCCAATGGTACTCCTAGGTGACGAGGTTCAATTGCAAGCTCGATTCAGCATGTTTGGAGATAGTGTAAATCTTGACGCAAGATAGGTGCACGGTTTGCACCGAACATACCATAGGCTTAGAAATCATTTTGGACGCACCCGATGGAACTCCTTGGTGACATGGGCCATGTGGAATCTCGTTTCAGTCCGTTTTGAGACAATGTTAGTGTCTGCAAGATAGGTGCATGGTTTGTGTGAAACATACCATAGGCTCATAAATTGTTTTGGACGCACCCGATGGTACTCCTAGGTGACGAGGCCCAAGTGGATGCTCATTTCATTCCGTTTGGGGATAGTGCTAATCTTGACGCAATATAGGTGCACGATTTGCGTCGAACGTTCCACAGGCTTAGAAATCATTCTGGACGCACGCGATGGTATATCTAGGTGACGTGGGTCATGTGGAACCTCATTTTGGTCCATTTGGAGACATGTTAGTGTCGGTGCAAGATAGGAGCACGGTTTGCGTCAAACATACCATAGGGTTAGAAATTGTTTTGGACGCATCCAATGATGCACCAAGGTGACGAGGCTCAAGTAGAAGCTCAATTCAGTCCATTTGGAGATAGTGCTAATCTTGATGCAAGATAGGTGCACAGTTTGCGCCGAACGTACCATAGGCTCATAAATTGTTTTGGATGCATTTGATGCAACTCCTTTGTGATGTGGGCCATGTGGAGTCTCATTTCGGTCCGTTTGGAGATAGTGTTAGTGTCGGTGCCAATTAGGTGTACGATTTGCGCCAAACGTATCATAGGCTCAGAAATCATTTTGGTCACACCCGATGGTACTCCTACGTGACGAGGCTCAAGTGGAAGCTCGATTCAATCCATTTGGAGAGAGTGCTAATCTTGACGCAAGATAGCTACAAGGTTTACGCTGAACGTACCACAGCTCAAAAAATATTTTGGGCACACCCAATGGAACTCCTAGGTGACTTGGGCCATGTGGAATCTCATTTCGGTCCGTTTGGAGACAGTGTTAGTGTCGGTTCAAGATAGGTGCATGGTTTGCGCCAAACGTACTATTGGCTCATAAATCATTTTGGATGGAACCAGTGATACATCAAGGTGACGAGGCTCAAGTGGAAGGTCGATTCAGTCCATTTGGAGATAGTGCTAACCTTTACGCAAGATGGATGCATGTTTTGCGTCGAACGTGCCATAGGCTCAGAGATCATTTTGGATGCACCCAATGGAAATTCTAGGAGATGTGGGTCATGTGGAATCTCATTTCTGTCCATTTGGAGATGGTGTTAATGTCGGTGCAAGATAGGTGCACGTTTTGCGCCAAACGTACAATAGGCTCAGAAATCATTTTGGACGCACCTGATGGTACTCCTAGGTGATGAGGCTCAAGTGGAAGCTCGATTTAGTCTGTTTGCAGATAGTGCTAATCTCGACGCAAGATTGGTGCTTGGTTTGTGCCAAATGTACCATAAGCTCAGAAATCGTATTGGACGCACCCGATGGAACTCCTTGGTGACGTGGGTCATGTGGAATCTCATTTTGATCATTTGTATATAGTGCCAGTGTCAGCGCAAGATAGATGCATGGTTTGCGCCAAACGTACCATAGACCCAGAAATTATTTAAGACGCACCCGATGGTACTCCTAGGTGACGAGGCTCAAGTGGATGCTTGTTTCATTCTGTTTGGAGATAGTGCTAATCTTCACGCAAGATAGGTGCACGATTTGCGACGAACGTACCACAACCACATAAATCATTTTGGACACACCCGATGGTACTCCTAGGTGACGTGGGTCATGTGGAATCTCATTTTAGACCATTTGGAGACAGTGTTAGTGTCAGTGGAAGATTGGTGCATTTTTTGTGCCAAACGTACCATAGGCTTAGAAATCATTTTGGGCGCACCAAATGTGCTCCTAGGTGACGAGGCTCAAGTGGAAGCTTGGTTCAGTCCGTTTGGAGATAGTGCTAATCTTGACGCAAGATAGGTGCCCAGTTTGCGCCGAACGTACCATAGGCTTAGAAATCGTATTGGACGCACCCGGTGCAACTGCTTGGTGACATGGGCCATGTGGAATCTCATTTTAGTTCGGAGACAGTGTTAGTGTCGGTGCAAGATAGGTGCACGGTTTACGCCAAAGCGTACCATAATCTCAGAAATCATTTTGGCCACACCTGATAGCACTCCTAGGTAACGAGGCTCAAGCGGAAGCTCGGTTCAGTCTGTTTGGAGATAGTGCTAATCTTGATGCAAGATAGGTGCACGATTTGCGCTGAACGCACCATAGGCTCAGAAATCATTTTGGACGCACCCGATGGAATTCCTTGGTGACATAGGCCATGTCGAATCTTGTTTCGGTCTATTTGGAGACAGTGTTAGTGTCGGTGCAAGATAGGTTCATGGTTTGCGCCAAACGTACCACAGGCTCAGAAATCATTTTGGACGCACCCGATGGTACTTCTAGGTGACGAGGCTCAAGTGGATGCTCGTTTCATTCTGTTTGGAGATAATGCTAACCTCGACGCAAGATTTGCGCTGAATGTACCACAGGCTCAGAAAACATTTTAGATGCACCCGATGGAACTCCTAGATGGCGTGGGTCATGTGGAATCTTATTTTGGTCTGTTTGGAGATAGTGCTAGTGTCGGTGATAGGTGCACGGTTTGCGCGAAATGTACGATAGGCTCAGAAATCATTTTGGACACCCCCAGTGATACTTCTAGGTGATGAGGCTCAAGTGGAAGCTCATTTCAATCCATTTGGAGATAGTGCTCATCTTGACATAAGATGGACGCAAGTTTTGCATCAAACGTATGCTCAGAAATCATTTTGGACGCACCCGATGGAACTCCTAGGAGACGTGGGTCCTGTGGAATCTCGTTTTGGTCCGTTTGGAGACAGTGTTAGTGTCGGTCCAAGATAGGTGCAAAGTATGCGTCAAACGTATCATAGGCTCAGAAATCATTTTGGACGTACCCAACGATATTCCTAGGTGACAAGGCTCAAGTGGAAGCTCGATTCAGTCCGTTTGGAGATAGTGCTAACCTTGACACAAGATAGGTGCACGGTTTCTGCCAAACCTAGCATAGGCTTAGAAATCTTATTAGATGCACCTGATGAAAATCCTTGGTGACTTGCGCCATGTGGAATCTTGTAGTTCAAGATAGGTGCATGGTTTGCGCCAAACGTACCATAAGCTCAGAACTCGTTTTGGACGCAACCAGTGATACTTCTAGGTGACGAGGCTCATGTGGAAGGTCGATTCAGTCCATTTGGAGATCATGCTAATCTTGACGCAAGATGGATGCATGGTTTGCGTCGAACGTACCACAGGCTCAGAAATCGTTTTGGACGCACCCGATGGAACTTCTAGGAGACGTGGGTCATGTGGAATCTTGTTTCGTTCCGTTTGGAGATAGTGTTAATGTCGGTGCAAGATGGGTGCACGGTTTGCGCCAACCGTACAATAGGCTCAGAAATCGTATTGGACACACCCGACGGAAATCCTTGGTGACGTGGGTCATGTGGAATCTCATTTCGATCCATTTTGGTACAGTGTCAGTGTTAGTGCAAGATAGGTGCATGGTTTGCGCCAAACATACCATAGGCTTAGAAATTGTTTTGGACGCACCCATTGGTACTGGTAGGTGACGAGGCCCAAGTGGATGCTCATTTCATTCCGTTTGGGGATAGTGCTAATCTTGACACAAGATAGGTGCATGATTTGCCTCGAACGTTCCACAGGCTCAGAAATCATTTTGGACGCACCCGATGGTACACCTAGGTGACGTGGGTCGTGTGGAATCTCAATTTGGTCTATTCGGAGACAATGTTAGTCTCGATGCAAGTAAGATGCACGGTTTGTGCCAAAGTACCATATGTTTAGAAATCATTTTGGACGCAACCAGTGATACTTCTAGGTGATGAGGCTCGAGTGGATGGTTGTTTCTGTCCATTTGGTGACAGTGCTAATTTTGACGCAAGATGGATGCATGGTTAGCGTCGAACATACCACAGGCTCAGAAATCATTTTGGACGCACCCGATGGAACTTCTAGGAGACGTGGGTCATGTGGAATCTTGTTTCGGTCTTTTTGGTGACAGTGTTAATGTCAGTGCAAGATAGGTGCACGGTTTGCACCAAACGTACCATAGGCTTAGAAATTGTTTTGGACGCACCCGATGGTACTCCTAGGTGACGACGCTCAAGTGGATGCTTGGTTCGGTCCGTTTGGAGATAGTGCTAATCTTGGCGAAAGATAGTTGCACGGTTTGTGCCGAACGTACCATACGCTCAGAAATCATTTTGGACTCCACGACAGTACACCTAGGTGACGTGGGCATGAGGAATCTCGTTTTGGTCCGTTTGGAGATAGTGTTAGTGTTAGTGTTAGTGGAAGATAGGTGCACAATTTGCGCCAAACGTATCATAGGCTCAGAATTCGTTTTGGATGCATCCAATGATACTCCTAGGTGACGAGGCTCAACTGGAAGCTCGATTCAGTCCATTTGGAGATAGTGTAAATCTTGACGCAAGATAGGTACACGGTTTGCGCCGAACGTACCATAGGCTTAGAAATCATTTTGGACGCACCCGATGAAACACCTTGGTGACATGGGCCATGTGGAATCTCATTTTAGTCCATTTGGAGATAGTGTTAGTGTCAGTGCAAGATAGGTGTATGGTTTGTGTGAAACGTACCATAGGCTTAGAAATTGTTTTGGATGCACCCGAGGGTGCTCCTAGGTGACGAGGCCCAAGTGGATGCTCATTTTATTCTGTTTGGGGATAGTGCTAATCTTGACGCAAAATTGGTGCACGATTTGCGCTGAACATTCCACAGGCTCAGAAATCATTTTGGACGCACCCAATGGTACACCTAGGTGACGTGGGTCATGTGGAATCTCATTTTGGTCCATTTGGAGACAGTGTTAGTGTCGGTGCAAGATAGGAGCACGGTTTGCGTCAAACGTACCATAGGCTTAGAAATCGTTTTGGATGCACCCAATGATGCACCTAGGTGACGAGGCTCAAGTAGAAGCTCGATTCAGTCCATTTGGAGATTGTGCTAATCTTGACGCAAGATAGGTGCATGGTTTACGCCGAACGTACCATAGGCTCAGAAATCATTTTGGACGCACCTGATGCAACTCCTTGGTGACGTGGGCCATGTGGAATCTCGATTCGGTCCGTTTGGAGACAATGTTAGTGTCAGTGCAAGTTAGGTCCACGATTTGTGCCAAACGTACCATAGGCTCAGAAATCATTTTGGCCACACCCGATGGTACTCCTAGGTGACGAGGCTCAATGATGAGGACTTCAACACCAACGATGCATCCACACCGACACCAGTACCTCTTGCTGGTTCTCTTGCTCGTGCTCACGCTCGTAAACTTAATCATCAAAAGAATCATCAAGTGAGTTCCTTCTTGAGCTTCTGTCCATCATGTTTAGATCTTGAAGACACATGCACTGTTGTTTTGATTAGGAACCAAGGAAAAGATCGAAAGGGAAAAGGACTCGCGTTGGCTTTATTCGGACTGCAGCACAGCACTAACTTGTGATGGCCACCATGACTTCATACGGACTCCGATTGGGACGTTCTAGCACTTGTTGGAAAGCTTATCAAGTCTACTTTCCAATGGATCCAACCACATATCCATATCACGTCGAAGGCGCCTGCACCCATTGTTTTATTGTCACATCCTTCTCTATCTGCGGTGCTGCGTCACCTAGTTTTTGGGTTGTTGGCCCATGTATCAAGTTGGGTCCATTAGGGACGCGTCCTAGGGTTGGAGGATGACCCAAACACTTCCTTAGTCATCCTCTCATCTACTTATATGTCTCTAGAGCCGCCGGAACAGATTGGGTTTTGTTTAGATCAAGTTAGCCTTCGCTACTTGCCTGTAAACGCTCGTGCTGGATCAGCCGCCCGTCTACTTGTCTTTGGAACCCCACGTCATTGGAGATTGAGTTTGAAACCTTCATTTACATCTAGTAATTCAGTACTTGTTCTCTTGTTCTTGCGAGTTCTTCGATTGCTTGCAGGACTGGTGCCCTAGTGGCTGGTTGTCGCGCCGCAAGATCACGACAACCATTGGAGGTGGTGTATCGGTTGCCAAGGCACAACGTCCCTGGATCATTGTAGTCGGACCGTGAACGTCATCTTTTTCCACCAATCAAGTTCGTCGCGATCTCTCATCGAAAGATCGGCCATCAAACCCCAGCGAGTTCTTATCACTCAAGTGGAAGCACGATTTAGTCCGGTTGGAGAGAGTGCTAATCTTGACACAAGATAGCTGCACGGTTTGCGCCGAACATACCACAGGATCAGAAAACATTTTGGGCACACTCGATGGAACTCCTAGGTGACGTCGGCCATGTGGAATCTCATTTCGGTTCGTTTGGAGACAGTGTTAGTATCAGTTCAAGATGGGTGCATGGTTTGCGCCCAACGTACCATAGGCTCAAAAATCGTTTTGGACGCAACCAGTGATACTTCTAGGTGACGAGGCTCAAGTGGAAGGTCGATTCAGTCCATTTGGAGACAATGCTAATTTTAATGCAAGATGGATGCACGGTTTGCGTCGAACGTACCATAGGCTCAGAAATCATTTTGGACGCACCTGTTGGAACCTCTAGGAGACGTGGGTCATGTGGAATCTCGTTTCGGTCCATTTGGTGACAGTGTTAACGTCTGTGCAAGATAGGTGCATGGTTTGCACCAAACGTACGATAGGCTCAGAAATCGTTTTGGACGTACCGGATGGTACTCCTAGGTGATGACACTCAAGTGGATGCTTGATTCACTCTGTTTGCAGATAGTGCTAATCTTGACGAAAGATAGTTGCACGGTTTGTGCTGAACGTACCATATGCTCAGAAATCATTTTGGACTCACCCGACAGCACTCCTAGGTGACGTGGGTACGAGGAATCTCGTTTTAGTCCATTTGGAGATAGTGTTAATGTTAGTGGAATATAGGTGCACTATTTGCACCAAACGTATCATAGGCTCATAAATCATTTTGGATGCATCCAATGATACTCCTAGGTGACGAGGCTCATGTTGAAGCTCGATTCATTCCGTTTAGAGATAGTGCGAATCTTGACACAAGGTAACTGCATGGTTTGCGCCGAACGTACCACAGGCTCAGAAAACATTTTGGACACACCCGATGGAACTCCTAGGTGACGTGGGTCATGTGGAATCTCATTTTGGTCTGTTTGGTGACATGTTAGTGTCGATGCAAGATAGGTGCACGGTTTGCGCCAAATGTACCAAAGGCTCATAAATCATTTTGGACACACCCAGTGATACTTCTAGGTGATGAGGCTCAAGTGAAAGCTCGATTCAGTTCATTTAGAGATAGTGCTAATCATGACGTCAGATGGATGCACAGTTTGCGTCAAACGTACCGCAGGCTCAGAAATCATTTTGGATGCACCCGATGGAACTCCTAGGAGATGTGGGTCACATGGAATCTTGTTTCTGTCCATTTGGAGACAGTATTAGTGTCGGTGCAACATAGGTGCATGTTTTGCGCCAAACGTACCATAGGCTCAGAAATCATTTTGGTGCACCCAGTGATACTCCTAGGTGACAAGGCTCAAGTGGAAGGTCGATTCAGTCCATTTGGAGACAATGCTAATTTTGACACAAGATGGATGCACCGTTTGCATTCAACGTACCACGGGCTCAGAAATCATTTTGGACGCACCCGATGGAAGTTCTAGGAGATGTGGGTCATGTGGAATCTTGTTTCGGTCTGTTTGGTTACAGTGTTATTGTCAGTGCAAGATAGGTGCACAGTTTGCACCAAATGTTCCATAGGCTCAGAAATCGTATTGGACGCACCCGATGGTACTCCTAGGTGATGACGCTCAAGTGGATGCTTGATTCAGTCTATTTAGAGATAGTGCTAATCTTGACGAAAGACAGTTGCACGGTTTGTGCCGAACGTACCATATGCTCAGAAATCATTTTGGACTCACCCGACCATACTCCTTGGTGACGTGGGCATGAGGAATCTCATTTGGGTCCGTTTGGAGATGGTGTTAGTGTCAGTGGAATATAGGTGCACTATTGGCGCCAAACATATCATAGGATCAAGTGGAAGCTCGATTCAGTCCGTTTGGAGATAGTGCAAATCTTGACGGAAGATAGGTGCATGGTTTGCGCCGAACGTACCATAGGCTTAGAAATCATTTTGGACGCACTTGATGGAACTCCTTGGTGATGTGGGCCATGGGGAATCACGTTTTAGTCCGTTTGGAGACAGTGTTAGTGTCGGTGCAAGATAGGTGCATGGTTTGTGTGAAATGTACCGTAGGCTTAGAAATTGTTTTGGACGCACCCAATGGTACTACTAGGTGACGAGTCTCAAGTGGATGCTCGTTTCATTCCGTTTGGAATAGTGCTAATCTTGACGCAAGATAGGTGCACGATTTGCGCTAGACGTACCACATGCTCAGAAATCATTTTGGACGCACCCAATGGGACACCTAGTTGACGTGGGTCATGTGGAATCTCGTTTTGGTCCATTTGGAGACAATATTAGTTTTGGTGCAAGATAGATGCACAGTTTGCGCCAAACATACCATAGGCTTAGAAATCATTTTGGACGCACCTGATGGAACTCCTTGGTGTTGTGGGCCATTCGGAATCTCATTTTGTCCATTTGGAGACCGTGTTAGTGTCGGTGCAAGATAGGTGTACCGTTTGCGCCAAACGTACCATAGGCTCAGAAATCGTTTTGGACGCACCCAATGATGCTCCTAGGTGACGAGGCTCAAGTAGAAGCTCGATTTAGTCCGTTTGGAGATATTGCTAATCTTGATGCAAGATAGGTGCACAGCTTGCGCCGAACGTACTATAGGATCAAAAATCATTTTGGATGCACCCGATGCAAATCCTTGGTGACGTGGGCCATGTGGAATCTCGTTTCGGTCCATTTGGAGATAGTTTTAGTGTCGATGCAAGTTAGGTGCACGATTTGCCCCACACGTACCATAGGCTCAGAAATCGTTTTGGCCACACCTGATGGTACTCCTAGGTGAGGAGGCATAAGTTGAAGCTCGATTCAATCCGTTTGGAGATAGTGCTAATTTTTACGCAAGACAGTTGCACGGTTTGCACCGAACATACCACAGGCTCAGAAAACATTTTGGATGCACCCGATGGCTCAAGTCGAAGCTCGAGTCAGTCCATTTGGAGATACAGCTAATCTTGACGCACGATAGGTGCATGATTTGCGCCGAACGTATGGCAGGCTTTGAAATCATTTTGGACACAATCGATGGAACTCCTAGGTGATGTGGGTCTTGTGGAATCTCGTTTTGGTCTGTTTGGAGATAGTGTTAGTGTCGATGCAAGATAGGTGGACGGTTTGCGCCAATCGTACCATAGGCTCATAAATTATTTTGGACGCACCCGATGGTACTTCTAGGTGACGAGGCTCAAGTGGATGGTCGTTTCATTCCATTTGGAGATAGTGCTAACCTTGACGCAAGATAGGTGCACGATTTGGGCCGAATGTACCACAGGCTCAGAAAACATTTTGGACACACCCGATCGAACTCCTAGGTGGCGTGTGTCATGTGGAAATTCGTTTTGGTCCATTTGGAGACAGTGTTACTGTTGGTGCAAGATAGGTGCACGGTTTGCACCAAACGTACCATAGGCTCTGAAATCGTTTAGGACACACCCAGTGATACTTCTAGGTGATGAGGCTAAGTGGAAGCTCTATTCAGTCAATTTGGAGATAGTGCTAATCTTGAAGTAAGATAGACACACGGTTTGCGTCAAACGTACCGTAGGCTCAGAAATCATTTTGGACGCACCCGATGGAACTCCTAGGACACATGGGTCATATGGAATCTCATTTCAGTCTGTTTGGAGACAGTGTTAGCGTCAGGGCAAGAAAGGTGCACGGTTTGCGCCAAACGTACCATAGGCTCATAAATCATTTTGTACGCACCCGATGGTACACTTAGCTGGCGAGGCTCAAGTGGAAGCTCGATTCAGTTTGTTTGGAGATAGTGCTAATTTTGACGCAAGAGAGGTGCAGGGTTTGCGCTGAACGTACCACAGGCTCAGAAATCGTATTGGACGCACCCGATGGAACTTCTTGGTGACGTGGGTCATTTGGAATCTTGTTTCGGTCCATTTAGATACGATGTTAGTGTCGGTGCAACACAGGTGCATGGTTTGTGCCAAACGTACCACACGACGGGACTGCTAGGAGACGTGGGTCATGTCGAATCTTGTGTCGGTATGTTTGGAGACAGTGTTAAGGTCGGTGCGAGATAGGTGCACAGTTTGTGCCAAACGTATCATAGGCTTAGAAATCATTTTGGCCACACTCGATGGTACTCCTAGGTGACAAGCTCAAGTGGAAGCTCGATTCGGTCCGTTTGGAGATAGTGCTAATCTTGACGCAAGATAGGAGCACGGTTTCCGCCGAAAGTACCATGGGCTCGAAAATCATTATTGATGCACCCGATTGAACTCCTTGGTGACGTGGGTCATGTGGAATCTCATTTCAGTCTATTTGGATGCAGTGTTAGTGTCGGTGGAAGATAGGAGCATGGTTTGCGCCAAACGTACCATTCGTTTAGAAATCGTTTTGGATGCACCCGACGGTACTCCTAGGTCATAGGCTCAAGTCGATGCCTTTTTCACTCCGTATCTTGACGCAAGATAGGTGCACGATTTGCGCCGAACGTACCACAGGCTCATAATCATTTTGGACCCACCTAATGGAACTCCTAGGCGACGTGGGTCTTGTGGAATCTCATTTTGGTATGTTTGGAGACAACGTTAGTGTCGGTGCAAGATAGGTGCATGTTTGCACCAAACGTACCATGGGCTCAGAAATCCTTTTAGACACACCCGATGGTACTGCTAGGTGATGAGGCCAAAGTGGAATCTCGATTTAGTCTATTCGGAGATAGTGCTAATCTTGACGCAAGATAGGTTTAAGGTTTGTGCCCGATGGAGCTCCTTGGTGTCGTGGGCCATGTGGAATTTTGTTTTGGTCCGTTTGGAGACAGTGTTAATGTCGATGCAGATAGGTGCATGGTTTGCGTGAAACGTACCATAGGCTCAGATATCATTTTGGACGCACCCAATGGTACTCCTAGGTGACGAGGCTGATGTGGATGCTCATTTCATTCCGTTTGGAATTGTGCTAATTTTGACGCAAGATAGGTGCACGATTTGTGCCGAATGTACCATAGGCTTAGAAATCATTTTGGACGCACCCGGTGGAACTCCTAGTTGACGTGCGTCATGTGGAAACTCATTTTGGTCCGTTGGGAGACAATGTTGGTTTCGGTGCAAGACAGGTGCACAGTTTGCACCAAACATACCATAGGCTCAGAAATCATTTTGGACACACCCGAGGTAGTCCTAGGAGACGAGGCTGCAGTGGTAGCTCGATTCAGGCCATTTAGAGATAGTGCTAATCTTAACACAAGATAGGTGCACGCTTTGCACCGAACGTACCAGAGGCTCAGAAATCGTTTTGGACGCGCCCAATGTAAATCCTAGGTGAGTTGGGTCATGTGGAATCTCATTTTGGTCCGTTTGGAGACAGTGTTAGTGTCAGTGCAAGATAGGTGCATGGTTTACGCCAAACATACCATTGGCTCAGAAATCGTTTTGGACGCATCCAATGATGCTGCATGGTGACGAGGCTCAAGTGGAAGCTCGATTTAGTTCGTTTGGAGATAGTGCTAACCTTGACTCAAGATAGGTGCACGGTTTGCACCAATGTAACATAGGCTCTAAAATCATTTTGGACACGCCCGATGGGACTCCTTGGTGATGTGGGCCATGTGGAATCTCGTTTCGGTCCGTTTGGATACAGTGTTAGTGTCGGTGCCAGATAGGAGCATGGTTTGCGTGAAACGTACCATAGGCTCAGAAATCATTTTGGACGCACCCGACGGTACTCCAAGGTGACGAGTCTCAAGTGGATGCTCGTTTCATTCCATTTGGAATGGTGCTAATCTTGACGCAAGATAGGTGCACGGTTTGCGCCGAACGTACCACAGGCTTGGAAATCATTTTGGACACACCCGATGGAACTCTGAGTTGATGTGGGTCGTGTGGAATCTTTTTTTGGTCCGTTTGGAGACAATGTTAGTTTTGGTGCAAGATAGGTGCATAGTTTGCGCCAAACGTACCATAGGCTCAGAAATAGTTTTGGACGCACCCGATGGTACTCCTAGGTGATGAGGCTCAAGTGGATGCTCATTTCATTCCGTTTCTAGATAGTGCTAACCTTGACGTAACATAGGTGCATAATTTGCGCCGATCGTACCATAGGCTTAGAAATCTTTTTGGATGCACTCGATGGAACTCCTAGGTGACGTGGGCCATGTGGAATCTCATTTTGGTCCATTTGGAGACAGTGTTAGTGTTGGTGCAAGATAGGTGCATGGTTTGTGTGAAATGTACCATAGGCTCAGAAATTGTTTTGGACGCACCCGATGGTACTCCTAAGTGATGAGTCTCAAGTGGATGCTCGTTTCGTTCGGTTTGGTATAGTGCTAATCTTGATGCAAGATAGGTGCACGATTTGCGCTGGACGTACCACAAGCTCAGAAAACATTTTGGACGCACCCAATGGGACACCTAGTTGACGTGGGTCATGTGGAATCTCGTTTTGGTGCGTTTGGAGACAATATTAGTTTCGGTGCAAGATAGATGCACAGTTTGCGCTAAATGTACCATAGCTTAGAAATCGTTTTGGATGCACCTGATGGAACTCCTTGGTGTCGTGGGCCATTTGGAATCTCATTTCAGTCCATTTGGAGACAGTGTTAGTCTCGGTGCAAGATCGGTGTACAGTTTGCGCCAAATGTACCATAGGCTCAGAAATCGTTTTGGACACACCCAATGATGCTCCTAGGTGACGAGGCTCAAGTAGAAGCTTGATTCAGTCCGTTTCTAGATAGTGCTAACCTTGACATAAGATAGGTGCACGATTTGCGCAGATCGTACCAAAGGCTCAGAAATCTTTTTGGATGCACTTGATGGAACTCCTAGGTGACGTAGGTCATGTGGAATCTCATTTTGGTCCATTTGGAGACAGTGTTAGTTTCAGTGCAAGATAGGTGCACCGTTTGCGCCAAACGTACAATAGGCTCGGAAATCGTTTAGGACGCACCCAGTGATACTTCTAGGTGACGAGGCTCGGGTGGAAGCTTGATTCAGTCCATTTGGAGATAGTGCTAATCTTGACACTAGATGGATCCATGGTTTGCGTCGAATGTACCACCGGCTCAGAAGTCGTTTTGGACGCACCCGACGGGGCTGCTAGGAGACATGGGTCATGTGGAGTCTTGTTTCGGTATGTTTGGAGACAGTGTTAATGTCGGTGCAAGATAGGTGCAAAGTTTGCGCCAAACGTACCATAGACTCAGAAATCGTTTTGGCCACACCCGATGGTATTCCTAGGTGACGAGGTTCAAGTGGAAGCTCGATTCGGTCCGTTTGGAGATAGTGCTAATCTTGATACAAGATAGGTGCACGGTTTGCGCCGAATGTACCATAGGCTTAGAAATAATTTTGGATGCACCCGATTGAACTCCTAGTTGATGTGCGTCATGAGGAAACTCGTTTGTTTGGAGACAATGTTAGTTTCAGTGTAAGACAGGTGCACAGTTTCCGCCAAACATACCATAGGCTTAGAAATCATTTTGGACACACCCGATGGTAGTCCTAGGTGACAAGGGTCAAGTGGTAGCTCGATTTAGGCTGTTTAGAGATAGTGCTAATCTTGAGGCAAGATAGGTGCACGATTTGCGCTGAACGTACCATAGGCTCATAATCATTTTGGACGCACCCAATGGAACTCCTAGGTGACTTGGGTCTTGTGGAATCTCGTTTTGGTCCGTTTGGAGACAATGTTAGTTTCGGTGCAAGACAGGTGCACAGTTTGTGCCAAACATACCATAGGCTGAGAAATCATTTTGGACACACCCGATGGTAGTCCTAGGTGATGAGTCTCAAGTGGTAGCTCAATTCAGGCCGTTTAGAGATAGTGCTAATCTTGACGCAAGATAGGTGCACGCTTTGCGCCGAACGTACCACAGGCTCAGAAATCGTTTTGGACGCACCCGATGTAAATCCTAGGCGACTTGGGTCTTGTGGAATCTCGTTTTGGTCTATTTGGAGATAGTGTTAGTGTCGATGCCAGATAGGTGCACGGTTTGCGCCAAACGTACCATAGGCTCAGAAATCATTTTGGACGCATCCAATGATGCTGCATGGTGACAAGGCTCAAGTGAAAGCTCGATTCAGTTCGTTTGGAGATAGTGCTAACCTTGACTCAAGATAGGTGCACGGTTTGCGCCGAACATTCAGCCCTTTGATCCTTCACCTTGAGCATCTTCTGATATGAACCCGCTAGGGTTTATGGACGATCTTTCGATGAGAGGCGTGAGATCACTCGATTTGGTGGATGGAGATGACGTTCATGGCCCGACTACAGCCTTCCAAGACCGCGCCTTAGCAACCGATACACCACCTCCAAAGGCTGTCACGATCTTGTGGAGCGCGACAACCAGCCACTAGGGCTCCCGTCCTGCAAGCAATCGAAGAACTAGCAAGAACAAGGAAACAAGCACTGAATTTGCAAGATGAAATTGAAATCCTCAAACTGAATCTTATTATGAGTGGAGTTCTGAAGACAAGGAGACGGGTGGCTGGATCAGCACACGCGCCTACAAGCAAGTAGCAAAGGCTAAACTTGATCTAAACAAAACCCAAGTGTTCCTCGTGGCGGCTAAGGGGTATATAATGTGTGGAGGACGACCACAAGAGAGTTTGGGTCATGCTCTAACCCTAGGACGCGTCCCTACTGGACTCTAAAAGATACAAGCCCATTGGGCTAACTTAAGGTGGCGCAGCACCCTGGACAGAATAGACCTCTCGGTGATTTTTGGACTGTTGACGCCGTTTCTGAGCAGGTATGAGTATGAGGTCAGATCCGTATGAAAGTAGACTTTATTAGCTTTCCAACAAGTCCAGAATCACCCCAATCTGACTCCGTATGTAACCGTGGCGACCGTCACAATTTGGAGGTGTGCTGCAGTCCGAATCCAGCCTACGCGAGTCCTTTTCCTTTTCGGTCTTCTCCTTGATTCCTAATCAAAACAAGAGTGCACGTGTCTCCAAGATCTAAACAGGATGGACAAGAGCTCAAGAAGGAACTCACTTGATGATTAAGTGTTCGAGCACGAGCACGGGTAATAGGACCAGCAGGTGTCGGCGTGGACGGCATGGATGTATGATCGGTGTTGATGTCCTCATCATCCTCCCTTTCTTGAATTTGAGTCGTCCTCGACTCAAGCTCATCTTCCTCACCCAAATAAGGCTTCAAATCTGCAATGTTAAATGTGGGACTAACCCCAAAATCTGCAGGAAGATCAAGCTTATAGGCATTCTCATTTATTCGTTGCATCACTTTAAAAGGACCATCCGCTCTAGGCATCAATTTAGATTTTCTTAATTCAGGAAACCTATCCTTTCGCAAATGCAACCAAACCCAATCTCCAGGTTCAAGAATCAATTCCCTTCTACCTTTATCTACAGCAAATTTGTACTTAGCATTCATGCGCTCTATGTTTTCTTTAGTGGTTTCATGTAGTTTTAGCATCAATTCAGCACGTTGCTTAGCATCAAAATTCAACTTTTCAGAACTTGGCAATGGCATTAAATCAATAGGAGCACGTGGTAACAAGCCATAAACAATCTCAAAGGGACACATCTTCGTAGTAGAATGCAGTGAACGATTATAAGCAAACTCAATATGAGGCAAACAATCTTCCCACATCTTAATATTCTTCTTTAAAACAGTCCTTAACATAGTAGACAAAGTTCTATTCACAACTTCAGTTTGACCATCAGTTTGGGGGTGACAAGTGGTGGAAAATAAAAGCTTAGTCCCCAATTTGGCCCATAAAGTTCTCCAAAAATGGCTAAGAAATTTAGCATCACGATCAGAAACAATTGTATTTGGCACACCATGCAAGCGAACAACTTCTCAAAAGAACAAATCAGCAATATTTGTAGCATCATCAGTTTTATGACATGGTATGAAATGTGCCATTTTAGAGAATCGATCCACAACCACAAAAACACTATCTCGCCCTTTCCTAGTCCGTGGCAATCCCAATACAAAATCCATAGAAATATCCTCCCAAGGAGCACTAGGAACAGGAAGAGGCATATACAAACCGTGTGGATTCAACCGGGACTTAGCCTTTTGACATGTTGTGCAGCGAGCAACAAATCTCTCCACGTCTCGTCGCATCTTTGGCCAAAAGAAATGACCAGCAAGAATGTCCTCCGTCTTCTTCGCTCCAAAATGCCCCATCAAGCCACCTCCATGCGCTTCCTGCAGCAACAACAAGCGAACGGAGCTAGCTGGAATGCATAGCTTGTTAGCTCTAAACACAAACCCATCATTGAGGATGAATTTGTTCCACGTTTTCCCATCTTTACAATGCAGCAGCACTTCTTTAAAATCAGCATCATGAGCATATCGGTTTTTAATTGTTTCTAACCCAAAGATCTTGTAATCAAGTTGATTCAGCAAAGTATATCTCCTAGACAATGCATCTGCAATGATATTATCCTTCCCTTTCTTGTGTTTGATAACATAAGGAAAAGATTCAATAAATTCAACCCATTTTGCATGTCTACGATTCAGTTTTCCTTGACTACGAATATGCTTCAAAGATTCATGATCAGAATGTATAACAAATTCTTTGGGCCACAAATAATGCTGCCATGTTTCTAATGTCCGCACTAGAGCATATAATTCCTTATCATATGTAGAATAATTAAGAATAGGCCCGCTCAATTTCTCACTAAAGTATGCAACAGGTTTTCCTTCTTGTAACAAAACCCCACCCAATCCAATTCCACTCGCATCACATTCAAGCTCGAAAGTCTTATTAAAATCAGGGAGTTGGAGTAGAGGTGCATGTGTTAACTTATCTTTCAGCACATGGAAGGCGTGCTCTTGTGCTTTGCCCCAAGAAAAGGGCACTCCCTTCTTTGTAAGCTCATTCAATGGTGCAGCAATGGTGCTGAAGTCCTTCACAAAACGGCGATAGAAACCAGCAAGTCCTAGGAAACTCCGCACTTGTGTGACCGTCGTGGGTACAGGCCATCCTTGTATAGCTTCCACCTTGGCTTTATCAACCTCAATTCCCTGTGGAGTGACAACATAGCCAAGAAACGATACTCGATCGGTGCAGAAAGTGCACTTCTCAAGGTTACCAAACAAACGTGCATCACGTAGAGCATTGAAAACAGCACGTAAGTGATCAAGGTGTTCATCAATGGATTTGCTATAAATCAGTATATCATCAAAGTAGACGACAACAAATTTCCCAATGAAAGCACGCAAAACCTCGTTCATTAATCTCATGAAAGTACTAGGTGCATTAGTTAACCCAAAAGGCATGACTAACCACTCATATAGACCGAACTTGGTTTTGAAAGCAGTTTTCCATTCATCTCCCAATTTCATACGAATTTGATGGTACCCACTACGCAAATCAACCTTTGAAAACACAACAGCACCACTCAATTCATCAAGCATATCATCTAATCGTGGAATAGGGTGTCGATATCGAATGGTGATATTATTAATAGCCCTACAATCAACACACATGCGCCATGTTCCATCTTTCTTAGGCACTAAAATCACTGGAACAGCACAAGGACTAAGAGACTCACGCACATAACCTTTGTCTAGTAGTTCTTGCACTTGTCGCTGAATTTCCTTCGTTTCCTCCGGATTGGTCCTGTATGGCGCACGGTTTGGCAAAGATGCTCCAGGGATAAGATCAATTTGGTGCTCAATCCCTCGTATTGGTGGGAGCCCCGCTGGTATCTCAATGGGGAACACATTAGAATACTCCTGCAAAATGTTAGCAACAGCAGGGGGCAAAGAACGTTGCATATCCTCAAATGAAATCAAAGCATCCTTGCATACCAAAGCATAAGCAACAGAGGTGGATGCATTGAACTCATTAATATCAGATTTTGTAGCAAGCATACAACGTCCTTTCAATGTTATCTCATCTTTGTCATCAACAACAGATTTGTCACTCTCGCTCTTTGCTTTTGCAGCCTTAGTAACATCAGATTGCATAATATCTTCAGGAGACATAGGATGCAACACAATTTTTCGATCATGGTATAGAAACGAATATTGATTTGATCTACCATGATGCATCGAATCTCTATCAAATTGCCATGGTCTACCTAGCAGAATATTGCAAGCTTGCATAGGCACAACATCACATTCAACAATATCTTTGTATGATCCGATGGCAAAATTGATTCGCACCAGTCTCGTTACCTTTGCCTTACCACTGTTGTTCAGCCATTGGATGTAGTAGGGATGGGGATGTGGTTTGGTGGTGAGGGCGAGCTTCTGTACCATGTCGCTACTTGCCAAGTTGTTGCAGCTACCTCCATCAATGATCATGCGGCACGAACGCTCCTTGATGACACACTTTGTTTGGAATAAAGTGTGTCGCTGATTTTGCTCCGCCTTCTCCATTTGTGCACTAAGCACTCGCTGTACAATCAAGCTCTCATAGTGCTCCGCGTCACCTGCATTGATGTGTTCTTCTATGTGTTCCTCACTACCTGCATAGTCAGCCGCAAGCAATGCAAGTGTATCTTCATCAAATTCACTAGCAGATGAACACTCACCATCATCTTTGACAATCATAACACGCTTGTTTGGGCAGTCACGCATCATATGGCCATATCCCTTACACCGATGACATTGTATGTTGCTTGTTCTACCTGTCGATGCCACGGATGAAGTACTCGCAGCCGGCTTTTGCGCTGTCTTCACTACTGAATTGGTGGGGGCAGCTCGAGTCTTGTCACTAGATGATGGCGTAGGAGTACGTGTAGATGGAGTTGTAGATGGGTGCGCTGCCATGAACTAGCTTTCCCTGCAGAAACATTACTCCTTGCGCTAGCACGTCGTCCCTGCACTTCCCGTTCAGCTTTACAAGCAAGATGAAACAGTTTGGTTACGTTATTGTATTCTTTGTAAGCGAGGATATCCTGAATTTCCCGATTTAATCCACCTAAAAATCTAGCCATAGCAGGTTCCTCATCCTCCTCTAATTTACAACGCAACATACCCGTTTGTAATTCCTGATAGTATTCTTCTACACATTTAGATCCTTGTCTCAATTGCTGCAACTTATTTATCATATCACGGGCATAGTAAGATGGAACAAATCTAGCTCTCATGGCTCGTTTCAGCGCATCCCAAGTTCTAGGTATGTTATGAGGATTTTTCTTGCCATATTCGATCCACCAAACAGAAGCAAAATCTGTGAACTCACTAGTAGCAGCCCTAACACGTGTGTTCTCAGGAAATTCATGGCATGCAAACTTTTGATCAACAGCAATCTCCCAAGAAATGTATGCATCAGGGTCATATTTACCATCAAAAGGAGGTATTTTAAATTTAATCTTACTGAAAGCATCATCATTATTGTGTACCTCGCGTCGGCGGCGGCCACCCATACCTCTACGGTTGTGACGTAGGCGACGTCGATCACGAGTGTCTCGATCATCATGTTCAGTATCACCTGTGTATTCTTCATCATAACTACCATCCTCTCGATCTTGCTCCTTCTTTTCTTCTTTATGCTGGTCTTTATCATTGTTGTGGAGGTCATCAAAACGCCTCAGCAGAGAAGCAAGGCTTTTGTCCACACTAGCAATGGACTGCTCCAAACCTGCAAGCTTGTTGTTTGCGGCAATCTGAGTAGCCTCCAACTGCCCAAGTTTGTCATTTGTCACCTGCAAGTCATTATCAAGTCCCTCCGTGTGCAACTTCACTTTCCTTTCAAAATGTTGTATGATGCCCTTTGTGCGAGGCGAATGTGGAATTTGGTTATCTTCGTCGGTCCCTGACATGGTTCAAAGACAAAGACAACAAGAAGACAAGTGAAGAAATAAAAGCCCTACAACTACTAGGATGTAGCTACAGCAAGTCGCAAACTCTCCACCTATTACACAAGTTCTTACCAGTTCTTACCTTGCTCGACAGGAGGGGTCATCTACCAACAAGTCTGCAGCAATGGATGAAGTGTATCGGTGCCGCAGCACGAGACCTGTCAAGCTATAGAATATGTGGAGCTATAGGTGGGCTGAAACAAGGAACGAACTAGCACCACGTTAGTTACAAAAAGCAAGCTGAATAATCATTCAACCGGCGGTACTGTGCTGGTCCTAGTCTAGACCGTGCTAGAGACGCGAGCCTGGACACAAAGGAGAGCACAACACACCACCCAAAGTGAACGAAGAATCTCTAAGATCAGCCCCTTTCTCTTCTTTTCTTTTGCTTCTTTCTTTTTCTTTTTTTTTCTTTTTCTTTTTTTTTCTTGAATATTTTTTTTTCAGGGGCACTCAAAACTGATTATATGAACAAGAACACTCCCAAAGAGTAACTCAGCACACACACTTTTTCCGAAAGGGCAGGGGTATTCCGGTAAAAAAAAGATACTCTCTCTCTCTCTCTAGAGTAAGCCACTCGTTTAGATATGAATACTTGTTGCGTGGTTCGTTTGATATTTGTAGCACAGGGTGAACTGATTCCTCATCTGATTGGAACTTCCAATTCTACTCGGACTTGGCCAACAGCGAGGAATACCCGATTCCTTGATCCGACTCAAACTTGAAAACCTACTTGGATTCGGCCAACAGAGAGGAACATCCGATTCCTTGTCCGATTCAAACTTTAAACCCTACTTGGATTCGGCCAACAGAGAGACTATATGATAGCGTGTGTTGTGATAGAACGTGACAAGAACTCGTAACTCTAAAGGACTAAAACTAAGACCAGCAACTTGACACAACCGATGCAACCGACAACTCAACAAGCCCTAACTAGGTAGCACTAGCCACGGCCCAAAAGTCTATAGGATTGTAGGAAACTAATCTACTTTTTTTTGGCTTTTTTTTGGACTGTAGGAAAAATAAAAACAACGAAGAATTACAAGTCTCTCACCGATAAACCTTGCTCTGATACCAATTGATATGAACCCGCTAGGGTTTATGGACGATCTTTCGATGAGAGGCGTGAGATCACTCGATTTGGTGGATGGAGATGACGTTCACGGCCCGACTACAGCCTTCCAAGACCGCGCCTTAGCAACCGATACACCACCTCCAAAGGCTGTCACGATCTTGTGGAGCGCGACAACCAGCCACTAGGGCTCCCGTCCTGCAAGCAATCGAAGAACTAGCAAGAACAAGGAAACAAGCACTGAATTTGCAAGATGAAATTGAAATCCTCAAACTGAATCTTATTATGAGTGGAGTTCTGAAGACAAGGAGACGGGTGGCTGGATCAGCACACGCGCCTACAAGCAAGTAGCAAAGGCTAAACTTGATCTAAACAAAACCCAAGTGTTCCTCGTGGCGGCTAAGGGGTATATAATGTGTGGAGGACGACCACAAGAGAGTTTGGGTCATGCTCCAACCCTAGGACGCGTCCCTACTAGACTCTAAAAGATACAAGCCCATTGGGCTAACTTAAGGTGGCGCAGCACCCTGGACAGAATAGACCTCTCGGTGATTTTTGGACTGTTGACGCCGTTTCTGAGCAGGTATGAGTATGAGGTCAGATCCGTATGAAAGTAGACTTTATTAGCTTTCCAACAAGTCCAGAATCACCCCAATCCGACTCCGTATGTAACCGTGGCGACCGTCACAATTTGGAGGTGTGCTGCAGTCCGAATCCAGCCTACGCGAGTCCTTTTCCCTTTCGGTCTTCTCCTTGATTCCTAATCAAAACAAGAGTGCACGTGTCTCCAAGATCTAAACAGGATGGACAAGAGCTCAAGAAGGAACTCACTTGATGATTAAGTGTTCGAGCACAAGCACGGGTAATAGGACCAGTAGGTGTCGGCGTGGACGGCATGGATGTATGATCGGTGTTGATGTCCTCATCATCTTCTTCCACTGCCTCAAAATGCCCACAATCTTGTAAGCAATGACTTTATGTGATTTGATTAACTTTTTGTTAAACACCCAATCATTCCTAGCTAGTTTTCTAGATACACCAACCAATGCCACCAGCTAACAAACATAAAGACACACTCTTAGACCTCTCCATCTTATAGGCTCGATCATGTCACATCATCATGTTTTTATTTGGAATGAATTAAAGCATGTAACACACGTGTATGTTTGTTAATTTGCAGCAAAACGTTGATCGACCCTGTCAAGTGACTCCTTTCAGTATGTTAGCAGCAAATCATTGAGAAGTTGAGAAGAACGTATTGGAACTAACTTTGCTTCATCAATAACGAAAACATAGAATATTTCTCAGCAGCATCCGGAGTGAACTGAACGTCAAAAAAGTTGGTGGGATACAAATCTGACCAGCCCCACTATCTACCACCTGCCTACCGGAAGCAGCAGGCCAGGAGTTGCAATTCGGCCGTTAGCTAGTGGCGCATCCACAGACGTAAACAAAGAACTCCAAGCAGGCAGCAGGGATCCGGCCTTTTTCCTCCGTTCCACAGTGAGCATGCATGGGATCGATCAGTGGAAATTAACCTAACCGGTTCACCATTGAGGGGGTGTTTAGTTCCCACCCAAAAACTTTACATTCAATCCCATCGAATGTTTGGAGACATGCATGGAGCATTAAATAAAGATAAAAAATAACTAATTGTATAATTTATATGTATTTTGCGAGACAAATATTTTAAGTCTAATTAGTCTATAATTGGATACTAATTGCTATAATTACACATGTGCCACAGTACCAAAAACTTTACAGCCGCTAGACTAAACACGCGCTGACTCTGACGATGACGGCGGTGGCAGCCTATGCAGTTGGTGGGCACCAGCCGCCAGCTCATGGTGACGATCGGTTGATGCAAGCAACCACGCAATGCGATGCGTTCAGCGACCTCGATCTGTCGTCGACAGTGGGGACTGGTCCGCAGAAAATTTTGACCCCGGCCTGGCGCAAGTGGATGCTCATTTCATTCTGTTTGGAATTGTGCCAATTTTGATGCAAGGTAGGTGCACGATTTATGCCGAACGTACCACAGGCTTAGAAATCTTTTGGACGCACACGATGGAACTCCTAGTTGACGTGGGTTATGTCAAAACTCGTTTTGTTCCGTTTGGAGACAATGTTAGTTTCAATGCAAGACAGGTGCACAGTTTGCGCCAAACATACCATTGGCTCAGAAATCGTTTTGGACACACCCGATGGTAGTCCTAGGTGACGAGGCTCAAGTGGTAGCTCAATTCAGACCGTTTAGAGATAGTGCTAATCTTGACGCAAGATAGGTGCACACTTTGCGCCGAACATACCATGGGCTCAAAAATCGTTTCGGACGCACCCGATTGAACTCCTTGGTGAGGTGGGTCATGTGGAATCTTATTTTGGTCCATTTGAATACAGTGTTAGTGTCGGTGGAAGATAGGAGCATGGTTTGCGCCAAACGTACCATAGGCTCAGAAATCATCGCACCCCACAGTACTCCTAGGTGATAAGGCTCAAGTCGGTGCTTGTTTCACTCCGTTTACAGATAGTGCTAATCTTGACGCAAGATAGGTGCACGATTTGCGCTGAACATACAATAGGCTCATAATCGTTTTGGACGCACCCGATGGAACTCCTAGGTGACGTGGGTCTTGTGGAATCTCGTTTTGGTCTATTTGGAGACAGCGTTAGTGTCGGTGCAAGATAGGTGCACGGCTTGCACCAAACGTACCATAGGCTCAGAAATCCTTTTGGACAGACCCGATGGTACTCCTAGGTGACGAGGCAAAAGTGGAAGCGTGATTCAGTCTGTTTGGAGATAGTGCTTATCTTGACGCAATATAGGTGCAAGGTTTGGACCGAACGTACCATAGGCTTAGAAATTATTCTGGACGCGCCCGATGGAGCTCCTTGGTGATGTGGGCCATGTGGAATCTCATTTTGGTCCGTTTGGAGATAGTGTTAGTGTCGGTGCAAGATAGGTGCATGGTTTGCGTGAAACGTACCATAAGCTCAGAAATCATTTTGGACGCACCTGATGGTACTCCTAGGTGACGAGGCTCAAGTGGATGCTCATTTCATTCTGTTTGGAATTGTGCTCATTTTGATGCAAGGTAGGTGCACGATTTACGCCGAACGTACCATAGGCTTAGAAATCATTTTGGACGCACCCAGTGGAACTCCTAGTTGACGTGGGTTATGTCGAAACTCGTTTTGGTCCGTTTGCAGACAATGTTAGTTTTGGTGCAAGACAGGTGCACAGTTTGCGCCAAACATAACATAGGCTCAGAAATCATTTTGGACATACCCGATGGTAGTCCTAGGTGACGAGGCTCAAGTGGTAGCTCGATTCAGGCCGTTTATAGATAGTGCTAATCTTAACGCAAGATAGGTGCACACTTTGCGCCGAACGTACCACAGGCTCAGAAATTATTTTGGACGCACCCGATGTAAATCCTAGGTGACTTGGGTCTTGTGGAGTCTCATTTTGGTCTATTTGGAGAAGTGTTAGTGTCGATGCCAGACAGGTGCACAGTTTGAGCCAAACATACGATAGGCTTAGAAATCGTTTTGGACGCATCCAATAATGCTACATGGTGACGAGGCTCAAGTGAAAGCTCGATTCAGTTCATTTGGAGATAGTGCTAACCTTGACTCAAGATAGGTGCACGGTTTGCGCCGAATGTAACATAGGCTCAGAAATCATTTTGGACGCGCCCAATGGGTCTCCTTGGTGATGTGGGCCATGTGGAATCTCGTTTTGGTCCGTTTGGAGACAGTGTTAGTGTCGGTGCAAGATAGGTGCATGGTTTTGTGTGAAACGAACCGTAGGCTTAGAAATCATTTTGGACGCACCCGATGGTACTCCTAGGTGACGAGGCTCAAGTGGATGCTCGTTTAATTCTGTTTGGAATTGTGCTAATTTGGACGCAAGATAGGTGCACGATTTACGCCGAACGTACCATAGGCTTAGAAATCATTTTGGACGCACCCGATGGAACTCTTAGTTGACTTGGGTTATGTCGAAACTCATTTTGGTCCGTTTGGAGACATTGTTAGTTTCGGTGCAAGAGAGGTGCACAGTTTGCACCAATCATACAATAGGCTCAAAAATGATTTTGGACACACCTGATGGTAGTCCTAGGTGATGATGCTCAAGTGGTAGCTCAATTCAGGCTGTTTAGAGATAGTGCTAATATTGATGCAAGATAGGTGCACGCTTTGCGCCGAACATACCACAGGCTCAGAAATCGATTTGGACACACCTGATGTAAATCCTAGGTGACTTAGGTCACGTAGAATCTCGTTTTGGTCCGTTTGGAGACAGTGTCGATGTAAGATTGGTGCACGGTTTGCGCCAAACGTACCATAGGCTCAGAAATCATTTCAGACGCACCCGACGGTACTCCTAGGTGATAAGGCTCAAGTCAATGCTTCTTTTACTCTGTTTGTAGATAGTGCTAATCTTGACGCAAGATAGGTGCACGATTTGCGCTGAACGTACCATAGGCTCATAAAACGTTTTGGACGCACCCGATGGAACTCCTAGGTGATGTGGGTCTTGTGGAATCTCATTTTGGTCTATTTGGAGACAGCGTTAGTGTCGGTGCAAGATAGGTGCATGGCTTGCACCAAACGTACCATAGGCTCAGAAATCCTTTTGGACACACCCGATGGTACTCCTAGGTGACGAGGCTAAAGTGGAAGCGCGGTTCGGTTTGTTTGGAGATAGTGCTAATCTTGACGCAAGATAGGTGTAAGGTTTGTGCCGAACGTACCATAGGCTTAGAAATTATTCTGGACGTGCCCGATGGAACTCCTTGCTGATGTGGGCCATGTGGAAGCTCGTTTCGGTCCGTTAGGAGATAGTGTTAGAGTCGGTGCAAGATAGGTGCATGGTTTGCATGAAACGTACCATAGGCTCAGAAATCATTTTTGATGCACCCGATGGTACTCCTAGGTGACGAGGCTCAAGTGGATGCTCATTTCATTCCATTTGGAATTGTGCTAATTTTGACGCAAAATAGGTGTACGATTTGCGCCGAACGTACCATAGGCTTAGAAATCATTTTGGAAGCACCCGATGCAACTCCTAGTTGACGTGCGTCATGTGGAAACACGTTTTGGTCCGTTTGGCGACAATGTTAGTTTCGGTGCAAGACAGGTGCACAGTTTGCACCAAACATACCATAGGCTCAGAAATCGTTTTGGACACACCCGATGGTAGTCCTAGGTGACGAGGCTCAAGTGGTAGCTCGATTCAGGCCGTTTAGAGATAGTGCTAATCTTGACGCAAGATAGGTGCACGCTTTGCGCCAAACGTACCACAGGCTCAGAAATTGTTTTGGACGCACTCGATGTAAATCCTAGGCGACTTGGGTCATGTGGAATCTCGTTATGGTCTGTTTGGAGACAGTGTTAGTGTCGATGCCAGATAGGTGCACAGTTTACGCCAAACGTACCATAGGCTCAGAAATCATTTTGGACGCATCCAATGATGCTGCATGGTGACGAGGCTCAAGTGGAAGCTTAATTCAATTTGGTTGGGGATAGTTCTAACCTTGACTCAAGATAGGTGCACGCTTTGGGCCGAACATACCACAGGCTCAGAAATTGTTTTGGACACACTCGATGTAAATCCTAGGCGACTTGGGTCATGTGGAATCTCGTTTTGGTCCGTTTGAAGACAATGTAGTGTCGATGCCAGATAGGTGCACAGTTTACGCCAAACATACCATAGGCTCAGAAAATCGTTTTGGACGCATCTAATGATGCTGCATGGTGACGAGGCTCAAGTGGAAGCTCGATTCAATTTGGTTGGGGATAGTGCTAACCTTGACTCAAGATAGGTGCACGATTTGCGCCGAACGTAACATAGGCTTAGAAATAATTTTGGACGCGCCCAATGGGACTCCTTGGTGATGTAGGCCACGTGGAATCTAGTTTCGGTCCGTTTGGAGACAGTGCTAGTGTCGGTGCAAGATAGGTGCATGGTTTGCGTGAAACGTACCATAGGCTCAGAAATCATTTTGGACACACCTGACGGTACTCCTAGGTGACGAGGCTCAAGTGGATGCTCATTTCATTCTGTTTGGAATGGTGCTAATCATGACGCAAGATTGGTGCACGATTTTTGCCGAACGTACCATAGGCTCAGAAATCTTTTTGGACACACCCGATGGAACTTCGAGTTGACATGGGTCATGTGGAGACAGTGTTAGTGTCGGTGCAAGATAGGTGCACGGTTTGCGCCAAACGTACCATGGGCTCGTAGTGATACTTCTAGGTGACGAGGCTCAAGTGGAAGGTCGATTCAGTCCGTTTGGAGATAGTGCTAATCTTGACACAAGATGGATGCATGGTTTGCGTCGAACGTACCACCGGCTCAGAAGTCATTTTGGACGCACCTGATGGGACTGCAAGGAGACATGGGTCATGTGGAATTGTGTTTCGGTATGTTTGGAGACAGTGTTAATATCAGTGCAAGATAGGTGCACAGTTTGCGCCAAACGAACCATAGGCTTAGAAATCGTTTTGGCCACACCCGATGGTACTCCTAGGTGAGGAGGCTCTAGTGGAAGCTCGATTCGGTCCGTTTGGAGATAGTGCTGATCTTGACGCAAGATGGTGCACGGTTTGCGCCGAAGGTACCATGGGCTCAAAAATCATTTTGGGCGCACACGATTGAACTCCTTGGTGAGGTGGATCATGTGGAATCTCAATTTGGTCCCTTTGAATACAGTGTTAGTGTCGGTGGAAGATAGGAGCATGGTTTGCGCCAAACGTACCATAGGCTCAGAATCGTTTTGGACGCACCCGACGGTACTCCTAGGTGATAAGGCTCAAGTCGGTGCTTGTTTCACTCCATTTACAGATAGTGCTAATCTTGACGCAAGATAGGTGCACGATTTGTGCCGAACGTACAACAGGCTCATAATCGTTTTGGACGCACCCGATGGATCTCCTAGGTGACGTGGGTCTTGTGGAATCTCGTTTTGGTCTGTTTGGAGACAGCGTTAGTGTCGGTGCAAGATAGGAGCACGATTTGCACCAAACGTACCATAGGGTCAGAATTTTTTTTGGACACACCCGATGGTACGCCTAGGTGATGAGGCTAAACTGGAAGCTCGATTCAGTCTATTTGGAGATAGTGCTAATCTTGACGCAAGATAGGTGCAAGGTTTGCACCGAACGTACCATAGGCTTAGAAATCATTTTGGACGCGCCCGATGGAACTCCTTGGTGACGTGGGCCATGTGGAATCTTGTTTTGGTCTATTTGGAGATAGTGTTAGTGTCGGTGCAAGATAGGTGCACGGTTTGTGCCAAACGTACCATAGGCTCGAAAATCATTTTGGATGCATGCAGTGATACTTCTAGGTGACGAGGCTCAAGTGGAATGTCAATTCGGTCCATTTGGAGGTAGTGCTAATCTTGATGCAAGATAGGTGCATGGTTTGCGCCGAACGTACCATGGGCTCGAAAATCATTTTGGACGCACACGATTGAACTCCTAGTTTACATGGGTCATGTGGAAACTCGTTTTGGTTCGTTTGGAGACAATGTTAGTTTCGGTGGAAGATGGGTGCACAGTCTGCGCCAAACCTACCATAGGCTCATAAATCGTTTTGGACACACCTGATGGTAGTCCTAGGTGACGAGGCTCAAGTGGTAGCTCGATTCAGGCCATTTAGAGATAGTGCTAATCTTGACGCAAGATAGGTGCACACTTTGCGCTGAACGTACCATAGGCTCAGAAATTATTTTGGATGCACCCGATATAAATCCTAGGCGACTTGGGTCATGTGGAATCCCGTTTTGGTCCGTTTGGAGACAGTGTTAGTGTTGGTGCAAGATAGGTGCACCATTTGCGCCAAATGTAACATAGGCTCAGAAATCATTTTGGACGCATCCAATGATATTGCATGGTGACGAGGCTCAAGTGGAAGCTCGACTCAGTTCGTTTGGAGATAGTGCTAACCTTGACTCAAGATAGGTGCATGGTTTGCGCTGAACGTAACATAGGCTTAGAAATCATTGCGGAAGCGCCTGATAGGACTCCTAGGTGATGTGGGCCATCTGAAATCTCGTTACGGTCCGTTTGGAGACAGTGCTAGTGTCGGTGCAAGATAGGTGCATGGTTTGCGTGAAACGTACCATAGGCTCAGAAATCATTTTGGACGCACCAGACGGTACTCCTAGGTACCATAGGCTCAAGTGGATGCTGGTTTCATTCTGTTTGGAATAGTGCTAATCTTGACATAAGATAGGTGCACGGTTTGCGCCGAATGTACTACAGGCTTAGAAATCATTTTGACGTGGGTCATGTGGAATCTTGTTTTGGTCTGTTTGGAGACAATATTAGTTTTGGTGCAAGAAAGGTGCACAGTTTGCGCCAAACGTACCATAGGCTCAGAAATTGTTTTGGACGTACCCAATGGTACTCCTAGGTGATGAGGCTCAAGTGGATGTTCGTTTCATTCCGTTTCAATACAATGCTAACCTTGACGCAAGATAGATGCATGATTTGCGCCGAACGTACCATAGGCTCAGAAATCTTTTTGGACGCACTTGATGGAACTCTTAGGTGACGTAGTCATGTGGAATCTCGTTTTGGTCCATTTGGAGACAGTGTTAGTGTCGATGCAAGATTGGTGCAAGGTTTGCGCCAAACGTACCATAGGCTCGGAATTCATTTTGGACGCACCTAGTGATACTTCTAGGTGACGAGGCTTAAGTGGAAGGTCAATTCGGTCCGTTTGGAGATAATGCTAATCTTGACGCAAGATAGGTGCATGGTTTGCGCCGAACGTACCATGGGCTCAAAAATCATTTTGGACGCACCCGATTGAACTCCTAGGTGACGTGGGTCATGTGGAATCTAATTTTGGTCAATTTGGATACAGTGTTAGTGTCAGTGGAAGATAGGAGCATGATTTGCGCCAAACGTACCATAGGCTCAGAAATCGTTTTGGATGCACCAGACGGTACAATTAGGTGATAAGGCTCAAGTTGGTGCTTGTTTCACTCCGTTTGCAGATAGTGCTAATCTTGACACAAGATAGGTGCATGATTCGCGCTGAACGTACCACAGGCTCATAATCGTTTTGGATGCACCCGATGGAACTCCTAGGTGATGTGGGTCTTGTGGAATCTCGTTTTGGTCTGTTTGGAGACAGCGTTTGTGTCGGTGCAAGATAGGTGCACGGTTTGCACCAAACGTACCATAGGCTCAGAAATCCTTTTGGACACACCCGATGGTACTCATAGGTGATGAGGCTAAAGTGGAAGCTCGATTCAGTCTGTTTGGAGATAGTGCTAATCGTGACGCAAGATAGGTGCAAGGTTTGCACAAAACGTACCACAGGCTTAGAAATCGTTTTGGACGCGCCCGATGGAACTCCTTGGTGACATGGGCCATGTGGAATCTTGTTTCAGTCCGTTTGGAGACAGTGTTAGTGTCGATGCAAGGTAGGTGCATTGTTTGCGTGAAACGTACCATAGGCTTAGAAATCATTTTGGACGCACCCGATGGTACTCCTTGGTGACGAGTCTCAAGTGGATGATCGTTTCATTCCGTTTGAATTGTGCTAATTTTGACGCAAGATAGGTGCACGGTTTGCACCGAACGTTCCATAAGCTTAGAAATCATTTTGGACGCACCTGTTGGAACTCCTAGTTTACGTGGGTCATGTGGAAACTTGTTTTGGGCCATTTGGAGACAATGTTAGTTTCAGTGCAAGATAGGTGCACAGTTTGCGCCAAACATACCATAGGCTCAGAAATCGATTTGGACGCACCCGATGGTACTCCTAGGTGATGAGGCTCAAGTCGATGCTCGTTTCATTCCGTTTCGAGATAGTGCTAAACTTGACGCAACATAGGTGCACGATTTGCGCCGAACGTACCATAGGCTCAGAAATCTTTTTGGACGCACTCGATGGAACGCCTAGGTGACTCGGTCAAGTGAAATCTCGTTTTGGTCCATTTGGAGACAGTGTTAGTGTTGGTACAAGATGGGTGCACGGTTTGTGCCAAACGTACCATAGGCTCAGAAATCGTTTTGGACGCAACCAGTGATACTTCTAGGTGACGAGGCTTAAGTGGAAGGTCAATTCGGTTCGTTTGGAGATAGTGCTAATCTTGACGCAAGATAGGTGCACGGTTTGCGCCCAATGTACCATGGGATCAAAAATCGTTTTGGACGCACCCGATTGAACTCCTAGCCTACGTGGGTCATGTGGAAACTCGTTCGGGTCCGTTTGGAGATAATGTTAGTTTCGGTGCAAGATAGGTGCACAGTTTGCGCCAAACATACAATAGGCTCAGAAATCATATTGGACACACCCGATGGTAGTCCTAGGTGATGAGGCTCAAGTGGTAGCTCGATTCAGGCTATTTAGAGATAGTGCTAATCTTGATGCAAGATAGGTGCACGCTTTGCGCCGAACGTACTACAGGCTCTAAAATCATTTTAGACGCACCCGATGGAACTCCTAGTTGACGTGGGTCATGTGGAATCTTGTTTTGGTCTGTTTGGAGACACTGTTAGTTTCGGTGCAAGATACGTGCATAGTTTGTGCCAAACGTACCATAGGCTCTGAAATCGTTTTAGACACACCCGATGGTAGTCCTAGGTGACGAGGCTCAAGTGGTAGCTCGATTCAGGCCGTTTAGAGATAGTGCTAATCTTGACGCAAGATAGGTGCACGCTTTGCGCCGAACGTACCATAGGCTTAGAAATCGTTTTGGACGCACCCGATGTAAATCCTAGGCGACTTGGGCCATGTGGAATCTCGTTTTGGTCCGTTTGGAGACAGTGTTAGTGTCGATGCAAGATTGGTGCACGGTTTGCGTCAAATGTACCATAGGCTCAGAAATCGTTTTGGACGCATCCAAGGCCGCATGGTGACGAGGCTCGGGTGGAAGCTCGATTCAGTTCGTTTGGAGATAGTGCTAACCTTGACTCAAGATAGGTGCATGGTTTGCGCCGAACGTAACATAGGCTTAGAAATCATTTTGGACGCGCCTGATGGGACTCCTTGGTGATGTCGGCCATGTGGAATCTCGTTTCGGTCCGTTTGTAGATAGTGTTAGTGTCGGTGCATGGTAGGTGCATGGGTTGTGTGAAACGTACCATAGGCTCAGAAATCATTTTGGACGCACCCGATGGTACTCCTAGGTGACGAGGCTCAATTGGATGCTCGTTTCATTCCGTTTGAATTGTTCTAATTTTGATGCAAGATAGGTGAACGGTTTGCGCCGAACGTTCCATAAGCTCAGAAATCACTTTGGACGCACCTGTTGGAACTCTTAGTTTACGTGGGTCATGTGGAAACTTGTTTTGGGCCATTTGGAGACAATGTTAGTTTCGGTGCAAGATAGGTGCACAGTTTGCGCCAAACATACCATAGGCTCAGAAATCGATTTGGACGCACCCGAAGGTACTCCTAGGTGATGAGGGTCAAGTGGATGCTCGTTTCATTCCGTTTCGAGATAGTGCTAACCTTGACGCAACATAGGTGCACGATTTGCGCCGAACGTACCATAGGCTCAGAAATCTTTTTGGACACACTCGACGGAACTCCTAGGTGACGTGGTCATGTGGAATCTTGTTTTGGTCCATTTGGAGACAGTGTTAGTGTCGGTGCAAGATGGGTGCACGGTTTGCGCCAAAGGTACCATAGGCTCGGAAATGGTTTGGACGCACCCAGTGATACTTCTAGGTGACGAGGCTCAAGTGGAAGGTCAAATCGGTCCGTTTGGAGATAGTGCTAATCTTGACGCAAAATAGGTGCACGGTTTGCGCCCAACGTACCATGGGCTCAAATATCATTTTGGACGCACCCGATTGAACTCCTAGTTTATGTGGGTCATGTGGAAACTCGTTCGGGTCCGTTTGGAGATAATTTAGTTTCGGTGCAAGATAGGTGCACAGTTTGTGCCAAACATACCATAGGCTCAGAAATCATTTTGGTCACACCCAATGGTAGTCCTAGGTGACGAGGCTCAAGTGGTAGCTCGATTCAGGCCGTTTAGAGATAGTGCTAATCTTGACGCAAGATAGGTGCACGCTTTGTGCCGAATGTACTACAGGCTCAGAAATCGTTTTGGATGCACCTGATGGAACTCCTAGTTGACGTGGGTCATGTGGAATCTTGTTTTGGTCTGTTTGGAGACACTGTTAGTTTTGGTGCAAGATAGGCGCACAGTTTGTGCCAAACGTACCATAGGCTCAGAAATCGTTTTAGACACACCCGATGGTAGTCCTAGGTGACGAGGCTCAAGTGGTAGCTCGATTCAGGCCGTTTAGAGATAGTGCTAATTTTGACGCAAGATAGGTGCACGCTTTGCGCCGAACGTACCATAGGCTCTGAAATCGTTTTGGACGCACCCGATGTAAATCCTAGGCGACTTGGGTCATGAGGAATCTCGTTTTGGTCCATTTGGAGATAGTGTTAGTGTCGGTGCAAGATTGGTGCACGGTTTGTGCCAAACGTACCATAGGCTCAGAAATCGTTTTGGACGCATCCAATGGTACTCCAAGGTAACGAGGCTCAATTGCAAGCTCGATTCAATCCATTTGGAGATAGTGTAAATCTTGACGCAAGATAGGTGCACGGTTTGCGCCGAACGTACCATAGGCTTAGAAATCATTTTGGACGCACCCGATGGAACTCCTTGGTGATATGGGCCATGTGGAATCTCATTTCAGTCCGTTTTGAGACAGTGTTAGTGTCTACAAGATAGGTGCATGGTTTGTGTGAAACGTACCATAGGCTCAGAAATTGTTTTGGACGCACCCAATGGTACTCTAAGGTGACGAGGCCCAAGTGGATGCTCGTTTCATTCTGTTTGGGGATAGTGCTAATCTTGACGCAATATAGGTGCACGATTTGCGTCGAACGTTCCACAGGCTCAGAAATCATTCTGGACGCACGCGATGGTATATCTAGGTGACGTGGGTCATGTGGAACCTCATTTGGTCCATTTGGAGACATGTTAGTGTCGGTGCAAGATAGGAGCACGGTTTGCGTCAAACATACCATAGGCTCAGAAAAATTGTATTGGATGCATCCAACGATGCACCATGGTGGCGAGGCTCAAGTAGAAGCTCAATTCAGTCCATTTGGAGATAGTGCTAATCTTGATGCAAGATAGGTGCACAGTTTGCGCTTAACGTACCATAGGCTTAGAAATCATTTTGGATGCATTTGATGTAACTCCTTTGTGACGTGGGCCATGTGGAGTCTCGTTTCGGTCTGTTTGGAGATAGTGTTAGTGTCGGTGCCAATTAGGTGTACGATTTGCGCCAAACATACCATCACATACCACAGGCTCAGAAATCGTTTTGGACACACCCAGTGATACTTCTAGGTGATGAGGCTCAAGTGGAAGCTCAATTCAATCCGTTTGGAGATAGTGCTAATCTTGACGTAAGATGGACACATGGTTTGAATCAAACGTATCGCAGGCTCAGAAATCATTTTGGACGCACCCGATGGAACTCCTAGGAGACGTGGGTCATGTGGAATCTTGTTTCGGTCCGTTTGGGGACAGTGTTAGTGTCGGTGCAAGATAGGTGCAAAGTTTGCGCCAAACGTGCCATAGGCTCAGAAATTATTTTGGACGTGCCCAACGATATTCCTAGGTGACGAGGCTCAAGTGGAAGCTCGATTCAGTCCATTTGGAGATAGTGCTAAACTTGACGCAATATAGGTGCACGGTTTGTGCCAAACATACCATTGGATCAGAAATCTTATTAGACGCACCCGATGGAACTCCTTGGTGACGTGGGCCGTGTGGAATCTTGTTTCGGTCTGTTTGGAGACAGTGTTAGTATCAGTTCAAGATAGGTGCATGATTTGCGCCAAACGTACCATAAGCTCAGAACTCGTTTTGGACACAACCAGTGATACTTCTAGGTGACGAGGCTCAAGTGGAAGGTCGATTCAGTCCATTTGGAGATCGTGCTAATCTTGACGCAAGATGGATGCACGATTTGCGTCGAACGTACCACTGGCTCAAAAATCATTTTGGACGCACCCAATGGAACTTCTAGGAGACGTGGGTCATGTGGAATCTCGTTTCGGTCCATTTGGAGATAGTGTTAATGTCGGTGCAAGATGGGTGCACGGTTTGCGCCAAACGTACCATAGGCTCAGAAATCATATTGGACACACCCAATGGAACTCCTTGGTGACATGTGTCATGTGGAATCTCGTTTCGATCCATTTTGATACAGTGTCAGTGTCAGTGCAAGATAGGTGCATGGTTTGCGCCAAATGTACCATAGGCTTAGAAATTGTTTTGGACGCACCCATTGGTACTGCTAGGTGACGAGGCCCAAGTGGATGCTCATTTCATTCAGTTTGGGGATAGTGCTAATCTTGACACAAGATAGGTGCATGATTTGTGCCGAACGTTCCACAGGCTCAGAAATCATTTTGGACGCACCCGATGGTACACCTAGGTAACGTTGGTCATGTGGAATCTCATTTTGGTCTATTTGGAGACAATGTTAGTGTCGATGCAAGATAAGTGCACGGTTTGTGCTAAATGTACCATAGGCTTAGAAATCATTTTGGACGCAACCAGTGATACTTCTAGGTGACAAGGCTCGAGTGGAAGGTCGATTCAGTCCGTTTGGAGACATTGCTAATTTTGACGCAAGATGGATGCATGGTTTGCGTCGAACGTACCACAGGCTCAGAAATCATTTTGGACGCACCCGATGGAACTTCTAGGAGATGTGGGTCAGGTGGAATCTTGTTTTGGTCTGTTTGGAGACAGTGTTAATGTCAGTGCAAGATAGGTGCACGGTTTGCACCAAACGTACCATAGGCTTAGAAATCATTTTGGATGCACCCGATGGAACTCTTAGGTGATGACACTCAAGTGGATGCTTGATTCAGTCTGTTTGGAGATAGTGTTAATCTTGATGAAAGATAGTTGCACGGTTTGTGCCGAACGTACCATATGCTCAGAAATCATTTTGGACTCCCCGACAGTACTCCTAGGTGATGTGGGCATGAGGAATCTCGTTTTGGTCCATTTGGAGATAGTGTTAGTGTTATTGGAAGATAGGTGCACTATTTGTGCCAAACGTATCATAGGCTCAGAAATCGTTTTGGATGCATCCAATGGTACTCCAAGGTAACGAGGCTCAATTGCAAGCTCGATTCAATCCATTTGGAGATAGTGTAAATCTTGACGCAAGATAGGTGCACGGTTTGCGCCGAACGTACCATAGGCTTAGAAATCATTTTGGACGCACCCGATGGAACTCCTTGGTGATATGGGCCATGTGGAATCTCATTTCAGTCCGTTTTGAGACAGTGTTAGTGTCTACAAGATAGGTGCATGGTTTGTGTGAAACGTACCATAGGCTCAGAAATTGTTTTGGACGCACCCAATGGTACTCCAAGGTGACGAGGCCCAAGTGGATGCTCGTTTCATTCCGTTTGGGGATAGTGCTAATCTTGACGCAATATAGGTGCACGATTTGCGTCGAACGTTCCACAGGCTCAGAAATCATTCTGGACGCACGCGATGGTATATCTAGGTGACGTGGGTCATGTGGAACCTCATTTGGTCCATTTGGAGACATGTTAGTGTCGGTGCAAGATAGGAGCACGGTTTGCGTCAAACATACCATAGGCTCAGAAAAATTGTTTTCGATGCATCCAACGATGCACCATGGTGGCGAGGCTCAAGTAGAAGCTCAATTCAGTCCATTTGGAGATAGTGCTAATCTTGATGCAAGATAGGTGCACAGTTTGCGCTTAACGTACCATAGGCTTAGAAATCATTTTGGATGCATTTGATGTAACTCCTTTGTGACGTGGGCCATGTGGAGTCTCGTTTCGGTCTGTTTGGAGATAGTGTTAGTGTCGGTGCCAATTAGGTGTACGATTTGCGCCAAACATACCATCACATACCACAGGCTCAGAAATCGTTTTGGACACACCCAGTGATACTTCTAGGTGATGAGGCTCAAGTGGAAGCTCAATTCAATCCGTTTGGAGATAGTGCTAATCTTGACGTAAGATGGACACATGGTTTGAATCAAACGTACCGCAGGCTCAGAAATCATTTTGGACGCACCCGATGGAACTCCTAGGAGACGTGGGTCATGTGGAATCTTGTTTCGGTCCGTTTGGAGACAGTGTTAGTGTCGGTGCAAGATAGGTGCAAAGTTTGTGCCAAACGTGCCATAGGCTCAGAAATTATTTTGGACATGCCCAACGATATTTCTAGGTGACGAGGCTCAAGTGGAAGCTCGATTCAGTCCATTTGGAGATAGTGCTAAACTTGACGCAATATAGGTGCACGGTTTGTGCCAAACATACCATTGGATCAGAAATCTTATTAGACGCACCCGATGGAACTCCTTGGTGACGTGGGCCATGTGGAATCTTGTTTCGGTCTGTTTGGAGACAGTGCTAGTATCAGTTCAAGATAGGTGCATGGTTTGCGCCAAACGTACCATAAGCTCAGAACTCGTTTTGGACACAACCAGTGATACTTCTAGGTGACGAGGCTCAAGTGGAAGGTCGATTCAGTCCATTTGGAGATCGTGCTAATCTTGACGCAAGATGGATGCACAATTTGCGTCGAACGTACCACTGGCTCAAAAATCATTTTGGACGCACCCAATGGAACTTCTAGGAGACGTGGGTCATGTGGAATCTCGTTTCGGTCCATTTGGAGATAGTGTTAATGTCGGTGCAAGATGGGTGCACGGTTTGCGCCAAACGTACCATAGGCTCAGAAATCATATTGGACACACCCAATGGAACTCCTTGGTGACATGTGTCATGTGGAATCTCGTTTCGATCCATTTTGATACAGTGTCAGTGTCAGTGCAAGATAGGTGCATGGTTTGCGCCAAATGTACCATAGGCTTAGAAATTGTTTTGGACGCACCCATTGGTACTGCTAGGTGACGAGGCCCAAGTGGATGCTCATTTCATTCAGTTTGGGGATAGTGCTAATCTTGACACAAGATAGGTGCATGATTTGTGCCGAACGTTCCACAGGCTCAGAAATCATTTTGGACGCACCCGATGGTACACCTAGGTAACGTTGGTCATGTGGAATCTCATTTTGGTCTATTTGGAGACAATGTTAGTGTCGATGCAAGATAAGTGCACGGTTTGTGCTAAATGTACCATAGGCTTAGAAATCATTTTGGACGCAACCAGTGATACTTCTAGGTGACAAGGCTCGAGTGGAAGGTCGATTCAGTCCGTTTGGAGACATTGCTAATTTTGACGCAAGATGGATGCATGGTTTGCGTCGAACGTACCACAGGCTCAGAAATCATTTTGGACGCACCCGATGGAACTTCTAGGAGATGTGGGTCAGGTGGAATCTTGTTTTGGTCTGTTTGGAGACAGTGTTAATGTCAGTGCAAGATAGGTGCACGGTTTGCACCAAACGTACCATAGGCTTAGAAATCATTTTGGATGCACCCGATGGAACTCTTAGGTGATGACACTCAAGTGGATGCTTGATTCAGTCTGTTTGGAGATAGTGTTAATCTTGATGAAAGATAGTTGCACGGTTTGTGCCGAACGTACCATATGCTCAGAAATCATTTTGGACTCCCCGACAGTACTCCTAGGTGATGTGGGCATGAGGAATCTCGTTTTGGTCCATTTGGAGATAGTGTTAGTGTTATTGGAAGATAGGTGCACTATTTGTGCCAAACGTATCATAGGCTCAGAAATCGTTTTGGATGCATCCAATGGTACTCCAAGGTAACGAGGCTCAATTGCAAGCTCGATTCAATCCATTTGGAGATAGTGTAAATCTTGACGCAAGATAGGTGCACGGTTTGCGCCGAACGTACCATAGGCTTAGAAATCATTTTGGACGCACCCGATGGAACTCCTTGGTGATATGGGCCATGTGGAATCTCATTTCAGTCCGTTTTGAGACAGTGTTAGTGTCTACAAGATAGGTGCATGGTTTGTGTGAAACGTACCATAGGCTCAGAAATTGTTTTGGACGCACCCAATGGTACTCCAAGGTGACGAGGCCCAAGTGGATGCTCGTTTCATTCCGTTTGGGGATAGTGCTAATCTTGACGCAATATAGGTGCACGATTTGCGTCGAACGTTCCACAGGCTCAGAAATCATTCTGGACGCACGCGATGGTATATCTAGGTGACGTGGGTCATGTGGAACCTCATTTGGTCCATTTGGAGACATGTTAGTGTCGGTGCAAGATAGGAGCACGGTTTGCGTCAAACATACCATAGGCTCAGAAAAATTGTTTTCGATGCATCCAACGATGCACCATGGTGGCGAGGCTCAAGTAGAAGCTCAATTCAGTCCATTTGGAGATAGTGCTAATCTTGATGCAAGATAGGTGCACAGTTTGCGCTTAACGTACCATAGGCTTAGAAATCATTTTGGATGCATTTGATGTAACTCCTTTGTGACGTGGGCCATGTGGAGTCTCGTTTCGGTCTGTTTGGAGATAGTGTTAGTGTCGGTGCCAATTAGGTGTACGATTTGCGCCAAACATACCATCACATACCACAGGCTCAGAAATCGTTTTGGACACACCCAGTGATACTTCTAGGTGATGAGGCTCAAGTGGAAGCTCAATTCAATCCGTTTGGAGATAGTGCTAATCTTGACGTAAGATGGACACATGGTTTGAATCAAACGTACCGCAGGCTCAGAAATCATTTTGGACGCACCCGATGGAACTCCTAGGAGACGTGGGTCATGTGGAATCTTGTTTCGGTCCGTTTGGAGACAGTGTTAGTGTCGGTGCAAGATAGGTGCAAAGTTTGTGCCAAACGTGCCATAGGCTCAGAAATTATTTTGGACATGCCCAACGATATTTCTAGGTGACGAGGCTCAAGTGGAAGCTCGATTCAGTCCATTTGGAGATAGTGCTAAACTTGACGCAATATAGGTGCACGGTTTGTGCCAAACATACCATTGGATCAGAAATCTTATTAGACGCACCCGATGGAACTCCTTGGTGACGTGGGCCATGTGGAATCTTGTTTCGGTCTGTTTGGAGACAGTGCTAGTATCAGTTCAAGATAGGTGCATGGTTTGCGCCAAACGTACCATAAGCTCAGAACTCGTTTTGGACACAACCAGTGATACTTCTAGGTGACGAGGCTCAAGTGGAAGGTCGATTCAGTCCATTTGGAGATCGTGCTAATCTTGACGCAAGATGGATGCACGATTTGCGTCGAACGTACCACTGGCTCAAAAATCATTTTGGACGCACCCAATGGAACTTCTAGGAGACGTGGGTCATGTGGAATCTCGTTTCGGTCCATTTGGAGATAGTGTTAATGTCGGTGCAAGATGGGTGCACGGTTTGCGCCAAACGTACCATAGGCTCAGAAATCATATTGGACACACCCAATGGAACTCCTTGGTGACATGTGTCATGTGGAATCTCGTTTCGATCCATTTTGATACAGTGTCAGTGTCAGTGCAAGATAGGTGCATGGTTTGCGCCAAATGTACCATAGGCTTAGAAATTGTTTTGGACGCACCCATTGGTACTGCTAGGTGACGAGGCCCAAGTGGATGCTCATTTCATTCAGTTTGGGGATAGTGCTAATCTTGACACAAGATAGGAGCATGATTTGTGCCGAACGTTCCACAGGCTCAGAAATCATTTTGGACGCACCCGATGGTACACCTAGGTAACGTTGGTCATGTGGAATCTCATTTTGGTCTATTTGGAGACAATGTTAGTGTCGATGCAAGATAAGTGCACGGTTTGTGCTAAATGTACCATAGGCTTAGAAATCATTTTGGACGCAACCAGTGATACTTCTAGGTGACAAGGCTCGAGTGGAAGGTCGATTCAGTCCGTTTGGAGACATTGCTAATTTTGACGCAAGATGGATGCATGGTTTGCGTCGAACGTACCACAGGCTCAGAAATCATTTTGGACGCACCCGATGGAACTTCTAGGTGACAGCGTTAGTGTCGGTGCAAGATAGGTGCATGGCTTGCACCAAACGTACCATAGGCTCAGAAATCCTTTTGGACACACCCGATGGTACTCCTAGGTGACGAGGCTAAAGTGGAAGCGCGGTTCAGTTTGTTTGGAGATAGTGCTAATCTTGACGCAAGATAGGTGTAAGGTTTGTGCCGAACGTACCATAGGCTTAGAAATTATTCTGGACGTGCCCGATGGAACTCCTTGCTGATGTGGGCCATGTGGAAGCTCGTTTCGGTCCGTTAGGAGATAGTGTTAGAGTCGGTGCAAGATAGGTGCATGGTTTGCATGAAACGTACCATAGGCTCAGAAATCATTTTTGATGCACCCGATGGTACTCCTAGGTGACGAGGCTCAAGTGGATGCTCATTTCATTCCATTTGGAATTGTGCTAATTTTGACGCAAAATAGGTGTACGATTTGCGCCGAACGTACCATAGGCTTAGAAATCATTTTGGAAGCACCCGATGCAACTCCTAGTTGACGTGCGTCATGTGGAAACACGTTTTGGTCCGTTTGGCGACAATGTTAGTTTCGGTGCAAGACAGGTGCACAGTTTGCACCAAACATACCATAGGCTCAGAAATCGTTTTGGACACACCCGATGGTAGTCCTAGGTGACGAGGCTCAAGTGGTAGCTCGATTCAGGCCGTTTAGAGATAGTGCTAATCTTGACGCAAGATAGGTGCACGCTTTGCGCCAAACGTACCACAGGCTCAGAAATTGTTTTGGACGCACTCGATGTAAATCCTAGGCGACTTGGGTCATGTGGAATCTCGTTATGGTCTGTTTGGAGACAGTGTTAGTGTCGATGCCAGATAGGTGCACAGTTTACGCCAAACGTACCATAGGCTCAGAAATCATTTTGGACGCATCCAATGATGCTGCATGGTGACGAGGCTCAAGTGGAAGCTTAATTCAATTTGGTTGGGGATAGTTCTAACCTTGACTCAAGATAGGTGCACGCTTTGGGCCGAACATACCACAGGCTCAGAAATTGTTTTGGACACACTCGATGTAAATCCTAGGCGACTTGGGTCATGTGGAATCTCGTTTTGGTCCGTTTGAAGACAATGTAGTGTCGATGCCAGATAGGTGCACAGTTTACGCCAAACATACCATAGGCTCAGAAAATCGTTTTGGACGCATCTAATGATGCTGCATGGTGACGAGGCTCAAGTGGAAGCTCGATTCAATTTGGTTGGGGATAGTGCTAACCTTGACTCAAGATAGGTGCACGATTTGCGCCGAACGTAACATAGGCTTAGAAATAATTTTGGACGCGCCCAATGGGACTCCTTGGTGATGTAGGCCACGTGGAATCTAGTTTCGGTCCGTTTGGAGACAGTGCTAGTGTCGGTGCAAGATAGGTGCATGGTTTGCGTGAAACGTACCATAGGCTCAGAAATCATTTTGGACACACCTGACGGTACTCCTAGGTGACGAGGCTCAAGTGGATGCTCATTTCATTCTGTTTGGAATGGTGCTAATCATGACGCAAGATTGGTGCACGATTTTTGCCGAACGTACCATAGGCTCAGAAATCTTTTTGGACACACCCGATGGAACTTCGAGTTGACATGGGTCATGTGGAGACAGTGTTAGTGTCGGTGCAAGATAGGTGCACGGTTTGCGCCAAACGTACCATGGGCTCGTAGTGATACTTCTAGGTGACGAGGCTCAAGTGGAAGGTCGATTCAGTCCGTTTGGAGATAGTGCTAATCTTGACACAAGATGGATGCATGGTTTGCGTCGAACGTACCACCGGCTCAGAAGTCATTTTGGACGCACCTGATGGGACTGCAAGGAGACATGGGTCATGTGGAATTGTGTTTCGGTATGTTTGGAGACAGTGTTAATATCAGTGCAAGATAGGTGCACAGTTTGCGCCAAACGAACCATAGGCTTAGAAATCGTTTTGGCCACACCCGATGGTACTCCTAGGTGAGGAGGCTCTAGTGGAAGCTCGATTCGGTCCGTTTGGAGATAGTGCTGATCTTGACGCAAGATGGTGCACGGTTTGCGCCGAAGGTACCATGGGCTCAAAAATCATTTTGGGCGCACACGATTGAACTCCTTGGTGAGGTGGATCATGTGGAATCTCAATTTGGTCCCTTTGAATACAGTGTTAGTGTCGGTGGAAGATAGGAGCATGGTTTGCGCCAAACGTACCATAGGCTCAGAATCGTTTTGGACGCACCCGACGGTACTCCTAGGTGATAAGGCTCAAGTCGGTGCTTGTTTCACTCCATTTACAGATAGTGCTAATCTTGACGCAAGATAGGTGCACGATTTGTGCCGAACGTACAACAGGCTCATAATCGTTTTGGACGCACCCGATGGATCTCCTAGGTGACGTGGGTCTTGTGGAATCTCGTTTTGGTCTGTTTGGAGACAGCGTTAGTGTCGGTGCAAGATAGGAGCACGATTTGCACCAAACGTACCATAGGGTCAGAATTTTTTTTGGACACACCCGATGGTACGCCTAGGTGATGAGGCTAAACTGGAAGCTCGATTCAGTCTATTTGGAGATAGTGCTAATCTTGACGCAAGATAGGTGCAAGGTTTGCACCGAACGTACCATAGGCTTAGAAATCATTTTGGACGCGCCCAATGGAACTCCTTGGTGACGTGGGCCATGTGGAATCTTGTTTTGGTCTATTTGGAGATAGTGTTAGTGTCGGTGCAAGATAGGTGCACGGTTTGTGCCAAACGTACCATAGGCTCGAAAATCATTTTGGATGCATGCAGTGATACTTCTAGGTGACGAGGCTCAAGTGGAATGTCAATTCGGTCCATTTGGAGGTAGTGCTAATCTTGATGCAAGATAGGTGCATGGTTTGCGCCGAACGTACCATGGGCTCGAAAATCATTTTGGACGCACACGATTGAACTCCTAGTTTACATGGGTCATGTGGAAACTCGTTTTGGTTCGTTTGGAGACAATGTTAGTTTCGGTGGAAGATGGGTGCACAGTCTGCGCCAAACCTACCATAGGCTCATAAATCGTTTTGGACACACCTGATGGTAGTCCTAGGTGACGAGGCTCAAGTGGTAGCTCGATTCAGGCCATTTAGAGATAGTGCTAATCTTGACGCAAGATAGGTGCACACTTTGCGCTGAACGTACCATAGGCTCAGAAATTATTTTGGATGCACCCGATATAAATCCTAGGCGACTTGGGTCATGTGGAATCCCGTTTTGGTCCGTTTGGAGACAGTGTTAGTGTTGGTGCAAGATAGGTGCACCATTTGCGCCAAATGTAACATAGGCTCAGAAATCATTTTGGACGCATCCAATGATATTGCATGGTGACGAGGCTCAAGTGGAAGCTCGACTCAGTTCGTTTGGAGATAGTGCTAACCTTGACTCAAGATAGGTGCATGGTTTGCGCTGAACGTAACATAGGCTTAGAAATCATTGCGGAAGCGCCTGATAGGACTCCTAGGTGATGTGGGCCATCTGAAATCTCGTTACGGTCCGTTTGGAGACAGTGCTAGTGTCGGTGCAAGATAGGTGCATGGTTTGCGTGAAACGTACCATAGGCTCAGAAATCATTTTGGACGCATCAGACGGTACTCCTAGGTACCATAGGCTCAAGTGGATGCTGGTTTCATTCTGTTTGGAATAGTGCTAATCTTGACATAAGATAGGTGCACGGTTTGCGCCGAATGTACTACAGGCTTAGAAATCATTTTGACGTGGGTCATGTGGAATCTTGTTTTGGTCTGTTTGGAGACAATATTAGTTTTGGTGCAAGAAAGGTGCACAGTTTGCGCCAAACGTACCATAGGCTCAGAAATTGTTTTGGACGTACCCAATGGTACTCCTAGGTGATGAGGCTCAAGTGGATGTTCGTTTCATTCCGTTTCAATACAATGCTAACCTTGACGCAAGATAGATGCATGATTTGCGCCGAACGTACCATAGGCTCAGAAATCTTTTTGGACGCACTTGATGGAACTCTTAGGTGACGTAGTCATGTGGAATCTCGTTTTGGTCCATTTGGAGACAGTGTTAGTGTCGATGCAAGATTGGTGCAAGGTTTGCGCCAAACGTACCATAGGCTCGGAATTCATTTTGGACGCACCTAGTGATACTTCTAGGTGACGAGGCTTAAGTGGAAGGTCAATTCGGTCCGTTTGGAGATAATGCTAATCTTGACGCAAGATAGGTGCATGGTTTGCGCCGAACGTACCATGGGCTCAAAAATCATTTTGGACGCACCCGATTGAACTCCTAGGTGACGTGGGTCATGTGGAATCTAATTTTGGTCAATTTGGATACAGTGTTAGTGTCAGTGGAAGATAGGAGCATGATTTGCGCCAAACGTACCATAGGCTCAGAAATCGTTTTGGATGCACCAGACGGTACAATTAGGTGATAAGGCTCAAGTTGGTGCTTGTTTCACTCCGTTTGCAGATAGTGCTAATCTTGACACAAGATAGGTGCATGATTCGCGCTGAACGTACCACAGGCTCATAATCGTTTTGGATGCACCCGATGGAACTCCTAGGTGATGTGGGTCTTGTGGAATCTCGTTTTGGTCTGTTTGGAGACAGCGTTTGTGTCGGTGCAAGATAGGTGCACGGTTTGCACCAAACGTACCATAGGCTCAGAAATCCTTTTGGACACACCCGATGGTACTCATAGGTGATGAGGCTAAAGTGGAAGCTCGATTCAGTCTGTTTGGAGATAGTGCTAATCGTGACGCAAGATAGGTGCAAGGTTTGCACAAAACGTACCACAGGCTTAGAAATCGTTTTGGACGCGCCCGATGGAACTCCTTGGTGACATGGGCCATGTGGAATCTTGTTTCAGTCCGTTTGGAGACAGTGTTAGTGTCGATGCAAGGTAGGTGCATTGTTTGCGTGAAACGTACCATAGGCTTAGAAATCATTTTGGACGCACCCGATGGTACTCCTTGGTGACGAGTCTCAAGTGGATGATCGTTTCATTCCGTTTGAATTGTGCTAATTTTGACGCAAGATAGGTGCACGGTTTGCACCGAACGTTCCATAAGCTTAGAAATCATTTTGGACGCACCTGTTGGAACTCCTAGTTTACGTGGGTCATGTGGAAACTTGTTTTGGGCCATTTGGAGACAATGTTAGTTTCAGTGCAAGATAGGTGCATAGTTTGCGCCAAACATACCATAGGCTCAGAAATCGATTTGGACGCACCCGATGATACTCCTAGGTGATGAGGCTCAAGTCGATGCTCGTTTCATTCCGTTTCGAGATAGTGCTAAACTTCACGCAACATAGGTGCACGATTTGCGCCGAACGTACCATAGGCTCAGAAATCTTTTTGGACGCACTCGATGGAACGCCTAGGTGACTCGGTCAAGTGAAATCTCGTTTTGGTCCATTTGGAGACAGTGTTAGTGTTGGTACAAGATGGGTGCACGGTTTGCGCCAAACGTACCATAGGCTCAGAAATCGTTTTGGACGCAACCAGTGATACTTCTAGGTGACGAGGCTTAAGTGGAAGGTCAATTCGGTTCGTTTGGAGATAGTGCTAATCTTGACGCAAGATAGGTGCACGGTTTGCGCCCAATGTACCATGGGATCAAAAATCGTTTTGGACGCACCCGATTGAACTCCTAGCCTACGTGGGTCATGTGGAAACTCGTTCGGGTCCGTTTGGAGATAATGTTAGTTTCGGTGCAAGATAGGTGCACAGTTTGCGCCAAACATACAATAGGCTCAGAAATCATATTGGACACACCCGATGGTAGTCCTAGGTGATGAGGCTCAAGTGGTAGCTCGATTCAGGCTATTTAGAGATAGTGCTAATCTTGATGCAAGATAGGTGCACGCTTTGCGCCGAACGTACTACAGGCTCTAAAATCATTTTAGACGCACCCGATGGAACTCCTAGTTGACGTGGGTCATGTGGAATCTTGTTTTGGTCTGTTTGGAGACACTGTTAGTTTCGGTGCAAGATACGTGCATAGTTTGTGCCAAACGTACCATAGGCTCTGAAATCGTTTTAGACACACCCGATGGTAGTCCTAGGTGACGAGGCTCAAGTGGTAGCTCGATTCAGGCCGTTTAGAGATAGTGCTAATCTTGACGCAAGATAGGTGCACGCTTTGCGCCGAACGTACCATAGGCTTAGAAATCGTTTTGGACGCACCCGATGTAAATCCTAGGCGACTTGGGCCATGTGGAATCTCGTTTTGGTCCGTTTGGAGACAGTGTTAGTGTCGATGCAAGATTGGTGCACGGTTTGCGTCAAATGTACCATAGGCTCAGAAATCGTTTTGGACGCATCCAAGGCCGCATGGTGACGAGGCTCGGGTGGAAGCTCGATTCAGTTCGTTTGGAGATAGTGCTAACCTTGACTCAAGATAGGTGCATGGTTTGCGCCGAACGTAACATAGGCTTAGAAATCATTTTGGACGCGCCTGATGGGACTCCTTGGTGATGTCGGCCATGTGGAATCTCGTTTCGGTCCGTTTGTAGATAGTGTTAGTGTCGGTGCATGGTAGGTGCATGGGTTGTGTGAAACGTACCATAGGCTCAGAAATCATTTTGGACGCACCCGATGGTACTCCTAGGTGACGAGGCTCAATTGGATGCTCGTTTCATTCCGTTTGAATTGTTCTAATTTTGATGCAAGATAGGTGAACGGTTTACGCCGAACGTTCCATAAGCTCAGAAATCACTTTGGACGCACCTGTTGGAACTCTTAGTTTACGTGGGTCATGTGGAAACTTGTTTTGGGCCATTTGGAGACAATGTTAGTTTCGGTGCAAGATAGGTGCACAGTTTGCGCCAAACATACCATAGGCTCAGAAATCGATTTGGACGCACCCGAAGGTACTCCTAGGTGATGAGGGTCAAGTGGATGCTCGTTTCATTCCGTTTCGAGATAGTGCTAACCTTGACGCAACATAGGTGCACGATTTGCGCCGAACGTACCATAGGCTCAGAAATCTTTTTGGACACACTCGACGGAACTCCTAGGTGACGTGGTCATGTGGAATCTTGTTTTGGTCCATTTGGAGACAGTGTTAGTGTCGGTGCAAGATGGGTGCACGGTTTGCGCCAAAGGTACCATAGGCTCGGAAATGGTTTGGACGCACCCAGTGATACTTCTAGGTGACGAGGCTCAAGTGGAAGGTCAAATCGGTCCGTTTGGAGATAGTGCTAATCTTGACGCAAAATAGGTGCACGGTTTGCGCCCAACGTACCATGGGCTCAAATATCATTTTGGACGCACCCGATTGAACTCCTAGTTTATGTGGGTCATGTGGAAACTCGTTCGGGTCCGTTTGGAGATAATTTAGTTTCGGTGCAAGATAGGTGCACAGTTTGTGCCAAACATACCATAGGCTCAGAAATCATTTTGGTCACACCCGATGGTAGTCCTAGGTGACGAGGCTCAAGTGGTAGCTCGATTCAGGCCGTTTAGAGATAGTGCTAATCTTGACGCAAGATAGGTGCACGCTTTGTGCCGAATGTACTACAGGCTCAGAAATCGTTTTGGATGCACCTGATGGAACTCCTAGTTGACGTGGGTCATGTGGAATCTTGTTTTGGTCTGTTTGGAGACACTGTTAGTTTTGGTGCAAGATAGGCGCACAGTTTGTGCCAAACGTACCATAGGCTCAGAAATCGTTTTAGACACACCCGATGGTAGTCCTAGGTGACGAGGCTCAAGTGGTAGCTCGATTCAGGCCGTTTAGAGATAGTGCTAATTTTGACGCAAGATAGGTGCACGCTTTGCGCCGAACGTACCATAGGCTCTGAAATCGTTTTGGACGCACCCGATGTAAATCCTAGGCGACTTGGGTCATGTGGAATCTCGTTTTGGTCCATTTGGAGACAATGTTAGTGTCGGTGCAAGATTGGTGCACGGTTTGTGCCAAACGTACCATAGGCTCAGAAATCGTTTTGGACGCATCCAAGGATACTTCTAGGTGATGAGGCTCAGGTGGAAGCTCGGTTCAGTTCGTTTGGAGATAGTGCTAATCTTGACACAAGATGGATGCATGGTTTGTGCCGAATATACCACCGGGTCAGAAGTCGTTTTGGATGCACCCGACAGGACTGCTAGGAGACGTGGGTCATGTGGAATCTGGTTTCGGTATGTTTGGACACAGTGTTAATGTCAGTGCAAGATGCACAGTTTGCACCAAACGTACCATAGGCTCAGAAATCGTTTTGGCCACACCCTATGGTACTCCTAGGTGACGAGGCTCAACTGGAAGCTCGATTCGGTCCGTTTGGAGATAGTGCTAATCTTGACGCAAGATAGGTGCACGGTTTGTGCCCAACGTATCATGGGCTCGAATTTTTTTTTGGACGCACCCGATTGAAATCCTTGGTGACGTGGTGATGAGGACTTCAACACCAACGATGCATCCACACCGACACCAGTACCTCTTGCTGGTCTTCTTACTCGTGCTCGCGCTCGTAAACTTAATCATCAAGTGAGTTCCTTCTTGAGCTCCTGTCCATCATGTTTAGATCTTGGAGACACGTGCACTCTTGTTTTGATTAGGAACCAAAGAGAAGACCAAAAGGGAAGAGGACTCGCGTTGGCTAGATTCGGACTGCAGCATAGCACCAACTTGTGATGTCCGCCATGACTTCATACGGACTCTGATTGGGACGTTCTAGCACTTGTTGGAAAAGATTATCAAGTCTACTTTCCAATGGATCCAACCTCATATCCATATCACATCGGAGGCGCCTCCAGTCATTGTTTTATTGTCACGTTCTTCTCTGTCTGCGGTGCTGCATCACCTAATTTTTGGGCTGTTGGCCCATGTATCAAGTTGGGTCCATTAGGGACGCATCCTAGGGTTGCAGACGACCCAAACTCTCCCTTAGTCATCCTCTCATCTACTTATATGTCTCTAGAGCCACCGGAACAGATTGGGTTTTGTTTAGATCAAGTTAGCCTTCGCTACTTGCCTGTTAACACGCGTGCTGGATCAGCCGCTCATCTACTTGTCTTCAGAACCCCACGTCATTGGAGATTGAGTTTGAAACCTTCATTTACATCTAGTAATTCAGTACTTGTTCTCTTGTTCTTGCGAGTTCTTCGATTGCTTGTAGGACGGGTGCCCTAGTGGTTGGTTGTCGCACCGCAATATCATGGCAACCATTGTAGGTGGTGTATCGGTTGCCAAGGTGCAACATCCCTGGATCATTGTAGTCGGACCGTGAATGTCATCTTTTTCCACTAATTGAGTTCGTCGCGATCTCTCATCAAAAGATCAGCCATCAAACCCTAGCGGGTTCTTGTCAGTTGGTAATCAGAGCAAGGTTAATCAGTGAGAGACTTCCAATCCTTTCCCTATTTTAATTCCTATAGTCCAGAAAAGCCAAAAAAGGGAAAAGAAGTAAGATAAAAGAAAAGGGGGCTGATTTTTGTGTTGATTCTTTTGCTAGGTGGTTTTGTGATCTCCTTGTGTCCAGGCTCGCATCTCTAGCACGTTCTAGGCTAGGACCAGCATAGTACCACTGTTGAACGATTATTCAACTCGCTTTTGTAACTAACATGGTGCTATCATTTTCCTTGGCATTACATTTGGCCCACCTACAGCTCCACATATATGACTACAACTTGATAGGTGTTGTTGCTGCAGTAGTGGTACACTCTCTTCTAAGGTTGCAGACTTGCTGGTTGTCAACCCCTCTTGTTGAGCAAGGTAAGAACTAGTAAGAGCTTGATAAATAGGTTGAGAGTGAGCACCTTGCTGTAGCTACATCCTAGTAGTTGTAGGGCTTTTATTTCTTCACCTATTTTTCTTGTTTCCACATTGTTTTGTTGAACCATGTCAGGATCAGAGGACGGTAACAAGATTCCACAATCTCCTCGTACCAAGGGCATCATTCAACATTTTACAAGGCAAGTGTAGCTGCATACAGAAGGACTTGATAACGATTTACAAGTGACCAGTGACAAGATTGGGCAACTGGAGACAACACAACTTACCACCTCCACCAAGCTTACAGGGTTGGAGGCATCTGTGGCTCATATGGACAAAAGCCTTGCTGCCCTTTTGAACCATTTTGATGACTTCCACACAAAAGACAAAGAACGGCATAATGAAGACAAGAAGGACGAAGAGCGAGTTGAAGATAATTATGATGAAGATTATACTGCTGATACTGAACGTGATGATCAGGATGCTCGTCATCGGCATCGTCTACGCCATAATCGTAGAGGTATGGGTGGTCACCGCCGACGTGAGGTACCCAATAATAATGATGCTTTCAGCAAGATTAAATTTAAAATACCTCCTTTTGATGGTAAGTATGATCCTGTGCGTACATTACTTGGGAAATTGTCGTTGACCAAAAGTTTGCATGTCACAATTTTCCTGAGGATACTCGTGTTAGGGCTGCTACTAGTGAGTTTACCGATTTTGCCTCCATTTGGTGGAAAGAACATGGCAAGAAAATCCTGATAACATACCTCAAACTTGGGATTCTTTGAAATGAGTCATGAGGGCTAGATTTGTTCCTTCTTACTATGCACGTGATATGTTAAATAAGATGTAGCAATTGAGACAAGGTGCCAAAAGTGTAGAAGAATATTATCAGGAATTACAAATGGGTATGTTGCGTTGTAACTTAGAGGAAGAGGAATCTGCTATGGCTAGATTTTTGGGCAGGCTAAATCATGAAATCTAGGACATCCTTGCTTATAAAGATTATACTAACATAACCCGTTTGTTTCATCTTGCTTGTAAAGCTGAAAGAGAAGTGCAGGGGCGACGTGCCAGTGCCAAGACTAATTTTTTCTGTAGGGAGGACTAATTCATGGCAGCCCCGCACGACTACACGTACTCCTATGCCATCATCCAGTGATAAGCCTCACGTTACTCCTACAAATTTAGCATCAAAGACAGCCCCAACGCTTGCTGCAAGTGCTACTTCCATGGCATCTACAGGTAGAACAAGGGACGTTCAGTGTCACCGGTGCAAGGGATATGGACATGTGATCCATGATTGTCCAAGCAAGCGTGTTATGGTCATCTAAGATGATGGTGAATATTCATCTACTACTGATTTTGATGAAGATACACTTGCATTGCTTGCGGCTGACCATGCAGGTAGTGAAGGACACTTGGAAGAACATATTGATGCAGGTGAAGCAGACCACTATGAGAGCCTCATTGTACAGCAAGTGCTTAGCGCACAAATGGAGAAGGCAGAGCAAAATCAGCGACACACATTGTTTCAAACAAAGTGTGTCATCAAAGAGCGTTCGTGTCGCATGATCATTGATGGAGGCAGCTGCAAGAACTTGGCTAGCAGCGATATGGTGCAAAAATTGGCGCTTACCACCAAACCACACCCACATCCCTATTACATTCAATGGCTGAACAACAGTGGTAAGGCAAAGGTAACTAGACTTGTGAGAATGAATTTTTCCATTGGATCCTATAAAGATATTGTGGAATGTGATGTTGTGCCTATGCAAGCTTGTAATATTCTACTAGGTAGACCTTGGCAATTTGATAGAGATTCTATGCATCATGGTAGAACAAATCAGTATTCCTTTCTATACCATGATCGAAAAATTGTGTTGCATCCCATGTCTCCTGAAGCTATTATGCAAAATGATGTTGCTAAGGCTGCAAAGGTTCAGAATGAGAACAACAAAAGTGACAAATCTATGGCTGATGACAAGAATGAGATAAAATTGAAAGGGACTTGTTTGTTTGCTACTAAATCTGATATAAATGAGTTTAATGAATCAGCTTTCGTTGCTTATGCTTTAGTATGCAAAGATGCAATGATCTCCCTTCACGATATGCAGCATTCTTTGCCTCCTGCTATTGCTAACATTTTGCAGGAGTATTCTGATGTGTTTCCAAGTGAAATACCAGCGGGGCTGCCACCTATACGCGGGATTGAGCACCAAATTGATCTTATTCCTGGTGCATCTTTGCCAAACCATGTGCCATACAGGACAAATCCAGAGGAAACAAAAGAAATCCAGTGGCAAGTGCAAGAACTACTCCACAAAGGTTATGTGCATGAGTCTCTTAGTCCTTGTGCTGTTCCGATTATTTCGGTGCCTAAGAAAGATGGAACATGGCGTATGTGTGTTGATTGTAGGGCTATTAATAACATCACCATTTGATATCGACACCCTATTCCCCGTTTAGATGATATGCTTGATGAATTGAGTGGTGCTGTTGTGTTTTCCAAAGTTGATTTGCGTAGTGGGTACCACCAGATTCGTATGAAATTAGGAGATGAATGGAAAACTGCTTTCAAAACTAAGTTCGGCTTATATGAGTGGTTGGTAATGCCTTTTGGGTTAACTAATGCACCTAGTACTTTCATGAGATTAATGAACGAGGTTTTGTGTGCTTTCATTGGGAAATTTGTTGTAGTCTACTTTGATGATATATTGATTTATAGCAAATCTATGGATGAACACCTAGGTCACTTACGTGCTATTTTTGATGCTCTACGAGATGCACGTTTATTTGGTAACCTTGAGAAGTGCACCTTTTGCACCGATCAAGTGTCTTTTCTCGGCTATGTTGTGACTCCACAGGGAATTGAGGTTGATCAAGCCAAGGTGGAAGCTATACAGGGATGGCCTGTACCAAAGACTATCACACAGGTGCGGAGTTTCCTAGGACTTGTGGGGTTCTATCGCCGTTTTGTGAAGGATTTCAGCACCATTGCTGCACAATTGAATGATCTTACAAAGAAGGGAGTGCCCTTTAATTGGGGCAAAGCACAAGAGAATGCCTTCATCATGTTGAAAGATAAGTTTACACATGCACCTCTTCTCCAACTTCCTGATTTTAATAAGACTTTCGAACTTGAATGTGATGCTAGTGGAATTGGATTGGGTGGTGTTTTATTACAAGAAGGAAGACCCATTGCATATTTTAGTGAGAAACTAAGTGGACCTGTGCTGAATTATTCTACTTATGACAAAGAATTGTATGCTCTTGTGCGGATAGTAGAAACATGGCAGCATTATTTGTGGTCCAAAGAATTTATTTTACATTGTGATCATGAATCGTTGAAGCATATTCGTAGTCAAGGTCAACTGAATCGTAGACATGCTAAGTGGGTTGATTTATTGAATCTTTTCCTTATGTAATCAAACACAAGAAAGGAAAAGAGAATAGCATTGCTGATGCTTTGTCTAGGCGATATACTTTGTTGACACAACTTGACTATAAGATCTTTGGTTTGGAAATAATTAAAGAACAATATGTGCATGATGATGATTTTAAGGACGTGTTGCTGCAATGTAATGATGGAAAAGCATGGAATAAATTTGTTGTGAATGATGGCTTTGTGTTTAGAGCTAACAAGCTTTGCATTCCAGCTAGCTCTATTCGTTTGTTGTTGCTACAGGAGGCGCACGGAGGTGGCTTGATGGGACATTTTGGAGAAAAGAAGATGGAGGACATCCTTGCTGGTCATTTGTTTTGGCCAAAGATGAGGAGAGATGTGGAGAGATTTGTCGCTCGTTGCACTACATGTCAAAAGGCTAAGTCACGGTTAAATCCGCACGGTTTGTATATGCCTCTACCTGTTCCCAATGCTCCTTGGGAAGATATTTCTATGGATTTTGTGTTGGGATTGCCAAGGACTAGGAAGGGTCATGATAGTGTTTTTGTGGTTGTGGATAGATTTTCTAAGATGACACACTTTATACCTTGTCATAAAACTGATGATGCGACACATATTGTTGATTTGTTCTTTTGTGAAGTTGTTCGTTTGCATGGTGTGCCAAATACAATTGTTTCTGATCGAGATGCTAAATTTCTTAGCCATTTTTGGAGAACTTTTTGAGCTAAATTGGGGACTAAACTTATATTTTCTACAAGTTGTCATCCCCAAACTGATGGTCAAACTGAAGTTGTGAATAGAACTTTATCAACTATGTTAAGGGCTATTTTAAAGAAGAATATTAAGATGTGGGAAGATTGTTTACCTCATATTGAGTTTGCTTATAATCGTTCAATGCATTCTACTACAAAGATGTGTCCATTTGAGATTGTTTATGGTTTGTTGCCACATGCTCCTATTGATTTAATGCATTTGCCAACTTCAGAAAAATTAAATTTTGATGCTAAGCAATGTGTTGAATTGATGTTGAAATTGCATGAAACAACCAAACAAAACATAGAGCGTATGAATGCTAAATATAAGCTTGCTGGTGATAAAGGTCACAAAGAATTAAAATTTGAACCTGGAGATTTGGTTTGGTTGCATTTAAGAAAGGAGAGGTTTCCTGAATTGAGAAAATCTAAACTGATGCCTAGAGCTGACGGACCATTTAAAGTGTTGCAACGAATTAATGAGAATGCATATAAGCTTAATCTTCCTGCAGATTTTGGGGTTAGTTGCACATTTAACATTACAAATTTAAAGCCTTATTTGGGTGAGGAAGATGAGCTTGAGTCGAGGACGACTCAAATGCAAGAAAGGGAGGATGATGAGGACTTCAACACCAACGATGCATTCACACCGACACCAGTACCTCTTGCTGGTCCTCTTATTCATGCTCGCGCTCGTAAACTTAATCATCAAGCGAATTCCTTCTTGAGCTCCTGTCCATCATGTTTAGATCTTGGAGACACGTGCACTCTTGTTTTGATTAGGAACCAAGGAGAAGACCGAAAGGAAAAAGGACTCGCGTTGGCTGGATTCGGACTGCAGCACAGCACCAACTTGTGATGGCCGCCATGACTTCATACGGACTCCTATTGGGACGTTCTAGCACTTGTTGGAAAGCTTATCAAGTCCAATTTCTAATGGATCCAACCCCATATCCATATCACGTCGGAGGCGCCTCCAGTCATTGTTTTATTGTCACGTTCTTCTCTGTCTGCGGTGCTATGTCACCTAATTTTTGGGCTGTTGGCCCATGTATCAAGTTGGGTCCATTAGGGACGCGTCCTAGGGTTGGAGGATGACCCAAACACTCCCTTAGTCATCCTCTCATCTACTTATATGTCTCTAGAGCCGCCGGAACAGATTGAGTTTTGTTTAGATCAAGTTAGCCTTCACTACTTGCCCATAAACGCGCGTGCTGGATCAGCCGCCCGTCTACTTGTCTTCGGAACCCCATGTCATTGGAGATTGAGTTTGAAACCTTCATTTACAGCTAGTAATTCAATACTTGTTCTCTTGTTCTTGCAAGTTCTTCGATTGCTTGCAGGACGGGTGCCCTAGTGGCTGGATGTCGCGCCGCAATATCACGGCAACCATTGAAGGTGGTGTATCGGTTGCCAAGGTACAACGTCCCTGGATTGTTGTAGTCGGACCGTGAACGTCATCTTTTTCCACTAATTGACTTCACCACGATCTCTCATCGAAAGATCAGCAATCAAACCCTAGCGGGTTCTTATCATGTGGGTCATGTGGAATCTCGTTTCGGTCCATTTGGATACAGTGTTAGTGTCCGTGGAAGATAGGAGCATGGTTTGCGCCAAACGTACCATAGGCTCAGAAATCGTTTTGGATGCACCCGACGGTACCCCTAGCCCTAGGTGATAGTGCTCAAGTCGATGCTTGTTTCACTCCGTTTACAGATAGTGCTAATCTTGATGCAAGATAGGTGCACGATTTGTGCCGAACGTACCACAGGCTCATAATCGTTTTGGATGCACCTGATGGAACTCCTAGGTGACGTGGGTCTTGTGGAATCTCGTTTTGGTCTATTTGGAGACAGCATTAGTGTCGGTGCAGGAAAGGTGCACGATCACCAAACGTACCATAGGCTTAGAAATCCTTTTGCACACACCCGATGGTACTCCTAGGTGACGAGGCTAAAGTGGAAGCTCGATTCAGTTGCGTGGAACGTACCATAGGCTCAGAAATCATTTTGGACGCACCCGATGGTACTCCTAGGTGACGAGACTCAAGTGGATGCTCGTTTCATTCCATTTGGAATTGTGCTAATTTTGACGCAAGATAGGTGCACGATTTGCGCCGAATGTACCATAGGCTTAGAAATCATTTTGGACGCACCCGATGAAACTCCTAGTTGATGTGGGTCATGTGGAAACTCGTTTTGGTCCGTTTGGAGACAATGTTAGTTTTGGTGCAAGATAGGTGCACAGTTTGCGCCAAATATACCATTGGCTCAGAAATTGTTTTGGACACACCCGATGGTAGTCCTAGGTGATGAGGCTCAAGTGGTAGCTTGGTTCAGGCCGTTTATATACAGTGCTAATCTTGACATAAGATAGGTGCATGCTTTGCGCCGAACGTACCACAGATTCAGAAATCATTTTGGACGCACTCGATGTAAATCCTAGGCGACTTGGGTCATGTGGAATCTCGTTTCGGTCCGTTTGGAGATAGTGTTTGTGTCGGTGCAAGTTAGGTGCATGGTTTGCGCCAAACGTACCATAGGCTCAGAAATCATTTTGGACGCATCCAATGATTCTGCACGGTGACAAGGCTCAAGTGGAAGCTCGATTCAGTCCGTTTGGAGATAGTGCTAACCTTGACTCAAGATAGGTGCACGGTTTGCGCCGAACATACTATAGGCTCAGAAATAATTTTGGACATGCCTGATGGGACTCCTTGGTGATGTGGGCCTTGTGGAATATCGTTTCGGTCCATTTGGAGATAGTGTTAGTCTCGGTGCAAGATAGGTGCATGGTTTGCGTGAAACGTACCATAGGTTTAGAAATCATTTTGGACGCACCCCACGGTACTCATTGGTGGCAAGGCTCAAATGGATGCTCGTTTCATTCCATTTGGAATAGTGCTAATTTTGACGCAAGATAGGTGCACGATTTGCGCCAAACGTACCACAGACTTAGAAATCATTTTGGACGCACCGCACCCGATGGAACTCCTAGTTGACGTTGGTCGTGTGGAATCTTTTTTTGGTCCATTTGGAGACAATGTTAGTTTCGGTGCAAGAGAGGTGCACAGTTTGTGCCAAACGTACCATAGGCTCAGAAATCATTTTGGGCACACCCGATGGTACTCCTAGGTGACATGGCTCAAGTGGTAGCTCGATTTAGGTCGTTTGGTGATAGTGCTAATCTTGGTGCAAGATTGGTGCATGCTTTGCGCCGAACATACCGCAGGCTTAGAAATCATTTTGGGATGCACCCGTTGTAAATCCTATGCGACTTGGGTCATGTGGAATCTCATTTTGGTCTGTCTGGATACATTGTTAGTGTCGGTGCAAGATAGGTGCTTGGTTTGCGCCAAATGTACCATAGGCTCATAAATCATTTTGGATGCACCCAATGATACTCCATGGTGACGAGGCTCAAGTGGAAGCTCGATTTAGTCCGTTTGGAGATAGTGCTAACCTTGACTCAAGATAGATGCACAGTTTGCGCCGAACGTACCATAGGCTCATAAATCATTTTGGACGCACCCAATGGAACTCCTAAGTGACGTGTGTCTTGTGGAATTTTGTTTTGGTTCATTTGGAAATTGTGTTAGTGTCACGCAAGATAGGTGCATGGTTTGCGCCAAATGTACCATAGCCTCAGAAATCATTTTGGCCGCACTCGATGATACTCCTAGGTGACGAGGCTCAAGTGGATGCTCATTTCATTCTATTTGGAGATAGAGCTAATCTTGATGCAAGATAGTTGCACGGTTTGCGCCAAACATACCGTAGGCTTAGAAATCGTTCTGGACGCACCAGATGGTACTCCTTTGTGACGAGGCTCATGTGGAAGCTTGAGTCAGTCCATTTGGAGATACTGCTAAACTTGACAAAAGATAGGTGCACGATTTGCGCCGAACGTACGATAGGCTTAGAAATCATTTTGGACGCACCTGATGGAACTCTTAGGTGATGTGGGTCATGTGGAATCTCATTTTGGTCTGTTTGGAGACAGTGTTAGTGTCGGTGCAAGATAGGTGCACGATTTGCAGCAAATGTACCATAGGCTTAGAAATCATATTGGACACACCCATCGATACTTCTAGTTGACGAGGCTCAATTCAGTCCGTTTGGAGATAGTGCTAACCTTGATGTAAGATGGATGCACGATTTGCGACGAATGTTCCGCAAGCCCAGAAATAATTTTGGACGCACCCGATGGAACTCCTAGGAGACGTGGGTCATGTGGAATCATGTTTCGGTTTGTTTGGAGACAGTGTTAATATCAGTGCAAGATACGTGCACGGGTTGTGCCAAACGTACCATGGGTCCAGAAATCGTTTTGAATGCACCAAATGATACTCCTAAGTGACGAGTCTCAAGTGGAAGCTCAATTCAATCCATTTGGAGATAGTGCTAACCTTGGTGCAAGATAGGTGCACGGTTTCTACCGAACATACCATATGCTCATAAATTATTTTGGACGCACCAGATGGAACTCCTTGGTGATGTGGGCCATGTGGAATCTCGTTTCGCTCTGTTTGGAGACAGTGCTAGAGTCGGTGCAAGATAAGTGCATGGTTTGCGCCAAACGTACCATTGGCTCAAAAATCATTTTGGTCGCACCCGATGGTACTCCTAATTGATGAGGCTCAAGTGGATGCTCGTTTCATTCCATTTGGAGATAGTGCTAATCTTGATGCAAGATAGGTGCACGGTTTGTGCCTAATGTACCATAGGCTCAGAAATAATTTTGGAGGTACTTGATGGTACTCCTTGGTGAAGAGGCTCAAGTGTAAGCTCGAGTCAGTCCGTTTGGGGACACTTCTAATCTTGACGCAAGATAGGTGCACGATTTGCGCCGAACGTAAGATAGGCTTAGAAATCATTTTTAACGCACCCGATGGAACTCCTAGGTGACGCGGGTCATGTGGAATCTCGTTTTGGTTCGTTTGGAGATAGTGTTAGTGACAGTGCAAGATAGGTGCATGGTTTGCGTGAAACGTACCATAGGCTAAGAAATCATTTTGGACGCACCCGATGGTACTCCTAGGTGACGAGCCTCAAGTGGATGCTCGTTTCATTCCATTTGAAATAGTGCTTATCTTGACACAAGATAGGTGTTTGATTTGCGCCGAACGTACCACAGGCTCATAAATCATTTTGGACGCACCCGATGGAACTCCTAGTGGACGTGGGTCATGTTGAATCTCGTTTTGGTCTGTTTGGAGACAATGTTAGTTTCGTTGCAAGATAGGTGCATAGTTTGCACCAAACGTACCATAGGCTTAGAAATCATTTTGGACACACCCGATGGTACTCCTAGGTGACAAAGCTCAAGTGGAAGCTCTATCCAGGACGTTTGGAGATAGTGCTAATCTTGACGCAAGATAGGTGCACGCTTTGCACTGACGTACCACAGCCTCAGAAATCGTTTTAGACGCACCCGATATAAATCCTAGGCGACTTGGGTCACGTGGAATCTCGTTTTAGTCCGTTTGGCGACAGTGTTAGTGTCAGCGCAAGATAGGTGCAAAGTTTGTGCCAAACGTACCTTTGGCTCATAAATTGTTTTGGATGCACCCAATGATACTCCATGGTGACAAGGCTCAAGTGAAAGCTCGATTTTCAGTCCATTTGAAGATATTGCTAACCATGACTCAAGATAGGTGAACGGTTTGCGTCGAACGTACCATAGGCTTAGAAATCATTTTGGACACACCCACTAGAACTCCTAGGTGACGTGGGTCATGTGGAATTTTGTTTTGGTCCATTTGGAGACAATGTTAGTGTCTTGCAAGATAGGTGCATGGTTTGCGCCAAATGTACCATAGGCTCAAAAATCATTTTGGACGCACTCGATGGTACTCTTAGGTGATGAGGCCCAAGTGAATGGTCATTTCATTTCGTTTGGAGATAGTTCTAATCTTGACGCAACATAGGTGCACGCTTTGTGGTGAACGTACCATAGGCTCAGAAATCATTTTGGACGCGCCCGATGGAACTCCGTGGTGATGTGGGCCATGTGGAATCTCGTTTCGGTCCGTTTGGAGACATTGTTAGTGTCAGTGCAAGATAGGTGCATGGTTCGCGTGGAACGTACCTTAGGCTAAGAAATCATTTTGGACGCACCCGATGGTACTCCTAGGTGACGAGCCTCAAGTGGATGCTCGTTTCATTCCATTTGAAATAGTGCTTATCTTGACACAAGATAGGTGTTTGATTTGCGCCGAACGTACCACAGGCTCATAAATCATTTTGGACGCTCCCGATGGAACTCCTAGTGGACGTGGGTCATGTTGAATCTCGTTTTGGTCTGTTTGGAGACAATGTTAGTTTTGTTGCAAGATAGGTGCATAGTTTGCGCCAAACGTACAATAGGCTTAGAAATCATTTTGGACACACCCGATGGTACTCCTAGGTGACAAAGCTCAAGTGGAAGCTCTATCCAGGACGTTTGGAGATAGTGCTAATCTTGACGCAAGATAGGTGCATGCTTTGCACCGACGTACCACAGCCTCAGAAATCGTTTTAGACGCACCCGATGTAAATCCTAGGTGACTTGGGTCATGTGGAATCTAGTTTCAGTCCGTTTGGCGACAGTGTTAGTGTCGGCGCAAGATAGGTGCACGGTTTGTGCCAAACGTACCTTCGGCTCATAAATTGTTTTGGATGCACCCAATGATATTCCATGGTGACGAGGCTCAAGTGAAAGCTCGATTTTCAGTCCATTTGAAGATATTGCTAACCATGACTCAAGATAGGTGCACGGTTTGTGTTGAACGTACCATAGGCTCAGAAATCATTTTGGACACACCCACTAGAACTCCTAGGTGACGTGGGTCATGTGGAATTTTGTTTTGGTCCATTTGGAGACAATGTTAGTGTCATGCAAGATAGGTGCATGGTTTGCGCCAATGTACCATAGGCTCAAAAATCAATTTGGACGCACTCGATGGTACTCTTAGGTGATGAGGCCCAAGTGAATGGTCGTTTCATTTCGTTTGGAGATAGTTCTAATCTTGACGTAAGATAGGTGCACGCTTTGTGGTGAACGTACCATAGGCTCATAAATCATTTTGGACGCACCCAATGTAACTCCTAGGCGACTTAGGTCATGTGGAATCTTGTCTCGATACGTTTGGACATAGTGTTAGTGTCAGTGCAAGATAGGTGCACGGTTTGTGCCAAATGTACATAGGCTCAGAAATCGTTTTGGACACACCCAATGATACACCTGGTGATGAGGCTCAAGTGGGAGCCCGATTCAGTCCATTTGGAATAGTGCTAATGTTGACGCAAGATAGGTGCACTATTTGCGCCGAGCGTACCACAGGCTTAGAAATCATTTTGGACGCACCCGATGGCTCCTTGTTGACGTTGGTCATGTGGAATATTTTTTTGGTCTGTTTGGAGACAATGTTAGTTTTGGTGCAACAGAGGTGCACAATTTGCGCCTAACGTACCATAGGCGCAGAAATTATTTTGGGCACACCCGATGGTACTCCTAGGTGATGAGGCTCAAGTGGTAGCTCGATTTAGGTCGTTTAGTGATAGTGCTAACCTTGACGCAAGATAGGTGCATGCTTTGCGCCGAACATACCATTGGCTTAGAAATTGTTTTGGACGCACCCGATGTAAATCCTATGCGACTTGGGTCATGTGGAATCTCGTTTTGGTCCGTCTAGATACAGTGTTAGTGTCGGTGCAAGATAGGTGCATCATTTGCGCCAAACATACCATAGGCTCAGAAATCATTTTGGACGCACCCAATGATACTCCATGGTGACGAGGCTCAAGTGGGAGCTCCATTCAGTCCGTTTGGAGATAGTGCTAACCTTGACTCAAGACAGATGCACAGTTTATGCCGAACGTACCATAGGCTCAGAAATCATTTTGGATGCACCCAATGGAACACCTAGGTGACGTGGGTCATGTGGAATCTCATTTTGGTCCGTTTGGAGACAGTGTTAGTGTCAGTGCAAGATAGGTGCACGATTTGCGCCAAACGTACAATAGGTTCAGAAATTGTTTTGGATGCACCCAGTGATACTTCTAGCTGACGAGGCTCAAGTGGAAGATCAATTCAATCCGTTTGGAGATAGTGCTAATCTTGATGCAAGATAGGTGCACGGTTTGCGCCGAACGTACCATAGGCTCAGAAATCATTTTGGACGCACCTGATGTAACTCCTAGGCGACTTGGGTCGTGTGGAATCTCGTATCGGTCTGTTTGGAGACAGTCTTAGTTTTGGTGCAAGATATTTGCAGGGTTAGAATTCATTTTGGACGCACCCGCTGGTACTCCTAGGTGACGAGGCTCAAGTGGAAGCTTAGCTCAGTCCGTTTGGAGATAGTGCTAACCTTGACGCAAGATGGGTGCACGATTTGCGACGAACGTACCACAGGCTTAGAAATCATTTCGGACGCACCCAATGGAACACCTAGATGGTGTGGGTCTTGTGGAGTCTCGTTTTTGTCCATTTGGAGACAGTGTTAGTGTTGGTGCAAGATAGGTGCACGGTTTGCCCATAGGCTCAGAAATCATTTTGGATGCACCCGATGTGACTCCTAGGCGACTTGGGTCATGTGGAATCTCATATCGGTCTGTTTGGAGATAGTGTTAGTTTTGGTGCAAGATAGTTGTAGGGTTACAAATCATTTTGGACGCACTCGCTGGTACTCCTAGGTGACGAGGCTCAAGTGGAAGCTTAGCTCAGTCCGTTTGGAGATAGTGCTAACATTGATGCAAGATGGGTGCACGATTTGCGCCAAACGTACCACAGGCTTAGAAATCATTTTGGACGCACCCGATGGCTCCTAGTTGACGTTGGTCATGTGGAATATTTTTTTGGTCTGTTTGGAGACAATGTTAGTTTTGGTGCAACAGAGGTGCACAGTTTGCGCCTAACATACCATAGGCTCAGAAATTATTTTGGGCACACCCGATGGTACTCCTAGGTGACGAGGCTCAAGTGGTAGCTCGATTTAGGTCGTTTAGTGATAGTGCTAACCTTGACGCAAGATAGGTGCATGCTTTGCGCCGAACGTACCATTGGCTTAGAAATCGTTTTGGACGCACCCGATGTAAATCCTATGCGACTTGGGTCATGTGGAATCTCGTTTTGGTCCGTCTAGATATAGTGTTAGTGTCGGTGCAAGATAGGTGCATCATTTGCGCCAAACATACCATAGGCTCAGAAATCATTTTGGACGCACCCAATGATACTCCATGGTGACGAGGCTCAAGTGGGAGCTCCATTCAGTCCGTTTGGAGATAGTGCTAACCTTGACTCAAGACAGATGCACAGTTTATGCCGAACGTACCATAGGCTCAGAAATCATTTTGGATGCACCCAATGGAACACCTAGGTGACGTGGGTCATGTGGAATCTCATTTTGGTCCGTTTGGAGACAGTGTTAGTGTCGGTGCAAGATAGGTGCACGATTTGCGCCAAACGTACAATAGGTTCAGAAATTGTTTTGGATGCACCCAGTGATACTTCTAGCTGACGAGGCTCAAGTGGAAGATCAATTCAATCCGTTTGGAGATAGTGCTAATCTTGATGCAAGATAGGTGCACGGTTTGCGCCGAACGTACCATAGGCTCAGAAATCATTTTGGACGCACCCGATGTAACTCCTAGGCGACTTGGGTCGTGTGGAATCTCGTATCGGTCTGTTTGGAGACAGTCTTAGTTTTGGTGCAAGATATTTGCAGGGTTAGAATTCATTTTGGACGCACCCGCTGGTACTCCTAGGTGACGAGGCTCAAGTGGAAGCTTAGCTCAGTCCGTTTGGAGATAGTGCTAACCTTGACGCAAGATGGGTGCACGATTTGCGACGAACGTACCACAGGCTTAGAAATCATTTCGGACGCACCCAATGGAACACCTAGATGATGTGGGTCTTGTGGAGTCTCGTTTTTGTCCATTTGGAGACAGTGTTAGTGTTGGTGCAAGATAGGTGCACGGTTTGCCCATAGGCTCAGAAATCATTTTGGATGCACCCGATGTGACTCCTAGGCGACTTGGGTCATGTGGAATCTCATATCGGTCTGTTTGGAGATAGTGTTAGTTTTGGTGCAAGATAGTTGTAGGGTTACAAATCATTTTGGACGCACTCGCTGGTACTCCTAGGTGACGAGGCTCAAGTGGAAGCTTAGCTCAGTCCGTTTGGAGATAGTGCTAACATTGATGCAAGATGGGTGCACGATTTGCGCCAAACGTACCACAGGCTTAGAAATCATTTTGGGCACACCCGATGGAACACCTAGATGACGTGGGTCTTCTGGAGTCTCGTTTTGGTCCGTTTGGAGACGGTGTTAGTGTCCGTGCAAGATAGGTGCACGGTTTGTGGCAAATGTACCATAGGCTCATAAATCGTTTTGGACGCTTCCAATGGTACTACATGGTGACGAGACTCATGTGGAAGCTCGATTTAGTCTGATTGGAGAGAGTGCTAACCTTGACACAGGATAGGTGCTCGGTTTGCGGCGAACGTACCATAGCCTCAGAAATCATTTCGGACGCACCCAATGGAACTCCTAGGTGACGTGGGCCTTGTGGAATTTTGTTTTGGTCTGCTTGGAGACAGTGTTAGTGTCGTGCAAGATAGGTGAATGGTTACAAATCATTTTGGACGCACTCGATGGTACTCTTAGGTGACGAGGCCCAAGTGGATGCTCATTTCGTTCCGTTTGGAGATAGTGCTAATCTTGATGCAAGATAGTTGCTCGCTTTGTGGCGAACGTACCACAGGCTCAGAAATCATTTTGGACGCACCCGATGTAACTCCTAGGCGACTTGGGTCATGTGGAATCTCGTCTCGGTACATTTGGAGACAGTGTTAGTGTTGGTGCAAGACAGGAGCACGATTTGTGCCAAACGTACCATTGGCTCAGAAATTGTTTTGGACACACCCAATGATACTCCTGGTGATGAGGCTCAAGTGGGAGCCCAATTCAGTCCATTTTGAGATAGTGCTAACCTTGACGCAAGATAGGTGCATGGTTTGCTCTGAATGTACCATAGGCTCAGAAATTATTTCGTATGCACCCAATGGAACTCCTATGTAACGTGGGTCTTGTGGAATTTTGTTTTGGTCCGTTTGGAGACCATGTTAGTGTCGGTGCAAAATAGGCGCATCGTTTGCGCTAAACGTACCATAGGCTCAGAAATCATTTTGGACAGTCTCAATGTTACTCCTAGGTGAGGAGGCTCAAGTGGATGCTCGTTTCATACCGTTTGGAGATAGTGCTAATCTTGACGCAAGATAGTTGCACGGTGTGCGCCAAACGTACCATAGGCATAGAAATCATTTTGGATGCACCCGCAAGTACTCCTTGGTGACGAGGCTCAAGTGAAAGGTCAGTCCGTTTGGAGATAGTGCTAATCTTGATGCAAGAGCACGATTTTCGTCGAATGTACCACAGGCTTAGAAATCATTTTGGACGCTCTTGATGGAACACCTAGGTGATGTGGGTCATGTGAATCTCATTTTGGTCCGTTTGGAGACAGTGTTAGTGTCGGTGCAAGATAGGTGCACGGTTTGCGCCAAACGTACAATAGGTTCAGAAATCATTTTGGATGCACTCAGTAATACTTCTAGCTGATGAGGCTCAAGTGGAAGTTTGATTCAGTCTATTTGGAGATAGTGCTAATCTTGATGCAAGATAGGTGCACGCTTTGCGCTAAACATACCATAGGCTCAAAAATCATTTTGGATGCATCCGATGCAACTCCTAGGCGACTTGGGTCATGTGGAATCTCATATCGGTCTGTTTGGAGATAGTGTTAGTTTCGGTGCAAGATAGTTGCAGGGTTAGAAATCATTTTGAATGAACCCCTGGTATTCCTAGGTGACGAGGCTCAAGTGGAAGCTTAGCTCAGTCTGTTTGGAGATAGTGCTAACCTTGACGCAAGATAGGTGCACGATTTGCGCCGAATGTACCACAGGCTTAGAAATCATTTCAGACACACCCGATGGAACACCTAGATGACGTGGGTCTTGTGCAGTCTCATTTTAGTCCATTTGGAGACAGTGTTAGTGTCGGTGCAAGATAGGTGCACGGTTTGTGCCAAACGTACCATAGGCTCATAAATCGTTTTGGACGAACCCAATGGTGCTAATCTTGACGCAAGATAGGTGCATGCTTCGGGAGTACGTACCATAGGCTCAAAAATCATTTTGGACATACCCGATGTAACTCCTAGGCGACTTGGGTCATGTGGAATCTCGTTTTGGTCTGTTCGGAGACAGTGTTAGTGTCGGTGCAAGATAGGTGCATAGTTTGTGCCAACACGTACCATAGGTTCAGAAATCGTTTTAGATGCACCCAATGATACTTTATGGTGATGAGGCTCAGGTGGAAGCTTGATTAAGTCCGTTTGGAGATAGTGCTAACCTTGACGCAAGATAGGTGCATGGTTTGTGCCGAACGTACCATAGGCTCAGAAATCATTTTGGACGCACCCAATGGAACTCCAAGGTGACGTGGATCATGTGGAATTTTGTTTCAGTCCGTTTGGAGACAGTGTTAGTGTTAGTGCAAGATAGGTGCACGGTTTGTGCCAAACGTACGATAGGCTCAGAAATTGTTTTGGACAAACCCGATTGTACTCCTAGGGGATGAGTCTCAAGTGGAAGCTCGATTCAATCCGTTTGGAGATAGTGCTAATCTTGACGCAAGATAGGTGTACGGTTTGTGCCGAGCGTACCATAGGCTCAGAAATCATTTTGGATGCACCCGATGGAACTCCTTGGTGACATCGGTCTTGTGGAATCTAGTTTCGGTCCATTTGGATACAGTGTTAGTGTCAGTGCAAGATAGGTGCATGGTTTGCGCCAAACGTACCATAGGCTCAGTAATCATTTTAGACGCACCCGATGGTACTCCTAGGTGACGAAGCTCAAGTGGATGCTCGTTTCATTCTATTTAGAGATAGTGCTAATCTTGATGCAAGATAGGTGCACGATTTGCACCGAACATACCACATGCTCAGAAATCATTTGGGAGGCACTCGATGGAACTCCTAGCTGACGTGGGTCGTGTGGAATCCCGTTTTGGTACGTTTGGAGACCATGTTAGTGTCAGTGCAAGATAGGTGCATGCTTTGCGCCAAACGTACCATAGGCTCAGTAATCATTTTAGACGCACCCGATGGTACTCCTAGGTGACGAAGCTCAAGTGGATGCTCGTTTCATTCTATTTAGAGATAGTGCTAATCTTGATGCAAGATAGGTGCACGATTTGCACCGAACATACCACATGCTCAGAAATCATTTTGGAGGCACCCGATGGAACTCCTAGCTGACGTGGGTCGTGTGGAATCCCGTTTTGGTACGTTTGGAGACCATGTTAGTGTCAGTGCAAGATAGGTGCATGCTTTGCGCCAAATGTACCATAGGCTCAGAAATCATTTTAGATGCACGCGATGGTACTCCTAGGTGACGATGCTCAAGTGGATGCTCGTTTCATTCCATCTAGAGATACTGCTAATCTTGACGCAAGATAGGTGCACGATTTGCGCGGAACATACCACATGCTCAGAAATCATTTTGGAGGCACCCGATGGAACTCCTAGCTGACGTGGGTCATGTGGAATCTCGTTTTGGTCCATTTGGAGACCGTGTTAGTGTCAGTGCATGATAGGTGCATGGTTTTCGCCAAACGTACCATAGGCTCAGAAATCATTTTGGATGCACCCAGTGATACTTCTAGCTGACAAGGCTCAAGTGGAAGCTCGATTCAGTCCGTTTGGAGATAGTGATAATCTTGACGCAAGATAGGTGCATGCTTTGCGCCAAACGTACCATAGGCTCAGAAATCATTTTAGACGCACCCGATGGTACTCCTAGGTGACGAAGCTCAAGTGGATGCTCGTTTTATTGCATTTAGAGATAGTGCTAATCTTGACGCAAGATAGGTTCATGATTTTGCGCCGAACATACCATAGGCTCAGAAATCATTTTGGAGGCTCTCGATGGAACTCCTAGCTTACGTGGGTCATGTGGAATCTTGTTTCGGGCCGTTTGGAGACAGTGTTTGTTTCAGTGCAAGATTGGTGCACGGTTTGTGCCAAACATACCATAGGCTTAGAAATCATTTTAGATGCTCCCAAACTCCTAGGTGATGAGGTTCGAGTGGAAGTTCGATTCATTCTGTTTAGAGGTAGTGCTAATCTTGACACAAGATAGGTGTAGGGTTTGCGCCGAATGTACCATAGGCTCAGAAATCGTTTTGGACACCACCAATGGAACTCCTAGGTGACGTGGGTCATGTGGAATTTCATTTCGGTCCGTTTGGATACAGTGTCAGTGGCAGTGCAAGATAGGTGCATGGTTTGCACCAAACGTACCGTAGGCTTAGAAATCATTTTGGACAGACCCAATGGTACTCCTAGGTGACGAGGCTCAAGTGGATGTCCATTTCATTTCCGTTTGGAGACAGTGCTAATCTTCATGCACGATAGTTGCACAGTTTGCGCCAAATGTACCATAGTCTGATAATCCTTTTGGACACCCGCGATGGTAGTCCTAGGTGACGAGGCTCAAGTGAAAGCTCGATTCAGTCCGTTTGGAGAAAGTGCTAATCTTGACGCAAGATTGGTGCACCATTGCGGCGAACGTACCACAGGCATAGAAATCATTTCGGATGCACCCGATGGAACACCTAGGTGACGTGGTTCTTGTGGAATCTTGTTCTGGTCCGTTTGGAGACAGCGTTAGTGTCGGTGCAAGATAGTTGCACAGTTTGTGCGAAACGTACCATAGGTTCAGAAATCATTTTCGGCGCACCCAACGATACTTCTAGGTGACGAGGCTCAAGTGGAAGCTCGATTCAGTCCCTTTGAAGAGAGTGCATATCTTAACGCAAGATAGGTGCATGCTTTGCGCCGAACATACCATAGGCTCAGAAATCGATATGCAAGCACCTGATGTAAGTCCTAGGCGACTTGGTCATGTGGAATCTCGTTTCGGGCCATTTGGAGATAGTGTTAGTTTCAGTGCAAGATTGGTGCACGGTTTGCGCGAAACGTACCATAGGCTCATAAATCATTTTGGATGCATCCAATGATACTCCTAGGTGATGAGACTCAAGCAAAAGCTCGATTCATTCCGTTTATAGATAGTGCTAATCTTAACACAAGATAGGTGCACGGTTTGCACCGAACGTACCATAGGCTCAGAAATTGTTTTGGACGCCACCAGTGGAACTCCTAGGTGATGTGGCTCATATGGAATTTCGTTTCGGTCCGTTTGCAGACAGTGTTAGTGTCGGTGCAAGATAGGTGCACGGTTTGTGCCAAACATAGCATAGGCTCAAAAATCGTTTTGGACACACCCAATGATACTCCATGGTGTTGAGTCTCAAGTGGAAGCTCGATTCAGTCTGTTTGGAGAAAGTGCTAACCTTGACGCAAGATAGGTGCACGGTTTTGCGCTGAATGTACAATAGGCTCAGAAATCGTTTTGGACGCACCCAATGGAACTCGAAGGTGACATGGGTCATGTGGAATTCTATTTCGGTTTGTTTGGAGACAGTGTTAGTGTCGGTGCAAGATAGGTGCACAGTTTGGGCCAAATGTACCATTGGCTCAGAAATCATTTTAAACGGACCCAATGGTACTACTAGGTGACGAGGCTGAAGTGGATGCTCGTTTCATTCCGTTTGGAGATAGTGCTAATCTTGACTCAATATAGTTGCACGGTCTGCACCAAACATACCATACGCTTAGAAATTGTTTTGGACGCACCCCCTGGCACTCTTAGGTGACAAGGCTCAAGTGGAAGCTCAGCTCTGTCCGTTTGGAGACAATGCTAGTCTTGACACAAGATAGGTGCACGATTTGTGCTGAACATACTAGTGGCTTAGAAATCATTTTGGACGCACTCAATGGAACACCTAGGTGAAGTGGGTCTTGTGGAATCTTGTTTTGGTCTGTTTGGAGATAGCGTTAGTGTCGGTGGAAGATAGGTGCACGGTTTGCGCCAAACATACCATAGGTTTAGAAATCGTTTTGGACAAAGCTAGTGATACTTCTAGGTGATGAGGCTCTAATGGAAGCTCGATTCAGTCCGTTTGGAGATAGTGTTAATCTTGACGCAAGATAGGTGCATGCTTTGCGCTGATCGTACCAAAAGCTCAGAAATCATTTTAGACACACCCAATGGAACTCCTAGGTGACTTGGGTCTTGTGGAATCTCATTTCGGTCCGTTTAGAGACAGTGTTTTTCGGTGCAAGATTGGCGCACGGTTTGCGCCAAACATACCATAGGCTCAGAAATCATTTTGGATGCACCCAGTGATACTTCTAGGTGACAAGGCTCAAGTGGAAGCTCGATTTAGTCCGTTTGGAGATAGTGCTAATCTTGACGCAAGATAGGTGCATGCTTTGCGCCAAACATACCATAGGCTCAGAAATCATTTTGGAGGCTCCCGATGGAACTCCTAGCTGACGTGGGTCATGTGGAATCTTGTTTCGGGCCGTTTGGCGATAGTGTTTGTTTCCGTGCAAGATTGGTGCACGGTTTGTGCCAAACATACCATAGGATTAGAAATCATTTTAGACGCTCCCAAACTCCTAGGTGATGAGGTTCGAGTGGAAGTTCGATTCATTCCGTTTAGAGGTAGTGCTAATCCTGACACAAGATAGGTGCAGGGTTTGCGCCGAACGTACCATAGGCTCAGAAATCGTTTTGGACGCCACCAATGGAACTCCTAGGTGACGTGGGTCATGTGGAATTTCATTTCGGTCTGTTTGGATACAGTGTCAGTGGCAGTGCAAGATAGGTGCATGGTTTGCACCAAATGTACCGTAGGCTTAGAAATCATTTTGAACAGACCCAATGGTACTCCTAGGTGACGAGGCTCAAGTGGATGTCCATTTCATTTCCGTTTGGAGACAGTGCTAATCTTGACGCACGATAGTTGCACAGTTTGCGCCAAATGTACCATAGTCTGATAATCCTTTTGGACACCCGCGATGGTAGTCCTAGGTGACGAGGCTCAAGTGAAAGCTCGATTCAGTCCGTTTGGAGAAAGTGCTAATCTTGACGCAAGATTGGTGCACCATTGCGGCGAACGTACCACAGGCATAGAAATCATTTCGGATGCACCTGATGGAACACCTAGGTGACATGGTTCTTGTGGAATCTTGTTCTGGTCCGTTTGGAGACAGCGTTAGTGTCTGTGCAAGATAGTTGCACGGTTTGTGTGAAACGTACCATAGGTTCAGAAATCGTTTTCGGCGCACCCAATGATACTTCTAGGTGACGAGGCTCAAGTGGAAGCTCGATTCAGTCCCTTTGAAGAGAGTGCAAATCTTAACGCAAGATAGGTGCATGCTTTGCGCCAAACATACCATAGGCTCAGAAATCGATATGGAAGCACCTGATGTAAGTCCTAGGCGACTTGGTCATGTGGAATCTCGTTTCGGGCCATTTGGAGATAGTGTTAGTTTTAGTGCAAGATTGGTGCACGGTTTGCGCGAAACGTACCATAGGCTCATAAATCATTTTGGATGCATCCAATGATACTCCTAGGTGATGAGACTCAAGCAAAAGCTCGATTCATTCCGTTTAGAGATAGTTCTAATCTTAACACAAGATAGGTGCACGGTTTGCACCGAACGTACCATAGGCTCAGAAATTGTTTTGGACGCTACCAGTGGAACTCCTAGGTGATGTGGCTCATATGGAATTTCGTTTCGGTCCGTTTGCAGACAGTGTTAGTGTCGGTGCAAGATAGGTGCACGGTTTGTGCCAAACATAGCATAGGCTCAAAAATCATTTTGGACACACCCAATGATACTCCATGGTGTTGAGTCTCAAGTGGAAGCTCGATTCAGTCTGTTTGGAGAAAGTGCTAACCTTGACGCAAGATAGGTGCACGGTTTTGCGCCGAATGTACAATAGGCTCAGAAATCGTTTTGGACGCACCCATGGAACTCCAAGGTGACATGGGTCATGTGGAATTCTATTTCAGTTTGTTTGGAGACAGTGTTAGTGTCGGTGCAAGATAGGTGCACAGTTTGGGCCAAATGTACCATTGGCTCAGAAATCATTTTAGACCCAATGGTACTACTAGGTGACGAGGCTGAAGTGGATGCTCATTTCATTCCGTTTGGAGATAGTGCTAATCTTGACTCAATATAGTTGCACGGTCTGCACCAAACGTACCATACGCTTAGAAATTGTTTTGGACGCACCCCCTGGCACTCCTAGGTGACAAGGCTCAAGTGGAAGCTCAGCTCTGTCTGTTTGGAGACAGTGCTAGTCTTGACACAAGATAGGTGCACGATTTGTGCTGAACATACCAGTGGCTTAGAAATCATTTTGGACGCACTCAATGGAACACCTAGGTGAAGTGGGTCTTGTGGAATCTTGTTTTGGTCTGTTTGGAGAGAGCGTTAGTGTCGGTGGAAGATAGGTGCACGGTTTGCGCCAAACATACCATAGGTTTAGAAATCGTTTTGGACAAAGCTAGTGATACTTCTAGGTGCTGAGGCTCTAATGGAAGCTCGATTCAGTCCGTTTGGAGATAGTGTTAATCTTGACGCAAGATAGGTGCATGCTTTGCGCTGATCGTACCAAAAGCTCAGAAATCATTTTAGACACACCCAATGGAACTCCTAGGTGACTTCGGTCTTGTGGAATCTCATTTCGGTCCGTTTGGAGACAGTGTTTTTCGGTGCAAGATTGGCGCACGGTTTGCGCCAAACGTACCATAGGCTCAGAAATCATTTTGGATGCACCCAGTGATACTTCTAGGTGACAAGGCTCAAGTGGAAGCTCGATTCAGTCCGTTTGGAGATAGTGCTAATCTTGACGCAAGATAGGTGCATGCTTTGCGCCAAACGTACCATAGGCTCAGAAATCATTTTAGACGCACCCGATGGTACTCCTAGGTGACAAAGCTCAAGTGGATGCTCGTTTTATTGCATTTAGAGATAGTGCTAATCTTGACGCAAGATAGGTGCATGATTTTGCGCCGAACATACCATAGGCTCAGAAATCATTTTGGAGGCTCCCGATGGAACTCCTAGCTGACGTGGGTCATGTGGAAACTTGTTTCGGGCCGTTTGGAGACAGTGTTTGTTTCAGTGCAAGATTGGTGCACGGTTTGTGCCAAACATACCATAGGCTTAGAAATCATTTTAGACGCTCCCAAACTCCTAGGTGATGAGGTTCGAGTGGAAGTTCGATTCATTCCGTTTAGAGGTAGTGCTAATCTTGACACAAGATAGGTGCAGGGTTTGCGCCGAACGTACCATAGGCTCAGAAATCGTTTTGGACGCCACCAATGGAACTCCTAGGTGACGTGGGTCATGTGGAATTTCATTTCGGTCTGTTTGGATACAGTGTCAGTGGCAGTGCAACATAGGTGCATGGTTTGCACCAAACGTACCGTAGGCTTAGAAATCATTTTGGACAGACCCAATGGTACTTCTAGGTGACGAGGCTCAAGTGGATGTCCATTTCATTTCAGTTTGGAGACAGTGCTAATCTTGACGCACGATAGTTGCACGGTTTGCGCCAAATGTACCATAGTCTGATAATCCTTTTAGACACCCACGATGGTAGTCCTAGGTGACGAGGCTCAAGTGAAAGCTCGATTCAGTCCGGTTGGAAAAAGTGCTAATCTTGATGCAAGATTGGTGCACCATTGCGGCGAACGTACCACAGGCATAGAAATCATTTCGGATGCACCTGATGGAACACCTAGGTGACCTGGTTCTTGTGGAATCTTGTTCTGGTCCGTTTGGAGATAGTGTTAGTGTCGGTGCAAGATAGTTGCACGGTTTGTGCGAAACATACCATAGGTTCAAAAATCGTTTTGGGCGCACCCAATGATACTTCTAGGTGACGAGGCTCAAGTGGAAGCTCGATTCAGTCCTTTGAAGAGAGTGCAAATCTTAATGCAAGATAGGTGCATGCTTTGCGCCGAACATACCATAGGCTCAGAAATCGTTATGGAAGCACCCGATGTAAGTCCTAGGCGACTTGGTCATGTGGAATCTCGTTTCGCGCCATTTGGAGACAGTGTTAGTTTCAGTGCAAGATTGGTGCACGGTTTGCGCAAAACGTACCATAGGCTCATAAATCATTTTGGATGCATCCAATGATACTCCTAGGTGATGAGACTCAAGCAAAAGCTCGATTCATTCCGTTTAGAGATAGTGCTAATCTTAACACAAGATAGGTGCACGGTTTGCACCGAACATACCATAGGCTCAGAAATTGTTTTGGACGCCACCAGTGGAACTCCTAGGTGATGTGGCTCATATGGAATTTCATTTCGGTCCGTTTGCGGACAGTGTTAGTGTCGGTGCAAGATAGGTGCACTGTTTGTGCCAAACATAGCATAGGCTCAAAAATCGTTTTGGACACACCCAATGATACACCATGGTGTTGAGGCTCAAGTGGAAGCTCGATTCAGTCTGTTTGGAAAAAGTGCTAACCTTGACGCAAGATAGGTGCACGGTTTTGCGCTGAATGTACCATAGGCTCAGAAATCATTTTGGACGCACCCAATGCAACTCCAAGGTGACATGGGTCATGTGGAATTCAATTTCGGTTTGTTTGGAGACAGTGTTAGTGTCGGTGCAAGATAGGTGTACAGTTTGGGCCAAATGTACCATTGGCTCAGAAATCATTTTAAACGAACCCAATGGTACTACTAGGTGACGAGGCTGATGTGGATCCTCGTTTCATTCCGTTTAGAGATAGTGCTAATCTTGACACAATATAGTTGCACGGTCTGCACCAAACGTACCATACGCTTAGAAAATGTTTTGGACGCACCCCCTGGCACTCCTAGGTTACGAGGCTCAAGTGGAAGCTCAGCTCTGTCCGTTTCGAGACAGTGCTAGTCTTGACACAAGATAGGTGCACGATTTGTGCTGAACATACCACTGGCTTAGAAATCATTTTGGACGCACTCAATGGAACACCTAGGTGAAGTGGGTCTTGTGGAATCTTATTTTGGTCTGTTTGGAGATAGCGTTAGTGTCGGTGGAAGATAGGTGCACGGTTTGCGCCAAACATACCATAGGTTTAGAAATCGTTTTGGACAAAGCTAGTGATACTTCTAGGTGATGAGGCTCCAATGGAAGCTCGATTCAGTCCGTTTGGAGATAGTGTTAATCTTGACGCAAGATAGGTGCATGCTTTGCACTGATCGTACCATAAGCTCAGAAATCATTTTAGACACACCCAATGGAACTCCTAGGCGACTTGGGTCTTGTGGAATCTCATTTCGGTCCGTTTGGAGACAGTGGTTTTCGGTGCAAGATTGGCGCACGGTTTGCGCGAAACGTACCATAGGCTCAGAAATCATTTTGGATGCACCCAGTGATACTTCTAGGTGACAAGGCTCAAGTGGAAGCTCGATTCAGTCCGTTTGGAGATAGTGCTAATCTTGACGCAAGATAGGTGCATGCTTTGCGCCAAACGTACCATAGGCTCAGAAATCATTTTAGACGCACCCGATGGTACTCCTAGGTGACGAAGCTCAAGTGGATGCTCGTTTCATTGTATTTAGAGATAGTGCTAATCTTGACGCAAGATAGGTGCATGCTTTTGCACCGAACATACCATAGGCTCAGAAATCGTTATGGAAGCACCCGATGTAAGTCCTAGGCGACTTGGTCATGTGGAATCTCGTTTCGCGCCATTTGGAGACAGTGTTAGTTTCAGTGCAAGATTGGTGCACGGTTTGCGCGAAACGTACCATAGGCTCATAAATCATTTTGGATGCATCCAATGATACTCCTAGGTGATGAGACTCAAGCAAAAGCTCGATTCATTCCGTTTAGAGATAGTGCTAATCTTAACACAAGATAGGTGCACGGTTTGCACCGAACATACCATAGGCTCAGAAATTGTTTTGGACGCCACTAGTGGAACTCCTAGGTGATGTGGCTCATATGGAATTTCATTTCGGTCCGTTTGCAGACAGTGTTAGTGTCGGTGCAAGATAGGTGCACTGTTTGTGCCAAACATAGCATAGGCTCAAAAATCGTTTTGGACACACCCAATGATACACCATGGTGTTGAGGCTCAAGTGGAAGCTCGATTCAGTCTGTTTGGAAAAAGTGCTAACCTTGACGCAAGATAGGTGCACGGTTTTGCGCTGAATGTACCATAGGCTCAGAAATCATTTTGGACGCACCCAATGCAACTCCAAGGTGACATGGGTCATGTGGAATTCTGTTTCGGTTTGTTTGGAGACAGTGTTAGTGTCGGTGCAAGATAGGTGCACAGTTTGGGCCAGATGTACCATTGGCTCAGAAATCATTTTAAACGTACCCAATGGTACTACTAGGTGACGAGGCTGAAGTGGATGCTCGTTTCATTCCGTTTGGAGATAGTGCTAATCTTGACACAATATAGTTGCACGGTCTGCACCAAATGTACCATACGCTTAGAAATTGTTTTGGACGCACCCCCTGGCACTCCTAGGTGACGAGGCTCAAGTGGAAGCTCAGCTCTATCCGTTTGGAGACAGTGCTAGTCTTGACACAAGATAGGTGCACGATTTGTGCTGAACATACCACTGGCTTAGAAATCATTTTGGACGCAATCAATGGAACACCTAGGTGAAGTGGGTCTTGTGGAATCTTGTTTTGGTCTATTTGGAGATAGCGTTAGTGTCGGTGCAAGATAGGTGCACGGTTTGCGCCAAACATACCATAGGTTTAGAAATCGTTTTGGACAAACCTAGTGATACTTCTAGGTGATGAGGCTCTAATGGAAGCTCGATTCAGTCCGTTTGGAGATAGTGTTAATCTTGACGCAAGATAGGTGCATGCTTTGCGCTGATCGTACCATAAGCTCAGAAATCATTTTAGACACACCCAATGGAACTCCTAGGCGACTTGGGTCTTGTGGAATCTCATTTCGGTCCGTTTGGAGACAGTGTTTTTCAGTGCAAGATTGGTGCACGGTTTGCGCCAAACGTACCATAGGCTCAGAAATCATTTTGGACGCTCCCAATGAAACTCCTAGGTGACAAGGCTCTGTGGAAGTTTCATTCCGTCTGTTTAGAGATAGTGCTAATCTTGACACAAGATTAGTGCACTGTTTGCGCCGAACGTACCATAGGCTCAGAAAATCATTTTGGACGCACCCAATGGAACTCCTAGGTGACGAAGCTCAAGTGGATGCTCGTTTCATTACATTTAGAGATAGTGCTAATCTTGACGCAAGATAGGTGCATGATTTTGCGCCGAACATACCATAGGCTCAGAAATCATTTTGGAGGCTCCTGTTGGAACTCCTAGCTGACGTGGGTCATGTGGAATCTGGTTTCGGGCTGTTTGGAGATAGTGTTTGTTTCAGTGCAAGATTGGTGCACGGTTTGTGACAAACATACCATAGGCTTAGAAATCATTTTAGACGCTCCCAAACTCCTAGGTGATGAGGTTCGAGTGGAAGCTCGATTCATTCCATTTAGAGGTAGTGCTAATCTTGACACAAGATAGGTGCAGGGTTTGCGCCGAACGTACCTTAGGCTCAGAAATCGTTTTGGACGCCACCAATGGAACTCCTAGGTGACGTGGGTCATGTGGGATTTCATTTCGGTCCGTTTGGATACAGTGTCAGTGTCAGTGCAAGATAGGTGCATGGTTTGCACCAAACGTACCGTAGGCTTAGAAATCATTTTGGACAGACCCAATGGTACTCCTAGGTGATGAGGCTCAAGTGGATGTCCATTTCATTTCCGTTTGGAGACAGTGCTAATCTTGATGCACGATAGTTGCAGGGTTTGCGCCAAATGTACCATAGTCTGATAATCCTTTTGGACACCCGCGATGGGAGTCCTAGGTGACGAGGCTCAAGTGAAAGCTCGATTCAGTCCGTTTGGAGAAAGTGCTAATCTTGATGCAAGATTGGTGCACCATTTCAGCGAACGTACCACATGCATAGAAATCATTTCGGATCCACCCGATGGAACACCTAGGTGACGTGGTTCTTATGGAATCTTGTTCTGGTCCGTTTGGAGACAGTGTTAGTGTCGGTGCAAGATAGTTGCACGGTTTGTGCGAAACATACCATAGGTTCAGAAATCGTTTTGGGCGCACCCAATGATACTTCTAGGTGACGAGGCTCAAGTGGAAGCTCGATTCAATCCCTGTGAAGAGAGTGCAAATCTTAACGCAAGATAGGTGCATGCTTCGCGCTGAACATACCATAGGCTCAGAAATCATTATGGAAGCACCCGATGTAAGTCCTAGGCGACTTGGTCATGTGGAATCTCGTTTCAGGCCATTTGGAGACAGTGTTAGTTTCAGTGCAAGATTGGTGCACGGTTTGCGCGAAATGTACCATAGGCTCATAAATCATTTTGGATGCATCCAATGATACACCTAGGTGAGGAGAATCAAGCAGAAGCTCGATTCATTCCATTTAGAGATAGTGCTAATCTTAACACAAGATAGGTGCACGGTTTGCACCGAACGTACCATAGGCTCAGAAATTGTTTTGGACGCCACCAGTGGAACTCCTAGGTGATGTGGCTCATATGGAATTTCGTTTCGGTCCGTTTGCAGACAGTGTTAGTATCGGTGCAAGATAGGTGCACGGTTTGTGCCAAACATAGCATAGGCTCAGAAATCGTTTTGGACACACCCAATGATACTCCATGGTGTTGAGGCTCAAGTGGAAGCTCGATTTAGTCTGTTTGGAAAAAGTGCTAACCTTGACGCAAGATAGGTGCATGGTTTTGCGCCGAATGTACCATAGGCTCAGAAATCATTTTGGACGCACCCAATGGAACTCCAATGTGACATGGGTCATGTGGAATTCTGTTTCGGTTTGTTTGGAGACAGTGTTAGTGTCGGTGCAAGATAGGTGCACAGTTTGGGCCAAATGTACCATTGGCTCAGAAATCATTTTAAACGGACCCAATGGTACTACTAGGTGACGAGGCTGAAGTGGATGCTCGTTTCATTCTGTTTGCAGATAGTGCTAATCTTGACACAATATAGTTGCACGGTCTGCACCAAATGTACCATACGCTTAGAAATTATTTTGGACGCACCCCCTGGCACTCCTAGGTGACGAGGCTCAAGTGGAAGCTCAGCTCTGTCCGTTTGGAGACAGTGCTAGTCTTGACACAAGATAGGTGCACGATTTGTGCTGAACATACCACTGGCTTAGAAATCATTTTGGACGCAATCAATGGAACACCTAGGTGAAGTGGGTCTTGTGGAATCTTGTTTTGGTCTATTTGGAGATAGCGTTAGTGTCGGTGCAAGATAGGTGCACGGTTTGCGCCAAACATACCATAGGTTTAGAAATCGTTTTGGACAAACCTAGTGATACTTCTAGGTGATGAGGCTCTAATGGAAGCTCGATTCAGTCCGTTTGGAGATAGTGTTAACCTTGACGCAAGATAGGTGCATGCTTTGCGTAGATCATACCATAAGCTCAGAAATCATTTTAGACACACCCAATGGAACTCCTAGGCGACTTGGGTCTTGTGGAATCTCATTTTGATCCATTTGGAGACAGTGTTTTTCGGTGCAAGATTGGTGCACGTTTTGCGCCAAACGTACCATAGGCTCAGAAATCATTTTGGACGCTCCCAATGATACTCCTAGGTGACAAGGCTCTGTGGAAGTTTCATTCTGTCCGTGTAGAGATAGTGCTAATCTTGACACAAGATCAGTGCACGGTTTGCGCCGAACGTACCATAGGCTCAGAAATCATTTTGGACGCACCCAATGGAACTCCTAGGTGACGAAGCTCAAGTGGAACTCCTAGGTGACGCAAGATAGGTGCATGATTTTGCGTCGAACATACCATAGGCTCAGAAATCATTTTGGAGGCTCTCGATGGAACTCCTAGCTGACGTGGGTCATGTGGAATCTTGTTTCGGGCTGTTTGGAGACAGTGTTTGTTTCAGTGCAAGATTGGAGCACGGTTTGTGACAAACATACCATAGGCTTAGAAATCATTTTAGACGCTCCCAAACTCCTAGGTGATGAGGTTCGAGTGGAAGCTCGATTCATTCCGTTTAGAGGTAGTGCTAATCTTGACACAAGATAGGTGCAGGGTTTGCGCCGAACGTACCATAGGCTCAGAAATCATTTTGGACGCCACCAATGGAACTCCTAGGTGACGTGGGTCATGTGGGATTTCATTTCGGTCCGTTTGGATACAGTGTCAGTGTTAGTGCAAGATAGGTGCATGGTTTACACCAAACGTACCGTAGGCTTAGAAATCATTTTGGACAGACCCAATGGTACTCCTAGGTGACGAGGCTCAAGTGGATGTCCATTTCATTTCCATTTGGAGACAGTGCTAATCTTGACGCACGATAGTTGCACGGTTTGCGCCAAATGTACCATAGTCTGATAATCCTTTTGGACACCCGCGATGGTAGTCCTAGGTGACGAGGCTCAAGTGAAAGCTCGATTCAGTCCGTTTGGAGAAAGTGCTAATCTTGGCGCAAGATTGGTGCACCATTGCGGCGAACGTACCATAGGTTTAGAAATCATTTTGGACAAACCTAGTGATACTTCTAGGTGATGAGGCTCTAATGGAAGCTTGATTCAGTCTGTTTGGAGATAGTGTTAATCTTGATGCAAGATAGGTGCATGCTTTGCGCTGATCGTACCATAAGCTCAGAAATCATTTTAGACACACCTAATGGAACTCCTAGGCGACTTGGGTCTTGTGGAATCTCATTTCGGTACGTTTGGAGACAGTGTTTTTCGGTGCAAGATTGGTGCACTGTTTGCGCCAAACGTACCATAGGCTCAGAAATCATTTTGGACGCTCCCAATGATACTCCTAGGTGACCAGGCTCTGTGGAAGTTTTATTCCGTCCGTTTAGAGATAGTGCTAATCTTGACACAAGATCAGTGCACGGTTTGCGCCGAACGTACCATAGGCTCAGAAATTATTTTGGACGCACCCAATGGAACTCTAAGGTGACGTGGGTCATGTGGAATTTTGTTTTGGTCCGTTTGGAGATAGTGTTAGTGTTAGTGCAAGATAGGTGCACAGTTTGCGCCAAACGTACCATAGGCTCAGAAATTGTTTTGGACAAACCCGATTGTACTCCTAGGGTACGAGTCTCAAAGCTCGATTCAGTCCATTTGGAGAAAGTGCTAATCTTGATGCAAGATAGTTGCATGATATGCACCGGACATTCCACAGGCTCAGAAATCGTTTTGGACGCACCCGATGGAACTCCTTGGTGACGCGGCTCAAGTGGATGCTTGTTTCATTCCATTTGGAGATAATGCTAACTTTAACGCAAGACAGGTGCACGGTTTGTGCCAAATGTACCAAAGGCTCAGAAATTGTTTTAGACACATCCAATGCTACTCCTAGGTGATGAGGCACAAGTGGAAGCTCGATTCAGTCCGTTTGGAGATAGTGCTAATCTTCATGCAAGATGGATGTGCGGTTTGCGTCGAACGGACCGGGGGCTCAGAAATCATTTTGGACGCGCCTGATGGAACTCCTAGGTGACGTGGGTCTTGTGGAATCTCGTTTCGGTCCGTTTGGAGACAATGTTAATGTCGGTGCAAGATAGGTGCACGGTTTGCGCCAAACGTACCACAGGTTAGAAGTTATTTTGGACATACCCGATGGTACTCCTAGGTCATGAGGCTCAAGTGGAAGCTCGATTCAGTTTGTTTTGGAGATAATGCTAATCTTGATGCAAGATAGGTGCATGGTTTGCCGAACATACCATAGCCGCAGAAATTGTTTTGGACGCACCCGATGGAACTCCTGGGCGACGTGGGTCATGTGGAGTCTCGTTTTGGTCCATTTGGATGCAAAGTTAGTGTCAGTGCAAGATAGGTGCATAGTGTTCGCCAAACGTACCATAGGCTTAGAAATCGTTTTGGACACACCTAGTGGAACTCCTAGATGATGTGGGTCATGTGGAATTTCATTTTGGTCCGTTTGGAAACAGTGTTAGTGTCAGTGCAAGATTGGTGCATGGTTTGCGCCAAAGGTACCATAGGCTCAGAAAATCATTCTAGACGCACCCGATGGTACTCCTAGGTGACAAGGCTCAAGTGGATGCTCGTTTCATTCCATTTGGAGATACTGCTAATCTTGACGCAAGATAGGTGCACGATTTGGGCCAAACGTACCATAGGCTCAAAATTCATTTTGGACGCACCCGATGGTACTCCTAGGAGACGAGCCTCAAGTGGATGCTCTTTTCATTTTGTTTGGAGATAATGCTAACCTTAACGCAAGTAGGTGCACGGTTTGCGCCAAATGTACCATAGGATCAGAAATCATTTTGGACGCACGCAATGATCCATGGTGGCGAGGCTCAAGTGGAAGCTCGATTCATTCCGTTTGCAGATAGTGCTAACCTTGACGCAACAAAGGTGCACGGTTTGCGCAGAATGTAACATAGGCTCAGAAATCATATTGTACGTACCCAACGGAACTCCTTGGTGACGTGGGCCATGTGGAATCTCGTTTTGGTCCATTTGGGTACAGTGTTAATGTCGCTTCAAGATAGGTGCATGGTTTGCGCCAAACATACGATATTCTCATAAATTGTTTTGGATGCACCCGATGGTATTGCTAGGTGACGAGGCTCAAGTGGATGCTTGTTTCATTCCATTTGGAGATTGTGCTAATCTTAACGCAAGATAGGTGGACGGTTTGCGCCAAACGTACCATAGGCTCAGAAATCAATTTGGACGCACCCAATGGTACTCCAAGGTGACGAGGCTCAAGTGGAAACTCGATTTAGTCCGTTTGGAGATAGTGCAAATCTTAACGCAAGATAGGTGCATGGTTTGCGCCGAACATATCATAGGCATACAAATCATTTTGGATGGACCCGATGGAACTCTTGGTGACGTGGGCCTTGTGGAATCTCGTTTCAGTCCGTTTGGAGATAGTGCTAATGTCGGTGCAAGATAGGTGCATGGTTTGTGCCAAACGTACCATAGGCTTAGAAATCATTTTGGACATACCCGATGGTACTCCTAGGTGACGAGGCTCATGTGGAAACTTGATTCAGTCCATTTGATGATAGTGCTAATCTTGACGCAAAATAGGTGCACGCTTTGCGCCGAACATACCATAGGCTCAGAAATCATGTTAGATGCACCTGATAGTACTCCTAGGTGATGAGGCTCAAGTGGATGCTCGTTTCATTCTGTTTGGAGATAGTGCTAATTTTGACTCAAGATAGGTTCATGTTTTGCGCCGAACGTACCACAGGCTCAGAAATCATTTTGGACGCACCTGATGTAACTACTAGGTGACTTCGGTTCATTTGGAGTCTGTGTTAGTGTTAGTGCAAGATAAGTGCACGGTTTGCGCCAAACATACCATAGGCTCAGAAATAGTTTTGGACGCACCCAATGATACCCCTTGATGATGAGCCCCAAGTGGAAGCTCGATTCAGTCCGTTTGGAGATAGTGTTAATCTTGACGCAAGATAGGTGCATGGTTTGCGCCGAATGTACCATAGGATTAGAAATCATTTTGGATGCAGCCGATGGAACTCATTCGTGACGTGGGGAATGTGGAATCTCGTTTTGGTCCATTTGGAGATAGTGTTAGTGTCTGTGCAAGATAGCTGCACGGTTTGCACCAAACATACCACATGCTCAGAAATCATTTTGGACGCACCCGATGGTACTCTTAGTTGACGAGGCTCAAGTGGATGCTCATTTCTTTCCGTTTGGAGATAGTGCTATTGTTGACGCAAGATAGGTGTATGATTTGTGCCAAACGTATCACAGGCTCACAAATCATTTTGGACGCATCCGATGGAACTCCTAGGTGACGTGGGTCATGTGAAATCTCATTTTGGTCTCTTTGGAGACTGTTAATGTTGATGCAAGATCAGTGCACGGTTTGCGCCAAACGTACCATAGGCTCAACAATCGTTTTGGATGTACCCAATGGTACTCCTAAGTGATGAGGCTGAAGTCGAAGCATGATTCGGTCCATTTAGAGATAGTGCTAACCTTGATGCAAGATAGGTGCATAGTTTGCGCCGAACATACCATAGGCTTAGGAATTGTTTTGTACGCACCTGAACATACCAAACGTACCATAGGCTCAGTAATCGTTTTGGATGCACCCGATAGTACTCCTAGGTGACGAGGCTCTAGTGGATGCTCGTTTCAATCCATTTGGAGATAGTGCTAATCTTGATGCAAGATAGGTGCACGCTTTGTGCCGAACGTTCCATAGGCTCCGAAATTGTTTTGGATGCACTCGATGTAACTACTAGGTGACTTGGGTCATGTGGAATCTTGTTCCAGTCCATTTGGAGACAGTGTTTGTGTCGATGCGAGATAGGTGCATGGTTTGCACCAAACGTCCCATAGGCTCAGAAACCTTTTTGGATGCACCCAATGATACTCCTAGGTCGCAAGGCTTAAGTGCTCAATTCAGTCTGTTTGGACATAGTGCAAATCTTAACGCAAGATAGGTGCACGATTTGCCCTGAACGTACCATAGGCTCAGAAATCATTTTGGACGCAGCCATTGATACTCCTAGGTGACAAGGCTCAAGTGGAAGCTCGATTCAGTCCGTTTGGACATAGTGCTAGTCATGACGCAAGATAGGTGCATAGTTTGAGCCGAATGTACCATAGGCTCAGAAATCATTTTGGACGCACCTGATCGAACGCCTTGGTGAGTGGGCCATGTGGAATCATGTTTCGGTCCATTTGGACACAGTGTTAGTGTCGTTGCAAGAAAGGTGCATGGTTTGCACCAACCGTACCAAAGGATTAGAAATCATTTTGGCCGCACCCGATGGTACACTAAGGTGACGAGGCTCAAGTGGATGCTCGTTTCATTCTGTTTGGAGATACTGCTAATCTTGACGCATGATAGGTGCACGATTTGTGCCGATCCTACCACAGGCTCAGATATCATTTTAGACGCACCTGAAGGAACTCCTAGGTGACGTGGGTCATGTGGAATCTCGTTTTGGTCTGTTTGGAGACAATGTTAATGTCGATGCAAGATAGGTACACGGTTTGCGCCAAACGTACCATAGGCTCAACAATCGTTTTGGATGCACCCGATGGTACCCCTAAGTGATGAGGCGGAAGTCAAAGCTTGATTCAGTCCATTTGGAGATAGTGCTAACCTTGACATAAGAAAGGTGCACAGTTTGCGCCGAACATACCATAGGCTCAGGAATCATTTTGTACGCACCTGATGGAACTTCTTAGTGACGTGGGCCATGTGGAATCTTGTTTTGGTCCATTTGGATACATAGTTAGTGTCGGTGCAAGACAAGTCCATGGTTTGCGCCAAACGTACCATAGGCTCAGAAATCGTTTTGGATGCACCCGATGGTACTCTTAGGTGATGAGGCTCAAGTGGATGCTCGATTCATTCTATTTGGAGATAGTGCTAATCTTGACGCAAGATTGGTGCACACTTTGCGCTGAACGTACCACAGGCTCAGAAAATCATTTTGGACACACCCAATGGAACTCCTAGGTGACGTGGGTCATGTGAAATCTCGTTTTGGTCTGTTTGGAGACAGTGTTAATGTTAATGCAAGATAGGTGCATGGTTTGCGCCAAACGTACCATAGGCTCAACAATCATTTTCGACACACCTGATGGTACTCCTAAGTGATGAGGCTGAAGTCAAAACTTGATTCGGTCCATTTAGAGATAGTGCTATCCTTGACGCAAGATAGGTGCATAGTTTGCGCCGAACATACCATAGGCTTAGGAATCATTTTGTACGCACCTAAAGGAACTCCTTGGTGATGTGGGCCATGTGGAATCTCATTTCAGTCAATTTGGATGCAGAGTTAGTGTCGGTGCAAGACAGGTCCATGGTTTGCACCAAACATACCATAGGCTCAGAAATCGTTTTGGATGCACCCGATAGTGCTCCTAGGTGACGAGGCTAAAGTGGATGCTCGTTTCATTCTATTTGGAGATAGTGCTAATCTTGACGCAAGATAGGTGCACGCTTTGCGTTGAACATACCACAGGCTCAGAAATCATTTTGGACGCACCCGATGGAACTCTTAGGTGACGTGGGTCATGTGAAATCTCGTTTTGGTCTGTTTGGAGACAGTGTTAATGTCAATGCGAGATAGGTGCACGGTTTGCGCCAAACATTCCATAGGCTCAACAATCATTCTGGACACACCCGATGGTACTCCTAAGTGATGAGGCTGAAGTCAAAGCTTGATTCAGTCCATTTGGAGATAGTGCTAACCTTGACGTAAGATAGGTGTACAGTTTGCGCCGAACATACCATAGGCTCAGGAATCATTTTGTACGCACCCGATGGAACTCCTTAGTGACGTGGGCCTTGTGGAATCTTGTTTCGGTGCATTTGGATACATAGTGAGTGTCGGTGCAAGACAGGTCCATGGTTTGTGCCAAACGTACCATAGGCTCAGAAATCATTTTGGATGCACCCGATAGTACTCCTAGGTGACGAGGCTCAAGTGGATACTTGTTTCATTCTATTTGGAGATAGTGCTAATCTTGACGCAAGAAGGTGCACGCTTTGCGCTGAACGTACCACATGCTCATAAATCATTTTGGACGCACCCGATGGAACTCCTAGGTGACGTGGGTCATGTCAAATCTCATTTTTGTCTATTTGGAGACAGTGTTAATGTCAATGCAAGATAGGTGTGTGGTTTGCGCCAAACATACCATAGGCTCAACAAATCATTTTGGACACACCCGATGGTACTCCTAAGTGACGAGGCTGAAGTCGAAGCTTGATTCGGTCCATTTAGAGATAGTGCTAACCTTGACGCAAGATAGGTGCACAGTTTGTGCTGAACATACCATAGGCTTAGGAATCATTTTGTACGCACCTGATGGAACTCCTTGGTGATGTGGGCCATGTGGAATCTCATTTCGGTCAATTTGGATGCAGAGTTAGTGTTGGTGCAAGACAGGTCCATGGTTTGCGCCAAACGTACCATAGGCTGAGGAATCGGTTTGGATGCACCCGATAGTACTCCTAGGCGACGAGGCTCAAGTGGATGCTCGTTTGATTCTATTTGGAGATAGTGCTAATCGTGATGCAAGATAGGTGCACGCTTTGTGCCGAACGTTCCATAGGCTCAGAAATTGGTTTGGACGCACTCGATATAACTACTAGGTGACTTGGGTCATGTGGAATCTCGTTCTAGTCTATTTGGAGATAGTGTTAGTGTCGGTGCAAGATAGGTGCACGGTTTGTGCCAAACATACCATAGGCTCAGAAACCATTTTGGATGCACCCAATGATACACCTAGGTGATGAGGCTTAAGGGCTCAATTCAGTCTGTTTGGACATAGTGGTAATCTTAATGCAAGATAGGTGCACGATTTGCCCTGAACGTACCATAGGCTCAGAAATCATTTTGGACGCAGCCATTGATACTCCCTGGAGACAAGGCTCAAGTGGATGCTCGATTCAGTCTGTTTGGAGATAGTGCTAGTGTCGTTGCATGAAAGGTGCATGGTTTGCCCCAACCGTACCAAAGGATTAGAAATCATTTTGGCTGCACACGATGGTACTCTAAGGTGACGAGGCTCAAGTGGATGTTCGTTTCATTTTATTTGGAGATACTGCTAATCTTGACGCATGATAGGTGCACGATTCATGCCAAACGTACCACAGGCTCAGAAATCATTTTGGACGCACCGGATGGAACTCCTAGGTGACGTAGGTCCTGTGGAACCTCGTTTTGGTCTGTTTGGAGATAGTGTTAATGTCGATGCAAGATAGGTGCACGGTTTGCGCCAAACGTACCATAGGCCCAACAATCGTTTTGGACGCACCCGATGGTACTCCTAAGTGATGAGGCTGAAGTCAAAGCTTGATTCAGTCCATTTGGAGATAGTGCTAACCTTGACATAAGATAGGTGCACATTTTGGGCCGAACATACCATAGGCTTAGGAATCATTTTGTACGCACCCGATGGAACTCCGTGGTGACGTGGGCCATATGGAATCTCATTTCGGTCCATTTGGATACATAGTTAGTGTCGGTGCAAGACAGGTCCATGGTTTGCACCAAACCTACCATAGGCTCAGAACTCGTTTTGGATGCACTCGATAGTACTCTTAGGTGATGAGGCTCAAGTGGATGCTAGATTTGTTCTATTTGGAGATAGTGCTAATCTTGACGCAAGATAGGTGCACGCTTTGCGCTGAACGTACCACAGGCTCAGAAAATCATTTTGGATGCACCCAATGGAACTCCGAGGTGACGTGGGTCATGTGAAATCTTGTTTTGGTCTGTTTGGAGACAGTGTTAATGTCAATGCAAGATAGGTGCATGGTTTGCGCCAAACGTACCATAGGCTCAACAATCGTTTTGGACGCACCCGATGGTACTCCTAAGTGATGAGGCTGAAGTCAAAGCTTGATTTAGTCCATTTGGAGATAGTGCTAACCTTGACATAAGATAGGTGCACATTTTGGGCCGAACATACCATAGGCTTAGGAATCATTTTGTATGCACCTGAAGGAACTCCTTGGTGATGTGGGCCATGTGGAATCTCATTTCGGTCATTTTGGATGCAAAGTTAGTGTCGGTGCAAGACAGGTCCATGGTTTGCGCCAAACGTACCATAGGCTCAGAAATCAGTTTGGATGCACCCAATAGTACTCCTAGGCGACGAGGCTCAAGTGGATGCTCGTTTGATTCTGTTTGGAGATTGTACTAATCTTGATGCAAGATAGGTGCATGCTTTGTGCCAAACATTCCATAGGCTCAGAAATTGTTTTGGACGCACTCGATGTAACTACTAGGTGACTTGGGTCATGTGGAATCTCATTCCAGTCCATTTGGAGACAGTGTTAGTGTCGGTGCGAGATAGGTGCACGGTTTGCACCAAACGTGCCATAGGCTCAGAAACCATTTTGGATGCACCCAATGATACTCCTAGGTGGCGAGGCTTAAGTGCTCAATTCAGTCTGTTTGGACATAGTGCTAATCTTAATGAAGATAGGTGCACGATTTGCCCTGAACGTACCATAGGCTCAGAAATCGTTTTGGACGCAGCCATTGATACTCCCAGGTGACAAGGCTCAAGTGCAAGTTCGATTCAGTCCGTTTGGAGATAGTGCTAGTCTTGACGCAAGATAGGTGCACGGTTTGAGCCGAACGTCCATAGGCTCAGAAATAATTTTGGACGTACCTGATGGAACTCCTTGGTGACGTGGGCCATGTGGAATCACGTTTCGGTCCATTTGGAGACAGTGTTAGTGTTGTTGCAAGAAAGGTGCATGGTTACCGCCAACCGTACCAAAGGATTAGAAATCATTTTGGCCGCACCCGATGGTACTCTATGGTGACAAGGTTCAAGTGCATGCTCGTTTCATTCTGTTTGGAGATACTGCTAATCTTGACGCATGATAGGTGCACAATTTGTGCCGAACGTACCACATGCTCAGATATCATTTTGGACGCACCTGATGGAACTCCTAGGTGACGTGGGTCATGTGGAATCTCATTTTGGTCTGTTTGGAGACAGTGTTAATGTCGATGCAAGATAGGTGCACGGTTTGCGCCAAACGTACCGTAGGCTCAACAATCGTTTTGGACGCACCCGATGGTACTCCTAAGTGATGAGGCTAAAGTCAAAGCTTGATTCAGTCCATTTGGAGATAGTGCTAACCTTGACACAAGATAGGTGCACAGTTTGCGCCGAACATACCATAGGCTCAGGATTCATTTTGTACGCACCCGATGGTACTCCTTAGTGACGTGGGCCATGTGGAATCTCATTTCGGTCCATTTGGATACATAGTTAGTGTCGGTGCAAGACAGGTCCATGGTTTGCACCAAACGTACCATAGGCTTAGAAATCGTTTTGGATGCTCGATTCAGTCTATTTGGAGATAGTGCTAGTATTGACACAACATAGGTGCACGGTTTGAGCCGAACGTACCATAGGCTCAGAAATCATTTTGGATGCACCTGATGGAACTCCTTGGTGACGTGGGCCATGTGGAATCACGTTTCGGTCCATTTGGACATAGTGTTAGTGTCGTTGCAAGAAAGGTGCATGGTTTGCGCCAACCGTACCAAAGGATTAGAAATCATTTTGGCTGCACCCGATGGTACTCTAAGGTGATGAGGCTCAAGTGGATGCTCGTTTCATTTTGTTTGGAGATACTGCTAATCTTGACGCATGATAGGTGCACGATTCGTGTCGAACGTACCACAGGCTCAGAAATCATTTTGGACGCACCCGATGGAACTCCTAGGTGACGTGGGTCCTATGGAACCTCGTTTTGGTCTGTTTGGAGACAGTGTTAATGTCGATGCAAGATAGGTGCACGGTTTGCGCCAAATGTACCATAGGCTCGACAATCGTTTTGGACGCACCCGATGGTACTCCTAAGTGATGAGGCTGAAGTCAAAGCTTGATTCAGTCCATTTGGAGATAGTGCTAACCTTGACATAAGATAGGTGCACATTTTAGGCCGAACATACCATAGGCTCAGGAATCATTTTGTACGCACCCGATGGAACTCCGTGGTGACGTGGGCCATGTGGAATCTCATTTCGGTCCATTTGGATACATAGTTAGTGTCAGTGCAAGACAGGTCCGTGGTTTGCGCCAAACGTACCATAGGCTCAGAAATTGTTTTGGATGCGCCCGATAGTACTCTTAGGTGATGAGGCTCAAGTGGATGCTCGATTCATTCTATTTGGAGATAGTGCTAATCTTGATGCAAGATAGGTGCACGCTTTGCGCTGAACGTACCACAGGCTCATAAAATCATTTTGGACGCACCCAATGGAACTCCTAGGTGACGTGGGACATGTGAAATCTTGTTTTGGTCTGTTTGGAGACAGTGTTAATGTCAATGCAAGATAGGTGCATGGTTTGTGCCAAACATACCATAGGCTCAACAATCGTTTTGGACACACCCGATGGTACTCCTAAGTGATGAGGCTGAAGTCAAAGCTTGATTCAGTCCATTTAGAGATAGTGCTAACCTTGACGCAAGATAGGTGCATAGTTTGCGCCGAACATACCATAGGCTTAGGAATCATTTTGTATGCACCTGAAGGAACTCCTTGGTGATGTGGGCCATGTGGAATCTCATTTCAGTCAATTTGGATGCAGAGTTAGTGTCGGTGCAAGACAGGTCCATGGTTTGCGCCAAACGTACCATAGGCTCAGAAATCAGTTTGGATGCACCCAATAGTACTCCTAGGCGACAAGGCTCAAGTGGATGCTCGTTTGATTCTGTTTGGAGATAGTGCTAATCTTGATGCAAGATAGGTGCACGCTTTGTGCCGAACGTTCCATAGGCTCAGAAATTGTTTTGGACCCACTCGATGTAACTACTAGGTGACTTGGGTCATGTGGAATCTCGTTCCAGTCCATTTGGAGATAGTGTTAGTGTCGGTGCGAGATAGGTGCATGGTTTGCACCAAACGTACCATAGGCTCAGAAACCATTTTGGATGCACCCAATGATACTCCTAGGTAGCGAGGCTTAACTGCTCAATTCAGTCTGTTTGGACATAGTGCTAATCTTAACGCAAGATAGGTGCACGATTTGCCCTGAACGTACCATAGGCTCAGAAATCGTTTTGGACGCAGCCATTGATACTCCTAGGTGACAAGGCTCAAGTGCAAGTTCGATTCAGTCCGTTTGGAGATAGTGCTAGTCTTGACGCAAGATAGGTGCACGGTTTGAGCCGAACGTACCATAGGCTCAGAAATAATTTTGGACGTAACTGATGGAACTCCTTGGTGACGTGGGCCTTGTGGAATCACGTTTCGGTCCATTTGGAGACAGTGTTAGTGTTGTTGCAAGAAAGGTGCATGGTTAGCGCCAACTGTACCAAAGGATTAGAAATCATTTTGGCCGCACCCGATGGTACTCTATGGTGACGAGGCTCAAGTGGATGCTCGTTTCATTTTGTTTGGAGATACTGCTAATCTTGACGCATCATAGGTGCACAATTTGTGCCGAACGTACCACAGGCTCAGATATCATTTTGGACGCACCTGATGGAACTCCTAGGTGACGTGGGTCATGTGGAATCTCATTTTTGTCTGTTTGGAGACAGTGTTAATGCCGATGCAAGATAGGTGCACGGTTTGCGCCAAACGTACCGCAGGCTCAACAATCGTTTTGGACGCACCCGATGGTACTCCTAAGTGATGAGGCTAAAGTCAAAGCTTGATTCAGTCCATTTGGAGATAGTGCTAACCTTGACGTAAGATAGGTGCACAGTTTGCGCCGAACATACCATAGGCTCAGGAATCATTTTGTACGCACCCGATGGTACTCCTTAGTGACGTGGGCCATGTGGAATCTCATTTCGGTCCATTTGGATACATAGTTAGTGTCGGTGCAAGACAGGTCCATGGTTTGCACCAAACGTACCATAGGCTCAGAAATCGTTTTGGATGCACCCGATAGTACTCCTAGGTGACGAGGCTAAAGTGGATGCTTGTTTCATTCTATTTGGAGATAGTGCTAATCTTGACGCAAGATAGGTGCATGCTTTGCGCTGAACATACCACAGGCTCAGAAATCATTTTGGACGCACGCGATGGAACTCCTAGGTGACGTGGGTCATGTGAAATCTCGTTTTGGTCTGTTTGGAGACAGTGTTAATGTCAATGCAAGATAGGTGCACGGTTTGCGCCAAACATTCCATAGGCTCAGCAATCGTTTTGGACACACCTGATGGTACTCCTAAGTGATTAGGCTAAAGTCAAAGCTTGATTCAGTCCACTTGGAGATAGTGCTAACCTTGACGTAAGATAGGTGTACAGTTTGCGCCGAACATACCATAGGCTCAGGAATCATTTTGTACGCACCCGATGGAACTCCTTAGTGACGTGGGCCTTGTGGAATCTTGTTTTAGTCCATTTGGATACATAGTGAGTGTCATGCAAGACAGGTCCATGGTTTGTGCCAAACGTACCATAGGCTCATAAATCATTTTGGATGCACCCGATAGTACTCCTAGGTGACGAGGCTCAAGTGGATGCTTGTTTCATTCTATTTGGAGATAGTGCTAATCTTGACGCAAGAAGGTGCACGCTTTGCGCTGAACGTACCACATGCTCAGAAATCATTTTGGACGCACCCGATGGAACTCCTAGGTGACGTGGGTCATGTGAAATCACGTTTTTGTCTATTTGGAGACAGTGTCAATGTCAATGCAAGATAGGTGCGTGGTTTGCGCCAAACATACCATAGGCTCAACAAATCGTTTTGGACACACCCGATGGTACTCCTAAGTGATGAGGCTGAAGTCGAAGGTTGATTCGGTCCATTTAGACATAGTGCTAACCTTGACGCAAGATAGGTGCACAGTTTGCGCTAAACATACCATAGGCTTAGGAATCGTTTTGTACGCACCTGATGGAACTCCTTGGTGATGTGGGCCATGTGGAATCTCATTTCGGTCAATTTGGATGCAGAGTTAGTGTCGGTGCAAGACAGGTCCATGGTTTGCACCAAACGTACCATAGGCTTAGAAATCGTTTTGGATGCACCCGATAGTACTCCTAGGCGACGAGGCTCAAGTGGATGCTCGTTTCATTCTGTTTGGAGATAGTGCTAATCTTGATGCAAGATAGGTGCACGCTTTGTGCCGAACGTACCACAGGCTTAGAAATCGTTTTGGACGCACTCGATGTAACTACTAGGTGACTTGGGTCATGTGGAATCTCGTTCTAGTCTATTTGGAGACAGTGTTAGTGTCAGTGCGAGATAGCTGCACGGTTTGTGCCAAACGTACCATAGGCTCAGAAACCATTTTGGATGCACCCAATGATACTCCTAGGTGACGAGGCTTAAGGGCTCAATTCAGTCTGTTTGGACATAGTGGTAATCTTAACGCAAGATAGGTGCACGATTTGCCCTGAACGTACCATAGGCTCAGAAATCGTTTTGGACGCAGCCATTGATACTCCCAGGAGACAAGGCTCAAGTGGATGCTCGATTCAGTCTGTTTGGAGATAGTGCTAGTATTGACACAACATAGGTGCACGGTTTGAGCCGAACGTACCATAGGCTCAGAAATCATTTTGGATGCACCTGATGGAACTCCTTGGTGACGTGGGCCATGTGGAATCACGTTTCGGTCCATTTGGACATAGTGTTAGTGTCGTTGCAAGAAAGGTGCATGGTTTGCGCCAACCGTACCAAAGGATTAGAAATCTTGGTTGCACCCGATGGTACTCTAAGGTGACGAGGCTCAAGTGGATGCTCGTTTCATTTTGTTTGGAGATACTGCTAATCTTGACGCATGATAGGTGCACGATTCGTGCCGAACGTACCACAGGCTCAGAAATCATTTTGGACGCACCCGATGGAACTCCTAGGTGACGTGGGTCCTGTGGAACCTCGTTTTGGCCTGTTTGAAGACAGTGTTCATGTCGATGCAAGATAGGTGCATGGTTTGCGCCAAATGTACCATAGGCTCAACAATCATTTTGGACGCACCCGATGGTACACCTAAGTGATGAGGCTGAAGTCAAAGCTTGATTCACTTCATTTGGAGATAGTGCTAACCTAGACATAAGATAGGTGTACAGTTTGCGCCGAACATACCATAGGCTCAGGAATCATTTTGTACGCACCCGATGGAACTCCGTGGTGACGTGGGCCATGTGGAATCTCGTTTCGGTCCATTTGGATACATAGGTAGTGTCGGTGCAAGACAGGTCCATGGTTGGCGCCAAACGTACCATAGGCTCAGAAAATCATTTTGGATGCACCCAATAGTACTCCTAGGTGATGAGGCTCAAGTGGATGCTCCTTTCATTCCGTTTGGAGATAGTTCTAATCTTGATGCAAGATAGGTGCACGCTTTGTGCTGAACGTACCATAGGCTCAAAAATCATTTTGGACGCACTCGATGTAACTACTAGGTGACTTGGTCATGTGAAATCTCGTTCTGGTCCGTTTGGAGACAGTGTTAGTCTCGGTGCAAGATAGGTGCACGGTTTGCGTCAAACGTACCATAGGCTCAGAAATCATTTTGGATGCTCCTAGGTGATGAGGTGCACCCAATGATACTCCTAGGTGATGAGGCTCAAGTGCTCGATTCAGTCTGTTTGGACATAGTGCTAATTTTAACTTAAGATAGGTGCATGATTTGCCCCGAACGCACCATAGGCTCAGAAATCATTTTTGACGCAGACAATGATACTCCTAGGTGACGAGGCTCAAGTGGAATATCGATTCAGTCCGTTTAGAGATAGTTCTAGTCTTGACGCAAGATAGGTGGACGGTTTGAGCTGAATGTACCATAGGCTCAGAAATCATTTTGGACGCACCCGATGGAACTCCATGGTGACGTGGGCCATGTGGAATCACGTTTCGGTCCATTTGGAGACAATGTTAGTGTCGTTGCAAGAAAGGTGCATGGTTTGCGCCAACCGTACCAAAGGCTTAGAAATCATTTTGGCCGCATCCAATGGTACTCCAAGGTGACGAGGCTCAAGTCGATGCTTGTTTCATTCTGTTTGGAGATACTGCTAACCTTGACGCATGATAGGTGCACGATTTGCGTCGAACGTACCCCAGGCTCAAAAATCATTTTGGACGCCCCCGATGGAACTCCCAGGTGACGTGGGTCTTGTGCAATCTCGTTTTGGTCTATTCGGAAACAGTGTTAGTGTCGATGAAGATAGGTGCACGGTTTGCGCTAGACGTACCATAGGCTCAGAAATCGTTATGGACACGCCCAATGATACTCCATGGTGACGAGGCTCATGTGGAAGCTCGATTTAGTCCGTTTTGAGATAGTGGTAACCTTGACGTAAGATAGGTGCATGGTTTGTGTAGAACGTACCATAGGCTCAGAAATCGTTTTGTACCTACCTAATGGAACTCCTTGGTGACGTCGGTCACGTGGAATCTTGTTTTGGTCCATTTGGATGTAATGTTAGTGTCGCTGCAAGATAGGTGCATGGTTTGCGCCAAAGGTACCATATTCTCAGAAATCGTTTTGGATGCACCCGATGGTGCTCCTAGGTTACGAGGCTCAAGTGGAAGCTCGTTTCATTCAGTTTGGATATAGGGCTAATCTTGACACAAGATAGGTGCACAGTTTGCGCCAAACGTACCAAACGGTCAGAAATCATTTTGGACGCACCCGATGGTACTCCTAGGTGACAAGGCTCAAGTGGAAACTCAATTCAGTCCGTTCGGTGATAGTGCTAATATTGACGCAAGATAGGTGCACGCTTTGCGCCGAATGTACCACAGGCTCAGAAATCATTTTGGATGCACTCGATGTAGCTACTAGGTGATTAGGGTCATGTGGAACCTCGTTTCGGTCCATTTGGAGATAGTGTTAGTGTCAGTGCAGGACTGGTGCACGGTGTGCGCCAAACGTACCAAACGGTCAGAAATCATTTTGGACGTACCCGATGGTACTCCAAGGTGACGAGGCTCAAGTGGAAGCTCGATTCAGTCCGTTTGGAGATTGTGCTAATCTTGATGCAAGATAGGTGCACGCTTTGCGCCAAATGTACCACAGGCTCAGAAGTCATTTTGGACACACCTAATGTAACTACTTGGTAACTTGGGTCATGTGGAATCTCATTTTGGTCTATTTGGTGACAGTGTTAGTGTCGGTGCAAGATAGGTGCACGGTTTGTGCCAAACATACCATAGGCTCAGAAATTATTTTGGACGCACCTGATGTAACAACTAGGTGACTTAGGTCAAGTGGAAACTCGTTTCAGTCCGTTTGGAGACAGTGTCAGTGTCGGTGCAAAATAGGTGCACAGTTTGCGCCAAATGTACCATATGCTCAGAAGTCATTTTGGACACACTCGATGGTACTCCCAGGTGACGAGGCTCAACGGGAAGCTCGATTCTGTCTGTTTGGAGATAGTGCTAATCTTGACGCAAGATAGGTCCATGGTTTGCACCGAACGTACCACGGGCTCTAAAATTGTTTTGGACGCACCCGATGGAACTCCTTGGTGACGTAGGTCATGTAGAGTCTCGTTTCGGTCCATTTTGATGTAGAGTTAGCGTCAGTGCAAGATAGGTGCATGGTTTATGCCAAACATACCATAGGCTCAGAAATCATTTTTGACGCACTCGATGGTACACCTAGGTGACAAGGCTCAAGTGAAAGCTCGATTCAGTCCATTTGGAGATAGTGTTAATCTTGACGAAAGATAGGTGCATGCTTCACGCCGAACGTACCATAAGCTCAGAAATCATTTTGGACGCACCCGATGTAACTACTAGGTGCCTTGGGTCATGTGGAATCTCGTTTCGATCCGTTTGGAGACAGTGTTAGTGTCGGTGCTAGATAGGTGCACAGTTTGTGCCAAATGTGCCATAGGCTCAGAAGTCATTTCGGACACAACCGATGGTACTCCTAGGTGACGAGGCTCAAGTAGAAGCTCGATTCTGTCCATTTGGAGATAGTGCTAATCTTAACGTAAGATAGGAGCATGGTTTCCCCAGGACGTACCATAGGCTCAGAAATCGTTCTGCACACACCCAATGGACCTCCCAGGTGATGTGGGTTAGGTGGAATTTCGTTTCGGTCCTTTTGGAGATAGTGTTCATGTCAGTGCTAGAGAGGTGTATGGTTTGTGCTAAACATACCATAGACTCAGAAATCATTTCGGACGCACCCGATGGTACTCCTAGGTAACGAGGCTCAAGTGGATGCTCGTTTCATCCGTTTGGAGATAATGCTAATCTTGACGCAAGATAGGTGCACGGTTTGCGCCAAACGTACCATAGGCTCAGAATTCGTTTTGGACGCACCCAATGGTACTCCCAGGTGACGAGGCTCAAGTGGAAGCTTGATTTAGTCCATTTAGAGATAGTGCTAATCTTGACGCAAGATAGTTGCATGATTTGCACCGAACGTACCATAGGCTCAGAAATCGTTTTGGGCACACCCGATGGAACTCCTAGGTGATGAGGCTCAAGTGGATGCTCGTTTCATTTCGTTTGGAGATAATGCTAATCTTAACGCAAGATAGGTGTACGGTTTGCACCAAACGTACCATAGGCTCAGAATTCATTTTGGACGCACCCGATGGTACTCCAAGGTGACAAGGCTCAAGTGGAAGCTCGATCTAATCCATTTGGAGATAGTGCTAATCTTAACGCAAGATAGTTGCACGATTTGCACCGAACGAACCATAGGCTCAGAAATCATTTTGGATGCACCTGATGTAACTCCTAGGTGACGAGGCTTAAGTGGATGCTCGTTTCATTCTGTTAGGACATAATGCTAAACTTAGCACAAGATAGTTGCACGCTTTGTGTCGAAAGTACTATAGGCTTAGAAATCGTTTTGGATGCACCCAAAGTAACTACTCGGTGACTTGGGTCATATGGAATCTTGTTTCGGTCCGTTTGGAGACAGTGCTAGTGTCAGTGCAAGATAGGAGCACGGTTTGTGCTAAACGTACCATAGGCTCAGAAATCGTTTTGGACGCATCCAAGGATACTTCTAGGTGACGAAGCTTAGGTGAAAGCTCAATTCAGTACGTTTGGAGATAGTGCTAATCTTGACACAAGATGGATGCATGGTTTGCGCCGAATGTACCACCGGCTCAGAAGTCATTTTGGATGCACCCAACAGGACAATGTTAGTGTCGGTGCAAGATTGGTGCACGGTTTGCGCCAAACGTACCATAGGCTCAGAAATCATTTTGGACGCTCCCAATGATACTCCTAGGTGACAAGGCTCAAGTGGAAGCTCGATTTAGTCTGTTTGGAGATAGTGCTAATCTTGACGCAATATAGGAGCACGGTTTGCGCAAAACATACTATAGGCTCATAAATCATTTTGGACACACCCGATGGAACTCCTTAGTGACGTCGGCCATGTGGAATCTCGTATCAGTCCGTTTGGATACGGTGTTGTTGTCGGTGCAAGATAGGTGCATGGTTTGCATCAAACGTACCATAGGGTCAGAAATCAAGTTTGGATGCACCTGATGGTACTCCTCCTAGGTGACGAGACTCAAGTGGATGCTCATTTCATTCCTTTGGAGATAGTGCCAATCATGACGCAAGATAGGTGCTTGATTTGCGTCGAATGCACCACAGGCTCAGAAATCATTTTGGATGCACCTGATGGAACTCCTAGGTGACGTGGATCATGTGGAATCTTATTTTGGTCCCTTTGGAGATAGTTTTAATGTTAGTGCAAGATAGGTGCACATTTTGTGCCAAATGTACCGTAGGCCCAGAATCATTTAGCACTACCTAGGTGACGAGGATCAAGTGGAAGCACGATTAAGTCCGTTTGGAGATAGTGCTAATCTTGACGCAAGATGGATGCGCGGTTTGCGTCGAATGTACCGCATGCTCAGAAATCATTTTGGACGCACCCAATTGAACTCCTACATGACGTGGGTCATATGGAATCTTGTTTCGGTCCGTTTAGAGACAGTGTTAATCTCGGTGCAAGATAGGTGCACAGTTTGCGCCAAACGTACCATAGGCTCAGAAGTCATTTTGGACACACCCGATGGTACTCCTAGGTGACGAGGCTCAAGTGGAAGCTCGATTTAGTTTGTTTGGAGATAGTGCTAATCTTGACGCAAGATAGGTGCATGGTCTGCGCCGAATGTACCATAGGTGTTTTGGACGCACCTGATGGAACTCCTTGGTGACGTGGGTCGTGTGGAGTCTTGTTTTAGTCCATTTGGATACAGAGTTAGTGTCGGTGCAAGATAGGCGCATGGTATGCGCCAAATGTACCATAGGCTCAGACATCATTTTAGACACACCCGATGGTACTCCTATGTGCCGAGGCTCAAGTGGATGCTCGTTTCATTCCATTTGGAGAAAGTGCTAATCTTGACGCAAGATAGGCACACGGATTGCGCTGAATGTATCATTTGGAGAAAGTGCTAATCTTGCACGCAACCAATGGAACTCCTAGGTGACGTGGGTCATATGGAATTTCATTTTGGTTCGTTTGGACACAGTGTTGGTGTCAGTGGAAGATAGGTGCACAGTTTGCGCCAAACATACCATAGGCTCAGAAATCATTTTGGACGCACCCAATGGAACTCCTAGGTGATGAGGCTCAAGTGGAAGCTTGATTCAGTCCATTTGGAGACAGTGCTAAACTTGATGCAAGATAGGTGCATGCTTTGCGCCGAACGTACCACTGGCTCAGAAATCGTTTTGGACGCACCCGATGTAACTACTAGGTGACTTGGGTCTTGTGAAATCTCGTTTTAGTCTGTTTGGAGTCAGTGTTTGTGTCGGTACAAGATAGATGTACAGTTTGCGCCAAATGTACCATAGGCTCAGAAATAGTTTTGGACGCACCCAATGATAGTCCTACGTGATGTGCCCCAAGTGGAAGCTCGATTCAGTTCATTTGGAGATAGTGCTAATCTTGACGCAAGGTAGGTGCACGGTTTGCGCCGAATGTACCATAGGATGAGAAATCGTTTTGGACGCAGCCGATGGAACTCATTGGTGACGTGGGGAAGGTGGAATCTCGTTTCAGTCCATTTGGAGATAGTGTTAATGTCTGTGCAAGATAGGTGCACGGTTTACGCCAAGCGTACCATAGGCTCAGAAATCATTTGGGACACAACCAATGGTACTCCTAGGTGACGAGGCTCAAGTGGAAGCTCAATTCATTCCGTTTGAAGATAGTGCAAATCTTGATGCAATCTAGGTACACGGTTTGCGAAGAACATACCATGGGCTCAGAAATCGTTTGCACGCACCCGGTGGAACTCCTTGGTGACGTGGGCTATGTGAAATCTCGTTTAGGTCCATTTGGAGAAGGTGTTAGTGTCCGTGCAAGATAGGTGCACGATTTGCGCCAAACGTACCTTAGGCTCGGAATTGTTTTGGACACTCGCGATGATACTCCTACGTGATGAGGCTCAAGTGGAAGCTTGATTCAGTCTGTTTGGAGATGGAGCTAATGTTGATGCAAGAGGGTTGCACGGTTTGCATTGAACGTACCGCAGGCTCAGAAACCATTTTGGATGCTCCCGATGGAACTCCTAGGTGACGTGGGTCATGTGGAATCTCGTTTCGGTCCATTTGAAGACAGTGTTAGTGTCGATGCAAGATAGGTACACGGTTTGTGCCAAACGTTCCATAAGCTCTGAACTCGTTTTGGACACACCCAATGGTACTCCTAGGTGATGAGGCTCATGTGGAAGCTCAATTCAGTCCGTTTGGAGATAGTGCTAATCTTGACTCAAGATAGGTGTACAGTTTGCGCCGAACGTACCATAGGCTCATAAATCATTTTGGACACACCCGATGGAACTCCTTAGTGATGTGGGTCATGTGGAATCTCGTTTCGGTCCATTTGGATACAGTGTTAGTGTCGGTGCAAGATAGGTGCATGGTTTGCCCTAAAAGTACCATAGGCTTAGAAATCGTTTTGGACGCACCTGATGTTACTCCTAGGTGACGAGCCTAAAGTGGATGCTCGTTTAATTCCGTCTGGAGATAGTGCTGAACTTGATGCAAGATATGTGCACGGTTTGCGCCGAACGAACCATAGGCTCAAAAATCATTTTGGAAGCACCTAATGGAACTCCTAGGTGATGTGGGTCATGTGGAATTTCGTTTCCGTCCATTTGGAGACAGTGTTAGTGTCAGCGCATGATAGGTGCATGTTTTGCACCAACCGTACCATAGGCTCAGAAATCATTTTGGACGCACACGATGGTACTCCTAGGTGGCGAGGCTGAAGTGGTTACTCATTTCATTCCGCTTGGAGATAATGCTAACCTTGATGCAAGATAGGTGCACGGTTTGCGCCAAACGTACCATAGGCTCAGAAATCATTTTAGACACACCCGATGGTACTCCTAGGTGACGAGGCTCAAGTGGAAGTTCCATTCAATCCATTTGGAGATAGTGCTAATCTTGATGCAGGATGGGTGGACGACTTGCACTGAACATACCATAGTCTCAGAAATCGTTGTGGATGCAATTGTTGTAACTACTAGGTGACTAGGGACATGTGGAAGCTCATTCCGGTCTGTTCGGAGACAGTGTTAGTGTCGGTGCAAGACTGGAGCTCTGAAATTGTTTTGGACGGACCCAATGATACTCCTAGCTGATGAGGCTCAAGTGGAAGCTCGATCCAGTCCGTTTGGAGATAGTGCAAATCTTGACGCAAGATTGGTGCACGATTTGCGCCAAATGTACAATAGGCTCAGAAATCATTTTGGTTGAACTCCTAGGAGACGTGGGCCATGTGGAATCTTGTTTTGTTCCGTTTGGAGATAGTGTTAGTGTTAGTGCAGGATAGGTGCATGGTTTGCTCCAAAGGTACCATTGGCTCAGAAATCGTTAGGGACGCACCTGATGGAACTCCTTTGTGACATGGGCCATGTGGAATCTTGCTTCGGTCCGTTTGGAGACAGTGTTAGTGTCGATTCAAGATAGGTGCATGGTTTGCTCAAAAGGTACCATAGGCTCAGAAATCATTTTGGATGCACCCAATGGTACTCCTAGGTGATGAGGCTCAAGTGGATGCTCGTTTCATTCTGTTTGAAGATAGTGCTAATCTTGACGCAAGATAGGAGCACAATTTGCGCCAAACGTACCAGACGCTCAGAAATCATTTTGGTTGAACTCCTAGGCGACGTGGGTCATGTGGAATCTCGTTTTGTTCTGTTTAGAGATAGTGTTAGTGTCAGTGCAAGATAGGTACACGATTTGCGCCAAATGTACCATAGGCTCAGAATCGTTTTGGACGCCCATGATGATACTCCTAGGTGACGAGGCTCAAGTGGAAGCTCCATTCAGTCCGTTTGGAGATAGTGCTAATCTTGATGCTAGATGGACGGACGGTTTGGGTCGAACGTACAGCAGGCTCAGAAATCATTTAGGATGCACCCGATGGAAATGCTAGGTGACGTGGGTCATGTTAAATCTTGTTTCGGTCTGTTTGGAGATAGTGTTAGTGTCGGTGCAAGATAGGTTCGTGGTTTGCGCCAAATGTACCATAGGCTCAGAAGTTGTTTTGGACAGACCCGATGGTCCTCCTAGGTGACGAGGCTCAAGTGGAAACTCGATTGAGTCCATTTGGAGATTGTGCTAATCTTGATGCAAGATAGGTGCACGGTTTGTACCGAACGTACCATAGGCTCAGAAATCATTTTAGACGCACCCGATGGAACTCCTTGGTGACATCGGTCATGTGGAATGTCGTTTCGGTCCTATCGGTGTCTAGAGAACCGGGGGTCTAAACAGTGCGACGAGTGAATTTGTATCAGCGCGTCTAGGTCTGGATGGTGTGCAAAGCGGACACAAGGGTGTATACTGGTTTGGGCAAGAACAGCCCAACGTCCAGTGGATTTGGCTGCTACTCGTGTTGCCTTGCACCAGAATGCTCGTAGTAGGGGTTACAAGCTTTTGAGAGAGGGAACGGATCCCAGGTCTCTTTGTGTGCGAGGTGTGTTGACCTGGTGAGATGTGTGCTTGGAGATAGTGCTAATCTTGATTCAAAGGTACTCTTAGGTGACAGGCTCAAGTCAAAGCTTGATTCAGTCCGTTTGGAGATAGTGCTAATCTTGATGCAAGATAGGTGCACAGTTTATGTCAAACGTTCCATAGGCTCAGAAATCATCTTGGACGCGCCCAATGGAACTCCTAGGTGATGTGGGTCATGTGAAATTTCGTTTCAGTCTGTTCAGAGACAGTGTTAGTGTTAGTGGTAGATAGGTGCATGTTTTGCGCCAAACGTACCATAGGCTCAGAAATCATTCTAGACGCACCCGATGGTACTCCTAGGTGACGAGGCTCGAGTGGAAGCTCGATTTAGTCGGTTTGGAGATAGTGCTAATCTTAACACAAGATGGATGCGCGGTTTGCGTTGAACGTACTAGAGGCTCAGAAATCATTTTGGACACAACCGATGGAACTCCTAGGTGACGTGGGTCATGTGGAATCTCTGTTTGGTCCGTTTGGAGACAATGTTAGTGTCAGTGCAACATAAGTTCACGGTTTGCACCAAACGTACCATAGGCTCAGAAGTCATTTTGGACTCACCCGAAGGTACTCCTAGGTGACAGGCTCAAGTTGAAGCTCGATTCAGTCCGTTTGAAGATAGTGCGAACCTTGACGCAAGATAGGTGCTTGGTTTGTGCCGAATGTACCATAGGCTCATAAATGGTTTTGGACGCACCTGATGGAACCCCTTGATGATGTGGGTCATGTGGAGTCTCGTTTTGGTCCATTTGGATACAGAGTTAGTGTCAGTGCAACATAGGTGCATGGTTTGCGCCAAACGTACCATTGGCTCAAAAATCATTTTTGACGCACCCGATGGTCCTCCTAGGTGACGAGGCTTAAGGGGAAGCTCGTTTTATTCCACATGGAGATAGTGCTAATCTTGACGGAAGATAGGTGCACGGTTTGCGCCAAACGTACCACAGGCTAAGAAATCATTTTGGACGTACCCAATGATACTCCATAGCGACGAGGTTCAAGTGAAAGCTTGATTCAATCTGTTTGGTGATAGTGCTAACCTTGATGCAAGATTGGTGCAAGGTTTGCGCAGAACATACCATAGGCTCAGAAATCATTTTGTACGCACTTGATGGAACTCCTTGGTGACATGTGTCATGTGGAATCACGTTCCGGTCCGTTTGGAGATAGTGTTAGTGTCGGTGCAAGACTGGAGCACGGTTTGCGCCAAACGTACCATAGGCTGAGAAATCATTTTGGACGCACCCAATGATACTCCTAGGTGACGAGGATTAAGTGGATGCTCGTTTCATTCCGTTTTGAGATAATGCTAATCTTGACACAAGATAGGTACATGGTTTGCGCCAAACTTACCATAGGCTCAGAAATCATTTTGGACACACCCGATGGTACTCCTAGGTGACGAGGCTCAAGTGAATGCTCGATCAGTTCATTAGGAGATAGTGCTAATCTTGACGCAAGATAGGTGCATGATTTGCACCCAACGTACCACAGGCTCAAAATCGTTTTTGACACAAGATAGGTGCACGCTTTGTGCCGAACGTACCATAGGATTAGAAATCATTTTGGACGCACCCGATGTAACTACTAGGTGACTTGGGTCTTGTGGAATCTCGTTTTGGTCTGTTTGGAGTATGTGCCAAATAGTGCACAGCTTGCGCCAAACGTACCATAGGCTCAGAAATCATTTTGGGTGCACCCCATGATACTCCTAGGTGACGAGGCCCAAGTGGAAGGTTGATACAGTCTGTTTGGCGATAGTGCTAATCTTGATGCAAGACAGTTGCACGGTTTGCGATGAACATTCCATAGGCTCAAAAATTATTTTGGATGCACACGATGGAACTCATTGGTGACGTGGGGAATGTGGAATCTCGTTCCGGTCCATTTGGAGATAGTGTTAGTGTCGGTGCAAGATATGTGCATGGTTCCCGCCAAACGTACCATAGGCTCAGAATCATTTTGGACGCCTACGATCATAATCCTAGGAGACGAGGCCTAAGAGGAAGCTCGATTCAGTCCATTTGGAGCTAGTGCTAATCTTGTCACAAGATGGATGCACGATTTGGGTCGAACGTACCGTGGGCTCAGAAATCATTTTGCATGCACCCGATGAAAGTGCTAGATGACGTGGGTCATGTGAAATCTCGTTTCGGTCCGTTTGGAGACAGTGTTAGTGTCGGTCCAAGATAGGTGCATGGTTTGCGCCAAACGTACCATAGGCTCAGAAATCATTTTGGACGCACCCGATGGTACTCCTTGGTGACGAGGCTCAAGTGGATGCTCATTTCATTCCGTTTGGAGATAGTGCTCATCTTGACGCAAGATAGGTGCACAGTTTATGCCAAACGTACCATAGGCTCACACTTCATTTTGGACACACCCGATGGAACTCCTTGGTGATGTGGGTCCTATGGATACTTGTTTCAGTTCATTTGGATACAGAGTTAGTGTCGGTGCAACATAGGTGCATGGTTTGCGCCAAATGTACCATAGGCTCAAATCGTTATCGACGCACCCGATGGTACTCCTAGGTGACGAGGCTCAAGTGGATGATTGTTTTGTTCCACATGGAGATAGTGCTAATATTGACGCAAGATAGGTGCACGGTTTGCGCCGAACGTTCCATAGGCTCATAAATCATTTTGGACGCACCCAATGGAACTCCTAGGTGATGTGGGACATGTGGAATTTCGTTTCACTCCGTTCAGAGATAGTGTTAGTGTCAGTGCAAGATAGGTGCATGGTTTGCGCCAAACGTACCATAGGCTCAGAAATCATTCTGGATGCACCCGATGGTACTCCCAGGTGATGAAGCTCAAGTGGAAGCTCCATTCAGTCCGTTTGGAGATAGTGCTAATCTTAACGCAAGATGGATGCGTGGTTTGCGTCGAGCGTATCGGAGGCTCAGAAATCATTTTGGACGCACCTGATGGAACTCCTAGGTGACGTGGGTCATGTGGAATCTCATTTTGGTCCGTTTGGAGATAGTGTTAGTGTTAGTGCGAGAAAGGTGCACCGTTTGCGCCAAACGTACCATAGGCTCAGAAGTCATTTTGGACACACCCGATGGCACTCCTAGGTGACGAGGCTCAAGTGAAAGCTCGATTTAGTCCGTTTGGAGATAGTGCTAATCGTGATGCAAGATAGGAGCATAGATTGCCCTGAATGTACCATAGGCTCAAAAATCATTTTAGACACACCCGATGGAACTCCTTGGTGATGTGGGTCCTGTGGAGACTTGTTTCGGTCCATTTGGTTATAGAGTTAGTGTTGGTGAAACATAGGTGCATGGTTTGCGCCAAACGTACCATAGGCTTATAAATCATTTTCGACGCACCCGATGGTACTCCTAGATGACGAGGCTCATGTGGATGCTCATTTTATTCCACATACAGATAGTGCTAATCTTGACGCAAGATAGGTGCACGGTTTGCGTCGAACGTTCCATAGGCTCAGAAATCGTCTTGGACGTGCCCAATGGAACTCCTAGGTGATGTGGGTCATGTTGAATTTCGTTTCTATCTATTCAGAGACAGTGTTAGTGTCAGTGCAAGATACGTGCATGTTTTGCGCCAAACGTACCATAGGCTCAGAAATCATTCTAGACGCACCCGATGTTACTCCTAGGTGACGATGCTCGAGTGGAAGCTTGATTCGGTCAGTTTTAAGATAGTGCTAATCTTAACGCAAGATGGATGCGCGGTTTGCGTCGAACATACTGGAGGCTCAGAAATCATTTTGGACGCACCCGATGGGACTCCTAGGTGACGTGGGTCATGTGGAATCTCATTTTGGTCCGTTTGGAGACAGTGTTAGTGTCAGTGCAACATAAGTGCACGGTTTGCGCCAAACGTACCATAGGCTCAGAAGTTATTTTGGACACACTCGAAGGTACTCCTAGGTGACAGGCTCAAGTCAAAGCTCGATTCAGTCCGTTTGGAGATAGTGCTAATCTTGATGCAAGATAGGTGCACGGTTTGCGTCAAACATTCCATAGGCTCAGAAATCATCTTGGACGTGCCCAATGGAACTCATAGGTGATGTGGGTCATGTGGAATTTCGTTTCAGTCTGTTCAGAGACAGTGTTAGTGTCAGTGCAAGATCGGTGCATGTTTTGTGCCAAACGTACCATAGGCTCAGAAATCATTCTGGACGCACCCGATGGTAGTCCTAGCTGACGAGGCTCGAGTGGAAGCTCGATTCAGTCGGTTTGGAGATAGTGCTAATCTTAACACAAGATGGATGTGTGGTTTGCGTTGAACGTACTGGAGGCTTAGAAATCATTTTGGACGCACCCGATGGGACTCCTAGGTGACATGGGTCATGTTGAATCTCTGTTTGGTCCGTTTGGAGACAATGTTAGTGCAACATAAGTGCAAGGTTTGCGCCAAACGTACCATAGGCTCAGAAGTCATTTTGGACTCACCCGAAGGTACTCCTAGGTAATAGGCTCAAGTCGAAGCTCAATTTAGTCCGTTTGGAGATAGTGCGAACCTTGACGCAAGATAGGTGCTTGGTTTTGCGCCGAATGTACCATAGGCTCATAAATGGTTTTGGACGCACCCGATGGAACTCCTTGGTGATGTGGATCATGTGGAGTCTCATTTCGGTCCATTTGGATACAGAGTTAGTGTTGGTGCAACATAGGTGCATGGTTTGCGGCAAACGTACCATAGGCTCAAAAATCATTTTTGACGCACCCGATGGTCCTCCTAGGTGATGAGGCTCAAGGGGAAGCTCATTTTATTCAACATGGAGATAGTGCTAATCTTGATGGAAGATAGGTGCACGGTTTGTGCCAAACGTACCACAGGCTAAGAAATCCTTTTGGACGCACCCGATGGAACTCCTCGGTGACGTGGGTCATGTGGATTCTCGTTTTGGTCCGTTCGGAGACAGTGTTAGTGTCCATGCAAGATAGGCACACAGTTTGTGCCAAACATACCATAGGCTCAGAAATCATTTTAGACGTACCCAATGATACTCCATAGCGACAAGGTTCAAGTGGAAGCTTGATTCAGTCCGTTTGGAGATAGTGCTAACCTTGATGCAAGATTGGTGCAAGGTTTGCGCAGAACGTGCCATAGGCTCAGAAATCGTTTTGTACGCACTCGATGGAACTCCTTGGTGACGTGTGTCATGTGGAATCTCGTTCCGGTCCGTTTGGAGATAGTGTTAGTGTCGGTGCAAGACTAGAGCACGCTTTGTGCCAAACGTACCATAGGCTCAGAAATCGTTTTGGACGCACCCAATGATACTCCTAGGTGACGAGGATTAAGTGGATGCTCGTTTCATTCCGTTTGGAGATAATGCTAATCTTGACACAAGATAGGTACATGGTTTGCGCCAAACTTACCATAGGCTCAGAAGTCATTTTGGACACACCTGATGGTACTCCTAGGTGACGAGGCTCAAGTGAATGCTCGATCAGTTCATTTGGAGATAGTGCTAATCTTGATGCAAGATAGTTGCACGATTTACACCCAACGTACCACAAGCTCAAAATCGTTTTGGACACAATCGATGGAACTCCTAGTTGACGAGGCCCAAGTGGATGCTCATTTCATTCTGTTTGGAGATAATCCTGACCATAATGCAGGATTGGTGTGCAGTTTGCGCCAAACGTACCATGGGATCAAAAATCATTTTGGACGCACCTGTTCGAACTCCTAGGTGACGAGGCTCAAGTGGAAGCTCGATTCTGTCCATTTGGAGACAGTGCTAATCTTGATGCAAGATAGGTGCAAGCTATGTGTCGAACGTACCATAGGCTCAGAAATTGTTTTGGATGCACCCGATATAACTACTAGGTGACTTGGGTCTTGTGGAATCTCGTTTCGGTCCATTTGGAGTCAGTGTTAGTCTCGGTGCGAGATAGGTGCACGATTTGCACCAAATGTACCATAGGCTCATAAACCATTTTGGATGCACCCAATGATACTCCTAGGTGGCGAGGCTTAAGTGCTCAAGTCAGTCTGTTTGGACATAGTGCTAATCTTAACATAAGGTAGGTGCACGATTTGCCCTGAACGTACCATAGGCTCAGAAATCATTATGGACGCAGTCATTGATACTCCCAGGTGACAAGGCTCAAGTGGAAGCTCGATTCAGTCTGTTTGGAGATAGTGCTAGTCTTGACGCAAGATAGGTGCACGGTTTGAGCCGAACGTAGCATAGGCTCAGAAATCATTTTAGACGCACCTGACGGAACTCCATGGTGACATCAAATCACGTTTTGGTCCATTTGGATATAGTGTCAGTGTCGATGCAAGGTAGGTGCATAGTTTGCGCCAAATGTACCATAGGCTCAGAAATCATTTCTGACGCACCCGATGGAACTCCTAAATGATGAAGCTCAAGTGGAAGCTCGATTCAGTCCGTTTGGAGATAGTGCTAATTTTAACACAAGATAGGTGCACGATTTGCGCCGAATGTACCACAGGCTCAGAAATCATTTTGGACTCACCTGGTGCAAAATTGGTGCATGGTTTTGGATGCACACGATGGTACTCCTAGCTGACGAGGCTGAAGTGGAAGCCTGATTTAGTCCGTTTGGAGACAATGCTAACCTTGACGCAAGATAGGTCCACAGTTTGCGCCGAACGTACCATAGGCTCATAAAGTACGCATCTGATAGAACTCCTTAGTGACGTGGGCCATGTGGAATCTCGTTTCGATCTATTTGTATAGAGTGTTAGTGTCGATGCAAGATAGATGAAAGGTTTGCGCCAAATATACCATAGGCACAGAAATCATTTTGGATGCACCCGATGGTACGCCTAGCTGATTAGGCTCAAGTGGATGCTCGTTTCCATCCATTTGGAGATAATACTAATCTTGACGCAAGATAGGTGCACGGTTTGCGCCAAACGTACCATGGGCTCAGAAATCATTCTGGATGCACCCGATGGTACTCATAGGTGACAAGGCTCAAGTGGATGCTCGTTTCATTTCGTTTGGAGATAGTGCTAATCTTGACGCAAGATAGATGCACGGTTTGTGCCAAACGTACCATGGGCTCAGAAATCATTTTGGATGCACCCGATGGTACTCCTAGGTGAGGAGGCTCAAGTGGAACCTCGAGTCGGTCCGTTTGGAGATAGTGCTAACCTTGAGACAAAATAGCACGGTTTGCGCCGAACGTACCACAGGCTCAAAAATCATTTTGTACGCACCCGATGGAACTCCTTGGTGACATGAGTCATTGGAATCTCGTGTCAATCCATTTGGATACAGTGTTAGTGTCTGTGCAAGATAGGTGCATGGTTTGAGCCAAACGTACCATAGGCTTAGAAAATCGTTTTCGATGCACCCGATGGTACTCCTAGGTGACAAGGTTCTAGTGGATGCTCGTTTCATTCTGTTTACAGATAGTGTTGATCTTGAGGCAAGATAGGCACACGGTTTGTGCCAAACGTACCATAGGCTCAGAAATCATTTTTGACGCACCCGATGGTACTCCTAGGTGATGAGGCTCAAGTGGAAGCTCGATTCAGTCCATTTGGAGATAGTGTTAATCTTGACAAAAGATAGGTGCACGCTTCGCGCTGAACATACCACAGGCTCAGAAATCATTTTGGACGCACCCAATGTAACTACTAGGTGACTTGGGTCATGTGGAATTTCATTTTGGTCCGTTTGGAGATAGTGTTAGTGTCAGCACAAGATAGGTGCACGATTTGTGCCAAACGTACCATAGGCTCAGAAATCGTTTTGGAAGCACCCAATGATACTCCTAGGTGACGAGGCTCAAGTGGAAGCTTGTTTCAGTCCGTTTGGAGATAGTGCTAATCTTGAAGCAAGATAGGTGCACGGTTTGCGTTGAACGTGCCATAGGCTTAGAAATCGTTTCGGACGCACCCGATAGAACTCCTTGGTGACGTGGGCCATGTGAAATCTTGTTTCGGTCCATTTGTAGACAGCGTTAGAGTTGGTGCAAGAAAGGTGCATGGTTTGCGCCAGCCGTACCATAGGCTCAAAAATCATTCTAGACGCACCTGATGGAACTCTTAGGTAACGAGGCTCAAGTGGATGCTCGTTTTAATCCATTTGGAGATAGTGCTAATCTTGACGCAAGATAGGTGCACAATTTTCGCAGAACGTACCATAGGCTCAAAAATTGTTTTGGACGCACCCAATGGAGCCCCATGGTGATATGGGCCATGTGGTATCTCATTTCAGTCCTATTGGAGACAATGTTAGTGTCGGTGCAAGATAGGTGCATAGTTTGCGCCAAACGTACCATAGGCTCAGAAATCATTTTGGACACACCCGATGGTACTCCTCGGTGACGAGGCTCAAGTGGATGCTCGTTTCTTTCCGTTTGGAGACAGTGCTAATCTTGACGCAAGATAGGTGCACGATTTGCGTCGAACGTACCATAAGCTCATAAAGTACGCACCCGATAGAACTCCTTGGTGACGTGGGCCATGTGGAATCTCGTTCAGATCTATTTGGATAGAGTTTAGGGTCGATGTAAGATAGATGCAAGGTTTGCGCCAAACATACCACAGGCACAAAAATCGTTTTGGATGCACCCGATGGTACTCCTACCTGGCGAGGCTCAAGTGGATGCTCGTTTCAATCCATTTGGAGATAGTATAATCTTGACGCAAGATAGGTGCATGGTTTGTGCCAAACATACAATGGGCTTAGAAATCATTTTGGATGTACCCGATGGTAGTCCTAGGTGATGAGGCTCAAGTGGAACCTCGATTCAGTCCGTTTGGAGATAGTGCTAACCTTGAGACAAAATAGCATGGTTTGCGTCGACTGTACCACAGACTCAAAAATCATTTTGAACGCACCCGATGGAACTCCTTGGTGATATGGGTCATAGGAATCTCGTGTCTGTCCATTTGGATATAGTGTTAGTTCTGTGCAAGATAGGTGCATGGTTTGCGCCAAACGTACCATAGGCTCAGAAATCGTTTTCGATGCACCCAATGGTACTCCTAGGTGACGAGGCTCTAGTGGATGCTCATTTTATTCTGTTTACAGATAGTGCTGATCTTGAGGCAAGATAGGCGCATAGTTTGCACCAAACATACCATAGGCTCAGAAATCATTTTTGACGCACCCGATGGTACTCCTAGGTGACGAGGCTCAAGTGGAAGCTCGATTCAGTCCATTTAGAGATAGTGTTAATCTTGACGAAAGATAGGTGCATGCTTCGTGCCGAACATACCACAGGCTCAGAAATCATTTTGGACGCACCCAATGTAACTACTAGGAGACTTGGGTCATGTGGAATTTCGTTTCGGTCCGTTTGGAGACAGTGCTAGTGTCAGTGCAAGATAGGTGCACGATTTGCGCCAAACGTGCCATAGGCTCTGAAATTGTTTTGGAAGCGCCCAATGATACTCTTAGGTGATGAGGCTCAAGTGGAAGCTTGATTCAGTCTGTTTGGAGATAGTGCTAAACTTGACTCAAGATAGGTGCACGGTTTGCGTTGAACGTGCCATAGGCTCAGTAATCATTTCGGACGCACCCGATAGAACTCCTTGGTGACGTGGGCCCTGTGAAATCTCGTTTCGGTCCGTTTGGAGACAGCGTTAGAGTCGGTGCAAGATAGGTGCATGGCTTGCGCCAAACGTACCATAGGCTTGAAATCATTTTCGACGCACCCGATGGTACTCCTAGCTGACGAGGCTGAAGTGGAAGCCTGATTCCGTTCGTTTGGAGACAGTGCTAACCTTGACGCAAGATAGGTCCACAGTTTGCGCCGAACGTAGCATAGGCTCATAAAGTACGCACCCGATAGAACTCCTTGGTGACGTGGGCCGTGTGGAATCTCGTTTCGATCTATTTGTATAGAGTGTTAGAGTCGATGCAAGATAGATGCAAGGTTTGCACAAAACAAACAATAGGCACATAAATCGTTTTGGATGCACCCGATGGTACTCCTACCTGACGAGGCTCAAGTGGATGCTCGTTTCAATCCATTTGGGGATAGTATAATCCTAACGCAAGATAGGTGCACGGTTTGTGCCAAACATACGATGGGCTCAGAAATCATTTTGGATGCACCCGATGGTAGTCCTAGGTGATGAGGCTCAAGTGGAACCTCGATTCAGTCCGTTTGGAGATAGTGCTAACCTTGAGACAAAATAGCATGGTTTGCGCCAAACGTACCATAGGCTCAGAAATCATTTTGGACGCACCCGATGGTACTCCTTGGTGACGAGGCTCAAGTGGATGCTCATTTCATTCCGTTTGGAGATAGTGCTCATCTTGACGCAAGATAGGTGCACAGTTTATGCCAAACGTACCATAGGCTCACACTTCATTTTGGACACACCCGATGGAACTCCTTGGTGATGTGGGTCCTATGGATACTTGTTTCAGTTCATTTGGATACAGAGTTAGTGTCGGTGCAACATAGGTGCATGGTTTGCGCCAAATGTACCATAGGCTCAAATCGTTATCGACGCACCCGATGGTACTCCTAGGTGACGAGGCTCAAGTGGATGATTGTTTTGTTCCACATGGAGATAGTGCTAATATTGACGCAAGATAGGTGCACGGTTTGCGCCGAACGTTCCATAGGCTCATAAATCATTTTGGACGCACCCAATGGAACTCCTAGGTGATGTGGGACATGTGGAATTTCGTTTCACTCCGTTCAGAGATAGTGTTAGTGTCAGTGCAAGATAGGTGCATGGTTTGCGCCAAACGTACCATAGGCTCAGAAATCATTCTGGATGCACCCGATGGTACTCCCAGGTGATGAAGCTCAAGTGGAAGCTCCATTCAGTCCGTTTGGAGATAGTGCTAATCTTAACGCAAGATGGATGCGTGGTTTGCGTCGAGCGTATCGGAGGCTCAGAAATCATTTTGGACGCACCTGATGGAACTCCTAGGTGACGTGGGTCATGTGGAATCTCATTTTGGTCCGTTTGGAGATAGTGTTAGTGTTAGTGCGAGAAAGGTGCACCGTTTGCGCCAAACGTACCATAGGCTCAGAAGTCATTTTGGACACACCCGATGGCACTCCTAGGTGACGAGGCTCAAGTGAAAGCTCGATTTAGTCCGTTTGGAGATAGTGCTAATCGTGATGCAAGATAGGAGCATAGATTGCCCTGAATGTACCATAGGCTCAAAAATCATTTTAGACACACCCGATGGAACTCCTTGGTGATGTGGGTCCTGTGGAGACTTGTTTCGGTCCATTTGGTTATAGAGTTAGTGTTGGTGAAACATAGGTGCATGGTTTGCGCCAAACGTACCATAGGCTTATAAATCATTTTCGACGCACCCGATGGTACTCCTAGATGACGAGGCTCATGTGGATGCTCATTTTATTCCACATACAGATAGTGCTAATCTTGACGCAAGATAGGTGCACGGTTTGCGTCGAACGTTCCATAGGCTCAGAAATCGTCTTGGACGTGCCCAATGGAACTCCTAGGTGATGTGGGTCATGTTGAATTTCGTTTCTATCTATTCAGAGACAGTGTTAGTGTCAGTGCAAGATACGTGCATGTTTTGCGCCAAACGTACCATAGGCTCAGAAATCATTCTAGACGCACCCGATGTTACTCCTAGGTGACGATGCTCGAGTGGAAGCTTGATTCGGTCAGTTTTAAGATAGTGCTAATCTTAACGCAAGATGGATGCGCGGTTTGCGTCGAACATACTGGAGGCTCAGAAATCATTTTGGACGCACCCGATGGGACTCCTAGGTGACGTGGGTCATGTGGAATCTCATTTTGGTCCGTTTGGAGACAGTGTTAGTGTCAGTGCAACATAAGTGCACGGTTTGCGCCAAACGTACCATAGGCTCAGAAGTTATTTTGGACACACTCGAAGGTACTCCTAGGTGACAGGCTCAAGTCAAAGCTCGATTCAGTCCGTTTGGAGATAGTGCTATTCTTGATGCAAGATAGGTGCACGGTTTGCGTCAAACATTCCATAGGCTCAGAAATCATCTTGGACGTGCCCAATGGAACTCATAGGTGATGTGGGTCATGTGGAATTTCGTTTCAGTCTGTTCAGAGACAGTGTTAGTGTCAGTGCAAGATCGGTGCATGTTTTGTGCCAAACGTACCATAGGCTCAGAAATCATTCTGGACGCACCCGATGGTAGTCCTAGCTGACGAGGCTCGAGTGGAAGCTCGATTCAGTCGGTTTGGAGATAGTGCTAATCTTAACACAAGATGGATGTGTGGTTTGCGTTGAACGTACTGGAGGCTTAGAAATCATTTTGGACGCACCCGATGGGACTCCTAGGTGACATGGGTCATGTTGAATCTCTGTTTGGTCCGTTTGGAGACAATGTTAGTGCAACATAAGTGCAAGGTTTGCGCCAAACGTACCATAGGCTCAGAAGTCATTTTGGACTCACCCGAAGGTACTCCTAGGTAATAGGCTCAAGTCGAAGCTCAATTTAGTCCGTTTGGAGATAGTGCGAACCTTGACGCAAGATAGGTGCTTGGTTTTGCGCCGAATGTACCATAGGCTCATAAATGGTTTTGGACGCACCCGATGGAACTCCTTGGTGATGTGGATCATGTGGAGTCTCATTTCGGTCCATTTGGATACAGAGTTAGTGTTGGTGCAACATAGGTGCATGGTTTGCGGCAAACGTACCATAGGCTCAAAAATCATTTTTGACGCACCCGATGGTCCTCCTAGGTGATGAGGCTCAAGGGGAAGCTCATTTTATTCAACATGGAGATAGTGCTAATCTTGATGGAAGATAGGTGCACGGTTTGTGCCAAACGTACCACAGGCTAAGAAATCCTTTTGGACGCACCCGATGGAACTCCTCGGTGACGTGGGTCATGTGGATTCTCGTTTTGGTCCGTTCGGAGACAGTGTTAGTGTCCATGCAAGATAGGCACACAGTTTGTGCCAAACATACCATAGGCTCAGAAATCATTTTAGACGTACCCAATGATACTCCATAGCGACAAGGTTCAAGTGGAAGCTTGATTCAGTCCGTTTGGAGATAGTGCTAACCTTGATGCAAGATTGGTGCAAGGTTTGCGCAGAACGTGCCATAGGCTCAGAAATCGTTTTGTACGCACTCGATGGAACTCCTTGGTGACGTGTGTCATGTGGAATCTCGTTCCGGTCCGTTTGGAGATAGTGTTAGTGTCGGTGCAAGACTAGAGCACGCTTTGTGCCAAACGTACCATAGGCTCAGAAATCGTTTTGGACGCACCCAATGATACTCCTAGGTGACGAGGATTAAGTGGATGCTCGTTTCATTCCGTTTGGAGATAATGCTAATCTTGACACAAGATAGGTACATGGTTTGCGCCAAACTTACCATAGGCTCAGAAGTCATTTTGGACACACCTGATGGTACTCCTAGGTGACGAGGCTCAAGTGAATGCTCGATCAGTTCATTTGGAGATAGTGCTAATCTTGATGCAAGATAGTTGCACGATTTACACCCAACGTACCACAAGCTCAAAATCGTTTTGGACACAATCGATGGAACTCCTAGTTGACGAGGCCCAAGTGGATGCTCATTTCATTCTGTTTGGAGATAATCCTGACCATAATGCAGGATTGGTGTGCAGTTTGCGCCAAACGTACCATGGGATCAAAAATCATTTTGGACGCACCTGTTCGAACTCCTAGGTGACGAGGCTCAAGTGGAAGCTCGATTCTGTCCATTTGGAGACAGTGCTAATCTTGATGCAAGATAGGTGCAAGCTATGTGTCGAACGTACCATAGGCTCAGAAATTGTTTTGGATGCACCCGATATAACTACTAGGTGACTTGGGTCTTGTGGAATCTCGTTTCGGTCCATTTGGAGTCAGTGTTAGTCTCGGTGCGAGATAGGTGCACGATTTGCACCAAATGTACCATAGGCTCATAAACCATTTTGGATGCACCCAATGATACTCCTAGGTGGCGAGGCTTAAGTGCTCAAGTCAGTCTGTTTGGACATAGTGCTAATCTTAACATAAGGTAGGTGCACGATTTGCCCTGAACGTACCATAGGCTCAGAAATCATTATGGACGCAGTCATTGATACTCCCAGGTGACAAGGCTCAAGTGGAAGCTCGATTCAGTCTGTTTGGAGATAGTGCTAGTCTTGACGCAAGATAGGTGCACGGTTTGAGCCGAACGTAGCATAGGCTCAGAAATCATTTTAGACGCACCTGACGGAACTCCATGGTGACATCAAATCACGTTTTGGTCCATTTGGATATAGTGTCAGTGTCGATGCAAGGTAGGTGCATAGTTTGCGCCAAATGTACCATAGGCTCAGAAATCATTTCTGACGCACCCGATGGAACTCCTAAATGATGAAGCTCAAGTGGAAGCTCGATTCAGTCCGTTTGGAGATAGTGCTAATTTTAACACAAGATAGGTGCACGATTTGCGCCGAATGTACCACAGGCTCAGAAATCATTTTGGACTCACCTGGTGCAAAATTGGTGCATGGTTTTGGATGCACACGATGGTACTCCTAGCTGACGAGGCTGAAGTGGAAGCCTGATTTAGTCCGTTTGGAGACAATGCTAACCTTGACGCAAGATAGGTCCACAGTTTGCGCCGAACGTACCATAGGCTCATAAAGTACGCATCTGATAGAACTCCTTAGTGACGTGGGCCATGTGGAATCTCGTTTCGATCTATTTGTATAGAGTGTTAGTGTCGATGCAAGATAGATGAAAGGTTTGCGCCAAATATACCATAGGCACAGAAATCATTTTGGATGCACCCGATGGTACGCCTAGCTGATTAGGCTCAAGTGGATGCTCGTTTCCATCCATTTGGAGATAATACTAATCTTGACGCAAGATAGGTGCACGGTTTGCGCCAAACGTACCATGGGCTCAGAAATCATTCTGGATGCACCCGATGGTACTCATAGGTGACAAGGCTCAAGTGGATGCTCGTTTCATTTCGTTTGGAGATAGTGCTAATCTTGACGCAAGATAGATGCACGGTTTGTGCCAAACGTACCATGGGCTCAGAAATCATTTTGGATGCACCCGATGGTACTCCTAGGTGAGGAGGCTCAAGTGGAACCTCGAGTCGGTCCGTTTGGAGATAGTGCTAACCTTGAGACAAAATAGCACGGTTTGCGCCGAACGTACCACAGGCTCAAAAATCATTTTGTACGCACCCGATGGAACTCCTTGGTGACATGAGTCATTGGAATCTCGTGTCAATCCATTTGGATACAGTGTTAGTGTCTGTGCAAGATAGGTGCATGGTTTGAGCCAAACGTACCATAGGCTTAGAAAATCGTTTTCGATGCACCCGATGGTACTCCTAGGTGACAAGGTTCTAGTGGATGCTCGTTTCATTCTGTTTACAGATAGTGTTGATCTTGAGGCAAGATAGGCACACGGTTTGTGCCAAACGTACCATAGGCTCAGAAATCATTTTTGACGCACCCGATGGTACTCCTAGGTGATGAGGCTCAAGTGGAAGCTCGATTCAGTCCATTTGGAGATAGTGTTAATCTTGACAAAAGATAGGTGCACGCTTCGCGCTGAACATACCACAGGCTCAGAAATCATTTTGGACGCACCCAATGTAACTACTAGGTGACTTGGGTCATGTGGAATTTCATTTTGGTCCGTTTGGAGATAGTGTTAGTGTCAGCACAAGATAGGTGCACGATTTGTGCCAAACGTACCATAGGCTCAGAAATCGTTTTGGAAGCACCCAATGATACTCCTAGGTGACGAGGCTCAAGTGGAAGCTTGTTTCAGTCCGTTTGGAGATAGTGCTAATCTTGAAGCAAGATAGGTGCACGGTTTGCGTTGAACGTGCCATAGGCTTAGAAATCGTTTCGGACGCACCCGATAGAACTCCTTGGTGACGTGGGCCATGTGAAATCTTGTTTCGGTCCATTTGTAGACAGCGTTAGAGTTGGTGCAAGAAAGGTGCATGGTTTGCGCCAGCCGTACCATAGGCTCAAAAATCATTCTAGACGCACCTGATGGAACTCTTAGGTAACGAGGCTCAAGTGGATGCTCGTTTTAATCCATTTGGAGATAGTGCTAATCTTGACGCAAGATAGGTGCACAATTTTCGCAGAACGTACCATAGGCTCAAAAATTGTTTTGGACGCACCCAATGGAGCCCCATGGTGATATGGGCCATGTGGTATCTCATTTCAGTCCTATTGGAGACAATGTTAGTGTCGGTGCAAGATAGGTGCATAGTTTGCGCCAAACGTACCATAGGCTCAGAAATCATTTTGGACACACCCGATGGTACTCCTCGGTGACGAGGCTCAAGTGGATGCTCGTTTCTTTCCGTTTGGAGACAGTGCTAATCTTGACGCAAGATAGGTGCACGATTTGCGTCGAACGTACCATAAGCTCATAAAGTACGCACCCGATAGAACTCCTTGGTGACGTGGGCCATGTGGAATCTCGTTCAGATCTATTTGGATAGAGTTTAGGGTCGATGTAAGATAGATGCAAGGTTTGCGCCAAACATACCACAGGCACAAAAATCGTTTTGGATGCACCCGATGGTACTCCTACCTGGCGAGGCTCAAGTGGATGCTCGTTTCAATCCATTTGGAGATAGTATAATCTTGACGCAAGATAGGTGCATGGTTTGTGCCAAACATACAATGGGCTTAGAAATCATTTTGGATGTACCCGATGGTAGTCCTAGGTGATGAGGCTCAAGTGGAACCTCGATTCAGTCCGTTTGGAGATAGTGCTAACCTTGAGACAAAATAGCATGGTTTGCGTCGACTGTACCACAGACTCAAAAATCATTTTGAACGCACCCGATGGAACTCCTTGGTGATATGGGTCATAGGAATCTCGTGTCTGTCCATTTGGATATAGTGTTAGTTCTGTGCAAGATAGGTGCATGGTTTGCGCCAAACGTACCATAGGCTCAGAAATCGTTTTCGATGCACCCAATGGTACTCCTAGGTGACGAGGCTCTAGTGGATGCTCGTTTTATTCTGTTTACAGATAGTGCTGATCTTGAGGCAAGATAGGCGCATAGTTTGCACCAAACATACCATAGGCTCAGAAATCATTTTTGACGCACCCGATGGTACTCCTAGGTGACGAGGCTCAAGTGGAAGCTCGATTCAGTCCATTTAGAGATAGTGTTAATCTTGACGAAAGATAGGTGCATGCTTCGTGCCGAACATACCACAGGCTCAGAAATCATTTTGGACGCACCCAATGTAACTACTAGGAGACTTGGGTCATGTGGAATTTCGTTTCGGTCCGTTTGGAGACAGTGCTAGTGTCAGTGCAAGATAGGTGCACGATTTGCGCCAAACGTGCCATAGGCTCTGAAATTGTTTTGGAAGCGCCCAATGATACTCTTAGGTGATGAGGCTCAAGTGGAAGCTTGATTCAGTCTGTTTGGAGATAGTGCTAAACTTGACTCAAGATAGGTGCACGGTTTGCGTTGAACGTGCCATAGGCTCAGTAATCATTTCGGACGCACCCGATAGAACTCCTTGGTGACGTGGGCCCTGTGAAATCTCGTTTCGGTCCGTTTGGAGACAGCGTTAGAGTCGGTGCAAGATAGGTGCATGGCTTGCGCCAAACGTACCATAGGCTTGAAATCATTTTCGACGCACCCGATGGTACTCCTAGCTGACGAGGCTGAAGTGGAAGCCTGATTCCGTTCGTTTGGAGACAGTGCTAACCTTGACGCAAGATAGGTCCACAGTTTGCGCCGAACGTAGCATAGGCTCATAAAGTACGCACCCGATAGAACTCCTTGGTGACGTGGGCCGTGTGGAATCTCGTTTCGATCTATTTGTATAGAGTGTTAGAGTCGATGCAAGATAGATGCAAGGTTTGCACAAAACAAACAATAGGCACATAAATCGTTTTGGATGCACCCGATGGTACTCCTACCTGACGAGGCTCAAGTGGATGCTCGTTTCAATCCATTTGGGGATAGTATAATCCTAACGCAAGATAGGTGCACGGTTTGTGCCAAACATACGATGGGCTCAGAAATCATTTTGGATGCACCCGATGGTAGTCCTAGGTGATGAGGCTCAAGTGGAACCTCGATTCAGTCCGTTTGGAGATAGTGCTAACCTTGAGACAAAATAGCATGGTTTGCGCCGACTGTACCACAGGCTAAAAAATCATTTGGACGCACCCGATGGAACTCCTTGGTGATATGGGTCATAGGAATCTCGTGTCTGTCCATTTGGATACAGTGTTAGTGTCTGTGCAAGATAGGTGCATGGTTTGCGCCAAACGTACCATAGGCTCAGAAATCGTTTTCGATGCACCCGATGGTACTCCTAGGTGACGAGGCTCTAGTGGATGCTTGTTTTATTCTGTTTACAGATAGTGCTGATCTTGAGGCAAGATAGGCGCACAGTTTGCACCAAACATACCATAGGCTAAGAAATCATTTTCGACGCACCCGATGGAACTCCTAGGTGACGAGGCTCAAGTGGAAGCTCAATTCAGTCCATTTGGAGATAGTGTTAATCTTGACGAAAGATAGGTGCACGCTTCGTGCCGAACATACCACAGGCTCAGAAATCATTTTGGACGCACCCAATGTAACTACTAGGTGACTTGGGTCATGTGGAATTTCGTTTCGGTCCGTTTGGAGACAGTGCTAGTGTTAGGCAAGATAGGTGCACGATTTGCGCCAAACGTGCCATAGGCTCTGAAATTGTTTTGGAAGCACCCAATGATACTCTTAGGTGATGAGGCTCAAGTGGAAGCTCGATTCAGTCTATTTGGAGATAGTGCTAATCTTGACTCAAGATTGGTGCACGGTTTGCGTTGAACGTGCCATAGGCTCAGTAATCATTTCGGACGCACCCGATAGAACTCCTTGGTGACGTGGGCCCTGTGAAATCTCGTTTCGGTCCATTTGGAGACATCGTTAGAGTCGGTGCAAGATAGGTGCATGGCTTGCGCCAAACGTACCATAGGCTTGAAATCATTTTGGACGCACTCGATGGTACTCCTAGCTGACGAGGCTGAAGTGGAAGCCTGATTCCATTCGTTTGGAGACAGTGCTAACCTTGACGCAAGATAGGTCCACAGTTTGGGACGAACGTAGATAGGCTCATAAAGTACGCACGATAGAACTCCTTGGTGACGTGGGCCGTGTGGAATCTCGTTTTGATCTATTTGTATAGAGTGTTAGTGTCGATGCAAGATAGATGCAAGGTTTGCACAAAACAAACAATAGGCACATAAATCGTTTTGGATGCACCCGATGGTACTCCTACCTGACGAGGCTCAAGTGGATGCTTGTTTCAATCCATTTGGAGATAGTATAATTGTGACGCAAGATAGGTGCACGGTTTGTGCCAAACATACGATGGGCTCAGAAATCATTTTGGATGCATCCGATGGTAGTCCTAGGTGATGAGGCTCAAGTGGAACCTCGATTCGGTCCGTTTGGAGATAGTGCTAACCTTGAGACAAAATAGCACGGTTTGCGCCGACTGTACCACAGGCTCAAAAATCATTTTGAACGCACCCGATGGAACTCCTTGGTGATATGGGTCATAGGAATCTCGTGTCTGTCCATTTGGATATAGTGTTAGTGTATGTGCAAGATAGGTGCATGGTTTGCGCCAAATGTACCATAGGCTCAGAAATCGTTTTCGATGCACCCGATGGTACTCCTAGGTGACGAGGCTCTAGTGGATGCTCGTTTTATTCTGTTTACAGATAGTGCTGATCTTGAGGCAAGATAGGCGCACAGATTGCACCAAACATACCATAGGCTTAGAAATCATTTTCGACGCACCCGATGGAACTCCTAGGTGACGAGGCTCAAGTGGAAGCTCGATTCAGTCCATTTGGAGATAGTGTTAATCTTGACGAAAGATAGGTGCACGCTTCGTGCCGAACATACCACAGGCTTAGAAATCATTTTGGACGCACCCAATGTAACTACTAGGTGACTTGGGTCATGTGGAATTTCGTTTCGGTCCGTTTGGAGACAGTGCTAGTGTCAGTGCAAGATAGGTGCACGATTTGCGCCAAACGTGCCATAGGCTCTGAAATTGTTTTGGAAGCACCCAATGATACCCTTAGGTGATGAGGCTCAAGTGGAAGCTCGATTCAGTCTGTTTGGAGATAGTGCTAATCTTGACTCAAGATAGGTGCACGGTTTGCGTTGAACGTGCCATAGGCTCAGTAATCATTTCGGACGCACCCGATAGAACTCCTTGGTGACGTGGGCCCTGTGAAATCTCATTTCGGTCTGTTTGGAGACAGCGTTAGAGTCGGTGCAAGATAGGTGCATGGCTTGCGCCAAACGTACCATAGGCTTGAAATCATTTTGGACGCACTCGATGGTACTCCTAGCTGACGAGGCTGAAGTGGAAGCCTGATTCCGTTCGTTTGGAGACAGTGCTAACCTTGACGCAAGATAGGTCCACAGTTTGCGACGAACGTAGCATAGGCTCATAAAGTACGCACCCGTTAGAACTCCTTTGTGACGTGGGCCGTGTGGAATCTCATTTTGATCTATTTGTATAGAGTGTTAGTGTCGATGCAAGATAGATGCAAGGTTTGCACAAAACAAACAATAGGCACATAATTCGTTTTGGATGCACCCGATGGTACTCCTACCTGACGAGGCTCAAGTGGATGCTGGTTTCAATCCATTTGGAGATAGTATAATTGTGACGCAAGATAGGTGCACGGTTTGTGCCAAACATACGATGGGCTCAGAAATAATTTTGGATGCACCCGATGGTAGTCCTAGGTGATGAGGCTCAAGTGGAACCTCGATTCGGTCCGTTTGGAGATAGTGCTAACCTTGAGACAAAATAGCACAGTTTGCGCCGACTGTACCACAGGCTCAAAAATCATTTTGAACGCACCCGATGGAACTCCTTGGTGATATGGGTCATAGGAATCTCGTGTCTGTCCATTTGGATATAGTGTTAGTGTCTGTGCAAGATAGGTGCATGGTTTGCGCCAAACGTACCATAGGCTCATAAATCATTTTCGATGCACCCGATGGTACTCCTAGGTGACGAGGCTCTAGTGGATGCTCGTTTTATTCTGTTTACAGATAGTGTTGATCTTGAGGCAAGATAGGCGCACAGTTTGCACCAAACATACCATAGGCTCAGAAATCATTTTCGACGCACCCGATGGAACTCCTAGGTGACGAGGCTCAAGTGGAAGCTCGATTCAGTCCATTTGGAGATAGTGTTAATCTTGACGAAAGATAGGTGCACGCTTCGTGCCGAACATACCACAGGCTCAGAAATCATTTTGGACGCACCCAATGTAACTACTAGGTGACTTGGGTCATGTGGAATTTCGTTTCGGTCCATTTGGAGACAGTGCTAGTGTCAGTGCAAGATAGATGCATGATTTGCGCCAAACGTGCCATAGGCTCTGAAATTGTTTTGGAAGCACCCAATGATACCCTTAGGTGATGAGGCTCAAGTGGAAGCTCGATTCAGTCTGTTTGGAGATAGTGCTAATCTTGACTCAAGATAGGTGCATGGTTTGCGTTGAACGTGCCATAGGCTCAGTAATCATTTCGGACACACCCGATAGAACTCCTTGGTGACGTGGGCCCTGTCAAATCTCGTTTCAGTCCGTTTGGAGACAGCGTTAGAGTCGGTGCAAGATAGGTGCATGGCTTGCGCCAAACGTACCATAGGCTTGAAATCATTTTGGACGCACTCGATGGTACTCCTAGCTGACGAGGCTGAAGTGGAAGCCTGATTCCGTTCGTTTGGAGACAGTGCTGACCTTGACGCAAGATAGGTCCACAGTTTGCGACGAACGTAGCATAGGCTCATAAAGTAAGCACCCGATAGAACTCCTTTGTGACGTGGGCCGTGTGGAATCTCGTTTTGATCTATTTATATAGAGTGTTAGTGTCGATGCAAGATAGATGCAAGGTTTGCACAAAACAAACAATAGGCACATAATTCGTTTTGGATGCACCCGATGGTACTCCTACCTAACGAGGCTCAAGTGGATGCTGGTTTCAATCCATTTGGAGATAGTATAATTGTGACGCAAGATAGGTGCACGGTTTGTGCCAAACATACGATGGGCTCAGAAATAATTTTGGATGCACCCGATGGTAGTCCTAGGTGATGAGGCTCAAGTGGAACCTCGATTCGGTCCGTTTGGAGATAGTGCTAACCTTGAGACAAAATAGCACAGTTTGCGCCGACTGTACCACAGGCTCAAAAATCATTTTGAACGCACCCGATGGAACTCCTTGGTGATATGGGTCATAGGAATCTCGTGTCTGTCCATTTGGATATAGTGTTAGTGTCTGTGCAAGATAGGTGCATGGTTTGCGCCAAACGTACCATAGGCTCATAAATCGTTTTCGATGCACCCGATGGTACTCCTAGGTGACGAGGCTCTAGTGGATGCTCGTTTTATTCTGTTTACAGATAGTGTTGATCTTGAGGCAAGATAGGCGCACAGTTTGCATAGGCTCATAAAGTAAGCACCCGATAGAACTCCTTTGTGACGTGGGCCGTGTGGAATCTCGTTTTGATCTATTTATATAGAGTGTTAGTGTCGATGCAAGATAGATGCAAGGTTTGCACAAAACAAACAATAGGCACATAAATCGTTTTGGATGCACCCGATGGTACTACTACCTGACGAGGCTCAAGTGGATGCTCGTTTCAATCCATTTGGAGATAGTATAATCATGACGCAAGATAGGTGCACGGTTTGTGCCAAACATACGATGGGCTCAGAAATCATTTTGGATGTAGCCGATGGTAGTCCTAGGTGATGAGGCTCAAGTGGAACCTCGATTCGGTCCATTTGGAGATAGTGCTAACCTTGAGACAAAATAGCACGGTTTGCGCCGACTGTACCACAGGCTCAAAAATCATTTTGAACGCACCCGATCGAACTCCTTGGTGATATGGGTCATAGGAATCTTGTGTCTGTCCATTTGGATACAGTGTTAGTGTCTGTGCAAGAAAGGTGCATGGTTTGCGCCAACCTACCATAGGCTCAGAAATCATTCTAGACGCACCTGATGGAACTCCTAGGTAACGAGGCTAAAGTGGTTGCTCGTTTCAATCCGTTTGGAGATAGTGCTAATCTTGACGCAAGATAGGTGCACGATTTGCGCAGAACATACCATAGGCTCAGAAATTGTTTTGGAGGCACCCAATGGAACCCCTTGGTGATGTGGGCCATGTGGAATCTCGTTTCGGTCCTATTGGAGACAATGTTAGTGTCGGTGCAAGATAGGTGCATGGTTTGCGCCAACCGTACCATAGGCTCAGAAATCATTTTAGACGCACCCGATGGTACTCCTAGGTGACAAGGCTCAAGTGGATGCTCGTTTCTTTCCATTTGGAGACAGTGCTAACCTTGACGCAAGATAGGTGCACAATTTGCGGCGAACATACCAGTGGCTCAGAAATCATTTTGGACACACCTGGTGGAACTGCTAGGTGACGTGGGTCATGTGGAATCTCGTTTGGGTCTATTTGGAGACAGTGTTAACGTCGGTGCAAAATTGGTGCACGGTTTGCGCCAAATGTACCATAGGTCAACAATCATTTTGGACGCACCCGATGGTACTCCTATCTGACGAGGCTGAAGTGGAAGCCTGATTTAGTCCGTTTTGAGACAGTGCTAACCTTAACGCAAGATAGGTCCACAGTTTGCGCCGAATTTAGCATAGGCTCATAAAGTACGCACCCGATAGAACTCCTTGGTGACGTGGGCCATGTTGAATCTCATTTCGATCTATTTGTATAGAGTGTTAGTGTCGATGCAAGATAGATGCAAGGTTTGCACAAAACATACAATTGGCACAGAAATCGTTTTGGATGCACCCGATGGTACTCCTAGGTGACGAGGCTCAAGTGGATGCTCGTTTCATTCCGTTTGGGGATAGTGCTAATCTTCGCAAGATAGGAGCACGGTTTGTGCCAAACATACAATGGGCTCATAAATTATTTTGAATTCACCTGATGGTACTCCTAGGTGACGAGGCTCAAGTGGAAACTTGATTCGGCCCGTTTGGAGATAGTGCTAACCTTGAGACAAAATAGCACAGTTTGCGCCGACTGTACCACAGGCTCAACAATCATTTTGTACGCTCCCGATGGTTCTCCTTGGTGACATGGGTAATTGGAATCTCATGTTGGTCCATTTGGATACAATGTTAGTATCTGTGCAAGATAGGTGCATGGTTTGAGCCAAACGTACCATAGGCTCAGAAATTGTTTTCGATGCACCCGATGGTACTCCTAGGTGATGAGGCTCTACTGGATGCTCGTTTCATTTTGTTTATAGATAGTGCTAATCTTGAGGCAAGATTGGTGAACAATTTGCGCCAAACGCACCATAGGTTCAGAAATCATTTTCGGCGCACCCGATGGTACTCCTAGGTGACGAGGCTCAAGTGGAAGCTCGATTCAGTCCATTTGGAGATAGTGTTAATCTTGACGAAAGATAGGTGCACGCTTTGCGCCGAATGTACCACAGGCTCAGAAATCATTTTGGACGCACCCGATGTAACTACTAGGTGACTTGGGTCATGTGGAATTTCGTTTCGGTCCGTTTGGAGATAGTGTTAGTGTCAGTGCAAGATAGGTGCATGATTTGCGCCAAACGTGCCATAGGCTCAGAAAATTGTTTTGGAAGCACCCAATGATACTCCTAGGTGATGAGGCTCAAGTGGAATCTCGATTCAGTCCGTTTGGAGATAGTGCTAATCTTGACGCAAGATAGGTGCACGGTTTGCGCTAAACGGACCATAGGCTCAGAAATCGTTTCGGACGCACCTGATAGAACTCCTTGGTGACGTGGGCCATGTGAAATCTCGTTTCGGTCCGTTTGGAGATAGTGTTAGAGTCAGTGCAAGAAAGGTGCATGGTTTGCGCCAACCGTACCATAGGCTCAAAATTCATTCTAGACGCACCTGATGGAACTCCTAGGTAACGAGGCTCAAGTGGTTGCTCGTTTCAATCCGTTTGGAGATAATGCTAATCTTGACCCAAGATAGGTGTATGATTTGCGCAGAACGTGTCATAGGCTCAAAAATTGTTTTGGACGCAACCAATGGAACCCCTTGGTGATGTGGGCCATGTGGAATCTCGTTTTGGCCCTATTGGAGACAATGTTAGTGTCGGTGCAAGATAGGTGCATGGTTTGGGACAAACGTACCATAGGCTCAGAAATTGTTTTGGACGCACCCGATGGTACTCCTAGGTCACGAGTCTCAAGTGGAAGCTCGTTTCTTTTCGTTTGGAGACAGTGCTAACCTTGACGCAAGATAGGTCCATAGTTTGCACCGAACGTACCATAGGCTCATAAAGTACGCACCCGATAGAACTCCTTGGTGACGTAGGCCATGTGGAATCTCGTTCCGATCTATTTGGATAGAGCTTTAGTGTCGATGCAAGTAGATGCAAGGTTTGCGACAAACATACCACAGGCACAGAAATCATTTTGGATGCACCCAATGGTACTCTCAGCTGACGAGGCTCAAGTGGGTGCTCGTTTGATTCCATTCAGAGATAGTACTAATCTTGACGCAAGATAGGTGCACGGTTTGCGCCAAACGTACCATGGGCTCAGAAATCATTCTGGATGTATCCGATGGTACTCCTAGGTGACGAGGCTCAAGTGGATGCTCGTTTCATTCCGTTTGGAGATAGTGCTAATCTCGACGCAAGATAGGTGCACGATTTGTGCCAAACGTACCATGGGCTCAGAAATCATTTTGAATGCACCCGATGGTACTCCTTGGTGATGAGGCTCAAGTGGAACCTCGATTCAGTCTGTTTGGAGATAGTGCTAACCTTGAGACAAAATAGCACGGATTACGCCGAACGTACCCAGCCCCGTACATTAACTGGAGCAAGTGGGGCAACTGTTCGGGGCCTCCAAAGTTGCACTAAGTAGTATTTAGCAATAATTAATCCTTGAATAGAAAAAAGGATGCCACTAGGCCTGCAATCACTAGTTTATAAATTGGAGTATTGGCCCAAAGTAAGGCTTGTGGCCATCCGCCGTGCGTCAACGCCTACTATTGGATAGGAGATTAACCAATTAGATAATCTAAAAATCCCATTATATTCAAGGGACTAGAGAGGAGATTTGTTTATTTCATTGATCTTCATCATGTCTCCTAGAAATAGGAGGTATGATTCCGGCCATGAAAAGCATAAGAAGAAGCAAAGATTAGAAGTTGTGGCTCAAAACTCAAAGGGGTGCTCTTATATGGTGTGAAAGAATCTTAGTTTACTTCTTGAATTTTAGGGCCACATCCCACGTTTTGTTCAGGGTCCTCCAAATCATAGGTACGGCCCTGACGTATCACAGGCTCAGAAATTATTTTAGACGCACCTGATGTAAGTACTAGGTGACTTGGGCCTCGTGGAATCTCGTTTCGGTCTATTTGGAGTCAGTGTTTGTGTTAGTGCATGATAGTGCACGGTTTGCGCCAAATGTACTATAGGCTCAGAAATCGTTTTGGACGCACCCGATGATACTCATAGGTGACGAGGCCCAAGTGAAAGTTCGATTCAGTCCGTTTGGCGATAGTGCTAATCTTGATGCAAGATAGGTGAACGGTTTGTGCCGAACGTACCAAAGGCTCAGAAATCATTTTGGACACTCCCGATGGAACTCATTGGTGACGTGGGAAATGTGGAAACTCATTTCGATCTATTTGCAGACAGTGTTAGTGTCAGTGCAAGATAGTTGCATGGTTTGAGCCAAATGTTCCATAGGCTCATAAAATCATTTTGGACGCAACAGATGGAACTCCTAGGTGACGTGGGTCATGTGGAATCTCGTTTTAGTCCTTCTGGAGATAGTGTTAACGACGGTGAAAGATTGGTGCATGGTTTGCGCCAAACGTACCAAAGGTCAACAATTGTTTTGGATGCACCCGTTGGTACTCCTCGGTGACAAGGCTGAAGTGGAAGCCTAATTCAGTATGTTTGGAGACTATGCTAACCTTGACCCAAGATAGGTCCACAGTTTGTGCCGAACGTACCATAGGTTCATAAAGTACCCACCCGATAGAACTCCTTGGTGACGTGGGCCATGTGGAATCTCGTTCCAATCTATTTGGAAAGAGTGTTAGTGTCGATGCAAGATAGATGCAAGGTTTGCGCCAAACATACCACAGGCAAAGAAATCGTTTTGGATGCACCCAATGGTACTCTTAGCTCACGAGGCTCAAGTGGATGCTCGTTTGATTCCATTTGGAGATAGTACTAATCATGACGCAAGATAGGTGCACGGTTTGCACCAAACGTACCATGGGCTCAGAAATCATTCCAAATGCATCCGATGGTACTCCTAGGTGATGAGGCTCAAGTGGATGCTCATTTTATTCCGTTTGGAGATAGTGCTAATCTTGACGCAAGATAGGTGCACGGTTTGTGCCAAACAAACCATGGGCTCAGAAATCATTTTGGATGCACCCGATGGTACTCCTAGGTGACGAGGCTCAAGTGGAACCTCGATTCAGTCCGTTTGGAGATAGTGCTAACCTTAAGACAAGATAGCACGGATTGCGCCGAACATACTACAGGCTCAAAAATCATTTTGGATGCACCCGATGTAAGTACTAGGTGACTTGAGCCGTGTGGAATCTCATTTCGGTCCGTTTGGATCAGTGCTTCTGTCAGTGCATGATAGTGCACGGCTTGTGCCAAACATACCATAGGCTCAAAAATCGTTTTGGACGCAACCGATGATACTCGTAGGTGACGAGGCCCAAGTGAAAGCTCGATTCAGTCCGTTTGGCGATAGTGCTAATCTTGATGCAAGATAGGTGCACGGTTTGTGCTGAACGTACCAAAGGCTCAGAAAATCGTTTTGGACACACCCGATGGAACTCATTGGTGACGTGGGAAATGTGGAAACTCGTTTCGATCTATTTGGAGACAGTGTTAGTGTCGGTGCAAGATAGGTGCATGGTTTGCGCCAAATGTTCCACAGGCTTAGAAATCATTTTGGACGCACCCGATGGGACTCCTAGGTGACGTGGGTCAGGTGGAATCTCGTTTTGGTCCTTCTGGAGACAATGTTAACGTCGGTGAAAGATTGGTGCACGGTTTGCGCCAAACGTACCAAAGGTCAACAATCATTTTGGACACACCCGATGGTACTCCTAGGTGACGAGCTAAAGTGGAAGCCTGATTCAGTCCGTTTGGAGACTGTGCTAACCTTGACGCAAGATAGGTCCACTGTTTGCGCCGAACGTACCATAGGTTCAGCAATCATTTTGTACGCACCCGATAGAACTCCTTGGTGATGAGGGCCATGTGGAATCTCATTTCGGTCCATTTGGATACAATGTTAGTGTCGATGCGAGATAGGTGCAACGTTTGCGCCAAGGATACCTTAAGCACAGAAATCGTTTTGGATGCACCCGATGGTACTCCTAGGTGACGAGGCTCAAGTCGATGCTCATTTCATTCCATTTGGAGATACTGCTAACCTTGACAAAAGATAGGTGCACGGTTTGTGCCAAACGTACTATAGGCTCAAAATTCATTTTGGATGCACCCGATGGTACTTCTAGGTGATGAGGCTCAAGTGGAACCTCAATTCAGTCCGTTTGGAAATAGTGCTTACCTTGACACAAAATAGCACGGTTTGCGCCGATGGAACTCCTTGGTGACATGGGTCATTGGAATCTCGTGTCGGTCCATTTGGATACAGTGTTAGTGTTGGTGCAAGATAGGTGCATGGTTTGCGCCAAACGTACCATAGGCATAGAAATTGTTTTTGATGCACCCGATGGTACTCCTAGGTGATGAGGCTCTAGTGGATGCTCGTTTCATTCTTTTTACAAATATTGCTAATCTTGAGGCAAGATAGGTGCACGGTTTGCGACAAACGTACCATAGGCTCAGAAATCATTTTTGACACACCCGATGGTACTCCTACGTGATGAGGCTCAAGTGGAAGCTCGATTCAGTCCATTTGGAGATAGTGTTAATCTTGATGAAAGATAGGTGCACGCTTCGCGCTGAAAGTACCACAACCTCATAAATCATTTTGGACGCATGCGATGTAACTACTAGGTGACTTTGGTCTTGTGGAATCTCGTTTCGGTCCGTTTAGAGACAATGTTAGTGTCGGTGGAAGATAGGTGCACGGTTTGCGCTAAACATGCCATAGGCTCAAAAATCGTTTTGCAAGCACCCAATGATACTCCTAGGTGACGAGGCTCATGTGGAAGCTCGATTCAGTCCATTTGGAGATAGTGCTAATCTTGACGCAAGATAGGTGCACGGTTTGCGCTAAACGTGCCATAGGCTCAGAAATCGTTTTGCAAGCACCCAATGATACTCCTAGGTGACGAGGCTCATGTGGAAGCTTGATTCAGTCCGTTTGGAGATAGTGCTAATCTTAACGCAAGATAGGTGCACAGTTTGCGCTAAACGTGCCATAGGCTCAGAAATTGTTTCGGACGCACCCGATTGAACTCCTTAGTGACGTGGGCCATGTGAAATCTTGTTTCGGTCCGTTTGGAGACAACTTTAGAGTCGGTGCAAGAAATGTGCATGGTTTGTGCCAACCGTATCATAGGCTCAGAAATAATTCTAGACGCACGTGATGGAACTCCTAGGTAACGAGGCTCAAGTGGTTGCTCGTTTCAATCCGTTTGGAGATAGTGCTAATCTTGATGCAAGATAGGTGCACGATTTGCGCAGAATGTACCATAGGCTCAGAAATTGTTTTGGACGCACCCAATGGAACCCCTTGGTGATGTGGGCCATGTGGAATCTCGTTTCGGTGCTGTTGGAGACAATGTTAGTGTTGGTGCAAGATAGGTGCATGGTTTGCGCCAAACGTACCATAGGCTTAGAAATCATTTAAACGCACCTGATGGTACTCCTAGGTGACGAGGCTCAACTGGACGCTCATTTCTTTTCGTTTGGAGATAGTGTTAACTTTGGTGCAAGATTGGTGCACAGTTTGCGCCAAATGTACCATAGGTCAACAATCATTTTGGACGCACCCGATGGTACTCCTAGCTGACGAGGCTGAAGTGGAAGCCTAATTCAGTCTGTTTGGAGACAGTGCTAACCTTGACGCAAGATAGGTCAACAGTTTGCGCCAAATGTACCATAGGCTCATAAAGTACACACCCGATAGATCTCCTTGGTGACGTGGGCCTTGTGGAATCTCGTTTCGATCTGTTTAGATAGAGTGTTAGTGTCGATGCAAGATAGATGCTAGGTTTGCGCCAAACATACCATAGGCACAAAAATCGTTTTTGGATGCACCCGATGGTACTCCTAGCTGACGAGGCTCAAGTGGATGCTCGTTTCATTCCATTTGGAGATAGTACTAATCTTGACGCAAGATAGGTGCATGTTTTGCGCCAAACGTACCATGGGCTCAAAAATCATTTTAGATGCACCCGATGGTACTCCTAGGTGACGAGGCTCAAGTGGATGCTCGATTCTTTCCGTTTGGAGATAGTGCTAGTCTTGACGCAAGATAGGTACACGGTTTGTGCCAAACGTACCGTGGGCTCAGAAATCATTTTGTATGCATCCGATGATACTCCTAGGTGACGAGGCTCAAGTGGAACCTCGATTCAGTTCGTTTGGAGATATTGCTAAACTTGACACAAAATAGCACGGTTTGCGCCGAACGTAGCATAGGCTCAAAAATCATTTTTTACGCACCCAATGGAACTCCTTGGTGACATGGGTCATTGGAATCTCATGTCGGTCCATTTGGATACAGTGTTAGTGTCTGTGCAAGATTCTACGTGGTTTGCGCCAAACGTACCATAGGCTCAAAAATCATTTTCGATGCACCCCATGGTTCTCCTAGGTGACGAGGCTCTAGTGGATGCTCGTTTCATTCTGTTTACAGATAGTGCTAATCTTGAGGCATGATAGGTGCACGGTTTGCGCCAAACGTACCATAGGCTCAGAAATCATTTTCGACACACCCGATGGTACTCCTAGGTGACGAGGCTCAAGTGGAAGCTCAATTTAGTCCATTGGGAGATAGTGTTAATCTTGACGAAAGATAGGTGCACGCTTCGCGCCGAACGTAGCACAGGCTCAGATATCATTTTGGACACACCCGATGTAACTACTAGGTGACTTGGGTCATGTGGAATCTTGTTTGGTCCATTTAGAGACAGTATTAGTGTCGGTGCAAGAAAGGTGCATGATTTGCGCCAAATGTGCCATAGGCTCAGAAATCATTTTGGAAGCACGCAATGATACTCCTAGGTGACGAGGCTCAAGTGGAAGCTCGATTCAGTCTGTTTGGAGATAGTGCTAATCTTGATGCAAGATAGGTGCTTGGTTTGCGCTGAACGTGCCATAGGCTCATAAATCATTTCGGACGCACCCGATAGAACTCCTTAGTGACGTGGGCCATGTGAAATCTCGTTTCGATCCGTTTGGAGACAGCGTTAGAGTCGCTGCAAGAAAGGTGCATGGTTTGCACCAATCGTACCATAGGCTCAGAAATCATTCTAGACGCACGTGATGGAACTCCTAGGTAACAAGGCTCAAGTGGTTGCTCGTTTCAATCCGTTCAGAGATAGTGCTAATCTTGACGCAAGATAGGTGCACGATTTGTGCAGAACATACCATAGGCTCAGAAATTGGTTTGGACGCACCCAATGGAACCCCTTGGCTGTGGGCCATGTGGAATCTCATTTCAGTCCTGTTGGAGACAATGTTAGTGTCGGTGCAAGATAGGTGCATGGTTTGAGCCAAACATACCATAGGCACAGAAATCGTTTTGGACACACCCGATGGTACTCCTAGGTCATGAGTCTCAAGTGGATGCTCATTTCTTTCTGTTTGGAGATAGTGCTAATGTTCATGCAGGATAGGTGCACGATTTGTGCCAAATGTACCATTGGGCAACAATCATTTTGGACACACCTGTTGGAACTGCTAGGTGACGTGGGTCATGGGGATTCTTGTTTTGGTCCATTTGGAGACTGTTAATGTCGGTGCAAGATTGGTGCAAGGTTTGCGCCAAATGTACCATAGGTCAACAATCCTTTTGGACGCACCCGATGGTACTCCTAGCTGATGAGACTAAAGTGGAAGCCTGATTCAGTCCGTTTGGAGACAGTGCTAACCTTGACCCAAGATAGGTCCACAGTTTGCGCCGAACGTACCATAGGCTCATAAAGTACGCACCCGATAGAACTCCTTGGTGACGTGGGCCATTTGGAATCTTGTTTTGATCCATTAGGATATAGTGTTAGTGTCGATGCAAGATAGATGCAAGGTTTGCGCCAAACATACCATAGGCTCAGAAATCATTTTGGATGCACCCGATGTTACTCCTAGCTGACGAGGCTCAAGTGAATGCTCATTTCATTCCATTTGGAGATAGTGCTAATCTTGACGCAAGACAGGTGCACGGTTTGTGCCAAACGTACCATGGGCTCAGAAATCATTTTGTATGCAACCGATGATACTCCTAGGTGATGAGGCTCAAGTGGAACCTCAATTCAGTCCGTTTGGAGATATTGCTAAACTTGACACAAAATAGCACGGTTTGCGCCGAACATAGCATAGGCTCAAAAATCATTTTTTACGCACCCAATGGAACTCCTTGGTGACTTGGGTCATTGGAATCTCATGTCGGTCCATTTGGATACAGTGTTAATGTCTGTGCAAGATAGGCGCGTGGTTTGCGCCAAACGTACCATAGGCTCAAAAATCGTTTTCAATGCACCCCATGGTTCTCCTAGGTCACGAGGCTCTAGTGGATGCTCATTTCATTCTGCTTACAGATAGTGCTAATCTTGAGGCATGATAGGTGCACGGTTTGCGCCAAACGTACCATAGGCTCAGAAATCATTTTTGACACACCTAATGGTACTCCTAGGTGACGAGGCTCAAGTGGAAGCTCGATTCAGTCCATTGGGAGATAGTGTTAATCTTGACGAAAGACAGGTGCACGCTTTGTGCCGAACGTACCACAGGCTCAGAAATCATTTTGAACGCACCCGATGTAACTACTAGGTGACTTGGGTCATGTGGAATTTCGTTTTGGTCTGTTTGGAGATAGTGTTAGTGTCAGTGCAAGATAGGTGCACGATTTGCGCCAAATTTGCCATAGGCTCAAATCGTTTTGGAAGCACCCAATGATACTCCTAGGTGATGAGGCTCAAGGGGAAGCTCGATTCTGTCTATTTGGAGATAGTGTTAATCTTGACGCAAGATAGGTGCACGGTTTGCGTTGACACATGCCATAGGCTCAGAAATCGTTTCGGACGCACCCGATAGAACTCCTTGGTCACGTGGGCCATTTGAAATCTCGTTTCGGTCCATTTGGAGACAGCGTTAGAGTCGGTGCAAGAAAGGTGCATGGTTTGCGCCAACCGTACCATAGGCTCAGAAATCATTCTAGACGCACCTGATGGAACTCCTAGGTAACGAGGCTCAAGTGGTTGCTCCGTTCAATCCGTTTGGAGATAGTGCTAATCTTGACGCAAGATAGGTGCATGATTTGTGCAGAACATACCATAGGCTCAAAAATTGTTTTGGACACACCCCTTGGTGACGTGGGCCATGTGGAATCTCGTTTCGGTCCTATTGGAGACAATGTTAGTGTCGGTGCAAGATAGGTGCATGGTTTGCACCAAACGTACCATAGGTCAGAAATTGTTTTGGACGCACCCGATGGTACTCCTAGGTCATGAGTCTCAAGTGGATGCTTGTTTCTTTCTGTTTGGAGATAGTGCTAATGTTCATGCAGGATAGGTGCACGATTTGCGCCGAACGTACCACAGGCTCAGAAATCATTTTTGGACACACCTGGTGGAACTGCTAGGTGACGTGGGTCATGTGGAATCTTGTTTTGGTCCGTTTGGAGACAGTGTTAATGTCGGTGCAAGATTGGTGCAAGGTTTGCTCCAAATGTACCATAGGTCAACAATCCTTTTGGACGCACCCGATGGTACTCCTAGCTGACGAGGCTGAAGTGGAAGCCTGATTCAGTCCGTTTGGAGACAGTGCTAACCTTGACCGAATGTACCATAGGCTCATAAAGTACGCACCCGATAGAACTCCTTGGTGACGTGGGCCATATGGAATCTCGTTTTGATCCATTTGGATATAGTGTTAGTGTCGATGCAAGATAGATGCAAGGTTTGCGCCAAACATACCATAGGCTCAGAAATCATTTTGGATGCACCCGATGGTACTCCTAGTTGACGAGGCTCAAGTGGATGCTCGTTTCATTCCATTTGGATATAGTACTAATCTTGATGCAAGATAGGTGCACGGTTTGCGCCAAACGTACCATGGGCTCATAAATCATTTTGGATGCACCCGATGGTACTCCTAGGTGACGAGGCTCAAGTGGTGCTCGTTTCATTCCATTTGGAGATAGTGCTAATCTTGACGCAAGATAGGTGCACGGTTTGTGCCAAACGTACCATGGGCTCATAAATCATTTTGGATGCACCCGATGGTACTCCTACGTGACGAGGCTCAAGTGGAACCTCGATTCAGTCCGTTTGGAGACTGTGCTAACCTTGACACAAAATAGCACGGTTTGTGCCGAACGTACCATAGGCTCAAAAATCATTTTTTACGCACCCGATGAAACTCCTTGGTGACGTGGGTCATTGGAATCTCATGTCGGTCCATTTGGATACATTGTTAGTGTCGGTGCAAGATAGATGCATGGTTTGCACCAAACGTACCATAGGCTCAGAAATCGTTTTCGATGCACCTGATGGTACTCCTAGGTGACGAGGCCCAAGTGGATGCTCGTTTCATTCTGTTTACAAATAGTGCTAATCTTGAGGTAAGATAGGAGCATAGTTTGTGCCAAATGTACCATAGGCTCATAAGTCATTATTGATGCACCCGATGGTACTTCTAGGTGACGAGGCTCAAGTGGAAGCTCGATTCAGTCCATTTGGAGATAGTGCTAATCTTGACGCAAGATAGGTGCACGCTTTGCGCCGAACGTACCATAGGCTCAGAAATCGTTTTGGACGCACCCAATGTAACTACTAGGTGACTTGGGTCATGTGGAATCTTGTTTCAGTTGGTTTGGGACAATGTTAGTGTTGGTGCAAGATAGGTGCACAGTTTGCGCCAAACGTGCCATAGGCTCAGAAATTGTTTTGGACGCACCCAATGATACACCTAGGTGACGAGGCTCAAGTGGAAGCTCGATTCAGTCTGTTTGGTGATAGTGCTAATCTTGACGCAAGATAGGTTCACAGTTTGCAACGAACGTGCCATAGGCTCAGAAATTGTTTTGGACGCACCCGATAGAACCCCATGGTGATGTGGGCCATGTGAAATCTAGTTTCAGTCTGTTTGGAGACAGCGTTAGAGTCGGTGCAAGAAAGGTGCATGGTTTGTGCCAGCCGTACCATAGGCTCAGAAATCATTCTAGACACACCTGATAGAACTCCTAGGTAACGAGGCTCAAGTGGATGCTCGTTTAGTTCCGTTTGGAGATAGTGGTAATCTTAACGTAAGATAGGTGCGCAGAATGAACCATAGGCTCAGAAATTATTTTGGACACCCAATGGAATGCCTTGGTGATGTGGGCCATGTGGAATCTCATTTCGGTCTGGTTGGAGACAGTGTTAGTGAAGGTGAAAAATAGGTGCTTGGTTTGCGCCAAACGTACCATATGCTCTAAAATCATTTTGGGCGCACCCGATGGTACTCCTAGGTGACGAGGCTCAAGTAGATGCTCGTTTCATTCTGTTTGGAGATAGTGCTAATCTTGACGCAAGATAGGTGCACGATTTGTGCCGAACGTATCACAGGCTTAGAAATCATTTTGGATGCACCCGATGGAACTCCTACGTGTCATGGGTAAAGTGGAATCTCGTTTTAGTTTGTTTGGAGATAGTGCTAGTGTCTGTGCAAGGTAGGTGCATGGTTTGCACCAAACATACCATAGGCTCAGAATAATTTTGGACGCACCCAATGATACTCCTAGGTGAAGAGGCTCTAGTGGAAGCTCGATTCAGTCCGTTTGGAGATAGTGCTAATCTTGACGCAAGATAGGTGCACGATTTGCGCCGAACGTACCGCAGGCTCAAAAATAATTTTGGCCGCACCCAATGTAACTCCTAGGTGACGTCGGTCTTGTGGAATCTCATTTTGGTCCATTTGGAGATAGTGTTAGTGTCGGTGCAGGATAGGTGCACGGTTTGCGCCAAACGTAGCATAGGCTCAGAAATCGTTTTGGACGCACCCGATGGTACTCCTAGGTGACAAGGCTCAAGTGGATGCTCAATTCAGTCTGTATGGAGATGGTGCTAATCTTGATGCAAGATAGCTGCATGCTTTGCGCTGAACATACCACGAGCTCAGAAATCGTTTTTGGACGCACCCGATGTAACTACTAGGTGACTTAGATTTTGTGGAATCTCATTTCTGTCCATTTGGAGACCATGTTAGTGTCAGTGCAAGATAGGTGCACAGTTTGGGTCAAATGTGCCATAGGCTCAGAAATCATTTTGGATGCACCCAATGATACTCCAAGGTGACGAGGCTGAAAGTACTATGTTTGGTGTTGGTAATTAGTGACAATGCCTAAGTGCTAATCATATGCATAAGAATGTGTGTAGCAATGATGATTGGCACGAGGCATGGTGAAGCATGGTGATCAAGTAATGTGATGATGAAGTGCTTACCATGATGTGGAGTTGGAACAAGGTGCAACAAGTGATGCTCAAGGCAAAGGTATCATGTAAGGATTTTTCATTTTGCATGCAAGACACCATAGAAGGTGTGGATGGCTTAGGATACACAGCCGAACTATGAAGAGGGGAATTGTCGTATCGATTCTAGTCCTACATGTGCCTCTAGGTGACATTTCATTGAGCATATGCATTAGGATCTAGTAGAGAGCTAACGTAACGCCTTAAAAATTGATTGTGAAAATGCTAACACATATGCACATGGTGATGTACACTTGGTGGTGTTAGCACATTTGTGAAGACGGTGGAGTTTGAGCGGTAGAGAGGGGTTTGGGGCGGGATTCAGGCGTTTTTCAGAGATGAAACGCTTATTTTCCATTGCACCGAAGGATGGAAAAGGAGGCAAAGGTGCAGAAGTGTTTCTCACTGAGAAACACTCGTCGTACGCTGGTCTCGGGACAGTCGGACGCTGACGTCAGCATCCAGTGGCTTACCCTCTGTGGCTCTACGCTGGCGAGTGAGCACCAGACACGCTGGTGCTGCTGTGATGGACGCTGATCGTCAATGTCTGTCGTGAGTGACGTCAGCCGCTTCACGAGTCACATCTACGTTAGATGCTCGGCGCGTTCGCTGCCCCTCCGTTAGACATGTCTGGTGACCAAAAATCACCTTCGGGTGCTTACTAGACTACGTCCGATGGAGCGACAGACGCTGGAACCTCGAGCGTCAGACACGTCTGTTGCTCTGATTATCGACCATTGGAATTTTGATTCAGCAGGACACGTGGCATCATCTCAAGCATCGGACGTTGGTGACCGCGTCTGTTGCAATGGCGACAGACACATCTGGTGACCCCGTTGTTGGAATAACGACTCTATTCAAAGGGGTACATCTATAAATACTTGTTGGCCGGCTTTGGGCTCTCTCCTGGCACTTTGACATACTTGTGAGCATCTTGAGCTGAGCCAACGCCCTCACACTTCTCCCCACTCATCTCCTTTCATTCGATTGCGTTTCTTGAGTGAGATCGAGTGATTCAAGTGCATCGTTCATTGCTTTACATCTAGAGGCACTTGAGGGATTGTTTTGTTGTGGGATTTCTTGTTACTCTTGGTGGTTGCCGCCACCTAGACGACTTGGAGCAGCGGTGGAGGTTCAGCACGTGTTGGTGATTGTTCGTGGCTGGCTCCGGTGAGCTTGTTGTGAGGGGTTGTTGTGGTTCCCCGGCGGAGCACCGAATTCCAACTCTAGTGGATTGCTCGTGTCATTGCAACTCTTAGCCATTAGTAGGTTCTTGTGGCGCCTTTTGAGAGGCTCGGTGTGTTAGACCGATTAGCCACCGAACCACGTGGTGTAAGGGGACAAAACGAGGACTAGAATGCCAGCAAGCACGTGATCCTCGAGATAAATCATTGGTCTTCATCTCTTGATTGTGATTGATTCATCCCGGTGTTTGGTTGTCCATTGGAATTATTGATTGGTTGGCTCAATTCATCGCCCCTCGGTGAAATCAATTCTATCCTTCTCTCACATTACTTTTCTAGCTGTTCTTTGCTAGTCTTAGTAGCTTTGTTAGCATGAGTAGAGTAGCTTGTTTAGTTGTTACTCGTGCGGTTTGACTTGTAGGGTTGAGTGAATCAAAACTAGAATTGCCAATTGGATAGGTGGCTTGCAAACCCCTCTTAGGCTAGGCAAAACTTGCATCTTGCTAATTGTTATTACTAATCAACTTGTCTAGCACATTCGTTGTAGAAAATTTTATTAGGCTATTCACCCCCCTCTAGCCATCAAGACCTTTTAGAGGCTCAAGTGGAAGCTCGATTCAGTCTCTTTGGAGATAGTGCTAATCTTGACACAAGATAGGTACACAGTTTGCGTCGAATGTACCATAGGCTCAGAAATCATTTTGGAAGCACCCGATAGAACTCCTTGGTAACGTGGGCCATGTGAAATCTCGTTTCAGTCCGTTTGGAGACAGTGTTAGGGTCGGTGCAAGAAAGGTGCATGGTTTGCGCCAACTGACGGAACTCCTAGGTAACGAGGCTCGAGTGGATGCTCGTTTCATTCCGTTTGGAGATAGTGCTAATCTTGACGCAACATAGGTGCACGATTTTTTGCGCCAAACATACCATAGGCTCAGAAATCCTTTTGGATGCACCCGATGGAACTCCTAGGTGACGTGGGTCTTGCAGAATCTCGCTTTGGTCCATTCAAAGACAATGTTAGTGTCAGTGCAAGATAGGTGCACGGTTTGCGCCAAACGTACTATAGGCTCAGAAATCATTTTGGACGCACCCGATGTAACAACTAGGTGACTTGGGTCATGTAGAAACTCGTTTCCTTCAGTTTGGAGACAGTGTTAGTGTCGGTGCAAGATATGTGCATGGTTTGCATCAAATGTACCATAGGCTCAGAAATCATTTTCGACGCACCCGATGGTACTCCTAGGTGGCAAGGCTGAAGTGGAAGCTCGATTCAGTCCATTTGAGATAGGGCAAATCTTGACACAAGATAGGTGCATGCTTTGCGCTGAATGTACCATAGGCTCAGAAATCATTTTGGACGCACTCGATGTAACTCCTAGGCGACTTGGGTCATGTGGAATCTCGTTTCGATCTTTTTAGAGACAATGTTAGTGTCGGTGCAAGATAGGTGCACGGTTCGCACCAAACGTACCATAGGCTCAAAAATAATTTTGCACCCAATAATACTCTGTGGTGACAAGGCTCAAGTGGAAGCTCGATTCAGTCCGTTTGGAGATAGTGCTAACATTGACGCAAGATAGCACGGTTTGCGCCGAACGTACATAGGCTCAAAAATCATTTCGTACGCACCCGATGGAACTCCTAGGTGACGTGGGTCAGTGGAAACTCGTTTCGGTCCATTTGGATACAATGTTTGGGCCGGTGCAAAATAGGTGCATGGTTTGTGCCAAACATACCATAGGCTTAGAAATCGTTTTGGATGCACCCGATGGTACTCCTAGGTGACAAGGCACAAGTGGATGCTCGTTTCATTCCATTTGGAGATTGTGCTAATCTAGACACAAGATAGGTGCACGGTTTGCGCCAAACGTACCATAGGCTCAGAAATCATTTTCGACGCACGCGATGTTACTCCTAGGTGACGAGGCTCAAGTGGAAGCTTGATTCAATCCATTTGGAGATAGGTGCACGCTTCACGCCAAACATACCACAGGCTTAGAAATCGATTTGGACACACCCGATGTAACTACTAGGTGACTCGGGTCATGTGTCCGTTTAGAGATAGTGTTAGTGTCGGTGCAAGATAGGTGCGCAGCTTGCGCCAAATGTACCATAGGCTCAGAAATTGTTCTGGACGCACCCAATGATACTCGTAGGTGACGAGGCTCAAGTGGAAGCTCGAATCAATCATTTGGAGATAGTGCTAATCTTGATGCAAGATATGTGCACGGCTTGCGCTGAACGTACCATAGGCTCATAAATCATTTTGGATGCACCCGATGGAACCCCTTGGTGACGTGGGCCATGTGGATTCTCGTTTCGGTCCTTTTGGAGACAATGTTAGTGTCGGTCCAAGATAGGTGCATGGTTTGCGTAAACGTACCATAAGCTTAGAAATCATTCTATTTGGAGATAGTGCTAATCTTGACGTAAGATAGGTGCACGATTTGCGCCAAATGTACCATAGACTCAGAAATCATTTTGGACACGCCCGATGGAACTCCTAAGAGACATGGGTCATGTGAAATCTCATTTTGGTCCATTTGGAGATAGCGTTTGTGTTAGCGCAACATAGGTGCACGGTTTGCGCGTAAACATACCATAGGCTTAGAATCATTTTGGATGCCCACGATGGTACTCCTAGGAGACGAGGCTCAAGTGGAAGCTGGATTTAGTGCGTTTGGAGATAGTGCTAATTTTGACGCAAGATGGATGCATGGTTTGCGTCGAGTGAATAGTAGGCTCTTAAATCATTTTGGACACACCCGATGGAATCCTAGCAAACGTGGGTCTTGTGGAATCTCGTTTTGGTCGGTTCAGAGATGGTGTTAGTGTCGGTGCAAGATAGGTGCACAGTTTGCACCAAACGTACCATAGGCTCAAAAATCGTTTTAGATGGAGCCGATGGTACTCCTAAGTAGCAGGGCTCAGTGGAAGCTCGATTCAGTCCGATTGGTGATAGTGCAAATCTTGGTGCAAGATAGGTGCATGCTTTGCGCCGAACGTACTATAGGCTCAGAAATTGTTTTGGATGCTTCTGATGTAACTCCTAGGTGACTTGGGTAATGTGGAATCTCGTTTCGGTCTGTTTGGAGACAGTTTTAGAGTCGGTGCAAGATAGGTGCAAGGTTTGCGCCAAACGTGCCATAGGTTCGGAAATCATGTTGGACTCACCCAATGATACTCCATGGTGACGAGTCTCAAGTGGAAGCTCGATTTAGTCCATTTGGAGATAGTGCTAACCTTGACGCAAGATAGCACGGTTTGCTCCAAACGTACCATAGGCTCAAAAATCATTTTCTACGCACCCAATGGAACTCCTTGGTGACATGGGCCATGTGGAATCTCATTTTGGTCCTTTTAGAGACAGTGTTACTATCGGTGCTAGATAGGTGCTTGGTTTGCGCCAAACGTACCATAGGCTCAGAAATTATTTTGGACGCACCTGATGTTACTCCTTGGTGATGAGGCTCAAGTAGATGCTCGTTTCATTCCATTTGGAGATAGTGCTAATCTTGACGCAAGTTAGGTACATGATTTGCGTCGAACATACCATAGGCTCAGAAATCATTTTCAACGCAGCCAATGGAACTCCTAGGTGACGTGCGTCATGTGGAATCTCGTTTTGGTCTGTTTGGAGATAGTGTTAGTTTTAGCGCAAGATAATTCCACGGTTTGCGCTAAACGTACCATAGGCTCAGAATCGTTTTGGTCACCCCGATGGTACTCCTAGGTGACGAGGCTCAAGTGGAAGCTCGATTCATTCTGTTTGGAGATAGTGCAAATCTTGACGCAACATGGATGCCCGGTTTGTGTCGAACGTGCTGCAGGCTTAGAAAATCATTTTGGACACACCCGATGGAACTCCTAGGTGATGTGGGTCTTATTGAATTTTGTTTCGGTCCATTTGGAGACAGTGCTAGTGTCGATACAAGATTGGAGCACGGTTTGCGCCAAACATACCATAGGCTCAAAAGTCATTTTGGACACACCCGATGGTACTCCAAGGTGACGAGGCTCAAGTGGAAGCTCGATTTAGTTCGTTTGGAGATAGTGCTAATCTTGACACAAGATAGGTGCAAGGTTTGTGCCAAATGTACCATAGGATCCAAAATCGTTTTGGATGCTCCGGATGGAACTCCTTGGTGACGTGGGTGATGTGAAATCTCATTTCGGTCTATTTGGATACAGTGTTAGTGTTGGTGCAAGGTTGGTGCATGGTTTGCGCCAAACGTACCATAGGCTCAGAAATCGTTTTAGACACCTGATGGTACTCCTAGGTGACGAGGCTTAAGTGGATGCTCATTTCATTCCGTTTGGGGATAGTGCTAATCTTGACGGAAGATAGGTGTACGGTTTGTGCCAAACGTACCATAGGCTCATAAATCATTTTGGATGCACCTGATGGTACTCCTACGTGACGAGGCTCAAGTGGAAGCTCGATTCAGTCTGTTTGGGGATGGTGGTAATCTTGACACAAGATAGGTGCATGCATTGCGCTGAACGTAGCACAGGCTCAAAAATCATTTTGGACGCACCCGATGGAACTCCTTGGTGACGTAGGCCAAGAGGAATCATGTTTCGGTCTGTCTGGAGATAGTGTTAGTGTCAGTGCAAGATAGTTGCATGTTTTGTGCCAAACATACCATAGGCTCAGAAATCATTTCGGACGCACCTGATGGTACTCCTAGGTGACGAGGCTCAAGTGGATGCTTGTTTTATTCCGTTTGGAGATAGTGCAAATCTTGACGCAATATAGGTGCACTATTCGCGTCGAACGTACCACAGGCTTAGAAATAATTTTGGACGCACCCGATGTAACTCCTAGGCGACTTGGGTCATGTGGAATGTCGTTTTAGTTTGTTTGGAGACGCACCCAATGGAACTCCTTGGTGACGTGGGTCATGTAGAATCTCATTTCGGTCCATTTGGTTATAGTGTTAGTGTAGGTGCAAGATAGGTGCATGGTTTGCGCCAAACGTACCATAGGCTCAGGAATCGTGATGGACGCACCCGATGGTACTCCTTGGTGACGGGGCTCAAGTGGAAGCTCGACTTTGTCAGTTTATAGATAGTGCTAATCTTGCCGGAAAGATAGGTGCATGGTTTACGCCGAACGTACCATATCCTCAGGAATAGTTTTGGATGCACCCAATAGAACTCCTAGGTGACGTGGGTCATGTGGAATTTCGTTTTGGTCCGTTTGGAGACAGTGTTAGTGTCAGTGCAAGTTAGGTGCATGGTTTGTGCCAAATGTATAGGCTCAAAAATCATTAAGGACGCACCTGATGGTATCCCTAGGTGATGAGGCTCAAGTGGATGCTCGTTTCATTCCATTTGGAGATAGTGCTAATCTTTACCCATGGTTGGGTCATGGATTGCGCCAAACGTATTATGGGCTCAGAAATCATTTTGGATGCACCCGATGGTACTCCTAGCTAACTAGGCTCAAGTGGATGCTCGATTCAGTCTGTTTGGAGATATTCCTAATCTTGACGCAAAATAGGAGGACGATTTGCGCCGAAAGTACCACAGGCTCAGAAATCATTTTGGACGCACCCGACAGAACTCCTAGGTGACGTGGGTCATGTGCAATCTTGTTTTGGTCCATTAGAGACAGCGTTAGTGTCAGTGCAAGATAGGTGCACGGTTTGCACCAAACATACCATAGGCTTAGAAATCGTTTTGGACGCATCCGATGGTACTCCTAGGTACGAGGGTCAAGTGGAAGCTCGATTCAGTCTCTTTGGAGATGGTGCTAATCTTGACGCAAGATGGATGCACGGTTTGCGTCGAACGTACCGCAGGCTTAGAAATCGTTTTGGACGCACCCGATGGAACTCCTAGGTGACGTGCGTCATAGGGAATCACGTTTTGGTCTGTTTAGGACGGTGTTAGTGTCAGTGCAAGATAGCTGCACAGTTTGCGCCATGCGTACCCTAGGCGTAGAAATCGTTTTGGACGCACCCGATGGAACTCTAGGTGACGAGGCTCAAGTGGATGCTCGATTCAGTCTGTTTGGAGATATTGCTAATCTTGACGCAAGATAGGTGCACGATCTGCGCCGAACATACCACAGGCTCAGAAATCAATTTGGACGCATCACACGGAACTCCTAGGTGACGTGGGTAATATGGAATCTCGTTTTGGTACATTTGGAGACAGTGTTAGTGTTGGTGCAAGATACGTGCATGGTTTGCGCAAAACATACCATTGGCTCAGAAATCGTTTTAGACGCACCCAATAGCTCCTAGGTGACGAGGCTCAAGTAGAAGCTTGTTTCATTCCATTTGGAGATAGTGCTAATCTTGACGTAACACAGGTGCATGGTTTCCGCCAAACGTACCATAGGCACAGAAATCGTTTTGGACGCACCCAATGGTACTCCTAGATGACGAGGCTCAAGTGGAAGCTCGATTCAGTCCATTTGGAGATAGTGCTAATCTTGAAGCAAGATAGGTGCACAGTTTGCACCGAACATACCACAGGCAAAGAAATTGTTTTGGACGCACCTGATGGAACTCCTAGGTGACGTGGGTCATGTGGAATCTCATTTTGGTACATTTCGAGATAGTGTTAGTGTTGGTGCAAGATAGGTGCACGGTTTGTGCCAAATGCACCATAGGCATATAGTCGTTTTGGATGCACCCGATGCTACTCATAGGTGACGAGGTTCAAGTGCAAGCTCGATTAATTCCGTTTGAAGATAGTGCTATCCTTGGCACATGATAGGTGCTCGGATTGCGCCGAACGTACCACAGGCTTAGAAATAGTTTTCGACGCCACCCAATGGAACTCCTTGGTGACGTGGGTCATGTAGAATCTCATTTCAGTCCATTTGGTTATAATGTTAGGGTAGGTGCAAGATAGGTGCATGGTTTGCGCCAAACGTACCATAGGCTCAGGAATTGTGATGGACGCACCCGATGGTACTCCTAGGTGACGGGGCTCAAGCGAAAGCTCCACTTTGTCAGTTTATAGATAGTGCTAATCTTGCCGCAAAGATAGGTGCACGGTTTACGCCGAACGTACCATATGCTCAGGAATAGTTTTGGATGCACCCGATAGAACTCCTAGGTGACGTGGGTCATGTGGAATTTCATTTTAGTCCATTTGGAGACAGTGTTAGTGTCAGTGCAAGTTAGGTGCATGGTTCGCGCCAAATGTATAGGCTCAAAAATCATTTAGGACGCACCTGATGGTATCCCTAGGTGATGAGGCTCAAGTGGATGCTCATTTCATTTCATTTGGAGATAGTGCTAATCTTTACCCAAGGTAGGGGCACGGTTTGCGCCAAACGTATTATGGGCTCAGAAATCATTTTGGATGCACCTGATGGTACTCCTAGCTAACTAGGCTCAAGTGGATGCTCAATTCAGTCTGTTTGGAGATATTCCTAATCTTGACGCAAAATCGGAGGACGATTTGTGCCAAACGTACCATAGGCTCAGGAATCGTGATGGACGCACCCGATGGTACTCCTTGGTGACGGGGCTCAAGTGGAAGCTCGACTTTGTCAGTTTATAGATAGTGCTAATCTTGCCGGAAAGATAGGTGCATGGTTTACGCCGAACGTACCATATCCTCAGGAATAGTTTTGGATGCACCCAATAGAACTCCTAGGTGACGTGGGTCATGTGGAATTTCGTTTTGGTCCGTTTGGAGACAGTGTTAGTGTCAGTGCAAGTTAGGTGCATGGTTTGTGCCAAATGTATAGGCTCAAAAATCATTAAGGACGCACCTGATGGTATCCCTAGGTGATGAGGCTCAAGTGGATGCTCGTTTCATTCCATTTGGAGATAGTGCTAATCTTTACCCATGGTTGGGTCATGGATTGCGCCAAACGTATTATGGGCTCAGAAATCATTTTGGATGCACCCGATGGTACTCCTAGCTAACTAGGCTCAAGTGGATGCTCGATTCAGTCTGTTTGGAGATATTCCTAATCTTGACGCAAAATAGGAGGACGATTTGCGCCGAAAGTACCACAGGCTCAGAAATCATTTTGGACGCACCCGACAGAACTCCTAGGTGACGTGGGTCATGTGCAATCTTGTTTTGGTCCATTAGAGACATCGTTAGTGTCAGTGCAAGATAGGTGCACGGTTTGCACCAAACATACCATAGGCTTAGAAATCGTTTTGGACGCATCCGATGGTACTCCTAGGTACGAGGGTCAAGTGGAAGCTCGATTCAGTCTCTTTGGAGATGGTGCTAATCTTGACGCAAGATGGATGCACGGTTTGCGTCGAACGTACCGCAGGCTTAGAAATCGTTTTGGACGCACCCGATGGAACTCCTAGGTGACGTGCGTCATAGGGAATCACGTTTTGGTCTGTTTAGGACGGTGTTAGTGTCAGTGCAAGATAGCTGCACAGTTTGCGCCATGCGTACCCTAGGCCTAGAAATCGTTTTGGACGCACCCGATGGAACTCTAGGTGACGAGGCTCAAGTGGATGCTCGATTCAGTCTGTTTGGAGATATTGCTAATCTTGACGCAAGATAGGTGCACGATCTGCGCCGAACATACCACAGGCTCAGAAATCAATTTGGACGCATCACACGGAACTCCTAGGTGACGTGGGTAATATGGAATCTCGTTTTGGTACATTTGGAGACAGTGTTAGTGTTGGTGCAAGATACGTGCATGGTTTGCGCAAAACATACCATTGGCTCAGAAATCGTTTTAGACGCACCCAATAGCTCCTAGGTGACGAGGCTCAAGTAGAAGCTTGTTTCATTCCATTTGGAGATAGTGCTAATCTTGACGTAACACAGGTGCATGGTTTCCGCCAAACGTACCATAGGCACAGAAATCGTTTTGGACGCACCCAATGGTACTCCTAGATGACGAGGCTCAAGTGGAAGCTCGATTCAGTCCATTTGGAGATAGTGCTAATCTTGAAGCAAGATAGGTGCACAGTTTGCACCGAACATACCACAGGCAAAGAAATTGTTTTGGACGCACCTGATGGAACTCCTAGGTGACGTGGGTCATGTGGAATCTCATTTTGGTACATTTCGAGATAGTGTTAGTGTTGGTGCAAGATAGGTGCACGGTTTGTGCCAAATGCACCATAGGCATATAGTCGTTTTGGATGCACCCGATGCTACTCATAGGTGACGAGGTTCAAGTGCAAGCTCGATTAATTCCGTTTGAAGATAGTGCTATCCTTGGCACATGATAGGTGCTTGGATTGCGCCGAATGTACCACAGGCTTAGAAATAGTTTTCGACGCCACCCAATGGAACTCCTTGGTGACGTGGGTCATGTAGAATCTCATTTCAGTCCATTTGGTTATAATGTTAGGGTAGGTGCAAGATAGGTGCATGGTTTGCGCCAAACGTACCATAGGCTCAGGAATTGTGATGGACGCACCCGATGGTACTCCTAGGTGACGGGGCTCAAGCGAAAGCTCCACTTTGTCAGTTTATAGATAGTGCTAATCTTGCCGCAAAGATAGGTGCACGGTTTACGCCGAACGTACCATATGCTCAGGAATAGTTTTGGATGCACCCGATAGAACTCCTAGGTGACGTGGGTCATGTGGAATTTCATTTTAGTCCATTTGGAGACAGTGTTAGTGTCAGTGCAAGTTAGGTGCATGGTTCGCGCCAAATGTATAGGCTCAAAAATCATTTAGGACGCACCTGATGGTATCCCTAGGTGATGAGGCTCAAGTGGATGCTCATTTCATTTCATTTGGAGATAGTGCTAATCTTTACCCAAGGTAGGGGCACGGTTTGCGCCAAACGTATTATGGGCTCAGAAATCGTTTTGGATGCACCTGATGGTACTCCTAGCTAACTAGGCTCAAGTGGATGCTCAATTCAGTCTGTTTGGAGATATTCCTAATCTTGACGCAAAATCGGAGGACAATTTGTGCCAAACGTACCATAGGCTCAGGAATCGTGATGGACGCACCCGATGGTACTCCTTGGTGACGGGGCTCAAGTGGAAGCTCGACTTTGTCAGTTTATAGATAGTGCTAATCTTGCCAGAAAGATAGGTGCATGGTTTACGCCGAACGTACCATATCCTCAGGAATAGTTTTGGATGCACCCAATAGAACTCCTAGGTGACGTGGGTCATGTGGAATTTCGTTTTGGTCCGTTTGGAGACAGTGTTAGTGTCAGTGCAAGTTAGGTGCATGGTTTGTGCCAAATGTATAGGCTCAAAAATCATTAAGGACGCACCTGATGGTATCCCTAGGTGATGAGGCTCAAGTGGATGCTCGTTTCATTCCATTTGGAGATAGTGCTAATCTTTACCCATGGTTGGGTCATGGATTGCGCCAAACGTATTATGGGCTCAGAAATCATTTTGGATGCACCCGATGGTACTCCTAGCTAACTAGGCTCAAGTGGATGCTCGATTCAGTCTGTTTGGAGATATTCCTAATCTTGACGCAAAATAGGAGGACGATTTGCGCCGAAAGTACCACAGGCTCAGAAATCATTTTGAACGCACCCGACAGAACTCCTAGGTGACGTGGGTCATGTGCAATCTTGTTTTGGTCCATTAGAGACAGCGTTAGTGTCAGTGCAAGATAGGTGCACGGTTTGCACCAAACATACCATAGGCTTAGAAATCGTTTTGGACGCATCCGATGGTACTCCTAGGTACGAGGGTCAAGTGGAAGCTCGATTCAGTCTGTTTGGAGATGGTGCTAATCTTGACGCAAGATGGATGCACGGTTTGCGTCGAACGTACCACAGGCTTAGAAATCATTTTGGACGCACCCGATGGAACTCCTAGGTGACGTGCGTCATAGGGAATCACGTTTTGGTCTGTTTAGGACGGTGTTAGTGTCAGTGCAAGATAGCTGCACAGTTTGCGCCATGCGTACCCTAGGCCTAGAAATCGTTTTGGACGCACCCGATGGAACTCTAGGTGACAAGGCTCAAGTGGATGCTCGATTCAGTCTGTTTGGAGATATTGCTAATCTTGACGCAAGATAGTTGCACGATCTGCGCCGAACATACCACAGGCTCAGAAATCAATTTGGACGCATCAGACGGAACTCCTAGGTGACGTGGGTAATATGGAATCTCGTTTTGGTACATTTGGAGACAGTGTTAGTGTTGGTGCAAGATACGTGCATGGTTTGCGCAAAACATACCATAGGCTCAGAAATCGTTTTAGACGCACCCAATAGCTCCTAGGTGACGAGGCTCAAGTAGAAGCTTGTTTCATTCCGTTTGGAGATAGTGCTAATCTTGACGTAACACAGGTGCATGGTTTCCGCCAAACGTACCATAGGCACAGAAATCGTTTTGGACGCACCCAATGGTACTCCTAGATGACGAGGCTCAAGTGGAAGCTCGATTCAGTCCATTTGGAGATAGTGCTAATCTTGAAGCAAGATAGGTGCACAGTTTGCACCGAACATACCACAGGCAAAGAAATTGTTTTGGACGCACCTGATGGAACTCCTAGGTGACGTGGGTCATGTGGAATCTCATTTTGGTACATTTCGAGATAGTGTTAGTGTTGGTGCAAGATAGGTGCACGGTTTGTGCCAAATGCACCATAGGCATATAGTCGTTTTGGATGCACCCGATGCTACTCATAGGTGACGAGGTTCAAGTGCAAGCTCGATTAATTCTGTTTGAAGATAGTGCTATCCTTGGCACATGATAGGTGCTCGGTTTGCGCCGAACGTACCACAGGCTTAGAAATAGTTTTCGACGCCACCCAATGGAACTCCTTGGTGACGTGGGTCATGTAGAATCTCATTTCAGTCCATTTGGTTATAGTGTTAGGGTAGGTGCAAGATAGGTGCATGGTTTGCGCCAAACGTACCATAGGCTCAGGAATTGTGACGGACGCACCCGATGGTACTCCTAGGTGACGGGGCTCAAGCGAAAGCTCCACTTTGTCAGTTTATAGATAGTGCTAATCTTGCCGCAAAGATAGGTGCACGGTTTACGCTGAACGTACCATATGCTCAGGAATAGTTTTGGATGCACCCGATAGAACTCCTAGGTGACGTGGGTCATGTGGAATTTCATTTTAGTCCATTTGGAGACAGTGTTAGTGTCAGTGCAAGTTAGGTGCATGGTTCGCGCCAAATGTATAGGCTCAAAAATCATTTAGGACGCACCTGATGGTATCCCTAGGTGATGAGGCTCAAGTGGATGCTCATTTCATTTCATTTGGAGATAGTGCTAATCTTTACCCAAGGTAGGGGCACGGTTTGCGCCAAACGTATTATGGGCTCAGAAATCGTTTTGGATGCACCTGATGGTACTCCTAGCTAACTAGGCTCAAGTGGATGCTCAATTCAGTCTGTTTGGAGATATTCCTAATCTTGACGCAAAATCGGAGGACGATTTGTGCCAAACGTACCACAGGCTCAGAAATCATTTTGAACGCACCCGATGGAACTCCTAGGTGACGTGGGTCATGTGCAATCCTGTTTTGGTCCATTAGAGACAGCGTTAGTGTAAGTGCAAGATAGGTGCACACTTTGCACCAAACATGTCATAGGCTTAGAAATCGTTTTGGACGCATTCGATGGTACTCCTAGGTACGAGGGTCAAGTGGAAGCTCGATTTAGTTTGTTTGGAGACAGTGCTAATCTTGACGAAAGATGGATGCACGGTCTGCGTCAAATGTACCGCAGGCTCAAAAATCATTTTGTACGCACCCGATGGAACTCCTAGGTGACGTGCGTCATAGGGAATCACATTTTGGTCCGTTTAGGACGGTGTCAGTGTCGGTGCAATATAGCTGCATGGTTTGCGCCATGCGTACCCTAGGCCTAGAAATCGTTTTGGACGCACCCGATGGAACTCCAGGTGACGAGGCTCAAGTGGATGCTCGATTCAATCTGTTTGGAGATATTGCTAATCTTGACGCAAGATAGGTGCACGATCTGCGCCGAACGTACCACAGGCTCAGAAATCAATTTGGACGCATCAGACAGAACTCCTAGGTGACGTGGGTAATATGGAATGTCATTTTGTTACATTTGGAGACAGTGTTAATGTTGGTGCAAGATAAGTGCATGGTTTGCGCAAAACATACCATTGGCTCAGAAATCATTTTAGACGCACCAATAGCTCCTAGGTGATGAGGCTCAAGTGGAAGCTCGTTTCATTCCGTTTGGAGATAGTGCAAATCTTAACGCAACATAGATACATGGTTTCCGCCAAACGTACCATAGGCATAGAAATCGTTTTGGACGCACCCAATGGTACTTCTAGATGACGAGGCTCAAGTGGAAGCTCGATTCAGTCCGTTTGGAGATAGTGCTAATCTTGAAGCAAGATAGGTGCACAGTTTGCACCGAATAGACCACAGGCTAAGAAATTGTTTTGGAAGCACCTGATGGAACTCCTAGGTGACGTGGGTAATATGAAATCTCATTTTGGTACATTTCGAGATAGTGTAGTGTCGGTGCAAGATAGGTGCACGGTCTGCGCCAAATGTACCATCGTTTCATATGCACCCGATGGTGCTCGTAGGTGACAAGGTTCAAGTGGAAGCTCGATTCAGTCCGTTTGAAGATAGTGCTAATCTTGGCACATGATAGGTGCTTGGTTTGCGCCGAACATACCATAGGCTTAGAAATAATTTTCGACGCACCCAATGGAACTCCTTGGTGACGTGGGTCATGTAGAATCTCGTTTGGGTCCATTTGGTTATAGTGTAAGTGTAGGTGCAAGATAGGTGCATGGTTTGTGCCAAACGTACCATAGGCTCAGGAATCGTGATGGACGCACCTGATGGTACTCCTAGGTGACGGGGCTCAAGTGGAAGCTCGACTTAGTCCGTTTATAGATAGTGCTAATATTGCCGCAAACATAGGTGCATGGTATGCGCCGAACGTACCATAGGCTCAAGAATAGTTTTGGATGCACCCAATAGAACTCCTAGGTGACGTGGGTCATGTGGAATTTCGTTTCGGTCTGTTTGGAGACAGTGTTAGGGTCAGTGCAAGATAGGTGCATGGTTTGCTCCAAACGTACCATAGGCTCAAAAATCATTTAGGACGCACCTGATGGTATCCCTAGCTGACGAGGCTCAAGTGGATGCTCGTTTCATTCCATTTGGAGATTAATCTTTACCCAAGATAGGGGTGCGGTTTGCACCAAACGTATTATGGGCTCAGAAATCGTTTTGGATGCACCCGATGCTACTCCTAGGTGACTAGGCTCAAGTGGATGCTCGATTCAGTCTGTTAGGAGATATTTCTAAACTTGATGCAAAATAGGAGGACGATTTGCGCCGAACATACCTTTGGCTCAGAAATAATTTTGGACACACCCGATGGAACTCCTAGTTGACGTGGGTCATGTGGAATCATGTTTTGGTCCATTGGAGACAGTGTTAGTGTCAGCGCAAGATAGGTGCACGGTTTGCACCAAACATACCATAGGCTTAGAAATCATTTTGGACGCATCCGATGGTACTCCTAGGTACGAGGGTCAAGTGGAAGCTCGATTCAGTCTGTTTGGAGATAATGCTAATCTTGAAGCAAGATAGGTGCACAGTTTGCACCGAACGTACCACAGGCTAAGAAATTGTTTTGGACGCACCAGATGGAACTCCTAGGTGACGTGGGTCATTTGGAATCTCGTTTCGGTCAGTTTGGAGACAGAGTTATTGTTGGTGTAAGATAGGTGCACGGTCTGCACCAAACGTACCACAGGCATATAGTCATTTTGGATGCACCCGATGGTACTCGTTGGTGACGAGGTTCAAGTGGAAGCATGATTCAGTCCGTTTGAAGATAGTGCTAATCTTGGCACATGATAGGTGCTCGGTTTGCGCCGAATGTACCGTAGGCTTAGAAATAATTTTCGACACACCCAATGGAACTCCTTGGTGATGTGGGTCATGTAGAATTTCGTTTCGGTCCATTTGGTTACAGTGTTTGTGTAGGTACAAGATAGGTGCATGGTTTGCGCCAAACGTACGATAGGCTCAAAACTCATTTAGGAGACACCTGATGGTATCCCTAGGTGACGAGGCTCAAGTGGATGCTCGTTTCATTCCATTTGGAAATTAATCTTTACCCAAGATAGGGGCACGGTTTGCGCCAAACGTATTATGGGCTTAGAAATCGTTTTGGATGCACCCGATGCTACTCCTAGGTGACTAGACTCGAGTGGATGCTCGATTCAGTCTGTTTGGAGATATTCCTAAACTTGACACAAAATAGGAGGACGATTTGCGCCGAACGTACCACAGGCTCAGAAATCATTTTGGACACACCCGATGGAACTCCTAGGTGACGTGGGTGATGTGGAATCACGTTTTGGTCCGTTGGAGACATTGTTAGTGTCAGTGCAAGATAGGTGCACGGTTTGCACCAAACATACCATAGGCTTAGAAATCGTTTTGGACGCATCTGATGGTACTCCTAAGTTCATGGGTCAAGTGGAAGCTCGATTCAGTCTGTTTCGAGACAATGCTAATCTCGACGCAAGATGGATGCACCGTTTGTGTCGAATGTTCCGCAGGCTCAAAAATCATTTTGGATGCACCCGATGGAACTCCTAGGTGACGTGGGTCATAGGGAATCACGTTTAGGTTCGTTTAGGATGGTGTTAGTGTCGGTGCAAGATAGTTGCACGGTTTGCGCCATGCGTACCATAGGCTCAGAAATCATTTTGGACGTAGCCGATAGTACTCCTCGGTAACGAGGCTCAAGTGAATTCTCGTTTCATTCCGTTTGGAGATAGTGCTATTCTCGAAGCAAGGTAGGTCACAGTTTGAGCCAAACATACCATTGGCATAGAAATCATTTTGGACGCACCCGATGGCAGTCCTAGGTGATGAGGCTCAAGTGGAGGCTTGATTCAGTCCATTTGGAGATAGTGCTACTCTTGACGCAAGATATGTGCATGATTTGCTCCGAACGTACCACAGGCTCAGAAATCGTATTGGATGCACCCAAAGGAACTCCTAGGTGACAAGGCTCAAGTGGATGCTCGAATCAGTCTATTTGGAGATATTGCTAATCTTAACGTAAGATAGGTGCACGATTTGCGCCGAATGTACCACTGGCTAGTTTGCGCCATGTGTACCATAGGCTCAGAAATCATTTTGGACGCAGCCGATGGTACTCCTAGGTGACAAGGCTAAAGTGGATGATCGGTCTGCGCCAAACATACCATAACCATATAGTTGTTTTGGATGCACCCAATGGTACTCGTAGGTGATGAGGTTCAAGTGGAAGCTCGATTCAGTCCGTTTGAAGATAGTGCTAATCTTGGCACATGATAGGGGCTCGGTTTGCACCGAACGTACCGTAGGCTTAGAAATAATTTTCCACGCACCTAATGGAACTCTTTGGTGACTTGTGTCATGTAGAACGATGGGCTCAAAAATTGTTTATGATGTACCTGATGGTACTCCTAGGTGATGAGGCTCAAGTTGAACCTCGATTTAGTTTGTAGATAGCGCTAATCTTGACGCAAGATAGGTGCATGGATTGCACCGAACGTACCATAGGCTCAGAAATCATTATGAACACAGCTGACGAAACTCCTATGTGATGTGCGTCATGTGGACTCTCGTTTTGGTCCATTTGGATACAATGTTAGTGTCGGTGCAAGATGGGCGCATGGTTTGTGCCAAATGAATCATAGGCTCAGAAATCATTTTGGACGCACGTAATGGTACTCCTAGGTGACGAGGCTCATGCGGATGCTCGTTTCATTCAGTTTGGAGATGGTGCTAATCTTGATGCAAGATAGATGCATGGTTTATGCCAAACATATCATAGTCTCAGAGAATAATTTTGGACGCATCTGATGGTACTCCTAGGAGATGAGACTGAAGTGGAGGCTTGATTCAGTCCGTTTGGAGATGGTGCCAATCTTGAAGCAAGATAGGTGCATGGTTTGCACTGAACGTACTACAGGCTCAGAAAATCATTTTGGACGCACCCGATGGAACTCCTAGGTGACGTTGGTCATGTGGAATCACATTTCGATCCATTTGCAGATAGTGTTAGTGTCAGTACAAGATAGGTGCATGGTTTGTGCTAAACATACCATAGGCTCAGAAATCGTTTTCGATGCACCCGATGGTACTCCTAGCAGACGAGGCTCAACTGGATGCTCGTTTCGGTCTGTTTAGAGATAATGCTAATCTTGAAGCAAGATGGGTGCACGGTTTCCGCCAAACATAACATTGGCTCAAAAATCATTTTGGACGCACCCGATGGAACTCCTTGCTGACGTGGGTCATGTGGAATCTCGTTTTGGTCCGTTTGGAGACAGTGTTAGTGTCGGTGCAAGATAGGTGCACAGTTTGTGCCAAATGTACCATTGGCTCAGAAATTATTTTGGACGCAGCCGATGGTACTCCAAGGTGACAAGGCTCCAGTGAATGCTCGTTTCATTCCATTTGGAGATAGTGCTAATCTTGACCCAAGATAGGTGCACACTTTGCGCCAAACGTACCATAGGCTTACAAATCATTTTGGACGCACCCGATGATACTCCTAGATAATGAGGCTCAAGTGGAAGCTCGATTCTGTCTGTTTGGAGATAGTGCTAAGCTTGACGCAATTTAGGTGCCTGATTTGCGCCGAATGTACCACAGGCTTAGAAATCATTTTGGACGCACCTGATGGAACTCCTTGGTGACGTGGGTCATGTGGAGTCTCATTTTGGTCTGTTTGGAGACAGTCTTAGTGCCGGTGCAAGATATGTGCATGGTTTGCGCCAAACGTACCATAGGCTCATAATCGTTTTGGACGCCACTGATGGTACTCCTAGGTGACGAGGCTCAAGTGCAAGCTCGATTTAGTCTGTTTGGAGATAGTGCTAATCTTTAATCAAGATGGATGCACGGTTTGCGATGAACATACCACAGGCTCAGAAATTGTTTTGGACGCACCTGATGGAACTCCTAGTTGACGTGGGTCATGTGGAATCTCGTTTTGGTCCATCTGGAGATACTATATGTGTCGGTGCAAGATAGGTGCATGGTTTACGCCAAACATCTCATAGGCTCAGAAATCATTTTGGACACACCCGATGGTACTCCTAGGTGATGAGGCTCAGGTGGAAGCTCGATTCAGTTCGTTTGGAGACAGTGCGAATCTTGACGCAAGATAGGTGCATAGTTTGCGCGGAACGTACCACAGGCTCAGAAATCATTTTTCAGCCGATGGAACTCCTAGGTGACGTGGGTCATGTGAAATCTCATTTAGGAACGTTTGGAGACAATGTTTGTATCAGTGAAAGATAGGTGTGTGGTTTGCGCCAAACGTACATAGGCTCAGAATCGTTTTGACGCCCCCGATGGTACTCCTAGGTGATGAGGCTCAAGTGAAAGCTCGATTCATTCTGTTTGGAGATAGTGCTAATCTTGATGCAAGATGGATGCACAGTTTGCGTCGAATGTAACACAGGCTCAAAAATTGTTTTGGATGCACCCGATGGAACTCTTAGGTGACGTGGGTCATTTGGACTCTCGTTTTGGACCGTTTGGAGATATTGTTGGTGTCAACGCAAGATAGGTGCACGGTTTGGGCCAAACGTACCATAGTCTCAGAAATCACTTTGGGCACACCCGATGGTACTCCTACATGACGCTCAAGTGGAAGGTCGATTCAGTCTATTTGGAGATAGTGCTAATCTTGACGCAAGATATGTGCACGCTTTGCGCCGAATGTACAACAAGATCAGAAATCATTTTGAATGCACCCGACGGAACTCCTTGTTGACGAGAGTCGTGTGGAATCTTGTTTCGGTCTGTTTGTTGACAATGTTAGTGTCGGTGTAAGATAGGTGCATGGTTTGTGCCAAATGTACCATAGGCTCATATATCGCTTTGGACGCACCTGATGGTATTCCTAGGTGATGAAGCTCAAGTGGAAGCTCAATTCAGTCCATTTAGAGATATTGCTAATCTTGCCGCAAAGATAGGTGCACGGTTTGCGCCGAACGTACCATATTCTCAGGAATAGTTTTGGATGCACCCAATAGAACTCCTAGGAGACATGGGTCATGTGGAATTTCGTTTCGGTCCATTTGGAGACAATGTTAGTGTTAGTGCATGGTTTGTACCAAACATACCATAGGCTCAAAAATCATTTAGGATGCACCCGATGATATTCCTAGGTGATGAGGCTCAAGTGGAAGCTTGTTTCATTCCATTTGGAGATAGTGCGAATCTTGACCCAAGATAAGGGCACAGCTTGCGCCAAACATACCATAGGCTCAGAAATCATTTTGGACGCACCCGATGGTACTCCTAGGTGACGGGGCTCAAGTGGATGCTCTATTTAGTTTGTTTGGAGATATTGCTAATCTTGACGCAAGATAGGTGGACAATTTGCGCTGAACGTACCACAGGCTCAGAAATCGTTTTGGACGCACCCAATGATACTCCTATGTGAGGAGGGTCAAGTGGAAGCTCGGTTCAGTCTGTTTGGAGATAGTGCTAATCTAGACGCAAGATGGATGCACGGTTTGCATCGAACGTACCGCGGGCTCAGAAATCGTTTTGGACGCACCCGATGGAACTCCTAGGTGACGTGGGTCATAGGGAATCTTGTTTTGGTCCATTTGGGATGGTGTTAGTGTCAGTACAAGATAGGTGCATGGTTTGCGCCATGCGTACCATAGGCTCAGAAATCATTTTCGAAGTAGCCAATGGTACTCCTAGGTGACGAGGCTCAAGTGGATGCTCGTTTCATTCCTTTTGGAGATAGAGCTATTCTAGAAGCAAGGTAGGTCATTGTTTGAGCCAAACGTACTATAGGCTTAGAAATCGTTTTGGACGCACCCGATGGCAGTCCTAGGTGACGAGTCTCAAGTGGAAGCTCGATTCAGTCCGTTCGGAGATAATGCTAATCTTGATGCAAGATAGGTGCATGATTTGCACCGAACGTACTATAGGATCAGAAACCATTTTGGATGCACCCGATGGAACTCCTAGGTGATGAGGCTCAAGTGGATGCTCGATTCAGTTTGTTTGGAGATATTGCTAATCTTGACGCAAGATAGGTGCACGATTTGCGCCGAACGTACCACGGGCCGGTTTGCGCCACGCGTACCATAGGCACATAAATCATTTTGGACGCAGCCGATGGTACCCCTAGGTGATGAGGCTCAAGTGGATGCTCGTTTCTTTCCATTTGGAGATAGTGCTAATCTAGATGCAAGATAGGTGCACGATTTGCGCTGAACGTACCACAGGCTCATAAATGAATTTGGACGCAGCCGACGAAACTCCTAGGTGACATGGGTCATATGGAATCGCGTTTCGATATGTTTAGAGACAGTGTTAGTGTCGGTGCAAGATAGGTGCATGGTTTGCGCAAAATGTACATAGGCTCAGAAATCGTTTTGGACGCACCCGATGGAACTCCTACGTGACGTGGGTCATAGGGAATCTTGTTTTGTCCATTTGGGACGGTGTTAGTGTCGGTACAAGATAGGTGCCTGGTTTGCGCCATGCGTACCATAGGCTCAGAAATCATTTTCGATGTAGCCAATGGTACTCCTAGGTGACGAGGCTCAAGTGGATGCTCGTTTCATTCCTTTTGGAGATAGAGCTATTCTGGAAGCAAGGTAGGTCACGGTTTGAGCCAAACGTACTATAGGCGTTGAAATCGTTTTGGACGCACCCGATGGCAATCCTAGGTGACGAGGCTCAAGTGGAAGCTCGATTTAGTCCATTCGGAGATAATGCTAATCTTGACGCAAGATAGGTGCATGATTTGCACCGAACGTACTACAGGATCAGAAACCGTTTTGGATGCACCCGATGGAACTCCTAGGTGATGAGGCTCAAGTGGATGCTCGATTAATTTTATTTGGAGATATTGCTAATCTTGACGCAAGATAGGTGCACGATTTGCGCCGAACGTACCACGGGCCGGTTTGCGCCACGCGTAGCATAGGCTCAGAAATCGTTTTGGACGCAGCCGATGGTACCCCTAGGTGACGAGGCTCTAGTGGATGCTCGTTTCTTTCCATTTGGAGATAGTGCTAATCTAGATGCAAGATAGGTGCACGATTTGCGCCGAACGTACCACAGGCTCAGAAATGAATTTGGACGCAGCCGACGGAACTCCTAGGTGACATGGGTCATATGGAATCTCATTTCGGTACGTTTGGAGACAGTGTTAGTGTCAGTGCAAGATAGGTGCATGGTTTGCGCAAAACGTACCATAGGCTCAGAAATCGTTTTGGACGCACCCGATGGCTCCTAGGTGACGAGGCTCAAGTGGATGCTCATTTTATTCCGTTTGGAGATAGTGCTAATCTTGACCCAAGATAGGTGCATGATTTGCGCCCGACGTACCACAGGCTTAGAAATCATTTTGGGTGCACCTGATGCAACTCCTAGGTGACGAGGCTCATGTGGATGCTCGATTCAGTCTATTTGCAGATAGGTGCATGATTTATGCCGAATGTACCACAGGCTCATAAATCAATTTGGACGCAACAGACGAAACTCCTTGGTGACGTGGGTCATATGGAATGTCATTTCGGTATGTTTGGAGAAAGTGTTAGTGCCGTTGCAAGATAGGTGCGTGGTTTGTGCAAAACATACCATAGGCTCAAAAATTGTTTTGGACGCACCCGATGGCTCCTAGGTGATGAGGCTCAAGTGGATGCTTGTTTCATTTCATTTGGAGATAGTGCTAATCTTGACGCAAGATGGGTGCACAGTTTCCGCCAAACGTACCATAGGCACAGAAATCATTTTAGACGCACCCGATGGTACTCCTAGGTGACGAGGCTCAAGTGGAAGCTCGATTCACTCCGTTTGGAGATAGTGCTAATCTTGATGCAAGATAGGTGCACGCTTTGCGCCGAACGTATCACAGGCTAAGAGATCATTTTGGACGCACCTGATGGAACTCCTAGGTGACGTGGGTCATTTGGAATCTCGTTTCGGTGCGTTTGGAGACAGTGTTAGTGTCGGTGCAAGATAGGTGCTTGGTTTGCGCCAAATGTACCATACGCATATAGTCATTTTGGATGCACCCGAGGGTACTCGTAGGTGACGAGGTTCAAGTGGAAGCTTGATTCAGTCCGTTTCAAGATAGTACTAATCTTGTCGCATGATTGGTGCTCGGTTTGCGCCGAACGTACCATATGCTTAGAAATAGTTTTCAACGCACCCGATGGAAACTCCTTGGTGACGTGGGCCACGTGGAATTTCATTTCGATCCATTTGGTTATATTATTAGTGTAGGTGCAAGATAGGTACATGGTTTGCGCCAAACGTACCATAGGCTCAGGAATCGTGATGGACGCACCCGAAGGTACTCCTAGGTGATGGGGCTAAAGTGGAATCTCGACTGAGTCCATTTATGGATAGTGCTAATATTGCCACAAAGATAGGTGCACGGTTTGCGCCAAACTTACCATAGGCTCAAGAATAGTTTTGGATGCACCCAATAGAACTCCTAGGTGATGTGGGTCTTGTGGAATTTTGTTTTGGTCCATTTGGAGACAGTGTTTGTGTCAGTGCAAGATAGGTGCATGGTTTGTGCCAAACGTACCATAGGCTCAAAAATCATTTAGGACGCACCCGATGGTATTCCTAGGTGACGAGGCTCAAGTGGATGCTCGTTTCATTCTGTTTGGAGATAGTGCTAATCTTGACCCAAGATAGGTGCATGCTTTGCGTCGAACATATCACAGGCTCAGAAATCATTTTGGACGCACCTGATATAACTACTAAGTGACTTGGGTCATGTGGAATCTCGTTTTGGTCCGTTTGGAGACAATAGTGTCGGTGCAAGATAGGTGCACGGTTTGCGCCAAACGTACCATAAGCTCAGAAACCGTTTTGGGCGCATCCGATGGAACTCCTAGGTGACATCTGTCATGTGGAATTTCGTTTCGATCAATTTGGAGACAGTGTTAGTGTCGGTGCAAGAAAGGTGCGAGGTTTGCACCAACCGTACCATAGGCTCAAAAGTCATTTTGGACGCACTCGATGGTACTCATAGGTGAAGTGGATAATCGTTTCATTCTGTTTGGAGATGGTGCTAATGTTGGCCCAAGATAGGTGCACAGTTTGCGCCAAACGTACCATAGGCTCAGAAATCTTTTTGGACGCACCCGATGGTACTCCTAGGTGACGAGGCTCAAGTGGATGCTCGATTCAGTCTGTTTAGAGATATTGCTAATCTTGACGCAAAATAGGTGCATGATTTGCGCAGAACATACCACAGGCTCATAAATCAATTTGGACGCACCTGACGAAACTGCTAGGTGACGTGGGTCATATGCAATCTCGTTTCGATACGTTTGGAGAGAGTGTTAGTTTCGCTACAAGATAGGTGCATGGTTTGTGCCAAACGTACCATTGGCTCAGAAATCATTTGGATGCACCAGATGGTACTCCTAGGTTACAAGGCTCATGTGGATGCTCATTCCATTCCATTTGGAGATAGTGCTAATCTTGACCCAAGATAGGGGCATGGTTTGCGCCAAACGTACCATAGGCTTAGAAATCATTTTGGATGCCCCCAATGGTACTCGGGGTGACGAGGCTCAACTGGATGCTCGATTCAGTTTGTTAGGAGATATTGCTAATCTTGATGCAAGATAGGTGGTCGATTTGCGCCGAACATACCATAGGCTCAGAAATTATTTTGGGCGCACCCGACGGAACTCCTAGGTGATGTGGGTCATGTGGAATCTCATTTTGGTCCATTAGAGATAGTGTTATTGTCAGTGCAAGATAGGTGCATAGTTTGTGCCAAACATACCATAGGCTCAGAAATCATTTTGGACGCATTCGATGGTACTCCTAAGTGACGAGGCTCCAGTGGAAGCTCAATTTAGTCTGTTTGGAGATAGTGTTAATCTTGACGCAAGGTGGATGCATGGTTTGCGTCGAACGTACTGCAGGCTCAGAAATCATTTTTCATGCACTCGATGGAACTCCTAGGTGACATGGGTCATATGGAATCTCGTTTTGGTCTGTTTGGGATGGCGTTAGTGTTGGTGCAAGATAGGTGCACGGTTTGCGCCATGCATACTATAGGCTCAGAAATCATTTTGGACGCAGCCGATGGTACTCCTAGGTGACGAGGCTCAAGTGGATACTCATTTCATTCCATTTGGAGATGTGCTATTCTCGAAGCAAGGTAGGTGCATATTTTAAGCCAAACATACAATAGGCTCAGAAATCATTTTGGACGCACTCGATGGCAGTCCTAGGTGACGAGGCTCAAGAGATCGCTCGATTCAGTCCGTTTGCAAATCTTGACGCAAAATAGGTGCACGATTTGCGCCGAACGTACCACATGCTTAGAAATCATTTTGGATGCACCCGATGGAACTCCTAGATGACGTGGGTCATGTGGAATCTCATTTTGGTCCATTTGGAGACAATGTTAGTGTCAGTACATGATAGGTGCACGGTTTGAGCCAAACGTACCATAGGCTCTAAAACCATTTTGGACACACCCAATCATACTCCTAGGTGACGAGGCTTAAGTGGAAGCTCGATTCAGTCCGTTTGGAGATAGTGCTAACCTTGCTGCAAGATGAATGCACGGTTTGCGTCAACATACCGCAGGCTTAGAATTCATTGTGGGTGCACCCGATGGAACTCCTAGGTGACGTGGGTCATACAGAATCTCATTTCGGTCCATTTGGAGACAGTGTTAGTGTTGGTGCAAGATAGGTGCATGGTTTACGCCAAATGTACCATAGGCTCAGAAATCGTTTTGGACGCACCCGATGGTCCTCCTAGGTGATGAGACTCAAGTGGATGCTCATTTCATTCCGTTTGAAGATAGTGCTAATCTTGACGCAAGATAGGTGTACGATTTGCACAGTACATACCATAGGCTCAGAAATCATTTTGGACGCACCTGATGCAACTCCTTGGTGACATGGGTCCGGTGGAATCTCATTTTGGTCCATTTGGAGAGTTAGTGTCGATGCAAGATAGGTGCACGGTTTGCGCCAAGTGGATGCTCATTTTGGTCATAGTTGATGGTACACCTAGGTGACGAGGCTCAAGTGGATGCTTATTTCATTCCGTTTGGAGATACTGCAAATCTTGAAGCAAGGTAGGTGCATAGTTTGCGCTAAGCGTACCATAGGCTGAGAAATCGTTTTTGACGCACCCTATGGCACTCCTAATTGACGAGGCTCAAGTGGAAGCTCGATTCAACCTATTTGGAGATAGTGCTAATCTTGATGCAAGATTTTTGCTAATCTTGATGCAAGATTGGTGCTAATCTTGATGCAAACATACCATAGGCTTAGAAATCGTTTTGGATGCACCTAATGATACTCCTAGGTAATAAGGCTCAAGTGGAAGCTTGATTCAGTCCGTTTGGAGATAGTGCTAATCTTGTCGCAAGATGGATGCACGATTTGCGTCGAACTTGCCATAGGCTCAAAAATCATTTTAGACGCACCCGATCGAACTCCAATGTGACGTGGGTAATATCGAATCTCGTTTCGGTCCGTTTGGAGACAGTGTTAGTGTTGGTGTAAGATAGCTGCACGGTTTGCGCCAAACGTACCATAGGCTCAGAAATCATTTTAGATGCACATGAAGGTACTCCTAGGTGACGAGGCTCAAGTGGATGCTCATTTTATTTTGTTTAGAGATAGTGCTAATCTTGAAGCAAGGTAGGTGTACGGTTTGCGCCAAATGAACCACAAGCTTAGAAATTATTTTGGACGTGCCCGATGGGACTCCTAGGTGACAGTGTTAGTGTTGGTGAAAGATAAGTGCATGTTTTGCGCTAAACTTACCATAGGCCCAGAAATCACTTTGGACGCACCCAATGGTACACCTAGGTGACGAGGCTCAAGTGGAAGCTTGATTTAGTCTGTTTAGACATAGTGCTAATCCTGACGCAAGGTAGGTGTACAATTTGTGCCGAACGTACCATAGGCTCAGAAATCATTTTGGACGCACCCGATGGAACTCCTAGGTGATGTGGGTTATGTGGAATCTCATTTTGATCCATTTGGAGACAGTGTTAGTGTCACTGCAAGATAGGTGCACGGTTTGCGCCGAACATACCATAGCGTAGAAATCGTTTTGGACGCATCCAATGGTACTCTTAGCTGATGAGGCTCAAGTGGAAGCTCAATTCTGTCCGTTTGGAGATAGTGCTAATCTTGACGCAAGGTGGATGCACAGTTTGTGTCGAACGTACCATAGGATCAGAAATTGTTTTGGACGCACCTGATGGAACTCCTAGGTGACGTGGGTCGTTTGGAATCTCGTTTCGGTCTGTTTGGAAACAGTGTTAGAGTTGTTGCAAGATAGGTGCATGGTTTGCGCCAAATGTACAGTATGCTCAGAAATCATTTTGGACGTACTGGATGGTACTCCTAGCTGACAAGGCTCAAGTGGATGCTCGTTTCATTCCGTTTGGAGATAGTGCTAATCTTGACCAAATAAAGGTGCGCGGTTTGCACCAAACATACCATAGGCTCAGAAATCGTTTTGGACGCACCTAATGGTACTCCTAGGTGATGAGGCTCAAGTGCAAGCTCGATTCAGTCCGTTTGGAGAAAGTACTAATCTTGACACAAGATAGGTGCATGATTTGCGGTGAACGTACCACAGGCTCAAAAATCATTTTGGACGCACCCGATGGAACTCCTAAGTGACGTGGGTCATGTGGAATCTTGTTTTGGTCCATTGGAGACAGTGTTAGTGTCAGTGCAAGATAGTTGCACGGTTTGCGCCAAACATACCATGGGCTCAGAAATCATTTTGGACGGATCTGATAGTACTCCTAGGTGACGAGGCTCAAATGGAAGCTTGATTCAGTCCATTTGGAGATAGAGCTAATCTTGACGCAAGATGGAAGCATGGATTGTGTCAAACATACCATAGGCTCAGAAATCATTTTAGAAGGAATCTCATTTTGGTCCGTTTGGAGACAATGTTATTTATCGGTGTAATATAGGTACACGGTTTGAGCCATGCATACCGAAGGCTAAAAAATCATTTTGGACACAGCCGATGGTGCTCCTAGGTGACGAGGCTCAATTGGATGCTCGTTTCATTCCGTTTGGAGATAGTGCTAATCTCGAAGCAAGGTAGGTGCATGGTTTGCGCCAAATGTACCATAGGCTCAAAAATCATTTTGGACGCACCCAATAGCACTCTTTGGTGAGGAGGGTCAAGTGGAAGCTCCATTCAGTCCATTTGGAGATATTGCTTATCTAGACACAAGATAGGTGCACGACTTGCACCAGACGTACCACAGGCTCAGAAATCGTTTTGGACACACCCGATGAAACTCCTAGGTGACGTGGGTCATGTGGAATCTTGTTTTGGTCCGTTTGGAGACAGTGTTAGTGTCGATGCAAGATAGGTGCACAGTTAGAGCCAAATGTACCATAGGCTCAGAAATCATTTTGGACGCACCCAATGATACTCCTAGGTGACAAGGCTCAAGTGGAAGCTCGATTTAGTCTGTTTGGAGATAGTCCTAATCTTAACGCAAGATCAACGCATGATTTACGCCGAACATACCACAGGCTCCGAAATCATTTTAGACGCACCCGATGGAACTCCTATATGACGTGGGTCGTGTGGAATCTCATTTTGGTCCATTTGGAGATAGTGTTAGTGTCGGTGCAAGATAGGAGCATGGTCTGTGCCAAACGTACCATAGGCTCAGAAATTGTTTTGGATGCATCCGATAGCACTCCTAAGAGATGAGGCTCAAGTGGAATCTCGATTCAGTCCGTTTGGAGATAGTGCTAATCCTGATGCAAGATAGGTGCACGATTTGCGATGAACATACCACAGGCTCAGAAATCATTTTGGACGCATCCGATGGAACTCCTAGGTGACGTGGGTCATGTGGAATCTCGTTTTAGTCCATTTGGACACAGTGTTAGTGTCAGTGCAAGATAGGTGCACGGTTTGCGCCAAACATACCATAGGCTCAGAAATTATTTTGGATGCATCTAATGGTACTCCTAGGTGACGAGGCTCAAGTCGAAGGTCGATTCAATCCGTTTGGAGATAGTGCTAATCTAGACGCAAGATGGATGCACGGTTTGCATTGAATGTACTGCAGGCTCAGAAATCATTTTGGATGCATTCGATGGAACTCCTAGGTGACGTGGGTGATGTGGAATCTCGTTTCGGTCCGTTTGGAGACAGTGTTAGTGTCGGTGTAAGATAGGTGCATGGTTTGCGCTAAACGCACCATAGTCCAAAAAATCAATTTGGACGCACTCGATGGTACTGCAAGGTGATGAGGCTGAATTGGAAGCTCGATTCAGTCTGGCTGTTTATAGTGCTAATCTTGATGCAAGATAGCTGAACAGTTTGCGCTGATAGTACCACAGGCTCAAAAATCATTTTGGACGCACTTGATGGAACTCCTAGGTGATGTGGGTCATGTGGAATCTCATTTCGGTCCGTTTAGAGACCGTGTTAGTGTCAGTGCAAGATAGGTGCACGGTTCGCACCAAATGTACCATAGGCTTAGAAATCATTTTGGACGCACCCAACGATACTCCTAGGTGACGAGGCTCAAGTCGAAGCTCGATTCAGTCCATTAGGAGATAGTGCTAATCTTGATGCAAGATAGGTGCACGGTTTGTGCCAAACGTACCATAGGCACAGAAAGCATTTTGGACGCTCCTGATAGAACTCCTTAGTGACATGGGTCATGTGGAATCCCATTTTGGTCTATTTGGTTACAGTGTTAGTGTAGGTGCAAGATAGGTGCATGGTTTGCGCCAAACATACTATAGGCTCAGAAATTGTTTTGGATGCACCCGATGGTACTCCTAGGTGATGAGGCTCAAGTGAATGCTCGTTTCGGTCTGTTTGTTAATCTTGATGCAAGATAGGTGCCTGGTTTGCGCTGAGCATGCAACAGACTCCAAAATCATTTCAGTCGCACCCGATGAAAATCCGAAGTGACATGGGTCATGTGGAATCTTGTTCTGGTCTGTTTGTAGATAGTGTTAGTGTCGGTGCAAGTTAGGTGTATAGTATGCACCAAATGTACCGTAGGCTCAGAAATCACTTTGGATGGACCTGATGGTAGTCCTAGGTGATGTGGCTCAAGTGGAAGCTCGACTTAGTCCGTTTGAAGATAGTGCTAATCTTGATGTAAGATAGGTGAACGTTTGATTTGGACGCACTCGATGGTACTGCAAGTGGAAGCTTGATTCAGTCCGTTTGAAGATTGTGCTAATCTTGATGCAAGATAGCTGCACAGTTTGCGCTGAACGTTCCACAGGCTCAGAAATCATTTTGGACGCACTCGATGGAACTAATAGGTGATGTGGGACATGTGGAATCACGTTTTGGTCCGTTTGAAGATGGTGTTAGTATCAGTGCAAGATAGGTGCACGGTTTGCACCAAACGCTCCATAGGCCCAAAAATAGATTTGGACGCATTCGATGGTACTCCTAGGTGATGAGGCTGAATTAGAAGCTCGATTCAGTTTGTCTTTTGATAGTGTTAATCTTGACGCAAGATAGGTGAACGTTTTGTGCCAAAAGTACCACAAGCTCAAAAATCATTTTGGACGCACCCGATGGAACTCCTAGGTGACATGGGTCATGTGGAATCTTGTTTAGGTCCGTTTTGAGACAGTGTTAGTGTTGGTGCAAGATAGGTGCACGGTTTGCGCCAAACGTAGCATAGGCTCATAAATCGTTTTGGACACACCGGATGGTACTCCAAGGTGATGAGGCTCAAGTGGAAGCATGATTAAGTCCGTTAGGAGACAGTGCTAATCTTGATGCAAGATAGGTGCACGGTTTGCGCTAAACGTACCACAGACATAGAAATCATTTTGGACACACCCGATGGCACTCCTAGGTGACGAGGGTCAAGTGGAAGCTTGATTCAGTCCGTTTGGAGATATTGCTTATCTTGACACAAGATCGGTGCATGATTTGCACCGAACGTACCACTGGCTCAGAAATAGTTTTGGACGCACCCGATGGAACTCCTAGTTGACATGGGTCTTGTGGAATCTCATTTCGGTCCATTTAGAGATAGTGTTAGTGTCGGTGCAAGATAGGTGCACGGTTTGCGCCAAATGTACCATAGGCTCAAAAATCATTTTGGACGCACCCAATGATACCCCTAGGTGACGAGGCTCAAGTGGAAGCTCAATTCAGTCTGTTTGGAGATAGTGCTAATCTTGACGCAAGATTGGTGCATGATTTGCGCCGAGCAAACCACAGGCTCAGAAATCATTTTGGACGCATCTGATGGAAGTCCTAGGTGACGTGGGTCATGTGGAATCTCGTTTCGGTCCATTTGAGATAGTGTTAGTGTCGGTGCAATATAGGAGCACGGTTTGCGCCAAACGTACCATAGACTCAGAAATTGTTTTGGACGCACCCAATGGCACTCCTAGGTGATGAGGCTGAAGTGGAAGCTCGATTCACTCTGTTTGGAGATAGTGCTAATCCTGATGCAAGATAGGTGCACGATTTGCGCCGAACGTACCACAGGCTCAAAAATCATTTTGGACGCATCCGATGGAAGTCCTAGGTGACGTGGGTCATGTGGAATCTTGTTTGGGTCCGTTTAGAGAGTGTTAGTGTAAGTGTTAGATAGGTGCACGGTTTGTGCCAAATGTACCATAGACTCAGAAATCGTTTTGGATGCACCCGATGGTACTCCAAGCTGTTGAGGCTCAAGTGAATGCTCGTTTCGGTCCATTTGGAGATAGTGCTAATCTTGACGCAAGATAGGTGCACAGTTTGCGCCAAACGTACGATGGGCTCAAAAATTGTTTATGATGTACCTGATGGTACTCCTAGGTGATGAGGCTCAAGTTGAACCTCGATTTAGTCTGTTTGTAGATAGCGCTAATCTTGATGCAAGATAGGTCAGATTGTACCAAACGTACCACAGGCTCAGAAATCATTTTGAACACAGCTAATGAAACTCCTATGTGATGTGCATCATGTGGACTCTCATTTTGGTCCATTTGGATACAATGTTAGTGTCGGTGCAAGATGGGCGCATGGTTTGTGCCAAACGAATCATAGGCTCAGAAATCATTTTGGACGCACGTAATGGTACTCCTAGGTGACGAGGCTGATGCGGATGCTCGTTTCATTCAGTTTGGAGATGGTGCTAATCTTGACGCAAGATAGGTGCACGGTTTATGCCAAACATACCATAGTCTCAGAGAATAATTTTGGACGCATCTGATGGTACTCCTAGGAGATGAGACTGAAGTGGAGGCTCGATTCAGTCCGTTTGGAGATGGTGCCAATCTTGACGCAAGATAGGTGCATGGTTTGCACTGAACGTACCACAAGCTCAAAAAATCATTTTGGACGCACCCGATGGAACTCCTAGGTGACGTGGGTCAAGTGGAATCACATTTCGATCTATTTGCAGATAGTGTTAGTGTCGGTACAAGATAGGTGCATGGTTTGTGCCAAACATACATAGGCTCAGAAATCGTTTTTGATGCACCCGATAGTACTCCTAGCAAACGAGGCTCAACTAGATGCTCGTTTCGGTCTATTTAGAGATAATGCTAATCTTGAAGCAAGATGGGTGCACGGTTTCCGCCAAACGTAACGTTGGCTCAGAAATCATTTTGGACGCACCTGATGGTACTCCTAGGTGATGAAGCTCAAGTGGAAGCTCGATTCAGTCCGTTTGGAGATAGTGCTAATCTTGACGCAAGATAGGTGTGCACCGAATGTACCATAGGCACATAAATCATTTTGGACGCACCCGATGGAACTCCTTGCTTGACGTGGGTCATGTGGAATCTCGTTTTGGTCCGTTTGGAGACAGTATTAGTGTCGGTGCAAGATAGGTGCACAGTTTGAGCCAAATGTACCATAGGCTCAGAAATTATTTTGGACGTAGCCGAAGGTACTCCAAGGTGACAAGGCTCAAGTGAATGCTTGTTTCATTCCATTTGGAGATAGTGCTAATCTTGACCCAAGATAGGTGCACGCTTTGCGCCAAACGTACCATAGGCTTACAAATCATTTTGGACGCACCCGATGAAACTCCTAGATAATGAGGCTCAAGTGGAAGCTCGATTCTGTCTGTTTGGAGATAGTGCTAAGCTTGACGCAATTTAGGTGCCCGATTTGCGCCGAATGTACCATAGGCTTAGAAATCATTTTGGACGGACCCAATGGAACTGCTTGGTGACGTGGGTCATGTGGAATCTCATTTTGGTCTATTTGGAGACAGTCTTAGTGCCGGTGCAAGATATGTGCATGGTTTGCGCCAAACGTACCATAGGATCATAATCGTTTTGGACGCCGCTGATGGTACTCCTAGGTGATGAGGCTCAAGTGCAAGCTCGATTTAGTCTGTTTAGGGATAGTGCTAATCTTTAATCAAGATGGATGCACGGTTTGCGATGAACATACCACAGGCTCAGAAATTGTTTTGGACGCACCTGATGGAACTCCTAGTTGACGTCGGTCATGTGGAATCTCATTTAGGAACGTTTGGAGACAATTTGTATCAATGAAAGATAGGTGTGTGGTTTGCGCCAAACGTACATAGGCTCAGAATCATTTTGATGCCCCCGATGGTACTCCTAGGTGACAAGGCTCAAGTGAAAGCTCGATTCAGTTTGTTTAGAGATAGTGCTAATCTTGATGCAAGATGGATGCACAGTTTGCGCCGAATGTAACACAGGCTCAAAAATTGTTTTGGATGCACCCGATGGAACTCTTAGGTGACGTGGGTCATTTGGACTCTCGTTTTGGACCGTTTGGAGACATTGTTAGTGTCAACGCAAGATAGGTGCACGGTTTGCGCCAAACATACCATAGTCTCAGAAATCATTTAAGGCACACCCGATGGTACTCCTACACGACGCTCAAGTGGAAGGTCGATTCAGTCTGTTTGGAGATAGTTCTAATCTTGATGCAAGATATGTGCATGCTTTGCGCCGAATGTACAATAGGATCAGAAATCGTTTTGGACGCACCCGACGGAACTCCTTGTTGATGGGAGTCATGTGGAATCTCGTTTCGGTCTGTTTGTTGACAATGTTAGTGTCAGTGTAAGATAGGTGCACGGTTTGTGCCAAACGACCATAGGCTCATAAATCATTTTGGATGCACCTGATGGTACTCATAGGTGATGAAGCTTAAGTGGAAGCTCAATTCAGTCCATTTAGAGATAATGCTAATCTTGCCGCAAAGATAGATGCACGGTTTGCGCCGAACGTACCATATTCTCAGGAATAGTTTTGGATGCACCCAATAGAACTCCTAGGAGACATGGGTCATGTGGAATTTTGTTTCGGTCCGTTTGGAGACAATGTTAGTGTCAGTGCAAGATAGGTGCATGGTTTGTACCAAACATACCATAGGCTCAAAAATCATTTAGGACGCACCCGATGATATTCCTAGGTGATGAGGCTCAAGTGGATGCTTGTTTCATTCCATTTGGAGATAGTGCGAATCTTGACCCAGATAGGGGCACAGTTTGCGCCAAACATACCATAGGCTCATAAATCATTTTGGACTCACCCAATGGTACTCCTAGGTGATGGGGCTCAAGTGGATGCTCGATTTAGTTTGTTTGGAGATATTGCTAATCTTGACGCAAGATAGGTGGATGATTTGCGTCGAACGTACCACAGGCTCAGAAATCATTTTGGACGCACCCAATGATACTCCTAGGTGACGAGGGTCAAGTGGAAGCTCGATTCAGTCTGTTTGGAGATAGTGCTAATCTTGACGCAAGATGGATGCACGGTTTGCATCGAACGTACCGTGGGCTCAGAAATTGTTTTGGACGCACCCGATGGAACTCCTAGGTGACATGGGTCATAGGGAATCTCGTTTTGGTCCATTTAGGATGGTGTTAGTGTCGGTACAAGATAGGTGCATGGTTTGCGCCATGCGTACCATAGGCTCAGAAATCATTTTTGATGTAGCCGATGGTACTCCAAGGTGACGAGGCTCAAGTGGAAGCTCGATTCAGTCCATTTGGAGATAGTGCTAACCTTGCTGCAAGATGACTGCACGGTTTGCGTCAACATACCGCAGGCTTAGAATTCATTTTGGGTGCACCCGATGGAACTCCTAGGTGACGTGGGTCATATAGAATCTCGTTTCGGTTCATTTGGAGACAGTGTTAGTGTTGGTGCAAGATAGGTCCACGGTTTACGCTAAATGTACCATAGGCTCAGAAATCGTTTTGGACGCACCCGATGGTCCTCCTAGGTGACGAGGCTCAAGTGGATGCTCATTTCATTCCGTTTGGAGATAGTGCTAATCTTGAAGCAAGGTTTGTGCCAAACGTACCACAGGCTCAAAAATCATTTTGGACGCACCTGATGGCACTCCTTGGTGATGAGACAGAAGTGGAAGCTCGATTCAGTCTGTTTGGAGATAGTGCTAATCTTGACGCAAGATAGGTGTACGATTTGCACCGTACATACCACAGGCTCAGAAATCATTTTGGACGGACCTGATGGAACTCCTTGGTGACATGGGTCCTGTGGAATCTGATTTTGGTCCATTTGGAGAGTTAGGGTCGATGCAAGATAGGTGCACGGTTTGCACCAAGTGGATGCTCATTTTGGACGTAGTTGATGGTACACCTAGGTGACGAGGCTCAAGTGGATGCTCATTTCATTCCGTTTGGAGATATTGTAAGTCTCGAAGCAAGGTAGGTGCATAGTTTGCGCTAAACGTACCATAGGCTGAGAAATCGTTTTTGATGCACCCTATGGCACTCCTAATTGACGAGGCTCAAGTGGAAGCTCAATTCAGCCTATTCGGAGATAATGCTAATCTTGACGCAAGATAGGTGCACGATTTGCACCGAACGTACTACAGGATCAGAAACTGTTTTGGATGCACCCGATGGAACTCCTAGGTGATGAGGCTCAAGTGGATGCTCGATTTAGTTTGTTTGGAGATATTGCTAATCTTGACGCAAGATAGGTGCACGATTTGTGCCGAACGTACCACGGGCCGGTTTGCGCCACGCGTACCATAGGCTCAGAAATCATTTTGGACGCAGCCGATGGTACCCCTAGGTGACGAGGCTCAAGTGGATGCTCGTTTCTTTCCATTTGGAGAAAGTGCTAATCTAGATGCAAGGTAGGTGCACGATTTGCGCCGAACGTACCACAGGCTCAGAAATGAGTTTGGACGCAGCCGACGGAACTCCTAGGTGACATGGGTCATATGGAATCTCTTTTCGGCACGTTTGGAGACAGTGTTAGTGTCGGTGCAAGATAGGTGCATGGTTTGCGCAAAACGTACCATAGGCTCAGAAATCATTTTGGACGCACCCGATGGCTCCTAGGTGACGAGGCTCAAGTGGATGCTCATTTCATTCCGTTTGGAGATAGTCTAATCTTGACTCAAGATAGGTGCACGATTTGCGCCGAACGTACCACAGGCTCAGAAATCATTTTGGGTGCACCTGATGCAACTCCTAGGTGACGAGGCTCAAGTGGATGCTCAATTTAGTCTATTTGCAGATATTGCAAATCTTGACGCAAGATAGGTGCACGATTTACGCCGAACGTACCACCGGCTCAGAAATCAATTTGGACGCACCAGACAAAACTCCTTGGTGACGTGGGTCATATGGAATCTCATTTCGGTATGTTTGGAGACAGTGTTTGTGTCGTTGCAAGATAGGTGCGTGGTTTGTGCAAAACGTACCATAGGCTCAGAAATCGTTTTGGACGCACCCGATGGCTCCTAGGTGACGAGGCTCAAGTGGATGCTCGTTTCATTTCATTTGGAGATAGTGCTAAACTTGACGCAAGATGGGTGCACAGTTTCCGCCAAACGTACCATAGGCACAGAAATCGTTTTAGACGCACCCGATGGTACTCCTAGGTGACGAGGCTCAAGTGGAAGCTCGATTCAGTCTGTTTGGAGATAGTGCTAATCTTGATGCAAGATAGGTGCACGCTTTGTGCCGAACGTACCACAGGCTAAGAAATCATTTTGGACACACCTGATGGAACTCCTAGATGACGTGGGTCATTTGGAATCTCGTTTCGGTCCGTTTGGAGACAGTGTTAGTGTCGGTGCAAGATAGGTGCATGGTTTGCGCCAAACGTACCATAGGCATATAGTCATTTTGGATGCACCCGAGGGTACTCGTAGGTGACGAGGTTCAATTGGGAACTCGATTCAGTCCGTTTCAAGATAGTGCTAATCTTGTCGCATGATAGGTGCTCGGTTTGCGCCGAATGTACCATATGCTTAGAAATTGTTTTCAACGCACCCGATGGAACTCCTTGGTGACGTGGGTCATGTGGAATTTTGTTTCGATCCATTTGGTTATAGTGTTAGTGTAGGTGCAAGATAGGTACATGGTTTGCGCCAAACGTACCATAGGCTCAAGAATCGTGATGGACGCACCCGAAGGTACTCCTAGGTGATGGGGCTTAAGTGGAATCTCGACTGAGTCTGTTTATGGATAGTGCTAATCTTGCCGCAAAGATAGGTGCACGGTTTGCGCCGAACTTACCATAGGCTCAGGAATAGTTTTGGATGCACCCAATAGAACTCCTAGGTGACGTGGGTCTTGTGGAATTTTGTTTTGGTCCGTTTGGAGACAGTGTTAGTGTCAGTGCAAGATAGGTGCATGGTTTGTGCCAAACATACCATGGCCTCAGAAATCATTTTGGACGCACCCGATGGTACTCCTAGGTGACGAGGCTAAAGTGGAAACTCGATTCAGTCTGTTTGGAGATAGTGCTAATCTTGACGCTAAATACGTGCACGGTTTGCGCCGAACGTACCATAGGCTCTGAAATCATTTTTGATGCACCGGATGGAACTTCTAGATGATGCGGATCATGTGGAATCTTATTTCGGTCTGTTTGGAGACAGTGTTAGTGTCCGTGCAAGATCGGTGCATGGTTTGCCCCAAACGTACCATAGGCACAAAAATCGTTTTGGACGCACCAGATGGCACTCCTAGGTTTGAGGCTCAAGTGGAAGCTCATTTTAGTTCATTTGGAGACAGTGCTAATCCTAATGCAAGATATGTGCACGGTTTGGGCCAAACGTACTATGGCCTCATAAACAATTTTCGACGCACCGGATGGAACTCCTAGGGACGTGGGTCATGTGGAATCTCGTTTCGGTCCATTTGGAGACAGTGTTAGTGTCAGTGCAAGATAGGTGAATGCTTTGGGCCAAATATACCATAGGCTCAGAAATCATTTTGGACGCACCCGATGGGAGTCCTAGGTTGTGAGGCTCAAGTGGAAGCTCATTTTAGTCCATTTCGAGATAGTGCTGATCTTGACGCAAGATAGGTGCACGGTTTGCGCTGAATGTACCATTAGCTCAGAAATCGTTTTGGACACACCAGATGCAACTCCTAGGTGACGTGGGTCATGTGGAATCTCGTTCGGTCTGTTTTGAGACAGAGTAAGTGTCGGCGCAAGATTGGTGCATAGGTTGTGCCAAACATAACATAGCCTTAGAAATCATTTTGGACACACCCAATGGTACTCCTAGGTGATGAGGCTCAAGTGGAAGCTTGATTCAGTCCGTTTGGAGATAGTGCTAATCTTGATGCAAGATAGGTGCATAGTTTGCACCGAACGTACCACAGGCTCAAAAATCGTTTTGGACGCACCCGATGGAACTCCAAGATGACATGGATCTTATGGAGTCTCATTTCGGTCCATTTGGAGACAGTGTTAGTGTCGGTGCAAGATAGGTAAACGGTTTGTGCCAAACGTACCATAGGCACATAAATCATTTTGGACGCTCCAGATGGCACTCCTAGGTTTGAGGCTCAAATGGAAGCTCATTTCAGTCCGTTTAGTTATGGTGCTAATCGTGACCCAAGATAGGTGCACGGTTTGGGCTGAAAAGTCCATAGGCTTGGAAATCATTTTAGATGCATCGGATTGAACTCCTGATGTGGGTCATGTCAAATATCGTTTTCGTCCGTTTGGAGACAGTGTTTGTGTCGGTGCAAGGTAGATGCACGGTTTGTGCCAAACATATTACAAGCTCAGAAGTCATTTTGGACGCACTCGATGGCACTCCTAGGTTGCGAGGCTCTAGTGGAAGCTCATTTCAGTCCATTTGGAGATAGTGCTAATCTTGACGTAAGATAGATGCACGGTTTGGGCCAAATGTATCATGGCCTCATAAACCATTTTGGACCTAGCGGAAGGAACTCCTAGGTGACGTGGGTCTTCTGGATTCTCGTTTTGGTTCGTTTAGAGCTAATGTTAGTGTCTGTGCAAGATAGCTGAATGGTTTGAGCCAAACGTACCATAAGCTTAGAAATCGTTTTGGACACACTCGATGGCACACCTAGGTTGCGAGGCTCAAGTGGAAGCTCATTTTAGTACGTTTGGAGATAGTGCTAATCTTAACTCAAGATAGGTGCACGGTTGGGGCCAAACGTACCATGGCCTCGAAAACCATTCTGGACGCACTGCATGGAACTCCTAGGGACGTGGGTCATGTGGAATCTAGTTTCGGTCCATTTGGAGATAGTGTTAGTGTCAGTGCAAGATATGTGAATGGTTTGCGCCAAATGTACCATATGCTCAGAAATCATTTTGGACGCACCCGATGGCACTCCTAAGTTGCGAGGCTCAAGTGGAAGCTTATTTCAGTCCGCTTGGACACACTAGATGGAACTCCTAGGGACGTGGGTCATGTGGAATCTCATTTCGGTCCGTTTGGAGATATTGTTAGTGTCAGTGCAAGATAGGTGAATGCTATGCACCAAACGTACCACACGCTCAGAAATCGTTTTGGATGCACCCGATGGCACTCCTGGCTTGTGAGGCTCAAGTGGAAGCTCATTTCAGTTCGTTTTGAGATAGTGCTGATCTTGATGCAAGATAGGTGCACGATTTGCGCCGAATGTACCATTGGCTCGAAAATTGATTTGGACACGCCGGATGCAACTCCTAGGTGACGTGGCTCATGTGGAACCTCGTTCGGTCTGTTTGGAGATAGTGTAAGTGTCAGTGCAAGATAGGTGCACAGATTGTGCCAATCATAACATAGCCTCAAAAGTCATTTTGGATGCACCCGATGGTACTTCTAGGTGATGAGGCTCAAGTGGAAGCTTGATGTAGTCCGCATGGAGATAGTGCTAATCTTGATGTAAGATTGGTGCACGGTTTGCCCGAAACGTACCAGAGGCTCAGAAATTGCTCTGGATGCACCCGTTGGAACACCTAGGTGATGTGGGTCATGTGGAGTCTCGTTTTGGTCTGTTTGGAGACTATGTTAGTGTCCGTGCAAGATAGGTGCACGGTTTGCACCAAACGTACCATAGGCACAGAAATTATCTTGGACGCACCTAATGGCACTCCTAGGTTCGAGGCTCAAGTGGAAGCTCATTTCAGTCCATTTGGAGATAGTGCCAATCTTGACATAAGATAGGTGCACGGTTTGGGCCAAACGTATCCTGGCCTCAGAAACCATTTTGGACCTAGCGGAAGGAACTCCTAGGTGACGTGGGTCTTCTGGATTCTCGTTTTGGTTTGTTTAGAGCTAGTGTTATTGTCGGTGCAAGATGGCTGAATGGTTTGAGCCAAACGTACCGTAAGCTTAGAAATCGTTTTGGACACACTCGATGGCACTCCTAGGTTGCAAGGCTCAAGTGGAAGCTCATTTCAGTACGTTTGGAGATAGTGCTAATCTAAACTCAAGATAGGTGCACCGTTGGGGCCAAACGTACCATGGCCTCGGACACCATTCTGGACGCACTGGATGGAACTCCTAGGGACGTGGGTCATGTGGAATCCGGTTTCGGTCCATTTAGAGATAGTGTTAGTGTCAGTGCAAGATATGTGAATGCTTTGCGCCAAACGTACCATAAGCATAGAAATCCTTTTGGACGCACCCGAAGGCACTCCTAGGTTGTGAGGCTCAAGTGGAAGCTCATTTCAGTCTGTTTCGCGATAGTGCTGATCTTGATGCAAGATAGGTGCATAGTTTGCGCCGAATGTATTATTGGCTTGAAAATTATTTTGGACACACTAGATCCAAGTCTTAGGTCATGTGGGCCATGTGGAATCTTGCTCGGTCTGTTTGGAGACAATGTAAGCGTCAGTGCAAGAAAGGTGCACAGTTTGTGCCAATCATAATATAGCCTCAGAAATCATTTTGGACGCGCTCGATGGTACTCCTAGGTGACGAGGCTCAAGTGGAAGCTTGATTCAGTCCGTTTGGAGATAGTGCTAACCATGACGCAAGGTAGGTGAACGGTTTGTGCCGAATGTACCACAGGCTCAGAAATCATTTTGGACGCATTTGATGGAACACCTAGATGACGTGGATCATGTGGAATCTCGTTTCGGTCCGTTTGGTGACAGTCTTAGTGTCAGTGCAAGATGGGTGAATGCTTTGCGCCTAACATACCATAAGCTCAGAAATCGTTTTGGATGCACCCGATGGCACTCCTAGGTTGTGAGGCTCAAGTGGAAGATCATTTCAGTTCGTTTTGAGATAGTGCTGATCTTGATGGAAGATAGGTGCACGATTTGCGCCTGACGTACCATTGGCTCAAAAATCAAATTGGACGTGTCGAATGCAACTCCTAGGTGACGTGGCTCATGTGGAACCTCGTTTGGTCTGTTTTGAGATAGTGTAAGTGTCAGTGCAAGATAGGTGCATAGATTGTGCAAATCATAACATAGCCTCAAAAGTCATTTTGGATGCACCCGATGGTACTTCTAGGTGACGAGGCTCAAGTGGAAGCTTGATGTAGTCCGCATGGAGATAGTGCTATTCTTGATGTAAGATTGGTTCACGGTTTGCGTGAAACGTACCACAGGCTCAGAAATTGCTCTAGATGCACCCGATGGAACTCCTAGGTGACGTGGGTCATGTGCAGTCTCGTTTTGGTCTATTTGGAGACTATGTTAGTGTCCGTGCAAGTTAGGTGCACGGTTTGCACCAAACGTACCATAGGCACATAAATTATTTTGGATGCAACTAATGGCACTCCTAGGTTCGAGGCTCAAGTGGAAGCTCATTTCAGTCCATTTGGAGATAGTGCTAATCTTGACGTAAGATAGGTGCACGGTTTGGGCCAAACGTATCATGGCCTCAGAAACCATTTTGGACCTAGCGGAAGGAACTCCTAGCTGACGTGGGTCTTCTGGATTCTCGTTTTGGTTCGTTTAGAGCTAGTGTTAGTGTCGGTGCGAGATAGCTGAATGGTTTGAGCCAAACGTACCATAAGCTTAGAAATCATTTTGGACACACTCGATGGCACTCCTAGGTTGCAAGGCTCAAGTGGAAGCTCATTTCAGTACGTTTGGAGATAGTGCTAATCTTAACTTAAGATAGGTGCACCATTGGGGCCAAACGTACCATGGCCTCGGACACCATTCTGGACGCACTGGATGAAACTCCTAGGGACGTGGGTCATGTGGAATCCGGTTTCGGTCCATTTAGAGATAGTGTTAGTGTCAGTGCAAGATATGTGAATGCTTTGCGCCAAACGTACCATAAGCATAGAAATCCTTTTGGACGCACCCGAAGGCACTCCTAGGTTGTGAGGCTCAAGTGGAAGCTCATTTCAGTCTGTTTCGGGATAGTGCTGATCTTGATGCAAGATAGGTGCATAGTTTGCGCCGAATGTATTATTGCTTGAAAATTATTTTGGACGCACTAGATCCAAGTCTTAGGTCATGTGGGCCATGTGGAATCTTGCTCGGTCTGTTTGGAGACAATGTAAGCGTCAGTGCAAGAAAGGTGCACAGTTTGTGCCAATCATAATATAGCCTCAGAAATCATTTTGGACGCGCTCGATTGTACTCCTAGGTGACGAGGCTCAAGTGGAAGCTTGATTCAGTCCGTTTGGAGATAGTGCTAACCATGACGCAAGGTAGGTGAACGGTTTGTGCCGAATGTACCACAGGCTCAGAAATCATTTTGGACGCATTTGATGGAACACCTAGATGACGTGGATCATGTGGAATCTCGTTTCGGTCCGTTTGGTGACAGTCTTAGTGTCAGTGCAAGATGGGTGAATGCTTTGCGCCTAACATACCATAAGCTCAGAAATCGTTTTGGATGCACCCGATAGCACTCCTAGGTTGAGGCTCAAGTGGAAGCTCATTTCAGTTCGTTTTGAGATAGTGCTGATCTTGATGGAAGATAGGTGCACGATTTACGCCTGACGTACCATTGGCTCAAAAATCAAATTGGACGTGTCGAATGCAACTCCTAGGTGACGTGGCTCATGTGGAACCTCGTTCGGTCTGTTTTGAGATAGTGTAAGTGTCAGTGCAAGATAGGTGCACAGATTGTGCAAATCATAACATAGCCTCAAAAGTCGTTTTGGATGCACCCGATGGTACTTCTAGGTGACGAGGCTCAAGTGGAATCTTGATGTAGTCCGCATGGAGATAGTGCTATTCTTGATGTAAGATTGGTTCACGGTTTGCGTGAAACGTACCACAGGCTCAGAAATTGCTCTGGATGCACCCGATAGAACTCCTAGGTGACGTGGGTCATGTGGAGTCTCGTTTTGGTCTGTTTGGAGACTATGTTAGTGTCCGTGCAAGTTAGGTGCACGGTTTGCACCAAACGTACCATAGTCACAGAAATTATTTTGGATGCAACTAATGGCACTCCTAGGTTCGAGGCTCAAGTGGAAGCTCATTTCAGTCCATTTGGAGATATTGCTAATCTTGACGTAAGATAGGTGCACGGTTTGGGCCAAACGTATCATGGCCTCAGAAACCATTTTGGACCTAGCGGAAGGAACTCCTAGCTGACGTGGGTCTTCTGGATTCTCGTTTTGGTTCGTTTAGAGCTAGTGTTAGTGTCGGTGCAAGATAGCTGAATGGTTTGAGCCAAACGTACCATAAGCTTAGAAATCATTTTGGACACACTCGATGGCACTCCTAGGTTGCAAGGCTCAAGTGGAAGCTCATTTCAGTACGTTTGGAGATAGTGCTAAACTTAACTCAAGATAGGTGCACGGTTGGGGCCAAACGTACCATGGCCTCAGAAACCATTATGGACGCACTAGATGAACTCCTAGGGACGTGGGTCATGTGGAATCCCGTTTCAGTCCATTTGGAGATAGTGTTAGTGTCAGTGTAAGATATGTGAATGCTTTGCGCCAAACGTACCATAAGCTTAGAAATCGTTTTGGACGCCCCCGAAGGCACTCCTAGGTTGTGAGGCTCAAGTGGAAGCTCATTTCAGTCCGTTTTGGGATAGTGCTGATCTTGATGCAAGATAGGTGCATAGTTTGCACCGAATGTATTATTGGCTTGAAAATTATTTTGGACGCACTGGATCCAAGTCTTAGGTGATGTGGGCCATGTGGAATCTTGCTCGGTCTATTTGGAGACAAAGTAAGCGTCAGTGCAAGATAGGTGCATAGTTTGTGCCAATCATAACATAGCCTTAGAAATCGTTTTGGACACGCTTGATGGTACTCCTAGGTAACGAGGCTCAAGTGGAAGCTTGATTCAGTTCGTTTGGAGATAGTGCTAACCTTGACGCAAGGTAGGTGAACGGTTTGTGCCGAACGTACCACAGGCTCAGAAATCATTTTGGACGCACCCGATGGAACACCTAGATGACGTGGATCATGTGGAATCTCATTTCGGTCCGTTTGGTGACAGTCTTAGTGTCAGTGCAAGATGGGTGAATGGTTTGTGCCTAACATACCATAAGCTTAGAAATCATTTTGGACGCACCCGATGGCACTCCTAGGTTGTGAGGCTCAAGTGGAAGCTCATTTCAGTTCGTTTTGAGATAGTGCTGTTCTTGATGCAAGATAGGTGCACGATTTGTGCCGGACGTACCATTGGCTCGAAAATCGATTTGGACGTGCCGGATGCAACTCCTAGGTGACGTGGCTCATGTGGAACCTCGTTCGGTCTATTTCGATATAGTGTAAGTGTCAGTGCAAGATAGGTGCACAGATTGTGCCAATCATAACATAGCCTCAAAAGTCGTTTTTGATGCACCCGATGGTACTTCTAGGTGACGAGGCTCGTGTGGAAGCTTGATGTAGTCCGCACGGAGATAGTGCTAATCTTGACATAAGATTGGTGCACAGTTTGTGCGAAATGTACCACAGGCTCAGAAATTACTTTGGATGCACCCGATGGAACTCCTAGTTGACGTGGGTCATGTGGAGTCTCGTTTTGGTCTGTTTGGAGACTATGTTAGTGTCCGTGCAAGATAGGTGCATGGTTTGCACCAAACGTACCATAGGCACAGAAATTATTTTGGACGCAACTAATGGCACTCCTAGGTTCTTGGATCAAGTGGAAGCTCATTTCAGTCCATTTGGAGATAGTGCTAATCTTGACGTAAGATAGGTGCTCGGTTTGGGCCAAACGTATTATGGCCTCAGAAACCATTTTGGACCTAGCGGATGGAACTCCTAGGTGATGTGGGTCTTCTGGATTCTCGTTTTGGTTCGTTTAGAGATAGTGTTAGTGTCGGTGCAAGATAGCTGAATGGTTTGAGCCAAACATACCATAAGCTTAGAAATCGTTTTGGACACACTCGATGGCACTCCTAGGTTGCGAGGCTCAAGTGGAAGCTCATTTGAGTACGTTTGGAGATAGTGCTAATCTTAACTCAAGATAGGTGCACGGTTGGGGCCAAACGTACCATGGCCTCGGAAACCATTCTGGAGGCACTGGATGGAACTCCTAGGGACGTGGGTCATGTGGAGTCCCGTTACGGTCCATTTGGAGATAGTGTTAGTGTCAGTGCAAGATATGTGAATGCTTTGCGCCAAACGTACCATAAGCTTAGAAATCGTTTTGGACGCACTCGAAGGCACTCCTAGGTTGTGAGGCTCAAGTGGAAGCTCATTTCAGTCCGTTTCGGGATAGTGCTGATCTTGACGCAAGATAGGTGCACAGTTTGCGCCGAATGTATTATTGGCTTGAAAATTATTTTGGATGCACTAGATCCAAGTCTTTGGTGATGTGGGCCATGTGGAATCTTGTTCGGTCTGTTTCAAGACAATGTAAGTGTTAGTGCAAGATAGGTGCATAGTTTGTGCCAATCATAACATAGTCTTAGAAATCATTTTGGACACGCTCGATGGTACTTCTAGGTAACGAGGCTCAGGTGGAAGCTTGATTCAGTTCGTTTGGAGATAGTGCTAACCTTGACGCAAGGTAGGTGAACGGTTTGTGCCGAACATACCATAGGCTCAGAAATCATTTTGGACGCACCAAATGCAACTCCTAGGTGACGTGGGTCAAGTGGAATCTTGTTTGGTCCGTTTCAAGACATTGTAAGTATTGGTGCAAGATAGGTGCACAATTTTGTGCCAAACATAACATAGCCTCATAATTCGTTTTGGACGCACCTGACGGTACTCCTAGGTGACGAGGCTCAAGTGGAAGCTTGATTCAGTCCATTTGGAGATAGTGCTAATCTTGAAGCAAGATAGGTGCATAGTTTGCTCCGAACGTACCATAGGCTCAGAAATCGTTTAGGACGCACCCGATGGAACTCCTAGATGACGTGGATCATGTGGAATCTCGTTTTGGTCCGTTTGGAGACTTTGTTAGTATTCGTGCAAGATAGGCGCACGGTTTTTGCGCCAGACGTACCATAGGCACAGAAATCGTTTTGGACGCACCTGATGGCACTCCTAGGTTCGAGGCTCAACTGGAAGCTTATTTCAGTTCGTTTAGAGATTGTGCTTATCTTGACGCAAGATAGCTGCACGGTTTGGGCCAAACGTACCATGGCCTTAGAAACCATTTTGGACATAGCGGATGGAACTCCTAAGTGACATGGGTCCCATGGAATCTCTTTCGGTCTGTTTAGAGACAGTGTTAGTGTCGATGCAAGATAGGTTAATGGTTTGCGCCAAATGTACCATATGCTCAGAAATCATTTTGGACGCACCCGATGGCACTCCTAAGTTGCGAGGCTCAAGTGGAAGCTCATTTCAGTCCGTTTGGACACACTAGATGGAACTCCTAGGGACGTGGGTTATGTGGAATCTCATTTCGGTCCGTTTGGAGATAGTGTTAGTGTTAGTGCAAAATAGGTGAATGCTATGTGCCAAACATACCACATGCTCAGAAATTGTTTTGGACGCACCCGATGGCACTTCTGGGTTGTGAGGCTCAAGTGGAAGCTCATTTCAGTTCGTTTTGAGATAGTGGTGATCCTGATGCAAGATTGGTGCATGATTTGCGTTGGACGTACCATTGGCTCGAAAATCGATTTGGACACGCCGGATGCAACTCCTAGGTGACGTGGCTCATGTGGAACCTCGTTCGGTCTGTTTTGAGATAGTGTAAGTGTCAGTGCAAGATAGCTGCACAGATTGTGCCAATCATAACATAGCCTCAAAAGTTGTTTTGGATGCACCCGATGGTACTTCTAGGTGATGAGGCTCAAGTGGAAGCTTGATGTAGTCCGCTTGGAGATAGTGCTAATCTTGACGTAAGATTGGTGCACGGTTTGCGTGAAACATACCACAGGCTCAGAAATTGTCCTGGATGCACCCGATGGAACTCCTAGGTGACGTGGGTCATGTGGAGTCTCGTTTTGTTCTGTTTGGAGACTATGTTAGTGTCCGTGCAAGATAGGTGCACGGTTTGTACCAAACGTACCATAGGCACAGAAATTATTTTGGACGCAACTAATGGCACTCCTAGGTTCGAGGCTCAAGTGGAAGCTCATTTCAGTCCATTTAGAGATAGTGCTAATCTTGACGTAAGATAGGTGCACAGTTTGGGCCAAACGTATCATGGCCTCAGAAACCATTTTGGACCTAGCGGAAGGAACTCCTAGGTGACGTGGGTCTTCTGGATTCTCGTTTTGGTTCCTTTAGAGATAGTGTTAGTGTCGGTGCAAGATAGCTGAATGGTTTGAGCCAAACGTACCATAAGCTTAGAAAACATTTTGGACACACTCGGTGGCACTCCTAGGTTGCGAGGCTCAAGTGGAAGCTCATTTCAGTACGTTTGGAGATAGTGCTAATCTTAACTCAAGATAGGTTCATGGTTGGGGCCAAACGTACCATGGCCTCGAAAACCATTCTGGACGCACTGGATGGAACTCCTAGGGACGTGGGTCATGTGGAGTCCCATTACGGTCCATTTGGAGATAGTGTTAGTGTCATTGCAAGATATGTGAATGCTTTGCGCCAAACGTACCATAAGCTTAGAAATCGTTTTAGACGCACCCGAAGGCACTCCTAGGTTGTGAGGCTCAAGTGGAAGCTCATTTCAGTCCGTTTCGGGATAGTGCTGATCTTGACGCAAGATAGGTGCACAGTTTGCGCCAAATCTATTATTGGCTTGAAAATTATTTTGGGCGCACTGGATCCAAGTCTTTGATGATGTGGGCCATGTGGAATCTCGTTCGGCCTATTTCGAGACAATGTAGTGTCAGTGCAAGATAGGTGCACATTTTGTGCCAATCATAACATAGCCTTAGAAATTGTTTTGGACGCGCTCGATGGTACTCCTAGGTGACGAGGCTCAAGTGGAAGCTTGATTCAGTTCATTTGGAGATAGTGCTAACCTTGACGCAAGGTAGGTGAACGGTTTGTGCCGTACGTACCACAGACTTAGAAATCATTTTGGACGCACCCGATGGAACAACTAGACGACGTGGGTCAAGTGGAATCTCGTTTCGGTCCGTTTGGTGATAGTCTTAGTGTCAGTGCAAGATGGGTGAATGCTTTGCATCTAACATACCATAAGCTCAGAAATCGTTTTGGATGCACCCGATGGCACTCCTAGGTTGTGAGGCTCAAGTGGAAGCTCATTTCAGTTCATTTTGAGATAGTGCTGATCTTGATGCAAGATAGGTGCACGATTTGCGCCGGACGTACCATTGGCTCGAAAATCGATTTGGACGCGCCGGATGCAACTCCTAGGTGATGTGGCTCATGTGGAACCTCGTTCGGTCTATTTCGATATAGTGTAAGTGTCAGTGCAAGATAGGTGCACAGATTATGCCAATCATAACAAAGCCTCAAAAGTCGTTTTGGATGCACCCGATGGTACTTCTAGGTGACGAGGCTCGAGTGGAAGCTTGATGTAGTCCGCACGGAGATAGTGCTAATCTTGACGTAAGATTGGTGCACGGTTTGCGCGAAACGTACCACAGGCTCAGAAATTACGCTGGATGCACCCGATGGAACTTCTAGGTGACGTGGGTCATGTGGAGTCTCGTTATGGTCTGTTTGGAGACTATGTTAGTGTCGGTGCAAGATAGGTGCACAGTTTGCGCCGAATGTATTATTGACTTGAAAATTATTTTAGGCGCACTAGATCCAAGTCTTAGGTGATGTGGGCCATGTGGAATCTCGTTCGGTCTGTTTCGAGACAATGTAAGTGTCAGTGCAAGATAGGTGCACAGTTTGTGCCAATCATAACATAGCCTTAGAAATCATTTTGGACGCGCTCGATGGTACTCCTAGGTGACGAGGCTCAAGTGGAAGCTTGATTCAGTTCGTTTGGAGATAGTTCTAACCTTGACGCAAGGTAGGTGAACGGTTTTTGCCGAACGTACCACAAACATAGAAATCACTTTGGGCGCACCCGATGGAATACCTAGATGACGTGGATCATGTGGAATCTCGTTTTGATCCGTTTGGTGATAGTCTTAGTGTCAGTGCAAGATGGGTGAATGCTTTGCATCTAACATACCATAAGCTCAGAAATCGTTTTGGATGCACCCGCTGGCACTCCTAGGTTGTGAGGCTCAAGTGGAAGCTCATTTCAGTTCGTTTTGAGATAGTGCTGATCCTGATGCAAGATAGGTGCACGATTTGTGCCGGACGTACCATTGGCTCGAAAATCGATTTGGACACGCCGAATGCAACTCCTAGGTGACGTGGCTCATGTGGAACCTCGTTCAGTCTATTTTGATATAGTGTAAGTGTCAGTGCAAGATAGGTGCACAGATTGTGCCAATCATAACATAGCCTCAAAAGTCGTTTTTGATGCACCCGATGGTACTTCTAGGTGACGAGGCTCGAGTGGAAGCATGATGTAGTCCGCACGGAGATAGTGCTAATCTTGACGTAAGATTGGTGCACGGTTTGCGCGAAATGTACCACAGGCTCAGAAATTGCTTTGGATGCACCCGATGGAACTCCTAGTTGACGTGGGTCATGTGGAGTCTCGCTTTGGTCTGTTTGGAGATTATGTTAGTGTCCATGCAAGATAGGTGCACAATTTGCACCAAACGTACCATAGGCAAAGAAATTATTTTGGACGCAACTAATGGCACTCCTAGGTTCGAGGCTCAAGTGGAAGCTCATTTCAGTCCATTTGGAGATAGTGCTAATCTTGACGTAAGATAGGTGCACGGTTTGGGCCAAACGTATTATGGCCTCAGAAACCATTTTGGACCTAGCGGAAGGAACGCCTATGTGATGTGGGTCTTCTGGATTCTCGTTTTGGTTCGTTTAGAGATAGTGTTAGTGTCGGTGCAAGATAGCTGAATGGTTTGAGCCAAACGTACCATAAGCTTAGAAATCATTTTGGACACACTCGATGGCACTCCTAGGTTGCGAGGCTCAAGTGGAAGCTCATTTCACTACGTTTGGAGATAGTGCTAATCTTAACTCAAGATAGGTGCACGGTTGTGGCCAAACGTACCATGGCCTCAAACTATTCTGGACGCACTGGTGGAACTCCTAGGGACGTGGGTCTTGTGGAATCCTGTTTCGGTCCATTTGGAGATAGTGTTAGTGTCAGTGCAAGATATGTGAATGCTTTGCGCCAAACGTACCATAAGCTTCAAATCGTTTTGGACGCACCCGAAGGCACTCCTAGGTTGTGAGGCTCAAGTGGAAGCTCATTTCAGTTCGTTTCGGGATAGTGCTGATCTTGACGCAAGATAGGTGCATAGTTTGCGCCAATTGTATTATTTGCTTGAAAATTATTTTGGATGCACTGGATCCAAGTCTTAGGTGATGTGGCCCATGTGGAATCTCGTTCGGTCTGTTTCAAGACAATGTAAGTGTCAGTGCAAAATAGGTGCACAGTTTGTGCCAGTCATAACATAGCCTTAGAAATCATTTTGGACGTGCTCGATGGTACTCCTAGGTAACGAGGCTCAGGTGGAAGCTTGATTCAGTTCGTTTGGAGATAGTGCTAACCTGGACGCAAGGTAGGTGAACGGTTTGTGCCGAACGCACCACAGGCTCAGAAATCATTTAGGACGCACCAAATGCAACTCCTAGGTGACGTGGGTCAAGTGGAATCTCGTTTGGTCTGTTTCAAGACAGTGTAAGTGTCGGTGCAAGATAGGTGCACAATTTTGTGCCAAACATAACATAGCCTCAAAATTCAATTTGGACGCACCCGATGGTACTCCTAGGTGACGAGGCTCATGTGGAAGCTCGATTCAGTCCGTTTGGAGATAGTGCTAAACTTGAAGCAAGATAGGTGCACAGTTTGCTCCGAACGTACCATAGGCTCAAAAATCTAGTTTTGGTCCGTTTGGTGACAGTCTTAGTGTCAGTGCAAGATAGGTGAATGCTATGCGCCAAACATACCACATGCTCAGAAATTGTTTTGGACGCACCTGATGGCACTCCTGGGTTGTGAGGCTCAAGTGGAAGCTCATTTCAGTTCGTTTTGAGATAGTGCTGATCTTGATGCAAGATAGGTGCACGATTTGCGTTGGACGTACCATTGGCTCAAAAATCGATTTGGACACACCGGATGCAACTCCTAGGTGACGTGGCTCATGTGGAACCTCGTTCGGTCTGTTTCGAGATAGTGTAAGTGTTAGTGCAAGATAGCTGCACAGATTGTGCCAATCATAACATAGCCTCAAAAGTTGTTTTGGATGCACCCGATGGTACTTCTAGGTGATGAGGCTCAAGTGGAAGCTTGATGTAGTCTGCTTGGAGATAGTGCTAATCTTGACGTAAGATTGGTGCACGGTTTGCGCGAAACATACCACAGGCTCAGAAATTATCCTAGATGCACCCGATGGAACTCCTAGGTGACGTGGGTCATGTGGAGTCTCGTTTTGGTCTGTTTGGAGACTATGTTAGTGTCCGTGCAAGATAGGTGCACGGTTTGCACCAAACGTACCATAGGCACAGAAATTATTTTGGACGCAACTAATGGCACTCCTAGGTTCGAGGCTCAAGTGGAAGCTCATTTCAATCCATTTAGAGATAGTGCTAATCTTGACGTAAGATAGGTGCACGGTTTGGGCCAAACGTATCATGGCCTCAGACACCATTTTGGACCTAGCGGAAGGAACTCCTAGGTGACGTGGGTCTTCTGGATTCTCGTTTTGGTTTGTTTAGAGATAGTGTTAGTGTCGGTGCAAGATAGCTGAATGGTTTGAGCCAAACGTACCATAAGCTTAGAAATCATTTTGGACGCACTCGATGGCACACCTAGGTTGCGAGGCTCAAGTGGAAGCTCATTTCAGTACGTTTGGAGATAGAGCTAATCTTAACTCAAGATAGGTGCACGGTTGGGGCCAAACGTACCATGGCCTTGGAAACCATTCTGGACGTACTGGTTGGAACTCCTAGGGATGTGGGTCATGTGGAATCCCGTTTCGGTCCATTTGGAGATAGTGTTAGTGTTAGTGCAAGATATGTGAATGCTTTGCGCCAAACGTACCATAAGCTTAGAAATCATTTTGGACGCACCCGAAGGCACTCCTAGGTTGTGAGGCTCAAGTGGAAGCTCATTTCAGTCCGTTTCGGGATAGTGCTTATCTTGACGCAAGATAGGTGCACAGTTTGCGCTGAATGTATTAGCTTGAAAATTATTATGGACGCACTGGATGAAAGTCTTAGGTGATGTGGGCCATGTGGAATCTCGTTCGATCTGTTTTTGAGACAATGTAAGTGTCAGTGCAAGATAGGTGCACAGTTTGTGCCAATCATAACATAGCCTTAGAAATCGTTTTGGACGCGCTCGATGGTACTCCTAGGTGACGAGGCTCAAGTGGAAGCTTGATTTAGTTCGTTTGGAGATACTGCTAACCTTGACACAAGGTAGGTGAACGGTTTGTGCCGAACGTACCACAGACTCAGAAATCATTTTGGACGCACCCGATGGAACACCTAGATGACGTGGATCATGTGGAATCTCGTTTCGGTCCGTTTGGTGGCAGTCTTAGTGTCAGTACAAGATAGGTGAATGCTTTGCGCCTAACATACCATAAGATCATAAATCATTTTGGATGCACCCGATGGCACTCCTAGGTTGTGAGGCTCAAGTCGAAGCTCATTTCAGTTCGTTTTGAGATAGTGCTGATCTTGATGCAAGATAGGTGCACGATATGTGCTGGACGTACCATTGGCTCAAAAATTGATTTGGATGCACCGGATGCAAGTCCTAGGTGACGTGGCTCATGTGGAACCTCGTTTGGTCTATTTCGAGATAGTGTAAGTGTCGGTGCAAGATAGGTGCACAGATTGTGCCAATCATAACATAGCCTCAAAAGTCGTTTTGGATGCACCCGATGGTACTTCTAGGTGACATGGCTCAAGTGGAAGCTTGATGTAGTCCGCATGGAGATAGTGCTAATCTTGACGTAAGATTGGTGCACGGTTTGCGCGAAACATACCACAGGCTCAGAAATTGCTCTGGATGCACCTGATGGAACTCCTAGGTGACTTGGGTCATGTGGAGTCTCGTTTTGGTCTGTTTGGAGACTATGTTAGTGTCCGTGCAAGATAGGTGCATGGTTTGCACCAAACGTACCATAGGCACAGAAATTATTTTGGACGCAACTAATGGCACTCCTAGGTTCGAGGCTCAAGTGGATGCTCATTTCAGTCCATTTGGAGATAGTGCTAATCATGACGTAAGATAGGTGCATGGTTTGGGCCAAACGTATCATGGCCTCAGAAACCATTTTGGACCTAGCGGAAGGAACTCCTTGGTGACATGGGTCTTCTGGATTCTCATTTTGGTTCGTTTAGAGATAGTGTTAGTGTCAGTGCAAGATAGCTGAATGGTTTGAGCCAAACATACCATAAGCTTAGAAATCGTTTTGGACACACTCGATGGCACTCGTAGGTTGCAAGGCTCAAGTGGAAGCTCATTTTAGTACGTTTGGAGATAGTGCTAATCTTAACTCAAGATAGGTGCATGGTTGGGGCCAAACGTACCATGGCCTCGGAAACCATTCTGGACGCACTGGATGGAACTCCTAGGGACGTGGGTCATGTGGAATCCCGTTTCGGTCCATTTGGAGATAGTGTTAGTGTCAGTGCAAGATATGTAAATGCTTTGCGCCAAACGTACCATAAGCTTAGAAATCATTTTGGATGCACCCGAAGGCACTCCTAGGTTGTGAGGCTCAAGTGGAAGCTCATTTCAGTCCTTTCGGGATAGTGCTGATCTTGACGCAAGATAGGTGCACAGTTTGCGCCGAATGTAATATTGACTTGAAAATTATTTTGGACGCACTGGATCCAAGTCTTAGGTGACGTGGGCCATGTGGAATCTCGTTCGGTCTGTTTCGAGACAATTTAAGTGTCAGTGCAAGATAGGTGCACTGTTTGTGCCAATCATAACATAGCCTTAGAAATCGTTTTGGACGCGCTCGATGGTACTCCTAGGTGACAAGGCTCAAGTGGAAGCTTGATTCAGTTCGTTTGGAGATAGTGCGAACCTTGACGCAAGGTAGGTGAATGGTTTGTGCCGAGCGTACCACAGGCTCAGAAATCATTTTGGACGCACCGGATGCAACTCCTAGGTGACGTGGGTCAAGTGGAATCTTATTTGGTTCGTTTCAAGACAGTGTAAGTGTCGGTGCAAGATAGGTGCACAATTTTGTGCCAAACATAACATAGCCTCAGAATTCATTTTGGACGCCCCCGATGTTACTCCAAGATGACAAGGCTCAAGTGGAAGCTCGATTCGGTCCGTTTGGAGATAGTGCTAACCTTGAAGCAAGATAGGTGCAAAGTTTGCTCCAAACGTACCATAGGCTCAAAAATAATTTTGGACGCACCCGATGGAACTCCTAGATGACGTGGATCATGTGAAATCTTGTTTTGGTCCGTTTGGAGACTGTGTTAGTGTCCGTGCATGATAGGTGGACGGTTTTTGTGCCAAACGTACCACAGGCACAGAAATCATTTTGGACGCACCTGATGGCACTCCTAGGTTCGAGGCTCAAGTGGAAGCTCATTTCAGTTCGTTTAGAGATTGTGCTTATCTTGACGCAAGATAGCTGCATGGTTTGGGCCAAACGTACCATGGCCTTAGAAACCATTTTGGACGTAGCGGATGGAACTCCTAAGTGACATGCGTCCCATGGAATCTCTTTCGGTCTGTTTAGAGATAGTGTTAGTGTCGGTGCAAGATAGGTGAATGGTTTGCGCCAAATGTACCATATGCTCAGAAATCATTTTGGACGCACCCGATGGCACTCCTAAGTTGCGAGGCTCAAGTGGAAGCTCATTTCAATCCGTTTGGACACACTAGATGGAACTCCTAGGGACGTGGGTCATGTGGAATCTCATTTATGTCCGTTTGGAGATAGTGTTAGTGTCAGTGCAGGATAGGTGAATGCTATGCGCTAAACATACCACATGCTCAGAAATCGTTTTGGACGCACCCGATGTCACTCCTGGGTTATGAGGCTCAAGTGGAAGCTCATTTCAGTTCGTTTTGAGATAGTGCTGATCTTGATGCAAGATAGGTGCACGATTTGCATCGGACGTACCATTGGCTCAAAAATTGATTTGGACACGCCGGATGCAACTCCTAGGTGACGTGGCTCATGTGGAACCTCGTTCGGTCTGTTTCGAGATATTGTAAGTGTCAGTGCAAGATAGGTGCACAGATTGTGCCAATCATAACATAGCCTCAAAAGTCATTTTGGATGCACCCGATGGTACTTCTAGGTGACAAGGCTCAAGTGGAAGCTTGATGTAGTCCGCTTGGAGATAGTGCTAATCTTGACGTAAGATTGGTGCACGGTTTGCGCGAAACATACCACAGGCTCATAAATTGTTCCGGATGCACCCGATGGAACTCCTAGGTGACGTGGGTCATATGGAGTCTCGTTTTGGTCTGTTTGGAGACTATGTTAGTGTCCGTGCAAGATTGATGTACGGTTTGCACCAAACGTACCATAGGCACAGAAATTATTTTGGACGCAACTAATGGCACTCCTAGGTTCGAGGCTCAAGTGGAAGCTCATTTTAGTCCATTTGGAGATAGGGCTAATCTTGACATAAGATAGGTGCACGGTTTGGGCCAAACGTATCATGGCCTCAGAAACCATTTTGGACCTAGCAGAAGGAACTCCTAGGTGACGTGGGTCTTCTAGATTCTCGTTTTGGTTTCTTTAGAGATAGTGTTAGTGTCGGTGCAAGATAGCTGAATGGTTTGAGCCAAACGTACCATAAGCTTAGAAATCATTTTGGACACACTCGATGTCACTCCTAGGTTGCGAGGCTCAATTGGAAGCTCATTTCAGTACGTTTGGAGATAGAGCTAATCTTAAATCAAGATAGGTGCACGGTTGGGGCCAAACGTACCATGGCCTCGGAAACTATTCAGGACGCACTGGCTGGAACTCCTAGGGACGTGGGTCATGTGGAATCCCGTTTCGGTCCATTTGGAGATAGTGTTACTGTTAGTGCAAGATATGTGAATGCTTTGCGCCAAACGTACCATAAGCTTAGAAATCATTTTGGACGCAGCTGAAGGCACACCTAGGTTGTGAGGCTCAAGTGGAAGCTCATTTCAATCAGTTTCGGGATAGTGCTGATCTTGACGCAAGATAGGTGCATAGTTTGTGCGGAATGTATTATTGGCTTGAAAATTATTTTGGGCGCACTAGATCCAAGTCTTAGGTGATGCGGGCCATGTGGAATCTCGTTCGGTCTGTTTTGAGACAATGTAAGTGTCAGTGCAAGATAGGTGCACAGTTTGTGCCAATCATAACATAGCTGTAGAAATCGTTTTGGACGTGCTCGATGGTACTCCTAGGTGACGAGGCTCAAGTGGAAGCTTGATTCAGTCCGTTTGGAGATAGTGCTAACCTTGACGCAAGGTGGGTGAATGGTTTGTGCCGAACGTACCATAGGCTCAGAAATCATTTTGGACGCACCCGATGGAACACCTAGATGACGTGGATCATGTGGAATCTCGTTTCGGTCCTTTTGGTGACAGTCTTAGTGTCAGTGCAAGATGGGTGAATGCTTTGTGCCTAACATACCATAAGCTTAGAAATCGTTTTGGACGCACCCGATGGCACTCCTAGGTTGTGAGGCTCATGTGGAAGCTCATTTCAGTCTGTTTCGAGATAGTGTTGATCTTGACGCAAGATAGGTGCATGGTTTGCACCGAACGTGCCACTGGCTCAGAAAATCATTTTGGACGCACCAGATATAAATCCTAGGTGATGTAGGCATGTGGAATCTCATTTGGTCCGTTTCAAGATAGTGTAAGTGTCGGTGCAAGATAGTGCTAATCTTGTTAGGTCTGTTTTGAGACAGTGTAAGTGTTGGTGCAAGATAGGTGCACAGTTTGTGCCAGTGATAACATAGCCTCAGAAATCATTTTGGACACGCCCGATGGCACTCCTAGGTGACGAGGCTCAAGTGGAAGCTCGATTAAGTTCGTTTGGAGATAGTGCTAACCTTAACGCAAGATAGGTGAACGGTTTGCGCCAAACGTACCACAGGCTCAGAAATCATTTTTGACGCACCCGATGGAACTCCTAGATGACGTGGATCATGTGGAATCCCATTTCGGTCCATTTGGAGATAGTGCTAGTATCGGTGTAAGATAGGTGCACAGTTTGCGCCCAACATACCATAGGCACAGAAATCATTTTGGACGCACCTTATGGCACTCCTAGGTTCAAGGCTCAAGTGGAAGCTCATTTTAGTCTGTTTTGGGATGGTGCTGATTTTGATGCAGGATAGGTGCACGGTTTGCGCCGAAAGTACCATTGGCTCGAAAATTGTTTCGGACGCACTAGATGCAACTCCAAGGTGATGTGAGTCATGTGGAATCTTGTTTTGGTCCATTTGGAGACAGAGTTAGTTTCAGTGCAAGATAGGTGCATGGCTTGCGCTAAATGTAACATAGGCACATAAATCAATTTGGACGCATGCAAGGCCCAGGTGGAAGCTGATTTCAGTCTGTTTGGAGACAGTGCTAATCTTGACGCAAGATAGTTCACGGTTTGGGCCAAACGTACCATGGCCTTGGAAATCAATTTGGACGTAGTGGATGGAACTCTTAGGGGACGTGGGTCATCTAGAATCTCGTATCGGTTTAGAGATAGTGTTAATGTCGGTGCAAGATAGGTGAATGGTTTGTGCCAAACATACCCGATGGCACTCCTAGGTTGAGAGGCCCAGGTGGAAGCTCATTTCAGTCCATTTGGAAATAGTGCTAATCTTGACGCAAGATAGGTGCACGATTTGGGCCAAACGTACCATGGCCTTGGAAACCATTTTGGACGTAGTGGATGGAACTCTTAGGTGATGTGGGTCATCTGGAATCTCGTACCAGTCCATTTAGAGACAGTGTTAGTGTTAGTGCAGATAGGTGAATGCTTTGCGCTAAACGTACCATAAGCTCAGAAATCATTTTGGACGCACCCGTTAGCACTCCTAGGTTGTGAGGCTCAAGTGGAAGGTCATTTCATTTCGTTTCGAGATAGTGCAGATCTTGACGCAGGATAGGTGCACGGTTTGCGCCGAAATTACCATTGGCTCGGAAATTGTTTTGGACGCACCCGATGCAACTCCAAGGTGACATGGGTCATGTGGGATCTTGTTTTGGTCCATTTCGAGACAGTGTAAGTGTCGGCGCAAGATAGGTGCACCGTTTGTGCAAAACATAACAAAGCCTCAAAAATCATTTTGGACGCACTCGATGGTACTCCAAGGTTACGAGGCTCAAGTGGATGCTCGATTCAATCCATGTGAGATAGTGCTAATCATAATGCAAGATAGGTGCACGGTTTGCGCCAAACGTGCCACAGGCTCAGAAATCATTTTGAACGCAGCCGATGAAACTCCTAGATGACGTGGATCATGTGAAATCTCATTTCGGTGCAAGATTGGTGCATGGTTTGTGCCAATTGTACCATAAGCACAGAAAGCATTTTGGACAAACCTGATGGCACTCCTAGGTTCGAGGCTCAAGTGGAAGCTCATTTCTGTCCGTTTGGAGATTGTGCTAATCTTGATGGATGATAGCTGCATGGTTTGGGCCAAACGTACCATGGCCTCAGAAATAATTTTGGACGCAGCGGATGGAACTCCTAGGTGATGTGGGTCATCTAGAATCTTGTTTCCTTCCGTTTAGAGATAGTGTTAGTGTCGCTGCAAGATAGGTGAATGGTTTGTGCCAGACGAACCATAAGCTCAGAAATCATTTGCGCCAAACGAACCATAAGCTTAGAAGTCCTTTTGGATGCACCTGACGGCACTCCTAGGTTGTGAGGCTCAAGTGGAAGCTCATTTTAGTCTGTTTGGAGATAGTGCAAATCTTGACGCAAGAGACGTGCACGGTTGGGGCCAAAAGTACCATCACCTCAGAAACCATTTTGGACGCACTGGCTGGCACTCTTAGGGACGTGGGTCACATGGAATCTCGTTTAGGTCTGTTTGGAGATAGTGTTTGTGTCAATGTAAGATAGGTGAATGCTTTGCGCCAAACAAATCATAAGCTCAGAAATCATTTTGTATGCACCCGACAACACTCCTAGGTTGTGAGGCTCAAGTGGAAGCTGATAAGTCCTTTTGGATGCACCTGATGGCACTCCTAGGTTGTGAGGACCAGGTGGAAGCTCAAGTGGATGCTCGATTCAATCCGTATGAGATAGTGCTAATCATGATGCAAGATAGGTGCACAGTTTGCGCTGAACGTACCACAGGATCAGAAATCATTTCGAACGCAGCCGATGGAACTCCTGGATGACATGGATCATGTGAAATCTTGTTTTGGTGCAAGATAGGTTTATGGTTTGTGCCAATTGTACCATAAGCACAAAAATCATTTTGGATGAACCTGATGGCACTCCTAGGTTCGAGGCTCAAGTGGAAGCTCATTTTAGTCCATTTTGGAGATTGTGCTAATCTTGATGGATGATAGCTGCATGGTTTGGGCCAAACATACCATGGCATCGGAAACAATTTTGGATGCAGCAAATGGAACTCCTAGGTGACGTGGGTCATCTGGAATCTCATTTCCGTCGGTTTAGAGATAGTGTTAGTGTCGGTGCAAGATACGTGAATGGTTTGTGCCAAACAAACCACAAGCTCTGAAATCGTTTGCGCTAAATGAACCATAGCCTCAGAAACCATTTTGGACGCACCCAATGACACTCCTATGTTGTGAGGCTCAAGTGGAAGCTCATTTCAGTCTGTTTGGAGATAGTGCAAATCTTGACGCAAGATATGTGCACGGTTGGGGCCAAAAGTACCATCACCTAAGAAACCGTTTTGGACGCACTGACTAGCACTCCTAGGGACGTGGGTCACGTGGACTCTCGTTTAGGTCTGTTTGGAGACAGTGTTTGTGTCAGTGTAAGATAGGTGAATGCTTTGCGCCAAACAAATCATAAGCTCAGAAATCGTTTTGTATGCACCTGATGGCACTCCTAGGTTGTGAGGCTCAAGTGGAAGCAGATTTCAGTCCGTTACGAGATAGTGCTGATCTTGACGCAAGATAGGTGCACGGTTTGCGCCAAACGTACCATTAGCTCTGAAATCGTTTTGGATGCAACGGGTGCAAATCCTAGGTGACGTGGGTCATGTGGAATCTTGTTTGGTCCGTTTTGAAATGGTGTAAGTGTCGGTGCAAGATAGGTGCACAATTTGTGCCAAACATAAATAGCATCAGAAATCATTTTGGACGCACCCGACGGTACTCCTAGGTGATGAGACTCAAGTGGAAGCTCGATTCAGTCCGTTTGGAGATAGTGCTAATCTTGACACAACATAGGTGCACGGTTTGGGCCAAACGTACCACAGGCTCAGACATTGTTTTGGATGCAACTGATGGAACTCCTAGGTGACGTGGGTCATGTGGAATATTGTTTTGATCCATTTGGAGACAGAGTTAGTGTCGGTGCAAAATAGCTGCATGGCTTCCGCTAAATGTAACATAGGCACATAAAATCATTTTGGACGTACCTGATGGCACTCCTAGATTGCGAGGCCCAGGTGGAAGCTCATTTCAGTCTGTTTGGAGACTGCTAAATGCAAGATAGGTGCCCGGTTTGGGCCAAATGTACCATGGCCTTCGAAACCATTTTGGACGCAATGGATGGGACTCTTAGGTAATGTGGGTCATCTGGAATCTCGTATCGGTCCGTTCAGAGATAGTGTTATTGCCAATGCAAGATAGGTGAATGGTTTGTGCCAAACGTACCATAAGCTTAGAAATCATTTTAGACGCACCTGATGGCAATCCTAGGTCGTGAGGCTTAAGTGGAAGCTCATTTCAGTCCGTTTGGGGATAGTGCTAATCTTGACGCAAGATCGGTGCACGGTTCAGGCCAAACATACCATGGCCTCGAAAACCATTTCAGGCGCACCGGATGCAACTCCTTGGCACCGTTTCAAGATAATGTAAGTGTCGATGCAAGATAGGTGCATAGTTTGCTAATCCTAATGCAAGATAGGTCCACGGTTTGCGTCGAAAGTACCACAGGCTCATAAATTATTTTGGACGCACCTGATGGAACTCGTAGATGACGTGGATCATGTGGAATCTCGTTACAGTGTAAGATGGGTGCACGGTTTGCGCCAATCATACCATAGGCACAGAAATCGTTTTGGACGAACCTAATGGCACTCCTAGGTTCGAGGCTCAAGTGGAAGCTCATTTCAGTCTGTTTCGGGATGGTGCTGATCTTGACGCAGGATAGGTGCATGGTTTGCTCCGAAATTACAATTGGCTCGGAAATTATTTTGGACGCACCGGATGCAACTCCAAGATGACGTGGGTCATGTGGAATCTTGTTTTGGTCCGTTTCAAGACAATGTAAGTGTCGGTGCAAGATAGGTGCACCGTTTGTGCTAATCATAACAAAGCCTCAGAAATCGTTTTGGACGCACTCGATGGTACTCCTAGGTTACGAGGCTCAAGTGGATGCTCGATTCAATCCATGTGAGATAGTGCTAATCATGATGCAAGATAGGTGCACGGTTTGCGCCGAACGTACCACAGGCTCAGAAATCATTTTGAACGCAGCCGATGGAACTCCTAGATGACGTGGATCATGTGAAATCTCGTTTCGGTGCAAGATAGGTGCATGGTTTTACACCAATTGTACCATAAGCACATAAATCATTTTGGACGAACCTGAAGGCACTCCTAGATTTGAGGCTCAAGTGGAAGCTCATTTCTGTCCGTTTGGAGATTGTGCTAATCTTGATGGATGATAGCTTCATGGTTTGGGCCAAACGTACCATGGCCTCGGAAACAATTTTGAACGCAGCGGATGGAACTCCTAGGTGATGTGGGTCATCTAGAATCTCGTTTCCTTCTGTTTAGATACAGTGTTAGTGTCGGTGCAAGATAGGTGAATGGTTTGTGGCAGACGAACCATAAGCTCAGAAATCGTTTGCACCAAATGAACCATAAGCTCAGAAGTCGTTTTGGACGCACCCAATGGCACTCCTAGGTTGTGAGGCTCAAGTGGAAGCTCATTTCAGTTCGTTTTGAGATAGTGCTGATCTTGATGCAAGATAGGTGCACGATTTGCGCCAGACGTACCATTGGCTCAAAAATCGAATTGGACGTGTTGAATGCAACTCCTAGGTGACGTGGCTCATGTGGAACCTCGTTCGGTCTGTTTCGAGATAGTGTAAGTGTCAGTGCAAGATAGGTGCATAGATTGTGCAAATCATAACATAGCCTCAAAAGTCATTTTGGATGCACCCGATGGTACTTCTAGGTGACGAGGCTCAAGTGGAAGCTTGATGTAGTCCGCATGGAGATAGTGCTATTCTTGATGTAATATTGGTGCACGGTTTGCGTGAAACGTACCACAGGCTTAGAAATTGCTCTGGATGCACCCGATGGAACTCCTAGGTGACGTGGGTCATGTGGAGTCTCGTTTTGATCTATTTGGAGACTATGTTAGTGTCCGTGCAAGTTAGGTGCACGGTTTGCACCAAACGTACCATAGGCACAGAAATTATTTTGGATGCAACTAATGGCACTCCTAGGTTCGAGGCTCAAGTGGAAGCTCATTTCAGTCCATTTGGAGATAGTGCTAATCTTGACGTAAGATAGGTGCACGGTTTGGGCCAAACGTATCATGGCCTCAGAAACCATTTTGGACCGAGTGGAAGGAACTCCTAGCTGACGTGGGTCTTCTGGATTCTCGTTTTGGTTCGTTTAGAGCTAGTGTTAGTGTCGGTGCGAGATAGCTGAATGGTTTGAGCCAAACGTACCATAAGCTTAGAAATCATTTTGGACACACTCGATGGCACTCCTAGGTTGCAAGGCTCAAGTGGAAGCTCATTTCAGTACGTTTGGAGATAGTGCTAATCTTAACTCAAGATAGGTGCACCATTGGGGCCAAACGTACCATGGCCTCGGACACCATTCTGGACGCACTGGATGGAACTCCTAGGGACGTGGGTCATGTGGAATCCGGTTTCGGTCCATTTAGAGATAGTGTTAGTGTCAGTGCAAGATATGTGAATGCTTTGCGCCAAACGTACCATAAGCATAGAAATCCTTTTGGACGCACCCGAAGGCACTCCTAGGTTGTGAGGCTCAAGTGGAAGCTCATTTCAGTCTGTTTCGGGATAGTGCTGATCTTGATGCAAGATAGGTGCATAGTTTGCGCCGAATGTATTATTGGCTTGAAAATTATTTTGGACGCACTAGATCCAAGTCTTAGGTCATGTGGGCCATGTGGAATCTTGCTCGGTCTGTTTGGAGACAATGTAAGCGTCAGTGCAAGAAAGGTGCACAGTTTGTGCCAATCATAATATTGCCTCAGAAATCATTTTGGACGCGCTCGATGGTACTCCTAGGTGACGAGGCTCAAGTGGAAGCTTGATTCAGTCAGTTTGGAGATAGTGCTAACCATGACGCAAGGTAGGTGAACGGTTTGTGCCGAATGTACCACAGGCTCAGAAATCATTTTGGACGCATTTGATGGAACACCTAGATGACGTGGATCATGTGGAATCTCGTTTCGGTCCGTTTGGTGACAGTCTTAGTGTCAGTGCAAGATGGGTGAATGCTTTGCGCCTAACATACCATAAGCTCAGAAATCGTTTTAGACGCACCTGATGGCAATCCTAGGTCGTGAGGCTTAAGTGGAAGCTCATTTCAGTCCGTTTGGGGATAGTGCTAATCTTGACGCAAGATCGGTGCACGGTTCAGGCCAAACATACCATGGCCTCGAAAACCATTTCAGGCGCACCGGATGCAACTCCTTGGCACCGTTTCAAGATAATGTAAGTGTCGATGTAAGATAGGTGCATAGTTTGCTAATCTTGATGCAAGATAGGTCCACAGTTTGCGTCGAAAGTACCACAGGCTCATAAATTATTTTGGACGCACCTGATGGAACTCGTAGATGACGTGGATCATGTGGAATCTCGTTACAGTGTAAGATGGGTGCACGGTTTGCGCCAATCATACCATAGGCACAGAAATCGTTTTGGACGAACCTAATGGCACTCCTAGGTTCGAGGCTCAAGTGGAAGCTCATTTCAGTCTGTTTTGGGATGGTGCTGATCTTGACGCAGGATAGGTGCATGGTTTGCTCCGAAATTACAATTGGCTCAGAAATTATTTTGGACGCACCGGATGCAACTCCAAGATGACGTGGGTCATGTGGAATCTTGTTTTGGTCCGTTTCAAGACAGTGTAAGTGTCGGTGCAAGATAGGTGCACCGTTTGTGCTAATCATAACAAAGCCTCAGAAATCGTTTTGGACGCACTCGATGGTACTCCTAGGTTACGAGGCTCAAGTGGATGCTCGATTCAATCCATGTGAGATAGTGCTAATCATGATGCAAGATAGGTGCACGGTTTGCGCCGAACGTACCACAGGCTCAGAAATCATTTTGAACGCAGCCGATGGAACTCCTAGATGACGTGGATCATGTGAAATCTCGTTTCGGTGCAAGATAGGTGCATGGTTTTACACCAATTGTACCATAAGCACATAAATCATTTTGGACGAACCTGAAGGCACTCCTAGATTTGAGGCTCAAGTGGAAGCTCATTTCTGTCCGTTTGGAGATTGTGCTAATCTTGATGGATGATAGCTTCATGGTTTGGGCCAAACGTACCATGGCCTCGGAAACAATTTTGGACGCAGCGGATGGAACTCCTAGGTGATGTGGGTCATCTAGAATCTCGTTTCCTTCTGTTTAGATACAGTGTTAGTGTCGGTGCAAGATAGGTGAATGGTTTGTGGCAGACGAACCATAAGCTCAGAAATCGTTTGCACCAAATGAACCATAAGCTCAGAAGTCGTTTTGGACGCACCCAATGGCACTCCTAGGTTGTGAGGCTCAAGTGGAAGCTCATTTCAGTTCGTTTTGAGATAGTGCTGATCTTGATGCAAGATAGGTGCACGATTTGCGCCAGACGTACCATTGGCTCAAAAATCGAATTGGACGTGTTGAATGCAACTCCTAGGTGACGTGGCTCATGTGGAACCTCGTTCGGTCTGTTTCGAGATAGTGTAAGTGTCAGTGCAAGATAGGTGCATAGATTGTGCAAATCATAACATAGCCTCAAAAGTCGTTTTGGATGCACCCGATGGTACTTCTAGGTGACGAGGCTCAAGTGGAAGCTTGATGTAGTCCGCATGGAGATAGTGCTATTCTTGATGTAATATTGGTGCACGGTTTGCGTGAAACGTACCACAGGCTTAGAAATTGCTCTGGATGCACCCGATGGAACTCCTAGGTGACGTGGGTCATGTGGAGTCTCGTTTTGATCTATTTGGAGACTATGTTAGTGTCCGTGCAAGTTAGGTGCACGGTTTGCACCAAACGTACCATAGGCACAGAAATTATTTTGGATGCAACTAATGGCACTCCTAGGTTCGAGGCTCAAGTGGAAGCTCATTTCAGTCCATTTGGAGATAGTGCTAATCTTGACGTAAGATAGGTGCACGGTTTGGGCCAAACGTATCATGGCCTCAGAAACCATTTTGGACCGAGTGGAAGGAACTCCTAGCTGACGTGGGTCTTCTGGATTCTCGTTTTGGTTCGTTTAGAGCTAGTGTTAGTGTCGGTGCGAGATAGCTGAATGGTTTGAGCCAAACGTACCATAAGCTTAGAAATCATTTTGGACACACTCGATGGCACTCCTAGGTTGCAAGGCTCAAGTGGAAGCTCATTTCAGTACGTTTGGAGATAGTGCTAATCTTAACTCAAGATAGGTGCACCATTGGGGCCAAACGTACCATGGCCTCGGACACCATTCTGGACGCACTGGATGGAACTCCTAGGGACGTGGGTCATGTGGAATCCGGTTTCGGTCCATTTAGAGATAGTGTTAGTGTCAGTGCAAGATATGTGAATGCTTTGCGCCAAACGTACCATAAGCATAGAAATCCTTTTGGACGCACCCGAAGGCACTCCTAGGTTGTGAGGCTCAAGTGGAAGCTCATTTCAGTCTGTTTCGGGATAGTGCTGATCTTGATGCAAGATAGGTGCATAGTTTGCGCCGAATGTATTATTGGCTTGAAAATTATTTTGGACGCACTAGATCCAAGTCTTAGGTCATGTGGGCCATGTGGAATCTTGCTCGGTCTGTTTGGAGACAATGTAAGCGTCAGTGCAAGAAAGGTGCACAGTTTGTGCCAATCATAATATTGCCTCAGAAATCATTTTGGACGCGCTCGATGGTACTCCTAGGTGACGAGGCTCAAGTGGAAGCTTGATTCAGTCAGTTTGGAGATAGTGCTAACCATGACGCAAGGTAGGTGAACGGTTTGTGCCGAATGTACCACAGGCTCAGAAATCATTTTGGACGCATTTGATGGAACACCTAGATGACGTGGATCATGTGGAATCTCGTTTCGGTCCGTTTGGTGACAGTCTTAGTGTCAGTGCAAGATGGGTGAATGCTTTGCGCCTAACATACCATAAGCTCAGAAATCGTTTTAGACGCACCTGATGGCAATCCTAGGTCGTGAGGCTTAAGTGGAAGCTCATTTCAGTCCGTTTGGGGATAGTGCTAATCTTGACGCAAGATCGGTGCACGGTTCAGGCCAAACATACCATGGCCTCGAAAACCATTTCAGGCGCACCGGATGCAACTCCTTGGCACCGTTTCAAGATAATGTAAGTGTCGATGTAAGATAGGTGCATAGTTTGCTAATCTTGATGCAAGATAGGTCCACAGTTTGCGTCGAAAGTACCACAGGCTCATAAATTATTTTGGACGCACCTGATGGAACTCGTAGATGACGTGGATCATGTGGAATCTCGTTACAGTGTAAGATGGGTGCACGGTTTGCGCCAATCATACCATAGGCACAGAAATCGTTTTGGACGAACCTAATGGCACTCCTAGGTTCGAGGCTCAAGTGGAAGCTCATTTCAGTCTGTTTCGGGATGGTGCTGATCTTGACGCAGGATAGGTGCATGGTTTGCTCCGAAATTACAATTGGCTCGGAAATTATTTTGGACGCACCGGATGCAACTCCAAGATGACGTGGGTCATGTGGAATCTTGTTTTGGTCCGTTTCAAGACAGTGTAAGTGTCGGTGCAAGATAGGTGCACCGTTTGTGCTAATCATAACAAAGCCTCAGAAATCGTTTTGGACGCACTCGATGGTACTCCTAGGTTACGAGGCTCAAGTGGATGCTCGATTCAATCCATGTGAGATAGTGCTAATCATGATGCAAGATAGGTGCACGGTTTGCGCCGAACGTACCACAGGCTCAGAAATCATTTTGAACGCAGCCGATGGAACTCCTAGATGACGTGGATCATGTGAAATCTCGTTTCGGTGCAAGATAGGTGCATGGTTTTACACCAATTGTACCATAAGCACATAAATCATTTTGGACGAACCTGAAGGCACTCCTAGATTTGAGGCTCAAGTGGAAGCTCATTTCTGTCCGTTTGGAGATTGTGCTAATCTTGATGGATGATAGCTTCATGGTTTGGGCCAAACGTACCATGGCCTCGGAAACAATTTTGGACGCAGCGGATGGAACTCCTAGGTGATGTGGGTCATCTAGAATCTCGTTTCCTTCTGTTTAGATACAGTGTTAGTGTCGGTGCAAGATAGGTGAATGGTTTGTGGCAGACGAACCATAAGCTCAGAAATCGTTTGCACCAAATGAACCATAAGCTCAGAAGTCGTTTTGGACGCACCCAATGGCACTCCTAGGTTGTGAGGCTCAAGTGGAAGCTCATTTCAGTTCGTTTTGAGATAGTGCTGATCTTGATGCAAGATAGGTGCACGATTTGCGCCAGACGTACCATTGGCTCAAAAATCGAATTGGACGTGTTGAATGCAACTCCTAGGTGACGTGGCTCATGTGGAACCTCGTTCGGTCTGTTTCGAGATAGTGTAAGTGTCAGTGCAAGATAGGTGCATAGATTGTGCAAATCATAACATAGCCTCAAAAGTCGTTTTGGATGCACCCGATGGTACTTCTAGGTGACGAGGCTCAAGTGGAAGCTTGATGTAGTCCGCATGGAGATAGTGCTATTCTTGATGTAATATTGGTGCACGGTTTGCGTGAAACGTACCACAGGCTTAGAAATTGCTCTGGATGCACCCGATGGAACTCCTAGGTGACGTGGGTCATGTGGAGTCTCGTTTTGATCTATTTGGAGACTATGTTAGTGTCCGTGCAAGTTAGGTGCACGGTTTGCACCAAACGTACCATAGGCACAGAAATTATTTTGGATGCAACTAATGGCACTCCTAGGTTCGAGGCTCAAGTGGAAGCTCATTTCAGTCCATTTGGAGATAGTGCTAATCTTGACGTAAGATAGGTGCACGGTTTGGGCCAAACGTATCATGGCCTCAGAAACCATTTTGGACCGAGTGGAAGGAACTCCTAGCTGACGTGGGTCTTCTGGATTCTTGTTTTGGTTCGTTTAGAGCTAGTGCTAGTGTCGGTGCGAGATAGCTGAATGGTTTGAGCCAAACGTACCATAAGCTTAGAAATCATTTTGGACACACTCGATGGCACTCCTAGGTTGCAAGGCTCAAGTGGAAGCTCATTTCAGTACGTTTGGAGATAGTGCTAATCTTAACTCAAGATAGGTGCACCGTTGGGGCCAAACGTACCATGGCCTCGGACACCATTCTGGACGCACTGGATGGAACTCCTAGGGACGTGGGTCATGTGGAATCCGGTTTCGGTCCATTTAGAGATAGTGTTAGTGTCAGTGCAAGATATGTGAATGCTTTGCGCCAAACGTACCATAAGCATAGAAATCCTTTTGGACGCACCCGAAGGCACTCCTAGGTTGTGAGGCTCAAGTGGAAGCTCATTTCAGTCTGTTTCGGGATAGTGCTGATCTTGATGCAAGATAGGTGCATAGTTTGCGCCGAATGTATTATTGGCTTGAAAATTATTTTGGACGCACTAGATCAAAGTCTTAGGTCATGTGGGCCATGTGGAATCTTGCTCGGTCTGTTTGGAGACAATGTAAGCGTCAGTGCAAGAAAGGTGCACAGTTTGTGCCAATCATAATATTGCCTCAGAAATCATTTTGGACGCGCTCGATGGTACTCCTAGGTGACGAGGCTCAAGTGGAAGCTTGATTCAGTCAGTTTGGAGATAGTGCTAACCATGACGCAAGGTAGGTGAACGGTTTGTGCTGAATGTACCACAGGCTCAGAAATCATTTTGGACGCATTTGATGGAACACCTAGATGACGTGGATCATGTGGAATCTCGTTTCGGTCCGTTTGGTGACAGTCTTAGTGTCAGTGCAAGATGGGTGAATGCTTTGCGCCTAACATACCATAAGCTCAGAAATCGTTTTGGATGCACCCGATGGCACTCCTAGGTTGTGAGGCTCAAGTGGAAGCTCATTTCAGTTCGTTTTGAGATAGTGCTGATCTTGATGCAAGATAGGTGCACGATTTGCGCCAGACGTACCATTGGCTCAAAAATCGAATTGGACGTGTCGAATGCAACTCCTAGGTGACGTGGCTCATGTGGAACCTCGTTCGGTTTGTTTCGAGATAGTGTAAGTGTTAGTGCAAGATAGGTGCACAGATTGTGCAAATCATAACATAGCCTCAAAAGTCGTTTTGGATGCACCCGATGGTACTTCTAGGTGACGAGGCTCAAGTGGAAGCTTGATGTAGTCCGCATGGAGATAGTGCTATTCTTGATGTAAGATTGGTTCACGATTTGCGTGAAACGTACCACAGGATCAGAAATTGCTCTGGATGCACCCGATGGAACTCCTAGGTGACGTGGGTCATGTGGAGTCTCGTTTTGGTCTGTTTGGAGACTATGTTAGTGTCCGTGCAAGTTAGGTGCACGGTTTGCACCAAACGTACCATAGTCACAGAAATTATTTTGGATGCAACTAATGGCATTCCTAGGTTCGAGGCTCAAGTGGAAGCTCATTTCAGTCCATTTGGAGATAGTGCTAATCTTGACGTAAGATAGGTGCACGGTTTGGGCCAAACGTATCATGGCCTCATAAACCATTTTGGACCGAGCGGAAGGAACTCCTAGCTGACGTGGGTCTTCTGGATTCTCGTTTTGGTTCGTTTAGAGCTAGTGTTAGTGTCGGTGCGAGATAGCTGAATGGTTTGAGCCAAACGTACCATAAGCTTAGAAATCATTTTGGACACACTCGATGGCACTCCTAGGTTGCAAGGCTCAAGTGGAAGCTCATTTCAGTACGTTTGGAGATAGTGCTAATCTTAATTCAAGATAGGTGCACCGTTGGGGCCAAACGTACCATGGCCTCGGACACCATTCTGGACGCACAAGATGGAACTCCTAGGGACGTGGGTCATGTGGAATCCAGTTTCGGTCCATTTAGAGATAGTGTTAGTGTCAGTGCAAGATATGTGAATGCTTTGCCCCAAACGTACCATAAGTAGAGAAATCCTTTTGGACGCACCCGAAGGCACTCCTAGGTTGTGAGGCTCAAGTGGAAGCTCATTTCAGTCTGTTTTGGGATAGTGCTGATCTTGATGCAAGATAGGTGCATAGTTTGCGCCGAATGTATTATTGGCTTGAAAATTATTTTGGACGCACTAGATCCAAGTCTTTGGTCATGTGGGCCATGTGGAATCTTGCTCGGTCTGTTTGGAGACAATGTAAGCGTCAGTGCAAGAAAGGTGCACAGTTTGTGCCAATCATAATATAGTCTCAGAAATCATTTTGGACGCGCTCGATGGTACTCCTAGGTGACGAGGCTCAAGTGGAAGCTTGATTCAGTCCGTTTGGAGATAGTGCTAACCATGACGCAAGGTAGGTGAACGGTTTGTGCCGAATGTACCACAGGCTCAGAAATCATTTTGGACGCATTTGATGGAACACCTAGATGACGTGGATCATGTGGAATCTCGTTTCGGTCCGTTTGGTGACAGTCTTAGTGTCAGTGCAAGATGGGTGAATGCTTTGCGCCTAACATACCATAAGCTCAGAAATCGTTTTGGATGCACCCGATGGCACTCCTAGGTTGTGAGGCTCAAGTGGAAGCTCATTTCAGTTCGTTTTGAGATAGTGCTGATCTTGATGCAAGATAGGTGCACGATTTGCGCCAGACGTACCATTGGCTCAAAAATCGAATTGGACGTGTCGAATGCAACTCCTAGGTGACGTGGCTCATGTGGAACCTCGTTCGGTCTGTTTCGAGATAGTGTAAGTGTCAGTGCAAGATAGGTGCACAGATTGTGCAAATCATAACATAGCCTCAAAAGTCGTTTTGGATGCACCCGATGGTACTTCTAGGTGACGAGGCTCAAGTGGAAGCTTGATGTAGTCCGCATGGAGATAGTGCTATTCTTGATGTAAGATTGGTTCACGATTTGCGTGAAACGTACCACAGGCTCAGAAATTGCTCTGGATGCACCCGATGGAACTCCTAGGTGACGTGGGTCATGTGGAGTCTCGTTTTGGTCTGTTTGGAGACTATGTTAGTGTCCGTGCAAGTTAGGTGCACGGTTTGCACCAAACGTACCATAGTCACAGAAATTATTTTGGATGCAACTAATGGCATTCCTAGGTTCGAGGCTCAAGTGGAAGCTCATTTCAGTCCATTTGGAGATAGTGCTAATCTTGACGTAAGATAGGTGCACGGTTTGGGCCAAACGTATCATGGCCTCAGAAACCATTTTGGACCGAGCGGAAGGAACTCCTAGCTGACGTGGGTCTTCTGGATTCTCGTTTTGGTTCGTTTAGAGCTAGTGTTAGTGTCGGTGCGAGATAGCTGAATGGTTTGAGCCAAACGTACCATAAGCTTAGAAATCATTTTGGACACACTCGATGGCACTCCTAGGTTGCAAGGCTCAAGTGGAAGCTCATTTCAGTACGTTTGGAGATAGTGCTAATCTTAATTCAAGATAGGTGCACCGTTGGGGCCAAACGTACCATGGCCTCGGACACCATTCTGGACGCACTAGATGGAACTCCTAGGGACGTGGGTCATGTGGAATCCAGTTTCGGTCCATTTAGAGATAGTGTTAGTGTCAGTGCAAGATATGTGAATGCTTTGCCCCAAACGTACCATAAGTAGAGAAATCCTTTTGGACGCACCCGAAGGCACTCCTAGGTTGTGAGGCTCAAGTGGAAGCTCATTTCAGTCTGTTTTGGGATAGTGCTGATCTTGATGCAAGATAGGTGCATAGTTTGCGCCGAATGTATTATTGGCTTGAAAATTATTTTGGACGCACTAGATCCAAGTCTTAGGTCATGTGGGCCATGTGGAATCTTGCTCGGTCTGTTTGGAGACAATGTAAGCGTCAGTGCAAGAAAGGTGCACAGTTTGTGCCAATCATAACATAGCCTCAAAAATCATTTTGGACGCGCTCGATGGTACTCCTAGGTGACGAGGCTCAAGTGGAAGCTTGATTCAGTCCGTTTGGAGATAGTGCTAACCATGACGCAAGGTAGGTGAACGGTTTGTGCCGAATGTACCATAGGCTCAGAAATCATTTTGGACATATCCGATGGAACACCTAGATGACGTGGATCATGTGGAATCTCGTTTCGGTCCGTTTGGTGACAGTCTTAGTGTCAGTGCAAGATGGGTGAATGCTTTGCGCCTAACATACCATAAGCTCAGAAATCATTTTGGATGCACCCGATGGCACTCCTAGGTTGTGAGGCTCAAGTGGAAGCTCATTTCAGTTCGTTTTGAGATAGTGCTGATCTTGATGCAACGTAGGTGCACGATTTGCGCCAGACATACCATTGGCTCAAAAATCGATTTGGACGTGTTGAATGCAACTCCTAGGTGACGTGGCTCATGTGGAACCTCGTTCGGTCTGTTTCGAGATAGTGTAAGTGTTAGTGCAAGATAGGTGCACAGATTGTGCCAATCATAACATAGCCTCAAAAGTCGTTTTGGATCCACCCGATGCTACTTCTAGGTGACGAGGCTCAAGTGGAAGCTTGATGTAGTCCGCATGGAGATAGTGCTAATCTTGACGTAAGATTGGTGCACGGTTTGCGTGAAACGTACCACAGGCTCAGAAATTGCTCTGGATGCACCCGATGGAACTCCTAGGTGATGTGGGTCATGTGGAGTCTTGTTTTGGTCTGTTTGGAGACTATGTTAGTGTCCGTGCAAGATAGGTGCACGGTTTGCACCAAACGTACAATATGCACAGAAATTATTTTGGACGCAACTAATGGCACTCCTAGGTTCAAGGCTCAAGTGGAAGCTCATTTCAGTCCATTTAGAGATAGTGCTAATCTTGACGTAAGATAGGTGCACGGTTTGGGCCAAATGTATCATGGCCTCAGAAACCATTTTGGACCTAGCGGAAGGAACTCCTAGCTGACGTGGGTCTTCTGGATTCTCGTTTTGGTTCATTTAGAGCTAGTGTTAGTGTCGGTGCAAGATAGCTGAATGGTTTGAGCCAAACGTACCATAAGCTTAGAAATCATTTTGGACACACTCGATGGCACTCCTAGGTTGCAAGGCTCAAGTGGAAGCTCATTTTAGTACGTTTGGAGATAGTGCTAATCTTAACTCAAGATAGGTGCACGGTTGGGGCCAAACGTACCATGGCCTCAGAAACCATTATGGACGCACTGGATGGAACTCCTAGGGACGTGGGTCATGTCGAATCCCGTTTCAGTCCATTTGGAGATAGTGTTAGTGTCAGTGTAAGATATGTGAATGCTTTGCGCCAAATGTACCATAAGCTTAGAAATCGTTTTGGACGCCCCCGAAGGCACTCCTAGGTTGTGAGGCTCAAGTGGAAGCTCATTTCAGTCCATTTCGGGATAGTGCTGATCTTGATGCAAGATAGGTGCATAGTTTGCGCCGAATGTATTATTGGCTTGAAAATTATTTTGGATGCACTGGATCCAAGTCTTAGGTGATGTGGGCCATGTGGAATCTTGCTCGGTCTATTTGGAGACAAAGTAAGCGTCAGTGCAAGATAGGTGCATAGTTTGTGCCAATCATAACATAGCCTTAGAAATCGTTTTGGACACGCTTGATGGTACTCCTAGGTAAAGAGGCTCAAGTGGAAGCTTGATTCAGTTCGTTTGGAGATAGTGCTAACCTTGACGCAAGGTAGGTGAACGGTTTGTGCCGAACATACCACAGGCTCAGAAATCATTTTGGACGCACCCGATAGAACACCTAGATGACGTGGATCATGTGGAATCTCATTTCGGTCCGTTTGGTGACAGTCGTAGTGTCAGTGCAAGATGGGTGAATGGTTTGTGCCTAACATACCATAAGCTCAGAAATTGTTTTGGAGGCACCCGATGGCACTCCTAGGTTGTGAGGCTCAAGTGGAAGCTCATTTCAGTTCGTTTTGAGATAGTGCTGATCTTGATGCAAGATAGGTGCACGATTTGCACCGAACGTACCATTGGCTCGAAAATCGATTTGGACACGCCGGATAAAACTCCTAGGTGACGTAGCTCATATTGAACCTCGTTCGGTCTGTTTCGAGATAGTGCAAGTGTCAGTGCAAGATAGGTGCACAGATTGTGCCAATCATAACATAGCCTCAAAAGTCGTTTTTGATGCACCCGATGGTACTTCTAGGTGACGAGGCTCAAGTGGAAGCTTGATGTAGTCCGCGTGGAGGTAGTGCTAATCTTGACGTAAGATTGGTGCACGGTTTGCGCGAAACGTTCCACAGGCTCAAAAATTGCTCTGGATGCACCCGATGGAACTCCTAGGTGACGTGGGTCATGTGGAGTCTTGTTTTGGTCTGTTTGGAGACTATGTTAGTGTTCGTGCAAGATAGGTGCACGGTTTGCACCAAACGTACCATAGGCACATAAATTATTTTGGACGCAACTAATGGCACTCCTAGGTTCGAGGCTCAAGTGGAAGTTCATTTCAGTCCATTTGGAGATAGTGCTCATCTTGATGTAAGATAGGTGCACGGTTTGGGCCAAACGTATTATGGCCTTAAAAACCATTTTGGACCTAGCGGAAGGAACTCCTGGGTGACGTGGGTCTTTTGGATTCTCGTTTTGGTTCGGTTAGAGATAGTGTTAGTGTCGGTGCAAGATAGCTGAATGGTTTGAGCCAAACGTACCATAAGCTTAGAAATCATTTTGGACACACTCGATGACACTCCTAGGTTGCGAGGCTCAAGTGGAAGCTCATTTCAGTATATTTGGAGATAGTGCTAATCTTAACTCAAGATAGGTGCATGGTTGGGGCTAAACGTACCATGGCCTCGGAAACCATTCTGGACACACTGGATGGAACTCCTAGGGACGTGGGTCATGTGGAATCCCGTTACGGTCCATTTGGAGATAGTGTTAGTGTCAGTGCAAGATATGTGAATGCTTTGCGCCAACGACCATAAGCTTAAAAATCGTTTTGGACGCACCCGAAGGCACTCCTAGGTTGTGAGGCTCAAGTGGAAGCTCATTTCAATCTGTTTCGGGATAGTGCTGATCTTGACGCAAGATAGGTGCACAGTTTGCGCCGAATGTATTATTGGCTTGGAAATTATATTGGGCGCACTAGATCCAAGTCTTAGGTGATGTGGGCCATGTGGAATCTTGTTCAGTCTGTTTCGAGACAATGTAAGTGTCAGTGCAAGATAGGTGCACAGATTGTGCCAATCATAACATAGCCTTAGAAATTGTTTTGGATGCGCTCGATGGTACTCCTAGGTGACGAGGCTCAAGTGGAAGCTTGATTCAGTTCGTTTGGAGATAGTTCTAACCTTGACGCAAGGTAGGTGAACGGTTTGTGCCGAACGTACCACAGACTTAGAAATAATTTTGGACGCACCCGATGGAACACCTAGACGACGTGGATCATGTGGAATCTCATTTCGATCCGTTTGGTGATAGTCTTAGTTTCAGTGCAAGATGGGTGAATGCCTTGCATCTAACATACCATAAGCTCAGAAATCATTTTGGATGCACCCGCTGGCACTCCTAGGTTGTGAGGCTCAAGTGGAAGCACATTTCAGTTCGTTTTAAGATAGTGCTGTTCTTGATGCAAGATAGGTGCACGATTTGTGCCGGACGTACCATTGGCTCGAAAATCGATTTGGACGCGCCGGATGCAACTCCTAGGTGACGTGGCTCATGTGGAACCTCGTTCGGTCTATTTCGATATAGTGTAAGTGTCAGTGCAAGATAGGTGCACAGATTGTGCCAATCATAACATAGCCTCAAAAGTTGTTTTTGATGCACCCGATGGTACTTCTAGGTGACAAGGCTCGAGTGGAAGCTTGATGTAGTCCGCACGGAGATAGTGCTAATCTTGACATAAGATTGGTGCACAGTTTCTTCGAAATGTACCATAGGCTCAGAAATTACTTTGGATGCACCCGATGGAACTCCTAGTTGACGTGGGTCATGTGGAGTCTCGTTTTGGTCTGTTTGGAGACTATGTTAGTGTCCGTGCAAGATAGGTGCATGGTTTGCACCAAACATACCATAGGCACAGAAATTATTTTGGACGCAACTAATGGCACTCCTAGGTTCTTGGCTCAAGTGGAAGCTCATTTCAGTCCATTTGGAGATAGTGCTAATCTTGACGTAAGATAGGTGCACGGTTTGGGCCAAACGTATTATGGCCTCAGAAACCATTTTGGACCTAGTGGAAGGAACTCCTAGGTGATGTGGGTCTTCTGGATTCTCATTTTGGTTCGTTTAGAGATAGTGTTAGTGTCGGTGCAAGATAGCTGAATGGTTTGAGCCAAACGTACCATAAGCTTAGAAATCGTTTTGGACACACTCGATGGCACTCCTAGGTTGCGAGGCTCAAGTGGAAGCTCATTTGAGTACGTTTGGAGATAGTGCTAATCCTAACTCAAGATAGGTGCACGGTTGGGGCCAAACGTACCATGGCCTCGGAAACCATTCTGGACGCACTAGATGGAACTCCTAGGGACGTGGGTCATGTGGAGTCCCGTTACGGTCCATTTGGAGATAGTGTTAGTGTCAGTGCAAGATATGTGAATGCTTTGCGCCAAACGTACCATAAGCTTAGAAATCGTTTTGGACGCACTCGAAGGCACTCCTAGGTTGTGAGGCTCAAGTGGAAGCTCATTTCAGCACGTTTCGGGATAGTGCTGATCTTGACGCAAGATAGGTGCACAGTTTGCGCTGAATGTATTATTGGCTTGAAAATTATTTTGGATGCACTAGATCCAAGTCTTTGGTGATGTGGGCCATGTGGAATCTTGTTCGGTCTGTTTCAAGACATTGTAAGTGTTAGTGCAAGATACGTGCACAGTTTGTGCCAATCATAACATAGTCTTAGAAATCATTTTGGACACGCTCGATGGTACTTCTAGGTAACGAGGCTCAGGTGGAAGCTTGATTCAGTTCGTTTGGAGATAGTGCTAACCTTGACGCAAGGTAGGTGAACGGTTTGTGCCGAACGTACCATAGGCTCAGAAATCATTTTGGACACACCAAATGCAACTCCTAGGTGACGTGGGTCAAGTGGAATCTCGTTTGGTCCGTTTCAAGACAGTGTAAGTGTCGGTGCAAGATAGGTGCACAATTTTGTGCCAAACATAACATAGCCTCATAATTTGTTTTGGATGCACCTGATGGTACTCCTAGGTGACGAGGCTCAAGTGGAAGCTCGATTCAGTCCGTTTGGAGATAGTGCTAATCTTGAAGCAAGATAGGTGCATAGTTTGCTCCGAACGTACCATAGGCTCAGAAATCGTTTAGGACGCACCCGATGGAACTCCTAGATGACGTGGATCATGTGGAATCTCGTTTTGGTCCGTTTGGAGACTGTGTTAGTATCCGTGCAAGATAGGCGCATGGTTTTTGCGCCAAACGTACCATAGGCACATAAATCGTTTTGGACGCACCTGATGGCACTCCTAGGTTCGAGGCTCAACTGGAAGCTTATTTCAGTTCGTTTAGAGATTGTGCTTATCTTGACACAAGATAGCTGCACGGTTTGGGCCAAACGTACCATGGCCTTAGAAACCATTTTGGACATAGCGGATGGAACTCCTAAGTGACGTGGGTCCCATGGAATCTCTTTCGGTCTGTTTAGAGACAGTGTTAGTGTCGATGCAAGATAGGTTAATGGTTTGCGCCAAATGTACCATATGCTCAGAAATCATTTTGGACGCACCCGATGGCACTCCTAAGTTGCGAGGCTCAAGTGGAAGCTCATTTCAGTCCATTTGGACACACTAGATGGAACTCCTAGGGACGTGGGTTATGTGGAATCTCATTTCGGTCCGTTTGGAGATAGTGTTAGTGTTAGTGCAAAATAGGTGAATGCTATGTGCCAAACATACCACATGCTCAGAAATTGTTTTGGACGCACCCGATGGCACTTCTGGGTTGTGAGGCTCAAGTGGAAGCTCATTTCAGTTCGTTTTGAGATAGTGCTGATCTTGATGCAAGATTGGTGCATGATTTGCGTTGGACGTACCATTGGCTCGAAAATCGATTTGGACACGCCGGATGCAACTCCTAGGTGACGTGGCTCATGTGGAACCTCGTTCGGTCTGTTTCGAGATAGTGTAAGTGTCAGTGCAAGATAGCTGCACAGATTGTGCCAATCATAACATAGCCTCAAAAGTTGTTTTGGATGCACCCGATGGTACTTCTAGGTGACGAGGCTCAAGTGGAAGCTTGATGTAGTCCGCTTGGAGATAGTGCTAATCTTGACGTAAGATTGGTGCACGGTTTGCGCGAAACATACCACAGGCTCAGAAATTGTCCTAGATGCACCCGATGGAACTCCTAGGTGACGTGGGTCATATGGAGTCTCGTTTTGGTCTGTTTGGAGACTATGTTAGTGTCCGTGCAAGATAGGTGCACGGTTTGCACCAAACGTACCATAGGCACAGAAATTATTTTGGACGCAACTAATGGCACTCCTAGGTTTGAGGCTCAAGTGGAAGCTCATTTCAGTCCATTTAGAGATAGTGCTAATCTTGACGTAAGATAGGTGCACAGTTTGGGCCAAACGTATCATGGCCTCAGAAACCATTTTGGACCTAGCAGAAGGAACTCCTAGGTGACGTGGGTCTTCTGGATTCTTGTTTTGGTTCATTTAGAGATAGTGTTAGTGTCGGTGCAAGATAGCTGAATGGTTTGAGCCAAACGTACCATAAGCTTAGAAATCATTTTGGACACACTCGGTGGCACTCCTAGGTTGCGAGGCTCAAGTGGAAGCTCATTTCAGTACGTTTGGAGATAGTGCTAATCTTAACTCAAGATAGGTGCATGGTTGGGGCCAAACGTACCATGGCCTCGAAAACCATTCTGGGCGCACTGGATGGAACTCCTAGGGACGTGGGTCATGTGGAGTCCCGTTACGGTCCATTTGGAGATAGTGTTAGTGTCATTGCAAGATATGTGAATGCTTTGCGCCAAACGTACCATAAGCTTAGAAATCATTTTAGACGCACCCGAAGGCACTCCTAGGTTGTGAGGCTCAAGTGGAAGCTCATTTCAGTCCGTTTCGGGATAGTGCTGATCTTGACGCAAGATAGGTGCACAGTTTGCGCCAAATGTATTATTGGCTTGAAAATTATTTTGGGCGCACTGGATCCAAGTCTTTGATGATGTGGGCCATGTGGAATCTCGTTCGGCCTATTTCGAGACAATGTAAGTGTCAGTGCAAGATAGGTGCACATTTTGTGCCAATCATAACATAGCCTTAGAAATTGTTTTGGATGCGCTCGATGGTACTCCTAGGTGACGAGGCTCAAGTGGAAGCTTGATTCAGTTCATTTGGAGATAGTGCTAACCTTGACGCAAGGTAGGTGAACGGTTTGTGCCGAACGTACCACAGACTTAGAAATCATTTTGGACGCACCCGATGGAACAACTAGACGACGTGGGTCAAGTGGAATCTCGTTTCGGTCCGTTTGGTGATAGTCTTAGTGTCAGTGCAAGATGGGTGAATGCTTTGCATCTAACATACCATAAGCTCAGAAATCATTTTGGACGCAACCGATGGCACTCCTAGGTTGTGAGGCTCAAGTGGAAGCTCATTTCAGTTCATTTTGAGATAGTGCTGATCTTGATGCAAGATAGGTGCACGATTTGCGCCGGACGTACTGTTGGCTTGAAAATCGATTTGGACGCGCCAGATGCAACTCCTAGGTGATGTGGCTCATGTGGAACCTCGTTCGGTCTATTTCGATATAGTGTAAGTGTCAGTGCAAGATAGGTGCACAGATTATGCCAATCATAACATAGCCTCAAAAGTCGTTTTGGATGCACCCGATGGTACTTCTAGGTGACGAGGCTCGAGTGGAAGCTTGATGTAGTCCGCACGGAGATAGTGCTAATCTTGACGTAAGATTGGTGCACGGTTTGCGCGAAACATACCACAGGCTCAGAAATTACTCTGGATGCACCCGATGGAACTTCTAGGTGACGTGGGTCATGTGGAGTCTCGTTATGGTCTGTTTGGAGACTATGTTAGTGTCCGTGCAAGATAGGTGCACAGTTTGCGCCGAATGAATTATTGACTTGAAAATTATTTTAGGCGCACTGGATCCAAGTCTTAGGTGATGTGGGCCATGTGGAATCTCGTTCGGTCTGTTTCGAGACAATGTAAGTGTCAGTGCAAGATAGGTGCATAGTTTGTGCCAATCATAACATAGCCTTAGAAATCATTTTGGACGCGCTCGATGGTACTCCTAGGTGACGAGGCTCAAGTGGAAGCTTGATTCAGTTCGTTTGGAGATAGTTCTAACCTTGACGCAAGGTAGGTGAACGGTTTTTGCCGAACGTACCACAAACATAGAAATCACTTTGGGCGCACCCGATGGAATACCTAGATGACGTGGATCATGTGGAATCTCATTTTGATCCGTTTGGTGATAGTCTTAGTGTCAGTGCAAGATGGGTGAATGCTTTGCATCTAACATACCATAAGCTCAGAAATCGTTTTGGATGCACCCGCTGGCACTCCTAGGTTGTGAGGCTCAAGTGGAAGCTCATTTCAGTTCGTTTTGAGATAGTGCTGATCCTGATGCAAGATAGGTGCACGATTTGTGCCGGACGTACCATTGGCTCGAAAATCGATTTGGACACGCCGAATGCAACTCCTAGGTGACGTGGCTCATGTGGAACCTCGTTCAGTCTATTTTGATATAGTGTAAGTGTCAGTGCAAGATAGGTGCACAGATTGTGCCAATCATAACATAGCCTCAAAAGTCGTTTTTGATGCACCCAATGGTACTTCTAGGTGACAAGGCTCGAGTGGAAGCTTGATGTAGTCCGCACGGAGATAGTGCTAATCTTGACGTAAGATTGGTGCACGGTTTGCACGAAACATACCACAGGCTCAGAAATTGCTCTGGATGCACCTGATGGAACTCCTAGGTGACTTGGGTCATGTGGAGTCTCGTTTTGGTCTGTTTGGAGACTATGATAGTGTCCGTGCAAGATAGGTGCATGGTTTGCACCAAACGTACCATAGGCACAGAAATTATTTTGGACGCAACTAATGGCACTCCTAGGTTCGAGGCTCAAGTGGAAGCTCATTTCAGTCCATTTGGAGATAGTGCTAATCTTGACGTAAGATAGGTGCACGGTTTGGGCCAAACGTATCATGGCCTCAGAAACCATTTTGGACCTAGCGGAAGGAACTCCTTGGTGACATGGGTCTTCTGGATTCTCATTTTGGTTCGTTTAGAGATAGTGTTAGTGTCAGTGCAAGATAGCTGAATGGTTTGAGCCAAACATACCATAAGCTTAGAAATCATTTTGGACACACTCGATGGCACTCGTAGGTTGCAAGGCTCAAGTGGAAGCTCATTTTAGTACGTTTGGAGATAGTGCTAATCTTAACTCAAGATAGGTGCATGGTTGGGGCCAAACGTACCATGGCCTCGGAAACCATTCTGGACGCACTGGATGGAACTCCTAGGGACGTGGGTCATGTGGAATCCTGTTTCGGTCCATTTGGAGATAGTGTTAGTGTCAGTGCAAGATATGTGAATGCTTTGGGCCAAACGTACCATAAGCTTAGAAATCGTTTTGGATGCACCCGAAGGCACTCCTAGGTTGTGAGGCTCAAGTGGAAGCTCATTTCAGTCCTTTCGGGATAGTGCTGATCTTGACGCAAGATAGGTGCACAGTTTGCGCCGAATGTAATATTGACTTGAAAATTATTTTGGACGCACTGGATCCAAGTCTTAGGTGACGTGGGCCATGTGGAATCTCGTTCGGTCTGTTTCGAGACAATTTAAGTGTCAGTGCAAGATAGGTGCACAGTTTGTGCCAATCATAACATAGCCTTAGAAATCGTTTTGGACGCACTCGATGGTACTCCTAGGTGACGAGGCTCAAGTGGAAGCTAGATTCAGTTCGTTTGGAGATAGTGCGAACCTTGACGCAAGGTAGGTGAATGGTTTGTGCCGAGCGTACCACAGGCTCAGAAATCATTTTGGACGCACCGGATGCAACTCCTAGGTGACGTGGGTCAAGTGGAATCTCATTTGGTCCGTTTCAAGACAGTGTAAGTGTCGCTGCAAGATAGGTGCACAATTTTGTGCCAAACATAACATAGCCTCAGAATTCGTTTTGGACGCACCCGATGTTACTCCTAGATGACAAGGCTCAAGTGGAAGCTCGATTCGGTCCGTTTGGAGATAGTGCTAATCTTGAAGCAAGATAGGTGCACAGTTTGCTCCAAACGTACCATAGGCTCAAAAATCATTTTGGACGCACCCGATGGAACTCCTAGATGACGTGGATCATGTGAAATCTCGTTTTGGTCCGTTTGGAGACTGTGTTAGTGTCCGTGCATGATAGGTGGACGGTTTTTGTGCCAAACATACCACAGGCACAGAAATCATTTTGGACACACCTGATGGCACTCCTAGGTTCGAGGCTCAAGTGGAAGCTCATTTCAGTTCGTTTAGAGATTGTGCTTATCTTGATGCAAGATAGCTGCATGGTTTGGGCCAAATGTACCATGGCCTTAGAAACCATTTTGGACGTAGCGGATGGAACTCCTAAGTGACATGCGTCCCATGGAATCTCTTTCAGTCTGTTTAGAGATAGTGTTAGTGTTGGTGCAAGATAGGTGAATGGTTTGCACCGAATGTACCATATGCTCAGAAATCATTTTGGACGCACCCGATGGCACTCCTAAGTTGCGAGGCTCAAGTGGAAGCTCATTTCAATCCGTTTGGACACACTAGATGGAACTCCTAGGGACGTGGGTCATGTGGAATCTCATTTCTGTCCGTTTGGAGATAGTGTTAGTGTTAGTGCCAGATAGGTGAATGCTATGCGCCAAACATACCACATGCTCAGAAATCGTTTTGGACGCACCCGATGGCACTCCTGGGTTGTGAGGCTCAAGTGGAAGCTCATTTCAGTTCGTTTTGAGATAGTGCTGATCTTGATGCAAGATAGGTGCACGATTTGCATCGGACGTACCATTGGCTCAAAAATCGATTTGGACACGCCGGATGCAACTCCTAGGTGACGTGGCTCATGTGGAACCTCGTTCGGTCTGTTTCGAGATATTGGAAGTGTCAGTGCAAGATAGGTGCACAGATTGTGCCAACCATAACATAGCCTCAAAAGTCGTTTTGAATGCACCCGATGGTACTTCTAGGTGACGAGGCTCAAGTGGAAGCTTGATGTAATTCGCTTGGAGATAGTGCTAATCTTGACATAAGGTTGGTGCACGGTTTGCGCGAAATGTACCACAGGCTCATAAATTGTTCTGGATGCACCCAATGGAACTCCTAGGTGACGTGGGTCATGTGGAGTCTCGTTTTGGTCTGTTTGGAGACCATGTTAGTGTCCGTGCAAGATAGGTGCATGGTTTGCACCAAACATACCATAGGCACATAAATTATTTTGGACGCAACTAATGGCACTCCTAGGTTCGAGGCTCAAGTGGAAGCTCATTTCAGTCCATTTGGAGATAGTGCTAATCCTGACGTAAGATAGGTGCAAGGTTTGGGCCAAACGTATCGTGGCCTCATAAACCATTTTGGACCTAGCGGAAGCAACTCCTTGGTGACGTGGGTTTTCTGGATTCTCGTTTTGGTTCATTTAGAGATAGTGTTAGTATCGGTGCAAGATAGCTGAATGGTTTGAGCCAAACATACCATAAGCTTAGAAATCATTTTGGACACACTCGATGGCACTCGTAGGTTGCAAGGCTCAAGTGGAAGCTCATTTTAGTACGTTTAGAGATAGTGCTAATCTTAACACAAGATAGGTGCATGGTTGGGGCCAAACGTACCATGGCCTCGGAAACCATTCTGCACGCACTGGATGGAACTCCTAGAGACGTGGGTCATGTGGAATCCCGTTTTGGTCCATTTGGAGATAGTGTTAGTGTCAGTGCAAGATATGTGAATGCTTTGCGCCAAACGTACCATAAGCTTAGAAATCATTTTGGACGCACCCGAAGGCACTCCTAGGTTGTGAGGCTCAAGTGGAAGCTCATTTCAGTCCTTTCGGGATAGTGCTGATCTTGACGCAAGATAGGTGCACAGTTTGCGCCGAATGTAATATTGACTAGAAAATTATTTTGGACGCACTGGATCCAAGTCTTAGGTGATGTGGGCCATGTGGAATCTCGTTCGGTCTGTTTCGAGACAATTTAAGTGTCAGTGCAAGATAGGTGCACAGTTTGTGCCAATCATAACATAGCCTTAGAAATCATTTTGGACGCGCTCGATGGTACTCCTAGGTGACGAGGCTCAAGTGGAAGCTTGATTCAGTTCGTTTGGAGATAGTGCTAACCTTGACCCAAGGTAGGTGAATGGTTTGTGCCGAGCGTACCACAGGCTCAGAAATCATTTTGGACGCACCAGATGCAACTCCTAGGTGACGTGGGTCAAGTGAAATCTCATTTGGTCTGTTTCAAGACAGTGTAAGTGTCGGTGCAAGATAGGTGCACAATTTTGTGCCAAACATAACATAGCCTCAGAATTTGTTTTGGACGCACCCGATGTTACTCCTAGGTGACAAGGCTCAAGTGGAAGCTCGATTCCGTCCGTTTGGAGATAGTGCTAATCTTGAACCAAGATAGGTGCACAATTTGCTACAAACGTACCATAGGCTCCTAAATCATTTTGGACACACCCGATGGAACTCCTAGATGACGTGGATCATGTGGAATCTCGTTTTGGTCTCTTTGGAGACTGTGTTAGTGTCCGTGCATGATAGGTGCACGGTTTTTGTGCCAAACGTACCACAGGCACAGAAATCATTTTGGACGCACCTGATGGCACTCCTAGGTTCGAGGCTCAAGTGGAAGCTCATTTCAGTTCGTTTAGAGATTGTGCTTATCTTGACGCAAGATAGCTGCATGGTTTGGGCCAAACGTACCATGGCCTTAGAAACCATTTTGGACGTAGCGGATGGAAATCCTTAGTGACATGCGTCCCATGGAATCTCTTTCGGTCTGTTTAGAGACAGTGTTAGTGTCGGTGCAAGATAGGTGAATGGTTTGCGCCAAATGTACCATATGCTCAGAAATCATTTTGGACGCACCCGATGGCACTCCTAAGTTGCGAGGCTCAAGTGGAAGCTCATTTCAGTCCGTTTGGACACACTAGATGGAACTCCTAGTGACGTGGGTCATGTGGAATCTCATTATTGTCCGTTTGGAGATAGTGTTAGTGTTAGTGCAAGATAGGTGAATGCTATGCGCCAAACATACCACATGCTCAGAAATCGTTTTGGACGCACCCGATGGCACTCCTGGGTTGTGAGGCTCAAGTGGAAGCTCATTTCAGTTCGTTTTGAGATAGTGCTGATCTTGATGCAAGATAGGTGCACGATTTGCATCGGACGTACCATTGGCTCAAAAATCGATTTGGACACGCCGGATGCAACTCCTAGGTGACGTGGCTCATGTGGAACCTCGTTCGGTCTGTTTCGAGATATTGGAAGTGTTAGTGCAAGATAGGTGCACAGATTGTGCCAACCATAACATAGCCTCAAAAGTCGTTTTGAATGCACCCGATGGTACTTCTAGGTGACGAGGCTCAAGTGGAAGCTTGATGTAGTCCGCTTGGAGATAGTGCTAATCTTGAGATAAGGTTGGTGCACGGTTTGCGCGAAATGTACCACATGCTCAGAAATCATTTTGGACACACCCAATGGAACTCCTAGGTGACGTGGGTCATGTGGAGTCTCGTTTTGGTCTGTTTGGAGACCATGTTAGTGTCCGTGCAAGATAGGTGCATGGTTTGCACCAAACGTACCATAGGCATAGAAATTATTTTGGACGCAACTAATGGCACTCCTAGGTTCGAGGCTCAAGTGGAAGCTCATTTCAGTCCATTTGGAGATAGTGCTAATCCTGACGTAAGATAGGTGCAAGGTTTGGGCCAAACGTATCGTGGCCTCATAAACCATTTTGGACCTAGCGGAAGCAACTCCTTGGTGACGTGGGTTTTCTGGATTCTCGTTTTGGTTCATTTAGAGATAGTGTTAGTATCGGTGCAATATAGCTGAATGGTTTGAGCCAAACATACCATAAGCTTAGAAATCATTTTGGACACACTCGATGGCACTCGTAGGTTGCAAGGCTCAAGTGGAAGCTCATTTTAGTACGTTTAGAGATAGTGCTAATCTTAACACAAGATAGGTGCATGGTTGGGGCCAAACGTACCATGGCCTCGGAAACCATTCTGCACGCACTGGATGGAACTCCTAGGGACGTGGGTCATGTGGAATCCCGTTTTGGTCCATTTGGAGATAGTGTTAGTGTCAGTGCAAGATATGTGAATGCTTTGCGCCAAACGTACCATAAGCTTAGAAATCATTTTGGACGCACCCGAAGGCACTCCTAGGTTGTGAGGCTCAAGTGGAAGCTCATTTCAGTCCTTTCGGGATAGTGCTGATCTTGACGCAAGATAGGTGCACAGTTTGCGCCGAATGTAATATTGACTAGAAAATTATTTTGGACGCACTGGATCCAAGTCTTAGGTGATGTGGGCCATGTGGAATCTCGTTCGGTCTGTTTCGAGACAATGTAAGTGTCAGTGCAAGATAGGTGCACAGTTTGTGCCAATCATAACATAGCCTTAGAAATCATTTTGGACGCGCTCGATGGTACTCCTAGGTGACGAGGCTCAAGTGGAAGCTTGATTCAGTTCGTTTGGAGATAGTGCTAACCTTGACGCATGGTAGGCGAATGGTTTGTGCCGAGCGTACCACAGGCTCAGAAATCATTTTGGACGCACCAGATGCAACTCCTAGGTGACGTGGGTCAAGTGAAATCTCATTTGGTCTGTTTTAAGACAGTGTAAGTGTCAGTGCAAGATAGGTGCACAATTTTGTGCCAAACATAACATAGCCTCAGAATTTGTTTTGGACGCACCCGATGTTACTCCTAGGTGACAAGGCTCAAGTGGAAGCTCGATTCCATCCGTTTGGAGATAGTGCTAATCTTGAAGCAAGATAGGTGCACAGTTTGCTACAAACGTACCATAGGCTCAGAAATCATTTTGGACACACCCGATGGAACTCCTAGATGACGTGGATCATGTGGAATCTCGTTTTGGTCTGTTTGGAGACTGTGTTAGTGTCCGTGCATGATAGGTGCACGGTTTTTGTGCCAAACGTACCACAGGCACAGAAATCATTTTGGACGCACCTGATGGCACTCCTAGGTTCGAGGCTCAAGTGGAAGCTCATTTCAGTTCGTTTAGAGATTGTGCTTATCTTGACGCAAGATAGCTGCATGGTTTGGGCCAAACGTACCATGGCCTTAGAAACCATTTTGGACGTAGCGGATGGAAATCCTAAGTGACATGCGTCCCATGGAATCTCTTTCGGTCTGTTTAGAGACAGTGTTAGTGTCGGTGCAAGATAGGTGAATGGTTTGCGCCAAATGTACCATATGCTCAGAAATCATTTTGGACGCACCCGATGGCACTCCTAAGTTGCGAGGCTCAAGTGGAAGCTCATTTCAGTCCGTTTGGACACACTAGATGGAACTCCTAGTGACGTGGGTCATGTGGAATCTCATTATTGTCCGTTTGGAGATAGTGTTAGTGTTAGTGCAAGATAGGTGAATGCTATGCGCCAAACATACCACATGCTCAGAAATCGTTTTGGACGCACCCGATGGCACTCCTGGGTTGTGAGGCTCAAGTGGAAGCTCATTTCAGTTCGTTTTGAGATAGTGCTGATCTTGATGCAAGATAGGTGCACGATTTGCATCGGACGTACCATTGGCTCAAAAATCGATTTGGACACGCCGGATGCAACTCCTAGGTGACGTGGCTCATGTGGAACCTCGTTCGGTCTGTTTCGAGATATTGGAAGTGTTAGTGCAAGATAGGTGCACAGATTGTGCCAACCATAACATAGCCTCAAAAGTCGTTTTGAATGCACCCGATGGTACTTCTAGGTGACGAGGCTCAAGTGGAAGCTTGATGTAGTCCGCTTGGAGATAGTGCTAATCTTGACATAAGGTTGGTGCACGGTTTGCGCGAAATGTACCACATGCTCAGAAATCATTTTGGACACACCCAATGGAACTCCTAGGTGACGTGGGTCATGTGGAGTCTCGTTTTGGTCTGTTTGGAGACCATGTTAGTGTCCGTGCAAGATAGGTGCATGGTTTGCACCAAACGTACCATAGGCATAGAAATTATTTTGGACGCAACTAATGGCACTCCTAGGTTCGAGGCTCAAGTGGAAGCTCATTTCAGTCCATTTGGAGATAGTGCTAATCCTGACGTAAGATAGGTGCAAGGTTTGGGCCAAACGTATCGTGGCCTCATAAACCATTTTGGACCTAGCGGAAGCAACTCCTTGGTGACGTGGGTTTTCTGGATTCTCGTTTTGGTTCGTTTAGAGATAGTGTTAGTATCGGTGCAATATAGCTGAATGGTTTGAGCCAAACATACCATAAGCTTAGAAATCATTTTGGACACACTCGATGGCACTCGTAGGTTGCAAGGCTCAAGTGGAAGCTCATTTTAGTACGTTTAGAGATAGTGCTAATCTTAACACAAGATAGGTGCATGGTTGGGGCCATACGTACCATGGCCTCGGAAACCATTCTGCACGCACTGGATGCAACTCCTAGGGACGTGGGTCATGTGGAATCCCGTTTTGGTCCATTTGGAGATAGTGTTAGTGTCAGTGCAAGATATGTGAATGCTTTGCGCCAAACGTACCATAAGCTTAGAAATCATTTTGGACGCACCCGAAGGCACTCCTAGGTTGTGAGGCTCAAGTGGAAGCTCATTTCAGTCCTTTCGGGATAGTGCTGATCTTGACGCAAGATAGGTGCACAGTTTGCGCCGAATGTAATATTGACTAGAAAATTATTTTGGACGCACTGGATCCAAGTCTTAGGTGATGTGGGCCATGTGGAATCTCGTTCGGTCTGTTTCGAGACAATGTAAGTGTCAGTGCAAGATAGGTGCACAGTTTGTGCCAATCATAACATAGCCTTAGAAATCATTTTGGACGCGCTCGATGGTACTCCTAGGTGACGAGGCTCAAGTGGAAGCTTGATTCAGTTCGTTTGGAGATAGTGCTAACCTTGACGCAAGGTAGGCGAATGGTTTGTGCCGAGCGTACCACAGGCTCAGAAATCATTTTGGACGCACCAGATGCAACTCCTAGGTGACGTGGGTCAAGTGAAATCTCATTTGGTCTGTTTTAAGACAGTGTAAGTGTCAGTGCAAGATAGGTGCACAATTTTGTGCCAAACATAACATAGCCTCAGAATTTGTTTTGGACGCACCCGATGTTACTCCTAGGTGACAAGGCTCAAGTGGAAGCTCGATTCCGTCCGTTTGGAGATAGTGCTAATCTTGAAGCAAGATAGGTGCACAGTTTGCTACAAACGTACCATAGGCTCAGAAATCATTTTGGACACACCCGATGGAACTCCTAGATGACGTGGATCATGTGGAATCTCGTTTTGGTCTGTTTGGAGACTGTGTTAGTGTCCGTGCATGATAGGTGCACGGTTTTTGTGCCAAACGTACCACAGGCACAGAAATCATTTTGGACGCACCTGATGGCACTCCTAGGTTCGAGGCTCAAGTGGAAGCTCATTTCAGTTCGTTTAGAGATTGTGCTTATCTTGACGCAAGATAGCTGCATGGTTTGGGCCAAACGTACCATGGCCTTAGAAACCATTTTGGACGTAGCGGATGGAAATCCTAAGTGACATGCGTCCCATGGAATCTCTTTCGGTCTGTTTAGAGATAGTGTTAGTGTCGGTGCAAGATAGGTGAATGGTTTGAGCCAAATGTACCATATGCTCAGAAATCATTTTGGACGCACCCGATGGCACTCCTAAGTTGCGAGGCTCAAGTGGAAGCTCATTTCAGTCCGTTTGGACACACTAGATGGAACTCCTAGGGACGTGGGTCATGTGGAATCTCATTATTGTCCGTTTGGAGATAGTGTTAGTGTTAGTGCAAGATAGGTGAATGCTATGCGCCAAACATACCACATGCTCAGAAATTGTTTTGGACGCACCTGATGGCACTCCTGGGTTGTGAGGCTCAAGTGGAAGCTCATTTCAGTTCGTTTTGAGATAGTGCTGATCTTGATGCAAGATAGGTGCACGATTTGCATCGAACGTACCATTGGCTCAAAAATCGATTTGGACACGCCGGATGCAACTCCTAGGTGACGTGGCTCATGTGGAACCTCGTTCGGTCTGTTTCGAGATATTGGAAGTGTTAGTGCAAGATAGGTGCACAGATTGTGCCAACCATAACATAGCCTCAAAAGTCGTTCTGAATGCACCCGATGGTACTTCTAGGTGACGAGGCTCAAGTGGAAGCTTGATGTAGTCCGCTTGGAGATAGTGCTAATCTTGACATAAGGTTGGTGCACGGTTTGCGCGAAATGTACCACAGGCTCATAAATTGTTCTGGATGCACCCAATGGAACTCCTAGGTGACGTGGGTCATGTGGAGTCTCGTTTTGGTCTGTTTGGAGACCATGTTAGTGTCCGTGCAAGATAGGTGCATGGTTTGCACCAAACGTACCATAGGCATAGAAATTATTTTGGACGCAACTAATGGCACTCCTAGGTTCGAGGCTCAAGTGGAAGCTCATTTCAGTCCATTTGGAGATAGTGCTAATCCTGACGTAAGATAGGTGCAAGGTTTGGGCCAAACGTATCGTGGCCTCATAAACCATTTTGGACCTAGCGGAAGCAACTCCTTGGTGACGTGGGTTTTCTGGATTCTCATTTTGGTTCGTTTAGAGATAGTGTTAGTATCGGTGCAAGATAGCTGAATGGTTTGAGCCAAACATACCATAAGCTTAGAAATCATTTTGGACACACTCGATGGCACTCGTAGGTTGCAAGGCTCAAGTGGAAGCTCATTATAGTACGTTTAGAGATAGTGCTAATCTTAACACAAGATAGGTGCATGGTTGGGGCCAAACGTACCATGGCCTCAGAAACCATTCTGCACGCACTGGATGGAACTCCTAGGGACGTGGGTCATGTGGAATCCCGTTTTGGTCCATTTAGAGATAGTGTTAGTGTCAGTGCAAGATATGTGAATGCTTTGCGCCAAACATACCATAAGCTTAGAAATCATTTTGGACGCACCCGAAGGCACTCCTAGGTTGTGAGGCTCAAGTGGAAGCTCATTTCAGTCCTTTCGGGATAGTGCTGATCTTGACGCAAGATAGGTGCACAGTTTGCGCCGAATGTAATATTGACTAGAAAATTATTTTGGACGCACTGGATCCAAGTCTTAGGTGATGTGGGCCATGTGGAATCTTGTTCGGTCTGTTTCGAGACAATTTAAGTGTCAGTGCAAGATAGGTGCACAGTTTGTGCCAATCATAACATAGCCTTAGAAATCATTTTGGACGCACTCGATGGTACTCCTAGGTGACGAGGCTCAAGTGGAAGCTTGATTCAGTTCGTTTGGAGATAGTGCTAACCTTGACGCAAGGTAGGTGAATGGTTTGTGCCGAGCGTACCACAGGCTCAGAAATCATTTTGGACGCACCAGATGCAACTCCTAGGTGACGTGGGTCAAGTGAAATCTCATTTGGTCTGTTTCAAGACAGTGTAAGTGTCGGTGCAAGATAGGTGCACAATTTTGTGCCAAACATAACATAGCCTCAGAATTTGTTTTGGACGCACCCGATGTTACTCCTAGGTGACAAGGCTCAAGTGGAAGCTCGATTCCGTCCGTTTGGAGATAGTACTAATCTTGAAGCAAGATAGGTGCACAGTTTGCTACAAACGTACCATAGGCTCAGAAATCATTTTGGACACACCCGATGGAACTCCTAGGTGACGTGGGTCTTCTGGATTCTCGTTTTGGTTTCTTTAGAGATATTGTTAGTGTCGGTGCAAGATAGCTGAATGGTTTGAGCCAAACGTACCATAAGCTTAGAAATCATTTTGGACACACTCGATGTCACTCCTAGGTTGCGAGGCTCAAGTGGAAGCTCATTTCAGTACGTTTGGAGATAGAGCTAATCTTAACTCAAGATAGGTGCACGGTTGGGGCCAAACGTACCATGGCCTCGGAAACTATTCAGGACGCACTGGCTAGAACTCCTAGGGACGTGGGTCTTGTGGAATCCCGTTTCAGTCCATTTGGAGATAGTGTTACTGTTTGTGCAAGATATGTGAATGCTTTGCGCCAAACGTACCATAAGCTTAGAAATCATTTTGGACGTAGCTGAAGGCACTCCTAGGTTGTGAGGCTCAAGTGGAAGCTCATTTCAATCCGTTTCGGGATAGTGCTGATCTTGACGCAAGATAGGTGCACAGTTTGCGCGGAATGTATTATTGGCTTGAAAATTATTTTGGGCGCACTAGATCCAAGTCTTAGGTGATGCGGGCCATGTGGAATCTCGTTTGGTCTATTTTGAGACAATGTAAGTGTCAGTGCAAGATAGGTGCACAGTTTGTGCCAATCATAACATAGCTGTAGAACTCGTTTTGGACGCGCTCGATGGTACTCCTAGGTGACGAGGCTCAAGTGGAAGCTTGATTCAGTCCGTTTGGAGATAGTGCTAACCTTGACGCAAGGTGGGTGAATGGTTTGTGCCGAACGTATCACAGGCTCAGAAATCATTTTGGACGCACCCGATGGAACACCTAGATGACGTGGATCATGTGGAATCTCGTTTCGGTCCTTTTGGTGACAGTCTTAGTGTCAGTGCAAGATGGGTGAATGCTTTGTGCCTAACATACCATAAGCTCAGAAATCGTTTTGGACGCACCCGATGGCACTCCTAGGTTGTGAGGCTCATGTGGAAGCTCATATCAGTCTGTTTCGAGATAGTGTTGATCTTGACACAAGATAGGTGCATGGTTTGCACCGAACATACCACTGGCTCAGAAAATCATTTTGGACGCACCAGATACAAATCCTAGGTGATGTAGGCATGTGGAATCTGATTTGGTCCGTTTCAAGATAGTGTAAGTGTCGGTGCAAGATAGGTGCACAGTTTGTGCCAATCGTAACATAGCCTTAGAAATCATTTTGGACGCGCCCGATGGTACTCCTAGGTGACGAGGCTGAAGTGGAAGCTCGATTCAGTCCATTTGAAGATAGTGCTAACCTTGACGCAAGGTAGGTGAACGGTTTGTACCGAACATACCACAAGCTTAGAAATTATTTTGGACACACCCGATGGAACACCTAGATGACGTGGATCATGTGGAATCTTGTTTCGGTCCGTTTGGAGGCAGTGTTAGTGTCAGTGCAAGATGGGTGAATGCTTTGTGCCTAACATACCATCAGCGCAGAAATCGTTTTGGACGCACCCGATGGCACTACTAGGTTGTGAGGCTCATGTGGAAGCTCATTTCAGGCCATTTCGGGATAGTGCTGATCTTGACGCAAGATAGGTGCATGGTTTGCGCCGAATGTACTATTGGCACAAAAATTATTTTGGACGCACTGGATGCAAGTCCTAGGTGATGTGGGCCATGTGGAATCTTGTTAGGTCTATTTTGAGACAGTGTAAGTGTTGGTGCAAGATAGGTGCACAGTTTGTGCCAATGATAACATAGCCTCAGAAATCATTTTGGACACGCCCGATGGCACTCCTAGGTGACGAGGCTCAAGTGGAAGCTCGATTAAGTTCGTTTGGAGACAGTGCTAATCTTAACGCAAGATAGGTGAACGGTTTGCGCCAAACGTACCACAGGCTCAGAAATCATTTTTGACGCACCCGATGGAACTCCTAAATGACGTGGATCATGTGGAATCCCATTTCGGTCCATTTGGAGATAGTGCTAGTATCGGTGTAAGATAGGTGCACAGTTTGCGCCCAACATACCATAGGCACAGAAATCATTTTGGACGCACCTTATGGCACTCCTAGGTTCAAGGCTCAAGTGGAAGCTCATTTTAGTCTGTTTTGGGATGGTGCTGATTTTGACGCAGGATAGGTGCATGGTTTGCGCCGAAAGTACCATTGGCTCAAAAATTGTTTCGGACGCACCAGATGCAACTCCAAGGTGATGTGAGTCATGTAGAATCTTGTTTTGGTCCGTTTGGAGACAGAGTTAGTTTCAGTGCAAGATAGGTGCATGGCTTGCGCTAAATGTAACATAGGCACATAAATCAATTTGGACGCATGCAAGGCCCAGGTGGAAGCTGATTTCAGTCCGTTTGGAGACAGTGCTAATCTTGACGCAAGATAGTTCACGGTTTGGGCCAAACGTACCATGGCCTTGGAAATCAATTTGGACGTAGTGGATGGAACTCTTAGGGGACGTGGGTCATCTAGAATCTCGTATCGGTTTAGAGATAGTGTTAATGTCGGTGCAAGATAGGTGAATGGTTTGTGCCAAACATACCCGATGGCACTCCTAGGTTGCGAGGCCCAGGTGGAAGCTCATTTCAGTCCATTTGGAAATAGTGCTAATTGTAACGGAACCGTCCAAATTATAAGAGCACAAGTACAAAAACAATCACCGGAGTGATCAAATTCTCGCACTTGAGCCCATATAACTCCGGTAGTCCAATGAAATCACGAGGGATTTCAAGCCAACCAACATACAAGCCAAGATCGTAGTGATTCAACATAACAAGTCACATGTTACAACCATTTCACAAGTAATTCAATAGATACATCGGAGTTCAACATAGTTATTACAACTTAATTTGAAAAGTAGCGGAAGCAAAGTAATTTGAAACTAACATTACTCTTATTTCAAATACATGCCAGTACCAAGGTTGACTTCCAACAAAAGCATTAGAGAGAAGATAACTCAGAAGGATCATGCCCGTGATCGCACTCCACCACTAAGGCAGGAGCCAACCAACTCTTACAGTAGCCATGATACTTCACAACCTGCAACAAGTGGGGATAAACCCTGAGTACGACAATGTACTCAGCTAGACTTACCCGTCATAAACCAGAAATAAAGTGACACCAAGGATCATGCAAGGCTGATATAAAGTGGGCTAGCTTGACAACATTTCGCATAAAAGCTTAATATGGATAAGTAATCATTAATGCTTGAGCATCAAGTTAATTAGCATTAACCTGTCATCTAAATTAGAACCTGTACTAGAGCACTCACTTTATTAGGAGCAAACAATATTAACCATAGCAGGTATAAATTGAGGCAACCTTTCCATCGTTATCCAATTAACCATCCGTTCAATTTAATGGAATCTACGTTGCCGCTGCTCAAGTCAAGTGCTCACTAACCGGGAGCGACGGCGATTCGAATCGAATTCCTATCCAGCTGGAGGGGTATTTCTAACACTCACCGCGCAGACCCCTGCCAGGGTCGCACAGGCCACCTTTTCATATGATTCAGGAATCGCGGGTCCGAATGATGTCGCGACCCCAAGGGCGACACTCTGCCAGGTGATAGGGACTCTAACCCCCCCTTGGTCTCACGCCAATGTCCCCAAGCACATCCTTTCTCTTCTCCAAGAAGCAACCTACCATTCGATTCCCGGCCTGAACCATATTACTCAGCTTCGCGGTCGGAACGACTTATCCGGCCAACTAAGTGTTAGACTGCGTTCAACATGACTCAAGGACGTACAGCGAATCGGTCCTTAAACGACTCAGACGGGGATAGATCCACACCCAAGACCTCCATGCCTTGTTGCTTCACTATCGTCATCCCGCCCGGTCTCATTTCATTTTATTAACACATGGTTCCATTCCACGATAGCAAATATAGCCAACCGTGCCATATATGAATATCCCTATATCTCACAGGTGACAGGAAATCACCTGACTTCTACCGTTTAAAGCAGGGCTAAGCATCTACTCGATCCTAGTCTATGTAGGATTCAAGGATTCATATATCTGGACAAGGAATGATATAATGCAGCAAGGGTTTCCAACCAACTCCTACCACTTAATGCAACAATACTTATAACATATATATATAATTAATTGCTTTGAAGATAGGAGGCTTATAATGCTCCGGGGCTTGCCTGGGATCCGACTCATGTTAGAGTTTGTCAGATGAATTCACTTGACGAGCATCTCCCAATCTATCACTTGTCCGGTCCTTCTATCTTCGGGATAGATCCACCAACTCCATCTTCGGGTTTGGCTCCACATCAGGTCCTTCACGTGCTTCAGCTAGCATACCTAAATGAGGTGCAATAATGCATATGCATGAATGCATAGAAGTGCAATAAACAAAGTAATCATGCAAGCATACCAAAGTTTACATAAACCCTAGAGCTAATTAACTTAATCCTCATTAAGACATAACATAGAAGAGGGCAAGCACATCAATCAAGAAACAAGTCTCACAAGATCACAGGGTACCACCCAAGTATCATCAAAGATATGAGTCACACTTCAATACCCAAACATGACAGAGTTAATCAAAGTACTAGAACTAGAAATTGCTACCTTCTGGACATCAGATCAACAGCTGAGTAATTTAATCATAACTGGAGATATACAATTCCAAATGACTTGCAAGAAGACATTATGGAAAGCTTATAAAATTGTCTACAATTCATTTAATATCCACTAAGCCTGATTCCCAAGTTTAATTGGTCAAAAAGATAAAACTACAGACTCTGGTCTGCTCCAAACAGAGAGCAACCAAATCTGGAACCTGACTTTAAACATCTATAACTCAAAAACTACTTGACCAAATGCCACCAAATTTTAACACAAGATAGATACATGAATTATACACAACTTTGTTATAGACAAGGTGCTCAGAAAACATAATTAACATGGGGTAATCTACATTGCCCCCAGAACTGTCCAGAAACTAGTAATTGCAAGAAATAATTATTAACATATGTTGCAAACATATAATTGTGTAAAACCAACTTTACCAACATTTCATAAATGACTAATGAACACCAGAAAACATAGTGTCCATTCCTAAATAAATTCTTTTAATGCATTTTCTTAATTTATTTAGATAATTAGGTGGAATTATGAGCACATATCCAAGGTGCACAATAAATTCTACCAAAATTACAGTGGCCTACACATGCTCCCAAAAGTCTACTGTACAAATTTCAAGCCATTTAGATAAGTACATCAACCTCTATGAAAAAGACAATCAACTATTGAAATAAATCATGTGAGAACAGGTAAAACCTAAAACTCAATATTTTCTGTGAATACATGGCCATAGAATGAACCAAAATCATAGAGCAACATCATAATAAGGTGATGAGACAACATTTTCTATTTTATCTTTTATATATTATTTATAAGCTATTTATCAAGCCCTAAACAAGTTAAATCAATAACTAGATCACCCAATAAGTAGTGACTAAGAAATTTATACCACAGTACATACATATCATGACAAGACTACCATAAAAATTTCACATCATTTGGAGCATCACAACTCAAGATATAAAATGACAAGTAATAAAATGAGATTTTCCTTATTTAACAAGGTCAAATCAAAATCTTAAGAAAACAGTAAACAACTAGGGTGTTTAATATTTTTCCTAGAAAGTACATGTCATCACAAAATTAACAAAACAAGAATCACTATTTTTGGATGTCTAAAACTCCAGATCTTGCTCTGGTTAGGTTTGAAGGCATTTCTAGAGCTCTTTTTCAACTTGAATAAACACATTGAAAAACATCTATAAACATATAGAATTTTATGACTCTACTGCATAGATCTCTTCACAAGGTTTCCAAAAAGTCCCCATTTACTATTTTTGGAATTACCTAGCATGAGATATGATTTTTAGAAGATTTAACCAAATTTTGAAATTCAAAATCGGAATAAAACAACCCTAACCACATTCGCTAGGCACACCCGATTACACACCCAGGACGGCCACTTCCTTAAACCGACAAGTGGGCCCCGGAGTCCGGCCGGGCCCGCTTGTCATACGAGAGAGAGTCACGGGGGGGGGGGGAATCGGTTCTTCGTCTCCAGGCCGAAAGCAGAGGAGGGGGAGATGATGACCGGCGGCGGTTCCGCCGGCCGGCTGCCGACGACCCAGCGGAGGTGGAGCGGCTTGGAAGCTACACGGCGGCGCGGCGCTTCCATGGCCACCCACAGCGTGGCCTGCGGACGTCCGTGGCCTTCTGGCCACGCAAGCCAGGAGGCGCGGCGGCGGCTGCAGGCGGCGGTGGCGCTGCCGGCGACGCTGCGAGCTGGGAAGGGGCGCTGGAGGCCCCCCGGGCTCGCGTGGTTCCAAGAAGGGGCTCGGCTTCGACGGAGGGCGGCCCGTGGCAGAAGACGCGGTGGCGTCAGAGAGCTTTGCGGCCTCACATGGCGGCTCCGCCGCAGCAGTGACGGAGGACGGCTCCGGCGACCGAATGGCCTCGGCGTGGACATCCCGGCCTGCACGCGACCGAGAAGGACCGCTTTGAGCGAGGAGAACGCGTGAAGGAGTAGGAGCGCCCGCGGCAGCGAGCTCCGCTCGGCTGGCCATGGCGCGGCCGTGCTCTGCGCGCGCGTGCCGAGAGGATGGGAGCGGGGAGGCAAGGTGAGTGAGGAGAAGGGCGGAGCGCAGACTGGTCACTCAGATGCTCCACCACGCTGAGGGGGGGGCGCGGACACATGGCAGAGAGGAGCAGCAACGGTGGGGCGCGGCGTCGGGCATGGTCGCCACGCCCATGGACACCCGTCGCCCATTGAAGCCTACTACCGAACACGTGGTGGGCGTCGACGAGACCATCTTGGGTTCCATTTTTGGGCTGTCTAGGGTTCGAATTGGGCCTCAGGCCTTGAAGCAAAGTTGTGGGCCATGGGCTACTCTACAATATTGCTTAAGGGGTCATAGTCATTAGGGCTCTGTAACAGTGGTTAATTAACCTCCAAAATGACAGTGTCAGTGGCTTAACGAAGATTAAGCTTTGCTCGGTTTGGACTCTAATTACTTGGTCGAATTGATCCCAACTTTTTACATGTTGTTCTCCATAACATAAACTCCAACTTTTGTTAAGGGGTCAAATCATGTTGGTTAGCAAAATCACGAGAACGCGGGATGCCAACGTCGATGTTACCGGAATTAGGGCTTTAAAATTGTTAAGTGTTGGAAACAGTCCCACATCTGACTTGTGGGCCCTTTTTGATCATGTTCCACACATTTTCATGACTTGACTCTTAAACAAAGTTTGTTCCTTATAAAATTCTCTACGACTTTGTCAAAGGGTGCATAGTCATGCAAAGCTTCTAGGTTACACTTTTGAAACGGTCAAACAAAAGTGTTCCAGGGTCCATACATGGTCAACCATCACTTAGAAGCACATTTAGGCATAATGATCAACATGAACATTGTTCCATGGAGTGTCCTAAGTGTAGTTAAGGTGTTGTAGAGGCCAAACATACCCACCATGCATAGGTTGCACAAAAGTGCAGGCCTCACATGCCTTACAACATAGAACTCAAGTGAAATGCTATAGTCATTTCATGTGGTTGTTTCAAGATACATGCTACACATGTTCCACTAGGGTGTTCCACATGTGTCCAAGATGTGTTGCACATATTGCACAAACACTAGTTCCCATGGGATGTAAGGCAGGTTTTAGTTATAATCCAAACAAGCATGTAACTTATCATTTCATGTGACTTTTTGATTCCAAACTTCATGAAACTTTTCCAGGGATCAATATAGATAGGTACCAAGGTGAGACACATGAAGATATGGTAATAACACCATCCGAACATATATCTTTGAAGATGGCCTATATGTAAAGCAATGATGCAGCATCCAACTTTAGGTTAGGCTCATCTCCGTAGGTTGACCTTGACATTGTCATTTACACTTAATCTATCATGTTTGAGCTTAAACCCACTGCCTAATTGGTGATAAACACCTGGGGTGTTACACTAATCTTGACGCAAGATAGGTGCACGATTTGGGCCAAACGTACCATGGCCTTGGAAACCATTTTGGACGTAGTGGATGGAACTCTTAGGTGACGTGGGTCATCTGGAATCTCGTACCAGTCCATTTAGAGACAGTGTTAGTGTTAGTGCAGATAGGTGAATGCTTTGCGCTAAACGTACCATAAGCTCAGAAATCATTTTGGACGCACCCGTTAGCACTCCTAGGTTGTGAGGCTCAAGTGGAAGGTCATTTCATTTCGTTTCGAGATAGTGCAGATCTTGACGCAGGATAGGTGCACGGTTTGCGCCGAAATTACCATTGGCTCGGAAATTGTTTTGGACGCACCCGATGCAACTCCAAGGTGACATGGGTCATGTGGGAGCTTGTTTTGGTCCATTTCAAGACAGTGTAAGTGTCGGCGCAAGATAGGTACACCGTTTGTGCAAAACATAACAAAGTCTCAAAAATCATTTTGGACGCACTCGATGGTACTCCTAGGTTACGAGGCTCAAGTGGATGCTCGATTCAATCCATGTGAGATAGTGCTAATCATAATGGAAGATAGGTGCACGGTTTGCGCCAAACATGCCACAGGCTCAGAAATCATTTTGAACGCAGCCGATGAAACTCCTAGATGACGTGGATCATGTGAAATCTCATTTCGGTGCAAGATTGGTGCATGGTTTGTGCCAATTGTACCATAAGCACAGAAAGAATTTTGGACAAACCTGATGGCACTCCTAGGTTCGAGGCTCAAGTGGAAGCTCATTTTTGTCGGTTTGGAGATTGTGCTAATCTTGTTGGATGATAGCTGCATGGTTTGGGCCAAACGTACCATGGCCTCAGAAACAATTTTGGACGCAGCGGATGGAACTCCTAGGTGATGTGGGTTATCTAGAATCTTGTTTCCTTCCGTTTAGAGATAGTGTTAGTGTCGCTGCAAGATAGGTGAATGGTTTGTGCCAGATGAACCATAAGCTCAGAAATCATTTGCGCCAAACGAACCATAAGCTTAGAAGTCCGTTTGGATGCACCTGACGGCACTCCTAGGTTGTGAGGCTCAAGTGGAAGCTCATTTTAGTCTGTTTGGAGATAGTGCAAATCTTGACGCAAGAGACGTGCACGGTTGGGGCCAAAAGTACCATCACCTCCGAATCCATTTTGGATGCACTGGCTGGCACTCTTAGGGACGTGGGTCACGTGGAATCTCATTTAGGTCTGTTTGGAGACAGTGTTTGTGTTAGTGTAAGATAGGTGAATGCTTTGCGCCAAACAAATCATAAGCTCAGAAATCGTTTTGTATGCACCCGACGACACTCCTAGGTTGTGAGGCTCAAGTGGAAGCTGATAAGTCCTTTTGGATGCACCTGATGGCACTCCTAGGTTGTGAGGCCCAGGTGGAAGCTCAAGTGGATGCCCGATTCAATCCGTATGAGATAGTGCTAATCATGATGCAAGATAGGTGCACAGTTTGCGCCGAACGTACCACAGGATCAGAAATCATTTCGAACGCAGCCGATGGAACTCCTGGATGACGTGGATCATGTGAAATCTCATTTCGGTGCAAGATAGGTTTATGGTTTGTGCCAATTGTACCATAAGCACAAAAATCATTTTGGATGAACCTGATGGCACTCCTAGGTTCGAGGCTCAAGTGGAAGCTCATTTTAGTCCATTTTGGAGATTGTGCTAATCTTGATGGATGATAGCTGCATGGTTTGGGCCAAACGTACCATGGCATCGGAAACAATTTTGGATGCAGCGAATGGAACTCCTAGGTGACGTGGGTCATCTGGAATCTCGTTTCCGTCGGTTTAGAGATAGTGTTAGTGTCGGTGCAAGATAGGTGAATGGTTTGTGCCAAACAAACCACAAGCTCTAAAATCGTTTGCGCTAAATGAACCATAGCCTCAGAAACCATTTTGGACGCACCCAATGACACTCCTATGTTGTGAGGCTCAACTGGAAGCTCATTTCAGTCTGTTTGGAGATAGTGCAAATCTTGACGCAAGATATGTGCACGGTTGGGGCCAAAAGTACCATCACCTAAGAAACCGTTTTGGACGCACTGACTAGCACTCCTAGGGACGTGGGTCACGTGGACTCTCGTTTAGGTCTGTTTGGAGACAGTGTTTGTGTCAGTGTAAGATAGGTGAATGCTTTGCGCCAAACAAATCATAAGCTCAGAAATCGTTTTGTATGCACCCGATGGCACTCCTAGGTTGTGAGGCTCAAGTGGAAGCAGATTTCAGTCCGTTACGAGATAGTGCTGATCTTGACGCAAGATAGGTGCACGGTTTGCGCCAAACGTACCATTAGCTCTGAAATCGTTTTGGATGCAACGGGTGCAAATCCTATGTGACGTGGGTCATGTGGAATCTTGTTTGGTCCGTTTTGAAACGGTGTAAGTGTCGGTGCAAGATAGGTGCACAATTTGTGCCAAACATAAATAGCCTCAGAAATCATTTTGGACGCACCTGATGGTACTCCTAGGTGATGAGACTCAAGTGGAAGCTCGATTCAGTCCGTTTGGAGATAGTGCTAATCTTGACACAACATAGGTGCACGGTTTGGGCCAAACGTACCACAGGCTCAGACATTGTTTTGGATGTAACTGATGGAACTCCTAGGTGACGTGGGTCATGTGGAATATTGTTTTGGTCCATTTGGAGACAGAGTTAGTGTCGGTGCAAAATAGCTGCATGGCTTCCGCTAAATGTAACATAGGCACATAAATCATTTTGGACGTACCTGATGGCACTCCTAGATTGCGAGGCCCAGGTGGAAGCTCATTTCAGTCTGTTTGGAGACAGTGCTAAACGCAAGATAGGTGCCCGGTTTGGGCCAAATGTACCATGGCCTTCGAAACCATTTTGGACGCAATGGATGGGACTCTTAGGTAATGTGGGTCATCTGGAATCTCGTATCGGTCCATTCAGAGATAGTGTTATTGCCGATGCAAGATAGGTGAATGGTTTGTGCCAAACGTACCATAAGCTTAGAAATCATTTTAGACGCACCTGATGGCAATCCTAGGTCGCGAGGCTTAAGTGGAAGCTCATTTCAGTCCGTTTGGAGATAGTGCTAATCTTGACGCAAGATCGGTGCACGGTTCAGGCGAAACATACCATGGCCTCGAAAACCATTTCAGGCGCACCGGATGCAACTCCTTGGCACCGTTTCAAGATAATGTAAGTGTCGATGCAACATAGGTGCACAGTTTGCTAATCTTGATGCAAGATAGGTCCACGGTTTGCGTCGAAAGTACCACAGGCTCATAAATTATTTTGGACGCACCTGATGGAACTCGTAGATGACGTGGATCATGTGGAATCTCGTTACAGTGTAAGATGGGTGCACGGTTTGCGCCAATCATACTATAGGCACAGAAATCGTTTTGGACGAACCTAATGGCACTCCTAGGTTCGAGGCTCAAGTGGAAGCTCATTTCAGTCTGTTTCGGGATGGTGCTGATCTTGACGCAGGATAGGTGCATGGTTTGCTCCGAAATTACAATTGGCTCAGAAATTATTTTGGACGCACCGGATGCAACTCCAAGATGACGTGGGTCATGTGGAATCTTGTTTTGGTCCGTTTCAAGATAGTGTAAGTGTCGGTGCAAGATAGGTGCACCGTTTGTGCTAATCATAACAAAGCCTCAGAAATCGTTTTGGACGCACTCGATGGTACTCCTAGGTTACGAGGCTCAAGTGGATGCTCGATTCAATCCATGTGAGATAGTGCTAATCGTGATGCAAGATAGGTGCACGTTTGCGCCGAATGTACAACAGGCTCAGAAATCATTTTGAACGTAGCCGATGGAACTCCTAGATGACGTGGATCATGTGAAATCTCGTTTCGGTGCAAGATAGGTGCATGGTTTTACACCAATTGTACCATAAGCACATAAATCATTTTGGACGAACCTGAAGGCACTCCTAGGTTCGAGGCTCAAGTGGAAGCCCATTTCTGTCCGTTTGGAGATTGTGCTAATCTTGATGGATGATAGCTTCATGGTTTGGGCCAAACGTACCATGGCCTCGGAAACAATTTTGGACACAGCGGATGGAACTCCTAGGTGATGTGGGTCATCTAGAATCTCGTTTCCTTCTGTTTAGATACAGTGTTAGTGTCGGTGCAAGATAGGTGAATGGTTTGTGGCAGACGAACCATAAGCTCAGAAATCGTTTGCACCAAATGAACCATAAGCTCAGAAGTCGTTTTGGATGCACCCGATGGCACTCCTAGGTTGTGAGGCTCAAGTGGAAGCTCATTTCAGCCTGTTTGGAGATAGTGCAAATCTTGACGCAAGATACGTGCACGGTTGGGGCCAAAAGTAACATCGCCTCAGAAACTATTTTGGACCCAGCGGAAGGAACTCCTTGGTGACATGGGTCTTCTAGATTCTCGTTTTGGTTCGTTTAGAGATAGTGTTAGTGTCGGTGCAAGATAGCTGAATGGTTTGAGCCAAACATACCATAAGCTTAGAAATCGTTTTGGACACACTCGATGTCACTCGTAGGTTGCAAGGCTCAAGTGGAAGCTCATTTTAGTACGTTTGGAGATAGTGCTAATCTTAACTCAAGATAGGTGCATGGTTGGGGCCAAACATACCATGGCCTCGGAAACCATTCTGCACGCACTGGATGGAACTCCTAGGGACGTGGGTCATGTGGAATCCTGTTTTGGTCCATTTGGAGATAGTGTTAGTGTCAGTGCAAGATATGTGAATGCTTTGGGCCAAACGTACCATAAGCTTAGAAATAGTTTTCGACGCACCCGAAGGCACTCCTAGGTTGTGAGGCTCAAGTGGAAGCTCATTTCAGTCCTTTCGGGATAGTGCTGATCTTGACGCAAGATAGGTGCACAGTTTGCGCCGAATGTAATATTGACTTGAAAATTATTTTGGACACACTGGATCCAAGTCTTAGGTGATGTGGGCCATGTGGAATCTCGTTCGGTCTGTTTTGAGACAATTTAAGTGTCAGTGCAAGATAGGTGCACAGTTTGTGCCAATCATAACATAGCCTTAGAAATCGTTTTGGACGCGCTCGATGGTACTCCTAGGTGACGAGGCTCAAGTGGAAGCTTGATTCAGTTCGATTGGAGATAGTGCGAACCTTGATGCAAGGTAGGTGAATGGTTTGTGCCGAGCGTACCACAGGCTCAGAAATCATTTTGGACGCACCGGATGCAACTCCTAGGTGACGTGGGTCAAGTGGAATCTCATTTGGTCCGTTTCAAGACAGTGTAAGTGTCGGTGCAAGATAGGTGCACAATTTTGTGCCAAACATAACATAGCCTCAGAATTCGTTTTGGATGCACCCGATGTTACTCCTAGGTGACAAGGCTCAAGTGGAAGCTCGATTCGGTCTGTTTGGAGAGAGTGCTAATCTTGAAGCAAGATAGGTGCACAGTTTGCTCCAAACGTACCATAGGCTCAAAAATCATTTTGGATGCACCCGATGGAACTCCTAGATGACGTGGATCATGTGAAATCTCGTTTTGGTCCGTTTGGAGACTGTGTTAGTGTCCGTGCATGATAGGTGGACGGTTTTTGTGCCAAACGTACCACAGGCACAGAAATCGTTTTGGACGCACCTGATGGCACTCCTAGGTTCGAGGCTCAAGTGGAAGCTCATTTCAGTTCGTTTAGAGATTGTGCTTATCTTGACGCAAGATAGCTGCATGGTTTGGGCCAAACGTACCATGGCCTTAGAAACCATTTTGGACGTAGCGGATGGAACTCCTAAGTGACATGCGTCCCATGGAATCTCTTTCGGTCTGTTTAGAGACAGTGTTAGTGTCGGTGCAAGATAGGTGAATGGTTTGCACCAAATGTACCATATGCTCAGAAATCATTTTGGAAGCACCCGATGGCACTCCTAAGTTGCGAGGCTCAAGTGGAAGCTCATTTCAATCCGTTTGGACACACTAGATGGAACTCCTAGGGACGTGGGTCATGTGGAATCTCATTTCTGTCCGTTTGGAGATAGTGTTAGTGTTAGTGCAAGATAGGTGAATGCTATGCGCCAAACATACCACATGCTCAGAAATTGTTTTGGACGCACACGATGGCACTCCTGGGTTGTGAGGCTCAAGTGGAAGCTCATTTCAGTTCGTTTTGAGATAGTGCTGATCTTGATGCAAGATAGGTGCACGATTTGCATCGGACGTACCATTGGCTCAAAAATCGATTTGGACACGCCGGATGCAACTCCTAGGTGACGTGGCTCATGTGGAACCTCGTTCGGTCTGTTTCGAGATATTGGAAGTGTCAGTGCAAGATAGGTGCACAGATTGTGCCAACCATAACATAGCCTCAAAAGTCGTTTTGAATGCACCCGATGGTACTTCTAGGTGACGAGGCTCAAGTGGAAGCTTGATGTAGTCCGCTTGGAGATAGTGCTAATCTTGACATAAGGTTGGTGCACGGTTTGCGCGAAATGTACCACAGGCTCATAAATTGTTCTGGATGCACCCGATGGAACTCCTAGGTGACGTGGGTCATGTGGAGTCTCGTTTTGGTCTGTTTGGAGACCATGTTAGTGTCCGTGCAAGATAGTGCATGGTTTGCACCAAACGTACCATAGGCACAGAAATTATTTTGGACGCAACTAATGGCACTCCTAGGTTCGAGGCTCAAGTGGAAGCTCATTTCAGTCCATTTGGAGATAGTGCTAATCCTGACGTAAGATAGGTGCACGGTTTGGGCCAAACGTATCGTGGCCTTAGAAACCATTTTGGACCTAGCGGAAGCAACTCCTTGGTGACGTGGGTTTTCTGGATTCTTGTTTTGGTTCGTTTAGAGATAGTGTTAGTATCGGTGCAAGATAGCTGAATGGTTTGAGCCAAAAATACCATAAGCTTAGAAATCATTTTGGACACACTCAATGGCACTCGTAGGTTGCAAGGCTCAAGTGGAAGCTCATTTTAGTACGTTTGGAGATAGTGCTAATCTTAACACAAGATAGGTGCATGGTTGGGGCCAAACGTACCATGGCCTCGGAAACCATTCTACATGCACTGGATGGAACTCCTAGGGACGTGGGTCATGTGGAATCCCGTTTCGGTCCATTTGGAGATAGTGTTAGTGTCAGTGCAAGATATGTGAATGCTTTGCGCCAAACGTACCATAAGCTTAGAAATCATTTTGGACGCACCCGAAGGCACTCCTAGGTTGTGAGGCTCAAGTGGAAGCTCATTTCAGTCCTTTCGGGATAGTGCTGATCTTGACGCAAGATAGGTGCACAGTTTGCGCCGAATGTAATATTGACTAGAAAATTATTTTGGACGCACTGGATCCAAGTCTTAGGTGATGTGGGCCATGTGGAATCTCGTTCGGTCTGTTTCGAGACAATGTAAGTGTCAGTGCAAATAGGTGCATAGTTTGTGCCAATCATAACATAGCTGTAGAAATCGTTTTGGACGCGCTCGATGGTACTCCTAGGTGACGAGGCTCAAGTGGAAGCTTGATTCAGTCCGTTTGGAGATAGTGCTAACCTTGACGCAAGGTGGGTGAATGGTTTGTGCCGAACGTACCACAGGCTCAGAAATCATTTTGGACGCACCCGATGGAACACCTAGATGACGTGGATCATGTGGAATCTCGTTTCGGTCCGTTTGGTGACAGTCTCAGTGTTAGTGCAAGATGGGTGAATGCTTTGTGTCTAACATACCATAAGCTCAGAAATCGTTTTGGACGCACCCGATGGCACTCCTAGGTTGTGAGGCTCATGTGGAAGCTCATTTCAGTCTGTTTCGAGATAGTGTTGATCTTGACGCAAGATAGGTGCATGGTTTGCACCGAACGTACCACTGGCTCAGAAAATCATTTTGGACGCACCAGATACAAATCCTAGGTGATGTAGGCATGTGGAATCTCATTTGGTCCATTTCAAGATAGTGTAAGTGTCGGTGCAAGATAGGTGCACAGTTTGTGCCAATCGTAACATAGCCTCAGAAATCATTTTGGACGCGCCCGATGGTACTCCTAGGTGACGAGGCTGGAGTGGAAGCTCGATTCAGTCCATTTGAAGATAGTGCTAACCTTGACGCAAGGTAGGTGAACGGTTTGTACCGAACATACCACAAGCTTAGAAATTATTTTGGACACACCCGATGGAACACCTAGATGACGTGGATCATGTGGAATCTTGTTTCGGTCCGTTTGGAGACAGTGTTAGTGTCAGTGCAAGATGGGTGAATGCTTTGCGCCTAACATACCATAAGCTCAGAAATCGTTTTGGATGCACTCGATGGCACTACTAGGTTGTGAGGCTCATGTGGAAGCTCATTTCAGTCCATTTCGGGATAGTGCTGATCTTGACGCAAGATAGGTGCATGGTTTGCGCCGAATGTACTATTGGCACAAAAATTATTTTGGACGCACTGGATGCAAGTCCTAGGTGATGTGGGCCATGTGGAATCTTGTTAGGTCTGTTTTGAGATAGTGTAAGTGTTGGTGCAAGATAGGTGCACAGTTTGCGCCATGATAACATAGCCTCAGAAATCATTTTGGACACGCCCGATGGCACTCCTAGGTGACGAGGCTCAAGTGGAAGCTCGATTAAGTTCGTTTGGAGATAGTGCTAATCTTAACGCAAGATAGGTGAACGGTTTGCGCCAAACATACCACAGGCTCAGAAATCATTTTTGACGCACCCGATGGAACTCCTAGATGACGTGGATCATGTGGAATCCCATTTCGGTCCATTTGGAGATAGTGCTAGTATCGGTGTAAGATAGGTGCACAGTTTGCGCCCAACATACCATAGGCACAGAAATCATTTTGGACGCACCTTATGGCACTCCTAGGTTCAAGGCTCAAGTGGAAGCTCATTTTAGTCTGTTTTGTGATGGTGCTGATTTTGACGCAGGATAGGTGCACGGTTTGCGTCGAAAGTACCATTGGGTCAAAAATTGTTTCGGACGCACCAGATGCAACTCCAAGGTGATGTGAGTCATGTGGAATCTTGTTTTGGTCCATTTGGAGACAGAGTTAGTTTCAGTGCAAGATAGGTGCATGGCTTGCGCTAAATGTAACATAGGCACATAAAATCAATTTGGACGCATGCAAGGCCCAGGTGGAAGCTGATTTCAGTCCGTTTGGAGACAATGCTAATCTTGACGCAAGATAGTTCATGGTTTGGGCCAAACGTACCATGGCCTTGGAAATCAATTTGGACGTAGTGGATGGAACTCTTAGGGGACGTGGGTCATCTAGAGTCTCGTATCGGTTTAGAGATAGTGTTAATGTCGGTGCAAGATAGGTGAATGGTTTGTGCCAAACATACCCGATGGCACTCCTAGGTTGCGAGGCCCAAGTGGAAGCTCATTTCAGTCCATTTGGAAATAGTGCTAATCTTGACGCAAGATAGGTGCACGATTTGGGCCAAACGTACCATGGCCTTGGAAACCATTTTGGACGTAGTGGATGGAACTCTTAGGTGACGTGGGTCATTTGGAATCTCATACCGGTCCATTTAGAGACAGTGTTAGTGTTAGTGCAGATAGGTGAATGCTTTGCGCTAAACGTACCATAAGCTCAGAAATCATTTTGGACGCACCCGTTAGCACTCCTAGGTTGTGAGGCTCAAGTGGAAGGTCATTTCATTTTGTTTCGAGATAGTGCAGATCTTGACGCAGGATAGGTGCGCGGTTTGCGCCGAAATTACCATTGGCTCGGAAATTGTTTTGGACGCACCCGATGCAACTCCAAGGTGACATGGGTCTTGTGGGATCTTGTTTTGGTCCATTTCGAGACAGTGTAAGTGTCGGCGCAAGATAGGTGCACCGTTTGTGCAAAACATAACAAAGCCTCAAAAATCATTTTGGACGCACTCGATGGTACTCCTAGGTTACGAGGCTCAAGTGGATGCTCGATTCAATCCGTGTGAGATAGTGCTAATCATAATGCAAGATAGGTGCACGGTTTGCGCCAAACGTGCCACAGGCTCAGAAATCATTTTGAACGCAGCCGATGAAACTCCTAGATGACGTGGATCATGTGAAATCTCATTTCGGTTCAAGATTGGTGCATGGTTTGTGCCAATTGTACCATAAGCACAGAAAGCATTTTGGACAAACCTGATGGCACTCCTAGGTTCGAGGCTCAAGTGGAAGCTCATTTCTGACGGTTTGGAGATTGTGCTAATCTTGATGGATGATAGCTGCATGGTTTGGGCCAAACATACCATGGCCTCAGAAACAATTTTGGACGCAGCGGATGGAACTCCTAGGTGATGTGGGTCATCTGGAATCTTGTTTCCTTCCGTTTAGAGATAGTGTTAGTGTCGCTGCAAGATAGGTGAATGGTTTGTGCCAGATGAACCATAAGCTCAGAAATCGTTTGCGCCAAACGAACCATCAGCTTAGAAGTCCTTTTGGATGCACCTGATGGCATTCCTAGGTTGTGAGGCTCAAGTGGAAGCTCGTTTTAGTCTGTTTGGAGATAGTGCAAATCTTGACGCAAGATACGTGCACGGTTGGGGCCAAAAGTACCATCACCTCAGAAACCATTTTGGACGCACTGGCTGGCACTCCTAGGGACATGGGTCACGTGGAATCTCATTTAGGTCTGTTTGGAGACAGTGTTTGTGTCAGTGTAAGATAGGTGAATGCTTTGCGCCAAATAAATCATAAGCTCAAAAATCATTTTGTATGCACCCGACGGCACTCCTAGGTTGTGAGGCTCAAGTGGAAGCTGATAAGTCCTTTTGGATGCACCTGATGGCACTCCTAGGTTGTGAGGCCCAGGTGGAAGCTCAAGTGGATGCTCGATTCAATCCGTATGAGATATTGCTAATCATGATGCAAGATAGGTGCACAGTTTGCGCCGAACGTACCACAGGCTCAGAAATCATTTCGAACGCAGCCGATGGAACTCCTGGATGACGTGGATCATGTGAAATCTCGTTTCGGTGCAAGATAGGTTTATGGTTTGTGCCAATTGTACCATAAGCACAGAAATCATTTTGGACAAACCTGATGGCACTCCTAGGTTCGAGGCTCAAGTGGAAGCTCATTTTAGTCTATTTTGGAGATTGTGCTAATCTTGATGGATGATAGCTGCATGGTTTGGGCCAAACATACCATGGCATCGGAAACAATTTTGGATGCAGCGAATGGAACTCCTAGGTGACGTGGGTCATCTGGAATCTCGTTTCCGTCGGTTTAGAGATAGTGTTAGTGTCGGTGCAAGATAGGTGAATGGTTTGTGCCAAACAAACCACAAGCTCTGAAATCGTTTGCGCTAAATGAACCATAGCCTCAGAAACCACTTTAGACGCACCCGATGACACTCCTATGTTGTGAGGCTCAAGTGGAAGCTCATTTCAGTCTGTTTGGAGATAGTGCAAATCTTAACGCAAGATATGTGCACGGTTGGGGCCAAAAGTACCATCACCTAAGAAACCGTTTTGGATGCACTGACTAGCACTCCTAGGGACGTGGGTCACGTGGACTCTCGTTTAGGTTTGTTTGGAGACAGTGTTTGTGTCAGTGTAAGATAGGTGAATGCTTTGCGCCAAACAAATCATAAGCTCAGAAATCATTTTGTATGCACCCGACGGCACTCCTAGGTTGTGAGGCTCAAGTGGAAGCAGATTTCAGTCCGTTACGAGATAGTGCTGATCTTGACGCAAGATAGGTGCACGGTTTGCGTCAAACGTACCATTAGCTCTGAAATCATTTTGGATGCAACGGGTGCAAATCCTAGGTGACGTGGGTCATGTGGAATCTTGTTTGGTCCGTTTTGAAACGGTGTAAGTGTCGGTGCAAGATAGGTGCACAATTTGTGCCAAACATAAATAGCCTCAGAAATCATTTTGGACGCACCCGATGGTACTCCTAGGTGATGAGACTCAAGTGGAAGCTCGATTCAGTCCGTTTGGAGATAGTGCTAATCTTGACACAACATAGGTGCACGGTTTGGGCCAAACGTACCACAGGCTCAGACATTGTTTTGGATGCAACTGATGGAACTCCTAGGTGACGTGGGTCATGTGGAATATTGTTTTGGTCCATTTGGAGACAGAGTTAGTGTCGGTGCAAAATAGCTGCATGGCTTCCGCTAAATGTAACATAGGCACATAAATCATTTTGGACGTACCTGATGGCACTCCTAGATTGCGAGGCCCAGGTGGAAGCTCATTTCAGTCTGTTTGGAGACAGTGCTAAACGCAAGATAGGTGCCCGGTTTGGGCCAAATGTACCATGGCCTTCGAAACCATTTTGGACGCAATGGGTGGGACTCTTAGGTAATGTGGGTCATCTGGAATCTCGTATCGGTCCGTTCAGAGATAGTGTTATTGCCGATGCAAGATAGGTGAATGGTTTGTGCCAAACGTACCATAAGCTTAGAAATCATTTTAGACGCACCTGATGGCAATCCTAGGTCGCGAGGCTTAAGTGGAAGCTCATTTCAGTCCGTTTGGGGATAGTGCTAATCTTGATGCAAGATCGGTGCACGGTTCAGGCCAAACATACCGTGGCCTCGAAAACCATTTCAGGCGCATCGGATGCAACTCCTTGGCACCATTTCAAGATAATGTAAGTGTCGATGCAAGATAGGTGCACAGTTTGCTAATCTTGATGCAAGATAGGTCCACGGTTTGCGTCGAAAGTACCACAGGCTCATAAATTATTTTGGACGCACCTGATGGAACTCGTAGATGATGTGGATCATGTGGAATCTCGTTACAGTGCAAGATGGGTGCACAGTTTGCGCCAATCATACCATAGGCACAGAAATCATTTTGGACGAACCTAATGGCACTCCTAGGTTCAAGGCTCAAGTGGAAGCTCATTTCAGTCTGTTTCGGGATGGTGCTGATCTTGACGCAGGATAGGTGCATGGTTTGCTCGGAAATTACAATTGGCTCGAAAATTATTTTGGACGCACCGGATGCAACTCCAAGATGACGTGGGTCATGTGGAATCTTGTTTTGGTCCGTTTCAAGACAGTGTAATTGTCGGTGCAAGATAGGTGCACCGTTTGTGCTAATCATAACAAAGCCTTAGAAATCGTTTTGGACGCACTCGATGGTACTCCTAGGTTACGAGGCTCAAGTGGATGCTCGATTCAGTCCATGTGAGATAGTGCTAATCATGATGCAAGATAGGTGCACGGTTTGCGCCGAACCTACCACAGGCTCAGAAATCATTTTGAACGCAGCCGATGGAACTCCTAGATGACGTGGATCATGTGAAATCTCGTTTCGGTGCAAGATAGGTGCATGGTTTTACACCAATTGTACCATAAGCACATAAATCATTTTGGACGAACCTGATGGCACTCCTAGGTTCGAGGCTCAAGTGGAAGCTTATTTCTGTCCGTTTGGAGATTGTGCTAATCTTGATGGATGATAGCTTCATGGTTTGGGCCAAACGTACCATGGCCTCGGAAATAATTTTGGACGCAGCGGATGGAACTCCTAGGTGATGTTGGTCATCTAGAACCTCATTTCCTTCCGTTTAGATACAGTGTTAGTGTCGGTGCAAGATAGGTGAATGGTTTGTGGCAGACGAACCATAAGCTCAGAAATCGTTTGCGCCAAACGAACCATAAGCTCAGAAGTCGTTTTGGATGCACCCGATGGCACTCCTAGGTTGTGAGGCTCAAGTGGAAGCTCATTTTAGCCTGTTTGGAGATAGTGCAAATCTTGACGCAAGATACGTGCACGGTTGGGGCCAAAAGTACCATCGCCTCAGAAACTGTTTTGGACGCACCCGATGACACTCCTAGGTTGTGAGGCTCAAGTGGAAGCTCATTTCAGTCTGTTTGGAGATAGTGCAAATCTTGACGCAAGATATGTGCACGGTTGGGGCCAAAAGTACCATCACCTCAGAAACCGTTTTGGACGCACCGGCTAGCACTCCTAGGGACATGGGTCACGTGGAATCTCATTTAGGTTTGTTTGGTGACAATGTTTGTATCAGTGTAAGATAGGTGAATGCTTTGTGCCAAACAAATCATAAGCTCAGAAATTGTTTTGTATGCACCCGACGGCACTCCTAGGTTGTGAGGCTCAAGTGGAAGCTGATTTTAGTCCGTTACGAGATAGTGCTGATCTTGACGCAAGATAGGTGCACGGTTTGCGCCAAACACGCCATTGGCTCAGAAATCATTTTGGACGCAACGGGTGTAAATCCTAGGTGACGTGGGTCATGTGGAATCTTGTTTGGTCCGTTTTGAAATGGTATAAGTGTCGGTGCAAGATAGGTGCACAATTTGTGCCAAACATAAATAGCCTCAGAAATCATTTTGGACGCACCCAATGGTACTCCTGGGTGACGAGACTCAAGTGGAAGCTCAATTCAGTCCGTTTGGAGATAGTGCTAATCTTGACACAACATAGGTGCACGGTTTGGGCCAAACATACCACAGGCTCAGACATTGTTTTGGATGCAACTGATGGAACTCCTAGGTGACGTGGGTCCTGTGGAATATTGTTTTGGTCCATTTGGAGACAGAGTTAGTGTCGGTGCAAAATAGTTGCATGGATTGCGCTAAATGCAACATAGGCACATAAATCATTTTGGACGCACCTGATGACACTCCTAGATTGCGAGACCCAGGTGGAAGCTCATTTCAGTCTGTTTGGAGACAGTGCTAAACGCAAGATAGGTGCTCGGTTTGGGCCAAATGTACCATGGCCTTGGAAAACATTTTAGACGCAATGGATGGGACTCTTAGGTGATGTGGGTCATCTGGAATCTCGTATCGGTCCGTTTAGAGATAGTGTTAGTGTCGGTGCAAGATAGGTGAATGGTTTGTGCCAAACGTACCATAAGCTTAGAAATCATTTTAGACGCACCCGATGGCAATCCTAGGTCGCGAGGCTCAAGTGGAAGCTCATTTCTGTCCGTTTGGGGATAGTGCTAATCTTGACGCAAGATCGGTGCACGGTTTAGGCCAAACATACCGTGGCCTCGAAAACCATTTCAGGCGCACCAGATGCAACTCCTTCGCACCATTTCAAGATAGTGTAAGTGTCGATGCAAGATAGGTGCACAGTTTACTAATCTTGATGCAAGATAGGTGCATGGTTTGCGTTGAAAGTACCACAAGCTCATAAATTATTTTGGATGCACCCGATGGAACTCCTAGATGACGTGGATCATGTGGAATCTCGTTTCAGTGCAAGATGGGTGCACGGTTTGCGCCAATCATACCATAGGCACAGAAATCATTTTGGACGAACCTAATGGCACTCCTAGGTTCGAGGCTCAAGTGGAAGCTCATTTCAGTCTGTTTCGGGATGGTGCTGATCTTGACGCAGGATAGGTGCACGGTTTGCGCCGAAATTACCATTAGCTCGGAAATTGTTTCGAGATAGTGCTAACCTTGACGCAAGATAGGTGCACGGTTTGGGCCAAACATACCATGGCCTTGGAAACCACTTTGCACGCAGCGGATGGAACCCCTAGGTCACATGGGTTATCTGAAATCTCATTTCGGTCCGTTTAGAGACAATGTTAGTGTCGGTGCACGCCTAGGTGACGTGGGTCCATTTAGAGATAGTGTTAGTGTCGCTCAGAAATCTTGTTCCAGTCCATTTAGAGATAGTGTTAGTGTCGGTCCAAGATAGGTGAATGGTTCGCGCCAAACGTAATGTAAGCTCAGAAATCATTTGGAAGCACCAGATGGCACTCCTAGGTTGCGAGGTTCAAGTGGAAGCTCATTTCAATCCGTTTGGAGATAGTGCTAGTCTTAACGCAAGATAGCTGCACGGTTTGCACAGAACATACCACAGGCTCAGAAATTGTTTTGGATCACCTAATGGAACTCCTTGGCGACGTGGGTCATGTGGAATCTCGTTTCATTCCGTTTGGAGACAGTGTTAGTCTCAGTGCAAGATAGGTGCACGGTTTACGCCAAACGTAACGTAGGCACATCAATTGTTGCGAGGCCCAAGTGGATGCTCATTTCAATCCATTTGCAAACAATGCTAATCTTGACGCAAGATAGTTGCATGGTTTGGGCCAAATGTAACATGGCCTTGGAAACCATTTTAGACGCAGCGGATGCAACTCCTAGGTGACATGGGTCATACGGAATCTTGTTTCGGTCCATTCAGAGATAGTGTTAGTGTTGGTGCAAGATAGGTGAATGGTTTGCGCTAAACGTACCGTAAGCTCAGAAATCATTTTGGACACACCCAATGGCACTCCTAGGTTTCGAGGCTCAAGTGAAAGCTTATTTCAGTCCGTTTGGAGATAGTGCTAATCTTGACGCAAGGTAGGTGCACGGTTTGGGCCAAACGTACCATGGCCTCTTAAACAATTTTGGACGCAGCAGATGAAAGACCTAGGTGACGTGGGTCATCTGGAATCTCATTTTGGTCCGTTTAGAGACAATGTTTGTGTCGAGGCAAGATGGATGAATGGTTTGCACCAAACGTACCATAAGCTCAGAAATCATTTTGGACGCACCCGTTGGCACTCCTAGGCAGCGAGGCCCAAGCGAAAGCTCATTTCAGTCTGTTTGGAGATAGTGGTAATCTTGACACAAGATAGGTGCACGGTTTGGCCCAAATGTACCATGGCCTCGAAAACCGTTTTGGACGGACCGGATGGAACTCCTAGGTGATGTGGGTCATGTGGAATTTCCTTTCGGTCCGTTTGGAGACAGTGTTAGTGTCAGCGCAAGATAGGTGAATGCTTGGCGCCATACATACCATAAGCTCAGAAATCGTTTTGGACGCACCTGATGGCACTCCTAGGTTGTGAGGCTCAAGTGGAAGCTCATTTTAGTCCGTTTCGAGATAGTGCTGATCTTGACGCAAGATACGTGCACAGTTCGCACGAAACATAACATAGCATCAGAAATCATTTTTGAAGTGCCCGATGGTACGCCAAGTTGACGAGGCTCAAGTGGAAGCTCGATTCTGTCCGTTTGGAGATAGTGCTAATCTTGATGCTAGATAGGTGAATAGTTTGCGCTGAGCATACCATAGGCTTAGAAATTATTTTGGATGCACCCGACAGAACTACTAGTCAATGTGGGCCATGAGGAATCTCATTTTGGTCTGTTTAGAGATAGTGTTAGTGTCACTGCAAGATCGATGCATGGTTTGCGTCTAACATAACATTGGCACATAAGTCGTTTTGGATGCACCCGATGGCACTCTAGGTTGCGAGGCCCTGGTGGAAGCTCATTTCAGTCCATTTGGAGACAGTGCTAATCTTGACGCAAGATAGGTGCATGGTTTGGACCAAACATACCATGGCCTTGGAAACCACTCTAGACTCAGCGGATGGAACTCCTAGGTGATGTGGGTCGTATAGAATCTCGTTTTGGTCCGTTTAGAGACACTGTTAGTGTCGGTGCAAGATAGGTGAATGGTTTGCACCAAACATACCGTAAGCTCAGAAACCATTTTGGACGCACCCGATGGCACTCCTAGGTTGCGAGGCTCAAGTGAAAGCTCATTTCAGTTCGATTGGAGGTAGTGGTAATCTTAACACAAGATAGGTGCATGGTTTGGGCCAAACATACCATGGCCTCAGAAACCGTTTTGGACGCATCGGATGGAACCCCTAGGAGACGTGGGTCATGTGGAATCTTGTTTCGGTCCATTTGGAAACAATGTTAGTGTCAGTGCAAGATAGGTGAATGCTTTGCGTCAGATGTACCATAAGCTCAAAAATAGTTTTGGATGCACTCGATGGCAGTTCTAGTTTGCGAGGCTCAAGTGGAAGCTTATTTTAATCCGTTTGGAGATAGTGCTAATCTTGACACAAGATAGGTGCACGGTTAGGGCCAAACGTACCATACCTTCGGAAGCCAGTTTTGACGCACTAGATCGAAATCTTAGGTGACATGGGTCATGCGGAATCTCATTTCGGTCATTTTCGAGACAGTTTTAGTGTTAGTGCAATATTGGTGAATGCTTTGTGCCAAACATACCATAAGCTCAAAAATTGTTTTGGACGCACCTGATGGTACTCCTAGGTTGTGAGGCTCAAGTGGAAGCTCATTTTAGTCCATTTTGAGATAGTGTTGATCTTGATGGAAGACAGGTGCACAGAAATCATTTTGGATGCACCGGATGCAACTCCTAGGTGACTAGGTCATGTGGAATCTCGTTCGGTCCATTTTAAGACATTGTAAGTCTCGGTGCGAGATAGGTGCACAGTTTGTGCCAAACATAACATAGCATTAGAAATCATTTTGGATGCACCCGTTGGTACTCCTAGGTGATGAGGTTCAAGTGGAAGTTCGATTCATTCCGTTTGGAGATAGTGCTAATCTTAACGCAAGATAGGGCACGGTTTGCGCCGAACGTACAATAGGCTCAGAAATCATTTTTGACGCACCCAATGGAACTCCTAGATGACGTAGATCATGTGGAATCTCGTTTTGGTCCGTTCAGAGACAATGTTAGTGTTGGTGCAAGATAGATGCATGGTGTGCGCCAAAGTACCATTGGCATAGATATCGTTTTGGACACACCTGATGGCACTCCAAGTTTCGAGGCTCATGAGGAAGCTCATTTTAGTCCGCTTGGAGGTAGTGCTATGTTGAAGCAAGATAGGTGCACGGTATGGGACAAATGTACCATGGCCTTAGAAACCATTTTGGACGCACCTGATGGAACTCCTAAGTGACATGGGTCATGTGGAATATCGTTTCGGTCCGTTTGGAGACAGTGCTAATCTTCAAGCAAGATAGGTGCATGGTTTGGGCCAAACATACCATGGCCATGGAAACCATTTTGGATGCAGCGGATGGAACTCCTAGGTGACGTGGGTCATCTTGAATCTCGTTTCGGTCTGTTTAGAGATAGTGTTAGTGTCGGTGCAAGATAGGTAAATTATTTGCGCCAAATGTATCGTAAGCTCAGAAATCATTTGGACGCACCTGATGGCACTCTTAGGTTGCAAGGCTCAAGTGGAAGCTCATTTCAGTACGTTTGGAGATAGTGGTAATCTAGATGCAAGATAGGAACACGGTTTGGGCCAAACATACCATGGCCTCATAAACCATTTTGGATGTAGCACATGAAGTCCTAGGTGACGTGGGTCATCGGGAATCTCGTTTTGGCCCGTTTAGAGACAATGCTACTATCAGGGGAAAGATAGATGAACAGTTTGCGCCAAACATACCATAAGCTTAGAAATTATTTTGGACACACCCGATTGAACTCATAGGTTGCGAGGCTCAAGTGGAAGCTCATTTCAGTCCGTTTGGAGATAGTGCTAATCTTGACGCAAGATAGGTGCACGGTTTGGGCCAAACATGCCATGGCCTTAGAAACCATTTTGGACGCAGCGGATGGAACTCCTAGGTTACGTGGGTCATCTAGAATCTTGTTTGATCCATTTAGAGACAGTGTTAGTGTCGGTGCAAGATAGGTGAATGGTTTATGCCAAATGTACCATGAGCTAAGAAATCATTTTGGACGCATTCGAAGGCACTCCAAGTTTGCAAGGCTCAAGTGGAAGCTCATTCTAGTCTGTTTGGAGATAGTCCTAATCTTGACGCAAGATAGGTGCACGGTTTGGGCCAAACGTGCCAAGGCCTCGCAAACCATTTTGGGCGCACCTGATGGAGCTCTTATGTGACGTGGGTCAGGTGGAATCTTGTTTCGGTCCGTTTGGAGACAGTGTTAGTGTGAGTGCAAGACAGGTGAATGCTTTGCGCCAAATGTATCATATGCTCAGAAATCATTTTGGACGTACCCGATGGCACTCCTAGGTTGTGAGGCTCAAGTGGAAGTTCATTTTAGTCAGTTTCGAGATAGTGCAGATCTTGATGCAAGATTGGTACACGGTTTGGGCCAAACGCACCATTGGCAAGGAAATCATTTTGGACGAACCTGATGCAACTCTAAGGTGACATAGGTCATGTGGAATCTCATTCAGTCCTTTTGGAGACAGTGTTAGTGTCAGTGCGAGATAGGTGAATGCTTTGCGCCAAACGTACCATAAGCTCAAAAATCATTTTGGACACACCTGATGTTACTCCTAGGTTGTGGGGCTCAAGTGGAAGCTCATTTTAGTCCGTTTCGAGATAGTGTTGATGTTGATGCAAGACAGGTGCACGGTTTGCGCCGAAGATACCATTGGCTCGGAAATCATTTTGGACACACCGGATGCAATTCCAAGATGACTGGGTCATGTGGAATGTCGTTCGGTCCGTTTTAAGACAGTGTAAGTCTCGGTACGAGATGGGTGCACAGTTTGTGCCAAACATAACATACCCTCAGAAATCGTTTTGGACGCACCAGATGGTACTCCTTGGTGACGAGGTTCTAGTGGAAGCTCGATTCAGTCCGTTTGAAGATAGTGCTAATCTTCACGCCAGATAGGGCACAATTTGCACCAAACATACCACAGGCTCAGAAATCATTTTTGACACACCCGATGGAACTCCTAGATGACGTGGATTATGTGGAATCTCGTTTTGGTCCGTTCGGAGATAGTGTTAGTGTCGGTGTAAGATAGGTGCACGGTGTGCGCTAAAGTACCATTGGCATATAAATCGTTTTGGACACACGTGGAAGATCATATCAGTCTGCTTGGAGATAGTGCTAATCTTGAAGCAAGATAGGTGCATAGTATTGGCCAAACATACCATGGCCTTAGAAACCTTTTTGGACGCACCGGATGGAACTCCTAAGTGACGTGGGTCATGTGGAATCTTGTTTCGGTCCGTTTGGAGACAGTGCTAATCTTGACGTAAGATAGGTGCATGGTTTGGGCCAAACATACCATGGTCTTGGAAACCAGTTTGGACACAGCGGATGGAACTCCTATGTGATGTGGGTCATCTTGAATCTCGTTTCGGTCCGTTTAGAGACAGTGTAGTGTTGGTGCAAGATAGGTGAATGGTTTGCGCCAAACATACCATAAGCTCAGAAATCATTTTGGACGCACCTGATGGCACTCCTAGGTTGTGAGGCTCAAGTGGAAGCTCATTTCAGTCTGTTTCGAGATAGTGCTGATCTTGATGCAAGATTGGTGCACGGTTTGCGCCAAACATACCTTTGGCTCAGAAATTATTTTGGACGCACCGGATGCAACTCCTAGGTGACGTGGGTCATGTGGAATCTCATTCTGTCCATTTGAAGACAGTGGAAGTGTCAGTGCGAGATAGGTGCAAAGTTTGTGCCAAACATGACATAGGCTCAGAGATTGTTTTTGACGCATCCGATGGTACTCCTTGTTGACGAAGCTCATGTGGAAGCTGGATTCAGTCCGTTTGGAGATACGTGCACAGTTTGCGCCAAACATAACATAGCCTCAGAAATCATTTTTAAAGCACCCGATGGTTCGCTTAGGTGACGAGGCTCAAGTGGAAGCTCATTTCAGTCTGTTTGGAGATAGACTAATCTTGACGCAAGATGGGTTCGCGGTTTGGGCCAAACGTACCATGGCCTCAGAAACCATGTTGGACGCAACGGATGGAACTCCTAGGTGACGTGGGTCATCTAGAATCTCGTTTCGGTCCATTTAGAGGTAGTGTTAGTGACGGTGCAAGACAGGTGCATGGTTTGCGCCAAAGTATCATAAGCTCAGAAATCGTTTTGGTGCACCCGATGGCACTCCTAGGTTGGGAGGCTCAAGTGGAATCTCATTTCAGTCCGTTTGGAGATAGTGCTAATCTTGACGCAAGATAGGTGCACAGTTTGGGCCAAACGTACCATGGCCTTGAAAACAATGTTGGATGCAGCGGATGGAACTCCTAGGTGACGTGGGTCATCTAGAATCTCGTTTCGGTCCGTTTGGAGACAGTGTTAGTGTTGGTGCAAGATAGGTGAATGTTTTACGCCAAATGTACCATAAGCTTAGAAATCATTTTGGACACACCCGGTGGCACTCCAAGTTTGAGAGGCTCTGGAAGCTCATTTAAGTCCGTTTGGAGATAGTGCTAATATTGACGTGAGATAGGTGCACGGTTTGGGCCAAACGTACCATGGACTCGGAAACCGTTTTGGACACACCTGATGGAACTCTTGGGTCACGTGGGTCATGTGGAATCTCGTTTCGGTCCGTTTGGAGACAGTGTTAGTGTCAGTGCAAGATAGGTGAATGCTTTGCTCCAAAAGTACCATAAGCTCAGAAATCATTTTGGATGCACCCGATGACACTCATAGATGTCGTGGATAATGTGAAATCTCGTTTGGGTCTGTTTCAAGACAGTGTTAGTATCCATGCAAGATAGGTGCACGGTTTGCACCAAACGTACCATAGGCACAGAAATTGTTTTGGATGCACCTGATGGCACTCCAAGGTTCGAGGCTCAAGTGGAAGCTCATTTTTGTTCATTTTGAGATAGTGCTAATCTTGACGCAAGATAGGTGCACGGTTGGGGCCAAACTTACCATGGCCTCGAAAACTGTTTTGGACGCATCGGATGGAACTCCTAGGGACGTGGGTCATGTGGAATCTCGTTTCGGTCCGTTTGGAGACAGCGTTAGTGTCAGCGCAAGATAGGTGAATGCTTTGCGCCAAACATACCATAAGCTCAGAAATCGTTTTGGATGCACCCGATGGCACTCCAATGTTGTGCGGCTCAAGTGCTAATCTTGACGCAAGATAGGTGCACGGTTTGCACCGAACGTACCATTAGCTCATAAATCATTTTGGACGCACTAGATGCAACACCTTGGTGACGTGGGTCATGTGGAATCTCATTCGGTCCGTTTCGAGATTGTGTCAGTGTCGGTGCAAGATAGGTGCACAGTTTGTGCCAAACATAACGTAGCCTCAGAAATCGTTTTAGACACACACTTTTGTACTCCTAGGTGTCGAGGCTCAAGAGGAAGCTCGATTTAGTCCGTTTGGAGGTAGTGCTAATCTTGACGCAAGATAGGTGCACAGTTTGCACCAAACGTACCACAAGCTCAGAAAATCATTTTGGACGTACCCGATCGCACTCCTAGGTTGCGAGGCTCAAGTGGAAGCTCATTTTAGTCCGTTTCAAGGCAGTGTTGATCCTGACGCAAAATAGGTGCATGGTTTGTGCCGAACGTACCAAAGGCTCAAAAATCATTTTGGATGCACCCAATGGAACTCCTAGGTGATGTGGGTCATGTGGAAACTCATTTCGGTCTGTTTGGAGATAGTGTTAGTGTCGGTGCAAGATAGGTGCACGGTTTGCACCAAATGTAACATAGGTACATAAATCATTTTGGATGCACCCGATGGCACTCCTAGGTTGCGAGGCCCAGGTGGAAGCTCAATTCAGTCTATTTCGAGACAGTGCTGATCTTGATGCAAGATAGGTGCACGGTTTGGGCCAAACATACCATGGCCTTGGAAAATATTTTGGACGCAGCGGATGGAACTCCTAGATGATGTGGGTCATTTGGAATCTCGTTTCGGTCTGTTTAGAAATAGTCTTAGTGTTAGTGCAAGATAGGTGAATGGTTTGCGCCAAACATACCACAAGCTTAGAAATCGTTTTGGACGCACCTGATGGCACTCCTAGGTTGTGAGGCTGAAGTGGAAGCTCATTTCAGTCTGTTTGGAGATAATGGTAATCTTGATGCAAGACAGGTGCACGGTTGGGGCCAAACATAACATGACCTCAGAAACCATTTTGGATGCACCGGATGGAACTCCTAGGGACGTGGGTCATGTGGAATCTCATTTTGGTCTGTTTGGAGACAGTGTTAGTGTCAGTGCAAGAAAGGTGAATGCTTTGCGCCAAACGTACCATAAGCTCATAAATCATTTTGGATGCACCTAGTGGCACTCCTAGGTTGTGAGGCTCAAGTGGAAGCTCATTTCAGTCCGTTTCGAGATAGTGCTGATCTTGACGCAAGATTGGTGCAAGGTTTGCGCCGAACGTACCATTGGCTCGGAAATCGTTTTGGATGCACCGGATGCAACTCCTAGGTGATGTGGGTCATGTGGAATCTTGTTTGGTCCATTTGAAGACAGTGGAAGTGTCGGTGCGAGATAGGTGCACAGTTTCGCCAAACATAACATAGTCTCAGAAATCGTTTTGGACGCACTGGATGGTACTCCTAGGTGACGAGGCTCAAGTGGAAGCTCGATTCAGTCCATTTGGAGATAATGCTAATCTTGACGCAAGATAGGTGCACAGTTTGCGCCAAACGTATCACATGCTCATAAACCATTTTGGACGCACCTGATGGAACTCATAGATGACATGGATAATGTGAAATCTTGTTTCGGTCCGTTTCGAGACAATGTTATTGTCCGTGCAAGATAGGTGCAAGGTTTGCACCAAACGTACCATAGGAACAAAAATCATTTTGGACGCATATGATAGCACTCCTAGGTTCGAGGCTCAAGTGGAAACTCATTTCAGTTCATTTGGAGATAGTGCTAGTCTTGACGCAAGATAGGTGCACGGTTGGGGCCAAACTTACCATGGCCTCAGAAACCGTTTTGGACGCACCGGATGGAACTCCTAGGGATGTGGGTCATGTGGAATCTCGTTTCAGTCCGTTTGGAGACAGTGTTAGTGTCAGTGCAACATAGGTCAATGCTTTGCGCCAAACATACCTAAGCTCAGAAATCGTTTTGGATGCACCCGATGGCAATCCAACGTTGTGCGGCTCAAGTGGAAGCTCATTTAGTCCATTTCGAGATAGTGCTGATCTTGACGCAAGATAGGTGCACGGTTTACACCGAACGTACCATTAGCTCAGAAATCATTTTGGACACACGGGATGCAAGTCCTTGGTGACGTGGGTCATGTGGAATCTCGTTCGGTCCGTTTTGAGACTGTGTAAGTGTCGGTGCAAGATAGGTACACAGTTTGTGCCAAACATAACGTAGCCTTAAAAATCGTTTTAGACACACACGTTGGTACTCCTAGGTGACAAGGCTCAATAGGAAGCTCGATTCAGTCCGTTTGGAGGTAGTGCTAATCTTGACGAAAGATAGGTGCACAGTTTGCACTGAACGTACCACAAGCTCAGAAATCATTTTGGACGTACCCGATTGCACTGAACGTACCACAAGCTCAATGGGAAGCTCATTTTAGTCCTTTTCGAGACAGTGCTGATCTTGACGCAAGTAGGTGCACGGTTTGTGCCGAACATACCAAAGGCTCAGAAATCATTTTGGATGCACCCAATGGAAGTCCTAGGCGATGTGGGTCATGTGGAAACTTGTTTCGGTCCGTTTGGAGATAGTGTTAGTGTCGGTGCAAGATAGGTGCACGATTTGCACCAAACGTAACATAGGCACATAAATTGTTTTGGATGCACCCAATGGCACTCTTAGTTTGCGAGGCCCAAGTGGAAGCTCATTTCAGTCCATTTCAAGACAGTGCTGAACTTGATGCAAGATAGGTGCACGGTTTGGGCCAAACGTACCATGGCCTTGGAAACCATGTCGGATGCAGCGGATCGAACTCCTAGGTGATGTGGGTCATCTGGAATCTTGTTTCGGTCTGTTTAGAAACAGTGTTAGTGTCAGTGCAAGATTGGTGAATGGTTTGCGCCAAACGTACCACAAGCTCAGAAATCACTTTGGACGCACCCGATGGCACTCCTAGGTTGTGAGGCTAAAGTGGAAGCTCATTTCAGTCTGTTTGGAGATAATGCTAATCTTGACACAAGATAGGCGCATGGTTGGGGCCAAACATAACATGGCCACGGAAACCGTTATGGACGCACCAGATTGAACTTCTAGGGACATGGGTCATGTGGAACCTTGTTTCGGTCCGTTTGGAGACAGTGTTAGTGTCAGTGCAAGATAGGTAAATGCTTCGCGCCAAACATTCCATAAGCTCATAAATCATTTTGGATGCACCCGATGGCACTCCTTGGCTGTGAGGCTCTGTGCAGCTATCTTGCGTCAAGATTACCACTATCTCCAAACGGACTGAACTGAGCTTCCACTTGAGCCTTGCAACATAGGAGTGCCATCGGGTGCGTCTAAAGCGATTTCTGTGCTTATGGTACGTTTGGCGCAAACCATTTACCTATATTGCACCGACACAAACATTGTCCCTAAACGGACCGGAACGAGATTCCAGATGACTCACGTCACCTAGGAGTTCCATCCGCTGCGTCCATAATGGTTTCCGAGGCCATGGTACTTTTGGTACAAACCATGCACCTATCTTGCATCAAGATTAGCACTTTCTCCGAACGGACTGAAATGAGCTTCCTCTTGAGCCTCGAACCTAGGAGTGCCATCAGGTGTGTCCAAAACAATTTTGTGCCTATGATACGTTTGGCGCAAACCATGCACCTATCTTGCACCGACACTAACGTTGTCTCCAAATGGACCGAAATGAGATTCCACATGATCCACATCATCTAGGAGTTCCATCAGGTGCAATCAAAATGATTTCTGAACCTATGGTGCATTCGGCGCAAACCGTGCACCTATCTTGTGCCAAAAATAGCAATATCTCCAAACGGACTGAATGGCGCTTCAACTTGAGCCTCATCACCTAGGAGTACCATTTGGTGCATCCAAAATAATTTCTAAGGCTATGTTATGTTTGGCACAAACTGTGCCCCTATCTTGCACCAATACTTACACTGTCTCAAAACACACAAAACGAGATTCCAAATGACACACATCGCCTAGGAGTTGCATCTGGTGCATCCAAAACGATTTTCGAGCCAATGGTATGTTCGGTGCAAACTGTGCACCTATCTTGTCTCATGATCCGCACTATCTCGAAACGGACCGAAATGTGTACGATCGGGTGCGTCCAAAACGATTTCTAAGGCTATGTTATGTTTGGCACAAACTGTGCACCTATCTTGCACCGACACTTACACTGTCCTGAAACGGACCGAACAAGATTCCACATGACCCACGTCACCTAGGAGTTGCATATGGTGTGTCCAAAATGATTTCTGAGCCAATGGTATGTTCGGTGCAAACCACGCACTTATCTTGCATCAAGATCAGCACTACCTTGAAACAGACTGAAATGAGCTTCCACTTGAGCCTCGGAACCTATGAGTGCCATCGGGGGCGTCCAAAACGATTTCTAAGCTTATGGTACGTTTGGCGCAAAGCATTCATCTATCTTGCACTAACACTAACACTGTCTCCAAAGGGACCAAAATGAGATTCCACATGACCCACATCACCAAGGAGTTCCATCTAGTGCATCCATAATGATTTATGTGCCATGGTACGTCTGGCCCAAACAGTGCAACTTTCTTGCGTCAAGATTAGCACTATCTCCAAACGGATTGAAATGAGCTTCCACTTCAGCCTCGCAACCTAGGAGTGCCATCAGGTGCGTCCAAAATGATTTATGTGCCTATGTTATGTTTGGTGCAAACTGTGCACCTATCTTGCACCGACACTAACACTATCTCCAAACAGACCGAAACGAGATTCCACATGACCCACGTCACCTAGCTGTTCCATCAGGTGTGTCCAAAACAATTTATAAGCCTGTGATATGTTCGGCGCAAACCGTGCACCCTTCTTGCATCAGGATTAGCACTATCTTCAAACGGACTGAATCAAGCTTCCACTTGGGCCTCGTCACCTAGAAGTACCATCGAGTGCGTCCAAAACGATTCCTGAGGCTGTTATGTTTGGCACAAACGGTGCACGTATCTTATACAAACACTTACACTATCTCCAAACGGACTAAATTAGATTCCACATGACCCACGTCACCTAGGCGCTGCATCTGGTGCATTCAAAATGATTTTCGAGCCTATGGTATGTTCGGCGCAAACCGTGCACCTATCTTGTGTCAAGATGAGCACTATCTTGAAATGGACTGAAATGAGCTTCCACTTGAGCCTCGCAACCTAGGAGTCCCCTCGGTGATTCCAAAACAATTTATGAGCTCGTGGTACGTTTGATGCAAACCATGCACCTATCTCGCACCGACACCAACATTGTCTCCAAACGGACCAAAATTAGATTTCACATGACCTACGTCACCTAGGAGTTCAATCTGGTGCGTCCAAAATGATTTCCAAGCCTATGGTACTTTCGGCCCAAACTGTGCACCTATCATCGATCAAGATTTGTACTATCTCCAAATAGACTAAAATCAGCTTACACTTGAGCCTCGAAACTAGGAGTGCCATTAGGTGCTTCCATAATGATTTCTATGCCAATGGTACGTTTGGCGCAAACCGTGCACCTATCTTGCACCGACACTAACATTGTCTCCAAACGGACCAAAATGAGATTCCACATGATCCACGTCATCTAGGAGTTTAGTCGGGTGTGTCCATAATGATTTCTGAGCCTGTGGTACATTCGGCGCAAACCGTGCACCTGTCTTGCACCGACACTTACACAATCTCTAAACGACTGAACATGATTCCACATGACGCACGTCACCTAGGAGTTGCATCTGGTGCAATTAAAATGATTTTCAAGCCCATGGTTCGTTCGGCGCAAACCGTGCACCTGTCTTGCGTCAAGATCAGCACTATCTCGAAACGGACTAAAATGAGCTTCCCCTTGAGCCTCATAACCTAGGAGTGCCATTGGGTGCGTCCAAAATGATTTCTGAGCTTATGGTATGTTTGGCGCAAAGCATTCACCTATCTTGCACTGACACTAACACTGTCTCCAAAAGGACCGAAACGAGATTCCACAAGACCCACGTCACCAAGGTGTTCCATCTGGTGTGTCCAAAATAGTTTCTAGGGCCATGGTATGTTTGGCCCAAACCGTGCACCTTTCTTGTGTCAAGATTAGCACTGTCTCCAAATGGACTAAAATGAGCTTCCACTTGAGCCTCGCAACCTAGGAGTGCCATCTGGTGCGTCTAAAATGATTTTGGAGCTTATGGTAGATTTGGTGCAAACTGTGCACCAATCTTGCAGCAACACTAACACTGTCTTGAAACGGACCAAAATGAGATTCCACATGACCCATGTCACCTAGGACGAATGCATCTCTAAAAAGAAATTTGAAGTCTTTCCAAGATTCTGGAACTTTGATGTGCCTACAAATGTGTTTCCATTCGAGCAAAGCATATTCAATCAAAATATTAGAGGCAATACAAATCTTTTGTTTCTCGGATAGGTCATGCTCATCAAATTCATTGTCTACTTTTAACTCCCAATCAATGTAAGCTTGAGGATCAAACTTACCATCATATAATGGCAAGTGTTGAATGACATCCTGAATATGAGGGTCTAGTTTCAACAGCTCAAAAATCTCCATATCACCTGCCATGATTAGTAGGAAACAAGAAACACAAAAATAATATGTATCCTCCTATCAACTACTAGGATGTGTCAGATGTAATTCTCTCAAACTCAACTTGTTAAAACAAGCCCTTACAAGTTCTTACCAAGCCAAACAGGAGGTGACGGCAACCAACAAGTCTACAACCGTGGAGTGAAGTGTATCGGTGCCGCAACAACAACACCTGTCAAGCTGTAGTCGAAATATGTGGAGCTATAGGTGGGCTAAAGCAAGGAAGTACTAGAACCACATTAGTTGCAAGCAAATTGAACAAATGCTCAACGACGTTATTATGCTGGTCCTAGGCTAGTACATGCTAGAGACGCGAGCCTGGACACAAACGAAGTCACTGAGCAGCAACAAAGAAGGATCACAAGGACAGGAATAACAACAAAAGAAAAACTCTTCTCTTTTTCTTTCTCTTTCTTTTCTTTCTTTCTTTCTGTCTTTCTTTTCTTTCTTTCTTTTCTTTCTTTCTGTCTTTTTTTTTTCTTCTGTTTTTTTTCTTTCAACTAGCACAAAACTGAAATTTTGCAACAAGAAATAACAAGCTACTTACAGCAATTAAATGTTTCCTTGGGAAGGGTGATTCAGTAGCAAAGTGAAACAAGTGGTTGTTTTGCAAAACCAGCAGACGCGCAAATCTCCAGGGCAATTGCGAAGCGCTCAGAATGAATTTGGGACCAAGCTCTGATCCGTTGGAAAGAGGACAAGTTAAGGTTTCCAGATTGTATCTAAACTCCCTATTCAGACTCCTGACAAAGGAAATATGGTGCTTTTGTTTTCAAGATAAAACAGGACTCCGAATCGAATTCTATCTTGATCTTGTTGGATTTCCTTTTTGTAGATGGAAATATGGACGTGGATGAAACCTCCAAGGACGTGGCTACGATAATGGTGGTAAACAAAACAAAGGAATTTGAAAATCCACTCGGATTCCTAGAGAGAAACAAATAAACTCAAATCTGCGATGGTGACAGAAACGTGACTAGAACTCGAAACTCTAAACGACTAGACGCTAAGACCAGCAACTTGCACGACGATGCAACCGTTAATTCAATAAGCCCTAACTAAGCAGTAATAGTATTAAGCTCAAAGGGGTTTTGGGATTATGAAGAACTAATCTACTAATTTTGTTTTGGCTTTTTCTGGACCATCGGAGATTAAAAACAGCAAAGAACTAGAAGTCTCTCACCGATCAACCTTGCTCCGATACCAACTGATATGAACCCGCTAGGGTGAATCCTGATCTTTCGATGAGAGAAGGTGGATAACTCAATTTGGGGATGGAGATGACGTTCATGGCCCGACTACAACCATCCAAGGATGCTGCGCCTTAGCAACCGATACACCACCTCCAACAGCCGTCGCGATCTTGTGGAACACGATCAACCAAACCACTAGGGTAATTCCTGCAAGCAATCGAGGAACAAGCAAGAACAAGTAGAACAAGCAACTCAATTGCAAATATGGAGATGAAAACCAATCTGAAATCACAAAGTTGGGGTTCTGAATCGAGTAGAACGGATGGTCTAGTCGACACACGCGTCTACAAGGAAGTAGCAATGGCTAAACTTTCAACAAAACAAAACCCCATCTGTTTGTGGCGGCTCTAATCCTTATTAATACCTAGGGGAACGACCAGGGGGTGTTGGGGTCGTTCTCCAACCCTAGGACACGTCCCTAATGAACCCAACTTGATACATGGGCCATCAGCCCAAAATAGGGTGACACAGCACCAAAGGCAGAAAAGGCCCCGGCGTTGAACCGACGATTGCGGAAGCATCGGATAAGATATAGCCATGAGTCCAGATCCGTTGGAAAATAGACTTGATAAGCTTTCCAAAAAGTGCTAGAACGTCCCAATCCGAGTCCATATGCGACCGTGGTGAACATCACAAGTTGGAGCTGTCCTGGAGTCCGAATCCAGCCCCAAAACGTGTTGGATTTGATCTCTTTCTTTCCTTGGACCAAAAGTGACGTTGTGTCCTGGTGGAGGACGTTGGGAATACTTGGATTTGGTCCCCAATCAACTTTATTAACCTTCCATGTTTTCCATGTGCAATCAAACCTTTCCTTGATCCATGTAAGTAATTCTGAAAATGAAAATATACACATTTTATGGTGGAGCACCAATTCATCAAATGCATCAATGATAAGCCTCATATAGAATGGTTGCACCTTTGGTATAGAAGTGGTTGACATGGTCATATTTGAGCCAATGATGTCCTCATCATGATGCATAAAATGATTTCCGAGCCTTTGGTACAATCAGACCAAACTATGCATCTATCTTGCATCAAGATTAGCACTATCTCCAAACGGAGTGAATCAAGCTTCCACTTGAGCCCCATCACCTAGGAGTACCATAGTGTGCGTCCAAAACGATTTCTAATCCTATGGTACATTTGGCACAAACCCTGCACCTATCTTGCACTGACACTAATAATGTCTCCAAATGGACTGAAATGAGATTCCACATGACCCATGTCACCTAGAAGTTCCATCATGTGTGTCCAAAATGATTTTCTAAGCATGTGGTACGTTTGGCCCAAACAGTGCACCTATCTTGCACTAACACTGACACTGTCTCCAAATGGACCGAAAGGACACACGACCCACGTCACCAGAAGTTCATCCGGTGCATCCAAAATGATTTTCGATCCTCTGGCACATTCGGTCCAAACCGTGCACCTATCTTGCGTCAACATTAGCACTTCTCCAAACGGACTCAATCAAGCTTCCACTTGAGCCTCGTCACCTAGGAGTACCATCGGGTGTGTCTAAAATGATTTCTGAGCCTATAGTACGTTTGGAGGCAAACCGTGCACCTATCTTGCATTGACACTAACACAGTCTCCAAACGGACCGAAACGAGATTTCACATGACCCACGTCACCTAGGAGTTTCATCCGGTGCATCCAAAATAATTTCTAAGCCTCTGGTAGGTTTAGCCCAAACCGTGCACCTATCTTGCATCAAGATTAGCACAATCTCCAAATAGAGTGAATCAAGCTTCCACTTGAGCCTCATCACTTAGGAGTACCATCGGGTGCGTCCAAAACGATTTCTCAGCCTATGGTACGTTTAGCGCAAACCCTACATCTATCTTGCACCGACACTAACACTGTCTCCAAATGGACCGAAACGAGTTTCCACATGACCTACGTCACCTAGGAGTTCCATCGGGTGCATCCAAAACAATTTCTGAGCCTGTGGTATGTTTGGCTCAAACCCTACATCTATCTTTCACTGACACTAACATTACTCCAAACGGACCGAGACGAGATTCCACATGACCTACGTCACCTAGGAGTTCCATTGCGTAAGTCCAAAACAATTTCTGAGCATGTGGCACGTTCGCCGCAAACCGTGCACCTATCTTGCGTCAAGATTAGCACTATCTCCAAATGGACTGAACCAAGCTTCCACTTGTGCCTCGTCACCAGGAGTACCATCGGGTGCATTCAAAATAATTTCTGAGCCTATGGTACGTTTGGCGCAAACCGTGCACCTATCTTGCACTGACACTGCAAATGTCTCTAAACGGACCAAAATGAGATTCCACATGGCCCACATCACCTAGGAGTTCCATCCAGAGCATCCAAAATGATTTCTGAACCTGTGGTACGTTCAGCCCAAACCGTGCACCTATCTTGCGTCAAGATTAGCACTATCTTCAAACAGACTCAATCAAGCTTCCACTTGAGCCTCATCACCTAGGAGTACCATCGGGTGCGTCCAAAACGATTTCTGAGCCTGTGGTATGTTTGGCGCAAACCCTGCACCTATCTTGCACCGATTATAACACTATCTCTATACGGACCGAAACAAGATTCCACATGACCCACGTCACCTAGGAGTTCCATCATGTGCGTCCAAAACAATTTTCTAAGCCTTATAGTATGTTCAGCGCAAACCGTGCACCTATCTTGCACTGACACTGCAAATGTCTCCAAACGGACCAAAACGAGATTCCACATGACCCACATCACCTAGGAGTTCCATTCGGTGTGTCCAAAATGATTTCCGAGCCTCTAGTACGTTCGGCCCAAACTGTGCAGGATCTTGCATTAAGATTAGCGCTATCTCTAAACAGACTCAATCAAGCTTCCACTTGAGCCTCGTCACCTAGGAGTACCATTGGGTGCGTCCAAAATGATTTCTGAGCCTATGGTACATTTGGCACAAACCATGCACCTATCTTGCACCAACACTAACACTATCTCCAAACGGAAAGAAATGAGATTTCACATGACCCACGTCACCTAGCAGTTCCATCCGGTGCGTCCAAAATGATTTTCGATCATCTGGTATGTTCAGCCCAAACCGTGCACCTATCTTGCGTCAAGATTAGAACTATCTCCAAATGGACTGAATACTCTCTCTAATAGATCGAAACGAGATTCCGGATGACCCATATCACCTAGGAGTTCCATCCGGTGCATCCAAAATGATTTTTGAGCCTGTGGTAGATTCAGCCCAAACCGTGCACCTATCTTGCGTCAAGATTAGCACTATCTCCAAACGGACTAAATTGAGCTTCCAATTGAGCCTCCCACCTTGGAGTAGCATCAGGTGTTTCCAAAACAATTTTTGAGCCTAGGGTACGTTTGGCGCAAACCGTGCACCTATCTTCCACTGACAGTAACACTGTCTCCAAATGGACCAGAACGAGATTCCACATGACCCCCATCACCCAGGAGTTCCATCAGGTGCATCCAGAATGATTTTCTGAGCCTATGGTATGTTTGGCGCAAACCGTGCACTTATCTTGCTTCAAGATTAGCACTATCTCCAAACGGACTGAATCGAGCTACCACTTGAACCTTGTCACCTAGGAGTAACATCGGGTGCGTCCAAAACAATTTCTGAGCCTATAGTATGTTTGCCGCAAACTGTGCACCTATCTTGCACCGACACTAACACTATCTCGAAACGAACTGAAACAAAATTCCACATGACCATGTCACCAAGGACTTCCACTCGGAGTGTTCCAAATGATTTCTGAGCCATTGGTACGTTCAGTGTAAACCGTGCACCTATCTTGGGTAAAGATCAGCACTATCTTGAAACGGACTGAAATGAGCTTCCTCTTGAGCCTCGCAATCTAGGAGTGCCATTGGGTGCGTCCAAAACCATTTTTGAGCCTATGGTATGTTTGGCGCAAACTGTGCACCTATCTTGTACCGATCCTAACACTGTCTCCAAACGGACCGAAACGAGATTCCACATGACCCATGTCACCTAGGAGTTTCATCCGGTGCGTTCAAAACAATTTTTGAGCCTATGGTACATTCAGCGCAAACCGTGCACTTATCTTGCATCAAGATTAACACTATCTCAAAATGGACTGACATGAGCTTTCACTTGAGCCTCTTAACCTAGGAGTGCCATCGGGTGCATCCAAAATAATTTCTGAGGCTATGGTACGTTTGGCGCAAACTATGCACCTATCGCGTACCGACACTAACACTATCTCCAAACGGACCAAAATGAGGTTCCACATGACCCACGTCACATAGGAGTACCATCAGGTGCGTCGAAAATGATTTGTGAGCCTGTAGTATGTTCGGCGGAAACCGTGGACCTATCTTGGGTAAAAGATTAGCACTAAACGGACTGAATCGAGCTTGCACTTGAGCCTCCTCACCTCGTAGAACCATCGGTCACGTCCAAAATGATTTATGAGCCTATGGTACATTTGGTGCCAACCGTGCACCTATCTTGCACCGAAACTAACACTATCTCCAAACAGACCGAAACGAGATTCCACACAACTAGTAATTCCATCCGGTGCGTCCAAAATGATTTCTAAGCCTATGGTACATTTGACCAAAACTATGCACCTGTCTTGCGTCAAGATTAGCAGTATCATCAAACGGACTGAATCGAGATTCCACTTGAGCCTCGTCACATAGGAGTACCATCGGGTGCATCCAAAATCATTTCTAAGCCTATAGTACGTTTGGCGCAAACTGTGCACTTTTCTTGCACCGACACTAACATAGTTTCCAAACAGACTGAAACAAGATTCCACATGGCCCATATCACCTAGGAATTCCATCGGGTGCATCCAAAATGATTTCTGAACCTGTGGTACGTGTCACGGAACCGTCCAAATTATAAGAGCACAAGTATAAAAACAATCACCAAAGTGATGAAATTCTCACACTTGAGCCCATATAACTCAGGTAGTCCATTGAAATCATGAGGGATTTCAAACCAACTAACATACAAGCCAAGATCGTAGTGATTCAACATAACAAGTCACATGTACATCATTTCACAAGTAGTTCAATATGCATCGGAGTTCAACATAGTTATTACAACTTAAGTTGAAAAGTAGCGGAAGCAAAGTAATTTGAATCTAACATTGTTCTTATTTCAAATACATGCCAATACCAAGATCAACTTCCAACAAAAGCAGTAGAGATAAGATAACCCAGAAGGATCATGCCCATGATCACCCTCCGCCACTATGGCAGGAGTCAACCAATTCTTGCAGTAGCCATATACATCACAACCTGCAACAAGTGGGAAATAAACCCTGAGTATAAGAATGTACTCAGCTAGACTTACCCGTCAAAAACCAGAAATAAAGTGACACCAAGGAGTATGAAAGGCTGATATAAAGTGGGGCTAGCTTGACCACATTTTGCATAAAGCTTAGTACAAATAAGTAATCATTGAATGCTTAAGCATCACGTTAATCATCATGAACCTATCATCTAGATTAGCACCTATAATATAGCAACCACTTTATTAGGAGCAAACAATATTAACCATAGCAGGTATAAGTTGAGGCAACATTTAAATCATCATCCAATTAACCATCCGTTCAATTAATTGAATCTACATTGCCGCTGCTCGAGTCAAGTGCTCACTAACCGGGAGCGACGGCGATTCGAATCGAATTCCTATCCAGCTGGAGGGGTATTTCTAACACAAACCGCGCAGACCCCGCACCAGGGTCGCACAAGTCACCTTTGGTACAGTTCAGGAATCGCGGGTTCAATTGATGGTCCCTAAGGGCAACACTCTGTCAGGTGATAGGGACTTTAACCCCCCTTGGTCTTATGCCAATGTCCCTAAGCACATCCTTACTTCCTCCAGAATGCACACTTGACCCCCCCGATTCCCGGCCTGAACTGTATTACTCAGCTTCACGGTCGGAATGGCTTATCCGGCCAGCTAAGTATTAGACTGCGTTCAACATGACTCAAGGACGTACAGCGAATCAGTCCTTAAACGACTCAGACGGGGATAGATCCACACCCAAAACCTCCATGCCTTGTTGCTTCACTATCGTCATCCCGCCCGGTCTCATTTCATATTATTAGCACATGGTTCTTTTCCACGATAGCAAATATAGCCAACTGTGCCATATATATCCCTAAAGCTCGTAGGTGATAGGGGATCACCTGACTTCTGCTGGTTAAAGCAGGGCTAAGTAATTACTCGAACCTGAACCTAGATAGGATTCAAGGCATACTTTCTGGACTAGGATAGGGTATATATGCAACAAGTGTTTTCATCGAACACCTGTCACTTAATGCAACAATACATATAACATATATACTCAATTGCATTTTTAGAAATTAGGAGGCTTAGAATGCTCCGGGGCTTGCCTGGGATCCAACTCAAGTCAGTGTTTATCAGATGAAACTCGCTTGGCGAGCATCCCCCATTCTAGCACTTATCCAATCCTTCCATCTTCGGGATGGATCCACCATCACCATCTTCAGGTTAGCTCCACATCACGTCCTTCACGTGGTGCATCTAGCGTACCTAGATGAGATGCAAGATGCAAACATATGAATACATGGGAATGCAATAGATGATGCATTACACACTAATCAAGGCAAGTACAGGTTACGCTAAATACACATAGAGAAAATTACTTGTATGGCCCTCTTAAAACTCAACCTTCCTTTCTTGGCCTTGAAAAGTTTCAGCTTACCAATTTGGCCTTCAATTCAACTTTCGATTCCTTATCTGGCCTTCCCGTCAATTTGACCCTACGACAGTGTTAGATGAGAGACGAAAAGTCCATTTTACCCCTGAACGTGGAAGCATCATTTTTGATAGTTAGAAATTCAGTTTTTGATATTTTATAATTCAAACTGTGCGCCGTAAGTTTAGTAGACGTTTGTAAATTGCATATGTTTCATTCTGAGCATTATTTTCACTTCGTGCACATAATTTTAGAGCACATCATAATTGCATAGCATAAGCACACATTTTTTCCCGACATGGAGCCAATTGCACATATAAATTCAGTTCGCACATTTTTGATATCTTAGATAAATTCGGGTCGCACATACTAGACATCTAAAATAAATTCAGTTCGCACATAAGCATGAAGGTTGACGGACAGCGCTGTGCCGTCACGTAATGGTGGCTTCCGGAGCACGTACGTACTCGTCAAAGTGTGCACGAGCAACGAGCGGAGACCGGCGAGTTCCCCGTGGGCCGTGGGCATGGCATGGCACCGCGGTGCACCCTGGTCCACCTGGCTGTCCCGTCCGGGCTGCTGCCCCGTGTCGCCATCGCAGGAGTGGGCGCGCGCGCGTACATCCCTGCCGGTGCCCCCCCAGCCATCTGGCCTCGCCGCTTGGCCGAAAAGCGACGCGGCTTGGCGGGCGCACGATAGGAACGCGCTGCGCCGGCCCCCACAGTTAACCCAGAAACGCACGCACGTATACACACGTATAGGGATGGGGGCTCCACACACAGCCGCATGTGGCAGATCGCTCTCTATCGATCGCCGGTCGACGGCCTCACCCACCCGTCCCTGATCCGATTGGAAGCTTTGGCTACTGACAAATTTAGTAATGAGCAGATTCCAACTTTACAAGTCGATGGGTCAAGACGACTGGGCGAGCGAGAGGCCGCTCTTGCCTCCACCTAGGCGAGCGCCGGCCCAGCCACCGCCGGGGAGCGCCGACCCCGCGCTGGCCCAGCCGCCGCCGGGGGACGCGACCCCGCTCGCACGGTCCGCAGGGGTGAGCGAGACGGCCTCCGCCGCCACCTCACAAGCCATTGGAGGCTCCTCCGCTAGCGCCGACTCCAGCTCCATCTGCAATCCGCAGGGGCATAGAGCTCGGCCGTCTAGGAGGCGCGGGGAACCGGAGGCTCTTTCCCGATCTGTCTCGTGCATTACTTGAGAGAGGAGATGGAGTGAAGGGTAATTGGGTCATTTCGCATTAACCTTCAGTGGGACTTCACGGTGCCCTCAAGCAGAACTGACGGAAAGGCCAGAAAGAAATCAAAAATTAGATTGGAGGCCAAATAAGTAAGTTTTAAATTTTCAGGGTCAAGAAAGGAAGGATAAGTTTTAAGAGGACCTTTGAAGTAATTTTCTCATACACATGAGCACTTCACATTGCTTAATTAAACATCACACCACCTATCATGCTAAGATAGCAAGGGAAGCAATACCAAACATGACACAAGATTTACATAGTCTCTGGTGTACTAACTTCATCACCAAGGACATGAAACATACTTAGCAACATGCAAGCAAAGTAACCAAGCATTCATGTATTTTCAGCAATTCTGGACATACATGCAGTAGCTGAGTAAATCAATCATATCTGGAGTTCTACAAACCCAAATGACTTGCAAGAAGACATTCTGGAAAGATTATGAAATTCTCTATATTTCATCTAATATCATCACAGCATGATTCATAAGTGAAATAAGTCGAAATTACAAAGTTCCAGAATCTGTTCCTGACAAACAGAGAGCAGCCATCTCTGATCTCCAACTTGAAACATGCATAACTCATAAACTACTTGGCCAAATGACACCAAATTTTAACAGAGGCTAGATACATGAATTATCTACAACTTTTGTATAAACAAGTTTCACAACAAAGCACATTATCATGAAAAACTTTGCTAAGTTCCCAGATCTGTCCAGAAACCTCATTTGCAAGAAATAAATACTAACTTATGTTGCAAACATATAATTGGACCCAACCAAATTTACCAACATATCGCACATGACTAATGAGCACCAGAAAACATAGTGTCCATTCCTAAATAAATTCTTTTAATTCATTTTCTTAATTTATTTAGATAATTAGGGGAATTATGAACACATATCAAAGATGCACAATAAATTCTACCAAAATTAAAGTGGCCTACATATGCTCCCACTGACTATACAAATTTCAAGCCATTTGGACATGTATATCAACCTCTATGAAAAAGACAAATTGCTATTCCAAGAATTCATGTGAGAGCAAGATGAATCAATAAGTCACTCATACTACCACCAAAATTCATGAAATTTTTACCACACATCAAACATCACATGAATAGCATGCCCCAAAAATTTCACTTCATTTGGAGTCCTACAACTGCAGTTATGAAAAAGACAAATACCACTAGTATTAAAAACCTAATCTGAAAAATGCATTTTTATAGAAAAAATATTAAACTAAAACAAGCCATATTATAGATCCACTACATAGAGAATTTCAAAAGGATTCCAAAAAGTCCTTAGTTGTTATTTTATGAATTTTCTATGATTTACTACGAATTTCCAAAGTTCCTGCAAAATCATCATAAAATAGTCCTTATGACACTATTCATATGAGTCTAAAGCTTTGTAGTTAGGACCCTCCATTTCTCCTAATTGCTGTACGAAGCCCTCCACGTGAACCAAAGTAGAGGAGGTTCAGGGAAATGGTGGTTCCGGTCGTTGTGGTGCTCGTCGGCGGCGGTGGAGTGGCAGAGAGCACAAGGGCCTGGTGCGCACCCTCTGGTGCCTGTTGATATTAGATATGCACATGAAGGAATTCAAGAAATAATCCGCAAGCGCACGGATATCAGTGAGCACTTCACCTGGGAGATAAGTCCAAAGTATCGTATTTGTTTTATCCGCAAGGAGAAAGCGTGCGATGACTAACCTAGTCTATACTATTACCCTTGGGCCACACTACAAGGTGGCGAAGATATAAGTGATTAGAGAGAACACGACGATAGTCTGGTTCCAACCTATGGCAAGCTATGATACTATTGATCTTAGGGGAAATACCGATGGAAAAGAGACACCACAGAGGATGCTTAACTAGGGTACTTAAATCCTACTAAACCTTCTGACGGGAGGAGACTCCAAAGGTAACAATGGGATTGTCACGTCCCACGCTACTACTCACTAATCCGGCTAGATAGGGGATATCCACGAGTATTCCTAGCCCAAACACCACGCTTATGCTATGAATGATTACTCTATTCCCTATGCAAAGCGAATAAAGTAAACCCACAAACCAAAGAACAATAATAACAACGTACTTACTTAGTATTAGAAGTTGAATTGCCGAAGAATCCTAGAACCAAGCCTCGAGTTAGGAGACTTGACCCCATAGATACAAGCTTGGAGAGGAGACACCGACAGGTCGGGCTTCCTCCAATCTTCTACCTCCACTTTAACTCTCTCAATCTAGAAGAATAACTCTAATCTCACATAGAGACTACAAAGCTAAACTCTCTTGTATGTGCCCTAGAGAAAGATCCATTCAAGGGACCCCTCTCAGGCGAATTCTCTCTGAAAAATATGAATTAGGGTTTCTGAACTCTCTCCTCCAGGGGCCAGGGGCCTTGCTTATATAGCCCTCTAGGAAGCATCACAGCCCTCGGATCAAACCGACCTTGATCAACGATTTTTATTCATCATCAAGGGTGGTGGAAGTAGGATCCGTGAGGTGGAAGCTCATTGGTTCTCTGGGTGGGGTGGCCGCCCTTGGGGCTGGGCGCCCGCCCCTGTCACAGTGACAGTTGGGTCCCACCTCTCAGGGTTTGGCTTCTTGAACCTTCTAGATTATACTTTTTCCATACGTGGCCCTTTCTCTCTATGTAAACCTGACATGTGGCCCATCTTTGATTATTTTCAGCTGGCACCCTACAGAAATAAATATTCACCAAAACTCATGGAATTCTGTCAGTTAAACACCTAGTCTATGGTGGTAATTAGTTTTATAGCATTCTTTTATGTAAGTTGACGGTTAAAAATGATAGTTAACTACCATCAACAAACTCCCCCACACTTGGACTTTTAATCGTCCTCGAGAAAAGAATGGATTACCTTAGGCATAATCTCTAGCCAAGACATCAACAATAGATTTATTCCTTAGTCATACCTGTACTGCGGGATTCAAAGTGTCTTCCATACCATTTTAGGCAGTTGAAGAATGGAACAGCCTGAAACTGAGCCCCTTTCTCCTTTCAACCTGTCACTTGGTGTTTTTGTATGTATTTGAAATAAAAAACATAGCTTACCTTATACCTCATGTGGTACTCTCAAGTCACTCAAGATATGTGGTATTTGTAGACCTCTCTAAGGTATGTATGACAAATGCCATATAGCCCATCCTATTCTACAAAAGCTTATTTGGAGTTGATGGTATTTCAAGGATGTAGCATACTTACTTTGCATATATTGCCTAGTCAAAATGGGATCCAAGGAGGGAAGTGACATACCCCTAGATCAGGACGTGCATGTGGTGTGGTTTCAAAAGAATAAACATAATAGAAAATATTATGGAAGGAGAGGGGGTGCAACATAATTCTACAATGCTCCTTTACAAAAGATACACTTATTAAACTTTGATTTGAGGAATTGCAACTTGAAACTTGTACTTCACAAAAGGCAAAATCAATACTTTCTTTTTCTTTCTTCTTTCTCTTTTTTTCTTTTATTTTTTAACAACAAAGAAATGTACTAAATTTTGATGGAACATTGTGAGAGGATAATAACATTCTGGAGCATTTTAGAATCATGGCTAGCAATCAAGAAAAACCTATAGGAGATATAATTTTAATTGTTACTCCCAGGGTAGGAGCAGAACAAATTTTTGAGTGGATCTAAATAGGTAATATGGTGGTGCGTACTTTCAGGGTAGTAGTAGCAAGGGGTGCAAAAATTAGTGTGAATCCTGATCTTGGGAGCATGGCCCACCTCTCAACAAGGGTCTAGCATGGGTTGACCAAACTCAACACAAAGTAAATAGCTTATGAGCTAGTTTTTTTATAGATATGTAAGGCTCTACTAGGTATTTATTCTTACCACAGAGGAGAAGCATAGCTAAAAATTTTAACATTTTTGTAAAAGAAATTCTCCAAGTGACAAAGTATCAGAAATCAGGTTCTCATGATTCTACTATCTCTCACTCCACAACAACTTAAATGATATGGGGTCCCTAAAAATTAAGTTCCCAACAGTAACAGGACTCCTAGGAAAGAATCATGGTGTGAGTCTATAAAGAGATCATGACTAAAATAATCTATCTTCTTTAAATTCAGCATTAAATAGATTGTACTCAAGAATTTATAATGCGAAACTTAACAAAAAGTGTGTATATAAAAATTGAAACGTGTAGGGAGCATACCTAACCATGGTCGAAGGAAGGAGCGAGGAGGGCTTACCAAGGACTTTCGAAGCCCTCTTCGACGTACAGGGTCCTCGTGTTATGTATCTTCAAGATTTTTCATTTGTGCGGTAAAATCTGTTCATTAAATTGTCGAGTGCTTCCCCCACACTTATTTCCTATTTTCCTTTATACAAAGCATGGTGGAGACAAAAGCACAAGCAAAATATATCCAATAATAAAAAAACAACTCTTTATTCAGTATCATGTAAGGCACTTTGTTTACAAGAATTCTGAATAAAATAATTAATCTAAGCAAAAGAATTTAAACAATTTCACGACTAATCTCGAAGGTGCCTTATCAACTGCTAAATGGTACTCAATCTACTTCTTCGGCTTAGGAGGCTCTAAAGCACTTACGCGCTTTTCTAGTTCCTTATTGTTCTTCTCTATGTCCTCTACTTTCTCATGCGTGTGAAGAAAACATCTATTCTGAAGGCGTAAAGTGGATTATATAGAGGAGATAGTAGCTTGCTGAGCCTCTATTAGCTTTTCTAGATCAGCTAAAGTCTTGCGACGCTTGCACGGAGCTTCAGCCTTAGCAAGGGCGTGTTTAGGAGCTTCCTCGGGTGGAAGAAATTTGACTTTGCTTGGATGAGCGCAAACTCCTTCGAAGTAGGTGCGTTCCCTAGTGCTGTACTTGGCGTAGACGATCTCTCCTTTCTTGTTGGTCTTCACACCAACAAGCATCTCATTGTGCTTCGGTGGCAAGAGCTTGGTTCCAGCAGGTAGCTTGACGACAGGCCCCTTCGACGGTTTATCTTCTAGGAAGAGGGGCTGCGGAGGTGCTGCGAGAACTGGCTAAGCGAAGTAAGACTGGCTATAGGTCTTGGTGGAATGGCAGCGAGGGGTTAAGCATTGCTAACTGGGATAAGAGCTTTGCAATTTGGATCTTCCTTGGGGATGGAGTTGAAGTCAATACCGTAGGGGATGATCCTCTTGTCATGGTTGGCCATTGGAGCTAGGGAGAGAGGGCTAGCAAACTTCTAAAAGGAAAAGAGGAATGATCTGATGGAATGAGGATGGCTGATGTCATAGGGTGTTTTATATAGGAGGGTTTGGAGGACCAAAACGGCACCTAAACGATATCTCGTGATAAAAATGCCCGAATAAACTAGGAATAAACTTTTTCTAAAAGAAGAATGTAGAAGAATTGCGAAGGCAAAAGGCGGCGGCGAAACGGCGCAAGGGGTGGGGCGGCCGCCTAGCCCTAGGGGTGGGCGCCCGGCCCATGAACCCGACTCCGGTCCACTTTTTCGCAGAATTTTATAAATATTTTTGTTATTTCAAAAAAATATATTGGGCCCCGAAAAATGAAAACTAAAAAGGTCGGGCCCAACAATACTTAAGTAATAAAGAAATTAATAATATCTAATTCTTTATTGGGCTCTAAAATAATTTAAGGCATTGACCATTTACCTTGAATAACGTACCTTTGTCATTTTGAAGCATGACCGCGCCATGTGATGATGCGTCTACCACTTTAAATGGTCCTTCCCACTTACTTCATAGCTTTCCATGTCCGAAGAGCTTCACCCTTGAATTAAAAAGTAATACCTTATCCCCGGGGCGAACTCCTTCTTCTTAATTCTCTTGTCATGCCATCTCTTAACTCTCTCTTTATAAATCTTTGAATTGTGATATGCTTTTTCTCTCCATTCATCTAACTCTGAGAGTTGCATTTTCCTCCTTATTCCAGCAGCATCAAGGTCCATGTTCCATTTCTTGATAGCCCAGTGAGCTTTAAATTCTAACTCAACTGGTAGGTGGCAAGTTTTCCCATACACCAACTGATAAGGAGACATCCCAATAGGTGTCTTGTATGCTGTTCGGTATGCCCAGAGTGCTTCGGGAAGCTTGTCCTTCCATCCAGTACCCATCTCATTTACTGTCTTCTGCAGAATGTTCTTGATTTGCTTATTTGATGTTTCTGCTTGTCCACTTGTTTGAGGATGATAGGGGGTAGCAACGTTGTGACGTATTCCATGCTTAGACAAGTAGTGCTCAAAGCGCTTGTCGATGAAGTGTGATCCTCCGTCACTTATCACTATCCTTGGGACTCCAAATCTGGGAAATATTATCTCTTCAAACATCTTCTTGGAATTTATATTATCAGCCTTCTTGCATGGCAGGGCTTCAACCCATTTGGAGACATAATCTACTACCACCAGAATGTACTCACATTTCCTCGATGGTGGGAATGGCCCCATATAGTCGATTCCCCAGACATCAAAGAGTTCAATCTAAAGGTTGTTGATGAGTGGCATGACATCTCTTGTATTGATATTGCCGTGCCTCTGACATGGTCCACATCTTCGGATGAATTCTCTTGTGTCTTCATACATTGTTGGCCAAAAGAATCCGCATTGCCAAATCTTTGCATGTGTGCGGAATGCCCCATAATGTCCTACATATGGTGATGAATGGCATCTCTCAATGATTTTTATTCCTTCCTCAACAGGTACACATCTCCTGAGTAGACCATCTGAGCAGACTCCGAAGAGGTACGGTTCATCCCATATGTGAGTACGACTTTCCTGGACAAGTTTCCTTTTGTTTGCTCCTGGTGGTACATATCCTGAAACCATAAAATTAACAATATCTACATACCAGGGGTCAAATCTGTTGATCCCGTAGAGCATGTCGTCCCGGAGTGAATCATCGATGGGCAGTTCCTATGAATTCTCAAACTGCATTCTAGACAAGTGATCGGCAACAGAATTTTCCACTCCCTTTTTATCTTTTATTTCTAAGTCAAATTCTTGGAGTAACAAAATCCATCTTATCAAACGTGGTTTAGCATCTTTCTTAGTGAGTAAATATTTCAAAGCAGCATGATCAGAATAAATAATTACTTTGGCTCCCACTAAGTAAGATATAAACTTATCAATAGCAAAAACAACAGCAAGGAGCTCTTTTTTAGTAGTTGCATAATTAAGTTGTGGTCCTGTTAATGTTTTGCTAGCATAGGCTATTGCATGATGCTTTTTATCTTTAGTTTGTCCAAAAACTGCCCCCACAGCATAATCACTTGCATCACACATAATTTCAAAAGGTAAAGACCAATCAGGGGGTTGAATGATTGGTGCTGAGATGAGTGCTTTCTTTAAAATTTCAAAAGATCTTAAACATTCACCATCAAATTCAAAAGGAACATCCTTGGCTAGCAAACGAGTAAGAGGTCTAGCAATAAATGAGAAATATTTTATAAATCTACGATAAAAACTAGCATGGCCAAGAAAACTTCTAATTCCTTTTACATTCACAAGTGGAGGTAGTTGTTCAATTACTTCAATTTTAGCCCTATCTACCTCTATACCTCTTTCAAACACTAAGTGTCCTAGGACTATTCCTTCTCTAACCATAAAGTGGCATTTCTCCCAATTAAGGACTAAGTGCTTTTCTTCACATCTTTGCAAAACTTTATCTATATTTTCAAGACAATCATCAAAAGTTTTTCCATAAATAGAAAAGTCATCCATGAAAACTTCCATAATCTCTTCAATCATTTTAGAAAATTTTGACATCATACATCTTTGAAAAGAAGCTGGAGCATTACATAACCCAAAAGACATTCTATGATAAGCATAAGTTCCATAGGGACATGTAAAGGTAGTTTTGCTTTGATCATTAGGATGGATAGGGATTTGGTGATATCCCGAATATCCATCAAGGAAACAAAAGAAAGAATGATTGGCTAACTGTTCTAACATCTCATCAATAAAATGCAACGAAAAATGATCCTTCTTAGTAACTTTATTAAGTTTTCTATAGTCTATGCACATCCGCCATCCTGTGATGGTACGTTGAGGGATCAACTCATTCTTCTCATTCTTAACAACAGTCATGCCTCCCTTTTTAGGCACAACTTGGACAGGGCTTACCCACTCACTGTGTGGCACGGGATAAATAATCCTGGCGTGCAAAAGTTTCAAAACTTCCTTTTTAACCACCTCCCTCATCGTATTGTTGAGTCTACGCTGTGGTTCTGTAGAAGGTGGAATAGTAGGATCTGTTGGAATGCGATGGGTGCAAAGGGCAGGACTAATTCCTTTAAGATCTTGGAGTGAGTAGCCAAACACTGATCGATGTTTCTCTAAGACAGCCATTAAGCGAAAAGTTTGTTCCGGAGTGAGTTTATCACTTATGATCACAGGAAACTCTGGATTGTCATTTAGAAAAGCATATTTAAGACTGGTTGGTAAAAGTTTAAGTTCTATAGGAGGTCTAGGTGGCTCTACAAACTCATCTAAAGGTTCAGGCTCAGAGTTATCAGCCTCTTCTTCTATGAAGAATTGAGCATCATCCTCTAGACCTAAGTCAACTAAGAACTCTAGAGAAGCAGCATTAAATTCCTCCAGCGGGTCAGATTCTGGATAAGATTTGGTCCTAGTACTTAGAGAATAAGATATGGACATTGAGAATTGAAGTTTCTTTCCAAAACAAATGTTTATTTTCCCTGTTTGTCCTTCATAAAGGAGTCTTCTAAAAGGTTGTCCTATCAACAGGTCGAAGTCCCATATGGGGAAGACATAAAAGCTCAAATGAACCAAGGTTCCTTCTACCTGGATTTGTTGGATATGTAAAATTCCTGAACTGGGGACAATGTGTCCTGAAAGACTTTTCATCAATTTTGTAGTTGGGGTTAATGTCATGTGCCTCATTAAATGTTGTGCAAGTGAAACAGACATGATATTAATGCCCACAACTGGATTATAGAGAGCATCTATGTGATCGAAATTAAATGAGCACCATATTGGAAGAGAGGGTGAATCCAAACAGATCACATCAGAGGAAAGCTCTGATTCCTCTAACCATTCACTGCTTATGACCGACACTAGCTCTGCTGAAGTGCTTCTATAAGAAATATCCTCAGAAGGATTCAAAGATTCTCTAAGGTGATTATGATGATTCTATGGTTTCTTTATAGAATAATAATTCATAACGTTTCCAAAATCAGAAAAAAGATCGGGTTCGATATCAAGCATAAAATCAGGAAACAAAATTTCTTCTTCTTCTTGCTCAGAACATGGAATAGCTGAAGTAGATGGTATATCTAGCAAAGAATTTGCTTCAGCCACTTGAAGTTCTTCTTCTAGGAGATTATCTAATTCAGAGGATAGGATTTGATCTAAGATTAATCTTGCTTTTTCTGACAAAACATGCAAGAATGATCCTCCAGAAGTTGTATCGAGCAATTGCTTACTGTTTTTATGAAGACCTTTATAAAAATGTTGAAGAAGAATAGGGTCTTGTAAACTGAGGTCTGGGCCAGATGCTAAAAGAGTAGTAAAACAATTCCAGGATGAGGCCAAAGATTCACTAGATTCTTGCTTAAAAGTCAGAATCTTGATTCTAAGGTCGACGATTTGGGAGGTAGGGTAAAAATCTAAGCAAAAATTAGAACGTAAGGATCCCCAATCTCCTTGTTGCTTACCTACGGCTTTATCCTATCATTGTCTAGCTTTTTTCCTTTAAAGAGAAAGGAAATAGCTACCAATGTAAAGTTTGATCAGACATTCCCTCTATGCGAAGACAGTCACATGTTTGCTCAAAGTCTCTAATATGAAGGTAAGGGTTGTCGTCTACTCCTCCTAAAAAGGATAGGCTTTGGACCATTGCAATCAACCGCAGACTCAGCCTATAGTTAGGGGTTTGGATAGGTTGTGATGACTCCCAAGGTACTAGGCTGGTCTCCGTGGGTGCAGAAAATTGAAAGATAGGAATTGAATTTATGTTATCCATAAGGATAGAAAAAGGCAAGAAGAATAAGGTAAGAAATAAAAAGGAAAAGATAAAGGTATAGGTACAAGGTAAAGCAAGACTTAAGGTTAACTCAGCTGACGTCTTTCTCCCCGGAAATGGTGCTAGAAATGATTGTTGATATTAGATACACACACGAAGGAATTCAAGAAATAATCCGCAAGCGCACGGATATCGGTGAGCAGTTCACCCAGGAGATAAGTCTAGAGTATCGTATTTGTTTTATCCGTAAGCAGAAAGCGTGCGATGACTAACCTAGTCTATACTGTTACCCTTGGGCCGCACTACAAGGTGACGAAGATATAAGCGATTAGAGAGAACTATGACGACAGTCTAGTTCCAACCTATGGCAAGCTATAATACTATTGATCTTAGGGGAAATACTGATGGAAAAGAGACACCACAGAGGATGCTTAACCAGGGTACTTAAATCCTACCAAACCTTCTGACAAGAGGAGACTCCAAAGGTAACAATGGGATTATCACATCCCACGCTACTACTCAGTAATCCGGCCAGATAGGGGATATCCACGAGTATTCCTAGCCCAAGCACCACGCTTATGCTATGAATGATTACTCTATTCCCTACGTGAAGCGAATAAAGTAAACCCGCAAACCAAAGAACAATAATAACAACGTACTTACTTAGTATTAGAAGTTGAATTGCCGAAGAATCCTAGAACCAAGCCTCGGGTTAGGAGACTTGACCCCATAGATACAAGCTTGGAGAGGAGACACCGACAGGCCGGGCTTCCTCCAATCTTCTACCTCCACTCTAACTCTTTCAATCTAGAAGAATAACTCTAATCTCACATAGAGACTACAAAGCTAAACTCTCTTGTATGTGCCCTTGAGAAAGATCCATTCAAGGGACCCCTCTTAGGCGAATTCTCTCTGAAAAATATGAATTAGGGTTTCTGAACTCTCTCCTCCAGGGGCCAGGGGCCTTGCTTATATAGCCCTCTAGGAAGCACCACAGCCCTCGGATCAAACCGACCTTGATCAATGATTTTTATTCATCCTCAAAGGCGATGGAAGCAGGATTCACGAGGTGGAAGCTCATTGGCTCTCTGGGTGGGGCGGCCGCCCCTAGGGCTAGGCGCCCACCCCTGTCACAGTGACAGGTGGGTCCTACCTCCCAGGGTTTGGCTTCTTGAACCTTCTAGATTATACTTTTTCCATACGTGGCCCTTTCTCTCTATGTAAACCTGACATGTGGCCCATCTTTGATTATTTTCAGCTGGCACCCTGCAGAAATAAATATTCACCAAAACTCATGAAATTCTATTAGTTAAACCCCTAGTCTATGGTGGTAATTAGTTTTATAGCATTCTTTTATGTAAGTGCCCTCGGCTTGGCCCGAGGCGGCTCGTAGAGGTCTGGCCACGCGCTCCGGTGGCGCTGCTCATGGCGGCCCTATTGGCGGAGCTAACCGGTGGCAGGCGGAACCGGTAGAGGGGCGCGTCGGAGACGGCTCGAGGAGAGGAAGGTGGTGCTGCGCTTGGCTGAGAACGAGGAGGCATGGATGAAGAGGAATGGTGGCATGGGAGCTCTGCTTCGGCTGTTCGGCATTCTCAACGGAAAGACCAAGAGCAAGCGAATGAGAGAGTGAAAGAGAGGTGGGAGGGTGCTCGGGCTGTCAAGGCGAGCGAGCAGGGTGCCATGGCATGCATGCGAATGAGCGTGAGGCCACGCGACAGTGGCTTCCTATGTTCAGTCGACCATGCACAGCAGTGCCGATTCAAAACAATCGAGGAGCTGACCAATATCACCGTGAAAATACACTGAAACCCATATTTTCTTCCTTCCTTATCTTCCGATCCAGCTGACCAGTGATCATGGAGCAAGAGGCAAATTTGTAGATCTTTGCGAGGTGAACAACATTGCTTTAAAGACCTAGAGCTAACTCTGCCTAGATCGGGAGATATTGAGTTCTAGAGGAGGGTACCCCGAAACTGAATCCTGCAGTTTAGTTGCAAGCCGACTGAAAGTGCATTCTTCTCCCCCCTTCTAACTCTTAATCTGCTTGGTGTTAGCAAAACCTTCACTAATAAAAGTTGTAGAGCTACATGTAGCCTCCAAATTTCCTTATACATGTTTGGTCTGGGTCACCATGGTTTTCATGCTACAAGGTTCCAAAGTTACGTACTCTGAAACTATATCAAAAGTTTCAGTTTGAAGCGGACTGAAACTGCTATCTTTTCCCACCTCTAATTCCCAAACGGATCAATAAAAAGCTAAACCAAATCACAGTGTTGTAGAGCTCTATGAGGATGACAACTTTGCTTAAGAAAGTCTGGCCAAATTCGGCATGGTTTGCAAACTAAAATTCACCAAAGATGGCTTCATGAAAACTGAAAACCAAAACTGCAGTTCCAACACTTAGCTGATTTTTGGAGCTTCAAAACAGCACTGAGTTCAATCTTTGAGCCTCGGTTTGAGTAGGTTAGAGACCAAACTAGCTCTTGACCATTAAACAAAGTTTGTTCTACACAAAAGAAATGACAAGGTATGTTGAAAGAAATGACATCAACACTCACTTGCATTACCAAGCACAAGCATCAAACTTACATACATTGAAACACAAAATGACAAGGTATGTTGAGTATGTTTCAGAGAGATGTTTCAAGCACATTCCATATATACATGTTGCACTAGCATGTTTCATATGTTTTACTAGTACATTACATATGTTCCATGCTCATATATGAACAATGATGCTTAGGCTCATGCAATGCAAGTGCCAAAAGAGGCAAGATAACACCAGGGGTGTTGCAGCCTTCCCCCTTAAAAGAATCTCGTCCCGAGATTCAGGGCGAAAGACTTTCAAAGGAAGAGAAGCATGTTATCCATTTTCCAACATCTACGATAGCACTAGGCTATTTAGCTTTAAGCATCAGAGAGGCTAGTTTGGTCAAGACACTTTCTGATACTTGTTCTTCGTAGGGGATCTTGTCTGAAGAATTTCCTTTCTTGACTTCCATGAAGTATTGTTACTTTGGGGAGGAATCCAAAATAGCACCATACTTCGCTCTTGGCTTACAAAGATCATTTGATTCAAGAACTAACCACGCACAAGTATCTCTTTCTCTAGTGAATATGGTAGAGGCAATATGAACTTTACACTAGACCAAAATCTTCAAAAGCATACTCATTGAATGACTCTATGTTCACGAAGTTTTGAAAAGCAGTCTTCTACCAAAGTGGCTTGAGCACAACCTTCCAAAAGGGTGAGATTATAGACAACAAACATCCTCTGAGGCTATAGGATGCTGACTAACCATTAGACAAGGTCTATACTGGTCGTAAATGTTCAATCATTCAGATATCAACTAATGGAAAGCTACTTACTACTCCATGTGGGCAGTTCTCTTTTTCTGATGACAACACTGTATTATCTGAGTCTATGAGGGGTTAGTGAATGTGATAGCTGACTCTGTTGGCTCTGTATTTCTACCAAATGTTACCTAAGAAGATCCTCTTATCCGAAGGCAACAGTTATCTAGGTTGAATCAGATGCAACCTCTTGGGTAAAAACACTTATAAGATACCAAAGATCAGTGAGTATTAGCAATTATTGTGATAGAAGGATGATAGCGAGGTCTGGAAGACAGCAAAAATTGCAAGCATTTATCAACTTCGGTAAATAGTTCATTGCCAAGCAAGTGGAGTACAATTTCCTTCATGATGCAGTTGCACAGTAAGTTGAGTTGACTTGCAGCATAGCAAAACTAGCTTTGTCAGGCTAAATTTTCACCTTGAGTCTTCCTCTTTAGGATCAAACAACAGCTCTAAGATGGGAAATCTGTTGTTTGACACTTTTCAATTTGCTTTCGATTCGCGATGGTATAAATTGATTTGTAGAACACCAAGGCTGCTCATACATTGTTGACACGAGAAAGCAAAAGCAAATGAAAGAGTGTAAACTAGTATCTTTGAGACCTCAAAAGGGCCATCCAACAGCAGATCTCGACCATGTTCCACAGTGGGACATCTACCACTATCATAACCTTCTCATGCGAGGAATGAGCACAGTCACCGAAAAAATGGCAGATCCTATACCCTTTGGTTTTCTGCTCATATCTCACAAACTACTGCTCCATTTTGCATGAGTTTTTGTAGGCATATAGATCCATAAGTCCTCTAACTACTGACCAAATTTTAGCTCAAATGGACACCATTTGGCTATCCATACAATTCATTTGCCAAAACCGCTCTGTTCTAAATTTGCAGCAAACCGATCTGATCGAACATCTCTTGAATCTGATGTTTTACTCACCAAATTCTCAAACCAAATTAAGACATTGCAGTGTCCTAAGTAAGAAATGAGATTATCAAGTTTAGGTTCAAACCAACCTCGTTTGTGTCATTAATCGGCGGCTTGAAGATAACCGATTTGGTGCTACAAAATCTGGACAGATTTCTTGTTCTTCTTTTCCTTTGCTTCACACATTGAGGTGTGTGTTTGCACTCTCTAACTCTTTGTACTGCAGCAGCAGCTTTCTCCTTGTGGATGGAAGCTAAGGCTTACCTCATAAGTTTCTTGGTAACTAACCTCAACTATTCATTTACATACCAACCCGACGATGCACAAGCTTCTAGCTTGCGGCTGCTTTTGCAAGACAAAATGCAAACTACTCCATGAAGGACATTCCTACAAAGGTAATGAACCATTTTTGAATATTTCTCAACACTTCGTCCAATAGTGTTCTGAACAAAACCGTTAGTGGCACCTAGGGGCACAGGGATGCTGATCGAAACTAGGGCATGCTTTCTCTAATTCTTCACTTTAGCTGATAGAACACCTTGCACTATCTATGTGATTGTCCAAGATGGAATTGACTTGGTCACAATGGCTCTGGAAGATAGAGTATCACTCAAGTTGTTGGCTAGTTGATTAATTTCTTGTTGGTTATTGCTCTGTAAGACATAGCCTTCGTAGCTACCAAGGAGTCGTTACCTAGCTGGAGATTAACCTTCCTATTGGTAACTAATCAGTTGTCTCTCAACACTAAAAAGCTCCAAATCTTCACTCTTGACCACAACAATAGTGGCTGATGTAGACAGATGGCAGACATTGAAGTCTACAGATAAGGAGTCACACCAGAGATGGTTGATCTCGACGGTATGGTCATTATGCATACAAGATTGAGACTTGGATAGCTTCGTCATATACACCATGTGACGATCGATTCTTATCCAACAGATGACTTGTCCAACTAAAATGTTGTGCGTCCCTTTTTATCCAACAAGGATGAGATACGTTGCTCACTAGATGGTGGTCGTTAATACTGGGACAACTAAGTAGAGTCACTTATCTACCACCTCTTGCAGTCTGTTAATGTTTATGTTAGTGACATGTTCTTCAAAGGTTATCCTTTATGTATCTTCAGATGGAAGCTCTACTACTTTTGGTCTAAGATATGGTTCTTACGATATGATAGGGAGAGATAAACAAGAAAAAGCTCACATGAGAATAACACGTCGGTGTTGTTCTACAATGGATCATGACTAGAAACCACGATACCAGCGCGTGCCGAGTAGCACAACCTTGTGGCCACGGTCCACAGGATGCCCTCGGTTTTGTCGTGGCACCGTAGAGTACCAATCATGACACCATTACTAGACACATCACCAATGAGAAATCCCACGTGCCACAAATTTGGGAATATAGAATAAGCACAATACAATGGAGGGATAGCAAACAAAGGTAGTCACAAGGTTCAGAATCCATCGGGTGTGTCCAAAATGATTTTTGAGCCTATGGTATGTTTGGCACAAACCATGCTCCTATCTTGCACCGACACTAACACTATCTCCAAACGGACCGAAATGAGATTGCACATGGCCCACGTCACGAAGGAGTTCCATCGGGTGCGTCCAAAACGATATATGAGTCTGGTACGTTCGGCGCAAAACGTGCACTAATCTTGCGTCAAGATTAGCACTATCTCCAAACGGTCTGAATCAAGCTTCCACTTAAGCCTCGTCACCTAGGAGTACCATCGGTGCGTCCAAAATGATTTTCTGAGCCTATGGCACGTTTGGCGCAACTGTGCAACTATCTTGCGTCAAGATTAGCAGTATCTCCAAATAGAATGAAACGAGCATCCTCTTGAGCCTCATCACCTAGGAGTACCATCGGGTGCGTCCAAAATGATTTATGAGCGTATGGTACGTTTGGCGCAAACCATGCACCTATCTTGCACCGACAGTAACACTATATCCAAATGGACCAAAACGGGATTCCACATGGCCTACGTCACCAAGGAGTTCCATTGGGTGCAACCTAAATGATTTTTAGCCTATGGTACATTTGGCACAAATCATGCACCTATCTTGCGTGAAGTTAGCATGATCTCCAAACGGACGGAATCGAGCTTCCACCTGAGCCTCGTCACCCAGAAGTGTCATTGGGTGCGTCCAAAACGATTTCTGAGCCTATGGTATGATTAGCGCAAACCTTGCACCTATCTTGCTCTGACACTAACACTCTCTCCAAATGGACTGAAACTAAATTCCACTTGACCCAAGTCACCTAGTAGTTACATCGGGTGCGTCGAAAACAATTTCTCAGCTTGTGGTACGTTTGGCGCAAAACGAGCATCTATCTCGCGTCAAGATTAGCACTATCTCCAAACGGAATGAAATGAGCTTCCACTTGAGCCTCATCACCTAGAGTACCATCGGGTGCGTCCAAAATGATTTCTGAGCCTATGGTTTGGTGCAAACCATGCACCTATCTTACACTGATAGTAACACTATATCCAAATGGACCCAAACTGGGTTCCACATGGCCCACATCACCAAGGAGTTCTATTGGGTGCAACCTAAATGATTTTTGAGCCTATGGTACGTTTGGCACAAATCATGCACCTATCTTGCGTGAAATTAGCATGATCTCCAAATAGATGGAATCGAGCTTCCACTTGAGCCTCATCACCCAGAAGTGTCATTGGGTGCGTCCAAAACGATTTCTGAGCCTATGGTATGATTAGCGCAAACCTTGCACCTACCTTACTCTGACGCTAACACTGTCTCCAAATGGACTGAAACGAGATTCCACTTGACCCAAGTCACCTAGGAGTTCCATCGGATGCGTCCAAAATGATTTCTGACCTAGCGGTATGTTTGGAGCAAAGCGTCATCAGGTGCATCCAAAACGATTTTATGATCCTGTGTTATGTTCGGCGCAAATAGTGCACCTATCTTGCGTCAAGATTAGCACTATCTCCAAATTAACTGAATCAAGCATCCACTTGAGCTTCGTCATCTAGGACTACTATTGGGTGCGTCCAAAATGATTTCTGAGCCTACGGTATGTTTGGCGCAAACCGTGCACCTATCTTGCACCGACACCAACACTATCTTCAAATAGACCAAAATGAGATTCTACTTGACCCTCGTCACCTTGGAGTTCCGTCGGGTGCATCCAAAATGATTTCTGAGGCTGTGGTATGTTCGGCACAAACCGTGCACCAATCTTGCATCAAGATTAGCACTATCTTCGAATGGACTGAATCAAGCTTCCTCTTGAGCCTCGTATCCTAGGAGTACCATCGGGTGCGTCCAAAACGATTTCTGAGCCTGCGGAACGTTCAGCGCGTACTGTGCACATGTCTTGCGTCAAGTTTAGCACTATCTCCAAATGAACTAAATCAAGCATCCACTTGAGCCTCGTCACCTAGGAGTACCATCAGGTGCGTCCAAAACGATTTCTGAGCCTGTGGTACGTTCGATGCAAACCGTGCACCTATCTTGTGTCAAGATTAGCACTATATCAAATGAACTGAATCAAGCATCCATTTGAGCTTCATCACCAAGGATTACAATCGGGTGCATCCAAAATGATTTCTGAGCCTACGGTATGTTTAGCACAAACCGTGCACCTATCTTGCACCGACACCAACCTATCTCCAAATGGGCCAAATCGAGATTCCACATGACCCACGTCACCTTGGAGTTCCATCAGGTTCGTCCAAAACGATTTCTGAGCCTGCGAAACGTTCAGCGCATACTGTGCACCTGTCTTGCATCAAGTCTAGCACTATCTCCAAATGAACTGAATCAAGCATCCACTTGAGCCTCGTCACCTAGGAGTACAATCAGGTGCGTCCAAAATGATTTCTGAGCCTATGGAACGTTTGACACAAACCGTGCACCTATCTTGCGTCAAGATTAGCACTATATCAAATGAACTGAATCAAACATCCATTTGAGCTTCGTCACCTAGGAGTACTATCGGGTGCGTCCAAAACGATTTCTGAGCCTACGGTATGTTTAGCACAATCCGTGCACCTATCTTGCACCAACAACAACACTATCTCCAAATGGGCCAAAACGAGATTCCACATGAGCCACGTCACCTTGGAGTTCCATCGGGTGCGTCCAAAACAATTTCTAAGGCTGTGGTACGTTCGGCACAAACCGTGCACATATCTTGCGTCAAGATTAGCACTAGCTTTGAACGGTCTGAATCGAGCTTCCACTTGAGCCTCGTCACCTAGGAGTACCATCGAGTGCATCCAAAACAATTTCTAAGCCTGTGGTACGTTCGGCGTAAACCATGCACCTATCTTGCGTCAAGATTAGCACTATCTCCAAACGAACTGAATCAAGCATCCACTTGAGCCTTGTCACCTAGGAGTACCATCATGTGCGTCTAAAATGATTTCTGAGCCTATGGTACGTTCGGCGCAAACCGTGCACCTATCTTGCATCAAGATTAGCACTATATCAAATAAACTAAATCAAGCATCCACTTGAAATTCGTCACCTAGGAGTTCTATCGGGTGCATCCAAAATGATTTCTAGGCCTGTGGTATGTATAGCACAAACCGTGCACCCATCTTGCACCGACTCGAACACTATCTCCAAATGGACCAAAACGAGATTCCACATGACCCACGTCACCTTGGAGTTCCATCGGGTGCGTCCAAAACAATTTCTGAGGCTGTGATACGTTTGGCACAAACCATGCACATATCTTGCAACAAGATTAGAACTATCTTTGAACGGACTGAATCGAGCTTCCACTTGAGCCTCGACTCCTAGGAGTACCATCGGGTGCGTCCAAAATGATTTCTAAGCCTACAGTATGTTTAGCGCAAACCGTGTACCTATCTTGCACCGACACCAACACTATTTCCAAATGGACCAAAATGAGATTCCACATGACCCACGTCACCTTGGAGTTCCATCGGGTGCATCCAAAATGATTTCTAAGGCTGTGTTACATTCAGCACAAACCGTGCACCTATCTTGCATCAAGATTAGCACTATCTCTGAATGGACTGAATCAAGCTTCCACTTGAGCCTAGTCACCTAGGAGTATCATCGGGTGCGTCCAAAATGATTTCTGAGCCTAAGGTACGTTTGGCGCAAACCATGTACCTATCTTAAACCAACAGTAACACTATCTCTGAATGGACCGAAACGAGATTCCACATGAACCATGTCACCTAGTAGTTCCATCCGGCGCGTACAAAACGATTACCGAGCCTCTAGTATGTTCGATGCAAACTATGCACCTATCTAGCTTCAAGATTAGCACTATCTCCAAACGAACTGAATCGAGCTTCCACTTGGGCCTCGTCACCTAGGAGTACCACCAGGTGCGTCCAAAATGATTTCTAAGCCTTTGGTATATTTGGCGCAAACTATGCACCTATCTTGCACCAACACTACCACTGCCTCCAAATGGACAGAAACAAGATTCCACAAGACCCACGTCACCTAGTAGTTCCATCGGGTGCGTCCAAAATGATTTATGAGCCTGTGGTACATTTGGCGAAAACCGTGCACCTATGTTGCGTCAAGATTACCTCTATCTCCAAACGAACTGAATTAAGCATCCACTTGAGCCTCATTACCTAGGAGTACCATCAGGTGCGTCCAAAATGATTTTATGAGCCTGTGGTACGTTCGGCGTAAACCGTGCACCTATCTTGCGTTAAGATTAGCACTATCTCCAAATGAGCTAAATCAAGCATCCACTTGAGCTTCGTCACCTAGGAGTACTATCGGGTGCATTCAAAATAATTTCTGAGCCTATGGTATGTATAGCAGAAACCGTGCACCCATCTTGCACTGACTCCAAAACTATCTCCAAATGGACCAAAACGAGATTCCACATGACCCACATCACCTTGGAGTTCCATCGGGTGCGTCCAAAACAATTTCTAAGGCAGTGATACGTTCGGCACAAACCCTGCACCTATCTTGCAATAAGATTAGCACTATCTTCGAACGGATTGAATCGAGCTTCCACTTGAGCCTCGACTCCTAGGAGTACCATCGGGTGCGTCCAAAATGATTTCTAAGCCTACAGTATGTTTAGCGCAAACCGTGCACCTATCTTGCATCGACACCAATACTATTTCCAAATGGACCAAAATGAGATTCCACATGACCCACGTCACCTTGGAGTTCCATCGGGTGCATCCTAAATGATTTCTAAGGCTGTGTTACGTTCAGCACAAACCATGCACCTATCTTGAGTCAAGATTAGCACTATCTCTGAACGGACTGAATCAAGCTTCGACTTGAGGCTCATCACAAAGGAGTACCATCAGGTGTGTCCAAAATGATTTCTAAACCTGTCGTATGTTTGGCGCAAACCCTGCACCTATCTTGCGCTGACACCAACATTGTCTCTAAACGGACCGAAACGAAATTCCACAAGACCCATGTCACTTAGGAGTTCCATCGGGTGCGTCCATAATGATTTTTGAGCTTGTGGTACATTTGGCGCAAACCATGCACCTATCTTGCGTGAAGATTAGCACTACCTCCAAATGGACTGAATCGAGCTTCCACTTGAGCCTCATTACCTTAGAGTACCATCCGGAGCATCGACAACAATTTCAGAGCCTATGGTATGTTTGGCGCAAACCGTGCACCTATCTTGCACTGACACTAGCACTGTCTCCAAACGGACCAAAACAAGATTCCACATGACCCACGTCACCTAGGAGTTCCATCGGGTGCATCCAAAACGAGTTCTGAGCCTGTGGTACGTTCGGTAAAAACTGTGCACCTATCTTGCGTCAAGATTAGCACTATCTCCAAATGGACTGAATCGAGCTTCCACTTGAGCCTTATTACCTTAGAGTAACATCGTTGCATCCAAAATAATTTTTGAGGCTATGGTGATGAGGACATCATTGGCTCAAATATGACCATGTCAACCACTTCTATACCAAAGGTGCAACCATTCTATATGAGGCTTATCATTGATGCATTTGATGAATTGGTGCTCCACCATAAAATGTGTATATTTTCATTTTCAGAATTACTTACATGGATCAAGGAAAGGTTTCATTGCATATGGAAAACATGGAAGGTTAATGAAGTTGATTGGGGACCAAATCCAAGTATTCCCAACGTCCTCCACCTGGACACCACGTCACTTTTGGTCCAAGGAAAGAAAGAGATCAAATCCAACACGTTTTGGGGCTGGATTCGGACTCCAGGACAGCTCCAACTTGTGATGTTCACCACGGTCGCATACGGACTCGGATTGGGATGTTCTAGCACTTTTTGGAAAGCTTATCAAGTCTATTTTTCAACGGGTCTGGACTCATGGCTATATCTTATCCGATGCTTCCGCAATCATCGTTTCAACGCCGGGGCCTTTTCTGCCTTTGGTGCTGTGTCACCCTATTTTGGGCTGATGGCCCATGTATCAAGTTGGATTCATTAGGGACGTGTCCTAGGGTTGGAGAACGACCCCAACACCCCCTAGTCGTTCCCCTAGGTATTAATAAGGATTAGAGCCGCCACAAACAGATTGGGTTTTGTTTTGTTGAAAGTTTAGCCATTGCTACTTCCTTGTAGACGCATGTGTCGACTAGACCATCCGTTCTACTCGATTCAGAACCCCAACTTTGTGATTTCAGATTGGTTTTCATCTCCATATTTGCAATTGAGTTGCTTGTTCTACTTGTTCTTGCTTGTTCCTCGATTGCTTGCAGGAATTACCCTAGTGGTTTGGTTGATCGTGTTCCACAAGATCGCGACAGCTGTTGGAGGTGGTGTATCGGTTGCTAAGGCGCAGCATCCTTGGATGGTTGTAGTCGGGCCGTGAACGTCATCTCCATCCCCAAATCGAGTTATCCACCTTCTCTCATCGAAAGATCAGGATTCACCCTAGTGGGTTCATATCATATGGTATGTTTAGCGCAAATCGTGCACCTATCTTGCACCGACACTAAGACGGTCTCCATACAGACCGAAACAAGATTCCACATGGCCCACGTCACATAGGACTTCCATCGGGTGTGTCCAAAATGATTTTTGAGCTTGTCGTATGTTCGGTTCAAACCGTGCACCTATCTTACGTCAAGATTCGCACTATATCCAAATAGACTGAATCGAGCTTCCACTTGGGCCTCATTATCTTGGAGTACCATTGTTGCGTCCAAAACAATTTCTGAGCCTATGATACGTTTGGTGCAAATTGTGCACCTATCTTGCACTGACACTAACACTATCTCCAAACGGACCGAAATGAGATTCCACATGACCCATGCCACCTAGGAGTTTCATTGGGTGTGTCACAAAAATGATTTCTGAGCCTATGGTAAGTTTGCCGCAAACTGTGCACCTATCTTGGACTGACACTAACACTATCTCCAAATGGACCGAAACACCATTGCATAAGACCCACGCCACCTAGGACTTCCATCGGGTGTGTCCAAAATGATTTATTTGCCTATGGTAGGTTCGGCACAAACCGTGAACCTATCTTGCATCAAGATTAACACTACCTCCAAATAGACTGAATCAAGCTTCCACTTGAGCCTCATTACCTTGGAGTACCATCAGCTACATGCACAACGATTTCTGAGCCTATGGTACATTTGGCGCAAATCATGCTCCTATCATGCACTGAAACTAACATTGTCTCTAAACGGTTCCAAGCGAGACTCCACAAGACCCACGTCACCTAGGAGTTCCATTCGGTGCATACAAAATGATTTTGGAGCCTCTAGTATGTTCAACCCAAACCATGCACCTATCATGCGTCTAGATTAGCACTATCTCCAAATAGATTGAATCGACCTTCCACTTGAGCCTTGTCACCTAGGAGTACTGTAACACCCCTGGTGTTTGTCTTGCATCTGTGCATCATATGAGCATGACATGAGCATGTGCACCATCATTTCATATGCATTGTTCTTGAAACATGACCTTGCAACAGTTGCAACATCTATGATTTAATGCATGTGTTAGGTATATGTTTGTTTGTTAATGCTAGCTTATGTGTGTACTACATTTTGTAGTAGTATGATGTGTGACACAACACCTTGAAACATGATCATGCAACACATGCAACATGCGTAGTTAACCCATGCAACACATGCTTGCAACACAATGTTTCAATAGTGCTTTTAGTGTTGTTTCAATGCACTTGGATGTGACTTCTGCTCATATGAGATGCTATTGTGTAAATTGTTTCTTGGAAACATTTTTAACATGTTAGTGGAGCAAAATATTGCTAGGGTAACATGCCAAGTCTAAACTTGCAACAAAGTCATGAAACATGTGAAACATGGTGTTGCAACAAAATGAGAAATGTGATTGTTTGAATTGTTTCAACACATGTCGTACTTAGAAGTTAGTGTAACAAATGTGTAGAGTGGTTAATTATGGTCTAATACACCTTAACTACACTTAGGGTAATTAGTGGAGCACTGTTCATGTTGACCAAATTGACTAATTTGCCCTCTAGGTGAGGTTTGACCATGATATGACCTATAGAGTGTCTTACTTTGACTGTTTAAAAAGTCTAACCTAAAGATCTTGCATGGAACAAAAGTCTCAATATGGCCATCTCATGAAAATGACTGGAACACGCTCAAACATGGCCCACAAGTCAGTTTGAAGTGCTGTTCTAACACTTAGAAAATTTTCCTAAGTCCTAATGCAGTCACAGTTTCAGGTACCCCATTTTAGGGCTCTGTAGATCCAAATCCAGGCTTCTAGCTCAAGTTCTTATTGACATATTTGTAGTGCTCACATAGCTCTATGATTTTGTCAATAGCGCCATCACCTAGTTCTCACTGGTTAATGAGATATAGGGCATAGAAAACCGGGTTTCAGTCGGGGTTTAACTGAAACTCAGTTTCAGTTTTCATGTGACCTACTTTGGAGAGCTATAACTCCCAAAATAAGCCGAATTAGTCCAAGCTCCTATTGATAATCTTGTAGTACACCTATAGCTCTACCATTTTGTTAATTGTGCTTCTCGCTAAATCTGGCTAGATTAGGAGCTAGAGGGTCGGGTAGGAGGCGGTTTCAGTCGGTTCCTCATCTGAATGGAGATGGAGGGGGAGGTGCAGTGGCCAACTGGGCTCAGGCCCTGCTCGCCACTTGGCAAGCCGTACGCCGGCGCGTGTCCACTGGCCGGGCCACGGCATCCTACATGATCGCCACGACGTCGCCAGCTTGTCCCCTCTCTCATTTCTTCTCCTTCCCTCTGTACAAGCCGAAGCGGAGGAACGCACCACCGCCGCTGCCGTGAGCTCGCTGAGCTCATGAGCCACCGTCATCGCGCCTTTTCCCAATCCCAACTGCACAAAGCTCCACTCCAACCCCCTCTACCTCGCCAACCCCTACATGGAACCATTTGAGCACCGGTGAGGCTGCATTCCTCGGTTCTTTGCCGCGGTGACCTCGCTAGAGCTCCTCCGCACGAGCGCTCGCCGTGATCCCGCCTCTCCATAGCACTTCCGTGCGTGTGCTTTGCGCGGACCGGAGTCGCCTGGACATTGTGCAGCTAGGGAGCCCCTCTCCAATGACCGTTGTGCCTTCTACCACCGGCGCGCCGCCACCAGATCACCACCACTAGCTGTCCACGCCGGCAAGAACCCCGGTGGTCCCGCGCTCCACTCCAGCCCATCCCACGACTCGTCTGGGTGAGTAGAGCACGCCGGTGCCCTCACCGGTGCCCAACACCTCGTCGACGGCGTGTTACCTCTGGTGGCCCACCGTCCCCTGCCCCGGTGTCTATGGCAGGCGGGACCCGCGTGTCAGCGGCTTCCCTTGTGCTGAGTTTGAGCGGGCCAGCTCTTGGGCCGGATCGGGCGCGAGCAGCGGCCTAGTGGCCATCTAGGCCTGTTAAGAGGGGTTTTGGAATTTTTGTTTTCGCTGAAATGTGCAAATTATGTGCTAACCTTTGGAAAATTGTAAATTGAGCTAGGGTTGTCCAATGGATGTGGTTCCAATTTTGTTTTGCTCTGTGTTAGTTTTTATTAAAATTATGAAATGTGGTATGTTTTGTTATAGAAAATAGAGTTTTAGATTTATCTTTTCATGCATGTATTAAATGGTGTAAATTATAGTTAATTCTCTGTAGCTCCTTTTGCAATGAAAATTTTGTGGGATGCTTATCATGATATGATGCTACTACTATTAAATTTTCACCATGTTTGGAGATCATATGCTCCAATTAAAGATGTGGCTTTGAATATGCTTTTTATATAGCTTATCTTTTTGTTTATTATGATATCTCTTAATTGGCTTACAAATGGAGTTGAAATTTTTGTGGTAGCCTACTGGTTCTATAAGTGTGCCTCTGTAAAATTTGTGGATTTTTCTGGACACATTTTATAATTAATGATTATTTGTGCCTATGCATTTAAATAAATAAGAAAAAGGCTATTAAATAAATGTTTCTATGAGTAACATGTCATGCTTATTGTTCTTTGAGCATGTTTTAACTGTTGGGTATGTTGGGTGCACCTTTGGTGATGTTTTACATAGCTTTTAGTTGATAAGTTTTTATAATTGCTATAAATGTCACTTTTCTAGACAGATTTCAGAGATGAGTAATTTGAGCAATGTTATGATTGTTTTCATGCTCTCTGTTGCATACAAGAGTCGTAGTAAACTTTATGATGTACCTTTTTTTTCAAATTTGGTGGCATTTGGCCCCATGGTTTAGGAATTATGCATGTCTTAAGAAGTGTCCAGTTGCAGTTTGCTCTCTGTTTGCCCAGAACAGATTCTGGGAATGTTGGAATTCGACCTGGTAAACTTATGAGTCATGCTTTGGTATCTGAAGAAGAAATGTAGGCAATTTCATAAGATTTCCAAAATTTCCTTATGTTTGTCCAATGGAGTTATAGAACTCCAGTTATGAACTTTCTTAGTTGCTGCTATTAACATGCTGGAAATACTAAATTTCTAGAATCTTGTTATGTGTGTGTTTAGTCTTAACTTTGGGGTATTTAGTGGTTGCTTAGGGATGTTTACACATGTTAATACCAAAGAGGAGATTTGCACCTAAGCTTAAAGTGATTTGAATAGAGCACCACAAGACTTGGTTTGTTCTTATGATGTTGCCATGTCATTACATTCATCTTTGCATCATTCATACATGTTCATAACTCATCATGTCATCCTTGGTGCATACATGAAATTCATTGGGTGCATATACATGCAATAGGTGTACCGAGAATCGTGTCATGAGTGAAGCTCCGCAAGGCGTGAACCCCGAAGTTGGAGTCCATTCGGGAGCCGGAGGTCCAGTCCGACGAAGCCAGAGAAGACGTGGGAGCCGTTCTTGAAGCCGAACCTTGAGCTATCTTCTTTTGGTTAAGGCAAGCCCCGAAGCATTATAATCCTCCTACTTTCAAAGCAATTATCTATACATACATGTTATATATGTATTGTTGCATTACATTATAGGAGTTGGTTGGAAACCCTTGTTGCATTGATAACACTCCTTGTCTAGCAATTTGAACCTTGAATCCTATGTAGACAGGATCGTATCTATGCTTAGCCCTGCTTAATTAGACCAGTAGAAGTCGGGTGATTTCCTGTCACTTCCGAGATATAGGGCTTTACCTGGTCACGGTTGGCTATATTTGCTATCGTGGAAAAAAACCATATGTTAATATGAATAAAAGACCGGGTGGGGTCTTACGGTTGTAGTGATGCCACCTGTGTCAATTAAGGACCGAGACCTGGAGCCTTCTATGTCATTTTGAACGCATGTCTGACATTTAGCTGGCTGGCCTGAGGTTACCAACCGCGAAGCCTAGTAGCTCAACTCAGGCTGCGAAGTCAAAAAGTGGAAGTCGCCTCAGAAGGGAGCCAGGGGGTCCAAGGGCAGGTGAGTTAAAAGTCCTGAGCATCCTGGCCACTGGTATCCCTGAGAATGTGGCGCTGTTCGGGCCCACCCTGAGTTGTACCAAAGGTTATCTACGGCTGCCTTTAGCGGGGTTTGCCGGGTGAGTGTCAGGAATACCCCCTCAGCTAAGTTGGAATCGATTCGAGTCGCCGTCTCTCCCGGATAGTGAGAAACTTGACTGGTTATCTCAAGCGTAGATACACTAATTATATTGATGGTTCAGAATTGATGATAAGGATGATGATAATAGCCATGAGTAAACCGGATATGATTATTATTGCTTGCTTAGCTTAATCAAGTGATTGCTATAGTACAGGTGCTAATCTAGTTAGCAGGTTAATGATGATTAACTTGATGCTTAAGCAAATAATGGTTACTTATCTGTATGAAGCTTTTCTGCAAATGAGTCAAGCTAGCCCACTATATAAAGCCTTGCATCCTCCTTGGTGTCACTTTATTTCTAGTTTTTTTGTCGGGTAAGTCTAGCTAAGTACCTTCTCGTACTCAGGGTTTATTCCCACCTATTGCAGGTAGCAGATTCGTACTTGTTGCCACAAGTATTGTCTTTGCCATGTGGGCGTGAAGACTAGACCATATGGGCATGGTCTCTGTAGTATCTCTTCTGGTATGCTTTTGTAGGATGTGACTATGTACTAGCCATATTTGACTTCAAATGGTTTCCGAAATTATGTTGCTTCCGCTAATCTTTACTTTGGTTTTGTAATAAATTATTCGTACTCCGGTGTATGAGATTACTTTTGGACTATTGTAACAAGTGGTGTGTTGTGTTGAATCACTACGATCTTGGCTCGTTATAGTTTGGTTTGAAATCCCTCATGATTTCGTGGACTACCGGAGTTATATGGGCTCAAGTTTGAGAATTTGATCGCTTTGGAAATTGTTTTTGGACTTGTGCTCTTATAATTCGGACAGTTCCATGACAGTTGGCATAAGAGCAAGATTCAACAGTTAAGCACGTCATTTGTGTATTTAAACAAAAGCTTTTGTGAAAAATCTTAATTTTAATCTAAAGAGTGCCGGTGGTCATATCCTATATGCCCAAATTAGGACTATTAGGTGGCTTATTTAAGTACTGACTTGGGGGGTTTTATATTATGCATCTACGGCTGTGGCAAAGGTGAGAAGTGTGATAACTTGACCGCAATATGTTACCCTATGGTCTAATGGTGGAGGTAACCTTCATACATGAATTAGCCATATATGTCGCTAGATTACTTTTTATGCAACGTCGCACCTTCGCCAAGGTAAGGGTGAGCTGTGAGAGCATGATCGGATATACTGCCGATCTAGTGGAGTGATTATATGGTGCTGAAGTATTTACATGTTGCATGCATGTTCATACAAAGGTACCGACATGTTGGGTGTTTCCGTCCCTTGGGAGACGATGCCGTCATTAGGACGATGATTGGGTGTGGCCACCTTCGTATACATAGGGGTGTATGTGAAGTGTGTAGATTTACTGCTTTCATTGAGTGATATATTGGGAACTGTTGGGCTCAAATGCAATTTTCTGCAGGTACACTAACAACGTTTCCTGTAGAGCGACTAGAATTGTTATTGAGAGAACGTGTGTATGCCACCGAACTATACGCTAGAATTTTTTAAATTTTTCCTAGGTTTTTGAGGACGTACAGTTCGTGCATGCACCATGTTCGCATCATACATTGCATTCTGCATTACTCCCTCCCTTATAAATTGCTTACCCCATTCTTTCAAAATTTTCTTCCCTCCAAATAGTTTTCCCCATAAGCGGTTGCATTTCTTTCGCGAAGAATTATGGTAGTCAACCAACCTAGTGGAAGAAAGGAAGACACAATTTCGTGATGTATCTCCTCTAGTTGGGATGTGTTTTGATCTACAACTCGCCTCTCCATTGCTTCTAACCTTGTATCCATCCTTGTTTGCTACCCCATCTTTGGATGATGCTATTCTGCACGCCTAATTCCTAACACGTGAGGATTCCTCATGGATGTGTGTTTGGTATTGGTGTTACGATTAGTACTCCATGGTGCCACGACGAAACCGGGAGCCTCCTATGGCGCGCGACACAAGGTTGTGCTGCTCGGCATGCGCAGGTATCAAGGATTACTAGTCATGATCCATTATGGAGCTACACCAATGTGTTATCTTCTCGTGAACCTTTCCTTGGATATCGTTCCCTATCTTGTCAGAAGATCAGTACCTCAAATCAAGATATTTTCTTCTTTTGAGATTGAAATTTGGATAGTTGGATACAAGCTCTCCCTCATGCTTATATATTCATCAGCAACCTTCTGACGTCATCAATGCTTACTGGTTTCACCTACTTGCAGATGTCTCGTCAGCTTCGCTCTAGCAATCGGAGTCGTGGCAATATGGAACTGCCATCGTCTCCTTCGCACCCTACTTCTACTGAGTTGCTACAAATGCTTGCCGAAAGTCAGCGTGCCTTGGACGAGAGTGTCAGAAACCATGTTCATCAGGAACCTGAGCCTGTCTAGTACAGCAACTATAAGGATTTCTTAGATACTGAGCCTCCTATTTTTCGAGAAGCAGAAGAACCACTTGAAGCAGATGAATGGTTGAACACTATCGAATAGAAGTTCTGTGTGCTCAAGGTGGCAGATGATATGAAAACAGAATATGCTTCACAACAGTTACAAAGGGCCTACAGGCATTTTGTGGTGTCATCATCGGAATACTCTGCCTAAGAATATAGAAGTAGTTTGGGATCAGTTCAAGGAGGCATTTCGGGGACATTACATTCCTTCTGTTCTCATGGCAATCAAGCACACCGAGTTTATGAAGCTCACCTAGGGAGACAAAAGCTTAACAGAATATCTGCATGCTTTCATCAACTTGTCAAGATATGCTCTAGAATTTGTTAATACGGAGGTTAAGAAGATCGCTAGTTTTAAAAGGGGGTTGTGTCCCAAATTGATGAAGGCCATGTGCAATAGCAAGTGTGCAACTTTCAACGAGTTTGTCAGTGATACTATCCTTCAAGAGAACTGTAATGCTGTATATGCTGCTCCTAGGAGCCACGAGAAATCTTATGAATCCAAAGCATCTTTGTCCAATACTCTTGTGGTGGTTGCACCTCAGTATCATTCGCCGGGCATATCCACCAGATATCATCCATATCAGAAAAAGGGTCTGGTCAAGAGGAGCAGTATTAAGAAAGGAAAGTCTAAGGCACCGCCAAGTAACCGGTCGTGTTGGAATTGCAAGATGTCAGGTCATTGTGCCCAAGATTGTCCTCTCCCGCAGAAGAAACCAAATGAAAACAATGTAGATGTGTGTAAAGGACATGTTCGATACACCACTGTGGAATCCATTCCTACGGGTGAGATTATCACTGCTGGTGCATTTTTAGCGAACCAACATCCTGCAATTGTGCTGTTCAATTCAGGTGTTTCTCATTCTTTCATCAGTTCCACTTTTGCAGCCAAACATGGTATGAAGGTTGTTACCTTAGGTAATGGTGGTTATAATATCAGTGCTGCCAGAAATAATATTTCAACCAACCAGATGGTCTTAGGAGCAAAGATCGAGATAGAAGGACGTCTGTTTGATCTAGATCTCGTGGTATTAACTGGATTGGGTCTAGATGTAATCTTGGGAATGAAGTGGATGAGTGGAAATGGTGTTCTAATCGATACTTCTACAAGAGTGGTGATGTTAAGGGACCCAAAAGTTCAACAAGCTTTTCTAGTGCAACTTCCTCAAGATGTTAGTCCTAAGAATACAGTTAACGCTATCATAGCAAAAGCAAAAGAGATTGCAGATGTTCCTGTGGTGTGTGAATTTTCGGATGTTTTTCCTGATGATTTGCCAGGATTACCTCCAGATCGTGATGTGGAATTCAAGATTGAGTTAATTCCGGGTACCGCACCAATTTCCAAAAGATCGTATAGAATGCTGCCAAATGAGTTAGCTGAACTCAAGACCCAACTTGGTGAACTTTTGCAGAAGGGGCTGATCCGTCCTAGCTCTTCTCCATGGGGTTGTCCTGCTATCTTTGTGAAGAAGAAGGACCAGTCTCTGCGCATGTGTGTAGACTATCGACCACTCAATGCAGTCACTATCAAGAACAAGTATCCGTTGTCTCGTATTGATATCTTGTTTGATCAGTTATCTAAAGCAAAGGTATTCTCGAAGATTAATCTGAGATCTGGTTATCACCAAATTAAAATCCGCCCTGAAGACATACCAAAGACAGCTTTCTCTACCAGATATGGGTTATATGAATATCTTGTCATGTCTTTTGGTCTAACCAATGCTCCTGCACATTTCATGTACCTGATGAATTTAGTATTCATGCGAGAGCTGGACAAGTTTGTGGTGATATTCATTGATGATATCCTCATCTATTCTAAAAATGAAGAAGAACATGCTGAGCATCTAAGAATTGTTTTATCTAGATTAAGTGAGCATAAGCTCTACGCTAAGTTTAGCAAATGTGAATTTTTGTTAAAGAAGGTACCTTTCCTCGGTCATGTGTTGTCTGGTGAGGGGATTTCTGTAGATCTGACTAAGGCACAGGAAGTTTTGGATTGGAAAATGCCGACTACAGTTCATGAAATTCGGAGTTTTCTTTGATTGGTTGGCTACTATCATCGTTTTATTCTAGATTTCTCTAAGATAGCCAAGTCTATGACCCGACTACTTGAGAAGGATAGGAAGTTTGATTGGACTCTAGAGTGTGAGCAAGCTTTCCACACTCTACGGACTTTATTGACATCAGCTCCAGTGTTGGCACAATCGAACATTGAGAAACTGTTTGATGTGTATTATGATGCATCGGGTACTGGTTTAGGCGGGGTACTTATGCAAGACGGCCGAGTTATTGCGTATGCTTCGCGTCAGTTAAGAAAACATGAAGTCAACTATCCGACTCATGACTTGGAATTAGTTGTTGTCGTCCATGCTCTAAAAATCTAGAGACACTATTTGCTTGGAAATGTGTGCAATATCTATACAGATCATAAGAGTCTCAAGTACATATTTACTCAACCCGAGTTAAATATGCGATAGAGGAGATGGTTAGAATTAATCAAGGATTATAACCTCCAAGTGATTATCATCCTGGTAAAGCAAATGTGGTTGCCGATGCCTTGAGTAGAAAATCTCATTGCAACTCTCTGATAGAAGAAAATTTTCATTTGTCTCATCTCTTACATCCTATCGTACTCCATCATATCACTGTTGATTGTTCTTTGAGAAGTCGAGTCATTGAGCTACAAAAGACTGATACTGGTGTATTTCACATCAAGAGAAAAATGAGAGCAAGAAACCAAGCACTTTCGAGTGGATGACAAAGGAATTCTCTGGTTCAATGATAGACTTGTCGTGCCCAAAGACAAGGAACTTAGAAACCAAATCATGGCCGAAGCCTATTCTTCTAAATTGTCCATCCATCCTGGCAGCAGTAAGATGTATCAGGACCTTAAGCCGTATTATTGGTGGACCAAGATGAAGAAGGAAATTGCAGCCTACGTCGCTAGGTGTGATAATTGTTGTAGAGTTAAGGCCATTCACATGAAGTCTGGTTTACTTTAGCCTTTATCTATCCCAGGTTGGAAGTGGGATGACATTGTTATGGACTTTATCGTCGGATTACCAACCACATAAAGAGGTTTTGATTATATTTGGGTTATAGTCGATCGTTTGACAAAATCTGCTCATTTTATCCCTGTGAAGAGTAACTATCACCCACACCAATATGCTGATATTTACTTCCAACAAGTTGTACGTCTTCATGGAGTGCCTAAGTCTATTGTCTCTGACAGAGGGCCATTGTTTACTGCTCATTTCTGGGAGCGCCTACATCAGAATCTTGGAACTAACTTGATCTGCAGTTCTGCTTATCATCCATAGACGTCAGGGCAGACTAAGCGTGTGAATCAGATTCTTGAAGACATGCTTAGAGCTTGCATCATCTCTTGTAATGGCTCTTGGGAGAGATGGTTGCCACTCGCTAAATTCTCTTATAACAACAGTTATCAAGAGAGTATCAAAATGGCTCCATTTGAAGCTCTGTATGGGCGCAAGTGTAGAACTCCTTTGAACTGAGTAGAACCTGGAGAAAGGAGATTCTTTGGTATCGACTTTGTAAAAGAAGCTGAGGAGCAAGTCTATGCTATACAGAAAAATATGGCAGCTGCTCAGGCTAGACAAAAGAGCTACGCAAACAAGAGAAGGAAACCTATTGAGTTTGAAGTAGGTGACCATGTCTATCTGAAGGTGTCCCCTATGAGAGGAGTAAAACGTTTTGGGATCAAAAGGAAGCTTGAGCCTCGGTATGTTGGACCCTATCGGATCATCGAGAAAAGTGGAAGAGTAGCTTATAAGATTAGTCTACCTCGTGAGTTGGGAGCTATCTTTCCAGTCTTCCATGTTTCTCAATGACCTTGCATATGCACCATCATTTCATGTGCATTGTTCTTGAAACATGACCTTGCAACAGTTGCAACATCTATGATTTAATGCATGTGTTAGGTATATGTTTGTTTGTTAATGCTAGCTTATGTGTGTACTACACTTTGTAGTAGTATTATGTGTGACACAACACCTTGAAACATGATCATGCAACACATGCAACATGCGTAGTTAACCCATGCAACACATGCTTGCAACACAATGTTTCAATAGTGCTTTTAGTGTTGTTTCAATGCACTTGGATGTGACTTCTGCTCATATGAGATGTTATTGTGTAAATTGTTGCTTGGAAACATTTTTAACATGTTAGTGGAGCAAAATATTGCTAGGGTAACATGCCAAGTTTAAACTTGCAACAAAGTCATGAAACATGTGAAACATCGTGTTGCAACAAAATGAGAAATGTGATTGTTTGAATTGTTTCAACACATGTCGTACTTAGAAGTTGGTGTAACAAATGTGTAGAGTGGTTAATTATGGTCTAACACACCTTAACTGCACTTAGGGTAATTAGTGGAGCACTGTTCATGTTGACCAAATTGACTAATTTGCCCTCTAGGTGAGGTTTGACCATGAGATGACCTATAGAGTGTCTTACTTTGACTGTTTAAAAAGTCTAACCTAGAGATCTTGCATGGATGTGCACCCATTACCAAAGTTGTAGCAAATTTATTAAGGAACAAAAGTCTTAATATGGCCATCTTATGAAAATGACTGAACATGCTCAAACATGGCCCACAAGTCAGTTTGAAGTGCTGTTCTAACACTTAGAAAATTTTCCTAAGTTCTAATGAAGTCACAGTTTCAGGTACCCCACTTTAGGTCTCTGTAGTTCCAAATCCAGGCCGAACTACCTCAAGTTCTTATTGACATATTTGTAGTGCTCACATAGCTCTATGATTTTGTCAATAGCGCCATCACCTACCAAGTGGTTAATGAGATATAGGGCGTAGAAAACCGGGTTTCAGTCGGGGTTTAACTGAAACTCAGTTTCAGTTTTCATGTGACCTACTTTGGAGAGCTATAAGTCCCAAAATAAGCCGAATTAGTCCAAGCTCCTATTGACAATCTTGTAGTACACCTATAGCTCTACCATTTTGTTAATTGTGCTTCTCGCTAAATCCGACTGGATTAGGATCTAGAGGGTTGGGTAGGAGGCGGTTTCAGTCGGTTCCTCATCTGAATGGAGATGGAGGGGGAGGTGCAGTGGCCGATCGGGCTCAGGCCCTGCTCACCATTTGGCAAGCCGTACGTCGGCACGTGTCCACCGCCTGGGCCATGGCGTCCTCCATGATCGCCACGACGTCACGAGATTGTCCCCTCTCTCATTTCTTCTTCTCCTTCCCTCTGTACAAGCCGAAGCGGAGGAACGCACCATCGTCGCCGTCGTGAGCTCACTGAGCACATGAGCCGTCGTCGTCACGCCTTTGCCCAATCCCAACTGCACAAAGCTCCGCTGCAATCCCCTCTACCTCGCCAACCCCTACGTGGAACCATTTGAGCACCAGTGAGGCCGCATTCCTCAGTTAGCGTGCACCTATCTTGCACTAACACTAACACTATCTCTAAACAAGATTCCACAAGGCCCACGTCACCTAGGAGTTCCATCGGGTGTGTCCAAAATGATTTTAGAGCCTATGGTAGGTTCAGTGCAAACCATGCACCTATTTTGCATCAAGATTAGCACTGCCTCCAAACGGATTGAATCGAGCTTCCACTTGAGCCTCCTTACGTTGGAGTACCATCGGCTACGTCCAAAATGATTTTGGAGCCTATGGTACGTTTGGCGCAAGTCATGCTCCTATCTTGCACTGACACTATCACTATCTCCGAACGGATCTAAATGAGATTCCACATAACTGACATCACCTAGCAGTTCCATCTGGTGCATATAAAATGATTCTCGAGCCTCTAGTACGTTCAGCCCAAACCGTGCACCTATCTTGCGTCTAGATTAGCACTATCTACAAACAGATTGAATCGAGCTTCCACTTGAGCCTCGTCAACTAGGACTACCATCGGTTGTCTCCAAAACAATTTTTGAGCCTACGATACATTTCGTGCAAACCGTGCACCATCTAGCATCGACACTAGCACTATCTCCAAACAGACCAAAACAAGAAACATGATCCACGTCACCTAGGAGTTCCATCAGTTGTGTCCAAAATGATTTTTGAGCCTGTGGTACGTTCGGCACAAACCGGGCACCTATCTTGCATCAGGATTAGCACTATGTCCAAGTGGACTAAATCATGCTTCCACTAGAGCCTCATCACTTAAGAGTACCATTGGCTGCGTAAAAAATGATTTCGGAGCCTATGGTATGTTTGGCGCAAACCCTGTACCGATCTTGCACCAACACTAACACTGTCTCCAAACGGACCAAAGCGAGATTCCACATGACCCACGCCACCTAGGAGTTCCATCGGGTGTGCCCAAAATGAGTTGAGCCTGTGGTATGTTCGGTGCAAACCGTGCACCTATCTTGCGTCAAAATTAGCACTATCTCCAAACAAACTGAATTGAGCTTCCAATTGAGCCTCATTATATTGGAGTTCGATTGGGTGCGTCCAAAATGATTTCTGAGCCTGTGGTATGATCGGCGCAAACCATGCACCTATCTTGCATCTAGATTAGACTATCTCCAAACGAACTGAATCGAGCATCCACTTGAGCCTCGTCAGTTAGGAGCACCACCGAGTGCGTCCAAAACGATCTCTGAGCCTAGGTATACCTTTGGTGCAAATCACGACATATCTTGCGCAAATCGTAGATGAAAACAAGATTCCACATGACCCATGTAACCTTGGAGTTCCATTGGGTGTGTCCAAAATAATTTCTGACCCTGTGGTATGATCGGCGCAAACCATGCACCTTTCCTGCGTCAACATTAGCACTATCTCCAAACAAACTGAATCCAGCATCCACTTGAGCCTCGTCAGCTAGGAGTATCACCGAGTGCGTCGAAATGATCTCTAAGCTAATCTTGATAGGCACAAACCTCGCACCTATCTTGCACTGACACTGTCTCCAAATGGACCAAAATGAGATTCCACATGATCCATGTCACCTAGGTGTTCAATCATGTGCGTCCAAAATGATTTTCTTAGCGTGTGGTACGTTCGGCCCAAACAGTGCACCTATCTTGCACTAACACTAACACTATCTCCAAATGGACCGAAAGGAGATTCCACAAGACCCACGTAACCTAGAAGTTCCATTTGGTGCATCTAAGTGATTTTTGATCCTCTGGTATGTTCGGTCCAAACCGTGCACCTATCCTGTGTCAAGATTAGCACTATCTCCAAACGGACTCAATCAAGCTTCCACTTGAGCCTCGTCACCTAAGAGTACCATCAGGTGCGTCTAAATCGATTTCTTAGCCTATCGTATGTTTGGCGCAAACGATGCACCTATCTTGCACCGACCCTAACACTACTCCAAACGAACTGAAACGAGGTTCCACATAACCCACATCACCTAGGAGTTCCATCATGTGCGTCCAAAATAATTTTCTAAGCCTGTGGTATGTTCGGCCCAAACCGTGCACCTATCTCGCACCGACACTAACATTGTCTCCAAACGAATCCCACATGACCCACGTCACCTAAGAGTTCCATTCGGTGTGTCTAAAATGATTTCCGAGCCTCTGGTACGTTACGCCCATGCCGTGCACCTATCTTGCATCAAGGTTAGCACTATCTCCAAACTGACTCAATCAAGCTTCCACTTGAACCTCGTCACCTAGGAGTACCATCGGGTGCGTCCAAAATGATTTCTGAGCCTATGGTACATTTGGCGCAAACTGAAAGGTGATTCCACGTGACCCATGTCACCTAGGAGTTCCATCTGGTGCGTACAAAATGATTCCGAGCCTCTAGTACGTTCAACGCAAACCGTGCACCAATCTTGCATCAAGATTAGCACTATCTCCAAACAAATAAAATTGAGATTCCAGTTGAGCCTCGTCACCTAGGAGTACCACTAGGTGTGTCCAAAATGATTTGAGCCTATGGTACGTTTGGCACAAACTGTGCACCCATCTTGCACCGACACTTGCACTGTCTCCAAATTGACCGAAACGGGAATCCACAAGACCCACGTCACCTAGTAGTTCCATCTGGTACATACAAAATGATTTCTGAGCCTCTAGTACGTTCAACGCAAACCGTCCACCTTTCTTGCGTCAAGATTACACTATCATCAAATGAACTGAATCAAGCATCCACTTGAGCCTCATCCCCTAGGAGTACCATCAGGTGCGAATAAAACGATTTTCGAGCCTACGGTATGTTTGGTGCAAACCCTGCACCTATCTTGCATCGACACTAATACCGTCTCCAAACGGACCAAAACAAGATTCCACATGACCCACATTCACCTAGGAGTTCCATTGGGTGTGTCCAAAATGATTTCTAAGCCTATGGTACGTTCGGCATAAACCAAGCACCTATCTTGCATTAGGATTAGCACTATCTCCAAGCGGACTAAATCAAGCTTCCACTTGAGCCCCATCAGTTAGGAGTACCATCGGGTGCGTCCAAAATGATTTATGAACCTATGGTATGTTCAGCGCAAACCTGGCACCGATCTTGCACCGACACTAACACTGTCTCCAAATAGACCGAAACGAGATTCCACAATATTGACGTCACCTAGGAGTTCCATCGGGTGCATCGAAAACAATTTCTGAACCTGGGGTATGTTTGGTGAAAACCGTGGAACTACCTTGCGTCAGTATTAGCACTATCTCCAAATGGACTAAATCAAGCTTCCACTTGAGCCTCATCAATTAGGAGTACCATCGGCTGCGTCCAAAATGATTTCTGAGCCATGGTATGTTTGGCGCAAACCCTGCACCTATCTAGCACCGACACTAACACTGTCTCCAAACGGACCAAAATGAGATTCCACATGACCTATGTCTCCTAGGAGTTCCATCAAATGCGTTCAAAATGAGTTCAGAGCCTGTGGTACATTCGGCGTAAACCGGGCACCTATCTTGCATCAAGATTAGCACTATCTCCAAACAGAATGAGTCAAGCTTCCACTTGAGCGTCGTCACCTAGGAGTACCATTGGGTGTCTCCAAAATGATTTCTGAGCCTGTGGTACATTCGGCGTAAACCGTGCACCTATCTTGCATCAAGATTAGTACTACCTCCAAATGGACTAAATCGAGCTTCCAATTGAGCCTCATTACCTAGGACTACCATCTGGTGCATCCAAAATGATTTCTGAGCTAGTGGTACGTTTGGCGCAAATCATGCTCCTATCTTGCGCTAACTCTAACACTGTCTCCGAACGCTTTGAAATGAGATTCCACATAACCCACATCACCTAGTAGTTCTATCCAGTGCGTACAAAACGATTTCCGAGCCTCTAGTAGATTCGGCCCGAACCGTGCACCTATCTTGCGTCTAGATTAGCACTATCTCTAAACAGACTGAATCGAGCTTCCACTTGAGCCTCGTCACCTAGGAGTACCATTGGATGTCTCCAAAATGATTTCTAAGCCTATGGTACGTTTGGCGCAAACCGTGCACCTATCTTGCACCGACACTAGCACTTTCTCCAAACAGACCAAAACTGGATTCCACAAGACCCACATCACCTAGGAGTTCCATCGGGTGCGTCCAAAACAATTTCTGAGCCTACGGTATGTTTGGCGCAAACCCTGCACCTATCTTGCACTGACACTAACACTACCTCCAAATGGACCAAAACAAGATTCCACATAACCCACGTCACCTAGTAGTTTCATCGGGTGCGTCCAAATCGATTTCTGAGCCTGTGGAACATTCAGCATAAACCGGGCACCTATCTTGCATTAGGATTAGCACTATCTCTAAATGGACTAAATCAAGCATCCACTTGAGCCTCATCACATAGGAGTACCATCGGGTGTGTCCAAAACAATTTCTGAACTTGTCATATGTTTGGCGCAAACCCTGCACCTATCTTGCGCTGACACTAACACTGTCTCCAAATGGACTAAAACAAGATTCCACAAGACCCACGTCACTTAGGAGTTCCATCGGGTGCGTCCAAATAATTTCTTGGCCTGTGGTACGTTTCGCGCAAACCATGCACCTATCTTGCGTCAAGATTAGCACTTCCTCTAAACGGACTAAATCGAGCTTCCACTTGAGCGTTATTACCTTGGAGTACCATCGGGAGCATCCAAAATGATTTCAGAGCCTATGATACGTTTGGCGCAAACCGTGCACCTATCTTGCACTGACATAGCACTGTCTCTAAATCGACCAAAACGAGATTCCACATGACCCACGTCACCTAGGAGTTCCATTGGGTGCATCCAAAATGATTTCTGAGGCTGTGGTATGTTTGGCGCAAACCGGGCACCTATCTTGCGTCAGGATTAGCACTATCTCCAAATGGACAAAATCAAGCTTCCACTCAAACCTCATCACATAGGAGTACCATCGAGTGCGTCCAAAATGATTTATGAACCTGTCGTATGTCTGGCACAAACCCTGCACCTATCTTGCGCTGACACTAACACTGTCTCCAAATGGACCAAAATGAGATTCCATAAGACCCACGTCCCCAAGGAGTTCCATCGGGTGCGTCCACAATGAGTTTTGAGCCTATGGTATGTTTGGTGCAAACTGTGCACCTATATTGCGTCAAGATTAGCCCTATCTCAAAATCAACAGAATTGAGCTTCCACTTGAGCCTCTTTACCTTGGAGTAACATCATTGCATCCAAACTGATTTCTGAGCCTATGGTACATTTGGCACAAATCGTGCACCTATTTTGCACCGACACTAACACTGTCTCCAAACGGACCGAAACAAGATTCCACATGACCATGTCACCTAGGAGTTTCATCGGGTGTGTACAAAATGATTTCTAAGCCTATGGTATGTTCGGTTCAAACTGTGCACCTATCTTGTGTCAAGATTCGTACTATCTCTAAATGGACTGAATCGAGCTTCCACTCGAACCTCATTACCTTGGAGTAACATCGTTGCGTCCGAAACGATTTCTGAGCCTATGCTACGTTTGGCACAAAGCATGCACGTATCTTGCACCGACACTAACACTATCTCCAAATGGACCGAAACGAGATTCCACATGACCCATGCCATCAAGGAGTTCCATCGGGTGTGTCCAAAATGATTTCTAAGCCTATGGTAGTTTGGCGCAAACTGTGCATCTATCTTGCACTAACACTAACACTGTCTCCAAATGGACCAAAACACAATTGCACAAGACCCACGCCACCTAGGACTTCCATTGGGTGTGTGCAAAATGATTTCTTTGCCTATGGTAGGTTCGGCGCAAACCGTGCGCCTATCTTGCGTCAAGATTAGCACTACCTCCAAACAGACAGAATTGAGCTTCCACTTGAGCCTCATTACCTTGGAGTACCATCAGCTGCGTCCACAACGATTTCTGAGCCTATGGTACATTTGGCGCAAATCATGCTCCTATCATGCACTGAAACTAACACTGTCTCCGAACGGGTCGTAGGAGTTCCATCCGGTGCATAGAAAACGATTTCGGAGCCTCCAGTATATATGTTCAGCCCAAACCGTGCACCTATCATGCGTCTAGATTAGCACCTTCTCCAAACAGACTGAATCGACCTTCCACTTGAGCCTTGTCAGCTAGGAGTACCATTGCGTGTCTCTAAAATGATTTATGAGCCTATGGTATGTTTGGTGCAAACCGTGCGCCTATATTTCACCGACATTAACATTGTCTCCAAATGGACCAAAACAAGATTACACAAGACCACGTCACCTAGGGGTTTCCATTGGGTGTGTCCAAAACGATTTCTGAGCCTACGGTAAGTTTGGCGCAAACCCTGCACCTGTCTTGCACTGACACTAACACTGTTTGCAAATGGACCAAAACGAGATTCCAAATGACCAATGTAACCTAGGACTTCCATCGGGTGCATCCAAATCGATTTCTGAGCCTATGGAACATTTGGCATAAACCGGACACCTATCTTGCGTCAGGATTAGCTCTCTCCAAACGGACTACATCAAGCTTCCACTTGAGGCTCATCACATAGGAGTACCATCGGGTGCGTCCAAAATAATTTTAGAGCTTATGGTATGTTTGGCGCAAACCTTGCACGTATCTTGCACTGACACTAACATCGTCTCTGAACAGACCAAAATGAGATTCCACAAGACCCACGTCACCTAGGAGTTCCATCAGGTGGAATCCAACACAATTTCTGAGCCTGTGGTACGTTCGGTGCAAACTATGCAACTATATTGTGTCTAGATTAGCACTATCTCCAAACGGACTGAATCGACCTTCCACTTGAGCCTCATGGCCTAGGAGTACCATTGCGTGTCTCCAAAACGATTTCTGAGCCACGGTGGCACGTTCGGTCACAGTCGACCGGACGTGTCCGGTCGATCAGGGAGCTTACTGGACTCCAACCGGACGCTAGCACTGTGGCGTCCGGTCAGTTCTCCAGCGCATCCGGTTGCTGTTTCGTTGTGCGCTGCTCAGGCTTGACCAGCGTGTCCGGTCCATCACGGGACCAACGCGTCCGGTCGTTGCGTGGAGCGCGTCCGGTCGGTGCTTCGTGAGAGTAGCGTTGTGTGATCGGCACGTCCGGTCCATGCGACCAGCGCGTCCGGGCAGCGCGACTGCAGCTGTTTCAAGTTCCTAACGGCTATATTCGAAGGGGTACGTCTATAAATACTCATTGGCTGGCTCAAAGCTCTCTCTCTTGGACATTTGACATACTTGTGAGCACTTTGAGCTAAGCAACTCCCCTCCCACTCATCTCTCTTGCTTCTTTGCTTATTCGAAGTGAGATTGAGTGATCCAAGTGCATTTGCATTGTGAGAGTGCATCTAGTTGGCACTTGGTGGTTGATTTGCTGCGGGATTCTTGTTTCTCTTGGTGGTTGCCGCCACCTAGACAGCTTGGAGCAGCTTGGAGGCGTTGGCAAGAGTTGGTGATTGTTCTTGGCCACCTCCGGTGATTGTGAGGGGTTTGTGCCTACCTCGGTGAAGCGCCAAAGGCAACGTTAGTGAATTGCTCGTGTCATTTGCAACCTTTTGCCATTTGGTAGGTTCTTGTGGCACCTTTTGAGAGGCTCGGCGTGTGACCGATTAGCTACCGAACCACGTGGTGAAGAGGGACACAACGGGGACTAGCGTGCCGGCAAGCACGTGAACCTCAGGATAAATCTTGTGTCTTCACTTTCATATTGTGATTGATTGATCCCGGTGTTCGGTTGTCTTGGTATTCATTGTTGATCATATTGGTTGGCTCAATACTTCGCCCCTCGGTGAAACTCTCCTAACTCAACTCCGCATTACCTTCTTAGTTACATTTGCTAGCTAGTTAGCTTTGCTAGAGTAGCTCTTTTGTGTAGCTTGCTAGTTGTAGTTTCCTTCTCGGTTTGACTTGTGCGGTTGAGTGCAAATATACTAGAATTGTGAATTGGATAGGTGGCTTGCAAACACCCCGTAGGCTAAGCAAAACATGCATCTCGCTATTTGTTATATTGATAAACTTGTTTAGCTTGTCTTTGTAGAAATTTTTAAAAGGCTATTCACCCCCCCTCTAGCCATCAAGACCTTTCAAGTGGTATCGGAGCCGTGGTCACCGTTTGCAAGGCTTAACAACCTCGGTGTAAGATGGCTCAAGTTGTGTTCAACCATGTCGGGGGCAAGCCTCCACTCTTTGATGGTGTCTCATCTTTTGATCATTGGAAAAGAAAGATGAAGCAATATCTTGGCTCTATCAATGAGAAGGTTTGGGAGGTGACACATCATGATTATGCTATCATTGATCCTGACAACCTCACCAACAATGATCGCATCAACAACCAATGCAACACTATGGCTCTCAACACTCTACAATGGGATTGATGCAAAGGTTTTTGAGCAAATCAAGGATCTTGAGATGGCAAGTGAGGTGTGGACAAGATTAGAGGAAACATATGAGGGCACTTCAACGGTAAAGAGTGCCAAGCTCTATATGCTCAAGGACAAGTTTGTAAGCTTCAAGATGAAGGATGAGGAGTCCATACCAGAGATGTTCTATAGGCTTCAAGTCATAGTCAACGATCTCAAGAGCCTAGGAGAGGATGTCAAGGACAAGGATTTCTCACACAAGTTCTTGATGAACTTACCTAAGAAGTTTGCTATCTTGAGAAAGATGATCCAAAGAGAGGGTTTGGACAAGGTGACTCCAAACCAAGTGCTTGGAGATGTCATGACCGATGCTCAATATGATGATGATGAAGATGAAGATGAGAAGGACACCAAGGTCAAGCAAGAGAAGCCCGTTGCATTGAAGGCTTCATCTTCTAAGGGCAAGAGCAAGGTGGAGAGCGATGATGATGATCCATTCGATGATGAGACCATGGCCCTCCTAGTGCACAAGATGGGGAGGTTCATGAAGAAGAAAGGATATGGTGCAAGAAAAAGAAGGGACTTCATGAAGGCAAAGGAGGTGCTTTGCTGCAATTGCAATAGCCCCGATCATGTAGTGGCAAGGTGCCCCTATGAAGACAAAAGATATCATGATGGGGAGTTGAAGTTGAAGAAGAACAAGAAGGACAAGAAGGAGAAGAAAGAGAAGAAGAGCTTCACTATCAACAAGAAGAAGAAGGGTGGTGGCTATGTGGTCACTTGGGATAGTGATAACTCCGATAGTGATGATGATAGCTCTAGTGATGATGAGAGGACCATTCAGCGAGCCATTGCAAGCATCGCCCTCTCCAACAAGCCATCCATCTTCGACACTACATCGACATGCCTTATGGCCAAGCCTACCAAGGTAAAATATGATGATAGTGATGATGATTCTTGTGCTAGTGATGGTTGTAGGAGTGATGATGAGGATGAGGACTACTCCAAGGATGATCTATTGGGCATAATAGATCAAATGAGCAAGGGCTACAAGAGGACAACCAAGAAGTGCAAAATCTTGGAGCAAGAGCTCATTGCCAAGAGCAATGAAAATGATGCCTTGATGGAGGAGCTTGTTGCTCTCAAAAAGAGTAAGGAGTGCAAAGTAATTGAACAAGAGCTCAAAGCTCTTAGGAAATCCTTTGATGAGCTAGAGGCCTCTTGTGAGTGTCTAAAGGAAGACCACAAGGACCTTGAAGTTGCTCACACTAGGCTTAAGGAAGCCCACTCCACTCTACTTGAGCTCATCAAGGAAAAGGACCTCAAGTTGGAGAAGTTCATGAAGGAAGCTAAGGAGGAGCAAGTGATTGCCACTTGTGATATTGGACTAACATGTGATATTATTGATGATTTTTTATTTGTTGGTCCTACTAATGCTTCATGTAGCTCATCATCATCCACCACAACCAACTCTATTTTTACTACTAGTGATTCATCACTCGTGGTTGAGAATAAGACTCTCAAGAGAGAGGTGGATGATCTCACCCGCACATTAGTCAATGCCTATGGTGGGGATGCCCGCTTGCTAAAATGCTTGGGTAGCCAAAGGTTCTCTCTTAACAAAGAGGGTTTGGGCTATACTCCCAAGAAGGGCAAGGCGGCCTTTGCTACTCCAAAGCCTCGCTTTGTGAAGAGCAATGGTCGTTATTGCAATAGATGCAAGCAAGTTGGGCATCTAGAGATTAATTGTAATAAAATGAACAAGAACAACAAGTTTCATGCTAAAATGGATTACATTCCTTTTGATTCTTGTTATGTGCTTACCAAGGGTGAGAAAGGTGTGCATTCTTGTTATGTGCTTACCAAGGGTGAGAAAGGTGAGAAAGGTGTGCATGCTAAGTTTCATGCTAAAATGGATTACATTCCTTTTGATTCTTGTTATGTGCTTACCAAGGGTGAGAAGACCATTTGGGTACCAAAGAGCTTAGTGACTAACCTCCAAGGACCCAAGCAAGTATGGGTACCTAAGAAACATTAATTTGTTTTGTAGGTAAATTACAAGGCCGGAGGAAGGCATTGGGTGCTTGATAGTGGGTTCTCTCAACATATGACCGGTGATTCAAGAATGTTCAACTCTCTCAAATCAAATGACAGTGGCATTGATAGCATCACATTTGGTGACAATAGCAAGGGTGATGTAAAGGCTCTTGGAAGAATTGCAATCTCAAATGATCATAGCATTTCCAATGTGCTCTTAGTTGAAAAGTTGAACTTCAATCTTCTCTCGGTTGCTCAATTGTGTGATCTTGGTTTCAAGTGCATATTTGGTGTTGATGATGTGGAGATAGTTAGTGTTGATGGCTCCAACTTGATCTTCAAAGGCTTTAGATATGAGAATCTATACTTAGTTGATTTCAATGCTAGTGACACTCAACTTTCAACATGTTTGCTCACCAAACCAAGTATGGGTTGGTTATGGCATAGAAGACTTGGTCATGTTGGCATGAAGCAATTGAACAAGTTAGTGAAACATGACTTAGTTAGAGGCTTGAAGGATGTCACATTTGGGAAGGATAAGCTATGTAGTGCATGTCAAGCCGGAAAGCAAGTGGGCAACACTCATCCATTGAAGAGCATTATGAGTACTTCCAAGGCATTTGAGTTGTTGCACATGGATCTATTTGGGCCAACTACATACGCAAGCATTGGTGGCAACAAGTATGGCTTTGTGATTGTGGATGATTTTACTAGATATACATGGGTATTCTTTCTTGTGGACAAGAGTGATGTATTTGACATATTCAAGAAGTTCATCAACAAAGTGCAAAATGAGTTTGAGACCACAATCAAGAAAGTAAGAAGTGACAATGGAAGTGAGTTTAGAAATACAAGAGTTGATGACCCATGTGATGATCTTGGAATCAAGCATCAATTCTCGGCCAAGTATACACCTCAAGCCAATGGCCTAGTTGAGAGGAAGAATAGAACCTTAATTGATATGGCAAGATCAATGTTGAATGAGTATAATGTGAGTCATTCATTTTGGGCCGAAGCAATCAACACGGCTTGCTTCTATAGCAACCGCCTCTATTGCCACAAGTTCCTAGAGAAGACACCATATGAGATCTTAAATGGAAGAAAGCCCAACATTGCATACTTTCGGGTTTTTGGTTGCAAATGCTACATCTTGAAGAAGGGCACTAGATTGAGCAAGTTTGAGAAGAAATGTGATGAAGGATTCTTACTTGGCTACTCCACTACTAGCAAAGCTTATAGAGTTTGGAATTTGGCTAGTGGTTTACTTGAGGAAGTTCATGATGTTGAGTTTGATGAAACAAATGGCTCTCAAGATGAGGAAGATAACTTGGATGAGGTGAGAGGAACTCAATTGACCAATGCTATGAAAGAAATGGATATTGGTGATATTAGGCCAAAGCAAGTGATTGATGTGGATGACAACAAAGATCAAATGCTCTAAAGTCCTATTACACAAGCTAGTGGTTCTCTAATGCAAAATCAAGCTAGTACATCATCTCAAGTGCAACAAGATCAACAAGTGGCTAGTTCATCATCTCTAACTCATGATCAACATCAACATCCAAGCAATCAAGTCCAAGTGCTTCAACCAACCAACATTGCTAGAGACCATCCATTGGATTCCATCATTGGTGACATACAAAGGGGAGTTCAAACTAGATCAAGATTGGCATCATTTTGTGCTCACTCTTCTTTTGTGTCAATGGAAGAACCCAAGGACATTGATAAAGCTTTGAGAGATCCGGATTGGGTAAATGCAATGCATGAAGAGCTCAACAACTTCAAGAGAAATGAAGTATGGGAACTAGTTGAAAGGCCTAAGGATCACAATGTCATTAGAACAAGATGGGTCTTTCGCAACAAACAAGATCAAGATGGAATAGTAGTAAGAAACAAAGCAAGACTAGTGGCTCAAGGTTACACACAAATTGAGGGTCTTGACTTTGGTGAAACTTATGCCCCGGTTGCAAGATTGGAAGCAATTAGGATCTTACTTGCATATGCTTGTGCTCACAATATCAAGCTATATCAAATGGATGTGAAGAGTGCATTTCTCAACGGGTACATTCAAGAGGAGGTGTATGTGGAGCAACCTCCCGGATTTGAAGATGACAAGAAACCCAACCATGTATACAAGTTAAGGAAGGCTTTGTATGGATTGAAGCAAGCACCTAGAGCATGGTATGAAAGATTAAAAGATTTCTTGCTATCCAAAGGATTTGTCATGGGCAAAGTGGATACTACTCTATTCACCAAGAAGATTGGGAAAGACTTGTTTGTGTTGCAAATATATGTTGATGATATCATTTTCGGTTCAACCAATCAAGATTATTGTGATGAGTTTGGGAAAATGATGGCAAAGGAATTTGAAATGTCAATGATCGGTGAACTTAGTTTCTTTCTTGGACTTCAAATCAAACAAATGAAGGAAGGAACATTTGTGAGCCAAACCAAGTACATCAAAGATATGCTCAAGAAGTTTGGCATGAAAGATTCAAAGGGCATTACAACTCCAATGGGCACTAGTGGAAGCTTGGATAGTGACAAGAGTGGCAACATGGTGGATCAAAAGCTATATAGATCAATGATTTGTAGCCTACTCTATGTGACGGCATCAAGGCCCGATGTGATGTTTAGTGTATGTATGTGTGCAAGATTTCAAGCCTCACCAAGAGAAAGTCATTTGAAGGCAACAAAGAGAATATTGAGGTACTTAAAGCATACACAAGATGTTGGATTATGGTATCCCAAAGGTGCAAGCTTTGAGCTAGTTGGATATTCGGATTCCGACTATGCCGGTGACAAAGTGGAGTGAAAGAGCACTTCTGGGACTTGTCAATTGTTGGGAAGATCACTTGTCTCATGGTCATCCAAGAAGCAAAATAGTATTGCACTATCTACCGCCGAGGCCGAATACATCGCCGCGGGTAGTTGTTGTGCACAAATCTTGTGGATGAAGGCAACATTGAAGGATTTTGGAATCAACTTCAAGAATGTGCCATTGCTATGTGACAATGAAAGTGCCATGAAGCTAACCAACAATCCGGTTCAACATCAAAGAACAAAGCATATTGATGTTCGCCATCACTTCATTAGAGATCATCAACAAAAGGGTGACATTGCAATTGAGAATGTGGGCACCAAAGATCAATTAGCCGATCTATTCACCAAGTCACTTGATGAGAAGAGATTTCACAAGCTAAAGAATGAGTTGAACATACTTGACTTCTCCAACATGAGTTGATGCACCACCATGATATGACATGCCTCTCCTTCGAGCCCCAAGGTACAATTGGTTGACATGTCATACATTCTATGCTAAGGACTTGTTTAGTGCATCTAGTGATAATTTACATGTTCTAGGCTCATTCATGAAAATCAAATTATTTTGAAGTTTATATGGTGCCACTATTGTTTCTTTGCTATGTATGATCTAGTGGTAGCATATAACTTGTTTAAGTAGCTTGTGATCCTAAGTGTTTAATCTAGAAAGCTTGTCTTAATATTTGCTTCAACATGTGCATGATAACCCTTCTAGTGAGGTGTGAAGAAGCTTGCCCTTGGATCAAACCGAAGCATTTTATTTATGCAAGCAATCTAGGTTGAATCACAAACTTGATCCTCACCCCATAATTCAACATGATAATCTATCTAAAATTGGTCCCTTGTGGTCATTGGTGCCAAAGGGGGAGAAAATATTGTTCACAAAGATAGATTCTAAAAGGGGAGAAAACCTAAAGGGGAGAATTGATAAAAGAAGGGGATCAACTAAAATTTTGAAAATTTTGAGCACACAAGTAGGGGAAGCAAGCTCTTAAACATGAATGTTGCATTTCCATGTGCACTTCATATGTATGATGCATAGTTATGCATTTCTTTTTCTCTGATACATTGCTTGTGTGGTGACTTGCTAGTATAATTTGAATGGTATATTGAGGTACTAGCATGAATAGGAAGTAGTTAGATTTTTCTTGCTTCATGTTTTTAAAGTGGTACTAGAGCCTTGCTTATAATGTTGATCTCATGAGGTTTCTAGTTATGTTTGTGCTTTTCCAAGTGGTATCTAACTACACAAGGTGCTAAGATGGTGTTTATCGCTACTCCGATGGTATCACGATTCAAAGGTCTATAATCTAAAACACTTAGCACCTATTGATAGTCAATGCTCCTAATCTTTCCTATCTAACATGTATGCTTCCAAAATCCAAACATATAGCATACATGTAGGGGGAGCCATTGCTATCAATTTGAATTCATGATCACATGTCCATAATTCTTACACATGGTAATATACTTGGACAATGTGACATGGGTTCAATCAAAATTTTATCATAATATCTTTGAGAAAGGGTTGTCACCAATTACCAACAAGGGGGAGATTGAAAGCTCTATGTTTGGTGTTGGTAATTAGTGACAATGCCTAAGTACTAATCCTATGCCTAAGTTGTATATAGCATATGAGGATTAGTACATTCCAAGGTTGGTGGCAAGATGGACATGGTGATCATGATGGCCACACTTGGATTTGGACGCAACCCTACGTGATCAAGGCAAAGGTATATGCTTAAGGGTTGTGTTTTAGTAACCAAGACACCTAGTGGGTGTGGTTACATTATAGGATAGATAGCCGTACTATAAAGAGGGGAATGACATGGCTATTGAACTCCTAAGTGCCTCTAGATGTGCATTTCATAATCATATGCATTTGGATAGAACTAATAACGCCTCTAAAAATGATTGTGAAAATGCTAACACACTCGCACATGACGTGATCACTTGGTGGTGTTAGCACATTTGCGATGGCGTTAGAATTTGAGTGGTAGAGAGGGTTTGGGGTCCTCTCTCGCTCCCGCCGAGCTTGCGAGGCGGGATTCAGGCGTTTTCGAGGAGTTGAAACAACAATTTTCCACTACGCCGGAAGTCAGAAAAGAAATGGAGGCGAACGGAGGTCACAGTGGTGACCGGACGCTGGACCGGACGCGTCCGGTCAGTGTTCAGCGTCTGCGTGTGTTTCGGTTTTTTGATCGGACGTGGTGGCGCATCCGGTCACAGTCGACCGGACGCGTCCGGTCGATCAGGGAGCTTACTGGACCAACTGGACGCTGGCACTGTGACGTCCGGTCAGTTCTCCAGCGCGTCCGGTCGCTGTTTCGTTGTGCGCTGCTCAGGCTTGACCAGCGCGTCCGGTCCATCACGGGACCAGCGCGTCCGGTCGAGCTTCGCGTGTCCGGTCATTGCATGGAGCGCATCCGGTCGGTGCTTCACGAGAGTAGCCGTTGTGTGATCGGCGCGTCCGATCCGTGCGACCAGCGCGTCCGGTCAGCGCGACTGCAGCTGTTTCAAGTTCCTAACGGCTATATTCAAAGGGGTACGTCTATAAATACTCGTTGGCCGGCTCAAAGCTCTCTCTCTTGGACATTTGACATACTTGTGAGCACTTTGAGCTAAGCAACTCCCCTCCCACTCATCTCTCTTGCTTCTTTGCTTATTCGAAGTGAGATTGAGTGATCCAAGTGCATTTGCATTGTGAGAGTGCATCTAGTTGGCACTTGGTGGTTGATTTGCTGCGGGATTCTTGTTTCTCTTGGTGGTTGCCGCCACCTAGACGGCTTGGAGTAGCTTGGAGGCGTTGGCAAGAGTTGGTGATTGTTCTTGGCCACCTCCGGTGATTGTGAGGGGTTTGTGCCTACCTCGGCGAAGCGCCAAAGGCAATGTTAGTGAATTGCTCATGTCATTTGTAACCTTTTGCCATTTGGTAGGTTCTTGTGGCGCCTTTTGAGAGGCTCGGCGTGTGACCGATTAGCCACCGAACCACGTGGTGAAGAGGGACACAATGGGGACTTGCGTGCCGGCAAGCACGTGAACCTTGGGATAAATCTTGTGTCATCACTTTCATATTGTGATTGATTGATCCCGGTGTTCGGTTGTCTTGGTATTCATTGTTGATCATATTGGTTGGCTCAATACTTCTCCCCTCGGTGAAACTCTCCTAACTCAACTCCACATTACCTTCTTAGTTACATTTGCTAGCTAGTTAGCTTTGCTAGAGTAGCTCTTTTGTGTAGCTTGCTAGTTGTAGTTTCCTTCTCGGTTTGACTTGTGCGGTTGAGTGCAAATATACTAGAATTGTGAATTGGATAGGTGGCTTGCAAACACCCCGTAGGCTAAGCAAAACACGCATCTCGCTATTTGTTATATTGATAAACTTGTTTAGCTTGTCTTTGTAGAAATTTTTAAAAGGCTATTCACCCCCCCTCTAGCCATCAAGACCTTTCACCCACGTCACCTAGAAGTTCCATCGGGTGCGTTAAAAATGATTTGTGAGCCTGTGGTACATTCGGTGCAAATCAGGCACCTATCTTCCGTCAAGATTAGCACTATCTCCAAACAAACTTCGTCGAGCTTCCACTTGAGCTTCGTCAACTTGGATTACCATCAGGTGTGTCCAAAACAATTTCTGAACCTATGAGATGTTTGGCGCAAACAGTGCACCTATCTTGCATCGACACTTACACTGTCTTTAGATGGACCGAAATGAGATTCAACATGACCCACGTCACCTAAGAGTTCCATCGGGTGCATCAAAAATGATTTTCTGAGCCTGTGGTAAGTTCCATCGTGCACCTATCTTGCGTCAAGATTAGCACTATCCCGAAACAAACTGAATCGAGCTTCCACTTGAGCCTCGTTACCTAGGAATACCACCGGGTGTGTCCAAAATGATTTCTGAGCCACTGGTATGTTTGGCGCAAACCGTGCACCTATCTTGCGTCAAGATTACCACTATCTCTAAATGGACTGAATCGAGCTTCCACTTAAGCCTTGTCACCTAGGAGTACCACCGGGTGTGTCCAAAACGATTCCTGAGCCAATGGTATGTTTGGCACTAACCGTGCACCTATCTTGCGTCAAGGTTACCACTACCTCCAAACGGACTGAATCGAGCTTCCACTTGAGCCTCGTCACCTAGGAGTACCACCGAGTGCGTCCAAAACGATTTCTGAGCCAATGGTATATTTGGCGCAAACTGGGCACGTATCTTGCATCGACACAAACACTATCTCCAAACAGACCAAAACGAGATTCCACCTAACCCACATCACCTAGTAGTTTGATCCGGTGCGTCCAAAATGATTTTTGAGCTTCTAGTGCGCTCGGTGCAAACCATGCTCCTATCTTGCGTCAAGATTACCACTATCTCCAAACGGACTGAACCGAGCTTCCACTTGAGCCTTGTCACCTAGGAGTACCATCGGTTATGTCCAAAATGATTTCTGAATCTATGAGATATTTAGCGCAAACCATGGACCTATCTTGCACCAACACTTACACTGTCTCTAGACGGACCGAAAACAAGATTCCACATGACCCACGTCACCTAGGAGTTCCACTGGGTGCGTCAAAAATGATTTTTCTGAGCCTATGGTACGTTCGGCGCCAATCATGCACCTATCTTACATCAAGATTAGCACTATCTCCAAACAAATTGAATTGAGCTTCCACTTGAGCCTCGTCACCTAGGAGTACCACCGGGTGTGTCCAAAATGATTTCTGAGCCTATGGTATGTTTGGCGCAATTCGTTCAATTATCATGCACCGACACTAATACTGACGCAAAACTGACCGAAAGGAGATTCCACATGACCCACATCACCTAGGAGTTCCATCAAGTGCGTCCAAAATGATTTCTGAGCTTGTGGTACGTTCGGCTCAAACCGTGCACCGATCTTGCGCCAAGATTAGCACTATCTCCCAATGAACTAAATCGAGCTTCCACTTCAGCCTCGTCACTTAGGAGTACCATCGGGTTCATCCAATACGATTTCTGTGCCTATGGTGTGTTTGGAGTAACCGTGCACCTATATTGTGTCAAGATTACCACTATCTCCAAATGGACTGTACTAAGCTTCCACTTAAGCGCCGTCACCTAGGAGTACCATCGGGTGTGTCCAAAATGATTTCTGAGCCTATGAGACATTTGGCGCAAACCGTGCACCTATCTTGCACCGACACAAACACTATCTCCAAACAGACCAAAACAAGACTCCACATGACCCATGTCACCAAGTAGTTCCATCTAGAGCGTACAAAATGATTTTTGAGCCTCTAGTACGCTCGGTGCAAACCATGCACCTATCTTGTGTCAAGATTACCACTATCTCCAAATGGAATGAACCGAGCTTCCACTTGTGCCACATCACCTAGGAGTCCCATCGGGTGTGTCCAAAATGATTTATGAGCCTATGAAATGTTTGACGCATACCATGCACCAATCTTGCACAAACACTAACACTGTCTCCAGACAGACTGAAACGAGATTCCACACGACCCACGTCACCTAGGAATACCACCGGGTGTGTCCAAAATGATTTCTGAGCCACTGGTATGTTTGGCGCAAACCGTGCACCTATCTTGCGTCAAGATTACCACTATGTCCAAATGGACTGAATCGAGCTTCCACTTAAGCCTCGTCACCTAGGAGTTCCACCGGGTGTGTCCAAAATGATTTCTGAGCCAAGGGTATGTTTGGCACTAACCGTGCACCTATCTTGCGTCAAGATTACCACTACCTCCAAACGGACTGAATCGAGCTTCTACTTGAGCCTTGTCACCTAGGAGTACCACCGAGTGTGTCCAAAACGATTTCTGAGCCAATGGTATATTTGGCGCAAACTGGGCATGTATGTTGCATCGACACAAACACTATCTCCAAACGGACCAAAACGAGATTCCACCTAACCCACATCACCTAGTAGTTTGATGTGGTGCGTCCAAAATGATTTTCGAGCGTCTAGTGCGCTCGGTGCAAACAATGCTCCTATCTTGCATCAAGATTACCACTATCGTCAAATGGACTAAATTGAGCTTCCACTTGAACCTCATCAGCTAGGAGTACCATCGAGTGTGTCCAAAATTATTTTTGAGCCTATGAGATGTTTGGCGCAAACCGTGCACCTATATTGCACCGACGCTAACACTTCCTCCAGACAGACCGAAATGAGATTCCACATGACCCACATTACCTATGAGTTCCATCAGGTGCATCCAAAATGATTCCTAAACCTGTGGTATGTTCGGCGCAAACCGTGCACCAATCTTGTGTCAAGATTAGCACTATCTCCAAATGAACTGAATTGAGCTTCCACTAGAGCCTCGTTACCTAGAAGTGCCACCGAGTGCGTCCAAAATGTTTTTCGAGCCAATGGTATGTTTGGCGCAAACCGTGCACCTATCTTGCTCTGACACAAACACTGTCTCCGAACAGACGGAAACAAGACTCCACATGACCCACATCACCAAGTAGTTCCATCTGGAGCATACAAAATGATTTTTGAGCCTCTAGTACACTCGGCGCAAACCATGCACCTATCTTCCATCAAGATTACCACTGTCTCCAAATGGACTGAACCGAGCTTCCACTTGTGCCACATCACCTAGGAGTACCATCGGGTGTATCCAAAATGATTTATGAGCCTATGAGATATTTGGCGCATACCATGCACCAATCTTGTACCGACACTAATAGTCTCCAGACGGACTGAAACGAGATTCCACACGACCCACGTCACCTAGGAGTTCCATTGGGTTCACCCAAAATGATTTCTGAGCCTATGGTATGTTTGGCGCAACCGTGCACCTATCTTACGTCAAGATTACCACTATCTCCAAATGGACTAAATCGAGCTTCCACTTGAGCCTCGTAACCTAGGAGTACCACCGAGTGCGTCCAAAACGATTTATGAGCCAATGGTATGTTTGGCGCAAACCATGCACCTACCTTGCACTGACACAAACAATGTCTCCAAACGGACTCAAACCAAGTTTCCACATGACCCACGTCACCTAGTAGTTCCATCCGGTGCGTCCAAAATGATTTTCGAGCCTCTAGTACGCTCGGTTTAAACCGTGCACGTATCTTGTGTCAAGATTACCATTGTCTCTAAATGGACTGAATCGAGCTTCCACCTTATCAGCTAGGAGTACCATCGGGTGTGTCCAAAATGATTTCTGAGCCTATGAGATGTTTGGCGTAAACCGTGCACCTATCTTGCACCGACGCAGACACTGCCTCCAGACGGACCGAAATGAGATTCCACATGACCCACGTTACCTAGGAGTTCCATCGGGTGCGTCCAAAATGATTTCTGAGCCTGTGGTATGTTTGGCGCAAACCGTGCACCTACCTTGTGTCAAGATTAGCACTATCTCCAAATGAACTGAATTGAGCTTCCACTTGAGCCTTGTTACCTAGAACTACCACCAGGTGCGTCCAAAATGATTTCTAAGCCAATGGTATGTTTGGCGCAAACCGTGCACCTATCCTGCACGTCACCTAATAGTTCCATCCGGTGCGTACAAAATGATTTTCGAGCCTCTAGTATGCTCGGTGCAAACCATGCACCTATCTTGCGTCAAGATTACCACTATTTCCAAAGGATTGAACTGAGCTTCCACTTGAGCCTCGTCACCTTGGACTACCATCAGGTGTGTCCAAAACGATTTCTGAGCCTATGAGATGTTTGCGCAAACCGTGCACCTATCTTGCACCGACACCTACATTGTCTCCAAACGGACAGAAACGAGAATCCACATGACCCACATCATCTAGGAATTCCATCAGGTGCGTCAAAAATGATTTCTAAGCCTGTGGAATGTTCATCGCAAACCGTGCTCCTATCTTGCGTCAAGATTATCACTATCTCCAAATGAACTGAATCGAGCTTTCACTTGAGCCTCGTCACCTAGGAGTGCTACCAGGTGTGTCCAAAACGATTTCTAAGCCAATGGTATGTTTGGCGCAAACCGTGCACCTATCTTGCGTCAAGATTATCACTATCTTCAAACGAACTAAATCGTGCTTCCACTTGAGCCTCTCACCTAGGACCACCACCTGGTGTGTCCGAAACGATTTCTGAGCATGTGGTATGTTTGGCACAAATCGTTCAATTGTCTTGCACCGATACTAACACTGTCTCAAAATGGACCAAAAGGAGATTCCACATGACCCACGTCACCTAAGAGTTCCATCGGGTGCGTCCAAAATGATTTCTAAGCTTGTGGTACGTGCAGCGCAAACCGTGCACCTGTCTTGTGCTAAGATTAGCACCATCTCTAAATGAACTGAATCAAGCTTCTACTTGAGCCTGTCACCATACCATTAGGTTCGCCCAAAACAATTTCTGACCCTATGGTATGTTTGGCGCAATCCGTGCACCTATCTTGCGTTAAGATTACCACTATCTCCAAATGGACTGAATCGAGCTTCCACTTGAGCCTCGTTACCTTGAAGTACCAACGAGTGCGTCCAAAATGATTTATTAGCCAATGGTATGTTTGGCGCAAACCGTGCACCTACCTTGCACCGACACAAACAATGTCTCCAAACGGACTCAAACCAAGATTCCACATGACCCACGTCACCTAGTAGTTCCATCTGGTGCGTCCAAAATGATTTTCGAGCCTCTAGTACGCTCGGTGCAAACCGTGCATGTATCTTGTGTAAAGATTACCACTGTCTCTAAATGGACTGAATCGAGCTTCCACCTTATCAGCTAGGAGTACCATTGGGTGTGTCCAAAACGATTTCTGAGCCTATGAGATGTTTGGCGCAAACCGTGCACCTATCTTGCACCGACGCAGACACTGCCTCCAGACAGACCGAAATGAGATTCCACATGACCCACGTTACCTAGGAGTTCCATCGGGTGCGTCCAAAATGATTTCTGAGCCTGTGGTATGTTTGGCGCAAACCGTGCACCTACCTTGTTTCAAGATTAGCACTATCTCCAAATGAACTGAATTGAGCTTCCACTTGAGCCTTGTTACCTAGAACTACCACCGGGTGCGTCCAAAATGATTTCTGAGCCAATGGTATGTTTGGCGCAAACTGTGCACCTATCCTGCACTGACATAAACAGTCTAAAAATGGACCGAATCAAGATTCCACATGCCCCACGTCACCTAGTAGTTCCATCCGTGCATACAAAATGATTTTCGAGCCTCTAGTATGCTCAGTGCAAACCATGCACCTATCTTGCGTCAAGATTATCACTATCTCCAAATGAACTGAATCGAGCTTTCACTTGAGCCTCGTCACCTAGGAGTGCCACCAGGTGTGTCCAAAACGATTTCTAAGCCAATGGTATGTTTGGCGCAAACCGTGCACCTATCTTGCGTCAAGATTATCACTATCTTCAAACGAACTAAATCACGCTTCCACTTGAGCCTCTCACCTAGGAGCACCACCTGGTGTGTCCGAAACAATTTATGAGCCTATGGTATGTTTGGCGCAAATCGTTCAATTGTCTTGCACTTATACTAACACTGTCTCAAAATGGACCAAAAGGAGATTCCACATGACCCACGTCACCTAGGAGTTCCATCGGGTGCATCCAAAATGATTTCTAAGCTTGTGGTACATTCAGCGCAAGCCGTGCACCTGTCTTGTGCTATGATTAGCACCATCTCTAAATGAACTAAATCAAGCTTCTACTTGAGCCTGTACCATACCATTGGGTTCGCCCAAAACAATTTCTGACCCTATGGTATGTTTGGCGCAATCCGTGCACCTATCTTGCGTTAAGATTACCACTATCTCCAAATGGACTGAATCGAGCTTCCACTTGAGACTTGTAACCTAAGAGTACCACCAAGTGCGTCCAAACTGATTTCTGAGCCAATGGTATGTTTGTCACAAACCATGCACCTCTCTTCCATCGACACAAACACTATATCTAAACGGATCGAAACGAGATTCCTCCTGACCCACATCACCTAGTAGTTCCATCCTGTGCGTCCAAAATGATTTTTGAGCCTCTAGTGCGCTCGATGCAAACCGTGCACCTATCTTGCGTCAAGATTACCACTATGTCCAAACGGACTGAACTAGGCTTCCACTTGAGCCTAGTCACCTAGGAGTACCATCGGTTGTGTCCAAAATGATTTCGGAGCCTATGAGATGTTTGGCGCAAATCATGCACCTATCTTGCACTGACACTTACAATGTCTCCAGATGGACCAAAATGAGATTCCACATGACCCACGTCACCAATGGGTTCCATCGTGTGCGTCAAAAACGATTTCTGAGCCTATGGTACGTTCGGCGCAAACCGTGCACCTGTCTTGCGTCAAGATTAGCACTATCTCCAAATGAACTGAATCGAGCTTTCACTTGAGCCTCGTCATGTAGGAGTACCACCAGGTGTGCCCAAAACGATTTCTCAACCTATGGTATGTTTGGAGCAAATCGTTCAATTATCTTGCGCCGACACTAACACTGTCTCAAAACTGACCGAAGGGAGATTCCACATGACCCATGTCACCTAGCTTTTCCATCGGGTGCGTCAAAAATGATTTCTGAGCCTGTGGTACGTTCGGCGCAAACTGTGCACCTATCTTGCGTCAATATTAGCACTGTCTCCAAATGAACTGAATCGAGCTTCCACTTGAGCCTCGTTACCTTGAAGTACCACCGAGTGCGTCCAAAACGATTTATGAGCCAATGGTATGTTTGGCGCAAACCGTGCACCTACCTTGTACCGACACAAACAAGATCTCCAAACGGACTCAAACCAAGATTCCACATGACCCACGTCACCTAGTAGTTCCATCCGGTGCGTCCAAAATGATTTTAGAACCTCTAGTACGCTCGGTGCAAACCGTGCACGTATCTTGTGTCAAGATACCACTGTCTCTAAATGGACTGAATCGAGCTTCCACCTTATCAGCTAGGAGTACCATCGGGTGTGTCCAAAACGATTTCTGAGCCTATGAGATGTTTGGCGTAAACCGTGCACCTATCTTGCACCGACGCGGTCACTGCCTCTGGACGGACCGAAATGAGATTCTACATGACCCACGTTACCTAGGAGTTCCATCGGGTGCGTCCAAAATGATTTCTGAGCCTGTGGTATGTTTGGCGCAAAATGTGCACCTACCTTGTGTCAAGATTAGCACTATCTCCAAATGAACTGAATTGAGCTTCCACTTGAGCCTTGTTACCTAGAACTACCACCAGGTGCGTCCAAAATGATTTCTAAGCCAATGGTATGTTTGGCGCAAATCGTGCACCTATCCTGCACCGACATAAACAGTCTAAAAACGGACCAAATCAAGATTCCACATGACCCACATCACCTAGTAGTTCCATCCAGTGCATACAAAATGATTTTTGAGCCTCTAGTATGCTCGGTGCAAACCATGCACCTATCTTGCGTCAAGATTACCACTATTTCCAAAGGATTGAACTGAGCTTCCACTTGAGCCTCGTCACCTTGGACTACCATCAGGTGTGTCCAAAACAATTTCTGAGCCTATGAGATGTTTGCGCAAACCGTGCACCTATCTTGCACCGACACCTACATCGTCTCCAAATGGACCGAAACGAGAATCCACATGACCCACATCACCTAGGAATTCCATCAGGTGCGTCAAAAAGTGATTTCTAAGCCTGTGGAATGTTCATCGCAAACCGTGCTCCTATCTTGCGTCAAGATTGTCACTATCTCCAAATGAACTGAATCGAGCTTTCACTTGAGCCTCGTCACCTAGGAGTGCCACCAAGTGTGTCCAAAACGATTTCTAAGCCGTATGTTTGGCGCAAACCGTGCACCTATCTTGCGTCAAGATTATCACTATCTTCAAACGAACTAAATCGTGCTTCCACTTGAGCCTCTCACCTATGAGCACCACTTGGTGTGTCCGAAACGATTTCTGAGCCTGTGGTATGTTTGGCACAAATCGTTCAATTGTCTTGCACCGATACTAACACTGTCTCAAAATGGACCAAAAGGAGATTCTACATGACCCACGTCACCTAGGAGTTCCATCGGGTGCGTCCAAAATGATTTCTAAGCTTGTGGTACGTTCAGCGCAAACCATGCACCTGTCTTGTGCTAAGATTAGAACCATCTCTAAATGAACTGAATCAAGCTTCTACTTGAGCCTGTCACCATACCATTGGGTTCGCTCAAAACAATTTCTGACCCTATGGTATGTTTGGCGCAATCCGTGCACCTATCTTGCGTTAAGATTACCACTATCTCCAAATGGACTGAATCGAGCTTCCACTTGAGCCTTGTAACCTAAGAGTACCACCGAGTGCGTCCAAAATGATTTCTGAGCCAATGGTATGTTTGTCACAAACCATGCACCTCTCTTCCATCGACACAAACACTATATCTAAACGGATCGAAACGAGATTCCTCCTGACCCACATCACCTAGTAGTTCAAAACGATTTTTGAGCCTCTAGTGCGCTCGATGCAAACCGTGCACCTATCTTGCGTCAAGATTACCACTATGTCCAAACGGACTGAACTGGGGTTCCACTTGAGCCTAGTCACCTAGGAGTACCATCGGTTGTGTCCAAAACGATTTCGGAGACTATGAGATGTTTGGCGCAAATCGTGCACCTATCTTGCACTGACACTTACACTGTCTCCAGATGGACCAAAATGAGATTCCACATGACCCACGTCACCAAGGGGTTCCATCGTGTGTGTCAAAAATGATTTCTGAGCCTGTGGTACGTTCGGCGCAAACCGTGCACCTGTCTTGCGTCAAGATTAGCACTATCTCTAAATGAACTGAATCGAGCTTTCACTTGAGCCTCGTCATGTAGGAGTACCACCAGGTGTGCCCAAAATGATTTCTCACCCTATGGTATGTTTGGAGCAAATCGTTCAATTATCTTGCACCGTAACACTGTCTCAAAACTGACCGAAAGGAGATTCCACATGACCCACGTCTCCTAGCTTTTCCATCGGGTGTGTCCAAAACGATTTCTGAGCCTGTGGTACGTTTGGCGCAAACTGTGCACCTATCTTGCGTCAAGATTAGCACTGTCTCCAAATGAACTGAATCGAGCTTCCACTTGAGCCTCGTTACCTTGAAGTACCACCGGGTGCATCCAAAACGATTTCTGATCCAATGGAAAGTTTTTGCAAACTGTGCACCTATCTTGCGCCGACACTAACACTATCTCCAAACAGATTGAAACAAGATTCCACATGACCCATGTCACCTAGTAGTTCCATCCGGTGCGTACAAAATGATTTTTGACCCTCTAGTACGCTCGGTGCAAACCGTGCACCTGTCTTGCATCAAGATTAGCACTATCTCGAAATGGATTAAATTGAGCTTCCACTTGAGCCTCGTCACCTAGCAGTACCATCGGGTGTGTGCAAAATAATTTCTGAGCCTATGGTACATTTGGCAAAAACCCTGCACCCATCTTGGACCAACACTAACACTGTCCCCAAACGGACCAAAAGGAGATTCCACATGAACCAAGTCACCTAGTAGTTCCATCTGGTCATGCAAAATGATTTTCAAGCATCTAGTACACTCGGTGCAAACCATACACCTATCTTGCGTCAAGATTACCACTATCTCAAAACGGATTGAACCAAGCTTCCACCTGAGCCTCGTCACCTAGGAGTACCATCGGGTGTGTCCAAATCAATTTATGAGCCTATGAAATGTTTGGCACAAACCGTGCACCCATCTTGAACCAAAACTTATACTGTGTCCAGACAGACCGAAACAAGATTCCACATGACCCACGTCACCTAGGAGTACTATCGGGTGTGTCAAAAACGATTTCTGAGCCTGTGGTACGTTCGGCGCAAACCATGCACCTATCTTGCGTCAAGATTAGCACTATCTCCAAATGAACTGAATCGAGCTTACACTTGAGGCTCGTCACCTAGGAGTACCACTGGGTGTGTCCAAAATGATTTATGACCTATGGTATGTTTGGCGCAAATCGTTCAATTATCTTGCACCGACACTAACGTAGTCTGAAAACGATCCGAAAGGAGATTCCATAAGACCCACGTCACCTAGGAGTTCCATCGGGTGCGTCCAAAGGATTTCTGAGCTTGTGGTACGTTTGGCGTATACCGTGCACCTATCTTGCGCCAAGATTAGCAATATCTCCAAATGAACTGAATCGAGCTTCCACTTGAGCCTCTCACCTAACAGTACCGTTGGGTTCACCCAAAACAATTTTTGAGCCTATGGTATGTTTGGCACAAACCGTGCACCTATATTGCGTCAAGATTACCACTATCTCCAAACAGACTGAATTGAGTTTCCACTTGAGCCTCGTCACCTAGGAGTACCACTGGGTGCGTCCAAAATGATTTTTAAGCCTATATATATTTGGCGCAAACCGTGCACCTATCTTGCGTCAAGATTACCACTATCTCCAAACGGACTGAATTGAGCCTCCACTTGAGCCTCGTAACCAAGGAGTACCACCGAGTGCATCCAAAATGATTTTTGAGCCAATGGAATGTTTGGCGCAAACCGTGCACCTATCTTGCACCGACACAAACACTATCTCAAAACAGACCGAAACGAGACTCCACCTGACCCACGTCACCGAGGAGTTCCATCGGTTGGGTCCAAAACGATTTCTACGCGTGTGGCAAGTTCAGCGCAAACCGTGCACCTATCTTGCGTCAAGATTAGCAGTATCTCCAAACAAACTGAATCGAGCTTCCACTTGAGTCTCGTCACCAAGGAGTACCACTTGGTGCGTCCAAAATGATTTCTGAGCCAATGGTATGTTTGGCGTAAACCGTGCACCTATCTTGCACAGACTCTAACACTATCTCCAAACGGACCAAAATGAGATTTCACATGACCCACATCAACGAGTAGTTCCATCTGGTCCGTCCAAAATTATTTTCAAGCCTCTAGTATGCTCGGTGCAAATCGTGCACCTATCTTGCGTCAAGATTACCACTGTCTCCAAATGGACAGAACCAAGCTTCCATTGGAGCCTCGTCACCTAGGAGTAGCATCAGGTGTGTCCAAAATAATTTCTGAGCCTATGAGATGTTTGGCGCAAACGTGCACCTATCTTGCACCAACACTTACACTTTCTCTGGACAGACCAAAACGAGATTCCACATGACCCTCGTCACCTAGGAGTTCCATTGGGTGTGTCATAAACGATTTCTGTGCTTGTGGTACATTCGGTGCAAACCGTGCACCTATCTTGCATCAAGATTAGCACTATCTACAAACGAACTGAATCGAGCTTCCATTTGAGCCTCGTCACCTAGGTGTACCACTGGGTCTGTCCAAAATGATTTCTGAGCCTATGATATGTTTGGTGCAAATCGCTCAATTATCTTGCACCGAGACTAACACTATCTCAAAAAGGACCAAAAGGAAATTCCACATGACCCACGTCACCTAGGAGTTCCATCGGGTGCATCCAAAACAATTAGCACTATCTCCAAACCATGCAACTATCTTGCGTCAACATTAGCACTATCTCCAAATGGACTGAATCAAGCTTCCACTTGAGCCTCATCACCTAGGGTACCATCAAGTTCACCCAAAATTATTTCTGAGCCTACGGTATGTTTGGCGCAAACCATGCACCTATCTTGCGTCAAGATTACCACTATCTCCAAACGGATTGAATCGAGCTTCCTCTTGAGCATCATCACCAATGAGTACCACCGGGTGCATCCAAAAGGGTTTCTGAGCCAATGGTATGTTTGGTGCAAACCGTGCACCTATCTTGCACCGACACAAACACTGTCTCCAAACAGAACGAAACAAGATTCCACATGACCCACATCACCTAGTAGTTCCATCCGGTGCATCCAATATATGATTTTCGAGCCTCTAGTACCCTTGGTGCAAACCGTGCACCTATCTTGCGTCAAGATTACCACTATCTCCAAACGGATTGAATCGAGCTTCCACTTAAGCCTCGTCACCTAGGAGTACCATCGGGTGTGTCCAAAATGATTTCAGAACCTATGAGATGTTTGGTGCAAACCATGCACCTATCTTGCACTAACACTTACACTGTCTCCAGACAGATCAAAACAAGATTCCATAAGACCCACATCACCTAGGAGTTCCATCGGGTGCGTCAAAAATGATTTCTGAGCCTGTGGTACGTTCGGTGCAAACCATGCACCTATCTTGCGTCAAGGTTAGCTCTATCTCTAAACGAACTGAATCGAGCTTCCACTTGAGCCTTGTCACCTAGGAGTACCACCGGGTGTGCCCAAAACGATTTCTGAGCCTATAGAATGTTTGGCGCAAATCGTGCAATTATCTTGCACCGATGCTAACACTATCTCAAAACGGACCGAAAGGAGATTCCACATGACCCACATCACCTAGAAGTTCCATCGAGTGCGTCCAAAATGATTTCTGAGCTTGTGGTATGTTCAGGGAAAACTGTGCACCTATCACGCGCCAAGATTAGCACTATCTCCAAATGAACTGAATTGAGCTTTGATATGACGCATATGTAGCATGATCAGGAATTAGTGCACATGATATGATGTTGTACTGCCATGAGCAAAAGCGTCCCATAATTTCGTATTTCCTCCTGATTCGTTCGATCATGCCAACACAAAAAGAAAGATTAGCGGAAAACCAAACAAAAATCTAAATTTGTGCTCGCATCAGTAGTAGGCTACTTCTAGCCTCCTAGGTACCACTACAAAACCAATGGCACAACTGCATGGCGCGCACATACAGGGCCACTAATCCCATCGCAGCACCATAGTTAGTCAGACATGGTAACACCACCACTAATCAAGACACCAAAAACCAAGGAACAACACCAAAAGTGAGGAAAAGAACAACCAACAAACACCAATCAAGAAACTATGCGCTCAAACAAGTTACGTCCCACTAACTATAAGCATATCCCTTTTAATCATGCATATGTGTGCATTGGTTAAAAGATGAGGGAATCATGATGCTAATGTAATACCAATGCGACATGTTGCAATGCTTAAGAATGACTATAGTCGTGATGCATGATTCTTGATATGACATGTCGATGAAAGTGCAACAAAACACATTGGTTCTTAGTTTAAAAAAATCATGATGCGGAATGTGCTACCTTTAACATGATCATATTAAATCTTAGTTGAACAAACATGCTAATATTATCAAGTGAGCTATTACGATAAGCATCAAAAGGGGTCCAAAAGGTTTTGGCATAGCTTCACAAACAAGCACATGGACTCATAGGTAAAAGTTAGTATTTTTGCAAAAACTCAACGGTGTTAAATTAGCATCTGGAAAAAACTTAACTTTGACTAACTAATTAAACAAAAGCTCAAGGCATACATAGGTACATATTTGTAGCAAAAGCATCCAAGGGTTAGCAACCACACGCTTAGCTCAAATCTTAAAGCAAGGAGGTCTACTTAAATACAACTACGAGCTCAGCACAACGATAAGGCTAGATAACAACTCATATGCTTACCGAGGACAAAAAGTTAGACAAACTATGGTACCACCTAGAGAGCAAAGCAACCACACATATAAAAAATTCATGTGAAGATAACTTGAAAGGAAGAAACCTAAAATTACAGTTAAAAGAATGCATGTGTAGGCTACTAGCAAAATTACAAGCTTTACTTTCAAAAGATTGTATTTTTTGTTAACTATTAACTTGTCATCTATTTTATACAAGACAAAACTAATCACACACTATCTTCAAACATAGCTATTCAAGTAGCATGAAACAAGGCATTTTGCTTAGCTTCACACAAGAAAGGTAGTAACATCACATCGATCATTAGTTGCAACAAGTTATTACTAGAACAGAGGAGAGGAAGGAAGGCATGTCAATCATGATGCATGCTCGTCCTATTCGTCCTCACAAAATTACCATTCAAGTAAGAGCAATCATGTTCTATTTCGGTGGCATAACACGTACTCTCTCGATATATATAGCTAGTCGTCAGCTACATTCAATTTACACATTCATGGTCAGTGTACCTACAGAAGAATTTATTTCAGCCCAACCCAAACATACATCACCACTTGATATAGAAGTGGCGGCCATGCGATTAACGCTGCATACGTGGCTAGCACGTATTCACTTCCCGTACCTTTGCTTTACGGGACATGCACGGGTAAACACACCCCGGCTGTGCGACCATGACCATTATTGCATGGTAGATGCTTACAGTCTGTATGTTGCCATACAAAATGTCCTCAAGTAGGCCACTTCTTGAGGGAAGCGTCTGGATTCACATCACCGGCAAGAGGGCTACATCTCCACATCATGCAGCCGATGTCACTTACCTTCTTACCTTAGCGTAGGGGTATATTGATCCATACATTACCATTCAAGAGAATGTCATCCATACAATAGCACGTCATATGAACGATGAAACAAAAACTGCAATAAGTAAATCCCCCATAGTTAGTATCAGTTTTGATAACCTAGTTTGAAACAAGTTACGTAGAATCTCGTTCTTGTCCATTTGGAGACAGTGTTAGTGTCGGTGCAAGATATTGGCATGGTTTGCGCCAAACATACCATAGGCTCATAAATCATTTTGGACACACCCGATGGTACTCCAAGGTGACGTGGCTCAAGTGGAAGCTTGATTTAGTCCGTTTGGAGATAGTGCTAATCTTGACGCAAGATAGGTGCACGGTTTGGACCAAACGTACCACAGGCTCAGAAATCGTTTTGGACGCGTGGGATGGAATTCCTAGGTGACATGAGTCATGTGGATTCTCATTTTGGTCTGTTTGGAGATACTGTTAGTGTCGTTGCAAGATTGGTGCACGGTTTTCGCCAAACATACTACAGACTCAGAAATCGTTTTGGACGCACCCGATGGAACTCCTGGTGATGAGGCTCAAGTGCAAGCTCGATTCAGTCCGTTGGGAGATAGTGCTAATCTTGACGCAAGATAGGTGCATGGTTTGTACCGAACGTACCAGAGGCTCAGAAATCATTTTAAACGCACCGGGTGGAACTCCTTGGTGACATGGGTCAGGTGGAATCTTGTTTCGGTCCGTTTGGAGACAGTGTTAGTGTCGGCGCAAGATAGGTCCACGGTTTGCGCCATACATACTATAGGCTCAGAAATCATTTTGGACGCACCCGATGGTTCTCCTAGGTGACGAGGCTCAAGTGGAAGCTTGATTCAGTCCGTTTGTAGATAGTGGTAATCTTGACACAAGATAGGTGCACGGTTTGCGCCAAACGTACCACAGGCTCATAAATTGTTTTGGACACACCCAATGGAACTCCTTGGTGACGTGGGTCATGTGGAGTCTCATTTAGGTCTGTATGGAGACAGTGTTAGTGTCGGTGCAAGATATTGGCACGGGTTGCGCCAAACGTACCATAGGCTCAGAAATCATTTTGGACACACCCGATGGTACTGCTAGGTGATGAGGCTCAAGTGGATTCTTGATTCAGTCTGTTTGGTGATATTGCTAATCTTGACAAAAGATAGGTGGACAGTTTAAGCCGAATGTACCAGAGGCTCGAAAATCATTTTGGACGCACCAAATGGAACTCGTAGGTGATGTGGGTCATGTGGAATCTCGTTTCGTTCCGTTTGGAGACAGTGTTAGTGTCGGTGCAAGATAAGTGCACGGTTTGGGCTGAACATACCATAGGCTTTGAAAATCGTTTTGGACACACATGATGGAACTCCTAGGTGATGTGTGTCATGTGGAATCTCGTTTCGGTCCGTTTGGAGACAATGTTAGTGTCGGTGCAAGATAGGTGCAAGGTTTGTGCCAAACGCATCAGAGGCTCAGAAATCATTTTGGACGCACCCGATGGTACTGCTAAGTGATGAGGCTCAAGTGGAATCTTGATTCACTCCATTTGGGGATAGGGCTAATCTTGACGCAAGATAGGTGCACTATTTGGGCCAAACGTACTAAAGGTTCAAAAATCAGTTTGGACGCACCGGATGGTACTGCTAAGTGATGAGGCTTAAGTGGAATCTTGATTCACTCTATTTGGAGACAGTGCTAATCTTGACGCAAGACAGGTGACTATTTGGGCTGAACGTACCAGAGGCTCGGAAATCATTTTGGACGCACCGGATGGAACTCCTAGGTGACGTGAGTCATGTGGAATCTCACTTCGGTCTGTTTGGAGACAGTGTTAGTGTCGGTGCAAGATATTGGTACAGTTTGCGCCAAACTTACCAAATGAAACTATTAGGTGACGTGGATCATGTGGAATCTCATTTTGGTCCGTTTGCATACAGTATTAGTGTCGGTGCAAGATAGGTGCCAAATGTACCATAGGCTTAGAAATCATTTTGGACGCACCCGATGGTACTCCTAGGTGATGAGGCACAAGTGGAAGCTTAATTTGGTCCGTTTGGAGATAGTACTAATCTTGACACAAGATAGGTGCACAGTTTGCATCAAACGTACCAAAGGCTCATAAATTGTTTTGGACACACCCAATGGAACTCCTAGGTGACGTGGGTCATGTGAAATCTCGTTTCGATCTATTTGGAGACAGTGTTAGTGTTAGTGCAAGACAGATGTAGGGTTTGCGCCAAACGTACCACAGGCTCAGAAATTGTTTCGGACGCACTCGATAGAACTCCTAGGTGACATGGGTCATGTTGACCTCATTTCGGTTTGTTTGGAGACAGTGTTACTATTGGTGCAAGATAGATGTAGGGTTTGTGCCAAATGTACCACAGGCTTAGAAATCGTTTTAGATGCACCCGATGGAACTCCTAGGTGATGTGGGTCATGTGGAATCTCATTCCAGTCCGTTTGGAGACAGTGTTAGTCTTGGTGCAAGATAGGTGCATGGTTTGCGCCAAAGGTACCATAGGCTCAGAAAATTGGTTTGGACACATCCAATGGTACTCCGAGGTTAGGAGGTTCAATTGGAAGCTCAATTTAGCCCGTTTGGAGATAGTGCTAGTTTCAACACAAGATAGGTGTATGGTTTGGGCCGAATGTACCATAGGCTCAAAAATCGTTTTGGACGCATGGGATGGAATTCCTAGGTGGCATGAGTCATGTGGAATCTCGTTTCGGTCCATTTAGAGATAGTGTTCGTTTCAGTGCAAGATTGGTGCACGGTTTGCGCCAAACATACTACTGGCTCAGAAATTGTTTTGGACGCACCTGATGGAACTCCTAGGTGACGAGGCTCAAGTGCAAGCTCGATTCGGTCCGTTTGGGGATAGTGCTAATCTTGACGCAAGATAGGTGCACGGTTTGTGCCGAACATACCACAGGCACAGAAATCATTTTGGACGAACCCTTTGGAACTCCTAGGTGATGTGGGTCATGTGGAATCTCGTTTCAGTCTGTTTAGAGACAGTGTTAATTTCGATGCAAGATAGGTGCACAGTTTGCGCAAAACGTACCATAGGCTCAGAAATTGTTTTGGATGCATCCGGTAGTACGCAAAGTTGAGGAGGCTCAAGTGGAGGCTCGCTTTAGTCCGTGTAGAGATAGTGCTAATCTTGACGCAAGATAGTTGGATGGTTTGCGTCGAACATACCACAGGCTCAGAAATCGTTTCACACGCACGCGATGGAACTCCTAGGTGACGTGGGCCATGTGAAATCTTGTTTCGTACTGTTTGGAGACAATGTTAGTGTCAGTGCAAGGTGGGTGCACGGTTTGCACCAAATGTTCCATAGGCTCAGAAATCATTTTGGACACACTCGATGGCACTGCTAAATTGCGAGGCTCAAGTGGAAGCTCATTTTAGTCCATATGGAGATAATGCTAATCTAGACGCAAGGTAGGTGCACGGTTTGGGCCAAACGTACCATGGCCTCAGAAACCATTTTGGACGCACCAGATGGAACTCCTAGGTGACGTGGGTTATGTGGAATCTTGTTTTAGTACGTTTGGAGATAGTGTTAGTGTCAGTGCTAGATAGGTGAACGATTTACACCAAACATACCATAAGCTCATAAAATCTTTTTGGATGCACCCGATGGAACTCCAAGGTGACGTGGGTCATGTTGACCTCGTTTCGGTCCGTTTGTAGATAGTATTAGTGTCGGTGCAAGATAGATGTAGGGTTTGTGCCAAACGTACCACAGGCTCAGAAATCATTTTGGACGCAACCGATGGAACTCCTAGGTGATGTGGGTCATGTGGAATCTTGTTTTGGTCCATTCAGAGACAGTGTTAGTGTCGGTGCAAGAAAGGTGAACGGTTTGCACCAAAGGTACCATAGGCTCATAAAATTGTTTTGGACACACCCGATAGTACTCCGATGTTAGGAGGCTCAAGTGGAAGCTCAATTTAGTCCATTTAGAGATAGTGTTAATCTTAACGCATGATAGGTGCACGGTTTGGGCCAAACGTACCACAGGCTCGAAAATCATTTTGGACACACGGGATGGAATTCGTAGGTGACATGAGTCATGTGGAATCTCGTTTCGGTCTGTTTAGGGATAGTGTTAGTGTCGGTGCAAGATTGGTGCACGATTTGCGCCAAACATACTACAAGCTCAGAAATCGTTTTGGACACACCCAATGGAACTCCTTGGTGACGAGGCTCAAGTGCAAACTCGATTCAGTCCGTTTGGAGATAGTGCTAATCTTGACGCAAGATAGGTGTACGGTTTGCGCCGAATATACCACAGGCTCAGAAATCATTTTGGACGAACCCATTGGAACTCCTAGGTGACGTCGGTCACGTGGAATCTTGTTTCGGTCCGTTTAGAGATAGTGTTAATTTCGGTGCAAGATAGGTGCACGGTTTGTGCCAAACGTACCATAGGCTCAGAAATCGTTTTAGATGCACTCGATGGTACACAAAGGTGAGGAGGCTCAAGTGGAAGCTAAATTTAGTCTGTTTAGAGATAGTACTAATCTTGACTCAATATAATTGGACGGTTTGCGTCGAACGTACCACAGGCTCAAAAATCATTTTGGATGCACCCGATAGAACTCCTAGGTGACGTGGGTCATGTGAAATCTTGTTTTGGTCTGTTTGGAGACAATGTTAGTGTCAGTGCAAGTTGGGGGCACGGTTTGCACCAAATGAACCATAGGCACAGAAATCATTTTGGACACACCCGATGACACTCCTAAATTGCGAAGCTCAAGTGGAAGCTCATTTCAGTCCATATGGAGATAGTGCTAATCTAGACCCAAGATAGGTGCACGGTTTGGGCCAAACGTACCATGGCCTCGGAAACCATTTTGGACGCACTGGATGAAACTTCTAGGTGACGTGGGTTATGTGGAATCTCATTTCAATACGTTTGGAGACAGTGTTAGTGTCGGTGCAAGACAGGTGAACGATTTACGCCAAACGTACCATAAGCTCATATATCGTTTTGGACGCACCCAATGGAACTACTAGGTGACGTGGGTCAAGTGGAATCTGATTTCGGTCTGTGTGGAGATAGTGTTAGTGCCGGTGCAAGATAGGTGCAGGTTTGCACCAAACGTACCATAGGCTCAAAAAACATTTTGGACGCACCCGATGGCACTCCTAGGTTGCAAGGCTCAAGTGCAAGCTCATTTTAGTCCATTTCGAGATAGTGCTAATCTTGACGCAAGAAAGGTGCACGGTTTGCGCCGAACGAACAAAAGGTCTGAAATCGTTTTGAATGCACTGGATGGAACGCCTAGCTGACATGGGTCATTTGGAATCTCGTTTCGGTCCATTTGGAGACAGTATTAGTGTCGGCCCAAGATAGGCACACGGTTTGTGCTAAACGCACCATAGACTCAGAAATCATTTTGGATGCACCCGATGGTACTCCTCGGTGATGAGGCTCAAGTGGAGCTTGATTGAGTTTGTTTAGAGATAGTGCTAATCCTGATGCAAGATAGGTGCATGGTTTGGGCCAAACATACCAGAGGCTCAGAAATGTTTTTGGATGCACCGGATGGAACTCCTAGGTGACATGGGTCATGTGGAATCTCCTTTCAGTCTGTTTGGAGACAGTGTTAGTGTCGGTGCATGATAGGTGCATGGTTTAGGCTGAACATAGCATAGGCTTAGAAAATCGTTTTAGACACACATCATGGAACCCCTAGGTGATGAGGCTCAAGTGGAATCTTGATTCAGTCCGTTTGGAGATAGTGCTAATCTTGACATAAGATAGGTGCACGGTTTGCGCCAAACATACCCCAGGATCAGAAATTGTTTTGGACACACCCAATAGAACTCCTTGGTGACGTGGGTCATGTGGAATCTTATTTCGGTCCGTTAGAGACTGTATTAGTGTCAGTGCAAGATAGGTGCAGGGTTTGTGCCAAACGTACCCAGGCTCAGAAATCGTTTTGGACGCACCCGATGGTACTGCTAAGTGATGAGGCTTATGTGGAATATTGATTCACTCCATTTGGAGACAGTGCTAATCTTAACGCAAGATAGATGCAATATTTGGGATGAACATACCAGAGGCTCGGAAATCATTTTGGACGCACCGGATGGAACTCCTAGATGACGTGAGTCATGTGAATCTCGCTTCGGTCTGTTTGGAGACAGTGTTAGTGTCAGTGCAAGATATTGGCACGGTTTGAGCCAAACATACCATAGGCTCAGAAATCATTTTGGACACGCCCGATGGTACTCCTAGGTAATGAGGCTCAAGTGGATGTTGATTTAGTCCATTTGGAGATATTGCTAATCTTGACGCAAGATAGGTGGATAGTTTGGGTTGAATGTACCAGAGGCTCGGAAATCATTTTGGACGCACCGGATGGAACTCCTAGGTGACGTGGGTCATGTGGAATCTCCTTTCTGTCCATTTGGAGACAGTGTTAGTGTCGGCGCAAGATAGGTGCACGGTTTGGGCTGAACATACCACAGGCTTTGAAAATCGTTCTGGACGCACATGATGGAACTCCTAGGTGACGTGTATCATGTAGAACCTCATTTCGGTCTGTTTGGAGACAGTGTTAGTGTCGGTGCAAGATAGGTGCAGGGTTTGCGCCTAACGTACCACAGGCTCAGAAATCATTTTGGACACACTCGACAGTACTGCTAAGTGATGAGGCTCGAGTGGAGATAGTGGTAATCATGACGCAACATAGGTGCACTATTTGGGCCAAACGTACTAGAGGCTCGAAATCATTTTGGACACACCGGATGGAACTCCTAGGTGACGTGAGTCATGTGGAATTTCGTTTCGGTCTGTTTGGAGATAGTGTTAGTGTCGGAGCAAGATGTTGGCACGGTTTGCGCCAAACGTTCCAAATGAAACTACTAGGTGACGTGGATCATGTGGAATCTCATTTTGGTCTGTTTGGAGACAGTGTTAGTGTCGGTGCAAGATAGGTGCACGGTTTGTGCCAAACGTACCATAGGCTCAGAAATTGTTTTGAACGCATCCGATGGAACTACTAGGTTAAATGGGTCATGTGGAATCTCATTTCGATCCATTTGGAGATGGTGTTAGTGTTGGTGCAAGATAGATGTTGGGTTTGCGCCAAATGTACCACAGGCTCAGAAATTGTTTTGGCGCACCCAAGGGAACTTCTAGGTGACGTGGGTTCATGTAGAACCTTGTTTCGGTCCGTTTGGAGACAGTGTTAGTGTTGACACAAGAATGTTGCACGGTTTGCGCCGAGCGTGCCAGAGGCTCAGAAATCATTTTGGACGCATCCGATGGAACTCCTAGGTGATGTGGGTCATGTGGATATTGTTTCGGTCTATTTGGAGACAGTGTAAGTGTCGGTGCAAGATAGGTGCACGATTTGCAACATACATACTATAGGCTCAATTTGGAATTTTTAGGTGACATGGGTCTTGTGGAATCTCGTTTCGGTCCGTTTAGAGATAGTGTTAGTATCGGTGGAAGATAGGTGCATAGTTTGTGCCAAACATACTATAGGCTCAGAAATCGTTTTGGATGCACCCGATGGAACTCCTAGGTGACGTGGGTCTTGTGGAATCTCGTTTCAGTTTGTTTACAAATAGTGTTAATTTCGGTGCAAGATAAGTGCACGGTTTGCGTCAAATGTACTATAGGTTCAGAAATTGTTTTGGACACACCCGATGGTACTCAAGGATGTGAGGCACAAGTGGAAGCTCAATTTAGTCCGTTTAGAGATAGTACTAATCGTGACGCAAGATAGGCGCACAGTTTGCGCCAAATGTACCACAGGCTCAGAAATTGTTTTGGACGCACCCAATGGAACTCTTAGGTGACGTGGGTCATGTGGAATCTTGTTTCAGTCTGTTTGGAGACAGTGTTAGGGTCGGTGCAAGATGGGTGCGCAGTTTGTACCAAATGTACCATAGGCTCAAAAATCGTTTTGGATGCACACGATGGCAGTCCAAAATTGCGAGGCTCAAGTGGAAGCTCATTTAAGTCCATTTGGTGATATTCTTGAGGCAAGATAGGTGCACGGTTTGGGCCAAATTTATCATGGCCTCGAAAATCATTTTGGACGCACCGGATGGAACTCCTAGGTGACGTGGGTTATGTGGAATCTTATTTCGATTCGTTTGGAGACAGTGTTAGTGTCGGTGTAAGATAGGTGAACGATTTATGCCAAACGTACCATAAGCTCAGAAATCGTTTTGGACGCACCTGATGGAATCTCGTTTCAGTCCATTTGCAGATAGTGTTAGTTTCGGTGCAAGATAGGTGGACGGTTTGCGCCAAACGTACCATAGGCTCAGAAATTATTTTGGACGCACCTGATGGTACTCATAGGTGAGGAGGCTCTAGTGGAAGCTCGATTCAGTTTGTTTGGAGATAGTGCTAATCTTGACGCAAGATAGATGCATGGTTTGGGCCGAACGTACTGTAACACCCCTGGTGTTATCTTACCTCTTTTGGCACTTGCATTGCATGAGCCTAAGCATCATTGTTCATATATGAGCATGGAACATATGTAATGCACTAGTAAAACATATGAAACATGCTAGTGCAACATGTATATATGGAATGTGCTTGAAACATCTCTCTGAAACATACTCAACATACCTTGTCATTTTGTGTTTCAATGTATGTAAGTTTGATGCTCGTGCTTGGTAATGCAAGTGAGTGTTGATGTCATTTCTTTCGTGTGTCTCACATCACTTTCTATCTATAGTGACCCCTGAAAAAGTTTCATGAAGTTTGGAATCAAAAAGTCACATAAAATGATAAGTCATGTCTTTGTTTCAATGACTTTACTAAATGTTGGAATTGCACCATTAAGTGAATAGAATTATAGATCATCAACCAAACGTTGCAACTTTGCCCAAATGACTCTAGATGAACTCTACAACAAAATTCATGAAGGGTTTATGTTGAGCAAATGTCAAGAAAATGCCCCGATTGGCCTAAAATCCTACTTTAGGCTTTATCGAGTTGATACTTTGACCAAAGTGAAAGTTTGACTTTTGTACCAGTTATGAGGTTTGACCTTAAACAAAAGTTGTAGTTAATCTTGTGTAGAACAAACTTTGTTTAATGGTCAAGAGCTAGTTTGATCTCTAACCTAGTCAAACCGAAGCTCAAAGATTGAACTCAGTGCTGTTTTGAAGCTCCAAAAATCGGCTAAGCATTGGAACTGCAGTTTTGGTTTTCAGTTTTCATGAAGCCATCTTTGGTGAATTTTAGTTTGCAAACCATGCCGAATTTGGCCAGACTTTCTTAAGAAAAGTTGTCATCTTCATATAGCTCTACAACACTGTGATTTGGTTTAGCATTTTATTGATCTGTTTGGGAATTAGAGGGGGAAAAGATAGCAGTTTCAGTCCGCTTCAAACTGAAACTTTTGATGTTGTTTCAGAGTACGTAACTTTGGAGCCTTGTAGCATGAAAACCATGGTGATCTAGACCAAACATGTATAAGGAAATTTGGAGGCTACATGTAGCTCTACAACTTTTATTAGTGAAGGTTTTGCTAACACCAAGCGGATTAAGAGTTAGAAGGGGGAGAAGAATGCACTTTCAGTCGGCTTGCAACTAAACTGTAGGATTCAGTTTCGGGGTACCCTCCTTTGGAACTCAATATCTCCTGATCCAGGCGGAGTTAGCTCTGGGTCTTTAAAGCAATGTTGTTCACCTCGCAAAGATCTACAAATTTGCCTCTTGCGCCGTGATCACAGGTTAGCTGGATCGGAAGATAAGGAAGGAAGAAAATACGGGTTTCAGTGTATTTTCACGGTGGTATTGTCAGCTCCTCGAACATTTTGAATCGGCACTGCTGTGCATGGCCGACTGAACGTTGGAAGCCACTGCCGCGTGGCCTCGCGCTCGTTCGCATGCGTGCCACGGCGCCGTGCTCGCTCGCCTTGACAGCCCAAGCACCCTCCCACCTCTCTTTCACTCTCTCATTCGCTTGCTCTCCGTCTTTCCATCGAGAATGCTGAACAGCCGAAGCAGAGCTCCTGCGCCGCCATTCCACTTCATCCATGCCTCCTTGTTCTTAGCCAAGTGCAGCACCACCTTCCTCTCCTCGAGCCGTCTCCGATGCGCCCCTCTACTGGTTCTGCCTACCGCCGGTTAGCTCCGCCGACGGGACCACCATGAGCAGCGCCACCGGAGCGCGTGGCCGGACCTCTACGAGCCGCCTCGGGCCAAGCCGAGGGCACCAGAGGGTGCGCGCCAGGCCCTTGTGCTCTCCGCCACTCCACCGCCGCCGGCGAGCACCACGGTGCCCGGAACCGTCGTTTCCCTGAACCTCCTCTACTTTGGTTCACGTGGAGGGCTTCGCACAGCAATTAGGAGAAAGGGAGGGTCCTAACTGAAAAGCTTTAGACTCATATGAATAGTGTCATAAGGACTGTTTTGTGATGATTTTGCAGGAACTTTGGAAATTCGTAGTAAATCATAGAAAATTCATAAAATAATAAATGAGGACTTTTTTGAATCCTTGTGAAATTCTCTATGTAGTGGATCTATAATGTTTTAGTTTAATTTTTTTTGCTATAAAAATGGATTTTTCAGATTAGGTTTTTAATACTAGTGGTATTTGTCTTTTTCATAATTGTAGTTGTAGGACTCCAAATGAAGTGAAATTTTTTGTGGAATTCTACTCATGTGATGTTTGATGTATGGTAAAAATGTCATGAATTTTGGTGGTAGTATGAGTGAATTATTGATTCATCTTGCTCTCACATGAATTCTTGCAATAGCAATTTGTCTTTTTCATAGAGGTTGATATACATGTCCAAATGGCTTGAAATTTGTACAGTAGACTATTGGGAGCATATGTAGGCCACTGTAATTTTGGTAGAATTTATTGTGCATCTTTGATATGTGTTCATAATTCCACCTAATTATCTAAATAAATTAAGAAAATGCATTAAAATAATTTATTTAGGATTGGACACTATGTTTTCTGGTGCTCATTAGTCATGTGTGACATGTTGGTAAAGTTAGTTTTGTCCAATTATATGTTTGCAACATAAGTTAGTATTTATTTCTTGCAAATGAGGTTTCTAGACAGATCTGGGAACTTAGCAAAGTTCTTCATGATAATTTGCTTTGTTGTGAAACTTGTTTATACAAAAGTTGTAGATAATTCATGTATCTAGCCACTGTTAAAATTTGGTGTCATTTGGCCAAGTATTTTATGAGTTATGCATGTTTCAAGTTGGAGATCAGAGATGGCTGCTCTCTGTTTGTCAGGAACAGATTCTGGAACTTTGTAATTTCGACTTATTTAACTTATGAATCATGCCATGATGATATTAGATGAAATATAGATAATTTCATAATATTTCCATAATGTCTTCTTGCAAGTCATTTGGATTTGTAGAACTCCAGATATGATTGATTTACTCAGCTACTGCTTGTATGTCCAGAATTGCTGAAAATACATGAATGCTTGGTTACTTTGCTTGCATGTTGCTAAGTATGATCCATGTCCTTGGTGATGAAGTTAGTACACTTGAGACTTTGTAAATCTTGTGTCATGTATTTAGCGTAACCTGTACTTGCCTTGATTAGTGTGTAATGCATCATCTATTGCATTCCCATGTATTCATATGCTTGCATCTTGCATCTCATCTAGGTACGGACGTGATGTGGAGCTAACCTAAAGATGGTGATGGTGGATCCATCCCGAAGATGGAAGGATCGGACAAGTGCTAGAATGGGGGATGCTCGCCAAGCGAGTTTCATCTGATAAACACTGACTTGAGTTGGATCCCAGACAAGCCCCGGAGCATTCTAAGCCTCCTAATTTCTAAAAATGCAATTGAGTATATATGTTATATGTATTGTTGTATTAAGTGATAGGTGTTGGATGAAAACACTTGCTGCATATATACCCTATCCTTGTCCAGAAAGTATGCCTTGAATCCTATCTAGGTTCAGGTTCGAGTAATTGCTTAACACTGCTTTAACCAATAGAAGTCAGGTGATCCCCTGTCACCTATGAGCTTTAGGGATATATATGGCACGGTTGGCTATATTTGCTATCATGGAAAAGAACCATGTGCTAATAATATGAAATGAGACCGGGCGGGATGACAATAGTAAAGCAACAAGGCATGGAGGTCTTGGTTGTGGATCTATCCCCGTCTGAGTCATTTAAGGACTGATACGTTGTACGTCCTTGAGTCATGTTGAACGCAGTCTAACACTTAGCTGGTCGGATAAGCCGTTTCGATCGTGAAGCCGAGTAATACAGTTCAGGCCAGGAATTGGGGGGTCAAGTGTGCATTCTGGAGGAAGTAAGGATGTGCTTGGGGACATTGGCATAAGACCAAGGGGGGTTAAAGTCCCTATCACCTGGCAGAGTGTTGCCCTTAGGGATGTGGCATTAGTCGAACCAGCGATTCCTGAACTGTACCAAAGGTGACTTGTGCGACCCTGGTGCGGGGTCTGTGCGGTTTGTGTTAGAAATACCCCTCCAGCTAGATAGGAATTCGATTCGAATCACCGTCGCTCCCGGTTAGTGAGCACTTGACTCGAGAAGCGGCAACGTAGATTCAATTAATTAAACGGATGGTTAATTGGATGATGATTTAAATGTTACCTCAACTTATACTTGCTATGGTTAATATTGTTTGCTCCTAATAAAGTGGTTGCTATAGTATAGGTGCTAATCTAGATGACAGGTTCATGATGATTAACGTGATGCTTAAGCATTCAATGATTACTTATTTGTACTAAGCTTTTATGCAAAATGTTGTCAAGCTAGCCCCACTTTATATCAGCCTCCTTGGTGTCACTTTATTACTGGTTTTTGACGGGTAAGTCTAGCTGAGTACATTCTCATACTCAGGGTTTATTTCCCACTTGTTGCAGGTTGTGATATATCATGGCTACTACAAGAATTGGTTGGCTCCTGCCATAGTGGCGGAGGGTGATCATGGGCATGATCCTTCTGAGTTATCTTGTCTCTACTGCTTTTGTTGGAAGTTGATCTTGGTATTGGCATGTATTTGAAATAAGAACAATGTTAGATTCAAATTACTTTGCTTTCGCTACTTTTCAACTTAAGTTGTAATAACTATGCTGAACTCTGATGTATATTGAACTACTTGTGAAATGGATGTACATGTGGCTTGTTATGTTGAATCACTACGATCTTGGCTTGTATGTTAGTTGGTTTGAAATCCCTCATGATTTCATTGGACTACTGGAGTTATATGGGCTCAAGTGTGAGAATTTGATCACTTTGGTGAATGTTTTTATACTTGTGCTCTTATAATTTAGACGGTTCCGTGACAGCTAGCATCGGAGCAAGATTCAACATTAAACTTTTCGTATGTGTATTTAAAACAAAGGTTTTGTTTTATAAAATTAGTTTTATCAACTTATAGCTATATATATAGGTTTGTCAAATCTGAATTTTAAACCTAAGTATGCCCATGGTCAATTTCCTTATGCTCATATAAGGATTATTAGGTGGCTTATATAAGTACTAACTTGGGGGGTTTTCATTTATACATCTTTGCTTAGGCCAAGGTATGTATGTGTGATGACTCTCCCACACTATGCTACCCGGTGTGTTAGATTGGAGGTATCCTTCATATATGAGATAGCCATATATGTCGCTAGTTTACTTTTATGCAACATCGCACCTACGCTCAGGTAAGTGAGTTGGGAGAGCATGACTGTCCAACCATCGGTCTAGGGGAGAGCTAGTTTTGGTTACTAGATTATTTACATGTTACACACATGTATATATGAAGGTACTTAATTGTGGGTGATTGATGATTCGAGTAGTTTTGGTGCTACATGTATATATACAGGGGTATATGTATATGGGAGTACTTAGAATTGTTGGGCTGCAATGAAAATTTTCTACAGGTACGCTAACCACGAATGCGTAAGTTGAATATAGCTACCGTCTAGCTATATATTGAGAGAGTGCATGTTATGCCACCGACATAGAACGTGATCGCCACCTTAGGTTGGCAATCTTGTGAGGACGAATAGGACGAAGCGTGCATCATCAGGATTGTTGCTTTATGCATAACTATGCTCCTCTCACCCTTATTCAAATGATAAGTAACTTGTGATCAATGTGTTGCACTATCTTCCTTGTGTGGAGTTAAACAAGAATGCCTTGTTCCATGTTGCTTGAATAGGAAGTTCTTGAGAAAAGTGTATGCTTAGCCTTGCTAGAAATAATTATGGTTACATGCTTGAACCTATAAATGTCCTCTAGTTTAGCCAAGTGGTGGATATGTTGTTCATACAAGCGTTTGCAAATGCTTTAGACCTCACTTAAGTAATTGTGGATTCCCATGAATAAATTAAATTGGTGTTAGTCTAAGGTAACGATGTTTAGAGCTACTAGAATAACATGTTTGTGTGCTTTCTTGTTAAGTAGAACGAAGGCAAGCTTTGTTTTGCTTGTTGAACATTGGCTGCTAGAACGATTTCTGTTGTAGTGATGTTTTCATGGTCATAATGGTGTTTTCTGTAGTTATGGAGAATACCAAAGTTGTTGCTAACATACTTATCTAGCTTGTTCTAAAATTTCATGACACTAGGCCTTATGGTTTGGGAGTTATGAATTTTAGAAGTTTACTGTCAGGTTTTGCTTATGCACTGATTAGATCTGAATGTTTGGTTTGTTTGACCTATGTGCATATGGAACTATGTCTTGGAGATAATAGAAGAAGTGTATTACTTTTTCTAAGCTTTCCAAAATGTCCTATAGCACTAATTTTGGTGGTCTAAACCTCCAGTTATGAGCTTGCAAAATGGAATAATAGAATCTGTCCAAATCTGGGCAGAGATGTCTTCTTTGTCTTGTTTGACCTTGTTAGCTGTAGAATCATCTTAATATGATAATAAGAAAGTTGTAGAAAACTTAATAAGCTTTACATAAAGTTAAGGATCAGCCTTGTTAGGTTCCTAGAACTCCAGTTAAGTAATTATGAAGTTCATGTTAGTTTTCTATCCATGTTTGCACAGATCTGGAACATTAGCATGTTTGGTCATGTTAATCTGTGAATTAGCTTTTGGTATGAATAACAAAAGTGTGGAAAACTTCCTAAGCTTTCTATAAAGTCTAGGATCACCTTTGTGGGATGCCTACAACCTCAGTTATGGTTGAAATAAGTAGCTACTATGCTGCTGTTCAGATTCTGTGCACATGCTAAGTTGGCTACCTTGGCTAGCGTTTGTTTTGGACTAAACTTGTAGTTAGTTCTTGCTTTAGATATATGCTTGTTCTGAGTAAGCCTAGTGCTTAGTAATGGTTGCTTAAGCTAATTTGATTGAATCTCTCAAATGCTTGATTGTGATGTTGTATGTTTGCTTGTTATCTAATTAGTGCCATAGTTGTCACCTCATTTGTCCTCGGTGAGCATATGAGTGTCAAATAGCTTTATCCTAGAAGAACGCTTAAGTTACATAATCGCACAATGGTCATCTCCAATTAGGTTCTTTCCCTTAGGAGCCTGAGCTTGTAGCCGTGGTTGCTTGCTTTGAATGTTTGTGCACCATGCCTTTGCTTGATATGTAAGCCCGAGTCTGGACCCTTAAATATTCACGTATGCCATGGCTATCCTGCACCCGCATGTGAATACCTTTGTTTGATCTACCAACCAAGATAGATTTCCGCAAACGCCTCCTTTTGGCCATAGTTGTTCGCTGCCAAGTTGTAAGGCCCATAACCAATTTTATGTTGGACCTCCTAGCTACCTCTCCTATGGATGTTTTGGTACAACGCTATATCTCGCTACTAGATCTCAGAATCTTGTGCTTGCAAATCTTGTAGTACCTTATCAACTCAATCTTCGGTTGGTACATCGATTTTGTCCTTGGAGTCTACTTATTTCATCTCCAACCTTCCCAAGTCTTGGGATGTTTATCAGTCTTGATCTCATGTTGTTGCTCAACATGATCGAATCTCCTGTTAGTCTTTCATTTGGTAATCACCTTAGTGGATGCAAGGTGTGCGTGGATTTAAGCAAAGATCTCGTGCTCCATTGTCTCCGGCAATTGAGCTATGTTCTCTTGTGCTATGTTTCGATCTCTAGATCGCCCCCTTGATTGATTCTAAACCTTGTGACTACCTTTGTTTGCTATCCCTCCATTGTATTGTGCTTATTCTATATTCCCAAATTTGTGCCACGTGGGATTTCTCATTGGTGATGTGACTAGTAATGGTGTCATGATTGGTACTCTACGGTGCCACGACAAAACCGAGGGCATCCTGTGGACCGTGGCCACAAGGTTGTGCTGCTCGGCACGCGCTGGTATCATGGTTTCTAGTCACGATCCATTGTAGAACAACACCGACGTGTTATTCTCATGTGAGCTTTTTCTTGTTTATCTCTCCCTATTGTATCATAAGAACCATATCTCAGACCAAAAGTAGTAGAGCTTCCATCTGAAGATACATAAAGGATAACCTTTGAAGAACATGTCACTAACATAAACATTAACAGACTGCAAGAGGTGGTAGACAAGTGACTCTACTTAGTTGTCCCAGTATTAACGACCACCATCTAGTGAGCAACGTATCTCATCCTTGTTGGATAAAAAGGGACGCACAACACTTTAGTTGGACAAGTCATCTGTTGGATAAGAATCGATCGTCACATGGTGTATATGACGAAGCTATCCAAGTCTCAATCTTGTATGCATAATGACCATACCGTCGAGATCAACCATCTCTGGTGTGACTCCTTATCTGTAGACTTCAATGTCTGCCATCTGTCTACATCAGGCACTATTGTTGTGGTCAAGAGTGAAGATTTGGAGCTTTTTAGTGTTGAGAGACAACTGATTAGTTACCAATAGGAAGGTTAATCTCCAGCTAGGTAACGACTCCTTGGTAGCTACGAAGGCTATGTCTTACAGAGCAATAACCAACAAGAAATTAATCAACTAGCCAACAACTTGAGTGATACTCTATCTTTCAGAGCCATTGTGACCAAGTCAATTCCATCTTGGACAATCACACAAATAGTGCAAGGTGTTCTATCAGCTAAAGTGAAGAATTAGAGAAAGCATGCCCTAGTTTCGATCAGCATCCCTGTGCCCCTAGGTGCCACTAACGGTTTTGTTCAGAACACTATTGGACAAAGTGTTGAGAAATATTCGAAAATGGTTCATTACCTTTGTAGGAATGTCCTTCATGGAGTAGTTTGCATTTTGTCTTGCAAAAGCAGCCGCAAGCTCGAAGCTTGTGCATCGTCGGGTTGGTATGTAAATGAATAGTTGAGGTTAGTTACCAAGAAACTTATGAGGTAAGCCTTAGCTTCCATCCACAAGGAGAAAGCTGCTGCTGCAGTACAAAGAGTTAGAGAGTGCAAACACACACCTCAATGTGTGAAGCAAAGGAAAAGAAGAACAAGAAATCTGTCCAGATTTTGTAGCACCAAATCGGTTATCTTCAAGCCGCCGATTAATGACACAGACGAGGTTGGTTTGAACCTAAACTTGATAATCTCATTTCTTACTTAGGACACTGCAATGTCTTAATTTGGTTTGAGAATTTGGTGAGTAAAACATCAGATTCAAGAGATGTTCGATCAGATCGGTTTGCTGCAAATTTAGAACAGAGCGGTTTTGGCAAATGAATTGTATGGATAGCCAAATGGTGTCCGTTTGAGCTAAAATTTGGTCAGTAGTTAGAGGACTTATGGATCTATATGCCTACAAAAACTCGTGCAAAATGGAGCAGTAGTTTGTGAGATATGAGCAGAAAACCAAATGGTATAGGATCTGCCATTTTTTTGGTGACTGTGCTCATTCCTCGCATGAGAAGGTTATGATAGTGGTAGATGTCCCACTGTGGAACATGGTCGAGATCTGCTGTTGGATGGCCCTTTTGAGGTCTCAAAGATACTAGTTTACACTCTTTCATTTGCTTTTGCTTTCTCGTGTCAACAATGTATGAGCAGCCTTGGTGTTCTACAAATCAATTTATACCATCGCGAATCGAAAGCAAATTGAAAAGTGTCAAACAACAAATTTTCCATCTTAGAGCTGTTGTTTGATCCTAAAGAGGAAGACTCAAGGTGAAAATTTAGCCTGACAAAGCTAGTTTTGCTATGCTGCAAGTCAACTCAACTTACTGTGCAACTGCATCATGAAGGAAATTGTACTCCACTTGCTTGGCAATGAACTATTTACCGAAGTTGGTAAATGCTTGCAATTTTTGCTATCTTCCAGACCTCGCTATCATCCTTCTATCACAATAATTGCTAATACTCACTAATCTTTGGTATCTTATAAGTGTTTTTACCCAAGAGGTTTCATCTGATTCAACCTAGATAACTGTTGCCTTCTGATAAGAGGATCTTCTTAGGTAACATTTGGTAGAAATACAGAGCCAATAGAGTCAGCTATCACATTCACTAATCCCTCAATAGACTCAGATAATATAGTGTTGTCATCAGAGAAAGAGAACTGCCCACATGGAGTAGTAAGTAGCTTTCCATTAGTTGATATCTGAATGATTGAACATTTACGACCAGTATAGACCTTGTCTAATGGTTAGTCAGTATCCTATAGCCTCAGAGGATGTTTGTCGTCTATAATCTCACCCTTTTAGAAGGTTGTGCTCAAGCCACTTTGGTAGAAGACTTCTTTTCAAAACTTCGTGAACATAGAGTCATTCAATGAGTATGCTTTTGAAGATTTTGGTCTAGTGTAAAGTTCATATTGCCTCTACCATATTCACTAGAGAAAGAGATACTTGTGCGTGGTTAGTTCATGAATCAAATGATCTTTGTAAGCCAAGAGCGAAGTATGGTGCTATTTTGGATTCCTCCCCAAAGTAACAATACTTCATGGAAGTCAAGAAAGGAAATTCTTCAGACAAGATCCCCTACGAAGAACAAGTATCAGAAAGTGTCTTGACCAAACTAGCCTCTCTGATGCTTAGCCTGTCTGATGCTTAAAGCTAAATAGCCTAGTGCTATCGTAGATGTTGGAAAATGGATAACATGCTTCTCTTCCTTTGAAAGTCTTTCGCCCTGAATCTCGGAACGAGATTCTTTTAAGGGGGAAGGCTGCAACACCCCTGGTGTTATCTTGCCTCTTTTGGCACTTGCATTGCATGAGCCTAAGCATCATTGTTCATATATGAGCATGGAACATATGTAATGCACTAGTAAAACATATGAAACATGCTAGTGCAACATGTATATATGGAATGTGCTTGAAACATCTCTCTGAAACATACTCAACATACCTTGTCATTTTGTGTTTCAATGTATGTAAGTTTGATGCTCGTGCTTGGTAATGCAAGTGAGTGTTCATGTCATTTCTTTCGTGTGTCTCACATCACTTTCTATCTATAGTGACCCCTGAAAAAGTTTCATGAAGTTTGGAATCAAAAAGTCACATAAAATGATAAGTCATGTCTTTGTTTCAATGACTTTACTAAATGTTGGAATTGCACCTTAAGTGAATAGAATTATAAATCATCAACCAAACCTTGCAACTTTGCCCAAATGACTCTAGATGAACTCTACAACAAAAGTCATGAAGGGTTCATGTTGAGCAAATGTCAAGAAAATGCCCCGATTGGCCTAAAACCCTACTTTAGGCTTTATCGAGTTGATACTTTGACCAAAGTGAAAGTTTGACTTTTGTACCAGTTATGAGGTTTGACCTTAAAGAAAAGTTGTAGTTAATATTGTCTAGAACAAACTTTGTTTAATGGTCAAGAGCTAGTTTGGTCTCTAACCTACTCAAACTGAGGCTCAAAGATTGAACTCAGTGCTGTTTTGAAGCTCCAAAAATCAGCTAAGTGTTGGAACTGCAGTTTTGGTTTTTAGTTTTCATGAAGCCATCTTTGGTGAATTTTAGTTTGCAAACCATGCCGAATCTGGCCAGACTTTCTTAAGCAAAGTTGTCATCCTCATAGAGCTCTACAACACTGTGATTTGGTTTAGCTTTTTATTGATCCGTTTGGGAATTAGAGGTGGGAAAAGATAGCAGTTTCAGTCCGCTTCAAACTGAAACTTTTGATACAGTTTCAGAGTACGTAACTTTGGAACCTTGTAGCATGAAAACCATGGTGACCCAGACCAAACATGTATAAGGAAATTTGGAGGCTACATGTAGCTCTACAACTTTTATTAGTGAAGGTTTTGCTAACACCAAGCAGATTAAGAGTTAGAAGGGGGAGAAGAATGCACTTTCAGTCGGCTTGCAACTAAACTGCAGGATTCAGTTTCGGGGTACCCTCCTCTAGAACTCAATATCTCCCGATCTAGGCAGAGTTAGCTCTGGGTCTTTAAAGCAATGTTGTTCACCTCGCAAAGATCTACAAATTTGCCTCTTGCTCCATGATCACTAGTCAGCTGGATCGGAAGATAAGGAAGGAACAAAATACGGGTTTCAGTGTATTTTCGCGGTGATATTGGTCAGCTCCTCGATTGTTTTGAATCGGCACTGCTGTGCATGGTCGACTGAACATAGGAAGCCACTATCGCGTGGCCTCACGCTCGTTCGCATGCATGCCATGGCACCCTGCTCGCTCTCCTTGATAGCCCGAGCACCCTCCCACCTCTCTTTCACTCTCTCATTCGCTTGCTCTTGGTCTATCCGTTGAGAATGCCGAACAGCCGAAGCAGAGCTCTCGCACCACCGTTCCTCTTCATCCATGCCTCCTCGTTCTCAGCCAAGCGCAGCACCACCTTCCTCTCCTCGAGCCGTCTCCGATGCGCCCCTCTACCGGTTCCGCCTGCCACCGGTTAGCTCCGCCAATGGGGCCGCCATGAGCAGCGCCACCGGAGCGCGTGGCCAGACCTCTATGAGCCGCCTCGGGCCAAGCCGAGGGCACTTACATAAAAGAATGCTATAAAACTAATTACCACCATAGACTAGGTGTTTAACTGACAGAATTCCATGAGTTTTGGTGAATATTTATTTCTGCAGGGTGCCAGCTGAAAATAATCAAAGATGGGCCACATGTCAGGTTTACATAGAGAGAAAGGGCCACGTATGGAAAAAGTATAATCTAGAAGGTTCAAGAAGCCAAACCCTGGGAGGTAGGACCCACCTGTCACTGTGACAGGGGTGGGCGCCTAGCCCCAGGGGCGGCCGCCCCACCCAGAGAGCCAATGAGCTTCCACCTCGCGGATCCTGCTTCCACCGCCTTTGAGGATGAATAAAAATCGTTGATCAAGGTCGGTTTGATCCGAGGGCTGTGGTGCTTCCTAGAGGGCTATATAAGCAAGGCCCCTGGCCCCTGGAGGAGAGAGTTCAGAAACCCTAATTCATATTTTTCAGAGAGAATTCGCCTAAGAGTGGTCCCTTGAATGGATCTTCCTCTAGGGCACATACAAGAGAGTTTAGCTTTGTAGTCTCTATGTGAGATTAGAGTTATTCTTCTAGATTGAAAGAGTTAGAGTGGAGGTAGAAGATTAGAGGAAGCTCGGCCTGTCGGTGTCTCCTCTCCAAGCTTGTATCTACAGGGTCAAGTCTCCTAACCCGAGGCTTGGTTCTAGGATTCTTCGGCAATTCAACTTCTAATACTAAGTAAGTACGTTGTTATTATTGTTCTTTGGTTTGCGGGTTTACTTTATTCGCTTCGCGTAGGGAATAGAGTAATCATTCGTAACATAAGCGTGGTGCTTGGGCTAGGAATACTCGTGGATATCCCCTATCTGGCCGGATTACTGAGTAGTAGCGTGGGACGTGACAATCCCATTGTTACCTTTGGAGTCTCCTCCCGTCAGAAGGTTTGGTAGGATTTAAGTACCCTGGTTAAGCATCCTCTATGGTGTCTCTTTTCCATCGGTATTTCCTTGCCATAGGTTGGAACTAGACTGTCGTCGTAGTTCTCTCTAATCGCTTATATCTTCGCCACCTTGTAGTGCGGCCCAAGGGTAATAGTATAGACTAGGTTAGTCATCGCACGCTTTTTGCTTACGGATAAAACAAATACGATACTCTAGACTTATCTCCTGGGTGAAGTGCTCACCGATATCCGTGCGCTTGCGGATTATTTCTTGAATTCCTTCGTGTGTGTATCTAATATCAACAATCATTTCTAGCACCGTTGCCGGGGAGAAAGACGTCAGCTGAGTTAACCTTAAGTCTTTCTTTACCTTGTACCTATACCTTTATCTTTTCCTTATTATTTCTTACCTTATTCTTCGTGCCTTTTTCTATCCTTATGGATAACATAAATTCAATTCCTATCTTTCAATTTTCTGCACCCACGGAGACTAGCCTAGTACCTTGGGAGTCATCACAACCTATCCAAACCCCTAACTATAGGCTGAGTCTGCGGTTGATTGCAATGGTCCAAAGCCTTCCTTTTTAGGAGTAGACGAAAACCCTTACCTTCATATTAGAGACTTTGAGCAAACATGTGACTGTCTTCGCATAGAGGGCATGTCTGATCAAACTTTACATTGGTAGCTATTTCCTTTCTCTTTAAAGGAAAAAGCTAGACAATGATAGGATAAAGCCGTAGGTAAGCAACAAGGAGATTGGGGATCCTTACGTTCTAATTTTTGCTTAGATTTTTACCCTATCTCCCAAATCATCAACCTTAGAATCAAGATTCTGACTTTTAAGCAAGAACCTAGTGAATCTTTGGCCTCATCCTGGAATTGTTTTAATACTCTTTTAGCATCTGGCCCAGACCTTAGTTTACAAGACCCTATTCTTCTTCAACATTTTTATAAAGGTCTTCATAAAAACAGTAAGCAATTGCTCGATACAACTTCTGGAGGATCATTCTTGCATGTTTCGTCAGAAAAAGCAAGATTAATCTTAGATCAAATCCTATCCTCTGAATTAGATAATCTCCTAGAAGAACTTCAAGTGGCTGAAGCAAATTCTTTGCTAGATATACCATCTACTTCAGCTATTCCATGTTCTGAGCAAGAAGAAGAAGAAATTTTGTTTCCTGATTTTATGCTTGATATCGAACCCGATCTTTTTCTGATTTTGGAAACGTTATGAATTATTATTCTATAAAGAAACCACAGAATCATCATAATCACCTTAGAGAATCTTTGAATCCTTCTGAGGATATTTCTTATAGAAGCACTTCAGCAGAGCTAGTGTTGGTCATAAGCAGTGAATGGTTAGAGGAATAGAGTTTTCCTCTGATGTGATCTGTTTGGATTCACCCTCTCTTCCAATACGGTGCTCATTTAATTCCGATCACATAGATGCTCTCTATAATCTAGTTGTGGGCATTAATATCATGTCTGTTTCACTTGCACAACATTTAATGAGGCACATGACATTAACCCCAACTACAAAATTGATGAAAAGTCTTTCAGGACACAATGTCCCTAGTTCAGGAATTTTACATATCCAACAAATCCAGGTAGAAGGAACCTTGGTTCATTTGAGCTTTTATGTCTTCCCCATATGGGACTTCGACCTGTTGATAGGACAACCTTTTAGAAGACTCCTTTATGAAGGACAAATAGGGAAAATAAACATTTGTTTTGGAAAGAAACTTCAATTCCCAATGTCCATATCTTATTCTCTAAGTACTAGGACCGAATCTTATCCAGAATCTGACCCGCTGGAGGAATTTAATGCTGCTTCTCTAGAGTTCTTAGTTGACTCAGGTCTAGAGGATGATGCTCAATTCTTTATAGAAGAAGAGGCTGATAACTCTGAGCCTGAACCTTTAGATGAGTTTGTAGAGCCACCTAGACCTCCTATAGAACTTAGACTTTTACCAACCGGTCTTAAATATGCTTTTCTAAATGACGATCCAGAGTTTCCTGTGATCATAAGTGATAAACTCACTCCGAAACAAACTTTTCGCTTAATGGCTGTCTTAGAGAAACATCGATCAGTGTTTGGCTACTCACTCCAAGATCTTAAAGGAATTAGTCACCCTTTGAACCCATCGCATTCCAACAGATCCTACTATTCCACCTTCTAGAGAACCACAGCGTAGACTCAACAATACGATGAAGGAGGTGGTTAAAAAGGAAGTTTTGAAACTTTTGCACGCCGGGATTATTTATCTCGTGCCACACAGTGAGTGGGTAAGCCCGGTCCAAGTTGTGCCTAAAAAGGGAGGCATGACTGTTGTTAAGAATGAGAAGAATGAGTTGATCCCTCAACGTACCATCACAGGATGGCGGATGTGCATAGACTATAGAAAACTTAATAAAGTTACTAAGAAGGATCATTTTTTGTTGCCTTTTATTGATGAGATGTTAGAACAGTTGGTCAATCATTCTTTCTTTTGTTTCCTTGATGGATATTCGGGATATCACCAAATCCCTATCCATCCTGATGATCAAAGCAAAACTACCTTTACATGTCCCTATGGAACTTATGCTTATCATAGAATGTCTTTTGGGTTATGTAATGCTCCAGCTTCTTTTCAAAGATGTATGATGTCAAAATTTTCTGAAATGATTGAAGAGATTATGGAAGTTTTCATGGATGACTTTTCTATTTATGGAAAAACTTTTGATGATTGTCTTGAAAATATAGATAAAGTTTTGCAAAGATGTGAAGAAAAGCACTTAGTCCTTAATTGGGAGAAATGCCACTTTATGGTTAGAGAAGGAATAGTGCTAGGACACTTAGTGTTTGAAAGAGGTATAGAGGTAGATAGGGCTAAAATTGAAGTAATTGAACAACTACCTCCACTTGTGAATGTAAAAGGAATTAGAAGTTTTCTTGGCCATGCTGGTTTTTATCGTAGATTTATAAAAGATTTCTCATTTATTGCTAGACCTCTTACTCGTTTGCTAGCCAAGGATGTTCCTTTTGTATTTGATGGTGAAAGTTTAAGATCTTTTGAAATTTTAAAGAAAGCACTCGTCTCAGCACCAATCATTCAACCCCCTGATTGGTCTTTACCTTTTGAAATTATGTGTGATGCAAGTGATTATGCTGTGGGGGCAGTTTTTGGACAAACTAAAGATAAAAAGCATCATGCAATAGCCTATGCTAGCAAAACATTAACAGGACCTCAACTTAATTATGCAACTACTGAAAAAGAGCTCCTTACTATTGTTTTTGCTATTGATAAGTTTATATCTTACTTAGTGGGAGCCAAAGTAATTATTTATTCTGATCATGCTGCTTTGAAATATTTACTCACTAAGAAAGATGCTAAACCACATTTGATAAGATGGATTTTGTTACTCTAAGAATTTGACTTAGAAATAAAAGATAAAAAGGGAGTGGAAAATTCTGTTGCCGATCACTTGTCTAGAATGCAGTTTGAGAATTCATAGGAACTGCCCATCGACGATTCACTCCGGGACGACATGCTCTACGGGATCAACAGATCTGACCCCTGGTATGTAGATATTGTTAATTTTATGGTTTCAGGATATGTACCACCAGGAGCAAACAAAAGGAAACTCGTCCAGGAAAGTCGTACTCACATATGGGATGAACCGTACCTCTTCGGAGTCTGCTCAGATGGTCTACTCAGGACATGTGTACCTGTTGAGGAAGGAATAAAAATCATTGAGAGATGCCATTCATCACCATATGTAGGACATTATGGGGCATTCCGCACACATGCAAAGATTTGGTAATGTGGATTCTTTTGGCCAACAATGTATGAAGACACAAGAGAATTCATCCAAAGATGTGGACCATGTCAGAGGCACGGCAATATCAATACAAGAGATGTCATGCCACTCATCAACAACCTTCAGATTGAACTCTTTGATGTCTGGGGAATCGACTATATGGGGCCATTCCCACCATCGAGGAAATGTGAGTACATTCTAGTGGTAGTAGATTATGTCTCCAAATGGGTTGAAGCCCTGCCATGCAAGAAGGCTGATAATATAAATTCCAAGAAGATGTTTGAAGAGATAATATTTCCTAGATTTGGAGTCCCAAAGATAGTGATAAGTGACGGAGGATCACACTTCATCGACAAGCGCTTTGAGCACTACTTGTCTAAGCATGGAATACGTCACAACGTTGCTACCCCCTATCATCCTCAAACAAGTGGACAAGCAAAAACATCAAATAAGCAAATCAAGAACATTCTGCAGAAGACAGTAAATGAGATGGGTACTGGATGGAAGGACAAGCTTCCCGAAGCACTCTGGGCATACCGAACAGCATACAAGACACCTATTGGGATGTCTCCTTATCAGTTGGTCTATGGGAAGACTTGCCACCTACCAGTTGAGTTAGAATTTAAAGCTCACTAGGCTATCAAGAAATGGAACATGGACCTTGATGCTGCTGGAATAAGGAGGAAAATGCAACTCTCAGAGTTAGATGAATGGAGAGAAAAAGCATATCACAATTCAAAGATTTATAAAGAGAGAGTTAAGAGATGGCATGACAAGAGAATTAAGAAGAAGGAGTTTGCCCCGGGGATAAGGTATTACTTTTTAATTCAAGGGTGAAGCTCTTCGGACATGGAAAGCTATGAAGTAAGTGGGAAGGACCATTTAAAGTGGTAGACACATCATCACATGGCGCGGTCACGCTTCAAAATGACGAAGGTACGTTATTCAAGGTAAATGGTCAACGCCTTAAATTATTTTAGAGCCCAATAAAGAATTAGAAGAATTAGATATTATTAATTTCTTTATTACTTAAGTATTGTTGGGCCCGACCTTTTTAGTTTTCGTTTTTCGGGGCCCAATATATTTTTTTGAAATAACAAAAATATTTAGAAAATTCTGTGAAAAAGTGGACCGGAGTCGGGTTCATGGGTCGGGCGCCCGCCCCTAGGGCTGGGCGGCCGCCCCACCCCTTACGCCGTTTCGCCGCCGCCTTTTGCCTTCGCAATTCTTCTACATTCTTCTTTTAGAAAAAGTTTATTCCTAGTTTATTCGGGCATTTTTATCACGAGATACCGTTTAGGTGCCGTTTTGGTCCTCTGAACCCTCCTATATAAAACACCCTATGACGTCAGCCATCCTCATTCCATCAGATCATTCCTCTTTTCCTTTTAGAAGTTTGCTAGCCCTCTCTCCCTAGCTCCAATGGCCAACCATGACAAGAGGATCATCTCCTACGGTATTGACTTCAACTCCATCCCCAAGGAAGATCCAAATTGCAAAGCTCTTATCCCAGTTAGCAATGCTTAACCCCTCGCTGCCATTCCACCAAGACCTATAGCCAGTCTTACTTCGCTTAGCCAGTTCTCGCAGCACCTCCGCAGCCCCTCTTCCTAGAAGATAAACCGTCGAAGGGGCCTGTCGTCAAGCTACCTGCTGGAACCAAGCTCTTGCCGTCGAAGCACAATGAGATGCTTGTTGGTGTGAAGACCAACAAGAAAGGAGAGATCATCTGCGCCAAGTACAGCACTAGGGAACGCACCTACTTCGAAGGATTTCACCCTCATCCAAGCAAAGTCAAATTTCTTCCACCTGAGGAAGCTCCTAAACACGCCCTTGCTAAGGCTGAAGCTCCGCGCAAGCGTCGCAAGACTTTAGCTGATCTAGAAAAGCTAATAGAGGCTCAGCAAGCTACTATCTCCTCTATAGAATCCACTTTACGCCTTCAGAATAGATGTTTTCTTCACACGCACGAGAAAGTAGAGGACATAGAGAAGAACAATAAGGAACTAGAAAAGCGCGTAAGTGCTTTAGAGCCTCCTAAGCCGAAGAAGTAGATTGAGTACCATTTAGCAGTTGATAAGACACCTTTGAGATTAGTCGTGAAATTGTTTAAATTCTTTTGCTTAGATTAATTATTTTATTCAGAATTCTTGTAAACAAAGTGTCTTACATGATACTGAATAAAGAGTTGTTTTTTTATTATTGGATATATTTTGCTTGTGCTTTGTCTCCACCATGCTTTGTATAAAGGAAAATAGGAAATAAGTGTGGGGGAAGCACTCGACAATTTAATGAACAGATTTTACCGCACAAATGAAAAATCTTGAAGATACATAACACGAGGACCCTGTACGTCGAAGCGGGCTTCAAAAGTCCTTGGTAAGCCCTCCTCGCTCCTTCCTTCGACCATGGTCAGGTATGCTCCCTACACGTTTCAATTTTTATATACACACTTTCTATTAAGTTTCGCATTATAAATTCTTGAGTACAATCTATTTAATGCTGAATTTAAAGAAGATAGATTATTTTAGTCATGATCTCTTTATAGACTCACACCATGATTCTTTCCTAGGAGTCCTGTTACTGTTGGGAACTTAATTTTTAGGGACCCCATATCATTTAAGTTGTTGTGGAGTGAGAGATAGTAGAATCATGAGAACCTGATTTCTGATACTTTGTCACTTGGAGAATTTCTTTTACAAAAATGTTAAAATTTTTAGCTATGCTTCTCCTCTGTGGTAAGAATAAATACCTAGTAGAGCCTTACATATCTATAAAAAAAACTAGCTCATAAGCTATTTACTTTGTGTTGAGTTTGGTCAACCCATGCTAGACCCTTGTTGAGAGGTGGGCCATGCTCCCAAGATCAGGATTCACACTAATTTTTGCACCCCTTGCTACTACTACCCTGAAAGTACGCACCACCATATTACCTATTTAGATCCACTCAAAAATTTGTTCTGCTCCTACCCTAGGAGTAACAATTAAAAATATATCTCCTATAGGTTTTTCTTGATTGCTAGCCATGATTCTAAAATGCTCCAGAATGTTATTATCCTCTCACAATGTTCCATCAAAATTCAGTACATTTCTTTGTTGTTAAAAAATAAAAGAAAAAAAGAGTAAGAAGAAAGAAAAAGAAAGTATTGATTTTGCCTTTTGTGAAGTACAAGTTTCAAGTTGCAATTCCTCAAATCAAAGTTGAATAAGTGTATCTTTTGTAAAGGAGCATTGTAGAATTATGTTGCAGCCCCTCTCCTTCCACAAATATTTCCTATTATGTTTATTCTTTTGAAACCACACCACATGCACGTCCTGATCTAGGGGTATGTCACTCCCCTCCTTGGATCCCATTTTGACTAGGCAATATATGCAAAGTAAGTATGCTACATCGTTGAAATACCATCAACTCCAGATAAGCTTTTGTAGAATAGGATGGGCTATATGGCATTTGTCATACATACCTCAGAGAGGTCTACAAATACCACATATCTTGAGTGACTTGAGAGTACCACATGAGGTAGAAGGTAAGCTATGTTTTTTTATTTCAAATACATACAAAAACACCAAGTGACAGGTTGAAAGGAGAAAGGGGCTCAGTTTCAGGCTGTTACATTCTTCAACTGCCTAAAATGGTATGGAAGACACTTTGAATCCTGTAGTACAGGTATGACTAAGGAATAAATCTACTGTTGATGTCTTGGCTAGAGATTATGCCTAAGGTAATCCATTCTTTTCTCGAGGACGAGTAAAAGTCCAAGTGTGGGGGAGTTTGTTGACGGTAGTTAACTATCATTTTTAACCGTCAACTTACATAAAAGAATGCTATAAAACTAATTACCACCATAGACTAGGTGTTTAACTGACAGAATTCCATGAGTTTTGGGGAATATTTATTTCTGCAGGGTGCCAGCTGAAAATAATCAAAGATGGGCCACATGTCAGGTTTACATAGAGAGAAAGGGCCACGTATGGAAAAAGTATAATCTAGAAGGTTCAAGAAGCCAAACCCAGAGAGGTGGGACCCACCTGTCACTATGACAGGGGCGGGCGCCCAGCCCCAGGGGTGGCCACCCCACCCAGAGAACCAATGAGCTTCCACCTCACGGATCCTGCTTCCACCACCCTTGAGGATGAATAAAAATCGTTGATCAAGGTCGGTTTGATCCGAGGGCTGTGATGCTTCCTAGAGGGCTATATAAGCAAGGCCCCTGGCCCCTGGAGGAGAGAGTTCAGAAACCCTAATTCATATTTTTTCAGAGAGAATTCGCCTGAGAGGGGTCCCTTGAATGGATCTTTCTCTAGGGCACATACAAGAGAGTTTAGCTTTGTAGTCTATATGTGAGATTAGAGTTATTCTTCTAGATTAAGAGAGTTAGAGTCGAGGTAGAAGATTGGAGGAAGCCCGACCTGTCGGTGTCTCCTCTCCAAGCTTGTATCTACGGGGTCAAGTCTCCTAACTTGAGGCTTGGTTCTAGGATTCTTCGGCAATTCAACTTCTAATACTAAGTAAGTACATTGTTATTATTGTTCTTTGGTTTGCGCGTTTACTTTATTCGCTTCGCATAGGGAATAGAGTAATCATTCGTAGCAAGCGTGGTGTTTGGGCTAGGAATACTCATGGATATCCCCTATCTAGCCGGATTAGTGAGTAGTAGCATGGGACGTGACAATCCCATTGTTACCTTTGGAGTCTCCTCCCGTCAGAAGGTTTAGTAGGATTTAAGTACCTTAGTTAAGCATCCTCTATGGTCTCTTTTCCATCGGTATTTCCCCTAAGATCAATAGTATCATAGCTTGCCATAGGTTGGAACCAGACTGTCATCGTAGTTCTCTCTAATCACTTATATCTTCGCCACCTTGTAGTGCAGCCCAAGGGTAATAGTATAGACTAGGTTAGTCATCGCACGCTTTCTCCTTGCGGATAAAACAAATATGATACTTTGGACTTATCTCCCGGGTGAAGTGCTCACTGATATCCGTGCGCTTGCGGATTATTTCTTGAATTCCTTCGTGTGCGTATCTAATATCAACAGGCACCAGAGGGTGCGCGCCAGGCCCTTGTGCTCTCCGCCACTCCACCGCCGCCGACGAGCACCACAGCGACCGGAACTGCCATTTCCCTGAACCTCCTCTACTTTGGTTCACGTGGAGGGCTTTGTACAGCAATTAGGAGAAATGGAGGGTCCTAACTACAAAGCTTTAGACTCATATGAATAGTGTCATAAGGACTGTTTTATGATGATTTTGCAGGAACTTTGGAAATTCGTAGTAAATCATAGAAAATTCGTAAAATAACAACTAAGGACTTTTTGGAATCCTTTTGAAATTCTCTATGTAGTGGATCTATAACATGGCTTGTTTTAGTTTAATATTTTTTCTATAAAAATGCATTTTTCAGATTAGGTTTCTAATACTAGTGGTATTTGTCTTTTTCATAACTGCAGTTGTAGGACTCCAAATGAAGTGAAATTTTTGGGGCATGCTATTCATGTGATGTTTGATGTGTGGTAAAAATGTCATGAATTTTGGTGGTAGTATGAGTGACTTATTGATTCATCTTGCTCTCACATGAATTCTTGGAATAGCAATTTGTCTTTTTCATAGAGGTTGATATACATGTCCAAATGTCTTGAAATTTGTACAGTCGACTATTGGGAGTATATGTAGGCCACTTTAATTTTGGTAGAATTTATTGTGCATCTTTGATATGTGTTCATAATTCCACCTAATTATCTAAATAAATTAAGAAAATGCATTAAAAGAATTTATTTAGGAATGGACACTATGTTTTCTGGTGCTCATTAGTCATGTGTGATATGTTGGTAAATTTGGTTGGGTCCAATTATATGTTTGCAACATAAGTTAGTATTTATTTCTTGCAAATGAGGTTTCTGGACAGATCTGGGAACTTAGCAAAGTTCTTCATGATAATGTACTTTGTTGTGAAACTTATTTATACAAAAGTTGTAGATAATTCATGTATCTAGCCTCTGTTAAAATTTGGTGTCATTTGGCCAAGTAGTTTATGAGTTATGCATGTTTCAAGTGGGAGATCAGAGATGGCTGCTCTCTGTTTGTCAGGAACAGATTCTGGAACTTTGTAATTTCGACTTATTTCACTTATGAATCATGCTGTGATGATATTAGATGAAATATAGAGAATTTCATAGTCTTTCCAGAATGTCTTCTTGCAAGTCATTTGGGTTTGTAGAACTCCAGATATGATTGATTTACTCAGCTACTGCATGTGTGTCCAGAATTGCTGAAAATACATGAATGCTTGTTACTTTGCTTGCATGTTGCTAAGTGTTGATATTTGGTAACGCAATTAGGAAATGATCCGCAAGCGCACGGATATCGGTGAGCACTTCACCCGGGATGTTATCCAGAGTATCGTATTTATTTTTTTACCACTAGGAGAAAGCGTGCATCTGACTAACCAAATCTATTACTACTAACCTTTAGGCTACAACCACTGTGATTTGATGTGAGCGATGTATAGAGAAGACTGCAACTGCACTCTCGTTCTAACCTTGGTAAGGATGATCTACTGCTCTATTGGGGAGGCTCACGGAATCTAGACACCTCAAAGGATGTTCGACCCGCACCTATAAACCCTATCGATCCTGCTAACGGGATATGGAATACAAAGGTAGCTATGGAAATGTCACGTTCCTCGCTACTACCACGGTCCGGCTAGACAGGGGATATCTATGAGTATCCTAGCCCAAACACCTCGTTTACGCTAGAGATGATTACTCTAAACTCTACGCGAAGAGATTAAAGTAAACTCATAAACCAAAGAACAATAAAACAAAGAACTTACTAGAATTTAGAAGTCGAAATACTGAAGAATCCTAGGAGCAAGCCTCGGGTTAGGAGAACTTGATCCTGCAGGCACAACCTCGAAGTAGTCACCGACAGGCCGGGCTTCCTTCGATCTATACCTCCACTCTATCTCTCTCAATCTAGAAGAACTAAGTCTAATCTCACATTGGATGCTAAGCCCTAATGAGGTGGGAACCCTAAGGGAACCTCTCTCTCTGAATCCTCTCTGGAAAATATGAAAATAATGGACTTGGATTCTCCTCTCCAGGGGCCAGGGGTCCTGCTTATATAGTCCCTTCAAGTGAACCTGGGCCGTCGGATCAAACCGACATTAATCGCACAGTTTTCCTTGATCCTTTAGGTCGGTGGGGCATAATCCGCGAGACTCATCCTGATTGGTTGCAGACCTAGGGCGGGCGCCCCAGGGTCCAGGGCGGGCGCCCTGGTCCCGGGCCCGTTCGGCCTCCCGTTCGATCCCGTGGCTTCTGGAGTCTTCTAGATGATAGAAAATCGGTGAACACGTTAATATCTCTATGTAATTCCGACGTGTGGGCCTTTCCTTTGTATTTCCTGATAACCCCCTGCAGAAACAGATAAACAACAAAACTCGTGGAATTCTGTCAGATCAAACCCTAATTCTAGGTGTTGCTTGCATATAGGTCCTTTTCCTTATTTATTGGATAATTAAAATTGATACTTAAGAACCGTCAACACTAAGTATGTTTCATGTCCTTGGTGATGAAGTTAGTACACCAGAGACTTTGTAAATCTTGTGTCATGTTTGGTATTGCTTCCCTTGCTATCTTAGCATGATAGGTGGTGTGATGTTTAATTAAGCAATGTGAAGTGCTTATGTGTATTTAGCGTAACCTGTACTTGCCTTGATTAGTGTGTAATGCATCATCTATTGCATTCCCATGTATTCATATGTTTGCATCTTGCATCTCATCTAGGTACGCTAGATGCACCACATGAAGGACGTGATGTGGAGCTAACCTGAAGATGGTGATGGTGGATCCATCCCGAAGATGGAAGGATTGGATAAGTGCTAGAATGGGGGATGCTCGCCAAGCGAGTTTCATCTGATAAACACTGACTTGAGTTGGATCCCAGGCAAGGCCCGAAGCATTCTAAGCCTCCTAATTTCTAAAAATGCAATTGAGTATATATGTTATATGTATTGTTGCATTAAGTGACAGGTGTTCGATGAAAACACTTGTTGCATATATACCCTATCCTTGTCCAGAAAGTATGCCTTGAATCCTATCTAGGTTCAGGTTCGAGTAATTACTTAGCCCTGCTTTAACCAGCAGAAGTCAGGTGATCCCCTATCACCTACGAGCTTTAGGGATATATATGGCACAGCTGGCTATATTTGCTATCGTGGAAAAGAACCATGTGCTAATAATATGAAATGAGACCGGGCAGGATGACGATAGTGAAGCAACATGGCATGGAGGTTTTGGGTGTGGATCTATCCCCGTCTGAGTCGTTTAAGGACTGATTCACTGTACGTCCTTGAGTCATGTTGAACGCAGTCTAACACTTAGCTGGCCGGATAAGCCATTCCGACCGTGAAGCTGAGTAATACAGTTCAGGCCGGGAATCGGAGGGGTCAAGTGTGCATTCTAGAGGAAGTAAGGATGTGCTTAGGGACATTGGCATAAGACCAAGGGGGGTTAAAGTCCCTATCACCTGGCAGAGTGTTGCCCTTAGGGATGCGGCATCAATCGAAACCGCGATTCCTGAACTGTACCAAAGGTGACTTGTGCAACCATGGTGCGGGGTCTGCGCGGTTTGTGTTAGAAATACCCCTCCAGCTGGATAGGAATTTGATTCGAATCGCCGTCACTCCCGGTTAGTGAGCACTTGACTCGAGCAGCGGCAACGTAGATTCAATTAATTGAACGGATGGTTAATTGGATGATGATTTAAATGTTGCCTCAACTTATACCTGCTATGGTTAATATTGTTTGCTCCTAATAAAGTGGTTGCTATATTATAGGTGCTAATCTAGATGATAGGTTCATGATGATTAACGTGATGCTTAAGCATTCAATGATTACTTATTTGTACTAAGCTTTTATGCAAAATGTGGTCAAGCTAGCCCCAATTTATATCAGCCTTTCATACTCCTTGGTGTCACTTTATTTCTGGTTTTTGACGGGTAAGTCTAGCTGAGTACATTCTTGTACTCAGGGTTTATTTCCCACTTGTTGCAGGTTGTGATGTATATGGCTACTGCAATAATTGGTTGACTCCTGCCATAGTGGCGGAGGGTGATCATGGGTATGATCCTTCTGGGTTATCTTGTCTCTACTGCTTTTGTTGGAAGTTGATCTTGGTACTGGCATGTATTTGAAATAAGAACAATGTTAGATTCAAATTACTTTGCTTCCGCTACTTTTCAACTTAAGTTGTAATAACTATGTTGAACTCCGATGTATATTGAACTACTTGTGAAATGATGTACATGTGGCTTGTTATGTTGAATCACTACGATCTTGGCTTGTATGTTAGTTGGTTTGAAATCCCTCGTGATTTCAATGGACTACCTGAGTTATATGGGCTCAAGTGTGAGAATTTCATCACTTTGGTAATTGTTTTTATACTTGTGCTCTTATAATTTGGACGGTTCCGTGACACGTACCACAGGTTCAGAAATCATTTTGGACGCACCCGATGGAATTCCTAGGTGATATGGGCCATGTGGAATCTTGTTTCAGTCTGTTTGGAAACTATGTTAGTCTCGGTGCAAGAAAAGTGCACAGTTTGCGCCAAACATACTATAGGCTTAGAAATGATTTTGGATGCACCCAATGGTACTCCTATGTGACGAGGCTCAAGTGGAATCTCGATTCAGTCCGTTTGATGATACTGCTAATCTTGACGCAAGACAGGTGCACAGTTTGGGTCGAATGTACCATAGGCTTAGAAATCGTTTTGGACGCACCGGATGGAATTACTAGTTGACATGGGTCATGTGGAATCTCGTTTCGGTCTGTTTGGAGATAGTGTTAGTTTCGGTGCAAGATAGGTGCACGGTTGGCGCCAAATGTACCATAGGCTCATAAATCATTTTGGACGTGACCGATGGTTCTACGAGGTGAGGAGGCTCAAGTGCAAGCTCGATTCAGTCCATTTAGCGCTAATCTTTTACCCAAGATAGGTCCACGGTTTCCGCCGAACATACTACAGGCTCACAAATCATTTTTGACGCACCTGATGGTACTCCTATGTGACGTGGGTCATGTGGAACCTCATTTTGGTCCGTTTGGAGATAGTGTTAGTGTCGGTACAAGATATGTGCATGGTTTGCGCCAAACGTACCATAGCCTCAGAAATTATTTTGGACGCATCCGATGGCACTCCTAGGTTACGAGGCTCAAGTGAAAGCTCATTTCAGTCCATTTCGAGATAGTGTTAATCTTGATGCAAGATAAGTGCACAGTTTGCGCTGAATGTACCATAGGCTCAAAAATCATTTTGAACGCACCGGATGAAACTCCTAGGTGACATGGGTCATGTGGAATCTCGTTTCGGTCCGTTTGGAGACAGTGTTAGGATCGGTACAAGATAGGTGCACAGTTTGCGCCAAACATACCATAGGCTCAAAAATGGTTTTGGACGCACCCAATGGCACTCCTAGATTGTGAGGCCAAGAGGAAGCTCATTTCAGTCCGTTTCAAGATAGTGCTGATCTTTACCCAAGATAGGTGCACGGTTTACACCGAACGTACCAAAGGCTCAGAAATCATTTGGAACACTCCGGGTGGAAGTCCTTGGTGACATGGGTCATGTGGAATTTTGTTTCGGTTCGTTTCGAGATAGTGTTAGTGTCGGTGCAAGACAGGTGCACAGTTTGCGGCAAACATACTATAGGCTCAGAAATTGTTTTGGACGCACCCGATGTTACTCCTAGGTGACAAGGGTCAACTGGTAGCTCGATTCAGTCCGTTTGGAGATAGTGCTAATCTTGAAGCAAGATAAGTGCACGGTTTGCGCCAAATGTACCATAGGCTCAGAAAATCATTCTGGATGCACCCGATGGAACTCCTGGGTGACGGGGGTCATGTGGAATCTCGTTCCGGTCCATTTGGAGACAGTGTTACTGTTAGTGGAAGATAAGTGCACGGTTTGCGCTAAATGTACCCTAGGCTCAAAAATTGTTTTGGAAACACCTGATGCTACTCTAAGGTGGGAGGCTCAAGTGGAAGCTCAATTTAGTCCATTTGGAGATAGTGCTAATCTTGACGCAAGATAGGTGCACGGTTTGGGCTGAATCTACCACAGGCTCAAAAATCATTTTGGATGCACCGGATGGAACTCCTAGGTGATATGGGTCATCCGGAATCTCGTTTCGATCTATTTAGAGAGAGTATTCAGTCCATTTGGAGATAGTTCTAATCTTGACGCAAGATAGGTGCACGGTTTGGGCCGAACATACCAGATGATCGAAAATCATTTTGGACGCACCGGATGGAACTGCTAGGTGACGTGGGTCATGTGAAATCTCATTTCTTTCCATTTGGAGACAGTGTTAGTGTTGGTGCAAGATAGGTGCACGGTTTGTGCCAAATGTACCATAGGCTCAGAAATCATTTTGGACGCACATGATGGAACTCCTAGGTGACGAGGCTCAAATGGAAGCTTGATTGAGTCTGTTTGGAGATAGCGCTAATCTTAATGCAAGATCCTGCACAGTTTGGGCCGAACGTACTAGAGGCTTAGAAATCATTTTGGACACACCGAATGGAACTCCTAGGTGATGTGGGTCATGTGGAATCTCGTTTCGGTCTGTTTGGAGACATTTGCAGTGTCAGTGCAAGATAGGTGCACGGTTTGCGCTGAACATACTATAGGCTTAGAAAATTGTTTTAGACGCACATGATGGAACTCCTAGGTGACGTGGGTCATGTGGAATCTTGTTTCGGTCCGTTTAGAGACAGTGTTATAATCGGTGCAAGATAGGTGTAGGGTTTGTGCCAAACATACCACAGGCTCAGAAATCATTTTGGACGCACCCGATGGTACTCCTAGGTGATGAGGCTCAAGTGGAAGCTTGATTGAGTCTGTTTGGAGATAGTGCTAATCTTGACGTAAGATAGGTGCACGGTTTGGGCTGAACGTACCACAGGTTCAGAAATCATTTTGGATGCTCCGGATGGAACTCCTAGGTGATGTGGGTCATGTGGAATCTCATTTCGGTCCGTTTAGAGACATTTGCAGTGTCAGTGCAAGATAGGTGCATGGTTTGCGCCAAACGTACCATAGGCTCAGAAATCATTTTGAATGCACCCGATGGTACTCTTGGTGACGAGGCACAATTGGAAGCTTGATTCAGTCCATTTGGAGATAGTGCTAATCTTGACGCAAGATAGGTGCACGGTTTGCGGTGAACGTGCCACAGGCTCAGAAATTGTTTTGGACTTACCCAATGGAACTCCTAGGTGACGTAGGTCATGTGGAATCTCGTCTCGGTCCATTTGGTATGTTAGTGTCAGTGAAAGATAGATGTAGGGTTTGAGCCAAACATACCACAGGCTTAGAAATTGTTTTGGATGCACCCGATGGAACTCCTAGGTGACGTAGGTCATGTGGAAACTCGTTTCGGTCCATTTGGAGACAGTGTTAGTGTCGATGCAAGATAGATGTAGGGTTTGCGCCAAACGTACCATAGGCTGAGAAATTGTTTTGGACGCACCCGATGGTACTCCTAAGTGATGAGGCTCAAGTGGAAGCTTGATTCACTCTATTTGGAGATTGTGCTAATCTTGATGCAAGATAGGTGCACGGTTTGGGCTAAACCTACCAGAGGCTTAGAAATTATTTTGGATGCACCGGATGAAACTCCTAGGTGACGTGGGTCATGTGAAATCTCGTTTCGGTCCGTTTGGAGACTGTGTTAGTGTCAATGCAAGATAGGTGCACGGTTTGCCGCCAAACGTACTATAGGCTCAGAAATCATTTTAGACACACCCGATGGTACTCCTAGGTGACGAGGCTCAAGTGGAAGCTTGATTGAGTCTGTTTGGAGAAAGTGCTAATGTTGATGCAAGATAGGTGCACGGTTTGGACCGAATGTGCCAGAGGATCGAAAATCATTTTGGATGCACCGGATGAACTTCTAGGTGACGTGGGTCATGTGTCCTTTCGGTCCATTTGGAGACAGTGTTAGTGTCGGTGCAAGATAGGTGCACTGTTTGGGCCAAATGTACCACAGGCTTAGAAAATCATTTTGGACACACATGATGGAACTTCTAGGTGACATGGGTCATGTGAAATCTCATTTCAGTCCATTTGGAGACATTATTAGTGTCAGTGCAAGATAGGTGCAGGGTTTGTGCCAAACGTACCATAGGCTTAGAAATCGTTTTGGACGCACACTATGGTACTCCTAGGTGATGGGGCTCAAGTGGAAGCTTGATTCACTCCGTTTGGAGATAGTGCTAATCTTGATGCAAGATAGGTGCATAGTCTGGTCTGATTGTACCAAAGGCTCAGAAATCATTTGGACGCATCGGATGGAACTTCTAGGTGACGTGGGTCATGTGGAATCACCTTTCAGTCGATTTGGAGACAGTATCAGTGTCGGTGCAAGAGAGGTGCACGGTTTGGGCCGAACGTACCACAGGCTTAGAAAATCATTTTGGACGCACATGATTGAACTCCTAGGTGACGTGGGTCATGTCGATTGTTGTTTCGGTCCAATTAGAGATAGTGTTAGTGTTGGTGCAAGATTGGTGCACGGTTTACGCCAAACATACTATAGGCCCAAAAATCATTTTGGAGGCACCCGATGGAACTCCTAGGTGACGAGACTCATGTGCAAGCTCGATTCAGTCCATTTGAAGAAATTGCTAATCTTAACGCAGGATAGTTGCACGGTTTCGGCCGAACATACTAGAGGCTCGGAAATCATTTTGGACGCACCGGATGGAACTCCTAGGTGACATGGGTCACATGGAATCTCGTTTCAGTCCGTTTGTAGACAGTGTTAGTATCGGTGCAAGATAGGTGCACAGTTTGCGCCAAACGTACCATAGGCTCAGAAATCATTTTGGACGCACCCGATGGTACTCCTTGGGATCAGACTCAAGTGGAAGCTTGACTCAGCCATTTGGAGATAGTGCTAAGCTTGCACAAGATAGGAGCATGGTTTGGGCCAAACATACCAGAGGCTCGTAAATCATTTTGGACACACTGGATGGAACTCTTAGGTGACGTGGGTCATGTGGAATCTCGTTTTGGTCCGTTTGGAGACAACGTTAGTGTCGGTGCAAGATAGGTGCACGGCTTGCGCCAAACGTACCATAGGCTCAAAAACCATTTTAGAAGCACCCGATGGTACTCCTAGGGGACGAGGCTCAAGTGGAAGCTTGATTGAGACCGTTTAGAGATAGTGCTAATCTTGACGCAGGATAGGTGTACGGTTTGGGCTGAACGTACCAGAGGCTCGACAATCACTTAGATGCACCAGATGGAACTTCTAGGTGACGTGGGTCTTATGGAATCTCCTTTCGGTCCATTTGAAGACAGTGTTAGTGTCGGTGCAAGATAGGAGCGCTGTTTGGGCCGAACGTACCACAGGCTAAGAAAATCATTTTGGACGCACATGATTGAACACCTAGGTGACGTGGGTCATGTGGAATCTCATTTCGGTCCATTTGGAGATAGTGTCAGTGCAAGATAGGTGCGAGGTTTGCGCCAAATGTTCCACAGGCTCAGAAATCATTTTGGACGCACCCAACTGTACTCCTGACTAATGGGGCTCATGTGGAAGCTTGATTCACTCTGTTTAGAGATAGTGCTAATCTTGATGCAAGATAGGTGCATAGTTTGGGCCGAATGTACCAGAGGCCCGGTAATCATTTTGGATGCACTGGATGGAACTTCTAGGTTACGTGGGTCATGTGAAATCTCCTTCCAGTCCATTTGGAGACAGTGTTAGTGTCGGTGCAAGATAGATGCAAGGTTTGGGCTGAACATACCACAGGCTTAGAAAATCATTTTACACGCACATGATGGAACTCCTAGGTGACGTGGGTCATGTGGAACCTTGTTTCGGTCTGTTTGGAGACAGTGATAGTGTCGGTGCAAGATAGGTGCAGGGTTAGCGCCAAACGTACCATAGGCTCAAAAAACATTTTGGATGCACCTGATGGTGCTCCTAGGGGACGAGGCTCAAGTGGAAGCTGAATTCAGTCCATTTGGAGATATTGTTAATCATGACACAGGATAGTTGCATGGTTTGGGCTGAACATACCAGAGGCTAAGAAATCATTTTGGATGCACCAGATGGAACTCCTAGGTGACATGGGTCATGTGGAATCTCGTTTCGGTCCATTTGGAGACAGTGTTAGTGTTGGTGCAATATATTAGCACGGTTTGCGCCAAACGTACCATAGGCTCAGAAGTCATTTTGGATGCACCCGACGGTACTCCAAGGTGACGTGGCTCAAGTGGAAGCTTGATTTACTCCATTCGGAGATTGTGCTAATCTTGACGCAAGATAGGTGCATAGTTTGGGCCAAACGTACAAGAGGGTCGGAAATCATTTTGGATGCACCGGATGGAACTCCTAGGTGAGGTGGGTCATGTGGAATCTCCTTTCGGTTCATTTGGTGATAGTTTTAGTGTCGGTGCAAGATAAAAGCACGGTTTGGGCTAAACATACCATAGGCTTAGAAAATCATTTTGGACACACATGATGGAACTCCAAGGTGACGTGTGTCAGGTGAAATCTTGTTTTGGTCCGTTTGGAGACAGTGTTAGTGTCGGTGCGAGATAGGTGCAAGGTTAGGGCTGAACATACCACAGGCTTAGAAAATCGTTTTGCACGCACATGATGGAACTCCTATGGGACATGGGTCATGTGGAATCTTGTTTCGATCCATTTGGAGATAGTGTTAGTGTGGGTGCAAGATAGGTGGTTTGCGCCAAACATACCACAGGCTTAGAAATCGTTTTGGATGCACCCGATGGTACTCCAACGTGACGAGGCTCAAGTGGAAGCTTGATTCAGTCCGTTTGGAGATATTGCTAATCTTGATAATGGATAGTTGCACGGATTGAGCCGAACACACCAAAGGCTCGAAAATTATTTTGAATGCACCGGATGGAACTCCTAGGTGACATGGGTCATGTGGAATCTCGTTTTAGTCCGTTTGGAGACAGTGTTAGTGTCGGTGCAAGATATAGCATGCTTTGCACCAAACTTACCATAGGCTCAAAAATCATTTTGGGCGCACCCGATGGTACTCCTAGGTGACGTGGCTCAAGTGGAAGCTTGATTTAGTCCGTTTGGAGATAGTGCTAATCTTGACGCAAGATAGGTGCACAGTTTGGGCCAAACGTACCAGTGGCTCGGAAATCATTTTGGACGTACCGGATGGAACTCCTTGGTGACATGGATCATGTGGAATCTCCTTTTTGCTTCGTTTGGAGACAGTTTTAGTGTCAGTGCATGATAGGCGCGCAGTTTGCACCAAACGTACCATAGGCTCAGAAATCATTTTGGATGCACCTGATGGTACTCCTAGGTGACGAGACTCAAGTGGAAGCTTGACTCAGGCCATTTGGAGATAGTACTAATCTTGACGTAGGATAGGTGCACGGTTTAGGCTGAATGTACCAGTGGCTCGGAAATCATTTTGGACGAACCGGATGGAACTCCTAGGTGACGTGGGTCATGTGGAATCTCCTTTTAGTGCGTTTGGAGACAGTGTTAGTGTCTATGATAGTTGCACGGTTTGGGCCGAACATACCAGAGGCTTGGAAATCATTTTGGATGCACCAGATGGAAGTCCTAGGTGACGTGGGTCATGTGGAATCTTGTTTCGGTCCGTTTGGAGATAGTGTTAGTGTCGGTGCAAGATATTGGCATGGTTTGCGCCAAACGTACCAGAGGCTCAGAAATCATTTTGGACGCACCCGATGATACTCCAAGGTGACGTGGCTCAAGTGGAAGCTTGATTTAGTCCGTTCAAAGATAGTGCTAATCTTGACGCAAGATAGGTGCATAGTTTGGGCCGAACGTACCAGAGGCTCGAAAATCATTTTGGAGGCATCGGATGGAACACCTGGGTGACGTGGGTCATGTGGAATCTCCTTTCGGTCCATTTGGAGATAGTGTTAGTGTCGGTGAAAGATAGGTGCATGGTTTCGGCTAAACATACCACAGGCTTAGAAAATCGTTTTGGACACACATGATGGAACTCCTAGGTGATGTGTGTCAGGTGGAATCTGGTTTTGGTCCGTTTGGAGATAGTGTTAGTGTTGGTGCAAGATAGGTGCAGGGTTTGCACCAAACATACCATAGGCTCAAAAATCATTTTGGACGCACCCGACATTACTGCTAAGTGATGAGGCTCAAGCGGAAGCTTGATTCACTCCATTTGGACATAGTGCTATACAAGATAGGTGCACGGTTTGGGCCAAACATTCTAGAGGCTCAGAAATCATTTTGGACACACCGGATGGAACTCCTAGGTGACATGAGTCATGTGGAATCTCGTTTCGGTCCGTTTGGAGATAGTGTTAGTGTCAGCGCAAGATAGGTACACGGTTTGCGCCAAACGTACCATAGGCTCAGAAATCATTTTGGACACACCCGATGGTACTACTAGGTGACGCGCACAAGTGGAAGCTTGATTCAGTCCATTTGGAGATAGCGCTGATGTTGACACAAGATAGGTGCACGGTTTGCGCCAAACGTACCATAGGCTCAGAAATTGTTTTGGATGCACCCGATGGAACTCCTAGGAGACGTGGGTCATGTGGAATCTCGTTTTGGTCCATTTGGAGACAGTGTTAGTGTCAATGCATGATAGATGTAGGGATTGCGCCAAACATACCATAGGCTCAGAAATTGTTTTGGACGCACCCGATGGAACGCATAGGTGACGTGGGTCATATGGAATCTAGTTTCGATCCGTTTGGAGACATTGTTAGTCTCAGTGCAAGATAGATGTAGGGTTTGCGCCAAACGTACCACATGCTCAGAAATTGTTTTGGACGCACCCGATGGTACTCCTAAGTGACGAGGGTCAAGTGGAAGCTTGATTCCATTTGGAGATAGTGCTAATCTTGACGCAAGATAGGTGCACGGTTTGGGTTGAACGCACCAGAGGCTCAAAAATCATTTTGGACGCACTGGATGGAACTCCTAGGTGACATCGGTCATGTGGAATCTTGTTTCGGTCCGTTTGGAGACAGTGTTAGTGTTGGTTCCAGATAGGTGCATGGTTTGGTCTGAACATACGCCAGGCTTAGAAAGTCATTTTGGACGCACATGATGGAACTCCTAGGTGACATGGGTCATGTGGAATCTTGTTTCGGTCCATTTAGAGATGGTGTTAGTGTCGGTGCAAGATAGGTGCACGGTTTGCGCCAAACATACTATAGGCTCAGAAATCGGTTAGGTGGCACCCGATGGAACTCCTAGGTGACAAGACTCTAGTGTAAGCTCGATTCAATCGGTTTGGAGATATTGCTAATCTTAACGCTGGATAGTTGCATGGTTTAGGCCGAACATACCAGAGGCTCATAAATCATGTTGGACGCACTGGATGGAACTTCTAGTTGACATGAGTCATGTGGAATGATGAGGACATCCTCCACTATTACCCGCTGGCAAAGACGCAACGAAAAAAAGTGTCAAGTGGCCTAGTTGTAGTCGGGCGGCGACCGTGTGAGCCTCTGAATAATCCCACCTTGCTTAGCTTGGGAGGAGGAAGCCACCTTAAAAGAGAGAGCCACCCTTCCCCTATCAGACTAGTCTTTTAGGGGCATTGGGCCTTTCCCCGAGTGGGTGTGCATAAGAACTGTTGGGGTCCGGGCAACCTTAATTTATTGGGCCTCGGCCAACCCCACCTGGGCCGGATGTATCATTTGGTATCAAAGCTGGGCCCTTGTTTAAGGGGGTGGGAATGATGAGGACATCCTCCACTATTACCCGCTGGCAAAGACGCAACGAAAAAAAGTGTCAAGTGGCCTAGTTGTAGTCGGGCGGCGACCGTGTGAGCCTCTGAATAATCCCACCTTGCTTAGCTTGGGAGGAGGAAGCCACCTTAAAAGAGAGAGCCACCCTTCCCCTATCAGACTAGTCTTTTAGGGGCATTGGGCCTTTCCCCGAGTGGGTGTGCATAAGAACTGTTGGGGTCCGGGCAACCTTAATTTATTGGGCCTCGGCCAACCCCACCTGGGCCGGATGTATCATGGAATCTCGTTTTGGTCCGTTTGGAGACAATGTTAGTGTCGGTGCAAGATAAATGCATGGTTTGCACCAATTGTACCATAGGCTTAGAAATTATTTTGGACGCACCTGATGGTACACCTAGGTGATGAGGCTCAAGTGGAAGCTTGATTCAGTCCGTTTGTAGATAGTGCTAACCTTGACGCAAGATAGGTGCGCGGTTTGTGTTGAACGTACCAGAAGCTCAAAAATTGTTTTGGACGCACCCAATGGAACTTCTAGGTGACATGGGTCATGTGGACTCTCGTTTCGGTCTGTTTGGAGACAGTGTTAGTGTCGGGGCAAGACAAATGTTGGGTTTGCGCCAAACGTACCACATGCTTAGAAATCGTTTTAGACGCACCAGATGGAACTCCTAGGTTATGTGGGTCATGTGGAAGCTTTGATTGAGTCTATTTGTAGATAGTGCTAATCTTGACACAAGATAGGTGCATGGTTTGGTCTGAACATACTAGAGGCTCGGAAATCATTTTGGATGCACCGGATGGAACTTCTAGGTGACGTGGGTCATGTGGAATCTCCTTTCGGTCCATTTGGAGACAGTGTCAGTGTTAGTGCAAGATAGGTGCACTGTTTGGGCCAAACGTACCGTAGGCATAAAATTGTTTTTTACGCACATGATGGAACTCCTAGGTGATGGGGCTCTAGGGGAAGCTTGATTCACTCCGTTTGGAGATAGTTCTAATCTTGATGCAAGATAGGTGCATAGTTTGGGCCGAATTACCAGAGGCTCGAAAATCATTTTGGACGCATCAGATGGAACTTCTGGGTGACGTGGGTCATGTGGAATCTCTTTTTGGTCCATTTTGGACGCAGATAATGGAACTCCTAGGTGACGTGGGTCATGTGCAATCTCGTTTTGGCTCATTTAGAGATAGTGTTATTGTCGGTGCAAGATAGGCGCACGGTTTGCGCCAAACATACTATAGGCTCAGAAATCATTTCGAAGGCACACGATTGAACTCCTAGGTGACTAGACTCAAGTGCAAGGTCAATTCAGTCTGTTTGGAAGTATTGCTAATCTTGACGCAGGATAGTTGCATAGTTTGGGCCGAACAAACCAGAGGCTCGAAAATCATTTTGGGTGCACCGGAGGGAACTCCTAGGTGACATTGGTCATGTGGAATCTCGTTTCGGTCTGTTTGGAGATAGTGTTAGTCTCGGTGTAAGATAAGTGCACGGTTTGGGCCAAATGTAGCATAGGCTCATAAATCATTTTGGACGCACCCGATGGTACTCCTAGGTGATGAGGTTCAAGTGGAAGCTTGATTCAGTCAGTTTGGAGATAGTGCTAACCTTGACGCAAGATATGTGCACGGTTTGGGCGTAACGTACCAGATACTCGGAAATCATTTTGGACACACCGGATGGAAATCTAAGGTGACGTGGGTCATGTGGAATCGCCTTTTGGTTCGTTTGGAGACAGTGTTAGTGTCGGTGCGAGATAGGTGCACGGTTTGGGCCGAACATGCCACAGGCTTAGAAAATCATTTTGGACGCACATGATGGAACTCCAAGGTCATGTGGGTCATGTGGAACCTCGTTTCGGTCCGTTTGGAGACAGTGTTAGGGTCGGTGCAAGATAGATGCATGGTTTGCGCCAAACGTACCATAGGCTCAGAAATCATTTTAGACGCACCCGATGGTACTCCTAGGTGATGAGGCTCAAGTGTAAGCTTGATTGAGTCCGTTTGGAGATAGAGCTAATCTTGACGCAAGATAGGTGCACGATTTGGGCTGAAAGTACCAACGGCTCAGAAATCATTTTGGATGCACCGAATGGAACTTCTAGGTGATGTGGGTCATGTGGAATCTCCTTTGGGTCCATTTGGAGACAGTGTTAGTGTCGGTGCAAGATAGGTGCACTATTTGGGTCGAGCGTACTAGAGGCTTGAAAAATCATTTTGGATGCACATGATGGAACTCCTAGGTGATGTGGGTCATGTGGAATCTCATTTCGGTCCATTCGGAGACAATGTTAGTTTCTGTGCAAGATAGGTGCATGGTTTGTGCCAAACATATTATAGGCTCAGAAATCATTTTGGAGGCACCCGATGGAACTCCTAGGTGACGAGACTCAAGTGCAAGCTCGATTCAGTCCGTTTGGACATATTGCTAATCTTGACGTAGGATAATTGCACGGTTTGGGCCAAAGAAAGTAGAGGCTCAGAAATCATATTGGATGCACCGAATGGAACTCCTAGGTGACATGGGTCATGTGGAATCTCGTTTCGGTCCATTTGGAGAAAGTGTTAGTATCGGTGCAAGATAGGTGCATAGTTTGCGCCAAACATAGCATAGGCTGAGAAATCGTTTTGGACGCACATGTGGTACTCCTAGGTGACGTGGCTCTAGTGGAAGCTCGATTCAGTTCGTTCTGAGACAGTGCTAATGTTGACGCAAGATAGGTGCACGGTTTGCACCGAACGTACTAGAGGCTCGGAAGTCATTTTGGATGCACCGGATCAAACTACTAGGTGACGTGGGTGATGTGGAATCTCGTTTCGGTCCGTTTGCAGATAGTGTGTGTCGGTGCAAGATAGGTGCACGGTTTGCGCCAAACATACCATAGGCTCAAAAATCATTTTAGACGCACAAAGTGGTACCCCTAGGTGATGAGGCTCAAGTGGAAGCTCGATTTAGTTCATTCGGAGATAGTGCTAATCTTGACAGAAGAAAGGTGCACGGTTTGCGCCAATCGTACCACAGGCTCAAAAATCATTTTGGATGTACACAATGGAACTCCTAGGTGACGTGGGTCATGTGGAATCTTGTTTTGATCTGTTTGGAGACAATGTTGGTGTCGGTGCAAGATGGGAACACGATTTGTGCCAAAGGTACCATAGGCTCGGAGATCATTTTGGACGCACTTGTTGATACTCCTAGCTGACGAGGCTCAAGTTGATACTTGATTCAGTTCGTTTGGAGATAGTGCTAATCTTGATGCATGATAGGTGCATGGTTTGCGCCAATCATACGATAGGCTCAGAAATCATTTTGGACGAACCCAATGAAACTCCAATGTAATGAGGCTCAACTGGAAGCTCGATTCAGTCCATTTGGAGATAGAGCTAATCTTGACGCAAGATAGGTGCACGGTTTGCACTGAACATACCATAGGCTCAACTCATTTTGGACACACCCGATGGAACTCCTAGGTGGCGTCGGTCATGTGGAATCTCGCTTTGGTCCGTTTAGAGACAGTGTTAGTGTTGGTGCAAGATTGGTGCAGGGTTTGCGCCAAACATACCATAGGCTCAGAAATCATTTTGTATGCAGCCGATGGTACTCTTAAGTGATGAGGCTCTAGTGGAAGCATGATTTAGTCCACTTGAACATAGTGCTAATCCTAACGCAAGATAGGTGCCCGGTTTGCGCCAAATGTACCACAGGCTCAAAAATCATTTTGGACACAACTGATGGAACTCCTAGATGACGTGGATCATGTGGAATCTTGTTTTGGTCCGTTTGGAGATAGTACTAGTGTCGGTGCAAGATGGTGCACGATTTGCACCAAATGTATCATAGGCTTAAAAATTGTTTCGGAGACACTCGATGGTACTCCTAGGTGATGAGGCTTAAGTGGAAGCTCGATTCAGTCTGTTTGTAGATAGTGCTAATCTAGACGCAAGATAGGTACACAGTTTGGGCCGAACATACTAGAGGCTCGAAAATTGTTTTGTATGCACCGGATGGAACTGCTAGGTGACATGGGTTATGTAGAATCTCATTTAGAACCGTTCAGAGACAGTGATAGTGTCAGTACAATGTAGGAGCAAGACTTGCGCCAAACGTACCAAAGGCTCTAAAATCATTTTGGACGCAGCCGATGGTACTTCAAGGTAAGGAGGCTCGAGTGGAAGTTCGATTTAGTCTGTTTGGAGGCAGTGCTAATCTTGACGTAGGATTGGTGCACGGTTTGCACTGAACCTACCACACGCTCAGAAATCGTTTTGGACGCACCCGATGGAACTCCTAGGTGACGTGGGTCTTGTGGAATCTCATTTTGATCTGTTTGGAGATAGTGTTAGTGTTAGTGTTAGTGTTAGTGCAAGATAGGTACATAGTTTGCGCCAAACATACCATAGCCTTAGAAGTAATTTTGGACGAACTCGGTGGTACTCCTAGGTGACGAGGCTCAAGTGGAAGCTCGACTCAGTCCGTTTGGAGATAGTGCTAATCTTGACACAAGATAAGTGCACGGTTTAGGCTAAACGTACTAGAGGCTCGGAAATCATTTTGTATGCACAGGATGGAACTCCAAGGTGACGTGGGTCTTGTGGAATGTCGTTTCGGTCCATTTGGAGACAGTGTAAGTGTCAGTGCAACATAGATGCACAGTTTGCGCCAAACATACCATTGGCTCAGAAGTCATTTTGGACGAACCCGGCGGTACTCCTAAGTGACGAGGCTCAAGTGGAAGCTTGATTCAGTTCGTTTGGAGATAGTGCTAATCTTGTAGCAAGATAGGTGCATGTTTTCACCGAACGTACCATAGTCTCAAAAATCATTTTGGACGCACCCGATGTAACTCTTAGGTGACGTGGGTCTAGTGAAATCTCATTATGGTTCATTTGGAGACAGTGTTAGTGTCGGAGCAAGATAGGTGCAGGGTTTGCGCCAAACATACGACAGGTTTAGAAATCAATTTGGACATAATCGATGGTACTGCTATGTGATGAGGCTCAAGTGGAAGCTTGATTTAGTCCGTTTGGAGATAGTGCTAATCCTAAAGGTGCCCGGTTTATGCCAAATGTTCCACAGGCTCAGAAATCATTTTGGACGCACCTGATGGAACTCCTAGGTGATGTGGGTCTTATGGAATCTCATTTTGGTCTGTTTGGAGACAGTGTTAATGTCGGTGCATGATAGGTGCACGGTTTGCGCCAAACGTACCATAGGCTCAGAAATCATTTTGGAGACACGCAATGGTACTCCTAGGCCATGAGGCTCAAGTGGAAGGTCGATTCAGGCCGTTTGGAGATAGTGCTAATCTAGACGCAATATAGTTGCATAGTTTGCACCGAACATACCACAGGCTCAGAAATTGTGTTGGACTCCACCTGATGGAACTCCTAGGTGACGTGGGTCTTGTGGAATCCTGTTTTGGTCTGTTCAGAGACGATGTTAGTGTCAGTGCAAGATACGTGCAAGGTTTGCGCCAAACATACCATAAGCTCTGAAATTATTTTGGACGCACCCGATGGAAGCTTGATGTAGTCCGTTTGGAGAGAGCTAATCCTTATAACTTGCAAAATAGACCTAACCGACCCTAACTCATATTGACATATTTGTAGTGCTCACATAGCTCTATGATTTTGTCAATAGCACCATCACCTAGTTCTCAATGGTTAATGAGGTATACGGTGTCAAAAATCGGGTTTCAGTCGGGGTTAACTGAAACTCCGTTTCAGTTTCCATGTGACCCACTTTGGAGAGCTTTAACTTCCTAACTAAGCCGAATCAGTCCAAGCTCCAATTGACAATATTGTAGTACGACTGTAGCTCTACAAGTTTGCTAATATCACCTACCGCTAACTCGAGCTAGATTAGGAGTAATGGGGCTTCAAAATGGCACTGATAATTGGCCATGGGATGCCGATTCAGTTGAGTCAGAAATCTTCAGTATCTCGACGTGGCCGACCAATTCAGAAACTGCCCACCATGTGGCGTGCATGCCATGCCAGCCTCTCCACATCACGTGCGTGTGCTCACTGATGAAAGCTAGGCTGACACCTCGCTTACTCTCTCTCTCTCTCTTGCCATTCCCTTCCTCTGTCTTTCTCCTCCACGCGAGAGCGGTGACTGGAGAAGGCAGCGGCCGCCACCAAGCCACTCACCCAAGCCAGAGCGCCATTTTTTGATTTAGCTGAGCCACAGCACCACCTCGAGCCCCTCCACTCCTCGACCTCACCGAGCATCCGTTTTCGCCCTAGGTAGAGCTCACCGTGAAGGCGGCTCCACCGGGTCACCATTTTCGCCGCCGAACGAGCTCGCATGTGGCCGTGCCACTCGGGTCCTCTACCGTCTCCTCTCTCCCTTGTACCTTGTTCGCTTAGCGATATTGATGCTCACGGGGTAGGCAACTAGGGCCGAGCCACCGTCGACTCGCCGGAGCCGGCAAGCCCACGGCCGTGTGCCGCCATTGCCAACGCCACCCTCCCTAGCCACTGCCCTAGCTCTAATTGGCCGTACCCCTACGTGCGCACAGCTGTGGTCGACCCGCCGGTACCCGTGGCCTCGCCGAAGTCAACACCAGCGGCGAGCTACCGCCGTCGCCTTTCTCCCCTCTCCTTTCCTCTCTCTGGCCCATGGGGTCGTGCCGTCAGCGGCCGCGCGTGGGCGGGAGAGCCAAGCCGGCCGCGCCGTTCGACTAGGCCACGCGGGCGTGTCACGCGCATTACCAGGCCGAGGAGATTTCCCGGGCCAGCCCAATGCCGAGTTGGGTTAGGGTTCCGGTTTTGTTTTTCTTTTATTCTTTTTCACAGATTTGTGTATAGATTCAAAAATGCATATCTCTTGATTGGTAGATCCAAATGATGTGGTTCCAATTTTGTTGAGTTCCTGGTAATGTGTAGTTTATATTAAAAATATAATATGTGCCTTGTTCTGTGATGAAAAATAGGGTTACTAATTATCTCTTTTAATCATGTGGGAAATAGGGGTAATTATATCTTTTTCTAGGTACCTCCAAATGGCATGCAATTTTTATGGTGTACTGTTCATATCATGAATAGATTGTAGTTAAATTTTCATACAATTTGGACACTGTATGTAGGAGTTATGTATTTCTCTTGTTTGCTTGGATGGATCTTGGGTGAATTTTCATAATTTTTCTATAGATCCAGTAAAGGTAAAATTTGGTGAGAGTTGTTCTAATGCTAGAAGGATACTAGCAAAAATATGAAATCTATTGTTTGATACTTTTCAATAGGGTTTCCTATTTATGCTCGAAATAGACATGCCATATGTTATTTTTGATACAGCAAGTTCTGCTTGTCCAATTGCTTTGAAATTTTTATGGTGGTCTATGTGAAGCATGAGGTAGCTACTGTAATTTTTGTAGATTTTTCTGTACAGTTTTACTATATGTTGCTTTAATCACCTAATTAACTAAATAATTTAGAAAAGGATAGTAAATAATTTATTTAGAAGTTGGCACTATACTTCCTGATGTTCCTTTGATATGCACAACAAGTTGGTAAACTTGGTTTGGTCCAATTATGCTTTTGCATCATCACTAAATATTTAATTTAGTGAATCTGCCATTTTTGGACAGATTCTAAGAGAATGTTAATTACCCTATGAAAATGATGAATTCATGTCTTGGGGTTTATAACAAAGTTTTTTTCAATTTCATGATCTAGCTGCTGTTAAATTTTGGTAGCATTTGGCCATGTAGTTTAGAAACTACAGCTGTTCTAAGTTGGGTTCAGAGTTGAATTGCTCTCTGTCTACACAGGACAGATTCTGTGTTTACTTGAATTCGACTCGGTTAACGTAAGAATCATGCTTTGATGTTTATAAATGATTTGTAGATAATTTCATAAGATTTCCAGAATGTCCTCTTTCAAGTCATTTCAATTTGTAGAACTCCTGCTATGAGTGATTTCGTGAACTACTCTATGCATGTCAAACTTGCGACTTTCTGTGATGAATGTCTTTACTATTATAAGCATGTTGTGATGCAAATAAACACTTCAGTTGAGTAAGATAAGTTTAGATGCAGGTGTTAGTGAAGATGAACATCTTTATCTTAGGTTATGCAAGTTAGGTAAGTTAATCTTGTGCTTCCAAGTTAAGATAGGTACATGCTTAAAGTGATTTGAATAGAGCTATTAGTACTCAGTAAACGAGTGTCCAGTAATCTTTGGTTAAATACTTACTTATTGTTATCCATTCATCATGAGCATCATCTCATTCCTTATGCATCCATGATATTTATCTTGTGCATATGCATGCAATAGGTGTACCGGAAGGAGTAACACTGCTGGAATTCGAGGAGCCGAGCGAGGAGCAGCAGCAGCCAACGCCGGAGATTCAGGAGGTGCAGCCTTTAGGAGAAGTACCATACGAGGTCGTGGTTGAGTGCCCGGACCATCGTCCATGCAACTTTGTGAAAGGCAAGCCCCGGAGCCTTATAAGCCTCCTAATTTCTGAAATGCAATTAAAGTATTATTGTTATATATTGTTGCATTAAGTTTAGGTGTTGGATGAAAACACTTGCTGCATTGGTTATCCAATCCTTGTCCAGATATTGATACCCTGAATCCTAAGTAGCTCAGGCTCGTGTAGTTGCTTAGCCCTGCTTTAATGCGGTAGAAGTCAGGTGATTTCCTGTCACCTGCGAGTTATAGGATTATACATGTGGCACGGTTGGCTATATTTGCTATCGTGGAAAAGAACCTGTCTTAATTTGAATTAAAGACCAGGCGGAGGCTTGCCGGTTTGTAGTGACTCCGTCTGTGTCGATTAAGGACCAATTCTTGGAGCCTTTCTTTGTCATGTTGAACGCATGCCTCTCTCTTAGCTGAGCGGACCCGAGTGCTTGACCGCGAATCCGAGTAGCTCAACTCAGGGCGGGAGTTGGCAAGTATAAAGTGCGCCTCGGAAGGGAGCCGTAGGCGTGACTCCAAGGGTAGGTGATTTAAAAGTCCTGATTGTCCTGGCAGAAGGGTAATCCCTAAGAGTGCTGGCGCTGACCGAACCTACGAAGTTGGTTCCTGAGTTATCCAAAGGTGACCCACGGCTACCCTTGCAAAGTATGCCAGGGTGAGAGTTAGGAATACCCCCTCAGCTGAGTTGTAATTCAATTCGGGTCGCTGTCTCTCACCGGTTAGTGAGAACTTGACGGGCTTATCTCCAAAGTAGATACATTAAACAACGCGATGGTTCAGGAATGATGATATGATATGAGTACCATCGGGAGCATCCAAAATGATTTCAGAGCCTATGGTTCATTTGGCGCAAACCGTGCACCTATCTTGCACTGACACTAGCACTATCTCCAATCGACCAAAATAAGATTCCACATGACCCACGTCACCTAGGAGTTCCATCGGGTGCGTCCAAAACAATTTCTGAGCCTACGGTATGTTTGGCGCAAACCCTGCACCTATCTTGCACCGACACTAACACTGCCTCCAAAAGGACCAAAACAACGTTCCACATAACCCACGTCACCTAGTAGTTTCATCGGGTGCGTCCTAACCGATTTTTGAGCCTGTGGAACATTCGGCATAAACTAGGCACCTATCTTGCGTTAGGATTAGCACTATCTCTAAACGGACTAAATCAAGCTTCCACTTGAGCCTCATCACATAGGAGTACCATCGGGTGTGTCCAAAACAATTTCTGAACCTGTCATATGTTTGGCGCAAACCCTGCACCTATCTTGCACTGACACTAACACTGTCTCCAAACGGACTAAAACAAGATTCCACAAGACCCACGTCACTTAATAGTTCCATCGGGTGCGTCAAAATAATTTCTGAGCCTGTGATACGTTTCGCGCGAACCATGCACCTATCTTGCGTCAAGATTAGCACTTCCTCTAAACGGACTGAATTGAGCTTCCACTTGAGCCTTATTACCTTAGAGTACCATCGGGAGCATCCAAAATGATTTCAGAGCCTACGGTACGTTTGGCGCAAACCGTGCACCTATCTTGCACTGACACTAGGACTGTCTCCAAATCGACCAAAACGAGATTCCACATGACCCACGTCACCTAGGAGTTCCATTGGGTGCATCCAAAATGATTTTTGAGCCTGTGGTATGTTTGGCGCAAACCGGACACCTATCTTGTGTCAGGATTAGCACTATCTCCAAATGGACAAAATCAAGCTTCCACTCAAGCCTCATCACATAGGAGTACCATCAGGTGTGTCCAAAATGATTTATGAACATGTCGTATGTTTGGCACAAACTCTGCGCCTATCTTGCGCTGACACTAACACTGTCTCCAAACGAACCAAAATGAGATTCCATAAGACCCACGTCCCCAAGGAGTTCCATCGGGTGCGTCCACAATGAGTTTTGAGCCTATGGTATGTTCGGTGCAAACTGTGCACCTATCTTGCGTTAAGATTAGCACTATCTCGAAATCAACTGAATCGAGCTTCCACTTGAGCCTCTTTACCATGGAGTAACATCGTTGCATCCAAAATGATTTCTGAGCCTATGGTACATTTGGCACAAATCGTGCACCTATCTTGCACCGACACTAACACTGTCTCCAAACAAACTGAAACAAGATTCCACATGACCACGTCACCTAGGAGTTTCATCGGGTGTGTCCAAATGCTTTCTAAGCCTGTGGTATGTTCGGTTCAAACCGTGCACCTATCTTGCGTTAAGATTCGCACTATCTCCAAATGGACTGAATCGAGCTTCCACTTGAACCTCATTACCTTGGAGTAACATCGTTGCGTCCGAAACGATTTCTGAGCCTATGGTACGTTTGGCACAGATCATGCACCTATCTTGCACCGACACTAACACTGTCTCCAAATGGACCGAAACAAGATTCCACATGACCCATGCCATCAAGGAGTTCCATCGGGTGTGTCCAAAATGATTTCTAAGCCTACGGTAGTTTGGAGCAAACTGTGCATCGATCTTGCATTGACACTAACACTATCTCCAAACGGACCAAAACACAATTGCACAAGACCCACGCCACCTAGGACTTCCATCGGGTGTGTGCAAAATGATTTCTTTGCCTATGGTAGGTTCGGCGCAAACCGTGCACCTATCTTGCGTCAAGATTAGCACTACCTCCAAACAGACTGAATTGAGCTTCCACTTGAGCCTCATTACCTTAGAGTACCATCGGCTGCGTCCACAACGATTTCTGAGCCTATAGTACATTTGGCGCAAATCATGCTCCTATCATGCACTGAAACTAACACTGTCTCCGAACGGGTCGTAGCGAGATTCCACAAGACCCACGTCACCTAGGAGCTCCATCCGGTGCGTAGAAAACGATTTCGTAGCCTCCAGTATGTTCAGCCCAAACTGTGCACCTATCATGCGTCTAGATTACCACCATCTCCAAACAGACTGAATCGACCTTCCACTTGAGCCTTGTCAGCTAGGAGTACCATTGCGTGTCTCTAAAACGATTTATGAGACTATGGTATGTTTGGCGCAAACCGTGCACCTATATTTCACCGACATTAACACTATCTCCAAATGGACCGAAACGAGATTACACAAGACCCACGTCACCTAGTGGTTCCATTGGGTGTGTCCAAAACGATTTCTGAGCCTACGGTAAGTTTGGCGCAAACCCTGCACCTATCTTGCACTGACACTAACACTGTTTGCAAATGGACCAAAACGAGATTCCAAATGACCAATGTAACCTAGGAGTTCCATTGGGTGCATCCAAATCAATTTCTAAGCCTGTGGAACATTTGGCGTAAACCAGACACCTATCTTGCGTCAGGATTAACACTCTCTCCAAACAGACTAAATCAAGCTTCCACTTGAGGCTCATCACATAGGAGTACCATCGGGAGCGTCCAAAATAATTTCAGAGCTTATGGTATGTTTGGCGCAAACACTGCACGTTTCTTGCACTAACACTAACATCGTCCCCGAACAGACCAAAACGAGATTCCACAAGACCCACGTCACCTAGGAGTTCCATCCTGTGCATCGGGTGGAGTCCAACACAATTTCTGAGCCTGTGGTACGTTCGGTGCAAACTATGCAACTATCTTGCGTCTAGATTAGCACTATCTCCAAACGGACTGAATCGACCTTCCACTTGAGCCTCGTGGCCTAGGAGTACCATTACGTGTCTCCAAAACGATTTCTGAGCCTATGCTACATTTGGCGCAAACCGTGCACCTATCCTGCACCGACATTAACACTGTCTCTAAACGGACCAAAACGAGATTCCATAAGACCCACATCACCTAGGAGTTCCATCAGGTGCGTCCAAAATGATTTCTGAGCCTGTGGAACATTTGGCGTAAACCGAGCACGTTTAGGATTAGCACTATCTCTAAACGGACTAAATCAAGCTTCCACTTGAGCCTCATCACATAGCAGTACCATTGATTATGTCCAAAATGATTTCTAAACCCGTCGTATGTTTGGCATAAACCCTGCACCTATCTTGCTCCGACACTAACACTGTCTCCAAACAAACTGAAATGAGATTTCACTAGACCCACGTCACCTAAGAGTTACATCGGGTGTGTCCAAAACGATTTCTGAGCCTATGCTACGTTCGGTGAAAACCATGCACCTATCTTGCTACAAGATTAGCACTATCTCCAAATAAACTGAATCAAGCTTCCACTTGAGCCTCGTCACTTAGGGTACCACCGGGTTCATCCAAACTGACTTCTGAGCCAATGGTATGATTGGCGCAAACTATGCATCTATCTTGCACTGACACTTACACTGTCTCCAAACGAACCGAAATGACATTCCACAAGACCCACGTCACCTAGGAGTTCCATCCTGTGCATACAAAATGATTTTTGAGCCTCTAGTACGTTTAGCCCAAACCGTGCACTTATCTTGCATCAAGATTAGCACTATCTCCAAACGAACTGAATCAAGCTTCCACTTGAGCCTCGTCACTTAGAAGTACCGCTGGGTTCGTCCAAATTGACTTCTGAGCCAATGGTATGCTTGGCGCAAACTGTGCATCTATCTTGCACTAACACTTACACTGTCTCGAAACGGACCGAAACCACATTCCACAAGACCCACGTCACCTAGGAGTTCCATCCTGTGCATACAAAACGATTTCCAAGCCTCTAGTACGTTTAGCCCAAACTGTGCACTTATCTTGCGTCAAGATTAGCACTATCTCCAAACGGACTGAATCGAGCTTCCACTTGAGCCTCGTCACCTAGGAGTACCACCGAGTTCATCCAAAATTACTTCTAAGCCTATGGTATGTTTGGTGCAAACTATGTACCTATCTTGCACAAACACTAACACTATCTCCAAACAGATCAAAACGAGATTCCACAAGACCCACGTCACCTAGGAGTTCCATCGGGTGCGTCCAAAATGATTTCTGAGCGTGTGGTAGGTTCAGTGCAAACCGTGCACCAATCTTGCGTCAAGATTAGCACTACCTCCAAACGGACTGAATCGAGCTTCCACTCGAGCCTCCTTACCTTGAAGTACCATCGGCTATGTCCAAAATGATTTCAGAGCCTATGTTACGTTTGGCGCAAGTCTTGCCCCTACATTGTACTGATACTATCACTGTCTCTGAACGGTTCTAAATGAGATTCCACATAACCCATGTCACCTAGCAGTTCCATCGGTGCATACAAAACGATTTTCGAGCCTCTAGTACGTTCGGCCCAAACTGTGTACCTATCTTGCGTCTAGATTAGCACTATCTACAAACAGACTAAATCGAGCTTCCACTTAAGCCTCGTCACCTAGGAGTACCATCGAGTGTCTCCGAAACAATTTTTAAGCCTATGATACATTTGGTGCAAACTGTGCACCATCTTGCACCAACACTAGCACTATCTCCAAACGGACCAAAACAAGATTCCACATGATCCACGTCATCTAGGAGTTCCATCAGTTGTGTCCAAAATGATTTTTGAGCCTGTGGTACATTTGGCGCAAACCGGGCACCTATCTTGCGTTAGGATTAGCACTATGTTCAAGTGGACTAAATCATGCTTCCACTAGAGCCTCATCACTTAAGAGTACCATCGGCTGCATACAAAATGATTTCTGAGCCTATGGTATGTTTGGCGCAAACCCTGCACCAATCTTGCACCAACACTAACACTGTCTCTAAACGGACCAAAGCGAGATTCCACATGACCGACGCCACCTAGGAGTTCCACGGGTGTGTCCAAAACGAGTTGAGCCTATGGTATGTTCAGTGCAAACCGTGCACCTATCTTGCGTCAAGATTAGCACTATCTCCAAACGGACTGAATCAAGCTTCCAGTTGAGCCTCATTACATTGGAGTTTCATTGGGTCCGTCCAAAATTATTTCTGAGCCTATCGTACGATCGGCGCAAACCATGCACCTATCGTGTATCAAGATTAGCACTATCTCCAAACGAACTGAATTAAGTATCCACTTGAGCCGCTCAGCTAGGAGTATCACCGAGTGCGTCCAAAACGATCTCCGAGCCTAAGGTACCTTTGGCACAAATCATGTTCCTATCTTGCACCGACACCAACATTGTCTCCAAACGGATCGAAATGAGATTCCACATGACCCACGTCACCTAGGAGTTCCATCGGGTGCGTCCAAATAATTTCTGAGCCTGTGATACGTTTCACGGAAACCATGCACCTATCTTGCGTCAAGATTAGCACTATCTCCAAATGATTTCTGAGTCTATGGTACGATCGGCGCAAACCTTGCGCCTTTCTTGCGTCAACATTATCACTATCTCCAAACGAACTGAATCCAGCTTCCACTTGAGCCTCGTCACCTAGGAGTAGCACCGAGTGCGTCCAAAATGATTTTTGAGCCTATGGTATGTTTGATGCAAACCGTGCACCTATCTTGCACCAACACTAACACTGTCTCCAAACAGACCAAAACAAGATTCCACATGACGCACGTCACCTAGGAGTTCCATTGTGTACATCCAAAATGATTTCTAAGCCTGTGGTACGATTGGCGCAAACCGTGCACCTTTCTTCTGTCAAGATTAGCACTATCTCCGAATGAACTAAATCAAGCTTCCACTTGAGCCTCGTCACCTTGGGGTACCACTTTGTGCATCTAAAATGATTTTTGAGCCTATGGTATGTTTGGCGCAAACCGTGCACCTATCTTTCACCGACACACACTATCTGCAAATGGACCGAAACGAGATCCCACATCACCCACGTCACCTAGTAGTTCGATCTGGTGCATCGAAAATGATTTCCAAGCCTCTAATACTTTCGGTGCAAACTGTGCACCTATCTTCCGTCAACATTAGCACTATCTCGGAACGAACTGAATCGAGCTTCCACTAGAGCCACATCACCTAGGAGTACCACATGTGCGTCCAAAATGATTTCTGAGCCTATGCTATGTTTGGCGCAAACTATGCACCTATCTTGCACCGACACTAACACTTTCTCTAAACGGACCAAAACGAGATTCCACATGACCCATGTTACCTAGGAGTTCCATCCGGTGCGTCCAATATGATTTCTGAGCCTCTAGTTTATTTAGCCCAAACCGTGCAACTATCCTACGTCAAGATTAGCAATATGTCCAAACGGACTGAATTGAGCTTGCACTTGAGTCTCATCACCTAGGAGTTCCTTCGGGTGCCTCCAAAATGATTTCTGAGCCTATAATATGTTTGGCGCAAACCGTGCACCTATCTTGCACAGAAACCAACACTGTCTCCGAATGGACCGAAACAAGATTCCTCATGACCCACATCACCTAGGAGTTCCATCATATGCATCCAAAATGATTTTTCAAGCCTCTAGTACCGTCGGCCTAAATAGTGCACCTATCTTGCACCGACATTGACACTGTCTCCAAATGGACCGAAAGGAGATTTCACATGACCCACATCACCTAGAAGTTCCATTCGGTGCATCCAAAATGATTTCTGAGCCTTTGGTACTTTCGGTCCAAATCGTGCACCTATCTTGCGTCAAGATTAGCTCTATCTCCAAACATACCCAATCAAGCTTACACTTGAGCCTTATCACGTAGGAGTACCATCTAGTGCGTCTAAAACGATTTCTGAGCCTATGGTACGTTTGGCGCAAACGATGCACCTATCTTGCACCGACCCTAACACTGTCTCTAAACAGAATGAAACAAGGTTCCACATGACCTTGGAGTTCATTCATGTGCGTCCAAAATGATTTTCTAAGCCTGTGGCATGTTTGGCCCAAACCGTGCACCTATATCGCACCGACACTAACACTGTCTCTAAACGGACCAAAAGGCGATTCCACATGACCCACGTCACCTTGGAGTTCCATCCGGTGTGTCCAAAATGATTTCCGAGCCTCTGGTATGATACGCCCAAACCGTGCACATATCTTGTGTCAAGGTTAGCACTATCTCCAAACTGACTGAATCAAGCTTCCACTTGAACCTCGTCACCTAGGAGTACCATCGGGTTCGTCCAAAATGATTTATGAGCCTATGTTACATTTGGCCCAAACCGTGCACCTATCTTGCACCGACACTAACACTGTCTCCAAACGGACCAAAATGAGATTCCACATGACCCATGTCACCTAAGACTTCCCTCCGGTGCGTCCAAAATGATTTCCAAGCCTCTGGTTTGTTCGGCCCAAACAGTGCAACTATCCTGCGACAGGATTAGCAATATTTCCAAATGGACTGAATTGAGCTTGCACTTGAGTCTAGTCACCTAGGAGTTCAATCGTGTGCCTCCAAAATGATTTCTGAGCCTATAGTATGTTTGGCGCAAACCGTGCGCCTATATTGCACCGACAATAACACTATCTCTAAATGAACCGAAACGAGATTGCACATGACCTAGGAGTTCCATTATCTGCGTCCAAAATGATTTTCTAAGCCTCTATGGTACATTCGGTGAAACTGTGCACCTATCTTGCACCGACATTGACACTGTCTCCAAATGGACCGAAAAGAGATTCCACATGACCCACGTCACCTAGAAGTTCCATCTGATGCATCCAAAATGATTTCCGAGCCTCTGGTAATTCGGCCCAAACTGTGCACCTATCTTGCATCAAGATTAGAACTATCTCCAAACGGAGTGAATCAAGCTTCCCCTAGAGCCCCATCACCTAGGAGCTCCATCATGTGCGTAAAAAACAATTTTATGCCTACGGTACGTTTAGCCCAAACAGTGCACCTATCTTGCACCGACACTGACACTGTCTCCAAATGGACCGAAAGGAGATTCCACATGACCCACGTCACCTAGAAGTTCCATCCGGTGCATCCAAAATGATTTCCGAGCCTCTGGTATGTTCGGCACAAACCATGCACTATCTTGTGTCAAGGTTAGCACTATCTACAAATAGACTCAATCAAGCTTCCACATGACCCACATAACCTAGGAGTTCCATCTAGTGCGTCTAAAACGATTTTTGAGCCTGTGGTACGTTTGGCGCAAACCCTACATTTGTCTTGCCCCGGCACTAACACTGTCTCCAAACAGACTAAAACGAGAGTCCACATGACCCACGTCACCTAGGAGTTCCATCGGGTACGTCCAAAACAATTTTTGAGCTTGTGGTATGTTCGGCGCAAACCGTGCACCTATCTTGCGTCAAGATTAGCACTATCTACAAACGGACTGAATCAAGCTTCCACTTGAGCCTCGTCACCTAGGTGTACCATCAGGTGCGTCCAAAATAATTTCTGAGCCTATGGTACGATTGGCGCAAACCATGCACTTATCTTGCACCGACACTAACATTGTCTCCAAATGGACCAAAACGAGATTCCACAAGACCCATGTCAACTAGAAGTTCCATCCGGTGCGTCCAAAATGATTTATGAGCCTCGGGTATGTTCGGCCCAAACCGTGCAACTATCCAGCGTTAAGATTAGCAATATCTCCAAACCGATTGAATCGAGCTTACACTTGAGTCTCATCACCTAGGAGTTCCATCGGCTGCCACCTAACCGATTTCTGAGCCTATAGTATGTTTGGCGCAAACCGTGCACCTATCTTGCACCGACACTAACACCATCTCTAAACGGACTGAAACGAGATTCGACATGACCCATGTCACCTATGAGTTCCATCATGTGTGTCCAAAATGACGTTCTAAGCCTGGCGTATATTCAGACCAAACCGTGCACCTATCTTGCACCAACACTAACACTGTCTCCAAATGGACCAAAACAAGATTTCACATGACCGATGTCACCTAGGAGTTCCATCTGGTGTGTCCAAAATGATTTCTGAGCCTCTGGTGCGTTCAACCCAAACCGTGCAACTATCTTGCGCCAAGATTAGCACTATCTCCAAATGGAATCAAGCTTCCACTTGAGCCTCGTCACTTAGGGGTACCATCGGGTGCGTCCAAAACAATTTCTGAGCCTGTGGTACGTTTGGCGCAAACCCCACATCTATCTTGCAACGAGACTAACAATGTCTCCAAATGGATCGAAACTAGATTCCACATGACCCACGTCACCTATGCGTTCCATCGGGTGCGTCCAAAACAATTTCTGAGCCTATGGTATGTTTGGCGCAATCCCTACATCTATCTTGCACTGACACTAACACTATCTCCAAACAGACCAAAACGAGATTCCACATGACCCACGTCACCTAGGAGTTCCATCGGGTGCGTCCAAAACAATTTCTGAGCCTATGGTATGTTTGGCGCAACCCGTGCACCTATCTTGTGTCAACATCAGCACTATCTCTAAACTGACTGAATCAAGCTTCAACTTGTGCCTCATCACCTAGGAGTACCATCGGGTGCATCCAAAATGATTTTTGAGCCTATGGTATGTTTGATGCAAACCGTGCACCTATCTTGCACCGACACTAACACTGTCTCCAAACAGACCGAAACAAAATTCCACATGACCCACGTCACCTAGGAGTTCCATTGTGTACATCCAAAACGATTTCTAAGCCTGTGGTACGATTGGCGCAAACCGTGCACCTTTCTTCCGTCAAGATTAGCACTATCTCCGAACGAACTAAATCGAGCTTCCACTTGAGCCTCGTCACCTAGGGGTACCACTTTGTGCATCTAAAATAATTTTTGAGCCTATGGTATGTTTGGCGCAAACCGTGCACCTATCTTGCACCGACACACACTATCTGCAAATGGACCGAAACGAGATTCCACATCACCCATGTCACCCAGTAGTTCGATCCGGTGCATCCAAAATGATTTCCGAGCCTCTAGTACGTTCGGTGCAAACCGTGCACCTATCTTGCGTCAACATTAGCACTATCTCGGAACAAACTGAATCGAGCTTCCACTAGAGCCACGTCCCCTAGGAGTACCACATGTGCGTCCAAAACGATTTCTAAGCATATGTTATGTTTGGCGCAAACTATGCACCTATCTTGCACCGACACTAACACTTTCTCCAAACGGAGAGAAATGAGATTCCACATGACCCAAGTCACCTAGGAGTTCCATCTGGTGCGTCCAATATGATTTCTGAGCCTCTAGTTTGTTTGGCCCAAACCGTGCAACTATCCTACGTCAAGATTAGCAATATGTCCAAATGGACTGAATCGAGCTTGCACTTGAGTCTCGTCACCTAGGAGTTCCATCGGTTGCCTCCAAAATGATTTCCGGGCCTATAATATGTTTGGCGCAAACAGTGCACCTATCTTGCACAGAAACTAACACTATCTCCGAATGGACCAAAACGAGATTCCACATGACCCACATCACCTAGGAGTTCCATCATGTGCATCCAAAATGATTTTTCAAGCCTCTAGTATGCTCGGCGCAAATAGTGCACCTATCTTGCACCGACACTGACACTATCTCCAAATGGACCGAAAGGAGATCCACATGACCCACATCACCTAGAAGTTCCATTCGGTGCATCCAAAATGATTTCTGAGCCTTTGGTACTTTCGGCCCAAATCGTGCACCTATCTTGCGTCAAGATTATCTCTATCTCTAAACGGACTCAATCAAGCTTACACTTGAGCCTCGTCACCTAGGAGTACCATTAGGTGCGTCTAAAATGATTTCTGAGCCTATGGTACGTTCGGCGCAAACCGTGCAGCTATCTTGCACCGACCCTAACACTGTCTCCAAACGGACCGAAACGAGGTTCCACATGACCCACATGACCTTGGAGTGCCTTCATGTGTGTCCAAAATGATTTTCTAAGCCTGTGGCATGTTCGGCCCAAACCGTGCACCTATCTTGCACCGACACTAACACTGTCTCCAAATGGACCAAAAGCCGATTCCACATGACCCACGTCACCTTGGAGTTCCATCCGGTGTGTCCGAAATGATATTTGAGCCTCTGGTACGTTACGCCCAAACCGTGCACATATCTTGCGTCAAGGTTAGCACTATCTCCAAACTGACTGAATCAAGCCTCCACTTGAACCTCGTCACCTAGGAGTACCATCGAGTGCGTCCAAAATGATTTTTGAGCCTATGTTACATTTGGCCCAAACCGTGCACCTATCTTGCACCGACACTAACACTATCTCCAAACGGACCGAAACGAGATTCCACATGACCCATGTCACCTAGGAGTTCCCTCCGGTGTGTCCAAAATGATTTCCGAGCCTCTGGTTTGTTCAGCCCAAACTTTGCAACTATCCTGCGTCAAGATTAGCAATATTTCCAAACGGACTGAATTGAGCTTGCACTTGAGTCTAGTCACCTAGGAGTTCAATCGTGTCCCTCCAAAATGATTTCTGCGCCTATAGTATGTTTGGCGCAAACCGTGCGCCTATATTGCACCGACAATAACACTATCTCTAAATGAACCGAAACGAGATTGCACATGACCTAGGAGTTCCATTATCTGCGTCTAAAATGATTTTCTAAGCCTATGGTACATTCGGTGAAACTGTGCACCTATCTTGCACCGACATTGACACTGTCTCCAAATGGACCGAAAAGAGATTCCACATGACCCACGTCACCTAGAAGTTCCATCTGATGCGTCCAAAATGATTTCCGAGCCTCTGGTAATTCGGCCCAAACTGTGCACCTATCTTGCATCAAGATTAGAACTATCTCCAAACGGAGTGAATCAAGCTTCCCCTAGAGCCCCATCACCTAGGAGTTCCATCATGTGCGTAAAAAACAATTTTATGCCTACGGTACGTTTAGCCCAAACAGTGCACCTATCTTGCACCGACACTGACACTGTCTCCAAATGGACTGAAAGGAGATTCCACATGACCCACGTCACCTAGAAGTTCCATCCGGTGCATCCAAAATGATTTCCAAGCCTCTGGTATGTTCGGCCCAAACCATGCACCTATCTTGCGTCAAGATTAGCACTATCTACAATTAGACTCAATCAAGCTTCCACATGACCCACATAACCTAGAAGTTCCATATGGTGCGTCTAAAACTGATATGAACCCGCTAGGGTTTATGGACGATCTTTCGATGAGAGGCGTGAGATCGCTCGATTTGGTGGATGGAGATGACGTTCACGGCCCGACTACAGCCTTCCAAGACCGCGCCTTAGCAACCGATACACCACCTCCAAAGGCTGTCACGATCTTGTGGAGCGCGACAACCAGCCACTAGGGCTCCCGTCCTGCAAGCAATCGAAGAACTAGCAAGAACAAGGAAACAAGCACTGAATTTGCAAGATGAAATTGAAAACCTCAAACTGAATCTTATTATGAGTGGAGTTCTGAAGACAAGGAGACGGGTGGCTGGATCAGCACACGCGCCTACAAGCAAGTAGCAAAAGCTAAACTTGATCTAAACAAAACCCAAGTGTTCCTGGTGGCGGCTAAGGGGTATATGATGTGTGGAGGACGACCACAAGAGAGTTTGGGTCATGCTCCAACCCTAGGACGCGTCCCTACTGGACTCTAAAAGATACAAGCCCATTGGGCTAACTTAAGGTGGCGCAGCACCCTGGACAGAATAGACCTCTCGGTGATTTTTGGACTGTTGACGCCGTTTCTGAGCAGGTATGAGTATGAGGTCAGATCCGTATGAAAGTAGACTTTATTAGCTTTCCAACAAGTCCAGAATCACCCCAATCCGACTCCGTATGTAATCGTGGCGACCGTCACAAGTTGGAGGTGTGCTGCAGTCCGAATCCAGCCTACGCGAGTCCTTTTCCCTTTTGGTCTTCTCCTTGATTCCTAATCAAAACAAGAGTGCACGTGTCTCCAAGATCTAAACAGGATGGACAAGAGCTCAAGAAGGAACTCACTTGATGATTAAGTGTTCGAGCACGAGCACGGGTAATAGGACCAGCAGGTGTCGGCGTGGACGGCGTGGATGTATGATCGGTGTTGATGTCCTCATCATCCTCCCTTTCTTGTATTTGAGTCGTCCTCGACTCAAGCTCATCTTCCTCACCCAAATAAGGCTTCAAATCTGCAATGTTAAATGTGGGACTAACCCCAAAATCTGCAGGAAGATCAAGCTTATATGCATTCTCATTTATTCGTTGCATCACTTTAAAAGGACCATCCGCTCTAGGCATCAATTTAGATTTTCTTAATTCAGGAAACCTATCCTTTCGCAAATGCAACCAAACCCAATCTCCAGGTTCAAGAATCAATTCCCTTCTACCTTTATCTACAGCAAATTTGTACTTAGCATTCATGCGCTCTATGTTTTCTTTAGTGGTTTCATGTAGTTTTAGCATCAATTCAGCACGTTGCTTAGCATCAAAATTCAACTTTTTAGAACTTGGCAATGGCATTAAATCAATAGGAGCACGTGGTAACAAGCCATAAACAATCTCAAAGGGACACATCTTCGTAGTAGAATGCAGCGAACGATTATAAGCAAACTCAATATGAGGCAAACAATCTTCCCACATCTTAATATTCTTCTTTAAAACAGTCCTCAACATAGTAGACAAAGTTCTATTCACAACTTCAGTTTGACCATCAGTTTGGGGGTGACAAGTGGTGGAAAATAAAAGCTTAGTCCCTAATTTGGCCCATAAAGTTCTCCAAAAATGGCTAAGAAATTTAGCATCACGATCAGAAACAATTGTATTTGGCACACCATGCAAGCGAACAACTTCTCGAAAGAACAAATCAGCAATATTTGTAGCATCATCAGTTTTATGACATGGTATGAAATGTGCCATTTTAGAGAATCGATCCACAACCACAAAAACACTATCTCGCCCTTTCCTAGTCCGTGGCAATCCCAACACAAAATCCATAGAAATATCCTCCCAAGGAGCACTAGGAACAGGAAGAGGCATATACAAACCGTGTGGATTCAACCGGGACTTAGCCTTTTGACATGTTGTGCAGCGAGCAACAAATCTCTCCACATCTCGTCGCATCTTGGGCCAAAAGAAATGACCAGCAAGAATGTCCTCCGTCTTCTTCGCTCCAAAATGCCCCATCAAGCCACCTCCATGCGCTTCCTGCAGCAACAATAAGCGAACGGAGCTAGCTGGAATGCATAGCTTGTTAGCTCTAAACACAAACCCATCATTGAGGATGAATTTGTTCCATGTTTTCCCATCTTTACAATGCAGCAGCACTTCTTTAAAATCAGCATCATGAGCATATCGTTCTTTAATTGTTTCTAACCCAAAGATCTTGTAATCAAGTTGATTCAGCAAAGTATATCTCCTAGACAATGCATCTGCAATGATATTATCCTTCCCTTTCTTGTGTTTGATAACATAAGGAAAAGATTCAATAAATTCAACCCATTTTGCATGTCTACGATTCAGTTTTCCTTGACTACGAATATGCTTCAAAGATTCATGATCAGAATGTATAACAAATTCTTTGGGCCACAAATAATGCTGCCATGTTTCTAATGTCCGCACTAGAGCATATAATTCCTTATCATATGTAGAATAATTAAGAATAGGCCCGCTCAATTTCTCACTAAAGTATGCAACAGGTTTTCCTTCTTGTAACAAAACACCACCCAATCCAATTCCACTCGCATCACATTCAAGCTCGAAAGTCTTATTAAAATCAGGGAGTTGGAGTAGAGGTGCATGTGTTAACTTATCTTTCAGCACATGGAAGGCGTGCTCTTGTGCTTTGCCCCAAGAAAAGGACACTCCCTTCTTTGTAAGCTCATTCAATGGTGCAGCAATGGTGCTGAAGTCCTTCACAAAACGGCGATAGAAACCAGCAAGTCCTAGGAAACTCCGCACTTGTGTGACCGTCGTGGGTACAGGCCATCCTTGTATAGCTTCCACCTTGGCTTTATCAACCTCAATTCCCTGTGGAGTGACAACATAGCCAAGAAACGATACTCGATCGGTGTAGAAAGTGCACTTCTCAAGGTTACCAAACAAACGTGCATCACGTAGAGCATTGAAAACAGCACGTAAGTGATCAAGGTGTTCATCAATGGATTTGCTATAAATCAGTATATCATCAAAGTAGACGACAACAAATTTCCCAATGAAAGCACGCAAAACCTCGTTCATTAATCTCATGAAAGTACTAGGTGCATTAGTTAACCCAAAAGGCATGACTAACCACTCATATAGACCGAACTTGGTTTTGAAAGCAGTTTTCCATTCATCTCCCAATTTCATACGAATCTGATGATATGAACCCGCTAGGGTTTATGGACGATCTTTCGATGAGAGGCGTGAGATCGCTCGATTTGGTGGATGGAGATGACGTTCACGGCCCGACTACAGCCTTCCAAGACCGCGCCTTAGCAACCGATACACCACCTCCAAAGGCTGTCACGATCTTGTGGAGCGCGACAACCAGCCACTAGGGCTCCCGTCCTGCAAGCAATCGAAGAACTAGCAAGAACAAGGAAACAAGCACTAAATTTGCAAGATGAAATTGAAAACCTCAAACTGAATCTTATTATGAGTGGAGTTCTGAAGACAAGGAGACGGGTGGCTGGATCAGCACACGCGCCTACAAGCAAGTAGCAAAAGCTAAACTTGATCTAAACAAAACCCAAGTGTTCCTGGTGGCAGCTAAGGGGTATATGATGTGTGGAGGACGACCACAAGAGAGTTTGGGTCATGCTCCAACCCTAGGACGCGTCCCTACTGGACTCTAAAAGATACAAGCCCATTGGGCTAACTTAAGGTGGCGCAGCACCCTGGACAGAATAGACCTCTCGGTGATTTTTGGACTGTTGACGCCGTTTCTGAGCAGGTATGAGTATGAGGTCAGATCCGTATGAAAGTAGACTTTATTAGCTTTCCAACAAGTCCAGAATCACCCCAATCCGACTCCGTATGTAATCGTGGCGACCGTCACAAGTTGGAGGTGTGCTGCAGTCCGAATCCAGCCTACGCGAGTCCTTTTCCCTTTTGGTCTTCTCCTTGATTCCTAATCAAAACAAGAGTGCACGTGTCTTCAAGATCTAAACAGGATGGACAAGAGCTCAAGAAGGAACTCACTTGATGATTAAGTGTTCGAGCACGAGCACGGGTAATAGGACCAGCAGGTGTCGGCGTGGACGGCGTGGATGTATGATCGGTGTTGATGTCCTCATCAAAAATGATTTTTGAGCCTGTGGTACGTTTGGCGCAAACCCTACATTTGTCTTGCCCCGGCACTAACACTGTCTCCAAACGGACCGAAACCAGAGTCCACATGACCCACGTCACCTAGGAGTTCCATCAGGTGTGTCCAAAACAATTTTTGAGCTTGTGGTATGTTCGGCGCAAACCGTGCACCTATCTTGCATCAAGTTTAGCACTATCTACAAATGGACTGAATCAAGCTTCCACTTGAGCCTCATCACCTAGGTGTACCATCAGGTGTGTCCAAAATAATTTCTGAGCCTATGATACGATTGGCGCAAACCGTGCACTTATCTTGCACTGACACTAACATTGTCTCCAAATGGACCAAAATGAGATTTCACATGACCCCTGTCAACTAGAAGTTCCATCCAGTTCGTCCAGAATGATTTATGAGCCTCTAGTATGTTCGGCCCAAACCGTGCAACTATCCAGCGTTAAGATTAGCAATATCTGCAAACCGATTGAATCGAGCTTACACTTGAGTCTCGTCACCTAGGAGTTCCATCGGCTGCCACCTAACCAATTTCTGAGCCTATAGTATGTTTGGTGCAAACCGTGCACCTATTTTGCACCGACACTAACACCATCTCTAAAAGGACTGAAACGAGATTCCACATGACCCATGTCACCTAGGAGTTCCATCATGTGTGTCCAAAACGACTTTCTAAGCCTGGCGTATGTTCAGACCAAACCGTGCACCTATCTTGCACCAACACTATCTCCAAACGGACCGAAACAAGATTCCACATGACCGATGTCACCTAGGAGTTCCATCCGGTGTGTCCAAAATGATTTCTGAGCCTCTGGTGCGTTCAACCCAAACCGTGCACCTATCTTGCATCAAGATTAGCACTATCTCCAAATGGAATCAAGCTTCCACTTGAGCCTCGTCACTTAGGAGTACCATCGGGTGCGTCCAAAACAATTTATGAGCCTGTGGTACGTTTGGCGCAAACCTGACATCTATCTTGCACCGAGACTAACAATGTCTCCAAACGGATCGAAACTAGATTTCACATGACCCACGTCACCTATGCGTTCCATCGGGTGCGTCTAAAACAATTTCTGAGCCTATGGTATGTTTGGCGCAATCCCTACATCTATCTTGCACTGACACTAACACTATCTCCAAACAGACCAAAACGAGATTCCACATGACCCACGTCACCTAGGAGTTCCATCGGGTGCGTCCAAAACAATTTCTGAGCCTATGGTATGTTTGGCGCAACCCGTGCACCTATCTTGTGTCAACATCAGCACTATCTCTAAACTGACTGAATCAAGCTTCAACTTGTGCCTCATCACCTAGGAGTATCATCGGGTGCATCCAAAATGATTTTTGAGCCTATGGTATGTTTGATGCAAACCGTGCACCTATCTTGCACCGACACTAACACTGTCTCCAAACAGACCGAAACAAAATTCCACATGACCCACGTCACCTAGGAGTTCCATTGTGTACATCCAAAACGATTTCTAAGCCTGTGGTACGATTGGCGCAAACCGTGCACCTTTCTTCCGTCAAGATTAGCACTATCTCCGAACGAACTAAATCGAGCTTCCACTTGAGCCTCGTCACCTAGGGGTACCACTTTGTGCATCTAAAATAATTTTTGAGCCTATGGTATGTTTGGCGCAAACCGTGCACCTATCTTGCACCGACACACACTATCTGCAAATGGACCGAAACGAGATTCCACATCACCCATGTCACCCAGTAGTTCGATCCGGTGCATCCAAAATGATTTCCGAGCCTCTAGTACGTTCGGTGCAAACCGTGCACCTATCTTGCGTCAACATTAGCACTATCTCGGAACAAACTGAATCGAGCTTCCACTAGAGCCACGTCCCCTAGGAGTACCACATGTGCGTCCAAAACGATTTCTAAGCATATGTTATGTTTGGCACAAACTATGCACCTATCTTGCACCGACACTAACACTTTCTCCGAACGGAGAGAAATGAGATTCCACATGACCCAAGTCACCTAGGAGTTCCATCTGGTGCGTCCAATATGATTTCTGAGCCTCTAGTTTGTTTGGCCCAAACCGTGCAACTATCCTACGTCAAGATTAGCAATATGTCCAAATGGACTGAATCGAGCTTGCACTTGAGTCTCGTCACCTAGGAGTTCCATCGGTTGCCTCCAAAATGATTTCCGGGCCTATAATATGTTTGGCGCAAACAGTGCACCTATCTTGCACAGAAACTAACACTATCTCCGAATGGACCAAAACAAGATTCCACATGACCCACATCACTTAGGAGTTCCATCATGTGCATCCAAAATGATTTTTCAAGCCTCTAGTATGCTCGGCGCAAATGGTGCACCTATCTTGCACCGACACTGACACTATCTCCAAATGGACCGAAAGGAGATCCACATGACCCACATCACCTAGAAGTTCCATTCGGTGCATCCAAAATGATTTCTGAGCCTTTGGTACTTTCGGCCCAAATCGTGCACCTATCTTGCGTCAAGATTATCTCTATCTCTAAACGGACTCAATCAAGCTTACACTTGAGCCTCGTCACCTAGGAGTACCATTAGGTGCGTCTAAAATGATTTCTGAGCCTATGGTACGTTCGGCGCAAACCGTGCAGCTATCTTGCACCGACCCTAACACTGTCTCCAAACGGACCGAAACGAGGTTCCACATGACCCACATGACCTTGGAGTGCCTTCATGTGTGTCCAAAATGATTTTCTAAGCCTGTGGCATGTTCGGCCCAAACCGTGCACCTATCTTGCACCGACACTAACACTGTCTCCAAACGGACCAAAAGCCGATTCCACATGACCCACGTCACCTTGGAGTTCCATCTGGTGTGTCCAAAATGATATTTGAGCCTCTGGTACGTTACGCCCAAACCGTGCACATATCTTGCGTCAAGGTTAGCACTATCTCCAAACTGACTGAATCAAGCCTCCACTTGAACCTCGTCACCTAGGAGTACCATCGAGTGCGTCCAAAATGATTTTTGAGCCTATGTTACATTTGGCCCAAACCGTGCACCTATCTTGCACCGACACTAACACTATCTCCAAACGGACCGAAACGAGATTCCACATGACCCATGTCACCTAGGAGTTCCCTCCGGTGTGTCCAAAATGATTTCCGAGCCTCTGGTTTGTTCAGCCCAAACTTTTGCAACTATCCTGCGTCAAGATTAGCAATATTTCCAAACGGACTGAATTGAGCTTGCACTTGAGTCTAGTCACCTAGGAGTTCAATCGTGTCCCTCCAAAATGATTTCTGCACCTATAGTATGTTTGGCGCAAACCGTGCGCCTATATTGCACCGACAATAACACTATCTCTAAATGAACCGAAACGAGATTGCACATGACCTAGGAGTTCCATTATCTGCGTCTAAAATGATTTTCTAAGCCTATGGTACATTCGGTGAAACTGTGCACCTATCTTGCACCGACATTGACACTGTGTCCAAATGGACCGAAAAGAGATTCCACATGACCCACGTCACCTAGAAGTTCCATCTGATGCGTCCAAAATGATTTCCGAGCCTCTGGTAATTCGGCCCAAACTGTGCACCTATCTTGCATCAAGATTAGAACTATCTCCAAACGGAGTGAATCAAGCTTCCCCTAGAGCCCCATCACCTAGGAGTTCCATCATGTGCGTAAAAAACAATTTTATGCCTACGGTACGTTTAGCCCAAACAGTGCACCTATCTTGCACCGACACTGACACTGTCTCCAAATGGACCGAAAGGAGATTCCACATGACCCACGTCACCTAGAAGTTCCATCCGGTGCATCCAAAATGATTTCCAAGCCTCTGGTATGTTCGGCCCAAACCATGCACCTATCTTGCGCCAAGATTAGCACTATCTACAATTAGACTCAATCAAGCTTCCACATGACCCACATAACCTAGAAGTTCCATATGGTGCGTCTAAAACGATTTTTGAGCCTGTGGTACATTTGGCGCAAACCCTACATTTGTCTTGCCCCGGCACTAACACTGTCTCCAAACGAACCGAAACCAGAGTCCACATGACCCACGTCACCTAGGAGTTCCATCAGGTGCGTCCAAAACAATTTTTGAGCTTGTGGTATGTTCGGCGCAAACCGTGCACCTATCTTGCATCAAGTTTAGCACTATCTACAAATGGACTGAATCAAGCTTCCACTTGAGCCTCATCACCTAGGTGTACCATCAGGTGTGTCCAAAATAATTTCTGAGCCTATGATACGATTGGCGCAAACCGTGCACTTATCTTGCACTGACACTAACATTGTCTCCAAATGGACCAAAATGAGATTTCACATGACCCCTGTCAACTAGAAGTTCCATCCAGTTCGTCCAGAATGATTTATGAGCCTCTAGTATGTTCGGCCCAAACCGTGCAACTATCCAGCGTTAAGATTAGCAATATCTCCAAACCGATTGAATCGAGCTTACACTTGAGTCTCGTCACCTAGGAGTTCCATCGGCTGCCACCTAACCAATTTCTGAGCCTATAGTATGTTTGGTGCAAACCGTGCACCTATCTTGCACCGACACTAACATCATCTCTAAAAGGACTGAAACGAGATTCCACATGACCCATGTCACCTAGGAGTTCCATCATGTGTGTCCAAAACGACTTTCTAAGCCTGGCGTATGTTCAGACCAAACCGTGCACCTATCTTGCACCAACACTATCTCCAAACGGACCGAAACAAGATTCCACATGACCGATGTCACCTAGGAGTTCCATCCGGTGTGTCCAAAATGATTTCTAAGCCTCTGGTGCGTTCAACCCAAACCGTGCACCTATCTTGCATCAAGATTAGCACTATCTCCAAATGGAATCAAGCTTCCACTTGAGCCTCGTCACTTAGGAGTACCATCGGGTGCGTCCAAAACAATTTATGAGCCTGTGGTACGTTTGGCGCAAACCCGACATCTATCTTGCACCGAGACTAACAATGTCTCCAAATGGATCGAAACTAGATTCCACATGACCCACATCACCTATGCGTTCCATCGGGTGCGTCCAAAACAATTTTTGAGCCTATGGTACGTTTGGCGCAAATCGTGCACCTATCTTGTGTCAACATCAGCACTATCTCCAAATGGATTGATTCAAGCTTCCACTTGTGCCTCGTCACCTAGGAGTACCATCGGGTGTGTCCAAAATAATTTCTGAGCCTATGATACGATTGGCGCAAACCGTGCACTTATCTTGCACTGACACTAACATTGTCTCCAAATGGACCAAAATGAGATTTCACATGACCCCTGTCAACTAGAAGTTCCATCCAGTTCGTCCAGAATGATTTATGAGCCTCTAGTATGTTCGGCCCAAACCGTGCAACTATCCAGCGTTAAGATTAGCAATATCTGCAAACCGATTGAATCGAGCTTACACTTGAGTCTCGTCACCTAGGAGTTCCATCGGCTGCCACCTAACCAATTTCTGAGCCTATAGTATGTTTGGTGCAAACCGTGCACCTATTTTGCACCGACACTAACACCATCTCTAAAAGGACTGAAACGAGATTCCACATGACCCATGTCACCTAGGAGTTCCATCATGTGTGTCCAAAACGACTTTCTAAGCCTGGCGTATGTTCAGACCAAACCGTGCACCTATCTTGCACCAACACTATCTCCAAACGGACCGAAACAAGGTTCCACATGACCGATGTCACCTAGGAGTTCCATCCGGTGTGTCCAAAATGATTTCTGAGCCTCTGGTGCGTTCAACCCAAACCGTGCACCTATCTTGCATCAAGATTAGCACTATCTCCAAATGGAATCAAGCTTCCACTTGAGCCTCGTCACTTAGGAGTACCATCGGGTGCGTCCAAAACAATTTATGAGCCTGTGGTACGTTTGGCGCAAACCTGACATCTATCTTGCACCGAGACTAACAATGTCTCCAAACGGATCGAAACTAGATTTCACATGACCCACGTCACCTATGCGTTCCATCGGGTGCGTCTAAAACAATTTCTGAGCCTATGGTATGTTTGGCGCAATCCCTACATCTATCTTGCACTGACACTAACACTATCTCCAAACAGACCAAAACGAGATTCCACATGACCCACGTCACCTAGGAGTTCCATCGGGTGCGTCCAAAACAATTTCTGAGCCTATGGTATGTTTGGCGCAACCCGTGCACCTATCTTGTGTCAACATCAGCACTATCTCTAAACTGACTGAATCAAGCTTCAACTTGTGCCTCATCACCTAGGAGTATCATCGGGTGCATCCAAAATGATTTTTGAGCCTATGGTATGTTTGATGCAAACCGTGCACCTATCTTGCACCGACACTAACACTGTCTCCAAACAGACCGAAACAAAATTCCACATGACCCACGTCACCTAGGAGTTCCATTGTGTACATCCAAAACGATTTCTAAGCCTGTGGTACGATTGGCGCAAACCGTGCACCTTTCTTCCGTCAAGATTAGCACTATCTCCGAACGAACTAAATCGAGCTTCCACTTGAGCCTCGTCACCTAGGGGTACCACTTTGTGCATCTAAAATAATTTTTGAGCCTATGGTATGTTTGGCGCAAACCGTGCACCTATCTTGCACCGACACACACTATCTGCAAATGGACCGAAACGAGATTCCACATCACCCATGTCACCCAGTAGTTCGATCCGGTGCATCCAAAATGATTTCCGAGCCTCTAGTACGTTCGGTGCAAACCGTGCACCTATCTTGCGTCAACATTAGCACTATCTCGGAACAAACTGAATCGAGCTTCCACTAGAGCCACGTCCCCTAGGAGTACCACATGTGCGTCCAAAACGATTTCTAAGCATATGTTATGTTTGGCACAAACTATGCACCTATCTTGCACCGACACTAACACTTTCTCCGAACGGAGAGAAATGAGATTCCACATGACCCAAGTCACCTAGGAGTTCCATCTGGTGCGTCCAATATGATTTCTGAGCCTCTAGTTTGTTTGGCCCAAACCGTGCAACTATCCTACGTCAAGATTAGCAATATGTCCAAATGGACTGAATCGAGCTTGCACTTGAGTCTCGTCACCTAGGAGTTCCATCGGTTGCCTCCAAAATGATTTCCGGGCCTATAATATGTTTGGCGCAAACAGTGCACCTATCTTGCACAGAAACTAACACTATCTCCGAATGGACCAAAACAAGATTCCACATGACCCACATCACTTAGGAGTTCCATCATGTGCATCCAAAATGATTTTTCAAGCCTCTAGTATGCTCGGCGCAAATGGTGCACCTATCTTGCACCGACACTGACACTATCTCCAAATGGACCGAAAGGAGATCCACATGACCCACATCACCTAGAAGTTCCATTCGGTGCATCCAAAATGATTTCTGAGCCTTTGGTACTTTCGGCCCAAATCGTGCACCTATCTTGCGTCAAGATTATCTCTATCTCTAAACGGACTCAATCAAGCTTACACTTGAGCCTCGTCACCTAGGAGTACCATTAGGTGCGTCTAAAATGATTTCTGAGCCTATGGTACGTTCGGCGCAAACCGTGCAGCTATCTTGCACCGACCCTAACACTGTCTCCAAACGGACCGAAACGAGGTTCCACATGACCCACATGACCTTGGAGTGCCTTCATGTGTGTCCAAAATGATTTTCTAAGCCTGTGGCATGTTCGGCCCAAACCGTGCACCTATCTTGCACCGACACTAACACTGTCTCCAAACGGACCAAAAGCCGATTCCACATGACCCACGTCACCTTGGAGTTCCATCTGGTGTGTCCAAAATGATATTTGAGCCTCTGGTACGTTACGCCCAAACCGTGCACATATCTTGCGTCAAGGTTAGCACTATCTCCAAACTGACTGAATCAAGCCTCCACTTGAACCTCGTCACCTAGGAGTACCATCGAGTGCGTCCAAAATGATTTTTGAGCCTATGTTACATTTGGCCCAAACCGTGCACCTATCTTGCACCGACACTAACACTATCTCCAAACGGACCGAAACGAGATTCCACATGACCCATGTCACCTAGGAGTTCCCTCCGGTGTGTCCAAAATGATTTCCGAGCCTCTGGTTTGTTCAGCCCAAACTTTTGCAACTATCCTGCGTCAAGATTAGCAATATTTCCAAACGGACTGAATTGAGCTTGCACTTGAGTCTAGTCACCTAGGAGTTCAATCGTGTCCCTCCAAAATGATTTCTGCACCTATAGTATGTTTGGCGCAAACCGTGCGCCTATATTGCACCGACAATAACACTATCTCTAAATGAACCGAAACGAGATTGCACATGACCTAGGAGTTCCATTATCTGCGTCTAAAATGATTTTCTAAGCCTATGGTACATTCGGTGAAACTGTGCACCTATCTTGCACCGACATTGACACTGTGTCCAAATGGACCGAAAAGAGATTCCACATGACCCACGTCACCTAGAAGTTCCATCTGATGCGTCCAAAATGATTTCCGAGCCTCTGGTAATTCGGCCCAAACTGTGCACCTATCTTGCATCAAGATTAGAACTATCTCCAAACGGAGTGAATCAAGCTTCCCCTAGAGCCCCATCACCTAGGAGTTCCATCATGTGCGTAAAAAACAATTTTATGCCTACGGTACGTTTAGCCCAAACAGTGCACCTATCTTGCACCGACACTGACACTGTCTCCAAATGGACCGAAAGGAGATTCCACATGACCCACGTCACCTAGAAGTTCCATCCGGTGCATCCAAAATGATTTCCAAGCCTCTGGTATGTTCGGCCCAAACCATGCACCTATCTTGCGCCAAGATTAGCACTATCTACAATTAGACTCAATCAAGCTTCCACATGACCCACATAACCTAGAAGTTCCATATGGTGCGTCTAAAACGATTTTTGAGCCTGTGGTACATTTGGCGCAAACCCTACATTTGTCTTGCCCCGGCACTAACACTGTCTCCAAACGAACCGAAACCAGAGTCCACATGACCCACGTCACCTAGGAGTTCCATCAGGTGCGTCCAAAACAATTTTTGAGCTTGTGGTATGTTCGGCGCAAACCGTGCACCTATCTTGCATCAAGTTTAGCACTATCTACAAATGGACTGAATCAAGCTTCCACTTGAGCCTCATCACCTAGGTGTACCATCAGGTGTGTCCAAAATAATTTCTGAGCCTATGATACGATTGGCGCAAACCGTGCACTTATCTTGCACTGACACTAACATTGTCTCCAAATGGACCAAAATGAGATTTCACATGACCCCTGTCAACTAGAAGTTCCATCCAGTTCGTCCAGAATGATTTATGAGCCTCTAGTATGTTCGGCCCAAACCGTGCAACTATCCAGCGTTAAGATTAGCAATATCTCCAAACCGATTGAATCGAGCTTACACTTGAGTCTCGTCACCTAGGAGTTCCATCGGCTGCCACCTAACCAATTTCTGAGCCTATAGTATGTTTGGTGCAAACCGTGCACCTATCTTGCACCGACACTAACATCATCTCTAAAAGGACTGAAACGAGATTCCACATGACCCATGTCACCTAGGAGTTCCATCATGTGTGTCCAAAACGACTTTCTAAGCCTGGCGTATGTTCAGACCAAACCGTGCACCTATCTTGCACCAACACTATCTCCAAACGGACCGAAACAAGATTCCACATGACCGATGTCACCTAGGAGTTCCATCCGGTGTGTCCAAAATGATTTCTAAGCCTCTGGTGCGTTCAACCCAAACCGTGCACCTATCTTGCATCAAGATTAGCACTATCTCCAAATGGAATCAAGCTTCCACTTGAGCCTCGTCACTTAGGAGTACCATCGGGTGCGTCCAAAACAATTTATGAGCCTGTGGTACGTTTGGCGCAAACCCGACATCTATCTTGCACCGAGACTAACAATGTCTCCAAATGGATCGAAACTAGATTCCACATGACCCACATCACCTATGCGTTCCATCGGGTGCGTCCAAAACAATTTTTGAGCCTATGGTACGTTTGGCGCAAATCGTGCACCTATCTTGTGTCAACATCAGCACTATCTCCAAATGGATTGATTCAAGCTTCCACTTGTGCCTCGTCACCTAGGAGTACCATCGGGTGTGTCCAAAATTATTTCTGAGCCTATGGTACGTTTGGTGCAAACCGTGCACATATCTTGCGCTGACACTAACACTGTCTCCGAACGGACCGAAACGAGATTCCACAAGACTCATGTCACCTAGGAGTTCCATCCGGTGTGTCCAAAATGATTTTCGAGCCTCTAGAATGTTTGGCCCAAACTGTGCACCTATCTTGCATAGCACTATCTCCAAATGGAGTGAATCAAGCTTCGGCTTGAGCCTCATCACTTCGCAGTAATGTCGGGTGCGTCCAAAATGATTTTTGAGCCTTTGGTACGTTTGGCGCAAACCCTGCACCTATCTTGCACCGACACTAACACTGTCTCCAAACGGACCGAAACAATATTCCACCTGACACACATCACCTAGGAGTTTCATCATGTGCATCCAAAATGATTTTCTAAGCCTGTGGTATGTTTAGCCCAAACCATGCACCTATCTTTCACCGACACTAACACTATCTCCAAACGAACCGAAAGGAGATTGCACATGACCCACGTCACCTAGGTGTTCCATCCGGTGCCTCCAAAATGATTTTCGAGCCTCTGGTATGTTCGGCCCAAACTATGCACCTATCTTGCGTCAAGATTAGCACTATCTCTGAATGGACTAAATCAAGCTTCCACTTGAGCCACGTCACCTTGGAGTACCATCAGGTGCATCCAAAATGATTTCTGAGCCTCTGGTACATTTGGCGCAAACCATGCCAATATCTTGCATCGACACTAACACTATCTCCAAATGGACCGAAACAAGATTCCACATGACCCACGTCACCTAGGACTTCCATCCGGTGCATCCAAAATGATTTCCAAGCCTCTGGTATGTTCGGCCCAAACCGTGCACCTATCATAGACACTAACACTGTCTCCAAACACATTGAAAGGAGATTCCACATGACTCACGTCACCTAGGAGTTCCATCTGGTTCGTCCAAAATGGTTTCTGAGCCACTGGTACATTCAGCCTAAACCGTGCACCTATCCTGCGTCAAGATTAGTACTATCTCCAAACGGCCTGAGTCAAGCTTCCACTTGAGTCTCATCACCTAGGAGTACCATCGGGTGCATCCAAAATGATTTCTGAGCCTATGGTACGTTTGGCGCAAACCGCGTGCCTATCATGCACCGACACTAAAACTGTCTCCAAACGAACCGAAAGGAGATTCCACATGATCCATGTCACCAAGGAGTTCCATCCGATGCGTCTAAAATGATTTTCGAGCCATTGGTACATTCGGCCTGAACTGTGCACCTATCTTGCATCAAGATTAGCACTATCTCCAAACGGACTAAATCAAGCTTCCACTTGAGCCACGTCACCTAGGAGTACCATCGGGTGTGCCCAAAATGATTTTTGAGCCTATGGGAAGTTTGGCGCAAAGCATGCTAATATCTTGCACCGACACTAACACTGTCTCCAAACGGTCTGAAACAAGATTCCACATGACCCATGTCACCTAAGAGTTCCATCCGGTGCATCCAAAATGATTTTCGAGCCTTTGGTGTGTTCGGCCCAAACCGTGCAACTATCCATTATCAAGATTAGCAATATCTCCAAACGGACTGAATCAAGCTTCCACTTAAGCCTCGTCACGTTGGAGTACCATCGGGTGTGTCCAAAATGATTTCTAAGCCTGTGGTATGTTTGGCGCAAACCCTGCACCTATCTTGCACTGACACTAACACTGTCTCCAAATGGACCGAAACAATATTCCACATGACCCACGTCCCATAGGAGTTCCATCATGTGCATGCAAAACGATTTTCTAAGCCTGTGGTATGTTCAGCCATAACCTTGCACCTATCTCGCACTGACACTAACACTGTCTCCAAACGGACCGAAACGAGATTTCACCTGACACACGTCACCCTGGAGTTCCATCATGTGTGTCCAAAATGATTTTCTAAGCCTGTGGTATGTTTAGCCCAAACCGTGCTCGTATCTTGCACCGACGCTAGCACTATCTCCAAACGAACCAAAAGGAGATTCCACATGACCCACGTCACCTAGGAGTTCCATCCGATGCATCCAAAATGATTCCGACCCTCTTGTACGTTTGGCCCAAACTATGCACCTATCTTGCGTCAAGATTAGCACAATCTTCGAATGGAGTAAATCAAGCTTCCACTTGAGCCACGTCACCTTGGAGTACCATCGGGTGCATCCAAAATGACATCTGAGCCTATGGTACGTTTGGCGCAAACCGTGCTAATATCTTGCACCAACACTAACACTGTTTCCAATTGGACCGAAACGAGATTCCACAAGACCCATGTCACGTAGGAGTTCCGTCTGGTGCATCCAAAATGATTTCTTAGCCTCTGGTATGTTCGGCCCAAACCATGCAACTATCCTGTGTCATGATTAGCAATATCTCTAAACGGACTGAATCAAGCTTCCACTTGAGCCTCGTCACCTAGGAGTACCATCAGGTCCGTCCAAAATGATCTCTGAGCCTGTGGTATGTTTGGCGCAAACCCTGCACCTATCTTGCACCAACACTATCACTGTCTCCAAACAGACCAAAACAAGGTTCCACATAACCCACGTCACCTAGGAGTTCCATCATGTGCGTGTGAAATGATTTTCTAAGCCTGTGGTATGTTCAGCCCAAACCGTGCACCTATCTTGCACCGACACTAACACTGTCTCCAAATGGACTGAAAGGAGATTTCACATGACCCACGTAACCTAGAAGTTCCATCCAGTGCATCCAAAATTATTACCGGGCCTCTAGTATATTCGGCCCAAACTATGCACCTATCTTGCATCAAGATTAGCACTATCTCCAAATAGAGTGAATCAAGCTTCCACATGAGCCCCATCAGTTAGGAGTACAGTCGAGTGCGTCCAAAATGATTTCTGAGCCTGTGGAACGTTTGGCACAAACCTCACACCTATCTGCTCTGACACTGTCTCCAAATGGACCAAAATGAGATTCCACATGACCCACGTCACCTAGGTATTCAATCATGTGCATCCAAAATGTTTTTCTTAGCCTGTGGTACGTTCGGCCCAAACAGTGCACCTATCTTGCACCGACACTAACATTGTCTCCAAATAGACCGAATGGAGATTCCATAAGACCCACGTCACCTAGAAGTTCCATCTGGTGCATCTAAGTGATTGTCGAGCCTCTGGTACGTTCGGCCCATACCGTGCACCTATCCTGCGTCAAGATTAGCACTATCTCTAAACGGTCTCAATCAAGCTTCCACTTGAGCGTCACCTAGGAGTACCATCGGGTGGTTCTAAAATGGTTTTTGAGCCTATGGTACATTTGGCGCAAGCCATGCACCTATCTTGCACCGACACTAACATTGTCTCCAAACGGAACAAAACGAGATTCAAAATGACCCACGTCACCTAAGAGTTCCATCCAGTGCGTCCAAAATGATTTACGAGCCTCTGGTATGTTTGGCCCAAACTATGCACCTATCTTGTGCAAGCTTAGCACTATCTCCAAATGACTGAGTCAAGCTTCCACTTGAGTCTGATCCCAAGGAGTACCATCGGGTGCGTCCAAAATGATTTCTAAGCCTATGGCACGTTTGGCCCAAACTGTGCACCTATCTGGCACCGATACTAACACTGTCTACAAATGGACTGAAACAAGATTCCACATGACCCATGTCACCTAGGAGTTCCATCCGGTGCATCCAAAATGATTTCCGAGCCTCTGGTATGTTCGGCCCAAACCGTGCAACTATCCTGCGTCAAGATTAGTAATTTCTTCAAATGGACTGAATTGAGCTTGCACATGAGTCTCGTCACCTAGGTGTTCCATCGGGTACCTCCAAAACGATTTTTGAGCCTATAGTATGTTTGGCGTAAACCGTGCACCTATCTTGCACCGACACTAACACTATCTCTAATTGGACCGAAACAAGAATCGACATGACCCACGTCACCTAGGAGTTCCATCATGTGCGTCCAAAACGATTTTCTAAGCCTGTGGTATGTTCGTCCCAAACCGTGCACCTCTCTTGCACCGACACTAATACTATCTCCAAATCTGATGCGTCCAAATGATTTCCGAGCCTTTGGTACAATCGGCCCAAACTGTGCACCTATCTTGCATCAAGATTAGCACTATCTCCAAACGGACTCAATCAAGCTTCCACTTGAGCCTCGTCACCTAGGAGTACCATCGGGTGCGTCTAAAATGATTTCTGAGCCTATAGTACGTTTGGTGGCAAACGTGCACCTATCTTGCATTGACACTAACACAGTCTCCAAACAGACCAAAATGAGATTCCACATGACCCACGTCACCTAGGAGTTTCATCCGGTGCATTCAAAATAATTTCTAAGCCTCTGGTAGGTTTAGCCCAAACCGTGCACCTGTCTTGCGTCAAGATTAGCACTATCTCCAAATAGAGTGAATCAAGCTTCCACTTGAGCCTCATCATTTAGGAGTACCATCGGGTGTATCCAAAACGATTTCTCAGCCTATGGTACGTTTGGCGCAAACCCTATATCTTTCTTGCACCGACACTAACACTGTCTCCAAATGGACTAAAACGAGTTTCCACATGACCCACGTCACCTAGAAGTTCCATCGGGTGCGTCCAAAACAATTTCTGAGCCTGTGGTATGTTTGGCTCAAACCCTACATCTATCTTTCACTAACACTAACATTATCTCCAAATGGACCGAGACGAGATTTCACATGACCTACGTCTCCTAGGAGTTCCATTGGGTAAGTCCAAAACAATTTCTGAGCCTGTGGCACGTTTGGCGCAAACCGTGCACTTATCTTGCGTCAATATTAGCACTATCTCCAAACGGACTGAATCAAGCTTCCAGTTGTGCCTCGTCACTAGGAGTACCATCAGGTGCATCCAAAATGATTTTTGAGCCTATCGTACGTTTGGCGCAAACCGTGCACCAATCTTGCACTGACACTGCAAATGTCTCCAAACGGACTGAAATGAGATTCCACATGACCCACATCACCTAGGAGTTCCATCCGGAGCATCCAAAATGATTTCCGAGCTTGTGGTACGTTCAGCCCAAACTGTGCACCTATCTTGCGTCAAGATTAGCACTATCTCCAAACAGACTCAATAAAGCTTCCACTTGAGCCTCATCACCTAGGAGTACCATCAGGTGCGTCCAAAATGATTTCTGAGCCTGTGGTATGTTTGGCGCAAACCCTACACCTATCTTGCACCAATTATAACACTGTCTCTAAACGGACCGAAAAAAGATTTCACATGACCCATGTCACCTAGGAGTTCCATCATGTGTATCCAAAATGATTTTTTAAGCCTATAGTATGTTCAGCGCAAACCGTGCACCTATCTTGCACTGACACTGCAAATGTCTCCAAACGGACCGAAACGAGATTTCACATGACCCACATCACCTAGGAGTTCCATTCGGTGTGTCCAAAATGATTTCTGAGCCTCTAGTATGTTGGGCCCAAACCGTGCACCTATCTTGCATTAAGATTAGCGCTATCTCCAAACAGACTCAATCAAGCTTCCACTTGAGCCTCGTCACCTAGGAGTACCATTGGGTGCGTCCAAAATGATTTCTGAGCTTATGGTACATTTGGCGCAAACCGTGCACCTATCTTGCACCAACACTAACACTGTCTCCAAACGGAACGAAATAAGATTTCACATGACCCACATCACCTAGCAGTTCCATCCGGTGCATCCAAAATGATTTTCGATCCTCTGGTATGTTCGGCCCAAACCGTGCACCTATCTTGCGTCAAGATTAGAACTATCTCCAAATGGACTGAATACTCTCTCTAAATAGATCGAAACGAGATTCCGGATGACCCATATCACCTAGGAGTTCCATCCGGTGCATCCAAAATGATTTTTGAGCCTGTGGTACATTCAGCCCAAACCGTGCACCTATCTTGCATCAAGATTAGCACTATCTCCAAACGGACTAAACTGAGCTTCCACTTGAGCCTCCCACCTTGGAGTAGCATCGGGTGTTTCCAAAACAATTTTTGAGCCTAGGGTACGTTTGGCCCAAACCGTGCACCTATCTTCCACTGACTGTAACGCTGTCTCCAAATGGACCGGAACGAGATTCCACGTGACCCCCGTCACCCAGGAGTTCCATCGGGTGCATCTAGAATTATTTTCTGAACCTATGGTACGTTCGGCGCAAACCGTGCACTTATCTTGCTTCAAGATTAGCACTATCTCCAAACGGACTGAATCGAGCTACCACTTGACCCTTGTCACCTAGGAGTACCATCGGGTGCGTCCAAAACAATTTCTGAGCCCATAGTATGTTTGGCGCAAACTGTGCACCTGTCTTGCACCGACACTAACACTACACGAAACGAACCGAAACAAAATTCCACATGACCCATGTCACCAAGGACTTCCACCCAGAGTGTTCCAAATGATTTCTGAGCCTTTGGTACATTTAGCGTAAACCGTGCACCTATCTGGGGTACTCCGGTAGTCCATTGAAATCACGAGGGATTTCAAACCAACTAACATACAAGCCAAGATCGTAGTGATTCAACATAACAAGCCACATGTACATCCATTTCACAAGTAGTTCAATATACATCGGAGTTCAACATAGTTATTACAACTTAAGTTGAAAAGTAGCAGAAGCAAAGTAATTTGAATCTAACATTGTTCTTATTTCAAATATATGCCAGTACCAAGATCAACTTCCAACAAAAGCAGTAGAGACAAGATAACTCAGAAGGATCATGCCCATGATCACCCTCCGCCACTATGGCAGGAGCCAACCAATTCTTGCAGTAGCCATGATACATCACAACCTGCAACAAGTGGGAAATAAACCCTAAGTATGAGAATGTACTCAGCTAGACTTACCCGTCAAAAACCAGAAATAAAGTGACAGCAAGGAGTATGAAAGGCTGATATAAAGTGGGGCTAGCTTGACAACATTTTGCATAAAAGCTTAGTACAAATAAGTAATCATTGAATGCTTAAGCATCACGTTAATCATCATGATCCTGTCATCTAGATTAGCACCTATACTATAGCAACCACTTTATTAGGAGCAAACAATATTAAACATAGCAGGTATAAGTTGAGGCAACATTTAAATCATCATCCAATTAACCATCCGTACAATTAATTGAATCTACGTTGCCGCTGCTCGAGTCAAGTGCTCACTAACCGGGAGAGACGGTAATTCGAATCGAATTCCTATCCAACTGGAGGGGTATTTCTAACACAAACCACGCAGACCACGCCCCAGGGTCGCACAAGTCACCTTTGGTACAGTTCAGGAATCGCGGGTTCGACTGATGCCGCATCCCTAAGGGCAACACTCTGCCAGGTGATAGGGACTTTAACCCCCCTTGGTCTTATGCCAATGTCCCCAAGCACATCCTTACTTCCTCCAGAATGCACACTTGACCCCCTGATTCCCGGCCAGAACTGTATTACTCAGCTTCACGGTCGGAATGGCTTATCCGACCAGCTAAGTGTTAGACTGCGTTCAACATGACTCAAGGACGTATAGCGAATCGGTCCTTAAACGACTCAGACGGGGATAGATCCACACCCAAAACCTCCATGCCTTGTTGCTTCACTATCGTCATCCCGCCCGATCTCATTTCATATTATTAGCACATGGTTATTTTCCACGATAGCAAATATAGCCAACTGTGCCATATATATCCCTAAAGCTCGCAGGTGACAAGGGATCACCTGACTTCTGTTGGTTAAAGCAGGGCTAAGTAATTACTCGAACCTGAACCTAGATAGGATCCAAGGCATACTTTCTGGACAAGGATAGGGTATATATGCAACAAGTGTTTTCATCGAACACCTGTCACTTAAATGCAACAATACATATAACATATACACTCAATTGCATTTTTAGAAATTAGGAGGCTTAGAATGCTCCGGGGCTTGCCTAGGATCCAACTCAAGTCAGTGTTTGTCAGATGAAACTCGCTTGGCAAGCATCCCCCATTCTAACACTTGTCCGATCCTTCCATCTTCGGGATGGATCCACCATCACCATCTTCAGGTTAGCTCCACATCACGTCCTTCACGTGGTGCATCTAGCATACCTAGATGAGATGCAAGCGTATGAATACATGGGAATGCAATAGATGATGCATTACACACTAATCAAGGCAAGTACAGGTTACGCTAAATACACATAAGCACTTCACATTGCTTAATTAAACATCACACCACCTATCATGCTAAGATAGCAAGGGAAGCAATACCAAACATGACACAAGATTTACAAAGTCTCAGGTGTACTAACTTCATCACCAAGGACATGAATCATACTTAGCAACATGCAAGCAAAGTAACCAAGCATTCATGTATTTTCAGCAATTCTGGACATACATGCAGTAGTTGAGTAAATCAATCATATCTGGAGTTCTACAAACCCAAATGACTTGCAAGAAGACATTCTGTAAAACTTATGAAATTATCTATATTTCATCTAATATCATCAAAGCATGATTCATAAGTGAAATAAGTCGAAATTACAAAGTTCCAGAATTTGTTCCTGACAAACAGAGAGTAGCCATCTCTGATCTCCAACTTGAAACATGCATAACTCATAAACTACTTGGCCAAATGACACCAAATTTAACAGAGGCTAGATACATGAATTATCTACAACTTTTGTATAAACAAGTTTCACAACAAAGCACATTATCATAAAGAACTTTGCTAAGTTCCCAGATCTGTCCAGAAACCTCATTTGCAAGAAATAAATACTAACTTATGTTGCAAACATATAATTGGACAAAACCAAATTTACCAACATGTCGCACATGACTAATGAGGACCAGAAAACATAGTGTCCATTCCTAAATAAATTCTTTTAATGAATTTTCTTAATTTATTTAGATAATTAGGTGGAATTATGAACACATATCAAAGATGCACAATAAATTCTACCAAAATTAAAGTGGCCTACATATGCTCCCAATAGTCTACTATACAAATCTACCTCTATGAAAAAGACAAATTGCTATTGCAAGAATTCATGTGAGAGCAAGATGAATCAATAACTCACACATACTACCACCAAAATTCATGACATTTTTACCACACATCAAACATCACATGAATAGCATGCCACAAAAATTTCACTTCATTTGGAGTCCTACAACTGCAGTTATGAAAAAGACAAATACCACTAGTATTAAAAACCTAATCTGAAAAATCCATTTTTATAGCAAAAATATTAAACTAAAATATGCCATATTATAGATCTACTACATAGATAATTTCACAAGGATTCCAAAAAGTCCTCATTTGTTATTTTACGAATTTTCTATGATTTACTACGAATTTCCAAAGTTCTTGCAAAATCATCATAAAACAGTCCTTATGACACTATTTATATGAGTCTAAAGCTTTGCAGTTAGGACCCACCCTTTCTCGTAATTGCTGTGCGAAGCCCTCCACGTGAACCAAAGTAGAGGAGGTTCAGGGAAATGGCGGTTCCCGTCGCTGTGGTGCTCGCCGGCGGCGGTGGAGTGGCAGAGAGCACAAGGGCCTAGCGCGCACCCTCTAGTGCATGTTGATATTAGATATGCACATGAAGGAATTCAAGAAATAATCCGCAAGCGCACGGACATCGGTGAGCACTTCACCCGGGAGATAAGTCCAAAGTATCATATTTGTTTTATCCGCAAGGAGAAAGCGTGCGATGACTAACCTAGTCTATACTATTACCCTTGGGCCGCACTACAAGGTGGCAAAGATATAAGCGATTAGAGAGAACTACGATGACAGTCTGGTTCCAACCTATGGTAAGCTATGATACTATTGATCTTAGAGGAAATACTGATAGAAAAGAGACACCACAGAGGATGCTTAACCAGGGTACTTAAATCCTACTAAACCTTCTAACGGGAGGAGACTCCAAAGGTAACAATGGGATTGTCACGTCCCACGCTACTACTCACTAATCCGGCCAGATAGGGGATATCCATGAGTATTCCTAGCCCAAGCACCACGCTTATGCTACGAATGATTACTCTATTCCCTACGCGAAGCGAATAAAGTAAACCCGCAAACCAAAGAACAATAATAACAACATACTTAGTATTAGAAGTTGAATTACCGAAGAATCCTAGAACCAAGCCTCGGGTTAGGAGACTTGATCCCGTAGATACAAGCTTCGAAAGGAGACACCGATAGGCCGGGCTTCCTCTAATCTTCTACCTCCACTCTAACTCTCTCAATTTAGAAGAATAACTCTAATCTCACATAGAGACTACAAAGCTAAACTCTCTTGTATGTGCCCTAGAGAAAGATCCATTCAAGGGACCCCTCTCAAGTGAATTCTCTCTAAAAAATATGAATTAGAGTTTCTGAACTCTCTCCTCCAGGGGCTAGGGGTCTTGCTTATATAGCCCTCTAGGAAGCACCACAGCCCTCGGATCAAACCGACCTTGATCAACAATTTTTATTCATCCTCAAAGGCGGTGGAAGCAGGATCCGCGAGGTGGAAACTCATTGGCTCTTTGGGTGGGGCGGGCGCCCCTGGGGCTGGGCGCTCACCCCTGTCACAGTGATAGGTGGGTCCCACCTCCCAGGGTTTGGCTTCTTGAACCTTCTAGATTATACTTTTTCCATACGTGGCCCTTTCTCTCTATGTAAACCTGACATGTGGCCCATCTTTGATTATTTTCAGCTGGCACCCTATAGAAATAAATATTCACCAAAACTCATGGAATTCTGTCAGTTAAACACCTAGTCTATGGTGGTAATTAGTTTTATAGCATTCTTTTATGTAAGTTGACGGTTAAAAATGACAGTTAACTACCGTCAACACACTCCCCCACACTTGGACTTTTACTCGTCCTCGAGAAAAGAATGGATTACCTTAGGCATAATCTCTAGCCAAGACATCAATAGTAGATTTATTCCTTAGTCATACCTGTACTGCAGGATTCAAAGTGTCTACCATACCATTTGAGGCAGTTGAAGAATGGAACAGCCTGAAACTGAGCCCCTTTCTCCTTTCAACCTGTCACTTGGTGTTTTTGTATGTATTTGAAATAAAAAACATAGCTTACCTTCTACCTCATGTGGTACTCTCAAGTCACTCAAGATATGTGGTATTTGTAGACCTCTCTGAGGTATGTATGACAAATGCCATATAACCCATCCTATTCTACAAAAGCTTATCTGGAGTTGATGGTATTTCAAGGATGTAGCATACTTACTTTGCATATATTGACTAGTCAAAATGGGATGCAAGGAGGGGAGTGACATACCCCTAGATCAGGACATGCATGTGGTGTGGTTTCAAAAGAATAAACATAATAGGAAATATTTGTGGAAGGTAGAGGGGGTCCAAAATAATTCTACAATGCTCCTTTACAAAAGATACACTTATTCAACTTTGATTTGAGGAATTGCAACTTGAAACTTGTACTTCACAAAAGGCAAAATCAATACTTTCTTTTTCTTTCTTCTTTCTCTTTTTTTCTTTCTTTTATTTTTTAACAACAAAGAAATGTACTGAATTTTGATGAAACATTGTGAGAGGATAATAACATTCTAGAGCATTTTAGAATCATGGCTAGCAATCAAGAAAAACCTATAATAGATATATTTTTAATTGTTACTCCTAGGGTAGGAGCAGAACAAATTTTTGAGTGGATCTAAATAGGTAATATGGTGGTGCGTACTTTCAGGGTAGAAGTAGCAAGGGGTGCAAAAATTAGTGTGAATCCTGATCTTGGGAGCATGGCCCACCTCTCAACAAGGGTCTAGCACGGGTTGACCAAACTCAACACAAAGTAAATAGCTTATGAGCTAGTTTTTTATAGATATGTAAGGCTCTACTAGGTATTTATTCTTACCACAGAGGAGAAGCATAGCTAAAAATTTTAACATTTTTGTAAAATAAATTCTCCAAGTGACAAAGTATCAGAAATCAGGTTCTCATGATTCTACTATCTCTCACTCCACAACAACTTAAATGATATGGGGTCCCTAAAAATTAAGTTCCCAATAGTAACAGGACTCCTAGGAAAGAATCATGGTGTGAGTCTATAAAGTGATCATAACTAAAATAATCTATCTTCTTTAAATTCAGCATTAAATAGGTTGTACTCAAGAATTTATAATGCGAAACTTAACAGAAAGTGTGTATATAAAAATTGGAACATGTAGGGAGCATACCTGACCATGGTCGAAGGAAGGAGCGAGGAGGGCTTACCACCTGGGCGCCCGCCCCTAGGTCTGGGCGGCCGCCCCACTTGGGGTGGACTTCCGAAGTCCGCTTCGACGTACAGGGTCCTCGTGTTATGTATCTTCAAGATTTTTCATTTGTGCGGTAAAATCTGTTCATTAAATCGTCGAGTGCTTCCCCCACACTTATTTCCTATTTTCCTTTATACAAAGCATGGTGGAGACAAAAGCACAAGCAAAATATATCCAATAATAAAAAAACAACTCTTTATTCAGTATCATGTAAGGCACTTTGTTTACAAGAATTCTGAATAAAATAATTAATCTAAGCAAAAGAATTTAAACAATTTCGTGACTAATCTCGAAGGTGCCTTATCAACTGCTAAATGGTACTCAATCTACTTCTTCGGCTTAGGAGGCTTTAAAGCACTTACGCGCTTTTTTAGTTCCTTATTGTTCTTCTCTATGTCCTCTACTTTCTCGTGCGTGCAAAGAAAACATCTATTCTGAAGGCGTAAAGTGGATTCTATAGAGGAGATAGTAGCTTGCTGAGCCTCAATCAGCTTTTCTAGATCAGCTAAAGTCTTGCGACGCTTGCGCGGAGCTTCAGCCTTAACAAGGGCGTGTTCCTCGAGTGGAAGAAATTTGACTTTGCTTGGATGAGCGTGAACTCCTTCGAAGTAGGTGCGTTCCCCAATGCTGTACTTGGCGTAGATGATCTCTCCTTTCTTGTTGGTCTTCACACCAACAAGCGTCTCATTGTGCTTCGGCGGCAAGAGCTTGGCTCCAGCAGGTAGCTTGACGACAGGCCCCTTCGACGGTTTATCTTCTAGCAAGAGGGGCTGCGGAGGTGCTGCGAGAACTGGCTGAGCGAAGTAAGACTGGCTATAGCTATGAGGTCTTGGTGGAATGGCAGCGAGGGGTTGAGCATTGCTAACTGGGATAAGAGCTTTGCAATTTGGATCTTCCCTGGGGATGGAGTTGAAGTCAATACCGTAGGGGATGATCCTCTTGTCGTGGTTGGCCATTGGAGCTAGGGAGAGAGGGCTAGCAAACTTCTAAAAGGAAAAGAGGAATAATCTGATGGAATGAGGATGGCTGACATCATAGGGTGTTTATATAGGAGGTTTCGGAGGACCAAAATGGCACCTAAACAGTATCTTGTGATAAAAACGCCCGAATAAACTAGGAATAAACTTTTTCTAAAAGAAGAATGTAGAAGAATCACGAAGGCAAAAGGCAGCAGTGAAATGGCGCAAGGGGTGGGGCGGCCGCCTAGCCCTAGGGGCGGGCGCTCGGTGTAACGGAACCGTCCAAATTATAAGAGCAGTACAAAAACAATCACCGAAGTGATCAAATTCTCGCACTTGAGCCCATATAACTCTGGTAGTCCAATGAAATCGCAAGGGATTTCAAACCAACCAACATACAAGCCAAGATCGTAGTGATTCAACATAACAACTCACATGTTACAACCATTTCACAAGTAATTCAATATACATTGGAGTTCAACTTAGTTATTACAACTCAAGTTCAAAAGTAGCGGAAGCAAAGTAATTTGAAACTAACAACATCCTTATTTCAAATACATGCCAGTACCAAGCTCGACTTCCAACAAAAGCATTAGAGAGAAGATAACTCAGAAGGATCATGCCCGTGATCACACTCCGCCTCTACGGCAGGAGCCAACCAACTCTTGCAGTCGCCATGATACAGCACAACCTACAACAAGTGGGGATAAAACCCTGAGTACGAGAAGGTACTTAGCTAGACTTACCCGTCAGAAACCAGAAATAAAGTGACACCAAGGATCATGCAAGGCTGATATAAAGTGGGCTAGCTTGACAACATTTTGCATAAAAGCTTAATATGGATAAGTAATCATTAATGCTTAAGCATCAAGTTAATTATCATTAACCTGTCATCTATATTAGAACCTGTACTAGAGCACTCACTTTATTAGGAGCAAACAGTATTAACCATAGCAGGTATAAATTGAGGCAACCTTTCCATCGTTATCCAATTAACCATCCGTTCAATTTAACGGAATCTACGTTGCCGCTGCTCAAGTCAAGTGCTCACTAACCGGGAGCGACGGCGATTCGAATCGAGTTCCTATCCAGCTGGAGGGGTATTTCTAACACTCACCGCGCAGGCCCCTGCCAGGGTCGCACAAGCCACCTTTCGTACAATTCAGGAGTCGCGGGTTCGAATGATGCCGCATCCCCAAGGGCGACACTCTGCCAGGTGATAGGGACTCTAACCCCCCTTGGTCTCACGCCAATGTCCCCAAGCACATCCTTACTCTCCTCCAAGATGCGACCTACCATTTGATTCCCGGCCTGAACTGTATTACTCGGCTTCGCGGTCGGAACGACTTATCCGGCCAACTAAGTGTTAGACTGCGTTCAACATGACTCAAGGACGTACAACGAATCGGTCCTTAAACGACTCAGACGGGGATAGATCCACACCTAAGACCTCCATGCCTTGTTGCTTCACTATCGTCATCCCGTCCGGTCTCATTTCATTTTATTAACACATGGTTCCTTTCCACGATAGCAAATATAGCCAACCGTGCCATATATGAATATCCCTATATCTCGCAGGTGACAGGAAATCACCTGACTTATACCGCTTAAAGCAGGGCTAAGCATCTACTCGATCCTAGTCTATGTAGGATTCAAGGATTCATATATCTGGACAAGGAGTGATATAATGCAGCAAGGGTTTCTAACCAACTCCTATTACTTAATGCAACAATACTTATAACATATATAAAATTAATTTCTTTGAAGGTAGGAGGCTTATAATGCTCCGGGGCTTGCCTGGGATCCGACTCAAGTTAGAGTATGTCAGATGAATTCACTTGGCGAGCAACCTCCAATCTACCACTTGTCCGGTCTTTCTATCTTCGGAATGGATCCACCAACTCTATCTTTGGGTTTGGCTCCACATCAGGTCCTTCACGTGCTTCAGCTAGCGTACCTAAATGAGGTGCAATAATGCATATGTATGAATGCATAGAAGTGCAATAAACAAAGTAATCAAGTAAGCATACCAAAGTTCACATAAGCACCTAGAGCTAATTAACTTAATCCTCATTAAGGCATAACATAGAATAAGGCAAGCACATCAATCAAGAAACAAGTCTCACAAGATCACAGGGTACTAAACCAAGTACCATCAAAGATATGAGTCACACTTCAAAACACTAGCATGGCAAAGTTAATCAAAGCACTAGAACTAGAATTTGCCACTTTCTGGACATACATACAGTAGCTCAGTAAATCAATCATAACTGGAGATCCCTAAATCCTAATGACTTGCAAGAAGACATTCTGGAAAGCTTATGAAATTCTATACAATTCATTTAATATCAGCTAAGCCTGATTCCCAAGTTTAATAGGTCTAAAAGATGAAACTACAGAATCTGGTCTGCTCCAAACAGAGAGCAACCAAATCTGGGACCTGACTTTAAACATCTATAACTCAAAAAATACTTGACCAAATGATACCAAATTTTAAATGCAGCTAGATACATGAATTATCTACAACTTTTGTATAAACAAGTTTCACAACAAAGCACATTATCATGAAGAACTTTGCTAAGTTCCCAGATCTGTCTAGAAACTAATAATTGCAAGAAATAATTATTAACATATGTTGCAAACATATAATTGTGCAAAACCAACTTTACCAACATTTCATACATGACCAATGAATACTAGAAAGCATAGTGTCCATTCCTAAATAAATTCTTTTAATGCATTTTCTTAATTTATTTAGATAATTAGGTGGAATTATGAAAACCTACCAAAAGTGCACAATAAATTCTACCAAAATTACAGTGGCCCATATATGCTCCCAATAGTTTACTGTACAAATTTCAAACCATTTGGAGATATATATCAACCTCTATGAAAAATACAAATGGCTAATGCAAGAATTCATGTGAGAGCAAGATGAATCAATAACTCATTCATACTACAACTAAAATTCATGAAATTTTTAACACACATCAAACATCATATGAGTAGCATGCCACAAAAATTTCACTTCATTTGGAGCCCTACATTTGCAGTTATGAAAATGACAAATACAACTAGCATTGAAAACCTAATATGAAAAATCTATTTTTACAGCAAAAACATTAAACTAAAACATGCCATATTATAGATCCACTGCATAGATAATTTCACAAGGATTCCAAAAAGTCCTCATTTTCTATTTTACGAATTTCGTATGAATTACTATGATTTTTCAAAGTTCAGCAAATTTCCTGCAACAAGGTCCTTAACGACACTATTCATATGAGTCATAGGTTCTGCAGTTAGGCCTCTGACTTTCGTCGAATTCTTGTAGGAGGTCCCTGACGTGGATTTGAACAGGGAGGTCGTCGGAGCTCGCGGCTCCGGCCGTTGGGGGCCATGCCGGCGTCGGGGAAGTGGCGGTGGAGCACCAGGGAGCCGGCGCGAACGCGTGGGGCTGCTCATCCCGGCCCGAGGCGGCCTGTGTTGGCCCGACCACGTGAGCCCGCGGCTCGGTGGTGGAGCGGCATGGCAGGAAAGGGCACGACGGTGGCAAAGCGACGATCGTTGCTGGCTCCAGCTGGCCCGGCTCCCGGCGCGCCTCCTGACGTCTGCAGCTCGGCCTGGGGTGGCCTCTGGCTTGCTAGCCGCGTGAGCAGGCGGACTGCCCGCAGCTGCTCCGCCGTCGATGGAGCTGTGGCGTTGAGCGGTGCCGGAAAAGAGCGCAGGAGGAGCGGCGCGGGGTGAAGAAGACTAGGGCGCAGCGAGCTAGGGCGGAGGAGCACTAGAGCTGCGAGCCCATGCGAAGGCAGGGAGCTCTGGCGGCGGCCATGGCTCTCACACTCAGTAGCAGCGAGCAGAGCAGCGAGCGAGCGAGAAGAAGCAAGACGGAGAGCAAAGGGCACCGATTTTTTCCTTTTTCTAGAGCACGGCAAGGTGGTGAGCTGGCGGTCATGCAAGCCGCGAGGGCGAGCGAGGTGGTGAGCAGCGGCGAATGCCAGGCCACGCGGCATTGTTCTCTGTCCCTGTCGCCATTTTTGCTGTGATTCAAAAACTGAAGGAGCAATACTACTGCAAAAATACACTGAAACTCTAAATTTCCTCCCTCTGTAACTCTTAATAAGTTTTGTATTGGCACAAGTTGTAGTAACCAAATTTGTAGAGCTACATGAGATCTCCAACTTTTCTTTAAGTGTCAAAGTCTGATTCGGCCTATATTGGAAGATATGGATCTGCGAAAGAGGGCACCTCAAACTGAAATCTGCACTTCGGTTCCATACCGACTGAAATGGCATTCTTCTCCCCATTCTAATTCCCAAAACGAGCAATGAAAAGCTAAGCCAATCACACCATGTGGTAGAGCTATAAGAGTACTACAACATTGCTTACAGGTACTTGGTAAAATTACAACCAGTTTGCAAGATATAAATCCCCGAAGTAGGGTACTTGCAAACTAAAATCTGGAAAAGTTCAGTTCCAGACTTAGCCTAATTTTGGGACCATGAAAACAGTATTTCCATCCCTCTTGAGTCCATAGTTTGAGCCACTTAGAGGTTGAATCATGGCATGGTCCAAAAATAACATTTGTTGTACATATCCCAATCTTCAACTTTGCTTAAATGAGTTCTGTCCAGATCGCCATGGTTTTCAAGTTACAAACTCACCAACATGCCTACATGGAAACTAAAACAGCCATTCAGTCCATTGAGGACTTAGCAAAATTTCGAGCTCCCAAAACAGCACTGGATTCCAACTTGAGGGCTCGGTTACACTAAGTTAGAGGCCTAACTAGGTCTTGATCTTTAAACAAAGTTTGTTCTACATAACAAGAACTACAACTTTTATTTAAGGTCCAACATCAAAACTGGTATAGAAGTCAAACTTTCACTTTGGTCAAAGTAGCAACTCGATAAAGCCTAAACTAAGGTTTTAGGCCAATTGGGGCATTTTCTTGGCATTTGCTCAACATGAACCCTTCATGACTTTTGTTGTAGAGTTCATCTAGAGTCTTTTGGGTAAGGTTGCAAGGTTTGGTTGATGACCTATATCTCCATTCACTTAATAGTGCAATTCAAGCACTTAGTAAAACCATTCCAACAAGGATATAACTTATCATTTCATGTGACTTTTTTATTCCAAACGTCATGAAACTTTTCTAGGGATCAATATAGATAGGTACTAAGGTGAGACACATGAAGATATTACAATAACACCATCCAAGCATATATCTTGAAAATGGCCTATATGTAAAGCAATGGTGCAACATCCAACTTTAGGTGAGGCTCATCTCCATAGGTTGACCTGGACATCGTCATCTCCACTTAATCTATCATGTTTGAGCTCAAACCCACTGCTTAATGAGGGACAAACACCTGGGGTGTTACAGCCCTCCCCCCTTAAAAGAATCGCGTCCCGAGATTCGGAATGGAAGACCTTTTAAGGAAGAGAGGCACGTTATCTAGTTCCCAACATTTGCTATAGCATTCAGCTACAAAGCTTCAACATCGGTGAACAATTTGGCCAAAGGCACTTTCTGATACTTACTCTTCATGGTAAAGTTTGTCTGAAGAATTTCCTTCATTGACTTCCATGAAGCATTGTTACTTTGGGAGGAATCCCAGATAGCACAGTACTGCATTCTCAATGTACGGAGATCGTTTGGTCCATGAGCGAACCACTAACAAGTATCTGACTCTCTAATGAACACAACATAGGCCATATGAACTTGACACTAGACCGAAATATTCAGAAGTATACTCGATGAAATGACTCTATGTTCACAAAGTTTGAAAAGCAGTCCTCTGATGAGGACATCATTGGCTCAAATATGACCATGTCAACCACTTCTATACCAAAGGTGCAACCATTCTATATGAGGCTTATCATTGATGCATTTGATGAATTGGTGCTCCACCATAAAATGTGTATATTTTCATTTTCAGAATTACTTACATGGATCAAGGAAAGGTTTGATTGCATATGGAAAGCATGGGAGGTTAATGAAGTTGATTGGGGACCAAATCCAAGTATTCCCAACGTCCTCCACCTGGACACCACGTCACTTTTGGTCCAAGGAAAGAAAGAGATCAAGTCCAACACGTTTTGGGGCTGGATTCGGACTCCAGGACAGCTCCAACTTGTGATGTTCACCACGGTCGCATACGGACTCGGATTGGGACGTTCTAGCACTTTTTGGAAAGCTTATCAAGTCTATTTTCCAACGGATCTAGACTCATGGCTATATCTTATCCGATGCTTCCGCAATCGTCGTTTCAACGCCGGGGCCTTTTCTGCCTTTAGTGCTGTGTCACCCTATTTTGGGCTGATGGCCCATGTATCAAGTTGGGTTCATTAGGGACGTGTCCTAGGGTTGGAGAACGACCCCAACACCCCCTGATCGTTCCCCTAGGTATTAATAAGGATTAGAGCCGCCACAAACAGATTGGGTTTTGTTTAGTTGAAAGTTTAGCCATTGCTACTTCCTTGTAGACGCGTGTGTCGACTAGACCATCCGTTCTACTCGATTCAGAACCCCAACTTTGTGATTTCAGATTGGTTTTCATTTCCATATTTGCAATTGAGTTGCTTGTTATACTTGTTCTTACTTGTTCCTCGATTGCTTGCAGGAATTACCCTAGTGGTTTGGTTGATCGTGTTCCACAAGATCGTGACGGCTGTTGGAGGTGGTGTATCGGTTGCTAAGGCGCAGCATCCTTGGATGGTTGTAGTCGGGCCGTGAACGTCATCTCTATCCCCAAATCGAGTTATCCACCTTCTCTCATCGAAAGATCAGGATTCACCCTAGCGGGTTCATATCAGTTGGTATTAGAGCAAGGTTGATCGGTGAGAGACTTCTAGTTCTTTGTTGTTTTTAATCTCCTATGGTCCAGAAAAAGCCAAAACAAAATTAGTAGATTAGTTCTTCATAATCCCAAAACCCCTTTGAGCTTAATACTATTACTGCTTAGTTAGGGCTTATTGAATTAACGGTTGCATCGTCGTGCAAGTTGTTGGTCTTAGCGTCTAGTCGTTTAGAGTTTCGAGTTCTAGTCACGTTTCTGTCACCATCGCAGATTTGAGTTTATTTGTTTCTCTCTAGGAATCCGAGTGGATTTTCAAATTCCTTTGTTTTGTTTACCACCATTATCCTAGCCACGTCCTTGGAAGTTTCATCCACGTCCATATTTCCATCTACAAAAAGGAAATCCAACAAGATCAAGATAGAATTCGATTCGGAGTCCTGTTTTATCTTGAAAACAAAAGCACCATATTTCCTTTGTCAGGAGTCTGAATAGGGAGTTTAAATACAATCTGGAAACCTTAACTTGTCCTCTTTTCAACGGATCAGAGCTTGGTCCCAAATTCATTCTGAGCGCTTCGCAATTGCCCTGGAGATTTGCGCGTCTGCTGGTTTTGCAACACAACCACTTGTTTCACTTTGCTACTGAATCACCCTTCCCAAGGAAACATTTAATTGCTGTAAGTAGCTTGTTATTTCTTGTTGCAAAATTTCAGTTTTGTGCTAGTTGAAAGAAAAAAAACAGAAGAAAAAAAAGACAGAAAGAAAGAAAAGAAAGAAAGAAAAGAAAGACAGAAAGAAAGAAAGAAAAGAAAGAGAAAGAAGAAGAGAAGAGTTTTTCTTTTGTTGTTATTCCTGTGCTTGTGATCCTTCTTTGCTGCTGCTCAGTGACTTCGTTTGTGTCCAGGCTCGCGTCTCTAGCATGTACTAGCCTAGGACCAGCATAATAACGTCGTTGAGCGTTTGTTCAATTTGCTTGCAACTAACGTGGTTCTAGTACTTCCTTGCTTTAGCCCACCTATAGCTCCACATATTTCGACTACAGTTTGACAGGTGTTGTTGTTGCGGCACCGATACACTTCACTCCACGGTTGTAGACTTGTTGGTTGCCGTCACCTCCTGTTTGGCTTGGTAAGAACTTGTAAGGGCTTGTTTTAACAAGTTGAGTTTGAGAGAATTACATCTGACACATCCTAGTAGTTGATAGGAGGATACATATTATTTTTGTGTTTCTTGTTTCCTACTAATCATGGCAGGTGATATGGAGATTTTTGAGCTGTTGAAACTAGACCCTCATATTCAGGATGTCATTCAACATTTGCCATTATATGATGGTAAGTTTGATCCTCAAGCTTACATTGATTGGGAGTTAAAAGTAGACAATGAATTTGAGGAGCATGACCTATCCGAGAAACAAAAGATTTGTATTGCCTCTAATATTTTGATTGAATATGCTTTGCTCGAATGGAAACACATTTGTAGGCACATCAAAGTTCCAGAATCTTGGAAAGACTTCAAATTTCTTTTTAGAGATGCATTCGTTCCTGCATATTATGTTGATTATTTGCTTGCAAAATTAGACAACTTGAAGCAGGGTAGCAAGACTGTGAAACAATACTACCATAATTTTAAGATTTGTATCATGTTTGGTGGATTGGATGAATGCATGGAAGATGTTATGAGTAGATTCATGAAAGGGCTCAATTCTGAAATTCGAACCTTATTAATTAGCAAATCATATTGCCATATTGGTCAATTGTTTTGTCTGGCTCTCAATGCTGAAAAAGAGATTCTATTATCTGTGAATACTTGCCAGAATGATGTGACCCATAATGTCCAAAATTTGTCCACTCTGCATGCTAATGAAGAGCAACAAATAGTGGAACCCACTACTGATTTTCCTTTGTCACAAAATGAATTACTCGCGGTTCCTTGTGATAAAGAGGAGTTGTGTGTTGATGATTCTTTTACTCCTATGCCACAAGTAGCAAATAAGTGTGATACTTTTGGTTTGGAACCATACAAATGTGCTGAAGATAAGCTTTTTCATCCTATTACATGTGCACAAGATGAACTGAATTTGTTGTCCTCTTTAAATACTTTGGATTATATTGAATTTGATATTCTGTGTAATCTAAATTTTCTAAAAGAGAAACTTAAATTTGATTCTATTTTGCCAAGTTTTAATCATTGTTCACTTCATGCAATTGGCAAATATGACAACAAAGGAGAATATTTGGTGCATAAAGTTTATATTTGCTCTAATCTGAAATATCCTTTTGGGCCACAATACCATGATCAAATTGAGGGCTGCACTAACACTAATGATGTCTTGCAAAGTTTTTCTAGTTTTTCCCAAATGCAACAGGATAAATATCAAGAAGGGGAGCACGGTTCACTTTTACCTACAACACATCCTCCAACAAAGGTCAAACCGAGGACGGTTTGCTGTCAAGAAGGGGAGAATGATGAGGACATCATTGGCTCAAATATGACCATGTCAACCACTTCTATACCAAAGGTGCAACCATTCTATATGAGGCTTATCATTGATGCATTTGATGAATTGGTGCTCCACCATAAAATGTGTATATTTTCATTTTCAGAATTACTTACATGGATCAAGGAAAGGTTTGATTGCATATGGAAAGCATGGGAGGTTAATGAAGTTGATTGGGGACCAAATCCAAGTATTCCCAACATCCTCCACCTGGACACCACGTCACTTTTGGTCCAAGGAAAGAAAGAGATCAAATCCAACACGTTTTGGGGCTGGATTCGGACTCCAGGACAGCTCCGACTTGTGATGTTCACCACGGTCGCATACGGACTCGGATTGGGACGTTCTAGCACTTTTTGGAAAGCTTATCAAGTCTATTTTCCAACGGATCTGGACTCATGGCTATATCTTATCCGATGCTTCCGCAATCGTCGTTTCAACGCCGGGGCCTTTTCTGCCTTTGGTGCTGTGTCACCCTATTTTGGGCTGATGGCCCATGTATCAAGTTGGGTTCATTAGGGACGTGTCCTAGGGTTGGAGAACGACCCCAACACCCCCTGGTCATTCCCCTAGGTATTAATAAGGATTAGAGCCGCCACAAACAGATTGGGTTTTGTTTAGTTGAAAGTTTAGCCATTGCTACTTCCTTGTAGACGCGTGTGTCGACTAGACCATCCATTCTACTCGATTCAGAACCCCAACTTTGTGATTTCAGATTGGTTTTCATTTCCATATTTGCAATTGAGTTGCTTGTTATACTTATTCTTGCTTGTTCCTCGATTGCTTGCAGGAATTACCCTAGTGGTTTGGTTGATCGTGTTCCACAAGATCGTGACGGCTGTTGGAGGTGGTGTATCGGTTGCTAAGGCGCAGCATCCTTGGATGGTTGTAGTCGGGCCGTGAACGTCATCTCCATCCCCAAATCGAGTTATCCACCTTCTCTCATCGAAAGATCAGGATTCACCCTAGTGGGTTCATATCAGTTGGATGAACCCGCTAGGGTGAATCCTGATCTTTCGATGAGAGAAGGTGGATAACTCGATTTGGGGATGGAGATGACGTTCACGGCCCGACTACAACCATCCAAGGATGCTGCGCCTTAGCAACCGATACACCACCTCCAACAGCCGTCACGATCTTGTGGAACACGATCAACCAAACCACTAGGGTAATTCCTGCAAGCAATCGAGGAACAAGCAAGAATAAGTATAACAAGCAACTCAATTGCAAATATGGAAATGAAAACCAATCTGAAATCACAAAGTTGGGGTTCTGAATCGAGTAGAACGGATGGTCTAGTCGACACACGCGTCTACAAGAAAGTAGCAATGGCTAAACTTTCAACTAAACAAAACCCAATCTGTTTGTGGCGGCTCTAATCCTTATTAATACCTAGGGGAATGACCAGGGGGTGTTGGGGTCGTTCTCCAACCCTAGGACACGTCCCTAATGAACCCAACTTGATACATGGGCCATCAGCCCAAAATAGGGTGACACAGCACCAAAGGCAGAAAAGGCCCCGGCGTTGAAACGACGATTGCGGAAGCATCGGATAAGATATAGCCATGAGTCTAGATCCGTTGGAAAATAGACTTGATAAGCTTTCCAAAAAGTGCTAGAACGTCCCAATCCGAGTCCGTATGCGACCGTGGTGAACATCACAAGTCGGAGCTGTCCTGGAGTCCGAATCCAGCCCCAAAACGTGTTGGATTTGATCTCTTTCTTTCCTTGGACCAAAAGTGACGTGGTGTCCAGGTGGAGGACGTTGGGAATACTTGGATTTGGTCCCCAATCAACTTCATTAACCTCCCATGCTTTCCATATGCAATCAAACCTTTCCTTGATCCATGTAAGTAATTCTGAAAATGAAAATATACACATTTTATGGTGGAGCACCAATTCATCAAATGCATCAATGATAAGCCTCATATAGAATGGTTGCACCTTTGGTATAGAAGTGGTTGACATGGTCATATTTGAGCCAATGATGTCCTCATCATCCTCTACCAAAATGGCTTGAGCACAACCTTCCAAAAGGGTGAGATCATAGACGACAAACATCCCTTGAGGTTATATGGTACTAACTAACCAATAGACAAGGTCTATTCTGGTCGTAATGGTTCAATCCTTCAGATATCAACTAATGGAACACTACTTAAGGTTTCATGTGTGCAGTTCTCTTTCTTTGATGACAACACTGTATTATCTGAGTCGGTCGAGGGATTAGTGAATGTGATAGCTGACTCTGTCGGCTTCGTATTTCTGCCAAATGTTACCTAATAAGATTCTTTTATCCAAAGACAACATTTATCTGGGTTGAATCAGATGCAACCTCTTGGGTAAAAACATTTATAAGGTACCAAAGTATGCCATGATTTGGAAAATCATTACCAAAGCAAAATGTAGTGAGGCCTTAAGGACAACAAAAGTTGTAAATATTCACTAAACCATGGGGAGTAGTCTACCACCAAGCGGTTGAGTAAAATTTTCCTTTGTGACTTAGTTGCACTGTAAGTTGAGTTGACTTGCAGTGTAGCAACTTTGTCAGGCCAACTTTCACCTGAGGCTTCCTCTTTGGGATCAAATAGCAGCTCTAAGATAGGAAATCTGTTGTTTGACACTTCTCAAATTACTTTCGAATATTCCTCAACACTTTGTCCAATAAAGTTATGAACAAACCGTTTGTGGCACTTAAGGGCACAAGGATGCTAATTGAAATTAGGTCATGCTTTCTCTAATTTTTTTGCTTTAGCTGATAGAACACCTTGCACTATCTGTGTGATTGTCCAAGATGGAATTGACTTGGTCATAATGGCTCTGGAAGAGTATCACTCAAGTTATTGGCTAGTTGATTAACTTCGGGTTGGTTATTGCTCTGTAAGACATAGCCTTCATAGCTACCAAGGAGTTGTTACCTAGCTGAAGATTAACCTTCCTACTAGTAACTAATTAGTTGTCTCTCAACACTAAAAGTTCCAAATCTTCTCTATTGACCACAACAATTGTGGTTGATGCAGAACAGATGGTTGCCATCAAAGTTAACAGATAAGGGGTCACACCAGAGATGGTTGATTTCGACAGTGTGGTCATTATGCATACAAAGGTTAAGATTTGCATAATGTGACGATTGATTCTTATCCAACGAATGACTTGTCCAACCTTAAGTGTTGTGTGTCCTTTTTATCCAACAGGGATGAGATATTTTTCTCACTAGATGGTGGTCGTCAATACTTGGGACAACTAAGTAGAGTCACATGTCTACCACTTCTTGCGGTATGTTACTATTTATGTCGGTGACCTGTTCTTCAAAGGTTATCCTTTATATATCTTCAGATGAAAGCTCTACTACTTTCGGTCTAAGATATGGATCGTACGATACGATATGGAGAGATAACCAAGAAAAGAAACACGAGAAAATAACACATCGTCTGTCGTTTGATAATGGATCATGACTAGAAACCGTGATACCAGCGCGTGCCAAGCAGCCAGCCATATGTCTACAGCCACAGGAGGCCCTTGGTTTCGTCGCGGCACCATCAGCTGCTACTCATAACACCATTACTAAACGCACAACGAAAGTGGAATTTCAAGTGGCACCAATGGGTTGTAAGAACAAGCGCCATACAAGGAGGGATAGCAAGCAAAGGTAGTCACAAGGTTTAGAATCAACAGGGAAGCTATTCGCCGATCAAAACACCTCACAAGGGAACATAGCTCAATTGTCGAATGCGATTAAGCGTGAGATTTTTGCTTAATTCCACGTACGCCTAGCATTCACCACTGTGAGGACAAAACGAAAGATTACCCCGAGATTTGGTCATGTTGGACCACAACATGAGATCAAGACTGGTAAACATCTCGAGACTTGGGAAGGTTGAGGATGGATTAAACAAACTTCAAGGGCGAAAACCGATATGTAGTCAGAGATTGAGTTGATAAGGTAGATGCATGAATTTGCAAGCACACGATTTAGAGGCCATAGCAGAGAGACGTTACGTCACACTAGCTAACCTTTGGGAGAGGTAACCAGAAGGTCCAATAACAAATTCTTTGGGCCACAAATAATGCTGCCATGTTTCTAATGTCCGCACTAGAGCATATAATTCCTTATCATATGTAGAATAATTAAGAATAGGCCCGCTCAATTTCTCACTAAAGTATGCAACAGGTTTTCCTTCTTGTAACAAAACACCACCCAATCCAATTCCACTCGCATCACATTCAAGCTCGAAAGTCTTATTAAAATCAGGGAGTTGGAGTAGAGGTGCATGTGTTAACTTATCTTTCAGCACATGGAAGGCGTGCTCTTGTGCTTTGCCCCAAGAAAAGGACACTCCCTTCTTTGTAAGCTCATTCAATGGTGCAGCAATGGTGCTGAAGTCCTTCACAAAACGGCGATAGAAACCAGCAAGTCCTAGGAAACTCCGCACTTGTGTGACCGTCGTGGGTACAGGCCATCCTTGTATAGCTTCCACCTTGGCTTTATCAACCTCAATTCCCTGTGGAGTGACAACATAGCCAAGAAACGATACTCGATCGGTGTAGAAAGTGCACTTCTCAAGGTTACCAAACAAACGTGCATCACGTAGAGCATTGAAAACAGCACGTAAGTGATCAAGGTGTTCATCAATGGATTTGCTATAAATCAGTATATCATCAAAGTAGACGACAACAAATTTCCCAATGAAAGCACGCAAAACCTCGTTCATTAATCTCATGAAAGTACTAGGTGCATTAGTTAACCCAAAAGGCATGACTAACCACTCACCCCAATCCGACTCCGTATGTAATCGTGGCGACCGTCACAAGTTGGAGGTGTGCTGCAGTCCGAATCCAGCCTACGCGAGTCCTTTTCCCTTTTGGTCTTCTCCTTGATTCCTAATCAAAACAAGAGTGCACGTGTCTTCAAGATCTAAACAGGATGGACAAGAGCTCAAGAAGGAACTCACTTGATGATTAAGTGTTCGAGCACGAGCACGGGTAATAGGACCAGCAGGTGTCGGCGTGGACGGCGTGGATGTATGATCGGTGTTGATGTCCTCATCAAAAATGATTTTTGAGCCTGTGGTACGTTTGGCGCAAACCCTACATTTGTCTTGCCCCGGCACTAACACTGTCTCCAAACGGACCGAAACCAGAGTCCACATGACCCACGTCACCTAGGAGTTCCATCAGGTGTGTCCAAAACAATTTTTGAGCTTGTGGTATGTTCGGCGCAAACCGTGCACCTATCTTGCATCAAGTTTAGCACTATCTACAAATGGACTGAATCAAGCTTCCACTTGAGCCTCATCACCTAGGTGTACCATCAGGTGTGTCCAAAATAATTTCTGAGCCTATGATACGATTGGCGCAAACCGTGCACTTATCTTGCACTGACACTAACATTGTCTCCAAATGGACCAAAATGAGATTTCACATGACCCCTGTCAACTAGAAGTTCCATCCAGTTCGTCCAGAATGATTTATGAGCCTCTAGTATGTTCGGCCCAAACCGTGCAACTATCCAGCGTTAAGATTAGCAATATCTGCAAACCGATTGAATCGAGCTTACACTTGAGTCTCGTCACCTAGGAGTTCCATCGGCTGCCACCTAACCAATTTCTGAGCCTATAGTATGTTTGGTGCAAACCGTGCACCTATTTTGCACCGACACTAACACCATCTCTAAAAGGACTGAAACGAGATTCCACATGACCCATGTCACCTAGGAGTTCCATCATGTGTGTCCAAAACGACTTTCTAAGCCTGGCGTATGTTCAGACCAAACCGTGCACCTATCTTGCACCAACACTATCTCCAAACGGACCGAAACAAGATTCCACATGACCGATGTCACCTAGGAGTTCCATCCGGTGTGTCCAAAATGATTTCTGAGCCTCTGGTGCGTTCAACCCAAACCGTGCACCTATCTTGCATCAAGATTAGCACTATCTCCAAATGGAATCAAGCTTCCACTTGAGCCTCGTCACTTAGGAGTACCATCGGGTGCGTCCAAAACAATTTATGAGCCTGTGGTACGTTTGGCGCAAACCTGACATCTATCTTGCACCGAGACTAACAATGTCTCCAAACGGATCGAAACTAGATTTCACATGACCCACGTCACCTATGCGTTCCATCGGGTGCGTCTAAAACAATTTCTGAGCCTATGGTATGTTTGGCGCAATCCCTACATCTATCTTGCACTGACACTAACACTATCTCCAAATAGACCAAAACGATTCCACATGACCCACGTCACCTAGGAGTTCCATCGGGTGCGTCCAAAACAATTTCTGAGCCTATGGTATGTTTGGCGCAACCCGTGCACCTATCTTGTGTCAACATCAGCACTATCTCTAAACTGACTGAATCAAGCTTCAACTTGTGCCTCATCACCTAGGAGTACCATCGGGTGCATCCAAAATGATTTTTGAGCCTATGGTATGTTTGATGCAAACCGTGCACCTATCTTGCACCGACACTAACACTGTCTCCAAACAGACCGAAACAAAATTCCACATGACCCACGTCACCTAGGAGTTCCATTGTGTACATCCAAAACGATTTCTAAGCCTGTGGTACGATTGGCGCAAACCGTGCACCTTTCTTCCGTCAAGATTAGCACTATCTCCGAACGAACTAAATCGAGCTTCCACTTGAGCCTCGTCACCTAGGGGTACCACTTTGTGCATCTAAAATAATTTTTGAGCCTATGGTATGTTTGGCGCAAACCGTGCACCTATCTTGCACCGACACACACTATCTGCAAATGGACCGAAACGAGATTCCACATCACCCATGTCACCCAGTAGTTCGATCCGGTGCATCCAAAATGATTTCCGAGCCTCTAGTACGTTCGGTGCAAACCGTGCACCTATCTTGCGTCAACATTAGCACTATCTCGGAACAAACTGAATCGAGCTTCCACTAGAGCCACGTCCCCTAGGAGTACCACATGTGCGTCCAAAACGATTTCTAAGCATATGTTATGTTTGGCACAAACTATGCACCTATCTTGCACCGACACTAACACTTTCTCCGAACGGAGAGAAATGAGATTCCACATGACCCAAGTCACCTAGGAGTTCCATCTGGTGCGTCCAATATGATTTCTGAGCCTCTAGTTTGTTTGGCCCAAACCGTGCAACTATCCTACGTCAAGATTAGCAATATGTCCAAATGGACTGAATCGAGCTTGCACTTGAGTCTCGTCACCTAGGAGTTCCATCGGTTGCCTCCAAAATGATTTCCGGGCCTATAATATGTTTGGCGCAAACAGTGCACCTATCTTGCACAGAAACTAACACTATCTCCGAATGGACCAAAACAAGATTCCACATGACCCACATCACTTAGGAGTTCCATCATGTGCATCCAAAATGATTTTTCAAGCCTCTAGTATGCTCGGCGCAAATGGTGCACCTATCTTGCACCGACACTGACACTATCTCCAAATGGACCGAAAGGAGATCCACATGACCCACATCACCTAGAAGTTCCATTCGGTGCATCCAAAATGATTTCTGAGCCTTTGGTACTTTCGGCCCAAATCGTGCACCTATCTTGCGTCAAGATTATCTCTATCTCTAAACGGACTCAATCAAGCTTACACTTGAGCCTCGTCACCTAGGAGTACCATTAGGTGCGTCTAAAATGATTTCTGAGCCTATGGTACGTTCGGCGCAAACCGTGCAGCTATCTTGCACCGACCCTAACACTGTCTCCAAACGGACCGAAACGAGGTTCCACATGACCCACATGACCTTGGAGTGCCTTCATGTGTGTCCAAAATGATTTTCTAAGCCTGTGGCATGTTCGGCCCAAACCGTGCACCTATCTTGCACCGACACTAACACTGTCTCCAAACGGACCAAAAGCCGATTCCACATGACCCACGTCACCTTGGAGTTTCATCTGGTGTGTCCAAAATGATATTTGAGCCTCTGGTACGTTACGCCCAAACCGTGCACATATCTTGCGTCAAGGTTAGCACTATCTCCAAACTGACTGAATCAAGCCTCCACTTGAACCTCGTCACCTAGGAGTACCATCGAGTGCGTCCAAAATGATTTTTGAGCCTATGTTACATTTGGCCCAAACCGTGCACCTATCTTGCACCGACACTAACACTATCTCCAAACGGACCGAAACGAGATTCCACATGACCCATGTCACCTAGGAGTTCCCTCCGGTGTGTCCAAAATGATTTCCGAGCCTCTGGTTTGTTCAGCCCAAACTTTTGCAACTATCCTGCGTCAAGATTAGCAATATTTCCAAACGGACTGAATTGAGCTTGCACTTGAGTCTAGTCACCTAGGAGTTCAATCGTGTCCCTCCAAAATGATTTCTGCACCTATAGTATGTTTGGCGCAAACCGTGCGCCTATATTGCACCGACAATAACACTATCTCTAAATGAACCGAAACGAGATTGCACATGACCTAGGAGTTCCATTATCTGCGTCTAAAATGATTTTCTAAGCCTATGGTACATTCGGTGAAACTGTGCACCTATCTTGCACCGACATTGACACTGTGTCCAAATGGACCGAAAAGAGATTCCACATGACCCACGTCACCTAGAAGTTCCATCTGATGCGTCCAAAATGATTTCCGAGCCTCTGGTAATTCGGCCCAAACTGTGCACCTATCTTGCATCAAGATTAGAACTATCTCCAAACGGAGTGAATCAAGCTTCCCCTAGAGCCCCATCACCTAGGAGTTCCATCATGTGCGTAAAAAACAATTTTATGCCTACGGTACGTTTAGCCCAAACAGTGCACCTATCTTGCACCGACACTGACACTGTCTCCAAATGGACCGAAAGGAGATTCCACATGACCCACGTCACCTAGAAGTTCCATCCGGTGCATCCAAAATGATTTCCAAGCCTCTGGTATGTTCGGCCGAAACCATGCACCTATCTTGCGTCAAGATTAGCACTATCTACAATTAGACTCAATCAAGCTTCCACATGACCCACATAACCTAGAAGTTCCATATGGTGCGTCTAAAACGATTTTTGAGCCTGTGGTACATTTGGCGCAAACCCTACATTTGTCTTGCCCCGGCACTAACACTGTCTCCAAACGAACCGAAACCAGAGTCCACATGACCCACGTCACCTAGGAGTTCCATCAGGTGCGTCCAAAACAATTTTTGAGCTTGTGGTATGTTCGGCGCAAACCGTGCACCTATCTTGCATCAAGTTTAGCACTATCTACAAATGGACTGAATCAAGCTTCCACTTGAGCCTCATCACCTAGGTGTACCATCAGGTGTGTCCAAAATAATTTCTGAGCCTATGATACGATTGGCGCAAACCGTGCACTTATCTTGCACTGACACTAACATTGTCTCCAAATGGACCAAAATGAGATTTCACATGACCCCTGTCAACTAGAAGTTCCATCCAGTTCGTCCAGAATGATTTATGAGCCTCTAGTATGTTCGGCCCAAACCGTGCAACTATCCAGCGTTAAGATTAGCAATATCTCCAAACCGATTGAATCGAGCTTACACTTGAGTCTCGTCACCTAGGAGTTCCATCGGCTGCCACCTAACCAATTTCTGAGCCTATAGTATGTTTGGTGCAAACCGTGCACCTATCTTGCACCGACACTAACATCATCTCTAAAAGGACTGAAACGAGATTCCACATGACCCATGTCACCTAGGAGTTCCATCATGTGTGTCCAAAACGACTTTCTAAGCCTGGCGTATGTTCAGACCAAACCGTGCACCTATCTTGCACCAACACTATCTCCAAACGGACCGAAACAAGATTCCACATGACCGATGTCACCTAGGAGTTCCATCCGGTGTGTCCAAAATGATTTCTAAGCCTCTGGTGCGTTCAACCCAAACCGTGCACCTATCTTGCATCAAGATTAGCACTATCTCCAAATGGAATCAAGCTTCCACTTGAGCCTCGTCACTTAGGAGTACCATCGGGTGCGTCCAAAACAATTTATGAGCCTGTGGTACGTTTGGCGCAAACCCGACATCTATCTTGCACCGAGACTAACAATGTCTCCAAATGGATCGAAACTAGATTCCACATGACCCACATCACCTATGCGTTCCATCGGGTGCGTCCAAAACAATTTTTGAGCCTATGGTACGTTTGGCGCAAATCGTGCACCTATCTTGTGTCAACATCAGCACTATCTCCAAATGGATTGATTCAAGCTTCCACTTGTGCCTCGTCACCTAGGAGTACCATCGGGTGTGTCCAAAATTATTTCTGAGCCTATGGTACGTTTGGTGCAAACCGTGCACATATCTTGCGCTGACACTAACACTGTCTCCGAACGGACCGAAACGAGATTCCACAAGACTCATGTCACCTAGGAGTTCCATCCGGTGTGTCCAAAATGATTTTCGAGCCTCTAGAATGTTTGGCCCAAACTGTGCACCTATCTTGCATAGCACTATCTCCAAATGGAGTGAATCAAGCTTCGGCTTGAGCCTCATCACTTCGCAGTAATGTCGGGTGCGTCCAAAATGATTTTTGAGCCTTTGGTACGTTTGGCGCAAACCCTGCACCTATCTTGCACCGACACTAACACTGTCTCCAAACGGACCGAAACAATATTCCACCTGACACACATCACCTAGGAGTTTCATCATGTGCATCCAAAATGATTTTCTAAGCCTGTGGTATGTTTAGCCCAAACCATGCACCTATCTTTCACCGACACTAACACTATCTCCAAACGAACCGAAAGGAGATTGCACATGACCCACGTCACCTAGGTGTTCCATCCGGTGCCTCCAAAATGATTTTCGAGCCTCTGGTATGTTCGGCCCAAACTATGCACCTATCTTGCGTCAAGATTAGCACTATCTCTGAATGGACTAAATCAAGCTTCCACTTGAGCCACGTCACCTTGGAGTACCATCAGGTGCATCCAAAATGATTTCTGAGCCTCTGGTACATTTGGCGCAAACCATGCCAATATCTTGCATCGACACTAACACTATCTCCAAATGGACCGAAACAAGATTCCACATGACCCACGTCACCTAGGACTTCCATCCGGTGCATCCAAAATGATTTCCAAGCCTCTGGTATGTTCGGCCCAAACCGTGCACCTATCATAGACACTAACACTGTCTCCAAACACATTGAAAGGAGATTCCACATGACTCACGTCACCTAGGAGTTCCATCTGGTTCGTCCAAAATGGTTTCTGAGCCACTGGTACATTCAGCCTAAACCGTGCACCTATCCTGCGTCAAGATTAGTACTATCTCCAAACGGCCTGAGTCAAGCTTCCACTTGAGTCTCATCACCTAGGAGTACCATCGGGTGCATCCAAAATGATTTCTGAGCCTATGGTACGTTTGGCGCAAACCGCGTGCCTATCATGCACCGACACTAAAACTGTCTCCAAACGAACCGAAAGGAGATTCCACATGATCCATGTCACCAAGGAGTTCCATCCGATGCGTCTAAAATGATTTTCGAGCCATTGGTACATTCGGCCTGAACTGTGCACCTATCTTGCATCAAGATTAGCACTATCTCCAAACGGACTAAATCAAGCTTCCACTTGAGCCACGTCACCTAGGAGTACCATCGGGTGTGCCCAAAATGATTTTTGAGCCTATGGTAAGTTTGGCGCAAAGCATGCTAATATCTTGCACCGACACTAACACTGTCTCCAAACGGTCTGAAACAAGATTCCACATGACCCATGTCACCTAAGAGTTCCATCCGGTGCATCCAAAATGATTTTCGAGCCTTTGGTGTGTTCGGCCCAAACCGTGCAACTATCCATTATCAAGATTAGCAATATCTCCAAACGGACTGAATCAAGCTTCCACTTAAGCCTCGTCACGTTGGAGTACCATCGGGTGTGTCCAAAATGATTTCTAAGCCTGTGGTATGTTTGGCGCAAACCCTGCACCTATCTTGCACTGACACTAACACTGTCTCCAAATGGACCGAAACAATATTCCACATGACCCACGTCCCATAGGAGTTCCATCATGTGCATGCAAAACGATTTTCTAAGCCTGTGGTATGTTCAGCCATAACCTTGCACCTATCTCGCACTGACACTAACACTGTCTCCAAACGGACCGAAACGAGATTTCACCTGACACACGTCACCCTGGAGTTCCATCATGTGTGTCCAAAATGATTTTCTAAGCCTGTGGTATGTTTAGCCCAAACCGTGCTCGTATCTTGCACCGACGCTAGCACTATCTCCAAACGAACCAAAAGGAGATTCCACATGACCCACGTCACCTAGGAGTTCCATCCGATGCATCCAAAATGATTCCGACCCTCTTGTACGTTTGGCCCAAACTATGCACCTATCTTGCGTCAAGATTAGCACAATCTTCGAATGGAGTAAATCAAGCTTCCACTTGAGCCACGTCACCTTGGAGTACCATCGGGTGCATCCAAAATGACATCTGAGCCTATGGTACGTTTGGCGCAAACCGTGCTAATATCTTGCACCAACACTAACACTGTTTCCAATTGGACCGAAACGAGATTCCACAAGACCCATGTCACGTAGGAGTTCCGTCTGGTGCATCCAAAATGATTTCTTAGCCTCTGGTATGTTCGGCCCAAACCATGCAACTATCCTGTGTCATGATTAGCAATATCTCTAAACGGACTGAATCAAGCTTCCACTTGAGCCTCGTCACCTAGGAGTACCATCAGGTCCGTCCAAAATGATCTCTGAGCCTGTGGTATGTTTGGCGCAAACCCTGCACCTATCTTGCACCAACACTATCACTGTCTCCAAACAGACCAAAACAAGGTTCCACATAACCCACGTCACCTAGGAGTTCCATCATGTGCGTGTGAAATGATTTTCTAAGCCTGTGGTATGTTCAGCCCAAACCGTGCACCTATCTTGCACCGACACTAACACTGTCTCCAAATGGACTGAAAGGAGATTTCACATGACCCACGTAACCTAGAAGTTCCATCCAGTGCATCCAAAATTATTACCGGGCCTCTGGTATATTCGGCCCAAACTATGCACCTATCTTGCATCAAGATTAGCACTATCTCCAAATAGAGTGAATCAAGCTTCCACATGAGCCCCATCAGTTAGGAGTACAGTCGAGTGCGTCCAAAATGATTTCTGAGCCTGTGGAACGTTTGGCACAAACCTCACACCTATCTGCTCTGACACTGTCTCCAAATGGACCAAAATGAGATTCCACATGACCCACGTCACCTAGGTATTCAATCATGTGCATCCAAAATGTTTTTCTTAGCCTGTGGTACGTTCGGCCCAAACAGTGCACCTATCTTGCACCGACACTAACATTGTCTCCAAATAGACCGAATGGAGATTCCATAAGACCCACGTCACCTAGAAGTTCCATCTGGTGCATCTAAGTGATTGTCGAGCCTCTGGTACGTTCGGCCCATACCGTGCACCTATCCTGCGTCAAGATTAGCACTATCTCTAAACGGTCTCAATCAAGCTTCCACTTGAGCGTCACCTAGGAGTACCATCGGGTGGTTCTAAAATGGTTTTTGAGCCTATGGTACATTTGGCGCAAGCCGTGCACCTATCTTGCACCGACACTAACATTGTCTCCAAACGGACCAAAACGAGATTCAAAATGACCCACGTCACCTAAGAGTTCCATCCAGTGCGTCCAAAATGATTTACGAGCCTCTGGTATGTTTGGCCCAAACTATGCACCTATCTTGTGCAAGCTTAGCACTATCTCCAAATGACTGAGTCAAGCTTCCACTTGAGTCTGATCCCAAGGAGTACCATCGGGTGCGTCCAAAATGATTTCTAAGCCTATGGCACGTTTGGCCCAAACTGTGCACCTATCTGGCACCGATACTAACACTGTCTACAAATGGACTGAAACAAGATTCCACATGACCCATGTCACCTAGGAGTTCCATCCGGTGCATCCAAAATGATTTCCGAGCCTCTGGTATGTTCGGCCCAAACCGTGCAACTATCCTGCGTCAAGATTAGTAATTTCTTCAAATGGACTGAATTGAGCTTGCACATGAGTCTCGTCACCTAGGTGTTCCATCGGGTACCTCCAAAACGATTTTTGAGCCTATAGTATGTTTGGCGTAAACCGTGCACCTATCTTGCACCGACACTAACACTATCTCTAATTGGACCGAAACAAGAATCGACATGACCCACGTCACCTAGGAGTTCCATCATGTGCGTCCAAAACGATTTTCTAAGCCTGTGGTATGTTCGTCCCAAACCGTGCACCTCTCTTGCACCGACACTAATACTATCTCCAAATCTGATGCGTCCAAATGATTTCCGAGCCTTTGGTACAATCGGCCCAAACTGTGCACCTATCTTGCATCAAGATTAGCACTATCTCCAAACGGACTCAATCAAGCTTCCACTTGAGCCTCGTCACCTAGGAGTACCATCGGGTGCGTCTAAAATGATTTCTGAGCCTATAGTACGTTTGGTGGCAAACGTGCACCTATCTTGCATTGACACTAACACAGTCTCCAAACAGACCAAAATGAGATTCCACATGACCCACGTCACCTAGGAGTTTCATCCGGTGCATTCAAAATAATTTCTAAGCCTCTGGTAGGTTTAGCCCAAACCGTGCACCTGTCTTGCGTCAAGATTAGCACTATCTCCAAATAGAGTGAATCAAGCTTCCACTTGAGCCTCATCATTTAGGAGTACCATCGGGTGTATCCAAAACGATTTCTCAGCCTATGGTACGTTTGGCGCAAACCCTATATCTATCTTGCACCGACACTAACACTGTCTCCAAATGGACTAAAACGAGTTTCCACATGACCCACGTCACCTAGAAGTTCCATCGGGTGCGTCCAAAACAATTTCTGAGCCTGTGGTATGTTTGGCTCAAACCCTACATCTATCTTTCACTAACACTAACATTATCTCCAAATGGACCGAGACGAGATTTCACATGACCTACGTCTCCTAGGAGTTCCATTGGGTAAGTCCAAAACAATTTCTGAGCCTGTGGCACGTTTGGCGCAAACCGTGCACTTATCTTGCGTCAATATTAGCACTATCTCCAAACGGACTGAATCAAGCTTCCAGTTGTGCCTCGTCACTAGGAGTACCATCAGGTGCATCCAAAATGATTTTTGAGCCTATCGTACGTTTGGCGCAAACCGTGCACCAATCTTGCACTGACACTGCAAATGTCTCCAAACGGACTGAAATGAGATTCCACATGACCCACATCACCTAGGAGTTCCATCCGGAGCATCCAAAATGATTTCCGAGCTTGTGGTACGTTCAGCCCAAACTGTGCACCTATCTTGCGTCAAGATTAGCACTATCTCCAAACAGACTCAATAAAGCTTCCACTTGAGCCTCATCACCTAGGAGTACCATCAGGTGCATCCAAAATGATTTCTGAGCCTGTGGTATGTTTGGCGCAAACCCTACACCTATCTTGCACCAATTATAACACTGTCTCTAAACGGACCGAAAAAAGATTTCACATGACCCATGTCACCTAGGAGTTCCATCATGTGTATCCAAAATGATTTTTTAAGCCTATAGTATGTTCAGCGCAAACCGTGCACCTATCTTGCACTGACACTGCAAATGTCTCCAAACGGACCGAAACGAGATTTCACATGACCCACATCACCTAGGAGTTCCATTCGGTGTGTCCAAAATGATTTCTGAGCCTCTAGTATGTTGGGCCCAAACCGTGCACCTATCTTGCATTAAGATTAGCGCTATCTCCAAACAGACTCAATCAAGCTTCCACTTGAGCCTCGTCACCTAGGAGTACCATTGGGTGCGTCCAAAATGATTTCTGAGCTTATGGTACATTTGGCGCAAACCGTGCACCTATCTTGCACCAACACTAACACTGTCTCCAAACGGAACGAAATAAGATTTCACATGACCCACATCACCTAGCAGTTCCATCCGGTGCATCCAAAATGATTTTCGATCCTCTGGTATGTTCGGCCCAAACCGTGCACCTATCTTGCGTCAAGATTAGAACTATCTCCAAATGGACTGAATACTCTCTCTAAATAGATCGAAACGAGATTCCGGATGACCCATATCACCTAGGAGTTCCATCCGGTGCATCCAAAATGATTTTTGAGCCTGTGGTACATTCAGCCCAAACCGTGCACCTATCTTGCATCAAGATTAGCACTATCTCCAAACGGACTAAACTGAGCTTCCACTTGAGCCTCCCACCTTGGAGTAGCATCGGGTGTTTCCAAAACAATTTTTGAGCCTAGGGTACGTTTGGCCCAAACCGTGCACCTATCTTCCACTGACTGTAACGCTGTCTCCAAATGGACCGGAACGAGATTCCACGTGACCCCCGTCACCCAGGAGTTCCATCGGGTGCATCTAGAATTATTTTCTGAACCTATGGTACGTTCGGCGCAAACCGTGCACTTATCTTGCTTCAAGATTAGCACTATCTCCAAACGGACTGAATCGAGCTACCACTTGACCCTTGTCACCTAGGAGTACCATCGGGTGCGTCCAAAACAATTTCTGAGCCCATAGTATGTTTGGCGCAAACTGTGCACCTGTCTTGCACCGACACTAACACTACACGAAACGAACCGAAACAAAATTCCACATGACCCATGTCACCAAGGACTTCCACCCAGAGTGTTCCAAATGATTTCTGAGCCTTTGGTACATTTAGCGTAAACCGTGCACCTATCTGGGGTACTCCGGTAGTCCATTGAAATCACGAGGGATTTCAAACCAACTAACATACAAGCCAAGATCGTAGTGATTCAACATAACAAGCCACATGTACATCCATTTCACAAGTAGTTCAATATACATCGGAGTTCAACATAGTTATTACAACTTAAGTTGAAAAGTAGCAGAAGCAAAGTAATTTGAATCTAACATTGTTCTTATTTCAAATATATGCCAGTACCAAGATCAACTTCCAACAAAAGCAGTAGAGACAAGATAACTCAGAAGGATCATGCCCATGATCACCCTCCGCCACTATGGCAGGAGCCAACCAATTCTTGCAGTAGCCATGATACATCACAACCTGCAACAAGTGGGAAATAAACCCTAAGTATGAGAATGTACTCAGCTAGACTTACCCGTCAAAAACCAGAAATAAAGTGACAGCAAGGAGTATGAAAGGCTGATATAAAGTGGGGCTAGCTTGACAACATTTTGCATAAAAGCTTAGTACAAATAAGTAATCATTGAATGCTTAAGCATCACGTTAATCATCATGATCCTGTCATCTAGATTAGCACCTATACTATAGCAACCACTTTATTAGGAGCAAACAATATTAAACATAGCAGGTATAAGTTGAGGCAACATTTAAATCATCATCCAATTAACCATCCGTACAATTAATTGAATCTACGTTGCCGCTGCTCGAGTCAAGTGCTCACTAACCGGGAGAGACGGTAATTCGAATCGAATTCCTATCCAACTGGAGGGGTATTTCTAACACAAACCACGCAGACCACGCCCCAGGGTCGCACAAGTCACCTTTGGTACAGTTCAGGAATCGCGGGTTCGACTGATGCCGCATCCCTAAGGGCAACACTCTGCCAGGTGATAGGGACTTTAACCCCCCTTGGTCTTATGCCAATGTCCCCAAGCACATCCTTACTTCCTCCAGAATGCACACTTGACCCCCTGATTCCCGGCCAGAACTGTATTACTCAGCTTCACGGTCGGAATGGCTTATCCGACCAGCTAAGTGTTAGACTGCGTTCAACATGACTCAAGGACGTATAGCGAATCGGTCCTTAAACGACTCAGACGGGGATAGATCCACACCCAAAACCTCCATGCCTTGTTGCTTCACTATCGTCATCCCGCCCGATCTCATTTCATATTATTAGCACATGGTTATTTTCCACGATAGCAAATATAGCCAACTGTGCCATATATATCCCTAAAGCTCGCAGGTGACAAGGGATCACCTGACTTCTGTTGGTTAAAGCAGGGCTAAGTAATTACTCGAACCTGAACCTAGATAGGATCCAAGGCATACTTTCTGGACAAGGATAGGGTATATATGCAACAAGTGTTTTCATCGAACACCTGTCACTTAAATGCAACAATACATATAACATATACACTCAATTGCATTTTTAGAAATTAGGAGGCTTAGAATGCTCCGGGGCTTGCCTAGGATCCAACTCAAGTCAGTGTTTGTCAGATGAAACTCGCTTGGCAAGCATCCCCCATTCTAACACTTGTCCGATCCTTCCATCTTCGGGATGGATCCACCATCACCATCTTCAGGTTAGCTCCACATCACGTCCTTCACGTGGTGCATCTAGCATACCTAGATGAGATGCAAGCGTATGAATACATGGGAATGCAATAGATGATGCATTACACACTAATCAAGGCAAGTACAGGTTACGCTAAATACACATAAGCACTTCACATTGCTTAATTAAACATCACACCACCTATCATGCTAAGATAGCAAGGGAAGCAATACCAAACATGACACAAGATTTACAAAGTCTCAGGTGTACTAACTTCATCACCAAGGACATGAATCATACTTAGCAACATGCAAGCAAAGTAACCAAGCATTCATGTATTTTCAGCAATTCTGGACATACATGCAGTAGTTGAGTAAATCAATCATATCTGGAGTTCTACAAACCCAAATGACTTGCAAGAAGACATTCTGTAAAACTTATGAAATTATCTATATTTCATCTAATATCATCAAAGCATGATTCATAAGTGAAATAAGTCGAAATTACAAAGTTCCAGAATTTGTTCCTGACAAACAGAGAGTAGCCATCTCTGATCTCCAACTTGAAACATGCATAACTCATAAACTACTTGGCCAAATGACACCAAATTTAACAGAGGCTAGATACATGAATTATCTACAACTTTTGTATAAACAAGTTTCACAACAAAGCACATTATCATAAAGAACTTTGCTAAGTTCCCAGATCTGTCCAGAAACCTCATTTGCAAGAAATAAATACTAACTTATGTTGCAAACATATAATTGGACAAAACCAAATTTACCAACATGTCGCACATGACTAATGAGGACCAGAAAACATAGTGTCCATTCCTAAATAAATTCTTTTAATGAATTTTCTTAATTTATTTAGATAATTAGGTGGAATTATGAACACATATCAAAGATGCACAATAAATTCTACCAAAATTAAAGTGGCCTACATATGCTCCCAATAGTCTACTATACAAATCTACCTCTATGAAAAAGACAAATTGCTATTGCAAGAATTCATGTGAGAGCAAGATGAATCAATAACTCACACATACTACCACCAAAATTCATGACATTTTTACCACACATCAAACATCACATGAATAGCATGCCACAAAAATTTCACTTCATTTGGAGTCCTACAACTGCAGTTATGAAAAAGACAAATACCACTAGTATTAAAAACCTAATCTGAAAAATCCATTTTTATAGCAAAAATATTAAACTAAAATATGCCATATTATAGATCTACTACATAGATAATTTCACAAGGATTCCAAAAAGTCCTCATTTGTTATTTTACGAATTTTCTATGATTTACTACGAATTTCCAAAGTTCTTGCAAAATCATCATAAAACAGTCCTTATGACACTATTTATATGAGTCTAAAGCTTTGCAGTTAGGACCCACCCTTTCTCGTAATTGCTGTGCGAAGCCCTCCACGTGAACCAAAGTAGAGGAGGTTCAGGGAAATGGCGGTTCCCGTCGCTGTGGTGCTCGCCGGCGGCGGTGGAGTGGCAGAGAGCACAAGGGCCTAGCGCGCACCCTCTAGTGCATGTTGATATTAGATATGCACATGAAGGAATTCAAGAAATAATCCGCAAGCGCACGGACATCGGTGAGCACTTCACCCGGGAGATAAGTCCAAAGTATCATATTTGTTTTATCCGCAAGGAGAAAGCGTGCGATGACTAACCTAGTCTATACTATTACCCTTGGGCCGCACTACAAGGTGGCAAAGATATAAGCGATTAGAGAGAACTACGATGACAGTCTGGTTCCAACCTATGGTAAGCTATGATACTATTGATCTTAGAGGAAATACTGATAGAAAAGAGACACCACAGAGGATGCTTAACCAGGGTACTTAAATCCTACTAAACCTTCTAACGGGAGGAGACTCCAAAGGTAACAATGGGATTGTCACGTCCCACGCTACTACTCACTAATCCGGCCAGATAGGGGATATCCATGAGTATTCCTAGCCCAAGCACCACGCTTATGCTACGAATGATTACTCTATTCCCTACGCGAAGCGAATAAAGTAAACCCGCAAACCAAAGAACAATAATAACAACATACTTAGTATTAGAAGTTGAATTACCGAAGAATCCTAGAACCAAGCCTCGGGTTAGGAGACTTGATCCCGTAGATACAAGCTTCGAAAGGAGACACCGATAGGCCGGGCTTCCTCTAATCTTCTACCTCCACTCTAACTCTCTCAATTTAGAAGAATAACTCTAATCTCACATAGAGACTACAAAGCTAAACTCTCTTGTATGTGCCCTAGAGAAAGATCCATTCAAGGGACCCCTCTCAAGTGAATTCTCTCTAAAAAATATGAATTAGAGTTTCTGAACTCTCTCCTCCAGGGGCTAGGGGTCTTGCTTATATAGCCCTCTAGGAAGCACCACAGCCCTCGGATCAAACCGACCTTGATCAACAATTTTTATTCATCCTCAAAGGCGGTGGAAGCAGGATCCGCGAGGTGGAAACTCATTGGCTCTTTGGGTGGGGCGGGCGCCCCTGGGGCTGGGCGCTCACCCCTGTCACAGTGATAGGTGGGTCCCACCTCCCAGGGTTTGGCTTCTTGAACCTTCTAGATTATACTTTTTCCATACGTGGCCCTTTCTCTCTATGTAAACCTGACATGTGGCCCATCTTTGATTATTTTCAGCTGGCACCCTATAGAAATAAATATTCACCAAAACTCATGGAATTCTGTCAGTTAAACACCTAGTCTATGGTGGTAATTAGTTTTATAGCATTCTTTTATGTAAGTTGACGGTTAAAAATGACAGTTAACTACCGTCAACACACTCCCCCACACTTGGACTTTTACTCGTCCTCGAGAAAAGAATGGATTACCTTAGGCATAATCTCTAGCCAAGACATCAATAGTAGATTTATTCCTTAGTCATACCTGTACTGCAGGATTCAAAGTGTCTACCATACCATTTGAGGCAGTTGAAGAATGGAACAGCCTGAAACTGAGCCCCTTTCTCCTTTCAACCTGTCACTTGGTGTTTTTGTATGTATTTGAAATAAAAAACATAGCTTACCTTCTACCTCATGTGGTACTCTCAAGTCACTCAAGATATGTGGTATTTGTAGACCTCTCTGAGGTATGTATGACAAATGCCATATAACCCATCCTATTCTACAAAAGCTTATCTGGAGTTGATGGTATTTCAAGGATGTAGCATACTTACTTTGCATATATTGACTAGTCAAAATGGGATGCAAGGAGGGGAGTGACATACCCCTAGATCAGGACATGCATGTGGTGTGGTTTCAAAAGAATAAACATAATAGGAAATATTTGTGGAAGGTAGAGGGGGTCCAAAATAATTCTACAATGCTCCTTTACAAAAGATACACTTATTCAACTTTGATTTGAGGAATTGCAACTTGAAACTTGTACTTCACAAAAGGCAAAATCAATACTTTCTTTTTCTTTCTTCTTTCTCTTTTTTTCTTTCTTTTATTTTTTAACAACAAAGAAATGTACTGAATTTTGATGAAACATTGTGAGAGGATAATAACATTCTAGAGCATTTTAGAATCATGGCTAGCAATCAAGAAAAACCTATAATAGATATATTTTTAATTGTTACTCCTAGGGTAGGAGCAGAACAAATTTTTGAGTGGATCTAAATAGGTAATATGGTGGTGCGTACTTTCAGGGTAGAAGTAGCAAGGGGTGCAAAAATTAGTGTGAATCCTGATCTTGGGAGCATGGCCCACCTCTCAACAAGGGTCTAGCACGGGTTGACCAAACTCAACACAAAGTAAATAGCTTATGAGCTAGTTTTTTATAGATATGTAAGGCTCTACTAGGTATTTATTCTTACCACAGAGGAGAAGCATAGCTAAAAATTTTAACATTTTTGTAAAATAAATTCTCCAAGTGACAAAGTATCAGAAATCAGGTTCTCATGATTCTACTATCTCTCACTCCACAACAACTTAAATGATATGGGGTCCCTAAAAATTAAGTTCCCAATAGTAACAGGACTCCTAGGAAAGAATCATGGTGTGAGTCTATAAAGTGATCATAACTAAAATAATCTATCTTCTTTAAATTCAGCATTAAATAGGTTGTACTCAAGAATTTATAATGCGAAACTTAACAGAAAGTGTGTATATAAAAATTGGAACATGTAGGGAGCATACCTGACCATGGTCGAAGGAAGGAGCGAGGAGGGCTTACCACCTGGGCGCCCGCCCCTAGGTCTGGGCGGCCGCCCCACTTGGGGTGGACTTCCGAAGTCCGCTTCGACGTACAGGGTCCTCGTGTTATGTATCTTCAAGATTTTTCATTTGTGCGGTAAAATCTGTTCATTAAATCGTCGAGTGCTTCCCCCACACTTATTTCCTATTTTCCTTTATACAAAGCATGGTGGAGACAAAAGCACAAGCAAAATATATCCAATAATAAAAAAACAACTCTTTATTCAGTATCATGTAAGGCACTTTGTTTACAAGAATTCTGAATAAAATAATTAATCTAAGCAAAAGAATTTAAACAATTTCGTGACTAATCTCGAAGGTGCCTTATCAACTGCTAAATGGTACTCAATCTACTTCTTCGGCTTAGGAGGCTTTAAAGCACTTACGCGCTTTTTTAGTTCCTTATTGTTCTTCTCTATGTCCTCTACTTTCTCGTGCGTGCAAAGAAAACATCTATTCTGAAGGCGTAAAGTGGATTCTATAGAGGAGATAGTAGCTTGCTGAGCCTCAATCAGCTTTTCTAGATCAGCTAAAGTCTTGCGACGCTTGCGCGGAGCTTCAGCCTTAACAAGGGCGTGTTCCTCGAGTGGAAGAAATTTGACTTTGCTTGGATGAGCGTGAACTCCTTCGAAGTAGGTGCGTTCCCCAATGCTGTACTTGGCGTAGATGATCTCTCCTTTCTTGTTGGTCTTCACACCAACAAGCGTCTCATTGTGCTTCGGCGGCAAGAGCTTGGCTCCAGCAGGTAGCTTGACGACAGGCCCCTTCGACGGTTTATCTTCTAGCAAGAGGGGCTGCGGAGGTGCTGCGAGAACTGGCTGAGCGAAGTAAGACTGGCTATAGCTATGAGGTCTTGGTGGAATGGCAGCGAGGGGTTGAGCATTGCTAACTGGGATAAGAGCTTTGCAATTTGGATCTTCCCTGGGGATGGAGTTGAAGTCAATACCGTAGGGGATGATCCTCTTGTCGTGGTTGGCCATTGGAGCTAGGGAGAGAGGGCTAGCAAACTTCTAAAAGGAAAAGAGGAATAATCTGATGGAATGAGGATGGCTGACATCATAGGGTGTTTATATAGGAGGTTTCGGAGGACCAAAATGGCACCTAAACAGTATCTTGTGATAAAAACGCCCGAATAAACTAGGAATAAACTTTTTCTAAAAGAAGAATGTAGAAGAATCACGAAGGCAAAAGGCAGCAGTGAAATGGCGCAAGGGGTGGGGCGGCCGCCTAGCCCTAGGGGCGGGCGCTCGGTGTAACGGAACCGTCCAAATTATAAGAGCAGTACAAAAACAATCACCGAAGTGATCAAATTCTCGCACTTGAGCCCATATAACTCTGGTAGTCCAATGAAATCGCAAGGGATTTCAAACCAACCAACATACAAGCCAAGATCGTAGTGATTCAACATAACAACTCACATGTTACAACCATTTCACAAGTAATTCAATATACATCGGAGTTCAACTTAGTTATTACAACTCAAGTTCAAAAGTAGCGGAAGCAAAGTAATTTGAAACTAACAACATCCTTATTTCAAATACATGCCAGTACCAAGCTCGACTTCCAACAAAAGCATTAGAGAGAAGATAACTCAGAAGGATCATGCCCGTGATCACACTCCGCCTCTACGGCAGGAGCCAACCAACTCTTGCAGTCGCCATGATACAGCACAACCTACAACAAGTGGGGATAAAACCCTGAGTACGAGAAGGTACTTAGCTAGACTTACCCGTCAGAAACCAGAAATAAAGTGACACCAAGGATCATGCAAGGCTGATATAAAGTGGGCTAGCTTGACAACATTTTGCATAAAAGCTTAATATGGATAAGTAATCATTAATGCTTAAGCATCAAGTTAATTATCATTAACCTGTCATCTATATTAGAACCTGTACTAGAGCACTCACTTTATTAGGAGCAAACAGTATTAACCATAGCAGGTATAAATTGAGGCAACCTTTCCATCGTTATCCAATTAACCATCCGTTCAATTTAACGGAATCTACGTTGCCGCTGCTCAAGTCAAGTGCTCACTAACCGGGAGCGACGGCGATTCGAATCGAGTTCCTATCCAGCTGGAGGGGTATTTCTAACACTCACCGCGCAGGCCCCTGCCAGGGTCGCACAAGCCACCTTTCGTACAATTCAGGAGTCGCGGGTTCGAATGATGCCGCATCCCCAAGGGCGACACTCTGCCAGGTGATAGGGACTCTAACCCCCCTTGGTCTCACGCCAATGTCCCCAAGCACATCCTTACTCTCCTCCAAGATGCGACCTACCATTTGATTCCCGGCCTGAACTGTATTACTCGGCTTCGCGGTCGGAACGACTTATCCGGCCAACTAAGTGTTAGACTGCGTTCAACATGACTCAAGGACGTACAACGAATCGGTCCTTAAACGACTCAGACGGGGATAGATCCACACCTAAGACCTCCATGCCTTGTTGCTTCACTATCGTCATCCCGTCCGGTCTCATTTCATTTTATTAACACATGGTTCCTTTCCACGATAGCAAATATAGCCAACCGTGCCATATATGAATATCCCTATATCTCGCAGGTGACAGGAAATCACCTGACTTATACCGCTTAAAGCAGGGCTAAGCATCTACTCGATCCTAGTCTATGTAGGATTCAAGGATTCATATATCTGGACAAGGAGTGATATAATGCAGCAAGGGTTTCCAACCAACTCCTATTACTTAATGCAACAATACTTATAACATATATAAAATTAATTTCTTTGAAGGTAGGAGGCTTATAATGCTCCGGGGCTTGCCTGGGATCCGACTCAAGTTAGAGTATGTCAGATGAATTCACTTGGCGAGCAACCTCCAATCTACCACTTGTCCGGTCTTTCTATCTTCGGAATGGATCCACCAACTCTATCTTTGGGTTTGGCTCCACATCAGGTCCTTCACGTGCTTCAGCTAGCGTACCTAAATGAGGTGCAATAATGCATATGTATGAATGCATAGAAGTGCAATAAACAAAGTAATCAAGTAAGCATACCAAAGTTCACATAAGCACCTAGAGCTAATTAACTTAATCCTCATTAAGGCATAACATAGAATAAGGCAAGCACATCAATCAAGAAACAAGTCTCACAAGATCACAGGGTACTAAACCAAGTACCATCAAAGATATGAGTCACACTTCAAAACACTAGCATGGCAAAGTTAATCAAAGCACTAGAACTAGAATTTGCCACTTTCTGGACATACATACAGTAGCTCAGTAAATCAATCATAACTGGAGATCCCTAAATCCTAATGACTTGCAAGAAGACATTCTGGAAAGCTTATGAAATTCTATACAATTCATTTAATATCAGCTAAGCCTAATTCCCAAGTTTAATAGGTCTAAAAGATGAAACTACAGAATCTGGTCTGCTCCAAACAGAGAGCAACCAAATCTGGGACCTGACTTTAAACATCTATAACTCAAAAAATACTTGACCAAATGATACCAAATTTTAAATGCAGCTAGATACATGAATTATCTACAACTTTTGTATAAACAAGTTTCACAACAAAGCACATTATCATGAAGAACTTTGCTAAGTTCCCAGATCTGTCTAGAAACTAATAATTGCAAGAAATAATTATTAACATATGTTGCAAACATATAATTGTGCAAAACCAACTTTACCAACATTTCATACATGACCAATGAATACTAGAAAGCATAGTGTCCATTCCTAAATAAATTCTTTTAATGCATTTTCTTAATTTATTTAGATAATTAGGTGGAATTATGAAAACCTACCAAAAGTGCACAATAAATTCTACCAAAATTACAGTGGCCCATATATGCTCCCAATAGTTTACTGTACAAATTTCAAACCATTTGGAGATATATATCAACCTCTATGAAAAATACAAATGGCTAATGCAAGAATTCATGTGAGAGCAAGATGAATCAATAACTCATTCATACTACAACTAAAATTCATGAAATTTTTAACACACATCAAACATCATATGAGTAGCATGCCACAAAAATTTCACTTCATTTGGAGCCCTACATTTGCAGTTATGAAAATGACAAATACAACTAGCATTGAAAACCTAATATGAAAAATCTATTTTTACAGCAAAAACATTAAACTAAAACATGCCATATTATAGATCCACTGCATAGATAATTTCACAAGGATTCCAAAAAGTCCTCATTTTCTATTTTACGAATTTCGTATGAATTACTATGATTTTTCAAAGTTCAGCAAATTTCCTGCAACAAGGTCCTTAACGACACTATTCATATGAGTCATAGGTTCTGCAGTTAGGCCTCTGACTTTCGTCGAATTCTTGTAGGAGGTCCCTGACGTGGATTTGAACAGGGAGGTCGTCGGAGCTCGCGGCTCCGGCCGTTGGGGGCCATGCCGGCGTCGGGGAAGTGGCGGTGGAGCACCAGGGAGCCGGCGCGAACGCGTGGGGCTGCTCATCCCGGCCCGAGGCGGCCTGTGTTGGCCCGACCATGTGAGCCCGCGGCTCGGTGGTGGAGCGGCATGGCAGGAAAGGGCACGACGGTGGCAAAGCGACGATCGTTGCTGGCTCCAGCTGGCCCGGCTCCCGGCGCGCCTCCTGACGTCTGCAGCTCGGCCTGGGGTGGCCTCTGGCTTGCTAGCCGCGTGAGCAGGCGGACTGCCCGCAGCTGCTCCGCCGTCGATGGAGCTGTGGCGTTGAGCGGTGCCGGAAAAGAGCGCAGGAGGAGCGGCGCGGGGTGAAGAAGACTAGGGCGCAGCGAGCTAGGGCGGAGGAGCACTAGAGCTGCGAGCCCATGCGAAGGCAGGGAGCTCTGGCGGCGGCCATGGCTCTCACACTCAGTAGCAGCGAGCAGAGCAGCGAGCGAGTGAGAAGAAGCAAGACGGAGAGCAAAGGGCACCGATTTTTTCCTTTTTCTAGAGCACGGCAAGGTGGTGAGCTGGCGGTCATGCAAGCCGCGAGGGCGAGCGAGGTGGTGAGCAGCGGCGAATGCCAGGCCACGCGGCATTGTTCTCTGTCCCTGTCGCCATTTTTGCTGTGATTCAAAAACTGAAGGAGCAATACTACTGCAAAAATACACTGAAACTCTAAATTTCCTCCCTCTGTAACTCTTAATAAGTTTTGTATTGGCACAAGTTGTAGTAACCAAATTTGTAGAGCTACATGAGATCTCCAACTTTTCTTTAAGTGTCAAAGTCTGATTCGGCCTATATTGGAAGATATGGATCTGCGAAAGAGGGCACCTCAAACTGAAATCTGCACTTCGGTTCCATACCGACTGAAATGGCATTCTTCTCCCCATTCTAATTCCCAAAACGAGCAATGAAAAGCTAAGCCAATCACACCATGTGGTAGAGCTATAAGAGTACTACAACATTGCTTACAGGTACTTGGTAAAATTACAACCAGTTTGCAAGATATAAATCCCCGAAGTAGGGTACTTGCAAACTAAAATCTGGAAAAGTTCAGTTCCAGACTTAGCCTAATTTTGGGACCATGAAAACAGTATTTCCATCCCTCTTGAGTCCATAGTTTGAGCCACTTAGAGGTTGAATCATGGCATGGTCCAAAAATAACATTTGTTGTACATATCCCAATCTTCAACTTTGCTTAAATGAGTTCTGTCCAGATCGCCATGGTTTTCAAGTTACAAACTCACCAACATGCCTACATGGAAACTAAAACAGCCATTCAGTCCATTGAGGACTTAGCAAAATTTCGAGCTCCCAAAACAGCACTGGATTCCAACTTGAGGGCTCGGTTACACTAAGTTAGAGGCCTAACTAGGTCTTGATCTTTAAACAAAGTTTGTTCTACATAACAAGAACTACAACTTTTATTTAAGGTCCAACATCAAAACTGGTATAGAAGTCAAACTTTCACTTTGGTCAAAGTAGCAACTCGATAAAGCCTAAACTAAGGTTTTAGGCCAATTGGGGCATTTTCTTGGCATTTGCTCAACATGAACCCTTCATGACTTTTGTTGTAGAGTTCATCTAGAGTCTTTTGGGTAAGGTTGCAAGGTTTGGTTGATGACCTATATCTCCATTCACTTAATAGTGCAATTCAAGCACTTAGTAAAACCATTCCAACAAGGATATAACTTATCATTTCATGTGACTTTTTTATTCCAAACGTCATGAAACTTTTCTAGGGATCAATATAGATAGGTACTAAGGTGAGACACATGAAGATATTACAATAACACCATCCAAGCATATATCTTGAAAATGGCCTATATGTAAAGCAATGGTGCAACATCCAACTTTAGGTGAGGCTCATCTCCATAGGTTGACCTGGACATCGTCATCTCCACTTAATCTATCATGTTTGAGCTCAAACCCACTGCTTAATGAGGGACAAACACCTGGGGTGTTACAGCCCTCCCCCCTTAAAAGAATCGCGTCCCGAGATTCGGAATGGAAGACCTTTTAAGGAAGAGAGGCACGTTATCTAGTTCCCAACATTTGCTATAGCATTCAGCTACAAAGCTTCAACATCGGTGAACAATTTGGCCAAAGGCACTTTCTGATACTTACTCTTCATGGTAAAGTTTGTCTGAAGAATTTCCTTCATTGACTTCCATGAAGCATTGTTACTTTGGGAGGAATCCCAGATAGCACAGTACTGCATTCTCAATGTACGGAGATCGTTTGGTCCATGAGCGAACCACTAACAAGTATCTGACTCTCTAATGAACACAACATAGGCCATATGAACTTGACACTAGACCGAAATATTCAGAAGTATACTCGATGAAATGACTCTATGTTCACAAAGTTTGAAAAGCAGTCCTCTGATGAGGACATCATTGGCTCAAATATGACCATGTCAACCACTTCTATACCAAAGGTGCAACCATTCTATATGAGGCTTATCATTGATGCATTTGATGAATTGGTGCTCCACCATAAAATGTGTATATTTTCATTTTCAGAATTACTTACATGGATCAAGGAAAGGTTTGATTGCATATGGAAAGCATGGGAGGTTAATGAAGTTGATTGGGGACCAAATCCAAGTATTCCCAACGTCCTCCACCTGGACACCACGTCACTTTTGGTCCAAGGAAAGAAAGAGATCAAGTCCAACACGTTTTGGGGCTGGATTCGGACTCCAGGACAGCTCCAACTTGTGATGTTCACCACGGTCGCATACGGACTCGGATTGGGACGTTCTAGCACTTTTTGGAAAGCTTATCAAGTCTATTTTCCAACGGATCTGGACTCATGGCTATATCTTATCCGATGCTTCCGCAATCGTCGTTTCAACGCCGGGGCCTTTTCTGCCTTTAGTGCTGTGTCACCCTATTTTGGGCTGATGGCCCATGTATCAAGTTGGGTTCATTAGGGACGTGTCCTAGGGTTGGAGAACGACCCCAACACCCCCTGATCGTTCCCCTAGGTATTAATAAGGATTAGAGCCGCCACAAACAGATTGGGTTTTGTTTAGTTGAAAGTTTAGCCATTGCTACTTCCTTGTAGACGCGTGTGTCGACTAGACCATCCGTTCTACTCGATTCAGAACCCCAACTTTGTGATTTCAGATTGGTTTTCATTTCCATATTTGCAATTGAGTTGCTTGTTATACTTGTTCTTACTTGTTCCTCGATTGCTTGCAGGAATTACCCTAGTGGTTTGGTTGATCGTGTTCCACAAGATCGTGACGGCTGTTGGAGGTGGTGTATCGGTTGCTAAGGCGCAGCATCCTTGGATGGTTGTAGTCGGGCCGTGAACGTCATCTCTATCCCCAAATCGAGTTATCCACCTTCTCTCATCGAAAGATCAGGATTCACCCTAGCGGGTTCATATCAGTTGGTATTAGAGCAAGGTTGATCGGTGAGAGACTTCTAGTTCTTTGTTGTTTTTAATCTCCTATGGTCCAGAAAAAGCCAAAACAAAATTAGTAGATTAGTTCTTCATAATCCCAAAACCCCTTTGAGCTTAATACTATTACTGCTTAGTTAGGGCTTATTGAATTAACGGTTGCATCGTCGTGCAAGTTGTTGGTCTTAGCGTCTAGTCGTTTAGAGTTTCGAGTTCTAGTCACGTTTCTGTCACCATCGCAGATTTGAGTTTATTTGTTTCTCTCTAGGAATCCGAGTGGATTTTCAAATTCCTTTGTTTTGTTTACCACCATTATCCTAGCCACGTCCTTGGAAGTTTCATCCACGTCCATATTTCCATCTACAAAAAGGAAATCCAACAAGATCAAGATAGAATTCGATTCGGAGTCCTGTTTTATCTTGAAAACAAAAGCACCATATTTCCTTTGTCAGGAGTCTGAATAGGGAGTTTAAATACAATCTGGAAACCTTAACTTGTCCTCTTTTCAACGGATCAGAGCTTGGTCCCAAATTCATTCTGAGCGCTTCGCAATTGCCCTGGAGATTTGCGCGTCTGCTGGTTTTGCAACACAACCACTTGTTTCACTTTGCTACTGAATCACCCTTCCCAAGGAAACATTTAATTGCTGTAAGTAGCTTGTTATTTCTTGTTGCAAAATTTCAGTTTTGTGCTAGTTGAAAGAAAAAAAACAGAAGAAAAAAAAGACAGAAAGAAAGAAAAGAAAGAAAGAAAAGAAAGACAGAAAGAAAGAAAGAAAAGAAAGAGAAAGAAGAAGAGAAGAGTTTTTCTTTTGTTGTTATTCCTGTGCTTGTGATCCTTCTTTGCTGCTGCTCAGTGACTTCGTTTGTGTCCAGGCTCGCGTCTCTAGCATGTACTAGCCTAGGACCAGCATAATAACGTCGTTGAGCGTTTGTTCAATTTGCTTGCAACTAACGTGGTTCTAGTACTTCCTTGCTTTAGCCCACCTATAGCTCCACATATTTCGACTACAGTTTGACAGGTGTTGTTGTTGCGGCACCGATACACTTCACTCCACGGTTGTAGACTTGTTGGTTGCCGTCACCTCCTGTTTGGCTTGGTAAGAACTTGTAAGGGCTTGTTTTAACAAGTTGAGTTTGAGAGAATTACATCTGACACATCCTAGTAGTTGATAGGAGGATACATATTATTTTTGTGTTTCTTGTTTCCTACTAATCATGGCAGGTGATATGGAGATTTTTGAGCTGTTGAAACTAGACCCTCATATTCAGGATGTCATTCAACATTTGCCATTATATGATGGTAAGTTTGATCCTCAAGCTTACATTGATTGGGAGTTAAAAGTAGACAATGAATTTGAGGAGCATGACCTATCCGAGAAACAAAAGATTTGTATTGCCTCTAATATTTTGATTGAATATGCTTTGCTCGAATGGAAACACATTTGTAGGCACATCAAAGTTCCAGAATCTTGGAAAGACTTCAAATTTCTTTTTAGAGATGCATTCGTTCCTGCATATTATGTTGATTATTTGCTTGCAAAATTAGACAACTTGAAGCAGGGTAGCAAGACTGTGAAACAATACTACCATAATTTTAAGATTTGTATCATGTTTGGTGGATTGGATGAATGCATGGAAGATGTTATGAGTAGATTCATGAAAGGGCTCAATTCTGAAATTCGAACCTTATTAATTAGCAAATCATATTGCCATATTGGTCAATTGTTTTGTCTGGCTCTCAATGCTGAAAAAGAGATTCTATTATCTGTGAATACTTGCCAGAATGATGTGACCCATAATGTCCAAAATTTGTCCACTCTGCATGCTAATGAAGAGCAACAAATAGTGGAACCCACTACTGATTTTCCTTTGTCACAAAATGAATTACTCGCGGTTCCTTGTGATAAAGAGGAGTTGTGTGTTGATGATTCTTTTACTCCTATGCCACAAGTAGCAAATAAGTGTGATACTTTTGGTTTGGAACCATACAAATGTGCTGAAGATAAGCTTTTTCATCCTATTACATGTGCACAAGATGAACTGAATTTGTTGTCCTCTTTAAATACTTTGGATTATATTGAATTTGATATTCTGTGTAATCTAAATTTTCTAAAAGAGAAACTTAAATTTGATTCTATTTTGCCAAGTTTTAATCATTGTTCACTTCATGCAATTGGCAAATATGACAACAAAGGAGAATATTTGGTGCATAAAGTTTATATTTGCTCTAATCTGAAATATCCTTTTGGGCCACAATACCATGATCAAATTGAGGGCTGCACTAACACTAATGATGTCTTGCAAAGTTTTTCTAGTTTTTCCCAAATGCAACAGGATAAATATCAAGAAGGGGAGCACGGTTCACTTTTACCTACAACACATCCTCCAACAAAGGTCAAACCGAGGACGGTTTGCTGTCAAGAAGGGGAGAATGATGAGGACATCATTGGCTCAAATATGACCATGTCAACCACTTCTATACCAAAGGTGCAACCATTCTATATGAGGCTTATCATTGATGCATTTGATGAATTGGTGCTCCACCATAAAATGTGTATATTTTCATTTTCAGAATTACTTACATGGATCAAGGAAAGGTTTGATTGCATATGGAAAGCATGGGAGGTTAATGCAGTTGATTGGGGACCAAATCCAAGTATTCCCAACGTCCTCCACCTGGACACCACGTCACTTTTGGTCCAAGGAAAGAAAGAGATCAAATCCAACACGTTTTGGGGCTGGATTCGGACTCCAGGACAGCTCCGACTTGTGATGTTCACCACGGTCGCATACGGACTCGGATTGGGACGTTCTAGCACTTTTTGGAAAGCTTATCAAGTCTATTTTCCAACGGATCTGGACTCATGGCTATATCTTATCCGATGCTTCCGCAATCGTCGTTTCAACGCCGGGGCCTTTTCTGCCTTTGGTGCTGTGTCACCCTATTTTGGGCTGATGGCCCATGTATCAAGTTGGGTTCATTAGGGACGTGTCCTAGGGTTGGAGAACGACCCCAACACCCCCTGGTCATTCCCCTAGGTATTAATAAGGATTAGAGCCGCCACAAACAGATTGGGTTTTGTTTAGTTGAAAGTTTAGCCATTGCTACTTCCTTGTAGACGCGTGTGTCGACTAGACCATCCATTCTACTCGATTCAGAACCCCAACTTTGTGATTTCAGATTGGTTTTCATTTCCATATTTGCAATTGAGTTGCTTGTTATACTTATTCTTGCTTGTTCCTCGATTGCTTGCAGGAATTACCCTAGTGGTTTGGTTGATCGTGTTCCACAAGATCGTGACGGCTGTTGGAGGTGGTGTATCGGTTGCTAAGGCGCAGCATCCTTGGATGGTTGTAGTCGGGCCGTGAACGTCATCTCCATCCCCAAATCGAGTTATCCACCTTCTCTCATCGAAAGATCAGGATTCACCCTAGTGGGTTCATATCAGTTGGATGAACCCGCTAGGGTGAATCCTGATCTTTCGATGAGAGAAGGTGGATAACTCGATTTGGGGATGGAGATGACGTTCACGGCCCGACTACAACCATCCAAGGATGCTGCGCCTTAGCAACCGATACACCACCTCCAACAGCCGTCACGATCTTGTGGAACACGATCAACCAAACCACTAGGGTAATTCCTGCAAGCAATCGAGGAACAAGCAAGAATAAGTATAACAAGCAACTCAATTGCAAATATGGAAATGAAAACCAATCTGAAATCACAAAGTTGGGGTTCTGAATCGAGTAGAACGGATGGTCTAGTCGACACACGCGTCTACAAGAAAGTAGCAATGGCTAAACTTTCAACTAAACAAAACCCAATCTGTTTGTGGCGGCTCTAATCCTTATTAATACCTAGGGGAATGACCAGGGGGTGTTGGGGTCGTTCTCCAACCCTAGGACACGTCCCTAATGAACCCAACTTGATACATGGGCCATCAGCCCAAAATAGGGTGACACAGCACCAAAGGCAGAAAAGGCCCCGGCGTTGAAACGACGATTGCGGAAGCATCGGATAAGATATAGCCATGAGTCTAGATCCGTTGGAAAATAGACTTGATAAGCTTTCCAAAAAGTGCTAGAACGTCCCAATCCGAGTCCGTATGCGACCGTGGTGAACATCACAAGTCGGAGCTGTCCTGGAGTCCGAATCCAGCCCCAAAACGTGTTGGATTTGATCTCTTTCTTTCCTTGGACCAAAAGTGACGTGGTGTCCAGGTGGAGGACGTTGGGAATACTTGGATTTGGTCCCCAATCAACTTCATTAACCTCCCATGCTTTCCATATGCAATCAAACCTTTCCTTGATCCATGTAAGTAATTCTGAAAATGAAAATATACACATTTTATGGTGGAGCACCAATTCATCAAATGCATCAATGATAAGCCTCATATAGAATGGTTGCACCTTTGGTATAGAAGTGGTTGACATGGTCATATTTGAGCCAATGATGTCCTCATCATCCTCTACCAAAATGGCTTGAGCACAACCTTCCAAAAGGGTGAGATCATAGACGACAAACATCCCTTGAGGTTATATGGTACTAACTAACCAATAGACAAGGTCTATTCTGGTCGTAATGGTTCAATCCTTCAGATATCAACTAATGGAACACTACTTAAGGTTTCATGTGTGCAGTTCTCTTTCTTTGATGACAACACTGTATTATCTGAGTCGGTCGAGGGATTAGTGAATGTGATAGCTGACTCTGTCGGCTTCGTATTTCTGCCAAATGTTACCTAATAAGATTCTTTTATCCAAAGACAACATTTATCTGGGTTGAATCAGATGCAACCTCTTGGGTAAAAACATTTATAAGGTACCAAAGTATGCCATGATTTGGAAAATCATTACCAAAGCAAAATGTAGTGAGGCCTTAAGGACAACAAAAGTTGTAAATATTCACTAAACCATGGGGAGTAGTCTACCACCAAGCGGTTGAGTAAAATTTTCCTTTGTGACTTAGTTGCACTGTAAGTTGAGTTGACTTGCAGTGTAGCAACTTTGTCAGGCCAACTTTCACCTGAGGCTTCCTCTTTGGGATCAAATAGCAGCTCTAAGATAGGAAATCTGTTGTTTGACACTTCTCAAATTACTTTCGAATATTCCTCAACACTTTGTCCAATAAAGTTATGAACAAACCGTTTGTGGCACTTAAGGGCACAAGGATGCTAATTGAAATTAGGTCATGCTTTCTCTAATTTTTTTGCTTTAGCTGATAGAACACCTTGCACTATCTGTGTGATTGTCCAAGATGGAATTGACTTGGTCATAATGGCTCTGGAAGAGTATCACTCAAGTTATTGGCTAGTTGATTAACTTCGGGTTGGTTATTGCTCTGTAAGACATAGCCTTCATAGCTACCAAGGAGTTGTTACCTAGCTGAAGATTAACCTTCCTACTAGTAACTAATTAGTTGTCTCTCAACACTAAAAGTTCCAAATCTTCTCTATTGACCACAACAATTGTGGTTGATGCAGAACAGATGGTTGCCATCAAAGTTAACAGATAAGGGGTCACACCAGAGATGGTTGATTTCGACGGTGTGGTCATTATGCATACAAAGGTTAAGATTTGCATAATGTGACGATTGATTCTTATCCAACGAATGACTTGTCCAACCTTAAGTGTTGTGTGTCCTTTTTATCCAACAGGGATGAGATATTTTTCTCACTAGATGGTGGTCGTCAATACTTGGGACAACTAAGTAGAGTCACATGTCTACCACTTCTTGCGGTATGTTACTATTTATGTCGGTGACCTGTTCTTCAAAGGTTATCCTTTATATATCTTCAGATGAAAGCTCTACTACTTTCGGTCTAAGATATGGATCGTACGATACGATATGGAGAGATAACCAAGAAAAGAAACACGAGAAAATAACACATCGTCTGTCGTTTGATAATGGATCATGACTAGAAACCGTGATACCAGCGCGTGCCAAGCAGCCAGCCATATGTCTACAGCCACAGGAGGCCCTTGGTTTCGTCGCGGCACCATCAGCTGCTACTCATAACACCATTACTAAACGCACAACGAAAGTGGAATTTCAAGTGGCACCAATGGGTTGTAAGAACAAGCGCCATACAAGGAGGGATAGCAAGCAAAGGTAGTCACAAGGTTTAGAATCAACAGGGAAGCTATTCGCCGATCAAAACACCTCACAAGGGAACATAGCTCAATTGTCGAATGCGATTAAGCGTGAGATTTTTGCTTAATTCCACGTACGCCTAGCATTCACCACTGTGAGGACAAAACGAAAGATTACCCCGAGATTTGGTCATGTTGGACCACAACATGAGATCAAGACTGGTAAACATCTCGAGACTTGGGAAGGTTGAGGATGGATTAAACAAACTTCAAGGGCGAAAACCGATATGTAGTCAGAGATTGAGTTGATAAGGTAGATGCATGAATTTGCAAGCACACGATTTAGAGGCCATAGCAGAGAGACGTTACGTCACACTAGCTAACCTTTGGGAGAGGTAACCAGAAGGTCCAACATGGATTTGGGTACAATCTCCACAACTAGCAACGTACGAACCATGATCAAAGGCTAGCATTGATAAAAGTTAACTTGGTTGGTCAGTCGATAAGGGTCTTCACAAAAAATAGTTGCAAAACACCCACGACTTATGCAAACATATAGGAGAACTAAACTTTAGACTTTCTATCAAGCAAAGGCATGGATACAAACATTCAAGGGCTAACCACCAAGTCTACAGGCTAAGACTCCTAAGAGAGAACCTAATTGAAGACAACAGCCATACAATTACGTAACATGAACTTTGTTCTAGGATAAAGCTATGTGACCCTCGTATGCTCACCGAGGACAACGAGGTGACAACTATGGCACTAATTAGATAACAAGCATACATACCCGCATCATAACTTCAAGCACACATGAAGAAGCTTATATAAACGAACTCAAGCAACTATTACCAATCAAAAAGCTCGCACACAACAATCATTACTAATCACTAGGCTCACCCCCTAACAAGCTTTGTCTAAAGCAAGAACTAACTACAAGTTTAGCCCAAAACAAACGCTAGCAAAGGTGGGAAATTTAGCATGTGCATAGAATCTGGACAGCAGCACAGTAGTTACTTGTTTCAACCATAATTGAGGTTGTAGACATCCCACAAAGGTGATCCTAGACTTTCTAGAAGGCTTAGGAAGATTACTACACTTTATTCATTCATACCAAAAGCAAATTCATAGGTTAAAGTGACCAAAAATGCTAGTGTCTCAGATCTGTACCAATATGGACAGAAAACTAACAAGAACTTCAAAAATGCATAACTAGAGTTCTAGAGACCCAACAAGGCTGAGCCTTAACTTTATGTAAAGATTATTAATTTTTCTATAACTTTCTTATTATCATATTAAGATGATTCTATATCTAACAAGGCCAAACAAGACAAAGAAGACATCTCTGTCCAGATTTGGACAGATTCTGTCATTCCACTTTACAAGCTCATAAGTAGAGATTTAGACCACCACAATTAGTGATATAGGACATTTTGGAAAGCTTAGAAAAAGTACTACACTTCTTCTATTATCTCCAAGACCTGATTCCCTATGCACACAGCTCAAACAAACCAAACATTCAGATCTATTCAGAGCATAAGCAAAACCTGACAGTAAACTTCTAAAATTCATAACTCTCAAACCATAAGACGTAGGGTCATGAAATTTTAGGACAAGCTAGATAAGTAAGTTAGCTACAACTTTGGTATTCTCCATAACTACAAAAAACACCATTATGAGGACGAAAGCATCACTACAACTGAAACTATTCTAGCAGCCAACGTCCAACAAGCAAAACAAAGCTTGCCTTTGTTCTACTTAACAAGAGAGCACACAAACATGTTATTCTAGTAGCTCCAAATTTTGTTACCTTAGACCAACACAAATTTAATTCATTCTTGAGAATCCATAATTACTTAAGTGAGGTCTAAAGCATTTGCAAACGCTTGTATGAACAACATGTCCACTACTTAGCTAACTAGAGGGCCTCTATAGGTTCAAGCAGGTAACCACACCTATTTCTAGCAAGGCTACACATTTTTCTCAAACAATGGAGTAAGGCATTCTTGTTTAACTCCACACAAGAAAGATAATGCAACATATTGATCACAAGTTACTTATCATTTGAACAAGGGTGAGAAGAGCATAGTTATGCATAAAGCAACAATCATGAAGATGCATGCTTCGTCCTATTCATCTTCACAAGATTACCAACCTAAGGTGACGATCATGTTCTATGTTGGTGGCATAACACGCACTCTCTCGATATATAGCTAGTCAACAACTACATTCGACTTACGCATTCGTGGTTAGCGTACCTATAGAAAAGTTTCATTGCAGCCCAACATTTCCCAATATAGCACATAATGAAAGCAGAGAAGTAAAATTCTAAGTACTCCCATGTACATATACCCCTGTATATATACATGTAGCACCAAAACTACCCGAATCATCAATCACCCACAATTAAGTACCTTCATATATACATGTATGTAACATATAAATAATCCAGTAACCAAAACTAGCTCTCCCCTAGACCGACGAATGTTCGGTCATGCTCTCAAAACTCATACTTACCTGAGCGTAGGTGCGACGTTGCATAAAAGTAAACTAACAACATATATGGCTATTTCATATATGAAGGCTACCTCTAATCTGACACACCGAGTAGCATAGTGTGGGAGAGTCATCACACATACATACCTTGGCCTGGGCGTAGATGCATAAATGAAAAACCCCCAAGTTAGTACTTATATAAGCCACCTAATAATCCTTATATGGGCATAAGGAAATTGACCACTGGCATACTTAGATTTAGAATTCAGTTTTCACAAACCTATATATAACTATAAGTTGATAAAACTGATTTTATAAAACAAATCCTTTGTTTTAAATACACATACGACAAGTTTAATGTTGAATCTTGCTCCGATACCAGCTGTAACGGAACCGTCCAAATTATAAGAGCACAAGTACAAAAACAATCACCAAAGTGATCAAATTCTCGCACTTGAGCCCATATAACTCCGGTAGTCCAATGAAATTGCAAGGGATTTCAAACCAACCAACATACAAGCCAAGATCGTAGTGATTCAACATAACAACTCACATGTTACAACCATTTCACAAGTAATTCAATATACATCGGAGTTCAACTTAGTTATTACAACTCAAGTTCAAAAGTAGCGGAAGCAAAGTAATTTGAAACTAACAACACCCTTATTTCAAATACATGCCAGTACCAAGGTCGACTTCCAATAAAAGCATTAGAGAGAAGATAACTCAGAAGGATCATGCCCGTGATCACACTCCGCCTCTACGGCAGGAGCCAACCAACTCTTGCAGTCGCCATGATACAGCACAACCTACAACAAGTGGGGATAAAACCCTGAGTACGAGAAGGTACTTAGCTAAACTTACCCGTCAGAAACCAGAAATAAAGTGACACCAAGGATCATGCAAGGCTGATATAAAGTGGGCTAGCTTGACAACATTTTGCATAAGAGCTTAATATGGATAAGTAATCATTAATGCTTAAGCATCAAGTTAATTATCATTAACCTGTCATCTATATTAGAACCTATACTAGAGCACTCACTTTATTAGGAGCAAACAGTATTAACCATAGCAGGTATAAATTGAGGCAACCTTTCCATCGTTATCCAATTAACCATCCGTTCAATTTAATGGAATCTACGTTGCCGCTGCTCAAGTCAAGTGCTCACTAACCGGGAGCGACGGCGATTCGAATCGAGTTCCTATCCAGCTGGAGGGGTATTTCTAACACTCACCGCGCAGGCTCCTGCCAGGGTCGCACAAGCCACCTTTCGTACAATTCAGGAGTCGCAGGTTCGAATGATGCCGCATCCCCAAGGGCGACACTCTGCCAGGTGATAGGGACTCTAACCCCCCTTGGTCTCACGCCAATGTCCCCAAGCACATCCTTACTCTCCTCCAAGATGCGACCTACCATTTGATTCCCGGCTTGAACTGTATTACTCGGCTTCGCGGTCGGAACGACTTATCCGGCCAACTAAGTGTTAGACTGCGTTCAACATGACTCAAGGACGTACAACGAATCGGTCCTTAAACGACTTAGACGGGGATAGATCCACACCTAAGACCTCCATGCCTTGTTGCTTCACTATCGTCATCCCGCCCGGTCTCATTTCATTTTATTAACACATGGTTCCTTTCCACGATAGCAAATATAGCCAACCGTGCCATATATGAATATCCCTATATCTCGCAGGTGACAGGAAATCACCTGACTTCTACCGCTTAAAGCAGGGCTAAGCATTTACTCGATCCTAGTCTATGTAGGATTCAAGGATTCATATATCTGGACAAGGAGTGATATAATGCAGCAAGGGTTTCCAACCAACTTAATGTAGTAAACATACCAAAGTTCACATAAGCACCTAGAGCTAATTAACTTAATCCTCATTAAGGCATAACATAGAAGAAGGCAAGCACATCAATCAAGAAACAAGTCTCACAAGATCACAGGGTACTAAACCAAGTACCATCAAAGATATGAGTCACAGTTCAACACACTAGCATGGCAAAGGTAATCAAAGCACTAGAACTAGAATTTGCCACTTTCTGGACATACATACAGTAGCTCAATAAATCAATCATAACTGGACATCGTCATCTCCACTTAATCTATCATGTTTGAGCTCAAACCCACTGCTTAATGAGGGACAAACACCTGGGGTGTTACACCCGGCCCATGAGCCCGGCTCCGGTCCACTTTTTCGCAGAATTTTCTAAATATTTTTGTTATTTCAAAAAATATATTGGGCCCCAAAAAACAAAAACTAAAAAGGTCAGGCCCAACAATACTTAAGTAATAAAGAAATTAATAATATCTAATTCTTCTAATTCTTTATTGGGCTCTAAAAATAATTTAAGGCATTGACCATTTACCTTGAATAACGTACCTTCGTCATTTTGAAGCGTGACCGCGCCATGTGATGATGCGTCTACCACTTTAAATGGTCCTTCCCACTTACTTCGTAGCTTTCCATGTCCGAAGAGCTTCACCCTAGAATTAAAAAGTAATACCTTATTCCCTGGGGTGAACTCCTTCTTCTTAATTCTCTTGTCATGCCATCTCTTAACTCTCTCTTTATAAATCTTTGAATTGTGATATGCTTTTTCTCTCCATTCATCTAACTCTAAGAGTTGCATTTTCCTCTTTATTCCAGCAGCATCAAGGTCCATGTTCCATTTCTTGATAGCCTAGTGAGCTTTAAATTCTAACTCAACTGGTAGGTAGCAAGTCTTCCCATACACCAACTGATAAGGAGACATCCCAATAGGTGTCTTATATGCTGTTCGGTATGCCCAGAGTGCTTCGGGAAGCTTGTCATTCCATCCAGTACCCATCTCATTTACTGTCTTCTACAGAATGTTCTTGATTTGCTTATTTGATGTTTCTGCTTGTCCACTTGTCTGAGGATGATAGGGGGTAGCAACGTTGTGACATATTTCATGCTTAGACAAGTAGTGCTCAAAGCGCTTGTCGATGAAGTGTGATCCTCCGTCACTTATCACTATCCTTGGGACTCCAAATCTGGGAAATATTATCTCTTCAAACATCTTCTTGGAATTTATATTATCAGCCTTCTTGCATGGCAGGGCTTCAACCCATTTGGAGACATAATCTACTGCCACCAGAATGTACTCACATTTCCTCGATGGTGGGAATGGTCCCATATAGTCGATTCCCCAAACATCAAAGAGTTCAATCTGAAGGTTGTTGATGAGTACCATGACATCTCTTGTATTGATATTGCCGTGCCTCTAACATGGTCCACATCTTCGGATGAATTCTCTTGTGTCTTCATACATTGTTGGCCAAAAGAATCCGCATTGCAAAATCTTTGCATGTGTGCGGAATGCCCCATAATGTCCTCCATATGGTGATGAATGGCATCTCTCAATGATTTTTATTCCTTCCTCAACAGTTACACATCTCCTGAGTAGACCATCTGAGCAGACTCGGAAAAGGTACGGTTCATCCCATATGTGAATATGACTTTCCTGGACGAGTTTCCTTTTGTTTGCTCCTAGTGGTAAATATCCTGAAACCATAAAATTAACAATATCTGCATATCAGGGGTCAGATCTATTGATCCTGTAGAGCATGTCGTCCTGGAGTGAATCGTCGATGGGCAGTTCCTATGAATTCTCAAACTGCATTCTAGACAAGTGATCAGCAACAGAATTTTCCACTCCCTTTTTATCTTTTATTTCTAAGTCAAATTCTTGGAGTAACAAAATTCATCTTATCAAACATGGTTTAGCATCTTTCTTAGTGAGTAAATATTTCAAAGCAGCATGATCAGAATAAATAATTACTTTAGCTCCCACTAAGTAAGATCTAAACTTATCAATAGCAAAAACAACAGCAAGGAGCTCTTTTTCAGTAGTTGCATAATTAAGTTGAGGTCCTGTTAATGTTTTGCTAGCATAGGCTATTGCATGATGCTTTTTATCTTTAGTTTGTCCTAAAACTGCCCCCACAGCATAATCACTTGCATCACACATAATTTCAAAAGGTAAAGACAATCAGGGGGTTGAATGATTGGTGCTGAGATGAGTGCTTTCTTTAAAATTTCAAAAGATCTTAAACATTCATCATCAAATTCAAAAGGAACATCCTTGGCTAGCAAACGAGTAAGAGGTCTAGCAATAAATGAGAAATCTTTTATAAATCTACGATAAAAACCAGCATGGCCAAGAAAACTTCTAATTCCTTTTACATTCATAGGTGGTGGTAGTTGTTCAATTACTTCAATTTTAGCCCTATCTACCTCTATACCTCTTTCAGACACTAAGTGTCCTAGCACTATTCCTTCTCTAACCATAAAGTGGCATTTCTCTCAATTAAGGACTAAGTGCTTTTCTTCACATCTTTGCAAAACTCTATCTAAATTTTCAAGACAATCATCAAAAGTTTTTCCATAAACAGAAAAGTCATCCATGAACACTTCCATAATCTCTTCAATCATTTCAGAAAATATAGACATCATACATCTTTGAAAAGAAACTGGAGCATTACATAACCCAAAAGACATTCTACGATAAGCATAAGTTCCATAGGGACATGTAAAGGTAGTTTTGCTTTGATCATCAGGATGGATAGGGATTTGATGATATCCCGAATATCCATCAAGGAAACAAAACAAAGAATGATTGGCTAACCATTCTAACATCTCATCAATAAAAGGCAATGGAAAATGATCCTTCTTAGTAACTTTATTAAGTTTTCTATAGTCTATGCACATCCGCCATCCTGTGACGGTACGTTGAGGGATCAACTCATTCTTCTCATTCTTAACAACAGTCATGCCTCCCTTTTTAGGCACAACTTGGACAAGGCTTACCCACTCACTGTGTGGCACGGGATAAATAATCCCGGCGTGCAAAAGTTTCAAAACTTCCTTTTTAACCACCTCCCTCATCACATTGTTGAGTCTACACTGTGGCTCTCTAGAAGGTGGAATAGTAGGATCTGTTGGAATGCGATGGGTGCAAAGGGTAGGACTAATTCCTTTAAGATCTTGGAGTGAGTAGCCAAACGCTGATCGATGTTTCTCTAAGACAGCCATTAAGCGAAAAGTTTGTTCCGGAGTGAGTTTATCACTTATGATCACAGGAAACTCTAGATCGTCATTTAGAAAAGCATATTTAAGACCGGTTGGTAAAAGTTTAAGTTCTATAGGAGGTCTAGGTGGCTCTACAAACTCATCTAAAGGTTCAGGCTCAGAGTAATCAGCCTCTTCTATGAAGAATTGAGCATCATCCTCTAGACCTGAGTCAACTAAGAACTCTAGAGAAGCAGCATTAAATTCCTCCAATGGGTCAGATTCTAGATAAGATTCGGTGCTAGTACTTAGAGAATAAGATATGGACATTGGGAATTGAAGTTTCTTTCCAAAACAAATGTTTATTTTCCCTGTTTGTCCTTCATAATGGAGTCTTCTAAAAGGTTGTCCTATCAACAGGTCGAAGTCCCATATGGGGAAGACATAAAAGCTCAAATGAACCAAGGTTCCTTCTACCTGGATTGGTTGGATATGTAAAATTCCTGAACTGGGGACAATGTGTCCTAAAAGACTCGTCATCAATTTTGTAGTTGGGGTTAATGTCATGTGCCTCATTAAATGTTGTGCAAGTGAAACAAACATGATATTAATGCCCACAACTAGATTATAGAGAGCATCTATGCGATCAAAATTAAATGAGCACTGTATTGGAAGAGAGGGTGAATCCAAACAGATCACATTAGAGGAAAGCTCTGATTCCTCTAACCATTCACTGCTTATGACCGACACTAGGTCTGTTGAAGTGCTTCTATAAGAAATATCCTCAGAAGGATTCAAAGATTCTCTAAGGTGATTATGATGATTCTGTGATTTCTTTATAGAATAATAATTCATAACGTTTCCAAAATCAGAAAAAAGATCGGGTTCGATATCAAGCATAAAATCAGGAAACGGAATTTCTTCTTCTTGCTCAGAACTTGGAATAGCTGAAGTAGATGGTATATCTAGCAAAGAATTTGCTTCAGCCACTTGAAGTTCTTCTTCTAGGAGATTATCTAATTCAGAGGATAGGATTTGATCTAAGATTAATCTTGCTTTTTCTGACGAAACATGCAAGAATGATCCTGCAGAAGTTGTATCGAGCAATTGCTTACTGTTTTTATGAAGACCTTTATAAAAATGTTGAAGAAAAATAGGGTCTTGTAAACTGAGGTCTGGGCCAGATGCTAAAAGAGTGGTAAAACGATTCCAGGATGAGGCCAAAGATTCACTAGGTTCTTGCTTAAAAGTCAGAACCTTGATTCTAAGGTCGACGATTTGGGAGATAGGGTAAAAATCTAAGCAAAAATTAGAATGTAAGGATCCCCAATCTCCTTGTTGCTTACCTATGGCTTTTATCATACCGTTGTCTAGCTTTTTCCTTTAAAGAGAAAGGAAATAGCTTCCAATGTAAAGTTTTATCAGACATGCCCTCTATGCGAAGACAGTCACATGTTTGCTCAAAGTCTCTAATATGAAGGTAAGGGTTTTCGTCTACTCCTCCTGAAAAGGATAGGCTTTGGACCATTGCAATCAATCGCAGACTCAACCTATAGTTAGGGGTTTGGATAGGTTGTGATGACTCCCAAGGTACTAGGCTGGTCTCCGTGGGTGCAGAAAATTGGAAGATAGGAATTGAATTTATGTTATCCATAAGGATAGAAAAAGGCAAGAAGAATAAGGTAAGAAATAAAAAGGAAAAGATAAAAGTATAGGTACAAGGTAAAGCAAGACTTAAGGTTAACTCAGCTGACGCCTTTCTCCCCGGCAACGGTGCCAGAAATGCTTGTTGATATTAGATACGCACACGAAGGAATTCAAGAAATAATCCGCAAGCACACGGATATCGGTGAGCACTTCACTCAGGAGATAAGTCTAGAGTATCGTATTTGTTTTATCCGTAAGGAGAAAGCGTGCGATGACTAACCTAGTCTATACTATTACCCTTGGGCCGCACTACAAGGTGGCGAAGATATAAGCGATTAGAGAGAACTACGACGACAGTCTGGTTCCAACCTATGGCAAGCTATGATACTATTGATCTTAGTGGAAATACCAATGGAAAAGAGACACCACAAAGGATGCTTAACCAGGGTGCTTAAATCCTACCAAACCTTCTGACGGGAGGAGACTCCAAAGGTAACAATGGGATTGTCACGTCCCACGCTACTACTCACTAATCCGGCCAGATAGGGGATATCCACGAGTATTCCTAGCCCAAGCACCACGCTTATGCTACGAATGATTACTCTATTCTCTACGCGAAGCGAATAAAGTAAACCCGCAAACCAAAGAACAATAATAACAACGTACTTACTTAGTATTAGAAGTTGAATTGCCAAAGAATCCTAGAACCAAGCCTCGGGTTAGGAGACTTGACCCCATAGATACAAGCTTGGAGAGGAGACACCGACAGGCTAGGCTTCCTCCAATCTTCTACCTCCACTCTAACTCTCTCAATCTAGAAGAATAACTCTAATCTCACATAGAGACTATAAAGCTAAACTCTCTTGTATGTGCCCTAGAGAAAGATCCATTCAAGGGACCCCTCTCAAGCGAATTCTCTTTGAAAAATATGAATTGGGGTTTCTAAACTCTCTCCTCCAGGGGCTAGGGGCCTTGCTTATATAGCCCTCTAGGAAGCACCACAGCCCTCAGATCAAACCGACCTTGATCAACGATTTTTATTCATCCTCAAAGGCGGTGGAAGCAGGATCCGCGAGGTGGAAGCTCATTGGCTCTCTGGGTGGGGCGACCGCCCCTGGGGCTGGGCGCCCGCCCCCTGTCATAGTGACAGGTGGATCCCACCTCCTAGGTTTTGGCTTCTTGAACCTTCTAGATTATACTTTTCCATATGTGGCCCTTTCTCTCTATGTAAAACTGACATGTGCCCCATCTTTGATTATTTTCAGCTGGCACCCTGCAGAAATAAATATTCACCAAAACTCATGGAATTCTGTCAGTTAAACACGTAGTCTATGGTGGTAATTAGTTTTATAGCATTCTTTTATGTAAGTTGACGGTTAAAAATGATAGTTAACTACCATCAACAGTGCCCTCGGCTTGGCCCGAGGCGGCTCGTAGAGGTCTGGCCACGCGCTCCGGTGGCGCTGCTCATGGCGGCCCCGTTGGTAGAGCGAACCGGTGGCAGGTGGAACCAGTAGAGGGGCGCGTCGGAGACGGCTCGAGGAGAGGAAGGTGGTGCTGCGCTTGGCTGAGAACGAGGAGGCATGGATGAAGAGGAACGGTGGAGCGGGAGCTCTGCTTTGGCTATTTGGCATTCTCGATGGAAAGACCGAGAGCAAGCGAATGAGAGAGTGAAAGAGAGGTGGGAGGGTGCTCGGGCTGTCAAGGCGAGCGAGCACGGCGCCATGGAATGCATGCGAACGAGCGTGAGGCCACGCGACAGCGGCTTCCTACGTTCAGTCGACCATACACAGCAGTGCCGATTCAAAATAATCGAGGAGCTGACCAATATCACCGCAAAAATACACTGAAACCCGTATTTTCTTCCTTCCTTATCTTCTGATCCAGCTGACCTGTGATCACGGCAAAAAGAGGCAAATTTGTATATCTTTGCGAGGTGAACAACATTGCTTTAAAGACCCAGAGCTAACTACGCCTAGATCGAGAGATATTGAGTTCCAGAGGAGGGTACCCCGAAACTGAATCCTGCAGTTTAGTTGCAAGCTGACTGAAAGTGCATTCTTCTCCCCTTCTAACTCTTAATCCGCTTGGTGTTAGCAAAACCTTCACTAATAAAAGTTGTAGAGCTACATGTAGCCTCCAAATTTACTTATACATGTTTGGTCTGGATCACCATGGTTTTCATGCTACAAGGCTCCAAAGTTACGTACTCTGAAATTGTATCAAAAGTTTCAGTTTGAAGCGGACTGAAACTGCTATCTTTTCCCACCTCTAATTCCCAAACAGATCAATAAAATGCTAAACCAAATCACAGTGTTGTAGAGCTCTATGAGAATGACAACTTTGCTCAAGAAAGTCTGGCCAAATTCGGCATGGTTTGCAAACTAAAATTCACCAAAGATGGCTTCATGAAAACTGAAAACCAAAACTGTAGTTCCAACACTTAGCCGATTTTTGGAGCTTCAAAACAGCACTGAGTTCAATCTTTGAGCCTCGGTTTGAGTAGGTTAGAGACCAAACTAGCTCTTGACCATTCAATAAAGTTTGTTCTACACAAGATTAACTACAACTTTTCTTTAAGGTCAAACCTCATAACTGGTACAAAAGTCAAACTTTCACTTTGGTCAAAGTATCAACTCGATAAATCCTAAACTAGGGTTTTAGGCCAATCGGAGCATTTTCTTGACATTTGCTCAACATGAACCCTTCATGACTTTTATTGTAGAGTTCATCTAGAGTCATTTGGGCAAAGTTGCAAGGTTTGGTTGATGATTTATAATTCTATTCACTTAATGGTGCAATTCCAACATTTAGTAAAGTCATTGAAACAAAGACATGACTTATCATTTCATGTGACTTTTTGATTCCAAACTTCATGAAACTTTTTCAGGGGTCACTATAGATAGAAAGTGATGTGAGACACATGAAAGAAATGACATCAACACTCACTTGCATTACCAAGCATGAGCATCAAACATACATACATTGAAACACAAAATGACAAGGTATGTTGCATATGTTTCAGAGAGATGTTTCAAGCACATTCCATATATACATGTTTCACATGTTGCACTAGCATGTTTCATATGTTTTACTAGTGTATTACATATGTTCCATGCTCATATATGAACAATGATGCTTAGGCTCATGCAATGCAAGTGCCAAAACAGGCAAGATAACAACAGGGGTGTTACAGCCCTCTCCCTTAAAAGAATCTTGTCCTGAGATTCTAGGCGAAAGACTTTCAAAGGAAGAGAAGCATGTTATCCATTTTTCAACATCTACGATAGCACTAGGCTATTTAGCTTTAAGCATCAGAGAGGCTAGTTTGGTCAAGACACTTTTTGATACTTGTTCTTCGTAGGGGATCTTGTCTGAAGAATTTCCTTTCTTGACTTCCATGAAGTATTGTTACTTTGGGGAGGAATCGAAAATAGCACCATACTTCGCTCTTGGCGTACAAAGATCATTTGATTCATGAACTAACCACGCACAAGTATCTCTTTCTCTAGTGAATATGGTAGAGGCAATATGAACTTTACACTTGACCAAAATCTTCAAAAGCATACTCATTGAATGACTCTATGTTCACGAAGTTTTGAAAAGCAGTCTTCTACCAAAGTGGCTTGAGCACAACCTTCCAAAAGGGTGAGATTATAGACGACAAACATCCTCTGAGGCTATAGGATACTGACTAACCATTAGAAAAGGCCTATGCTGGTCGTAAATGTTCAATCATTCAGATATCAACTAATGGAAAGCTACTTACTACTCCATGTGGGCAGTTCTCTTTCTCTGATGACAACACTGTATTATCTGAGTCTATTGAGGGGTTAGTGAATGTGATAGCTAACTCTGTTGGCTCCGTATTTCTGCCAAATGTTACCTAAGAAGATCCTCTTATCCAAAGGAAACAATTATCTAGGTTGAATCAGATGCAACCTCTTGGGTAAAAACACTTATAAGGTACCAAAGATCAGTGAGTATTAGCAATTATTATGATAGAAGGATGATAGCGAGGTCTGGAAGATAGAAAAAATTGCAAGCATTTACCAACTTCGATAAATAGTTCACTGCCAAGCAAGTGGAGTACAATTTCCTTCATGATGCAGTTGCACAGTAAGTTGAGTTGACTTGCAGCATAGCAAAACTAGCTTTGTCAGGCTAACTTTTCACCTTGAGTCTTCCTCTTTAGGATCAAACAACAGCTCTAAGATGGGAAATCTGTTGTTTGACACTTTTCAATTTGCTTTCGATTCGTGATGCTATAAATTGATTTGTAGAACACCAAGGCTGCTCATACATTGTTGACACGAGAAAGCAAAAGCAAATGAAAGAGTGTAAACTAGTATCTTTGAGACCTCAAAAGGGCCATCCAACAGCAGATCTCGACCATGTTCCACAGTGGGACATCTACCACTATCATAACCTTCTCATGCGAGGAATGAGCACAGTCACCGAAAAAATGGCAGATCCTATACCCTTTGGTTTTCTGCTCATATCTCACAAACTACTACTCCATTTTGCATGAGTTTTTGTAGGTATATAGATCCATAAGTCCTCTAACTACTGACCAAATTTTAGCTCAAACGGACACCATTTGGCTATCCATACAATTCATTTGCCAAAACCGCTTTGTTCTAAATTTGCAGCAAACCGATCTGATCGAACATCTCTTGAATCTGATGTTTTACTCACCAAATTCTCAAACCAAATTAAGACATTGCAGTGTCCTAAGTAAGAAATGAGATTATCAAGTTTAGGTTCAAACCAACCTCGTTTGTGTCATTAATCGGCGGCTTGAAGATAACCGGTTTGGTGCTACAAAATCTGGACAGATTTCTTGTTCTTCTTTTCCTTTGCTTCACACATTGAGGTGTGTGTTTGCACTCTCTAACTCTTTGTACTGCAGCAGCAGCTTTCTCCTTGTGGATGGAAGCTAAGGCTTACCTCATAAGTTTCTTGGTAACTAACCTCAACTATTCATTTACATACCAACCCAACGATGCACAAGCTTCGAGCTTGCGGCTGCTTTTGCAAGACAAAATGCAAACTACTCCATGAAGGACATTCCTACAAAGGTAATGAACCATTTTCGAATATTTCTCAACACTTCGTCCAATAGTGTTCTGAACAAAACCATTGGTGGCACCTAGGGGCACAGGGATGCTGATCGAAACTAGGGCATGCTTTCTCTAATTCTTCACTTTAGCTGATAGAACACCTTGCACTATCTGTGTGATTGTCCAAGATGGAATTGACTTGGTCATAATGGCTCTGGAAGATAGAGTATCACTCAAGTTGTTGGCTAGTTGATTAATTTCTTGTTGGTTATTGCTCTATAAGACATAGCCTTCGTAGCTACCAAGGAGTCGTTACCTAGCTGGAGATTAACCTTCCTATTGGTAACTAATCAGTTGTCTCTCAACACTAAAAAGCTCCAAATCTTCACTCTTGACCACAACAATAGTGGCTGATGTAGACAGATGGCAGACATTGAATTCTATAGATAAGGAGTCACACCAGAGATGGTTGATCTCGACGGTATGGTCATTATGCATACAAGATTGAGACTTGGATAGCTTCATCATATACACCATGTGACGATCGATTCTTATCCAACAGATGACTTGTCCAACTAAAGTGTTGTGCGTCCTTTTTTATCCAACAAGGATGAGATACGTTGCTCACTAGATGGTGGTCGTCAATACGGGGACAACTAAGTAGAGTCACTTGTCTACCATCTCTTGTAGTCTGTTAATGTTTATGTTAGTGACCTGTTCTTCAAAGGTTATCCTTTATGTATCTTCAGATGAAAGCTAAGTAACTTTTGGTCTGAGATATGGTTCTTATGATACGATAGGGAGAGATAAACAAGAAAAAGCTCACATGAGAATAACACGTCGGTGTTGTTCTACAATGGACGTGACTAGAAACCACGATACCAGCGTGTGCCGAGCAGCACAACCTTGTGGCCACAGTCCACAGGATGCCCTCGGTTTTGTCGCGGCACCGTAGAGTACCAATCATGACACTGATATGAACCCTATTCAGACTCCTGACAAAGGAAATATGGTGCTTTTGTTTTCAAGATAAAACAGGACTCCGAATCGAATTCTATCTTGATCTTGTTGGATTTCCTTTTTGTAGATGGAAATATGGACGTGGATGAAACCTCCAAGGACGTGGCTAGGATAATGGTGGTAAACAAAACAAAGGAATTTGAAAATCCACTCGGATTCCTAGAGAGAAACAAATAAACTCAAATCTGCGATGGTGACAGAAACGTGACTAGAACTCGAAACTCTAAACGACTAGACGCTAAGACCAGCAACTTGCACGACGATGCAACCGTTAATTCAATAAGCCCTAACTAAGCAGTAATAGTATTAAGCTCAAAGGGGTTTTGGGATTATGAAGAACTAATCTACTAATTTTGTTTTGGCTTTTTCTGGACCATAGGAGATTAAAAACAGCAAAGAACTAGAAGTCTCTCACCGATCAACCTTGCTCTGATTACCAACTGATATGAACCCGCTAGGGTTTATGGACGATCTTTCGATGAGAGGCGTGAGATCACTCGATTTGGTGGATGGAGATGACGTTCACGGCCCGACTACAGCCTTCCAAGACCGCGCCTTAGCAACCGATACACCACCTCCAAAGGCTGTCACGATCTTGTGGAGCGCGACAACCAGCCACTAGGGCTCCCGTCCTACAAGCAATCGAAGAACTAGCAAGAACAAGGAAACAAGCACTGAATTTGCAAGATGAAATTGAAAGCCTCAAACTGAATCTTATTATGAGTGGAGTTCTGAAGACAAGGAGACGGGTGGCTGGATCAGCACACGCGCCTACAAGCAAGTAGCAAAGGCTAAACTTGATCTAAACAAAATCCAAGTGTTCCTGGTGGCGGCTAAGGGGTATATGATGTGTGGAGGACGACCATAAGAGAGTTTGGGTCGTGCTCCAACCCTAGGACGCGTCCCTACTGGACTCTAAAAGATACAAGCCCATTGGGCTAACTTAAGGTGGCGCAGCACCCTGGACAGAATAGACCTCTCGGTGATTTTTGGACTGTTGATGCCGTTTCTGAGCAGGTATGAGTATGAGGTCAGATCCGTATGAAAGTAGACTTTATTTGCTTTCCAACAAGTCCAGAATCACCCCAATCCGACTCCGTATGTAACCGTGGCGACCGTCACAAGTTGGAGGTGTGCTGCAGTCCGAATCCAGCCTACGCGAGTCCTTTTCCCTTTCGGTCTTCTCCTTGATTCCTAATCAAAACAAGAGTGCACGTGTCTCCAAGATCTAAACAGGATGGACAAGAGCTCAAGAAGGAACTCACTTGATGATTAAGTGTTCGAGCACGAGCACGGGTAATAGGACCAGCAGGTGTCGGCGTGGACGGCGTGGATGTATGATCGGTGTTGATGTCCTCATCAGACACCATTACTAGACACATCACCAATGAGAAATCCCACACGACACAAATTTGGGAATATAGAATAAGCACAATACAATGGAGGGATAGCAAACAAAGGTAGTCACAAGGTTTAGAATAAATCAAGGAGGCGATCCAGAGATCAAAACATAGCACAAGAGAACATAGCTCAATTGCCGGAGACAATGGAGCATGCGATCTTTGCTTAAATCCACGCACACCTTGTGTCCACCAAGGTGATTACCAGATGAAAGACTAACAGGAGATTCGATCATGTTGAGCAACAACATGAGATCAAGACTGATAAACATCCCAAGACTTGGGAAGGTTGGAGATGAAATAAGTAGACTCCAAGGACAAAATCGATGTACCAACCGAAGATTGAGTTGATAAGGTACTACACGATTTGCAAGCACAAGATTCTGAGATCTAGTAGCGAGATATAGCGTTGTACCAAAACATCTGTAGGAGAGGTAGCTAGGAGGTCCAACATAAAATTGGTTATGGGCCTTACAACTTGGCAGCGAACAACTATGGCCAAAAGGAGGCGTTTGCAGAAATTTATCTTGGTTGGTAGATCAAACAAAGGTATTCACATGCGGGTGTAGGATAGCCATGGCATACGCGAATATTTAAGGGTCCAGGCTCGGGCTTACATATCAAGCAAAGGCATGGTGCACAAACATTCAAAGCAAGCAACCATGGCTACAAGCTCAGGCTCCTAAGGGAAAGAACCTAATTGGAGATGACCATTATGCGATTATGTAACTTAAGCATTGTTCTAGGGTAAAGCTATTTGACACTCATATGCTCACCGAGGACAAACGAGGTGACAACTATGGCACTAATTAGATAACAAGCAAACATACAAAGTCACAGTCAAGCATTTGAGAGATTCAATCAAATTAGCTTAAGCAACTTTTACTAAGCACTAGGCTTACTCAGAACAAGCATATATCTAAAGCAAGAACTAACTACAAGTTTAGTACAAAACAAACGCTAGCCAAGGTAGCCAACTTAGCATGTGCACAGAATCTGGACAGCAGCATAGTAGTTACTTATTTCAACCATAACTGAGGTTGTAGGCATCCCACAAAGGTGATCCTAGACTTTATAGAAAGCTTAGGAAGTTTTCCACACTTTTGTTATTCATACCAAAAGCTAATTCACAGATTAACATGACCAAACATGCTAATGTTCCAGATCTGTGCAAACATGGATAGAAAACTGACATGAACTTCATAATTACTTAACTGGAGTTCTAGGAACCCAACAAGGCTGATCCTTAACTTTATGTAAAGATTATTAAGTTGTCTACAACTTTCTTATTATCATATTAAGATGATTCTACAGCTAACAAGGTCAAACAAGACAAAGAAGACATCTCTGCCCAGATTTGGATAGATTCTGTTATTCCATTTTGCAAGCTCATAACTGGAGGTTTAGACCACCAAAATTAGTGCTATAGGACATTTTAGAAAGCCTAGAAAAAGTAATACACTTCTTCTATTATCTCCAAGACATGGTTACCACCAAGCAATTGTGTAAAATTTTCCTTGGTGACTTAGTTGTACTGTAAGTTGAGTTGACTTGCAGCATAACAACTTTGTCAGGCCAACTTTCACCTTGAGGCTTCCTTTTTAGGATCAAACAGCAGCTCTAAGATGGGAAATCTGTTGTTTGACACTTTTCAAATTGCTTTTGATTCACGATGGTATAAATTGATTTGCAGAAACCAAGGCTGCTCGTACATTGGGGATACGAGAAAGCAAAAGCAAATGAAAGAGTGTAAACTAGTATCTGTGAGACCTCAAAAGGGCCATCCAACAGCAGATCTCGACTATTAATTTACATACCAATCCGAGGATGCACACGCTTTAAACTTGCAGGTTACTTTTGCAGGGCAAAACGCATACTCTGTCTGGAGAACATTCCTACAAGGATAAGGAACCACTTCTGAATATTCCTCGACACTTCGTCCAATAAAGTTATGAACAAACCATTTGTGGCACCTATGGGCACAAGGATGCGGATCAGAACTAGGGCATACTTTCTCTAATTCTTTACTTTAGCTGATAGAACACCTTGCAATATCTGTGTGATTGTCCAGGATGGAATTGACTTGATCTCCATGGCTCTAAAAGATAGAGTATCACTCAAGTTGTGGCTAGTTGATTAACTTTTAGTTGGTTATTGCTCTGTAAGACATAGCCTTCGTAGCTACCAAGGGGTCGTTACCTAGTCGGAGGTTAACGTTCCTATTGGTAACTAATTAGTTGTCTCTCTACACTAAAAAGTTCCAAATCTTCATTCTTGATCACAATAATTGTGGTTGATACAAAGCAGGTGGTTGCCATCGAAGTCAGCAGATAAGGAGTCACATCAGAGATGGTGGATTTCGATGATATGGCCATTATGCATACAAAGGTTAAAATTTGCATAATGTGACAATCGTTTCTTATCCAACAGATGACTTGTCCAACATTAAATGTTGGGTGTCCTTTTTATCCAATAGAGATGAGATACGTCGCTCACTAGATGTCGTTCGTCAATACTAGGACAACTAAGTAGAGTCACTTGTATACCACCTATTGCGGTCTGTTAATGTTTATGTTGGTGACCTGTTCTTCAAAGTTATTCTCTTAGCAACTTCAGAAGGACACTCCACTACTTTCGGTCTAAGATATGGATCTTACGATACAATATAGAGAGATAACCAAGAAAAGGAACATGAGAAAATAACACATCGTCTGTCGTTTGATAATGGATCATGACTAGAAACCGTGATACCAGCGCGTGCCAAGCAGCCAGCCATGTGTCTGCAGCCACAGGAGGCCCTTGGTTTCGTCGCGGCACCATCAACGGCTACTCATAACACCATTACTAAACGCATAACGAAAGTGAAATTTCAAGTGGCACCAATGGGCTGTAAGAACAAGCGCCATACAAGGAGGGATAGCAAGCAAAGGTAGTCACAAGGTTTAGAATCAACAGGGAAGCATTCGCCGATCAAAACACCTCACAAGAGAACATAGCTCCATTGTCGAAGGCGACTAAGCAGACGATTTTTTCTTAGTTCCACGTATGGCTAGCATTCACCGAGGGGAGTAGCAGATAAAAATTAATAGGAGATTCGATCATGTTGAGCAACAACATGAGATCAAGACTGGTAAACATCTCGAGGCTTGGGAAGGTTGGGGATGGATTAATTAAACTTCACGAACAAACCGATATGTTAATCAGAGATTGAGTTGACAAGGTGGATACGCAAATTTACAAGCAAACGATTTTGAGATCAGACAATGAAAGATTATCATTGCACCAGATCACTTGTAGGAGAGGCAATAGGTAGGTCTAACATGGATTCAGTTAAGGGTCTTACAACTTGGCATCGAACAACTATGGCCAAAAGGAAGAGCTGGAGATAATCTATCTTGGTTGGTAGATCAAGCAAAGGTATTCACGTGCCGGTGCAGGACAACCATGGTATACGTGAACATTTAAGGGTCCAGGCTCAGGCTTAGATATCAAGCAAAGGCATTGTGCACAAACATTCAAAGCAAGCAACCACGGCTACAAGCTTAGGCTCATAAGGAGGAGAACCTAATTGGAGACGACACCAAGAGATCATTTCGCGTAACTCAAGTATTGCTCTAAGATAACGCTATTCGACACTCGTATGCTCACCGAGGACAAACGAGGTGCCAACTAGGGTACTACCTAGATAACAAGCATACATACAACATCACAGTCAAGCAGACATTTGAGAAAATTCAAACAAATGGGCTTAAGCAACCAATACAAAGCACAAGGCTCACCCAAAATAAGTATTTATCTCAAGTAGGAACTAACTACAAGTTTAGCTCAACACAAACGCTAGCTAAGGTGACTAACTTAGCATGTGCACAGAATCTGGACAGCAACGCAGTAGTTACTTGTTTCAACCATAACTGAGGTTTTAGACATCCCACAAAGGTGATCCTAGACTTTCTAGAAAGCTTAGGAAGATGACTACACTTCAGTTATTCATACCAAAAGCAAATTCATAGATTAACATGACCAAAATGCTAATGTTTCAGATCTGTACCAATATGGACAGAAAACTGACAAGAACTTCAAAAATGCATAACTGGAGTTCTAGAGACACAACAAGGCTGAGCCTTAACTTTATGTAAAGATTATTAAGTTTTCTATAACTTTCTTATTATCATATTAAGATGATTCTATATCTACAAGGCCAAACAAGACAAAGAAGACATCTCTGCCCAGATTTAGACAGATTCTGTCATTCCACTTTACAAGCTCATAAGTAGACATTTAGACCACCCCAATTAGTGCTATAGGACATTTTGTAAAGCTTAGAAAAAGTACTACACATCTTCTATTATCTCCAAGACATGGTTCCATATACACATAGGTCAAACAAACCAAACATTCAGATCTATTCAGAGCATAAGCAAAACCTGACAGTAAATTTCTAAAATTCAAAATTCTCAAATGTTAGGACCTAGGATCATGAATTTTTAGGACAAGCTAGAAAAGTAAGTTAGCTACAACTTTGGTATTCTCCATAACTACAGAAAACACCATTATGACCACAAAAACATCACTACAACAGAAACCGTTCTAGCAGCCAACGTTCGACAAGCAAAACAAAGCTTGCCTTTGTTCTACTTAACCAGAGGGCACACAAACATATCATCCTAGTAGCTCTAAACATTGTTACCTTAGACCAACACCAATTTAATTCATTTATGAGAATCCATAATTACTTAAGTGAGGTCTAAAGCATTTTCAAAAACTTGTAGGAACAACATATCCACCACTTGGCTAAACTAGAGGATATCTCTAAGTTCAAGCATGTAGCCACACTTATTTCTAGTAAGGCTAAGCACATTTTTTTCTCCAGCATTTTCTATTCAAGCAACATGGAACAAAGCATTCTTGGATGACTCCACACAAGGGAGATAGTATACCACATCACTCACAAGTTACTCATCATTTGAACAAGGGTGAGAGGAGCATAGCTATGCATAAAGCAACAATCGTGAAGATGCATGCTTCGGCCTATTCGTCCTCACAAGATTGCCAACCTAAGGTGGCGATCACGTTCTATGTCGGTGGCACAACACGCACTCTCTCGATATATAGCTAGTCGTCAGCTACATTCGACTTACGCATTCGTGGTTAGCGTACCTGCAGAAAAGTTTCATTGCAGCCCAACATTTCCCAATATAGCACACAATGAAAATAGAGAAGTAAAATTCTAAGTACTCCCATGTACATATACCCCCGTATATATACATGTTGCACCAAAACTACCCGAATCATTCGATTACCCACAATTAAGTACCTTCATATATACATGTGTGTAACATGTAAATAATCCAGTAACCGAAACTAGCTCTCCCCTAGACCGCAGTTTGTATGGTCATGCTCTCACAACTCACACTTACCTGAGCGTAGGTGCGATGTTGCATAAAAGTAAACTAGCGACATATATGACTATCTCATATATGAAGGCTACCACCAATCTAACACACCGGGTAGCATAGTGTGGGAGAGTCATCACACATACATACCTTGGCCTGGGCGTAGATGCATAAATGAAAAAAACCCCCAAGTTAGTACTTATATAAGCCACCTAATAATCCTTATATGGGCATACGGAAATTGACCACTGGCATACTAGGTTTAGAATTCAGATTTCACAAACCTATATATAGCTATAAGTTGATAAAACTGATTTTATAAAACAAAACCTTTGTTTTAAATACACATACGACAAGTTTAATGTTGAATCTTGCTCCGATACCAGCTATCACAGAACCGTCCAAATTATAAGAGCACAAGTACAAAAACAATCACCGAAGTGATCAAATTCTCGCACTTGAGCCCATATAACTCCGGTAGTCCAATGAAATCGCGAGGGATTTCAAACCAACCAACATACAAGCCAAGATCGTAGTGATTTAACATAACAAGTCACATGTTACAACCATTTCACAAGTAATTCAATATACATCGAAGCTCAAAGTAGTTATTACAACTTAAGTTCAAAGGTAGCAGAAGCAAAGTAATTTGAAACTAACAACACCCTTATTTCAAATACATGCCAGTACCAAGGTCGACTTCCAACAAAAGCATTAGAGAGAAGATAACTCAGAAGGATCATGTCCGTGATCACACTCCGCCTCTACGGGAGGAGCCAACCAACTCTTGCAGTCGCCATGATACATCACAACCTGCAACAAGTGGGGATAAAACCCTGAGTACAAGAAGGTTACTCAGCTAGACTTACTCGTCAGAAACCAGAAAGAAAGTGACACCAAAGATCATGCAAGGCTGATATGAAGTGGGCTAGCTTGACAACATTTTGCATAAAAGCTTGATATAGATAAGTAATCATTAATGCTTAAGCATCAAGTTAATTATCATTAACCTGTCATCTATATTAGAACCTGTACTAGAGCACTCACTTTATTAGGAGCAAACAATATTAACCATAGCAGGTATAAATTGAGGCAACCTTTCCATCGTTATCCAATTAACCATCCGTTCAATTTAATGGAATCTACGTTGCCGCTGCTCAAGTCAAGTGCTCACTAACCGGGAGCGACGACGATTCGAATCGAATTCCTATCCAGCTGGAGGGGTATTTCTAACACTCACCGAGTCACGCCTGGCGAGGGCTGCTCAGGTCACCTTTGGTACAGTTCAGGAGCCGCGGGTCCGACTAATGTCACATCCCCAAGGGCGACACTCTGCCAGGTATTAGGGACTCTAACCCCCCTTGGTCTCACGCCAATGTCCCCAAGCACATCCTTACTCTCCTCCAAGATGCAACCTACCATTCGATTCCTGGCCTGAACTGTATTACTTGGCTTCGCGGTCGGAACGACTTATCCGGCCAACTAAGTGTTAGACTGCGTTCAACATGACTCAAGGACGTACAGCGAATCGGTCCTTAAATGACTCAGACGGGGATAGATCCACACCCAAGACCTCCATGCCTTGGTGCTTCACTATCGTCATCCCGCCCAGTCTCATTTCATTTTATTAACACATGGTTCCATTCCACGATAGCAAATATAGCCAACCATGCCATATATGAATATCCCTATATCTCGCAGGTGACAGGAAATCACCTGACTTCTACCGCTTAAAGCAGGGCTAAGCATCTATTTGATCCTAGTCTATGTAGGATTCAAGGATTCATATAACTAGACAAGGAATGATATAATGCAGCAAGGGTTTCCAACCAACTCCTACCACTTAATGCAACAATACTTATAACATATATAGAATTAATTGCTTTGAAGGTAGGAGGCTTATAATGCTCCGGGGCTTGCCTGGGATCCGACTCAAGTTAGAGTATGTCAGATGAATTCACTTGGCGAGCATCCTCCAATCTATCACTTGTCCGGTCCTTCTACCTTCGGGATGGATCCACATCAGGTCCTTCACGTGCTTCAGCTAGCGTACCTAAATGAGATGCAAGATGCAAGTGCATGAATACATGGAAGTACAATGGACAATGCATCACATACAGTAAGCAAGACAAACACCATATTACACTCCACCTGCATAGACACTTCATGTTGCTTAAATAAACATCACCCAACCTAATATAAAAGATGATGACCATATTAGGCATGGCACACAAGGTTTCACAAGATCTCAGGTGTATTAACTTAACTGCCCTCAAAGGCATAAGTCACACTTAACAATATACAAGCAAACAACTATAATTGGAATTTATCAATTTCTGGACAAGCAAACAGTAGCTTCATAATTCAATCATATCTGGAGTTTTATAAATCCAAATGACTTGCAAGAAGACATTATGGAAAGCTTATGAAATTGTATACAATTCATTTATCATCATCACAGCATGATTCCAAAGTTTAATATGTCGAATTTACACAAACACAGAAACTGGTCTAACAAGACAGAGAGCAAGCAATTCTGTAACCCAACTTTCAACAGCTATAACTCCTAAACCACATGGCCAAATGCCACCAAATTTTAACAGCAGCTAGATACATAAATTATCTACAGCTTTTGTATAAATAAGTTTTACAACAAAGCACATTATCATGAAGAACTTTGCTAAGTTTCCAGATCTGTCCAGAAACCTCATTTGCAAGAAATAATTATTAACTTATGTTGCAAACATATAATTGGACAAAACCAACTTTACCAACATGTCACACATGACTAATGAACACCAGAAAACATAGTGTCCATTGCTAAATAAATTATTTTAATACATTTTCTTAATTTATTTAGATAATTAGGTGGAATTATGAACACCTACCAAAAGTGCACAATAAATTCTACCAAACTTACAGTGGCCTACATATGCTTCTAATAGTTTACTGTACAAATTTCAAACCATTTGGACATATATATCAACCTATATGAAAAAGACAAATGGCTATTGCAAGAATTCATGTGAGAGCAAGATGAATCAATAACTCACTCATAATACAACTAAAATTCATGAAATTTTTACCACACATCAAACATCACATGAGTAGCATGCCACAAAAATTTCACTTCATTTGGAGCCATACAACTGCAGTTATGAAAAAGACAAATGCGACTAGCATTGAAAACCTTATCTGAAAAATCTATCTTTACAGCAAAAACATTAAACTAAAACATGCCATATTATAGATCCACTGAATAGATAATTTCACAAGGATTCCAAAAAGTCCTCATTTGCTATTTTACGAATTTCCTATGATTTACTATGAATTTCCAAAAATCAGCAAAAACAACCACAACCAGGTCCTTTAGGTACTATTCATATGAGTCTATGACATTGCAGTTAGGCCCCTGCCTTGAGTCAAATTCTTGTATGCAGTCCTTGACGCGAATTTAGAACAGAGAGGTCGCCGGAGCTCACGGAAGCCGGCCGTAGGAGACTCGTCGACCGCGGCTGAGGGGCGGGGGAGCACCAGGGGGTCTCCGCGCACCTGCTGGTTCCCTTGGCTAGGCCGGAGGTGGCGTGAGGCCTGCTGCCCACAAGCAGCAGCGGCAGGAGGAGGCGGCGACCTACAGCTGCGGTGCTGCGGGGCGTGGCGGCCGGCGAAGGTGGACCGCACGGCATCGGGCGACCACGGAGCACCTGCAGCTAGGCTCCACCAGGGCCAGGGAAGGGTGCAGCGGCTCGGCCACGGCGCGGGCTGCCCGTGGCGGCGGCGGCCATGGTGGCAGCGGCCTCCGGCGATGATTAGGGCCGGGAAAAAGGTTGTCGGGGTGCACCACGCGACGGTGATGGTGCTGGTTTTCATGGTTTAGGATGGGGAGGCATGGAGCGGAGGAACGACAGTGGCGGACGAGCTCAGCATGGCGGCCATGACGGGGTGCTCTGGCGCATGGCGCGGCGCAGAGAGCGAGAGAGATGTGAGCGGGGGAGAAGGGGCAGGGTGCTCGGGTTTTCTACATCATCTTGACGACGCGTGGGTGCGAGGTGGTGAGTGGAGTCAGCGCGAAGGAGCCACGCGGCGTGCGGGAGCAGAGCCGGTCGGCCATTGCTGCTGCTTCTGAAATTTCAAATTTTCAATACCACCTCAAACGTACAACTGAAACTCCATTTTTCATCGATCACAACTCCCAAATTAGCTCGAATTGGCTCATGGTATAATTGACAAAATTGTAGAGCTACAAGTGTGCTCTAACTTTGGTTAAAGAATCAAAGTCTAATTCGGCACAGTTAGAGAGATACAAAGCTCCAAAGAAGGGTACCTCAAAACTGAATTCTGCAGCTTAGTTTCAATCGACTGAAACTTCCGTCTTCTCCACCTTATAACTCATAAACCATTTGATGATTTGATCAACCGATTTCACCAATACGTAGAGCTATAAGAGCACTCCAACTTTGACTAAAGGATTTTGGCCAGACTCCAAATGGTTTGCAAACTACAATTCTCTAAAGATAGGTACATGGAAACGGATTCCAGAAATTCAGTCATCCCAGACTTAGCCAAATTTTTCGTCCCTGAAAACAGCACAAGATTCGATTTTACGAACCCTATTTGACCAAGCTAGGCACAAAATCATCTCTTGATCATTAAACAAAGTTTGTAGTACTCAAACCAAACTACAATTATTATTTAAGGATCAAGGTTTGAGTCAGCTTGTGTTGCAAGATATAAGGCTCCAACTAAGGCACTTAGCACTAAAACAGCATAAGGACTTAGCTAAATTTTGCAAGTGCCAATCAGCCCCTATTCCTGGCTTGTGGGCCACCTTTGAGATTGTTCTGGTCAATTTCATGAGATGGTCATTAAACAACTTTTGTTCCATAACAAATTTTCTACAACTTTGTTTAAGGGTGCAGCTACAGGAAAGCACTTTTAGCTACCCTTTTAAAACAATCAAGCAACTATGCTCCCTAGGTCAAACAAGGTCAAATCAAGGTCGACTATCACTTAGAGACTTAATTAGTCAACATGGTCAACATGAACATTGCTCCATTAAGTGTCCTAAGCCTAGTTAAGGTATTGTAGAGGCTAAACATACACACCATACATAGGTTGCACAAGAATATAGGCCTCACATGCATTGAAACAAAGGAATTAAGTGAAATGCTATAGTTGTTTCATCCCCATGTTTCAATTGTTTCATGTGTTTGTTTCAAAGTACGTGCTACACATGTTTCACTAGGTTGTTCCACATGTGTCCTAGATGTGTTGCACATGTTGCATTTGTATATTGCATAAACACTAGTTCACATGGAATGTAAGGCATGTTTCCTTGTTTCAGAAGCATGTTTCAATTATAATCCAAACAAGCATATAACTTATCATTTCATGTGACTTTTTGATTCCAAACTCCATGAAACTTTTCTAGGGGTCACTATAGATAGAGAGTGATGTGAGACACATGAAAGAAGTGACATCAACACTCACTTGTATCACCAAGCATGAGCATCAAACATACATACATTGGAACACAATGACAAGGTAGGTTGCGTATGTTTCAAGGAGATGTTGCAAGCCCATTCCATATATCCATGTTTCACATGTTGCACTAGTGCATCACATATGTTTCACAAGTGTGTTCCATATGTTCCATGCTCATATATGAACAAATGATGCTTAGGCTCATGCAATGCAAGTGCCAAATGCAAGCCTAACACCTGGGGTACACTAGTCTTGACACAAGATAGTGCTTGGTTTGTGCTGAACGTACCATAGGCTTAGAAATCGTTTTGGATGCCACCAATAGAACTCCTAGGTACGTGGGTCATGTGGAATTTCGTTTCGGTCCGTTTGGAGACAATGTTAGTGTCAGTGCAAGGTAGGTGCATGGTTTGCGCCAAATGTACCATAGGCTCAGAAATCATTTTGGATGGACCCAATGTTACTCCAAGGTGACGAGGCTCAACCGGATGCTCGTTTCCATCCATTTGGAGATAGTGCTAATCTTGATGCAAGATTGTTGCACAGTTTGTGCCAAACGTCCCATAGGCTCAGAATCATTTTGAACGCCCGCGATGGTACTCCTAGGTGACGAGGTTCAGGTGAAAGCTCGATTCAGTCCGTTTGGAGAAAGTGCTAATCTTGACACAAGATAGGTGCACGCTTGCGGCGAACGTACCACAGGCTTAGAAATCATTTCGGATGCACCCGATGGAACACGTAGGTAACGTGGGTCTTGTGGAACCTTGTTTTGGTCCATTTGGAGACAGTGTTTGTGTCAGTGCAAGATAGTTGCATAGTTTGCGCCAAACATACCATAGGTTCAGAAATCGTTTTGGACGCACCCAGTGATACTTCTAGGTGACGAAGCTCAAGTCGAAGCTTGATTCAGTCCGTTTGGAGATAGTGCTAATCTTGACGCAAGATAGGTGCATGCTTTGTGCCAAATGTACCATAGGCTCAGAAATCATTATGGACGCACCCGATATAACTTCTAGGCGACTTGGGTCATGTGGAATCCCATTTCGGGCCGTTTGGAGACAGTGTTAGTTTCGGTGCAAGATTGGTGCACAGTTTGTGCCAAACGTACCATAGGCTCAGAAATCATTTTGGACGCATGCAATGATACTCCTAGGTGACGAGGCTGAAGGGGATTGTCATTTCATTCCGTTTGGAGATAGTGCTAATCGTGACGAAAGATAGTTGCACGGTTTTGCGCCCCAACGTACTATAGGCTCAGAAATCATTTTGGACGCGACCAATGGAACTCCTAGGAGACGTGGGTCATGTGAAATTTTATTTTGGTCCGTTTGGAGACAGTGTTAGTGTCAGTGCAAGATAGGTGCACGGTTTGCGACAAACATACCATAGGCTCAGAAATCATTTTGGATAGACCCAATGGTACCCCTTGGTGACGAGGCTCAAGTGGATAGTCGTTTCATTCTATTTGGAGATAGTGCTAATCTTGACGCAAGATAGATGTATGGTTTGCGCTAAACGTACCATAGACTCAGAATCATTTTGGACGCCCATGATGGTACTCCTAGGTGTTGAGGCTTAAGTCGAAGCTCGATTCAGTCCGTTTGAAGAAAGTGCTAATCTTGATGCAAGATAGGTGCTCGCTTTGTGGCAAATGTGCCATAGGCTCATAAATCATTTTGGATGCACCTGATGTAACTCCTAGGCGACTTGAGTCATGTGGAATCTCGTTTCGGTCTGTTTAGAGACAGTGCTAGTGTCGGTGCAAGATAGGTGCACGGTTTGTGCCAAACGTCCCATAGGCTCAGAAATCATTTTAGATGCACCTAATGATACTCCATGGTGATGAGGCCCAAGTGGATGCTCGGTTTAGTACGTTTGGAGATACTGCTAACCTTGATGCAAGAAAGGTGCATGATTTGCGCCGAAGATACTATAGGTTCAGAAATCGTTTTGGATGCACACAATTGAACTCCTAGGTGACGTGGGTCATGTGGAATTTTGTTTCGGTCCATTTGGAGACAATGTTAGTGTCGGTACAAGATAGGTGCATGGTTTACGCCAAACGTACCATAGGCTCAGAAATCATTTTGGACGGACCCAATGGTGCTCCTAGGTGACGAGGCTCAAGTGGATGCTCGTTTCATTCAGTTTGGAGATAGTGCTAATCTTGACGCAAGATAGTTGCAAGGTTTGCGGCAAACATACCATACGCATAGAAACCATTTTGGACGCACCCGCTGGTACTCCTAGGTGACGAGGCTCAAGTGGAAGCTCAGCTCAGTCTGTTTAGAGATAGTGGTAGTCTTAACGCAAGATAGGTGCACGATTTGCGCTGAACGTACCACGGGCTTAGAAATCATTTTGGACACACTCAATGGAACACCTAGGTGATGTGGGTCTTGTGGAATCTCGTTTTGGTCCATTTGGAGACAATGTTAGTGTGGGTGCAAGAAAGGTGCACGGTTTGCACCAAACATACCATAGGTACAGAAATCATTTTGGACAAACGTGGTGATACTTCTAGGTGATAAGGCTCAAGTGGAAGCTCGATTTAGTCCGTTTGGGGATAGTGCTAACCGTGACACAAGATAGGTGCATGCTTTTCACCGATAGTACCATAGGCTCAGAAATCGTTTTGGACGCGCCAAATACTCCTAGGTGACTTGGGTCATGTGCAATCTCATTTTCGTCCATTTTGAGACAGTGTTAGTTTCGGTGCAAGATTGGTGCACGGTTTGCGCCAAACATACCATAGACTCAAAAATCATTTTGGATGCACCCAATTATACTCCTAGGTGACGAGGCTCAAGTGGAAGTTCAATTCTGTCTGTTTAGAGATAGTGCTAATCTTGACACAAGATACGTGCACGGTTTGCGCCAAACGTACCATAGGCTTAGAAATCGTTTTGGACGCACCCGATGTAGCTCCTAGCCGACTTGGGTCATGTGGAATCTCGTTTCGGTCTATTTAGAGACAGTGTTAGTGCCGGTGCAAGATAGGTGCACAGTTTGTGCCAAACGTACCATAGGCTCAGAAATGGTTTTGGATGCACACAATGATACTCCATGGTGATAGGGCTCAAGTGGAAGCTCGATTCAGTCCATTTGGAGATAGTGCTAATCTTGATGCAAGATAGTGCACGATTTACGCCGAACATACCATAGGCTTAGAAATCATTTCGAACACACCCGATGGAACACCTAGGTGACGTGGGTCTTATGGAATCTCATTTTGGTCCGTTTCGAGAGAGTGTTAGTGTCAGTGCAAGATAGTTGCGTAGTTTGCGCCAAACATACCATAGGTTCAGAAATCGTTTTGGACGCACCCAGTGTTACTTCTAGGTGACGAGGTCAAGTGGAAGCTCGATTCAGTCTGCTTAGAGATAGTGCTAACCTTGACTCAAGATAGGTGAATAGTTTGCCCGAACGTACCACAAGCTTAGAAATCAATTCGGATGCACCCGTTAGAACTTCTTGGTGACGTGGGTCATGTGGAATCTCATTTTGGTCCATTTGGATACAGAGTTAGTGTCGGTGCAAGATAGGTGCATGGTTTGCACCAAATGTACCATAGGCTCAAAAATCATTTTGGATGGACCCAATGGTACTCCTAGGCGACGAGGCTCAAGTGGATTCTCGTTTCATTCCATTTGGAGATAGTGCTAATCTAGACGCAAGATAGGTGCATGCTTCGCGCCGAACATACCATGGGCTCAGAAATCATTTTAGACGCACCCGATGTAACTCCTAGGTGACTTAGGTCATGTGGAATCTCGTTTTGGGCCGTTTGGAGATAGTGTTAGTTTCGGTGCAAGATTGGTGCACGGTTTGTGCCAAACGTATCATAGGCTCAGAAATCATTTTGGTCGCACCCAATGATACTCCTAGGTGAAGAGGCTCAATTCATTCCGTTTAGAGATAGTGCTAATCTTGACATAAGATAGTGCACGGTTTGCGCCGAACGTACCATAGACTTAGAAATCGTTTTGGACGCCACCAATAGAACTCCTAGGTACGTGGGTCATGTGGAATTTCATTTTGGTCCGTTTGGAGACAATGTTAGTGTCAGTGCAAGGTAGGTGCATGGTTTGCGCCAAATGTACCATAGGCTCAGAAATCATTTTGGATGGACCCAATGTTACTCCTAGGTGATGAGCCTCAACCGGATGCTCGTTTCAATCCATTTGGAGATAGTGCTAATCTTGATGCAAGATTGTTGCACAGTTTGCGCCAAACGTCCCATAGGCTCAGAATCATTTTGGACACCCGCGATGGTACTCCTAGGTGACAAGGTTCAAGTGAAAGCTCGATTCAGTCCGTTTGGAGAAAGTGCTAATCTTGACGCAAGATAGGTGCACGCCTGCGGCGAACGTACCACAGGCTTAGAAATCATTTCGGATGCACCCGATGGAACACGTAGGTAACGTGGGTCTTGTGGAACCTTGTTTTGGTCCATTTGGAGACAGTGTTTGTGTCGGTGCAAGATAGTTGCATAGTTTGCGCCAAACATACCATAGGTTCAGACATCATTTTGGACGCACCCAATGATACTTCTAGGTGACGAAGCTCAAGTCGAAGCTCGATTCAGTCCGTTTGGAGATAGTGCTAATCTTGATGCAAGATAGGTGCATGCTTTGCGCCAAAATGTACCATCGGCTCAGAAATCATTATGGACGCACCCGATGTAAGTTCTAGGTGACTTGGGTCATGTGGAATCCCGTTTCGGTCCATTTGGAGACAGTGTTAGTTTCGGTGCAAGATTGGTGCACAGTTTGTGCCCAACATACCATAGGCTCAGAAATCATTTTGGACACATCCAATGATACTCCTAGGTGACGAGGCTCAAGTGGATTGTCATTTCATTCCGTTTGGAGATAGTGCTAATCGTGACGAAAGATAGTTGCACGGTTTGCGCCCCAACGTACTATAGGCTTAGAAATCATTTTGGACGGGGCCAATGGAACTCCTAGGAGACAAGGGTCATGTGGAATTTTATTTTGGTCCGTTTAGAGACAGTGTTAGTGTCAGTGCAAGATAGGTGCACGGTTTGAGGCAAACATAACATAGGCTCAGAAATCATTTTGGATAGACCCAATGGTACCCCTTGGTGACGAGGCTCAAGTGGATAGTCGTTTCATTCTGTTTGGAGATAGTGCTAATCTTGACGCAAGATAGTTGCATGGTTTGTGCCAAACGTACCATAGACTCAGAATCATTTTGGACGCCCATGATGGTACTCCTAGGTGATGTGGCTTAAGTGGAAGCTCGATTCAGTACGTTTGAAGAAAGTGCTAATCTTGATGCAACATAGGTGCTCGCTTTGCGGCAAACGTGCCACAGGCTCATAAATCATTTTGGACGCACCTGATGTAACTCCTAGGCGACTTGGGTCATGTGGAATCTCGTTTCGGTCCGTTTGGAGACAGTGCTAGTGTCGGTGCAAGATAGGTGCACGGTTTGTGCCAAATGTCCCATAGGCTTAGAAACCATTTTGGATGCACCTAATGATACTCCATGGTGATGAGGCCCAAGTGGATGCTCGGTTTAGTACGTTTGGAGATACTGCTAACCTTGACGCAAGAAAGGTGCACGATTTGCGCCGAACATATTGTAGGCTCAGAAATCATTTTGGATGCACCCAATCGAACTCCTAGGTGACGTGGGTCATGTGGAATTTTGTTTCGGTCCGTTTGGAGACAATGTTAGTGTCGGTGCAAGATAGGTGCATGGTTTACGCCAAACGTACCATAGGCTCAGAAATCATTTTGGACGGACCCAATGGTGCTCCTTGGTGATGAGGCTCAAGTGGATGCTCGTTTCATTCCATTTGGAGATAGTGCTAATCTTGACGCAAGATAGTTGCAATGTTTATGACAAACATACCATATGCATAGAAATCATTTTGGACGCACCCGCTGGTACTCCTAGGTGACAAGGCTCTAGTGGAAGCTCAGCTCAGTCCATTTAGAGATAGTGGTAGTCTTGACGCAAGATAGGTGCACAATTTGCGCCGAACGTACCACGGGCTTAGAAATCATTTTGGACGCACTCAATGGAACACCTAGGTGATGTGGGTCGTGTGGAATCTTGTTTTGGTCCATTTGGAGACAATGTTAGTGTCAACGCAAGAAAGGTGCACGGTTTGCACCAAACATACCATAGGTACAGAAATCGTTTTGGACACACCTAGTGATACTTCTAGGTGATAAGGCTCAAGTGGAAGCTCGATTCAGTCCGTTTGGAGATAGTGCTAACCTTGACACAAGATAGGTGCTTGCTTTTTGCCGATAGTACCATAGGCTCAGAAATCGTTCTAGACGCGCCAAATAGAAATCCTAGGTGACTTGGGTCATGTGGAATCTCATTTTCGTCCGTTTCGAGACAAGTGTTAGTTTGGGTGCAAGATTGGTGCACGGTTCGCGCCAAACATACCATAGGCTCAAAAATCATTTTGGATGCACCCAATTATACTCCTAGGTGACGAGGCTCAAGTGGAAGTTCAATTCTGTCCGTTTAGAGATACTACTAATCTTGACGCAAGATACGTGCACGGTTTGCGCCGAACGTACCATTGGCTTAGAAATCGTTTTGGACGCACCCGATGTAGCTCCTAGGCGACTTGGGTCATGTGGAATCTCGTTTCAGTCCATTTAGAGACAGTGTTAGTGCCGGTGCGAGATAGGTGCACAGTTTGTGCCAAACGTACCATAGGCTCAGAAATGGTTTTGGATGCACACAAATGATACTCCATGGTGATAGGGCTCAAGTGGAAGCTCGATTCAGTCCATTTGGAGATAGTGCTAATCTTGATGCAAGATAGTGCACGATTTACGCCGAACGTACCATAGGCTTAGAAATCATTTCGAACACACCCGATGGAACACCTAGGTGACGTGGGTCTTATGGAATCTCATTTTGGTCCGTTTCGAGAGAGTGTTAGTGTCGGTGCAAGATAGTTGCACAGTTTGCGCCAAACATACCATAGGTTCAGAAATCGTTTTGGACGCACCCAGTGATACTTCTAGGTGACGAGGTCAAGTGGAAGCTTGATTCAGTCTACTTGGAGATAGTGCTAATCTTGACTCAAGATAGGTGAACAGTTTGCCCGAACGTACCACAGGCTTAGAAATCAATTCGGATGCACCCGTTATAACTTTTTGGTGATGTGGGTCATGTGGAATCTCATTTCGGTCCATTTGGATACAGAGTTAGTGTCGGTGCAAGATAGGTGCATGGTTTGCACCAAATGTACCATAGGCTCAAAAATCATTTTGGATGGACCCAATGGTACTCCTAGGCGACGAGGCTCAAGTGGATTCTCGTTTCATTCCATTTGGAGATAGTGCTAATCTAGACGCAAGATAGGTGCATGCTTTGCACCGAGCATACCATGGGCTCAGAAATCATTTTAGACGCACCCGATGTAACTCCTAGGCGACTCGGGTCATGTGGAATCTCATTTTGGGCCATTTGGAGATAGTGTTAGTTTTGGTGCAAGATTGGTGCACGGTTTGTGCCAAACGTATCATAGGCTCGGAAATCATTTTGGTCGCACGCAATGATACTCCTAGGTGAAGAGGCTCAATTCATTCCATTTAGAGATAGTGCTAATCTTGACACAAGATAGTGCATGGTTTGCGCCGAACGTACCATAGGCTTAGAAATCATTTTGAACGCCACCAATAGAACTCCTAGGTAGGTGGGTCATGTGGAATTTTGTTTCGGTCCATTTGGAGACAATGTTAGTGTTAGTGCAAGGTAGGTGCATGGTTTGCACCAAATGTACCATTGGCTCGGAAATCATTTTGGACGGACCCAATGGTACTCCTAGGTGACGAGGCACAACTGGATGCTCGTTTCATTCCATTTGGAGAGAGTGCTAATCTTGACTCAAGATAGGTGCATGCTTGTGGCGAACGTACCACAGGCTTAGAAATCATTTTGGATGTACCCGATGGAACACGTAGGTGACGTGGTCTTGTGGAATCTCATTTTCATCCATTTGGAGACAGTGTTAGTGTCGATGCAAGATAGTTGCATAGTTTGCGCCAAACATACCATAGGTTCAGAAATCGTTTTGGACGCACCTAGTGATACTTCTAGGTAATGAGGTCAAGTGGAAGCTCGGTTCAGTCCGCTTGGAGATAGTGCCAAACTTGGCTCAAGATAGGTGCACAGTTTGCCTGAACGTACCATAGGCTCAAAAATCATTTTGGACGCACCCGATGGATCTCCTTGGTGACGTGGGTCATGAGGAATCTCGTTTCGATCCATTTGGATACAGTGTTAGTGTCGGTGCAAGATAGGTGCATGGTTTGCGCTAAACGTACCATAGGCTCAAAAATCATCTTAGATGGACCCAATGGCACTCCTAGGTGACGAGGCTCAAGTGGAAGCTCGTTTCATTCCATTTGGAGATAGTGTTAATCTTGACGGAAGATAGTTGCACGGTTTGCGCCAAACGTACCATAGGCTCAGAATCATTTTGGACGCCCGCGATGGTACTCCTAGGTGACGAGGCTCAAGTGGAAGCTCGATTTACTCCGTTTGGAGAAAGTGCTAATCTTGACACAAGATAGGTGCACGCTTTGTGTCGAATGTGCCATAGGATCAGAAATCGTTTTGGATGCACCTGATGTAACTCCTGGCCGACTTGAGTCTTGTGGAATCTTGTTTCGGTCTGTTTGGAGACAGTGTAGTGTCGGAGCAAGGTAGGTGTGGTTTGTGCCAAACGTACCATAGGCTCAGAAATCGTTTTGGATGCACCCAATGATACTTCTAGGTGACGAGGCTCAAGGGGAAGCTCGATTCCGTTCGTTTGGAGATAGTGTTTACCTTGATGCAAGATAGGTGCGCGCTTTGCGCTGAACGTACCATAGGCTCAAAAATCATTTTGGATGCACCCAAAGGAACTCCTAGGTGACGTGGGTCATGTGGAATTTTGTTTCGGTCCGTTTGGAGACAGTGTTAGTGTCGGAGCAAGATAGGTGTATGTTTTGCACCAAATGTACCATAGGCTCAGAAATCATTTTGGACGGACCCAATGGTACTCCTTGGGAACGAGGCTCAAGTGGATGCTCATTTCATTCCGCTTGGAGATAGTGCTAATCTTGACGCTAGATAGTTGCATGGTTTGGGCCAAACGTACCACAGGATTAGAAATCGTTTTGGATGCACCCGCTGGTACTTCTAGGTGACGAGGCTCAAGTGGATGCTCAGCTCAGTCCGTTTGGAGATAGTGCTAATCTTGACACAAGATTGGTGTACGATTTACGCCGAACGTACCATAGGCTTAGAAATCATTTCGGACGCACCCGATGGAACATCTAGGTAACGTGGGTCTTGTGGAATCTCGTTTTGGTCCATTTGGAGACAGTGTTAATGTCGGTGCAAGATAGTTACACGGTTTGCGCCAAACATACCATAGGTTCAGAAATCATTTTGGACGCAGCTAGTGATACTTCTAGGTGACGAGGCTCAAGTGGAAGCTCGATTTAGTCCATTTGGAGATAGTGCTAATCTTAACGCAAGATAGGTGCATGCTTTGCATCACACGTACCATAGGCTAAAAAATTGTTTTAGACGAACCTGATGTAACTCCTAGATGACATGGGTCGTGTGGAATCTCGTTTCGGGCCGTTTGTAGACCGTGTTAGTGTCGGTGCAAGATAGTTGCACGGTTTGCGCCAAACGTACCAAAGGCTCAGATATTGTTGTGGACAAACCCGATGGTACTCCTAGGGGAAGAGGCTCTAGTGGAAGCTCGATTCAGTCTGCTTGGAGATAGTGCTAACCTTGACTCAAGATAGGTGCACGGTTTGCCCGAAGGTACCATAGGCTCAGAAATCGTTTTGGACGGACCCGATGGAACTCCTTGGTGACGTGGGTCATGTTGAATCTCGTTTCGGCCCATTTGGATACAGTATTAGTGTTGGTGCAAGATAGGTGCATGGTTTGCGCCAAACGTAGCATAGGCTCAGAAATCATTTTGGATGGACCCAATGGTACTTCTAGATGACGAGGCTCAAGTGGAAGTTCGATTCAGTCCGTTTAGAGATAGTGCTAAACTTGACGCAAGATATGTGCACGGTTTGCACCGAACGTACCATAGGCTCAAAATCATTTTGGACGTACCCGATGTAACTCCTAGGCGACTTGGGTCATCTCGAATCTTGTTCCGGTCCGTTTGGAGACAGTGTTAGTGCCGGTGCAAGATAGTTGCACGGTTTGTGCCAAATGTACCATAGGCCCAGAAATCATTTTGGACACACCCAGTGATCCTCCATGGTGATAAGGCTCAAGTGGAAGCTTGATTCAGACCGTTTGGAGATAGTGCTAATCTTGACGCATGATAGGTGCATGATTTACGCTGAACGTACCACAGGCTTAGAAATCATTTTGGACACACCCGATGGAACACATAGTTGATGTGGGTCTTGTGGAATCTTGTTTTGGTCCATTGGAGACGGTGTTAGTGTCGGTGCAAGATAGTTGCACAGTTTGCGCCAAACATACCATAGGTTCAAAAATCGTTTTGGACGCACCCAGTGACACTTCTAGGTGATGGGGCTTAAGTGGAAGCTCGATTCCGTCCGTTTGGAGATAGTGCTAATCTTGACGCAAGATAGGTGCATGCTTTGCGCCGAATGTACCAGGGTCAGAAATAATTTTGGACGCACCCAATGGAATTCCTAGGTCACGTGGGTCATGTGGCATTTCATTTTGGTCCATTTGCAGACAGTGTTAGTGTCGGTGCTTGGTAGGTGCATGGTTTGTGCCAAACGTACCATAGGCTCAGAAATCATTTTAGAAGGACCCAATGGTACTCCTTGGGGACGAGGCTCAAGTGGATGCTCGTTTCATTCCATTTGGAGATAGTGCTAATCATGACGCTAGATAGTTGAACGGTTTGCGCCAAACATACCACAGGATTAGAAATCGTTTTGGATGCACCTACTGGTACTCCTAGGTGACGAGGCTCAAGTGGAAGCTCAGCTTAGTCCGTTTGGAGATAGTGCTAATCTTGAGCAAGATAGGTGCACGATTTAGGCCGAACGTACCATACGCTTAGAAGTCATTTCGGACGCACCCGATGGAACACCTTGGCAACGTGGGTCTTGTGGAATCTCGTTTTGGTCCGTTTGGAGACAGTGTTAATGTCAGTGTAAGATAGTTGCACGGTTTGCGCCAAACATACCATAGGTTCAAAAATCGTTTTAGGCGTACCCAGTGATACTTCTTGGTGACGAGGCTCAAGTGGAAGCTCGATTTAGTCCATTCGGAGATAGTGCTAATCTTGACGCAAGATCGGTGCATGCTTTGCGTCGGACGTACCATAGGCTTAGAAATCATTTCGGACACACCCGACGGAACACGTAGGTGACGTGCGTCTAATGGAATATCGTTTCGGGCCCTTTGGAGACCGTGTTAGTGTCGGTGCAAGATAGGTGCACGGTTTGCACCAAACGTATCATAGGCTCAGAAATCGTTTTGGACAAACCCGATGGTACTCCTAGGGGAAGAGACTCAAGTGGAAGCTCGATTCAGTCCGCTTGGAGATAGTGCTAACCTTGACTCAAGATAGCTGCACGGTTTGCCCGAATGTACCGTAGGCTCAGAAATCATTTTGGATGCACCCGATGGAACTACTTGGTGACGTGGGTCATGTGGAATCTCATTTCGGTCCATTTGGATACAGTGTTAGTGTCGGTGCAAGATAGGTGCATGGTTTGCGCCAAACGTACCATAGGCTCAGATATCATTTTGGATGGACCCAATGGTACTTCTAGGTGACGAGGCTCAAGTGGAAGTTTGATTCAGTCCGTTTAGAGATAGTGTTAATCTTGACGCAAGATAGGTGCACGTTTTGCGCTGAACATACCATAGGCTCAGAAATCGTTTTGGACGCACCCGATGTAACTCCTAGGCAACTTGGGTCATGTGGAATCTTGTTTTGGTTTGTTTAGAGACAGTGTTAGTGCCGGTGCAAGATAGGTGCACGGTTTGTGCCAAACGTACCATAGGCTCAGAAATCATTTTGGACGCACCCAAAGATCCTGCAGGGTGATAAGGCTCTAGTGGAAGCTCGATTCAGTCCGTTTGGAGATAGTGCTAATCTTGACGGAAGATAGGTGCATGATTTCGCCGAACGTAACACAGGCTTAGAAATCATTTCGGTCACACCTGATGGAACACGTAGGTGACGTGGGTCTTGTGGAATCTTGTTTTGGTCCATTGGAGACGGTGTTAGTGTCGGTGCAAGATAGTTGCATGGTTTGCGCCAAACATACCATAGGTTCAGAAATCATTTTGGACGCACCCAGTGATACTTCTAGGTGACGTGGTTCAAGTGGAAGCTCGATTCCGTCTGTTTGGAGATAGTGCTAATCTTGACGCAACATAGGTGCATGCTTTGTGTCGGACGTACCATACGCTCAGTAATTATTTTGGACGAACCCAATGTAACTCCTAGACAACTTGGGTCTTGTGGAATCTCGTTTTGGGCCATTTGGAGACCGTGTTAGTGTCGGTGCAAGACAGGTACATGGTTTGTGCCAAGCGTACCATAGGCTCAAAAATTCCTAGGTGACATGGGTCAGGTGGAATTTCGTTTCAGTTCGTTTGGAGACATTGTTAGTGTCGGTGCAAGATAGGTGCATGGTTTGTCCCAAACGTAGCATAGGCTCAGAAATAGTTTTGGACAGACCCAATGGTACTCCTTGGGGACGAGGCTCAAGTGGATGCTCGTTTCATTTCGTTTGGAGATAGTGCTAATCTTGACGCTAGATAGTTGCATGGTTTGCGCCAAACGTACCACAGGATTAGAAATCGTTTTGGACGCACCCGCTGGGACTCCTAGGTGACGAGGCTCAAGTGGAAGCTTAGCTCAGTCCATTTGGAGATAGTGCTAATCTTGACGCAAGATAGGTGCATGATTTACGCCAAACATACCACAGGCTTAGAAATCATTTCGGATGCACCTGATGGAACACCAATGTTATGTGGGTCTTGTGGAATCTCATTTTGGTCTGTTTGGAGACAGTGTTAATGTCGATGCAAGATAGTTGCACAGTTTGCGCCAAACATACCATAGGTTTAGAAATCATTTTGGACACACCCAGTGTACTTCTAGGTGATGAGGCTCAAGTGGAAGCTCGACTTAGTCCGTTTGGGGATAGTGCTAATCTTGACGCAAGATAGGTGCATGCTTTGCGTCGGACATACCATAGGCTCAGAAACTGTTTTGGACGAACCCGATGTAACTCCTAGATGACTTGGGTCGTGTGGAATCTCGTTTCGGGCCATTTGGAGACCGTGTTAGTGTCGCTGCAAGATAGGTGCACGGTTTGCGCCAAACGTATCATAGGCTCAAAAATCGTTTTGGACAAACCCGATGGTACTCCTAGGGGACGAGACTCAAGTGGAAGCTCGATTCAGTCCGCTTGGACATAGTGCTAACCTTGACTCAAGATAGGTGCACAGTTTGCCCAAACATACCATAGGCTCAGAAATCATTTTGGACGCACCCGATGGAACTACTTGGTGACGTAGGTCATGTGGAATCTCGTTTCGGTCTAATTGGATACAGTGTTAGTGTCGATGCAAGATAGGTGCATGGTTTGCGCCAAATGTACCATAGGCTCAGAAATCATTTTGGATGGACCCAATGGTACTTCTAGGTGATGAGGCTCAAGTGGAAGTTCGATTCAGTCCGTTTAGAGATAGTGTTAATCTTGACGCAAGATAGGTGCACAGTTTGCGCCGAACATACCATAGGCTCAGAAATCGTTTTGGACAAACCCGATGGTACTGCTAGGGGACGAGGCTCAAGTGGAAACTCGATTCAGTCCGCTTGGAGATAGTGCTAATCTTGACTCAAGATAGGTGCACGGTTTGCCCGAACGTACCATAGGCTCAGAAATCGTTTTGGACGCACCCGATGGAACTACTTCGTGACGTAGGTCATGTGGAATCTCATTTCAGTCCAATTGGATACAGTGTTAGTGTCGATGCAAGATAGGTGCATGGTTTGCGCCAAATGTACCATAGGCTCAGAAATCATTTTGGATGGACCCAATGGTACTTCTAGGTGACGAGTCTCAAGTGGAAGTTTGATTCAGTCCATTTAGAGATAGTGTTAACCTTGACACAAGGTAGGTGCACATTTTGCGCTGAACATACCATAGGCTCAGAAATCATTTTGGACGCACCCGATGTAACTCCTAAGCGACTTGGGTCATGTGGAATCTCGTTTCGGTCCGTTTGGAGACAGTGTTAGTGCCGGTGCAAGATAGGTGCACGGTTTGTGCCAAACGTACCATAGGATCAGAAATCATTTTGGACGCACCCAATGATCCTCCATGGTGATAAGGCTCCAGTGGAAGCTCGATTCAGTCTGTTTGGACATAGTGCTAATCTTGATGCAAGATAGGTGCACGATTTACGCCGAACATTACACAGGCTTAGAAATCATTTCGGTCACACCCGATGGAACACATTGGTGACGTGGGTCTTGTGGAATCTTGTTTTGGTCCATTGGAGACGGTGTTAGTGTCGGTGCAAGATAGTTGCACGGTTTGCGCCAAACATACCATAGGTTCAGAAATCGTTTTGGACGCACCCAGTGATACTTCTAGGTTACGAGGCTCAAGTGGAAGCTCGATTCCGTCCGTTTGGAGATAGTGCTAATCTTGACATAAGATAGGTGCATGCTTTGCGCCGAACGTACCATGGGCTTAGAAATCGTTTTGGACGCACCCAATGGAATTCCTAGGTGACGTGGGTCATGTGGAATTTCGTTTCGGTCCGTTTGGAGACAATATTAGTGTCGGTGCAAGATAGGTGCATGGTTTGTGCCAAACGTAGCATTGGCCTAGAAATCATTTCGGACGGACCCAATGGTACTCCTTGGGGACGAGGCTCAGGTGGATGCTCATTTCATTCCGTTTGGAGATAGTGGTAATCTTGACGCTAGATAGTTGCACAGTTTGCGCCAAATGTACCACATGATTAGAAATCATTTCGGACACACCTGATGGAGCACCTATGTTATGTGGGTCTTGTGAAATCGTTTTGGTCCGTTTTAAGATAGTGTTAATGTCGGTGCAAGATAGTTGCACGGTTTGCGCCAAACATACCATAGGTTCAGAAATCATTTTGGACGCACCCAGTGATACTTCTAGGTGATGAGGCTCAAATGGAAGCTCGATTTAGTCCGTTTGGAGATAGTGCTAATCTTGACACAAGATAGGTGTATGCTTTGCATCGGACGTACCATAGGCTCAGAAATTGTTTTGGGCAAACCCGATGTAAGTCCTAGATGACTTGGGTCATGTGGAATCTCATTTTGGGCCGTTTGGAGACCGTGTTAGTGTCAGTGCAAGATAGGTGCACAGTTTGCGTCAAACGTATCATAGGCTCAGAAATTGTTTTGGACAAACCCGATGGTACTCCTCAGGGACGAGACTCAAGTGGAAGCTCGATTCAGTCTGCTTGGAGATAGTGCTAACCTTCACTCAAGATAGGTGCACGGTTTGCCCAAACGTAACGTAGGCTCAGAAATCGTTTTTGACGCACCCAATGGAACAACTTGGTGACGTGGGTCATGTGGAATCTCGTTTCAGTCCATTTGGATACAGTGTTAGTGTTGGTGCAAGATAGGTGCATGGTTTGCGCCAAACGTACCATAGGCTCAGAAATCATTTTGGATGGACCCAATGGTACTTCTAGTGACGAGGCTCAAGTGGAAGTTTGATTCAGTCCGTTTAGAGATAGTGTTAATCTTGACGCAAGATAGGTGCACGTTTTGCGCCGAACATAACATAGGCTCAGAAATCGTTTTGGACAAACCCGATGTAACTCCTAGGCGACTTGGGTCATGTGGAATCTCATTTTGGTCCGTTTGGAGACAGTGTTAGTGCCGGTGCAAGATAGGTGCATGGTTTGTGCCAAACGTACCATAGGCTCAGAAATTGTTTTGGACGCACCCAAAGATCCTCCATGGTGATAAGGCTCAAGTGGAAGCTCGATTCTGTCCGTTTGGAGAGATAGTGCTAATCTTGACGCAAGATAGGTGCATGATTTACGCCGAACAGAACACAGGCTTAGAAATCATTTCGGTCACACCGATGGAACACGTAGGTGACGCGGGTCTTGTGGAATCTTCTTTTGATCCGTTGGAGACGGTGTTAGTGTCGGTGCAAGATAGTTGCACGGTTTGCACCAATCATACCATAGGTTCAGAAATCGTTTTGGACGCACCCGGTGATACTTCTTGGTGACGAGGCTCAAGTGGAAGCTCGATTCCGTCCATTTCGAGATAGTGCTAATCTTGACGCAAGATAGGTGCATGCTTTGCGCCGAATGTACCATGGGCTCAGAAATCGTTTTGGACGCACCCAATGGAATTCCTAGGTGACGTGGGTCATGTGGAATTTTGTTTTGGTCCGTTTGGAGATAGTGTTAGTGTCGGTGCAAGATAGGTGCATGGTTTGCGCCAAATGTACCATTGGCTCATAAATCATTTTGGACAGACCCAATGGTACTCCTTTGGGACGAGGCTGAAATAGATGCTCGTTTTATTCTATTTGGAGATAGTGCTAATCTTGATGCCAGATAGTTGCACGGTTTGCACCAAATGTACCACAGGATTAGAAATTGTTTTGGATGCACCCGATGTAACTCCTGGGTGACTTGGGCTATGTGGAATCTCGGTTCGGTCCGTTTGGAGATAGTGCTAGTGTCGGTGCAAGATAGGTGTGGTTTGTGCCAAACGTAGCATAGGTTCAGAAATCATTTTGGACGCACCCAATAATACTCCATGGTGATGAGGCTCAAGTGGAAGCTCGATTTAGTCCGTTTGGAGATAGTGTTTACCATGACGCAAGATAGGTGCACGGTTTGCGCCGAAAGTACCATAGGCTTAGAAATCGTTTTGGACACACCTAATGGAACTCCTTGATGTTTCATTAGTGCTTGTGCATAGGTGTATCATATGTGGTGTCCCTATGTTATGCCTAGTACACTAAAGGGGTTGAACATGTCCCATGTACCATGTTTCAAGTGTTGCATGTCTCTGTTTTAGTGTTTCAATTGGTTGTTTCGCTTGTTTCAGTTGAATGTTTCATATGTTTCATGTATATGTTTCAGTTAATTTGAGAAGCTAGAGTACATGGATCACATGCAAATGAATGTGGTGATTCACCAAAACACCCTAGCTACAATTAGAATGTCATTAGGAACAATGTTCATGAAGGACATTAGACCTAATTATGTTTCTAAGTACTAGTTTGACTTGTGTTGACCCCTAAAGCTATTTTGTTTGACTATTTAAAAAGTGCAGCTAGAAGTCAATGCATGCTTGTGCACCCTTAAGCAAAGTTGTAGTACTTTTGTAGTGTAACAAAAGTTGTTTAATGACTATATCATGAAAATGACCATAACATGCTCAAATAGGGCCCACAAGGCAGAATCAGCATACTATTTAGCACTTAGCATTTTGGCTAAGTCAATAATGCAGTTTACAGTTTCATGAACCCCACTTTGGAGCCTTGTAACTTCTTAACCAAACCAAATCAGATCAAACTCATATTGACAAAGTTGAAGCTCGTACATAGCTCTACAACTTGTATTACTAAAGTTTTTGCAAAGGATGAACGAATTGGGAGCTAGAGGGTAGAGAAGGGGGTGGTTTTCAGTCAGGGAATGGAGCTCTGATTCAGGGCCGAGTTGGGCTCGGTGGCCGACCAACCACAGGCCGTTGCCGTCGCGTGGCCACACTGTGGCAACCGTAAGTCGGTGCTGGCCCCACCAGTCAGACCGGGAGCGTCCTTAAGCCCGCCACAACGCTGCGCCCTCGCCATTGCCTCTGCCCTCGCTTCCCTTTTCCAAATCGAAAAGCAGCAGCGGCGCCTTCTTCTCCACCGTGAACTCCGGTAAGCTCATGCGCACACCGTCACGTCTCTGCTCGCTCTGACCAGCACACTATGCCGCCGTCATCTCCTCTTGCTCCTCATCCTCTTGGTTGAGCCACTGAGTCACGGTAGGACTGCATTGCGGTGAGTTTTCCCTCGCTGGAGTTCGGTGCCATGGCCAACGGTCGGGGTCACCGTGGCCAGGGCAACTCTGGCCATCTCTCTCCCTCTTCTTGCGTGTGCTGAGTTCGTCTTTAGCTATAGATGGTGAATCCGGGGACGATTGTCCGAATGCGAGGTCTAGCTAGCCGGAGAGCTATCGAGCCGTTGCGCACTCACCACCGGTGAGGCATGCGCATGTAGTCCCGCTCACTGACATGCCTAGAGCTCTTGAAGGTTGTCTAGGTAGAATTGCCGTTGCACCGTGGTACTCGCGCGCTACTTGTCGAGCTTGGCCATGGCTGAAATTGGCCGGCGCATCGCCGGGCAGCACCGCCGCATCGCCATGGACGATGGCGAGCCTGCTCCGGTGAGCCGTAGGCCTCCCTTCCTACCTTAATCGATGCGGAGAAGTGAGATGAGCACGTTGGTGCCCTCGGATCCACTGGAGACATCGCCGGCAGCGAGCTCTCACCGCCGATCCCCTCCTCTATTTCCTCTCTCTGGCGTGTGGGGTCCCCTGACCCACGGGTACCACCCGTTAGTGGCTCCAGTAGGTTAGGGTTAGTTTTTAAATGCAGATTTTTTATGCAGTGTTCAACAACCCTTATCTAGAGTTCTGTAGGTCCAAATAAGATGGTTCAAGTTTTGTTGTGTTCATGATAGACTCTAGTTTTTAATAAAAATATAAAACTAGGTATGTTTTATATAAAAATAAATGGTTATTATTTATGCCTTTTATTCATGGATGAAAAGAAGAAAATCATATCTCCTTGTAGAGAGCTCCAAATAATATGAACTTTTTATGGGGTGTTTCTTATGCCATGAATAGCTTGTAGTTTAAATTTCAGAAAATTTTGATACTGTATGATTTAGTTATGCATTTACCTTGTTTGCATGGTTGGATCTTTTGTGAATTTTCATAATTTATCTATAGATCCATTAGAGTTGAAATTTGGTGAGTGCTATTCTCATGTTAGTAAGAACCTAAGAAAAATATGAAATCTGTTGTTTGACACTTTTCAATAGGGTTTCTCATTTATGCCAAAACCAGCCTTTCTATCTGTTATTTTTTATACAGGAAAATATACTTGCTCAAATGCTATGAAAATTTTATAGCCTCCTAGAAGCATGCTACAGCTGCTGTAATTTTTATAGATTTTATTATGCAGTTTTGATATAGGTTCCTTTATCCACCTATTTATCTAAATAAATTAATAAAGGGCATTAAAGAAATTATTTAGATGTTGGCACCACACTTTCTGGTGTTCTTTTAACATGTGTAGTGAGTTGGGAAAGTTGGCTTAGTCCAAATGTGCTTTTGTACCATTTATAAATATTTAATTTAGTGAATCTGCCAATTCTGGACAGATCTAGGGGACTTGGTAAAGTTCTCCATGTTATGATGCTTTTCTTAAAACTTGCTTATACAAAAGTTGTAGATAACTTATTCATCTACATGTTGTTCAAATTTGGTGGCATTTGACCATGTGGTTTAGGAGTTATAGCTATTCAAAGTTAGGTCTCAGTTATGGTTGCTCTCTGTCTTACATAGACCAGATTCACTTAGTTAATTTCGACCTAGTAAGATTTGGAATCATGCTGTGATGTTTATAAATGATTTGTAGAGAATTTCATAAGCTTTCGAGAATGTCCTCTTACAAGTCATGTGGAATTGTAGATCTTCTGCTGTGATTGATTTACAGAACTGCTTCTTTGCATGTTAAACCTGAAGTTTCTGTGATGTGTGCCTTTATTATACTTAAACATGTTGGTGATGTACTAGGTGCTTAAATTGATTAAGGTGAGTTTAGATGCCGGTGTTAGGCCTCTAATAGAGGATGAGCATCTATACCTTAGATTGTGCAAGTTGGGTAAGTGTGTTCTTGCTCTCTGGAGAGAAGATATGCACCTACTCTTTAAAGTGATTTGAATAGGGCGTTGCACCTATTCAGTCAACGAATGTCTAGGATGCTTTGTTATTGTTGTTCTTCATCCAGGAGCATCATGTCATTCCTTATGCATCCATGATATTTATCTTGTGCATATACATGCAATAGGTCTACTGGAAGGAGTGAACCTGTTGGAATTCGAGGGACCGTGCCAGGAGCAGCAGCAGCCAACACTGGAGGTTCAGGAGGTGTAGCCCGCAGGAGAAGTGCCAGATGAGGTCGTCTTTGACTGCCTCGACCACGTCCCTTGCAATTTCGTGAAAGGCAAGCCACGGAGCATTATAAGCCTCCTAATTTCTGAAATGCAATTAAGTATTATGTTATATATTGTTGCATTAAGTGATAGGTGTTGGGTGAAAACACTTGCTGCATATGTACCCTATTCTTGTCTAGAAAGTATACCATAAACCCTATGTAGCCCAGGCTCAAGTAGATGCTTAGCCCTGCTTTAAGTGGTAGAAGTCGGGTGATTTCCTATCACTTGCGAGCTATAGGAATATACATGTGGCACGGTTGGCTATATTTGCTATCGTGGAAAAAGAACCTGGTATAATTTGAATGAAGACCGGGTGGGGGCTTGGAAGGCTGTAGGCTTACAGTGACTCCGTCTGTGTCACTTAAGGACCAATTCTTGGAGCCTTTCTTTGTCATGTTGAACGCATGCCTCTCTCTTAGCTGTCTAGACTTGAGTGTCTCTGGCCGTGAATCCGAGTAGCTCAACTCAGGCCGAGAGTCGGCAAGTATAAAGTGCGCCTTGGAAGGGAGCCATAGGCATGAGTCTAAGGGCAGGTGATTTAAAAGTCTTGATCGTCCTAGCAGAAGGGTAATCCCTAAGAGTGCTGGCGCTGACCGAACCCGCGAAGTTGGTTCCTGAGTTGTATCAAAGGTGACCCACGGCTACCCTTGCAAAGTATGCCAGGGTGAGAGTTAGGAATACCCCCTCCGCTAAGTTGTAATTCGATTCGAGTTGTCGTCTCTCACCGGTTAGTGAGAACTTGACGGGCTTATCTCCAAAGTAGCTGCACTAAATAACTTGATGGTTCAGGAATGATGATATGATGATGGCCTTATTATACCTGCTATGGTTAATATTGTTTGCCCTAATGAAGTGAGTGCTCTAGTATAGGTGCTAATATAGATGACAGGTTAATGATTATTAACTTGAAGCTAAGCTTTAAATGATTACTTAGGCTATGTTAGCTTTATGCAAATTGTGTCAAGCTAGCTCCACTTTATATCAGCCTTGCATGATCCTTGGTGTCTTTTATTTCTGGTTTTTGACGGGTAAGTCTAGCTGAGTACCTTCCCGTACTCAAGGTTTATTTCCCACCTGTTGCAGATGACCTATTCTATGTCGGGTGCTGCAAGTATTGCCTTCCCCTAGCTGGGGATGAAGAATAGACCGTTGGGCGTGGTCTCTACTAGTGTTCTTATCTGAAGATGCTTTTGTGGGACATGACCTTTAATCTAGCAATGTATTTAAACTTATGAAATTATGTATCGAACTATGATGCTTCCGCTAATCAGACTTGGTTTGTAATATTTTATTTCGAACTCTGATGGATGTAATCTGTATGCTACTTGTGAATTGTTCTAACGAATGATGTGTTGTGTTGAATCACTACGATCTTGGCTTGTATGTTTAAAGCTGTTTTAAATCCTTCGAGATTTCCAGACTACCGGGGTTATGGGAGCCTAAGTACAGGAATTTGATCACTTCGGTGATTGTTTCTGTACTTACATTCTTATAATTTGGTCGATTTTGTTACAGTAGTTCCATCGGGTGCATCCAAAATGATTTCTGAGCATATGGTATGTTCGGCGCAAAGTGTGCACCTATCGTGCATCAAAATTAGCACTATCTCCAACCAGACGGAATCGAGCTTCCACTTGAGCCTCGTCACCTAGAAGTATCATTGGGTGCGTCCAAAATGATTTTTGAGCCTATGGTACATTGTCGCAAAACGTGCACCTACCTTGCACCGACACTAACACTGTCTCCAAACGGACCAAAACGAGATTCCACATGACCCACTTCACCTAGGAGTTCCATCGAGCGTGTCTAGAATGATTTCTAAGCCTGTCGTACGTTCGGCGCAAATCGTGCACCTAACTTGTGTCAAGGTTAGTAGTATCTCCAAACGGATTGACTCGAGCTTCCACTTAAGCCTCGTCACCTAGGAGTACCATCGGGTGCGTCCAAAATGATTTCTGAGCCGATGGTATGTTCAGCGCAAATTGTGCACCCATCTTGCGTCAAGATTCGCACTATCTCCAAACGGAATGAAACGAGCACCCACTTGAGGCTCATCACTTAGGAGTACCATTGTGTGCGTCCAAAATGATTTCTGAGCCTATGTTATGTTTGGTGCAAACCATGCACCTATCTCCCATCGACACTAACACTGTCTCCAAACGGATCGAAACGAGATTCCACATGGCCCACGTCACCAAGGAGTTCCATCGGGTGCGTCCAAAATGATTCTGAGCCTGTGGTACGTTCGGCGCCAACCGTGCACATATCTTGCATCAAGATTCGCACTATCTCCAAACAGAATGAAACGAGCATCCATTTGAGCCTCGTCATCTAGGAGTACCATCGGGTGCGTCCAAAATGATTTTTGAGCCTATGGTACATTTGGCGCAAACCACGCACCTATCTTGCACCGACACTAACACTGTCTGCAAATGGACTGAAACAAAATTCAACATGCCCCACGTCACCTAGGAGTTCTATTGGGTGTGTCCAAAATGATTTCTGAGCCTATGGTACGTTCGGAGCAAACCATGCACCTATCTTGCGTCAAGGTTAGCGCTATCTCCAAACGGACTGAATCGAGCTTCTACTTGAGCCTCGTCACCATGGAGTATCATTGGGTGCATCCGATAATTGTCCTTTAAATAATCTTCCCGCTCCCAGGTCACATCTCGTTCACTATGATTACTCCAGACCACCTTGTATAACTTAACTACTCGACTACGAGTCACCATTTCTTGAGTATCCAGAACCTGAATGGGCTTTTCCTCATACGAAAGATTAGACTTCAATTTGATTCTTCTCACTGTTACTCTTTCCTCGGGAATGCAGAGACATTTCTTCAGTTGAGATACATGGAATACCGAAAAGATAGCTCCCATTTCATGAGGTAAATCAAGCTTATAGGCTACTCTTCCACTTTTCTCGATAATCCGGTAAGGTCCAATATATCGAGGCTCAAGCTTCCTTTTGATTCCAAAACATTTTACTCCTCTCATAGGGGATACCTTTAGATAGACATGGTCACCTACTTCAAACTCGATAGGTTTTCTTCTCTTATCTGCATAGCTCTTCTGTCTAGCCTGAGCGGCAGTCATATTCTTCTATATAGCTTGAACTTGCTCTTCGGCTTCTTTTACAAAATCAATACCATAGAATCTTCTTTCTCCGAGTTCCACCCAGTTCAAAGGAGTCCTACACTTGCGACCATATAAAGCTTCAAAAGGAGCCATCTTGATACTCTCATGGTAACTGTTGTTATAAGAGAATTCAGTGAGAGGCAACCATTTCTCCCAAGAGCCTTTGCAAGAGATAAGACAAGCTCTAAGCATGTCTTCAAGAATTTGATTAACACGCTCAGTCTGCCCGATGTTTGCAGATGATAGGCAGAACTGCGGATTAGATGAGTGCCAAGATTCGGATGCAAGTGTTCCCAAAAGCGAGCCGTGAATTGAGGTCCTCTATTAGAAACAATGGATTTGGGCACACCATGGAGACGTACCACTTGTTGGAAATAAATGTCAGCATAATTGTGAGGGTGATAGGTAGACTTGACAGGAATAAAGTGAGCGGATTTGGTTAGACGATCCATGATAACCCAGATTGAATCAAAACCCTTTTCTGTAGTGGGTAATCCAATAATGAAATCCATAACAATTTCTTTCCACTTCCAGCCAGGAATAGAGAGTGGCTGCAATAACCCAGGCTTCATGTGAATAGCCTTAACTCTGCAACAGTTATCACACCTTGCAACGTAGGCTACGATTTCTTTCTTCATCTTGGTCCACCAATAATACGGCTTGAGATCTTGATACATTTTACTGCTACCAGGATGGATGGACAATCTAGAAGAATGGGCTTCAGCCATAATTTGATTTCTAAGTTCTTTTCTTTGGGTACTACAAGTCTATCATTGAACCAGAGAATTCCTTTGTCATCCACCCTAAAATGCTTGGTTTCTTGCTCTTTCATCTTCTGCTTGATGTAAAACATACCCACATCAGTCTTCTAGAGTTCGATAATTCGACTTCTAAGAGAGCAATCCACAGTGATATTATGGAGTACCACAGGATGAAGGAGATGTGCTAGATGAAAGTCTTCACTAACCAAAAAATTGCAATGGGCTTTTCTGCTTAAGGCATTGTTGGTATTTTTAATGCACACAGATAAATCCGCAAGCACACGGATGCCGTTGTAGCTTTCACCCGGAGGGTTTTAAATGTCGTATCCACAGGGAAACGTGTGTGAGCCACCTAACCACTAGTTTATCCAAGGGTAGCAATCAAGGTTAAGATATGATGGGTAGAGAGGATTCCTATGGTAATGATCCTATGCAAAGCAAGGTTATGATTCAAATGTCCTTCTAATGTTCACTTCGGGACGCCGCTAGATGGGAAAGCACCACTAAGGATAACTTTACCGACGTGACTACAGTCCTACTAATTTAAGAACCTACTCAATTTGGTGTGGATGAGGCTATCACCTCCCGTAACTACCACACAACCAGAGAATAGGGCGCAAACACAAGTAACCGACAGCCTAAGCACCACGCTTATGCTAACAATTACTACTCTAATTCAGAGCGCTAACAAGAACTAGAGCAATCATAAGAACTGTGAACTAATGAACAAAAGAGTAAGATAAATACTTGAATAAAGATCAATTACCAGAAGTATCCCGGCACTCGGAGAAGCCTGAATCCGTCAAAGTACAAGCCAGAGAGGGAGCACCGACATGCCGGCACCACCTCCAACTCTTCCCTCGCTCTCTATCTCTCTATTTTGCAAGACTAGATCCTAATGAGGACTAATCTTCTCTTGATGGCTAGCTATGGAGAGGAGATCCATTCGAGGGACCCCTCTCAGCTGATCCCAACTAGAGAAAATGAATTAGGGTTTTAGGGGATGCCTCCTCCAGGGGCCAGGGGCCTTGCTTATATAGCCCTCTACGAAGCACCACATCCATCGGATCAAACTGACCTTGATTAACAACTTTTTATTGATCCTCAAAGGCGGTGGAGGGGTGATCCGCGAGACGGAGCCTGATTGGCTGCAAGACCTGGGCGCCCGCCCTATCCCTTGGCCCAAATGGGCTCATATTTATTGTGGGCTGATAGATCTTTTCATTAGCTTTCCAAAAAGTCCTGGATCACTGAAAACGGAGTCCGGATGAAAGAGATATGTCCAATTTACTCCGGACTGCTCTAGAAGCCCATCTGCAATCTTCCGGAAGGCGTAACTTCGTTGTCTGGACTCCGATTTGGGTGAACCAAAACTCTATTTCATGTGTCTCAACGAGCTCTTCGCAATGGTGTACTCCAATTCATCACTTGAGATACTTCTATTTAGTGATTTTGGTCCTTTTCCAGTTTAACCCCTATAAAACATAGATTCACCAAAACTCGTGGAATCTTGTCAGTAAACCCCCTATATCTATGTGGTAATTATGTTTTTAGGTCCTTTTCCATGCTTCATTGACAGTTAAAATTGACACTTATCTACCATCAACAGGCATCAGCAACCACATTTGCCTTGCCAGGATGGTATGCACTTGAAGATTGTAGTCTTTGATTAACTCTAACCATCGTTGTTGACGCATGTTCAACTCTGGTTGAGTAAAGATGTACTTGAGACTTTTATGGTCAGTATAGATGTTGCACACATTACCGAGCAAGTAATGTCTCCAAATCTTTAGGGCATGAACAACTACGGCGAGCTCTAAGTCATGAGTAGGGTAATTGACTTCGTGCTTTCGAAGTTGGCGTGAGGCATAAGCAATGACTCGGCCCTCTTGCATAAGGACACACCCCAAACCTGTGCCCGATGCATCACAATAGACATCAAAAGGCTTCTCGATGTCAGGTTGTGCCAATACAGGAGCAGAAGTTAGTAAGGTCCGCAAAGTGTGGAAAGCCTCTTCACACTTCGGAGTCCACACAAACTTCTCATCTTTTTGAAGTAGTCGAGTCATGGGCTTGGCTATTTTAGAGAAATCTGGGATGAAGCGACGATAATAGCCAGCCAAACCTAGGAAACTTCAGACTTCTGTGACCGTAGTAGGTGCCTTCCAATCTAGGACTTCTTGCACCTTAGCAGGGTCAACCGAAATTTCATCTCCAGATAACACATGACCTAGAAAAGGTATCTTGTTCAACCAGAACTCGCATTTGCTGAACTTGGCATAAAGCTGATGGTCTCGCAATCGAGTTAAGACAATCCTCAGATGTTCAGCATGCTCTTCTTCATTCTGAGAATAGACAAGGATATCATCGATGAAAACTACTACAAACTTGTCCAGTTCTGCCATGAATACCGAATTCATCAGGTACATAAAGTGTGCAGGAGCATTTGTCAATCCAAAAGACATGACAAAATATGCAAACAAGCCATAACAAGTAGAAAAAGCTATCTTAGGTATATCTTTAGGATGAATTTTGATCTGATGGTAGCCAGACCTCAAATCAATCTTGGAGAATACCTTGGCTTTGGAGAGTTGATCAAAAAGAATATCGATGCGACGAAGAGGGTATTTGTTCTTGATAGTAACAGCATTGAGGGGTCAATAATCCACATGCGCAGAGACTCGTCCTTCTTCTTCACAAAGATAGCCGGACAACCCCAAGGAGAAGAACTAGACCGAATCAAACCTTTCTTCAACAGCTCGTTCAACTGAATCTTCAGCTCAGCCAACTCATTGGGTGGCATTCTATAGGGCCTTCGAGAGATAGGAGCCGTACGCGGAATGAGTTCTATCTTGAATTCCACTTCATGGTCCGGAGGTAATCTAGGCAAGTGATCAGGGAAGACATCTGAAAACTCACAAACAACTGGTATATCCTCAATGGCCTTGGCTAGGGTAGCATTGGCCGTGTTGTGGATAGCGATATCACAAGGCAACTGAACTAGAAAACCCTTCTTATCTACGGGATCTCTCAACATTACCACACGGGTTGATGTATCGATCAACACCCCATTACCACTCATCCACTTCATTCCTAGAATTACATCGATTCCTACTCCTGGTAGAACTACAAGATCCGCAAGAAACTCTCGATCCCCAATCTCAATCTTCACATCTTTAACTACTTGGTTAGTCATGATATTGTTCCTAGCAGCACTAATACAATAACCACCCTTGACAATTGTAATCACATTTAGCTTATGCTCAGATGCAAAAGTAGAACTCACAAAGGAATGTGAAGCACCCGAATCAAAGACCACAACTGCAGGATGATCATTAACAAGAAACTTACCAGCAGTGACCACTTCACCAGCAGGAATTTCCTCCATAGTAGTATAGTGAACACGCCCCTGACGGATGTTTCCCTAAGAATTCTGCTTGGGAGGATAAGGACAATTATTAGCCCAGTGACCAAGCTTGTTATAGTTCTAGCACGGCCTGTTAGCTGGTGGGACATTGGAGCTGCCCTGTCCAGAGGTATTCTTTGGCAAGGAAACGGTGTATCCCATGCGAAAACTAGTTTTAGATTGATTCTTCTTCTTCTGAGGTGGGCGGTACCGGACATTAGCAGTAGGTGAACGATATTGGGTTTTGGATACCACTGGCGCCTTAGACTAAGAAGCACCTGCCTCAAAGTTTCTTTTACGGGTCTTGGAAGTAGCATATATCTTATCATTGTTCTCTTGAGTCAGGGCGTCACTGATAAACTTATTGAAGGTGACACACTTACTATTGCCCATAGACTTCATCAGTTTAGGGGAAAGTCCCCTCTTGAAACTAGCTATCTTCTTAGCATCAGTATCAACAAACTCAGGAGCATACCTTGCCAGGTTGTTAAATGCCTAGAGGTATTCATTAAGACTCTTGTTGCCTTGAGTCAGCTTCATGAACTCAGTGTGCTTGATTGCCATGAGACTAGGAGGAATAAAATGTCCCCTGAAAGCTTCCTTGAACTGGTCCCAACCAACCTCAATGTTTGCAGGGAAGGTGGTCCTGTGATGGTCCCACCAGATGCTTGTAGGGCCTTAGAGCTGGTGTCCTGCATACAAGGCCTTCATACCTTCGGTCAATCTGAGCAAATGAAACCTTTGCTCTATCGTACACAACCATTCATCAACTTGTAAAGGTTCTTCTGCGTCTCTAAAGATAAGAGGCTTTGTGTCCATGAAGTCCTTAAAGCTGCTATACTGGTTTGGCTCGGGTCCCTAGCGGACATTGCGATCATCACGGTTAACTAGCTGGCGCATTGTCTTAGCTAGCATGCACTGACTCTCAACAACTGTCTGCATCAGCTTAGCTGAGGTGGGCGGTGGTAGAGGAGGTGGTGGTTGTTCCTCATCCCCAAGGCTACGACCACGGCGAAGATTGTAAGCCATCTGCAAAATGCATAGCCAATGAGCACTGACGATGTGGAAAATTTGTAGATGAATTGGATAATTATGCCAAATTGATTTCATTGGAGAGAATGAATTCATACAATAAATAGCGTCACAATAATTCATCACAATCACACAACCCATCAAGCGCATCAATCGACACATTAATGCGATGTACTTAACAGCCAACGATGTTTACCGACAACAAAGACGGAATTTATTAAAGGCTCACATACGTGGAGCATAACACGTCTGATAGGTTACATCCAAGTCATCGAGGTTCCAACCTTACATCAAAGATAACATAGGGTTCGATGTTACATCACAAAGATCCACTTACTACAAACCACTCGTCCATGCATGAGGGTCACAAAAAACTAGCTCTAGCGCATTAGCTAAGTAGTAAGCTAAACTACGCATTATCCTCGGAGTCAGTGTCGAAGATCTCTCCTCCATCTTCATCAGTAGCAGGTTCTAGCTCCTCATCTTCCTCCTCTTCAGGCAAGACGTCCTCAGGCCCATTAATCTCCATGTCATCATCTTCAGCCATGATGACACCAGAGCCCATCTCATCATCATTATCATTTTCATCTTCAGGGGGAAGGAGAGGATTAAGCTGATTGTGTAGCAGGTGGACTTCCTCATGGAGATGGTCATTGTACTCTTCTGCAGCTGCCAACTGCTGCTCCAGCTCACCCTATCAAGCCCTCAAAGCATTCTCTTCGTTCCAGGCTTCATTCCGCTGATTCAGCATGTGAATCAACATACGTTCACAGTTGCGGTGAGCAACTGTCAACCTCTGTACCTCCAACGCCTCCTAATCCCTTTCATGCGTGACTTGCTCCAAATGCTGCTGGACCGCATTTCTCTCAGCAGTCACCTGGGCCAACTCTGCCCTCAGCCTTTCCTCCACAGTAGGCTCAGGACGGGGTTCATGAGGAGATAACTGGCGCCGAGCAGCCCTGTAATGCCCCAAAACAAAAATTGTAATACCCAATAGAACAAACAAAATTAAAGGAAAAATAGCTTTAGAGGGGGTCCAAGTAAACTTAGGCCAGACTATGTGGCAGCCCATCTCAAGCCCAACTTGTCCCTATCACCTAAACCATATAGAGAGGAAGCGTGCAGTAGGAAAACATGTTTTCCCTTTCCCCATTCCCTCTGCTCGACCTCCAGGACGCCCCCTCCTCTTCCCACAGAGCACTCTCCTTCCCTAACACCTCCTACACAACGGAAATTACAAGGGAAAAGTAGAAAACAGATTGAGAAGGAGGACAGGTTCAAGATGAGGTATATCATCGGCGTAGATCGGCTTTCCCCCATCTCTATCTCGCCGCCCAAGGTTTAGGGTATAGCCAAGGTGAGGAATCTGCCTTTCCCTTTGTTTAATTAAGATTTAGATGGCCTGTAGTCGTGGGGCATATTGGTTTTATAGGGAGGATCTCCATCTGAATGCCGATCTAAGGTTCTGCTGTTCTGTAGATCGAGTGCTGCCGCTGTTTGTGCTGTTTAGACAATAAAGACGATTTTTCCAGTGAAACTTGATAACACGAAAGTTGTAGAGGGATTTCAGATCTATCATCTTGTAAAATTTCACGATTTTATCAGAAGTAGTTTGAGAGTTATAGTTCATTATTTGTGATGCAATAGTTCTGCCAAAAATCTGGACAGTTTTAGATCTAAGCAGTTTTTGGCCATTTAAATGAAACAATTAGATATTTTGATATGAACAAAAGTTGTAGGAATTTTGTTAAGCTTTCCATATTGGTAAACATTATAATTTTTGAGCTAGTATATCTCCAGTTATGAATTTTTGAGTTTTGATGTTCTGTTCTAGTCGACAGAAATATTCAGTGAAGTTCAATGGTTAATTACGCCATATTGCACGCATCTTATGCAAAACTTTGCAATACAAAAGTTATAACTAATGGAGTTTTACATAATCTGGTGAACTTTGGCAGTTTTTGGGTGTGTGGTCTAAAGTCTATGAAAAAGAGAATAGTTAGTGCTGCTGTTAAGAACTGTAGGCTAAACGGTAGATGCTTTAGCGTCGGGTTTGAGGGCGCTCTAGTGCGTATTTGTTGTTGTTCTTGCTGGTATGTTTGTGTTTGTACTGAATATTGCTTGTCATCAGGTGGTAGCACTTCGGTACATCGCTAGTGCTTTTGATCTCCTTCGGTAAAGAGGCAAGTAAATGTAGCAGTGGTTTGCTACCGTTTTGGCTTGTTATTTTCATCACCTACAGTTTAATGTCTATAATAATGTCACACCACTAATATTCATGACTTGTGAACTTGGTTTATTCAACCTTATGTGAATGTGGTCTTTATTTATTTATTCATGGTGATGTTACTATTCCACATTGCTATATGTGGCTAGCCCACAACCCTGAAGATGAAGTTGAAGTATCATTGGCGGTGTATATTAATTTTATTGCAGCATGCCAAGCGCATTGCATCATTCATTTGCATTGGAAGTTATGTCGTTGACCTATGGTCACGACCGTACCGGTACAGCATCATGGGATGCAGAGACATTTTGCATTGCATTCATATGCATTCACGAAGTAATTTGAAGTGATATGTCCATGTTACTATGAAGCTCTATCATCTGGCTATGTGCGGAATTGGAAGTCACTCATTTTATATTGATATTGTATCTTGTTTATTCTATAAGTGGAACTCCATGTTAAATTGTTGTTTAATTCAACTTGTGGTTTAAATGGCTTGTCAAAACAAGTTTGCTTGCTGAGATGTTTCATCTCACCCTTGCATTACTCAATCCAGGTACTTGATGCTTGCACGGAAGGGAAGGGGATTAGCAGCACATCTTCACTGATTCACCCACACACAGAGTTATCAATGATGTGTTTAGATTGATGTAATTAAATTAGTCTATCAGTCATGATGACCCCTCATGGTTTAATAAAATTAAATGAGGTGGAACTTTTTTAAAAATGGTTTTATTGTTCTTGCTTCTGCGCTTTACATTGTTAATGGGTCTATGTTGCTAAGTTTTAGAATTTGGCACGAGGGAAGGGACGTTAGTGGCATCCTGGGCTTTTGTGGTGCCTGGGGTGTTACAGTTGGTATCAAAGCAGGTTATAGATTCTCGGAATATAAGATTTAAAATGGCACACTTGCACATGTAGGGTGGGTAGGGGTTTGTATATGATGCATGGCTTTGAAGATTGAGGTGTTTGCTTTTGCTTAACTTTCCTTTATGTATGTTGTATATCTTTGCTATTATTAATTTTGGGTTAAGTGCAAATTTTATTTGTTTTCTTTACATAGTCTTTAATTGATGTTGCCATATGTTGTACTTGCTTATTACTTGTGGTGCTCACATGCTTACACTAACTTGGAGATGTTATTGAGTTATGTTAGTTTTTGTTAAACCTTAAGATGGCTTGTTATGATGGTCTCTTGTTAAGTACGATAATAATGAATATAGGTTGTTTATGCGAAACTCTAATCCTTCTTTAACTTTGAATGAGATGATTGCTATGTTAATGTTGAGGATGTTTGTGTGTGGTGAAGACCAGCCCCTAAATTCCCTTGGGGCAGGTTACCTTTCCTTATGTGTTGCTCATGTTTGCTACTTGGTAAACAAGTGTCCATTAAAGGGAAATGAGATAAGCATCACTTTGTGACCACCATGCATAGAAACATGTATAATGTGTTTTTTATGTTAACTATGACTAATGATAATTAACTATGAAAATAGTAGTTGGTGATCCATGTAATTATTTGTACATACATAATATTGTTAATGAATCAAGAGAGGATCTTTTTTACTTATGTGTGGAAAATGGCTGGATGTGCAGTTTCTGTTGTGGTAATAATTTCGTTATGCAAATGATGTTTTCTGTAGATATGTTGAATACAAAAGTTGTAGATAACTTGCATATCTTGTTTGTCCTAGAATTTCATGATTTTGGGACAACAGGTCTAAGAGTTATAGGTTTTACAAATTCCCTATGCTGCAATGTTATACCTGTTTAAGTAAGCTAACTTGTGAATCATCTCTTGATGACAAATAAAGAGTTGTAGTGCTTTTCATAAGTTTTCCAAAATGTTAAAGAACATAGCTTTTGGTTGTCTAGAACTCTAGATATAGATGTTCAAAGTTGGATGTCAGAATCCGCCCTAATCTGGACAATAATGCTTCTTTATTCCTACAAGTATAAGATTATCTAATTTTTAGGATGATGTTTATTCATGACTATACCATAAAAGGTGGTGTTGTTGTGAGTGCTTCAGCTATGAGGATGCTAAAATGTTCTTTTTGGTTTTGTTGATGGCAAAAGGTTTTGGGAAACTCGTAGAGTAGCTATAGTCTAGTAGTGCAGATCGGCGGAGTGGAGGGCCCCCACAATGCTTTTTCTGTACTACTATGTGAGGATTGCCTGAGAGATAGGTTGCGACCCAACTATCCATATTCGAAGAAAATAGTGGAGTGCGGGTGGATTGGCCCCCATGCCGTGCACTCTATTATTCTCTCTCGACATATTGATTGGTGGATCGTTGTGTGACTTGTCCTATATGTTGGTGTTCGATGTTTAAGCCTGACCCTAGAATGGTGTAGGATTTTTTTCCCTGTGATGTAGGTGCAACCTTGTGTAGATCATAAGATATTTTAGTGATAGAAGAACACGCCATTTGTAAGTGGTTCTGAGGTTATAAATGCAATCATGTGTTTTTCTAGTATGAAGCATGCTAGTTATTTAATTCCTAGTATCCAGGCATGTGAGTTTGCAATTTGTAATGTTTGGGGTGAAGTGTCTACTAGAAGCCTTGTCTTTATTGTGCTCCATGGCATGATGATTTTGTTATAATTTGCCTTCAAGTCAACTCCATGGTTGCGAGTATGTTTTCTATTAATTAAGTGATGTAGTCAATAAGCTCTAGAGGTCATTTTTACTTGCTGGTGCATGAGTGCAAAGTTGTACTTGGTTGATTTAATCCTCTTGATCTGACACTTGGTGAGCCTATCATGTGTAGCATAATCTGCAAGTTGTTCCATGAGGTGAAAGTAGTTGCACTTGATCTTTTAGATGTGGGTGTTGTTTGATGGAACTGAGTCTCATTCTTTATGTGGGCATGCTCGATATGTTATGTTCAACTTGTTTACTTTATTTGGCCAAATAAGTAAGTGTTTGTGGCTTCAGATTTTTGCAGTATTTTAAGTGTGGTGTTGATATTTTTGTCTCACACGTGTTTTTTGTTTGTTAGTATCTTTATTTTCATTATGCTCTCATTTAGAGAATTTGAGGATGAATTCTTTTAAGGGGATTAGAATGTAACACCCCAAAATACATTTTGTGTGTCATGAAGCGTGAAGTGGTTATAAGGTAGCGGTCGGAATCGCTATGAGAGAGATGGGAAATAGAAGAGCAATCTTTGTGCTTCTTCATCTTTCTCGCTGTTTATGGTAAGATCATGTTTCTGTTTAGATGGAAAATCTATGTTGGTTTACCTAGTTCGTTGGATTAGTGGATGGGGTTAGGGTTCTAATCTCGTAATTAAGTCATGCTGTTGTTCAGAATCTGTAGTTGTTGTTTATGCACTGTTTAAGGCTATTTTTATGTGCCTAAAATGATAGAAAAATTATATTTCAGTAGTAGACTTCAATACCTTTCTTTTTGTATAAATACCACCTTTATATCCCTTGTGGTTGGGGATATTGCCGTTGTTTTCTATGTAGTTGTGCTGTCAAAACTCTGTGCAGTATTAGATGCATTCAGTTTTATCATATCTTAAGTTTTTAAATATCGTGGAATAATCTACATGGAAGCTGTAGGTAATTTCATGTGCCTTCTATATTGTTAAAGATCACAAACTTTGAATCAGTATATCTCGAGTTATGATTGTTTTAGTTCTCTGTTGTTGTTTAGTAATCAGAAATGATCAATGGTGCCGCAGTTTTGTTTTGTGTATCTTAGATTCTTCAAATTGTAAATTTCATAACATGAAATATATAAAATATTAATTAAGATTTCCTAATTTGTAAAGTTTATAATTTTTGAACCAATATATGTCCAGTTATGAATTTTTGAACCGACTGTCCTATTTTACTACTAAATTACAGCTCAATTTTGAAGTTCAGTTTGGATGTTGGTTTAGTACTTCTTCGAGGCCAATTTGGTCTAGTGCACGTGGAGTTCTTTGTAGTATATTGTATGACCTTTGCATTAAGATTTAAACTCTATTTTTGGTGGACAATTTGGGCGATAGGGTTTTTGGTTAAAAATGTCACTGCTGTAAAAGACATAACATGTCTGTCAGTTTGTAGGCTGTTTTAAGAAATAGTAGCTGGTGACATTTGAACTTTGTTTCAATACCAAAGTTGTAGCTTGTTTTGTGTAGATTCTTGTGAAATATTTGCTTGCTATGATCTCTATTGAGGTTTTAAAGATATAAAAACCACAAACAGCGCTGCTGCTGTTTTATCGGGGTCAAGTGGGGCTGTTTTCGCCGGTTCTTGGTTTAAATGTAGAAACGCTTCATATATTGTTTATGAGTGGTATTTGGAGTATTTGTATGGAGTGCATTATTCTAAGACATGTGGTAGTGCCCCAGAATATGCCTTGTACATTTTCTTCTTTGTCGGAATATTTTATAAATCTCCATCGGCTACAGACTCTGTCTCTCCCTCGCAACCTCAAACCTAGTATCCACCATAGCAGCTGCCATAACAAAGCTAGAGGCATTGGTTGGTGAGAAATCTTTTTCTTTACCTCTTTTGGTTGATAAAAGGATAATTTAAGATTGTATGTATTGTAACATTGTTTGATGATCAATTTAGATCCTATGTTGATACTAGTCGGTTTGGACAATTGTAGTTCACTAATGCGATTGTTTCATTCATTAAGTGAGCTTAGGATGGAAGAAAGTAAGTAGTTTTGGCTTTTATAGGAGGCATGGTTTTAGACGTTGTTGTGGTGCCTAGTTGTATACTTTCTAATGAAGACCAATCTAGGATATTACTTATATCACATACCATTTTTAGGGTAAATGGATAAATATAGTATTGTGCTAGATGTTTATCAAATGAGGACAGTGCCCATGTGTTTTTCTCGGCACTAAAGTGGGAGTTGACCTGAGGAGCCTATACATGTCACATGCTTGGACTTAAGTTTAAAAGAATACATGGTTTATTTTTCTATTATCTTTTGTTTGCTCTCCATGAGGTGTTTGTGTTTTTGTGGTTGAGCGATGCGAAAATAATTGTCTATATCCTTATACTACTGGTATTCCAATGGAGGTCATGTGCTCCATAGTAGTTTCTCTTCAAGAAGTACAAAGGAGGATTGTGATTTGGACACCTTTTCCACAATACCAATAAGTTTAGTTGATCTCTATGTTATTATTATTATAGAACATGTTTGGAAAAGGCTTCTCTAAGATCAAGTCTTGTAACATATGATGTTATGGCGATTGTTTCATCACATTGCAATTGCTTGTTGCTATCTTATAGGGATTATGATTTTTGTTTTTGTGGTTTTGTTTTGTTTATCTTTCTGGAAGATGTCATAGAAACGGCTGAATTCGAGGACGAATTCTTTTTAAGGGGGTAGAATGTAATGCCCCAAAACAAAAATTGTAATACCCAATAGAACAAACAAAATTAAAGGAAAATAGCTTTAGAGGGGGTCCAAGTAAACTTAGGCCAGGCTATGTGGCAGCCCATCTCAAGCCCAACTTGTCCCTATCACCTAAACCATATAGAGAGGAAGCGTGCAGCAGGAACACATGTTTTCCCTTTCCCCATTCCCTCTGCTCGACCTCCAGGACGCCCCCTCCTCTTCCCACAGAGCCCTCTCCTTCCCTAACACCTCCTACACAGCAGAAATTACAAGGGAAAAGTAGAAAACAGATTGAGAAGGAGGACAGGTTCAAGACTAGGTATATCATCGGCGTAGATCGGCTTTCCCCCATCTCTATCTCGCTGCCCAAGGTTTAGGGTATAGCCAAGGTGAGGAATCTGCCTTTCCCTTTGTTTAATTGAGATTTAGATGGCCTGTAGTCGTGGGGCATATTGGTTTTATAGGGAGGATCTCCATCTGAATGCCGATCTAAGGTTCTGCTGTTCTGTAGATCGAGTGCTGCCGCTGTTTGTGCTGTTTAGACAATAAAGACGATTTTTCCAGTGAAACTTGATAACACGAAAGTTGTAGAGGGATTTCAGATCTATCATCTTGTAAAATTTCACGATTTTATCAGAAGTAGTTTGAGAGTTATAGTTCATTATTTGTGATGCAATAGTTCTGCCAAAAATCTGGACAATTTTAGATCTAAGCAGTTTTTGGCCATTTAAATGAAACAATTAGATATTTTGATATGAACAAAAGTTGTAGGAATTTTGTTAAGCTTTCCATATAAACATTATAATTTTTGAGCTAGTATATCTCCAGTTATGAATTTTTGAGGTTTGATGTTCTGTTCTAGTCGACAGAAATATTCAGTGAAGTTCAATGGTTAATTACGCCATATTGCACGCATCTTATGCAAAACTTTGCAATACAAAAGTTATAACTAATGGAGTTTTACATAATCTGGTGAACTTTGGCAGTTTTTGGGTGTGTGGTCTAAAGTCTATGAAAAAGAGAATAGTTAGTGCTGCTGTTAAGAACTGTAGGCTAAACGGTAGATGCTTTAGCGTCGGGTTTGAGGGCGCTCTAGTGCGTATTTGTTGTTGTTCTTGCTGGTATGTTTGTGTTTGTACTGAATATTGCTTGTCATCAGGTGGTAGCACTTCGGTACATCGCTAGTGCTTTTGATCTCCTTCGGTAAAGAGGCAAGTAAATGTAGCGGTGGTTTGCTACCATTTTGGCTTGTTATTTTCATCACCTACAGTTTAATGTCTATAATAATGTCACACCACTAATGTTCATGACTTGTGAACTTAGTTTATTCAACCTTATGTGAATGTGGTCTTTATTTATTTATTCATGGTGATGTTACTATTCCACATTGCTATATGTGGCTAGCCCACAACCCTGAAGATGAAGTTGAAGTATCATTGGCGGTGTATATTAATTTTATTGCAGCATGCCAAGCGCATTGCATCATTCATTTGCATTGGAAGTTATGTCGTTGACCTATGGTCACGACCATACCGGTACAGCATCATGGGATGCAGCTCCACACCTTGTTGGGTGTGCAGGCAGGAGACATTTTGCATTGCATTCATATGCATTCACAAAGTAATTTGAAGTGATATGTCCATGTTACTATGAAGCTCTATCATCTGGCTATGTGCGGAATTGGAAGTCACTCATTTTATATTGATATTGTATCTTGTTTATTCTATAAGTGGAACTCCATGTTAAATTGTTGTTTAATTCAACTTGTGGTTTAAATGGCTTGTCAAAACAAGTTTGCTTGCTGAGATGTTTCATCTCACCCTTGCATTACTCAATCCAGGTACTTGATGCTTGCACGGAAGGGAAGGGGATTAGCAGCACATCTTCACTGATTCACCCACACACAGAGTTATCAATGATGTGTTTAGATTGATGTAATTAAATTAGTCTATCAGTCATGATGACCCCTCATGGTTTAATAAAATTAAATGAGGTGGAACTTTTTTAAAAATGGTTTTATTGTTCTTGCTTCTGCGCTTTACATTGTTAATGGGTCTATGTTGCCAAGTTTTAGAATTTGGCATGAGGGAAGGGACGTTAGTGGCATCCTGGGCTTTTGTGGCGCCTAGGGTGTTACAAGCCCTGCCTCTGGTGGACTTGCGAGCGGTGCTTTTTGTGCGAGCCATCTGTAGAACAGGGTATAACTTAAGGTGAGGATCATTTAAGAGATACAAAAATTTAATTAGTCGGGACCAACAAATTTTTAAAGGAGGGATAAATGCAAGAAATGCCATGTATGCTTGAATATGATGCATGCACGATCCGTACATTCTCACAAACCTAGAAAAATTTAAAGGCTAGCGAAATATACGGTAGCATACATACGTTCTCTCGTATACGGTAGCTAGTCGATCTACAACGATACGTTGTTAGTGTACCTGCAGAATTTTTCATTTCAGCCCAATAATTTCCCAAAAAGCATGCAAAGTAAGCAGTAAACTAAATACTTTCATACATACATCCCCCGATGTATATACTCCAGTATCACAGCTACCCGACAAATATACCCACAATTAAGTACCCGCATAGACATGATTGAACATGTAAGTATGCGAGTAACCACAACTGCTCTCCCCTAGATCGACGGTTGGACGGTCATGCTCTCACAACTCCCACTTACCAGAGCGTAGAGGTATTTTGATCCATATATTACCACCCAAGTGGATGGCATCCATACAATAGCACGCCGTATGGACAACGAAACAAAAAACAAGCAAGAACCCCCAAGTTAGTACTTTAATAAGCCACCTAAGAGTCCTTATTTGGGTATAAAGGATATGACCACTAGCAACACTTAGTATTTAATTTAGAGTTTTCACAAATACTTTTGTTTTAAATACACAAATGACATGTTTAGTGTTGAACCTTGCTCTGATGCCAGCTGTAACCGAACCGACCAAATTTTAAGAACGTAAGTAGAAAAACAATCACCGAAGTGATCAAATTCCTGTACTTAAGCTCCTATAATCCTGGTAGTCTGGAAATCTTGAAGGATTTCAAACAACTTTCGACATACAAACCAAGATCGTAGTGATTCAACACATCACATCATTCGTTACAACATTTCACAAGTGGCATACGGATTACATCCATCGGAGTTCAAATAAAATATTACAAACCAAGTTCGTTTCACGGAAGCAACATAGTTTAGTACATATCTTCATAGTTTCAAATACATTGCCAGGTCTTAGTCATGTCCAACCAGAAGCATCTCAGGGAAGATAACTAGCGGAGATCACGCCCAACGATCTAATCCTCGTCTCTGGCAGGGAGGAGGCAATACTTGCAGCAACCAAAGTAGAACTGGTCATCTGCAATAGGTGGGAAATAAACCCTGAGTACGAGAAGGTACTCAGCTAGACTTACCCATCAAAAACTAGAAATAAAGGACACCAAGGATCATGCAAGGCTTATAAGATGGGCTAGCTTGACACAATTGCATAAAAGAGCTTATGAGCATAAGTAACCAATTGATCTTAGCATCAAGTTCATCATCATTAACCTGTCAACTATATTAGCACCTGTACTAGAGCACTCACTTATTAGGAGCAAACAATATTAACCATAGCAGGTATAATAAGGCCATCAATATCATATCATCATTCCTGAACCATCGTGTTATTTAGTGTATCTACTTTGGAGATAAGCCCGTCAAGTTCTCACTAACCGGTGAGAGACAACGACCCGAATCGAATTACAACTCAGCTGAGGGGGTATTCCTAACTCTCACCCTGGCATACTTTGCAAGGGTAGCTGTGGGTCACCTTTGGTACAACTCAGGAACCAACTTCGCAGGTTCGGTCAACGCCAGCACTCTCAGGGATTACCCTTCTGCCAGGACGATCAGGACTTTTAAATCACCTACCCTTGGAGTCATGCCTACGGCTCCCTTCTGAGGCGCACATTATACTTGCCGACTCCCGGCCTAAGTGGAGCTACTCGGATTCGCGGTCAAGCACTCGGGCCCGCTCAGCTAAGAGAGAGGCATGTGTTCAACATGATAAAGAAAGGCTCCAAAATTGGTCCTTAATCAACACAGACGGAGTCACTACAAACCGGCAAGCCTCCTGATGAGGACATCATTGGCTCAAATATGACCATGTCAACCACTTCTATACCAAAGGTGCAACCATTCTATATGAGGCTTATCATTGATGCATTTGATGAATTGGTGCTCCACCATAAAATGTGTATATTTTCATTTTCAGAATTACTTACATGGATCAAGGAAAGGTTTGATTGCATATGGAAAGCATGGAAGGTTAATGAAGTTTATTGGGGACCAAATCCAAGTATTCCCAACGTCCTGCACCTGGACACCACGTCACTTTTGGTCCAAGGAAAGAAAGAGATCAAATCCAACACGTTTTGGGGCTGGATTCGGACTCCAGGACAGCTCCAACTTGTGATGTTCACCACGGTTGCATACGGACTCGGATTGGGACGTTCTAGCACTTTTTGGAAAGCTTATCAAGTCTATTTTCCAACGGATCTGGACTCATGGCTATATCTTATCCAATGCTTCCGCAATCATCGTTTCAACGCCGGGGCCTTTTCTGCCTTTGGTGCTGTGTCACCCTATTTTGGGCTGATGGCCCATGTATCAAGTTGGGTTCATTAGGGACGTATCCTAGGGTTGGAGAACGACCCCAACACCCCCTGGTCGTTCCCCTAGGTATTAATAAGGATTAGAGCCGCCACAAACAGATCGGGTTTTGTTTTATTGAAAGTTTAGCCATTGCTACTTCCTTGTAGACGCGTGTGTCGACTAGACCATCCGTTCTACTCGATTCAGAACCCCAACTTTGTGATTTCAGATTGGTTTTCATCTCCATATTTGCAATTGAGTTGCTTGTTCTACTTGTTCTTGCTTGTTCCTCGATTGCTTGCAGGAATTACCCTAGTGGTTTGGTTGATCGTGTTCCACAAGATCGCGACGGCTGTTGGAGGTGGTGTACCGGTTGCTAAGGCGCAGCATCCTTGGATGGTTGTAGTCGGGCCGTGAACGTCATCTCCATCCCCAAATCGAGTTATCCACCTTCTCTCATCGAAAGATCAGGATTCACCCTAGCGGGTTCATATCAAGAAGGATAAATATCAAGATTCACCCTAGCGGGCTCTGATACCAACTGATATGAACCCGCTAGGGTGAATCCTGATCTTTCGATGAGAGAAGGTGGATAACTCGATTTGGGGATGGAGATGACGTTCACGGCCCGACTACAACCATCCAAGGATGCTGCGCCTTAGCAACCGGTACACCACCTCCAACAGCCGTCGCGATCTTGTGGAACACGATCAACCAAACCACTAGGGTAATTCCTGCAAGCAATCGAGGAACAAGCAAGAACAAGTAGAACAAGCAACTCAATTGCAAATATGGAGATGAAAACCAATCTGAAATCACAAAGTTGGGGTTCTGAATCGAGTAGAACGGATGGTCTAGTCGACACACGCGTCTACAAGGAAGTAGCAATGGCTAAACTTTCAATAAAACAAAACCTGATCTGTTTGTGGCGGCTCTAATCCTTATTAATACCTAGGGGAATGACCAGGGGGTGTTGGGGTCATTCTCCAACCCTAGGATACGTCCCTAATGAACCCAACTTGATACATGGGCCATCAGCCCAAAATAGGGTGACACAGCACCAAAGGCAGAAAAGGCCCCGGCGTTGAAACGATGATTGCGGAAGCATTGGATAAGATATAGCCATGAGTCCAGATCCGTTGGAAAATAGACTTGATAAGCTTTCCAAAAAGTGCTAGAACGTCCCAATCCGAGTCCGTATGCAACCGTGGTGAACATCACAAGTTGGAGCTGTCCTGGAGTCCGAATCCAGCCCCAAAACGTGTTGGATTTGATCTCTTTCTTTCCTTGGACCAAAAGTGACGTGGTGTCCAGGTGCAGGACGTTGGGAATACTTGGATTTGGTCCCCAATAAACTTCATTAACCTTCCATGCTTTCCATATGCAATCAAACCTTTCCTTGATCCATGTAAGTAATTCTGAAAATGAAAATATACACATTTTATGGTGGAGCACCAATTCATCAAATGCATCAATGATAAGCCTCATATAGAATGGTTGCACCTTTGGTATAGAAGTGGTTGACATGGTTATATTTGAGCCAATGATGTCCTCATCATTAATGATGAGGACATCATTAGTGTTAGTGCAGCCCTCAATTTGATCATGGTATTGTGGCCCAAAAGGATATTTCAGATTAGAGCAAATATAAACTTTATGCACCAAATATTCTCCTTTGTTGTCATATTTGCCAATTGCATGAAGCGAACAATGATTAAAACTTGACAAAATAGAATCAAATTTAAGTTTCTCTTTTAAACAATTTAGATTACACAGAATATCAAATTCAATATAACCCAAAGTATTTAAAGAGGACAACAAATTCAGTTCATCTTGTGCACATGTAATAGGATGAAAAAGCTTATCTTCAGCACATTTGTATGGTTCCAAACCAAAAGTATCACACTTATTTGCTACTTGTGGCATAGGAGTAAAAGAATCATCAACACACAACTCCTCTTTATCACAAGGAACCGCGAGTAATTCATTTTGTGACAAAGGAAAATCAGTAGTGGGTTCCACTATTTGTTGCTCTTCATTAGCATGCAGAGTGGACAAATTTTGGACATTATGGGTCACAACATTCTGGCAAGTATTCACAGATAATAGAATCTCTTTTTCAGCATTGAGAGCCAGACAAAACAATTGACCAAGATGGCAATATGATTTGCTAATTAATAAGGTTCGAATTTCAGAATTGAGCCCTCTCATGAATCTACTCATAACATCTTCCATGCATTCATCCAATCCACCAAACATGATACAAATCTTAAAATTATGGTAGTATTGTTTCATAGTCTTGCTACCCTGCTTCAAGTTGTCTAATTTTGCAAGCAAATAATCAACATAATATGCAGGAACGAATGCATCTCTAAAAAGAAATTTGAAGTCTTTCCAAGATTCTGGAACTTTGATGTGCCTACAAATGTGTTTCCATTCGAGCAAAGCATATTCAATCAAAATATTAGAGGCAATACAAATCTTTTGTTTCTCGGATAGGTCATGCTCATCAAATTCATTGTCTACTTTTAACTCCCAATCAATGTAAGCTTGAGGATCAAACTTACCATCATATAATGGCAAGTGTTGAATGACATCCTGAATATGAGGGTCTAGTTTCAACAGCTCAAAAATCTCCATATCACCTGCCATGATTAGTAGGAAACAAGAAACACAAAAATAATATGTATCCTCCTATCAACTACTAGAATGTGTCAGATGTAATTCTCTCAAACTCAACTTGTTAAAACAAGCCCTTACAAGTTCTTACCAAGCCAAACAGGAGGTGACGGCAACCAACAAGTCTACAACCGTGGAGTGAAGTGTATCGGTGCCGCAACAACAACACCTGTCAAGCTGTAGTCGAAATATGTGGAGCTATAGGTGGGCTAAAGCAAGGAAGTACTAGAACCACGTTAGTTGCAAGCAAATTGAACAAACGCTCAACGACGTTATTATGCTGGTCCTAGGCTAGTACATGCTAGAGACGCGAGCCTGGACACAAATGAAGTCACTGAGCAGCAGCAAAGAAGGATCACAAGGACAGGAATAACAACAAAAGAAAAACTCTTCTCTTCTTCTTTCTCTTTCTTTTCTTTCTTTCTTTCTGTCTTTCTTTTCTTTCTTTCTTTTCTTTCTTTCTGTCTTTTTTTTCTGTTTTTTTTCTTTCAACTAGCACAAAACTGAAATTTTGCAACAAGAAATAACAAGCTACTTACAGCAATTAAATGTTTCCTTGGGAAGGGTGATTCAGTAGCAAAGTGAAACAAGTGGTTGTTTTGCAAAACCAGCAGACGCACAAATCTCCACAGCAATTGCGAAGCGCTCAGAATGAATTTGGGACCAAGCTCTGATCCGTTGGAAAGAGGACAAGTTAAGGTTTCCAGATTGTATTTAAACTCCCTATTCAGACTCCTGACAAAGGAAATATGGTGCTTTTGTTTTCAAGATAAAACAGGACTCCGAATCGAATTCTATCTTGATCTCGTTGGATTTCCTTTTTGTAGATGGAAATATGGACGTGGATGAAACCTCCAAGGACGTGGCTAGGATAATGGTGGTAAACAAAACAAAGGAATTTGAAAATCCACTCGGATTCCTAGAGAGAAACAAATAAACTCAAATCTGCGACGGTGACAGAAACATGACTAGAACTCGAAACTCTAAACGACTAGACGCTAAGACCAGCAACTTGCACGACGATGCAACCGTTAATTCAATAAGCCTTAACTAAGCAGTAATAGTATTAAGCTCAAAGGGGTTTTGGGATTATGAAGAACTAATCTACTAATTTTGTTTTGGCTTTTTCTGGACCATAGGAGATTAAAAACAACAAAGAACTAGAAGTCTCTCACCGATCAACCTTGCTCTGATTACCAACTGATATGAACCCGCTAGGGTGAATCCTGATCTTTCGATGAGAGAAGGTGGATAACTCGATTTGGGGATGGAGATGACGTTCACGGCCCGACTACAACCATCCAAGGATGCTGCGCCTTAGCAACCGGTACACCACCTCCAACAGCCGTCGCGATCTTGTGGAACACGATCAACCAAACCACTAGGGTAATTCCTGCAAGCAATCGAGGAACAAGCAAGAACAAGTAGAACAAGCAACTCAATTGCAAATATGGAGATGAAAACCAATCTGAAATCACAAAGTTGGGGTTCTGAATCGAGTAGAACGGATGGTCTAGTCGACACACGCGTCTACAAGGAAGTAGCAATGGCTAAACTTTCAATAAAACAAAACCCGATCTGTTTGTGGCGGCTCTAATCCTTATTAATACCTAGGGGAACGACCAGGGGGTGTTGGGGTCGTTCTCCAACCCTAGGATACGTCCCTAATGAACCCAACTTGATACATGGGCCATCAGCCCAAAATAGGGTGACACAGCACCAAAGGCAGAAAAGGCCCCGGCGTTGAAACGATGATTGCGGAAGCATTGGATAAGATATAGCCATGAGTCCAGATCCGTTGGAAAATAGACTTGATAAGCTTTCCAAAAAGTGCTAGAACGTCCCAATCCGAGTCCGTATGCAACCGTGGTGAACATCACAAGTTGGAGCTGTCCTGGAGTCCGAATCCAGCCCCAAAACGTGTTGGATTTGATCTCTTTCTTTCCTTGGACCAAAAGTGACGTGGTGTCCAGGTGCAGGACGTTGGGAATACTTGGATTTGGTCCCCAATAAACTTCATTAACCTTCCATGCTTTCCATATGCAATCAAACCTTTCCTTGATCCATGTAAGTAATTCTGAAAATGAAAATATACACATTTTATGGTGGAGCACCAATTCATCAAATGCATCAATGATAAGCCTCATATAGAATGGTTGCACCTTTGGTATAGAAGTGGTTGACATGGTCATATTTGAGCCAATGATACATCTGGCCCAGGTGGGGTTGGCCGAGGCCCAATAAATTAAGGTTGCCCGGACCCCAACAGTTCTTATGCACACCTACTCGGGGAAAGGCCCAATGTCCCTAAAAGACTAGTCTGATAGGGGAAGGGTGGCTCTCTCTTTTAAGGTGGCTTCCTCCTCCCAAGCTAAGCAAGGTGGGATTATTCAGAGGCTCACATGGTCGCCGCCCGACTACAACTAGGCCTACTTGGCCTTTTTTTGTTGCGTCTTTGCCAGCGGGTAATAGTGGAGGATGTCCTCATCATTCCCACCCCCTTAAACAAGGGCCCAGCTCTGATACCAAATGATATGAACCCGCTAGGGTTTATGGACGATCTTTCGATGAGAGGCGTGAGATCGCTCGATTTGGTGGATGGAGATGACGTTCACGGCCCGACTACAGCCTTCCAAGACCGCGCCTTAGCAACCGATACACCACCTCCAAAGGCTGTCACGATCTTGTGGAGCGCGACAACCAGCCACTAGGGCTCCCGTCCTGCAAGCAATCGAAGAACTAGCAAGAACAAGGAAACAAGCACTGAATTTGCAAGATGAAATTGAAAACCTCAAACTGAATCTTATTATGAGTGGAGTTCTGAAGACAAGGAGACGGGTGGCTGGATCAGCACACGCGCCTACAAGCAAGTAGCAAAGGCTAAACTTGATCTAAACAAAACTCATGTGTTCCTGGCGGCGGCTAAGGGGTATATGATGTGTGGAGGACGACCACAAGAGAGTTTGGGTCGTGCTCCAACCCTAGGACGCGTCCCTACTGGACTCTAAAAGATACAAGCCCATTGGGCTAACTTAAGGTGGCGCAGCACCCTGGACAGAATAGACCTCTCGGTGATTTTTGGACTGTTGACGCCGTTTCTGAGCAGGTATGAGTATGAGGTCAGATCCGTATGAAAGTAGACTTTATTAGCTTTCCAACAAGTCCAGAATCACCCCAATCCGACTCCGTATGTAATCGTGGCGACCGTCACAAGTTGGAGGTGTGCTGCAGTCCGAATCCAGCCTACGCGAGTCCTTTTCCCTTTTGGTCTTCTCCTTGATTCCTAATCAAAACAAGAGTGCACGTGTCTCCAAGATCTAAATAGGATGGACAAGAGCTCAAGAAGGAACTCACTTGATGATTAAGTGTTCGAGCACGAGCACGGGTAATAGGACCAGCAGGTGTCGGCGTGGACGGCGTGGATGTATGATCGGTGTTGATGTCCTCATCATCCTCCCTTTCTTGAATTTGAGTCGTCCTCGACTCAAGCTCATCTTCCTCACCCAAATAAGGCTTCAAATCTGCAATGTTAAATGTGGGACTAACCCCAAAATCTGCAGGAAGATCAAGCTTATATGCATTCTCATTTATTCGTTGCATCACTTTAAAAGGACCATCCGCTCTAGGCATCAATTTAGATTTTCTTAATTCAGGAAACCTATCCTTTCGCAAATGCAACCAAACCCAATCTCCAGGTTCAAGAATCAATTCCCTTCTACCTTTATCTACAGCAAATTTGTACTTAGCATTCATGCACTCTATGTTTTCTTTAGTGGTTTCATGTAGTTTTAGCATCAATTCAGCACGTTGCTTAGCATCAAAATTCAACTTTTCAGAACTTGGCAATGGCATTAAATCAATAGGAGCACGTGGTAACAAGCCATAAACAATCTCAAAGGGACACATCTTCGTAGTAGAATGCAGCGAACGATTATAAGCAAACTCAATATGAGGCAAACAATCTTCCCACATCTTAATATTCTTCTTTAAAACAGTCCTTAACATAGTAGACAAAGTTCTATTCACAACTTCAGTTTGACCATCAGTTTGGGGGTGACAAGTGGTGGAAAATAAAAGCTTAGTCCCCAATTTGGCCCATAAAGTTCTCCAAAAATGGCTAAGAAATTTAGCATCACGATCAGAAACAATTGTATTTGGCACACCATGCAAGCGAACAACTTCTCGAAAGAACAAATCAGCAATATTTGTAGCATCATCAGTTTTATGACATGGTATGAAATGTGCCATTTTAGAGAATCGATCCACAACCACAAAAACACTATCTCGCCCTTCCCTAGTCCGTGGCAATCCCAACACAAAATCCATAGAAATATCCTCCCAAGGAGCACTAGGAACAGGAAGAGGCATATACAAACCGTGTGGATTCAACCGGGACTTAGCCTTTTGACATGTTGTGCAGCGAGCAACAAATCTCTCCACGTCTCGTCGCATCTTGGGCCAAAAGAAATGACCAGCAAGAATGTCCTCCGTCTTCTTCGCTCCAAAATGCCCCATCAAGCCACCTCCATGCGCTTCCTGCAGCAACAACAAGCGAACGGAGCTAGCTGGAATGCATAGCTTGTTAGCTCTAAACACAAACCCATCATTGAGGATGAATTTGTTCCATGTTTTCCCATCTTTACAATGCAGCAGCACTTCTTTAAAATCAGCATCATGAGCATATCGTTCTTAATTGTTTCTAACCCAAAGATCTTGTAATCAAGTTGATTCAGCAAAGTATATCTCCTAGACAATGCATCTGCAATGATATTATCCTTCCCTTTCTTGTGTTTGATAACATAAGGAAAAGATTCAATAAATTCAACCCATTTTGCATGTCTACGATTCAGTTTTCCTTGACTACGAATATGCTTCAAAGATTCATGATCAGAATGTATAACAAATTCTTTGGGCCACAAATAATGCTGCCATGTTTCTAATGTCCGCACTAGAGCATATAATTCCTTATCATATGTAGAATAATTAAGAATAGGCCCGCTCAATTTCTCACTAAAGTATGCAACAGGTTTTCCTTCTTGTAACAAAACACCACCCAATCCAATTCCACTCGCATCACATTCAAGCTCGAAAGTCTTATTAAAATCAGGGAGTTGGAGTAGAGGTGCATGTGTTAACTTATCTTTCAGCACATGGAAGGCGTGCTCTTGTGCTTTGCCCCAAGAAAAGGGCACTCCCTTCTTTGTAAGCTCAGGGTCGTTCTCCAACCCTAGGATACGTCCCTAATGAACCCAACTTGATACATGGGCCATCAGCCCAAAATAGGGTGACACAGCACCAAAGGCAGAAAAGGCCCCGGCGTTGAAACGATGATTGCGGAAGCATTGGATAAGATATAGCCATGAGTCCAGATCCGTTGGAAAATAGACTTGATAAGCTTTCCAAAAAGTGCTAGAACGTCCCAATCCGAGTCCGTATGCAACTGTGGTGAACATCACAAGTTGGAGCTGTCCTGGAGTCCGAATCCAGCCCCAAAACGTGTTGGATTTGATCTCTTTCTTTCCTTGGACCAAAAGTGACGTGGTGTCCAGGTGCAGGACGTTGGGAATACTTGGATTTGGTCCCCAATAAACTTCATTAACCTTCCATGCTTTCCATATGCAATCAAACCTTTCCTTGATCCATGTAAGTAATTCTGAAAATGAAAATATACACATTTTATGGTGGAGCACCAATTCATCAAATGCATCAATGATAAGCCTCATATAGAATGGTTGCACCTTTGGTATAGAAGTGGTTGACATGGTCATATTTGAGCCAATGATGTCCTCATCACCTCCACCCGGTCTTTAATTCAAATTAAGACAGGTTCTTTTCCATGATAGCAAATATAGCCAACCGTGCCACATGTGTAATCCTATAACTCGCAGGTGACAGGAAATCACCTGATTTCTACCACATTAAAGCAGGGCTAAGCAACTACACGAGCCTGAGCTACTTAGGATTCAGGGTATCAATATCTGGACAAGGATTGGATAACCAATGCAGCAAGTGTTTTCATCCAACACCTAAACTTAATGCAACAATATATAACAATAATACTTTAATTGCATTTCAGAAATTAGAAGGCTTATAATGCTCCGGGGCTTGCCTTTCACAAAGTTGCATGGACGATGGTCCGGGCACTCAACGACGACCTCGTATGGTACTTCTCCTGAAGGTTGCACCTCCTGAATCTCCGGCGTTGGCTGCTGCTGCTCCTCGCTCGGCTCCTCGAATTCCAGCAATGTTACTCCTTCCGGTACACCTATTGCATGCATATGCACAAGATAAATATCATGGATGCATAAGGAATGACATGATGCTCATGATGAATGGATAACAGTAAGTAAGTATTTAACCAAAGATTACTGGACACTCGTTTACTGAGTACTAATAGCTCTATTCAAATCACTTTAAGCATGTACCTATCTTAACTTGGAAGCACAAGGTTAACTTACCTAACTTGCATAACCTAAGATAAAGATGTTCATCTTCACTAACACCTGCACCTAAACTTATCTTACTCAACTGAAGTGTTTATTTGCATCACAACATGCTTATAATAGTAAAGACATTCATCACAGAAAGTCGCAAGTTTGACATGCATAGAGTAGTTCACGAAATCACTCATAGCAGGAGTTCTACAAATTGAAATGACTTGAAAGAGGACATTCTGGAAAGCTTATGAAATTATATACAAATCATTTATAAACATCAAAGCATGATTCTTACGTTAACCGAGTCAAATTCAAGTAAACACAGAATCTGTTCTGTGTAGACAGAGAGCAATTCAACTCTGAACCCAACTTAGAACAGCTGTAGTTTCTAAACTACATGGCCAAATGCTACCAAAATTTAACAGCAGCTAGATAATGAAATTGAAAACAACTTTGTTATAAATCTCAAGACATGAAATCATCATTTTCATAGGGTAATTAACATTCTCTTAGAATCTGTCCAAAAATGGCAGATTCACTAAATTAAATATTTAGTGATGATGCAAAAGCATAATTGGACCAAACAAAGTTCATCAACTTGTTGTGCATATCAAAGGAACATCAGGAAGTATAGTGCCAACTTCTAAATAAATTATTTACTATCCTTTTCTAATTTATTTAGTTAATTAGGTGATTAAAGCAACATATAGTAAAACTGCACAGAAAAATCTACAAAAATTACAGTAGCTACCTCATGCTTCACATAGACCACCATAAAAATTTCAAATCAATTGAACAAGCAGAACTTGTTGTATCAAAAATAACATATGGCATGTCTATTTCTAGCATAAATAGGAAACCCTATTGAAAAGTATCAAACAACAGATTTCATATTTTTCCTAGTATCCTTCTAGCATAAGAACAACTTTCACCAAATTTTACCTTTACTGGATCTATAGAAAAATTATGAAAATTCACCCAAAATCCATCCAAGCAAACAAGAGAAATACATAACTCCTACATACAGTGTCCAAATTGTATGAAAATTTAACTACAAGCTATTCATGATATGAACGGTACACCATAAAAATTGCATGCCATTTGGAGCTACCTAGAAAAAAATATAATTACCCCTATTTCCCACATGATTAAAAGAGATAATTAGTAACCCTATTTTTCATCACAGAACAAGGCACATATTATATTTTTAATATAAACTACACATTACCAGGAACTCAACAAAATTAGAACAACATCATTTGGATCTACCAATCAAGAGATATGCATTTTTGAATCTATACACAAATCTGTGAAAAAGAATAAAAGAAAAACAAAACCAGAACCCTAACCCAACTCGGCATTGGGCCGGCCTAGGAAATCTCCTCGGCCTGGTAATGCGCGCGACATGCCCGCGCGGCCCAGTCGAATGGCGCGGCCCGCTTGGCTCTCCCACTCGTGCGCGACCGTTGACGGCGCGACCCCATGGGTCAGAGAGAGGAAAGGAGAGGAGAGAAAGGCGACGGCGGTAGCTCGCCGCTAGTGTTGACTCCGGTGAGGCCACGGGTACAGGCGGGTCAACCATAGCTGTGCGCACGTAGGGGTATGGCCAATTGGAGCTAGGGCAGTGGCTACGGAGGGTGGCATTGGCATTGGTGGCACACGGCCGCGGGCTTGCCGGCTCCGGCGAGTCGACGGCGGCTCGGCCCTAGTGGCCTACCCTGTGAGCATCAATATCGCTAAGCGAACAAGGTACAAGGGAGAGAGGAGGCGGTAGAGGACCCGAGTGGCACGGCCACATGCGAGCTCGGTCGGCGACGAAAATGGCGACCCGGTGGAGCCGCCTTCACGGTGAGCTCTACCTGGGGCGAAAACGGATGCTCGGTGAGGTCGAGGAGTGGAGGGGCTCGAGGCGGTGCTGTGGCTCAGCTAAATCAAAAAATGGCGCTCTGGCTTGGGTGAGTGGCTTGGTGGCGGCCGCTGCCTTCTCCGGTCACCGCTCTCGCGTGGAGGAGAAAGACAGAGGAAGGGAATGGCGAGAGAGAGAGAGAGTGAGCGAGGTGTCAGCCTGGCTTTCATTAGTGAGCACACGCACGTGATGTGGAGAGGTCGTCATGGCATGCACGCCACACGGTGGCTAGTTTCTGAATCGGTCAGCCACGTCGAGCAACTGAAGATTTCTGACTCGACTGAATCGGCATCCAATGGCCGACTGTCCGCACCATTTTGAAGCCCCATTACTCCTAATCTAGCTCGAGTTAGCAGTAGGTGATATTAGCAAACTTGTAGAGCTACAGTCGTACTATAATATTGTCAATCGGAGCTTGGACTAATTCGGCTTAGTTAGGAAGTTAAAGCTCTCCAAAGTGGGTCACATGGAAACTGAAATGGAGTTTCAGTTAACCCCGACTGAAACCCGATTTTTGACGCCGTATACCTCATTAACCATTGAGAACTAGGTGATGGTGCTATTGACAAAATCATAGAGCTATGTGAGCACTACAAATATGTCAATATGAGTTAGGGTTGGTTAGGTCTAGTTTGCAAGTTATAAGGTCCCAAAATTGGGCACTTCAAACTGTTATCCAGTTAAGACTTAGCCAAAATTTGCTAAGTGTCAAACAACACTTCTACTTACCTGTGGGCCCTGTTTGAGCATCTTCCAGCCATTTTTATGAGATGGCCATATTGAGACTTTGGTTCCTTAATAAATTTTCTACAACTTTGGTGAAGGGTGCATAGCCATGCAAGATCTCTAGGTTAGACTTTTCAATCAGTCAAACTAGGGCACTCTATAGGTCACCTCAAGGTCAAACCTCACCTAGAGGGCAAATTAGTCATTTTGGTCAACATAAATAGTGCTCCACTAATTTCCCTAAGTGTAGTTAAGGTGTATAAAACCATAATTAACCACTCTACACAAGTGTTACACCAACTTCTAAGTACCACATGTGATGAAATAAACAAAACACTCAAATTACCCTATGTTGCAAACCCATGTTTCACATGTTTCATAGCCTTGCTGCAAAACTCAAGCTTGTCATGTTACACTACAATGTTGCCATGTTTCGAGGTATGAGAAACTCATGTTGCATCCACATGTTGCACTAACTACAATTCACAAGCAATCATGTATGAAACAAACATAATTGAGAATGTTGCATACACATGTTTCAAGCAACAATGCATGATGAGATGGATGATGCACATGTTTATGAAATGAAAATGCAATTTGTGGGAGCCAAACACCTAGGGTGTTACAAAGAGTATCATCGGGTTCGCGCAAAAACAATTTCTGAGCCTATGGTATGTTTGGCGCAAACCATGCACCTATCTTGCGTCAAGATTACCACTATCTCCAAATGGACTGAAACGAGATTCCACATGACCCCATCACCTATTTGTTCCATCCAATGCGTCCAAAATGATTTTCGTGCCTCTAGTACGCTCGGAGCAAACCGTGCACCTATCTTGCACTGACACAAACACTGTCTCGTCACCTAGGAGTACCATCGGGTGTGTCCAAAACGATTTCTGAGTCTATGAGATGTTTGGCGCAAACCGTGCACCTATCTTGCACCGACACTTACACTGTCTCTAGACGGATCAAAACAAGATTCCACATGACCCATCACCTAAGAGTTCCATCGGGTGCATAAAAAATGATTTTTGAGCCCGTGGTACGTTCGGCGTAAACCGTGCACCTATCTTAAGTCAAGATTAGCACTATCTCCAAACGAACTGAATCGAGCTTTCACTTGAGCCTCACCACCAAGGAGTACCACCGGGTCTGTCCAAAACGATTTCTGAGCCTATGGTATGTTTGTTGCAAATCGTTCAATTATTTTGCACCACTAACACTGTCTCAAAATAGACTGAAAGGAGATTCCACATGACCCACGTCACCTAGGAGTTCCATCGGGTGCGTCCAAAACGATTTATGAGCTTGTGGGACGTTCGGCGCAAACCATGCACCTATCTTGCGCCAAGATTAGCACTATCTCCAAATGAACTAAATCGTGCTTCCACTTGAGCCTCGTCCCCTAAGAGTACCATCGGGTTCACCCAAAATGATTTCTGACCCTATGGTATGTTTGGCGCAAACCGTGCAACTATCTTGCCTGAGGATTACGACTATCTCCAAACGGACTGCATCGAGCTTCCACTTGAGTCTCGTCACGTAGGAGTACCACCGGGTGCGTCCAAAATGATTTCTAAGCCTACGGTATGTTTGGTGCAACCGTGCATCTATCTTGCGTCAAGATTACCACTATCTCCAAATGCACAAAACCGAGCTTCCACTTGGGCCTCGTCTCCTAGGAGCACCATCGGGTGTGTCCAAAACGATTTCTGAGCCTATTAGATGTTTGGCGCAAACCGTGTACTTATCTTGCACTAACACTTACACTGTCTCTGGACGGACCGAAACGAGATTCCACCCGAGCCATGTCACCTAGAAGTTACATTGGGTGCGTTAAAAATGATTTCAGAGCCTGTGGTATGTTCGACGCAAACCGTGCGCCTATCTTGCATCGGTATTAGGACTATCTCCAAACAAATAGAATATTTAACTGACAGAATTCCACAAGTTTTGGTGAATATTTATTTCTGCAGGGTGCCAGCTAAAAATAATCAAAGATGGGCCACATGTCAGGTTTACATAGAGAGAAAGGGCCACGTATGGAAAAAGTATAATCTAGAAGTTTCAAGAAGCCAAACCCTGGGAGGTGGGACCCACCTGTCACTGTGACAGGGGCGGGCGCCCAGTCCTAGGAGCAGCCGCCCTACCCAGAGAGCCAATGAGCTTCCACCTCGTGGATCCTACTTCCACCGCCTTTGAGGATGAATAAAAATCATTGATCAAGGTCGGTTTGATCCGATGGCTGTGGTGCTTCCTAGAGGGCTATATAAGCAAGGCCCCTGGCCCCTGGAGGAGAGAGTTCAGAAACCCTAATTCATATTTTTCAGAGAGAATTCACCTGAGAGGGGTCCCTTGAATGGATCTTTCCCTGGGGCACATACAAGGGAGTTTAGCTTTGTAGTCTCTATGTGAGATTAGAGTTATTCTTCTAGATTGAGAGAGTTAGAGTGGAGGTAGAAGATTGGAGGAAGCCTGGCCTATCGTTGTCTCCTCTCCAAGCTTGTATCTACGGGGTCAAGTCTCCTAACCTGAGGCTTGGTTCTAGGATTCTTCGGCAATTCAACTTCTAATACTAATTAAGTATGTTGTTATTATTGTTCTTTGGTTTGTGGGTTTACTTTATTTGCTTCGCATAGGGAATAGAGTAATCATTCGTAGCGTAAGTGTGGTGCTTGGGCTAGGAATACTCGTGGATATCCCCTGTCTGGCCGGATTAGTGAGTAGTAGCGTGGGACGTGACAATCCCATTGTTACCTTTGGAGTCTCCTCCCATTAGAAGGTTTGGTAGGATTTAAGTACCCAGGTTAAGCATCCTCTGCGGTGTCTCTTTTCCATTGGTATTTCCCCTAAGATCAATAGTATCATAGCTTGCCATAGGTTGGAACCAGACTATCGTCGTAGTTCTCTCTTATCGCTTATATCTTACCACCTTGTAGTGCGGCCCAAGGGTAATAGTATGGACTAGGTTAGTCATCACACGCTTTCTCCTTGCGGATAAAACAAATACGATACTCTGGACTTATCTCTCGGGTGAAGTGCTCACTGATATCCGTGCGCTTGCGGATTATTTCTTGAATTCCTTCATGTGCGTATCTAATATCAACAACCATTTCTGGCACCGTTGCCGGGGAGAAAGACGTCAGCTGAGTTAACCTTAAGTCTTGCTTTACCTTGTACCTATACTTTTATCTTTTCCTTTTTATTTCTTACCTTATTCTTCTTGCCTTTTTCTATCCTTATGGATAACATAAATTCAATTCCTATCTTTCAATTTTCTGCACCCACGGAGACTAGCCTAGTACCTTGGGAGTCATCACAACCTATCCAAACCCCTAACTATAGGCTGAGTACGTGGTTGATTGCAATGGTCCAAAGCCTATCCTTTTCAGGAGGAGTAGACGAAAACCCTTACCTTCATATTAGAGACTTTGAGCAAACATGTGACTGTCTTCACATAGAGGGCATGTCTGATCAAACTTTTTGTTGGAAGATATTTCCTTTCTCTTTAAAGGAAAAAAGCTATACAATGGTATGATAAAGCCGTAGGTAAGCAACAAGGAGATTGGGGATCCTTATGTTCTAATTTTTGCTTAGATTTTTACCCTATCTCCCAAATCATCGACCTTAGAATCAAGGTTCTGACTTTTAAGCAAGAACCTAGTGAATCTTTGGCCTCATCCTGGAATCGTTTTACTACTCTTTTAGCATCTGACCCAGACCTCAGTTTACAAGACCCTATTCTTCTTCAACATTTTTATAAATGTCTTGATAAAAATAATAAGCAATTGCTCGATACAACTTCTAGAGGATCATTCTTGCATTTTTGTCAGAAAAAGCAAGATTAATCTTAGATCAAATCCTATCCTCTGAATTAGATAATCTCCTAGAAGAACTTCAAGTGGCTGAAGCAAATTCTTTGCCAGATATACCATCTACTTCAGCTATTCCAAGTTCTGAGCAAGAAGAAGAAGAAATTCTGTTTCCTGATTTTATGTTTGATATCGAACCTAATCTTTTTTCTGATTTTGGAAACGTTATGAATTATTATTCTATAAAGAAACCATAGAATCATCATAATCACCTTAGAGAATCTTTGAATCCTTCTTAGGATATTTCTTATAGAAGCACTTCAGTAGAGCTAGTGTCGGTCATAAGCAGTGAATGGTTAGAGGAATCAGAGCTTTCTTCTGATGTGATCTGTTTGGATTCACCCTCTCTTCCAATACGGTGCTCATTTCATTCCAATCACATAGATGCTCTCTATAATCCAGTTGTGGGCATTAATATCATGTCTGTTTCACTTGCACAACATTTAATGAGGCACATGGCATTAACCCCAACTACAAAATTGATGAAGAGTCTTTCAACACACATTGTCCCTAGTTCAGGAATTTTACATATCCAACCAATCCAGGTAGAAGGAACCTGGTTCATTTGAGCTTTTTTGTCTTCCCCATATGGGACTTCGACCTAATGATAGGACAACCTTTTAGAAGACTCCTTTATGAAGGATAAATAGGGAAAATAAACATTTGTTTTGGAAAGAAACTTCAATTCCCAATGTCCATATCTTATTCTCTAAGTACTAGGACCGAATCTTATCCAGAATCTGACCCGCTGGAGGAATTTAATGCTGCTTCTCTAGAGTTCTTAGTTGACTCAGGTCTAGAGGATGATGCTCAATTCTTCATAGAAGAAGAAGCTGATTACTCTGAGCCTGAGCTTTAGATGAGTTTGCAGAGCCACCTAGACCTCCTATAGAACTTAAACTTTTACCAACCGGTCTTAAATATGCTTTTCTAAATGACGATCCAGAGTTTCCTATGACCATAAGTGATAAACTCACTACGGAACAAACTTTTCACTTAATGGCTGTCTTAGAGAAACATCGATCAGCGTTTGGCTACTCATTCCAAGATCTTAAAGGAATTAGTCCTGCCCTTTGCACCCATCGCATTCCAACAAATCCTACTGTTCCACCTTCTAGAGAGCCACAACGTAGACTCAACAATGCAATGAGGGAGTGGTTAAAAAGGAAGTTTTGCAACTTTTGCACACCGGGATTATTTATCCCGTGCCACACAGTGAGTGGGTAAGCCCTGTCCAAGTTGTGCCTAAAAAGGGAGGCATGACTGTTGTTAAGAATGAGAAGAATGAGTTGATCCCTCAACGTACCGTCATAGGATGGTGGATGTGTATAGACTATAGAAAACTTAATAAAGTTACTAAGAAGGATCATTTTCCATTGCCTTTTATTGATGAGATGTTAGAATGGTTAGCCAATCATTCTTTCTTTTGTTTCCTTGATGGATATTCAGGGTATCACCAAATCCCTATCCATCCTGATGATCAAAGCAAAACTACCTTTACATGTCCCTATGGAACTTATGCTTATCGTAGAATGTCTTTTGGGTTATGTAATGCTCCAACTTCTTTTCAAAGATGTATGATGTCTATAATTTCTGAAATGATTGAAGAGATTATGGAAGTTTTCATGGATGACTTTTCTGTTTATGGAAAAACTTTTGATGATTGTCTTGAAAATTTAGATAGAGTTTTGCAAAGATGTGAAGAAAAGCACTTAGTCCTTAATTGGGAGAAATGCCACTTTATGGTTAGAGAAGGAATAGTGCTAGGACACTTAGTGTTTGAAAGAGGTATAGAGGTAGATATGGCTAAAATTGAAGTAATTGAACAGCTACCTCCACCTGTGAATGTAAAAGGAATTAGAAGTTTTCTTGGCCATGCTAGTTTTTATCATAGATTTATAAAAGATTTCTCATTATTGCTAGACCTCTTACTCGTTTGCTAGCCAAGGATGTTCCTTTTGAATTTGATGATGAATGTTTAAGATCTTTTGAAATTTTAAAGAAAGCACTCATCTCAACACCAATCATTCAACCCCCTGATTGGTCTTTACCTTTTGAAATTATGTGTGATGCAAGTGATTATGTTGTGAGGGCAGTTTTAGGACAAACTAAAGATAAAAAGCATCATGCAATAGCCTATGCTAGCAAAACATTAACAGGACCTCAACTTAATTATGCAACTACTGAAAAAGAGCTCCTTGCTGTTGTTTTTGCTATTGATAAGTTTAGATCTTACTTAGTGGGAGCTAAAGTAATTATTTATTCTGATCATGCTGCTTTGAAATATTTACTCACTAAGAAAGATGTTAAACCACGTTTGATAAGATGGATTTTGTTACTCCAAGAATTTGACTTAGAAATAAAAGATAAAAAGGGTGTGGAAAATTCTGTTGCCGATCACTTGTCTAGAATGCAGTTTGAGAATTCACAGGAACTGCCCATCAACGATTCACTCCAAGACGACATGCTCTACGGGATCAATAGATCTGACCCCTGGTATGCAGATATTGTTAATTTTATGGTTTCAGGATATGTACCACCAGGAGCAAACAAAAGGAAACTCGTCCAGGAAAGTCGTACTCACATATGGGATGAACCGTACCTCTTCCGAGTCTGCTCAGATGGTCTACTCAGGAGATGTGTACCTGTTGAGGAAGGAATAAAAATCATTGAGAGATGCCATTCATCACCATATGGAGGACATTATGGGACATTCCGCACACATGCAAAGATTTGGCAATGCAGATTCTTTTGGCCAACAATGTATGAAGACACAAGAGAATTCATCCGAAGATGTGGACCATGTGAGAGGCATGGCAATATCAATACAAGAGATGCCATGCCACTCATCAACAACCTTCAGATTGAACTCTTTGATATCTGGGGAATCGACTATATGGGACCATTCCCACCATCGAGGAAATGTGAGTACATTCTGGTGGTAGTAGATTATGTCCCAAATGGGTTGAAGTCCTGCCATGCAAGAAAGCTGATAATATAAATTCCAAGAAGATGTTTGAAGAGATAATATTTCCCAGATTTGGAGTCCCAAGGATAGTGATAAGTGATGGAGGATCACACTTCATCGACAAGCGCTTTGAGCACTACTTGTCTAAGCATGGAATATGTCACAATGTTGCTACCCCCTATCATCCTCAGATAAGTGGACAAGCAGAAACATCAAATAAGCAAATCAAGAACATTCTGCAGAAGACAGTAAATGAGATGGGTACTGGATGGAAGGACAAGCTTCCCGAAGCACTTTGGGCATACCGAACAACATACAAGACACCTATTGGGATGTATCCTTATCAGTTGGTGTATGGGAAGACTTGTCACCTACCAGTTGAGTTAGAATTTAAAGCTCACTGGGCTATCAAGAAATGGAACATGGACCTTGATGCTGCTGGAATAAGGAGGAAAATGCAACTCTCAGAGTTAGATGAATGGAGAGAAAAAGCATATCACAATTCAAAGATTTATAAAGAGAGAGTTAAGAGATGGCATGACAAGAGAATTAAGAAGAAGGAGTTCACCCGAGGGGATAAGGTATTACTTTTAATTCTAGGGTGAAGCTCTTCGGACATGGAAAGCTACGAAGTAAGTGGGAAGGACCATTTAAAGTGTTAGATGCATCCTCACGTGGCGCGATCACGCTTCAAAATGACGAAGGTATGTTATTCAAGGTAAATGGTCAACACCTTAAATTATTTTTAGAGCCCAATAAAGAATTAGAAGAATTAGATATTATTAATTTCTTTATTACTTAAGTATTGTTGGGCTCGACCTTTTTAGTTTTTGTTTTTCGGGGCCCAATATATTTTTCGAAATAACAAAAATATTTAGAAAATTCTGCGAAAAAGTGGACCGGAGCCGGGCTCATGGGCCGGGCGCCCGCCCCTAGGGCTGGGCGGCCGCCCCACCCCTTGCGCCGTTTCATCGCCGCCTTTTGGCTTCGCGATTCTTCTACATTCTTCTTTCAGAAAAAGTTTATTCCTAGTTTATTCGGGCGTTTTTATCACGAGATACCATTTAGGTGCCATTTTGGTCCTCCGAACCCTCCTATATAAACGCCCTGTGACGTCAGCCATCCTGATTCCATCAGACTATTCCTCTTTTCCTTTTAGAAGTTTGCTAGCCCTCCCTCCCTAGCTCCAATGGCCAACCACGACAAAGAGGATCATCCCCTACGGTATCGACTTCAACTCCATCCCCAAGGAAGATCCAAATTGCAGAGCTCTTATCCCAGTTAGCAATGCTCAACCCCTCGCTGCCATTCCACCAAGACCTCATAGCTATAGCCAGTCTTACTTCGCTCAGCTAGTTCTCACAGCACCTCCGCAGCCCCTCTTGCTAGAAGATAAACCATCGAAGGGGCCTGTCGTCAAGCTACCTGTTGGAACCAAGCTCTTGCCGCCAAAGCACAATGAGACGCTTGTTGGTGTGAAGACCAACAAGAAAGGAGAGATCATCTATGCCAAGTACAGCACTGGGGAACGCACCTACTTCGAAGGAGTTCGTGCTCATCCAAGCAAAGTCAAATTTCTTCCACCCGAGGAAGCTCCTAAACATGCCCTTGCTAAGGCTGAAGCTCCGCGCAAGCATAACAAGACTTTAGCTGATCTAGAAAAGCTGATAGAGGCTCAGCAAGCTACTATCTCCTCTATAGAATCCACTTTACGCCTTCAGAACAGATGTTTTCTTCGCACGCACGAGAAAGTAGAGGACATAGAGAAGAACAATAAGGAACTCGAAAAGCGCGTAAGTGCTTTAGAGCCTCCTAAGTCGAAGAAGTAGATTGAGTACCATTTAGCAGTTGATAAGGCACCTTCAAGATTAGTCACGAAATTGTTTAAATTCTTTTGCTTAGATTAATTCCGTTTTTCAGAATTCTTGTAAACAAAGTGCCTTACATGATACTGAATAAAGAGTTCTTTTTTATTATTATTAGACATATTTTGCTTGTGCTTTTGTCTCCACCATGCTTTGTATAAAGGAAAATAGGAAATAAGTGTGGGGGAAGCACTCGACGATTTAATGAACAGATTTTATGGCACAAATGAGAAATCTTGAAGATACATAACACGAGGACCCTGTACATCGAAGCGGGCTTCGGAAGTCCACCCCAAGTGGGGAGGCCGCCCAGACCTAGGGGCGGGTGCCCAGGTGGTAAGCCCTCCTCGCTCCTTCCTTCAACCATGGTTAGGTATGCTCCCTACACGTTCCAATTTTTATATACACACTTTCTGTTAAGTTTCACATTATGAATTCTTGAGTACAACCTCCTATATAAACGCCCTGTGACGTCAGCCATCCTCATTCCATCAGACTATTCCTCTTTTCCTTTTAGAAGTTTGCTAGCCCTCTCTCCCTAGCTCCAATGGCCAACCACGACAAAGAGGATCATCCCCTACGGTATCGACTTCAACTCCATCCCCAAGGAAGATCCAAATTGCAAAGCTCTTATCCCAGTTAGCAATGCTCAACCCCTCGCTGCCATTCCACCAAGACCTCATAGCTATAGCTAGTCTTACTTCGCTCAGCCAGTTCTCACAGCACCTCTGCAGCCCCTCTTGCTAGAAGATAAACCGTCGAAGGGGCCTGTCGTCAAGCTACCTGTTGGAACCAAGCTCTTGCCGCCAAGGCACAATGAGACGCTTGTTGGTGTGAAGACCAACAAGAAAGGAGAGGTCATCTATGCTAAGTACAACACTGGGGAACGCACCTACTTCGAAGGAGTTCGTGCTCATCCAAGCAAAGTCAAATTTCTTCCACCCGAGGAAGCTCCTAAACATGCCCTTGCTAAGGCTGAAGCTCCGCGCAAGCGTCACAAGACTTTAGCTGATCTAGAAAAGCTGATAGAGGCTCAGCAAGCTACTATCTCTATAGAATCCACTTTACGCCTTCAGAATAGATGTTTTCTTCGCACGCACGAGAAAGTAGAGGACATAGAGAAGAACAATAAGGAACTAGAAAAGCGCGTAAGTGCTTTAGAGCCTCCTAAGCCGAAGAAGTAGATTGAGTACCATTTAGCAGTTGATAAGGCACCTTCAAGATTAGTCACGAAATTGTTTAAATTCTTTTGCTTAGATTAATTCCTTTATTCAGAATTCTTGTAAACAAAGTGCCTTACATGATACTGAATAAAGAGTTCTTTTTTATTATTATTAGACATATTTTGCTTGTGCTTTTGTCTCCACCATGCTTTGTATAAAGGAAAATAGGAAATAAGTGTGGGGGAAGCACTCGACGATTTAATGAACAGATTTTACGGCACAAATGAGAAATCTTGAAGATACATAACACGAGGACCCTGTACGTCGAAGCGGGCTTCGGAAGTCCACCCCAAGTGGGGAGGCTGCCCAGACCTAGGGGCGGGTGCCTAGGTGGTAAGCCCTCCTCGCTCCTTCCTTCAACCATGGTCAGGTAGGCTCCCTACACGTTCCAATTTTTATATACACACTTTCTGTTAAGTTTCGCATTATGAATTCTTGAGTACAACCTCCTATATAAATGCCCTGTGACGTCAGCCATCCTCATTCCATCAGACTATTCCTCTTTTCCTTTTTGAAGTTTGCTAGCCCTCTCTCCCTAGCTCCAATGGCCAACCACGACAAAGAGGATCATCCCCTACGGTATCGACTTCAACTCCATCCCCAAGGAAGATCCAAATTGCAAAGCTCTTATCCCAGTTAGCAATGCTCAACCCCTCGCTGCCATTCCACCAAGACCTCATAGCTATAGCCAGTCTTACTTCGCTCAGCCAGTTCTCACAGCACCTCTGCAGCCCCTCTTGCTAGAAGATAAACCGTCGAAGGGGCCTATCGTCAAGCTACCTGTTGGAACCAAGCTCCTGCCGCCAAAGCACAATGAGACGCTTGTTGGTGTGAAGACCAACAAGAAAGGAGAGATCATCTACGCTAAGTACAACACTGGGGAACGCACCTACTTCGAAGGAGTTCGTGCTCATCCAAGCAAAGTCAAATTTCTTCCACCCGAGGAAGCTCCTAAACATGCCCTTGCTAAGGCTGAAGCTCCGCGCAAGCGTCACAAGACTTTAGCTGATCTAGAAAAGCTGATAGAGGCTCAGCAAGCTACTATCTCCTCTATAGAATCCACTTTACGCCTTCAGAATAGATGTTTTCTTCGCACGCACGAGAAAGTAGAGGACATAGAGAAGAACAATAAGGAACTAGAAAAGCGCGTAAGTGCTTTAGAGCCTCCTAAGCCGAAGAAGTAGATTGAGTACCATTTAGCAGTTGATAAGGCACCTTCAAGATTAGTCACGAAATTGTTTAAATTCTTTTGCTTAGATTAATTCCTTTATTCAGAATTCTTGTAAACAAAGTGCCTTACATGATACTGAATAAAGAGTTCCTTTTTATTATTATTAGACATATTTTGCTTGTGCTTTTGTCTCCACCATGCTTTGTATAAAGGAAAATAGGAAATAAGTGTGGGGGAAGCACTCGACGATTTAATGAACAGATTTTACGGCACAAATGAGAAATCTTGAAGATACATAACACGAGGACCCTGTACGTCGAAGCGGGCTTCGGAAATCCACCCCAAGTGGGGAGGCTGCCCAGACCTAGGGGCGGGTGCCCAGGTGGTAAGCCCTCCTCGCTCCTTCCTTCAACCATGGTCAGGTAGGCTCCCAACACGTTCCAATTTTTATATACACACTTTCTGTTAAGTTTCGCATTATGAATTCTTGAGTACAACCTCCTATATAAATGCCCTGTGACGTCAGCCATCCTCATTCCATCAGACTATTCCTCTTTTCCTTTTTGAAGTTTGCTAGCCCTCTCTCCCTAGCTCCAATGGCCAACCACGACAAAGAGGATCATCCCCTACGGTATCGACTTCAACTCCATCCCCAAGGAAGATCCAAATTGCAAAGCTCTTATCCCAGTTAGCAATGCTCAACCCCTCGCTGCCATTCCACCAAGACCTCATAGCTATAGCTAGTCTTACTTCGCTCAGCCAGTTCTCACAGCACCTCTGCAGCCCCTCTTGCTAGAAGATAAACCGTCGAAGGGGCCTGTCGTCAAGCTACCTGTTGGAACCAAGCTCTTGCCGCCAAAGCACAATGAGACGCTTGTTGGTGTGAAGACCAACAAGAAAGGAGAGATCATCTGCGCTAAGTACAGCACTGGGGAACGCACCTACTTCGAAGGAGTTCGCGCTCATCCAAGCAAAGTCAAATTTCTTCCACCCGAGGAAGCTCCTAAACATGCCCTTGCTAAGGCTGAAGCTCCGCGCAAGCGTCACAAGACTTTAGCTGATCTAGAAAAGCTGATAGAGGCTCAGCAAGCTACTATCTCCTCTATAGAATCCACTTTACGCCTTCAGAATAGATGTTTTCTTCGCACGCACGAGAAAGTAGAGGACATAGAGAAGAACAATAAGGAAATAGAAAAGCGCGTAAGTGCTTTAGAGCCTCCTAAGCCGAAGAAGTAGATTGAGTACCATTTAGCAGTCGATAAGGCACCTTCAAGATTAGTCACGAAATTGTTTAAATTCTTTTGCTTAGATTAATTCCTTTATTCAGAATTCTTGTAAACAAAGTGCCTTACATGATACTGAATAAAGAGTTCCTTTTTATTATTATTAGACATATTTTGCTTGTGCTTTTGTCTCCACCATGCTTTGTATAAAGGAAAATAGGAAATAAGTGTGGGGGAAGCACTCGATGATTTAATGAATAGATTTTACGGCACAAATGAGAAATCTTGAAGATACATAACACGAGGACCCTGTACGTCGAAGCGGGCTTCGGAAGTCCTGATGAGGACATCATTGGCTCAAATATGACCATGTCAACCACTTCTATACCAAAGAATTACTTACATGGATCAAGGAAAGGTTTGATTGCATATGGAAAGCATGGAAGGTTAATGAAGTTGATTGGGGACCAAATCCAAGTATTCCCAACGTCCTCCACCTGGACACCACGTCACTTTTGGTCCAAGGAAAGAAAGAGATCAAATCCAACACGTTTTGGGGCTGGATTCGGACTCCAGGACAGCTCCAACTTGTGATGTTCACCACGGTCGCATACGGACTCGGATTGGGACGTTCTAGCACTTTTTGGAAAGCTTATCAAGTTTATTTTCCAATGGATCTGGACTCATGGCTATATCTTATCCGATGCTTCCACAATCGACGTTTCAACGCCGGGGCCTTTTCTGCCTTTGGTGCTGTGTCACCCTATTTTGGGCTGATGGCCCATGTATCAAGTTGGGTTCATTAGGGACGACCTAGGGTTGGAGAACGACCCCAACACCCTCTGGTCGTTCCCCTAGGTATTAATAAGGATTAGAGCCGCCACAAACAGATTGGGTTTTGTTTTGTTGAAAGTTTAGCCATTGCTACTTCCTTGTAGACGCGTGTGTCGACTAGACCATCCGTTCTACTCGATTCAGAACCCCAACTTTGTGATTTCAGATTGGTTTTCATTTCCATATTTGTAATTGAGTTGCTTGTTCTACTTGTTCTTGCTTGTTCCTCGATTGCTTGCAGGAATTACCCTAGTGGTTTGGTTGATCGTGTTCCACAAGATCGCGACGGCTGTTGGAGGTGGTGTATCGGTTGCTAAGGCGCAGCATCCTTGGATGGTTGTAGTCGGGCTGTGAACGTCATCTCCATCCCCAAATCGAGTTATCCACCTTCTCTCATCGAAAGATCAGGATTCACCCTAGCAGGATCACATCAGTTGGTAATCAGAGCAAGGTTGATCGGTGAGAGACTTCTAGTTCTTTGCTGTTTTTAATCTCCTATGGTCCAGAAAAAGCCAAAACAAAATTAGTAGATTAGTTCTTCATAATCCCAAAACCCCTTTGAGCTTAATACTATTACTGCTTAGTTAGGGCTTATTGAATTAACGGTTGCATCGTCGTGCAAGTTGCTGGTCTTAGCGTCTAGTCGTTTAGAGTTTCGAGTTCTAGTCACGTTTCTGTCACCATCGCAGATTTGAGTTTATTTGTTTCTCTCTAGGAATCTGAGTGGATTTTCAAATTCCTTTGTTTTGTTTACCACCATTATCCTAGCCACGTCCTTGGAGGTTTCATCCACGTCCATATTTCCATCTACAAAAAGGAAATCCAACAAGATCAAGATAGAATTCGATTCGGAGTCCTGTTTTATCTTGAAAACAAAAGCACCATATTTCCTTTGTCAGGAGTCTGAATAGGGAGTTTAAATACAATCTGGAAAGCTTAACTTGTCCTCTTTCCAACGGATCAGAGCTTGGTCCCAAATTCATTCTGAGCGCTTCGCAATTGCCCTGGAGATTTGCGCGTCTGCTGGTTTTGCAAAACAACCACTTGTTTCACTTTGCTACTGAATCACCCTTCCCAAGGAAACATTTAATTGCTGTAAGTAGCTTGTTATTTCTTGTTGCAAAATTTCAGTTTTGTGCTAGTTGAAAGAAAAAAAACAGAAGAAAAAAAAAGACAGAAAGAAAGAAAAGAAAGAAAGAAAAGAAAGACAGAAAGAAAGAAAGAAAAGAAAGAGAAAGAAGAAGAGAAGAGTTTTTCTTTTGTTGTTATTCCTGTCCTTGTGATCCTTCTTTGCTGCTGCTCAGTGACTTCGTTTGTGTCCAGGCTCGCGTCTCTAGCATGTACTAGCCTAGGACCAGCATAATAACGTCGTTGAGCGTTTGTTCAATTTGCTTGCAACTAACGTGGTTCTAGTACTTCCTTGCTTTAGCCCACCTATAGCTCCACATATTTCGACTACAGCTTGATAGGTGTTGTTGTTGCGGCACCGATACACTTCACTCCACGGTTGTAGACTTGTTGGTTGCCGTCACCTCCTGTTTGGCTTGGTAAGAACTTGTAAGGGCTTGTTTTAACAAGTTGAGTTTGAGAGAATTACATCTGACACATCCTAGTAGTTGATAGGAGGATACATATTATTTTTGTGTTTCTTGTTTCCTACTAATCATGGCAGGTGATATGGAGATTTTTGAGCTGTTGAAACTAGACCCTCATATTCAGGATGTCATTCAACATTTGCAATTATATGATGGTAAGTTTGATCCTCAAGCTTACATTGATTGGGAATTAAAAGTAGACAATGAATTTGAGGAGCATGACCTATCCGAGAAACAAAAGATTTGTATTGCCTCTAATATTTTGATTGAATATGCTTTGCTCGAATGGAAACACATTTGTAGGCACATCAAAGTTTCAGAATCTTGGAAAGACTTCAAATTTCTTTTTAGAGATGCATTCATTCCTGTATATTATGTTGATTATTTGCTTGCAAAATTAGACAACTTGAAGCAGGGTAGCAAGACTGTGAAACAATACTACCATAATTTTAAGATTTGTATCATGTTTGGTGGATTGGATGAATGCATGGAAGATGTTATGAGTAGATTCATGAGAGGGCTCAATTCTGAAATTCGAACCTTATTAATTAGCAAATCATATTGCCATATTGGTCAATTGTTTTGTCTGGCTCTCAATGCTGAAAAAGAGATTCTATTATCTGTGAATACTTGCCAGAATGATGTGACCCATAATGTCCAAAATTTGTCCACTCTGCATGCTAATGAAGAGCAACAAATAGTGGAACCCACTACTGATTTTCCTTTGTCACAAAATGAATTACTCGCGGTTCCTTGTGATAAAGAGGAGTTGTGTGTTGATGATTCTTTTACTCCTATGATACAAGTAGCAAATAAGTGTGATACTTTTGGTTTGGAACCATACAAATGTGCTGAAGATAAGCTTTTTCATCCTATTACATGTGCACAAGATGAACTGAATTTGTTGTCCTCTTTAAATACTTTGGGTTATATTGAATTTGATATTCTATGTAATCTAAATTGTCTAAAAGAGAAACTTAAATTTGATTCTATTTTGCCAAGTTTTAATCATTGTTCGCTTCATGCAATTGGCAAATATGACAACAAAGGAGAATATTTGGTGCATAAAGTTTATATTTGCTCTAATCTGAAATATCCTTTTGGGCCACAATACCATGATCAAATTGAGGGCTGCACTAACACTAATGATGTCTTGCAAAGTTTTTCTAGTTTTTCCCAAATGCAACAGGATAAATATCAAGAAGGGGAGCACGGTTCACTTTTACCTACAACACATCCTCCAACAAAGGTCAAACCGAGGACGGTTTGCCGTCAAGAAGGGGAGAATGATGAGGACATCATTGGCTCAAATATGACCATGTCAACCACTTCTATACCAAAGAATTACTTACATGGATCAAGGAAAGGTTTGATTGCATATGGAAAGCATGGAAGGTTAATGAAGTTGATTGGGGACCAAATCCAAGTATTCCCAACGTCCTCCACCTGGACACCACGTCACTTTTGGTCCAAGGAAAGAAAGAGATCAAATCCAACACGTTTTGGGGCTGGATTCGGACTCCAGGACAGCTCCAACTTGTGATGTTCACCACGGTCGCATACGGACTCGGATTGGGACGTTCTAGCACTTTTTGGAAAGCTTATCAAGTTTATTTTCCAATGGATCTGGACTCATGGCTATATCTTATCCGATGCTTCCACAATCGACGTTTCAACGCTGGGGCCTTTTCTGCCTTTGGTGCTGTGTCACCCTATTTTGGGCTGATGGCCCATGTATCAAGTTGGGTTCATTAGGGACGACCTAGGGTTGGAGAACGACCCCAACACCCTCTGGTCATTCCCCTAGGTATTAATAAGGATTAGAGCCGCCACAAACAGATTGGGTTTTGTTTTGTTGAAAGTTTAGCCATTGCTACTTCCTTGTAGACGCGTGTGTCGACTAGACCATCCGTTCTACTCGATTCAGAACCCCAACTTTGTGATTTCAGATTGGTTTTCATTTCCATATTTGCAATTGAGTTGCTTGTTCTACTTGTTCTTGCTTGTTCCTCGATTGCTTGCAGGAATTACCCTAGTGGTTTGGTTGATCGTGTTCCACAAGATCGCGACGGCTGTTGGAGGTGGTGTATCGGTTGCTAAGGCGCAGCATCCTTGGATGGTTGTAGTCGGGCTGTGAACGTCATCTCCATCCCCAAATCGAGTTATCCACCTTCTCTCATCGAAAGATCAGGATTCACCCTAGCGGGATCACATCAAGTCCACCCCAAGTGGGGAGGCCGCCCAGACCTAGGGGCGGGTGCCCAGGTGGTAAGCCCTCCTCGCTCCTTCCTTCAACCATGGTTAGGTATGCTCCCTACACGTTCCAATTTTTATATACACACTTTCTGTTAAGTTTCGCATTATGAATTCTTGAGTACAACCTCCTATATAAACGCCCTGTGACGTCAGCCATCCTCATTCCATCAGACTATTCCTCTTTTCCTTTTAGAAGTTTGCTAGCCCTCTCTCCCTAGCTCCAATGGCCAACCACGACAAAGAGGATCATCCCCTACGGTATCGACTTCAACTCCATCCCCAAGGAAGATCCAAATTGCAAAGCTCTTATCCCAGTTAGCAATGCTCAACCCCTCGCTGCCATTCCACCAAGACCTCATAGCTATAGCCAGTCTTACTTCGCTCAGCCAGTTCTCACAGCACCTCTGCAGCCCCTCTTGCTAGAAGATAAACCGTCGAAGGGGCCTGTCGTCAAGCTACCTGTTGGAACCAAGCTCTTGCCGCCAAAGCACAATGAGACGCTTGTTGGTGTGAAGACCAACAAGAAAGGAGAGATCATCTGCGCTAAGTACAGCAGTGGGGAACGCACCTACTTCGAAGGAGTTCGCGCTCATCCAAGCAAAGTCAAATTCTTCCACCCGAGGAAGCTCCTAAACATGCCCTTGCTAAGGCTGAAGCTCCACGCAAGCGTCACAAGACTTTAGCTGATCTAGAAAAGCTGATAGGGGCTCAGCAAGCTACTATCTCCTCTATAGAATCCACTTTACGCCTTCAGAATAGATGTTTTCTTCGCACGCACGAGAAAGTAGAGGACATAGAGAAGAACAATAAGGAACTAGAAAAGCGCGTAAGTGCTTTAGAGCCTCCTAAGCCGAAGAAGTAGATTGAGTACCATTTAGCAATTGATAAGGCACCTTCAAGATTAGTCACGAAATTGTTTAAATTCTTTTGCTTAGATTAATTCTTTTATTCAGAATTGTTGTAAACAAAGTGCCTTACATGATACTGAATAAAGAGTTCTTTTTTATTATTATTAGACATATTTTGCTTGTGCTTTTGTCTCCACCATGCTTTGTATAAAGGAAAATAGGAAATAAGTGTGGGGGAAGCACTCGACGATTTAATGAACAGATTTTATGGCACAAATGAAAAATCTTGAAGATACATAACACGAGGACCCTGTACGTCGAAGCGGGCTTCGGAAGTCCACCCCAAGTGGGGCGGCTGCCCAGACCTAGGGGTAGGCGTCCAGGTGGTAAGCCCTCCTCGCTCCTTCCTTCGACCAAGGTCAGGTATGCTCCCTACACGTTCCAATTTTTATATACACACTTTCTGTTAAGTTTCGCATTATGAATTCTTGAGTACAACCTATTTAATGCTGAATTTAAAGAAGATAGATTATTTTAGTCCTGATCTCTTTATAGACTCACACCATGATTCTTTCCTGGGAGTCCTGTTACTATTGGGAACTTAATTTTTAGGGACCCCATATCATTTAAGTTGTTGTGGAGTGAGAGATAGTAGAATCATGAGAACCTGATTTCTGATACTTTGTCACTTGAGAATTTCTTTTACAAAAATGTTAAAATTTTTAGCTATGCTTTTACCTCTGTGGTAAGAATAAATACCTAGTAGAGCCTTACATATCAATAAAAAAACTAGCTCATAAGCTATTTACTTTGTGTTGAGTTTGGTCAACCCATGCTAGACCCTTGTTGAGAGGTGGGCCATGCTCCTAAGATTAGGATTCACACTAATTTTTGCACCCCTTGCTACTTCTACCCTGGAAGTACGCACCACCATATTACCTATTTAGATCCACTCAAAAATTTGTTCTGCTCCTACCCTAGGAGTAACAATTAAAAATATATCTCCTATAGGCTTTTCTTGATTGCTAGCCATGATTCTAAAATGCTCCAGAATGTTATTATCCTCTCACAATGTTCCATCAAAATTTAGTACATTTCTTTGTTGTTAAAAAAGGGGAAACAAAAAAGAGAAAGAAGAAAGAAAAAGAAAGTATTGATTTTGCCTTTTGTGAAGTACAAGTTTCAAGTTGCAATTCCTCAAATCAAAGTTGAATAAGTGTATCTTTTGTAAAGGAGCATTGTAGAATTATTTTGCACCCCCTCTACCTTCCACAAATATTTCCTATTATGTTTATTCTTTTGAAACCACACCACATGCACGTCCTGATCTAGGGGTATGTCACTCCCCTCCTTGGATCCCATTTTGACTAGGCAATATGTGCAAAGTAAGTATGCTACATCCTTGAAATACCATCAACTCCAGATAAGCTTTTTGTAGAATAGGATGGGCTATATGGCATTTGTCATACATACCTCAGAGAGGTCTACAAATACCACATATCTTGAGTGACTTGAGAGTACCACATGAGGTAGAAGGTAAGCTATGTTTTTTATTTTCAAATACATACAAAAACATCAAGTGACAGGTTGAAAGGAGAAAGGGGCTCAGTTTTAGGCTGTTCCATTCTTCAACTGCCTAAAATGGTATGGTAGACACTTTGAATCCCGCAGTACAGGTATGACTAAAGAATAAATCTACTGTTGATGTCTTGGCTAGAGATTATGCCTAAGGTATTCCATTCTTTTCTCGAGGACGAGAAAAAGTCCAAGTGCGGGGGAGTTTGTTGACGGTAGTTAACTATCATTTTTAACCGTCAACTTACATAAAAGAATGCTATAAAACTAATTACCACCATAGACTAGGTGTTTAACTGACATAATTCCATGAGTTTTGGTGAATATTTATTTCTGCAGGGTGCCAGCTGAAAATAATCAAAGATGGGCCACATGTCAGGTTTGCATAGAGAGAAAGGGCCACGTACGGAAAAAGTATAATCTAGAAGGTTCAAGAAGCCAAACCCTGGGAGGTGGGACCCACCTATCAGTGTGACAGGGGTGGGCGCCCAGCCCCAGGGCAGTCGCCCCACCCAGAGAGCCAATGATCTTCCACCTCGCGGATCCTGCTTCCACCGCCTCTGAAGGATGAATAAAAATCGTTGATCAAGGTTGGTTTGATCCGAGGGCTATGGTGCTTCCTAGAGGGATATATAAGCAAGGCCCCTGGCCCCTAGAGGAGAGAGTTTAGAAACCCTAATTCATATTTTTCAGAGAGAATTCGCCTGAGAGGGGTCCCTTGAATGGATCTTTCTCTAGGGCACATACAAGAGAGTTTAGCTTTGTAGTATCTATGTGAGATTAGAGTTATTCTTCTAGATTGAGAGAGTTAGAGTGGAGGTAGAAGATTGGAGGAAGCCCGGCCTGTCGGTGTCTCCTCTACAAGCTTGTATCTACTGGGTCAAGTCTCCTAACCCGAGGCTTGGTTCTAGGATTCTTCGGCAATTCAACTTCTAATACTAAGTAAGTACGTTGTTATTATTGTTCTTTGGTTTGCGGGTTTACTTTATTCGCTTTGCGTAGGGAATAGAGTAATCATTCGTAGTGTAAGCATGGTGCTTGGGCTAGGAATACTCGTAGATATCCCCTATCTGGCTAGATTAGTGAGTAGTAGCGTGGGACATGACAATCCCATTGTTACCTTTGGAGTCTCCTCCCGTCAGAAGGTTTGGTAGGATTTAAGTACCCTGGTTAAGCATCCTCTGTGGTGTCTCTTTTCCATCGGTATTTCCCCTAAGATGAATAGTATCATAGGTTGGAACCAGACTGTCATCGTAGTTCTCTCTAATCGCTTATATCTTCGCCACCTTGTAGTACGGCCCAAGGGTAATTGTATAGACTAGGTTAGTCATCGCATGCTTTCTCCTTACGGATAAAACAAATACGATACTCTGGACTTATCTCCCGGGTGAAGTGCTCATCGATATCCGTGCACTTGCAGATTATTTCTTGAATTCCTTCGTGTGCGTATCTAATATCAACAAGCATTTCTGGCACCGTTGCCGAGGAGAAAGACGTCAGCTGAGTTAACCTTAAGTCTTGCTTTACCTTGTACCTATACTTTTATCTTTTCCTTTTTATTTCTTTCCTTATTCTTCTTGCCTTTTTCTATCCTTATGGATAACATAAATTCAATTCCTATCTTTCAATTTTCTGCACCCACAGAGACCAGCCTAGTACCTTGGGAGTCATCACAACCTATCCAAACCCCTAACTATAGGCTGAGTCTATGGTTGATTGCAATGGTCCAAAGCCTATCCTTTTCAAGAGGAGTAGACGAAAACCTTTACCTTCATATTAGAGACTTTGAGCAAACATGTGACTGTCTTCGCATAGAGGGCATGTCTGATCAAACTTTACATTGGAAGCTATTTCCTTTCTCTTTAATGGAAAAAGCTAACAATGGTATGATAAAGCCGTAGGTAAGCAACAAGGAGATTGGGGATCCTTACGTTCTAATTTTTGCTTAGATTTTTACCCTATCTCCCAAATCATCGACCTTAGAATCAAGGTTCTGACTTTTAAGCAAGAACCTAGTGAATCTTTGGCCTCATCCTGGAATCGTTTTACTACTCTTTTAGCATCTGGCCCAGACCTCAGTTTACAAGACCCTATTCTTCTTCAACATTTTTATAAAGGTCTTCATAAAAACAGTAAGCAATTGCTTGATGCAACTTCTGGAGGATCATTCTTGCATGTTTCGTCAGAAAAAGCAAGATTAATCTTAGATCAAATCCTATCCTCTGAATTAGATAATCTCCTAGAAGAACTTCAAGTGGTTGAAGCAAATTCTTTGCTAGATATACCATCTACTTCAGCTATTCCAAGTTATAAGCAAGAAGAAGAAATTCCGTTTCCTGATTTTATGCTTGATATCGAACCCGATCTTTTTTCTGATTTTGGAAACGTTATGAATTATTATTCTATAAAGAAACCACAGAATCATCATAATCACCTTAGAGAATCTTTGAATCCTTCTAAGGATATTTCTTATAGAAGCACTTCAGCAGAGCTAGTGTCGGTCATAAGCAGTGAATGGTTAGAGGAATCAGAGCTTTCCTCTGATGTGATCTGTTTGGATTCACCTTCTCTTCCAATACGGTGCTCATTTAATTCCGATCACATAGATGCTCTCTATAATCCAGTTGTGGGATTAATATCATGTCTGTTTCACTTGCACAACATTTAATGAGGCACATGACATTAACCCCAACTACAAAATTGATGAAGAGTCTTTCAGGACACATTGTCCCCAGTTCAGGAATTTTACATATCCAACCAATCCAGGTAGAAGGAACCTTGGTTCATTTGAGCTTTTATGTCTTCCCCATATGGGACTTCGACCTGTTGATAGGACAACCTTTTAGAAGACTCCTTTATGAAGGATAAATAGGGAAAATAAACATTTGTTTTGGAAAGAAACTTCAATTCCCAATGTCCATATCTTATTCTCTAAGTACTAGGACCGAATCTTATCCAGAATCTGACCCGCTAGAGTTCTTAGTTGACTCAGGTCTAGAGGATGATGCTCAATTCTTCATAGAAGAAGAGGCTGATTATTCTGAGCCTGAACCTTTAGATGAGTTTGCAGAGCCACCTAGACCTCCTATAGAACTTAAAATTTTACCAACCGGTCTTAAATATGCTTTTCTAAATGACGATCTAGAGTTTCCTATGATCATAAGTGATAAACTCACTCCGGAACAAACTTTTCGCTTAATAGCTGTCTTAGAGAAACATCGATCCGTGTTTGGCTACTCACTCCAAGATCTTCAAGGAATTAGTCCTGTCCTTTGCACCCATCGCATTCCAACAGATCCTACTATTCCACCTTCTAGAGAGCCACAGCGTAGACTCAACAATGTAATGAGAGAGGTGGTTAAAAAGGAAGTTTTGAAACTTTTACATGCCGGGATTATTTATCCCGTGCCACACAGTGAGTGGGTAAGCCCTGTCCAAGTTGTGCTTAAAAAGGGAGGCATGACTATTGTTAAGAATGAGAAGAATGAGTTCTACGGGGTCAAGTCTCCTTACCTGAGGCTTGGTTCTAGGATTCTTTGGTAATTCAACTTCTAATACTAAGTAAGTACGTTGTTATTATTGTTCTTTGGTTTGTGGGTTTACTTTATTCGCTTCGCGTAGGGAATCGAGTAATCATTCGTAGCGTAAGCATGGTGTTTGGGCTAGGAATACTCATGGATATCCCCTATCTGGCCGGATTAGTGAGTAGTAGCGTGGGATGTGACAATCCCATTGTTACCTTTGGAGTCTCCTCCCGTCAGAAGGTTAGCTAGGATTTAAGTACCCTGGTTAAGCATCCTCTGTGGTGTCTCTTTTCCATCAGTATTTCCCCTAAGATCAATAGTATCATAGCTTGCCATAGGTTGGAACCAGACTGTCGTCGTAGTTCTCTCTAATCGCTTATATCTTCGCCGCCTTGTAGTGCGGCCCAAGGGTAATAGTATAGACTAGGTTAGTCATCGCACGCTTTCTCCTTACGGATAAAACAAATACGATACTCTGGACTTATCTCCCGGGTGAAGTGCTCACCGATATCCATGCGCTTGCGGATTATTTCATGAATTCCTTCGTGCGCGTATCTAATATCAACACACTTACACTATCTCTAGGCGGACCGAAACGAGATACCACATGACCCACGTCACCAAGGAGTTCCATCGGGTGCGTCAAAAATGATTTCTGAGCTTGTGGTATGTTCGGCGCAAACCGTGCACCTATCTTGCGTTGAGATTAGTACTGTCTCCAAACGAACTGAATCGAGCTTCCACTTGAGCCTCGTCACCTAGGAATACCACCGGGTGTGTCCAAAATGATTTTTGAGCCAATGGTATGCTTGGCGCAAACCGTGCACCTATCTTGCGTCAAGATTACCACTATCTCCAAACGGACTGAATCGAGCTTCTACTTGAGCCTCATCACCTAGGAGTACCACTGAGTGTGTCCAAAATAATTTTTGAGCCAATGGAATGTTTGGCGCCAACCGTGCACCTCTCTTGCACTTAAACTAACACTGTCTCTAAACGCTGCCTCTAGTACGCTCGGTCCAAACCGTGCACCCATCTTGCGTCAACATGACCACTACATCCAAATGGATTGAACCGAGCTTCCACTTGAGCCTCATCACCTAGGAATACCATCAGGTGTGTCCAAAACAATTTCTGAGCATGTGAGATGTTTGGCGCAAACCGTGCACCTATCTTGCACCGACACTTACACTGTCTCCAAATGGAACGAAACGAGATTCCACATGACCCACGTCACCTAGGAGTTCCATCGGATGCATCAAAAATGATTTCTGAGCCTGTGGTAGATTCGGCGCAAACCGTGCACCTATCTTGCGTCAAGAATAGCACTATCTCCAAACAAACTAAATCGAGCTTCCACTTGAGCCTTGTCACCTAGGAGTACCATCGGGTGTGTCCAAAACGATTTCTAAGCCAATGGTATGCTTGGCGCAAATCATGCACCTATCTTGCATTAAGATTACCACTATCTCCAAATGGACTGAACCGAGCTTCCATCTGAGCCTCGTCACCTACGAGTACCATCGGGTGTGTCCAAAACAATTTCTGAGCCTACAAGATGTTTGGTGCAAACCGTGCACCTATCTTGCATCAAGATTACCACTTTCTCGAAATGGATTCAATCGAGCTTCCACTTGAGCCTCGTCACCTAGGAGTACCACCGGGTGCATCCAAAACAATTTCTGAACCTATAGTATGTTTGGTGAAAACCATGCACCTATCTTGCATGATGTTTACCACTATCTCCAAACGGACTGAATTGAGCTGCCACTTGAGCCTCGTCACCAAGGAGTACCACTGAGTGCATGCAAAACGATTTCTGAGCTAATGATATGTTTGGCACAAACCGTGCATCTATCTTGCACTAACACAAACACTGTCTCCAAACGTTCCGAAATGAGATTCCACCTGACCCACGTCACCTAGTAGTACCATCCGGTGCGTCCAAAATGATTTTTGAGCCTATAGTATGCTCGGTGCAAACTGTGCACGTATCATGCGTCAAAGATTACCACTATCTCCAAACGGATTGAACTGAGCTTCCACTTGAGCCTCGTCACCTAGGAGTACCATCGGGTGTGTCCAAAATGATTTTTGAGCCTCTAGTATGCTCAGTGCAAACCGTGCACCAATCTTGCGTCAAGATTACCACTATCTCCAAATAGACTGAACCGAGCTTCCACCTGAGCCTCGTCACCTAGGAGTATCATCGGGTGTGTCCAAAATGATTTCTGAGCCTACGAGATGTTTGGCACAAACCGTGCACCTATCTTGCGTCAAGATTACCACTTTCTCCAAATGGACTAAATCGATCTTCCACTTGAGCCTCGTCACCTAGGAGTACCTCCGGGTGCATCCAAAATGATTTCTAAGCCTATAGTATGTTTGGCGCAAACCGTGCACCTATCTTGCATCAAGATTACCAGTATCTCCAAATGGATAGAATTGAGCTGCACTTGAGCCTCGTCACCAAGGAGTTCCACCGAGTGCGTGCAAAATGATTTCTAAGCCAATGATATGTTTGGCGCAAACTACGCCACCTATCTTGCACCGATACAAACACTGTCGCCAAACGGATTAAAATGAGATTCCACCTGACCCACGTCACCTAGTAGTACCATCCGTTGCGTCCAAAATGATTTTCGAGCCTCTAGTACGCTCAGTGCAAACCGTGCACCTATCTTCCGTCAAAGATTACCACTATCTCCAAATGGACTGAATCAAGCTTCCACTTGAGCCTCGTCACTAGGAGTACCATCGGGTGTGTCTAAAATGATTTTCGAGCCTCTAGTATGCTCGGTGCAAACCGTGGACCTATCTTGCGTTAAGATTACCACTCTCTCCAAATGGACTGAACCGAGCTTACACTTGAGCCTTGTCACCTAGTAGTTACGTCATGTGCATCCAAAATGATTTATGAGCCTATGGTACATTCGGCCCAAAGTGTGCACCTATCTTGTGTCAAGATTAGCACTATCTCCAAACGGACTGAATCGAGCATCCACTTGAGCCTCGTCACCTAGGAGCACCAATGAGTGTGTCCAAAATGATTTCTGAGCCTATGAGATGTTTGGCGCAAACCGTGCGCCTATCTTGCACCGACACCTACACTAACTCTAGACGGACCGAAACGAGATTTCACATGACCCACGTCACCTCAGAGTTCCATCGGGTGCGTCAAAAATGATTTCTGAGCCTGTGGTACGTTCGGTGCAAACCGTGCACCTATCTTGCTTAAGCTTAGCACAATCTCCAAACGAACTGAATCAAGCATGCACTTGAGCCTCATAACATAGGAATACCACCAGGTGTGTCCAATATGATTTCTGAGCCAATTGTATGTTTGGCGCAAACCGTGCACCTATATTGCGTCAAGATTACCAGTATCTCGAAACGGACTGAATCGAGCTTGCTCTTGAGTCTCATCACCTAGGAGTACCACCGGGTGCATCCAAAATGATTTCTGAGCCTCTAGTATATTTGGCGCAAACCATGCACCTATCTTGCGTCAAGATTACCACTATCTCCAAATGGACTAAATCGAGCTTCCACATGAGCCTCGTTACCTTGGAGTACCACCGTGTGTGTCCAAAATAATTTCTGAGCCTATGGTATATTTAGCGCAAAACCGTGCACCTATCTTGCGTCAAGATTACCACTATCTCCTAAAGGATTGAACCAAGCTTGCACTTGAGTCTCGTCACCAAGGAGTACCACCGGGTGCGTCCAAAATGATTTCTAAGCCAGTGGTATGTTTGGCGCAAATCGTGCACCTATCTTGCACTGACACTAACATTATCTGCAAACGGACCAAAATGAGATTCCACATGACCCACATCACCTTGTAGTTCCATCCAGTGTGTCCAAAATGATATTCGAGCCTCTAGTACGCTCGGTGCAAACTGTGCACCTATCTTGCATCAAGATTACCACTATCTCCAAATAGACTGATCTGAGCTTCCACTTGAGCCTCGTCACCTAGGAGTACTACTGGGTGTGTCCAAAACAATTTTTGGGACTATGAGATGTCTAGCGCAAAACCGTGCACCTATAATGCAACGACACTTGCACTTTCTCCAGATGGACTGAAATGAGATTCTACATGACCCACATCATCTAGGAGTTCCATCGGGTGTGTCAAAAACGCTTTCTAAGCCTATGGTATGTTTGGCGCAAACTGTGCACCTATCTTACATCAAGATTAGCACTATCTCCAAACGAACTGAATCAAGCTTCCACATGAACCTCATCACCTAGGAATACCACCGGGTGTGTCCAAAACAATTTCTAAGCCAATGGTATGTTTGGCGCAAACCGTGCACCTATCTTGCTTCAAGATTACCACTATCTCCAAATGGACTGAATCGAGCTTCCACTTGAGCCTCGTTACCTAGAAATACCACCGAGTGTGTCCAAAATGATTTCTAAGCCAATCGTATGTTTGGCGCAAACCGTGCATCTATCTTGCGTCAAGATTACCACTCTCTCCAAATGGACTGAATCGAGCTTTCAATTGAGCCTCGTCACTTAGGAGTACCACCGGGTGTGTCCAAAACAATTTCTGAGCCAATCATATGTTTGGCACAAACCATGCACCTATCTTCCGTCAAGGTTACCACTATCTCCAAATGGACTGAATCGTGGTTCCACTTGAGTCTCGTCACCTAGGAGTACCATCGGTTGTGTCTAAAATGATTTCTGAGCCTATGAGATGTTTGGCGCAAACCGTGCACCTATCTTGCATTGACACTTACACTGTCTCCAGACGGACCAAAACGAGATTACACATGACCCACGTCACCTAGAAGTTCCATAGGGTGCGCCAAAAATGATTTCTGAGCCTGTGGTACGTTCGGCGCAAACCATGCACCTATCTTCCGTCAAGATTAGCACTATCTCCAAACGAACTGCGTCGAGCTTGCACTTGACCCTCGTCAACTAGGAGTACCATCGGGTGTGTCCAAAATGATTTCTGAGCCTATGAGATGTTTGGTGCAAATCATGCACCTATCTTGCACCGACACTTACACTGTCTCCAGACGGACCGAAATGAGATTCCACATGATCCACATCACGTTAGAGTTCCATCGGGTGCTTCAAAAATGATTTATGAGCCTATGGTACTTTCGGTGTAAACCGTGCACCTATCTTGTGTTAAGATTAGCACAATCTCCAAACGAACTGAATCGAGCATGCACTTGAGCCTCGTCACTTAGGAATACCACCGGTCCAAAACGATTTCTGAGCCAACAGTATGTTTGGCGCAAACCGTGCACCTATATTGCGTCAAGATTACCAGTATCTCGAAACAGACTGAATCGAGCTTGCTCTTGAGCCTCATCACCTAGGAGTACCACCGGGTGCATCCAAAATGATTTCTGAGCCAATGGTATGTTTGGCACAAACTGTGCACCTATCTTGCGTCAAGATTACCACTATCTCCAAATGGACTGAATCGAGCTTCCACATGAGCCTTGTCACCTAGGCGTACCACCGGGTGTGTCCAAAACAATTTTATGAGCCTATGGTATATTTGGTGCAAACCATGCACCTATCTTGCGTCAAGATTACCACTATCACCAAACGGATTCAACCGAGCTTGCACACTAGTCTCGTCACCAAGGAGTACTACCGGGTGCGTCCAAAACTATTTTTGAGCCAATGGTATGTTTGGCGCAAACAGTGCACCTATCTTGCACTGAAACTAACACTATCTCCAAACGGACCAAAATGAGATTCCACATGACCCACCTCACCTAGTAGTTCCATCCGGTGCGCCCAAAATGATATTCAAGCCTCTAGTATGCTTGGTGCAAACCATGCACCTATCTTGCGTCATGATTACCACTCTCTCCAAACAGACTGATCCGAGCTTGCACTTGAGCCTCGTCACCTAGGAGTACCATCGAGTGTGTCCAAAATGATTTCTGATCCTATGAGATGTTTGGCGCAAATCGTGCACCTATCTTGCATCGACACTTACACTGTCTCTAGACGGACTGAAATGAGATTACACATAACCCACGTCACCTAGAAGTTCCATCGTGTGCATCAAAAACGATTTCTAAGCCTGTGGTATGTTTGGCGCAAACCGTGCAGTCTTCTGTCAAGATTAGCACTATCTACAAACGAACTGAGTCGAACTTCCACTTGAGCCTCGTCACCTAGGAGACCATCGGGTGTGTGCAAAATGATTTCTGAGCCTACGGTATATTTGGCACAAACTGTGCACCTATTTTGTGTCAAGATTACCACTTTCTCCAAACAGATTGAATAGAGCTTCCACTTGAGCCTCGTCACCTAGGAGTACCACTGGGTGCATCCAAAATGATTTCTGATCCTATAGTATGTTTGGTGCAAACCATGCACCTATCTTGCGTGAAGATTACCACTATCTCCAAACAGACTAAATTGAGCTGCCACTTGAGTCTCGTCACCAAGGAGTACCACTGAGTGCGTGCAAAACGATTTCTGAGCCAATGATTTGTTTGGCACAAACCATGAAACTATCTTGCACTGACACAAACACTGTCTCCAAACATTCCGAAATGAGATTCCACTTGACCCACGTCACCTATTAGTACCATCCAGTGCGTCTAAAATGATTTTTGAGCCTATAGTATGCTCGGTGCAATCCATGGACCTATCTTGCGTCAAAGATTACCACTATCTCCAAACGGGCCGAATCGAGCTTCCACTTGAGCCTCGTCACCTAGGAGTACTATCGGGTGTGTCCAAAATGATTTCTGAGCCAATCGTATCTTTGGCACAAACCGTGCACCTATCTTGCGTCAAGGTTACCACTATCTGCAAATGGACTGAATCGAGCTTCCACTTGAGCCTCGTCACCTAGGAGTACCATCGGTTGTGTCCAAAATGATTTCTGAGCCTTTGAGATGTTTGACGCAAACCGTGCACCTATCTGGCATTGACACTTATACTGTCTCTAGACTGACCAAAACGAGATTACACATGACCCACGTCACCTAGAAGTTCCATCGGGTACGTGAAAAACGATTTCTGAGCCTGTGGTACGTTCGACGCAAACCGTGCACCTATCTTCCGTCAAGATTAGCACTATCTCCAAACAAACTGAGTTCAGCTTCCACTTGAGTCTCGTCACCTAGGAGTACCATCGGGTGTGTGCAAAATGATTTCTGAGCCTATGTTATGTTTGGCGCAAACCGTGCACCTATCTTGCGTCAAGATTACCACTTTCTCCAAACAAGATTGAATCGAGCTTCCACTTGAGCCTCGTCACGTAGGAGTACCAACGGGTGCATCCAAAATGATTTCTGAACCTATAGTATGTTTGGTGCAAACCATGCACCTATCTTGCGTGAAGATTACCACTATCTCCAAATGGACTAAATTGAGCTGCCACTTGAGCCTTGTCACCAAGGAGTACCACTAAGTGCGTGCAAAACGATTTCTGTGCCAATGATATGTTTGATGCAAACCGTGCACCTATCTTGCACCGACACAAACACTATCTAAAACGTTCTGAAATGAGATTTCACTTGACCCACGTCACCTAGTAGTACCATCTGGTGTGTCCAAAATGATTTTCGAGCCTATAGTATGCTCGGTGCAAACCGTGCACCTATGTTGCGTCAAATATTACCACTATCTCCAAACGGACTGAACTGAGCTTCCACTTCAGCCTCGTCACCTAGGAGTACCATCGGGTGCGTCTAAAACAATTTCAGAGCCTATGGTACATTCAGCACAAATCGTGCACCTATCCTGCACCGACACTTACACTACCTCCAGACGGACCGAAACAAGATTCCACATGACCCACGTCACTTCAGAGTTCCATCGGGTGCGTCAAAAATGATTTCTGATCCTGTGGTACGTTCGGTGCAAACCGTGCACCTATCTTGTGTCAAGATTAGCACAATCTCTAAAAGAACTGAATCGAGCATCCACTTGAGCCTCGTCACTTAGGAATGCCACCAGGTGTGTCCAAAACAATTTATGAGCCAATGGTATGTTTGAGGCAAACCGTGCTCCTATCTTGCGTCAATATTACCACTACCTCGAAACGGACTGAACCAAGCTTGCTCTTGAGCCTCGTCACCTAGGAGTACCACCAGGTGCATTCAAAATGATTTATGAGCCTATAGTATGTTTGGTGCAAACTACGCACCTATCCTGCGTCAAGATTACCACTATCCCCAAATGGACTGAATCGAGCTTCCACATGAGCCTTGTCACCTAAGAGTACCACCGGGTGTGTCCAAAACAATTTCTGAGCCTATGGTATATTTGGCGCAAACTGTGCACCTATCTTGCGTCAAGATTACCACTATCTCCAAACAGACTGAACCGAGCTTGCACTTGAGTCTCGTCACCAAGGAGTACCACCGGGTGTGTCCAAAACGATTTCTGAACCTATGAGGTGTTTGGCGCAAATAGTGCACCTATCTTGCATCGACACTTACACTGTCTCTAGACAGACCGAAACGAGGTTCAACATAACCCACATCACCTAAGAGTTCCATCGGGTGCGTCAAAAATGATTTTCTGAGCATGTGGTACATTCGGCGGAAATCGTGCACCTATCTTGCGTCAATATTAGCACTATCTCAAAACAAACTGAATCGAGCTTCCACTTGAGCCTCGTTACCTAGGAATACCACCAGGTGTGTCCAAAATGATTTCTGAGCCACTGGTATGTTTGGCGCAAACCGTGTAGCTATCTTGCATCAAGATTACCACTATCTCCAAATAGACTGAATCGAGCTTCCACTTAAGCCTTGTCACCTAGGAGTACCACCGGGTGTGTCCAAAATGATTTCTGAGCCGATGGTATGTTTGGCACTAACCGTGCACCTATCTTGCGTCAAGGTTACCACTACCTCCAAACAGACTGAATTGAGCTTCCACTTGAGCCTCGTCACCTAGGAGTACCACCGAGTGCGTCCAAAACAATTTCTGAGCCAATGGTATATTTGGCGCAAACTGGGCATGTATCTTGCATCGACACAAACACTATCTCCAAATCGACCAAAACGAGATTCCACCTAACCCACATCACCTAGTAGTTTGATCCAGTGCGTCCAAAATGATTTTTAAGCCTCTAGTGCGCTCGGTGCAAACCGTGATCCCATCTTGCGTCAAGATTACCACTATCTCCAAACGGACTGACCGAGCTTCCACTTGAGCCTTGTCACCTAGGAGTACCATCGATTATGTCCAAAATGATTTCTGAACCTATGAGATATTTGGCGCAAACCATGGACCTATCTTGAACCAACACTTACACTGTCTCTAGACAGACCGAAAACAAAATTCCACATGACCCACGTCACCTAAGAGTTCCATTGGGTGCGCCAATACGATTTTTCTGAGCCTGTGGTACGTTCGGCGCCAACCATGCACCTATCTTGCATCAAGATTAGCACTATCTCCAAACAAATTGAATCGAGCTTCCACTTGAGCCTCGTCACCTAGGAGTACCACCAGTTGTGTCCAAAATGATTTCTAAGCCTGTGGTATGTTTGGCGCAATTTGTTCAATTATCATGCACCGACACTAATACTGACGCAAAACTGACCGAAAGGAGATTCCACATGACCCACATCACCTAGGAGTTCCATCAAGTGCGTCCAAAATGATTTCTGAGCTTGTGGTACGTTCGGCTCAAACCGTGCACCGATCTTGCGCCAAGATTAGCACTATCTCCAAATGAACTAAATCGAGTTTCCACTTCAGCCTCGTCACCTAGGAGTACCATCGGGTTCATCCAATACGATTTCTGTGCCTGTGGTGTGTTTGGCGTAACTGTGCACCTATCTTGCGTCAAGATTACCACTATCTCCAAACGGATTGACCGAGCTTCCACTTGAGCCTTGTCACCTAGGAGTACCATCGGTTATGTCCAAAATGATTTCTGAAACTATGAAATATTTGGCGCAAACCATGGACCCATCTTGCACCAACACTTACACTGTCTCTAGACGGACCGAAAACATGATTCCACATGACCCACGTCACCTAAGAGTTCCATTGGGTGCGTCAAAAACGATTTTTCTGAGCCTGTGGTACGTTCGGTGCCAACCATGCACCTATCTTGCATCAAGATTAGCACTATCTCCAAACAAATTGAATCGAGCTTCCACTTGAGCCTCGTCACCTAGGAGTACCACCAGGTGTGTACAAAATGATTTCTGAGCCTGTGGTATGTTTGGCGCAATTCGTTCAATTATCAAGCACCGACACTAATACTGACGCAAAACTGACCGAAAGGAGATTCCACATGACCCACATCACCTAGGAGTTCCATCAAGTGCATCCAAAATGATTTCTGAGCTTGTGGTACGTTCGGCTCAAACCGTGCACTGATCATGCACCAAGATTAGCACTATCTCCAAATGAACTAAATCGAGCTTCCACTTTAGCCTCGTCACCTAGGAGTACCATCGGGTTCATCCAATACGATTTTTGTGCCTGTGGTGTGTTTGGCGTAACCGTGCACCTATCTTGCGTCAAGATTACCACTATCTCCAAATGGACTGTACTAAGCTTCCACTTAGTCTTGACGCAAGACAGGTGCACGATTTGCGCCGAACGTACCACGGGCTTAGAAATCATTTTGGATGCACTCAATGGAACACCTAGGTGATGTGGGTCTTGTGGAATCTCGTTTTGGTCCATTTGGAGACAATGCTAGTGTCGGTGCAAGAAAGGTGCACGGTTTGCACCAAACATACCATAGGTTCAGAAATCGTTTTAGACACACCTAGTGATACTTCTAGGTGATAAGGCTCAAGTGGAAGCTCGATTCAGTCCGTTTGGAGATAGTGCTAACCTTGACACAAGATAGGTGCTTGCTTTTCGCCGATAGTTCCATAGGCTCAGAAATCGTTTTGGACGCGCCAAATAGAAATCCTAGGTGACTTGGGTCATGTGGAACCTCATTTTCGTCCATTTCGAGACAGTGTTAGTTTCGGTGCAAGATTGGTGCACGGTTTGCGCCAAACGTACCATAGGCTCAAAAATGATTTTGGATGCACCCAATTATACTCCTAGGTGACGAGGCTCAAGTGGAAGTTCAATTCTGTCCGTTTAGAGATACTGCTAATCTTGACGGAAGATAGTGCCGGTGCAGAAATCGTTTTGGACGCACCCGATGTAGCTCCTAGGTGACTTGGGTCATGTGGAATCTCGTTTCGGTCCATTTAGAGACAGTGTTAGTGCCGGTGCAAGATAGGTGCACAGTTTGTGCCAAACGTACCATAGGCTCAGAAATGGTTTTGGATGCACACAATGATACTCCATGGTGATAGGGCTCAAGTGGAAGCTCGATTCAGTCCATTTGGAGATAGAGCTAATCTTGGTGCAAGATAGTGCACGATTTACGCTGAACGTACCATAGGCTTAGAAATCATTTCGAACACACCCGATGGAACACCTAGGTGACGTGGGTCTTATGGAATCTCATTTTGGTCCGTTTTGAGAGAGTGTTAGTGTCGGTGCAAGATAGTTGCACAGTTTGCGCCAAACATACCATAGGTTCAGAAATCGTTTTGGATGCACCCAGTGATACTTCTATGTGATGAGGTCAAGTGGAAGCTCGATTCAGTCTGCTTGGAGATAGTGCTAACCTTGACTCAAGATAGGTGAACAGTTTGCCCAAACATACCACAGGCTTAGAAATCAATTTGGATGCACCCGTTAGAACTTCTTGGTGACGTGGGTCCTGTGGAATCTCATTTCGGTCCATTTGGATACAGAGTTAGTGTCGGTGCAAGATAGGTGCATGGTTTGCACCAAATGTACCATAGGCTCAAAAATTATTTTGGATGGCCCCAATGGTGAGTAGGCGACGAGGCTCAAGTGGATTCTCGTTTCATTCCATTTGGAGATAGTGCTAATCTAGACGCAAGATAGGTGCATGCTTTGCGCCGAACGTACCATGGGCTCAGAAATCATTTTAGACGCACCCGATGTAACTCCTAGGCGACTTGGGTCATGTGGAATCTCGTTTTAGGCCGTTTGGAGATAGTGTTAGTTTCGGTGCAAGATTGGTGCACGGTTTGTGCCAAACATATCATAGGCTCAGAAATCATTTTGGTCGCACCCAATGATACTCCTAGGTGAAGAGGCTCAATTCATTCCGTTTAGAGATAGTGCAAATCTTGACACAAGATAGTGCACGGTTTGCGTCGAACGTACCATAGGCTTAGAAATCATTTTGGACGCCACCAATAGAAGTCCTAGGTAGGTGGGTCATGTGGAATTTTGTTTCGGTCTGTTTGGAGACAATGTTAGTGTCAGTGCAAGGTAGGTGCATGGTTTGCGCCAAATGTACCATAGGCTTGAAAATCATTTTTGACGGACCCAATGGTACTCCTAGGTGACGAGGCTCAACTGGATGCTCGTTTCATTCCATTTGGAGATAGTGCTAATCTTGACTCAAGATAGGTGCACGCTTGTGGCGAACGTACCACAGGCTTAGAAATCATTTTGGATGTACCCGATGGAACACGTTGGTGACGTGGTCTTGTGGAATCTCATTTTCGTCCATTTGGAGACAGTGTTAGTGTCGATGCAAGATAGTTGCATAGTTTGTGCCAAACATACCATAGGTTCAGAAATCGTTTTGGACGCACCTAGTGATACTTCTAGGTGATGAGGTCAAGTGAAAGCTCGATTCAGTCCGCTTGGAGACAGTGCCAACCTTGGCTCAAGATAGGTGCACAGTTTGCCTGAACGTACCATAGGCTCAGAAATCATTTTGGACACACCCGATGGATCTCCTTGGTGATGTGGGTCATGTGGAATCTCGTTTCGGTCCATTTGGATATAGTGTTAGTGTCGGTGCAAGATAGGTGCATGGTTTGCGCTAAATGTACCATATTCTCAAAAATCATTTTGGATGGATCCAATGGCACTCCTAGGTGATGAGGCTCAAGTGGAAGCTCGTTTCATTCCATTTGGAGATAGTGCTAATCTTGACGAAAGATAGTTGCACGGTTTGCACCAAACGTATCATAGGCTCAGAATCATTTTGGACACCCGCGATGGTACTCCTAGGTGATGAGGCTCAAGTGGAAGCTTGATTTAGTCTGCTTGGAGAAAGTGCTAAACTTGACACAAGATAGGTGCACGCTTTGCGTCGAATGTGCCATAGGATCAGAAATCATTTTGGACGCACCCGATGTAACTCCTGGTCGACTTGAGTCTTGTGGAATCTTGTTTCGGTCTGTTTGGAGACAGTGTAGTGTCGGAGCAAGGTAGTTGTGGTTTGTGCCAAACGTACCATAGGCTCAGAAATCGTTTTGGATGCACCCAGTGATACTTCTAGGTGACGAGGCTCAAGTGGAAGCTCGATTCCGTTCGTTTGGAGATAGTGCTTACCTTGACGCAAGATAGGTGCGCGCTTTGCGCTGAACGTACCATAGGCTCAGAAATCATTTTGGATGCACCCAAAGGAACTCCTAGGTGACGTGGGTCATGTGGAATTTTGTTTCGGTCCGTTTGGAGACAGTGTTAGTGTCGGTGCAAGATAGGTGTATGGTTTGCGCCAAATGTACCAAAGGCTCAGAAATCATTTTGGACGGACCCAATGGTACTCCTTGGGAACGAGGCTCAAGTGGATGCTCGTTTCATTCTGCTTGGAGATAGTGCTAATCTTGACTCTAGATAGTTGCACGGTTTGGGCCAAACGTACCACAGGATTAGAAATCGTTTTGGACGCACCCGCTGGTACTCCTAGGTGACGAGGCTCAAGTGGATGCTCAGCTCAGTCCGTTTGGAGATAGTGCTAATCTTGACACAAGATTGGTGCACGATTTACGCCGAACATACCATAGGCTTAGAAATCATTTCGGACGCACCCGATGGAACATCTAGGTAACATGGGTCTTGTGGAATCTCGTTTTGGTCCGTTTGGAGACAGTGTTAATGTCGGTGCAAGATAGTTGCACGGTTTGCGCCAAACATACCATAGGTTCAGAAATCGTTTTGGACGCAGCTAGTGATACTTCCAGGTGACGAGGCTCAAGTGGAAGCTCGATTTAGTCCGTTTGGAGATAGTGCTAATCTTAACGCAAGATAGGTGCATGCTTTGCATCACACGTACCATAGGCTAAAAAATTGTTTTGGATGAACCCGATGTAACTCCTAGACGACATGGGTCGTGTGGAGTCTCGTTTTGGGCCATTTGTAGACCATGTTAGTGTCGGTGCAAGATAGGTGCACGGTTTGCGCCAAACGTACCAAAGGCTCAGATATTGTTTTGGACAAACCCGACGGTACTCCTAGGGGAAGAGGCTCTAGTGGAAGCTCGATTCAGTCCGCTTGGAGATCGTGCTAACCTTGACTCAAGATAGGTGCACGGTTTGCCCGAACGTACCATAGGCTCAGAAATCATTTTGGACAGACCCGATGGAACTCCTTGGTGACGTGGGTCATGTTGAATCTCGTTTCGGCCCATTTGGATACAGTGTTTGTGTCGGTGCAAGATAGGTGCATGGTTTGCGCCAAACATACCATAGGCTCAGAAATCATTTTGGATGGACCCAATGGTACTTCTAGATGACGAGGCTCAAGTGGAAGTTTGATTCAGTCCGTTCAGAGATAGTGCTAATCTTGACGCAAGATATGTGCATGGTTTGCACCGAACATACCATAGGCTCAAAAATCATTTTGGACATACCCGATGTAACTCCTAGGCGACTTGGGTCATGTGTAATCTCGTTTCGGTCCGTTTGGAGACAGTGTTAGTGCCGGTGCAAGATAGTTGCACGGTTTGTGCCAAACGTACCATAGGCCCAGAAATCATTTTGGACGCACCCAGTGATCCTCCATGGTGATAAGGCTCAAGTGGAAGCTTGATTCAGACCGTTTGGAGATAGTGCTAATCTTGACGCAAGATAGGTGCATGAATTACGCCGAACATACCACAGGCTTAGAAATCATTTTGGACACACCCGATGGAACACGTAGTTGATGTGGGTCTTGTGGAATCTTGTGTTGGTCCGTTGGAGACAGTGTTAGTGTCGGTGCAAGATAGTTGCACGGTTTGCGCCAAACATACCATAGGTTCAAAAATCGTTTTAGACGCACCCAGTGACACTTCTAGGTGATGGGGCTCAAGTGGAAGCTCGATTCCGTCCGTTTGGAAATAGTGCTAATCTTGACGCAAGATAGGTGCATGCTTTGCGCCGAATGTACCAGGGTCAGAAATCATTTTGGACGCACGCAATGGAATTCCTAGGTCACGTGGGTCATGTGGCATTTCATTTCGGTCCATTTGTAGACAGTGTTAGTGTCGGTGCTAGGTAGGTGCATGGTTTGCGCCAAACGTACCATAGGCACATAAATCATTTTAGAAGGACCCAATGGTACTCCTTGGGGACGAGGCTCAAGTGGATGCTCGTTTCATTCCATTTGGAGATAGTGCTAATCATGACGCTAGATAGTTGAACGGTTTGTGCCAAACATACCACAGGATTAGAAATTGTTTTGGACGCACCTGCTGGTACTCCTAGGTGACGACGCTCAAGTGGAAGCTCAGGTTAGTCTGTTTGGAGATAGTGCTAATCTTGAGCAAGATAGGTGCACGATTTAGGCCGAACGTACCATACGCTTAGGAGTCATTCGGACGCACCCGATGGAACAACTAGGTAACGTGGGTCTCGTGGAATCTCATTTTGGTCCGTTTGGAGACAGTGTTATGTCGGTGCAAGATAGTTGCACGGTTTGCGCCAAACATACCATAGGTTCATAAAACATTTTGGACGCACCCACTGATACTTCTAGGTGACGAGGCTCAAGTGGAAGCTCGATTTAGTCCATTTGGAGATAGTGCTAATCTTGACGCAAGATAGGTGCAAGCTTTGCGTCGGACGTACCATAGGCTTAGAAATCATTTCGGACACACCCGATGGAACACGTAGGTGACGTGGGTCTTATGGAATCTTGTTTCGGGCCGTTTGGAGACCGTGTTAGTGTCAGTGCAAGATAGGTGCACGGTTTCCGTCAAACGTATCATAGGCTCAGAAATCGTTTTGGACAAACCCGATGGTACTCCAAGGGGAAGAGACTCAAGTGGAAGCTCGATTCAGTCCGGTTGGAGATAGTGCTAACCTTGACTCAAGATAGGTGCACGGTTTGCCCGAATGTACCGTAGGCTCAGAAATCGTTTTGGACGCACCCGATGGAACTACTTGCTGACGTGGGTCATGTGGAATCTCGTTTCGGTCCATTTGGATACAGTGTTAGTGTCGGTGCAAGATAGGTGCATGGTTTGCGCCAAACGTACCATAGGCTCAGAAATCATTTTGGATGGACCCAACGGTACTTCTAGGTAACAAGGCTCAAGTGGATGTTCGATTCAGTCCGTTTAGAGATAGTGTTAATCTTGACGCAAGATAGGTGCATAGTTTGCGCCGAACATACCATAGGCTCCAAAATCGTTTTGGACAAACCCGATGGTACTCTTAGGGGAGGAGGCCCAAGTGGAAGCTCGATTCAGTTCGCTTGGAGATAATGCCAACTGTGACTCAAGATAGGTGCACGGTTTGCCTGAACGTACCATAGGCTCAAAAATCATTTTGGACGCACCCGATGGAACTCCTTAGTGACGTGGGTCAAGTGGAATCTCATTTCGGTCCATTTGGATACATTGTTAGTGTCGGTGCAAGATAGGTGCATGGTTTGCGCTAAATGTACCGTAGGCTCAAAAATCATTTTGGATGGACCCAATGGTACATCTAGGCGACGAGGCTCAAGTGGAAGTTTGATTCAGTCCGTTAGAGATAGTGTTAATCTTGACACAAGATAGGTGCACGTTTTGCGCTGAACATACCATAGGCTCAGAAATCATTTTGGATGCACCCGATGTAACTCCTAAGCGACTTGGGTCATGTGGAATCTTGTTTCGGTCCATTTGGAGACAGTGTTAGTGTCGGTGCAAGATAGTTGCATGGTTTGCGCCAAACATACCATAGGTTCAGAAATCGTTTTGGACGCACCAAGTGATACTTCTAGGTGACGAGGCTCAAGTGGAAGCTCGATTCCATCCGTTTGGAGATAATGCTAATCTTGACGCAAGATAGGTGCATGCTTTGCGCCGAACGTACCATGGGCATAGAAATCATTTTGGACGCACCCAATGGAATTCCTAGGTGATGTGGGTCATGTGGAATTTCGTTTTGGTCCGTTTGGAGACAGTGTTAATGTCAGTGCAAGATAGGTGCATGGTTTGAGCCAAACGTAGCATAGGCTCAGAAATCATTTTGGATGGACCCAATGGTACTCTTGGGGACGAGGCTCAAGTGGATGCTCGTTTCATTCCGTTTGGAGATAGTGCTAATCTTGACGCTAGATAGTTGCACCGTTTGTGCCAAATGTACCACAGGATTAGAAATTGTTTTGGACACACCCGCTGGTACTCCTAGGTAACGAGGCTCAAGTGGATAAGAGTATAGCTGCCGATAACAATCCTATCGGCTGGAGTTAAAACAAAGTATCAATTGTTACCGATGCACTAATTTTACAAGGTCTGGATAGCTGATATCGCACGTAGGCGAATTTCATCGGCTTCTTTTAATTCCTTGGCATCTTCATCGGCACTTCCACAGGCTTGAGTTTCTTTTTAAGGACCAAGGCCTTGCGGGCTTGAGCATCTCGTTCCTGTTGAAGGGCCTTGATGGCATCGGGAAGCTGGTCTTCTTGTTTAGCTTGAGTCAGAGCTGTCTCAACCTTTTCCAGTTCAGCTAGCAGGGCTGCCTTCTTTGCCGATAGATCTAAGATTTTCTGCCTAAGATCGGCACTGGAGGCTTGCAAGTTGTTGATATTCTTGTGCTTCTCATCGGCAGTTTGCTTCAGCTGCAGCATTTCTTCTTTAAGTTGAGCCTGAGCTGCTCTGTCAGCAATACGATGAACGGCCCTTTGATATTGAAGTTGTCTGCTCTCTAGATGGACTACTGGAAAGATGGCTTCTTCAACGTTGGCAGGGACTTGGCCGCGGATCGTTTTGAAGATAGTCCTCGCAGGGTCCGAGTCTGATATGAACCCGCTAGGGTTTATGGACGATCTTTCGATGAGAGGTGTGAGATCACTCGATTTGGTGGATGGAGATGACGTTCACGGCCCGACTACAGCCTTCCAAGACCATGCCTTAGCAACCGATACACCACCTCCAAAGGCTGTCACGATCTTGTGGAGCGCGACAACCAGCCACTAGGGCTCCCGTCCTGCAAGCAATCGAAGAACTAGCAAGAACAAGGAAACAAGCACTGAATTTGCAAGATGAAATTGCAATCCTCAAACTGAATCTTATTATGAGTGGAGTTCTGAAGACAAGGATACGGGTGGCTGGATCAGCACACGCGCCTACAAGCAAGTAGCAAAGGCTAAACTTGATCTAAACAAAACCCCCAGTGTTCCTGGTGGCGGCTAAGGGGTATATAATGTGTGGAGGACGACCACAAGAGAGTTTGGGTCGTGCTCCAACCCTAGGACGCATCCCTACTGGACTCTAAAAGATACAAGCCCATTGGGCTAACTTAAGGTGGCGCAGCACTCTGGACAGAATAGACCTCTCGGTGATTTTTGGACTGTTGACGCCGTTTCTGAGAAGGTATGAGTATGAGGTCAGATCCGTATGAAAGTAGACTTTATTAGCTTTCCAACAAGTCCAGAATCACCCCAATCCGACTCCGTATGTAACCGTGGCGACCGTCACAATTTGGAGGTGTGCTGCAGTCCGAATCCAGCCTACGCGAGTCCTTTTCCCTTTCGGTCTTCTCCTTGATTCCTAATCAAAACAAGAGTGCACGTGTCTCCAAGATCTAAACAGGATGGACAAGAGCTCAAGAAGGAACTCACTTGATGATTAAGTGTTCGAGCACGAGCATGGGTAATAGGACCAGCAGGTGTCGGCGTGGACGGCGTGGATGTATGATCGGTGTTGATGTCCTCATCATCCTCCCTTTCTTGAATTTGAGTCGTCCTCGACTCAAGCTCATCTTCCTCACCCAAATAAGGCTTCAAATCTGCAATGTTAAATGTGGGACTAACCCCAAAATCTGCAGGAAGATCAAGCTTATATGCATTCTCATTTATTCGTTGCATCACTTTAAAAGGACCATCCGCTCTAGGCATCAATTTAGATTTTCTTAATTCAGGAAACCTATCCTTTCGCAAATGCAACCAAACCCAATCTCCAGGTTCAAGAATCAATTCCCTTCTACCTTTATCTACAGCAAATTTGTACTTAGCATTCATGCGCTCTATGTTTTCTTTAGTGGTTTCATGTAGTTTTAGCATCAATTCAGCACGTTGCTTAGCATCAAAATTCAACTTTTCAGAACTTGGCAATGGCATTAAATCAATAGGAGCACGTGGTAACAAGCCATAAACAATCTCAAAGGGACACATCTTCGTAGTAGAATGCAGCGAACGATTATAAGCAAACTCAATATGAGGCAAACAATCTTCCCACATCTTAATATTCTTCTTTAAAACAGTCCTTAACATAGTAGACAAAGTTCTATTCACAACTTCAGTTTGACCATCAGTTTGGGGGTGACAAGTGGTGGAAAATAAAAGCTTAGTCCCCAATTTGGCCCATAAAGTTCTCCAAAAATGGCTAAGAAATTTAGCATCACGATCAGAAACAATTGTATTTGGCACACCATGCAAGCGAACAACTTCCCGAAAGAACAAATCAGCAATATTTGTAGCATCATCAGTTTTATGACATGGTATGAAATGTGCCATTTTAGAGAATCGATCCACAACCACAAAAACACTATCTCGCCCTTTCCTAGTCCGTGGCAATCCCAACACAAAATCCATAGAAATATCCTCCCAAGGAGCACTAGGAACAGGAAGAGGCATATACAAACCGTGTGGATTCAACCGGGACTTAGCCTTTTGACATGTTGTGCAGCGAGCAACAAATCTCTCCACGTCTCGTCGCATCTTTGGCCAAAAGAAATGACCAGCAAGAATGTCCTCCATCTTCTTCGCTCCAAAATGCCCCATCAAGCCACCTCCATGCGCCTCCTGCAGCAACAACAAGCGAACGGAGCTAGCTGGAATGCATAGCTTATTAGCTCTAAACACAAACCCATCATTGAGGATGAATTTGTTCCATGTTTTCCCATCTTTACAATGCAGCAGCACTTCTTTAAAATCAGCATCATGAGCATATCGGTCTTTAATTGTTTCTAACCCAAAGATCTTGTAATCAAGTTGATTCAGCAAAGTATATATCCTAGACAATGCATCTGCAATGATATTATCCTTCCCTTTCTTGTGTTTGATAACATAAGGAAAAGATTCAATAAATTCAACCCATTTTGCATGTCTACGATTCAGTTTTCCTTGACTACGAATATGCTTCAAAGATTCATGATCAGAATGTATAACAAATTCTTTGGCCCACAAATAATGCTGCCATGTTTCTAATGTCCGCACTAGAGCATATAATTCCTTATCATATGTAGAATAATTAAGAATAGGCCCGCTCAATTTCTCACTAAAGTATGCAACAGGTTTTCCTTCTTGTAACAAAACACCACCCAATCCAATTCCACTCGCATCACATTCAAGCTCGAAAGTCTTATTAAAATCAGGGAGTTGGAGTAGAGGTGCATGTGTTAACTTATCTTTCAGCACATGGAAGGCGTGCTCTTGTGCTTTGCCCCAAGAAAAGGGCACTCCCTTCTTTGTAAGCTCATTCAATGGTGCAGCAATGGTGCTGAAGTCCTTCACAAAACGGCGATAGAAACCAGTAAGTCCTAGGAAACTCCGCACTTGTGTGACCGTCGTGGGTACAGGCCATCCTTGTATAGCTTCCACCTTGGCTTTATCAACCTCAATTCCCTATGGAGTGACAACATAGCCAAGAAACGATACTCGATCGGTGCAGAAAGTGCACTTCTCAAGGTTACCAAACAAACGTGCATCACGTAGAGCATTGAAAACAGCACGTAAGTGATCAAGGTGTTCATCAATGGATTTGCTATAAATCAGTATATCATCAAAGTAGACGACAACAAATTTCCCAATGAAAGCACGCAAAACCTCGTTCATTAATCTCATGAAAGTACTAGGTGCATTAGTTAACCCAAAAGGCATGACTAACCACTCATATAGACCGAACTTGGTTTTGAAAGCAGTTTTCCATTCATCTCCCAATTTCATACGAATCTGATGGTACCCACTACGCAAATCAACCTTTGAAAACACAACAGCACCACTCAATTCATCAAGCATATCATCTAATCGTGGAATAGGGTGTCTATATCGAATGGTGATATTATTAATAGCCCTACAATCAACACACATGCGCCATGTTCCATCTTTCTTAGGCACTAAAATCACTGGAACAGCACAAGGACTAAGAGACTCACGCACATAACCTTTGTCTAGTAGTTCTTGCACTTGTCGCTGAATTTCCTTCGTTTCCTCCGGATTGGTCCTGTATGGCGCACGGTTTGGCAAAGATGCTCCAGGGATAAGATCAATTTGGTGCTCAATCCCTCGTATTGGTGGCAGCCCTGCTGGTATCTCAATGGGGAACACATCAGAATACTCCTGCAAAATGTTAGCAACAGCAGGGGGCAAAGAACGTTGCATATCCTCAAATGAAATCAAAGCATCCTTGCATACCAAAGCATAAGCAACAGAGGTGGATGCATTGAACTCATTAATATCAGATTTTGTAGCAAGCATACAACGTCCTTTCAATGTTATCTCATCTTTGTCATCAACAACAGATTTGTCACTCTCGCTCTTTGCTTTTGCAGCCTTAGTAACATCAGATTGCATAATATCTTCAGGAGACATAGGATGCAACACAATTTTTCGATCATGGTATAGAAACGAATATTGATTTGATCTACCATGATGCATCGAATCTCTATCAAATTGCCATGGTCTACCTAGCAGAATATTGCAAGCTTGCATAGGCACAACATCACATTCAACAATATATTTGTATGATCCGATGGCAAAATTGATTCGCACCAGTCTCGTTACCTTTGCCTTACCACTGTTGTTCAGCCATTGGATGTAGTAGGGATGGGGATGTGGTTTCGTGGTGAGGGCGAGCTTCTGTACCATGTCGCTACTTGCCAAGTTGTTGCAGCTACCTCCATCAATGATCATGCGGCACGAACGCTCCTTGATGACACACTTTGTTTGGAATAAAGTGTGTCGCTGATTTTGCTCCGCCTTCTCCATTTGTGCACTAAGCACTCGCTGTACAATCAAGCTCTCATAGTGCTCCGCGTCACCTGCATTGATGTGTTCTTCTATGTGTTCCTCACTACCTGCATAGTCAGCCGCAAGCAATGCAAGTGTATCTTCATCAAATTCACTAGCAGATGAACACTCACCATCATCTTTGACAATCATAACACGCTTGTTCGGGCAGTCACGCATCATATGGCCATATCCCTTACACCGATGACATTGTATGTTGCTTGTTCTACCTGTCGATGCCACGGATGAAGTACTCGCAGCCGGCTTTTGCGCTGTCTTCACTACTGAATTGGTGGGGGCAGCTCGAGTCTTGTCACTAGATGATGGCATAGGAGTACGTGTAGACGGAGTTGTAGATGGGCGTGGCTGCCATGAACTAGCTTTCCCTGCAGAAACATTAGTCCTTGCGCTAGCACGTCGTCCCTGCACTTCCCGTTCAGCTTTACAAGCAAGATGAAACAGTTTGGTTACGTTATTGTATTCTTTGTAAGCGAGGATATCCTGAATTTCCTGATTTAATCCACCTAAAAATCTAGCCATAGCAGGTTCCTCATCCTCCTCTAATTTACAACGCAACATACCCATTTGTAATTCCTGATAGTATTCTTCTACACATTTAGATCCTTGTCTCAATTGCTGCAACTTATTTATCATATCACGGGCATAGTAAGATGGAACAAATCTAGCTCTCATGGCTCGTTTCAGCGCATCCCAAGTTCTAGGTATGTTATGAGGATTTGATGAGGACATCCTCCACTATTACCCGCTGGCAAAGACGCAACAAAAAAAGGCCAAGTGGCCTAGTTGTAGTCGGGCGGCGACCGTGTGAGCCTCTGAATAATCCGACCTTGCTTAGCTTGGGAGGAGGAAGCCACCTTAAAAGAGAGAGCCACCCTTCCCCTATTAGACTAGTCTTTTAGGGACATTGGGCCTTTCTCCGAGTGGGTGTGCATAAGAACTGTTGGGGTCCGGGCAACCTTAATTTATTGGGCCTCGGCCAACCTCACCTGGGCCGGATGCATCATTTGGTATCAGAGCTGGGCCCTTGTTTAAGGGGGTGGGAATGATGAGGACATCCTCCACTATTACCCGCTGGCAAAGACGCAACAAAAAAAGGCTAAGTGGCCTAGTTGTAGTCGGGCGGCGACCGTGTGAGCCTCTGAATAATCCCACCTTGCTTAGCTTGGGAGGAGGAAGCCACCTTAAAAGAGAGAGCCACCCTTCCCCTATCGGACTAGTCTTTTAGGGATATTGGGCCTTTCTCCGAGTGGGTGTGCATAAGAACTGTTGGGGTCCGGGCAACCTTAATTTATTGGGCCTCGGCCAACCCCACCTGGGCCGGATGTATCAGGATTTTTCTTGCCATATTCGATCCACCAAACAGAAGCAAAATCTGTGAACTCACTAGTAGCAGCCCTAACACGTGTGTTCTCAGGAAATTCATGGCATGCAAACTTTTTATCAACAGCAATCTCCCAAGAAATGTATGCATCAGGGTCATATTTACCATCAAAAGGAGGTATTTTAAATTTAATCTTACTGAAAGCATCATCATTATTGTGTACCTCGCGTCGGCGGCGGCCACCCATACCTCTACGGTTGTGACGTAGGCGACGTCGATCACGAGTGTCTCGATCATCATGTTCAGTATCACCTGTGTATTCTTCATCATAACTACCATCCTCTCGATCTTCCTCCTTCTTTTCTTCTTTATGCTGGTCTTTATCATTGTTGTGGAGGTCATCAAAACGCCTCAGCAGAGCAGCAAGGCTTTTGTCCACACTAGCAATGGACTGCTCCAAACCTGCAAGCTTATTGTTTGCGGCAATCTGAGTAGCCTCCAACTGCCCAAGTTTGTCATTTGTCACCTGCAAATCATTATCAAGTCCCTCCGTGTGCAACTTCACTTTCCTTTCAAAATGTTGTATGATGCCCTTTGTGCGAGGCGAATGTGGAATTTGGTTATCTTCGTCGGTCCCTGACATGGTTCAAAGACAAAGACAACAAGAAGACAAGTGAAGAAATAAAAGCCCTACAACTACTAGGATGTAGCTACAGCAAGTCGCTCACTCTCCACCTATTACACAAGTTCTTACCAGTTCTTACCTTGCTCGACAGGAGGGGTCATCTACCAACAAGTCTGCAGCAGTGGATGAAGTGTATCGGTGCCGCAGCACGAGACCTGTCAAGCTGTAGAATATGTGGAGCTATAGGTGGGCTGAAACAAGGAACGAACTAGCACCACGTTAGTTACAAAAAGCAAGCTGAATAATCGTTCAATCGGCGGTACTGTGCTGGTCCTAGTCTAGACCGTGCTAGAGACGTGAGCCTGGACACAAAGGAGAGCACAACACACCATCCAAAGTGAACGAAGAATCTCTAAGATCAGCCCCTTTCTCTTCTTTTCTTTTGCTTCTTTCTTTTTCTTTTTTCTTTCTTTTTTTTTCTTTTCTTTTTTTTTGAATATTTTTTTTAGGGGCACTCAAAACTGATTATATGAACAAGAACACTCCCAAAGAGCAACTCAGCACACACACTTTTTCCGAAAGGGCAGGGGTATTCCGGTAAAAAAAAGATATGAATACTTGCTGCGTGGTTCGTTTGATATTTGTAGCACAGGGTGAACTGATTCCTCGTCTGATTGGAACTTCCAATTCTACTCGGACTTGGCCAACAGCGAGGAATACCCAATTCCTTGATCCGACTCAAACTTGAAAACCTACTTGGATTCGGCCAACAGAGAGGAACAGCCGATTCCTTGTCCGATTCAAACTTCAAACCCTACTTGGATTCGGCCAACAGAGAGACTATATGATAGCGCGTGTTGTGATAGAACGTGACAAGAACTCGAAACTCTAAAGGACTAAAACTAAGACCAGCAACTTGACACAACCGATGCAACCGACGACTCAACAAGCCCTAACTAGGTAGCACTAGCCACGGCCCAAAAGTCTATAGGATTGTAGGAAACTAATCTACTTTTTTTTGGCTTTTTTTTTGGACTGTAGGAAAAATAAAAACAGCGAAGAATTACAAGTCTCTCACCGATAAACCTTGCTCTGATTACCAATTGATATGAACCCGCTAGGGTTTATGGACGATCTTTCGATGAGAGGTGTGAGATCACTCGATTTGGTGGATGGAGATGACGTTCACGGCCCGACTACAGCCTTCCAAGACCGCGCCTTAGCAACCGATACACCACCTCCAAAGGCTGTCACGATCTTGTGGAGCGCGACAACCAGCCACTAGGGCTCCCGTCCTGCAAGCAATCGAAGAACTAGCAAGAACAAGGAAACAAGCACTGAATTTGCAAGATGAAATTGCAATCCTCAAACTGAATCTTATTATGAGTGGAGTTCTGAAGACAAGGAGACGGGTGGCTGGATCAGCACACGCGCCTACAAGCAAGTAGCAAAGGCTAAACTTGATCTAAACAAAACCCCCAGTGTTCCTGGTGGCGGCTAAGGGGTATATAATGTGTGGAGGACGACCACAAGAGAGTTTGGGTCGTGCTCCAACCCTAGGACGCGTCCCTACTGGACTCTAAAAGATACAAGCCCATTGGGCTAACTTAAGGTGGCGCAGCACCCTGGACAGAATAGACCTCTCGGTGATTTTTGGACTGTTGACGCCGTTTCTGAGCAGGTATGAGTATGAGGTCAGATCCGTATGAAAGTAGACTTTATTAGCTTTCCAACAAGTCCAGAATCACCCCAATCCGACTCCGTATGTAACCGTGGCGACCGTCACAATTTGGAGGTGTGCTGCAGTCCGAATCCAGCCTACGCGAGTCCTTTTCCCTTTCGGTCTTCTCCTTGATTCCTAATCAAAACAAGAGTGCACGTGTCTCCAAGATCTAAACAGGATGGACAAGAGCTCAAGAAGGAACTCACTTGATGATTAAGTGTTCGAGCACGAGCACGGGTAATAGGACCAGCAGGTGTCGGCGTGGACGGCGTGGATGTATGATCGGTGTTGATGTCCTCATCAGAGTCGATCACCAATTGGGCAGTGTCTTGCTGCAGCAGATTTAGGAGGGCTTCCAGCTTGCTATAGGTGTCTGACGATATTGTTCCCAATGCCAGGGAAGAACTCGCCTCTTCTCCGTCGTTATCGGAGACATCGATAGCAAAAGAGAATAAGCTATCGGGAGAATCTTGTTCCTGTGAAATGAATACATTTCACATTTTAATTAATAATTCTCATTTAATATATATATATATTTATTTATAAATTAGGTTAAATTTATGATAGTCTGACTTAGAACAACCTAAAATGCTATAATAATATATAAGAAGAGGTTTGGACTACTAGTCCATAAAACGGTGCTACCTTCTACTTAGGCAAGGGTCGTAATAGAAAACATAATATTAGATGTTCATGCTTAGTACCTACAATAAATGAAAATTACTTATCTTTGTGTTCTCTCTAACATTTTGTCATTTTCAACACATTACCCATAGATGTAATATCTATTTGGTTGTTGTGAACTTATCAATTACTCTATTATTTTTCTATGCATATATAGTTTCTCTCTACGTACATGGCACTCTCTATATGTTTACATAGCTTAGACCTTAGCTTTGGTTGGCATCATGAATCTAGATTTCTACTATTTAAATTTGTATCATATTGGTTGCTACAAATTTCATATCCACATGTCAATTGAAACTATTATCTTTATTACACATTTAATTCAAAACTCTCCTTTTGTATTTTATCGAAACAATGATGACATAAACAATCATTTAAAATGATTACGGGACTTCATCACGGGTATAATTGGGTGCTCCGCAAATCAGATGTTGGAGGCATACAAAATGCTAGTTTTCTACAATTTTTCTAAGTTTTTCTATTTTGATTCAACATCAAAATTTCTCATGAGTCGTGTCTATTCTTCATCAACATCAAAATTTCTCATGAGTCTTGTCTATTCTTCATCTTCACTATAAAAAAAATTGTAGAGTAAAATACAACAGTGGTCCACAAACTTATCTTTATGTGCTACTTAGATCCACGTGTCATCCATGGAGCAGTTGAAACTTGCCATTTACTAGAGAGCACTAGACCCTCATCCCTAAACTAGAGAGCATTAGCCAAGTGTCACCGAAAGTTGTACACAGAGAGCAATGGATGAGAGAAGAGAAACAAGGTCAGGATAAATGTGGATTCCATGGGTCGGTGTCATCAACATCATCACGCCACATCAATTGCCACATATTGACATGGGCAATATGGACCCGTTGTGTATTATTGGACAAGTTTAGGGACCCAAAATATGTTTTCAGAGTTCCTAAACCTAAATGACATATGGTGAAAAATTTATGGGTTAATGGTATATTTTACTCAAAATTATTATAGGGTCGTACCTAAGTGGATATTTTAACTAAGAAAAAATATACACCGAAAATTTTCTGGAGGGCTTGAACATATAGGGTCGAACGTTTCTCCTTCTCTTAGTCTTCTTTGTAATCAAACTCTTTTTTATTTATAATTCATTCAGTTGGAGTGAAGACCCCTCCTGTTCCTTTAAAAAAAACATATAAGGTCGAACCTTCATCCATAGCCTCGACTGATAACTGAGACGTGAAGGATGCAAATAATGGCCGCAGTTTGTCTGAGCTGGATCTCAGGATCAATCACGCCAAACACATGCGATTTGGTTTTTGAGTTTCACGTTTAGTTTCTTGTGACTGTTCCATGCATCATCTAAAAAGTTTATTGTGAACTGAAAAACCAGTGCCTGCCGGCCATCATCTAACTTTAGTATTTCAGCTTTGCTTATCTCCTAAAAATACAAGAAGCTAGATATAGTTTGGGCAGATGTTCCTCTTTTTACGTAGCTCTTCGGCTCGCGAGAGTGTTGGAGAAAAAAAAAACTCAGCTAGATGAACAATTGGATATGGGCGTGGCACATGCGTATGCATGAACACAGGACAGAAAATTTCATAATCGGTTTAATTATACAGAAACCATTTCTATTCCAAGGTTCAAATAGCTCTACAACAAAGCATCATATTCTGCTGGTCGATCGCAGATTTATTGATACTCTTACATATATACTGCTCTTGAGTCAATGACTTCCATCAAAAATAATGAGTCAATGACTGCACGAGCTAATAATAGTCACCGGCAATTAGGAGCAACCATAAGTACAGAAGTGGCAAGAGGGAATTATTGTACACTAGCTAGGCTAGGCACAGTACAGCTACAAGCGGTGGTGGCCGGAGTAGGAGGCAATGCCGTCGTCGAAGTTCTGGTAAGTGCTAATCTTGACGCAAGATAGGTGCACGATTTACGTCGAATGTACCACAGGCTTAGAAATCATTTCAGACGCACCTGATGGAACACCTATGTTATGTGGGTCTTGTGGAATCTCGTTTTGGTCCATTTGGAGACAGTGTTAATGTCGGTGTAAGATAGTTGCATGGTTTGTGCCAAACATACCTTAGGTTCAGAAATCATTTTGGTCGCACCTACTCATACTTCTAGGTGACGAGGCTCAAGTGGAAGCTCGATTTAGTCCGTTTGGAGATAGTGCTAATCTTTAGGCAAGATAGGTGCATGCTTTGCGTCGGACACACCATAGGCTCATAAATTGTTTTGGATGAACCCGATGTAACTCCTAGACGACCTGGGTGGTGTGGAATCTCGTTTCAGGCTGTTTGGAGACCGTGTTAGTGTTGGTGCAAGATAGGTGCACGGTTTGCGCCAAACGTATCATAGGCTCAGAAATCATTTTGGACAAACCCGATGGTACTCCTAGGGGAAGAGACTCAAGTGTAAGCTCGAGTCAGTCCGCTTGGAGATAGTGCTAACCTTGACTCAAGATAGGTGCACGGTTTGCCCGAATGTACCGTAGGCTCAGAAATCGGTTTGGACGCACCCGATGGAACTACTTGGTGACGTGGTCATGTGGAATCTCGTTTTGGTCCATTTGGATATAGTGTTAGTGTCGGTGCAAGATAGGTGCATGGTTTGCGCCGAATGTACCATAGGCTCAGAAATCATTTTGGATAGACCCAATGGTACTTCTAGGTGACGAGGATCAAGTGGAAGTTCGATTCAGTCCGTTTAGACATAGTGTTAATTTTGACACAAGATAGGTGCACGTTTTGAACTGAACATACCATAGCCTCAGAAATCGTTTTGGACGCAACCGATGTAACTCCAAGGCAACTTGGGTCATGTGGAATCTTGTTTTGGTCTATTTAGAGACAGTGTTAGTGCCGGTGCAAGATAGGTGCACGGTTTGTGCCAAACGTACCATAGGCTCAGAAATCATTTTGGATGCACCCAAAGATCCTCCATGGTGATAAGGCTCTAGTGGAAGCTCGATTCAGTCCATTTGGAGATAGTGCTAATCTTGACGTAAGATAGGTGCACGATTACGCCGAACATAACACAAGCATAGAAATCATTTCAGTCACACCCGATGGAACACGTAGGTGACGTGGGTCTTGTGGAATCTTGTTTTGGTCCGTTGGAGACGGTGTTAGTGTCAGTGCAAGATAGTTGCACGGTTTGCGCCAAACATACCATAGGTTTAGAAATCGTTTTGGACGCACCCAGTGATACTTCTAGGTGACGTGGTTCAAGTGGAAGCTCGATTCCGTCCATTTGGAGATAGTGCTAATCTTGATGCAACATAGGTGCATGCTTTGTGTCAGATGTACCATACGCTCAAAAATTATTTCGGACGAACCCAATGTAACTCCTAGACGACTTGGGTCATGTGGAATCTCGTTTCAGGCCATTTGGAGACCGTGTTAGTGTTGGTGCAAGATAGGTACATGGTTTGCGCCAAGCGTACCATAGGCTCAAAAATTCTTAGGTGACGTGGGTCATGTGGAATTTTGTTTCGGTTCGTTTGGAGACATTGTTAGTGTCGGTGCAAGATAGGTGCATGGTCTATCCCAAACGTAGCATAGGCTCATAAATCATTTTGGATGGACCCAGTGGTACTCCTTGGGGATGAGGCTCAAGTGGATGCTCGTTTCATTCCGTTTGGAGATAGTGCTAATCTTGACGCTAGATAGTTGCACGGTTTGCGCCAAACGTACCACAGGATTAGAAATCGTTTTGGACGCACCCGCTGGGACTCCTAGGTGACGAGGCTCAAGTGGAAGCTTAGCTCAGTCCATTGGGAGATAGTGCTAATCTTGACGCAAGATAGGTGCACGATTTACGCTGAACGTACCATAGGCTTAGAAATCATTTCGGATGCACCTAATGGAACACCTATGTTATGTGGGTCTTGTTGAATCTCGCTTTGGTACATTTGGAGACAATGTTAATGTCGGTGCAAGATAGTTGCATGGTTTGTGCCAAACATACCATAGGTTCAGATATCATTTTGGACACACCCAGTATACTTCTAGGTGATGAGGCTCAAGTGGAAGCTCGATTTAGTCCGTTTGGGTATAGTGCTAATCTTGACGCAAGATAGGTGCCTGCTTTGCGTTAGACGTACCATAGGCTCAAAAATTGTTTTGGACAAACCCGATGTAACTCCTAGACGACTTGGGTCGTGTGGAATCTCGTTTCAGGCCATTTGTTGACCGTGTTAGTGTCGGTGCAAGATAGGTGCACGGTTTGCGCCAAACGGATCGTAGGCTCAAAAATCGTTTTGGACAAACCGATGGTACTCCTAGGGGACGAGACTCAAGTGGAAACTCGATTCAGTCCGCTTGGACATAGTGCTAACCTTGACTCAAGATAGGTGCACAGTTTGCCTGAACGTACATAGGCTCAGAAATCATTTTGGACGCACCCGATGGAACTACTTGGTGACGTAGGTCATGTGGAATCTCGTTTCGGTCCAATTGGATATAGTGTTAGTGTCACTGCAAGATAGGTGCATGGTTTATGCCAAACATACCATAGGCTGAGAAATCATTTTGGATGGACCCAATGGTACTTCTAGGTGATGAGGCTCAAGTTGAAGTTCGATTCAGTCCGTTTAGAGATAGTGTTAATCTTGACGCAAGATAGGTGCACAGTTTGCGCCGAACATAACATAGGCTCATAAATCGTTTTGGACAAACCCGATGGTACTCCTAGGGGACGAGACTCAAGTGGAAGCTCGATTCAGTCCGCTTGGAGATAGTGCTAACCGTGACTAAAGATAGGTGCACAGTTTGCCCAAACGTACCATAGGCTCAGAAATCATTTTGGACGCACCCGATGGAACTCTGTAGTGACGTGGGTTATGTGGAATCTCATTTCGGTCCATTTGGATACATTGTTAGTGTCGGTGCAAGATGGGTGCATGGTTTGCACTAAATGTACCATAGGCTCAGAAATCATTTTGGATGGACCCAATGGTACTTCTAGGTGACGAGGCTCAAGTGGAAGTTCGATTCAGTCCATTAGAGATAGTGTTAATCTCGACACAAGATAGGTGCACGTTTTGCCCTAAACATACCACAGGCTCAGAAATCATTTTGGACGCACCCGATGTAACTCCTAAGCGACTTGGGTCATGTGGAATCTCGTTTCGGTCCGTTTGGAGACAGTGTTAGTGCCGGTGCAAGATAGGTGCACGGTTTGTGCCAAACATACCATAGGCTCAGAAATCATTTTGGACGCACCCAATGATCCTCCATGGTGATAAGGTTCCAGTGGAAGCTCGATTCAGTCTATTTGGAGATAGTGCTAATCTTGACACAAGATAGGTGCACGATTTACGCCGAACATAACATAGGCTTAGAAATCATTTTGGTCACACCCGATGGAACACGTTGGTGACGTGGGTCTTGTGGAATCTTGTTTTGGTCCATTGGAGACGGTGTTAGTGTCGGTGCAAGATAATTGCACGGTTTGCGCCAAACATACCATAGGTTCAGAAATCGTTTTGGACGCACCAAGTGATACTTCTAGGTGACGAGGCTCAAGTGGAAGCTCGATTCCGTCTGTATGGAGATAATGCTAATCTTGACGCAAGATAGGTGCATGCTTTGCGCCGAACGTACCATGGGCATAGAAATCATTTTGAACGCACCCAATGGAATTCCTAGGTGACGTGGGTCATGTGGAATTTCGTTTTGGTCCGTTTGGAGACAGTGTTAATGTCAGTGCAAGATAGGTGCATGGTTTGAGCCAAACGTAGCATTGGCTCAGAAATCATTTTGGACGGACCCAATGGTACTCTTGGGGATGAGGCTCAAGTGGATGCTCGTTTCATTCCGTTTGGAGATAGTGCTAATCTTGACGCTAGATAGTTGCATGGACGCACCCGCTGGTACTCCTAGGTAACGAGGCTCAAGTGGAAGCTTAGCTCAGTCCATTTGGAGATAGTGCTAATCTTGACGCAAGATAGGTGCATGATTTACGTCGAACGTACCACGGGCTTAGAAAACATTTCGGACGCACCTGATGGAACACCTATGTTATGTGGGTCTTGTGGAATCTCGTTTTGGTCCATTTGGAGACAATGTTAATGTCGGTGCAAGATAGTTGTATGGTTTGCGCCAAACATACCATAGGTTCAGAAATCATTTTGGTCGCACCTACTGATACTTCTAGGTGACGAGGCTCAAGTGGAAGCTCGATTTAGTCCGTTTGGAGATAGTGCTAATCTTTAGGCAAGATAGGTGCATGCTTTGCGTCGGACGCACCATGTTTCCTGATTTTATGTTTGATATCGAACCCGATCTTTTTTTCAATTTTGGAAACGTTATGAATTATTATTCTATAAAGAAACCACAGAATCATCATAATCACCTTAGAGAATCTTTGAATCCTTCTAAGGATATTTCTTATAGAAGCACTTCAGCAGAGCTAGTGTCGGTCATAAGCAGTGAATGGTTAGAGGAATCAGAGCTTTCCTCTGATGTGATCTGTTTGGATTCACCTTCTCTTCCAATATGGTGCTCATTTAATTCCGATCACATAGATGCTCTCTATAATCCAGTTGTGGGCAGTAATATCATGTCTGTTTCACTTGCACAACATTTAATGAGGCACATGACATTAACCCCAACTACAAAATTGATGAAGAGTCTTTCAGGACACATTGTCCCTAGTTCAGGAATTTTACATATCCAACCAATCTAGGTAGAAGGAACCTTGGTTCATTTGAGCTTTTGTCTTCCCCATATGGGACTTCGACCTGATGATAGGACAACCTTTTAGAAGACTCCTTTAGAAGACAACCTTCAGGACACATTTGTTTTGGAAAGAAACTTCAATTCCCAATGTCCATATCTTATTCTCTAAGTACTAGGACCGAATCTTATCCAGAATCTGACCCACTGTAGGAATTTAATGCTGCTTCTTTAGAGTTCTTAGTTGACTCAGGTCTAGAGGATGATGCTCAATTCTTCATAGAAGAAGAGGCTGATTACTCTGAGCCTGAGTTTTAGATGAGTTTGCAGAGCCACCTAGACCTCCTATAGAACTTAAACTTTTACCAACCGGTCTTAAATATGCTTTTCTAAATGACGATCCAGAGTTTCCTGTGATCATAAGTGATAAACTCACTCCGGAACAAACTTTTCGCTTAATGGCTGTCTTAGAGAAACATCGATCATCATTTGGCTACTCACTCCAAGATCTTAAAGGAATTAGTCCTGCCCTTTGCACCCATCGCATTCCAACAAATCCTACTATTCCACCTTCTAGAGAGCCACATCGTAGACTCAACAATGCGATGAGGGAGGTGGTTAAAAAGGATGTTTTGAAACTTTTGCACGCCGAGATTATTTATCCCGTGCCACACAGTGAGTGGGTAAGCCCTGTCCAAGTTGTGCCTAAAAAGGGAGGCATGACTGTTGTTAAGAATGAGAAGAATGAGTTGATCCCTCAGCGTACCATCATAGGATGGCGGATGTGTATAGACTATAGAAAACTTAATAAAGTTACTAAGAACGATCATTTTTCGTTGCCTTTTATTGATGAGATGTTAGAACGGTTAGCCAATCATTCTTTCTTTTGTTTCCTTGATGGATATTCGGGGTATCACCAAATCCCTATCCATCCTAATGATCAAAGAAAAACTACCTTTACATGTCCCTATGGACTTATGCTTATCGTAGAATGTCTTTTGGGTTATGTAATGCTCCAGCTTCTTTTCAAAGATGTATGATGTCTATATTTTCTGAAATGATTGAAGAGATTATGGAAGTTTTCTTGGATGACTTTTCTGTTTATGGAAAAACTTTTGATGATTGTCTTGAAAATTTAGATAGAGTTTTGCAAAGATGTGAAGAAAAGCACTTAGTCCTTAATTGGGAGAAATGCCACTTTATGGTTAGAGAAGGAATAGTGCTAGGACACTTAGTGTCTGAAAGAGGTATAGAGGTAGATAGGGCTAAAATTGAAGTAATTGAACAGCTACCTCCACCTATGAATGTAAAAGGAATTAGAAGTTTTCTTGGCCATGCTGGTTTTTATCATAGATTTATAAAAGATTTCTCATTTATTGATAGACCTCTTACTCATTTGCTAGCCAAGGATGTTCCTTTTGAATTTGATGATGAATGTTTAAGATCTTTTAAAATTTTAAAGAAAGCACTCATCTCAGAACCAATCATTCAACCCCCTGATTGGTCTTTACCTTTTGAAATTATGTGTGATGCAAGTGATTATGCTGTGGGGGCAGTTTTAGGACAAACTAAAGATAAAAAGCATCATGCAATAGCCTATGCTAGCAAAACATTAACAGGACCTCAACTTAATTATGCAACTACTGAAAAGAGCTCCTTGCTGTTGTTTTTGCTATTGATAAGTTTAGATCTTACTTAGTGGGAGCTAAAGTAATTATTTATTCTGATCATGCTGCTTTGAAATATTTACTCACTAAGAAAGATGCTAAACCACGTTTGATAAGATGGATTTTGTTACTCCAAGAATTTGACTTAGAAATAAAAGATCAAAAGGGAGTGGAAAATTCTGTTGTCGATCACTTGTCTAGATTGCAGTTTGAGAATTCACAGGAACTACCCATCAACGATTCACTTCAGGACGACATGCTCTACGGGATCAACAGATCTGACCCCTGGTATACAGATATTGTTAATTTTATGGTTTCAGGATATGTACCACCAGGAGCAAACAAAAGGAAACTCGTCCAGGAAAGTCATACTCACATATGGGATGAACCGTACCTCTTCCGAGTCTGCTTAGATGGTCTACTCAGGAGATGTGTACCTATTGAGGAAGGAATAAAAATCATTGAGAGATGCCATTCATCACCATGTGGAGGACATTATGGGGCATTCCACACACATGTAAAGATTTTGCAATGCGGATTCTTTTGGCCAACAATGTATGAAGACACAAGAGAATTCATGCGAAGATGTGGACCATGTGAGAGGCATGGCAATATCAATACAAGAGATGCCATGCCACTCATCAACAACCTTCAGATTGAACTCTTTGATATCTAGGGAATCGACTATATGGGACCATTCCCACCATCGAGGAAATGTGAGTACATTCTGGTGGCAGTAGATTATGTCTCCAAATGGGTTGAAGCCCTGCCATGCAAGAAGGTTGATAATATAAATTCCAAGAAGATGTTTGAAGAGATAATATTTCCCAGATTTGGAGTCCCAAGGATAGTGATAAGTGACGGAGGATCACACTTCATCGACAAAGCTTTGAGCACTACTTGTCTAAGCATGGAATACATCACAACATTGCTACCCCCTATCATCCTCAGATAACTGGACAAGCAGAAACATCAAATAAGCAAATCAAGAACATTCTGCAGAAGACAGTAAATGAGATGGGTACTGGATGGAAGGACAAGCTTCCTGAAGCACTCTGGGCATACCGAACAGCATACAAGACACCTATTGGGATGTATCCTTATTAGTTGAGTTAGAATTTAAAGCTCACTAGGCTATCAAGAAATGGAACATGGACCTTGATGCTGCTAGAATAAGAAGGAAAATGCAACTCTTAGAGTTAGATGAATGGAGAGAAAAAACATATCACAATTCAAAGATTTATAAAGAGAGAGTCAAGAGATGGCATGACAAGAGAATTAAGAAGAAGGAGTTTGCCCCAAGGGATAAGGTATTACTTTTTAATTCTAGGGTGAAGCTCTTCAGACATGGAAAGCTACGAAGTAAGTGGGAAGGACCATTTAAAGTGGTAGACGCATCATCACGTGGCGCGTTCATGCTTCAAAATGATGAAGGTACCTTATTCAAGGTAAATGGTCAACGCCTTAAATTATTTTTAGAGCCCAATAAAGAATTAGAAGAATTAGATATTATTAATTTCTTTATTAATTAAGTATTGTTGGGCCTGACCTTTTTAGTTTTCATTTTTTGGGGCTCAATATATTTTTCGAAATAACAAAAATATTTAGAAAATTCTGCGAAAAAGTGGACCAGAGCCAGGCTCATGGGCCGGGCGCCCGCCCCTAGGGCTGGGCGGCCGCCCCACCCCTTGCGCTATTTCGCTGCCACCTTTTGCCTTCGTGATTCTTCTACATTCTTCTTTCAGAAAAAGTTTATTCCTAGTTTATTCGGGCGTTTTTATCACGAGATACCATTTAGGTGCCGTTTTGGTCCTCCGAACCCTCCTATATAAACGCCCTGTGACGTCAGCCATCCTCATTCCATCAGATTATTCCTCTTTTCCTTTTAGAAGTTTGCTAGCCCTCTCTCCCAAGCTCCAATGGCCAACCACGACAAAGAGGATCATCCCCTATGGTATCAACTTCAACTCCATCCTCAAGGAAGATCCAAATTGCAAAGCTCTTATCCCAGTTAGCAATGCTCAACCCCTCGCTACCATTCCACCAAGACCTCATAGCTATAGCCAGTCTTACTTCGCTCAGCCAGTTCTCACAGCACCTCCGCAGCCCCTCTTGCTAGAAGATAAATCGTTGAAGGGGCCTGTTATCAAGCTACCTGTTGGAACCAAGCTCTTGCCGCCGAAGCACAATGAGACGCTTGTTGGTGTGAAGGCCAACAAGAAAGGAGAGATCATTTGTGCCAAGTATAGCACTGGGGAACGCACCTACTTCGAAGGAGGTCGCGCTCATCCAAGCAAAGTCAAATTTCTTCCACCCGAGGAAGCTCCTAAACATGCCCTTGCTAAGGCTGAAGCTCCGCGCAAGCGTCGTAAGACTTTAGCTGATCTAGAAAAGCTGATAGAGGCTCAGCAAGCTACTATCTCCTCTATAGAATCCACTTTATGCCTTCAGAACAGATGTTTTCTTCGTACGCACGAGAAAGTAGAGGACATAGAGAAGAACAATAGGGAACTAGAAAAGCGCGTCAGTGCTTTAGAGCCTCCTAAGCCGAAGAAGTAGATTGAGTACCATTTAGCAGTTGATAAGGCACCTTCAAGATTAGTCACGAAATTGTTTAAATTCTTTTGCTTAGATTAATTCTTTTATTCAGAATTCTTGTAAACAAAGTGCCTTACATGTTACTGAATAAAGAGTTGTTTTTTATTATTATTGGATATATTTTGCTTGTGCTTTTGTCTCCACCGTGCTTTGTATAAAGGAAAATAGGAAATAAGTGTGGGGGAAGCACTCGACAATTTAATGAACAGATTTTACCGCACAAATGAAAAATCTTGAAGATACATAACACGAGGACCCTGTACGTCGAAGCGGGCTTCAGAAGTCCACCCCAAGTGGGGCGGCCGCCCAGACCTAGGGGCGGGCGCCCAGGTGGTAAGCCCTCCTCGCTCCTTCCTTCGACCATGGTCAGGTATGCTCCCTACACATTCCAATTTTTATATACACACTTTTTGTTAAGTTTCGCATTATGAATTCTTGAGTACAACCTATTTAATGCTGAATTTAAAGAAGATAGATTATTTTAGTCATGATCTCTTTATAGACTCACACCATGATTCTTTGCTTGGAGTCCTATTACTGTTGGGAACTTAATTTTTAGGGACCCCATATCATTTAAGTTGTGGAGTGAGAGATAGTAGAATCATGAGAACCTGATTTATGATACTTTGTCACTTGGAGAATTTCTTTTACAAAAATGTTAAAATTTTTAGCTATGCTTCTCCTCTGTGGTAAGAATAAATACCTAGTAGAGCCTTACATATCAATAAAAAAACTAGCTCATAAGCTATTTACTTTGTGTTGAGTTTGGTCAACCCGTGCTAGACCCTTGTTGAGAGGTGGGCCATGCTCCCAAGATCAGGATTCACACTAATTTTTGCACCCCTTGCTACTTCTACCCTAGAAGTACGCACCACCATATTACCTATTTAGATCCACTCAAAAATTTGTTCTGCTCCTACCCTGGGAGTAACAATTAAAAATATATCTCCTATAGGTTTTTCTTGATTGCTAGCCATGATTCTAAAATGCTCTAGAATGTTATTATCCTCTCACAATGTTCCATCAAAATTCAGTACATTTCTTTGTTGTTAAAAAAGGGGAAAGAAAAAAAAGAGAAAGAAAGAAAAAGAAAGTATTGATTTTGCCTTTTGTGAAGTACAAGTTTCAAGTTGCAATTGCTCAAATCAAAGTTGAATAAGTGTATCTTTTGTAAAGGAGCATTGTAGAATTATTTTGCACCCCCTCTACCTTCCACAAATATTTCCTATTATGTTTATTCTTTTGAAACCACACCACATGCACGTCCTGATCTTGGAGTATGTCACTCCTCTCCTTGGATCCCGTTCTGACAAGGCAATATATGCAAAGTAAGTATGCTACATCCTTGAAATACCATCAACTCCATATAAGCTTTTGTAGAATAGGATGGGCTATATGGCATTTGTCATACATACCTCAGAGAGGTCTACAAATACCACATATCTTGAGTGACTTGAGAGTACCACATGAGGTAGAAGGTAAGCTATGTTTTTTATTTTCAAATACATAAAAAACACCAAGTGACAGGTTGAAAGGAGAAAGGGGCTCAGTTTTAGGCTGTTCCATTCTTCCACTGCCTACCGGTAGACACTTTGAATCCCGCAGTACAGGTATGACTAAGGAATAAATCTACTGTTGATGTCTTGGCTAGAGATTATGCCTAAGGTAATCCATTCTTCTCTCGAGGATGAGTAAAAGTCCAAGTGTGGGGGAGTTTGTTGACGGTAGTTAACTATCATTTTTAACCGTCAACTTACATAAAAGAATGCTATAAAACTAATTACCACCATAGACTAGGTGTTTAACTGACAGAATTCCATGAGTTTTGGTGAATATTTATTTCTGCAGGGTGCCAGCTAAAAATAATCAAAGATGGGCCACATGTCAGGTTTACATAGAGAGAAAGGGCCATGTATGGAAAAAGTATAATCTAGAAGGTTCAAGAAGCCAAACCCTGGGAGGTAGGACCCACCTGTCAGTGTGACAGGGGCAGGCGCCCAGCCCCAGGGCGGCCACCCCACCCACAGAGCCAATGAGCTTCCACCTTGCGGATCCTGCTTCCACCGCCTTTGAGGATGAATAAAAATCATTGATCAAGGTCGATTTGATCCGAGGGCTGTGGTGCTTCCTAGAGGGCTATATAAGCAAGGCCCCTGGCCCCTGGCCCCTGGAGGAGAGAGTTCAGAAACCCTAATTCATATTTTTCAGAGAGAATTCGCCTGAGAGGGGTCCCTTGAATGGATCTTTCTCTAGGGCACATACAAGAGAGTTTAGCTTTGTAGTCTCTATGTGAGATTAGAGTTATTCTTCTAGATTGAGAGAGTTAGAGTGGAGGTATAAGATTGGAGGAAGCCCGGTCTGTCGGTGTCTCCTCTACAAGCTTGTATCTACGGGGTCAAGTCTCCTAACCCGAGGCTTGGTTCTCGGATTCTTCGGCAATTCAACTTCTAATACTAAGTAAGTACATTGTTATTATTGTTCTTTGGTTTGCGGGTTTACTTTATTTGCTTCGCGTAGGGAATAGAGTAATCATTCGTAGCGTAAGTGTGCTGCTTGGCCTAGGAATACTCGTGGATATCCCCTATCTGGCCGGATTAGTGAGTAGTAGCGTGGGACGTGACAATCCCATTGTTACCTTTGGAGTCTCCTCCCGTCAGAAGGTTTGGTAGGATTTAAGTACCCTAGTTAAGCATCCTCTGTGGTGTCTCTTTTCCATTGGTATTTCCCCTAAGATCAATAGTATCATACCTTGCCATAGGTTGGAACCAGACTGTCGTCGTAGTTCTCTCTAATCGCTTATATCTTCGCCACCTTGTAGTGCGGCCCAAGGGTAATAGTATAGACTAGGTTAGTCATCGCACGCTTTCTCCTTACGGATAAAACAAATACGATACTCTGGACTTATCTCCCGGGTGAAGTGCTCAACGATATCCATGCGCTTGCGGATTATTTCTTGAATTCCTTCATGTGCGTATCTAATATCAACACACTTACACTATCTCTAGGCGGACCGAAACAAAATTCCACATGACCCACGTCACCTAGGAGTTCCATCAGGTGCGTCAAAAATGATTTCTAAGCTTGTGTTACGTTCGGCGTAAACCATGCACCTATCTTGCATTGAGATTAGCACTATCTCCAAATGAACTGAATCGAGCTTCCACTTGATCCTCGTCACCTAGGAATACCACCGGGTGTGTCCAAATTGATTTCTGAGCCAATGGTATGTTTGGCGCAAACCGTGCACCTATATTGCATCAAGATTACCACTATCTCCAAACGGACTAAATTGAGCTTCTACTTGAGCCTCGTCACCTAGGAGTACCACTGAGTGTGTCCAAAATAATTTTTGAGCCAATGGAATGTTTGGCGCCAACCATGCACCTCTCTTGCACTGAAACCAACACTATCTCTAAACGCTACCTCTAGAACGCTCGGTCCGAACCGTGCACCCATCTTGCGTCAAGATTACCACTATCTCCAAATGGATTGAACCAAGCTTCCACTTGAGCCTCGTCACCTAGGAGTACCATCAGGTGTGTCCAAAACGATTTCTGAGCATGTGAGATGTTTGGCGCAAACCGTGCACCTATCTTGCACCGACACTTACACTGTCTCCAGATGGAACGAAACGAGATTCCACATGACCCATGTCACCTAGGAGTTCCATCGGATGCATCAAAAATTATTTCTGAGCCTGTGGTACATTCGGCGCAAACCGTGCACCTATCTTGCGTCAAGATTAGCCTATCTCCAAACGAACTAAATCAAGCTTCCACTTAAGCCTTGTCACATAGGAGTACCATCGGGTGTGTCCAAAACAATTTCTAAGCCAATGGTATGCTTGGCGCAAATCGTGCACATATCTTGCGTTAAGATTACCACTATCTCCAAATGGACTGAACCGAGCTTCCATCTGAGCCTCGTCACCTACGAGTACCATCGGGTGTGTCCAAAACGATTTCTGAGCCTACGAGATGTTTGGTGCAAACCGTGCACCTATCTTGCGTCAAGATTACCACTTTCTCGAAACGGATTCAATCGAGCTTCGACTTGAGCCTCGTCACCTAGGAGTACCACTAGGTGCATCCAGAACGATTTCTGAACCTATAGTATGTTTGGTGCCAACCATGCACCTATCTTGCAAGAAGTTTACCATTATCTCCAAATGGACTGAATTGAGCTGCCACTTGAGCCTTGTCACCAAGGAGTACCTCTGAGTGCGTGCAAAACGATTTCTGAGCCAATGATATGTTTGGCGCAAACCGTGCATCTATCTTGCACTGACACAAACACTATCTCCAAACGTTCCAAAACGAGATTCCACCTGACCCACATCACCTAGTAGTACCATCCGGTGCGTCCAAAATGATTTTTGAGCCTATAGTATGCTCGGTGCAAACCGTGCACGTATCTTGCGTCAAAGATTACCACTATCTCCAAACAGATTGAATTGAGCTTCCACTTGAGCCTCATCACCTAGGAGTACCATCGGGTGTGTCCAAAATGATTTTTGAGCCTCTAGTACGTTCGGTGCAAACCATGCACCAATCTTGCGTCAAGATTACCACTATCTCCAAATGGACTGAACCGAGCTTCCACCTGAGCCTCGTCACCTAGGAGTATCATCGGGTGTGTCCAAAATGATTTCTGAGCCTACGAGACGTTTGGCGCAAACCGTGCACCTATCTTGCGTCAAGATTACCACTTACTCTAGATGGACTAAATCGAGCTTCCAGTTGAGCCTCGTCACCTAGGAGTACCACCGGGTGCATCCAAAATGATTTCTAAACCTATATTATGTTTGGCGCAAACCGTGCACCTATCTTGCATCAAGATTACCACTATCTCCAAACGGACAGAATTGAGCTGCACTTGAGCCTCATTACCAAGGAGTACCACCGAGTGCGTGCAAAACGATTTCTGAGCCAATGATATGTTTGGCGCAAACTGCGCACCTATCTTGCACCGATACAAACACTGTCGCCAAACGGACTGAAACGAGATTCCACCTGACCCACGTCACCTAGTAGTACCATCCGGTGCATCCAAAATGATTTTTGAGCCTCTAGTACACTCGGTGAAAACCGTGCACCTATCTTGTGTCAAAGATTACCACTATCTCCAAATGGACTGAACCGAGCTTCCACTTGAGCCTCGTCACTTAGGAGTACCATCGTGTGTGTCTAAAATGATTTTCGAGCCTCTAGTATGCTCGGTGCAAACCGTGGACCTATCTTGCATCAAGATTACCACTATCTCCAAATGGACTGAACCAAGCTTGCACTTGAGCCTTGTCACCTAAGAGTATCATTAGGTTCGCGCAAAATGATTTTTAAGCCTATGGAATGTTTGGCGCAAACTGTGCACCTATCTTGCGTCAAGATTTCCACAATCTCCAAACGGACTAAATCGAGCATCCACTTGAGCCTCGTCACCTAGGAGCGCCAACGAGTGTGTCCAAAATGATTTCTAAGCCTATGAGATGTTTGGCGCAAACCGTGCGGCTATCTTGCACTGACACCTACACTAACTCCAGACAGACCGAAACAAGATTTCACATGACCCACGTCACCTCGGAGTTCCATCGGGTGCATCAAAAATGATTTCTGATCCTGTGGTATGATCGGTGCAAACCGTGCACCTATCTTGCGTCAAGCTTAGCACAATCTCCAAACGAACTGAATCAAGCATGCACTTGAGCCTCATAACATAGGAATAACACCAGGTGTGTCCAATACGATTTCTGAGCCAATTGTATGTTTGGCGCAAACTGTTCACATATCTTGCGTCAAGACTACCAGTATCTCGAAACGGACTGAATCGAGCTTGCTCTTGAGTCTCATCACCTAGGAGTACCACCACCGGGTGCATCCAAAACGATTTCTGAGCCTATAGTATATTTGGCGCAAACCGTGCACCTATCTTGCATCAAGATTACCACTATCTCCAAATGGACTGAATCGAGCTTCCACATGAGCCTCGTTACCTAGGAGTACCACCGGGTGTGTCCAAAATAATTTCTGAGCCTATGGTATATTTGGCGCAAAACTATGCACCTATCTTGCGTCAAACGATTTCTGAGCCAATGGTATGTTTGGCGCAAATCGTGCACCTATCTTGCACTGACACTAACATTATCTACAAACGGACCAAAACGAGATTCCACATGACCCACATCACCTTGTAGTTCCATCCGGTGTGTCCAAAACGATATTCAAGCCTTTAGTACGCTCGGTGCAAACTGTGCACCTATCTTGCATCAAGATTACGACTATCTCCAAACAGACTGATCTGAGCTTCCACTTGAGCCTCGTCACCTAGGAGTACTATCAGGTGTGTCCAAAACGATTTTTGAGCCTATGAGATGTCTAGCGCAAAACCGTGCACCTATAATGCAACGACACTTGCACTGTCTCCAGATGGACCGAAATGAGATTCTACATGACCCACGTCACCTAGGAGTTCCATCGGGTGTGTTAAAAACGCTTTCTAAGCCTATGGTATGTTTGGCGCAAACCATGCACCTATCTTACATCAAGATTAGCACTATCTCCAAATGAACTGAATCAAGCTTCCACATGAGCCTCATCACCTAGGAATACCACCGGGTGTGTCCAAAACGATTTCTAAGCCAATGGTATGTTTGGCGCAAACCATGCACCTATCTTACTTCAAGATTACCACTATCTCCAAACGGACTGAATCGAGCTTCCACTTGAGCCTCGTTACCTAGAAATACCACTAGGTGTGTCCAAAATTATTTCTAAGCCAATTGTATGTTAGGCGCAAACCGTGCATCTATCTTGCTTCAAGATTACCACTCTCTCCAAACGGACTGAATCGAGCTTCCACTTGAGCCTCGTCACTTAGGAGTACCACTGGGTGTGTCCAAAACAATTTATGAGCCAATCCTATGTTTGGCACAAACCGTGCACCTATCTTGCGTCAAGGCTACCACTATCACCAAATGGACTGAATCGAGTTTCCACTTGAGTCTCGTCACCTAGGTGTACCATCGGTTGTGTTCAAAATGTTTTCTGAGCCTATGAGATATTTGGCGCAAACCGTGCACCTATCTTGCATTGACACTTACACTGTCTCCAGACAGACCAAAACGAGATTACACATGACCCACGTCACCTAGAAGTTCCATAGGGTGCGCCAAAAATGATTTCTGAGCCTGTGGTAAGTTCGACGCAAACCATGCACCTATCTTCCATCAAGATTAGCACTATCTCCAAACAAACTGCATCGAGCTTCCACTTGACCCTCGTCAAATAGGAGTACCATCGGGTGTGTCCAAAACGATTTCTGAGCCTATGAGATGTTTGGCGCAAATCATGCACCTATCTTGCACCGACACTTACACTGTCTCTAGACGGACCGAAATGAGATTCCACATGATCCACATCACGTCAGAGTTCCATCGAGTGCGTCAAAAATGATTTCTGAGCCTGTGGTACTTTCGGTGCAAACCGTGCACCTATCTTGTGTCAAGATTAGCACAATCTCCAAACGAACTGAATCGAGCATGCACTTGAGCCTCGTCACTTAGGAATACCAACGGTCCAAAATGATTTCTGAGCCAACGGTATGTTTGGCGCAAACCATGCACCTATATTGCGTCAAGATTAGCAGTATCTCGAAACAGACTGAATCGAGCTTGCTCTTGAGCCTCATAACCTAGGAGTACCACCGGGTGCATCCGAAATGATTTCTGAGCCAATGGTATATTTGGTGCAAACCATGCACCTATCTTGCATCTAGATTACCACTATCTCCAAACGGATTCAACCGAGCTTGTACTTGAGTCTCGTCACCAAGGAGTACCACCGGGTGCGTCCAAAACTATTTCTGAGCCAATGGTATGTTTGGCGCAAATTGTGCACCTATCTTGCACTAAAACTAACACTATCTCCAAACGGACCAAAACGAGATTCCACATGACCCACATCACCTAGTAGTTCCATCCGGTGCGCCCAAAACGATATTCAAGCCTCTAGTACGCTTGGTGCAAACCGTGCACCTATCTTGCGTCATGATTACCACTCTCCCCAAACAGACTGATCCGAGCTTCCACTTGAGCCTCGTCACCTAGGAGTACCATCGGGTGTGTCAAAAATGATTTCTGAGCCTATGAGATGTTTGGCGCAAACAGTGCACCTATCTGGCATCGACACTTACACTGTCTCTAGATGGACTGAAACAAGATTACACATAACCCACGTCACCTAAAAGTTCCAACATGTGCATCAAAAATGATTTCTAAGCCTGTGGTACGTTTGGCGCAAACCGTGCACCTATCTTCTGTCAAGATTAGCACTATCTCCAAACGAACTGAGTCGAACTTCCACTTGAGCCTCGTCACCTAGGAGACCATCGGGTGTGTGCAAAATGATTTCTGAGCCTATGGTATATTTGGCACAAACCGCGCACCTATTTTGTGTCAAGATTACCACTTTCTCCAAACGGATTGAATCGAGCTTCCACTTGAGCCTCGTCACCTAGGAGTACCACCGGGTGCATCCAAAATGATTTTTGAACCTATAGTATATTTGGTGCGAACCATGCACCTATCTTGCGTGAAGATTACTACTATCTCCAAACGGACTGAATTGAGCTGCCACTTGAGCCTCGTCACCAAGGAGTACCACTGAGTGCGTGCAAAACGATTTCTGAGCCAATGATTTGTTTGGCGCAAACTGTGAACCCATCTTGCACTGACACAAACACTATCTCAAAACGTTCTAAAACGAGATTCCACCTGACCCACGTCACCTATTAGTACCATCCAGTGCGTCTAAAATGAATTTTGAGCCTATAGTATGCTCGATGCAATCCATGGACCTATCTTGCATCAAAGATTACCACTATCTCCAAACGGGATGAATCGAGCTTCCACTTGAGCCTCGTCACCTAGGAGTACCATCAGGTGTGTCCAAAACGATTTCTAAGCCAATCGTATGTTTGGCACAAACTGTGCACCTATCTTGCGTCAACGTTACCACTATCGCCAAATGGACTGAATCGAGCTTCCACTTGAGCCTCGTCACCTAGGAGTACCATCGGTTGTGTCCAAAATGATTTCTGAGCCTTTGAGATGTTTGGTGCAAACCGTGCACCTATCCGGCATCGACACTTACACTGTCTCTAGACTGACCAAAATGAGATTACACATGACCCACGTCACCTAGAAGTTCCATCGGGTGCGTGAAGAACAATTTCTGAGCCTGTGATACGTTCGACGCAAACCGTGCACCTATCTTCCGTCAAGATTAGCACTATCTCCAAACGAACTGAGTCAAGCTTCCACTTGAGCCTCGTCACCTAGGAGTACCATCGGGTCTGTGCAAAATGATTTCTGAGCCTATGTTATGTTTGGCGCAAACCGTGCACCTATCTTGCGTCAAGATTACCACTTTCTCCAAACGGATTGAATCGAGCTTCCACTTGAGCCTCGTCATGTAGGAGTACCATCGGGTGCGTCCAAAATGATTTCTGAACCTATAGTATATTTGGTGCAAACCATGAACCTATCTTGCGTGAAGATTACCACTATCCCCAAACGGACTAAATTGAGCTACCACTTGAGCCTTGTAACCAAGGAGTATCACTGAGTGCGTGCAAAACGATTTTTGAGCCAATGATATGATTGACGCAAACCGTGCACCTATCTTGCACCGACCGAAACACTATCTAAAACGTTCCGAAACGAGATTTCACCTGACCCACGTCACCTAGTAGTACCATCCGGTGTGTCCAAAATGATTTTTGAGCCTATAGTATGCTCGGTGCAAACCGTGCACCTATGTTGCGTCAAATATTACCACTATCTCCTAACGGACTGAACCAAGCTTCCACTTCAGCCTCGTCACCTAGGAGTACCATCGGGTACGTCCAAAACAATTTCAGAGCCTATGGTACATTCAGCGAAACCCGTGCACCTATCCTGCACCGACACTTACACTACCTCTAGACGGACTGAAACAAGATTCCACATGACCCACGTCACTTCGGAGTTCCATCAGGTGCATCAAAAATGATTTCTGATCCAGTGGTACGTTCGGTGCAAACCGTGCACCTATCTTGTGTCAAGATTAGCAAAATCTCTAAACAAACTGAATCGAGCATCCACTTGAGCCTCGTCACTTAGGAATACCACCAGGTGTGTCCAAAATGATTTATGAGTCAATGGTATATTTGGGGCAAACCGTGCTCCTATCTTGCATCAAGATTACCACTATCTCGAAACGGACTGAACCAAGCTTGCTCTTGAGCCTCGTCACCTAGGAGTACCACCAGGTGCATTCAAAATGATTTATGAGCCTATAGTATGTTTGGCGCAAACTGCACACCTATCTTGCGTCAAGATTACCACTATCCCCAAATGTTCTGAATCGAGCTTCCACATGAGCCTTGTCACCTAAGAGTACCACCGGGTGTGTCCAAAACAATTTCTGAGCCTATGGTATATTTGGCGCAAACCGTGCACCTATCTTGCGTCAAGATTACCACTATCTCCAAACAGACTGAACCGAGCTTGCACTTGAGTCTCGTCACCAAGGAGTACCACCGGGTACGTCCAAAATGATTTCGGAGCCAATGGTATGTTTGGCGCAAACCATGCACCTATCTTGCACTGACACTAACACTCTCTCCAAACGGACCAAAACGAGATTCCACATGACCCATGTCACCTAGTAGTTCCATCCGGTGCGTCTAATTTTTGAGCCTCTAGTACGCTCGGTGCAAACCGTGCACCAATCTTGCATCAAGATTACCACTATCTACAAATTGACTGAACCGAGCTTCCACTTGAGTCTCGTCACCTAGGAGTACCATCGGGTGTGTCCAAATTGATTTTTGAGCCTACAAGATGTTTGGCGCAAACCGTGCACCTATCTTGCGTCAAGATTACCACTTTCTCCAAACGGATTGAATCAAGCTTTCACTTGAGCCTCGTCACCTAGGAGTACCACCGGGTGTGTCCAAAATGATTTCGGAGCCTATGAGATGTTTGGCGCAAACAGTGCATCTATCTTGCATCGACACTTACACTGTCTCCAGACGGACCGAAATGAGTTTCAACATGACCCACTGAAAGCTCTATGTTTGGTGTTGGTAATTAGTGACAATGCCTAAGTACTAATCCTATGCCTAAGTTGTATATAGCATATGAGGATTAGTACATTCCAAGGTTGGTGGCAAGATGGACATGGTGATCATGATGGCCACACTTGGATTTGGACGCAACCCTACGTGATCAAGGCAAAGGTATATGCTTAAGGGTTGTGTTTTAGTAACCAAGACACCTAGTGGGTGTGGTTACATTATAGGATAGATAGCCGTACTATAAAGAGGGGAATGACGCGGCTATTGAACTCCTAAGTGCCTCTAGATGTGCATTTCATAATCATATGCATTTGGATAGAACTAATAATGCCTCTAAAAATGATTGTGAAAATGCTAACACACTCGCACATGACGTGATCACTTGGTGGTGTTAGCACATTTGCGATGGCGTTAGAATTTGAGCGGTAGAGAGGGTTTGGGGTCCTCTCTCGCTCCCGCCGAGCTTGCGAGGCGGGATTCAGGCGTTTTCGAGGAGTTGAAATGACTATTTTCCACTATGCCGGAAGTCAGAAAAGAAACGGAGGCGAACGGAGGTCACAGTGGTGACCGGATGCTGGACCGGACGCGGTCTCTGTTTGACCGGACGCGTCTGGTCAGTGTTCAGCGTCTGCGCGTGTTTCGGTTTTTTGATCGGACGCTATGGCGCGTCCGGTCATAGTCGACCGGATGCGTCCGGTCGATCAGGGAGCTTACTGGACTCCAACCGGACGTTGGCACTGTGGCGTCCGGTCAGTTCTCCAGCGCATCCAGTCGCTATTTCGTTGTGCGCTGCTCAGGCTTGACCAGCGCGTCCAGTCCATCACGGGACCAGCGCATCCGGTCGAGCTTCGCGTGTCCGGTCGTTGCGTGGAGCGCGTCCGGTCAGCGCGACTGCAGCTGTTTCAAGTTCCTAACGGCTATATTCGAAGGGGTACATCTATAAATACTCGTTGGCCGGCTCAAAGCTCTCTCTCTTGGACATTTGACATACTTGTGAGCACTTTGAGCTAAGCAACTCCCCTCCCACTCATCTCTCTTGCTTCTTTGCTTATTCGAAGTGAGATTGAGTGATCCAAGTGCATTTGCATTGTGACAGTGCATCTAGTTGGCACTTGGTGGTTGATTTGCTGCGGGATTCTTGTTTCTCTTGGTGGTTGCCGCCACCTAGATGGCTTGGAGCAGCTTGAAGGCGTTGGCAAGAGTTGGTGATTGTTCTTGGCCACCTCTGGTGATTGTGAGGGGTTTGTGCCTGATATATCCGGCCCAGGTGGGGTTGGCCGAGACCCAATAAATTAAGGTTGTCCGGACCCCAACAGTTCTTATGCACACCCACTCGGGGAAAGGCCCAATGTCCCTAAAAGACTAGTCCGATAGGGGAAGGGTGGCTCTCTCTTTTAAGGTGGCTTCCTCCTCCCAAGCTAAGCAAGGTGGGATTATTCAGAGGCTCACACGGTCGCCGCCCGACTACAACTAGGCCACTTAGCCTTTTTTTGTTGCGTCTTTGCCAGCGGGTAATAGTGGAGGATGTCCTCATCATTCCCACCCCCTTAAACAAGGGCCCAGCTCCAATACCAAATGATATATTCGGCCCAGGTGGGGTTGGCCGAGACCCAATAAATTAAGGTTGTCCGGACCCCAACAGTTCTTATGCACACCCACTCGGGGAAAGGCCCAATGTCCCTAAAAGACTAGTCCGATAGGGGAAGGGTGGCTCTCTCTTTTAAGGTGGCTTCCTCCTCCCAAGCTAAGCAAGGTGGGATTATTCAGAGGCTCACACGGTCGCCGCCCGACTACAACTAGGCCACTTAGCCTTTTTTTGTTGCGTCTTTGCCAGCGGGTAATAGTAGAGGATGTCCTCATCAGTGCCTACCTCGGCGAAGCGCCAAAGGCAACGTTAGTGAATTGCTCGTGTCATTTGCAACCTTTTGCCATTTGGTAGGTTCTTGTGGCGCCTTTTGAGAGGCTCGGCGTGTGACCGATTAGCCACCGAACCACGTGGTGAAGAGGGACACAACAGGGACTAGCATGCCGACAAGCACGTGAACCTCGGGATAAATCTTGTGTCATCACTTTCATATTGTGATTGATTGATCCCAGTGTTCGGTTGTCTTGGTATTCATTATTGATCATATTGGTTGGCTCAATACTTCGCCCCTCGGTGAAACTCTCCTAACTCAACTCTGCATTACCTTCTTAGTTACATTTGCTAGCTAGTTAGCTTTGCTAGAGTAGCTCTTTTGTGTAGCTTACTAGTTGTAGTTTCCTTCTCGGTTTGACTTGTGCGGTTGAGTGCAAATATACTAGAATTATGAATTGGATAGGTGGCTTGCAAACACCCCGTAGGCTAAGCAAAACACGCATCTCGCTATTTGTTATATTGATAAACTTGTTTAGCTTGTCTTTGTAGAAATTTTTAAAAGGCTATTCACCCCCCTCTAGCCATCAAGACCTTTCACCCACGTCACCTAGAAGTTCCATCGGGTGCGTCAAAAATGATTTGTGAGCCTGTGGTACATTCGGTGCAAATCAGGCACCTATCTTCCATCAAGATTAGCACTATCTCCAAACGAACTTCGTCGAGCTTCCACTTGAGCTTCGTCAACCTGGATTACCATCGGGTGTGTCCAAAACGATTTCTGAACCTATGAGATGTTTGGCGCAAACAGTGCACCTATCTTGCATCAACACTTACACTGTCTTTAGACGGACCAAAATGAGATTCAACATGACCCACGTCACCTAAGAGTTCCATCGGGTGCGTCAAAAACGATTTCTGAGCCTGTGGTACGTTAGGTGGAAATCGTGCACCTATCTTGCGTCAAGATTAGCACTATCTCAAAACAAACTGAATCGAGCTTCCACTTGAGCCTCGTTACCTAGGAATACCACCGGGTGTGTCGAAAATGATTTCTGAGCCACTGGTATGTCTGGCACAAACCATGCACCTATCTTGCGTCAAGATTACCACTATCTCTAAATGGACTGAATCGAGCTTCCACTTAAGCCTCGTCACCTAGGAGTACCACCGGGTGTGTCCAAAACGATTTCTGAGCCAATGGTATGTTTGGCACTAACCGTGCACCTATCTTGCGTCAAGGTTACCACTACCTCCAAACGGACTGAATCGAGCTTCCACTTGAGCCTCGTCACCTAGGAGTACCACCGAGTGCATCCAAAATGATTTCTGAGCCAATGGTATATTTGGTGCAAACTGGGCACGTATCTTGCATCGACACAAACACTATCTCCAAACAGACCAAAATGAGATTCCACCTAACCCACATCACCTAGTAGTTTGATCCGGTGCGTCCAAAATAATTTTTGAGCTTCTAGTGTGCTCGGTGCAAACCATGCTCCTATCTTGCGTCAAGATTACCACTATCTCCAAACGGACTGAACCGAGCTTCCACTTGAGCCTTGTCACCAAGGAGTACCATCGGTTATGTCCAAAATGATTTCTGAACCTATGAGATATTTGGCGCAAACCATGGACCTATCTTGCAGCAACACTTACACTGTCTCTAGACAGACCGAAAACAAGATTCCACATGACCCACGTCACCTAGGAGTTCCACTGGGTGCGTCAAAAATGATTTTTCTGAGCCTGTGGTACGTTCGGCACCAATCATGCACCTATCTTACATCAAGATTAGCACTATCTCCAAACAAATTGAATCGAGCTTCCACTTGAGCCTCGTCACCTAGGAGTACCACCGGGTGTGTCCAAAATGATTTCTGAGCCTATGGTATGTTTGGCGCAATTCGTTCAATTATCATGCACCGACACTAATACTGACGCAAAACTGACCGAAAGGAGATTCCACATGACCCACATCACCTAGGAGTTCCATCAAGTGCGTCCAAAATGATTTCTGAGCTTGTGGTACGTTCGGCTCAAACCGTGCACCGATCTTGCGCCAAAATTAGTACTATCTCCAAATGAACTAAATCGAGCTTCCACTTCAGCCTCGTCACCTAGGAGTACCATCGGGTTCATCCAATACGATTTCTGTGCCTATGGTGTGTTTGGAGTAACCGTGCACCTATATTGCGTCAAGATTACCACTATCTCCAAATGGAGTGTACTAAGCTTCCACTTAAGCGCCGTCACCTAGGAGTACCATCGGGTGTGTCCAAAATGATTTCTGAGCCTATGAGACATTTGGCGCAAACCGTGCACCTATCTTGCACCGACACAAATAGTCTCCAAACAGACCAAAACAAGACTCCACATGACCCACGTCACCAAGTAGTTCCATCTAGAGCGTACAAAATGATTTTTGAGCCTCTAGTACGCTCGGTGCAAACCATGCACCTATCTTGTGTCAAGATTACCACTATCTCCAAATGGAATGAACTGAGCTTCCACTTGTGCCACATCACCTAGGAGTCCCATCGGGTGTGTCCAAAATGATTTATGAGCCTATGAGATGTTTGGCGCATACCATGCACCAATCTTGCACGAACACTAACACTGTCTCTAGACGGACTGAAACGAGATTCCACATGACCCACGTCACCTAGGAATACCACCGGGTGTGTCCAAAATGATTTCTGAGCCACTGGTATGTTTGGCGCAAACCGTGCACCTATCTTGCGTCAAGATTACCACTATCTCCAAATGGACTGAATCGAGCTTCCACTTAAGCCTCATCACCTAGGAGTTCCACCGGGTGTGTCCAAAATGATTTCTGAGCCAAGGGTATGTTTGGCACTAACCGTGCACCTATCTTGCGTCAAGATTACCACTACCTCCAAACGGACTGAATCGAGCTTCTACTTGAGCCTCGTCACCTAGGCGTACCACCGAGTGTGTCCAAAACGATTTCTGAGCCAATGGTATATTTGGCGCAAACAGGGCACGTATGTTGCATCAACACAAACACTATCTCCAAACGGACCAAAACGAGATTCCACCTAACCCACATCACCTAGTAGTTTGATGTGGTGCGTCCAAAATGATTTTCGAGCCTCTAGTGCGCTCGGTGCAAACCATGCTCCTATCTTGCGTCAAGATTACCACTATCACCAAATGGAATAAATTGAGCTTCCACTTGAGCCTCGTCTGCTAGGAGTACCATCGAGTGTGTCCAAAATGATTTTTGAGCCTATGAGATGTTTGGCGCAAACCGTGCACCTATATTGCACCGACGCTAACACTGCCTCTAGACGGACCGAAATGAGATTCCACATGACCCACGTTACCTATGAGTTCCATCAGGTGCATCCAAAATGATTCATAAACCTGTGGTATGTTCGGCGCAAACCGTGCACCAATCTTGTGTCAAGATTAGCACTATCTCCAAATGAACTGAATTGATCTTCCACTAGAGCCTCGTTACCTAGAAGTGCCACCGAGTGCGTCCAAAATGTTTTTCGAGCCAATGGAATGTTTGGCGCAAACCGTGCACCTATCTTGCTTTGACACAAACACTGTAGTTCCAAACAAACGGAAACAAGACTCCACATGACCCACATCACCAAGTAGTTCCATCTGGAGCATACAAAATGAATTTTGAGCCTCTAGTACACTCGGCGCAAACCATGCACCTATCTTGCATCAAGATTACCACTATCTCCAAATGGACTGAACCGAGCTTCCACTTGTGCCACATCACCTAGGAGTACCATCAGGTGTATCCAAAATGATTTATGAGCCTATGAGATATTTGGCGCATACCATGCACCAATCTTGCACTGACACTAACAGTCTCCAGACGGACAGAAATGAGATTCCACACGACCCACGTCACCTAGGAGTTCCATTGGGTTCACCCAAAATGATTTCTGAGCCTATGGTATGTTTGGCACAACCGTGCACCTATCTTGCGTCAAGATTACCACTATCTCCAAATGGACTAAATCGAGCTTCCACTTGAGCCTCGTAACCTAGCAGTACCACCGAGTGTGTCCAAAATGATTTATGAGCCAATGGTATGTTTGGCGCAAACTGTGCACCTACCCTGCACCGACACAAACAATGTCTCCAAACGGACTCAAACCAAGATTCCACATGACCCACGTCACCTAGTAGTTCCATCCGGTGCGTCCAAAATGATTTTCGAGCCTCTAGTACGCTCGGTTTAAACCGTGCACGTATCTTGTGTCAAGATTACCACTGTCTCTAAATGGACTGAATCGAGCTTCCACCTTATCAGCTAGGAGTACCATCGGGTGTGTCCAAAATGATTTCTGAGCCTATGAGATGTTTGGCGCAAACCGTGCACCTATCTTGCACCGACGCGGACACTACCTCCAGACGGACCAAAATGAGATTCCACATGACCCACGTTACCTAGGAGTTCCTTCGGGTGCGTCCAAAATGATTTCTGAGCCTGTGGTATGTTTGGCGCAAACCGTGCACCTACCTTGTGTCAAGATTAGCACTATCTCCAAATGAACTGAATTGAGCTTCCACTTGAGCCTTGTTACCTAGAACTACCACCGGGTGCGTCCAAAATGATTTCTGAGCCAATGGTATGTTTGGCGCAAACCGTGCACCTATCCTGCACTGACATAAACAGTCTAAAAACGGACCGAATCAAGATTCCACATGACCCACGTCACCTAGTAGTTCCATCCGGTGCGTACAAAATGGTTTTCGAGCCACTATGCTCAGTGCAAACCATGCACCTATCTTGCGTCAAGATTACCACTATTTCCAAAGGATTGAACTGAGCTTCCACTTGAGTCTCGTCACCTTGGACTACCATCAGGTGTGTCCAAAATGATTTCTGAGCCTATGAGATGTTTGCGCAAACCGTGCACCTGTCTTGCACCGACACCTACATTGTCTCCAAACGGACCGAAACGAGAATCCACATGACCCACATCACCTAGGAATTCCATCAGGTGCTTCAAAAATGATTTCTAAGCCTGTGGAATGTTGATCGTAAACCGTGCTCCTATCTTGCGTCAAGATTATCACTATCTACAAATGAACTGAATCGAGCTTTTCACTTGAGCCTCGTCACCTAGGAGTGCCACCAGGTGTGTCCAAAACGATTTCTAAGCCAATGGTATGTTTGGCGCAAACCGTGCACCTATCTTGCGTCAAGATTATCACTATCTTCAAACGAACTAAATCGCGCTTCCACTTGAGCCTCTCACCTAGGAGCACCACCTGGTGTGTCTGAAATGATTTCTGAGCCTGTGGTATGTTTGGCGCAAATCGTTCAATTGTCTTGCACCGATACTAACACTGTCTCAAAATGGACCAAAACGAGATTCCACATGACCCACATCACCTAGGAGTTCCATCGGGTGCGTCCAAAATGATTTCTAAGCTTGTGGTACGTTCAGCGCAAACCGTGCACCTGTCTTGTGCTAAGATTAGCACCATCTCTAAATGAACTGAATCAAGCTTCTACTTGAGCCTGTCACCATACCATTGGGTTCGCCCAAAACAATTTTTGACCCTATGGTATGTTTGGCACAATCCGTGCACCTATCTTGTGTTAAGATTACCACTATCTCCAAATGGACTGAATCGAGCTTCCACTTGAGCCTTGTAACCTAAGAGTACCACCGAGTGCGTCCAAAATGATTTCTGAGCCAATGGTATGTTTGTCACAAACCATGCACCTCTCTTCCATCGACACAAACACTATCTCTAAATGGACCGAAACGAGATTCCTCCTGACCCACATCACCTAGTAGTTCCATCCCGTGAGTCCAAAATGATTTTTGAGCCTCTAGTGCGCTCGATGCAAACTGTGCACCTATCTTGCGTCAAGATTACCACTAAGTCCAAATGGACTAAACTAGGCTTCCACTTGAGCCTAGTCACCTAGGAGTACCATCAGTTGTGTCCAAAACAATTTTGGAGCCTATGAGATGTTTGGCGCAAACCGTGCACCTATCTTGCACTGACACTTACACTGTCTCCAGATGGACCCAAATGAGATTCCACATGACCCACGTCACCTAGTAGTTCCATCCGGTGCGTACAAAATGGTTTTCGAGCCTCTATGCTCGGTGCAAACCATGCACCTATCTTGCGTCAAGATTACCACTATTTCCAAAGGATTGAACTGAGCTTCCACTTGAGCCTCGTCACCTTGGACTACCATCAGGTGTGTCCAAAATGATTTCTGAGCCTATGAGATGTTTGCGCAAACCGTGCACCTGTCTTGCACCGACACCTACATTGTCTCCAAACGGACCGAAACGAGAATCCACATGACCCACATCACCTAGGAATTCCATCAGGTGCTTCAAAAATGATTTCTAAGCCTGTGGAATGTTGATCGTAAACCGTGCTCCTATCTTGCGTCAAGATTATCACTATCTACAAATGAACTGAATCGAGCTTTTCACTTGAGCCTCGTCACCTAGGAGTGCCACCAGGTGTGTCCAAAACGATTTCTAAGCCAATGGTATGTTTGGCGCAAACCGTGCACCTATCTTGCGTCAAGATTATCACTATCTTCAAACGAACTAAATCGCGCTTCCACTTGAGCCTCTCACCTAGGAGCACCACCTGGTGTGTCTGAAATGATTTCTGAGCCTGTGGTATGTTTGGCGCAAATCGTTCAATTGTCTTGCACCGATACTAACACTGTCTCAAAATGGACCAAAACGAGATTCCACATGACCCACATCACCTAGGAGTTCCATCGGGTGCGTCCAAAATGATTTCTAAGCTTGTGGTACGTTCAGCGCAAACCGTGCACCTGTCTTGCCATCTCTAAATGAACTGAATCAAGCTTCTACTTGAGCCTGTCACCATACCATTGGGTTCGCCCAAAACAATTTTTGACCCTATGGTATGTTTGGCACAATCCGTGCACCTATCTTGTGTTAAGATTACCACTATCTCCAAATGGACTGAATCGAGCTTCCACTTGAGCCTTGTAACCTAAGAGTACCACCGAGTGCGTCCAAAATGATTTCTGAGCCAATGGTATGTTTGTCACAAACCATGCACCTCTCTTCCATCGACACAAACACTATCTCTAAATGGACCGAAACGAGATTCCTCCTGACCCACATCACCTAGTAGTTCCATCCCGTGAGTCCAAAATGATTTTTGAGCCTCTAGTGCGCTCGATGCAAACTGTGCACCTATCTTGCGTCAAGATTACCACTAAGTCCAAATGGACTAAACTAGGCTTCCACTTGAGCCTAGTCACCTAGGAGTACCATCAGTTGTGTCCAAAACAATTTCGGAGCCTATGAGATGTTTGGCGCAAACCGTGCACCTATCTTGCACTGACACTTACACTGTCTCCAGATGGACCAAAATGAGATTCCACATGACCCACATCACCAAGGGGTTCCATCGTGTGCGTCAAAAACGATTTCTGAGCCTGTGGTACGTTCGGCGCAAATCGTGCACCTGTCTTGCGTCAAGATTAGCACTATCTCCAAATGAACTGAATCGAGCTTTCACTTGAGCCTCGTCATGTAGGAGTACCACCAGGTGTGCCTAAAATGATTTCTCAGCCTATGGTATGTTTGGAGCAAATCGTTCGATTATCTTGCACCGACACTAACACTGTCTCAAAACTGACCAAAAGGAGATTCCACATGACCCACGTCACCTAGCTTTTCCATCGGGTGCGTCCAAAATGATTTCTGAGCCTGTGGTATGTTCGGTGCAAACTGTGCACCTATCTTGCGTCAAGATTAGCACTGTCTCCAAATGAACTGAATCGAGCTTCCACTTGAGCCTCGTTACCTTGAAGTACCACCGAGTGCGTCCAAAACGATTTATTAGCCAATGGTATGTTTGGCGCAAACCGTGCACCTACCTTGCACCGACACAAACAATGTCTCCAAACGGACTCAAACCAAGATTCCACATGACCCACGTCACCTAGTAGTTCCATCCGGTGCGTCCAAAATGATTTTCATGCCTCTAGTACGCTCGGTGCAAACCGTGCACGTATCTTGTGTCAAGATTACCACTGTCTCTAAATGGACTGAATCGAGCTTCCACCTTATCAGCTAGGAGTACCATCGGGTGTGTCCAAAATGATTTCTGAGCCTATGAGATGTTTGGCGCAAACCGTGCACCTATCTTGCACCGACGCGGACACTGCCTCTAGACGGACCGAAATGAGATTCCACATGACCCACGTTACCTAGGAGTTCCATCGGGTGCGTCCAAAATGATTTCTGAGCCTGTGGTATGTTTGGCGCAAACCGTGCACCTACCTTGTGTCAAGATTAGCACTATCTCCAAATGAACTGAATTGAGCTTCCACTTGAGCCTTGTTACCTAGAACTACCACCGGGTGCGTCCAAAATGATTTCTAAGCCAATGGTATGTTTGGCGCAAACCATGCACCTATCCTGCACCGACATAAACAGTCTAAAAACGGACCGAATCAAGATTCCACATAACCCACGTCACCTAGTAGTTCCATCCGGTGCGTACAAAATGGTTTTCGAGCCTCTAGTATGCTCGGTGCAAACCATGCACCTATCTTGCGTCAAGATTACCACTATTTCCAAAGGATTGAACTGAGCTTCCACTTGAGCCTCGTCACCTTGGACTACCATCAGGTGTGTCCAAAATGATTTCTCAGCCTATGAGATGTTTGCGCAAACCGTGCACCTGTCTTGCACCGACACCTACATTGTCTCCAAACGGACCGAAACGAGAATCCACATGACCAACATCACCTAGGAATTCCATCAGGTGTGTCAAAAATGATTTCTAAGCCTATGGAATGTTGATCATAAACCGTGCTCCTATCTTGCGTCAAGATTATCACTATCTACAAATGAACTGAATCGATCTTTTCACTTGAGCCTCGTCACCTAGGAGTGCCACCAGGTGTGTCCAAAACGATTTCTAAGCCAATGGTATGTTTGGCGCAAACCATGCACCTATCTTGCGTCAAGATTATCACTATCTTCAAACGAACTAAATCGCGCTTCCACTTGAGCCTCTCACCTAGGAGCACCACCTGGTGTGTCTGAAATGATTTCTGAGCCTGTGGTATGTTTGGCGCAAATCGTTCAATTGTCTTGCACCGATACTAACACTGTCTCAAAATGGACCAAAACGAGATTCCACATGACCCACATCACCTAGGAGTTCCATCGGGTGCGTCCAAAATGATTTCTAAGCTTGTGGTACGTTCAGCGCAAACCGTGCACCTGTCTTGTGCTAAGATTAGCACCATCTCTAAATGAACTGAATCAAGCTTCTACTTGAGCCTGTCACCATACCATTGGGTTCGCCCAAAATAATTTCTGACCCTATGGTATGTTTGGCATAATCCGTGCACCTATCTTGCGTTAAGATTACCACTATCTCCAAATGGACTGAATCGAGCTTCCACTTGAGCCTTGTAACCTAAGAGTACCACCGAGTGCGTCCAAACTGATTTCTGAGCCAATGGTATGTTTGTCACAAACCATGCACCTCTTCCATCGACACAAACACTATCTCTAAATGGACCGAAACGAGATTCCTCCTGACCCACATCACCTAGTAGTTCCATCCCGTGAGTCCAAAACGATTTTTGAGCCTCTAGTGCGCTCGATGCAAACTATGCACCTATCTTGCGTCAAGATTACCACTAAGTCCAAATGGACTAAACTAGGCTTCCACTTGAGCCTAGTCACCTAGGAGTACCATCGGTTGTGTCCAAAACAATTTCGGAGCCTATGAGATGTTTGGCGCAAACCGTGCACCTATATTGCACTGACACTTACACTGTCTCCAGATGGACCAAAATGAGATTCCACATGACCCACATCACCAAGGGGTTCCATCGTGTGCGTCAAAAACGATTTCTGAGCCTGTGGTACGTTCGGTGCAAATCGTGCACCTGTCTTGCGTCAAGATTAGCACTATCTCCAAATGAACTGAATCGAGCTTTCACTTGAGCCTCGTCATGTAGGAGTACCACCAGGTGTGCCTAAAATGATTTCTCAGCCTATGGTATGTTTGGAGCAAATCGTTCGATTATCTTGCACCGACACTAACACTGTCTCAAAACTGACCAAAAGGAGATTCCACATGACCCACGTCACCTAGCTTTTCCATCGGGTGCGTCCAAAATGATTTCTGAGCCTGTGGTATGTTCGGTGCAAACTGTGCACCTATCTTGCGTCAAGATTAGCACTGTCTCCAAATGAACTGAATCGAGCTTCCACTTGAGCCTCGTTACCTTGAAGTACCACCGAGTGCGTCCAAAACGATTTATTAGCCAATGGTATGTTTGGCGCAAACCGTGCACCTACCTTGCACCGACACAAACAATGCCTCCAAACGGACTCAAACCAAGATTCCACATGACCCACGTCACCTAGTAGTTCCATCCGGTGCGTCCAAAATGATTTTCATGCCTCTAGTACGCTCGGTGCAAACCGTGCACGTATTTTGTGTCAAGATTACCACTGTCTCTAAATGGACTGAATCGAGCTTCCACCTTATCAGCTAGGAGTACCATCGGGTGTGTCCAAAATGATTTCTGAGCCTATGAGATGTTTGGCGCAAACCGTGCACCTATCTTGCACCGACGCGGACACTACCTTCAGACGGACCAAAATGAGATTCCACATGACCCACGTTACCTAGGAGTTCCTTCGGGTGCGTCCAAAATGATTTCTGAGCCTGTGGTATGTTTGGCGCAAACCGTGCACCTACCTTGTGTCAAGATTAGCACTATCTCCAAATGAACTGAATTGAGCTTCCACTTGAGCCTGGTTACCTAGAACTACCACCGGGTGCGTCCAAAATGATTTCTGAGCCAATGGTATGTTTGGCGCAAACCGTGCACCTATCCTGCACTGACATAAACAGTCTAAAAACGGACCGAATCAAGATTCCACATGACCCACGTCACCTAGTAGTTCCATCCGGTGCGTACAAAATGGTTTTCGAGCCTCTATGCTCGGTGCAAACCATGCACCTATCTTGCGTCAAGATTACCACTATTTCCAAAGGATTGAACTGAGCTTCCACTTGAGTCTCGTCACCTTGGACTACCATCAGGTGTGTCCAAAATGATTTCTGAGCCTATGAGATGTTTGCGCAAACCGTGCACCTGTCTTGCACCGACACCTACATTGTCTCCAAACGGACCGAAACGAGAATCCACATGACCCACATCACCTAGGAATTCCATCAGGTGCTTCAAAAATGATTTCTAAGCCTGTGGAATGTTGATCGTAAACCGTGCTCCTATCTTGCGTCAAGATTATCACTATCTACAAATGAACTGAATCGATCTTTTCACTTGAGCCTCGTCACCTAGGAGTGCCACCAGGTGTGTCCAAAACGATTTCTAAGCCAATGGTATGTTTGGCGCAAACCATGCACCTATCTTGCGTCAAGATTATCACTATCTTCAAACGAACTAAATCGCGCTTCCACTTGAGCCTCTCACCTAGGAGCACCACCTGGTGTGTCTGAAATGATTTCTGAGCCTGTGGTATGTTTGGCGCAAATCGTTCAATTGTCTTGCACCGATACTAACACTGTCTCAAAATGGACCAAAACGAGATTCCACATGACCCACATCACCTAGGAGTTCCATCGGGTGCGTCCAAAATGATTTCTAAGCTTGTGGTACGTTCAGCGCAAACCGTGCACCTGTCTTGTGCTAAGATTAGCACCATCTCTAAATGAACTGAATCAAGCTTCTACTTGAGCCTGTCACCATACCATTGGGTTCGCCCAAAATAATTTCTGACCCTATGGTATGTTTGGCATAATCCGTGCACCTATCTTGCGTTAAGATTACCACTATCTCCAAATGGACTGAATCGAGCTTCCACTTGAGCCTTGTAACCTAAGAGTACCACCGAGTGCGTCCAAACTGATTTCTGAGCCAATGGTATGTTTGTCACAAACCATGCACCTCTTCCATCGACACAAACACTATCTCTAAATGGACCGAAACGAGATTCCTCCTGACCCACATCACCTAGTAGTTCCATCCCGTGAGTCCAAAACGATTTTTGAGCCTCTAGTGCGCTCGATGCAAACTATGCACCTATCTTGCGTCAAGATTACCACTAAGTCCAAATGGACTAAACTAGGCTTCCACTTGAGCCTAGTCACCTAGGAGTACCATCGGTTGTGTCCAAAACAATTTCAGAGCCTATGAGATGTTTGGCGCAAACCGTGCACCTATATTGCACTGACACTTACACTGTCTCCAGATGGACCAAAATGAGATTCCACATGACCCACATCACCAAGGGGTTCCATCGTGTGCGTCAAAAACGATTTCTGAGCCTGTGGTACGTTCGGTGCAAATCGTGCACCTGTCTTGCGTCAAGATTAGCACTATCTCCAAATGAACTGAATCGAGCTTTCACTTGAGCCTCGTCATGTAGGAGTACCACCAGGTGTGCCTAAAATGATTTCTCAGCCTATGGTATGTTTGGAGCAAATCGTTCGATTATCTTGCACCGACACTAACACTGTCTCAAAACTGACCAAAAGGAGATTCCACATGACCCACGTCACCTAGCTTTTCCATCGGGTGCGTCCAAAATGATTTCTGAGCCTGTGGTATGTTCGGTGCAAACTGTGCACCTATCTTGCGTCAAGATTAGCACTGTCTCCAAATGAACTGAATCGAGCTTCCACTTGAGCCTCGTTACCTTGAAGTACCACCGAGTGCGTCCAAAACGATTTATTAGCCAATGGTATGTTTGGCGCAAACCGTGCACCTACCTTGCACCGACACAAACAATGCCTCCAAACGGACTCAAACCAAGATTCCACATGACCCACGTCACCTAGTAGTTCCATCCGGTGCGTCCAAAATGATTTTCATGCCTCTAGTACGCTCGGTGCAAACCGTGCACGTATTTTGTGTCAAGATTACCACTGTCTCTAAATGGACTGAATCGAGCTTCCACCTTATCAGCTAGGAGTACCATCGGGTGTGTCCAAAATGATTTCTGAGCCTATGAGATGTTTGGCGCAAACCGTGCACCTATCTTGCACCGACGCGGACACTGCCTCTAGACGGACCGAAATGAGATTCCACATGACCCACGTTACCTAGGAGTTCCATCGGGTGCGTCCAAAATGATTTCTGAGCCTGTGGTATGTTTGGCGCAAACCGTGCACCTACCTTGTGTCAAGATTAGCACTATCTCCAAATGAACTGAATTGAGCTTCCACTTGAGCCTTGTTTCCTAGAACTACCACCGGGTGCGTCCAAAATGATTTCTGAGCCAATGGTATGTTTGGCGCAAACCGTGCACCTATCCTGCACCGACATAAACAGTCTAAAAACGGACCGAATCAAGATTCCACATGACCCACGTCACCTAGTAGTTCCATCCGGTGCGTACAAAATGGTTTTCGAGCCTCTAGTATGCTCGGTGCAAACCATGCACCTATCTTGCGTCAAGATTACCACTATTTCCAAAGGATTGAACTGAGCTTCCACTTGAGCCTCGTCACCTTGGACTACCATCAGGTGTGTCCAAAATGATTTCTCAGCCTATGAGATGTTTGCGCAAACCGTGCACCTGTCTTGCACCGACACCTACATTGTCTCCAAACGGACCGAAACGAGAATCCACATGACCAACATCACCTAGGAATTCCATCAGGTGTGTCAAAAATGATTTCTAAGCCTATGGAATGTTGATCGTAAACCGTGCTCCTATCTTGCGTCAAGATTATCACTATCTACAAATGAACTGAATCGATCTTTTCACTTGAGCCTCGTCACCTAGGAGTGCCACCAGGTGTGTCCAAAACGATTTCTAAGCCAATGGTATGTTTGGCGCAAACCATGCACCTATCTTGCGTCAAGATTATCACTATCTTCAAACGAACTAAATCGCGCTTCCACTTGAGCCTCTCACCTAGGAGCACCACCTGGTGTGTCTGAAATGATTTCTGAGCCTGTGGTATGTTTGGCGCAAATCGTTCAATTGTCTTGCACCGATACTAACACTGTCTCAAAATGGACCAAAACGAGATTCCACATGACCCACATCACCTAGGAGTTCCATCGGGTGCGTCCAAAATGATTTCTAAGCTTGTGGTACGTTCAGCGCAAACCGTGCACCTGTCTTGTGCTAAGATTAGCACCATCTCTAAATGAACTGAATCAAGCTTCTACTTGAGCCTGTCACCATACTTGGGGTTCGCCCAAAATAATTTCTGACCCTATGGTATGTTTGGCATAATCCGTGCACCTATCTTGCGTTAAGATTACCACTATCTCCAAATGGACTGAATCGAGCTTCCACTTGAGCCTTGTAACCTAAGAGTACCACCGAGTGCGTCCAAACTGATTTCTGAGCCAATGGTATGTTTGTCACAAACCATGCACCTCTTCCATCGACACAAACACTATCTCTAAATGGACCGAAACGAGATTCCTCCTGACCCACATCACCTAGTAGTTCCATCCCGTGAGTCCAAAACGATTTTTGAGCCTCTAGTGCGCTCGATGCAAACTATGCACCTATCTTGCGTCAAGATTACCACTAAGTCCAAATGGACTAAACTAGGCTTCCACTTGAGCCTAGTCACCTAGGAGTACCATCGGTTGTGTCCAAAACAATTTCGGAGCCTATGAGATGTTTGGCGCAAACCGTGCACCTATATTGCACTGACACTTACACTGTCTCCAGATGGACCAAATTGAGATTCCACATGACCCACATCACCAAGGGGTTCCATCGTGTGCGTCAAAAACGATTTCTGAGCCTGTGGTACGTTCGGCGCAAATCGTGCACCTGTCTTGCGTCAAGATTAGCACTATCTCCAAATGAACTGAATCGAGCTTTCACTTGAGCCTCGTCATGTAGGAGTACCACCAGGTGTGCCTAAAATGATTTCTCAGCCTATGGTATGTTTGGAGCAAATCGTTCGATTATCTTGCACCGACACTAACACTGTCTCAAAACTGACCAAAAGGAGATTCCACATGACCCACGTCTCCTAGCTTTTCCATCGGGTGCGTCCAAAATGATTTCTGAGCCTGTGGTATGTTTGGTGCAAACTGTGCACCTATCTTGCGTCAAGATTAGCACTGTCTCCAAATGAACTGAATCGAGCTTCCACTTGAGCCTCGTTACCTTGAAGTACCACCGAGTGCGTCCAAAACGATTTATTAGCCAATGGTATGTTTGGCGCAAACCGTGCACCTACCTTGCACCGACACAAACAATGTCTCCAAACGGACTCAAACCAAGATTCCACATGACCCACGTCACCTAGTAGTTCCATCCGGTGCGTCCAAAATGATTTTCATGCCTCTAGTACGCTCGGTGCAAACCGTGCACGTATCTTGTGTCAAGATTACCACTGTCTCTAAATGGACTGAATCGAGCTTCCACCTTATCAGCTAGGAGTACCATCGGGTGTGTCCAAAATGATTTCTGAGCCTATGAGATGTTTGGCGCAAACCGTGCACCTATCTTGCACCGACGCGGACACTGCCTCTAGACGGACCGAAATGAGATTCCACATGACCCACGTTACCTAGGAGTTCCATCGGGTGCGTCCAAAATGATTTCTGAGCCTGTGGTATGTTTGGCGCAAACCGTGCACCTACCTTGTGTCAAGATTAGCACTATCTCCAAATGAACTGAATTGAGCTTCCACTTGAGCCTTGTTTCCTAGAACTACCACCGGGTGCGTCCAAAATGATTTCTGAGCCAATGGTATGTTTGGCGCAAACCGTGCACCTATCCTGCACCGACATAAACAGTCTAAAAACGGACCGAATCAAGATTCCACATGACCCACGTCACCTAGTAGTTCCATCCGGTGCGTACAAAATGGTTTTCGAGCCTCTAGTATGCTCGGTGCAAACCATGCACCTATCTTGCGTCAAGATTACCACTATTTCCAAAGGATTGAACTGAGCTTCCACTTGAGCCTCGTCACCTTGGACTACCATCAGGTGTGTCCAAAATGATTTCTCAGCCTATGAGATGTTTGCGCAAACCGTGCACCTGTCTTGCACCGACACCTACATTGTCTCCAAACGGACCGAAACGAGAATCCACATGACCAACATCACCTAGGAATTCCATCAGGTGTGTCAAAAATGATTTCTAAGCCTATGGAATGTTGATCGTAAACCGTGCTCCTATCTTGCGTCAAGATTATCACTATCTACAAATGAACTGAATCGATCTTTTCACTTGAGCCTCGTCACCTAGGAGTGCCACCAGGTGTGTCCAAAACGATTTCTAAGCCAATGGTATGTTTGGCGCAAACCATGCACCTATCTTGCGTCAAGATTATCACTATCTTCAAACGAACTAAATCGCGCTTCCACTTGAGCCTCTCACCTAGGAGCACCACCTGGTGTGTCTGAAATGATTTCTGAGCCTGTGGTATGTTTGGCGCAAATCGTTCAATTGTCTTGCACCGATACTAACACTGTCTCAAAATGGACCAAAACGAGATTCCACATGACCCACATCACCTAGGAGTTCCATCGGGTGCGTCCAAAATGATTTCTAAGCTTGTGGTACGTTCAGCGCAAACCGTGCACCTGTCTTGTGCTAAGATTAGCACCATCTCTAAATGAACTGAATCAAGCTTCTACTTGAGCCAGTCACCATACCATTGGGTTCGCCCAAAATAATTTCTGACCCTATGGTATGTTTGGCATAATCCGTGCACCTATCTTGCGTTAAGATTACCACTATCTCCAAATGGACTGAATCGAGCTTCCACTTGAGCCTTGTAACCTAAGGGTACCACCGAGTGCGTCCAAAATGATTTCTGAGCCAATGGTATGTTTGTCACAAACCATGCACCACTCTTCCATCGACACAAACACTATCTCTAAATGGACCGAAACGAGTTTCCTCCTGACCCACATCACCTAGTAGTTCCATCCCGTGAGTCCAAAATGATTTTTGAGCCTCTAGTGCGCTCGATGCAAACCGTGCACCTATCTTGCGTCAAGATTACCACTAAGTCCAAATGGACTAAACTAGGCTTCCACTTGAGCCTAGTCACCTAGGAGTACCATCGGTTGTGTCCAAAACAATTTCGGAGCCTATGAGATGTTTGGCGCAAACCGTGCACCTATCTTGCACTGACACTTACACTGTCTCCAGATGGACCCTAATGAGATTCCACATGACCCACATCACCAAGGGGTTCCATTGTGTGCGTCAAAAATGATTTTTGAGCCTGTGGTATGTTCGGCGCAAACCGTGCACCTGTCTTGCGTCAAGATTAGCACTATCTCCAAATGAACTGAATCGAGCTTTCACTTGAGCCTCGTCATGTAGGAGTACCACCAGGTGTGCCCAAAATGATTTCTCAGCCTATGGTATGTTTGGAGCAAATCGTTCGATTATCTTGCACCGACACTAACACTGTCTCAAAACTGACCAAAAGGAGATTCCACATGACCCACGTCACCTAGCTTTTCCATCGGGTGCGTCCAAAACGATTTCTGAGCCTGTGGTACGTTCGGTGCAAACTGTGCACCTATCTTGCGTCAAGATTAGCACTGTCTCCAAATGAACTGAATCGAGCTTCCACTTGAGCCTCGTTACCTTGAAGTACTACCGAGTGCGTCCAAAACGATTTATTAGCCAATGGTATGTTTGGCGCAAACCGTGCACCTACCTTGCACCGACACAAACAATGTCTCCAAACGGACTCAAACCAAGATTCCACATGACCCACGTCACCTAGTAGTTCCATCCGGTGCGTCCAAAATGATTTTCATGCCTCTAGTACGCTCGGTGCAAACCGTGCACGTATCTTGTGTCAAGATTACCACTGTCTCTAAATGGATGAATCGAGCTTCCACCTTATCAGCTAGGAGTACCATCGGGTGTGTCCAAAACGATTTCTGAGCCTATGAGATGTTTGGCGCAAACCGTGCACCTATCTTGCACCGACGCGGACACTGCCTCTAGACGGACCGAAATAAGATTCCACATGACCCACGTTACCTAGGAGTTCCATCGGGTGCGTCCAAAATGATTTCTGAGCCTGTGGTATGTTTGGCGCAAACCGTGCACCTACCTTGTGTCAAGTTTAGCACTATCTCCAAATGAACTGAATTGAGCTTCCACTTGAGCCTTGTTACCTAGAACTACCACCGGGTGCGTCCAAAATGATTTCTGAGCCAATGGTATGTTTGGCGCAAACCGTGCACCTATCCTGGACCGACATAAACAGTCTAAAAACGGACCGAATCAAGATTCCACATGACCCACGTCACCTAGTAGTTCCATCCGGTGCGTACAAAATGGTTTTCGAGCCTCTAGTATGCTCGGTGCAAACCATGCACCTATCTTGCGTCAAGATTACCACTATTTCCAAAGGATTGAACTGAGCTTCCACTTGAGCCTCATCACCTTGGACTACCATCAGGTGTGTCCAAAACGATTTCTCAGCCTATGAGATGTTTGCGCAAACCGTGCACCTATCTTGCACCGACACCTACATTGTCTCCAAACAGACCGAAACGAGAATCCACATGACCCACATCACCTAGGAATTCCTAAGCCTGTGGAATGTTCATCGTAAACCGTGCTCCTATCTTGCGTCAAGATTATCACTATCTACAAATGAACTGAATCAAGCTTTTCACTTGAGCCTCGTCACCTAGGAGTGCCACCAGGTGTGTCCAAAACGATTTCTAAGCCAATGGTATGTTTGGCGCAAACCGTGCACCTATCTTGCATCAAGATTATCACTATCTTCAAACGAACTAAATCATGCTTCCACTTGAGCCTCTCACCTAGGAGCACCACCTGGTGTGTCTGAAATGATTTCTGAGCCTGTGGTATGTTTGGCGCAAATCGTTCAATTGTCTTGCACCGATACTAGCACTGTCTCAAAATGGACAAAAAGGAGATTCCACATGACCCACATCACCTAGGAGTTCCATCGGGTGCGTCCAAAATGATTTCTAAGCTTGTGGTACGTTCAGCGCAAACCGTGCACCTGTCTTGTGCTAAGATTAGCACCATCTCTAAATGAACTGAATCAAGCTTCTACTTGAGCCTGTCACCATACCATTGGGTTCGCCCAAAACAATTTCTAACCCTATGGTATGTTTGGCACAATCCATGCACCTATCTTGCGTTAAGATTACCACTATCTCCAAATGGACTGAATCGAGCTTCCACTTGAGCCTTGTAACCTAAGAGTACCACCGAGTGCGTCCAAAATGATTTCTGAGCCAATGGTATGTTTGTCACAAACCATGCACCTCTCTTCCATCGGCACAAACACTATCTCTAAATGGATCGAAACGAGATTCCTCCTGACCCACATCACCTGGTAGTTCCATCCCGTGCGTCCAAAACGATTTTTGAGCCTCTAGTGCGCTCGATGCAAACCGTGCACCTATCTTGCGTCAAGATTACCACTAAGTCCAAACGGACTAAACTAGGCTTCCACTTGAGCCTAGTCACCTAGGAGTACCATCGGTTGTGTCCAAAACAATTTCGGAGCCTATGAGATGTTTGGCGCAAACCGTGCACCTATCTTGCACTGACACTTACACTGTCTCCAGATGGACCCAAATGAGATTCCACATGACCCACGTCACCAAGGGGTTCCATTGTGTGCGTCAAAAATGATTTCTGAGCCTGTGGTACGTTCGGCGCAAACCGTGCACCTGTCTTGCGTCAAGATTAGCACTATCTCCAAATGAACTGAATCGAGCTTTCACTTGAGCCTCGTCATGTAGGAGTACCACCAGGTGTGCCCAAAATGATTTCTAGCCTATGGTATGTTTGGAGCAAATCGTTCGATTATCTTGCACCGACACTAACACTGTCTCAAAACTGACCGAAAGGAGATTCCACATGACCCACGTCACCTAGCTTTTCCATCGGGTGCGTCCAAAACGATTTCTGAGCCTGTGGTACGTTCGGTGCAAACTGTGCACCTATCTTGCGTCAAGATTAGCACTGTCTCCAAATGAACTGAATCGAGCTTCCACTTGAGCCTTGTTACCTTGAAGTACCACCGAGTGCGTCCAAAACGATTTATTAGCCAATGGTATGTTTGGCGCAAACCGTGCACCTACCTTGCACCGACACAAACAATGTCTCCAAACGGACTCAAACCAAGATTCCACATGACCCACGTCACCTAGTAGTTCCATCCGGTGCGTCCAAAATGATTTTCATGCCTCTAGTACGCTCGGTGCAAACCGTGCACGTATCTTGTGTCAAGATTACCACTGTCTCTAAATGGACTGAATCGAGCTTCCACCTTATCAGCTAGGAGTACCATCGGGTGTGTCCAAAATGATTTCTGAGCCTATGAGATGTTTGGCGCAAACCGTGCACCTATCTTGCACCGACGCGGACACTGCCTCTAGACGGACCGAAATGAGATTCCACATGACCCACGTTACCTAGGAGTTCCATCGGGTGTGTCCAAAATGATTTCTGAGCCTGTGGTATGTTTGGCGCAAACCGTGCACCTACCTTGTGTCAAGATTAGCACTATCTCCAAATGAACTGAATTGAGCTTCCACTTGAGCCTTGTTACCTAGAACTACCACCGGGTGCGTCCAAAATGATTTCTGAGCCAATGGTATGTTTGGCGCAAACCGTGCACTATCCTGCACCGACATAAATAGTCTAAAAACGGACCGAATCAAGATTCCACATGACCCACGTCACCTAGTAGTTCCATCTGGTGCGTACAAAATGGTTTTCGAGCCTCTAGTATGCTCGGTGCAAACCATACACCTATCTTGCGTCAAGATTACCACTATTTCCAAAGGATTGAACTGAGCTTCCACTTGAGCCTCGTCACCTTGGACTACCATCAGGTGTGTCCAAAACGATTTCTCAGCCTATGAGATGTTTGCGCAAACCATGCACCTATCTTGCACAGACACCTACATTGTCTCCAAACGGACCGAAAGGAGAATCCACATGACCCGCATCACCTAGGAATTCCATCAGGTGCGTCAAAAATGATTTCTAAGCCTGTGGAATGTTCATCGTTAACCGTGCTCCTATCTTGCGTCAAGATTATCACTATCTCCAAATGAACTGAATCGAGCTTTCACTTGAGCCTCGTCACCTAGGAGTGCCACCAAGTGTGTCCAAAACGATTTCTAAGCCAATGGTATGTTTGGCGCAAACCGTGCACCTATCTTGCGTCAAGATTATCACTATCTTCAAACGAACTAAATCGCGCTTCCACTTGAGCCTCTCACCTAGGAGCACCACCTGGTGTGTCTGAAACGATTTCTGAGCCTGTGGTATGTTTGGCGCAAATCGTTCAATTGTCTTGCACCGATACTAACACTGTCTCAAAATGGACCAAAAGGAGATTCCACATGACCCACGTCACCTAGGAGTTCCATCGGGTGCGTCCAAAATGATTTCTAAGCTTGTGGTACGTTCAGCGCAAACCGTGCACCTGTCTTGTGCTAAGATTAGCACCATCTCTAAATGAACTGAATCAAGCTTCTACTCGAGCCTGTCACCATACCATTGGGTTCGCCCAAAACAATTTCTGACCCTATGGTATGTTTGGCACAATCCGTGCACCTATCTTGCGTTAAGATTACCACTATCTCCAAATGGACTGAATCGAGCTTCCACTTGAGCCTTGTAACCTAAGAGTATCTCTAAATGGACTGAATCGAGCTTCCACTCGAACCTCATTACCTTGGAGTAACATCGTTGCGTCCGAAACGATTTCTGAGCCTATGCTACGTTTGGCACAAAGCATGCACGTATCTTGCACCGACACTAACACTATCTCCAAATGGACCGAAACGAGATTCCACATGACCCATGCCATCAAGGAGTTCCATCGGGTGTGTCCAAAATGATTTCTAAGCCTATGGTAGTTTGGCGCAAACTGTGCATCTATCTTGCACTAACACTAACACTGTCTCCAAATAGACCAAAACACAATTGCATAAGACCCACGCCACCTAGGACTTCCATCGGGTGTGTGCAAAATGATTTCTTTGCCTATGGTAGGTTCGGCGCAAACCGTGCGCCTATCTTGCGTCAAGATTAGCACTACCTCCAAACAGACAGAATTGAGCTTCCACTTGAGCCTCATTACCTTGGAGTACCATCAGCTGCGTCCACAACGATTTCTGAGCCTATGGTACATTTGGCGCAAATCATGCTCCTATCATGCACTGAAACTAACACTGTCTCCGAACGGGTCGTAGGAGTTCCATCCGGTGCGTAGAAAACGATTTCGGAGCCTCCAGTATATATGTTCAGCCCAAACCGTGCACCTATCATGCGTCTAGATTAGCACCTTCTCCAAATAGACTGAATCGACCTTCCACTTGAGCCTTGTCAGCTAGGAGTACCATTGCGTGTCTCCAAAATGATTTATGAGCCTATGGTATGTTTGGCGCAAACCGTGCGCCTATATTTCACCGACATTAACATTGTCTCCAAATGGACCAAAACAAGATTACACAAGACCACGTCACCTAGGGGTTTCCATTGGGTGTGTCCAAAACGATTTCTGAGCCTACGGTAAGTTTGGCGCAAACCCTGCACCTGTCTTGCACTGACACTAACACTGTTTGCAAATGGACCAAAACGAGATTCCAAATGACCAATGTAACCTAGGACTTCCATCGGGTGCATCCAAATCGATTTCTGAGCCTATGGAACATTTGGCGTAAACCGGACACCTATCTTGCGTCAGGATTAGCTCTCTCCAAACGGACTACATCAAGCTTCCACTTGAGGCTCATCACATAGGAGTACCATCGGGTGCGTCCAAAATAATTTTAGAGCTTATGGTATGTTTGGCGCAAACCTTGCACGTATCTTGCACTGACACTAACATCGTCTCTGAACAGACCAAAATGAGATTCCACAAGACCCACGTCACCTAGGAGTTCCATCAGGTGGAATCCAACACAATTTCTGAGCCTGTGGTACGTTCGGTGCAAACTATGCAACTATATTGCGTCTAGATTAGCACTATCTCCAAACGGACTGAATCGACCTTCCACTTGAGCCTCATGGCCTAGGAGTACCATTGCGTGCCTCCAAAACGATTTCTGAGCCACGGTGGCGCGTTCGGTCACAGTCGACCGGACGTGTCCGGTCGATCAGGGAGCTTACTGGACTCCAACCGGACGCTAGCACTGTGGCGTCCGGTCAGTTCTCCAGCGCATCCGGTCGCTGTTTCGTTGTGCGCTGCTCAGGCTTGACCAGCGTGTCCGGTCCATCACGGGACCAACGCGTCCGGTCGTTGCGTGGAGCGCGTCCGGTCGGTGCTTCGTGAGAGTAGCCGTTGTGTGATCAGCACGTTCGGTCCGCGCGACCAGCGCGTCCGGGCAGCGCGACTGCAGCTGTTTCAAGTTCCTAACGGCTATATTCGAAGGGGTACGTCTATAAATACTCGTTGGCTGGCTCAAAGCTCTCTCTCTTGGACATTTGACATACTTGTGAGCACTTTGAGCTAAGCAACTCCCCTCCCACTCATCTCTCTTGCTTCTTTGCTTATTCGAAGTGAGATTGAGTGATCCAAGTGCATTTGCATTGTGAGAGTGCATCTAGTTGGCACTTGGTGGTTGATTTGCTGCGGGATTCTTGTTTCTCACCTAGACAGCTTGGAGCAGCTTGGAGGCGTTGGCAAGAGTTGGTGATTGTTCTTGGCCACCTCCGGTGATTGTGAGGGGTTTGTGCCTACCTCGGTGAAGCGCCAAAGGCAACGTTAGTGAATTGCTCATGTCATTTGCAACCTTTTGCCATTTGGTAGGTTCTTGTGGCGCCTTTTGAGAGGCTCGGCGTGTGACCGATTAGCCACCGAACCACGTGGTGAAGAGGGACACAACGGGGACTAGCGTGCCGGCAAGCACGTGAACCTCAGGATAAATCTTGTGTCATCACTTTCATATTGTGATTGATTGATCCCGGTGTTCGGTTGTCTTGGTATTCATTGTTGATCATATTGGTTGGCTCAATACTTCGCCCCTCGGTGAAACTCTCCTAACTCAACTCCGCATTACCTTCTTAGTTACATTTGCTAGCTAGTTAGCTTTGCTAGAGTAGCTCTTTTGTGTAGCTTGCTAGTTGTAGTTTCCTTCTCGGTTTGACTTGTGCGGTTGAGTGCAAATATACTAGAATTGTGAATTGGATAGGTGGCTTGCAAACACCCCGTAGGCTAAGCAAAACACGCATCTCGCTATTTGTTATATTGATAAACTTGTTTAGCTTGTCTTTGTAGAAATTTTTAAAAGGCTATTCACCCCCCCTCTAGCCATCAAGACCTTTCAAGTGGTATCGGAGCCGTGGTCACCGTTTGCAAGGCTTAACAACCTCGGTGTAAGATGGCTCAAGTTGTGTTCAACCATGTCGGGGGCAAGCCTCCACTCTTTGATGGTGTCTCATCTTTTGATCATTGGAAAAGAAAGATGAAGCAATATCTTGGCTCTATCAATGAGAAGGTTTGGGAGGTGACACATCATGATTATGCTATCATTGATCCCGACAACCTCACCAACAATGATCACATCAACAACCAATGCAACACTATGGCTCTCAACACTCTCTACAATGGAATTGATGCAAAGGTTTTTGAGCAAATCAAGGATCTTGAGATGGCAAGTGAAGTGTGGACAAGATTAGAGGAAACATATGAGGGCACTTCAACGGTAAAGAGTGCCAAGCTCAATATGCTCAAGGACAAGTTTGTAAGCTTCAAGATGAAGGATGAGGAGTCCATACCGGAGATGTTCTATAGGCTTCAAGTCATAGTCAACGATCTCAAGAGCCTAGGAGAGGATGTCAAGGACAAGGATTTCTCACACAAGTTCTTGATGAACTTACCTAAGAAGTTTGCTATCTTGAGAAAGATGATCCAAAGAGAGGGTTTGGACAAGGTGACTCCAAACCAAGTGCTTGGAGATGTCATGACCGATGCTCAATATGATGATGATGAAGATGAAGATGAGAAGAAGGACACCAAGGTCAAGCAAGAGAAGCCCGTTACATTGAAGGCTTCATCTTCTAAGGGCAAGAGCAAGGTGGAGAGCGATGATGATGATCCATTCGATGATGAGACCATGGCCCTCCTAGTGCACAAGATGGGGAGGTTCATGAAGAAGAAAGGATATGGTGCAAGAAAAAGAAGGGACTTCATGAAGGCAAAGGAGGTGCTTTGCTACAATTGCAATAGCCCCGATCATGTAGTGGCAAGGTGCCCCTATGAAGACAAAAGATATCATGATGGGGAGTTGAAGTTGAAGAAGAACAAGAAGGACAAGAAGGAGAAGAAAGAGAAGAAGAGCTTCACTATCAACAAGAAGAAGAAGGGTGGTGGCTATGTGGTCACTTGGGATAGTGATAACTCCGATAGTGATGATGATAGCTCTAGTGATGATGAGAGGACCATTCGGCGAGCCATTGCAAGCATCGCCCTCTCCAACAAGCCATCCATCTTCGACACTACATCGACATGCCTTATGGCCAAGCCTACCAAGGTAAAATATGATGATAGTGATGATGATTCTTGTGCTAGTGATGGTTGTAGGAGTGATGATGAGGATGAGGACTACTCCAAGGATGATCTATTGGGCATAATAGATCAAATGAGCAAGGGCTACAAGAGGACAACCAAGAAGTGCAAAATCTTGGAGCAAGAGCTCATTGCCAAGAGCAATGAAAATGATGCCTTGATGGAGGAGGTTGTTGCTCTCAAAAAGAGTAAGGAGTGCAAAGTAATTGAACAAGAGCTCAAAGCTCTTAGGAAATCCTTTGATGAGCTAGAGGCCTCTTGTGAGTGTCTAAAGGAAGACCACAAGGACCTTGAAGTTGCTCACACTAGGCTTAAGGAAGCCCACTCCACTCTACTTGAGCTCATCAAGGAAAAGGACCTCAAGTTGGAGAAGTTCATGAAGGAAGCTAAGGAGGAGCAAGTGATTGCCACTTGTGATATTGGACTAACATGTGATATTATTGATGATTTTTTATTTGTTGGTCCTACTAATGCTTCATGTAGCTCATCATCATCCACCACAACCAACTCTATTTTTACTACTAGTGATTCATCACTCGTGGTTGAGAATGAGACTCTCAAGAGAGAGGTGGATGATCTCACCCGCGCATTAGTCAATGCCTATGGTGGGGATGCCCGCTTGCTAAAATGCTTGGGTAGCCAAAGGTTCTCTCTTAACAAAGAGGGTTTGGGCTATACTCCCAAGAAGGGCAAGGCGGCCTTTGCTACTCCAAAGCCTCGCTTTGTGAAGAGCAATGGTCGTTATTGCAATAGATGCAAGCAAGTTGGGCATCTAGAGATTAATTGTAATAAAATGAACAAGAACAACAAGTTTCATGCTAAAATGGATTACATTCCTTTTGATTCTTGTTATGTGCTTACCAAGGGTGAGAAAGGTGTGCATTCTTGTTATGTGCTTACCAAGGGTGAGAAAGGTGAGAAAGGTGTGCATGCTAAGTTTCATGCTAAAATGGATTACATTCCTTTTGATTCTTGTTATGTGCTTACCAAGGGTGAGAAGACCATTTGGGTACCAAAGAGCTTAGTGACTAACCTCCAAGGACCCAAGCAAGTATGGGTACCTAAGAAACATTAATTTGTTTTGTAGGTAAATTACAAGGCCGGAGGAAGGCATTGGGTGCTTGATAGTGGGTGCTCTCAACATATGACCGGTGATTCAAGAATGTTCAACTCTCTCAAATCAAATGACAGTGGCATTGATAGCATCACATTTGGTGATAATAGCAAGGGTGATGTAAAGGCTCTTGGAAGAATTGCAATCTCAAATGATCATAGCATTTCCAATGTGCTCTTAGTTGAAAAGTTGAACTTCAATCTTCTCTCGGTTGCTCAATTGTGTGATCTTGGTTTCAAGTGCATATTTGGTGTTGATGATGTGGAGATAGTTAGTGTTGATGGCTCCAACTTGATCTTCAAAGGCTTTAGATATGAGAATCTATACTTAGTTGATTTCAATGCTAGTGACACTCAACTTTCAACATGTTTGCTCACCAAACCAAGTATGGGTTGGTTATGGCATAGAAGACTTGGTCATGTTGGCATGAAGCAATTGAACAAGTTAGTGAAACATGACTTAGTTAGAGGCTTGAAGGATGTCACATTTGGGAAGGATAAGCTATGTAGTGCATGTCAAGCCGGAAAGCAAGTGGGCAACACTCATCCATTGAAGAGCATTATGAGTACTTCCAAGGCATTTGAGTTGTTGCACATGGATCTATTTGGGCCAACTACATACGCAAGCATTGGTGGCAACAAGTATGGCTTTGTGATTGTGGATGATTTCACTAGATATACATGGGTATTCTTTCTTGTGGACAAGAGTGATGTATTTGACATATTCAAGAAGTTCATCAACAAAGTGCAAAATGAGTTTGAGACCACAATCAAGAAAGTAAGAAGTGACAATGGAAGTGAGTTTAGAAATACAAGAGTTGATGACCCATGTGATGAGCTTGGAATCAAGCATCAATTCTCGGCCAAGTATACACCTCAATCCAATGGCCTAGTTGAGAGGAAGAATAGAACCTTAATTGATATGGCAAGATCAATGTTGAATGAGTATAATGTGAGTCATTCATTTTGGGCCGAAGCAATCAACACGGCTTGCTTCTATAGCAACCGCCTCTATTGCCACAAGTTCCTAGAGAAGACACCATATGAGATCTTAAATGGAAGAAAGCCCAACATTGCATACTTTCGGGTTTTTGGTTGCAAATGCTACATCTTGAAGAAGGGCACTAGATTGAGCAAGTTTGAGAAGAAATGTGATGAAGGATTCTTACTTGGCTACTCCACTACTAGCAAAGCTTATAGAGTTTGGAATTTGGCTAGTGGTTTACTTGAGGAAGTTCATGATGTTGAGTTTGATGAAACAAATGGCTCTCAAGATGAGGAAGATAACTTGGATGAGGTGAGAGGAACTCAATTGACCAATGCTATGAAAGAAATGGATATTGGTGATATTAGGCCAAAGCAAGTGATTGATGTGGATGACAACAAAGATCAAATGCTCTAAAGTCCTATTACACAAGCTAGTGGTTCTCTAATGCAAAATCAAGCTAGTACATCATCTCAAGTGCAACAAGATCAACAAGTGGCTAGTTCATCATCTCTAACTCATGATCAACATCAACATCCAAGCAATCAAGTCCAAGTGCTTCAACCAACCAACATTGCTAGAGACCATCCATTGGATTCCATCATTGGTGACATACAAAGGGGAGTTCAAACTAGATCAAGATTGGCATCATTTTGTGCTCACTCTTCTTTTGTGTCAATGGAAGAACCCAAGGACATTGATAAAGCTTTGAGAGATCTGGATTGGGTAAATGCAATGCATGAAGAGCTCAACAACTTCAAGAGAAATGAAGTATGGGAACTAGTTGAAAGGCCTAAGGATCACAATGTCATTAGAACAAGATGGGTCTTTCGCAACAAACAAGATCAAGATGGAATAGTAGTAAGAAACAAAGCAAGACTAGTGGCTCAAGGTTACACACAAATAGAGGGTCTTGACTTTGGTGAAACTTATGCCCCGGTTGCAAGATTGGAAGCAATTAGGATCTTACTTGCATATGCTTGTGCTCACAATATCAAGCTATATCAAATGGATGTGAAGAGTGCATTTCTCAACGGGTACATTCAAGAGGAGGTGTATGTGGAGCAACCTCCCGGATTTGAAGATGACAAGAAACCCAACCATGTATACAAGTTAAGGAAGGCTTTGTATGGATTGAAGCAAGCACCTAGAGCATGGTATGAAAGATTAAGAGATTTCTTGCTATCCAAAGGATTTGTCATGGGCAAAGTGGATACTACTCTATTCACTAAGAAGATTGGGAAAGACTTGTTTGTGTTGCAAATATATGTTGATGATATCATTTTCGGTTCAACCAATCAAGATTATTGTGATGAGTTTGGGAAAATGATGGCAAAGGAATTTGAAATGTCAATGATCAGTGAACTTAGTTTCTTTCTTGGACTTCAAATCAAACAAATGAAGGAAGGAACATTTGTGAGCCAAACCAAGTACATCAAAGATATGCTCAAGAAGTTTGGCATGAAAGATTCAAAGGGCATTACAACTCCAATGGGCACTAGTGGAAGCTTGGATAGTGACAAGAGTGGCAACATGGTGGATCAAAAGCTATATAGATCAATGATTTGTAGCCTACTCTATGTGACGGCATCAAGGCCCGATGTGATGTTTAGTGTATGTATGTGTGCAAGATTTCAAGCCTCACCAAGAGAAAGTCATTTGAAGGCAACAAAGAGAATATTGAGGTACTTAAAGCATACATAAGATGTTGGATTATGGTATCCCAAAGGTGCAAGCTTTGAGCTAGTTCGATATTCGGATTCCGACTATGCCGGTGACAAAGTGGAGTGAAAGAGCACTTCTGGGACTTGTCAATTGTTGGGAAGATCACTTGTCTCATGGTCATCCAAGAAGCAAAATAGTATTGCACTATCTACCGCCGAGGCCGAATACATCGCCGCGGGTAGTTGTTGTGCACAAATCTTGTGGATGAAGGCAACATTGAAGGATTTTGGAATCAACTTCAAGAATGTGCCATTGCTATGTGACAATGAAAGTGCCGTGAAGCTAACCAACAATCCGGTTCAACATCAAAGAACAAAGCATATTGATGTTCGCCATCACTTCATTAGAGATCATCAACAAAAGGGTGACATTGCAATTGAGAATGTGGGCACCAAAGATCAATTAGCCGATCTATTCACCAAGTCACTTGATGAGAAGAGATTTCACAAGCTAAAGAATGAGTTGAACATACTTGACTTCTCCAACATGAGTTGATGCACCACCATGATATGACATGCCTCTCCTTCGAGCCCCAAGGTACAATTGGTTGACATGTCATACATTCTATGCTAAGGACTTGTTTAGTGCATCTAGTGATAATTTACATGTTCTAGGCTCATTCATGAAAATCAAATTATTTTGAAGTTTATATGGTGCCACTATTGTTTCTTTGCTATGTATGATCTAGTGGTAGCATATAACTTGTTTAAGTAGCTTGTGATCCTAAGTGTTTAATCTAGAAAGCTTGTCTTAATATTTGCTTCAACATGGTGCATGATAACCCTTCTAGTGAGGTGTGAAGAAGCTTGCCCTTGGATCAAACCGAAGCATTTTATTTATGCAAGCAATCTAGGTTGAATCACAAACTTGATCCTCACCCCATAATTCAACATGATAATCTATCTAAAATTGGTCCCTTGTGGTCATTGGTGCCAAAGGGGGAGAAAATATTGTTCACAAAGATAGATTCTAAAAGGGGAGAAAACCTAAAGGGGAGAATTGATAAAAGAAGGGGATCAACTAAAATTTTGAAAATTTTGAGCACACAAATAGGGGAAGCAAGCTCTTAAACATGAATGTTGCATTTCTATGTGCACTTCATATGTATGATGCATAGTTATGCATTTCTTTTTCTCTGATACATTACTTGTGTGGTGACTTGCTAGTATAATTTGAATGGTATATTGAGGTACTAGCATGAATAGGAAGTAGTTAGATTTTTCTTGCTTCATGTTTTTAAAGTGGTACTAGAGCCTTGCTTATAATGTTGATCTCACGAGGTTTCTAGTTATGTTTGTGCTTTTCCAAGTGGTATCTAACTACACAAGGTGCTAAGATGGTGTTTATCGCTACTCCGATGGTATCACGATTCAAAGGTCTATAATCTAAAACACTTAGCACCTATTGATAGTCAATGCTCCTAATCTTTCCTATCTAACATGTATGCTTCCAAAATCCAAACATATAGCATACATGTAGGGGGAGCCATTGCTATCAATTTGAATTCATGATCACATGTCCATAATTCTTACACATGGTAATATACTTGGACAATGTGACATGGGTTCAATCAAAATTTTATCATAATATCTTTGAGAAAGGGTTGTCACCAATTACCAACAAGGGGGAGATTGAAAGCTCTATGTTTGGTGTTGGTAATTAGTGACAATGCCTAAGTACTAATCCTATGCCTAAGTTGTATATAGCATATGAGGATTAGTACATTCCAAGGTTGGTGGCAAGATGGACATGGTGATCATGATGGCCACACTTGGATTTGGACGCAACCCTACTTGATCAAGGCAAAGGTATATGCTTAAGGGTTGTGTTTTAGTAACCAAGACACCTAGTGGGTGTGGTTACATTATAGGATAGATAGCCGTACTATAAAGAGGGGAATGACATGGCTATTGAACTCCTAAGTGCCTCTAGATGTGCATTTCATAATCATATGCATTTGGATAGAACTAATAACGCCTCTAAAAATGATTGTGAAAATGCTAACACACTCGCACATGACGTGATCACTTGGTGGTGTTAGCACATTTGCGATGGCGTTAGAATTTGAGTGGTAGAGAGGGTTTGGGGTCCTCTCTCGCTCCCGCCGAGCTTGCGAGGCGGGATTTAGGCGTTTTCGAGGAGTTGAAACAACAATTTTCCACTACGCCGGAAGTCAAAAAAGAAACGGAGGCGAACGGAGGTCACAGTGGTGACCGGACGCTGGACCGGACGCGTCCGGTCAGTGTTCAGCGTCTGCGTGTGTTTCGGTTTTTTGATCGGACGCGGTGGCGCATCCGGTCATAGTCGATCGGACGCGTCCGGTCGATCAGGGAGCTTACTGGACCAACTGGACGCTGGCACTGTGACGTCCGGTCAGTTCTCCAGCGCGTCCGGTCGCTGTTTCGTTGTGCGCTGCTCAGGCTTTACCAGCGCATCTGGTCCATCACGGGACCAGCGCGTCCAGTCGAGCTTCGCGTGTCCGGTCGTTGCATGGAGCGCATCCGGTCGGTGCTTCGCGAGAGTAGCCGTTGTGTGATCGGCGCGTCCGGTCCATGCGACCAGCGCGTCCGGTCAGCGCGACTGCAGCTGTTTCAAGTTCCTAACGGCTATATTCGAAGGGGTACGTCTATAAATACTCGTTGGCCGGCTCAAAGCTCTCTCTCTTGGACATTTGACATACTTGTGAGCACTTTGAGCTAAGCAACTCCCCTCCCACTCATCTCTCTTGCTTCTTTGCTTATTCAAAGTGAGATTGAGTGATCCAAGTGCATTTGCATTGTGAGAGTGCATCTAGTTGGCACTTGGTGGTTGATTTGCTGCGGGATTCTTGTTTCTCTTGGTGGTTGCCGCCACCTAGACGGCTTGGAGTAGCTTGGAGGAGTTGGCAAGAGTTGGTGATTGTTCTTGGCCACCTCCGGTGATTGTGAGGGGTTTGTGCCTACCTCGGCGAAGCGCCAAAGGCAACGTTAGTGAATTGCTCATGTCATTTGTAACCTTTTGCCATTTGGTAGGTTCTTGTGGCGCCTTTTGAGAGGCTCGGCGTGTGACCGATTAGCCACCGAACCACGTGGTGAAGAGGGACACAATGGGGACTTGCGTGCCGGCAAGCACGTGAACCTTGGGATAAATCTTGTGTCATCACTTTCATATTGTGATTGATTGATCCCAGTGTTCGGTTGTCTTGGTATTCATTGTTGATCATATTGGTCGGCTCAATACTTCTCCCCTCGGTGAAACTCTCCTAACTCAACTCCACATTACCTTCTTAGTTACATTTGCTAGCTAGTTAGCTTTGCTAGAGTAGCTCTTTTGTGTAGCTTGCTAGTTGTAGTTTCCTTCTCGGTTTGACTTGTGCGGTTGAGTGCAAATATACTAGAATTGTGAATTGGATAGGTGGCTTGCAAACACCCCGTAGGCTAAGCAAAACACGCATCTCGCTATTTGTTATATTGATAAACTTGTTTAGCTTGTCTTTGTAGAAATTTTTAAAAGGCTATTCACCCCCCCTCTAGCCATCAAGACCTTTCACCCACGTCACCTAGAAGTTCCATCGGGTGCGTTAAAAATGATTTGTGAGCCTGTGGTACATTCGGTGCAAATCAGGCACCTATCTTCCGTCAAGATTAGCACTATCTCCAAACGAACTTCGTCGAGCTTCCACTTGAGCTTCGTCAACTTGGATTACCATCAGGTGTGTCCAAAACAATTTCTAAACCTATGAGATGTTTGGCGCAAACAGTGCACCTATCTTGCATCGACACTTACACTGTCTTTAGATGGACCGAAATGAGATTCAACATGACCCACGTCACCTAAGAGTTCCATCGGGTGCATCAAAAACGATTTTCTGAGCCTGTGGTAAGTTCCATCATGCACCTATCTTGCGTCAAGATTAGCACTATCTCGAAACAAACTGAATCGAGCTTCCACTTGAGCCTCGTTACCTAGGAATACCACCGGGTGTGTCCAAAATGATTTCTGAGCCACTGGTATGTTTGGCGCAAACCGTGCACCTATCTTGCGTCAAGATTACCACTATCTCTAAATGGACTGAATCGAGCTTCCACTTAAGCCTTGTCACCTAGGAGTACCACCGGGTGTGTCCAAAACGATTCCTGAGCCAATGGTATGTTTGGCACTAACCGTGCACCTATCTTGCGTCAAGGTTACCACTACCTCCAAACGGACTGAATCGAGCTTCCACTTGAGCCTCGTCACCTAGGAGTACCACCGAGTGCGTCCAAAACGATTTTTGAGCCAATGGTATATTTGGCGCAAACTGGGCACGTATCTTGCATCGACACAAACACTATCTCCAAACAGACCAAAACGAGATTCCACCTAACCCACATCACCTAGTAGTTTGATCCGGTGCGTCCAAAATGATTTTTGAGCTTCTAGTGCGCTCGGTGCAAACCATGCTCCTATCTTGCGTCAAGATTACCACTATCTCCAAACGGACTGAACCGAGCTTCCACTTGAGCCTTGTCACCTAGGAGTACCATCGGTTATGTCCAAAATGATTTCTGAACCTATGAGATATTTAGCGCAAACCATGGACCTATCTTGCACCAACACTTACACTGTCTCTAGACGGACCGAAAACAAGATTCCACATGACCCACGTCACCTAGGAGTTCCACTGGGTGCGTCAAAAATGATTTTTCTGAGCCTATGGTATGTTCGGTGCCAATCATGCACCTATCTTACATCAAGATTAGCACTATCTCCAAACAAATTGAATCGAGCTTCCACTTGAGCCTCGTCACCTAGGAGTACCACCGGGTGTGTCCAAAATGATTTTTGAGCCTATGGTATGTTTGGCGCAATTCGTTCAATTATCATGCACCGACACTAATACTGACGGAAAACTGACCGAAAGGAGATTCCACATGACCCACATCACCTAGGAGTTCCATCAAGTGCGTCCAAAATGATTTCTGAGCTTGTGGTACGTTCGGCTCAAACCGTGCACCGATCTTGCGCCAAGATTAGCACTATCTCCCAATGAACTAAATCGAGCTTCCACTTCAGCCTCGTCACTTAGGAGTACCATCGGGTTCATCCAATACGATTTCTGTGCCTATGGTGTGTTTGGAGTAACCGTGCACCTATATTGTGTCAAGATTACCACTATCTCCAAATGGACTGTACTAAGCTTCCACTTAAGCGCCGTCACCTAGGAGTACCATCGGGTGTGTCCAAAATGATTTCTGAGCCTATGAGACATTTGGCGCAAACCGTGCACCTATCTTGCACCGACACAAACACTATCTCCAAACAGACCAAAACAAGACTCCACATGACCCATGTCACCAAGTAGTTCCATCTAGAGCGTACAAAATGATTTTTGAGCCTCTAGTACGCTCGGTGCAAACCATGCACCTATCTTGTGTCAAGATTACCACTATCTCCAAATGGAATGAACCGAGCTTCCACTTGTGCCACATCACCTAGGAGTCCCATCGGGTGTGTCCAAAATGATTTATGAGCCTATGAAATGTTTGGCGCATACCATGCACCAATCTTGCACAAACACTGTCTCCAGACAGACTGAAACGAGATTCCACACGACCCACGTCACCTAGGAATACCACCGGGTGTGTCCAAAATGATTTCTGAGCCACTGGTATGTTTGGCACAAACCATGCACCTATCTTGCGTCAAGATTACCACTATGTCCAAATGGACTGAATCGAGCTTCCACTTAAGCCTCGTCACCTAGAGTTCCACCGGGTGTGTCCAAAATGATTTCTGAGCCAAGGGTATGTTTGGCACTAACCGTGCACCTATCTTGCGTCAAGATTACCACTATCTCCAAACGGACTGAATCGAGCTTCTACTTGAGCCTCGTCACCTAGGAGTACCACCGAGTGTGTCCAAAATGATTTCTGAGCCAATGGTATATTTGGCGCAAACTGGGCACGTATGTTGCATCGACACAAACACTATCTCCAAACGGACCAAAATGAGATTCCACCTAACCCACATCACCTAGTAGTTTGATGTGGTGCGTCCAAAATGATTTTCGAGCCTCTAATGCGCTCGGTGCAAACAATGCTCCTATCTTGCGTCAAGATTACCACTATCGCCAAATGGACTAAATTGAGCTTCCACTTGAACCTCGTCAGCTAGGAGTACCATCGAGTGTGTCCAAAATGATTTTTGAGCCTATGAGATGTTTGGCGCAAACCGTGCACCTATATTGCACCGACGCTAACACTTCCTCCAGACGGACCGAAATGAGATTCCACATGACCCACATTACCTATGAGTTCCATTAGGTGCATCCAATCTGTGGTATGTTCGGCGCAAACCGTGCACCAATCTTGTGTCAAGATTAGCACTATCTCCAAATGAACTGAATTGAGCTTCCACTAGAGCCTCGTTACCTAGAAGTGCCACCGAGTGCGTCCAAAATGTTTTTCGAGCCAATGGTATGTTTGGCGCAAACCGTGCACCTATCTTGCTCTGACACAAACACTGTCTCCGAACAGACGGAAACAAGACTCCACATGACCCACATCACCAAGTAGTTCCATCTGGAGCATACAAAATGATTTTTGAGCCTCTAGTACACTCGGCGCAAACCATGCACCTATCTTGCATCAAGAATACCACTGTCTCCAAATGGACTGAACCGAGCTTCCACTTGTGCCACATCACCTAGGAGTACCATCGGGTGTATCCAAAATGATTTATGAGCCTATGAGATATTTGGCGCATACCATGCACCAATCTTGCACCGACACTAATAGTCTCCAGACGGACTGAAACGAGATTCCACACGACCCACGTCACCTAGGAGTTCCATTGGGTTCACCCAAAATGATTTCTGAGCCTATGGTATGTTTGGCGCAACCGTGCACCTATCTTACGTCAAGATTACCACTATCTCCAAATGGACTAAATCGAGCTTCCACTTGAGCCTCGTAACCTAGGAGTACCACCGAGTGCGTCCAAAACGATTTATGAGCCAATGGTATGTTTGGCGCAAACCATGCACCTACCTTGCACTGACACAAACAATGTCTCCAAACGGACTCAAACCAAGTTTCCACATGACCCACGTCACCTAGTAGTTCCATCCGGTGCATCCAAAATGATTTTCGAGCCTCTAGTACGCTCGGTTTAAACCGTGCACGTATCTTGTGTCAAGATTACCATTGTCTCTAAATGCACTGAATCGAGCTTCCACCTTATCAGCTAGGAGTACCATCGGGTGTGTCCAAAACGATTTCTGAGCCTATGAGATGTTTGGCGCAAACCATGCACCTATCTTGCACCGACGCGGACACTGCCTCCAAACGGACCGAAATGAGATTCCACGTGACCCACGTTACCTATGAGTTCCATCGGGTGCATCCAAAATGATTTCTGAGCCTGTGGTATGTTTGGCGCAAACCGTGCACCTACCTTGTGTCAAGATTAGCACTATCTCCAAATGAACTGAATTGAGCTTCCACTTGAGCCTTGTTACCTAGAACTACCGCTGGGTGCGTCCAAAATGATTTCTGAGCCAATGGTATGTTTGACGCAAACCGTGCACCTATCCTGCACCAACATAAACATTCTAAAAACGGACCAAATCAAGATTCCACATGACCCACGTCACCTAGTAGTTCCATCCGGTGCGTACAAAATGATTTTCGAGCCTTTAGTATGCTCGGTGCAAACCATGCACCTATCTTGCGTCAAGATTACCACTATTTCCAAAGGATTGAACTGAGCTTCCACTTGAGCCTCGTCACCTTGGACTACCATCAGGTGTGTCCAAAACGATTTCTGAGCCCATGAGATGTTTGCGCAAACCGTGCACCTATCTTGCACCGACACCTACATTGTCTCCAAACGGATAGAAACGAGAATCCACATGACCCACATCATCTAGGAATTCCATCAGGTGCATCAAAAATGATTTCTAAGCCTGTGGAATGTTCATCGCAAACCGTGCTCCTATCTTGCGTCAAGATTATCACTATCTCCAAATGAACTGAATCGAGCTTTCACTTGAGCCTCGTCACCTAGGAGTGCTACCAGGTGTGTCCAAAACGATTTCTAAGCCAATGGTATGTTTGGCGCAAACCATGCACCTATCTTGCGTCAAGATTATCACTATCTTCAAACGAACTAAATCGTGCTTCCACTTGAGCCTCTCACCTAGGAGCACCACCTGGTGTGTCCGAAACGATTTCTGAGCCTGTGGTATGTTTGGCACAAATCGTTCAATTGTCTTGCACCGATACTAACACTGTCTCAAAATGGACCAAAAGGAGATTCCACATGACCCACATCACCTAAGAGTTCCATCGGGTGCGTCCAAAATGATTTCTAAGCTTGTGGTACGTGCAGCGCAAACCGTGCACCTGTCTTGTGCTAAGATTAGCACCATCTCTAAATGAACTGAATCAAGCTTCTACTTGAGCCTGTCACCATACCATTAGGTTCACCCAAAACAATTTCTGACCCTATGGTATGTTTGGCGCAATCCGTGCACCTATCTTGCGTTAAGACTACCACTATCTCCAAATGGACTGAATCGAGCTTCCACTTGAGCCTCGTTACCTTGAAGTACCAATGAGTGCGTCCAAAACGATTTATTAGCAATTGGTATGTTTGGCGCAAACCGTGCACCTACCTTGCACCGACACAAACAATGTCTCCAAACGGACTCAAACCAAGATTCCACATGACCCACGTCACCTAGTAGTTCCATCTGGAGCGCCCAAAATGATTTTCGAGCCTCTAGTACGCTCGGTGCAAACCGTGCACGTATCTTGTGTCAAGATTACCACTATCTCTAAATGGACTGAATCGAGCTTCCACCTTATCAGCTAGGAGTACCATCGGGTGTGTCCAAAACGATTTCTGAGCCTATGAGATGTTTGGCGCAGACCGTGCACCTATCTTGCACCGACGCAGACACTGCCTCCAGACAGACCGAAATGAGATTCCACATGACCCACGTTACCTAGGAGTTCCATCGGGTGCGTCCAAAATGATTTCTGAGCCTGTGGTATGTTTGGCGCAAACCGTGCACCTACCTTGTTTCAAGATTAGCACTATCTCCAAATGAACTGAATTGAGCTTCCACTTGAGCCTTGTTACCTAGAACTACCACCGGGTGCGTCCAAAATGATTTCTGAGCCAATGGTATGTTTGGCGCAAACTGTGCACCTATCCTGCACTAACAAAAACAGTCTAAAAACGGACCGAATCAAGATTCCACATGCCCCACGTCACCTAGTAGTTCCATCCGGTGCATACAAAATGATTTTCGAGCCTCTAGTATGCTCGGTGCAAACCAAGCACCTATCTTGCGTCAAGATTATCACTATCTCCAAATGAACTGAATCGAGCTTTCACTTGAGCCTCGTCACCTAGGAGTGCCACCAGGTGTGTCCAAAATGATTTCTAAGCCAATGGTATGTTTGGCGCAAACTGTGCACCTATCTTGCGTCAAGATTATCACTATCTTCAAACGAACTAAATCACGCTTCCACTTGAGCCTCTCACCTAGGAGCACCACCTGGTGTGTCCGAAACGATTTATGAGCCTACGGTATGTTTGGCGCAAATCGTTCAATTGTCTTGCACTTATACTAACACTGTCTCAAAATGGACCAAAAGGAGATTCCACATGACCCACGTCACCTAGGAGTTCCATCGGGTGCATCCAAAATGATTTCTAAGCTTGTGGTACATTTAGCGCAAGCCGTGCACCTGTCTTGTGCTATGATTAGCACCATCTCTAAATGAACTAAATCAAGCTTCTACTTGAGCCTGTACCATACCATTGGGTTCGCCCAAAACAATTTCTGACCCTATGGTATGTTTGGCGCAATCCGTGCACCGATCTTGCGTTAAGATTACCACTATCTCCAAATGGACTGAATCGAGCTTCCACTTGAGACTTGTAACCTGAGAGTACCACCAAGTGCGTCCAAACTGATTTCTGAGCCAATGGTATGTTTGTCACAAACCATGCACCTCTCTTCCATCGACACAAACACTATATCTAAACGGATCGAAACGAGATTCCTCCTGACCCACATCACCTAGTAGTTCCATCCCGTGCGTCCAAAACGATTTTTGAGCCTCTAGTGCGCTCGATGCAAACCGTGCACCTATCTTGCGTCAAGATTACCACTATGTCCAAACGGACTGAACTGGGCTTCCACTTGAGCCTAGTCACCTAGGAGTACCATCGGTTGTGTCCAAAAACGATTTCGGAGCCTATGAGATGTTTGGCGCAAATCATGCACCTATCTTGCACTGACACTTACAATGTCTCCAGATGGACCAAAATGAGATTCCACATGACCCATGTCACCAATGGGTTCCATCGTGTGCGTCAAAAACGATTTCTGAGCCTATGGTACGTTCGGCGCAAACCGTGCACCTGTCTTGCGTCAAGATTAGCACTATCTCCAAATGAACTGAATCGAGCTTTCACTTGAGCCTCATCATGTAGGAGTACCACCAGGTGTGCCCAAAATGATTTCTCAGCCTATGGTATGTTTGGAGCAAATCGTTCAATTATCTTGCGCCGACACTAACACTGTCTCAAAACTGACCGAAAGGAGATTCCACATGACCCACGTCTCCTAGCTTTTCCATCGGGTGCGTCCAAAACGATTTCTGAGCCTGTGGTACGTTCGGCGCAAACTGTGCACCTATGTTGCGTCAAGATTAGCACTGTCTCCAAATGAACTGAATCGAGCTTCCACTTGAGCCTCGTTACCTTGAAGTACCACCGAGTGCGTCCAAAATGATTTATGAGCCAATGGTATGTTTGGCGCAAACCGTGCACCTACCTTGTACCGACACAAACAATATCTCCAAACGGACTCAAACCAAGATTCCACATGACCCACGTCACCTAGTAGTTCCATCCGGTGCGTCCAAAATGATTTTAGAGCCTCTAGTACGCTCGGTGCAAACCGTGCACGTATCTTGTGTCAAGATACCACTGTCTCTAAATGGACTGAATCGAGCTTCCACCTTATCAGCTAGGAGTACCATCGGGTGTGTCCAAAACGATTTCTGAGCCTATGAGATGTTTGGCGTAAACCGTGCACCTATCTTGCACCGACGCGGACACTGCCTCTGGACGGACCGAAATGAGATTCCACATGACCCACGTTACCTAGGAGTTCCATCGGGTGCGTCCAAAATGATTTCTGAGCCTGTGGTATGTGTTGGCACAAACCGTGCACCTACCTTGTGTCAAGATTAGCACTATCTCCAAATGAACTGAATTGAGCTTCCACTTGAGCCTTGTTACCTAGAACTACCACCAGGTGCGTCCAAAATGATTTCTAAGCCAATGGTATGTTTGGCGCAAATCGTGCACCTATCCTGCACCGACATAAACAGTCTAAAAATGGACCAAATCAAGATTCCACATGACCCACGTCACCTAGTAGTTCCATCCGGTGCATACAAAATGATTTTCGAGCCTCTAGTATGCTCGGTGCAAACCATGCACCTATCTTGCATCAAGATTACCACTATTTCCAAAGGATTGAACTGAGCTTCCACTTGAGCCTCGTCACCTTGGACTACCATCAGGTGTGTCCAAAACAATTTCTGAGCCTATGAGATGTTTGCGCAAACCGTGCACCTATCTTGCACCGACACCTACATCGTCTCCAAACGGACCGAAACGAGAATCCACATGACCCACATCACCTAGGAATTCCATCAGGTGCGTCAAAAAGTGATTTCTAAGCCTGTGGAATGTTCATCGCAAACCGTGCTCCTATCTTGCGTCAAGATTGTCACTATCTCCAAATGAACTGAATCGAGCTTTCACTTGAGCCTCGTCACCTAGGAGTGCTACCAAGTGTGTCCAAAACGATTTCTAAGCCGTATGTTTGGCGCAAACCGTGCACCTATCTTGCGTCAAGATTATCACTATCTTCAAACGAACTAAATCGTGCTTCCACTTGAGCCTCTCACCTATGAGCACCACTTGGTGTGTCCGAAACGATTTCTGAGCCTGTGGTATGTTTGGCGCAAATCGTTCAATTGTCTTGCACCGATACTAACACTGTCTCAAAATGGACCAAAAGGAGATTCCACATGACCCATGTCACCTAGGAGTTCCATCGGGTGCGTCCAAAATGATTTCTAAGCTTGTGGTACGTTCAGTGCAAACCATTCACCTGTCTTGTGCTAAGATTAGAACCATCTCTAAATGAACTGAATCAAGCTTCTACTTGAGCCTGTCACCATACCATTGGGTTCACCCAAAACAATTTCTGACCCTATGGTATGTTTGGCGCAATCCGTGCACCTATCTTGCGTTAAGATTACCACTATCTCCAAATGGACTGAATCGAGCTTCCACTTGAGCCTTGTAACCTAAGAGTACCACCGAGTGCGTCCAAAATGATTTCTGAGCCAATGGTATGTTTGTCACAAACCATGCACCTCTCTTCCATCGACACAAACACTATATCTAAACGGATCGAAACGAGATTCCTCCTGACCCACATCACCTAGTAGTTCAAAACGATTTTTGAGCCTCTAGTGCGCTCGATGCAAACCGTGCACCTATCTTGCGTCAAGATTACCACTATGTCCAAACGGACTGAACTAGGCTTCCACTTGAGCCTAGTCACCTAGGAGTACCATCGGTTGTGTCCAAAATGATTTTGGAGACTATGAGATGTTTGGCGCAAATCGTGCACCTATCTTGCACTGACACTTACACTGTCTCCAGATGGACCAAAATGAGATTCCACATGACCCACGTCCCAAGGGGTTCCATCATGTGTGTCAAAAATGATTTCTGAGCCTGTGGTACGTTCGGCGCAAACCGTGCACCTGTCTTGCGTCAAGATTAGCACTATCTCTAAATGAACTGAATCGAGCTTTCACTTGAGCCTCGTCATGTAGGAGTACCACCAGGTGTGCCCAAAACGATTTCTCAGCCTATGGTATGTTTGGAGCAAATCGTTCAATTATCTTGCACCGTAACACTGTCTCAAAACTGACCGAAAGGAGATTCCACATGACCCACGTCTCCTAGCTTTTCCATCGGGTGCGTCCAAAACGATTTCTGAGCCTGTGGTACGTTCGGCGCAAACTGTGCACCTATCTTGCGTCAAGATTAGCACTGTCTCCAAATGAACTGAATCGAGCTTCCACTTGAGCCTCGTTACCTTGAAGTACCACCGGGTGCATCCAAAACGATTTCTGATCCAATGGAAAGTTTTTGCAAACTGTGCACCTATCTTGCGCCGACACTAACACTATCTCCAAACAGATTGAAACGAGATTCCACATGACCCATGTCACCTAGTAGTTCCATCCGGTGCGTACAAAATGATTTTTGACCCTCTAGTACGCTCGGTGCAAACCGTGCACCTGTCTTGCATCAAGATTAGCACTATCTCGAAATGGATTAAATTGAGCTTCCACTTGAGCCTCGTCACCTAGCAGTACCATCGGGTGTGTGCAAAATAATTTCTGAGCCTATGGTACATTTGGCAAAAACCCTGCACCCATCTTGGACCAACACTAACACTGTCCCCAAACGGACCAAAAGGAGATTCCACATGAACCAAGTCACCTAGTAGTTCCATCTGGTGCATGCAAAATGATTTTCAAGCATCTAGTACACTCGGTGCAAACCATACACCTATCTTGCGTCAAGATTACCACTATCTCAAAACGGATTGAACCAAGCTTCCACCTGAGCCTCGTCACCTAGGAGTACCATCGGGTGTGTCCAAATCAATTTATGAGCCTATGAAATGTTTGGCACAAACCGTGCACCCATCTTGAACCAAAACTTATACTGTGTCCAGACAGACCGAAACAAGATTCCACATGACCCACGTCACCTAGGAGTACTATCGGGTGTGTCAAAAATGATTTCTGAGCCTGTGGTACATTCGGCGCAAACCATGCACCTATCTTGCGTCAAGATTAGCACTATCTCCAAATGAACTGAATCGAGCTTACACTTGAGGCTCGTCACCTAGGAGTACCACTGGGTGTGTCCAAAACGATTTATGACCTATGGTATGTTTGGCGCAAATCGTTCAATTATCTTGCACCGACACTAACGCAGTCTAAAAACGATCCGAAAGGAGATTCTATAAGACCCACGTCACCTAGGAGTTCCATCGGGTGCGTCCAAAGGATTTCTGAGCTTGTGGTACGTTTGGCGTATACCGTGCACCTATCTTGCACCAAGATTAGCAATATCTCCAAATGAACTGAATCGAGCTTCCACTTGAGCCTCTCACCTAACAGTACCGTTGGGTTCACCCAAAACAATTTTTGAGCCTATGGTATGTTTGGCACAAACCGTGCACCTATATTGCGTCAAGATTACCACTATCTCCAAACAGACTGAATTGAGTTTCCACTTGAGCCTCGTCACCTAGGAGTACCACTAGGTGCGTCCAAAATGATTTTTAAGCCTATATATATATTTGGCGCAAACCGTGCACCTATCTTGCGTCAAGATTACCACTATCTCCAAACGGACTGAATTGAGCCTCCACTTGAGCCTCGTAACCAAGGAGTACCACCGAGTGCATCCAAAATGATTTTTGAGCCAATGGAATGTTTGGCGCAAACCGTGCACCTATCTTGCACCGACACAAACACTATCTCAAAACAGACCGAAACGAGACTCCACCTGACCCACGTCACCGTGGAGTTCCATCGGTTGGGTCCAAAACGATTTCTACGCGTGTGGCAAGTTCAGCGCAAACCGTGCACCTATCTTGCGTCAAGATTAGCAGTATCTCCAAACAAACTGAATCGAGCTTCCACTTGAGTCTCGTCACCAAGGAGTACCACTTGGTGCGTCCAAAATGATTTCTGAGCCAATGGTATGTTTGGCGTAAACCGTGCACCTATCTTGCACAGACTCTAACACTATCTCCAAACGGACCAAAATGAGATTCCACATGACCCACATCAACGAGTAGTTCCATCTGGTCCGTCCAAAATTATTTTCAAGCCTCTAGTATGCTTGGTGCAAATCGTGCACCTATCTTGCGTCAAGATTACCACTGTCTCCAAATGGACAGAACCAAGCTTCCATTGGAGCCTCGTCACCTAGGAGTACCATCAGGTGTGTCCAAAATAATTTCTGAGCCTATGAGATGTTTGGCGCAAACGTGCACCTATCTTGCACCAACACTTACACTTTCTCTGGACAGACCAAAACAAGATTCCACATGACCCTCGTCACCTAGGAGTTCCATTGGGTGTGTCATAAACGATTTCTGTGCTTGTGGTACATTCGGTGCAAACCGTGCACCTATCTTGCATCAAGATTAGCACTATCTACAAACGAACTGAATCGAGCTTCCACTTGAGCCTCGTCACCTAGGAGTACCACTAGGTCTGTCCAAAATGATTTCTGAGCCTATGATATGTTTGGTGCAAATCGTTCAATTATCTTGCACCGAGACTAACACTATCTCAAAAAGGACCAAAAGGAAATTCCACATGACCCACGTCACCTAGGAGTTCCATCGGGTGCATCCAAAACAATTAGCACTATCTCCAAACCATGCAACTATCTTGCGTCAACATTAGCACTATCTCCAAATGGACTGAATCAAGCTTCCACTTGAGCCTCATCACCTAGGGTACCATCAAGTTCACCCAAAATTATTTCTGAGCCTACGGTATGTTTGGCGCAAACCATGCACCTATCTTGCGTCAAGATTACCACTATCTCCAAACGGATTGAATCGAGCTTCCTCTTGAGCATCATCACCAATGAGTACCACCGGGTGCATCCAAAAGGGTTTCTGAGCCAATGGTATGTTTGGTGCAAACCGTGCACCTATCTTGCACCGACACAAACACTGTCTCCAAACGGAACGAAACAAGATTCCACATGACCCACATCACCTAGTAGTTCCATCCGGTGCATCCAATATGATTTTCGAGCCTCTAGTACCCTTGGTGCAAACCGTGCACCTATCTTGCGTCAAGATTACCACTATCTCCAAACGGATTGAATCGAGCTTCCACTTAAGCCTCGTCACCTAGGAGTACCATCGGGTGTGTCCAAAATGATTTCAGAACCTATGAGATGTTTGGTGCAAACCATGCACCTATCTTGCACTAACACTTACACTGTCTCCAGACAGATCAAAACAAGATTCCATAAGACCCACATCACCTAGGAGTTCCATCGGGTGCGTCAAAAATGATTTCTGAGCCTGTGGTATGTTCGGTGCAAACCATGCACCTATCTTGCGTCAAGGTTAGCTCTATCTCCAAACGAACTGAATCGAGCTTCCACTTGAGCCTTGTCACCTAGGAGTACCACCGGGTGTGCCCAAAACGATTTCTGAGCCTATAGAATGTTTGGCGCAAATCGTGCAATTATCTTGCACCGATGCTAACACTATCTCAAAACGGACCGAAAGGAGATTCCACATGACCCACATCACCTAGAAGTTCCATCGAGTGCGTCCAAAATGATTTCTGAGCTTGTGGTATGTTCAGGGAAAACTGTGCACCTATCACGCGCCAAGATTAGCACTATCTCCAAATGAACTGAATTGAGCTTTGATATGACGCATATGTAGCATGATCAGGAATTAGTGCACATGATATGATGTTGTACTGCCATGAGCAAAAGCGTCCCATAATTTTGTATTTCCTCCTGATTCGTTCGATCATGCCAACACAAAAAGAAAGATTATCGGAAAACCAAACAAAAATCTAAATTTGTGCTCGCATCAGTAGTAGGCTACTTCTAGCCTCCTAGGTACCACTACAAAACCAATGGCACAACTGCATAGCACGCACATACAGGGCCACTAATCCATCGCAGCACCATAGTTAGTCAGACATGGTAACACCACCACTAATCAAGACACCAAAAACCAAGGAACAACACCAAAAGTGAGGAAAAGAACAACCAACAAACACCAATCAAGAAACTATGCGCTCAAACAAGTTACGTCCCACTAACTATAAGCATATCCCTTTTAATCATGCATATGTGTGCATTGGTTAAAAGATGAGGGAATCATGATGCTAATGTAATACCAATGCGACATGTTGCAATGCTTAAGAATGACTATAGTCGTGATGCATGATTCTTGATATGACATGTCGATGAAAGTGCAACAAAACACATTGGTTCTTAGTTTAAAAAAATCATGATGCGGAATGTGCTACCTTTAACATGATCATATTAAATCTTAGTTGAACAAACATGCTAATATTATCAAGTGAGCTATTACGATAAGCATCAAAAGGGGTCCAAAAGGTTTTGGCATAGCTTCACAAACAAGCACATGGACATACCATAGGTAAAAGTTAGTATTTTTGCAAAAACTCAACGGTGTTAAATTAGCATCTGGAAAAAACTTAACTTTGACTAACTAATTAAACAAAAGCTCAAGGCATACATAGGTACATATTTGTAGCAAAAGCATCCAAGGGTTAGCAACCACACGCTTAGCTCAAATCTTAAAGCAAGGAGGTCTACTTAAATACAACTACGAGCTCAGCACAACGATAAGGCTAGATAACAACTCATATGCTTACCGAGGACAAAAAGTTAGACAAACTATGGTACCACCTAGAGAGCAAAGCAACCACACATATAAAAAATTCATGTGAAGATAACTTGAAAGGAAGAAACCTAAAATTACAGTTAAAAGAATGCATGTGTAGGCTACTAGCAAAATTACAAGCTTTACTTTCAAAAGATTGTATTTTTTGTTAACTATTAACTTGTCATCTATTTTATACAAGACAAAACTAATCACACACTATCTTCAAACATAGCTATTCAAGTAGCATGAAACAAGGCATTTTGCTTAGCTTCACACAAGAAAGGTAGTAACATCACATCGATCATTAGTTGCAACAAGTTATTACTAGAACAGAGGAGAGGAAGGAAGGCATGTTAATGCATAAGATAACAATCATGATGCATGCTCGTCCTATTCGTCCTCACAAAATTACCATTCAAGTAAGAGCAATCATGTTCTATTTCGGTGGCATAACACGTACTCTCTCGATATATATAGCTAGTCGTCAGCTACATTCAATTTACACATTCATGGTCAGTGTACCTACAGAAGAATTTATTTCAGCCCAACCCAAACATACATCACCACTTGATATAGAAGTGGCGCCCATGCGATTAACGCTGCATACGTGGCTAGCACGTATTCACTTCCCGTACCTTTGCTTTACGGGACATGCACGGGTAAACACACCCCGGCTGTGCGACCATGACCATTATTGCATGGTAGATGCTTACAGTCTGTATGTTGCCATACAAAATGTCCTCAAGTAGGCCACTTCTTGAGGGAAGCGTCTGGATTCACATCACCGGCAAGAGGGCTACATCTCCACATCATGCAGCCGATGTCACTTACCTTCTTACCTTAGCGTAGGGGTATATTGATCCATACATTACCATTCAAGAGAATGTCATCCATACAATAGCACGTCGTATGAACGATGAAACAAAAACTGCAATAAGTAAATCCCCCATAGTTAGTATCAGTTTTGATAACCTAGTTTGAAACAAGTTACGTAGAATCTCGTTCTTGTCCATTTGGAGACAGTGTTAGTGTCGGTGCAAGATATTGGCACGGTTTGCGCCAAACATACCATAGGCTCATAAATCATTTTGGACACACCCGATGGTACTCCAAGGTGACGTGGCTCAAGTGGAAGCTTGATTTAGTCCGTTTGGAGATAGTGCTAATCTTGACGCAAGATAGGTGCACGGTTTGGACCAAACGTACCACAGGCTCAGAAATCGTTTTGGACGCGTGGGATGGAATTCCTAGGTGACATGAGTCATGTGGATTCTCATTTTGGTCTGTTTGGAGATACTATTAGTGTCGTTGCAAGATTGGTGCACGGTTTTCGCCAAATATACTACAAACTCAGAAATCGTTTTGGACGCACCCGATGGAACTCCTGGTGATGAGGCTCAAGTGCAAGCTCGATTCAGTCCGTTGGGAGATAGTGCTAATCTTGACGCAAGATAGGTGCATGGTTTGTACCGAACATACCAGAGGCTCAGAAATCATTTTAAACGCACCGGGTGGAACTCCTTGGTGACATGGGTCAGGTGGAATCTTGTTTCGGTCCGTTTGGAGACAGTGTTAGTGTCGGCGCAAGATAGGTCCACGGTTTGCGCCATACATACTATAGGCTCAGAAATCATTTTGGACGCACCCGATGGTTCTCCTAGGTGACGAGGCTCAAGTGGAAGCTTGATTCAGTCCGTTTGTAGATAGTGGTAATCTTGACACAAGATAGGTGCACGGTTTGCGCCAAACGTACCACAGGCTCATAAATTGTTTTGGACACACCCAATGGAACTCCTTGGTGACGTGGGTCATGTGGAGTCTCATTTAGGTCTGTATGGAGATAGTGTTAGTGTCGGTGCAAGATATTGGCACGGGTTGCGCCAAACGTACCATAGGCTCAGAAATCATTTTGGACACACCCGATGGTACTGCTAGGTGATGAGGCTCAAGTGGATTCTTGATTCAGTCTGTTTGGCGATATTGCTAATCTTGACAAAAGATAGGTGGACAGTTTAAGCCGAATGTACCAGAGGCTCGAAAATCATTTTGGACGCACCAAATGGAACTCGTAGGTGATGTGGGTCATGTGGAATCTCGTTTCGTTCCGTTTGGAGACAGTGTTAGTGTCGGTGCAAGATAAGTGCACGGTTTGGGCTGAACATACCACAGGCTTTGAAAATCGTTTTGGACACACATGATGGAACTCCTAGGTGATGTGTGTCATGTGGAATCTCGTTTCGGTCCGTTTGGAGACAATGTTAGTGTCGGTGCAAGATAGGTGCAAGGTTTGTGCCAAACGCATCAGAGGCTCAGAAATCATTTTGGACGCACCCGATGGTACTGCTAAGTGATGAGGCTCAAGTGGAATCTTGATTCACTCCATTTGGGGATAGGGCTAATCTTGACGCAAGATAGGTGCACTATTTGGGCCAAACGTACTAAAGGTTCAAAAATCAGTTTGGACGCACCGGATGGTACTGCTAAGTGATGAGGCTTAAGTGGAATCTTGATTCACTCTATTTGGAGACAGTGCTAATCTTGACGCAAGACAGGTGCACTATTTGGGCTGAACGTACCAGAGGCTCGGAAATCATTTTGGACGCACCGGATGGAACTCCTAGGTGACGTGAGTCATGTGCAATCTCACTTCGGTCTGTTTGGAGACAGTGTTAGTGTCGGTGCAAGATATTGGTACAGTTTGCGCCAAACTTACCAAATGAAACTATTAGGTGACGTGGATCATGTGGAATCTCGTTTTGGTCCGTTTGCATACAGTATTAGTGTCGGTGCAAGATAGGTGCCAAATGTACCATAGGCTTAGAAATCATTTTGGACGCACCCGATGGTACTCCTAGGTGATGAGGCACAAGTGGAAGCTTAATTTGGTCCGTTTGGAGATAGTACTAATCTTGACACAAGATAGGTGCACAGTTTGCATCGAATGTACCAAAGGCTCATAAATTGTTTTGGACACACCCAATGGAACTCCTAGGTGACGTGGGTCATGTGAAATCTCGTTTCGATCTATTTGGAGACAGTGTTAGTGTTAGTGCAAGACAGATGTAGGGTTTGCGCTAAACGTACCACAGGCTCAGAAATTGTTTCGGACGCACTCGATAGAACTCCTAGGTGACATGGGTCATGTTGACCTCATTTCGGTTTGTTTGGAGACAGTGTTACTGTTGGTGCAAGATAGATGTAGGGTTTGTGCCAAACGTACCACAGGCTTAGAAATCGTTTTAGATGCACCCGATGGAACTCCTAGGTGATGTGGGTCATGTGGAATCTCATTCCGGTCCGTTTGGAGACAGTGTTAGTCTTGGTGCAAGATAGGTGCATGGTTTGCGCCAAAGGTACCATAGGCTCAGAAAATTGGTTTGGACACATCCAATGGTACTCCGAGGTTAGGAGGTTCAATTGGAAGCTCAATTTAGCCCGTTTGGAGATAGTGCTAGTTTCAACACAAGATAGGTGTATGGTTTGGGCCGAATGTACCATAGGCTCAAAAATCATTTTGGACGCATGGGATGGAATTCCTAGGTGGCATGAGTCATGTGGAATCTCGTTTCGGTCCATTTAGAGATAGTGTTTGTTTCAGTGCAAGATTGGTGCACGGTTTGCGCCAAACATACTACTGGCTCAGAAATTGTTTTGGACGCACCCGATGGAACTCCTAGGTGACGAGGCTCAAGTGCAAGCTCGATTCGGTCCGTTTGGAGATAGTGCTAATCTTGACGCAAGATAGGTGCACGGTTTGTGCCGAACATACCACAGGCACATAAATCATTTTGGACGAACCCTTTGGAACTCCTAGGTGATGTGGGTCATGTGGAATCTCGTTTCGGTCTGTTTAGAGACAGTGTTAATTTCGATGCAAGATAGGTGCACAGTTTGCGCAAAACATACCATAGGCTTAAAAATCGTTTTGGATGCACCCGGTAGTACGCAAAGTTGAGGAGGCTCAAGTGGAGGCTCGCTTTAGTCCGTGTAGAGATAGTGCTAATCTTGACGCAAGATAGTTGGATGGTTTGCGTCGAACATACCACAGGCTCAAAAATCGTTTCACACGCACGCGATGGAACTCCTAGGTGACGTGGGCCATGTGAAATCTTGTTTCGTACTGTTTGGAGACAATGTTAGTGTCAGTGCAAGGTGGGTGCACGGTTTGCACCAAATGTTCCATAGGCTTAGAAATCATTTTGGACACACTCGATGGCACTGCTAAATTGCGAGGCTCAAGTGGAAGCTCATTTTAGTCCATATGGAGATAATGCTAATCTAGACGCAAGGTAGGTGCACGGTTTGGGCCAAACGTACCATGGCCTCAGAAACCATTTTGGACACACCAGATGGAACTCCTAGGTGACGTGGGTTATGTGGAATCTTGTTTTAGTACGTTTGGAGATAGTGTTAGTGTCAGTGCTAGATAGGTGAACGATTTACACCAAACATACCATAAGCTCATAAAATCTTTTTGGATGCACCCGATGGAACTCCTAGGTGACGTGGGTCATGTTGACCTCGTTTCGGTCCGTTTGTAGATAGTATTAGTGTCGGTGCAAGATAGATGTAGGGTTTGTGCCAAACGTACCACAGGCTCAGAAATCGTTTTGGACGCAACCGATGGAACTCCTAGGTGATGTGGGTCATGTGGAATCTTGTTTTGGTCCATTCAGAGACAGTGTTAGTGTCGGTGCAAGAAAGGTGAACGGTTTGCACCAAAGGTACCATAGGCTCATAAAATTGTTTTGGACACACCCGATAGTACTCCGATGTTAGGAGGCTCAAGTGGAAGCTCAATTTAGTCCATTTAGAGATAGTGTTAATCTTAACGCATGATAGGTGCACGGTTTGGGCCAAACGTACCACAGGCTCGAAAATCATTTTGGACACACGGGATGGAATTCGTAGGTGACATGAGTCATGTGGAATCTCGTTTTGGTCTGTTTAGGGATAGTGTTAGTGTCGGTGCAAGATTGGTGCACGATTTGCGCCAAACATACTACATGCTCAGAAATCGTTTTGGACACACCCAATGGAACTCCTTGGTGACGAGGCTCAAGTGCAAGCTTGATTCAGTCCGTTTGGAGATAGTGCTAATCTTGACGCAAGATAGGTGTACGGTTTGCGCCGAATATACCACAGGCTCAGAAATCATTTTGGATGAACCCATTGGAACTCCTAGGTGACGTCGGTCACGTGGAATCTTGTTTCGGTCCGTTTAGAGATAGTGTTAATTTCGGTGCAAGATAGGTGCACGGTTTGTGCCAAACGTACCATAGGCTCAGAAATCATTTTAGATGCACTCGATGGTACACAAAGGTGAGGAGGCTCAAGGGGAAGCTAAATTTAGTCTGTTTAGAGATAGTACTAATCTTGACTCAATATAGTTGGACGGTTTGCATCGAACGTACCACAGGCTCAAAAATCATTTTGGATGCACCCGATAGAACTCCTAGGTGACGTGGGTCATGTGAAATCTTGTTTTGGTCTGTTTGGAGACAATGTTAGTGTCGGTGCAAGTTGGGGGCACGGTTTGCACCAAATGAACCATAGGCACAGAAATCATTTTGGACACACTCGATGACACTCCTAAATTGCGAAGCTCAAGTGGAAGCTCATTTCAGTCCATATGGAGATAGTGCTAATCTAGACCCAAGATAGGTGCACGGTTTGGGCCAAACGTACCATGGCCTCGGAAACCATTTTGGACGCACTGGATGAAACTTCTAGGTGACGTGGGTTATGTGGAATCTCGTTTCAATACGTTTGGAGACAGTGTTAGTGTCGGTGCAAGACAGGTGAACGATTTACGCCAAACGTACCATAAGCTCATAAATCGTTTTGGATGCACCCAATGGAACTACTAGGTGACGTGGGTCAAGTGGAATCTGATTTCGGTCTGTGTGGAGATAGTGTTAGTGCCGGTGCAAGATAGGTGCAGGTTTGCACCAAACGTACCATAGGCTCAAAAAACATTTTGGACGCACCCGATGGCACTCCTAGGTTGCAAGGCTCAAGTGCAAGCTCATTTCAGTCCATTTCGAGATAGTGCTAATCTTGACGCAAGAAAGGTGCACGGTTTGCGCCGAACGAACAAAAGGTCTGAAATCGTTTTGAATGCACTGGATGGAACGCCTAGCTGACATGGGTCATTTGGAATCTCGTTTCGGTCCATTTGGAGACAGTATTAGTGTCGGCCCAAGATAGGCACACGGTTTGTGCTAAACGCACCATAGGCTCAGAAATCATTTTGGATGCACCCGATGGTACTCCTCGGTGATGAGGCTCAAGTGGAGCTTGATTGAGTTTGTTTAGAGATAGTGCTAATCCTGATGCAAGATAGGTGCATGGTTTAGGCCAAACATACCAGAGGCTCAGAAATGTTTTTGGATGCACCGGATGGAACTCCTAGGTGACATGGGTCATGTGGAATCTCCTTTCAGTCTGTTTGGAGACAGTGTTAGTGTCGGTGCATGATAGGTGCATGGTTTAGGCTGAACATAGCATAGGCTTAGAAAATCGTTTTAGACGCACATCATGGAACTCCTAGGTGATGAGGCTCAAGTGGAATCTTGATTCAGTCCGTTTGGAGATAGTGCTAATCTTGACATAAGATAGGTGCACGGTTTGCGCCAAACATACCCCAGGATCAGAAATTGTTTTGGACACACCCAATAGAACTCCTTGGTGACGTGGGTCATGTGGAATCTTATTTCGGTCCGTTAGAGACTGTATTAGTGTCAGTGCAAGATAGGTGCAGGGTTTGTGCCAAACGTACCACAGGCTCAGAAATCGTTTTGGACGCACCCGATGGTACTGCTAAGTGATGAGGCTTATGTGGAATATTGATTCACTCCATTTGGAGACAGTGCTAATCTTAACGCAAGATAGATGCAATATTTGGGATGAACATACCAGAGGCTCGGAAATCATTTTGGACGCACCGGATGGAACTCCTAGGTGACGTGAGTCATGTGGAATCTCGCTTCGGTCTGTTTGGAGACAGTGTTAGTGTCAGTGCAAGATATTGGCACGGTTTGAGCCAAACATACCATAGGCTCAGAAATCATTTTGGACACGCCCGATGGTACTCCTAGGTAATGAGGCTCAAGTGGATGTTGATTTAGTCCATTTGGAGATATTGCTAATCTTGACGCAAGATAGGTGGACAGTTTGGGCTGAATGTACCAGAGGCTCGGAAATCATTTTGGACGCACCGGATGGAACTCCTAGGTGACGTGGGTCATGTGGAATCTCCTTTCTGTCCATTTGGAGACAGTGTTAGTGTCGGCGCAAGATAGGTGCACGGTTTGGGCTGAACATACCACAGGCTTTGAAAATCGTTCTGGACGCACATGATGGAACTCCTAGGTGACGTGTATCATGTAGAACCTCATTTCGGTCTGTTTGGAGACAGTGTTAGTGTCGGTGCAAGATAGGTGCAGGGTTTGCGCCTAACGTACCACAGGCTCAGAAATCATTTTGGACACACTCGACAGTACTGCTAAGTGATGAGGCTCGAGTGGAGATAGTGGTAATCATGACGCAACATAGGTGCACTATTTGGGCCAAACGTACTAGAGGCTCGAAATCATTTTGGACACACCGGATGGAACTCCTAGGTGACGTGAGTCATGTGGAATTTCATTTCGGTCTGTTTGGAGATAGTGTTAGTGTCGGAGCAAGATGTTGGCACGGTTTGCGCCAAACGTTCCAAATGAAACTACTAGGTGACGTGGATCATGTGGAATCTCATTTTGGTCTGTTTGGAGACAGTGTTAGTGTCGGTGCAAGATAGGTGCACGGTTTGCGCCAAACGTACCATAGGCTTAGAAATTGTTTTGAACGCATCCGATGGACTACTACTAGGTTAAATGGGTCATGTGGAATCTCATTTCGATCCATTTGGAGATGGTGTTAGTGTTGGTGCAAGATAGATGTTGGGTTTGCGCCAAATGTACCACAGGCTCAGAAATTGTTTTGGCGCACCCAAGGGAACTTCTAGGTGACGTGGGTTCATGTAGAACCTTGTTTCGGTCCGTTTGGAGACAGTGTTAGTGTTGACACAAGAATGTTGCACGGTTTGCGCCGAGCATGCCAGAGGCTCAGAAATCATTTTGGACGCATCCGATGGAACTCCTAGGTGATGTGGGTCATGTGGATATTGTTTCGGTCTATTTGGAGACAGTGTAAGTGTCGGTGGAAGATAGGTGCACGATTTGCGCCATACATACTATAGGCTCAATTTGGAATTTTTAGGTGACATGGGTCTTGTGGAATCTCGTTTCGGTCCGTTTAGAGATAGTGTTAGTATCGGTGGAAGATAGGTGCATAGTTTGTGCCAAACATACTATAGGCTCAGAAATCATTTTGGACGCACCCGATGGAACTCCTAGGTGACGTGGGTCTTGTGGAATCTCGTTTCAGTTTGTTTACAAATAGTGTTAATTTCGGTGCAAGATAAGTGCACGGTTTGCGTCAAACGTACTATAGGTTCAGAAATTGTTTTGGACACACCCGATGGTACTCAAGGATGTGAGGCACAAGTGGAAGCTCAATTTAGTCCGTTTAGAGATAGTACTAATCTTGACGCAAGATAGGCGCACGGTTTGCGCCAAATGTACCACAGGCTCAGAAATTGTTTTGGACGCACCCGATGGAACTCTTAGGTGACGTGGGTCATGTGGAATCTTGTTTCAGTCTGTTTGGAGACAGTGTTAGGGTCGGTGCAAGATGGGTGCACAGTTTGTACCAAATGTACCATAGGCTCAAAAATCGTTTTGGATGCACACGATGGCAGTCCAAAATTGCGAGGCTCAAGTGGAAGCTCATTTAAGTGCATTTGGTGATATTCTTGAGGCAAGATAGGTGCACGGTTTGGGCCAAATTTATCATGGCCTCGAAAATCATTTTGGACGCACCGGATGGAACTCCTAGGTGACGTGGGTTATGTGGAATCTTATTTAGATTCGTTTGGAGACAGTGTTAGTGTTGGTGTAAGATAGGTGAACGATTTATGCCAAACGTACCATAAGCTCAGAAATTGTTTTGGACGCACCTGATGGAATCTCGTTTCAGTCCATTTGCAGATAGTGTTAGTTTCGGTGCAAGATAGGTAGACGGTTTGCGCCAAACGTACCATAGGCTCAGAAATTATTTTGGACGCACCTGATGGTACTCATAGGTGAGGAGGCTCTAGTGGAAGCTCGATTCAGTTTGTTTGGAGATAGTGCTAATCTTGACGCAAGATAGATGCATGGTTTGGGCCGAACGTACTGTAACACCCCTGGTGTTATCTTACCTCTTTTGGCACTTGCATTGCATGAGCCTAAGCATCATTGTTCATATATGAGCATGGAACATATGTAATGCACTAGTAAAACATATGAAACATGCTAGTGCAACATGTGAAACATGTATATGGAATGTGCTTGAAACATCTCTCTGAAACATACTCAACATACCTTGTCATTTTGTGTTTCAATGTATGTAAGTTTGATGCTCGTGCTTGGTAATGCAAGTGAGTGTTGATGTCATTTCTTTCATGTGTCTCACATCACTTTCTATCTATAGTGACCCCTGAAAAAGTTTCATAAAGTTTGGAATCAAAAAGTCACATCAAATGGTAAGTCATGTCTTTGTTTCAATGACTTTACTAAATGTTGGAATTGCACCATTAAGTGAATAGAATTATAGATCATCAACCAAATGTTGCAACTTTGCCCAAATGACTCTAGATGAACTCCACAACAAAATTCATGAAGGGTTTATGTTGAGCAAATGTCAAGAAAATGCCCCGATTGGCCTAAAATCCTACTTTAGGCTTTATCGAGTTGATACTTTGACCAAAGTGAAAGTTTGACTTTTGTACCAGTTATGAGGTTTGACCTTAAACAAAAGTTGTAGCTAATCTTGTGTAGAACAAACTTTGTTTAATGGTCAAGAGCTAGTTTGATCTCTAACCTAGTCAAACCGAAGCTCAAAGATTGAACTCAGTGCTGTTTTGAAGCTCCAAAAATCGGCTAAGCGTTGGAACTGCAGTTTTGGTTTTCAGTTTTCATGAAGCCATCTTTGGTGAATTTTAGTTTGCAAACCATGCCGAATTTGGCCAGACTTTCTTAAGAAAAGTTGTCATCTTCATATAGCTCTACAACACTGTGATTTGGTTTAGCATTTTATTGATCTGTTTGGGAATTAGAGGGGGAAAAGATAGCAGTTTCAGTCCGCTTCAAACTGAAACTTTTGATGTTGTTTCAGAGTACGTAACTTTGGAGCCTTGTAGCATGAAAACCATGGTGATCTAGACCAAACATGTATAAGGAAATTTGGAGGCTACATGTAGCTCTACAACTTTTATTAGTGAAGGTTTTGCTAACACCAAGCAGATTAAGAGTTAGAAGGGGGAGAAGAATGCACTTTCAGTCGGCTTGCAACTAAACTGTAGGATTCAGTTTCGGGGTACCCTCCTTTGGAACTCAATATCTCCTGATCCAGGCGGAGTTAGCTCTGGGTCTTTAAAGCAATGTTGTTCACCTCGCAAAGATCTACAAATTTGCCTCTTGCGCCGTGATCACAGGTTAGCTGGATCGGAAGATAAGGAAGGAAGAAAATACGGGTTTCAGTGTATTTTCGCAGTGGTATTGTCAGCTCCTCGAACATTTTGAATCGGCACTGCTGTGCATGGCCGACTGAACGTTGGAAGCCACTGCCGTGTGGCCTCGCGCTCGTTCGCATGCGTGCCACGGCGCCGTGCTCGCTCGCCTTGACAGCCCAAGCACCCTCCCACCTCTCTTTCACTCTCTCATTCGCTTGCTCTCCGTCTTTCCATCGAGAATGCTGAACAACCGAAGCAGAGCTCCTGCGCCGCCATTCCACTTCATCCATGCCTCCTTGTTCTTAGCCAAGCGCAGCACCACCTTCCTCTCCTCGAGCCGTCTCCGATGCGCCCCTCTACCGGTTCTGCCTACCGCCGGTTAGCTCCGCCGACGGGACCACCATGAGCAGCGCCACCGGAGCGCGTGGCCGGACCTCTACGAGCCGCCTCGGGCCAAGCCGAGGGCACCAGAGGGTGCGCGCCAGGCCCTTGTGCTCTCCGCCACTCCACCGCCGCCGGCGAGCACCACGGCGCCCGGAACCGTCGTTTCCCTGAACCTCCTCTACTTTGGTTCACGTGGAGGGCTTCGCACAGCAATTAGGAGAAAGGGAGGGTCCTAACTGAAAAGCTTTAGACTCATATGAATAGTGTCATAAGGACTGTTTTGTGATGATTTTGCAGGAACTTTGGAAATTCGTAGTAAATCATAGAAAATTCATAAAATAATAAATGAGGACTTTTTCGAATCCTTGTGAAATTCTCTATGTAGTGGATCTATAATGTTTTAGTTTAATTTTTTTGCTATAAAAATGGATTTTTCAGATTAGGTTTTTAATACTAGTGGTATTTGTCTTTTTCATAATTGTAGTTGTTGGACTCCAAATGAAGTGAAATTTTTTGTGGAATTCTACTCATGTGATGTTTGATGTATGGTAAAAATGTCATGAATTTTGGTGGTAGTATGAGTGAGTTATTGATTCATCTTGCTCTCACATGAATTCTTGCAATAGCAATTTGTCTTTTTCATAGAGGTTGATATACATGTCCAAATGGCTTGAAATTTGTACAGTAGACTATTGGGAGCATATGTAGGCCACTGTAATTTTGGTAGAATTTATTGTGCATCTTTGATATGTGTTCATAATTCCACCTAATTATCTAAATAAATTAAGAAAATGCATTAAAATAATTTATTTAGGATTGGACACTATGTTTTCTGGTGCTCATTAGTCATGTGTGACATGTTGGTAAAGTTAGTTTTGTCCAATTATATGTTTGCAACATAAGTTAGTATTTATTTCTTGCAAATGAGGTTTCTAGACAGATCTGGGAACTTAGCAAAGTTCTTCATGATAATTTGCTTTGTTGTGAAACTTGTTTATACAAAAGTTGTAGATAATTCATGTATCTAGCCACTGTTAAAATTTGGTGTCATTTGGCCAAGTATTTTATGAGTTATGCATGTTTCAAGTTGGAGATCAGAGATGGCTGCTCTCTGTTTGTCAGGAACAGATTCTGGAACTTTGTAATTTCGACTTATTTAACTTATGAATCATGCCATGATGATATTAGATGAAATATAGATAATTTCATAATATTTCCATAATGTCTTCTTGCAAGTCATTTGGATTTGTAGAACTCCAGATATGATTGATTTACTCAGCTACTGCTTGTATGTCCAGAATTGCTGAAAATACATGAATGCTTGGTTACTTTGCTTGCATGTTGCTAAGTATGATCCATGTCCTTGGTGATGAAGTTAGTACACTTGAGACTTTGTAAATCTTGTGTCATGTATTTAGCGTAACCTATACTTGCCTTGATTAGTGTGTAATGCATCATCTATTGCATTCCCATGTATTCATATGCTTGCATCTTGCATCTCATCTAGGTACGGACGTGATGTGGAGCTAACCTAAAGATGGTGATGGTGGATCCATCCCGAAGATGGAAGGATCGGACAAGTGCTAGAATGGGGGATGCTCGCCAAGCGAGTTTCATCTGATAAACACTGACTTGAGTTGGATCCCAGACAAGCCCCGGAGCATTCTAAGCCTCCTAATTTCTAAAAATGCAATTGAGTATATATGTTATATGTATTGTTGTATTAAGTGATAGGTGTTGGATGAAAACACTTGCTGCATATATACCCTATCCTTGTCCAGAAAGTATGCCTTGAATCCTATCTAGGTTCAGGTTCGAGTAATTGCTTAACACTGCTTTAACCAATAGAAGTCAGGTGATCCCCTGTCACCTATGAGCTTTAGGGATATATATGGCACGGTTGGCTATATTTGCTATCATGGAAAAGAACCATGTGCTAATAATATGAAATGAGACCGGGCGGGATGACGATAGTGAAGCAACAAGGCATGGAGGTCTTGGTTGTGGATCTATCCCCGTCTGAGTCATTTAAGGACTGATACGTTGTACGTCCTTGAGTCATGTTGAACGCAGTCTAACACTTAGCTGGTCGGATAAGCCATTCCGACCGTGAAGCCGAGTAATACAGTTCAGGCCAGGAATTGGGGGGTCAAGTGTGCATTCTGGAGGAAGTAAGGATGTGCTTGGGGACATTGGCATAAGACCAAGGGGGGTTAAAGTCCCTATCACCTGGCAGAGTGTTGCCCTTAGGGATGTGGCATTAGTCGAACCAGCGATTCCTGAACTGTACCAAAGGTGACTTGTGCGACCCTGGTGCGGGGTCTGCGCGGTTTGTGTTAGAAATACCCCTCCAGCTAGATAGGAATTCGATTCGAATCACCGTCGCTCCCGGTTAGTGAGCACTTGACTCGAGAAGCGGCAACGTAGATTCAATTAATTAAACGAATGGTTAATTGGATGATGATTTAAATGTTACCTCAACTTATACTTGCTATGGTTAATATTGTTTGCTCCTAATAAAGTGGTTGCTATAGTATAGGTGCTAATCTAGATAACAGGTTCATGATGATTAACGTGATGCTTAAGCATTCAATGATTACTTATTTGTACTAAGCTTTTATGCAAAATGTTGTCAAGCTAGCCCCACTTTATATCAGCCTTGCATACTCCTTGGTGTCACTTTATTACTGGTTTTTGACGGGTAAGTCTAGCTGAGTACATTCTCATACTCAGGGTTTATTTCCCACTTGTTGCAGGTTGTGATATATCATGGCTACTACAAGAATTGGTTGGCTCCTGCCATAGTGGCGGAGGGTGATCATGGGCATGATCCTTCTGAGTTATCTTGTCTCTACTGCTTTTGTTGGAAGTTGATCTTGGTATTGGCATGTATTTGAAATAAGAACAATGTTAGATTCAAATTACTTTGCTTTCGCTACTTTTCAACTTAAGTTGTAATAACTATGCTGAACTCTGATGTATATTGAACTACTTGTGAAATGGATGTACATGTGGCTTGTTATGTTGAATCACTACGATCTTGGCTTGTATGTTAGTTGGTTTGAAATCCCTCATGATTTCATTGGACTACTGGAGTTATATGGGCTCAAGTGTGAGAATTTGATCACTTTGGTGAATGTTTTTATACTTGTGCTCTTATAATTTAGACGGTTCCGTGACAGCTAGCATCGGAGCAAGATTCAACATTAAACTTTTCGTATGTGTATTTAAAACAAAGGTTTTGTTTTATAAAATTAGTTTTATCAACTTATAGCTATATATATAGGTTTGTCAAATCTGAATTTTAAACCTAAGTATGCCCATGGTCAATTTCCTTATGCTCATATAAGGATTATTAGGTGGCTTATATAAGTACTAACTTGGGGGGTTTTCATTTATACATCTTTGCTTAGGCCAAGGTATGTATGTGTGATGACTCTCCCACACTATGCTACCCGGTGTGTTAGATTGGAGGTATCCTTCATATATGAGATAGCCATATATGTCGCTAGTTTACTTTTATGCAACATCGCACCTACGCTCAGGTAAGTGTGAGTTGGGAGAGCATGACTGTCCAACCATCGGTCTAGGGGAGAGCTAGTTTTGGTTACTGGATTATTTACATGTTACACACATGTATATATGAAGGTACTTAATTGTGGGTGATTGATGATTCGAGTAGTTTTGGTGCTACATGTATATATACAGGGGTATAGGTATATGGGAGTACTTAGAATTGTTGGGCTGCAATGAAAATTTTCTACAGGTACGCTAACCACGAATGCGTAAGTTGAATATAGCTACCGTCTAGCTATATATTGAGAGAGTGCATGTTATGCCACCGACATAGAACGTGATCGCCACCTTAGGTTGGCAATCTTGTGAGGACGAATAGGACGAAGCGTGCATCATCAGGATTGTTGCTTTATGCATAACTATGCTCCTCTCACCCTTATTCAAATGATAAGTAACTTGTGATCAATGTGTTGCACTATCTTCCTTGTGTGGAGTTAAACAAGAATGCCTTGTTCCATGTTGCTTGAATAGGAAGTGCTTGAGAAAAGTGTATGCTTAGCCTTGCTAGAAATAATTATGGTTACATGCTTGAACCTATAAATGTCCTCTAGTTTAGCCAAGTGGTGGATATGTTGTTCATACAAGCGTTTGCAAATGCTTTAGACCTCACTTAAGTAATTGTGGATTCCCATGAATAAATTAAATTGGTGTTAGTCTAAGGTAACGATGTTTAGAGCTACTAGAATAACATGTTTGTGTGCTTTCTTGTTAAGTAGAACGAAGGCAAGCTTTGTTTTGCTTGTTGAACATTGGCTGCTAGAACGATTTCTGTTGTAGTGATGTTTTCATGGTCATAATGGTGTTTTCTGTAGTTATGGAGAATACCAAAGTTGTTGCTAACATACTTATCTAGCTTGTTCTAAAATTTCATGACACTAGGACTTATGGTTTGGGAGTTATGAATTTTAGAAGTTTATTGTCAGGTTTTGCTTATGCACTGATTAGATCTGAATGTTTGGTTTGTTTGACCTATGTGCATATGGAACTATGTCTTGGAGATAATAGAAGAAGTGTGTTACTTTTTCTAAGCTTTCCAAAATGTCCTATAGCACTAATTTTGGTGGTCTAAACCTCCAGTTATGAGCTTGCAAAATGGAATAACAGAATCTGTCCAAATCTAGGCAGAGATGTCTTCTTTGTCTTGTTTGACCTTGTTAGCTGTAGAATCATCTTAATATGATAATAAGAAAGTTGTAGAAAACTTAATAAGCTTTACATAAAGTTAAGGATCAGCCTTGTTAGGTTCCTAGAACTCCAGTTAAGTAATTATGAAGTTCATGTTAGTTTTCTATCCATGTTTGCACAGATCTGGAACATTAGCATGTTTGGTCATGTTAATCTGTGAATTAGCTTTTGGTATGAATAACAAAAGTGTGGAAAACTTCCTAAGCTTTCTATAAAGTCTAGGATCACCTTTGTGGGATGCCTACAACCTCAGTTATGGTTGAAATAAGTAACTACTATGCTGCTGTTCAGATTCTGTGCACATGCTAAGTTGGCTACCTTGGCTAGCGTTTGTTTTGGACTAAACTTGTAGTTAGTTCTTGCTTTAGATATATGCTTGTTCTGAGTAAGCCTAGTGCTTAGTAATGGTTGCTTAAGCTAATTTGATTGAATCTCTCAAATGCTTGATTGTGACGTTGTATGTTTGCTTGTTATCTAATTAGTGCCATAGTTGTCACCTCGTTTGTCCTCGGTGAGCATATGAGTGTCAAATAGCTTTATCCTAGAAGAACGCTTAAGTTACATAATCGCACAATGGTCATCTCCAATTAGGTTCTTTCCCTTAGGAGCCTGAGCTTGTAGCCGTGGTTGCTTGCTTTGAATGTTTGTGCACCATGCCTTTGCTTGATATGTAAGCCCGAGTCTGGACCCTTAAATATTCACGTAAGCCATGGCTATCCTGCACCTGCATGTGAATACCTTTGTTTGATCTACCAACCAAGATAGATTTCCGCAAACGCCTCCTTTTGGCCATAGTTGTTCGCTGCCAAGTTGTAAGGCCCATAACCAATTTTATGTTGGACCTCCTAGCTACCTCTCCTATGGATGTTTTGGTACAACGCTATATCTCGCTACTAGATCTCAGAATCTTGTGCTTGCAAATCTTGTAGTACCTTATCAACTCAATCTTCGGTTGGTACATCGATTTTGTCCTTGGAGTCTACTTATTTCATCTCCAACCTTCCCAAGTCTTGGGATGTTTATCAGTCTTGATCTCATGTTGTTGCTCAACATGATCGAATCTCCTGTTAGTCTTTCATCTGGTAATCACCTTAGTGGATGCAAGGTGTGCGTGGATTTAAGCAAAGATCTCGTGCTCCATTGTCTCCGGCAATTGAGCTATGTTCTCTTGTGCTATGTTTCGATCTCTAGATCGCCCCCTTGATTGATTCTAAACCTTGTGACTACCTTTGTTTGCTATCCCTCCATTGTATTATGCTTATTCTATATTCCCAAATTTGTGCCACGTGGGATTTCTCATTGGTGATGTGACTAGTAATGGTGTCATGATTGGTACTCTACGGTGCCACGACAAAACCGAGGGCATCCTGTGGACCGTGGCCACAAGGTTGTGCTGCTCGGCACGCGCTGGTATCATGGTTTCTAGTCACGATCCATTGTAGAACAACACCGACGTGTTATTCTCATGTGAGCTTTTTCTTGTTTATCTCTCCCTATTGTATCATAAGAACCATATCTCAGACCAAAAGTAGTAGAGCTTCCATTTGAAGATACATAAAGGATAACCTTTGAAGAACATGTCACTAACATAAACATTAACAGACTGCAAGAGGTGGTAGACAAGTGACTCTACTTAGTTGTCCCAGTATTAACGACCACCATCTAGTGAGCAACGTATCTCATCCTTGTTGGATAAAAAGGGACGCACAACACTTTAGTTGGACAAGTCATCTGTTGGATAAGAATCGATCGTCACATGGTGTATATGACGAAGCTATCCAAGTCTCAATCTTGTATGCATAATGACCATACCGTCGAGATCAACCATCTCTGGTGTGACTCCTTATCTGTAGACTTCAATGTCTGCCATCTGTCTACATCAAGCACTATTGTTGTGGTCAAGAGTGAAGATTTGGAGCTTTTTAGTGTTGAGAGACAACTGATTAGTTACCAATAGGAAGGTTAATCTCCAGCTAGGTAACGACTCCTTGGTAGCTACGAAGGCTATGTCTTACAGAGCAATAACCAACAAGAAATTAATCAACTAGCCAACAACTTGAGTGATACTCTATCTTTCAGAGCCATTGTGACCAAGTCAATTCCATCTTGGACAATCACACAGATAGTGCAAGGTGTTCTATCAGCTAAAGTGAAGAATTAGAGAAAGCATGCCCTAGTTTCGATCAGCATCCCTGTGCCCCTAGGTGCCACTAACGGTTTTGTTCAGAACACTATTGGACAAAGTGTTGAGAAATATTCGAAAATGGTTCATTACCTTTGTAGGAATGTCCTTCATGGAGTAGTTTGCATTTTGTCTTGCAAAAGCAGCCGCAAGCTCAAAGCTTGTGCATCGTCGGGTTGGTATGTAAATGAATAGTTGAGGTTAGTTACCAAGAAACTTATGAGGTAAGCCTTAGCTTCCATCCACAAGGAGAAAGCTGCTGCTGCAGTACAAAGAGTTAGAGAGTGCAAACACACACCTCAATGTGTGAAGCAAAGGAAAAGAAGAACAAGAAATCTGTCCAGATTTTGTAGCACCAAATCGGTTATCTTCAAGCCGCCGATTAATGACACAGACGAGGTTGGTTTGAACCTAAACTTGATAATCTCATTTCTTACTTAGGACACTGCAATGTCTTAATTTGGTTTGAGAATTTGGTGAGTAAAACATCAGATTCAAGAGATGTTCGATCAGATCGGTTTGCTGCAAATTTAGAACAGAGCGGTTTTGGCAAATGAATTGTATGGATAGCCAAATGGTGTCCGTTTGAGCTAAAATTTGGTCAGTAGTTAGAGGACTTATGGATCTATATGCCTACAAAAACTCGTGCAAAATGGAGCAGTAGTTTGTGAGATATGAGCAGAAAACCAAATGGTATAGGATCTGCCATTTTTTTGGTGACTGTGCTCATTCCTCGCATGAGAAGGTTATGATAGTGGTAGATGTCCCACTGTGGAACATGGTCGAGATCTGCTGTTGGATGGCCCTTTTGAGGTCTCAAAGATACTAGTTTACACTCTTTCATTTGCTTTTGCTTTCTCGTGTCAACAATGTATGAGCAGCCTTGGTGTTCTACAAATCAATTTATACCATCGCGAATCGAAAGCAAATTGAAAAGTGTCAAACAACAAATTTCCCATCTTAGAGCTGTTGTTTGATCCTAAAGAGGAAGACTCAAGGTGAAAATTTAGCCTGACAAAGCTAGTTTTGCTATGCTGCAAGTCAACTCAACTTACTGTGCAACTGCATCATGAAGGAAATTGTACTCCACTTGCTTGGCAATGAACTATTTATCGAAGTTGGTAAATGCTTGCAATTTTTGCTATCTTCCAGACCTCGCTATCATCCTTCTATCACAATAATTGCTAATACTCACTAATCTTTGGTATCTTATAAGTGTTTTTACCCAAGAGGTTTCATCTGATTCAACCTAGATAACTGTTGCCTTCCGATAAGAGGATCTTCTTAGGTAACATTTGGTAGAAATACAGAGCCAACAGAGTCAGCTATCACATTCACTAACCCCTCAATAGACTCAGATAATATAGTGTTGTCATCAGAGAAAGAGAACTACCCACATGGAGTAGTAAGTAGCTTTCCATTAGTTGATATCTGAATGATTGAACATTTACGACCAGTATAGACCTTGTCTAATGGTTAGTCAGTATCCTATAGCCTCAGAGGATGTTTGTCGTCTATAATCTCACCCTTTTAGAAGGTTGTGCTCAAGCCACTTTGGTAGAAGACTTCTTTTCAAAACTTCGTGAACATAGAGTCATTCAATGAGTATGCTTTTGAAGATTTTGGTCTAGTGTAAAGTTCATATTGCCTCTACCATATTCACTAGAGAAAGAGATACTTGTGCGTGGTTAGTTCATGAATCAAATGATCTTTGTAAGCCAAGAGCGAAGTATGGTGCTATTTTGGATTCCTCCCCAAAGTAACAATACTTCATGGAAGTCAAGAAAGGAAATTCTTCAGACAAGATCCCCTACGAAGAACAAGTATCAGAAAGTGTCTTGACCAAACTAGCCTCTCTGATGCTTAAAGCTAAATAGCCTAGTGCTATCGTAGATGTTGGAAAATGGATAACATGCTTCTCTTCCTTTGAAAGTCTTTCGCCCTGAATCTCGGAATGAGATTCTTTTAAGGGGGAAGGCTGCAACACCCCTGGTGTTATCTTGCCTCTTTTGGCACTTGCATTGCATGAGCCTAAGCATCATTGTTCATATATGAGCATGGAACATATGTAATGCACTAGTAAAACATATGAAACATGCTAGTGCAACATGTATATATGGAATGTGCTTGAAACATCTCTCTGAAACATACTCAACATACCTTGTCATTTTGTGTTTCAATGTATGTAAGTTTGATGCTCGTGCTTGGTAATGCAAGTGAGTGTTGATGTCATTTCTTTCGTGTGTCTCACATCACTTTCTATCTATAGTGACCCTTGAAAAAGTTTCATGAAGTTTGGAATAAAAAAGTCACATAAAATGATAAGTCATGTCTTTGTTTCAATGACTTTACTAAATGTTGGAATTGCACCTTAAGTGAATAGAATTATAAATCATCAACCAAACCTTGCAACTTTGCCCAAATGACTCTAGATGAACTCTACAACAAAAGTCATGAAGGGTTCATGTTGAGCAAATGTCAAGAAAATGCCCCGATTGGCCTAAAACCCTACTTTAGGCTTTATCGAGTTGATACTTTGACCAAAGTGAAAGTTTGACTTTTGTACCAGTTATGAGGTTTGACCTTAAAGAAAAGTTGTAGTTAATATTGTCTAGAACAAACTTTGTTTAATGGTCAAGAGCTAGTTTGGTCTCTAACCTACTCAAACTGAGGCTCAAAGATTGAACTCAGTGCTGTTTTGAAGCTCCAAAAATCAGCTAAGTGTTGGAACTGCAGTTTTGGTTTTTAGTTTTCATGAAGCCATCTTTGGTGAATTTTAGTTTGCAAACCATGCCGAATCTGGCCAGACTTTCTTAAGCAAAGTTGTCATCCTCATAGAGCTCTACAACACTGTGATTTGGTTTAGCTTTTTATTGATCCGTTTGGGAATTAGAGGTGGGAAAAGATAGCAGTTTCAGTCCGCTTCAAACTGAAACTTTTGATACAGTTTTAGAGTACGTAACTTTGGAACCTTGTAGCATGAAAACCATGGTGACCCAGACCAAACATGTATAAGGAAATTTGGAGGCTACATGTAGCTCTACAACTTTTATTAGTGAAGGTTTTGCTAACACCAAGCAGATTAAGAGTTAGAAGGGGGAGAAGAATGCACTTTCAGTCGGCTTGCAACTAAACTGCAGGATTCAGTTTCGGGGTACCCTCCTCTAGAACTCAATATCTCCCGATCTAGGCAGAGTTAGCTCTGGGTCTTTAAAGCAATGTTGTTCACCTCGCAAAGATCTACAAATTTGCCTCTTGCTCCATGATCACTGGTCAGCTGGATCGGAAGATAAGGAAGGAAGAAAATACGGGTTTCAGTGTATTTTCGTGGTGATATTGGTCAGCTCCTCGATTGTTTTGAATCGGCACTGCTGTGCATGGTCGACTGAACATAGGAAGCCACTATCGCGTGGCCTCACGCTCGTTCGCATGCATGCCATGGCACCCTGCTCGCTCTCCTTGATAGCCCGAGCACCCTCCCACCTCTCTTTCACTCTCTCATTCGCTTGCTCTTGGTCTGTCCGTTGAGAATGCCGAACAGCCGAAGCAGAGCTCTCGCACCACTGTTCCTCTTCATCCATGCCTCCTCGTTCTCAGCCAAGCGCAGCACCACCTTCCTCTCCTCGAGCCGTCTCCGACGCGCCCCTCTACAGGTTCCGCCTGCCACCGGTTAGCTCCGCCAATGCGGCCGCCATGAGCAGCGCCACCGGAGCGCGTGGCCAGACCTCTACGAGCCGCCTCGGGCCAAGCCGAGGGCACTTACATAAAAGAATGCTATAAAACTAATTACCACCATAGACTAGGTGTTTAACTGACAGAATTCCATGAGTTTTGGTGAATATTTATTTCTGCAGGGTGCCAGCTGAAAATAATCAAAGATGGGCCACATGTCAGGTTTACATAGAGAGAAAGGGCCACGTATGGAAAAAGTATAATCTAGAAGGTTCAAGAAGCCAAACCCTGGGAGGTAGGACCCACCTGTCACTGTGACAGGGGTGGGCGCCTAGCCCCAGGGGCGGCCGCCCCACCCAGAGAGCCAATGAGCTTCCACCTCGCGGATCCTGCTTCCACCACCTTTGAGGATGAATAAAAATCGTTGATCAAGGTCGGTTTGATCCGAGGGCTGTGGTGCTTCCTAGAGGGCTATATAAGCAAGGCCCCTGGCCCCTGGAGGAGAGAGTTCAGAAACCCTAATTCATATTTTTCAGAGAGAATTTGCCTAAGAGGGGTCCCTTGAATGGATCTTTCTCTAGGGCACATACAAGAGAGTTTAGCTTTGTAGTCTCTATGTGAGATTAGAGTTATTCTTCTAGATTGAAAGAGTTAGAGTGGAGGTAGAAGATTAGAGGAAGCTCGGCCTGTCGGTGTCTCCTCTCAAAGCTTGTATCTACAGGGTCAAGTCTCCTAACCCGAGGCTTGGTTCTAGGATTCTTTGGCAATTCAACTTCTAATACTAAGTAAGTACGTTGTTATTATTGTTCTTTGGTTTGCGGGTTTACTTTATTCGCTTCGCGTAGGGAATAGAGTAATCATTCGTAGCATAAGCGTGGTGCTTGGGCTAGGAATACTCATGGATATCCCCTATCTGGCCGGATTACTGAGTAGTAGCGTGGGACGTGACAATCCCATTGTTACCTTTGGAGTCTCCTCCCGTCAGAAGGTTTGGTAGGATTTAAGTACCCTGGTTAAGCATCCTCTATGGTGTCTCTTTTCCATCGGTATTTCCTTGCCATAGGTTGGAACTAGACTATCGTCGTAGTTCTCTCTAATCGCTTATATCTTCGCCACCTTGTAGTGCGGCCCAAGGGTAATAGTATAGACTAGGTTAGTCATCGCACGCTTTTTGCTTACGGATAAAACAAATACGATACTCTGGACTTATCTCCTGGGTGAAGTGCTCACCGATATCCGTGCGCTTGCGGATTATTTCTTGAATTCCTTCGTGTGTGTATCTAATATCAACAATCATTTCTAGCACCGTTGCCGGGGAGAAAGACGTCAGCTGAGTTAACCTTAAGTCTTTCTTTACCTTGTACCTATACCTTTATCTTTTCCTTATTATTTCTTACCTTATTCTTCTTGCCTTTTTCTATCCTTATGGATAACATAAATTCAATTCCTATCTTTCAATTTTCTGCACCCACGGAGACTAGCCTAGTACCTTGGGAGTCATCACAACCTATCCAAACCCCTAACTATAGGCTGAGTCTGCGGTTGATTGCAATGGTCCAAAGCCTATCCTTTTTAGGAGGAGTAGACGAAAACCCTTACCTTCATATTAGAGACTTTGAGCAAACATGTGACTGTCTTCGCATAGAGGGCATGTCTGATCAAACTTTACATTGGTAGCTATTTCCTTTCTCTTTAAAGGAAAAAGCTAGACAATGATAGGATAAAGCCGTAGGTAAGCAACAAGGAGATTGGGGATCCTTACGTTCTAATTTTTGCTTAGATTTTTACCCTATCTCCCAAATCGTCAACCTTAGAATCAAGATTCTGACTTTTAAGCAAGAACCTAGTGAATCTTTGGCCTCATCCTGGAATTGTTTTAATACTCTTTTAGCATCTGGCCCAGACCTTAGTTTACAAGACCCTATTCTTCTTCAACATTTTTATAAAGGTCTTCATAAAAACAGTAAGCAATTGCTCGATACAACTTCTGGAGGATCATTCTTGCATGTTTCGTCAGAAAAAGCAAGATTAATCTTAGATCAAATCCTATCCTCTGAATTAGATAATCTCCTAGAAGAACTTCAAGTGGCTGAAGCAAATTCTTTGCTAGATATACCATCTACTTCAGCTATTCCATGTTCTGAGCAAGAAGAAGAAGAAATTTTGTTTCCTGATTTTATGCTTGATATCGAACCCGATCTTTTTCTGATTTTGGAAACGTTATGAATTATTATTCTATAAAGAAACCACAGAATCATCATAATCACCTTAGAGAATCTTTGAATCCTTCTGAGGATATTTCTTATAGAAGCACTTCAGCAGAGCTAGTGTTGGTCATAAGCAGTGAATGGTTAGAGGAATAGAGCTTTCCTCTGATGTGATCTGTTTGGATTCACCCTCTCTTCCAATACGGTGCTCATTTAATTCTGATCACATAGATGCTCTCTATAATCCAGTTGTGGGCATTAATATCATGTCTGTTTCACTTGCACAACATTTAATGAGGCACATGACATTAACCCCAACTACAAAATTGATGAAAAGTCTTTCAGGACACAATGTCCCTAGTTCAGGAATTTTACATATCCAACAAATCCAGGTAGAAGGAACCTTGGTTCATTTGAGCTTTTATGTCTTCCCCATATGGGACTTCGACCTGTTGATAGGACAACCTTTTAGAAGACTCCTTTATGAAGGACAAACAGGGAAAATAAACATTTGTTTTGGAAAGAAACTTCAATTCCCAATGTCCATATCTTATTCTCTAAGTACTAGGACCGAATCTTATCCAGAATCTGACCCGCTGGAGGAATTTAATGCTGCTTCTCTAGAGTTCTTAGTTGACTCAGGTCTAGAGGATGATGCTCAATTCTTTATAGAAGAAGAGGCTGATAACTCTGAGCCTGAACCTTTAGATGAGTTTGTAGAGCCACCTAGACCTCCTATAGAACTTAAACTTTTACCAACCGGTCTTAAATATGCTTTTCTAAATGACGATCCAGAGTTTCCTGTGATCATAAGTGATAAACTCACTCTGAAACAAACTTTTCGCTTAATGGCTGTCTTAGAGAAACATCGATCAGTGTTTGGCTACTCACTCCAAGATCTTAAAGGAATTAGTCCTGCCCTTTGCACCCATCGCATTCCAACAGATCCTACTATTCCACCTTCTAGAGAACCACAGCGTAGACTCAACAATACGATGAAGGAGGTGGTTAAAAAGGAAGTTTTGAAACTTTTGCACGCCGGGATTATTTATCTTGTGCCACACAGTGAGTGGGTAAGCCCTGTCCAAGTTGTGCCTAAAAAGGGAGGCATGACTGTTGTTAAGAATGAGAAGAATGAGTTGATCCCTCAACGTACCATCACAGGATGGTGGATGTGCATAGACTATAGAAAACTTAATAAAGTTACTAAGAAGGATCATTTTTCGTTGCCTTTTATTGATGAGATGTTAGAACAGTTAGCCAATCATTCTTTCTTTTGTTTCCTTGATGGATATTCGGGATATCACCAAATCCCTATCCATCCTGATGATCAAAGCAAAACTACCTTTACATGTCCCTATGGAACTTATGCTTATCATAGAATGTCTTTTGGGTTATGTAATGCTCCAGCTTCTTTTCAAAGATGTATGATGTCAAAATTTTCTGAAATGATTGAAGAGATTATGGAAGTTTTCATGGATGACTTTTCTATTTATGGAAAAACTTTTGATGATTGTCTTGAAAATATAGATAAAATTTTGCAAAGATGTGAAGAAAAGCACTTAGTCCTTAATTGGGAGAAATGCCACTTTATGGTTAGAGAAGGAATAGTGCTAGGACACTTAGTGTTTGAAAGAGGTATAGAGGTAGATAGGGCTAAAATTGAAGTAATTGAACAACTACCTCCACTTGTGAATGTAAAAGGAATTAGAAGTTTTCTTGGCCATGCTGGTTTTTATCGTAGATTTATAAAAGATTTCTCATTTATTGCTAGACCTCTTACTCGTTTGCTAGCCAAGGATGTTCCTTTTGAATTTGATGGTGAAAGTTTAAGATCTTTTGAAATTTTAAAGAAAGCACTCGTCTCAGCACCAATCATTCAACCCCCTGATTGGTCTTTACCTTTTGAAATTATGTGTGATGCAAGTGATTATGCTGTGGGGGCAGTTTTTGGAGGGTGCGCGCCAGGCCCTTGTGCTCTCCGCCACTCCACCGCCGCCGACGAGCACCACAGCGACCGGAACTGCCATTTCCCTAAACCTCCTCTACTTTGGTTCACGTGGAGGGCTTTGTACAGCAATTAGGAGAAATGGAGGGTCCTAACTACAAAGCTTTAGACTCATATGAATAGTGTCATAAGGACTGTTTTATGATGATTTTGCAGGAACTTTGGAAATTCGTAGTAAATCATAGAAAATTCGTAAAATAACAACTAAGGACTTTTTGGAATCCTTTTGAAATTCTCTATGTAGTGGATCTATAACATGGCTTGTTTTAGTTTAATATTTTTTCTATAAAAATGCATTTTTCAGATTAGGTTTTTAATACTAGTGGTATTTGTCTTTTTCATAACTGCAGTTGTAGGACTCCAAATGAAGTGAAATTTTTGGGGCATGCTATTCATGTGATGTTTGATGTGTGGTAAAAATGTCATGAATTTTGGTGGTAGTATGAGTGACTTATTGATTCATCTTGCTCTCAGATGAATTCTTGGAATAGCAATTTGTCTTTTTCATAGAGGTTGATATACATGTCCAAATGTCTTGAAATTTGTACAGTCGACTATTGGGAGTATATGTAGGCCACTTTAATTTTGGTAGAATTTATTGTGCACTTTGATATGTGTTCATAATTCCACCTAATTATCTAAATAAATTAAGAAAATGCATTAAAAGAATTTATTTAGGAATGGACACTATGTTTTCTGGTGCTCATTAGTCATGTGTGATATGTTGGTAAATTTGGTTGGGTCCAATTATATGTTTGCAACATAAGTTAGTATTTATTTCTTGCAAATGAGGTTTCTGGACAGATCTGGGAACTTAGCAAAGTTCTTCATGATAATGTACTTTGTTGTGAAACTTATTTATACAAAAGTTGTAGATAATTCATGTATCTAGCCTCTGTTAAAATTTGGTGTCATTTGGCCAAGTAGTTTATGAGTTATGCATGTTTCAAGTGGGAGATCAGAGATGGCTGCTCTCTGTTTGTCAGGAACAGATTCTGGAACTTTGTAATTTCGACTTATTTCACTTATGAATCATGCTGTGATGATCTTAGATGAAATATAGAGAATTTCATAGTCTTTCCAGAATGTCTTCTTGCAAGTCATTTGGATTTGTAGAACTCCAGATATGATTGATTTACTCAGCTACTGCATGTGTGTCCAGAATTGCTGAAAATACATGAATGCTTGGTTACTTTGCTTGCATGTTGCTAAGTGTTGATATTTGGTAACGCAATTAGGAAATGATCCGCAAGCGCACGGATATCGGTGAGCACTTCACCCGGGATGTTATCCAGAGTATCGTATTTATTTTTTTACCACTAGGAGAAAGCGTGCATCTGACTAACCAAATCTATTACTACTAACCTTTAGGCTACAACCACTGTGATTTGATGTGAGCGATGTATAGAGAAGACTGCAACTGCACTCTCGTTCTAACCTTGGTAAGGATGATCTACTGCTCTATTGGGGAGGCTCACGGAATCTAGACACCTCAAAGGATGTTCGACCCGCACCTATAAACCCTATCGATCCTGCTAACGGGATATGGAATACAAAGGTAGCTACGGAAATGTCACATTCCTCGCTACTACCACGGTCCGGCTAGACAGGGGATATCTATGAGTATCCTAGCCCAAACACCTCGTTTACGCTAGAGATGATTACTCTAAACTCTACGCGAAGAGATTAAAGTAAACTCATAAACCAAAGAACAATAAAACAAAGAACTTACTAGAATTTAGAAGTCGAAATACTGAAGAATCCTAGGAGCAAGCCTCAGGTTAGGAGAACTTGATCCTGCAGGCACAACCTCGAAGTAGTCACCGACAGGCCGGGCTTCCTTCGATCTATACCTCCACTCTATCTCTCTCAATCTAGAAGAACTAAGTCTAATCTCACATTGGATGCTAAGCCCTAATGAGGTGGGAACCCTAAGGGAACCTCTCTCTCTGAATCCTCTCTGGAAAATATGAAAATAATGGACTTGGATTCTCCTCTCCAGGGGCCAGGGGTCCTGCTTATATAGTCCCTTCAAGTGAACCTGGGCCGTCGGATCAAACCGACATTAATCGCACGGTTTTCCTTGATCCTTTAGGTCGGTGGGGCATAATCCGCGAGACTCATCCTGATTGGTTGCAGACCTAGGGCGGGCGCCCCAGGGTCCAGGGCGGGCGCCCTGGTCCCGGGCCCGTTCGGCCTCCCGTTCGATCCCGTGGCTTCTGGAGTCTTCTAGATGATAGAAAATCGGTGAACACGTTAATATCTCTATGTAATTCCGACGTGTGGGCCTTTCCTTTGTATTTCCTGATAACCCCCTGCAGAAACAGATAAACAACAAAACTCATGGAATTCTGTCAGATCAAACCCTAATTCTAGGTGTTGCTTGCATATAGGTCCTTTTCCTTATTTATTGGATAATTAAAATTGATACTTAAGAACCGTCAACAAACACCCCCATACTTAGGCTTTTACTCGTCCTCGAGAAAAGGATGGTTCAGAAAAATAACTGGGGTTGAAACATTATAAAGCATTCTTTTTATACCTGCAGGGTGTTGTGAATGTCCACTGTGCACTGTAGTCAGGGAAATATATGGTTGAAGTAGAGATCCTTTCTTCTTCTCAACCCTGTCACTTGGAGTTTTTTATATATTTTTGAATAGAAAACTTAGCATACCTTTATCCTCATAGGGGCTCTCAGATCACTCATTTATCTTTTGTATATCTCACTGAGGCTGTTTTAATTTGTAGAAATTCTCAAGCATACTTACTTTGCATATATTGCCTGGGTCAAAACGGGATCCGAGGAGAGGAATGCCATACTCTTAGATCAAAGACTTTGAAAATTAAAACTTGTCAACTCTTACTGGCATATTGCTTATTAGAGGGACCATGGGCTATCATTTTCTTTTTACCATATATATTTTTATCATCTCATTTTTTTTTAGGTGGATACTGAGGTACCCCTAATTCTACTTCCGGACACTTGTCCATTTTTCTGCGAGGTTGTCGAGCACTTGCTCCTTTTTATTTCCTCGAAATATATTTTTGCATAGCCCATGCCTCTAATGCAATAATACTTCGGAAGAGTGAATTTTTCTGAATAAAAATGTCTTGATCTTGGGAGCATGATAAATCTCTCAACAAGGGTCTAACTCGTTTTGCACAAACTCAATACAAAGCAAATTAATATTTTTAGGTTTATCAGGCATATAAAATATTGAGGATGGTAGCTATATTTTTGAAGTTTTTGAAAAGAAAATCTCCAAGCGATAAAGATTTCAAGAATAAGATACTCATATTCTACCATCTCACATTCCACAATGACTTGAGTAACACATGGTTTTTAAAATGATTTTCAATAAATGTAGGTTTTCAGAAATATCACAGAGTGAGATTGATCATGATTAAAAATATTTTTGTTTTTTTAAATTATCATGTTAGGAACAATATTCTACACAGCCCAATATGTATTTGTATATATGTAAATAAAGCGTGCAGAGTATGTACCTGAATCGTGGAGTGGTGCAATCGAAGTGCATTTACCATGTCGGGGGATTCCCCCATACTTGTTTCCTGCTTTCTTGCATAAAAATAAAGTGGAGATACACGAGGCATAATAATAATAATAATCTTTATTTGTCTTGAGGCATTTATTACACTGACTAATGAAGCGAACTAACCTAAACTGAATTGAATCTAATTGAATCTAATGATGAAGATTAAGACACACTGCCTCAAGGTCTAATCTAGATAGCTCAGTGTTGCTCTAAATCCCTGATCCTAGCAAGGGCATCAGAAAGGTCACGTTTAAGCGCGAGCATAGTAGTGTTCAGGTTGGAGACCTGCCTACTAAGGGAGCTAACTGTGGACTGAAGTTCCATAATATGTCTAATTGCTGTCCTGATGTCCTCATCCACATCTGCTATGGTCCTGCGGCGCTTCGGTGGTGTCTCAAACGAATTGAGAGCGTGCTTAGGAGCTTCCTTTGGTGGGATGAAGCGAACTTTTGCTGTCCTAACTCCTTCGAAGCGGGGCCTCTCCTTCTCCGTAGTGTAGTGGACGCTGCTGATCTCGCCGCTCCGGTTGGTCTTGATGCCTACAACCCGCTCATTGGGTTTAGGTAGCAGGATTTTCATGCCGGCTGGTACCTTGACGATGGCTTCTTGCTTGGACGACGGTCCCTTGAGAAGAAAGGGCTGCGGTGGTGCAGTAAGAACTGGTTGGGCGTAGTAGGATGAGATTGAGCTGCGCTGGTTTGATGGTGGGGCTGCTAGCTGTCGCTCTGTGTTGGCCGGGACGTAGGCGTCGGGGTCATCCTTGGGCTTGCGGTTGAGGTCGTAAGGGACGATCTCCCAGTTGCGGTGGGTCTTGTCGGCCATTGGAGAAGCAAGGAACTAGACAAGCTCTAATTGAGGAGAAGATAAGGATTGAATGAATTGGTGTTGAAAGATGACGTCAGGGGTCTATTTATATAGGGGTCAAAAAGTGCCTCTAGGGTTTCCATAGATCCATCCCGCTGCCGGGCGTGCGTAACAACCCATTCGCAGAATTTTCTGGATAACCATAGATGAGGAAAGCACGTCGGAAGAGGCCGGGGCCGAGGGGACACCAGGGCAGGGTGCCCGCCCTCATCCTCAGGGTGCCCGCCCTGGGCCTGCCTCCTCTGCGGGCCCGCTTGCTCGAGCGTGTTTCTAGAAGTATTTTTATCCTGAAAAATATATACGTGGCCCAAAAACGTCAGATTAAAAAGGTCGGGCTTTAATTCTCCATCAGAAGGTAAAAATGGATCACGTCTATTTCTTCTAATTCTTTATTGGGTTCTAAAAATAATTTAAGACGTTGACCATTTACCTTGAATAACGTACCTTCGTCGTTTTGAAGTGTAATAGCTCCGTGGGATGATGAATTGACTACCTTGTATGGTCCTTCCCATTTACTCCGGAGTTTTCCATGCCCGAAAAGCTTCACCCTGGAATTAAAAAGTAATACCTTATCTCCGGGTGATAACTCCTTCTTGATCCTCTTGTCATGCCATCTTTTGACTCTTTCTTTGTAGATCTTCGAATTGTGATATGCTTTCTCTCGCCATTCTTCCAATTCTGATAGTTGCATTCTTCTTGTTCCCTCCTGGTGGTACATACCCTGAAACCATAAAATTAACAATATCTGCATACCAGGGGTCAGACCTGTTGATTCCATAGAGCATGTCGTCCCGGAGTGAATCATTAATGGGTGTTTCCTGTGGATCCTTAAAGTGCATTCTAGACAAGTGATCAGCAACAGAATTTTCTACTCCCTTTTTATCTTTTATTTCTAAGTCAAATTCTTGGAGTAACAAGATCCATCTAATTAGGCGAGGTTTAGCATCTTTTTTAGTGAGCAAATATTTTAGTGCAGCATGATCAGTGTAAACAATTATTTTAGCTCCTACTAAGTAAGATCTAAATTTATCAATGGCAAAGACAACAGCCAGAAGCTCTTTTTCAGTGGTTGCGTAATTAAGTTGAGCTCCTGTCAAAGTTTTACTGGCGTAAGCAATTGCATGATGCTTCTTGTCTTTTGTTTGCCCCAAAACTGCCCCCACAGCATAATCACTAGCATCACACATAATTTCAAAAGGCAACGACCAATCAGGGGGTTGAATGATTGGTGCAGAGATGAGTGCATTCTTTAATAATTCAAAAGCTTTTAAACATGCATCATCAAATTCGAAAGGAGCATCCTTGGCTAGCAAAAGAGTGAGTGGTCTAGCAATAAATGAAAAATCTTTTATGAATCTGCGATAAAAACCAGCATGGCCAAGAAAGCTTCGAATTCCTTTTATATTCACAGGTGGAGGTAGTTGTTCTATTACTTCAATTTTAGCTTTATCTACCTCAATACCTCTTTCAGACACTAGGTGTCCTAGCACTATTCCTTCCCTAACCATAAAATGACATTTTTCCCAGTTAAGGACTAAGTGCTTTTCTTTGCATCTTTGCAAAACCTTGTCTAAGTTTTCAAGACAATTATCAAAAGTTTTTCCATAAACAGAAAAATCATCCATGAAAACTTCCATAATCTCTTCAATCATATCAGAAAATATAGACATCATGCATCTTTGAAAAGAAGCTGGTGCATTACATAGCCCAAAAGACATTATACGATAAGCATAAGTTCCGTATGGACAGGTAAAAGTGGTTTTGCTTTGATCATCAGGATGGATCGGGATCTGGTGGTACCCTGAATATCCATCTAAGAAACAGAAGAACGAATGGTTCGCTAACCGCTCTAACATCTCATCTATAAAAGGTAAAGGAAAGTGATCCTTTTTCGTGGCTTTATTCAGTTTTCTATAGTCAATGCACATCCGCCACCCTGTGACGGTGCGTTGCGGAATTAGCTCGTTCTTCTCATTTGTAACAACAGTCATGCCTCCCTTTTTAGGCACAACTTGAACAGGGCTCACCCACTCACTATGCGGCACAGGATATATAATCCCTGCATGCAGCAACTTTATAACTTCCTTTTTAACTACTTCTCTCATCGCGTTGTTGAGTCTACGTTGGGGTTCCCGAGAAGGTGAAACAGAAGGATCTGTCGGAATGCGATGGGTGCAAATCATAGGACTGATTCCTGTAAGATCTTGGAGTGAGTAGCCAAAGACTGAGTGATGTTTTTCTAAAACGGTCATTAATCGCAGAGTTTGTTCCTGAGTGAGTTTATTACTAATGATCACAGGAAACTCTGGATTATTGTTTAGGAAAGCATAGATAAGACCGGGTGGTAAAGTTTTAAGCTCTATAGGAGGTCTGGGTGTTTCTACAAACTCATCTAAAGGTTCAGGTTCAGAAGGTTCAGCTTCCTCTTCTATGAAGAAAGGGGCTTCTTCTTCTAAGTCTGATTCATTTAAAAGCTCTAGAGACGCAGCTTTTACCTCTTCCATAGGATCAGACAAAAGAGATGACTCGATCTTATTATTCAAGGAGTGAGAAATTGTCATAGGGAATTTAAAATCCTTTCCAAAAGAAATGTGTAGCTTTCCAGTTTGACCTTCATAAAGGAGTCTTCTAAATGGTTGTCCTATCAACAGGTCGAAGTCCCATGTATCAAAGATATAAAAGTTCAAATGAATCATGGAGCCTTCTACCATAAAGGGTAGGACATTCACAATTCCAAGACTGGGGACCAATCGTCCTGAAGATTCCTTCATGAACTTTGTTGTGGGGGTTAAAATTAATTTTCCAAATAATTTAAGTGCAAAAGCTTCAGACATGATATTGATCCCCACAACAGGATTATAGAGAGCATCAAATTGATCAGAATCATAAGCACAGCGTATAGTGATAGGAGGTGTATCCAAACGGATCACTTCAGAGGAAAGCTCTGACTCCTCCAACCATTCGCTACTCATGACTGAGATAAGCTCTCTCAATTGATATTCACTTGGTAAACAAATGCTATAATGGCCGCTTTGGGGTTTGTCTATAGAATGGTAGTTTGAAATGTTTCCAAAATCGGCAAAAAGATCGGATTCTATATCCAGCATGAAATCAGGTGGTGGAATTTCTTCCTTTTGTGGCTCAAAACTTGGGATAGCTGAAGTAGGTGAAGAATTCGGCAGAGTGTCTACTTCGGCTTCGTAGGTTTCATCATGGAGGGTATTATCCATCTCAGCTTCTAGGATTCTATCTAGGATCGCTCTAGCTTCATCAGTAGGGATACGAAAGAAAGAACCTCTAGACATTGTATGTAGCATTTGTTTATGATCTTTCTGAAGACCTCGAAAGAAATGAAAAAGGAGAATAGGGTCTTCAATATTGAGTTTTGGACCAGATTCTAAAAGATTAGAAAAACGTTTCCAGGATTTTCCCAAAGTTTCATTTTCTTTTTGTTTAAAAGATAGAACTTCGAGTCTAAGGTCGGCGATACGATCGAGGGAATAAAAATCTAAACAGAAGTTGGCTCGTAAGACTCCCCATTCACCTCGTTGTTGACTTACCTTCTGACTATACCATCGTCTAGCTTCTCCTCTTAAGGAAAAAGGAAAAAGCTTCCAACGTAAAGTCTTATCAGAAATGCCTTCAATGCGAAGACAATCGCATGTTTGCTCAAAATCTCTAATATGAAGGTAAGGATTTTCGTCTTCCTTTCCCGAAAAGGATAGGTTCTCAATCGTGGCAATTAACCTTGAACTTAACCTATATTGGGATGTTTGGATAGGCTGTGATGACTCCCATGGTAAAAGGTCAGTTTCCGAAGGTGTTGCAAATTGATAGATTGATTTAGAATCTTGGTTCTCCATAAGGTAAGAATAAAGAAAAGATAAGGAATAAAAAGATAAAGAAAGATAAAAGTATAGGTACAAGCTAGTAGTAAGATTCAAGGTTATCTCAGCAAACCGTCTTTCTCCCCGGCAACGGCGCCAGAAATGCTTGTTGATATTTGGTAACGCAATTAGGAAATGATCCGCAAGCGCACGGATATCGGTGAGCACTTCACCCGGGATGTTATCCAGAGTATCGTATTTATTTTTTTACCACTAGGAGAAAGCGTGCATCTGACTAACCAAATCTATTACTACTAACCTTTAGGCTACAACCACTGTGATTTGATGTGAGCGATGTATAGAGAAGACTGCAACTGCACTCTCGTTCTAACCTTGGTAAGGATGATCTACTGCTCTATTGGGGAGGCTCACGGAATCTAGACACCTCAAAGGATGTTCGACCCGCACCTATAAACCCTATCGATCCTGCTAACGGGATATGGAATACAAAGGTAGCTACGGAAATGTCACGTTCCTCGCTACTACCACGGTCCGGCTAGACAGGGGATATCTATGAGTATCCTAGCCCAAACACCTCGTTTACGCTAGAGATGATTACTCTAAACTCTACGCGAAGAGATTAAAGTAAACTCATAAACCAAAGAACAATAAAACAAAGAACTTACTAGAATTTAGAAGTCGAAATACTGAAGAATCCTAGGAGCTGATGAGGACATCAACACCGATCATACATCCACGCCGTCCACACCGTCCACGCCGACACCTGCTGGTCCTATTACCCGTGCTCGTGCTCGAACACTTAATCATCAAGTGAGTTCCTTCTTGAGCTCTTGTCCATCCTGTTTAGATCTTGGAGACACGTGCACTCTTGTTTTGATTAGGAATCAAGGAGAAGACCGAAAGGGAAAAGGACTCGCGTAGGCTGGATTCGGACTGCAGCACACCTCCAAATTGTGACGGCCGCCACGGTTACATACGGAGTCGGATTGGGGTGATTCTGGACTTGTTGGAAAGCTAATAAAGTCTACTTTCATACGGATCTGACTTCATACTCATATCTGCTCAGAAACGGCGTCAACAGTCCAAAAATCACCGAGAGGTCTATTCTGTCCAGGGTGCTGCGCCACCTTAAGTTAGCCCAATGGGCTTGTATCTTTTAGAGTCCAGTAGGGACGCGTCCTAGGGTTGGAGCACGACCCAAACTCTCTTGTGGTCATCCTCCACACATTATATACCCCTTAGCCGCCACCAGGAACACTTGGGTTTTGTTTAGATCAAGTTTAGCCTTTGCTACTTGCTTGTAGGCGCGTGTGCTGATCCAGCCACCCGTCTCCTTGTCTTCAGAACTCCACTCATAATAAGATTCAGTTTGAGGTTTTCAATTTCATCTTGCAAATTCAGTGCTTGTTTCCTTGTTCTTGCTAGTTCTTCGATTGCTTACAGGACGGGAGCCCTAGTGGCTGGTTGTCGCGCTCCACAAGATCGTGACAGCCTTTGGAGGTGGTGTATCGGTTGCTAAGGCGCGGTCTTGGAAGGCTGTAGTCGGGCCGTGAACGTCATCTCCATCCACCAAATCGAGCGATCTCACGCCTCTCATCGAAAGATCGTCCATAAACCCTAGCGGGTTCATATCAGTTGGTAATCAGAGCAAGGTTGATCGGTGAGAGACTTCCAATCCTTCACTGTTTTTAATTTCCTATAGTCCAGAAAAGCCAAAAAAAACAATTAGTAGATTAGTTTCCTACAATCCTATAGACTTTTGGGCCGTGGCTAGTGCTACCTAGTTAGGGCTTGTTGAGTCGTCGGTTGCATCGGTTGTGTCAAGTTGCTGGTCTTAGTTTTAGTCCTTTAGAGTTTCGAGTTCTTGTCACGTTCTATCACAACACGCGCTATCATATAGTCTCTCTGTTGGTCGAATCCAAGTAGGGTTTGAAGTTTGAATCGGACAAGGAATCGGCTGTTCCTCTCTGTTGGCCGAATCCAAGTAGGTTTTCAAGTTTGAGTCGGATCGAGGAATCAGTTCACCCTGTGCTACAAATATCAAACGAACCACGCAGCAAGTATTCATATCTAAACGAGTGGTTTACTCTAGAGAGAGAGAGAGAGAGAGAGTATCTTTTTTTTTACCGGAATACCCCTGCCCTTTTGGAAAAAGTGTGTGTGCTAAGTTGCTCTTTGGGAGTGTTCTTGTTCATATAATCAGTTTTGAGTGCCCTTAAAAAAAATATTCAAAAAAAAAAGAAAAAAAAAAGAAAAAAAAGAAAAAAAAAAGAAAAAGAAAGAAGCAAAAGAAAAGAAGAGAAAGGGGCTGATCTTAGAGATTCTTCGTTCACTTTGGGTGGTGTGTTGTGCTCTCCTTTGTGTCCAGGCTCGCGTCTCTAGCACGGTCTAGACTAGGACCAGCACAGTACCGCCGGTTGAACGATTATTCAGCTTGCTTTTTGTAACTAACGTGGTGCTAGTTCGTTCCTTGTTTCAGCCCACCTATAGCTCCACATATTCTACAGCTTGACAGGTCTCGTGCTGCGGCACCGATACACTTCATCCATTGCTGCAGACTTGTTGGTAGATGACCCCTCCTGTCGAGCAAGGTAAGAACTGGTAAGAACTTGTGTAATAGGTGGAGAGTGAGCGACTTGCTGTAGCTACATCCTAGTAGTTGTAGGGCTTTTATTTCTTCATTTGTCTTCTTGTTGTCTTTGTCTTTGAACCATGTCAGGGACCGACGAAGATAACCAAATTCCACATTCGCCTCGCACAAAGGGCATCATACAACATTTTGAAAGGAAAGTGAAGTTGCACACGGAGGGACTTGATAATGACTTGCAGGTGACAAATGACAAACTTGGGCAGTTGGAGGCTACTCAGATTGCCGCAAACAACAAGCTTACAGGTTTGGAGCAGTCCATTGCTAGTGTGGACAAAAGCCTTGCTGCTCTGCTGAGGCGTTTTGATGACCTCCACAACAATGATAAAGACCAGCATAAAAAAGAAAAGGAGGAAGATCGAGAGGATGGTAGTTATGATGAAGAATACACAGGTGATACTGAACATGATGATCGAGACACTCGTGATCGACGTCGCCTACGTCACAACCGTAGAGGTATGGGTGGCCGCCGCCGACGCGAGGTACACAATAATGATGATGCTTTTAGTAAGATTAAATTTAAAATACCTCCTTTTGATGGTAAATATGACCCTGATGCATACATTACTTGGGAGATTGCTGTTGATCAAAAGTTTGCATGCCATGAATTTCCTGAGAACACGCGTGTTAGGGCTGCTACTAGTGAGTTCACAGATTTTGCTTCTGTTTGGTGGATCGAATATGGCAAGAAAAATCCTAATAACATACCTAGAACTTGGAATGCACTGAAACGAGCCATGAGAGCTAGATTTGTTCCATCTTACTATGCCCGTGATATGATAAATAAGTTGCAGCAATTGAGACAAGGTTCTAAATGTGTAGAAGAATACTATCAGGAATTACAAACGGGTATGTTGCGTTGTAATTTAGAGGAGGATGAGGAACCTGCTATGGCTAGATTTTAAGGTGGATTAAATCGGGAAATTCAGGATATCCTCGCTTACAAAGAATACAATAACGTAACCAAACTGTTTCATCTTGCTTGTAAAGCTGAACGGGAAGTGCAGGGACGACGTGCTAGCGCAAGGACTAATGTTTCTGCAGGGAAAGCTAGTTCATGGCAGCCGCGCCCATCTACAACTCCGTCTACACGTACTCCTACGCCATCATCTAGTGACAAGACTCGAGCTGCCCCCACCAATTCAGTAGTGAAGACATCGCAAAAGCCAGCTGCGAGTACTTCATCCGTGGCATCGACAGGTAGAACAAGCAACATACAATGTCATCGGTGCAAGGGATATGGCCATATGATGCGTGACTGCCCAAACAAGCGTGTTATGATTGTCAAGGATGATGGTGAGTGTTCATCTGCTAGTGATTTTGATGAAGATACACTTGCATTGCTTGCGGCTGACTATGCAGGTAGTGAGGAACACATAGAAGAACACATCAATGCAGGTGACGCGGAGCACTATGAGAGCTTGATTGTACAGCGAGTGCTTAGTGCACAAATGGAGAAGGCTGAGCAAAATCAGCGACACACTTTATTCCAAACAAAGTGTGTCATCAAGGAGCGTTCGTGTCGCATGATCATTGATGGAGGTAGCTGCAACAACTTGGCAAGTAGCGACATGGTACAGAAGCTCGCCCTCACCACCAAACCACATCCCCATCCCTACTACATCCAATGGCTGAACAACAGTGGTAAGGCAAAGGTAACGAGACTGGTGCGAATCAATTTTGCCATCGGATCATACAAAGATATTGTTGAATGTGATGTTGTGCCTATGCAAGCTTGCAATATTCTGCTAGGTAGACCATGGCAATTTGATAGAGATTCGATGCATCATGGTAGATCAAATCAATATTCGTTTCTATACCATGATCGAAAAATTGTGTTGCATCCTATGTCTCCTGAAGATATTATGCAATCTGATGTTACTAAGGCTGCAAAAGCAAAGAGCGAGAGTGACAAATCTGTTGTTGATGACAAAGATGAGATAACATTGAAAGGACGTTGTATGCTTGCTACAAAATCTGATATTAATGAGTTCAATGCATCCACCTCTGTTGCTTATGCTTTGGTATGCAAGGATGCTTTGATTTCATTTGAGGATATGCAACGTTCTTTGCCCCCTGCTGTTGCTAACATTTTGCAGGAGTATTCTGATGTGTTCCCCATTGAGATACCAGCGGGGCTGCCACCAATACGAGGGATTGAGCACCAAATTGATCTTATTCCTGGAGCATCTTTGCCAAACCGTGCGCCATACAGGACCAATCCGGAGGAAACGAAGGAAATTCAGCGACAAGTGCAAGAACTACTAGACAAAGGTTATGTGCGTGAGTCTCTTAGTCCTTGTGCTGTTCCAGTGATTTTAGTGCCTAAGAAAGATGGAACATGGCGCATGTGTGTTGATTGTAGGGCTATTAATAATATCACCATTCGATATCGACACCCTATTCCACGATTAGATGATATGCTTGATGAATTGAGTGGTGCTGTTGTGTTTTCAAAGGTTGATTTGCGTAGTGGGTACCACCAGATTCGTATGAAATTGGGAGATGAATGGAAAACTGCTTTCAAAACCAAGTTCGGTCTATATGAGTGGTTAGTCATGCCTTTTGGGTTAACTAATGCACCTAGTACTTTCATGAGATTAATGAACGAGGTTTTGCGTGCTTTCATTGGGAAATTTGTTGTCGTCTACTTTGATGATATACTGATTTATAGCAAATCCATTGATGAACACCTTGATCACTTACGTGCTGTTTTCAATGCTCTACGTGATGCACGTTTGTTTGGTAACCTTGAGAAGTGCACTTTCTGCACCGATCGAGTATCGTTTCTTGGCTATGTTGTCACTCCACAGGGAATTGAGGTTGATAAAGCCAAGGTGGAAGCTATACAAGGATGGCCTGTACCCACGACGGTCACACAAGTGCGGAGTTTCCTAGGACTTGCTGGTTTCTATCGCCGTTTTGTGAAGGACTTCAGCACCATTGCTGCACCATTGAATGAGCTTACAAAGAAGGGAGTGCCCTTTTCTTGGGGCAAAGCACAAGAGCACGCCTTCCATGTGCTGAAAGATAAGTTAACACATGCACCTCTACTCCAACTCCCTGATTTTAATAAGACTTTCGAGCTTGAATGTGATGCGAGTGGAATTGGATTGGGTGGTGTTTTGTTACAAGAAGGAAAACCTGTTGCATACTTTAGTGAGAAATTGAGCGGGCCTATTCTTAATTATTCTACATATGATAAGGAATTATATGCTCTAGTGCGGACATTAGAAACATGGCAGCATTATTTGTGGCCCAAAGAATTTGTTATACATTCTGATCATGAATCTTTGAAGCATATTCGTAGTCAAGGAAAACTGAATCGTAGACATGCAAAATGGGTTGAATTTATTGAATCTTTTCCTTATGTTATCAAACACAAGAAAGGGAAGGATAATATCATTGCAGATGCATTGTCTAGGAGATATACTTTGCTGAATCAACTTGATTACAAGATCTTTGGGTTAGAAACAATTAAAGAACGATATGCTCATGATGCTGATTTTAAAGAAGTGCTGTTGCATTGTAAAGATGGGAAAACATGGAACAAATTCATCCTCAATGATGGGTTTGTGTTTAGAGCTAACAAGCTATGCATTCCAGCTAGCTCCGTTCGCTTGTTGTTGCTGCAGGAAGCGCATGGAGGTGGCTTGATGGGGCATTTTGGAGCGAAGAAGACGGAGGACATTCTTGCTGGTCATTTCTTTTGGCCCAAGATGCGACGAGACGTGGAGAGATTTGTTGCTCGCTGCACAACATGTCAAAAGGCTAAGTCCCGGTTGAATCCACACGGTTTGTATATGCCTCTTCCTGTTCCTAGTGCTCCTTGGGAGGATATTTCTATGGATTTTGTGTTGGGATTGCCACGGACTAGGAAAGGGCGAGATAGTGTTTTTGTGGTTGTGGATCGATTCTCTAAAATGGCACATTTCATACCATGTCATAAAACTGATGATGCTACAAATATTGCTGATTTGTTCTTTCGAGAAGTTGTTCGCTTGCATGGTGTGCCAAATACAATTGTTTCTGATCGTGATGCTAAATTTCTTAGCCATTTTTGGAGAACTTTATGGGCCAAATTGGGGACTAAGCTTTTATTTTCCACCACTTGTCACCCCCAAACTGATGGTCAAACTGAAGTTGTGAATAGAACTTTGTCTACTATGTTAAGGACTATTTTAAAGAAGAATATTAAGATGTGGGAAGATTGTTTGCCTCATATTGAGTTTGCTTATAATCGTTCGCTGCATTCTACTACGAAGATGTGTCCCTTTGAGATTGTTTATGGCTTGTTACCACGTGCTCCTATTGATTTAATGCCATTGCCAAGTTCTGAAAAGTTGAATTTTGATGCTAAGCAACGTGCTGAATTGATGCTAAAACTACATGAAACCACTAAAGAAAACATAGAGCGCATGAATGCTAAGTACAAATTTGCTGTAGATAAAGGTAGAAGAGAATTGATTCTTGAACCTGGAGATTGGGTTTGGTTGCATTTGCGAAAGGATAGGTTTCCTGAATTAAGAAAATCTAAATTGATGCCTAGAGCGGATGGTCCTTTTAAAGTGATGCAACGAATAAATGAGAATGCATATAAGCTTGATCTTCCTGCAGATTTTGGGGTTAGTCCCACATTTAACATTGCAGATTTGAAGCCTTATTTGGGTGAGGAAGATGAGCTTGAGTCGAGGACGACTCAAATTCAAGAAAGGGAGGATGATGAGGACATCAACACCGATCATACATCCACGCCGTCCACGCCGTCCACGCCGACACCTGCTGGTCCTATTACCCGTGCTCGTGCTCGAACACTTAATCATCAAGTGAGTTCCTTCTTGAGCTCTTGTCCATCCTGTTTAGATCTTGGAGACACGTGCACTCTTGTTTTGATTAGGAATCAAGGAGAAGACCGAAAGGGAAAAGGACTCGCGTAGGCTGGATTCGGACTGCAGCACACCTCCAAATTGTGACGGCCGCCACGGTTACATACGGAGTCGGATTGGGGTGATTCTGGACTTGTTGGAAAGCTAATAAAGTCTACTTTCATACGGATCTGACTTCATACTCATATCTGCTCAGAAACGGCATCAACAGTCCAAAAATCACCGAGAGGTCTATTCTGTCCAGGGTGCTGCGCCACCTTAAGTTAGCCCAATGGGCTTGTATCTTTTAGAGTCCAGTAGGGACGCGTCCTAGGGTTGGAGCACGACCCAAACTCTCTTGTGGTCATCCTCCACACATTATATACCCCTTAGCCGCCACCAGGAACACTTGGGTTTTGTTTAGATCAAGTTTAGCCTTTGCTACTTGCTTGTAGGCGCGTGTGCTGATCCAGCCACCCGTCTCCTTGTCTTCAGAACTCCACTCATAATAAGATTCAGTTTGAGGTTTTCAATTTCATCTTGCAAATTCAGTGCTTGTTTCCTTGTTCTTGCTAGTTCTTCGATTGCTTGCAGGACGGGAGCCCTAGTGGCTGGTTGTCGCGCTCCACAAGATCGTGACAGCCTTTGGAGGTGGTGTATCGGTTGCTAAGGCGCGGTCTTGGAAGGCTGTAGTCGGGCCGTGAACGTCATCTCCATCCACCAAATCGAGCGATCTCACGCCTCTCATCGAAAGATCGTCCATAAACCCTAGCGGGTTCATATCAGGAGCAAGCCTCAGGTTAGGAGAACTTGATCCTGCAGGCACAACCTCGAAGTAGTCACCGACAGGCCAGGCTTCCTTCGATCTATACCTCCACTCTATCTCTCTCAATCTAGAAGAACTAAGTCTAATCTCACATTGGATGCTAAGCCCTAATGAGGTGGGAACCCTAAGGGAACCTCTCTCTCTGAATCCTCTCTGGAAAATATGAAAATAATGGACTTGGATTCTCCTCTCCAGGGGCCAGGGGTCCTGCTTATATAGTCCCTTCAAGTGAACCTGGGCCGTCAGATCAAACCGACATTAATCGCACGGTTTTCCTTGATCCTTTAGGTCGGTGGGGCATAATCCGCGAGACTCATCCTGATTGGTTGCAGACCTAGGGCGGGCGCCCTGGTCCCGGGCCCGTTCGGCCTCCCGTTCGATCCCGTGGCTTCTGGAGTCTTCTAGATGATAGAAAATCGGTGAACACGTTAATATCTCTATGTAATTCTGACGTGTGGGCCTTTCCTTTGTATTTCCTGATAACCCCCTGCAGAAACAGATAAACAACAAAACTCGTGGAATTCTGTCAGATCAAACCCTAATTCTAGGTGTTGCTTGCATATAGGTCCTTTTCCTTATTTATTGGATAATTAAAATTGATACTTAAGAACCGTCAACACTAAGTATGTTTCATGTCCTTGGTGATGAAGTTAGTACACCAGAGACTTTGTAAATCTTGTGTCATGTTTGGTATTGCTTCCCTTGCTATCTTAGCATGATAGGTGGTGTGATGTTTAATTAAGCAATGTGAAGTGCTTATGTGTATTTAGCGTAACCTGTACTTGCCTTGATTAGTGTGTAATGCATCATCTATTGCATTCCCATGTATTCATATGTTTGCATCTTGCATCTCATCTAGGTACGCTAGATGCACCACATGAAGGACGTGATGTGGAGCTAACCTGAAGATGGTGATGGTGGATCCATCCCGAAGATGGAAGGATTGGATAAGTGCTAGAATGGGGGATGCTCGCCAAGCGAGTTTCATCTGATAAACACTGACTTGAGTTGGATCCCAGGCAAGCCCCGGAGCATTCTAAGCCTCCTAATTTCTAAAAATGCAATTGAGTATATATGTTATATGTATTGTTGCATTAAGTGACAGGTGTTCGATGAAAACACTTGTTGCATATATACCCTATCCTTGTCCAGAAAGTATGCCTTGAATCCTATCTAGGTTCAGGTTCGAGTAATTACTTAGCCCTGCTTTAACTAGCAGAAGTCAGGTGATCCCCTATCACCTACGAGCTTTAGGGATATATATGGCACAGCTGGCTATATTTGCTATCGTGGAAAAGAACCATGTGCTAATAATATGAAATGAGACCGGGCAGGATGACGATAGTGAAGCAACATGGCATGGAGGTTTTGGGTGTGGATCTATCCCAGTCTGAGTCGTTTAAGGACTGATTCGCTGTACGTCCTTGAGTCATGTTGAACGCAGTCTAACACTTAGCTGGCCGGATAAGCCATTCCGACCGTGAAGCTGAGTAATACAGTTCAGGCCGGGAATCGGGGGGGTCAAGTGTGCATTCTAGAGGAAGTAAGGATGTGCTTAGGGACATTGGCATAAGACCAAGGGGGGTTAAAGTCCCTATCACCTGGCAGAGTGTTGCCCTTAGGGATGCGGCATCAATCGAAACCGCGATTCCTGAACTGTACCAAAGGTGACTTGTGCAACCATGGTGCGGGGTCTGCGCGGTTTGTGTTAGAAATACCCCTCCAGCTGGATAGGAATTTGATTCGAATCGCCGTCACTCCCGGTTAGTGAGCACTTGACTCGAGCAGCGGCAACGTAGATTCAATTAATTGAACGGATGGTTAATTGGATGATGATTTAAATGTTGCCTCAACTTATACCTGCTATGGTTAATATTGTTTGCTCCTAATAAAGTGGTTGCTATATTATAGGTGCTAATCTAGATGATAGGTTCATGATGATTAACGTGATGCTTAAGCATTCAATGATTACTTATTTGTACTAAGCTTTTATGCAAAATGTGGTCAAGCTAGCCCCAATTTATATCAGCCTTTCATACTCCTTGGTGTCACTTTATTTCTAGTTTTTGACGGGTAAGTCTAGCTGAGTACATTCTTGTACTCAGGGTTTATTTCCCACTTGTTGTAGGTTGTGATGTATATGGCTACTGCAAGAATTGGTTGACTCCTGCCATAGTGGCGGAGGGTGATCATGGGCATGATCCTTCTGGGTTATCTTGTCTCTACTGCTTTTGTTGGAAGTTGATCTTGGTACTGGCATGTATTTGAAATAAGAACAATGTTAGATTCAAATTACTTTGCTACCGCTACTTTTCAACTTAAGTTGTAATAACTATGTTGAACTCCGATGTATATTGAACTACTTGTGAAATGATGTACATGTGGCTTGTTATGTTGAATCACTACGATCTTGGCTTGTATGTTAGATGGTTTGAAATCCCTCGTGATTTCAATGGACTACCTGAGTTATATGGGCTCAAGTGTGAGAATTTCATCACTTTGGTAATTGTTTTTATACTTGTGCTCTTATAATTTGGACGGTTCCGTGACACGTACCACAGGTTCAGAAATCATTTTGGACGCACTCGATGGAATTCCTAGGTGATATGGGCCATGTGGAATCTTGTTTCAGTCTGTTTGGAAACTATGTTAGTCTCGGTGCAAGAAAAGTGCACAGTTTGCGCCAAACGTACTATAGGCTTAGAAATGATTTTGGATGCACCCAATGGTACTCCTATGTGACGAGGCTCAAGTGGAATCTCGATTCAGTCCGTTTGATGATACTGCTAATCTTGACGCAAGACAGGTGCACAGTTTGGGTCGAATGTACCATAGGCTTAGAAATCGTTTTGGACGCACCGGATGGAATTACTAGTTGACATGGGTCATGTGGAATCTCGTTTCGGTCTGTTTGGAGATAGTGTTAGTTTCGATGCAAGATAGGTGCACGGTTGGCGCCAAATGTACCATAGGCTCATAAATCATTTTGGACGTGACCGATGGTTCTACGAGGTGAGGAGGCTCAAGTGCAAGCTCGATTCAGTCCATTTAGCGCTAATCTTTTACCCAAGATAGGTCCATGGTTTCCGCCGAACATACTACAGGCTCACAAATCATTTTTGACGCACCTGATGGTACTCCTATGTGACGTGGGTCATGTGGAACCTCATTTTGGTCCGTTTGGAGATAGTGTTAGTGTCGGTACAAGATAGGTGCATGGTTTGCGCCAAACGTACCATAGCCTCAGAAATTATTTTGGACGCACCCGATGGCACTCCTAGGTTACGAGGCTCAAGTGAAAGCTCATTTCAGTCCATTTTGAGATAGTGTTAATCTTGATGCAAGATAAGTGCACAGTTTGCGCTGAATGTACCATAGGCTCAAAAATCATTTTGAACGCACCGGATGAAACTCCTAGGTGACATGGGTCATGTGGAATCTCGTTTCGGTTCGTTTGGAGACAGTGTTAGGATCGGTACAAGATAGGTGCACAGTTTGCGCCAAACATACCATAGGCTCAAAAATGGTTTTGGACGCACCCAATGGCACTCCTAGATTGTGAGGCCAAGAGGAAGCTCATTTCAGTCCGTTTCAAGATAGTGCTGATCTTTACCCAAGATAGGTGCACGGTTTACACCGAACGTACCAAAGGCTCAGAAATCATTTGGAACACTCCGGGTGGAAGTCCTTGGTGACATGGGTCATGTGGAATTTTGTTTCGGTTCGTTTCGAGATAGTGTTAGTGTCGGTGCAAGACAGGTGCACAGTTTGCGGCAAACATACTATAGGCTCAGAAATTGTTTTGGACGCACCCGATGTTACTCCTAGGTGACAAGGGTCAACTGGTAGCTCGATTCAGTCCGTTTGGAGATAGTGCTAATCTTGAAGCAAGATAAGTGCACGGTTTGCGCCAAATGTACCATAGGCTCAGAAAATCATTCTGGATGCACCCGATGGAACTCCTGGGTGACGGGCGTCATGTGGAATCTCGTTCCGGTCCATTTGGAGACAGTGTTACTGTTAGTGGAAGATAGGTGCACGGTTTGCGCTAAATGTACCCTAGGCTCAAAAATTGTTTTGGAAACACCTGATGCTACTCCAAGGTGGGAGGCTCAAGTGGAAGCTCAATTTAGTCCGTTTGGAGATAGTGCTAATCTTGACGCAAGATAGGTGCACGGTTTGGGCTGAATCTACCATAGGCTCAAAAATCATTTTGGATGCACCGAATGGAACTCCTAGGTGATATGGGTCATCCGGAATCTCGTTTCGATCTATTTAGAGAGAGTATTCAGTCCATTTGGAGATAGTTCTAATCTTGACGCAAGATAGGTGCACGGTTTGGGCCGAACATACCAGATGATCGAAAATCATTTTGGACGCACCGGATGGAACTGCTAGGTGACGTGGGTCATATGAAATCTCATTTCTTTCCATTTGGAGACAGTGTTAGTGTTGGTGCAAGATAGGTGCACGGTTTGTGCCAAATGTACCATAGGCTCAGAAATCATTTTGGACGCACATGATGGAACTCCTAGGTGATGAGGCTCAAATGGAAGCTTGATTGAGTCTGTTTGGAGATAGCGCTAATCTTAATGCAAGATCCTGCACAGTTTGGGCCGAACATACTAGAGGCTTAGAAATCATTTTGGACACACCGAATGGAACTCCTAGGTGATGTGGGTCATGTGGAATCTCGTTTCGGTCCATTTGGAGACATTTGCAGTGTCAGTGCAAGATAGGTGCACGGTTTGCGCTGAACATACTATAGGCTTAGAAAATTGTTTTAGACGCACATGATGGAACTCCTAGGTGACGTGGGTCATGTGGAATCTTGTTTCGGTCCGTTTAGAGACAGTGTTATAATCGGTGCAAGATAGGTGCAGGGTTTGCGCCAAACATACCATAGGCTCAGAAATCGTTTTGGACGCACCCGATGGTACTCCTAGGTGATGAGGCTCAAGTGGAAGCTTGATTGAGTCTGTTTGGAGATAGTGCTAATCTTGACGTAAGATAGGAGCACGGTTTGGGCTGAACGTACCACAGGTTCAGAAATCATTTTGGATGCTCCGGATGGAACTCCTAGGTGATGTGGGTCATGTGGAATCTCATTTCGGTCCGTTTAGAGACATTTGCAGTGTCAGTGCAAGATAGGTGCATGGTTTGCGCCAAACGTACCATAGGCTCAGAAATCATTTTGAATGCACCCGATGGTACTCTTGGTGACGAGGCACAAGTGGAAGCTTGATTCAGTCCATTTGGAGATATTGCTAATCTTGACGCAAGATAGGTGCACGGTTTGCGGTGAACGTGCCACAGGCTCAGAAATTGTTTTAGACTTACCCAATGGAACTCCTACGTGACGTAGGTCATGTGGAATCTCGTCTCGGTCCATTTGGTATGTTAGTGTCAGTGAAAGATAGATGTAGGGTTTGAGCCAAACATACCACAGGCTTAGAAATTGTTTTGGATGCACCCGATGGAACTCCTAGGTGACGTAGGTCATGTGGAAACTCGTTTCGGTCCATTTGGAGACAGTGTTAGTGTCGGTGCAAGATAGATGTAGGGTTTGCGCCAAATGTACCACAGGCTGAGAAATCGTTTTGGACGCACCCGATGGTACTCCTAAGTGATGAGGCTCAAGTGGAAGCTTGATTCACTCTATTTGGAGATTGTGCTAATCTTGATGCAAGATAGGTGCACGGTTTGGGCTAAACCTACCAGAGGCTTAGAAATTATTTTGGATGCACCGGATGAAACTCCTAGGTGACGTGGGTCATGTGAAATCTCGTTTCGGTCTGTTTGGAGACTGTGTTAGTGTCAATGCAAGATAGGTGCACAGTTTGCCGCCAAACGTACTATAGGCTCAGAAATCATTTTAGACACACCCGATGGTACTCCTAGGTGACGAGGCTCAAGTGGAAGCTTGATTGAGTCTGTTTGGAGAAAGTGCTAATGTTGACGCAAGATAGGTGCACGGTTTGGACCGAATGTGCCAGAGGATCGAAAATCATTTTGGATGCACCGGATGAACTTCTAGGTGACGTGGGTCATGTGTCCTTTCGGTCCATTTGGAGACAGTGTCAGTGTCGGTGCAAGATAGGTGCACTGTTTGGGCCAAATGTACCACAGGCTTAGAAAATCATTTTGGACACACATGATGGAACTTCTAGGTGACATGGGTCATGTGGAATCTCATTTCAGTCCATTTGGAGACATTATTAGTGTCAATGCAAGATAGGTGCAGGGTTTGTGCCAAACGTACCATAGGCTTAGAAATCATTTTGGACGCACACTATGGTACTCCTAGGTGATGGGGCTCAAGTGGAAGCTTGATTCACTCCGTTTGGAGATAGTGCTAATCTTGATGCAAGATAGGTGCATAGTTTGGTCTGATTGTACCAAAGGCTCGGAAATCATTTGGACGCATCGGATGGAACTTCTAGGTGACGTGGGTCATGTGGAATCACCTTTCAGTCGATTTGGAGACAGTATCAGTGTCGGTGCAAGAGAGGTGCACGGTTTGGGCCGAACGTACCACAGGCTTAGAAAATCATTTTGGACGCACATGATTGAACTCCTAGGTGACGTGGGTCATGTCGATTCTTGTTTCGGTCCAATTAGAGATAGTGTTAGTGTTGGTGCAAGATTGGTGCACGGTTTACGCCAAACATACTATAGGCCCAAAAATCATTTTGGAGGCACCCGATGGAACTCCTAGGTGACGAGACTCATGTGCAAGCTCGATTCAGTCCATTTGAAGAAATTGCTAATCTTAATGCAGGATAGTTGCACGGTTTGGGCCGAACATACTAGAGGCTCGGAAATCATTTTGGACGCACCGGATGGAACTCTTAGGTGACATGGGTCACGTGGAATCTCATTTTAGTCCGTTTGTAGACAGTGTTAGTATCGGTGCAAGATAGGTGCACAGTTTGCGCCAAACGTACCATAGGCTCAGAAATCATTTTGGACGCACCCAATGGTACTCCTTGGGATCAGACTCAAGTGGAAGCTTGACTCAGCCATTTGGAGATAGTGCTAAGCTTGCACAAGATAGGAGCATGGTTTGGGCCAAACATACCAGAGGCTCGTAAATCATTTTGGACACACTGGATGGAACTCTTAGGTGACGTGGGTCATGTGGAATCTCGTTTTGGTCCGTTTGGAGACAACGTTAGTGTCGGTGCAAGATAGGTGCACGGCTTGCGCCAAACGTACCATAGGCTCAAAAACCATTTTAGAAGCACCCGATGGTACTCCTAGGGGACGAGGCTCAAGTGGAAGCTTGATTGAGACCGTTTAGAGATAGTGCTAATCTTGACGCATGATAGGTGTACGGTTTGGGCCGAACGTACCAGAGGCTCGACAATCACTTAGATGCACCAGATGGAACTTCTAGGTGACGTGGGTCTTATGGAATCTCCTTTCGGTCCATTTGAAGACAGTGTTAGTGTCGGTGCAAGATAGGAGCACTGTTTGGGCCGAACATACCACAGGCTAAGAAAATCATTTTGGACGCACATGATTGAACACCTAGGTGACGTGGGTCATGTGGAATCTCATTTCGGTCTATTTGGAGACAGTGTCAGTGCAAGATAGGTGCGAGGTTTGCGCCAAACGTTCCACAGGCTCAGAAATCATTTTGGACGCACCCAACTGTACTCCTGACTAATGGGGCTCATGTGGAAGCTTGATTCACTCTGTTTAGAGATAGTGCTAATCTTGATGCAAGATAGGTGCATAGTTTGGGCCGAATGTACCAGAGGCCCGGTAATCATTTTGGATGCACTGGATGGAACTTCTAGGTTACGTGGGTCATGTGAAATCTCCTTCCAGTCCATTTGGAGACAGTGTTAGTGTCGGTGCAAGATAGATGCAAGGTTTGGGCTGAACATAACACAGGCTTAGAAAATCATTTTACACGCACATGATGGAACTCCTAGGTGATGTGGGTCATGTGGAACCTTCTTTCGGTCTGTTTGGAGACAGTGATAGTGTCGGTGCAAGATAGGTGCAGGGTTTGCGCCAAACGTACCATAGGCTCAGAAATCATTTTGGATGCACCTGATGGTGCTCCTAGGGGATGAGGCTCAAGTGGAAGCTTGATTCAGTCCATTTGGAGATATTGCTAATCATGACACAGGATAGTTGCATGGTTTGGGCCGAACATACCAGAGGCTAAGAAATCATTTTGGATGCACCAGATGGAACTCCTAGGTGACATGGGTCATGTGGAATCTCGTTTCGGTCCATTTGGAGACAGTGTTAGTGTTGGTGCAATATATTAGCACGGTTTGCGCCAAACGTACCATAGGCTCAGAAGTCATTTTGGATGCATCCGACGGTACTCCAAGGTGACGTGGCTCAAGTGGAAGCTTGATTTACTCCATTCGGAGATTGTGCTAATCTTGACGCAAGATAGGTGCATAGTTTGGGCCAAATGTACAAGAGGGTCGGAAATCATTTTGGATGCACCGGATGGAACTCCTAGGTGACGTGGGTCATGTGGAATCTCCTTTCGGTTCATTTGGTGATAGTTTGTGTCGGTGCAAGATAAAAGCACGGTTTGGGCTAAACATACCATAGGCTTAGAAAATCATTTTGGACACACATGATGGAACTCCAAGGTGACGTGTGTCAGGTGAAATCTTATTTTGGTCCGTTTGGAGACAGTGTTAGTGTCGGTGCGAGATAGGTGCAAGGTTAGGGCTGAACATACAACAGGCTTAGAAAATCGTTTTGCACGCACATGATGGAACTCCTATGGGACATGGGTCATGTGGAATCTTGTTTCGATCCATTTGGAGACAGTGTTAGTGTGGGTGCAAGATAGGTGGTTTGCGCCAAACATACCACAGGCTTAGAAATTGTTTTGGACGCACCCGATGGTACTCCAACGTGACGAGGCTCAAGTGGAAGCTTGATTCAGTCCGTTTGGAGATATTGCTAATCTTGATAATGGATAGTTGCACGGATTGAGCCGAACACACCAAAGGCTCGAAAATTATTTTGAATGCACCGGATGGAACTCCTAGGTGACATGGGTCATGTGGAATCTCGTTTTAGTCCGTTTGGAGACAGTGTTAGTGTCGGTGCAAGATATAGCATGCTTTGCACCAAACTTACCATAGGCTCAAAAATCATTTTGGGCGCACCCGATGGTACTCCTAGGTGACGTGGCTCAAGTGGAAGCTTGATTTAGTCCGTTTGGAGATAGTGCTAATCTTGACGCAAGATAGGTGCACAGTTTGGGCCAAACGTACCAGTGGCTCGGAAATCATTTTGGACGTACCGGATGGAACTCCTTGGTGACATGGATCATGTGGAATCTCCTTTTTGCTTCGTTTGGAGACAGTTTTAGTGTCAGTGCATGATAGGCGCGCAGTTTGCACCAAACGTACCATAGGCTCAGAAATCATTTTGGATGCACCTGATGGTACTCCTAGGTGACGAGACTCAAGTGGAAGCTTGACTCAGGCCATTTGGAGATAGTACTAATCTTGACGTAGGATAGGTGCACGGTTTAGGCTGAATGTACCAGTGGCTCGGAAATCATTTTGGACGAACCGGATGGAACTCCTAGGTGACGTGGGTCATGTGGAATCTCCTTTTAGTGCGTTTGGAGACAGTGTTAGTGTCTATGATAGTTGCACGGTTTGGGCCGAACATACCAGAGGCTTAGAAATCATTTTGGATGCACCGGATGGAAGTCCTAGGTGACGTGGGTCATGTGGAATCTTGTTTCGGTCCGTTTGGAGATAGTGTTAGTGTCGGTGCAAGATATTGGCATGGTTTGCGCCAAACGTACCAGAGGCTCAGAAATCATTTTGGACGCACCCGATGATACTCCAAGGTGACGTGGCTCAAGTGGAAGCTTGATTTAGTCCGTTCAAAGATAGTGCTAATCTTGACGCAAGATAGGTGCATAGTTTGGGCCGAACGTACCAGAGGCTCAAAAATCATTTTGGAGGCATCGGATGGAACACCTGGGTGACGTGGGTCATGTGGAATCTCCTTTCGGTTCATTTAGAGATAGTGTTAGTGTCGGTGAAAGATAGGTGCATGGTTTCGGCTAAACATACCACAGGCTTAGAAAATCGTTTTGGACACACATGATGGAACTCCTAGGTGATGTGTGTCAGGTGGAATCTGGTTTTGGTCCGTTTGGAGATAGTGTTAGTGTTGGTGCAAGATAGGTGCAGGGTTTGCACCAAACATACCATAGGCTCAAAAATCATTTTGGACGCACCCGACATTACTGCTAAGTGATGAGGCTCAAGCGGAAGCTTGATTCACTCCATTTGGACATAGTGCTATACAAGATAGGTGCACGGTTTGGGCCAAACATTCTAGAGGCTCAGAAATCATTTTGGACACACCGGATGGAACTCCTAGGTGACATGAGTCGTGTGGAATCTCGTTTCGGTCCGTTTGGAGATAGTGTTAGTGTCAGCGCAAGATAGGTGCACGGTTTGCGCCAAACGTACCATAGGCTCAAAAATCATTTTGGACACACCCGATGGTACTCCTAGGTGACGCGCACAAGTGGAAGCTTGATTCAGTCCATTTGGAGATAGCGCTGATGTTGACACAAGATAGGTGCACGGTTTGCGCCAAACGTACCATAGGCTCAGAAATTGTTTTGGATGCACCCGATGGAACTCCTAGGAGACGTGGGTCATGTGGAATCTCGTTTTGGTCCATTTGGAGACAGTGTTAGTGTCAATGCATGATAGATGTAGGGATTGCGCCAAACATACCATAGGCTCAGAAATTGTTTTGGACGCACCCGATGGAACGCATAGGTGACGTGGGTCATATGGAATCTAGTTTCGATCCGTTTGGAGACATTGTTAGTCTCAGTGCAAGATAGATGTAGGGTTTGCGCCAAACATACCACATGCTTAGAAATTGTTTTGGACGCACCCGATGGTACTCCTAAGTGACGAGGGTCAAGTGGAAGCTTGATTCCATTTGGAGATAGTGCTAATCTTGACGCAAGATAGGTGCACGGTTTGGGTTGAACGCACCAGAGGCTCAAAAATCATTTTGGACGCACTGGATGGAACTCCTAGGTGACATCGGTCATGTGGAATCTTGTTTCGGTCTGTTTGGAGACAGTGTTAGTGTTGGTGCAAGATAGGTGCATGGTTTGGTCTGAACATACGCCAGGCTTAGAAAGTCATTTTGGACGCACATGATGGAGTGCCTAGGTGACATGGGTCATGTGGAATCTTGTTTCGGTCCATTTAGAGATGGTGTTAGTGTCGGTGCAAGATAGGTGCACGGTTTGCGCCAAACATACTATAGGCTCAGAAATCGGTTAGGTGGCACCCGATGGAACTCCTAGGTGACAAGACTCTAGTGTAAGCTCGATTCAATCGGTTTGGAGATATTGCTAATCTTAACGCTGGATAGTTGCATGGTTTAGGCCGATCATACCAGAGGCTCATAAATCATGTTGGACGCACTGGATGGAACTTCTAGTTGACATGAGTCATGTGGAATCTCGTTTTGGTCCGTTTGGAGACAATGTTAGTGTCGGTGCAAGATAAATGCATGGTTTGCGCCAATTGTACCATAGGCTTAGAAATTATTTTGGACGCACCTGATGGTACACCTAGGTGATGAGGCTCAAGTGGAAGCTTGATTCAGTCCGTTTGTAGATAGTGCTAACCTTGACGCAAGATAGGTGCGCGGTTTGTGTTGAACGTACCAGAAGCTCAAAAATTGTTTTGGACGCACCCAATGGAACTTCTAGGTGACATGGGTCATGTGGACTCTCGTTTCGGTCTGTTTGGAGACAGTGTTAGTGTCGGGGCAAGACAAATGTTGGGTTTGCGCCAAACGTACCACATGCTTAGAAATCGTTTTAGACGCAGCAGATGGAACTCCTAGGTTATGTGGGTCATGTGGAAGCTTTGATTGAGTCTATTTGTAGATAGTGCTAATCTTGACACAAGATAGGTGCATGGTTTGGTCTGAACATACTAGAGGCTCGGAAATCATTTTGGATGCACCGGATGGAACTTCTAGGTGACGTGGGTCATGTGGAATCTCCTTTCGGTCCATTTGGAGACAGTGTCAGTGTCAGTGCAAGATAGGTGCACTGTTTGGGCCAAACGTACCGTAGGCATAAAATTGTTTTTTACGCACATGATGGAACTCCTAGGTGATGGGGCTCTAGGGGAAGCTTGATTCACTCCGTTTGGAGATAGTTCTAATCTTGATGCAAGATAGGTGCATAGTTTGGGCCGAATTACCAGAGGCTCGAAAATCATTTTGGACGCATCAGATGGAACTTCTGGGTGACGTGGGTCATGTGGAATCTCTTTTTGGTCCATTTTGGACGCAGATAATGGAACTCCTAGGTGACGTGGGTCATGTGCAATCTCGTTTTGGCTCATTTAGAGATAGTGTTATTGTCGGTGCAAAATAGGCGCACAGTTTGCGCCAAACATACTATAGGCTCAGAAATCATTTCGAAGGCACACGATTGAACTCCTAGGTGACTAGACTCAAGTGCAAGGTCAATTCAGTCTGTTTGGAAATATTGCTAATCTTGACGCAGGATAGTTGCATAGTTTGGGCCGAACAAACCAGAGGCTCGAAAATCATTTTGGGTGCACCGGAGGGAACTCCTAGGTGACATTGGTCATGTGGAATCTTGTTTCGGTCTGTTTGGAGATAGTGTTAGTCTCGGTGTAAGATAAGTGCACGGTTTGGGCCAAATGTAGCATAGGCTCATAAATCATTTTGGACGCACCCGATGGTACTCCTAGGTGATGAGGTTCAAGTGGAAGCTTGATTCAGTCAGTTTGGAGATAGTGCTAACCTTGACGCAAGATATGTGCACGGTTTGGGCGTAACGTACCAGATGCTCGGAAATCATTTTGGACGCACCGGATGGAAATCTAAGGTGACGTGGGTCATGTGGAATCGCCTTTTGGTTCGTTTGGAGACAGTGTTAGTGTCGGTGCGAGATAGGTGCACGGTTTGGGCCGAACATGCCACAGGCTTAGAAAATCATTTTGGACGCACATAATGGAACTCCAAGGTCATGTGGGTCATGTGGAACCTCGTTTCAGTCCGTTTGGAGACAGTGTTAGGGTCGGTGCAAGATAGGTGCACGGTTTGCGCCAAACGTACCATAGGCTCAGAAATCATTTTAGACGCACCCGATGGTACTCCTATGTGATGAGGCTCAAGTGTAAGCTTGATTGAGTCCGTTTGGAGATAGAGCTAATCTTGACGCAAGATAGGTGCACGATTTGGGCTGAAAGTACCAAAGGCTCAGAAATCATTTTGGATGCACCGAATGGAACTTCTAGGTGATGTGGGTCATGTGGAATCTCCTTTGGGTCCATTTGGATACAGTGTCAGTGTCGGTGCAATATAGGTGCACTATTTGGGTCGAGCGTACTAGAGGCTTGAAAAATCATTTTGGATGCACATGATGGAACTCCTAGGTGATGTGGGTCATGTGGAATCTTGTTTCGGTCCATTCGGAGACAATGTTAGTTTCTGTGCAAGATAGGTGCATGGTTTGTGCCAAACATATTATAGGCTCAGAAATCATTTTTGAGGCACCCGATGGAACTCCTAGGTGACGAGACTCAAGTGCAAGCTCGATTCAGTCCGTTTGGACATATTGCTAATCTTGACGTAGGATAATTGCACGGTTTGGGCCAAACAAACTAGAGGCTCAGAAATCATATTGGATGCACCGGATGGAACTCCTAGGTGACATGGGTCATGTGGAATCTCGTTTCAGTCCATTTGGAGAAAGTGTTAGTGTCGGTGCAAGATAGGTGCATAGTTTGCGCCAAACATAGCATAGGCTGAGAAATCGTTTTGGACGCACATGTGGTACTCCTAGGTGACGTGGCTCTAGTGGAAGCTCGATTCAGTTCGTTCTGAGACAGTGCTAATGTTGACGCAAGATAGGTGCACGGTTTGCACCGAACGTACTAGAGGCTCGGAAATCATTTTGGATGCACCGGATCAAACTACTAGGTGACGTGGGTGATGTGGAATCTCGTTTCGGTCCGTTTGCAGATAGTGTGTGTCGGTGCAAGATAGGTGCACGGTTTGCGCCAAACATACCATAGGCTCAAAAATCATTTTAGACGCACAAAGTGGTACCCCTAGGTGATGAGGCTCAAGTGGAAGTTCGATTTAGTTCATTCGGAGATAGTGCTAATCTTGACGGAAGAAAGGTGCACGGTTTGCGCCAATCGTACCACAGGCTCAGAAATCGTTTTGGATGTACACAATGGAACTCCTAGGTGACGTGGGTCATGTGGAATCTTGTTTTGATCTGTTTGGAGACAATGTTGGTGTCGGTGCAAGATGGGAACACGATTTGTGCCAAAGGTACCATAGGCTCGGAGATCATTTTGGACGCACTCGTTGATACTCCTAGCTGACGAGGCTCAAGTGGATACTTGATTCAGTTCGTTTGGAGATAGTGCTAATCTTGATGCATGATAGGTGCATGGTTTGCGCCAATCGTACGATAGGCTCAGAAATCATTTTGGACAAACCCAATGAAACTCCAATGTAATGAGGCTCAACTGGAAGCTCGATTCAGTCCATTTGGAGATAGAGCTAATCTTGACGCAAGATAGGTGCACGGTTTGCACTGAACATACCATAGGCTCAATTCATTTTGGACACACCCGATGGAACTCCTAGGTGGCGTCAGTCATGTGGAATCTCGCTTTGGTCCGTTTAGAGACAGTGTTAGTGTTGGTGCAAGATTGGTGCAGGGTTTGCGCCAAACATACCATAGGCTCAGAAATCATTTTGTATGCAGCCGATGGTACTCTTAAGTGATGAGGCTCTAGTGGAAGCATGATTTAGTCCACTTGAACATAGTGCTAATCCTGACGCAAGATAGGTGCCCGGTTTGCGCCAAATGTACCACAGGCTCAAAAATCATTTTGGACACAACTGATGAAACTCCTAGATGACGTGGATCATGTGGAATCTTGTTTTGGTCCGTTTGGAGATAGTGCTAGTGTCGGTGCAAGATGGTGCACGATTTGCACCAAATGTATCATAGGCTTAAAAATTGTTTCGGAGACACTCGATGGTACTCCTAGGTGATGAGGCTTAAGTGGAAGCTCGTCTGTTTGTAGATAGTGCTAATCTAGACGCAAGATAGGTACACAGTTTGGGCCGAACATACTAGAGGCTCGAAAATTGTTTTGTATGCACCGGATGGAACTGCTAGGTGACATGGGTTATGTAGAATCTCATTTAGAACCGTTCAGAGACAGTGATAGTGTCAGTACAATGTAGGAGCAAGACTTGCGCCAAACGTACCAAAGGCTCTAAAATCATTTTGGACGCAGCCGATGGTACTTCAAGGTATGGAGGCTCGAGTGGAAGTTCGATTTAGTCTGTTTGGAGGCAGTGCTAATCTTGACGTAGGATTGGTGCACGGTTTGCACTTAACCTACCACATGCTCAGAAATCGTTTTGGACGCACCCGATGGAACTCCTAGGTGACGTGGGTCTTGTGGAATCTCATTTTGATCTGTTTGGAGATAGTGTTAGTGTTAGTGTTAGTGCAAGATAGGTACATAGTTTGCGCCAAACATACCATAGCCTTAGAAGTAATTTTGGACGAACTCGGTGGTACTCCTAGGTGACGAGGCTCAAGTGGAAGCTCGACTCAGTCTGTTTGGAGATAGTGCTAATCTTGACACAAGATAAGTGCACGGTTTAGGCTAAACGTACTAGAGGCTCGGAAATCATTTTGTATGCACAGGATGGAACTCCAAGGTGACGTGGGTCTTGTGGAATGTCGTTTCGGTCCATTTGGAGACAGTGTAAGTGTCAGTGCAAGATAGATGCACAGTTTGCGCCAAAAATACCATTGGCTCAGAAGTCATTTTGGACGAACCCGGCGGTACTCCTAAGTGACGAGGCTCAAGTGGAAGCTTGATTCAGTTTGTTTGGAGATAGTGCTAATCTTGTAGCAAGATAGGTGCATGTTTTCACCGAACGTACCATAGTCTCAGAAATCATTTTGGACGCACCCGATGTAACTCTTAGGTGACGTGGGTCTAGTGAAATCTCATTATGGTTCATTTGGAGACAGTGTTAGTGTCGGAGCAAGATAGGTGCAGGGTTTGCGCCAAACATACGACAGGTTTAGAAATCAATTTGGACGTAATCGATGGTACTGCTATGTGATGAGGCTCAAGTGGAAGCTTGATTTAGTCCGTTTGGAGATAGTGCTAATCCTAAAGGTGCCCGGTTTACGCCAAATGTTCCACAGGCTCAGAAATCATTTTGGACGCACCTGATGGAACTCCTAGGTGATGTGGGTCTTATGGAATCTCATTTTGGTCTGTTTGGAGACAGTGTTAATGTCAGTGCATGATAGGTGTACGGTTTGCGCCAAACGTACCATAGGCTCAGAAATCATTTTGGAGACACACAATGGTACTCCTAGGCCATGAGGCTCAAGTGGAAGGTCGATTCAGGCCGTTTGGAGATAGTGCTAATCTAGACGCAATATAGTTGCATAGTTTGCACCGAACGTACCACAGGCTCAGAAATTGTGTTGGACTCCACCTGATGGAACTCCTAGGTGATGTGGGTCTTGTGGAATCTTGTTTTGGTCTGTTCAGAGACGATGTTAGTGTCAGTGCAAGATACGTGCAAGGTTTGTGCCAAACATACCATAAGCTCTGAAATTATTTTGGACGCACCCGATGGAAGCTTGATGTAGTCCGTTTGGAGAGAGCTAATCCTTATAACTTGCAAACTAGACCTAACCGACCCTAACTCATATTGACATATTTGTAGTGCTCACATAGCTCTATGATTTTGTCAATAGCACCATCACCTAGTTCTCAATGGTTAATGAGGTATACGGTGTCAAAAATCGGGTTTCAGTCGGGGTTAACTGAAACTCCGTTTTAGTTTCCATGTGACCCACTTTGGAGAGCTTTAACTTCCTAACTAAGCCGAATCAGTCCAAGCTCCAATTGACAATATTGTAGTACGACTGTAGCTCTACAAGTTTGCTAATATCACCTACTGCTAACTCGAGCTAGATTAGGAGTAATGGGGCTTCAAAATGGCGCTGATAATTGGCCATGGGATGCCGATTCAGTTGAGTCAGAAATCTTCAGTATCTCGACGTGGCCGACCAATTCAGAAACTGCCCACCATGTGGCGTGCATGCCATGCCAGCCTCTCCACATCACGTGCGTGTGCTCACTGATGAAAGCCAGGCTGACACCTCGCTTACTCTCTCTCTCTCTTGCCATTCCCTTCCTCTGTCTTTCTCCTCCACGCGAGAGCGGTGACTGGAGAAGGCAGCGGCCACCACCAAGCCACTCACCCAAGCCAGAGCGCCATTTTTTGATTTAGCTGAGCCACAGCACCACCTCGAGCCCCTCCACTCCTCGACCTCACCGAGCATCCGTTTTCGCCCCAGGTAGAGCTCACCGTGAAGGCGGCTCCACCGGGTCACCATTTTCGCCGCCGAACGAGCTCGCATGTGGCCGTGCCACTCGGGTCCTCTACCGTCTCCTCTCTCCCTTGTACCTTGTTCGCTTAGCGATATTGATGCTCACGGGGTAGGCAACTAGGGCCGAGCCACCGTCGACTCGCCGGAGCCGGCAAGCCCATGGCCGTGTGCCGCCATTGCCAACGCCACCCTCCCTAGCCACTGCCCTAGCTCTAATTGGCCGTACCCCTACGTGCGCACAGCTGTGGTCGACCCGCCGGTACCCGTGGCCTCGCCGGAGTCAACACCAGCGGCGAGCTACCGCCGTCGCCTTTCTCCCCTCTCCTTTCCTCTCTCTGGCCCATGGGGTCGCGCCGTCAGCGGCCGCGCGTGGGCGGGGGAGCCAAGCGGGCCGCGCCGTTCGACTGGGCCACGCGGGCGTGTCACGTGCATTACCAGGCCGAGGAGATTTCCCGGGCCGGCCCAATGCCGAGTTGGGTTAGGGTTCCGGTTTTGTTTTTCTTTTATTCTTTTTCACAGATTTGTGTATAGATTCAAAAATGCATATCTCTTAATGCCGAGTTGGGTTAGGGTTCCGGTTTTGTTTTTCTTTTATTCTTTTTCACAGATTTGTGTATAGATTCAAAAATGCATATCTCTTGATTGGTAGATCCAAATGATGTGGTTCCAATTTTGTTGAGTTCCTGGTAATGTGTAGTTTATATTAAAAATATAATATGTGCCTTGTTCTGTGATGAAAAATAGGGTTACTAATTATCTCTTTTAATCATGTGGGAAATAGGGGTAATTATATCTTTTTCTAGGTACCTCCAAATGGCATGCAATTTTTATGGTGTACTGTTCATATCATGAATAGATTGTAGTTAAATTTTCATACAATTTGGACACTGTATGTAGGAGTTATGTATTTCTCTTGTTTGCTTGGATGGATCTTGGGTGAATTTTCATAATTTTTCTATAGATCCAGTAAAGGTAAAATTTGGTGAGAGTTGTTCTAATGCTAGAAGGATACTAGCAAAAATATGAAATCTATTGTTTGATACTTTTCAATAGGGTTTCCTATTTATGCTCGAAATAGACATGCCATATGTTATTTTTGATACAGCAAGTTCTGCTTGTCCAATTGCTTTGAAATTTTTATGGTGGTCTATGTGAAGCATGAGGTAGCTACTGTAATTTTTGTAGATTTATCTGTACAGTTTTACTATATGTTGCTTTAATCACCTAATTAACTAAATAATTTAGAAAAGGATAGTAAATAATTTATTTAGAAGTTGGCACTATACTTCCTGATGTTCCTTTGATATGCACAACAAGTTGGTAAACTTGGTTTGGTCCAATTATGCTTTTGCATCATCACTAAATATTTAATTTAGTGAATCTGCCATTTTTGGACAGATTCTAAGAGAATGTTAATTACCCTATGAAAATGATGAATTCATGTCTTGGGGTTTATAACAAAGTTTTTTTTAATTTCATGATCTAGCTGCTGTTAAATTTTGGTAGCATTTGGCCATGTAGTTTAGAAACTACAGCTGTTCTAAGTTGGGTTCAGAGTTGAATTGCTCTGTCTACACAGGACAGATTCTGTGTTTACTTGAATTCGACTCGGTTAACGTAAGAATCATGCTTTGATGTTTATAAATTATTTGTAGATAATTTCATAAGATTTCCAGAATGTCCTCTTTCAAGTCATTTCAATTTGTAGAACTCCTGCTATGAGTGATTTCGTGAACTACTCTATGCATGTCAAACTTGCGACTTTCTGTGATGAATGTCTTTACTATTATAAGCATGTTGTGATGCAAATAAACACTTCAGTTGAGTAAGATAAGTTTAGGTGCAGGTGTTAGTGAAGTTGAACATCTTTATCTTAGGTTATGCAAGTTAGGTAAGTTAATCTTGTGCTTCCAAGTTAAGATAGGTACATGCTTAAAGTGATTTGAATAGAGCTATTAGTACTCAGTAAACGAGTGTCCAGTAATCTTTGGTTAAATACTTACTTATTGTTATCCATTCATCATGAGCATCATGTCATTCCTTATGCATCCATGATATTTATCTTGTGCATATGCATGCAATAGGTGTACCGGAAGGAGTAACACTGCTGGAATTCGAGGAGCCGAGCGAGGAGCAGCAGCAGCCAACGCCGGAGATTCAGGAGGTGCAGCCTTCAGGAGAAGTACCATACGAGGTCGTGGTTGAGTGCCCGGACCATCGTCCATGCAACTTTGTGAAAGGCAAGCCCCGGAGCCTTATAAGCCTCCTAATTTCTGAAATGCAATTAAAGTATTATTGTTATATATTGTTGCATTAAGTTTAGGTGTTGGATGAAAACACTTGCTGCATTGGTTATCCAATCCTTGTCCAGATATTGATACCCTGAATCCTAAGTAGCTCAGGCTCGTGTAGTTGCTTAGCCCTGCTTTAATGCGGTAGAAGTCAGGTGATTTCCTGTCACCTGCGAGTTATAGGATTATACATGTGGCACGGTTGGCTATATTTGCTATCGTGGAAAAGAACCTGTCTTAATTTGAATTAAAGACCAGGCGGAGGCTTGCCGGTTTGTAGTGACTCCGTCTGTGTCGATTAAGGACCAATTCTTGGAGCCTTTCTTTGTCATGTTGAACGCATGCCTCTCTCTTAGCTGAGCGGACCCGAGTGCTTGACCGCGAATCCGAGTAGCTCAACTCAGGGCGGGAGTTGGCAAGTATAAAGTGCGCCTCGGAAGGGAGCCGTAGGCGTGACTCCAAGGGTAGGTGATTTAAAAGTCCTGATTGTCCTGGTAGAACGGTAATCCCTAAGAGTGCTGGCGCTGACCGAACCTACGAAGTTGGTTCCTGAGTTGTCCAAAGGTGACCCACGGCTACCCTTGCAAAGTATGCCAGGGTGAGAGTTAGGAATACCCCCTCAGCTGAGTTGTAATTCAATTCGGGTCGCTGTCTCTCACCGGTTAGTGAGAACTTGACGGGCTTATCTCCAAAGTAGATACATTAAACAACACGATGGTTCAGGAATGATGATATGATATGAGTACCATCGGGAGCATCCAAAATGATTTCAGAGCCTATGGTTCATTTGGCGCAAACCGTGCACCTATCTTGCACTGACACTAGCACTGTCTCCAATCGACCAAAATGAGACTCCACATGACCCACGTCACCTAGGAGTTCCATCGGGTGCGTCCAAAACAATTTCTGAGCCTACGGTATGTTTGGCGCAAACCCTGCACCTATCTTGCACCGACACTAACACTGCCTCCAAAAGGACCAAAACAACGTTCCACATAACCCACGTCACCTAGTAGTTTCATCGGGTGCGTCCTAACCGATTTTTGAGCATGTGGAACATTCGGCATAAACTAGGCACCTATCTTGCGTTAGGATTAGCACTATCTCTAAACGGACTAAATCAAGCTTCCACTTGAGCCTCATCACATAGGAGTACCATCGGGTGTGTCCAAAACAATTTCTGAACCTGTCATATGTTTGGCGCAAACCCTGCACCTATCTTGCACTGACACTAACACTGTCTCCAAACGGACTAAAACAAGATTCCACAAGACCCACGTCACTTAATAGTTCCATCAGGTGCGTCAAAATAATTTCTGAGCCTGTGATACGTTTCGCGCGAACCATGCACCTATCTTGCGTCAAGATTAGCACTTCCTCTAAACGGACTGAATTGAGCTTCCACTTGAGCCTTATTACCTTAGAGTACCATCGGGAGCATCCAAAATGATTTCAGAGCCTACGGTACGTTTGGCGCAAACCGTGCACCTATCTTGCACTGACACTAGGACTGTCTCCAAATCGACCAAAACGAGATTCCACATGACCCACGTCACCTAGGAGTTCCATTGGGTGCATCCAAAATGATTTTTGAGCCTGTGGTATGTTTGGCGCAAACCGGACACCTATCTTGTGTCAGGATTAGCACTATCTCCAAATGGACAAAATCAAGCTTCCACTCAAGCCTCATCACATAGGAGTACCATCAGGTGTGTCCAAAATGATTTATGAACATGTCGTATGTTTGGCACAAACTCTGCACCTATCTTGCGCTGACACATACAGTGTCTCCAAACGAACCAAAATGAGATTCCATAAGACCCACGTCCCCAAGGAGTTCCATCGGGTGCGTCCACAATGAGTTTTGAGCCTATGGTATGTTCGGTGCAAACTGTGCACCTATCTTGCGTTAAGATTAGCACTATCTCGAAATCAACTGAATCGAGCTTCCACTTGAGCCTCTTTACCATGGAGTAACATCGTTGCATCCAAAATGATTTCTGAGCCTATGGTACATTTGGCACAAATCATGCACCTATCTTGCATCGACACTAACACTGTCTCCAAACGAACTGAAACAAGATTCCACATGACCACGTCACCTAGGAGTTTCATCGGGTGTGTCCAAATGCTTTCTAAGCCTGTGGTATGTTCGGTTCAAACCGTGCACCTATCTTGCGTTAAGATTCGCACTATCTCCAAATGGACTGAATCGAGCTTCCACTTGAACCTCATTACCTTGGAGTAACATCGTTGCGTCCGAAACGATTTCTGAGCCTATGGTACGTTTGGCACAGATCATGCACCTATCTTGCACCGACACTAACACTGTCTCCAAATGGACCGAAACAAGATTCCACATGACCCATGCCATCAAGGAGTTCCATCGGGTGTGTCCAAAATGATTTCTAAGCCTACGGTAGTTTGGAGCAAACTGTGCATCGATCTTGCATTGACACTAACACTATCTCCAAACGGACCAAAACACAATTGCACAAGACCCACGCCACCTAGGACTTCCATCGGGTGTGTGCAAAATGATTTCTTTGCCTATGGTAGGTTCGGCGCAAACCGTGCACCTATCTTGCGTCAAGATTAGCACTACCTCCAAACAGACTGAATTGAGCTTCCACTTGAGCCTCATTACCTTAGAGTACCATCGGCTGCGTCCACAACGATTTCTGAGCCTATAGTACATTTGGCGCAAATCATGCTCCTATCATGCACTGAAACTAACACTGTCTCCGAACGGGTCGTAGCGAGATTCCACAAGACCCACGTCACCTAGGAGCTCCATCCTGATATGAACCCGCTAGGGTGAATCCTGATCTTTCGATGAGAGAAGGTGGATAACCCGATTTGGGGATGGAGATGACGTTCACGGCCCGACTACAACCATCCAAGGATGCTGCGCCTTAGCAACTGATACACCACCTCCAACAGCCGTCGCGATCTTGTGGAACACGATCAACCAAACCACTAGGGTAATTCCTGCAAGCAATCGAGGAACAAGCAAGAACAAGTAGAACAAGCAACTCAATTGCAAATATGGAGATGAAAACCAATCTGAAATCACAAAGTTGGGGTTCTGAATCGAGTAGAACGGATGGTCTAGTCGACACACGCGTCTACAAGGAAGTAGCAATGGCTAAACTTTCAACAAAACAAAACCCCCCTGTTTGTGGCGGCTCTAATCCTTATTAATACCTAGGAGAACGACCAGAGGGTGTTGGGGTCGTTCTCCAACCCTAAGAAACGTCCCTAATGAACCCAACTTGATACATGGGCCATCAGCCCAAAATAGGGTGACACAGCACCAAAGGCAGAAAAGGCCCCGGCGTTGAAACGACGATTGCGGAAGCATCGGATAAGATATAGCCATGAGTCCAGATCCGTTGGAAAATAGACTCGATAAGCTTTCCAAAAAGTGCTAGAACGTCCCAATCCGAGTCCCTATGCGACCGTGGTGAACATCACAAGTTGGAGCTGTCCTGGAGTCCGAATCCAGCCCCAAAACGTGTTGGATTTGATCTCTTTCTTTCCTTGGACCAAAAGTGACGTGGTGTCCAGGTGGAGGACGTTGGGAATACTTGGATTTGGTCCCCAATCAACTTCATTAACCTTCCATGCTTTCCATATGCAATCAAACCTTTCCTTGATCCATGTAAGTAATTCTGAAAATGAAAATATACACATTTTATGGTGGAGCACCAATTCATCAAATGCATCAATGATAAGTCTCATATAGAATGGTTGCACCTTTGGTATAGAAGTGGTTGACATGGTCATATTTGAGCCAATGATGTCCTCATCATTCTCCCCTTCTTGACAGCAAACCGTCCTCGGTTTGACCTTTGTTGGAGGATGTGTTGTAGGTAAAAGTGAACCGTGCTCCCCTTCCTGATATTTATCCTGTTGCATTTGGGAAAAACTAGAAAAACTTTGCAAGACATCATTTGTGTTAGTGCAGCCCTCAATTTGATCACGGTATTGTGGCCCAAAAGGATATTTCAGATTAGAGCAAATATAAACTTTATGCACCAAATATTCTCCTTTGTTGTCATATTTGCCAATTGCATGAAGCGAACAATGATTAAAACTTGGCAAAATAGAATCAAATTTAAGTTTCTCTTTTAGACAATTTAGATTACACATAATATCAAATTCAATATAACCCAAAGTATTTAAAGAGGACAACAAATTCAGTTCATCTTGTGCACATGTAATAGGATGAAAAAGCTTATCTTCAGCACATTTGTATGGTTCCAAACCAAAAGTATCACACTTATTTGCTACTTGTGGCATAGGAGTAAAAGAATCATCAACACACAACTCCTCTTTATCACAAGGAACCGCGAGTAATTCATTTTGTGACAAAGGAAAATCAGTAGTGGGTTCCACTATTTGTTGCTCTTCATTAGCATGCAGAGTGGATAAATTTTGGACATTATGGGTCACATCATTCTGGCAAGTATTCACAGATAATAGAATCTCTTTTTCAGCATTGAGAGCCAGACAAAACAATTGACCAATATGGTAATATGATTTGCTAATTAATAAGGTTCGAATTTCAGAATTGAGCCCTCTCATGAATCTACTCATAACATCTTCCATGCATTCATCCAATCCACCAAACATGATACAAATCTTAAAATTATGGTAGTATTGTTTCACAGTCTTGCTACCCTGCTTCAAGTTGTCTAATTTTGCAAGCAAATAATCAACATAATATGCAGGAACGAATGCATCTCTAAAAAGAAATTTGAAGTCTTTCCAAGATTCTGGAACTTTGATGTGCCTACAAATGTGTTTCCATTCGAGCAAAGCATATTCAATCAAAATATTAGATGCAATACAAATCTTTTGTTTCTCGGATAGGTCATGCTCATCAAATTCATTGTCTACTTTTAACTCCCAATCAATGTAAGCTTGAGGATCAAACTTACCATCATATAATGGCAAGTGTTGAATGACATCCTGAATATGAGGGTCTAGTTTCAACAGCTCAAAAATCTCCATATCACCTGCCATGATTAGTAGAAAACAAGAAACACAAAAATAATATGTATCCTCCTATCAACTACTAGGATGTGTCAGATGTAATTCTCTCAAACTCAACTTGTTAAAACAAGCCCTTACAAGTTCTTACCAAGCCAAACAGGAGGTGACGGCAACCAACAAGTCTACAACCGTGGAGTGAAGTGTATCGGTGCCGCAACAACAACACCTGTCAAGCTGTAGTCAAAATATGTGGAGCTATAGGTGGGCTAAAGCAAGGAAGTACTAGAACCACGTTAGTTGCAAGCAAATTGAACAAACGCTCAACGACGTTATTATGCTGGTCCTAGGCTAGTACATGCTAGAGACGCGAGCCTGGACACAAACGAAGTCACTGAGCAGCAGCAAAGAAGGATCACAAGGACAGGAATAACAACAAAAGAAAAACTCTTCTCTTCTTCTTTCTCTTTCTTTTCTTTCTTTCTTTCTGTCTTTCTTTTCTTTCTTTCTTTTCTTTCTTTCTGTCTTTTTTTTTCTTCTGTTTTTTTTTCTTTCAACTAGCACAAAACTAAAATTTTGCAACAAGAAATAACAAGCTACTTACAGCAATTAAATGTTTCCTTGGGAAGGGTGATTCAGTAGCAAAGTGAAACAAGTGGTTGTTTTGCAAAACCAGCAGACGCGCAAATCTCCAGGGCAATTGCGAAGCGCTCAGAATGAATTTGGGACCAAGCTCTGATCCGTTGGAAAGAGGACAAGTTAAGGTTTCCAGATTGTATTTAAACTCCCTATTCATACTCCTAACAAAGGAAATATGGTGCTTTTGTTTTCAAGATAAAACAGGACTCCGAATCGAATTCTATCTTGATCTTGTTGGATTTCCTTTTTGTAGATGGAAATATGGACGTGGATGAAACCTCCAAGGATGTGACTAGGATAATGGTGGTAAACAAAACAAAGGAATTTGAAAATCCACTCGGATTCCTAGAGAGAAACAAATAAACTCAAATCTGCAATGGTGACAGAAACGTGACTAGAACTCGAAACTCTAAACGACTAGACGCTAAGACCAGCAACTTGCACGACGATGCAACCGTTAATTCAATAAGCCCTAACTAAGCAGTAATAGTATTAAGCTCAAAGGGGTTTTGGGATTATGAAGAACTAATCTACTAATTTTGTTTTGGCTTTTTCTGGACCATAGGAGATTAAAAACAACAAAGAACAAGAAGTCTCTCACCGATCAACCTTACTCTGATTACCAACTGATATGAACCCGCTAGGGTGAATCCTGATCTTTCGATGAGAGAAGGTGGATAACCCGATTTGGGGATGGAGATGACGTTCACGGCCCGACTACAACCATCCAAGGATGCTGCGCCTTAGCAACCGATACACCACCTCCAACAGCCGTCGCGATCTTGTGGAACACGATCAACCAAACCACTAGGGTAATTCCTGCAAGCAATCGAGGAACAAGCAAGAACAAGTAGAACAAGCAACTCAATTGCAAATATGGAGATGAAAACCAATCTGAAATCACAAAGTTGGGGTTCTGAATCGAGTAGAACGGATGGTCTAGTCGACACACGCGTCTACAAGGAAGTAGCAATGGCTAAACTTTCAACAAAACAAAACCCCCCTGTTTGTGGCGGCTCTAATCCTTATTAATACCTAGGAGAACGACCAGAGGGTGTTGGGGTCGTTCTCCAACCCTAAGAAACGTCCCTAATGAACCCAACTTGATACATGGGCCATCAGCCCAAAATAGGGTGACACAGCACCAAAGGCAGAAAAGGCCCCGGCGTTGAAACGACGATTGCGGAAGCATCGGATAAGATATAGCCATGAGTCCAGATCCGTTGGAAAATAGACTCGATAAGCTTTCCAAAAAGTGCTAGAACGTCCCAATCCGAGTCCCTATGCGACCGTGGTGAACATCACAAGTTGGAGCTGTCCTGGAGTCCGAATTCAGCCCCAAAACGTGTTGGATTTGATCTCTTTCTTTCCTTGGACCAAAAGTGACGTGGTGTCCAGGTGGAGGACGTTGGGAATACTTGGATTTGGTCCCCAATCAACTTCATTAACCTTCCATGCTTTCCATATGCAATCAAACCTTTCCTTGATCCATGTAAGTAATTCTGAAAATGAAAATATACACATTTTATGGTGGAGCACCAATTCATCAAATGCATCAATGATAAGTCTCATATAGAATGGTTGCACCTTTGGTATAGAAGTGGTTGACATGGTCATATTTGAGCCAATGATGTCCTCATCACATCCGGTGCGTAGAAAACGATTTCGTAGCCTCCAGTATGTTCAGCCCAAACTGTGCACCTATCATGCGTCTAGATTACCACCATCTCCAAACAGACTGAATCGACCTTCCACTTGAGCCTTGTCAGCTAGGAGTACCATTGCGTGTCTCCAAAACGATTTATGAGACTATGGTATGTTTGGCGCAAACCGTGCACCTATATTTCACCGACATTAACACTATCTCCAAATGGACCGAAACGAGATTACACAAGACCCACGTCACCTAGTGGTTCCATTGGGTGTGTCCAAAACGATTTCTGAGCCTACGGTAAGTTTGGCGCAAACCCTGCACCTATCTTGCACTGACACTAACACTGTTTGCAAATGGACCAAAACGAGATTCCAAATGACCAATGTAACCTAGGAGTTTCATTGGGTGCATCCAAATCAATTTCTAAGCCTGTGGAACATTTGGCGTAAACCGGACACCTATCTTGCGTCAGGATTAACACTCTCTCCAAACAGACTAAATCAAGCTTCCACTTGAGGCTCATCACATAGGAGTACCATCGGGAGCGTCCAAAATAATTTCAGAGCTTATGGTATGTTTGGCGCAAACACTGCACGTTTCTTGCACTAACACTAACATCGTCCCCGAACAGACCAAAACGAGATTCCACAAGACCCACGTCACCTAGGAGTTCCATCCTGTGCATCGGGTGGAGTCCAACACAATTTCTGAGCCTGTGGTACGTTCGGTGCAAACTATGCAACTATCTTACGTCTAGATTAGCACTATCTCCAAACGGACTGAATCGACCTTCCACTTGAGCCTCGTGGCCTAGGAGTACCATTGCGTGTCTCCAAAACGATTTCTGAGCCTATGCTACATTTGGCGCAAACCGTGCACCTATCCTGCACCGACATTAACACTGTCTCTAAACGGACCAAAACGAGATTCCATAAGACCCACATCACCTAGGAGTTCCATCAGGTGCGTCCAAAATGATTTCTGAGCCTGTGGAACATTTGGCGTAAACCGAGCACGTTTAGGATTAGCACTATCTCTAAACGGACTAAATCAAGCTTCCACTTGAGCCTCATCACATAGCAGTATCATTGATTATGTCCAAAATGATTTCTAAACCCGTCGTATGTTTGGCATAAACCCTGCACCTATCTTGCTCCGACACTAACACTGTCTCCAAACAAACTGAAATGAGATTTCACTAGACCCACGTCACCTAAGAGTTACATCGGGTGTGTCCAAAACGATTTCTGAGCCTATGCTACGTTCGGTGAAAACCATGCACCTATCTTGCTACAAGATTAGCACTATCTCCAAATAAACTAAATCAAGCTTCCACTTGAGCCTCGTCACTTAGGGTACCACCGGGTTCATCCAAACTGACTTCTGAGCCAATGGTATGATTGGCGCAAACTATGCATCTATCTTGCACTGACACTTACACTGTCTCCAAACGAACCGAAATGACATTCCACAAGACCCACGTCACCTAGGAGTTCCATCCTGTGCATACAAAATGATTTTTGAGCCTCTAGTACGTTTAGCCCAAACCGTGCACTTATCTTGCATCAAGATTAGCACTATCTCCAAACGAACTGAATCAAGCTTCCACTTGAGCCTCGTCACTTAGAAGTACCGCTAGGTTCGTCCAAATTGACTTCTGAGCCAATGGTATGCTTGGCACAAATAGTGCATCTATCTTGCACTAACACTTACACTGTCTCGAAATGGACCGAAACCACATTCCACAAGACCCACGTCACCTAGGAGTTCCATCCTGTGCATACAAAACGATTTCCAAGCCTCTAGTACGTTTAGCCCAAACTGTGCACTTATCTTGCGTCAAGATTAGCACTATCTCCAAACGGACTGAATCGAGCTTCCACTTGAGCCTCGTCACCTAGGAGTACCACCGAGTTCATCCAAAATTACTTCTAAGCCTATGGTATGTTTGGTGCAAACTGTGTACCTATCTTGCACAAACACTAACACTATCTCTAAACAGATCAAAACGAGATTCCACAAGACCCACGTCACCTAGGAGTTCCATCGGGTGCGTCCAAAATGATTTCTGAGCGTGTGGTAGGTTCAGTGCAAACCGTGCACCAATCTTGCGTCAAGATTAGCACTACCTCCAAACGGACTGAATCGAGCTTCCACTCGAGCCTCCTTACCTTGAAGTACCATCGGCTATGTCCAAAATGATTTCAGAGCCTATGTTACGTTTGGCGCAAGTCTTGCCCCTACATTGTACTGATACTATCACTGTCTCTGAACGGTTCTAAATGAGATTCCACATAACCCATGTCACCTAGCAGTTCCATCCGGTGCATACAAAACGATTTTCGAGCCTCTAGTACGTTCGGCCCAAACTGTGTACCTATCTTGCGTCTAGATTAGCACTATCTACAAACAGACTAAATCGAGCTTCCACTTAAGCCTCGTCACCTAGGAGTACCATCGAGTGTCTCCGAAACAATTTTTAAGCCTATGATACATTTGGTGCAAACTGTGCACCATCTTGCACCAACACTAGCACTATCTCCAAACAGACCAAAACAAGATTCCACATGATCCACGTCATCTAGGAGTTCCATCGGTTGTGTCCAAAATGATTTTTGAGCCTGTGGTACATTCGGCGCAAACCGGGCACCTATCTTGCGTCAGGATTAGCACTATGTTCAAGTGGACTAAATCATGCTTCCACAAGAGACTCATCATTTAAGAGTACCATCGACTGCGTACAAAATGATTTCTGAGCCTATGGTATGTTTGGCGCAAACCCTGCACCGATCTTGCACCAACACTAACATTGTCTCCAAACGGACCAAAGCAAGATTCCACATGACCGACGCCACCTAGGAGTTCCACGGGTGTGTCCAAAACGAGTTGAGCCTATGGTATGTTCAGTGCAAACCGTGCACCTATCTTGCGTCAAGATTAGCACTATCTCCAAACGGACTGAATCAAGCTTCCAGTTGAGCCTCATTACATTGGAGTTTCATTGGGTCCGTCCAAAATTATTTCTGAGCCTATCGTACGATCGGCGCAAACCATGCACCTATCGTGTATCAAGATTAGCACTATCTCCAAACGAACTGAATTAAGTATCCACTTGAGCCGCTCAGCTAGGAGTATCACCGAGTGCGTCCAAAACGATCTCCGAGCCTATGGTACCTTTGGCACAAATCATGTTCCTATCTTGCACCGACACCAACATTGTCTCCAAACGGATCGAAATGAGATTCCACATGACCCACGTCACCTAGGAGTTCCATCGGGTGCGTCCAAATAATTTCTGAGCCTATGATACGTTTCACGGAAACCATGCACCTATCTTGCGTCAAGATTAGCACTATCTCCAAATGATTTCTGAGTCTATGGTACGATCGGCGCAAACCTTGCGCCTTTCTTGCGTCAACATTATCACTATCTCCAAACGAACTGAATCCAGCTTCCACTTGAGCCTCATCACCTAGGAGTAGCACCGAGTGCGTCCAAAATGATTTTTGAGCCTATGGTATGTTTGATGCAAACCGTGCACCTATCTTGCACGAACACTAACACTGTCTCCAAACAGACCGAAACAAGATTCCACATGACCCACATCACCTAGGAGTTCCATTGTGTACATCCAAAATGATTTCTAAGCCTGTGGTACGATTGGCGCAAACCGTGCACCTTTCTTCTGTCAAGATCAGCACTATCTCCGAATGAACTAAATCAAGCTTCCACTTGAGCCTCGTCACCTTGGGGTACCACTTTGTGCATCTAAAATGATTTTTGAGCCTATGGTATGTTTGGCGCAAACCATGCACCTATCTTTCATGGACACACACTATCTGTAAATGGACCGAAACGAGATCCCACATCACCCACGTCACCTAGTAGTTCGATCTGGTGCATCGAAAATGATTTCCAAGCCTCTAATACTTTCGGTGCAAACTGTGCACCTATCTTCCGTCAACATTAGCACTATCTCGGAACGAACTGAATCGAGCTTCCACTAGAGCCACGTCACCTAGGAGTACCACATGTGCGTCCAAAACGATTTCTGAGCCTATGCTATGTTTGGCGCAAACTATGCACCTATCTTGCACCGACACTAACACTTTCTCTAAACGGACCAAAACGAGATTCCACATGACCCATGTTACCTAGGAGTTCCATCCGGTGCGTCCAATATGATTTCTGAGCCTACGGTACATTCGGGTGCAACTATCCTACGTCAAGATTAGCAATATGTCCAAACAGACTGAATTGAGCTTGCACTTGAGTCTCATCACCTAGGAGTTCCTTCGGGTGCCTCCAAAATGATTTCTGAGCCTATAATATGTTTGGCGCAAACCGTGCACCTATCTTGCACAAAAACCAACACTGTCTCCGAATGGACCGAAACAAGATTCCTCATGACCCACATCACCTAGGAGTTCCATCATATGCATCCAAAATGATTTTTCAAGCCTCTAGTACCGTCGGTCTAAATAGTGCACCTATCTTGCACCGACATTGACACTGTCTCCAAATGGACCGAAAGGAGATTTCACATGACCCACATCACCTAGAAGTTCTATTCGATGCATCCAAAATGATTTCTGAGCCTTTGGTACTTTCGGTCCAAATCGTGCACCTATCTTGCGTCAAGATTAGCTCTATCTCCAACATACTCAATCAAGCTTACACTTGAGCCTTATCACCTAGGAGTACCATCTAGTGCGTCTAAAACGATTTCTGAGCCTATGGTACGTTTGGCGCAAACGGTGCACCTATCTTGCACCGACCCTAACACTATCTCCAAACAGAATGAAACGAGGTTCCACATGACCTTGGAGTTCATTCATGTGCGTCCAAAATGATTTTCTAAGCCTGTGGCATGTTTGGCCCAAACCGTGCACCTATATCGCACCGACACTAACACTGTCTCTAAACGGACCAAAAGGCGATTCCACATGACCCACGTCACCTTGGAGTTCCATCCGGTGTGTCCAAAATGATTTCCGAGCCTCTGGTATGATACGCCCAAACCGTGCACATATCTTGCGTCAAGGTTAGCACTATCTCCAAACTGACTCAATCAAGCTTCCACTTGAACCTCGTCATCTAGGAGTACCATCGGGTTCGTCCAAAATGATTTATGAGCCTATGTTACATTTGGCCCAAACCGTGCACCTATCTTGCACCGACACTAACACTGTCTCCAAACGGACCAAAATAAGATTCCACATGACCCATGTCACCTAAGACTTCCCTCTGGTGCGTCCAAAATGATTTCCAAGCCTCTAGTTTGTTCGGCCCAAACAGTGCAACTATCCTGCGACAGGATTAGCAATATTTCCAAATTGACTGAATTGAGCTTGCACTTGAGTCTAGTCACCTAGGAGTTCAATCGTGTGCCTCCAAAATGATTTCTGAGCCTATAGTATGTTTGGCGCAAACCGTGCGCCTATATTGCACCGACAATAACTCTATCTCTAAATGAACCGAAACGAGATTGCACATGACCTAGGAGTTCCATTATCTGCGTCCAAAATGATTTTCTAAGCCTCTATGGTACATTCGGTGAAACTGTGCACCTATCTTGCACCGACATTGACACTGTCTCCAAATGGACCAAAAAGAGATTCCACATGACCCACGTCACCTAGAAGTTCCATCTGATGCGTCCAAAATGATTTCCAAGCCTCTGGTAATTCAGCCCAAACTGTGCACCTATCTTGCATCAAGATTAGAACTATCTCCAAACGGAGTGAATCAAGCTTCCCCTAGAGCCCCATCACCTAGGAGTTCCATCATGTGCGTAAAAAACAATTTTATGCCTACGGTACGTTTAGCCCAAACAGTGCACCTATCTTGCACCGACACTGACACTGTCTCCAAATGGACCGAAAGGAGATTCCACATGACCCACGTCACCTAGAAGTTCCATCCGGTGCATCCAAAATGATTTCCGAGCCTCTGGTATGTTCGGCACAAACCATGCACCAATCTTGTGTCAAGGTTAGCACTATCTACAAATAGACTCAATCAAGCTTCCACATGACCCACATAACCTAGGAGTTCCATCGTCTAAAACGATTTTTGAGCCTGTGGTACGTTTGGCGCAAACCCTACATTTGTCTTGCCCTGGCACTAACACTGTCTCCAAACAGACTAAAACGAGAGTCCACATGACCCACGTCACCTAGGAGTTCCATCGGGTACGTCCAAAACAATTTTTGAGCTTGTGGTATGTTCGGCGCAAACCGTGCACCTATCTTGCGTCAAGATTAGCACTATCTACAAACGGACTGAATCAAGCTTCCACTTGAGCCTCGTCACCTAGGTGTACCATCAGGTGCGTCCAAAATAATTTCTGAGCCTATGGTACGATTGGCGCAAACCATGCACTTATCTTGCACCGACACTAACATTGTCTCCAAACGGACCAAAATGAGATTCCACAAGACCCATGTCAACTAGAAGTTCCATCCGGTGCGTCCAAAATGATTTATGAGCCTCTGGTATGTTCGGCCCAAACCGTGCAACTATCCAGCATTAAGATTAGCAATATCTCCAAACCGATTGAATCGAGCTTACACTTGAGTCTCATCACCTAGGAGTTCCATCGGCTGCCACCTAACCGATTTCTGAGCCTATAGTATGTTTGGCGCAAACCGTGCACCTATCTTGCACCGACACTAACACCATCTCTAAACGGACTGAAATGAGATTCGACATGACCCATGTCACCTATGAGTTCCATCATGTGTGTCCAAAATGACTTTCTAAGCCTGGCGTATATTCAGACCAAACCGTGCACCTATCTTGCACCAACACTAACACTGTCTCCAAACGGACCAAAACAAGATTTCACATGACCGATGTCACCTAGGAGTTTCATCTGGTGTGTCCAAAATGATTTCTGAGCCTCTGGTACGTTCAACCCAAACCGTGCAACTATCTTGCGCCAAAATTAGCACTATCTCCAAATGGAATCAAGCTTCCACTTGAGCCTCGTCACTTAGGGGTACCATCGGGTGCGTCCAAAACAATTTCTGAGCCTGTGGTACGTTTGGCGCAAACCCCACATCTATCTTGCACCGAGACTAACAATGTCTCCAAATGGATCAAAACTAGATTCCACATGACCCACGTCACCTATGCGTTCCATCGGGTGCGTCCAAAACAATTTCTGAGCCTATGGTATGTTTGGCGCAATCCCTACATCTATCTTGCACTGACACTAACACTATCTCCAAATAGACCAAAACGAGATTCCACATGACCCACGTCACCTAGGAGTTCCATCGGGTGCGTCCAAAACAATTTTTGAGCCTATGGTATGTTTGGCGCAACCCGTGCACCTATCTTGTGTCAACATCAGCACTATCTCTAAACTGACTGAATCAAGCTTCAACTTGTGCCTCGTCACCTAGGAGTACCATCGGGTGCATCCAAAATGATTTTTGAGCTTATGGTATGTTTGATGCAAACCGTGCACCTATCTTGCACCGACACTAACACTGTCTCCAAACAGACCGAAACAAAATTCCACATGACCCACGTCACCTAGGAGTTCCATTGTGTACATCCAAAACGATTTCTAAGCCTGTGGTACGATTGGCGCAAACCGTGCACCTTTCTTCCGTCAAGATTAGCACTATCTCCAAACGAACTAAATCGAGCTTCCACTTGAGCCTCGTCACCTAGGGGTACCACTTTGTGCATCTAAAATAATTTTTGAGCCTATGGTATGTTTGGCGCAAACCGTGCACCTATCTTGCACCGACACACACTATCTGCAAATGGACCGAAACGAGATTCCATATCACCCATGTCACCCAGTAGTTCGATCCGGTGCATCCAAAATGATTTCCGAGCCTCTAGTACGTTCGGTGCAAACCGTGCACCTATCTTGCGTCAACATTAGCACTATCTCGGAACAAACTGAATCGAGCTTCCACTAGAGCCACGTCCCCTAGGAGTACCACATGTGCGTCCAAAACGATTTCTAAGCATATGTTATGTTTGGCGCAAACTATGCACCTATCTTGCACCGACACTAACACTTTCTCCAAACGGACCGAAACAAGATTCCACATGACCCAAGTCACCTAGGAGTTCCATCTGGTGCGTCCAATATGATTTCTGAGCCTCTAGTTTGTTTGGCCCAAACCGTGCAACTATCCTACGTCAAGATTAGCAATATGTCCAAATGGACTGAATCGAGCTTGCACTTGAGTCTCGTCACCTAGGAGTTCCATCGGTTGCCTCCAAAATGATTTCCGGGCCTATAATATGTTTGGCGCAAACAGTGCACCTATCTTGCACAGAAACTAACACTATCTCCGAATGGACCAAAACGAGATTCCACATGACCCACATCACCTAGGAGTTCCATATGTGCATCCAAAATGATTTTTCAAGCCTCTAGTATGCTCGGCGCAAATAGTGCACCTATCTTGCACCGACACTGACACTATCTCCAAATGGACCGAAAGGAGATCCACATGACCCACATCACCTAGAAGTTCCATTCGGTGCATCCAAAATGATTTCTGAGCCTTTGGTACTTTCGGCCCAAATCGTGCACCTATCTTGCGTCAAGATTATCTCTATCTCTAAACGGACTCAATCAAGCTTACACTTGAGCCTCGTCACCTAGGAGTACCATTAGGTGCGTCTAAAATGATTTCTGAGCCTATGGTACATTCGGCGCAAACCGTGCACCTATCTTGCACCGACCCTAACACTGTCTCCAAACGGACCGAAACGAGGTTCCACATGACCCACATGACCTTGGAGTGCCTTCATGTGTGTCCAAAATGATTTTCTAAGCCTGTGGCATGTTCGGCCCAAACCGTGCACCTATCTTGCACCGACACTAACACTGTCTCCAAACGGACCAAAAGCCGATTCCACATGACCCACGTCACCTTGGAGTTCCATCCGGTGTGTCCGAAATGATATTTGAGCCTCTGATACGTTACGCCCAAACCGTGCACATATCTTGCGTCAAGGTTAGCACTATCTCCAAACTGACTGAATCAAGCCTCCACTTGAACCTCGTCACCTAGGAGTACCATCGAGTGCGTCCAAAATGATTTTTGAGCCTATGTTACATTTGGCCCAAACCGTGCACCTCTCTTGCACCGACACTAACACTATCTCCAAACGGACCGAAACGAGATTCCACATGACCCATGTCACCTAGGAGTTCCCTCCGGTGCGTCCAAAATGATTTCCGAGCCTCTGGTTTGTTCAGCCCAAACTTTGCAACTATCCTGTGTCAAGATTAGCAATATTTCCAAACGGACTGAATTGAGCTTGCACTTGAGTCTAGTCACCTAGGAGTTCAATCGTGTCCCTCCAAAATGATTTCTGAGCCTATAGTATGTTTGGCGCAAACCGTGCGCCTATATTGCACCGACAATAACACTATCTCTAAATGAACCGAAACGAGATTGCACATGACGTAGGAGTTCCATTATCTGCGTCTAAAATGATTTTCTAAGCCTATGGTACATTCGGTGAAACTGTGCACCTATCTTGCACCGACATTGACACTGTGTCCAAATGGACCGAAAAGAGATTCCACATGACTCACGTCACCTAGAAGTTCCATCTGATGCATCCAAAATGATTTCCGAGCCTCTGGTAATTTGGCCCAAACTGTGCACCTATCTTGCATCAAGATTAGAACTATCTCCAAACGGAGTGAATCAAGCTTCCCCTAGAGCCCCATCACCTAGGAGTTCCATCATGTGCGTAAAAAACAATTTTATGCCTACGGTACGTTTAGCCCAAACAGTGCACCTATCTTGCACCGACACTGACAGTCTCCAAATGGACCGAAAGGAGATTCCACATGACCCACGTCACCTAGAAGTTCCATCCGGTGCATCCAAAATGATTTCCGAGCCTCTGGTATGTTCGGCCCAAACCATGCACCTATCTTGCGTCAAGATTAGCACTATCTACAAATAGACTCAATCAAGCTTCCACATGACCCACATAACCTAGAAGTTCCATATGGTGCATCTAAAACGATTTTTGAGCCTGTGGTACGTTTGGCGCAAACCCTACATTTGTCTTGCCCCGGCACTAACACTGTCTCCAAACGGACCGAAACCAGAGTCCACATGACCCACGTCACCTAGGAGTTCCATCAGGTGCGTCCAAAACAATTTTTGAGCTTGTGGTATGTTCGGCGCAAACCGTGCTCCTATCTTGCATCAAGTTTAGCACTATCTACAAATGGACTGAATCAAGCTTCCACTTGAGCCTCATCACCTAGGTGTACCATCAGGTGTGTCCAAAATAATTTCTGAGCCTATGATACGATTGGCGCAAACCGTGCACTTATCTTGCACTGACACTAACATTGTCTCCAAATGGACCAAAATGAGATTTCACATGACCCCTGTCAACTAGAAGTTCCATCCAGTTCGTCCAGAATGATTTATGAGCCTCTAGTATGTTCGGCCCAAACCGTGCAACTATCCAGCGTTAAGATTAGCAATATCTCCAAACCGATTGAATCGAGCTTACACTTGAGTCTCGTCACCTAGGAGTTCCATCGGCTGCCACCTAACCAATTTCTGAGCCTATAGTATGTTTGGTGCAAACCGTGCACCTATCTTGCACCGACACTAACACCATCTCTAAACGGACCGAAACGAGATTCCACATGACCCATGTCACCTAGGAGTTCCATCATGTGTGTCCAAAACGACTTTCTAAGCCTGGCGTATGTTAAGACCAAACCGTGCACCTATCTTGCACCAACACTATCTCCAAACGGACCGAAACAAGATTCCACATGACCGATGTCACCTAGGAGTTCCATCCGGTGTGTCCAAAATGATTTCTAAGCCTCTGGTGCGTTCAACCCAAACCGTGCACCTATCTTGCATCAAGATTAGCACTATCTCCAAATGGAATCAAGCTTCCACTTAAGCCTCGTCACTTAGGAGTACCATCGGGTGCGTCCAAAACAATTTATGAGCCTGTGGTACGTTTGGCGCAAACCCGACATCTATCTTGCACCGAGACTAACAATGTCTCCAAACGGATCGAAACTAGATTCCACATGACCCACGTCACCTATGCGTTCCATCGGGTGCGTCCAAAACAATTTTTGAGCCTATGGTATGTTTGGCGCAATCCCTACATCTATCTTGCACTAACACTAACACTGTCTCCAAACGGACCAAAATGAGATTCCACATGACCCACGTCACCTAGGAGTTCCATCGGGTGTGTTCAAAACAATTTCTGAGCCTATGGTACGTTTGGTGCAAATCGTGCACCTATCTTGTGTCAACATCAGCACTATCTCCAAATGGATTGATTCAAGCTTCCACTTGTGCCTCGTCACCTAGGAGTACCATCGGGTGTGTCCAAAATGATTTCTGAGCCTATGGTACGTTTGGTGCAAATCGTGCACATATCTTGCGCTGACACTAACACTGTCTCCGAACGGACCGAAAAAGAGATTCCACAAGACTCATGTCACCTAGGAGTTCCATCCGGTGTGTCCAAAATGATTTCCGAGCCTCTAGAATGTTTGGCCCAAACTGTGCACCTATCTTGCATAGCACTATCTCCAAATGGAGTGAATCAAGCTTCGGCTTGAGCCTCATCACTTCGCAGTAATGTCGGGTGCGTCCAAAATGATTTTTGAGCCTATGGTACGTTTGGCGCAAACCCTGCACCTATCTTGCACCGACACTAACACTGTCTCCAAATGGACCGAAACAATATTCCACCTGACACACATCACCTAGGAGTTTCATCATGTGCATCCAAAATGATTTTCTAAGCCTGTGGTATGTTTAGCCCAAACCATGCACCTATCTTTCACCGACACTAACACTATCTCCAAACGAACCGAAAGGAGATTGCACGTGACCCACGTCACCTAGGTGTTCCATCCGGTGCCTCCAAAATGATTTTCGAGCCTCTGGTATGTTCGGCCCAAACTATGCACCTATCTTGCGTCAAGATTAGCACTATCTCTGAATGGACTAAATCAAGCTTCCACTTGAGCCACGTCACCTTGGAGTACCATCAGGTGCATCCAAAATGATTTCTGAGCCTCTTGTACATTTGGCGCAAACCATGCCAATATCTTGCATCGACACTAACACTATCTCCAAATGGACCGAAACAAGATTCCACATGACCCACGTCACCTAGGACTTCCATCCGGTGCATCCAAAATGATTTCCAAGCCTCTGGTATGTTCGACCCAAACCGTGCACCTATCATAGACACTAACACTGTCTCCAAACACATTGAAAGGAGATTCCACAGGACTCACGTCACCTAGGAGTTCCATCTGGTTCGTCCAAAATGGTTTCTGAGCCACTGGTACATTCAGCCTAAACCGTGCACCTATCCTGCGTCAAGATTAGTACTATCTCCAAACAGCCTGAGTCAAGCTTCCACTTGAGTCTCATCACCTAGGAGTACCCTCGGGTGCATCCAAAATGATTTCTGAGCCTATGGTACGTTTGGCGCAAACCGCGTGCCTATCATGCACCGACACTAAAACTGTCTCCAAACGAACCGAAAGGAGATTCCACATGATCCATGTCACCAAGGAGTTCCATCCGATGCGTCTAAAATGATTTTCGAGCCACTGGTACATTCGGCCCGAACTGTGCACCTATCTTGCGTCAAGATTAGCACTATCTCCAAACGGACTAAATCAAGCTTCCACTTGAGCCACGTCACCTAGGAGTACCATCGGGTGCGCCCAAAATGATTTTTAAGCCTATGGTAAGTTTGGCGCAAAGCATGCTAATATCTTGCACCGACACTAACACTGTCTCCAAACGGTCTGAAACAAGATTCCACATGACCCATGTCACCTAAGAGTTCCATCCGATGCATCCAAAATGATTTTCGAGCCTTTGGTGTGTTCGGCCCAAACCATGCAACTATCCATTATCAAGATTAGCAATATCTCCAAACGGACTGAATCAAGCTTCCACTTAAGCCTCGTCACGTTGGAGTACCATCGGGTGTGTCCAAAATGATTTCTAAGCCTGTGGTATGTTTGGCGCAAACCCTGCACCTATCTTGCACTGACACTAACACTGTCTCCAAATGGACCGAAACAATATTCCACATGACCCACGTCCCATAGGAGTTCCATCATGTGCATGCAAAACGATTTTCTAAGCCTGTGGTATGTTCAGCCCTAACCTTGCACCTATCTCGCACCGACACTAACACTGTCTCCAAATGGACCGAAACGAGATTTCACCTGACACACGTCACCCTGGAGTTCCATCATGTGTGTCCAAAATGATTTTCTAAGCCTGTGGTATGTTTAGCCCAAACCGTGCTCGTATCTTGCACCGACGCTAGCACTATCTCCAAACGAACCAAAAGGAGATTCCACATGACCCACGTCACCTAGGAGTTTCATCCGATGCATCCAAAATGATTCCGACCCTCTTGTACGTTTGGCCCAAACTATGCACCTATCTTGCGTCAAGATTAGCACAATCTCCGAATGGAGTAAATCAAGCTTCCACTTGAGCCACGTCACCTTGGAGTACCATCGGGTGCATCCAAAATGACATATGAGCCTATGCTACGTTTGGCACAAACCGTGCTAATATCTTGCACCAACACTAACACTGTCTCCAATTGGACCGAAACGAGATTCCACATGACCCATGTCACGTAGGAGTTCCGTCTGGTGCATCCAAAATGATTTCTTAGCCTCTGGTATGTTCGGCCCAAACCATGCAACTATCCTGTGTCATGATTAGCAATATCTCTAAACGGACTGAATGAAGCTTCCACTTGAGCCTCGTCACCTAGGAGTACCATCAGGTCCGTTCAAAATGATCTCTGAGCCTGTGGTATGTTTGGCGCAAACCCTGCACCTATCTTGCACCAACACTATCACTGTCTCCAAACAGACCAAAACAAGGTTCCACATAACCCACGTCACCTAGGAGTTCCATCATGTGCGTGTGAAATGATTTTCTAAGCCTGTGGTATGTTCAGCCCAAACCGTGCACCTATCTTGCACCGACACAAACACTGTCTTCAAATGGACTGAAAGGAGATTTCACATGACCCACGTAACCTAGAAGTTCCATCCAGTGCATCCAAAATTATTACCGGGCCTCTGGTACATTCGGCCCAAACTATGCACCTATCTTGCATCAAGATTAGCACTATCTCCAAACAGAGTGAATCAAGCTTCCACATGAGCCCCATCAGTTAGGAGTACAGTTGAGTGCGTCCAAAATGATTTCTGAGCCTGTGGAACGTTTGGCACAAACCTCACACCTATCTTGCTCTGACACTGTCTCCAAATGGACCGAAATGAGATTCCACATGACCCACATCACCTAGGTATTCAATCAAGTGCGTCCAAAATGTTTTTCTTAGCCTGTGGTACGTTCGGCCCAAACAGTGCACCTATCTTGCACCGACACTAACATTGTCTCCAAATAGACCGAATGGAGATTCCATAAGACCCACGTCACCTAGAAGTTCCATCTGGTGCATCTAAGTGATTGTCGAGCCTCTGGTACGTTCGGCCCATACCGTGCACCTATCCTGCGTCAAGATTAGCACTATCTCTAAACGGTCTCAATCAAGCTTCCACTTGAGCGTCACCTAGGAGTACCATCGGGTGGTTCTAAAATGGTTTTTGAGCCTATGGTACATTTGGCGCAAGCCGTGCACCTATCTTGCACCGACACTAACGTTGTCTCCAAACGGACCAAAACGAGATTCAAAATGACCCACGTCACCTAAGAGTTCCATCCAGTGCGTCCAAAATGATTTACGAGCCTCTGGTATGTTTGGCCCAAACTATGCACCTATCTTGTGCAAGCTTAGCACTATCTCCAAATGACTGAGTCAAGCTTCCACTTGAGTCTGATCCCAAGGAGTACCATCGGGTGCGTCCAAAATGATGTCTAAGCCTATGGCACGTTTGGCGCAAACTGTGCACCTATCTTGCACCGATACTAACACTGTCTACAAATGGACTGAAACGAGATTCCACATGACCCATGTCACCTAGGAGTTCCATCCGGTGCATCCAAAATGATTTCCGAGCCTCTGGTATGTTCGGCCCAAACCGTGCAACTATCCTACGTCAAGATTAGTAATTTCTTCAAATGGACTGAATTGAGCTTGCACATGAGTCTCGTCACCTAGGTGTTCCATCGGGTACCTCCAAAACGATTTTTGAGCCTATAGTATGTTTGGCGTAAACCGTGCACCTATCTTGCACCGACACTAACACTATCTCTAATTGGACCGAAACAAGAATCGACATGACCCACGTCACCTAGGAGTTCCATCATGTGCGTCCAAAACGATTTTCTAAGCCTGTGGTATGTTCGTCCCAAACCGTGCACCTCTCTTGCACCGACACTAATACTATCTCCAAATCTGATGCGTCCAAATGATTTCCGAGCCTTTGGTACAATCGGCCCAAACTGTGCACCTATCTTGCATCAAGATTAGCACTATCTCCAAACGGACTCAATCAAGCTTCCACTTGAGCCTCGTCACCTAGGAGTACCATCGGGTGCGTCTAAAATGATTTCTGAGCCTATAGTACGTTTGGTGGCAAACGTGCACCTATCTTGCATTGACACTAACACAGTCTCCAAACAGACCAAAATGAGATTCCACATGACCCACGTCACCTAGGAGTTTCATCCGGTGCATCCAAAATAATTTCTAAGCCTCTGGTAGGTTTAGCCCAAACCGTGCACCTGTCTTGCGTCAAGATTAGCACTATCTCCAAATAGAGTGAATCAAGCTTCCACTTGAGCCTCATCATTTAGGAGTACCATCGGGTGTATCCAAAACGATTTCTCAGCCTATGGTACGTTTGGCGCAAACCCTACATCTATCTTGCACCGACACTAACATTGTCTCCAAATGGACTAAAACGAGTTTCCACATGACCCACGTCACCTAGAAGTTCCATCGGGTGCGTCCAAAACAATTTCTGAGCCTGTGGTATGTTTGGCTCAAACCCTACATCTATCTTTCACTAACACTAACATTATCTCCAAATGGACTGAGACGAGATTTCACATGACCTACGTCTCCAGGAGTTCCATTGGGTAAGTCCAAAACAATTTCTGAGCCTGTGGCACGTTCGGCGCAAACCGTGCACTTATCTTGCGTCAATATTAGCACTATCTCCAAACGGACTGAATCAAGCTTCCAATTGTGCCTCGTCACTAGGAGTACCATCAGGTGCATCCAAAATGATTTCTGAGCCTATCGTACGTTTGGTGCAAACCGTGCACCAATCTTGCACTGACACTGCAAATGTCTCCAAACGGACTGAAATGAGATTCCACATGACCCACATCACCTAGGAGTTCCATCCGGAGCATCCAAAATGATTTCTGAGCTTGTGGTACGTTTAGCCCAAACTGTGCACCTATCTTGCGTCAAGATTAGCACTATCTCCAAATAGACTCAATAAAGCTTCCACTTGAGCCTCATCACCTAGGAGTACCATCAGGTGCGTCCAAAATGATTTCTGAGCCTGTGGTATGTTTGGCGCAAACCCTACACCTATCTTGCACCAATTATAACACTGTCTCTAAACGGACCGAAACAAGATTTCACATGACCCACGTCACCTAGGAGTTCCATCATGTGCATCCAAAATGATTTTTTAAGCCTATAGTATGTTCAGCGCAAACCATGCACCTATCTTGCACTAACACTGCAAATGTCTCCAAACGGACCGAAACGAGATTCCACATGACCCACATCACCTAGGAGTTCCATTCGGTGTGTCCAAAATGATTTCTGAGCCTCTAGTATGTTGGGCCCAAACCGTGCACCTATCTTGCATTAAGATTAGCGCTATCTCCAAACAGACTCAATCAAGCTTCCACTTGAGCCTCGTCACCTAGGAGTACCATTGGGTGCGTCCAAAATGATTTCTGAGCTTATGGTACATTTGGCGCAAACCGTGCACCTATCTTGCACCAACACTAACACTGTCTCCAAATGGAACGAAATAAGATTTCACATGACCCACATCACCTAGCAGTTCCATCCGGTGCATCCAAAATGATTTTCGATCCTCTGGTATGTTCGGCCCAAACCGTGCACCTATCTTGCATCAAGATTAGAACTATCTCCAAATGGACTGAATACTCTCTCTAAATAGATCAAAACGAGATTCCGGATGACCCATATCACCTAGGAGTTCCATCCGGTGCATCCAAAATGATTTTTGAGCCTGTGGTACATTCAGCCCAAACCGTGCACCTATCTTGCATCAAGATTAGCACTATCTCCAAACGGACTAAACTGAGCTTCCACTTGAGCCTCCCACCTTGGAGTAGCATCAGGTGTTTCCAAAACAATTTTTGAGCCTAGGGTACGTTTGGCCCAAACCGTGCACCTATCTTCCACTAACTGTAACGCTGTCTCCAAATGGACCGGAACGAGATTCCACGTGACCCCCGTCACCCAGGAGTTCCATCGGGTGCATCTAGAATTATTTTCTGAACCTATGGTACGTTCGGCGCAAACCGTGCACTTATCTTGCTTCAAGATTAGCACTATCTCCAAACGGACTGAATCGAGCTACCACTTGACCCTTGTCACCTAGGAGTACCATCGGGTGCGTCCAAAACAATTTCTGAGCCCATAGTATGTTTGGCGCAAACTGTGCACCTGTCTTGCACCGACACTAACACTACACGAAACGAACCGAAACAAAATTCCACATGACCCATGTCACCAAGGACTTCCACCCAGAGTGTTCCAAATGATTTCTGAGCCTTTGGTACATTTAGCGTAAACCGTGCACCTATCTAGGGTACTCCGGTAGTCCATTGAAATCACGAGGGATTTCAAACCAACTAACATACAAGCCAAGATCGTAGTGATTCAACATAACAAGCCACATGTACATCCATTTCACAAGTAGTTCAATATACATCGGAGTTCAACATAGTTATTACAACTTAAGTTGAAAAGTAGCAGAAGCAAAGTAATTTGAATCTAACATTGTTCTTATTTCAAATATATGCCAGTACCAAGATCAACTTCCAACAAAAGCAGTAGAGACAAGATAACTCAGAAGGATCATGCCCATGATCACCCTCCGCCACTATGGCAGGAGCCAACCAATTCTTGCAGTAGCCATGATACATCACAACCTGCAACAAGTGGGAAATAAACCCTAAGTATGAGAATGTACTCAGCTAGACTTACCCGTCAAAAACCAGAAATAAAGTGACAGCAAGGAGTATGAAAGGCTGATATAAAGTGGGGCTAGCTTGACAACATTTTGCATAAAAGCTTAGTACAAATAAGTAATCATTGAATGCTTAAGCATCACGTTAATCATCATGATCCTGTCATCTAGATTAGCACCTATACTATAGCAACCACTTTATTAGGAGCAAACAATATTAAACATAGCAGGTATAAGTTGAGGCAACATTTAAATCATCATCCAATTAACCATCTGTACAATTAATTGAATCTACGTTGCCGCTGCTCGAGTCAAGTGCTCACTAACCAGGAGAGACGGCAATTCGAATCAAATTCCTATCCAATTGGAGGGGTATTTCTAACACAAACCACGCAGACCATGCCCCAGGGTCGCACAAGTCACCTTTGGTACAGTTCAGGAATCGCGGGTTCGACTGATGCCGCATCCCTAAGGGCAACACTCTGCCAGGTGATAGGGACTTTAACCCCCCTTGGTCTTATGCCAATGTCCCCAAGCACATCCTTACTTCCTCCAGAATGCACACTTGACCCCCTGATTCCCGGCCAGAACTGTATTACTCAGCTTCACGGTCGGAATGGCTTATCCGACCAGCTAAGTGTTAGACTGCGTTCAACATGACTCAAGGACGTATAGCGAATCGGTCCTTAAACGACTCAGACGGGGATAGATCCACACCCAAAACCTCCATGCCTTGTTGCTTCACTATCGTCATCCCGCCTGATCTCATTTCATATTATTAGCACATGGTTCTTTTCCACGATAGCAAATATAGCCAACTGTGCCATATATATCCCTAAAGCTCGCAGGTGACAAGGGATCACCTGACTTCTGTTGGTTAAAGCAGGGCTAAGTAATTACTCGAACCTGAACCTAGATAGGATCCAAGGCATACTTTCTGGACAAGGATAGGGTATATATGCAACAAGTGTTTTCATCGAACACCTGTCACTTAAATGCAACAATACATATAACATATACACTCAATTGCATTTTTAGAAATTAGGAGGCTTAGAATGCTCCGGGGCTTGCCTGGGATCCAACTCAAGTCAGTGTTTGTCAGATGAAACTCGCTTGGCAAGCATCCCCATTCTAACACTTGTCCGATCCTTCCATCTTCGGGATGGATCCACCATCACCATCTTCAGGTTAGCTCCACATCACGTCCTTCACGTGGTGCATCTAGCATACCTAGATGAGATGCAAGCGTATGAATACATGGGAATGCAATAGATAATGCATTACACACTAATCAAGGCAAGTACAGGTTACGCTAAATACACATAAGCACTTCACATTGCTTAATTAAACATCACACCACCTATCATGCTAAGATAGCAAGGGAAGCAATACCAAACATGACACAAGATTTACAAAGTCTTAGGTGTACTAACTTCATCACCAAGGACATGAATCATACTTAGCAACATGCAAGCAAAGTAACCAAGCATTCATGTATTTTCAGCAATTCTGGACATACATGCAGTAGTTGAGTAAATCAATCATATCTGGAGTTCTACAAACCCAAATGACTTGCAAGAAGACATTCTGGAAAACTTATGAAATTATCTATATTTCATCTAATATCATCACAGCATGATTCATAAGTGAAATAAGTCGAAATTACAAAGTTCCAGAATTTGTTCCTGACAAACAGAGAGTAGCCATCTCTGATCTCCAACTTGAAACATGCATAACTCATAAACTACTTGGCCAAATGACACCAAATTTAACAGAGGCTAGATACATGAATTATCTACAACTTTTGTATAAACAAGTTTCACAACAAAGCACATTATCATAAAGAACTTTGCTAAGTTCCCAGATCTGTCCAGAAACCTCATTTGCAAGAAATAAATACTAACTTATGTTGCAAACATATAATTGGACAAAACCAAATTTACCAACATGTCGCACATGACTAATGAGCACCAGAAAACATAGTGTCCATTCCTAAATAAATTCTTTTAATGAATTTTCTTAATTTATTTAGATAATTAGGTGGAATTATGAACACATATCAAAGATGCACAATAAATTCTACCAAAATTAAAGTGGCCTACATATGCTCCCAATAGTCTACTGTACAAATCTACCTCTATGAAAAAGACAAATTGCTATTGCAAGAATTCATGTGAGAGCAAGATGAATCAATAACTCACACATACTACCACCAAAATTCATGACATTTTTACCACACATCAAACATCACATGAATAGCATGCCACAAAAATTTCACTTCATTTGGAGTCCTACAACTGCAGTTATGAAAAAGACAAATACCACTAGTATTAAAAACCTAATCTGAAAAATCCATTTTTATAGCAAAAATATTAAACTAAAATATGCCATATTATAGATCTACTACATAGATAATTTCACAAGGATTCCAAAAAGTCCTCATTTGTTATTTTACGAATTTTCTATGATTTACTACGAATTTCCAAAGTTCTTGCAAAATCATCATAAAACAGTCCTTATGACACTATTTATATGAGTCTAAAGCTTTGCAATTAGGACCCACCCTTTCTCCTAATTGCTGTGCGAAGCCCTCCACGTGAACCAAAGTAGAGGAGGTTCAGGGAAATGGCGGTTCCCGTCGCTGTGGTGCTCGCCGGCGGCGGTGGAGTGGCAGAGAGCACAAGGGCCTAGCGCGCACCCTCTAGTGCATGTTGATATTAGATATGCACATGAAGGAATTCAAGAAATAATCCGCAAGCGCACGGATATCGGTGAGCACTTCACCCGGGAGATAAGTCCAAAGTATCGTATTTGTTTTATCCGCAAGGAGAAAGCGTGCGATGACTAACCTACTCTATACTATTACCCTTGGGCCGCACTACAAGGTGGCAAAGATATAAGCGATTAGAGAGAACTACGATGACAGTCTGGTTCCAACCTATGGTAAGGTATGATACTATTGATCTTAGAGGAAATACTGATAGAAAAGAGACACCACAGAGGATGCTTAACCAGGGTACTTAAATCCTACTAAACCTTCTAACGGGAGGAGACTCCAAAGGTAACAATGGGATTGTCACGTCCCACGCTACTACTCACTAATCCGGCCAGATAGGGGATATCCATGAGTATTCCTAGCCCAAGCACCACGCTTATGCTACGAATGATTACTCTATTCCCTACGCGAAGCGAATAAAGTAAACCCGCAAACCAAAGAACAATAATAACAACATACTTACTTAGTATTAGAAGTTGAATTACTGAAGAATCCTAGAACCAAGCCTCGGGTTAGGAGACTTGATCCCGTAGATACAAGCTTCGAAAGGAGACACCGATAGGCCGGGCTTCCTCTAATCTTCTACCTCCACTCTAACTCTCTCAATTTAGAAGAATAACTCTAATCTCACATAGAGACTACAAAGCTAAACTCTCTTGTATGTGCCCTAGAGAAAGATCCATTCAAGGGACCCCTCTCAAGTGAATTCTCTCTAAAAAATATGAATTAGAGTTTCTGAACTCTCTCCTCCAGGGGCTAGGGGTCTTGCTTATATAGCCCTCTAGGAAGCACCACAGCCCTCGGATCAAACCGACCTTGATCAACGATTTTTATTCATCCTCAAAGGCGGTGGAAGCAGGATCCGCGAGGTGGAAACTCATTGGCTCTTTGGGTGGGGCGGGCGCCCCTGGGGCTGGGCGCTCACCCCTGTCACAGTGATAGGTGGGTCCCACCTCCCAGGGTTTGGCTTCTTGAACCTTCTAGATTATACTTTTTCCATACGTGGCCCTTTCTCTCTATGTAAACCTGACATGTGGCCCATCTTTGATTATTTTTAGCTGGCACCCTATAGAAATAAATATTCACCAAAACTCATGGAATTCTGTCAGTTAAACACCTAGTCTATGGTGGTAATTAGTTTTATAGCATTCTTTTATGTAAGTTGACGGTTAAAAATGACAGTTAACTACCGTCAACACACTCCCCCACACTTGGACTTTTACTCGTCCTCGAGAAAAGAATGGATTACCTTAGGCATAATCTCTAGCCAAGACATCAATAGTAGATTTATTCCTTAGTCATACCTGTACTGCAGGATTCAAAGTGTCTACCATACCATTTGAGGCAGTTGAAGAATGGAACAGCCTGAAACTGAGCCCCTTTCTCCTTTCAACCTGTCACTTGGTGTTTTTGTATGTATTTGAAATAAAAAACATAGCTTACCTTCTACCTCATGTGGTACTCTCAAGTCACTCAAGATATGTGGTATTTGTATACCTCTCTGAGGTATGTATGACAAATGCCATATAACCCATCCTATTCTACAAAAGCTTATCTGGAGTTGATGGTATTTCAAGGATGTAGCATACTTACTTTGCATATATTGACTAGTCAAAACGGGATGCAAGGAGGGGAGTGACATACCCCTAGATCAGGACATGCATGTGGTGTGGTTTCAAAAGAATAAACATAATGGGAAATATTTGTGGAAGGTAGAGGGGGTCCAAAATAATTCTACAATGCTCCTTTACAAAAGATACACTTATTCAACTTTGATTTGAGGAATTGCAACTTGAAACTTGTACTTCACAAAAGGCAAAATCAGTACTTTCTTTTTCTTTCTTCTTTCTCTTTTTTTCTTTCTTTTATTTTTTAACAACAAAGAAATGTACTGAATTTTGATGGAACATTGTGAGAGGATAATAACATTCTGGAGCATTTTAGAATCATGGCTAGCAATCAAGAAAAACCTATAATAGATATATTTTTAATTGTTACTCCTAGGGTAGGAGCAGAACAAATTTTTGAGTGGATCTAAATAGGTAATATGGTGGTGCGTACTTTCAGGGTAGAAGTACCAAGGGGTGCAAAAATTAGTGTGAATCCTGATCTTGGGAGCATGGCCCACCTCTCAACAAGGGTCTAGCACGGGTTGACCAAACTCAACACAAAGTAAATAGCTTATGAGCTAGTTTTTTTATAGATATGTAAGGCTCTACTAGGTATTTATTCTTACCACAGAGGAGAAGCATAGCTAAAAATTTTAACATTTTTGTAAAATAAATTCTCCAAGTGACAAAGTATCAGAAATCAGGTTCTCATGATTCTACTATCTCTCACTCCACAACAACTTAAATGATATGGGGTCCCTAAAAATTAAGTTCCCAATAGTAACAGGACTCCTAGGAAAGAATCATGGTGTGAGTCTATAAAGTGATCATAACTAAAATAATCTATCTTCTTTAAATTCAGCATTAAATAGGTTGTACTCAAGAATTTATAATGTGAAACTTAACAGAAAGTGTGTATATAAAAATTGGAACATGTAGGGAGCATACCTGACCATGGTCGAAGGAAGGAGCGAGGAGGGCTTACCACCTGGGCGCCCGCCCCTAGGTCTGGGCGGCCGCCCCACTTGGGGTGGACTTCCGAAGTCCGCTTCGACGTACAGGGTCCTCGTGTTATGTATCTTCAAGATTTTTCATTTGTGCGGTAAAATCTGTTCATTAAATCGTCGAGTGCTTCCCCCACACTTATTTCCTATTTTCCTTTATACAAAGCATGGTGGAGACAAAAGCACAAGCAAAATATATCCAATAATAATAAAAAAACAACTCTTTATTCAGTATCATGTAAGGCACTTTGTTTACAAGAATTCTGAATAAAATAATTAATCTAAGCAAAAGAATTTAAACAATTTCGCGACTAATCTCGAAGGTGCCTTATCAACTGCTAAATGGTACTCAATCTACTTCTTCGGCTTAGGAGGCTTTAAAGCACTTACGCGCTTTTTTAGTTCCTTATTGTTCTTCTCTATGTCCTCTACTTTCTCATGCGTGCAAAGAAAACATCTATTCTGAAGGCGTAAAGTGGATTCTATAGAGGAGATAGTAGCTTGCTGAGCCTCTATCAGCTTTTCTAGATCAGCTAAAGTCTTGCGACGCTTGCGCGGAGCTTCAGCCTTAGCAAGGGCGTGTTCCTCGAGTGGAAGAAATTTGACTTTGCTTGGATGAGCGTGAACTCCTTCGAAGTAGGTGCGTTCCCCAATGCTGTACTTGGCGTAGATGATCTCTCCTTTCTTGTTGGTCTTCACACCAACAAGCATCTCATTGTGCTTCGGCGGCAAGAGTTTGGCTCCAGCAGGTAGCTTGACGACAGGCCCCTTCGACGGTTTATCTTCTAGCAAGAGGGGCTGCGGAGGTGCTGCGAGAACTGGCTGAGCGAAGTAAGACTGGCTATAGCTATGAGGTCTTGGTGGAATGGCAGCGAGGGGTTGAGCATTGCTAACTGGGATAAGAGCTTTGCAATTTGGATCTTCCCTAGGGATGGAGTTGAAGTCAATACCGTAGGGGATGATCCTCTTGTCGTGGTTGGCCATTGGAGCTAGGGAGAGAGGGCTAGCAAACTTCTAAAAGGAAAAGAGGAATAATCTGATGGAATGAGGATGGCTGACATCATAGGGTGTTTATATAGGAGGTTTCGGAGGACCAAAATGGCACCTAAACGGTATCTTGTGATAAAAACGCCCGAATAAACTAGGAATAAACTTTTTCTAAAAGAAGAATGTAGAAGAATCACGAAGGCAAAAGGCAGCAGTGAAATGGCGCAAGGGGTGGGGCGGCCGCCTAGCCCTAGGGGCGGGCGCTCGGTGTAACGGAACCGTCCAAATTATAAGAGCAGTACAAAAAACATCACCGAAGTGATCAAATTCTCGCACTTGAGCCCATATAACTCTGGTAGTCCAATGAAATCGCAAGGGATTTCAAACCAACCAACATACAAGCCAAGATCGTAGTGATTCAACATAACAAGTCACATGTTACAACCATTTCACAAGTAATTCAATATACATCGGAGTTCAACTTAGTTATTACAACTCAAGTTCAAAAGTAGCGGAAGCAAAGTAATTTGAAACTAACAACACCCTTATTTCAAATGCATGCCAGTACCAAGGTCGACTTCCAACAAAAGCATTAGAGAGAAGATAACTCAGAAGGATCATGCCCGTGATCACACTCCGCCTCTACGGCAGGAGCCAACCAACTCTTGCAGTCGCCATGATACAGCACAACCTACAATAAGTGGGGATAAAACCCTGAGTACGAGAAGGTACTTAGCTAGACTTACCCGTCAGAAAACAGAAATAAAGTGACACCAAGGATAATGCAAGGCTGATATAAAGTGGGCTAGCTTGACAACATTTTGCATAAAAGCTTAATATGGATAAGTAATCATTAATGCTTAAGCATCAAGTTAATTATCATTAACCTGTCATCTATATTAGAACCTGTACTAGAGCACTCACTTTATTAGGAGCAAACAGTATTAACCATAGTAGGTATAAATTGAGGCAACCTTTCCATCGTTATCCAATTAACCATCCGTTCAATTTAATGGAATCTACGTTGCCGCTGCTCAAGTCAAGTGCTCACTAACCGGGAGCGACGGCGATTCGAATCGAGTTCCTATCCAGCTGGAGGGGTATTTCTAACACTCACCGCGCAGGCCCCTGCCAGGGTCGCACAAGCCACCTTTCGTACAATTCAGGAGTCGCGGGTTCGAATGATGCCGCATCCCCAAGGGCGACACTCTGCCAGGTGATAGGGACTCTAACCCCCCTTGGTCTCACGCCAATGTCCCCAAGCACATCCTTACTCTCCTCCAAGATGCGACCTACCATTTGATTCCCGGCCTGAACTGTATTACTCGGCTTCGCGGTCGGAACGACTTATCCGGCCAACTAAGTGTTAGACTGCGTTCAATATGACTCAAGGATGTACAACGAATCGGTCCTTAAACGACTTAGACGGGGATAGATCCACACCTAAGACCTCCATGCCTTGTTGCTTCACTATCGTCATCCCGCCCGGTCTCATTTCATTTTATTAACACATGGTTCCTTTCCACGATAGCAAATATAGCCAACCGTGCCATATATGAATATCCCTATATCTCGCAGGTGACAGGAAATCACCTGACTTTTACCGCTTAAAGCAGGGCTAAGCATCTACTCGATCCTAGTCTATGTAGGATTCAAGGATTCATATATCTGGACAAGGAGTGATATAATGCAGCAAGGGTTTCCAACCAACTCCTATTACTTAATGCAACAATACTTATAACATATATAAAATTAATTTCTTTGAAGGTAGGAGGCTTATAATGCTCCGGGGCTTGCCTGGGATCCGACTCAAGTTAGAGTATGTCAGATGAATTCACTTGGCGAGCAACCTCCAATCTACCACTTGTCCGGTCCTTCTATCTTCGGAATGGATCCACCAACTCTATCTTCGGGTTTGGCTCCACATCAGGTCCTTCACGTGCTTCAGCTAGCATACCTAAATGAGGTGCAATAATGCATATGTATGAATGCATAGAAGTGCAATAAACAAAGTAATCAAGTAAGCATACCAAAGTTCACATAAGCACCTAGAGCTAATTAACTTAATCCTCATTAAGGCATAACATAGAATAAGGCAAGCACATCAATCAAGAAACAAGTCTCACAAGATCACAGGGTACTAAACCAAGTACCATCAAAGATATGAGTCACACTTCAACACACTAGCATGGCAAAGTTAATCAAAGCACTAGAACTAGAATTTGCCACTTTCTGGACATACATACAGTAGCTCAGTAAATCAATCATAACTGGAGATCCCTAAATCCTAATGACTTGCAAGAAGACATTCTGGAAATCTTATGAAATTCTATACAATTCATTTAATATCAGCTAAGCCTGATTCCCAAGTTTAATAGGTCTAAAAGATGAAACTACAGAATCTGGTCTGCTCCAAACAGAGAGCAACCAAATTTGGGACCTGACTTTAAACATCTATAACTCAAAAACTACTTGACCAAATGATACCAAATTTTAAATGAAGCTAGATACATGAATTATCTACAACTTTTGTATAAACAAGTTTCACACCAAAGCACATTATCATGAAGAACTTTGCTAAGTTCCCAGATCTGTCTAGAAACTAATAATTGCAAGAAATAATTATTAACATATGTTGCAAACATATAATTGTGCAAAACCAACTTTACCAACATTTCATACATGACCAATGAATACTAGAAAGCATAGTGTCCATTCCTAAATAAATTCTTTTAATGCATTTTCTTAATTTATTTAGATAATTAGGTGGAATTATGAACACCTACCAAAAGTGCACAATAAATTCTACCAAAATTACAGTGGCCCATATATGCTCCCAATAGTTTACTGTACAAATTTCAAACCATTTGGAGATATATATCAACCTCTATGAAAAATACAAATGGCTAATGCAAGAATTCATGTGAGAGCAAGATGAATCAATAACTCATTCATACTACAACTAAAATTCATGAAATTTTTAACACACATCAAACATCATATGAGTAGCATGCCACAAAAATTTCACTTCATTTGGAGCCCTACATTTGCAGTTATGAAAAATGACAAATACAACTAGCATTGAAAACCTAATATGAAAAATCTATTTTTACAGCAAAAACATTAAACTAAAATATGCCATATTATAGATCCACTGCATAGATAATTTCACAAGGATTCCAAAAAGTCCTCATTTTCTATTTTACGAATTTCGTATGAATTACTATGATTTTTCAAAGTTCAGCAAATTTCCTGCAACAAGGTCCTTAACGACACTATTCATATGAGTCATAGGTTCTGCAGTTAGGCCTCTGACTTTCGTCGAATTCTTGTAGGAGGTCCCTGACGTGGATTTGAACAGGGAGGTCGTCGGAGCTCGCGGCTCCGGCCGTTGGGGGCCATGCCGGCGTCGGGGAAGTGGCGGTGGAGCACCAGGGAGCCGGCGCGAACGCGTGGGGCTGCTCATCCCGGCCCGAGGCAGCCTGTGTTGGCCCGGCCACGTGAGCCCGTGGCTCGGCGGCGGAGCGGCATGGCAGGAAAGGGCACGACGGTGGCAAAGCGACGATCGTTGCTGGCTCCAGCTGGCCCGGCTCCCGGCGCGCCTCCTGACGTTTGCAGCTCGGCCTGGGGTGGCCTCTGGCTTGCTAGCCGCGTGAGCAGGCGGACTGCCCGCAGCTGCTCCGCCGTCGATGGAGCTGTGGCGTTGAGCGGTGCCGGAAAAGAGCGCAGGAGGAGCGGCGCGGGGTGAAGAAGACTAGGGCGCAGCGAGCTAGGGCGGAGGAGCACTAGAGCTGCGAGCCCATGCGAAGGCAGGGAGCTCTGGCGGCGGCCATGGCTCTCACACTCAGTAGCAGCGAGCAGAGCAGCGAGCGAGCGAGAAGAAGCAAGACGGAGAGCAAAGGGCACCGATTTTTTCCTTTTTCTAGAGCACGGCAAGGTGGTGAGCTGGCGGTCATGCAAGCCGCGAGGGCGAACGAGGTGGTGAGCAGCGGCGAATGCCAGGCCACGCGGCATTGCTCTCTGTCCCTGTCGCCATTTTTGCTGTGATTCAAAAACTGAAGGAGCAATACTACTGCAAAAATACACTAAAACTCTAAATTTCCTCCCTCTGTAACTCTTAATAAGTTTTGTATTGGCACAAGTTGTAGTAACCAAATTTGTAGAGCTACATGAGATCTCCAACTTTTCTTTAAGTGTCAAAGTCTGATTCGGCCTATATTGGAAGATATGGATCTGCGAAAGAGGGCACCTCAAACTGAAATCTGCACTTCGGTTCCATACCGACTGAAATGGCATTCTTCTCCCCATTCTAATTCCCAAAACGAGCAATGAAAAGCTAAGCCAATCACACCATGTGGTAGAGCTATAAGAGTACTACAACATTGCTTACAGGTACTTGGTAAAATTACAACCGGTTTGCAAGATATAAATCCCGAAGTAGGGTACTTGCAAACTAAAATCTGGAAAAGTTCAGTTCCAGACTTAGCCTAATTTTGGGACCATGAAAACAGTATTTCCATCCCTCTTGAGTCCATAGTTTGAGCCACTTAGAGGTTGAATCATGGCATGGTCCAAAAATAACATTTGTTGTACATATCCCAATCTTCAACTTTGCTTAAATGAGTTCGGTCCAGATCGCCATGGTTTTCAAGTTACAAACTCACCAACATGCCTACATGGAAACTAAAACAGCCATTCAGTCCATTGAGGACTTAGCAAAATTTCGAGCTCCCAAAACAGCACTGGATTCCAACTTGAGGGCTCGGTTACACTAAGTTAGAGGCCTAACTAGGTCTTGATCTTTAAACAAAGTTTGTTCTACATAACAAGAACTACAACTTTTATTTAAGGTCCAACATCAAAACTGGTATAGAAGTCAAACTTTCACTTTGGTCAAAGTAGCAACTCGATAAAGCCTAAACTAAGGTTTTCGGCCAATTGGGGCATTTTCTTGGCATTTGCTCAACATGAACCCTTCATGACTTTTGTTGTAGAGTTCATCTAGAGTCTTTTGGGTAAGGTTGCAAGGTTTGGTTGATGACCTATATTTCCATTCACTTAATAGTGCAATTCAAGCACTTAGTAAAACCATTCCAACAAGGATATAACTTATCATTTCATGTGACTTTTTTATTCCAAACGTCATGAAACTTTTCCAGGGATCAATATAGATAGGTACTAAGGTGAGACACATGAAGATATTACAATAACACCATCCAAGCATATATCTTGAAAATGGCCTATATGTAAAGCAATGGTGCAACATCCAACTTTAGGTGAGGCTCATCTCCATAGGTTGACCTGGACATCGTCATCTCCACTTAATCTATCATGTTTGAGCTCAAACCCACTGCTTAATGAGGGACAAACACCTGGGGTGTTACAGCCCTCCCCCCTTAAAAGAATCGCGTCCCGAGATTCGGAATGGAAGACCTTTTAAGGAAGAGAGGCACGTTATCTAGTTCCCAACATTTGCTATAGCATTCAGCTACAAAGCTTCAACATCGGTGAACAATTTGGCCAAAGGCACTTTCTGATACTTACTCTTCATGGTAAAGTTTGTTTGAAGAATTTCCTTCATTGACTTCCATGAAGCATTGTTACTTTGGGAGGAATCCCAGATAGCACAGTACTGCATTCTCAATGTACGGAGATCGTTTGGTCCATGAGCGAACCACTAACAAGTATCTGACTCTCTAATGAACACAACATAGGCCATATGAACTTGACACTAGACCGAAATATTCAGAAGTATACTCGTTGAAATGACTCTATGTTCACAAAGTTTAAAAAGCAGTCCTCTACCAAAATGGCTTGAGCACAACCTTCCAAAAGGGTGAGATCATAGACGACAAACATCCCCTGAGGTTATATGGTACTAACTAACCAATAGACAAGGTCTATTCTGGTCGTAATGGTTCAATCCTTCAGATATCAACTAATGGAACACTACTTAAGGTTTCATGTGTGCAGTTCTCTTTCTTTGATGACAACACTGTATTATCTGAGTCGGTCGAGGGATTAGTGAATGTGATAGCTGACTCTGTCGGCTTCGTATTTCTGCCAAATGTTACCTAATAAGATTCTTTTATCCAAAGACAACAGTTATCTGGGTTGAATCAGATGCAACCTCTTGGGTAAAAACATTTATAAGGTACCAAAGTATGCCATGATTTGGAAAATCATTACCAAAGCAAAATGTAGTGAGGCCTTAAGGACAACAAAAGTTGTAAATTGTAACACCCTAAATTTTTGAATATTTTTAAATAGGGAATTTGAATTACTTACGCAATTTTGTGAGCATTTTAACCTAGCAAAATAATAATTTTTGTTTAAATAAAATCAAATATAGGGATTAAATAAGTGTTTGTGCATACATGCCGATGCATATTTTTATTTGTGTGATTGGTTTTTATTTCAAGAAGAAAATGATTTCAAAAATCATTTGAAAATGTATTTGAAATATTAGAAAAAGAAAAGGTGATAGGAATTTATTTTTCCCGAATTCGGCCCGAAGGCCCGGCCTCCCCCTCTCCTCTTTTTGGGCTGCTTGGCCTCCTCACCGCGGCCCAGTCGACGTTTCTCCCCCCGCACCGCGTAATTGGGCCGAGCCCAGCTCGTCCCGGCCCGCGAGCCGAAGCTGCCGCGCCCTCCCCCTCTTCTCTTCGGCTGACACGCCGGGCCCACGAGTCAGGGTCTTCTTCTTCCTCGCGTCGTGCCCGAGCCGGACACCGGTCGAACGACCGAGTCCGTGACCGCCCCGCCTCCTTCCCTTTTTTCTTCGGCCGCACGCATTCAAGCCGCCCATAAATAGCAGCCCCGCCTCCACCGCCTCCCTTCAACCCAATCTAGATCCCTAGCTTCGCCTCCATCTCTTGCTACTGAGCCGCCACCGCCGAGCTTGGGAGCCGCCCGCCATTGGTAGCCGCACGACGTCCTCCTCCAATTTTAGCCGCCCCGATCCATCTAGGTGAGTCCGCAAGCCTCTGTTCTTGCCTCCGGTATATTTAAATCGAAGAATAGTGCGCTAACTCGCCGGATTGCTCAACGCCGGCGAGCCGCCGTTCAAACCGCCGCCGCCGGTCACTGTTGGTGGCCGGATTCTCTCTCTCTCTCTCTTTCCCGGTCAAATCCTGGCCGTTGAGATCTAATCCGACGGCCTACATCTCAAGATACCCTTTCGATTGCCACTTTTGCTAAGGAGTCCCTGGATTTTCTAAAGTCTTAACCCGCGGTCCATAGCGCCTTTGCCGGTTTACGCTTTGCTAATTAGAAAGCGTAATCTTCGTCGGTTTAATTGAAAATACGCTTTCAGCTATTTACAGAATTGCCACTAGGTCTATTTAGGTCATAAAATCTCCGTTTTAACTCCGATTTGATCCGTTCAAATTGCGTTAGGTTCATAATTTCATATTCTATCTATTAGTACTACTGTATAGTAGATTTTACACTTTTAAAATTCGAGGTTAGGTTTAATCTATTATTTTAATAAAGTAAATCTTGTTTAAATCATAACTTTTTCGTTTTAGCTCCGATTTGCGTGAATTTCGCGTCTGTGTGATCATAGAGCGATGTAGATTTGTTTTAAAAACTTTTCATCTTATTTTACTGCTGTTGGTGTACTGTTCTAATTGTAGCTTTGTTTGCTTTGCATGATTGCCCCTGGATGATTGTTGTTGACATGTTAATCGAAAATAGACGGTGATCAGTTCGTTGGTGATCAAGAGTACTTTTACGAGTCGGATCAACAGGATCAGCTAGATCAAGGCAAGTATAGCATGGGATCATCCTTGTTACCTACTCACTTTAATTCACTTAATTCATGCTGCATGTGTCTCCTTGTTAAGGATGCCGTAGTATTGATCTTGTTCCTTGAATCCTATGGTTATTGGCATTGGGTAGTGGCTAGTGCTTACATAAACAATGATCTTGTAAATTGACTAATGATATATGCAATAACTCTAAAAGATGCTTTTTAGCAACAGGGAACAAGAGGGCTAGAGTTATCTCTAGATTCCTCTCCGTAAGGACTTATCTGTAAGCGAACATCCGGGACTTACAGTACAGCTGTGAGGGCTACATGGCTCTGGCTTTAGTCATATAAGAGGACCTTTTCTAGCTTGTTAGTGGTTACCTTTATGGCACAAGAGGGGTGTGTTCCGGGTTGGGTGTAGTGCGGCTCCTGTCCCTATGAGTATAGGCTGCGTGTTATTGTGCCATATGGAAGGGGGGCTCTACATTTGCAGGCCACAGAAACCTAGCGGCCCTAACTTGTTAGACGAACCTTGGAAAGACTTCATAGTGAACCTTGATTGTCCAATGGGGAATCATGACCTCGGGCTTTTGGGGATCACGACTCACAGTGAAAGTGTACAACCTCTGCAGAGTGTAAAACTGGTATATCAGCCGTGCTCACGGACACGAGCGGCCTTGGACCCTTACGGAATAGAGATCACTATTAATTTACTTGTTTTGCTATTCATTATTCTCTTTACATGATCATATGTTTATTTCGGGAATATTACCTATTCGAAGCTACTCAATTGCTTAAAACATGATCAACTAAAAGCTACACGCAGTTGAACCCGTGTCATGCCTCTTGAGCCTCATGAACCCCATGTTATGCTTGTTGAGTTCGACATGGACTCACCCTTGCTATTTCCCCCACATCTCAGGAAGGGTACCAGACTGTTAGATTCTGGAATTGTTAGGCTTGTGATCAACCAGTCAGTTTGATCCTGGAGTGAAGGTTACACCCGGTGTTCAGAGTTGTCTTGCCGCTGTGTTGCTCTCTAAGGTTATATCTTATACTATGGCGTTATGTTTAATAAGCATTTGTCTTTTGATATTACACTTATCTGCAGCTATATGTGAGATTTGACCTCTTTATTTCACATATAGTGTATATCTGGTTTTGTCCTTAAAACTGGGTGTGACATAAATATTCACTAAACCATGGGGAGTAGTCTACCACCAAGCGGTTGAGTAAAATTTTCCTTTGTGACTTAGTTGCACTGTAAGTTGAGTTGACTTGCAGTGTAGCAACTTTGTCAGGCCAACTTTCACCTGAGGCTTCCTCTTTGGGATCAAACAGCAGCTCTAAGATAGGAAATCTGTTGTTTGACACTTCTCAAATTACTTTCGAATATTCCTCAACACTTTGTCCAATAAAGTTATGAACAAACCGTTTGTGGCACTTAAGGGCACAAGGATGCTAATTGAAACTAGGTCATGCTTTCTCTAATTTTTTTGCTTTAGCTGATAGAACACCTTGCACTATCTGTGTGATTGTCCAAGATGGAATTGACTTGGTCACAATGGCTCTGGAAGAGTATCACTCAAGTTATTGGCTAGTTGATTAACTTCGGGTTGGTTATTGCTCTGTAAGACATAGCCTTCATAGCTACCAAGGAGTTGTTACCTAGCTGAAGATTAACCTTCCTACTAGTAACTAATTAGTTGTCTCTCAACACTAAAAGTTCCAAATCTTCTCTATTGACCACAACAATTGTGGTTGATGCAGAACAGATGGTTGCCATCGAAGTTAACAGATAAGGGGTCACACCAGAGATGGTTGATTTTGACGGTGTGGTCATTATGCATACAAAGGTTAAGATTTGCATAATGTGACGATTGATTCTTATCCAACAAATGACTTGTCCAACCTTAAGTGTTGTGTGTCCTTTTTATCCAACAGGGATGAGATATTTTTCTCACTAGATGGTGGTCGTCAATACTTGGGACAACTAAGTAGAGTCACATGTCTACCACTTCTTGCGGTCTGTTACTATTTATGTCGGTGACCTGTTCTTCAAAGGTTATCCTTTATATATCTTCAGATGAAAGCTCTACTACTTTCGGTCTAAGATATGGATCGTACGATACGATATGGAGAGATAACCAAGAAAAGAAACATGAGAAAATAACACATCGTCTGTCGTTTGATAATGGATCATGACTAGAAACCGTGATACCAGCGCGTGCCAAGCAGCCAGCCATATGTCTACAGCCATAGGAGGCCCTTGGTTTCGTCGCGGCACCATCAGCTGCTACTCATAACACCATTACTAAACGCACAACGAAAGTGAAATTTCAAGTGGCACCAATGGGTTGTAAGAACAAGCGCCATACAAGGAGGGATAGCAAGCAAAGGTAGTCACAAGGTTTAGAATCAACAGGGAAGCTATTCACCGATCAAAACACCTCACAAGGGAACATAGCTCAATTGTCGAATGCGATTAAGCGTGAGATTTTTGCTTAATTCCACGTACGCCTAGCATTCACCACTGTGAGGACAAAACGAAAGATTACCCTGAGATTTGGTCATGTTGGACCACAACATGAGATCAAGACTAGTAAACATCTCGAGACTTGGGAAGGTTGAGGATGGATTAAACAGACTTCAAGGGCGAAAACCGATATGTAGTCAGAGATTGAGTTGATAAGGTAGATGCATGAATTTGCAAGCACACGATTTAGAGGCCATAGCAGAGAGACATTACGTCACACTAGCTAACCTTTGGGAGAGGTAACCAGAAGGTCCAACATGGATTTGGGTACAATCTCCACAACTGGCAACGTACGAACCATGATCAAAGGCTAGCATTGATAAAAGTTAACTTGGTTGGTCAGTCGATAAGGGTCTTCACAAAAAATAGTTGCAAAACACCCACGACTTATGCAAACATATAGGAGAACTAAACTTTAGACTTTCGATCAAGCAAAGGCATGGATACAAACATTCAAGGGCTAACCACCAAGTCTACAGGCTAAGACTCCTAAGAGAGAACCTAATTGAAGACAACAGCCATACAATTACGTAACATGAACTTTGTTCTAGGATAAAGCTATGTGACCCTCGTATGCTCACCGAGGACAACGAGGTGACAACTATGGCACTAATTAGATAACAAGCATACATACCCGCATCATAACTTCAAGCACACATGAAGAAGCTTATATAAACGAACTCAAGCAACTATTACCAATCAAAAAGCTCACACACAGCAATCATTACTAATCACTAGGCTCACCCCCTAACAAGCTTTGTCTAAAGCAAGAACTAACTACAAGTTTAGCCCAAAACAAACGCTAGCAAATGTGGGTAATTTAGCATGTGCATAGAATCTGGACAGCAGCACAGTAGTTACATGTTTCAACCATAACTGAGGTTGTAGACATCCCACAAAGGTGATCCTAGACTTTCTAGAAGGCTTAGGAAGATTACTACACTTTATTCATTCATACCAAAAGCAAATTCATAGGTTAACGTGACCAAAAATGCTAGTGTCTCAGATCTGTACCAATATGGACAGAAAACTGACAAGAACTTCAAAAATGCATAACTAGAGTTCTAGAGACCCAACAAGGCTGAGCCTTAACTTTATGTAAAGATTATTAATTTTTCTATAACTTTCTTATTATCATATTAAGATGATTCTATATCTAACAAGGCCAAACAAGACAAAGAAGACATCTCTGTCCAGATTTGGACAGATTCTGTCATTCCACTTTACAAGCTCATAAGTAGAGATTTAGACCACCACAATTAGTGCTATAGGACATTTTGGAAAGCTTAGAAAAAGTACTACACTTCTTCTATTATCTCCAAGACCTGATTCCCTATGCACACAGCTCAAACAAACCAAACATTCAGATCTATTCAGAGCATAAGCAAAACCTGACAGTAAACTTCTAAAATTCATAACTCTCAAACCATAAGACGTAGGGTCATGAAATTTTAGGACAAGCTAGATAAGTAAGTTAGCTACAACTTTGGTATTCTCCATAACTACAAAAAACACCATTATGAGGACGAAAGCATCACTACAACTGAAACTATTCTAGCAGCCAACGTCCAACAAGCAAAACAAAGCTTGCCTTTGTTCTACTTAACAAGAGAGCACACAAACATGTTATTCTAGTAGCTCCAAATTTTGTTACCTTAGACCAACACGAATTTAATTCATTCTTGAGAATCCATAATTACTTAAGTGAGGTCTAAAGCATTTGCAAACGCTTGTATGAACAACATGTCCACTACTTAGCTAACTAGAGGGCCTCTATAGGTTCAAGCAGGTAACCACACCTATTTCTAGCAAGGCTAAGTACACATTTTTCTCAAATAATGGAGTAAGGCATTCTTGTTTAACTCCACACAAGAAAGATAATGCAACATATTGATCACAAGTTACTTATCATTTGAACAAGGGTGAGAAGAGCATAGTTATGCATAAAGCAACAATCATGAAGATGCATGCTTCGTCCTATTCGTCCTCACAAGATTACCAACCTAAGGTGACGATCATGTTCTATGTTGGTGGCATAACACGCACTCTCTCGATATATAGCTAGTCAACAACTACATTCGACTTACGCATTCGTGGTTAGCGTACCTATAGAAAAGTTTCATTGCAGCCCAACATTTCCCAATATAGCACATAATGAAAGCATAGAAGTAAAATTCTAAGTACTCCCATGTACATATACCCCTGTATATATACATGTAGCACCAAAACTACCCGAATCATTAATCACCCACAATTAAGTACCTTCATATATACATGTATGTAACATATAAATAATCCAGTAACCAAAACTAGCTCTCCCCTAGACCGACGAATGTTCGGTCATGCTCTCACAACTCATACTTACCTGAGCGTAGGTGCGACGTTGCATAAAAGTAAACTAACAACATATATGGCTATTTCATATATGAAGGCTACCTCTAATCTAACACACCGGGTAGCATAGTATGGGAGAGTCATCACACATACATACCTTGGCCTGGGCGTAGATGCATAAATGAAAAACCCCCAAGTTAGTACTTATATAAGCCACCTAATAATCCTTATATGGGCATAAGGAAATTGACCACTGGCATACTTAGATTTAGAATTCAGTTTTCACAAACCTATATATAACTATAAGTTGATAAAACTAATTTTATAAAACAAATCCTTTGTTTTAAATACACATACGACAAGTTTAATGTTGAATCTTGCTCCGATACCAGCTGTAACGGAACCGTCCAAATTATAAGAGCACAAGTACAAAAACAATCACCAAAGTGATCAAATTCTCGCACTTGAGCCCATATAACTCTGGTAGTCCAATGAAATCGCAAGGGATTTCAAACCAACCAACATACAAGCCAAGATCGTAGTGATTCAACATAACAAGTCACATGTTACAACCATTTCACAAGTAATTCAATATACATCGGAGTTCAACTTAGTTATTACAACTCAAGTTCAAAAGTAGCGGAAGCAAAGTAATTTGAAACTAACAACACCCTTATTTCAAATACATGCCAGTACCAAGGTCGACTTCCAACAAAAGCATTAGAGAGAAGATAACTCAGAAGGATCATGCCCGTGATCACACTCCGCCTCTACGGCAGGAGCCAACCAACTCTTGCAGTCGCCATGATACAGCACAACCTACAACAAGTGGGGATAAAACCCTGAGTACGAGAAGGTACTTAGCTAGACTTACCCGTCAGAAACCAGAAATAAAGTGACACCAAGGATCATGCAAGGCTGATATAAAGTGGGCTAGCTTGACAACATTTTGCATAAAAGCTTAATATGGATAAGTAATCATTAATGCTTAAGCATCAAGTTAATTATCATTAACCTGTCATCTATATTAGAACCTGTACTAGAGCACTCACTTTATTAGGAGCAAACAGTATTAACCATAGCAGGTATAAATTGAGGCAACCTTTCCATCGTTATCCAATTAACCATCCGTTCAATTTAATGGAATCTACGTTGCCGCTGCTCAAGTCAAGTGCTCACTAACTGGGAGCGACGGCGATTCGAATCGAGTTCCTATCCAGCTGGAGGGGTATTTCTAACACTCACCGCGCAGGCAGAGCCAGGGTCGCACAAGCCACCTTTCGTACAATTCAGGAGTCGCGGGTTCGAATGATGCCGCATCCCCAAGGGCGACACTCTGCCAGGTGATAGGGACTCTAACCCCCTTGGTCTCACGCCAATGTCCCCAAGCACATCCTTACTCTCCTCCAAGATGCGACCTACCATTTGATTCCCGGCCTGAACTGTATTACTCGGCTTCGCGGTCGGAACGACTTATCCGGCCAACTAAGTGTTAGACTGCGTTCAACATGACTCAAGGACGTACAACGAATCGGTCCTTAAATGACTCATACGGGGATAGATCCACACCCAAGACCTCCATGCCTTGTTGCTTCACTATCGTCATCCCGCCCGGTCTCATTTCATTTTATTAACACATGGTTCCTTTCCATGATAGCAAATATAGCCAACCGTGCCATATATGAATATCCCTATATCTCGCAGGTGACAGGAAATCACCTGACTTCTACCGCTTAAAGCAGGGCTAAGCATTTACTCGATCCTAGTCTATGTAGGATTCAAGGATTCATATATCTGGACAAGGAGTGATATAATGCAGCAAGGGTTTCCAACCAACTTAATGTAGTAAGCATACCAAAGTTCACATAAGCACCTAGAGCTAATTAACTTAATCCTCATTAAGGCATAACATAGAAGAAGGCAAGCACATCAATCAAGAAACAAGTCTCACAAGATCACAGGGTACTAAACCAAGTACCATCAAAGATATGAGTCACACTTCAACACACTAGCATGGCAAAGGTAATCAAAGCACTAGAACTAGAATTTGCCACTTTCTGGACATACATACAGTAGCTCAGTAAATCAATCATAACTGGACATCGTCATCTCCACTTAATCTATCATGTTTGAGCTCAAACCCACTACTTAATGAGGGACAAACACCTAGGGTGTTACACCCGGCCCATGAGCCCGGCTCCGGTCCACTTTTTCGCAGAATTTTCTAAATATTTTTGTTATTTCAAAAAATATATTGGGCCCCAAAAAACAAAAACTAAAAAGGTCGGGCCCAACAATACTTAAGTAATAAAGAAATTAATAATATCTAATTCTTCTAATTCTTTATTGGGCTCTAAAAATAATTTAAGGCATTGACCATTTACCTTGAATAACGTACCTTCGTCATTTTGAAGCGTGACCGCGCCATGTGATGATGCGTCTACCACTTTAAATGGTCCTTCCCACTTACTTCGTAGCTTTCCATGTCCGAAGAGCTTCACCCTAGAATTAAAAAGTAATACCTTATTCCCTGGGGTGAACTCCTTCTTCTTAATTCTCTTGTCATGCCATCTCTTAACTCTCTCTTTATAAATCTTTGAATTGTGATATGCTTTTTCTCTCCATTCATCTAACTCTAAGAGTTGCATTTTCCTCTTTATTCCAGCAGCATCAAGGTCCATGTTCCATTTCTTGATAGCCTAGTGAGCTTTAAATTCTAACTCAACTGGTAGGTGGCAAGTCTTCCCATACACCAACTGATAAGGAGACATCCCAATAGGTGTCTTATATGCTGTTCGGTATGCCCAGAGTGCTTCGGGAAGCTTGTCCTTCCATCCAGTACCCATCTCATTTACTGTCTTCTACAGAATGTTCTTGATTTGCTTATTTGATGTTTCTGCTTGTCCACTTGTCTGAGGATGATAGGGGGTAGCAACGTTGTGACATATTCCATGCTTAGACAAGTAGTGCTCAAAGCGCTTGTCGATGAAGTGTGATCCTCCGTCACTTATCACTATCCTTGGGACTCCAAATCTGGGAAATATTATCTCTTCAAACATCTTCTTGGAATTTATATTATCAGCCTTCTTGCATGGCAGGGCTTCAACCCATTTGGAGACATAATCTACTGCCACCAGAATGTACTCACATTTCCTCGATGGTGGGAATGGTCCCATATAGTCGATTCCCCAAACATCAAAGAGTTCAATCTGAAGGTTGTTGATGAGTGCCATGACATCTCTTGTATTGATATTGTCGTGCCTCTAACATGGTCCACATCTTCGGATGAATTCTCTTGTGTCTTCATACATTGTTGGCCAAAAGAATCCGCATTGCAAAATCTTTGCATGTGTGCGGAATGCCCCATAATGTCCTCCATATGGTGATGAATGGCATCTCTCAATGATTTTTATTCCTTCCTCAACAGTTACACATCTCCTGAGTAGACCATCTGAGCAGACTCGGAAGAGGTACGGTTCATCCCATATGTGAATATGACTTTCCTGGACGAGTTTCCTTTTGTTTGCTCCTAGTGGTAAATATCCTGAAACCATAAAATTAACAATATGTGCATATCAGGGGTCAGATCTATTGATCCTGTAGAGCATGTCATCCTGGAGTGAATCGTCGATGGGCAGTTCCTATGAATTCTCAAACTGCATTCTAGACAAGTGATCGGCAACAGAATTTTCCACTCCCTTTTTATCTTTTATTTCTAAGTCAAATTCTTGGAGTAACAAAATCCATCTTATCAAACATGGTTTAGCATCTTTCTTAGTGAGTAAATATTTCAAAGCAGCATGATCAGAATAAATAATTACTTTACCTCCCACTAAGTAAGATCTAAACTTATCAATAGCAAAAACAACAGCAAGGAGCTCTTTTTCAGTAGTTGCATAATTAAGTTGAGGTCCTGTTAATGTTTTGCTAGCATAGGCTATTGCATGATGCTTTTTATCTTTAGTTTGTCCTAAAACTGCCCCCACAGCAAAATCACTTGCATCACACATAATTTCAAAAGGTAAAGACAATCAGGGGGTTGAATGATTGGTGCTGAGATGAGTGCTTTCTTTAAAATTTCAAAAGATCTTAAACATTCATCATCAAATTCAAAAGGAACATCCTTGGCTAGCAAACGAGTAAGAGGTCTAGCAATAAATGAGAAATCTTTTATAAATCTACGATAAAAACCAGCATGGCCAAGAAAACTTCTAATTCCTTTTACATTCATAGGTGGTGGTAGTTGTTCAATTACTTCAATTTTAGCCCTATCTACCTCTATACCTCTTTCAGACACTAAGTGTCCTAGCACTATTCCTTCTCTAACCATAAAGTGGCATTTCTCTCAATTAAGGACTAAGTGCTTTTCTTCACATCTTTGCAAAACTCTATCTAAATTTTCAAGACAATCATCAAAAGTTTTTCCATAAACAGAAAAGTCATCCATGAACACTTCCATAATTTCTTCAATCATTTCAGAAAATATAGACATCATACATCTTTGAAAAGAAACTGGAGCATTACATAACCCAAAAGACATTCTACGATAAGCATAAGTTCCATAGGGACATGTAAAGGTAGTTTTGCTTTGATCATCAGGATGGATAGGGATTTGATGATATCCCGAATATCCATCAAGGAAACAAAACAAAGAATGATTGGCTAACCATTCTAACATCTCATCAATAAAAGGCAATGGAAAATGATCCTTCTTAGTAACTTTATTAAGTTTTCTATAGTCTATGCACATCCGCCATCCTGTGACGGTACGTTGAGGGATCAACTCATTCTTCTCATTCTTAACAACAGTCATGCCTCCCTTTTTAGGCACAACTTGGACAAGGCTTACCCACTCACTGTGTGGCACGGGATAAATAATCCCGGCGTGCAAAAGTTTCAAAACTTCCTTTTTAACCACCTCCCTCATCACATTGTTGAGTCTACACTGTGGCTCTCTAGAAGGTGGAATAGTAGGATCTGTTGGAATGCGATGGGTGCAAAGGGCAGGACTAATTCCTTTAAGATCTTGGAGTGAGTAGCCAAACGCTGATCGATGTTTCTCTAAGACAGCCATTAAGCGAAAAGTTTGTTCCGGAGTGAGTTTATCACTTATGATCACAGGGAACTCTGGATCGTCATTTAGAAAAGCATATTTAAGACCGGTTGGTAAAAGTTTAAGTTCTATTGGAGGTCTAGGTGGCTCTACAAACTCATCTAAAGGTTCAGGCTCAGAGTAATCAGCCTCTTCTATGAAGAATTGAGCATCATCCTCTAGACCTGAGTCAACTAAGAACTCTAGAGAAGCAGCATTAAATTCCTCCAGTGGGTCAGATTCTAGATAAGATTCGGTCCTAGTACTTAGAGAATAAGATATGGACATTGGGAATTGAAGTTTCTTTCCAAAACAAATGTTTATTTTCCCTGTTTGTCCTTCATAATGGAGTCTTCTAAAAGGTTGTCCTATCAACAGGTCGAAGTCCCATATGGGGAAGACATAAAAGCTCAAATGAACCAAGGTTCCTTCTACCTGGATTGGTTGGATATGTAAAATTCCTGAACTGGGGACAATGTGTCCTAAAAGACTCGTCATCAATTTTGTAGTTGGGGTTAATGTCATGTGCCTCATTAAATGTTGTGCAAGTGAAACAAACATGATATTAATGCCCACAACTAGATTATAGAGAGCATCTATGCGATCAAAATTAAATGAGCACTGTATTGGAAGAGAGGGTGAATCCAAACAGATCACATTAGAGGAAAGCTCTGATTCCTCTAACCATTCACTGCTTATGACCGACACTAGGTCTGTTGAAGTGCTTCTATAAGAAATATCCCCAGAAGGATTCAAAGATTCTCTAAGGTGATTATGATGATTCTGTGATTTCTTTATAGAATAATAATTCATAACGTTTCCAAAATCAGAAAAAAGATCGGGTTCGATATCAAGCATAAAATCAAGAAACGGAATTTCTTCTTCTTGCTCAGAACTTGGAATAGCTGAAGTAGATGGTATATCTAGCAAAGAATTTGCTTCAGCCACTTGAAGTTCTTCTTCTAGGAGATTATCTAATTTAGAGGATAGGATTTGATCTAAGATTAATCTTGCTTTTTCTGACGAAACATGCAAGAATGATCCTGCAGAAGTTGTATCGAGCAATTGCTTACTGTTTTTATGAAGACCTTTATAAAAATGTTGAAGAAAAATAGGGTCTTGTAAACTGAGGTCTGGGCCAGATGCTAAAAGAGTGGTAAAACGATTCCAGGATGAGGCCAAAGATTCACTAGGTTCTTGCTTAAAAGTCAGAACCTTGATTCTAAGGTCGACGATTTGGGAGATAGGGTAAAAATCTAAGCAAAAATTAGAATGTAAGGATCCCCAATCTCCTTGTTGCTTACCTATGGCTTTTATCATACCATTGTCTAGCTTTTTCCTTTAAAGAGAAAGGAAATAGCTTCCAATGTAAAGTTTTATCAGACATGCCCTCTATGCGAAGACAGTCACATGTTTGCTCAAAGTCTCTAATATGAAGGTAAGGGTTTTCGTCTACTCCTCCTGAAAAGGATAGGCTTTGGACCATTGCAATCAATCGCAGACTCAACCTATAGTTAGGGGTTTGGATAGGTTGTGATGACTCCCAAGGTACTAGGCTGGTCTCCGTGGGTGCAGAAAATTGGAAGATAGGAATTGAATTTATGTTATCCATAAGGATAGAAAAAGGCAAGAAGAATAAGGTAAGAAATAAAAAGGAAAAGATAAAAGTATAGGTACAAGGTAAAGCAAGACTTAAGGTTAACTCAGCTGACGCCTTTCTCCCCGGCAACGGTGCCAGAAATGCTTGTTGATATTAGATACGCACACGAAGGAATTCAAGAAATAATCCGCAAGCATACGGATATCGGTGAGCACTTCACTCGGGAGATAAGTCCAGAGTATCGTATTTGTTTTATCCGTAAGGAGAAAGCGTGCGATGACTAACCTAGTCTATACTATTACCCTTGGGCCGCACTACAAGGTGGCGAAGATATAAGCGATTAGAGAGAACTACGACGACAGTCTGGTTCCAACCTATGGCAAGCTATGATACTATTGATCTTAGTGGAAATACCAATGGAAAAGAGACACCACAAAGGATGCTTAACCAGGGTGCTTAAATCCTACCAAACCTTCTGACGGGAGGAGACTCCAAAGGTAACAATGGGATTGTCACGTCCCACGCTACTACTCACTAATCTGGCCAGATAGGGGATATCCACGAGTATTCCTAGCCCAAGCACCACGCTTATGCTATGAATGATTACTCTATTCTCTACGCGAAGCGAATAAAGTAAACCCGCAAACCAAAGAACAATAATAACAACGTACTTACTTAGTATTAGAAGTTGAATTGCCAAAGAATCCTAGAACCAAGCCTCGGGTTAGGAGACTTGACCCCATAGATACAAGCTTGGAGAGGAGACACCGACAGGCTAGGCTTCCTCCAATCTTCTACCTCCACTCTAACTCTCTCAATCTAGAAGAATAACTCTAATCTCACATAGAGACTATAAAGCTAAACTCTCTTGTATGTGCCCTAGAGAAAGATCCATTCAAGGGACCCCTCTCAAGCGAATTCTCTTTGAAAAATATGAATTGGGGTTTCTAAACTCTCTCCTCCAGGGGCTAGGGGCCTTGCTTATATAGCCCTCTAGGAAGCACCACAGCCCTCAGATCAAACCCACCTTGATCAACGATTTTTATTCATCCTCAAAGGCAGTGGAAGCAGGATCCGCGAGGTGGAAGCTCATTGGCTCTCTGGGTGGGGCGACCGCCCCTGGGGCTGGGCGCCCGCCCCTGTCACAGTGACAGGTGGATCCCACCTCCTAGGTTTTGGCTTCTTGAACCTTCTAGATTATACTTTTCCATATGTGGCCCTTTCTCTCTATGTAAAACTGACATGTGCCCCATCTTTGATTATTTTCAGCTGGCACCCTGCAGAAATAAATATTCACCAAAACTCATGGAATTCTGTCAGTTAAACACCTAGTCTATGGTGGTAATTAGTTTTATAGCATTCTTTTATGTAAGTTGACGGTTAAAAATGATAGTTAACTACCATCAACAGTGCCCTCGGCTTGGCCCGAGGCGGCTCGTAGAGGTCTGGCCACGCGCTCCGGTGGCGCTGCTCATGGCGACCCCGTTGGTAGAGCTAACCGGTGGCAGGTGGAACCGGTAGAGGGGCGCGTCGGAGACGGCTCGAGGAGAGGAAGGTGGTGCTGCGCTTGGCTGAGAACGAGGAGGCATGGATGAAGAGGAACGGTGGAGCGGGAGCTCTGCTTTGGCTGTTTGGCATTCTCGACGGAAAGACCGAGAGCAAGCGAATGAGAGAGTGAAAGAGAGGTGGGAGGGTGCTCGGGCTGTCAAGGTGAGCGAGCACGGCGCCATGGAATGCATGCGAACGAGCGTGAGGCCACGCGACAGCGGCTTCCTACGTTCAGTCGACCATGCACAGCAGTGCCGATTCAAAATAATCGAGGAGCTGACCAATATCACCGCAAAAATACACTGAAACCCGTATTTTCTTCCTTCCTTATCTTCTGATCCAGCTGACCTGTGATCACGGCAAAAAGAGGCAAATTTGTATATCTTTGCGAGGTGAACAACATTGCTTTAAAGACCCAGAGCTAACTACGCCTAGATCGAGAGATATTGAGTTCCAGAGGAGGGTACCCCGAAACTGAATCCTGCAGTTTAGTTGCAAGCTGACTGAAAGTGCATTCTTCTCTCCTTCTAACTCTTAATCCGCTTGGTGTTAGCAAAACCTTCACTAATAAAAGTTGTAGAGCTACATGTAGCCTCCAAATTTCCTTATACATGTTTGGTCTGGATCACCATGGTTTTCATGCTACAAGGCTCCAAAGTTACGTACTCTGAAATTGTATCAAAAGTTTTAGTTTGAAGCGGACTGAAACTGCTATCTTTTCCCACCTCTAATTCCCAAACAGATCAATAAAATGCTAAACCAAATCACAGTGTTGTAGAGCTCTATGAGAATGACAACTTTGCTCAAGAAAGTCTGGCCAAATTCGGCATGGTTTGCAAACTAAAATTCACCAAAGATGGCGTCATGAAAACTGAAAACCAAAACTGTAGTTCCAACACTTAGCCGATTTTTGGAGCTTCAAAACAGCACTGAGTTCAATCTTTGAGCCTCGGTTTGAGTAGGTTAGAGACCAAACTAGCTCTTGACCATTCAATAAAGTTTGTTCTACACAAGATTAACTACAACTTTTCTTTAAGGTCAAACCTCATAACTGGTACAAAAGTCAAACTTTCACTTTGGTCAAAGTATCAACTCGATAAATCCTAAACTAGGGTTTTAGGCCAATCGGAGCATTTTCTTGACATTTGCTCAACATGAACCCTTCATGACTTTTATTGTAGAGTTCATCTAGAGTCATTTGGGCAAAGTTGCAAGGTTTGGTTGATGATTTATAATTCTATTCACTTAATGGTGCAATTCCAACATTTAGTAAAGTCATTGAAACAAAGACATGACTTATCATTTCATGTGACTTTTTGATTCCAAACTTCATGAAACTTTTTCAGGGGTCACTATAGATAGAAAGTGATGTGAGACACATGAAAGAAATGACATCAACACTCACTTGCATTACCAAGCATGAGCATCAAACATACATACATTGAAACACAAAATGACAAGGTATGTTGCATATGTTTCAGAGAGATGTTTCAAGCACATTCCATATATACATGTTTCACATGTTGCACTAGCATGTTTCATATGTTTTACTAGTGTATTACATATGTTCCATGCTCATATATGAACAATGATGCTTAGGCTCATGCAATGCAAGTGCCAAAACAGGCAAGATAACAACAGGGGTGTTACAGCCCTCTCCCTTAAAAGAATCTTGTCCTGAGATTCTGGGCGAAAGACTTTCAAAGAGAAGCATGTTATCCATTTTTCAACATCTACGATAGCACTAGGCTATTTAGCTTTAAGCATCAGAGAGGCTAGTTTGGTCAAGACACTTTTTGATACTTGTTCTTCGTAGGGGATCTTGTCTGAAGAATTTCCTTTCTTGACTTCCATGAAGTATTGTTACTTTGGGGAGGAATCAAAAATAGCACCATACTTCGCTCTTGGCATACAAAGATCATTTGATTCATGAACTAACCACGCACAAGTATCTCTTTCTCTAGTGAATATGGTAGAGGCAATATGAACTTTACACTTGACCAAAATCTTCAAAAGCATACTCATTGAATGACTCTATGTTCACGAAGTTTTGAAAAGCAGTCTTCTACCAAAGTGGCTTGAGCACAACCTTCCAAAAGGGTGAGATTATAGACGACAAACATCCTCTGAGGCTATAGGATACTGACTAACCATTAGAAAAGGCCTATGCTGGTCGTAAATGTTCAATCATTCAGATATCAACTAATGGAAAGCTACTTACTACTCCATGTGGGCAGTTCTCTTTCTCTGATGACAACACTGTATTATCTGAGTCTATTGAGGGGTTAGTGAATGTGATAGCTAACTCTGTTGGCTCCGTATTTCTGCCAAATATTACCTAAGAAGATCCTCTTATCCAAAGGAAACAATTATCTAGGTTGAATCAGATGCAACCTCTTGGGTAAAAACACTTATAAGGTACCAAAGATCAGTGAGTATTAGCAATTATTATGATAGAAGGATGATAGCGAGGTCTGGAAGATAGAAAAAATTGCAAGCATTTACCAACTTCGATAAATAGTTCACTGCCAAGCAAGTGGAGTACAATTTCCTTCATGATGCAGTTGCACAGTAAGTTGAGTTGACTTGCAGCATAGCAAAACTAGCTTTGTCAGGCTAACTTTTCACCTTGAGTCTTCCACTTTAGGATCAAACAACAGCTCTAAGATGGGAAATCTGTTGTTTGACACTTTTCAATTTGCTTTCGATTCGTGATGCTATAAATTGATTTGTAGAACACCAAGGCTGCTCATACATTGTTGACACGAGAAAGCAAAAGCAAATGAAAGAGTGTAAACTAGTATCTTTGAGACCTCAAAAGGGCCATCCAACAGCAGATCTCGACCATGTTCCACAGTGGGACATCTACCACTATCATAACCTTCTCATGCGAGGAATGAGCACAGTCACTGAAAAAATGGCAGATCCTATACCCTTTGGTTTTCTGCTCATATCTCACAAACTACTACTCCATTTTGCATGAGTTTTTGTAGGTATATAGATCCATAAGTCCTCTAACTACTGACCAAATTTTAGCTCAAACGGACACCATTTGGCTATCCATACAATTCATTTGCCAAAACCGCTTTGTTCTAAATTTGCAGCAAACCGATCTGATCGAACATCTCTTGAATCTGATGTTTTACTCACCAAATTCTCAAACCAAATTAAGACATTGCAGTGTCCTAAGTAAGAAATGAGATTATCAAGTTTAGGTTCAAACCAACCTCGTTTGTGTCATTAATCGGCGGCTTGAAGATAACCGGTTTGGTGCTACAAAATCTGGACAGATTTCTTGTTCTTCTTTTCCTTTGCTTCACACATTGAGGTGTGTGTTTGCACTCTCTAACTCTTTGTACTGCAGCAGCAGCTTTCTCCTTGTGGATGGAAGCTAAGGCTTACCTCATAAGTTTCTTGGTAACTAACCTCAACTATTCATTTACATACCAACCCAACGATGCACAAGCTTCGAGCTTGTGGCTGCTTTTGCAAGACAAAATGCAAACTACTCCATGAAGGACATTCCTACAAAGGTAATGCACCATTTTCGAATATTTCTCAACACTTCGTCCAATAGTGTTCTGAACAAAACCATTGGTGGCACCTAGGGGCACAGGGATGCTGATCGAAACTAGGGCATGCTTTCTCTAATTCTTCACTTTAGCTGATAGAACACCTTGCACTATCTGTGTGATTGTCCAAGATGGAATTGACTTGGTCATAATGGCTCTAGAAGATAGAGTATCACTCAAGTTGTTGGCTAGTTGATTAATTTCTTGTTGGTTATTGCTCTATAAGACATAGCCTTCGTAGCTACCAAGGAGTCGTTACCTAGCTGGAGATTAACCTTCCTATTGGTAACTAATCAGTTGTCTCTCAACACTAAAAAGCTCCAAATCTTCACTCTTGACCACAACAATAGTGGCTGATGTAGACAGATGGCAGACATTGAAGTCTATAGATAAGGAGTCACACCAGAGATGGTTGATCTCGATGGTATGGTCATTATGCATACAAGATTGAGACTTGGATAGCTTCGTCATATACACCATGTGACGATCGATTCTTATCCAACAGATGACTTGTCCAACTAAAGTGTTGTGCGTCCTTTTTTATCCAACAAGGATGAGATACGTTGCTCACTAGATGGTGGTCGTCAATACGGGGACAACTAAGTAGAGTCACTTGTCTACCATCTCTTGTAGTCTGTTAATGTTTATGTTAGTGACCTGTTCTTCAAAGGTTATCCTTTATGTATCTTCAGATGAAAGCTCTACTACTTTTGGTCTGAGATATGGTTCTTATGATACGATAGGGAGAGATAAACAAGAAAAAGCTCACATGAGAATAACACGTCGGTGTTGTTCTACAATGGACGTGACTAGAAACCACGATACCAGCGTGTGCCGAGCAGCACAACCTTGTGGCCACAGTCCACAGGATGCCCTCGGTTTTGTCGCGGCACCGTAGAGTACCAATCATGACACCATTACTAGACACATCACCAATGAGAAATCCCACACGGCACAAATTTGGGAATATAGAATAAGCACAATACAATGGAGGGATAGCAAACAAAGGTAGTCACAAGGTTTAGAATCAATCAAGGAGGCGATCCAGAGATCAAAACATAGCACAAGAGAACATAGCTCAATTGCCGGAGACAATGGAGCATGCGATCTTTGCTTAAATCCACGCACACCTTGTGTCCACCAAGGTGATTACCAGATGAAAGACTAACAGGAGATTCGATCATGTTGAGCAACAACATGAGATCAAGACTGATAAACATCCCAAGACTTGGGAAGGTTGGAGATGAAATAAGTAGACTCCAAGGACAAAATCGATGTACCAACCGAAGATTGAGTTGATAAGGTACTACATGATTTGCAAGCACAAGATTCTGAGATCTAGTAGCGAGATATAGCGTTGTACCAAAACATCTGTAGGAGAGGTAGCTAGGAGGTCCAACATAAAATTGGTTATGGGCCTTACAACTTGGCAGCGAACAACTATGGCCAAAAGGAGGCGTTTGCAGAAATTTATCTTGGTTGGTAGATCAAACAAAGGTATTCACATGCGGGTGTAGGATAGCCATGGCATACGCGAATATTTAAGGGTCCAGGCTCGGGCTTACATATCAAGCAAAGGCATGGTGCACAAACATTCAAAGCAAGCAACCATGGCTACAAGCTCAGGCTCCTAAGGGAAAGAACCTAATTGGAGATGACCATTATGCGATTATGTAACTTAAGCATTGTTCTAGGGTAAAGCTATTTGACACTCATATGCTCACCGAGGACAAACGAGGTGACAACTATGGCACTAATTAGATAACAAGCAAACATACAAAGTCACAGTCAAGCATTTGAGAGATTCAATCAAATTAGCTTAAGCAACTTTTACTAAGCACTAGGCTTACTCAGAACAAGCATATATCTAAAGCAAGAACTAACTACAAGTTTAGTACAAAACAAACGCTAGCCAAGGTAGCCAACTTAGCATGTGCACAGAATCTGGACAGCAGCATAGTAGTTACTTATTTCAACCATAACTGAGGTTGTAGGCATCCCACAAAGGTGATCCTAGACTTTATAGAAAGCTTAGGAAGTTTTCCACACTTTTGTTATTCATACCAAAAGCTAATTCACAGATTAACATGACCAAACATGCTAATGTTCCAGATCTGTGCAAACATGGATAGAAAACTGACATGAACTTCATAATTACTTAACTGGAGTTCTAGGAACCCAACAAGGCTGATCCTTAACTTTATGTAAAGCTTATTAAGTTGTCTACAACTTTCTTATTATCATATTAAGATGATTCTACAGCTAACAAGGTCAAACAAGACAAAGAAGACATCTCTGCCCAGATTTGGATATATTCTGTTATTCCATTTTGCAAGCTCATAACTGGAGGTTTAGACCACCAAAATTAGTGCTATAGGACATTTTAGAAAGCCTAGAAAAAGTAATACACTTCTTCTATTATCTCCAAGACATGGTTACCACCAAGCAATTGAGTAAAATTTTCCTTGGTGACTTAGTTGTACTGTAAGTTGAGTTGACTTGCAGCATAACAACTTTGTCAGGCCAACTTTCACCTTGAGGCTTCCTTTTTAGGATCAAACAGCAGCTCTAAGATGGGAAATCTGTTGTTTGACACTTTTCAAATTGCTTTTGATTCACGATGGTATAAATTGATTTGCAGAAACCAAGGCTGCTCGTACATTGGGGATACGAGAAAGCAAAAGCAAATGAAAGAGTGTAAACTAGTATCTGTGAGACCTCAAAAGGGCCATCCAACAGCAGATCTCGACTATTAATTTACATACCAATCCGAGGATGCACACGCTTTGAACTTGCAGGTTACTTTTGCAGGGCAAAACGCATACTCTGTCTGGAGAACATTCCTACAAGGATAGGGAACCACTTCTGAATATTCCTCGACACTTCGTCCAATAAAGTTATGAACAAACCATTTGTGGCACCTATGGGCACAAGGATGCGGATCGGAACTAGGGCATACTTTCTCTAATTCTTTACTTTAGCTGATAGAACACCTTGCAATATCTGTGTGATTGTCCAGGATGGAATTGACTTGATCTCCATGGCTCTAAAAGATAGAGTATCACTCAAGTTGTGGCTAGTTGATTAACTTTTAGTTGGTTATTGCTCTGTAAGACATAGCCTTCGTAGCTACCAAGGGGTCGTTACCTAGTCGGAGGTTAACGTTCCTATTGGTAACTAATTAGTTGTCTCTCTACACTAAAAAGTTCCAAATCTTCATTCTTGATCACAATAATTGTGGTTGATACAAAGCAGGTGGTTGCCATCGAAGTCAGCAGATAAGGAGTCACATCAGAGATGGTGGATTTCGACGGTATGGCCATTATGCATACAAAGGTTAAAATTTGCATAATGTGACAATCGTTTCTTATCCAACAGATGACTTGTCCAACATTAAATGTTGGGTGTCCTTTTTATCCAATAGAGATGAGATACGTCGCTCACTAGATGTCGTTCGTCAATACTAGGACAACTAAGTAGAGTCACTTGTATACCACCTATTGCGGTCTGTTAATGTTTATGTTGGTGACCTGTTCTTCAAAGTTATTCTCTTAGCAACTTCAGAAGGACACTCCACTACTTTCGGTCTAAGATATGGATCTTACGATACAATATAGAGAGATAACCAAGAAAAGGAACACGAGAAAATAACACATCGTCTGTCATTTGATAATGGATCATGACTAGAAACCGTGATACCAGCGCGTGCCAAGCAGCCAGCCATGTGTCTGCAGCCACAGGAGGCCCTTGGTTTCGTCGCGGCACCATCAGCGGCTACTCATAACACCATTACTAAACGCATAACGAAAGTGAAATTTCAAGTGGCACCAATGGGCTGTAAGAACAAGCGCCATACAAGGAGGGATAGCAAGCAAAGGTAGTCACAAGGTTTAGAATCAACAGGGAAGCTATTCGCCGATCAAAACACCTCACAAGAGAACATAGCTCCATTGTCGAAGGCGACTAAGCAGACGATTTTTTCTTAGTTCCACGTATGGCTAGCATTCACCGAGGGGAGTAGCAGATAAAAATTAATAGGAGATTCGATCATGTTGAGCAACAACATGAGATCAAGACTGGTAAACATCCCGAGGCTTGGGAAGGTTGGGGATGGATTAATTAAACTTCACGAACAAACCGATATGTTAATCAGAGATTGAGTTGATAAGGTGGATACGCAAATTTACAAGCAAACGATTTTGAGATCAGACAATGAAAGATTATCATTGCACCAGATCACTTGTAGGAGAGGCAATAGGTAGGTCTAACATGGATTCAGTTAAGGGTCTTACAACTTGGCATCGAACAACTATGGCCAAAAGGAAGAGCTGGAGATAATCTATCTTGGTTGGTAGATCAAGCAAAGGTATTCACGTGCTGGTGCAGGACAACCATGGTATACGTGAACATTTAAGGGTCCAGGCTCAGGCTTAGATATCAAGCAAAGGCATTGTGCACAAACATTCAAAGCAAGCAACCACGGCTACAAGCTTAGGCTCATAAGGAGGAGAACCTAATTGGAGACGACACCAAGAGATCGTTTCGCGTAACTCAAGTATTGCTCTAAGATAACGCTATTCGACACTCGTATGCTCACCGAGGACAAACGAGGTGCCAACTAGGGTACTACCTAGATAACAAGCATACATACAACATCACAGTCAAGCAGACATTTGAGAAAATTCAAACAAATGAGCTTAAGCAACCAATACAAAGCACAAGGCTCACCCAAAATAAGTATTTATCTCAAGCAGGAACTAACTACAAGTTTAGCTCAACACAAACGCTAGCTAAGGTGACTAACTTAGCATGTGCACAGAATCTGGACAGCAACGCAGTAGTTACTTGTTTCAACCATAACTGAGGTTTTAGACATCCCACAAAGGTGATCCTAGACTTTCTAGAAAGCTTAGGAAGATGACTACACTTCAGTTATTCATACCAAAAGCAAATTCATAGATTAACATGACCAAAAATGCTAATGTTTCAGATCTGTACCAATATGGACAGAAAACTGACAAGAACTTCAAAAATGCATAACTGGAGTTCTAGAGACACAACAAGGCTGAGCCTTAACTTTATGTAAAGATTATTAAGTTTTCTATAACTTTATTATTATCATATTAAGATGATTCTATATCTACAAGGCCAAACAAGACAAAGAAGACATCTCTGCCCAGATTTAGACAGATTCTGTCATTCCACTTTACAAGCTCATAAGTAGACATTTAGACCACCCCAATTAGTGCTATAGGACATTTTGGAAAGCTTAGAAAAAGTACTACACATCTTCTATTATCTCCAAGACATGGTTCCATATACACATAGGTCAAACAAACCAAACATTCAGATCTATTCAGAGCATAAGCAAAACCTGACAGTAAATTTCTAAAATTCAAAATTCTCAAACGTTAGGACCTAGGATCATGAATTTTTAGGACAGGCTAGAAAAGTAAGTTAGCTACAACTTTGGTATTCTCCATAACTACAGAAAACACCATTATGACCACAAAAACATCACTACAACAGAAACCGTTCTAGCAGCCAACGTTCGACAAGCAAAACAAAGCTTGCCTTTGTTCTACTTAACCAGAGGGCACACAAACATATCATCCTAGTAGCTCTAAACATTGTTACCTTAGACCAACACCAATTTAATTCATTTATGAGAATCCATAATTACTTAAGTGAGGTCTAAAGCATTTTCAAAAACTTGTAGGAACAGCATATCCACCACTTGGCTAAACTAGAGGATATCTCTAAGTTCAAGCATGTAGCCACACTTATTTCTAGTAAGGCTAAGCACATTTTTTTCTCCAGCATTTTCTATTCAAGCAACATGGAACAAAGCATTCTTGGATGACTCCACACAAGGGAGATAGTATACCACATCACTCACAAGTTACTCATCATTTGAACAAGGGTGAGAGGAGCATAGCTATGCATAAAGCAACAATCATGAAGATGCATGCTTCGGCCTATTCGTCCTCACAAGATTGCCAACCTAAGGTGGCGATCACGTTCTATGTCGGTGGCACAACACGCACTCTCTCGATATATAGCTAGTCGTCAGCTACATTTGACTTACGCATTTGTGGTTAGCGTACCTGCAGAAAAGTTTCATTGCAGCCCAACATTTCCCAATATAGCACACAATGAAAATAGAGAAGTAAAATTCTAAGTACTCCCATGTACATATACCCCCGTATATATACATGTTGCACCAAAACTACCCGAATCATTCGATTACCCACAATTAAGTACCTTCATATATACATGTGTGTAACATGTAAATAATCCAGTAACCAAAACTAGCTCTCCCCTAGACCGCAGTTTGTATGGTCATGCTCTCACAACTCACACTTACCTGAGCGTAGGTGCGATGTTGCATAAAAGTAAACTAGCGACATATATGACTATCTCATATATGAAGGCTACCACCAATCTAACACACCGGGTAGCATAGTGTGGGAGAGTCATCACACATACATACCTTGGCCTGGGCATAGATGCATAAATGAAAAAAAACCCCAAGTTAGTACTTATATAAGCCACCTAATAATCCTTATATGGGCATACGGAAATTGACCACTGGCATACTAGGTTTAGAATTCAGATTTCACAAACCTATATATAGCTATAAGTTGATAAAACTGATTTTATAAAACAAAACCTTTGTTTTAAATACACATACGACAAGTTTAATGTTGAATCTTGCTCCGATACCAGCTGTCACAGAACCGTCCAAATTATAAGAGCACAAGTACAAAAACAATCACCGAAGTGATCAAATTCTCGCACTTGAGCCCATATAACTCCGGTAGTCCAATGAAATCGCGAGGGATTTCAAACCAACCAACATACAAGCCAAGATCGTAGTGATTTAACATAACAAGTCACATGTTACAACCATTTCACAAGTAATTCAATATACATCGAAGCTCAAAGTAGTTATTACAACTTAAGTTCAAAGGTAGCAGAAGCAAAGTAATTTGAAACTAACAACACCCTTATTTCAAATACATGCCAGTACCAAGGTCGACTTCCAACAAAAGCATTAGAGAGAAGATAACTCAGAAGGATCATGTCCGTGATCACACTCCGCCTCTACGGCAGGAGCCAACCAACTCTTGCAGTCGCCATGATACATCACAACCTGCAACAAGTGGGGATAAAACCCTGAGTACAAGAAGGTTACTCAGCTAGACTTACTCGTCAGAAACCAGAAAGAAAGTGACACCAAGGATCATGCAAGGCTGATATGAAGTGGGCTAGCTTGACAACATTTTGCATAAAAGCTTGATATAGATAAGTAATCATTAATGCTTAAGCATCAAGTTAATTATCATTAACCTGTCATCTATATTAGAACCTGTACTAGAGCACTCACTTTATTAGGAGCAAACAATATTAACCATAGCAGGTATAAATTGAGGCAACCTTTCCATCGTTATCCAATTAACCATCCGTTCAATTTAATGGAATCTACGTTGCCGCTGCTCAAGTCAAGTGCTCACTAACCGGGAGCGACGACGATTCGAATCAAATTCCTATCCAGCTGGAGGGGTATTTCTAACACTCACCGAGTCACGCCTGGCGAGGGCTGCTCAGGTCACCTTTGGTACAGTTCAGGAGCCGCGGGTCCGACTAATGTCACATCCCCAAGGGCGACACTCTGCCAGGTATTAGGGACTCTAACCCCCCTTGGTCTCACGCCAATGTCCCCAAGCACATCCTTACTCTCCTCCAAGATGCAACCTACCATTCGATTCCTGGCCTGAACTGTATTACTTGGCTTCGTGGTCGGAACGACTTATCCGGCCAACTAAGTGTTAGACTGCGTTCAACATGACTCAAGGACGTACAACGAATCGGTCCTTAAACGACTCAGACGGGGATAGATCCACACCCAAGACCTCCATGCCTTGGTGCTTCACTATCGTCATCCCGCCCGGTCTCATTTCATTTTATTAACACATGGTTCCATTCCACATAGCAAATATAGCCAACCGTGCCATATATGAATATCCCTATATCTCGTAGGTGACAGGAAATCACCTGACTTCTACCGCTTAAAGCAGGGCTAAGCATCTATTTGATCCTAGTCTATGTAGGATTCAAGGATTCATATAACTAGACAAGGAATGATATAATGCAGCAAGGGTTTCCAACCAACTCCTACCACTTAATGCAACAATACTTATAACATATATAGAATTAATTGCTTTGAAGGTAGGAGGCTTATAATGCTCCGGGGCTTGCCTGGGATCCGACTCAAGTTAGAGTATGTCAGATGAATTCACTTGGCGAGCATCCTCCAATCTATCACTTGTCCGGTCCTTCTACCTTCGGGATGGATCCACATCAGGTCCTTCACGTGCTTCAGCTAGCGTACATAAATGAGATGCAAGATGCAAGTGCATGAATACATGGAAGTACAATGGACAATGCATCACATACAGTAAGCAAGACAAACACCATATTACACTCCACCTGCATAGACACTTCATGTTGCTTAAATAAACATCACCCAACCTAATATAAAAGATGACGACCATATTAGGCATGGCACACAAGGTTTCACAAGATCTCAGGTGTATTAACTTAACTGCCCTCAAAGGCATAAGTCACACTTAACAATATACAAGCAAACAACTATAATTGGAATTTATCAATTTCTGGACAAGCAAACAGTAGCTTCATAATTCAATCATATCTGGAGTTTTATAAATCCAAATGACTTGCAAGAAGACATTATGGAAAGCTTATGAAATTGTATACAATTCATTTATCATCATCACAGCATGATTCCAAAGTTTAATATGTCGAATTTACACAAACACAGAAACTGGTCTAACAAGACAGAGAGCAAGCAATTATGTAACCCAACTTTCAACAGCTATAACTCCTAAACCACATGGCCAAATGCCACCAAATTTTAACAGCAGCTAGATACATAAATTATCTACAGCTTTTGTATAAATAAGTTTTACAACAAAGCACATTATCATGAAGAACTTTGCTAAGTTTCCAGATCTGTCCAGAAACCTCATTTGCAAGAAATAATTATTAACTTATGTTACAAACATATAATTGGACAAAACCAACTTTACCAACATGTCACACATGACTAATGAACACCAGAAAACATAGTGTCCATTGCTAAATAAATTATTTTAATATATTTTCTTAATTTATTTAGATAATTAGGTGGAATTATGAACACCTACCAAAAGTGCACAATAAATTCTACCAAACTTACAGTGGCGTACATATGCTTCCAATAGTTTACTGTACAAATTTCAAACCATTTGGACATATATATCAACCTATATGAAAAAGACAAATGGCTATTGCAAGAATTCATGTGAGAGCAAGATGAATCAATAACTCACTCATAATACAACTAAAATTCATGAAATTTTTACCACACATCAAACATCACATGAGTAGCATGCCACAAAAATTTCACTTCATTTGGAGCCATACAACTGCAGTTATGAAAAAGACAAATGCGACTAGCATTGAAAACCTTATCTGAAAAATCTATCTTTACAGCAAAAACATTAAACTAAAACATGTCATATTATAGATCCACTGAATAGATAATTTCACAAGGATTCCAAAAAGTCCTCATTTGCTATTTTACGAATTTCCTATGATTTACTATGAATTTCCAAAAATCAGCAAAAACAACCACAACCAGGTCCTTATGTACTATTCATATGAGTCTATGACATTGCAGTTAGGCCCCTGCCTTGAGTCAAATTCTTGTATGCAGTCCTTGACGCGAATTTAGAACAGAGAGGTCGCCGGAGCTCACGGAAGCCGGCCGTAGGAGACTCGTCGGCCGCGGCTGAGGGGCGGGGGAGCACCAGGGGGTCTCCGCGCACCTGCTGGTTCCCTTGGCTAGGCCGGAGGTGGCGTGAGGCCTGCTGCCCACAAGCAGCAGCGGCAGGAGGAGGCGGCGACCTACAGCTGCGGTGCTGCGGGGTGTGGCGGCCGGCGAAGGTGGACCGCACGGCATCGGGCGACCACGGAGCACCTGCAGCTAGGCTCCACCAGGGCCAGGGAAGGGTGCAGCGGCTCGGCCACGGCGCGGGCTGCCCGTGGCGGCGGCGGCCATGGTGGCAGCGGCCTCCGGCGATGATTAGGGCCGGGAAAAAGGTTGTCGGGGTGCACCGCGCGACGGTGATGGTGCTGGTTTTCATGGTTTAGGATGGGGAGGCATGGAGCGGAGGAACGACAGTGGCGGACGAGCTCAGCTTGGCGGCCATGACGGGGTGCTCTGGCGCGTGGCGCGGCGCAGAGAGCGAGAGAGATGTGAGCGGGGGAGAAGGGCAGGGTGCTCGGGTTTTCTACATCATCTTGACGACGCGTGGGTGCGAGGTGGCGAGTGGAGTCAGCGCGAAGGAGCCACGCGGCGTGCGGGAGCAGAGCCGGTCGGCCATTGCTGCTGCTTCTGAAATTTCAAATTTTCAATACCACCTCAAACGTACAACTGAAACTCCATTTTTCATCGATCACAACTCCCAAATTAGCTCGAATTGGCTCATGGTATAATTGACAAAATTGTAGAGCTACAAGTGTGCTCTAACTTTGGTTAAAGAATCAAAGTCTAATTCGGCACAGTTAGAGAGATACAAAGCTCCAAAGAAGGGTACCTCAAAACTGAATTCTGCAGCTTAGTTTCAATCGACTGAAACTTCCGTCTTCTCCACCTTATAACTCATAAACCATTTGATGATTTGATCAACCGATTTCACCAATACGTAGAGCTATAAGAGCACTCCAACTTTGACTAAAGGATTTTGGCCAGACTCCAAATGGTTTGCAAACTACAATTCTCTAAAGATAGGTACATGGAAACGGATTCCAGAAATTCAGTCATCCCAGACTAAGCCAAAATTTTCGTCCCTGAAAACAGCACAAGATTCGATTTTGCGAACCCTATTTGACCAAGCTAGGCACAAAATCATCTCTTGATCATTAAACAAAGTTTGTAGTACTCAAACCAAACTACAATTATTATTTAAGGATCAAGGTTTGAGTCAGCTTGTGTTGCAAGATATAAGGCTCCAACTAAGGCACTTAGCACTAAAACAGCATAAGGACTTAGCTAAATTTTGCAAGTGCCAATCAGCCCCTATTCCTGGCTTGTGGGCCACCTTTGAGATTGTTCTGGTCAATTTCATGAGATGGTCATTAAACAACTTTTGTTCCATAACAAATTTGCTACAACTTTGTTTAAGGGTGCAGCTACAGGAAAGCACTTTTAGCTACCCTTTTAAAACAATCAAGCAACTATGCTCCCTAGGTCAAACAAGGTCAAATCAAGGTCGACTATCACTTAGAGACTTAATTAGTCAACATGGTCAACATGAACATTGCTCCATTAAGTGTCCTAAGCCTAGTTAAGGTATTGTAGAGGCTAAACATACACACCATACATAGGTTGCACAAGAATATAGGCCTCACATGCATTGAAACAAAGGAATTAAGTGAAATGCTATAGTTGTTTCATCCCCATGTTTCAATTGTTTCATGTGTTTGTTTCAAAGTACGTGCTACACATGTTTCACTAGGTTGTTCCACATGTGTCCTAGATGTGTTGCACATGTTGCATTTGTATATTGCATAAACACTAGTTCACATGGAATGTAAGGCATGTTTCCTTGTTTCAGAAGCATGTTTCAATTATAATCCAAACAAGCATATAACTTATCATTTCATGTGACTTTTTGATTCCAAACTCCATGAAACTTTTCTAGGGGTCACTATAGATAGAGAGTGATGTGAGACACATGAAAGAAGTGACATCAACACTCACTTGTATCATCAAGCATGAGCATCAAACATACATACATTGGAACACAATGACAAGGTAGGTTGCGTATGTTTCAAGGAGATGTTGCAAGCCCATTCCATATATCCATGTTTCACATGTTGCACTAGTGCATCACATATGTTTCACAAGTGTGTTCCATATGTTCCATGCTCATATATGAACAAATGATGCTTAGGCTCATGCAATGCAAGGGCCAAATGCAAGCCTAACACCTGGGGTACACTAGTCTTGACACAAGATAGTGCTTGGTTTGCGCTGAACGTACCATAGGCTTAGAAATCGTTTTGGATGCCACCAATAGAACTCCTAGGTACGTGGGTCATGTGGAATTTCGTTTCGGTCCGTTTGGAGACAATGTTAGTGTCAGTGCAAGGTAGGTGCATGGTTTGCGCCAAATGTACCATAGGCTCAGAAATCATTTTGGATGGACCCAATGTTACTCCAAGGTGACGAGGCTCAACCGGATGCTCGTTTCCATCCATTTGGAGATAGTGCTAATCTTGATGCAAGATTGTTGCACAGTTTGTGCCAAACGTCCCATAGGCTCAGAATCATTTTGAACGCCCGCGATGGTACTCCTAGGTGACGAGGTTCAGGTGAAAGCTCGATTCAGTCCATTTGGAGAAAGTGCTAATCTTGACGCAAGATAGGTGCACGCTTGCGGCGAACGTACCACAGGCTTAGAAATCATTTCGGATGCACCCGATGGAACACGTAGGTAACGTGGGTCTTGTGGAACCTTGTTTTGGTCCATTTGGAGACAGTGTTTGTGTCAGTGCAAGATAGTTGCATAGTTTGCGCCAAACATACCATAGGTTCAGAAATCGTTTTGGACGCACCCAGTGATACTTCTAGGTGACGAAGCTCAAGTCGAAGCTTGATTCAGTCCGTTTGGAGATAGTGCTAATCTTGACGCAAGATAGGTGCATCTTTGTGCCAAATGTACCATAGGCTCAGAAATCATTATGGACGCACCCGATATAACTTCTAGGCGACTTGGGTCATGTGGAATCCCATTTCGGGCCGTTTGGAGACAGTGTTAGTTTCGGTGCAAGATTGGTGCACAGTTTGTGCCAAACGTACCATAGGCTCAGAAATCATTTTGGACGCATCCAATGATACTCCTAGGTGACGAGGCTGAAGGGGATTGTCATTTCATTCCGTTTGGAGATAGTGCTAATCGTGACGAAAGATAGTTGCATGGTTTTGCGCCCCAACGTACTATAGGCTCAGAAATCATTTTGGACGCGACCAATGGAACTCCTAGGAGACGTGGGTCATGTGAAATTTTATTTTGGTCCGTTTGGAGACAGTGTTAGTGTCAGTGCAAGATAGGTGCACGGTTTGCGACAAACATACCATAGGCTCAGAAATCATTTTGGATAGACCCAATGGTACCCCTTGGTGACGAGGCTCAAGTGGATAGTCGTTTCATTCTATTTGGAGATAGTGCTAATCTTGACGCAAGATAGATGCATGGTTTGCGCTAAACGTACCATAGACTCAGAATCATTTTGGACGCCCATGATGGTACTCCTAGGTGTTGAGGCTTAAGTCGAAGCTCGATTCAGTCCGTTTGAAGAAAGTGCTAATCTTGATGCAAGATAGGTGCTCGCTTTGTGGCAAATGTGCCATAGGCTCATAAATCATTTTGGACGCACCTGATGTAACTCCTAGGCCACTTGGGTCATGTGGAATCTCGTTTCGGTCTGTTTAGAGACAGTGCTAGTGTCGGTGCAAGATAGGTGCACGGTTTGTGCCAAACGTCCCATAGGCTCAGAAATCATTTTAGATGCACCTAATGATACTCCATGGTGATGAGGCCCAAGTGGATGCTCGGTTTAGTACGTTTGGAGATACTGCTAACCTTGATGCAAGAAAGGTGCACGATTTGCGCCGAAGATACTATAGGCTCAGAAATCATTTTGGATGCACACAATTGAACTCCTAGGTGACGTGGGTCATGTGGAATTTTGTTTCGGTCCGTTTGGAGACAATGTTAGTGTCGGTGCAAGATAGGTGCATGGTTTACGCCAAACGTACCATAGGCTCAGAAATCATTTTGGACGGACCCAATGGTGCTCCTAGGTGATGAGGCTCAAGTGGATGCTCGTTTCATTCCGTTTGGAGATAGTGCTAATCTTGACGCAAGATAGTTGCAAGGTTTGCGGCAAACATACCATACGCATAGAAATCATTTTGGACGCACCCGCTGGTACTCCTAGGTGACGAGGCTCAAGTGGAAGCTCAGCTCAGTCTGTTTAGAGATAGTGGTAGTCTTGACGCAAGATAGGTGCACGATTTGCGCTGAACGTACCACGGGCTTAGAAATCATTTTGGACACACTCAATGGAACACCTAGGTGATGTGGGTCTTGTGGAATCTCATTTTGGTCCATTTGGAGACAATGTTAGTGTGGGTGTAAGAAAGGTGCACGGTTTGCACCAAACATACCATAGGTACAGAAATCGTTTTGGACAAACGTAGTGATACTTCTAGGTGATAAGGCTCAAGTGGAAGCTCGATTTAGTCCGTTTGGGGATGTGCTAACCGTGACACAAGATAGGTGCATGCTTTTCACCGATAGTACCATAGGCTCAGAAATCGTTTTGGACGCGCCAAATACTCCTAGGTGACTTGGGTCATGTGCAATCTCATTTTCGTCCATTTTGAGACAGTGTTAGTTTCGGTGCAAGATTGGTGCACGGTTTGCGCCAAACATACCATAGGCTCAAAAATCATTTTGGATGCACCCAATTATACTCCTAGGTGATGAGGCTCAAGTGGAAGTTCAATTCTGTCAGTTTAGAGATAGTGCCAATCTTGACACAAGATAGTGCACGGTTTGCGCCAAATGTACCATAGGCTTAGAAATTGTTTTGGACGCACCCGATGTAGCTCCTAGCCGACTTGGGTCATGTGGAATCTCGTTTCGGTCTATTTAGAGACAGTGTTAGTGCCGGTGCAAGATAGTGCACAGTTTGTGCCAAACGTACCATAGGCTCAGAAATGGTTTTGGATGCACACAATGATACTCCATGGTGATAGGGCTCAAGTGGAAGCTCGATTCAGTCCATTTGGAGATAGTGCTAATCTTGATGCAAGATAGTGCACGATTTACGCCGAACGTACCATAGGCTTAGAAATCATTTCGAACACACCCGATGGAACACCTAGGTGACGTGGGTCTTATGGAATCTCATTTTGGTCCGTTTCGAGAGATTGTTAGTGTCAGTGCAAGATAGTTGCGCAGTTTGCGCCAAACATACCATAGGTTCAGAAATCGTTTTGGACGCACCCAGTGTTACTTCTAGGTGACGAGGTCAAGTGGAAGCTCGATTCAGTCTGCTTGGAGATAGTGCTAACCTTGACTCAAGATAGGTGAACAGTTTGCCCGAACGTACCACAAGCTTAGAAATCAATTCGGATGCACCCGTTAGAACTTCTTGGTGACATGGGTCATGTGGAATCTCATTTTGGTCCATTTGGATACAGAGTTAGTGTCGGTGCAAGATAGGTGCATGGTTTGCACCAAATGTACCATAGGCTCAAAAATCATTTTGGATGGACCCAATGGTACTCCTAGGCGATGAGGCTCAAGTGGATTCTCGTTTCATTCCATTCGGAGATAGTGCTAATCTAGACGCAAGATAGGTGCATGCTTCGCGTCGAACGTACCATGGGCTCAGAAATCATTTTAGACGCACCCGATGTAACTCCTAGGTGACTTAGGTCATGTGGAATCTCGTTTTGGGCCGTTTGGAGATAGTGTTAGTTTCGGTGCAAGATTGGTGCACGGTTTGTGCCAAACGTATCATAGGCTCAGAAATCATTTTGGTCGCACCCAATGATACTCCTAGGTGAAGAGGCTCAATTCATTCCGTTTAGAGATAGTGCTAATCTTGACATAAGATAGTGCACGGTTTGCGCCGAACGTACCATAGACTTAGAAATCGTTTTGGACGCCACCAATAGAACTCCTAGGTACGTGGGTCATGTGGAATTTCGTTTTGGTCCATTTGGAGACAATGTTAGTGCCAGTGCAAGGTAGGTGCATGGTTTGCGCCAAATGTACCATAGGCTTAGAAATCATTTTGGATGGACCCAATGTTACTCCTAGGTGATGAGCCTCAACCGGATGCTCGTTTCAATCCATTTGGAGATAGTGCTAATCTTGATGCAAGATTGTTGCACAGTTTGCGCCAAACGTCCCATAGGCTCAGAATCATTTTGGACACCCGCGATGGTACTCCTAGGTGACGAGGTTCAAGTGAAAGCTCGATTCAGTCCATTTGGAGAAAGTGCTAATCTTGACGCAAGATAGGTGCACGCCTGCGGTGAACGTACCACAGGCTTAGAAATCATTTCGGATGCACCCGATGGAACACGTAGGTAACGTGGGTCTTGTGGAACCTTGTTTTGGTCTATTTGGAGACAGTGTTTGTGTCGGTGCAAGATAGTTGCATAGTTTGCGCCAAACATACCATAGGTTCAGACATCATTTTGGACGCACCCAGTGATACTTCTAGGTGACGAAGCTCAAGTCGAAGCTCAATTCAGTCCGTTTGGAGATAGTGCTAATCTTGATGCAAGATAGGTGCATGCTTTGCGCCAAAATGTACCATCGGCTCAGAAATCATTATGGACGCACCCGATGTAAGTTCTAGGTGACTTGGGTCATGTGGAATCCCGTTTCGGGCCATTTGGAGACAGTGTTAGTTTCGGTGCAAGATTGGTGCACAGTTTGTGCCCAACATACCATAGGCTCAGAAATCATTTTGGACGGGGCCAATGGAACTCCTAGGAGACAAGGGTCATGTGGAATTTTATTTTGGTCCGTTTAGAGACAGTGTTAGTGTCAGTGCAAGATAGGTGCACGGTTTGCGGCAAACATAACATAGGCTCAGAAATCATTTTGGATAGACCCAATGGTACTCCTTGGTGACGAGGCTCAAGTGGATAGTCGTTTCATTCTGTTTGGAGATAGTGCTAATCTTGACGCAAGATAGTTGCATGGTTTGCGCCAAACGTACCATAGACTCAGAATCATTTTGGACGCCCATGATGGTACTCCTAGGTGATGTGGCTTAAGTGGAAGCTCGATTCAGTACGTTTGAAGAAAGTGCTAATCTTGATGCAAGATAGGTGCTCGCTTTGCGGCAAACGTGCCACAGGCTCATAAATCATTTTGGACGCACCTGATGTAACTCCTAGGTGACTTGGGTCATGTGGAATCTCGTTTCGGTCCGTTTGGAGACAGTGCTAGTGTCGGTGCAAGATAGGTGCACGGTTTGTGCCAAATGTCCCATAGGCTTAGAAACCATTTTGGATGCACCTAATGATACTCCATGGTGATGAGGCCCAAGTGGATGCTCGGTTTAGTACGTTTGGAGATACTGCTAACCTTGACAAAAGAAAGGTGCACGATTTGCGCCGAACATATTGTAGGCTCAGAAATCATTTTGAATGCACCCAATCGAACTCCTAGGTGACGTGGGTCATGTGGAATTTTGTTTCGGTCCGTTTGGAGACAATGTTAGTGTCGGTGCAAGATAGGTGCATGGTTTACGCCAAACGTACCATAGGCTCAGAAATCATTTTGGACGGACCCAATGGTGCTCCTTGGTGATGAGGCTCAAGTGGATGCTCGTTTCATTCCATTTGGAGATAGTGCTAATCTTGACGCAAGATAGTTGCAATGTTTATGACAAACATACCATATGCATAGAAATCGTTTTGGACGCACCCGCTGGTACTCCTAGGTGACAAGGCTCTAGTGGAAGCTCAGCTCAGTCCATTTAGAGATAGTGGTAGTCTTGACGCAAGATAGGTGCACAATTTGCGCCGAACGTACCACGGGCTTAGAAATCATTTTGGACGCACTCAATGGAACACCTAGGTGATGTGGGTCTTGTGGAATCTCGTTTTGGTCCATTTGGAGACAATGTTAGTGTCAACGCAAGAAAGGTGCACGGTTTGCACCAAACATACCATAGGTACAGAAATCGTTTTGGACACACCTAGTGATACTTCTAGGTGATAAGGCTCAAGTGGAAGCTCGATTCAGTCCGTTTGGAGATAGTGCTAACCTTGACACAAGATAGGTGCTTGCTTTTTGCCGATAGTACCATAGGCTCAGAAATCGTTCTAGACGCGCCAAATAGAAATCCTAGGTGACTTGGGTCATGTGGAATCTCATTTTCGTCCGTTTCGAGACAAGTGTTAGTTTGGGTGCAAGATTGGTGCACGGTTCGCGCCAAACGTACCATAGGCTCAAAAATCATTTTGGATGCACCCAATTATACTCCTAGGTGACGAGGCTCAAGTGGAAGTTCAATTCTGTCCGTTTAGAGATACTACTAATCTTGACGCAAGATACGTGCACGGTTTGCCCCGAACGTACCATTGGCTTAGAAATCGTTTTGGACGCACCCGATGTAGCTCCTAGGCGACTTGGGTCATGTGGAATCTCGTTTCAGTCCATTTAGAGACAGTGTTAGTGCCGGTGCGAGATAGGTGCACAGTTTGTGCCAAACGTACCATAGGCTCAGAAATGGTTTTGGATGCACACAAATGATACTCCATGGTGATAGGGCTCAAGTGGAAGCTCGATTCAGTCCATTTGGAGATAGTGCTAATCTTGATGCAAGATAGTGCACGATTTACGCCGAACGTACCATAGGCTTAGAAATCATTTCAAACACACCCGATGGAACACCTAGGTGACGTGGGTCTTATGGAATCTCATTTTGGTCCGTTTCGAGAGAGTGTTAGTGTCGGTGCAAGATAGTTGCACAGTTTGCGCCAAACATACCATAGGTTCAGAAATCATTTTGGACGCACCCAGTGATACTTCTAGGTGACGAGGTCAAGTGGAAGCTTGATTCAGTCTACTTGGAGATAGTGCTAATCTTGACTCAAGATAGGTGAACAGTTTGCCCAAACATACCACAGGCTTAGAAATCAATTCGGATGCACCCGTTATAACTTTTTGGTGATGTGGGTCATGTGGAATCTCATTTCGGTCCATTTGGATACAGAGTTAGTGTCGGTGCAAGATAGGTGCATGGTTTGCACCAAATGTACCATAGGCTCAAAAATCATTTTGGATGGACCCAATGGTACTCCTAGGCGACGAGGCTCAAGTGGATTCTCGTTTCATTCCATTTGGAGATAGTGCTAATCTAGACGCAAGATAGGTGCATGCTTTGCACCGAGCATACCATGGGCTCAGAAATCATTTTAGACGCACCCGATGTAACTCCTAGGCGACTCGGGTCATGTGGAATCTCATTTTGGGCCGTTTGGAGATAGTGTTAGTTTCGGTGCAAGATTGGTGCATGGTTTGTGCCAAATGTATCATAGGCTCGGAAATCATTTTGGTCGCACACAATGATACTCCTAGGTGAAGAGGCTCAATTCATTCCATTTAGAGATAGTGCTAATCTTGACACAAGATAGTGCACGGTTTGCGCCGAACGTACCATAGGCTTAGAAATCATTTTGAACGCCACCAATAGAACTCCTAGGTAGGTGGGTCATGTGGAATTTTGTTTCGGTCCATTTGGAGACAATGTTAGTGTTAGTGCAAGGTTGGTGCATGGTTTGCACCAAATGTACCATTGGCTCGGAAATCATTTTGGACGGACCCAATGGTACTCCTAGGTGACGAGGCACAACTGGATGCTCGTTTCATTCCATTTGGAGAGAGTGCTAATCTTGACTCAAGATAGGTGCATGCTTGTGGCGAACGTACCACAGGCTTAGAAATCATTTTGGATGTACCCAATGGAACACGTAGGTGACGTGGTCTTGTGGAATCTCATTTTCATCCATTTGGAGACAGTGTTAGTGTCGATGCAAGATAGTTGCATAGTTTGCGCCAAAACATACCATAGGTTCAGAAATCGTTTTGGACGCACCTAGTGATACTTCTAGGTAATGAGGTCAAGTGGAAGCTCGGTTCAGTCTGCTTGGAGATAGTGCCAAACTTGGCTCAAGATAGGTGCACAGTTTGCCTGAACGTACCAAAAGCTCAAAAATCATTTTGGACGCACCCGATGGATCTCCTTGGTGACATGGGTCATGAGGAATCTCGTTTCGATCCATTTGGATACAGTGTTAGTGTCGGTGCAAGATAGGTGCATGGTTTGCGCTAAACGTACCATAGGCTCAAAAATCATTTTGGATGGACCCAATGGCACTCCTAGGTGACGAGGCTCAAGTGGAAGCTCGTTTCATTCCATTTGGAGATAGTGTTAATCTTGACGGAAGATAGTTGCACGGTTTGCGCCAAACGTACCATAGGCTCAGAATCATTTTGGACGCCCGCGATGGTACTCCTAGGTGACGAGGCTCAAGTGGAAGCTCGATTTACTCCGTTTGGAGAAAGTGCTAATCTTGACGCAAGATAGGTGCACGCTTTGTGTCGATTGTGCCATAGGATCAGAAATCGTTTTGGATGCACCTGATGTAACTCCTGGCCGACTTGAGTCTTGTGGAATCTTGTTTCGGTCTGTTTGGAGACAGTGTAGTGTCGGAGCAAGGTAGGTGTGGTTTGTGCCAAACGTACCATAGGCTCAGAAATCGTTTTGGATGCACCCAGTGATACTTCTAGGTGACGAGGCTCAAGGGGAAGCTCGATTCCGTTCGTTTGGAGATAGTGCTTACCTTGATGCAAGATAGGTGCACGCTTTGCGCTGAACGTACCATAGGCTCAAAAATCATTTTGGATGCACCCAAAGGAACTCCTAGGTGACGTGGGTCATGTGGAATTTTGTTTCGGTCCGTTTGGAGACAGTGTTAGTGTCAGAGCAAGATAGGTGTATGTTTTGCACCAAATGTACCATAGGCTCAGAAATCATTTTGGACGGACCCAATGGTACTCCTTGGGAACGAGGCTCAAGTGGATGCTCATTTCATTCCGCTTGGAGATAGTGCTAATCTTGACGCTAGATAGTTGCACGGTTTGGGCCAAACGTACCACAGGATTAGAAATCGTTTTGGATGCACCCGCTGGTACTTCTAGGTGACGAGGCTCAAGTGGATGCTCAGCTCAGTCCGTTTGGAGATAGTGCTAATCTTGACACAAGATTGGTGTACGATTTACGCCGAACGTACCATAGGCTTAGAAATCATTTCGGACGCACCCGATGGAACATCTAGGTAACGTGGGTCTTGTGGAATCTCGTTTTGGTCCATTTGGAGACAGTGTTAATATCGGTGCAAGATAGTTACACGGTTTGCGCCAAACATACCATAGGTTCAGAAATCATTTTGGACGCAGCTAGTGATACTTCTAGGTGACGAGGCTCAAGTGGAAGCTCGATTTAGTCCATTTGGAGATAGTGCTAATCTTAACGCAAGATAGGTGCATGCTTTGCATCACACGTACCATAGGCTAAAAAATTGTTTTAGACGAACCCGATGTAACTCCTAGATGACATGGGTCGTGTGGAATCTCGTTTCGGGCCGTTTGTAGACCGTGTTAGTGTCGGTGCAAGATAGTTGCACGGTTTGCGCCAAACGTACCAAAGGCTCAGATATTGTTTTGGACAAACCCGATGGTACTCCTAGGGGAAGAGGCTCTAGTGGAAGCTCGATTCAGTCTGCTTGGAGATAGTGCTAACCTTGACTCAAGATAGATGCACGGTTTGCCCGAAGGTACCATAGGCTCAGAAATCATTTTGGACGGACCTGATGGAACTCCTTGGTGACGTGGGTCATGTTGAATCTCGTTTCGGCCCATTTGGATACAGTATTAGTGTCGGTGCAAGATAGGTGCATGGTTTGCGCCAAACGTAGCATAAGCTCAGAAATCATTTTGGATGGACCCAATGGTACTTCTAGATGACGAGGCTTAAGTGGAAGTTCGATTCAGTCCGTTTAGAGATAGTGCTAAACTTGACGCAAGATATGTGCACGGTTTGCACCGAACGTACCATAGGCTCAAAATCGTTTTGGACGTACCCGATGTAACTCCTAGGCGACTTGGGTCATCTCGAATCTTGTTCCGGTCCGTTTGGAGACAGTGTTAGTGTCGGTGCAAGATAGTTGCACGGTTTGTGCCAAACGTACCATAGGCCCAGAAATCATTTTGGACACACCCAGTGATCCTCCATGGTGATAAGGCTCAAGTGGAAGCTTGATTCAGACCGTTTGGAGATAGTGCTAATCTTGACGCATGATAGGTGCATGATTTACGCTGAACGTACCACAGGCTTAGAAATCATTTTGGACACACCCGTGGAACACATAGTTGATGTGGGTCTTGTGGAATCTTGTTTTGGTCCATTGGAGACGGTGTTAGTATCGGTGCAAGATAGTTGCACAGTTTGCGCCAAACATACCATAGGTTCAAAAATCATTTTGGACGCACCCAGTGACACTTCTAGGTGATGGGGCTTAAGTGGAAGCTCGATTCCGTCCGTTTGGAGATAGTGCTAATCTTGACGCAAGATAGGTGCATGCTTTGCGCCGAATGTACCAGGGTCAGAAATAATTTTGGACGCACCCAATGGAATTCCTAGGTCACGTGGGTCATGTGGCATTTCATTTTGGTCCATTTGCAGACAGTGTTAGTGTCGGTGCTTGGTAGGTGCATGGTTTGTGCCAAACGTACCATAGGCTCATAAATCATTTTAGAAGGACCCAATGGTACTCCTTGGGGACGAGGCTCAAGTGGATGCTCGTTTCATTCCATTTGGAGATAGTGCTAATCATGACGCTAGATAGTTGAACGGTTTGCGCCAAACATACCACAGGATTAGAAATCGTTTTGGACGCACCTACTGGTACTCCTAGGTGACGGGCTCAAGTGGAAGCTCAGCTCAGTCCGTTTGGAGATAGTGCTAATCTTGAGCAAGATAGGTGCACGATTTAGGCCGAACGTACCATACGCTTAGAAGTCATTTCGGACGCACCCGATGGAACACCTTGGCAACGTGGGTCTTGTGGAATCTCGTTTTGGTCCATTTGGAGACAGTGTTAATGTCAGTGTAAGATAGTTGCACGGTTTGCGCCAAACATACCATAGGTTCAAAAATCGTTTTGGGCGTACCCAGTGATACTTCTTGGTGACGAGGCTCAAGTGGAAGCTCGATTTAGTCCATTTGGAGATAGTGCTAATCTTGACGCAAGATAGGTGCATGCTTTGCGTTGGACGTACCATAGGCTTAGAAATCATTTCGGACACACCCAACGGAACACGTAGGTGACGTGCGTCTAATGGAATATCGTTTCGGGCCCTTTGGAGACCGTGTTAGTGTCGGTGCAAGATAGGTGCACGGTTTGCACCAAACGTATCATAGGCTCAGAAATCGTTTTGGACAAACCCGATGGTACTCCTAGGGGAAGAGACTCAAGTGGAAGCTCGATTCAGTCCGCTTGGAGATAGTGCTAACCTTGACTCAAGATAGGTGCACGGTTTGCCCGAATGTACCGTAGGCTCAGAAATCATTTTGGACGCACCCGATGGAACTACTTGGTGACGTGGGTCATGTGGAATCTCATTTCGGTCCATTTGGATACAGTGTTAGTGTTGGTGCAAGATAGGTGCATGGTTTGCGCCAAACGTACCATAGGCTCAGATATCATTTTGGATGGACCCAATGGTACTTCTAGGTGACAAGGCTCAAGTGGAAGTTTGATTCAGTCCGTTTAGAGATAGTGTTAATCTTGACGCAAGATAGGTGCACGTTTTGCGCTGAACATACCATAGGCTCAGAAATCGTTTTGGACGCACCCGATGTAACTCCTAGGCAACTTGGGTCATGTGGAATCTTGTTTTGGTTTGTTTAGAGACAGTGTTAGTGCCGGTGCAAGATAGGTGCACGGTTTGTGCCAAACGTACCATAGGCTCAGAAATCATTTTGGACGCACCCAAAGATCCTGCAGGGTGATAAGGCTCTAGTGGAAGCTCGATTCAGTCCGTTTGGAGATAGTGCTAATCTTGACGGAAGATAGGTGCATGATTTCGCCGAACATAACACAGGCTTAGAAATCATTTCGGTCACACCTGATGGAACACGTAGGTGACGTGGGTCTTGTGGAATCTTGTTTTGGTCCATTGGAGATGGTGTTAGTGTCGGTGCAAGATAGTTGCATGGTTTGCGCCAAACATACCATAGGTTCAGAAATCATTTTGGACGCACCCAGTGATACTTCTAGGTGACGTGGTTCAAGTGGAAGCTCGATTCCGTCTGTTTGGAGATAGTGCTAATCTTGACGCAACATAGGTGCATGCTTTGTGTCGGACGTACCATACGCTCAGAAATTATTTTGGACGAACCCAATGTAACTCCTAGACAACTTGGGTCTTGTGGAATCTCGTTTTGGGCCATTTGGAGACCGTGTTAGTGTCGGTGCAAGACAGGTACATGGTTTGCGCCAAGCGTACCATAGGCTCAAAAATTCCTAGGTGACGTGGGTCAGGTGGAATTTCGTTTTAGTTCGTTTGGAGACATTGTTAGTGTCGGTGCAAGATAGGTGCATGGTTTGTCCCAAACGTAGCATAGGCTCAGAAATAGTTTTGGACAGACCCAATGGTACTCCTTGGGGACGAGGCTCAAGTGGATGCTCATTTCATTTCGTTTGGAGATAGTGCTAATCTTGACGCTAGATAGTTGCATGGTTTGTGCCAAACGTACCACAGGATTAGAAATCGTTTTGGACGCACCCGCTGGGACTCCTAGGTGACGAGGCTCAAGTGGAAGCTTAGCTTAGTCCATTTGGAGATAGTGCTAATCTTGACGCAAGATAGGTGCATGATTTACGCCAAACGTAACACAGGCTTAGAAATCATTTCGGATGCACCTGATGGAACACCTATGTTATGTGGGTCTTGTGGAATCTCATTTTGGTCTGTTTGGAGATAGTGTTAATGTCGGTGCAAGATAGTTGCACAGTTTGCGCCAAACATACCATAGGTTTAGAAATCATTTTGGACACACCCAGTATACTTCTAGGTGATGAGGCTCAAGTGGAAGCTCGACTTAGTCCGTTTGGGGATAGTGCTAATCTTGACGCAAGATAGGTGCATGCTTTGCGTCGGACATACCATAGGCTCAGAAACTGTTTTGGACGAACCCGATGTAACTCCTAGATGACTTGGGTCGTGTGGAATCTCGTTTCGGGCCATTTGGAGACCGTGTTAGTGTCGGTGCAAGATAGGTGCACGGTTTGCGCCAAACGTATCATAGGCTCAAAAATAGTTTTGGACAAACCCGATGGTACTCCTAGGGGACGAGACTCAAGTGGAAGCTCGATTCAGTCCGCTTGGACATAGTGCTAACCTTGACTCAAGATAGGTGCACAGTTTGCCCGAACATACCATAGGCTCAGAAATCATTTTGGACGCACCCGATGGAACTACTTGGTGACGTAGGTCATGTGGAATCTCGTTTCGGTCTAATTGGATACAGTGTTAGTGTCGATGCAAGATAGGTGCATGGTTTGCGCCAAATGTACCATAGGCTCAGAAATCATTTTGGATGGACCCAATGGTACTTCTAGGTGATGAGGCTCAAGTGGAAGTTCGATTCAGTCCGTTTAGAGATAGTGTTAATCTTGACGCAAGATAGGTGCACAGTTTGCGCCGAACATACCATAGGCTCAGAAATCGTTTTGGACAAACCCGATGGTACTGCTAGGGGACGAGGCTCAAGTGGAAACTCGATTCAGTCCGCTTGGAGATAGTGCTAATCTTGACTCAAGATAGGTGCACGGTTTGCCCGAACGTACCATAGGCTCAGAAATCGTTTTGGACGCACCCGATGGAACTACTTCGTGACGTAGGTGATGTGGAATCTCATTTCGGTCCAATTGGATACAGTGTTACTGTCGATGCAAGATAGGTGCATGGTTTGCGCCAAATGTACCATAGGCTCATAAATCATTTTGGATGGACCCAATGGTACTTCTAGGTGACGAGTCTCAAGTGGAAGTTTGATTCAGTCCATCTAGAGATAGTGTTAATCTTGACACAAGATAGGTGCACATTTTGCGCTGAACATACCATAGGCTCAGAAATCATTTTGGACGCACCCGATGTAACTCCTAAGCGACTTGGGTCATGTGGAATCTCGTTTCGGTCCGTTTAGAGACAGTGTTAGTGCCGGTGCAAGATAGGTGCACGGTTTGTGCCAAACGTACCATAGGATCAGAAATCATTTTGGACGCACCCAATGATCCTCCATGGTGATAAGGCTCCAGTGGAAGCTCGATTCAGTCTGTTTGGACATAGTGCTAATCTTGACGCAAGATAGGTGCACGATTTACGCCGAACATAACACAGGCTTAGAAATCATTTCGGTCACACCCGATGGAACACATTGGTGACATGGGTCTTGTGGAATCTTGTTTTGGTCCATTGGAGACGGTGTTAGTGTCGGTGCAAGATTGTTGCACGGTTTGCGCCAAACATACCATAGGTTCAGAAATCGTTTTGGACGCACCCAGTGATACTTCTAGGTTACGAGGCTCAAGTGGAAGCTCGATTCCGTCTGTTTGGAGATAGTGCTAATCTTGACATAAGATAGGTGCATGCTTTGTGCCGAACATACCATGGGCTTAGAAATCATTTTGGACGCACCCAATGGAATTCCTAGGTGACGTGGGTCATGTGGAATTTCGTTTCGGTCCGTTTGGAGACAATATTAGTGTCGGTGCAAGATAGGTGCATGGTTTGTGCTAAACGTAGCATTGGCTTAGAAATCATTTTGGACGGACCCAATGGTACTCCTTGGGGACGAGGCTCAGGTGGATGCTCATTTCATTCTGTTTGGAGATAGTGGTAATCTTGACGCTAGATAGTTGCACAGTTTGCGCCAAATGTACCACATGATTAGAAATCATTTCGGACGCACCTGATGGAACACCTATGTTATGTGGGTCTTGTGGAATCGATTTGGTCCGTTTTAAGATAGTGTTAATGTCGGTGCAAGATAGTTGCACGGTTTGCGCCAAACATACCATAGGTTCAGAAATCATTTTGGATGCACCCAGTGATACTTCTAGGTGATGAGGCTCAAATGGAAGCTCGATTTAGTCCGTTTGGAGATAGTGCTAATCTTGACACAAGATAGGTGTATGCTTTGCATCGGACGTACCATAGGCTCAGAAATTGTTTTGGGCGAACCCGATGTAAGTCCTAGATGACTTGGGTCATGTGGAATCTCATTTTGGGCCGTTTGGACACCGTGTTAGTGTCAGTGCAAGATAGGTGCACGGTTTGCGTCAAACGTATCAGAGGCTCAGAAATTGTTTTGGACAAACCCGATGGTACTCCTAGGGGACGAGACTCAAGTGGAAGCTCGATTCAGTCTGCTTGGAGATAGTGCTAACCTTCACTCAAGATAGGTGCACGGTTTGCCCAAATGTAACGTAGGCTCAGAAATCGTTTTTGACGCACCCGATGGAACAACTTGGTGACGTGGGTCATGTGGAATCTCGTTTCAGTCCATTTGGATACAGTGTTAGTGTTGGTGCAAGATAGGTGCATGGTTTGCGCCAAACGTACCATAGGCTCAGAAATCATTTTGGATGGACCCAATGGTACTTCTAGTGACGAGGCTCAAGTGGAAGTTTGATTCAGTCCGTTTAGAGATAGTGTTAATCTTGACGCAAGATAGGTGCACGTTTTGCGCCGAACATAACATAGGCTCAGAAATCGTTTTGGACAAACCCGATGTAACTCCTAGGCGACTTGGGTCATGTGGAATCTCATTTTGGTCCGTTTGGAGACAGTGTTAGTGCCGGTGCAAGATAGGTGCATGGTTTGTGCCAAACGTACCATAGGCTCAGAAATTGTTTTGGACGCACCCAAAGATCCTCCATGGTGATAAGGCTCAAGTGGAAGCTCGATTCAGTCCGTTTGGAGAGATAATGCTAATCTTGACGGAAGATAGGTGCATGATTTACGCCGAACAGAACACAGGCTTAGAAATCATTTCGGTCACACCGATGGAACACGTAGGTGACGCGGGTCTTGTGGAATCTTCTTTTGATCCGTTGGAGACGGTGTTAGTGTCGGTGCAAGATAGTTGCACGGTTTGCACCAATCATACCATAGGTTCAGAAATCTTTTGGATGCACCCGGTGATACTTCTAGGTGACGAGGCTCAAGTGGAAGCTCGATTCCGTCCATTTCGAGATAGTGCTAATCTTGACGCAAGATAGGTGCATGCTTTGCGCCGAATGTACCATGGGCTCAGAAATCGTTTTGGACTCACCCAATGGAATTCCTAGGTGACGTGGGTCATGTGGAATTTTGTTTTGGTCCGTTTGGAGATAGTGTTAGTGTCGGTGCAAGATAGGTGCATGGTTTGCGCCAAATGTACCATTGGCTCATAAATCATTTTGGACAAACCCAATGGTACTCCTTTGGGACGAGGCTGAAATAGATGCTCGTTTTATTCTATTTGGAGATAGTGCTAATCTTGATGCCAGATAGTTGCACGGTTTGCACCAAACGTACCACAGGATTAGAAATTGTTTTGGATGCACCCGATGTAACTCCTGGGTGACTTGGGCTATGTGGAATCTCGGTTCGGTCCGTTTGGAGATAGTGCTAGTGTCGGTGCAAGATAGGTGTGGTTTGTGCCAAACGTAGCATAGGTTCAGAAATCGTTTTGGACGCACCCAATAATACTCCATGGTGATGAGGCTCAAGTGGAAGCTCGATTTAGTCCGTTTGGAGATAGTGTTTACCATGACGCAAGATAGGTGCACGGTTTGCGTCGGAAGTACCATAGGCTCAGAAATCGTTTTGGACACACCTAATGGAACTCCTTGATGTTTCATTAGTGCTTGTGCATAGGTGTATCATATGTGGTGTCCCTATGTTATGCCTAGTACACTAAAGGGGTTGAACATGTCCCATGTACCATGTTTCAAGTGTTGCATGTCTCCGTTTTAGTGTTTCAATTGGTTGTTTCGCTTGTTTCAGTTGAATGTTTCATATGTTTCATGTATATGTTTCAGTTAATTTGAGAAGCTAGAGTACATGGATCACATGCAAATGAATGTGGTGATTCACCAAAACACCCTAGCTACAATTAGAATGTCATTAGGAACAATGTTCATGAAGGACATTAGACCTAATTATGTTTCTAAGTACTAGTTTGACTTGTGTTGACCCCTAAAACTATTTTGTTTGACTATTTAAAAAGTGCAGCTAGAAGTCAATGCATGCTTGTGCACCCTTAAGCAAAGTTGTAGTACTTTTGTAGTGTAACAAAAGTTGTTTAATGACTATATCATGAAAATGACCATAACATGCTCAAATAGGGCCCACAAGGCAGAATCAGCATACTATTTAGCACTTAGCATTTTGGCTAAGTCAATAATGAAGTTTACAGTTTCATGAACCCCACTTTGGAGCCTTGTAACTTCTTAACCAAACCAAATCAGATCAAACTCATATTGACAAAGTTGAAGCCCGTACATAGCTCTACAACTTGTATTACTAAAGTTTTTACAAAGGATGAACGAATTGGGAGCTAGAGGGTAGAGAAGGGGGTGGTTTCAGTCAGGGAATGGAGCTCTGATTCAGGGCCGAGTTGGGCTCGGTGGCCGACCAACCACAGGCCGTTGCCGCCGCGTGGCCACACTGTGGCAACCGTAAGTCGGTGCTGGCCCCACCAGTCAGACCGGGAGCGTCCTTAAGCCCGCCACAACGCTGCGCCCTCGCCATTGCCTCTGCCCTCGCTTCCCTTTTCCAAATCAAAAAGCAGCAGCGGCGCCTTCTTCTCCACCGTGAACTCCGGTAAGCTCGTGCGCACACCGTCACGTCTCTGCTCGCTCTGACCAGCACACTATGCCGCCGTCATCTCCTCTTGCTCCTCATCCTCTTGGTTGAGCCGCTGAGTCACGGTAGGACTGCATTGCGGTGAGTTTTCCCTCGCTGGAGTTCGGTGCCATGGCCAACGGTCGGGGTCACCGTGGCCAGGGCAACTCTGGCCATCTCTCTCCCTCTTCTTGCATGTGCTGAGTTCGTCTTTAGCTATAGATGGTGAATCCGGGGACGATTGTCCGAATGCAAGGTCTAGCTAGCCGGAGAGCTATCGAGCCGTTGCGCACTCACCACCGGTGAGGCATGCGCATGCAGTCCCGCTCACTGACATGCCTAGAGCTCTTGAAGGTTGTCTAGGTAGAATTGCCGTTGCACTGTGGTACTCGCGCGCTGCTTGTCGAGCTTGGCCATGGCTGAAATTGGCCGGCACATCGCCGGGCAGCGCCGCCGCATCGCCATGGACGATGGCGAGCCTGCTCCGGTGAGCCGTAGGCCTCCCTTCCTACCTTAATCGATGCGGGGAAGTGAGACGAGCACGTTGGTGCCCTCGGATCCACCGGAGACATCGCCGGCGGCGAGCTCTCACCGCCGATCCCCTCCTCTATTTCCTCTCTCTAGCGTGTGGGGTCCCCTGACCCACGGGTACCACCCGTTAGTGGCTCTAGTAGGTTAGGGTTAGTTTTTAAATGCAGATTTTTTATGCAGTGTTCAACAATCCTTATCTAGAGTTCTGTAGGTCCAAATAAGATGGTTCAAATTTTGTTGTGTTCATGATAGACTCTAGTTTTTAATAAAAATATAAAACTAGGTATGTTTTATATAAAAATAAATGGTTATTATTTATGCCTTTTATTCATGGATGAAAAGAAGAAAATCATATCTCCTTGTAGAGAGCTCCAAATAATATGAACTTTTTATGGGGTGTTTCTTATGCCATGAATAGCTTGTAGTTTAAATTTCAGAAAATTTTGATACTGTATGATTTAGTTATGCATTTACCTTGTTTGCATGGTTGGATCTTTTGTGAATTTTCATAATTTATCTATAGATCCATTAGAGTTGAAATTTGGTGAGTGCTATTCTCATGTTAGTAAGAACCTAAGAAAAATATGAAATCTGTTGTTTGACACTTTTCAATAGGGTTTCTCATTTATGCCAAAACCAGCCTTTCTATCTGTTATTTTTGATACAAGAAAATATACTTGCTCAAATGCTATGAAAATTTTATAGCCTCCTAGAAGCATGCTACAGCTGCTGTAATTTTTATAGATTTTATTATGCAGTTTTGATATAGGTTCCTTTATCCACCTATTTATCTAAATAAATTAATAAAGGGCATTAAAGAAATTATTTAGATGTTGGCACCACACTTTCTGGTGTTCTTTTAACATGTGTAGTGAGTTGGGAAAGTTGGCTTAGTCCAAATGTGCTTTTGTACCATTTATAAATATTTAATTTAGTGAATCTGCCAATTCTGGACAGATCTAGGGGACTTGGTAAAGTTCTCCATGTTATGGTGCTTTTCTTAAAACTTGCTTATACAAAAGTTGTAGATAACTTATTCATCTACATGTTGTTCAAATTTGGTGGCATTTGACCATGTGGTTTAGGAGTTATAGCTATTCAAAGTTAGGTCTCAGTTATGGTTGCTCTCTGTCTTACATAGACCAGATTCACTTAGTTAATTTCGACCTAGTAAGATTTGGAATCATGCTGTGATGTTTATAAATGATTTGTAGAGAATTTCATAAGCTTTCGAGAATGTCCTCTTACAAGTCATGTGGAATTGTAGATCTTCTGCGGTGATTGATTTACAGAACTGCTTCTTTGCATGTTAAACCTGAAGTTTCTGTGATGTGTGCCTTTATTATACTTAAACATGTTGGTGATGTACTAGGTGCTTAAATTGATTAAGGTGAGTTTAGATGCCGGTGTTAGGCCTCTAATAGAGGATGAGCATCTATACCTTAGATTGTGCAAGTTGGGTAAGTGTGTTCTTGCTCTCTAGAGAGAAGATATGCACCTACTCTTTAAAGTGATTTGAATAGGGCGCTGCACCTATTCAGTCAACGAATGTCTAGGATGCTTTGTTATTGTTGTTCTTCATCCAGGAGCATCATGTCATTCCTTATGCATCCATGATATTTATCTTCTGCATATACATGCAATAGGTCTACTGGAAGGAGTGAACCTGTTGGAATTCGAGGGACCGTGCCAGGAGCAGCAGCAGCCAACACTGGAGGTTCAGGAGGTGCAGCCCGCAGGAGAAGTGCCAGATGAGGTCGTCTTTGACTGCCTCGACCACGTCCCTTGCAATTTCGTGAAAGGCAAGCCACGGAGCATTATAAGCCTCCTAATTTCTGAAATGCAATTAAGTATTATGTTATATATTGTTGCATTAAGTGATAGGTGTTGGGTGAAAACACTTGCTGCATATGTACCCTATTCTTGTCTAGAAAGTATACCATAAACCCTATGTAGCCCAGGCTCAAGTAGATGCTTAGCCCTGCTTTAAGTGGTAGAAGTCGGGTGATTTCCTATCACTTGCGAGCTATAGGAATATACATGTGGCACGGTTGGCTATATTTGCTATCGTGGAAAAAGAACCTGGTATAATTTGAATGAAGACCGGGTGGGGGCTTGGAAGGTTGTAGGCTTACAGTGACTCCGTCTGTGTCACTTAAGGACCGATTCTTGGAGCCTTTCTTTGTCATGTTGAACGCATGCCTCTCTCTTAGCTGTCTAGACTTGAGTGTCTCTGGCCGTGAATCCGAGTAGCTCAACTCAGGCCGAGAGTCAGCAAGTATAAAGTGCGCCTCGGAAGGGAGCCATAGGCATGAGTCTAAGGGCAGGTGATTTAAAAGTCCTGATCGTCCTAGCAGAAGGGTAATCCCTAAGAGTGCTGGCGCTGACCGAACCCGCGAAGTTGGTTCCTGAGTTGTATCAAAGGTGACCCACGGCTACCCTTGCAAAGTATGCCAGGGTGAGAGTTAGGAATACCCCCTCCGCTAAGTTGTAATTCGATTCGAGTTGTCGTCTCTCACCGGTTAGTGAGAACTTGACGGGCTTATCTCCAAAGTAGCTGCACTAAATAACTTGATGGTTCAGGAATGATGATATGATGATGGCCTTATTATACCTGCTATGGTTAATATTGTTTGCCCTAATGAAGTGAGTGCTCTAGTATAGGTGCTAATATAGATGACAGGTTAATGATTATTAACTTGAAGCTAAGCTTTAAATGATTACTTAGGCTATGTTAGCTTTATGCAAATTGTGTCAAGCTAGCTCCACTTTATATCAGCCTTGCATGATCCTTGGTGTCTTTTATTTCTGGTTTTTGACGGGTAAGTCTAGCTGAGTACCTTCCCGTACTCAAGGTTTATTTCCCACCTGTTGCAGATGACCTATTCTATGTCGGGTGCTGCAAGTATTGCCTTCCCCTAGCTGGGGATGAAGAATAGACCGTTGGGCGTGGTCTCTACTAGTGTTCTTATCTGAAGATGCTTTTGTGGGAAATGACCTTTAATCTAGCAATGTATTTAAACTTATGAAATTATGTATCGAACTATGATGCTTCCGCTAATCAGACTTGGTTTGTAATATTTTATTTCGAACTCTGATGGATGTAATCTGTATGCTACTTGTGAATTGTTCTAACGAATGATGTGTTGTGTTGAATCACTACGATCTTGGCTTGTATGTTTAAAGCTGTTTTAAATCCTTCGAGATTTCCAGACTACCGGGGTTATGGGAGCCTAAGTATAGGAATTTGATCACTTCGGTGATTGTTTCTGTACTTACATTCTTATAATTTGGTCGATTTTGTTACAGTAGTTCCATCGGGTGCATCCAAAATGATTTCTGAGCATATGGTACGTTCGGCGCAAAGTGTGCACCTATCGTGCATCAAAATTAGCACTATCTCCAACCAGACTGAATCGAGCTTCCACTTGAGCCTCGTCACCTAGAAGTATCATTGGGTGCGTCCAAAATGATTTTTGAGCCTATGGTACCTTGTCGCAAAACGTGCACCTACCTTGCACCGACACTAACACTGTCTCCAAACGGACCAAAACGAGATTCCACATGACCCACTTCACCTAGGAGTTCCATCGAGCGTGTCTAGAATGATTTCTAAGCCTGTCGTACGTTCGGCGCAAATCGTGCACCTAACTTGTGTCAAGGTTAGTAGTATCTCCAAACGGATTGACTTGAGCTTCCACTTAAGCCTCGTCACCTAGGAGTACCATCGGGTGCGTCCAAAATGATTTCTGAGCCGATGGTATGTTCAGCGCAAATTGTGCACCCATCTTGCGTCAAGATTCGCACTATCTCCAAACGGAATGAAACGAGCACCCACTTGAGGCTCATCACTTAGGAGTACCATTGTGTGCGTCCAAAATGATTTCTGAGCCTATGTTATGTTTGGTGCAAACCATGCACCTATCTCCCACCGACACTAACACTGTCTCTAAACGGACCGAAACGAGATTCCACATGGCCCACGTCACCAAGGAGTTCTATCGGGTGCGTCCAAAATGATTCTGAGCCTGTGGTACGTTCGGCGCCAACCGTGCACATATCTTGCATCAAGATTCGCACTATCTCCAAACAGAATGAAACGAGCATCCATTTGAGCCTCGTCATCTAGGAGTACCATCGGGTGCGTCCAAAATGATTTTTGAGCCTATGGTACATTTGGCGCAAACCACGCACCTATCTTGCACCGACACTAACACTGTCTGCAAATGGACTGAAACAAAATTCAACATGCCCCACGTCACCTAGGAGTTCTATTGGGTGTGTCCAAAATGATTTCTGAGCCTATGGTACGTTCGGAGCAAACCATGCACCTATCTTGCGTCAAGGTTAGCGCTATCTCCAAACGGACTGAATCGAGCTTCTACTTGAGCCTCGTCACCATGGAGTATCATTGGGTGCGTCCGATAATTGTCCTTTAAATAATCTTCCCACTCCCAGGTCACATCTCGTTCACTATGATTACTCCAGACCACCTTGTATAACTTAACTACTCGACTACGAGTCACCATTTCTTGAGTATCCAGAACCTGAACGGGCTTTTCCTCATACGAAAGATTAGACTTCAATTTGATTCTTCTCACTGTTACTCTTTCCTCGGGAATGCAGAGACATTTCTTCAGTTGAGATACATGGAATACCGAAAAGATAGCTCCCATTTCATGAGGTAAATCAAGCTTATAGGCTACTCTTCCACTTTTCTCGATAATCCGGTAAGGTCCAATATATCGAGGCTCAAGCTTCCTTTTGATTCCAAAACATTTTACTCCTCTCATAGGGGATACCTTTAGATAGACATGGTCACCTACTTCAAACTCGATAGGTTTTCTTCTCTTATCTGCATAGCTCTTCTGTCTAGCCTGAGCGGCAGTCATATTCTTCTATATAGCTTGAACTTGCTCTTCGGCTTCTTTTACAAAATCAATACCATAGAATCTTCTTTCTCCGGGTTCCACCCAGTTCAAAGGAGTCCTACACTTGCGACCATATAAAGCTTCAAAAGGAGCCATCTTGATACTCTCTTAGTAACTGTTGTTATAAGAGAATTCAGTGAGAGGCAACCATTTCTCCCAAGAGCCTTTGCAAGAGATAAGACAAGCTCTAAGCATGTCTTTAAGAATTTGATTAACACGCTCAGTCTGCCCGATGTTTGCAGATGATAGGCAGAACTACGGATTAGATGAGTGCCAAGATTCGGATGCAAGTGTTCCCAAAAGCGAGCCATGAATTGAGGTCCTCTATTAGAAACCATGGATTTGGGCACACCATGGAGACGTACCACTTGTTGGAAATAAATGTCAGCATAATTGTGAGGGTGATAGGTAGACTTGACAGGAATAAAGTGAGCGGATTTGGTTAGACGATCCATGATAACCCAGATTGAATCAAAATCCTTTTCTGTAGTGGGTAATCCAATAATGAAATCCATAACAATTTCTTTCCACTTCCAGCCAGGAATAGAGAGTGGCTGCAATAACCCAGGCTTCATGTGAATAGCCTTAACTCTGCAACAGTTATCACACCTTGCAACGTAGGCTACGATTTCTTTCTTCATCTTGGTCCACCAATAATACGGCTTGAGATCTTGATACATTTTACTGCTACCAGGATGGATGGACAATCTAGAAGAATGGGCTTCAGCCATAATTTGATTTCTAAGTTCTTTGTCTTTGGGTACTACAAGTCTATCATTGAACCAGAGAATTCCTTTGTCATCCACCCTAAAATGCTTGGTTTCTTGCTCTTTCATCTTCTGCTTGATGTAAAACATACCCACATCAGTCTTCTAGAGTTCGATAATTCGACTTCTAAGAGAGCAATCCATAGTGATATTATGGAGTACCACAGGATGAAGGAGATGTGCTAGATGAAAGTCTTCACTAACCAAAAAATTGCAATGGGCTTTTCTGCTTAAGGCATTGTTGGTATTTTTAACGCACACAAATAAATCCGCAAGCGCACGGATGCCGTTGTAGCTTTCACCCGGAGGGTTTTAAATGTCGTATCCACAGGGAAACGTGTGTGAGCCGCCTAACCACTAGTTTATCCAAGGGTAGCAATCAAGGTTAAGATATGATGGGTAGAGAGGATTCCTATGGTAATGATCCTATGCAAAGCAAGGTTATGATTCAAATGTCCTTCTAATGTTCACTTCGGGACGCCGCTAGATGGGAAAGCACCACTAAGGATAACTTTACCGACGTGACTACGGTCCTACTAATTTAAGAACCTACTCAATTTGGTGTGGATGGGGCTATCACCTCCCGTAACTACCACACAACCAGAGAATAGGGCGCAAACACAAGTAACCGACAGCCTAAGCACCACGCTTATACTAACAATTACTACTCTAATTCAGAGCGCTAACAAGAACTAGAGCAATCATAAGAACTGTGAACCAATGAACAAAAGAGTAAGATAAATACTTGAATAAAGATCAATTACCAGAAGTATCCCGGCACTCGGAGAAGCCTGAATCCATCAAAGTACAAGCCAGAGAGGGAGCACCGACATGCCGGCACCACCTCCAACTCTTCCCTCGCTCTCTATCTCTCTATTTTGCAAGACTAGATCCTAATGAGGACTAATCTTCTCTTGATGGCTAGCTATGGAGAGGAGATCCATTCGAGGGACCCCTCTCAGCTGATCCCAACTAGAGAAAATGAATTAGGGTTTTAGGGGATGCCTCCTCCAGGGGCCAGGGGCCTTGCTTATATAGCCCTCTACGAAGCACCACATCCATCGGATCAAACTGACCTTGATTAACAACTTTTTATTGATCCTCAAAGGCGGTGGAGGGGTGATCCGCGAGACGGAGCCTGATTGGCTGCAAGACCTGGGCGCCCGCCCTATCCCTTGGCCCAAATGGGCTCATATTTATTGTGGGCTGATAGATCTTTTCATTAGCTTTCCAAAAAGTCCTGGATCACTGAAAACGGAGTCCGGATGAAAGAGATATGTCCAATTTACTCCGGACTGCTCTAGAAGCCCATCTGCAATCTTCCGGAAGGCGTAACTTCATTGTCTGGACTCCAATTTGGGTGAACCAAAACTCTATTTCATGTGTCTCAACGAGCTCTTCGCAATGGTGTACTCCAATTCATCACTTGAGATACTTCTATTTAGTGATTTTGGTCCTTTTCCAGTTTAACCCCTATAAAACATAGATTCACCAAAACTCGTGGAATCTTGTCAGTAAACCCCCTATATCTATGTGGTAATTATGTTTTTAGGTCCTTTTCCATGCTTCATTGATAGTTAAAATTGACACTTATCTACCATCAACAGGCATCAGCAACCACATTTGCCTTGCCTGGATGGTATGCACTTGAAGATTGTAGTCTTTCATTAACTCTAACCATCGTTGTTGACGCATGTTCAACTCTGGTTGAGTAAAGATGTACTTGAGACTTTTATGGTCAGTATAGATGTTGCACACATTACCGAGCAAGTAATGTCTCCAAATCTTTAGGGCATGAACAACTACGGCGAGCTCTAAGTCATGAGTAGGGTAATTGACTTCGTGCTTTCGAAGTTGGCGTGAGGCATAAGCAATGACTCGGCCCTCTTGCATAAGGACACACCCCAAACCTGTGCCCGATGCATCACAATAGACATCAAAAGGCTTCTCGATGTCAGGTTGTGCCAATACAGGAGCAGAAGTTAGTAAGGTCCGCAAAGTGTGGAAAGCCTCTTCACACTTCGGAGTCCACACAAACTTCTCATCTTTTTGAAGTAGTCGAGTCATGGGCTTGGCTATTTTAGAGAAATCTGGGATGAAGCGACGATAATAGCCAGCCAAACCCAGGAAACTTCAGACTTCTGTGACCGTAGTAGGTGCCTTCCAATCTAGGACTTCTTGCACCTTAGCAGGGTCAACCGAAATTTCATCTCCAGATAACACATGACCTAGAAAAGGTATCTTGTTCAACCAGAACTCGCATTTGCTGAACTTGGCATAAAGCTGATGGTCTCGCAATCGAGTTAAGACAATCCTCAGATGTTCAGCATGCTCTTCTTCATTCTGAGAATAGACAAGGATATCATCGATGAAAACTACTACAAACTTGTCCAGTTCTGCCATGAATACCGAATTCATCAGGTACATAAAGTGTGCAGGAGCATTTGTCAATCCAAAAGACATGACAAAATATGCAAACAAGCCATAACAAGTAGAAAAAGCTATCTTAGGTATATCTTTAGGATGAATTTTGATCTGATGGTAGCCAGACCTCAAATCAATCTTGGAGAATACCTTGGCTTTGGAGAGTTGATCAAAAAGAATATCGATGCGACGAAGAGAGTATTTGTTCTTGAAAGTAACAGCATTGAGGGGTCAATAATCCACATGCGCAGAGACTCGTCCTTCTTCACAAAGATAGCCGGACAACCCCAAGGAGAAGAACTAGACCGAATCAAACCTTTCTTCAACAGCTCGTTCAACTGAATCTTCAGCTCAGCCAACTCATTGGGTGGCATTCTATAGGGCCTTCGAGAGATAGGAGCCGTACGCGGAATGAGTTCTATCTTGAATTCCACTTCATGGTCCGGAGGTAATCTAGGCAAGTGATCAGGGAAGACATCCGAAAACTCACAAACAACTGGTATATCCTCAATGGGCTTGGCTAGGGTAGCATTGGCCGTGTTGTGGATAGCGATATCACAAGGCAACTGAACTAGAAAACCCTTCTTATCTACGGGATCTCTCAACATTACCACACGGGTTGATGTATCGATCAACACCCCATTACCACTCATCCACTTCATTCCTAGAATTACATCGATTCCTACTCCTGGTAGAACTACAAGATCCGCAAGAAACTCTCGATCCCCAATCTCAATCTTCACATCTTTAACTACTTGGTTAGTCATGATATTGTTCCTAGCGGCACTAATACAATAACCACCCTTGACAATTGTAATCACATTTAGCTTATGCTCAGATGCAAAAGTAGAACTCACAAAGAGCAAAAGGAATGTGAAGCACCCGAATCAAAGAGCACAACTGCAGGATGATCATTAACAAGAAACTTACCAGCAGTGACCACTTCACCAGCAGGAATTTCCTCCATAGTAGTATAGTGAACACGCCCCTGACGGATGTTTCCCTAAGAATTCTGCTTGGGAGGATAAGGACAATTATTAGCCCAGTGACCAAGCTTGTTATAGTTCTAGCACGGCCTGTTAGCTGGTGGGACATTGGAGCTGCCCTGTCCAGAGGTATTCTTTGGCAAGGAAACTGTGTATCCCATGCGAAAACTAGTTTTAGATTGATTCTTCTTCTTCTGAGGTGGGCGGTACCGGACATTAGCAGTAGGTGAACGATATTGGGTTTTGGATACCACTGGCGCCTTAGACTAAGAAGCACCTGCCTCAAAGTTTCTTTTACGGGTCTTGGAAGTAGCATATATCTTATCATTGTTCTCTTGAGTCAGGGCATCACTGATAAACTTATTGAAGGTGACACACTTACTATTGCCCATAGACTTCATCAGTTTAGGGGAAAGTCCCCTCTTGAAACTAGCTATCTTCTTAGCATCAGTATCAACAAACTCAGGAGCATACCTTGCCAGGTTGTTAAATGCCTAGAGGTATTCATTAAGACTCTTGTTGCCTTGAGTCAGCTTCATGAACTCAGTGTGCTTGATTGCCATGAGACTAGGAGGAATAAAATGTCCCCTGAAAGCTTCCTTGAACTGGTCCCAACCAACCTCAATGTTTGCAGGGAAGGTGGTCCTGTGATGGTCCCACCAGATGCTTGTAGGGCCTTAGAGCTGGTGTCCTGCATACAAGGCCTTCATACCTTTGGTCAATCTGAGCAAATGAAACCTTTGCTCTATCGTACACAACCATTCATCAACTTGTAAAGGTTCTTCTGCGTCTCTAAAGATAAGAGGCTTTGTGTCCATGAAGTCCTTAAAGCTGCTATACTGGTTTGGCTCGGGTCCCTAGCGGACATTGCGATCATCACGGTTAACTAGCTGGCGCATTGTCTTAGCTAGCATGCGCTGACTCTCAACAACTGTCTGCATCAGCTTAGCTGAGGTGGGCGGTGGTAGAGGAGGTGGTGGTTGTTCCTCATCCCCAAGGCTACGACCACGGCGAAGATTGTAAGCCATCTGCAAAATGCATAGCCAATGAGCACTGACGATGTGGAAAATTTGTAGATGAATTGGATAATTATGCCAAATTGATTTCATTGGAGAGAATGAATTCATACAATAAACAGCGTCACAATAATTCATCACAATCACACAACCCATCAAGCGCATCAATCGACACATTAATGTGATGTACTTAACAGCCAACGATGTTTACCGACAACAAAGACGGAATTTATTAAAGGCTCACATACGTGGAGCATAACACGTCTGATAGGTTACATCCAAGTCATCGAGGTTCCAACCTTACATTAAAGATAACATAGGGTTCGATGTTACATCACAAAGATCCACTTACTACAAACCACTCGTCCATGCATGAGGGTCACAAAAAACTAGCTCTAGCGCATTAGCTAAGTAGTAAGCTAAACTATGCATTATCCTCGGAGTCAGTGTCGAAGATCTCTCCTCCATCTTCATCAGTAGCAGGTTCTAGCTCCTCATCTTCCTCCTCTTCAGGCAAGACGTCCTCAGGCCCATTAATCTCCATGTCATCATCTTCAGCCATGATGACACCAGAGCCCATCTCATCATCATTATCATTTTCATCTTCAGGGGGAAGGAGAGGATTAAGCTGATTGTGTAGCAGGTGGACTTCCTCATGGAGATGGTCATTGTACTCTTCTGCAGCTGCCAACTGCTGCTCTAGCTCACCCTATCAAGCCCTCAAAGCATTCTCTTCGTTCCAGGCTTCATTCCGCTGATTCAGCATGTGAATCCATATGTTCACAGTTGCGGTGAGCAACTGTCAACCTCTGTACCTCCAACGTCTCCTGATCCCTTTCATGCGTGACTTGCTCCAAATGCTGCTGGACCGCATTTCTCTCAGCAGTCACCTGGGCCAACTCTGCCCTCAGCCTTTCCTCCACAGTAGGCTCAGGACAGGGTTCATGAGGAGATAACTGGCGCCGAGCAGCCCTGTAATGCCCCAAAACAAAAATTGTAATACCCAATAGAACAGACAAAATTAAAGGAAAAATAGCTTTAGAGGGGGTCCAAGTAAACTTAGGCCAGACTATGTGGCAGCCCATCTCAAGCCCAACTTGTCCCTATCACCTAAACCATATAGAGAGGAAGCGTGCAGCAGGAAAACATGTTTTCCCTTTCCCCATTCCCTCTGCTCGACCTCTAGGACGCCCCCTCCTCTTCCCACAGAGCACTCTCCTTCCCTAACACCTCCTACACAACGGAAATTACAAGGGAAAAGTAGAAAACAGATTGAGAAGGAGGACAGGTTCAAGATGAGGTATATCATCGGCGTAGATCGGCTTTCCCCCATCTCTATCTCGCTGCCCAAGGTTTAGGGTATAGCCAAGGTGAGGAATCTGCCTTTCCCTTTGTTTAATTAAGATTTAGATGGCCTGTAGTCGTGGGGCATATTGGTTTTATAGGGAGGATCTCCATCTGAATGCCGATCTAAGGTTCTGCTGTTCTGTAGATCGAGTGCTGCCGCTGTTTGTGCTGTTTAGACAATAAAGACGATTTTTCCAGTGAAACTTGATAACACGAAAGTTGTAGAGGGATTTCAGATCTATCATCTTGTAAAATTTCACGATTTTATCAGAAGTAGTTTGAGAGTTATAGTTCATTATTTGTGATGCAATAGTTCTGCCAAAAATCTGGACAGTTTTAGATCTAAGCAGTTTTTGGCCATTTAAATGAAACAATTAGATATTTTGATATGAACAAAAGTTGTAGGAATTTTGTTAAGCTTTCCATATTGGTAAACATTATAATTTTTGAGCTAGTATATCTCCAGTTATGAATTTTTGAGGTTTGATGTTCTGTTCTAGTCACAGAAATATTCAGTGAAGTTCAATGGTTAATTACGCCATATTGCACACATCTTATGCAAAACTTTGCAATACAAAAGTTATAACTAATGGAGTTTTACATAATCTGGTGAACTTTGGCAGTTTTTGGGTGTGTGGTCTAAAGTCTATGAAAAAGAGAATAGTTAGTGCTGCTGTTAAGAACTGTAGGCTAAACGGTAGATGCTTTAGCGTCGGGTTTGAGGGCGCTCTAGTGCGTATTTGTTGTTGTTCTTGCTGGTATGTTTGTGTTTGTACTGAATATTGCTTGTCATCAGGTGGTAGCACTTCGGTACATCGCTAGTGCTTTTGATCTCCTTCGGTAAAGAGGCAAGTAAATGTAGCGGTGGTTTGCTACCGTTTTGGCTTGTTATTTTCATCACCTACAGTTTATTGTCTATAATAATGTCACACCACTAATATTCATGACTTGTGAACTTGGTTTATTCAACCTTATGTGAATGTGGTCTTTATTTATTTATTCATGGTGATGTTACTATTCCACATTGCTATATGTGGCTAGCCCACAACCCTGAAGATGAAGTTGAAGTATCATTGGCGGTGTATATTAATTTTATTGCAGCATGCCAAGCGCATTGCATCATTCATTTGCATTGGAAGTTATGTCGTTGACCTATGGTCACGACCGTACCGGTACAGCATCATGGGATGCAGCTCCACACCTTGTTGGGTGTGCAGGCAGGAGACATTTTGCATTGCATTCATATGCATTCACGAAGTAATTTGAAGTGATATGTCCATGTTACTATGAAGCTCTATCATCTGGCTATGTGCGGAATTGGAAGTCACTCATTTTATATTGATATTGTATCTTGTTTATTCTATAAGTGGAACTCCATGTTAAATTGTTGTTTAATTCAACTTGTGGTTTAAATGGCTTGTCAAAACAAGTTTGCTTGCTGAGATGTTTCATCTCACCCTTGCATTACTCAATCCAGGTACTTGATGCTTGCACGGAAGGGAAGGGGATTAGCAGCACATCTTCACTGATTCACCCACACACAGAGTTATCAATGATGTGTTTAGATTGATGTAATTAAATTAGTCTATCAGTCATGATGACCCCTCATGGTTTAATAAAATTAAATGAGGTGGAACTTTTTTAAAAATGGTTTTATTGTTCTTGCTTCTGCGCTTTACATTGTTAATGGGTCTATGTTGCCAAGTTTTAGAATTTGGCACGAGGGAAGGGACGTTAGTGGCATCCTGGGCTTTTGTGGTGCCTGGGGTGTTACAGTTGGTATCAAAGCAGGTTATAGATTCTCGGAATATAAAATTTAAAATGGCACACTTGCACATGTAGGGTGGGTAGGGGTTTGTATATGATGCATGGCTTTGAAGATTGAGGTGTTTGCTTTTGCTTAACTTTCCTTTATGTATGTTGTATATCTTTGCTATTATTAATTTTGGGTTAAGTGCAAATTTTATTTGTTTTCTTTACATAGTCTTTAATTGATGTTGCCATATGTTGTACTTGCTTATTACTTGTGGTGCTCACATGCTTACACTAACTTGGAGATGTTATTGAGTTATGTTAGTTTTTGTTAAACCTTAAGATGGCTTGTTATGATGGTCTCTTGTTAAGTACGATAATAATGAATATAGGTTGTTTATGCGAAACTCTAATCCTTCTTTAACTTTGAATGAGATGATTGTTATGTTAATGTTGAGGATGTTTGTGTGTGGTGAAGACCAGCCCCTAAATTCCCTTGGGGCAGGTTACCTTTCCTTATGTGTTGCTCATGTTTGCTACTTGGTAAACAAGTGTCCATTCAAGGGAAATGAGATAAGCATCACTTTGTGACCACCATGCATAGAAACATGTATAATGTGTTTTTTATGTTAACTATGACTAATGATAATTAACTATGAAAATAGTAGTTGGTGATCCATGTAATTATTTGTACATACATAATATTGTTAATGAATCAAGAGAGGATCTTTTTTACTTATGTGTGGAAAATGGCTGGATGTGCAGTTTCTATTGTGGTAATAATTTCGTTATGCAAATGATGTTTTCTGTAGATATGTTGAATACAAAAGTTGTAGATAACTTGCATATCTTGTTTGTCCTAGAATTTCATGATTTTGGGACAACAGGTCTAAGAGTTATAGGTTTTACAAATTCCCTATGCTGCAATGTTATACCTGTTAAGTAAGCTAACTTGTGAATCATCTCTTGATGACAAATAAAGAGTTGTAGTGCTTTTCATAAGTTTTCCAAAATGTTAAAGAACATAGCTTTTGGTTGTCTAGAACTCTAGATATAGATGTTCAAAGTTGGATGTCAGAATCCGCCCTAATCTGGACAATAATGCTTCTTTATTCCTACAAGTATAAGATTATCTAGTTTTTAGGATGATGTTTATTCATGACTATACCATAAAAGGTGGTGTTGTTGTGAGTGCTTTACCTATGAGGATGCTAAAATGTTCTTTTTGGTTTTGTTGATGGCAAAAGGTTTTGGGAAACTCGTAGAGTAGCTATAGTCTAGTAGTGCAGATCGGCGGAGTGGAGGGCCCCCACAATGCTTTTTCTGTACTACTATGTGAGGATTGCCTGAGAGATAGGTTGCGACCCAACTATCCATATTCGAAGAAAATAGTGGAGTGAGGGTGGATTGACCCCCATGCCGTGCACTCTATTATTCTCTCTCGACATATTGATTGGTGGATCGTTGTGTGACTTGTCCTATATGTTGGTGTTCGATGTTTAAGCCTGACCCTAGAATGGTGTAGGATTTTTTTCCCTATGATGTAGGTGCAACCTTGTGTAGATCATAAGATATTTTAGTGATAGAAGAACACGCCATTTGTAAGTGGTTCTGAGGTTATAAATGCAATCATGTGTTTTTCTAGTATGAAGCATGCTAGTTATTTAATTCCTAGTATCCAGGCATGTGAGTTTGCAATTTGTAATGTTTGGGGTGAAGTGTCTACTAGAAGCCTTGTCTTTATTGTGCTCCATGGCATGATGATTTTGTTATAATTTGCCTTCAAGTCAACTCCATGGTTGCGAGTATGTTTTCTATTAACTAAGTGATGTAGTCAATAAGCTCTAGAGGTCATTTTTACTTGCTGGTGCATGAGTGCAAAGTTGTACTTGGTTGATTTAATCCTCTTGATCTGACACTTGGTGAGCCTATCATGTGTAGCATAATCTGCAAGTTGTTCCATGAGGTGAAAGTAGTTGCACTTGATCTTTTAGATGTGGGTGTTGTTTGATGGAACTGTGTAACACCCTAAAAATTTGAAGAAAAGAAAAATAGGGAAAATGTGATTTTTTTTATATTTATTTTTTTTTGGTGAAGCATGCAATTATAGAATAAGAATAATTTTATAAATTTAAAATCAAATATAAGGGTAGAAACATGATTGAGCATTCATGCTGCTGCATTTGGAGTTTTGTGTTGAGTGGTTTGAATCAAATTCAAATTTGATTTGAAAATCATTTGAAAAATGGATTTGAAAAATTGGAAAAGAAAAAGAAAAGAGATTTTTTCTACCGGGCCGTTTTCTCCCTCAGCTGCGCTCGGCCCGCCAAGCCGCGGCCCAGTCCCCTCCTTCTCTCCCGCGCCATTTTCTCCTCCTAGGCCGAGCCCGAGCCCAGCAAGCCGGCCCGTCTTGCGCGCGCGGCCGATTCCCCGCTCTGAGTCACCAACAGGTGGGACCCGCTTGTCAGCGACTGCCTCCCCTTTCCATCTTCTTCCTCCAGCTTTCCAACCGCGAGCTCACCTTCCTCCCTCTCCGATTCGAATCGGCGGCTCGATCTCCTTCCCTTCCTTAAGTGCGACGCCTTCGGGCTATAAAAACGAGACCCCCGCATCATACCGCACTCATCCCACCCTTTTGGAGCCGATCTAGTCGTCTCGTCGAGGCACCGCAAGCGCCACCGCCGCCATGGCCGCCACCGTGAGCTAGCCGCCGCCTTCCGATCATCCCCCGGCCCTATCTTCACGCGGGGTGAGTTCGCCGTGAGTTTCTCGACCTCCCGGTGTTCTTCTTTCTTTGTTTGGTGGCCGGAGCCGTGTTCTAGCTTTCTCCAGTGATGGCGCCGCCGTGGAAGCTCGCCGTCGGCCGACGCCCGGCCGGAGCGCCGCCCGTTCCCTCTCCCGACTGATCTGGACCGTCAGATCTAGATCGGATGGCGTAGATTAGAACATACCGGTTCGGCTGATGGTTTTGCTAAAGAGCCCCTGCGATTTTGTCTTTTTGAACCCGCGGTCCAAAGCGTATTCTGGAAAATACGTTTTTAATAAATGAAAACGTAATTCGTTTCGGAAAAAGAAAAATACGCTTTCTCATATTTACAGTTTTGCCACTCAGATTGATTTAGCCGTGGAATCTTCGTTTTAACTCCGATTTGACCCGTTCAAATTGCGTTAGATTTGTATTTGCGAGCTCTACATGTTGGTAGTACTGTATAGTAGGTTTGGAAATTTTAATTTTCAAGTTTATATTAAAGTAATTATTTATCTATAGGAAATCTTAGAAAATTCATAACTTTCACGTTTTAAATCCAAATTTCGTGATCTTTACGTCTATGTGATCGTGGTAACGGGTAGAAGAGTTTTACAAACTTTTTATACTGTTAGTGCTACTGTTGATTGGTTTTCTATCTTTAAGTTTCGATGTTAGATTTAATCTATTATTTTACTAAAGAAAATCTCGTTTAATTCATAACTTATTTGTTTGAATTCCGAATTAATCCGTTCAAATTGCAATGGATTTATAACAACATGAACTATGTAATAGTATTAATGTTTTCTTTATTAAAATCTCTGGAATTTCATAGTTTAGATCTAATTTGATTAATAACTGTGCAACTAGATTTATAAATAAAATATTATTGATTTCTCCTTTAGTTTTCCAAATTTAAAAGTAATTTAGCCTAAGTCACTTTTGAATATCTATAAAAAGTATTTTATCCTATATATATGATTTTATATAGTTAAAACAAATGAGACCTATAATTTTCCGTTTTATACAACAAAATCTTTCGGTAGTCGTTTCTTTCACCGTAGCTCCGGTTAGAGTGTTTTTCGTGTCTGTGTGTTCGTAGCAATGCGTAGAACATCTTTAAAACCTTTTCACATATTGTTTTATATGTTTGGTGTACTGTTCTAATTATTATTTATTGTTTGCTTCGTGTATGATTGCTAGATGTGTGTGTGGTGATTTATTGATCAAGTCCAGTCGGTGAGATTTACGTGGAGATTCAAGAAGCTATTAGTTGAAGATTTGGATCAGAGAAAGGATCTCAATTTAAGGCAAGTATAGCATGGGATCATCCTTGTTTCCTATTCACCTTTAATATACTTAATTCATGTGCATGTGTCTACCTTGTTACCCCTAAGGATATCCTAGCTTTTGTATCTTGTACCTTGACACCGGTGGAATATTGCATTGGGTAGTATTTATGCTAGTGCTCAAGATAAATAACCTTGATCTGTAACTTGACTAATGGTATATGCAATAAACATTTAAAAGATGCTTTAAAGCAACATGTCTCAAGAGGGCTAGAGCATATTGAGTTGTTTTTATGGTGCTCTAGTTTCTCTCCTTAAGGACTTATCTGTAAGCGAACATCCGGGATTTACAGTACAACTGTGAGGGCTATATGGCTCTGGCTTTAGCTCAGTATGAGGACCTTTTCTAGCTTGTTAGAGGTTACCCTTGTGGCGCAAATGGGGTAAAGCAGACTGTGGATCCCTGCGTGGTGTATCACACGGACTGACTTCTGAAACCTAGCGGCCCTAACTTGTTAGACGAACCTTTGAAAGGCTTCATAGTGATTCCCTGCCTGCTCACCTTGGAAGTGTTTTGGGAGTCGCGATCCCGGGCATATGGGTAATCATGACTCACAGTGAAAGTGTACGACCTCTGCAGAGTGTAGAACTGTTATAACAGCCGTGCTCACGGTTACGAGTGGCCTTGGACCCTTACAGAATAAACGATGAATTCTGATGATATTGATGCTCACTAATGATTATTGTTTATTGCTATACGTTATTCACGTTTACATGATCATGAGGTTATTTGGGCTTATGGTAAACTTGTTGCTACTCAATTGCTAAAAGATGACTCACTAAAAGCTATTGCAGTAAACCCGTGTCAAACCTTTTGAGCTTCATGAACCCCATGATATATTTGCTGAGTTCGACATGGACTCACTCTTGCTATTTCCCACATCTCAGGAAGGGTACCAGACTGTTAGATTTTGGAATTGTTAGGCTTGTGATCAACCAGTTAGTTTGTTCCTGGAGTGAAGTCTACACCCGGTGTTTGGAGTTGTCTTTCCGCTGTGTTGCTCTCTAAGGTATATTTTATACTATTGAGTTATGTATATTAAGCATTTGCCTCTTGGTATTACACTTATCTGTGGCTATATGTGAGATTTGATTTCTTTATTTCACATATAGTGTATGTCTGGTTTTGTCCTTAAAACCGGGTGTGACAGAGTGGTATCAGAGCAATGCTGACTGTAGGACGCAAGCCTAGTTAGAACTGGACGTTTAGCATGTTTCTATTTTGCCTATTTCTTGCTTTCTCTCTAACCTTGTTATTTTCTCAAAGTTATGCTTAATTCTATCCACGTTCTGTTATAAAAACCTTGTCTCTATTTTTGAACCTTTTCTCCTTGTCTATTAGACGGCTCGTGACGAGAAGACTTTGGACTTCAGAGGTTAAGAGGACTGAACTGTGTCACTTTTGCTCACTTTTGACAAGAAGCCATTAGCAATACAAAATCAAATATTAGAAGAAATGGCTCAACATGGAAATTCTCAACAATGCTCAACTCAAGGTCAGACCAACATATCCAAGGGGCCAGAGAAGATACAAGTAGCAGAAGCTTGGAAGAATATGAAATCCAATAAAGATATTGATAGTAAGGCACTTGGAGAGCAGAAATAATGTCATTGTTGTAAGCATTATGGTTTTCCCTGTCTTCAAAACGAGTCTAATAAGGGGAAAGTCAGGGTGGATCCAAATTTTGAGATCAACAAGGACAAGAAGAGGAAGGCAATCTCATTAGAACCACTTGAGGAAAGCAATCAGCAATCGAGTTATACTACAATGTCACGTGCAGCTCCGATCCCTTGTCAAATAAATCCAAACCTTAAAGAGTTAGAAGCTTCTTCAGCTAAAACTACTCCCCATGAAGTAGTCATAGATGGGTGGACAATTACCTATAAGGAGTATCAACCCCGAAAGGCCAAACAAGCTAAGAAACAAGCCAAAGGTACGAAGGTGAACTTTTATGGCCAGCAAGATAGCAGCATACCAAACAATAGTTCCGTGGAGTATGACATCACAAAAGATCCAGCTAAGAGAAAGTGTTATCATTGCCAGCAGGAAGGACATTATGTCAAATCTTGCCCGCAAAAGAATCAACGACAGCAAGACCCAGGGCAGGACGTCCAAAAGGATCATGTGCAGGGAAATAAATTAAAGAGAAATTACATCCATGGAAGGTTGAAACATGTGGATATTTCCACCATTCCTGGAGCTAAGGAGGTCGTGTTTGGATCAATACCAGTAAGTTCAGGAAACGCCAAGGTTTTGTTTGACCCCAGTGCCTCACATTCGTTCATATCTAGACAATATGTAAAAGATCATAACATACTTATGCTTCCAAGGGGGAAAACAGTGATGGTTGAAACTCCAAGAGGTGAAATAAAAGCAGACCGCGTATGCCCAAAAGTTAGTCTTGACATAAAGGGGGTAAATTTTAAGGTAAACCTCATTGTTTTGGAATTAATGGGCATTGATGTTATCCTGGGAATAGACTGGTTATCTACTTGTAAAGGAGTGATTGAGTATGCCCAACGTTCAGTGTTTTTAACTACACTTTCAGGAGAAAGGATTGAGTATGAGGGTATTAAATCTATACCTGAGGGATACCAGGTTGACCCATCTTAAGGTATGAGTTATAAGAATGGTAAAGAGGGATGCAGAGATTCAGATGTCAATATAGAGGACTCAGGAATATAAGAGACTCTATGTACTCCCGATGCTGCTGCAATCACATCATGTTTAAGAAATAGGAGTTATGTCCCGTGTAATAAAACCGTTAGTAGCCAAGTTGAGTCGTCTTAATGTGTGGCTTATGAACTTTTAAGTGTTTAGTTGCTTTGTGCTTATGTTTATGCTTGAGTTGGAATTTTGGAATGAGTGGAATGATCTCATGGGTTTTGTCCATGATTTCATTTAGTTTAGATGTATAAGGTATAAGGATTAATGAAATAAATAGCTGGGTTTTGGTTATCTCCTGTTTTCTATATCTTGTCCTTTGGAGCAGCCTGTCTTTATCAACTTATATCTCTGTTCTTGAAAGACCAAAAAAAAATCATGAGAAAATTTTGGACAAGAGTAGACTTCAATATCTTCCTCTAAATGCAAGAACCATCTCCAAAGATGCTTTGGTTTGGGAGATATAAAAAGCATAAGGCAATGTATCTGTGCTGTCATAAACCTGGAGCAGTTTCTGATATGTACTGTTTTCGATCAAGTCAACTACAGAATCTGGAAGTATGTTCTATAAGGAAGTTGTAGAGAATTTTATAAGCTTTCCATCGGTGTAAACTACAGCTTCATTGGATTAACAGAATGAGAGTTACAGCTGTTTTACTGCACTGCTGATTTTCTGCTCGCGAGAAATTTCAGATTTATTGTTCTTACCCATACACAAGAGTATCATTGGGATGTCAGAACACTTTTTTTTAGCTCCTCTAGAAAAGGATTCAAGCTACCCTATTTAGTGTCTCTTATTTTAAGGGGGGTAGCCAATGTAAAGAAGGTTTATTAAGTTTGAACTCTTTATTTGGAAGTATTGGTTAATCTCCATGATTGAGTTGCCACTCATGAGTAAGATTGTCCTATGAACAAGGTTGATAATTTTGGATCCATGGAGATGAGAGTTGTCTCTTTAGATAGTTCATGATTATGATCATCTATACTTGCTCGTGTTGCTGATGTTGGTCACTTGATAACAGGAAGTGTAGTGTCTCAGGACTCAGAAGCCCTATATGATGTTTTGCGCTAATATGTGGGAAAAGACTGATATTTCTGCCATTGAAGAATGTTATGGGTATGATGAAGTTGAGCACTATCAAAACAACAATGTTGAAGAACAAGTTGGGAGTGAACTAAGTCAGAATCCACAACAACGAAAGCGAAAAAGGAATGCCCATAAGAAGCCTGTTCAAGGAAGTAAAGCGCAGCAAAACTATGTCAATGGAAGACTGAGCAATGTGGATATGGATGAAATTCATGGAGTTACCAAAGTAGTGGGAGGTTATATTCAAGTAAGTTCAGTACAAGTTTTTGCTCTATTTGACCCTAGTGCTTCGCATTCTTTCATTTCCGCCGACATGGTAGAGACGTGCAAGATGGTGAAGTGTCCAATGAGGAGGCCTTTGTTAGTTCAAACCCCAGTGGGAGAAATGCAGGCAGATCAGATATGCCCGAATGTTAGTCTTGTCATAAACAAGGAAAACTTCACCGCAACACTCATTGTGTTGGAGTCACTTAAAATTCGCATGGTTCTTGGTAATGGATGGCTCTGTGCACACAAAGGAGTGATTCATGGTACTCGGTGCACAATGCTCTTAACAACACCGACAGGGAAAAGAATTGAGTATCTAGGTGGTCGACTTTTACCTGAGGGGGACGAAAATGATCAATTAGAAGATAGGTACACCAAGGATAGCAAAGTGGACCGTGAGTTTACAGAAGTCATAGTAGAGGAACAAATAACTTTGGAGGAGCTCAATAGGAGAGATGATCATGTTTAGGCAGATTAGTCAGTCAGGATATGAGAAATTGCCTCATGACTCTGAGCGAAAGATGTAATTTGGAAAATGAGGATCAAATAAAGATAAAGTGTCATTATCTCTTTTATCATCATCTTCCGAATCTCGGGACGAGATTCATCTTAAGGGGGGTAGAATTGTAACACCCTAAAAATTTCAAGAAAAGAAAAATAGGGAAAATGTGATTTTTTTTATATTTATTTTTTTTTGGTGAAGCATGCAATTATAGAATAAGAATAATTTTATAAATTTAAAATCAAATATAAGGGTAGAAACATGATTGAGCATTCATGCTGCTGCATTTGGAGTTTTGTGTTGAGTGGTTTGAATCAAATTCAAATTTGATTTGAAAATCATTTGAAAAATGGATTTGAAAAATTGGAAAAGAAAAAGAAAAGAGATTTTTTCTACCGGGCCGTTTTCTCCCTCAGCTGCGCTCGGCCCGCCAAGCCGCGGCCCAGTCCCCTCCTTCTCTCCCGCGCCATTTTCTCCTCCTGGGCCGAGCCCGAGCCCAGCAAGCCGGCCCGTCTTGCGCGCGCGGCCGATTCCCCACTCTGAGTCGCCAACAGGTGGGACCCGCTTGTCAGCGACTGCCTCCCCTTTCCATCTTCTTCCTCCAGCTTTCCAACCGCGAGCTCACCTTCCTCCCTCTCCGATTCGAATCGGCGGCTCGATCTCCTTCCCTTCCTTAAGTGCGACGCCTTCGGGCTATAAAAACGAGACCCCCGCATCATACCGCACTCATCCCACCCTTTTGGAGCCGATCTAGTCGTCTCGTCGAGCCACTGCAAGCGCCACCGCCGCCATAGCCGCCACCGTGAGCTAGCCGCCGCCTTCCGATCATCCCCCGGCCCTATCTTCACGCGGGGTGAGTTCGCCGTGAGTTTCTCGACCTCCCGGTGTTCTTCTTTCTTTGTTTGGTGGCCGGAGCCGTGTTCTAGCTTTCTCCAGTGATGGCGCCGCCGTGGAAGCTCGCCGTCGGCCGACGCCCGGCCGGAGCGCCGCCCGTTCCCTCCCCCGACTGATCTGGACCGTCAGATCTAGATCGGATGGCGTAGATTAGAACATACCGGTTCGGCTGACGGTTTTGCTAAAGAGCCCCTGCGATTTTGTCTTTTTGAACCCGCGGTCCAAAGCGTATTCTGGAAAATACGTTTTTAATAAATGAAAACGTAATTCGTTTCGGAAAAAGAAAAATACGCTTTCTCATATTTACAGTTTTGCCACTCAGATTGATTTAGCCGTGGAATCTTCGTTTTAACTCCGATTTGACCCGTTCAAATTGCGTTAGATTTGTATTTGTGAGCTCTACATGTTGGTAGTACTGTATAGTAGGTTTGGAAATTTTAATTTTCAAGTTTATATTAAAGTAATTATTTATCTATAGGAAATCTTAGAAAATTCATAACTTTCACGTTTTAAATCCAAATTTCGTGATCTTTACGTCTATATGATCGTGGTAACGGGTAGAAGAGTTTTACAAACTTTTTATACTGTTAGTGCTACTGTTGATTGGTTTTCTATCTTTAAGTTTCGATGTTAGATTTAATCTATTATTTTACTAAAGAAAATCTCGTTTAATTCATAACTTATTTGTTTGAATTCCGAATTAATCCGTTCAAATTGCAATGGATTTATAACAACATGAACTATGTAATAGTATTAATGTTTTCTTTATTAAAATCTCTGGAATTTCATAGTTTAGATCTAATTTGATTAATAACTGTGCAACTAGATTTATAAATAAAATATTATTGATTTCTCCTTTAGTTTTCCAAATTTAAAAGTAATTTAGCCTAAGTCACTTTTGAATATCTATAAAAAGTATTTTATCCTATATATATGATTTTATATAGTTAAAACAAATGAGACCTATAATTTTCCGTTTTATACAACAAAATCTTTCGGTAGTCGTTTCTTTCACCGTAGCTCCAGTTAGAGTGTTTTTCGTGTCTGTGTGTTCGTAGCAATGCGTAGAACATCTTTAAAACCTTTTCACATATTGTTTTATATGTTTGGTGTACTGTTCTAATTATTATTTATTGTTTGCTTCGTGTATGATTGCTCGATGTGTGTGTGGTGATTTATTGATCAAGTCCAGTCGGTGAGATTTACGTGGAGATTCAAGAAGCTATTAGTTGAAGATTTGGATCAGAGAAAGGATCTCAATTTAAGGCAAGTATAGCATGGGATCATCCTTGTTTCCTATTCACCTTTAATATACTTAATTCATGTGCATGTGTCTACCTTGTTACCCCTAAGGATATCCTAGCTTTTGTATCTTGTACCTTGACACCGGTGGAATATTGCATTGGGTAGTATTTATGCTAGTGCTCAAGATAAATAACCTTGATCTATAACTTGACTAATGGTATATGCAATAAACATTTAAAAGATGCTTTAAAGCAACATGTCTCAAGAGGGCTAGAGCATATTGAGTTGTTTTTATGGTGCTCTAGTTTCTCTCCTTAAGGACTTATCTGTAAGCGAACATCCGGGATTTACAGTACAACTGTGAGGGCTATATGGCTCTGGCTTTAGCTCAGTATGAGGACCTTTTCTAGCTTGTTAGAGGTTACCCTTGTGGCGCAAATGGGGTAAAGCAGACTGTGGATCCCTGCGTGGTGTATCACACGGACTGACTTCTGAAACCTAGCGGCCCTAACTTGTTAGATGAACCTTTGAAAGGCTTCATAGTGATTCCCTGCCTGCTCACCTTGGAAGTGTTTTGGGAGTCGTGATCCCGGGCATATGGGTAATCATGACTCACAGTGAAAGTGTACGACCTCTGCAGAGTGTAGAACTGTTATAACAGCCGTGCTCACGGTTACGAGTGGCCTTGGACCCTTACAGAATAAACGATGAATTCTGATGATATTGATGCTCACTAATGATTATTGTTTATTGCTATACGTTATTCACGTTTACATGATCATGAGGTTATTTGGGCTTATGGTAAACTTGTTGCTACTCAATTGCTAAAAGATGACTCACTAAAAGCTATTGCAGTAAACCCGTGTCAAACCTTTTGAGCTTCATGAACCCCATGATATATTTGCTGAGTTCGACATGGACTCACTCTTGCTATTTCCCACATCTCAGGAAGGGTACCAGACTGTTAGATTTTGGAATTGTTAGGCTTGTGATCAACCAGTTAGTTTGTTCCTGGAGTGAAGTCTACACCCGGTGTTTGGAGTTGTCTTTCCGCTGTGTTGCTCTCTAAGGTATATTTTATACTATTGAGTTATGTATATTAAGCATTTGCCTCTTGGTATTACACTTATCTGTGGCTATATGTGAGATTTGATTTCTTTATTTCACATATAGTGTATGTCTGGTTTTGTCCTTAAAACCGGGTGTGACAAACTGAGTCTCATTCTTTATGTGGGCATGCTCAATATGTTATGTTCAACTTGTTTACTTTATTTGGCCAAATAAGTAAGTGTTTGTGGCTTCAGATTTTTGCAGTATTTTAAGTGTGGTGTTGATATTTTTGTCTCACACGTGTTTTTTGTTTGTTAGTATCTTTATTTTCATTATGCTCTCATTTAGAGAATTTGAGGATGAATTCTTTTAAGGGGATTAGAATGTAACACCCCAAAATACATTTTGTGTGTCATGAAGCGTGAAGTGGTTATAAGGTAGCGGTCGGAATCGCTATGAGAGAGATGGGAAATAGAAGAGCAATCTTTGTGCTTCTTCATCTTTCTCGCTGTTTATGGTAAGATCATGTTTCTGTTTAGATGGAAAATCTATGTTGGTTTACCTAGTTTGTTGGATTAGTGGATGGGGTTAGGGTTCTAATCTCGTAATTAAGTCATGCTGTTGTTCAGAATCTGTAGTTGTTGTTTATGCACTGTTTAAAGCTATTTTTATGTGCCTAAAATGATAGAAAAATTATATTTCAGTAGTAGACTTCAATACCTTTCTTTTTGTATAAATACCACCTTTATATCCCTTGTGGTTGGGAGATATTGCCGTTGTTTTCTATGTAGTTGTGCTGTCAAAACTCTGTGCAGTATTAGATGCATTCAGTTTTATCATATCTTAAGTTTTTAAATATCGTGGAATAATCTACATGGAAGCTGTAGGTAATTTCATGTGCCTTCTATATTGTTAAAGATCACAAACTTTGAATCAGTATATCTCGAGTTATGATTGTTTTAGTTCTCTGTTGTTGTTTAGTAATCAGAAATGATCAATGGTGCCGCAGTTTTGTTTTGTGTATCTTAGATTCTTCAAATTGTAAATTTCATAACATGAAATATATAAAATATTAATTAAGATTTCCTAATTTGTAAATTTTATAATTTTTGAACCAATATATGTCCAGTTATGAATTTTTGAACCGACTGTCCTATTTTACTACTAAATTACAGCTCAATTTTGAAGTTCAGTTTGGATGTTGGTTTAGTACTTCTTCGAGGCCAATTTGGTCTAGTGCACGTGGAGTTCTTTGTAGTATATTGTATGACCTTTGCATTAAGATTTAAACTCTATTTTTGGTGGACAATTTGGGCGATAGGGTTTTTGGTTAAAAATGTCACTGCTGTAAAAGACATAACATGTCTGTCAGTTTGTAGGCTGTTTTAAGAAATAGTAGCTGGTGACATTTGAACTTTGTTTCAATACCAAAGTTGTAGCTTGTTTTGTGTAGATTCTTGTGAAATATTTGCTTGCTATGATCTCTATTGAGGTTTTAAAGATATAAAAACCACAAACAGCGCTGCTGCTGTTTTATCGGGGTCAAGTGGGGCTGTTTTCGCCGGTTCTTGGTTTAAATGTAGAAACGCTTCATATATTGTTTATGAGTGGTATTTGGAGTATTTGTATGGAGTGCATTATTCTAAGACATGTGGTAGTGCCCCAGAATATGCCTTGTACATTTTCTTCTTTGTCAGAATATTTTATAAATCTCCATCGGCTACAGACTCTGTCTCTCCCTCGCAACCTCAAACCTAGTATCCACCATAGCAGCTGCCATAACAAAGCTAGAGGCATTGGTTGGTGAGAAATCTTTTTCTTTACCTCTTTTGGTTGATAAAAGGATAATTTAAGATTGTATGTATTGTAACATTGTTTGATGATCAATTTAGATCCTATGTTGATACTAGTCGGTTTGGACAATTGTAGTTCACTAATGCGATTGTTTCATTCATTAAGTGAGCTTAGGATGGAAGAAAGTAAGTAGTTTTGGCTTTTATAGGAGGCATGGTTTTAGACGTTGTTGTGGTGCCTAGTTGTATACTTTCTAATGAAAACCAATCTAGGATATTACTTATATCACATACCATTTTTAGGGTAAATGGATAAATATAGTATTGTGCTAGATGTTTATCAAATGAGGACAGTGCCCATGTGTTTTTCTCGGCACTAAAGTGGGAGTTGACCTGAGGAGCCTATACATGTCACATGCTTGGACTTAAGTTTAAAAGAATACATGGTTTATTTTTCTATTATCTTTTGTTTGCTCTCCATGAGGTGTTTGTGTTTTTGTGGTTGAGCGATGCGAAAATAATTGTCTATATCCTTATACTACTGGTATTCCAATGGAGGTCATGTGCTCCATAGTAGTTTCTCTTCAAGAAGTACAAAGGAGGATTGTGATTTGGACACCTTTTCCACAATACCAATAAGTTTAGTTGATCTCTATGTTATTATTATTATAGAACATGTTTGGAAAAGGCTTCTCTAAGATCAAGTCTTGTAACATATGATGTTATGGCGATTGTTTCATCACATTGCAATTGCTTGTTGCTATCAGGGATTATGATTTTTGTTTTTGTGGTTTTGTTTTGTTTATCTTTCTGGAAGATGTCATAGAAACGGCTGAATTCGAGGACGAATTCTTTTTAAGGGGGTAGAATGTAATGCCCCAAAACAAAAATTGTAATACCCAATAGAACAAACAAAATTAAAGGAAAAATAGCTTTAGAGGGGGTCCAAGTAAACTTAGGCCAGGCTATGTGGCAGCCCATCTCAAGCCCAACTTGTCCCTATCACCTAAACCATATAGAGAGGAAGCGTGCAGCAGGAAAACATGTTTTCCCTTTCCCCATTCCCTCTGCTCGACCTCCAGGACGCCCCCTCCTCTTCCCACAGAGCCCTCTCCTTCCCTAACACCTCCTACACAGCAGAAATTACAAGGGAAAAGTAGAAAACAGATTGAGAAGGAGGACAGGTTCAAGACAAGGTATATCATCGGCGTAGATCGGCTTTCCCCCATCTCTATCTCGCTGCCCAAGGTTTAGGGTATAGCCAAGGTGAGGAATATGCCTTTCCCTTTGTTTAATTGAGATTTAGATGGCCTGTAGTCGTGGGGCATATTGGTTTTATAGGGAGGATCTCCATCTGAATGCCGATCTAAGGTTCTGCTGTTCTGTAGATCGAGTGCTGCCGCTGTTTGTGCTGTTTAGACAATAAAGACGATTTTTCCAGTGAAACTTGATAACACGAAAGTTGTAGAGGGATTTCAGATCTATCATCTTGTAAAATTTCACGATTTTATCAGAAGTAGTTTGAGAGTTATAGTTCATTATTTGTGATGCAATAGTTCTGCCAAAAATCTGGACAGTTTTAGATCTAAGCAGTTTTTGGCCATTTAAATGAAACAATTAGATATTTTGATATGAACAAAAGTTGTAGGAATTTTGTTAAGCTTTCCATATAAACATTATAATTTTTGAGCTAGTATATCTCCAGTTATGAATTTTTGAGGTTTGATGTTCTGTTCTAGTCGACAGAAATATTCAGTGAAGTTCAATGGTTAATTACGCCATATTGCACGCATCTTATGCAAAACTTTGCAATACAAAAGTTATAACTAATGGAGTTTTACATAATCTGGTGAACTTTGGCAGTTTTTGGGTGTGTGGTCTAAAGTCTATGAAAAAGAGAATAGTTAGTGCTGCTGTTAAGAACTGTAGGCTAAACGGTAGATGCTTTAGCGTCGGGTTTGAGGGCGCTCTAGTGCGTATTTGTTGTTGTTCTTGCTGGTATGTTTGTGTTTGTACTGAATATTGCTTGTCATCAGGTGGTAGCACTTCAGTACATCGCTAGTGCTTTTGATCTCCTTCGGTAAAGAGGCAAGTAAATGTAGCGGTGGTTTGCTACCATTTTGGCTTGTTATTTTCATCACCTACAGTTTAATGTCTATAATAATGTCACACCACTAATGTTCATGACTTGTGAACTTAGTTTATTCAACCTTATGTGAATGTGGTCTTTATTTATTTATTCATGGTGATGTTACTATTCCACATTGCTATATGTGGCTAGCCCACAACCCTGAAGATGAAGTTGAAGTATCATTGGCGGTGTATATTAATTTTATTGCAGCATGCCAAGCGCATTGCATCATTCATTTGCATTGGAAGTTATGTCGTTGACCTATGGTCACGACCATACCGGTACAGCATCATGGGATGCAGCTCCACACCTTGTTGGGTGTGCAGGCAGGAGACATTTTGCATTGCATTCATATGCATTCACGAAGTAATTTGAAGTGATATGTCCATGTTACTATGAAGCTCTATCATCTGGCTATGTGCGGAATTGGAAGTCACTCATTTTATATTGATATTGTATCTTGTTTATTCTATAAGTGGAACTCCATGTTAAATTGTTGTTTAATTCAACTTGTGGTTTAAATGGCTTGTCAAAACAAGTTTGCTTGCTGAGATGTTTCATCTCACCCTTGCATTACTCAATCCAGGTACTTGATGCTTGCACGGAAGGGAAGGGGATTAGCAGCACATCTTCACTGATTCACCCACACACAGAGTTATCAATGATGTGTTTAGATGGATGTAATTAAATTAGTCTATCAGTCATGATGACCCCTCATGGTTTAATAAAATTAAATGAGGTGGAACTTTTTTAAAAATGGTTTTATTGTTCTTGCTTCTGCGCTTTACATTGTTAATGGGTCTATGTTGCCAAGTTTTAGAATTTGGCACGAGGGAAGGGACGTTAGTGGCATCCTGGGCTTTTGTGGCGCCTAGGGTGTTACAAGCCCTGCCTCTGGTGGACTTGCGAGCGGTGCTTTTCGTGCGAGCCATCTGTAGAACAGGGTATAACTTAAGGTGAGGATCATTTAAGAGATACAAAAATTTAATTAGTCGGGACCAACAAATTTTTAAAGGAGCGATAAATGCAAGAAATGCCATGTATGCTTGAATATGATGCATGCACGATCCGTACATTCTCACAAACCTAGAAAAATTTAAAGGCTAGCGAAATATACGGTAGCATACATACGTTCTCTCGTATACGGTAGCTAGTCGATCTACAACGATACGTTGCTAGTGTACCTGCAGAATTTTTCATTTCAGCCCAATAATTTCCCAAAAAGCATGCAAAGTAAGCAGTAAACTAAATACTTTCATACATACATCCCCCGATGTATATACTCCAGTATCACAGCTACCCGACAAATATACCCACAATTAAGTACCCGCATAGACATGATTGAACATGTAAGTATGCGAGTAACCACAACTGCTCTCCCCTAGATCGACGGTTGGACGGTCATGCTCTCACAACTCCCACTTACCAGAGCGTAGAGGTATTTTGATCCATATATTACCACCCAAGCGGATGGCATCCATACAATAGCACGCCGTATGGACAACGAAACAAAAAACAAGCAAGAACCCCCAAGTTAGTACTTTAATAAGCCACCTAAGAGTCCTTATTTGGGTATAAAGGATATGACCACTAGCAACACTTAGTATTTAATTTAGAGTTTTCACAAATACTTTTGTTTTAAATACACAAATGACATGTTTAGTGTTGAACCTAGCTCCGATGCCAGCTGTAACCGAACCGACCAAATTTTAAGAATGTAAGTAGAAAAACAATCACCGAAGTGATCAAATTCCTGTACTTAAGCTCCTATAATCCTGGTAGTCCGGAAATCTCGAAGGATTTCAAACAACTTTCGACATACAAACCAAGATCGTAGTGATTCAACACAACACATCATTCGTTACAACATTTCACAAGTGGCATACGAATTACATCCATCGGAGTTCAAATAAAATATTACAAACCAAGTTCGTTTCACGGAAGCAACATAGTTTAGTACATAACTTCATAGTTTCAAATACATTGCCAGGTCTTAGTCATGTCCAACCAGAAGCATCTCAGGGAAGATAACTAGCGGAGATCACGCCCAACGATCTAATCCTCGTCTCTGGCAGGGAGGAGGCAATACTTGCAGCAACCAAAGTAGAACTGGTCATCTGCAATAGGTGGGAAATAAACCCTGAGTACGAGAAGGTACTCAACTAGACTTACCCATCAAAAACTAGAAATAAAGGACACCAAGGATCATGCAAGGCTTATAAGATGGGCTAGCTTGACACAATTGCATAAAAGAGCTTATGATCATAAGTAACCAATTGATCTTAGCATCAAGTTCATCATCATTAACCTGTCAACTATATTAGCACCTGTACTAGAGCACTCACTTATTAGGAGCAAACAATATTAACCATAGTAGGTATAATAAGGCCATCAATATCATATCATCATTCCTGAACCATCGTGTTATTTAGTGTATCTACTTTGGAGATAAGCCCGTCAAGTTCTCACTAACCGGTGAGAGACAACGACCCGAATCGAATTACAACTCAGCTGAGGGGGTATTCCTAACTCTCACCCTGGCATACTTTGCAAGGGTAGCTGTGGGTCACCTTTGGTACAACTCAGGAACCAACTTCGCAGGTTCGGTCAGCGCCAGCACTCTCAGGGATTACCCTTCTGCCAGGACGATCAGGACTTTTAAATCACCTACCCTTGGAGTCACGCCTACGGCTCCCTTCTGAGGCGCACATTATACTTGCCGACTCCCGGCCTGAGTGGAGCTACTCGGATTCGCGGTCAAGCACTCGGGCCCGCTCAGCTAAGAGAGAGGCATGTGTTCAACATGACAAAGAAAGGCTCCAAAATTGGTCCTTAATCAACACAGACGGAGTCACTACAAACCGGCAAGCCTCCACCCGGTCTTTAATTCAAATTAAGACAGGTTCTTTTCCACGATAGCAAATATAGCCAACCGTGCCACATGTGTAATCCTATAACTCGCAGGTGACAGGAAATCACCTGACTTCTACCACATTAAAGCAGGGCTAAGCAACTACACGAGCCTGAGCTACTTAGGATTCAGGGTATCAATATCTGGACAAGGATTGGATAACCAATGCAGCAAGTGTTTTCATCCAACACCTAAACTTAATGCAACAATATATAACAATAATACTTTAATTGCATTTCAGAAATTAGAAGGCTTATAATGCTCCGAGGCTTGCCTTTCACAAAGTTGCATGGACGATGGTCCGGGCACTCAACGACGACCTCGTATGGTACTTCTCCTGAAGGTTGCACCTCCTGAATCTCCGGCGTTGGCTGCTGCTGCTCCTCGCTCGGCTCCTCGAATTCCAGCAATGTTACTCCTTCCGTACACCTATTGCATGCATATGCACAAGATAAATATCATGGATGCATAAGGAATGACATGATGCTCATGATGAATGGATAACAGTAAGTAAGTATTTAACCAAAGATTACTGGACACTCGTTTACTGAGTACTAATAGCTCTATTCAAATCACTTTAAGCATGTACCTATCTTAACTTGGAAGCACAAGATTAACTTACCTAACTTGCATAACCTAAGATAAAGATGTTCATCTTCACTAACACCTGCACCTAAACTTATCTTACTCAACTGAAGTGTTTATTTGCATCACAACATGCTTATAATAGTAAAGACATTCATCACAGAAAGTCGCAAGTTTGACATGCATAGAGTAGTTCACGAAATCACTCATAGCAGGAGTTCTACAAATTGAAATGACTTGAAAGAGGACATTCTGGAAAGCTTATGAAATTATATACAAATCATTTATATTCATCAAAGCATGATTCTTACGTTAACCGAGTCAAATTCAAGTAAACACAGAATCTGTTCTGTGTAGACAGAGAGCAATTCAACTCTGAACCCAACTTAGAACAGCTGTAGTTTCTAAACTACATGGCCAAATGCTACCAAAATTTAACAGCAGCTAGATAATGAAATTGAAAACAACTTTGTTATAAATCTCAAGACATGAAATCATCATTTTCATAGGGTAATTAACATTCTCTTAGAATCTGTCCAAAAATGGCAGATTCACTAAATTAAATATTTAGTGATGATGCAAAAGCATAATTGGACCAAACAAAGTTCATCAACTTGTTGTGCATATCAAAGGAACATCAGGAAGTATAGTGCCAACTTCTAAATAAATTATTTACTATCCTTTTCTAATTTATTTAATTAATTAGGTGATTAAAGCAACATATAGTAAAACTGCACAGAAAAATCTACAAAAATTACAGTAGCTACCTCATGCTTCACATAGACCACCATAAAAATTTCAAATCAATTGAACAAGCAGAACTTGCTGTATCAAAAATAACATATGGCATGTCTATTTCTAGCATAAATAGGAAACCCTATTGAAAAGTATCAAACAACAGATTTCATATTTTTCCTAGTATCCTTCTAGCATAAGAACAACTTTCACCAAATTTTACCTTTACTGGATCTATAGAAAAATTATGAAAATTCACCCAAAATCCATCCAAGCAAACAAGAGAAATACATAACTCCTACATACAGTGTCCAAATTGTATGAAAATTTAACTACAAGCTATTCATGATATGAACGGTACACCATAAAAATTGCATGCCATTTGGAGCTACCTAGAAAAAAATATAATTACCCCTATTTCCCACATGATTAAAAGAGATAATTAGTAACCCTATTTTTCATCACAGAACAAGGCACATATTATATTTTTAATATAAACTACACATTACCAGGAACTCAACAAAATTAGAACCACATCATTTGGATCTACCAATCAAGAGATATGCATTTTTGAATCTATACACAAATCTGTGAAAAAGAATAAAAGAAAAACAAAACCAGAACCCTAACCCAACTCGGCATTGGGCCGGCCCAGGAAATCTCCTCGGCCTGGTAATGCGCGCGACATGCCCGCGCGGCCCAGTCGAATGGCGCAGCCCGCTTGGCTCTCCCACTCGTGCGCGACCGTTGACGGCGCGACCCTATGGGTCAGAGAGAGGAAAGGAGAGGAGAGAAAGGCGACGGCGGTAGCTCGCCGCTGGTGTTAACTCCGGTGAGGCCACGGGTACAGGCGGGTCAACCATAGCTGTGCGCACGTAGGGGTATGGCCAATTGGAGCTAGGGCAGTGGCTACGGAGGGTGGCATTGGCATTGGCGGCACACGGCCGCGGGCTTGCCGGCTTCGGCGAGTCGACGGCGGCTCGGCCCTAGTGGCCTACCCTGTGAGCATCAATATCGCTAAGCGAACAAGGTACAAGGGAGAGAGGAGGCGGTAGAGGACCCGAGTGGCACGGCCACATGCGAGCTCGGTCGGCGACGAAAATGGTGACCCGGTGGAGCCGCCTTCACGGTGAGCTCTACTGATGAGGACATCAACATCGATCATACATCCACGCCGTCCACGCCGACACCTACTGGTCCTATTACCCATGCTCGTGCTCGAACACTTAATCAAGTGAGTTCCTTCTTGAGCTTTTGTCCATCCTGTTTAGATCTTGGAGACACGTGCACTCTTGTTTTGATTAGGAATCAAGGAGAAGACCGAAAGGGAAAAGGACTCGCGTAGGCTGGATTCGGACTGTAGCACACCTCCAACTTGTGACGGTCGCCACGGTTACATACAGAGTCGGATTGGGGTGATTCTGGACTTGTTGTAAAGCAAATAAAGTCTACTTTCATACGGATCTGACCTCATACTCATACCTGCTCAGAAATGGCGTCAACAGTCCAAAAATCACCGAGAGGTCTATTCTGTCCAGGGTGCTGCGCCACCTTAAGTTAGCCCAATGGGCTTGTATCTTTTAGAGTCCAGTAGGGACGCGTCCTAGGGTTGGAGCACGACCCAAACTCTCTTGTGGTCATCCTCCACACATCATATACCCCTTAGCCGCCACCAGGAACACTTGGATTTTGTTTAGATCAAGTTTAGCCTTTGCTACTTGCTTGTAGGCGCGTGTGCTGATCCAGCCACCCGTCTCCTTGTCTTCAGAACTCCACTCATAATAAGATTCAGTTTGAGGCTTTCAATTTCATCTTGCAAATTCAGTGCTTGTTTCCTTGTTCTTGCTAGTCCTTCGATTGCTTGCAGGATGGGAGCCCTAGTGGCTGGTTGTCGCGTTCCACAAGATCGTGACAGCCTTTGGAGGTGGTGTATCGGTTGCTAAGGCACGGTCTTGGAAGGCTGTAGTCGGGCCGTGAACGTCATCTCCATCCACCAAATCGAGTGATCTCACGCCTCTCATCGAAAGATCGTCCATAAACCCTAGCGGGTTCATATCATCTACCTAGGGCGAAAACGGATGCTCGGTGAGGTCGAGGAGTGGAGGGGCTCGAGGCGGTGTTGTGGCTCAGCTAAATCAAAAAATGGCGCTCTGGCTTGGGTGAGTGGCTTGGTGGCGGCCGCTGCCTTCTCCGGTCACCGCTCTCGCGTGGAGGAGAAAGACAGAGGAAGGGAATGGCGAGAGAGAGAGAGAGAGTGAGCGAGGTGTCAGCCTAGCTTTCATTAGTGAGCACACGCACGTGATGTGGAGAGGTCGTCATGGCATGCACGCCACACGGTGGCTAGTTTCTGAATCGGTCAGCCACGTCGAGCTACTGAAGATTTCTGACTCGACTGAATCGGCATCCAATGGCCGACTGTCCGCACCATTTTGAAGCCCCATTACTCCTAATCTAGCTCGAGTTAGCAGTAGGTGATATTAGCAAACTTGTAGAGCTACAGTCGTACTATAATATTGTCAATTGGAGCTTGGACTAATTCGGCTTAGTTAGGAAGTTAAAGCTCTCCAAAGTGGGTCACATGGAAACTGAAATGGAGTTTCAGTTAACCCCGACTGAAACCCGATTTTTGACGCCGTATACCTCATTAACCATTGAGAACTAGGTGATGGTGCTATTGACAAAATCATAGAGCTATGTGAGCACTACAAATATGTCAATATGAGTTAGGGTTGGTTAGGTCTAGTTTGCAAGTTATAAGGTCCCAAAATTGGGCACTTCAAACTGTTATCCAGTTAAGACTTAGCCAAAATTTGCTAAGTGTCAAACAACACTTCTACTTACCTGTGGGCCCTGTTTGAGCATCTTCTAGCCATTTTCATGAGATGGCCATATTGAGACTTTGGTTCCTTAATAAATTTTCTACAACTTTGGTGAAGGGTGCATAGCCATGCAAGATCTCTAGGTTAGACTTTTCAATCAGTCAAACTAGGGCACTCTATAGGTCACCTCAAGGTCAAACCTCACCTAGAGGGCAAATTAGTCATTTTGGTCAACATAAATAGTGCTCCACTAATTTCCCTAAGTGTAGTTAAGGTGTATAAAACCATAATTAACCACTCTACACAAGTGTTACACCAACTTCTAAGTACCACATGTGATGAAATAAACAAAACACTCAAATTACCCTATGTTGCAAACCCATGTTTCACATGTTTCATAGCCTTGCTGCAAAACTCAAGCTTGTCATGTTACACTACAATGTTGCCATGTTTCGAGGTATGAGAAACTCATGTTGCATCCACATGTTGCACTAACTACAATTCACAAGCAATCATGTATGAAACAAACATAATTGAGAATGTTGCATACACATGTTTCAAGCAACAATGCATGATGAGATGGATGATGCACATGTTTATGAAATGAAAATGCAATTTGTGGGAGCCAAACACCTAGGGTGTTACAAAGAGTATCATCGGGTTCGCGCAAAAACAATTTCTGAGCCTATGGTATGTTTGGCGCAAACCATGCACCTATCTTGCGTCAAGATTACCACTATCTCCAAATGGACTGAAACGAGATTCCACATGACCCCATCACCTATTTGTTCCATCCAGTGCGTCCAAAATGATTTTTGTGCCTCTAGTACGCTCGGAGCAAACCATGCACCTATCTTGCACTGACACAAACACTGTCTCGTCACCTAGGAGTACCATCGGGTGTGTCCAAAACGATTTCTGAGTCTATGAGATGTTTGGCGCAAACCGTGCACCTATCTTGCACCGACACTTACTCTGTCTCTAGACGGATCAAAACAAGATTCCACATGACCCATCACCTAAGAGTTCCATCGGGTGCATAAAAAATGATTTTTGAGCCCGTGGTACGTTCAGCGTAAACCGTGCACCTATCTTAAGTCAAGATTAGCACTATCTCCAAACAAACTAAATCGAGCTTTCACTTGAGCCTCACCACCAAGGAGTACCACCGGGTCTGTCCAAAATGATTTCTGAGCCTATGGTATGTTTGTTGCAAATCGTTCAATTATTTTGCACCACTAACACTGTCTCAAAATAGACTAAAAGGAGATTCCACATGACCCACGTCACCTAGGAGTTCCATCGGGTGCGTCCAAAACGATTTATGAGCTTGTGGGACGTTCGGCGCAAACCATGCACCTATGTTGCGCCAAGATTAGCACTATCTCCAAATGAACTAAATCGTGCTTCCACTTGAGCCTCGTCCCCTAAGAGTACCATCGGGTTCACCCAAAATGATTTCTGACCCTATGGTATGTTTGGCGCAAACCGTGCACCTATCTTGCCTGAGGATTACGACTATCTCCAAACGGACTGCATCGAGCTTCCACTTGAGTCTCGTCACGTAGGAGTACCACCGGGTGCGTCCAAAATGATTTCTAAGCCTACGGTATGTTTGGTGCAACCGTGCATCTATCTTGCGTCAAGATTACCACTATCTCCAAATGCACAAAACCGAGCTTCCACTTGGGCCTCGTCTCCTAGGAGCACCATCGGGTGTGTCCAAAACGATTTCTGAGCCTATTAGATGTTTGGCGCAAACCGTGTACTTATCTTGCACTAACACTTACACTGTCTCTGGACGGACCGAAACGAGATTCCACCCGAGCCATGTCACCTAGAAGTTACATTGGGTGCGTTAAAAATGATTTCAGAGCCTGTGGTATGTTCGACGCAAACCGTGCGCCTATCTTGCATCGGTATTAGGACTATCTCCAAACAAACAGAATATTTAACTGACAGAATTCCACAAGTTTTGGTGAATATTTATTTCTGCAGGGTGCCAGCTAAAAATAATCAAAGATGGGCCACATGTCAGGTTTACATAGAGAGAAAGGGCCACGTATGGAAAAAGTATAATCTAGAAGTTTCAAGAAGCCAAACCCTGGGAGGTGGGACCCACCTGTCACTGTGACAGGGGCGGGCGCCCAGTCCTAGGAGCAGCCGCCCTACCCAGAGAGCCAATGAGCTTCCACCTCGTGGATCCTACTTCCACCGCCTTTGAGGATGAATAAAAATCATTGATCAAGGTCGGTTTGATCCGATGGCTGTGGTGCTTCCTAGAGGGCTATATAAGCAAGGCCCCTGGCCCCTGGAGGAGAGAGTTCAGAAACCCTAATTCATATTTTTCAGAGAGAATTCACCTGAGAGGGGTCCCTTGAATGGATCTTTCCCTGGGGCACATACAAGGGAGTTTAGCTTTGTAGTCTCTATGTGAGATTAGAGTCATTCTTCTAGATTGAGAGAGTTAGAGTGGAGGTAGAAGATTGGAGGAAGCCTGGCCTATCGTTGTCTCCTCTCCAAGCTTGTATCTACAGGGTCAAGTCTCCTAACCTGTGGCTTGGTTCTAGGATTCTTCGGCAATTCAACTTCTAATACTAATTAAGTATGTTGTTATTATTGTTCTTTGGTTTGTGGGTTTACTTTATTTGCTTCGCGTAGGGAATAGAGTAATCATTCGTAGCGTAAGTGTGGTGCTTGGGCTAGGAATACTCGTGGATATCCCCTGTCTGGCCGGATTAGTGAGTAGTAGCGTGGGACGTGACAATCCCATTGTTACCTTTGGAGTCTCCTCCCATTAGAAGGTTTGGTAGGATTTAAGTACCCAGGTTAAGCATCCTCTGCGGTGTCTCTTTTCCATTGGTATTTCCCCTAAGATCAATAGTATCATAGCTTGCCATAGGTTGGAACCAGACTATCGTCGTAGTTCTCTCTTATCGCTTATATCTTACCACCTTATAGTGCGGCCCAAGGGTAATAGTATGGACTAGGTTAGTCATCACACGCTTTCTCCTTGCGGATAAAACAAATACGATACTCTGGACTTATCTCTCGGGTGAAGTGCTCACTGATATCCGTGCGCTTGCGGATTATTTCTTGAATTCCTTCATGTGCGTATCTAATATCAACAAGCATTTCTGGCACCGTTGCCGGGGAGAAAGACGTCAGCTGAGTTAACCTTAAGTCTTGCTTTACCTTGTACCTATATTTTTATCTTTTCCTTTTTATTTCTTACCTTATTCTTCTTGCCTTTTTCTATCCTTATGGATAACATAAATTCAATTCCTATCTTTCAATTTTCTGCACCCACGGAGACTAGCCTAGTACCTTGGGAGTCATCACAACCTATCCAAACCCCTAACTATAGGCTGAGTACGTGGTTGATTGCAATGGTCCAAAGCCTATCCTTTTCAGGAGGAGTAGACGAAAACCCTTACCTTCATATTAGAGACTTTGAGCAAACATGTGACTGTCTTCACATAGAGGGCATGTCTGATCAAACTTTTCGTTGGAAGATATTTCCTTTCTCTTTAAAGGAAAAAAGCTATACAATGGTATGATAAAGCCGTAGGTAAGCAACAAGGAGATTGGGGATCCTTATGTTCTAATTTTTGCTTAGATTTTTACCCTATCTCCCAAATCATCGACCTTAGAATCAAGGTTCTGACTTTTAAGCAAGAACCTAGTGAATCTTTGGCCTCATCCTGGAATCGTTTTACTACTCTTTTAGCATCTGACCCAGACCTCAGTTTACAAGACCCTATTCTTCTTCAACATTTTTATAAATGTCTTGATAAAAATAACAAGCAATTGCTCGATACTACTTCTAGAGGATCATTCTTGCATTTTTGTCAGAAAAAGCAAGATTAATCTTAGATCAAATCCTATCCTCTGAATTAGATAATCTCCTAGAAGAAGAACTTCAAGTGGCTGAAGCAAATTCTTTGCCAGATATACCATCTACTTCAGCTATTCCAAGTTCTGAGCAAGAAGAAGAAATTATGTTTCCTGATTTTATGTTTGATATCGAACCTAATCTTTTTTCTGATTTTGGAAACGTTATGAATTATTATTCTATAAAGAAACCATAGAATCATCATAATCACCTTAGAGAATCTTTGAATCCTTCTTAGGATATTTCTTATAGAAGCACTTCAGTAGAGCTAGTGTCGGTCATAAGCAGTGAATGGTTAGAGGAATCAGAGCTTTCTTCTGATGTGATCTGTTTGGATTCACCCTCTCTTCCAATACGGTGCTCATTTCATTCCAATCACATAGATGCTCTCTATAATCCAGTTGTGGGCATTAATATCATGTCTGTTTCACTTGCACAACATTTAATGAGGCACATGACATTAACCCCAACTACAAAATTGATGAAGAGTCTTTCAGCACACATTGTCCCTAGTTCAGGAATTTTACATATCCAACCAATCCAGGTAGAAGGAACCTGGTTCATTTGAGCTTTTATGTCTTCCCCATATGGGACTTCGACCTAATGATAGGACAACCTTTTAGAAGACTCCTTTATGAAGGATAAATAGGGAAAATAAACATTTGTTTTGGAAAGAAACTTCAATTCCCAATGTCCATATCTTATTCTCTAAGTACTAGGACCGAATCTTATCCAGAATCTGACCCGCTGGAGGAATTTAATGCTGCTTCTCTAGAGTTCTTAGTTGACTCAGGTCTAGAGGATGATGCTCAATTCTTCATAGAAGAAGAAGCTGATTACTCTGAGCCTGAGCTTTAGATGAGTTTGCAGAGCCACCTAGACCTCCTATAGAACTTAAACTTTTACCAACCGGTCTTAAATATGCTTTTCTAAATGACGATCCAGAGTTTCCTATGACCATAAGTGATAAACTCACTACGGAACAAACTTTTCACTTAATGGCTGTCTTAGAGAAACATCGATCAGCGTTTGGCTACTCATTCCAAGATCTTAAAGGAATTAGTCCTGCCCTTTGCACCCATCGCATTCCAACAAATCCTACTGTTCCACCTTCTAGAGAGCCACAACGTAGACTCAACAATGCAATGAGGGAGTGGTTAAAAAGGAAGTTTTGCAACTTTTGCACACCGGGATTATTTATCCGTGCCACACAGTGAGTGGGTAAGCCCTGTCCAAGTTGTGCCTAAAAAGGGAGGCATGACTGTTGTTAAGAATGAGAAGAATGAGTTGATCCCTCAACGTACCGTCATAGGATGGCGGATGTGTATAGACTATAGAAAACTTAATAAAGTTACTAAGAAGGATCATTTTCCGTTGCCTTTTATTGATGAGATGTTAGAATGGTTAGCCAATCATTCTTTCTTTTGTTTCCTTGATGGATATTCGGGGTATCACCAAATCCCTATCCATCCTGATGATCAAAGCAAAACTACCTTTACATGTCCCTATGGAACTTATGCTTATCGTAGAATGTCTTTTGGGTTATGTAATGCTCCAACTTCTTTTCAAAGATGTATGATGTCTATAATTTCTGAAATGATTGAAGAGATTATGGAAGTTTTCATGGATGACTTTTCTGTTTATGGAAAAACTTTTGATGATTGTCTTGAAAATTTAGATAGAGTTTTGCAAAGATGTGAAGAAAAGCACTTAGTCCTTAATTGGGAGAAATGCCACTTTATGGTTAGAGAAGGAATAGTGCTAGGACACTTAGTGTTTGAAAGAGGTATAGAGGTAGATATGGCTAAAATTGAAGTAATTGAACAGCTACCTCCACCTGTGAATGTAAAAGGAATTAGAAGTTTTCTTGGCCATGCTAGTTTTTATCATAGATTTATAAAAGATTTCTCATTTATTGCTAGACCTCTTACTCGTTTGCTAGCCAAGGATGTTCCTTTTGAATTTGATGATGAATGTTTAAGATCTTTTGAAATTTTAAAGAAAGCACTCATCTCAACACCAATCATTCAACCCCCTGATTGGTCTTTACCTTTTGAAATTATGTGTGATGCAAGTGATTATGTTGTGAGGGCAGTTTTAGGACAAACTAAAGATAAAAAGCATCATGCAATAGCCTATGCTAGCAAAACATTAACAGGACCTCAACTTAATTATGCAACTACTGAAAAAGAGCTCCTTGCTGTTGTTTTTGCTATTGATAAGTTTAGATCTTACTTAGTGGGAGCTAAAGTAATTATTTATTCTGATCATGCTGCTTTGAAATATTTACTCACTAAGAAAGATGTTAAACCACGTTTGATAAGATGGATTTTGTTACTCCAAGAATTTGACTTAGAAATAAAAGATAAAAAGGGTGTGAAAAATTCTGTTGCCGATCACTTGTCTAGAATGTAGTTTGAGAATTCATAGGAACTGCCCATCAACGATTCACTCCAAGACGACATGCTCTACGGGATCAACAGATCTGACCCCTGGTATGCAGATATTGTTAATTTTATGGTTTCAGGATATGTACCACCAGGAGCAAACAAAAGGAAACTCGTCCAGGAAAGTCGTACTCACATATGGGATGAACCGTACCTCTTCCGAGTCTGCTCAGATGGTCTACTCAGGAGATGTGTACCTGTTGAGGAAGGAATAAAAATCATTGAGAGATGCCATTCATCACCATATGGAGGACATTATGGGACATTCCGCACACATGCAAAGATTTGGCAATGCAGATTCTTTTGGCCAACAATGTATGAAGACACAAGAGAATTCATCCGAAGATGTGGACCATGTGAGAGGCATGGCAATATCAATACAAGAGATGCCATGCCACTCATCAACAACCTTCAGATTGAACTCTTTGATATCTGGGGAATTGACTATATGGGACCATTCCCACCATCGAGGAAATGTGAGTACATTCTGGTGGTAGTAGATTATGTCCCAAATGGGTTGAAGTCCTGCCATGCAAGAAAGCTGATAATATAAATTCCAAGAAGATGTTTGAAGAGATAATATTTCCCAGATTTGGAGTCCCAAGGATAGTGATAAGTGATGGAGGATCACACTTCATCGACAAGCGCTTTGAGCACTACTTGTCTAAGCATGGAATATGTCACAATGTTGCTACCCCCTATCATCCTCAGATAAGTGGACAAGCAGAAACATCAAATAAGCAAATCAAGAACATTCTGCAGAAGACAGTAAATGAGATGGGTACTGGATGGAAGGACAAGCTTCCCGAAGCACTTTGGGCATACCGAACAACATACAAGACACCTATTGGGATGTATCCTTATCAGTTGGTGTATGGGAAGACTTGTCACCTACCAGTTGAGTTAGAATTTAAAGCTCACTGGGCTATCAAGAAATGGAACATGGACCTTGATGCTGTTGGAATAAGGAGGAAAATGCAACTCTCAGAGTTAGATGAATGGAGAGAAAAAGCATATCACAATTCAAAGATTTATAAAGAGAGAGTTAAGAGATGGCATGACAAGAGAATTAAGAAGAAGGAGTTCACCCGAGGGGATAAGGTATTACTTTTAATTCTAGGGTGAAGCTCTTCGGACATGGAAAGCTACGAAGTAAGTGGGAAGGACCATTTAAAGTGTTAGATGCATCCTCACGTGGCGCGGTCACGCTTCAAAATGACAAAGGTATGTTATTCAAGGTAAATGGTCAACACCTTAAATTATTTTTAGAGCCCAATAAAGAATTAGAAGAATTAGATATTATTAATTTCTTTATTACTTAAGTATTGTTGGGCTCGACCTTTTTAGTTTTTGTTTTTCGGGGCCCAATATATTTTTCGAAATAACAAAAATATTTAGAAAATTCTGCGAAAAAGTGGACCGGAGCCGGGCTCATGGGCCGGGCGCCCGCCCCTAGGGCTGGGCGGCCGCCCCACCCCTTGCGCCGTTTCATCGCCGCCTTTTGGCTTCGCGATTCTTCTACATTCTTCTTTCAGAAAAAGTTTATTCCTAGTTTATTCGGGCGTTTTTATCACGAGATACCATTTAGGTGCCGTTTTGGTCCTCCGAACCCTCCTATATAAACGCCCTGTGACGTCAGCCATCCTCATTCCATCAGACTATTCCTCTTTTCCTTTTAGAAGTTTGCTAGCCCTCTCTCCCTAGCTCCAATGGCCAACCACGACAAGAGGATCATCCCCTACGGTATCGACTTCAACTCGATCCCCAAGGAAGATCCAAATTGCAGAGCTCTTATCCCAGTTAGCAATGCTCAACCCCTCGCTGCCATTCCACCAAGACCTCATAGCTATAGCCAGTCTTACTTCGCTCAGCCAGTTCTCACAGCACCTCCGCAGCCCCTCTTGCTAGAAGATAAACCATCGAAGGGGCCTGTCGTCAAGCTACCTGTTGGAACCAAGCTCTTGCCGCCAAAGCACAATGAGACGCTTGTTGGTGTGAAGACCAACAAGAAAGGAGAGATCATCTATGCCAAGTACAGCACTGGGGAACGCACCTACTTCGAAGGAGTTCGTGCTCATCCAAGCAAAGTCAAATTTCTTCCACCCGAGGAAGCTCCTAAACATGCCCTTGCTAAGGCTGAAGCTCCGCGCAAGCATAACAAGACTTTAGTTGATCTAGAAAAGCTGATAGAGGCTCAGCAAGCTACTATCTCCTCTATAGAATCCACTTTACGCCTTCAGAACAGATGTTTTCTTCGCACGCACGAGAAAGTAGAGGACATAGAGAAGAACAATAAGGAACTAGAAAAGCGCATAAGTGCTTTAGAGCCTCCTAAGTCGAAGAAGTAGATTGAGTACCATTTAGCAGTTGATAAGGCACCTTCAAGATTAGTCATGAAATTGTTTAAATTCTTTTGCTTAGATTAATTCCTTTTTTCAGAATTCTTGTAAACAAAGTGCCTTACATGATACTGAATAAAGAGTTCTTTTTTATTATTATTAGACATATTTTGCTTGTGCTTTTGTCTCCACCATGCTTTGTATAAAGGAAAATAGGAAATAAGTGTGGGGGAAGCACTCGACGATTTAATGAACAGATTTTACGGCACAAATGAGAAATCTTGAAGATACATAACACGAGGACCCTGTACGTCGAAGCGGGCTTCGGAAGTCCACCCCAAGTGGGGAGGCCGCCCAGACCTAGGGGTGGGTGCCTAGGTGGTAAGCCCTCCTCGCTCCTTCCTTCAACCATGGTCAGGTAGGCTCCCTACACGTTCCAATTTTTATATACACACTTTCTGTTAAGTTTCGCATTATGAATTCTTGAGTACAACCTCCTATATAAACGCCCTGTGACGTCAGCCATCCTCATTCCATCAGACTATTCCTCTTTTCCTTTTAGAAGTTTGCTAGCCCTCTCTCCCTAGCTCCAATGGCCAACCACGACAAAGAGGATCATCCCCTACGGTATCGACTTCAACTCCATCCCCAAGGAAGATCCAAATTGCAAAGCTCTTATCCCAGTTAGCAATGCTCAACCCCTCGCTGCCATTCCACCAAGACCTCATAGCTATAGCCAGTCTTACTTTGCTCAGCCAGTTCTCACAGCACCTCTGCAGCCCCTCTTGCTAGAAGATAAACTGTCGAAGGGGCCTGTCGTCAAGCTACCTGTTGGAACCAAGCTCTTGTCGCCAAAGCACAATGAGACGCTTGTTGGTGTGAAGACCAACAAGAAAGGAGAGATCATCTGCGCTAAGTACAGCACTGGGGAACGCACCTACTTCGAAGGAGTTCGCGCTCATCCAAGCAAAGTCAAATTTCTTCCACCCGAGGAAGCTCCTAAACATGCCCTTGCTAAGGCTGAAGCTCCGCGCAAGCGTCACAAGACTTTAGCTGATCTAGAAAAGCTGATAGAGGCTCAGCAAGCTACTATCTCCTCTATAGAATCCACTTTACGCCTTCAGAATAGATGTTTTCTTCGCACGCACGAGAAAGTAGAGGACATAGAGAAGAACAATAAGGAAATAGAAAAGCGCGTAAGTGCTTTAGAGCCTCCTAAGCCGAAGAAGTAGATTGAGTACCATTTAGCAGTCGATAAGGCACCTTCAAGATTAGTCACGAAATTGTTTAAATTCTTTTGCTTAGATTAATTCCTTTATTCAGAATTCTTGTAAACAAAGTGCCTTACATGATACTGAATAAAGAGTTCTTTTTTATTATTATTAGACATATTTTGCTTGTGCTTTTGTCTCCACCATGCTTTGTATAAAGGAAAATAGGAAATAAGTGTGGGGGAAGCACTCGACGATTTAATGAACAGATTTTACGGCACAAATGAGAAATCTTGAAGATACATAACACGAGGACCCTGTACGTCGAAGCGGGCTTCGGAAGTCCACCCCAAGTGGGGAGGCCGCCCAGACCTAGGGGCGGGTGCCCAGGTGGTAAGCCCTCCTCGCTCCTTCCTTCAACCATGGTCAGGTAGGCTCCCTACACGTTCCAATTTTTATATACACACTTTCTGTTAAGTTTCGCATTATGAATTCTTGAGTACAACCTCCTATATAAACGCCCTGTGACGTCAGCCATCCTCATTCCATCAGACTATTCCTCTTTTCCTTTTAGAAGTTTGCTAGCCCTCTCTCCCTAGCTCCAATGGCCAACCACGACAAAGAGGATCATCCCCTACGGTATCGACTTCAACTCCATCCCCAAGGAAGATCCAAATTGCAAAGCTCTTATCCCAGTTAGCAATGCTCAACCCCTCGCTGCCATTCCACCAAGACCTCATAGCTATAGCCAGTCTTACTTCACTCAGCCAGTTCTCACAGCACCTCTGCAGCCCCTCTTGCTAGAAGATAAACCGTCGAAGGGGCCTGTCGTCAAGCTACCTGTTGGAACCAAGCTCTTGCCGCCAAAGCACAATGAGACGCTTGTTGGTGTGAAGACCAACAAGAAAGGAGAGATCATCTACACTAAGTACAGCACTGGGGAACGCACCTACTTCGAAGGAGTTCGCGCTCATCCAAGCAAAGTCAAATTTCTTCCACCCGAGGAAGCTCCTAAACATGCCCTTGCTAAGGCTGAAGCTCCGCACAAGCGTCACAAGACTTTAGCTGATCTAGAAAAGCTGATAGAGGCTCAGCAAGCTACTATCTCCTCTATAGAAGCCACTTTACGCCTTCAGAATAGATGTTTTCTTCGCACGCATGAGAAAGTAGAGGACATAGAGAAGAACAATAAGGAACTAGAAAAGCGCGTAAGTGCTTTAGAGCCTCCTAAGCCGAAGAAGTAGATTGAGTACCATTTAGCAGTTGATAAGGCACCTTCAAGATTAGTCACGAAATTGTTTAAATTCTTTTGCTTAGATTAATTCCTTTATTCAGAATTCTTGTAAACAAAGTGCCTTACATGATACTGAATAAAGAGTTCTTTTTTATTATTATTAGACATATTTTGCTTGTGCTTTTGTCTCCACCATGCTTTGTATAAAGGAAAATAGGAAATAAGTGTGGGGGAAGCACTCGACGATTTAATGAACAGATTTTACGGCACAAATGAGAAATCTTGAAGATACATAACACGAGGACCCTGTACGTCGAAGCGGGCTTCGGAAGTCCACCCCAAGTGGGGAGGCCGCCCAGACCTAGGGGCGGGTGCCCAGGTGGTAAGCCCTCCTCGCTCCTTCCTTCAACCATGGTCAGGTAGGCTCCCTACACGTTCCAATTTTTATATACACACTTTCTGTTAAGTTTCGCGTTATGAATTCTTGAGTACAACCTCCTATATAAACGCCCTGTGACGTCAGCCATCCTCATTCCATCAGACTATTCCTCTTTTCCTTTTAGAAGTTTGCTAGCCCTCTCTCCCTAGCTCCAATGGCCAACCACGACAAAGAGGATCATCCCCTACGGTATCGACTTCAACTCCATCCCCAAGGAAGATCCAAATTGCAAAGCTCTTATCCCAGTTAGCAATGCTCAACCCCTCGCTGCCATTCCACCAAGACCTCATAGCTATAGCCAGTCTTACTTCGCTCAGCCAGTTCTCACAGCACCTCTGCAGCCCCTCTTGCTAGAAGATAAACCGTCGAAGGGGCCTGTCGTCAAGCTACCTGTTGGAACCAAGCTCTTGCCGCCAAAGCACAATGAGACGCTTGTTGGTGTGAAGACCAACAAGAAAGGAGAGATCATCTACACTAAGTACAGCACTGGGGAACGCACCTACTTCGAAGGAGTTCGCGCTCATCCAAGCAAAGTCAAATTTCTTCCACCCGAGGAAGCTCCTAAACATGCCCTTGCTAAGGCTGAAGCTCCGCACAAGCGTCACAAGACTTTAGCTGATCTAGAAAAGCTGATAGAGGCTCAGCAAGCTACTATCTCCTCTATAGAATCCACTTTACGCCTTCAGAATAGATGTTTTCTTCGCACGCATGAGAAAGTAGAGGACATAGAGAAGAACAATAAGGAACTAGAAAAGCGCGTAAGTGCTTTAGAGCCTCCTAAGCCGAAGAAGTAGATTGAGTACCATTTAGCAGTCGATAAGGCACCTTCAAGATTAGTCACGAAATTGTTTAAATTCTTTTGCTTAGATTAATTCCTTTATTCAGAATTCTTGTAAACAAAGTGCCTTACATGATACTGAATAAAGAGTTCTTTTTTATTATTATTAGACATATTTTGCTTGTGCTTTTGTCTCCACCATGCTTTGTATAAAGGAAAATAGGAAATAAGTGTGGGGGAAGCACTCGACGATTTAATGAACAGATTTTACGGCACAAATGAGAAATCTTGAAGATACATAACACGAGGACCCTGTACGTCGAAGCGGGCTTCGGAAGTCCACCCCAAGTGGGGAGGCCGCCCAGACCTAGGGGCGGGTGCCCAGGTGGTAAGCCCTCCTCGCTCCTTCCTTCAACCATGGTCAGGTAGGCTCCCTACACGTTCCAATTTTTATATACACACTTTCTGTTAAGTTTCGCATTATGAATTCTTGAGTACAACCTCCTATATAAACGCCCTGTGACGTCAGCCATCCTCATTCCATCAGACTATTCCTCTTTTCCTTTTAGAAGTTTGCTAGCCCTCTCTCCCTAGCTCCAATGGCCAACCACGACAAAGAGGATCATCCCCTACGGTATCGACTTCAACTCCATCCCCAAGGAAGATCCAAATTGCAAAGCTCTTATCCCAGTTAGCAATGCTCAACCCCTCGCTGCCATTCCACCAAGACCTCATAGCTATAGCCAGTCTTACTTCGCTCAGCCAGTTCTCACAGCACCTCTGCAGCCCCTCTTGCTAGAAGATAAACCGTCGAAGGGGCCTGTCGTCAAGCTACCTGTTGGAACCAAGCTCTTGCCGCCAAAGCACAATGAGACGCTTGTTGGTGTGAAGACCAACAAGAAAGGAGAGATCATCTGCGCTAAGTACAGCACTGGGGAACGCACCTACTTCAAAGGAGTTCACGCTCATCCAAGCAAAGTCAAATTTCTTCCACCCGAGGAAGCTCCTAAACATGCCCTTGCTAAGGCTGAAGCTCCACGCAAGCGTCACAAGACTTTAGCTGATCTAGAAAAGCTGATAGGGGCTCAGCAAGCTACTATCTCCTCTATAGAATCCACTTTACGCCTTCATAATAGATGTTTTCTTCGCACGCACGAGAAAGTAGAGGACATAGAGAAGAACAATAAGGAACTAGAAAAGCGCGTAAGTGCTTTAGAGCCTTCTAAGCCGAAGAAGTAGATTGAGTACCATTTAGCAGTTGATAAGGCACCTTCAAGATTAGTCACGAAATTGTTTAAATTCTTTTGCTTAGATTAATTCTTTTATTCAGAATTGTTGTAAACAAAGTGCCTTACATGATACTGAATAAAGAGTTCTTTTTTATTATTATTAGACATATTTTGCTTGTGCTTTTGTCTCCACCATGCTTTGTATAAAGGAAAATAGGAAATAAGTGTGGGGGAAGCACTCGACGATTTAATGAACAGATTTTACGGCACAAATGAAAAATCTTGAAGATACATAACACGAGGACCCTGTACGTCGAAGCGGGCTTCGGAAGTCCACCCCAAGTGGGGCGGCTGCCCAGACCTAGGGGCAGGCGTCCAGGTGGTAAGCCCTCCTCGCTCCTTCCTTCGACCAAGGTCAGGTATGCTCCCTACACGTTCCAATTTTTATATACACACTTTCTGTTAAGTTTCGCATTATGAATTCTTGAGTACAACCTATTTAATGCTGAATTTAAAGAAGATAGATTATTTTAGTCCTGATCTCTTTATAGACTCACACCATGATTCTTTCCTGGGAGTCCTGTTACTATTGGGAACTTAATTTTTAGGGACCCCATATCATTTAAGTTGTTGTGGAGTGAGAGATAGTAGAATCATGAGAACCTGATTTCTGATACTTTGTCACTTGAGAATTTCTTTTACAAAAATGTTAAAATTTTTAGCTATGCTTCTCCTCTATGGTAAGAATAAATACCTAGTAGAGCCTTACATATCAATAAAAAAACTAGCTCATAAGCTATTTACTTTGTGTTGAGTTTGGTCAACCCATGCTAGACCCTTGTTGAGAGGTGGGCCATGCTCCTAATATTAGGATTCACACTAATTTTTGCACCCCTTGCTACTTCTACCCTGGAAGTACGCACCACCATATTACCTATTTAGATCCACTCAAAAATTTGTTCTGCTCCTACCCTAGGAGTAACAATTAAAAATATATCTCCTATAGGCTTTTCTTGATTGCTAGCCATGATTCTAAAATGCTCCAGAATGTTATTATCCTCTCACAATGTTCCATCAAAATTTAGTACATTTCTTTGTTGTTAAAAAAAGGGGAAACAAAAAAGAGAAAGAAGAAAGAAAAAGAAAGTATTGATTTTGCCTTTGTGAAGTACAAGTTTCAAGTTGCAATTCCTCAAATCAAAGTTGAATAAGTGTATCTTTTGTAAAGGAGCATTGTAGAATTATTTTGCACCCCCTCTACCTTCCACAAATATTTCCTATTATGTTTATTCTTTTGAAACCACACTACATGCATGTCCTGATCTTGGGGGTATGTCACTCCCCTCCTTGGATCCCATTTTGACTAGGCAATATGTGCAAAGTAAGTATGCTACATCCTTGAAATACCATCAACTCCAGATAAGCTTTTGTAGAATAGGATGGGCTATATGGCATTTGTCATACATACCTCAGAGAGGTCTACAAATACCACATATCTTGAGTGACTTGAGAGTACCACATGAGGTAGAAGGTAAGCTATGTTTTTTATTTTCAAATACATACAAAACATCAAGTGACAGGTTGAAAGGAGAAAGGGGCTCAGTTTTAGGCTGTTCCATTCTTCAACTGCCTAAAATGGTATGGTAGACACTTTGAATCCCACAGTACAGGTATGACTAAAGAATAAATCTACTGTTGATGTCTTGGCTAGAGATTATGCCTAAGGTATTCCATTCTTTTCTCGAGGACGAGAAAAAGTCCAAGTGCGGGGGAGTTTGTTGACGGTAGTTAACTATCATTTTTAACCGTCAACTTACATAAAAGAATGCTATAAAACTAATTACCACCATAGACTAGGTGTTTAACTGACAGAATTCCATGAGTTTTGGTGAATATTTATTTCTGTAGGGTGCCAGCTGAAAATAATCAAAGATGGGCCACATGTCAGGTTTGCATAGAGAGAAAGGGCCACGTACGGAAAAAGTATAATCTAAAAGGTTCAAGAAGCCAAACCCTGGGAGGTGGGACCCACCTATCAGTGTGACAGGGGTGGGCGCCCAGCCCCAGGGCGGTCGCCCCACCCAGAGAGCCAATGATCTTCCACCTCGCGGATCCAGCTTCCACCGCCTCTGAAGGATGAATAAAAATCGTTGATCAAGGTTGGTTTGATCCGAGGGCTATGGTGCTTCCTAGAGGGATATATAAGCAAGGCCCCTAGCCCCTGGAGGAGAGAGTTTAGAAACCCTAATTCATATTTTTCAGAGAGAATTCGCCTGAGAGGGGTCCCTTGAATGGATCTTTCTCTAGGGCACATACAAGAGAGTTTAGCTTTGTAGTATCTATGTGAGATTAGAGTTATTCTTCTAGATTGAGAGAGTTAGAGTGGAGGTAGAAGATTGGAGGAAGCCCGGCCTGTCGGTGTCTCCTCTACAAGCTTGTATCTACTGGGTCAAGTCTCCTAACCCGAGGCTTGGTTCTAGGATTCTTCGGCAATTCAACTTCTAATACTAAGTAAGTACGTTGTTATTATTGTTCTTTGGTTTGCGGGTTTACTTTATTCGCTTTGCGTAGGGAATAGAGTAATCATTCGTAGCATAAGCGTGGTGCTTGGGCTAGGAATACTCGTAGATATCCCCTATCTGGCTGGATTAGTGAGTAGTAGCGTGGGACATGACAATCCCATTGTTACCTTTGGAGTCTCCTCCCATCAGAAGGTTTGGTAGGATTTAAGTACCCTGGTTAAGCATCCTCTGTGGTGTCTCTTTTCCATCGGTATTTCCCCTAAGATGAATAGTATCATAGGTTGGAACTAGACTGTCATCGTAGTTCTCTCTAATCGCTTATATCTTCGCCACCTTGTAGTACGGCCCAAGGGTAATAGTATAGACTAGGTTAGTCATCGCATGCTTTCTCCTTACGGATAAAACAAATACGATGCTCTGGACTTATCTCCCGGGTGAAGTGCTCATCGATATCCGTGCACTTGCAGATTATTTCTTGAATTCCTTCATGTGCGTATCTAATATTAACAAGCATTTCTGGCACCGTTGCCGGGGAGAAAGACGTCAGCTGAGTTAACCTTAAGTCTTGCTTTACCTTGTACCTATACTTTTATCTTTTCCTTTTTATTTCTTTCCTTATTCTTCTTGCCTTTTTCTATCCTTATGGATAACATAAATTCAATTCCTATCTTTCAATTTTCTACACCCACAGAGACCAGCCTAGTACCTTGGGAGTCATCACAACCTATCCAAACCCCTAACTATAGGCTGAGTCTACGGTTGATTGCAATGGTCCAAAGCCTATCCTTTTCAAGAGGAGTAGACGAAAACCTTTACCTTCATATTAGAGACTTTGAGCAAACATGTGACTGTCTTCGCATAGAGGGCATGTCTGATCAAACTTTACATTAGAAGCTATTTCCTTTCTCTTTAATGGAAAAAGCTAACAATGGTATGATAAAGCCGTAGGTAAGCAACAAGGAGATTGGGGATCCTTACGTTCTAATTTTTGCTTAGATTTTTACCCTATCTCCCAAATCATCGACCTTAGAATCAAGGTTCTGACTTTTAAGCAAGAACCTAGTGAATCTTTGGCCTCATCCTGGAATCGTTTTACTACTCTTTTAGCATCTGGCCCAGACCTCAGTTTACAAGACCCTATTCTTCTTCAACATTTTTATAAAGGTCTTCATAAAAACAGTAAGCAATTGCTTGATGCAACTTCTGGAGGATCATTCTTGCATGTTTCGTCAGAAAAAGCAAGATTAATCTTAGATCAAATCCTATCCTCTGAATTAGATAATCTCCTAGAAGAACTTCAAGTGGTTGAAGCAAATTCTTTGCTAGATATACCATCTACTTCAGCTATTCCAAGTTATAAGCAAGAAGAAGAAGAAATTCCGTTTCCTGATTTTATGCTTGATATCGAACCCGATCTTTTTTCTGATTTTGGAAACGTTATGAATTATTATTCTATAAAGAAACCACAGAATCATCATAATCACCTTAGAGAATCTTTGAATCCTTCTAAGGATATTTCTTATAGAAGCACTTCAGCAGAGCTAGTGTCGGTCATAAGCAGTGAATGGTTAGAGGAATCAGAGCTTTCCTCTGATGTGATCTGTTTGGATTCACCTTCTCTTCCAATACGGTGCTCATTTAATTCCGATCACATAGATGCTCTCTATAATCCAGTTGTGGGATTAATATCATGTCTGTTTCACTTGCACAACATTTAATGAGGCACATGACATTAACCCCAACTACAAAATTGATGAAGAGTCTTTCAGGACACATTGTCCCCAGTTCAGGAATTTTACATATCCAACCAATCCAGGTAGAAGGAACCTTGGTTCATTTGAGCTTTTATGTCTTCCCCATATGGGACTTCGACCTGTTGATAGGACAACCTTTTAGAAGACTCCTTTATGAAGGATAAATAGGGAAAATAAACATTTGTTTTGGAAAGAAACTTCAATTCCCAATGTCCATATCTTATTCTCTAAGTACTAGGACCGAATCTTATCCAGAATCTGACCCGTTGGAGGAATTTAATGCTGCTTCTCTAGAGTTCTTAGTTGACTCAGGTCTAGAGGATGATGCTCAATTCTTCATAGAAGAAGAGGCTGATTATTCTGAGCCTGAACCTTTAGATGAGTTTGCAGAGCCACCTAGACCTCCTATAGAACTTAAAATTTTACCAACCGGTCTTAAATATGCTTTTCTAAATGACGATCTAGAGTTTCCTATGATCATAAGTGATAAACTCACTCCGGAACAAACTTTTCGCTTAATAGCTGTCTTAGAGAAACATCGATCCGTGTTTGGCTACTCACTCCAAGATCTTCAAGGAATTAGTCCTGTCCTTTGCACCCATCGCATTCCAACAGATCCTACTATTCCACCTTCTAGAGAGCCACAGCGTAGACTCAACAATGTAATGAGGGAGGTGGTTAAAAAGGAAGTTTTGAAACTTTTACATGCCGGGATTATTTATCCCGTGCCACACAGTGAGTGGGTAAGCCCTGTCCAAGTTGTGCTTAAAAAGGGAGGCATGACTGTTGTTAAGAATGAGAAGAATGAGTTCTACGGGGTCAAGTCTCCTTACCTGAGGCTTGGTTCTAGGATTCTTTGGTAATTCAACTTCTAATACTAAGTAAGTACGTTGTTATTATTGTTCTTTGGTTTGCGGGTTTACTTTATTCGCTTCGCGTAGGGAATAGAGTAATCATTCGTAGCGTAAGCATGGTGTTTGGGCTAGGAATACTCATGGATATCCCCTATCTGGCCGGATTAGTGAGTAGTAGCGTGGGACGTGACAATCCCATTGTTACCTTTGGAGTCTCCTCCCGTTAGAAGGTTTGCTAGGATTTAAGTACCCTGGTTAAGCATCCTCTGTGGTGTCTCTTTTCCATCAGTATTTCCCCTAAGATCAATAGTATCATAGCTTGCCATAGGTTGGAACCAGACTGTCGTCGTAGTTCTCTCTAATCGCTTATATCTTCGCCGCCTTGTAGTGCGGCCCAAGGGTAATAGTATAGACTAGGTTAGTCATCGCACGCTTTCTCCTTACGGATAAAACAAATACGATACTTTGGACTTATCTCCCGGGTGAAGTGCTCACCGATATCCATGCGCTTGCGGATTATTTCATGAATTCCTTCGTGCGCGTATCTAATATCAACACACTTACACTATCTCTATGTGGACCGAAACGAGATACCACATGACCCACGTCACCAAGGAGTTCCATCGGGTGCGTCAAAAATGATTTCTGAGCTTGTGGTATGTTCGGCGCAAACCGTGCACCTATCTTGCGTTGAGATTAGTACTGTCTCCAAACGAACTGAATCGAGCTTCCACTTGAGCCTCGTCACCTAGGAATACCACCGGGTGTGTCCAAAATGATTTTTGAGCCAATGGTATGTTTGGCGCAAACCATGCACCTATCTTGCGTCAAGATTACCACTATCTCCAAACGGACTGAATCGAGCTTCTACTTGAGCCTCATCACCTAGGAGTACCACTGAGTGTGTCCAAAATAATTTTTGAGCCAATGGAATGTTTGGCGCCAACCGTGCACCTCTCTTGCACTTAAACTAACACTGTCTCTAAACGCTGCCTCTAGTACGCTCGGTCCAAACCGTGCACCCATCTTGCGTCAACATGACCACTACATCCAAATGGATTGAACCGAGCTTCCACTTGAGCCTCATCACCTAGGAATACCATCAGGTGTGTCCAAAACAATTTCTGAGTATGTGAGATGTTTGGCGCAAACCATGCACCTATCTTGCACCGACACTTACACTGTCTCCAAATGGAACGAAACGAGATTCCACATGACCCACGTCACCTAGGAGTTCCATCGGATGCATCAAAAATGATTTCTGAGCCTGTGGTAGATTCGGCGCAAACCGTGCACCTATCTTGCGTCAAGAATAGCACTATCTCCAAACAAACTAAATCGAGCTTCCACTTGAGCCTTGTCACCTAGGAGTACCATCGGGTGTGTCCAAAACGATTTCTAAGCCAATGGTATGCTTGGCGCAAATCATGCACCTATCTTGCATTAAGATTACCACTATCTCCAAATGGACTGAACCGAGCTTCCATCTGAGCCTCGTCACCTACGAGTACCATCGGGTGTGTCCAAAACAATTTCTGAGCCTACAAGATGTTTGGTGCAAACCGTGCACCTATCTTGCATCAAGATTACCACTTTCTCGAAATGGATTCAATCGAGCTTCCACTTGAGCCTCGTCACCTAGGAGTACCACCGGGTGCATCCAAAACAATTTCTGAACCTATAGTATGTTTGGTGAAAACCATGCACCTATCTTGCATGATGTTTACCACTATCTCCAAACGGACTGAATTGAGCTGCCACTTGAGCCTCGTCACCAAGGAGTACCACTGAGTGCAAGCAAAACGATTTCTGAGCTAATGATATGTTTGGCACAAACCGTGCATCTATCTTGCACTAACACAAACACTGTCTCCAAACGTTCCGAAATGAGATTCCACCTGACCCACGTCACCTAGTAGTACCATCCGGTGCGTCCAAAATGATTTTTGAGCCTATAGTATGCTCGGTGCAAACTGTGCACGTATCATGCGTCAAAGATTACCACTATCTCCAAACGGATTGAACTGAGCTTCCACTTGAGCCTCGTCACCTAGGAGTACCATCGGGTGTGTCCAAAATGATTTTTGAGCCTCTAGTATGCTCAGTGCAAACCGTGCACCAATCTTGCGTCAAGATTACCACTATCTCCAAATAGACTGAACCAAGCTTCCACCTGAGCCTCGTCACCTAGGAGTATCATCGGGTGTGTCCAAAATGATTTCTGAGCCTACGAGATGTTTGGCACAAACCGTGCACCTATCTTGCGTCAAGATTACCACTTTCTCCAAATGGACTAAATCGATCTTCCACTTGAGCCTCGTCACCTAGGAGTACCTCTGGGTGCATCCAAAATGATTTCTAAGCCTATAGTATGTTTGGCGCAAACCGTGCACCTATCTTGCATCAAGATTACCAGTATCTCCAAATGGATAGAATTGAGCTGCACTTGAGCCTCGTCACCAAGGAGTTCCACCGAGTGCGTGCAAAATGATTTCTAAGCCAATGATATGTTTGGCGCAAACTGCGCCACCTATCTTGCACCGATACAAACACTGTCGCCAAACGGATTAAAATGAGATTCCACCTGACCCACGTCACCTAGTAGTACCATCCGTTGCGTCCAAAATGATTTTCGAGCCTCTAGTACGCTCGGTGCAAACCGTGCACCTATCTTGCGTCAAAGATTACCACTATCTCCAAATGGACTGAATCAAGCTTCCACTTGAGCCTCGTCACTAGGAGTACCATCGGGTGTGTCTAAAATGATTTTCGAGCCTCTAGTATGCTCGGTGCAAACCGTGGACCTATCTTGCGTTAAGATTACCACTCTCTCCAAATGGACTGAACCGAGCTTACACTTGAGCCTTGTCACCTAGTAGTTACGTCATGTGCATCCAAAACAATTTATGAGCCTATGGTACATTCGGCCCAAAGTGTGCACCTATCTTGCGTCAAGATTAGCACTATCTCCAAACGGACTGAATCGAGCATCCACTTGAGCCTCATCACCTAGGAGCACCAATGAGTGTGTCCAAAATGATTTCTGAGCCTATGAGATGTTTGGCACAAACCGTGCGCCTATCTTGCACCGACACCTACACTAACTCCAGATGGACCGAAACGAGATTTCACATGACCCACGTCACCTCGGAGTTCCATCGGGTGTGTCAAAAATGATTTCTGAGCCTGTGGTACGTTCGGTGCAAACCGTGCACCTATCTTGCGTTAAGCTTAGCACAATCTCCAAACGAACTGAATCAAGCATGCACTTGAGCCTCATAACATAGGAATACCACCAGGTGTGTCCAATATGATTTCTGAGCCAATTGTATGTTTGGCGCAAACCGTGCACCTATATTGCGTCAAGATTACCAGTATCTCGAAACGGACTGAATCGAGCTTGCTCTTGAGTCTCATCACCTAGGAGTATGATATGAACCCGCTAGGGTTTATGGACGATCTTTCGATGAGAGGCATGAGATCACTCGATTGGGTGGATGGAGATGACGTTCACGGCCTGACTACAGCCTTCCAAGACCGTGCCTTAGCAACCGATACACCACCTCCAAAGGCTGTCACGATCTTGTGGAGCGCGACAACCAGCCACTAGGGCTCCCGTCCTACAAGCAATCGAAGAACTAGCAAGAACAAGGAAACAAGCACTGAATTTGCAAGATGAAATTGAAATCCTCAAACTAAATCTTATTATGAGTGGAGTTCTGAAGACAAGGAGACGGGTGGCTGGATCAGCACACGCGCCTACAAGCAAGTAGCAAAGGCTAAACTTGATCTAAACAAAACCCAAGTGTTCCTGGTGGCGGCTAAGGGGTATATAATGTGTGGAGGACGACCACAAGAGAGTTTGGGTCGTGCTCCAACCCTAGGACGCGTCCCTACTGGACTCTAAAAGATACAAGCCCATTGGGCTAACTTAAGGTGGCGCAGCACCCTGGACAGAATAGACCTCTCGGTGATTTTTGGACTGTTGACGCCGTTTCTGAGCAGGTATGAGTATGAGGTCAGATCCGTATGAAAGTAGACTTTATTAGCTTTCCAACAAGTCCAGAATCACCCCAATCCGACTCCGTATGTAACCGTGGCGGCCGTCACAATTTGGAGGTGTGCTGCAGTCCGAATCCAGCCTACGCGAATCCTTTTCCCTTTCGGTCTTGTCCTTGATTCCTAATCAAAACAAGAGTGCACGTGTCTCCAAGATCTAAACAGGATGGACAAGAGCTCAAGAAGGAACTCACTTGATGATTAAGTGTTCGAGCACGAGCACGGGTAATTGGACCAGCAGGTGTCGGCGTGGACGGCGTGGATGTATGATCGGTGTTGATGTCCTCATCATCCTCCCTTTCTTGAATTTGAGTCATCCTCGACTCAAGCTCATCTTCCTCACCCAATTAAGGCTTCAAATCTGCAATGTTAAATGTGGGACTAACCCCAAAATCTGCAGGAAGATCAAGCTTATATGCATTCTCATTTATTCGTTGCATCACTTTAAAAGGACCATCCGCTCTAGGCATCAATTTAGATTTTCTTAATTCAGGAAACCTATCCTTTCGCAAATGCAACCAAACCCAATCTCCAGGTTCAAGAATCAATTCCCTTCTACCTTTATCTACAGCAAATTTGTACTTAGCATTCATGCGCTCTATGTTTTCTTTAGTGGTTTCATGTAGTTTTAGCATCAATTCAGCACGTTGCTTAGCATCAAAATTCAACTTTTCAGAACTTGGCAATGGCATTAAATCAATAGGAGCACGTGGTAACAAGCCATAAACAATCTCAAAGGGACACATCTTCATAGTAGAATGCAGCGAACGATTATAAGCAAACTCAATATGAGGCAAACAATCTTCCCACATCTTAATATTCTTCTTTAAAACAGTCCTTAACATAGTAGACAAAGTTCTATTCACAACTTCAGTTTGACCATCAGTTTGGGGGTGACAAGTGGTGGAAAATAAAAGCTTAGTCCCCAATTTGGCCCATAAAGTTCTCCAAAAATGGCTAAGAAATTTAGCATCACGATCAGAAACAATTGAATTTGGCACACCATGCAAGCGAACAACTTCTCGAAAGAACAAATCAGCAATATTTGTAGCATCATCAGTTTTATGACATGGTATGAAATGTGCCATTTTAGAGAATCGATCCACAACCACAAAAACACTATCTCGCCCTTTCCTAGTCCGTGGCAATCCCAACACAAAATCCATAGAAATATCCTCCCAAGGAGCACTAGGAACAGGAAGAGGCATACAAACCATGTGGATTCAACCGGGACTTAGCCTTTTGACATGTTGTGCAGCGAGCAACAAATCTCTCCACGTCTCGTCGCATCTTTGGCCAAAAGAAATGACCAGCAAGAATGTCCTCCGTCTTCTTCGCTCCAAAATGCCCCATCAAGCCACCTCCATGCGCTTCCTGCAGCAACAACAAGCGAACGGAGCTAGCTGGAATGCATAGCTTGTTAGCTCTAAACACAAACCCATCATTGAGGATGAATTTGTTCCATGTTTTCCCATCTTTACAATGCAGCAGCACTTCTTTAAAATCAACATCATGAGCATATCGGTCTTTAATTGTTTCTAACCCAAAGATCTTGTAATCAAGTTGATTCAGCAAAGTATATCTCCTAGACAATACATCTGCAATGATATTATCCTTCCCTTTCTTGTGTTTGATAACATAAGGAAAAGATTCAATAAATTCAACCCATTTTGCATGTCTACGATTCAGTTTTCCTTGACTACGAATATGCTTCAAAGATTCATGATCAGAATGTATAACAAATTCTTTGGGCCACAAATAATGCTGCCATGTTTCTAATGTCCGCACTAGAGCATATAATTCCTTATCATATGTAGAATAATTAAGAATAGGTCCGCTCAATTTCTCACTAAAGTATGCAACAGGTTTTCCTTCTTGTAACAAAACACCACCCAATCCAATTCCACTCGCATCACATTCAAGCTCGAAAGTCTTATTAAAATCAGGGAGTTGGAGTAGAGGTGCATGTGTTAACTTATCTTTCAGCACATGGAAGGCGTGCTCTTGTGCTTTGCCCCAAGAAAAGGGCACTCCCTTCTTTGTAAGCTGATTCAATGGTGCAGCAATGGTGCTGAAGTCCTTCACAAAACGGCGATAGAAACCAGCAAGTCCTAGGAAACTCCGCACTTGTGTGACCGTCGTGGGTACAGGCCATCCTTGTATAGCTTCCACCTTGGCTTTATCAACCTCAATTCCCTGTGGAGTGACAACATAGCCAAGAAACGATACTCGATCGGTGCAGAAAGTGCACTTCTCAAGATTACCAAACAAACGTGCATCACGTAGAGCATTGAAAACAGCACGTAAGTGATCAAGGTGTTCATCAATGGATTTGCTATAAATCAGTATATCATCAAAGTAGACGACAACAAATTTCCCAATGAAAGCACGCAAAACCTCGTTCATTAATCTCATGAAAGTACTAGGTGCATTAGTTAACCCAAAAGGCATGACTAACCACTCATATAGACCGAACTTGGTTTTGAAAGCAGTTTTCCATTCATCTCCCAATTTCATACGAATCTGATGGTACCCACTACGCAAATCAATCTTTGAAAACACAATAGCACCACTCAATTCATCAAGCATATCATCTAATCGTGGAATAGGGTGTCGATATCGAATGGTGATATTATTAATAGCCCTACAATCAACACACATGCGCCATGTTCCATCTTTCTTAGGCACTAAAATCACTGGAACAGCACAAGGACTAAGAGACTCACGCACATAACCTTTGTCTAGTAGTTCTTGCACTTGTCGCTGAATTTCCTTCGTTTCCTCCGGATTGGTCCTGTATGGCGCACGGTTTGGCAAAGATGCTCCAGGGATAAGATCAATTTGGTGCTCAATCCCTCGTATTGGTGGCAGCCCCGCTGGTATCTCAATGGGGAACACATCAGAATACTCCTGCAAAATGTTAGCAACAGCAGGGGGCAAAGAACGTTGCATATCCTCAAATGAAATCAAAGCATCCTTGCATACCAAAGCATAAGCAACAGAGGTGGATGCATTGAACTCATTAATATCAGATTTTGTAGCAAGCATACAACGTCCTTTCAATGTTATCTCATCTTTGTCATCAACAACAGATTTGTCACTCTCGCTCTTTGCTTTTGCAGCCTTAGTAACATCAGATTGCATAATATCTTCAGGAGACATAGGATGCAACACAATTTTTCGATCATGGTATAGAAACGAATATTGATTTGATCTACCATGATGCATCGAATCTCTATCAAATTGCCATGGTCTACCTAGCAGAATATTGCAAGCTTGCATAGGCACAACATCACATTCAACAATATCTTTGTATGATCCGATAGCAAAATTGATTCGCACCAGTCTCGTTACCTTTGCCTTACCACTGTTGTTCAGCCATTGGATGTAGTAGGGATGGGGATGTGGTTTGGTGGTGAGGGCAAGCTTCTGTACCATGTCGCTACTTGCCAAGTTGTTGCAGCTACCTCCATCAATGATCATGCGGCACGAACGCTCCTTGATGACACACTTTGTTTGGAATAAAGTGTGTCGCTGATTTTGCTCCGCCTTCTCCATTTGTGCACTAAGCACTCGCTGTACAATCAAGCTCTCATAATGCTCCGCGTCACCTGCATTGATGTGTTCTTCTATGTGTTCCTCACTACCTGCATAGTCAGCCGCAAGCAATGCAAGTGTATCTTCATCAAATTCACTAGCAGATGAACACTCACCATCATCTTTGACAATCATAACACGCTTGTTTGGGCAGTCACGCATCATATGGCCATATCCCTTACACCGATGACATTGTATGTTGCTTGTTCTACCTGTCGATGCCACGGATGAAGTACTCGCAGCCGGCTTTTGCGCTGTCTTCACTACTGAATTGGTGGGGGCAGCTCGAGTCTTGTCACTAGATGATGGCGTAGGAGTACGTGTAGACGGAGTTGTAGATGGGCGCGGCTGCCATGAACTAGCTTTCCCTGCAGAAACATTAGTCCTTGCGCTAGCACGTCGTCCCTGCACTTCCCGTTCAGCTTTACAAGCAAGATGAAACAGTTTGGTTACGTTATTGTATTCTTTGTAAGCGAGGATATCCTGAATTTCCCGATTTAATCCACCTAAAAATCTAGCCATAGCAGGTTCCTCATCCTCCTCTAATTTACAACGCAACATACCCGTTTGTAATTCCTGATAGTATTCTTCTACACATTTAGATCCTTGTCTCAATTGCTGCAACTTATTTATCATATCACGGGCATAGTAAGATGGAACAAATCTAGCTCTCATGGCTCGTTTCAGCGCATCCCAAGTTCTAGGTATGTTATGAGGATTTTTCTTGCCATATTCGATCCACCAAACAGAAGCAAAATCTGTGAACTCACTAGTAGCAGCCCTAACACGTGTGTTCTCAGGAAATTCATGGCATGCAAACTTTTGATCAACAGCAATCTCCCAAGAAATGTATGCATCAGGGTTATATTTACCATCAAAAGGAGGTATTTTAAATTTAATCTTACTGAAAGCATCATCATTATTGTGTACCTCGCGTCGGCGGCGGCCACCCATACCTCTACGGTTGTGACGTAGGCGACGTCGATCACGAGTGTCTCGATCATCATGTTCAGTATCACCTGTGTATTCTTCATCATAACTACCATCCTCTCGATCTTCCTCCTTCTTTTCTTCTTTATGCTGGTCTTTATCATTATTGTGGAGGTCATCAAAACGCCTTAGCAGAGCAGCAAGGCTTTTGTCCACACTAGCAATGGACTGCTCCAAACCTGCAAGCTTGTTGTTTGCGGCAATCTGAGTAGCCTCCAACTGCCCAAGTTTGTCATTTGTCACCTGCAAGTCATTATCAAGTCCCTCCGTGTGCAACTTCACTTTCCTTTCAAAATGTTGTATGATGCCCTTTGTGCGAGGCGAATGTGGAATTTGGTTATCTTCGTCGGTCCCTGACATGGTTCAAAGACAAAGACAACAAGAAGACAAGTGAAGAAATAAAAGCCCTACAACTACTAGGATGTAGCTACAGCAAGTCGCAAACTCTCCACCTATTACACAAGTTCTTACCAGTTCTTACCTTGCTCGACAGGAGGGGTCATCTACCAACAAGTCTGCAGCAATGGATGAAGTGTATCGGTGCCGCAGCACGAGACCTGTCAAGCTGTAGAATATGTGGAGCTATAGGTGGGCTGAAACAAGGAACGAACTAGCACCACGTTAGTTACAAAAAGCAAGCTGAATAATCGTTCAACCGGCGGTACTATGCTGGTCCTAGTCTAGACCGTGCTAGAGACGCGAGCCTGGACACAAAGGAGAGCACAACACACCACCCAAAGTGAACGAAGAATCTCTAAGATCAGCCCCTTTCTCTTCTTTTCTTTTGCTTCTTTCTTTTTTTCTTTTTTTTTCTTTTTCTTTTTTTTGAATATTTTTTTTCAGGGGCACTCAAAACTGATTATATGAACAAGAACACTCCCAAAGAGCAACTCAGCACACACACTTTTTCCGAAAGGGCAGGGGTATTCCGGTAAGCCACTCGTTTAAATATGAATACTTGCTGCGTGGTTCGTTTGATATTTGTAGCACAGGGTGAACTGATTCCTCGTGTGATTGGAACTTCCAATTCTACTCGGACTTGGCCAACAGCGAGGAATACCCGATTCCTTGATCCGACTCAAACTTGAAAACCTACTTGGATTCGGCCAACAGAGAGGAACAGCCGATTCCTTGTCCGATTCAAACTTTAAACCCTACTTGGATTCGGCCAACAGAGAGACTATATGATAGCGTGTGTTGTGATAGAACGTGACAAGAACTCGAAACTCTAAAGGACTAAAACTAAGACCAGCAACTTGACACAACCGATGCAACCGACGACTCAACAAGCCCTAACTAGGTAGCACTAGCCACGGCCCAAAAGTCTATAGGATTGTAGGAAACTAATCTACTTTTTTTTTGGCTTTTTTTTGGACTGTAGGAAAAATAAAAACAGCGAAGAATTACAAGTCTCTCACCGATAAACCTTGCTCTGATTACCAATTGATATGAACCCGCTAGGGTTTATGAACGATCTTTCGATGAGAGGCGTGAGATCACTCGATTGGGTGGATGGAGATGACGTTCACGGCCCGACTACAGCCTTCCAAGACCGTGCCTTAGCAACCGATACACCACCTCCAAAGGCTGTCACGATCTTGTGGAGCGCGACAACCGCCACTAGGGCTCCCGTCCTGCAAGCAATCGAAGAACTAGCAAGAACAAGGAAACAAGCACTGAATTTGCAAGATGAAATTGAAATCCTCAAACTAAATCTTATTATGAGTGGAGTTCTGAAGACAAGGAGACGGGTGGCTGGATCAGCACACGCGCCTACAAGCAAGTAGCAAAGGCTAAACTTGATCTAAACAAAACCCAAGTGTTCCTGGTGGCGGCTAAGGGGTATATAATGTGTGGAGGACGACCACAAGAGAGTTTGGGTCGTGCTCCAACCCTAGGACGCGTCCCTACTGGACTCTAAAAGATACAAGCCCATTGGGCTAACTTAAGGTGGCGCAGCACCCTGGACAGAATAGACCTCTCGGTGATTTTTGGACTGTTGACGCCGTTTCTGAGCAGGTATGAGTATGAGGTCAGATCCGTATGAAAGTAGACTTTATTAGCTTTCCAACAAGTCCAGAATCACCCCAATCCGACTCCGTATGTAACCGTGGCGGCCGTCACAATTTGGAGGTGTGCTGCAGTCCGAATCCAGCCTACGCGAATCCTTTTCCCTTTCGGTCTTCTCCTTGATTCCTAATCAAAACAAGAGTGCACGTGTCTCCAAGATCTAAACAGGATGGACAAGAGCTCAAGAAGGAACTCACTTGATGATTAAGTGTTTGAGCACGAGCACGGGTAATAGGACCAGCAGGTGTCGGCGTGGACGGCGTGGATGTATGATCGGTGTTGATGTCCTCATCAGAGTACCACCGGGTGCATCCAAAATGATTTCTGAGCCTATTGTATATTTGGCGCAAACCATGCACCTATCTTGCGTCAAGATTACCACTATCTCCAAATGGACTAAATCGAGCTTCCACATGAGCCTCGTTACCTAGGAGTACCACCGTGTGTGTCCAAAATAATTTCTGAGCCTATGGTATATTTAGCGCAAAACCGTGCACCTATCTTGCGTCAAGATTACCACTATCTCCTAAAGGATTGAACCGAGCTTGCACTTGAGTCTCGTCACCAAGGAGTACCACCGGGTGCGTCCAAAATGATTTCTAAGCCAGTGGTATGTTTGGCGCAAATCGTGCACCTATCTTGCACTGACACTAACATTATCTGTAAACGGACCAAAATGAGATTCCACATGACCCACATCACCTTGTAGTTCCATCCAGTGTGTCCAAAATGATATTCGAGCCTCTAGTACGCTCGGTGCAAACTGTGCACCTATCTTGCATCAAGATTACCACTATCTCCAAATAGACTGATCTGAGCTTCCACTTGAGCCTCGTCACCTAGGAGTACTACTGGGTGTGTCCAAAACAATTTTTGGGACTATGAGATGTCTAGCGCAAAACCGTGCACCTATAATGCAACGACACTTGCACTTTCTCCAGATGGACTGAAATGAGATTCTACATGACCCACGTCATCTAGGAGTTCCATCGGGTGTGTCAAAAACGCTTTCTAAGCCTATGGTATGTTTGGCGCAAACCGTGCACCTATCTTACATCAAGATTAGCACTATCTCCAAACGAACTGAATCAAGCTTCCACATGAACCTCATCACCTAGGAATACCACCGGGTGTGTCCAAAACAATTTCTAAGCCAATGGTATGTTTGGCGCAAACCGTGCACCTATCTTGCTTCAAGATTACCACTATCTCCAAACAGACTGAATCGAGCTTCCACTTGAGCCTCGTTACCTAGAAATACCACCGGGTGTGTCCAAAATGATTTCTAAGCCAATCGTATGTTTGGCGCAAACCGTGCATCTATCTTGCGTCAAGATTACCACTCTCTCCAAATGGACTGAATCGAGCTTTCACTTGAGCCTCGTCACTTAGGAGCACCACCGGGTGTGTCCAAAACAATTTCTGAGCCAATCATATGTTTGGCACAAACCATGCACCTATCTTCCATCAAGGTTACCACTATCTCCAAATGGACTGAATCGTGGTTCCACTTGAGTCTCGTCACCTAGGAGTACCATCGGTTGTGTCTAAAATGATTTCTGAGCCTATGAGATGTTTGGCGCAAACCATGCACCTATCTTGCATTGACACTTACACTGTCTCCAGACGGACCAAAACGAGATTACACATGACCCACGTCACCTAGAAGTTCCATAGGGTGCGCCAAAAATGATTTCTGAGCCTGTGGTACGTTCGGCGCAAACCATGCACCTATCTTCCGTCAAGATTAGCACTATCTCCAAACGAACTGCGTCGAGCTTGCACTTGACTCTCGTCAACTAGGAGTACCATCGGGTGTGTCCAAAATGATTTCTGAGCCTATGAGATGTTTGGTGCAAATCATGCACCTATCTTGCACCGACACTTACACTGTCTCTAGACGGACCGAAATGAGATTCCACATGATCCACATCACGTTAGAGTTCCATCGGGTGCTTCAAAAATGATTTCTGAGCCTATGGTACTTTCGGTGTAAACCGTGCACCTATCTTGTGTTAAGATTAGCACAATCTCCAAATGAACTGAATCGAGCATGCACTTGAGCCTCGTCACTTAGGAATACCACCGGTCCAAAACGATATCTGAGCCAACGGTATGTTTGGCGCAAACCGTGCACCTATATTGCGTCAAGATTACCAGTATCTCAAAACAGACTGAATCCAGCTTGCTCTTGAGCCTCATCACCTAGGAGTACCACCGGGTGCATCCAAAATGATTTCTGAGCCAATGGTATGTTTGGCACAAACTTGCACCTATCTTGCGTCAAGATTACCACTATCTCCAAATGGACTGAATCGAGCTTCCACATGAGCCTTGTCACCTAGGCGTACCACCGGGTGTGTCCAAAATAATTTTATGAGCCTATGGTATATTTGGTGCAAACCATGCACCTATCTTGCGTCAAGATTACCACTATCACCAAACGGATTCAACCGAGCTTGCACACTAGTCTCGTCACCAAGGAGTACTACCGGGTGCGTCCAAAACTATTTTTGAGCCAATGGTATGTTTGGCGCAAACAGTGCACCTATCTTGCACTGAAACTAACACTATCTCCAAACGGACCAAAACGAGATTCCACATGACCCACCTCACCTAGTAGTTCCATCCGGTGCGCCCAAAATGATATTCAAGCCTCTAGTACGCTTGGTGCAAACCATGCACCTATCTTGCGTCATGATTACCACTCTCTCCAAACAGACTGATCCGAGCTTGCACTTGAGCCTCGTCACCTAGGAGTACCATCGAGTGTGTCCAAAATGATTTCTGATCCTATGAGATGTTTGGCGCAAATCGTGCACCTATCTTGCATCGACACTTACACTGTCTCTAGACGGACTGAAATGAGATTACACATAACCCACGTCACCTAGAAGTTCCATCGTGTGCATCAAAAATGATTTCTAAGCCTGTGGTACATTTGGCGCAAAACCGTGTAGTCTTCTGTCAAGATTAGCACTATCTACAAACGAACTGAGTCGAACTTCCACTTGAGCCTCGTCACCTAGGAGACCATCGAGTGTGTGCAAAATGATTTCTGAGCCTACGGTATATTTGGCACAAACTGTGCACCTATTTTGTGTCAAGATTACCACTTTCTCCAAATGGATTGAATCGAGCTTCCACTTGAGCCTCGTCACCTAGGAGTACCACTGGGTGCATCCAAAATGATTTCTGATCCTATAGTATGTTTGGTGCAAACCATGCACCTATCTTGCATGAAGATTACCACTATCTCCAAAATGGACTAAATTGAGCTGCCACTTGAGTCTCGTCACCAAGGAGTACCACTGAGTTCGTGCAAAACGATTTCTGAGCCAATGATTTGTTTGGCACAAACCATGAAACTATCTTGCACTGACACAAACACTGTCTCCAAACATTCCGAAATGAGATTCCACTTGACCCACGTCACCTATTAGTACCATCCAGTGCGTCTAAAATGATTTTCGAGCCTATAGTATGCTCGGTGCAATCCATGGACCTATCTTGCGTTAAAGATTACCACTATCTCCAAACGGGCTGAATCGAGCTTCCACTTGAGCCTCGTCACCTAGGAGTACTATCGGGTGTGTCCAAAATGATTTCTGAGCCAATCGTATCTTTGGCACAAACCGTGCACCTATCTTGCGTCAAGGTTACCACTATCTGCAAATGGACTGAATCGAGCTTCCACTTGAGCCTCGTCACCTAGGAGTACCATCGGTTGTGTCCAAAATGATTTCTGAGCCTTTGAGATGTTTGGCGCAAACCGTGCACCTATCTGGCATTGACACATATATTGTCTCTAGACTGACCAAAACGAGATTACACATGACCCACGTCACCTAGAAGTTCCATCGGGTGCGTGAAAAACGATTTCTGAGCCTATGGTACGTTCGACGCAAACCGTGCACCTATCTTCCGTCAAGATTAGCACTATCTCCAAACAAACTGAGTTGAGCTTCCACTTGAGCCTCGTCACCTAGGAGTACCATCGGGTGTGTGCAAAATGATTTCTGAGCCTATGTTATGTTTGGCGCAAACCGTGCACCTATCTTGCGTCAAGATTACCACTTTCTCCAAACAGATTGAATCGAGCTTCCACTTGAGTCTCGTCACGTAGGAGTACCAACGGGTGCATCCAAAATGATTTCTGAACCTATAGTATGTTTGGTGCAAACCATGCACCTATCTTGCGTGCCACTATCTCCAAATGGACTAAATTGAGCTGCCACTTGAGCCTTGTCACCAAGGAGTACCACTAAGTGCGTGCAAAACGATTTATGTGCCAATGATATGTTTGATGCAAACCGTGCACCTATCTTGCACCGACACAAACACTATCTAAAACGTTCCGAAATGAGATTTCACTTGACCCACGTCACCTAGTAGTACCATCTGGTGTGTCCAAAATGATTTTCGAGCCTATAGTATGCTCGGTGCAAACCGTACACCTATGTTGCGTCAAATATTACCACTATCTCCAAACGGACTGAACTGAGCTTCCACTTCAGCCTCGTCACCTAGGAGTACCATCGGGTGCGTCTAAAACAATTTCAGAGCCTATGGTACATTCAGCACAAATCGTGCACCTATCCTGCACCGACAGTTACACTACCTCCAGACGGACCGAAACAAGATTCCACATGACCCACGTCACTTCGGAGTTCCATCGGGTGCGTCAAAAATGATTTCTGATCCTGTGGTACGTTCGGTGCAAACCGTGCACCTATCTTGTGTCAAGATTAGCACAATCTCTAAACGAACTGAATCGAGCATCCACTTGAGCCTCGTCACTTAGGAATGCCACCAGGTGTGTCCAAAACAATTTATGAGCCAATGGTATGTTTGAGGCAAACCGTGCTCCTATCTTGCGTCAATATTACCACTATCTCGAAACGGACTGAACCAAGCTTGCTCTTGAGCCTCGTCACCTAGGAGTACCACCAGGTGCATTCAAAATGATTTATGAGCCTATAGTATGTTTGGTGCAAACTACGCACCTATCCTGCGTCAAGATTACCACTATCCCCAAATGGACTGAATCGAGCTTCCACATGAGCCTTGTCACCTAAGAGTACCACCGGGTGTGTCCAAAACAATTTCTGAGCCTATGGTATATTTGGTGCAAACCGTGCACCTATCTTGCGTCAAGATTACCACTATCTCCAAACAGACTGAACCGAGCTTGCACTTGAGTCTCGTCACCAAGGAGTACCACCGGGTGTGTCCAAAACGATTTCTGAACCTATGAGGTGTTTGGCGCAAACAGTGCACCTATCTTGCATCGACACTTACACTGTCTCTAGACAGACCGAAACGAGGTTCAACATAACCCACATCACCTAAGAGTTCCATCGGGTGCGTCAAAAATGATTTTCTGAGCATGTGGTACGTTCGACGGAAATCGTGCACCTATCTTGCGTCAATATTAGCACTATCTCAAAACAAACTGAATCGAGCTTCCACTTGAGCCTCGTTACCTAGGAATACCACCAGGTGTGTCCAAAATGATTTCTGAGCCACTGGTATGTTTGGCGCAAACCGTGTAGCTATCTTGCATCAAGATTACCACTATCTCCAAATGGACTGAATCGAGCTTCCACTTAAGCCTTGTCACCTAGGAGTACCACCGGGTGTGTCCAAAATGATTTCTGAGCCGATGGTATGTTTGGCACTAACCGTGCACCTATCTTGCGTCAAGGTTACCACTACCTCCAAACGGACTGAATTGAGCTTCCACTTGAGCCTCGTCACCTAGGAGTACCACCGAGTGCGTCCAAAACAATTTCTGAGCCAATGGTATATTTGGCGCAAACTGGGCACGTATCTTGCATCGACACAAACACTATCTACAAATCGACCAAAACGAGATTCCACCTAACCCACATCACCTAGTAGTTTGATCCGGTGCGTCCAAAATGATTTTTGAGCCTCTAGTGCGCTCGGTGCAAACCGTGATCCCATCTTGCGTCAAGATTACCACTATCTCCAAACGGACTGACCGAGCTTCCACTTGAGCCTTGTCACCTAGGAGTACCATCGATTATGTCCAAAATGATTTCTGAACCTATGAGATATTTGGCGCAAACCATGGACCTATCTTGAACCAACACTTACACTGTCTCTAGACGGACCGAAAACAAAATTCCACATGACCCACGTCACCTAAGAGTTCCATTGGGTGCGTCAATACGATTTTTCTGAGCCTGTGGTACGTTCGGCGCCAACCATGCACCTATCTTGCATCAAGATTAGCACTATCTCCAAACAAATGGAATCGAGCTTCCACTTGAGCCTCGTCACCTAGGAGTACCACCAGTTGTGTCCAAAATGATTTCTAAGCCTGTGGTATGTTTGGCGCAATTCGTTCAATTATCATGCACCGACACTAATACTGACGCAAAACTGACCGAAAGGAGATTCCACATGACCCACATCACCTAGGAGTTCCATCAAGTGCGTCCAAAATGATTTCTGAGCTTGTGGTACGTTCGGCTCAAACCGTGCACCGATCTTGCGCCAAGATTAGCACTATCTCCAAATGAACTAAATCGAGTTTCCACTTCAGCCTCGTCACCTAGGAGTACCATCGGGTTCATCCAATACGATTTCTGTGCCTGTGGTGTGTTTGGCGTAACCGTGCACCTATCTTGCGTCAAGATTACCACTATCTCCAAACGGACTGACCGAGCTTCCACTTGAGCCTTGTCACCTAGGAGTACCATCGGTTATGTCCAAAATGATTTCTGAACCTATGAGATATTTGGCGCAAACCATGGACCTATCTTGAACCAACACTTACACTGTCTCTAGACGGACCGAAAACAAAATTCCACATGACCCACGTCACCTAAGAGTTCCATTGGGTGCGTCAATACGATTTTTCTGAGCCTGTGGTACGTTCGGCGCCAACCATGCACCTATCTTGCATCAAGATTAGCACTATCTCCAAACAAATGGAATCGAGCTTCCACTTGAGCCTCGTCACCTAGGAGTACCACCAGTTGTGTCCAAAATGATTTCTAAGCCTGTGGTATGTTTGGCGCAATTCGTTCAATTATCATGCACCGACACTAATACTGACGCAAAACTGACCGAAAGGAGATTCCACATGACCCACATCACCTAGGAGTTCCATCAAGTGCGTCCAAAATGATTTCTGAGCTTGTGGTACGTTCGGCTCAAACCGTGCACCGATCTTGCGCCAAGATTAGCACTATCTCCAAATGAACTAAATCGAGTTTCCACTTCAGCCTCGTCACCTAGGAGTACCATCGGGTTCATCCAATACGATTTCTGTGCCTGTGGTGTGTTTGGCGTAACCGTGCACCTATCTTGCGTCAAGATTACCACTATCTCCAAACGGACTGACCGAGCTTCCACTTGAGCCTTGTCACCTAGGAGTACCATCGGTTATGTCCAAAATGATTTCTGAAACTATGAGATATTTGGCGCAAACCATGGACCTATCTTGAACCAACACTTACACTGTCTCTAGACGGACCGAAAACAAAATTGCACATGACCCACGTCACCTAAGAGTTCCATTGGGTGCGTCAATACGATTTTTCTGAGCCTGTGGTACGTTCGGCGCCAACCATGCACCTATCTTGCATCAAGATTAGCACTATCTCCAAACAAATGGAATCGAGCTTCCACTTGAGCCTCGTCACCTAGGAGTACCACCAGTTGTGTCCAAAATGATTTCTAAGCCTGTGGTATGTTTGGCGCAATTCGTTCAATTATCATGCACCGACACTAATACTGACGCAAAACTGACCGAAAGGAGATTCCACATGACCCACATCACCTAGGAGTTCCATCAAGTGCGTCCAAAATGATTTCTGAGCTTGTGGTACGTTCGGCTCAAACCGTGCACCGATCTTGCGCCAAGATTAGCACTATCTCCAAATGAACTAAATCGAGTTTCCACTTCAGCCTCGTCACCTAGGAGTACCATCGGGTTCATCCAATACGATTTCTGTGCCTGTGGTGTGTTTGGCGTAACCGTGCACCTATCTTGCGTCAAGATTACCACTATCTCCAAACGGACTGACCGAGCTTCCACTTGAGCCTTGTCACCTAGGAGTACCATCGGTTATGTCCAAAATGATTTCTGAAACTATGAGATATTTGGCGCAAACCATGGACCCATCTTGCACCAACACTTACACTGTCTCTAGACGGACCGAAAACATGATTCCACATGACCCACGTCACCTAAGAGTTCTATTGGGTGCGTCAAAAATGATTTTTCTGAGCCTGTGGTACGTTCGGTGCCAACCATGCACCTATCTTGCATCAAGATTAGCACTATCTCCAAACAAATTGAATCGAGCTTCCACTTGAGCCTCGTCACCTAGGAGTACCACCAGGTGTGTACAAAATGATTTCTGAGCCTGTGGTATGTTTGGCGCAATTCGTTCAATTATCAAGAACCGACACTAATACTGACGCAAAACTGACCGGAAGGAGATTCCACATGACCCACATCACCTAGGACATCAAGTGCGTCCAAAATGATTTCTGAGCTTGTGGTACATTCGGCTCAAACCGTGCACTGATCATGCACCAAGATTAGCACTATCTCCAAATGAACTAAATCGAGCTTCCACTTCAGCCTCGTCACCTAGGAGTACCATCGGGTTCATCCAATACGATTTTTGTGCCTGTGGTGTGTTTGGCGTAACCGTGCACCTATCTTGCGTCAAGATTACCACTATCTCCAAATGGACTGTACTAAGCTTCCACTTAGTCTTGACGCAAGACAGGTGCACGATTTGCGCCGAACGTACCACGGGCTTAGAAATCATTTTGGATGCACTCAATGGAACACCTAGGTGATGTGGGTCTTGTGGAATCTCGTTTTGGTCCATTTGGAGACAATGCTAGTGTCGGTGCAAGAAAGGTGCACGGTTTGCACCAAACATACCATAGGTACAGAAATCGTTTTAGACACACCTAGTGATACTTCTAGGTGATAAGGCTCAAGTGGAAGCTCGATTCAGTCCGTTTGGAGATAGTGCTAACCTTGACACAAGATAGGTGCTTGCTTTTCGCCGATAGTTCCATAGGCTCAGAAATCGTTTTGGACACGCCAAATAGAAATCCTAGGTGACTTGGGTCATGTGGAACCTCATTTTCATCCATTTCGAGACAGTGTTAGTTTCGGTGCAAGATTGGTGCACGGTTTGCGCCAAACGTACCATAGGCTCAAAAACGATTTTGGATGCACCCAATTATACTCCTAGGTGACGAGGCTCAAGTGGAAGTTCAATTCTGTCCGTTTAGAGATACTGCTAATCTTGACGGAAGATAGTGCCGGTGCAGAAATCGTTTTGGACGCACCCGATGTAGCTCCTAGGTGACTTGGGTCATGTGGAATCTCGTTTCGGTCCATTTAGAGACAGTGTTAGTGCCGGTGCAAGATAGGTGCACAGTTTGTGCCAAACGTACCATAGGCTCAGAAATGGTTTTGGATGCACACAATGATACTCCATGGTGATAGGGCTCAAGTGGAAGCTCGATTCAGTCCATTTGGAGATAGAGCTAATCTTGATGCAAGATAGTGCACGATTTACGCTGAACGTACCATAGGCTTAGAAATCATTTCGAACACACCCGATGGAACACCTAGGTGACGTGGGTCTTATGGAATCTCATTTTGGTCCGTTTTGAGAGAGTGTTAGTGTCGGTGCAAGATAGTTGCACAGTTTGCGCCAAACATACCATAGGTTCAGAAATTGTTTTGGATGCACCCAGTGATACTTCTATGTGATGAGGTCAAGTGGAAGCTCGATTCAGTCTGCTTGGAGATAGTGCTAACCTTGACTCAAGATAGGTGAACAGTTTGCCCAAACATACCACAGGCTTAGAAATTAATTTGGATGCACCCGTTAGAACTTCTTGGTGACGTGGGTCCTGTGGAATCTCATTTCGGTCCATTTGGATACAGAGTTAGTGTCGGTGCAAGATAGGTGCATGGTTTGCACCAAATGTACCATAGGCTCAAAAATTATTTTGGATGGCCCCAATGGTGAGTAGGCGACGAGGCTCAAGTGGATTCTCGTTTCATTCCATTTGGAGATAGTGCTAATCTAGACGCAAGATAGGTGCATGCTTTGCGCCGAACGTACCATGGGCTCAGAAATCATTTTAGACGCACCCGATGTAACTCCTAGGCGACTTGGGTCATGTGGAATCTCGTTTTAGGCCGTTTGGAGATAGTGTTAGTTTCGGTGCAAGATTGGTGCACGGTTTGTGCCAAACATATCATAGGCTCAGAAATCATTTTGGTCGCACCCAATGATACTCCTAGGTGAAGAGGCTCAATTCATTCCGTTTAGAGATAGTGCAAATCTTGACACAAGATAGTGCACGGTTTGCGTCGAACGTACCATAGGCTTAGAAATCATTTTGGACGCCACCAATAGAAGTCCTAGGTAGGTGGGTCATGTGGAATTTTGTTTCGGTCCGTTTGGAGACAATGTTAGTGTCAGTGCAAGGTAGGTGCATGGTTTGCGCCAAATGTACCATAGGCTCGAAAATCATTTTCGACGGACCCAATGGTACTCCTAGGTGACGAGGCTCAACTGGATGCTTGTTTCATTCCATTTGGAGACAGTGCTAATCTTGACTCAAGATAGGTGCACGCTTGTGGCGAACGTACCACAGGCTTAGAAATCATTTTGAATGTACCCGATGGAACACGTTGGTGACGTGGTCTTGTGGAATCTCATTTTCATCCATTTGGAGACAGTGTTAGTGTCGATGCAAGATAGTTGCATAGTTTGTGCCAAACATACCATAGGTTCAGAAATCGTTTTGGACGCACCTAGTGATACTTCTAGGTGATGAGGTCAAGTGAAGGCTCGATTCAGTCCGCTTGGAGACAGTGCCAACCTTGGCTCAAGATAGGTGCACAGTTTGCCTGAACGTACCATAGGCTCAGAAATCATTTTGGACACACCCGATGGATCTCCTTGGTGATGTGGGTCATGTGGAATCTCGTTTCGGTCCATTTGGATATAGTGTTAGTGTCGGTGCAAGATAGGTGCATGGTTTGCGCTAAATGTACCATATTCTCAAAAATCATTTTGGATGGATCCAATGGCACTCCTAGGTGACGAGGCTCAAGTGGAAGCTCGTTTCATTCCATTTGGAGATAGTGCTAATCTTGACGAAAGATAGTTGCACGGTTTGCGCCAAACGTATCATAGGCTCAGAATCATTTTGGACACCCGCGATGGTACTCCTAGGTGACGAGGCTCAAGTGGAAGCTTGATTTAGGCCGCTTGGAGAAAGTGCTAAACTTGACGCAAGATAGGTGCACGCTTTGCGTCGAATGTGCCATAGGATCAGAAATCATTTTGGACGCACCCAATGTAACTCCTGGTCGACTTGAGTCTTGTGGAATCTTGTTTCGGTCTGTTTGGAGACAGTGTAGTGTCGGAGCAAGGTAGTTGTGGTTTGTGCCAAACGTACCATAGGCTCAGAAATCGTTTTGGATGCACCCAGTGATACTTCTAGGTGACGAGGCTCAAGTGGAAGCTCGAGTCAGTTCATTTGGAGATAGTGCTTACCTTGACGCAAGATAGGTGCGCGCTTTGCACTGAACGTACCATAGGCTCAGAAATCATTTTGGATGCACCCAAAGGAACTCCTAGGTGACGTGGGTCATGTGGAATTTTGTTTCGGTCCGTTTGGAGACAGTGTTAGTGTCGGTGCAAGATAGGTGTATGGTTTGCGCCAAATGTACCAAAGGCTCAGAAATCATTTTGGACGGACCCAATGGTACTCCTTGGGAACGAGGCTCAAGTGGATGCTCGTTTCATTCTGCTTGGAGATAGTGCTAATCTTGACTCTAGATAGTTGCACGGTTTGGGCCAAACGTACCACAGGATTAGAAATCGTTTTGGACGCACCCGCTGGTACTCCTAGGTGACGAGGCTCAAGTGGATGCTCAGCTCAGTCTGTTTGGAGATAGTGCTAATCTTGACACAAGATTGGTGCACGATTTACGCCGAACATACCATAGGCTTAGAAATCATTTCGGACGCACCCGATGGAACATCTAGGTAACATGGGTCTTGTGGAATCTCGTTTTGGTCCGTTTGGAGACAGTGTTAATGTCGGTGCAAGATAGTTGCACGGTTTGCGCCAAACATACCATAGGTTCAGAAATCATTTTGGACGCAGCTAATGATACTTCCAGGTGACGAGGCTCAAGTGGAAGCTCGATTTAGTCCGTTTGGAGATAGTGCTAATCTTAACGCAAGATAGGTGCATGCTTTGCATCACACGTACCATAGGCTAAAAAATTGTTTTGGATGAACCCGATGTAACTCCTAGACGACATGGGTCGTGTGGAGTCTCGTTTTGGGCCGTTTGTAGACCATGTTAGTGTCGGTGCAAGATAGGTGCACGGTTTGCGCCAAACATACCAAAGGCTCAGATATTGTTTTGGACAAACCCGACGGTACTCCTAGGGGAAGAGGCTCTAGTGGAAGCTCGATTCAGTCCGCTTGGAGATCGTGCTAACCTTGACTCAAGATAGGTGCACGGTTTGCCCGAACGTACCATAGGCTCAGAAATCATTTTGGACGGACCCGATGGAACTCCTTGGTGACGTGGGTCATGTTGAATCTCGTTTCGGCCCATTTGGATACAGTGTTTGTGTCGGTGCAAGATAGGTGCATGGTTTGCGCCAAACGTACCATAGGCTCAGAAATCATTTTGGATGGACCCAATGGTACTTCTAGATGACGAGGCTCAAGTGGAAGTTCGATTCAGTCCGTTTAGAGATAGTGCTAATCTTGACGCAAGATATGTGCATGGTTTGCACCGAACATACCATAGGCTCAAAAATCATTTTGGACATACCCGATGTAACTCCTAGGCGACTTGGGTCATGTGTAATCTCGTTTCGGTCCGTTTGGAGACAGTGTTAGTGCCGGTGCAAGATAGTTGCACGGTTTGTGCCAAACGTACCATAGGCCCAGAAATCATTTTGGACGCACCCAGTGATCCTCCATGGTGATAAGGCTCAAGTGGAAGCTTGATTCAGACCGTTTGGAGATAGTGCTAATCTTGACGCAAGATAGGTGCATGAATTACGCCGAACATACCACAGGCTTAGAAATCATTTTGGACACACCCGATGGAACACGTAGTTGATGTGGGTCTTGTGGAATCTTGTGTTGGTCCGTTGGAGACGGTGTTAGTGTCGGTGCAAGATAGTTGCACGGTTTGCGCCAAACATACCATAGGTTCAAAAATCGTTTTAGACGCACCCAGTGACACTTCTTGGTGATGGGGCTCAAGTGGAAGCTCGATTCCGTCCGTTTGGAAATAGTGCTAATCTTGACGCAAGATAGGTGCATGCTTTGCGCCGAATGTACCAGGGTCAGAAATCATTTTGGACGCACGCAATGGAATTCCTAGGTCACGTGGGTCATGTGGCATTTCATTTCGGTCCATTTGTAGACAGTGTTAGTGTCGGTGCTAGGTAGGTGCATGGTTTGCGCCAAATGTACCATAGGCACATAAATCATTTTAGAAGGACCCAATGGTACTCCTTGGGGACGAGGCTCAAGTGGATGCTCGTTTCATTCCATTTGGAGATAGTGCTAATCATGACGCTAGATAGTTGAACGGTTTGTGCCAAACATACCACAGGATTAGAAATTGTTTTGGACGCACCTGCTGGTACTCCTAGGTGATGACGCTCAAGTGGAAGCTCAGGTCAGTCCGTTTGGAGATAGTGCTAATCTTGAGCAAGATAGGTGCATGATTTAGGCCGAACGTACCATACGCTTAGGAGTCATTCGGACGCACCCGATGGAACAACTAGGTAACGTGGGTCTCGTGGAATCTCATTTTGGTCCGTTTGGAGACAGTGTTATGTCGGTGCAAGATAGTTGCACGGTTTGCGCCAAACATACCATAGGTTCATAAATCATTTTGGACGCACCCACTGATACTTCTAGGTGACGAGGCTCAAGTGGAAGCTCAATTTAGTCCATTTGGAGATAGTGCTAATCTTGACGCAAGATAGGTGCAAGCTTTGCGTCGGACGTACCATAGGCTTAGAAATCATTTCGGACACACCCGATGGAACACGTAGGTGACGTGGGTCTTATGGAATCTTGTTTCGGGCCGTTTGGAGACCGTGTTAGTGTCAGTGCAAGATAGGTGCACGGTTTCCGTTAAACGTATCATAGGCTCAGAAATCGTTTTGGACAAATCCGATGGTACTCCAAGGGGAAGAGACTCAAGTGGAAGCTCGATTCAGTCCGCTTGGAGATAGTGCTAACCTTGACTCAAGATAGGTGCACGGTTTGCCCGAATGTACCATAGGCTCAGAAATCGTTTTGGACGCACCCGATGGAACTACTTGCTGACGTGGGTCATGTGGAATCTCGTTTCGGTCCATTTGGATACAGTGTTAGTGTCGGTGCAAGATAGGTGCATGGTTTGCGCCAAACGTACCATAGGCTCAGAAATCATTTTGGATGGACCCAACGGTACTTCTGGGTAACAAGGCTCAAGTGGATGTTCGATTCAGTCCGTTTAGAGATAGTGTTAATCTTGACGCAAGATAGGTGCCTAGTTTGCGCCGAACATACCATAGGCTCCAAAATCGTTTTGGACAAACCCGATGGTACTCTTAGGGGAGGAGGCCCAAGTGGAAGCTCGATTCAGTCCGCTTGGAGATAATGCCAACTGTGACTCAAGATAGGTGCACGGTTTGCCTGAACGTACCATAGGCTCAAAAATCATTTTGGACGCACCCGATGGAACTCCTTAGTGACGTGGGTCAAGTGGAATCTCATTTCGGTCCATTTGGATACATTGTTAGTGTCGGTGCAAGATAGGTGCATGGTTTGCGCTAAATGTACCATAGGCTCAGAAATCATTTTGGATGGACCCAATGGTACATCTAGGCGACAAGGCTCAAGTGGAAGTTTGATTCAGTCCGTTAGAGATAGTGTTAATCTTGACACAAGATAGGTGCACGTTTTGCGCTGAACATACCATAGGCTCAGAAATCATTTTGGACGCACCCGATGTAACTCCTAAGCGACTTGGGTCATGTGGAATTTTGTTTCGGTCCATTTGGAGACAGTGTTAGTGTCGGTGCAAGATAGTTGCATGGTTTGCGCCAAACATACCATAGGTTCAGAAATCGTTTTGGACGCACCAAGTGATACTTCTCGGTGACGAGGCTCAAGTGGAAGCTCGATTCCATCCGTTTGGAGATAATGCTAATCTTGACGCAAGATAGGTGCATGCTTTGCGCCGAACGTACCATGGGCATAGAAATCATTTTGGACGCACCCAATGGAATTCCTAGGTGATGTGGGTCATGTGGAATTTCGTTTTGGTCCGTTTGGAGACAGTGTTAATGTTAGTGCAAGATAGGTGCATGGTTTGAACCAAACGTAGCATAGGCTCAGAAATCATTTTGGATGGACCCAATGGTACTCTTGGGGACGAGGCTCAAGTGGATGCTCGTTTCATTCCGTTTGGAGATAGTGCTAATCTTGACGCTAGATAGTTGCACCGTTTGTGCCAAATGTACCACAGGATTAGAAATTGTTTTGGACACACCCGCTGGTACTCCTAGGTAACGAGGCTCAAGTGGAAGCTTAGCTCAGTCCATTTGGAGATAGTGCTAATCTTGACGCAAGATAGGTGCACGATTTACGTCGAATGTACCACAGGCTTAGAAATCATTTCAGACGCACCTGATGGAACACCTATGTTATGTGGGTCTTGTGGAATCTCGTTTTGGTCCATTTGGAGACAGTGTTAATGTCGGTGTAAGATAGTTGCATGGTTTGTGCCAAACATACCTTAGGTTCAGAAATCATTTTGGTCGCACCTACTCATACTTCTAGGTGACGAGGCTCAAGTGGTAGCTCGATTTAGTCTGTTTGGAGATAGTGCTAATCTTTAGGCAAGATAGGTGCATGCTTTGCGTCGGACACACCATAGGCTCAGAAATTGTTTTGGATGAACCCGATGTAACTCCTAGACGACCTGGGTGGTCTGGAATCTCGTTTCAGGCTGTTTGGAGACCGTGTTAGTGTTGGTGCAAGATAGGTGCACGGTTTGCGCCAAACGTATCATAGGCTCAGAAATCAATTTGGACAAACCCGATGGTACTCCTAGGGGAAGAGACTCAAGTGTAAGCTCGAGTCAGTCCGCTTGGAGATAGTGCTAACCTTGACTCAAGATAGGTGCACGGTTTGCCCGAATGTACCGTAGGCTCAGAAATCGGTTTGGACGCACCCGATGGAACTACTTGGTGACGTGGTCATGTGGAATCTCATTTTGGTCCATTTGGATATAGTGTTAGTGTCGGTGCAAGATAGGTGCATGGTTTGCGCCGAATGTACCATAGGCTCAGAAATCATTTTGGATAGACCCAATGGTACTTCTAGGTGACGAGGATCAAGTGGAAGTTCGATTCAGTCCGTTTAGACATAGTGTTAATTTTGACACAAGATAGGTGCACATTTTGAACTGAACATACCATAGGCTCAGAAATCGTTTTGGACACAACCGATGTAACTCCTAGGCAACTTGGGTCATGTGGAATCTTGTTTTGGTCTATTTAGAGACAGTGTTAGTGCCGGTGCAAGATAGGTGCACGGTTTGTGCCAAACGTACCATAGGCTCAGAAATCATTTTGGATGCACCCAAAGATCCTCCATGGTGATAAGGCTCTAGTGGAAGCTCGATTCAGTCCATTTGGAGATAGTGCTAATCTTGACGCAAGATAGGTGCACGATTACGCCGAACATAACACAAGCATAGAAATCATTTCAGTCACACCCGATGGAACACGTAGGTGACGTGGGCCTTGTGGAATCTTGTTTTGGTCCGTTGGAGACGGTGTTAGTGTGAGTGCAAGATAGTTGCACGGTTTGCGCCAAACATACCATAGGTTTAGAAATCGTTTTGGACGCACCCAGTGATACTTCTAGGTGACGTGGTTCAAGTGGAAGCTCGATTCCGTCCATTTGGAGATAGTGCTAATCTTGATGCAACATAGGTGCATGCTTTGTGTCGGATGTACCATACGCTCAGAAATTATTTCGGACGAACCCAATGTAACTCCTAGACGACTTGGGACATGTGGAATCTCGTTTCAGGCCATTTGGAGACCGTGTCAGTGTCGGTGCAAGATAGGTACATGGTTTGCGCCAAGCGTACCATAGGCTCAAAAATTCTTAGGTGACGTGGGTCATGTGGAATTTTGTTTTGGTTCGTTTGGAGACATTGTTAGTGTCGGTGCAAGATAGGTGCATGGTCTATCCCAAACGTAGCATAGGCTCATAAATCATTTTGGATGGACCCAGTGGTACTCCTTGGGGATGAGGCTCAAGTGGATGCTCGTTTCATTCCGTTTGGAGATAGTGCTAATCTTGACGCTAGATAGTTGCACGGTTTGCGCCAAACGTACCACAGGATTAGAAATCGTTTTGGACGCACCCACTGGGACTCCTAGGTGACGAGGCTCAAGGGGAAGCTTAGCTCAGTCCATTGGGAGATAGTGCTAATCTTGACGCAAGATAGGTGCATGATTTACGCTGAACGTACCATAGGCTTAGAAATCATTTCGGATGCACCTAATGGAACACCTATGTTATGTGGGTCTTGTTGAATCTCGCTTTGGTACATTTGGAGACAATGTTAATGTCGGTGCAAGATAGTTGCATGGTTTGTGCCAAACATACCATAGGTTCAGATATCATTTTGGACACACCCAGTATACTTCTAGGTGATGAGGCTCAAGTGGAAGCTCGATTTAGTCCGTTTGGGTATAGTGCTAATCTTGACGCAAGATAGGTGCCTGCTTTGCGTTAGACGTACCATAGGCTCAAAAATTGTTTTCGACAAACCCGATGTAACTCCTAGACGACTTGGGTCGTGTGGAATCTCGTTTCAGGCCATTTGTTGACCGTGTTAGTGTCGGTGCAAGATAGGTGCACGGTTTGCGCCAAACGGATCGTAGGCTCAAAAATCGTTTTGGACAAACCGATGGTACTCCTAGGGGACGAGACTCAAGTGGAAACTCGATTCAGTCCGCTTGGACATAGTGCTAACCTTGACTCAAGATAGGTGCACAGTTTGCCTGAACGTACATAGGCTCAGAAATCATTTTGGACGCACCCGATGGAACTACTTGGTGACGTAGGTCATGTGGAATCTCGTTTCGGTCCAATTGGATATAGTGTTAGTGTCACTGCAAGATAGGTGCATGGTTTATGCCAAACATACCATAGGCTGAGAAATCATTTTGGATGGACCCAATGGTACTTCTAGGTGATGAGGCTCAAGTGGAAGTTCGATTCAGTCCGTTTAGAGATAGTGTTAATCTTGACGCAAGATAGGTGCACAGTTTGCGCCGAACATACCATAGGCTCATAAATCGTTTTGGACAAACCCGATGGTACTCCTAGGGGACGAGACTCAAGTGGAAGCTCGATTCAGTCCGCTTGGAGATAGTGCTAACCGTGACTCAAGATAGGTGCACAGTTTGCCCAAACGTACCATAGGCTCAGAAATCATTTTGGACGCACCCGATGGAACTCTGTAGTGACGTGGGTTATGTGGAATCTCATTTCGGTCCATTTGGATACATTGTTAGTGTCGGTGCAAGACGGGTGCATGGTTTGCACTAAATGTACCATAGGCTCAGAAATCATTTTGGATGGACCCAATGGTACTTCTAGGTGACGAGGCTCAAGTGGAAGTTCGATTCAGTCCATTAGAGATAGTGTTAATCTCGACACAAGATAGGTGCACGTTTTGCCCTAAACATACCACAGGCTCAGAAATCGTTTTGGACGCACCCGATGTAACTCCTAAGCGACTTGGGTCATGTGGAATCTCGTTTTGGTCCGTTTGGAGACAGTGTTAGTGCCGGTGCAAGATAGGTGCACGGTTTGTGCCAAACATACCATAGGCTCAGAAATCATTTTGGACGCACCCAATGATCCTCCATGGTGATAAGGTTCCAGTGGAAGCTCGATTCAGTCTATTTGGAGATAGTGCTAGTCTTGACGCAAGATAGGTGCACGATTTACGCCGAACATAACATAGGCTTAGAAATCATTTTGGTCACACCCGATGGAACACGTTGGTGACGTGGGTCTTGTGGAATCTTGTTTTGGTCCATTGGAGACGGTGTTAGTGTCGGTGCAAGATAATTGCACGGTTTGCGCCAAACATACCATAGGTTCAGAAATCGTTTTGGACGCACCAAGTGATACTTCTAGGTGACGAGGCTCAAGTGGAAGCTCGATTCCGTCTGTTTGGAGATAATGCTAATCTTGACGCAAGATAGGTGCATGCTTTGCGCTGAACGTACCATTGGCATAGAAATCATTTTGGACGCACCCAATGGAATTCCTAGGTGACGTGGGTCATGTGGAATTTCGTTTTGGTCCGTTTGGAGACAGTGTTAATGTCAGTGCAAGATAGGTGCATGGTTTGAGCCAAACGTAGCATTGGCTCAGAAATCATTTTGGACGGACCCAATGGTACTCTTGGGGATGAGGCTCAAGTGGATGCTCGTTTCATTCCGTTTGGAGATAGTGCTAATCTTGACGCTAGATAGTTGCATGGACGCACCCGCTGGTACTCCTAGGTAACGAGGCTCAAGTGGAAGCTTAGCTCAGTCCATTTGGAGATAGTGCTAATCTTGACGCAACATAGGTGCATGATTTACGTCGAACGTACCATGGGCTTAGAAATCATTTCGGACACACCTGATGGAACACCTATGTTATGTGGGTCTTGTGGAATCTCGTTTTGGTCCATTTGGAGACAATGTTAATGTTGGTGCAAGATAGTTGTATGGTTTGCGCCAAACATACCATAGGTTCAGAAATCATTTTGGTCGCACCTACTGATACTTCTAGGTGACGAGGCTCAAGTGGAAGCTCGATTTAGTCCGTTTGAAGATAGTGCTAATCTTTAGGCAAGATAGGTGCATGCTTTGCGTCGGACGCACCATAGGCTCAGAAATTGTTTTAGACGAACCCGATGTAACTCCTAGACGACCTGGGTGGTGTGGAATCTCATTTCAGGCTGTTTGGAGACCATGTTAGTGTGGGTGCAAGATAGGTGCACGGTTTGCACCAAACGTATCATAGGCTCAGAAATCATTTTGGACAAACTCGATGGTACTCCTAGGGGAAGAGACTCAAGTGGAAGCTCGACTCGGTCCGCTTGGAGATAGTGCTAACCTTGACTCAAGATAGGTGCACGGTTTGCCCGAATGTACCGTAGGCTCAGAAATCATTTTGGACGCACCCGATGGAACTACTTGGTGACATGGGTCATGTGGAATCTCGTTTCGGTCCATTTGGATACAGTGTTAGTGTCGGTGCAAGATACGTGGATGGTTTGCGCCAAACGTACCATAGGCTCAGAAATCATTTTAGATGGACCCAATGGTAGTTATAGGTGACGAGGCTCAAGTGGAAGGTCGATTCAGTCTGTTTAGAGATAGTGTTAATCTTGACGCAAGATAGGTGCACGTTTTACGCCGAACATACCATAGGCTCAGAAATCGTTTTGGACGCACCCGATGTAACTCCTAGGCAACTTTGGGTCATGTGGAATCTTGTTTTAGTCCGTTTAGAGATATAGTTAGTGCCGGTGCAAGATAGGTGCATGGTTTGTGCCAAACGTACCATAGGCTCAGAAATCATTTTGGACGCACCCAAAGATCCTCCATGGTGGTAAGGCTCTAGTGGAAGCTCTTTTCAGTCTGTTTGGAGATAGTGCTAATCTTGATGCTAGATAGTTGCACCGTTTGCGCCAAATGTACCACAGGATTAGAAATTGTTTTGGACGCACCCGCTGGTACTCCTAGGTAACGACGCTCAAGTGGAAGCTTAGCTCAGTCCATTTGGAGATAGTGCTAATCTTGAAGCAAGATAGGTGCATGATTTACGTCAAACGTACCACAGGCTTAGAAATCATTTCGGACGCACCTGATGGAACACCTATGTTATGTGGGTCTTGTGGAATCTCATTTTGGTCCATTTGGAGACAGTGTTAATGTCGGTGCAAGATAGTTGCATGGTTTGCGCCAAACATACCATAGGTTCAGAAATCATTTTGGTCGCACCTACTGACACTTCTAGGTGACGAGGCTCAAGTGGAAGCTCGATTTAGTCCGTTTGGAGATATTGCTAATCTTTAGGCAAGATAGGTGCATGCTTTGCGTCGGACACACCATAGGCTCAGAAATTGTTTTGGACGAACCCGATGTAACTCCTAGACGACTTGGGTGGTGTGGAATCTCGTTTCAGGCTGTTTGGAGACCGTGTTAGTGTGGGTGCAAGATAGGTGCACGGTTTGCGCCAAACGTATCATAGGCTCAGAAATCGTTTTGGACAAACTCGATGGTACTCCTAGGGGAAGAGACTCAAGTGGAAGCTCGACTCGTTCCACTTGGAGATAGTGCTAACCTTGACTCAAGATAGGTGCACGGTTTGCCCGAATGTACCGTAGGCTCAGAAATCGTTTTGGACGCACCCGATGGAACTACTTGGTGACATGGGTCATGTGGAATCTCGTTTCGGTCCATTTGGATACAGTGTTAGTGTCGGTGCAAGATAGGTGGATGGTTTGCGCCAAACGTACCATAGGCTCAGAAATCATTTTGGATGGACCCAATGGTACTTCTAGGTGACGAGGCTCAAGTGGAAGGTCGATTCAGTCTATTTAGAGATAGTGTTAATCTTGACGCAAGATAGGTGCACGTTTTGCACCGAACATACCATAGGCTCAGAAATCGTTTTGGACGCACCTGATGTAACTCCTAGGCAACTTGGGTCATGTGGAATCTTGTTTAGGTCCGTTTAGAGACAGTGTTAGTGCCAGTGCAAGATAGGTGCACGGTTTGTGCCAAACGTACCATAAGCTCAGAAATCATTTTGGACGCACCCAAAGATCCTCCATGGTGGTAAGGCTCTAGTGGAAGCTCTATTCAGTCCGTTTGGAGATAGTGCTAATCTTGACGCAAGATAGGTGCACGATTACGCCGAACATAACACAGGCTTAGAAATCATTTCGGTCACACCCGATGGAACACGTAGGTGACGCGGGTCTTGTGGAATCTTGTTTTGGTCCGTTGGAGACGGTGTTAGTGTCGGTGCAAGATAGTTGCACGGTTTGCGCCAAACATACCATAGGTTTAGAAATCATTTTGGACGCACCCAGTGATACTTCTAGGTGACGTGGTTCAAGTGGAAGCTCGATTCCGTCCGTTTGGAGATAGTGCTAATCTTGACGCAACATAGGTGCATGCTTTGTGTAGAATGTACCATATGCTCAGAAATTATTTTGGACGAACCCAATGTAACTCCTAGACGACTTGGGTCATGTGGAATCTCGTTTCGGGCCATTCGGAGACCGTGTTAGTGTCGGTGCAAGATAGGTACACGGTTTGCGCCAAGCGTACCATAGGCTCAAAAATTCCTAGGTGACGTGGGTCAGGTGGAATTTCGTTTCGGTTCGTTTGGAGACATTGTTAGTGTCGGTGCAAGATAGGTGCATGGTTTGTCCCAAACGTAGCATAGGATCAGAAGTAGTTTTGGACGGACCCAATGGTACTCGTTGGGGACGAGGCTCAAGTGGATGCTCGTTTCATTTCGTTTGGAGATAGTGCTAATCTTGACACTAGATAGTTGCACGGTTTGTGCCAAACGTACCACAGGATTAGAAATCATTTTGGACGCACCCGCTAGGACTCCTAGGTGACGAGGCTCAAGTGGAAGCTTAGCTCAGTCCATTTGGAGATAGTGCTAATCTTGACGCAAGATAGGTGCACGATTTACGCCGAACGTACCACATGCTTAGAAATCATTTCGGAGCACCTGATGGAACACCTATGTTATGTGGGTCTTGTGGAATCTCGTTTTGGTCCGTTTGGAGACAGTGTTAATGTCGGTGCAAGATAGTTGCACGGTTTGCGCCAAACATACCATAGGTTCAGAAATCATTTTGGACACACCCAGTATACTTCTAGGTGATGAGGCTCAAGTGGAAGCTCGACTTAGTCCATTTGGGGATAGTGCTAATCTTGACGCAAGATAGGTGCATGCTTTGCGTCGGACGTACCATAGGCTCAGAAATTGTTTTGGACGAACCCGATCTAACTCCTAGACGACTTGGGTCATGTGGAATCTCATTTCGGGCCATTTGGAGACCGTGTTAGTGTCGGTGCAAGGTAGGTGCACGGTTTGCGCCAAACGTATCATAGGCTCAAAAATCGTTTTAGACAAACCCGATGGTACTCCTAGGGGACGAGACTCAAGTGGAAGCTCGATTCAGTTCGCTTGGACATAGTGCTAACCTTGACTCAAGATAGGTGCACCGTTTGCCCAAACATACCATAGGCTCAGAAATCGTTTTGGACGCACCCGATGGAACTACTTGGTGACTTAGGTCATGTGGAATCTCGTTTCGGTCCAATTGGATACAGTGTTAGTGTCGATGCAAGATAGGTGCATTGTTTGCGCCAAATGTACCATAGGCTCAGAAATCATTTTGGATGGACCCAATGGTACTTCTAGGTGATGAGGCTCAAGTGGAAGTTCGATTCAGTCCGTTTAGAGATAGTGTTAATCTTGACGCAAGATAGGTGCACAGTTTGCGCCGAACTTACCATAGGCTCATAAATCATTTTGGACAAACCCGATGGTACTCCTAGGGGACGAGGCTCAAGTGGAAACTCGATTCAGTCCGCTTGGAGATAGTGCTAATCTTGACTCAAGATAGGTGCACGGTTTGCCTGAACGTACCATAGGCTCAGAAATCGTTTTGGACGCACCAGATGGAACTCCTTAGTGATGTGGGTCATGTGGAATCTCATTTCGGTCCATTTGGATATAGTGTTAGTGTCAGTGCAAGATGGGTGCATGGTTTGCGCTAAATGTACCATAGGCTCAAAAATCATTTTGGATGGAACTAATGGTACTTCTAGGTGACGAGGCTCAAGTGGAAGTTCGATTCAGTCCATTTAGAGATAGTGTTAATCTTGACACAAGATAGGTGCACATTTTGCGCTGAACATACCATAGGCTCAGAAATCGTTTTGGACGCACCCGATGTAACTCCTAGGCGACTTGGGTCATGTGGAATCTCGTTTCGGTCCGTTTGGAGACAGTGTTAGTGCTGGTGCAAGATAGCTGCACGGTTTTTGCCAAATGTACCATAGGCTCATTAATCATTTTGGACGCACCCAATGATCCTCCTTTGTGATAAGGCTCTAGTGGAAGCTCGATTCGGTCTGTTTGGAGATAGTGCTAATCTTGACACAAGATAGGTGCACGATTTACGCCGAACATAACACAGGCTTAGAAATCATTTCGATCACACCCGATGGAACATGTTGGTGACGTGGGTCTTGTAGAATCTTGTTTTGGTCCGTTGGAGACGGTGTTAGTGTCGGTGCAAGATAGTTGCACGGTTTGCGCCAAACATACCATAGGTTCAGAAATCGTTTTGGACGCACCCAGTGATACTTCTAGGTTACGAGGCTCAAGTGGAAGCTCGATTCTGTCCGTTTGGAGATAGTGCTAATCTTGACATAAGATAGGTGCATGCTTTGCGCCGAACGTACCATGGGCTTAGAAATCATTTTGGACACACCCAATGGAATTCCTAGGTGACGTGGGTCATGTGGAATTTTGTTTCGGTCCATTTGGAGATAGTGTAAGTGTCGGTGCAAGATAGGTGCATGTTTTGCACCAAACGTAGCATTGGCTTACAAATCATTTTGGACGGACCCAATGGTACTCCTTGGGGACGAGGCTCAAGTGGATGCTCGTTTCATTCCGTTTGGAGATAGTGCTAATCTTGACGCTAGATAGTTGCACAGTTTGTGCCAAACGTACCACAGGATTAGAAATCATTTCGGACGCACCTGATGGAACACCTATGTTATGTGGGTCTTGTGGAATCGTTTTGGTCCGTTTGGAGACAGTGTTAATGTCGGTCCAAGATAGTTGAACGGTTTGCGCCAAACATACGATAGGTTCAGAAATCGTTTTGGACGCACCCAGTGATACTTCTAGGTGATGAGGCTCAAATGGAAGCTCGATTTAGTCCGTTTGGAGATAGTGCTAATCTTGAATAGATAGGTGCATGCTTTGCGTCGGACGTACCATAGGCTCAGAAATTGTTTTGGGCAAACCCGATGTAACTCCTAGACGACTTGGGTCGTGTGGAATCTCATTTCGGGCCGTTTGGAGACCGTGTTAGTGTCAGTGCAAGATAGGTGCATGGTTTGCGTCAAACGTATCATAGGCTCAGAAATTGTTTTGGACAAACCCGATGGTAATCCTAGGGGACGAGACTCAAGTGGAAGCTCGATTCAGTCCGCTTGGAGATAGTGCTAACCTTCACTCAAGATAGGTGCACGGTTTGCTCGAACGTAACGTAGGCTCAGAAATCATTTTCGACGCACTTGATGGAACAACTTGGTGACGTGGGTCATGTGGAATCTCATTTCGGTCCATTTGGATACATTGTTAGTGTTTGTGCAAGATAGGTGCATGGTTTGTGCCAAACGTACCATAGGCTCAGAAATCATTTTGGATGGACCCAATAGTACTTCTAGGTGACGAGGCTCAAGTGGAAGTTTGATTCAGTCCGTTTAGAGATAGTGTTAATCTTGACGCAAGATAGGTGCACGTTTTGCGCCGAACATACCATAGCCTCAGAAATCATTTTGGACAAACCCGATGTAACTCCTAGGCGACTTGGGTCATGTGGAATCTCATTTTGGTCCATTTGGAGACAGTGTTAGTGCCGGTGCAAGATAGGTGCACGGTTTGTGCCAGACTTACCATAGGCTCAGAAATCATTTTGGACGCACCCAAAGATCCTCCATTGTGATAAGGCTCAAGTGGAAGCTCGATTCAGTCCGTTTGGAGATAGTGCTACTTGACGGAAGATAGGTGCATGATTTACGCCGAACAGAACACAGGCTTAGAAATCATTTTGGTCACACCGATGGAACACGTAGGTGACGTGGGTCTTGTGGAATCTTCTTTTGGTCCGTTGGAGACGGTGTTAGTGTCGGTGCAAGATAGTTGCACGGTTTGCACCAAACATACCATAGGTTCAGAAATCATTCTGGACGCACCCAGTGATACTTCTAGGTGACGAGGCTCAAGTGGAAGCTCGATTCCGTCCATTTGGAGATAGTGCTAATCTTGACGCAAGGTAGGTGCATGTTTTGCGCTGAATGTACCATGGGCTCAGAAATCGTTTTGGACGCACCCAATGGAATTCCTAGGTGACGTGGGTCATGTGGAATTTTGTTTTGGTCCGTTTGGAGATAGTGTTAGTGTCGGTGCAAGATAGGTGCATGGTTTGTGCCAAATGTACCATTGGCTCATAAATCATTTTGGACGGACCCAATGGTACTCCTTTGGGATGAGGCTGAAATAGATGCTTGTTTTATTCTGTTTGGAGATAGTGCTAATCTTGATGCCAGATAGTTGCACGATTTGCGCCAAACGTACCACAGGATTAGAAATCGTTTTGGACGCACCCAATCTAACTCCTGGGTGACTTGGGCTATGTGTAATCTCGGTTCGGTCCGTTTGGAGATAATGCTAGTGTCGGTGCAAGATAGGTGTGGTTTGTGCCAAACGTAACATAGGTTCAGAAATCATTTTGGATGCACCCAATAATACTCCATGGTGATGAGGCTCAAGTGGAACCTCGATTCAGTCCGTTTGGAGATAGTGTTTACCATGACGCAAGATAGGTGCACGGTTTGCGCCAAAAGTACCATGGGCTCAGAAATCGTTTTGGACACACCTAATGGAACTCCTTGATGTTTCATTAGTGCTTCTGCATAGGTGTATCATATGTGGTGTCCCTATGTTATGCCTAGTACACTAAAGGGGTTGAACATGTCCCATGTACCATGTTTCAAGTGTTGCATGTCTCTGTTTTAATGTTTCAATTGGTTGTTTCGCTTGTTTCAGTTGAATGTTTCATATGTTTCATGTATATGTTTCAGTTAATTTGAGAAGCTAGAGTACATGGATCACATGCAAATGAATGTGGTGATTCACCAAAACACCCTAGCTACAATTAGAATGTCATTAGGAACAATGTTCATGAAGGAAATTAGACCTAATTATGTTTCTAAGTACTAGTTTGACTTGTGTTGACCCCTAAAGCTATTTTGTTTGACTATTTAAAAAGTGTAGCTAGAAGTCAATGCATGCTTGTGCACCCTTAAGCAAAGTTGTAGTACTTTTGTACTGTAACAAAAGTTGTTTAATGACTATATCATGAAAATGACCATAACATGCTCAAATAGGGCCCACAAGGCAGAATCAGCATGCTATTTAGCACTTAGCATTTTGGCTAAGTCAATAATGCAGTTTATAGTTTCATGAACCGCACTTTGGAGCTTTGTTACTTCTTAACCAAACCAAATCAGATCAAACTCATATTGACAAAGTTGAAGCTCGTACATAGCTCTACAACTTGTATTACTAAAGTTTTTGCAAAGGATGAACGGATTGGGAGCTAGAGGGTAGAGAAGGGGGTGGTTTCAGTCAGGGAATGGAGCTCTGATTCAGGGCCGAGTTGGGCTCGGTGGCCGACCGACCATAGGCCGTTGCCGCCGTGTGGCCACACTGTGGCAACTGTACGCCGGTGCTGGCCCCACCAGTCAGGCCGGGAGCGTCCTTAAGCCCGCCACAACGCTGCGCCCTCGGCATTGCCTCTGCCCTCGCTTCCCTTTTCCAAATCGAAAAGCAGCAGCGGCGCCTTCTTCTCCACCGTGAACTCTGGTAAGCTCGTGCATGCGCCGTCGCGTCTCTGCTCGCTCTGACCAGCACACTATGCCGCTGTCATCTCCTCTTGCTCATCCTCTTGGTTGAGCCGCTGAGTCATGGTAGGACCGCATTACGGTGAGTTTTCCCTCGCTGGAGTTCGGTGCCACGGCCAACGGTCAGGGTCACCGTGGCCAGGGCAACTCCGGCCATCTCTCTCCCTCTTCTTGCGTGTGCTGAGTTCGTCTTTAGCTGTAGATGGTGAATCCGGGGACGGTTGTCCAAATGCGAGGTCCAGCTAGCCGGAGCGCTATCGAGCCGTTGCGCACTCACCACCGGTGAGGCATGCGCATGCAGTCCCGCTCACCGACATGCCTAGAGCTCTTGAAGGTTGTCTAGGTAGAATTGCCGTTGCACCGTGGTACTCGCGCGCTACTTGTCGAGCTTGGCCATGGCTGAAATTGGCCGGCGCATCACCGGGCAGCGCCGCCGCGTCACCATGGACGATGGCGAGCCTACTCCGGTGAGCCGTAGGCCTCCCTTCCTACCTCAATCGATGCGGGGAAGTGAGACGAGCACGTTGGTGCCCTCGGATCCACCGGAGACATCGCCGTCGGCAAGCTCTCGCCAGCTGATCCCCTCCTCTATTTCCTCTCTCTCTGGCGTGTGGGGTCCCTTGACCCACGGGTACCACCGTTAGTGGCTCCAGTAGGTTAGGGTTAGTTTTTAAATGCTAATTTTTTATGCAGTGTTCAACAATCCTTATCTAGAGTTCTGTAGGTCCAAATAAGATGGTTCAAATTTTGTTGTGTTCATGATAGACTCTAGTTTTTAATAAAAATATAAAACTAGGTATGTTTTATATAAAAATAAATGGTTATTATTTATGCCTTTTATTCATGGATGAAAAGAAGAAAATCATATCTCCTTGTAGAGAGCTCCAAATAATATGAACTTTTTATGGGGTGTTTCTTATGCCATGAATAGCTTGTAGTTTAAATTTCAGAAATTTTTGATACTGTATGATTTAGTTATGCATTTACCTTGTTTGCATGGTTGGATCTTGTGTGAATTTTCATAATTTATCTATAGATCTAGTAGAGTTGAAATTTGGTGAGTGCTATTCTCATGTTAGTAAGAACCTAAGAAAAATATGAAATCTGTTGTTTGACACTTTTCAATAGGGTTTCTCATTTATGCCAAAACCAGCCTTTCTATCTGTTATTTTTGATACAGGAAAATATACTTGCTCAAATGCTATGAAAATTTTATAGCCTCCTAGAAGCATGCTACAGCTGCTGTAATTTTTATAGAATTTATTATGCAGTTTTGATATAGGTTCCTTTATCCACCTATTTATCTAAATAAATTAATAAAGGGCATTAAAGAAATTATTTAGATGTTGGCACCACACTTTCTGGTGTTCTTTTAACATGTGTAGTGAGTTGGGAAAGTTGGCTTAGTCCAAATGTGCTTTTGTACCATCTATAAATATTTAATTTAGTGAATCTGCCAATTCTGGACAGATCTGGGGGACTTGGTAAAGTTCTCCATGTTATGATGCTTTTCTATAAAACTTGCTTATACAGAAGTTGTAGATAACTTATTCATCTACCTGCTGCTCAAATTTGGTGGCATTTGACCATGTGGTTTAGGAGTTATAGCTATTCAAAGTTAGGTCTCAGTTATGGTTGCTCTCTGTCTTACATAGACCAGATTCACTTAGTTAATTTAGACCTAGTAAGCATTGGAATCATGCTGTGATGTTTATAAATGATTTGTAGAGAATTTCATAAGCTTTCGAGAATGTCCTCTTACAAGTCATGTGGAATTGTAGATCTTCTGCTGTGATTGATTTACAGAACTGCTTCTTTGCATGTTAAACCTGAAGTTTCTGTGATGTGTGCCTTTATTATACTTAAACATGTTGGTGATGTACTAGGTGCTTAAATTGATTAAGGTGAGTTTAGGTGCCGGTGTTAGGCCTCTAATAGAGGATGAGCATCTATACCTTAGATTGTGCAAGTTGGGTAAGTGTGTTCTTGCTCTCTAGAGAGAAGATATGCACCTACTCTTTAAAGTGATTTGAATAGGGCGTTGCACCTATTCAGTCAACGAATGTCTAGGACGCTTTGTTATTGTTGTTCTTCATCCAGGAGCATCATGTCATTCCTTATGCATCCATGATATTTATCTTGTGCATATACATGCAATAGGTCTACCGGAAGGAGTGAACCTGTTGGAGTTCGAGGGACCGTGCCAGGAGCAGCAGCAGCCAACACTGGAGGTTCAGGAGGTGCAGCCCGCAGGAGAAGTGCCAGATGAGGTCGTCGTTGACTGCCTCGACCATGTCCCTTGCAATTTCATGAAAGGCAAGCCCCGGAGCATTATAAGCCTCCTAATTTCTGAAATGCAATTAAGTATTATGTTATATATTGTTGCATTAAGTGATAGGTGTTGGGTGAAAACACTTTCTGCATATGTACCCTATTCTTGTCTAGAAAGTATACCATAAACCCTATGTGGCCCAGGCTCAAGTAGATGCTTAGTCCTGCTTTAAGTGGTAGAAGTCGGGTGATTTCCTGTCACCTGCGAGCTATAGGAATATACATGTGGCACGGTTGGCTATATTTGCTATCGTGGAAAAGAACCTGGTATAATTTGAATGAAGACCGGGTGGGGGCTTGGAAGGCTGTAGGCTTACAGTGACTCCGTCTGTGTCGCTTAAGGACCGATTCTTGGAGCCTTTCTTTGTCATGTTGAACGCATGCCTCTCTCTTAGCTGGCCAGACTCGAGTGTCTCTGGCCGCGAATCTGAGTAGCTCAACTCAGGCCGAGAGTCGGCAAGTATAAAGTGCGCCTCGGAAGGGAGCCATAGGCATGAGTCTAAGAGCAGGTGATTTAAAAGTCCTAATCGTCCTGGCAGAAGGGTAATCCCTAAGAGTGCTGGCGCTGACCGAACCTGCGAAGTTGGTTCCTGAGTTGTATCAAAGGTGACCCACGGCTACCCTTGCAAAGTATGCCAGGGTGAGAGTTAGGAATACCCCCTCTGCTAAGTTGTAATTCGATTCGAGTTGTCATCTCTCACCGATTAGTGAGAACTTGACGGGCTTATCTCCAAAGTAGCTGCACTAAATAACTTGATGGTTCGGAATGATGATATGATGATGGCCTTATTATACCTACTATGGTTAATATTGTTTGCCCTAATGAAGTGAGTGCTCTAGTACAGGTGCTAATATAGATGACAAGTTAATGATTATTAACTTAAAGCTAAGCTTTAAATGATTACTTAGGCTATGTTAGCTTTATGCAAATTGTGTCAAGCTAGCTCCACTTTATATCAGCCTTGCATGATCCTTGGTGTCTTTTATTTCTGGTTTTTGACGGGTAAGTCTAGCTGAGTACCTTCCCGTACTCAAGGTTTATTTCCCACCTGTTGCAGATGACCTATTCTATGTCGGGTGCTGCAAGTATTGCCTTCCCTCGGCCAGGGATGAAGAATAGACCGTTGGGCGTGGTCTCTACTAGTGTTCTTATCTGAAGATGCTTTTGTGGGACATGACCTTTAATCTAGCAATGTATTTAAACTTATGAAATTATGTATCGAACTATGATGCTTCCGCTAATCAGACTTGGTTTGTAATATTTTATTTCGAACTATGATGGATGTAATCCGTATGCTACTTGTGAATTGTTCTAACGAATGATGTGTTGTGTTGAATCACTATGATCTTGGCTTGTATGTTTAAAGTTGTTTTAAATCCTTCGAGATTTCCAGACTACCGGGGTTATGGGAGCCTAAGTACAAGAATTAGATCACTTCGGTGATTGTTTCTATACTTACGTTCTTATAATTTGGTCGGTTTTGTTACAGTGGTTCCATCGGGTGCGTCCAAAATGATTTCTGAGCATATGGTATGTTCGGCGCAAAGTGTGCACCTATCGTGCATCAAGATTAGCACTATCTCCAACCGGACTGAATCGAGCTTCCACTTGAGCCTCGTCACCTAGAAGTATCATTGGGTGCGTCCAAAACGATTTTTGAGCCTATGGTACCTTGTCACAAAACATGCACCTACCTTGCACCAACACTAACACTGTCTCCAAACGGACCAAAACGAGATTCCACATGACCCACTTCACCTAGGAGTTCCATCGAGCGTGTCTAGAATGATTTCTAAGCCTGTTGTACGTTCGGCGCAAATCGTGCACCTAACTTGTGTCAAGGTTACTAGTATCTCCAAACGGATTGACTCGAGCTTCCACTTAAGCCTCGTCACCTAGGAGTACCATCGGGTGCGTCCAAAATGATTTTTGAGCCGATGGTATGTTTGGCGCAAACCATGCACCAATCTTGCACTGACACTAACACTGTCTCCAAACGGATAGAAACAAGATTCCACATGGCCCACGTCACCAAGGAGTTCCATCAAGTGCGTCCAAAATGATTTCAGAGCCTATGTTACGTTCTGGCACAAACCGTGCACCTATCTAGCGTCAAGATTAGCACTGTCTCAAAACAAACTTAATCGAGCTTCCACTTGAGCCTCGTCACCTAGGAGTACTTTCGGGTGCGTCCAAAACGATTTCTGAGCCTATGGTACATTCGGCGCAAACCGTGCACCTATCTTCCATCAAGGTACGGACTGAATCGAGCTTCCACTTGAGTCTCGTCACCTAGAAGTACCACTGGGTGCGTCCAAAATGATTTCTAAGCCTATGGTATATTTGGCGCAAACCGTGCAACTATCTTGCGTCAAGATTAGCACTATCTCCAAATGGAATGAAACGAGCATCCACTTGAGCCTCGTCACCTAGGAGTACCATAGGGTGCGTCCAAAATGATTTCAGAGCCTATGGTACGTTTGGCGCAGACCAGACACCTATCTTGCACCGACACTAACACTGTCTGCAAACGGATCGAAACAAAATTTCACATGACCCACATCACCTAGGTGTTCTGTTGGGTGAGTCCAGAATGATCTCTGAGCCCATGGTACATTCGGCGCAAACTGTGCACCTATCTTGCACCGACACTAACACTGTCTCCAAATGGACCGAAATGAGATTCCACATGACCCAAGTTGCCTAGGAGTTACATCGGGTCCATCCAAGCTGATTTTTTAGCTTATGGTACGTTCAGCGCAAAGCGTGCACCTATCTTGCGTCAAGATTAGCATTATCTCCAAATGGACTGAATCAAGCTTCCACTTGAGCCCTGTCACCTAGGAGTACCATCGTGAGCATCCAAAATGATTCTGAGCCCCGGTACGTTTGGCACAAACCATGCACCTATCTTGCACTGACACTAACATTGTCTCAAAATAGACCAAAACAAGATTCCACATGCCACGTCACCTAGGACTTCCATCGGGTGCATCCAAAATGATTTCTGAGCCTGTGGTATGTTCAGCGCAAATTGTGCACCCATCTTGCATCAAGATTCGCACTATCCCCAAATGGAATGAAACGAGCACCCACTTGAGGCTCATCACTTAGGAGTACCATCGGGTGTGTCCAAAATAATTTCTGAGCCTATGTTATGTTTGGTGCAAGCCATGCACCTATCTCCCACCGACACTAACACTGTCTCCAAACAGACCAAAATGAGATTCCACATGGCCCACGTCACCAAGGAGTTCCATAGTGATATGAACCCGCTAGGGTTTATGGACGATCTTTCGATGAGAGGCGTGAGATCACTCGATTTGGTGGATGGAGATGACGTTCACGGCCCGACTACAGCCTTCCAAGACCGCGCCTTAGCAACCGATACACCACCTCCAAAGGCTGTCACGATCATGTGGAGCGCGACAACCAGCCACTAGGGCTCCCGTCCTGCAAGCAATCGAAGAACTAGCAAGAACAAGGAAACAAGCACTGAATTTGCAAGATGAAATTGAAATCCTCAAACTGAATCTTATTATGAGTGGAGTTCTGAAGACAAGGAGACGGGTGGCTGGATCAGCACACGCGCCTACAAGCAAGTAGCAAAGGCTAAACTTGATCTAAACAAAACCCAAGTGTTCCTGGTGGCGGCTAAGGGGTATATAATGTGTGGAGGACGACCACAAGAGAGTTTGGGTCGTGCTCCAACCCTAGGATGCGTCCCTACTGGACTCTAAAAGATACAAGCCCATTGGGCTAACTTAAGGTGGCGCAGCACCCTGGACAGAATAGACCTCTCGGTGATTTTTGGACTGTTGACGCCGTTTCTGAGCAGGTATGAGTATGAGGTCAGATCCGTATGAAAGTAGACTTTATTACCTTTCCAACAAGTCTAGAATCACCCCAATCCGACTCCGTATGTAACCGTGGCGACCGTCACAATTTGGAGGTGTGCTGCAGTCCGAATCCAGCCTACGCGAGTCCTTTTCCCTTTCGGTCTTCTCCTTGATTCCTAATCAAAACAAGAGTGCACGTGTCTCCAAGATCTAAACAGGATGGACAAGAGCTCAAGAAGGAACTCACTTGATGATTAAGTGTTCGAGCACGAGCACGAGTAATAGGACCAGCAGGTGTCGGCGTGGACGGCGTGGATGTATGATCAGTGTTGATGTCCTCATCATCCTCCCTTTCTTGAATTTGAGTCGTCCTCGACTCAAGCTCATCTTCCTCACCCAAATAAGGCTTCAAATCTGCAATGTTAAATGTGGGACTAACCCCAAAATCTGCAGGAAGATCAAGCTTATATGCATTCTCATTTATTCGTTGCATCACTTTAAAAGGACCATCCGCTCTAGGCATCAATTTAGATTTTCTTAATTCAGGAAACCTATCCTTTCGCAAATGCAACCAAACCCAATCTCCAGGTTCAAGAATCAATTCCCTTCTACCTTTATCTACAGCAAATTTGTACTTAGCATTCATGCGCTCTATGTTTTCTTTAGTGGTTTCATGTAGTTTTAGCATCAATTCAGCACGTTGCTTAGCATCAAAATTCAACTTTTCAGAACTTGGCAATGGCATTAAATCAATAGGAGCATGTGGTAACAAGCCATAAACAATCTCAAAGGGACACATCTTCGTAGTAGAATGCAGCGAACGATTATAAGCAAACTCAATATGAGGCAAACAATCTTCCCACATCTTAATATTCTTCTTTAAAACAGTCCTTAACATAGTAGACAAAGTTCTATTCACAACTTCAGTTTGACCATCAGTTTGGGGGTGACAAGTGGTGGAAAATAAAAGCTTAGTCCCCAATTTGGCCCATAAAGTTCTCCAAAAATGGCTAAGAAATTTAGCATCATGATCAGAAACAATTGTATTTGGCACACCATGCAAGTGAACAACTTCTCGAAAGAACAAATCAGCAATATTTGTAGCATCATCAGTTTTATGACATGGTATGAAATGTGCCATTTTAGAGAATCGATCCACAACCACAAAAACACTATCTCGCCCTTTCCTAGTCCGTGGCAATCCCAACACAAAATCCATAGAAATATCCTCCCAAGGAGCACTAGGAACAGGAAGAGGCATATACAAACCGTGTGGATTCAACCGGGACTTAGCCTTTTGACATGTTGTGCAGTGAGCAACAAATCTCTCCATGTCTCGTCGCATCTTTGGCCAAAAGAAATGACCAGCAAGAATGTCCTCCGTCTTCTTCGCTCCAAAATGCCCCATCAAGCCACCTCCATGCGCTTCCTGCAGCAACAACAAGCGAACGGAGCTAGCTGGAATGCATAGCTTGTTAGCTCTAAACACAAACCCATCATTGAGGATGAATTTGTTCCATGTTTTCCCATCTTTACAATGCAGCAGCACTTCTTTAAAATCAGCATCATGAGCATATCGGTCTTTAATTGTTTCTAACCCAAAGATCTTGTAATCAAGTTGATTCAGCAAAGTATATCTCCTAGACAATGCTTCTGCAATGATATTATCCTTCCCTTTCTTGTGTTTGATAACATAAGGAAAAGATTCAATAAATTCAACCCATTTTGCATGTCTACGATTCAGTTTTCCTTGACTACGAATATGCTTCAAAGATTCATGATCAGAATGTATAACAAATTCTTTGGGCCACAAATAATGCTGCCATGTTTCTAATGTCCGCACTAGAGCATATAATTCCTTATCATATGTAGAATAATTAAGAATAGGTCCGCTCAATTTCTCACTAAAGTATGCAACAGGTTTTCCTTCTTGTAACAAAACACCACCCAATCCAATTCCACTCGCATCACATTCAAGCTCGAAAGTCTTATTAAAATCAGGGAGTTGGAGTAGAGGCGCATGTGTTAACTTATCTTTCAGCACATGGAAGGCGTGCTCTTGTGCTTTGCCCCAAGAAAAGGGCACTCCCTTCTTTGTAAGCTCATTCAATGGTGCAGCAATGGTGCTGAAGTCCTTCACAAAACGGCGATAGAAACCAGCAAGTCCTAGGAAACTCCGCACTTGTGTGACCGTCGTGGGTACAGGCCATCCTTGTATAGCTTCCACCTTGGCTTTATCAACCTCAATTCCCTGTGGAGTGACAACATAGCCAAGAAACGATACTCGATCGGTACAGAAAGTGCACTTCTCAAGGTTACCAAACAAACGTGCATCACGTAGAGCATTGAAAACAGCACGTAAGTGATCAAGGTGTTCATCAATGGATTTGCTATAAATCAGTATATCATCAAAGTAGACGACAACAAATTTCCCAATGAAAGCACGCAAAACCTCGTTCATTAATCTCATGAAAGTACTAGGTGCATTAGTTAACCCAAAAGGCATGACTAACCACTCATATAGACCGAACTTGGTTTTGAAAGCAGTTTTCCATTCATCTCCCAATTTCATACGAATTTGATGGTACCCACTACGCAAATCAACCTTTGAAAACACAACAGCACCACTCAATTCATCAAGCATATCATCTAATCGTGGAATAGGGTGTCGATATCGAATGGTGATATTATTAATAGCCCTACAATCAACACACATGCGCCATGTTCCATCTTTCTTAGGCACTAAAATCACTGGAACAGCACAAGGACTAAGAGACTCACGCACATAACCTTTGTCTAGTAGTTCTTGCACTTGTCGCTGAATTTCCTTCGTTTCCTCCGGATTGGTCCTGTATGGCGCACGGTTTGGCAAAGATGCTCCAGGGATAAGATCAATTTGGTGCTCAATCCCTCGTATTGGTGGCAGCCCCGCTGGTATCTCAATGGGAAACACATCAGAATACTCCTGCAAAATGTTAGCAACAGCAGGGGGCAAAGAACGTTGCATATCCTCAAATGAAATCAAAGCATCCTTGCATACCAAAGCATAAGCAACAGAGGTGGATGCATTGAACTCATTAATATCAGATTTTGTAGCAAGCATACAACGTCCTTTCAATGTTATCTCATCTTTGTCATCAACAACAGATTTGTCATTCTCGCTCTTTGCTTTTGCAGCCTTAGTAACATCAGATTGCATAATATCTTCAGGAGACATAGGATGCAACACAATTTTTCGATCATGGTATAGAAACGAATATTGATTTGATCTACCATGATGCATCGAATCTCTATCAAATTGCCATGGTCTACCTAGCAGAATATTGCAAGCTTGCATAGGCACAACATCACATTCAACAATATCTTTGTATGATCCGATGGCAAAATTGATTCGCACCAGTCTCGTTACCTTTGCCTTACCACTGTTGTTCAGCCATTGGATGTAGTAGGGATGGGGATGTGGTTTGGTGGTGAGGGCGAGCTTCTGTACCATGTCGCTACTTGCCAAGTTGTTGCAGCTACCTCCATCAATGATCATGCGGCACGAACGCTCCTTGATGACACACTTTGTTTGGAATAAAGTGTGTCGCTGATTTTGCTCCGCCTTCTCCATTTGTGCACTAAGCACTCGCTGTACAATCAAGCTCTCATAGTGCTCCGCGTCACCTGCATTGATGTGTTCTTCTATGTGTTCCTCACTACCTGCATAGTCAGCCGCAAGCAATGCAAGTGTATCTTCATCAAATTCACTAGCAGATGAACACTCACCATCATCTTTGACAATCATAACACGCTTGTTTGGGCAGTCACGCATCATATGGCCATATCCCTTACACCGATGACATTGTATGTTGCTTGTTCTACCTGTCGATGCCACGGATGAAGTACTCGCAGCCGGCTTTTGCGCTGTCTTCACTACTGAATTGGTGGGGGCAGCTCGAGTCTTGTCACTAGATGATGGCGTAGGAGTACGTGTAGACGGAGTTGTAGATGGGCGCGGCTGCCATGAACTAGCTTTCCCTGCAGAAACATTAGTCCTTGCGCTAGCACGTCGTCCCTGCACTTCCCGTTCAGCTTTACAAGCAAGATGAAACAGTTTGGTTACGTTATTGTATTCTTTGTAAGCGAGGATATCCTGAATTTCCCGATTTAATCCACCTAAAAATCTAGCCATAGCAGGTTCCTCATCCTCCTCTAATTTACAACGCAACATACCCGTTTGTAATTCCTGATAGTATTCTTCTACACATTTAGATCCTTGTCTCAATTGCTGCAACTTATTTATCATATCACGGGCATAGTAAGATGGAACAAATCTAGCTCTCATGGCTCGTTTCAGCACATCCCAAGTTCTAGGTATGTTATGAGGATTTTTCTTGCCATATTCGATCCACCAAACAGAAGCAAAATCTGTGAACTCACTAGTAGCAGCCCTAACACGTGTGTTCTCAGGAAATTCATGGCATGCAAACTTTTGATCAACAGCAATCTCCCAAGAAATGTATGCATCAGGGTCATATTTACCATCAAAAGGAGGTATTTTAAATTTAATCTTACTGAAAGCATCATCATTATTGTGTACCTCGCGTCGGTGGCGGCCACCCATACCTCTACGGTTGTGACGTAGGCGACGTCGATCACGAGTGTCTCGATCATCATGTTCAGTATCACCTGTGTATTCTTCATCATAACTACCATCCTCTCGATCTTCCTCCTTCTTTTCTTCTTTATGCTGGTCTTTATCATTGTTGTGGAGGTCATCAAAACGCCTCAGCAGAGCAGCAAGGCTTTTGTCCACACTAGCAATGGACTGCTCCAAACCTGCAAGCTTGTTGTTTGCGGCAATCTGAGTAGCCTCCAACTGCCCAAGTTTGTCATTTGTCACCTGCAAGTCATTATCAAGTCCCTCCGTGTGCAACTTCACTTTCCTTTCAAAATGTTGTATGATGCCCTTTGTGCGAGGCGAATGTGGAATTTGGTTATCTTCGTCGGTCCCTGACATGGTTCAAAGACAAAGACAACAAGAAGACAAGTGAAGAAATAAAAGCCCTACAACTACTAGGATGTAGCTACAGCAAGTCGCTCACTCTCCACCTATTACACAAGTTCTTACCAGTTCTTACCTTGCTCGACAGGAGGGGTCATCTACCAACAAGTCTGCAGCAATGGATGAAGTGTATCGATGCCGCAGCACGAGACCTGTCAAGCTGTAGAATATGTGGAGCTATAGGTGGGCTGAAACAAGGAACGAACTAGCACCACGTTAGTTACAAAAAGCAAGCTGAATAATCGTTCAACCGGTGTTACTGTGCTGGTCCTAGTCTAGACCGTGCTAGAGACGCGAGCCTGGACACAAAGGAGAGCACAACACACCACCCAAAGTGAACGAAGAATCTCTAAGATCAGCCCCTTTCTCTTCTTTTCTTTTGCTTCTTTCTTTTTTTTCTTTTTTTTTCTTTTTCTTTTTTTTTTGAATATTTTTTTTTCAGGGGCACTCAAAACTGATTATATGAACAAGAATACTCCCAAAGAGCAACTCAGCACACACACTTTTTCCGAAAGGGCAGGGGTATTCCGGTAAAAAAAAGATATGAATACTTGCTGCGTGGTTCGTTTGATATTTGTAGCACAGGGTGAACTGATTCCTCGTGTGATTGGAACTTCCAATTCTACTCGGACTTGGCCAACAGCGAGGAATACCCGATTCCTTGATCCGACTCAAACTTGAAAACCGACTTGGATTCGGCCAACAGAGAGGAACAGCCGATTCCTTGTCCGATTCAAACTTTAAACCCTACTTGGATTCGGCCAACAGAGAGACTATATAATAGCGTGTGTTGTGATAGAACGTGACAAGAACTCGAAACTCTAAAGGACTAAAACTAAGACCAGCAACTTGACACAACCGATGCAACCGACGACTCAACAAGCCCTAACTAGGTAGCACTAGCCACGGCCCAAAAGTCTATAGGATTGTAGGAAACTAATCTACTTTTTTTTGGCTTTTTTTTGGACTGTAGGAAAAATAAAAACAGCGAAGAATTACAAGTCTCTCACCGATAAACCTTGCTCTGATTACCAATTGATATGAACCCGCTAGGGTTTATGGACGATCTTTCGATGAGAGGCGTGAGATCACTCGATTTGGTGGATGGAGATGACGTTCACGGCCCGACTACAGCCTTCCAAGACCGCGCCTTAGCAACCGATACACCACCTCCAAAGGCTGTCACGATCTTGTGGAGCGCGACAACCAGCCACTAGGGCTCCCGTCCTGCAAGCAATCGAAGAACTAGCAAGAACAAGGAAACAAGCACTGAATTTGCAAGATGAAATTGAAATCCTCAAACTGAATCTTATTATGAGTGGAGTTCTGAAGACAAGGAGACGGGTGGCTGGATCAGCACACGCGCCTACAAGCAAGTAGCAAAGGCTAAACTTGATCTAAACAAAACCCAAGTGTTCCTGGTGGCGGCTAAGGGGTATATAATGTGTGGAGGACGACCACAAGAGAGTTTGGGTCGTGCTCCAACCCTAGGACGCGTCCCTACTGGACTCTAAAAGATACAAGCCCATTGGGCTAACTTAAGGTGGCGCAGCACCCTGGACAGAATAGACCTCTCGGTGATTTTTGGACTGTTGACGCCGTTTCTGAGCAGGTATGAGTATGAGGTCAGATCCGTATGAAAGTAGACTTTATTAGCTTTCCAACAAGTCCAGAATCACCCCAATCCGACTCCGTATGTAACCGTGGCGACCGTCACAATTTGGAGGTGTGCTGCAGTCCGAATCCAGCCTACGCGAGTCCTTTTCCCTTTTGGTCTTCTCCTTGATTCCTAATCAAAACAAGAGTGCACGTGTCTCCAAGATCTAAACAGGATGGACAAGAGCTCAAGAAGGAACTCACTTGATGATTAAGTGTTCGAGCACGAGCACGGGTAATAGGACCAGCAGGTGTCGGCGTGGACGGCGTGGATGTATGATCGGTGTTGATGTCCTCATCACATAGGGTGCGTCCAAAATGATTTCTGAGCCTGTGGTACGTTCGGCGCCAACCGTGCACATATCTTGCATCAAGATTCGCACTATCTCCAAACAGAATGAAACGAGCATCCATTTGAGCCTCGTCATCTAGGAGTACCATCGGGTGCGTCCAAAATGATTTTTGAGCCTATGGTACATTTGGCGCAAACCACGCACCTATCTTGCACTGACACTAACACTGTCTACAAATGGACTGAAACAAAATTTAACATGCCCCACGTCACCTAGGAGTTCTATTGGGTGCGTCCAAAATGATTTCTGAGCCTATGGTACATTCGGAGCAAACCATGCACCTATCTTGCGTCAAGGTTAGCACTATCTCCAAACGAACTGAATCGAGCTTCTACTTGAGCCTCGTCACCATGGAGTATCATTGGGTGCGTCCGATAATTGTCCTTTAAATAATCTTCCCACTCCCAGGTCACATCTCGTTCACTATGATTACTCCAGACCACCTTGTATAACTTAACTACTCAACTACGAGTCACCCTTTCTTGAGTATCCAGAACCTGAACGGGCTTTTCCTCATACGAAAGATTAGACTTCAATTTGATTCTTCTCACTGTTACTCTTTCCTCAGGAATGCGGAGACATTTCTTTAGTTGAGACACATGGAGTACCAAAAAGATAGCTCCCATTTCACGAGGTAAATCAAGCTTATAGGCTACTCTTCCACTTTTCTCGATAATTCGGTAAGGTCCAATATATCGAGGCTCAAGCTTCCTTTTGATTCCAAAACGTTTTACTCCTCTCATAGGGGATACCTTTAGATAGACATGGTCACCTACTTCAAACTCGATAGGTTTTCTTCTCTTATCTGCATAGCTCTTCTGTCTAGCCTGAGCGGCAATCATATTCTTCTGTATAGCTCGAACTTGCTCTTCTGCTTCTTTTACAAAATCAATCTCATAGAATCTTCTTTCTCTGGGTTCCACCCAGTTCAAAGGAGTCCTACACTTGCGACCATATAAAGCTTCAAAAGGAGCCATCTTGATACTCTCTTGGTAACTGTTGTTATAAGAGAATTCAGTGAGAGGCAACCATTTCTCCCAAGAGCCTTTGCAGGAGATAAGACAAGCTCTAAGCATGTCTGCCCGATGTTTGCGGATGATAGGCAGAACTGCGGATTAGATGAGTGCCAAGATTTGGATGCAAGCGTTCCCAAAAGCGAGCCGTGTATTGAGGTCCTCTATTAGAAATAATGGATTTGGGCACACCATGGAGACGTACCACTTGTTGGAAATAAATGTCAGCATAATTGTGAGGGTGATAGGTAGACTTGACAGGAATAAAGTGAGCGGATTTGGCTAGACGATCCATGATAACCCAGATTGAATCAAAACCCTTTTCTGTAGTGGGTAATCCAACAATGAAATCCATAACAATTTCTTTCCACTTCCAGCTAGGAATAGAGAGTGGCTGCAATAACCCGGGCTTCATGTGAATAGCCTTGACTCTGCAACAGTTATCACACCTTGCAACATAGGCTACGATTTCTTTCTTCATCTTGGTCCACCAATAATACGGCTTGAGATCTTGATACATTTTACTGCTACCAGGATGGATGGACAATCTAGAAGAATGGGCTTCAGCCATAATTTGATTTCTAAGTTCTTTGTCTTTGGGTACTACAAGTCTATCATTGAACCAGAGAATTCCTTTGTCATCCACCCTAAAATGCTTGGTTCCTTGCTCTTTCATCTTCCGCTTGATGTGAAACATACCCACATCAGTCTTCTAGAGTTCGATAATTCGACTTCTAAGAGAGCAATCCACAGTGATATTGTGGAGTACCACAGGATGAAGGAGATGTGCTAGATGAAAGTCTTCACTAACCAAAGAATTGCAATGGGCTTTTCTGCTTAAGGCATTGATGGTATTTTTAATGCACACAGATAAATCTGCAAGCGCACGGATGCCGTTGTAGCTTTCACCCGGAGGGTTTTAAATGTCGTATCCACAGGGAAATGTGTGTGAGCTGCCTAACCACTAGTTTATCCAAGGGTAGCAACCAAGGTTAAGATATGATGGGTAGAGAGGATTCCTATGGTAATGATCCTATGCAAGGCAAGGTTATGATTCAAATGTCCTTCTAATGTTCACTTCGAGACGCCGCTAGACGGGAAAGCACCACTAAGGATAACTTTACCGACGCGACTACGGTCCTACTAATTTAAGAACCTACTCAATTCGGTGTGGACGGGGCTATCACCTCCTGTAACTACCACACAACCAGAGAATAGGGTGCAAACACAAGTAACCGACAGCCTAAGCACCACGCTTATGCTAACAATTACTACTCTAATTCAGAGCGCTAACAAGAACTAGAGCAATCTTAAGAACTGTGAACCAATAAACAAAAGAGTAAGATAAATACTTGAATAAAGATCAATTACTAGAAGTATCCCGGATGCAGACTCGGAGAAGCATGAATCCGTCAAAGTACAAGCCAGAGAGGGAGCACCGACATGCCGGCACCACCTCCAGCTCTTCCCTCGCTCTCTATCTCTCTATTTTGCTAAGACTAGATCCTAATGAGGACTAATCTTCTCTTGATGGCTAGCTATGGAGAGGAGATCCATTCGAGGGACCCCTCTCAGCTGATCCCAACTGGAGAAAATGAATTAGGGTTTTAGGGGATGCCTCCTCCAGGGGTCAGGGGCCTTGCTTATATAGCCCTCTAGGAAGCACCACAGCCGTCGGATCAAACTAACCTTGATTAACAACTTTTATTGATCCTCAAAGGCGGTGGAGGGGTGATCCACGAGACGGAGCCTGATTGGCTGCAAGACCTGGGCGCCAGCCCAAAGGGCTGGGCGGCCGCCCTATCCCTTGGCCCAAATGGGCTCATATTTAGTGTGGGCTGATAGATCTTTTTGTTAGCTTTCCAAAAAGTCCTAGATCACTGAAAACGGAATCCGGATGAAAGAGATATGTCCAATTTACTCCGGACTGCTCTAGAAGCCCATCTGCAATCTTCCAGAAGGCGTAACTTTGTCGTCTGGACTCCGATTTGGGTGAACCAAAACTCTATTTCATGTGTCTCAACAAGCTCTTCACAATGGTGTACTCCAATTCATCACTTGAGATACTTCTATTTAGTGATTCTGGTCCTTTTCCAGTTTAACCCCTATAAAACATAGATTCACCAAAACTCATGGAATCTTGTCAGTAAACCCCCTATATCTATGTGGTAATTATGTTTTTAGGTCTTTTTCCATGCTTCGTTGACAGTTAAAATTGACACTTATCTACCGTCAACAGGCATCAGCAACCACATTTGCCTTGCCAGGATGGTATGCACTTGAAGATTGTAGTCTTTGATTAACTCTAACCATCGTTGTTGACGCATGTTCAACTCTAGTTGAGTAAAGATGTACTTGAGACTTTTATGGTCAGTATAAATGTTGCACACATTACCGAGCAAGTAATGTCTCCAAATCTTTAGGGCATGAACAACTGCGGCGAGCTCTAAGTCATGAGTAGGGTAATTGACTTCGTGCTTTCGAAGTTGGCGTGAGGCATAAGCAATGACTCGGCCCTCTTGCATAAGGACACACCCCAAACCTGTGCCCGATGCATCACAATAGACATCAAAAGGCTTCTCGATGTCAGGTTGTGCCAATACAGGAGCAGAAGTTAGTAAGGTCCGCAAAGTGTGGAAAGCCTCTTCACACTTCGGAGTCCACACAAACTTCTCATCTTTTTGAAGTAATCGAGTCATGGGATTGGCTATTTTAGAGAAATCCGGGATGAAGCGACGATAATAGCCAGCCAAACCCAGGAAACTTCGGACTTCTGTGACCATAGTAGGTGCCTTCCAATCTAGGACTTCTTGCACCTTAGCAGGGTCAACCGAAATTCCATCTCCAGATAACACATGACCTAGAAAAGGTACCTTGTTCAACCAGAACTCGCATTTGCTGAACTTGGCATAAAGCTGATGGTCTCACAATCGAGTTAAGACAATCCTCAGATGTTCAGCATGCTCTTCTTAATTCTGAGAATAGACAAGGATATCATCGATGAAAACTACTATGAACTTGTCCAGTTCTGCCATGAATACTGAATTCATTAGGTACATAAAGTGTGCAGGAGCATTTGTCAATCCAAAAGACATGACAAAATACTCAAACAAGCCATAACAAGTAGAAAAAGCTGTCTTAGGTATATCTTTAGGACGAATTTTGATCTGATGGTAGCCAGACCTCAAATCAATCTTGGAGAATACCTTGGCTTTGGAGAGTTGACCAAAAAGAATATTGATGCGACGAAGAGGGTATTTGTTCTTGATAGTAACAGCATTGAGGGGTCGATAATCCATTCACATGCGTAGAGACTCGTCCTTCTTCACAAAGATAGCCGGACAACCCCAAGGAGAAGAACTAGGCCGAATCAAACCTTTCTTCAACAGCTCGTTCAACTGAATCTTTAGCTCAGCCAACTCATTAGGTGGCATTCTATAGGGCCTTTGAGAGATAGGAGCCGTACGCGGAATGAGTTCTATCTTGAATTCCACTTCACGGTCCGGAGGTAAACCAAGCAAGTGATTAGGGAAGACATCCGAAAACTCACAAACAACTGGTATATCCTCAATGGCCTTGGCTAGGGTAGCATTGGCCGTGTTGTGGATAGCGATATCACAAGGCAACTGAATTAGAAAACCCTTCTTATCTACGGGATCTCTCAATATTACCACATGGGTTGATGTATCGATCAACACCCCATTACCACTCATCCACTTCATTCCTAGAATTACATCGATTCCTACTCCCGGTAGAACTACAAGATCCGCAAGAAACTCTCGATCCCCAATCTCAATCTTCACATCTTTAACTACTTGGTTAGTCATGATATTGTTCCTAGCGGCACTAATACAATAACCACCCTTGACAATTGTAATCACATTCAGCTTATGCTCAGATGCAAAAGTATAACTCACAAAGGAATGTGAAGCACCCGAATCAAAGAGCACAACTGCAGGATGATCATTAACAAGAAACTTACCAGTAGTGACCACTTCACCAGCAGGAATTTCCTCCATAGTAGTATAGTGAACACGCCCCTGACGAACGTTTCCCTAAGAATTCTGCTTGGGAGGATAAGGACAATTATTAGCCCAGTGACCAAGCTTGTTACAGTTCTAGCACGACCTATTAGCTGGTGGGACATTGGAGCTGCCCTGTCCAGAGGTATTCTTTGGCAAGGAAACTGTGTATCCCATGCGAAAACTAGTTTTAGCTTGATTCTTCTTCTTCTGAGGTGGGTGGTACCGGACATTAGCAGTAGGTGAACGATATTGGGTTTTGGATACCACTGGCGCCTTAGACTAAGAAGCACCTGCCTCAAAGTTTCTTTTACGGGTCTTGGAAGCAGCATATATCTTATCAATGTTCTCTTGAGTCAGGGCGTCACTGATAAACTCATTGAAGGTGACACACTTACTGTTGCCCATAGACTTCATCAGTTTAGGGGAAAGTCCCCTCTTGAAACTAGCTATCTTCTTAGCATCAGTATCAACAAACTCAGGAGCATACCTTGCCAAGTTGTTAAATGCCTGGAGGTATTCATTAAGACTCTTGTTGCCTTGAGTCAGCTTCATGAACTCAGTGTGCTTGATTGCCATGAGACCAGGAGGAATAAAATGTCCCCTGAAAGCTTCCTTGAACTGGTCCCAACCAACCTCAACGTTTGCAGGGAAGGTGGTCCTGTGATGGTCCCACCAGATGCTTGTAGGGCCTTGGAGCTGGTGTCCTGCATACAAGGCCTTCATACCTTCGGTCAATCCGAGCAAATGAAACCTTTGCTCTATCGTACTCAACCATTCATCAACTTGTAAAGGTTCTTCTGCATCTCTAAAGATAGGAGGCTTTGTGTCCATGAAATCCTTAAAGCTGCTATCTGGTTTGGCTCGGGTCCCTGGCGAACATTGCGATCATCACGGTTAACTAGCTGGCGCGTTGTCTTAGCTAGCATGCGCTGACTCTCAACAACTGTCTGCATCAGCTTAGCTGGGGTGGACGGTGGCAGAGGAGGTGGTGGTTGTTCCTCATCCCCAAGGTTACGACCACGGCGAAGATTGTAAGCCATCTACAAAATGCATAGCCAATGAGCACTAACGATGTGGAAAATTTGTAGATGAATTGGATAATTATGCCAAACTGATTTCATTGGAGAGAATGAATTCATACAATAAACAGCGGCACAATAATTCATCACAATCACACAACCCATCAAGCGCATCAATCGACACATTAATGCGATGTACTTAACAGCCAACGATGTTTACCGACAACAAAGACGGAATTTATTAAAGGATCACATACGTGGAGCATAACACGTCTGATAGGTTACATCCAAGTCATCGAGGTTCCAACCTTACATCAAAGATAACATAGGGTTCGATGTTACATCCCAAAGATTCACTTACTACAAACCACTCGTCCATGCATGAGGGTCACAAAAGACTAGCTCTAGCGCATTAGCTAAGTAGTAAGCTAAACTACGCATTGTCCTCGGAGTCAGTGTCGAAGATCTCTCCTCCATCTTCATCAGTAGCAGGTTCTAGCTCCTCATCTTCCTCCTCTTCAGGCGGTACGTCCTCAGGTCCATTAATCTCCATGTCATCATCTTCAGCCATGATGACACCAAAGCCCATCTCATCATCATTATCATTTTCATCCTCAGGGGGAAGGAGAGGATTAAGCTGATTGTGTAGCAGGTGGACTTCCTCATGGAGATGGTCATTGTACTCTTCTGCAGCTGCCAACTGCTGCTCCAGCTCACCCTATCGAGCCCTCAAAGCATTCTCTTCGTTCCAGGCTTCATTCCGCTGATTCAGCACGTGAATCAACATACGTTCACAGTTGCGGTGAGCAACTGTCAACCTCTGTACCTCCAGCGTCTCCTAATCCCTTTCATGCGTGACTTGCTCCAAATGCCGCTGGACCGCATTTCTCTCAGCAGTCACCTGGGCCAACTCTGCCCTCAGCCTTTCCTCCACAGTAGGCTCAGGACGGGGCTCATGAGGAGATAACTGGCACCGAGCAGCCCTGCCTCCGGTGGACTTGCGAGCGGTGCTTTTCGTGCGAGCCATCTGTAGAACAGGGTATAACTTAAGGTGAGGATCATTTAAGAGATACGAAAATTTAATTAGTCGGGACCAACAAATTTTTAAAGGAGGGAGTAATGCAAGAAATGCCATGTATGCTTGAATATGATGCATGCACGATCCGTACGTTCTCACAAACCTAGAAAAATTTAAATGCTAGCAAAATATACGGTGGCATACATACGTTCTCTCGTATACGGTAGCTAGTCGATCTACAACGATACGTTGTTAGTGTACCTACAGAATTTTTCATTTCAGCCCAATAATTTCCCAAAAAGCATGCAAAGTAAGCAGTAAACTAAATACTTTCATACATACATCCCCCGATGTATATACTCCAGTATCACAGCTACCCAACAAATATACTCACAATTAAGTGCCCGCATAGACATGATTGAACATGTAAGTATGCGAGTAACCACAACTACTCTCCCCTAGACCGACGGTTGGACGGTCATGCTCTCACAACTCCCACTTACCAGAGCGTAGAGGTATTTTGATCCATACATTACCACCCAAGCGGATGGCATCCATACAATAGCACGCCGTATGGACAACAAAACAAAAAACAAGCAAGAACCCCCAAGTTAGTACTTTAATAAGCCACCTAAGAGTCCTTATTTGGGCATAAAGGATATGACCACTGTAACACTTATTATTTAATTTAGAGTTTTCACAAATACTTTTGTTTTAAATACACAAATGACATGTTTAGTGTTGAACCTTGCTCCGATGCCAGCTGTAACCGAACCGACCAAATTTTAAGAACGTAAGTACAAAAACAATCACCGAAGTGATCAAATTCCTGTACTTAAGTTCCTATAATCTCGGTAGTCCAGAAATCTCGAAGGATTTCAAACAACTTTCGACATACAAACCAAGATCGTAGTGATTCAACACAACACATCATTCGTTACAACATTTCACAAGTGGCATACGGATTACATCCATCGGAGTTCAAATAAAATATTATAAACCAAGTTCGTTTCACGGAAGCAACATAGTTTAGTACATAACTTCATAGTTTCAAATACATTGCCAGGTCTTAGTCATGTTCAACCAAAAGCATCTCAGGGAAGATAACTAGCGGAGATCACGCCCAACAATCTAATCCTCATCTCCGGTAGGGAGGAGGCAATACTTGCAGCAACCAAAGTAGAACTGGTCATCTGCAACAGGTGGGAAATAAACCCTGAGTACGAGAAGGTACTCAGCTAGACTTACCCGTCAAAAACCAGAAATAAAGGACACCAAGGATCATGCAAGGCTTATAAGGTGGGCAAACTTGACACAATTGCATAAAAGAGCTTATGAGCATAAGTAACCAATTGATCTTAGCATCAAGTTCATCATCATTAACCTATCAACTATATTAGCACCTGTACTAGATCACTCACTTATTAGGAGCAAACAATATTAACCATAGCAGGTATAATAAGGCCATCAATATCATATCATCATTCCTGAACCATCGTGTTGTTTAGTGTATCTACTTTGGAGATAAGCCCGTCAAGTTTTCACTAACCGGTGAGAGACAGCGACCCGAATCAAATTACAACTCAGCTGAGGGGGTATTCCTAACTCTCACCCTGGCATACTTTGCAAGGGTAGCCGTGGGTCACCTTTGGTACAACTCAGGAACCAACTTCGCAGGTTCGGTCAGCGCCAGCACTCTCAGGGATTACCCTTCTGCCAGGACAATCAGGACTTTTAAATCACCTACCCTTGGAGTCACGCCTACGGCTCCCTTCCGAGGCGCACTTTATACTTGCCAACTCCCGCCCTGAGTTGAGCTACTCGGATTCGCGGTCAAGCACTCGGGCCCGCTCAGCTAAGAGAGAGGCATGCGTTCAACATGACAAAGAAAGGCTCCAAGAATTGGTCCTTAATCGACACAGACGGAGTCACTACAAACCGGCAAGCCTCCGCCCAGTCTTTAATTCAAATTAAGACAGGTTCTTTTCCACGATAGCAAATATAGCCAACCGTGCCACATGTATAATCCTATAACTCGCAGGTGACAAGAAATCACCTGACTTCTACCGCATTAAAGCAGGGCTAAGCAACTACACGAGCCTGAGCTATTTAGGATTCAGGGTATCAATATCTGGACAAGGATTGAATGCAGCAAGTGTTTTCATCCAACACCTAAACTTAATGCAACAATATATAACAATAATACTTTAATTGCATTTCAGAAATTAGGAGGCTTATAAGGCTCCGGGGCTTGCCTTTCACAAAGTTGCATGGACGATGGTCCGGGCACTCAACCACGACCTCGTATGGTACTTCTCCTAAAGGCTGCACCTCCTGAATCTCCGGCGTTGGCTGCTGCTGCTCCTCGCTCGGCTCCTCGAATTCCAGCAGTGTTACTCCTTCCGGTACACCTATTGCATGCATATGCACAAGATAAATATCATGGATGCATAAGGAATGACATGATGCTCATGATGAATGGATAACAATAAGTAAGTATTTAACCAAAGATTACTGGACACTCGTTTACTGAGTACTAATAGCTCTATTCAAATCACTTTAAGCATGTACCTATCTTAACTTGGAAGCACAAGATTAACTTACCTAACTTGCATAACCTAAGATAAAGATGTTCATCTTCATTAACACCTGCACCTAAACTTATCTTACTCAACTGAAGTGTTTATTTGCATTACAACATGCTTATAATAGTAAAGACATTCATTACAGAAAGTCGCAAGTTTGACATGCATAGAGTAGTTCACGAAATCACTCATAGCAGGAGTTCTACAAATTGAAATGACTTGAAAGAGGACATTCTGGAAAGCTTATGAAATTATCTACAAATCATTTATAAACATCAAAGCATGATTCTTACGTTAACCGAGTCGAATTCAAGTAAACACAGAATCTGTCCTGTGTAGACAGAGAGCAATTCAACTCTGAACCCAACTTAGAACAGCTGTAGTTTCTAAACTACATGACCAAATGCTACCAAAATTTAACAGCAGCTAGATCATGAAATTGATAAAAACTTTGTTATAAACCCCAAGACATGAAATCATCATTTTCATAGGGTAATTAACATTCTCTTAGAATCTGTCCAAAAATGGCAGATTCACTAAATTAAATATTTAGTGATGATGCAAAAGCATAATTGGACCAAACCAAGTTTACCAACATGTTGTGCATATAAAAGGAACATCAGGAAGTATAGTGCCAACTTCTAAATAAATTATTTACTATCCTTTTCTAATTTATTTAGTTAATTAGGTGATTAAAGCAACATATAGTAAAACTGTACAGAAAAATCTACAAAAATTACAGTAGCTACCTCATGCTTCACATAGACCACCACAAAAATTGTATGAAAATTTAACTACAATCTATTCATGATATGAACAGTACACCATAAAAATTGCATGCCATTTGGAGGTACCTAGAAAAAGATATAATTACCCCTATTTCCCACATGATTAAAAGAGATAATTAGTAACCCTATTTTTCATCACAGAACAAGGCACATATTATATTTTTAATATAAACTACACATTACCAGGAACTCAACAAAATTGGAACCACATCATTTGGATCTACCAATCAAGAGATATGCATTTTTGAATCTATACACAAATTTGTGAAAAAGAATAAAAGAAAAACAAAACCGGAACCCTAACCCAACTCGGCATTGGGCCGGCCCGAGAAATCTCCTCGGCCTGGTAATGCGCGTGACATGCCCGCGTGGCCCAGTCGAACGGCGCGGCCCGCTTGGCTCTCCCACCCACGCGCGGCCGCTGACGGCGCGACCCCATGGGTCAGAGAGAGGAAAGGAGAGGGGAGAAAGGCGACGGCGGTAGCTCGCCGCTGGTGTTGACTCCGGCGAGGCCATGGGTACTGGTGGGTCGACCACTGCTGTGCGCACGTAGGGGTACGGCCAATTGGAGCTAGGGCAGTGGCTAGGGAGGGTGGCGTTAGCAATGGCGGCACACGGCCGTGGGCTTGCCCGCTCTGGTGAGTCGACGGCGGCTCGGCCCTAGTTGCCTACCCCGTGAGCATCAATATCGCTAAGCAAACAAGGTACAAGGGAGAGAGGAGGCGGTAGAGGACCCGAGTGGCACGGCCACATGCGAGCTCGTTCGGTGGCGAAAATGGCGACCCGGTGGAGCCGCCTTCACGGTGAGCTCTACCTGGGGCGAAAACGGATGCTCGGTGAGGTCAAGGAGTGGAGGGGCTCGAGGTGGTGCTGTGGCTCAGCTAAATCAAAAAATGGCGCTCTGGCTTGGGTGAGTGGCTTGGTGGTGGCCGCTGCCTTCTCCAGTCACCGCTCACGCATGGAGGAGAAAGACAGGAAGGGAATGGCGAGAGAGAGAGAGAGAGTAAGCGAGGTGTCAGCCTGGCTTTCATCAGCGAGCACACGCACGTGATGTGGAGAGGCCGGCATGGCATGCACGCCACATGGTGGGCAGTTTCTGAATCGGTCGGCCACGTCAAGATACTGAAGATTTCTGACTCAACTGAATCGGCATCCCATGGCCAATTATCAGCACCATTTTGAAGCCCCATTACTCCTAATCTAGCTCGAGTTAGCGGTAGGTGATATTAGCAAACTTGTAGAGCTACAGTCGTACTACAATATTGTCAATTGGAGCTTGGACTGATTCGGCTTAGTTAGGAAGTTAAAGCTCTCCAAAGTGGGTCACATGGAAACTGAAACGGTTAACCCCGACTGAAACCCGATTTTTGACACCGTATACCTCATTAACCATTGAGAACTAGGTGATGGTGCTATTGACAAAATCATAGAGCTATGTGAGCACTACAAATATGTCAATATGAGTTGGGGTTGGTTAGGTCTAGTTTGCAAGTTATAAGGTCCCAAAGTTGGGCACTTCAAACTGTTATCCAGTTAAGACTTAGCCAAAATTTGCTAAGTGTCAAACAACACTTCTACTTACTTGTGGGCCCTGTTTGAGCATCTTCTAGCCATTTTCATGAGATGGCCATATTGAGACTTTGGTTCCTTAATAAATTTGCTACAACTTTGGTAAAGGGTGCATAGCCATGCAAGATCTCTAGGTTAGACTTTTCAATCAGCCAAATTAGGGCACTCTATAGGTCACCTCAAGGTCAAACCTCACCTAGAGGGCAAATTAGTCATTTCGGTCAACATGAATAGTGCTCCACTAATTTTCCTAAGTGTAGTTAAGGTGTATTAAACCATAATTAACCACTCTACGCAAGTGTTACACCAACTTCTAAGTACCACATGTGATGAAACAAACAAAACACTCAAATTACCCTATGTTGCAAACCTATGTTTCACATGTTTCATAGCCTTGTTGCAAAACTCAAGCTTGTCATGTTACACTACAATGTTGCCATGTTTTGAGGTATGAGAAACTCATGTTGCATCCACATGTTGCACTAACTACAATTCACAAGCAATCATGTATGAAACAAACATAATTGAGAATGTTGCATACACATGTTTCAAGCAACAATGCATGATGAGATGGATGATGCACATGTTTATGAAATGAAAATGCAATTTGTGGGAGCCAAACACCTAGGGTGTTACAAAGAGTATCATCGGGTTCACGCAAAAATGATTTCTGAGCCTATGGTATGTTTGGCGCAAACCGTGCACCTATCTTGCGTCAAGATTACCACTATCTCTAAATGGACTGAAACAAGATTCCACATGACCCACATCACCTATTAGTTCCATCCGGTGCGTCCAAAATAATTTTTGTGCCTCTAGTACGCTCGGAGCAAACCGTGCACCTATCTTGCACTGACACAAACACTGTCTCGTCACCTAGGAGTACCATCGGGTGTGTCCAAAACGATTTCTGAGCCTATGAGATGTTTGGCGCAAACCGTGCACCTATCTTGCACCGACACTTACACTGTCTCTAGATGGACCGAAACAAGATTCCACATGACCCATATCACCTAGGAGTTCCATCGGGTGCATCAAAAATGATTTTTGAGCCCGTGGTACGTTCGGCGCAAACCGTGCACCTATCTTAAGTCAAGATTAGCACTATCTCCAAACGAACTGAATCGAGCTTTCACTTAGCCTCACCACGTAGGAGTACCACCGGGTCTGTCCAAAATGATTTCTGAGCCTATGGTATGTTTGTTGCAAATCGTTCAATTATTTTGCACCACTAACACTGTCTCAAAATAGACTAAAAGGAGATTCCACATGACCCACGTCACCTAGGAGTTCCATCGGGTGCGTCCAAAACGATTTATGAGCTTGTGGGACGTTCGGCGCAAACCGTGCACCTATCTTGCGCCAAGATTAGCACTATCTCCAAATGAACTAAATCGTGCTTCCACTTAAGCCTCGTCCCCTAAGAGTACCATCAGGTTGACCCAAAATGATTTCTGACCCTATGGTATGTTTGGCGCAAATCGTGCACCTATCTTGCCTGAGGATTACGACTATCTCCAAACGGACTGCATCGAGCTTCCACTTGAGCCTCGTCACCTAGGAGTACCACCGGGTGCATCCCAAATGATTTCTGAGCCTATGGTATGTTTGGTGCAACCGTGCACCTATCTTGCGTCAAGATTACCACTATCTCCAAATGCACAAAATCGAGTTTCCACTTGGGCCTCGTCTCCTAGGAGCACCATCGGGTGTGTCCAAAATGATTTCTGAGCCTATGAGATGTTTGGCGCAAACCATGCACTTATCTTACACTAACACTTACACTGTCTCTAGACGGACCGAAATGAGATTCCACCCGAGCCATGTCACCTAGAAGTTACATCGGGTGCGTTAAAAATGATTTCTGAGCCTGTGGTATGTTCGACGCAAACCGTGCGCCTATCTTGCATCCGTATTAGGACTATCTCCAAACAAACAGAATATTTAACTGACAGAATTCCACGAGTTTTGGTGAATATTTATTTCTGCAGGATGCCAGCTAAAAATAATCAAAGATGGGCCACATGTCAGGTTTACATAGAGAGAAAGGGCCACGTATGGAAAAAGTATAATCTAGAAGGTTCAAGAAGCCAAACCCTGGGAGGTGGGACCCACCTATCAGTGTGACAGGGGCGGGCACCCAGCCCTAGGGCGGTCGCCCCACCCAGAGAGCCAATGAGCTTCCACCTCGCGGATCCTGCTTCCACCGCCTTTGAGGATGAATAAAAATCATTGATCAAGGTCGGTTTGATCCGATGGCTGTGGTGCTTCCTAGAGGGCTATATAAGCAAGGCCCCTGGCCCCTGGCCCCTAGCCCCTAGAGGAGAGAGTTCAGAAACCCTAATTCATATTTTTTAGAGAGAATTCGCCTGAGAGGGGTCCCTTGAATGGATCTTTCCCTAGGGCACATACAAGAGAGTTTAGCTTTGTAGTCTCTATGTGAGAATAGAGTTATTCTTCTAGATTGAGAGAGTTAGAGTGGAGGTAGAAGATTGGAGGAAGCTCGGCCTGTCGGTGTCTCCTCTCCAAGCTTGTATGTATGGGGTCAAGTCTCCTAACCTGAGGCTTGGTTCTAGGATTCTTCGGCAATTCAACTTCTAATACTAATTAAGTACGTTGTTATTATTGTTCTTTGGTTTGCGGGTTTACTTTATTCGCTTCGCGTAGGGAATAGAGTAATCATTCGTAGCGTAAGCGTGGTGCTTGGGCTAGGAATACTCATGGATATCCCCTATCTAGCCAGATTAGTGAGTAGTAGCGTGGGACGTGACAATCCCATTGTTACCTTTGGAGTCTCCTCCCATTAGAAGGTTTGGTAGGATTTAAGTACCATGGTTAAGCATCCTCTGTGGTGTCTCTTTTCCATCGATATTTGCCCTAAGATCAATAGCATCATAGCTTGCCATAGTTGGAACCAGACTGTCGTCGTAGTTCTCTCTAATCGCTTATATCTTCACCACCTTGTAGTGCGGCCCAAGGGTAATAGTATAGACTAGGTTAGTCATCACACGCTTTCTCCTTGCGGATAAAACAAATACGATACTCTGGACTTATCTCTCGGGTGAAGTGCTCACTGATATCCGTGTGCTTGTGGATTATTTCTTGAATTCCTTCGTGTGCGTATCTAATATCAACAAGCATTTCTAGCGCCGTTGCCGGGGAGAAAGACGTCAGCTGAGTTAACCTTAAGTCTTGCTTTACCTTGTACCTATACTTTTATCTTTTCCTTTTTATTTCTTACCTTATTCTTCTTGCCTTTTTCTATCCTTATGGATAACATAAATTCAATTCCTATCTTTCAATTTTCTGCACCCACGGAGACCAGCCTAGTACCTTGGGAGTCATCACAACCTATCCAAACCCCTAACTATAGGCTGAGTCCATGGTTGATTGCAATGGTCCAAAGCCTATCCTTTTCAGGAGGAGTAGACGAAAACCCTTACCTTCATATTAGAGACTTTGAGCAAACATGTGACTGTCTTCGCATAGAAGGCATGTCTGATCAAACTTTTCGTTGGAAGCTATTTCCTTTCTCTTTAAAGGAAAAAAGCTATACAATGGTATGATAAAGCCATAGGTAAGCAACAAGGAGATTGGGGATCCTTACGTTCTAATTTTTGCTTAGATTTTTACCCTATCTCCCAAATCATTGACCTTAGAATCAAGGTTCTGACTTTTAAGCAAGAACCTAGTGAATCTTTGGCCTCATCCTGGAATCGTTTTATTACTCTTTTAGCATCTGTCCTAGACCTCAGTTTACAAGACCCTATTCTTCTTCAACATTTTTATAAAGGTCTTCATAAAAATAATAAGCAATTGCTCGATACAACTTCTAGAGGATCATTCTTGCATGTTTCGTCAGAAAAAGCAAGATTAATCTTAGATCAAATCCTATCCTTTGAATTAGATAATCTCCTAGAAGAAGAACTTCAAGTGGCTGAAGCAAATTCTTTGCTAGATATACCATCTACTTCAGCTATTCCAAGTTCTGAGCAAGAAGAAGAAGAAATTTTGTTTCCTGATTTTATGTTTGATATCGAACCCGATCTTTTTTTCAATTTTGGAAACGTTATGAATTATTATTCTATAAAGAAACCACAGAATCATCATAATCACCTTAGAGAATCTTTGAATCCTTCTGAGGATATTTCTTATAGAAGCACTTCAGCATAGCTAGTGTTGGTCATAAGCAGTGAATGGTTAGAGGAATCAGAGCTTTCCTCTGATGTGATCCGTTTGGATTCACCCTCTCTTCCAATACGGTGCTCATTTAATTCTAATCACATAAATGCTCTCTATAATCCAGTTGTGGGCATTAATATCATGTCTGTTTCACTTGCACAACATTTAATGAGGCACATGACATTAACCCCAACTACAAAATTGATGAAGAGTCTTTCAGGACACATTGTCCCTAGTTCAGGAATTTTACATATCCAACCAATCTAGGTAGAAGGAACCTTGGTTCATTTGAGCTTTTGTCTTCCCCATATGGGACTTCGACCTGATGATAGGACAACCTTTTAGAAGACTCCTTTAGAAGACAACCTTTAGGACACATTTGTTTTGGAAAGAAACTTCAATTCCCAATGTCCATATCTTATTCTCTAAGTACTAGGACCGAATCTTATCCAGAATCTGACCCACTGTAGGAATTTAATGCTGCTTCTTTAGAGTTCTTAGTTGACTCAGGTCTAGAGGATGATGCTCAATTCTTCATAGAAGAAGAGGCTGATTACTCTGAGCCTGAGTTTTAGATGAGTTTGCAGAGCCACCTAGACCTCCTATAGAACTTAAACTTTTACCAACCGGTCTTAAATATGCTTTTCTAAATGACGATCCAGAGTTTCCTGTGATCATAAGTGATAAACTCACTCCGGAACAAACTTTTCGCTTAATGGCTGTCTTAGAGAAACATCGATCATCATTTGGCTACTCACTCCAAGATCTTAAAGGAATTAGTCCTGCCCTTTGCACCCATCGCATTCCAACAAATCCTACTATTCCACCTTCTAGAGAGCCACATCGTAGACTCAACAATGCGATGAGGGAGGTGGTTAAAAAGGATGTTTTGAAACTTTTGCACGCCGAGATTATTTATCCCATGCCACACAGTGAGTGGGTAAGCCCTGTCCAAGTTGTGCCTAAAAAGGGAGGCATGACTGTTGTTAAGAATGAGAAGAATGAGTTGATCCCTCAGCGTACCATCACAGGATGGCGGATGTGTATAGACTATAGAAAACTTAATAAAGTTACTAAGAATGATCATTTTTCGTTGCCTTTTATTGATGAGATGTTAGAACGGTTAGCCAATCATTCTTTCTTTTGTTTCCTTGATGGATATTCGGGGTATCACCAAATCCCTATCCATCCTAATGATCAAAGAAAAACTACCTTTACATGTCCCTATGGACTTATGCTTATCGTAGAATGTCTTTTGGGTTATGTAATGCTCCAGCTTCTTTTCAAAGATGTATGATGTCTATATTTTCTGAAATGATTGAAGAGATTATGGAAGTTTTCTTGGATGACTTTTCTGTTTATGGAAAAACTTTTGATGATTGTCTTGAGAATTTAGATAGAGTTTTGCAAAGATGTGAAGAAAAGCACTTAGTCCTTAATTGGGAGAAATGCCACTTTATGGTTAGAGAAGGAATAGTGCTAGGACACTTAGTGTCTGAAAGAGGTATAGAGGTAGATAGGGCTAAAATGGAAGTAATTGAACAGCTACCTCCACCTATGAATGTAAAAGGAATTAGAAGTTTTCTTGGCCATGCTGGTTTTTATCATAGATTTATAAAAGATTTCTCATTTATTGATAGACCTCTTACTCATTTGCTAGCCAAGGATGTTCCTTTTGAATTTGATGATGAATGTTTAAGATCTTTTAAAATTTTAAAGAAAGCACTCATCTCAGAACCAATCATTCAACCCCCTGATTGGTCTTTACCTTTTGAAATTATGTGTGATGCAAGTGATTATGCTGTGGGGGCAGTTTTAGGACAAACTAAAGATAAAAAGCATCATGCAATAGCCTATGCTAGCAAAACATTAACAGGACCTCAACTTAATTATGCAACTACTGAAAAAGAGCTCCTTGGTATTGTTTTTGCTATTGATAAGTTTAGATCTTACTTAGTGGGAGCTAAAGTAATTATTTATTCTGATCATGCTGCTTTGAAGTATTTACTCACTAAGAAAGATGCTAAACCACGTTTGATAAGATGGATTTTGTTACTCCAAGAATTTGACTTAGAAATAAAAGATCAAAAGGGAGTGGAAAATTCTGTTGTCGATCACTTGTCTAGATTGCAGTTTGAGAATTCACAGGAACTACCCATCAACGATTCACTTCAGGACGACATGCTCTACGGGATCAACAGATCTGACCCCTGGTATACAGATATTGTTAATTTTATGGTTTCAGGATATGTACCACCAGGAGCAAACAAAAGGAAACTCGTCCAGGAAAGTCATACTCACATATGGGATGAACTGTACCTCTTCCGAGTCTGCTTAGATGGTCTACTCAGGAGATGTGTACCTATTGAGGAAGGAATAAAAATCATTGAGAGATGCCATTCATCACCATGTGGAGGACATTATGGGGCATTCCACACACATGTAAAGATTTTGCAATGCGGATTCTTTTGGCCAACAATGTATGAAGACACAAGAGAATTCATGCGAAGATGTGGACCATGTGAGAGGCATGGCAATATCAATACAAGAGATGCCATGCCACTCATCAACAACCTTCAGATTGAACTCTTTGATATCTAGGGAATCGACTATATGGGACCATTCCCACCATCGAGGAAATGTGAGTACATTCTGGTGGCAGTAGATTATGTCTCCAAATGGGTTGAAGCCCTGCCATGCAAGAAGGTTGATAATATAAATTCCAAGAAGATGTTTGAAGAGATAATATTTCCCAGATTTGGAGTCCCAAGGATAGTGATAAGTGACGGAGGATCACACTTCATAGACAAGCGCTTTGAGCACTACTTGTCTAAGCATGGAATACATCACAACATTGCTACTCCCTATCATCCTCAGATAACTGGACAAGCAGAAACATCAAATAAGCAAATCAAGAACATTCTGCAGAAGACAGTAAATGAGATGGGTACTGGATGGAAGGACAAGCTTCCTGAAGCACTCTGGGCATACCGAACAGCATACAAGACACCTATTGGGATGTATCCTTATTAGTTGAGTTAGAATTTAAAGCTCACTAGGCTATCAAGAAATGGAACATGGACCTTGATGCTGCTAGAATAAGAAGGAAAATGCAACTCTTAGGGCTAGTTTGGAACAAAGTATTTCCATGGGAAAAGTGAAGGAAATCGAAATGGAGGAAAGGAAGTAGAATAGAGCGTTTGGAACAAAGGAAGCAAGCCATCTATTTCCTCCAGAATACTGTAGCAACAACACGATTTTGCGGGAATCAAAACCTCCACTCCTGCCTCTTGTTTTCTCTTCCTTTGCATATGTCCGAGGCAAGTGCAAGTGAGATTGGGTGCTTTGCGGCTGTGTGCCTGTGTCGGAGGCTCTCAGAGCTTGATGGACAAGGTGCCATGAGACTATTGATTCTATTTGAGTGCAATGATTACTGCTAATCTAGTTACTAATGGTTTTATCTTCGTTCTACCATTCTCATTCCTGTATTTTTGTTCATGTGTTCCAAACAAGCCTAAGTTTTCCATTCCTATGTTTTTGAATCCTGTGGTTTTTCACTTTTCACTACATCCTATTCCTGTGTTTTTTCCTGTTCCTCTATTTTTCATTCTTGTGTTCCAAACAGGCCCTTAGAGTTAGATGAATGGAGAGAAAAAACATATCACAATTCAAAGATTTATAAAGAGAGAGTCAAGAGATGGCATGACAAGAGAATTAAGAAGAAGGAGTTCGCCCCAAGGGATAAGGTATTACTTTTTAATTCTAGGGTGAAGCTCTTCAGACATGGAAAGCTACGAAGTAAGTGGGAAGGACCATTTAAAGTGGTAGACGCATCATCACGTGGCGCGTTCATGCTTCAAAATGACGAAGGTACGTTATTCAAGGTAAATGGTCAACGCCTTAAATTATTTTTAGAGCCCAATAAAGAATTAGAAGAATTAGATATTATTAATTTCTTTATTAATTAAGTATTGTTGGGCCTGACCTTTTTAGTTTTCATTTTTTGGGGCTCAATATATTTTTCGAAATAACAAAAATATTTAGAAAATTCTGCGAAAAAGTGGACCAGAGCCAGGCTCATGGGCCGGGCGCCCGCCCCTAGGGCTGGGCGGCCGCCCCACCCCTTGCGCTATTTCGCTGCCACCTTTTGCCTTCGTGATTCTTCTACATTCTTCTTTCAGAAAAAGTTTATTCCTAGTTTATTCGGGCGTTTTTATCACGAGATACCATTTAGGTGCCGTTTTGGTCCTCCGAACCCTCCTATATAAACGCCCTGTGACGTCAGCCATCCTCATTCCATCAGATTATTCCTCTTTTACTTTTAGAAGTTTGCTAGCCCTCTCTCCCTAGCTCCAATGGCCAACCACGACCAAGAGGATCATCCCCTATGGTATCGACTTCAACTCCGTCCTCAAGGAAGATCCAAATTGCAAAGCTCTTATCCCAGTTAGCAATGCTCAACCCCTCGCTACCATTCCACCAAGACCTCATAGCTATAGCCAGTCTTACTTCGCTCAGCCAGTTCTCACAGCACCTCCGCAGCCCCTCTTGCTAGAAGATAAATCATTGAAGGGGCCTGTTGTCAAGCTACCTATTGGAACCAAGCTCTTGCCGCCGAAGCACAATGAGACGCTTGTTGGTGTGAAGGCCAACAAGAAAGGAGAGATCATCTGTGCCAAGTATAGCATTGGGGAACGCACCTACTTCGAAGGAGTTCGCGCTCATCCAAGCAAAGTCAAATTTCTTCCACCCGAGGAAGCTCCTAAACATGCCCTTGCTAAGGCTGAAGCTCCGCGCAAGCGTCGTAAGACTTTAGCTGATCTAGAAAAGCTGATAGAGGCTCAGCAAGCTACTATCTCCTCTATAGAATCCACTTTATGCCTTCAGAACAGATGTTTTCTTCGTACGCACGAGAAAGTAGAGGACATAGAGAAGAACAATAAGGAACTAGAAAAGCGCGTCAGTGCTTTAGAGCCTCCTAAGCCGAAGAAGTAGATTGAGTACCATTTAGCAGTTGATAAGGCACCTTCAAGATTAGTCACGAAATTGTTTAAATTCTTTTGCTTAGATTAATTCTTTTATTCAGAATTCTTGTAAACAAAGTGCCTTACATGTTACTGAATAAAGAGTTGTTTTTTATTATTATTGGATATATTTTGCTTGTGCTTTTGTCTCCACCGTGCTTTGTATAAAGGAAAATAGGAAATAAGTGTGGGGGAAGCACTCGACAATTTAATGAACAGATTTTACCGCACAAATGAAAAATCTTGAAGATACATAACACGAGGACCCTGTACGTCGAAGCGGGCTTCAGAAGTCCACCCCAAGTGGGGCGGCCGCCCAGACCTAGGGGCGGGCGCCCAGGTGGTAAGCCCTCCTCGCTCCTTCCTTCGACCATGGTCAGGTATGCTCCCTACACATTCCAATTTTTATATACACACTTTCTGTTAAGTTTCGCATTATGAATTCTTGAGTACAACCTATTTAATGCTGAATTTAAAGAAGATAGATTATTTTAGTCATGATCTCTTTATAGACTCACACCATGATTCTTTGCTCGGAGTCCTATTACTGTTGGGAACTTAATTTTTAGGGACCCCATATCATTTAAGTTGTGGAGTGAGAGATAGTAGAATCATGAGAACCTGATTTATGATACTTTGTCACTTGGAGAATTTCTTTTACAAAAATGTTAAAATTTTTAGCTATGCTTCTCCTCTGTGGTAAGAATAAATACCTAGTAGAGCCTTACATATCAATAAAAAAACTAGCTCATAAGCTATTTACTTTGTGTTGAGTTTGGTCAACCCGTGCTAGACCCTTGTTGAGAGGTGGGCCATGCTCCCAAGATCAGGATTCACACTAATTTTTGCACCCCTTGCTACTTCTACCCTAGAAGTACGCACCACCATATTACCTATTTAGATCCACTCAAAAATTTGTTCTGCTCCTACCCTGGGAGTAACAATTAAAAATATATCTCCTATAGGTTTTTCTTGATTGCTAGCCATGATTCTAAAATGCTCTAGAATGTTATTATCCTCTCACAATGTTCCATCAAAATTCAGTACATTTCTTTGTTGTTAAAAAAAGGGGAAAGAAAAAAAAGAGAAAGAAGAAAGAAAAAGAAAGTATTGATTTTGCCTTTTGTGAAGTACAAGTTTCAAGTTGCAATTGCTCAAATCAAAGTTGAATAAGTGTATCTTTTGTAAAGGAGCATTGTAGAATTATTTTGCACCCCCTCTACCTTCCACAAATATTTCCTATTATGTTTATTCTTTTGAAACCACACCACATGCACGTCCTGATCTTGGAGTATGTCACTCCTCTCCTTGGATCCCATTTTGACAAGGCAATATATGCAAAGTAAGTATGCTACATCCTTGAAATACCATCAACTCCATATAAGCTTTTGTAGAATAGGATGGGCTATATGGCATTTGTCATACATACCTCAGAGAGGTCTACAAATACCACATATCTTGAGTGACTTGAGAGTACCACATGAGGTAGAAGGTAAGCTATGTTTTTTATTTTCAAATACATAAAAAACACCAAGTGACAGGTTGAAAGGAGAAAGGGGCTCAGTTTTAGGCTGTTCCATTCTTCCACTGCCTACCGGTAGACACTTTGAATCCCGCAGTACAGGTATGACTAAGGAATAAATCTACTGTTGATGTCTTGGCTAGAGATTATGCCTAAGGTAATCCATTCTTCTCTCGAGGATGAGTAAAAGTCCAAGTGTGGGGGAGTTTGTTGACGGTAGTTAACTATCATTTTTAACCGTCAACTTACATAAAAGAATGCTATAAAACTAATTACCACCATAGACTAGGTGTTTAACTAACAGAATTCCATGAGTTTTGGTGAATATTTATTTCTGCAGGGTGCCAGCTAAAAATAATCAAAGATGGGCCACATGTCAGGTTTACATAGAGAGAAAGGGCCATGTATGGAAAAAGTATAATCTAGAAGGTTCAAGAAGCCAAACCCTGGGAGGTAGGACCCACCTGTCATTGTGACAGGGGCAGGCGCCCAGCCCCAGGGCGGCCACCCCACCCACATAGCCAATGAGCTTCCACCTTGCGGATCCTGCTTCCACTGCCTTTGAGGATGAATAAAAATCGTTGATCAAGGTCGATTTGATCCGAGGGCTGTGGTGCTTCCTAGAGGGCTATATAAGCAAGGCCCCTGGCCCCTGGCCCCTGGAGGAGAGAGTTCAGAAACCCTAATTCATATTTTTCAGAGAGAATTCGCCTGAGAGGGGTCCCTTGAATGGATCTTTCTCTAGGGCACATACAAGAGAGTTTAGCTTTGTAGTCTCTATGTGAGATTAGAGTTATTCTTCTAGATTGAGAGAGTTAGAGTGGAGGTATAAGATTGGAGGAAGCCCGGTCTGTCGGTGTCTCCTCTACAAGCTTGTATCTACGGGGTCAAGTCTCCTAACCCGAGGCTTGGTTCTCGGATTCTTCGGCAATTCAACTTCTAATACTAAGTAAGTACATTGTTATTATTGTTCTTTGGTTTGCGGGTTTACTTTATTCGCTTCGCGTAGGGAATAGAGTAATCATTCGTAGCGTAAGTGTGGTGCTTGGCCTAGGAATACTCGTGGATATCCCCTATCTGGCCGGATTAGTGAGTAGTAGCGTGGGACGTGACAATCCCATTGTTACCTTTGGAGTCTCCTCCCGTCAGAAGGTTTGGTAGGATTTAAGTACCCTAGTTAAGCATCCTCTGTGGTGTCTCTTTTCCATTGGTATTTCCCCTAAGATCAATAGTATCATACCTTGCCATAGGTTGGAACCAGACTGTCGTCGTAGTTCTCTCTAATCGCTTATATCTTCGCCACCTTGTAGTGCGGCCCAAGGGTAATAGTATAGACTAGGTTAGTCATCGCACGCTTTCTCCTTACGGATAAAACAAATACGATACTCTGGACTTATCTTCCGGGTGAAGTGCTCACCGATATCCATGCGCTTGCGGATTATTTCTTGAATTCCTTCATGTGCGTATCTAATATCAACACACTTACACTATCTCTAGGCGGACCGAAACAAAATTCCACATGACCCACATCACCTAGGAGTTCCATCAGGTGCGTCAAAAATGATTTCTGAGCTTGTGTTACGTTCGGCGTAAACCATGCACCTATCTTGCATTGAGATTAGCACTATCTCCAAATGAACTGAATCGAGCTTCCACTTGATCCTCGTCACCTAGGAATACCACCGGGTGTGTCCAAATTGATTTCTGAGCCAATGGTATGTTTGGCGCAAACCGTGCACCTATATTGCATCAAGATTACCACTATCTCCAAACGGACTAAATTGAGCTTCTACTTGAGCCTCGTCACCTAGGAGTACCACTGAGTGTGTCCAAAATAATTTTTGAGCCAATGGAATGTTTGGCGCCAACCATGCACCTCTCTTGCACTGAAACCAACACTATCTCTAAACGCTACCTCTAGTACGCTCGGTCCGAACCGTGCACCCATCTTGCGTCAAGATTACCACTATCTCCAAATGGATTGAACCAAGCTTCCACTTGAGCCTCGTCACCTAGGAGTACCATCAGGTGTGTCCAAAACGATTTCTGAGCATGTGAGATGTTTGGCGCAAACCGTGCACCTATCTTGCACAGACACTTACACTGTCTCCAGATGGAACGAAACGAGATTCCACATGACCCATGTCACCTAGGAGTTCCATCGGATGCATCAAAAATTATTTCTGAGCCTGTGGTACATTCGGCGCAAACCGTGCACCTATCTTGCGTCAAGATTAGCACTATCTCCAAACGAACTAAATCAAGCTTCCACTTGAGCCTTGTCACATAGGAGTACCATCGGGTGTGTCCAAAACAATTTCTAAGCCAATGGTATGCTTGGCGCAAATCGTGCACATATCTTGCGTTAAGATTACCACTATCTCCAAATGGACTGAACCGAGCTTCCATCTGAGCCTCGTCACCTACGAGTACCATCGGGTGTGTCCAAAACGATTTCTGAGCCTACGAGATGTTTGGTGCAAACCGTGCACCTATCTTGCGTCAAGATTACCACTTTCTCGAAACGGATTCAATCGAGCTTCGACTTGAGCCTCGTCACCTAGGAGTACCACTAGGTGCATCCAGAACGATTTCTGAACCTATAGTATGTTTGGTGCAAACCATGCACCTATCTTGCAAGAAGTTTACCATTATCTCCAAATGGACTGAATTGAGCTGCCACTTGAGCCTTGTCACCAAGGAGTACCTCTGAGTGCGTGCAAAACGATTTCTGAGCCAATGATATGTTTGGCGCAAACCGTGCATCTATCTTGCACTGACACAAACAGTATCTCCAAACGTTCCGAAACGAGATTCCACCTGACCCACATCACCTAGTAGTACCATCCGGTGCGTCCAAAATGATTTTCGAGCCTATAGTATGCTCGGTGCAAACCGTGCACGTATCTTGCGTCAAATATTACCACTATCTCCAAACAGATTGAATTGAGCTTCCACTTGAGCCTCATCACCTAGGAGTGCCATCGGGTGTGTCCAAAATGATTTTTGAGCCTCTAGTACGTTCGGTGCAAACCATGCACCAATCTTGCGTCAAGATTACCACTATCTCCAAATGGACTGAACCGAGCTTCCACCTGAGCCTCGTCACCTAGGAGTATCATCGGGTGTGTCCAAAACGATTTCTGAGCCTACGAGACGTTTGGTGCAAACCGTGCACCTATCTTGCGTCAAGATTACCACTTACTCTAGATGGACTAAATCGAGCTTCCAGTTGAGCCTCGTCACCTAGGAGTACCTCCGGGTGCATCCAAAATGATTTCTAAACCTATATTATGTTTGGCGCAAACCGTGCACCTATCTTGCATCGAGATTACCACTATCTCCAAACGGACAGAATTGAGCTGCACTTGAGCCTCATTACCAAGGAGTACCACCGAGTGCGTGCAAAACGATTTCTGAGCCAATGATATGTTTGGCGCAAACTGCGCACCTATCTTGCACCGATACAAACACTGTCGCCAAACGGACTGAAACGAGATTCCACCTGACCCACGTCACCTAGTAGTACCATCCGGTGCATCCAAAATGATTTTCGAGCCTCTAGTACACTCGGTGAAAACTGTGCACCTATCTTGTGTCAAAGATTACCACTATCTCCAAATGGACTGAACCGAGCTTCCACTTGAGCCTCGTCACTTAGGAGTACCATCGTGTGTGTCTAAAATGATTTTCGAGCCTCTAGTATGCTCGGTGCAAACCGTGGACCTATCTTGCATCAAGATTACCACTATCTCCAAATGGACTGAACCAAGCTTGCACTTGAGCCTTGTCACCTAAGAGTATCATTAGGTTCGCGCAAAATGATTTTTAAGCCTATGGAATGTTTGGCGCAAACTGTGCACCTATCTTGCGTCAAGATTTCCACAATCTCCAAACGGACTAAATCGAGCATCCACTTGAGCCTCGTCACCTAGGAGCGCCAACGAGTGTGTCCAAAATGATTTCTAAGCCTATGAGATGTTTGGCGCAAACCGTGCGGCTATCTTGCACTGACACCTACACTAACTCCAGACGGACCGAAACAAGATTTCACATGACCCACGTCACCTCGGAGTTCCATCGGGTGCATCAAAAATGATTTCTGATCCTGTGGTATGATTGGTGCAAACCGTGCACCTATCTTGTGTCAAGCTTAGCACAATCTCCAAACGAACTGAATCAAGCATGCACTTGAGCCTCATAACATAGGAATAGCACCAGGTGTGTCCAATATGATTTCTGAGCCAATTGTATGTTTGGCGCAAACTGTGCACATATCTTGCGTCAAGACTACCAGTATCTCGAAACGGACTGAATCGAGCTTGCTCTTGAGTCTCATCACCTAGGAGTACCACCACCGGGTGCATCCAAAACGATTTCTGAGCCTATAGTATATTTGGCGCAAACCGTGCACCTATCTTGCATCAAGATTACCACTATCTCCAAATGGACTGAATCGAGCTTCCACATGAGCCTCGTTACCTAGGAGTACCACCGGGTGTGTCCAAAATAATTTCTGAGCCTATGGTATATTTGGCGCAAAACTATGCACCTATCTCGCGTCAAACGATTTCTGAGCCAATGGTATGTTTGGCGCAAATCGTGCACCTATCTTGCATTGACACTAACATTATCTACAAACGGACCAAAACGAGATTCCACATGACCCACATCACCTTGTAGTTCCATCCAGTGTGTCCAAAACGATATTCAAGCCTTTAGTACGCTCGGTGCAAACTGTGCACCTATCTTGCATGAAGATTACCACTATCTCCAAACGGACTGATCTGAGCTTCCACTTGAGCCTCGTCACCTAGGAGTACTATCAGGTGTGCCCAAAACGATTTTTGAGCCTATGAGATGTCTAGCGCAAAACCGTGCACCTATAATGCAACGACACTTGCACTGTCTCCAGATGGACCGAAATGAGATTCTACATGACCCACGTCACCTAGGAGTTCCATCGGGTGTGTTAAAAATGCTTTCTAAGCCTATGGTATGTTTGGCGCAAACCATGCACCTATCTTACATCAAGATTAGCACTATCTCCAAACGAACTGAATCAAGCTTCCACATGAGCCTCATCACCTAGGAATACCACCGGGTGTGTCCAAAACGATTTCTAAGCCAATGGTATGTTTGGCGCAAACCATGCACCTATCTTACTTCAAGATTACCACTATCTCCAAACGGACTGAATCGAGCTTCCACTTGAGCCTCGTTACCTAGAAATACCACTAGGTGTGTCCAAAATTATTTCTAAGCCAATCGTATGTTAGGCGCAAACCGTGCATCTATCTTGCTTCAAGATTACCACTCTCTCCAAACGGACTGAATCGAGCTTCCACTTGAGCCTCGTCACTTAGGAGTACCACTGGGTGTGTCCAAAACAATTTATGAGCCAATCCTATGTTTGGCACAAACCGTGCACCTATCTTGCGTCAAGGCTACCACTATCACCAAATGGACTGAATCGAGGTTCCACTTGAGTCTCGTCACCTAGGTGTACCATCGGTTGTGTTCAAAATGTTTTCTGAGCCTATGAGATATTTGGCGCAAACCGTGCACCTATCTTGCATTGACACTTACACTGTCTCCAGACAGACCAAAACGAGATTACACATGACCCACGTCACCTAGAAGTTCCATAGGGTGCGCCAAAAATGATTTCTGAGCCTGTGGTAAGTTCGACGAAAACCATGCACCTATCTTCCATCAAGATTAGCACTATCTCCAAACGAACTGCATCGAGCTTCCACTTGACCCTCGTCAAATAGGAGTACCATCGGGTGTGTCCAAAACGATTTCTGAGCCTATGAGATGTTTGGCGCAAATCATGCACCTATCTTGCACCGACACTTACACTGTCTCTAGACGGACCGAAATGAGATTCCACATGATCCACATCACGTCAGAGTTCCATCGAGTGCGTCAAAAATGATTTCTGAGCCTGTGGTACTTTCGGTGCAAACCGTGCACCTATCTTGTGTCAAGATTAGCACAATCTCCAAACGAACTGAATCGAGCATGCACTTGAGCCTCGTCACTTAGGAATACCAACGGTCCAAAATGATTTCTGAGCCAATGGTATGTTTGGCGCAAACCATGCACCTATATTGCGTCAAGATTACCAGTATCTCGAAACAGACTGAATCGAGCTTGCTCTTGAGCCTCATAACCTAGGAGTACCACCGGGTGCATCCGAAATGATTTCTGAGCCAATGGTATATTTGGTGCAAACCATGCACCTATCTTGCGTCTAGATTACCACTATCTCCAAATGGATTCAACCGAGCTTGCACTTGAGTCTCGTCACCAAGGAGTACCATCGGGTGCGTCCAAAACTATTTCTGAGCCAATGGTATGTTTGGCGCAAACTGTGCACCTATCTTGCACTAAAACTAACACTATCTCCAAACGGACCAAAACGAGATTCCACATGACCCACATCACCTAGTAGTTCCATCCGGTGCGCCCAAAACGATATTCAAGCCTCTAGTACGCTTGGTGCAAACCGTGCACCTATCTTGCGTCATGATTACCACTCTCCCCAAACAGACTGATCCGAGCTTCCACTTGAGCCTCGTCACCTAGGAGTACCATCGGGTGTGTCAAAAATGATTTCTGAGCCTATGAGATGTTTGGCGCAAACAGTGCACCTATCTGGCATCGACACTTACACTATCTCTAGATGGACTGAAACAAGATTACACATAACCCACGTCACCTAGAAGTTCCAACATGTGCATCAAAAATGATTTCTAAGCCTGTGGTACGTTTGGCGCAAACCGTGCACCTATCTTCTGTCAAGATTAGCACTATCTCCAAACGAACTGAGTCGAACTTCCACTTGAGCCTCGTCACCTAGGAGACCATCGGGTGTGTGCAAAATGATTTCTGAGCCTATGGTATATTTGGCACAAACCGCGCACCTATTTTGTGTCAAGATTACCACTTTCTCCAAACGGATTGAATCGAGCTTCCACTTGAGCCTCGTCACCTAGGAGTACCACCGGGTGCATCCAAAATGATTTTTGAACCTATAGTATATTTGGTGCGAACCATGCACCTATCTTGCGTGAAGATTACTACTATCTCCAAACGGACTGAATTGAGCTGCCACTTGAGCCTCGTCACCAAGGAGTACCACTGAGTGCGTGCAAAACGATTTCTGAGCCAATGATTTGTTTGGCGCAAACTGTGAACCCATCTTGCACTGAGACAAACACTATCTCAAATCGTTCTAAAACAAGATTCCACCTGACCCACGTCACCTATTAGTACCATCCAGTGCGTCTAAAATGAATTTTGAGCCTATAGTATGCTCGATGCAATCCATGGACCTATCTTGCATCAAAGATTACCACTATCTCCAAACGGGCTGAATCGAGCTTCCACTTGAGCCTCGTCACCTAGGAGTACCATCAGGTGTGTCCAAAACGATTTCTGAGCCAATCCTATGTTTGGCACAAACTGTGCACCTATCTTGCGTCAAGGTTACCACTATCGCCAAATGGACTGAATCGAGCTTCCACTTGAGCCTCGTCACCTAGGAGTACCATCGGTTGTGTCCAAAATGATTTCTGAGCCTTTGAGATGTTTGGTGCAAACCGTGCACCTATCTGGCATCGACACTTACACTGTCTCTAGACTGACCAAAATGAGATTACACATGACCCACGTCACCTAGAAGTTCCATCGGGTGCGTGAAAAACGATTTCTGAGCCTATGATACATTCGACGCAAACCGTGCACCTATCTTCCGTCAAGATTAGCAGTATCTTCAAACGAACTGAGTCAAGCTTCCACTTGAGCCTCGTCACCTAGGAGTACCATCGGGTCTGTGCAAAATGATTTATGAGCCTATGTTATGTTTGGCGCAAACCGTGCACCTATCTTGCGTCAAGATTACCACTTTCTCCAAACGGATTGAATCAAGCTTCCACTTGAGCCTCGTCATGTAGGAGTACCATCGGGTGCGTCCAAAATGATTTCTGAACCTATAGTATATTTGGTGCAAACCATGAACCTATCTTGCGTGAAGATTACCACTATCCCCAAACGGACTAAATTGAGCTACCACTTGAGCCTTGTAACCAAAGAGTATCACTGAGTGCGTGCAAAACGATTTTTGAGCCAATCATATGATTGACGCAAACCGTGCACCTATCTTGCACCGACACAAACACTATCTAAAACGTTCCGAAACGAGATTTCACCTGACCCACGTCACCTAGTAGTACCATCCGGTGTGTCCAAAATGATTTTTGAGCCTATAGTATGCTCGGTGCAAACCGTGCACCTATGTTGCGTCAAATATTACCACTATCTCCTAACGGACTGAACCAAGCTTCCACTTCAGCCTCGTCACCTAGGAGTACCATCGGGTATGTCCAAAACAATTTCAGAGCCTATGGTACATTCAGCGAAACCCGTGCACCTATCCTGCACCGACACTTACACTACCTCCAGACGGACTGAAACAAGATTCCACATGACCCACGTCACTTCGGAGTTCCATCAGGTGCATCAAAAATGATTTCTGATCCAGTGGTACGTTCGGTGCAAACCGTGCACCTATCTTGTGTCAAGATTAGCAAAATCTCTAAACAAACTGAATCGAGCATCCACTTGAGCCTCGTCACTTAGGAATACCACCAGGTGTGTCCAAAATGATTTATGAGTCAATGGTATATTTGGGGCAAACCGTGCTCCTATCTTGCATCAAGATTACCACTATCTCGAAACGGACTGAACCAAGCTTGCTCTTGAGCCTCGTCACCTAGGAGTACCACCAGGTGCATTCAAAATGATTTATGAGCCTATAGTATGTTTGGCGCAAACTGCGCACCTATCTTGCGTCAAGATTACCACTATCCCCAAATGTTCTGAATCGAGCTTCCACATGAGCCTTGTCACCTAAGAGTACCACCGGGTGTGTCCAAAACAATTTCTGAGCCTATGGTATATTTGGCGCAAACCGTGCACCTATCTTGCGTCAAGATTACCACTATCTCCAAACAGACTGAACCGAGCTTGCACTTGAGTCTCGTCACCAAGGAGTACCACCGGGTACGTCCAAAATGATTTTGGAGCCAATGGTATGTTTGGCGCAAACCATGCACCTATCTTGCACTGACACTAACACTCTCTCCAAACGGACCAAAACGAGATTCCACATGACCCATGTCACCTAGTAGTTCCATCCGGTGCGTCTAATTTTTGAGCCTCTAGTACGCTCGGTGCAAACCGTGCACCAATCTTGCATCAAGATTACCACTATCTACAAATGGACTGAACCGAGCTTCCACTTGAGTCTCGTCACCTAGGAGTACCATCGGGTGTGTCCAAAATGATTTTTGAGCCTACAAGATGTTTGGCGCAAACCGTGCACCTATCTTGCGTCAAGATTACCACTTTCTCCAAACGGATTGAATCAAGCTTTCACTTGAGCCTCGTCACCTAGGAGTACCACCGGGTGTGTCCAAAATGATTTCGGAGCCTATGAGATGTTTGGCGCAAACAGTGCATCTATCTTGCATCGACACTTACACTGTCTCCAGACGGACCGAAATGAGTTTCAACATGACCCACTGAAAGCTCTATGTTTGGTGTTGGTAATTAGTGACAATGCCTAAGTACTAATCCTATGCCTAAGTTGTATATAGCATATGAGGATTAGTACATTCCAAGGTTGGTGGCAAGATGGACATGGTGATCATGATGGCCACACTTGGATTTGGACGCAACCCTACGTGATCAAGGCAAAGGTATATGCTTAAGGGTTGTGTGTTTAGTAACCAAGACACCTAGTGGGTGTGGTTACATTATAGGATAGATAGCCATACTATAAAGAGGGGAATGACGCGGCTATTGAACTCCTAAGTGCCTCTAGATGTGCATTTCATAATCATATGCATTTGGATAGAACTAATAATGCCTCTAAAAATGATTGTGAAAATGCTAACACACTCGCACATGACGTGATCACTTGGTGGTGTTAGCACATTTTCCACTATGCCAGAAGTCAGAAAAGAAACGGAGGCGAACGGAGGTCACAGTGGTGACCGGACGCTGGACCGGACGCGGTCTCTGTTTGACCGGACGCGTCCGGTCAGTGTTCAGCGTCTGCGCGTGTTTCGGTTTTTTGATCGGACGCTATGGCGCGTCCGGTCATAGTCGACCGGATGCGTCCGGTCAATCAGGGAGCTTACTGGACTCCAACCGGATGCTGGCACTGTGCCGTTCGGTCAGTTCTCCAGCGCATCCAGTCGCTGTTTCGTTGTGCGCTGCTTAGGCTTGACCAGCACGTCTAGTCCATCACAGGACCAGCGCATCCGGTCGAGCTTCGCGTGTCCGGTCATTGCGTGGAGCGCGTCCGGTCAGCGCGACTGCAGCTGTTTCAAGTTCCTAACAGCTATATTCGAAGGGGTACATCTATAAATACTCGTTGGCCAGCTCAAAGCTCTCTCTCTTGGACATTTGACATACTTGTGAGCACTTTGAGCTAAGCAACTCCCCTCCCACTCATCTCTCTTGCTTCTTTGCTTATTCGAAGTGAGATTGAGTGATCCAAGTGCATTTGCATTGTGACAGTGCATCTAGTTGGCACTTGGTGGTTGATTTGCTGCAGGATTCTTGTTTCTCTTGGTGGTTGCCGCCACCTAGACGGCTTGTAGAAGCTTGAAGGCGTTGGCAAGAGTTGGTGATTGTTCTTGGCCACCTCCGGTGATTGTGAGGGGTTTGTGCCTGATATATCCGGCCCAGGTGGGGTTGGCCGAGACCCAATAAATGAAGGTTGTCCGGACCCCAACAGTTCTTATGCACACCCACTCGGGGAAAGGCCCAATGTCCCTAAAAGACTAGTCCGATAGGGGAAGGGTGGCTCTCTCTTTTAAGGTGGCTTCCTCCTCCCAAGCTAAGCAAGGTGGGATTATTCAGAGGCTCACACGGTCGCCGCCCGACTACAACTAGGCCACTTAGCCTTTTTTTGTTGCGTCTTTGCCAGCGGGTAATAGTGGAGGATGTCCTCATCATTCCCACCCCCTTAAACAAGGGCCCAGCTCCAATACCAAATGATATATCCGGCCCAGGTGGGGTTGGCCGAGACCCAATAAATTAAGGTTGTCCGGACCCCAACAGTTCTTATGCACACCCACTCGGGGAAAGGCCCAATGTCCCTAAAAGACTAGTCCGATAGGGGAAGGGTGGCTCTCTCTTTTAAGGTGGCTTCCTCCTCCCAAGCTAAGCAAGGTGGGATTATTCAGAGGCTCACACGGTCGCCGCCCGACTACAGCTAGGCCACTTAGCCTTTTTTGTTGCGTCTTTGCCAGCGGGTAATAGTAGAGGATGTCCTCATCAATGCCTACCTCAGCGAAGCGCCAAAGGCAACGTTAGTGAATTGCTCGTGTCATTTGCAACCTTTTGCCATTTGGTAGGTTCTTGTGGCGCCTTTTGAGAGGCTCGGTGTGTGACCGATTAGCCACCGAACCACGTGGTGAAGAGGGACACAACGGGGACTAGCGTGCCGACAAGCACGTGAACCTCGGGATAAATCTTGTGTCATCACTTTCATATTGTGATTGATTGATCCTAGTGTTTGGTTGTCTTGGTATTCATTATTGATCATATTGGTTGGCTCAATACTTCGCCCCTCGGTGAAACTCTCCTAACTCAACTCCGCATTACCTTCTTAGTTACATTTGCTAGCTAGTTAGCTTTGCTAGAGTAGCTCTTTTGTGTAGCTTACTAGTTGTAGTTTCCTTCTCGGTTTGACTTGTGCGGTTGAGTGCAAATATACTAGAATTGTGAATTGGATAGGTGGCTTGCAAACACCCCGTAGGCTAAGCAAAACACGCATCTCGCTATTTGTTATATTGATAAACTTGTTTAGCTTGTCTTTGTAGAAATTTTTAAAAGGCTATTCACCCCCCTCTAGCCATCAAGACCTTTCACCCACGTCACCTAGAAGTTCCATCGGGTGCGTCAAAAATGATTTGTGAGCCTGTGGTACATTCGGTGCAAATCAGGCACCTATCTTCCATCAAGATTAGCACTATCTCCAAACGAACTTCGTCGAGCTTCCACTTGAGCTTCGTCAACCTGGATTACCATCGGGTGTGTCCAAAACGATTTCTGAACCTATGAGATGTTTGGCGCAAACAGTGCACCTATCTTGCATCGACACTTACACTGTCTTTAGACGGACCAAAATGAGATTCAACATGACCCACGTCACCTAAGAGTTCCATCGGGTGCATCAAAAATGATTTCTGAGCCTGTGGTACGTTAGGTGGAAATCGTGCACCTATCTTGCGTCAAGATTAGCACTATCTCAAAACAAACTGAATCGAGCTTCCACTTGAGCCTCGTTACCTAGGAATACCACCGAGTGTGTCGAAAATGATTTCTGAGCCACTGGTATGTTTGGCACAAACCATGCACCTATCTTGCGTCAAGATTACCACTATTTCTAAATGGACTGAATCGAGCTTCCACTTAAGCCTCGTCACCTAGGAGTGCCACCGGGTGTGTCCAAAACGATTTCTGAGCCAATGGTATGTTTGGCACTAACCGTGCACCTATCTTGCGTCAAGGTTACCACTACCTCCAAACGGACTGAATCGAGCTTCCACTTGAGCCTCGTCACCTAGGAGTACCACCGAGTGCATCCAAAACGATTTCTGAGCCAATGGTATATTTGGTGCAAACTGGGCACGTATCTTGCATCGACACAAACACTATCTCCAAACAGACCAAAACGAGATTCCACCTAACCCACATCACCTAGTAGTTTGATCCGGTGCGTCCAAAATGATTTTTGAGCTTCTAGTGTGCTCGGTGCAAACCATGCTCCTATCTTGCGTCAAGATTACCACTATCTCCAAACGGACTGAACCGAGCTTCCACTTGAGCCTTGTCACCAAGGAGTACCATCGGTTATGTCCAAAATGATTTCTGAACCTATGAGATATTTGGCGCAAACCATGGACCTATCTTGCACCAACACTTACACTGTCTCTAGACAGACCGAAAACAAGATTCCACATGACCCACGTCACCTAGGAGTTCCACTGGGTGCGTCAAAAATGATTTTTCTGAGCCTGTGATACGTTCGGCACCAATCATGCACCTATCTTACATCAAGATTAGCACTATCTCCAAACAAATTGAATCGAGCTTCCACTTGAGCCTCGTCACCTAGGAGTACCACCGGGTGTGTCCAAAATGATTTCTGAGCCTATGGTATGTTTGGCGCAATTCGTTCAATTATCATGCACCGACACTAATACTGACGCAAAACTGACCGAAAGGAGATTCCACATGACCCACATCACCTAGGAGTTCCATCAAGTGCGTCCAAAATGATTTCTGAACTTGTGGTACGTTCGGCTCAAACCGTGCACCGATCTTGCGCCAAGATTAGTACTATCTCCAAATGAACTAAATCGAGCTTCCACTTCAGCCTCGTCACCTAGGAGTACCATCGGGTTCATCCAATACGATTTCTGTGCCTATGGTGTGTTTGGAGTAACCGTGCACCTATATTGCGTCAAGATTACCACTATCTCCAAATGGACTGTACTAAGCTTCCACTTAAGCGCCGTCACCTAGGAGTACCATCGGGTGTGTCCAAAATGATTTCTGAGCCTATGAGACATTTGGCGCAAACCGTGCACCTATCTTGCACCGACACAAATAGTCTCCAAACAGACCAAAACAAGACTCCACATGACCCACGTCACCAAGTAGTTCCATCTAGAGCGTACAAAATGATTTTTGAGCCTCTAGTACGCTCGGTGCAAACCATGCACCTATCTTGTGTCAAGATTACCACTATCTCCAAATGGAATGAACTGAGCTTCCACTTGTGCCACATCACCTAGGAGTCCCATCGGGTGTGTCCAAAATGATTTATGAGCCTATGAGATGTTTGGCGCATACCATGCACCAATCTTGCACGAACACTAACACTGTCTCCAGACGGACTGAAACGAGATTCCACATGACCCACGTCACCTAGGAATACCACCGGGTGTGTCCAAAATGATTTCTGAGCCACTGGTATGTTTGGCGCAAACCGTGCACCTATCTTGCGTCAAGATTACCACTATCTCCAAATGGACTGAATCGAGCTTCCACTTAAGCCTCATCACCTAGGAGTTCCACCGGGTGTGTCCAAAATGATTTCTGAGCCAAGGGTATGTTTGGCACTAACCGTGCACCTATCTTGCGTCAAGATTACCACTACCTCCAAACGGACTGAATCGAGCTTCTACTTGAGCCTCGTCACCTAGGCGTACCACCGAGTGTGTCCAAAACGATTTCTGAGCCAATGGTATATTTGGCGCAAACAGGGCACGTATGTTGCATCGACACAAACACTATCTCCAAACGGACCAAAACGAGATTCCACCTAACCCACATCACCTAGTAGTTTGATGTGGTGCGTCCAAAATGATTTTCGAGCTTCTAGTGCGCTCGGTGCAAACCATGCTCCTATCTTGCGTCAAGATTACCACTATCGCCAAATGGAATAAATTGAGCTTCCACTTGAGCCTCCTCAGCTAGGAGTACCATCGAGTGTGTCCAAAATGATTTTTGAGCCTATGAGATGTTTGGCGCAAACCGTGCACCTATATTGCACCGACGCTAACACTGCCTCCAGACGGACCGAAATGAGATTCCACATGACCCACGTTACCTATGAGTTCCATCAGGTGCATCCAAAATGATTCCTAAACCTGTGGTATGTTCGGCGCAAACCGTGCACCAATCTTGTGTCAAGATTAGCACTATCTCCAAATGAACTGAATTGATCTTCCACTAGAGCCTCGTTACCTAGAAGTGCCACCGAGTGCGTCCAAAATGTTTTTCGAGCCAATGGAATGTTTGGCGCAAACCGTGCACCTATCTTGCTTTGACACAAACACTGTAGTTCCAAACAAACAGAAACAAGACTCCACATGACCCACATCACCAAGTAGTTCCATCTGGAGCATACAAAATGAATTTTGAGCCTCTAGTACACTCGGCGCAAACCATGCACCTATCTTGCATCAAGATTACCACTATCTCCAAATGGACTGAACCGAGCTTCCACTTGTGTCACATCACCTAGGAGTACCATCAGGTGTATCCAAAATGATTTATGAGCCTATGAGATATTTGGCGCATACCATGCACCAATCTTGCACCGACACTAACAGTCTCCAGACGGACAGAAATGAGATTCCACACGAACCACGTCACCTAGGAGTTCCATTGGGTTCACCCAAAATGATTTCTAAGCCTATGGTATGTTTGGCACAACCGTGCACCTATCTTGCGTCAAGATTACCACTATCTCCAAATAGACTAAATCGAGCTTCCACTTGAGCCTCGTAACCTAGGAGTACCACCGAGTGTGTCCAAAATGATTTATGAGCCAATGGTATGTTTGGCGCAAACTGTGCACCTACCTTGCACCGACACAAACAATGTCTCCAAACGGACTCAAACCAAGATTCCACATGACCCACGTCACCTAGTAGTTCCATCCGGTGCGTCCAAAATGATTTTCGAGCCTCTAGTACGCTCGGTTTAAACCGTGCACGTATCTTGTGTCAAGATTACCACTGTCTCTAAATGGACTGAATCCAGCTTCCACCTTATCAGCTAGGAGTACCATCGGGTGTGTCCAAAATGATTTCTGAGCCTATGAGATGTTTGGCGCAAACCGTGCACCTATCTTGCACCGACGCGGACACTACCTCCAGACGGACCAAAATGAGATTCCACATGACCCACGTTACCTAGGAGTTCCTTCGGGTGCATCCAAAATGATTTCTGAGCCTGTGGTATGTTTGGCGCAAACCGTGCACCTACCTTGTGTCAAGATTAGCACTATCTCCAAATGAACTGAATTGAGCTTCCACTTGAGCCTTGTTACCTAGAACTACCACCGGGTGCGTCCAAAATGATTTCTGAGCCAATGGTATGTTTGGCGCAAACCGTGCACCTATCCTGCACTGACATAAACAGTCTAAAAACGGACCGAATCAAGATTCCACATGACCCATGTCACCTAGTAGTTCCATCCGGTGCGTACAAAATGGTTTTCGAGCCTCTAGTATGCTCGGTGCAAACCATGCACCTATCTTGCGTCAAGATTACCACTATTTCCAAAGGATTGAACTGAGCTTCCACTTGAGCCTCGTCACCTTGGACTACCATCAGGTGTGTCCAAAATGATTTCTGAGCCTATGAGATGTTTGCGCAAACCGTGCACCTGTCTTGCACCGACACCTACATTGTCTCCAAACGGACCGAAACGAGAATCCACATGACCCACATCACCTAGGAATTCCATCAGGTGCTTCAAAAATGATTTCTAAGCCTGTGGAATGTTGATCGTAAACCGTGCTCCTATCTTGCGTCAAGATTATCACTATCTACAAATGAACTAAATCGACCTTTTCACTTGAGCCTCGTCACCTAGGAGTGCCACCAGCTGTGTCCAAAACGATTTCTAAGCCAATGGTATGTTTGGCGCAAACCGTGCACCTATCTTGCACCGACATAAACAGTCTAAAAACGGACCGAATCAAGATTCCACATGACCCACGTCACCTAGTAGTTCCATCCGGTGCGTACAAAATGGTTTTTGAGCCTCTAGTATGCTCGGTGCAAACCATGCACCTATCTTGTGTCAAGATTACCACTATTTCCAAAGGATTGAACTGAGCTTCCACTTGAGCCTCGTCACCTTGGACTACCATCAGGTGTGTCCAAAACGATTTCTCAGCCTATGAGATGTTTGCGCAAACCGTGCACCTATCTTGCACCGACACCTACATTGTCTCCAAACGGACCGAAACGAGAATCCACATGACCCACATCACCTAGGAATTCCATCAGGTGCGTCAAAAATGATTTCTAAGCCTGTGGAATGTTCATCATAAACCGTGCTCCTATCTTGCGTCAAGATTATCACTATCTACAAATGAACTGAATCAAGCTTTTCACTTGAGCCTCGTCACCTAGGAGTGCCACCAGGTGTGTCCAAAATGATTTCTAAGCCAATGGTATGTTTGGCGCAAACCGTGCACCTATCTTGCGTCAAGATTATGACTATCTTCAAACGAACTAAATCGTGCTTCCACTTGAGCCTCTCACCTAGGAGCACCACCTGGTGTGTCTGAAACGATTTCTGAGCCTGTGGTATGTTTGGCACAAATCGTTCAATTGTCTTGCACCGATACTAACACTGTCTCAAAATGGACCAAAAGGAGATTCCACATGACCCACATCACCTAGGAGTTCCATCGGGTGCGTCCAAAATGATTTCTAAGCTTGTGGTACGTTCAGCGCAAACCGTGCACCTGTCTTGTGCTAAGATTAGCACCATCTCTAAATGAACTGAATCAAGCTTCTACTTGAGCCTGTCACCATACCATTGGGTTCGCCCAAAACAATTTCTGACCCTATGGTATGTTTGAAACAATCCATGCACCTATCTTGCGTTAAGATTACCACTATCTCCAAATGGACTGAATCGAGCTTCCACTTGAGCCTTGTAACCTAAGAGTACCACCGAGTGCGTCCAAAATAATTTCTAAGCCAATGGTATGTTTGTCACAAACCATGCACCTCTCTTCCATCGACACAAACACTATCTCTAAATGGACCAAAACGAGATTCCTCCTGACCCACATCACCTAGTAGTTCCATCCCGTGAGTCCAAAACGATTTTTGAGACTCTAGTGCGCTCGATGCAAACCGTGCACCTATCTTGCGTCAAGATTACCACTAAGTCCAAATGGACTAAACTAGGCTTCCACTTGAGCCTAGTCACCTAGGAGTACCATCGGTTGTGTCCAAAACAATTTCGGAGCCTATGAGATGTTTGGCGCAAACCGTGCACCTATCTTGCACTGACACTTACACTGTCTCCAGATGGACCCAAATGAGATTCCACATGACCCACGTCACCAAGGGGTTCCATTGTGTGCGTCAAAAATGATTTTTGAGCCTGTGGTACGTTCGGCGCAAACCGTGCACCTGTCTTGCGTCAAGATTAGCACTATCTCCAAATGAACTGAATCGAGCTTTCACTTGAGCCTCGTCATGTAGGAGTACCACCAGGTGTGCCCAAAATGATTTCTTAGCCTATGGTATGTTTGGAGAAAATCGTTCGATTATCTTGCACCGACACTAACACTGTCTCAAAACTGACCAAAAGGAGATTCCACATGACCCACGTCACCTAGCTTTTCCATCGGGTGCGTCCAAAACGATTTCTGAGCCTGTGGTACGTTCGGTGCAAACTGTGCACCTATCTTGCGTCAAGATTAGCACTGTCTCCAAATGAACTGAATCGAGCTTCCACTTGAGCCTCGTTACCTTGAAGTACCACCGAGTGCGTCCAAAACGATTTATTAGCCAATGGTATGTTTGGCGCAAACCGTGCACCTACCTTGCACCGACACAAACAATGTCTCCAAACGGACTCAAACCAAGATTCCACATGACCCACGTCACCTAGTAGTTCCATCCGGTGCGTCCAAAATGATTTTCATGCCTCTAGTACGCTCGGTGCAAACCGTGCACGTATCTTGTGTCAAGATTACCACTGTCTCTAAATGGACTGAATCGAGCTTCCACCTTATCAGCTAGGAGTACCATCGGGTGTGTCCAAAATGATTTCTGAGCCTATGAGATGTTTGGCGCAAACCATGCACCTATCTTGCACCGACGCGAACACTGCCTCTAGACGGACCGAAATGAGATTCCACATGACCCACGTTACCTAGGAGTTCCATCGGGTGCGTCCAAAATGATTTCTGAGCCTGTGGTATGTTTGGCACAAACTGTGCACCTACCTTGTGTCAAGATTAGCACTATCTCCAAATGAACTGAATTGAGCTTCCACTTGAGCCTTGTTACCTAGAACTACCACCGGGTGCGTCCAAAATTATTTCTGAGCCAATGGTATGTTTGGCGCAAACCGTGCACCTATCTTGCACCGACATAAACAGTCTAAAAACAGACCGAATCAAGATTCCACATGACCCACGTCACCTAGTAGTTCCAACCGGTGCGTACAAAATGGTTTTCGAGCCTCTAGTATGCTCGGTGCAAACCATGCACCTATCTTGCGTCAAGATTACCACTATTTCCAAAGGATTGAACTGAGCTTCCACTTGAGCCTCGTCACCTTGGACTACCATCAGGTGTGTCCAAAACGATTTCTCAGCCTATGAGATGTTTGCGCAAACCGTGCACCTATCTTGCACCGACACCTACATTGTCTCCAAACGGACCGAAATGAGAATCCACATGACCCACATCACCTAGGAATTCCATCAGGTGCTTCAAAAATGATTTCTAAGCCTGTGGAATGTTCATCGTAAACCGTGCTCCTATCTTGCGTCAAGATTATCACTATCTACAAATGAACTGAATCGAGCTTTCACTTGAGCCTCGTCACCTAGGAGTGCCACCAGGTGTGTCCAAAACGATTTCTAAGCCAATGGTATGTTTGGCGCAAACCGTGCACCTATCTTGCACCGACATAAACAGTCTAAAAACAGACCGAATCAAGAGTCCACATGACCCACGTCACCTAGTAGTTCCATCCGGTGCGTACAAAATGGTTTTCGAGCCTCTAGTATGCTCGGTGCAAACCATGCACCTATCTTGCGTCAAGATTACCACTATTTCCAAAGGATTGAACTGAGCTTCCACTTGAGCCTCGTCACCTTGGACTACCATCAGGTGTGTCCAAAACGATTTCTCAGCCTATGAGATGTTTGCGCAAACCGTGCACCTATCTTGCACCGACACCTACATTGTCTCCAAACGGACCGAAACGAGAATCCACATGACCCACATCACCTAGGAATTCCATCAGGTGCGTCAAAAATGATTTCTAAGCCTGTGGAATGTTCATCATAAACCGTGCTCCTATCTTGCGTCAAGATTATCACTATCTACAAATGAACTGAATCAAGCTTTTCACTTGAGCCTCGTCACCTAGGAGTGCCACCAGGTGTGTCCAAAACGATTTCTAAGCCAATGGTATGTTTGGCGCAAACCGTGCACCTATCTTGCGTCAAGATTATGACTATCTTCAAACGAACTAAATCGTGCTTCCACTTGAGCCTCTCACCTAGGAGCACCACCTGGTGTGTCTGAAACGATTTCTGAGCCTGTGGTATGTTTGGCGCAAATCGTTCAATTGTCTTGCACCGATACTAACACTGTCTCAAAATAGACCAAAAGGAGATTCCACATGACCCACATCACCTAGGAGTTCCATCGGGTGCGTCCAAAATGATTTCTAAGCTTGTGGTACGTTCAGCGCAAACCGTGCACCTGTCTTGTGCTAAGATTAGCACCATCTCTAAATGAACTGAATCAAGCTTCTACTTGAGCCTATCACCATACCATTGGGTTCGCCCAAAACAATTTCTGACCCTATGGTATGTTTGGCACAATCCAAGCACCTATCTTGCGTTAAGATTACCACTATCTCCAAATGGACTGAATCGAGCTTCCACTTGAGCCTTGTAACCTAAGAGTACCACCGAGTGCGTCCAAAATGATTTCTGAGCCAATGGTATGTTTGTCACAAACCATGCACCTCTCTTCCATCGACACAAACACTATCGCTAAATGGATCGAAACGAGATTCCTCCTGACCCACATCACCTAGTAGTTCCATCCCGTGCGTCCAAAACGATATTTGAGCCTCTGGTGCGCTCGATGCAAACCGTGCAACTATCTTGCGTCAAGATTACCACTAAGTCCAAACAGACTAAACTAGGCTTCCACTTGAGCCTAGTCACCTAGGAGTACCATCGGTTGTGTCCAAAACAATTTCGGAGCCTATGAGATGTTTGGCGCAAACCGTGCACCTATCTTGCACTGACACTTACACTGTCTCCGGATGGACCCAAATGAGATTCCACATGACCCACGTCACCAAGGGGTTCCATTGTGTGCGTCAAAAATGATTTCTGAGCCTGTGGTACGTTCGGCGCAAACCGTGCACCTGTCTTGCGTCAAGATTAGCACTATCTCCAAATGAACTGAATCGAGCTTTCACTTGAGCCTCGTCATGTAGGAGTACCACCAGGTGTGCCCAAAATGATTTCTCAGCCTATGGTATGTTTGGAGCAAATCGTTCGATTATCTTGCACCGACACTAACACTGTCTCAAAACTGACCAAAAGGAGATTCCACATGACCCATGTCACCTAGCTTTTCCATCGGGTGCGTCCAAAATGATTTCTGAGCCTGTGGTACGTTCGGTGCAAACTGTGCACCTATCTTGCGTCAAGATTAGCACTGTCTCCAAATGAACTGAATCTTGCTTCCACTTGAGCCTCGTTACCTTGAAGTACCACCGAGTGCGTCCAAAACGATTTATTAGCCAATGGTATGTTTGGCGCAAACCGTGCACCTACCTTGCACCGACACAAACAATGTCTCCAAACAGACTCAAACCAAGATTCCACATGACCCACGTCACCTAGTAGTTCCATCCGGTGCGTCCAAAATGATTTTCATGCCTCTAGTACGCTCGGTGCAAACCGTGCACGTATCTTGTGTCAAGATTACCACTGTCTCTAAATGGACTGAATCGAGCTTCCACCTTATCAGCTAGGAGTACCATCGGGTGTGTCCAAAACGATTTCTGAGCCTATGAGATGTTTGGTGCAAACCGTGCACCTATCTTGCACCGACGCGGACACTGCCTCTAGACGGACCGAAATGAGATTCCACATGACCCACGTTACCTAGGAGTTCCATCGGGTGCGTCCAAAATGATTTCTGAGCCTGTGGTATGTTTGGCGCAAACCGTGCACCTACCTTGTGTCAAGATTAGTACTATCTCCAAATGAACTGAATTGAGCTTCCACTTGAGCCTTGTTACCTAGAACTACCACCGGGTGCGTCCAAAATGATTTCTGAGCCAATGGTATGTTTGGCGCAAACCGTGCACCTATCTTGCACCGACATAAACAGTCTAAAAATGGACCGAATCAAGATTCCACATGACCCACGTCACCTAGTAGTTCCATCCGGTGCGTACAAAATGGTTTTCGAGCCTCTAGTATGCTCGGTGCAAACCATGCACCTATCTTGCATCAAGATTACCACTATTTCCAAAGGATTGAACGGAGCTTCCACTTGAGCCTCGTCACCTTGGACTACCATCAGGTGTGTCCAAAACGATTTCTCAGCCTATGAGATGTTTGCGCAAACCGTGCACCTATCTTGCACCGACACCTACATTGTCTCCAAACAGACCGAAACGAGAATCCACATGACCCACATCACCTAGGAATTCCATCAGGTGCGTCAAAAATGATTTCTAAGCCTATGGAATGTTCATCGTAAACCGTGCTCCTATCTTGCGTCAAGATTATCAATATCTACAAATGAACTGAATCAAGCTTTTCACTTGAGCCTCGTCACCTAGGAGTGCCACCAGGTGTGTCCAAAATGATTTCTAAGCCAATGGTATGTTTGGCGCAAACCGTGCACCTATCTTGCGTCAAGATTATCACTATCTTCAAACGAATTAAATCGTGCTTCCACTTGAGCCTCTCACCTAGGAGCACCACCTGGTGTGTCTGAAACGATTTCTGAGCCTGTGGTATGTTTGGCGCAAATCGTTCAATTGTCTTGCACCGATACTAACACTGTCTCAAAATGGACCAAAAGGAGATTCCACATGACCCACATCACCTAGGAGTTCCATCGGGTGCATCCAAAATGATTTCTAAGCTTGTGGTACGTTCAGCGCAAACCGTGCACCTGTCTTGTGCTAAGATTAGCACCATCTCTAAATGAACTGAATCAAGCTTCTACTTGAGCCTGTCACCATACCATTGGGTTCGCCCAAAACAATTTCTGACCCTATGGTATGTTTGGCACAATCCATGCACCTATCTTGCGTTAAGATTACCACTATCTCCAAATGGACTGAATCGAGCTTCCACTTGAGCCTTGTAACCTAAGAGTACCACCGAGTGCGTCCAAAATGATTTCTGAGCCAATGGTATGTTTGTCACAAACCATGCACCTCCTTCCATCGACACAAACACTATCTCTAAATGGATCGAAACGAGATTCCTCCTGACCCACATCACCTAGTAGTTCCATCCCGTGCGTCCAAAACGATTTTTGAGCCTCTAGTGCGCTCGATGCAAACCGTGCACCTATCTTGCGTCAAGATTACCACTAAGTCCAAACGGACTAAACTAGGCTTCCACTTGAGCCTAGTCACCTAGGAGTACCATCGGTTGTGTCCAAAACAATTTCGGAGCCTATGAGATGTTTGGCGCAAACCGTGCACCTATCTTGCACTGACACTTACACTGTCTCCAGATGGACCCAAATGAGATTCCACATGACCCACGTCACCAAGGGGTTCCATTGTGTGCGTCAAAAATGATTTCTGAGCCTGTGGTACGTTCGGCGCAAACCGTGCACCTGTCTTGCGTCAAGATTAGCACTATCTCCAAATGAACTGAATCGAGCTTTCACTTGAGCCTCGTCATGTAGGAGTACCACCAGGTGTGCCCAAAATGATTTCTAGCCTATGGTATGTTTGGAGCAAATCGTTCGATTATCTTGCACCGACACTAACACTGTCTCAAAACTGACCGAAAGGAGATTCCACATGACCCACGTCACCTAGCTTTTCCATCGGGTGCGTCCAAAATGATTTCTGAGCCTGTGGTACGTTCGGTGCAAACTGTGCACCTATCTTGCATCAAGATTAGCACTGTCTCCAAATGAACTGAATCGAGCTTCCACTTGAGCCTCGTTACCTTGAAGTACCACCGAGTGCGTCCAAAATGATTTATTAGCCAATGGTATGTTTGGCGCAAACCGTGCACCTACCTTGCACTGACACAAACAATGTCTCCAAACGGACTCAAACCAAGATTCCACATGACCCACGTCAACTAGTAGTTCCATCCGGTGCGTCCAAAATGATTTTCATGCCTCTAGTGCGCTCGGTGCAAACCGTGCACGTATCTTGTGTCAAGATTACCACTGTCTCTAAATGGACTGAATCGAGCTTCCACCTTATCAGCTAGGAGTACCATCGGGTGTGTCCAAAATGATTTCTGAGCCTATGAGATGTTTGGCGCAAACCGTGCACCTATCTTGCACCGACGCGGACACTGCCTCTAGACGGACCGAAATGAGATTCCACATGACCCACGTTACCTAGGAGTTCCATCGGGTGCGTCCAAAATGATTTCTGAGCCTGTGGTATGTTTGGCGCAAACCGTGGACCTACCTTGTGTCAAGATTAGCACTATCTCCAAATGAACTGAATTGAGCTTCCACTTGAGCCTTGTTACCTAGAACTACCACCGGGTGCGTCCAAAATGATTCTGAGCCAATGGTATGTTTGGCGCAAACCGTGCACCTATCCTGCACCGACATAAACAGTCTAAAAACGGACCGAATCAAGATTCCACATGACCCACGTCACCTAGTAGTTCCATCTGGTGCGTACAAAATGGTTTTCGAGCCTCTAGTATGCTCGGTGCAAACCATACACCTATCTTGCGTCAAGATTACCACTATTTCCAAAGGATTGAACTAAGCTTCCACTTGAGCCTCGTCACCTTGGACTACCATCAGGTGTGTCCAAAACGATTTCTCAGCCTATGAGATGTTTGCGCAAACCGTGCACCTATCTTGCACCGACACCTACATTGTCTCCAAACGGACCGAAACGAGAATCCACATGACCCGCATCACCTAGGAATTCCATCAGGTGCGTCAAAAATGATTTCTAAGCCTATGGAATGTTCATCGTAAACCGTGCTCCTATCTTGCGTCAAGATTATCACTATCTCAAAATGAACTGAATCGAGCTTTCACTTGAGCCTCGTCACCTAGGAGTGCCACCAAGTGTGTCCAAAATGATTTCTAAGCCAATGGTATGTTTGGCGCAAACCGTGCACCTATCTTGCGTCAAGATTATCACTATCTTCAAACGAACTAAATCGCGCTTCCACTTGAGCCTCTCACCTAGGAGCACCACCTGGTGTGTCTGAAACGATTTCTGAGCCTGTGGTATGTTTGGCGCAAATCGTTCAATTGTCTTGCACCGATACTAACACTGTCTCAAAATGGACCAAAAGGAGATTCCACATGACCCACGTCACCTAGGAGTTCCATCGGGTGCGTCCAAAATGATTTCTAAGCTTGTGGTACGTTCAGCGCAAACCGTGCACCTGTCTTGTGCTAAGATTAGCACCATCTCTAAATGAACTGAATCAAGCTTCTACTCGAGCCTGTCACCATACCATTGGGTTCGCCCAAAACAATTTCTGACCCTATGGTATGTTTGGCACAATCCGTGCACCTATCTTGCGTTAAGATTACCACTATCTCCAAATGGACTGAATAGAGCTTCCACTTGAGCCTTGTAACCTAAGAGTACCACCGAGTGCTTCCAAAATGATTTCTGAGCCAATGGTATGTTTGTCACAAACCATGCACCTCTCTTCCATCGACACAAACACTATCTCTAAATGGATCAAAACGAGATTCCTCCTGACCCACATCACCTAGTAGTTCCATCCCGTGCGTCCAAAAAGATTTTTGAGCCTCTAGTGCGCTCGATGCAAACCGTGCACCTATCTTGCGTCAAGATTACCACTAAGTCCAAACAGACTAAACTAGGCTTCCACTTGAGCCTAGTCACCTAGGAGTACCATCGGTTGTGTCCAAAACAATTTCGGAGCCTATGAGATGTTTGGCGCAAACCGTGCACCTATCTTGCACTGACACTTACACTGTCTCTAGATGGACCAAAATGAGATTCCACATGACCCACGTCACCAAGGGGTTCCATCGTGTGCGTCAAAAACGATTTCTGAGCCTGTGGTACGTTTGGCGCAAACCGTGCACCTCTCTTGCGTCAAGATTAGCACTATCTCCAAATGAACTGAATTGAGCTTTCACTTGAGCCTTGTCATGTAGGAGTACCACCAGGTGTGCCCAAAATGATTTCTAGCCTATGGTATGTTTGGAGCAAATCGTTCGATTATCTTGCACCGACACTAACACTGTCTCAAAACTGATCGAAAGGAGATTCCACATGACCCACGTCACCTAGCTTTTCCATGGGTGCGTCCAAAACGATTTCTGAGCATGTGGTACGTTCGGTGCAAACTGTGCACCTATCTTGCGTCAAGATTAGCACTGTCTCCAAATGAACTGAATCGAGCTTCCACTTGAGCCTCGTTACCTTGAAGTACCACCGAGTGCGTCCAAAACGATTTATTAGCCAATGGTATGTTTGGCGCAAACCGTGCACCTACCTTGCACCGACACAAACAATGTCTCCAAACGGACTCAAACCAAGATTCCACATGACCCACGTCACCTAGTAGTTCCATCCGGTGCGTCCAAAATGATTTTCATGCCTCTAGTACGCTCGGTGCAAACCGTGCACGTATCTTGTGTCAAGATTACCACTGTCTCTAAATGGACTGAATCGAGCTTCCACCTTATCAGCTAGGAGTACCATCGGGTGTGTCCAAAATGATTTCTGAGCCTATGAGATGTTTGGCGCAAACCGTGCACCTATCTTGCACCGACGCGAACACTGCCTCTAGACGGACCGAAATGAGATTCCACATGACCCACGTTACCTAGGAGTTCCATCGGGTGCGTCCAAAATGATTTCTGAGCCTGTGGTATGTTTGGCGCAAACCGTGCACCTACCTTGTGTCAAGATTAGCACTATCTCCAAATGAACTGAATTGAGCTTCCACTTGAGCCTTGTTACCTAGAACTACCACCGGGTGCGTCCAAAATGATTTCTGAGCCAATGGTATGTTTGGCGCAAACCGTGCACCTATCCTGCACCGACATAAACAGTCTAAAAACGGACCGAATCAAGATTCCACATGACCCACGTCACCTAGTAGTTCCATCCGGTGCGTACAAAATGGTTTTCGAGCCTCTAGTATGCTCGGTGCAAACCATGCACCTATCTTGCATCAAGATTACCACTATTCCCAAAGGATTGAACTGAGCTTCCACTTGAGCCTTGTCACCTTGGACTACCATCAGGTGTGTCCAAAACGATTTCTCAGCCTATGAGATGTTTGCGCAAACCGTGCACCTATCTTGCACCGACACCTACATTGTCTCCAAACGGACCGAAATGAAAATCCACATGACCCACATCACCTAGGAATTCCATCAGGTGCGTCAAAAATGATTTCTAAGCCTGTGGAATGTTCATCGTAAACCGTGCTCCTATATTGCGTCAAGATTATCACTATCTACAAATGAACTGAATCGAGCTTTCACTTGAGCCTCGTCACCTAGGAGTGCCACCAGGTGTGTCCAAAATGATTTCCAAGCCAATGGTATGTTTGGCGCAAACCGTGCACCTATCTTGCGTCAAGATTATCACTATCTTCAAACGAACTAAATCGCGCTTCCACTTGAGCCTCTCACCTAGGAGCACCACCTGGTGTGTCCGAAACGATTTCTGAGCCTATGGTATGTTTGGCGCAAATCGTTCAATTGTCTTGCACCGATACTAACACTGTCTCAAAATGGACCAAAAGGAGATTCCACATGACCCACGTCACCTAGGAGTTCCATCGGGTGCGTCCAAAATGATTTCTAGGCTTGTGGTACGTTCAGCGCAAACCGTGCACCTGTCTTGTTCTAAGATTAGCTCCATCTCTAAATGAACTGAATCAAGCTTCTACTTGAGCCTGTCACCATACCATTGGGTTTGCCCAAAACAATTTCTGACCCTATGGTATGTTTGGCGCAATCCGTGCACCTATCTTGTGTTAAGATTACCACTATCTCCAAATGGACTGAATCGAGCTTCCACTTGAGCCTTGTAACCTAAGAGTACCACCATGTGCGTCCAAAATGATTTCTGAGCCAATGGTATGTTTGTCACAAACATGCACCTCTCTTCCATCGACACAAACACTATCTCTAAATGGATCAAAACGAGATTCCTCCTGACCCACATCACCTAGTAGTTGCATCCCGTGCGTCCAAAACGATTTTTGACCCTCTAGTGCGCTCGATGCAAACTGTGTACCTATCTTGCGTCAAGATTACCACTAAGTCCAAACGGACTGAACTGGGCTTCCACTCGAGCCTAGTCACCTAGGAGTACCATTGGTTGTGTCCAAAATGATTTCGGAGCCTATGAGATGTTTGGCTTAAACCGTGCACCTATCTTGCACTGACACTTACACTGTCTCCAGATGAACCAAAATGAGATTCCACATGACCCACGTCACCAAGGGGTTCCATCGTGTGCATCAAAAACGATTTCTGAGCCTGTGGTACGTTCGGCGCAAACCGTGCACCTGTCTTGCGTCAAGATTAGCACTATCTCCAAATGAACTGAATCGAGCTTTCACTTGAGCCTCGTCATGTAGGAGTACCACCAGGTGTGCCCAAAACGATTTCTCAGCCTATGGTATGTTTGGAGCAAATCATTCAATTATCTTGCACCGACACTAACACTGTCTCAAAACTGACCGAAAGGAGATTCCACATGACCCACGTCACCTAGCTTTTCCATCGGGTACGTCCAAAACAATTTCTGAGCCTGTGGTACGTTCGGCGCAAACTGTGCACCTATCTTGCGTCAAGATTAGCACTGTCTCCAAATGAACTGAATCGAGCTTCCACTTGAGCCTCGTTACCTTGAAGTACCACCGAGTGCGTCCAAAACGATTTATTAGCCAATGGTATGTTTGGCGCAAACCGTGCACCTACCTTGCACCGACACAAACAATGTCTCCAAACGGACTCAAACCAAGATTCCACATGACCCACGTCACCTAGTAGTTCCATCCGGTGCGTCCAAAATGATTTTCATGCCTCTAGTACGCTCGGTGCAAACCGTGCACGTATCTTGTGTCAAGATTACCACTGTCTCTAAATGGACTGAATCGAGCTTCCACCTTATCAGCTAGGAGTACCATCGGGTGTGTCCAAAATGATTTCTAAGCCTATGAGATGTTTGGCGCAAACCGTGCACCTATCTTGCACCGACGCGAACACTGCCTCTAGACGGACCGAAATGAGATTCCACATGACCCACGTTACCTAGGAGTTCCATCGGGTGCGTCCAAAATGATTTCTGAGCCTGTGGTATGTTTGGCGCAAACCGTGCACCTACCTTGTGTCAAGATTAGCACTATCTCCAAATGAACTGAATTGAGCTTCCACTTGAGCCTTGTTACCTAGAACTACCACCGGGTGCGTCCAAAATGATTTCTGAGCCAATGGTATGTTTGGCGCAAACCGTGCACCTATCCTACACCGACATAAACAGTCTAAAAACGGACCGAATCAAGATTCGACATGACCCACGTCACCTAGTAGTTCCATCCGGTGCGTACAAAATGGTTTTCGAGCCTCTAGTATGCTCGGTGCAAACCATGCACCTATCTTGCATCAAGATTACCACTATTCCCAAAGGATTGAACTGAGCTTCCACTTGAGCCTCGTCACCTTGGACTACCATCAGGTGTGTCCAAAACGATTTCTCAGCCTATGAGATGTTTGCGCAAACCGTGCACCTATCTTGCACCGACACCTACATTGTCTCCAAACGGACCGAAATGAAAATCCACATGACCCACATCACCTTGGAATTCCATCAGGTGCGTCAAAAATGATTTCTAAGCCTGTGGAATGTTCATCGTAAACCGTGCTCCTATATTGCGTCAAGATTATCACTATCTACAAATGAACTGAATCGAGCTTTCACTTGAGCCTCGTCACCTAGGAGTGCCACCAGGTGTGTCCAAAATGATTTCCAAGCCAATGGTATGTTTGGCGCAAACCGTGCACCTATCTTGCGTCAAGATTATCACTATCTTCAAACGAACTAAATCGCGCTTCCACTTGAGCCTCTCACCTAGGAGCACCACCTGGTGTGTCCGAAACGATTTCTGAGCCTGTGGTATGTTTGGCGCAAATCGTTCAATTGTCTTGCACCGATACTAACACTGTCTCAAAATGGACCAAAAGGAGATTCCACATGACCCACGTCACCTAGGAGTTCCATCGGGTGCGTCCAAAATGATTTCTAAGCTTGTGGTACGTTCAGCGCAAACCGTGCACCTGTCTTGTTCTAAGATTAGCTCCATCTCTAAATGAACTGAATCAAGCTTCTACTTGAGCCTGTCACCATACCATTGGGTTTGCCCAAAACAATTTCTGACCCTATGGTATGTTTGGCGCAATCCGTGCACCTATCTTGCGTTAAGATTACCACTATCTCCAAATGGACTGAATCGAGCTTCCACTTGAGCCTTGTAACCTAAGAGTACCACCATGTGCGTCCAAAATGATTTCTGAGCCAATGGTATGTTTGTCACAAACATGCACCTCTCTTCCATCGACACAAACACTATCTCTAAATGGATCAAAACGAGATTCCTCCTGACCCACATCACCTAGTAGTTGCATCCAGTGCGTCCAAAACGATTTTTGACCCTCTAGTGCGCTCGATGCAAACTGTGTACCTATCTTGCGTCAAGATTACCACTAAGTCCAAACGGACTGAACTGGGCTTCCACTTGAGCCTAGTCACCTAGGAGTACCATTGGTTGTGTCCAAAATGATTTCGGAGCCTATGAGATGTTTGGCTTAAACCGTGCACCTATCTTGCACTGACACTTACACTGTCTCCAGATGAACCAAAATGAGATTCCACATGACCCACGTCACCAAGGGGTTCCATCGTGTGCATCAAAAACGATTTCTGAGCCTGTGGTACGTTCGGCGCAAACCGTGCACCTGTCTTGCGTCAAGATTAGCACTATCTCCAAATGAACTGAATCGAGCTTTCACTTGAGCCTCGTCATGTAGGAGTACCACCAGGTGTGCCCAAAACGATTTCTCAGCCTATGGTATGTTTGGAGCAAATCATTCAATTATCTTGCACCGACACTAACACTGTCTCAAAACTGACCGAAAGGAGATTCCACATGACCCACGTCACCTAGCTTTTCCATCGGGTACGTCCAAAACAATTTCTGAGCCTGTGGTACGTTCGGCGCAAACTGTGCACCTATCTTGCGTCAAGATTAGCACTGTCTCCAAATGAACTGAATCGAGCTTCCACTTGAGCCTCGTTACCTTGAAGTACCACCGAGTGCGTCCAAAACGATTTATTAGCCAATGGTATGTTTGGCGCAAACCGTGCACCTACCTTGCACCGACACAAACAATGTCTCCAAACGGACTCAAACCAAGATTCCACATGACCCACGTCACCTAGTAGTTCCATCCGGTGCGTCCAAAATGATTGTCGAGCCTCTAGTACGCTCGGTGCAAACCGTGCACCTATCTTGCGTCAAGATTACCTCTATGTCCAAATGGACTAAACTGGGCTTCCACTTGAGCCTAGTCACCTAGGAGTACCATCGGTTGTGTCCAAAATGATTTCGGAGCCTATGAGATGTTTAGCGCAAACTGTGCACCTATCTTGCACTGACACTTATACTGTCTCCAGATGGACCAAAATGAGATTCCACATGAACCACGTCATTTAGCTTTTCCATCGGGTGCGTCCAAAACGATTTCTGAGCCTGTGGTACGTTCGGCGCAAACTATGCACCTATCTTGCGTCAAGATTAGCACTGTCTCAAAATGAACTGAATCGAGCTTCCACTTGAGCCTCGTTACCTTGAAGTACCACCGGGTGCATCCAAAACGATTTCTGATCCAATGGAAAGTTTTCGCAAACTGTGCACCTATCTTGCGCCGACACTAACACTATCTCCAAACAGATTGAAACGAGATTCCACATGACCCATGTCACCTAGTAGTTCCATCCGGTGCGTACAAAATGATTTTTGACCCTCTAGTATGCTCGGTGCAAACCGTGCACCTGTCTTGCATCGAGATTAGCACTATCTCGAAATGGATTAAATTGAGCTTCCACTTGAGCCTCGTCACCTAGCAGTACCATCGGGTGTGTGCAAAATAATTTCTGAGCCTATGATACATTTGGCAAAAACCCTGCACCCATCTTGGACCAACACTAACACTATCCCTAAACGGACCAAAAGGAGATTCCACATGATTTTCAAGCATCTAGTACACTCGGTGCAAACCATACACCTATCTTGCGTCAAGATTACCACTATCTCAAAACGGACTGAACCAAGCTTCCACTTGAGCCTCATCACCTAGGAGTACCATCGGGTGTGTCCAAATCAATTTATGAGCCTATGAAATGTTTGGCACAAACCGTGCACCCATCTTAAACCAACACTTATACTGTGTCCAGACAGACCGAAACGAGATTCCACATGACCCGCGTCACCTAGGAGTACTATCGGGTGCGTCAAAAATGATTTCTGAGCATGTGGTACGTTCGGCGCAAACTATGCACCTATCTTGCGTCAAGATTAGCACTATCTCCAAACGAACTGAATCGAGCTTACACTTGAGGCTCGTCACCTAGGAGTACCACTGGGTGTGTCCAAAACGATTTATGACCTATGGTATGTTTGGCGCAAATCGTTCAATTATCTTGCACCGACACTAATGCAGTCTGAAAACGATCCAAAAGGAGATTCCACAAGACCCATGTCACCTAGGAGTTTCATCGGGTGCGTCCAAAGGATTTCTGAGCTTGTGGTACGTTCGGCGTATACCGTGCACCTATCTTGCGCCAAGATTAGCAATATCTCCAAATGAACTGAATCGAGCTTCCACTTGAGCCTCTCACCTAACAGTACCATTGGGTTCACCCAAAACAATTTTTGAGCCTATGGTATGTTTGGCACAAACCGTGCACCTATATTGCGTCAACATTACCACTCTATCTCCAAACAGACTGAATTGAGGTTCCACTTGAGCCTCGTCACCTAGGAGTACCACCGGGTGCGTCCAAAATGATTTTTAAGCCTATATATATTTGGCGCAAACCGTGCACCTATCTTGCGTCAAGATTACCACTATGTCCAAACGGACTGAATTGAGCCTCCACTTGAGCCTTGTAACCAAGGAGTACCACCGAGTGCATCCAAAATGATTTTTGAGCCAATGGAATGTTTGGCGCAAACCGTGCACCTATCTTGCACCGACACAAACACTATCTCAAAACAGACCGAAACGAGACTCCACCTGGCCCACGTCACCGAGGAGTTCCATCGGTTGGGTCCAAAACGATTTCTACGTGTGTGGCAAGTTCAGCGCAAACCGTGCACCTATCTTGCGTCAAGATTAGCAGTATCTCCAAACAAACTGAATCGAGCTTCCACTTGAGTCTCGTCACCAAGGAGTACCACTTGGTGCGTCCAAAATGATTTCTGAGCCAATGGTATGTTTGGCACAAACCGTGCACCTATCTTGCACAGACACTAACACTATCTCCAAACGGACCGAAATGAGATTCCACATGACCCACATCAACGAGTTGTTCCATCTGGTCCGTCCAAAATTATTTTCAAGCCTCTAGTATGCTCACTGCAAATCGTGCACCTATCTTGCGTCAAGATTACCACTGTCTCCAAATGGACAGAACCAAGCTTCCATTGGAGCCTCATCACCTAGTAGTACCATCAGGTGTGTCCAAAATAATTTTTGAGCCTATGAGATGTTTGGCGCAAACGTGCACCTATCTTGCACCAGCACTTACACTTTCTCTGGACAGACCAAAACGAGATCTACATGACCCTCGTCACCTAGGAGTTCCATTGGGTGTATCATAAACGATTTATGTGCTTGTGGTACATTCGGTGCAAACCGTGCACCTATCTTGCATCAAGATTAGCACTATCTACAAACGAACTGAATCGAGCTTCCACTTGAGCCTCGTCACCTAGGAGTACCACTAGGTCTGTCCAAAATGATTTCTGAGCCTATGGTATGTTTGGCGCAAATCATTCAATTATCTTGCACCGACACTAACACTATCTCAAAATGGACCAAAAGGAAATTCCACATGACCCACGTCACCTAGGAGTTCCATCGGGTGCATCCAAAACAATTAGCACTATCTCCAAACCATGCAACTATCTTGCGTCAACATTAGCACTATCTCCAAATGGACTGAATCAAGCTTCCACTTGAGCCTCATCACCTAGGGTACCATCAAGTTCACCCAAAATTATTTCTGAGCCTACGGTATGTTTGGTGCAAACCATGCACCTATCTTGCGTCAAGATTACCACTATCTCCAAACAGATTGAATCGAGCTTCCTCTTGAGCATCATCACCAATGAGTACCACCGGGTGCATCCAAAAGGGTTTCTGAGCCAATGGTATGTTTGGTGCAAACCGTGCACCTATCTTGCACCGACACAAACACTGTCTCCAAACGGAACGAAACAAGATTCCACATGACCCACATCACCTAGTAGTTCCATCCGGTGCGTCCAATATGATTTTCGAGCCTCTAGTACCCTTGGTGCAAACCATGCACCTATCTTGCGTCAAGATTACCACTATCTCCAAACGGATTGAATCGAGCTTCCACTTAAGCCTCGTCACCTAGGAGTACCATCGGGTGTGTCCAAAATGATTTCAGAGCCTATTAGATGTTTGGTGCAAACCATGCACCTATCTTGCACTAACACTTACACTGTCTCCAGACGGATCAAAACAAGATTCCATAAGACCCACATCACCTAGGAGTTCCATTGGGTGCGTCAAAAATGATTTCTGAGCCTGTGGTACGTTCGGTGCAAACCATGCACCTATCTTGCGTCAAGGTTAGCTCTATCTCCAAACGAACTGAATCGAGCTTCCACTTGAGCCTTGTCACCTAGGAGTACCATCGGGTGTGCCCAAAACGATTTCTGAGCCTACAGAATGTTTGGCGCAAATCGTGCAATTATCTTGCACCGATGCTAACACTATCTCAAAACGGACCGAAAGGAGATTCCACATGACCCACATCACCTAGAAGTTCCATCGAGTGTGTCCAAAATGATTTCTGAGCTTGTGGTATGTTCGGGGAAAACTGTGCACCTATCACGCGCCAAGATTAGCACTATCTCCAAATGAACTGAATCGAGCTTCCACTTTAGCTTATGATATGACGCATATGTAGCATGATCAGGAATTAGTGCACAAGATATGATGTTGTACTGCCATGTGCAAAAGCGTCCCATAATTTCGTATTTCCTCCTGATTCGTTCGATCATGCCAACACAAAAAGAAAGATTATCGGAAAACCAAACAAAAATCTAAATTTGTGCTCACATCAGTAGTAGGCTACTTCTAGCCTCCTAGGTACCACTACGAAACCAATGGCACAACTACATGGCGCGCACATACAGGGCCACTAATCCCATCGCAGCACCATAGTTAGTCGGACATGGTAACACCACCACTAATCAAGACACCAAAAACCAAGGAACAACACCAAAAGTGAGGAGAAGAACAACCAACAAACACCAATCAAGAAACTATGCGCTCAAACAAGTTACGTCCCACTAACTATAAGCATATCCCTTTTAATCATGCATATGTGTGCATGTGGTTAAAAGATGAGGGAATCATGATGCTAATGTAATACCAATGTGACATGTTGCAATGCTTAAGAATGACTACAGTCGTGATGCATGATTCTTGATATGACATGTCGATGAAAGTGCAACACAACACATTGGTTCTTAGTTTAAAAAAATCATGATGCGAAATGTGCTACCTTTAACAAGATCATATTAAATCTTAGTTGAACAAACATGCTAATATTATCAAGTGAGCTATTACGATAAGCATCAAAAGGGGTCCAAAAGGTTTTGGCATAGCTTCACAAATAGGCACATGGACATACCATAGGTAAAAGTTAGTATTTTTGCAAAAACTCAATGGTGTTAAATTAGCATCTGGAAAAAACTTAACTTCGACTAACTAATTAAACAAAAGCTCAAGGCATACATAGGTACATATTTGTAGCAAAAGCATCCAAGGGTTAGCAACCACACGCTTAGCTCAAATCTTAAAGCAAGGAGGTCTACTTAAATACAACTACGAGCTCAGCACAACGATAAGGCTAGATAACAACTCATATGCTTACCGAGGACAAAAAGTTAGACAAACTATGGTACCACCTAGAGAGCAAAGCAACCACACATATAAAGAATTCATGTGAATAACTTGAAAGGAAGAAACCTAAAATTACAGTTAAAAGAATGCATGTGTAGGCTACTAGCAAAATTACAAGCTTTACTTTCAAAAGATTGTAATTTTTGTTAACTATTAACTTGTCATCTATTTTCTTTGAAAGCAAATATACAAGACAAAACTAATCACACACTATCTTCAAACATAGCTATTCAAGTAGCATGAAACAAGGCATTTTGCTTAGCTTCACACAAGAAAGGTAGTAACATCACATCGATCATTAGTTGCAACAAGTTATTACTAGAACAGAGGAGAGGAAGGAAGGCATGTTAATGCATAAGATAACAATCATGATGCATGCTCGTCCTATTCGTCCTCACAAAATTACCATTCTAGTAAGAGCAATCATGTTCTATTTCGGTGGCATAACACGTACTCTCTCGATATATATAGCTAGTCGTCAGCTACATTCAATTTACACATTCATGGTCAGTGTACCTACAGAAGAATTTATTTCAGCCCAACCCAAACATACATCACCACTTGATATAGAAGTGGCGCCCATGCGATTAACGCTGCATACGTGGCTAGCACGTATTCACTTCCCGTACCTTTGCTTTACGGGACATGCACGGGTAAACACACCCCGGCTGTGCGACCATGACCATTATTGCATGGTAGATGCTTACAATCTGTATGTTGCCATACAAAATGTCCTCAAGTAGGCCACTTCTTGAGGGAAGCGTCCGGATTCACATCACCGGCAAGAGGGCTACATCTCCACATCATGCAGCCGATGTCACTTACCTTCTTACCTTAGCGTAGGGGTATATTGATCCATACATTACCATTCAAGAGAATGTCATCCATACAATAGCACGCCGTATGAACGATGAAACAAAAACTGCAATAAGTAAATCCCCCATAGTTAGTATCAGTTTTGATAACCTAGTTTGAAACAAGTTACGTAGAATCTCGTTCTTGTCCATTTAGAGACAGTGTTAGTGTCGGTGCAAGATATTGGCACAGTTTGCGCCAAACATACCATAGGCTCAGAAATCATTTTGGACACACCCGATGGTACTCCAAGGTGACGTGGCTCAAGTGGAAGCTTGATTTAGTCCGTTTGGAGATAGTGCTAATCTTGACGCAAGATAGGTGCACGGTTTGGACCAAACATACCACAGGCTCAGAAATCGTTTTGGACACATGGGATGGAATTCCTAGGTGACATGAGTCATGTCGATTCTCATTTCGGTCCGTTTGGAGATACTGTTAGTGTCGTTGCTAGATTGGTGCATGGTTTGCACCCGATGGAACGCACCCGATGGAACTCCTTGGTGATGAGGCTCAAGTGCAAGCTCGATTCAGTCCGTTGGGAGATAGTGCTAATCTTGATACAAGATAGGTGCATGGTTTGTGCCCAACGTACCAGAGGCTCAGAAATCATTTTAAACGCACCGGTTGGAACTCCTTGGTGACATGGGTCAGGTGGAATCTTGTTTCGGTCCGTTTGGAGACAGTGTTAGTGTCGGCGCAAGATAGGTCCATGGTTTGCGCCATACATACTATAGGCTCAGAAATCATTTTGGACGCACCCGATGGAACTCCTAGGTGACGAGGCTCAAGTGGAAGCTTGATTCAGTCCGTTTGTAGATAGTGGTAATCTTGACACAAGATAGGTGCAAGGTTTGCGCCAAACATACCACAAGCTCATAAATTGTTTTGGACACACCCAATGGAACTCCTTGGTGACGTGGGTCATGTGGAGTCTCATTTAGGTCTGTATGGAGACAGTGTTAGTGTCGGTGCAAGATATTGGCACGGGTTGCGCCAAACGTACCATAGGCTCAGAAATCATTTTGGACACACCCGATGGTACTGCTAGGTGATGAGGCTCAAGTGGATTCTTGATTCAGTCTGTTTGGAGATATTGCTAATCTTGACAAAAGATTGGTGGACAGTTTAAGCCAAATGTACCAGAGGCTCGAAAATCATTTTGGACGCACCGAATGGAACTCGTAGGTGATGTGGGTCATGTGGAATCTCATTTCGTTCCGTTTAGAGACAGTGTTAGTGTCGGTGCAAGATAAGTGCACGGTTTGGGCTGAACATACCACAGGCTTTGAAAATCATTTTGGACACACATGATGGAACTCCAAGGTGACGTGTGTCATGTGGAATCTCGTTTCGGTCCGTTTGGAGACAATGTTAGTGTCGGTGCAAGGTTTGTGCCAAACGCATCAGAGGCTCAGAAATCATTTTGGACGCACTCAATGGTACTGCTAAGTGATGAGGCTCAAGTGGAATCTTGATTCACTCCATTTGGGGATAGGGCTAATCTTGATGGAAGATAGGTGCACTATTTGGGCCAAACATACTAAAGGTTCAAAAATCAGTTTGGACGCACCAGGTGGTACTGCTAAGTGATGAGGCTTAAGTGGAATCTTGATTCACTCTATTCGGAGACAGTGCTAATCTTGACGCAAGACAGGTGCACTATTTGGGCCGAACGTACCAGAGGCTCGGAAATCATTTTGGACGCACCGGATGGAACTCCTAGGTGACGTGAGTCATGTGGAATCTCACTTCGGTCCGTTTGGAGACAGTGTTAGTGTCGGTGCAAGATATTGGTATAGTTTGCGCCAAACTTACCAAATGAAACTATTAGGTGACGTGGATCATGTGGAATCTCGTTTTGGTCCGTTTGCATACAGTATTAGTGTTGGTGCAAGATAGGTGCCAAATGTACCATAGGCTTAGAAATCATTTTGGACGCACCCGATGGTACTCCTAGGTGATGAGGCACAAGTGGAAGCTTAATTTGGTCCGTTTGGAGATAGTACTAATCTTGACACAAGATAGGTGCACAGTTTGCATCGAACGTACCAAAGGCTCATAAATTGTTTTGGACACACCCAATGGAACTCCTAGGTGACGTGGGTCATGTGAAATCTCGTTTTGATCTATTTGGAGACAGTGTTAGTGTCAGTGCAAGACAGATGTAGGGTTTGCGCCAAACGTACCACAGGCTCAGAAATTGTTTCGGACGCACTCGATAGAACTCCTAGGTGACATGGGTCATGTTGACCTTATTTCGGTTTGTTTGGAGATAGTGTTACTGTTGGTGCAAGATAGATGTAGGGTTTGTGCCAAACGTACCACAGGCTTAGAAATCATTTTAGATGCACCCGATGGAACTCCTAGGTGATTTGGGTCATGTGGAATCTCATTCCGGTCCGTTTGGAGACAGTGTTAGTGTCGGTGCAAGATAGGTGCATGGTTTGCGCCAAAGGTACCATAGGCTCAGAAAATTGGTTTGGACACATCCGATGGTACTCCGAGGTTAGGAGGTTCAATTGGAAGCTCAATTTAGCCCGTTTGGAGATAGTGCTAGTTTCGACGCAAGATAGGTGCATGGTTTGGGCCGAATGTACCATAGGCTCAAAAATCGTTTTGGACGCACGGGATGGAATTTGTAGGTGGCATGAGTCATGTGGAATCTCGTTTTGGTCCATTTAGAGATAGTGTTCGTTTCAGTGCAAGATTGGTGCACGGTTTGCGCCAAACATACTACAGGCTCATAAATTGTTTTGGACGCACCCGATGGAACTCCTAGGTGACGAGGCTCAAGTGCAAGCTCGATTCGGTTCGTTTGGAGATAGTGCTAATCTTGACGCAAGATAGGTGCACGGTTTGTGCCGAACATACCACAGGCACAGAAATCATTTTGGACGAACCCTTTGGAACACCTAGGTGATGTGGGTCATGTGGAATCTCGTTTCGGTCTGTTTAGAGACAGTGTTAGTTTCGATGCAAGATAGGTGCACAGTTTGCGCAAAACGTACCATAGGCTCAGAAATCGTGTTGGATGCACTCGGTGGTACTCAAAGTTGAGGAGGCTCAAGTGGAGGCTCGCTTTAGTCCGTGTAGAGATAGTGCTAATCTTGACACAAGATAGTTGGATGGTTTGCGTCGAACATACCACAGGCTCAGAAATCATTTTAGACGCACGCGATGGAACTCCTAGGTGACGTGGGCCATGTGAAATCTTGTTTCGGTCTGTTTGGAGACAATGTTGTAAGGTCCAAATGGCTAGAGGGGGGTGAATAGCCTATTTAAAATTCTACAAGCTTCACTAAACAAACACGTTAGTATAAAAGATGGCTAAGCTAATTCTAGCACTAGCTCAACTACACTATGCAAGCCACCTATTCAATACTAGTGAAGCAAGGCTATGATCTCTAATACACACCAACAAGACTAAGTCACTAAGCTACTTACTCCTATGTGATAAAAGCTACACTAAGCGACCTACACTAGGATTAGTACAAGAAAGTAAAGAGCAAGTGACTTGATTCTTATACCAACGATGTAGAGAAGTAATGCACTCGAAGAATCAATCACAATGATCAACCACAAGAGAAATCCTCGGCAAAGAGATGACATAAGATTTTTTACCGAGGTTCACTTGCTTCCCGGCAAGCTACTCCTCGTTGTGGTGATGCACCCACTTGTCGGTTCGTGAGCTAATCGACTATCAAGAGTCGAGCCCTCGACGGGCGCCGCACAACCGCACACAAGATGGGGATCCTCCAAGCCATGAGCTCCACTAGAGTATCCAATTTGCGAACACCCGCGGGGAAGGATCAAGAACCCCTTACAACACTTGGTGAGGGCTCCAACAATCTCCAATTGCGAGCTCAATCACCTCCGCTGCTCCAAGCCGTCTACCGTGTCGGGAAACATGAAAGAGTAACAAGAAATCCGCAGCAACTCAAAGATCAAGTGCCTCTAGAATGCAACTCTCAAGCAATGCACTTGAATCTCACTCAATCTCACTCAAGATGTGCAACCAAGCAAAGAGACGAGTGGAGGGGTTGTTCTCTAGCTCAAAGGATGTCTCTAGGTCTCAAAATGTGCAAGAGTTGCCCTCAAACCCCGGCCAACTTCTATTTATAGCGAAGGGGTACGCAGCTAGCCGTTACCGGACGACACAGTTAAAATCGCGCTGACCGGACGCTCCGGTCAGGGTGACCGGACGCGTCCGGTCACTACAGGACAAGCGTGAACAGTGCGCGTCAGATCTAGCCGTTGCCGTGACCGGACGCGACAGTGTCAGCGTCCGGTCGCGGTCCAGTAAGCTCCCGTCGAGACCGGACGCGTCCGATCGCACGTGACCGGACATGCCAGCCGCGTCCAATCGGAGTCCACTAACAGTCCACTCGTGACCGGACGCGTCCGGTCGAACGTGACCGGACGCGCCACCGCGTCCGATCGCAATTGCCCTCCGTGCTGAACTCCTGGGTGTGTGACCGGACGCGCCGGTTCCGTGAGGGACCGGACGCGCCGGTCCGCGACCCTTCTCACACGCGCGTCTGTCTGTGGTTTGAACTGACCAGAGCGCCAGCCGCGTCCGGTCAATTCGACCACAGCGTCCGGTCACTGTATTTTCAGTGATAATCATTTCGGACTTTCGCCACCTTTTCTCGCCTCCGGCGCAATAGAAAATAGGCATTTCATTTCCTCGAAAACGCCTGAATCCCAAACCCCAAACCCCTTACTACCGCTCAAACACCACCTTCTTCGCAAATGTGCCAACACCATCAAGTGAAAAACACCATGTGCATGTGTGTTAGCATTTTCACAAACATTTTCAAGGCGTTATGTTAGCTCTCTACTAGATCCTAATGCATATGCTCAAGACATTGATCTAGTGGCACTTGATTCCTGAGCTAACCGTGATTACCCCTCTTGATAGTCGGCTATGTATCCTAAACCCGGTCAATCACTTCTCTACTCAACTTAGACCGGCAAAAGGAAAACCCTATGGTTATACCTTTGCCTTGTGCTCTTAGATCCTTCTCTTCCACTTGATCATCATGTCCATCATTTTATGTGCATTTCTTCATGATCTTGCTCATCATTTCATGCACCAAACCATGTGGTCTTGTGGCCATCTCTCCATGCCATTTCCACCTCCATCACATGTTGCTTATGCCTAGCTTAATCACACTTGATACAATAGCATTAGCAACTTGGTGTCATTAATTACCAGAACCAAACTTGGGCTTTCAAATGTTAGTGTTAGTGCAAGGTGGGTGCACGGTTTGCACCAAATGTTCCATAGGCTCAGAAATCATTTTGGACACACTCGATGGCACTGCTAAATTGCGAGGCTCAAGTGGAAGCTCATTTTAGTCCATATGGAGATAATGCTAATCTAGACGCAAGGTAGGTGCACGGTTTGGGCCAAATGTACCATGGCCTCAGAAATCATTTTGGACGCACCAGATGGAACTCCTAGGTGATGTGAGTTCTGTGGAATCTCATTTCAGTATGTTTGGAGACAGTGTTAGTGTCAGTGCTAGATAGGTGAACGATTTACGCCAAACATACCATAAGCTCATAAAATCTTTTTGGATGCACCCGATGGAACTCCTAGGTGACGTGGGTCATGTTGACCTCGTTTCGGTCCGTTTGTAGGCAGTATTAGTGTCGGTGCAAGATAGATGTAGGGTTTGTGCCAAATGTACCACAGGCTCAGAAATCGTTTTAGACGCAACCAATGGAACTCCTAGGTGATGTGGGTCATGTGGAATCTCGTTTTGGTCCGTTCGGAGACAGTGTTAGTGTCGGTGCAAGAAAGGTGAACGGTTTGCACCAAAGGTACCATAGGCTCATAAAATTGTTTTGGACGCACCCGATGGTACTCCGAGGTTAGGAGGCTCAAGTGGAAGCTCAATTTAGTCCATTTAGAGATAGTGTTAATCTTAACGCATGATAGGTGCACGGTTTGGGCCAAACGTACCACAGGCTCGAAAATCATTTTGGACACACAAGATGGAATTCGTAGGTGACATGAGTCATGTGGAATCTCGTTTCGGTCTGTTTAGGGATAGTGTTAGCGTCGGTGCAAGATTGGTGCACGATTTGCGCCAAGCATACTACAGGCTCAGAAATCATTTTGGACACACCCGATGGAACTCCTTGGTGACGAGGCTCAAGTGCAAGCTCGATTCAGTCCGTTTGGAGATAGTGCTAATCTTGACGCAAGATAGGTGCATGATTTGTGCCGAATATACCACAGGCTCAGAAATCATTTTGGACGAACCCATTGGAACTCCTAGGTGACGTCGGTCACGTGGAATCTTGTTTCGGTCTGTTTAGAGATAGTGTTAGTTTCGGTGCAAGATAGGTGCACGGTTTGTGCCAAACGTACCATAGGCTCAGAAATCGTTTTAGATGCACCCGATGGTACACAAAGGTGAGGAGGCTCAAGTGGAAGCTAAATTTAGTCTGTTTAGAGATAGTGCTAATCTTGACTCAATATAGTTGGACGGTTTGCGTCGAACGTACCACAGGCTCAGAAATCATTTTGGATGCACTCGATAGAACTCCTAGGTGACGTGGGTCATGTGAAATCTTGTTTTGGTCTGTTTGGAGACAATGTTAGTGTCGGTGCAAGTTGGGGGCATGGTTTGCACCAAATGAACCATAGGCACAGAAATCATTTTCGACACACCCGATGACACTCCTAAATTGCGAAGCTCAAGTGGAAGCTCATTTCAGTCCATATGGAGATAGTGCTAATCTAGATCCAAGATAGGTGCACGGTTTGGGCCAAATGTACCATGGCCTCAGAAACCATTTTGGACGCACTGGATGAAACTTCTAGGTGACGTGGGTTATGTGGATTCTCGTTTCAATACGTTTGGAGACAGTGTTAGTGTCGATGCAAGACAGGTGAACGATTTACGCCAAACGTACCATAAGCTCATAAATCATTTTGGACGCACCCAATGGAACTACTAGGTGACGTGGGTCAAGTGGAATCTGATTTCGGTCTGTGTGGAGACAGTGTTAGTGCCGGTGCAAGATAGGTGCATGGTTTGCACCAAACGTACCATAGGCTCAAAAAACATTTTGGATGCACCCGATGGCACTCCTAGGTTGCAAGGCTCAAGTGCAAGCTCATTTCAGTCCATTTCGAGATAGTGCTAATCTTGACGCAAGAAAGGTGCACGGTTTGCGCCGAACGAACAAAAGGTCTGAAATCGTTTTGAATGCACTAGATGGAACGCCTAGCTGACATGGGTCATTTGGAATCTCGTTTTGGTCCATTTGGAGACAGTGTTAGTGTCGGCCCAAGATAGGCACACGGTTTGCGCTAAACGCACCATAGGCTCAAAAATCATTTTGGACGCACCCGATGGTACTCCTCGGTGACGAGGCTCAAGTGGAGCTTGATTGAGTTTGTTTAGAGATAGTGCTAATCCTGATGCAAGATAGGTGCATGGTTTGGGCCAAACATACCAGAGGCTTAGAAATGTTTTTGGATGCACCGGATGGAACTCCTAGGTGACATGGGTCATGTGGAATCTCCTTTCAGTCTGTTTGGAGACAGTGTTAGTGTCGGTGCATGATAGGTGCATGGTTTAGGATGAACATAGCATAGGCTTAGAAAATCATTTTGGACGCACATCATGGAACTCCTAGGTGATGAGGCTCAAGTGGAATCTTGATTCAGTCCGTTTGGAGATAGTGCTAACCTTGACACAAGATAGGTGCACGGTTTGCGCCAAACATACCCCAGGATCAGAAATTGTTTTGGACACACCCAATAGAACTCCTTGGTGACGTGGGTCATGTGGAATCTGATTTCGGTCCATTAGAGACTGTATTAGTGTCAATGCAAGATAGGTGCAGGGTTTGCGCCAAACGTACCACAGGCTCAGAAATCGTTTTGGACGCACCCGATGGTACTGCTAAGTGATGAGGCTTATGTGGAATCTTGATTCACTCCATTTGGAGACAGTGCTAATCTTAACGCAAGATAGATGCAATATTTGGGACGAACGTACCAGAGGCTCGGAAATCATTTTGGACGCACCGGATGGAACTCCTAGGTGACGTGAGTCATGTGGAATCTCGCTTCGGTCTGTTTGGAGACAGTGTTAGTGTTGGTGCAAGATATTGACACGGTTTGAGCCAAACATACCATAGGCTCATAAATCATTTTGGACACGCCCGATGGTACTCCTAGGTAATGAGGCTCAAGTGGATGTTGATTTAGTCCATTTGGAGATATTGCTAATCGTGACGCAAGATAGGTGGACAGTTTGGGCCAAATGTACCAGAGGCTCGGAAATCATTTTGGACGCACCGGATGGAACTCCTAGGTGACGTGGGTCATGTGGAATCTCCTTTCTGTCCATTTGGAGATAGTGTTAGTGTCGGCGCAAGATAGGTGCACGGTTTGGGTTAAACATACCACAGGCTTTGAAAATCGTTCTGGACGCACATGATGGAACTCCTTGGTGACGTGTATCACGTAGAACCTCATTTCGGTCCGTTTGGAGACAGTGTTAGTGTCGGTGCAAGATAGGTGCAGGGTTTGTGCCTAACGTACCACAGGCTCAGAAATCATTTTGGACACACTCGACAGTACTGCTAAGTGATGAGGCTCGAGTGGAGATAGTGGTAATCATGACGCAACATAGGTGCACTATTTGGGCCAAACGTACTAGAGGCTCGAGATCGTTTTGGACACACCGGATGGAACTCCTAGGTGACGTGAGTCATGTGGAATTTTGTTTCGGTCTGTTTGGAGATAGTGTTAGTGTCGATGCAAGATGTTGGCACGGTTTGTGCCAAACATTCCAAATGAAACTACTAGGTGACGTGGATCATGTGGAATCTCATTTTGGTCTGTTTGGAGACAGTGTTAGTGTCGGTGCAAGATAGGTGCACGGTTTGCGCCAAACGTACCATAGGCTCAGAAATTGTTTTGAACGCATCCGATGGAACTCCTAGGTGAAGTGGGTCATGTGGAATCTCATTTCGATCCGTTTGGAGATGGTGTTAGTGTTGGTGCAAGATAGATGTTGGGTTTGCGCCAAATGTACCACAGGCTCAGAAATTGTTTTGGCGCACCCACGGGAACTTCTAGGTGACGTGGGTCATGTGGAACCTTGTTTCGGTCCGTTTGGAGACAGTGTTAGTGTTGACACAAGAATGTTGCACGGTTTGTGCCGAGCGTGCCAGAGGCTCAGAAATCGTTTTGGACGCATCCGATGGAACTAGGTGATGTGGTGTGGATATTGTTTCGGTCTGTGTTGGAGACAGTGTAAGTGTCGGTGCAAGATAGGTGCACGATTTGCGCCATACATACTATAGGCTCAATTTGGAATTTTTAGGTGACATGGGTCTTGTGGAATCTCGTTTCGGTCTGTTTAGAGATAGTGTTAGTATCGGTGGAAGATAGGTGCATAGTTTGTGCCAAACATACTATAGGCTCAGAAATCATTTTGGACGCACCTGATGGAACTCCTAGGTGACGTGGGTCTTGTGGAATCTCGTTTTAGTTTGTTTACAAACAGTGTTAATTTTGGTGCAAGATAAGTGCACGGTTTGCGTCAAACGTAGAATAGGTTCAGAAATTGTTTTGGACGCACCCGATGGTACTCAAAGATGTGAGGCAAAGTGGAAGCTCAATTTAGTCCATTTAGAGATAGTACTAATCTTGACGCAAGATAGGCGCACGGTTTGCGCCAAATGTACCACAGGCTCAGAAATCGTTTTGGACGCACCCGATGGAACTCTTAGGTGACGTGGGTCATGTGGAATCTCGTTTCAGTCTATTTGGAGACAGTGTTAGGGTCGGTGCAAGATGGGTGCATAGTTTGCACCAAATGTACCATAGGCTCAAAAATCGTTTTGGATGCACACGATGGCAGTCCAAAATTGCGAGGCTCAAGTGGAAGCTCATTTAAGTCCATTTGGTGATATTCTTGAGGCAAGATAGGTGCACGGTTTGGGCCAAATTTACCATGGCCTCGAAAATCATTTTGGACGCACCGGATGGAACTCCTAGGTGACGTGGGTTATGTGGAATCTTATTTCGATTCGTTTGGAGACAGTGTTAGTGTCGGTGTAAGATAGGTGAACGATTTATGCCAAACGTACCATAAGCTCAGAAATCGTTTTGGACGCACCTGATGGAATCTTGTTTCAGTCCATTTGCAGATAGTGTTAGTTTCAGTGCAAGATAGGTGGACGGTTTGCGCCAAACGTACCATAGGCTCAGAAATTATTTTGGATGCACCTGATGGTACTCATAGGTGAGGAGGCTCTAGTGGAAGCTCGATTCAGTTTGTTTGGAGATAGTGCTAATCTTGACGCAAGATAGATGCACGGTTTGGGCCGAACGTACTGTAACACCCCTGGTGTTATCTTACCTCTTTTGGCACTTGCATTGCATGAGCCTAAGCATCATTGTTCATATATGAGCATGGAACATATGTAATGCACTAGTAAAACATATGAAACATGCTAGTGCAACATGTGAAACATGTATATATGGAATGTGCTTGAAACATCTCTCTGAAACATACTCAACATACCTTGTCATTTTGTGTTTCAATGTATGTAAGTTTGATGCTCGTGCTTGGTAATGCAAGTGAGTGTTGATGTCATTTCTTTCATGTGTCTCACATCACTTTCTATCTATAGTGACCCCTGAAAAAGTTTCATAAAGTTTGGAATCAAAAAGTCACATGAAATGATAAGTCATGTCTTTGTTTCAATGACTTTACTAAATGTTGGAATTGCACCATTAAGTGAATAGAAATATAGATCATCAACCAAACATTGCAACTTTGCCCAAATGACTCTAGATGAACTCCACAACAAAATTCATGAAGGGTTCATGTTGAGCAAATGTCAAGAAAATGCCCCGATTGGCCTAAAATCCTACTTTAGGCTTTATCGAGTTGATACTTTGACCAAAGTGAAAGTTTGACTTTTGTACCAGTTATGAGGTTTGACCTTAAACAAAAGTTGTAGTTAATCTTGTGTAGAACAAACTTTGTTTAATGGCCAAGAGCTAGTTTGATCTCTAACCTAGTCAAACCGAAGCTCAAAGATTGAACTCAGTGCTGTTTTGAAGCTCCAAAAATCGGCTAAGCGTTGGAACTGCAGTTTTGGTTTTCAGTTTTCATGAAGCCATCTTTGGTGAATTTTAGTTTGCAAACCATGCCGAATTTGGCCATACTTTCTTAAGCAAAGTTGTCATCTTCATATAGCTCTACAACACTGTGATTTGGTTTAGCATTTTATTGATCTGTTTGGGAATTAGAGGGGGAAAAGATAGCAGTTTCAGTCCGCTTCAAACTGAAACTTTTGATGTTGTTTCAGAGTACGTAACTTTGGAGCCTTGTAGCATGAAAACCATGGTGATCCAGACCAAACATGTATAAGGAAATTTGGAGGCTACATGTAGCTCTACAACTTTTATTAGTGAAGGTTTTGCTAACACCAAGCGGATTAAGAGTCAGAAGGCGGAGAAGAATGCACTTTCAGTCAGCTTGCAACTAAACTGCAGGATTCAGTTTCGGGGTACCCTCCTTTGGAACTCAATATCTCCTGATCCAGGCGGAGTTAGCTCTGGGTCTTTAAAGCAATGTTGTTCACCTCGCAAAGATCTACAAATTTGCCTCTTGCGCCGTGATCACAGGTTAGCTGGATCGGAAGATAAGGAAGGAAGAAAATACGGGTTTCAGTGTATTTTCGCGGTGGTATTGTCAGCTCCTCGAACATTTTGAATCGGCACTGCTGTGCATGGCCGACTGAACGTTGGAAGCCACTGCCGCGTGGCCTTGCGCTCGTTCGCATGCGTGCCACGGCGCCGTGCTCGCTCGCCTTGACAGCCCAAGCACCCTCCCACCTCTCTTTCACTCTCTCATTCGCTTGCTCTCCGTCTTTCCATCGAGAATGCTGAACAGCCGAAGTAGAGCTCCTGTGCCGCCATTCCACTTCATCCATGCCTCCTTGTTCTTAGCCAAGCGCAGCACCACCTTCCTCTCCTCGAGCCGTCTCCGATGCGCCCCTCTACCGGTTCTGCCTGCCGCCGGTTAGCTCCGCCGACGGGACCACCATGAGCAGCGCCACCGGAGCGCGTGGCCGGACCTCTACGAGCCGCCTCGGGCCAAGCCGAGGGTACCAGAGGGTGTGCGGTAGGCCTTGTGCTCTCCGCCACTCCACCGCCGCCGGCGAGCACCACGGCGCCCGGAACCGCCGTTTCCCTGAACCTCCTCTACTTTGGTTCACGTGGAGGGCTTCGCACAACAATTAGGAGAAAGGGAGGGTCCTAACTGAAAAGCTTTAGACTCATATGAACAGTGTCATAAGGACTGTTTTGTGATGATTTTGCAGGAACTTTGGAAATTCGTAGTAAATCATAGAAAATTCGTAAAATAACAAATGAGGACTTTTTCGAATCCTTGTGAAATTCTCTATGTAGTGGATCTATAATATGGCATGTTTTAGTTTAATTTTTTTGCTATAAAATGGATTTTTCAGATTAGGTTTTTAATACTAGTGGTATTTGTCTTTTTCATAACTGTAGTTGTAGGACTCCAAATGAAGTGAAATTTTTTGTGGAATTCTACTCATGTGAGGTTTGATGTATGGTAAAAATGTCATGAATTTTGGTGGTAGTATGAGTGAGTTATTGATTCATCTTGCTCTCACATGAATTCTTGCAATAGCAATTTGTCTTTTTCATAGAGGTTGATATACATGTCCAAATGGCTTGAAATTTGTACAGTAGACTATTGGGAGCATATGTAGGCCACTGTAATTTTGGTAGAATTTATTGTGCATCTTTGATATGTGTTCATAATTCCACCTAATTATCTAAATAAATTAAGAAAATGCATTAAAATAATTTATTTAGGATTGGACACTATGTTTTCTGGTGCTCATTAGTCATGTGTGACATGTTGGTAAAGTTAGTTTTGTCCAATTATATGTTTGCAACATAAGTTAGTATTTATTTCTTGCAAATGAGGTTTCTAGACAGATCTGGGAACTTAGCAAAGTTCTTCATGATAATGTGCTTTGTTGTGAAACTTGTTTATACAAAAGTTGTAGATAATTCATGTATCTAGCCACTGTTAAAATTTGGTGTCATTTGGCCAAGTATTTTATGAGTTATGCATGTTTCAAGTTGGAGATCAGAGATGGCTGCTCTCTGTTTGTCAGGAACAGATTCTGGAACTTTGTAATTTCGACTTATTTAACTTATGAATCATGCCGTGATGATATTAAATGAAATATAGATAATTTCATAATATTTCCATAATGTCTTCTTGCAAGTCATTTGGATTTGTAGAACTCCAGATATGATTGATTTACTCAGCTACTGTATGTATGTCCAGAATTGCTGAAAATACATGAATGCTTGGTTACTTTGCTTGCATGTTGCTAAGTATGATCCATGTCCTTGGTGATGAAGTTAGTACACCTGAGACTTTGTAAATCTTGTGTCATGTATTTAGCGTAACCTGTACTTGCCTTGATTAGTGTGTAATGCATCATCTATTGCATTCCCATGTATTCATACGCTTGCATCTTGCATCTCATCTAGGTACGGACGTGATGTGGAGCTAACCTAAAGATGGTGATGGTGGATCCATCCCGAAGATGGAAGGATCGGACAAGTGCTAGAATGGGGGATGCTCGCCAAGCGAGTTTCATCTGATAAACACTGACTTGAGTTGGATCCCAGACAAGCCCCGGAGCATTCTAAGCCTCCTAATTTCTAAAAATGCAATTGAGTATATATGTTATATGTATTGTTGCATTAAGTGATAGGTGTTGGATGAAAACACTTGCTGCATATATACCCTATCCTTGTCCAGAAAGTATGCCTTGAATCCTATCTAGGTTCAGGTTCGAGTAATTGCTTAACACTGCTTTAACCAATAGAAGTCAGGTGATCCCCTGTCACCTATGAGCTTTAGGGATATATATATGGCACGGTTGGCTATATTTGCTATCATGGAAAAGAACCATGTGCTAATAATATGAAATGAGACCGGGCGGGATGACGATAGTGAAGCAACAAGGCATGGAGGTCTTGGTTGTGGATCTATCCCCGTCTGAGTCGTTTAAGGACTGATACGTTGTACGTCCTTGAGTCATGTTGAACGCAGTCTAACACTTAGCTGGTCGGATAAGCCGTTCCGATCGTGAAGCCGAGTAATACAGTTTAGGCTAGGAATTAGGGGGTCAAGTGTGCATTCTGGAGGAAGTAAGGATGTGCTTGGGGATATTGGCATAAGACCAAGGGGGGTTAAAGTCCCTATCACCTGGCAGAGTGTTGCCCTTAGGCATGTGGCATTAGTCGAACCAGCGATTCCTGAACTGTACCAAAGGTGACTTGTACGACCCTGGCGCGGGGTCTACACGGTTTGTGTTAGAAATACCCCTCCAGCTAGATAGGAATTCGATTCGAATCACCGTCGCTCCCGGTTAGTGAGCACTTGACTCGAGAAGCGGCAACGTAGATTCAATTAATTAAACGGATGGTTAATTGGATGATAATTTAAATGTTACCTCAACTTATACTTGCTATGGTTAATATTGTTTGCTCCTAATAAAGTGGTTGCTATAGTATAGGTGCTAATCTAGATGACAGGTTCATGATGATTAATGTGATGCTTAAGCATTCAATGATTACTTATTTGTACTAAGCTTTTATGCAAAATGTTGTCAAGCTAGCCCCACTTTATATCAGTCTTGCATACTCCTTGGTGTCACTTTATTACTGGTTTTTGACGGGTAAGTCTAGCTGAGTACATTCTCATACTCAGGGTTTATTTTCCACTTGTTGCAGGTTGTGATATATCATGGCTACTGCAAGAATTGGTTGGCTCCTGCCATAGTGGCGGAGGGTGATCATGGGCATGATCCTTCTGAGTTATCTTGTCTCTACTGCTTTTGTTGGAAGTTGATCTTGGTATTGGCATGTATTTGAAATAAGAACAATGTTAGATTCAAATTACTTTGCTTTCGCTACTTTTCAACTTAAGTTGTAATAACTATGCTGAACTCTGATGTATATTGAACTACTTGTGAAATGGATGTACATGTGGCTTGTTATGTTGAATCACTACGATCTTGGCTTGTATGTTAGTTGGTTTGAAATCCCTCATGATTTCATTGGACTACTGGAGTTATATGGGCTCAAGTGTGAGAATTTGATCACTTTGGTGAATGTTTTTATACTTGTGCTCTTATAATTTAGACGGTTCCGTGACAGCTGGCATCGGAGCAAGATTCAACATTAAACTTTTCGTATGTGTATTTAAAACAAAGGTTTTGTTTTATAAAATCAGTTTTATCAACTTATAGCTATATATATAGGTTTGTCAAATCTGAATTTTAAACCTAAGTATGCTAGTGGTCAATTTCCTTATGCTCATATAAGGATTATTAGGTGGCTTATATAAGTACTAACTTGGGGGGTTTTCATTTATACATCTATGCTTAGGCCAAGGTATGTATGTGTGATGACTCTCCCACACTATGCTACCCGGTGTGTCAGATTGGAGGTAGCCTTCATATATGAGATAGCCATATATGTCGCTAGTTTACTTTTATACAACATCGCACCTACGCTCAGGTAAGTGTGAGTTGGGAGAGCATGACCGTCCAACCATCGGTCTAGGGGAGAGCTAGTTTTGGTTACTGGATTATTTACATGTTACACACATGTATATATGAAGGTACTTAATTGTGGGTGATTGATGATTCGAGTAGTTTTGGTGCTACATGTATATATACGAGGGTATATGTATATGGGAGTACTTAGAATTTTACTTTCCTACTTTCATTGTGTGCTATATTTGGGGAATTGTTGGGCTGCAATGAAAATTTTCTACAGGTACGCTAACCACGAATGCGTAAGTTGAATGTAGCTACCGACTAGCTATATATCGAGAGAGTGCATGTTATGCCACCGACATAGAACGTGATCGCCACCTTAGGTTGGCAATCTTGTGAGGACGAATAGGACGAAGCATGCATCATCAGGATTGTTGCTTTATGCTTAACTATGCTCCTCTCACCCTTATTCAAATGATAAGTAACTTGTGATCAATGTGTTGCACTATCTTCCTTGTGTGGAGTTAAACAAGAATGCCTTGTTCCATGTTGCTTGAATAGGAAGTGCTTGAGAAAAGTGTATGCTTAGCCTTGCTAGAAATAATTATGGTTACATGCTTGAACCTATAAATGTCCTCTAGTTTAGCCAAGTGGTGGATATGTTGTTCATACAAGCGTTTGCAAATGCTTTAGACCTCACTTAAGTAATTGTGGATTCCCATGAATAAATTAAATTGGTGTTAGTCTAAGGTAATGATGTTTAGAGCTACTAGAATAACATGTTTGTGTGCTCTCTTGTTAAGTAGAACGAAGGCAAGCTTTGTTTTGCTTGTTGAACATTGGCTGCTAGAACGATTTCTGTTGTAGTGATGTTTTCATGGTCATAATGGTGTTTTCTGTAGTTATGGAGAATACCAAAGTTGTTGCTAACATACTTATCTAGCTTGTTCTAAAATTTCATGACACTAGGCCTTATGGTTTGGGAGTTATGAATTTTAGAAGTTTACTGTCAGGTTTTGCTTATGCACTGATTAGATCTGAATGTTTGGTTTGTTTGACCTGTGTGCATATGGAACCATGTCTTGGAGATAATAGAAGAAGTGTAGTACTTTTTCTAAGCTTTCCAAAATGTCCTGTAGCACTAATTTTGGTGGTCTAAACCTCCAGTTATGAGCTTGCAAAATGGAATAACAGAATCTGTCCAAATCTGGGCAGAGATGTCTTCTTTGTCTTGTTTGACCTTGTTAGCTGTAGAATCATCTTAATATGATAATAAGAAAGTTGTAGAAAACTTAATAAGCTTTACATAAAGTTAATGATCAGCCTTGTTAGGTTCCTAGAACTCCAGTTAAGTAATTATGAAGTTCATGTCAGTTTTCTATCCATGTTTGCACAGATCTGGAACATTAGCATGTTTGGTCATGTTAATCTGTGAATTAGCTTTTGGTATGAATAACAAAAGTGTGGAAAACTTCCTAAGCTTTCTATAAAGTCTAGGATCACCTTTGTGGGATGCCTACAACCGCAGTTATGGTTGAAATAAGTAACTACTATGCTGCTGTTCAGATTCTGTGCACATGCTAAGTTGGCTACCTTGGCTAGCGTTTGTTTTGGACTAAACTTGTAGTTAGTTCTTGCTTTAGATATATGCTTGTTCTGAGTAAGCCTAGTGCTTAGTAATGGTTGCTTAAACTAATTTGATTGAATCTCTCAAATGCTTGACTGTGACGTTGTATGTTTGCTTGTTATCTAATTAGTGCCATAGTTGTCACCTCGTTTGTCCTCGGTGAGCATATGAGTGTCAAATAGCTTTACCCTAGACGAACGCTTAAGTTACATAATCACACAATGGTCATCTCCAATTAGGTTCTTTCCCTTAGGAGCCTGAGCTTGTAGCCGTGGTTGCTTGCTTTGAATGTTTGTGCACCATGCCTTTGCTTGATATGTAAGCCCGAGTCTGGACCCTTAAATATTCACGTATGCCATGGCTATCCTGCACCCGCATGTGAATACCTTTGTTTGATCTACCAACCAAGATAGATTTCCGCAAACGCCTCCTTTTGGCCATAGTTGTTTGCTGCCAAGTTGTAAGGCCCATAACCAATTTTATGTTGGACCTCCTAGCTACCTCTCCTACGGATGTTTTGGTACAACGCTATATCTCGCTACTAGATCTCAGAATCTTGTGCTTGCAAATCGTGTAGTACCTTATCAACTCAATCTTCGGTTGGTACATCGATTTTGTCCTTGGAGTCTACTTATTTCATCTCCAACCTTCCCAAGTCTTGGGATGTTTATTAGTCTTGATCTCATGTTGTTGCTCAACATGATCGAATCTCCTGTTAGTCTTTCATCTAGTAATCACCTTGGTGGATGCAAGGTGTGCGTGGATTTAAGCAAAGATCTCGTGCTCCATTGTCTCCAGCAATTGAGCTATGTTCTCTTGTGCTATGTTTCGATCTCTAGATCGCCCCCTTGATTGATTCTAAACCTTGTGACTACCTTTGTTTGCTATCCCTCCATTGTATTGTGCTTATTCTATATTCCCAAATTTGTGCCACGTGGGATTTCTCATTGGTGATGTGTCTAGTAATGGTGTCATGATTGGTACTCTACAGTGCCACGACAAAACCGAGGGCATCCTGTGGACCGTGGCCACAAGGTTGTGCTGCTCGGCACGCGCTGGTATCGTGGTTTCTAGTCACGATCCATTGTAGAACAACACCGACGTGTTATTCTCATGTGAGCTTTTTCTTGTTTATCTCTCCCTATCGTATCGTAAGAACCATATCTCAGACCAAAAGTAGTAGAGCTTCCATCTGAAGATACATAAAGGATAACCTTTGAAGAACATGTCACTAACATAAATATTAACAGACTACAAGAGGTGGTAGACAAGTGACTCTACTTAGTTGTCCCAGTATTAACGACCACCATCTAGTGAGCAACGTATCTCATCCTTGTTGGATAAAAGGGGACGCACAACACTTTAGTTGGACAAGTCATCTGTTGGATAAGAATCGATCGTCACATGGTGTATATGACGAAGCTATCCAAGTCTCAATCTTGTATGCATAATGACCATACCGTCGAGATCAACCATCTCTGGTGTGACTCCTTATCTGTAGACTTCAATGTCTGCCATCTGTCTACATCAGCCACTATTGTTGTGGTCAAGAGTGAAGATTTGGAGCTTTTTAGTGTTGAGAGACAACTAATTAGTTACCAATAGGAAGATTAATCTCCAGCTAGGTAACGACTCCTTGATAGCTACAAAAGCTATGTCTTACAGAGCAATAACCAACAAGAAATTAATCAACTAGCCAACAACTTGAGTGATACTCTATCTTCCAGAGCCATTGTGACCAAGTCAATTCCATCTTGGACAATCACACAGATAGTGCAAGGTGTTCTATCAGCTAAAGTGAAGAATTAGAGAAAGCATGCCCTAGTTTCGATCAGCATCCCTGTGCCCCTAGGTGCCACTAACGGTTTTGTTCAGAACACTATTGGATGAAGTGTTGAGAAATATTCGAAAATGGTTCATTACCTTTGTAGGAATGTCCTTCATGGAGTAGTTTGCATTTTATCTTGCAAAAGCAGCCGCAAGCTCGAAGCTTGTGCATCGTCGAGTTGGTATGTAAATGAATAGTTGAGGTTAGTTACCAAGAAACTTATGAGGTAAGCCTTAGCTTCCATCCACAAGGAGAAAGCTGCTGCTGCAGTACAAAGAGTTAGAGAGTGCAAACACACACCTCAATGTGTGAAGCAAAGGAAAAGAAGAACAAGAAATATGTCCAGATTTTGTAGCACCAAATCGGTTATCTTCAAGCCGCCGATTAATGACACAAACGAGGTTGGTTTGAACCTAAACTTGATAATCTCATTTCTTACTTAGGGTACTGCAATGTCTTAATTTGGTTTGAGAATTTGGTGAGTAAAACATCAGATTCAAGAGATGTTCGATCAGATCGGTTTGCTGCAAATTTAGAACAGAGCGGTTTTGGCAAATGAATTGTATGGATAGCCAAATGGTGTCCATTTGAGCTAAAATTTGGTCAGTAGTTAGAGGACTTATGGATCTATATGCCTACAAAAACTCATGCAAAATGGAGCAGTAGTTTGTGAGATATGAGCAGAAAACCAAAGGGTATAGGATCTGCCATTTTTTCGGTGACTGTGCTCATTCCTCGCATGAGAAGGTTATGATAGTGGTAGATGTCCCACTGTGGAACATGGTCGAGATCTGCTGTTGGATGGCCCTTTTGAGGTCTCAAAGATACTAGTTTACACTCTTTCATTTGCTTTTGCTTTCTCGTGTCAACAATGTATGAGCAGCCTTGGTGTTCTACAAATCAATTTATACCATAGCGAATCGAAAGCAAATTGAAAAGTGTCAAACAACAGATTTCCCATCTTAGAGCTGTTGTTTGATCCTAAAGAGGAAGACTCAAGGTGAAAATTTAGCCTGACAAAGCTAGTTTTGCTATGCTGCAAGTCAACTCAACTTACTGTGCAACTGCATCATGAAGGAAATTGTACTCCACTGCTTGGCAATGAACTATTTACCGAAGTTGGTAAATGCTTGCAATTTTTGCTGTCTTCCAGACCTCGCTATCATCCTTCTATCACAATAATTGCTAATACTCACTGATCTTTGGTATCTTATAAGTGTTTTTACCCAAGAGGTTGCATCTGATTCAACCTAGATAACTATTGCCTTCGGATAAGAGGATCTTCTTAGGTAACATTTGGTAGAAATATAGAGCCAACAGAGTCAGCTATCACATTCACTAACCCCTCAATAGACTCAGATAATACAGTGTTGTCATCAGAGAAAGAGAACTGCCCACATGGAGTAGTAAGTAGCTTTCCATTAGTTGATATCTAAATGATTGAACATTTACGACCAGTATAGACTCTAATGGTTAGTCAGTATCCTATAGCCTCAGAGGATGTTTGTCGTCTATAATCTCACCCTTTCGGAAGGTTGTGCTCAAGCCACTTTGGTAGAAGACTGCTTTCAAAACTTTGTGAACATAGAGTCATTCAATGAGTATGCTTTTGAAGATTTTGGTCTAGTGTAAAGTTCATATTGCCTCTACCATATTCACTAGAGAAAGAGATACTTGTGCGTGGTTAGTTCATGAATCAAATGATCTTTGTAAGCCAAGAGCGAAGTATGGTGCTATTTTGGATTCCTCCCCAAAGTAACAATACTTCATGGAAGTCAAGAAAGGAAATTCTTCAGACAAGATCCCCTACGAAGAACAAGTATCAGAAAGTGTCTTGACCAAACTAGCCTCTTTGATGCTTAAAGCTAAATAGCCTAGTGCTATCGTAGATGTTGGAAAATGGATAACATGCTTCTCTTCCTTTGAAAGTCTTTCGCCCTGAATCTCGGGACGAGATTCTTTTAAGGGGGAAGGCTGCAACACCCCTGGTGTTATCTTGCCTCTTTTGGCACTTGCATTGCATGAGCATAAGCATCATTGTTCATATATGAGCATGGAACATATGTAATGCACTAGTAAAACATATGAAACATGCTAGTGCAACATGTATATATGGAATGTGCTTGAAACATCTCTCTAAAACATACTCAACATACCTTGTCATTTTGTGTTTCAATGTATGTAAGTTTGATGCTCGTGCTTGGTAATGCAAGTGAGTGTTGATGTCATTTCTTAAATGTGTCTCACATCACTTTCTATCTATAGTGACCCCTGAAAAAGTTTCATGAAGTTTGGAATCAAAAAGTCACATAAAATGATAAGTCATGTCTTTGTTTCAATGACTTTACTAAATGTTGGAATTGCACCATTAAGTGAATAGAATTATAAATCATCAACCAAACCTTGCAACTTTGCCCAAATGACTCTAGATGAACTCTACAACAAAAGTCATGAAGGGTTCATGTTGAGCAAATGTCAAGAAAATGCCCCGATTGGCCTAAAACCCTACTTTAGGCTTTATCGAGTTGATACTTTGACCAAAGTGAAAGTTTGACTTTTGTACCAGTTATGAGGTTTGACCTTAAAGAAAAGTTGTAGTTAATATTGTGTGGAACAAACTTTGTTTAATGGTCAAGAGCTAGTTTGGTCTCTAACCTACTCAAACCGAGGCTCAAAGATTGAACTCAGTGCTGTTTTGAAGCTCCAAAAATCAGCTAAGTGTTGGAACTGCAGTTTTGGTTTTCAGTTTTCATGAAGCCATCTTTGGTGAATTTTAGTTTGCAAACCATGCCATCTTTGGAGCAAAGTTGTCATCCTCATAGAGCTCTACAACACTGTGATTTGGTTTAGCTTTTTATTGATCCATTTGGGAATTAGAGGTGGGAAAAGATAGCAGTTTTAGTCCGCTTCAAACTGAAACTTTTGATACAGTTTCAGAGTACGTAACTTTGGAACCTTGTAGCATGAAAACCATGGTGACCCAGACCAAACATGTATAAGGAAATTTGGAGGCTACATGTAGCTCTACAACTTTTATTAGTGAAGGTTTTGCTAACACCAAGCAGATTAAGAGTTAGAAGGGGGAGAAGAATGCACTTTCAGTCGGCTTGCAACTAAACTGCAGGATTCAGTTTCGGGGTACCCTCCTCTAGATCTCAATATCTCCCAATCTAGGCAGAGTTAGCCCTAGGTCTTTAAAGCAATGTTGTTCACCTCGCAAAGATCTACAAATTTGCCTCTTGCTCCATGATCACTGGTCAGCTGGATCGGAAGATAAGGAAGGAAGAAAATACGGGTTTCAGTGTATTTTCGCGGTGATATTGGTCAGCTCCTCGATTGTTTTGAATCGGCACTGCTGTGCATGGTCGACTGAACGTAGGAAGCCACTGTCGCGTGGCCTCACACTCGTTCGCATGCATGCCATGGCACCCTACTCGCTCGCCTTAACAGCCCGAGCACCCTCCCACCTCTCTTTCACTCTCTCATTCGCTTGCTCTTGGTCTTTCCGTTGAGAATGCCGAACAGCCGAAGCAGAGCTCCCGCGCCACCGTTCCTCTTCATCCATGCCTCCTCGTTCTCAGCCAAGCGCAGCACCACCTTCCTCTCCTCGAGATGTCTCCGACGCGCCCCTCTACCGGTTCCGCCTGCCACCGGTTAGCTTCGCCAACGGGGCCGCCATGAGCAGCGCCACCAGAGCGCGTGGCCAGACCTCTACGAACCGCCTCGTGCCAAGCCGAGGGCACTTACATAAAAGAATGCTATAAAACTAATTACCACCATAGACTAGGTGTTTAACTGACAGAATTCCATGAGTTTTGGTGAATATTTATTTCTGCAGGGTGCCAGCTAAAAATAATCAAAGATGGGCCACATGTCAGGTTTACATAGAGAGAAAGGGCCACGTATGGAAAAAGTATAATCTAGAAGGTTCAAGAAGCCAAACCCTGGGAGGTAGGACCCACCTGTCACTGTGACAGGGGTGGGCGCCTAGCCCCAGGGGCGGCCGCCCCACCCAGAGAGCCAATGAGCTTCCACCTCGCGGATCCTGCTTCCACCGCCTTTGAGGATGAATAAAAATCGTTGATCAAGGTCGGTTTGATCCGAGGGTTGTGGTGCTTCCTAGAGGGCTATATAAGCAAGGCCCCTGGCCCCTGGAGGAGAGAGTTCAGAAACCCTAATTCATATTTTTCAGAGAGAATTCGCCTAAGAGGGGTCCCTTGAATGGATCTTTCTCAAGGGCACATACAAGAGAGTTTAGCTTTGTAGTCTCTATGTGAGATTAGAGTTATTCTTCTAGATTGAAAGAGTTAGAGTGGAGGTAGAAGATTGGAGGATGCCCGGCCTGTTGGTGTCTCCTCTCCAAGCTTGTATCTACAGGGTCGAGTCTCCTAACCCGAGGCTTGGTTCTAGGATTCTTCGGCAATTCAACTTCTAATACTAAGTAAGTACGTTGTTATTATTGTTCTTTGGTTTGCGGGTTTACTTTATTCGCTTCGCGTAGGGAATAGAGTAATCATTCGTAGCATAAGCGTGGTGCTTGGGCTAGGAATACTCGTGGATATCCCCTATCTGGCCGGATTACTGAGTAGTAGCGTGGGACGTGATAATCCCATTGTTACCTTTGGAGTCTCCTCCCGTCAGAAGGTTTGGTAGGATTTAAGTACCCTGGTTAAGCATCCTCTGTGGTGTCTCTTTTCCATCGGTATTTCCCCTAAGATCAATAGTATCATAGCTTGCCATAGGTTGGAACTAGACTGTCGTCGTAGTTCTCTCTAATCGCTTATATCTTCTCACCTTGTAGTGTGGCCCAAGGGTAATAGTATAGACTAGGTTAGTCATCGCACGCTTTCTGCTTACGGATAAAACAAATACGATACTCTGGACTTATCTCCTGGGTGAAGTGCTCACCGATATCCGTGCGCTTGCGGATTATTTCTTGAATTCCTTCGTGTGTGTATCTAATATCAACAATCATTTCTAGCACCGTTGCCGGGGAGAAAGACGTCAGCTGAGTTAACCTTAAGTCTTGCTTTACCTTGTACCTATACCTTTATCTTTTCCTTTTTATTTCTTACCTTATTCTTCTTGCCTTTTTCTATCCTTATGGATAACATAAATTCAATTCCTATCTTTCAATTTTCTGCACCCACGGAGACCAGCCTAGTACCTTGGGAGTCATCACAACCTATCCAAACCCCTAACTATAGGCTGAGCCTGCGGTTGATTGCAATGGTCCAAAGCCTATCCTTTTTAGGAGTAGACGAAAACCCTTACCTTCATATTAGAGACTTTGAGCAAACATGTGACTGTCTTCGCATAGAGGGCATGTCTGATCAAACTTTACATTGGTAGCTATTTCCTTTCTCTTTAAAGGAAAAAGCTAGACAATGATAGGATAAAGCCGTAGGTAAGCAACAAGGAGATTGGGGATCCTTACGTTCTAATTTTTGCTTAGATTTTTACCCTATCTCCCAAATCATCGACCTTAGAATCAAGATTCTGACTTTTAAGCAAGAACCTAGTGAATCTTTGGCCTCATCCTGGAATTGTTTTACTACTCTTTTAGCATCTAGCCCAGACCTCAGTTTACAAGACCCTATTCTTCTTCAACATTTTTATAAAGGTCTTCATAAAAACAGTAAGCAATTGCTCGATACAACTTCTGGAGGATCATTCTTGCATGTTTCATTAGAAAAAGCAAGATTAATCTTAGATCAAATCCTATCCTCTGAATTAGATAATCTCCTAGAAGAAGAACTTCAAGTGGCTGAAGCAAATTCTTTGCTAGATATACCATCTACTTCAGCTATTCCATGTTCTGAGCAAGAAGAAGAAGAAATTTTGTTTCCTGATTTTATGCTTGATATCGAACCCGATCTTTTTTCTGATTTTGGAAATGTTATGAATTATTATTCTATAAAGAAACCATAGAATCATCATAATCACCTTAGAGAATCTTTGAATCCTTCTCAGGATATTTCTTATAGAAGCACTTCAGTAGAGCTAGTGTCGGTCATAAGCAGTGAATGGTTAGAGGAATCAGAGCTTTCCTCTGATGTGATCTGTTTGGATTCACCCTCTCTTCCAATACGGTGCTCATTTAATTCCGATCACATAGATGCTCTCTATAATCCAGTTGTGGGCATTAATATCATGTCTGTTTCACTTGCACAACATTTAATGAGGCACATGACATTAACCCCAACTACAAAATTGATGAAAAGTCTTTCAGGACACATTGTCCCCAGTTCAGGAATTTTACATATCCAACAAATCCAGGTAGAAGGAACCTTGGTTCATTTGAGCTTTTATGTCTTCCCCATATGGGACTTCGACCTGTTGATAGGACAACCTTTTAGAAGACTCCTTTATGAAGGACAAACAGGGAAAATAAACATTTGTTTTGGAAAGAAACTTCAATTCCCAATGTCCATATCTTATTCTCTAAGTACTAGGACTGAATCTTATCTAGAATTTGACCCGCTGGAGGAATTTAATGCTGCTTCTCTAGAGTTCTTAGTTGACTCAGGTCTAGAGGATGATGCTCAATTCTTCATAGAAGAAGAGGCTAATAACTCTAAGCCTGAACCTTTAGATGAGTTTGTAGAGCCACCTAGACCTCCTATAGAACTTAAACTTTTACCAACCGGTCTTAAATATGCTTTTCTAAATAACGATCCAGAGTTTCCTGTGATCATAAGTGATAAACTCACTCCGAAACAAACTTTTCGCTTAATGGCTGTCTTAGAGAAACATCGATCAGTGTTTGGCTACTCACTCCAAGATCTTAAAGGAATTAGTCCTGCTCTTTGCACCCATCGCATTCCAACAGATCCTACTATTCCACCTTCTAGAGAACCACAGCGTAGACTCAACAATACGATGAGGGAGGTGGTTAAAAAGGATGTTTTGAAACTTTTGCACGCCGGGATTATTTATCCCGTGCCACACAGTGAGTGGGTAAGCCCTGTCCAAGTTGTGCCTAAAAAGGGAGGCATGACTGTTGTTAAGAATGAGAAGAATGAGTTGATCCCTCAACGTACCATCACAGGATGGCGGATGTGCATAGACTATAGAAAACTTAATAAAGTTACTAAGAAGGATCATTTTTCGTTGCCTTTTATTGATGAGATGTTAGAACGGTTAGCCAATCATTCTTTCTTTTGTTTCCTTGATGGATATTCGGGATATCACCAAATCCCTATCCATCCTGATGATCAAAGCAAAACTACCTTTACATGTCCCTATGGAACTTATGCTTATCATAGAATGTCTTTTGGGTTATGTAATGCTCCAGCTTCTTTTCAAAGATGTATGATGTCAAAATTTTCTAAAATGATTGAAGAGATTATGGAAGTTTTCATGGATGACTTTTCTATTTATGGAAAAACTTTTGATGATTGTCTTGAAAATATAGATAATGTTTTGCAAAGATGTGAAGAAAAGCACTTAGTCCTTAATTGGGAGAAATGTCACTTTATGGTTAGAGAAAGAATAGTGCTAGGACACTTAGTGTTTGAAAGAGGTATAGAGGTAGATAGGGCTAAAATTGAAGTAATTGAACAACTACCTCCACTTGTGAATGTAAAAGGAATTAGAAGTTTTCTTGGCCATGCTGGTTTTTATCGTAGATTTATAAAAGATTTCTCATTTATTGCTAGACCTCTTACTCGTTTGCTAGCCAAGGATGTTCCTTTTGAATTTGATGGTGAATGTTTAAGATCTTTTGAAATTTTAAAGAAAGCACTCGTCTCAGCACCAATCATTCAACCCCCTGATTGGTCTTTACCTTTTGAAATTATGTGTGATGCAAGTGATTATGCTATGGGGGCAATTTTAGGACAAACTAAAGATAAAAAGCATCATGCAATAGCCTATGCTAGCAAAACATTAACAGGACCTCAACTTAATTATGCAACTACTGAAAAAGAACTCCTTGCTGTTGTTTTTGCTATTGATAAGTTTATATCTTACTTAGTGGGAGCCAAAGTAATTATTTATTCTGATCATGCTGCTTTGAAATATTTACTCACTAAGAAAGATGCTAAACCACGTTTGATAAGATGGATTTTGTTACTCCAAGAATTTGACTTAGAAATAAAAGATAAAAAGGGAGTGGAAAATTCTGTTGCCGATCACTTGTCTAGAATGCAGTTTGAGAATTCATAGGAACTGCCCATCGATGATTCACTCCGGGACGACATGCTCTACGGGATCAACAGATCTGACCCCTGGTATGTAGATATTGTTAATTTTATGGTTTCAGGATATGTACCACCAGGAGCAAACAAAAGGAAACTCGTCTAGGAAAGTCGTACTCACATATGGGATGAACCGTACCTCTTCGGAGTCTGCTCAGATGGTCTACTCAGGAGATGTGTACCTATTGAGGAAGGAATAAAAATCATTGAGAGATGTCATTCATCACCATATGTAGGACATTATGGGGCATTCCGCACACATGCAAAGATTTGGCAATGCGGATTCTTTTGGCCAACAATGTATGAAGACACAAGAGAATTCATCCGAAGATGTGGACCATGTCAGAGGCACGGCAATATCAATACAAGAGATGTCATGCCACTCATCAACAACCTTCAGATTGAACTCTTTGATGTCTGGGGAATCGACTATATGGGGCCATTCCCACCATCGAGGAAATGTGAGTACATTCTGGTGGTAGTAAATTATGTCTCCAAATGGGTTGAAGCCCTGCCATGCAAGAAGGCTGATAATATAAATTCCAAGAAGATGTTTGAAGAGATAATATTTCCCAGATTTAGAGTCCCAAGGATAGTGATAAGTGACGGAGGATCACACTTCATCGACAAGCGCTTTGAGCACTACTTGTCTAAGCATGGAATACGTCACAACGTTACTACCCCCTATCATCCTCAAACAAGTGGACAAGCAGAAACATCAAATAAGCAAATCAAGAACATTCTGCAGAAGACAGTAAATGAGATGGGTGCTGGATGGAAGGACAAGCTTCCCGAAGCACTCTGGGCATACAAGACACCTATTGGGATGTCTCCTTATCAGTTGGTGTATGGGAAGACTTGCCACCTACCAGTTGAGTTAGAATTTAAAGCTCACTGGGCTATCAAGAAATGGAACATGGACCTTGATGCTGCTGGAATAAGGAGGAAAATGCAACTCTCAGAGTTAGATGAATGGAGAGAAAAAGCATATCACAATTCAAAGATTTATAAAGAGAGAGTTAAGAGATGGCATGACAAGAGTTCGCCCCGGGGATAAGGTATTACTTTTTAATTCAAGGGTGAAGCTCTTCGGACATGGAAAGCTATGAAGTAAGTGGGAAGGACCATTTAAAGTGGTAGACACATCATCACATGGCGCGGTCACGCTTCAAAATGACGAAGGTACGTTATTCAAGGTAAATGGTCAACGCCTTAAATTATTTTAGAGCCCAATAAAGAATTAGAAGAATTAGATATTATTAATTTCTTTATTACTTAAGTATTGTTGGGCCCGACCTTTTTAGTTTTCGTTTTTCGGGGCCCAATATATTTTTTTGAAATAACAAAAATATTTAGAAAATTCTGCGAAAAAGTGGACCGGAGTTCGGTTCATGGGCCGGGCGCCCGCCCCTAGGGCTGGGCGGCCGCCCCACCCCTTGCGCTGTTTCGCCGCCGCCTTTTGCCTTCGCAATTCTTCTACATTCTTCTTTTAGAAAAAAGTTTATTCCTAGTTTATTCGGGCATTTTTATCATGAGATACCGTTTAGGTGCCGTTTTGGTCCTCTGAACCCTCCTATATAAAACACCCTATGACGTCAGCCATCCTCATTCCATCAGATCATTCCTCTTTTCCTTTTAGAAGTTTGCTAGCCCTCTCTCCCTAGCTCCAATGGTCAACCACGACAAGAGGATCATCCCCTACGGTATTGACTTCAACTCCATCCCCAAGGAAGATCCAAATTGCAAAGCTCTTATCCTAGTTAGCAATGCTTAACCCCTCGCTGCCATTCCACCAAGACCTATAGCCAGTCTTACTTCGCTTAGCTAGTTCTCACAGCACCTCTGCAGCCCGTCTTCCTAGAAGATAAACCGTCGAAGGGGCCTGTCGTCAAGCTACCTGCTGGAACCAAGCTCTTGCCGCCGAAGCACAATGAGATGCTTGTTGGTGTGAAGACCAACAAGAAAGGAGAGATCGTCTGCGCCAAGTACAACACTAGGGAACGCACCTACTTCGAAGGAGTTCACGCTCATCCAAGCAAAGTCAAATTTCTTCCACCCGAGGAAGCTCCTAAACACGCCCTTGCTAAGGCTGAAGCTCCGCGCAAGCATCGCAAGACTTTAGCTGATCTAGAAAAGCTAATAGAGGCTCAGCAAGCTACTATCTCCTCTATAGAATCCACTTTATGCCTTTAGAATAGATGTTTTCTTCACACGCACGAGAAAGTAGAGGACATAGAGAAGAACAATAAGGAACTAGAAAAGCGCGTAAGTGCTTTAGAGCCTCCTAAGCCGAAGAAGTAGATTGAGTACCATTTAGCAGTTGATAAGGCACCTTCGAGATTAGTCGCGAAATTGTTTAAATTCTTTTGCTTAGATTAATTATTTTATTCAGAATTCTTGTAAACAAAGTGCCTTACATGATACTGAATAAAGAGTTGTTTTTTATTATTGGATATATTTTGCTTGTGCTTTTGTCTCCACCATGCTTTGTATAAAGGAAAATAGGAAATAAGTGTGGGGGAAGCACTCGACAATTTAATGAACAGATTTTACCGCACAAATGAAAAATCTTGAAGATACATAACACGAGGACCCTGTACATCGAAGCGGGCTTCGAAAGTCCTTGGTAAGCCCTCCTCGCTCCTTCCTTCGACCATGGTCAGGTATGCTCCCTACACGTTTAAATTTTTATATACACACTTTCTGTTAAGTTTCGCATTATAAATTCTTGAGTACAATCTATTTAATGCTGAATTTAAAGAAGATAGATTATTTTAGTCATGATCTCTTTATAGACTCACACCATGATTCTTTCCTAGGAGTCCTGTTACTGTTGGGAACTTAATTTTTAGGGACCCTATATCATTTAAGTTGTTGTGGAGTGAGAGATAGTAGAATCATGAGAACCTGATTTCTGATACTTTGTCACTTGGAGAATTTCTTTTACAAAAATGTTAAAATTTTTAGCTATGCTTCTCCTCTGTGGTAAGAATAAATACCTAGTAGAGCCTTACATATCTATAAAAAAACTAGCTCATAAGCTATTTACTTTGTGTTGAGTTTGGTCAACCCATGCTAGACCCTTGTTGAGAGGTGGGCCATGCTCCCAAGATCAGGATTCACACTAATTTTTGCACCCCTTGCTACTACTACCCTGAAAGTATGCACCACCATATTACCTATTTAGATCCACTCAAAAATTTGTTCTGCTCCTACCCTAGGAGTAACAATTAAAAATATATCTCCTATAAGTTTTTCTTGATTGCTAGCCATGATTCTAAAATGCTCCAGAATGTTATTATCCTCTCACAATGTTCCATCAAAATTCAGTACATTTCTTTGTTGTTAAAAAATAAAAGAAAAAAAGAGAAAGAAGAAAGAAAAAGAAAGTATTGATTTTGCCTTTTGTGAAGTACAAGTTTCAAGTTGCAATTCCTCAAATCAAAGTTGAATAAGTGTATCTTTTGTAAAGGAGCATTGTAGAATTATGTTGCACCCCCTCTCCTTCCACAAATATTTCCTATTATGTTTATTCTTTTGAAACCACACCACATGCACGTCCTGATCTAGGGGTATGTCACTCCCCTCCTTGGATCCCATTTTGACTAGGCAATATATGCAAAGTAAGTATGCTACATCCTTGAAATACCATCAACTCCAGATAAGCTTTTGTAGAATAGGATGGGCTATATGGCATTTGTCATACATACCTCAGAGAGGTCTACAAATACCACATATCTTGAGTGACTTGAGAGTACCACATGAGGTAGAAGGTAAGCTATGTTTTTTATTTCAAATACATACAAAAACACCAAGTGACAGGTTGAAAGGAGAAAGGGGCTCAGTTTCAGGCTGTTCCATTCTTCAACTGCCTAAAATGGTATGGAAGACACTTTGAATCCTGTAGTACAGGTATGACTAAGGAATAAATCTACTGTTGATGTCTTGGCTAGAGATTATGCCTAAGGTAATCCATTCTTTTCTCGAGGACGAGTAAAAGTCCAAGTGTGGGGGAGTTTGTTGACGGTAGTTAACTATCATTTTTAACCGTCAACTTACATAAAAGAATGCTATAAAACTAATTACCACCATAGACTAGGTGTTTAACTGACAGAATTCCATGAGTTTTGGTGAATATTTATTTCTGCAGGGTGCCAGCTGAAAATAATCAAAGATGGGCCACATGTCAGGTTTACATAGAGAGAAAGGGTCACGTATGGAAAAAGTATAATCTAGAAGGTTCAAGAAGCCAAACCTTGAGAGGTGGGACCCACCTGTCACTGTGATAGGGGCGGGCGCCCAGCCCCAGGGGCGGCCACCCCACCCAGAGAACCAATGAGCTTCCACCTCACGGATCCTGCTTCCACCACCCTTGAGGATGAATAAAAATCGTTGATCAAGGTCGGTTTGATCCGAGGGCTGTGATGCTTCCTAGAGGGCTATATAAGCAAGGCCCCTGGCCCCTGGAGGAGAGAGTTCAGAAACCCTAATTCATATTTTCAGAGAGAATTCGCCTGAGAGGGGTCCCTTGAATGGATCTTTCTCTAGGGCACATACAAGAGAGTTTAGCTTTGTAGTCTCTATGTGAGATTAGAGTTATTCTTCTAGATTGAGAGAGTTAGAGTGGAGGTAGAAGATTGGAGGAAGCCCGACCTGTCGGTGTCTCCTCTCCAAGCTTGTATTTACGGGGTCAAGTCTCCTAACTCGAGGCTTGGTTCTAGGATTCTTCGGCAATTCAACTTCTAATACTAAGTAAGTACGTTGTTATTATTGTTCTTTGGTTTGCGGGTTTACTTTATTCGCTTCACATAGGGAATAGAGTAATCATTCGTAGCATAAGCGTGCTGTTTGGGCTAGGAATACTCGTGGATATCCCCTATCTAGCCGGATTAGTGAGTAGTAGCGTGGGACGTGACAATCCCATTGTTACCTTTGGAGTCTCCTCTCGTTAGAAGGTTTAGTAGGATTTAAGTACCCTAGTTAAGCATCCTCTGTGGTGTCTCTTTTCCATCGGTATTTCCCCTAAGATCAATAGTATCATAGCTTGCCATAGGTTGGAACCAGACTGTCGCCGTAGTTCTCTCTAATCGCTTATATCTTCGCCACCTTGTAGTGCGGCCCAAGGGTAATAGTATAGACTAGGTTAGTCATCGCACGCTTTCTCCTTGCGGATAAAACAAATACGATACTTTGGACTTATCTCCCGGGTGAAGTGCTCACTGATATCCGTGCGCTTGCGGATTATTTCTTGAACTCCTTCATGTGCGTATCTAATATCAACAGGCACCAGAGGGTGCGCGCCAGGCCCTTGTGCTCTCCGCCACTCCACCGCCACCGACGAGCACCACAGCGACCGGAACCACCATTTCCCTGAACCTCCTCTACTTTGGTTCACGTGGAGGGCTTCGTACAGCAATTAGGAGAAATGGAGGGTCCTAACTACAAAGCTTTAGACTCATATGAATAGTGTCATAAGGACTGTTTTATGATGATTTTGCAGGAACTTTGGAAATTCGTAGTAAATCATAGAAAATTCGTAAAATAACAACTAAGGACTTTTTGGAATCCTTTTGAAATTCTCTATGTAGTGGATCTATAATATGGCTTGTTTTAGTTTAATATTTTTTCTATAAAAATGCATTTTTCAGATTAGGTTTTTAATACTAGTGGTATTTGTCTTTTTCATAACTGCAGTTGTAGGACTCCAAATGAAGTGAAATTTTTGGGGCATGCTATTCATGTGATGTTTGATGTGTGGTAAAAATGTCATGAATTTTGGTGGTAGTATGAGTGACTTATTGATTCATCTTGCTCTCACATGAATTCTTGGAATAACAATTTGTCTTTTTCATAGAGGTTGATATACATGTCCAAATGGCTTGAAATTTGTACAGTCGACTATTGGGAGTATATGTAGGCCACTTTAATTTTTGTAGAATTTATTGTGCATCTTTGATATGTGTTCATAATTCCACCTAATTATCTAAATAAATTAAGAAAATGCATTAAAAGAATTTATTTAGGAATGGACACTATGTTTTCTGGTGCTCATTAGTCATGTGCGATATGTTGGTAAATTTGGTTGGGTCCAATTATATGTTTGCAACATAAGTTAGTATTTATTTCTTGCAAATGAGGTTTCTGGACAGATCTGGGAACTTAGCAAAGTTCTTCATGATAATGTGCTTTCTTGTGAAACTTGTTTATACAAAAGTTGTAGATAATTCATGTATCTATCCTCTGTTAAAATTTGGTGTCATTTGGCCAAGTAGTTTATGAGTTATGCATGTTTCAAGTTGGAGATCAGAGATGGCTGCTCTCTGTTTGTCAGGAACAGATTCTGGAACTTTGTAATTTAGACTTATTTCACTTATGAATCATGCTGTGATGATATTAGATGAAATATAGAGAATTTCATAATATTTCCAGAATGTCTTCTTGCAAGTCATTTGGGTTTGTAGAACTCCAGATATGATTGATTTACTCAGCTACTGCATGTATATCCAGAATTGCTGAAAATACATGAATGCTTGGTTACTTTGCTTGCATGTTGCTAAGTATGTTTCATGTCCTTGGTGATGAAGTTAGTACACCAGAGACTTTGTAAATCTTGTGTCATGTTTGGTATTGCTTCCCTTGCTATCTTAGCATGATAGGTGGTGTGATGTTTAATTAAGCAATGTGAAGTGCTTATGTGTATTTAGCGTAACCTGTACTTGCCTTGATTAGTGTGTAATGCATCATCTATTCCATTCCCATGTATTCATATGTTGGCATCTTGCATCTCATCTAGGTACGCTAGATGCACCACGTGAAGGACGTGATGTGGAGCTAAGCTGAAGATGGTGATGGTGGATCCATCCCGAAGATGGAAGGATTGGATAAGTGCTAGAATGGGGGATGCTCGCCAAGCGAGTTTCATCTGATAAACACTGACTTGAGTTGGATCCCAGGCAAGCCCCGGAGCATTCTAAGCCTCCTAATTTCTAAAAATGCAATTGAGTATATATGTTATATGTATTGTTGCATTAAGTGACAGGTGTTCGATGAAAACACTTGTTGCATATATACCCTATCCTTGTCCAGAAAGTATGCCTTGAATCCTATCTAGGTTCAGATTCGAGTAATTACTTAGCCCTGCTTTAACCAGCAGAAGTCAGGTGATCCCCTATCACCTACGAGCTTTAGGGATATATATGGCACAGTTGGCTATATTTGCTATCGTGGAAAAGAACCATGTGCTAATAATATGAAATGAGACCGGGCAGGATGACGATAGTGAAGCAACAAGGCATGGAGGTTTTGGGTGTGGATCTATCCCCGTCTGAGTCGTTTAAGGACTGATTCGTTGTACGTCCTTGAGTCATGTTGAACGCAGTCTAACACTTAGCTGGCCGGATAAGCCATTCCGACCGTGAAGCTGAGTAATACAGTTCAGGCCGGGAATCGGGGGGGTCAAGTGTGCATTCTAGAGGAAGTAAGGATGTGCTTAGGGACATTGGCATAAGACCAAGGGGGGTTAAAGTCCCTATCACCTGGCAGAGTGTTGCCCTTAGGGATGCGGCATCAATCGAACCCGCGATTCCTGAACTGTACCAAAGGTGACTTGTGCAACCCTGGTGCGGGGTCTGCGCGGTTTGTGTTAGAAATACCCCTCCAGCTAGATAGGAATTCGATTCGAATCGCCGTCGCTCCTGGTTAGTGAGCACTTGACTCGAGCAGCGACAACGTAGATTCAATTAATTGAACGGATGGTTAATTGGATGATGATTTAAATGTTGCCTCAACTTATACCTGCTATGGTTAATATTGTTTGCTCCTAATAAAGTGGTTGCTATATTATAGGTGCTAATCTAGATGAAAGGTTCATGATGATTAACGTGATGCTTAAGCATTCAATGATTACTTATTTGTACTAAGCTTTTATGCAAAATGTGGTCAAGCTAGCCCCACTTTATATCAGCCTTTCATACTCCTTGGTGTCACTTTATTTCTGGTTTTTGACGGGTAAGTCTAGCTGAGTACATTCTTGTACTCAGGGTTTATTTCCCACTTGTTGCAGGTTGTGATGTATATGGCTACTGCAAGAATTGGTTGACTCCTACCATAGTGGCGGAGGGTGATCATGGGCATGATCCTTCTGGGTTATCTTGTCTCTACTGCTTTTGTTGGAAGTTGATCTTGGTACTGGCATGTATTTGAAATAAGAACAATGTTAGATTCAAATTACTTTGCTTCTGCTACTTTTCAACCTAAGTTGTAATAACTATGTTGAACTCCGATGTATATTGAACTACTTGTGAAATGATGTACATGTGGCTTGTTATGTTGAATCACTACGATCTTGGCTTGTATGTTAGTTGGTTTGAAATCCCTCATGATTTCAATGGACTACCTGAGTTATATGGGCTCAAGTGTGAGAATTTCATCACTTTGGTGATTGTTTTTATACTTGTGCTCTTATAATTTGGACGGTTCCGTGACACGTACCACAGGTTCAGAAATCATTTTGGACGCACCCGATGGAATTCCTAGGTGATATGGGCCATGTGGAATCTTGTTTCAGTCTGTTTGGAAACTATGTTAGTCTGGTGCAAGAAAAGTGCACAGTTTCCACCAAACGTACTATAGGCTTAGAAATGATTTTGGATGCACCCGATGGTACTCCTATGTGACGAGGCTCAAGTGGAATCTCGATTCAGTCCGTTTGATGATACTGCTAATCTTGACGCAAGACAGGTGCACAGTTTGGGTCGAATGTACCATAGGCTTAGAAATCGTTTTGGACGCACCGGATGGAATTACTAGTTGACATGGGTCATGTGGAATATCGTTTCGGTCTGTTTGGAGATAGTGTTAGTTTCGGTGCAAGATAGGTGCATGGTTGGCGCCAAATGTACCATAGGCTCATAAATCATTTTGGACGTGACCGATGGTTCTACGAGGTGAGGAGGCTCAAGTGCAAGCTCGATTTAGTCCGTTTAGTGCTAATCTTTTACCCAAGATAGGTCCACGGTTTCCGCCGAACATACTACAGGCTCACAAATCATTTTCGACGCACCTGATGGTATTCCTATGTGACGTGGGTCATGTGGAACCTCATTTTGGTCCGTTTGGAGATAGTGTTAGTGTCGGTACAAGATAGGTGCATGGTTTGCGCCAAACGTACCATAGCCTCAGAAATTATTTTGGACGCACCCGATGGCACTCCTAGGTTACGAGGCTCAAGTGAAAGCTCATTTCAGTCCGTTTTGAGATAGTGTTAATCTTGATGCAAGATAAGTGCACGGTTTGCGCTGAATGTACCATAGGCTCAAAAAACATTTTGAACGCACCGAATGAAACTCCTAGGTGATATGGGTCATGTGGAATCTCGTTTCGGTCCATTTGGAGACAGTGTTAGGATCGGTACAAGATAGGTGCACAGTTTGCGCTAAACATACCATAGGCTCAAAAATGGTTTTGGACACACCCAATGGCACTCCTAGATTGCGAGGCTCAAGAGGAAGCTCATTTCAGTCCGTTTCAAGATAGTGCTGATCTTTACCCAAGATAGGTGCACGGTTTACACCGAACGTACCAAAGGCTCAGAAATCATTTGGAACACTCCGGGTGGAAGTCCTTGGTGACATGGGTCATGTGGAATTTTGTTTTGGTTCGTTTTGAGATAGTGTTAGTGTCGGTGCAAGACAGGTGCACAGTTTGCGGCAAACATACTATAGGCTCAGAAATTGTTTTGGATGCACCCGATGTTACTCCTAGGTGACAAGGGTCAACTGGTAGCTCGATTCAGTCCGTTTGGAGATAGTGCTAATCTTGAAGCAAGATAAGTGCACGGTTTGCGCCAAATGTACCATAGGCTCAGAAAATCATTCTGGATGCACCCGATGGAACTCCTGGGTGACGGGGGTCATGTGGAATCTCGTTCCGGTCCATTTGGAGACAGTGTTACTATCAGTGGAAGATAGGTGCACGGTTTGCGCCAAACGTACCCTAGGCTCAAAAATTGTTTTGGAAACACCAAGTGCTACTCCAAGGTGGGAGGCTCAAGTGGAAGCTCAATTTAGTCCGTTTGGAGATAGTGCTAATCTTGGCGCAAGATAGGTGCACGGTTTGGGCTGAATCTACCACAGGCTCAAAAATCATTTTGGATGCACCGGATGGAACTCCTAGGTGATATGGGTCATCCGGAATCTCGTTTCGATCTATTTAGAGAGAGTATTCAGTCCATTTGGAGATAGTTCTAATCTTGACGCAAGATAGGTGCACGGTTTGGGCCGAACATACCAGATGATCGAAAATTATTTTGGACGCACCGGATGGAACTGCTAGGTGACGTGGGTCATGTGAAATCTCATTTCTTTCCATTTGGAGACAGTGTTAGTGTTGGTGCAAGATAGGTGCACGGTTTGTGCCAAATGTACCATAGGCTCAGAAATCATTTTGGACGCACCCAATGGTACTCCTAGGTGACGAGGCTCAAATGGAAGCTTGATTGAGTCTGTTTGGAGATAGCGCTAATCTTAATGCAAGATCCTGCACAGTTTGGGCCGAACGTACTAGAGGCTCAGAAATCATTTTGGACACACCGAATGGAACTCCTAGGTGATGTGGGTCATGTGGAATCTTGTTTCGGTCCGTTTGGAAACATTTGCAGTGTCAGTGCAAGATAGGTGCACGGTTTGCGCTGAACATACTACAGGCTTAGAAAATTGTTTTGGACGCACATGATGGAACTCCTAGGTGACGTGGGTCATGTGGAATCTTGTTTCGGTCCGTTTAGAGACAGTGTTATAATCGGTGCAAGATAGGTGCCGGGTTTGCGCCAAACATACCACAGGCTCAGAAATCGTTTTGGACGCACCCGATGGTACTCCTAGGTGATGAGGCTCAAGTGGAAGCTTGATTGAGTCTGTTTGGAGATAGTGCTAATCTAGACGCAAGATAGGTGCATGGTTTGGGCTGAACGTACCACAGGTTCGGAAATCATTTTGGATGCTCCGGATGGAACTCCTAGGTGATGTGGGTCATGTGGAATCTCATTTCGGTCCGTTTAGAGACATTTGCAGTGTCAGTGCAAGATAGGTGCACGGTTTGTGCCAAACGTACCATAGGCTTAGAAATCATTTTGAATGCACCCGATGGTACTCTTGGTGACGAGGCACAAGTGGAAGCTTGATTCAGTCCATTTGGAGACAATGCTAATCTTAACGCAAGATAGGTGCACGGTTTGCGGTGAACGTGCCACAGGCTTAGAAATTGTTTTGGACTTACCCAATGGACTCCTAGGTGACGTAGGTCATGTGGAATCTCATCTCGGTCCATTTGGAGTAATGTTAGTGTCAGTGAAAGATAGATGTAGGGTTTGAGCCAAACATACCACAGGCTCAGAAATTGTTTTGGATGCACCCGATGGAACTCCTAGGTGACGTAGGTCATGTGGAAACTCGTTTCGGTCCATTTGGAGACAGTGTTAGTGTCGGTGCAAGATAGATGTAGGGTTTGCGCCAAACATACCACAGGCTGAGAAATCGTTTTGGATGCACCCGATGGTACTCCTAAGTGATGAGGCTCAAGTGGAAGCTTGATTCACTCTATTTGGAGATTGTGCTAATCTTGATGCAAGATACGTGACGGTTTGGGCTAAACCTACCAGAGGCTTAGAAATTATTTTGGATGCACCGGATGAAACTCCTAGGTGACGTGGGTCATGTGAAATCTCATTTCGGTCCGTTTGGAGACTGTGTTAGTGTCAATGCAAGATAGGTGCACGGTTTGCCGCCAAACGTACTATAGGCTCAGAAATCATTTTAGACACACCCGATGGTACTCCTAGGTGACGAGGCTCAAGTGGAAGCTTGATTGAGTCCGTTTGGAGAAAGTGCTAATGTTGACGCAAGATAGGTGCACGGTTTGGACCGAATGTGCCAGAGGATCGAAAATCATTTTGGATGCACCGGATGAACTTCTAGGTGACGTGGGTCATGTGTCCTTTTGGTCCATTTGGAGACAGTGTCAGTGTCGGTGCAAGATAGGTGCACTATTTGGGCCAAACGTACCACAGGCTTAGAAAATCATTTTGGACACACATGATGGAACTTCTAGGTGACATGGGTCATGTGGAATCTCATTTCAGTCCATTTGGAGACATTATTAGTGTCAGTGCAAGATAGGTGTAGGGTTTGTGCCAAACATACCATAGGCTTAGAAATCATTTTGGACGCACACTATGGTACTCCTAGGTGATGGGGCTCAAGTGGAAGCTTGATTCACTCCGTTTGGAGATAGTGCTAATCTTGATGCAAGATAGGTGCATAGTTTGGTCTGATTGTACCAAAGGCTCGGAAATCATTTGGACGCATCGAATGGAACTTCTAGGTGACGTGGGTCATGTGGAATCTCCTTTCAATCGATTTGGAGACAGTATCAGTGTCGGTGCAAGAGAGGTGCACGGTTTGGGCCGAACGTACCACAGGCTTAGAAAATCATTTTGGACAGACATGGTTGAACTCCTAGGTGATGTGGGTCATGTCGATTCTTGTTTCGGTCCAATTAGAGATAGTGTTAGTGTCGGTGCAAGATTGGTGCACGGTTTACGCCAAACATACTATAGGCCCAAAAATCATTTTGGAGGCACCCGATGGAACTCCTAGGTGACGAGACTCATGTGCAAGCTCGATTCAGTCCATTTGAAGAAATTGCTAATCTTAACGCAGGATAGTTGCACGGTTTGGGCCGAACATACTAGAGGCTCGGAAATCATTTTGGACGCACCGGATGGAACTCCTAGGTGACATGGGTCACGTGGAATCTTGTTTCAGTCCATTTGTAGACAGTGTTAGTATCGGTGCAAGATAGGTGCACAGTTTGCGCCAAACATACCATAGGCTCAGAAATCATTTTGGACGCACCCGATGGTACTCCTTGGGATCAGACTCAAGTGGAAGCTTGACTCAGCCGTTTGGAGATAGTGCTAAGCTTGCACAAGATAGGAGCATGGTTTGGGCCAAACATACCAGAGGCTCATAAATCATTTTGGACACACTGGATGGAACTCTTAGGTGACGTGGGTCATGTGGAATCTCCTTTTGGTCCGTTTGGAGACAATGTTAGTGTCGGTGCAAGATAGGTGCACGGCTTGCGCCAAACGTACCATAGGCTCAAAAACCATTTTAGAAGCACCCGATGGTACTCCTAGGGGACGAGGCTCAAGTGGAAGCTTGATTGAGACCGTTTAGAGATAGTGCTAATCTTGACGCAGGATAGGTGTACGGTTTGGGCCGAACGTACCAGAGGCTCGACAATCACTTAGATGCACCAGATGGAACTTCTAGGTGACGTGGGTCTTATGGAATCTCCTTTCGGTCCATTTGAAGACAGTGTTAGTGTCGGTGCAAGATAGGTGCACTGTTTGGGCCGAACGTACCACAGGCTAAGAAAATCATTTTGGATGTACATGATTGAACACCTAGGTGACGTGGGTCATGTGGAATCTCATTTCGGTCCATTTGGAGACAGTGTCAGTGCAAGATAGGTGCGAGGTTTGCGCCAAACGTTCCACAGGCTCAGAAATCATTTTGGACACACCCGACTGTACTCCTGACTAATGGGGCTCATATGGAAGCTTGATTCACTCTGTTTGGAGATAGTGCTAATCTTGATGCAAGATAGGTGCACAGTTTGGGCCGAATGTACCAGAGGCCCGGTAATCATTTTGGATGCACTGGATGGAACTTCTAGGTTATGTGGGTCATGTGAAATCTCCTTCCAGTCCATTTGGAGACAGTGTTAGTGTCGGTGCAAGATAGGTGCAAGGTTTGGGCTGAACATACCACAGGCTTAGAAAATTAGTTTACACGCACATGATGGAACTCCTAGGTGACGTGGGTCATGTGGAACCTTGTTTCGGTCTATTTGGAGACAGTGATAGTGTCGGTGCAAGATAGGTGCAGGGTTTGCGCCAAACGTACCATAGGCTCAGAAATCATTTTGGACGCACCTAATGGTGCTCCTAGGGGACGAGGCTCAAGTGGAAGCTTGATTCAGTCCATTTGGAGATATTGCTAATCATGACATAGGATAGTTGCATGGTTTGGGCCGAACATACCAGAGGCTAAGAAATCATTTTGGATGCACCAGATGGAACTCCTAGGTGACATGGGTCATGTGGAATCTCGTTTCGGTCCATTTGGAGACAGTGTTAGTGTTGGTGCAATATATTAGCACGGTTTGCGCCAAGCATACCATAGGCTCAGAAGTCATTTTGGATGCACCTGACGGTACTCCAAGGTGACGTGGCTCAAGTGGAAGCTTGATTTACTCCATTCGGAGATTGTGCTAATCTTGACGCAAGATAGGTGCATAGTTTGGGCCAAACGTACAAGAGGGTCAGAAATCATTTTGGATGCACCGGATGGAACTCCTAGGTGACGTGGGTCATGTGGAATCTCCTTTCGGTTTGTTTGGTGATAGTTTTAGTGTCGGTGCAAGATAAAAGCATGGTTTGGGCTAAACATACCATAGGCTTAGAAAATCATTTTGGACACACATGATGGAACTCCAAGGTGACGTGTGTCAGGTGAAATCTTGTTTCAGTCCGTTTGGAGACAATGTTAGTGTCGGTGCGAGATAGGTGCAAGGTTAGGGCTGAACATACCACAGGCTTAGAAAATCGTTTTGCACGCACATGACGGAACTCCTATGGGACATGGGTCATGTGGAATCTTGTTTTGATCCATTTGGAGACAGTGTCGGTGTGGGTGCAAGATAGGTGCAGGGTTTGCACCAAACATACCACAGGCTTAGAAATCGTTTTGGACGCACCCGATGGTACTCCAACGTGACGGGGCTCAAGTGGAAGCTTGATTCAGTCCGTTTGGAGATATTGCTAATCTTGATAATGGATAGTTGCACGGATTGAGCCGAACACACCAAAGGCTCAAAAATTATTTTGAATGCACCGGATGGAACTCCTAGATGACATGGGTCATGTGGAATCTCATTTCAGTCCGTTTGGAGACAGCGTTAGTGTCGGTGCAAGATATAGCATGCTTTGCGCCAAACTTACCATAGGCTCAAAAATCATTTTGGGCGCACCCGATGGTACTCCTAGGTGACGTGGCTCAAGTGGAAGCTTGATTTAGTCCGTTTGGAGATAGTGCTAATCTTGACGCAAGATAGGTGCACAGTTTGGGCCGAACGTACCAGTGGCTTGGAAATCATTTTGTACGTACCGGATGGAACTCCTTGGTGACATGGATCATGTGGAATCTCCTTTTTGCTTCGTTTGGAGACAGTTTTAGTGTCGATGCATGATAGGCGCGCAGTTTGCCCCAAACGTACCATAGGCTCAGAAATCATTTTGGATGCACCCGATGGTACTCCTAGGTGACGAGACTCAAGTGGAAGCTTGACTCAGGTCATTTGGAGATAGTACTAATCTTGACGCAGGATAGGTGCACGGTTTAGGCTGAATGTACCAGTGGCTCAGAAATCATTTTGGACGAACCGGATGGAACTCCTAGGTGACGTGGGTCATGTGGAATCTCCTTTTAGTGCGTTTGCAGATAGTGTTAGTGTCTATGATAGTCGCACGGTTTGGGCCGAACATACCAGAGGCTTGGAAATCATTTTGGATGCACCGGATGGAAGTCCTAGGTGACATGGGTCATGTGGAATCTTGTTTCGGTCCGTTTGGAGATAGTGTTACTGTCGGTGCAAGATATTGGCACGGTTTGCGCCAAACGTACCAGAGGCTCAGAAATCATTTTGGACGCACCCAATGATACTCCAAGGTGACGTGGCTCAAGTGAAAGCTTGATTTAGTCCGTTTGGAAATAGTGCTAATCTTGACGCAAGATAGGTGCATAGTTTGGGCCGAACGTACCAGAGGCTCGAAAATCATTTTGGAGGCATCGGATGGAACACCTGGGTGACGTGGGTCATGTGGAATCTCCTTTCGGTTCATTTGGAGATAGTGTTAGTGTCGGTGAAAGATAGGTGCATGGTTTCGGATAAACATACCACAGGCTTAGAAAATCATTTTGGACACACATGATGGAACTCCTAGGTGATGTGTGTCAGGTGGAATCTGGTTTCGGTCCGTTTGGAGACAGTGTTAGTGTCGGTGCAAGATAGGTGCAGGGTTTGCACCAAACATACCATAGGCTCAAAAATTGTTTTGGACGCACCCGACATTATTGCTAAGTGATGAGGCTCAAGCGGAAGCTTGATTCACTCCATTTGGACATCTATACAGGATAGGTGCACGGTTTGGGCCAAACATTCTAGAGGCTGGGAAATCATTTTGGACACACCGATGGAACTCCTAGGTGACATGAGTCATGTGGAATCTCGTTTTGGTCCGTTTGGAGATAGTGTTAGTGTTAGCGCAAGATAGGTGCACGGTTTGCGCCAAACGTACCATAGGCTCAGAAATCATTTTGGACGCACCCGATGGTACTCCTAGGTGACGAGGCACAAGTGGAAGCTTGATTCAGTCCATTTGGAGATAGCGCTGATGTTGACACAAGATAGGTGCATGGTTTGCGCCAAACGTACCATAGGCTCAGAAATTTTTTTGGATGCACCCGATGGAACTCCTAGGTGACGTGGGTCATGTGGAATGTCGTTTTGGTCTGTTTGGAGATAGTGTTAGTGTCAATGCATGATAGATGTAGGGATTGCGCCAAACATACCATAGGCTCAGAAATTGTTTTGGACGCACCCGATGGAACGCATAGGTGACGTGGGTCATGTGGAATCTAGTTTCGATCCGTTTGGAGACATTGTTAGTCTCAGTGCAAGATAGATGTAGGGTTTGCGCCAAACATACCACATGCTCAGAAATTGTTTTGGACGCACCCGATGGTACTCCTAAGTGACGAGGCTCAAGTGGAAGCTTGATTCCATTTGGAGATAGTGCTAATCTTGACGCAAGATAGGTGCACGGTTTGGGTTGAATGCACCAGAGGCTCATAAATCATTTTGGACGCACTGGATGGAACTCCTAGGTGACATCGCTCATGTGGAATCTTGTTTCGGTCCGTTTGGAGACAGTGTTAGTGTTGGTGCAAGATAGGTGCATGGTTTGGTCCGAACATACGCCAGGCTTAGAAAGTCATTTTGGACGCACATGATGGAACTCCTAGGTGACATGGGTCATGTGGAATCTTGTTTCGGTCCGTTTAGAGATGGTGTTAGTGTCAGTGCAAGATGGGTGCACGGTTTGCGCCAAACATACTATAGGCTCAGAAATCGGTTAGGTGCACCCGATGGAACTCCTAGGTGACAAGACTCTAGTGTAAGCTCGATTCAATCGGTTTGGAGATATTGCTAATCTTAACGCTGGATAGTTGCACGGTTTAGGCCGAACATACCAGAGGCTCATAAATCATGTTGGACGCACTGGATGGAACTTCTAGTTGACATGAGTCATGTGGAATCTCATTTTGGTCCATTTGGAGACAATGTTAGTGTCGGTGCAAGATAAATGCATGGTTTGCGCCAATCGTACCATAGGCTTAGAAATTATTTTGGACGCACCTGATGGTACACCTAGGTGATGAGGCTCAAGTGGAAGCTTGATTCAGTCCATTTTGTAGATAGTGCTAACCTTGACGCAAGATAGGTGCACGGTTTGTGTCGAACGTACCAGAAGCTCAAAAATTGTTTTGGATGCACCCGATGGAACTCCTAGGTAACGTGGGTCATGTGGACTCTCGTTTTGGTCTGTTTGGAGACAGTGTTAGTGTCGGGGCAAGACAAATGTTGGTTTGCGCCAAACATAGCACATGCTCATAAATCATTTTAGACGCACCAGATGGAACTCCTAGGTTATGTGGGTCATGTGGAAGCTTGATTGAGTCTATTTGTAGATAGTGCTAATCTTGACACAAGATAGGTGCATGGTTTGGGCTGAACATACTAGAGGCTCAGAAATCATTTTGGATGCACCGGATGGAACTTCTAGGTGACGTGGGTCATGTGGAATCTCCTTTCGGTTCATTTGGAGACAGTGTCAGTGTCGGTGCAAGATAGGTGCACTGTTTGGGCCAAACGTACCGTAGGCATAAAATTGTTTTTTACGCACATGATGGAACTCCTAGGTGATGGGGCTCTAGGGGAAGCTTGATTCACTCCATTTGGAGATAGTTCTAATCTTGATGCAAGATAGGTGCATAGTTTGGGCCGAATTACCAGAGGCTCAAAAATCATTTTGGATGCATCATATGGAACTTCTGGGTGACGTGGGTCATGTGGAGTCTCTTTTCGGTCCATTTGGAGACAGTGTCAATATCGGTGCAAGATAGGTGCACAGTTTCACCGAATGTACCATAGGCTTAGAAAATCATTTTGGACGCAGATAATGGAACTCCTAGGTGACGTGGGTCATGTGCAATCTCGTTTCGGCTCATTTAGAGATAGTGTTATTGTCGGTGCAAGATAGGCACACAGTTTGCGCCAAACATACTATAGGCTCAGAAATCATTTCGAAGGCACACGATTGAACTCCTAGGTGACTAGACTCAAGTGCAAGCTCAATTCAGTCCGTTTGGAAATATTGCTAATCTTGACGCAGGATAGTTGCATAGTTTGGGCCGAACAAACTAGAGGCTCAAAAATCATTTTGGGTGCACCGGAGGGAACTCCTAGGTGACATGGGTCATGTGGAATCTCATTTCGGTCTGTTTGGAGATAGTGTTAGTCTCGGTGTAAGATAAGGGCACAGTTTGGGCCAAATGTAGCATAGGCTCATAAATCATTTTGGACGCACCCGATGGTACTCCTAGGTGATGAGGTTCAGTGGAAGCTTGATTCAGTCAGTTTGGAGATAGTGCTAACCTTGACGCAAGATATGTGCACGGTTTGGGCCTAACGTACCAGACGCTCGGAAATCATTTTGGACGCACCGGATGGAACTCTAAGGTGACGTGGGTCATGTGGAATCGCCTTTTGGTCCGTTTGGAGACAGTGTTAGTGTCGGTGCGAGATAGGTGCACGGTTTGGGCCGAACATGCCACAGGCTTAGAAAATCATTTTGGACGCACATGATGGAACTCCAAGGTCATGTGGGTCATGTGGAACCTCATTTCGGTCCGTTTGGAGACAGTGTTAGGGTCGGTGCAAGATAGGTGCACGGTTTGCGCCAAACGTACCATAGGCTCAGAAATCATTTTAGACGCACCCGATGGTACTCCTAGGTGACGAGGCTCAAGTGTAAGCTTGATTGAGTCCGTTTGGAGATAGAGCTAATCTTGACGCAAGATAGGTGCACGAGTTGGGCCGAAAGTACCAAAGGCTCAGAAATCATTTTGGATGCACCGAATGGAACTTCTAGGTGATGTGGGTCATGTGGAATCTCCTTTCGGTCCATTTGGAGACAGTGTTAGTGTCGGTGCAAGATAGGTGCACTATTTGGGTCGAGCGTACTAGATGTAACAGAACCAACCAAATTATAAGAGCACAAGTACAAAAACAAGCACCGAAGCGCTCAAATTTTCGAACTTGAGCCCATATAATCCCGGTAGTCAATCGAAATCACGAAGGATTTCAAACCAACTTACTTACAACCAAGATCGCATCATTCAACATAACACATCACACGTTACATTTCACAAGTAGTTCTGAAATTCGCTTACACACACGGAGTCGCAAATTATTACAAACCAAGTTCATAAAGTAGCGGAAGCATAACACACACCAGTTGTTTAAACACTACTGCCAGTCTTACTGATCAACATCCCGCAAAAGCATTAGGGAAAGTACATAAAGGATGATCACGCCCTAGTGATCTAGTCTTCGTCACCCGCAGGGTGGAGACAGGTCTTGCAGAAGCCTTGGTAAAGCATATCATCTGCAACAGGAGGGAATAAACCCTGAGTACTGGAACGTACTCAGCTAGACTTACCCGTCAAAAACCAGAAATAAGATGACACCAAGGATTATGCAAGGCTTACACAAGAGGCTAGCTGACATCATATTTTGCAGAAAGGCATAAGTAATTGAAACTCTTTTAACCTGTACTAGCAGTTATTTTTAGCATTTACCTGTCATCTATCTTAGCACCTGTACTCAACATGCACTTGATTATAATCAAACAATTATTAACATTATATCCATAGCAGGTATAAATTGTGGCAACATTGTATCATTCACTTAACCATCTGTTCAATTAATGAGATCTACGTTGCCGCTGCTCAAGTCAAGTGCTCACTAACCGGGAGCGACGGCGATTCGAATAGAATTCCTATCCAGCTGGAGGGGTATTTCTAACACTCACCGTGCAGACCCCTGCCAGGGTCGCACAGGCCACCTTTTCATATGATTCAGGAATCGCGGGTCCGAATGATGTCGCGACCCCAAGGGCGACACTCTGCCAGGTGATAGGGACTCTAACCCCCCTTGGTCTCACGCCAATGTCCCCAAGCACATCCTTTCTCTCCTCCAAGAAGCAACCTACCATTTGATTCCCGGCCTGAACCACATTACTCGGCTTCGCGGTCGGAACGACTTATCCAGCCAACTAAGTGTTAGACTGCGTTCAACATGACTCAAGGACGTACAGCGAATCGGTCCTTAAACGATTCAGACGGGCATAGCTCCACACCCAAGACGTGAAGTGTCTTGCGGCTGTACTATCGAATTCCCGCCCGGTCTCAAATTCAGTTTAAGGCATGGTTCCATCCACGATAGCCATATAGCCACTCGTGACCCATTCCTACATCTCGCGGATGACCGGAAATCACCCGACTTCTACCGGACTAAGCAGGGCTAAGCATTGACACGTGCCTAAACCTAATTTAGGATTAAGTACGATATCTGGACAAGAACAGGTATAATGCAGCAAGTGTTTTCATACAACTCCTACAACTTAATGCAGTAAACAATTAAAAGTACTCAAGATTGCTTTATAAAACAAAAGGTTCAGCATGCACCGGGGCTTGCCTTTCATAAAGGTAGATGGCCGGTGATCAGGACACTCGGGCAGATCTCCTGCAGGAACTTCGTCGCCGGCTGGTTCCTCTGGCTGCTCCGGCTGCTCCTGGATTTCCTCCGGGATCGCTTGCTCGAACTCGAGGAGAGTCACCCCCTCCAGAACACCTATTGCATGAGTGCATAATAAATTTCATGGATGCATAATGAAAGATACAACATGCTCGGAATGAAATGCATTACATCACTCCTAAAGCTCTATTCAAATCACTTCAATTATTAAGTACAAATTTCCTCTCCGGTAGAGAAGTACTCACCTAATCTACTCAACCTAAGGTATAGCTGTTCCTCCTCTGTTAAGGCCCTAACACCTAACAATCACAAGAACAACTTTACTAAGTTACCACATCCCAAACACAAAATATCACAGTAAGATATTCTGGACAGCAGCTAAATGTTTCTATCATAACTGGAGATTCCTAACTCCAAAAGATATGATCCAAGACAATCTGGAAAGCTTATAAAATGCCCTACAAATCATTTTCAGACCTCAACCCTTAATTCCTAAGTTTTCCAGGTCGAATTTCCCAAGTTCCAGAAATCTGTCCTCTCTAAACAGAGAGCAGCCATTTCTGGACTGTCACTTAAAACAGCAATAACTCCTAAACTACTAAGCCAAATGCCCCCAAATTTTGACACAAGCTAGTTCATCAAGTTTACTACAACTTTGGTATTCACAAGTTTTCCAGCAAACCCCCTTATTAATGGTCAACCCCAAAGATACTACCAGCTGTCCAGAAAACCTAGAATTGGGAAGATTAAATATTTATTTATGTTGCAAACTTCCTCTAAGACCAAACTAATGTTACCAAAAGTTCACATAGGTCACAAAAACACCAGAAAGTAAGGTGTGGCCACCTAGAATATTTATTTACAACCCTTTCTTAATTTACTTAATTAATTAAGTGGAATTTTAATCATATATGTAAACTGCTCATAAAATTCTGCAACAATTACAGGAGACTCTCTGACCCAAAAAGAGGCTACTGTAAAAATTTGAACTAAAGTTATTCACAGAAACTCCCTACACAAAATTCACAAGCCAAAAAGGCTGATTTTTGTATAATTAACAAATCACATTGAAAAGTATCAAACAACAGAATTAATATTTTTCTTAAACACTTTAGGGTACCAAGACACTCTCCAAAAATTTATATGAACATTGCACATGTAGAAAATTTACTAAAATTCATTCAAGTATTTCCTAAAACAACATGACATCATCATAACTTGAAAAGTGCTCAAGCACTAGTGCCCAAATTTTTACCAGAGCTAATACATGTATAAATTAACCTACCCACCAGTTTTCACAATTTTTGGGACAATAGAACTCCAGTTATTCATTTATCAAGTTTATATCCCAATTAAGACACATTTCAAAACCCTAATTATTTCTTCTAGAAAATAAAAATCACATATCTACTTTATATTTTTCTTAAATACTACACATCATGCAAAGCCCAACAAATTTTACTTCATAATTTTTGAGCAAGTAAAACCCTAGCTATTCATTTCCTAAACATTATCTAAAATCTGTGACAAAAATAAAAAGGAAAACAAAAACTAAAATCAAAACCCACTAAAGGGCCGGCCTGGAAAGCCGACGCGGCCCAACTCGCGTGGCGCGGCCCGCTCCCGCGCGTGGCCCGGCTTGGTCCCCTGCCCGCCCGCGCGCGCTGACGAGCGGGTCCTGCTGGTCAGCGAGACAAAGGCAGGGGGAAGAACGGCCGCCGGTGAAACTCGCCGACGGCTAACCGGCCGGCGAAATTGAGGATACCGACGTGTTCAGCGCAAGATTCTGCACCGATGTAGGGGCTACGGGGTTTCTAGGGTTAGCCGGAAAGGACCCGCCGCCGGCAATGGCGGGCGATGGAGCCGTGCGACGGCACGCCGGCGATCTCAGGTGCCAAACGAGTCCGACGAGGGCGGCTACAGCTGCACTACGACCATGGCTGACGAACAAAGCCAGCGAGGGCTCCGGTGAAGGCCTACAACCTAGCTGTCGACGAGCGCGGGGATGTGGTGCGGTGAGCGCGGCGACGGTGGTCGTCGTGTTCTACTCCGGTGAGATCACATCCCACGGTAATGTCACGCCTAGAGCGAGAGGAAGACCTACACTATTCCGAACGCTGACCAGAGAGAGAGGAGGGTGAAATAGGACATCGGTGGTGAGCTCGCAATGGCGGCGGCCACGGCGGAGCTCCGCACCGCAAAGATTAGACTGGGCGATTCACCCCTACCTTGACCCAACGGCTGACCCAACGTGAGGAGGTTGTAGAGTGGGGGCAGGCGATGCTGTGTGCGAGCTTTTGGGCGTGGTGGCACGGTGGTTGACGCAAACGAGCTCGGCGGAGCTGGCTGTGGTGGCGGAAGCAGTGCAGCCCCCTTACCAGTGAGCTGGCGAAGGAGGGCGATGGAATGGAGGGTGAGCGGTGTCGTCCTGGTCTTCACAGTGAGCTCGCACGCGACGTGGAGGCATTTGGCCGCGCATGCACGCCACGCGGTGGCTGTTCCCCGTGCACGGTCGGCCACCCGACGCCCGGCCTGCCTCTGAACTCGACGGCTTCGGCGTCCATCGACCGACTGACGACCAAAGTTCAACCGATCACCGTTCTCAATCTAGCCAGGGTTAGTGATAGGTGTTAACAGCAACTTTGTAGAGCTATCTGAGGGCAACAAAATTGTCAATTGGAGCTTGGACTGGTTCGGCCTAGATTTGAAACTACCGAGCTCTAAAGTGGGGTACCCGAAAACTGAAACTGAGTTTCAGTCAACTATGCCGACTGAAACCCATTTTTCAAAGCACCATATCTCCTAAACCATTTAGAACTAGGTGATGGTGATGTTGACAATGTTGTAGAGCTAAGTGAGTACTACAAAAGTGTCAATATGAGTTGGGGCTGGTTTGGTCTGGTTTGCAAACTACAAGCTCCCAAAGTAGGCCACCATCAAACTGAAGGGTCACTTTTGAGACTTAGAAATTTTCTAAGTGCTGGGGCAGCCCCTCTAGCTGACTTGTGGGCCATTTTTTATCATGTTCTAATCATTTTCATGAGATGGCCATATTGAGACTTTTGTTCCCCATGAAATTCCCTACAACTTTGATTAAGGGTGCTCCTCCATGCAAGGTCTCTAAGCTAGACTTTTTAATTGGTCAAACTAAGGCATTCTAGGGCCTAATGCTGGTCAACAACACATTGGAGGGCATTTTGGTAATTTTGGTCAACATGAACATTGCTCCATTAGTTACTCTAAGTGAGATTAAGGTATTGTAGGATATAATTAGCCATTCTACCCCTTAGTTACACAAAAATCCTAGGGTCACATGATTGGAAACAATTCAAAACCCTAAAACACCCAAAGTTGTTGCAAGCAAGGTAAAACATAATGAGATGATGCATGTTCATGCTTATGCAATGCAATGCAATTATGGAGCTAAACACCTGTGGTGTTACAGCCCTCCCCCCTTATAAAAATCTCATCCCGAGATTTAGAAAGCGTACCATTTTTTATAGAATTCCTTATAACCATCCCGCAAATAGTCCTCTCGTTCCCACGTAGCGTCACTTTCACTACCCTGATTACTCCACATTACTTTATACCACTTAACCACTCGACTTCTAGTTACTCGTTCTTGAGTACCGATCACCCGGACTGGCTTTTCTTCGTAAGTTAGATCAGATTCAAGCCGGATATCTCCTAAAGGAACTCTTTCCTCCGGAACCCGAAGACACTTCTTTAGCTGAGATACATGGAAAACATTGAATATGGCACTCATTTCAGGAGGTAACTGGATCTTATACGCAACAGCTCCACTCTTGCCTATGATCTGGAAAGGACCCACGTATCTCGGTGCAAGTTTCCGCTTGACACCAAAACGCTGTACACTCTTCATTGGAGAAACTTTCAGATAAACGAAGTCTCCAACTTCAAACTCGAGCGGCTTTCTACGACGATCAGCATAACTTTTATGTCTAGCTTGGGCTGCAGCCATATGTTTTTGGATGGTACGGACTTGTTCCTCGGCTTCCTTGACAAAATCAATACCATAATACCTTCTTTCACCAGCTTCTACCCAATTTAGTGGAGTTCTACACTTACGACCGTACAAAGCTTCGAATGGGGCCATCTTAATACTCTCTTGGTAACTATTATTGTATGAAAACTCGGCTAGAGGCAACCATTTTTCCCATGAACCCTTGGAGGAAATTACACATGCCTGCAACAGATCTTCCAAGATTTGGTTCACTCGTTCAGTCTGACCTGACGTCTGGGGGTGATAAGCAGAGCTTCTTACTAACTTGGTTCCCAGAAGGTGATGCAAGTGCTCCCAAAAGCGAGCAGTGAACTGGGGACCACGGTCAGAAACGATAGTACGTGGTATCCCATGGAGCCGGACTATCTGATTGAAGTACAACTTAGCATAGTCAGTGGCATGATAGTCCACTCTAACAGGAATGAAGTGAGCTGATTTGGTTAAGCGATCCACAATTACCCAGATGGAGTTATGATTTTTGACAGTAGGAGGAAGTCCGACGATGAAATCCATACTTATCTCTTCCCATTTCCAACCTGGGATAGAAAGTGGTTGTAGTAACCCAGCTTTCATGTGCACAGCCTTAACTCTACAGCAGGTGTCACACCTAGCAACATATGCAGCTATCTCTTTCCGCATTTTGGTCCACCAATAAAGTGGCTTCAAATCATAATACATCTTATTACTACCAGGATGGATGGACAATTTTGAAGAATGTGCTTCAGACAGGATCTGATCTCTAAGCTCTTGGTCCTTAGGTACCACTAGCCTATCCTTAAACCACAGCACACCCTCTTCATCTACCCAGAAATGCTTAGTTTCTTCCTCTTTCATCTTACGCTTGATGTGGAATATACCAGGGTTAGTCTTTTGGAGCTCAATAATTCTGCTTTTGAGAGTACAACTGACAGTGATGTTGTACAAGACTGCTGGATGTAGAAGGCGAGATCGATGAAAATCAGTTTCAACTAAGGAATGGCAATGAGACTTACGGCTTAAAGCATCCGCAACCACATTTGCCTTGCCAGGATGATAGTGCACTTGAAGATTATAATCCTTAATCAACTCAAGCCATCTTCTTTGGTGCATATTTAACTCGGGTTGGGTGAAGATGTATTTGAGGCTTTTATGGTCCGTGTAGATATTGCAGACATTGCCCAGCAGATAATGCCGCCACACTTTCAAAGCATGAACAACTGCAGCCAGTTCTAAGTCATGCGTTGGATAATTCACCTCATGTTTCCGAAGTTGTCGAGAGGTATATGCAATTACTCGGCCTTCCTGCATCAAAACACCTCCCAAACCTATGCCTGAGGCATCACAATAAACATCAAATGGTTTCTCGATATCCGGTTGCGCCAAAACCAGAGCCGAGGTTAGGAGGGTTCGCAGTTGGTGAAAAGCCGTATCACACTCAGGAGTCCAGACAAACCTGGTGTCTTTTTGCAGCAACCGAGTCATGGGTTTGGCTATTTTTGAGAAATCCGGGATGAAGCGACGATAATAGCCAGCCAACCTAAGAAAACTCCGGACCTCATGAACCGAAGTAGGGGCCTTCCAATTCAATACTTCCTGTACCTTGGTGGGATCCACCATAATTCCCCCATCGGACAACACATGCCCAAGGAAAGGTACTTCACGAAGCCAGAATTCACACTTACTGAACTTCGCATACAGTTGATGTTCACGCAGTCTGGTGAGGACAATACGCAGGTGTTCGGCGTGTTCTTCCTCATTTTCAGAATATATCAAGATGTCATCAATAAACACCACCACAAACTTGTCCAATTCGGGCATAAACACCGAATTCATCAAGCACATGAAGTGTGCGGGGGCATTCGTCAGGTCGAAAGACATAACAAGATACTCATAAAGACCGTATCTTGTCGAGAAAGCTATCTTTGGAATATCTTCAGGACGGATTTTAATCTGATGGTAACCAGACCTCAGATCAATCTTGGAAAAGACTTTAGCTTTAGACAACTGATCGAACAAGATATCGATACGTGGTAGAGGATACTTATTCTTGACAGTGACTGCATTCAGAGGCCTATAATCTACACACATCCGCAATGACTGGTCTTTCTTCTTCACAAAGATAGCAGGGCATCCCCACGGAGACGAACTAGGACGAATCAACCCCTTCTTCAAAAGTTCATTCAACTGCACCTTAAGTTCAGCTAGCTCATTCAGAGGCATCCTATAAGGTCTCCTAGAGATGGGTGCCGTGCCAGGCAACAACTCGATTTTAAATTCCACATCCCGATCCGAAGGGAGTCCCGGCAAATCATTGGGGAAAACGTCAGGAAACTCACTCACTACGGGAATTTCAGCTAACGCCTTTGCTTGCACAGCATGAACTTCACTAGACAAATCAATTTTTCTGGGGAGTTGCACTAGAAAACCCTTTTGATCAGTAGGATCCCTGAGCATAACTACCCGAGCGGATGTATCAATGAGTACCCTATTCTGACTCATCCAATTCATGCCCAAAATAACATCTATGCCTAAACCAGGCAAAACTACTAAGGCAAGCGAGTACTTTCGCCCTTCTATCTCAAACTCAAGATTCCCCACTACTTTATTTGTGGAAATATTCCCACTTGCCGCACTAATGCAATAACCCCCACCTTCAACAGTATGTAATTTGTGTGCAAACTTTGATGCAAAATTAGGACTGATAAAGGAATGCGAAGCACCTGAATCAAATAGTACCACTGCAGAATGTTGGTCAACCAGGAACTTACCAGCAGTGATAACCTCACCAGATGGAATTTCCTCAATATTGTTATAATGAGCATGCCCCTGACGGCCACCTTGATTGACATTCTTCTTAGGATAAGGACAGTTCCTAGACCAATGGCCTGGCTTGTTGCAGTTCCAGCAAGGCATGTTGTTGGGAGGAACACTGGAGCTGCTCTGACCAGAATTACCCTTTGGCAGAGCGACTGTATATGCCTTGCGAAACCCAGTTTTAGTAGCAGACTTCTTCTGCGGTGGACGGAACTTGGTATTCAGGGCAGGTGGGCGAGGGGAAGCCCTCGGTGCAGCTGGAGTCCAAGACTGCGAAGCACTCGCCTCAAGGGCCCTTTTACGGCTCTTAGAGGCAGAATAAATAGCATTATTATTTTCTTGAGTCAAAGCATCACTGATAAAATCATTGAAGGTAGTACACTTGCTAGTGCCCATGGTCTTCATCAGCTTTGGGCCAAGACCCCTTTTAAAGCTAGCAATTTTCTTAGCATCGGTATCCACAAACTCTGTTGCATACCTTGCCAGATTGTTGAAAGATTGCAGATATTCAGTCAAACTTTTATTACCCTGCGACAGCCTCATGAATTTCGTGTGCTTGATAGCCATAAGACCTAGAGGAATATAATTCCCGCAGAATGCTGCTTTGAACTGGTCCCAAGCAATCGGGACTTTTGCAGGCAATGTGGAACGGTAGTGGCTCCACCAAATACCCGCTGGACCATGCAGTTGATGGGAAGCATATTCAGTCTTTAGCTCATCAGTCAAGCGAAGCAGACGGAACTTCTGCTCAATAGTGTTCAGCCACTCGTCAGCTTGCAGCGGTTCCTCCGCCTCCTTAAAGAGCGGGGGCTTAGTGTCAAGAAAGTCCTTGAAATCACTATATTGATTGGGTTCCGGGCCCTGGCGGCCATGACGAGCCTCCCGGTTGGCAAGCCGGCGCATAGCATCTGCCAGCATGCGCTGCCCTTCAACCACGGTCTGCATCAGCTCAGCCGGGGTGGTGGTGGCGGAGGGGGTGGCTATTCCTCATCCTCAACGCCACGACCCCGACGAAGGTTGTACGACATCTACAAAATGCATAGCCAATGAGCACTGACGATGTGGGAAATTTGTAGATGAATTATTGTAAATATGTCAAACTGACTTCATGAAATTGACTTCGCAAATAATCAAGGCACAATAATTCATCACAACCGCACAATCCATTCAAGCGCATCAATTGACGCAATCATGCGAGGGGATCCAACAAGATGTATTTTGATAAAGGCTCACTCACAGGGAGCACAGCAGTGACTAAACCATTTACTTTAATATCTACGTGACTTTTGACCTTACGTACGGGTGCTCAGATTCGATCCAAACTTCTAGCCGAATGAGAAAGGCTACTTCAAACTGACCACAAAGAGACTTCTCAATAGTAGAGTTCCATGGTGGACCATGACTAGCCACCTCGATACCAGCGCGTGCCAAGCAGCACAGCCTTATGTCGCGCGCCATAGGAGGCCCTCGGTTTCGTCACGGCACCGAAGGGTGATAATCGTGACACCATCATCGAACGCAACACAATAAGACATCCATTTGTGATCGAAATTAACAGGTTCAAACTAAACATCCAGGAAACATAGGGTTTGACATTACATCCCAAAAGCCAAGTTATTACAAGGCCTCACTCCAACACATGGAGGGCACAAAAGATGAGTCTAACATCGTAGCTACGTGATGACTACACTAAGCATCATCCTCGGAGTCAGTGTCAAGGATCTCCCCGCCATCCTCGTCGCTAGCAGGCTCTAACTCCTCATCTTCTTCTTCTTCTTCTGGTTCTTCTTCTGGTGCTTCTTCTGGTGCGGCATCTTGTGGCCCATTGACCTCCACTTCATCATCATCTTCAGCCATGAAGACTCCCGAACCCATCTCCTCATCCGCGTTATTGTCCCGAGGCAGCAGAGGATTGAGCTGGTTGTTCAGGCGGTGCACTTCTTCATGAAGATTGTCATTGTATTCTTCTGCATTTTCCAACTGTTGCTCGAGCTCCACCTGACGAGCTCTCAGGATGTTCTCCTCGTGCCAGGCTTCATCCCTCTGATTCATCACATGGACCAGCATGCGTTGACAGTTGTGATTGGCTACAGTCAACCTTTGGACCGCAAGTGTTTCCTGATCTCGGTCATGGATCACTTGCTCTAGTTGCTGCTGTGCCGCATTCCTAGCAGCAGTCACCTCGGCCAACTCAGCCCTCAGCCTTTCCACCTCCGTGGGCTCGGGGCGGGGCTCACGTGGAGCTAGCTAGTGGCGAGGGACCCTACCTCCGGTTGACTTACGAGCGGTCCTCTTAGTGAGTGCCATCTGTAGCAACAAGATATGACTTAAAGTGAGGATAATTTAGGGGATACGAAATTTAATTTAGTCGGGACTATTGAAATTTTTAAGGAGGGAGTAAAATGACATGTATGATATAATTAAACATGATGCATGCACGTTCCGTACGCCCTCTCACCTTAGTAGAAACCTAAAGTTCTAACGCTAGGCGGTGGCATACATACGTTCTCTCATATAAGCGAAACTATCGGTCTACTCGTTACGCTGTTAGTGTACCTGCAGAAAATCTCATTTCAGCCCAACAGTTTCCCAATATAAGCACACAATAAAACAGTAAATTAAATACTTTCCATATACACATCCCCTGATGTATATACTTCAGTATCAAAGCTACCCGATATATATTCCCACAATTAAGTGCTTACATAATTACATGGTTTAAACATGTAAGTATGCAAGTCACCAAAGCTACTCTCCCCTAGATCGCCGGTTGGACGATCATGCTCTCACAACTCACACTTACCAGAGCGTCGAGGCAATTGATCCATACATTACCACCCAAGTGGATGGCATCCATACAATATCACGCCGTATGGACGACGAAACAAAAACAAACAAGGCCCCTAAGTTAGTCTTTATAATAAGCCACCTAAGAGTCCTTATTTGGGCTAAGGGATGTGATCACTGGCATACCTATAAAAATAATTTTTAAAGTTTTAACCCTTTTCATAAACAAATACTTTTGTTTTTAAATTACTCGTACGATGTGTTTAATGTTGAATTATGCTCCGGTACCAGCTGTAACAGAACCAACCAAATTATAAGAGCACAAGTACAAAAACAAGCACCGAAGTGCTCAAATTTTTGAACTTGAGCCCATATAATCCCGGTAGTCAATCGAAATCACGAAGGATTTCAAACCAACTTACTTACAACCAAGATCGCATCATTCAACATAACACATCACACGTTACATTTCGCAAGTAGTTCCGAAATTCGCTTACACACACGGAGTCGCAAATTATTACAAACCAAGTTCATAAAGTAGCGGAAGCATAACACACACCAGTTGTTTAAACACTACTGCCAGTCTTACTGATCAACATCCCGCAAAAGCATTAGGGAAAGTACATAAAGGATGATCACGCCCTAGTGATCTAGTCTTCGTCACCCGTAGGGTGGAGACAGGTCTTGCAGAAGCCTTGGTAAAGCATATCATCTGCAACAGGAGGAAATAAACCCTGAGTACTGGAACGTACTCAGCTAGACTTACCCGTCAAAAACCAGAAATAAGATGACACCAAGGATTATGCAAGGCTTACACAAGAGGCTAGCTGACATCATATTTTGCAGAAAGGCATAAGTAATTGAAACTCTTTTAACCTGTACTAGCAGTTATTTTTAGCATTTACCTGTCATCTATCTTAGCACCTGTACTCAACATGCACTTGATTATAATCAAACAATTATTAACATTATATCCATAGCAGGTATAAATTGTGGCAACATTGTATCATTCACTTAACCATCTGTTCAATTAATGAGATCTACATTGCCGCTGCTCAAGTCAAGTGCTCACTAACCGGGAGCGACGGCGATTCGAATCGAATTCCTATCCAGCTGGAGGGGTATTTCTAACACTCACCGTGCAGACCCCTGCCAGGGTCGCACAGGCCACCTTTTCATATGATTCAGGAATCGCGGGTCCGAATGATGTCACGACCCCAAGGGCGACACTCTGCCAGGTGATAGGGACTCTAACCCCCCTTGGTCTCACGCCAATGTCCCCAAGCACATCATTTCTCTCCTTCAAGAAGCAACCTACCATTTGATTCCCGGCCTGAACCACATTACTCGGCTTCGCGGTCGGAACGACTTATCCGGCCAACTAAGTGTTAGACTGCGTTCAACATGACTCAAGGACGTACAGCGAATCGGTCCTTAAACGACTCAGACGGGCATAGCTCCACACCCAAGACGTGAAGTGTCTTGCGGCTGTACTATCGAATTCCCGCCCGGTCTCAAATTCAGTTTAAGGCATGGTTCCATCCACGATAGCCATATAGCCACTCGTGACCCATTCCTACATCTCGCAGATGACCGGAAATCACCCGACTTCTACCGGACTAAGCAGGGCTAAGCATTGACACGTGCCTAAACCTAATTTAGGATTAAGTACGATATCTGGACAAGAACAGGTATAATGCAGCAAGTGTTTTCATACAACTCCTACAACTTAATGCAGTAAACAATTAAAAGTACTCAAGATTGCTTTATAAAATAATAGGTTCAGCATGCACCGGGGCTTGTCTTTCAGAAAGGTAGATGGCCGGTGATCAGGACACTCGGGCAGATCTCCTGCATGAACTTCGTCGCCGGCTGGTTCCTCTGGCTGCTCCGGCTGCTCCTGGATTTCCTCCGGGATCGCTTGCTCGAACTCGAGGAGAGTCACCCCCTCCAGAACACCTATTGCATGAGTGCATAATAAATTTCATGGATGCATAATGAAAGATGCAACATGCTCGGAATGAAATGCATTACATCACTCCTAAAGCTCTATTCAAATCACTTCAATTATTAAGTACAAATTTCCTCTCCGGTAGAGAAGTACTCACCTAATCTACTCAACCTAAGGTATAGCTGTTCCTCCTCTGTTAAGGCCCTAACACCTAACAATCACAAGAACAACTTTACTAAGTTACCACATCCCAAACACAAAATATCACAGTAAGATATTCTGGACAGCAGCTAAATGTTTCTATCATAACTGGAGATTCCTAACTCCAAAAGATATGATCCAAGACAATCTGGAAAGCTTATAAAATGCCCTACAAATCATTTTCAGACCTCAACCCTTAATTCCTAAGTTTTCCAGGTCGAATTTCCCAAGTTCCAGAAATCTGTCCTCTCTAAACAGAGAGCAGCCATTTCTGGACTGTCACTTAAAACAGCAATAACTCCTAAACTACTAAGCCAAATGCCCCCAAATTTTGACACAAGCTAGTTCATCAAGTTTACTACAACTTTGGTATTCACAAGTTTTCCAGCAAACCCCCTTATTAATGGTCAACCCCAAAGATACTACCAGCTGTCCAGAAAACCTAGAATTGGGAAGATTAAATATTTATTTATGTTGCAAACTTCCTCTAAGACCAAACTAATGTTACCAAAAGTTCACATAGGTCACAAAAACACCAGAAAGTAAGGTGTGGCCACCTAGAATATTTATTTACAACCCTTTCTTAATTTACTTAATTAATTAAGTGGAATTTTAATCATATATGTAAACTGCTCATAAAATTCTGCAACAATTACAGGAGACTCTCTGACCCAAAAAGAGGCTACTGTAAAAATTTGAACTAAAGTTATTCACAGAAACTCCCTACACAAAATTCACAAGCCAAAAAGGCTGATTTTTGTATAATTAACAAATCACATTGAAAAGTATCAAACAACAGAATTCATATTTTTTTTAAACACTTTAGGGTACCAGGACACTCTCCAAAAATTTATATGAACATTGCACATGTAGAAAATTTACTAAAATTCATTCAAGTATTTCCTAAAACAACATGACATCATCATAACTTGAAAAGTGCTCAAGCACTAGTGCCCAAATTTTTACCAGAGCTAATACATGTATAAATTAACCTACCCACCAATTTTCACAATTTTTGGGACAATAGAACTCTAGTTATTCATTTATCAAGTTTATATCCCAATTAAGACACATTTCAAAACCCTAATTATTTCTTCTAGAAAATAAACATCACATATCTACTTTATATTTTTCTTAAATACTACACATCATGCAAAGCCCAACAAATTTTACTTCATAATTTTTGAGCAAGTAAAACCCTAGCTATTCATTTCCTAAACATTATCTAAAATCTGTGACAAAAATAAAAAGGAAAACAAAAACTAAAATCAAAACCCACTAAAGGGCCGGCATGGAAAGCCGACGCGGCCCAACTTGATATGAACCCGCTAGGGTGAATCCTGATCTTTCGATGAGAGGTGGATAACTCGATTTGGGGATGGAGATGACGTTCACGGCCCGACTACAACCATCCAAGGATGCTGCGCCTTAGCAACCGATACACCACCTCCAACAGCCGTCGCGATCTTATGGAACATGATCAACCAAACCACTAGGGTAATTCCTGCAAGCAATCGAGGAACAAGCAAGAACAAGTAGAACAAGCAACTCAATTGCAAATATGGAGATGAAAAACAATCTAAAATCACAAAGTTGGGGTTCTGAATCGAGTAGAACGGATGGTCTAGTCGACACACGCGTCTACAAGGAAGTAGAAATGGCTAAACTTTCAACAAAACAAAACCCAATCTGTTTGTGGTGGCTCTAATCCTTATTAATACCTAGGGGAATGACCAGAGGGTGTTGGGGTCGTTCTCCAACCCTAGGACACGTCCCTAATGAACCCAACTTGATACATGGGCCATCAGCCCAAAATAGGGTGACACAGCACCAAAGGCAGAAAAGGCCCCGGCGTTGAAACGACGATTGCGGAAGCATCAGATAAGATATAGCTATGAGTCTAGATCCGTTAGAAAATAGACTTGATAAGCTTTCCAAAAAGTGCTAGAACGTCCCAATCCGAGTCCGTATGCGACCGTGGTGAACATCACAAGTTGGAGCTGTCCTGGAGTCCTAATCCAGCCCCAAAACGTGTTGGATTTGATCTCTTTCTTTCCTTGGACCAAAAGTGACGTGGTGTCCAGGTGGAGGACGTTGGGAATACTTGGATTTGGTCCCCAATCAACTTCATTAACCTTCCATGCTTTCCATATGCAATCAAACCTTTCCTTGATCCATGTAAGTAATTCTGAAAATGAAAATATACACATTTTATGGTGGAGCACCAATTCATCAAATGCATCAATGATAAGCCTCATATAGAATGGTTGCACCTTTGGTATAGAAGTGGTTGACATGGTCATATTTGAGCCAATGATGTCCTCATCAGCAACTTTGTAGAGCTATGTGAGGGCAACAAAATTGTCAATTGGAGCTTGGACTGGTTCGGCCTAGATTTGAAACTACCGAGCTCTAAAGTGGGGTACCCGAAAACTGAAACTGAGTTTCAGTCAACTATGCCGACTGAAACCCATTTTTCAAAGCACCATATCTCCTAAACCATTTAGAACTAGGTGATGGTGATGTTGACAATGTTGTAGAGCTAAGTGAGTACTACAAAAGTGTCAATATGAGTTGGGGCTGGTTTGGTCTGGTTTGCAAACTACAAGCTCCCAAAGTAGGCCACCATCAAACTGAAGGGTCACTTTTGAGACTTAGAAATTTTCTAAGTGCTGGGGCAGCCCCTCTAGCTGACTTGTGGGCCATTTTTAGCATGTTCTAATCATTTTCATGAGATGGCCATATTGAGACTTTTGTTCCCCATGAAATTCCCTACAACTTTGATTAAGGGTGCTCCTCCATGCAAGGTCTCTAAGCTAGACTTTTTAATTGGTCAAACTAAGGCATTCTAGGGCCTAATGCTGGTCAACAACACATTGGAGGGCATTTTGGTAATTTTGGTCAACATGAACATTGCTCCATTAGTTACTCTAAGTGAGATTAAGGTATTGTAGGATATAATTAGCCATTCTACCCCTTAGTTACACAAAAATCCTAGGGTCACATGATTGGAAACAATTCGAAACCCTAAAACACCCAAAGTTGTTGCAAGCAAGGTACAACATAATGAGATGATGCATGTTCATGCTTATGCAATGCAATGCAATTATGGAGCTAAACACCTGAGGTGTTACACTAGAGGCTTGAAAAATCATTTTGGATGCACATGATGGAACTCCTAGGTGATGTGGGTCATGTGGAATCTCGTTTCGGTCCATTCGGAGACAGTGTTAGTTTCTGTGCAAGATAGGTGCACGGTTTGTGCCAAACATATTATAGGCTCAGAAATCGTTTTGGAGGCACCCGATGGAACTCCTAGGTGATGAGACTCAAGTGCAAGCTCGATTCAGTCCGTTTGGACATATTACTAATCTTGACGTAGGATAATTGCACGGTTTGGGCCAAACAAACTAGAGGCTCAGAAATCATATTGGACGCACCGGATGGAACTCATAGGTGACATGGGTCATGTGGAATCTCGTTTCGATCCATTTGGAGAAAGTGTTAGTGTCGGTGCAAGATAGGAGCATAGTTTGCGCCAAACATAGCATAGGCTGAGAAATCGTTTTGGACGCACATGTGGTACTCCTAGGTGACGTGGCTCTAGTGGAAGCTCGATTTAGTTCATTCTGAGATAGTGCTAATGTTGACGCAAGATAGGTGCACGGTTTGCACCGAACGTACTAGAGGCTCGGAAATCATTTTGGATGCACCGGATCGAACTACTAGGTGATGTGGGTGATGTGGAATCTCGTTTCGGTCCGTTTGCAGATAGTGTGTGTCGGTGCAAGATAGGTGTACGGTTTGCACCAAACATACCATAGGCTCAAAAATCATTTTAGACGCACAAAGTGGTACCCCTAGGTGACAAGGCTCAAGTGGAAGCTCGATTTAGTTCGTTCAGAGATAGTGCTAATCTTGACGGAAGATCGGTGCAGGGTTTGCGCCAAGCATACCATAGGCTCAGAAATCGTTTTGTACACAGCCGATGGTACTCTTAAGTGATGAGGCTCTAGTGGAAGCATGATTTAGTCCACTTGAACATAGTGCTAATCCTGACGCAAGATAGGTGCCCGGTTTGCGCCAAATGTACCACAGGCTCAAAAATCATTTTGGACACAACCGATGGAACTCCTAGATGACGTGGATCATGTGGAATCTTGTTTTGGTCCGTTTGGAGATAGTGCTAGTGTCGGTGCAAGATGGTGCACGGTTTGCACCAAATGTATCATAGGCTTAAAAATTGTTTCAGAGACACTCGATGGTACTCCTAGGTGATGAGGCTTAAGTGGAAGCTCGATTCAGTCTGTTTGTAGATAGTGCTAATCTAGACGCAAGATAGGTACACAGTTTGGGCCAAACGTACTAGAGGCTCGAAAATTGTTTTGTATGCACCGGATGGAACTGCTAGGTGACATGGGTTATGTGGAATCTAATTTAGAACCGTTCAGAGACAGTGATAGTGTCAGTACAATGTAGAAGCAAGACTTGCGCCAAACGTACCATAGGCTCTAAAATCATTTTGGACGCAGCCGATGGTACTTCAAGGTAAGGAGGCTCGAGTGGAAGCTCGATTTAGTCCGTTTGGAGGCAGTGCTAATCTTGACGCAGGATTGGTGCACGGTTTGCACTGAACCTACCACACGCTCAGAAATCATTTTGGATGCACCCGATGGAACTCCTAGGTGACGTGGGTCTTGTGGAATCTCATTTTGATCTGTTTGGAGATAGTGTTAGTGTTAGTGTTAGTGCAAGATAGGTACATAGTTTGCGCCAAACATACCATAGCCTTAGAAGTAATTTTGGACGAACTCGGTGGTACTCCTAGGTGATGAGGCTCAAGTGGAAGCTCGACTCAGTCCGTTTGGAGATAGTGCTAATCTTGACACAAGATAAGTGCACGGTTTAGGCTAAACATACTAGAGGCTCGGAAATCATTTTGTATGCACAGGATGGAACTCCAAGGTGACGTGGGCTTGTGGAATGTCGTTTCGGTCCATTTGGAGACAGTGTAAGTGTCAGTGCAAGATAGATGCACAGTTTGCGCCAAACATACCATTGGCTCAGAAGTCATTTTGGACAAACCTGGTGGTACTCCTATGTGACGAGGCTCAAGTGGAAGCTTGATTCAGTTCGTTTGGAGATAGTGCTAATGTTGTAGCAAGATAGGTGCATGTTTTCACCGAACGTACCATAGTCTCAGAAATCATTTTGGACGCACCCGATGTAACTCTTAGGTGACGTGGGTCTAGTGAAATCTCATTTTGGTTCATTTGGACACAGTGTTAGTGTCGGAGCAAGATAGGTGCAGGGTTTACGCCCACAGTTTGCGCCAAACATATTATAGGCCCGGAAATCGTTTTGGAGGCACCCGATGGAACTCCTAGGTGACGAGAGTCAAGTGCAAGCTCGATTCAGTCCATTTGGACATATTGCTAATCTAGACGTAGGATAGTTTCACGGTTTGGGCCAAACAAACTAGAGGCTCAGAAATCATATTGGACGCACCAGATGGAACTCCTACGTGACATGGGTCATGTGGAATCTCGTTTCAGTCCGTTTGGAGAAAGTGTTAGTGTCGGTGCAAGATAGGTGCATAATTTGTGCCAAACATAACATATGCTCAGAAATCATTTTGGACGCACATGTGGTACTCCTAGGTGACGTGGCTCTAGTGGAAGCTCGATTCAGTTCGTTCCGAGATAGTGCTAATGTTGATGCAAGATAGGTGCATGGTTTGCACCGAACGTACTAGAGGCTCGGAAATCATTTTGGATGCACCGGATCGAACTACTAGGTGACGTGGGTGATGTGGAATCTCGTTTCGGTCCATTTGCAGATAGTGTGTGTCGGTGCAAGATAGGTGCACGGTTTGCGCCAAACATACCATAGGCTCAAAAATCATTTTAGATGCACAAAGTGGTACCCCTAGGTGACGAGGCTCAAGTGGAAGCTCGATTTAGTTCGTTCAGAGACAGTGCTAATCTTGACGGAAGAAAGGTGCACGGTTTGCGCCAATCGTACCACAGGCTCAGAAATCGTTTTGGATGTACACAATGGAACTCCTAGGTGACGTGGGTCATGTGGAATCTTGTTTCGGTCTGTTTGGAGACAGTGTTAGTGTCAGTGCAAGATTGGTGCACGGTTTGCATCAAACATACCATAGGCTCAAAAATCATTTTGGATGCACCCGATGGTACTCCTAGGTGACGAGAGTCAAGTGCAAGCTCGATTCAGTCCATTTGGACATATTGCTAATCTAGACGTAGGATAGTTTCACGGTTTGGGCCAAACAAACTAGAGGCTCAGAAATCATATTGGACGCACCAGATGGAACTCCTAGGTGACATGGGTCATGTGGAATCTCGTTTCAGTCCGTTTGGAGAAAGTGTTAGTGTCGGTGCAAGATAGGTGCATAATTTGTGCCAAACATAACATATGCTCAGAAATCATTTTGGACGCACATGTGGTACTCTTAGGTGACGTGGCTCTAGTGGAAGCTCGATTCAGTTCGTTCCGAGATAGTGCTAATGTTGATGCAAGATAGGTGCATGGTTTGCACCGAACGTACTAGAGGCTCGGAAATCATTTTGGATGCACCGGATCGAACTACTAGGTGACGTGGGTGATGTGGAATCTCGTTTCGGTCCATTTGCAGATAGTGTGTGTCGGTGCAAGATAGGTGCACGGTTTGCGCCAAACATACCATAGGCTCAAAAATCATTTTAGATGCACAAAGTGGTACCCCTAGGTGACGAGGCTCAAGTGGAAGCTCGATTTAGTTCGTTCAGAGATAGTGCTAATCTTGACGGAAGAAAGGTGCACGGTTTGCGCCAATCGTACCACAGGCTCAGAAATCGTTTTGGATGTACACAATGGAACTCCTAGGTGACGTGGGTCATGTGGAATCTTGTTTCGGTCTGTTTGGAGACAGTGTTAGTGTCAGTGCAAGATTGGTGCACGGTTTGCATCAAACATACCATAGGCTCAAAAATCATTTTGGATGCACCCGATGGTACTCCTAGGTGACGAGGCACAAGTTGAAGCTTGATTCAGTCAGTTTAGAGATAGTGCTGATGTTGACACAAGATAGGTGCACGGGTTGCGCCAAACGTACCATAGGCTCAGAAATTGTTTTGGACGCACCCGATGGAACTCCTAGGTGACATGGGTCATGTGGAATCTCGTTTTGGTCTGTTTGGAGATAGTGTTAGTGTCAGTGCAAGATAGATGTAGGGATTGCGCCAAACATACCATAGGCTCAGAAATTGTTTTGGACACACCCGATGGAACGCATAGGTGACGTGGGTCATGTGGAATCTAGTTTTGATCCATTTGGAGACATTGTTAGTCTCGGTGCAAGATAGATGAGGGGTTTGCACCAAACGTACCACAAGCTCAGAAATTGTTTTGGACGCACCCGATGTTACTCCTAAGTGACGAGGCTCAAGTGGAAGCTTGATTCCATTTGGAGATAATGCTAATCTTGACGCAAGATAGGTGCACGGTTTGGGTTGAACGCACCAGAGGCTCAGAAATCATTTTGGACGCACTGGATGGAACTCCTAGGTGACATCGGTCATGTGGAATCTTGTTTCGGTCTGTTTGGAGACAGTGTTAGTGTTGGTGCAAGATAGGTGCACGGTTTGGTCTGAATATACTCCAGGCTTAGAAAGTCATTTTGGACGCACATGATGGAACTCCTAGGTGACATGGGTCATGTCAAATCTCGGTTCGGTCTGTTTAGAGATGGTGTTAGTGTCGGTGCAAGATAGGTGCACGGTTTGCGCCAAACATACTATAGGCTCAGAAATCAGTTAGGTGGCAGCCGATGGAACTCCTAGGTGATGAGACTCAAGTGTAAGCTCGATTCAATTGGTTTGGAGATATTGCTAATCTTAACGCTGGATAGTTGCACGGTTTGGGCCGAACATACCAGAGGAACATAAATCATTTTAGACGCACCGGATGGAACTTCTAGTTGACATGGGTCTTGTGGAATCTCGTTTTGGTCCGTTTGGTGACAATGTTAGTGTCGGTGCAAGATAAGTGCACGGTTTGCGACAATCGTACCATAGGCTCAGAAATTATTTTGGATGCACCTGATGGTACACCTAGGTGACGAGGCTCAAGTGAAGCTTGATTCAATCCGTTTGTAGCTAGTGCTAATCTTGACGCAAGATAGGTGCACGGTTTGCGCCGAACGTACCACAAGCTCAAAAATTGTTTTGGACGTACCCGATGGTACTCTTAGGTGACGTGGGTCATGTGGACTCTTGTTTCAGTCCATTTGGAGACAGTGTTAGTGTCGGGGCAAGACAAATGTAGGGTTTGCGCCAAACGTACCACAGGCTCAAAAATCATTTTAGACGCACCAGATGAAACTCCTAGGTTATGTGGGTCATGTGGAAGCTTGATTGAGTCTATTTGTAGATAGTGCTAACCTTGACACAAGATAGGTGCATGGTTTGGGCCGAACATACCATAGGCTCGGAAATCATTTTAGATGCATCGGATGGAACTTCTAGGTGACGTGGGTCATGTAGAATCTCCTTTCGGTCCATTTGGAGACAGTGTCAGTGTCGATGCAAGATAGGTGCACTGTTTGGGCTAAACATACCATAGGCATAAAATTGTTTTTTACGCACATGATGGAACTCCTAGGTGATGGGGCTCTAGGGGAAGCTTGATTCACTCCGTTTGGAGATAGTTCTAATCTTGATGCAAGATAGGTGCACAGTTTGGGCCGAATTACCAGAGGCTTGGAAATCATTTTGGACGCATCAGATGGAACTTCTAAGTAACGTGGGTCATGTGGAATCTCTTTTCGGTCCATTTGGAGACAGTGTCAATGTCGGTGCAAGATAGGTGCATAGTTTCACCGAATGTACCATAGGCTTAGAAAATCATTTTGGACGCAGATAATGGAACTCCTAGGTCATGTGCAATCTCGTTTTGGTTCATTTAGAGATAGTGTTATTGTCGGTGCAATATAGGCGCATGGTTTGCCCCAAACATACTATAGGCTCAGAAATCATTTTGGAGGCACACGATTGAACTCCTAGGTGACTAGACTCAAGTGCAAGCTCAATTCAGTCCGTTTGGAAATATTGCTAATCCCGATGTAGGCTAGTTGCACTGTTTGGGCCAAACAAACCAGAGGCTTGGAAATCATTTTGGACGCACCAGAGGGAACTCCTAGGTGACATGGGTCATGTGGAATCTCGTTTCGGTCCGTTTGGAGACAGTGTTAGTGTCGGTGCAAGATAGGTGCACGGTTTGGGCCAAATGTAACATAGGCTCATAAATCATTTTGGACGCAGCCGATGGTACTCCTAGGTGACGAGGTTCAAGTGGAAGCTTGATTGAGTCAGTTTGGAGATAGTGCTAACCTTGACGCAAGATATGTGCACGGTTTGGGCGTATCGTACCAGAGGCTCGGAAATCATTTTGCACACACTAGATGGAACTCCAAGGTGACGTGGGTCATGTGGAATCGCCTTTTGGTCTGTTTGGAGACAGTGTTAGTGTCGGTGCGATATAGGTGCACGGTTTGGGCTGAACATGCCATAGGCTTAGAAAATCATTTTGGACGCACATGAATGAACTCCAAGGTCATGTGGAACCTCGTTTCATTCTGTTTGGAGACAGTGTTAGGGTCGGTGCAAGATAGGTGCACGGTTTGCGCCAAATGTACCATAGGCTCAGAAAATCGTTTTAGACGCACTAGATGGTACTCCCAGGTGATAAGGCTCAAGTGTAAGCTTGATTGAGTCTGTTTAGAGATAGAGCTAATCTTGACGCAAGATAGGTGCACGATTTGGGCCGAAAGTACCAAAGGCTCAGAAATCATTTTGGATGCACCGAATGGAACTTCTAGGTGATGTGGGTCATGTGGAATCTCCTTTCGGTCCATTTGGAGACAGTGTTAGTGTCGGTGCAAGATAGGTGCACTATTTGGGCCGACGGTACTAGAGGCTTGAAAAATCATTTTGGATGCATATGATGGCACTCCTAGGTGATGTGGGTCATGAGGAATCTCGTTTCGGTCCATTCGGAGACAATGTTGGTTTCTGTGCAAGATAGGTGCACGGTTTGCGCCAAACATATTATAGGCTCAGAAATTATTTTGGAGGCACCCGAAGGAACTCCTAGGTGACGAGACTCAAGTGCAAGCTCGATTAAGTCCGTTTGGACATATTGCTAATCTTGACGTAGGATAGTTGCACGGTTTGGGCTAAACAAACTAGAGGCTCAGAAATCATATTGGACGCACCGGATGGAACTCCAAGGTAACATGGGTCATGTTGAATCTCGTTTTGGTCCGTTTGGAGAAAGTGTTAGTGTCGGTGCAAGATAGGTGCATAGTTTGCGCCAAACATAGCATAGGCTCAGAAATTGTTTTGGACGCACATGTGGTACTCCTAGGTGACGTGGCTCTAGTGGAAGCTCGATTCAGTTCGTTCCGAGATAGTGCTAATGTTGATGGAAGATAGGTGCACGGTTTGCACCGAACATATTAGAGGCTTGGAAATCATTTTCGATGCACCAGATCGAACTACTAGGTGACGTGGGTGATGTGGAATCTCGTTTCGGTCCGTTTGCAGATAGTGTGTGTCGGTGCAAGATAGGTGCACGGTTTGCGCCAAACATACCACAGGCTCAAAAATCATTTTAGATGCACAAAGTGGTACCCCAAGGTGACGAGGCTAAGTGGAAGCTTGATTTAGTTCATTCGGAGATAGTGCTAATCTTGACAGAAGAAAGGTGCACGGTTTGCCCCAATCGTACCACAGGCTTAGAAATCGTTTTGGATGTACACAATGGAACTCCTAGGTGACATGGGTCATGTCGAATCTTGTTTTGGTCTGTTTGGAGACAGTGTTAGTGTTGGTGCAAGATAGGTGCACGGTTTGCATCAAACATACCATAGGCACAAAATCATTTTGGACGCACTCGGTGCTACTCCTAGGTGACGAGGCTCAAGTGGAAGCTGGATTCAGTTCGTTTGGAGATAGTGATAATGTTGATGCAAGAAAGGCGCAAGGTTTGCGCCGATCGTACCATAGACTCAGAAATCATTTGGAGATAGTGCTAATCTTGATGCAAGATAGGTGCATGGTTTGCTCTGAACACACCACAGGCTCAGAAATCATTTTGGACGCACCCGATGGAACTCCTAGGTTATGTGGGTCATGTGGAATCTCGTTTTGATCCATTTGGAGACAATGTTGGTGTCGGTGCAAGATAGGAACACGATTTGTGCCAAAGGTACCATAGGCTCGAAGATCGTTTTGGACGCACTCGGTGATACTCCTAGCTGACGAGGCTCAAGTGGATGCTTGATTCAGTTCGTTTGGAGATAGTGCTAATCTTGATGCACGATAGGTGCATGGTTTGCGCCGATCGTACGATAGGCTCAGAGATCATTTTGGACGGACCCAATGAAACAACAATGTAATGAGGCTCAACTGGAAGCTCGATTCAATCCGTTTGGAGATAGTGCTAATCTTGACGCAAGATAGAGATAGGTGCACGGTTTGCACCGAACATACCATAGGCTCAACTCATTTTGGACACTCCCGATGGAACTCCTAGGTGGCGTCGGTCATGTGGAATCTCGCTTTGGTCCGTTTGGAGATAGTGCTAGTGTTGGTGCAAGATGGTGCACGGTTTGCGCCAAATATATCATAGGCTTAAAAATTGTTTCGGAGACACTCGATGGTACTCCTAGGTGACGAGGCTTCAGTGGAAGCTCGATTTAGTCTGTTTGTAGATAGTGCTAATCTAGACGCAAGATAGTTACACAGTTTGGCCCGAACGTACCAGAGGCTCGAAAATCATTTTGTATGCACCGGATTGAACTGCTAGGTGACATGGGTTATGTGGAATCTCATTTAGAACCGTTCGGAGATAGTGATAGTGTCAGTACAATGTAGGAGCAAGACTTGCGCCAAACGTACCATAGGCTCTGAAATCATTTTGGATGCAACCGATGGTACTTCAAGGTAAGGAGGCTCGAGTGGAAGCTCGATTCAGTTCGATTGGAGGCAGTGCTAATCTTGACGCAAGATTAATGCACGGTTTGCACTGAACCTACCACACGCTCAGAAATCTTTTTGGATGCACCCGATGGAACTCCTAAGTGACGTGGGTCTTGTGGAAGCTTGATTTAGTCCATTCAGAGATAGTGCTAATCTTGACGCAAGATAGGTGCATAGTTTGGGTCGAACATACCAGAGGCTCAAAAATCATTTTGGAGGCACCGGATGGAACACCTGGGTGACGTGGGTCATGTGGAATCTCCTTTCATTTCGTTTGGAGATAGTGTTAGTGTCGGTGAAAGATAGGTGCATGGTTTGGGCTAAACATACCACAGGCTTAGAAAATCGATTTGGACACACATGATGGAACTCCTAGGTGATGTGTGTCAGGTGGAATCTGGTTTCGGTCCGTTTAGAGACAGTGTTAGTGTCGGTGCAAGATAGGTGCAGGGTTTGCGCCAAACATACCATAGGCTTAAAAATCATTTTGGACGCACCCGACATTACTGCTAAGTGATGAGGCTCAAGCGGAAGCTTGATTCAATCCATTTGGAGATAGTGCTATGAAAGATAGGTGCACAGTTTGGGCCAAACGTTTTAGAGGCTCGGAAATCATTTTGGACACACTGAATGGAACTCCTAGGTGACATGAGTTATGTGGAATCTCGTTTCGGTCCGTTTGGAGATAGTGTTAGTGTCAGCACAAGATAGGTGCACGGTTTGCGCCAAACGTACCATAGGCTTAGAACTCATTTTGGACGCACCCGATGGAACTCCTAGGTGACGTGGGTCATGTGAAATCTCGTTTTGGTCCGTTTGGAGATAGTGTTAGTGTCAATGCAAGATAGATGTAGGGATTGCGCCAAACATACCATAGGCTCAGAAATTGTTTTGGACGCACCCGATGGAACGCATAGGTGACGTGGGTCATGTGGAATCTAGTTTCGATCTGTTTGGAGACATTGTTAGTCTCGGTGCAAGATAGATGCAGGGTTTGCGCCAAACGTACCACAGCCTTAGAAATTGTTTTGGACGCACCCGATGGTACTCCTAAGTGACGAGGCTCAAGTGGGAGCTTGATTCCATTTGGAGATAGTGCTAATCTTGACGCAAGATTGGTGCACGGTTTGGGTTGAACATACTATAGGCTCAGAAATCGGTTAGGTGGCAGCCGATGGAACTCCTAGGTGATGAGACTCAAGTGTAAGCTCGATTCAATCGGTTTGGAGATATTGCTAATCTTAACGCTCGATAGTTGCACGGTTTGGGCTGAACATACCAGAGGCTCATAAATCATTTTGGACGCACCGGATGGAACTTCTAGTTGACATGGGTCTTGTGGAATCTTGTTTTTGTCCGTTTGGAGACAATGTTAGTGTCTGTGCAAGATAGGTGCACGGTTTGCACCAATCGTACCATAGGCTCAGAAATTATTTTGGACGCACCTGATGGCACACCTAGGTGACGAGGCTCAAGTGGAAGCTTGATTCAGTCCGTTTGTTGATAGTGCTAATCTTGACGCAATGTAGGTGCACGATTTGCGCCGAACGTACCACAAGCTCAAAAATTGTTTTGGACGTACCCGATGGAACTCCTAGGTGACGTGGGTCATGTGGACTCTCGTTTCAGTCTGTTTGGAGACAGTGTTAGTGTCGGGGCAAGACAAATGTAGGGTTTGCGCCAAACGTACCACAGGCTCAAAAATCGTTTTAGACACACCAGATGAAACTCCTAGGTTATGTGGGTCATGTGGAAGCTTGATTGAGTCTATTTGTAGATAGTGCTAACCTTGACACAAGATAGGTGCATGGTTTGGGCCGAACATACCAGAGGCTCGGAAATCATTTTGGATGCACCGGATGGAACTTCTAGGTGACGTGGGTCATGTGGAATCTCCTTTCGGTCCATTTGGAGACAGTGTCAGTGTCGGTGCAAGATAGGTGCACTGTTTGGGCTAAACGTACCGTAGGCATAAAATTGTTTTTTACGCACATGATGGAACTCCTAGGTGATGGGGCTCTAGGGGAAGCTTGATTCACTCCGTTTGGAGATAGTTCTAATCTTGATGCAAGATAGGTGCAGAGTTTGGGCCGAATTACCAGAGGCTCGGAAATCATTTCGGACGCATCAGATGGAACTTCTAGGTGACGTGGGTCATGTGGAATCTCTTTTCGGTCCATTTGGAGACAGTGTCAATGTCGGTGCAAGATAGGTGCACAGTTTCACCGAATGTACCATAGGCTTAGAAAATCATTTTGGACGCAGATAATGGAACTCCTAGGTCATGTGCAATCTCGTTTCGGTTCATTTAGAGATAGTGTTATTGTCGGTGCAATATAGGCGCATGGTTTGCGCCAAACATACTATAGGCTCAGAAATCATTTTGGAGGCACACAATTGAACTCCTAGGTGACTAGACTCAAGTGCAAGCTCAATTCAGTCCGTTTGGAAATATTGCTAATCCTGACGCAGGATAGTTGCACTGTTTGGGCCAAACAAACCAGAGGCTTGGAAATCATTTTGGACGCACCGGAGGGAACTCCTAGGTGACATGGGTCATGTGGAATCTCGTTTCGGTCCGTTTGGAGACAGTGTTAGTGTCGGTGCAAGATAGGTGCACGGTTTGGGCCAAATGTAACATAGGCTCATAAATCATTTTGGACGCACCCGATGGTACTCCAAGGTGACGAGGTTCAAGTGGAAGCTTGATTGAGTCAGTTTGGAGATAGTGCTAACCTTGACGCAAGATATGTGCACGGTTCGGGCGTATCATACCAGAGGCTCGGAAATCATTTTGCACACACTAGATGGAACTCCAAGGTGACGTGGGTCATGTGGAATCGCCTTTTGGTCCGTTTGGAGACAGTGTTAGTGTCGGTGCGATATAGGTGCACGGTTTGGGCTGAACATGCCATAGGCTTAGAAAATCATTTTGGACGCACATGAATGAACTCCAAGGTCATGTGGAACCTCGTTTCATTCTGTTTGGAGACAGTGTTAGGGTCGGTGCAAGATAGGTGCATGGTTTGCGCCAAACGTACCATAGGCTCAGAAATCATTTTAGACGCACTAGATGGTACTCCCAGGTGATAAGGCTCAAATGTAAGCTTGATTGAGTTTTTTGGAGATAGAGCTAATCTTGACGCAAGATAGGTGCACGATTTGGGCCGAAAGTACCAAATGCTCAGAAATCATTTTGGATGCACCGAATGGAACTTCTAGGTGATGTGGGTCATGTCCTTTCGGTCTATTTGGAGACAGTGTCAATGTCGGTGCAAGATAGGTGCACTATTTGGGCCGATGGTACTAGAGGCTTGAAAAATCATTTTGGATGCATATGATGGCACTCCTAGGTGATGTGGGTCATGAGGAATCTCGTTTCGGTCCATTCGGAGACAATGTTGGTTTCTGTGCAAGATAGGTGCACGGTTTGCGCCAAACATATTATAGGCTCAGAAATCATTTTGGAGGCACCCGAAGGAACTCCTAGGTGACGAGACTCAAGTGCAAGCTCGATTCAGTCCGTTTGGACATATTGCTAATCTTGACGTAGGATAGTTGCACGGTTTGGGCTAAACAAACTAGAGGCTCAGAAATCATATTGGACGCACCAGATGGAACTCCAAGGTAACATGGGTCATGTGGAATCTCGTTTTGGTCCGTTTGGAGAAAGTGTTAGTGTCGGTGCAAGATAGGTGCATGGTTTGCGCCAAACATACCATAGGCTCAAAAATCATTTTAGATGCACAAAGTGGTACCCCAAGGTGACGAGGCTCAAGTGGAAGCTTGATTTAGTTCATTCGGAGATAGTGCTAATCTTGACAGAAGAAAGGTGCATGGTTTGCGCCAATCATACCACAGGCTTAGAAATCGTTTTGGATGTACACAATGGAACTCCTAGGTGACGTGGGTCATGTCGAATCTTGTTTCGGTCTGTTTGGAGACAGTGTTAGTGTTGGTGCAAGATAGGTGCATGGTTTGCATCAAACATACCACAGGCTCAAAAATCATTTTGGACGCACTCGGTGCTACTCCTTGGTGACGAGGCTCAAGTGGAAGCTGGATTCAGTTCGTTTGGAGATAGTGATAATGTTGATGCAAGAAAGGCGCAAGGTTTGCACCGATCATACCATAGACTCAGAAATCATTTGGAGATAGTGCTAATCTTGATGCAAGATAGGTGCACGGTTTGCTCTGAACACACCACAGGCTCAGAAATCATTTTGGACGCACCCGATGGAACTCCTAGGTTATGTGGGTCATGTGGAATCTCGTTTTGATCCATTTGGAGACAATGTTGGTGTCGGTGCAAGATAGGAACACGATTTGTGCCAAAGGTACCATAGGCTCGGAGATCGTTTTGGACGCACTCGGTGATACTCCTAGCTGACGAGGCTCAAGTGGATGCTTGATTCAGTTCCTTTGGAGATAGTGCTAATCTTGATGCACGATAGGTGCATGGTTTGCGCCGATCGTACGATAGGCTCAGAGATCATTTTGGACGGACCCAATGAAACAACAATGTAATGAGGCTCAACTGGAAGCTCGATTCAGTCCGTTTGGAGATAGTGCTAATCTTGACGCAAGATAGAGATAGGTGCACGGTTTGCACCGAACATACCATAGGCTCAACTCATTTTGGACACACCCGATGGAACTCCTAGGTGGCGTCGGTCATGTGGAATCTCGCTTTGGTCCGTTTGGAGATAGTGCTAGTGTTGGTGCAAGATGGTGCACGGTTTGCGCCAAATATATCATAGGCTTAAAAATTGTTTCGGAGACACTCGATGGTACTCCTAGGTGACGAGGCTTCAGTGGAAGCTCGATTTAGTCTGTTTGTAGATAGTGCTAATCTAGACGCAAGATAGATACACAATTTGGCCCGAACATACCAGAGGCTCGAAAATCATTTTGTATGCACCGGATTGAACTGCTAGGTGACATGGGTTATGTGGAATCTCATTTAGAACCGTTCGGAGATAGTGATAGTGTCAGTACAATGTAGGAGCAAGACTTGCGCCAAACGTACCATAGGCTCTGAAATCATTTTGGATGCAGCCGATGGTACTTCAAGGTAAGGAGGCTCGAGTGGAAGCTCGATTCAGTTCGATTGGAGGCAGTGCTAATCTTGACGCAAGATTGGTGCACGATTTGCACTGAACCTACCACACGCTCAGAAATCTTTTTGGATGCACCCGATGGAACTCCTAAGTGACGTGGGTCTTGTGGAAGCTTGATTTAGTCCATTCAGAGATAGTGCTAATCTTGACGCAAGATAGGTGCATAGTTTGGGCCGAACATACCAGAGGCTCAAAAATAATTTTGGAGGCACCGGATGGAACACCTAGGTGACGTGGGTCATGTGGAATCTCCTTTCATTTTGTTTGGAGATAGTGTTAGTGTCGGTGAAAGATAGGTGCATGGTTTGGGCTAAACATACCATAGGCTTAGAAAATCGATTTGGACACACATGATGGAACTCCTAGGTGATGTGTGTCAGGTGGAATCTGGTTTTGGTCCGTTTGGAGATAGTGTTAGTGTCGATGCAAGATAGGTGTAGGGTTTGCGCCAAACATACCATAGGCTTAAAAATCGTTTTGGACGCACCCGACATTACTGCTAAGTGATGAGGCTCAAGCGGAAGCTTGATTCACTCCATTTGGAGATAGTGCTATGAAAGATAAGTGCACGGTTTGGGCCAAACGTTCTAGAGGCTCGGAAATCATTTTGGACACACTGAATGGAACTCCTAGGTGACATGAGTTATGTGGAATCTCGTTTCGGTCCGTTTGGAGACAGTGTTAGTGTCAGCGCAAGATAGGTGCACGGTTTGCGCCAAACGTACCATAGGCTTAGAAATCATTTTGGACACACCCGATGGAACTCCTAGGTGACATGGGTCATGTGGAATCTCGTTTTGGTCCGTTTGGAGATAGTGTTAGTGTTAGTGCAAGATAGATGTAGGGATTGCGCCAAACATACCATAGGCTCAGAAATTGTTTTGGACGCACCCGATGGAACGCATAGGTGACGTGGGTCATGTGGAATCTAGTTTCGATCTGTTTGGAGACATTGTTAGTCTCGGTGCAAGATAGATGTGGGGTTTGCGCCAAACGTACCACCGCCTCAGAAATTGTTTTGGACGCACCCGATGGTACTCCTAAGTGACGAGGCTCAAGTGGAAGCTTGATTCCATTTGGAGATAGTGCTAATCTTGACGCAAGATTGGTGCACGGTTTGGGTTGAACGCACCAGAGGCTCAGAAATCATTTTGGATGCACCGGATGGAACTCCTAGGTGACATCGGTCATGTGGAATCTTGTTTCGGTCCGTTTAGAGACAGTGTTAGTGTTGGTGCAAGACAGGTGCACGGTTTGGTCTGAACATACGCCAGGCTTAGAAAGTCATTTTGGACGCACATGATGGAACTCCTAGGTGACATGGGTCATGTCGATCTCATTTCGGTCTGTTTAGAGATGGTGTTAGTGTTGGTGCAAGATAGGTGCACGGTTTGCGCCAAACATACTATAGGCTCAGAAATCGGTTAGGTGGCAGCCGATGGAACTCCTAGGTGATGAGACTCAAGTGTAAGCTCGATTCAATCGGTTTGGAGATATTGCTAATCTTAACGCTGGATAGTTGCACGGTTTGGGCTGAACATACCAGAGGCTCATAAATCATTTTGGACGCACCGGATGGAACTTCTAGTTGACATGGGTCTTGTGGAATCTCATTTTTGTCCGTTTGGAGACAATGTTAGTGTCTATGCAAGATAGGTGCACGGTTTGCGCCAATCGTACCATAGGCTCAGAAATTATTTTGGACGCACCTGATGGTACACCTAGGTGACGAGGCTCAAGTGGAAGCTTGATTCAGTCCGTTTGTTGATAGTGCTAATCTTGACACAATGTAGGTGCATTGTTTGCGCCGAACGTACCACAAGCTCAAAAATTGTTTTGGACGCACCCGATGGAACTCCTAGGTGACGTGGGTCATGTGGACTCTCGTTTTAGTCCGTTTGGAGACAGTGTTAGTGCCGGGGCAAGACAAATGTAGGGTTTGCGCCAAACGTACCACAAGCTCAGAAATCGTTTTAGACGCACCAAATGGAACTCCTAGGTTATGTGGGTCATGTGGAAGCTTGATTGAGTCTATTTGTAGATAGTGCTAATCTTAACGCAAGATAGGTGCATGGTTTGGGCCGAACATACTAGAGGCTCTGAAATCATTTTGGATGCACCGGATGGAACTTCTAGGTGATGTGGGTCATGTGGAATCTCCTTTCGGTTCATTTGGAGACAGTGTCAGTGTTGGTGCAAGATAGGTGCACTATTTGGGCCAAATGTACCGTAGGCATAAAATTGTATTTTACGCACATGATGGAACTTCTAGGTGATGGGGCTCTAGGGGAAGCTTGATTCACTCCGTTTGGAGATAGTTCTAATCTTGACGCAAGATAGGTGCACAGTTTGGGCCGAATTACTAGAGGCTCGGAAATCATTTTGGACACATCAGATGTAACTTCTAGGTGACGTGGGTCATATGGAATCTCTTTTCGGTCTATTTGGAGACAGTGTCAATGTCAGCGCAAGATAGGTGCACAGTTTCACCGAATGTACCATAGGCTTAGAAAATCATTTTGGACGCAGATAATGGAACTCCTAGGTGACGTGGGTCATGTGCAATCTCGTTTCGGTTCATTTAGAGATAGTGTTATTGTCGGTGCAAGATAGGCAGGATAAGCCCGTCAAGTTCTCACTAACCGGTGAGAGACAGCGACCCGAATCAAATTACAACTCAGATGAGGGGATATTCCTAAGTCTCACCCTGGCATACTTTGCAAGGGTAGCCGTGGGTCACCTTTGGTACAACTCAGGAACCAACTTCGCAGGTTCGGTCAGCGCCAGCACTCTCAGGGATTACCCTTCTGCCAGGACAATCAGGACTTTTAAATCACCTACCCTTGGAGTCACACCTACGGCTCCCTTCCGAGGCGCACTTTATACTTGCCAACTCCCGCCCTGAGTTGAGCTACTCGGATTCGCGGTCAAGCACTCGGGCCCGCTCAGCTAAGAGAGAGGCATGCGTTCAACATGACAAAGAAAGGCTCCAAGAATTGGTCCTTAATCGACACAGACAGAGTCACTACAAACCGGCAAGCCTCCGCCCGGTCTTTAATTCAAATTAAGACAGGTTCTTTTCCACGATAGCAAATATAGCCAACCGTGCCACATGTATAATCCTATAACTCGCAGGTGACAGGAAATCACCTGACTTCTACCGCATTAAAGCAGGGCTAAGCAACTACACGAGCCTGAGCTACTTAGGATTCAGGGTATCAATATCTAGACAAGGATTGGATAACCAATGCAGCAAGTGTTTTCATCCAACACCTAAACTTAATGCAACAATATATAACAATAATACTTTAATAGCATTTCAGAAATTAGGAGGCTTATAAGGCTCCGGGGCTTGCCTTTCACAAAGTTGCATGGACGATGGTCCGGGCACTCAACCACGACCTCGTATGGTACTTCTCCTGAAGGCTGCACCTCCTGAATCTCCGGCATTGGCTGCTGCTGCTCCTCGCTCGGCTCCTCGAATTCCAGCAGTGTTACTCCTTCCGGTACACCTATTGCATGCATATGCACAAGATAAACATCATGGATGCATAAGGAATGACATGATGCTCATGATGAATGGATAACAATAAGTAAGTATTTAACCAAAGATTACTGGACACTCGTTTACTGAGTACTAATAGCTCTATTCAAATCACTTTAAGCATGTACCTATCTTAACTTGGAAGCACAAGATTAACTTACCTAACTTGCATAACCTAAGATAAAGATGTTCATCTTCACTAACACCTGCACCTAAACTTATCTTACTCAACTGAAGTGTTTATTTGCATCACAACATGCTTATAATAGTAAAGACATTCATCACAGAAAGTCGCAAGTTTGACATGCATAGAGTAGTTCACGAAATCACTCATAGCAGGAGTTCTACAAATTGAAATGACTTGAAAGAGGACATTCTGGAAAGCTTATGAAATTATCTACAAATCATTTATAAACATCAAAGCATGATTCTTACGTTAACCGAGTCGAATTCAAGTAAACACAGAATCTGTCCTGTGTAGACAGAGAGCAATTCAACTCTGAACCCAACTTAGAACAGCTGTAGTTTCTAAACTACATGGCCAAATGCTACCAAAATTTAACAGCAGCTAGATCATGAAATTGAAAAAAACTTTGTTATAAACCCCAAGACATGAAATCATCATTTTCATAGGGTAATTAACATTCTCTTAGAATCTGTCCAAAAATGGCAGATTCACTAAATTAAATATTTAGTGATGATGCAAAAGCATAATTGGACCAAACCAAGTTTACCAACTTGTTGTGCATATCAAAGGAACATCAGGAAGTATAGTGCCAACTTCTAAATAAATTATTTACTATCCTTTTCTAATTTATTTAGTTAATTAGGTGATTAAAGCAACATATAGTAAAACTGTACAGAAAAATCTACAAAAATTACAGTAGCTACCTCATGCTTCACATAGACCACCATAAAAATTTCAAAGTAATTGGACAAGCAGAACTTGCTGTATCAAAAATAACATATGGCATGTCTATTTCGAGCATAAATAGGAAACCCTATTGAAAAGTATCAAACAATAGATTTCATATTTTTGCTAGTATCCTTCTAGCATAAGAACAACTCTCACCAAATTTTACCTTTACTGGATCTATAGAAAAATTATGAAAATTCACCCAAGATCCATCCAAGCAAACAAGAGAAATACATAACTCCTACATACAGTGTCCAAATTTTATGAAAATTTAACTACAATCTATTCATGATATGAACAGTACACCATAAAAATTGAATGCCATTTGGAGGTACCTAGAAAAAGATATAATTACCCCTATTTCCCACATGATTAAAAGAGATAATTAGTAACCCTATTTTTCATCACAGAACAAGGCACATATTATATTTTTAATATAAACTACACATTACCAGGAACTCAACAAAATTGGAACCACATCATTTGGATCTACCAATCAAGAGATATGCATTTTTGAATCTATACACAAATCTGTGAAAAAGAATAAAAGAAAAACAAAACCGGAACCCTAACCCAACTCGGCATTGGGCCGGCCCGGGAAATCTCCTCGGCCTGGTAATGCGCGTGACACGGCCGCGTGGCCCAGTCGAACGGCGCGGCCTGCTTGGCTCTCCCGCCCACGTGCGGCCGCTGACGGCGCGACCCCATGGGTCAGAGAGAGGAAAGGAGAGGGGAGAAAGGCGACGGCGGTAGCTCACCGCTGGTGTTTACTCCGGCGAGGCCACGGGTACTGGCGGGTCGACCACAGCTGTGCGCACGTAGGGGTACGGCCAATTGGAGCTAGGGCAGTGGCTAGGGAGGGTGGCGTTGGCAATGGCGGCACACGGCCGTGGGCTTGCCGGCTCCGGTGAGTCGACGGCGGCTCGGCCCTAGTTGCCTACCCCGTGAGCATCAATATCGCTAAGCGAACAAGGTACAAGGGAGAGAGGAGGCGGTAGAGGACCCGAGTGGCACAGCCACATGCGAGCTCGTTCGGCGGCGAAAATGGTGACCCGGTGGAGCCGCCTTCACGGTGAGCTCTACCTGGGGCAAAAACGGATGCTCGGTGAGGTCGAGGAGTGGAGGGGCTCGAGGTGGTGCTGTGGCTCAGCTAAATCAAAAAATGGCACTCTGGCTTGGGTGAGTGGCTTGGTTGTGGCCGCTGCCTTCTCCAGTCACCGCTCTCGCGTGGAGGAGAAAGACAGGAAGGGAATGGCGAGAGAGAGAGTAAGCGAGGTGCATCAAAAATTCCACATGATTCTCTAGACGGACCGAAACAAGATCCACATGACCCATATCACCTAGGAGTTCCATCGGGTGCATCAAAAATGATTTTTGAGCCCGTGGTACGTTCGGCGCAAACCGTGCACCTATCTTAAGTCAAGATTAGCACTATCTCCAAACGAACTAAATCGAGCTTTCACTTGAGCCTCACCACCTAGGAGTACCACTGGGTCTGTCCAAAATGATTTCTGAGCCTATGGTATGTTTGTTGCAAATCGTTCAATTATTTTGCACCACTAACACTGTCTCAAAATAGACTAAAAGGAGATTCCACATGACCCACGTCACCTAGGAGTTCCATCGGGTGCGTCCAAAACGATTTATGAACTTGTGGGACGTTCGGCGCAAACCGTGCACCTATCTTGCGCTAAGATTAGCACTATCTCCAAATGAACTAAATCGTGCTTCCACTTGAGCCTCGTCCCCTAAGAGTACCATCACGTTGACCCAAAATGATTTCTGACCCCATGGTATGTTTGGCGCAAACCGTGCACCTATCTTGCCTGAGGATTACGACTATCTCCAAACAGACTGATCGAGCTTCCACTTGAGCCTCGTCACCTAGGAGTACCACCGGGTGCGTCCAAAATGATTTCTGAGCCTATGGTATGTTTGGTGCAACCGTGCACCTATCTTGCGTCAAGATTACCACTATCTCCAAATGCACAAAACCGAGCTTCCACTTGGGCCTCATCTCCTAGGAGCACCATCGGGTGTGTCCAAAATGATTTCTGAACCTATGAGATGTTTGGCGCAAACCATGCACTTATCTTACACTAACACTTACACTGTCTCTAGACGGACCGAAATGAGATTCCACCCGAGGCATGTCACCTAGAAGTTACATCGGGTGCGTTAAAAATGATTTCTGAGCCTGTGGTATATTCGACGCAAACCGTGCGCCTATCTTGCATCCGTATTAGGACTATCTCCAAACAAACAGAATATTTAACTGACAGAATTCCACGAGTTTTGGTGAATATTTATTTCTGCAGGGTGCCAGCTAAAAATAATCAAAGATGGGCCACATGTCAGGTTTACATAGAGAGAAAGGGCCACGTATGGAAAAAGTATAATCTAGAAGGTTCAAGAAGCCAAACCCTGGGAGGTGGGACCCACCTATTAGTGTGACAGCGGCAGGCACCCAGCCCTAGGGCGGTCGCCCCACCTAGAGAGCCAATGAGCTTCCACCTCGCGGATCCTGCTTCCACCGCCTTTGAGGATGAATAAAAATCATTGATCAAGGTCGGTTTGATCCGATGGCTGTAGTGCTTCCTAGAGGGCTATATAAGCAAGGCCCCTGGCCCCTGGAGGAGAGAGTTCAGAAACCCTAATTCATATTTTTCAGAGAGAATTCGCCTGAGAGGGGTCCCTTGAATGGATCTTTCCCTATGGCACATACAAGAGAGTTTAGCTTTGTAGTCTCTATGTGAGAATAGAGTTATTCTTCTAGATTGAGAGAGTTAGAGTGGAGGTAGAAGATTGGAGGAAGCTCGGCCTGTCGTTGTCTCCTCTCCAAGCTTGTATCTACGGGGTCAAGTCTCCTAACCCAAGGCTTGGTTCTAGGATTCTTTGGCAATTCAACTTCTAATACTAATTAAATACGTTGTTATTATTGTTCTTTGGTTTGCGGGTTTACTTTATTCGCTTCGCGTAGGGAATAGAGTAATCATTCGTAGCGTAAGCGTTGTGCTTGGGCTAGGAATACTCATGGATATCCCCTATCTGGCCGGATTAGTGAGTAGTAGCGTGGGACGTGACAATCCCATTGTTACCTTTGGAGTCTCCTCCCATTAGAAGGTTTGGTAGGATTTAAGTACCATGGTTAAGCATCCTCTGTGGTGTCTCTTTTCCATCGGTATTTCCCCTAAGATCAATAGCATCATAGCTTGCCATAGGTTGGAACCAGACTGTCGTCGTAGTTCTCTCTAATCGCTTATATCTTCACCACCCTGTAGTGCGGCCCCAAGGGTAATAGTATAGACTAGGTTAGTCATCACACGCTTTCTCCTTGCGGATAAAACAAATATGATACTCTGGACTTACTCTCGGGTGAAGTGCTCACTGATATCCGTGCGCTTGTGGATTATTTCTTGAATTCCTTCATGTGCGTATCTGATATCAACAAGCATTTCTGGCGCCGTTGCCGGGGAGAAAGATGTCAGCTGAGTTAACCTTAAGTCTTGCTTTACCTTGTACCTATACTTTTATCTTTTCCTTTTTATTTCTTACCTTATTCTTCTTGCCTTTTTCTATCCTTATGGATAACATAAATTCAATTCCTATCTTTCAATTTTCTGCACCCACGGAGACCAGCCTAGTACCTTGGGAGTCATCACAACCTATCCAAACCCCTAACTATAGGCTGAGTCCATGGTTGATTGCAATGGTCCAAAGCCTATCCTTTTCAGGAGGAGTAGACGAAAACCCTTACCTTCATATTAGAGACTTTGAGCAAACATGTGACTGTCTTCGCATAGAGGGCATGTCTGATCAAACTTTTCGTTGGAAGCTATTTCCTTTCTCTTTAAAGGAAAAAAGCTATACAATGGTATGATAAAGCCATAGGTAAGCAACAAGGAGATTGGGGATCCTTACGTTCTAATTTTTGCTTAGATTTTTACCCTATCTCCCAAATCATCGACCTTAGAATCAAGGTTCTGACTTTTAAGCAAGAACCTAGTGAATCTTTGGCCTCATCCTGGAATCGTTTTATTACTCTTTTAGCATCTGTCCTAGACCTCAGTTTACAAGACCCTATTCTTCTTCAACATTTTTATAAAGGTCTTCATAAAAATAATAAGCAATTGCTCAATACAACTTCTGGAGGATCATTCTTGCATGTTTCGTCAGAAAAAGCAAGATTAATCTTAGATCAAATCCTATCCTTTGAATTAGATAATTTCCTAGAAGAACTTTAAGTGGCTGAAGCAAATTCTTTGCTAGATATACCATCTACTTCAGCTATTCCAAGTTCTGAGCAAGAAGAAGAAGAAATTTTGTTTCCTGATTTTATGTTTGATATCGAACCCGATCTTTTTTCCAATTTTGGAAACGTTATGAATTATTATTCTATAAAGAAACTACAGAATCATCATAATCACCTTAGAGAATCTTTGAATCCTTCTGAGGATATTTCTTATAGAAGCACTTCAGCATAGCTAGTGTTGGTCATAAGCAGTGAATGGTTAGAGGAATCAGAGCTTTCCTCTGATGTGATCCGTTTGGATTCACCCTCTCTTCCAATACGGTGCTCATTTAATTCTAATCACATAAATGCTCTCTATAATCCAGTTGTGGGCATTAATATCATGTCTGTTTCACTTGCACAACATTTAATGAGGCACATGACATTAACCCCAACTACAAAATTGATGAAGAGTCTTTCTGGACACATTGTCCCTAGTTCAGGAATTTTACATATCCAACCAATCTAGGTAGAAGGAACCTTGGTTCATTTGAGCTTTTGTCTTCCCCATATGGGACTTCGACCTGATGATAGGACAACCTTTTAGAAGACTCCTTTAGAAGACAACCTTCAGGACACATTTGTTTTGGAAAGAAACTTCAATTCCCAATGTCCATATCTTATTCTCTAAGTACTAGGACCGAATCTTATCTAGAATCTGACCCACTGGAGGAATTTAATGCTGCTTCTTTAGAGTTCTTAGTTGACTCAGGTCTAGAGGATGATGCTCAATTCTTCATAGAAGAAGAGGCTGATTACTCTGAGCCTGAGTTTTAGATGAGTTTGCAGAGCCACCTAGACCTCCTATAGAACTTAAACTTTTACCAACCGGTCTTAAATATGCTTTTCTAAATGACGATCCAGAGTTTCCTGTGATCATAAGTGATAAACTCACTCCGGAACAAACTTTTTGCTTAATGGCTGTCTTAGAGAAACATCGATCATCATTTGGCTACTCACTCCAAGATCTTAAAGGAATTAGTCATGCCCTTTGCACCCATCGCATTCCAACAAATCCTACTATTCCACCTTCTAGAGAGCCACATCGTAGACTCAACAATGCGATGAGGGAGGTGGTTAAAAAGGATGTTTTGAAACTTTTGCACGCCAGGATTATTTATCCCGTGCCACACAGTGAGTGGGTAAGCCCTGTCCAAGTTGTGCCTAAAAAGGGAGGCATGATTGTTGTTAAGAATGAGAAGAATGAGTTGATCCCTCAACGTACCGTCACAGGATGGCGGATGTGTATAGACTATAGAAAACTTAATAAAGTTACTAAGAACGATCATTTTTTGTTGCCTTTTATTGATGAGATGTTAGAACGGTTAGCCAATCATTCTTTCTTTTGTTTCCTTGATGGATATTCGGGGTATCACCAAATCCCTATCCATCCTAATGATCAAAGCAAAACTACCTTTACATGTCCCTATGGACTTATGCTTATCGTAGAATGTCTTTTGGGTTATGTAATGCTCCAGCTTCTTTTCAAAGATGTATGATGTCTATATTTTCTGAAATGATTGAAGAGATTATGGAAGTTTTCTTGGATGACTTTTCTGTTTATGGAAAAACTTTTGATGATTGTCTTGAAAATTTAGATAGAGTTTTGCAAAGATGTGAAGAAAAGCACTTAGTCCTTAATTGGGAGAAATGCCACTTTATGGTTAGAGAAGGAATAGTGCTAGGACACTTAGTGTCTGAAAGAGGTATAGAGGTAGATAGGGCTAAAATTGAAGTAATTGAACAGCTACCTCCACCTATGAATGTAAAAGGAATTAGAAGTTTTCTTGGCCATGCTGGTTTTTATCATAGATTTATAAAAGATTTCTCATTTATTGCTAGACCTCTTACTCATTTGCTAGCCAAGGATGTTCCTTTTGAATTTGATGATGAATGTTTAAGATCTTTTAAAATTTTAAAGAAAGCACTCATCTCAGAACCAATCATTCAACCCCCTGATTGGTCTTTACCTTTTGAAATTATGTGTGATGCAAGTGATTATGCTGTGGGGGCAGTTTTAGGACAAACTAAAGATAAAAAGCATCATGCAATAGCCTATGCTAGCAAAACATTAACATGACCTCAACTTAATTATGCAACTACTGAAAAAAGAGCTCCTTGCTGTTGTTTTTGCTATTGATAAGTTTAGATCTTACTTAGTGGGAGCTAAAGTAATTATTTATTCTGATCATGCTGCTTTGAAATATTTACTCACTAAGAAAGATGCTAAACCACATTTGATAAGATGGATTTTGTTACTCCAAGAATTTGACTTAGAAATAAAAGATCCAAAGGGAGTGGAAAATTCTGTTGTCGATCACTTGTCTAGATTGTAGTTTGAGAATTCACAGGAACTGCCCATCAACGATTCACTTCAGGACGACATGCTCTACGGGATCAACAGATCTGACCCCTGGTATGCAGATATTGTTAATTTTATGGTTTCAGGATATGTACCACCAGGAGCAAACAAAAGGAAACTCGTCTAGGAAAGTCGTACTCACATATGGGATGAACCGTACCTCTTCCGAGTCTACTTAGATGGTCTACTCAGGAGATATGTACCTATTGAGGAAGGAATAAAAATCATTGAGAGATGCCATTCATCACCATGTGGAGGATATTATGGGGCATTCCACACACATGTAAAGATTTGGCAATGCGGATTCTTTTGGCCAACAATGTATGAAGACACAAGAGAATTCATGTGAAGATGTGGACCATGTGAGAGGCATGGCAATATCAATACAAGAGATGCCATGCCACTCATCAACAACCTTCAGATTGAACTCTTTGATATCTAGGGAATCGACTATATGGGACCATTCCCACCATCGAGGAAATGTGAGTACATTCTGGTGGCAGTAGATTATGTCTCCAAATGGGTTGAAGCCCTGCCATGCAAGAAGGTTGATAATATAAATTCCAAGAAGATGTTTGAAGAGATAATATTTCCCAGATTTGGAGTCCCAAGGATAGTGATAAGTGACGGAGGATCACACTTCATCGACAAGCGCTTTGAGCACTTCTTGTCTAAGCATGGAATACATCACAACATTGCTACCCCCTATCATCCTCAGATAACTAGACAAGCAGAAACATCAAATAAGCAAATCAAGAACATTCTGCAGAAGATAGTAAATGAGATGGGTACTGGATGGAAGGACAAGCTTCCCGAAGCACTCTGGGCATACCGAACAGCATACAAGACACCTATTGGGATGTATCCTTATCAGTTGAGTTAGAATTTAAAGCTCACTAGGCTATCAAGAAATGGAACATGGACCTTGATGCTGCTAGAATAAGAAGGAAAATGCAACTCTTAGAGTTAGATGAATGCAGAGAAAAAACATATCACAATTCAAAGATTTATAAAAAGAGAGTCAAGAGATGGCATGACAAGAGAATTAAGAAGGAGTTCGCCCCAAGGGATAAGGTATTACTTTTTAATTCTAGGGTGAAGCTCTTCAGACATGGAAAGCTACGAAGTAAGTGGGAAGGACCATTTAAAGTGGTAGACGCATCATCACGTGGCGCGGTCATGCTTCAAAATGACGAAGGTACGTTATTCAAGGTAAATGGTCAACGCCTTAAATTATTTTTAGAGCCCAATAAAGAATTAGAAGAATTAGATATTATTAATTTCTTTATTAATTAAGTATTGTTGGGCCTGACCTTTTTAGTTTTCATTTTTTGGGGCCCAATATATTTTTTGAAATAACAAAAATATTTAGAAAATTCTGCGAAAAAGTGGACCGGAGCCGGGCTCATGGGCCAGGCACCCGCCCCTAGGGCTGGGCGGCCGCCCCACCCCTTGCGCTGTTTCGCCGCCGCCTTTTGCCTTCGTGATTCTTCTACATTCTTCTTTTAGAAAAAGTTTATTCCTAGTTTATTCGGGCGTTTTTATCATGAGATACCATTTAGGTGCCGTTTTGGTCCTCCGAACCCTCCTATATAAACGCCCTATGACGTCAGCCATCCTCATTCCATCAGATTATTCCTCTTTTCCTTTTAGAAGTTTGCTAGCCCTCTCTCCCTAGCTCCAATGGCCAACCACGACAAAGAGGATCATCCCCTACGGTATCGACTTCAACTCCATCCCCAAGGAAGATCCAAATTGCAAAGCTCTTATCCCAGTTAGCAATGCTCAACCCCTCGCTGCCATTCCACCAAGACCTCATAGCTATAGCCAGTCTTACTTCGCTCAGCCAGTTCTCACAGCACCTCCGCAGCCCCTCTTGCTAGAAGATAAACCGTTGAAGGGGCCTGTCGTCAAGCTACCTGTTGGAACCAAGCTCTTGCTGCCGAAGCACAATGAGACGCTTGTTGGTGTGAAGACCAACAAGAAAGGAGAGATCATCTGTGCCAAGTATAGCACTGGGGAACGCACCTACTTCGAAGGAGTTCGCGCTCATCCAAGCAAAGTCAAATTTCTTCCACCCGAGGAAGCTCCTAAACATGCCCTTGCTAAGGCTGAAGCTCCGCGCAAGCGTCGCAAGACTTTAGCTGATCTAGAAAAGCTGATAGAGGCTCAGCAAGCTACTATCTCCTCTATAGAATCCACTTTATGCCTTCAGAACAGATGTTTTCTTCGTACGCATGAGAAAGTAGAGGACATAGAGAAGAACAATAAGGAACTAGAAAAGCGCGTCAGTGCTTTAGAGCCTCCTAAGCGAAGAAGTAGATTGAGTACCATTTAGCAGTTGATAAGGCACCTTCAAGATTAGTCACGAAATTGTTTAAATTCTTTTGCTTAGATTAATTCTTTTATTCAGAATTCTTGTAAACAAAGTGCCTTACATGTTACTGAATAAAGAGTTGTTTTTTTTATTATTATTGGATATATTTTGCTTGTGCTTTTGTCTCCACCGTGCTTTGTATAAAGGAAAATAGGAAATAAGTGTGGGGGAAGCACTCGACAATTTAATGAACAGATTTTACCGCACAAATAAAAAATCTTGAAGATACATAACACGAGGACCCTGTACGTCGAAGCGGGCTTCGGAAGTCCACCCCAAGTGGGGCGGCTACCCAGACCTAGGGGCGGGCACCCAGGTGGTAAGTCCTCCTCGCTCCTTCCTTCGACCATGGTCAGGTATGCTCCCTACACATTCCAATTTTTATATACACACTTTCTGTTAAGTTTCGCATTATGAACTCTTGAGTACAACCTATTTAATGCTGAATTTAAAGAAGATAGATTATTTTAGTCATGATCTCTTTATAGACTCACACCATGATTCTTTGCTCAGAGTCCTATTACTATTGGGAACTTAATTTTTAGGGACCCCATATCATTTAAGTTGTGGAGTGAGAGATAGTAGAATCATGAGAACCTGATTTCTGATACTTTGTCACTTGGAGAATTTCTTTTACAAAAATGTTAAAATTTTTAGCTATGCTTCTCCTTTGTGGTAAGAATAAATACCTAGTAGAGCCTTACATATCAATAAAAAAACTAGCTCATAAGCTATTTACTTTGTGTTGAGTTTGGTCAACCCATGCTAGACCCTTGTTGAGAGGTGGGCCATGCTCCCAAGATCAGGATTCACACTAATTTTTGCACCCCTTGCTACTTCTACCCTAGAAGTACGCACCACCATATTACCTATTTAGATCCACTCAAAAATTTGTTCTGCTCGTACCCTGGGAGTAACAATTAAAAATATATCTCCTATAGGTTTTTCTTGATTGCTAGCCATGATTCTAAAATGCTCCAGAATGTTATTATCCTCTCACAATGTTCCATCAAAATTCAGTACATTTCTTTGTTGTTAAAAAAAGGGGAAAGAAAAAAAAAGAGAAAGAAGAAAGAAAAAGAAAGTATTGATTTTGCCTTTTGTGAAGTACAAGTTTCAAGTTGCAATTGCTCAAATCAAAGTTGAATAAGTGTATCTTTTGTAAAGGAGCATTGTAGAATTATTTTGCACCCCCTCTACCTTCCACAAATATTTCCTATTATGTTTATTCTTTTGAAACCACGCCACATGCATGTCCTGATCTTGGAGTATGTCACTCCTCTCCTTGGATACCGTTTTGACTAGGCAATATATGCAAAGTAAGTATGCTACATCCTTGAAATACCATCAACTCCAGATAAGCTTTTGTGGAATAGGATGGGCTATATGGCATTTGTCATACATACCTCAGAGAGGTCTACAAATACCACATATCTTGAGTGACTTGAGAGTACCACATGAGGTAGAAGGTAAGCTATGTTTTTTATTTTCAAATACATAAAAAACACCAAGTGACAGGTTGAAAGGAGAAAGGGGCTCAATTTTAGGCTGTTCCATTCTTCCACTGCCTACCGGTAGACACTTTGAATCCCGCAGTACAGGTATGACTAAGGAATAAATCTACTGTTGATGTCTTGGCTAGAGATTATGCCTAAGGTAATCCATTCTTCTCTCGAGGACGAGTAAAAGTCCAAGTGTGGGGGAGTTTGTTGACGGTAGTTAACTATCATTTTTAACCATCAACTTACATAAAAGATGCTATAAAACTAATTACCACCATAGACTAGGTGTTTAACTAACAGAATTCCATGAGTTTTGGTGAATATTTATTTCTGCAGGGTGCCAGCTGAAAATAATCAAAGATGGGCCACATGTCAGGTTTACATAGAGAGAAAGGGCCACGTATGGAAAAAGTATAATCTAGAAGGTTCAAGAAGCCAAACCCTAGGAGGTAGGACCCACCTGTCAGTGTGACAGGGGCAGGCGCCCAGCCCCAGGGCGGCCACCCCACCCAGATAGCCAATGAGCTTCCACCTCGCGGATCCTGCTTCCACCGCCTTTGAGGATGAATAAAAATCGTTGATCAAGGTCGGTTTGATCCGAGGGCTGTGGTGCTTCCTAGAGGGCTATATAAGCAAGGCCCCTAGCCCCTGGAGGAGAGAGTTCAGAAACCCTAATTCATATTTTTCAGAGAGAATTCGCCTGAGAGGGGTCCCTTGAATGGATCTTTCTCTAGGGCACATACAAGAGAGTTTAGCTTTGTAGTCTCTATGTGAGATTAGAGTTATTCTTCTAGATTGAGAGAGTTAGAGTGGAGGTAGAAGATTCGAGGAAGCCTGGCCTGTCGGTGTCTCCTCTACAAGCTTGTATCTACGGGGTCAAGTCTCCTAACCCGAGGCTTGGTTCTTGGATTCTTCGGCAATTCAACTTCTAATACTAAGTAAGTACGTTGTTATTATTGTTCTTTGGTTTGCGGGTTTACTTTATTCGCTTCGCGTAGGGAATAGAGTAATCATTCGTAGCGTAAGCGTGGTGCTTGGCCTAGGAATACTCGTGGATATCCCCTATCTGGCCGGATTAGTGAGTAGTAGCGTGGGACGTGACAATCCCATTGTTACCTTTGGAGTCTCCTCCCGTCAGAAGGTTTGGTAGGATTTAAGTACCCTGGTTAAGCATCCTCTGCGGTGTCTCTTTTCCATTGGTATTTCCCCAAAGATCAATAGTATCATACCTTGCCATAGGTTGGAACCAGACTGTCGTCATAGTTCTCTCTAATCGCTTATATCTTGGCCACCTTGTAGTGCGGCCCAAGGGTAATAGTATAGACTAGGTTAGTCATCGCACGCTTTCTCCTTACGGATAAAACAAATACGATACTCTGGACTTATCTCCCGGGTGAAGTGCTCACCGATATCCATGCGCTTGCGGATTATTTCTTGAATTCCTTCATGTGCGTATCTAATATCAACACACTTACACTATCTCTAGGCGGACCGAAACAAAATTCCACATGACCCACGTCACCTAGGAGTTCCATCGGGTGCGTCAAAAACGATTTCTGAGCTTGTGGTACGTTCGGCGTAAACCATGCACCTATCTTGCATTGAGATTAGCACTATCTCCAAACAAACTGAATCGAGCTTCCACTTGATCCTCGTCACCTAGGAATACCACCGGGTGTGTCCAAAATGATTTCTGAGCCAATGGTATGTTTGGCGCAAACCGTGCACCTATATTGCATCAAGATTACCACTATCTCCAAACGGACTAAATCGAGCTTCTACTTGAGCCTCGTCACCTAGGAGTACCACTGAGTGTGTCCAAAATAATTTTTGAGCCAATGGAATGTTTGGCGCCAACCGTGCACCTCTCTTGCACTGAAACCAACACTATCTCTAAAACGCTGCCTCTAGTATGCTCGGTCCGAACCATGCACCCATCTTGTGTCAAGATTACCACTATCTCCAAATGGATTAAACCAAGCTTCCACTTGAGCCTCGTCACCTAGGAGTACCATCAGGTGTGTCCAAAACGATTTCTGAGCATGTGAGATGTTTGGCGCAAACCGTGCACCTATCTTGCACCGACACTTACACTGTCTCTAGATGAAACGAAACGAGATTCCACATGACCCATGTCACCTAGGAGTTCCATCGGATGCATCAAAAATTATTTCTGAGCCTGTGGTACATTCGGCGCAAATCATGCACCTATCTTGCGTCAAGATTAGCACTATCTCCAAACGAACTAAATCAAGCTTCCACTTGAGCCTTGTCACATAGGAGTACCATCGGGTGTGGCCAAAACAATTTCTAAGCCAATGGTATGCTTGGCGCAAATCGTGCACATATCTTGCGTTAAGATTACCACTATCTCCAAATGGACTGAACCGAGCTTCCATCTGAGCCTCGTCACCTATGAGTACCATCGGGTGTGTCCAAAATGATTTCTGAGCCTACGAGATGTTTGGTGCAAACCGTGCACATATCTTGCGTCAAGATTACCATTTCTCGAAACGGATTCAATCGAGCTTCGACTTGAGCCTCGTCACCTAGGAGTACCACTAGGTGCATCTAGAACGATTTCTGAACCTATAGTATGTTTGGTGCAAACCATGCACCTATCTTGCATGAAGTTTACCATTATGTCCAAATGGACTGAATTGAGCTGCCACTTGAGCCTTGTCACCAAGGAGTACCTCTGAGTGCGTGCAAAACGATTTCTGAGCCAATGATATGTTTGGCGCAAACCGTGCATCTATCTTGCACTGACACAAACACTGTCTCCAAACGTTCTGAAACGAGATTCCACCTGACCCACATCACCTAGTAGTACCATCCGGTGCATCCAAAATGATTTTCGAGTATGCTCGGTGCAAACCATGCATGTATCTTGCGTCAAAGATTACCACTATCTCCAAACGGATTGAATTGAGCTTCCACTTGAGCCTCATCACCTAGGAGTACCATCGGGTGTGTCCAAAATGATTTTTGAGCCTCTAGTACGTTCGGTGCAAACCATGCACCAATCTTGCGTCAAGATTACCACTATCTCCAAATGGACTGAACCGAGCTTCCACCTGAGCCTCGTCACCTAGGAGTATCATCGGGTGTGTCCAAAATGATTTCTGAGCCTACGAGACATTTGGCGCAAACCGTGCACCTATCTTGCGTCAAGATTACCACTTATTCTAAATGGACTAAATCGAGCTTCCAGTTGAGCCTCGTCACCTAGGAGTACCTCCGGGTGCATCCAAAATGATTTCTAAGCCTATATTATGTTTGGCGCAAACCGTGCACCTATCTTGCATCAAGATTACCACTATCTCCAAACGGACAGAATTGAGCTGCACTTGAGCCTCGTTACCAAGGAGTACCACCGAGTGCGTGCAAAACGATTTATGAGCCAATGATATGTTTGGCGTAAACTGCGCACCTATCTTGCACCGATACAAACACTGTTGCCAAACGGACTGAAACGAGATTCCACCTGACCCACGTCACCTAGTAGTACCATCCGGTGCGTCCAAAATGATTTTTGAGCCTCTAGTACACTCGGTGAAAACCGTGCACCTATCTTGTGTCAAAGATTATCACTATCTCCAAATGGACTGAACCGAGCTTCCACTTGAGCCTCGTCACTTAGGAGTACCATCGGGTGTGTCTAAAATGATTTTCGAGCCTCTAGTATGCTCGGTGCAAACCGTGCACCTATCTTGCGTCAAGATTACCACTTATTCTAAATGGACTAAATCGAGCTTCCAGTTGAGCCTCGTCACCTAGGAGTACCTCCGGGTGCATCCAAAATGATTTCTAAGCCTATATTATGTTTGGTGCAAACCATGCACCTATCTTACTTCAAGATTACCACTATCTCCAAACGGACTGAATCGAGCTTCCACTTGAGCCTCGTTACCTAGAAATACCACTGGGTGTGTCCAAAATGATTTCTAAGCCAATCGTATGTTTGGCGCAAACCATGCATCTATCTTGCGTCAAGATTACCACTCTCTCCAAACGGACTGAATCGAGCTTCCACATGAGCCTCATATCTTAGGAGTACCACTGGGTGTGTCCAAAACAATTTCTGAGCCAATCCTATGTTTGGCACAAACCATGCACCTATCTTGCGTCAAGGCTACCACTATCTCCAAATGGACTGAATTGAGGTTCCACTTGAGTCTAGTCACCTAGGAGTACCATCGGTTGTGTCCAAAATGATTTCTGAGCCTATGAGATGTTTGGCGCAAACCGTGCACCTATCTTGCATTGACACTTACACTGTCTCCAGACGGACCAAAACGAGATTACACATGACCCACGTCACCTAGAAGTTCCATAGGGTGCGCCAAAAATGATTTCTGAGCCTGTGGTAAGTTCGACGCAAACCATGCACCTATCTTCCGTCAAGATTAGCACTATCTCCAAACGAACTACGTCGAGCTTCGACTTGACCCTCGTCAACTAGGAGTACCATCGGGTGTGTCCAAAATGAACTATGAGATGTTTGGCGCAAATCATGCACCTATCTTGCACCGACACTTACATTGTCTCTAGACGGACCGAAACGAGATTCCACATGATCCACATCATGTCAGAGTTCCATCGAGTGCGTCAAAAATGATTTCTGAGCCTGTGGTACTTTCGGTGCAAACCTTTCACCTATCTTGTGTCAAGATTAGCACAATCTCCAAACGAACTGAATCGAGCATGCACTTGAGCCTCGTCACTTAGGAATACCAACGGTCCAAAATGATTTCTGAGCCAACGGTATGTTTGGCGCAAACCGTGCACCTATATTGCGTCAAGATTACCAGTATCTCGAAACAGAATGAATCGAGTTGCTCTTGAGCCTCATAACCTAGGAGTACCACCAGGTGCATCCGAAATGATTTCTGAGCCAATGGTATATTTGGTGCAAACCATGCACCTATCTTGCGTCTAGATTACCACTATCTCCAAACGGATTCAACCGAGCTTGCACTTGAGTCTCGTCACCAAGGAGTACCACAGGGTGCATCCAAAACTATTTCTGAGCCAATGGTATGTTTGGCGCAAACCGTGCACCTATCTTGCACTAAAACTAACACTATCTCCAAACGGACCAAAACGAGATTCCACATGACCCACATCACCTAGTAGTTCCATCTGGTGCGCCCAAAACGATATTCAAGCCTCTAGTACGCTTGGTGCAAACCGTGCACCTATCTTGCGTCATGATTACCACTCTCCCCAAACAAACTGATCCGAGCTTCCACTTGAGCCTCGTCACCTAGGAGTACCATCGGGTGTGTCCAAAATGATTTCTGAGCCTATGAGATGTTTGGCGCAAACCGTGCACCTATCTGGCATCGACACTTACACTGTCTCTAGATGGACTGAAATGAGATTACACATAACCCACGTCACCTAGTAGTTCCAACATGTGCATCAAAAACGATTTCTAAGCCTGTGGTACGTTTGGCGCAAACCGTGCACCTATCTTCTGTCAAGATTAGCAATATCTCCAAACGAACTGAGTCGAACTTCCACTTGAGCCTCGTCACCTAGGAGTACCACCGGGTGCATCCAAAATGATTTTTGAACCTATAGTATGTTTGGTGCGAACCATGCACCTATCTTGCGTGAAGATTACCACTATCTCCAAACAGACTAAATTGAGCTGCCACTTGAGCCTCGTCACCAAGGAGTACCACTGAGTGCGTGCAAAACGATTTCTGAGCCAATGATTTGTTTGGCGCAAACCGTGAACCCATCTTGTACTGACACAAACACTGTCTCCAAACGTTTCGAAACGAGATTCCACCTAACCCACGTCACCTATTAGTACCATCCAGTGCGTCTAAAATGATTTTTGAGCATATAGTATGCTCGATAAAATCCATGGACCTATCTTGCGTCAAAGATTACCACTATCTCCAAACGGACTGAATCGAGCTTCCACTTGAGCCTCGTCACCTAGGAGCACCATCAGGTGTGTCCAAAATGATTTCTGAGCCAATCGTATGTTTGGCACAAACTGTGCACCTATCTTGCGTCAAGGTTACCACTATCGCCAAATGGACTGAATCGAGCTTCCACTTGAGCCTCGTCACCTAGGATACCATCGGTTGTGTCCAAAATGATTTATGAGCCTTTGACATGTTTGGTGCAAACCGTGCACCTATCCGGCATCGACACTTACACTGTCTCTAGACTGACCAAAACGAGATTACACATGACCCACGTCACCTAGAAGTTCCATCGGGTGCATGAAAAATGATTTTCTGAGCCTGTGATACGTTCGACGCAAACCGTGCACCTATCTTGCGTTAAGATTAGCACTATCTCTAAACGAACTGAGTTGAGCTTCCACTTGAGCCTCGTCACCTAGGAGTACCATCGGGTCTGTGCAAAATGATTTCTGAGCCTATGTTATGTTTGGCGCAAACCGTGCACCTATCTTGCGTCAAGATTACCACTTTCTCCAAACAGATTGAATCGAGCTTCCACTTGAGCCTCGTCACGTAGGAGTACCATCGGGTGCGTCCAAAATGATTTCTGAACCTATAGTATATTTGGTGCAAACCATGAACCTATTTTGCGTGAAGATTACCACTATCCCCAAACGGACTAAATTGAGCTGCCACTTGAGCCTTGTCACCAAGGAGTATCACTGAGTGCGTGCAAAACGATTTCTGAGCCAATGATATGTTTGACGCAAACCATGCACCTATCTTGCACCGACACAAACACTATCTAAAACATTCCGAAATGAGATTTCACCTGACCCATGTCACCTAGTAGTACCATCCGGTGTGTCCAAAATGATTTTTGAGCCTATAGTATGCTCGGTGCAAACCGTGCACCTATGTTGCGTCAAATATTACCACTATCTCCTAACGGACTAAACCAAGCTTCCACTTTAGCCTCGTCACCTAGGAGTACCATCGGGTACGTCCAAAACAATTTCAGAGCCTATGGTACGTTCAGCAAAAACCGTGCACCTATCCTGCACCGACACTTACACTACCTCCAGACGGACTGAAACAAGATTCCACATGACCCACATCACTTCGGAGTTCCATCAGGTGCATCAAAAATGATTTCTGATCCAGTGGTACGTCCGGTGCAAACCGTGCACCTATCTTGTGTCAAGATTAGCAAAATCTCTAAACGAACTGAATCGAGCATCCACTTGAGCCTCGTCACTTAGGAATACCACTAGGTGTGTCCATAATGATTTATGAGCCAATGGTATGTTTGGGGCAAACCGTGCTCCTATCTTGCGTCAAGATTACCACTATCTCGAAATGGACTGAACCAAGCTTGCTCTTGAGCCTCGTCACCTAGGAGTACCACCAGGTGCATTCAAAATGATTTATGAGCCTATAGTATGTTTGGCGCAAACTGCACACCTATCTTGCGTCAAGATTACCACTATCCCCAAATGGACTGAATCAAGCTTCCACATGAGCCTTGTCACCTAAGAGTACCACCGGGTGTGTCCAAAACAATTTCTGAGCCTATGGTATATTTGACGCAAACCATGCACCTATCTTGCATCAAGGTTACCACTATCTCCAAACAGACTGAACCGAGCTTGCACTTGAGTCTCATCACCAAGGAGTACCACCAGGTACGTCCAAAACGATTTTGGAGCCAATGGTATGTTTGGCGCAAACCATGCACCTATCTTGCACTGACACTAACACTCTCTCCAAACAGACCAAAACGAGATTCCACATGACCCATGTCACCTAGTAGTTCCATCCGGTGTGTCTAATTTTTGAGCCTCTAGTACGCTCAGTGCAAACCGTGCACCAATCTTGCATCAAGATTACCACTATCTACAAATGGACTGAACCGAGCTTCCACTTGAGTCTCGTCACCTAGGAGTACCATCGGGTGTGTCCAAAATGATTTTTGAGCCTACAAGATGTTTGGCGCAAACCGTGCACCTATCTTGCGTCAAGATTACCACTTTCTCCAAACGGATTGAATCGAGCTTTCACTTGAGCCTCATCACCTAGGAGTACCACCGGGTGTGTCCAAAATGATTTCTGAGCCTATGAGATGTTTGGCGCAAACAGTGCATCTATCTTGCATCGACACTTACACTGTCTCCAGACGGACCGAAATGAGTTTCAACATGACCCACTGAAAGCTCTATGTTTGGTGTTGGTAATTAGTGACAATGCCTAAGTACTAATCCTATGCCTAAGTTGTATATAGCATATGAGGATTAGTACATTCCAAGGATGGTGGCAAGATGGACATGGTGATCATGATGGCCACACTTGGATTTGGACGCAACCCTACGTGATCAAAGCAAAGGTATATGCTTAAGGGTTGTGTTTTAGTAACCAAGACACCTAGTGGGTGTGGTTACATGATAGGATAGATAGCCCTACTATAAAGAGGGGAATGACGCGGCTATTGAACTCCTAAGTGCCTCTAGATGTGCATTTCATAATCATATGCATTTGGATAGAACTAATAACGCCTCTAAAAATGATTGTGAAAATGCTAACACACTTGCACATGACGTGATCACTTGGTGGTGTTAGCACATTTGCGATGGCGTTAGAATTTGAGCGGTAGAGAGGGTTTGGGGTCCTCTCTCGCTCCCACCGAGCTTGCGAGGCGGGATTTAGGCGTTTTCGAGGAGTTGAAATGACTATTTTCCACTACGCTGGAAGTCAGAAAAGAAACGGAGGCGAACGGAGGTCACAGTGGTGACCGGACGCTGGACCGGACGCGGTCTCTGTTTGACCGGATGCGTCCGGTCAGTGTTCAGCGTCTGCGCGTGTTTCGGTTTTTTGATCGGATGCGGTGGCGCGTTCGGTCACAGTCGACCGGACGTGTCCGGTCGATCAGGGAGCTTACTGGACTCTAACCGGACGCTGGCACTGTGGCGTCCGGTCAGTTCTCCAGCGCGTCCGGTCGCTGTTTCGTTGTGCGCTGCTCAGGCTTGACCAGCGCATCCGGTCCATCACAGGACCAGCACGTCCGGTCGAGCTTCGCGCGTCCGGTCGTTGCGTGGAGCGCGTCCGGTCGGTGCTTCGTGAGAGTAGCCGTTGTGTGATCGGCACGTCCGGTCCGCGCGACCAGCGCGTCCGGTCAACGCGACTGCAGCTATTTCAAGTTCCTAACGGCTATATTCGAAGGGGTACGTCTATAAATACTCGTTGGCCGGCTCAAAGCTCTCTCTCTTGGACATTTGACATACTTGTGAGCACTTTGAGCTAAGCAACTCGCCTCCCACTCATCTCTCTTGCTTCTTTGCTTATTCGAAGTGAGATTGAGTGATCCAAGTGCATTTGCATTGTGAGAGTCAATCTAGTTGGCACTTGGTGGTTGATTTGCTGCGTGATTCTTGTTTCTCTTGGTGGTTGCCACCACCTAAACGGCTTGGAGCAGCTTGGAGGCGTTGGCAAGAGTTGGTGATTGTTCTTGGCCACCTCCGATGATTGTGAGGGGTTTGTGCCTACCTCGGCGAAGCGCCAAAGGCAACATTAGTGAATTGCTCGTGTCATTTGCAACCTTTTGCCATTTGGTAGGTTCTTGTGGCGCCTTTTGAGAGGCTCGGCATGTGACCGATTAGCCACCGAACCATGTGGTGAAGAGGGACACAACGGGGACTAGCGTGCCGGCAAGCACGTGAACCTCGGGATAAATCTTGTGTCATCACTTTCATATTGTGATTGATTGATCCTGGTGTTCGGTTGTCTTGGTATTCATTGTTGATCATATTGGTTGGCTCAATACTTCGCCCTTCGGTGAAACTCTCCTAACTCAACTCCGCATTACCTTGTTAGTTACATTTGCTATCTAGTTAGCTTTGCTAGAGTAGCTCTTTTGTGTAGCTTGCTAGTTGTAGTTTCCTTCTCGGTTTGACTTGTGCGGTTGAGTGCAAATATACTAGAATTGTGAATTGGATAGGTGGCTTGCAAACACCCCGTAGGCTAAGCAAAACACGCATCTCGCTATTTGTTATATTGATAAACTTGTTTAGCTTGTCTTTGTAGAAATTTTTAAAAGGCTATTCACCCCCCTCTAGCCATCAAGACCTTTCAAGTGGTATCGGAGCCGTGGTCACCGTTTGCAAGGCTTAACAACCTCGGTGTAAGATGGCTCAAGTTGTGTTCAACCATGTCGGGGGCAAGCCTCCACTCTTTGATGGTGTCTCATATTTTGATCATTGGAAAAGAAAGATGAAGCAATATCTTGGCTCTATCAATGAGAAGGTTTGGGAGGTGACACATCATGATTATGCTATCATTGATCCTGACAACCTCGCCAACAATGATCGCATCAACAACCAATGCAACACTATGGCTCTCAACACTCTCTACAATGGGATTGATGCAAAGGTTTTTGAGCAAATCAAGGATCTTGAGATGGCAAGTGAAGTGTGGACAAGATTAGAGGAAACATATGAGGGCACTTCAACGGTAAAGAGTGCCAAGCTCTATATGCTCAAGGACAAGTTTGCAAGCTTCAAGATGAAGGATGATGAGTCCATACCGGAGATGTTCTATAGGCTTCAAGTCATAGTCAACAATCTCAAGAGCCTAGGAGAGGATGTCAAGGACAAGGATTTCTCACACAAGTTCTTGATGAACTTACCTAAGAAGTTTGCTATCTTGAGAAAGATGATCCAAAGAGAGGGTTTGGACAAGGTGACTCCAAACCAAGTGCTTGGGGATGTCATGACCGATGCTCAATATGATGATGATGAAGATGAAGATGAGAAGAAGGACACCAAGGTCAAGCAAGAGAAGCCCATTGCATTCAAGGCTTCATCTTCTAAGGGCAAGAGCAAGGTGGAGAGCGATGATGATGATCCATTCGATGATGAGACCATGGCCCTCCTAGTGCACAAGATGGGGAGGTTCATGAAGAAGAAAGGATATGGTGTAAGAAAGAGAAGGGACTTCATGAAGGCAAAGGAGGTGCTTTGCTACAATTGCAATAGCCCCGATCATGTAGTGGCAAGGTGCCCCTATGAAGACAAAAGATATCATGATGGGGAGTTGAAGTTGAAGAAGAACAAGAAGGACAAGAAGGAGAAGAAAGAGAAGAAGAGCTTCACTATCAACAAGAAGAAGGGTGTTGGCTATGTGGTCACTTGGGATAGTGATAACTCCGATAGTGATGATGATAGCTCTAGTGATGATGAGAGGACCATTCGGTGAGCCATTGCAAGCATCGCCCTCTCCAACAAGCCATCCATCTTCGACACTACATCGACATGCCTTATGGCCAAGCCTACCAAGGTAAAATATGATGATAGTGATGATGATTCTTGTGCTAGTGATGGTTGTAGGAGTGATGATGAGGATGAGGACTACTCCAAGGATTATCTATTGGGCATAATAGATCAAATGAGCAAGGGCTACAAGAGGACAACCAAGAAGTGCAAAATCTTGGAGCAAGAGCTCATTGCCAAGAGCAATGAAAATGATGCCTTGATGGAGGAGCTTGTTGCTCTCAAAAAGAGTAAGGAGTGCAAAGGAATTGAACAAGAGCTCAAAGCTCTTAGGAAATCCTTTGATGAGCTAGAGGCCTCTTGTGAGTGTCTAAAGGAAGACCACGAGGACCTTGAAGTTGCTCACACTAGGCTTAAGGAAGCCCACTCCACTCTACTTGAGCTCATCAAGAAAAAGGACCTCAAGTTGGAGAAGTTCATGAAGGAAGCTAAGGAGGAGCAAGTGATTGCCACTTGTGATATTGGACTAACATGTGATATTATTGATGATTTTTTATTTGTTGGTCCTACTAATGCTTCATGTAGCTCATCATCATCCACCACAACCAACTCTATTTTTACTACTAGTGATTCATCACTCGTGGTTGAGAATGAGACTCTCAAGAGAGAGGTGGATGATCTCACCCGCGCATTAGTCAATGCCTATGGTGGGGATGCCCGCTTGCTAAAATGCTTGGGTAGCCAAAGGTTCTCTCTTAACAAAGAGGGTTTGGGCTATACTCCCAAGAAGGGCAAGGCGGCCTTTGCTACTCCAAAGCCTCGCTTTGTGAAGAGCAATGGTCGTTATTGCAATAGATGCAAGCAAGTTGGGCATCTAGAGATTAATTGTAATAAAATGAACAAGAACAACAAGTTTCATGCTAAAATGGATTACATTCCTTTTGATTCTTGTTATGTGCTTACCAAGGGTGAGAAAGGTGTGCATGCTAAGTTTGTTGGTACACCAATTGTGGGTCCAAAGAAGAAGACCATTTGGGTACCAAAGAGCTTAGTGACTAACCTCCAAGGACCCAAGCAAGTATGGGTACCTAAGAAACATTAATTTGTTTTGTAGGTAAATTACAAGGCCGAAGGAAGGCATTGGGTGCTTGATAGTGGGTGCTCTCAACATATGACCGGTGATTCAAGAATGTTCAACTCTCTCAAATCAAATGATAGTGGCATTGATAGCATCACATTTGGTGACAATAGCAAGGGTGATGTAAAGGCTCTTGGAAGAATTGCAATCTCAAATGATCATAGCATTTCCAATGTGCTCTTAGTTGAAAAGTTGAACTTCAATCTTCTCTCGGTTGCTCAATTGTGTGATCTTGGTTTCAAGTGCATATTTGGTGTTGATGATGTGGAGATAGTTAGTGTTGATGGCTCCAACTTGATCTTCAAAGGCTTTAGATATGAGAATCTATACTTGGTTGATTTCAATGCTAGTGACACTCAACTTTCAACATATTTGCTCACCAAACCAAGTATGGGTTGGTTATGGCATAGAAGACTTGGTCATGTTGGCATGAAGCAATTGAACAAGTTAGTGAAACATGACTTAGTTAGAGGCTTGAAGGATGTCACATTTGAGAAGGATAAGCTATGTAGTGCATGTCAAGCCGGAAAGCAAGTGGGCAACACTCATCCATTGAAGAGCATTATGAGTACTTCCAAGGCATTTGAGTTGTTGCACATGGATCTATTTGGGCCAACTACATACGCAAGCATTGGTGGCAACAAGTATGGCTTTGTGATTGTGGATGATTTCACTAGATATACATGGGTATTCTTTCTTGTGGACAAGAGTGATGTATTTGACATATTCAAGAAGTTCATCAAGAAAGTGCAAAATGAGTTTGAGACCACAATCAAGAAAGTAAGAAGTGACAATGGAAGTGAGTTTAGAAATACAAGAGTTGATGACCCATGTGATGAGCTTGGAATCAAGCATCAATTCTCGGCCAAGTATACACCTCAATCCAATGGCCTAGTTGAGAGGAAGAATAGAACCTTAATTGATATGGCAAGATCAATGTTGAATGAGTATAATGTGAGTCATTCATTTTGGGCCGAAGCAATCAACACGGCTTGCTTCTATAGCAACCGCCTCTATTGCCACAAGTTCCTAGAGAAGACACCATATGAGATCTTAAATGGAAGAAAGCCCAACATTGCATACTTTCGGGTTTTTGGTTGCAAATGCTACATCTTGAAGAAGGGCACTAGATTGAGCAAGTTTGAGAAGAAATGTGATGAAGGATTCTTACTTGGCTACTCCACTACTAGCAAAGCTTATAGAGTTTGGAATTTGGCTAGTGGTTTACTTGAGGAAGTTCATGATGTTGAGTTTGATGAAACAAATGGCTCTCAAGATGAGGAAGATAACTTGGATGATGTGAGAGGAACTCAATTGACCAATGCTATGAAAGAAATGGATATTGGTGATATTAGGCCAAAGCAAGTGATTGATGTGGATGACAACAAAGATCAAATGCTCCAAAGTCCTATTACACAAGCTAGTGGTTCTCTAATGCAAAATCAAGCTAGTACATCATCTCAAGTGCAACAAGATCAATAAGTGGCTAGTTCATCATCTCTAACTCATGATCAACATCAACATCCAAGCAATCAAGTCCAAGTGCTTCAACCAACCAACATTGCTAGAGACCATCCATTGGATTCCATCATTGGTGACATACAAAGGGGAGTTCAAACTAGATCAAGATTGGCACCATTTTGTGCTCACTCTTCTTTTGTGTCAATGGAAGAACCCAAGGACATTGATAAAGCTTTGAGAGATCCGGATTGGGTAAATGCAATGCATGAAGAGCTCAACAACTTCAAGAGAAATGAAGTATGGGAACTAGTTGAAAGGCCTAAGGATCACAATGTCATTAGAACAAGATGGGTCTTTCGCAACAAACAAGATCAAGATGGAATAGTAGTAAGAAACAAAGCAAGACTAGTGGCTCAAGGTTACACACAAATAGAGGGTCTTGACTTTGGTGAAACTTATGCCCCGGTTGCAAGATTGGAAGCAATTAGGATCTTACTTGCATATGCTTGTGCTCACAATATCAAGCTATATCAAATGGATGTGTGCATTTCTCAACGGGTACATTCAAGAGGAGGTGTATGTGGAGCAACCTCCCGGATTGAAGATGACAAGAAACCCAACCATGTATACAAGTTAAGGAAGGCTTTGTATGGATTGAAGCAAGCACCTAGAGCATGGTATGAAAGATTAAGAGATTTCTTGCTATCCAAAGGATTTGTCATGGGCAAAGTGGATACTACTCTATTCACCAAGAAGATTGGGAAAGACTTGTTTGTGTTGCAAATATATGTTGATGATATCATTTTTGGTTCAACCAATCAAGATTATTGTGATGAGTTTGGGAAAATGATGGCAAAGGAATTTGAAATGTCAATGATAGGTGAACTTGGTTTCTTTCTTGGACTTCAAATCAAACAAATGAAGGAACATTTGTGAGCCAAACCAAGTACATCAAAGATATGCTCAAGAAGTTTGGCATGAAAGATTCAAAGGGCATTACAACTCCAATGGGCACTAGTGGAAGCTTGGATAGTGATAAGAGTGGCAACATGGTGGATCAAAAGCTATATAGATCAATGATTGGTAGCCTACTCTATGTGACGGCATCAAGGCCCGATGTGATGTTTAGTGTATGTATGTGTGCAAGATTTCAAGCCTCACCAAGAGAAAGTCATTTGAAGGCAACAAAGAGAATATTGAGGTACTTAAAGCATACACAAGATGTTGGATTATGGTATCCCAAAGGTGCAAGCTTTGAGCTAGTTAGATATTCGGATTCCGACTATGCCGGTGACAAAGTGGAGTGAAAGAGCACTTCCGGGACTTGTCAATTGTTGGGAAGATCACTTGTCTAATGGTCATCCAAGAAGCAAAATAGTATTGCACTATCTACCGCCGAGGCTGAATACATCGCCGCGGGTAGTTGTTGTGCACAAATCTTGTGGATGAAGGCAACATTGAAGGATTTTGGAATCAACTTCAAGAATGTGCCATTGCTATGTGACAATGAAAGTGCCGTGAAGCTAACCAACAATCCGGTTCAACATCAAAGAACAAAGCATATTGATGTTCGCCATCACTTCATTAGAGATCATCAACAAAAGGGTGACATTGCAATTGAGAATGTGGGCACCGAAGATCAATTAGCCGATCTATTCACCAAGCCACTTGATGAGAAGAGATTTCACAAGCTAAAGATAAGTTGAACATACTTGACTTCTCCAACATGAGTTGATGCACCACCATGATATGACATGCCTCTCCTTCGAGCCCCAAGGTACAATTGGTTGACATGTCATACATTCTATGCTAAGGACTTGTTTAGTGCATCTAGTCATAATTTACATGTTCTAGGCTCATTCATGAAAATCAAATTATTTTGAAGTTTATATGGTGCCACTATTGTTTCTTTGCTATGTATGATCTAGTGGTAGCATATAACTTGTTTAAGTAGCTTGTGATCCTAAGTGTTTAATCTAGAAAGCTTGTCTTAATATTTGCTTCAACATGGTGCATGATAACCCTTCTAGTGAGGTGTGAAGAAGCTTGCCCTTGGATCAAACCGAAGCATTTTATTTATGCAAGCAATCTAGGTTGAATCACAAACTTGATCCTCACCCCATAATTCAACATGATAATCTATCTAAAATTGGTCCCTTGTGGTCATTGGTGCCAAAGGGGGAGAAAATATTGTTCACAAAGATAGATTCTAAAAGGGGAGAAAACCTAAAGGGGAGAATTGATAAAAGAAGGGGATCAACTAAAATTTTGAAAATTTTGAGCACACAAGTAGGGGAAGCAAGCTCTTAAACATGAATGTTGCATTTTCATATGCACTTCATATGTATGATGCATAGTTATGCATTTCTTTTTCTCTGATACATTGCTTGTGTGGTGACTTGCTAGTATAATTTGAATGGTATATTGAGGTACTAGCATGAATAGGAAGTAGTTAGATTTTTCTTGCTTCATGTTTTCAAAGTGGTACTAGAGCCTTGCTTATAATGTTGATCTCACGAGGTTTCTAGTTATGTTTGTGCTTTTCCAAGTGGTATCTAACTACACAAGGTGCTAAGATGGTGTTTATCGCTACTCCGATGGTATCACGCTTCAAAGGTCTATAATCTAAAACACTTAGCACCTATTGATAGTCAATGCTCCTAATCTTTCCTATCTAACATGTATGCTTCCAAAATCCAAACATATAGCATACATGTAGGGGGAGCCATTGCTATCAATTTGAATTCATGATCACATGTCCATAATTCTTACACATGGTAATATACTTGGACAATGTGACATGGGTTCAATCAAAATTTTATCATAATATCTTTGAGAAAGGGTTGTCACCAATTACCAACAAGGGGGAGATTGAAAGCTCTATGTTTGGTGTTGGTAATTAGTGACAATGCCTAAGTACTAATCCTATGCCTAAGTTGTATATAGCATATGAGGATTAGTACATTCTAAGGTTGGTGGCAAGATGGACATGGTGATCATGATGGCCACACTTGGATTTGGACGCAACCCTACGTGATCAAGGCAAAGGTATATGCTTAAGGGTTGTGTTTTAGTAACCAAGACACCTAGTGGGTGTGGTTACATTATAGGATAGATAGCCGTACTATAAAGAGGGGAATGACATGGCTATTGAACTCCTAAGTGCCTCTAGATGTGCATTTCATAATCATATGCATTTGGATAGAACTAATAACGCCTCTAAAAATGATTGTGAAAATGCTAACACACTCGCACATGACGTGATCACTTGGTGGTGTTAGCACATTTTCGATGGCGTTAGAATTTGAGCGGTAGAGAGGGTTTGGGGTCCTCTCTCGCAAGCTCGGCGGGATTCAGGCGTTTTCGAGGAGTTGAAACGACTATTTTCCACTACACCAGAAGTCAGAAAAGAAATGGAGGCGAACGGAGGTCACAGTGGTGACCGGACGCTGGACCAGACGCGGTCTCTGTTTGACCGGACGCGTCCGGTCAGTGTTCAGCGTCTGCGCGTGTTTTGGTTTTTTGATCGGACGCGGTGGCGCGTCCGGTCACAGTCGACCGGACGCGTCCGGTCGATCAGGGAGCTTACTGGACCAACCGAACGTTGGCACTGTGGTGTCCGGTCAGTTCTCCAGCGCGTCCGGTCGCTGTTTCATTGTGCGCTGCTCAGGCTTGACCAGCGCGTCCGGTCCATCACGGGACCAGCGCATCCGGTCGAGCTTCGCGTGTCCGGTCGTTGCGTGGAGCACGTCCGGTCGGTGCTTCGCGAGAGTAGCCGTTGTGTGATCGGCGCGTCTGGTCCGCGCGACCAGCGCGTCCGGTCAGCGCGACTGCAGCTGTTTCAAGTTCCTAACGGCTATATTCGAAGGGGTACGTCTATAAATACTCGTTGGCCGGCTCAAAGCTCTCTCTCTTGGACATTTGACATACTTGTGAGCACTTTGAGCTAAGCAACTCCCCTCCCACTCATCTCTCTTGCTTCTTTGCTTATTCGAAGTGAGATTGAGTGATCCAAGTGCATTTGCATTGTGAGAGTGCATCTAGTTGGCACTTGGTGGTTGATTTGCTGCGGGATTCTTGTTTCTCTTGGTGGTTGCCGCCACCTAGACGGCTTGGAGTAGCTTGGAGGCGTTGGCAAGAGTTGGTGATTGTTCTTGGCCACCTCCGGTGATTGTGAGGGGTTTGTGCCTACCTCGGCGAAGCGCCAAAGGCAACGTTAGTGAATTGCTCATGTCATTTGCAACCTTTTGCAATTTGGTAGGTTCTTGTGGTGCCTTTTGAGAGGCTCGGCGTGTGACCGATTAGCCACCGAACCACGTGGTGAAGAGGGACCCAACGGGGACTAGCGTGCTGGCAAGCACGTGAACCTTGGGATAAATCTTGTGTCATCACTTTCATATTGTGATTGATTGATCCCGGTGTTAGGTTGTCTTGGTATTCATTGTTGATCATATTGGTTGGCTCAATACTTCACCCCTCGGTGAAACTCTCCTAACTCAACTCCGCATTACCTTCTTAGTTACATTTGCTAGCTAGTTAGCTTTGCTAGAGTAGCTCTTTTGTGTAGCTTGCTAGTTGTAGTTTCCTTCTCGGTTTGACTTGTGCGGTTGAGTGCAAATATACTAGAATTGTGAATTGGATAGGTGGCTTGCAAACACCCCGTAGGCTAAGCAAAACACGCATCTCGCTATTTGTTATATTGATAAACTTGTTTAGCTTGTCTTTGTAGAAATTTTTAAAAGGCTATTCACCCCCCCTCTAGCCATCAAGACCTTTCACCCACGTCACCTAGAAGTTCCATCGGGTGCGTCAAAAATGATTTGTGAGCCTGTGGTACATTCGGTGCAAATCGGGCACCTATCTTCCGTCAAGATTAGCACTATCTCCAAACGAACTTCGTCGAGCTTCCACTTGAGCTTCGTCAACTTGATTACCATCGGGTGTGTCCAAAACAATTTCTGAACCTATGAGATGTTTGGCGCAAACAGTGCACCTATCTTGCATCGACACTTACACTGTCTTTAGATGGACCGAAATGAGATTCAACATGACCCACGTCACCTAAGAGTTCCATCGGGTGCGTCAAAAACGATTTCTGAGCCTGTGGTACGTTCCATCGTGCACCTATCTTGCGTCAAGATTAGCACTATCTCAAAACAAATTGAATCGAGCTTCCACTTGAGCCTCGTTACCTAGGAATACCACCGGGTGTGTCCAAAATGATTTCTGAGCCACTGGTATGTTTGGCGCAAACCGTGCACCTATCTTGCGTCAAGATTACCACTATCTCCAAACAGACTGAATCGAGCTTCCACTTGAGCCTCGTCACCTAGGAGTACCACCGAGTGCGTCCAAAACGATTTCTGAGCCAATGGTATATTTGGCGCAAACGGGGCACGTATCTTGCATCGACACAAACACTATCTCCAAACAGACCAAAACGTGATTCCACCTAACCCACATCACCTATTAGTTTGATCCAGTGCGTCCAAAATGATTTTTGAGCTTCTAGTGCGCTCGGTGCAAATCATGCTCCTATCTTGCGTCAAGATTACCACTATCTCCAAACGGACTGAACCGAGCTTCCACTTGAGCCTTGTCACCTAGGAGTACCATCGGTTATGTCCAAAATGATTTCTGAACCTATGAGATATTTGGCGCAAACCATGGACCTATCTTGCACCAACACTTACACTATCCCTAGACGGACCAAAAATAAGATTCCACATGACCCACGTCACCTAGGAGTTCCACTGGGTGCGTCAAAAATGATTTTTCTGAGCCTGTGGTACGTTCGGCGCCAATCATGCACCTATCTTACATCAAGATTAGCACTATCTCCAAACAAATTGAATCGAGCTTCCACTTGAGCCTTGTCACCTAGGAGTACCACCGGGTGTGTCCAAAATGATTTTTGAGCCTATGGTATGTTTGCGCAATTCGTTCAATTATCATGCACCGACACTAATACTGACGCAAAACTGACCGAAAGGAGATTCCACATGACCCACATCACCTAGGAGTTCCATCAAGTGCGTCCAAAATGATTTCTGAGCTTATGGTACGTTCGGCTCAAACCGTGCACCGATCTTGCGCTAAGATTAGCACTATCTCCAAATGAACTAAATCGAACTTCCACTTCAGCCTCGTCACCTAAGAGTACCATCGGGTTCATCCAATACGATTTCTGTGCCTATGGTGTGTTTGGAGTAACCGTGCACCTATATTGCATCAAGATTACCACTATCTCCAAATGGACTGTACTAAGCTTCCACTTAAGCGCCGTCACCTAGGAGTTCCATCGGGTGTGTCCAAAATGATTTCTGAGCCTATGAGACATTTGGCGCAAACCGTGCACCTATCTTGCACCGACACAAACACTGTCTCCAAATAGACCAAAACAAGACTCCACATGACCCATGTCACCAAGTAGTTCCATCTAGAGCGTACAAAATGATTTTTGAGCCTCTAGTACGCTTGGTGCAAACCATGCACCTATCTTGTGTCAAGATTACCACTATCTCCAAATGGAATGAACCGAGCTTCCACTTGTGCCACATCACCTAGGAGTCCCATCGGGTGTGTCCAAAATGATTTATGAGCCTATGAGATGTTTGGCGCATACCATGCACCAATCTTGCACGAACACTAACACTGTCTCTAGACGGACTAAAACGAGATTCCACATGACCCACGTCACCTAGGAATACCACCGGGTGTGTCCAAAATGATTTCTGAGCCACTGGTATGTTTGGCGCAAACCGTGCACCTATCTTGCGTCAAGATTACCACTATCTCCAAATGGACTGAATCGAGCTTCCACTTAAGCCTCGTCACCTAGGAGTACCACCGGGTGTGTCCAAAATAATTTCTGAGCCAAGGGTATGTTTGGCACTAACCGTGCACCTATCTTGCGTCAAGATTACCACTACCTCCAAACGGACTGAATCGAGCTTCTACTTGAGCCTCGTCACCTAGGAGTACCACCGAGTGTATCCAAAACGATTTCTGAGCCAATGGTATATTTGGCGCAAACTGGGCACGTATGTTGCATCGACACAAACACTATCTCCAAACGGACCAAAACGAGATTCCACCTAACCCACATCACCTAGTAGTTTGATGTGGTGCGTCCAAAATGATTTTCGAGCCTCTAGTGCGCTCGGTGCAAACCATGCTCCTATCTTGCGTCAAGATTACCACTATCGCCAAATGGACTAAATTGAGCTTCCACTTGAGCCTCGTCAGCTAGGAGTACCATCGAGTGTGTCCAAAATGATTTTTGAGCCTATGAGATGTTTGGCGCAAACCGTGCACCTATATTGCACCGATGCTAACACTACCTCGAGACGGACCGAAATGAGATTCCACATGACCCACGTTACCTATGAGTTCCATCAGGTGCATCCAAAATGAGTCCTAAACCTGTGGTATGTTCGGCGCAAACCGTGCACCAATCTTGTGTCAAGATTAGCACTATCTCCAAATGAACTGAATTGAGCTTCCACTAGAGCCTCGTTACCTAGAAGTGCCACCGAGTGCGTCCAAAATGTTTTTCGAGCCAATGGTATGTTTGGCGCAAACCGTGCACCTATCTTGCTCTGACACAAACACTGTCTCCAAACAGACGGAAACAAGACTACACATGACCCACATCACCAAGTAGTTCCATCTGGAGCATACAAAATGATTTTTGAGCCTCTAGTACACTCGGCGCAAACCATGCACCTATCTTGCATCAAGATTACCACTGTCTCCAAATGGACTGAACCGAGCTTCCACTTGTGCCACATCACCTAGGAGTACCATCGGGTGTATCCAAAATGATTTATGAGCCTATGAGATATTTGGCGCATACCATGCACCAATCTTGCACCGACACTAACAGTCTCTAGACAGACTGAAACGAGATTCCACACGACCCACGTCACCTAGGAGTTCCATTGGGTTCACCCAAAATGATTTCTGAGCCTATGGTATGTTTGGCGCAACCGTGCACCTATCTTGCGTCAAGATTACCACTATCTCTAAATGGACTAAATCGAGCTTCCACTTGAGCCTCGTAACCTAGGAGTACCACCGAGTGCGTCCAAAACGATTTATGAGCCAATGGTATGTTTGGCGCAAACCATGCACCTACCTTGCACCGACACAAACAATGTCTCCAAACGGACTCAAACCAAGATTCCACATGACCCACGTCACCTAGTAGTTCCATCCGGTGCGTCCAAAATGATTTTCGAGCCTCTAGTACGCTCGGTTTAAACCGTGCACGTATCTTGTGTCAAGATTACCACTGTCTCTAAATGGACTGAATCGAGCTTCCACCTTATCAGCTAGGAGTACCACATTCGGCGCAAACCGTAAACCTGTCTTGCGTCAAGATTAGCACTATCTCCAAATGAACTGAATCGAGCTTTCACTTGAGCCTCGTCATGTAGGAGTACCACCAGGTGTGCCCAAAATGATTTCTTAGCCTATGGTATGTTTGGAGCAAATCGTTCAATTATCTTGCGCCGACACTAACACTGTCTCAAAACTGACCGAAGGGAGATTCCACATGACCCACGTCACCTAGCTTTTCCATCGGGTGCGTCCAAAACGATTTCTGAGCCTGTGGTACGTTCGGCGCAAACTGTGCACCTATCTTGCGTCAAGATTAGCACTGTCTCCAAATGAACTGAATCGAGCTTCCACTTGAGCCTCGTTACCTTGAAGTACCACCGAGTGCGTCCAAAACGATTTATGAGCCAATGGTATGTTTGGCGCAAACCGTGCACCTACCTTGCACCGACACAAACAATATCTCCAAACGGACTCAAACCAAGATTCCACATGACCCACGTCACCTAGTAGTTCCATCCGGTGCGTCCAAAATGATTTTCGAGCCTCTAGTACACTCGGTGCAAACCGTGCACGTATCTTGTGTCAAGATACCACTGTTTCTAAATGGACTGAATCGAGCTTCCACCTTATCAGCTAGTAGTACCATCGGGTGTGTCCAAAATGATTTCTGAGCCTATGAGATGTTTGGCGTAAACCGTGCACCTATCTTGCACCGACGCAGACACTGCCTCCAGACGGACCGAAATGAGATTCCACATGACCCACGTTACCTAGGAGTTCCATCGGGTGCGTCCAAAATGATTTCTGAGCCTGTGGTATGTTTGGCGCAAACCGTGCACCTACCTTGTGTCAAGATTAGCACTATCTCCAAATGAACTGAATTGAGCTTCGACTTGAGCCTTGTTACCTAGAACTACCACCAGGTGCGTCCAAAATGATTTCTAAGCCAATGGTATGTTTGGCGCAAACCGTGCACCTATCCTGCACGTCACCTAATAGTTCCATCCGGTGCGTACAAAATGATTTTTGAGCCTCTAGTATGCTCGGTGCAAACCATGCACCTATCTTGCGTCAAGATTACCACTATTTCCAAAGGATTGAACTGAGCTTCCACTTGAGCCTCGTCACCTTGGACTACCATCAGGTGTGTCCAAAACAATTTCTGAGCCTATGAGATGTTTGCGCAAACCGTGCACCTATCTTGCACCGACACCTACATTGTCTCCAAACGGACCGAAACGAGAATCTACATGACCCACATCACCTAGGAATTCCATCAGGTGCATCAAAAAGTGATTTCTAAGCCTGTGGAATGTTCATCGCAAACCGTGCTCCTATCTTGCGTCAAGATTATCACTATCTCCAAATGAACTGAATCGAGCTTTCACTTGAGCCTCGTCACCTAGGAGTGCCACCAAGTGTGTCCAAAACGATTTCTAAGCCAATGGTATGTTTGGCGCAAACCGTGCACCTATCTTGCGTCAAGATTATCACTATCTTCAAACGAACTAAATCACGCTTCCACCTGAGCCTCTCACCTATGAGCACCACCTGGTGTGTCCGAAACGATTTCTGAGCCTGTGGTATGTTTGGCGCAAATCGTTCAATTGTCTTGCACCGATACTAACACTGTCTCAAAATGGACCAAAAGGAGATTCCACATGACCCACGTCACCTAGGAGTTCCATCGGGTGCGTCCAAAATGATTTCTAAGCTTGTGGTACGTTCAGCGCAAACCGTGCACCTGTCTTGTGCTAAGATTAGAACCATCTCTAAATGAACTGAATCAAGCTTCTACTTGAGCCTGTCACCATACCATTGGGTTCGCCCAAAACAATTTCTGACCCTATGGTATGTTTGGCGCAATCCGTGGACCTATCTTGCGTTAAGATTACCACTATCTCCAAATGGACTGAATCGAGCTTCCACTTGAGCCTTGTAACCTAAGAGTACCACCGAGTGCGTCCAAAATGATTTCTGAGCCAATGGTATGTTTGTCACAAACCATGCACCTCTCTTCCATCGACACAAACACTATATCTAAACGGATCGAAACGAGATTCCTCCTGACCCACATCACCTAGTAGTTCCATCCCGTGCGTCCAAAATGATTTTTGAGCCTCTAGTGCGCTCGATGCAAACCGTGCACCTATCTTGCGTCAAGGTTACCACTATGTCCAAACGGACTGAACTGGGCTTCCACTTGAGCCTAGTCACCTAGGAGTACCATCGGTTGTGTCCAAAATGATTTCGGAGATGTTTGGCACAAATCGTGCACCTATCTTGCACTGACACTTACACTGTCTCCAGATGGACCAAAATGAGATTCCACATGACCCACGTCACCAAGGGGTTCCATCGTGTGTGTCAAAAATGATTTCTGAGCCTGTGGTACGTTCGGCGCAAACCGTGCACCTGTCTTGCGTCAAGATTAGCACTATCTCCAAATGAACTGAATCGAGCTTTCACTTGAGCCTCGTCATGTAGGAGTACCACCAGGTGTGCCCAAAACCATTTCTCAGCCTATGGTATGTTTGGAGCAAATCGTTCAATTATCTTGCACCGTAACACTGTCTCAAAACTGACCGAAAGGAGATTCCACATGACCCACATCACCTAGCTTTTCCATCGGGTGCGTCCAAAACGATTTCTGAGCCTGTGGTACGTTCGGCGCAAACTGTGCACCTATCTTGCGTCAAGATTAGCACTGTCTCCAAATGAACTGAATCGAGCTTCCACTTGAGCCTCGTTACCTTGAAGTACCACCGAGTGCGTCCAAAACGATTTATGAGCCAATGGTATGTTTGGCGCAAACCGTGCACCTACCTTGCACCGACACAAACAATATCTCCAAACGGACTCAAACCAAGATTCCACATGACCCACGTCACCTAGTAGTTCCATCCGGTGCCTCCAAAATGATTTTCGAGCCTCTAGTACACTCGGTGCAAACCGTGCACGTATCTTGTGTCAAGATACCACTGTTTCTAAATGGACTGAATCGAGCTTCCACCTTATCAGCTAGTAGTACCATCGGGTGTGTCCAAAATGATTTCTGAGCCTATGAGATGTTTGGCGTAAACCGTTCACCTATCTTGCACCGACGCAGACACTGCCTCCAGACGGACCGAAATGAGATTCCACATGACCCACGTTACCTAGGAGTTCCATCGGGTGCGTCCAAAATGATTTCTGAGCCTGTGGTATGTTTGGCGCAAACCGTGCACCTACCTTGTGTCAAGATTAGCACTATCTCCAAATGAACTGAATTGAGCTTCGACTTGAGCCTTGTTACCTAGAACTACCACCAGGTGCGTCCAAAATGATTTCTAAGCCAATGGTATGTTTGGCGCAAACCGTGCACCTATCCTGCACGTCACCTAATAGTTCCATCCGGTGCGTACAAAATGATTTTCGAGCCTCTAGTATGCTCGGTGCAAACCATGCACCTATCTTGCGTCAAGATTACCACTATTTCCAAAGGATTGAACTGAGCTTCCACTTGAGCCTCGTCACCTTGGACTACCATCAGGTGTGTCCAAAACAATTTCTGAGCCTATGAGATGTTTGCGCAAACCGTGCACCTATCTTGCACCGACACCTACATTGTCTCCAAACGGACCGAAACGAGAATCTACATGACCCACATCACCTAGGAATTCCATCAGGTGCATCAAAAAGTGATTTCTAAGCCTATGGAATGTTCATCGCAAACCGTGCTCCTATCTTGCGTCAAGATTATCACTATCTCCAAATGAACTGAATCGAGCTTTCACTTGAGCCTCGTCACCTAGGAGTGCCACAAGTGTGTCCAAAACGATTTCTAAGCCAATGGTATGTTTGGCGCAAACCGTGCACCTATCTTGCGTCAAGATTATCACTATCTTCAAACGAACTAAATCACGCTTCCACCTGAGCCTCTCACCTATGAGCACCACCTGGTGTGTCCGAAACGATTTCTGAGCCTGTGGTATGTTTGGCGCAAATCGTTCAATTGTCTTGCACCGATACTAACATTGTCTCAAATTGGACCAAAAGGAGATTCCACATGACCCACGTCACCTAGGAGTTCCATCGGGTGCGTCCAAAATGATTTCTAAGCTTGTGGTACGTTCAGCGCAAACCGTGCACCTGTCTTGTGCTAAGATTAGAACCATCTCTAAATGAACTGAATCAAGCTTCTACTTGAGCCTGTCACCATACCATTGGGTTCGCCCCAAACAATTTCTGACCCTATGGTATGTTTGGCGCAATCCGTGGACCTATCTTGCGTTAAGATTACCACTATCTCCAAATGGACTGAATCGAGCTTCCACTTGAGCCTTGTAACCTAAGAGTACCACCGAGTGCGTCCAAAATGATTTCTGAGCCAATGGTATGTTTGTCACAAACCATGCACCTCTCTTCCATCGACACAAACACTATATCTAAACGGATCAAAACGAGATTCCTCCTGACCCACATCACCTAGTAGTTCCATCCCGTGCGTCCAAAATGATTTTTGAGCCTCTAGTGCGCTCGATGCAAACCGTGCACCTATCTTGCGTCAAGGTTACCACTATGTCCAAACGGACTGAACTGGGCTTCCACTTGAGCCTAGTCACCTAGGAGTACCATCGGTTGTGTCCAAAATGATTTCGGAGCCTATGAGATGTTTGGCACAAATCGTGCACCTATCTTGCACTGACACTTACACTGTCTCCAGATGGACCAAAATGAGATTCCACATGACCCACGTCACCAAGGGGTTCCATCGTGTGTGTCAAAAATGATTTCTGAGCCTGTGGTACGTTCGGCGCAAACCGTGCACCTGTCTTGCGTCAAGATTAGCACTATCTCCAAATGAACTGAATCGAGCTTTCACTTGAGCCTCGTCATGTAGGAGTACCACCAGGTGTGCCCAAAACGATTTCTCAGCCTATGGTATGTTTGGAGCAAATCGTTCAATTATCTTGCACCGTAACACTGTCTCAAAACTGACCGAAAGGAGATTCCACATGACCCACATCACCTAGCTTTTCCATCGGGTGCGTCCAAAATGATTTCTGAGCCTGTGGTACATTCGGCGCAAACTGTGCACCTATCTTGCGTCAAGATTAGCACTGTCTCCAAATGACTGAATCGAGCTTCCACTTGAGCCTCGTTACCTTGAAGTACCACCGGGTGCATCCAAAACGATTTCTGATCTAATGGAAAGTTTTCACAAACTGTGCACCTATCTTGCGCCGACACTAACACTATCTCCAAACAGATTGAAACGAGATTCCACATGACCCATGTCACCTAGTAGTTCCATCCGGTGCGTACAAAATGATTTTTGACCCTCTAGTACGCTCGGTGCAAACCGTGCACCTGTCTTGCATCAAGATTAGCACTATCTCGAAATGGATTAAATTGAGCTTCCACTTGAGCCTCGTCACCTAGCAGTACCATCGGGTGTGTGCAAAATAATTTTTGAGCCTATGGTACATTTGGCAAAAACCCTGCACCCATCTTGGACCAACACTAACATTGTCCCCAAACGGACCAAAAGGAGATTCCACATGAACCAAGTCACCTAGTAGTTCCATCCGGTGCGTGCAAAATGATTTTCAAGCATCTAGTAAACTCGGTGCAAACCATACACCTATCTTGCGTCAAGATTACCACTATCTCAAAACGGACTGAACCAAGCTTCCACCTGAGCCTCGTCACCTAGGAGTACCATCGGGTGTGTCCAAATCAATTTATGAGCCTATGAAATGTTTGGCACAAACCGTGCACCCATCTTGAACCAACACTTATACTGTGTCCAGACAGACCGAAACGAGATTCCACATGACCCACGTCACCTAGGAGTACTATCGGATGCGTCAAAAACGATTTCTGAGCCTGTGGTACGTTCGGCGCAAACCATGCACCTATCTTGCGTCAAGATTAGCACTATCTCCAAACGAACTGAATCGAGCTTACACTTGAGGCTCGTCACCTAGGAGTACCACTGGGTGTGTCCAAAACGATTTATGACCTATGGTATGTTTGGCGCAAATCGTTCAATTATCTTGCACCGACACTAACACAGTCTGAAAACGATCCGAAAGGAGATTCCACAAGACCCACGTCACCTAGGAGTTCCATCGGGTGCGTCCAAAGGATTTCTGAGCTTGTAGTACGTTCGGCGTATACCGTGCACCTATCTTGCGCCAAGATTAGCAATATCTCCAAATGAACTGAATCAAGCTTCCACTTGAGCCTCTCACCTAACAGTACCGTTGGGTTCACCCAAAACAATTTTTGAGCCTATGGTATGTTTGGCACAAACCGTGCACCTATATTGCGTCAAGATTACCACTATCTCCAAACAGACTGAATTGAGTTTCCACTTGAGCCTCGTCACCTAGGAGTACCACCGGGTGCGTCTAAAATGATTTTTAAGCCTATATATATTTGGCGCAAACCGTGCACCTATCTTGCATCAAGATTACCACTATCTCCAAACGGACTGAATTGAGCCTCCACATGAGCCTCGTAACCAAGGAGTACCACCGAGTGCATCCAAAATGATTTTTGAGCCAATGGAATATTTGGCACAAACCGTGCACCTATCTTGCACCGACACAAACACTATCTCAAAACAGACCGAAACGAGACTCCACCTGACCCACGTCACCGAGGAGTTCCATCGGTTGGGTCCAACATGATTTCTACGCGTGTGGCAAGTTCAGCGCAAACCGTGCACCTATCTTGCGTCAAGATTAGCAGTATCTCCAAACAAACTGAATCGAGCTTCCACTTGAGTCTCGTCACGAAGGAGTACCACTTGGTGCGTCCAAAATGATTTCTGAGCCAATGGTATGTTTGGCACAAACCGTGCACCTATCTTGCACAGACACTAACACTATCTCCAAACGGACCAAAATGAGATTCCACATGACCCACATCAACGAGTAGTTCCATCTGGTCCGTCCAAAATTATTTTCAAGCCTCTAGTATGCTCGGTGCAAATCGTGCACCTATCTTGCGTCAAGATTACCACTGTCTCCAAATGGACAGAACCAAGCTTCCATTGGAGCCTCGTCACCTAGGAGTACCATCAGGTGTGTCCAAAATAATTTCTGAGCCTATGAGATGTTTGGCGCAAATGTGCACCTATCTTGCACCAACACTTACACTTTCTCTGGACAGACCAAAACGAGATTCCACATGACCCTCGTCACCTAGGAGTTCCATTGGGTGTGTCATAAACGATTTATGTGCTTGTGGTACATTCGGTGCAAACCGTGCACCTATCTTGCATCAAGATTAGCACTATCTACAAACGAACTGAATCGAGCTTCCACTTGAGCCTCGTCACCTAGGAGTACCACTGGGTCTGTCCAAAATGATTTCTAAGCCTATGATATGTTTGGCGCAAATCGTTCAATTATCTTGCACCAACACTAACACTATCTCAAAAAGGACCAAAAGGAAATTCCACATGACCCACGTCACCTAGGAGTTCCATCGGGTGCATCCAAAACAATTAGCACTATCTCCAAACCATGCAACTATCTTGCGTCAACATTAGCACTATCTCCAAATGGACTGAATCAAGCTTCCACTTGAGCCTCATCACCTAGGGTACCATCAAGTTCACCCAAAATTATTTCTGAGCCTACGGTATGTTTGGCACAAACCATGCACCTATCTTGCATCAAGATTACCACTATCTCCAAACGGATTGAATCGAGCTTCCTCTTGAGCATCATCACCAATGAGTACCACTGGGTGCATCCAAAAGGGTTTCTGAGCCAATGGTATGTTTGGTGCAAACCGTGCACCTACCTTGCACCGACACAAACACTGTCTCCAAACAGAACGAAACAAGATTCCACATGACCCACATCACCTAGTAGTTCCATCCGGTGCATCCAATATGATTTTTGAGCCTCTAGTAGCCTTGGTGCAAACCATGCACCTATCTTGCGTCAAGATTACCACTATCTCCAAACGGATTGAATCGAGCTTCCACTTAAGCCTCGTCACCTAGGAGTACCATCGGGTGTGTCCAAAATGATTTCAGAGCCTATGAGATGTTTGGTGCAAACCATGCACCTATCTTGCACTAACACTTACACTGTCTCTAGACGGATCAAAACAAGATTCCATAAGACCCACATCACCTAGGAGTTCCATCGGGTGCGTCAAAAATGATTTCTGAGCCTGTGGTACGTTCGGTGCAAACCATGCACCTATCTTGCGTCAAGGTTAGCTCTATCTCCAAACGAACTGAATCGAGCTTCCACTTGAGCCTTGTCACCTAGGAGTGTACCACCGGGTGTGCCCAAAACGATTTCTGAGCCTATAGAATGTTTGGCGCAAATCATGCAATTATCTTGCACCGATGCTAACACTATCTCAAAACGGACCGAAAGGAGATTCCACATGACCCACATCACCTAGAAGTTCCATCGAGTGCATCCAAAATGATTTCTGAGCTTGTGGTATGTTCGGGGAAAACTGTGCACCTATCACGCGCCAAGATTAGCACTATCTCCAAATGAACTGAATCGAGCTTTGATATGACGCATATGTAGCATGATCAGGAATTAGTGCACATGATATGATGTTGTACTGCCATGAGCAAAAGCGTCCCATAATTTCGTATTTCCTCCTGATTCGTTCGATCATGCCAACACAAAAAGAAAGATTATCAGAAAACCAAACAAAAATCTAAATTTGTGCTCGCATCAGTAGTAGGCTACTTCTAGCCTCCTAGGTACCACTACAAAACCAATGGCACAACTGCATGGCGCGCACATACAGGGCCACTAATCCCATCGCAGCACCATAGTTAGTCGGACATGGTAACACCACCACTAATCAAGACACCAAAAACCAAGGAACAACACCAAAAGTGAGGAAAAGAACAACCAACAAACACCAATCAAGAAACTATGCGCTCAAACAAGTTACGTCCCACTAACTATAAGCATATCCCTTTTAATCATGCATATGTGTGCATTGGTTAAAAGATGAGGGAATCATGATGCTAATGTAATACCAATGCGACATGTTGCAATGCTTAAGAATGACTACAGTCGTGATGCATGATTCTTGATATGACATGTCGATGAAAGTGCAACAAAACACATTGGTTCTTAGTTTAAAAAAATCATGATGCGGAATGTGCTACCTTTAACATGATCATATTAAATCTTAGTTGAACAAACATGCTAATATTATCAAGTGAGCTATTACGATAAGCATCAAAAGGGGTCCAAAAGGTTTTGGCATAGCTTCACAAACAGGCACATGGACATACCATAGGTAAAAGTTAGTATTTTTGCAAAAACTCAACGGTGTTAAATTAGCATCTGGAAAAAACTTAACTTCGACTAACTAATTAAACAAAAGCTCAAGGCATACATAGGTACATATTTGTAGCAAAAGCATCCAAGGGTTAGCAACCACATGCTTAGCTCAAATCTTAAAGCAAGGAGGTCTACTTAAATACAACTACGAGCTCAGCACAACGATAAGGCTAGATAACAACTCATATGCTTACCGAGGACAAAAAGTTAGACAAACTATGGTACCACCTAGAGAGCAAAGCAACCACACATATAAAAAATTCATGTGAAGATAACTTGAAAGGAAGAAACCTAAAATTACAGTTAAAAGAATGCATGTGTAGGCTACTAGCAAAATTACAAGCTTTACTTTCAAAAGATTGTAATTTTTGTTAACTATTAACTTGTCATCTATTTTCTTTGAAAGCAAATATACAAGACAAAACTAATCACACACTATCTTCAAACATAGCTATTCAAGTAGCATGAAACAAGGCATTTTGCTTAGCTTCACACAAGAAAGGTAGTAACATCACATCGATCATTAGTTGCAACAAGTTATTACTAGAACAGAGGAGAGGAAGGAAGGCATGTTAATGCATAAGATAACAATCATGATGCATGCTCATCCTATTCGTCCTCACAAAATTACCATTCAAGTAAGAGCAATCATGTTCTATTTCGGTGGCATAACACGTACTCTCTCGATATATATAGCTAGTCGTCAGCTACATTCAATTTACACATTCATGGTCAGTGTACCTACAGAAGAATTTATTTCAGCCCAACCCAAACATACATCACCACTTGATATAGAAGTGGCGCCCATGCGATTAACGCTGCATACGTGGCTAGCACGTATTCACTTCCCGTACCTTTGCTTTACGGGACATGCACGGGTAAACACACCTCGGCTGTGCGACCATGACCATTATTGCATGGTAGATGCTTACAGTCTGTATGTTGCCATACAAAATGTCCTCAAGTAGGCCACTTCTTGAGGGAAGCATCCGGATTCACATCACCGGCAAGAGGGCTACATCTCCACATCATGCAGCCGATGTCACTTACCTTCTTACCTTAGCGTAGGGGTATATTGATCCATACATTACCATTCAAGAGAATGTCATCCATACAATAGCACGCCGTATGAACGATGAAACAAAAACTGCAATAAGTAAATCCCCCATAGTTAGTATCAGTTTTGATAACCTAGTTTGAAACAAGTTACGTAGAATCTCGTTCTTGTCCATTTGGAGACAGTGTTAGTGTCAGTGCAAGATATTGGCACGGTTTGCGCCAAACATACCATAGGCTCAGAAATCATTTTGGACACACCCGATGGTACTCCAAGGTGACGTGGCTCAAGTGGAAGCTTGATTTAGTCCGTTTGGAGATAGTGCTAATCTTGACGCAAGATAGGTGCACGGTTTGGACCAAACGTACCACAGGCTCAGAAATCATTTTGGACGTGTGGGATGGAATTCCTAGGTGACATGAGTCATGTGGATTCTCATTTCGGTCCGTTTGGAGATACTGTTAGTGTCGTTGCAAGATTGGTGCACGGTTTGCGCCAAACATACTACAGACTCGGAAATCGTTTTGGACGCACCCGATGGAACTCCTTGGTGATGAGGCTCAAGTGCAAGCTCGATTCAGTCCGTTGGGAGATAGTGCTAATCTTGATGCAAGATAGGTGCATGGTTTGTGCCGAACGTACCAGAGGCTCAGAAATCATTTTAAACGCACCGGGTGGAACTCCTTGGTGACATGGGTCAGGTGGAATCTTGTTTCGGTCCGTTTGGAGACAGTGTTAGTGTCGGTGCAAGATAGGTCCACGGTTTGCGCCATACATACTATAGGCTCAGAAATCATTTTGGACGCACCCGATGGTTCTCCTAGGTGACGAGGCTCAAGTGGAAGCTTGATTAGTCCGTTTGTAGATAGTGGTAATCTTGACACAAGATAGGTGCACGGTTTGCGCCAAACGTACCACAGGCTCATAAATTGTTTTGGACACACCCAATGGAACTCCTTGGTGACGTGGGTCATGTGGAGTCTCATTTAGGTCTGTATGGAGACAGTGTTAGTGTCGGTGCAAGATATTGGCACGGGTTGCGCCAAACGTACCATAGTCTCAGAAATCATTTTGGACACACCCGATGGTACTGCTAGGTGATGAGGCTCAAGTGGATTCTTGATTCAGTCTATTTGGCGATATTGCTAATCTTGACAAAAGATAGGTGGACAGTTTAAGCCGAATGTACGAGAGGCTCGAAAATCATTTTGGACGCACCGAATGGAACTCGTAGGTGATGTGGGTCATGTGGAATCTCATTTCGTTCCGTTTGGAGACAGTGTTAGTGTCGGTGCAAGATAAGTGCACGGTTTGGGCTGAACATACCACAGGCTTTGAAAATCATTTTGGACACACATGATGGAACTCCTAGGTGACGTGTGTCATGTGGAATCTTGTTTCGGTCCGTTTGGAGACAATGTTAGTGTCGGTGCAAGATAGGTGCAAGGTTTGTGCCAAACGCATCAGAGGCTCAGAAATCATTTTGGACGCACCCGATGGTACTGCTAAGTGATGAGGCTCAAGTGGAATCTTGATTCACTCCATTTGGGGATAGGGCTAATCTTGACGCAAGATAGGTGCACTATTTGGGCCAAACGTACTAAAGGTTCAAAAATCAGTTTGGACGCACCGGATGGTACTGCTAAGTGATGAGGCTTAAGTGGAATCTTGATTCACTCTATTTGGAGATAGTGCTAATCTTGACGCAAGACAGGTGCACTATTTGGGCTGAATGTACCAGAGGCTCAGAAATCATTTTGGACGCACCGGATGGAACTCCTAGGTGACGTGAGTCATGTGGAATCTCACTTCGGTCTGTTTGGAGACAGTGTTAGTGTCGGTGCAAGATATTGGTACAGTTTGCGCCAAACTTACCAAATGAAACTATTAGGTGACGTGGATCATGTGGAATCTCGTTTTGGTCCGTTTGCATACAGTATTAGTGTCGGTGCAAGATAGGTGCCAAATGTACGGCTTAGAAATCATTTTGGACGCACCCGATGGTACTCCTAGGTGATGAGGCACAAGTGGAAGCTTAATTTGGTCGGTTTGGAGATAGTACTAATCTTGACACAAGATAGGTGCATAGGTTGCATCGAACGTACCAAAGGCTCATAAATTGTTTTGGACACACCCAATGGAACTCCTAGGTGACGTGGGTCATGTGAAATCTTGTTTCGATCTATTTGGAGACAGTGTTAGTGTCAGTGCAAGACAGATGTAGGGTTTGCGCCAAATGTACCATAGGCTCAGAAATTGTTTCGGACGCACTCGATAGAACTCCTAGGTGACATGGGTCATGTTGACCTCATTTTGGTTTGTTTGGAGATAATGCTAATCTAGACGCAAGGTAGGTGCACGGTTTGGTCCAAACGTACCATGGCCTCAGAAACCATTTTGGACGCACCAGATGGAACTCCTAGGTGACGTGGGTTATGTGGAATCTCGTTTCAGTACGTTTGGAGACAGTGTTAGTGTCAGTGCTAGATAGATGAACGATTTACGCCAAACATACCATAAGCTCATAAAATCTTTTTGGATGCACCCGATGGAACTCCTAGGTGACGTGGGTCATGTTGACCTCGTTTCGGTCCATTTGTAGACAGTATTAGTGTCGGTGCAAGATAGATGTAGGGTTTGTGCCAAACGTACCACAGGCTCAGAAATCATTTTGGACGCAGCCGATGGAACTCCTAGGTGATGTGGGTCATGTGGAATCTCGTTTTGGTCCATTCGGAGACAGTGTTAGTGTCGGTGCAAGAAAGGTGAACGGTTTGCACCAAAGGTACCATAGGCTCAAAAAATTGTTTTGGACGCACCCGATGGTACTCCGAGGTTAGGAGGCTCAAGTGGAAGCTCAATTTAGTCCATTTAGAGATAGTGTTAATCTTAACGCATGATAGGTGCACGGTTTGGGCCAAACGTACCACAGGCTCGAAAATCATTTTGGACACAAGGGATGGAATTCGTAGGTGACATGAGTCATGTGGAATCTCGTTTCAGTCTGTTTAGGGATAGTGTTAGTGTCGGTGCAAGATTGGTGCACGATTTGCGCCAAACATACTACAGGCTCAGAAATCATTTTGGACACACCCAATGGAACTCCTTGGTGACGAGGCTCAAGTGCAAGCTCGATTCAGTCCGTTTGGAGATAGTGCTAATCTTGACGCAAGATAGGTGCACGGTTTGCGCCGAATATACCACAGGCTCAGAAATCATTTTGGACGAACCCATTGGAACTCCTAGGTGGCGTCGGTCACGTGGAATCTTGTTTCGGTCCGTTTAGAGATAGTGTTAGTTTCGGTGCAAGATAGGTGCACGGTTTGTGCCAAACGTACCATAGGCTCAGAAATCGTTTTAGATGCACCCGATGGTACACAAAGGTGAGGAGGCTCAAGTGGAAGCTAAATTTAGTCTGTTTAGAGATAGTGCTAATCTTGACTCAATATAGTTGGACGGTTTGCGTCGAACGTACCACAGGCTCAAAAATCATTTTGGATGCACCCGATAGAACTCCTAGGTGACGTGGGTCATGTGAAATCTTGTTTTGGTCTGTTTGGAGACAATGTTAGTGTCGGTGCAAGTTGGGGGCACAGTTTACACCAAATGAACCATAGGCACAGAAATCATTTTGGACACACCCGATGACACTCCTAAATTGCGAAGCACAAGTGGAAGCTCATTTCAGTCCATATGGAGATAGTGCTAATCTAGACCCAAGATAGGTGCACGGTTTGGGCCAAACGTACCATGGCCTCGGAAACCATTTTGGACGCACTGGATGAAACTTCTAGGTGTTTCAATACGTTTGGAGATAGTGTTAGTGTCGGTGCAAGACAGGGGAACGATTTATGCCAAACGTACCATAAGCTCATAAATCGTTTTGGACGCACCCAATGGAACTACTAGGTGACGTGGGTCAAGTGGAATCTGATTTCGGTCTGTGTGGAGACAGTGTTAGTGCCGGTGCAAGATAGGTGCATGGTTTGCACCAAACGTACCATAGGCTCAAAAAACATTTTGGACGCACCCGATGGCACTCCTAGGTTGCAAGGCTCAAGTGCAAGCTCATTTTAGTCCATTTCGAGATAGTGCTAATCTTGAAGCAAGAAAGGTGCACGGTTTGCGCCGAACGAACAAAAGGTCTGAAATCATTTTGAATGCACTGGATGGAACGCCTAGCTGACATGGGTCATTTGGAATCTCATTTCGGTCCATTTGGAGATAGTGTTAGTGTCGGCCCAAGATAGGCACACGGTTTGAGCTAAACGCACCATAGGCTCAGAAATCATTTTGGATGCACCCGATGGTACTCCTCGGTGACGAGGCTCAAGTGGAGCTTGATTGAGTTTGTTTAGAGATAGTGCTAATCCTGATGCAAGATAGGTGCATGGTTTGGGCCAAACATACCAGAGGCTCAGAAATGTTTTTGGATGCATCGGATGGAACTCCTAGGTGACATGGGTCATGTGGAATCTCCTTTCAGTCTGTTTGGAGACAATGTTAGTGTCGGTGCATGATAGGTGCATGGTTTAGGCTGAACATAGCATAGGCTTAGAAAATCATTTTGAACGCACATCATTGAACTCCTAGGTGATGAGGCTCAAGTGGAATCTTGATTCAGTCCGTTTGGAGATAGTGCTAATCTTGACACAAGATAGGTGCACGGTTTGCGCCAAACATACCCCAGGATCAAAAATTGTTTTGGACACACCCAATAGAACTCCTTGGTGACGTGGGTCATGTGGAATCTCATTTCGGTCCGTTAGAGACTGTGTTAGTGTCAGTGCAAGATAGGTGCAGGGTTTGCGCCAAACGTACCACAGGCTCAGAAATCATTTTGGACGCACCCGATGGTACTGCTAAGTGATGAGGCTTATGTGGAATCTTGATTCACTCCATTTGGAGACAGTGCTAATCTTAACGCAAGATAGATGCAATATTTGGGACGAACATATCAGAGGCTCGAAAATCATTTTGGACGCACCGGATGGAACTCCTAGGTGACGTGAGTCATGTGGAATCTCGCTTCGGTCTGTTTGGAGACAGTGTTAGTGTCGGTGCAAGATATTGGCACGGTTTGAGCCAAACATACCATAGGCTTAGAAATGATTTTGGACACGCCCGATGGTACTCCTAGGTAATGAGGCTCAAGTGGATGTTGATTTAGTCCATTTGGAGATATTGCTAATCTTGACGCACGATAGGTGGACAGTTTGGGCCGAATGTACCAGAGGCTCAGAAATCATTTTGGACGCACCGGATGGAACTCCTAGGTGACGTGGGTCATGTGGAATCTCCTTTCTGTCCATTTGGAGATAGTGTCAGTGTCGGCACAAGATAGGTGCACGGTTTGGGCTGAACATACCACAGGCTTTGAAAATCGTTCTGGACGCACATGATGGAACTCCTAGGTGACGTGTATCATGTAGAACCTCATTTCGGTCCGTTTGGAGACAGTGTTAGTGTCGGTGCAAGATAGGTGCAGGGTTTGCGCCTAACGTACCACAGGCTCAGAAATCATTTTGGACACACTCGACAATACTGCTAAGTGATGAGGCTCGAGTGGAGATAGTGGTAATCATGACGCAACATAGGTGCACTATTTGGGCCAAACGTACTAGAGGCTCAAAATCGTTTTGGACACACCGGATGGAACTCCTAGGTGACGTGAGTCATGTGGAATTTCGTTTTGGTCTGTTTGGAGATAGTGTTAGTGTCGGTGCAAGATGTTGGCACGGTTTGCGCCAAACGTTCCAAATGAAACTACTAGGTGACGTGGATCATGTGGAATCTCATTTTGGTCTGTTTGGAGACAGTGTTAGTGTCGGTGTAAGATAGGTGCACGGTTTGCACCAAACATACCATAGGCTCAGAAATTGTTTTGAACGCATCCGATGGAACTTCTAGGTGAAGTGGGTCATGTGGAATCTCATTTCAATCTGTTTGGAGATGGTGTTAGTGTTGGTGCAAGATATATGTTGGGTTTGCGCCAAATGTACCACAGGCTCATAAATTGTTTTGGCGCACCCAAGGGAACTTCTTGGTGACGGGGTCATGTGGAACCTTGTTTCGGTCCGTTTGGAGACAGTGTTAGTGTTGACACAAGAATGTTGCACGGTTTGCGCCGAGCGTGCCAGAGGCTCAGAAATCGTTTTGGACGCATCCGATGGAACTCCTAGGTGATGTGGGTCATGTGGATATTGTTTCGGTCTGTTTGGAGACAGTGTAAGTGTCGGTGCAAGATAGGTGCATGATTTGCGCCATACATACTATAGGCTCAATTTGGAATTTTTAGGTGACATGGGTCTTGTGGAATCTTGTTTCGGTCCGTTTAGAGATAGTGTTAGTATCGGTGGAAGATAGGTGCATAGTTTGTGCCAAACATACTATAGGCTCAGAAATCGTTTTGGACGCACCCGATGTAACTCCTAGGTGACGTGGGTCTTGTGGAATCTTGTTTCAGTTTGTTTACAAACAGTGTTAATTTCAGTGCAAGATAAGTGCACGGTTTGCGTCAAACGTACCATAGGTTCAGAAATTGTTTTGGACGCACCTGATGGTACTCAAGGATGTGAGGCACAAGTGGAAGCTCAATTTAGTCCGTTTAGAGATAGTACTAATCTTGACGCAAGATAGGCGCACGGTTTGCACCAAATGTACCACAGTCTCAGAAATCATTTTGGATGCACCCGATGGAACTCTTAGGTGACGTGGGTCATGTGGAATCTCGTTTCAGTCTGTTTGGAGACAGTGTTAGGGTCGGTGCAAGATGGGTGCACTGTTTGCACCAAATGTACCATAGGCTCAAAAATCGTTTTGGATGCACACGATGGCAGTCCAAAATTGCGAGGCTCAAGTGGAAGCTCATTTAAGTCCATTTGGTGATATTCTTGAGGCAAGATAGGTGCACGGTTTGGGCCAAATTTACCATGGCCTCAAAAATCATTTTGGACGCACCGGATGGAACTCCTAGGTGACATGGGTTATGTGGAATCTGATTTCAATTCGTTTGGAGACAGTGTTAGTGTCGGTGTAAGATAGGTGAACGATTTATGCCAAACGTACCATAAGCTCAGAAATTGTTTTGGACGCACCTGATGGAATCTCATTTCAGTCCATTTGCAGATAGTGTTAGTTTCGGTGCAAGATAGGTGGACGGTTTGCGCCAAACGTATCATAGGCTCAGAAATTATTTTGGATGCACCTGATGGTACTCATAGGTGAGGAGGCTCTAGTGGAAGCTCGATTCAGTTTGTTTAGAGATAGTGCTAATCTTGACGCAAGATAGATGCATGGTTTGGGCCGAACGTACTGTAACACCCTTGGTGTTATCTTACCTCTTTTGGCACTTGCATTGCATGAGCCTAAGCATCATTGTTCATATATGAGCATGGAACATATGTAATGCACTAGTAAAACATATGAAACATGCTAGTGCAACATGTGAAACATGTATATATGGAATGTGCTTGAAACATCTCTCTGAAACATACTCAACATACCTTGTCATTTTGTGTTTCAATGTATGTAAGTTTGATGCTCGTGCTTGGTAATGCAAGTGAGTGTTGATGTCATTTCTTTCATGTGTCTCACATCACTTTCTATCTATAGTGACCCCTGAAAAAGTTTCATAAAGTTTGGAATCAAAAAGTCACATGAAATGATAAGTCATGTCTTTGTTTCAATGACTTTACTAAATGTTGGAATTGCACCATTAAGTGAATAGAATTATAGATCATCAACCAAACGTTGCAACTTTGCCCAAATGAATCTAGATGAACTCCACAACAAAATTCATGAAGGGTTCATGTTGAGCAAATGTCAAGAAAATGCCCCGATTGGCCTAAAATCCTACTTTAGGCTTTATCGAGTTGATACTTTGACCAAAGTGAAAGTTTGACTTTTGTACCAGTTATGAGGTTTGACCTTAAACAAAAGTTGTAGTTAATCTTGTGTAGAACAAACTTTGTTTAATGGTCAAGAGCTAGTTTGATTTCTAACCTAGTCAAACCGAAGCTCAAAGATTGAACTCAGTGCTGTTTTGAAGCTCCAAAAATCGGCTAAGCGTTGGAACTACAGTTTTGGTTTTCAGTTTTCATGAAGCCATCTTTGGTGAATTTTAGTTTGCAAACCATGCCAAATTTGGCCAGACTTTCTTAAGCAAAGTTGTCATCTTCATATAGCTCTACAACACTGTGATTTGGTTTAGCATTTTATTGATCTGTTTGGGAATTAGAGGGGGAAAAGATAGCAGTTTCAGTCCGCTTCAAACTGAAACTTTTGATGTTGTTTCATAGTACGTAACTTTGGAGCCTTGTAGCATGAAAACCATGGTGATCCAGACCAAACATGTATAAGGAAATTTGGAGGCTACATGTAGCTCTACAACTTTTATTAGTGAAGGTTTTGCTAACACCAAGCGGATTAAGAGTCAGAAGGGGGAGAAGAATGCACTTTCAGTCGGCTTGCAACTAAACTACAGGATTAAGTTTCAGGGTACCCTCCTTTGGAACTCAATATCTCCTGATCCAGGCGGAGTTAGCTCTGGGTCTTTAAAGCAATGTTGTTCACCTCGCAAAGATCTACAAATTTGCCTCTTGCACCGTGATCACAGGTTAGCTGGATCGGAAGATAAGGAAGGAAGAAAATACGGGTTTCAGTGTATTTTCGCGGTGGTATTGTCAGCCCTCGAACATTTTGAATCGGCACTGCTGTGCATGGCCGACTGAACATTGGAAGCCACTGCCGCGTGGCCTCGCGCTCGTTCGCATGCGTGCCACGGCGTCGTGCTCGCTCGCCTTGACAGCCCAAGCACCCTCCCACCTCTCTTTCACTCTCTCCTTCGCTTGCTCTCCGTCTTTCCATCGAGAATGCTAAACAGCCGAAGCAGAGCTCCTGCGCCGCCATTCCACTTCATCCATGCCTCCTTGTTCTTAGCCAAGCGCAGCACCACCTTCCTCTCCTCGAGCCGTCTCCGATGCGCCCCTCTACCGGTTCTGCCTACCGCCGGTTAGCTCCACCGACGGGACCACCATGAGCAGCGTCACCGAAGCGCGTGGCTGGACCTCTACGAGCCGCCTCGGGCCAAGCCGAGGGCACCAGAGGGTGCGCGCCAGGCCCTTGTGCTCTCCGCCACTCCACCGCCGCCGGCGAGCACCACGGCGCCCGGAACCGCCGTTTCCCTGAACCTCCTCTACTTTGGTTCACGTGGAGGGCTTCGCACAGCAATTAGGAGAAAGGGAGGGTCCTAACTGAAAAGCTTTAGACTCATATGAATAGTGTCATAAGGACTGTTTTGTGATGATTTTGTAGGAACTTTGGAAATTCGTAGTAAATCATAGAAAATTCATAAAATAACAAATGAGGACTTTTTCGAATCCTTGTGAAATTCTCTATGTAGTGGATCTATAATATGGCATGTTTTAGTTTAATTTTTTTGCTATAAAAATGGATTTTTCAGATTAGGTTTTTAATACTAGTGGTATTTGTCTTTTTCATAACTGTAGTTGTAGGACTCCAAATGAAGTGAATTTTTTTGTGGAATTCTACTCATGTGATGTTTGATGTATGGTAAAAATGTCATGAATTTTGGTGGTAGTATGAGTGAGTTATTCATTCATCTTGCTCTCACATGAATTCTTGCAATAGCAATTTGTCTTTTTCATAGAGGTTGATATACATGTCCAAATGGCTTGAAATTTGTACAGTAGACTATTGGGAGCATATGTAGGCCACTGTAATTTTGGTAGAATTTATTGTGCATCTTTGATATGTGTTCATAATTCCACCTAATTATCTAAATAAATTAAGAAAATGCATTAAAATAATTTATTTAGGATTGGACACTATGTTTTCTGGTGCTCATTAGTCATGTGTGACATGTTGGTAAAGTTAGTTTTGTCCAATTATTTGTTTGCAACATAAGTTAGTATTTATTTCTTGCAAATGAGGTTTCTAGACAGATCTGGGAACTTAGCAAAGTTCTTCATGATAATGTGCTTTGTTGTGAAACTTGTTTATACAAAAGTTGTAGATAATTCATGTATCTAGCCACTGTTAAAATTTGGTGTCATTTGGCCAAGTATTTTATGAGTTATGCATGTTTCAAGTTGGAGATCAGAGATGGCTGCTCTCTGTTTGTCAGGAACAGATTCTGGAACTTTGTAATTTCGACTTATTTAACTTATGAATCATGCCGTGATAATATTAGATGAAATATAGATAATTTCATAATATTTCCATAATGTCTTCTTGCAAGTCATTTGGATTTGTAGAACTCCAGATATGATTGATTTACTCAGCTACTGCATGTATGTCCAGAATTGCTGAAAATACATGAATGCTTGGTTACTTTGCTTGCATGTTGCTAAGTATGATCCATGTCCTTGGTGATGAAGTTAGTACACCTGAGACTTTGTAAATCTTGTGTCATGTATTTAGCGTAACCTGTACTTGCCTTGATTAGTGTGTAATGCATCATCTATTGCATTCCCATGTATTCATACGCTTGCATCTTGCATCTCATCTAGGTACGGACGTGATGTGGAGCTAACCTAAAGATGGTGATGGTGGATCCATCCCGAAGATGGAAGGATCGGACAAGTGCTAGAATGGGGGATGCTCGCCAAGCGAGTTTCATCTGATAAACACTGACTTGAGTTGGATCCCAGACAAGCCCCGGAGCATTCTAAGCCTCCTAATTTCTAAAAATGCAATTGAGTATATATGTTATATGTATTGTTGCATTAAGTGATAGGTGTTGGATGAAAACACTTGCTGCATATATACCCTATCCTTGTCCAGAAAGTATGCCTTGAATCCTATCTAGGTTCAGGTTCGAGTAATTGCTTAACACTGCTTTAACCAATAGAAGTCAGGTGATCCCCTGTCACCTATGAGCTTTAGGGATATATATATATGGCACAGTTGGCTATATTTGCTATCATGGAAAAGAACCATGTGCTAATAATATGAAATGAGACCGGGCGGGATGACGATAGTGAAGCAACAAGGCATGGAGGTCTTGGTTGTGGATTTATCCCCGTCTGAGTCGTTTAAGGACTGATACGTTGTACGTCCTTGAGTCATGTTGAACGCAGTATAACACTTAGCTAGTCGGATAAGCCGTTCCGACCGTGAAGCCGAGTAATACAGTTCAGGCCAGGAATTGGGGGGTCAAGTGTGCATTCTGGAGGAAGTAAGGATGTGCTTGGGGACATTGGCATAAGACCAAGGGGGGTTAAAGTCCCTATCACCTGGCAGAGTGTTGCCCTTAGGGATGTGGCATTAGTCGAACCAGCGATTCCTGAACTGTACCAAAGGTGACTTGTGCGACCCTGGCACGGGGTCTGCGCGGTTTGTGTTAGAAATACCCCTCCAGCTAGATAGGAATTCGATTCGAATCACCGTCGCTCCCGGTTAGTGAGCACTTGACTCGAGAAGCGGCAACGTAGATTCAATTAATTAAACGGATGGTTAATTGGATGATGATTTAAATGTTACCTCAACTTATACTTGCTATGGTTAATATTGTTTGCTCCTAATAAAGTGGTTGCTATAGTATAGGTGCTAATCTAGATGACAGGTTCATGATGATTAACGTGATGCTTAAGCATTCAATGATTACTTATTTGTACTAAGCTTTTATGCAAAATGTTGTCAAGCTAGCCCCACTTTATATCAGCCTTGCATACTCCTTGGTGTCACTTTATTACTGGTTTTTGACGGGTAAGTCTAGCTGAGTACATTCTCATACTCAGGGTTTATTTCCCACTTGTTGCAGGTTGTGATATATTATGGCTACTGCAAGAATTGGTTGGCTCCTGCCATAGTGGCGGAGGGTGATCATGGGCATGATCCTTCTGAGTTATCTTGTCTCTACTGCTTTTGTTGGAAGTTGATCTTGGTATTGGCATGTATTTGAAATAAGAACAATGTTAGATTCAAATTACTTTGCTTTCGCTACTTTTCAACTTAAGTTGTAATAACTATGCTGAACTCTGATGTATATTGAACTACTTGTGAAATGGATGTACATGTGGCTTGTTATTTTGAATCACTACGATCTTGGCTTGTATATTAGTTGGTTTGAAATCCCTCATGATTTCATTAGACTACCGGAGTTATATGGGCTCAAGTGTGAGAATTTTATCACTTTGGTGAATGTTTTTATACTTGTGCTCTTATAATTTAGACGGTTCCGTGACAGCTGGCATCGGAGCAAGATTCGACATTAAACTTTTCATATGTGTATTTAAAACAAAGGTTTTGTTTTATAAAATCAGTTTTATCAACTTATAGCTATATATATAGGTTTGTCAAATCTGAATTTTAAACCTAAGTATGCCAGTGGTCAATTTCCTTATGCTCATATAAGGATTATTAGGTGGCTTATATAAGTACTAACTTGGGGGGTTTTCATTTATACATCTTTGCTTAGGCCAAGGTATGTATGTGTGATGACTCTCCCACACTATGCTACCCGGTGTGTCAGATTGGATGTATCCTTCATATATGAGATAGCCATATATGTCGCTAGTTTACTTTTATGCAACATCGCACCTATGCTCAGGTAAGTGTGAGTTGGGAGAGCATGACCGTCCAACCATCGGTCTAGGGGAGAGCTAGTTTTGGTTACTGGATTATTTACATGTTACACACATGTATATATGAAGGTACTTAATTGTGGGTGATTGATGATTCGAGTAGTTTTGGTGCTACATGTATATATATGGGGGTATATGTATATGGGAGTACTTAGAATTTTACTTTCCTACTTTCATTGTGTGCTATATTTGGGGAATTGTTGGGCTGCAATGAAAATTTTCTATAGGTACGCTAACCACGAATGCGTAAGTTGAATGTAGCTACCGACTAGCTATATATCGAGAGAGTGCATGTTATGCTACCGACATAGAACATGATCGCCACCTTAGGTTGGCAATCTTGTGAGGATGAATAGGACGAAGCGTGCATCATCAGGATTGTTGCTTTATGCATAACTATGCTCCTCTCACCCTTATTCAAATGATAAGTAACTTGTGATCAATGTGTTGCACTATCTTCCTTGTGTGGAGTTAAACAAGAATGCCTTGTTCCATGTTGCTTGAATAGGAAGTGCTTGAGAAAAGTGTATGCTTAGCCTTGCTAGAAATAATTATGGTTACATGCTTGAACCTATAAATGTCCTCTAGTTTAGCCAAGTGGTGGATATGTTGTTCATACAAGCGTTTGCAAATGCTTTAGACCTCACTTAAGTAATTGTGGATTCCCATGAATAAATTAAATTGGTGTTAGTCTAAGGTAACGATGTTTAGAGCTACTAGAATAACATGTTTGTGTGCTCTCTTGTTAAGTAGAACGAAGGCAAGCTTTGTTTTGCTTGTTGAACATTGGCTGCTAGAACGATTTCTGTTGTAGTGATGTTTTCATGGTCATAATGGTGTTTTCTGTAGTTATGGAGAATACCAAAGTTGTTGCTAACATACTTATCTAGCTTGTTCTAAAATTTCATGACACTAGGCCTTATGGTTTGGGAGTTATGAATTTTAGAAGTTTACTGTCAGGTTTTGCTTATGCACTGATTAGATCTGAATGTTTGGTTTGTTTGACCTATGTGCATATGGAACTATGTCTTGAAGATAATAGAAGAAGTGTATTACTTTTTCTAAGCTTTCCAAAATGTCCTATAGCACTAATTTTGGTGGTCTAAACCTCCAGTTATGAGCTTGCAAAATGGAATAACAGAATCTGTCCAAATCTGGGCAGAGATGTCTTCTTTGTCTTGTTTGACCTTGTTAGCTGTAGAATCATCTTAATATGATAATAAGAAAGTTGTAGAAAACTTAATAAGCTTTACATAAAGTTAAGGATCAGCCTTGTTAGGTTCCTAGAACTCCAGTTAAGTAATTATGAAGTTCATGTCAGTTTTCTATCCATGTTTGCACAGATCTGGAACATTAGCATGTTTGGTCATATTAATCTGTGAATTAGCTTTTGATATGAATAACAAAAGTGTGGAAAACTTCCTAAGCTTTCTATAAAGTCTAGGATCACCTTTGTGGGATGCCTACAACCTCAGTTATGGTTGAAATAAGTAACTACTATGCTGCTGTTCAGATTTTGTGCACATGCTAAGTTGGCTACCTTGGCTAGCGCTTGTTTTGGACTAAACTTGTAGTTAGTTCTTGCTTTAGATATATGCTTGTTCTGAGTAAGCCTAGTGCTTAGTAATGGTTGCTTAAGCTAATTTGATTGAATCTCTCAAATGCTTGACTGTGACGTTGTATGTTTGCTTGTTATCTAATTAGTGCCATAGTTGTCACCTCGTTTGTCGTCGGTGAGCATATGAGTGTCAAATAGCTTTACCCTAGAAGAACGCTTAAGTTACATAATCGCACAATGGTCATCTCCAATTAGGTTCTTTCCCTTAGGAGCCTGAGCTTGTAGCCGTGGTTGTTTGCTTTGAATGTTTGTGCACCATGCCTTTGCTTGATATGTAAGCCCGAGTCTGGACCCTTAAATATTCACGTATGCCATGGCTATCCTGCACCCGCATGTGAATACCTTTGTTTGATCTACCAACCAAGATAGATTTCCACAAACGCCTCCTTTTGGCCATAGTTGTTCGCTGCCAAGTTGTAAGGCCCATAACCAATTTTATGTTGGACCTCCTAGCTACCTCTCCTACGGATGTTTTGGTACAACGCTATATCTCGCTACTAGATCTCAGAATCTTGTGCTTGCAAATCTTGTAGTACCTTATCAACTCAATCTTCGGTTGGTACATCGATTTTGTCCTTGGAGTCTACTTATTTCATCTCCAACCTTCCCAAGTCTTGGGATGTTTATCAGTCTTGATCTCATGTTGTTGCTCAACATGATCGAATCTCCTATTAGTCTTTCATCTGGTAATCACCTTGGTGGATGCAAGGTGTGCGTGGATTTAAGCAAAGATCTCGTGCTCCATTGTCTCCGGCAATTGAGCTATGTTCTCTTGTCTTATGTTTCGATCTCTAGATCACCCCCTTGATTGATTCTAAACCTTGTGACTACCTTTTGTTTGCTATCCCTCCATTGTATTGTGCTTATTCTATATTCCCAAATTTGTGCCACGTGGGATTTCTCATTGGTGATGTGACTAGTAATGGTGTCATGATTGGTACTCTACGGTTCCACGACAAAACCGAGGGCATCTTGTGGACCGTGGCCACAAGGTTGTGCTGCTCGGCACGCGCTGGTATCATGGTTTCTAGTCACGATCCATTGTAGAACAACACCGACGTGTTATTCTCATGTGAGCTTTTTCTTGTTTATCTCCCCCTATCGTATCATAAGAACCATATCTCAGACCAAAAGTAGTAGAGCTTCCATCTGAAGATACATAAAGGATAACCTTTGAAGAACATGTCACTAACATAAACATTAACAGACTGCAAGAGGTGGTAGACAAGTGACTCTACTTAGTTGTCCCAGTATTAACGACCACCATCTAGTGAGCAACGTATCTCATCCTTGTTGGATAAAAAGGGACGCACAACACTTTAGTTGGACAAGTCATCTGTTGGATAAGAATCGATCGTCACATGGTGTATATGACAAAGCTATCCAAGTCTCAATCTTGCATGCATAATGACCATACCATCGAGATCAACCATCTCTGGTGTGACTCCTTATCTGTAGACTTCAATGTCTGCCATCTGTCTACATCAGCCACTATTGTTGTGGTCAAGAGTGAAGATTTGGAGCTTTTTAGTGTTGAGAGACAACTGATTAGTTACCAATAGGAAGGTTAATCTCCAGCTAGGTAACGACTCCTTGGTAGCTACGAAGGCTATGTCTTACAGAGCAATAACCAATAAGAAATTAATCAACTAGCCAACAACTTGAGTGATACTCTATCTTCCAGAGCCATTGTGACCAAGTCAATTCCATCTTGGACAATCACACAGATAGTGCAAGGTGTTCTATCAGCTAAAGTGAAGAATTAGAGAAAGCATGCCCTAGTTTCGATCAACATCCCTGTGCCCCTAGGTGCCACTAACGGTTTTGTTCAGAACACTATTGGACGAAGTGTTGAGAAATATTCGAAAATGGTTCATTACCTTTGTAGGAATGTCCTTCATGGAGTAGTTTGCATTTTGTCTTGCAAAAGCAGCCGCAAGCTCGAAGCTTGTGCATCGTCGGGTTGGTATGTAAATGAATAGTTGAGGTTAGTTACCAAGAAACTTATGAGGTAAGCCTTAGCTTCCATCCACAAGGAGAAAGCTGCTGCTGCAGTACAAAGAGTTAGAGAGTGCAAACACACACCTCAATGTGTGAAGCAAAGGAAAAGAAGAACAAGAAATCTGTCCAGATTTTGTAGCACCAAATCGGTTATCTTCAAGCCGCCGATTAATGACACAAACGAGGTTGGTTTGAACCTAAACTTGATAATCTCATTTCTTACTTAGGACACTGCAATGTCTTAATTTGGTTTGAGAATTTGGTGAGTAAAACATCAGATTCAAGAGATGTTCGATCAGATCGGTTTGCTGCAAATTTAGAACAGAGCGGTTTTGGCAAATGAATTGTATGGATAGCCAAATGGTGTCCGTTTGAGCTAAAATTTGGTCAGTAGTTAGAGGACTTATGGATCTATATGCCTACAAAAACTCATGCAAAATGGAGCAGTAGTTTGTGAGATATGAGCAGAAAACCAAAGGGTATAGGATCTGCCATTTTTTTGGTGACTGTGCTCATTCCTCGTATGAGAAGGTTATGATAGTGGTAGATGTCCCACTGTGGAACATGGTCGAGATCTGCTGTTGGATGGCCCTTTTGAGGTCTCAAAGATACTAGTTTACACTCTTTCATTTGCTTTTGCTTTCTCGTGTCAACAATGTATGAGCAGCCTTGGTGTTCTACAAATCAATTTATACCATCGCGAATCGAAAGCAAATTGAAAAGTGTCAAACAACAGATTTCCCATCTTAGAGCTGTTGTTTGATCCTAAAGAGGAAGACTCAAGGTGAAAATTTAGCCTGACAAAGCTAGTTTTGCTATGCTGCAAGTCAACTCAACTTACTGTGCAACTGCATCATGAAGGAAATTGTACTCCACTTGCTTGGCAATGAACTATTTACCGAAGTTGGTAAATGCTTGCAATTTTTGCTGTCTTCCAGACCTTGCTATCATCCTTCTATCACAATAATTGCTAATACTCACTAATCTTTGGTATCTTATAAGTGTTTTTACCCAAGAGGTTGCATCTGATTCAACCTAGATAACTGTTGCCTTCGGATAAGAGGATCTTCTTAGGTAACATTTGGTAGAAATACAGAGCCAACAGAGTCAGCTATCACATTCACTAACCCCTCAATAGACTCAGATAATACAGTGTTGTCATCAGAGAAAGAGAACTGCCCACATGGAGTAGTAAGTAGCTTTCCATTAGTTGATATCTGAATGATTGAACATTTACAACCAGTATAGACCTTGTCTAATGGTTAGTCAGTATCCTATAGCCTCAGAGGATGTTTGTCGTCTATAATCTCACCCTTTTGGAAGGTTGTGCTCAAGCCACTTTGGTAGAAGACTGCTTTTCAAAACTTCGTGAACATAGAGTCATTCAATGAGTATGCTTTTGAAGATTTTGGTCTAGTGTAAAGTTCATATTGCCTCTACCATATTCACTAGAGAAAGAGATACTTGTGCATGGTTAGTTCATGAATCAAATGATCTTTGCAAGCCAAGAGCGAAGTATGGTGCTATTTTGGATTCCTCCCCAAAGTAACAATACTTCATGGAAGTCAAGAAAGGAAATTCTTCAGACAAGATCCCCTACGAAGAACAAGTATCAGAAAGTGTCTTGACCAAACTAGCCTCTCTGATGCTTAAAGCTAAATAGCCTAGTGCTATCGTAGATGTTGGAAAATGGATAACATGCTTCTCTTCCTTTGAAAGTCTTTCGCCCTGAATCTCAGGACGAGATTCTTTTAAGGGGGAAGACTACAACACCCCTGGTGTTATCTTGCCTCTTTTGGCACTTGCATTGCATGAGCCTAAGCATCATTGTTCATATATGAGCATGGAACATATGTAATGCACTAGTAAAACATATGAAACATGCTAGTGCAACATGTATATATGGAATGTGCTTGAAACATCTCTCTGAAACATACTCAACATACCTTGTAATTTTGTGTTTCAATGTATGTAAGTTTGATGCTCGTGCTTGGTAATGCAAGTGAGTGTTGATGTCATTTCTTTCATGTGTCTCACATCACTTTCTATCTATAGTGACCCCTGAAAAAGTTTCATGAAGTTTGGAATAAAAAAGTCACATAAAATGATAAGTCATGTCTTTGTTTCAATGACTACTAAATGTTGGAATTGCACCATTAAGTGAATAGAATTATAAATCATCAACCAAACCTTGCAACTTTGCCCAAATGACTCTAGATGAACTCTACAACAAAAGTCATGAAGGGTTCATGTTGAGCAAATGTCAAGAAAATGCCCCGATTGGCCTAAAGCCCTACTTTAGGCTTTATCGAGTTGATACTTTGACCAAAGTGAAAGTTTGACTTTTGTACCAGTTATGAGGTTTGACCTTAAAGAAAAGTTGTAGTTAATATTGTGTAGAACAAACTTTGTTTAATGGTCAAGAGCTAGTTTGGTCTCTAACCTACTCAAACCGAGGCTCAAAGATTGAACTCAGTGCTGTTTTGAAGCTCCAAAAATCAGCTAAGTGTTGGAACTGCAGTTTTGGTTTTCAGTTTTCATGAAGCCATCTTTGGTGAATTTTAGTTTGCAAACCATGCCGAATCTGGCCAGACTTTCTTAAGCAAAGTTGTCATCCTCATAGAGCTCTACAACACTGTGATTTGGTTTAGCTTTTTATTGATCCGTTTGGGAATTAGAGGTGGGAAAAGATAGCAGTTTCAGTCCGCTTCAAACTGAAACTTTTGATACAGTTTCAGAGTACGTAACTTTGGAACCTTGTAGCATGAAAACCATGGTGACCCAGACCAAACATGTATAAGGAAATTTGGAGGCTACATGTAGCTCTACAACTTTTATTAGTGAAGGTTTTGCTAACACCAAGCAGATTAAGAGTTAGAAGGGGGAGAAGAATGCACTTTCAGTCGGCTTGCAACTAAACTGCAGGATTCAGTTTCGGGGTACCCTCCTCTAGAACTCAATATCTCCCGATCTAGGCAGAGTTAGCTCTGGGTCTTTAAAGCAATGTTGTTCACCTCGCAAAGATCTACAAATTTGCCTCTTGCTCCATGATCACTAGTCAGCTGGATCGGAAGATAAGGAAGGAAGAAAATACAGGTTTCAGTGTATTTTCACGGTGATATTGGTCAGCTCCTCGATTGTTTTGAATCGGCACTGCTGTGCATGGTCGACTGAACGTAGGAAGCCACTGTCGCATGGCCTCACGCTCGTTCGCATGCATGCCATGGCACCCTGCTCGCTCGCCTTGACAGCCCGAGCACCCTCCCACCTCTCTTTCACTCTCTCATTCGCTTGCTCTTGGTCAGTCCGTTGAGAATGCCGAACAGCCGAAGCAGAGCTCCCGCGCCACCGTTCCTCTTCATCCATGCCTCCTCGTTCTCAGCCAAGCACAGCACCACCTTCCTCTCCTCGAGCCGTCTCCGACGCGCCCCTCTACCGGTTCCGCCTGCCACCGGTTAGCTCCGCCAACGGGGCCGCCATGAGCAGCGCCACCGGAGCGCGTGGCTAGACCTCTATGAGCCGCCTCAGGCCAAGCCGAGGGCACTTACATAAAAGAATGCTATAAAACTAATTACCACCATAGACTAGGTGTTTAACTGACAGAATTCCATGAGTTTTGGTGAATATTTATTTCTGCAGGGTGCCAGCTAAAAATAATCAAAGATGGGCCACATGTTAGGTTTACATAGAGAGAAAGGGCCACGTATGGAAAAAGTATAATCTAGAAGGTTCAAGAAGCCAAACCTTGGGAGGTAGGACCCACCTATCACTGTGACAGGGGTGGGCGCCTAGCCCCAAGGGCGGTCGCCCCACCCAGAGAGCCAATGAGCTTCCACCTCACGGATCCTACTTCCACCGCCTTTGAGGATGAATAAAAATCATTGATCAAGGTCGGTTTGATCCAAGGGCTGTGGTGCTTCCTAGAGGGCTATATAAGCAAGGCCCCTGGCCCCTGGAGGAGAGAGTTCAGAAACCCTAATTCATATTTTTCAGAGAGAATTCGCCTAAGAGGGGTCCCTTGAATGGATCTTTCTCTAGGGCACATACAAGAGAGTTTAGCTTTGTAGTCTCTATGTGAGATTAGAGTTATTCTTCTAGATTGAAAGAGTTAGAGTGGAGGTAGAAGATTGGAGGAAGCCCGGCCTATCGGTGTCTCCTCTCCAAGCTTGTATCTACAGGGTCAAGTCTCCTAACCCGAGGCTTGGTTCTAGGATTCTTCGGCAATTCAACTTCTAATACTAAGTAAGTACGTTGTTATTATTGTTCTTTGGTTTGCGGGTTTACTTTATTCGCTTCACATAGGGAATAGAGTAATCATTCGTAGCATAAGCGTGGTGCTTGGGCTAGGAATACTCGTGGATATCCCCTATCTGGCCGGATTACTGAGTAGTAGCGTGGGATGTGACAATCCCATTGTTACCTTCAAGGAGCAAGCTTGCTAGAGCAAAAAGGCTGGCTATGAAAAGGGTGCATGGTGATGAGGAAAAGCAACACAACATGCTATGGGACTATGCCCATGAGTTAAGAAAATCCAATCCATGCAGTTCATTCTATCTCAATCTTGATGGCAACCTTTTCAAATCTTTGTATGTGTCTCTTGGATCCTGCAAAAGGGGTTTCCTAGTTGCATGTAGGCCTCTGATCTGCTTGGATGGGTGTCACTTGAAGACTAAGTATGGTGGAATCATGCTTACAGCCATGGGTATTGATCCTAATGATTGCATTTACCCTATTGCATATGCTGTGGTTGAAGTGGAGTGCTTGGAGTCTTGGAAATGTTTTCTTGAGACATTGAAGCAGGATCTTGACATACAGAACACCTACCCATGGACCATAATGACTTATAAGCAAAAGGTGACCATTCCTTAGTATTTTGACATGAAAACACATGCTATCCCATACCTTCTGGTAATGGGATCTTCCAAGTTAAAGAAAGGGACCACACTTTCATTGTTGACATAGGGCTTAGGACTTGTGAGTGCAGGAGATGGGACCTCACTGGGATCCCTTGTTCACATGCCATCTCATGCCTTAGACATGAGAGAATACCCATTGAATCTAAGGTGCATGATTGCTACAGTTCAGCGAGGTTTCTGTTAGCATATGGGCCAAAAATCAAGCCATGCAGTGACCCTAGCACTTGGGAGAAGATTCCTGGACCAGATGTCCTGCCACCCAAGTATGAAAAAAAAGTTGGAAGGCCTCCCAAGAACAACAGGAAGAAACAGCCAATAGAAATTGAAACTACTCAAGGAACTAGATTGTCAAGGCATGGGGTCTCTATGACATGCAGCTATTGTGGATTCTCTGGACACAACAGGAAAGGTTGTGCTCTCAGGAAGTCTGGTTTGCAGCCACAACCCAATGTGGCTAGTGCAAGTGTGGAACCAACAGAAGAAGATGGAGCCCAAGATTTTGGATTTCATTATGATGAAGATATTTATGGAGAGCCACCAATTTCTCAGGTGCTTGCATAGCTATATATTTTTTTCCATTACTTTTCGTACCTTAGCCTAGTAATCTGGTCATTTTTAGATGGCAATGCATTATGGAGAAAGGGACTGAGGAACCATTTGCTATGCTGGTAGGAGAAAGCCAACCTTTGTCACAGCTAACAGGAGGCACTCAGCCCACTTTCTCACAGCTGGTAGCAGACACCGTGATTTCAAGACTAGATGCAGAGGTGAACACATTTCCAGCTACATTAATGTATTTGCATTTACTAGTTGCTCTAACTAGTTCACCATGTATCAGGCTTCACAGGCTGCAGCAAGGAGGGTGGAACCTGTTCGTCTACCTGATTCAAGCTTCATTATGTCAAATTTACCAGCTGCAAGACCTGTGCCTCCATCCACTGCTACAAAAACAGGTAAAGCTGCAGTACAAAAACGCAAGGTCCAGGATACTAACAAGACAAAGAAGACCAAGAAAGCTAATGATGGAAAAGCTTGATCTTTGTCCATTGACTTTTGTACAGAAATGCTTTTGTGTGTTTAGCCATATATTTTGGACAAGGAACTGATATAGGCAGTCCATGTCAATGTATAGAAATGCACCAAAGACAGCTGGATGGGTGCTTTCTAATCTTTTGGCTGAAACCTAGGGCTAAGATAGACAGCTAGATGGATGCATCATACTTGTGTCAATGATGCTTGGATGGCTAATCTATAATCTTTTGTATGTATTATATAATTTATATATATATATATATATATATATATATATATATATATATATATGACATATTAGTTGTGTGAAATTGTGGAGTGATGCTTGTCATCGTGTGATGCTTCTCATGCTTAGAACCGCTACTGGAATCTCATATATATATTAGTTGTGTGAAATTGTGAAGTGATGCTTGTCATGCTCAGAACTGGTGCTGTAATCTGAAACTATCATGCTGAAATCTCATAGCCGGCAGGGGAAAGAGGGAGCAGCATGAGTGCAGGACGGAGGGGAACAGCAGGACGGAGGACCACTAATTCAATATGGGAGAAATAAGGAGGGGGAAGGTGCATAAATCCAGGGGCCAACACTGCTCACGTGCGCCTGGGCATCAGCTTTGTCCACGCTGGCCAGGCCACGGTGCAAAAATGTGCTGACAAAGGGTAAATGGACCTGCCATGAACGCATATGCAAGTTTGAGGGCCCAAAAGCGCAATTTGGAAGCCATGGACCTATACGACACACCCGTGCAAGTTCATGGATCCGTGGTGCATTTTACTCAAAATAAAATATGTGCATGCATATGTACGTATCTACTGTCCACCTATGTTTTTATTTTAAGAGGAGACTTTTATCGTGTAGAGAACACGGCTCGCCCAGGCATGCTGAAGCAAGGCAATTCACACACACGTGCACTTGTCCAATTCACATCTTATAAGTTCTAGCTCTGTTTCAACTCGTTTTGTTGCGTTAGTTTCATATCGCTCTGATCTACGGGTGTTACACTACGCTATCTAATATATAGATGTTAAATATGATTAACTGCTACATGAATATATTTTGATTAGATAAACCACGTTGCATATATTAAATTCTAAAATAGGTGTTCGCGCATGTCATTTTATTTTGCAAAGTTAAAGTTTAACTTGCTTAATATATAAATTATGTGACAATACTTTATCAAATAAAATATGATTAGCTTTAACTCGACTTTAGAAATTAAATATTATTAATGATTATTCAATTGCCCTTTCTAAATAAAAGCAACTTAGGTTATGCTTCGTTTTTTAATAAATGTAACGTGATTAATAAGAACTTAAGTGCTTCTTAAATATAACTTGTTTAGTTTATGCAAGAAACATATAATGATTCGATTAACTATTATTACCTTCTTTATGCTTTCTAATTTATAAATGTTTAAATGACTTAAACACTAAATAAATATTTATAAATAAAATATTATTGATTTCTCCTTTAGTTTTCTAAATTTAAATGTAATTTAGCCTAAGTCACTTTTGAATATCTATAAAAAGTATTTTATCCTATATATATGATTTTATATAGTTAAAACAAATGAAACCTATAATTTTCCGTTTTATACAACAAAATCTTTCGGTAGATATATCTTTTCAACCATAGCTTCGATTAGCGTGCTTTTCGCGTCTGTGTGTTCGTAGCAACGTGTAGAATCTCTTTAAAACCTTTTCACTTGATTATTTCATATGTTTGGTGTACTGTTCTAATTTAGATCTATTGTTTGTTTCGTGTATGATTGTATGGACGCTTGTGTGGTGCTTTATAATCATGTCCAGTCGGTGAGATTTACGTGGTGATCAAGAAGCAGTTCATTGAAGGTTTCGATTTGAAGAAGGATCTAAGTTAAGGCAAGTATAGCATGGGATCATCCTTGTTTCCTATTCACCTTTAATACACTTAATTCATGTGCATGTGTCTACCTTGTTACCCCTAAGGATATCCTAGCTTTTGTATCTTGTACCTTGACACCGGTGGAACATTGCATTGGGTAGTATTTATGCTAGTGCTCAAGATAAATAACCATGATCTGTAACTTGACTAATGGTATATGCAATAAACATTTAAAATATGCTTTGTAGAAACATGGCTCAAGAGGGCTAGAGCATTGGGCTGTTTTTATGGTGCTCTAGTTTCTCTCCTTAAGGACTTATCTGTAAGCGAACATCCGGGACTTACAGTACAACTGTGAGGGCTATATGGCTCTGGCTTTAGTCAAGTATGAGGACCTTTTCTAGCTTGTTAGTGGTAACCTTCATGGTGTAAGAACGGCTTGACGAATCGGGTATAGTGCGGCCTCTGTCCTTATGTGTATAGGCTGCGCGTCATTGTGCCATTTGGAAGGGGGGCTCTACATCTGTTTGCCGAGTGAATCTAATGGCCCTAACTTGTTAGACGAACCTTTGAAAGACTTCATAGTGAACCCTGCCGACCTTCCTTGGTAGTGGGTCAAGAGGCTGATCACCTCGGGCGAAAGGGTAAATCACGACTCACAGTGAAAGTGTACAACCTCTGCAGAGTGTAAAACTGGTATATCAGCCGTGCTCACGGTCACGAGTGGCCTTGGACCCTTACAGAATAATTGATGAACACTAGTGATAATGTTAATATTGATGATATTGATGCTCATTAATGATTATTATTTCTTGCTATACATTATTCTCGTTTACATGATCATGAGGTTATTTGGGATTATGGTAAACTTGTTGCTACTCAAATGCTAAAAAGATGACTCACTAAAAGCTATTGCAGTAAACCCGTGTCAAACCTTTTGAGCCTCATGAACCCTGTGTTATACTTGTTGAGTTCGACATGGACTCACTCTTGTTATTTCCACCACACTCCAGTGTGTTGTAAGGTGCTACTTAGAAGAAGGATGAAGGTGTAGTGGAGTTTTTAGAAGTCTTTCAGAAGTGCTTGGCATATGGAGCCACCAGTCAGCCGTCCCTGAGAAGAATGGAGCCTGAAGTTTAGTCACCGTTCCGTGATACTCTGATGTAAGTGTTAATATAGCTATGTATACGTTATATAATAACATTGTTTCTGATACTTTTTCATTCTGGCATATGTGTGGACTTCCTGGGCACACATATGATGAGCCTGGTTTTGTTCTTTGGAAAATCGGGCGTGACATTTTCGCTTAATGGCTGTCTTAGAGAAACATCGATCAGTGTTTGGCTACTCACTCCAAGATCTTAAAGGAATTAGTCCTGCCCTTTGCACCCATCGCATTCCAACAGATCCTACTATTCCACCTTCTAGAGAACCATAGCGTAGACTCAACAATACGATGAAGGAGGTGGTTAAAAAGGAAGTTTTGAAACTTTTGCACACCAGGATTATTTATCCCGTGCCACACAGTGAGTGGGTAAGCCCTGTCCAAGTTGTGCCTAAAAAGGGAGGCATGACTGTTGTTAAGAATGAGAAGAATGAGTTGATCCCTCAACGTATCATCACAGGATGGCGGATGTGCATAGACTATAGAAAACTTAATAAAGTTACTAAGAAGGATCATTTTTCGTTGCCTTTTATTGATGAGATGTTAAAAACACCATTATGAGGACGAAAGCATCACTACAACTGAAACTATTCTAGCAGCCAACGTCCAACAAGCAAAACAAAGCTTGCCTTTGTTCTACTTAACAAGAGAGCACACAAACATGTTATTCTAGTAGCTCCAAATTTTGTTACCTTAGACCAACACGAATTTAATTCATTCTTGAGAATCCATAATTACTTAAGTGAGGTCTAAAGCATTTGCAAACGCTTGTATGAACAACATGTCCACTACTTAGCTAACTAGAGGGCCTCTATAGGTTCAAGCAGGTAACCACACCTATTTCTAGCAAGGCTAAGTACACATTTTTCTCAAACAATGGAGTAAGGCATTCTTGTTTAACTCCACACAAGAAAGATAATGCAACATATTGATCACAAGTTACTTATCATTTGAACAAGGGTGAGAGGAGCATAGTTATGCATAAAGCAACAATCATGAAGATGCATGCTTCGTCCTATTCGTCCTCACAAGATTGCCAACCTAAGGTGACGATCATGTTCTATGTTGGTGGCATAACATGCACTCTCTCGATATATAGCTAGTCGACAGCTACATTCGACTTACGCATTCGTGGTTAGCGTACCTATAGAAAAGTTTCATTGCAGCCCAACATTTCCCAATATAACACACAATGAAAGCAGAGAAGTAAAATTCTAAGTACTCCCATGTACATATACCCCTGTATATATACATGTAGCACCAAAACTACCCGAATCATCAATCACCCACAATTAAGTACCTTCATATATACATGTGTATAACATATAAATAATCCAGTAACCAAAACTAGCTCTCCCCTAGACCGACGAATGTTCGGTCATGCTCTCACAACTCATACTTACCTGAGCGTAGGTGCGACGTTGCATAAAAGTAAACTAACAACATATATGGCTATTTCATATATGAAGGCTACCTCTAATCTGACACACCGGGTAGCATAGTGTGGGAGAGTCATCACACATACATACCTTGGCCTGGGCGTAGATGCATAAATGAAAAACCCCCAAGTTAGTACTTATATAAGCCACCTAATAATCCTTATATGGGCATAAGGAAATTCACCACTGGCATACTTAGATTTAGAATTTAGTTTTCACAAACCTATATATAACTATAAGTTGATAAAACTGATTTTATAAAACAAATCCTTTGTTTTAAATACACATACGACAAGTTTAATGTTGAATCTTGCTCCGATACCAGCTGTAACGGAACCGTCTAAATTATAAGAGCACAAGTACAAAAACAATCACCGAAGTGATCAAATTCTCGCACTTGAGCCCATATAACTCCGGTAGTCCAATGAAATCGCGAGGGATTTCAAACCAACCAACATACAAGCCAAGATCGTAGTGATTCAACATAACAAGTCACATGTTACAACCATTTCACAAGTAATTCAATATACATCGGAGTTCAACTTAGTTATTACAACTCAAGTTCAAAAGTAGCAGAAGCAAAGTAATTTGAAACTAACAACACCCTTATTTCAAATACATGCCAGTACCAAGGTCGACTTCCAACAAAAGCATTAGAGAGAAGATAACTCAGAAGGATCATGCCCGTGATCACACTCCGCCTCTACGGCAGGAGCCAACCAACTCTTGCAGTCGCCATGATACAACACAACCTGCAACAAGTGGGGATAAAACCCTGAGTACGAGAAGATACTCAGCTAGACTTACCCGTCAGAAACCAGAAATAAAGTGATACCAAGGATCATGCAAGGCTGATATAAAGTGGGCTAGCTTGACAACATTTTGCATAAAAGCTTAATATGGATAAGTAATCATTAATGCTTAAGCATCAAGTTAATTATCATTAACCTGTCATCTATATTAGAACCTGTACTAGAGCACTCACTTTATTAGGAGCAAACAATATTAACCATAGCAGGTATAAATTGAGGCAACCTTTCCATCGTTATCCAATTAACCATTCGTTCAATTTAATGGAATCTACATTGCCGCTGCTCAAGTCAAGTGCTCACTAACCGGGAGCGACGGTGATTCGAATCGAGTTCCTATCCAGCTGGAGGGGTATTTCTAACACTCACCGCGCAGGCCCCTGCCAGGGTCGCACAAGCCACCTTTCGTACAATTCAGGAGTCGCGGGTTCGAATGATGCCGCATCCCCAAGGGCGACACTCTGCCAGGTGATAGGGACTCTAACCCCCCTTGGTCTCACGCCAATGTCCCCAAGCACATCCTTACTCTCCTCCAAGATGCGACCTACCATTTGATTCCCGGCCTGAACTGTATTACTCGGCTTCGCGGTCGGAACGACTTATCCGGCCAACTAAGTGTTAGACTACGTTCAACATGACTCAAGGACGTACAGCGAATCGGTCCTTAAACGACTCAGACGGGGATAGATCCACACCCAAGACCTCCATGCCTTGTTGCTTCACTATCGTCATCCCGCCCGGTCTCATTTCATTTTATTAACACATGGTTCCTTTCCACGATAGCAAATATAGCCAACCATGCCATATATGAATATCCCTATATCTCGCAGGTGACAGGAAATCACCTGACTTCTACCACTTAAAGCAGGGCTAAGCATTTACTCGATCCTAGTCTATGTAGGATTCAAGGATTCATATATCTGGACAAGGAGTGATATAATGCAGCAAGGGTTTCCAACCAACTTAATGTAGTAAGCATACCAAAGTTCAGATAAGCACCTAGAGCTAATTAACTTAATCCTCATTAAGGCATAACATAGAAGAAGGCAAGCACATCAATCAAGAAACAAGTCTCACAAGATCACAGGGTACTAAACCAAGTACCATCAAAGATATAAGTCACACTTCAACACACTAGCATGGCAAAGGTAATCAAAGCACTAGAACTAGAATTTGCCACTTTCTGGACATACATACAGTAGCTCAGTAAATCAATCATAACTGGACATCGTCATCTCCACTTAATCTATCATGTTTGAGCTCAGACCCACTGCTTAATGAGGGACAAACACCTGGGGTGTTACACCCGGCCCATGAGCCCGGCTCCGGTCCACTTTTTCGTAGAGTTTTCTAAATATTTTTGTTATTTCAAAAAATATATTGGGCCCCAAAAAACAAAAACTAAAAAGGTCGGGCCCAACAATACTTAAGTAATAAAGAAAATAATAATATCTAATTCTTGTAATTCTTTATTGGGCTCTAAAAATAATTTAAGGCGTTGACCATTTACCTTGAATAACGTACCTTCGTCATTTTGAAGCGTGACCGCACCATGTGATGATGCGTCTACCACTTTAAATGGTCCTTCCCACTTACTTCGTAGCTTTCCATGTCCGAAGAGCTTCACCCTAGAATTAAAAAGTAATACCTTATTCCCTGGGGTGAACTCCTTCTTCTTAATTCTCTTGTCATGCCATCTCTTAAATCTCTCTTTATAAATCTTTGAATTGTGATATGCTTTTTCTCTCCATTCATCTAACTCTAATAGTTGCATTTTCCTCTTTATTCCAGCAGCATCAAGGTCCATGTTCCATTTCTTGATAGCCCAGTGAGCTTTAAATTCTAACTCAACTGGTAGGTGGCAAGTCTTCCCATACACCAACTGATAAGGAGACATCCCAATAGGTGTCTTATATGCTGTTCGGTATGCCCAGAGTGCTTCGGGAAGCTTGTCCTTCCATCCAGTACCCATCTCATTTACTGTCTTCTACAGAATGTTCTTGATTTGCTTATTTGATGTTTCTGCTTGTCCACTTGTCTGAGGATGATAGGGGGTAGCAACGTTGTGACATATTCCATGCTTAGACAAGTAGTGCTCAAAGCGCTTGTCGATGAAGTGTGATCCTCCGTCACTTATCACTATCCTTGGGACTCCAAATCTGGGAAATATTATCTCTTCAAACATCTTCTTGGAATTTATATTATCAGCCTTCTTGCATGGCAGGGCTTCAACCCATTTGGAGACATAATCTACTGCCACCAGAATGTACTCACATTTCCTCGATGGTGGGAATGGTCCCATATAGTCGATTCCCTAGATATCAAAGAGTTCAATCTGAAGGTTGTTGATGAGTGCTATGACATCTCTTGTATTGATATTACCGTGCCTCTGACATGGTCCACATCTTCGGATGAATTCTCTTGTGTCTTCATACATTGTTGGCCAAAAGAATCCGCATTGCCAAATCTTTGCATGTGTGCGGAATGCCCCATGATGTCCTCCATATGGTGATGAATGGCATCTCTCAATGATTTTTATTCCTTCCTCAATAGTTACACATCTCCTGAGTAGACCATCTGAGCAGACTCGGAAGAGGTACGGTTCATCCCATATGTGAGTACGACTTTCCTGGACGAGTTTCCTTTTGTTTGCTCCTAGTGGTAAATATCCTGAAACCATAAAATTAACAATATCTGCATATCAGGGGTCAGATCTATTGATCCTGTAGAGCATGTCGTCCCGAAGTGAATCGTCGATGGGCAGTTCCTATGAATTCTCAAACTGCATTCTAGACAAGTGATCGGCAACAGAATTTTCCACTCCCTTTTTATCTTTTATTTCTAAGTCAAATTCTTGGAGTAACAAAATCCATCTTATCAAACGTGGTTTAGCATCTTTCTTAGTGAGTAAATATTTCAAAGCAGCATGATCAGAATAAATAATTACTTTAGCTCCCACTAAGTAAGATCTAAACTTATCAATAGCAAAAACAACAGCAAGGAGCTCTTTTTCAGTAGTTGCATAATTAAGTTGAGGTCCTGTTAATGTTTTGCTAGCATAGGCTATTGCATGATGCTTTTTTATCTTTAGTTTGTCCTAAAACTGCCCCCACAGTATAATCACTTGCATCACACATAATTTCAAAAGGTAAAGACAATCGGGGGTTGAATGATTGGTGCTGAGATGAGTGCTTTCTTTAAAATTTCAAAAGATCTTAAACATTCATCATCAAATTCAAAAGGAACATCCTTGGCTAGCAAACGAGTAAGAGGTCTAGCAATAAATGAGAAATCTTTTATAAATCTACGATAAAAACCAGCTTGGCCAAGAAAACTTCTAATTCCTTTTACATTCACAGGTGGCGGTAGTTGTTCAATTACTTCAATTTTAGCCCTATCTACCTCTATACCTCTTTCAAACACTAAGTGTCCTAGCACTATTCCTTCTCTAACCATAAAGTGACATTTCTCTCAATTAAGGACTAAGTGCTTTTCTTCACATCTTTGCAAAACTCTATCTAAATTTTCAAGACAATCATCAAAAGTTTTTCCATAAACAGAAAAGTCATCCATGAACACTTCCATAATCTCTTCAATCATTTCAAAAAATATAGACATCATACATCTTTGAAAAGAAGCTGGAGCATTACATAACCCAAAAGACATTCTACGATAAGCATAAGTTCCATAGGGACATGTAAAGGTAGTTTTGCTTTGATCATCAGGATGGATAGGGATTTGATGATATCCCGAATATCCATCAAGGAAACAAAACAAAGAATGATTGGCTAACCATTCTAACATCTCATCAATAAAAGGCAACGGAAAATGATCCTTCTTAGTAACTTTATTAAGTTTTCTATAGTCTATGCACATCCGCCATCCTGTGACGGTACGTTGAGGGATCAACTCATTCTTCTCATTCTTAACAACAGTCATGCCTCCCTTTTTAGGCACAACTTGGACAAGGCTTACCCACTCACTGTGTGGCACAGGATAAATAATCCCGGCATGCAAAAGTTTCAAAACTTCCTTTTTAGCGCGAAGGAGCCACGCGACGTGCGGGAGCAGAGCCGGTCGGCCATTGCTGCTGCTTCTGAAATTTCAAATTTTCAATACCACCTCAAACGTACAACTGAAACTCCATTTTTCATCGATCACAACTCCCAAATTAGCTTGAATTGGCTCATGGTATAATTGACAAAATTGTAGAGCTACAAGTGTACTCCAACTTTGGTTAAAGAATCAAAGTCTAATTCGGCACAGTTAGAGAGATACAAAGCTCCAAAGGAGGGTACCTCAAAACTAAATTCTGCAGCTTAGTTTCAATCGACTGAAACTTCCGTCTTCTCCACCTTATAACTCATAAACCATTTGATGATTTGATCAACCGATTTCACCAATACGTAGAGCTATAAGAGCACTCCAACTTTGACTAAAGGATTTTGGCCAGACTCCAAATGGTTTGCAAACTACAATTCTCTAAAGATAGGTACATGGAAACGGATTCCAGAAATTCAGTCATCCCAGACAGCCAGATTTTTCGTCCCTGAAAACAGCACAAGATTCGATTTTGCGAACCCTATTTGACCAAGCTAGGCACAAAATCATCTCTTGCTCATTAAACAAAGTTTGTAGTACTCAAACCAAACTACAATTATTATTTAAGGATCAAGGTTTGAGTCAGCTTGTGTTGCAAGATATAAGGCTCCAACTAAGGCACTTAGCACTAAAACAGCATAAGGACTTAGCCAAATTTTGCAAGTGCCAATCAGCCCCTATTCCTGGCTTGTGGGCCACCTTTGAGATTGTTCTGTTCATTTTCATGAGATGGTCATTAAACAACTTTTGTTCCATAACAAATTTGCTACAACTTTGTTTAAGGGTGCAGCTACAGGAAAGCACTTTTAGCTACCCTTTTAAAACAATCAAGCAACTGTGCTCCCTAGGTCAAACAAGGTCAAATCAAGGTCGACTATCACTTAGAGACTTAATTAGTCAACATGGTCAACATGAACATTGCTCCATTAAGTGTCCTAAGCCTAGTTAAGGTATTGTAGAGGCTAAACATACACACCATACATAGGTTGCACAAGAATATAGGCCTCACATGCATTGAAACAAAGGAATTAAGTGAAATGCTATAGTTGTTTCATCCCCATGTTTCAATTGTTTCATGTGTTTATTTCAAAGTACGTGCTACACATGTTTCACTAGGTTGTTCCACATGTGTCCTAGATGTGTTGCACATGTTGCATTTGTATACTGCATAAACACTAGTTCACATGGAATGTAAGGCATGTTTCCTTGTTTCAGAAGCATGTTTCAATTATAATCCAAACAAGCATATAAGTTATCATTTCATGTGACTTTTTGATTCTAAACTCCATGAAACTTTTCTAGGGGTCACTATAGATAGAGAGTGATGTGAGACACATGAAAGAAGTGACATCAACACTCACTTGTATCACCAAGCATGAGCATCAAACATACATACATTGGAACACAATGACAAGGTAGGTTGTGTATGTTTCAAGGAGATGTTGCAAGCCCGTTCCATATATCCATGTTTCACATGTTGCACTAGTGCATCACATATGTTTCACAAGTGTGTTCCATATGTTCCATGCTCATATATGAACAAATGATGCTTAGGCTCATGCAATGCAAGTGCCAAATGCAAGCCTAACACCTGGGTACACTAATCTTGACACAAGATAGTGCACGGTTTGCGCTGAACGTACCATAGGCTTAGAAATCGTTTTGGATGCCACCAATAGAACTCCTAGGTACGTGGGTCATGTGGAATTTTGTTTCGGTCCGTTTGGAGACAATGTTAGTGTCAGTGCAAGGTAGGTGCATGGTTTGCGCCAAATGTACCATAGGCTCGGAAATCATTTTGGATGGACCCAATGTTACTCCAAGGTGACGAGGCTCAATCGGATGCTCGTTTCCATCCATTTGGAGATAGTGCTAATCTTGATGCAAGATTGTTGCACAGTTTGCGCCAAACGTCCCATAGGCTCAGAATCATTTTGAACGCCCGTGATGGTACTCCTAGGTGACGAGGTTCAAGTGAAAGCTCAATTCAGTCCGTTTGGAGAAAGTGCTAATCTTGACGCAAGATAGGTGCACGCTTGTGGCGAACGTACCACAGGCTTAGAAATCATTTCGGATGCACCCGATAGAACACGTAGGTAACGTGGGTCTTGTGGAACCTTGTTTTGGTCCATTTGGAGACAGTGTTTGTGTCAGTGCAAGATAGTTGCATAGTTTGCGCCAAACATACCATAGGTTCAAAAATCATTTTGGACGCACCCAGTGATACTTCTAGGTGACGAAGCTCAAGTCGAAGCTTGATTCAGTCCGTTTGGAGATAGTGCTAATCTTGACGCAAGATAGGTGCATGCTTTATGCCAAATGTACCATAGGCTCAGAAATCATTATGGACGCACCCGATGTAACTTCTAGGCGACTTGGGTCATGTGGAATCCCATTTTGGGCCGTTTGGAGACAGTGTTAGTTTCGGTGCAAGATTGGTGCACAGTTTGTGCCAAACGTACCATAGGCTCAGAAATCATTTTGGACGCATCCAATGATACTCCTTGGTGACGAGGCTGAAGTGGATTGTCATTTCATTCCGTTTGGAGATAGTGCTAATCGTGGCGATAGATAGTTGCACGGTTTGTGCCCCAACGTACTATAGGCTCAGAAATCATTTTGGACGTGACCAATGGAACTCCTAGGAGACGTGGGTCATGTGGAATTTTATTTTGGTCCGTTTGGAGACAGTGTTAGTGTCAGTGCAAGATAGGTGCACGGTTTGCGGCAAACATACCATAGGCTCAGAAATCATTTTGGATAGACCCAATGGTACTCCTTGGTGACGAGGCTCAAGTGGATAGTCGTTTCATTCTGTTTGGAGATAGTGCTAATCTTGACGCAAGATAGATGCATGGTTTGCGCTAAACGTACCATAGACTCAGAATCATTTTGGACGCCCATGATGGTACTCCTAGGTGTTGAGGCTTAAGTCGAAGCTCGATTCAGTCCGTTTGAAGAAAGTGCTAATCTTGATGCAAGATAGGTGCTCGCTTTGTGGCAAACGTGCCATAGGCTCATAAATCATTTTGGACGCACCTGATGTAACTCCTAGGCGACTTGGGTCATGTGGAATCTTGTTTCGGTCCGTTTGCAGACAGTGCTAGTGTCGGTGCAAGATAGGTGCACGGTTTGTGCCAAACATCCCATAGGATCAGAAACCATTTTGGATGCACCTAATGATACTCCATGGTGATGAGGCCCAAGTGGATGCTCGGTTTAGTACGTTTGGAGATACTGCTAACCTTGACGCAAGAAAGGTGCATGATTTGCGCCGAACATACTGTAGGCTCAGAAATCGTTTTGGATGCACCCAATCGAACTCCTAGGTGACGTGGGTCATGTGGAATTTTGTTTCGGTCCGTTTGGAGACAATGTTAGTGTCGGTGCAAGATAGGTGCATGGTTTACGCCAAACATACCATAGGCTCAGAAATCATTTTGGACGGACCCAATGGTGCTCCTAGGTGATGAGGCTCAAGTGGATGCTCGTTTCATTCCATTTGGAGATAGTGCTAATCTTGACGCAAGATAGTTGCAATGTTTACGACAAACATACCATACGCATAGAAATCGTTTTGGACGCACCCGCTGGTACTCCTAGGTGACAAGGCTCTAGTGGAAGCTCAGCTCAGTCCGTTTAGAGATAGTGGTAGTCTTGACGCAAGATAGGTGCACAATTTGCGCCGAACGTACCACGGGCTTAGAAATCATTTTGGACGCACTCAATGGAACACCTAGGTGATGTGGGTCTTGTGGAATCTCGTTTTGGTCTATTTGGAGACAATGTTAGTGTCAGTGCAAGAAAGGTGCACGGTTTGCACCAAACATACCATAGGTACAGAAATTGTTTTGGACACACCTAGTGATACTTCTAGGTGATAAGGCTCAAGTGGAAGCTCGATTCAGTCCGTTTGGAGATAGTGCTAACCTTGACACAAGATAGGTGCTTGCTTTTCACCGATAGTACCATAGGCTCAGAAATCGTTCTGGACGCGCCAAATAGAAATCCTAGGTGACTTGGGTCATGTGGAATCTCATTTTTGTCCGTTTCGAGACAGTGTTAGTTTGGGTGCAAGATTGGTGCACGGTTTGCGCCAAACGTACCATAGGCTCAAAAATCATTTTGGATGCACCCAATTATACTCCTAGGTGACGAGGCTCAAGTGGAAGTTCAATTCTGTCCGTTTAGAGATACTGCTAATCTTGACGCAAGATACGTGCACGGTTTGCGCCGAACGTACCATAGGCTTAGAAATCATTTTGGACGCACCCGATGTAGCTCCTAGGCGACTTGGGTCATGTGGAATCTCGTTTCGGTCCATTTAGAGACAGTGTTAGTGCCGGTGCAAGATAGGTGCACAGTTTGTGCCAAACGTACCATAGGCTCAGAAATGGTTTTGGATGCACACAATGATACTCCATGGTGATAGGGCTCAAGTGGAAGCTCAATTCAGTCCATTTGGAGATAGTGCTAATCTTGATGCAAGATAGTGCACGATTTACGCCGAACGTACCATAGGCTTAGAAATCATTTCGAACACACCCGATGGAACACCTAGGTGACGTGGGTCTTATGGAATCTCATTTTGGTCCGTTTCGAGAGAGTGTTAGTGTCGGTGCAAGATAGTTGCACAGTTTGCGCCAAACATACCATAGGTTCAGAAATCGTTTTGGACGCACCCAGTGATACTTCTAGGTGACGAGGTCAAGTGGAAGCTCGATTCAGTCTACTTGGAGATAGTGCTAATCTTGACTCAAGATAGGTGAACAGTTTGCCCGAACGTACCACAGGCTTAGAAATCAATTCGGATGCACCCGTTATAACTTTTTGGTGATGTGGGTCATGTGGAATCTCATTTCGGTCCATTTGGATACAGAGTTAGTGTCGGTGCAAGATAGGTGCATGGTTTGCACCAAATCTACCATAGGCTCAAAAATCATTTTGGATGGACCCAATGGTACTCCTAGGCGACGAGGCTCAAGTGGATTCTCGTTTCATTCCATTTGGAGATAGTGCTAATCTAGACGTAAGATAGGTGCATGCTTTGCGCCGAACATACCATGGGCTCAGAAATCATTTTAGACGCACCCGATGTAACTCCTAGGCGACTCGGGTCATGTGGAATCTCGTTTTGGGCCGTTTGGAGATAGTGTTAGTTTCGGTGCAAGATTGGTGCATGGTTTGTGCCAAATGTATCATAGGCTCGGAAATCATTTTGGTCGCACGCAATGATACTCCTAGGTGAAGAGGCTCAATTCATTCCATTTAGAGATAGTGCTAATCTTGACACAAGATAGTGCACAGTTTGCGCCGAACGTACCATAGGCTTAGAAATCATTTTGAACGCCACCAATAGAACTCCTAGGTAGGTGGGTCATGTGGAATTTCATTTCGGTCCATTTGGAGACAATGTTAGTGTTAGTGCAAGGTAGGTGCATGGTTTGCACCAAATGTACCATAGGCTCGGAAATCATTTTGGACGGACCCAATGGTACTCCTAGGTGACGAGGCTCAACTGGATGCTCGTTTCATTCCTAGGTGACAGACCCAATAGTGCTAATCTTGACTCAAGATAAGTGCATGCTTCTGGCGAACGTACCATAGGCTTAGAAATCATTTTGGATGTACCCAATGGAACACGTAGGTGACGTGGTCTTGTGGAATCTCATTTTCGTCCATTTGGAGACAGTGTTAGTGTCGATGCAAGATAGTTGCATAGTTTGCGCCAAACATACCATAGGTTCAGAAATCGTTTCGGACGCACCTAGTGATACTTCTAGGTAATGAGGTCAAGTGGAAGCTCGATTCAGTCCGCTTGGAGATAGTGCCAACCTTGGCTCAAGATAGGTGCATAGTTTGCCTGAACGTACCATAGGCTCAGAAATCATTTTGGACGCACCCGATGGATCTCCTTGGTGACGTGGGTCATGAGGAATCTCGTTTCGATCCATTTGGATACAATGTTAGTGTCGGTGCAAGATAGGTGCATGGTTTGCGCTAAACGTACCATAGGCTCAAAAATCATTTTGGATGGACCCAATGGCACTCCTATGTGACGAGGCTCAAGTGGAAGCTCGTTTCATTCCATTTGGAGATAGTGCTAATCTTGACGGAAGATAGTTGCACGGTTTGCGCCAAACGTACCATAGGCTCAGAATCATTTTGGACGCCCGCGATGGTACTCCTAGGTGACGAGGCTCAAGTGGAAGCTCGATTTAGTCCGTTTGGAGAAAGTGCTAATCTTGACGCAAGATAGGTGCACGCTTTGCGTCGAATGTGCCATAGGATCAGAAATCGTTTTGGACGCACCCAATGTAACTCCTGGCCGACTTGAGTCTTGTGGAATCTTGTTTCGGTCTGTTTGGAGACAGTGTAGTGTCGGAGCAAGGTAGGTGTGGCTTGTGCCAAACGTACCATAGGCTCAGAAATCGTTTTGGATGCACCCAGTGATACTTCTAGGTGACGAGGCTCAAGGGGAAGCTCGATTCCGTTCATTTGGAGATAGTGCTTACCTTGATGCAAGATAGGTGCGCGCTTTGCGCTGAACGTACCATAGGCTCAAAAATCATTTTGGATGCACCCAAAGGAACTCCTAGGTGACGTGGGTCATGTGGAATTTTGTTTCAGTCCGTTTGGAGATAGTGTTAGTGTCGGAGCAAGATAGGTGTATGTTTTGCGCCAAATGTACCATAGGCTCAGAAATCATTTTGGACGGACCCAATGGTACTCCTTGGGAACGAGGCTCAAGCGGATGCTCATTTCATTCCACTTGGAGATAGTGCTAATCTTGACGCTAGATAGTTGCACGGTTTGGGCCAAACGTACCACAGGATTAGAAATCATTTTGGACGCACCCGCTGGTACTCCTAGGTGACGAGGCTCAAGTGGATGCTCAGCTCAGTCCGTTTGGAGATAGTGCTAATCTTGACACAAGATTGGTGCACGATTTACGCCGAACGTACCATAGGCTTAGAAATCCATTTGGACGCACCCGATGGAACATCTAGGTAACGTGGGCCTTGTGGAATCTCGTTTTGGTCCATTTGAGACAGTGTTAATGTCGGTGCAAGATAGTTACACGGTTTGCGCCAAACATACCATAGGTTCATAAATCATTTTGGACGCAGCTAGTGATACTTCTAGGTGATGAGGCTCAAGTGGAAGCTCGATTTAGTCCATTTGGAGATAGTGCTAATCTTAACGCAAGATAGGTGCATACTTTGCTTCACATGCACCATAGGCTAAAAAATTGTTTTGGACGAACCCGATGTAACTCCTAGATGACATGGGTCGTGTGGAATCTTGTTTCGGGCCGTTTGTAGACCATGTTAGTGTCGGTGCAAGATAGTTGCACAGTTTGCGCCAAACGTACCAAAGGCTCAGATATTGTTTTGGACAAACCCGATGGTACTCCTAGGGGAAGAGGCTCTAGTGGAAGCTCGATTCAGTCTGCTTGGAGATAGTGCTAACCTTGACTCAACATAGGTGCACGGTTTGCCCGAAGGTACCATAGGCTCAGAAATCATTTTGGACGGACCCGATAGAACTCCTTTGGTGACGTGGGTCATGTTGAATCTCGTTTCGGCCCATTTGGATACAGTATTAGTGTCGGTGCAAGATAGGTGCATGGTTTGCGCCAAACATACCATAGGCTCAGAAATCATTTTGGATGGACCCAATGGTACTTCTAGATGACGAGGCTCAAGTGGAAGTTCGATTCAGTCCGATTAGAGATAGTGCTAAACTTGACGCAAGATATGTGCACGGTTTGCACCGAACGTACCATAGGCTCAAAAACCGTTGTGGATGTACCCGATGTAACTCCTAGGCGACTTGGGTCATCTCGAATCTCGTTTCGGTCCGTTTGGAGACAGTGTTAGTGCCGGTGCAAGATAGTTGCACGGTTTGTGCCAAACGTACCATAGGCCTAGAAATCATTTTGGACACACCCAGTGATCCTCCATGGTGATAAGGCTCAAGTGGAAGCTTGATTCAGACCGTTTGGAGATAGTGCTAATCTTGACGCATGATAGGTGCATGATTTACGCCGAACGTACCACAGGCTTAGAAATCATTTTGGACACACCCGATGGAACACGTAGTTGATGTGGGTCTTGTGGAATCTTGTTTTGGTCCATTGGAGACGGTGTTAGTGTCGGTGCAAGATAGTTGCACGGTTTGCGCCAAACATACCATAGGTTCAGAAATCGTTTCGGACGCACCTAGTGATACTTCTAGGTAATGAGGTCAAGTGGAAGCTCGATTCAGTCCGCTTGGAGATAGTGCCAACCTTGGCTCAAGATAGGTGCATAGTTTGCCTGAACGTACCATAGGCTCAGAAATCATTTTGGACGCACCCGATGGATCTCCTTGGTGACGTGGGTCATGAGGAATCTCGTTTCGATCCATTTGGATACAATGTTAGTGTCGGTGCAAGATAGGTGCATGGTTTGCGCTAAACGTACCATAGGCTCAAAAATCATTTTGGATGGACCCAATGGCACTCCTATGTGACGAGGCTCAAGTGGAAGCTCGTTTCATTCCATTTGGAGATAGTGCTAATCTTGACGGAAGATAGTTGCACGGTTTGCGCCAAACGTACCATAGGCTCAGAATCATTTTGGACGCCCGCGATGGTACTCCTAGGTGACGAGGCTCAAGTGGAAGCTCGATTTAGTCCGTTTGGAGAAAGTGCTAATCTTGACGCAAGATAGGTGCACGCTTTGCGTCGAATGTGCCATAGGATCAGAAATCGTTTTGGACGCACCCAATGTAACTCCTGGCCGACTTGAGTCTTGTGGAATCTTGTTTCGGTCTGTTTGGAGACAGTGTAGTGTCGGAGCAAGGTAGGTGTGGCTTGTGCCAAACGTACCATAGGCTCAGAAATCGTTTTGGATGCACCCAGTGATACTTCTAGGTGACGAGGCTCAAGGGGAAGCTCGATTCCGTTCATTTGGAGATAGTGCTTACCTTGATGCAAGATAGGTGCGCGCTTTGCGCTGAACGTACCATAGGCTCAAAAATCATTTTGGATGCACCCAAAGGAACTCCTAGGTGACGTGGGTCATGTGGAATTTTGTTTCAGTCCGTTTGGAGATAGTGTTAGTGTCGGAGCAAGATAGGTGTATGTTTTGCGCCAAATGTACCATAGGCTCAGAAATCATTTTGGACGGACCCAATGGTACTCCTTGGGAACGAGGCTCAAGCGGATGCTCATTTCATTCCACTTGGAGATAGTGCTAATCTTGACGCTAGATAGTTGCACGGTTTGGGCCAAACGTACCACAGGATTAGAAATCATTTTGGACGCACCCGCTGGTACTCCTAGGTGACGAGGCTCAAGTGGATGCTCAGCTCAGTCCGTTTGGAGATAGTGCTAATCTTGACACAAGATTGGTGCACGATTTACGCCGAACGTACCATAGGCTTAGAAATCCATTTGGACGCACCCGATGGAACATCTAGGTAACGTGGGCCTTGTGGAATCTCGTTTTGGTCCATTTGAGACAGTGTTAATGTCGGTGCAAGATAGTTACACGGTTTGCGCCAAACATACCATAGGTTCATAAATCATTTTGGACGCAGCTAGTGATACTTCTAGGTGATGAGGCTCAAGTGGAAGCTCGATTTAGTCCATTTGGAGATAGTGCTAATCTTAACGCAAGATAGGTGCATACTTTGCTTCACATGCACCATAGGCTAAAAAATTGTTTTGGACGAACCCGATGTAACTCCTAGATGACATGGGTCGTGTGGAATCTTGTTTCGGGCCGTTTGTAGACCATGTTAGTGTCGGTGCAAGATAGTTGCACAGTTTGCGCCAAACGTACCAAAGGCTCAGATATTGTTTTGGACAAACCCGATGGTACTCCTAGGGGAAGAGGCTCTAGTGGAAGCTCGATTCAGTCTGCTTGGAGATAGTGCTAACCTTGACTCAACATAGGTGCACGGTTTGCCCGAAGGTACCATAGGCTCAGAAATCATTTTGGACGGACCCGATAGAACTCCTTTGGTGACGTGGGTCATGTTGAATCTCGTTTCGGCCCATTTGGATACAGTATTAGTGTCGGTGCAAGATAGGTGCATGGTTTGCGCCAAACATACCATAGGCTCAGAAATCATTTTGGATGGACCCAATGGTACTTCTAGATGACGAGGCTCAAGTGGAAGTTCGATTCAGTCCGATTAGAGATAGTGCTAAACTTGACGCAAGATATGTGCACGGTTTGCACCGAACGTACCATAGGCTCAAAAACCGTTGTGGATGTACCCGATGTAACTCCTAGGCGACTTGGGTCATCTCGAATCTCGTTTCGGTCCGTTTGGAGACAGTGTTAGTGCCGGTGCAAGATAGTTGCACGGTTTGTGCCAAACGTACCATAGGCCTAGAAATCATTTTGGACACACCCAGTGATCCTCCATGGTGATAAGGCTCAAGTGGAAGCTTGATTCAGACCGTTTGGAGATAGTGCTAATCTTGACGCATGATAGGTGCATGATTTACGCCGAACGTACCACAGGCTTAGAAATCATTTTGGACACACCCGATGGAACACGTAGTTGATGTGGGTCTTGTGGAATCTTGTTTTGGTCCATTGGAGACGGTGTTAGTGTCGGTGCAAGATAGTTGCACGGTTTGCGCCAAACATACCATAGGTTCAAAAATCGTTTTGGACGCACCCAGTGACACTTCTAGGTGATGGGGCTTAAGTGGAAGCTCGATTCTGTCCGTTTGGAGATAGTGCTAATCTTGACGCAAGATAGGTGCATGCTTTGTGCCAAATGTACCAGGGTCAGAAATCATTTTGGACGCACCCAATGGAATTCCTAGGTCACGTGGGTCATGTGGCATTTCATTTCGGTCCATTTGCAGACAATGTTAGTGTCGGTGCTTGGTAGGTGCATGGTTTGTGCCAAACGTACCATAGGCTCAGAAATCATTTTAGAAGGACCCAATGGTACTCCTTGGGGATGAGGCTCAAGTGGATGCTCGTTTCATTCCATTTGGAGATAGTGCTAATCATGACGCTAGATAGTTGAACGGTTTGCGCCAAACGTACCACAGGATTAGAAATCGTTTTGGACGCACCTACTGGTACTCCTAGGTGACGAGGCTCAAGTGGAAGCTCAGCTTAGTCCGTTTGGAGATAGTGCTAATCTTGACGCAAGATAGGTGCATGCTTTGCGTCGGACATACCATAGGCTCAGAAATTGTTTTGGACGAACCCGATGTAACTCCTAGACGACTTGGGTCATGTGGAATCTCGTTTCGGGCCATTTGGAGACCGTGTTAGTGTCGGTGCAAGACAGGTACATGGTTTGCGCCAAGCGTACCATAGGCTCAAAAATTCCTAGGTGACGTGGGTCAGGTGGAATTTCGTTTCAGTTCGTTTGGAGACATTGTTAGTGTCGGTGCAAGATAGATGCATGGTTTGTCCCAAACGTAGCATAGGCTCAGAAATAGTTTTGGACGGACCCAATTGTACTCCTTGGGGACGAGGCTCAAGTGGATGCTCGTTTCATTCCATTTGGAGATAGTGCTAATCATGACGCTAGATAGTTGAACGGTTTGCGCCAAACGTACCATAGGATTAGAAATCATTTTGGACGCACCTACTGGTACTCCTAGGTGACGAGGCTCAAGTGGAAGCTCATCTCAGTCCGTTTGGAGATAGTGCTAATCTTGAGCAAGATAGGTGCACAATTTAGGCCGAACGTACCATACGCTTAGAAGTCATTTCAGACACACCCGATGGAACACCTTGGCAACGTGGGTCTTGTGGAATCTCGTTTTGGTCCGTTTGGAGATAGTGTTAATATCGGTGCAAGATAGTTACACGGTTTGCGCCAAACATACCATAGGTTCAGAAATCGTTTTGGGCATACCCAGTGATACTTCTAGGTGACGAGGCTCAAGTGGAAGCTCGATTTAGTCCATTTGGAGATAGTGCTAATCTTGACGCAAGATAGGTGCATGCTTTGCGTCGGACGTACCATAGGCTTAGAAATCATTTTGGACACACCCGACGGAACACGTAGGTGACGTGGGTCTAATGGAATATCGTTTTGGGCCCTTTGGAGACCGTGTTAGTGTCGGTGCAAGATAGGTGCACGGTTTGCGCCAAACGTATCATAGGCTCAGAAATTGTTTTGGACAAACCCGATGGTACTCGTAGGGGAAGACACTCAAGTGGAAGCTCGATTCAGTCCGCTTGGAGATAGTGCTAACCTTGACTCAAGATAGGTGCACGGTTTGCCCGAATGTACCGTAGGCTCAGAAATCATTTTGGACGCACCCGATGGAACTACTTGGTGACGTGGGTCATGTGGAATCTCGTTTCGGTCCATTTGGATACAGTGTTAGTGTCGGTGCAAGATAGGTGCATGGTTTGCGCCAAACGCACCATAGGCTCAGAAATCATTTTGGATGGACCCAATGGTACTTCTAGGTGACGAGGCTCAAGTGGAAGTTCGATTCAGTCCGTTTAGAGATAGTGTTAATCTTGACGCAAGATAGGTGCACGTTTTGCGCTAAACATACCATAGGCTCAGAAATCATTTTGGACGCACCCGATGTAACGCCTAGGCAACTTGGGTCATGTGGAATCTTGTTTTGGTTTGTTTAGAGACAGTGTTAGTGCCGGTGCAAGATAGGTGCACGGTTTGTGCCAAACGTACCATAGGCTCAGAAATCATTTTGGACGCACCCAAAGATCCTGCAGGGTGATAAGGCTCTAGTGGAAGCTCGATTCAGTCCGTTTGGAGATAGTGCTAATCTTGACGCAAGATAGGTGCACGATTTTGCCGAACATAACACAGGCTTAGAAATCATTTCGGTCACACCTGATGGAACACGTAGGTGACGTGGGTCTTGTGGAATCTTGTTTTGGTCCATTGGAGACGGTGTTAGTGTCGGTGCAAGATAGTTGCACGGTTTGCGCCAAACATACCATAGGTTCAGAAATCATTTTGGACGCACCCGATGGAACTACTCGCGCGTCCAAACATACCTAGAGCTCTTGAAGGTTGTCTAGGTAGAATTGCCGTTGCACCGTGGTACTCGCGCGCTGCTTGTCGAGCTTGGCCATGGCTAAAATTGGCCGGCGCATCGCCGGGCAGCGCCGCTGCGTCGCCATGGACGATGGCGAGCCTGCTTCGGTGAGCCGTAGGCCTCCCTTCCTACCTTAATCGATGCGGGGAAGTGAGACGAGCACGTTGGTGCCCTCGGATCCACCGGAGACATCACCGTCGGTGAGCTCTCGCCGGCCGATCCCCTCCTCTATTTCCTCTCTCTGGCGTGTGGGGTCCCCTGACCCACGGGTACCACCCGTTAGTGGCTCCAGTAGGTTAGGGTTAGTTTTTAAATGCAGATTTTTTATGCAGTGTTCAACAATCCTTATCTAGAGTTCTGTAGGTCCAAATAAGATGGTTCAAATTTTGTTGTGTTCATGATAGACTCTAGTTTTTAATAAAAATATAAAACTAGGTATGTTTTATATAAAAATAAATGGTTATTATTTATGCCTTTTATTCATGGATGAAAAGAAGAAAATCATATCTCCTTGTAGAGAGCTCCAAATAATATGAACTTTTTTATGGGGTGTTTCTTATGCCATGAATAGCTTGTAGTTTAAATTTCAGAAAATTTTGATACTGTATGATTTAGTTATGCATTTACCTTGTTTGCATGGTTGGATCTTGTGTGAATTTTCATAATTTATCTATAGATCCATTAGAGTTGAAATTTGGTGAGTGCTATTCTCATGTTAGTAAGAACCTAAGAAAAATATGAAATCTGTTGTTTGACACTTTTCAATAGGGTTTCTCATTTATGCCAAAACCAGCCTTTCTATCTGTTATTTTTGATACAGGAAAATATACTTGCTCAAATGCTATGAAAATTTTATAGCCTCCTAGAAGCATGCTACAGCTGCTGTAATTTTTATAGATTTTATTATGCAGTTTTGATATAGGTTCCTTTATCCACCTATTTATCTAAATAAATTAATAAAGGGCATTAAAGAAATTATTTAGATGTTGGCACCACACTTTCTGGTGTTCTTTTAACATGTGTAGTGAGTTGGGAAAGTTGGCTTAGTCCAAATGTGCTTTTGTACCATTTATAAATATTTAATTTAGTGAATCTGCCAATTCTGGACAGATCTAGGGGACTTGGTAAAGTTCTCCATGTTATGATGCTTTTCTTAAAACTTGCTTATACAAAAGTTGTAGACAACTTATTTATCTACATGCTATTCAAATTTGGTGGCATTTGACCATGTGGTTTAGGAGTTATAGCTATTCAAAGTTAGGTCTCAGTTATGGTTGCTCTCTGTCTTACATAGACCAGATTCACTTAGTTAATTTCGACCTAGTAAGCTTTGGAATCATGCTGTGATGTTTATAAATGATTTGTAGAGAATTTCATAAGCTTTCGAGAATGTCCTCTTACAAGTCATGTGGAATTGTAGATCTTCTGCTGTGATTGATTTACAGAACTACTTCTTTGCATGTTAAACCTGAAGTTTCTGTGATGTGTGCCTTTATTATACTTAAACATGTTGGTGATGTACTAGGTGCTTAAATTGATTAAGGTGAGTTTAGATGCCGGTGTTAGGCCTCTAATAGAGGATGAGCATCTATACCTTAGATTGTGCAAGTTGGGTAAGTGTGTTCTTGCTCTCTAGAGAGAAGATATGCACCTACTCTTTAAAGTGATTTGAATAGGGCGTTGCACCTATTCAGTCAACGAATGTCTAGGATGCTTTGTTATTGTTGTTCTTCATCCAGGAGCATCATGTCATTCCTTATGCATCCATGATATTTATCTTGTGCATATACATGCAATAGGTCTACTGGAAGGAGTGAATCTGTTGGAATTCGAGGGACCGTGCCAGGAGCAGCAGCAGCCAACACTGGAGGTTCAGGAGGTGCAGCTCGCAGGAGAAGTACCAGATGAGGTCGTCTTTGACTGCCTCGACCACGTCCCTTGCAATTTCGTGAAAGGCAAGCCCCGGAGCATTATAAGCCTCCTAATTTCTGAAATGCAATTAAGTATTATGTTATATATTGTTGCATTAAGTGATAGGTGTTGGGTGAAAACACTTGCTGCATATGTACCCTATTCTTGTCTAGAAAGTATACCATAAACCCTATGTAGCCCAGGCTCAAGTAGATGCTTAGCCCTGCTTTAAGTGGTAGAAGTCGGGTGATTTCCTATCACTTGCGAGCTATAGGAATATACATGTGACACGGTTGGCTATATTTGCTATCATGGAAAAGAACCTGGTATAATTTGAATGAAGACCGGATGGGGGCTTGGAAGGCTGTAGGCTTACAGTGACTCCGTCTGTGTCGCTTAAGGACCGATTCTTGGAGCCTTTCTTTGTCATGTTGAATGCATGCCTCTCTCTTAGCTGGCCAGACTCGAGTGTCTCTGGCCGCGAATCCGAGTAGCTCAACTCAGGCCGAGAGTCGGCAAGTATAAAGTGCGCCTCGGAAGGGAGCCATAGGCATGATCTAAGGGCAGGTGATTTAAAAGTCCTGATCGTCCTAGCAGAAGGGTAATCCCTAAGAGTGCTGGCGCTGACCGAACCCACGAAGTTGGTTCCTGAGTTGTATCAAAGGTGACCCACGGCTACCCTTGCAAAGTATGCCAGGGTGAGAGTTAGGAATACCCCCTCCGCTAAGTTGTAATTCGATTCGAGTTGTCGTCTCTCACCGGTTAGTGAGAACTTGACGGGCTTATCTCCAAAGTAGCTGCACTAAATAACTTGATGGTTCAGGAATGATGATATGATGATGGCCTTATTATACCTGCTATGGTTAATATTGTTTGCCCTAATGAAGTGAGTGCTCTAGTATAGGTGCTAATATAGATGACAGGTTAATGATTATTAACTTGAAGCTAAGCTTTAAATGATTACTTAGGCTATGTTAGCTTTATGCAAATTGTGTCAAGCTAGCTCCACTTTATATCAGCCTTGCATGATCCTTGGTGTCTTTTATTTCTGGTTTTTGACGGGTAAGTCTAGCTGAGTACCTTCCCGTACTCAAGGTTTATTTCCCACCTATTGCAGATGACCTATTCTATGTCGGGTGCTGCAAGTATTGCCTTCCCCTAGCTGGGGATGAAGAATAGACCGTTGGGCGTGGTCTCTACTAGTGTTCTTATCTGAAGATGCTTTTGTGGGACATGACCTTTAATCTAGCAATGTATTTAAACTTATGAAATTATGTATCGAACTATGATGCTTCCGCTAATCAGACTTGGTTTGTAATATTTTATTTTGAACTCTGATGGATGTAATCCGTATGCTACTTGTGAATTGTTCTAATGAATGATGTGTTGTGTTGAATCACTACGATCTTGGCTTGTATGTTTAAAGCTGTTTTAAATCCTTCGAGATTTCCAGACTACCAGGGTTATGGGAGCCTAAGTACAGGAATTTGATCACTTCGGTGATTGTTTCTGTACTTACGTTCTTATAATTTGGTCGGTTTTGTTACAGTAGTTCCATCAGGTGCATCCAAAATGATTTCTGAGCATATGGTACATTCGGCGCAAAGTGTGCACCTATCGTGCATCAAGATTAGCACTATCTCCAACCAGACTGAATCGAGCTTCCACTTGAGCCTCGTCACCTAGAAGTATCATTGGGTGCGTCCAAAACGATTTTTGAGCCTATGGTACCTTGTCGCAAAACGTGCACCTACCTTGCACCGACACTAACACTATCTCCAAACGGACCAAAACGAGATTCCACATGACCCACTTCACCTAGGAGTTCCATCGAGCGTGTCTAGAATGATTTCTAAGCATGTCGTACGTTCGGCGCAAATCGTGCACCTAACTTGTGTCAAGGTTAGTAGTATCTCCAAACGGATTGACTCGAGCTTCCACTTAAGCCTCGTCACCTAGGAGTACCATCGGGTGCGTCCAAAATGATTTCTGAGCCGATGGTATGTTTGGCGCAAACCATGCACCAATCTTGCACTGACACTAACACTGTCTCCAAACGGACAGAAACAAGATTCCACATGGCCCACGTCACCAAGGAGTTCCATCAAGTGTGTCCAAAATGATTTCAGAGCCTATGTTACGTTCTGGCACAAACCGTGCACCTATCTAGCGTCAAGATTAGCACTATCTCAAAACAAACTTAATCGAGCTTCCACTTGAGCCTCGTCACCTAGGAGTACCTTCGGGTGTGTCCAAAACGATTTCTGAGCCTATGGTACATTCGGCGCAAACTGTGCACCTATCTTTCATCAAGGTACGGACTGAATCGAGCTTCCACTTGAGTCTCGTCACCTAGAAGTACCACTGGGTGCGTCCAAAACGTTTTCTAAGCCTATGGTATGTTTGGCGCAAACCGTGCAACTATCTTGCGTCAAGATTAGCACTATCTCTAAAGGAATGAAACGAGCATCCACTTGAGCCTCGTCACCTAGGAGTACCATAGGGTGCGTCCAAAATGATTTCTAAGCCTATGGTACGTTTGGCACAGACCACACACCTATCTTGCACCGACACTAACACTGTCTGCAAATGGACCGAAACAAAATTTCACATGACCCACATTACCTAGGTGTTCTGTTGGGTGAGTCTAGAATGATTTCTGAGCCCATGGTACATTCGGCGCAAACCGTGCACCTATCTTGCACCGACACTAACACTGTTTCCAAACGGACCGAAACGAGATTCCACATGACCCAAGTTGCCTAGGAGTTACATCGGGCCCATCCAAGCCGATTTTTGAGCCTATGGTACGTTCGGTGCAAAGCGTGCACCTATCTTGCGTCAAGATTAGCATTATCTCCAAATGGACTGAATCAAGCTTCCACTTGAGCCCTGTCACCTAGGAGTACCATCACGAGCATCCAAAATGATTCTAAGCCCCGGTACGTTTGGCATAGTGCACCTATCTTGCACTGACACTAACACTGTCTCAAAATAGACCAAAACAAGATTCCACATGCCACGTCACCTAGGACTTCCATCGGGTGCGTCCAAAATGACTTCTAAGCCTGTGGTATGTTCAGCGCAAATTGTGCACCCATCTTGCGTCAAGATTCGCACTATCTCCAAACAGAATGAAACGAGCACCCACTTGAGGCTCATCACTTAGGAGTACCATTGTGTGCGTCCAAAATGATTTCTGAGCCTATGTTATGTTTGGTGCAAACCATGCACCTATCTCCCACTGACACTAACACTGTCTCCAAACGGACCGAAATGAGATTCCACATGGCACACGTCACCAAGGAGTTCCATCGGGTGCGTCCAAAATGATTCTGAGCCTGTGGTACGTTCGGCGCCAACAGTGCACATATCTTGCATCAAGATTCGCACTATCTCCAAACAGAATGAAACGAGCATCCATTTGAGCCTCGTCATCTAGGAGTACCATCGGGTGCATCCAAAATGATTTTTGAGCCTATGGTACATTTGGCGCAAACCACGCACCTATCTTGCACCGACACTAACACTGTCTACAAATGGACTAAAACAAAATTCAACCGGCCCCACGTCACCTAGGAGTTCTATTGGGTGCATCCAAAATGATTTCTGAGCCTATGGTACGTTCGGAGCAAACCATGCACCTATCTTGCGTCAAGGTTAGCGCTATCTCCAAATGGACTGAATCGAGCTTCTACTTGAGCCTCGTCACCATGGAGTATCATTGGGTGCGTCCGATAATTGTCCTTTAAATAATCTTCCCGCTCCCAGGTCACATCTCGTTCACTATGATTACTCTAGACCACCTTGTATAACTTAACTACTCGACTACGAGTCACCATTTCTTGAGTATCCAGAACCTGAATGGGCTTTTCCTCATACGAAAGATTAGACTTCAATTTGATTCTTCTCACTGTTACTCTTTCCTCGGGAATGCAGAGACATTTCTTCAGTTGAGATACATGGAATACCGAAAAGATAGCTCCCATTTCATGAGGTAAATCAAGCTTATAGGCTACTCTTCCACTTTTCTCGATAATCCGGTAAGGTCCAATATATCGAGGCTCAAGCTTCCTTTTGATTCCAAAACATTTTACTCCTCTCATAGGGGATACCTTTAGATAGACATGGTCACCTACTTCAAACTCGATAGGTTTTCTTCTCTTATCTGCATAGCTCTTCTGTCTAGCCTGAGCGGTAGTCATATTCTTCTGTATAGCTTGAACTTGCTCTTCGGCTTCTTTTACAAAATCAATACCATAGAATCTTCTTTCTCCGGGTTCCACCCAGTTCAAAGGAGTCCTACACTTGCGACCATATAAAGCTTCAAAAGGAGCCATCTTGATACTCTCTTGGTAACTGTTGTTATAAGAGAATTCAGTGAGAGGCAACCATTTCTCCCAAGAGCCTTTGCAAGAGATAAGACAAGCTCTAAGCATGTCTTCAAGAATTTGATTAACACGCTCAGTCTGCCTGATGTTTGCGGATGATAGGCAGAACTGCGGATTAGATGAGTGCCAAGATTCAGATGCAAGTGTTCCCAAAAGCGAGCCGTGAATTGAGGTCCTCTATTAGAAACAATGGATTTGGGCACACCATGGAGACGTACCACTTGTTGGAAATAAATGTCAGCATAATTGTGAGGGTGATAGGTAGACTTGACAGGAATAAAGTGAGCGGATTTGGTTAGACGATCCATGATAACCTAGATTGAATCAAAACCCTTTTCTGTAGTGGGTAATCCAATAATGAAATCCATAACAATTTCTTTCCACTTCCAGCCAGGAATAGAGAGTGGCTGCAATAACCCAGGCTTCATGTGAATAGCCTTGACTCTGCAACAGTTATCACACCTTGCAACGTAGGCTACGATTTCTTTCTTCATCTTGGTCCACCAATAATATGGCTTGAGATCTTGATACATTTTACTGCTACCAGGATGGATGGACAATCTAGAAGAATGGGCTTCAGCCATAATTTGATTTCTAAGTTCTTTGTCTTTGGGTACTACAAGTCTATCATTGAACCAGAGAATTCCTTTGTCATCCACCCTAAAATGCTTGGTTTCTTGCTCTTTCATCTTCTGCTTGATGTAAAACATACCCACATCAGTCTTCTAGAGTTCGATAATTTGACTTCTAAGAGAGCAATCCACAGTGATATTATGGAGTACCACAGGATGAAGGAGATGTGCTAGATGAAAGTCTTCACTAACCAAAGAATTGCAATGGGCTTTTCTGCTTAAGGCATTGTTGGTATTTTTAACGCACACAGATAAATCCGCAAGCGCACGGATGCCATTGTAGCTTTCACCCAGAGGGTTTTAAATGTCGTATCCATAGGGAAACATGTGTGAGCCACCTAACCACTAGTTTATCCAAGGGTAGCAATCAAGGTTAAGATATGATGGGTAGAGAGGATTCCTATGGTAATGATCCGATGCAAAGCAAGGTTATGATTCAAATGTCCTTCTAATGTTCACTTCGGGACGCCGCTAGATGGGAAAGCACCACTAAGGATAACTTTACCGACGTGACTACGGTCCTACTAATTTAAGAACCTACTCAATTTGGTGTGGACGGGGCTATCACCTCCCGTAACTACCACACAACCAGAGAATAGGGTGCAAACACAAGTAACCGACAGCCTAAGCACCACGCTTATGCTAACAATTACTACTCTAATTCAGAGCGCTAACAAGAACTAGAGCAATCATAAGAACTGTGAACCAATAAACAAAAGAGTAAGATAAATACTTGAATAAAGATCAATTACCAGAAGTATCCCGGATGCAGACTCGGAGAAGCCTGAATCCGTCAAAGTACAAGCCAGAGAGGGAGCACCGACATGCCGGCACCACCTCCAACTCTTCCCTCGCTCTCTATCTCTCTATTTTGCAAGACTAGATCCTAATGAGGACTAATCTTCTCTTGATGGCTAGCTATGGAGAGGAGATCCATTCAAGGGACCCCTCTCAGCTGATCCCAACTAGAGAAAATGAATTAGGGTTTTAGGGGATGCCTCCTCCAGGGGCTAGGGGCCTTGCTTATATAGCCCTCTAGGAAGCACCACAGCCGTCGGATCAAACTGACCTTGATTAACAACTTTTTATTGATCCTCAAAGGCGGTGGAGGGGTGATCCGTGAGACGGAGCCTGATTGGCCGCAAGACCTGGGCGCCCGCCCTATCCCTTGGCCCAAATGGGCTCATATTTATTGTGGGCTGATAGATCTTTTCATTAGCTTTCCAAAAAGTCCTAGATCACTGAAAACGGAGTCCAGATGAAAGAGATATGTCCAATTTACTCCGGACTGCTCTAGAAGCCCATCTGCAATCTTCCGGAAGGCGTAACTTCATCGTCTGGACTCCGATTTGGGTGAACCAAAACTCTATTTCATGTGTCTCAACGAGCTCTTCGCAATGGTGTACTCCAATTCATCACTTGAGATACTTCTATTTAGTGATTTTGGTCCTTTTCCAGTTTAACCCCTATAAAACATAGATTCACCAAAACTCGTGGAATCTTGTCAGTAAACCCCCTATATCTATGTGGTAATTATGTTTTTAGGTCCTTTTCCATGCTTCGTTGACAGTTAAAATTGACACTTATCTACCATCAACAGGCATCAGCAACCACATTTGCCTTGCCAGGATGGTATGCACTTGAAGATTGTAGTCTTTGATTAACTCTAACCATCGTTGTTGACGCATGTTCAACTCTGGTTGAGTAAAGATGTACTTGAGACTTTTATGGTCAGTATAGATGTTGCACACATTACCGAGCAAGTAATGTCTCCAAATCTTTAGGGCATGAACAACTGCGGCGAGCTCTAAGTCATGAGTAGGGTAATTGACTTCGTGCTTTCGAAGTTGGCGTGAGGCATAAGCAATGACTCGGCCCTCTTGCATAAGGACACACCCCAAACCTGTGCCCGATGCATCACAATAGACATCAAAAGGCTTCTCGATGTCAGGTTGTGCCAATACAGGAGCAGAAGTTAGTAAGGTCCGCAAAGTGTGGAAAGCCTCTTCACACTACGGAGTCCACACAAACTTCTCATCTTTTTGAAGTAGTCGAGTCATGGGCTTGGCTATTTTAGAGAAATCTAGGATGAAGCGACGATAATAGCCAGCCAAATCCAGGAAACTTCGGACTTCTGTGACCGTAGTAGGTGCCTTCCAATCTAGGACTTCTTGCATCTTAGCAGGGTCAACCAAAATTTCATCTCCAGATAACACATGACCTAGAAAAGGTACCTTGTTCAACCAGAACTCACATTTGCTGAACTTGGCATAAAGCTGATGGTCTCGCAATCGAGTTAAGACAATCCTCAGATGTTCAGCATGCTCTTCTTCATTCTGAGAATAGACAAGGATATCATTGATGAAAACTACTACAAACTTGTCCAGTTCTGCCATGAATACCGAATTCATTAGGTACATAAAGTGTGCAGGAGCATTTGTCAATCCAAAAGACATGACAAAATACGCAAACAAGCCATAACAAGTAGAAAAAGCTGTCTTAGGTATATCTTTAGGATGAATTTTGATCTGATGGTAGCCAGACCTCAAATCAATCTTGGAGAATACCTTGGCTTTGGAGAGTTGATCAAAAAGAATATCGATGCGACGAAGAGGGTATTTGTTCTTGATAGTAACAGCATTGAGGGGTCGATAATCCATTCACATGCGCAGAGACTCGTCCTTCTTCTTCACAAAGATAGCCGGACAACCCCAAGGAGAAGAACTAGACCGAATCAAACCTTTCTTCAACAGCTCGTTCAACTGAATCTTCAGCTCAGCCAACTCATTAGGTGGCATTCTATAGGGCCTTCGAGAGATAGGAGCCGTACGCGGAATGAGTTCTATCTTGAATTCCACTTCATGGTCCGGAGGTAATCCAGGCAAGTGATCAGGGAAGACATCCGAAAACTCACAAACAACTGGTATATCCTCAATGGCCTTGGCTAGGGTAGCATTGGCCGTGTTGTGGATAGCGATATCACGAGGCAACTGAACTAGAAAACCCTTCTTATCTATGGGATCTCTCAACATTACCACACGGGTTGATGTATCGATCAACACCCCATTACCACTCATCCACTTCATTCCTAGAATTACATCGATTCCTACTCCTGGTAGAACTACAAGATCCGCAAGAAACTCTCGATCCCCAATCTCAATCTTCACATCTTTAACTACTTGGTTAGTCATGATATTGTTCCTAGCGGCACTAATACAATAACCACCCTTGACAATTGTAATCACATTCAGCTTATGCTCAGATGCAAAAGTAGAACTCACAAAGGAATGTGAAGCACCCGAATCAAAGAGCACAACTGCAGGATGATCATTAACAAGAAACTTACCAGCAGTGACCACTTCACCAGCAGGAATTTCCTCCATAGTAGTATAGTGAACACGCCCCTGACGGATGTTTCCCTAAGAATTCTGCTTGGGAGGATAAGGACAATTATTAGCCCAGTGACCAAGCTTGTTATAGTTCTAGCACGGCCTGTTAGCTGGTGGGACATTGGAGCTGCCCTATCCAGAGGTATTCTTTGGCAAGGAAACTGTGTATCCCATGCGAAAACCAGTTTTAGCTTGATTCTTCTTCTTCTGAGGTGGGCGGTACCGGACATTAGCAGTAGGTGAACGATATTGGGTTTTGGATACCACTGGCGCCTTAGACTAAGAAGCACCTGCCTCATAGTTTCTTTTACGGGTCTTGGAAGCAGCATATATCTTATCATTGTTCTCTTGAGTCAGGGCGTCACTGATAAACTCATTGAAGGTGACACACTTACTATTGCCCATAGACTTCATCAGTTTAGGGGAAAGTCCCCTCTTGAAACTAGCTATCTTCTTAGCATCAGTATCAACAAACTCAGGAGCATACCTTGTCAGGTTGTTAAATGCCTGGAGGTATTCATTAAGACTCTTGTTGCCTTGAGTCAGCTTCATGAACTCAGTGTGCTTGATTGCCATGAGACTAGGAGGAATAAAATGTCCCCTGAAAGCTTCCTTGAGCTGGTCCCAACCAACCTCAATGTTTGCAGGGAAGGTGGTCCTGTGATGGTCCCACCAGATGCTTCTACGGCCTTGGAGCTGGTGTCCTACATACAAGGCCTTCATACCTTTGGTCAATCTAAGCAAATGAAACCTTTGCTCTATCGTACTCAACCATTCATCAACTTGTAAAGGTTCTTCTGCGTCTCTAAAGATAAGAGGCTTTGTGTCCATGAAGTCCTTAAAGCTGCTATACTGGTTTGGCTCGGGTCCCTAGCGGACATTGCGATCATCACGGTTAACTAGCTGGCGCATTATCTTAGCTAGCATGCGCTGACTCTCAACAACTGTCTGCATCAGCTTAGCTGAGGTGGGCGGTGGCAGAGGAGGTGGTGGTTGTTCCTCATCCCCAAGGCTACGACCACGGCGAAGATTGTAAGCCATCTGCAAAATGCATAGCCAATGAGCACTGACGATGTGGAAAATTTGTAGATGAATTGGATAATTATGCCAAATTGATTTCATTGGAGAGAATGAATTCATACAATAAACAGCGGCACAATAATTCATCACAATCACACAACCCATCAAGCGCATCAATCGACACATTAATGCGATGTACTTAACAGCCAACGATGTTTACCGACAACAAAGACGGAATTTATTAAAGGCTCACATACGTGGAGCATAACACGTCTGATAGGTTACATCCAAGTCATCGAGGTTCCAACCTTACATCAAAGATAACATAGGGTTCGATGTTACATCCCAAAGATCCACTTACTACAAACCACTCGTCCATGCATGAGGGTCACAAAAAACTAGCTCTAGCGCATTAGCTAAGTAGTAAGCTAAACTACGCATTATCCTCGGAGTCAGTGTCGAAGATCTCTCCTCCATCTTCATCAGTAGCAGGTTCTAGCTCCTCATCTTCCTCCTCTTCAGGCGAGACGTCCTCAGGCCCATTAATCTCCATGTCATCATCTTCAGCCATGATGACACCAGAGCCCATCTCATCATCATTATCATTTTCATCCTTAGGGGGAAGGAGAGGATTAAGCTGATTGTGTAGCAGGTGGACTTCCTCATGGAGATGGTCATTGTACTCTTCTGCAGCTGCCAACTGCTGCTCCAGCTCACCCTATCGAGCCCTCAAAGCATTCTCTTTGTTCCAGGCTTCATTCCGCTGATTCAGCACGTGAATCAACATACGTTCACAGTTGCGGTGAGCAACTGTCAACCTCTGTACCTCCAACGTCTCCTGATCCCTTTCATGTGTGACTTGCTCCAAATGCTGCTGGACCGCATTTCTCTCAGCAGTCACCTGGGCCAACTCTGCCCTCAGCCTTTCCTCCACAGTAGGCTCAGGACGGGGTTCATGAGGAGATAACTGGCGCCGAGCAGCCCTGCCTCCGGTGGACTTGCGAGCGGTGCTTTTCGTGCGAGCCATCTGTAGAACAGGGTATAACTTAAGGTGAGGATCATTTAAGAGATACAAAAATTTAATTAGTCGGGACCAACAAATTTTTAAAGGAGGGATTAATGCAAGAAATGCCATGTATGCTTGAATATGATGCATGCATGATCCATACATTCTCACAAACCTAGAAAAATTCAAAGGCTAGCGAAATATACGGTAGCATACATACGTTCTCTCGTATACGGTAGCTAGTCGATCTACAACGATACGTTGTTAGTGTACCTGCAGAAATTTTCATTTCAGCCCAATAATTTCCCAAAAAGCATGCAAAGTAAGCAGTAAACTAAATACTTTCATACATACATCCCCCGATGTATATACTCCAGTATCACAGCTACCCGACAAATATACCCACAATTAAGTACCCGCATAGACATGATTGAACATGTAAGTATGCGAGTAACCACAACTGCTCTCCCCTAGATCGACGGTTGGACGGTCATGCTCTCACAACTCCCACTTACCAGAGCGTAGAGGTATTTTGATCCATATATTACCACCCAAGCGGATGGCATCCATACAATAGCACGCCGTATGGACAACGAAACAAAAAACAAGCAAGAACCCCCAAGTTAGTACTTTAATAAGCCACCTAAGAGTCCTTATTTGGGTATAAAGGATATGACCACTAGCAACACTTAGTATTTAATTTAGAGTTTTCACAAATACTTTTGTTTTAAATACACAAATGACATGTTTAGTGTTGAACCTTGCTCCGATACCAGCTGTAACCGAACCAACCAAAATTTAAGAACGTAAGTAGAAAAACAATCACCGAAGTGATCAAATTCCTGTACTTAAGCTCCTATAATCCTGGTAGTCCGGAAATCTTGAAGGATTTCAAACAACTTTCGACATACAAACCAAGATCGTAGTGATTCAACACAACACATCATTCGTTACAACATTTCACAAGTGGCATACGGATTACATCCATCGGAGTTCAAATAAAATATTACAAACCAAGTTCGTTTCACGGAAGCAACATAGTTTAGTACATAACTTCATAGTTTCAAATACATTGCCAGGTCTTAGTCATGTCCAACCAGAAGCATCTCAGGGAAGATAACTAGCAGAGATCATGCCCAACGATCTAATCCTCGTCTCCGGCAGGGAGGAGGCAATACTTGCAACAACCAAAGTAGAACTGGTCATCTGCAATAGGTGGGAAATAAACCCTGAGTACGAGAAGGTACTCAGCTAGACTTACCCATCAAAAACTAGAAATAAAGGACACCAAGGATCATGCAAGGCTTATAAGATGGGCTAGCTTGACACAATTGCATAAAAGAGCATATGAGCATAAGTAACCAATTGATCTTAGCATCAAGTTCATCATCATTAACCTGTCAACTATATTAGCACCTGTACTAGAGCACTCACTTATTAGGAGCAAACAATATTAACCATAGCAGGTATAATAAGGCCATCAATATCATATCATCATTCCTGAACCATCGTGTTATTTAGTGTATCTACTTTGGAGATAAGCCCGTCAAGTTCTCACTAACCGGTGAGAGACAGCGACCCGAATCGAATTACAACTCAGTTGAGGGGGTATTCCTAACTCTCACCCTAGCATACTTTGCAAGGGTAGCTGTGGGTCACCTTTGGTACAACTCAGGAACCAACTTCGCAGGTTCGGTCAGTGCCAGCACTCTTAGAGATTACCCTTCTGCCAGGACGATCAGGACTTTTAAATCACCTACCCTTGGAGTCACGCCTACGGCTCCCTTCCGAGGCGCACTTTATACTTGCCGACTCCCGGCCTGAGTGGAGCTACTCGGATTCGTGGTCAAGCACTCGGGCCCGCTCAGCTAAGAGAGAGGCATGTGTTCAACATGACAAAGAAAGGCTCCAAGAATTGGTCCTTAATCGACACAGACGGAGTCACTACAAACCGGCAAGCCTCCACCCGGTCTTTAATTCAAATTAAGACAGGTTCTTTTCCACGATAGCAAATATAGCCAACCGTGCCACATGTGTAATCCTATAACTCGCAGGTGACAGGAAATCACCTGACTTCTACCACATTAAAGCAGGGCTAAGCAACTACACGAGCCTGAGCTACTTAGGATTCAGGGTATCAATATGTGGACAAGGATTGGATAACCAATGCAGAAAGTGTTTTCATCCAACACCTAAACTTAATGCAACAATATATAACAATAATACTTTAATTGCATTTCAGAAATTAGAAGGCTTATAATGCTCCGGGGCTTGCCTTTCACAAAGTTGCATGGACGATGGTCTGGGCACTCAACGACGACCTCGTATGGTACTTCTCCTGAAGGCTGCACCTCCTGAATCTCCGGCGTTGGCTGCTGCTGCTCCTCGCTCGGCTCCTCGAATTCCAGCAATGTTACTCCTTCCGGTACACCTATTGCATGCATATGCACAAGATAAATATCATGGATGCATAAAGAATGACATGATGCTCATGATGAATGGATAACAGTAAGTAAGTATTTAACCAAAGATTACTGGACACTCGTTTACTGAGTACTAATAGCTCTATTCAAATCACTTTAAGCATGTACCTATCTTAACTTGGAAGCACAAGATTAACTTACCTAACTTGCATAACCTAAGATAAAGATGTTCATCTTCACTAACACCTGCACCTAAACTTATCTTACTCAACTGAAGTGTTTATTTGCATCACAACATGCTTATAATAGTAAAGACATTCATCACAGAAAGTCGCAAGTTTGACATGCATAGAGTAGTTCACGAAATCACTCATAGCAGGAGTTCTACAAATTGAAATGACTTGAAAGAGGACATTCTGGAAAGCTTATGAAATTATCTACAAATCATTTATAAACATCAAAGCATGATTCTTACGTTAACCGAGTCGAATTCAAGTAAACACAGAATCTGTTCTGTGTAGACAGAGAGCAATTCAACTCTGAACCCAACTTAGAACAGCTGTAGTTTCTAAACTACATGGCCAAATGCTAGCAAAATTTAACAGCAGCTAGATCATGAAATTGAAAACAACTTTGTTATAAATCCCAAGACATGAAATCATCATTTTCATAGGGTAATTAACATTCTCTTAGAATCTGTCCAAAAATGGCAGATTCACTAAATTAAATATTTAGTGATGATGCAAAAGCATAATTGGACCAAACAAAGTTTATCAACTTGTTGTGCATATCAAAGGAACATCAGGAAGTATAGTGCCAACTTCTAAATAAATTATTTACTATCCTTTTCTAATTTATTTAGTTAATTAGGTGATTAAAGCAACATATAGTAAAACTGCACAGAAAAATCTACAAAAATTACAGTAGCTACCTCATGCTTCACATAGACCACCATAAAAATTTCAAAGCAATTGAACAAGCAGAACTTGCTGTATCAAAAATAACATATGGCATGTCTATTTCTAGCATAAATAGGAAACCCTATTGAAAAGTATCAAACAACAGATTTCATATTTTTCCTAGTATCCTTCTAGCATAAGAACAACTCTCACCAAATTTTACCTTTACTAGATCTATAGAAAAATTATGAAAATTCACCCAAGATCCATCCAAGCAAACAAGAGAAATACATAACTCCTACATACAGTGTCCAAATTGTATGAAAATTTAACTACAAGCTATTCATGATATGAACGGTACACCATAAAAATTGCATGCCATTTGGAGCTACCTAGAAAAAATATAATTACCCCTATTTCCCACATGATTAAAAGAGATAATTAGTAACCCTATTTTTCATCACAGAACAAGGCACATATTATATTTTTAATATAAACTACACATTACCAGGAACTAAACAAAATTAGAACCACATCATTTGGATCTACCAATCAAGAGATATGCATTTTTGAATCTATACACAAATCTGTGAAAAAGAATAAAAGAAAAACAAAACCAGAACCCTAACCCAACTCGGCATTGGGCTAGCCCAGGAAATCTCCATGGCCTGGTAATGCGCGCGACATGCCCGCGCGGCCCAGTCGAACGGCGCGGCCCGCTTGGCTCTCCCACTCGCGCGCGACCGTTGACGGCGCGACCCCATGGGTCAAAGAGAGGAAAGGAGAGGAGAGAAAGGCAACAGCGGTAGCTCGCCGCTGGTGTTGACTCCGGCGAGGCCACGGGTATAGGCGGGTCAACCATAGCTGTGCGCACGTAGGGGTATGGCCAATTGGAGCTAGGGCAGTGGCTACGGAGGGTGGCATTGGCATTGGCGGCACACGGCCGCGGGCTTGCCGGCTCTGGCGAGTCGACGGCGGCTTGGCCCTAGTGGCCTACCCTGTGAGCATCAATATCGCTAAGCAAACAAGGTACAAGGGAGAGAGGAGGCGGTAGAGGACCCGAGTGGCATGGCCACATGCGAGCTCGGTCGGCGGCGAAAATGGCGACCCGGTGGAGCCGCCTTCACGGTGAGCTCTACCTGGGGTGAAAACGGATGCTCCGTGAGGTCGAGGAGTGGAGGGGCTCGAGGCGGTGCTGTGGCTCAGCTAAATCAAAAAATGGCGCTCTGGCTTGGGTGAGTGGCTTAGAAATCATTTTGGACGCACCCGATGGAACTCCAAGTTGACGGGGTCATGTGGAATCTCGTTTTGGTCTATTTGGAGATAGTATTGGTGTCGGTGCAAGATAGGTGCATGGTTTGTGCTAAACATACCGTGGGCTTAGAAATTGTTTTGGACGCACCCAACAGATCTCCTAGGTGACGAATCTCAAGTGGATGCTGAATCAATTCATTTGATATAGTGCTAATTTTGACGCAAGATAGGTGCATGGTTTGTGCCGAATGTACCACAGGCTCAGAAATCGTTTTGGACGCACCCGATGGTACTCCTAGGTGACGAGGCTCAAGTGGAAGCTCGATTCAGTCCGTTCGAATATAGTGCTAATTTGACGCAAGATAGGTGCACGGTTTGTGCCGAATGTACCATAGCCTCAGAAATTGATTTGGACGCACCCGATGGAACTCCAAGGTGATGTGGGTCATGTGGAATCTCGTTTTGGTCCATTTGGAGATAGTGTTGGTGTCGGTTCAAGATAGGTGCAGGTTTGTGCTAAACATACCATAGTCTCAGAAATCGTTTTGGACGCACTTGATAGTACTCCTAGGTGACGAAGCTCAAGTGGATGCTTGATTCAGTTCATTTGATATAGTGCTAATCTTGACACAAGATGGTGTAAGGTTTGCACCGAACGTACCACAGCCTTAGAAATCATTTTGGACGCACCTGATGGTACTCCTAGGTGACGGGGCTCAAGTGGATGCTTGATTCAGTTCATTTGGAGATCGTGCTAATCTTGACGCTGGTTAGGTGCACGGTTTGTTCCGAACGTACCACTGGCTTAGAAATCGATTTGGATGCACCCGATGGTACTCCTAGGTGACAATGCTCAAGTGGAAGCTCGATCTAGACCGTTCAAAGATATTGCTAATCTTGACACAAGATAGGTGCACAGATTGTGCCAAACGTACCACAGGCTCAGAAATCATTTTGGACACACCCAATGGAACTCTAAGGTAACGTGGGTCATGTGGAATCTTATTTTGGTCCATATGGAGATAGTCTTGGTGTCATTCAAGATAGGTGCAGGTTTGTGCTAAACATACCGCAGGGTCAGAAATCGTTTTGGACGCACCCGATAGTACTCCTATGTGACGAAGCTCAAGTGGATGCTTGATTCAGTTCATTTGATATAGTGCTAATCATGACACAGGATAGGTGCAAGGTTTGCGCCGAACGTACCACAGGCTCAGAAATCATTTTGGTCGCACCTGATGGTACTCCTAGGTGACGGGGCTCAAGTGGATGCTTGATTTAGTTCGTTTGGAGATAGTGCTAATCTTGACGCAAGATGGGTGCACGGTTTGTGCCGAACGTACCACAGGATCAGAAATCGTTTTGGATGCACGCGATAGTACTCCTAGGTGATGAGGCTCAAGTGGAAGCTTGATTCAGATCGTTTAAAAATAGTGCTAATTTTGACGCAAGATAGGTGCACAGTTTGTTCCGAACGTACCATAGCCTCAGAAATCATTTTGGATGCACCCAATGGAACTCCAAGGTGACGTGGGTCATATGGAATCTCCTTTTGGTCCATTTGGAGATAGTGTTGGTGTCGTTGCAACATAGGTGCACGGTTTGTAGTAAACATACCATAGGCTAAGAAATCGTTTTGGACGCACCCGATAGTACTCCTGTGTGACGAAGCTCAAGTGGATGCTTGATTCAGTTCATTTGATATAATGCTAATATTGACACAAGATAGGTGCATAGTTTGCACCAGACGTACCATAGGATCAGAAATCGTTTTGGACGCACCTGATGGTACTCCTAGGTGACGAGGCTCAAGTGGATGCTTGATTCATGTCGTCCAGAGATAGTGCTAATCTTAACGCAAGATGGGTGCATGATTTGTGCCAAACGTACCATAGGCTCAGAAATCATTTTGGACGCACCCGATGGTACTCCAAGGTGACGAGGCTCAAGTGGAAGTTTGATTCCGACAGTTCAAAGATAGTGCTAGTCTTAACAACAGATAGGTGCACGGTTTTGCGCCAAACATAGCAGAGGCTAAAAAATCAATTTGGACGCACCCGATGGAACTCCAAGGTAACGTGGGTCATGTGGAATCTCGTTTTGGTCCATTTGGAGATAGTCTTGGTGTCATGCAAGATAGGTGCAGGTTTGTGCTAAACATACCGCAGGCTCAAAAATCATTTTGGACGCACCCGAGAGTACTCGTAGGTGACGAAGCTCAAGTCGATGCTTGATTCAATTCGTTTGGAGATAGTGCTAACCTTGACGCAAGATAGTGCACGGTTTGTGCCAAACGTACCACAGGCTCAGAAATCGTTTTGGACGCACCCGATGGTACTCCTAGGTGACGAGGCTCAAGTGGAAGCTTGATCCAGACCGTTCAAAGATATTGCTAATCTTGACGCAAGATAGGTGCACAGTTTGTGCTGAACGTACGAAAGCCTCAGAAATCGTTTTGTACGCACCCGATGGAACTCCAAGGTGATGTGGGTCATGTGGAATCTCGTTTTGGTCTAGTTGGAGATAGTGTTGGTGTCGGTGCAAGATAGGTGCATGGTTTGTGCTAAACATACCGTAGGCTCAGAAATCATTTTGGACGCACCCGATAGTACTCCTAGGTGACGAAGCTCAACTGGATGCTTGATTTAGTTCATTTGATATAGTGCTAATCTTGACGCAAGATAGGTGCATGGTTTGTGCTAAACATACCGTAGGCTCAGAAATCATTTTGGACGCACCCGATAGTACTCCTAGGTGACGAAGCTCAACTGGATGCTTGATTCCATTCATTTGATATAGTGCTAATCTTGATGCAAGATAGGTGCACGGTTTGTGCCGAATGTACCACAGCCTCAGAAATCATTTTGGACGCACCCGTTGAAACTCCAAAGTCACGTGGGTCATGTGGAATATCATTTTGGTCCATTTGAAGACAGTGTTGGTGTCGGTGCAAGATAAGTGCATGGTTTGCGCCTAACATACCGTAGGCATAGAAATCGTTTTGGACGGACCTGATGGTACTCCTAGGTGACGAGGCTAAAGTGGAAGCTCGATTTAGTCCGATTGGAGATAGTGCTAAACTTGACGCTAGATAGTTGCATGGTTTACGCCGAACGTACCACAGGCTCAAAAATCATTTTCGACGCACCTGATTGTACTGCTAGGTGACAAGGCTCAAGTGGATGCTTGATTCAGTTCGTTTAGAGATAGTGCTAATCTTGATGCAAGATAGGTGCACGGTTTGTGCCGAACCTACCACCGGCTCAGCAATTGTTTTGGACACACCCGATGGTACTCCTAGGTGACGAGGCTCAAGTGCAAGCTCGATTCAGATCGTTCAAAGATAGTGCTAATCTTGACACCAGATAGGTGCACGGTTTGTGCCGAACGTACCATAGCCTTAGAAATCATTTTGGACGCACCCGATGGAACTCCAAGTTAACGGGGTCATGTGGAATCTCGTTTTGGTCTATTTGGAGATAGTATTGGTGTCGGTGCAAGATAGGTGCATGGTTTGTGCTAAACATACCGTGGGCTCAGAAATTGTTTTGGACGCACCCAACAGATCTCCTAGGTGACAAATCTCAAGTGGATGCTGAATCAATTCATTTGATATAGTGCTAATTTTGACGCAAGATAGGTGCATGGTTTGTGCCGAATGTACCACAGGCTCAGAAATCATTTTGGACGCACCCGATGGTACTCCTAGGTGACGAGGCTCAAGTGGAAGCTCGATTCAGTCCGTTCGAATATAGTGCTAATTTGACGCAAGATAGGTGCACGGTTTGTGCCGAATGTACCATAGCCTCAGAAATTGATTTGGACGCACCCGATGGAACTCCAAGGTGATGTGGGTCATGTGGAATCTCGTTTTGGTCCATTTGGAGATAGTGTTGGTGTCGGTTCAAGATAGGTGCAGGTTTGTGCTAAACATATCATAGTCTCAGAAATCGTTTTGGACGCACTTGATAGTACTCCTAGGTGACGAAGCTCAAGTGGATGCTTGATTCAGTTCATTTGATATAGTGCTAATCTTGACACAAGATGGTGCAAGGTTTGCACCGAACGTACCACAGCCTTAGAAATCATTTTGGACGCACCTGATGGTACTCCTAGGTGACGGGGCTCAAGTGGATGCTTGATTCAGTTCATTTGGAGATCGTGCTAATCTTGACTCTGGTTAGGTGCACGGTTTGTTCCGAACGTACCACTGGCTCAGAAATCGATTTGGATGCACCCGATGGTACTCCTAGGTGACAAGGCTCAAGTGGAAGCTCGATCTAGACCGTTCAAAGATATTGCTAATCTTGACACAAGATAGGTGCACAGATTGTGCCGAACGTACCACAGCCTCAGAAATCATTTTGGACGCACCCAATGGAACTCCAAGGTAACGTGGGTCATGTGGAATCTTATTTTGGTCCATTTGGAGATAGTGTTGGTGTCATTCAAGATAGGTGCGGGTTTGTGCTAAACATACCGCAGGGTCAGAAATCGTTTTGGACGCACCCGATAGTACTCCTATGTGACGAAGCTCAAGTGGATGCTTGATTCAGTTCATTTGATATAGTGCTAATCATGACACAAGATAGGTGCAAGGTTTGCGCCGAACGTACCACAGGCTCAGAAATCGTTTTGGTCGCACCTGATGGTACTCCTAGGTGACGGGGCTCAAGTGGATGCTTGATTTAGTTCGTTTGGAGATAGTGCTAATCTTGACGCAAGATGGGTGCACGGTTTGTGCCGAACGTACCACAGGCTCAGAAATCGTTTTGGATGCACCCGATAGTACTCCTAGGTGACGAAGCTCAACTGGATGCTTGATTCCATTCATTTGATATAGTGCTAATCTTGATGCAAGATAGGTGCACGGTTTGTGCCGAATGTACCACAGCCTCAGAAATCATTTTGGACGCACCCGTTGAAACTCCAAAGTCACGTGGGTCATGTGGAATATCATTTTGGTCCATTTGAAGACAGTGTTGGTGTCAGTGCAAGATAAGTGCATGGTTTGCAGGAAACATACCGTAGGCATAGAAATCGTTATGGACGGACCTGATGGTACTCCTAGGTGATGAGGCTAAAGTGGAAGCTCGATTTAGTCCGATTGGAGATAGTGCTAAACTTGACGCTAGATAGTTGCATGGTTTACGCCGAACGTACCACAGGCTCAAAAATCATTTTCGACGCACCTGATTGTACTGCTAGGTGACAAGGCTCAAGTGGATGCTTGATTCAGTTCGTTTGGAGATAGTGCTAATCTTGATGCAAGATAGGTGCACGGTTTGTGCCGAACCTACCACCGGCTCAGCAATTGTTTTGGACGCACCCGATGGTACTCCTAGGTGACGAGGCTCAAGTGCAAGCTCAATTCAGATCGTTCAAAGATGGTGCTAATCTTGACACCAGATAGGTGCACGGTTTGTGCCGAACGTACCATAGCCTTAGAAATCATTTTGGACGCACCCGATGGAACTCCAAGTTAACGGGGTCATGTGGAATCTCGTTTTGGTCTATTTGGAGATAGTATTGGTGTCGGTGCAAGATAGGTGCATGGTTTGTGCTAAACATACCGTGGGCTCAGAAATTGTTTTGGACGCACCCAACAGATCTCCTAGGTGACGAATCTCAAGTGGATGCTGAATCAATTCATTTGATATAGTGCTAATTTTGACGCAAGATAGGTGCATGGTTTGCGCCGAATGTACCACAGGCTCAGAAATCATTTTGGACGCACCCGATGGTACTCCTAGGTGACGAGGCTCAAGTGGAAGCTCGATTCAGTCCGTTCGAATATAGTGCTAATTTGACGCAAGATAGGTGCACGGTTTGTGCCGAATGTACCATAGCCTCAGAAATTGATTTGGACGCACCCGATGGAACTCCAAGGTGATGTGGGTCATGTGGAATCTCGTTTTGGTCCATTTGGAGATAGTGTTGGTGTCGGTTCAAGATAGGTGCAGGTTTGTGCTAAACATATCATAGTCTCAGAAATCGTTTTGGACGCACTTGATAGTACTCCTAGGTGACGAAGCTCAAGTGGATGCTTGATTCAGTTCATTTGATATAGTGCTAATCTTGACACAAGATGGTGCAAGGTTTGCACCGAATGTACCACAGCCTTAGAAATCATTTTGGACGCACCTGATGGTACTCCTAGGTGACGGGGCTCAAGTGGATGCTTGATTCAGTTCATTTGGAGATCGTGCTAATCTTGACTCTGGTTAGGTGCACGGTTCGTTCCGAACGTACCACTGGCTCAGAAATCGATTTGGATGCACCCGATGGTACTCCTAGGTGACAAGGCTCAAGTGGAAGCTCGATCTAGACCGTTCAAAGATATTGCTAATCTTGACACAAGATAGGTGCACAGATTGTGCCGAACGTACCACAGCCTCAGAAATCATTTTGGACGCACCCAATGGAACTCCAAGGTAACGTGGGTCATGTGGAATCTTATTTTGGTCCATTTGGAGATAGTGTTGGTGTCATTCAAGATAGGTGCAGGTTTGTGCTAAACATACCGCAGGGTCAGAAATCGTTTTGGACGCACCCGATAGTACTCCTATGTGACGAAGCTCAAGTGGATGCTTGATTCAGTTCATTTGATATAGTGCTAATCATGACACAAGATAGGTGCAAGGTTTGCGCCGAACGTACCACAGGCTCAGAAATCGTTTTGGTCGCACCTGATGGTACTCCTAGGTGACGGGGCTCAAGTGGATGCTTGATTTAGTTCGTTTGGAGATAGTGCTAATCTTGACGCAAGATGGGTGCACGGTTTGTGCCGAACGTACCACAGGCTCAGAAATCGTTTTGGATGCACCCGATAGTACTCCTAGGTGACGAAGCTCAACTGGATGCTTGATTCCATTCATTTGATATAGTGCTAATCTTGATGCAAGATAGGTGCACGGTTTGTGCCGAATGTACCACAGCCTCAGAAATCATTTTGGACGCACCCGTTGAAACTCCAAAGTCACGTGGGTCATGTGGAATATCATTTTGGTCCATTTGAAGACAGTGTTGGTGTCAGTGCAAGATAAGTGCATGGTTTGCAGGAAACATACCGTAGGCATAGAAATCGTTATGGACGGACCTGATGGTACTCCTAGGTGATGAGGCTAAAGTGGAAGCTCGATTTAGTCCGATTGGAGATAGTGCTAAACTTGACGCTAGATAGTTGCATGGTTTACGCCGAACGTACCACAGGCTCAAAAATCATTTTCGACGCACCTGATTGTACTGCTAGGTGACAAGGCTCAAGTGGATGCTTGATTCAGTTCGTTTGGAGATAGTGCTAATCTTGATGCAAGATAGGTGCACGGTTTGTGCCGAACCTACCACCGGCTCAGCAATTGTTTTGGACGCACCCGATGGTACTCCTAGGTGACGAGGCCCAAGTGCAAGCTCGATTCAGATCGTTCAAAGATAGTGCTAATCTTGACACCAGATAGGTGCACGGTTTGTGCCGAACGTACCATAGCCTTAGAAATCATTTTGGACGCACCCGATGGAACTCCAAGTTAACGGGGTCATGTGGAATCTCGTTTTGGTCTATTTGGAGATAGTATTGGTGTCGGTGCAAGATAGGTGCATGGTTTGTGCTAAACATACCGTGGGCTCAGAAATTGTTTTGGACGCACCCAACAGATCTCCTAGGTGACGAATCTCAAGTGGATGCTGAATCAATTCATTTGATATAGTGCTAATTTTGACGCAAGATAGGTGCATGGTTTGCGCCGAATGTACCACAGGCTCAGAAATCATTTTGGACGCACCCGATGGTACTCCTAGGTGACGAGGCTCAAGTGGAAGCTCGATTCAGTCCGTTCGAATATAGTGCTAATTTGACGCAAGATAGGTGCACGGTTTGTGCCGAATGTACCATAGCCTCAGAAATTGATTTGGACGCACCCGATGGAACTCCAAGGTGATGTGGGTCATGTGGAATCTCGTTTTGGTCCATTTGGAGATAGTGTTGGTTTCGGTTCAAGATAGGTGCAGGTTTGTGCTAAACATATCATAGTCTCAGAAATCGTTTTGGACGCACTTGATAGTACTCCTAGGTGACGAAGCTCAAGTGGATGCTTGATTCAGTTCATTTGATATAGTGCTAATCTTGACACAAGATGGTGCAAGGTTTGCACCGAACGTACCACAGCCTTAGAAATCATTTTGGACGCACCTGATGGTACTCCTAGGTGACGGGGCTCAAGTGGATGCTTGATTCAGTTTATTTGGAGATCGTGCTAATCTTGACTCTAGTTAGGTGCACGGTTTGTTCCGAACGTACCACTGGCTCAGAAATTGATTTGGATGCACCCGATGGTACTCCTAGGTGACAAGGCTCAAGTGGAAGCTCGATCTAGACCGTTCAAAGATATTGCTAATCTTGACACAAGATAGGTGCACAGATTGTGTCGAACGTACCACAGCCTCAGAAATCATTTTGGACGCACCCAATGGAACTCCAAGGTAACGTGGGTCATGTGGAATCTTATTTTGGTCCATTTGGAGATAGTGTTGGTGTCATTCAAGATAGGTGCAGGTTTGTGCTAAACATACCGCAGGGTCAGAAATCGTTTTGGACGCACCCGATAGTACTCCTATGTGACGAAGCTCAAGTGGATGCTTGATTCAGTTCATTTGATATAGTGCTAATCATGACACAAGATAGGTGCAAGGTTTGCGCCGAACGTACCACAGGCTCAGAAATCGTTTTGGTCACACCTGATGGTACTCCTAGGTGACGGGGCTCAAGTGGATGCTTGATTTAGTTCGTTTAGAGATAGTGCTAATCTTGACGCAAGATGGGTGCACGGTTTGTGCCGAACGTACCACGGGCTCAGAAATCGTTTTGGATGCACCCGATAGTACTCCTAGGTGACGAAGCTCAACTGGATGCTTGATTCCATTCATTTGATATAGTGCTAATCTTGATGCAAGATAGGTGCACGGTTTGTGCCGAATGTACCACAGCCTCAGAAATCATTTTGGACGCACCCGTTCAAACTCCAAAGTCACATGGGTCATGTGGAATATCATTTTGGTCCATTTGAAGACAGTGTTGGTGTCAGTGCAAGATAAGTGCATGGTTTGCAGGAAACATACCGTAGGCATAGAAATCGTTATGGACGGACCTGATGGTACTCCTAGGTGATGAGGCTAAAGTGGAAGCTCGATTTAGTCCGATTGGAGATAGTGCTAAACTTGACGCTAGATAGTTGCATGGTTTACGCCGAACGTACCACAGGCTCAAAAATCATTTTCGACGCACCTGATTGTACTGCTAGGTGACAAGGCTCAAGTGGATGCTTGATTCAGTTCGTTTGGAGATAGTGCTAATCTTGATGCAAGGTAGGTGCACGGTTTGTTCCGAACGTACCACTGGCTCAGAAATTGTTTTGGACGCACCCGACGGTACTCCTAGGTGACGAGGCTCAAGTGCAAGCTCGATTTAGATCGTTCAAAGATAGTGCTAATCTTGACACCAGATAGGTGCACGGTTTGTGCCGAACGTACCATAGCCTTAGAAATCATTTTGGACGCACCCGATGGAACTCCAAGTTAATGGGGTCATGTGGAATCTCGTTTTGGTCTATTTGGAGATAGTATTGGTGTCGGTGCAAGATAGGTGGATGGTTTGTGCTAAACATACCGTGGGCTCAGAAATCATTTTGGATGCACCCAACAGATCTCCTAGGTGACGAATCTCAAGTGGATGCTGAATCAATTCATTTGATATAGTGCTAATTTTGACGCAAGATAGGTGCATGGTTTGTGCCGAATGTACCACAGGCTCAGAAATCGTTTTGGACGCACCCGATGGTACTCCTAGGTGACGAGGCTCAAGTGGAAGCTCGATTCAGTCCGTTCGAATATAGTGCTAATTTGACGCAAGATAGGTGCACGGTTTGTGCCGAATGTACCATAGCCTCAGAAATTGATTTGGACGCACCCGATGGAACTCCAAGGTGATGTGGGTCATGTGGAATCTCATTTTGGTCCATTTGGAGATAGTGTTGGTGTCGGTTCAAGATAGGTGCAGGTTTGTGCTAAACATATCATAGTCTCAGAAATCGTTTTGGACGCACTTGATAGTACTCCTAGGTGACGAAGCTCAAGTGGATGCTTGATTCAGTTCATTTGATATAGTGCTAATCTTGACACAAGATGGTGCAAGGTTTGCACCGAACGTACCACAGCCTTAGAAATCATTTTGGACGCACCTGATGGTACTCCTAGGTGACGGGGCTCAAGTGGATGCTTGATTCAGTTCATTTGGAGATCGTGCGAATCTTGACTCTGGTTAGGTGCACGGTTTGTTCCGAACGTACCACTGGCTCAGAAATCGATTTGGATGCACCCGATGGTACTCCTAGGTGACAAGGCTCAAGTGGAAGCTCGATCTAGACCGTTCAAAGATATTGCTAATCTTGACACAAGATAGGTGCACAGATTGTGCCGAACGTACCACAGCCTCAGAAATCATTTTGGACGCACCCAATGGAACTCCAAGGTAACGTGGGTCATGTGGAATCTTATTTTGGTCCATTTGGAGATAGTGTTGGTGTCATTCAAGATAGGTGCAGGTTTGTGCTAAACATACCGCAGGGTCAGAAATCGTTTTGGACGCACCCGATAGTACTCCTATGTGACGAAGCTCAAGTGGATGCTTGATTCAGTTCATTTGATATAGTGCTAATCATGACACAAGATAGGTGCAAGGTTTGCGCCGAACATACCACAGGCTCAGAAATCGTTTTGGTCGCACCTGATGGTACTCCTAGGTGACGGGGCTCAAGTGGATGCTTGATTTAGTTCGTTTGGAGATAGTGCTAATCTTGACGCAAGATGGGTGCACGGTTTGTGCCGAACGTACCACAGGCTCAGAAATCGTTTTGGATGCACCCGATAGTACTCCTAGGTGACGAAGCTCAACTGGATGCTTGATTCCATTCATTTGATATAGTGCTAATCTTGATGCAAGATAGGTGCACGGTTTGTGCCGAATGTACCACAGCCTCAGAAATCATTTTGGACGCACCCGTTGAAACTCCAAAGTCACGTGGGTCATGTGGAATATCATTTTGGTCCATTTGAAGACAGTGTTGGTGTCAGTGCAAGATAAGTGCATGGTTTGCAGGAAACATACCGTAGGCATAGAAATCGTTATGGACGGACCTGATGGTACTCCTAGGTGATGAGGCTAAAGTGGAAGCTCGATTTAGTCCGATTGGAGATAGTGCTAAACTTGACGCTAGATAGTTGCATGGTTTACGCCGAACGTACCACAGGCTCAAAAATCATTTTCGACGCACCTGATTGTACTGCTAGGTGACAAGGCTCAAGTGGATGCTTGATTCAGTTCATTTGGAGATAGTGCTAATCTTGATGCAAGATAGGTGCACGGTTTGTGCCGAACCTACCACCGGCTCAGCAATTGTTTTGGACGCACCCGATGGTACTCCTAGGTGACGAGGCTCAAGTGCAAGCTCGATTCAGATCGTTCAAAGATAGTGCTAATCTTGACACCAGATAGGTGCACGGTTTGTGCCGAACGTACCATAGCCTTAGAAATCATTTTGGACGCACCCGATGGAACTCCAAGTTAACGGGGTCATGTGGAATCTCGTTTTGGTCTATTTGGAGATAGTATTGGTGTCGGTGCAAGATAGGTGCATGGTTTGTGCTAAACATACCGTGGGCTCAGAAATCATTTTGGACGCACCCAACAGATCTCCTAGGTGACGAATCTCAAGTGGATGCAGAATCAATTCATTTGATATAGTGCTAATTTTGACGCAAGATAGGTGCATGGTTTGCGCCGAATGTACCACAGGCTCAGAAATCGTTTTGGACGCACCCGATGGTACTCCTAGGTGACGAGGCTCAAGTGGAAGCTCGATTCAGTCCGTTCGAATATAGTGCTAATTTGACGCAAGATAGGTGCACGGTTTGTGCCGAATGTACCATAGCCTCAGAAATTGATTTGGACGCACCCGATGGAACTCCAAGGTGATGTGGGTCATGTGGAATCTCGTTTTGGTCCATTTGGAGATAGTGTTGGTGTCGGTTCAAGATAGGTGCAGGTTTGTGCTAAACATATCATAGTCTCAGAAATCGTTTTGGACGCACTTGATAGTACTCCTAGGTGACGAAGCTCAAGTGGATGCTCGATTCAGTTCATTTGATATAGTGCTAATCTTGACACAAGATGGTGCAAGGTTTGCACCGAATGTACCACAGCCTTAGAAATCATTTTGGACGCACCTGATGGTACTCCTAGGTGACGAGGCTCAAGTGGATGCTTGATTCAGTTCATTTGGAGATCGTGCTAATCTTGACTCTGGTTAGGTGCACGGTTTGTTCCGAACGTACCATTGGCTCAGAAATCGATTTGGATGCACCCGATGGTACTCCTAGGTGACAAGGCTCAAGTGGAAGCTCGATCTAGACCGTTCAAAGATATTGCTAATCTTGACACAAGATAGGTGCACAGATTGTGCCGAATGTACCACAGCCTCAGAAATCATTTTGGACGCACCCAATGGAACTCCAAGGTAACGTGGGTCATGTGGAATCTTATTTTGGTCCATTTGGAGATAGTGTTGGTGTCATTCAAGATAGGTGCAGGTTTGTGCCAAACATACCGCAGGGTCAGAAATCGTTTTGGACGCACCCGATAGTACTCCTATGTGACGAAGCTCAAGTGGATGCTTGATTCAGTTCATTTGATATAGTGCTAATCATGACACAAGATAGGTGCAAGGTTTGCGCCGAACGTACCACAGGCTCAGAAATCGTTTTGGTCGCACCTGATGGTACTCCTAGGTGACGGGGCTCAAGTGGATGCTTGATTTAGTTCGGAGATAGTGCTAATCTTGACGCAAGATGGGTGCACGGTTTGTGCCGAACGTACCACAGGCTCAGAAATCGTTTTGGATGCACCCGATAGTACTCCTAGGTGACGAAGCTCAACTGGATGCTTGATTCCATTCATTTGATATAGTGCTAATCTTGATGCAAGATAGGTGCACGGTTTGTGCCGAATGTACCACAGCCTCAGAAATCATTTTGGACGCACCCGTTGAAACTCCAAAGTCACGTGGGTCATGTGGAATATCATTTTGGTCCATTTGAAGACAGTGTTGGTGTCAGTGCAAGATAAGTGCATGGTTTGCAGGAAACATACCGTAGGCATAGAAATCGTTATGGACGGACCTGATGGTACTCCTAGGTGATGAGGCTAAAGTGGAAGCTCGATTTAGTCCGATTGGAGATAGTGCTAAACTTGACGCTAGATAGTTGCATGGTTTACGCCGAACGTACCACAGGCTCAAAAATCATTTTCGACGCACCTGATTGTACTGCTAGGTGACAAGGCTCAAGTGGATGCTTGATTCAGTTCGTTTGGAGATAGTGCTAATCTTGATGCAAGATAGGTGCACGGTTTGTGCCGAACCTACCACCGGCTCAGCAATTGTTTTGGACGCACCCGATGGTACTCCTAGGTGACGAGGCTCAAGTGCAACCTCGATTCAGATCGTTTAAAGATAGTGCTAATCTTGACACCAGATAGGTGCACGGTTTGTGCCGAACGTACCATAGCCTTAGAAATCATTTTGGACGCACCCGATGGAACTCCAAGTTAACGGGGTCATGTGGAATCTCGTTTTGGTCTATTTGGAGATAGTATTGGTGTCGGTGCAAGATAGGTGCATGGTTTGTGCTAAACATACCGTGGGCTCAGAAATCATTTTGGACGCACCCAACAGATCTCCTAGGTGACAAATCTCAAGTGGATGCTGAATCAATTCATTTGATATAGTGCTAATTTTGACGCAAGATAGGTGCATGGTTTGCGCCGAATGTACCACAGGCTCAGAAATCGTTTTGGACGCACCCGATGGTACTCCTAGGTGATGAGGCTCAAGTGGAAGCTCGATTCAGTCCGTTCGAATATAGTGCTAATTTGACGCAAGATAGGTGCACGGTTTGTGCCGAATGTACCATAGCCTCAGAAATTGATTTGGACGCACCCGATGGAACTCCAAGGTGATGTGGGTCATGTGGAATCTCGTTTTGGTCCATTTGGAGATAGTGTTGGTGTCGGTTCAAGATAGGTGCAGGTTTGTGCTAAACATATCATAGTCTCAGAAATCATTTTGGACGCACTTGATAGTACTCCTAGGTGACGAAGCTCAAGTGGATGCTTGATTCAGTTCATTTGATATAGTTCTAATCTTGACACAAGATGGTGCAAGGTTTGCACCGAACGTACCACAGCCTTAGAAATCATTTTGGACGCACCTGATGGTACTCCTAGGTGACGGGGCTCAAGTGGATGCTTGATTCAGTTCATTTGGAGATCGTGCTAATCTTGACTCTGGTTAGGTGCACGGTTTGTTCCGAACGTACCACTGGCTCAAAAATCGATTTGGATGCACCCGATGGTACTCCTAGGTGACAAGGCTCAAGTGGAAGCTCGATCTAGACCGTTCAAAGATATTGCTAATCTTGACACAAGATAGGTGCACAGATTGTGCCGAACGTACCACAGCCTCAGAAATCATTTTGGACGCACCCAATGGAACTCCAAGGTAACGTGGGTCATGTGGAATCTTATTTTGGTCCATTTGGAGATAGTGTTGGTGTCATTCAAGATAGGTGCAGGTTTGTGCTAAACATACCGCAGGGTCAGAAATCGTTTTGGACGCACTTGATAGTACTCCTAGGTGACGAAGCTCAAGTGGATGCTCGATTCAGTTCATTTGATATAGTGCTAATCTTGACACAAGATGGTGCAAGGTTTGCACCGAATGTACCACAGCCTTAGAAATCATTTTGGACGCACCTGATGGTACTCCTAGGTGACGGGGCTCAAGTGGATGCTTGATTCAGTTCATTTGGAGATCGTGCTAATCTTGACTCTGGTTAGGTGCACGGTTTGTTCCGAACGTACCATTGGCTCAGAAATCGATTTGGATGCACCCGATGGTACTCCTAGGTGACAAGGCTCAAGTGGAAGCTCGATCTAGACCGTTCAAAGATATTGCTAATCTTGACACAAGATAGGTGCACAGATTGTGCCGAACGTACCACAGCCTCAGAAATCATTTTGGACGCACCCAATGGAACTCCAAGGTAACGTGGGTCATGTGGAATCTTATTTTGGTCCATTTGGAGATAGTGTTGGTGTCATTCAAGATAGGTGCAGGTTTGTGCCAAACATACCGCAGGGTCAGAAATCGTTTTGGACGCACCCGATAGTACTCCTATGTGACGAAGCTCAAGTGGATGCTTGATTCAGTTCATTTGATATAGTGCTAATCATGACACAAGATAGGTGCAAGGTTTGCGCCGAACGTACCACAGGCTCAGAAATCGTTTTGGTCGCACCTGATGGTACTCCTAGGTGACGGGGCTCAAGTGGATGCTTGATTTAGTTCGGAGATAGTGCTAATCTTGACGCAAGATGGGTGCACGGTTTGTGCCGAACGTACCACAGGCTCAGAAATCGTTTTGGATGCACCCGATAGTACTCCTAGGTGACGAAGCTCAACTGGATGCTTGATTCCATTCATTTGATATAGTGCTAATCTTGATGCAAGATAGGTGCACGGTTTGTGCCGAATGTACCACAGCCTCAGAAATCATTTTGGACGCACCCGTTGAAACTCCAAAGTCACGTGGGTCATGTGGAATATCATTTTGGTCCATTTGAAGACAGTGTTGGTGTCAGTGCAAGATAAGTGCATGGTTTGCAGGAAACATACCGTAGGCATAGAAATCGTTATGGACGGACCTGATGGTACTCCTAGGTGATGAGGCTAAAGTGGAAGCTCGATTTAGTCCGATTGGAGATAGTGCTAAACTTGACGCTAGATAGTTGCATGGTTTACGCCGAACGTACCACAGGCTCAAAAATCATTTTCGACGCACCTGATTGTACTGCTAGGTGACAAGGCTCAAGTGGATGCTTGATTCAGTTCGTTTGGAGATAGTGCTAATCTTGATGCAAGATAGGTGCACGGTTTGTGCCGAACCTACCACCGGCTCAGCAATTGTTTTGGACGCACCCGATGGTACTCCTAGGTGACGAGGCTCAAGTGCAACCTCGATTCAGATCGTTTAAAGATAGTGCTAACCTTGACACCAGATAGGTGCACGGTTTGTGCCGAACGTACCATAGCCTTAGAAATCATTTTGGACGCACCCGATGGAACTCCAAGTTAACGGGGTCATGTGGAATCTCGTTTTGGTCTATTTGGAGATAGTATTGGTGTCGGTGCAAGATAGGTGCATGGTTTGTGCTAAACATACCGTGGGCTCAGAAATCATTTTGGGCGCACCCAACAGATCTCCTAGGTGACAAATCTCAAGTGGATGCTGAATCAATTCATTTGATATAGTGCTAATTTTGACGCAAGATAGGTGCATGGTTTGCGCCGAATGTACCACAGGCTCAGAAATCGTTTTGGACGCACCCGATGGTACTCCTAGGTGATGAGGCTCAAGTGGAAGCTCGATTCAGTCCGTTCGAATATAGTGCTAATTTGACGCAAGATAGGTGCACGGTTTGTGCCGAATGTACCATAGCCTCAGAAATTGATTTGGACGCACCCGATGGAACTCCAAGGTGATGTGGGTCATGTGGAATCTCGTTTTGGTCCATTTGGAGATAGTGTTGGTGTCGGTTCAAGATAGGTGCAGGTTTGTGCTAAACATATCATAGTCTCAGAAATCATTTTGGACGCACTTGATAGTACTCCTAGGTGACGAAGCTCAAGTGGATGCTTGATTCAGTTCATTTGATATAGTTCTAATCTTGACACAAGATGGTGCAAGGTTTGCACCGAACGTACCACAGCCTTAGAAATCATTTTGGACGCACCTGATGGTACTCCTAGGTGACGGGGCTCAAGTGGATGCTTGATTCAGTTCATTTGGAGATCGTGCTAATCTTGACTCTGGTTAGGTGCACGGTTTGTTCCGAACGTACCACTGGCTCAAAAATCGATTTGGATGCACCCGATGGTACTCCTAGGTGACAAGGCTCAAGTGGAAGCTCGATCTAGACCGTTCAAAGATATTGCTAATCTTGACACAAGATAGGTGCACAGATTGTGCCGAACGTACCACAGCCTCAGAAATCATTTTGGACGCACCCAATGGAACTCCAAGGTAACGTGGGTCATGTGGAATCTTATTTTGGTCCATTTGGAGATAGTGTTGGTGTCATTCAAGATAGGTGCAGGTTTGTGCTAAACATACCGCAGGGTCAGAAATCGTTTTGGACGCACCCGATAGTACTCCTATGTGACGAAGCTCAAGTGGATGCTTGATTCAGTTCATTTGATATAGTGCTAATCATGACACAAGATAGGTGCAAGGTTTGCGCCGAACGTACCACAGGCTCAGAAATCGTTTTGGTCGCACCTGATGGTACTCCTAGGTGACGGGGCTCAAGTGGATGCTTGATTTAGTTCGTTTGGAGATAGTGCTAATCTTGACGCAAGATGGGTGCACGGTTTGTGCCGAACGTACCATAGGCTCAGAAATCGTTTTGGATGCACCCGATAGTACTCCTAGGTGACGAAGCTCAACTGGATGCTTGATTCCATTCATTTGATATAGTGCTAATCTTGATGCAAGATAGGTGCACGGTTTGTGCCGAATGTACCACAGCCTCAAAAATCATTTTGGACGCACCCGTTGAAACTCCAAAGTCACGTGGGTCATGTGGAATATCATTTTGGTCCATTTGAAGACAGTGTTGGTGTCAGTGCAAGATAAGTGCATGGTTTGCAGGAAACATACCGTAGGCATAGAAATCGTTATGGACGGACCTGATGGTACTCCTAGGTGATGAGGCTAAAGTGGAAGCTCGATTTAGTCCGATTGGAGATAGTGCTAAACTTGACGCTAGATAGTTGCATGGTTTACGCCGAACGTACCACAGGCTCAAAAATCATTTTCGACGCACCTGATTGTACTGCTAGGTGACAAGGCTCAAGTGGATGCTTGATTCAGTTCGTTTGGAGATAGTGCTAATCTTGATGCAAGATAGGTGCACGGTTTGTGCCGAACCTACCACCGGCTCAGCAATTGTTTTGGACGCACCCGATGGTACTCCTAGGTGACGAGGCTCAAGTGCAAGCTCGATTCAGATCGTTTAAAGATAGTGCTAATCTTGACACCAGATAGGTGCACGGTTTGTGCCGAACGTACCATAGCCTTAGAAATCATTTTGGACGCACCCGATGGAACTCCAAGTTAACGGGGTCATGTGGAATCTCGTTTTGGTCTATTTGGAGATAGTATTGGTGTCGGTGCAAGATAGGTGCATGGTTTGTGCTAAACATACCGTGGGCTCAGAAATCATTTTGGACGCACCCAACAGATCTCCTAGGTGACAAATCTCAAGTTGATGCTGAATCAATTCATTTGATATAGTGCTAATTTTGACGCAAGATAGGTGCATGGTTTGCGCCGAATGTACCACAGGCTCAGAAATCGTTTTGGACGCACCCGATGGTACTCCTAGGTGATGAGGCTCAAGTGGAAGCTCGATTCAGTCCGTTCGAATATGGTGCTAATTTGACGCAAGATAGGTGCACGGTTTGTGCCGAATGTACCATAGCCTCAGAAATTGATTTGGACGCACCCGATGGAACTCCAAGGTGATGTGGGTCATGTGGAATCTCGTTTTGGTCCATTTGGAGATAGTGTTGGTGTCGGTTCAAGATAGGTGCAGGTTTGTGCTAAACATATCATAGTCTCAGAAATCATTTTGGACGCACTTGATAGTACTCCTAGGTGACGAAGCTCAAGTGGATGCTTGATTCAGTTCATTTGATATAGTGCTAATCTTGACACAAGATGGTGCAAGGTTTGCACCGAACGTACCACAGCCTTAGAAATCATTTTGGACGCACCTGATGGAACTCCTAGGTGACGGGGCTCAAGTGGATGCTTGATTCAGTTCATTTGGAGATCGTGCTAATCTTGACTCTGGTTAGGTGCACGGTTTGTTCCGAACGTACCACTGGCTCAGAAATTGATTTGGATGCACCCGATGGTACTCCTAGGTGACAAGGCTCAAGTGGAAGCTCGATCTAGACCGTTCAAAGATATTGCTAATCTTGACACAAGATAGGTGCACAGATTGTGCCGAACGTACCACAGCCTCAGAAATCATTTTGGACGCACCCAATGGAACTCCAAGGTAACGTGGGTCATGTGGAATCTTATTTTGGTCCATTTGGAGATAGTGTTGGTGTCATTCAAGATAGGTGCAGGTTTGTGCTAAACATACCGCAGGGTCAGAAATCGTTTTGGACGCACCCGATAGTACTCCTATGTGACGAAGCTCAAGTGGATGCTTGATTCAGTTCATTTGACATAGTGCTAATCATGACACAAGATAGGTGCAAGGTTTGCGCCGAACGTACCACAGGCTCAGAAATCGTTTTGGTCGCACCTGATGGTACTCCTAGGTGACGGGGCTCAAGTGGATGCTTGATTTAGTTCGTTTGGAGATAGTGCTAATCTTGACGCAAGATGGGTGCACGGTTTGTGCCGAACATACCACAGGCTCAGAAATCATTTTGGATGCACCCGATAGTACTCCTAGGTGACGAAGCTCAACTGGATGCTTGATTCCATTCATTTGATATAGTGCTAATCTTGATGCAAGATAGGTGCACGGTTTGTGCCGAATGTACCACAGCCTCAGAAATCATTTTGGACGCACCCGTTGAAACTCCAAAGTCACGTGGGTCATGTGGAATATCATTTTGGTCCATTTGAAGACAGTGTTGGTGTCAGTGCAAGATAAGTGCATGGTTTGCAGGAAACATACCGTAGGCATAGAAATCGTTATGGATGGACCTGATGGTACTCCTAGGTGATGAGGCTAAAGTGGAAGCTCGATTTAGTCCGATTGGAGATAGTGCTAAACTTGACGCTAGATAGTTGCATGGTTTACGCCGAACGTACCACAGGCTCAAAAATCATTTTCGACGCACCTGATTGTACTGCTAGGTGACAAGGCTCAAGTGGATGCTTGAATCAGTTCGTTTGGAGATAGTGCTAATCTTGATGCAAGATAGGTGCATGGTTTGCGCCGAATGTACCACAGGCTCAGAAATCGTTTTGGACGCACCCGATGGTACTCCTAGGTGATGAGGCTCAAGTGGAAGCTCGATTCAGTCCGTTCGAATATAGTGCTAATTTGACGCAAGATAGGTGCACGGTTTGTGCCGAATGTACCATAGCCTCAGAAATTGATTTGGACGCACCCGATGGAACTCCAAGGTGATGTGGGTCATGTGGAATCTCGTTTTGGTCCATTTGGAGATAGTGTTGGTGTCGGTTCAAGATAGGTGCAGGTTTGTGCTAAACATATCATAGTCTCAGAAATCATTTTGGACGCACTTGATAGTACTCCTAGGTGACGAAGCTCAAGTGGATGCTTGATTCAGTTCATTTGATATAGTGCTAATCTTGACACAAGATGGTGCAAGGTTTGCACCGAACGTACCACAGCCTTAGAAATCATTTTGGACGCACCTGATGGTACTCCTAGGTGACGGGGCTCAAGTGGATGCTTGATTCAGTTCATTTGGAGATCGTGCTAATCTTGACTCTGGTTAGGTGCACGGTTTGTTCTGAACGTACCACTGGCTCAGAAATCGATTTGGATGCACCCGATGGTACTCCTAGGTGACAAGGCTCAAGTGGAAGCTCGATCTAGACCGTTCAAAGATATTGCTAATCTTGACACAAGATAGGTGCACAGATTGTGCCGAACGTACCACAGCCTCAGAAATCATTTTGGACGCACCCAATGGAACTCCAAGGTAACGTGGGTCATGTGGAATCTTATTTTGGTCCATTTGGAGATAGTGTTGGTGTCATTCAAGATAGGTGCAGGTTTGTGCTAAACATACCGCAGGGTCAGAAATCGTTTTGGACGCACCCGATAGTACTCCTATGTGACGAAGCTCAAGTGGATGCTTGATTCAGTTCATTTGATATAGTGCTAATCATGACACAAGATAGGCGCAAGGTTTGCGCCGAACGTACCACAGGCTCAGAAATCGTTTTGGTCGCACCTGATGGTACTCCTAGGTGACGGGGCTCAAGTGGATGCTTGATTTAGTTCGTTTGGAGATAGTGCTAATCTTGACGCAAGATGGGTGCACGGTTTGTGCCGAACGTACCATAGCCTTAGAAATCATTTTGGACGCACCCGATGGAACTCCAAGTTAACGGGGTCATGTGGAATCTCGTTTTGGTCTATTTGGAGATAGTATTGGTGTCGGTGCAAGATAGGTGCATGGTTTGTGCTAAACATACCGTGGGCTCAGAAATCATTTTGGACGCACCCAACAGATCTCCTAGGTGACAAATCTCAAGTGGATGCTGAATCAATTCATTTGATATAGTGCTAATTTTGACGCAAGATAGGTGCATGGTTTGCGCCGAATGTACCACAGGCTCAGAAATCGTTTTGGACGCACCCGATGGTACTCCTAGGTGATGAGGCTCAAGTGGAAGCTCGATTCAGTCCGTTCGAATATGGTGCTAATTTGACGCAAGATAGGTGCACGGTTTGTGCCGAATGTACCATAGCCTCAGAAATTGATTTGGACGCACCCGATGGAACTCCAAGGTGACGTGGGTCATGTGGAATCTCGTTTTGGTCCATTTGGAGATAGTGTTGGTGTCGGTTCAAGATAGGTGCAGGTTTGTGCTAAACATATCATAGTCTCAGAAATCATTTTGGACGCACTTGATAGTACTCCTAGGTGACGAAGCTCAAGTGGATGCTTGATTCAGTTCATTTGATATAGTGCTAATCTTGACACAAGATGGTGCAAGGTTTGCACCGAACGTACCACAGCCTTAGAAATCATTTTGGACGCACCTGATGGAACTCCTAGGTGACGGGGCTCAAGTGGATGCTTGATTCAGTTCATTTGGAGATCGTGCTAATCTTGACTCTGGTTAGGTGCACGGTTTGTTCCGAACGTACCACTGGCTCAGAAATTGATTTGGATGCACCCGATGGTACTCCTAGGTGACAAGGCTCAAGTGGAAGCTCGATCTAGACCGTTCAAAGATATTGCTAATCTTGACACAAGATAGGTGCACAGATTGTGCCGAACGTACCACAGCCTCAGAAATCATTTTGGACGCACCCAATGGAACTCCAAGGTAACGTGGGTCATGTGGAATCTTATTTTGGTCCATTTGGAGATAGTGTTGGTGTCATTCAAGATAGGTGCAGGTTTGTGCTAAACATACCGCAGGGTCAGAAATCGTTTTGGACGCACCCGATAGTACTCCTATGTGACGAAGCTCAAGTGGATGCTTGATTCAGTTCATTTGACATAGTGCTAATCATGACACAAGATAGGTGCAAGGTTTGCGCCGAACATACCACAGGCTCAGAAATCGTTTTGGTCGCACCTGATGGTACTCCTAGGTGACGGGGCTCAAGTGGATGCTTGATTTAGTTCGTTTGGAGATAGTGCTAATCTTGACGCAAGATGGGTGCACGGTTTGTGCCGAACATACCACAGGCTCAGAAATCATTTTGGATGCACCCGATAGTACTCCTAGGTGACGAAGCTCAACTGGATGCTTGATTCCATTCATTTGATATAGTGCTAATCTTGATGCAAGATAGGTGCACGGTTTGTGCCGAATGTACCACAGCCTCAGAAATCATTTTGGACGCACCCGTTGAAACTCCAAAGTCACGTGGGTCATGTGGAATATCATTTTGGTCCATTTGAAGACAGTGTTGGTGTCAGTGCAAGATAAGTGCATGGTTTGCAGGAAACATACCGTAGGCATAGAAATCGTTATGGATGGACCTGATGGTACTCCTAGGTGATGAGGCTAAAGTGGAAGCTCGATTTAGTCCGATTGGAGATAGTGCTAAACTTGACGCTAGATAGTTGCATGGTTTACGCCGAACGTACCACAGGCTCAAAAATCATTTTCGACGCACCTGATTGTACTGCTAGGTGACAAGGCTCAAGTGGATGCTTGAATCAGTTCGTTTGGAGATAGTGCTAATCTTGATGCAAGATAGGTGCATGGTTTGCGCCGAATGTACCACAGGCTCAGAAATCGTTTTGGACGCACCCGATGGTACTCCTAGGTGATGAGGCTCAAGTGGAAGCTCGATTCAGTCCGTTCGAATATAGTGCTAATTTGACGCAAGATAGGTGCACGGTTTGTGCCGAATGTACCATAGCCTCAGAAATTGATTTGGACGCACCCGATGGAACTCCAAGGTGATGTGGGTCATGTGGAATCTCGTTTTGGTCCATTTGGAGATAGTGTTGGTGTCGGTTCAAGATAGGTGCAGGTTTGTGCTAAACATATCATAGTCTCAGAAATCATTTTGGACGCACTTGATAGTACTCCTAGGTGACGAAGCTCAAGTGGATGCTTGATTCAGTTCATTTGATATAGTGCTAATCTTGACACAAGATGGTGCAAGGTTTGCACCGAACGTACCACAGCCTTAGAAATCATTTTGGACGCACCTGATGGTACTCCTAGGTGACGGGGCTCAAGTGGATGCTTGATTCAGTTCATTTGGAGATCGTGCTAATCTTGACTCTGGTTAGGTGCACGGTTTGTTCCGAACGTACCACTGGCTCAGAAATCGATTTGGATGCACCCGATGGTACTCCTAGGTGACAAGGCTCAAGTGGAAGCTCGATCTAGACCGTTCAAAGATATTGCTAATCTTGACACAAGATAGGTGCACAGATTGTGCCGAACGTACCACAGCCTCAGAAATCATTTTGGACGCACCCAATGGAACTCCAAGGTAACGTGGGTCATGTGGAATCTTATTTTGGTCCATTTGGAGATAGTGTTGGTGTCATTCAAGATAGGTGCAGGTTTGTGCTAAACATACCGCAGGGTCAGAAATCGTTTTGGACGCACCCGATAGTACTCCTATGTGACGAAGCTCAAGTGGATGCTTGATTCAGTTCATTTGATATAGTGCTAATCATGACACAAGATAGGCGCAAGGTTTGCGCCGAACGTACCACAGGCTCAGAAATCGTTTTGGTCGCACCTGATGGTACTCCTAGGTGACGGGGCTCAAGTGGATGCTTGATTTAGTTCGTTTGGAGATAGTGCTAATCTTGACGCAAGATGGGTGCACGGTTTGTGCCGAACGTACCACAGGCTCAGAAATCATTTTGGATGCACCCGATAGTACTCCTAGGTGACGAAGCTCAACTGGATGCTTGATTCCATTCATTTGATATAGTGCTAATCTTGATGCAAGATAGGTGCACGGTTTGTGCCGAATGTACCACAGCCTCAGAAATCATTTTGGACGCACCCGTTGAAACTCCAAAGTCACGTGGGTCATGTGGAATATCATTTTGGTCCATTTGAACACAGTGTTGGTGTCAGTGCAAGATAAGTGCATGGTTTGCAGGAAACATACCGTAGGCATAGAAATCGTTATGGACGGACCTGATGGTACTCCTAGGTGATGAGGCTAAAGTGGAAGCTCGATTTAGTCCGATTGGAGATAGTGCTAAACTTGACGCTAGATAGTTGCATGGTTTACGCCGAACGTACCACAGGCTCAAAAATCATTTTCGACGCACCTGATTGTACTGCTAGGTGACAAGGCTCAAGTGGATGCTTGATTCAGTTCGTTTGGAGATAGTGCTAATCTTGATGCAAGATAGGTGCACGGTTTGTGCCGAACCTACCACCGGCTCAGCAATTGTTTTGGACGCACCCGATGGTACTCCTAGGTGACGAGGCTCAAGTGGAAGCTCGATTCAGTCCGTTCGAATATAGTGCTAATTTGACGCAAGATAGGTGCATGGTTTGTGCCGAATGTACCATAGCCTCAGAAATTGATTTGGACGCACCCGATGGAACTCCAAGGTGATGTGGGTCATGTGGAATCTCGTTTTGGTCCATTTGGAGATAGTGTTGGTGTCGGTTCAAGATAGGTGCAGGTTTGTGCTAAACATATCATAGTCTCAGAAATCATTTTGGACGCACTTGATAGTACTCCTAGGTGACGAAGCTCAAGTGGATGCTTGATTCAGTTCATTTGATATAGTGCTAATCTTGACACAAGATGGTGCAAGGTTTGCACCGAACGTACCACAGCCTTAGAAATCATTTTGGACGCACCTGATGGTACTCCTAGGTGACGGGGCTCAAGTGGATGCTTGATTCAGTTCATTTGGAGATCGTGCTAATCTTGACTCTGGTTAGGTGCACGGTTTGTTCCGAACGTACCACTGGCTCAGAAATCGATTTGGATGCACCCGATGGTACTTCTAGGTGACAAGGCTCAAGTGGAAGCTCGATCTAGACCGTTCAAAGATATTGCTAATCTTGACACAAGATAGGTGCACAGATTGTGCCGAACGTACCACAGCCTCAGAAATCATTTTGGACGCACCCAATGGAACTCCAAGGTAACGTGGGTCATGTGGAATCTTATTTTGGTCCATTTGGAGATAGTGTTGGTGTCATTCAAGATAGGTGCAGGTTTGTGCTAAACATACCGCAGGGTCAGAAATCGTTTTGGACGCACCCGATAGTACTCCTATGTGACGAAGCTCAAGTGGATGCTTGATTCAGTTCATTTGATATAGTGCTAATCATGACACAAGATAGGTGCAAGGTTTGCGCCGAACGTACCACAGGCTCAGAAATCGTTTTGGTCGCACCTGATGGTACTCCTAGGTGACGGGGCTCAAGTGGATGCTTGATTTAGTTCGTTTGGAGATAGTGCTAATCTTGACGCAAGATGGGTGCACGGTTTGTGCCGAACGTACCACAGGCTCAGAAATCGTTTTGGATGCACCCGATAGTACTCCTAGGTGACGAAGCTCAACTGGATGCTTGATTCCATTCATTTGATATAGTGCTAATCTTGATGCAAGATAGGTGCACGGTTTGTGCCGAATGTACCACAGCCTCAGAAATCATTTTGGACGCACCCGTTGAAACTCCAAAGTCACGTGGGTCATGTGGAATATCATTTTGGTCCATTTGAAGACAGTGTTGGTGTCCGTGCAAGATAAGTGCATGGTTTGCAGGAAACATACCGTAGGCATAGAAATCATTATGGACGGACCTGATGGTACTCCTAGGTGATGAGGCTAAAGTGGAAGCTCAATTTAGTCCGATTGGAGATAGTGCTAAACTTGACGCTAGATAGTTGCATGGTTTACGCCGAACGTACCACAGGCTCAAAAATCATTTTCGACGCACCTGATTGTACTGCTAGGTGACAAGGCTCAAGTGGATGCTTGATTCAGTTCGTTTGGAGATAGTGCTAATCTTGATGCAAGATAGGTGCACGGTTTGTGCCGAACCTACCACCGGCTCACCAATTGTTTTGGACGCACCCGATGGTACTCCTAGGTGACGAGGCTCAAGTGGAAGCTCGATTCAGTCCGTTCGAATATAGTGCTAATTTGACGCAAGATAGGTGCATGGTTTGTGCCGAATGTACCATAGCCTCAGAAATTGATTTGGACGCACCCGATGGAACTCCAAGGTGATGTGGGTCATGTGGAATCTCGTTTTGGTCCATTTGGAGATAGTGTTGGTGTCGGTTCAAGATAGGTGCAGGTTTGTGCTAAACATATCATAGTCTCAGAAATCATTTTGGACGCACTTGATAGTACTCCTAGGTGACGAAGCTCAAGTGGATGCTTGATTCAGTTCATTTGATATAGTGCTAATCTTGACACAAGATGGTGCAAGGTTTGCACCGAACGTACCACAGCCTTAGAAATCATTTTGGACGCACCTGATGGTACTCCTAGGTGACGGGGCTCAAGTGGATGCTTGATTCAGTTCATTTGGAGATCGTGCTAATCTTGACTCTGGTTAGGTGCACGGTTTGTTCTGAACGTACCACTGGCTCAGAAATCGATTTGGATGCACCCGATGGTACTCCTAGGTGACAAGGCTCAAGTGGAAGCTCGATCTAGACCGTTCAAAGATATTGCTAATCTTGACACAAGATAGGTGCACAGATTGTGCCGAACGTACCACAGCCTCAGAAATCATTTTGGACGCACCCAATGGAACTCCAAGGTAACGTGGGTCATGTGGAATCTTATTTTGGTCCATTTGGAGATAGTGTTGGTGTCATTCAAGATAGGTGCAGGTTTGTGCTAAACATACCGCAGGGTCAGAAATCGTTTTGGACGCACCCGATAGTACTCCTATGTGACGAAGCTCAAGTGGATGCTTGATTCAGTTCATTTGATATAGTGCTAATCATGACACAAGATAGGTGCAAGGTTTGCGCCGAACGTACCACAGGCTCAGAAATCGTTTTGGTCGCACCTGATGGTACTCCTAGGTGACGGGGCTCAAGTGGATGCTTGATTTAGTTCGTTTGGAGATAGTGCTAATCTTGACGCAAGATGGGTGCACGGTTTGTGCCGAACGTACCACAGGCTCAGAAATCGTTTTGGATGCACCCGATAGTACTCCTAGGTGACGAAGCTCAACTGGATGCTTGATTCCATTCATTTGATATAGTGCTAATCTTGATGCAAGATAGGTGCACGGTTTGTGCCGAATGTACCACAGCCTCAGAAATCATTTTGGACGCACCCGTTGAAACTCCAAAGTCACGTGGGTCATGTGGAATATCATTTTGGTCCATTTGAAGACAGTGTTGGTGTCAGTGCAAGATAAGTGCATGGTTTGCAGGAAACATACCGTAGGCATAGAAATCATTATGGACGGACCTGATGGTACTCCTAGGTGATGAGGCTAAAGTGGAAGCTCGATTTAGTCCGATTGGAGATAGTGCTAAACTTGACGCTAGATAGTTGCATGGTTTACGCCGAACGTACCACAGGCTCAAAAATCATTTTCGACGCACCTGATTGTACTGCTAGGTGACAAGGCTCAAGTGGATGCTTGATTCAGTTCGTTTGGAGATAGTGCTAATCTTGATGCAAGATAGGTGCACGGTTTGTGCCGAACCTACCACCGGCTCAGCAATTGTTTTGGACGCACCCGATGGTACTCCTAGGTGACGAGGCTCAAGTGCAAGCTCGATTCAGATCGTTTAAAGATAGTGCTAATCTTGACACCAGATAGGTGCACGGTTTGTGCCGAACGTACCATAGCCTTAGAAATCATTTTGGACGCACCCGATGGAACTCCAAGTTAACGGGGTCATGTGGAATCTCGTTTTGGTCTATTTGGAGATAGTATTGGTGTCGGTGCAAGATAGGTGCATGGTTTGTGCTAAACATACCGTGGGCTCAGAAATCATTTTGGACGCACCCAACAGATCTCCTAGGTGACAAATCTCAAGTGGATGCTGAATCAATTCATTTGATATAGTGCTAATTTTGACGCAAGATAGGTGCATGGTTTGCGCCGAATGTACCACAGGCTCAGAAATCGTTTTGGACGCACCCGATGGTACTCCTAGGTGATGAGGCTCAAGTGGAAGCTCGATTCAGTCCGTTCGAATATAGTGCTAATTTGACGCAAGATAGGTGCATGGTTTGTGCCGAATGTACCATAGCCTCAGAAATTGATTTGGACGCACCCGATGGAACTCCAAGGTGATGTGGGTCATGTGGAATCTCGTTTTGGTCCATTTGGAGATAGTGTTGGTGTCGGTTCAAGATAGGTGCAGGTTTGTGCTAAACATATCATAGTCTCAGAAATCATTTTGGACGCACTTGATAGTACTCCTAGGTGACGAAGCTCAAGTGGATGCTTGATTCAGTTCATTTGATATAGTGCTAATCTTGACACAAGATGGCGCAAGGTTTGCACCGAACGTACCACAGCCTTAGAAATCATTTTGGACGCACCTGATGGTACTCCTAGGTGACGGGGCTCAAGTGGATGCTTGATTCAGTTCATTTGGAGATCGTGCTAATCTTGACTCTGGTTAGGTGCACGGTTTGTTCCGAACGTACCACTAGATCAGAAATCGATTTGGATGCACCCGATGGTACTTCTAGGTGACAAGGCTCAAGTGGAAGCTCGATCTAGACCGTTCAAAGATATTGCTAATCTTGACACAAGATAGGTGCACAGATTGTGCCGAACGTACCACAGCCTCAGAAATCATTTTGGACGCACCCAATGGAACTCCAAGGTAACGTGGGTCATGTGGAATCTTATTTTGGTCCATTTGGAGATAGTGTTGGTGTCATTCAAGATAGGTGCAGGTTTGTGCTAAACATACCGCAGGGTCAGAAATCGTTTTGGACGCACCCGATAGTACTCCTATGTGACGAAGCTCAAGTGGATGCTTGATTCAGTTCATTTGATATAGTGCTAATCATGACACAAGATAGGTGCAAGGTTTGCGCCGAACGTACCACAGGCTCAGAAATCGTTTTGGTCGCACCTGATGGTACTCCTAGGTGACGGGGCTCAAGTGGATGCTTGATTTAGTTCGTTTGGAGATAGTGCTAATCTTGACGCAAGATGGGTGCACGGTTTGTGCCGAACGTACCACAGGCTCAGAAATCGTTTTGGATGCACCCGATAGTACTCCTAGGTGACGAAGCTCAACTGGATGCTTGATTCCATTCATTTGATATAGTGCTAATCTTGATGCAAGATAGGTGCACGGTTTGTGCCGAATGTACCACAGCCTCAGAAATCATTTTGGACGCACCCGTTGAAACTCCAAAGTCACGTGGGTCATGTGGAATATCATTTTGGTCCATTTGAAGACAGTGTTGGTGTCAGTGCAAGATAAGTGCATGGTTTGCAGGAAACATACCGTAGGCATAGAAATCATTATGGACGGACCTGATGGTACTCCTAGGTGATGAGGCTAAAGTGGAAGCTCGATTTAGTCCGATTGGAGATAGTGCTAAACTTGACGCTAGATAGTTGCATGGTTTACGCCGAACGTACCACAGGCTCAAAAATCATTTTCGACGCACCTGATTGTACTGCTAGGTGACAAGGCTCAAGTGGATGCTTGATTCAGTTCGTTTGGAGATAGTGCTAATCTTGATGCAAGATAGGTGCACGGTTTGTGCCGAACCTACCACCGGCTCAGCAATTGTTTTGGACGCACCCGATGGTACTCCTAGGTGACGAGGCTCAAGTGCAAGCTCGATTCAGATCGTTTAAAGATAGTGCTAATCTTGACACCAGATAGGTGCACGGTTTGTGCCGAACGTACCATAGCCTTAGAAATCATTTTGGACGCACCCGATGGAACTCCAAGTTAACGGGGTCATGTGGAATCTCGTTTTGGTCTATTTGGAGATAGTATTGGTGTCGGTGCAAGATAGGTGCATGGTTTGTGCTAAACATACCGTGGGCTCAGAAATCATTTTGGACGCACCCAACAGATCTCCTAGGTGACAAATCTCAAGTGGATGCTGAATCAATTCATTTGATATAGTGCTAATTTTGACGCAAGATAGGTGCATGGTTTGCGCCGAATGTACCACAGGCTCAGAAATCGTTTTGGACGCACCCGATGGTACTCCTAGGTGATGAGGCTCAAGTGGAAGCTCGATTCAGTCCGTTCGAATATAGTGCTAATTTGACGCAAGATAGGTGCACGGTTTGTGCCGAATGTACCATAGCCTCAGAAATTGATTTGGACGCACCCGATGGAACTCCAAGGTGATGTGGGTCATGTGGAATCTCGTTTTGGTCCATTTGGAGATAGTGTTGGTGTCGGTTCAAGATAGGTGCAGGTTTGTGCTAAACATATCATAGTCTCAGAAATCATTTTGGACGCACTTGATAGTACTCCTAGGTGACGAAGCTCAAGTGGATGCTTGATTCAGTTCATTTGATATAGTGCTAATCTTGACACAAGATGGTGCAAGGTTTGCACCGAACGTACCACAGCCTTAGAAATCATTTTGGACGCACCTGATGGAACTCCTAGGTGACGGGGCTCAAGTGGATGCTTGATTCAGTTCATTTGGAGATCGTGCTAATCTTGACTCTGGTTAGGTGCACGGTTTGTTCCGAACGTACCACTGGCTCAGAAATTGATTTGGATGCACCCGATGGTACTCCTAGGTGACAAGGCTCAAGTGGAAGCTCGATCTAGACCGTTCAAAGATATTGCTAATCTTGACACAAGATAGGTGCACAGATTGTGCCGAACGTACCACAGCCTCAGAAATCATTTTGGACGCACCCAATGGAACTCCAAGGTAACGTGGGTCATGTGGAATCTTATTTTGGTCCATTTGGAGATAGTGTTGGTGTCATTCAAGATAGGTGCAGGTTTGTGCTAAACATACCGCAGGGTCAGAAATCGTTTTGGACGCACCCGATAGTACTCCTATGTGACGAAGCTCAAGTGGATGCTTGATTCAGTTCATTTGATATAGTGCTAATCATGACACAAGATAGGTGCAAGGTTTGCGCCGAACGTACCACAGGCTCAGAAATCGTTTTGGTCGCACCTGATGGTACTCCTAGGTGACGGGGCTCAAGTGGATGCTTGATTTAGTTCGTTTGGAGATAGTGCTAATCTTGACGCAAGATGGGTGCACGGTTTGTGCCGAACGTACCACAGGCTCAGAAATCATTTTGGATGCACCTGATAGTACTCCTAGGTGACGAAGCTCAACTGGATGCTTGATTCCATTCATTTGATATAGTGCTAATCTTGATGCAAGATAGGTGCACGGTTTGTGCCGAATGTACCACAGCCTCAGAAATCATTTTGGACGCACCCGTTGAAACTCCAAAGTCACGTGGGTCATGTGGAATATCATTTTGGTCCATTTGAAGACAGTGTTGGTGTCAGTGCAAGATAAGTGCATGGTTTGCAGGAAACATACCGTAGGCATAGAAATCATTATGGACGGACCTGATGGTACTCCTAGGTGATGAGGCTAAAGTGGAAGCTCGATTTAGTCCGATTGGAGATAGTGCTAAACTTGACGCTAGATAGTTGCATGGTTTACGCCGAACGTACCACAGGCTCAAAAATCATTTTCGACGCACCTGATTGTACTGCTAGGTGACAAGGCTCAAGTGGATGCTTGAATCAGTTCGTTTGGAGATAGTGCTAATCTTGATGCAAGATAGGTGCATGGTTTGCGCCGAATGTACCACAGGCTCAGAAATAGTTTTGGACGCACCCGATGGTACTCCTAGGTGATGAGGCTCAAGTGGAAGCTCGATTCAGTCCGTTCGAATATAGTGCTAATTTGACGCAAGATAGGTGCACGGTTTGTGCCGAATGTACCATAGCCTCAGAAATTGATTTGGACGCACCTGATGGAACTCCAAGGTGATGTGGGTCATGTGGAATCTCGTTTTGGTCCATTTGGAGATAGTGTTGGTGTCGGTTCAAGATAGGTGCAGGTTTGTGCTAAACATATCATAGTCTCAGAAATCATTTTGGACGCACTTGATAGTACTCCTAGGTGACGAAGCTCAAGTGGATGCTTGATTCAGTTCATTTGATATAGTGCTAATCTTGACACAAGATGGTGCAAGGTTTGCACCGAACGTACCACAGCCTTAGAAATCATTTTGGACGCACCTGATGGTACTCCTAGGTGACGGGGCTCAAGTGGATGCTTGATTCAGTTCATTTGGAGATCGTGCTAATCTTGACTCTGGTTAGGTGCACGGTTTGTTCCGAACGTACCACTGGCTCAGAAATCGATTTGGATGCACCCGATGGTACTCCTAGGTGACAAGGCTCAAGTGGAAGCTCGATCTAGACCGTTCAAAGATATTGCTAATCTTGACACAAGATAGGTGCACAGATTGTGCCGAACGTACCACAGCCTCAGAAATCATTTTGGACGCACCCAATGGAACTCCAAGGTAACGTGGGTCATGTGGAATCTTATTTTGGTCCATTTGGAGATAGTGTTGGTGTCATTCAAGATAGGTGCAGGTTTGTGCTAAACATACCGCAGGGTCAGAAATCGTTTTGGACGCACCCGATAGTACTCCTATGTGACGAAGCTCAAGTGGATGCTTGATTCAGTTCATTTGATATAGTGCTAATCATGACACAAGATAGGTGCAAGGTTTGCGCCGAACGTACCACAGGCTCAGAAATCGTTTTGGTCGCACCTGATGGTACTCCTAGGTGACGGGGCTCAAGTGGATGCTTGATTTAGTTCATTTGGAGATAGTGCTAATCTTGACGCAAGATGGGTGCACGGTTTGTGCCGAACGTACCACAGGCTCAGAAATCATTTTAGATGCACCCGATAGTACTCCTAGGTGACGAAGCTCAACTGGATGCTTGATTCCATTCATTTGATATAGTGCTAATCTTGATGCAAGATAGGTGCACGGTTTGTGCCGAATGTACCACAGCCTCAGAAATCATTTTGGACGCACCCGTTGAAACTCCAAAGTCACGTGGGTCATGTGGAATATCATTTTGGTCCATTTGAAGACAGTGTTGGTGTCAGTGCAAGATAAGTGCATGGTTTGCAGGAAACATACCGTAGGCATAGAAATCGTTATGGACGGACCTGATGGTACTCCTAGGTGATGAGGCTAAAGTGGAAGCTCGATTTAGTCCGATTGGAGATAGTGCTAAACTTGACGCTAGATAGTTGCATGGTTTACGCCAAACGTACCACAGGCTCAAAAATCATTTTCGACGCACCTGATTGTACTGCTAGGTGACAAGGCTCAAGTGGATGCTTGATTCAGTTCGTTTGGAGATAGTGCTAATCTTGATGCAAGATAGGTGCACGGTTTGTGCCGAACCTACCACCGGCTCAGCAATTGTTTTGGACGCACCCGATGGTACTCCTAGGTGACGAGGCTCAAGTGGAAGCTCGATTCAGTCCGTTCGAATATAGTGCTAATTTGACGCAAGATAGGTGCATGGTTTGTGCCGAATGTACCATAGCCTCAGAAATTGATTTGGACGCACCCGATGGAACTCCAAGGTGATGTGGGTCATGTGGAATCTCGTTTTGGTCCATTTGGAGATAGTGTTGGTGTCGGTTCAAGATAGGTGCAGGTTTGTGCTAAACATATCATAGTCTCAGAAATCATTTTGGACGCACTTGATAGTACTCCTAGGTGACGAAGCTCAAGTGGATGCTTGATTCAGTTCATTTGATATAGTGCTAATCTTGACACAAGATGGTGCAAGGTTTGCACCGAACGTACCACAGCCTTAGAAATCATTTTGGACGCACCTGATGGTACTCCTAGGTGACGGGGCTCAACTGGATGCTTGATTCAGTTCATTTGGAGATCGTGCTAATCTTGACTCTGGTTAGGTGCACGGTTTGTTCCGAACGTACCACTGGCTCAGAAATCGATTTGGATGCACCCGATGGTACTCCTAGGTGACAAGGCTCAAGTGGAAGCTTGATCTAGACCGTTCAAAGATATTGCTAATCTTGACACAAGATAGGTGCACAGATTGTGCCAAACGTACCACAGCCTCAGAAATCATTTTGGACGCACCCAATGGAACTCCAAGGTAACGTGGGTCATGTGGAATCTTATTTTGGTCCATTTGGAGATAGTGTTGGTGTCATTCAAGATAGGTGCAGGTTTGTGCTAAACATACCGCAGGGTCAGAAATCGTTTTGGACGCACCCGATAGTACTCCTATGTGACGAAGCTCAAGTGGATGCTTGATTCAGTTCATTTGATATAGTGCTAATCATGACACAAGATAGGTGCAAGGTTTGCGCCGAACGTACCACAGGCTCAGAAATCGTTTTGGTCGCACCTGATGGTACTCCTAGGTGACGGGGCTCAAGTGGATGCTTGATTTAGTTCGTTTGGAGATAGTGCTAATCTTGACGCAAGATGGGTGCACGGTTTGTGCCGAACGTACCACAGGCTCAGAAATCATTTTGGATGCACCCGATAGTACTCCTAGGTGACGAAGCTCAACTGGATGCTTGATTCCATTCATTTGATATAGTGCTAATCTTGATGCAAGATAGGTGCACGGTTTGTGCCGAATGTACCACAGCCTCAGAAATCATTTTGGACGCACCCGTTGAAACTCCAAAGTCACGTGGGTCATGTGGAATATCATTTTGGTCCATTTGAAGACAGTGTTGGTGTCAGTGCAAGATAAGTGCATGGTTTGCAGGAAACATACCGTAGGCATAGAAATCGTTATGGACGGACCTGATGGTACTCCTAGGTGATGAGGCTAAAGTGGAAGCTCGATTTAGTCCGATTGGAGATAGTGCTAAACTTGACGCTAGATAGTTGCATGGTTTACGCCGAACGTACCACAGGCTCAAAAATCATTTTCGACGCACCTGATTGTACTGCTAGGTGACAAGGCTCAAGTGGATGCTTGATTCAGTTCGTTTGGAGATAGTGCTAATCTTGATGCAAGATAGGTGCACGGTTTGTGCCGAACCTACCACCGGCTCAGCAATTGTTTTGGACGCACCCGATGGTACTCCTAGGTGACGAGGCTCAAGTGGAAGCTCGATTCAGTCCGTTCGAATATAGTGCTAATTTGACGCAAGATAGGTGCATGGTTTGTGCCGAATGTACCATAGCCTCAGAAATTGATTTGGACGCACCCGATGGAACTCCAAGGTGATGTGGGTCATGTGGAATCTCGTTTTGGTCCATTTGGAGATAGTGTTGGTGTCGGTTCAAGATAGGTGCAGGTTTGTGCTAAACATATCATAGTCTCAGAAATCATTTTGGACGCACTTGATAGTACTCCTAGGTGACGAAGCTCAAGTGGATGCTTGATTCAGTTCATTTGATATAGTGCTAATCTTGACACAAGATGGTGCAAGGTTTGCACCGAACGTACCACAGCCTTAGAAATCATTTTGGACGCACCTGATGGTACTCCTAGGTGACGGGGCTCAAGTGGATGCTTGATTCAGTTCATTTGGAGATCGTGCTAATCTTGACTCTGGTTAGGTGCACGGTTTGTTCCGAACGTACCACTGGCTCAGAAATCGATTTGGATGCACCCGATGGTACTCCTAGGTGACAAGGCTCAAGTGGAAGCTCGATCTAGACCGTTCAAAGATATTGCTAATCTTGACACAAGATAGGTGCACAGATTGTGCCGAACGTACCACAGCCTCAGAAATCATTTTGGACGCACCCAATGGAACTCCAAGGTAACGTGGGTCATGTGGAATCTTATTTTGGTCCATTTGGAGATAGTGTTGGTGTCATTCAAGATAGGTGCAGGTTTGTGCTAAACATACCGCAGGGTCAGAAATCGTTTTGGACGCACCCGATAGTACTCCTATGTGACGAAGCTCAAGTGGATGCTTGATTCAGTTCATTTGATATAGTGCTAATCATGACACAAGATAGGTGCAAGGTTTGCGCCAAACGTACCACAGGCTCAGAAATCGTTTTGGTCGCACCTGATGGTACTCCTAGGTGACGGGGCTCAAGTGGATGCTTGATTTAGTTCGTTTGGAGATAGTGCTAATCTTGACGCAAGATGGGTGCACGGTTTGTGCCGAACGTACCATAGGCTCAGAAATCATTTTGGATGCACCCGATAGTACTCCTAGGTGACGAAGCTTAACTGGATGCTTGATTCCATTCATTTGATATAGTGCTAATCTTGATGCAAGATAGGTGCACGGTTTGTGCCGAATGTACCACAGCCTCAGAAATCATTTTGGACGCACCCGTTGAAACTCCAAAGTCACGTGGGTCATGTGGAATATCATTTTGGTCCATTTGAAGACAGTGTTGGTGTCAGTGCAAGATAAGTGCATGGTTTGCAGGAAACATACCGTAGGCATAGAAATCGTTATGGACGGACCTGATGGTACTCCTAGGTGATGAGGCTAAAGTGGAAGCTCGATTTAGTCCGATTGGAGATAGTGCTAAACTTGACGCTAGATAGTTGCATGGTTTACGCCGAACGTACCACATGCTCAAAAATCATTTTCAACGCACCTGATTGTACTGCTAGGTGACAAGGCTCAAGTGGATGCTTGATTCAGTTCGTTTGGAGATAGTGCTAATCTTGATGCAAGATAGGTGCACGGTTTGTGCCGAACCTACCACCGGCTCAGCAATTGTTTTGGACGCACCCGATGGTACTCCTAGGTGACGAGGCTCAAGTGGAAGCTCGATTCAGTCCGTGGGTCTTGTGAAATCTCGTTTTGGTCCATTTGAAGACAGTGTTGGTGTCGGTGAAAGATAAGTGCACGGTTTGCGCCAAACATACCGCAGGCACAGAAATCATTTTGGACACACCCCATGGTACTCCTGGTGTTGAGGCTCATGTGGAAGCTCGATTTAGTCTGATTGGAGATAGTGCCAAACTTGATGCAAGATAGTTGCACGGTTTGCACCGAATGTACCACAGGCTCACAAATCGTTTTGGACGCTCCTGATGGCTCTCCAAGGTGACGAGGCTCAAGTGGAGAGGCAGTGCACCGCGAGGCTGTCCACGCGACGAACTACCGAGACAATCAGGTCACGCAGTGACAAGTTATCAAGTTCGCAGATCCTACAAGAAGGTCGGGCCACACAACTTGCTACACGCGTTGCATAGGCGTGTGCACATCATCTGGTACCAAAGCCTCCGTTTCCTCAGTAGGATTGTTCTTGTTTTTGGTAGGATCGAGTTTAAATACCTACTGTCCACTGATAGCCAAAAAGAAAACCTACAGCCCAAATTCATACGTGCTACTGATTTTGTAGTTTGCTTTATCGAGTTTTAATCCTTTAAGATTTGTCTGGTTGCTGAATTTTCTTTTCCACATCGTTCTAGTTGTTATCTTTGTTCTAATCATCAAATCGTTTGCTGCATGTACCAACCATCCCACCCTTGATCTGGTCGTCTTTGCTTGTATATATATATATATATATATATATATATATATATATATATATATATATATATATATATATATATATATATATATATATATATAAACCCACCCGTCCCACCCTCGTTTTCTTTCCGCCACATATTCCCCAACCGAGTTTCTTGTTTTTGTGCTGTGCCATCCATCTTAGTGATCCTTATGAGCCCCTTTAGTTGAAAGTTGTGCTGCATTTGTCACAAAGGTTAAAAGAAAAGATGTCTATGGGTCAAAAGAAGAACTGAAAACAACGAGTTCTTGTTCCAAAAAAACAAAAAAAAGGAAAGAAAAGAAACAAAAGAGAATTGTGTTCAGCACACAAAAGGGGTTTGGGCAGCAACAAGTTACGGTTGGTGCAAATTGGTGTTCCTCTATCCACTTCCTACATCTTGTTCCTTTCTTTTTACATCTTTTCCTTTATATTCAGCAACTTAGACTTGTGTTCTTGGATTATTATTTGGTTTTGCATCACTACATTTCAGTGCATTCCACTTACATATTACCCCACCAAGCTCCACTTAAAAGCACCGTGAGTTGTTGCACCGTCGTCGGCTGTTACAATCACTCTTCCACTACAGATTCCAGCCACGGTTCTTGCTCTTTTCAGGGAGAGAAAGAACTTGTTTTGTAAGTGGTGAGGCAGTGATTCCACATATATTCCACATATATATTGTCCTATTTTTTCCCCCTCTACTAATATGGCAGGACGTGGAGATGGTGCCGCTGTTTCGGTGGAGGAATTTCAGGAGTTGCGTACACAAATGCATGATTTGGTGCAGCAGCTCCAAACTCTCCAACTCGACATGCCACGTAGAGAACCGCCACCCAATGAGGATGATGACATTGATGAGGATGATGAGCCAGTGCGTCGTCCCGCTGGCCGTGGACGTGGCGGGCGTGGTCTTGGTTTTTCCTAATTTTGGTCGTGCTCGGCGCATTCCTATTCGAGGTGGAGGAGATTATGATGGTGATGCTGATATGTTGTCTGATATGGATGATCACCGGCATGGTGGCCATCGTGGTTATCGTGATCGCCGTCGTCGCCGTGATGATGATGGGTTAAGCAAAGTGAAAGTGTCTATTCCAAAATTTAATGGAAAAGAAAGTGCTGATGATTATTTTAAGTGGGAGACAAAGGTTGATCAGATCTTTGATTTATATACTTATCCTCCTGTCAAGAAAGCAAAGCTTGCTGCCATTGAGTTCACAGGTTATGCAATCACTTGGTGGAATCAAGTGTGTGCTGATTTCCGCCGCGTTGGACATGATCGTATTACTTGGGATGACATGAAACGAGAAATGAGGCGGCGATTTGTTCCTGCACATTATTCTCGTGAGCTACATTTGAGGTTGAAACGTCTTGTCCAAGGTCATCATAGTGTGGATGAATATTTTCAGGAAATGGAAATGTGTCTACTTCGTACCGGTATCACTGAAGATGAGGAATCAACTATGGCTCGATTTCTGGTTGGTCTTAACAAACCAATCGCAGACAAGGTGGACATGACTAATTACAACACCATGAATGAATTGCTACATTTTGCAAAAAGGGCAGAAAGGCAGCTTGCTGAATCCTATAAGAACCGTGCTTCATTTTCAGCTCCTAATAATTCTACTCCATGGCGCCATTCACAGCAGCACGGGTCAGGGGTGCACACACCTTCATCTCGTGCAACTTCTCGTTCAATTTCAACTTCTTCCAAACATTTTGATTCAAGAGGCAAAGCTGTAAGTTCTAATCAGTCTAGCTCCTCTGCTACTGCAGCCCCAAGGAAGACAAGTAAGATTGAATGTTTTAAGTGTGGTGGTCATGGGCATAAACAAGCTGAATGTCCCAATCGATGTACCATTATTGCACTTGCTGATGGATCTTATGATTCTCAAAGTGAAGAGGATGCAGAGTTTACCAATGTATTTGCAGACCAACATCTTGATACTTGTGAGTATTCAGCTGAGGATGGTACATTTGAGCTAGGTCTGAATTGTTTAGCCATTCAACCTATTCCAACTTTTGCTCACAATGACATGTTACAAGATGTTATTTCTCCATCTTCTGATGAGATTACTAGTGCTGATTTTGATGAGTTGCTTGCTGATTTTCCTGATTTGGAGCCTTCTACAATGAATACACCATCTCCTTCTTTGGTGGTTAGGAGAGTTCTTTCCACTCAGTTTGTTGCTGCTGAACAAGGACAACGTCATAATTTGTTTCAGTCCCGATGCAAAGTGAAAGGCCAAGTGTGCCGTTTCATCATAGATGGTGGGAGCTGCAATAATATTGTTAGTGCTTTGCTTGTTGAGAAGCTTGGTTTGCAGCCACGTCGCCATCCACATCCATACCATATGCAATGGTTGAATAATTCCGGGACAGTTAAGGTTTCAGCCATGATTCGTTTAACATTTTCTATTGGTGATTATCATGGAGAGGTTGATTGTGATATTGTCCCCATGCAAGCATTCCATTTACTGCTTGGTCGGCCCTGGCAATTTGATGTGGATTCGGTGCATTTTGGACGGTCTAACAAATACACTTTCATTGCCAATGACAAGAAGGTGGTTCTTGTTCCATTATCTCCAGAGGAGATACATGCTTCAGATGTGGCTCGCATGAAAAGAGAGGCATCTGAAAAAAGAAAACTAAGTGAGACCCACAACACTAGTAAGGAAGAGAGTTCTAAACCATCCAGCCACATAAAGTCTCATTCCACTTTAAAATAGCCACACCAAACTGAGTGCTTATTTGTGAGCAGGAGTGATTTGAGAGATGTGAGAAACACCACAGCCCCATTCTTTGTACTGCTGTACAAGGAGGTTTTATTTTCCACTAACGACTTACCTAGCTCGCTGCCTAGTGTTGTTCTTGATTTGTTACAGGACTTTGAGGATGTTTTTCCTGATGAAGTACCAGCTGGACTTCCCCCACTTCGCGGCATTGAGCATCAAATTGACTTGGTCCCTGGTGCTTCTCTTCCAAATCGTCCAGCCTACCGCACCAATCCCACAGAGACAAAGGAAATTCAGCGACAGGTAAAAGAGCTTTTGGACAAAGGGTATGTTCGTGAATCCTTATCACCATGTGTTGTTCCCGTTCTTTTAGTTCCAAAGAAAGATGGCTCTTGGCGCATGTGTGTTGATTGCCGTGCTATCAATGCTATAACTGTTCGATATCGCCATCCCATTCCACGACTTGATGACATGTTAGATGAATTGAGTGGTTCCATCATTTTCACCAAGATTGATTTGCGTAGTGGCTATCATCAAATCCGCATGAAACTTGGTGATGAATGGAAAACAGCGTTTAAAACTAAAATTGGTCTCTATGAATGGCTTGTGATGCCATTTGGCTTGACAAATGCTCCTTCAACTTTTATGCCCTTAATGAACCATGTTTTACGAGCTTTCATTGGCAAGTTTGTAGTTGTTTATTTTGATGATATTCTGATCTATAGCAAATCATTTGATGAACATCTTGATCATATCCGTCAAGTACTTGCTGTTTTGAGGGAAGAGAAATTGTATGGCAACATTGCTAAGTGCACCTTTTGCACAGACCATGTTGTTTTCCTTGGCTTTGTTGTTTTCGCAGATAGTATTCAGGTGGATGAAGAGAAGGTTAAAGCAATAAAGGATTGGCCTACACCGGTAAATGTGAGCCAAGTTTGAAGCTTTCACGGTCTTGCAAGTTTCTATAGGTGTTTTGTCAAAAATTTCAGCACCCTCGCTGCACCCCTTAACAATCTCACAAAGAAGGATGTTCCATTCACGTGGGGCCATGACGAAGACCAAGCATTTCACACACTGAAAACAAAGCTTTGTGAAGCACCGCTGCTACAACTTCCTGATTTTGGTAAGACATTTGAGATCGAATGTGATGCAAGTGGTATTGGCATAGGAGGTGTACTGCTGCAAGAAGGTAAACCTGTTGCCTACTTTTCTGAAAAGCTAAATGCTCCACATATGAATTACTCAGTTTATGACAAAGAGCTTTATGCCTTAGTTCGCGTTTTGGAAGTTTGGCAACATTACTTGTTACCTAAAGAATTTGTCATCCATTCTGATCATGAAGCTTTGAAATATCTAAAAAGTCAAGGCAAACTGAACCGTAGACATGCAAAATGGATTGAGTTCATTGAAACATTTCCCTATGTTGTAAAACATAAGCGTGGAAAAGATAACATTGTTGCCGATGCTTTATCACGGAGATGTGGTTTGGTTACACAATTAGATACAAAAGTGCTTGGTTTGGAATCCATTAAAACACTCTATGCAGCTGATTCTGATTTTAAAGAACCTTTCTCTCATTGCATTGCTAGAAAAGGCTGGGACAAGTATTATGTGCATGATGATTTTTTATTTCGGACTAACAAACTTTGCATTCCAGCCTGCTCGATTCATCAAGTTCTTTTGCAGGAAGCACATGCTGGTGGCTTAGCTGGTCATTTTGGCATCAAAAAGACATTGGACATGCTCTCCAATCATTTCTTTTGGCCACATATGCGACGTGATGTCCAGCGACATGTTGCACGCTGCATAATCTGCTTGAAAGCTAAGTCCCGCCTTAACCCCCATGGTCTTTATACTCCATTACCAGTTCCGAATGTACCTTGGGAAGATATATCCATGGATTTTATTTTGGGTTTACCTCAGTCTCAGAGGGGGAGGGATTCTATTTTTGTTGTTGTTGACCGATTCTCTAAAATGGCACATTTTATTCCATGTCATAAGAACGACGATGCTTCACACGTTGCTGATTTGTTTTTAAGGGAGATCGTTCGTTTACATGGAGTGCCCAGGACTATTGTTTCAGACCGGGATACAAAATTTCTAAGCTATTTTTGGAAGACATTATGGGCTAAGCTTGGTACAAAGTTGTTATTTTCCACCACTTGTCATCCGCAAACCGATGGGCAAACTGAAGTTGTCAACCGTACCTTGTCCACCATGTTGCGTGCTGTGTTGAAAAAGAATTTGAAGCAGTGGGAAGACTGCCTTCCACATATTGAATTTGCTTATAACAGGGCAGTCCATTCCACAACAAACTTTTGTCCATTTGAAATTGTTTATGGGTTTAAACCGCATACTCCCATGGATCTTTTGCCTTTACCATTGCAGGAACAAGTTAACATGGATGCATCAAAGAGATCAGACTTTATCAAGAAACTACATGATGAGACTAGGAAAAATATCGAGAAGAAATCAGCACAATATGCAAAGCAGGCGAACAAAGGTAAGAAGAAGGTTACATTCCAGCCGGGAGACCTTGTGTGGTTACATCTACGCAAGGATCGTTTTCCCCAACATCGCAAGACTAAGTTATCTCCTAGGGTGATGGTCCGTTCAAGATTCTCCAAAAGATAAATGATAATGCTTACAAAATTGAGCTGCCACCTGAATATTCCAATGTGAGTCCAACATTCAATGTCAAAGACTTGCTTCCATTTGTTGGTGAGCCTGAGTCGAGGACGACTCCTTCTCAAGAGGGGGAGGCTAATGAGGACATGCCTAGCATTCACTCATCTTCAAATGAAACTCCACTTGATATAGCTGGTCCAATTACAAGAAGTAGAGCTAAACAATTGGAGAAGGAAATTCATTCTCAGGTGAACGCTAACCTTATGTTTAATAATCAGTTTATGTTGAATGAGCCTATGCTTTTGAGTTCTTGTTCCAATGTCCTTAGGAATGATGGAGTGTATGAACCAGCATGGGATGAAGATGGATTCAAGCCTCTTGACATCTGAACCAAGAAGCCTATGGTGTGCATGAATAAAATGGTGGTTCATCACTTTTGCATGGGAATGCAACAAGAGCTAGATGACTGACACATGGTACGAATTCCAAGCATAACCGCGGACAGAATACAAGGAGTTAGACGGTGTTCTATAAGTGGATGGAAGCGTCTTCAAGTCTACTTTCCAGCCCAACAAACGGCTCATTATTTGGACTACCCAATAAAGAGTTATGCTCATTTTAGTAACTAATGCCAGAAGCTGAAAAGACAGATCTTGTTTGGCTAAATTCAGAATACACAAACTCGTGGAGTTTTGTTTATGCGTGAGTCTTGAGAGGCTTGCAACATTTGTTCTTTCGATTCCTAAGGGAGTTGTAGAACGCTGAACTGCAGTTCACCCAGTTCGTGCCTTCACGTCTATAGGGCGTGATTGCGTGGGCTGTTTCGTCGGTACGTGGAAGGGTGATTGTCTCGGTAGTTCGTCGCGTGGACAGCCTCGCGGAGCACTGCCTCTTCACCAGGTCACACAGTGACAAGTTATCAAGTTCGCGGATCCTACGAGAAGATCGGGCCACACAACTTGCTACACGCGTTGCATAGGCGTGTGCACATCAGTTTGCGCCGAACATACCACTGGCTCAACAATCGTTTTGGACGCACCCGAAGGTGACAAAGCTCAAGTGGAAGCTCGACTCAGACCGTTCAAAGATAGTCCTAATCTTGACGCAAGATAGGTGCACGGTTTGTGCCGAACGTACCATAGCTTCAGAAGTCGTTTTGGACGCACCCGATGGAACCCCAAGGTGATGTGGGTCATGTGGAATCTTGTTTTGGTCCATTTGCAGATAGTGTTGGTGTCGTTGCAAGATCGGTGCACGGTTTGTGCAAAACATACCGTAGGCCCAGAAATCATTTTGGATGCACCTGATAGTACTCCTAGGTGACGAAGCTCAAGTGGATGCTTGATTCAATTCATTTGATATAGTGCTAATCTTGACGCAAGATAGGTGCACGGTTTGCGCCGAACGTACAATAGCCTCAGAAATCGTTTTGCGCCGACCCTAGGAGTAAGATAGGTGTCGTTGCAAGATAGGAGCACAGTTTGTGCTAAACATACCGTAGGCTTAGAAATCATTTTGGACGCACCCGATAGTACTCCTAGGTGACGAAGCTCAAGTGGATGCTTTACTCAGTTCATTTGATATAGCACTAATCTTGACGCAAGATAGGTGCATGGTTTACGGCGAACGTTCCATAAGCACAAAAATCGTTTTGGACGCACACGATGGAACTCCCAGGTGACAAGGCTCAAGTGGATGCTCGATTCAGTCCGTTCGAAGATAGTGCTAATCTTGACGCAAGATAGGTGCACGGTTTGTGCCGAACGTACCACAGCCTTAGAAATCATTTTCGATGCACGAGATGGAACTCCAAGGTCACATGGGTCATGTGGTATCTCGTTTTGGTCCATTTGAAGATAGTGTTGGTGTCGATGGAAGATAAGTACACGGTTTGCGCCAAACATACCGTAGGCACAGAAAGCATTTTTGATGCACCCGATGGTACTCCTAGGTTTGCGCTAAACTTGACGCAAGATGGTTGCACGGTTTGCGCCGAACGTACCACAGGCTTAGAAATCGTTTTGGACGCACCTGATGGTACTCCTGGGTGATGAGGCTCAAGTGGATGCTATATTCAGTTCGTTTGGAGATAATGCTAAACTTGATGCAAGATAGGTGCACGGTTTGCACCAAACATACCACAGGCTCAGCAATCGTTTTGGACACACCCGATGCTACTCCTAGGTGACGAGACTCAAGTGGATGCTCAATTCAACGATAGTGCTAATCTTGACGCAAGATAGTGCATGGTTTGTGCCAAATGTACCGTAGGCTAAGAAATCATTTTGAACACACTCAATAGTACTCCTAGGTGACGAAGCTCAAGTGGATGCTTTACTCAGCTCATTTTATATAGCGCTAATCTTGACGCAAGATAGGTGCATGGTTTGCGCCGAACGTACCACAAGCACAGAAATCGTTTTGGATGCACACGATGGAACTCCCAGGTGACAAGGCTCAAGTGGATGCTCGATTCAGTCCGTTCGAAGATAGTGCTAATCTTGACGCAAGATAGGTGCACAGTTTGTGCCGAAGGTACCACAGCCTTAGAAATCATTTTGGATGCACCAGATGGAACTCCAAGGTCACGTGGGTCATGTGGTATCTCGTTTTGGTCCATTTGAAGATAGTGTTGGTGTCGATGGAAGATAAATGCATGGTTTGCGCCAAACATACCGTAGGCACAGAAAGCATTTTTGATCCACTCGATGGTACTCCTAGGTGACGAGGCTCAATTGGAAGCTCGATTCAGTCTGATTGGTGATAGTGCTAAACTTGACGCAAGATGGTTGCACGGTTTGCGCCGAACGTACCACAGGCTCAGAAATTGTTTTGGACGCACCTGATGGTACTCCTAGGCGATGAGGCTCAAGTGGATGCTTGATTCAGTTCATTTGGAGACAGTGCTAATCTTGACGCAAGATAGGTGCACGGTTTTGCGCCGAACATACCACAGCCTCAGAAATCGTTTTGGATGCACTTGATGCTACTCCTAGGTGACGAAGATCAAGTGGATACTAGATTCAGTTTGTTTGGAGATAGTGCTAATCTTGACGCAAGATAGCTGCACGGTTTGCGCCGAACGTGCCACTGGCTCAGCAATCATTTTGGACGCAGCCGAAGGTGATGAAGCTCAAGTCGAAGCTCGATTCAGACCGTTCAAAGATGGTGCTAATCTTGACGCAAGATAGGTGCAGGTTTGTGCCGAACGTACCATAGCTTCAGAAGTCGTTTTGGACGCACCCGATGGAACTCCAAGGTGATGTGGGTCATGTGGAATCTTGTTTTGGTCCATTTGCAGATAGTGTTGGTCTCGTTGCAAGATAGGTGCATGGTTTGTGCTAAACATACCGTAGGCCCAGAAATCATTTTGGATGCACCTGATAGTACTCCTAGGTGATGAAGCTCAAGTGGATGCTTGATTCAATTCATTTGATATAGTGCTAATCTTGACGCAAGATAGGTGCACAGTTTGCGCCGAACGTACAACAGCCTCAGAAATCGTTTTGCGCCGACCCTAGGAGTAAGATAGGTGTCGTTGCAAGATAGGAGCACGGTTTGTGCTAAACATACCGTAGGCTTAGAAATCATTTTGGACGCACCTGATAGTACTCCTAGGTGACGAAGCTCAAGTGGATGCTCGATTCAGTCCGTTCGAAGATAGTGCTAATCTTGACGCAAGATAGGTGCACGGTTTGTGCCGAACGTACCACAGCCTTAGAAATCATTTTGGATGCACGAGATGGAACTCCAAGGTCATGTGGGTCATGTGGTATCTCGTTTTGGTCCATTTGAAGATAGTGTTGGTGTCGATGGAAGATAAGTGCACGGTTTGCGCAAACATACCATAGGCACAGAAAGTATTTTTGATGCACCCGATGGTACTCCTAGGTTTGCGCTAAACTTGACGCAAGATGGTTGCACGGTTTGCGCCGAACGTACCACAGGCTCAGAAATTGTTTTGGACGCACCTGACGGTACTCCCGGGTGACGAGGCTCAAGTGGATGCTATATTCAGTTCGTTTGGAGATAATGCTAAACTTGATGCAAGATAGGTGCACGGTTTGAGCCAAACATACCACAGGCTCAGCAATCGTTTTGGACACACCCGATGCTACTCCTAGGTGACGAGGCTCAAGTGGATGCTCAATTCAACGATAGTGCTAATCTTGACGCAAGATAGTGCATGGTTTGTGCCAAACATACCGTAGGCTCAGAAATCATTTTGAACGCACCCAATAGTACTCCTAGGTGACGAATCTCAAGTGGATGCTGACTCAGTTCATTTGATATAGTGCTAATCATGACGCAAGATAGGTGCATGGTTTGCGCCGAATGTATCACAGGCTCAGAAATCGTTTTGGACGCACCCGATGGTACTCATAGGTGACAAGGCTCAAGTGGAAGCTCGATTTAGTCCGTTCGAATATAGTGCTAATCTTGACGCAAGGTAGATGCACGGTTTGTGCCGAACGTACCACTACCTCAAAAATCATTTTGGACGCACCCGATGGAACTCTAAGGTGACATGGGTTATGTGGAATCTCGTTTTAGTCGATATGGAGATAGTGCTGGTGTCGGTTCAAGATAGGTGCAAGTTTGTGCTAAACATACTGTAGGCTCAGAAATTGTTTTGGATGGACCCGATAGTACTCCTAGGTGACGAAGCTCAACTGGATGCTTGATTCAGTTCATTTGATATATTGCTAATCTTGAAGCAAGATAGGTGCAGGGTTTGCGCCAAACGTACCGTAGGCTTATAAATCATTTTGGACGCACCTGATGGTACTCCTAGGTGACGAGGCTCAAGTGGATGCTTGATTCAGTTCGTTTGAAGACGCAAGATTGGTGCACGGTTTGCGCCAAACGTACCACAGCCTCAGAAATCGATTTGGACGCACCTGATGGTACTCCTAGATGATGAGGCTCAAGTGGAAGCTCGATCCAGACCGTTAAAAGATATTGCTAATCTTGACGCAAGATAGGTGCACGTTTATGCCGAACGTACCATAGCCTCAGAAGTCGTTTTGAACGCACCTGACGGAACTCCAAGGTGACGTGGGTTCTGTGGAATCTCGTTTTGGTCCATTTGCAGATAGTGTTGGTGTCATTGCAAGATAGGTGCACGGTTTGTGCTAAACATACTGTAAGCTTAGAAATCGTTTTGGATGCACCCGATAGTACTCCTAGGTGACGAAGCTCAAGTGGATGCTTAATTCTGTTCATTTGATATAGTGCTAATCTTGACGCAAGATTGGTGCAAGGTTTGTGCCGAATGTACCATAGGATCAGAAATCGTTTTGGACGCACCTGATGGTACTCCTAGGTGACGAGGCTCAAGTGGATGCTTGATTCAGTTCCTTTGGAGATACTACTAAAGTTGACGCAAGATAGGTGCATGATTTGGGCCGAACGTACCACAGCCTCAGAAATCATTTTGGACACACCCGATGGTACTCCTAGGTGATGAGGCTCAAGTGGAAGCTCGATTCAATCTGTTCAAATATAGTGCTAATCTTGACGCAAGATAGGTGCACGGTTTGTGCTAAACGTACCACAACCTTAGAAATCATTTTGGACGTACCCGATGGAACTCCAAGGTGACGTGGGACATATAGAATCTCGTTTTGGTCGATTTAGAGATAGTCCTGGTGTCGGTTCAAGATAGGTGCAGGTTTGTGCTAAACATACCGTAGGCTCAGAAATCGTTTTGGATGCACCCGATAGGTGACGAAGCTCAAGTGGATGCTTGATTCAGTTCATTTGATATATTACTAATCTTGAAGCAAGATAGGTACAGGGTTTGCGCCAAACGTACCGTAGGCTTAGAAATCATTTTGGACGCACCTAATGGTACTCCTAGGTGATGAGGCTCAAGTGGATGCTTGATTCAGTTCATTTGGAGATAGTGCTAATCTTGACGCAAGATTGGTGCACGGTTTGCGCCGAACGTACCACAGCCTCAGAAATCGATTTGGACGCACCTGATGGTACTCCTAGGTGATGAGGCTCAAGTGGAAGCTCGATCCAGACCGTTAAAAGATATTGCTAATCTTGACGCAAGATAGGTGCACGTTTGTGCCAAACGTACCATAGCCTCAGAAGTCGTTTTGAACGCACCCTATGGAACTCCAAGATGACGTGGGTTCTATGGACTCTCGTTTTAGTCCATTTGGAGATAATGTTGGTGTCATTACAAGATAGGTGCACGGTTTGTGCTAAACATACCATAGGCATAGAAATCGTTTTGGATGCACCCGATAGTACTCCTAGGTGACGAAGCTCAAGTGGATGCTTAATTCAGTTCATTTGATATAGTGCTAATCTTGACGCAAGATTGGTGCAAGGTTTGTGCCGAATGTACCATAGGATCAGAAATCGTTTTGGATGCACCTGATGGTACTCCTAGGTGACGAGGCTCAAGTGGATGCTTGATTTAGTTCGTTTGGAGATACTGCTAAACTTGACGCAAGATAGGTGCACGGGTTGCGCCGAACGTACCATAGCCTCAGAAATCAATTTGGACACACCCGATGGTACTCCTAGGTGATGAGGATCAAGTGGAAGCTCGATTCAATCTGTTCGAATATAGTGCTAATCTTGACGCAAGATAGGTGCACTGTTTGTGCTGAACGTACCACAACCTCAGATATCATTTTGGACGTACCCGTTGGAACTCCAAGGTGACGTGGGACATGTAGAATTTCGTTTTGGTTGATTCGGAGATAGTCCTGGTGTCGGTTCAAGATAGGTGCAGGTTTGTGCTAAACATACCGTAGGCTCAGAAATCGTTTTGGATGCACCCGATAGTACTCCTAGGTGACGAAGCTCAACTGGATGCATGATTCAGTTCATTTGATATAGTGCTAATCTTGAAGCAAGATAGGTGCAGGGTTTGCACCGAAAGTACCGTAGGCTCAGAAATCGTTTTGGACGCGCCTGATGGTACTCCTAGGTGACGAGGCTCAAGTGGATGCTTGATTCAGTTCGTTTGGAGATAGTGCTAATGTTGACGCAAGATAGGTGCACGGTTTGTGCCGAACGTACCACAGCCTCAGAAATTATTTTGGACACACTTGGTGGTACTCCTAGGTGATGAGGTTCAAGTGGAAGCTCGATCCAGACCATTCAAAGATATTGATAATCTTGACGCAAGATAGTTGGACGGTTTGTGCTGAACGTACCATAGCCTAAGAAGTAGTTTTGGACGCACCCGATCGAACTCCAAGGTGACGTGGGTCCTGTGGAATCTCGTTTTGGTCCATTTGGAGATAGTGTTGGTGTCGTTGCAAGATAGGTGCATGGTTTGTGCTGAACGTACCACAGCCTCAGAAATCATTTTGGACGCACCCGATGGAACTCCAAGGTGAAGTGGGTCATGTGGAATCTCGTTTTGGTCGATTTGGAGATAGTGCTGGTGTCGGTTCAAGATAGGCACAGGTTTGTGCTAAACATACCATAGGCTTAGAAATCGTTTTGGATGCACCCGATAGTACTCAAGTGGACGCTTGATTCAATTCATTTGATATAGAGCTAATCTTGACGCAAGATAGGTGCAAGGTTTGCGCCGAACGTACCATAGGCACAAAAATCGTTTTGGACGCACCTGATGGTACTCCTAGGTGACGAGGCTCAAGTGGATGCTTGATTCAGTTCATTTGGAGATAATGCTTAATTTTATGCAAGATAGTTGCACGGTTTACGCCAAACGTACCACAGGCTCAGCAATCGTTTTGCACACACCCGATGGTACTCCTAGGTGACGAGGCTCAAGTGGAAGCCCAATTCGGACCGTTCAACGATAGTGCTAATCTTGACGCAAGATAGTTGCACGGTTTGTGCTGAACGAATCATAGCCTCAAAAATAGTTTTGGAGGCGGATGGAACTTCAAGGTGACGTGGGGCATGTGGAATCTCGTTTTGCTCAATTTGGATATAGCGTTGGTGTCGGTGCAAGATATGTGCATGGTTTGTGCTAAACATACTGTAGGCTCAGAAATTGTTTTGGACGCACCCAATAGTACTCCTAGGTGACAAATCTCAAGTGGATGCTGACTCAGTTCATTTGATATAGTGCTAATCTTGACGCAAGATAGGTGCATGGTTTGCACCGAATGTACCACAGGCTCAAAAATCATTTTGGATGCACCCGATGGTACTCCTAGGTGACGAGGCACAAGTGGAAGCTCGATTCAGTCCATTCAAATATAGTGCTAATCTTGACGCAAGATAGGTGCACAGTTTGTGCCGAACGTAGCACAGCCTCAGAAATTGTTTTGGACACACCTGATGGAACTCCATGGTGAAGTAGGCATGTGGAATCTCGTTTTGGTCGATTTGGAGATAGTGTTAGTGTCAGTGCAAGATTGGTGCATAGTTTGTGCTAAACATACCGTAGGCTCAGAAATTGTTTTGGATGCACCCGATAGTACTCCTAGGTGACGAAGCTCAAGTGGATGCTTGATTCAATTCAATTGATATAGTGCGAATCTTGACGCAAGATGGGTGCAAGGCTTGCATCGAATGTACCATAGGCTCAGAAATCATTTTGGACGCACCTGATGGTACTCCTAGGTGACGAGGCTCAAGTGGATACTTGATTTAATTTTTTTTGGAGATAGTGCTTATCTTGACGCAAGATAGCTGCATGGTTTGCGCCGAACGTCCCACTGGCTCAGCAATCATTTTGGACGCACCCTATGGTGACGAAGCTCAAGTGGAAGCTCGATTCAGACCGTTCAATTATAGTGCAAATCTTGATGCAAGATAGGTGCATGGTTTGTGCCGAATGTACCATGGCCTCACAAGTTGTTTTGGAGGCACCCGATGGAACTACAAGGTGACGTGGGTCATGTGGAATCTCGTTTTGGTCCATTTGGAGATAGTGTTGGTGTCGTTGCAAGATAGATGTACGGTTTGTGCTAAACATACCGTAGGCTCAGAAATCGTTTTGGACGCACCCGATAGTACTCCTAGGTGACGAAGCTCAAGTGGATGCTTGACTCAGTTCATTTGATATAGCTCTAATCTTGATGCAAGATAGGTGCAAGGTTTGCGTCGAATGTACCACAGGCACAGAAATCATTTTGGACGCACACGATGGTACTCCTAGCTGACAAGGCTCAAGTGAAATCATTTTGGACGCACACAATGGTACTCCTAGCTGACAAGGTGCAAGGTTTCCGTTCGAAGATAGTGCTAATCTTGACACAAGATAGGCGCACGGTTTGTGCCGAACGTACCACAGCCTCATAAATCAGTTTGGACAGACCCGATGGAACTCCAAGGTCACGTGGGTCATGTGGAATCTTGTTTTGGTACATTTCAAGATAGTGTTGGGGTCGGTGCAAGATAAGTGCACGGTTTGCGCCAAACATACCATAGGCACAGAAATCATTTTGGACGCACCTGATGGTACTCCTAGGTGACGAGGCTTAGGTGGAAGCTCGATTCAGTCTGATTGGAGATAGTGCTAAACTTGACGCAAGATGGTACTCCTAGGTGACGAGGCTCAAGTGGATGCTTGATTTAGTTGGTTTGGAGATAATGCTAAACTTGATGCAAGATAGGTGCACGGTTGGCACCAAACGTACCACGGGCTCAGCAATCGTTTTGCACACACCCAATGGTACTCCTAAGTGACGAGGCTCAGGTGGATGCTTGATTCAGTTCGTTTCGAGATAGTGCTAATCTTGACGCAAGATAGGTGCACGGTTTGCGCCGAACGTACCACGACCTCAGAAATCGTTTTGGACGCACCTGATGGTACTCCTAGCTGACGAGGCTCAAGTGGATGCTTGATTCAGTTTGTTTGGAGATAGTGCTAATCTTGACGCAAGATAGTTGCACAGTTTGCGCCGAACGTACCACAGGCTCAGAAATGGTTTTGGACGTAGCCGATGGTACTCCTAGGTGACAAGACACAAGCGGAAGCTCGATTCAGTCTGTTCAAATATAGTGCTAATCTTGACGCAAGATAGGTGCACGGTTTGTGCCGAACGTACCACAGCCTCATAAATCGTTTTGGACGCACCCGATGGAACTCCAAGATGAATTGGGTCGTGTGGAATCTCATTTTGGTTGATTTGGAGATAGTGCCGGTGTCGGTTCAAGACAGGTGCAGGTTTGTGCTAAACATACCGTAGGCTTAGAAATTGTTTTGGATACACCCGATAGTACTCCTAGATGACGAAGCTCAAGTGGATGCTTGATTCAATTCATTTGATATAGTGCGAATCTTGATGCAAGATAGGTGCAAGGTTTGCGTCGAACGTACTATAGGCTCAGAAATCGTTTTGGACACACCTGATGGTACTCTTAGGTGACGAGGCTCAAGTGGATGCTTGATTCAGTTCGTTTGGAGATAGTGCTAATCTTGACGCAAGATAGGTGCACGGTTTGCGCCGAACGTACCACAGCCTCAGAAATCATTTTTGACGCACATGATGGTACTCCTAGGTGACGAGTCTCAAGTGGATACTTGATTCAGTTCGTTTGGAAATAGTGCTAATCTTGACGCAAGATAGCTGCTTGGTTTGCGCCGAACGTACCACTGGCTCAGCAATCGTTTTGGACGCACCCGAAGGTCGGCTCAAGGGCAAGCTCAATTCAGACCGTTCAAAGATAGTGCTAATCTTGAAGCAAGATAGGTGCACGGTTTGTGCAGAATGTATCATAGCCTTAGGAGCCATTTTGGATGCACCCGATGGAACTCCAAGGTGACATGGGTCATGTGAAATCTCGTTTTGATCAATTTTGGAGATATTGTTGGTATCAGGGCAAGATTGGTGCATAGTTTGTGCTAAACACACAGTAGGCTCAGAAATCGTTTTGGATGCACCCGATAGTACTCCTAGGTGACGAAGCTCAAGTGGATGCTTGATTCAATTCATTTGATATAGTGCTAATCTTGACGCAAGATAGGTGCAAGGTTTGCATCGAACGTACCATAGGCTGAGAAATCATTTCAGACGCACCTGATGGTACTCCTAGGTGACGAGGCTCAAGTGGATGCTTGATTCAGTTCGTTTGGAGATAGTGCTAATCTTGATGCAAGATAGGTGCACGGTTTGCGCCGAACGTACCACAGCCTCAGAAATCATTTTGGACGCACATGATGGTACTCCTAGGTGACGAGTCTCAAGTGGATACTTGATTCAGTTCATTTGGAAATAGTGCTAATCTTGACGCAAGATAGCTGCTTGGTTTGCGCCCAACGTACCACTGGCTCAGCAATCGTTTTGGACGCACCCGAAGGTCGGCTCAAGGGCAAGCTCAATTCAGACCGTTCAAAGATAGTGCTAATCTTGACGCAAGATAGGTGCATGGTTTGTGCAGAATGTATCATAGCCTTAGGATCCATTTTGGACGCACCCGATGGAACTCCAAGGTGACGTGGGTCATGTGAAATCTCGTTTTGGTCCATTTTGGAGATATTGTTGGTGTCAGGGCAAGATTGGTGCATAGTTTGTGCTAAACATACTTTAGGCTTAGAAATCGTTTTGGATGCACCCGATAGTACTCCTAGGTGACGAAGCTCAAGTGGATGCTTGATTCAATTCATTTGATATAGTGCGAATCTTGACGCAAGATAGGTGCAAGGTTTGCATCGAACGTACCATAGGCTGAGAAATCATTTCGGACGCACCTGATGGTATTCCTAGGTCACGAGGCTCAAGTGGATGCTTGATTTAGTTCGTTTGAAGATAGTGCTAATCTTGATGCAAGATAGGTGCACGGTTTGCGCCGAATGTACCATAGCCTCAGAAATCATTTTGGACGCACATGATGGTACTCCTAGGTGACGAGTCTCAAGTGGATACTTGATTCAGTTCGTTTGGAAATAGTGCTAATCTTGACGCAAGTTAGCTGCTTGGTTTGCGCCGAATGTACCACTGGCTCAGCAATCGTTTTGGACGCCCTCGAAGGTGGGCTCAAGGGCAAGCTCAATTCAGACCGTTCAAAGATAGTGCTAATCTTGACGCAAGATAGGTGCACGATTTGTGCAGAATGTATCATAGCCTTAGGAGCTATTTTGGATGCACCCGATGGAACTCCAAGGTGACGTGGGTCATGTGAAATCTCGTTTTGGTCCATTTTGGAGATATTGTTGGTGTCAGGGCAAGATCGGTGCATAGTTTGTGCTAAACATACTGTAGGCTTAGAAATCATTTTGGATGCACCTGATAGTATTCCTTGGTGACGAAGCTCAAGTGGATGCTTGATTCAATTCATTTGATATAGTGCGAATCTTGACGCAAGATAGGTGCAAGGTTTGCATCGAATGTACCATAGGCTGAGAAATCATTTCGGACGCACCTGATGGTACTCCTAGGTGGCGAGGCTCAAGTGGATGCTTGATTCAGTTCGTTTGGAGATAGTGCTATTCTGAACGCAAGATAGCTGCACAGTTTGCGCCGAACGTACCACTGGCTCAGCAATCATTTTGGATGCACCTAAAGGAGACGAAGCTCAAGTGGAAGCTCGATTCAGACCGTTCATAGATAGTGCTAATCTTGACGCAAGATAGGTGCACGGTTTCTGCCGAACGTACCATAGCCTCAGAAGTCGTTTTGGACGCACCCGATGGAACTCCAAGGTGACGTAGGTCATGTGAAATCTCGTTTTGGTCCATTTGGAGATACTGTTGGTGTTAGTGCAAGATAGGTTTATAGTTTGTGTTAAACATACCGTAGGCTCAGAAATCGTTTTGGATGAACCCGATAGTACTCCTAGGTGACGAAGCTCAAGTGGATGCTTGATTCAGTTCCTTTCATGTAGTGCTAATCCTGACGCAAGATAGGTGCAAGGTTTGCGTCAAACGTACCATAGGCTCAGAAATCATTTCGGATGCACCTTATGGTTCTCCTAGGTGACGAGGCTCTAGTGGATGCTTGATTCAGTTTGTTCGGAGATTGTGCTAATCTTGAAGCAAGATAGGTGCTAAGTTAGCGCCGAACGTACCACAGCCTCAGAAATCATTTTGGACGCACCTGATGGTACTCCTAGGTGACGAGGCTCTAGTGGATGCTTGATTCAGTTTGTTTGGAGATAGTGCTAATCTTGACGCAAGATAGCTGCACAGTTTGCACCGAACGTACCACTAGCTCAGCAATTGTTTTGGACGCACCCAAAGGTGATGAAGCTCCAGTGGAAGCTCGATTCAGACTGCTCAAAGATAGTGCTAATCTTGACGCAAGATAGGTGCACGGTTTGTGCCGAATGTACCACAGGCACTGAAATCGTTTTGGATGCACCCGATGGTACTCCTACGTGACAAGGCTCAAGTGGAAGCTCTATTCAGACCGTTCAAAGATATTGCTAATCTTGATGCAAGATAGTTGCATGGATTGAGCTGAACATACCATAGCGTCAGAAATCATTTTTGACGCACCCAATGGAACTCCAAGGTGACGAGGTCATGTGGAATCTCGTTTTGGTCCTTTTGGAGATAGTGTTAGTGTCGTTGCAAGATGGGTGCGTGGTTTGCGCCGAATGTACCACAGGCTCAGGAATCGTTTTGGACGCACCCGATGGTACTCCTTGGTGACGAGGCACAAGTGGAAGCTTGACTCAGTCTGTTCGAATATAGTGCTAATCTTGACGCAAGATAGGTGCACGGTTTCTGCCGAAAGTACCACAGCCTCCGAAATCGTTTTGGACACACCCGATGGAACTCCAAGATGAAGTGGATCATGTGGAATCTCGTTTTGGTTGATTTGGAGGTAGTGCTGGTGTCGGTTCAAGACAGGTGCAGGTTTGTACTAAACATACTGTAGGCTTAGAAATTGTTTTGGATGCACCCGATAGTACTCCTAGGTGACGAAGCTCAAGTGGATGCTTGATTCAATTCATTTGATATAGTGTGAATCTTGACGCAAGATAGGTGCAAGGTTTGTGTCGAACGTACTATAGGCTTAGAAATCGTTTTGGACACATCTGATGGTACTCCTAGATGACGAGGCTCTAGTGGATGCTTGATTCAGTTCGTTTGGAGATAGTGCTAATCTTGATGCAAGAAAGGTGCACGGTTTGCGCCGAACGTACCACAACCTCAGAATTCATTTTGGACGCACATGATGGTATTCCTAGGTGACGAGTCTCAAGTGGATACTTGATTCAGTTCGTTTGGAAATAGTGCTAATCTTGACGCAAGATAGCTGCTTGGTTTGCGCCGAACGTATCACTGGCTCAGCAATCGTTTTGGACGCACCCGAAGGTCGGCTCAAGGGCAAGCTCAATTCAGACCGTTCAAAGATAGTGCTAATCTTGACGCAAGATAGGTGCACGGTTTGTGCAGAATGTATCATAGCCTTAGGAGCCATTTTGGACGCACCCGATGGAACTCCAAGGTGACGTGGGTCATGTGAAATCTCGTTTTGGTCCATTTTGGAGATATTGTTGGTGTCAGGGCAAGATTGGTGCATAGTTTGTGCTAAACATACTTTAGGCTTAGAAATCGTTTTGGATGCACCCGACAGTACTCCTAGGTGACGAAGCTCAAGTGGATGCTTGATTCAATTCATTTGATATAGTGCGAATCTTGACGCAAGATAGGTGCAAGGTTTGCATCGAACGTACCATAGGCTGAGAAATCATTTCGGACGCACCTGATGGTATTCCTAGGTCACGAGTCTCAAGTGGATACTTGATTCCGTTCTTTTGGAAATAGTGCTAATCTTGACGCAAGATAGCTGCTTGGTTTGCGCCGAACGTATCACTGGCTCAGCAATCGTTTTGGACGCACCCGAAGGTCGGCTCAAGGGCAAGCTCAATTCAGACCGTTCAAAGATAGTGCTAATCTTGACGCAAGATAGGTGCACGGTTTGTGCAGAATGTATCATAGCCTTAGGAGGCATTTTGGACGCACCCGATGGAACTCCAAGGTGACGTGGGTCATGTGAAATCTCGTTTTGGTCCATTTTGGAGATATTGTTGGTGTCAGGGCAAGATTGGTGCATAGTTTGTGCTAAACATACTTTAGGCTCAGAAATCGTTTTGGATGCACCCGATAGTACTCCTAGGTCACGAAGCTCAAGTGGATGCTTGATTCAATTCATTTGATATATTGCGAATCTTGACGCAAGATATGTGCAAGGTTTGCATCGAACGTACCATAGGCTGAGAAATCGTTTCGGACGCACCTGATGGTACTCCTAGGTCACGAGGCTCAAGTGGATGCTTGATTCAGTTCGTTTGGAGATAGTGCTAATCTTGACGCAAGATAGGTGCACGGTTTGCGCCGAACGTACCACAGCCTCAGAAATCATTTTGGACGCACATGATGGTACTCCTAGGTGACGAGTCTCAAGTGGATACTTGATTCAGTTCATTTGGAAATAGTGCTAATCTTGACGCAAGATACCTGCTTGGTTTGCGCCGAATGTACCACTGGCTCAGCAATCGTTTTGGACGCACCCGAAGGTCGGCTCAAGGGCAAGCTCAATTCAGACCGTTCAAAGATAGTACTAATCTTGACACAAGATAGGTGCACGGTTTGTGCAGAATGTATCATAGCCTTAGGAGCTATTTTGGATGCACTCGATGGAACTCTAAGGTCACGTGGGTCATGTGAAATCTCGTTTTGGTCCGTTTTGGAGATATTGTTGGTGTCAGGGCAAGATTGGTGCATAGTTTGTGCTAAACATACTTTAGGCTCAGAAATCGTTTTGGATGCACCCGATAGTACTCCTAGGTCACGAAGCTCAAGTGGATGCTTGATTCAATTCATTTGATATAGTGCGAATCTTGACGCAAGATAGGTGCAAGGTTTGCATCGAACATACCATAGGCTGAGAAATCGTTTCGGACGCACCTGATGGTACTCCTAGGTCACGAGGCTCAAGTGGATGCTTGATTCAGTTCGTTTGGAGATAGTGCTAATCTTGACGCAAGATAGGTGCACGGTTTGCGCCGAACGTACCACAGCCTCAGAAATCATTTTGGACGCACATGATGGTACTCCTAGGTGACGAGTCTCAAGTGGATACTTGATTCAGTTCGTTTGGAAATAGTGCTAATCTTGACACAAGATAGCTGCTTGGTTTGCGCCGAATGTACCACTGGCTCAGCAATCGTTTTGGACGCACCCGAAGGTCGGCTCAAGGGCAAGCTCAATTCAGACCGTTCAAAGATAGTGCTAATCTTGACACAAGATAGGTGCACGGTTTGTGCAGAATGTATCATAGCCTTAGGAGCTATTTTGGATGCACTCGATGGAACTCCAAGGTCACGTGGGTCATGTGAAATCTCGTTTTGGTCCGTTTTGGAGATATTGTTGGTGTCAGGGCCAGATTGGTGCATAGTTTGTGCTAAACATACTGTAGGCACATAAATCATTTTGGATGCACCCGATAGTACTCCTAGGTGACGAAGTTCAAGTGGATGCTTGATTCAATTCATTTGAAATAGCAAATCTTGACGCAAGATAGGTGCAAGGTTTGCATCGAACGTACCATAGGCTGTGAAATCATTTCGGACGCACCTGATGGTACTCCTAGGTGACGAGGCTCAAGTGGATGCTTGATTCAGTTTGTTTGGAGATAGTGCTAATATTGATGCAAGATAGGTGCACGGTTTGCGCCGAACATACCACGGCCTTGGAAATTGTTTTGGAAGCACCTGATGGTACTCCTAGGTGACGAGGCTTTAGTGGATGCTTGATTCAGTTCATTTGGAGATTGTGCGATTCTGAACACAAGATAGCTGCACAGTTTGCGCCGAACGTACCACTGGCTCAGTAATCATTTTGGACGCACCTGAAGGAGACGAAGCTCAAGTGGAAGCTCGATTCAGACCGTTCAAAGATAGTGCTAATCTTGACGCAAGATAGGTGCACGGTTTGTGCTGAACGTACCATAGCCTCAGAAGTCGTTTTGGACGCACCCGATGGAACTCCAAGGTGACGTAGGTCATGTGAAATCTCGTTTTGGTCCATTTGGAGATACTGTTGGTGTCAGTGCAAGATAGGTTTATAGTTTGTGTTAAAGATACCGTATCCTAAGAAATTGTTTTGGATGAACCCGATAGTACTCCTAGGTGACGAAGCTCAAGTGGATGCTTGATTCAGTTCCTTTGATATAGTGCTAATCCTGACGTAAGATAGGTGCAAGGTTTGCGCCGAACGTACCATAGGCTCAGAAATCATTTCGGATGCACCTGATGGTACTCCTAGGTGACGAGGCTCTAGTGGATGCTTGATTAAGTTCGTTTGGAAATAGTGCTAATCTTGACGCAAGATAGCTGCTTGGTTTGCGCCGAACGTACCACTGGCTCAGCAATCATTTTGGACGCACCCGAAGGTCGGCTTAAGGGCAAGCTCAATTCACACCGTTCAAAGATAGTGCTAATCTTGACGCAAGATAGGTGCACGGTTTGTGCAGAATGTATCATAGCCTTAGGAGCTATTTTGGATGCACCCGATGGAACTCCAAGGTGACGTGGGTCAGGTGAAATCTCGTTTTGGTCCATTTTGGAGATATTGTTGGTGTCAGGGCAAGATCGGTGCATAGTTTGTGCTAAACATACTGTAGGCTCAGAAATCATTTTGGATGCACCTGATAGTACTCCTAGGTGACGAAGCTCAAGTGGATGCTTGATTCAATTCATTTGATATAGTGCGAATCTTGACGCAAGATAGGTGCAAGGTTTGCATCGAACATACCGTAGGCTGAGAAATTGTTTTGGACGCACCTGATGGTACTCCTAGGTCACGAGGCTCAAGTGGATGCTTGATTCAGTTTGTTTGGAGATAGTGCTAATCTTGATGCAAGATAGGTGCATGGTTTGCGCCGAACATACCACAGCCTCAGAAATTGTTTTGGAAGCACCTGATGGTACTCCTAGGTGACGAGGCTCTAGTGGATGCTTGATTCAGTTCATTCGGAGATAGTGCTATTCTGAATGCAAGATAGCTGCACAGTTTGCGCCGAACGTACCACTGGCTCAGCAATCATTTTGGACGCACCTGAAGGAGACGAAGCTCAAGTGGAAGCTCGATTCAGACCGTTCAAAGATAGTGCTAATCTTGACGCAAGATAGGTGCACGGTTTGTGCCGAACGTACCATAGCCTCAGAAGTCGTTTTGGACGCACCCGATGGAACTCCAAGGTGACGTAGGTCATGTGAAATCTCGTTTTGGTCCATTTGGAGATACTGTTGGTGTCAGTGCAAGATAGGTTTATAGTTTGTGTTAAACATACCATAGGCTCAGAAATCGTTTTGGATGAACCCGACAGTACTCCTAGGTGACGAAGCTCAAGTGGATGCTTGATTAAGTTCCTTTGATATAGTGCTAATCCTGACGCAAGATAGGTGCAAGGTTTGCGCCGAACGTACCATAGGCTCAGAAATCATTTCGGATGCACCTTATGGTACTCCTAGGTGATGAGGCTCTAGTGGATGCTTGATTCTGTTTGTTTGGAGATTGTGCTAATCTTGACGCAAGATAGGTGCTAGGTTAGCGCCGAACGTACCACAGCCTCAGAAATCATTTTGGACGCACCTGATGGTACTCCTAGGTGACGAGGCTCTAGTGGATGCTTGATTCAGTTTGTTTGGAGATAGTGCTAATCTTGACGCAAGATAGCTGCACAGTTTGCACCGAACGTACCACTAGCTCAGCAATCGTGTTGGACGCACCCAAAGGTGATGAAGCTCAAGTGGAAGCTCGATTTAGACTGGTCAAAGATAGTGCTAATCTTGACGCAAGATAGGTGCACGGTTTGTGCCGAATGTACCACAGGCGCTGAAATCGTTTTGGGTGCACATGATGGTACTCCTACGTGACAAGGCTCAAGTCGAAGCTCTATTCAGACCGTTCAAAGATATTGCTAATCTTGATGCAAGATAGTTGCATGGATTGAGCTGAACGTACCATAGCGTCAGAAATTGTTTTTGACGCACCCGATGGAACTCCAAGGTGACGAGGTCATGTGGAATCTCGTTTTGGTCCTTTTGGAGATAGTGTTGGTGTCGTTGCAAGATGGGTGCGTGGTTTGCGTCGAATGTACGACAGGCTCAAGAATCGTTTTGGACGCACCCGATGGTACTCCTAGGTGACGAAGCTCAAGTCGAAGCTCGATTCAGACCGTTCAAAGATAGTGCTAATCTTGACGCAAGATAGGTGCACGGTTTGCGCAGAATGTATCATAGCCTTAGGAGCTATTTTGGACGCACCCGATGGAACTCCAAGGTGACGTGGGTCAGGTGAAATCTCGTTTTGGTCCATTTTGGAGATATTGTTGGTGTCAGGGCAAGATCGGTGCATAGTTTGTGCAAACATACTGTAGGCTCAGAAATCATTTTGGATGCACCTGATAGTACTCCTAGGTGACGAAGCTCAAGTGGATGCTTGATTCAATTCATTTGATATAGTGCGAATCTTGACGCAAGATAGGTGCAAGGTTTGCATCGAACGTACCATAGGCTAAGAAATCATTTCGGACGCACCTGATGGTACTCCTAGGTGACGAGGCTCAAGTGGATGCTTGATTCAGTTTGTTTGGAGATAGTGCTAATCTTGATGCAAGATAGGTGCACGGTTTGCGCCGAACATACCACAGCCTCAGAAATTGTTTTGGAAGCACCTGATGGTACTCCTAGGTGACGAGGCTCTAGTGGATGCTTGATTCAGTTCGTTTGGAGATAGTGCTATTCTGAACGCAAGATAGCTGCACAGTTTGCGCCGAACGTACCACTGGCTCAGCAATCATTTTGGACGCACCTGAAGGAGATGAAGCTCAAGTGGAAGCTCGATTCAAACCGTTCAAAGATAGTGCTAATCTTGACGCAAGATAGGTGCACGGTTTGTGCCGAATGTACCATAGCCTCAGAAGTCATTTTGGACGCACCCGATGGAACTCCAAGGTGATGTAGGTCATGTGAAACCTCGTTTTGGTCCATTTGGAGATACTGTTGGTGTCAGTGCAAGATAGGTTTATAGTTTGTGTTAAACATACCGTTGGCTTAGAAATCGTTTTGGATGAACCCGATAGTACTCCTAGGTGACGAAGCTCAAGTGGATGCTTGATTCAGTTCCTTTGATATAGTGCTAATCCTGACGCAAGATAGGTGCAAGGTTTGCGCCGAACGTACCACAGCCTCAGAAATCATTTTGGACGCACCTGATGGTACTCCTAGGTGACGAGGCTCTAGTGGATGCTTGATTCAGTTTGTTTGGAGATAGTGCTAATCTTGACGCAAGATAGCAGCACAGTTTGCACCGAACGTACCACTAGGTCAGCAATCGTTTTGGACGCACCCAAAGGTGATGAAGCTCAAGTGGAAGCTCGATTCAGACTGCTCAAAGATACTGCTAATCTTGACGCAAGATAGTTGCACGGTTTGTGCCGAATGTACCACAGGCACTGAAATCATTTTGGATGCACACGATGGTACTCCTACGTGACAAGGCTCAAGTGGAAGCTCGATTCAGACCGTTCAAAGATATTGCTAATCTTGATGCAAGATAGTTGCATGGATTGAGCTGAATGTACCATAGCGTCAGAACTCATTTTTGACGCACCCGATGGAACTCCAAGGTGACGAGGTCATGTGGAATCTCGTTTTGGTCCTTTTGGAGATAGTGTTGGTGTCGTTGCAAGATGGGTGCGTGGTTTGCGCCGAATGTACCACAGGCTCAGGAATCATTTTGGACGCACCCGATGGTACTCCTAGGTGATGAGGCACAAGTGGAAGCTTGACTCAGTCCGTTCGAATATAGTGCTAATCTTGACGCACGATAGGTGCACGGTTTGTGCCGAACGTACCACAGCCTCATAAATCATTTTGGACACACCCGATGGAACTCCAAGATGAAGTGGGTCATGTGGAATCTCATTTTGGTTGATTTGGACGTAGTGCTGGTGGCGGTTCAAGACAGGTGCAGGTTTGTGCTAAACATACCGTAGGCTTAGAAATTGTTTTGGATGCACCCGATAGTACTCCTAGGTGACGAAGCTCAAGTGGATGCTTGATTCAGTTCCTTTGATATAGTGCTAATCCTGACGCAAGATAGGTGCAAGGTTTGCGCCGAACGTACCATAGGCTCAGAAATCATTTCGGATGCACCTGATGGTACTCCTAGGTGGCGAGGCTCTAGTGGATGCTTGATTCAGTTTGTTTGGAGATTGTGCTAATCTTGACACAAGATAGGTGCTAAGTTAGCGCCGAACGTACCACAGCCTCAGAAATCATTTTGGACGCACCTGATGGTACTCCTAGGTGACGAGGCTCTAGTGGATGCTTGATTCAGTTTGTTTGGAGATAGTGCTAATCTTGACGCAAGATAGCTGCATAGTTTGCACCGAACGTACCACTAGCTCAGCAATCGTTTTGGACGCACCCAAAGGTGATGAAGCTCAAGTGGAAGCTCGATTCAGACTGCTCAAAGATAGTGCTAATCTTGACGCTAGATAGGTGCACGGTTTGTGCCGAATGTACCACAGGCACTGAAATCATTTTGGATGCACACGATGGTACTCCTACGTGACAAGGCTCAAGTGGAAGCTCGATTCAGACCGTTCAAAGATATTGCTAATCTTGATGCAAGATAGTTGCATGGATTGAACTGAATGTACCATAGCGTCAGAACTCGTTTTTGACGCACACGATGGAACTCCAAGGTGACGAGGTCATGTGGAATCTCGTTTTGGTCCTTTTGGAGATAGTGTTGGTGTCGTTGCAAGATGGGTGCGTGGTTTGCGCCGAATGTACCACAGGCTCAGGAATCGTTTTGGACGCACCCGATGGTACTCCTAGGTGACGAGGCACAAGTGGAAGCTTGACTCAGTCCGTTCGAATATAGTGCTAATCTTGACGCAAGATAGGTGCACAGTTTGTGCCGAACGTACCACAGCCTCATAAATCATTTTGGACACACCCGATGGAACTCCAAGATGAAGTGGGTCATGTGGAATCTCGTTTTGGTTGATTTGGACGTAGTGCTGGTGGCGGTTCAAGACAGGTGCAGGTTTGTGCTAAACATACCGTAGGCTTAGAAATTGTTTTGGATGCACCCGATAGTACTCCTAGGTGACGAAGCTCAAGTGGATGCTTGATTCAATTCATTTGATATAGTGCGAATCTTGACGCAAGATAGGTGCAAGGTTTGCGTCGAACGTACTATAGGCTCAGAAATCATTTTGGACACACCTGATGGTACTCCTAGGTGACGAGGCTCAAGTGGATGCTTGATTCAGTTCGTTTGGAGATAGTGCTAATCTTGAGGCAAGATAGGTGCACGGTTTGCGCCGAACGTACCACAGCCTCAGAAATCATTTTGGACATACATGATGGTACTCCTAGGTGACGAGTCTCAAGTGGATACTTGATTCAATTCGTTTGGAAATAGTGCTAATCTTGCCACAAGATAGTTGCACAGTTTGCGCCGAATGTACCACTGGCTCAGCAATCATTTTGGACGCACCCGAAGGTAATGAATCTCAAGTGCAAGCTCGATTCAGACCGTTCAAAGATAGTGCTAATCTTGACGCTAGATAGGTGCATGGATTGTGCCGAATGTACCATAGCCTTAGAAGCCATTTTGGACGCACCCGATGGAACTCCAAGGTGACGTGGGTCATGTGAAATCTCGTTTTGGTCCATTTGGAGATAGTGTTGGTGTCAGTGCAAGATTGGTGCATAGTTTGGGCTAAAGATACCGCAGGCTCAGAAATCGTTTTAGATGCACCCGATAGTACTCCTATGTGACGAAGCTCAAGTGGATGCTAGATTCAATTCATTTGATATAGTGCGAATCTTGACGCAAGATAGCTGCAAGGTTTGCATCAAATGTACCATAGGCTTAGAAATCATTTCGGACGCACCTGATGGTACTCCTAGGCGACGAGGCTCAAGTGGATGCTTGATTCAGTTTGTTTGGAGATAGTGCTAATCTTGATGCAAGATAAGTGCACGGTTTGCGCCGAACAGACCACAGCCTCATAAATTATTTTGGAAGCACCTGATGGTGCTCCTAGGTGACGAGGCTCTAGTGGAAGCTCGATTCAGACCGTTCAAAGATAGTCCTAATCTTGACGCAAGATAGGTGCACGGTTTGTGCCGAATGTACCATAGCCTCAGAAGTCATTTTGGACGCACCCGATGGAACTCCAAGGCGACGTAGGTCATGTGAAATCTCGTTTTGGTCCATTTGGAGATACTATTGGTGTCAGTGCAAGATAGGTTTATAGTTTGTGTCAAACATACCGCAGGCCCAAAAATCATTTTGGATGAACCCGATAGTACTCCTAGGTGACGAAGCTCAAGTGGATGCTTGATTCAGTTCCTTTGATATAGTGCTAATCTTGACGCAAGATAGGTGCAAGGATTGCGCCGAACGTACCATAGGGTCAGAAATCATTTCGGACGCACCTGATGTTACTCCTAGGTGACGAGGCTCTAGTGGATGCTTGATTCAGTTTATTTGGAGATAGTGCTAATCTTGACGCAAGATAGGTGCACGGTTAGCGCCGAACATACCATAGCCTCAGAAATCGTTTTGGACACACCTGATGGTACTCCTAGGTGATGAGGCTCTAGTGGATGCCTGATTCAGTTCGTTTGGAGATAGTGCTAATCTTGACGCAAGATAGCTGCACAGTTTGCGCCGAACGTACCACTAGCTCAGCAATCGTTTTGGACGCAACCAAAGGTGATGAATCTCAAGTGGAAGCTCGATTCAGACCGTTCAAAGATAGTGCTAATCTTGACGCAAGATAGGTGCACGGTTTGTACCGAATGTACTTCAGGCACTGAAATCATTTTGGATGCACACGATGGTACTCCTACGTGACAAGGCTCAAGTGGAAGCTCAATTCAGACCATTCAAAGATATTGCTAATCTTGATGCAAGATAGTTGCATGGATTGAGCTGAACATACCATAGCGTCAGAACTCGTTTTTGACGCACCCGATGGAACTCCAAGGTGACGCAGGTCATGTGGAATCTCGTTTTGGTCCTTTTGGAGATAGTGTTGGTGTCGTTGCAAGATGGGTGCATGGTTTGCGCCGAATGTACCACAGGCTCAGGAATTGTTTTCGACGCAGCCGATGGTACTCCTAGGTGACGAGGCACAAGTGGAAGCTCGATTCAGTCCATTCAAATATAGTGCTCATCTTGACGCAAGATAGGTGCACGGTTTGTGCCAAACATACCACAGAGTCAGAAATCATTTTGGACACACCCGATGGAACTCCAAGGTGAAGTGGGTCATGTGGAATCTCGTTTTGGTCGATTTGGAGGTAGTACTGGTGTCGGTTCAAGATAGGTGTAGGTTTGTGCTAAACATACCATAGCCTCAGAAATCGTTTTGTATGCACCCGATAGTACTCCTAGGTGACAAAGCAAAAGTGGATGCTTGATTCAATTCATTTGATATAGTGCGAATCTTGATGCAAGATAGGTGCAAGGTTTGTGTCGAACGTACCCCAGGCTTAGAAATCGTTTTGGACACACCTTACGGTACTCCTAGGTGACGAGGCTCAAGTGGATGCTTGATTCAGTTCGTTTGGAGATAGTGCTAATCTTGACGCAAGATAGATGCACGGTTTGCACCGAATGTACGACAACCTCAAAAATCATTTTGGACGCACCTGATGGTACTCCTAGGTGACGAGGCTCAAGTGGATGCTTGATTCAGTTTGTTTGGAGATAGTGCTAATCTTGACGCAAGATAGCTGCACAGTTTGCACCGAACGTACCACTAGCTCAGCAATCGTTTTGGACGCACCCAAAGGTGATGAAGCTCAAGTGGAAGCTCGATTCAGACTGCTCCAAGATAGTGCTAACCTTGACGCAAGATAGGTGCATGGATTGTGCCGAATGTACCATAGCCTTAGAAGCCATTTTGGACGCACCCGATGGAACTCCAAGGTGACGTGGGTCATGTGAAATCTCGTTTTGGTCCATTTGGAGATAATGTTGGTGTCAGTGCAAGATTGGTGCATAGTTTGGGCTAAACATACCGTAGGCTTAGAAATAGTTTTGGATGCACCCGATAGTACTCCTAGGTGACGAAGCTCAAGTGGATGCTTGATTTAATTCATTTGATATAGTGCGAATCTTGACGCAAGATAGGTGCAACGTTTGCATCGAACGTACCATAGGCTTAGAAGTCATTTCGGACGTACCTGATGGTACTCCTTGGTGACGAGGCTCAGGTGGATGCTTTATTCAGTTTGTTTGGAGATAGTGCTAATCTTGACGCAAGATAGGTGGACGGTTTGTGCCGAACGTACGACAGCCTCAGAAATCATTTTGGATGAACCCGATAGACTCCTAGGTGACGAAGCTCAAGTGGATGCTTGATTCAGTTCCTTTGATATAGTGCTAATCCTAACGCAAGATAGGTGCAAGGTTTGCGCCGAACGTACCATAGGCTCAGAAATCATTTCGGATGCACCTGATGGTACTCCTAGGTGGCGAGGCTCTAGTGGATGCTTGATTCAGTTTGTTTGGAGATTGTGCTAATCTTGACACAAGATAGGTGCTAAGTTAGCGCCGAACGTACCACAGCCTCAAAAATCATTTTGGACGCACCTGATGGTACTCCTAGGTGACGAGGCTCCAGTGGATGCTTGATTCAGTTTGTTTGGAGATAGTGCTAATCTTGACGCAAGATAGCTGCACAGTTTGCACCGAACGTACCACTAGCTCAGCAATCGTTTTGGACGCACCCGGTGGTACTCCTAGGTGACGAGGCACAAGTGGAAGCTTGACTCAGTCCGTTCGAATATAGTGCTAATCTTGACGCAAGATAGGTGCATGGTTTGTGCCGAACGTACCGCAGCCTCATAAATCATTTTGTACACACCCGATGGAACTCCAAGATGAAGTGGGTCATGTGGAATCTTGTTTTGGTTGATTTGGAGGTAGTGCTGGTGGCGGTTCAAGACAGGTGCAGGTTTGTGCTAAACATACCGTAGGCTTAGAAATTGTTTTGGATGCACACGAGAGTACTCCTAGGTGACGAAGCTCAAGTGGATGCTTGATTCAATTTATTTGATACAGTGCGAATCTTGACGCAAGATAGGTGCAAGGTTTGCGTTGAACGTACTATAGGCTCAGAAATCATTTTGGACACACCTGATGGTACTCCTAGGTGACGAGGCTCAAGTGGATGCTTGATTCAGTTCATTTGGAGATAGTGCTAATCTTGACGCAAGATAGGTGCACGGTTTGCGCCGAACGTACCACAGCCTCAGAAATCATTTTGGACATACAAGATGGTACTCCTAGGTGACGAGTCTCAAGTGGATACTTGATTCAATTCGTTTGGAAATAGTGCTAATCTTGACACAAGATAGTTGCACAGTTTGCGCCGAACGTACCACTGGCTCAGCAATCATTTTGGACGCACCCGAAGGTAATGAATCTCAAGTGCAAGCTCGATTCAGACCGTTCAAAGATAGTGCTAATCTTGACGCTAGATAGGTGCATGGATTGTGCTGAATGTACCATAGCCTTAGAAGCCATTTTGGACGCACCCGATGGAACTCCAAGGTGACGTGGGTCGTGTGAAATCTCGTTTTTGTCCATTTGGAGATAGTGTTGGTGTCAGTGCAAGATTGGTGCATAGTTTGGGCTAAAGATACCGCAGGCTCAGAAATCGTTTTGGATGCACCCGATAGTACTCCTAGGTGACGAAGCTCAGTGGATGCTAGATTCAATTCATTTGATATAGTGTGAATCTTGATGCAAGATAGCTGCAAGGTTTGCATCAAATGTACCATAGGCTTAGAAATCGTTTTGGACGCACCTGATGGTACTCCTAGGCGACGAGGCTCAAGTGGATGCCTGATTCAGTTCGTTTGGAGATAGTGCTAATCTTGACGCAAGATAGCTGCACAGTTTGCGCCGAACGTACCACTAGCTCAGCAATCGTTTTGGACGCACCCAAAGGCTCAAGTGCACAGTTTTGGACGCACCCAAAGGTGATGAATCTCAAGTGGAACAGACCACAGCCTTGGAGTTCCATCGGGTGCTAATCTTGATGCAAGAAAAGTGCACGGTTTGCGCCGAACAGACCACAGCCTCATAAATTGTTTTGGAAGCACCTGATGGTGCTCCTAGGTGACGAGGCTCTAGTGGAAGCTCGATTCAGACCGTTCAAAGATAGTCCTAATCTTGACGCAAGATAGGTGCACGGTTTGTGCCGAATGTACCATAGCCTCAGAAGTCGTTTTGGACGCACCCGATGGAACTCCAAGGCGACGTAGGTCATGTGAAATCTCATTTTGGTCCATTTGGAGATACTGTTGGTGTCAGTACAAGATAGGTTTATAGTTTGTGTCAAACATACCGTAGGCCCAAAAATCATTTTGGATGAACCCGATAGTACTCCTAGGTGACGAAGCTCAAGTGGATGCTTGATTCAGTTCCTTTGATATAGTGCTAATCTTGACGCAAGATAGGTGCACGGTTAGCGCCGAACGTACCATAGCCTCAGAAATTGTTTTGGACACACCTGATGGTACTCCTAGGTGACGAGGCTCTAGTGGATGCCTGATTCAGTTTGTTTGGAGATAGTGCTAATCTTGACGCAAGATAGCTGCACAGTTTGCGCCGAACGTACCACTAGCTCAGCAATCGTTTTGGACGCACCCAAAGGTGATGAATCTCAAGCACCACTAGGTTTATAGTTTGTGTCAAACATACCGTAGGCCCAAAAATCATTTTGGATGAACCTGATAGTACTCCTAGGTGACGAAGCTCAAGTGGATGCTTGATTCAGTTCCTTTGATATAGTGCTAATCTTGACGCAAGATAGGTGCACGGTTAGCGCCGAACGTACCATAGCCTCAGAAATTGTTTTGGACACACCTGATGGTACTCCTAGGTGACGAGGCTCTAGTGGATGCCTGATTCAGTTCGTTTGGAGATAGTGCTAATCTTGACGCAAGATAGCTGCACAGTTTGCGCCGAACGTACCACTAGCTCAGCAATCGTTTTGGACGCACCCAAAGGCTCAGAAGTCATTTCGGACGTACCTGATGGTACTCCTAGGTGACGAGGCTCAGGTGGATGCTTTATTCAGTTTGTTTGGAGATAGTGCTAATCTTGACGCAAGATAGGTGGACGGTTTGTGCCAAACGTACGACAGCCTCAGAAATCATTTTGGACACACCTCATGGTACTCCTAGGTGACGAGGCTCAAGTGGATGCTTGATTCAGTCCGTTCGAATATAGTGCTAATCTTGATGCAAGATAGGTGCACAGTTTGTGCTGAACGTACCACAGCATCAGAAATCATTTTGGACGCACCCGATGGAACTCCAAGGTGAAGTGGGTCATGTGGAATCTCGTTTTGGTCAATTTGGAGATAGTGCTGGCCTCGGTTCAAGACAAGCTCAGAAATCATTTTGGATGCTTGATTCAATTCATTTGATATAGTGCTAATCTTGACGTAAGATAGGTGCAAGGTTTGCGCCGAATGTACCATAGGCATAGAAATCATTTTGGACGCACCTGATGGTACTCCTAGGTGAGGAGGCTCAAGTGGATGCTTGATTTAGTTTGTTTCGAGATAGTGCTAATCTTGACGCAAGATAGATGCACGGTTTGCACCGAACGTACCACAGCCTCATAAATCGTTTTGGACACACCTGATGGAACTCCTAGGTGACGAAGCTCAAGTGGATACTTGATTTAGTTTGTTTGGAGATAGTGCTTATCTTGACGCAAGATAGCTGCATGGTTTACGATGAACGTACCACTGGCTCAGCAATCGTTTTGGACGCACCCAAAGGTGATGAAGCTCAAGTGGAAGCTCGATTCGGACCATTCAAAGATAGTGCAAATCTTGAAACAAGATAGGTGCAAGGTTTGTGCCGAATGTACCATAGCCTCAGAAGTCATTTTGGACGCACCCGATGGAACTCCGTGGTGACGTGGGTCGTGTGGAATCTCGTTTTGGTCCATTCGGAGATAGCGTTGGTGTCATGGCAAGATAGGTGAACGCTTTGTGCTAAACATACCGTAGGCTCAGAAATCATTTTGGACGCACCCGATAGTACCCCTAGGTGACAAAGCTCAAGTGGATTCTTGACTCAGTTCATTTGATATAGCGCTAATCTTGATGCAAGATAGGTGCAAGGTTTGCGCCGAACGGACCACAGGCACAGAAATCATTTTGGACGCACACGATGGTACTCCTAGGTGACAAGGCTCAAGTGGAAGCTCGATTCAGTCCGTTCGAAGATAGTGCCAATCTTGACGCAAGATAGGCGCACGGTATGTGCCGAACGTACCACAGCCCAAGAAATCGGTTTGGACACACCCGATGGAACTCCAAGGTCACGTGGGTCATGTGGAATCTCGTTTTGGTCCATTTGAAGATAGTGTTGGTGTCGGTGCAAGATAAGTGCACGGTTTGCGCCAAACATACCGTAGGCACATAAATCATTTTGGACGCACTTGATGGTACTCTAAGGTGACGAGGCTCAAGTGGATGCTTGATTCAGTTTATCTGGAGATAGTGCTAATCTTGACGCAAGATAGGTGCAGGGTTTGCGCCGAATGTACCACAGCCTTAGAAATAATTTTGGACACACCTGATGGTACTCCTAGGTGACGAGGCTCAAGTGGATGCTTGATTCAGTTCGTTTGGAGATAGTGCTAATCTTGACGCAAGATAGCTGCACAGTTTGCGCCGAACATACCACTAGCTCAGCAATCGTTTTGGACGCACCCAAAGGTGACGAAGCTCAAGTGGAAGCTCGATTTAGACCGTTCAAAGATAGTGCTAATCTTGACGCAACATAGGAGCACGGTTTGTGCCGAACGTACCATAGCCTGAGAAGTCGTTTTGGACGCTCCCGATGGAACTCCAAGGTGACGTGGGTCATGTGAAATCTCATTTTGGTCCATTTGGAGATACTGTTGGTAACATTCAAGATATGTGCATAGTTTGTGCTAAACATACCATAGGCCTAGAAATCGTTTTGGATGCACCCGATAGTACTCCTAGGTGAAGCTCAAGTGGATGCTTGATTCAGTTCCTTTGATATAATGCTAATCTTGACGCAAGATAGCTGCAAGGTTTGCGTCGAACATACCATAGGCTCAGAAATCATTTTGGACTTACCTTATGGTACTCCTAGGTGATGAGGCTCCAGTGGATGCTGACTCAGTTCATTTGATATAGTGCTAATCTTGACGCAAGATAGGTGCACAGTTTGCGCCGAACGTACCACAGCCTCATAAATCATTTTGGACGCACCTGAAGATACTCCTAGGTGATGAGGCTCAAGTGGATGCTTGATTCAGTTCATTTGGAAATAGTGCTAATCTTGACGCAAGATAGCTGCATAGTTTGCGCCGAACGTACCACTGGCTCAGCAATCGTTTTGGACGCACCCGAAGGTGACGAAGCTCAAGTGGAAGCTCGATTCAGACCATTCAAAGATAGTGCTAATCATGATGCAGGATAGGTGCACGGTTTGTGCCGAACGTACCATAGCCTCAGAAGTCGTTTTGGATGCACCCGATGGAACTCCAAGGTGACGTAGGTCATGTGAAATCTTGTTTTGGTCCATTTGGAGATACTGTTGGTGTCAGTGCCAGATAGGTTTATAGTTTGTGCTAAACATACCATATGCCCAGAAATCATTTTGGATGAACCCGATAGTACTCCTAGGTGACAAAGCTCAAGCGGATGCATGATTCAGCTGCTTTGATATAGTGCTAATCTTGACGCAAGATAGGTGCAAGGTTTGCGCCGAACGTACCACAGGCTCAGAAATCATTTCGGACGCACCTGATGGTACTCCTAGGTGATGAGGCTCAAGTGGATGCTTGATTCAGTTTGTTTGGAGATAGTGCTAATCTTGAGGCAAGATATGTGCACGGTTAGCGCCGAACGTACCACAGCTTCAGAAATCATTTTGGACGCACCTGATGGTACTCCTAGGTGACGAGGCTCTAGTGGATGCTTGATTCAGTTCGTTTGGAGATAGTGCTAATCTTGACGCAAGATAGCTGCATAATTTGCGCCGAACGTACCACTAGCTCAGCAATTGTTTTGGACGCACCCGAAGGTGACGAAGCTCAAGTGGAAGCTCGATTCACACTGTTCAAAGATAGTGCTAATCTTGACGCAAGATAGGTGCATGGTTTGCGCCAAATGTACCACAGGCTCATAAATCGTTTTGGACGCAGCCGATGGTACCCCTAGGTGACGAGGCACAAGTGGAAGCTCGATTTAGTCCGTTCGAATATAGTGCTAATCTTGACGCAAGATAGGTGCACGGTTTGTGCCGAACGTACCACTGCCTTAGAAATCATTTTGGACGCACCCGATGGAACTCCAAGGTGACGCGGGTCATGTGGAATCTTGTTTTGGTCCTTTTGGAAATAGTGTTGGTGTCGCTACAAGATGGGTGCATGGTTTGCGCCGAATGTACCACAGGCTCAGGAATCGTTTTGGACGCACCCGATGGTACTCCTAGGTGACGAGGCACAAAGGGAAGCTCGATGCAGTCTGTTCGAATATAGTGCTAATCTTGATGCAAGATAGGTGCAGGGTTTGCGCTGAACGTACCACAGCCTCAGAAATCGTTTTGGACACACCTGATGGTACTCCTAGGTGACGAGGCTCAAGTGGATGCTTGATTCAGTTCATTTAGAGATAGTGCTAATCTTGACGCAAGATAGCTGCACAGTTTGCGCCGAACGTACCACTGGCTCAGCAATTGTTTTGGACGCACCCAAAGGTGATGAAGCTCAAGTGGAAGTTCGATTCAGACCATTCAAAGATAGTGCTAATCTTGACGCAAGATAGGTGCACGGTTTGTGCCGAACGCACCATAGCCTTAGAAGTCGTTTTGGACGCACCCGATGGAACTCCAAGGTGACGTGGGTCATGTGAAATCTCGTTTTGGTCCATTTGGAGATACTGTTAGTAACGTGCAAGATAGGTGCATAGTTTGTGCTAAACATACCATAGGCCCAGAAATCGTTTTGGATGCATCCGATAGTAGTCCTAGGTGACGAAGCTCAAGTGGATGCTTGATTCAGTTCCTTCGATGTAGTGCTAATCTTGACGCAAGATAGGTGCAAGGTTTGCACCGAACGTACCATAGGCTCAGAAATCATTTTGGACGCACCTGATGGTACTCCAAGGTGATGAGGCTCTAGTGGATGTTGACTCAGTTCATTTGATATAGTGCTAATCTTGACGCAAGATAGGTGCATGGTTTGCGCCGAATGTACCACAGGCTCAGTAATCATTTTGGACGCAGCCGATGGTACTCCTAGGTGATGAGGCACAAGTGGAAGCTCGATTCAGTCCGTTAGAATATAGTGCTAATCTTGACGCAAGATAGTTGCACGGTTTGTGCCGAACGTACCGCTGCCTTAGAAATCATTTTGGACACACCCGATGGAACTCCAGGGTGAAGTGGGTCATGCGGAATCTCGTTTTGGCCGATTTGGAGATAGTGCTAGTGTTAGTTCAAGACAGGAGCAGGTTTGTGCTAAACATACCATAGGTTGGTGCAAAGTTTGGGCTAAACAAACTGTAGGCTCAGAAATCGTTTTGGATGCACTCGATAGTACTCCTAGGCGACGAAGCTCAAGTGGATGCTTGATTCAATTCATTTGATATAGTGCGAATCTTGACACAAGATAGGTGCAAGATTTGCGTTGAACGTACCATAGGCTTAGAAATCGTTTTGGACACACCTGATGGTACTCCTAGGTGTCGAGGCTCAAGTGGATGTTTGATTCAGTTTGTTTGGAGATAGTGCTAATCTTGACGCAAGATAGGTGCACGGTTTGCGCCGAACGTACCACAGCCTCAGAAATCATTTTGGACACACATGATGGTACTCCTTGGTGACGAGGCTCAAGTTGATGATTGATTCAGTTCATTTGGAGATAGTGCTAATCTTGACGCAAGATAGCTGCACAGTTTGCGCCGAACGTACCAATGGCTCAGCAATCGTTTTGGACGCACCCAAAGGTGACGAAACTCAAGTGGAAGCTCGATTCAGAATGTTCAAAGATAGAGCTAATCTTGACTCAAGATAAGTGCACGGTTTGTGCCGAACGTACCATAGCCTCAGAAGTCATTTTGGACGCACCCGATGGAACTCCAAGGTGACGTAGTTCATGTGAAATCTCGTTTTGGTCCATTTGGAGATACTGTTGGTGTCAGTGCAAGATAGGTTTATAGTTTGTGCTAAAGATACCGTAGGCCCAGAAATCGTTTTGGATGAACCCAATAGTACTCCTAGGTGACGAACCTCAAGTGGATGCTTGATTCAGTTCCTTTGATATAGTGCTAGTCTTGACGCAAGATAGGTGCAAGGTTTGCGCCGAACATACCACAGGCTTAGAAATCATTTCGGACACACCTGATGGTACTCCTAGGTGACGAGGCTCACGTGGATGCTTGATTCAGTTTGTTTGGAGATAGTGCTAATGTTGACGCAAGATAGGTGCACAGTTAGCGCCGAACGTACCCCAGCCTCAGAAATCGTTTTGGACGCACCTGATGGTACTTCCAGGTGACGATGCTCTAGTGGATGCTTGATTCAGTTTGTTTGGAGATAGTGCTAATCTTGACGCAAGATAGCTGCACAGTTTGCACCGAACGTACCACTAGCTCAGCAATCGTTTTGGACGGACCCGAAGGTGACGAAGCTCAAGTGGAAGCTCGATTCAGACCGTTGAAAGATAGTGCTAATCTTGACGCAGGATAGGTGCACGGTTTGTGCCGAATGTACCATAGGCACTGAAATCATTTTGGATGCACACGATGGTACTCCTACGTGACAAGGCTAAAGTGGAAGCTCGATTCAGTCCGTTCAAAGATATAACTAGTCTTGATGCAAGATAGTTGCATGGTTTGAGCTGAACGTACCATAGCGTCAGAACTCGTTTTTGACGCACCTGATGGAACTCCAAGGTGACGCGGGTCATGTGGAATCTCGTTTTGGTCCTTTTGGAGATAGTGTTGGTGTCATTGCAAGATGGGTGCATGGTTTGCGTCGAATGTTCCACAGGCTCAGGAATTGTTTTGGACGCACCCGATTGTACACCTAGGTGACGAGGCACAAGTGGAAGCTCGATTCAGTCCGTTCGAATATAGTGCTAATCATGACGCAAGATAGGTGTATGGTTTGTGCCGAACGTACCACAGCCTTAGAAATCGTTTTGGACGCACCCGATGGAACTCCAAGGTGAAGTGGGTCATGTGGAATCTCATTTTGGTCGATTTGGAGATAGTGCTGGTGTCGGTTCAAGATAGGTGCAGTTTTGTGCTAAATAAACCGTAGGCTCAGAAATCGTTTTGGATGCACCCGATAGTACTCCTAGGTGACGAAGCTCAAGTGGATGCTTGATCCAATTCATTTGATATAGTGCGAATCTTGATGCAAGATAGGTGCAAGGTTTGCGTCGAACATACCCCAGGCTCAGAAATCATTTTGGACACACCTTATGGTACTCCTTGGTGACGAGGCTCAAGTGGATGCTTGATTCAGTTCGTTTGGAGATAGTGCTAATCTTGATGCAAGATAGGTGCACGGCTTGTGCCGAATGTACCACAGTCTCAGAAATCATTTTGGACGCACCTGATGGTACTCCTATGTGACGAGGCTCAAGTGGATGCTTGATTCAATTCGTTTGGAGATAGTGCTAATCTTGACGAAAGATAGCTGCACAGTTTGCGCCGAACGTACCACTGGCTCAGCAATCATTTTGGACACACCCGAAGGTGATGAAGCTCAAGTGCAAGCTCGATTCAGACCGTTCAAAGATAGTGCAAATCATGACGCAAGATAGGTGCATGGATTGTGCCGAATGTACCATAGCCTTAGAAGCCATTTTGGACACACCCGATGGAACTCCAAGGTGACATGGGTCATGTGAAATCTCGTTTTGGTCCATTTGGAGATAGTGTTGGTGTCAGTGCAAGATTGGTGCATAGTTTGGGCTAAACATACCGTACGCTAAGAAATCGTTTTGGATGCACCTGATAGTACTCCTAGGTGACGAAGCTCAAGTAGATGCTTGATTCAATTCATTTGATATAGTGCGAATCTTGATGCAAGATAGGTGCAACGTTTGCATCGAACGTACCATTGGCTCAGAAATCGTTTCGGACGCACCTGATGGTACTCCTAGGTGACGAGGCTCACGTGGATGCTTGATTCAGTTTGTTTGGAGATAGTGCTAATGTTGACGCAAGATAGGTGCACAGTTAGCGCCGAACGTACCCCAGCCTCAGAAATCGTTTTGGACGCACCTGATGGTACTTCCAGGTGACGATGCTCTAGTGGATGCTTGATTCAGTTTGTTTGGAGATAGTGCTAATCTTGACGCAAGATAGCTGCACAGTTTGCGCCGAATGTACCACTGGCTCAGCAATCGTTTTGGACGCACCCGAAGGTGACGAAGCTCAAGTGGAAGCTCGATTCAGACCGTTCAAAGATAGTGCTAATCTTGACGCAAGATAGGTGCACGGTTTGTGCCGAACGTACCATAGCCTTAGAAGTCATTTTGGACGCACCCGATGGAACTCCAAGGTGACGTGGGTCATGTGAAATATCATTTTGGTCCGTTTGGAGATACTATTGGTAACGTGCAAGATATCATTGTGCTAAACATACCATAGGCCCAGAAATTGTTTTGGATGCACCCGATAGTACTCCTAGGTGACGAAGCTCAAGTCGATGCTTGATTCAGTTCCTTTGATATAGTGCTAATCTTGACGTAAGATAGGTGCAAGGTTTGCGCCGAACGTACCATAGGCTCAGAAATTATTTTGGACGCACCTGATGGTACTCCTAGGTGATGAGGCTCAAGTGGATGCTGACTCAGTTCATTTGATATAGTGCTAATCTTGATGCAAGATAGGTGCATGGTTTGCGCCGAATGTACCACATGCTCAGAAATCATTTTGGACGTAGCCGATGGTACTCCTAGGTGACGAGGCACAAGTGGAAGCTTGATCTAGACTGTTCAAAGGAGTGGGTGTCTAGAGGAGGGTCGGGAGGTGCTCTTGACTCATTAAAAAAAGAAGAGAAACAATGGCCACTGCATGGTTGCATGAGATCCCTTATTGACTGAACATGCACTAAGAATAGGTGCTAAAATTAGGTGTTGCAGCTCCTATGGGCAGAAACAGTCTAGAGGAAATTGACTTTTGTGGGCGAGTCTGAAGTGATTTGCATGTGAGGTCGGATCCTTTGGAAAGTACACTTCATTAGCTCTCTAACAAGTACTAGAACGTCCCAATTGGAGTCCGTATGAAGCTGTGGTGATCCACACAAGTTGGGTCAGTTTTGCAGTCCGAATCCAGCCTGCGCCAAATCCCTATCCTTCTGATCGTCTCCACCATTCCTAAGCAAAACAAGAGTGCACATTTCTCCATTGTCTAAATGTGATGGACAAGAGTTTAAGAATGAACTTACCAGATAATTGTGATGGCTTGCACAGGCACGAGCAATAGGACCACGAATTTGTACTTGTGTAGGTGTGGATGTATTGATGGTGCTCATGTCCTCATCATCCTCATATTCTTGCATTTGAGTCATCCTCGAATCAAGCTTAGCCTCTTCTCCCAAGTATGGCTTAATGGTCCCCCAATAAACTTCATTAATCATCCATACTTTCCATATGCAATCAAACCTTCCCTTGATCCAAGTAAGTAATTCGAAGCCGCTGATGTCCTCATCACACGGTTTGTGCTAAACACACCGTAGGCTTAGATATCGTTTTGGACGCACCCGATAGTTCTCCTAGGTGACGAAGCTCAAGTGGATGCTTGACTCAGTTCATTTGATATAGCGCTAATCTTGGCGCAAGAGAGGTGCATGGTTTGTGCCGAACGTACCACAGGCACAGAAATGGTTTTGGATGCACACGATGGTACTCCTAGGTGACAAGGCTCAAGTGGAAGCTCAATTCCGTCCGTTCGAAGATAGTGCTAATCTTGACACAAGATAGGTGCATAGTTTGTGCCCAACGTACCACAGCCTCAGAAATCAATTTGAATGCACCCGATGGAACTCTAAGGTGATGTGGGTCATGTGGAATCTCGTTTTGGTCCATTTGGAGATAGTGTTGGTGTCGGTGCAAGATAGGTGCACAGTTTGTGCTAAACATAACGTAGGCTCGAAAATCGTTTTGGACGCACCTGATAGTACTCCTTGGTGACAAAACTCAAGTGGATGCTTGACTCAGTACATTTGATATATTGCTAATCTTGACGCAAGATAGGTGCATGGTTTGCACCGAATGCACCACAGGCTTAGAAATCGTTTTCGATGCACCCGATGGTACTCCTAGGAGACGAGGCTCAAGTGGAAGCCCAATTCAGTCCGTTCGAATATAGTGCTAATCTTGACGCAGGATAGGTGCACAGTTTGTGCCAAATGTACCGCAGCCTCAGAAATCATTTTGGACGCACCCGATGGAACTCCAAGGTCACGTGGGTCATGTGGAATCTAATTTTGGTCCATTTGTAGATAGTGCTGGTGTCGGTTCAAGATAGGTGCAGGTTTGTGCTAAACATACCGTAGGCTCAGAAATCATTTTGGACGCACCCGATAGTACTCCTAGGTGACGAAGCTCAAGTGGATGCTTGATTCAATTCATTTGATATAGTGCTAATCTTAACACAAGATAGGTGCAAGGTTTGCGCTGAACGTACCATAGGCTGAGAAATCATTTTGGACGCACCTGATGGTACTCCTAGGTGACGAGGCTCAAGTGGATGCTTGATTCAGTTTGTTTGGAGATAGTGCTAATCTTGACGCAAGATAGGTGCACGGTTTGCGCCGAACGTACCACAGCCTTAGAAATCATTTTGGACGTGTCCGATGGTACTCCTAGGTGACGAGGCTCAAGTGGAAGCTCGATCTAGACCATTCAAAGATATTGCTAATCTTGAGGCAAGATAGGTACACGGTTTGTGCCAAACATACCATAGCCTCAGAAGTCGTTTTGGACGCACACGATGGTACTCCTAGGTGACAAGGCTCAAGTGGAAGCTCGATTCAGTCCGTTCGAAGATAGTGCTAATCCAGATGCAAGATAGGTGCACGGTTTGTGCTGAACGTACCATAGCCTCAGAAAATCATTTTGGATGCACCCGATGGAACTCCAAGGTCACGTGGGTAATGTGGAATCTCATTTTGCTCCATTTGAAGAAAGTGTGGGTGTCGGTGAAAGATAAGTGCACGGTTTGCGCCAAACATACCGTAGGCATAGAAATCATTTTGGACACACCCGATGGTACTCCTAGGTGTCGAGGCTCAAGTGGAAGCTCGATTTAGTCTGATTGGAGATAGTGCCAAACTTGATGCAAGATAGTTGCACGGTTTGCGCCGAATGACCACAGGCTCAGAAATCGTTTTGGACGCTCCTGATGGTTCTCCAAGGTGACGAGGCTCAAGTGGATGCTTGATTCAGTTTGTTTGGAGATAGTGCTAATCTTGACGCAAGATAGGTGCACGGTTTGCGCTGAACGTACCATAGGCTTAGAAATCGTTTTGGATGCACCCGATAGTACTCAAGTGGACGCTTGATTCAATTCATTTGATATAGTGCTAATCTTGACGCAAGATAGGTGCACGGTTTGCGCCGAACGTACCATAGGCTCAGAAATCATTTTGGACGCACCTGATGGTACTCCTAGGTGATGAGGCTCAAGTGGATGCTTGACATAGTTTGTTTGGAGATAGTGCCAATCTTGACGCAAGATAGGTGCATAGTTTCGCTGAACGTACCATAGCCTCAGAAATTGTTTTGGACACACCTGATGGTACTCCTAGGTGACGAGGCTCTAGTGGATGCTTGATTCAGTTCGTTTGGAGATAGTGCTAATCTTGACGGAAGATAGCTGCACAGTTTGCGCCGAACGTACCACAGCCTCAGAAATCGTTTTGGACGTGTCCGATGGTACTCCTAGGTGACGAGGCTCAAGTGGAAGCTCGATCTAGACCATTCAAAGATATTGCTAATCTTGAGGCAAGATAGGTACACGGTTTGTGCCAAACATACCATAGCCTCAGAAGTCGTTTTGGACGCACACGATGGTACTCCTAGGTGACAAGGCTCAAGTGGAAGCTCGATTCAGTCCGTTCGAAGATAGTGCTAATCCAGATGCAAGATAGGTGCACGGTTTGTGCTGAACGTACCATAGCCTCAGAAAATCATTTTGGATGCACCCGATGGAACTCCAAGGTCACGTGGGTAATGTGGAATCTCATTTTGCTCCATTTGAAGAAAGTGTGGGTGTCGGTGAAAGATAAGTGCACGGTTTGCGCCAAACATACCGTAGGCATAGAAATCATTTTGGACACACCCGATGGTACTCCTAGGTGTCGAGGCTCAAGTGGAAGCTCGATTTAGTCTGATTGGAGATAGTGCCAAACTTGATGCAAGATAGTTGCACGGTTTGCGCCGAATGACCACAGGCTCAGAAATCGTTTTGGACGCTCCTGATGGTTCTCCAAGGTGACGAGGCTCAAGTGGATGCTTGATTCAGTTTGTTTGGAGATAGTGCTAATCTTGACGCAAGATAGGTGCACGGTTTGCGCTGAACGTACCATAGGCTTAGAAATCGTTTTGGATGCACCCGATAGTACTCAAGTGGATGCTTGATTCAATTCATTTGATATAGTGCTAATCTTGACGCAAGATAGGTGCACGGTTTGCGCCGAACGTACCATAGGCTCAGAAATCATTTTGGACGCACCTGATGGTACTCCTAGGTGATGAGGCTCAAGTGGATGCTTGACATAGTTTGTTTGGAGATAGTGCCAATCTTGACGCAAGATAGGTGCATAGTTTCGCTGAACGTACCATAGCCTCAGAAATTGTTTTGGACACACCTGATGGTACTCCTAGGTGACGAGGCTCTAGTGGATGCTTGATTCAGTTCGTTTGGAGATAGTGCTAATCTTGACGGAAGATAGCTGCACAGTTTGCGCCGAACGTACCACAGCCTCAGAAATCGTTTTGGCACCTGATGGTACTCCTAGGTGATGAGGCTCTAGTGGATGCTTGATTCAGTTTGTTTGGAGATAGTGCTAATCTTGACGCAAGATAGGTGCACAAGTGGAAGCTCAATTCAGTCCGTTCGAATATAGTGCTAATCTTGACGCAAGATAGGTGCACGGTTTGTGCCGAACGTACCACAACCTCAGAAATCGTTTTGGATGCACCCGATGGAACTCCAAGGTGAATTGGGTCATGTGGAATCTCATTTTGGTCGATTTGCTGATAGTGCTGGTGTCGGTTCAAGATAGGTGCAGGTTTGTGCTAAACATACCGTAGGCTTAGAAATCGTTTTGGATGCACCTGGTTTGTGCTTGATTCAATTCATTTGATAAAGTGCGAATCTTGACGCAAGATAGGTGCAAGGTTTGCGTCGAACGTACCATAGGCTCAGAAATTATTTTGGACACACCTGATGGTACTCCTAGGTGACGAGGCTCAAGTGGATGCTTGATTCAGTTCGTTTGGAGATAGTGCTAATCTTGACGCAAGATAGGTGCAGGGTTTGCGCCGAACGTACCACAGCCTCAGAAATCATTTTGGACGCACCTAATGGTACTCCTAGGTGATGAGTCTCAAGTGGATACTTGATTCAGTTCGTTTGGAAATAGTGCAAATCTTGACGCAAGATAGCTGCACAGTTTGCGCCGAGCGTACCACTGGCTCAACAATCGTTTTGGACGCACCCGAAGGTCGGCTCAAGTGCAAGCTCAATTCAGACCATTCACAGATAGTGCTAATCTTGACGCAAGATAGGTGCACGGTTTGTGCAGAATGTATCATAGCCTTAGAAGACATTTTGGCCGCACCCGATGGAACTCCAAGGTGACGTGGGTCATGTGAAATCTCGTTTTGGTCCATTTGGAGATAGTGTTGGTGTCAGTGCAAGATTGGTGCATAGTTTGTGCTAAACATACCGTAGGATCAGAAATCGTTTTGAATGCACCTGATAGTACTCCTAGGTGACGAAGCTCAAGTGGATGCTTGATTCAATTCATTTGATATAGTGCGAATCTTGACGCAAGATAGGTGCAAGGTTTGCATCGAATGTACCATAGGCTTAGAAATCGTTTCGGACGCACCTGATGGTACTCCTAGGTGACGAGGCTCAAGTGGATGCTCGATTCAGTTTGTTTGGAGATAGTGCTAATCTTGAGGCAAGATATGTGCATGGTTAGCGCCGAATGTACCACAGCCTCAGAAATCATTTGGACGCACCTGATGGTACTCCTAGGTGACGAGGCTCAAGTGGATGCTTGATTCAGTTCGTTTGGAGATAGTGCTAATCTTGACGCAAGATAGGTGCAAGGTTTGTGCCGAACGTACCATAGCCTTAGAAGTCGTTTTGGACGCACCCGATGGAACTCCAAGGTGACGTGGGTCATGTGAAATCTCGTTTTGGTCCATTTGGAGATACTGTTAGTAACGTGCAAGATAGGTGCATAGTTTGTGCTAAACATACCATAGGCCCAGAAATCGTTTTGGATGCACCCGATAGTACTCCTAGGTGACGAAGCTCAAGTGGATGCTTGATTCAGTTCCTTCGATGTAGTGCTAATCTTGACACAAGATAGGTGCATGGTTTGCGCCGAACGTACCATAGGCTCAGAAATCATTTTGGACGCACCTGATGGTACTCCAAGGTGATGAGGCTCCAGTGGATGCTGACTTAGTTCATTTGATATAGTGCTAATCTTGACGCAAGATAGGTGCATGGTTTGCGCCGAATGTACCACAGGCTCAGAAATCATTTTGGACGCAGCCGATGGTACTCCTAGGTGACGAGGCACAAGTGGAAGCTCGATTCAGTCTGTTCGAATATAGTGCTAATCTTGATGCAAGATAGTTGCACGGTTTGTGCCGAACGTACCACTACCTTAGAAATCATTTTGGACACACCTGATGGAACTCCAAGGTGAAGTGGGTCATGTGGAATCTCATTTTGGTCGATTTGGAGATAGTGCTGGTGTCAGTTCAAGACAGGAGCAGGTTTGTGCTAAACATACCGTAGGCTTAGAAATCATTTTGGATGCACTCGATAGTACTCCTAGGTGACGAAGCTCAAATTGATGCTTGATTCAATTCATTTGATATAGTGCGAGAATTGACACAAGATACGTGCAAGGTTTGCGTTGAACGTACCATAGGCTTAGAAATCGTTTTGGACACAACTGATGGTACTCCTAGGTGTCGAGGCTCAAGTGGATGTTTGATTCAGTTTGTTTGGAGATAGTGCTAATCTTGACGCAAGATAGGTGCACGGTTTGCACTGAACGTACCACAGCCTCAGAAATCATTTTGGACACACATGATGGTACTCCTTGGTGATGAGGCTCAAGTGGATGATTGATTCAGTTTATTTGGAGATAGTGCTAATCTTGACGCAAGATAGCTGCACAGTTTGCGCCGAACGTACCACTGGCTCAGCAATCGTTTTGGACGCACCCGAAGGTGACGAAACTCAAGTGGAAGCTCGATTCAGAATGTTCAAAGATAGAACTAATCTTGACTCAAGATAAGTGCACGGTTTGTGCCGTACGTACCATAGCCTCAGAAGTCATTTTGGACGCACCCGATGGAACTCCAAGGTGACGTAGTTCATGTGAAATCTCGTTTTGGTCCATTTGGAGATACTGTTGGTGTCAGTGCAAGATATGTTTATAGTTTGTGCTAAACATACCGTAGGCCCAGAAATTATTTTGGATGAACCCGATAGTACTCCTTGGTGACGAACCTCAAGTGGATGCTTGATTCAGTTCCTTTGATATAGTGCTAATCTTGACGCAAGATTGGTGCAAGGTTTGCGCCGAACGTACCACAGGCTCAGAAATCATTTCGGACACACCTGATGGTACTCCTAGGTGACGAGGCTCACGTGGATGCTTGATTCAGTTTGTTTGGAGATAGTGCTAATCTTGACGCAAGATAGGTGCACAGTTAGCGCCGAACGTACCCCAGCCTCAGAAATCGTTTTGGACGCACCTGATGGTACTTCCAGGTGACGATGCTCTAATGGATGCTTGATTCAGTTTGTTTGGAGATAGTGCTAATCTTGACGCAAGATAGCTGCACAGTTTGCACCGAACGTACCACTAGCTCAGCAATCGTTTTGGACAGACCCGAAGGTGACAAAGCTCAAGTGGAAGCTCGATTCAGACCGTTCAAAGATAGTGCTAATCTTGACGCAGGATAGGTGCACGGTTTGTGCCGAATGTACCATAGGCACTGAAATCATTTTGGATGCACACGATGGTACTCCTACGTGACAAGGCTAAAGTGGAAGCTCGATTCAGACCGTTCAAAGATATTACTAGTATTGATGCAAGATAGTTGCATGGTTTGAGCTGAACGTACCATAGCATCAGAACTCGTTTTTGACACACCTGATGGAACTCCAAGGTGACGCGGGTCATGTGGAATCTCGTTTTGGTCCTTTTGGAGATAGTGTTGGTGTCATTGCAAGATGGGTGCATGGTTTGCGTCGAATGTACCACAGGCTCAGGAATTGTTTTGGACGCACCCGATTGTACACCAAGGTGACGAGGCACAAGTGGAAGCTCGATTCATGACGCAAGATAGGTGTATGGTTTGTGCCGAACGTACCACAGCCTTAGAAATCGTTTTGGACGCACCCGATGGAACTCCAAGGTGAAGTGGGTCATGTGGAATCTCATTTTGGTCGATTTGGAGATAGTGCTGGTGTCGGTTCAAGATAGGTGCAGGTTTGTGCTAAACAAACCGTAGGCTCAAAAATCGTTTTGGATGCACCCGATAGTACTCCTAGGTGACGAAGCTCAAGTGGATGCTTGATCCAATTCATTTGATATAGTGCGAATCTTGACGCAAGATAGGTGCAAGGTTTGCGTCGAATGTACCCCAGGCTCATAAATCATTTTGGACACACCTTATGGTACTCCTAGGTGACGAGGCTCAAGTGGATGCTTGATTCAGTTCGTTTGGAGATAGTGCTAATCTTGATGCAAGATAGGTGCACGGCTTGCGCCAAATATACCACAGCCTCATAAATCATTTTGGACGCACCTGATGGTACTCCTAGGTGACGAGGCTCAAGTGGATGCTTGATTCAGTTTATTTGGACATAGTGCTAATCTTGACGAAAGATAGCTGCACAGTTTGCGCCGAACGTACCACTGGCTCAGCAATCATTTTGGACACACCCGAAGGTGATGAAGCTCAACTGCAAGCTCGATTCAGACCGTTCAAAGATAGTGCTAATCATGACGCAAGATAGGTGCATGGATTGTGCTGAATGTACCATAGCCTTAGAAGCCATTTTGGACGCACCCGATGGAACTCCAAGGTGACATGGGTCATGTGAAATCTCGTTTTGGTCCATTTGGAGATAGTGTTGGTGTCAGTGCAAGATTGGTGCATAGTTTGGGCTAAACATACCGTAGGCATAGAAATCATTTTGGACACACCCGATGGTACTCCTAGGTGTCGAGGCACAAGTGGAAAGCTCGATTTAGTCTGATTGGAGATAGTGCCAAACTTGATGCAAGATAGTTGCACGGTTTGCGCCGAACGTACCACAGGCTCAGAAATCGTTTTGGACGCTCCTGATGGTTCTCCAAGGTGACGAGGCTCAAGTGGATGCTTGATTCAGTTCGTTTGGAGATAGTGCTAATCTTGACGCAAGATAGGTGCACGGTTTGCGCTGAACGTACCATAGGCTTAGAAATCGTTTTGGATGCACCCGATAGTACTCAAGTGGACGCTTGATTCAATTCATTTGATATAGTGCTAATCTTGACACAAGATAGGTGCACGGTTTGCGCCGAACGTACCATAGGCTCAGAAATCATTTTGGACGCACCTGATGGTACTCCTAGGTTACGAGGCTCAAGTGGATGCTTGACACAGTTTGTTTGGAGATAGTGCCAATCTTGACACAAGATAGGTGCATAGTTTCGCTGAACGTACCACAGCCTCAGAAATTGTTTTGGACACACCTGATGGTACTCCTAGGTGACGAGGCTCTAGTGGATGCTTGATTCAGTTCGTTTGGAGATAGTGCTAATCTTGACAGAAGATAGCTGCACAGTTTGCGCCGAACATACCATAGCCTCAGAAATCGTTTTGGCACCTGATGGTACTCCTAGGTGATGAGGCTCTAGTGGATGCTTGATTTAGTTCGTTTGGAGATAGTGCTAATCTTGACGCAAGATAGGTGCACACCCGATGGTTTTGGACGCAGCCGATGGTACTCCTAGGTGACGTGGCACAAGTGGAAGCTCAATTCAGTCCGTTCGAATATAGTGCTAATCTTGACGCAAGCTAGGTGCACGGTTTGTGCCGAACGTACCACAGCCTCAGAAATCGTTTTGGATGCACCCGATGGAACTCCAAGGTGAATTGGGTCATGTGGAATCTCATTTTGGTCGATTTGCTAATAGTGCTGGTGTCGGTTCAAGATAGGTGCAGGTTTGTGCTAAACATACCGTAGGCTTAGAAATCGTTTTGGATGCACCCGGTTTGTGCTTGATTCAATTCATTTGATATAGTGCGAATCTTGACGCAAGATAGGTGCAAGGTTTGCATCGAACGTACCATAGGCTCAGAAATTATTTTGGACGCACCTGATGGTACTCCTAGGTGACGAGTCTCAAGTGGATACTTGATTCAGTTCGTTTGGAAATAGTGCAAATCTTGACGCAGGATAGCTGCACAGTTTGCGCCGAGCGTACCACTGGCTCAACAATCGTTTTGGACGCACCCGAAGGTCGGCTCAAGTGCAAGCTCAATTTAGACCATTCAAAGATAGTGCTAATCTTGACGCAAGATAGGTGCACGGTTTGTGTAGAATGTATCATAGCCTTAGAAGACATTTTAGACGCACCCGATGGAACTCCAAGGTGACGTGGGTCATGTGAAATCTCGTTTTGGTCCATTTGGAGATAGTGTTGGTGTCAGTGCAAGATTGGTGCATAGTTTGTGCTAAACATACCGTAGGATCAGAAATCGTTTTGAATGCACCCGATAGTACTCCTAGGTGATGAAGCTCAAGTGGATGCTTGATTCAATTCATTTGATATAGTGCGAATCTTGACGCAAGATAGGCTTAGAAATCTTTTCGGACGCACCTGATGGTACTCCTAGGTGACGAGGCTCAAGTGGATGCTTGATTCAGTTTGTTTGGAGATAGTGCTAATCTTGATGCAAGATAGGTTCGCGGTTTGTGCTGAACGTACCACAACCTCAGAAATTGTTTTGGAAGCACCTGATGGTACTCCTAGGTGACGAGGCTCTAGTGGATGCTTGATTCAGTTCGTTTGGAGATAGTGCTATTCTTAACGCAAGATAGCTGCACAGTTTGTGCCGAACGTACCACTAGCTCAGCAATCGTTTTGGACGCACCCGAAGGTGACGAAGCTCAAGTGGAAGCTCGATTCAGACCGTTCAAAGATAGTGCTAATCTTGACACAAGATAGGTGCACGGTTTGGGCCGAATGTACCACAGGCACTGAAATCGTTTTGGATGCACACGATGGTACTCCTACGTGACAAGGCTAAAGTGGAAGCTCGATTCAGACCGTTCAAAGATATTACTAGTATTGATGCAAGATAGTTGCATGGTTTGAGCTGAACGTACCATAGCATCAGAACTCGTTTTTGACACACCTGATGGAACTCCAAGGTGACGCGGGTCATGTGGAATCTCGTTTTGGTCCTTTTGGAGATAGTGTTGGTGTCGTTGCAAGATGGGTGCATGGTTTGCGCTGAATGTACCACAGGCTCAGGAATCATTTTGGACCCACCCGATGGTACTCCTAGGTGACGAGGCACAAGTGGAAGCTCAATTCAGTCTATTCAAATATAGTGCTAATCTTGACATAAGATAGGTGCACGGTTTGTGCCGAACGTACCACAGCCTCAGAAATAGTTTTGGACGCACCCGATGGAACTCCAAGGTGAAGTGGGTCATGTGGAATCTCGTTTTGATCGATTTGGAGGTAGTGCTGGTGTCGATTCAAGATAGGTGCAGGTTTGTGCTAAACATACCGTAGGCTCAGAAATCATTTTGTATGCACCCGATAGTACTCCTAGGTGACGAAGCTCAAGTGGATCTTGATTCAATTCATTTGATATAGTGCTAATCTTGACGCAAGATAGGTGTAAGGTTTGCGCCGAACGTACCATAGGCTCAGAAATCATTCTGGACGCACCTGAAGGTAGTCCTAGGTGGGGAGGCTCAAGTGGATGCTTGATTCAGTTCATTTCGAGATAGTGCTAATCTTGACGCAAGATAGATGCACGGTTTGCGCCAAACGTACCACAACCTCATAAATCGTTTTGGACGCACCTGATGGTACTCCTAGGTGACGAAGCTCAAGAGTGTACTTGATTCAGTTTGTTTGGAGATAATGCTTATCTTGACGCAAGATAGCTGCATGGTTTACGCCGAACGTACCACTGGCTCAGCAATTGTTTTGGACGCACCCAAAGGTGATGAAGCTCAAGTGGAAGCTCGATTCGGACCATTCAAAGATAGTGCAAATCTTGACACAAGATAGGTGCATGGTTTGTGCCGAACGTACCATAGCCTCATAAGTCATTTTGGACGCACCCGATGGAACTCCATGGTGACGTGGGTCGTGTGGAATCTCGTTTTGGTCCATTTGGACATAGTGTTCATGTTGTTGTAAGATAGGTGCACGGTTTGTGCTAAACACACCGTTGGCTTAGAAATTATTTTGGATGCACCCGATAGTACTCCTAGGTGACGAAGCTCAAGTGGATGCTTGATTCAATTCATTTGATATAGTGTGAATCTTGACGCAAGATAGGTGCAAGGTTTGCGTTGAACGTACCATAGGCTCAGAAATTGTTTTGGACAAACCTGATGATACTCCTAGGTGACGAGGCTCAAGTGGATACTAGATTCAGTTTATTTGGAGATAGTGCTAATCTTGACGCAAGATAGCTGCACGGTTTGCGCCGAACGTACCACTGGCTCAGCAATCGTTTTGGACGCATCCGATGGAACTCCATGGTGACGTGTGTCGTGTGGAATCTTGTTTTGGTCCATTTGGAGATAGTGTTGGTGTCGTTGCAAGATAGGTGCACGGTTTGTGCTAAACATACCGTAGGCTCAGAAATCGTTTTGCACGCACCCGATAGTACACCTAGGTGACGAAGCTCAAGTGAATGCTTGACTCAGTTCATTTGATATAGCGCTAATCTTGATGCAAGATAGGTGCAACGTTTGCGCCGAACGGACCACAGGCACAAAAATCATTTTGGATGCACACGATGGTACTCCTAGGTGACATGGCTCAAGTGGAAGCTCGATTCAGTCCGTTCGAAGATAGTGCTAATCTTGACGCAAGATAGGTGCACGGTTTGTGCCGAACGTACCACAGCCCAAGAAATTGGTTTGGATGCACCCGATGGAACTCCAAGGTCATGTGGGTCATGTGGAATCTTGTTTTGGTCCATTTGAAGATAGTGTTTGTGTCGTGCAAGTGCACGGTTTGTGCCAAACATACCGTAGGCACAGAAATCATTTTGGACGCACCTGATGGTACTCCTAGGTGACGAGACTCAAGTGGATGCTTGATTCAGTTTGTTTGGAGATAGTGCTAATCTTGACGCAAGATAGGTGCAGGGTTTGCGCCTAACGTACCACAGCCTCAGAAATCATTTTGGACACACCTGATGGTACTCCTAGGTGACGAGGCTCAAGTGGATGCTTGATTCAGTTCGTTTGGAGATAGTGCTAATCTTGACGCAAGATAGCTGCACAGTTGCGCCGAACGTACCACTGGCTCAGCAAACGTTTTGGACGCACCCAAAGGTGACGAAGCTCAAGTGGAAGCTCGATTCAGACCGTTCAAAGATAGTGCTAATCTTGACACAAGATAGGTGCACGGTTTGTGCCAAATGTACCATAGCCTCAGAAGTCGTTTTGGACGCACCTGTTGGAACTCCAAGGTGACGTGGGTCATGTGAAATCTCGTTTTGGTCCATTTGGAGATACTGTTGGTAACGTGCAAGATAGGTGCATAGTTTGTGCTAAACATACCATAGGCCTAGAAATCATTTTGGATGCACCCGATAGTAGTCCTAGGTGATGAAGCTCAAGTGGATGCTTGATTTAGTTCCTTTGATATAGTGCTAATCTTGATGCAAGATAGGAGCAAGGTTTGCGCCGAACGTACCATAGGCTCAGAAATCATTTTGGACGCACCTGATGGTACTCCTAAGTGATGAGGCTCCAGTGGATGCTGACTCAGTTCATTTGATATAGTGCTAATCTTGACGCAAGATAGGTGCACGGTTAGCGCCGAACATACCACAGCGTCAGAAATCGTTTTGGACGCACCTGATGGTACTCCTAGGTGACGAGGCTCTAGTGGATGCTTGATTCAGTTCGTTTGGAGATAGTGCTAATCTTGACGCAAGATAGCTGCACGGTTTGCGCCGAACGTACCACAGGCTCAGAAATCATTTTGGACGCTCCTGATGGTTCTCCAAGGTGACGAGGCTCAAGTGGATGCTTGATTCAGTTCGTTTGGAGATAGTGCTAATCTTGACGCAAGATAGGTGCACGGTTTGCGCTGAACGTACCATAGGCTTAGAAATCGTTTTGGATGCACCCGATAGTACTTAAGTGGACGCTTGATTCAATTCATTTGATATAGTGCTAATCTTGACGCAAGATAGGTGCACGGTTTGCGCCGAACGTACCATAGGCTCAGAAATCATTTTGGACGCACCTGATGGTACTCCTAGGTGACGAGGCTCAAGTGGATGCTTGACACAGTTTGTTTGGAGATAGTGCCAATCTTGACGCAAGATAGGTGCATAGTTTCGCTGAACGTACCACAGCCTCAAAAATTGTTTTGGACACACCTGATGGTACTCCTAGGTGACAAGGCTCAAGTGGATGCTTGATTCAGTTCGTTTGGAGATAGTGCTAATCTTGACGGAAGATAGCTGCACAGTTTGCGCCGAACGTACCACAGCCTCAGAAATCGTTTTGGCACCTGATGGTACTCCTAGGTGATGAGGCTCTAGTGGATGCTTGATTCAGTTCGTTTGGAGATAGTGCTAATCTTGACGCAAGATAGGTGCACACCCGATGGTTTTGGACGCAGCCGATGGTACTCCTAGGTGACGTGGCACAAGTGGAAGCTCAATTCAGTCCGTTCGAATATAGTGCTAATCTTGACGCAAGCTAGGTGCACGGTTTGTGCCGAACGTACCATAGCCTCAGAAATCGTTTTGGATGCACCCGATGGAACTCCAAGGTGAATTGGGTCATGTGGAATCTCATTTTGGTTGATTTGCTGATAGTGCTGGTGTCGGTTCAAGATAGGTGCAGGTTTGTGCTAAACATACCGTAGGCTTAGAAATCGTTTTGGATGCACCCAGTTTGTGCTTGATTCAATTCATTTGATATAGTGCGAATCTTGACGCAAGATAGGTGCAAGGTTTGCGTCGAACGTACCATAGGCTCAGAAATTATTTTGGACACACCTGATGGTACTCCTAGGTGACGAGGCTCAAGTGGATGCTTGATTCAGTTCGTTTGGAGATAGTGCTAATCTTGACGCAAGATAGGTGCAGGGTTTGCGCCGAACATACCACAGCCTCAGAAATCATTTTGGACGCACCTAATGGTACTCCTAGGTGACGAGTCTCAAGTGGATACTTGATTCAGTTCGTTTGGAAATAGTGCAAATCTTGACGCAAGATAGCTGCACAGTTTGCGCCGAGCGTACCACTGGCTCAACAATCGTTTTGGACGCACCCGAAGGTCGGCTCAAGTGCAAGCTCAATTCAGACCATTCAAAGATAGTGCTAATCTTGACGCAAGATAGGTGCACGGTTTGTGCAGAATGTATCATAGCCTTAGAAGACATTTTGGACGCACACGATGGAACTCCAAGGTGACGTGGGTCATGTGAAATCTCGTTTTGGTCCATTTTGAGATAGTGTTGGTGTCAGTGCAAGATTGGTGCATAGTTTGTGCTAAACATACCGTAGGATCAGAAATCGTTTTGAATGCACCCGATAGTACGCCTAGGTGATGAAGCTCAAGTGGATGCTTCATTCAATTCATTTGATATAGTGCGAATCTTGATGCAAGATAGGCTTAGAAATCTTTTCTGACGCACCTGATGGTACTCCTAGGTGACGAGGCTCAAGTGGATGCTTGATTCAGTTTGTTTGGAGATAGTGCTAATCTTGATGCAAGATAGGTGCGCGGTTTGCGCTGAACGTACCACAACCTCAGAAATTGTTTTGGAAGCACCTGATGGTACTCCTAGGTGACGAGGCTCTAGTGGATGCTTGATTCAGTTCGTTTGGAGATAGTGCTATTCTTAACGCAAGATAGCTGCACAGTTTGTGCCGAACGTACCACTAGCTCAGCAATCGTTTTGGACGCACCCGAAGGTGACGAAGCTCAAGTGGAAGCTCGATTCAGACCGTTCAAAGATAGTGCTAATCTTGACACAAGATAGGTGCACGGTTTGTGCCAAATGTACCACAGGCACTGAAATCGTTTTGGATGCACACGATGGTACTCCTACGTGACAAGGCTCAAGTGGAAGCTCGATTCAGACCGTTCAAAGATATTGCTAATCTTGATGCAAGATAGTTGCATGGATTGAGCTGAACGTACCATAGCATCAGAACTTGTTTTTGACGCACCCGATGGAACTCCAAGGTGACTCGGGTCATGTGGAATCTTGTTTTAGTCCATTTAGAGATAGTGTTGGTGTCGTTGCAAGATGGGTGCATGGTTTGCGCTGAATGTACCACAGGCTTAGGAATCGTTTTGTACCCACCCGATAGTACTCCTAGGTGACGAGGCACAAGTGGAAGCTCAATTCAGTCTATTCAAATATAGTGCTAATCTTGACACAAGATAGGTGCACGGTTTGTGCCGAACGTACCACAGCCTCAGAAATAGTTTTGGACGCACCCGATGGAACTCCAAGGTGAAGTGGGTCATGTGGAATCTCGTTTTGATCGATTTGGAGGTAGTGCTGGTGTCGGTTCAAGATAGGTGCAGGTTTGTGCTAAACATACCGTAGGCTCAGAAATCGTTTTGTATGCACCCGATAGTACTCCTAGGTGACGAAGCTCAAGTGGATCTTGATTCAATTCATTTGATATAGTGCTAATCTTGACGCAAGATAGGTGTAAGGTTTGCGCCGAACGTACCATAGGCTCAGAAATCATTCTGGACGCACCTGATGGTAGTCCTAGGTGGGGAGGCTCAAGTGGATGCTTGATTCAGTTCGTTTCGAGATAGTGCTAATCTTAACGCAAGATAGATGCACGGTTTGCGCCAAACGTACCACAACCTCATAAATCGTTTTGGACGCACCTGATGGTACTCCTAGGTGACGAAGCTCAAGAGTGTACTTGATTCAGTTTGTTTGGAGATAATGCTTATCTTGACGCAAGATAGCTGCATGGTTTACGCCGAACGTACCACTGGCTCAGCAATCATTTTGGACGCACCCAAAGGTGATGAAGCTCAAGTGGAAGCTCGATTCGGACCGTTCAAAGATAGGGCAAATCTTGACACAAGATAGGTGCATGGTTTGTGCCGAACGTACCATAGCCTCATAAGTCATTTTGGACGCACCCGATGGAACTCCATGGTGACGTGGGTCGTGTGGAATCTCGTTTTGGTCCATTTGGAGATAGTGTTCATGTCGTTGCAAGATAGGTGCATGGTTTGTGCTAAACACACCGTTGGCTTAGAAATTATTTTGGATGCACCCGATAGTACTCCTAGGTGACGAAGCTCAAGTGGATGCTTGATTCAATTCATTTGATATAGTGCAAATCTTGACGCAAGATAGGTGCAAGGTTTGCGTTGAACGTACCATAGGCTCAGAAATTGTTTTGGACAAACCTGATGGTACTCCTAGGTGACGAGGCTCAAGTGGATACTAGATTTAGTTTATTTGGAGATAGTGCTAATCTTGACGCAAGATAGCTACACGGTTTGCGCCGAACGTACCACTGGCTGAGTAATCGTTTTGGACGCATCCGATGGAACTCCATGGTGACATGTGTCGTGTGGAATCATGTTTTGGTCCATTTGGAGATCGTGTTGGTGTCGTTGCAAGATAGGTGCACGGTTTGTGCTAAACATACCGTAGGCTCAGAAATCGTTTTGCACGCACCCGATAGTACTCCTAGGTGACGAAGCTCAAGTGGATGCTTGACTCAGTTCATTTGATATAGAGCTAATCTTGATGCAAGATAGGTGCAAGGTTTGCGCTGAACGAACCATAGGCACAGAAATCATTTTGGACGCACACGATGGTACTCCTAGGTGACAAGGCTCAAGTGGAAGCTCGATTCAGTCCGTTCGAAGATAGTGCTAATCTTGACGCAAGATAGGTGCATGGTTTGTGCCGAACGTACCACAGCCCAAGAAATCGGTTTGGATGCACCCGATGGAACTCCAAGGTCATGTGGGTCATGTGGAATCTTGTTTTGGTCCATTTGAAGATAGTGTTTGTGTCGGTGCAAGATAAGTGCACGGTTTGTGCCAAACATACCGTAGGCACAGAAATCATTTTGGACGCACCTAATGGTACTCCTAGGTGACGAGACTCAAGTGGATGCTTGATTCAGTTTGTTTGGAGATAGTGCTAATCTTGACGTAAGATAGGTGCAGGGTTTGCGCCTAACGTACCACAGCCTCAGAAATCATTTTGGACACACCTGATGGTACTCCTAGGTGACGAGGCTCAAGTGGATGCTTGATTCAGTTCGTTTGGAGATAGTGCTAATCTTGACGCAAGATAGCTGCACAGTTGCGCCGAACGTACCACTGGCTCAGCAAACGTTTTGGACGCACCCGAAGGTGACGAAGCTCAAGTGGAAGCTCGATTCAGACCGTTCAAAGATAGTGCTAATCTTGACACAAGATAGGTGCACGGTTTGTGCCGAACATACCATAGCCTCAGAAGTCGTTTTGGACGCACCTGTTGGAACTCCAAGGTGACGTGGGTCATGTGAAATCTCGTTTTGGTCCATTTGGAGATACTGTTGGTAACGTGCAAGATAGGTGCATAGTTTGTGCTAAACATACTGTAACGGAACCGTCCAAATTATAAGAGCACAAGTATAAAAACAATCACCGAAGTGATCAAATTCTCACACTTGAGCCCATATAACTCCGGTAGTCCACGAAATCGTGAGGGATTTCAAACCAAACCGAGAGCAACCAGATCGTACTGATTCAACATAACACCACACTTGTTACAACAGTTCAAAAGTAATCTCATACATCGGAGTACAAATATTTTTATTACAAAACCAAAGTAAAGATTAGCGGAAGCAACATAATTTCTGAAACCATTTTGAGTCAAATACTGCCAGTACATAGTCACATCCTGCAAAAGCATACCAGAAGAGATACTACAGAGACCATGCCCATATGGTCTAGTCTTCACGCCCACAAGGCGAAGACAATACTTGCAGCAACAAGTACGAATCTGCTACCTGCAACAGGTGGGAATAAACCCTGAGTACGAGAAGGTACTCAGCTAGACTTACCCGTCAAAAACCAGAAACAACGGTGACACCAAGGATTATGCAAGGCTTTATAAAGTGGGCTAGCTTGACTCATTTGCAGAAAAGCTTAATACAGATAAATAACCAATATATGCTTTAAGTATCAAGTTGATCATCATTAACCTGAAAACTAGATTTGCACCTGTACTAGAGCAATCACTTTATTAAGAGCAAACAATATTAACCATAGCAGGTATAATAAGGCTATCATCATTATTATCATCAATTCCGAACCATCATTATAATTAGTGTATCTACGCTGGAGATAACCAGTCAAGTTTCTCACTATCCGGGAGAGACGGCGACTCGAATCGATTCCAACTCAGCTGAGGGGGTGTTCCTGACACTCACCCGGCAAACCCCGCTAAAGGCAGCCGTAGATAACCTTTGGTACAACTCAGGGTGGGCCCGAACAGCGCCGCGTTCTCAGGGATACCAGTGGCCAGGATGCTCAGGACTTTTAACTCACCTGCCCTTGGACCCTCTAGCTCCCTTCCGAGGCGACTTTCACTTTTCGACTTCGCAACCTGAGTTGAGCTACTAGGCTTCGCGGTCGGCAACCTCAGGCCGGCCAGCTAAATGTCAGGCATGCGTTCAAAATGACATAGAAGGCTCCAGGTCTCGGTCCTTAATCGACACAGACGGGGATAGATCCACACCCAAGACCTCCATGCCTTGTTGCTTCTCTATCGTCATCCCGCCCGGTCTCATTTCATTTTATTAACACATGGTTCACTTCCACGATAGCAAGTATAGCCAACCGTGACCTGATAAAGCCCTATATCTCGCAGGTGACAGGAAATCACCCGACTTCTACCGGTCTAATTAAGCAGGGCTAAGCATAGATACGATCCTATCTACATAGGATTCAAGGTTCGAATTGCTGGACAAGGAGTGTTATCAATGCAGCAAGGGTTTCCAACCAACTCCTATCACGTAATGCAACAATACATATAACATGTATAGATAGATAATTGCTTTGAAAGTAGGAGGCTTATAATGCTCTGGGGCTTGCCTTAACCGAAAGAAGAGAGATCAAGGTTCGGCTTCAAGAACGGTTCCCACGTCTTCTCCGGCTTCGTCGGACTGGACCTCCGGTTCTCGGACGAACTTCAACTTCGGGTTCCACGCCCAGCGGGACTTCGCTCGAAGCACGATTCTTGGCACACCTATTGCATGTATATGCATCCAATGAATTTCATGTATGCATCCAACAATGATATGATGATTTATGAACATGCATGAATGATGTGAAGATGAATGCAATGACATTGCAACGTCGTAAGCACAAAACCAGGTTATGTGGTGCTCTATTCAAATCACTTCAAACGTAGGTGCAAATTTCCTCTCCGGTATTAACTTGTTTAAACATTCCTAAGAAACCACTAAGTATCACAAAGTTAAGACTACACACGCACGTAACAGGATTCCAGACATTAGTATTAACAACATATTATCAACAGTAGCTAAGAAAGCTCACAACTGGAGTTCTACTAATCCAAATGACCTGAAAGAGGACATTCTGGAAAGCTTATGAAATTGTCTACATTTCATTTATAAACATCTAAGCATGATTTCATCATTTACTAAGTTAAAATAGCACTTGTACATAATCTGTTCTAAAAGACAGAGAGCACTCCCAAAACTGAACCTAACTTAGAACAGCTGTCATTTCTAAACTATAAGTCTAAATGCTACCAAAATTTACCAGCAGTTAGTTCATGAAATTCTCAACAACTTTGCTATAGATCACCAAGCATGAAAACATCATTAACATAGTGTAATTCTCTTAACTAGCAATTCTGTCCAAAATTGGCAGGATCACTAATTTAAATATTTAGTGATGATTCAAAAGCACAATTGGACCAAACCAAGTTTACCAACTTGTTGTGCATACCGAAGAAACATCAGAAAGTACAATGCCAACTTCTAAATAAATTATTTAATATTCTTTTATAATTTATTTAGTTAATTAGGTGATTAAAGAAACATATAGTAAAACTATATATAAAAATCTACAAAAATTACAGTAGCTACCTAATGCTTCACATAGGCCACCATAAAAATTTCACTTCATTTTGACCAGCAAATATGGAGATATCAAAAATAACAGATGGCAGGTCTATTTCTAGCATAAATAGGAAACCCTATTGAAAAGTATCAAACAACAGATTTCATATTTTTCCTAGCATCTTTCTAACATAAGAACAACATTCACCAAGTTTTACCCTCACTGGATCTATAGAAACATTATGAAAATTCACACAAGATTCATTCAAGCAACCAAGATAATTATATAACTCCACCAAACCCCATCCAAATTGCATGAAAATTTAACTATAAGATATTCATGATATGATCAGTTCACTATAAAATTTTCATGCCATTTGGAGCTTCACAGAAAAAGATATCATTTTCTCCTTTTTCTACATTAATAAAAGATATAATTAATAACTATTTAATTCATCACAAAACATGGCACATTTTATATTTTTATAATAAACTAGACCTCACATAGAGCACAACACATTTTGAACCATATCATTTGGAGCTACCAATCAAGAAATATAAATATTTGAATCTAGCATCAAATCTGTGAAATAAAAACGAAAACCTCTTCCTGAACCTAACTGGGCCGGCCCGGAGGAGACGCTCGGCCCACAGCCCGCTCCCGCCCACGGCTCGGCCTGCTCTACTGAAAACCAGCCCGACGGCGCTGACAGACGGGGTCCGCCCGTCATACACACGGGGAGCAGGGGAGCAACTCCGGCCGGCGATTGTTCGCCGCCGGTGAGCCGGCCGGCGGATTCAAGCACACCGGCGTGCTCCACTTGATAACGCGATCCGATTGAGGTACTCAGGGGCGGCTAGGGTTGGACCGAGATGGCTCGCCGCCGGCAATGGCGGGCGGCGGTGCTCGGTGGCGGCGCACCGACGAGCACAGGGCACGGCTGCGCGCGCGGAGAGCTTCTACTCACTCAGGGAGTCACGGTGGAGCTATCAGGGCTAAGTAAGAAGCGGAGAAAAGGCGAGGGAGGTCCAGCCGCGTGCGAGGTATGGCGGAGGTGTGGCTGCTCGGTTTGCTTGGCGAGCTCGGCTAAGTGGTGCGGTGAGCACTGCGGGAGGGACAGCAGGAGGGTGGCGTGGCGTCAAGACGAGTCGCGCGGACCAGCTGGTGGACACGCGCCGGCGGGCAGCTTGCCAAGTGGCGAGCGCGACCTGGCGCTGTCGGCCACCGTGCCCAGGCCGAGATGGCCATCAGGCTTGCCATCAAAGTCTGACAGCGCATTTTGGATGACCATTATCTCACACACCAAGCCGAACTAGCAAGAGCCATAGTGTACTTGTAGAAAGAGCTACACTAGATCTTCACATAAGTCTAAAGGCACGAGACCTAAAACAGCATGGTTAGGGAGATGCAAGGCCCCAAAGAGGTGTACCTCGAAACTGAAACAAAGTTTCAGTCAAACCGATGACTGACAGAGCAACTCCAAAGGCCTCTAACTCTCAAACCAGCTCGAACTAGATCAAGATGAAGTTGACAAAGTTGTCAGGCTACATGTGGGCTTTAAAAGTGTCAATAAGAGTTCGAGCTGAAACATCCTGGTTTGCAAGATAAAGAGCTCCAAAGTAGTGTACCTTGAAACTGTAACTGCAGTTCTAGGCTTAGAAAAATTTTCTAAGTGTTAGAACAGCACTTCACACAGACTTGTGGGACCTGTTTGAGGATTTTCTAGCCATTTTCATGAGATGTCCATATTACAACTTTTGTTCCTTATCAAGTTTGCTACAACTTTGTTAAAGGTTGCACAACCATGCAAGACCTCTAGATACCACTTTTAAATCGGTCAAAGTAGATCAGTACTATGGTCAAACTGGGGTCAAACTTAGTCAAATTGGATTTTGGTCAAAACATGAACATAGACCCTAGCTCATTTTGCTCCACTAACATATCAAAGATGTTTTCAAGCTCCCAAGTCACACAATAGCATCACACATGTCATCTATACAAAAACCCTAGCAACACCTAAAAGAAAGCACATATAAATCACAATGTGGTAAAGTCATGTTTCAAGCAATGATGCACATGAAATGACGATGCTTATGGTAATGCCATGCCATGATCATGCATTATGAATGCATTATGAGGCTAACTAACACCAGGGGTGTTACAGCCCTCCCCCCTTATAAAAATCTCGTCCCGAGATTTGAAAGTCGTACCATTTTTCATAGAAAGCAGAATAGTTGCCCTTTAAATAATCCTCTTTTTCCCAAGTTGCATCACGTTCACCGTGATTACTCCAAACCACCTTGTATAATTTGACTACTCGATTACGAGTCACCCTTTCCAGAGTATCCAGAACATATAGCGGTTTCTCCTCATAAAAAAGATCGGATTTCAACTTGATGCGTCTCACATCTGCTCTTTCTTCGGGAAGACGGAGACATTTCTTTAGTTGAGATACATGGAATACTGGAAAGATAGCTCCCATTTCACGAGGTAGATTGAGCTTATAGGCTACTCTTCCATTTTTCTCAATAATCCGATAAGGTCCAACGTATCGAGGCTCAAGCTTTCTTTTGATCCCAAAACGTTTTACTCCTCTCATAGGGGACACCTTCAAATAGACATGGTCACCTACTTCAAACTCAATAGGTTTCCTCCTCTTATCTGCGTAGCTCTTTTGTCTAGCCTGAGCAGCTGATATATTTTTCTGTATAGCACGAACTTGCTCCTCGGCTTCTTTTATAAAGTCAATACCATAGAATCTCCTTTCTCCTGGTTCTACCCAGTTCAAAGGAGTTCTACACTTGCGACCATATAAAGCTTCAAAAGGAGCCATCTTGATGCTCTCTTGATAACTGTTGTTGTAAGAGAATTCAGCGAGAGGCAACCATTTCTCCCAGGAGCCATTGCAAGAGATGATGCAAGCTCTAAGCATGTCTTCAAGAATCTGATTCACACGTTCGGTCTACCCCGACGTCTGCGGATGATGAGCAGAACTACGGACCAGATTAGTTCCAAGATTCTGATGTAGGCGCTCCCAAAAACGAGCAGTAAACTGTGGTCCTTTGTCAGAGACAATAGATCCAGGCACTCCATGAAGATGTACGACTTCTTGGAAGTAAATGTCAGCATATTGGTGTGGGTGATAGTTACTTTTCACCGGGATAAAGTGAGCAGATTTTGTTAAACGATCAACTATAACCCAAATAGAGTCAAAACCTTTTTGGGTGGTTGGTAATCCGACAATAAAGTCCATAACAATGTCGTCCCACTTCCAACCTGGAACAGACAACGGCTGGAGTAAACCAGGCTTCATGTGAATGGCCTTAACTCTACAACAATTATCACACCTAGCGACGTAGGCTGCAATTTCCTTTTTCATCTTGGTCCACCAATAGTACGGCTTGAGGTCCTGATACATCTTACTACTACCAGGATGGATGGACAACTTTGAAGAATGGGCTTCAGATAAGATTTGATTTCTGAGTTCTCTATCTTTTGGCACAACGAGTCTATCCTTGAACCAGAGAATTCCTTTGTCATCCACTCGAAAGTGCTTAGTTTCTTGCTCTTTCATCTTTCTCTTAATGTGAAATACACCCGTATCATTCTTTTGTAACTCAATGATTCTACTTCTCAAAGAACAATCTACAGTGATATGATAGATTACAATAGGATGTAAGAGATGAGATAAATGAAAATCTTCTTCTATCAAAGAGTTGCAATGAGACTTTCTACTCAAGGCATCAGCAACCACATTTGCTTTACCCGGATGGTAATGCACCTGGAGGTTATAATCCTTAATCAACTCTAACCATCTTCTCTGGCGCATATTTAACTCAGGTTGAGTAAATATGTACTTAAGACTCTTATGATCTGTATAAATATTGCATATATTTCCAAGCAAATAGTGTCTCCAGATTTTCAGAGCATGCACTACAGCAGCTAACTCCAAGTCATGAGTCGGATAGTTAACTTCATGTTTTCTTAACTGACGTGAAGCATACGCAATAACTCGGCCTCCCTGCATAAGTACGCCACCTAAACCAGTACCCGATGCATCACAATACACATCAAACGGTTTCTCAATGTCAGGTTGCGCTAATACAGGAGCTGACGTCAACAAAGTCCGTAGAGTGTGAAAAGCTTGTTCACACTCCGGAGTCCAATCAAACTTCCTATCCTTTTCAAGTAGTCGAGTCATAGGCTTAGCTATTTTAGAGAAATCCTGAATAAAACGGCGATAGTAGCCAGCCAATCCAAGAAAACTCCGAACTTCATGTACTGTAGTTGGTGCCTTCCAATCCAAAACTTCCTGTATCTTAGTCGGGTCTACTGAAATTCCCTCACTAGACAACACATGACCGAGGAAAGGTACCTTCTTTAACCAGAATTCACATTTACTGAATTTGGCGTAAAGCTTATGTTCACGTAATCTGGTTAAAACAATTCTCAGATGCTCGGCATGTTCTTCTTCATTTTCAGAATAGATGAGAATATCATCAATGAATATCACCACAAACTTGTCCAGCTCTTGCATGAATACTGAATTCATCAGGTACATGAAATGAGCAGGAGCATTGGTCAGACCAAAAGACATGACAAGATATTCATATAACCCGTATCTGGTAGAGAAAGCGGTCTTTGGTATGTCTTCCGGATGGATTTTAATTTGGTGATAACCAGATCTCAGATCAATCTTCGAGAATACCCTTGCTTTAGATAACTGATCAAACAAGATATCAATACGAGGCAACGGATACTTGTTCTTGATAGTGACTGCATTGAGTGGTCGATAGTCTACACACATACGCAGAGACTGGTCTTTCTTCTTCACAAAGATAGCAGGACAACCCCACGGAGAAGAACTAGGACGGATCAACCCTTTCTGTAAAAGGTCACTAAGTTGGGTCTTGAGTTCAGCTAACTCATTCGGCGGCATTCTATACGGTCTTTTGGAAATTGGTGCGGTACCCGGAATTAACTCAATCTTAAACTCTACATCACGATCTAGAGGTAATCCTGGCAATTCATCGGGAAAAACATCTGGAAATTCACACACTACTGGAACTTCTGCAATCTCTTTTGCTTTTGCTATCATAGCGTTAACTGTAGTCTGAGGACTAATGTCTCTAGGAAGTTGCACTAGAAAAGCTTGCTGATCTTTTGGATCCCTCAACATAACCACTCTTGTAGAGGTATCGATCAGAACACCGTTTCCACTCATCCACTTCATACCTAAGATAACATCTAGGCCCAATCCTGGTAATACCACGAGATCTAGATCATACAGACGTCCTTCTATCTTGATCTTTGCTCCTAAGACCAACTGGTTGGTTGAAATATTATTCCCGGCAGCACTAATATTATAACCACTATTATCTAAGGTAACGACCTTCATACCATGCTTGGTTGCAAACGTTGAACTGATAAAAGAGTGGGAAGCACCTGAATCAAACAACACAATTGCAGGATGTTGGTTTACTAAAAATGCACCAGCAGTGATAATTTCACCCGTAGGAATGGATTCCACAGTGGTGTATCGAACATACCCTTTACATACATCTACATTATTATCATGTGATTTCTTCTGCGGAAGAGGACAATCTTTGGCCCAATGACCTGACATCTTGCAATTCCAACATGGCCGGTTACTTGGCGGTGCCTTAGGCTTTCCTTTCTTAATACTGCTCCTCTTGACCGGATCCTGTTTCTGATATGGGTGATATCTGGTAGATATGCTAGGCGAATAATACTGAGGTGTAATCACCACAAGAGTATTAGTCGTAGGTGCATTAGATTCATGAGATTTCTCGTGGCTCTTAGAAGCAGCATACACAGTATTACAGTTCTCTTGAAGGATAGTATCACTGACAAACTCGTTGAAAGTTGCACACTTGCTATTGCACATGGTCTTCATCAATTTGGGACACAACCCTCTTTTAAAACTTGCGATCTTCTTAATCTCCGTATTAACAAATTCTGGAGCATATCTTGATAAGTTGATGAAAGCATGCAAATATTCTGTTACGCTTTTGTCTCCTTGGGTGAGCTTCATAAACTCGGTGTGCTTGATTGCCATGAGACCAGCAGGAATGTAATGTCCCCGAAATGCTTCCTTGAACTGATCCCAAACTACTTCCATATTCTCGGGCAGGGTGCTCCGGTAGTGACACCACCAAACACCTGCAGGCCCTTGCAACTGTTGCGAAGCATATTCTGTTTTCATATCATCTGCCACCTTGAGCACACGGAACTTCTGTTCGATAGTGTTCAACCATTCGTCTGCTTGAAGTGGTTCTTCAGCTTCTCGAAAAATAGGAGGCTCTGTACCCAAGAAATCTTTATAGTTGCTGTACTGGGCAGGCTCAGGTTCCTGATGGACATGGTTTCTGACACTCTCGTCCAAGGCACGCTGACTTTCGGCAAGCATTTGCAGCAACTCGGCAGAGGTAGGTTGCAGAGGAGACGATGACGGTCCTGTATTTACACGACGCCGACCGCTAGAGCGAAGCTGACAAGGCATCTGCAAATAGTTGCAACTAGTAAGCGTTGATGACGTCGGAAGGCTGCTGACGAATTGTATTTGCAGGAGGAAGAGACTATATCAACTATCCAATTTCTGATCTTAGAAGAAGGAAATTTCTTGGTTTGAGGCACTGATCTTCTGTCAAGATAGAAGATGACATTCATGGAAAAGGTTCACGAGAAGATAACACATTGGTGTAGCTCCATAATGGATCATGACTAGCAATCCTTGATACCTGCGCGTGCCGAGCAGCACAACCTTGTGTCGCGCGCCACAGGAGGCTCCCGGTTTCGTCGCGGCACCATGGAGTACTAATCGCAACACCATTACCGAACACACACCCATGAGGAATCCTCACGTTGAAGAATTAGGCAGATAGAAACCGTATTATCCAAAGATGGGTAGCAAACAAGGATGGATACAAGGTTAGAAGCAATGGAGAGACAAGTTGTAGATCAAAACACATCCCAACTCGAGGAGATACATCTTGAATTTGTCTTGCCTTCCTTCACAGCCAGGTATGAATTGGGTTTCGAGGCTGACACCACTGACCACTCCACTAGGTAGGTTGACTACCCCAATTCTTTACGAAAGAAATGCAACTATTTATGGGACAACTGTTTGGAGGGAAGAAAATTTTAAAAGAATGGGATAAGCAATTTATAAGGGAGGGAGTAATGCAGAATGCAATGTATGATGCGAACATGGTGCATGCACGAACCGTACGTCCTCACAAACCTAGGAAGAATTTCAAAATTCTAGCGTATAGTTCGGTGGCATACACACGTTCTCTCAATAACGATAACTAGTCGTTCTACAGGAAACGTTGTTAGTGTACCTGCAGAAAATTGCATTTCAGCCCAACAATTCCCAATATAGCACACAAGGAAGCAGTAAACTAAATACTTTCCATACATACATCCCCCGATGTATATACTTCAGTATCAAAGCTACCCGACAGATATACCCACAATTAAGTACTCTCATAATCACATGATTAAACATGTAAGTATGCGAGAAACCACAACTACTCTCCCCTAGACCGACGGTTGGACGGTCATGCTCTCACAACTCCCACTTACCAGGGCGTAGAGGTATTTTGATCCATACATTACCACCCAAGCGGATGGCATCCATACAATAGCACGCCGTATGGACAACGAAATAGAAAACAATCAAGCACCCCCCAAGTTAGTATCTTAGTAAACCACCTAATAGTCCTTATTTGGGCATATAGGATATGACCACTGGCACTCTTTAGATTAAAATTAAGATTTTTCACAAAAGCTTTTGTTTAAATACACAAATGATGTGTTTACTGTTGAATCTTGCTCCGATACCAGCTGTAACGGAACCGTCCAAATTATAAGAGCACAAGTATAAAAACAATCACCGAAGTGATCAAATTCTCACACTTGAGCCCATATAACTCCGGTAGTCCACGAAATCGTGAGGGATTTCAAACCAAACCGAGAGCAACCAGATCGTACTGATTCAACATAACACCACACTTGTTACAACAGTTCAAAAGTAATCTCATACATCGGAGTACAAATATTTTTATTACAAAACCAAAGTAAAGATTAGCGGAAGCAACATAATTTCTGAAACCATTTTGAGTCAAATACTGCCAGTACATAGTCACATCCTGCAAAAGCATACCAGAAGAGATACTACAGAGACCATGCCCATATGGTCTAGTCTTCACGCCCACAAGGCGAAGACAATACTTGCAGCAACAAGTACGAATCTGCTACCTGCAACAGGTGGGAATAAACCCTGAGTACGAGAAGGTACTCAGCTAGACTTACCCGTCAAAAACCAGAAACAACGGTGACACCAAGGATTATGCAAGGCTTTATAAAGTGGGCTAGCTTGACTCATTTGCAGAAAAGCTTAATACAGATAAATAACCAATATATGCTTTAAGTATCAAGTTGATCATCATTAACCTGAAAACTAGATTTGCACCTGTACTAGAGCAATCACTTTATTAAGAGCAAACAATATTAACCATAGCAGGTATAATAAGGCTATCATCATTATTATCATCAATTCCGAACCATCATTATAATTAGTGTATCTACGCTGGAGATAACCAGTCAAGTTTCTCACTATCCGGGAGAGACGGCGACTCGAATCGATTCCAACTCAGCTGAGGGGGTGTTCCTGACACTCACCCGGCAAACCCCGCTAAAGGCAGCCGTAGATAACCTTTGGTACAACTCAGGGTGGGCCCGAACAGCGCCGCGTTCTCAGGGATACCAGTGGCCAGGATGCTCAGGACTTTTAACTCACCTGCCCTTGGACCCTCTAGCTCCCTTCCGAGGCGACTTTCACTTTTCGACTTCGCAACCTGAGTTGAGCTACTAGGCTTCGCGGTCGGCAACCTCAGGCCGGCCAGCTAAATGTCAGGCATGCGTTCAAAATGACATAGAAGGCTCCAGGTCTCGGTCCTTAATCGACACAGACGGGGATAGATCCACACCCAAGACCTCCATGCCTTGTTGCTTCTCTATCGTCATCCCGCCCGGTCTCATTTCATTTTATTAACACATGGTTCACTTCCACGATAGCAAGTATAGCCAACCGTGACCTGATAAAGCCCTATATCTCGCAGGTGACAGGAAATCACCCGACTTCTACCGGTCTAATTAAGCAGGGCTAAGCATAGATACGATCCTATCTACATAGGATTCAAGGTTCGAATTGCTGGACAAGGAGTGTTATCAATGCAGCAAGGGTTTCCAACCAACTCCTATCACGTAATGCAACAATACATATAACATGTATAGATAGATAATTGCTTTGAAAGTAGGAGGCTTATAATGCTCCGGGGCTTGCCTTAACCGAAAGAAGAGAGATCAAGGTTCGGCTTCAAGAACGGTTCCCACGTCTTCTCCGGCTTCGTCGGACTGGACCTCCGGTTCTCGGACGAACTTCAACTTCGGGTTCCACGCCCAGCGGGACTTCGCTCGAAGCACGATTCTTGGCACACCTATTGCATGTATATGCATCCAATGAATTTCATGTATGCATCCAACAATGATATGATGATTTATGAACATGCATGAATGATGTGAAGATGAATGCAATGACATTGCAACGTCGTAAGCACAAAACCAGGTTATGTGGTGCTCTATTCAAATCACTTCAAACGTAGGTGCAAATTTCCTCTCCGGTATTAACTTGTTTAAACATTCCTAAGAAACCACTAAATATCACAAAGTTAAGACTACACACGCACGTAACAGGATTCCAGACATTAGTATTAACAACATATTATCAACAGTAGCTAAGAAAGCTCACAACTGGAGTTCTACTAATCCAAATGACCTGAAAGAGGACATTCTGGAAAGCTTATGAAATTGTCTACATTTCATTTATAAACATCTAAGCATGATTTCATCATTTACTAAGTTAAAATAGCACTTGTACATAATCTGTTCTAAAAGACAGAGAGCACTCCCAAAACTGAACCTAACTTAGAACAGCTGTCATTTCTAAACTATAAGTCTAAATGCTACCAAAATTTACCAGCAGTTAGTTCATGAAATTCTCAACAACTTTGCTATAGATCACCAAGCATGAAAACATCATTAACATAGTGTAATTCTCTTAACTAGCAATTCTGTCCAAAATTGGCAGGATCACTAATTTAAATATTTAGTGATGATTCAAAAGCACAATTGGACCAAACCAAGTTTACCAACTTGTTGTGCATACCGAAGAAACATCAGAAAGTACAATGCCAACTTCTAAATAAATTATTTAATATTCTTTTATAATTTATTTAGTTAATTAGGTGATTAAAGAAACATATAGTAAAACTATATATAAAAATCTACAAAAATTACAGTAGCTACCTAATGCTTCACATAGGCCACCATAAAAATTTCACTTCATTTTGACCAGCAAATATGGAGATATCAAAAATAACAGATGGCAGGTCTATTTCTAGCATAAATAGGAAACCCTATTGAAAAGTATCAAACAACAGATTTCATATTTTTCCTAGCATCTTTCTAACATAAGAACAACATTCACCAAGTTTTACCCTCACTGGATCTATAGAAACATTATGAAAATTCACACAAGATTCATTCAAGCAACCAAGATAATTATATAACTCCACCAAACCCCATCCAAATTGCATGAAAATTTAACTATAAGATATTCATGATATGATCAGTTCACTATAAAATTTTCATGCCATTTGGAGCTTCACAGAAAAAGATATCATTTTCTCCTTTTTCTACATTAATAAAAGATATAATTAATAACTATTTAATTCATCACAAAACATGGCACATTTTATATTTTTATAATAAACTAGACCTCACATAGAGCACAACACATTTTGAACCATATCATTTGGAGCTACCAATCAAGAAATATAAATATTTGAATCTAGCATCAAATCTGTGAAATAAAAACGAAAACCTCTTCCTGAACCTAACTGGGCCGGCCCGGAGGAGACGCTCGGCCCACAGCCCGCTCCCGCCCACGGCTCGGCCTGCTCTACTGAAAACCAGCCCGACGGCGCTGACAGACGGGGTCCGCCCGTCATACACACGGGGAGCAGGGGAGCAACTCCGGCCGGCGATTGTTCGCCGCCGGTGAGCCGGCCGGCGGATTCAAGCACACCGGCGTGCTCCACTTGATAACGCGATCCGATTGAGGTACTCAGGGGCGGCTAGGGTTGGACCGAGATGGCTCGCCGCCGGCAATGGCGGGCGGCGGTGCTCGGTGGCGGCGCACCGACGAGCACAGGGCACGGCTGCGCGCGCGGAGAGCTTCTACTCACTCAGGGAGTCACGGTGGAGCTATCAGGGCTAAGTAAGAAGCGGAGAAAAGGCGAGGGAGGTCCAGCCGCGTGCGAGGTATGGCGGAGGTGTGGCTGCTCGGTTTGCTTGGCGAGCTCGGCTAAGTGGTGCGGTGAGCACTGCGGGAGGGACAGCAGGAGGGTGGCGTGGCGTCAAGACGAGTCGCGCGGACCAGCTGGTGGACACGCGCCGGCGGGCAGCTTGCCAAGTGGCGAGCGCGACCTGGCGCTGTCGGCCACCGTGCCCAGGCCGAGATGGCCATCAGGCTTGCCATCAAAGTCTGACAGCGCATTTTGGATGACCATTATCTCACACACCAAGCCGAACTAGCAAGAGCCATAGTGTACTTGTAGAAAGAGCTACACTAGATCTTCACATAAGTCTAAAGGCACGAGACCTAAAACAGCATGGTTAGGGAGATGCAAGGCCCCAAAGAGGTGTACCTCGAAACTGAAACAAAGTTTCAGTCAAACCGATGACTGACAGAGCAACTCCAAAGGCCTCTAACTCTCAAACCAGCTCGAACTAGATCAAGATGAAGTTGACAAAGTTGTCAGGCTACATGTGGGCTTTAAAAGTGTCAATAAGAGTTCGAGCTGAAACATCCTGGTTTGCAAGATAAAGAGCTCCAAAGTAGTGTACCTTGAAACTGTAACTGCAGTTCTAGGCTTAGAAAAATTTTCTAAGTGTTAGAACAGCACTTCACACAGACTTGTGGGACCTGTTTGAGGATTTTCTAGCCATTTTCATGAGATGTCCATATTACAACTTTTGTTCCTTATCAAGTTTGCTACAACTTTGTTAAAGGTTGCACAACCATGCAAGACCTCTAGATACCACTTTTAAATCGGTCAAAGTAGATCAGTACTATGGTCAAACTGGGGTCAAACTTAGTCAAATTGGATTTTGGTCAAAACATGAACATAGACCCTAGCTCATTTTGCTCCACTAACATATCAAAGATGTTTTCAAGCTCCCAAGTCACACAATAGCATCACACATGTCATCTATACAAAAACCCTAGCAACACCTAAAAGAAAGCACATATAAATCACAATGTGGTAAAGTCATGTTTCAAGCAATGATGCACATGAAATGACGATGCTTATGGTAATGCCATGCCATGATCATGCATTATGAATGCATTATGAGGCTAACTAACACCAGGGGTGTTACACATACCATAGGCCTAGAAATCGTTTTGGATGCACCCGATAGTAGTCCTAGGTGATGAAGCTCAAGTGGATGCTTGATTCAGTTCCTTTGATATAGTGCTAATCTTGACGCAAGATAGGAGCAAGGTTTGCGCCGAACGTACCATAGGCTCACAAATCATTTTGGACGCACCTGATGGTACTCCTAAGTGATGAGGCTCCAGTGGATGCTGACTCAGTTCATTTGATATAGTGCTAATCTTGACGCAAGATAGGTGCACGGTTAGCGCCGAACGTACCACAGCCTCAGAAATCGTTTTGGACGCACCTGATGGTACTCCTAGGTGACGAGGCTCTAGTGGATGCTTGATTCAGTTCATTTGGAGATAGTGCTAATCTTGACGCAAGATAGCTGCACGGTTTGCGCCGAACGTACCACTAGCTCAGCAATCATTTTGGACGCACCCGAAGGTGACGAATCTCAAATGGAAGCTCGATTCAGACCGTCCGAAGATAGTACTAATCTTGACGCAAGATAGGTGCACGGTTTGTGCCGAATGTACCATATGCACTGAAATCATTTTGGATGCACACGATGGTACTCCTACGTGACAAGGCTCAAGTGGAAGCTCGATTCAGACTGTTCAAAGATATTGCTAATCTTGATGCAAGATAGTTGCATGGTTTGAGCTGAACGTACCACAGCCTCAGAAATCATTTTGGACGCACCTGATGGTACTCCTAGGTGACAAGGCTCAACTAGAAGCTCGATCCAGACCGTTCAAAGATATTGCTAATCTTGACGCGAGATAGGTGCACGGTTTGTTCCGAACGTACCACAGCCTCAGAAGTCATTTTGGACACACCCGATGGAACTCCAAGGTGACGTAGGTCATGTGGAATCTCGTTTTGGTCTATTTAGAGATAGTGTTGGTGTCGGTGCAAGATAGGTGCACGGTAATGTGAACCCGTTAGGGTTTTGGCCTGATCTTTCGATGAGAGGCGTGGGATAACTTGATTGGTGGATGGAGATGACGTTCACGGCCTGACTACTGCCTTCCAAGACCGCGCCTTAGCAACTGATACACCACCCCCAATGGCTGTCATGATCTTGTGGAGCGCGACACCCGACCACTAGGGCACTCGTCCTGCAAGCAATCGAAGAACCAGCAAGAACAAGTTGAACAAGTACTGAATTACTAAATGTAAATGAAGGTTTCAAACTCAATCTCCAATGAAGTGGGGTTCTAAAGACAAGAAGACGGGCGGCTTATCCAGCACGCGCGCTTACAAGCAAGTAGCGAAAGCTAAACTTGTTCTAAACAAAACCCATCTAATGTTGTGGCTGTAGGAGCCTTATGTAAGGAGTGGGCGACTAGAGGAGGGCCGGGAGGTGCTCTCGACTCACTAAAAAAAGAAGAGAAACAATGACCACTCCATGGTTGCATGAGATCCCTTATTGACTGAACATGCACTAAGAATAAGTGCTAAAATTAGGTATTGCAGCTCCTGTGGGCGGAAACAGTCCAGAGGAAATTGACTGTTGTGGGCGAGTCTGATGTGATTTGCATGTGAGGTCGGATCCTTTGGAAAGTACACTTCATTAGCTCTCCAACAAGTATTAGAACGTCCCAATTGGAGTCCGTATAAAGCTGTGGTGATCCGCACAAGTTGGGTCAGTTTTGCAGTCCGAATCCAGCCTGCGCCAATCCCCTGTACTCCTGATCGTCTCCACCATTCCTAAGCAAAAGAAGAGTGCACGTGTCTCCATTGTCTAAATGTGATGGACAAGAGTTTAGGAATGAACTTACTAGATAATTGTGATGGCATTCACAAGCACGAGCAATAGGACCACGAATTTGTACTTGTGTAGGTGTGGATGTATTGATGGTGCTGATGTCCTCATCATCCTCCCATTCTTGCATTTGAGTCGTCCTCAAATCAAGCTCAGCCTCTTCTCCCAAGTATGGCTTAAATGGTCCCCAATCAACTTCATTAATCATCCATACTTTCCATATGCAATCAAACCTTCCCTTGATCCAAGTAAGTAATTCGAAGCCGGTGATGTCCTCATCACACGGTTTGTGCTAAACATACAGTAGGCTCAGAAATTGTTTTGGACGCACCCGATAATACTCTTAGGTGACGAAGCTCAAGTGGATGCTTGACTCAGTTCATTCGATATAGCACTAATCTTGGCACAAGATAGGTGCATGGTTTGCGCCTAACGCACCACAGGCACATAAATGGTTTTGGACGCACACGATGGTACTCCTAGGTGACAAGGCTCAAGTGGAAGCTCGATTCAGTCCGTTTGAAGATAGTGCTAATCTTGACGCAAGATAGGTGCATGGTTTGTGCCGAACGTATCACAGCCTCAGAAATCATTTTGGATGCACCCGATGGAACTCCAAGGTCACGTGGGTCATGTGGAATCTCGTTTTGGTCCATTTGAAGACAGTGTTGATGTCGGTGCAAGATAAGTGCACGGTTTGCGCCAAACATACCGTAGGCACAGAAATCATTTTGGACGCACCTGATGGTACTCCTAGGTGACGAGGCTCAAGTGGAAGCTCAATTTAGTCTGATTGGAGATAGTGCTAAACTTGACGCAAGATAGGTGTACGGTTTGCGTCGAACGTACCACAGGCTCAGCAATCGTTTTGGACACACCCGATGGTACTCCTAGGTGACGAGGATCAAGTGGAAGCTCAGTTTGGACCGTTCAAAGATAGTGCTAATCTTGACACAAGATAGGTGCATTGTTTGTGCCGAACGAACCACAGCCTCAGAAAATCGTTTTGGACGCACCCAATAGTACTTCTAGGTGACGAATCTCAAGTGGATGCTGACTCAGTTCATTTGACATAGTCCTAATCATGACGCAAGATAGGTTCATGGTTTGCGCCGAATGTACCACAGGCTCAGAAATCGTTTTGGACGCACCCGATGGTACTCCTAGGTGACGAGGCTCATGTGGAAGCTCGATTCAGTCCGTTCGAATATAGTGCTAATCTTGATGCAAGGTAGGTGCACGGTTTGTGCCGAACGTACCACTGCCTCAGAAATCATTTTGGACGCACCTGATGGAACTCCAAGCTGACGTGGGTCATGTGGAATCTCGTTTTGGTTGATTTGGAGATCGTGCTGGGGTCGGTTGAAGATAGGTGCAGGTTTGTGCTAAACATACTGTAGGCTCAGAAATTGTTTTGGATGCACCCGATAGTACTCCTAGGTGACAAAGCTCAAGTGAATGCTTGATTCAGTTCATTTGATATAGTGCTAATCTTGAAGCAAGATAGGTGCAGAGTTTGCGCCGAACGTACCATAGGCTCAGAAATCATTTTGGACGCACCTGATGGTACTCCTAAGTGACGAGGCTCAAGTGATGCTTGATTCAATTCATTTGGAGATATGCTAATGTTGATGCAAGATTGGTTCACGGTTTGCACCAAACGTACCGCAACCTCAGAAATCAATTTGGACGCACCTGATGGTACTCCTAGGTGAAGAGGCTCAAGTGGAAGCTCGATGCAGACCATTCAAAGATATTGCTAATCTTCACGCAAGATAGGTGCACGTTTGTGCCGAATGTACCAGAGCCTCAGAAGTCGTTTTGAACGCACCCGATGCAACTCCAAGGTGACGTGGGTCCTGTGGAATCTTGTTTTGGTCCATTTAAAGATAGTGTTGGTGTCGATGCAAGACAGGTGCACGGTTTGTGCTAAACACACCATAGGCTTAGAAATTGTCTTAGATGCACCCGATAGTACTCCTAGGTGACGAAGCTCAAGTGGATGCTTGATTCAGTTCATTTGATATAGTGCTAATCTTGACGCAAGATATGTGCAAGGTTTTGTGCCGAATGTACCATAGGATCATAAATCATTTTGGACGCACCTGATGGTACTCCTAGGTGACGAGGCTCAAGTGGATGCTTGATTCAGTTCGTTTGGAGATACTGCTAAACTTGACGCAAGATAGGTGCACGGTTTGCGCCGAATGTACCACAGCCTCAGAAATCATTTTGGACACACCTGATGGTACTCCTAGGTGACGAGGCTCTAGTGGATGCTTGATTCAGTTCGTTTGGAAATAGTGCTAATCTTGACGCAAGATAGCTGCACAGTTTTCGCCGAATGTACCACTGCCTCAGAAATCATTTTGGACGCACCTGGTGGTACTCCTAGGTGATGAGGCTCAAGTGGAAGCTCGATTCAGTCCATTCGGATATAGTGCTAATGTTAACGCAAGATAGGTGCACGGTTTGTGCCGAATGTACCACAGCCTCAGAAATCATTTTGGACATACCTGATGGAACTCCAAGGTGACGTGGGTCATGTAGAATCTCGTTTTGGTCGATTCAGAGATAGTCCTGGTGTCGGTTCAAGATAGGTGCAGGTTTGTGCTAAACATACCGTAGGCTCAGAAACTATTTTGGATGCACCCGATAGTACTCCTAGGTCACGAAGCTCAAGTGGATGCTTGATTCAGTTCATTTGATATAGTGCTAATCTTGAAGCAAGATAGGTGCCGAGTTTGCGCCGAACGTACCGTAGGCTCAGAAATCGTTTTGGACGCACCTGATGGTACTCGTAGGTGACGAGGCTCAAGTGGATGCTTGATTCAGTTCATTTGGAGATAGTGCTAATCTTGACGCAAGATAGGTGCACGGTTTGCGCCGAACATAACACTGCTTCAGAAATCATTTTGGACGCACTTGATGGTACTCCTAGGTGACGAGGCTCAAGTGGAATCTCGATCCAGACCATTTAAAGATATTGCTAATCTTGACGCAAGATAGTTGCACGTTTTGTGTCGAACGTACCGTAGCTCAGAAGTGGTTTTGGACGCACCCGATCGAACTCCAAGGTGACGTGGGTGCTGTGGAATCTCGTTTTGGTCCATTTGGAGATACTGTTGGTGTCGTTGCAAGATAGGTGCATGGTTTGCACACCTGATGGAACTCCAAGGTGAAGTGGGTCATGTGGAATATCGTTTTGGTCGATTTGGAGATAGTGCTGGTGTCGGTTCAAGATAGGTGTAGGTTTGTGCTAAACATACCGTAGGCTTATAAAACGTTTTGGATGCACCCGATAGTACTCCTAGGTGACGAAGCTCAAGTGGATGCTTGATTCAATTCATTTGATATAGTGCTAATCTTGACGCAAGGTAGGTGTCGGGTTTGCGCTGAACGTACCATAGGCTCAGAAATCATTTTGGACGCTCCTGATGGTACTCCTAGGTGATGAGGCTCAAGTGGTTGCTTGATTCAATTCGTTTGGAGATAGTGCTAATCTTGACGCAAGATAGCTGCACGGTTTGCGCCGAACGTACCACTGGCTCAGCAATCGTTTTGGATGCACCCGAAGGTGGCGAAGCACAAGTGGAAGCTCGATTCAGACCGTTCAAAGATAGTGCTAATCTTGTCGCAAGATAGGTGCATGGTTTGTGCCGAACGTACCATAGCCTCAGAAGTCGTTTTGGACGCACCCGATGGAACTCCAAGGTGACATGGGTCATGTGGAATCTCGTTTTGGTCCATTTGGAGATAGTGTTGGTGTCGTTGCAAGATAGGTGCACGGTTTGTGCTAAAATACTGTAGGCTTAGAAATCATTTTGGACGCACTCGATAGTACTCCTAGGTGACGAAGCTCAAGTGGATGCTCGACTCAGTTCATTTGATATAGCGCTAATCTTGATGCAAGATAGGTGCATGGTTTGCACCGAACGTACTACAGGCACAGAAATCATTTTGGACGCACACGATGGTACTCCCAGGTGACAAGGCTCAAGTGGATGCTCGATTCAGTCCGCTCGAAGAGAGTGCTAATCTTGACGCAAGATAGGTGCACGGTTTGTGCCGAAGTACCATAGCCTCAGAAATCATTTTGGATGCACCAGATGGAACTCCAAGGTCACGTGGGTCATGTGGTATCTCATTTTGGTCCATTTGAAGATAGTGTTGGTGTCGATGGAAGATAAGTGCACGGTTTGCGCCAAACATATCATAGGCATAGAAATCATTTTTGACGCACCCGATGGTACTCCTAGGTGACGTGGCTCAATTGGAAGCTCGATTCAGTCTGATTGGAGATAGTGCTTAACTTGACGAAAGATGGTTGCACGGTTTGCGCCGAACGTACCACAGGCTCAGAAATCGTTTTGGATGCACCTGATGCTACTCCTAGGTGACGAAGATCAAATGGATACTAGATTTAGTTTGTTTGGTGATAGTGCTAATCTTGACGCAAGATAGCTGCACGGTTTACGCCGAACGTACCAGTGGCTCAGCAATCGTTTTGGACGCACCCGAAGGTGACAAAGCTCAAGTGGAAGCTCGATTCAGACCATTCAAAGATAGTGCTAATCTTGACGCAAGATAGGTGCACGGTTTGTACCGAATGTACCATAACTTCAGAAGTCGTTTTGGACGCACCCGATGGAACTCCAAGTGGGCGTGGGTCATGTGGAATCTTGTTTTGGTCCATTTGCAGATAGTGTTGGTGTCGTTGCAAGATAGGTGCATGGTTTGTGCTAAACACACCGTAGGCCCAGAAATCATTTTGGATGCACCTGATAGTACTCCTAGGTGACGAAGCTCAAGTAGATGCTTAATTCTGTTCATTTGATATAGTGCTAATCTTGACGCAAGATAGGTGCAAGCCTTGGGCCGAACGTACAATAGGCTCAGAAATCATTTTGGACGCACCTGATGGTACTGCTAGGTGTCGAGGCTCAAGTGGATGCTTGATTCAGTTCGTTTGGTGATAGTGCTAATCTTGACGCAAGATAGGTGCACGGTTTGCGCCGAATGTACCACAGCCTTAGAAATCGTTTTGGACGCACCTAATGGTACTCCTAGGTGATGAGGCTTAAGTGGAAGCTCAATTCAGACTATTCAAAGATAGTGCTAATCTTGACGCAAGTTAGGTGCATAGTTTGTGCCGAACATACCATAGCCTTAGAAGTCGTTTTGGACGCACCCGATAGAACTCCAAGGTGACATGGGTCATGTGGAACCTCGTTTTGGTCCATTTGGAGATAGTGTTGGTGTCGTTGCTAGATAGGTGCATGGTTTGTGCTAAACATACCGTAGGCTTAGAAATCATTTTGGACGCACCAGATAGTACTCCTAGGTGACGAAGCTCAAGTGGATGCTTGACTCAGTTCATTTGATATAGCGCTAATCTTGACGCAAGATAGGTGCATGGATTGCGCCGAACGTACCACAGGCACAGAAATCGCTTTGGACGCACACGATGGTACTCCCAGGTGACAAGGCTCAAGTGGATGCTCGATTCAGTCCATTCAAAGATAGTGCTAATCTTGACACAAGATATGTGCACGGTTTGTGCCAAATGTACCACAGCCTTAGAAATCATTTTGGATGCACCAGATGGAACTCCAAGGTCACGTGGGTCATATGGTACCTCGTTTTAGTCCATTTGAAGATAGTGTTAGTGTTGATGGAAGATAAGTGCACGGTTTGCGCCAAACGTACCGTAGGCACAGAAATCATTTTTGACGCACCCGATGGTACTCCTAGGTAACGAGGCTCAATTGGAAGCTCGATTCAGTCTGATTGGAGATAGTGCTAAACTTGATGCAAGATGGTTACACGGTTTGCGCCGAACGAACACAGGCTCAGAAATCATTTTGTACGCACCTGATGGTACTCCTGTGTGACGAGGCTCAAGTGGATGCTTGATTCAGTTAGTTTGGAGATATTGCTAAACTTGATGCAAGATAGGTGCACGGTTTGCGCCGAACGTACCACAGCCTTAGAAATCGTTTTGGACGTACCTGATGGTACTCCAAGGTGACGAGGCTCATGTGGAAGCTTGATCCAGACCGTTCAAAGATATTGCTAATCTTGACGCAAGAGAGTTGCACGGTTTGTGCTGAACGTACCATAGCCTTAGAAGTCGATTTGGACGCACCCGATGGAACTCCAAGGTGACGTGGGTCATGTGGAATCTCGTTTTGGTCCATTTGGAGATAGTGTTGGTGTTGTTGCAAGATAGGTGCATGGTTTGCGCCGAATGATCCACAGGCTGTGGTGATCCGCACAAGTTGGGTCAGTTTTGCAGTCCGAATCCAGCCTGCGCCAACCCCCTGCACTCCTGATCGTCTCCACCATTCCTAAGCAAAAGAAGAGTGCACGTGTCTCCATTGTCTAAATGTGATGGACAAGAGTTTAAGAATGAACTTACTAGATAATTGTGATGGCATGCACAGGCACGAGCAATAGAACCATTTATTTGTACTTGAGTAGGTGTGGATGTATTGATGGTGCTGATGTCCTCATCATCCTCCCATTCTTGCATTTGAGTCGTCCTCGAATCAAGCTCAGCCTCTTCTCCCAAGTATGGCTTAAATGGTCCACAATCAACTTCATTAATCTTCCACACTTTCCATATGTAATCAAACCTTCCCTTGATCCAAGTAAGTAATTCGAAGCCGGTGATGTCCTCATCACACGGTTTGTGCTAAACAACAGTAGGCTCAGAAATCGTTTTGGATGCACCCAATAATACTCCTAGGTGACCAAGCTCAAGTGGATGCTTGACTCATTTCATTTGATATAGTGCTAATCTTGGCGCAAGATAGGTGCATGGTTTGGGCCGAACCCAGCACAGGCACAGAAATGGTTTTGGACGCACACGATGGTACTCCAAGGTGACGAGGCACAAGTGGAAGCTTGATTCAGTCCGTTCGAATATAGTGCTAATTTTGACGCAAGATAGGTGCACGATTTGTGCCGAACGTACCACAGCCTCAGAAATCGTTTTGGACGCACCCGATGGAACTCCAAGGTGAAGTGGGTCATGTGGAATCTCATTTTGGTCGATTTGGAGATAGTGCTGGTGTCGGTACAAGATAGGTGCAGGTTTGTGCTAAACATACCGTAGGCTTAGAAAATGTTTTGGATGCACCCGGTAGTACTCCTAGGTGACGAAGCTCAAGTGGATCCTTGATTAAATTCATTTGATATTGTGCTAATCTTGACGCAAGATAGGTGCAAGTTTTGCATCAAACATACCACAGCCTCATAAATCATTTGGGACACACCTGATGGTACTCCTAGGTGACGAGGCTCAAGTGGATACTTGATTCAGTTTGTTTGGGGATAGTGCTAATCTTGACGCATGATAGGTGCACGGTTTGCGCCGAACATACCACAGGCTCAGCAATCGTTTTGGGCACACCCGATGGTACTCCTAGGTGATGAGGCTCAAGTGGATGATCAATTCGGACTATTCAACGATAGTGCTAATCTTGACGCAAGATAGGTGCACAGTTTGTGCCGAACGAACCACAACCTCAGAAATTGTTTTGGAGGCACCCGTTGGAACTTCAAGGTGACGTGGGTCATGTGGAATCTCGTTTTGGTCAATTTGGAGATAGTGTTGGTGTCGATGCATGATAGGTGCATGGTTTGTGCTAAACATACCATACGCTCAGAAATCATTTTGGACGCACCCAATAGTACTCCTAGGTGACGAATCTCAAGTGGATGCTGACTCAGTTCATTTGATATAGTGCTAATCTTGACGCAAGATAGGTGCATGGTTTGCGTCGAATGTACCACAGGCTCAGAAATCATTTTGGACGCACCCGATGGTAGTCCTAGGTGACGAGGCACAAGTGGAAGCTCGATTCAGTCCGTTCGAATATAATGCTAATCTTGACGCAAGATAGGTGCACGGTTTGTGCCGAATGTACCCTAGCCTCAGAAATCATTTTGGACGCACCTGATGGAACTCCAAGTGGACGTGGGTCATGTGGAATCTCGTTTTGGTCGATTTGGAGATAGTGCTGGTGTCGGTTCAAGATAGGTGCCGGTTTGTGCTAAACATATCGTAGGCTCAGAAATTGTTTTGGATGCACCCGATAGTACTCCTAGGTGACGAAGCTCAAGTGGATGCTTAATTCAATTCATTTGATATAGTGCTAATCTTGATGCAGCATAGGTGCAAGGTTTGCGCCGAACGTACCATAGGCTCATAAATCGTTTTGGACGCACCTGATGGTACTCCTAGGCAATGAGGCTCAAGTGGATGCTTGATTCAGTTCGTTTGGAGATAGTGCTAATCTTGACGCATGATAGGTGCACGGTTTGCGCCGAACGTACCACAGCCTCAGAAATCGTTTTGGATGCACCTGATGCTACTCATAGGTGACGAAGATCAAATGGATACTAGTTCAGTTTATTTGGAGATAGTGCTAATCTTGACGCAAGATAGCTGCACGTTTTGCGTCGAATGTACCACTAGCTCATCAATCATTTTGGACGCACCCGAAGGTGACGAAACTCAAGTGGAAGCTCGATTCAGACCGTTCAAAGATAGTGCTAATCTTGACGCAAGATAGGTGCACGGTTTGTGCCGAACGTACCATAGCTTCAGAAGTCATTTTGGACGCACCCGATGCAACTCCAAGGTGATGTGGGTCATGTGGAATCTTGTTTTGGTCCATTTGCAGATAGTGTTGGTGTCATTGCAAGATAGGTGCACGGTTTATGCTAAACATACCATAGGCCCAGAAATCGTTTTGGATGCACCTGATAGTACTCCTAGGTGACGAAGCTCAAGTGGATGCTTGATTCTGTTCATTTGATATAGTGCTAATCTTGGTGCAAGATAGGTGCAAGCCTTGGGCCGAACGTACAATAGGCTCAGAAATCATTTTGGATGCACGTGATGGTACTCCTAGGTGTCGAGGCTCAAGTGGATGCTTGATTCAGTTCGTTTGGAGATAGTGCTAATCTTGACGCAAGATAAGTGCACGGTTTGCGCCGAATGTACCACAGCCTCAGAAATCATTTTGGACGCACCTGATGGTACTCCTAGGTGACGAGGCTCAAGTGGAAGCTCAATCCAGACCGTTCAAAGATATTGCTAACCTTGACGCAAGAGAGTTGCACGGTTTGTGCTGAACGTACCATAGCCTCAGAAGTCATTTTGGACGCACCCGATGGAACTCCAAGGTGACGTGGGTCATGTGGAATCTCGTTTTAGTCCATTTGGAGATAGTGTTGGTGTTGTTGCAAGATAGGTGCATGGTTTGCGCCGAATGATCCACAGGCTCAGAAATCGTTTTGGACACTCCCGATGGTACTCCTAGGTGACGAGGCACACGCGGAAGCTCGATTCAGTCCGTTCGAATATACTGCTAATCTTGATGCAAGATAGGTGCACGATTTGTGTCGAACGTACCACAGCCTCAGAAATCATTTTGGACGCACCCGATGGAACTCCAAGGTGAAGTGGGTTATGCGGAATCTCATTTTGGTCGATTTGGAGATAGTGCTGGTGTCGGTACAAGATAGGTGCAGGTTTGTGCTAAACATACCGTAGGTTTAGAAAATGTTTAGGATGCACCTGAAGCTCAAGTGGATGCTTGACTCAGTTCATTTGATATAGCACTAATCTTGACGCAAGATAGGTGCATGGTTTGCGCCGAACGTACCATAGGCACATAATTCATTTTGGACGCACACAATGGTACTCCCAGGTGACAAGGCTCAAGTGGATGCTCGATTCAGTCCGTTCAAAGATAGTGCTAATCTTGACGCAAGATAGGTGCACGGTTTGTGCTGAACGTACCACAGTCTCAGAAATCATTTTGGATGCACCATATGGAACTCCAAGGTCACGTGGATCATGTGGTATCTCGTTTTGGTGCATTTGAAGACAGTGTTGGTGTCAATGGAAGATAAGTGCACGGTTTGCGCCAAACATACCGTAGGCACATAAATCATTTTTCACGCACACGATGGTACTCCTAGGTGACGAGGCTCAATTGGAAGCTCGATTCAGTCTGATTGGAGATAGTCCTAAACTTGACGCAAGATGGTTGCACGGTTTGCGCCGAACGTACCACAAGCTCAGAAAATCGTTTTGGGCGCACATGATGGTACTCCTGGGTGACGAGGCTCAAGTGGATGCTTGATTCAGTTCGTTTGGAGATAATGCTAAACTTGATACAAGATAGGTGCATGGTTTGCGCCGAACGTACCACAGGCTCAGCAATCGTTTTGGACACACCCGATGGTACTCCTAGGTGACGAGGCTCAAGTGGATGCTTAATTCGGACTGTTCAACGATAGTGCTAATCTTGACGCAAGATAGGTGCACGGTTTGGAGGCAACCGATGGAACTTCAAGGTGACGTGGGTCATGTGGAATCTCGTTTTCGTCAATTTGGAGATAGTGTTGGTGTCGGTGCAAGATAGGTGCATGGTTCGTGCTAAACATGCCGTAGGCTCAGTAATCATTTTGAACGCACCCAATAGTACTCCTAGGTGACGAATCTCAAGTGGATGCTGACTTATAGTGCTAATCATGACGCAAGATAGGTGCAAGGTTTGCGTCGAATGTACCACAGGCTCAGAAATCATTCTAGATGCACCCGATGGTACACCTAGGTGACGAGGCTCTAGTGGAAGCTCGATTCAGTCCGTTCGAATATAGTGCTAATCTTGACGCAAGGTAGGTGCACGGTTTGTGCCGAATGTACCACTGCCTCAGAAATCGTTTTGGACACACCCGATGGAACTCCAAGGTGACGTGGGTCATGTGGAATCTCATTTTGGTCGATTTGGATATAGTGCTGGTGTCGGTTCAAGATAGGTGCAAGTTTGTGCTAAACATACCGTAGGCTCAGAAATTGTTTTGGATGCACCCAATAGTACTCCTAGGTGACGAAGCTCAAGTGGATGCTTGATTCAGTTCATTTGATATAGTGCAAATCTTGAAGCAAGATAGGTGCAGGGTTTGCGCCAAACGTACCGTAGGCTTAGATATCATGTTGGACGCACCTGATGGTACTCCTAGGTGACGAATCTCAAGTGGATGCTGACTTAGTTCATTTGATATAGTGCTAATCATGACGCAAGATAGGTGCAAGGTTTGCGCCGAATGTACCACAGGCTCAGAAATCATTCTGGACGCAACCGATGGTACTCCTAGGTGACGAGGCTCCAGTGGAAGCTCGATTCAGTCCGTTCGAATATAGTGCTAATCTTGACGCAAGGTAGGTGCACGGTTTGTGCCGAACGTACCACTGCCTCAGAAATCGTTTTGGATGCACCCGATGGAACTCCAAGGTGACGTGGGTCATGTGGAATCTCATTTTGGTCAATTTGGAGATAGTGCTGGTGTCGGTCCAAGATAGGTGCAAGTTTGTGCTAAACATACCGTAGGCTCAGAAATTGTTTTGGATGCACCCGATAGTACTCCTAGGTGACGAAGCTCAAGTGGATGCTTGATTCAGTTCATTTGATATAGTGCTAATCTTGAAGCAAGATAGGTGCAGGGTTTGCGCCAAACTTACCGTAGGCTTAGATATCATTTTGGACGCACCTGATGGTACTCCTAGGTGACGAGGCTCAAGTGGATGCTTGATTCAGTTCGTTTCGAGATAGTGCTAATCTTGACGCAAGATTGGTGCATGGTTTGCGCCGAACGTACCACAGCGTCAGAAATCGATTTGGACGCACCTGATGGTCCTAGGTGATGAGGCTCAAGTGGAAGCTCGATTCAATCCATTTGAATATAGTGCTAATCTTGACGGAAGATAGGGGCACGGTTTGTGCTGAACGTACCATAGCCTCAGAAATTGTTTTGGACGTACCCGATGGAACTCCAAGGTGATGTGGGTCATGTAGAATCTCGTTTTGGTCGATTCGGAGATAGTCCTGGTGTCGGTTCAAGATAGGTGCAGGTTTGTGCTAAACATACCATAGGGTCAGAAATTATTTTGGATGCACCCGATAGTACTCCTAGGTGACGTAGCTCAACTGGATGCATGATTCAGTTCATTTGATATAGTGCTAATCTCAAAGCAAGATAGGTGCAGGGTTTGCGCCGAACGTACCGTAGGCTCAGAAATCGTTTTGGATGCACCTGATGGTACTCCTAGGTGACGAGGCTCAAGTGGATGCTTGATTCAGTTCGTTTGGAGATACTGCTAAACTTGACGCAAGATAGGTGCACGGTTTGCGCCGAACGTACCACAGCCTTAGAAATCATTCTGGACGCACCCGATGGTACTCCTAGGTGACGAGGCTCTAGTGGAAGCTAAATTCAGTTCGTTCGAATATAGTGCTAATCTTGACGCAAGGTAGGTGCACGGTTTGTGCCGAATGTACCACTGCCTCAGAAATCATTTTGGACGCACCCGATGGAACTCCAAGGTGACGTGGGTCATGTGGAATCTCGTTTTTGTCCATTTGGAGACAGTGTTGGTGTCGTTACAAGATAGGTGCATGATTTGTGCTAAACAAACCGTAGGCTTAGAAATCATTTTGGACGCACCCGATAGTACTCCTAGGTGATGAAGCTCAAGTGGATGCTTGATTCAATTCATTTGATATAGTGCTAATCTTGAAGCAAGAAAGGTGCAGGGTTTGCGCCAAACGTACCGTAGGCTTAGATATCATGTTCGACGCACCTGATGGTACTCCTAGGTGACGAATCTCAAGTGGATGCTGACTTAGTTCATTTGATATAGTGCTAATCATGACGCAAGATAGGTGCAAGGTTTGCGCCGAACGTACCACAGGCTCAGAAATCATTCTGGACGCACCCGATGGTACTCCTAGGTGACGAGGCTCTAGTGGAAGCTCGATTCAGTCCGCTCGAATATAGTGCTAATCTTGACACAAGGTAGGTGCACGGTTTGTGCCGAACGTACCACTGCCTCAGAAATCGTTTTGGACGCACCCGATGGAACTCCAAGGTGACGTGGGTCATGTGGAATCTCATTTTGGTCAATTTGGAGATAGTGCTGGTGTCGGTTCAAGATAGGTGCAAGTTTGTGCTAAACATACCGTAGGCTCAGAAATTGTTTTGGATGCACCCGATAGTACTCCTAGGTGACGAAGCTCAAGTGGATGCTTGATTCAGTTCATTTGATATAGTGCTAATCTTGAAGCAAGATAGGTGCAGGGTTTGCGCCAAACTTACCGTAGGCTTAGATATCATTTTGGACGCACCTGATGGTACACCTAGGTGACGAGGCTCAAGTGGATGCTTGATTCAGTTCATTTGGAGATACTGCTAAACTTGACGCAAGATAGGTGCACGGTTTGCGCCGAACGTACCACAGCTTTAGAAATCATTCTGGACGCACCCGATGGTACTCCTAGGTGACGAGGCTCTAGTGGAAGCTCAATTCAGTCCATTCGAATATAGTGCTAATCTTGACGCAAGGTAGGTGCACGGTTTGTGTCGAATGTACCACTGCCTCAGAAATCATTTTGGACGCACCCGATCGAACTCCAAGGTGACGTGGGTCCTGTGGAATCTCGTTTTGGTCCATTTGGAGATAGTGTTGGTGTCGTTGCAAGATAGCTGCATGGTTTGTGCCGAATGTACCACAGGCTCAGAAATCGTTTTGGTCGCACACGATGGTACTCCTAGGTGATGATGCTCAAGTGGAAGCTCGATTCAATCCGTTCGAATATAGTGCTAATCTTGATGGAAGATAGGTGCACGGTTTGTGCTGAACGTACCATAGCCTCAGAAATCATTTTGGACGTACCCGATGGAACTCCAAGGTGACGTGGGTCATGTAGAATCTCGTTTTGGTCGATTCGGAGATAGTCCTGGTGTCGGTTCAAGATAGGTGCAGGTTTGTGCTAAACATACCGAAGGGTCAGAAATTGTTTTATTTACACCCGATAGTACTCCTAGGTGACGTAGCTCAACTGGATGCATGATTCAGTTCATTTGATATAGTGCTAATCTCGAAGCAAGATAGGTGCAGGGTTTGCGCCGAACGTACCGTAGGCTCAGAAATCGTTTTGGACGCACCTGATGGTACTCCTAGGTGACGAGGCTCAAGTGGATGCTTGATTCAGTTCGTTTGAAGATGCTTCTAAACTTGACGCAAGATAGGTGCACGGTTTGCGCCGAACGTACCATAGCCTTAGAAATTGTTTTGGATGCACCTGATGGTACTCCTAGGTGACGAGGCTGAAGTGGAAACTCGATCCAGACCGTTCAAAGATATTGCTAATCTTGACGCAAGATAGTTGCACGGTTTGTGCCGAATGTACCATAGCCTCAGAAGTCGTTTTGGACGCACCCGTTCGAACTCCAAGGTGACGTGGGTCCCAGGGTTTTTTTTACCGACCGGAAGGGTCAAACCGCCGGGCTCCGGTTCCGGTTTACCGGTCCGGTTTGCCAGTAACCGTACGGTAACCGGGCGAGTTTGAATTTGAATTCAATCTCGCCTTCGGTTCGGTCGGCTGCCGGTTTACCGAGCGGTTTGTAGCGGTTACCGCTCGGTTTGAGCGGTAACCGCTACAAACCGTTTAGAATTTTCTTTTTTTTTTGCATGAATAAAAAGAATTTTTGGTACTTCCTTTGCACAAATTTATGTAAAAAGACCACACAATGCGGTAATAAATAGAATAAGTCACTGAAGCAACAATATATAGTCGCATACAAATACATATTCGCTTACACAAACAAATAGTCGCATGGTCAACTACGTAGGATGTATGGGAAGACCCCTTGTTGGCACGACATTTCATATTTGGCGGTGGACATAAGAGAGATACCTTGCTGTCTAAGCAGGGCAGCCTTGTAATCTTGCCAAGTTTGACCTGTCCATGCTGCTGTTGTCTCCCATTCTTGAACTAACATATTGTAAAAACTGGGGTCTTCCCATTCATACACCCATCTAGTCTGAGTCTGCATGGTCATGTCAGGAATGGGATAGCTATAAGTAGGCTGTGAGGTATCGCTGTAGGAGGAAGAAGAGTACTGTGGAGTGTCGTAGTCCGTCGGTGCATATGCTCTCCTCTGCGATGTCGGTTGTCCATGGTCACGGATTGTCGGCATTTCGTCCTGGGATTCCTACATAATGGAAAAACTTTCCCCAAGCTTTACCAATAGCTTCCTTTGCATTTTTCCCCTTCTGCGTCCAAGACCCTGTATCAATCCTTTGTTGGTGCATTCCTCTCCTCCCACCGGCTGCCACATGATAGTCCTCCACCTCCACAGGAGTCTCCCTCCGTGATCCTGCTCTTCTAAACAACCTCTCAATAGGATTCCCACCATGCGAACCACCACCACCACCACTACCCCCTCCACGGTCGTAATTACCTCCTCTCTGTTGCACCCTCTGCTCGTAGTCATATTCTGCTCTCGACTGGTTTAGTGCTTCCTTCATCTGAGCCTCATATTCATCATCACCGAGGGGATGGTTTCCCTCCGCTGCAGCTTTTTCTCGTGCCAACCTTTATCGAGCCCAGTCAGCAGTCGTCTTCTTAGCTCTGTCAAGATCTCGCTGAAAGTATGCACGCACATCTGGTGGCACATGGTCGCAATGCAAGGTGTCCGCCCCGTGCCCAGCCAAATGCTGTTTAAATCTAGTGCAACCACCGCCTGCTTTCGTCACATGACAATAATTGCATCTCCATCCTAGAGCAAGATTTTCACCATGCAGAACGTCTCTGTTTCTACCTGACATTGTCTACCTGCATAAACGGACAACACAAAGTCACACCTAAATAAAATGTATCTACACAATATATACCTAAAATATACATCCTACCACAAATCCTACCTCTAATCCTAAATCCTAAATAAAACATCCTAAAGTAAATCCTACCTAAAACCTAACCAAAAACCTATCCTAAATCCTAACACAAATCCTACCTAAATCCAAGATCTTTCCTAAATCCTAACACATAAACCATACCTAAATCCTAAAGCTAATACTACTCTAAAGAAAAAAAAACAAAAAAAACCTTACCTGGCGGTCGCCCGTCGAACCGAGCGGTAAGCCGCTCCTCCCGGGCGGTTAGCCGCGCCTTCTGGCCGTCTAACCGTCGCTGAGGCGGGCGTGCGGTAAACCGCCCGTACCGTGCGGTAAGCCGGCGAGCCGGGCCGGTCACGCGGCAGCGGCGGCGCGGACGGAGCCTCTGGGGAGCGGGCGGGGGGCGGATGGGAGCTTATCCGCTTCTGGGCGCGTTGACCCCCCCCCCCCGCAGCTCCCGGCGCATTTTGTGCCCGTGGCGGCCTCATGGGCCTCATGGGCCTTAACGGGCCGGGACCGGGATTTTTCTTTTTCTTTTTTTTTCAAACTTCTATACGTATAAATAAATACTAAACAAACTCGAATTTGAAAAATTTTTACACCATTGGCTTCTATAAATCATGAACTATTTTTAGGAATTTTTTCAGCTTTTTTTTCAAATTTTAAATTTGAATTTGGGGAATACCTAACCGGACCGGACCGGAACCGGTCTGGCCCGGTAAGCCCGGTTACCGCGGTAAACCGCGGCTTACCGCCCAGTATAAAAAAACCCTGGTGGGTCCTGTGGAATCTCATTTTGGTCCATTTGGAGATAGTGTTGGTGTCGTTGCAAGATAGGTGCATGGTTTGCGCCGAATGTACCATAGGCTTACAAATCGTTTTTGACGCACCCGATGGTACTCCAAGGTGATGAGGCACAAGTGGAAGCTCGATTCAGTCCGTTCGAATATAGCGCTAATCTTGACGCAAGATAGGTGCACGGTTTGTGCTGAATATACCACAGCCTCATAAAATCATTTTGGACGCACCCGATGGTACTCCTAGGTGACAAGGCACAAGTGGAAGCTCGATTCAGTCTGTTCGAATATAGTGCTAATCGAATATAGTGCTAATCTTGACGAAAGATAGGTGCACAGTTTGTGCTGAATGTACCATAGCCTCAAAAATCGTTTTGGACGTACCCGATGGAACTCCAAGGTGACGTGGGTCATGTAGAATCTCATTTTGGTCGATTCGGAGATAGTCCTAGTGTCGGTTCAAGATAGGTGCAGGTTTGTGCTAAACATACCGAAGGGTCAGAAATTGTTTTGGATGCACCCGATAGTACTCCTAGGTGACGTAGCTCAACTGGATGCATGATTCAGTTCATTTGATATAGTGCTAATCTCGAAGCAAGATAGGTGCAGGGTTTGCGCCGAACGTACTGTAGGCTCAGAAATCGTTTTGGACGCACCTGATGGTACTCCTAGGTGACGAGGCTCAAGTGGATGCTTGATTTAGTTCGTTTGGAGATGCTGCTAAACTTGACGCAAGATAGGTGCACGGTTTGCGCCGAACGTACCATAGCCTTAGAAATCATTTTGGACGCACCTGATGGTACAACTAGGTGACGAGGCTCAAGTGGAAGCTCGATCCAGACCGTTCAAAGATATTGCTAATCTTGACGCAAGATAGTTGCACGGTTTGTGCCGAATGTACCATTGCCTCAGAAGTCGTTTTGGACGCACCCGATCGAACTCCAAGGTGACGTGGGTCCTGTGGAATCTCATTTTGGTCCATTTGGAGATAGTGTTGGTGTCGTTGCAAGATAGGTGCATGGTTTGCGCTGAATGTACCATAGGCTTAGAAATCGTTTTGGACGCACCCAATGGTACTCCTAGGTGATGAGGCACAAGTGGAAGCTCGATTCAGTCCGTTCGAATATAGCGCTAATCTTGATGCAAGATAGGTGCACGGTTTGTGCCGAATATACCACAGCCTCAGAAATCATTTTGGACGCACCCGATGGTACTCCTAGGTGACAAGGCACAAGTGGAAGCTCGATTTAGTATGTTCGAATATAGTGCTAATCTTGACGCAAGATAGGTACACGGTTTGTGCCGAATGTACCACAACCTCAGAAATCATTTTGGACGCACCCGATTGAATTCCAAGTGGACGTGGGTCATGTGGAATCTCGTTTTGGTCGATTTGGAGATAGTGCTGGTGTCGGTTCAAGATAGGTGTCGATTTGTGCTAAACATACCATAGGCTTAGAAATTGTTTTGGATGCACGCGGTAGTACTCCTAGGTGACGAAGCTCAAGTGGATGCTTGATTCAATTCATTTGATATAGTGCTAATCTTGACACAACATAGGTGCAAGGTTTGCGCCGAATGTACCATAGGCTCAGAAATCGTTTCGGACGCACCTGATGGTACTCTTAGGCAATGAGGCTCAACTCGATGCTTGATTCAGTTCGTTTGGAGATAGTGCTAATCTTGATGCAAGATAGGTGCACGGTTTTGCGCCGAATGTACCACAGCCTTAGAAATCATTTTGGATGCACCAGATGCTACACCTAGGTGACGAAGATGAAGTGGATACTAGATTCAGTTTGTTTGGAGATAGTGCTAATCTTGACGCAAGATAGCTGCACGGTTTGCGCCGAATGTACCACTGGCTCAGCAATCGTTTTGGACGCACCCGAAGGTGACGAAGCTCAAGTGGAAGCTCGATTCAGACCGTTCAAAGATAGGGCTAATCTTGACGCAAGATAGGTGCATGGTTTGTGCCGAACGTACCATAGCTTCAGAAGTCGTTTTGGACGCAACCGATGGAACTCCAAGGTGATGTGGGTCATGTGGAATCTTGTTTTGGTCCATTTGCAGATAGTGTTGGTGTCGTTGCAAGATAGGTGCACGGTTTGTGCTAAACATACCGTAGGCTTAGAAATCATTTTGGCCGCACCCGATAGTACTCCTTGGTGATGAAGCTCAAGTGGATGCTTGATTCAATTCATTTGATATAGCGCTAATCTTGATGCAAGATAGGTGCATGGTTTACGCTGAATGTACCACAAGCACAAAAATCGTTTTGCACACACACGATGGTAGTCCCAGGTGACAAGGCTCAAGTGGATGCTCGATTCAGTCCGTTCGAAGATAGCGCTAATCTTGAGGCAAGATAGGTGCACGGTTTGCGCCGAACATACCACAGCCTCAGAAGTCGTTTTGGACGCACCCGATCGAACTCCAAGGTGACGTGGGTCCTGTGGAATCTCATTTTGGTCCATTTGGAGATAGTTTTGGTGTCGTTGCAAGATAGCTGCATGGTTTGCGCCGAATGTACCACAGGCTCAGAAATCGTTTTGGATATACCCGATGGTACTCCTAGGTGATGAGGCACAAGTGGAAGCTCGATTCAGTCCGTTCGAATATAGTGCTAATCTTGATGCAAGATAGGTGCACGGTTTGCGCCGAACGTACCACAGCCTCAGAAATCATTTTGGACGCACCCGACGGAACTCTAAGGTGACATGGGTCATGTGGAATCTCGTTTTGGTCCATTTGGAGATTTTGTTGGTGTCGTTACAAGATAGGTGCATGATTTGTGCTAAACAAACCGTAGGCTTAGAAATCAGTTTGGACGCACCCGATAGTACTCCTAGGTGACGAAGCTCAAGTGGATGCTTGACTCAGTTCATTTGATATAGCGCTAATCTTCACAATAGATAGGTGCATGGTTTGTGTCGAATGTACCACAGGCTCAGAAATCATTCTAGACGCTCCCGATGGTACTCCTAGGTGACGAGGCTCCAGTGGAATCTTGTTTTGGTCGATTTGGAGACAGTGCTGGTGTCGGTTCAAGATAGGTGCAAGTTTGTGCTAAACATACTGTATGCTCAGAAATTGTTTTGGATGCACCCGATAGTACTCCTAGGTGACAAAGCTCAAGTGGATGCTTGATTAAGTCAGATTGGAGATAGTGCTAAACTTGACGCAAATGGTTGCACAGTTTGTGTCGAATGTACCACTGGCTCAGAAATCATTGTGGACGCACCTGATGGTACTCCTGGGTGACGAGGCTCAAGTGGATGCTTGATTCAGTTCGTTTGGAGATAATGCTAAACTTGATGCAAGATAGGTGCATGGTTTGCGCCAAATGTACCACAGGCTCACCAATCATTTTGGACACGCCCGATGGTACTCCTAGGTGACGAGGCTCAAGTGCATGCTCAATTCGGACTGTTCAACGATAGTGCTAATCTTGACGCAAGATAGGTGCACGGTTTGTGCCGAACGAACCATAGCCTCAAAAATCATTTTGGAGGCTCCTAATGGCCTCAGAAATCATTTTGGATGCACCCGATGGAACTCCAAGTGGACGTGGGTCATGTGGAATCTCGTTTTGGTCGATTTGGAGATAGTGCTGGTGTTGGTTCAAGATAGGTGAAGGTTTATGCTAAACATACCGTAGGCTCAGAAATTGTTTCTGATGCACCCGATAGTACTCCTAGGTGAGAAAGCTCAAGTGGATGGTTGATTCAATTCATTTGATATAGTGCTAATCTTGGCGCAAGATAGGTGCAAGGTTTGCGCCCAATGTACCATAGGCTCAGAAATCATTTTTGATACACCTGATGGTACTCTAGGTGACGAGGCTCAGGTGGATGCTTGATTCAGTTCGTTTGGAGATAGTGCTAATCTTGACGCAAGATATGTGCACGGTTTGCGCCGAACGTACCACAGCCTCAGAAATCATTTTGGACGCACCTGATGGTACTCCAAGGTGACGTGGGTCATGTGGAGTCATGTTTTGGTCCATTTGGAGATAGTGTTGGTGTCATTGCAAGATAGGTGCATGGTTTGCGTCGAATGTACCACAGGCTCAGAAATCGTTTTGGACGCACCCGATGGTACTCCTAGGTGATGAGGCTCAAGTGGATGCTTGATTCAGTCCGTTCGAATATAGAGCTAATCTTGACGCAAGATAGGTGCATGGTTTGCGCCGAACATACCACAGCCTCAGAAATCGTTTTGGACGCACCCGATGGAACTCCAAGGTGAAGTGGGTCATGTGGAATCTCGTTTTGGTCGATTTGGAGATAGTGCTGGTGTCGGTTCAAGATAGGTGAAGGTCTATGCTAAACATACCGTAGGCTCAGAAATTGTTTCTGATGCACCCGATAGTACTTCTAGGTGACAAAGCTCAAGTGGATGGTTGATTCAATTCATTTGATATAGTGCTAATCTTGACGTAAGATAGGTGCAAGGTTTGCGCCGAACGTACCATAGGCTCAGAAATCATTTTGGACGCACCAGATGGTACTCCTAGGTGATGAGGCTCAGGTGGATGCTTGATTCAGTTCGTTTGGAGATAGTGCTAATCTTGATGCAAGATAGGTGCACGGTTTGCACCGAACGTACCACAGCCTCAGAAATCATTTTGGACACACTTGATGGTACTCCTAGGTGGCGAGGCTCAGGTGGATGCTTGATTCAGTTTGTTTGGAGATAGTGCTAATCTTGACGCAAGATAGGTGCACAGTTTGCGCCGAATGTACCACAGCCTCATAAATCATTTTGGACACACTTGACGGTACTACTAGGTGACGAGGCTCTAGTGGAAGCTCGATCTAGACCGTTCAAAGATATTGCTAATCTTGACGCAAGATAGTTGCACGGTTTGTGCCGAACGTACCATAGCCTCAGAAGTCGTTTTGGACGCACCCGATCGAACTCCAAGGTGATGTGGGTCCTGTGGAATCTCGTTTTGGTCCATTTGGAGATAGTGTTGGTGTCGTTGCAAGATAGCTGCATGGTTTGCACCGAATGCACCACAGGCACAGAAATCGCTTTGGACGCACCCGATGGTACTCCTAGGTGATGAGGCACAAATGGAAGCTCGATTCAGTCCATTCGAATATAGTGCTAATCTTGACGCAAGATAGGTGCACGGTTTGTGCCGAATGTACCACAGCTTCAGAAATCGTTTTGGACGCACCCGACGGAACTCCTAGGTGACATGGGTCATGTGGAATCTCGTTTTTGTCCATTTGGAGACAGTGTTGGTGTCGTTACAAGATAGGTGCATGATTTGTGCTAAACAAACCGTAGGCTTAGAAATCATTTTGGACGCACCCGATAGTACTCCTAGGTGATGAAGCTCAAGTGGATGCTTGACTCAGTTCATTTGATATAGCGCTAATCTTGACACAACATAGGTGGACGGTTTACGCCGAACATACCACAGGCACATAAATCATTTTGGACGCACACGATGGTACTCCCAGGTGACAAGGCTCAAGTGGATGCTCGATTCAGTCCGTTCGAAGATAGTGCTAATCTTGAAGCAAGATAGGTGCACGGTTTGTGCCAAACATACCACAGCCTCAGAAATCATTTTGGATGCACCAGATGGAACTCCAAGGTCACGTGGGTCATGTGGTATCTCATTTTGGTCCATTTGAAGATAGTGTTGGTGTCGAAGGAAGATAAGTGCACAGTTTACGCCAAACATACCGTAGGCACAAAAATCATTTTTGGACGCACCCGATGGTACTCCTAGGTGACGAGGCTCAATTGGAAGCTCGATTCATTTAGATTGGAGATAGTGCTAAACTTGACGCAAGATGGTTGCACAGTTTGTGCCGAACGTACCACTGGCTTAGAAAATCATTGTGGATGCACCTGATGGTACTCCTGGGTTATGAGGCTCAAGTTGATGCTTGATTCAGTTTGTTTGGAGATAATGCTAAACTTGATGCAAGATAGGTGCGTGGTTTGCGCCGAACGTACCATAGGCTCAGCAATCGTTTTGGACACACCCGATGGTACTCCTAGGTGACGAGGCTCAAGTGGATGCTCAATTCGGACTGTTCAACGATAGTGCTAATCTTGACGCAAGATAGGTGCATGGTTTGTGCCGAACGAACCATAGCCTCAGAAATCATTTTGGAGGCACCTGATGGCCTTAGAAATCATTTTGGACGCACCCGATGGAACTCCAAGTGGACGTGGGTCATGTGGAATCTCGTTTTGGTCGATTTGGAGATAGTGCTGGTGTCGGTTCAAGATAGGTGAAGGTTTATGTAAACATACCGTAGGCTCAGAAAATGGTTCTGATGCACCCGATAGTACTCGTAGGTGACGAAGCTCAAGTGGATGGTTGATTCAATTCATTTGATATAGTGCTAATCTTGACGCAAGATAGGTGCAAGGTTTGCGCTGAACGTACCATAGGCTCAGAAATCATTTTGGACGCACCTGATGGTACTCCTAGGTGATGTGGGTAATGTGGAGTCGTTTTGGTCCATTTGGAGATAGTGTTGACGTCATTGCAAGATAGGTGCATGGTTTGCGCCGAACGTACCATAGGCTCATAAATCGTTTTGGACGCACCCGATGGTACTCCTAGGTGATGAGGCTCAAGTGGATGCTTGATTCAGTTCGTTTGGAGATAGTGCTGATCTTGACGCAAGATAGGTGCACGGTTTGCGCCGAACGTACCACAACCTCAGAAATCATTTTGGACACACTTGATGGTACTCCTAGGTGACGAGGCTCAGGTGGATGCTTGATTCAGTTCGTTTGGAGATAGTGCTAACCTTGACGCAAGATAGGTGCATGGTTTGCGCTGAACGTACCACGGCCTCAGAAATCATTTTGGACACACTTGATGGTACTCCTAGGTGACGAGGCTCAAGTGGAAGCTTGATCCAGACCGCTCAAAGATATTGCTCATCTTGACGCAAGATAGTTGCACGGTTTGTGCCGAACGTACCATAGCCTCAGAAGTCGTTTTGGACGCACCCGATCGAAACTCCAAGGTGACGTGGGTCTTGTGGAATCTCGTTTTGGTCCATTTGGATATAGTGTTGGTGTCATTGCAAGATCGCTGCATGGTTTGCGCCGAATGTACCACAGGCTCAAAAATTGTTTTGGACGCACCCGATGGTACTCCTAGGTGATGAGGCACAAGTGGAAGCTTGATTCAGTCGGTTCGAATATAGTGCTAATCTTGACGCAAGATAGGTGCACGGTTTGTGCCGAACGTACCATAGCCTCAGAAATCGTTTTGGACGCACCCGACGGAACTCCAAGGTGACATGGGTCAAGTGGAATCTCGTTTTGGTCCATTTGGAGATAGTGTTGGTGTCGTTACAAGATAGGTGCATGATTTGAGCTAAACAAACCGTAGGCTTAGAAATCATTTTGGACGCACCCGATAGTATGGTGACGAAGCTCAAGTGGATGCTTGACTCAGTTCATTTGATATAGCGCTAATCTTGACACAAGATAGGTGCATGGTTTGCGCCGAACGTACCACAGGCACAGAAATTGTTTTGGACGCACATGATGGTACTCCCAGGTGACAAGGCTCAAGTGGATTCTCGATTCAGTCCGTTCGAAGATAGTGCTAATCTTGACGTAAGATAGGTGCACGGTTTGTGCCGAACGTACCACAGCCTCAGAAATCATTTTGGATGCCCCAAATAGAACTCCAAGGTCACATGGGTCATGTGGTATCTCGTTTTGGTCCATTTGAATATAGTGTTGGTGTCGACGGAAGATAAGTGCACGGTTTGCGCCAAACATACCGTAGGCACAGAAATCATTTTGGACGCACCCGATGGTACTCATAGGTGACGAGGCTCAATTGGAAGCTCGATTCAGTCAGATTGGAGTTAGTGCTAAACTTGACGCAAGATGGTTGCATAGTTTGTGCCGAACATACCACTGGCTCAGAAATCGTTGTGGATGCACCTGATGGTACTCCTAGGTGACGAGGCTCAAGTGGATGCTTGATTCAGTTCGTTTGGAGATAATGCTAATCTTGATGCAAGATAGGTGCACGGTTTGCGCCAAACATACCACAGGCTCAGCAATCGTTTTGGACACACCCCTGTACTCCTAGGTGACGAGGCTCAAGTGGATGCACAATTCGGACTGTTCAACGATAGTGCTAATCTTGACGCAAGATAGGTGCACGGTTTGTGCTGAAAGAACGATAGCCTCAGAAATCGTTTTGGAGGCACCTGATGGCCTCAGAAATCATTTTGGACGCACCCGATGGAACTCCAAGTGGACGTGGGTCATGTGGAATCTCGTTTTGGTCGATTTGGAGATAGTGTTGGTGTCGGTTCAAGATAGGTGAAGGTTTATGCTAAACATACCGTAGGCTCAGAAATTGTTTCTGATGCACCCGATAGTACTCGTAGGTGACGAAGCTCAAGTGGATGGTTGATTCAATTCATTTGATATAGTGCAAATCTTGACGCAAGATAGGTGCAAGGTTTGCGCCGAACGTACCATAGGCTCAGAAATCATTTTGGACGCACCTGATGGTACTCCTAGGTGATGAGGCTCAGGTGGATGCTTGATTCAGTTCGTTTGGAGATAGTGCTAATCTTGACGCAAGATAGGTGCACGGATTGCGCCGAACGTACCACAGCCTCAGAAATCATTTTGGACGCACCTGATGGTACTCCTAGGTGACGTGGGTAATGTGGAATCTCGTTTTGGTCCATTTAGAGATAGTGTTGGTGTCATTGCAAGATAGGTGCATGGTTTCCGCCGAATGTACCACAGGCTCAGAAATCGTTTTGGACGCACCTGGTGGTACTCCTAGGTGACGAGGCACAAGTGGAAGCTCGATTCAGTCCGTTCGAATATAGTGCTAATCTTGACGCAAGATAGGTGCACTGTTTGCGCCGAACGTACCACAGCCTCAGAAATCGTTTTGGACGCACTTGATGGAACTCCAAGGTGAAGTGGGTCATGTGGAATCTCGTTTTGGTCGATTTGGAGATAGTGCTGGTATCGGTTCAAGATAGTTGAAGGTCTATGCTAAATATACCGTAGGCTCAGAAATTGTTTCTGATGCACCCGATAGTACTCCTAGGTGACAAAGCTCAAGTGGATGGTTGATTCAATTCATTTGATATAGTGCTAATCTTGACGCAAGATCGGTGCAAGGTTTGCGCCGAACGTACCATAGGCTCAGAAATCGTTTTGGACGCACCTGATGGTACCCCTAGGCGATGAGGCTCAGGTGGATGCTTGATTCAGTTCGTTTGGAGATAGTGCTAATCTTGACGCAAGATAGGTGCACGGTTTGCGCCAAACGTACCACAGCCTCAGAAATCATTTTGGACACACTTGATGGTACTCCTAGGTGACGAGGCTCAGGTGGATGCTTGATTCAGTTCGTTTGGAGATAGTGCTAATCTTGAAGCAAGATAGGTCCACGGTTTGCGCCGAACGTACCATAGCCTCAGAAATCATTTTGGACACACTTGATGGTACTCCTAGGTGACGAGGCTCAAGTGGAAGCTCGATCTAGACCGTTCAAAGATATTGCTAATCTTGACGCAAGATAGTTGCACGGTTTGTGCCGAACGTACCATAGCCTCAGAAGTGGTTTTGGACGCACCCGATCGAACTCCATGGTGACGTGGGTCCTGTGGAATCTCATTTTGGTCCATTTGGAGATAGTGTTGGTGTCGTTGCAAGATAGTTGCATGGTTTGTGCAGAATGTAGCACAGGCTCAGAAATCATTTTGGACGCACCCGATGGTACTCCTAGGTGACGAGGCACAAGTGGAAGCTCGATTCAGTCCGTTCGAATATAGTTCTAATCTTGACGCAAGATAGGTGCACGGTTTGCGCCGAACGTACCACAGCCTCAGAAATCGTTTTGGACGCACCCAGTGGAACTCCAAGGTGAATGGGTCATGTGGAATCTCGTTTTGGTCGATTTGGAGATAGTGCTGGTGTCGGTTCAAGATGGGCACAGGTTTGTGCTAAACATACCATAGGTTTAGAAATCGTTTTGGATGCACCCGATAGTACTCAAGTGGACGCTTGATTCAATTCATTTGATATAGTGCTAATCTTGACGCAAGATAGGTGCAAGGTTTGCGCCGAACGTACCATAGGCTCAGAAATCGTTTTGGACGCACCTGATGGAACTCCTAGGTGACGAGGCTCAAGTGGATGCTTGATTCAGTTCATTTGAAGATAATGCTAAATTTGATGCAAGATAGGTGCACGGTTTGCGCCGAACGTACCACAGGCTCAGCAATCGTTTTGCACACACCCGATGGTACTCCTAGGTGACGAGGCTCAAGTGGAAGCCCAATTTGCACCGTTCAACGATAGTGCTAATCTTGACGCAAGATAGGTGTACGGTTTGTGCCGAACGAATCATAGCCTCAAAAATAGTTTGGTGGCACCCGATGGAACTTCAAGGTGACGTGGGTCATGTGGAATCTCGTATTGCTCAATTTGGAGATAGTATTGGTGTCGGTGCAAGATATGTACATGGTTGTGCTAAACATACTATGGGCTCAGAAACTGTTTTGGACGCACCCAATAGTACTCCTAGGTAACGAATCTCAAGAGGATGCTGACTCAGTTCATTTGATATAGTGCTAATCTTGACGCAAGATAGGTGCATGGTTTGCGCCGAATGTACCACTGGCTCAGAAATCATTTTGGTTGCACCCGATGGTACTCCTAGGTGACGAGGCACAAGTGGAAGCTCAATTCAGTCCATTCGAATATAGTGCTAATCTTGACGCAAGATGGGTGCACGGTTTGTGCCGAACGTACCACAGCCTCAGAAATCGTTTTGGACGCACCCGATGGAACTCCAAGGTGAAGTGGGTCATGTGAATCTCGTTTTGGTCAATTTGGAGATAGTGTTGGTGTCGGTGCAAGATAGGTGCATGGTTTGTGCTAAACATACCGTAGGCTCAGAAGTTGTTTTGGATGCACCTGATAGTACTCCTAGGTGATGAAGCTCAAGTGGATGCTTGATTCAATTCATTTGATATAGTGCGAATCTTGACGCAAGATGGGTGCAAGGTTTGCATCGAACGTACCATAGGCTCAGAAATCATTTTGGACGCACCTGATGGTACTCCTAGGTGACGAGGCTCAAGTGGATGCTTGATTCAGTTTGTTTGGAGATAGTGCTAATCTTGACGCAAGATAGGTGCACGGTGTGCGCCGAACGTACCACAACCTCCGAAATCGTTTTGGCACCTGATGGTACTCCTAGGTGATGAGGCTCTAGTGGATGCTTGATTCAGTTCGTTTGGAGATAGTGCTAATCATGACGCAAGATAGCTGCAAAGTTTGCGCCGAACGTACGACAGCCTTATAAATCATTTTGGACGCACCTGATGGTACTCCTAGGTGACGAGGCTCAAGTGGGTACTTGATTCAGTTTGTTTGGAGATAGTGCTTATCTTGATGCAAGATAGCTGCATGGTTTGCGCCGAACGTACCACTAGCTCAGCAATCATTTTGGATGCACCCGAAGGTGACGAAGCTCAAGTGGAAGCTCGATTCAGACCGTTCAAAGATAGTGCAAATCTTGATGTAAGATAGGTGCATGGTTTGTGCCAAACGTACCATAGCCTCAAAAGTCGTTTTGGATGTAGCCGATGGAACTCCAAGGTGACGTGGGTCATGTGGAATCTCGTTTTGGTCCATTTTGGAGATTGTGTTGGTGTCGTTGCATGATAGGTGCATGGTTTGTGCTAAACATACCGTAGGCTTAGAAATCGTTTTGGACGCACCCGATAGTACTCCTAGGTGAGGAGGCTCAAGTGGATGCTTGATTTAGTTCGTTTCGAGATAGTGCTAATCTTGACACAAGGTAGATGCACGGTTTGCGCCGAACGTACCACGGCCTCATAAATCATTTTGGACGCACCTGATGGTACTCCTAGGTGATGAGGCTCAAGTGGATACTTGATTCAGTTTGTTTGGAGATAGTGCTTGTCTTGACGCAAGATAGCTGCATGGTTTGCGTCGAACGTACCACTGGCTCAACAATCGTTTTGGACGCACCCGAAGGTGACGAAGCTCGAGTGGAAGCTTGATTCAGACCGTTCAATGATAGTGGAAATCTTGACGCAAGATAGGTGCATGGTTTGTGCCGAACGTACCATAGCCTCACAAGTCATTTTGGACGCACCCGATGGAACTCCAAGGTGACGTGGGTCATGTGGAATCTCGTTTTGGTCCATTTGGAGATAGTGTTGGTGTCGTTGCAAGATAGGTGCACGGTTTGTGCTAAACATACCATAGGCTCAGAAATCGTTTTGGACGCACCCGATAGTACTCTTGGGTGACGAAGCTCAAGTGGATGCTTGACTCAGTTCATTTGATATAGCTCTGATGAGGACATCCTCCACTATTACCCGCTGGCAAAGACGCAACAAAAAAAAGGTCAAGTGGCCTAGTTGTAGTCTGGCGATGATCGTGTGAGCCTCTGAATAATCCCACCTTGCTTAGCTTGGGAGGAGGAAGCCACTTTAAAAGAGAGAGCCACCCCTCCCCTATCAGACTAGTCTTTTAGGGACATTGGGCCTTTCCCCCGAGTGGGTGTGCATAAGAACTGTTGGGGTCCGGGCAACCTTAATTTATTGGGCCTCGGCCAACCCCACCTAGGCCGGATGTATCAAGCTCTAATCTTGATGCAGGATAGGTGCAAGGTTTGCGCCGAATGTACCACAGGCACAGAAATCATTTTGGACGGACACGATGGTACCCCTAGCTGACAAGGCTCAAGTGGAAGCTCGATTCAGTCCGTTCGAAGATAGTGCTAATCTTCACACAAGATAGGCGCACGGTTTGTGCCAAATGTTCCACAGCCTCAGAAATCATTTTGGACGGACCCGATGGAACTCCAAGGTCACGTGGGTCATGTGGAATCTCGTTTTGGTCCATTTGAAGACAGTGTTGGGGTCGGTGCAAGATAAGTGCATGATTTGCGCCAAACATACCGTAGGCACAGAAATCATTTTGGACATACCTGATGGTACTCCTAGGAGACGAGGCTTAGGTGGAAGCTCGATTCAGTCTGAATGGAGATAGTGCTAAACTTGCTGCAAGATGGTACTCCTAGGTGACGAGGCTTAAGTGGATGCTTGATTTAGTTGGTTTGGAGATAATGCTAAACTTGATGCAAGATAGGTGCACGGTTTGCGCCGAACGTACCACAGGCTCAGCAATCGTTTTGCGCACACCCAATGGTGCTCCTAGGTGATGAGGCTCAGGTGGATGCTTGATTCAGTTCGTTTCGAGATAGTGCTAATCTTGACGCAAGATAGGTGGACGGTTTGCGCCGAACGTACCATGGCCTCAAAAATCATTTTGGACGCACCTGATGCTACTCCTAGGTGACGAGGCTCAAGTGGATGCTTGATTCAGATTGTTTGGAGATAGTGCTAATCTTGACGCAAGATAGTTACACAGTTTGCGCCGAATGTACCACAGGCTCAGAAATGGTTTTGGACGCAGCCGATGGTACTACTAGGTGACGAGGCACAAGTGGAAGCTCGATTCAGTCCGTTCGAATATAGTGCTAATCTTGACGCAAGATAGGTGCACAGTTTGTGCCGAACGTACCACAGCCTCAGAAATCGTTTTGGACGCACCCGATGGAACTCCAAGGTGAAGTGGGTCATGTGGAATCTCATTTTGGTCGATTTGGAGGTAGTGCTAGTGTCGGTTCAAGATAGGTGCAGGTTTGTGCTAAACATACCGTAGTCTCAGAAATCGTTTTGTATACACCCGATAGTACTCCTAGGTGACGAAGCTCAAGTGGATGCTTGATTCAATTCATTTGATATAGTGCGAATCTTGACGCAAGATAGGTGCAAGGTTTGCGTCGAACGTACCCAGGCTCAGAAATCATTTTGGACACACCTTATGGTACTTCTAGGTGACGAGGCTCAAGTGGATGCTTGATTCAGTTCGTTTGGAGATAGAGCTAATCTTGACGCAAGATAGGTGCACGGTTTGCGCCAAATGTACCACAGCCTCAGAAATCATTTTGGACGCACCTGATGGTAGTCCTAGGTGACAAGGCTCAAGTGGATGCTTGATTCAGTTCGTTTGGAGATAGTGCTAATCTTGACGCAAGATAGCTGCACAGTTTGCGCCGAACGTACCACTGGCTCAGCAATCATTTTGGACGCACCCGAAGGCGATGAAGCTCAAGTGCAAGCTCGATTTAGACCGTTCAAAGATAGTGCAAATCTTGATGCAAGATAGGTGCATGGATTGTGCTGAATGTACCATAGCCTTAGTAGCCATTTTGGACGCACCTGATGGAACTCCAAGGTGACATGGGTCATGTGAAATCTCATTTTGGTCCATTTGGAGATAGTGTTGGTGTCAGTGCAAGATTGGTGCATAGTTTGGGCTAAACAAACCGTAGGCTCAGAAATCGTTTTGGATGCACCCGATAGTACTCCTAGGTGACGAAGCTCAAGTGGATGCTTGATTCAATTCATTTGATATAGGGCGAATCTTGACGCAAGATATGTGCAAGGTTTGCATCGAACGTACCATAGGCTCAGAAATTGTTTCGGACGCACTTGATGGTACTCCTAGGTGACGAGGCTCAAGTGGATGCTTTATTCAGTTCGTTTGGAGATAGTGCTAATCTTGACGCAATATAGCTGCACAGTTTGCGCCGAATGTACCACGGGCTCAGCAATCGTTTTGGACGCACCCGAAGGTGACCAAGCTCAAGTGGAAAATCGATTTAGACCGTTCAAAGATAGTGCTAATCTTGACGCAAGATAGGTGCACGGTTTGTGCCGAAAGTACCACAGGCACTGAAATCATTTTGGATGCACACGATGGTACTCCTACGTGACAAGGCTCAAGTGGAAGCTCGATTCAGACCGTTCAAAGATATTGGTATCCTTGATGCAAGATAGTTGCATGGATTGAGCTGAACGAGCTAATCTTGATGCAATATAGCTGCACAGTTTGCGCTGAACGTACCACTGGCTCAGCAATCGTTTTGGACGCACCCGAAGGTGACGAAGCTCAAGTGGAAGCTCGATTCAGAGCGTTCAAAGATAGTGCTAATCTTGACGCAAGATAGGTGCACGGTTTGTGCTGAATGTACCACAGGCACTGAAATCATTTTGGATGCACACGATGGTACTCCTACGTGACAAGGCTCAAGTGGAAGCTCGATTCAGACCGTTTGAAGATATTGCTAATCTTGATGCAAGATAGTTGCATGGATTGAGGTGAACGTACCATAGCGTCAGAACTCGTTTTTGACGCACCGGTTGGAACTCCAAGGTGACGCAGGTCATGTGGAATCTCGTTTTGGTCCTTTTGGAGATAGTGTTGGTGTCGTTGCAAGATGGGTGCATGGTTTGCGCCGAATGTACCATAGGCTCAGGAATCGTTTTGGACGCACCCGATGGTACTCCTAGGTGACAAGGCACAAGTGGAAGCTCGATTCAGTCCGTTCGAATATAGTGCTAATCTTGACGCAAGATAGGTGCACGGTTTTTGCCAAACGTACCACAGCCTCAGAAATCGTTTTGGACGCACCCGATGGAACTCCAAGGTGAAGTGGGTCATGTGGAATCTCGTTTTGGTCGATTTGGAGGTAGTGCTGGTGTCGGTTCAAGATAGGTGCAGGTTTGTGCTAAACATACCGTAGTCTCAGAAATCGTTTTGTATAGACCCGATAGTACTCCTAGGTGACGAAGCTCAAGTGGATGCTTGATTCAATTCATTTGATATAGTGTGAATCTTGACGCAAGATAGGTGCAAGGTTTGCGTCGAACGTACCTAGGCTCAGAAATCGTTTTGGACACACCTTATGGTACTCCTAGGTGACGAGGTTCAAGTGGATTCTTGATTCAGTTCGTTTGGAGATAGTGCTAATCTTGACGCAAGATAGGTGCACGGTTTGCGCCGAATGTACCACAACCTCAGAAATCATTTTGGACGCACCTGATGGAAGTCCTGGGTGACGAGGCTCAAGTGGATGCTTGATTCAGTTCGTTTGGAGATAGTGCTAATCTTGACGCAAGATAGCTACACAGTTTGCGCCGAACGTACCACTGGCTCAGCAATCATTTTGGACGCACCCGAAGGTGATGAAGCTCAAGTGCAAGCTCGATTCAGACCGTTCAAAGATAGTGCTAATCTTGACGCAAGATAGGAGCATAGATTGTGCTGAATGTACCATAGCCTTAGAAGCCATTTTGGACGCACCCGATGGAACTCTAAGGTGACGTGGGTCATGTGAAATCTCGTTTTGGTCCATTTCGAGATAGTGTTGGTGTCAGTGCAAGGTTGGTGCATAGTTTGGGCTAAACAAACCGTAGGCTCAGAAATCATTTTGGATGCACTCGATAGTACTCCTAGGTGACGAAGCTCAAGTGGATGCTTGATTCAATTCATTTGATATAGTGCGAATCTTGACGCAAGATAGGTGCAAGGTTTGCATCGAATGTACCATAGGCTCAGAAATCGTTTTGGACGCACTTGATGGTACTCCTAGGTGACGAGGCTCAGGTGGATACTTGATTCAGTTTGTTTGGAGATAGTGCTAATCTTGACGCAAGATAGGTGCACGGTTTGCGCCGAACGTACCACAGCCTCATAAATCATTTTGGACACACCTGACGGTACTCCTAGGTGACGAGGCTCAAGTGGATGCTTGATTCAGTTCGTTTGGAGATAGTGCTAATGTTGACGCAATATAGTTGCACAGTTTGCGCTGAACGTACCACTGGCTTAGCAATCGTTTTGGACGCACCCGAAGGTGACGAAGCTCAAGTGGAAGCTTGATTCAGACCATTCAAAGATAGTGCTAATCTTGATGCAAGATAGGTGCACGGTTTGTGCCGAATGTTCCACAGGCACTGAAATCATTTTTGGATGCACACGATGGTACTCCTACGTGACAAGGCTCAAGTGGAAGCTCGATTCAGACCGTTCAAAGATATTGCTAATCTTGATGCAAGATAGTGCATGGATTGAGCTGAACGTGCTAATCTTGAAGCAATATAGCTGCACAGTTTGCGCCGAACGTACCACTGGCTCAGCAATCGTTTTGGACGCACCCGAAGGTGATGAAGCTCAAGTGCAAGCTCGATTCAGACCGTTCAAAGATAGTGCTAATCTTGACGCAAGATAGGAGCATAGATTGTGCTGAATGTACCATAGCCTTAGAAGCCATTTTGGACGCACCCGATGGAACACTAAGGTGACGTGGGTCATGTGAAATCTCGTTTTGGTCCATTTCGAGATAGTGTTGGTGTCAGTGCAAGGTTGGTGCATAGTTTGGGCTAAACAAACCGTAGGCTCAGAAATCATTTTGGATGCACTCGATAGTACTCCTAGGTGACGAAGCTCAAGTGGATGCTTGATTCAATTCATTTGATATAGTGCGAATCTTGACGCAAGATAGGTGCAAGGTTTGCATCGAATGTACCATAGGCTCAGAAATCGTTTTGGACGCACTTGATGGTACTCCTAGGTGACGAGGCTCAGGTGGATACTTGATTCAGTTTGTTTGGAGATAGTGCTAATCTTGACGCAAGATAGGTGCACGGTTTGCGCCGAACGTACCACAGCCTCATAAATCATTTTGGACACACCTGATGGTACTCCTAGGTGACGAGGCTCAAGTGGATGCTTGATTCAGTTCGTTTGGAGATAGTGCTAATGTTGACGCAATATAGCTGCACAGTTTGCGCTGAACGTACCACTGGCTTAGCAATCGTTTTGGACGCACCCGAAGGTGACGAAGCTCAAGTGGAAGCTTGATTCAGACCATTCAAAGATAGTGCTAATCTTGATGCAAGATAGGTGCACGGTTTGTGCCGAATGTACCACAGGTACTGAAATCATTTTGGATGCACACGATGGTACTCCTACGTGACAAGGCTCAAGTGGAAGCTCGATTCAGACCGTTCAAAGATATTGCTAATCTTGATGCAAGATAGTGCATGGATTGAGCTGAACGTGCTAATCTTGAAGCAATATAGCTGCACAGTTTGCGCCGAACGTACCACTGGCTCAGCAATCGTTTTGGACGCACCCGAAGGTGACGAAGCTCAAGTGGAAGCTCGATTCAGACCGTTCAAAGATAGTGCTAATCTTGATGCAAGATAGGTGCACGGTTTGTGCCGAATGTACCACAGGCACTAAAATTGTTTTGGATGCACACGATGGTACTCCTACGTGACAAGGCTCAAGTGGAAGCTCGGTTCAGACCGTTCAAAGATATTGCTAACCTTGATGCAAGATAGTTGCATGGATTGAGGTGAACGTACCATAGCGTCAGAACTCGTTTTTGACGCGCCCGATGGAACTCCAAGGTGACGCAGGTCATGTGGAATCTCGTTTTGGTCCTTTTGGAGATAGTGTTGGTGTCGTTGCAAGATGGGTGCATGGTTGGCGCCGAATGTACCACAGGCTCAGGAATCAGTTTGGACGCACCCGATGGTACTCCTAGGTGACGAGGCACAAGTGGAAGCTCGATTCAGTCCGTTCATATATAGAGCTAATCTTGACGCAAGATAGGTGCACGGTTTGTGCCGAACGTACCACAGCCTCAGAAATCGTTTTGGACGCACCCGATGGAACTCCAAGGTGAAGTGGGTCATGTCGAATCTCGTTTTGGTCGATTTGGAGGTAGTGCTGGTGTCGGTTCAAGATAGGTGCAGGTTTGTGCTAAACATAACGTAGTCTCAGAAATCGTTTTGTATACACCCGATAGTACTCCTAGGTGACGAAGCTCAAGTGGATGCTTGATTCAATTCATTTGATATAGTGCGAATCTTGATGCAAGATAGGTGCAAGGTTTGCGTCGAACGTACCCAGGCTCAGAAATCGTTTTGGACACACCTTATGGTACTCCTAGGTGACGAGGCTCAAGTGGATGCTTGATTCAGTTCGTTTGGAAATAGTGCTAATCTTGACGCAAGATAGGTGCACGGTTTGCGTCGAATGTACCACAGCCTCAGAAATCATTTTGGACGCACCTGATGGTAGTCCTAGGTGACGAGGCTCAAGTGGATGCTTGATTCAGTTCGTTTGGAGATAGTGCTAATCTTGACGCAAGAAAGCTGCACAGTTTGCGCCGAACGTACCACTAGCTCAGTAATCATTTTGGACGCACCCGAAGGTGATGAAGCTCAAGTGCAAGCTCGATTCAGACCGTTCAAAGTTAGTGCTAATCTTGATGCAAGATAGGTGCATGGATTGTGCTGAATGTACCATAGCCTTAGAAGCCATTTTGGACGCACCCGATGGAACTCCAAGGTGACGTGGGTCATGTGAAATCTCGTTTTGGTCCATTTGGAGATAGTGTTGGTGTCAGTGCAAGATTGGTGCAAAGTTTCGGCTAAACAAACTGTAGGCTCAGAAATCGTTTTGGATGCACCCGATAGTACTCCTAGGTGATGAAGCTCAAGTGGATGCTTGATTCAATTCATTTGATATTGTGCGAATCTTGACGCAAGATATGTGCAAGGTTTGCATCGAACGTACCATAGGCTTAGAAATTGTTTCGGACGCACTTGATGGTACTCCTAGGTGACGAGGCTCAAGTGGATGCTTGATTCAGTTTGTTTGGAGATAGTGCTAATCTTGACGCAAGATAGGTGCACAGTTTGCGCCGAACGTACCCCTGGCTCAGCAATCGTTTTGGACGCACCCGAAGGTGACGAAGCTCAAGTGGAAGCTCGATTCAGACCGTTCAAAGATAGTGCTAATCTTGACGCAAGATAGGTGCACGGTTTGTGCCGAATGTACCACGGGCACTGAAATCATTTTGGATGCACACGATGGTACTCCTACGTGACAAGGCTCAAGTGGAAGCTCAATTCAGACCGTTCAAAGATATTGCTAATCTTGATGCAAGATAGTTGCATGGATTGAGGTGAACATACCATAGCGTCAGAACTCGTTTTTGACGCACCCGATGGAACTCCAAGGTGACGCAGGTCATGTGGAATCTCGTTTTGGTCCTTTTGGAGATAGTGTTGGTGTCGTTGCAAGATGGGTGCATGGTTTGCGCCGAATGTACCACAGGCTCAAGAATCGTTTTGGACGCAGCCGATGGTACTCCTAGGTGACGAGGCACAAGTGGAAGCTCGATTCAGTCCGTTCGAATATAGTGCTAATCTTGACGCAAGATAGGTGCACGGTTTGTGCCGAACATACCACAGCCTCAGAAATCATTTTGGACGCACCTGATGGAACTCCAAGGTGAAGTGGGTCATGTGGAATCTCGTTTTGGTCGATTTGGAGGTAGTGCTGGTGTCGGTTCAAGATAGGTGCTGGTTTGTGCTAAACATACCGTAGTCTCAGAAATCGTTTTGTATAGACCCGATAGTACTCCTAGGTGACGAAGCTCAAGTGGATGCTTGATTCAATTCATTTGATATAGTGTGAATCTTGACGCAAGATAGGTGCAAGGTTTGCGTCGAACGTACCCAGGCTCAGAAATCATTTTGGACACACCTTATGGTACTCCTAGGTGACGAGGTTCAAGTGGATTCTTGATTCAGTTCGTTTGGAGATAGTGCTAATCTTGACGCAAGATAGGTGCACGGTTTGCGCCGAATGTACCACAACCTCAGAAATCATTTTGGACGCACCTGATGGAAGTCCTAGGTGACGAGGCTCAAGTGGATGCTTGATTCAGTTCATTTGGAGATAGTGCTAATCTTGACGAAAGATAGCTGCACAGTTTGTGCCGAACGTACCACTGGCTCAGCAATCATTTTGGATGCACCCGAAGGTGATGAAGCTCAAGTGCAAGCTCGATTCAGACCATTCAAAGATAGTGCTAATCTTGACGCAAGATAGGAGCATAGATTGTGCTGAATGTACCATAGCCTTAGAAGCCATTTTGGACGCACCCGATGGAACTCTAAGGTGACGTGGGTCATGTGAAATCTCGTTTTGGTCCATTTCGAGATAGTGTTGGTGTCAGTGCAAGATTGGTGCATAGTTTGGGCTAAACAAACCGTAGGCTCAGAAATCATTTTGGATGCACTCGATAGTACTCCTAGGTGACGAAGCTCAAGTGGATGCTTGATTCAATTCATTTGATATAGTGCGAATCTTGACGCAAGATAGGTGCAAGGTTTGCATCAAATGTACCATAGGCTCAGAAATCGTTTTGGACGCACTTGATGGTACTCCTAGGTGACGAGGCTCAGGTGGATACTTGATTCAGTTTGTTTGGAGATAGTGCTAATCTTGATGCAAGATAGGTGCACGGTTTGCGCCGAACGTACCACAGCCTCAGAAATCATTTTGGACACACCTGATGGTACTCCTAGGTGACGAGGCTCAAGTGGATGCTTGATTCAGTTCGTTTGGAGATAGTGCTAATGTTGACGCAATATAGCTGCACAGTTTGCGCTGAACGTACCACTGGCTTAGCAATCGTTTTGGACGCACCCGAAGGTGACGAAGCTCAAGTGGAAGCTTGATTCAGACCATTCAAAGATAGTGCTAATCTTGATGCAAGATAGGTGCACGGTTTGTGCCGAATGTACCACAGGCACTGAAATCGTTTTGGATGCACACGATGGTACTCCTACGTGACAAGGCTCAAGTGGAAGCTCGATTCAGACCGTTCAAAGATATTGCTAATCTTGATGCAAGATAGTGCATGGATTGAGCTGAACGTGCTAATCTTGATGCAATATAGCTGCATAGTTTACGCCGAACGTACCACTGGCTCAGCAATCGTTTTGGACGCACCCGATGGTGATGAAGCTCAAGTGGAAGCTCGATTCAGACCGTTCAAAGATAGTGCTAATCTTGATGCAAGATAGGTGCACGGTTTGTGCCGAATGTACCACAGGCACTAAAATCGTTTTGGATGCACACGATGGTACTCCTACGTGACAAGGCTCAAGTGGAAGCTCGATTCAGACTGTTCAAAGATATTGCTAACCTTGATGCAAGATAGTTCCATGGATTGAGGTGAACGTACCATAGCGTCAGAACTCGTTTTTGACGCGCCCGATGGAACTCCAATGTGACGCAGGTCATGTGGAATCTCGTTTTGGTCCTTTTGGGGAGATAGTGTTGGTGTCGTTGCAAGATGGGTGCATGGTTGGCGCCGAATGTACCACAGGCTCAGGAATCATTTTGGACGCAACCGATGGTACTCCTAGGTGACGACGCACAAGTGGAAGCTCAATTCAGTCCGCTCGTATATAGTGCTAATCTTGACGCAAGATAGGTGCACGGTTTGTGCCGAACGTACCACAGCCTCAGAAAATCGTTTTGGACGCACCCGATGGAACTCCAAGGTGAAGTGGGTCATGTCGAATCTCGTTTTGGTCGATTTGGAGGTAGTGCTGGTGTCGGTTCAAGATAGCTGCTGGTTTGTGCTAAACACAACGTAGTCTCAGAAATCGTTTTGTATACACCCGATAGTACTCCTAGGTGACGAAGCTCAAGTGGATGCTTGATTCAATTCATTTGATATAGTGCGAATCTTGATGCAAGATAGGTGCAAGGTTTGCGTCGAACGTACCCAGGCTCAGAAATCGTTTTGGACACACCTTATGGTACTCCTAGGTGACGAGGCTCAAGTGGATGCTTGATTCAGTTCGTTTGGAGATAGTGCTAATCTTGACACAAGATAGGTGCATGGTTTGCGCCGAATGTACCACAGCCTCAGAAATCATTTTGGACGCACCTGATGGTAGTCCTAGGTGACGAGGCTCAAGTGGATGCTTGATTCAGTTCGTTTGGAGATAGTGCTAATCTTGACGCAAGAAAGCTGCACAGTTTGCGCCAAACGTACCACTAGCTCAGCAATCATTTTGGACGCACCCGAAGGTGATGAAGCTCAAGTGCAAGCTCGATTCAGACCGTTCAAAGATAGTGCTAATCTTGATGCAAGATAGGTGCATGGATTGTGCTGAATGTACCATAGCCTTAGAAGCCATTTTGGACGCACCCGATGGAACTCCAAGGTGACGTGGGTCATGTGAAATCTCGTTTTGGTCCATTTGGAGATAGTGTTGGTGTCAGTGCAAGATTGGTCCATAGTTTGGGCTAAACAAACCGTAGGCTCAGAAATCGTTTTGGATGCACTCGATAGTACTCCTAGGTGATGAAGCTCAAGTGGATGCTTGATTCAATTCATTTGATATTGTGCGAATCTTGACGCAAGATATGTGCATGGTTTGCATCGAACGTACCATAGGCCTAGAAATCGTTTCGGACGCACTTGATGGTACTCCTAGGTGACGAGGCTCAAGTGGATGCTCGATTCAGTTTGTTTGGAGATAGTGCTAATCTTGACGCAAGATAGGTGCACGGTTTGCGCCGAACGTACCCCTGGCTCAGCAATCGTTTTGGACGCACCCGATGGAACTCCAAGGTGAAGTCGGTCATGTGGAATCTCGTTTTGGTCGATTTAGAGATAGTGCTGGTGTCGGTTCAAGGCAGGTGCAGGTTTGTGCTAAACATACCATAGGCTCAGAAATCATTTTGGACACACCTGATGGTACTCCTAGGTGACGAGGCTCAAGTGGATGCTTGATTCGGTTCGTTTGGAGATAGTGCTAATCTTGACGCAAGATAGGTGCACGGTTTGTGCCGAACGTACCACAGCCTCAGAAACCATTTTGGACGCACCTGATGGTACTCCTAGGTGACGGGGCTCAAGTGGATGCTTGATTCAGTTCGTTTGGAAATATTGCTAATCTTGACGCAAGATAGCTGCACAGTTTGCGCCGAACGTACCACTGGCTCAGCAATCGTTTTGGACGCACCCAAAGGTGACAAAGCTCAAGTGGAGGCTCGATTCAGACCGTTCAAAGATAGTGGTAATCTTAACGCAGGATAGGTGCACGGTTTGTGCCGAATGTACCACAAGCACTGAAATCATTTTAGATGCACACGATGGTACTCCTACGTGACAAGGCTCAAGTGGAAGCTCGATTCAGACCGTTCAAAGATATTGCTAGTCTTGATGCAAGATAGTTGCATGGTTTGAGCTGAACATACCATAGCGTCAGAACTCTTTTTTGATGCACCCGATGGACCTCCAAGGTGACTCGGGTCATGTGGAACCTCGTTTTGGTCCTTTTGGAGATAGTATTGGTGTCATTGCAAGATGGGTGCATGGTTTGCGCCGAATGTACGACAGGCTCAGGAATCGTTTTGGACGCAGCCGATGGTACTCCTAGGTGACGAGGCACAAGTGGAAGCTCGATTCAGTCCGTTTGAATATAGTGCTAATCTTGACGCAAGATAGGTGCACGGTTTGTGCCGAACGTACCACAGCCTCAGAAATCGTTTTGGACGCACCCGATGGAACTCCGAGGTGAAGTGGGTCATGTGGAATCTCGTTTTGGTCGATTTGGAGATAGTGCTGGTGTCGGTTCAATATAGGTGCAGGTTTGTGCTAAACATACCGTAGGCTCAGAAATCGTTTTGGATGCACCCGATAGTACTCCTAGGTGACGAAGCTCAAGTGGATGCTTGATCCATTTCATTTGATATAGTGCGAATCTTGATGCAAGATAGGTGCAAGGTTTGGTCGAACGTACCCCAGGCTCAGAAATCGTGTTGGACACACTTTATGGTACTCCTAGGTGACGAGGCTCAAGTGGATGCTTGATTCAGTTCATTTGGAGATAGTGCTAATCTTGACGCAAGATAGGTGCATGGCTTCCGCCGAATGTACCACAGCCTCAGAAATCATTTTGGACGCACTGATGGTACTCCTAGGTGACGAGGCTCAAGTGGATGCTTGATTCAGTTCGTTTGGAGATAGTGCTAATCTTGATGCAAGATAGCTGCACAGTTTGCACCAAATGTACCACTGGCTCAGCAATCATTTTGGACGCACCCGAAGGTGACGAAGCTCAAGTGGAAACTCGATTCAGACCGTTCAAAGATAGTGCTAATCTTGACACAAGATAGGTGCATGGTTTGTGCCGAACGTACCATAGCCTTAGAAGTCGTTTTGGACGCAGCCGATGGAACTCCAAGGTGACGTGGGTCATGTGAATTATCATTTTGGTCCATTTGGAGATACTGTTGGTAACGTGCAAGATAGGTGCATAGTTTGTGCTAAACATACCATAGACCCAGAAATCATTTTGGATGCACCCGATAGTACTCCTAGGTGACGAAGCTCAAGTCGATGCTTGATTCAGTTCCTTTGATATAGTGCTAATCTTGACGCAAGATAGGTGCAAGGTTTGCGCCGAACATACCATAGGCTCAAAAATCATTTTGGACGCACATGATGGTACTCCTAGGTGATGATGCTCCAGTGGATGCTGACTCAGTTCATTTGATATAGTGCTAATCTTGACGCAAGATAGGTGCATGGTTTGCGCTGAATGTACCATAGGCTCATAAATCATTTTGGACGCAGCCGATGGTACTCCTAGGTGACGAGGCACAAGTGGAAGCTCGATTCAGTCCGTTCGAGTATAGTGCTAATCTTGACGCAAGATAGGTGCACGGTTTGTGCTGAACGTACCACAGCCTTAGAAATCGTTTTGGACGCACCCGATGGAACTCCAAGGTGAAGTCGGTCATGTGGAATCTCGTTTTGGTGGATTTAGAGATAGTGCTGGTGTCGGTTCAAGGCAGGTGCAGGTTTGTGCTAAACGTACCATAGGCTCAGAAATCATTTTGGACACACCTGATGGTACTCCTAGGTGACGAGGCTCAAGTGGATGCTTGATTCAGTTCGTTTGGAGATAGTGCTAATCTTGACGCAAGATGGGTGCACGGTTTGCGCCGAACGTACCACAGCCTCAGAAATCATTTTGGATGCACCTGATGGTACTCCTAGGTGACGAGGCTCAAGTGGATGCTTGATTCAGTTCATTTGGAAATATTGCTAATCTTGACGCAAGATAGCTTCATAGTTTGCGCCGAACATACCACTGGCTCAGCAATCGTTTTGGACGCACCCAAAGGTGACAAAGCTCAAGTGCAGGCTCGATTCAGACCGTTCAAAGATAGTGGTAATCTTAACGCAGGATAGGTGCACGGTTTGTGCCGAATGTACCACAGGCACTGAAATCATTTTAGATGCATACGATGGTACTCCTACGTGACAAGGCTCAAGTGGAAGCTCGATTCAGACCGTTCAAAGATATTGCTAGTCTTGATGCAAGATAGTTGCATGGTTTGAGCTGAACGTACCATAGCGTCAGAACTCTTTTTTGACGCACCCGATGGAACTCCAAGGTGACTCGGGTCATGTGGAACCTCGTTTTGGTCCTTTTGGAGATAGTGTTGGTGTCATTGTTAGATGGGTGCATGGTTTGCGCCGAATGTACGACAGGCTCAGGAATCGTTTTGGACGCAACCGATGGTACTCCTAGGTGACGAGGCACAAGTGGAAGCTCGATTTAGTCCGTTTGAATATAGTGCTAATCTTGACACAAGATAGGTGCACGGTTTGTGCCGAACGTACTACAGCCTCAGAAATCATTTTGGACGCACCCGATGGAACTCCGAGGTGAAGTGGGTCATGTGGAATCTCGTTTTGGTCGATTTGGAGATAGTGCTGGTGTCGGTTCAATATAGGTGCAGGTTTGTGCTAAACATACCGTAGGCTCAGAAATCGTTTTGGATGCACCCGATAGTACTCCTAGGTGACGAAGCTCAAGTGGATGCTTGATCCATTTCATTTGATATAGTGCGAATCTTGATGCAAGATAGGTGTAAGGTTTGGTCAAACGTACCCCAGGCTCAGAAATCGTTTTGGACACACTTTATGGTACTCCTAGGTGACGAGGCTCAAGTGGATGCTTGATTCAGTTCATTTGGAGATAGTGCTAATCTTGACGCAAGATAGGTGCATGGCTTCCGCCGAATGTACCACAGCCTCAGAAATCATTTTGGACGCACCTGATGGTACTCCTATGTGACGAGGCTCAAGTGGATGCTTGATTCAGTTCGTTTGGAGATAGTGCTAATTTTGATGCAAGATAGCTGCACAGTTTGCGCCGAATGTACCACTGGCTCAGCAATCATTTTGGACGCACCCGAAGGTGACGAAGCTCAAGTGGAAACTCGATTCAGACCGTTCAAAGATAGTGCTAATCTTGACGCAAGATAGGTGCATGGTTTGTGCCGAACGTACCATAGCCTTAGAAGTCGTTTTGGACGCAGCCGATGGAACTCCAAGGTGACGTGGGTCATGTGAATTATCATTTTGGTCCATTTGGAGATACTGTTGTTTACGTGTAAGATAGGTGCATAGTTTTTTCTAAACATACCATAGACCCAAAAATCATTTTGGATGCACCCGATAGTACTCCTAGGTGACGAAGCTCAAGTCGATGCTTGATTCAGTTCCTTTGATATAGTGCTAATCTTGACGCAAGATAGGTGCAAGGTTTGCGTCGAACATACCATAGGCTCAGAAATCATTTTGGACGCACCTGATGGTACTCCTAGGTGATGATGCTCCAGTGGATGCTGACTCAGTTCATTTGATATAGTGCTAATCTTGACGCAAGAGAGGTGCATGGTTTGCGCTGAATGTACCACAGGCTCAGAAATCATTTTGGACGCAGCCGATGGTACTCCTAGGTGACGAAGCACAAGTGGAAGCTCGATTCAGTCCATTCGAGTATAGTGCTAATCTTGACGCAAGATAGGTGCACGGTTTGTGCCGAACGTACCACAGCCTTAGAAATCGTTTTGGACGCACCCGATGGAACTCCAAGGTGAAGTCGGTCATGTGGAATCTCGTTTTGTTCGATTTAGAGATAGTGCTGGTGTCGGTTCAAGGCAGGTGCAGGTTTGTGCTAAACATACCATAGGCTCAGAAATCATTTTGGACACACCTGATGGTACTCCTAGGTGACGAGGCTCAAGTGGATGCTTGATTCGGTTCGTTTGGAGATAGTGCTAATCTTGACGCAAGATAGGTGCACGGTTTGCGCCGAACGTACCACAGCCTCAGAAATCATTTTGGACGCACTTGATGGTACTCCTAGGTGACGGGGCTCAAGTGGATGCTTGATTCAGTTCGTTTGGAAATATTGCTAATCTTGACGCAAGATAGCTGCACAGTTTGCGCCGAACGTACCACTGGCTCAGCAATCGTTTTGGACGCACCCAAAGGTGACAAAGCTCAAGTGGAGGCTCGATTCAGACCGTTCAAAGATAGTGGTAATCTTAACGCAGGATAGGTGCACGGTTTGTGCCGAATGTACCACAGGCACTGAAATCATTTTAGATGCACACGATGGTACTCCTACGTGACAAGGCTCAAGTGGAAGCTCGATTCGGACCGCTCAAAGATATTGCTAGTCTTGATGCAAGATAGTTGCATGGTTTGAGCTGAACGTACCATAGCGTTAGAACTCTTTTTTGACGCACCCGATGGACCTCCAAGGTGACTCGGGTCATGTGGAACCTCGTTTTGGTCCTTTTGGAGATAGTGTTGGTGTCATTGCAAGATGGGTGCATGGTTTGCGCCGAATGTACGACAGGCTCAGGAATCGTTTTGGACGCAGCCGATGGTACTCCTAGGTGACGAGGCACAAGTGGAAGCTCGATTCAGTCCGTTTGAATATAGTGCTAATCTTGACGCAAGATAGGTGCACGGTTTGTGCCGAACGTACCACAGCCTCAGAAATCATTTTGGACGCACCCGATGGAACTCCGAGGTGAAGTGGGTCATGTGGAATCTCGTTTTGGTCGATTTGGAGATAGTGCTGGTGTCGGTTCAATATAGGTGCAGGTTTGTGCTAAACATACCGTAGGCTCAGAAATCGTTTTGGATGCACCCGATAGTACTCCTAGGTGACGAAGCTCAAGTGGATGCTTGATCCATTTCATTTGATATAGTGCGAATCTTGATGCAATATAGGTGCAAGGTTTGGTCGAACGTACCCCAGGCTCAGAAATCGTGTTGGACACACTTTATGGTACTCCTAGGTGACGAGGCTCAAGTGGATGCTTGATTCAGTTCATTTGGAGATAGTGCTAATCTTGACGCAAGATAGGTGCATGGCTTCCGCCGAATGTACCACAGCCTCAGAAATCATTTTGGACGCACCTGATGATACTCCTAGGTGACGAGGCTCAAGTGGATGCTTGATTCAGTTCGTTTGGAGATAGTGCTAATCTTGATGCAAGATAGCTGCACAGTTTGCGCCGAATGTACCACTGGCTCAGCAATCATTTTGGACGCACCCGAAGGTGACGAAGCTCAAGTGGAAACTCGATTCAGACCGTTCAAAGATAGTGCTAATCTTGACGCAAGATAGGTGCATGGTTTGTGCCGAACGTACCATAGCCTTAGAAGTCGTTTTGGACGCAGCCGATGGAACTCCAAGGTGACGTGGGTCATGTGAAATATCATTTTTGTCCATTTGGAGATACTGTTGGTAACGTGCAAGATAGGTGCATAGTTTGTGCTAAACATACCATAGACCCAGAAATCATTTTGGATGCACACGATAGTACTCCTTGGTGACGAAGCTCAAGTCGATGCTTGATTCAGTTCCTTTGATATAGTGCTAATCTTGATGCAAGATAGGTGCAAGGTTTGCGCTGAACATACCATAGGCTCAGAAATCATTTTGGACGCACCTGATGGTACTCCTAGGTGATGATGCTCCAGTGGATGCTGACTCAGTTCATTTTATATAGTGCTAATCTTGACGTAAGATAGGTGCATGGTTTGCGCTGAATGTACCACAGGCTCAGAAATCGTTTTGGACGCAGCCGATGGTACACCTAGGTGACGAGGCACAAGTGGAAGTTCGATTCAGTCCGTTCGAGTATAGTGCTAATCTTGACGCAAGATAGGTGCATGGTTTGTGCCGAACGTACCACAGCATTAGAAATCGTTTTGGACGCACCCGATGGAACTCCAAGGTGAAGTCGGTCATGTGGAATCTCGTTTTGTTCGATTTAGAGATAGTGCTGGTGTCGGTTCAAGGCAGGTGCAGGTTTGTGCTAAACGTACCATAGGCTCAGAAATCATTTTGGACACACCTGATGGTACTCCTAGGTGACGAGGCTCAAGTGGATGCTTGATTCGGTTCGTATGGAGATAGTGCTAATCTTGACGCAAGATGGGTGCACGGTTTGCGCCGAACGTACCACAGCCTCAGAAATCATTTTGGACGCACCTGATGGTACTCCTAGGTGACGAGGCTCAAGTGGATGCTTGATTCAGTTCGTTTGGAAATATTGCTAATCTTGACGCAAGATAGCTTCACAGTTTGCGCCGAACGTACCACTGGCTCAGCAATCGTTTTGGACGCACCCAAAGGTGACAAAGCTCAAGTGGAGGCTCGATTCAGACCGTTCAAAGATAGTGGTAATCTTAACGCAGGATAGGTGCACGGTTTGTGCCGAATGTACCACAGGCACTGAAATCATTTTAGATGCATACGATGGTACTCCTATGTGACAAGGCTCAAGTGGAAGCTCGATTCAGACCGTTCAAAGATATTGCTAGTCTTGATGCAAGATAGTTGCATGGTTTGAGCTGAACGTACCATAGCGTCAGAACTCTTTTTTGACGCACCCGATGGAACTCCAAGGTGACTCGGGTCAAGTGGAACCTCGTTTTGGTCCTTTTGGAGATAGTGTTGGTGTCATTGCAAGATGGGTGCATGATTTGCGCTGAATGTACGACAGGCTCAGGAATCGTTTTGGACGCAGCCGATGGTACTCCTAGGTGACGAGGCACAAGTGGAAGCTCGATTTAGTCCGTTCGAATATAGTGCTAATCTTGACGCAAGATAGGTGCACGGTTTGTGCCGAACGTACCACAGCCTCAGAAATCGTTTTGGACGCACCCGATGGAACTCTGAGGTGAAGGGGTCATGTGGAATCTCGTTTTGGTCGATTTGGAGATGGTGCTGGTGTCGGTTCAATATAGGTGCAGGTTTGTGCTAAACATACCGTAGGTTCAGAAATCGTTTTGGATGCACCCTATAGTACTCCTAGGTGACCAAGCTCAAGTGGATGCTTGATCCATTTCATTTGATATAGTGCGAATCTTGATGCAAGATAGGTGTAAGGTTTGGTCAAACGTACCCCAGGCTCAGAAATCGTTTTGGACACACTTTATGGTACTCCTAGGTGACGAGGCTCAAGTGGATGCTTGATTCAGTTCATTTGGAGATAGTGCTAATCTTGACGCAAGATAGGTGCATGGCTTCCGCCGAATGTACCACAGCCTCAGAAATCATTTTAGACGCACCTGATGGTACTCCTGGGTGACGAGGCTCAAGTGGATGCTTGATTCAGTTCGTTTGGAGATAGTGCTAATCTTGATGCAAGATAGTTGCACAGTTTGCGCCGAATGTACCACTGGCTCAGCAATCATTTTGGACGCACCCGAAGGTGACGAAGCTCAAGTGGAGACTCGATTCAGACCGTTCAAAGATAGTGCTAATCTTGACGCAAGATAGGTGCATGGTTTGTGCCAAACGTACCATAGCCTTAGAAGTTGTTTTGGACGCAGCCGATGGAACTCCAAGGTGACGTGGGTCATGTGAATTATCATTTTGGTCCATTTGGAGATACTGTTGTTTACGTGTAAGATAGGTGCATAGTTTTTTCTAAACATACCATAGACCCAGAAATCATTTTGGATGCACCCGATAGTACTGCTAGGTGACGAAGCTCAAGTCGATGCTTGATTCAGTTCCTTTGATATAGTGCTAATCTTGACGCAAGATAGGTGCAAGGTTTGCGCCGAACATACCATAGGCTCAGAAATCATTTTGGACGCAGCTGATGGTATTCCTAGGTGATGATGCTCCAGTGGATGCTGACTCAGTTCATTTGATATTGTGCTAATCTTGACGCAAGATAGGTGCATGGTTTGCGCTGAATGTACCACAGGCTCAGAAATCATTTTGGACGCAGCCGATGGTACTCCTAGGTGACGAGGCACAAGTGGAAGCTCGAGTCAGTCCGTTCGAGTATAGTGCTAATCTTGACGCAAGATAGGTGCACGGTTTGTGCCGAACGTACCACAGCCTTAGAAATCGTTTTGGACGCACCCGATGGAACTCCAAGGTGAAGTCGGTCATGTGGAATCTCGTTTTGGTGGATTTAGAGATAGTGCTGGTGTCGGTTCAAGGCAGGTGCAGGTTTGTGCTAAACGTACCATAGGCTCAGAAATCATTTTGGACACACCTGATGGTACTCCTAGGTGACGAGGCTCAAGTGGATGCTTGATTCGGTTCGTTTGGAGATAGTGCTAATCTTGACGCAAGATAGGTGCACGGTTTGCGCCGAACGTACCACAGCCTCAGAAATCATTTTGGACGCACCTGATGGTACTCCTAGGTGACGAGGCTCAAGTGGATGCTTGATTTAGTTCGTTTGGAAATATTGCTAATCTTGATGCAAGATAGCTTCACAGTTTGCGCCGAACGTACCACTGGCTCAGCAATCGTTTTGGACGCACCCAAAGGTGACAAAGCTCAAGTGGAGGCTCGATTCAGACCGTTCAAAGATAGTGGTAATCTTAACGCAGGATAGGTGCACGGTTTGTGCCGAATGTACCACAGGCACTGAAATCATTTTAGATGCATACGATGGTACTCCTATGTGACAAGGCTCAAGTGGAAGCTCGATTCAGACCGTTCAAAGATATTGCTAGTCTTGATGCAAGATAGTTGCATGGTTTGAGCTGAACGTACCATAGCGTCAGAACTCTTTTTTGACGCACCCGATGGAACTCCAAGGTGACTCGGGTCAAGTGGAACCTCGTTTTGGTCCTTTTGGAGATAGTGTTGGTGTCATTGCAAGATGGGTGCATGATTTGCGCTGAATGTACGACAGGCTCAGGAATCGTTTTGGACGCAGCCGATGGTACTCCTAGGTGACGAGGCACAAGTGGAAGCTCGATTTAGTCCGTTCGAATATAGTGCTAATCTTGATGCAAGATAGGTGCACGGTTTGTGCCGAACGTACCACAGCCTCAGAAATCGTTTTGGACGCACCCGATGGAACTCTGAGGTGAAGGGGTCATGTGGAATCTCGTTTTGGTCGATTTGGAGATGGTGCTGGTGTCGGTTCAATATAGGTGCAGGTTTGTGCTAAACATACCGTAGGTTCAGAAATCGTTTTGGATGCACCCTATAGTACTCCTAGGTGACCAAGCTCAAGTGGATGCTTGATCCATTTCATTTGATATAGTGCGAATCTTGATGCAAGATAGGTGTAAGGTTTGGTCAAACGTACCCCAGGCTCAGAAATCGTTTTGGACACACTTTATGGTACTCCTAGGTGACGAGGCTCAAGTGGATGCTTGATTCAGTTCATTTGGAGATAGTGCTAATCTTGACGCAAGATAGGTGCATGGCTTCCGCCGAATGTACCACAGCCTCAGAAATCATTTTGGACGCACCTGATGGTACTCCTGGGTGACGAGGCTCAAGTGGATGCTTGATTCAGTTCGTTTGGAGATAGTGCTAATCTTGATGCAAGATAGCTGCACAGTTTGCGCCGAATGTACCACTGGCTCAGCAATCATTTTGGACGCACCCGAAGGTGACGAAGCTCAAGTGGAGACTCGATTCAGACCGTTCAAAGATAGTGCTAATCTTGACGCAAGATAGGTGCATGGTTTGTGCCAAACGTACCATAGCCTTAGAAGTTGTTTTGGACGCAGCCGATGGAACTCCAAGGTGACGTGGGTCATGTGAATTATCATTTTGGTCCATTTGGAGATACTGTTGTTTACGTGTAAGATAGGTGCATAGTTTTTTCTAAACATACCATAGACCCAGAAATCATTTTGGATGCACCCGATAGTACTGCTAGGTGACGAAGCTCAAGTCGATGCTTGATTCAGTTCCTTTGATATAGTGCTAATCTTGACGCAAGATAGGTGCAAGGTTTGCGCCGAACATACCATAGGCTCAGAAATCATTTTGGACGCAGCTGATGGTACTCCTAGGTGATGATGCTCCAGTGGATGCTGACTCAGTTCATTTGATATTGTGCTAATCTTGACGCAAGATAGGTGCATGGTTTGCGCTGAATGTACCACAGGCTCAGAAATCATTTTGGACGCAGCCGATGGTACTCCTAGGTGACGAGGCACAAGTGGAAGCTCGAGTCAGTCCGTTCGAGTATAGTGCTAATCTTGACGCAAGATAGGTGCACGGTTTGTGCCGAACGTACCACAGCCTTAGAAATCGTTTTGGACGCACCCGATGGAACTCCAAGGTGAAGTCGGTCATGTGGAATCTCGTTTTGGTGGATTTAGAGATAGTGCTGGTGTCGGTTCAAGGCAGGTGCAGGTTTGTGCTAAACGTACCATAGGCTCAGAAATCATTTTGGACACACCTGATGGTACTCCTAGGTGACGAGGCTCAAGTGGATGCTTGATTCGGTTCGTTTGGAGATAGTGCTAATCTTGACGCAAGATAGGTGCACGGTTTGCGCCGAACGTACCACAGCCTCAGAAATCATTTTGGACGCACCTGATGGTACTCCTAGGTGACGAGGCTCAAGTGGTTGCTTGATTCAGTTCGTTTGGAAATATTGCTAATCTTGACGCAAGATAGCTTCATAGTTTGCGCCGAACGTACCACTGGCTCAGCAATCGTTTTGGACGCACCCAAAGGTGACAAAGCTCAAGTGGAGGCTCGATTCAGACTGTTCAAAGATAGTGGTAATCTTAACGCAGGATAGGTGCACGGTTTGTGCCGAATGTACCACAGGCACTGAAATCATTTTAGATGCATATGATGGTACTCCTACGTGACAAGGCTCAAGTGGAAGCTCGATTCAGACCGTTCGAAGATATTGCTAGTCTTGATGCAAGATAGTTGCATGGTTTGAGCTGAACGTACCATAGCGTCAGAAGTCTTTTTTGACGCACCCGATGGAACTCCAAGGTGACTCGGGTCATGTGGAACCTCGTTTTGGTCCTTTTGGAGATAGTGTTGGTGTCATTGCAAGATGGGTGCATGGTTTGCGCCGAATGTACGATAGGCTCAGGAATCGTTTTGGACGCAGCCGATGGTACTCCTAGGAGACGAGGCACAAGTGGAAGCTCGATTCAGTCCGTTCGAATATAGTGCTAATCTTGACGCAAGATAGGTGCACAGTTTGTGCCGAACGTACCACAGCCTCAGAAATCGTTTTGGACGCACCCGATGGAACTCTGAGGTGAAGTGGGTCATGTGGAATCTCGTTTTGGTCGATTTGGGGATAGTGCTGGTCTCGGTTCAATATAGGTGCAGGTTTGTGCTAAACATACCGTAGGCTCAGAAGTCGTTTTGGATGCACCCGATAGTACTCCTAGGTGACGAAGATCAAGTGGATGCTTGATCCATTTCATTTGATATAGTGTGAATCTTGATGCAAGATAGGTGCAAGGTTTGGTCGAACCCACCCCAGGCTCAAAAGTCATTTTGGACGCACCTTATGGTACTCCTAGGTGACGAGGCTCAAGTGGATGCTTGATTCAGTTCGTTTGGAGATAGTGCTAATCTTGATGCATGATAGCTGCACAGTTTGCGCCGAATGTACCACTGGCTCAGCAATCATTTTGGACGCACCCGAAGGTGACGAAGCTCAAGTGGAAACTCGATTCAGACCATTCAAAGAAGTGCTAATCTTGACGTAAGATAGGTGCATGGTTTGTGCCGAACGTACCATAGCCTTAGAAGTCGTTTTGGACACACCCGATGGAACTCCAAGGTGACGTGGGTCATGTGAAATATCATTTTGGTCCATTTGGAGATACTGTTGGTAACGTGCAAGATAGGTGCATAGTTTGTGCTAAACATACCATAGACCCAGAAATCATTTTGGATGCACCCGATAGTACTCCTAGGTGACGAAGCTCAAGTCGATGCTTGATTCAGTTCCTTTGATATAGTGCTAATCTTGACGCAAGATAGGTGCAAGGTTTGCGCCGAACATACCATAGGCTCAGAAATCATTTTGGATGCACCTGATGGTACTCCTAGGTGACGAGGCTCAAGTGGATGCTGACTCAGTTCATTTGATATAGTGCTAATCTTGACGCAAGATAGGTGCATGGTTTGCACCGAATGTACCACTGGCTCAGAAATCATTTTGGACGCAGCCGATGGTACTCCTAGGTGACGAGGCACAAGTGGAAGCTCGATTCAGTTTGTTCGAATATAGTGCTAATCTTGACGTAAGATAGGTGCACGGTTTGGGCGAACGTACCACAGCCTCAGAAATCATTTTGGACGCACCCGATGGTACTCCTAGGTGACAAGGCTCAAGTGGAAGCTCGATCTAGACCGTTCAAAGGAGTGGGCGACTAGAGGAGGGCCGGGAGGTGCTCTTGACTCACTAAAAAAAAAGAGAAACAACGGCCACTGCATGGTTGCATGAGATCGCTTATTGACTGAACATGCACTAAGAATAGGTGCTAAAATTAGGTGTTGCAGCTCCTGTGGGCAGAAACAGTCCAGAGCAAATTGACTGTTGTGGGCGAGTCTGATGTGATTTGCATGTGTGGTCGGATCCTTTGGAAAGTACACTTCATTAGCTCTCTAACAAGTATTAGAACGTCCCAATTGAAGTCCGTATGAAGCTGTGGTGATCCGCACAAGTTGGGTCAGTTTTGCAGTCCGAATCCAGCCTGCGCCAAATCCCTGTCCTTCTGATCGTCTCCACCATTCCTAAGCAAAACAAGAGTGCACGTGTCTCCATTGTCTAAATGTGATGGACAAGAGTTTAAGAATGAACTTACCAAATAATTGTGATGTCTTGCACAGGCACGAGCAATAGGACCACGAATTTGTACTTGTGTAGGTGTGGATGTATTGATGGTGCTGATGTCCTCATCATCCTCATATTCTTGCATTTGAGTCATCCTCGAATCAAGCTTAGCCTCTTCTCCCAAGTATGGCTTAAATGGTCCCCCAATCAACTTCATTAATCATCCATACTTTCCATATGCAATCAAACCTTCCCTTGATCCAAGTAAGTAATTCGAAGCCGGTGATGTCCTCATCACACGGTTTGTGCTAAACACACCGTAGGCTCAGATATCATTTTGGACGCGCCCGATAGTACTCCTAGGTGACGAAGCTCATGTGGATGCTTGACTTAGTTCATTTGGTATAGCGCTAATCTTGGCGCAAGATAGGTGCATGGTTTGTGCCGAACGTGCCACAGGCACAGAAATGGTTTTCGATGCACATGATGGTACTCCTAGGTGACAAGGCTCAAGTGGAAGCTCGATTTCGTCTGTTCGAAGATAGTGCTAATCTTGACGCAAGATAGGTGCATAGTTTGTGCCCAATGTACCACAAGCTCAGAAATCAGTTTGGATGCACCCGATGGAACTCCAAGGTGATGTGGGTCATGTGGAAACTCGTTTTGGTCCATTTGCAGATAGTGTTGGTGTCGGTACAAGATTGGTGCACAGTTTGTGCTAAACATAACGTAGGCTGGGAAATCATTTTGGACGCACCCAATAGTACTCCTTGGTGACAAAACTCAAGTGGATGCTTGACTCAATCCATTTGATATATTGCTAATCTTGACGCAAGATAGGTGCACGGCTTGCACCGAATGCACCACAGGCTTAGAAATCATTTTGGATGCACCCAACGGTACTCCTAGGATTCGAGGCTCAAGTGGAAGCCCAATTCAGTCCGTTCGAATATAGTGCTAATCTTAACGCAGGATAGGTGCACGGTTTGTGCCAAATGTACCGCAGCCTCAGAAATCGTTTTGAACGCACCTGATGGAACTCCAAGGTCACGTGGGTCATGTGGAATCTCATTTTGGTCCATTTGGAGATAGTGTTGGTGTCGGTTGAAGATGGTGCAGGTTTGTGTTAAACATACCGTAGGCTCAGAAATCGTTTTGGACGCACCTGATAGTACTCCTAGGTGACGAAGCTCAAGTGGATGCTTGATTCAGTTCATTTGATATAGTGCTAATCTTAACGCAAGATATGTGCAAGGTTTGCGCTGAACGTACCATAGGCTGAGAAATCATTTTGGACGCACCTGATGGTACTCCTAGGTGACGAGGCTCAAGTGGATGCTTGATTCAGTTCGTTTCGAGATAGTGCTAATATTGACGCAAGATAGGTGCACGGTTTGCGCCGAACGTACCACAGCCTTAGAAATCGTTTTGGACATGCCTGATGGTACTCCTAGGGGACGAGGCTCAAGTGGAAGCTCGATCTAGACCGTTCAAAGATATTGCTAATCTTGATGCAAGATAGGTACACGGTTTGTGCCAAACGTACCATAGCCTCAGAAGTCGTTTTGGACGCACACAATGGTACTCCTAGGTGACAAGGCTCAAGTGGAAGCTCGATTTAGTCTGTTCGAAGATAGTGCTAATCTTGACGCAAGATAGGTGCACGGTTTGTGCCGAACGTACCATAGCCTCAGAAAATCATTTTGGACGCACCCGATGGAACTCCAAGGTCACGTGGGTCATGTGGAATCTCGTTTTGGTCCATTTGAAGACAGTGTTGGTGTCGGTGAAAGATAAGTGCACGGTTTGCGCCAAACATACCGTAGGCACAGAAATCATTTTGGACACACCCGATGGTACTCCTAGGTGTCGAGGCTCAAGTGGAAGCTCGATTTAGTCTGATTGGAGATAGTGCCAAACTTGATGCAAGATAGTTGCACGGTTTGCGCTGAACGTACCACGGGCTCATAAATCGTTTTGGACGCTCCTGATGGTTCTCCAAGGTGACGAGGCTCAAGTGGATGCTTGATTCAGTTTGTTTGGAGATAGTGCTAATCTTGACGCAAGATACATGCACGGTTTGCGTCGAACATACCATAGGCTTAGAAATCATTTTGGATGCACCCGTTAGTACTCAAGTGGACGCTTGATTCAATTCATTTGATATAGTGCTAATCTTGACGTAAGATAGGTGCAAGGTTTGTGCCGAACGAACCATAGGCTCAAAAATCGTTTTGGACGCACCTGATGGTACTCCTAGGTGACGAGGCTCAAGTGGATGCTTGATTCAGTTCATTTGGAGATAATGCTAAATTTGATGCAAGATAGGTACACGGTTTACGCCGAACGTACCACAGGCTCAGCAATCATTTTGCACACACCCGATGGTACTCCGAGGTGATGAGGCTCAAGTGGAAGCCCAATTCGGACCATTCAACGATAGTGCTAATCTTGACGCAAGATAGGTGCATAGTTTGTGCCCAATGTACCACAACCTCAGAAATCAGTTTGGATGCACCCGATGGAACTCCAAGGTGATGTGGGTCATGTGGAAACTCGTTTTGGTCCATTTGCAGATAGTGTTGGTGTCGGTACAAGATTGGTGCACAGTTTGTGCTAAACATAACGTAGGCTGGGAAATCATTTTGGACGCACCCAATAGTACTCCTTGGTGACAAAACTCAAGTGGATGCTTGACTCAATCCATTTGATATATTGCTAATCTTGACGCAAGATAGGTGCACGGCTTGCACCGAATGCACCACAGGCTTAGAAATCATTTTGGATGCACCCAACGGTACTCCTAGGATTCGAGGCTCAAATGGAAGCCCAATTCAGTCCGTTCGAATATAGTGCTAATCTTAACGCAGGATAGGTGCACGGTTTGTGCCAAATGTACCGCAGCCTCAGAAATCGTTTTGAACGCACCTGATGGAACTCCAAGGTCACGTGGGTCATGTGGAATCTCATTTTGGTCCATTTGGAGATAGTGCTGGTGTCGGTTCAAGATAGGTGCAGGTTTGTGCTAAACATACCGTAGGCTCAGAAATCGTTTTGGACGCACCTGATAGTACTCCTAGGTGACGAAGCTCAAGTGGATGCTTGATTCAGTTCATTTGATATAGCGCTAATCTTAACGCAAGATATGTGCAAGGTTTGCGCTGAACGTACCATAGGCTGAGAAATCATTTTGGACGCACCTGATGGTACTCCTAGGTGACGAGGCTCAAGTGGATGCTTGATTCAGTTCGTTTCGAGATAGTGCTAATATTGACGCAAGATAGGTGCACGGTTTGCGCCGAACGTACCACAGCCTTAGAAATCGTTTTGGACGTGCCTGATGGTACTCCTAGGGGACGAGGCTCAAGTGGAAGCTCGATCTAGACCGTTCAAAGATATTGCTAATCTTGACGCAAGATAGGTGCACGGTTTGTGCCAAACGTACCATAGCCTCAGAAGTCGTTTTGGACGCACACAATGGTACTCCAAGGTCACGTGGGTCATGTGGAATCTCGTTTTGGTCCATTTGAAGACAGTGTTGGTGTCGGTGAAAGATAAGTGCACGGTTTGCGCCAAACATACCGTAGGCACAGAAATCATTTTGGACACACCCGATGGTACTCCTAGGTGTCGAGGCTCAAGTGGAAGCTCGATTTAGTCTGATTGGAGATAGTGCCAAACTTGATGCAAGATAGTTGCACGGTTTGCGCTGAACGTACCACGGGCTCATAAATCGTTTTGGACGCTCCTGATGGTTCTCCAAGGTGACGAGGCTCAAGTGGATGCTTGATTCAGTTTGTTTGGAGATAGTGCTAATCTTGACGCAAGATACATGCACGGTTTGCGTCGAACATACCATAGGCTTAGAAATCATTTTGGATGCACCCGTTAGTACTCAAGTGGACGCTTGATTCAATTCATTTGATATAGTGCTAATCTTGACGTAAGATAGGTGCAAGGTTTGTGCCAAACGAACCATAGGCTCAAAAATCGTTTTGGACGCACCTGATGGTACTCCTAGGTGACGAGGCTCAAGTGGATGCTTGATTCAGTTCATTTGGAGATAATGCTAAATTTGATGCAAGATAGGTGCACGGTTTACGCCGAACGTACCACAGGCTCAGCAATCGTTTTGCACACACCCGATGGTACTCCGAGGTGATGAGGCTCAAGTGGAAGCCCAATTCGGACCATTCAACGATAGTGCTAATCTTGACGCAAGATAGGTGCACGGTTTGTGCCGAACGAATCATAGCCTCAAAAATAGTTTTGGAGGCACCCGATGGAACTTCAAGGTGACGTGGGTCATTTGGAATCTCGTTTTGCTCAATTTGGAGATAGTGTTGGTGTCGGTGCAAGATATGTGCATGGTTTGTGCTAAACATACTGTAGGCTCAGAAATTGTTTTGGACGCACCCAATAGTACTCCTAGGTGACAAATCTCAAGTGTATGCTGACTCAGTTCATTTGATATAGTGCTAATCTTGACGCAAGATTGGTGCATGGTTTGCGCCGAATGTACCACACGCTCAGAAATCGTTTTGGATGCACCCGATGGTACTCCTAGGTGACGAGACACAAGTGGAAGCTCGATTCAGTCAATTCAAATATAGTGCTAATCTTGATGCAAGATAGGTGCACGGTTTGTGTCGAATGTACCACAGCCTCAGAAATCGTTTTGGACGCACCCGATGGAACTCTAAGGTGAAGTGGGCATGTGGAATCTCATTTTGGTCGATTTGGAGATAGTGTTGGTGTCAGTGCAAGATTGGTGCATAGTTTGTGCTAAACATACCGTAGGCTCAGAAATTGTTTTGGATGCACCCGATAGTACTCCTAGGTGACGAAGCTCAAGTGGATGCTTGAATCAATTCATTTGATATAGTGTGAATCTTGACGCAAGATAGGTGCAAGGTTTGCATCGAACATACCATAGGCTTAGAAGTCGTTTTGGACGCACCCGATGGAACTCCAAGGTGACTTGGGTCATGTGAAATCTCATTTTGGTTCATTTGGAGATACTGTTGTTAACGTGCAAGATAGGAGCATAGTTTGTGCTAAACATACGATAAGCCCAGAAATTGTTTTGGATGCACCCGATAGTACTCCTAGGTGACAAAGCTCAAGTCGATGCTTGATTCAGTTCCATTGATATAGTGCTAATCTTGATGTAAGATAGGTGCAAGGTTTGCGCCGAATGTACCATAGGCTCAGAAATCATTTTGGACGCACCTGATGGTACTCCTAAGTGACGAGGCACAAGTGGAAGCTCGATTTAGTCCATTCGAATATAGTGCTAATCTTGACTGAGATCCCTTATTGACTGAACATGCACTAAGAATAGGTGCTAAAATTAGGTGTTGCAGCTCCTGTGGGCAGAAACAGTCTAGAGGAAATTGACTGTTGTTGGCGAGTCTGATGTGATTTGCATGTCAGGTCGGATCCTTTGGAAAGTACACTTCATTAGCTCTCTAACAAGTATTAGAACGTCCCAATTGGAGTCCGTATGAAGCTGTGGTGATCCGCACAAGTTGGGTCAGTTTTGCAGTCCGAATCCAGCCTGCGCCAAATCCCTGTCCTTCTGATCGTCTCCACCATTCCTAAGCAAAACAAGAGTGCACGTGTCTCCATTGTCTAAATGTGATGGACAAGAGTTTAAGAATGAACTTACCAGATAATTTGATGGCTTGCACAGGCACGAGCAATAGGACCACGAATTTGTATTTCTGTAGGTGTGGATGATTGATGGTGCTGATGTCCTCATCATCCTCATATTCTTGCATTTGAGTCATCCTCGTATCAAGCTTAGCCTCTTCTCCCAAGTATGGCTTAAACGGTTCCCCAATCAACTTCATTAATCATCCATACTTTCCATATGCAATCAAACCATCCCTTCATCCAAGTAAGTAATTCGAAGCCAGTGATGCCCTCATCACACGGTTTGTGCTAAACACACCGTAGGCTCAGATATCGTTTTGGACGCACCCGATAGTACTCCTAGTTGACGAAGCTCAAGTGGATGCTTGACTCAGTTCATTTGATATAGCGCTAATCTTGGCGCAAGATAGGTGCATGGTTTGCGCCGAACGTACCACAGGCACAGAAATGGTTTTGGATGCACACGATGGTACTCCTAGGTGACAAGGCTCAAGTGGAAGCTCGATTCCATCCATTCGAAGATAGTGCTAATATTGACGCAAGATAGGTGCATAGTTTGGGCCCAATGTACCACAGCCTCAGAAATCGTTTTGGATGCACCCGATGGAACTCCAAGGTGATGTGGGTCATGTGGAATCTCATTTTGGTCCATTTGGAGATAGTGTTCGGGTCGGTGCAAGGTAGGTGCACAGTTTGTGCTAAACATAACGTAGGCTCGGAAATCGTTTTGGACGCACCTGATAGTACTCCTTGGTGACAAAACTCAAGTGGATGCTTGACTCAGTTCATTTGATATATTGCTAATCTTGACGTAAGATAGGTGCACGGTTTGCTCCAAATGCACCACAGGCTTAGAAATCGTTTTGGATGCACCCGATGGTACTCCTTGGAGATGAGGCTCAAGTGGAAGCCCAATTCAGTCCATTCAAATATAGTGCTAATCTTGACGCAGGATAGGTGCACGGTTTGTGCCAAATGTACCGCAGCCTCAGAAATCGTTTTGGATGCACCCGATAGAACTCTAAGGTCACGTGGGTCATGTGGAATCTCATTTTGGTCCATTTGGAGATAGTGTTGGTGTCGGTTGAAGATGGTGCAGGTTTGTGTTAAACATACCGTAGGCTCAGAAATCGTTTTGGACGCACCTGATAGTACTCCTAGGTGACAAAGCTCAAGTGGATGCTTGATTCAGTTCATTTGATATAGTGCTAATCTTAACGCAAGATAGGTGCAAGGTTTGCGCTGAACGTACCATAGGCTGAGAAATCATTTTGGACGCACCTGATGGTACTCCTAGGTGACGAGGCTCAAGTGGATGCTTGATTCAGTTCGTTTGGAGATAGTGCTAATCTTGACGCAAGATAGGTGCACGGTTTGCGCCGAACGTACCACAGCCTTAGAAATCGTTTTGGACGTGCCTGATGGTACTCCTAGGTGACGAGGCTCAAGTGGAAGCTCGATCTAGACCGTTCAAAGATATTGCTAATCTTGACGCAAGATAGGTACATGGTTTGTGCCAAACGTACCATAGCCTAAGAAGTCGTTTTGGACGCACACGATGGTACTCCTAGGTGACAAGGCTCAAGTGAAACCTCGATTCAGTCCATTCGAAGATAGTGCTAATCATGACGCATGATAGGTGCACGGTTTGTGCCGAACGTACCACAGCCACAAAAAATCATTTTGGACGCACCCGATGGAACTCCAAAGTCACGTGGGTCATGTGGAATCTCGTTTTGGTCCATTTGAAGACAGTGTTGGTGTCGGTGAAAGATAAGTGCACAGTTTGCGCCAAACATACCGTAGGCACAGAAATGATTTTAGACACACCTGATGGTGCTCCTAGGTGTCGAGGCTCAAGTGGAAGCTCAATTTAGTCTGATTGGTGATAGTGCCAAACTTGATGCAAGATAGTTGCACGGTTTGCGCCGAATGTACCACAGGCTCAGAAATCATTTTAGACGCTCCTGATGGTTCTCCAAGGTGACGAGGCTCAAGTGTATGCTTGATTCAGTTCGTTTGGAGATAGTGCTAATCTTGACACAAGATAGGTGCACGGTTTGCGACGAACGTACCACAGCCTCAGAAATCGTTTTGGACGCACCTGATGGTACTCCTAGGTGACAAGGCTCACCTAGAAGCTCGATCCAGACCGTTCAAAGATATTGCTAATCTTGATGCAAGATAGGTGCACGGTTTGTGCCGAACGTACCACAGCCTCAGAAGTCGTTTTGGACACACCCAATGGAACTCCAAGGTGACGTAGGTCATGTGGAATCTCGTTTTGGTCCATTTGGAGATACTGTTGGTAACGTGCAAGATAGGTGCATAGTTTGTGCTAAACATACCATAGGCCCAGAAATCGTTTTGGATGCACCCGATAGTACTCCTAGGTGACAAAGCTCAAGTCGATGCTTGATTCAGTTCCATTGATATAGTGCTAATCTTGATGCAATATAGGTGCAAGGTTTGCGCCGAATGTACCATAGGCTCAGAAATCATTTTGGACGCACCTGATGGTACTCCTAGGTGACGAGACTCAAGTGGATGCTGACTCAGTTCATTTGATATAGTGCTAATCTTGTCACAAGATTGGTGCACGGTTTACGCCGAACGTACCACAACCTTAGAAATCGTTTTGGACACACCCGATGGTACTCCTAGGTGACGAGGCTCAAGTGGAAGCTCGATCTAGACCGTTCAAAGGAGTGGGCGACTAGAGGAGGGCCGGGAGGTGCTCTTGACTCACTAAAAAAAGAAGAGAAACAATGGCCACTGCATGGTTGCATGAGATCCCTTATTGACTGAACATGCACTAAGAATAGGTGCTAAAATTAGGTGTTGCAGCTCCTGTGGGCAGAAACAGTCCAGAGGAAATTGACTGTTGTTGGCGAGTCTGATGTGATTTGCATGTGAGGTCGGATCCTTTGGAAAGTACACTTCATTAGCTCTCTAACAAGTATTAGAACGTCCCAATTGGAGTCCGTATGAAGCTGTGATGATCCGCACAAGTTGTGTCAGTTTTGCAGTCCGAATCCAGCCTGCGCCAAATCCCTGTCCTTCTGATCGTCTCCACCATTCCTAAGCAAAACAAGAGTGCACGTGTCTCCATTGTATAAATGTGATGGACAAGAGTTTAAGAATGAACTTACCAGATAATTGTGATGGCTTGCACAGGCACGAGCAATAGGACCACGAATTTGTACTTCTGTAGGTGTGGATGTATTGATGGTGCTGATGTCCTCATCATCCTCATATTCTTGCAGTTAAGTCATCCTCGTATCAAGCTTAGCCTCTTCTCCCAAGTATGGCTTAAATGGTTCCCCAATCAACTTCATTAATCATCCATACTTTCCATATGCAATCAAACCTTCCCTTCATCCAAGTAAGTAATTCGAAGCCGGTGATGCCCTCATCACACGGTTTGTGCTAAACACACCGTGGGCTCAGATATCGTTTTGGACGCACCCAATAGTACTCCTAGGTGACGAAGCTCAAGTGGATGCTTGACTCAGTTCATTTGATATAGCGCTAATCTTGGCGCAAGATAGGTGCATGGTTTGCGCCGAACGTACCACAGGTATAGAAATGGTTTTGGATGCACACGATGGTACTCCTAGGTGACAAGGCTCAAGTGGAAGCTCGATTCCGTCCGTTCGAAGATAGTGCTAAAATTGACGCAAGATAGGTGCATAGTTTGGGCCCAATGTACCACAGCCTCAGAAATCGTTTTGGATGCACCCGATGGAACTCCAAGGTGATGTGGGTCATGTGGAATCTCATTTTGGTCCATTTAGAGATAGTGTTGGGGTCGGTGCAAGATAGGTACACAGTTTCCCTCAAAAAAAGATAGGTGCACAGTTTGTGCTAAACATAACGTAGGCTCGGAAATCATTTTGGACGCACCTGATAGTACTCCTTGGTGACAAAACTCAAGTGGATGCTTGACTCAGTTCATTTGATATATTGCTAATCTTGACGCAAGATAGGTGCACGGTTTGCACCAAATGCACCATAGGCTTAGAAATTGTTTTGGATGCACCCGATGGTACTCCTAGGAGACAAGGCTCAAGTGGAAGCCCAATTCAGTCCATTCTAATATAGTGCTAATCTTGACGCTGGATAGGTGCACGGTTTGTGCCAAATGTACCGCAGCCTCAGAAATCGTTTTGGATGCACTCGATGGAACTCTAAGGTCACGTGGGTCATCTGGAATCTCATTTTGGTCCATTTGGAGATAGTGTTGGTGTCGGTTGAAGATAGGTGCAGGTTTGTGCTAAACATACCGTAGGCTCAGAAATCGCTTTGGACACACCCTATAGTACTCCTAGGTGACAAAGCTCAAGTGGATGCTTGATTCAGTTCATTTGATATAGTGCTAATCTTAACGCAAGATAGGTGCAAGGTTTGCGCTGAACGTACCATAGGCTGAGAAATCATTTTGGACGCACCTGATGGTACTCTTAGGTGACGAGGCTCAAGTGGACGCACCCGATGGAACTCCAAGGTCACGTGGGTCATGTGGAATCTCGTTTTGGTCCATTTGAAGACAGTGTTGGTGTTGGTGAAAGATAATTGCACAGTTTGCGCCAAACATACCGTAGGCACAGAAATCATTTTAGACACACCCGATGGTGCTCCTAGGTGTCAAGGCTCAAGTTGAAGCTCAATTTAGTTTGATTGGAGATAGTGCCAAACTTGATGCAAGATAGTTGCACGGTTTGCGCCGAACGTACCACAGGCTCAGAAATTGTTTTAGACGCTCCTGATGGTTCTTCAAGGTGACGAGGCTCAAGTGGATGCTTGATTCAGTTCATTTGGAGATAGTGCTAATCTTGACGCAAGATAGGTGCACGGTTTGCGCCGAACATACCACAGCCTCAGAAATCGTTTTGGACGCACCTGATGGTACTCCTAGGTGACCAGGGTCAACTGGAAGCTCGATCTAGACCGTTCAAACATATTGCTAATCTTGACGCAAGATAGGTGCACGGTTTGTGCCGAATGTACCACAGCCTCAGAAGTCATTTTGGACACACCCGATGGAACTCCAAGGTGACGTGGGTCATATGGAATCTCGTTTTGGTCCATTTGGAGATAGTGTTGGTGTCGGTGCAAGATAGGTGCACGGTAATGTGAACCCGTTAGGGTTTTTGCATGATCTTTCGATGAGAGGCGTGGGATATGTTGATTGGTGGATGGAGATGACGTTCACGGCCCGACTACAGCCTTCCAAGACCGCGCCTTAGCAACCGATACACCACCCCCAATGGCTGTCATGATCTTGTGGAGCGCGACACCCGGCCACTAGGGCACTCGTCCTGTAAGCAATCGAAGAACTAGCAAGAACAAGTTGAACAAGTACTGAATTACTAAATGTAAATGAAGGTTTCAAACTCAATCTCCAATGAAGTGGGGTTCTGAAGACAAGAAGACGGGCGGCTTATCCAGCACGCGCGCTTACAAGCAAGTAGCGAAAGCTAAACTTGTTCTAAACAAAACCCATCTAATGTTGTGGCTGTAGAAGCCTTATGTAAGGAGTGGGCGACTAGACGAGGGCCGGGAGGTGCTCTTGACTCACTAAAAAAAGAAGAGAAACAATGACCACTGCATGGTTGCATGAGATCCCTTATTGACTGAACATGCACTAAGAATAAGTGCTAAAATTAGGTATTGCAGCTCCTATGGGAAGAAACAGTCCAGAGGAAATTGACTGTTGTGGGCGAGTCTGATGTGATTTGCATGTGAGGTCGGATCCTTTGGAAAGTACACTTCATTAGCTCTCCAACAAGTATTAGAACGTCCCAATTGGAGTCCGTATGAAGCTGTGGTGATCCGCACAAGTTGTGTCAGTTTTGCAGTCCGAATCCAGCCTGCGCCAACCCCCTGCACTCCTGATCGTCTCCACCATTCCTAAGCAAAAGAAGAGTGCACGTGTCTCCATTGTCTAAATGTGATGGACAAGAGTTTAAGAATGAACTTACTAGATAATTGTGATGGCATGCACAGGCACGAGCAATACAACCATGAATTTGTACTTGTGTTGGTGTGGATGTATTGATGGTGCTGATGTCTTCATCATCCTCCCATTCTTGCATTTGAGTCGTCCCGAATCAAGCTCAACCTCTTCTCCCAAGTATGGCTTAAATGGTCCACAATCAACTTCATTAATCATCCATACTTTCCATATGCAATCAAACCTTCCCTTGATCCAAGTAAGTAATTCGAAGCCGGTGATGTCCTCATCACACGGTTTGTGCTAAACAACAGTAGGCTCAGAAATCGTTTTAGACGCACCCAATAATACTCCTAGGTGACCAAGCTCAAGTGGATGCTTGACTCATTTCATTTGATATAGCGCTAATCTTGGCGCAAGATAGGTGCATGGTTTGCGCCGAACGCAGCACAGGCACATAAATGGTTTTGGACGCACACAATGGTACTCCTAGGTGACCAGGCTCAAGTGGAAGCTCGATTCAGTCCGTTCGAAGATAGTGCTAATCTTGACGCAAGATAGGTGCACGGTTTGTGCCGAACGTATCAAAGCCTCAGAAATCATCTTGGATGCACCTGATGGAACTCCAAGGTCGCGTGGGTCACGTGGAATCTCGTTTTGGTCCATTTGAAGATAGTGTTGGTGTCGGTGCACGATAAGTGCACGGTTTGCGCCAAACACACCGTAGGCACAGAAATCATTTTGGACGCACCCGATGGTACTCCTAGGTCACGAGGCTCAAGTGGAAGCTCAATTCAAACTGAATGGAGATAGTGCTAAACTTGACGCAAGATGGTTGCACGGTTTGCGTCGAACATACCACAGGCTTCAAAATCGTTTTGGGCGCACCTGATGGTACTCCAAGGTGACGAGGCTCAAGTGGATGCTTGATTCAGTTCGTTTGGAGATAGTCCTAAACTTGACGCAAGATAGGTGCATGGTTTGCGCCGAACGTACCACAGGCTCAACAATCGTTTTTGACACACCCGATGGTACTCCTAGGTGACGAGGCTCAAGTGGAAGCTCGATTCGGACCATACAAAGATAGTGCTAATGTTGACGCAAGATTGGTGCACGGTTTGTGCCAAACGAACCACAGCCTCAGAAATCATTTTGGACGCACCCAATGGAACTCCAAGGTGATGTGGGTCATGTGGAATCTCGTTTTGGTCAATTTGGAGATTATGTTGGTGTTGGTGCAAGATAGGAGCATGGTTTGTGCTAAACATACCATAGGCTCAGAAATCATTTTGGCCGCACCCAATAGTACTCCTAGGTGACGAATCTCAAGTGGAAGCTAACTTAGTTCATTTGATATAGTGCTAATCTTGACGCAAGATAGGTGCATGGTTTGTGCCGAACGTACCATAGGCTCAGAAATCATTTTGGACGCACCTGATGGTACTCCTAGGTGACGAGGCTCAAGTGGATGCTTGATTCAGTTCATTTGGAGATAGTGCTAATCTTGACGCAAGATAGGTGCATGGTTTGCGCCGAACGTACCACAACCTCAGAAATCATTTTGGACGCACCTCATGGTACTCCTAGGTGACGAGGCTCAAGTGGATACTAGAATCAGTTTATTTGGAGATATTGCTAATCTTGACGCAAGATAGTTGCACGGTTTGCGCCGAATGTACCACTGGCTCAGCAATCGTTTTGGACGCAGCCGATGGAACTCCAAGGTGACGTGGGTCATGTGGAATCTCGTTTTGGTCCATTTGGAGATAGTGTTGGTGTCATTGCAAGATAGGTGCATGGTTTGCGCCGAATGTACCATAGGCTCAGAAATTGTATTGGACGCACTCGATGGTACTCCTACGTGACGAGGCACAAGTGGAAGCTCGATTCAGTCCATTTGAATAGAGTGCTAATCTTGACGCAAGATAGGTACACGGTTTGTGCCGAACGTACCAAAGCCTCAGAAATCGTTTTGGACGCACCCGATGGAACTCCAAGGTGAAGTGGGTCATGTGGAATCTCGTTTTAGTCGATTTGGAGATAGTGCTGGTGTCAGTTCAAGATAGGCGCAGGTTTGTGCTAAACATAACGTAGGCTTAGAAATCATTTTGGATGCACCCGATAGTACTTAAGTGGACGCTTGATTCAATTCATTTGACGCAAGATAGGTGCAAGTTTTACGCCGAATGGACCATAGGCTCAGAAATCGTTTTGGACGCACCTGATGGTACTCCTAGGTGGCGAGGCTCAAGTGGATGCTTGACTCAGTTCATTTGGAGATAATGCTAAATTTGATGCAAGATTGGTGCACGGTTTGCGCCGAACGTACTACAGGCTCAGCAATCATTTTGCACACACCCGATGGTACTCCTAGGTGACGAGGCTCAAGTGGACGCCCAATTCGGACCGTTCAACGATAGTGCTAATCTTGACGCAAGATAGGTGCATGGTTTGTGCCGAATGAATCATAGCCTCAAAAATAGTTTTGGAGGCACCTGATGGAACTTCAAGGTGACGTGGGTCATGTGGAATCTCGTTTTGCTCAATTTGGAGATAGTGTTGGTGTCGGTGCAAGATATGTGCATGGTTTGTGCTAAACATACTGTAGGCTCAGAAATTGTTTTGGACACACCCAATAGTGATCCTAGGTGACGAATCTCAAGTGGATGCTGACTCAGTTCATTTGATATAGTGCTAATCTTGACACAAGATAGGTGTATGGTTTGCGCCGAATGTACCACAGGCTCAGAAATCATTTTGGAGGCACAAGTGGAAGCTTGATTCAGTCCATTCGAATATAGTGCTAATCTTGACGCAAGATAGGTGCACGATTTGTGCCGAACGTACCACAACCTCAGAAATCGTTTTGGAAGAACCCGATGGAACTTCAAGGTGAAGTGGGCATGTGGAATCTCGTTTTGGTCGATTTGGAGATAATGTTGGTGTCGGTGCAAGATATGTGCATAGTTTGTGCTAAACATACCATAGGCTCAGAAATTGTTTTGGATGCACCTGATAGTACTCCTAGGTGACGAAGCTCAAGTGGATGCTTGATTCAATTCATTTGATATAGTGCGAATCCTAACGCAAGATGGGTGCAAGGTTTGCATCGAACGTACCATAGGCTCAGAAATTGTTTCGAACGCACCTACCGGTACTCCTAGGTGACGAGGCTCAAGTGGATGCTTGATTCAGTTTGTTTGGAGATAGTGCTAATCTTGACGCAGAATAGGTGCACGGTTTGCGCCGAACATACCACAGCCTCAGAAATTGTTTTGGCACCTGATGGTACTCCTAGGTGATGAGGCTCCAGTGGATGCTTGATTCAGTTCGTTTGGAGATAGTGCTAATCTTGACGCAAGATAGCTACATAGTTTGCGTCGAACGTACCATAGCTTCATAAATCATTATGGACGCACCTGATGGTACTCCTAGGTGACGAGGCTCAAGTGGATACTTGATTCACTTTGTTTGGAGATAGTGCTTACTTGACGCAAGATAGCTGCATTGTTTGCGCCGAACGTACCATTGGCTCAGCAATCGTTTTGGACGCACCCGAAGGTGACGAAGCTCATGTGGAAGCTCGATTCAGACCGTTCAATGATAGAGCAATTCTTGACGCAAGATAGGTGCATGGTTTGTGCCGAACGTACCATAGCCTCAGAAGTCGTTTTGGACGCACCCTATGGAACTCCAAGGTGACGTGGGTCATGTGGAATCTCGTTTTGGTCCATTTGGAGATAGTGTTGGTGTCATTGCAAGATAGGTGCACGGTTTGTGCTAAACATACCGTAGGCTCAGAAATTGTTTTAGACGCACCCGATAGTACTTCTAGGTGACGGAGCTCAAGTGGATGCTTGATTCAATTCATTTGATATAGTGCGAATCTTGACGCAAGATAGGTGCAAGGTTTGCGCCGAACGTACCACAGGCACAGAAACCATTTTGGACGCACATGATGGTACTCCTAGGTGACGAGGCTCAAGTGGATGCTTGATTCAGTTTGTTTGGAGATAGTGCTAATCTTGATGCAAGATAGGTGCACGGTTTGCGCCGAACGTACCACAGCCTCAGAAAATCATTTTGGACACACCTGATGGTACTCCTAGGTGACGAGGCTCAAGTGGATGCTTGATTCAATTCGTTTGGAGATAGTGCTAATCTTGACGCAAGATAGCTGCACAGTTTGCGCCACACGTACCACTAGCTCAGCAATCATTTTGGACGCACCCGAAGGTGACGAAGCTCAAGTGGAAGCTTGATTCAGACCGTTCAAAGATAGTGCTAATCTTGACGCAAGATAGGTGCACGGTTTGTGCCAAACGTACTATAGCCTTAGAAGTCGTTTTGGATGCACCCGATGGAACTCCAAGGTGACGTGGGTCATGTAAAATCTCATTTTGGTCCATTTGGAGATACTGTTGGTAACGTGCAAGATAGGTGCATAGTTTGTGCTAAACATACCATAGGCCCAGAAATCGTTTTGGATGCACCCAATAGTACTCCTAGGTGACAAAGCTCAAGTGGATGCTTGATTCAGTTCCTTTGATATAGTGCTAATCTTGACGCAAGATAGGGGCAAGGTTTGCACCGAATGTACCATAGGCTCAGAAATCATTTTGGACGCACCTGATGGTACTCCTAGGTGACGAGGCTCAAGTGGATGCTGACTCAGTTCATTTGATATAGTGCTAATCTTGACGCAAGATAGGTGCATGGTCTGCGACGAATGTACCACAAGCTCAGAAATCATTTTGGACGCAGGCGATGGTACTCCTAGGTGACGAGGCACAAGTGGAAGCTCGATTCAGTCCATTCGAATATAGTGCTAATCTTGACGCAAGATAGGTGCACAGTTTGTGCCGAACGTACCGCAGCCTTAGAAATCATTTTGAACGCACCCGATGGAACTCCAAGGTGAAGTGGGTCATGTGGAATCTCATTTTGGTCGATTTGGAGATAGTGTTGGTGTCGGTTCAAGATAGGTGCAGGTTTGTGCTAAACATACCGTAGGCTTAGAAATAGTTTTGGATGCACCCGATAGTACTCCTAGGTGACGAAGCTCAAGTGGATGCTTGATTCAATTCATTTGATATAGTGTTAATCTTGACGCAAGATAGGTGCAAGGTTTGCGCCGAACGTACCATAGGCTCAGAAATCGTTTTGGACGCAATTGATGGTACTCCTAGGTGAGGAGGCTTAAGTGGATGCTTGATTCAGTTCGTTTTGAGATAGTGCTAATCTTGACGCAAGATGGATGCACGGTTTGCGCCGAACGTACCACAGCCTCAGAAATCATTTTGGACGCACCTGATGGTACTCTTAGGTGACGAAGCTCAAGTGGAAGCTCGATCCAGACCGTTCAAACATAGTGCTAATCTTGATGCAAGATAAGTGCACGGTTTGTGCCGAACGTACCATAGCCTCAGAAGTCGTTTTGGACGCACCCGATGGAACTCCAAGGTGATGTGGGTCATGTGGAATCTCATTTTGGCCATTTGGAAATAGTGTTGTGTCGGTGCAAGATAGGTGCACGGTTTGTGCTAAACATACCATAGGCTCAGAAATCGTTTTGGACGCACTCGATAGTACTCCTAGCTGACAAAGCTCAAGTGGATGCTTGACTCAGTTCATTTGATATAGCGCTAATCTTGATGCAAGATAGGGGCATGGTTTGCGTCGTACGTACCACAGGCACTGAAATCGTTTTGGACGCACATGATGGTACTCCTACGTGACAAGGCTCAAGTGGAAGGTCGATTTTGTCTGTTCAAAGATAGTGCTACTCTTGACGCAAGATAGGTGCACGATTTGTGCCAAACGTACCACAGCCTTAGAAATCATTTTGGACGCACCCGATGGAACTCCAAGGTCACGTGGGTCATGTGGAATCTCGTTTTGGTCCATTTGAAGATAGTGTTGGTGTCGGTGCAAGATAAGTGCACGGTTTGCGCCAAACATGCCGTTGGCACAGAAATTGTTTTGGACGCACCCGATGGTACTCCTAGGTGATGAGGCTCAAGTGGAAGCTTGATTCAGTCTGATTGGAGATAGTGCTAAACTTGACGCAATATAGGTGCACGCTTTGTGCTGAACGTACCACAGGCTCAGCAATCGTTTTGGACACACCCGATGGTACTCCTAGGTGACAAGGCTCAAGTGGAGCTTGATTCGAACCGTTCAAAGATAGTGCTAATCTTGACGCAAGATAGGTGCACGGTTTGTGCCGAACAAACCACAGCCTCAGAAATTATTTTGGACGCACCTGATGGGACTCCAAGGTGACATGGGTCATCTGGAATCTTGTTTAGGTCCATTTGGAGATAGTGTTGGTGTCGGTGAAAGATAGGTGCATGGTTTGTGCTAAACAGACCGTAGGCTGAGAAATTGTTTTGGACGCACCCGATAGTACTCTTAGGTGACGAAGCTCAAGTGTATGCTTGACTCAGTTCATTTGATATAGTGCTAATCTTGACGCAAGATAGGTACATGGTTTGCGCTGAATGCACCACAGGCTTAGAAATCATTTTGGACGCACCCGATGGTACTCCTAGGTGACGAGGCTCGAGTGGAAGCTAGATTCAGTCCGTTCAAATATAGTGCTAACCTTGAGACAAGATAGTTGCACGGTTTGTGCCAAACGTACCGCAGCCTTAGAAATCATTTTGGACACACCCGATGGAACTCCAAGGTGACGTGGGTCATGTGGAATCTCATTTTGGTCCATTTGGTGATAGTGCTGGTGTCGGTTCAAGATTGGTGCAGGTTTGTGCTAAACATACCGTAGGCTCAGAAATCGTTTTGGACGCACTCGATAGTACGCCTAGATGACCAAGCTCTAGTGGATGCTTGATTCTGTACATTTGATATAGTGATAATCTTGACACAAGATAGGGCATGCTTTATGCTAAACATACCGTAGGCTTAGAAATCGTATTGGACGCACCCGATAGTAGTCCTAGGTGACGATGCTCAACTGGATGCTTGACTCAGTTCATTTGATATAGTACTAATCTTAACGCAAGATAGGTACATGGTTTGCGCTGAATGCACCACAGGCTTAGAAATCATTTTGGATGCACCTGATGGTACTCCTAGGTGATGAGGCTCAAGTGGGTGCTTGACTCAGTTCGTTTGGATATAGTGCTAATCTTGACGCATGATAGGTGCACGGTTTGCGCCGAACGTACCACAGCCTCAGAAATCGTTTTGGACGCACCTGGTGGTACTCCTAGGTGACGAGGCTCAAGAGGAAGCTCGATCCAGACCATTCAAAGATATTACTAATCTTGACACAAGATAGGTGCACGGTTTATGCCGAATGTACCATAGCCTCAGAAGTCATTTTGGACGCACGCGATGGAACTCCAAGGTGATGTGGGTCATGTGGAATCTCGTTTTGGTCCATTTGGAGATAGTGTTGGTGTCGGTGCAAGATAGGTGCACGGTTTGTGCTAAACATACCGTAGGCTTAGAAATCGTTTTGGACGCACCCAATAGTACTCCTAGCTGAGGAAGCTCAAGTGGATGCTTGACTCAGTTCATTTGATATAGCACTAATCTTGACACAATATAGGGGCATGGTTTGCGCCGTACGTACCACAAGCACTGAAATCATTTTGGACACACACGATGGTACTCCTATGTGACAAGTCTCAAGTGGAAGCTCGATCCAGACCTTTCAAAGATATTACTAATCTTGACGCAAGATAGGTGCATGGTTTGTGCCGAACGTACCATAGCCTCAGAAGTCGTTTTGGACGCAACCGATGGAACTCCAAGGTGATATGGGTCATGTGGAATCTTGTTTTGGTCCATTTGCAGATAGTGCTGGTGTCGGTGCAAGATAAGTGCACGGTTTGCGCCAAACATACCATAGGCACAGAAATCGTTTTGGACGCACCCAATGGTACTCCTAGGTGACGAGGCTCAAGTGGAAGCTCGACTCAGTCTGATTGGAGATAGTGCTAAACTTGATGCAAGATAGTTGCACGGTTTGCCACGAACATACCACAGGCTCATAAATTGATTTGGACGCACCCTACGGTACTCCTAGGCAACGAGGCTTAAGTGGAAGCTCGATTCAGTTCATTCAAAGATATTGGTAATCTTGACGCAAGATAGGTGCACGGTTTGTGCCGAAAGTACCACAGCCTCAGAAAATCATTTTGGATGCACCCGATGGAACCCCAAGGTGAAGTGGGTCATGTGGAATCTTGTTTTGGTCCACTAGGAGATAGTGTTGGTGTCGGTGCAAGATAGGTGCACGGTTTGTGCTAAACATACTGTAGGTTTAGAAATCGTTTTGGATGCACCCAATAGTACTCCGAGGTGACGAAGCTCAACTGGATGCTTGACTCAGTTCATTTGATATAGTGCTAATCTTGACGCAAGATAGGTGCAAGGTTTGCGCCGAACGTACCACAGGCTCAGAAATCGTTTTGGTCACACCTGATGGTACTCCTAGGTGATGAGGCTCAAGTGGATGCTTGATTCAGTTCATTTGGAGATAGTGCTAGTCTTGACGCAAGATAGCTGCACGGTTTGCACCAAACATACCACAGGCTCCTAAATCGATTTGGATGCACCCTATGGTACTCCTAGGTGATGAGGCTTAAGTGGAAGATCAATTCAGTCCATTCGAAGATTGTGGTAATCTTGACGCAAGATAGGTGCACTGTTTGTGCCGAACGTACCACAGCCTCATAAATCATTTTGGATGCACCTGATGGAACTCCAAGGCGAAGTGGGTCATGTGGAATCTCGTTTTGGTTCATTTGAACACAGTGTTGGTGTCGGCGCAAGATAGGTGCGCGGTTTACGCCAGGCTCAGAAATCATTTTGGACGCACCCGATGGAACTACAAGGTGAGGAGGCTCACGTGGAAGCTCGATTCAGTCCGATTGGAGATGGTGCTAAACTTGACGCAAGATAGTTACACGGTTTGTGACAAACATACCACAGGCTCAGAAATTGTTTTGGACGCACCTGATGGTACTCCTCAGTGATGAGGCTCAAGTGGATGCTTGATTCAGTTCGTTTGGAAATAGTGCTAATCTTGATGCAAGATAGGTGCACGGTTTCTGCCGAACGTACCACAAGCTCAGCAACCGTTTTGGACGCACCCGATGGTACTCCTCGGTGATGAGGTTCAAGTGGAAGCTCGATTCAGACTATTTAAAGATAGTGCTAATCTTGACGCAAGATAGGAGCATGGTTTGTGCCTTGTGAGCCACAGCCTCATAAATCATTTTGGATGCACCCGACGGAACTCCAAGGTGACGTGGGTCATGTGGAATCTCATTTTGGTCAATTTGGAGATAGTGTTGGTGTCGCTGCAAGATAGGTGCATGGTTTGTGCTAAGCATACCGTAGGCTCAGAAATAGTTTTGGACGCACCCGATAGTACTCCTAGGTGACGAAGCTCAAGTGGATGCTTGACTCAGTTCATTTTATATAGTGCTAATCTTGACGCAAGATAGGTGCACGGTTTGCGCCGAACGTACCATAGGCTCAGCAATCATTTTGGACGCACCCGATTGTACTCCTAGGTGACGAGGCTCTAGTGGAAGCTCGATTCAATCCGTTCGAAGATAGTGCTAATCTTGACGCAAGAGAGGTGCACGGTTTGTGCCGAATGTACCACAACCTCAATAATCATTTTGGACGCACTCGATGGAACTCCAAGGTGACGTGGGTCATGTGGAAACTCGTTTTGGTCCATTTGAAGACAGTGTTGGTGTCGGCGCAAGATAGGTGCACGGTTTGCACCAAACAAACCGTAGGCTCAGAAATCATTTTGGACGTACCCGGTGGTGCTCCTAGATGACGAAGCTCAAGTGGAAGCTCGATTCAGTCTAATTGGAGATAGTGCTAAACTTGATGCAAGATAGTTGCTCGGTTTGCGCCAAATGTTCCACGGGCTCAGAACTCGTTATGGACGCACCTCATGGTACTCCTAGGTGACGAGGCTCAAGTGGCCTTGATTTAGTTCGTTTGGAGATAGTGCTAATCTTGACGCAAGATAGGTGCACGTTTGCGCCGAACGTACCACAGGCTCAGCAATCGTTATGGACGTACCGATGGTACTCCTAGGTTTCGAGGCTCAAGTGGAAGCTCGATTTAGTCCGTTCGTAGATAGTGGTAATCGTGACGCAAGATAGGTGCACGGTTTGTGCCGAACGTACCATAGCCTCAGAAGTCATTTTGGACGCACCCGATTGAACTCCAAGGTGACGTGGGTCATGTCGAATCTCGTTTTGGTCCATTTGGAGATAGTGTTGGTGTCAGTGCAAGATAAGTGCACGGTTTGTGCTAAACATACCGTAGGCTCGGAAATCATTTTGGATGCACCCGATAATACTCCTAGGTGACGAAGCTCAAGTGGATGCTTGATTCAGTTCATTTGATATAGTGCGAATCTTGACGCAAGATTGGTGCACGGTTTGCACCGAACGTACCACTAGCTCAGAAATCAGTTTTGACGCACCTGATGGTACTCCTAGGTGACGAGTGTCAAGTGGATGCTTGATTTAGTACGTTTAAAGATAGTGCTAATCTTGACGCAAGACAGGTGCACGGTTTGCGCCGAATGTACCGCTGGCTTAGAAATCATTTTGGATGCACCCGATGGAATGACTAGGTGACATGGGTCTTATGGAATCTTGTTTCTATCCATTTGGAGATAATCCGAGTGTCTGTGCAAGATAGGTGCATAGTTTGGACCAAACATACCGCAGGCTCACAAATCATTTTGGACGCACCTGGAGGTACTCCTAGGTGACGAGGCTCAAGTGGAAGCTTGATTCAGTATGTTCGAAGATAGTGCTAATCTTGACACAAGATAGGTGCACGGTTTGTGCTGAACGAACCCCAACCACAGAAATCGTTTTGGACGCACCCGATGGAACTCTAAGGTGACGTGGGTCATGTGGAATCTTGTTTTGGTCCATTTGGAGATAGTGTTTTTGTCAGTTTAGGATAGGTGCACGGTTTGTACTAAACATAACGTAGGCTCAGAAATCGCTTTGGACGCACCCGATAGTACTCCTAGGTGACGAAGCTCAAGTGGATGCTTGATTCAGTTTATTTGAAATAGTGCTAATCTTGAGGCAAGATAGGTGCATTGTTTGCGCTCCTAGGTGACGAGTCTCAAGTGGAAGCTCGATTCAGTCCGTTCGAAGATAGTGCTAATCTTGACGCAAGATATGTGCACGGTTTGTGCCGAACGTACCACAGACACAAAATCATTTTGGACGCACCTGATGGTACTCCTAGGTGACGAGTCTCAAGTGGAAGCTCGATTCAGTCCGTTCGAAGATAGTGCTAATCTTGACGCAAGATATGTGCACGGTTTGTGCCGAACATACCACAGCATCAGACATTGTTTTGGACACAACCGATGGAACTCCATGGTGACGTGGGTCATGTCGAATCTCGTTTTGGTCCATTTGGAGATAGTGTTGGTGTCGGTGCAAGATAGGTGCACGGTTTGTGCTAAACATAGCGTAGGCTTAGAAATCGTTTTGGACGCACCCGATAATACTCCTAGGTGACGAAGCTCAAGTGGATGCTTGATTCCGTTCATTTGATATAGTGCTAATCTTGACGCAAGATTGGTGCATGGTTTGCGCTGAACGTAACAAAGGCTCAGAAATCGTTTTGGACGCACCCGATGGTACTCTTAGGTGACGAGGCTCAAGTGGAAGCTCAATTCAGTCCGTTTGAAGATAATGCCAATCTTGAGGCCAGATAGGTGCACAGTTAGTGCCGACCACACCACAGCCTCAAAAATTATTTTGGTTCCACTCGATGGAACTCCGAGGTGATGTGGGTAATGTGAAATCTCGTTTTGGTCCATTTGGAGATAGTGTTGTTGTCGGTTCAAGATAGGTGCATGGTTTGTGCTAAACATACCGTAGGCTCAGAAATCGTTTTCGACGCACCAAATGATACTCCGAGGTGACGAAGCTCAAGTGGATGCTTGATTCAGTTCATTTGATATAGTGCTAATCTTGATGCAAGATAGGTGCAAGGTTTGCGCCGTACGTACCATACGCTCAGAAATCATTTTGGACGCACCTGATGGTACTCCATGGTGACGTGGGTCTTGTGGAATCTTGTTTTCGTCCATTTGGAGATAGTGTTTTTGTCGGTTTAGGATAGGTGCATGGTTTGTACTAAACATAACGTAGGCTTAGAAATCGCTTTGGACGCACCCGATAGTACTCCTAGGTGACGAAGCTCAAGTGGATGCTTGATTCAGTTTATTTGAAATAGTGCTAATCTTGAGGCAAGATAGGTACATTGTTTGCGCTCCTAGGTGATGAGTCTCAAGTGGAAGCTCGATTCAGTCCGTTCGAAGATAGTGCTAATCTTGACGCAAGATATGTGCATGGTTTGTGCCGAACGTACCACAGACACAAAATCATTTTGGACGCACCTGATGGTACTCCTAGGTGACGAGTCTCAAGTGGAAGCTGGATTCAGTCCGTTCGAAGATAGTGCTAATCTTGACGCAAGATATGTGCACGATTTGTGCCGAACGTACCACAGCATCAGACATTGTTTTGGACACAACCGATGGAACTCCATGGTGACGTGGGTCATGTCGAATCTCGTTTTGGTGCATTTGGAGATAGTGTTGGTGTCGGTGCAAGATAGGTGCACGGTTTGTGCTAAACATACCGTAGGCTTAGAAATCATTTTGGACACACCCGATAATACTCCTAGGTGACGAAGCTCAAGTGGATGCTTGATTTCGTTCATTTGATATAGTGCTAATCTTGACGCAAGATTGGTGCATGGTTTGCGCTAAACGTAACAAAGTCTCAGAAATCGTTTTGCATGCACCCGATGGTACTCTTAGGTGACGAGGCTCAAGTGGAAGCTCAATTCAGTCTGTTTGAAGATAATGCTAATCTTGAGGCCAGATAGGTGCACAGTTAGTGCCGATCATACCACAGCCTCAAAAATTATTTTGGATGCACTCGATGGAACTCCGAGGTGATGTGGGTAATGTGAAATCTCATTTTGGTCCATTTGGAGATAGTGTTGTTGTCGGTTCAAGATAGGTGCATGGTTTGTGCTAAACATACCGTAGGCTCAAAAATCATTTTCGACGCACCAAATGATACTCCGAGGTGACGAAGCTCAAGTGGATGCTTGATTCAGTTCATTTGATATAGTGCTAATCTTGATGCAAGATAGGTGCAAGGTTTGCGCCGAACGTACCATATGCTCAGAAATCATTTTGGACGCACCTGATGGTACTCCAAGGTGACGTGGGTCATGTGGAATCTTGTTTTGGTCCATTTGGAGATAGTGTTTTTGTCGGTTTAGGATAGGTGCACGATTTGTACTAAACATAACGTAGGCTTAGAAATCGCTTTGGACGCACCCGATAGTACTCCTAGGTGACGAAGCTCAAGTGGATGCTTGATTCAGTTTATTTGAAATAGTGCTAATCTTGAGGCAAGATAGGTGCATTGTTTGCGCTCCTAGATGATGAGTCTCAAGTGGAAGCTCGATTCAGTCCGTTCGAAGATAGTGCTAATCTTGACGCAAGATATGTGCACGGTTTGTGCCGAACGTACCACAGACACAAAATCATTTTGGACGCACCTGATGGTACTCCTAAGTGACGAGTCTCAAGTGGAAGCTCGATTCAGTTCGTTCAAAGATAGTGCTAATCTTGACACAAGATATGTGCACGGTTTGTGCCGAACGTACCACAGCATCAGACATTGTTTTGGACACAACCGATGGAACTCCATGGTGACGTGGGTCTTGTCGAATCTCGTTTTGGTCCATTTGGAGATAGTGTTGGTGTCGGTGCAAGATAGGTGCACGGTTTGTGCTAAACATACCGTAGGCTTAGAAATCGTTTTGGACGCACCCGATAATACTCCTAGGTGACGAAGCTCAAGTGGATGCTTGATTCCGTTCATTTGATATAGTGCTAATCTTGACGCAAGATTGGTGCATGGTTTGCGCTGAACGTAACAAAGTCTCAGAAATCGTTTTGCACGCACCCGATGGTACTCTTAGGTGACGAGGCTCAAGTGGAAGCTCAATTCAGTCCGTTTGAAGATAATGCTAATCTTGAGGCCAGATAGGTGCACAGTTAGTGCCGATCATACCACAGCCTCAAAAATTATTTTGGACGCACTCGATGGAACTCCGAGGTGATGTGGGTAATGTGAAATCTCATTTTGGTCCATTTGGAGATAGTGTTGTTGTCGGTTCAAGATAGGTGCATGGTTTGTGCTAAACATACCGTAGGCTCAGAAATCATTTTCGACGCACCAAATGATACTCCGAGGTGACGAAGCTCAAGTGGATGCTTGATTCAGTTCATTTGATATAGTGCTAATCTTGATGCAAGATAGGTGCAAGGTTTGCGCCGAACGTACCATATGCTCAGAAATCATTTTGGACGCACCTGATGGTACTCCAAGGTGACGTGGGTCATGTGGAATCTTGTTTTGGTCCATTTGGAGATAGTGTTTTTGTCGGTTTAGGATAGGTGCACGGTTTGTACTAAACATAACGTAGGCTTAGAAATCGCTTTGGACGCACCCGATAGTACTCCTAGGTGACGAAGCTCAAGTGGATGCTTGATTCAGTTTATTTGAAATAGTGCTAATCTTGAGGCAAGATAGGTGCATTGTTTGCGCTCCTAGATGATGAGTCTCAAGTGGAAGCTCGATTCAGTCCGTTCGAAGATAGTGCTAATCTTGACGCAAGATATGTGCACGGTTTGTGCCGAACGTACCACAGACACAAAATCATTTTGGACGCACCTGATGGTACTCCTAAGTGACGAGTCTCAAGTGGAAGCTCGATTCAGTTCGTTCAAAGATAGTGCTAATCTTGACACAAGATATGTGCACGGTTTGTGCCGAACGTACCACAGCATCAGACATTGTTTTGGACACAACCGATGGAACTCCATGGTGACGTGGGTCTTGTCGAATCTCGTTTTGGTCCATTTGGAGATAGTGTTGGTGTCGGTGCAAGATAGGTGCACGGTTTGTGCTAAACATACCGTAGGCTTAGAAATCGTTTTGGACGCACCCGATAATACTCCTAGGTGACGAAGCTCAAGTGGATGCTTGATTCCGTTCATTTGATATAGTGCTAATCTTGACGCAAGATTGGTGCATGGTTTGCGCTGAACGTAACAAAGTCTCAGAAATCGTTTTGCACGCACCCGATGGTACTCTTAGGTGACGAGGCTCAAGTGGAAGCTCAATTCAGTCCGTTTGAAGATAATGCTAATCTTGAGGCCAGATAGGTGCACAGTTAGTGCCGATCATACCACAGCCTCAAAAATTATTTTGGACGCACTCGATGGAACTCCGAGGTGATGTGGGTAATGTGAAATCTCATTTTGGTCCATTTGGAGATAGTGTTGTTGTCGGTTCAAGATAGGTGCATGGTTTGTGCTAAACATACCGTAGGCTCAGAAATCATTTTCGACGCACCAAATGATACTCCGAGGTGACGAAGCTCAAGTGGATGCTTGATTCAGTTCATTTGATATAGTGCTAATCTTGATGCAAGATAGGTGCAAGGTTTGCGCCGAACGTACCATATGCTCAGAAATCATTTTGGACGCACCTGATGGTACTCCAAGGTGACGTGGGTCATGTGGAATCTTGTTTTGGTCCATTTGGAGATAGTGTTTTTGTCGGTTTAGGATAGGTGCACGGTTTGTACTAAACATAACGTAGGCTTAGAAATCGCTTTGGACGCACCCGATAGTACTCCTAGGTGACGAAGCTCAAGTGGATGCTTGATTCAGTTTATTTGAAATAGTGCTAATCTTGAGGCAAGATAGGTGCATTGTTTGCGCTCCTAGATGATGAGTCTCAAGTGGAAGCTCGATTCAGTCCGTTCGAAGATAGTGCTAATCTTGACGCAAGATATGTGCACGGTTTGTGCCGAACGTACCACAGACACAAAATCATTTTGGACGCACCTGATGGTACTCCTAAGTGACGAGTCTCAAGTGGAAGCTCGATTCAGTTCGTTCAAAGATAGTGCTAATCTTGACACAAGATATGTGCACGGTTTGTGCCGAACGTACCACAGCATCAGACATTGTTTTGGACACAACCGATGGAACTCCATGGTGACGTGGGTCTTGTCGAATCTCGTTTTGGTCCATTTGGAGATAGTGTTGGTGTCGGTGCAAGATAGGTGCACGGTTTGTGCTAAACATACCGTAGGCTTAGAAATCGTTTTGGACGCACCCGATAATACTCCTAGGTGACGAAGCTCAAGTGGATGCTTGATTCCGTTCATTTGATATAGTGCTAATCTTGACGCAAGATTGGTGCATGGTTTGCGCTGAACGTAACAAAGTCTCAGAAATCGTTTTGCACGCACCCGATGGTACTCTTAGGTGACGAGGCTCAAGTGGAAGCTCAATTCAGTCCGTTTGAAGATAATGCTAATCTTGAGGCCAGATAGGTGCACAGTTAGTGCCGATCATACCACAGCCTCAAAAATTATTTTGGACGCACTCGATGGAACTCCGAGGTGATGTGGGTAATGTGAAATCTCATTTTGGTCCATTTGGAGATAGTGTTGTTGTCGGTTCAAGATAGGTGCATGGTTTGTGCTAAACATACCGTAGGCTCAGAAATCATTTTCGACGCACCAAATGATACTCCGAGGTGACGAAGCTCAAGTGGATGCTTGATTCAGTTCATTTGATATAGTGCTAATCTTGATGCAAGATAGGTGCAAGGTTTGCGCCGAACGTACCATATGCTCAGAAATCATTTTGGACGCACCTGATGGTACTCCAAGGTGACGTGGGTCATGTGGAATCTTGTTTTGGTCCATTTGGAGATAGTGTTTTTGTCGGTTTAGGATAGGTGCACGGTTTGTACTAAACATAACGTAGGCTTAGAAATCGCTTTGGACGCACCCGATAGTACTCCTAGGTGACGAAGCTCAAGTGGATGCTTGATTCAGTTTATTTGAAATAGTGCTAATCTTGAGGCAAGATAGGTGCATTGTTTGCGCTCCTAGATGATGAGTCTCAAGTGGAAGCTCGATTCAGTCCGTTCGAAGATAGTGCTAATCTTGACGCAAGATATGTGCACGGTTTGTGCCGAACGTACCACAGACACAAAATCATTTTGGACGCACCTGATGGTACTCCTAGGTGACGAGTCTCAAGTGGAAGCTCGATTCAGTTCGTTCAAAGATAGTGCTAATCTTGACACAAGATATGTGCACGGTTTGTGCCGAACGTACCACAGCATCAGACATTGTTTTGGACACAACCGATGGAACTCCATGGTGACGTGGGTCTTGTCGAATCTCGTTTTGGTCCATTTGGAGATAGTGTTGGTGTCGGTGCAAGATAGGTGCACGGTTTGTGCTAAACATACCGTAGGCTTAGAAATCATTTTGGACGCACCCGATAATACTCCTAGGTGACGAAGCTCAAGTGGATGCTTGATTCCGTTCATTTGATATAGTGCTAATCTTGACGCAAGATTGGTGCATGGTTTGCGCTGAACGTAACAAAGTCTCAGAAATCGTTTTGCACGCACCCGATGGTACTCTTAGGTGACGAGGCTCAAGTGGAAGCTCAATTCAGTCCGTTTGAAGATAATGCTAATCTTGAGGCCAGATAGGTGCACAGTTAGTGCCGATCATACCACAGCCTCAAAAATTATTTTGGACGCACTCGATGGAACTCCGAGGTGATGTGGGTAATGTGAAATCTCATTTTGGTCCATTTGGAGATAGTGTTGTTGTCGGTTCAAGATAGGTGCATGGTTTGTGCTAAACATACCGTAGGCTCAGAAATCATTTTCGACGCACCAAATGATACTCCGAGGTGACGAAGCTCAAGTGGATGCTTGATTCAGTTCATTTGATATAGTGCTAATCTTGATGCAAGATAGGTGCAAGGTTTGCGCCGAACGTACCATACGCTCAGAAATCATTTTGGATGCACCTGATGGTACTCCAAGGTGACAAGGCTCAAGTGGATTCTTGATTCAGTTCGTTTGGAGATACTGCAAATCTTGACGCAAGATAGGTGCACGGTTTGCACCGAATGTACCCCAGGCTCAGAAATCGTTTTGGACGCACCCGATGGTACTCCTTGGTGATGAGGCTCAAGTGAAAGCTTGATCCAGATCGTTCAAAGATATTGCTAATCTTGACGCAAGATAGGTGCACGGTTGGTGATGAACGTACCATAGCCTCAGAAGTCGTCTTGGAGGCACTCGATGGAACTCGAAGGTGACGTGGGTCACGTGGAATCTCGTTTTGGTCCATTTGGAGATAGTGTTGGTGTCAGTGCAAGATAGGTGCGTGGTTTGTGCTAAACATACCATAGGCTCAGAAATCGTTTGGACGCACCTGATAGTACTCCTATGTAACGAAGCTCAAGTGGATCCTTGACTCAGTTCATTTGATATAATGCTAATCTTGATGCAAGATAGGTGCATGGTTTGCGCTGAACGTACCACAGACACAAAATCATTTTGGACGCACCTGATGGTACTCCTAGGTGACGAGTCTCAAGTGGAAGCTCGATTCAGTCCGTTCGAAGATAGTGCTAATCTTGACGCAAGATATGTGCACGGTTTGTGCCGAACGTACCACAGCATCAGACATTGTTTTGGACACAACCGATGGAACTCCATGGTGACATGGGTCATGTCGAATCTCGTTTTGGTCCATTCGGAGATAGTGTTGGTGTCGGTGCAAGATAGGTGCACGGTTTGTGCTAAACATACCGTAGGCTTAGAAATCGTTTTGGACGCACCCGATAATACTCCTAGGTGATGAAGCTCAAGTGGATAATTGATTCAGTTCATTTGATATAGTGCTAATCTTGACACAAGATTGGTGCATGGTTTGCGCTGAACGTAACAAAGGCTCAGAAATTGTTTTGGACGCACCCGATGGTACTCTTAGGTGACGAGGCTCAAGTGGAAGCTCAATTCAGTCCGTTTGAAGATAATGCTAATCTTGAGGCCAGATAGGTGCACAGCTAGTGCCGATCATACCACAGCCTCAAAAATTATTTTGGACGCACTCGATGGAACTCCGAGGTGATGTGGGTAATTTGAAATCTCATTTTGGTCCATTTGGAGATAGTGTTGTTGTCGGTTCAAGATAGGTGCATGGTTTGTGCTAAACATACCGTAGGCTCAGAAATCGTTTTCGACACACCAAATGATACTCCGAGGTGACGAAGCTCAAGTGGATGCTTGATTCTGTTCATTTGATATAGTGCTAATCTTGATGCAAGATAGGTGCAAGGTTTGCGCCGAACGTACCATACGCTCAGAAATCATTTTGGACGCACCTGATGGTACTCCAAGGTGACAAGGCTCAAGTGGATGCTTGATTCAGTTCGTTTGGAGATACTGCAAATCTTGACGCAAGATAGGTGCACGGTTTGCACCGAATGTACCCCAGGCTCATAAATCATTTTGGACGCACCCGATGGTACTCCTTGGTGACGAGGCTCAAGTGAAAGCTCGATCCAGATCGTTCAAAGATACTGCTAATCTTGACGCAAGATAGGTGCACGGTTGGTGATGAACGTACCATAGCCTCAGAAGTCGTCTTGGACGCACCCGATGGAACTCGAAGGAGACGTGGGTCACGTGGAATCTCGTTTTGGTCCATTTGGAGATAGTGTTGGTGTCAGTGCAAGATAGGTGCTTGGTTTGTGCTAAACATATTGTAGGCCAAAAAATCGTTTGGACGCACCTGATAGTACTCCTATGTAACGAAGCTCAAGTGGATCCTTGACTCAGTTCATTTGATATAATGCTAATCTTGATGCAACATAGGTGCAAGGTTTGCGCCGAACGTACCACAGACACAAAATCATTTTGGACGCACCTGATGGTACTCCTAGGTGACGAGTCTCAAGTGGAAGCTCGATTCAGTCCGTTCGAAGATAGTGCTAATCTTGACGCAAGATATGTGCGCGGTTTGTGCCGAACGTACCACATCATCAGACATTGTTTTGGACGCAACCGATGGAACTCCATGGTGACGTGGGTCATGTCGAATCTCGTTTTGGTCCAATTGGAGATAGTGTTGGTGTCGGTGCAAGATAGGTGGACGGTTTGTGCTAAACATACCGTAGGCTTAGAAATCGTTTTGGACGCACCCGATAATACTCCTAGGTGACGAAGCTCAAGTGGATGCTTGATTCAGTTCATTTGATATAGTGCTAATCTTAACGCAAGATTGGTGCATGGTTTGCGCTGAACGTAACAAAGGCTCAGAAATCGTTTTGGACGCACCCGATGGTACTCCTAGGTGATGAGGCTCAAGTGGAACCTCAATTCAGTCCGTTTGAAGATAATGCTAATCTTGAGGCCAGATATGTGCACAGTTAGTGCCGAACATACCACAGCCTCAAAAATTATTTTGGACGCACTCGATGGAACTCCGAGGTGATGTGGGTAATGTGAAATCTCGTTTTGGTCCATTTGGAGATAGTGTTGTTGTCGGTTCAAGATAGGTGCACGGTTTGTGCTAAACATACTGTAGGCTCAGAAATCATTTTGGATGCACCAAATGATACTCCGAGGTGACGAAGCTCAAGTGGATGCTTGATTCAGTTCATTTGATATAGTGCTAATCTTGATGCAAGATAGGTGCAAGGTTTGCGCCGAACGTACCATACGCTTAGAAATCATTTTGGACGCACCTGATGGTACTCCAAGGTGACAAGGCTCAAGTGGATGCTTGATTCAGTTCGTTTGGAGATACTGCAAATCTTGACGCAAGATAGGTGCACGGTTTGCACCGAATGTACCCCAGGCTCAGAAATCGTTTTGGACGCACCCGATGGTACTCCTTGGTGACGAGGCTCAAGTGAAAGCTCGATCCAGATCGTTCAAAGATATTGCTAATCTTGATGCAAGATAGGTGCACAGTTGGTGATGAACGTACCATAGCCTCAGAAGTCGTCTTGGACGCACCCGATGGAACTCGAAGGTGACGTGGGTCACGTGGAATCTTGTTTTGGTCCATTTAGAGATAGTGTTGGTGTCAGTGCAAGATAGGTGCAAAGTTTGTGCTAAACATACCGTAGGCTCAGAAATCGTTTGGACGCACCTGATAGTACTCCTATGTAACGAAGCTCAAGTGGATCCTTGACTCAGTTCATTTGATATAATGCTAATCTTGGTGCAAGATAGGTGCATGGTTTGCGCCGAACGTACCACAGACACAAAAATCATTTTGGACGCACCTGATGGTACTCCTAGGTGACGAGTTTCAAGTGGAAGCTCGATTCAGTCCGTTCGAAGATAGTGCTAATCTTGACGCAAGATATGTGCACTGTTTGTGCCGAACGTACCACAGCATCAGACATTGTTTTGGACGCAAGTGATGGAACTCCATGGTGACGTGGGTCATGTCAAATCTCGTTTTGGTCCATTCGGAGATAGTGTTGGTGTCGGTGCAAGATAGGTGCACAGTTTGTGCTAAACATACCGTAGGCTTAGAAATAATTTTGGACGCACCCGATAATACTCCTAGGTGAGGAAGCTCAAGTGGATGCTTGATTCAGTTCATTGGATATAGTGTTAATCTTGACGCAAGATTGGTGCATGGTTTGCGCTGAACGTAACAAAGTCTCAGAAATCGTTTTGGACGCACCCGATGGTACTCCTAGGTGACGAGGCTCAAGTGGAAGCTCAATTCAGTCCGTTTGAAGATAATGCTAATCTTGAGGCCAGATAGTTGCACAGTTAGTGCCGAACATACCACAGCCTCAAAAATTATTTTGGACGCACCCGATAATACTCCTAGGTGACGAAGCTCAAGTGGATGCTTGATTCAGTTCATTTGATATAGTGCTAATCTTAACGCAAGATTGGTGCATGGTTTGCGCTGAACGTAACAAAGGCTCAGAAATCGTTTTGGACGCACCCGATGGTACTCCTAGGTGATGAGGCTCAAGTGGAACCTCAATTCAGTCCGTTTGAAGATAATGCTAATCTTGACGCCAGATATGTGCATAGTTAGTGCCGAACATACCACAGCCTCAAAAATTATTTTGGACGCACTCGATGGAACTCCGAGGTGATGTGGGTAATGTGAAATCTCATTTTGGTCCATTTGGAGATAGTGTTGTTGTCGGTTCAAGATAGGTGCACGGTTTGTGCTAAACATACTGTAGGCTCAGAAATCATTTTGGATGCACCAAATGATACTCCGAGGTGACGAAGCTCAAGTGGATGCTTGATTCAGTTCATTTGATATAGTGCTAATCTTGATGCAAGATAGGTGCAAGGTTTGCGCCGAACGTACCATACGCTCAGAAATCATTTTGGACGCACCTGATGGTACTCCAAGGTGACAAGGCTCAAGTGGATGCTTGATTCAGTTCGTTTGGAGATACTGCAAATCTTGACGCAAGATAGGTGCACGGTTTGCACCGAATGTACCCCAGGCTCAGAAATCGTTTTGGACGCACCCGATGGTACTCCTTGGTGACGAGGCTCAAGTGAAAGCTCGATCCAGATCGTTCAAAGATATTGCTAATCTTGATGCAAGATAGGTGCACAGTTGGTGATGAACGTACCATAGCCTCAGAAGTCGTCTTGGACGCACCCGATGGAACTCGAAGGTGACGTGGGTCACGTGGAATCTTGTTTTGGTCCATTTAGAGATAGTGTTGGTGTCAGTGCAAGATAGGTGCAAAGTTTGTGCTAAACATACCGTAGGCTCAGAAATCGTTTGGACGCACCTGATAGTACTCCTATGTAACGAAGCTCAAGTGGATCCTTGACTCAGTTCATTTGATATAATGCTAATCTTGGTGCAAGATAGGTGCATGGTTTGCGCCGAACGTACCACAGACACAAAAATCATTTTGGACGCACCTGATGGTACCCCTAGGTGACGAGTTTCAAGTGGAAGCTCGATTCAGTCCGTTCGAAGATAGTGCTAATCTTGACGCAAGATATGTGCACTGTTTGTGCCGAACGTACCACAGCATCAGACATTGTTTTGGACGCAAGTGATGGAACTCCATGGTGACGTGGGTCATGTCAAATCTCGTTTTGGTCCATTCGGAGATAGTGTTGGTGTCGGTGCAAGATAGGTGCACAGTTTGTGCTAAACATACCGTAGGCTTAGAAATAATTTTGGACGCACCCGATAATACTCCTAGGTGAGGAAGCTCAAGTGGATGCTTGATTCAGTTCATTGGATATAGTGTTAATCTTGACGCAAGATTGGTGCATGGTTTGCGCTGAACGTAACAAAGTCTCAGAAATCGTTTTGGACGCACCCGATGGTACTCCTAGGTGACGAGGCTCAAGTGGAAGCTCAATTCAGTCCGTTTGAAGATAATGCTAATCTTGAGGCCAGATAGTTGCACAGTTAGTGCCGAACATACCACAGCCTCAAAAATTATTTTGGACGCACTCGATGGAACTCTGAGGTGATGTGGGTAATGTGAAATCTCGTTTTGGTCCATTTGGAGATAGTGTTGTTGTCGGTTCAAGATAGGTGCACGGTTTGTGCTAAACATACCGTAGGCTCAGAAATCGTTTTGGACGCACCAAATGATACTCCGAGGTGACGAAGCTCAAGTGGATGCTTGATTCAGTTCATTTGGTATAGTGCTAATCTTGAAGCAAGATAGGTGCAAGGTTTGGCCGAACGTACCATACGCTCAGAAATCATTTTGGACGCACCTGATGGTACTCCAAGGTGACAAGGCTCAAGTGGATGCTTGATTCAGTTCGTTTGGAGATACTACAAATCTTGACACAAGATAGGTGCACGGTTTGCACCGAATGTACCCCAGGCTCAGAAATCGTTTTGGACGCACCCGATGGTACTCCTTGGTGACGAGGCTCAAGTGAAAGCTCGATCCAGATCGTTCAAAGATATTGCTAATCTTGACGCAAGATAGGTGCACGGTTGGTGACGAACGTACCATAGCCTCAGAAGTCGTCTTGGACGCACTCGATGGAACTCGAAGGTGACGTGGGTCACGTGGAATCTCGTTTTGGTCCATTTGGAGATAGTGTTGGTGTCAGTGCAAGATAGGTGCATGGTTTGTGCTAAACATACCGTAGGCTCAGAAATCATTTGGACGCACCTGATAGTACTCCTATGTAACGAAGCTCAAGTGGATCCTTGACTGAGTTCATTTGATATAATGCTAATCTTGATGCAAGATAGGTGCATGGGTTGCGCCGAACGTACCATAGACACAAAATCATTTTGGACGCACATGATGGTACTCCTAGGTGACGAGTCTCAAGTGGAAGCTCGATTCAGTCCGTTCGAAGATAGTGCTAATCTTGACGCAAGATATGTGCACGGTTTGTGCCGAACGTACCATAGCATCAGACATGGTTTTGGACCCAAGCGATGGAACTCCATGGTGACGTGGGTCATGTCGAATCTCGTTTTGGTCCATTTGGAGATAGTGTTGGTGTCGATGCAAGATAGGTGCACGGTTTGAGCTAAACATACCGTAGGCTTAGAAATCGTTTTGGACGCACCCGATAATACTCCTAGGTGATGAAGCTCAAGTGGATGCTTGATTCAGTTCATTTGATATAGTGCTAATCTTGACGCAGGATTGGTGCATGGTTTGCGCTGAACGTAACAAAGGCTCAGAAATTGTTTTGGACGCACCCGATGGTACTCCTAGGTGACGAGGCTCAAGTGGAAGCTCAATTCAGTCCATTTGAAGATAATGCTAATCTTGAGGCCAGATAGGTGCACAGTTAGTGCCGAACATACCACAGCCTCAAAAATTATTTTGGACGCACTCGATGGAACTCCGAGGTGATGTGGGTAATGTGAAATCTCGTTTTGGTCCATTTGGAGATAGTGTTGTTGTCGGTTCAAGATAGGTGCACGGTTTGTGCTAAACATACCGTAGGCTCAGAAATCGTTTTGGACGCACCAAATGATACTCCGAGGTGACGAAGCTCAAGTGGATGCTTGATTCAGTTCATTTGATATAGTGCTAATCTTGATGCAAGATAGGTGCAAGGTTTGCGCTGAACGTACCATACGCTCAGAAATCATTTTGGACGCACCTCATGGTACTCTAAGGTGACAAGGCTCAAGTGGATGCTTGATTCAGTTCGTTTGGAGATACTGCAAATCTTGACACAAGATAGGTGCACGGTTTGCACCGAATGTACCCCAGGCTCAGAAATCGTTTTGGACGCACCCGATGGTACTCCTTGGTGACGAGGCTCAAGTGAAAGCTCGATCCAGATCATTCAAAGATATTGCTAATCTTGACGCAAGATAGGTGCACGGTTGGTGATGAACGTACCATAGCCTCAGAAGTCGTCTTGGACGCACTCGATGGAACTCGAAGGTGACGTGGGTCACATGGAATCTCGTTTTTGTCCATTTGGAGATAGTGTTGGTGTCAGTGCAAGATAGGTGCATGGTTTGTGCTAAACATACCGTAGGCCAAGAAATCGTTTGGACGCACCTGATAGTACTCCTATGTAACGAAGCTCAAGTGGATCCTTGACTAAGTTCATTTGATATAATGCTAATCTTGATGCAAGATAGGTGCAAGGTTTGCGCCGAACGTACCATAGACACAAAATCATTTTGGATGCACCTGATGGTACTCCTAGGTGGCGAGTCTCAAGTGGAAGCTCGATTCAGTCCGTTCGAAGATAGTGCTAATCTTGACGCAAGATATGTGCGCGGTTTGTGCCGAACGTACCACATCATCAGACATTGTTTTGGACGCAACCGATGGAACTCCATGGTGACGCAGGTCATGTCGAATCTCGTTTTGGTCCATTTGGAGATAGTGTTGGTGTCGGTGCAAGATAGGTGCACTGTTTGTGCTAAACATACCGTAGGCTTAGAAATCGTTTTGGACGCACCCGATAATACTCCTAGGTGACGAAGCTCAAGTGGATGCTTGATTCAGTTCATTTGATATAGTGCTAATCTTGACGCAAGATTGGTGCATGGTTTGCGCTGAACGTAACAAAGGCTCAGAAATTGTTTTGGACGCACCCGATGGTACTCCTAGGTGACGAGGCTCAAGTGGAAGCTCAATTCAGTCCATTTGAAGATAATGCTAATCTTGAGGCCAGATAGGTGCACAGTTTGTGCCGAACATACCACAGCCTCAAAAATTATTTTGGACGCACTCGATGGAACTCCGAGGTGATGTGGGTAATGTGAAATCTCGTTTTGGTCCATTTGGAGATAGTGTTGTTGTCGGTTCAAGATAGGTGCACGGTTTGTGCTAAACATACCGTAGGCTCAGAAATAGTTTTGGACGCACCAAATGATAATCCGAGGTGACGAAGCTCAAGTGGATGCTTGATTCAGTTCATTTGATATAGTGCTAATCTTGATGCAAGATAGGTGCAAGGTTTGCGCTGAACGTACCATATGCTCAGAAATCATTTTGGACGCACCTCATGGTACTCTAAGGTGACAAGGCTCAAGTGGATGCTTGATTCAGTTCGTTTGGAGATACTGCAAATCTTGACACAAGATAGGTGCACGGTTTGCACCGAATGTACCCCAGGCTCAGAAATCGTTTTGGACGCACCCGATGGTACTCCTTGGTGACGAGGCTCAAGTGAAAGCTCGATCCAGATCATTTAAAGATATTGCTAATCTTGACGCAAGATAGGTGCACGGTTGGTGATGAACGTACCATAGCCTCAGAAGTCGTCTTGGACGCACCCGATGGAACTCGAAGGTGACGTGGGTCACATGGAATCTCGTTTTTGTCCATTTGGAGATAGTGTTGGTGTCAGTGCAAGATAGGTGCATGGTTTGTGCTAAACATACCGTAGGCCAAGAAATCGTTTGGACGCACCTGATAGTACTCCTATGTAACGAAGCTCAAGTGGATCCTTGACTAAGTTCATTTGATATAATGCTAATCTTGATGCAAGATAGGTGCAAGGTTTGCGCCGAACGTACCATAGACACAAAATCATTTTGGATGCACCTGATGGTACTCCTAGGTGACGAGTCTCAAGTGGAAGCTCGATTCAGTCCGTTCGAAGATAGTGCTAATCTTGACGCAAGATATGTGCGCGGTTTGTGCCGAACGTACCACATCATCAGACATTGTTTTGGACGCAACCGATGGAACTCCATGGTGATGCAGGTCATGTCGAATCTTGTTTTGGTCCATTTGGAGATAGTGTTGGTGTCGGTGCAAGATGGGTGCACTGTTTGTGCTAAACATACCGTAGGCTTAGAAATCATTTTGGACACACCCGATAATACTCCTAGGTGACGAAGCTCAAGTGGATGCTTGATTCAGTTCATTTGATATAGTGCTAATCTTGACGCAAGATTGGTGCATGGTTTGCGCTGAACGTAACAAAGGCTCAGAAATTGTTTTGGACGCACCCGATGGTACTCCTAGGTGACGAGGCTCAAGTGGAAGCTCAATTCAGTCCATTTGAAGATAATGCTAATCTTGAGGCTAGATAGGTGCACAGTTAGTGCCGAACATACCACAGCCTCAAAAATTATTTTGGACGCACTCGATGGAACTCCGAGGTGATGTGGGTAATGTGAAATCTCGTTTTGGTCCATTTGGAGATAGTGTTGTTGTCGGTTCAAGATAGGTGCACGGTTTGTGCTAAACATACCGTAGGCTCAGAAATCGTTTTGGACGCACCAAATGATACTCCGAGGTGACGAAGCCCAATGGATGCTTGATTCAGTTCATTTGATATAGTGCTAATCTTGATGCAAGATAGGTGCAAGGTTTGCGCCGAATGTACCATACGCTCAGAAATCATTTTAGACGTACCTGATGGTCCACCAAGGTGACAAGGCTCAAGTGGATGCTTGATTCAGTTCGTTTGGAGATAGTGCAAATCTTGACGCAAGATAGGTGCATGGTTTGCACTGAATGTACCCCAGGCTCAGAAATCATTTTGGACGCACCCGATGGTACTCCATGGTGACGAGGCTCAAGTGAAAGCTCGATCCAGATCGTTCAAAGATATTGCTAATCTTGACGCAAGATAGGTGCACGGTTGGTGATGAACGTACCATAGCCTCAGAAGTCGTCTTGGACGAACCCGATGGAACTCGATGGTGACGTGGGTCACGTGGAATCTCGTTTTGGTCCATTTGGACATAGTATTGGTGTCAGTGCAAGATAGGTGCACGGTTTGTGCTAAACATACCATAGGCTCAGAAATCGTTTTGGACGCACCAAATGATACTCCGAGGTGACGAAGCTCAAGTGGATGCTTGATTCAGTTCATTTGATATAGTGCTAATCTTGATGCAAGATAGGTGCAAGGTTTGCGCTGAACGTACCATACGCTCAGAAATCATTTTGGACGCACCTCATGGTACTCTAAGGTGACAAGGCTCAAGTGGATGCTTGATTCAGTTCGTTTGGAGATACTGCAAATCTTGACACAAGATAGGTGCACGGTTTGCACCGAATGTACCCTAGGCTCAGAAATCGTTTTGGACGCACCTGATGGTACTCCTTGGTGACGAGGCTCAAGTGAAAGCTCGATCCAGATCATTCAAAGATATTGCTAATCTTGACGCAAGATAGGTGCACGGTTGGTGATGAATGCACCATAGCCTCAGAAGTCGTCTTGGACGCACCCGATGGAACTCGAAGGTGACGTGGGTCACGTGGAATCTCGTTTTTGTCCATTTGGAGATAGTGTTGGTGTCAGTGCAAGATAGGTGCATGGTTTGTGCTAAACATACCGTAGGCCAAGAAATCGTTTGGACGCACCTGATAGTACTCCTATGTAACGAAGCTCAAGTGGATCCTTGACTAAGTTCATTTGATATAATGCTAATCTTGATGCAAGATAGGTGCAAGGTTTGCGCCGAACGTACCACAGACACAAAATCATTTTGGACGCACCTGATGGTACTCCTAGGTGTCGAGTCTCAAGTGGATCTCGATTCAGTCTGTTCGAAGATAGTGCTAATCTTGACGCAAGATATGTGCACGGTTTGTGCCGAACGTACCACAGCATCAGACACTGTTTTGGACGCAACCGATGGAACTCCATGGTGACGTGGGTCATGTCGAATCTCGTTTTGGTCCATTTGGAGATAGTGTTGGTGTCGATGCAAGATAGGTGCACGGTTTGTGCTAAACATACCGTAGGCTTAGAAATTGTTTTGGATGCACCCGATAATACTCCTAGGTGACGAAGCTCAAGTGGATGCTTGATTCAGTTCATTTGATACAGTGCTAATCTTGACGCAAGATTGGTGCATGGTTTGCGCTGAACGTAACAAAGGCTCAGAAATCGTTTTGGACGCACCCGATGGTACTCCTAGGTGACGAGGCTCAAGTGGAAGCTCAATTCAGTCCATTTGAAGATAATGCTAATCTTGAGGCCAGATAGGTGCACAGTTAGTGCCGAACATACCACAGCCTCAAAAATTGTTTTGGACGCACTCGATGGAACTCTGAGGTGATGTGGGTAATGTGAAATCTCATTTTGGTCCATTTGGAGATAGTGTTGTTGTCGGTTCAAGATAGGTGCACGGTTTGTGCTAAACATACCGTAGGCTCAGAAATCGTTTTGGACGCACCAAATGATACTCCGAGGTGACGAAGCTCAAGTGGATGCTTGATTCAGTTCATTTGATATAGTGCTAATCTTGATGCAAGATAGGTGCAAGGTTTGCGCCGAATGTACCATACGCTCAGAAATCATTTTGGACGCACCTGATGGTACTCCAAGGTGACAAGGCTCAAGTGGATGCTTGATTCAGTTCGTTTGGAGATACCGCAAATCTTGACGCAAGATAGGTGCACGGTTTGCACCGAATGTACCCCAGGCTCAGAAATCGTTTTGGACGCACCCGATGGTACTCCTTGGTGACGAGGCTCAAGTGAAAGCTCGATCCAGATCATTCAAAGATATTGCTAATCTTGACGCAAGATAGGTGCACGGTTAGTGATGAACGTACCATAGCCTCAGAAAGTCATCTTGGATGCACTCGATGGAACTCGAAGGTGACGTGGGTCACATGGAATCTCGTTTTTGTCCATTTGGAGATAGTGTTGGTGTCTTGGCAAGATAGGTGAATGGTTTGTGCTAAACATATTGTAGGCCAAGAAATCATTTGGACGCACCTGATAGTACTCCTATGTAACAAAGCTCAAGTGGATCCTTGACTAAGTTCATTTGATATAATGCTAATCTTGATGCAAGATAGGTGCAAGGTTTGCGCTGAACGTACCATACGCTCAGAAATCATTTTGGATGCACCTGATGGTACTCTAAGGTGACAAGGCTCAAGTGGATGCTTGATTCAGTTCGTTTGGAGATACTACAAATCTTGACACAAGATAGGTGCACGGTTTGCACCGAATGTACCCCAGGCTCAGAAATCGTTTTGGACGCACATGATGGTACTCCTTGGTGACGAGGCTCAAGTGAAAGCTCGATCCAGATCATTCAAAGATATTGCTAATCTTGACGCAAGATAGGTGCACGGTTGGTGATGAACGTACCATAGCCTCAGAAGTCGTCTTGGACGCACCCGATGGAACTCGAAGGTGACGTGGGTCACGTGGAATCTCGTTTTTGTCCATTTGGAGATAGTGTTGGTGTCAGTGCAAGATAGGTGCATGGTTTGTGCTAAACATACCGTAGGCCAAGAAATCGTTTGGACGCACCTGATAGTACTCCTATGTAACGAAGCTCAAGTGGATCCTTGACTAAGTTCATTTGATATAATGTTAATCTTGATGCAAGATAGGTGCAAGGTTTGCGCCGAACGTACCATAGACACAAAATCATTTTGGACGCACCTGATGGTACTCCTAGGTGACGAGTCTCAAGTGGAAGCTCGATTCAGTCCGTTCGAAGATAGTGCCAATCTTGACGCAAGATATGTGCGCGGTTTGTGCCGAACGTACCACATCATCAGACATTGTTTTGGACGCAACCGATGGAACTCCATGGTGACGCGGGTCATGTCGAATCTCGTTTTTGTCCATTTGGAGATAGTGTTGGTGTCGGTGCAAGATAGGTGCACTGTTTGTGCTAAACATACCGTAGGCTTAGAAATCGTTTTGGACGCACCCGATAATACTCCTAGGTGACGAAGCTCAAGTGGATGCTTGATTCAGTTCATTTGATATAGTGCTAATCTTGACGCAAGATTGGTGCATGGTTTGCGCTGAACGTAACAAAGGCTCAGAAATTGTTTTGGACGCACCCGATGGTACTCCTAGGTGACGAGGCTCAAGTGGAAGCTCAATTCAGTCCATTTGAAGATAATGCTAATCTTGAGGCCAGATAGGTGCACAGTTAGTGCCGAACATACCACAGCCTCAAAAATTATTTTGGACGCACTCGATGGAACTCCGAGGTGATGTGGGTAATGTGAAATCTCGTTTTGGTCCATTTGGAGATAGTGTTGTTGTTGGTTCAAGATAGGTGCACGGTTTGTGCTAAACATACCGTAGGCTCAGAAATCGTTTTGGACGCACCAAATGATACTCCGAGGTGACGAAGCTCAAGTGGATGCTTGATTCAGTTCATTTGATATAGTGCTAATCTTGATGCAAGATAGGTGCAAGGTTTGCGCTGAACGTACCATACGCTCAGAAATCATTTTGGACGCACCTCATGGTACTCTAAGGTGACAAGGCTCAAGTGGATGCTTGATTCAGTTCGTTTGGAGATACTGCAAATCTTGACACAAGATAGGTGCACGGTTTGCACCGAATGTACCCCAGGCTCAGAAATCGTTTTGGACGCACCCGATGGTACTCCTTGGTGATGAGGCTCAAGTGAAAGCTCGATCCAGATCATTCAAAGATATTGCTAATCTTGACGCAAGATAGGTGCACGGTTGGTGATGAACGTACCATAGCCTCAGAAGTCGTCTTGGACGCACCCGATGGAACTCGAAGGTGACGTGGGTCACATGGAATCTCGTTTTTGTCCATTTGGAGATAGTGTTGGTGTCAGTGCAAGATAGGTGCATGGTTTGTGCTAAACATACCGTAGGCCAAGAAATCGTTTGGACGCACCTGATAGTACTCCTATGTAACGAAGCTCAAGTGGATCCTTGACTAAGTTCATTTGATATAATGCTAATCTTGATGCAAGATAGGTGCAAGGTTTGCGCCGAACGTACCATAGACACAAAATCATTTTGGACGCACCTGATGGTACTCCTAGGTGACGAGTCTCAAGTGGAAGCTCGATTCAGTCCGTTCGAAGATAGTGCTAATCTTGACGCAAGATATGTGCGCGGTTTGTGCCGAACGTACCACATCATCAGACATTGTTTTGGACGCAACCGATGGAACTCCATGGTGACGCGGGTCATGTCGAATCTCGTTTTGGTCCATTTGGAGATAGTGTTGGTGTCGGTGCAAGATAGGTGCACTGTTTCTGCTAAACATACCTTAGGCTTAGAAATCGTTTTGGACGCACCCGATAATACTCCTAGGTGACGAAGCTCAAGTGGATGCTTGATTCAGTTCATTTGATATAGTGCTAATCTTGACGCAAGATTGGTGCATGGTTTGCGCTGAACGTAACAAAGGCTCAGAAATTGTTTTGGATGCACCCGATGGTACTCCTAGGTGACGAGGCTCAAGTGGAAGCTCAATTCAGTCCATTTGAAGATAATGCTAATCTTGAGGCCAGATAGGTGCACAGTTAGTGCCGAACATACCACAGCCTCAAAAATTATTTTGGACGCACTCGATGGAACTCCGAGGTGATGTGGGTAATGTGAAATCTCATTTTGGTCCATTTGGAGATAGTGTTATTGTCGGTTCAAGATAGGTGCACGGTTTGTGCTAAACAAACCGTAGGCTCAGAAATCGTTTTGGATGCACCAAATGATACTCCGAGGTGACGAAGCTCAATGGATGCTTGATTCAGTTCATTTGATATAGTGCTAATCTTGATGCAAGATAGGTGCAAGGTTTGCGCTGAATGTACCATACGCTCAGAAATCATTTTAGACGTACCTGATGGTCCTCCAAGGTGACAAGGCTCAAGTGGATGCTTGATTCAGTTCGTTTGGAGATACTGCAAATCTTGACGCAAGATAGGTGCATGGTTTGCACTGAATGTACCCCAGGCTCAGAAATCATTTTGGACGCACCCCATGGTACTCCTTGGTGACGAGGCTCAAGTGAAAGCTCGATCCAGATCGTTCAAAGATATTGCTAATCTTGACGCAAGATAGGTGCACGGTTGGTGATGAACGTACCATAGCCTCAGAAGTCGTCTTGGACGAACCCGATGGAACTCGATGGTGACGTGGGTCATGTGGAATCTCGTTTTGGTCCATTTGGAGATAGTGTTGGTGTCAGTGCAAGATAGGTGCATGGTTTGTGCTAAACATACCGTAGGCTCAGAAATCGTTTGGACGCACCTGATAGTACTCCTATGTAACGAAGCTCAAGTGGATCCTTGACTCAGTTCATTTGATATAATGCTAATCTTGATGCAAGATAGGTGCAAGGTTTGCACCGAATGTACCACAGACACAAAATCATTTTGGACGCACCTGATGGTACTCCTAGGTGCCGAGTCTCAAGTGGAAGCTCGATTCAGTCCGTTCGAAGATAGTGCTAATCTTGACGCAAGATATGTGCACGGTTTGTGCCGAACGTACCACAACATCAGACATTGTTTTGGACGCAAGCGATGGAACTCCATGGTGACGTGGGTCATGTCGAATCTCGTTTTGGTCCATTTGGAGATAGTGTTGGTGTCGGTGCAAGATAGGTGCACGGTTTGTGCTAAACATACCGTAGGCTTAGAAATCATTTTGGACGCACCCGATAATACTCCTAGGTGACGAAGCTCAAGTGGATGCTTGATTCAGTTCATTTGATACAGTGCTAATCTTGACGCAAGATTGGTGCATGGTTTGCGCTGAACGTAACAAAGGCTCAGAAATCATTTTGGACGCACCCGATGGTACTCCTAGGTGACAAGGCTCAAGTGGAAGCTCAATTCAGTCCGTTTGAAGATAATGCTAATCTTGAGGCCAGATAGGTGCACAGTTAGTGCCGAACATACCACAGCCTCAAAAATTATTTTAGACGCACTCGATGGAACTCCGAGGTGATGTGGGTAATGAGAAATCTCATTTTGGTCCATTTGGAGATAGTGTTGTTGTCGGTTCAAGATAGGTGCACGGTTTGTGCTAAACATACCGTAGGCTCAGAAATCGTTTTGGACGCACCAAATGATACTCCAAGGTGACGAAGCTCAAGTGGATGCTTGATTCAGTTCATTTGATATAGTGCTAATATTGATGCATGATAGGTGCAAGGTTTGCGCCGAACGTACCATACGCTCAGAAATCATTTTCGACGCACTTGATGGTACTCCAAGGTGACAAGGCTCAAGTGGATGCTTGATTCAGTTCGTTTGGAGATACTGCAAATCTTGACGCAAGATAGGTGCACGGTTTGCACCGAATGTACCCCAGGCTCAGAAATCGTTTTGGACGCACCCGATGGTACTCCTTGGTGACGAGGCTCAAGTGAAAGCTTGATCCAGATCGTTCAAAGATATTGCTAATCTTGACGCAAGATAGGTGCACGGTTGGTGATGAACGTACCATAGCCTCAGAAGTCGTCTTGGACGCACCCGATGGAACTCGAAGGTGACGTGGGTCACGTGGAATCTCGTTTTGGTCCATTTGGAGATAGTGTTGGTGTCAGTGCAAGATAGGTGCATGGTTTGTGCGAAACATACCGTAGGCTCAGAAATCGTTTGGACGCACCTGATAGTACTCCTATGTAACGAAGCTCAAGTGGATCCTTGACTCAATTCATTTGATATAATGCTAATCTTGATGCAAGATAGGTGCATGGTTTGCGCCGAACCTACCACAGACACAAAATCATTTTGGACGCACCTGATGGTACTCCTAGGTGCTGAGTCTCAAGTGGAAGCTCGATTCAGTCCGTTCGAAGATAGTGCTAATCTTGACGCGAGATATGTGCACGGTTTGTGCCGAACGTACCACAGCATCAGACACTGTTGTGGACACAACCGATGGAACTCCATGGTGACGTGGGTCATGTCGAATCTCGTTTTGGTCTATCTGGATATAGTGTTGGTGTCGGTGCAAGATAGGTGCACGGTTTGTGCTAAACATACCGTAGGCTTAGAAATCATTTTGGACGCACCCGATAATACTCCTAGGTGACGAAGCTCAAGTGGATGCTTGATTCAGTTCATTTGATACAGTGCTAATCTTGACGCAAGATTGGTGCATGGTTTGCGCTGAACGTAACAAAGGCTCAGAAATCATTTTGGACGCACCCGATGGTACTCCTAGGTGACGAGGCTCAAGTGGAAGCTCAATTCAGTCCGTTTGAAGATAATGCTAATCTTGAGGCCAGATAGGTGCACAGTTAGTGCCGAACATACCACAGCCTCAAAAATTATTTTAGACGCACTCGATGGAACTCCGAGGTGATGTGGGTAATGAGAAATCTCATTTTGGTCCATTTGGAGATAGTGTTGTTGTCGGTTCAAGATAGGTGCACGGTTTGTGCTAAACATACCGTAGGCTCAGAAATCATTTTGGACGCACCAAATGATACTCCGAGGTGACGAAGCTCAAGTGGATGCTTGATTCAGTTCATTTGATACAGTGCTAATCTTGATGCAAGATAGGTGCAAGGTTTGCGCCGAACGTACCATACGCTTAGAAATCATTTTGGACGCACCTGATGGTACTCCAAGGTGACAAGGCTCAAGTGGATGCTTGATTCAGTTCGTTTGGAGATACTGCAAATCTTGACGCAAGATAGGTGCACGGGTTGCACTGAATGTACCCTAGGCTCAGAAATCATTTTGGACGCACCTGATGGTACTCCTTGGTGACGAGGCTCAAGTGAATGCTCGATCCAGATCGTTCAAAGATATTGCTAATCTTTACGCAAGATAGGTGCACGGTTGGTGATGAACGTACCATAGCCTCAGAAGTCGTCTTGGACGCACCGGATGGAACTCAAAGGTGACGTGGGTCACGTGGAATCTCGTTTTGGTCCATTTGGAGATAGTGTTGGTGTCAGTGCAAGATAGGTGCATGGTTTGTGCTAAACATACCGTAAGCTCAGAAATCATTTGGACGCACCTGATAGTACTCCTATGTAACGAAGCTCAAGTGGATCCTTGACTCAGTTCATTTGATATAATGCTAATCTTGATGCAAGATAGGTGCATGGTTTGCGCCGAACCTACCACAGACACAAAATCATTTTGGACGCACCTGATGGTACTCCTAGGTGACGAGTCTCAAGTGGAAGCTCGATTTAGTCCGTTCGAAGATAGTGCTAATCTTGACGCAAGATATGAGCACGGTTTGTGCCGAACGTACCACAACATCAGACATTGTTTTGGACGCAACCGATGGAACTCCATGGTGACGTGGGTCATGTCGAATCTCGTTTTGGTCCATTTGGAGATAGTGTTGGTGTCGGTGCAAGATAGGTGCACGGTTTGTGCTAAACATACCGTAGGCTTAGAAATCGTTTTGGACGCACCCGATAATACTCCTAGGTGACGAAGCTCAAGTGGATGCTTGATTCAGTTCATTTGATACAGTGCTAATCTTGACGCAAGATTGGTGATGGTTTGCGCTGAACGTAACAAAGGCTCAGAAATCGTTTTGCACGCACCCGATGGTACTCCTAGGTGACGAGGCTCAAGTGGAAGCTCAATTCACTCCGTTTGAAGATAATGCTAATCTTGAGGCCAGATAGGTGCACAGTTAGTGCCGAACATACCACAGCCTCAAAAATTATTTTGGACGCACTCGATGGAACTCCGAGGTGATGTGGGTAATGTGAAATCTCGTTTTGGTCCATTTGGAGATAGTGTTGTTGTCGGTTCAAGATAGGTGCACGGTTTGTGCTAAACATACCGTAGGCTCAGAAATAGTTTTGGACGCACCAAATGATAATCCGAGGTGACGAAGCTCAAGTGGATGCTTGATTCAGTTCATTTGATATAGTGCTAATCTTGATGCAAGATAGGTGCAAGGTTTGCGCTGAACGTACCATATGCTCAGAAATCATTTTGGACGCACCTCATGGTACTCTAAGGTGACAAGGCTCAAGTGGATGCTTGATTCAGTTCGTTTGGAGATACTGCAAATCTTGACACAAGATAGGTGCACGGTTTGCACCGAATGTACCCCAGGCTCAGAAATCGTTTTGGACGCACCCGATGGTACTCCTTTGTGACGAGGCTCAAGTGAAAGCTCGATCCAGATCATTTAAAGATATTGCTAATCTTGACGCAAGATAGGTGCACGGTTGGTGATGAACGTACCATAGCCTCAGAAGTCGTCTTGGACGCACCCGATGGAACTCGAAGGTGACGTCGGTCACGTGGAATCTCGTTTTGGTCCATTTGGAGATAGTGTTGGTGTCAGTGCAAGATAGGTGCATGGTTTGTGCTAAACATACCGTAGGCTCAGAAATCGTTTGGACGCACCTGATAGTACTCCTATGTAACGAAGCTCAAGTGGATCCTTGACTCAGTTCATTTGATATAATGCTAATCTTGATGCAAGATAGGTGCATGGTTTGCGCCGAACCTACCACAGACACAAAATCATTTTGGACGCACCTGATGGTACTCCTAGGTGACGAGTCTCAAGTGGAAGCTCGATTCAGTCCGTTCGAAGATAGTGCTAATCTTGACGCAAGATATGTGCACGGTTTGTGCCGAACGTACCACAGCATCAGACATTGTTTTGGACGCAACCGATGGAACTCCATGGTGACGTGGGTCATGTCGAATCTCGTTTTGGTCCATTTGGAGATAGTGTTGGTGTCGGTGCAAGATAGGTGCATGGTTTGTGCTAAACATACCGTAGGCTCAGAAATCGTTTGGACGCACCTGATAGTACTCCTATGTAACGAAGCTCAAGTGGATCCTTGACTCAGTTCATTTGATATAATGCTAATCTTGATGCAAGATAGGTGCATGGTTTGCGCCGAACCTACCACAGACACAAAATCATTTTGGACGCACCTGATGGTACTCCTAGGTGACGAGTCTCAAGTGGAAGCTCGATTCAGTCCGTTCGAAGATAGTGCTAATCTTGACGCAAGATATGTGCACGGTTTGTGCCGAACGTACCACAGCATCAGACATTGTTTTGGACGCAACCGATGGAACTCCATGGTGACGTGGGTCATGTCGAATCTCGTTTTGGTCCATTTGGAGATAGTGTTGGTGTCGGTGCAAGATAGGTGCACGGTTTGTGCTAAACATACCGTAGTCTTAGAAATCGTTTTGGACGCACCCGATAATACTCCTAGGTGACGAAGCCCAAGTGGATGCTTGATTCAGTTCATTTGATACAGTGCTAATCTTGACGCAAGATTGGTGCATGGTTTGCGCTGAACGTAACAAAGGCTCAGAAATCGTTTTGCACGCACCCGATGGTACTCCTAGGTGACGAGTCTCAAGTGGAAGCTCAATTCAGTCCGTTTGAAGATAATGCTAATCTTGAGGCCAGATAGGTGCACAGTTAGTGCCGAACATACCACAGCCTCAAAAATTATTTTGGACGCACTCGATGGAACTCCGAGGTGATGTGGGTAATGTGAAATCTCGTTTTGGTCCATTTGGAGATAGTGTTGTTGTCGGTTCAAGGTAGGTGCACGGTTTGTGCTAAACATACCGTAGGCTCATAAATCGATTTGGACACACCAAATGATACTCCGAGGTGACGAAGCTCAAGTGGATGCTTGATTCAGTTCATTTGATACAGTGCTAATCTTGATGCAAGATAGGTGCAAGGTTTGCGCTGAACGTACCATACGCTCATAAATCATTTTGGAAGCACTTGATGGTACTCCAAGGTGACAAGGCTCAAGTGGATGCTTGATTCTGTTCGTTTGGAGATACTACAAATCTTGACGCAAGATAGGTGCAAGGTTTGCACCGAATGTACCCTAGGCTCAGAAATCATTTTGGACGCACCCGATGGTACTCCTTGGTGACGAGGCTCAAGTGAAAGCTCGATCCAGATCGTTAAAAGATATTGCTAATCTTGACGCAAGATAGGTGCACGGTTGGTGATGAACGTACCATAGCCTCAGAAGTCGTCTTGGACGCACCCGATGGAACTCGAAGGTGACGTGGGTCACGTGGAATCTCATTTTGGTCCATTTGGAGATAGTGTTGGTGTCAGTGCAAGATAGGTTTGTGCTAAACATACTGTAGGCTCAGAAATCGTTTGGATGCACCTGATAGTACTCCTATGTAACGAAGCTCAAGTGGATCCTTGACTTAGTTCATTTGATATAATGCTAATCTTGATGCAAGATAGGTGCATGGTTTGCGCCGAACCTACCACAGACACAAAATCATTTTGGACGCACCTGATGGTACTCCTAGGTGACGAGTCTCGAGTGGAAGCTCGATTCAGTCCGTTCGAAGATAGTGCTAATCTTGACGCAAGATATGTGCACGGTTTGTGCCGAACGTACCACAGCATCAGACATTGTTTTGGACGCAATCGATGGAACTCCATGGTGACGTGGGTCATGTCGAATCTCGTTTTGGTCCATTTGGAGATAGTGTTGGTGTCGGTGCAAGATAGGTGCATGGTTTGTGCTAAACATACCGTAGGCTCAGAAATCGTTTGGACGCACCTGATAGTACTCCTATGTAACGAAGCTCAAGTGGATCCTTGACTCAGTTCATTTGATATAATGCTAATCTTGATGCAAGATAGGTGCATGATTTGCGCCGAACCTACCACAAACACAAAATCATTTTGGACGCACCTGATGGTACTCCTAGGTGACGAGTCTCAAGTGGAAGCTCGATTCAGTCCGTTCGAAGATAGTGCTAATCTTGACGCAAGATATGTGCACGGTTTGTGCCGAACGTACCACAGCATCAGACATTGTTTTGGACGCAACCGATGGAACTCCATGGTGACGTGGGTCATGTCGAATCTCGTTTTGGTCCATTTGGAGATAGTGTTGGTGTCGGTGCAAGATAGGTGCACGGTTTGTGCTAAACATACCGTAGTCTTAGAAATCGTTTTGGACGCACCCGATAATACTCCTAGGTGACGAAGCCCAAGTGGATGCTTGATTCAGTTCATTTGATACAGTGCTAATCTTGACGCAAGATTGGTGCATGGTTTGCGCTGAACGTAACAAAGGCTCAGAAATCGTTTTGCACGCACCCGATGGTACTCCTAGGTGACGAGTCTCAAGGGGAAGCTCAATTCAGTCCGTTTGAAGATAATGCTAATCTTGAGGCCAGATAGGTGCACAGTTAGTGCCGAACATACCACAGCCTCAAAAATTATTTTGGACGCACTCGATGGAACTCCGAGGTGATGTGGGTAATGTGAAATCTCGTTTTGGTCCATTTGGAGATAGTGTTGTTGTCGGTTCAAGGTAGGTGCACGGTTTGTGCTAAACATACCGTAGGCTCATAAATCGATTTAGACACACCAAATGATACTCCGAGGTGACGAAGCTCAAGTGGATGCTTGATTCAGTTCATTTGATACAGTGCTAATCTTGATGCAAGATAGGTGCAAGGTTTGCGCTGAACGTACCATACGCTCATAAATCATTTTGGAAGCACTTGATGGTACTCCAAGGTGACAAGGCTCAAGTGGATGCTTGATTCTGTTCGTTTGGAGATACTGCAAATCTTGACGCAAGATAGGTGCACGGTTTGCACCGAATGTACCCTAGGCTCAGAAATCATTTTGGACGCACCCGATGGTACTCCTTGGTGACGAGGCTCAAGTGAAAGCTCGATCCAGATCGTTAAAAGATATTGCTAATCTTGACGCAAGATAGGTGCACGGTTGGTGATGAACGTACCATAGCCTCAGAAGTCGTCTTGGACGCACCCGATGGAACTCGAAGGTGACGTGGGTCACGTGGAATCTCATTTTGGTCCATTTGGAGATAGTGTTGGTGTCAGTGCAAGATAGGTGCATGGTTTGTGCTAAACATACTGTAGGCTCAGAAATTGTTTGGATGCACCTGATAGTACTCCTATGTAACGAAGCTCAAGTGGATCCTTGACTTAGTTCATTTGATATAATGCTAATCTTGATGCAAGATAGGTGCATGGTTTGCGCCGAACCTACCACAGACACAAAATCATTTTGGACACAAAATCTTATTTTGGTCCATTCAGAGATAGTGTTTTTGTCGAATCAAGATAGGTGCACGGTTTGTGCTAAACATACCGTAGGCTCAGAAATCACTTTGGACGCACCCGATTGTACTCCTAGGTGATGAAGCTCAAGTGCATGCTTGATTCAGTTCATTTGATATAGTGCTAATCTTGACGCAAGATAGGAGCATGGTTTGCGCCGAACGTACCAAAGGATTAGAAATCATTTTGGATGTACCTGATGGTACTCCTAGGTGACGAGGCTCCAGTGGATGCTTGATTCAATTTGTTTGGAGATAGTGCTAATCTTGACGCAAGATCGGTGCACAGTTTCTGCCAAACGTACCACAACCTTAGAAATCATTTTGGACGCACCCGATGGAACTCCAAGGTGACGTGAGTCATGTGGAATCTCGTTTTGGTCTATTTGTAGATATTGTTGGTGTCGGTGCAAGATAGGTGCATGGTTTGTGCTAAACATACCGTAGGCTCAGAAATGGTTTTGGACGCACCCGATAGTACACCTAGGTGACGAAGGTCAAGTGGATGCTTGACCCAGTTCATTTGATACAGTGCTAATTTTGACGCAAGATAGGCGCATGGTTTGCGCCGAATGTACCAAAGCTCAGAAATCATTTTGGGCGCACCCGATGGTACTCCTAGGTGACGAGGCTCAAGTGGAAGCTCAATTCAGTCCGTTCGAAGATAGTGCTAATCTTGAGGCAAGATAGGTGCACGGTTAGTGCCGAACATACCATAGCCTCAGAAATTATTTTGGACGCACCCAAAGGAACTCCGAGGTGACGTGGGTCATGTGGAATCACGTTTTGGTCCATTTGGAGATAGTGTTGTTGTCGGTTCAAGAAAGGTGCACGGTTTGTGCTAAACATACCGTAGGTTCAGAAATCGTTTTGGACGCACTAGATGATAGTCCTAGGTGACAAAGCTCAAGTGGATGCTTGATTTAGTTCATTTGATATAGTGCTAATCTTGATGCAAGATTGGTGCAAGGTTTGCGCCGAACGTACCATAGGCTCAGAAATCATTTTGGACGCACCTGATGGTACTCCTAGGTGACGAGGCTCAAGTGGATGCTTGATTCAGTTCATTTGGAGATATTGCAAAACTTGACGCAAGATAGGTGCACGGTTTGCACCGAATGTACCACAGACTCAGAAATCGTTTTGGATGCACCCGGTGGTACTCCTTGGTGACAAGGCTCAAGTGGAAGCTCGATCTAGACCATTCAAAGATATAGCTAATCTTGATGCAAGATAGGTGCATGGTTTGTGACGAACGTACCATAGCCTCAGAAGTCGTCTTGGACGCACCCGATGGAACTCTAAGGTGACGTGGGTCATGTGGAATCTCGTTTTGGTCCTTTTGGAGATAGTATTGGTGTCGGTGCAAGATAGGTGCATGGTTTGTGCTAAACATACCGTAGGATCAGAAATCATTTTGGAAGCATGTGATAGTACTCCTAGGTAACGAAGCTCAAGTGGATGATTGACTCAGTTCAATTGATATAATGCTAATCTTGACGCAAGATAGGTGCAAGGTTTACGCTGAACGTACCACAGGCATAGAAATCATTTTGGACACACCCGATGGAGCTACTAGGTGACATGGGTCTTGTGGAATCTCGTTTCTATCCATTTGGAGACAGTCCGAGTGTCGGTGCAGGATAGGTGCATAGTTTGGCCCAAATATACCGCAGGCTCAGAAATCATTTTGGACGCACCTAGTGGTACTCCTAGGTGACGAGGCTCAAGTGGAAGCTCGATTCAGTCCGTTTGAAGATAGTGCTAATCTTGACGCAAGATAGTTGCACGGTTTGTGCTGAACGAACCCCAACCTCAGATATCGTTTTGGATGCACCCGATGGAACTCCAAGGTGATGTGGGTCATGTGGAATCTTATTTTGGTCCATTCAGAGATAGTGTTTTTGTCGAATCAAGATAGGTGCATGGTTTGTGCTAAACATACCGTAGGCTCAGAAATCACTTTGGACGCACCCGATTGTACTCCTAGGTGATGAAGCTCAAGTGCATGCTTGATTCAGTTCATTTGATATAGTGCTAATCTTGACGCAAGATAGGAGCATGGTTTGCGCCGAACGTACCAAAGGATTAGAAATCATTTTGGATGTACCTGATGGTACTCCTAGGTGACGAGGCTCCAGTGGATGCTTGATTCAATTTGTTTGGAGATAGTGCTAATCTTGACGCAAGATCGGTGCACAGTTTCTGCCAAACATACCACAACCTTAGAAATCATTTTGGACGCACCCGATAGAACTCCAAGGTGACGTGGGTCATGTGGAATCTCGTTTTGGTCTATTTGTAGATATTGTTGGTGTCGGTGCAAGATAGGTGCATGGTTTGTGCTAAACATACCGTAGGCTCAGAAATGGTTTTGGACGCACCCGATAGTACACCTAGGTGACGAAGGTCAAGTGGATGCTTGACCCAGTTCATTTGATACAGTGCTAATTTTGACGCAAGATAGGCGCATGGTTGCGCCGAATGTACCAAAGCTCAGAAATCATTTTGGGCGCACCCGATGGTACTCCTAGGTGACGAGGCTCAAGTGGAAGCTCAATTCAGTCCGTTCGAAGATAGTGCTAATCTTGAGGCAAGATAGGTGCACGGTTAGTGCCGAACATACCATAGCCTCAGAAATTATTTTGGACGCACCCAAAGGAACTCCGAGGTGACGTGGGTCATGTGGAATCACGTTTTGGTCCATTTGGAGATAGTGTTGTTGTCGGTTCAAGAAAGGTGCACGGTTTGTGCTAAACATACCGTAGCTTCAGAAATCGTTTTGGACGCACTAGATGATAGTCCTAGGTGACAAAGCTCAAGTGGATGCTTGATTCAGTTCATTTGATACAGTGCTAATCTTGATGCAAGATTGGTGCAAGGTTTGCGCCGAACGTACCATAGGCTCAGAAATCATTTTGGACGCACCTGATGGTACTCCTAGGTGACGAGGCTCAAGTGGATGCTTGATTCAGTTCATTTGGAGATATTGCAAAACTTGACGCAAGATAGGTGCACGGTTTGCACCGAATGTACCACAGACTCAGAAATCATTTTGGATGCACCCGGTGGTACTCCTTGGTGACAAGGCTCAAGTGGAAGCTCGATCTAGACCATTCAAAGATATAGCTAATCTTGATGCAAGATAGGTGCATGGTTTGTGACGAACGTACCATAGCCTCAGAAGTCGTCTTGGACGCACCCGATGGAACTCTAAGGTGACGTGGGTCATGTGGAATCTCGTTTTGGTCCTTTTGGAGATAGTATTGGTGTCGGTGCAAGATAGGTGCATGGTTTGTGCTAAACATACCGTAGGCTCAGAAATCATTTTGGAAGCATGTGATAGTACTCCTAGGTAACGAAGCTCAAGTGGATGATTGACTCAGTTCATTTGATATAATGCTAATCTTGACGCAAGATAGGTGCAAGGTTTACGCTGAACGTACCACAGGCACAGAAATCATTTGGGACGCACCCGATGGAGCTACTAGGTGACATGGGTCTTGTGGAATCTCGTTTCTATCCATTTGGAGACAGTCCGAGTGTCGGTGCAGGATAGGTGCATAGTTTGGCCCAAATATACCGCAGGCTCAGAAATCATTTTGGACGCACCTTGTGGTACTCCTAGGTGACGAGGCTCAAGTGGAAGCTCGATTCAGTCCGTTTGAAGATAGTGCTAATCTTGACGCAAGATAGTTGCACAGTTTGTACTGAACGAACCCCAACCTCAGATATCGTTTTGGACGCACCCGATGGAACTCCAAGGTGATGTGGGTCATGTGGAATCTTGTTTTGGTCCATTCGGAGATAGTGTTTTTGTTGGATCAAGATAGGTGCACGGTTTGTGCTAAACATACCGTAGGCTCAGAAATCGCTTTGGACGCACCCGTTGTACTCCTAGCTGACGAAGCTCAAGTGCATGCTTGATTCAGTTCATTTGATAGTGCTAATCTTGACGCAAGATAGGTGCATGGTTTGCGCCGAACGTACCAAAGGATCAGAAATCATTTTGGATGTACCTGATGGTACTCCTAGGTGACGAGGCTCCAGTGGATGCTTGATTCAATTTGTTTGGAGATAGTGCTAATCTTGACGCAAGATTGGTGCACAGTTTGTGCCAAACGTACCACAACCTTAGAAATCATTTTGGACGCACCCAATGGAACTCCAAGGTGACGTGGGTCATGTGGAATCTCGTTTTGGTCCATTTGTAGATATTGTTGGTGTCGGTGCAAGATAGGTGCATGGTTTGTGCTAAACATACCGTAGGCTCAGAAATGGTTTTGGACGCACCCGATAGTACACCTAGGTGACGAATGTCAAGTGGATGCTTGACCCAGTTCATTTGATACAGTGCTAATTTTGACACATGATAGGTGCATGGTTTGCACCGAATGTACTAAAGGCTCAGAAATCGTTTTGGGCGCACCCGATGGTACTCCTAGGTGATGAGGCTCAAGTGGAAGCTCAATTTAGTCCGTTCGAAGATAGTGCTAATCTTGAGGCAAGATAGGTGCACGGTTAGTGCCGAACGTACCATAGCCTCAGAAATTATTTTGGACGCACCCGTTGGAACTCCGAGGTGACGTGGGTCATGTGGAATCACGTTTTGGTCTATTTGGAGATAGTGTTGTTGTCGGTTCAAGAAAGGTGCACGGTTTGTGCTAAACATACCGTATGTTCAGAAATCGTTTTGGACGCACCAGATGATAGTCCTAGGTGACAAAACTCAAGTGGATGCTTGATTCAGTTCATTTGATATAGTGCTAATCTTGATGCAAGATAGGTGCAAGGTTTGCGCCGAACGTACCATTGGCTCAGAAATCGTTTTGGACGCACCTGATGGTACTCCTAGGTGACGAGGCTCAAGTGGATGCTTGATTCAGTTCATTTGGAGATACTACAAATCTTGACGCAAGATAGGTGCACGGTTTGCACCGAATGTACCACAGACTTAGAAATCATTTTGGATGCACCCGGTGGTACTTCTTGGTGACAAGGCTCAAGTGGAAGCTCGATCTAGACCATTCAAAGATATAGCTAATCTTGATGCAAGATAGGTGCATGGTTTGTGACGAACGTACCAAAGCCTCAGAAGTCGTATTAGACGCACCCGATGGAACTCGAAGGTGACGTGGGTCATGTGGAATCTCGTTTTGGTCCTTTTGGACATAGTATTGGTGTCGGTGCAAGATAGGTGCATGGTTTGTGCTAAACATACCGTAGGCACAGAAATCATTTTGGAAGCATGTGATAGTACTCCTAGGTAACGAAGCTCAAGTGGATGCTTGACTCAGTTCATTTGATATAATGCTAAACTTGACGCAAGATAGGTGCATGGTTTGGCTGAACGTACCACAGGCACAGAAATCATTTTGGACGCACCCGATGGAGCTACTATGTGACTTGGGTCTTGTGGAATCTCGTTTCTATCCATTTGGAGACAGTCCGAGTGTCGGTGCAGGATAGGTGCATAGTTTGGCCCAAACATACCGCAGGCTCAGAAATCATTTTGGACGCACCTAGTGGTACTCCTAGGTGACGAGGCTCAAGTGGAAGCTCGATTCAATCCGTTTGAAGATAGTGCTAATCTTGACGCAAGATAGTTGCACGGTATGTGCTGAACGAACCCCAACCTCAGAAATCGTTTTGGACGCACCCGATGGAACTCCAAGGTGATGTGGGTCATGTGGAATCTTGTTTTGGTCCATTCGGAGATAGTGTTTTTGTCGAATCAAGATAGGTGCACGGTTTGTGCTAAACATACCGTACGCACCCGATTGTACTCCTAGGTGACGAAGCTCAAGTGCATGCTTGATTCTGTTCATTTTATATAATGTTAATCTTGACGCAAGATAGGTGCATGGTTTGCGCCAAACGTACCAAAGGATCATAAATCATTTTCGATGTACCTGATGGTACTCCTAGGTGACGAGGCTCAAGTGGATGCTTGATTCAGTTCATTTGGAGATACTGCAAATCTTGACGCAAGATAGGTGCACGGTTTGCACCGAATGTACCACAGACTAAGAAATCGTTTTGGATGCACCCGGTGTTACTCCTTGGTGACAAGGCTCAAGTGCAAACTCGAGCTAGACCAATCAAAGATATAGCTAATCTTGAAGCAAGATAGGTGCATGGTTTGTGATGAACGTACCATAGCCTCAGAAGTCATCTTGGACGCACCCGATGGAACTCGAAGGTGACGTGGGTCATGTGGAATCTCGTTTTGGTCCTTTTGGAGATAGTATTGGTGTGGGTGCAAGATAGGTGCATGGTTTGTGCTAAACATACCGTAGGCTCAGAAATCATTTTGGAAGCATGTGATAGTACTCCTAGGTAACGAAGCTCAAGTGGATGCTTGACTCAGTTCATTTGATATAATGCTAATCTTGACGCAAGATAGGTGCATGGTTTGTGCTGAATGTACCACAGGCACAGAAATCATTTTGGACGCACCCGATGGTACTCCTTGGTGACGAGTCTCAAGTGGAAGCTCGATTCAGTCCGTTCGAAGATAGTGCTAATCTTGAGGCAAGATAGGTGCATGGTTTGTGCCGAATGTACCACAACATTAGAAATTTGTTTGGACGCATCCGATGGTACTCCAAGTTGACGTGGGTCATGTTGAATCTCATTTCAGTCCATTTGGAGATAGCGTTGGTGTCGGTGCAAGATAGGTGCACGGTTTGTGCTAAACATACCGTAGGCTCAGAAATCATTTTGGACGCACTCGATAATACTCCTAGGTGCACGGTTTGCACCAAACGTACCACTGGCTCAGAAATTGTTTTGGACGCACCTCATGGTACTCCTAGGTGACGAGTCTCAAGTGGATGCTTGATTCCGTTCGTTTAAAGATAGTGCTCATCTTGACGCAAGACAGGAGCATGGTTTGTGCCGAACGCACCGCAGGCTTAGAAATCGTTTTGGACGCACCCAATGGAACTACTTGGTGACATCGGTCTTGTGGAATCTTGTTTCTATCCATTTGGAGACAGTCCGTGTGTCGGTGCAACATAGGTGCATAGTTTGGACCAAAGATACCGCAGGCTCATAAATCATTTTGGACGCACCTGGTGGTGCTCCTAGGTGACGAGGCTCAAGTGGAAGCTCGATTCAATCCGTTCGAAGATAGTGCTAATCTTGACGCAAGATAGGTGCACGGTTTGTGCTGAATGAACCCCAAGCTCAGAAATCATTTTGGACGCACCCGATGGAACTCCAAGGTGACGTGAGTCATGTGGAATCTTGTTTTGCTCCATTTGGAGATACTGTTGGTGTCGGTTGAAGATAGGTGAACGGTTTGTGCTAAATAAATCGTAGCCTCAGGAATCGCTTTGGATGCACCCGATAGTACTCCTAGGTGACGAAGCTCAAGTGGATGCTTGATTCAGTTCATTTGAATAGTGCTAATCTTGACGCAAGATAGGTGCACGGTTTGCGCCAAACGTACCAAAGGATCAAAAATCGTTTTGGATACACCTAATGGTACTCCTAGGTGACGAGGCTCAAGTGGATGCTTGATTCTATTCGTTTGGAGATAGTGCTAATCTTGACGCAAGATAGGTGCACGGTTTGTGCCGAACGTACCACAGACTCAGAAATCATTTTGGACGCACCCAATGGTACTCCTACGTGACGAGGCTCAAGTGGAAGCTCGATTCAGACCGTTCAAAGGTAGTGCTAATCTTGACTCAAGATAGGTGCATGGTTTGTGCCAAACAAACCATAGCCTCAGAAATCATTTTGGACGCACCCGATGGAACTCTAAGGTGACGTGGGCCATGTGGAATCTCGTTTGTCCATTTGGAGATATTGTTGGTGCTATTGCAAGATAGGTGCATGGTTTGTGCTAAACATACCGTAGGCTCATAAATTTTTTTGGACGCACCCGATAGTACACCTAGGTAACGAAGGTCAAGTGGATGCTTGACCTAGTTCATTTGATATAGTGCTAATCTTGACGCAAGATAGGTGCATGGTTTGCTCCGAACGTACCACAGGCACGGAAATCATTTTTGACACACACAATGGTACTCCTAGGTGACGAGGCTCAAGTGGAAGCTCAATTCAGTCCGTTCAAAGATAGTGCTAATCTTGAGGCAAGATAGGTGCACGGTTAGTGCTGAATGTACCATAGCCTCAGAAATTTTTTTGGACACACCCGATGGAACTCCGAGGGGATGTGGGTCATGTGAAATCTCGTTTTGGCCCATTTGGAGATAGTGTTGTTGTCGATTCAAGATAGGTGCACAGTTTGTGCTAAACATACCGTAGGCTCAGAAATCGTTTTGGACGCACCAGATGATATTCCTAGGTGACGAAGCTCAAGTGGATGCTTGATTCAGTTCATTTGATATAGTGCTTATCTTGATGCAAGATAGGTGCAAGGTTTGCGCCAAATGTACCATAGGCTCAGAAATCATTTTGGACGCACCTGATGGTACTCCTAGGTGATGAGCTCAAGTGGATGCTTGATTCAGTTCGTTTGGAGATACTGCAAATCTTGACGCTATATAGGTGCATGATTTGCACTGAATGTACAATAGCCTCATAAATCAATTTGGATGCACCCGATGGTTCTACTAGGTGACATGGGTCTTGTGGAATCTCATTTCTATCCATTTGGAGATAGTCCGAGTGTCGGTGCAAGATAGGTGCATAGTTTGGGCCAAACATATCGCAGGCTCAGAAATCATTTTGGACGCACCTGGTGGTACTCCTAGGTGATGAGGCTCAAGTGGAAGCTCGATTCAGAATATTAAAGATAGTGCTAATCTTGACGCAAGATAGGTGCACGGTTTGTGCCGAACAAACCCCAACCTCAGAAATCATTTTGGATGCACCCGATGGAACTACAAGGTGACGTGGGTCATGTGGAATCTCATTTTGGTCCATTTGGACATAGTGTTTTTGTCGGTTCGAGATAGGTGCACGGTTTGTGCTAAACATACTGTAGGCTCAGAAATTGGTTTGGACGCACCTGATAGTACTCCTGGGTGACGAAGCTCAAGTGGATGCTTGATTCAGTTCATTTCATATAGTGCTAATCTTGATGCAAGATAGGTGCACGGTTTGCGCCGAACGTACCACAGGCTCAGAAATCATTTTGGACGCACCCGATGGTACTCCTAGGTGACGAGGCTCAAGTGGAAGCTCGATTCAATCCGTTTGAAGATAGTGCTAATCTTGACGCAGGATAGGTGCACGGTTTGTGATGAATAAACCCCAAGCTCAGAAATCATTTTGGACGCACCCGATGGAACTCCAAGGTGACGTGAGTCATGTGGAATCTTGTTTTGGTCCATTTGGAGATACTGTTGGTGTCGGTTGAAGATAGGTGAACGGTTTGTGCTAAATAAATCGTAGCCTCAGAAATCATTTTGGACGCACCTGATGGTACTCCTAGGTGATGAGCTCAAGTGGATGCTTGATTCAGTTCGTTTGGAGATACTGCAAATCTTGACGCTATATAGGTGCACGATTTGCACTGAATGTACAATAGGCTCATAAATCAATTTGGATGCACCGATGGTTCTACTAGGTGACATGGGTCTTGTGGAATCTCATTTCTATCCATTTGGAGACAGTCCGAGTGTCGGTGCAAGATAGGTGCATAGTTTGGGCCAAACATATCGCAGGCTCAGAAATCATTTTGGACGCACCTGGTGGTACTCCTAGGTGATGAGGCTCAAGTGGAAGCTCGATTCAGAATATTAAAGATAGTGCTAATCTTGACGCAAGATAGGTGCACGGTTTGTGCCGAACAAACCCCAACCTCAGAAATCATTTTGGATGCACCCAATGGAACTACAAGGTGACGTGGGTCATGTGGAATCTCATTTTGGTCCATTTGGACATAGTGTTTTTGTCGGTTCGAGATAGGTGCACGGTTTGTGCTAAACATACTGTAGGCTCAGAAATTGGTTTGGACGCACCCGATAGTACTCCTGGGTGACGAAGCTCAAGTGGATGCTTGATTCAGTTCATTTCATATAGTGCTAATCTTGATGCAAGATAGGTGCACGGTTTGCGCCGAACGTACCACAGGCTCAGAAATCATTTTGGACGCACCCGATGGTACTCCTAGGTGACGAGGCTCAAGTGTAAGCTCGATTCACACCGTTCAAAGATAGTGCTAATCTTGATGCAAGATAGGTGCACGGTTTGTGCCAAACATACCACAGCCTTAGAAATCATTTTGGACGCACCCGATGGAACTCCATGGTGATGTGGGTTATGTGGAATCTCATTTTGGTCCATTTTGAGATATTGTTGGTGTCGGTGCAAGATAGGTGATGGTTTGTGCTAAACATACCGTAGGCTCAGAATTTGTTTTGGATGCACCCGATAGTATATCTAGGTGACGAAGGTCAAGTGGATGCTTAATCCAGTTCATTTGTTATAGTGCTAATTTCGACGCAAGATAGGTGCATGGTTTGTGCCGAACGTATCGAAGGATCAGAAATCGTTTTGGACACACCCGATGGTACTCCAAGGTGACGAGGCTCAAGTGGAAGCTCCATTCAGTCCGTTCGAAGATAGTGCTAATCTTGAGGCAATATAGGTGCACGGTTAGTGTTGAACGTACGACAGCCTCAGAAATTATTTTGGACGCACCCGATGCAACTCCGAGCTGACGTGGGTCATGTGGAATCTCGTTTTGGTCCATTTGGAGATAGTGTTGTTGTCGGTTCAAGATAGGTGCACGGTTTGTGCTAAACATACCGTATGCTCAAAAATAATTTTGGACGCACCAGATGATACTCCGAACGTACCATAGGTGCAAGGTTTGCGCCGAACGTACCACTAGCTCAGAAATCATTTTGGACGCACCTGATGGTACTCCTAGGTGACAAGTCTCAACTGGATGCTTGATTCAGTTCGTTTGAAGATAGTGCTAATCTTGACGCAAGATAGGTGCACGGTTTGCGCTGAATGTACCGCAGGCTTAGAAATCATTTTGGACGGACCCGATGGAACTACTAGGTGACATGGGTCTTGTGGAATCTCGTTTCTATCCATTTGGAGACAGTCCGAGTGTTGGTGCAAGATAGGTGCATAGCTTGGACCAAACATACCGCAGGCTCAGAAATCATTTCGGACGCACCTGGTGGTACTCCTTGGTGACGAGGCTCAAGTGGAAGCTCGATTCAGTCTCTTCGAAGATATTGCTAATCTTGACGCAAGATAGGTGCACGGTTTGTGCCGAACGTACCCCAACCTCAGAAATCATTTTGGACGCACCCGATAGAACTTCAAGGAGATCTGGGTCATGTGGAATCTCGTTTTGGTGCATTTGCAGATAGTGTTGCTGTTTGTTCAAGATAGGTGCACGGTTTGTGCTAAACATACCGTAGGGTCAGAAATCGTTTTAGATGCACCCGACAGTTCTCCTAGGTGGCGAAGCTCAAGTGGATGCTTGATTCAATTCATTTGATATAATGCTAATCTTGACGCAAGATTGGTGCATGGTTTGCACCGAATGTACCAAATGCTTAGAAATCGTTTTGGCCGCACCTGATGGTACTCTTAGGTGACGAAGCTCAAGTGGATGCATGATTAAGTTTGTTTGGTGATAGTGCTAATCTTGACGCAAGATAGATGCACGGTTTGTGCCGAACGTACCACAGACTCAGAAATCATTTTGGACGCACCCAATGGTACTCCTACATGACGAGGCTCAAGTGGAAGCTCGATTCAGACCGTTCAAAGGTAGTGCTAATCTTGACGCAAGATAGGTGCACGGTTTGTGCCAAACAAACCACAGCCTCAGAAATCATTTTGGACGCACCCGATGGAACTCTAAGGTGACGTGGGTCATGTGGAATCTCGTTTTGGTCCATTTAGAGATATTGTTGGTGTTGTTGCAAGATAGGTGCATGGTTTGTGCTAAACATACCGTAGGCTCATAAATTTTTTTGGACGCACCCGATAGTACACCTAGGTGACGAAGGTCAAGTGGATGCTTGACCTAGTTCATTTGATATAGTGCTAATTTTGACGCAAGATAGGTGCATGGTTTGCGCCGAACGTACCAAAGCCTCAGAAATCGTTTTGGACGCACCCGATGGTACTCCTAGGTGACGAGGCTCAAGTGAAAGCTCAATTCAGTCCGTTCAAAGATAGTGCTAATCTTGAGGCAAGATAGGTGCACGGTTAGTGCCGAATGTACCACAGCCTCAGAAATTATTTTGGACACACCCGATGGAACTCCGAGGGGACGTGGGTCATGTGGAATCTCGTTTTGGCCCATTTGGAGATAGTGTTGTTGTCGGTTCAAGATAGGTGCACAGTTTGTGCTAAACATACCGTAGGCTCAGAAATCGTTTTGGACGCACCAGATGATATTCCTAGGTGACGAAGCTCAAGTGGATGCTTGATTCAGTTCATTTGATATAGTGCTTATCTTGATGCAAGATAGGTGCAAGGATTGCGCCGAAAGTACCATAGGCTCAGAAATCATTTTGGACGCACCTGATGGTACTCCTAGGTGACGAGCTCAAGTGGATGCTTGATTCAGTTCGTTTGGAGATACTGCAAATCTTGACGCTATATAGGTGCACGGTTTGCACTGAACGTACAATAGGCTCAGAAATCAATTTGGACGCACCCGATGGTTCTACTAGGTGACATGGGTCTTGTGGAATCTCATTTCTATCCATTTGGAGACAGTCCGAGTGTCGGTGCAAGATAGGTGCATAGTTTGGGCCAAACATATCTCAGGCACAGAAATCATTTTGGATGCACCTGGTGGTACTCCTAGGTGAAGAGGCTCAAGTGGAAGCTCGATTCAGAATGTTAAAGATAGTGCTAATCTTGACGCAAGATAGGTGCACGGTTTGTGCCGAACGAACCCCAACCTCAGAAATAATTTTGGACCCACCCGATGGAACTACAAGGTGACGTGGGTCATGTGGAATCTCATTTTGGTCCATTTGGAGATAGTGTTTTTGTCGGTTCGAGATAGGTGCACGGTTTGTGCTAAACATACTGTAGGCTCAGAAATTGGTTTGGACGCACCCGACAGTACTCCTGGGTGATGAAGCTCAAGTGGATGCTTGATTTAGTTCATTTGATATAGTGCTAATCTTGATGCAAGATAGGTGCACGGTTTGCGCCGAACGTACCACAGGCTCAGAAATCATTTTGGACGCACCCGATGGTACTCCTAGGTGACGAGGCTCAAGTGTAAGCTCGATTCACACCGTTCAAAGATAGTGCTAATCTTGACGCAAGATAGGTGCACGGTTTGTGCCAAACATACCACAGCCTTAGAAATCATTTTGGACGCACCCGATCGAACTCCATGGTGATGTGGGTCACGTGGAATCTCATTTTGGTCCATTTTGAGATATTGTTGGTGTCGGTGCAAGATAGGTGATGGTTTGTGCTAAACATACCATAGGCTCAGAATTTGTTTTGGATGCACCCGATAGTATATCTAGGTGACGAAGGTTAAGTGGATGCTTGATCCAGTTCATTTGTTATAGTGCTAATTTTGACGCAAGATAGGTGCATGGTTTGTGCCGAACGTACCGAAGGATCAGAAATCGTTTTGGACACACCCGATGGTACTCCAAGGTGACGAGGCTCAAGTGGAAGCTCCGTTCAGTCCATTCGAAGATAGTGCTAATCTTGAGGCAAGATAGGTGCACGGTTAGTGTTGAACGTACGACAGCCTCAGAAATTATTTTGGACGCACCCGATGAAACTCCGAGCTGACGTGGGTCATGTGGAATCTCGTTTTGGTCCATTTGGAGATAGTGTTGTTGTCGGTTCAAGATAGGTGCACGGTTTGTGCTAAACATACCGTATGCTCAGAAATCATTTCGGACGCACCAGATGATACTCCGAACGTACCATAGGTGCAAGGTTTGCGCCAAACGTACCACTGGCTCAGAAATCATTTTGGACGCACCTGATGGTACTCCTAGGTGACAAGTCTCAACTGGATGCTTGATTCAGTTCGTTTGAAGATAGTGCTAATCTTGACGCAAGATAGGTGCACGGTTTGCGCCGAACGTACCGCAGGCTTAAAAATCATTTTGGACGCACCCGATGGAACTACTAGGTGACATGGGTCTTGTGGAATCTTGTTTCTATCCATTTGGAGACAGTCCGAGTGTCGGTGCAAGATAGGTGCATAGCTTGGACCAAACATACCGCAGGCTCAAAAATCATTTCGGACGCACCTAGTGGTACTCCTTGGTGACGAGGCTCAAGTGGAAGCTCGATTCAGTCTCTTCAAAGATATTGCTAATCTTTACGCAAGATAGGTGCACGGTTTGTGCCGAACGTACCCCAACCTCAGAAATCATTTTGGACGCACCCGATAGAACTCCAAGGAGATCTGGGTCATGTGGAATCTCGTTTTGGTGCATTTGGAGATAGTGTTGCTGTCTGTTCAAGATAGGTGCATGGGTTGTGCTAAACATACCGTAGGGTTAGAAATCGTTTTGGATGCACCCGACAGTTCTCCTAGGTGGCGAAGCTCAAGTGGATGCTTGATTCAGTTCATTTGATATAATGCTAATCTTGACGCAAGATTGGTGCATGGTTTGCGCCGAATGTACCAAATGCTTAGAAATCGTTTTGGCCGCACCTGATGGTACTCTTAGGTGACAAAGCTCAAGTGGATGCATGATTCAGTTCGTTTGGTGATAGTGCTAATCTTGACGCAAGATAGGTGCACGGTTTGTGCCGAACGTACCATAGACTCAGAAATCATTTTGGACGCACCCAATGGTACTCCTATGTGACGAGGCTCAAGTGGAAGCTCGATTCAGACCGTTCAAAGGTAGTGCTAATCTTGACGCAAGATAGGTGCACGGTTTGTACCAAACAAACCACTGCCTCAGAAATCATTTTGGATGCACCCGATGGAACTCTAAGGTGACGTGGGTCATGTGGAATCTCGTTTTGGTCCGTTTGGAGATATTGTTGGTGTTGTTGCAAGATAGGTGCATGGTTTGTGCTAAACATACCGTAGGTTCATAAATTTTTTTGGACGCACCCGATAGTACACCTAGGTGACTAAGGTCAAGTGGATGCTTGACCTAGTTCATTTGATATAGTGCTAATTTTGACGCAAGATAGGTGCATGGTTTGCGCCGAACGTACCAAAGCCTCAGAAATCGTTTTGGACGCATCCGATGGTACTCTTAGGTGACGAGGCTCAAGTGGAAGTTCAATTCAGTCCGTTCAAAGATAGTGCTAATCTTGAGGCAAGATAGGTGCACGGTTAGTGCCGAATGTACCACAGCCTCAGAAATCATTTTGGACACACCCGATGGAACTCCGAGGGGACGTGGGTCATGTGGAATCTCGTTTTGGCCCATTTGGAGATAGTGTTGTTGTCGGTTCAAGATAGGTGCACAGTTCGTGCTAAACATACCTTAGGCTCAGAAATCGTTTTGAACGCACCAGATGATATTCCTAGGTGACGAAGCTCAAGTGGATGCTTGATTCAGTTCATTTGATATAGTGCTTATCTTGATGCAAGATAGGTGCAAGGTTTGCGCCGAATGTACCATAGGCTCAAAAATCATTTTGGACGCACCTGATGGTACTCCTAGGTGACGAGCTCAAGTGGATGCTTGATTCAGTTCGTTTGGAGATACTGCAAATCTTGACACTATATAGGTGCACGGTTTGCACTGAATGTATAATAGGCTCAGAAATCAATTTGGACGCACCCGATGGTTCTACTAGGTGACATGGGTCTTGTGGAATCTCATTTCTATCCATTTGGAGACAGTCCGAGTGTCGGTGCAAGATAGGTGCATAGTTTGGGCCAAACATATCGCAGGATCAGAAATCATTTTGGACGCACCTGGTGGTACTCCTAGGTGATGAGGCTCAAGTGGAAGCTCGATTCAGAATGTTAAAGATAGTGTTGATCTTGACGCAAGATAGGTGCACGGTTTGTGCCGAACGAACCCCAACCTCAGAAATAATTTTGGACGCACCCGATGGAACTACAAGGTGACGTGGGTCATGTGGAATCTCATTTTGGTCCATTTGGAGATAGTGTTTTTGTCGGTTCGAGATAGGTGCACGGTTAGTGTTGAACGTACGACAGCCTTAGAAATTATTTTGGACGCACCCGATGAAACTCCGAGCTGACGTGGGTCATGTGGAATCTCGTTTTGGTCCATTTGGAGATAGTGTTGTTGTCGGTTCAAGATAGGTGCATGGTTTGTGCTAAACATACTGTATGCTCAGAAATCATTTTGGACGCACCAGATGATACTCCGAACGTACCATAGGTGCAAGGTTTGCGCCGAACGTACCACTGGCTCAGAAATCATTTTGGACGCACCTGATGGTACTCCTAGGTGACAAGTCTCAACTGGATGCTTGATTCAGTTTGTTTGAAGATAGTGCTAAAATTGACGCAAGATAGGTGCACGGTTTGCGCCGAACGTACCAAAGGCTTAAAAATCATTTTGGACGCACCCGATGGAACTACTAGGTGACATGGGTCTTGTGGAATCTCGTTTCTATCCATTTGGAGACAGTCCGAGTGTCGGTGCAAGATAGGTGCATAGCTTGGACCAAACATACCGCAGGCTCAAAAATCATTTCGGACGCACCTGGTGGTACTCCTTGGTGACGAGGCTCAAGTGGAAGCTCGATTCAGTCTCTTCAAAGATATTGCTAATCTTGACGCAAGATAGGTGCATGGTTTGTGCCAAACGTACCCCAACCTCAAAAATCATTTTGGACGCACCCGATAGAACTCCAAGGAGATCTGGGTCATGTGGAATCTCGTTTTGGTGCATTTGGAGATAGTGTTGCTGTCTGTTCAAGATAGGTGCATGGTTTGTGCTAAACATACCGTAGGGTCAGAAATCGTTTTGGATGCACCCGACAGTTCTCCTAGGTGGCGAAGCTCAAGTGGATGCTTGATTCAGTTCATTTGATATAATGCTAATCTTGACGCAAGATTGGTGCATGGTTTGCGCCGAATGTACCAAATGCTTAGAAATCGTTTTGGCCGCACCTGATGGTACTCTTAGGTGACGAAGCTCAAGTGGATGCATGATTTAGTTTGTTTGGTGATAGTGCTAATCTTGACGCAAGATTGGTGCACGGTTTGTGCCGAACGTACCATAGACTCAGAAATCATTTTGGACGCACCCAATGGTACTCCTATGTGACGAGGCTCAAGTGGAAGCTCGATTCAGACCGTTCAAAGGTAGTGCTAATCTTGACGCAAGATAGGTGCACGGTTTGTGCCAAACAAACCACAGCCTCAGAAATCATTTTGGACGCACCCGATGGAACTCTAAGGTGACGTGGGTCATGTGGAATCTCATTTTGGTCCGTTTGGAGATATTGTTGGTGTTGTTGCAAGATAGGTGCATGGTTTGTGCTAAACATACCGTAGGTTCATAAATTTTTTTGGACGCACCCGATAGTACACCTAGGTGACGAAGGTCAAGTGGATGCTTGACCTAGTTCATTTGATATAGTGCTAATTTTGACGCAAGATAGGTGCATGGTTTGCGCCGAATGTACCAAAGCCTCAGAAATCGTTTTGGACGCATCCGATGGTACTCTTAGGTGACGAGGCTCAAGTGGAAGCTCAATTCAGTCCGTTCAAAGATAGTGCTAATCTTGAGGCAAGATAGGTGCACGGTTAGTGCCGAATGTACCACAGCCTCAGAAATTATTTTGGACACACCCGATGGAACTCCGAGGGGACGTGGGTCATGTGGAATCTTGTTTTGGCCCATTTGGAGATAGTGTTGTTGTCGGTTCAAGATAGGTGCACAGTTTGTGCTAAACATACCTTAGGCTCAGAAATCGTTTTGAACGCACCAGATGATATTCCTAGGTGACGAAGCTCAAGTGGATGCTTGATTCAGTTCATTTGATATAGTGCTTATCTTGATGCAAGATAGGTGCAAGGTTTGCGCCGAATGTACCATAGGCTCAAAAATCATTTTGGACGCACCTGATGGTACTCCTAGGTGACGAGCTCAAGTGGATGCTTGATTCAGTTCGTTTGGAGATACTGCAAATCTTGACACTATATAGGTGCACGGTTTGCACTGAATGTACAATAGGCTCAGAAATCAATTTGGACGCACCCTATGGTTCTACTAGGTGACATGGGTCTTGTGGAATCTCATTTCTATACATTTGGAGACAGTCCGACTGTTGGTGCAAGATAGGTGCATTGTTTGGGCCAAACATATCGCAGGCTCAGAAATCATTTTGGAGGCACCTGGTGGTACTCCTAGGTGATGAGGCTCAATTGGAAGCTCGATTCAGAATGTTAAAGATAGTGCTAATCTTGACGCAAGATAGGTGCACGGTTTGTGCCGAACGAACCCCAACCTCAGAAATAATTTTGGACGCACCTGATGGAACTACAAGGTGACGTGGGTCATGTGGAATCTCATTTTGGTCCATTCGGAGATAGTGTTTTTGTCGGTTCGAGATAGGTGCACGGTTTGTGCTAAACATACTGTAGGCTCAGAAAATTGGTTTGGACGCACCCGATAGTACTCCTGGATGTCGAAGCTCAAGTGGATGCTTGATTCAGTTCATTTGATATAGTGCTAATCTTGATGCAAGATAGGTGCACGGTTTGCGCCGAATGGGCTCAGAAATCATTTTTGACGCACCCGATGGTACTCCTGGGTGACGAGGCTCAAGTGTAAGCTCGATTCACACCGTTCAAAGATGGTGCTAATCTTGACGCAAGATAGGTGCACGGTTTGTGCCAAACATACCACAGCCTTAGAAATCATTTTGGATGCACCCTATGAAACTCCAAGGTGATGTGGGTCATGTGGAATCTCATTTTGGTCCATTTTGAGATATTGTTGGTGTCGGTGCAAGATAGGTGATGGTTTGTGCTAAACATACCGTAGCCTCAGAATTTGTTTTGGATGCACCCGATAATATATCTAGGTGACGAAGGTCAAGTGGATGCTTGATCCAGTTCATTTGTTATAGTGCTAATTTTGACGCAAGATAGGTGCATGGTTTGTGCCGAACGTACCGAAGGATCAGAAATCGTTTTGGACACACCCGATGGTACTCCAAGGTGACGAGGCTCAAGTTGAAGCTCCATTCAGTCCATTCGAAGATAGTGCTAATCTTGAGGCAAGATAGGTGCACGGTTAGTGTTGAACGTACGACAGCCTCAGAAATTATTTTGGACGCACCCGATGAAACTCCGAGCTGACGTGGGTCATGTGGAATCTCGTTTTGGTCCATTTGGAGATAGTGTTGTTGTCGGTTCAAGATAGGTGCACGGTTTGTGCTAAACATACCGTATGCTCAGAAATCATTTCGGACGCACCAGATGGTACTCCGAACGTACCATAGGTGCAAGGTTTGCGCCAAACGTACCACTGGCTCAGAAATCATTTTGGACGCACCTGATGGTACTCCTAGGTGACAAGTCTCAACTGGATGCTTGATTCAGTTCGTTTGAAGATAGTGCTAATCTTGACGCAAGATAGGTGCACGGTTTGCGCCGAACGTACCGCAGGCTTAAAAATCATTTTGGACGCACCCGATGGAACTACTAGGTGACATGGGTCTTGTGGAATCTTGTTTCTATCCATTTGGAGACAGTCCGAGTGTCGGTGCAAGATAGGTGCATAGCTTGGACCAAACATACCGCAGGCTCAGAAATCATTTCGGACGCACCTAGTGGTACTCCTTGGTGACGAGGCTCAAGTGGAAGCTCGATTCAGTCTCTTCAAAGATATTGCTAATCTTGACGCAAGATAGGTGCACGGTTTGTGCCGAACGTACCCCAACCTCAGAAATCATTTTGGACGCACCCGATAGAACTCCAAGGAGATCTGGGTCATGTGGAATCTCGTTTTGGTGCATTTGGAGATAGTGTTGCTGTCTGTTCAAGATAGGTGCATGGGTTGTGCTAAACATACCGTAGGGTTAGAAATCATTTTGGATGCACCCGACAGTTCTCCTAGGTGGCGAAGCTCAAGTGGATGCTTGATTCAGTTCATTTGATATAATGCTAATCTTGACGCAAGATTGGTGCATGGTTTGCGCCGAATGTACCAAATGCTTAGAAATCGTTTTGGCCGCACCTGATGGTACTCTTAGGTGACAAAGCTCAAGTGGATGCATGATTCAGTTCGTTTGGTGATAGTGCTAATCTTGACGCAAGATAGGTGCACGGTTTGTGCCGAACGTACCATAGACTCAGAAATCATTTTGGACGCACCCGATGTTACTCCTAGGTGACGAGTCTCAAGTGCAAGCTCGATTCAGTCCGTTCAAAGATAGTGCTAATCTTGACGCAAGATAGGTGCACGGTTTGTACCGAATGTACCACATCATCAAAAATTGTTTTGGATGCCCCGGATGGAACTCCAAGGTGACGTGGGTCATGTCGAATCTCGTTTTGGTCCATTTGGAGATAGTGTTGGTGTTGGTGCAAGATAGGTGCATGGTTTGTGCTAAATATACCGTAGGCTCAGAAATCATTTTGGATACACCTGATAATACTCCTAGGTGACGAAGCTCAAGTGGATGCTTGATTCGGTTCATTTGATGTAGTGCTAATCTTGACGCAAGATTGGTGCACGGTTTGCACCGAACATACAATGGGCTGAGAAATCGTTTTGGACGCACCTGATGGTACTCCTAGGTGACAAGTCTCAAGTGGATGCTTGATTCAGTTTGTTTGAAGATAGTGCAAATCTTGATGCAAGACAGGTACATGGTTTGCGTTGATCTTACCGTGGGCTTAGAAATCGTTTTGGACGCACTCGATGGAACTACTAGGTGGAATGGGAAAAGGCGGAGTAGTATGTCATCTCTTTCATCTCCTTTGATGGTGAAGGTGCTACAAATCTGTAGGAAGTGTTGGAGATGGGCACTTGCATCTTTATGTGCTTTCCCACAAAACTGGTTGGCTTGCACCATGTTGATCAAAGCTGGCTTGAGCTCGAATCCTTCATCTCCCACATTGACTGCTGGCCCAGTCCTGATGTTGGCAGTGGTTGGAGCGGAGAATTCATGGAGAGTCCTATTGGCCATAGCTTCAAATAGTGGTATCAAACTCCTTGGTTGGTCCTTTTCTGACAAAGTGGTCGGGGGTTTCTTCTTCCTGAGCTTTGCCCTGGCTTTTCTGATTATTTCCTCAGGATCCTGAACGTAGTTTGTCAGTCGAGCAAAACCAGACATACATCACCCTGTAATAAGATATTCACAAGTAGACAAAACAACAGGGTAAGCCTGTTTGAGTAAAAGATCAATAGTGTGTCTCAATTATCACATGTGTAGGATTATTCCTAGATATGAAATTTTTTCTATTCTAAACCTCCTTTGCCTTCCCCAGCAATGGCGTCAGAAATGCTTGTTGACATTTCTAATACGATTACAAATATGAGGGTCAAACCCTTCCTTAGCAAAGGCATTAGAAATGTTCGGGACATCTCTTAGCATTGTATAAGTCAGGTTGTCATCCCTAACACAATACCAAAAGATGTGGTTGTACTTATGATCATAGCACTTATTAAATATGAATAAAGGTTATCTGCAAGCACACAAATAAAATACACCCATTGTAGCATTTCACCCAGGAAAGTTCCAGGTATCGTTATTTATAATTCTACAATTGGGAAGGCACTCGGAGGTATAAAGAATAAAACCTATAACTTACACTTGTGATAAGAGTTCCACTAGATCAAACTCAAAGCAGGGATCAATCATATCATAATAAAGGATAATTAATAACAGTTCAACATAATCCTAAAGGGGTTCCATCGAGTATTTTACTACTTGGGCGTGACTCTAGAAAGAACTAGAAAATAGAGACTAACTCATAGGGTTATTCTAACTATAGGCTATTGGACTACATTAATTAGTGCAATTACATCTAGCAATCATGGTCAAGGTTAACTCGTATTTATACACAAGAGACATTGCTAAGGTGGATCAAGAACAGAGCAAGATATCACCCCACAACTCAGCCTTACTTGTCCTACATTTGGGGAGTGGACTACAGAGGACTCAACGAAGCTATAATAGTCACCTTCGTGATCTACCACATGGCCCAGAATATAGGGTGTATTCACAGATAGATAATGTCTAAGCACCATGCTTACACAACTTCTACCACCCACCCCTGAATTCATAGGGTAAGTGCTATACATACAAGGGTATAAACACAAAGCTAATCCAACTATGTTAGACGTATAATCAAAGCAAGCAATGAACATTATAATTATGAATATATAGTTATACCAAGTCATATCAAGTATTCGACTCACACACAAACTAGAACAAGAACTAGAGGAACGACACGAACTAAAACAAGAACACAATGAACTAGATAAACTAGACGATGAACTAGACGAACTAGAACAAGAACATGATGAACTAAATGATGAACTAGAAGAACAAATAGATGAACTAGAAGATGAACACATTGAACTAGAAGATAAATAGATTAATACTGTTGAATACAAGAGAGAAGTACAAGGCTGTACCTAGCCTCCTCGCGACTAGATCTGGAATCCAAGCATTGCCTGCCTCCTCTAATTCCTATTCTTATGTTCTAGCTATGCCCTAGCTGGTGGAGCTCTAGGTTATCCTTTCAAGGGACACCACTGAACTGAATGATGATGGAATGAATTGATGGATTGATTGAATGCCTCAGGGGGGTCTGCCTCTGCTTATATTCCCCGGTGGGGTGAACCGCAGCCCTTGGATCAAACTGACATGAAACAATGGTCAAGATGCGTCATAGAGGTCGGTTGGAAGCCAACACATGAAGGACGGCCCACTTGGCAGTGGAGCCAGGCCGACCGGCCTGACATGTGGGGCCAGCCGGCCCCACCTGGCAGCCGCCAGGCCTCCGCTTCGTTCCCGTGCCTTCTGGTGTCTTCCACGCCCTTCTAGTGCCACTTTTCGATCCGTTCGCGCAATGAGTTGTGTCTTGGGTGGATTCCTTCTTTTCCTAGTTTCTAGATAAATCCCTAGAAAATATTATTTCACAGAGCTGTGGAATCTTATCGGTTTAGTCCCTGGTCTTGTGACGATGATGGTTATAGGGTCTTTCGAGTCGTACCCATCGAGGACATTCTCTCTGGTGCTCCAAATATAGCAAATGATATGTTCGTCTCTATCGTCTCAACGAGCTCTTCGCAATGATGTGCTCAAATTCTTCACTTGAGATACGTTTATATAATGAAATACAACATATCCTGCAAAACAAGTGAGAACAACACAACTCATGGAACTCATTAGAATAAACCCATATAACCCTACTTTACAAATCATTTTAAACCTTTCCAAGGGTTACTTGACGGCTTAAAATTGGAGTTAATTACCGTTAACAGTGATGAGGCTCAAGTAGAAGCTCGATTTAGTCCGTTCGAAGATAGTGCTAATCTTGACACAAGATAGGTGCACGGTTTGTGCCGAACGTACCATAGCATCAAAAATTGTTTTGAATGCACCCGATGGAACTCCAAGGTGACGTGGGTCATGTCGAATCTTGTTTTGGTCCATTTGGAGATAGTGTTGGTGTCGGTGCAAGATAGGTGCATGGTTTGTGCTAAACATACCATAGGCTCAGAAATCGTTTTGGACTCACCCGATAATACTCCTAGGTAACGAAGCTCAAGTGGATGCTTGATTCTGTTCATTTGATATAGTGCTAATCTTAAGGCAAGATAGGTGCACGGTTTGTGCAGAACGTACCACAGGCTCAGAAATCATTTTGGAAGCACCGGATGGTACTCCTAGGTGATGAGGCTCAAGTGGATGCTTGATTCAGTTCGTATGGAGAAAATGCTAATTTTGATGCAAGATAGGTGCACGGTTTGTGCCGAACGTACCGCAGGCTCAAAAATCATTTTGGACGCACCCGATGGTAATCCTAGGTGACGAGGCTCAAGTGGAAGCTTGATTCAGACCGTTCAAAGATAGTGCTAATCTTGACGCAAGATACTTACACGGTTTGTGCCGAACGTACCACAGCCTCAGAAATCATTTTGGACGCACCCGATGGAACTCCAAGGTGACGTGGGTCATGTGGAATCGTGTTTTGGTCCATTTAGAGATATTGTTGGCGTTGGTGCAAGATATGTGCATGGTTTGGGCTAAACATACCATAGGCTCAGAAATTGTTTTGGATGCACCCGATAGTACTCCTAGGTGACGAAGGTCAAGTGGATGCTTGACCCAGTTCTTTTGGTATAGTGCTAATCTTGACGCAAGATAGGTGCATGGTTTGCACCGAACATACCAAAGGCTCAGAAATCGTTTTGGACGCACCCGATGGTACTCCTAGGTGAAGAGGCTCAAGTGGAAGCTCGATTCAGTCTGTTTGAAGATAGTGCTAATCTTGATGCAATATAGGTGCACCGTTTGTGCTGAACGTACCACAACCTTAGAAATCGTTTTGGATGCACCCGACGGAACTCCAAGGTGACGTGGGTCATGTGGAATCTTGTTTTTGTCCATTTGAAGATAGTGTTGGTGTCGGTTCAAGATAGGTGCATGGTTTATGCTAAACATACCGTAGGCTCAGAAATCATTTTGGATGCACCCGATTGTACTCCTCCATGACGAAGCTCAAGTGGATGCTTGGTTCAGTTCATTTGATATAGTGCTAATCTTAAGGCAAGATAGGTGCACGGTTTGTGCCAAACATACCACAGGCTCAGAAATTGTTTTGGACGCACCGGATGGTACTCCTAGGTGACGAGGCTCAATTGGATGCTTGATTCAGGTCGTTTGGAGAAAATGCTAATCTTGATGCAAGATAGGTGCACGGTTTGCGCTGAACGTACCGCAGGCTTAGAAATCATTTTGGACACACACGATGGTACTCCTAGGTGAGAGGCTCAAGTGGAAGCTCGATTTAGACCGTTCAAAGATAGTGCTAATCTTTACGCAAGACAGGTGCACGGTTTGTGCCGAACGATCCACAACCTTAGAAATCTTTTTGGACACACCCGGTGGAACTCCAAGGTGACGTGGGTCATGTGGAATCTCGTTTTGGTCCATTTGGAGATATTGTTGGGGTCGGTGCAAGATAGGTGCATGGTTTGTGCTAAATATACCGTAGACTCAGAAATCATTTTGGACGCACCCGATAGTACTCCTAGGTGACGAAGGTCAAGTGGATGCTTGACCCAGTTCATTTGATATAGTGCTAATCTTGACGTAAGATAGGTGCATGGTCTGTGCCGAACGTACCAAAGGCTCAGAAATCATTTTGGACGCACCCGATGGTACTCCTAGGTGACGAGGCTCAAGTGGATGCTTGATTCAGTTCGTTTGGAGATAGTGCTAATCTTGACGCAAGATATGTGCACAGTTTGCACCGAACGTACTGTAGGCTCGGAAATCATTTTGGATGCACCCAATGGTTCTCCAAGGTGACGAGTCTCAAGTGGATGCTTAAATCAGTTCATTTGATATAGTGCTAATCTTGACGCAAGATAGGTGCATGGTTTGCGCCGAACGTACCAAAGGCTCGGAAATCAATTTGATCGCACCTAATGGTACTCCTAGGTGATGAGGCTTAAGTGGAAGCTCGATTCAGTCTGTTCGAAGATAGTGGTAATCTTGACGCAAGATAGGTGTACGGTTTGTGCCGAATGTACCACAACCTCAAAAATCATTTTGAACACACCTGATGGAACTCCAAGGTGACGTGGGTCATGTGGAATCTCGTTTTGGTCCATTTGGAGATAGTGTTGGTGTCGGTGCAAGATGCGTTCACGGTTTGTGCTAAACATACCGTAGGCTCAGAAATCATTTTGACACACCCTATAGAACTCCTAGATGATGAAGCTCTAGTGGATGCTTGATTTAGTTCATTTGATATAGAACTAAACTTGATGCAAGATATTTGCACGGTTTGCATCGAACTTACCACAGACTCAGAAATCATTTTGGATGCACCTGATGGTACTCCTAGGTGACGAGGCTGAAGTGGATGCTTGATTCAATTCATTTGGAGATAGTGCTAATCTTGACGCAAGATAGGTGCACGGTTTGCGCCGAATGTACCACAGGCTCAGCAATCATTTTGGACGCACCCGATGGTACTCCTAGTTAACGAGGCTGAATTGGAAGCTCGATTCAGACCATTCAAAGATAGTGCTAATCTTGACGCAAGATAGGTGCACAGTTTGTGTCGAACATACCACAGCCTCAGAAATCGTTTTGGACGCACCCGATAGAACTCTAAGGTGACGTGGGTCTTGTGGAATCTTCTTTTGGTCCATTTGGAGATATTGTTGGTGTCGGTTCAAGACAGGTGCAAGGTTGGTGCTAAACATACCGTAGGTTCAGAAATCATTTTGGACGCACCCGATAGTACCCCTAGGTGACGAAGCTCAAGTGGATGCTTGACCCATTTCATTTGATATAGTGCTAATCTTAACGCAAGATGGGTGCATTGTTTGCGCCGAATGTACCACAGGCTTAGGAATCGTTTTGGATGCACCATATAGTACTCCTAGGTGACGAGGCTCAAGTGGAAGCTCGATTCGGTCTGTTCGAAGATAGTGCTAATCTTGACACAAGATAGGTGCACGGTTTGTGCCGAATGTACCACAGCCTCAGAAATCATTTTGGAGGCACCCGACGGAACTTCAAGGTGACATGGGTCATGTGGAATCTTGTTTTGGTCCATTTGGAAATAGTGTTGGTGTCGGTTTAAGATAGGTGCACGGTTTGTGCTGAACATACTGTAGGCTTAGAAATCATTTTGGACACACCCGATAGTACTCCTAGGTGATGAAGCTCAAGTGGATGCTTGATTCAGTTTATTTGATATAGTGCTAATCTTGACGCAAAATAGGTGCATGGTTTGCTTCGAATGTACCAAAGGCTCAGAAATCATTTTGGACGCACCTAATGGTACTCCTAGGTGATGAGGCTCAAGTAGAAGCTTGATTCAGTCCGTTCGAAGGTAGTGCTAATCTTGATGCAAGATAGGTGCACGGTTTGTGCCAAACATACCACAGCCTCAGAAATCATTTTGGACGCACCCAACGCAACACCAAGGTGACGTGAGTCATGTGGAATCTCGTTTTGGTCCATTTGGAGATAGTCTTGGTGTCAGTTCAAGATAGGTGCACGGTTTGTGCTAAACATACCGTAGGCTCAGAAATTGATTTGGACGCACCCGATAGTACTCCTAGGTGACGAAGCTCAAGTGGATGCTTGATTCAGTTCATTTGATATAGTGCTAATCTTGACGCAAGATAGGTGCATGGTTTCCGCGGAATGTACCAAAGGTACAAAGATCATTTTGGACACACCTGATGGTACTCCTAGGTGACGAGGCTCAAGTGGATGCTTGATTTACTTCATTTGGAGATAAAGCTAATCTTGACGCAAGATAGGTGCACGGTTTGGACCGAACATAGCGTAGGCTCAGAAATCATTTTGGACACACCCGATGGTCCTCCTAGGTGACGAGGCTCAAGTGGATGTATGAATCAGTTCATTTGATATAGTGCTAATCTTGACGCAAGATAGGTGCATGGTTTGCGCCGAACATACCAAAGGCTCAGAAATCATTTTGGACGCACCCGATGGAACTCCAAGGTGACGTGGGTCACGTGGAATCTCGTTTTGGTCCATTTGGAGATAGTGTTGGTGTCAGTGCAAGATAGGTGCAGGTTTATGCTAAACATACCGTAGGCTTAGAAATCATTTTGGACGCACCTGAAGGAACTCCTAGGTGACGAGGTTCAAGTGGATGCTTGATTTAGTCTGTTCGAAGATAGTGGTAATCTTGATGCAAGATAGGTGCACGGTTTGTGCCGAAGGTACAACAACCTCAGAAATCATTTTGAACACACCTGATGGAACTCCAAGGTGATGTGGGTCATGTGGAATCTCGTTTTGGTCCATTTGGAGATAGTGTTGGTGTCGGGGCAAGATACAAGCACGGTTTGTGCTGAACAAACCGTAGGCTCAGAAATCATTTTGGACACACCCGATAGTACTCCAAGGTGACAAAGCTCAAGTGGATGCTTGATTTAGTTCATTTGATATAGTGCTAAACTTAACACAAGATAGTTGCACGGTTTGCGCCAAACTTACCGCAGACCGAGAAATCGTTTTGGATGCACCTGATGGTATTCCTAGGTGACGCCTGATGGAACTCCAAGGTGACGTGGGTCATGTGGAATCTCGTTTTGGTCCATTTGGAGATAGTGTTTGTGTCGGTGCAAGATACAAGCACGGTTTGTGCTGAACAAACCGTAGGCTCATAAATCATTTTGGACACACCCGATAGTACTCCCAGGTGACAAAGCTCAAGTGGATGCTTGATTTAGTTCATTTGATATAGTGCTAAACTTGACACAAGATAGTTGCACGGTTTGCGCCAAACTTACCCCAGGCTGAGAAATCGTTTTGGATGCACCTGATGGTATTCCTAGGTGACGAGGCTGAAGTGGATGTTTGATTCAGTTCGTTTGGAGATAGTGCTAATCTTGACGCAAGATAGGTGCACGATTTGCGCCGAACGTACCATAGGCTCAGCAATTATTTTGGACGCATCCGATCGTACTCCTAGTTAACGAGGCTGAAGCGGAAGCTCGATTGAGACCATTCAAAGATAGTGCTAATCTTGATGCAAGATAGGTGCATGGTTTGTGCCGAACATACCACAGCCTCAAAAATCGTTTTGGACACACCCGATGGAACTCCAAGGTGACGTGGGTCATGTGGAATCTCCTTTTGCTCCATTTGGAGATAGTGTTGATGTCGGTGCAAGATAGGTGCACGGCTCGTGCTAAATATACCGTAGCTCGGAAATCATTTTGGACGCACCCGATAGTACCCTAGGTGACGAAGCTCAAGTGGATGCTTGACCCAGTTCATTTGATATAGTGCAAATCTTAACGCAAGATAGGTGCATTGTTTGCACTGAATGTACCAAAGGCTCAGAAATCATTTTGGACACACCCGATGGTAGTCCTAGGTGATGTGGGTCATGTGGAATCGCGTTTTGGTCCATTTCGAGAAGTGTTGGTGTCGGTTCAAGATAGGTGCATGGTTTGTGCTAAGCATACCGTAGGCTCAGAAATCGTTTTGGACGCACCCGATAGTACTCCTAGGTGACGAAGCTCAAGTGGATGCTTGATTCAGTTCATTTGATATAGTGCTAATCTTGACGCAAGAAAGGTGCGTGGTTCGCGCCGAATGTACCAAAGGCTCAGAAATCATTTTGGACACACCCGATGGAACTCCAAGGTGACGTGGGTCGTGTGGAATCTCGTTTTGGTCCATTTGGAGATAGTGTTGGTGTCAGTGCAAGATAGGTGCAAGTTTGTTCTAAACATACCATAGGCTCAGAAATCATTTTGGACACAAGTGATGGTACTCCTAGGAGATGAGGTTCAAGTGGATGCTTGGTTCAGTCCGTTGGAAGATAGTGGTTATCTTGACGCAATATAGGTGCACGGTTTGTGCCGAACGTACCACAACCTTAGAAATCATTTTGAACGCACCTGATGGAACTTCGAGGTGACATGGGTCATGTGGAATCTCATTTTGGTCCATTTGGAGATAGTGTTGGTGTCGGTGCAAGATACAAGCACGGTTTGTGCTAAACATACTATAGGCTCATAAATCATTTTGGACACACCCGATAGTACTCCTAGGTGACAAAGCTCAAGTGGATGCTTGATTCTGTTTATTTGATATAGTGCTAAACTTGATGCAAGATAGTTTCACGGTTTGTGCCTAACTTACCACAGGCTAAGAAATTGTTTTGGATGCACCTGATTGTACTCCTAGGTGACGAGGCTGAAGTGGATGCTTGATTTAGTTCGTTTGGAGATAGTGCTAATCTTGACGCAAGATAGGTGCACGGTTTGCGCCGAACGTACCACTGGCTCAGCAATCATTTTGGACGCATCCGATGGTACTCCTAGTTTTGAGGCTGAAGCAGAAGCTCGATTGAGACCATTCAAAGATAGTGCTAATCTTGACGCAAGATAGGTGCATGGTTTGTGCCGAACGTTCCACAGCCTCAGAAATCAATTTGGACGCACCCGATGGAACTCCATGGTGACGTGGGTCATGTGGAATCTCCTTTTGCTACATTTGGAGATATTGTTGGTGTCGGTGCAAGATAGGTGCATGGTTTGTGCTAAGCATAACGTAGGCTTAGAAATCATTTTGGACGCACCCGATAGTACCCCTAGGTGACGAAGCTCAAGTGGATGGTTGACCCAGTTCAATTGATATAGTGCTAATCTTAACGCAAGATAGGTGCATTCTTTGCGCTGAATGTACCAAAGGCTCAGAAATCATTTTGGGCGCACCTGATGGTACTCCTAGGTGATGAGGCTCAAGTGGATGCTGGATTCAGTTCGTTTGGTGATAGTGCTAATCTTGACGCAAGATAGGTGCACGGTTTTGCTCTGAACATACCATAGGCTCAGAAATCATTTTGGACACACCCGATGGTACTCCTAGGTGACGAGGCTCAAGTGGAAGCTCAATTTAGTTTGTTCGATCCAAGGTGACGAAGCTCAAGCGATGCTTGATTCAGTTTGTTTGATATAGTGCTAATCTTGACGCAAGATAGGTGCAAGGTTTGTGCCGAACGTACCACTGCCTCAGAAATCGTTTTGGACGCACCTGATGGAACTCCAAGGTGACGTGGGTCATGTGGAATCTTGTTTTGGTCCATGTGGAGATATTGTTGGTGTCGGTGCAAGATACGTGCACAGTTTGTGCTAAACATACCGTAGGCTCAGAAATTGTTTTGGACACACCCGATAGTACTCCTAGGTGACGAAGCTCAAGTGGATGCTTTATTCAGTTCCTTTGATATAGTGCTAAACTTGATGCAAGATAGTTGTACGGTTTGCGCTGAATGTACCACAGGATCAGAAATAATTTTGGATGCACCTGATGGTACTCCTAGGTCACGAGGCTCAAGTGAATGCTTGATTCAGTTCGTTTGGAGATAGTGCTAATCTTGACGCAAGATAGGTGTACGGTTTTCGCCGAACGTACCATAGGCTCAGAAATCATTTTGGACGCACCTGATGGAACTAATAAGTGACATGGGTCTTGTGGAATCTCGTTTTGGTCCATTTGGAGATAGTGTTGTTGTTGGTTCAAGATAGGTGCACGGTTTGTGCTAAACATACCGTAGGCTCAGAAATCATTTTGGACGCACTCGATAGTGCTCCTAGGTAACGAAGCTCAAGTGGATGTTTGATTCAGTTTATTTGATATAGTGCTAATCTTGATGCAAGATATGTGCATGGTTTGTGCCGAATGTACCAAAGGCTCAGAAATCATTTTGGACGCACCTGATGGCACTCCTAGGTGACGAGGCTCAAATGGATGCTTGATTCAGTTCGTTTGGTGATAGCGCTAATCTTGATGCAAGATAGGTGCACGGTTTGCGCCGAACGTACCATTGGCTCAGAAATTGTTTTGGATGCACCCGATGGTACACCTAGGTGACGAGGCTCAAGTGGAAGCTCGATTCAGTCCATTTGAAGCTAGTGCTAATCTTGACGTATGATAGGTGCACGGTTTGTGCCAAACGTACCACAGCCTCAGAAATCATTTTGGAAGCACCCGATGGAACTCCAAGGTGACGTGGGTCATGTGGAATCTCGTTTTGGTCCATTTGGAGATAGTGTTAGTGTCGGTTCAAGATAGGTGCACGGTTTGTGCTAAACATACCGTAGGCTCAAAAATCGTTTTGGACGCACCTGATTGTACTCCAAGGTGATGAAGCTCAAGTGGATGCTTGATTCATTTTATTTGATATAGTGCTAATCTTGACGTAAGATAGGTGCAAGGTTTGTGTCGAACGTACCACAGGCTCAGAAATCATTTTGGACGCACCTGATCGTACTCCTTGGTGACGAGGCTCAAGTGGATGCTTGATTCAATTCGTTTGGAGATACTGCAAATCTTGACACAAGATAGGTGCACAGTTTGCACCTAACTTTCCACAGGCTGAGAAATCGTTTTGGATGCACCTGATGGTTCTCCTTGGTGACGAGGCTGAAGTGGATGCTTGATTCAGTTCATTTGGAGATACTGCAAATCTTGACACAAGATAGGTGCACGGTTTGCGCCGAATGTACCACAGGCTCAGAAATCATTTTGGACGCACCCGATGGAACTCCAAGGTGTCGTGGGTCATGTGGTATCTCGTTTTGGTCCAATTGGAGATAGTGTTTGTGTCAGGGCAAGATAGGTGCACAGTTTGTGCTAAGCATAACGTAGGCTTAGAAATCATTTTGGACGCACCTGGTTGTACTCCTAGGTACGAAGCTCAAGTGGATGCTTGATTCAGTTTATTTGATAAAGTGCTAATCTTGATGCAAGATAGGTGCATGGTTTGCGCCGAATGTACCAAAGGCTCAAAAATCGTTTTGGATGCACCTGAGGATACTCCTAAGTGACGAGGCTCAAGCGGATGCTTGATTCAGTTCATTTCATGATAGTGCTAATCTTGACGCAACATAGGTGCATGGTTTGCGCCGAACGTACCATAACCTCAAAAATCATTTTGGATGCAGCCGATGGTACTCTTAGGTGACGATGCTCAAGTGAAAGCTCGATTCAGTCCATTCGAAGATAGTGCTAATCTTGACGCAATATAGGAGCACTGTTTGTGCCAAACGTACGACAGCATCAAAAATGGTTTTGGACGCACCCGATGGAACTCCAAGTTGACGTGGGTCATGTCAAATCTCGTTTTGGTCCATTTTGAGATAGTGTTGGTGTTGGTGCAACATAGGTGCACGGTTTGCGCTAAACATACCGTAGGCTCAGAAATCATTTTGCACGCACCCGATAATACTCCTAGGTGACGAAGCTCAAGTCGATGCTTGATTCAGTTAATTTGATATAGTGCTAATCTTGACGCAAGATTGGTGCACGGTTTGCACCAAACATACCACAAGCTTAGAAATCGTTTTGGACACACCAGATTGTACTCCTAGGTGACGAGGCTCAAGTGGATGCTTGATTCAGTTTGTTTGGTGAAAGTGCTAATCTTGACACAAGATAGGTGCACGGTTTGCACCGAACGTACCACAGGCTCAGAATTCATTTTGGACGCAGCCGATGGTACTGCTAGGAGACGTGGCCCAAGTGGAAGCTCGATTCAGCCCGTTCAAAGATAGTGCTAATCTTGACGCAAGATAGGTGCACGGTTTGTGCCGAACGTACCCCAGCCTCAGAAATCATTTTGGACGCACCCGATGGAACACCAAGGTGAATTGTGTCATGTGGAATCTCGTTTTGGTCCATTTGAAGGTAGTGTTGGTGTCGGTGCAAGATAGGTGCACGGTTTGTGCTAAACATACCGCAGGCTCAGAAATCATTTTGGATGCACCCGATAGCACTCCTAGGTGACGAAGCTCAAGTGGATGCTTGATTCAGTTCATTTGATATATTGCTAATCTTGACGCAAAATAAGTGCATGGTTTGCGTCGAATGTACCAAAGGCTCAAAAATCATTTTAGATGCACCTGAGGATATTCCTAGGTGACGAGGCTCAAGTGGATACTTGATTCAGTTCATTTGGTGATAGTGCTAATCTTGACATAAGATAGGTGCATGGTTTGCGCCGAACGTACCATAGGCTCAAAAATCATTTTGGACGCAACCGATGGTACTCTTAGGTGACGATGCTCAAGTGGAAGCTCGATTTAGTCCATTCGAAGATACTGCTAATCTTGACGCAAGATAGGAGCACTGTTTGTGCCAAACATACCACAACCTCAGAAATCATTTTGGACGCACCTAATGGAACTCCAAGTTGACGTGGGTCATGTCAAATCTCGTTTTGGTCCATTTTGAGATAGTGTTGGTGTCGGTGCAAGATAGGTGCACGGTTTGTGCTAAACATACCGTAGGCTCAGAAATCATTTTGCACGCACCCGATAATACCCCTAGGTGACGAAGCTCAAGTCGATGCTTGATTTAGTTCATTTGATATAGTGCTAATCTTGACGCAAGATTGGTGCACGGTTTGCACCAAACGTACCACAAGCTTAGAAATCATTTTGGATGCACGAGATGGTACTCATAGGTGACGAGGCTCAAGTGGATGCTTGATTCAGTTCGTTTGGAGAAAATGCTAATCTTGAAACAAGATAGGTGCACAGTTTGTGCCGAACGTACCACAGGCTCAGAATTCATTTTGGACGCACCTGATGGTACTGCTAGGAGACGTGGCTCAAGTGGAAGCTCAATTCAGACCGTTCAAAGATAGTGATAATCTTGACGCAAGATAGGTGCACGGTTTGTGCCGAACGTACCCCAGCCTCAGAAATCATTTTGGACGCACCCGATGGAACTCCAAGGTGACGTGGGTCATGTGGAATCTCGGTTTGGTCCATTTGGAGGTATTGTTGGTGTCGGTTCAAGATAGGTGCACGGTTTGTGCTAAACATACCGTAGGCTCAAAAATCGTTTTGGACACACCTGATAGTACTCCTAGGTGACGAAGCTCAAGTGAATGCTTGATTTAGTTTATTTGATATAGTGCTAATCTTGACGCAAGATAGGTGCATGGTTTGCGCCGAACGTACCAAATGCTCAGAAATCATTTTGGACGCACCTGATGGTACTCCTAGGTGACCAGGCTCAAATGGATGCTTGATTTAGTTCGTTTGGTGATAGTGCTAATCTTGACACAACATAGGTTCACGGTTTGCGCCGAACCTACTGTAGGCTCAGAAATCATTTTTGACGCACCCGATAGTACTCCTAGGTTTTGAGACTCAAGTGGAAGCTTGATTCAGTTTATTTGATATAGTGCTAATCTTGACGCAAGATAGGTGCATGGTTTGTGTCAAACGTACCACAGCCTTAGAAATCATTTTGGACGCACCTAATGGAACTCAAAGGTGACGTGGGTCATGTGGAACCTCGTTTTGGTCCATTTAGAGATAGTGTTGGTGTCGGTGGAAGATACGTGCACAGTTTGTGCTAAACATAGCGTAGGCTCAGAAATCGTTTTGGACACACCAGATAGTACTCCTAGGTGACGAAGCTCAAGTGGATGCTTGATTCAGTTCCTTTGATATAGTGCTAAACTTGATGCAAGATAGTTGTACCATTTGCGCTGAATGTACCACAGGCTCAGAAATCATTTTGGATGCACGTGATGGTACTCCTAGGTCTCGAGGCTCAAGTGGATGCTTGATTCAGTTCGTGTGGAGATAGTGTTAATCTTGACACAAGATAGGAGCACTTTTTGCGCCGAACGTACCACAGGCTTAGCAATCGTTTTGAAAGCACCCGAAGGTACTCCTAGGTGATGAATCTCAAGTGGATGCTCGATTCAGACCATTCAAAGATAGTGCTAATCTTGACGCAAGATAGGTCCACAGTTTGTGCCGAACGTACCACTGCCTCAGAAATCATTTTGGACACAACCGACGGAACTCCAAGGTGATGTGGGTCATGTGGAATCTCATTTTAGTCCATTTGGAGATAGTGTTGGTGTCGGTTCAACATAGGTGCACGGTTTGTGCTAAACATACCGTAGGCTCAGAAATTGTTTTGGATGCACCCGATGATACTCGTCGGTGACGAAGCTCAAGTGGATGCTTGATTCAGTTCATTTTATATAGCACTAATCTTGACGCAAGATAGGTGCATGGTTTGCGCTGAACGTACCAAAGGCTCAGAAATCATTTTGGACGCACCTTATGGTACTCCTAGGTGACAAGGCTCAAGTGGATGCTTGATTCAGTTCGTTTGGAGATAGTGCTAATCTTGACGCAAGACAGGTGCACGGTTTGCGCCTAACGTACCGCAGGCTTAGAAATCATTTTGGACGCACACAATGGAACTCCTAGGTGACATGGGTCTTGTGGAATCTTGTTTTGGTCCATTTAGAGATAGTGTTGGCGTCGATTCAAGATAGGTGCACGTTTTGTGCTAAACATACTGTTGGCTCAGAAATCATTTTGGACGCACCCGATAGTGCTCCTAGGTGACGAGGCTCAAGTGGATGCTTGATTCTGTTTATTTGATATAGTGCGAATCTTGACTCTGTGCATGGTTTGTGCCGAATGTACCATAGGCTCAGAAATCGTTTTGGATGCACCCGATGGTACTCTTAGGTGACGATGCTCAAGTGGAAGCTCGATTCTATCCAAACGAAGATTGTGCTAATCTTAACGCAAGATAGGAGCACTGTTTGTGCCAAATGTACCACAGTATCAGAAATGGTTTTGGACGCACCCGATGGAACTCCATGGTGACGTGGGTAGTGTCAAATCTCGTTTTGGTCCATTTGGAGATAGTGTTGGCATCAGTGCAAGATAGGTGCACGGTTTGTGTTAAACATACCATAGGCTCAGAAATCATTTTGGACACACCCGATAATACTCCTAGGTGACGAAGCTCAAGTCTATGTTTGATTCAGTTCATTTGATATTGTGCTAATGTTGACGCAAGATTGGTGCACGATTTGCACCAAACGTACCACAGGCTCAGAAATCGTTTTGGACGCACCGGATGGTACTCCTTGGTGACGAGGCTCAAGTGGATGCTTGATTCAGTTTGTTTGGAGAAAGTGCTAATCTTGACGCAAGATAGGTGCACGGTTTGCGCTGAACGTACCACAGGCTCATAAATCATTTTGGACGCACCCAATGGTACTCCTAGGACACAAGGCTCAAGTGGAAGCTCAATTCAGACCGTTCAAAGATAGTGCTAATCTTGACGCAAGATAGGTGCACGGTTTGTGACGAATGTACCACAGCCTTAGAAATCATTTTGGACACACCCGATGGAAGTCCAAGATGACGTGGGTCATGTGGAATCTCGTTTTGGTCCATTTGGAGATATTGTTGGTGTCGGTGCAAGATAGGTGCATGGTTTGTGCTAAACAGACCGTAGGCTCAGAAATTGTTTTGGACGCACCCAATAGTACTCCTAGGTGACGAATGTCAAGTGGATGCTTGACCCAGTTCATTTGATATAGTGCTAATTTTGACGCAAGATAGGTGCATGGTTTGCGCCGAGCATACCAAAGGCTCAAAAATCATTTTGGACGCACCTGATGGTATTCCTTGGTGACGAGGCTAAAGTGGATGCTTGATTCAGTTCGTTTGGAGATACGGCAAATCTTGATGCAAGATAGGTGCACGGTTTGCGCAGAATGTACCACAGGCTCAGAAATCATTTTGGACGCACCTGATGGAACCCCAAGGTGTCGTGGGTCATGTGGTATCTTGTTTTGGTCCAATTGGAGATAGTGTTTGTGTCGGTGCAAGATAGGTGCACGGTTTGTGCTAAACATACCGTAGGCTCAGAAATCATTTTGGACGCATTTGATAGTACTCCTAGGTAACGAAGCTCAAGTGGATGCTTGATTCAGTTCATTTGATATAGTGCTGATCTTGACGCAAGAAAGGTGCATGGTTTGTGCTGAACGTACCACAGGAACAGAAATTGTTTTGGACACACACGATGGTACTCCTGGGTGTTGAGGCTCAAGTGGAAGCTCGGTTCAGTCAATTCGAAGATAGTGCTAATCTTGATGCAACATAGGTGCACGGTTTGTGCCGAAAGTACCCTAGCCTCAGAAATCATTTTGGACGCACCCGATGGAACTCTAAATTGACGTGGGTCATGTGGAATCTCGTTTTGGTCCATTTGGAGATAGTGTTGGTGTCGGTTCAATATAGGTCCACGGTTTGTGCTAAACATACCGTAGGCTCAGAAATCATTTTGGACACACCTAGTAGTAATCCTAAGTGACGAAGCTCAAGTGGATGCATGATTCAGTTTATTTGATATAGTGCTAATCTTGACGCAAGATAGGTGCATGGTTTGCGCCGAATGTACCAAAGGCTTAGAAATCGTTTTGGACGCACCTGATGATACTCCTAGGTGACGAGGCTTAAGTGGATGCTTGATCTAGTTCGCTTGGTGATAGTGCAAATCTTGACGCAAGATAGGTGCACGGTTTGCGCCGAATGTACCACAGGCTCAGAAATCATTTTGGACGCACCCGATGGTATTCCTAGGAGACGAGGCTCAAGTGGAAGCTCGATTCAGACCGTTGAATGATAGTGCTAATCTTGACGCAAGATAGGGGCACAGTTTGTGCTGAACGTACCCCAGCCTCAGAAATCGTTTTGGACGCACCCGACGGAACACCAAGGTCAACTGAGTGATGTGGAATCTCGTTTTGGTCCATTTGGAGATAGTGTTGGTGTCAGTGCAAGATAGGTGCACGGTTTGTGCTAAACATACCGTAGGCTCAAAAATCATTTTGGACGCACCGATAGTACTCCTAGGTGACGAAGCTCAAGTGGATGCTTGATTCAGTTCATTTGATATAGTGTTGATATTGACGCAAGATAGGTGCAAGGTTTGCGCCGAACGTACCAAAGGCCCAGAAATTGTTTTGGACGCACCTGATTGTACTCCTAGGTGACCAGGCTCAAATGGATGCTTGATTTAGTTCGTTTGGTGATAGTGCTAATCTTGACGCAACATAGGTGCATGGTTTGCGCCGAATGTACCAAAGGCTCAGAAATCAATTCGGACGCACCTGATGGTACACCTAGGTGACGAGGCTCAAGTGGATGCTTGACACAAGATAGGTGCACGGTATGTGCAGAATGTACCCCAGCCTCATAAATCATTTTGGATGCACCCGATGGAACTCCTAGGTGACGTCGGTCGTGTGGAATCTCGTTTTGGTCCATTTGGAGATAGTATTGGTGTCGGTTCAAGATAGGTGCACGGTTTGTGCTAAACATACTGTAGGCTCAGAAATTATTTTGGATGCACCCGATGATACTCAGTGACGAAGCTCAAGTGGATGCTTGATTCAGTTCATTTGATATAGTGCTAATCTTGACACAAGATAGGTGCATGGTTTGCGCTGAACGTACAAAAGGCTCAGAAATCATTTTGGATGCACTCATTGTACTCCCAGGTGACAAGGCTTAAGTGGATGCTTGATTCAGTTCGTTTGGAGATAGTGCTAATCATGACGCAAGACAGGTGCATGATTTGCGCTGAACGTACCACAGCCTTAGAAATCATTTTGGACACACCCGATGGAACTCCAAGGTGATGTGGGTCATGTGGAATCTCGTTTTGGTCCATTTGGAGATATTGTTGCTCTCCGTCCAAGATAGGTGCATGATTTGTGCTAAACATACCTTGGGTTCAGAAATTGTTTTGGACGCACCCGATAGTACTCCTAGGTGAGAATGTCAAGTGGATGCTTGACCCAGTTCATTTGATATAGTGCTAATTTTGATGCAAGATAGGTGCAAGGTTTGCGCCGAACGTAACAAAGGCTCAAAAATCGTTTTGGACGCACCCGATGGTACTCTTAGGTGACGAGGCTCAAGTGGAAGCGCAGTTCAGTCCGTTCGAAGATAGTGCTAATCTTGACGTATGATAGGTGCACGGTTTGCGCCGAACGTACCAGAAGCTCAGAAATCGTTTTGGACGCACCCAATGGTACTCCTAGGTGACGAGGCTCAAGTGGAAGCTCGATCTAGACTGTTCAAAGATAATGCTAATCTTCATGCAAGATAGGTGCATGGTTTGTGCCGAATGTACCATAGCCTCAGAAGTCATTTTGGACGCACCCGATGGAACTCCAAGGTGACGTGGGTCATGTGGAATCTTCTTTTGGTCCATTTGGAGATAGTGTTGGTGCGGTGCAAGATAGGTGCATGGTTTGTGCTAAACAAACAATAGGCTCAAAAATTGTTTTGGACGCACATGATAGTACTCCTAGGTAATGAAGCTCAAGTGGATGCTTGACTTAGTTCATTTGATATAGAACTAATCTTGACGCAAGATAGGCACAGAAATCGTTTTTGATGCACACAATGGTACTCCTAGGTGACGCGGCTCAAGTCGAAGCTCGATTCAGTCCGTTCGAAGATAGTGCTAATCTTGACACAAGATAGGTGCACGGTTTGTGCCGAACGTACCACAGCCTTAGAAATCATTTTGGACGCACCCGATGGAACTCCAAGGTGACGTGGGTCATGTGGAATCTCCTTTTGGTCAATTTGGAGATAGTATTGGTGTCGGTGCAAGATAGGTACATGGTTTGTGCTAAACATACCGTAGGCTCAGAAATCATTTTGGACGCACCCAATAATACTCCTGGGTGACGAAGCTCAAGTGCATGCTTGATTCAGTTCATTTGATATAGTGCTAATCTTGACGCAAGATAGGTGCACGGTTTGCGCTGAAAGTACCACAGGCTCAGAAATCGATTTGGACGCACCTGATGGAACTAATAGGTGACATGGTTCTTGTGGAATCTCATTTTGGTCCATTTGGAGATAGTATTGGTGTCGGCTTAAGATAGGTGCACGGTTTGTGCTAAACATACCATAGGCTTAGAAATCGTTTTGGACGCACCCGATAGTGCTCCTAGGTGACCAAGGTCAAGTGGATGTTTGATTCAGTTTATTTGATATATTGCTAATCTTGATGCAAGATAGGTGCATGGTTTGTGCCGAATGTACCAAAGGCTCAGAAATCATTTTGGACGCACCTAATGGTACTCCTAGGTGATGCGGCTCAAGTGGATGCTTGATTCAGTTCGTTTGGTGATAGCGCTAATCTTGACGCAAGATACGTGCACGGTTTGCGCCGAACGTACCATTGGCTTAGAAAATGTTTTGGACGCATCCGATGGTACACCTAGGTGATAAGGCTCAAGTGGAAGCTGATTCAGTCCGTACGAAGAGAGTGCTAATCTTGATGTAAGATAGGTGCACGGTTTGTGCCAAACGTTCCACAACCTTAGAAATCATTTTTGACACACCCGATGGAACTCCAAGGTGACGTGGGTCATGTGGAATCTCATTTTGGTCCATTTGGAGATAGTGTTGGTGTCGGTTCAAGATAGGTGCACGGTTTGCGCTAAACATACAGTAGGCACAGAAATCGTTTTGGACGCACCTAATAGTACTCCTAGGGGACGAAGTTCAAGTGGATGCTTGATTCAGTTTATTTGATATAGGTGCAAGGTTTGTGCCGAATGTACCACAGGCTCAGAAATCATTTTGGACGCACCTGATGGTACTCCTTGGTGACGAGTCTCAAGTGGATGCTTGATTCAGTTCGTTTGGTGATAGTGCTAATCTTGACGCAAGATAGGTGCATGGTTTGCGCCGAACGTACCATACGCTCAAAAATCATTTTGGACGCAACCGATGGTACTCTTAGGTGACGATGCACAAATGGAAGCTTGGTTCAGTCCATTCGAAGATAGTGGTAATCTTGACGCAAGATAGGAGCCCTGTTTGTGCTAAACGTACCACAACATCAGAAATGGTTTTGGACGCACCCGATGGAACTCCAAGGTGACATTGGTCGTGTCAAATCTCGTTTTGGTCCATTTTGAGATAGTGTTGGTGTCGGTGCAAGATAGGTGCACGGTTTGTGCTAAACAAACCATAGGCTCAGAAATCGTTTCGCACGCACCCGATAATACTCCTAGGTGACGAAGCTCAAGTCGATGCTTGATTCAGTTCATTTGATATAGTGCTAATCTTGACGCAAGATTGGTGCACGGTTTGCACCAAACGTACCACAAGCTTAGAAATCATTTTGGACGCACCAGATGGTACTCCTAGGTGACGAGGCTCAAGTGGATGCTTGATTCAGTTCGTTTGGAGAAAGTGCTAATCTTGAAACAAGATAGGTGCACGGTTTGTGCCGAACGTACCACAGGCTCATAATTCATTTTGGACGCACCTGATGGTACTGCTAGGAGACGTGGCTCAAGTGGAAGCGCGATTCAGACCGTTCAAAGATAGTGATAATCTTGACGCAAGATAGGTGCACGGTTTGTGCCGAACCTACCCCAGCCTCAGAAATCATTTTGGACGCACCCGATGAAACTCCAAGGTGACGTGGGTCCTGTGGAATCTCGGTTTGGTCCAATTGGAGGTATTGTTGGTGTCGGTTCAAGATAGGTGCACGGTTTGTGCTAAACATACCGTAGGCTCAGAAATCATTTTGGACACACCTGATAGTACTCCTAGGTGACAAAGCTCAAGTGAATGCTTGATTCAGTTTATTTGATATAGTGCTAATCTTGACACAAGATAGGTGCATGGTTTGCGCTGAACGTACCAAATGCTCAGAAATCATTTTGGACGCACCTGATGGTACTCCTAGGTGACCAGGCTCAAATGGATGCTTGATTTAGTTCGTTTGGTGATAGTGCTAATCTTGACGCAACATAGGTTCACGGTTTGCGCCGAACCTACCGTAGGCTCAGAAATCATTTTTGACACACCCGATAGTACTCCTAGGTTTTGAGACTCAAGTGGAAGCTTGATTCAGTTTATTTGATATAGTGCTAATCTTGACGTAAGATAGGTGCATGGTTTGTGCCGAACGTACCACAGCCTTAGAAATCATTTTGGATGCACCTAATGGAACTCAAAGGTGACGTGGGTCATGTGGAACCTCGTTTTGGTCCATTTAGAGATAGTGTTGGTGTCGGTGCAAGATACGTGCACAGTTTGTGCTAAACATACCGTAGGCTCAGAAATCGTTTTGGACACACCAGATAGTACTCCTAGGTGATGAAGCTCAAGTGGATGCTTGATTCAGTTCCTTTGATATAGTGCTAAACTTGATGCAAGATAGTTGTACCGTTTGCGCTGAATGTACCACAGGCTCAGAAATCGTTTTGGATGCACGTGATGGTACTCCTAGGTCACGAGGCTCAAGTGGATGCTTGATTCAGTTTATGTGGAGATAGTGTTAATCTTGACACAAGATAGGAGCACTATTTGCGCCGAACGTACCACAGGCTTAGCAATCATTTTGAAAGCACCCGATGGTAATCCTAGGTGATGAATCTCAAGTGGATGCTCGATTCAGACCATTCAAAGACAATGCTAATCTTGACGCAAAATAGGTGCACAGTTTGTGCCGAAAGTACCACTGCCTCAGAAATCATTTTGGACACACCCGACAGAACTCTAAGGTGACGTGGGTCATGTGGAATCTCATTTTGGTCCATTTGGAGATAGTGTTGGTGTCGGTTCAAGATAGGTGCACGGTTTGTGCTAAACATACCGTACGCTCAGAAATCATTTTGGACACACTTGATAGTACTCCTAGGTGACGAAGCTCAAGTGGATGCTTGATTCAATTTATTTGATATAGTGCTAATCTTCACGCAAGATAGGTGCAAGGTTTGTGCCGAACGTACCACAGGCTCAGAAATCATTTTGGACGCACCTGATGGTACTCCTTGGTGACGAGGCTCAAGTGGATGCTTGATTCAGTTCGTTTAGAGATACTGCAAATCTTGACGCAAGATAGGTGCACGGTTTGCGCAGAACGTACCACAGGCTCAAAAATCATTTTGGATGCACCCGATGGAACTACAAGGTGTCGTGGGTCAGGTGGTATCTCATTTTGGTCCAATTGGAGATAGTGTTTGTGTCGGTGCGAGATAGTGCACGGTTTGTGCTAAACATACCGTAGGCTTAGAAATTGTTTTGGACGCACCCGGTAGTACTCCTAGGCGACGAAGCTCAAGTGGATGCTTGATTCAGTTTATTTGATATAATGCTAATCTTGACGCAAGATAGGTGTATGGTTTGAGCCGAATGTACCAAAGGCTCAAAAATCATTTTGGATGCACCTGATGATACCCGTAGGTGACGAGGCTCAAGTGGATGCTTGATTTAGTTCGTTTGGTCATAGTGTCAATCTTGACGCAAGATAGGTGCATGGTTTGCGCCGAACGTACCATAGGCTCAAAAATCATTTTGGATGCAACCAATGGTACTCTTAGGTGACGATGCTCATGTGGAAGCTCGATTCAGTCCATTCAAAGATAGTACTAATCTTGACGCAAGATAGGAGCACAGTTTGTGCCAAACGTACCACAGCATCAGAAATGGTTTTGGACGCACCCGATGGAACTCCAAGGTGACGTGGGTCATGTCAAATCTCGTTTTGGTCCATTTTGAGATAGTGTTGGTGTCAGTGCAAGAGAGGTGCACGGTTTATTCTAAACATACTGTAGGCTCAAAAATCATTTTGCACGCACCCGATAACAGTCCTAGGTGACGAAGCTCAAGTCGATGCTTGATTCAGTTCATTTGATATAGTGCTAATCTTGACGCAAGATTGGTGGATGGTTTGCACCAAACGTACCACAAGCTTAGAAATCGTTTTGGACACACCAGATGGTACTCCTAGGTGACGAGGGTCAAGTGGATGCTTGAGTCAGTTCGTTTGGAGAAAGTGCTAATCTTGATGCAAGATAGGTGCACGGTTTGTGCTGAACGTACCACAGGCTCAAAATTCATTTAGGACGCACCCAATGGTACTGCTAGGAGACGTGGCTCAAGTGGAAGCTCGATTCAGACCATTCAAAGATAGTGCTAATCTTGACGCAAGATAGGGGCACGGTTTGTGCCGAACGTACCCCAGCCTCAGAAATCATTTTGGACGCACCCGATGGAAGTCCAAGGTGAAGTGGGTCATGTGGAATCTCGTTTTGGTCCATTTGGAGATAGTGTTGGTGTCGGTGTAAGATAGGTGCACGGTTTGCGCTAAACATACCGTAGGCTCAGAAATCATTTTGGACGCGCCCGATAGTACTCCTAGGTGACGAATGTCAAGTGGATGCTTGACCCAGTTCATTTGATATAGTGCTAATTTTGACGCAAGATAGGTGCATGGTTTGCGCCGAGCATACCAAAGGCTCAAAAATCATGTTGGACGCACCCGATGGTACTCCTAGGTGACGAGGCACAAGTGGAAGCTCAGTTCACTCCGTTCGAAGATAGTGCTAATCTTGATGCAAGAAAGGTGCACGGTTTGCGCCGAACGTACCACAGGCTGAGAAATTGTTTTGGACGCACCCGATGGTACCCCTAGGTGACGAGGCTCAAGTGGAAGCTCGATCTAGACCATTCAAAGATAATGCTAATCTTCATGCAAGATAGGTGCATGGTTTGTGCCGAACGTACCATAGGCTCAGAAGACGTTTTGGACGCACCCGATGGAACTCCAAGGTGACGTGGGTCATGTGGAATCTTCTTTTGGTCCATTTGGAGATAGTGTTGGTGTCGGCGCAAGATAGGTGCACGGTTTCTGCTAAACAAACAATAGGCTCAGAAATCGTTTTGGACGCACATGATAGTACTCCTAGGTAATGAAGCTCAAGTGGATGCTTGACTCAGTTCATTTGATATAGTGCTAATCTTGACGCAAGATAGGTGCATGGTTTGCTCCGAACGTACCACAGGCACGGAAATCATTTTTGACACACACAATGGTACTCCTAGGTGACGAGGCTCAAGTGGAAGCTCAATTCAGTCCGTTCGAAGATAGTGCTAATCTTGACGCAAGATAGGTGCACAGTTTGTGCCGAACGTACCTCAGCTCAAAAATCATTTTGGATGCCCCCGATGGAACACCCAGATGACGTGGGTCATGTGGAATCTCGTTTGGGGTCCATTTGGAGATAGTGTTGGTGTCAATTCATGATAGGCGCACGGTTTGTGCTAAACATACCGTAGGCTCAGAAATCGTTTTTGACGCACCCGATAGTACTAGGTGACGAAGCTCAAGTGGATGCCTGATTTGGTTCATTTGATATAGTGCTAATCTTGACGCAAGATAGCTGCGTGGTTTATGCCGAACATACCAATGTCTCAGAAATCATTTTGGATGCTCCTGATGGTACTCCTAGGTGACGAGGCTCAAGTGGATGCTTGATTTAGTTCGTTTGGTGATAGTGCTAATCTTGACGAAATATAGGTGCATGGTTTGCGCCGAACGTGCCGTAGGCTCAGAAATAGTTCTGGACGCTCCCGATGGTACTCCTAGGTTTCGAGGCACAAGTGGAAGCTTAATTCAGTCCGTTCGAAGATAGTGGTAATCTTGACGCAAGATAGGTGCACGGTATGTTCAGAACGTACCCCTGCCTCAGAAATCATTTTGGACGCACCCGATGGAACTCCAAGGTGATGTGGGTCATGTAGAATCTTGTTTTGGTCCATTTGAAGATAGTGTTGGTGTCGGTTCAAGATAGGTGCACGGTTTGTGCCAATCATACAATAGGCTCAGAAATCATTTTGGACGCACATGATAGTACTCCTAGGTAACGAAGCTCAAGTGGATGCTTGACTCAGTTCATTTGATATAGTGCTAATCTTGACGCAAGATAGGTCCATGGTTTGCGCCGAACGTACCATAGGCACAAAAATCGTTTTTGACACACACAATGGTACTCCTAGGTGACGAGGCTCAAGTGGAAGCTCAATTCAGTCCGTTCGAAGATAGTGCTAATCTTGACGCAAGATAGGTGCACAATTTGTGCCGAACGTACCTCAGCCTCAGAAATCATTTTGGATGCACTCGATGGAACTCCCAGGTGACGTGGGTCATGTGGAATCTCGTTTGGGGTCCATTTGGAGATAGTGTTGGTGTCGATTCAAGATAGGTGCACGGTTTGTGCTAAACATACCGTAGGCTCAGAAATCATTTTTGACGCACCCGATAGTACTAGGTGACGAAGCTCAAGTGGATGCCTGATTTGGTTCATTTGATATAGTGCTAATCTTGATGCAAATGGTTTACGCCGAACGTACCAAAGGCTCAGAAATCATTTTGGATGCACCTGATGGTACTCCTAGGTGACGAGGCTCAAGTGGATGCTTGATTCAGTTCGTTTGGTGATAGTGCTAATCTTGACGCAAGATAGGTGCATGATCTGCGCCAAACATGCCGTAGGCTCAGAAATAGTTCTAGATGCTCCCGATGATGCTCCTAGGTTTCGAGGCACAAGTGGAAACTCAATTCAGTCCGTTCGAAGATAGTGGTAATCTTGACGCAAGATAGGTGCACGGTATGTGTCGAACGTACCCCAGCCTCAGAAATCATTTTGGACGCACCCGATGGAACTCCAAGGTGACGTGGGTCATGTGGAATCTCGTTTTGGTCTATTTGGAGATAGTGTTGGTGTCGGTTCAAGATAGGTGCACGGTTTGTGCTAAACATACCTTAGGCTCAGAAATCATTTTGGGCACACCCGATGATACTCCTCAGTGACGAAGCTCAAGTGGATGCTTGATTCAGTTCATTTGATACAGTGCTAATCTTGACGCAAGATAGGTGCATGTTTTGCGCCGAACGTACCACAGGCACAGTAATCATTTTTGACACACACAATGGTACTCCTAGGTGACGAGGCTCAAGTGGAAGCTTGATTCAGTCCGTTCGAAGATAGTGCTAATCTTGATGCAAGATAGGTGCACGATTTGTGCCGAACGTACCTCAGCCTCAGAAATCATTTTGGATGCACCCGATGGAACTCCCTAGTGACATGGGTCATGTGGAATCTTGTTTGGGATCCATTTGGAGATAGTGTTGGTGTCGATTCAAGATAGGTGCACGGTTTGTGCTAAACATACTGTAGGCTCATAAATCATTTTTGATGCACCTGATAGTACTAGGTGACGAAGCTCAACTGGATGCCTGATTTGGTTCATTTGATATAGGGCTAATCTTGATACAAGATAGGTGCATGGTTTACGCTGAACGTACCAAAGGCTCAGAAATTATTTTGGATGCACTTGATGGTACTCCTAGGTGACGAGGCTCAAGTGGATGCTTGATTTAGTTCTTTTGGTGATAGTGCTAATCTTGACGCAAGATAGGTGCATGGTTTGCGTCAAATGTACCATAGGCTCAGAAATTGTTCAAGACGCTCCCAATGATACTCTTAGGTTTCGAGGCACAAGTGGAAGCTCAATTTAGTCCGTTCGAAGATAGTGGTAATCTTGACGCAAGATAGGTGCACGGTATGTGCCGAACGTACCCCAGCCTTAGAAATCATTTTGGACGCACCCGATGGAACTCATAGGTGACGCGGGTCATGTGGAATCTTGTTTTGGTCCATTAGGAGATAGTGTTGGTGTCGGTTCAAGATAGGTGCACGGTTTGTGCTAAACATACCGTAGGCTTGAAAATCATTTTGGACGCACCCGATGATACTCCTCGGTGACAAAGCTCAAGTGGATGCTTGATTCAGTTCATTTGATATAGGGCTAATCTTGATGCAAGATAGGTGCATGCTTTGCGCTGAACGTACCAAAGGCTTAGAAATCATTTTGGACGCACCTCATGGTACTCCAAGGTGACGAGGCTCAAGTGGATGCTTGATTCAGTCATTTGGTGATAGTGCTAATCTTCACGCAAGACAGGTGCATGGTTTGCGCCGAACGTAACGCAGGCTTAGAAATCATTTTGGACGCACCCGATGGAACTACTAGGTGACATGGGTCTTGTGGAATCTCGTTTTGGTCCATTTGGATATACTGTTGGTGTCGGTTCAAGATAGGTGCACGTTTTGTGCTGAACATACCGTAGGCTCAGAAATCGTTTTTGACACACCCGATAGTGCTCCTAGGTGACGAAGCTCAAGTGGATGCTAGATTCAGTTTATATGATACAGTGCTAATCTTGACTCAAGATAGGTGCATGGTTTGTGTCGAATGTACCAAAGGCTCCGAAATCGTTTTGGACGCATCTAATGCTACTCCTAGGTGACGAGGCTCCAGTGGATGGTTGATTTAGTTCGTTTGGTGAGAGTGCTAATCTTGACGCAAAATAGGTGCACAGTTTGCGCCAAACGTACCATTGGCTCAGAAATTGTTTTGGACACACCCGATGATACTCCTAGGTCACGAGGCTCAAGTGGAAGCTCGATTCAGTCCATTCGAAGATAGTGCTAATCTTGACACAAGATAGGTGCACGGTTTGTGCCCAACATTCCATAGGCTCAGAAATCGTTTTGGACGTAGCCGATGGAACTCCAAGGTGACGTGGGTCATGTGGAATCTCGTTTTGGTCCATTTAGAGATAGTGTTGGTGTCCGTTCAAGATAGGTGAACGATTTGTGCTAAACATACCGCAGGCTCAGAAATCGTTTTGGACACACTCGGTAGTACTCCAAGGTGATGAAGCTCAAGTGGATGCTTGATTCAGTTTATTTGATATAGTGCTAATCTTGACACAAGATAGGTGCATGGTTTGCGACGAATGTACCAAAGGCTCAGAAATCATTTTGGACGCACCTAATGGTACTCCTAGATAATGAGGCTCAAGTGGATGCTTGATTCAGTTCGTTTGGTGATATTGCTAATCTTGACGCAAGATAGGTGCACGGTTTGAGCTGAACGTACCATTGGCTCAGAAATTGTTTTGGACGCACCCGATGGTACTCCTAGGTGACGAGGCTCAAGTGGAAGCTCGATTCAGACCATTCAAAGGTAGTGCTAATCTTGACACAAGATAGGTGAACGGTATGCGCTGAACGTACCATTGGCTCAGAAATCATTTTAGATGCACCCGATAAAACTCCAAGGTGACGTGGGTCATGTGGAATCTCATTTTTGTCCATTTAGAGATATTGTTGGTGTCATTGCAAGATAGGTGCATGATTTGTGCTAAACATACTATAGGCACAGAAATTGTTTTGGACGCACCCGATAGTACACCTAGGTGACGAAGGTCAGGTGGATGCTTGAACCAGTTCATTTGATATAGTGCTAATCTTGACGCAACATAGGTGCATGGATTGCACCGAAAGTACCAAAGGCTCAGAAATCCTTTTGGATGCACCAGATGGTACTCTTAGGTGACGAGGCTCAAGTGGAAGCTCGGTTCACTACGTTCAAAGATAGTGCTAATCTTGACGCAAGATAGGTGCACGGTTAGTGCCGAACGTACCATAGCCTCAGAAAATTGTTTTGGATGCACCCGATGGAACTCCAAGGTGACGTGGGTCATGTGGAATCTCGTTTTGGTCCATTTGGAGATAGTGTTGGTGTCGGTTCAAGATAGGTGCATGGTTTGTGCTAAACATATCGTAGGCTCGGTGACGAAGCTCAAGTGGATGCTTGATTCAGTTCATTTGATATAGTGCTAATCTTGACACAAGATAGGTGCAAGGTTTGTGCCGAACGTACCACAGGCTCAGAAATCATTTTGCACGCACCTAATGGTACTCTTTGGTGACGAGGCTCAAGTGGATGCTTGATTCAGTTCGTTCGGAGATACTAGAAATCTTGTCGCAAGATAGGGGCACGGTTTGCGCCGAACATACCACAGGCTCAGAAATCATGTTGGACGCACCTGATGGTACTCCTAGCTGACAAGGTCAAGTGGAAGCTCGATCAAGACCGTTCAAAGTTATTGCTAATCTTGACGCAAGATAGTTGCAAAGTTAGTGCCCAACGTACCACAGCCTCAGAAATCATTTTGGACGCACCAGATGGAACTCCAAGGTGACGTGGGTCATGTGGAATCTTGTTTTGGTCCATTTGGAGATAGTGCTGGTGTCGGTGCAAGTTAGGTGCACGGTTTGTGCTAAACATACCGTAGGCTCAGAAATCATTTTGGACGCACATGATAATACTACTAGGTGATGAAGCTCAAGTGGATGCTTGATTCAGTTCGTTTGGTGATAGTGCTAGTCTTGACGCGAGATAGGCGCACAGGTTGCGCCGAATGTACCATAGGCTCCGAAATCATTTTGGACACACCTGATGGTACTCCTAGGTGACGAGGCTCAAGTGGAAGCTCGATTCAGTCCGTTCGAAGGTAGTGCTAATCTTGATGCAAGACAGGTGCACAATTTGTGCCAAACGTACCACAGCATTAGAAATTGTTTTGGACGCACCCGATGGAACTCCAAGGTGATGTGGGTCATGTCAAATCTCTTTTTGGTCCATTTGGAGATAGTGTTGGTGTCGGTGCAAGATAGGTGCACGGTTTGTGCTAAACATACCATAGGCTCAGAAATCATTTTGGACGCTCCCGATAATACTCCTAGGTGACAAAGCTCAAGTGGATGCTTGACCTAGTTCATTTGATATAGTGCTAATCTTGATGCAAGATAGGTGCAAGGTTTGCGTCGAACGTACCGCAGGCTTAGAAATCATTTTGGACGGACCAGATGGTACTCCTAGGTGACGAGGCTCAAGTGGATGCTTGATGCAGTTCGTTTGGTGATAGTGCTAATCTTGACGCAAGATAGGTGGACGGTTTGTGCCAAACATACCATGGCCTTAGAATTCATTTTGGACACACCCGATGGAACTCCAAGGTGACGTGGGTCAAGTGGAGTCTCGTTTTGGTCCGTTTAGAGACAGTGTTGGTGTCAGTACAAGATAGGTGCACGGTTTGCGCCAAACATACCGTAGGCTTGGAAATCATTTCGGACGCACCCGATAGTACAGCTAGGTGACGAAGCTCAAGTGTATGCTTGATTCAGTTTATTCAGAGATTGTGCTAATCTCGACGCAACATAGGTGCACGGTTTACGCCGAATGTACCACAGGCCCAGAAATTGTTTTGGACGCACTCGATGGTACTCCTAGGTGACGAGGGTCAAGTGGATGCTTGATTTAGTTCGTTTGGAGATAGTGCTAATCTTGACGCAAGATCGGTGCCCTATATGCGTCGAACGTACCATAGGCTCTGAAATCATTTTGGATGCACCGGATAGAACTACTAGGTGACGTGGGTCATGTGGAATCTCATTTCCATCTATTTGGAGACAGTGCTAGTGTTGGTGAAAGATAGGTGCACAATTTGCGCCAAACATACCATAGGCTCAGAAATCATTTTGGACGCACTTGGTGGTATGCCTAGGTGATGAGACTCAAGTGAAAGCTTGATTCAGTTTGTTTGGAGATAGTGCTACTCTTGAGGCAGGATTGGTGCACGGTTTGCGCCAAATGTACGTCAGGCTCAAAAATCATTTTGGATGCACCCGATGGTGCTCCTAGGTGACGATGCTCAAGTGGAAGCTTAATTTAGTTCATTTGGAGATAGTACTAATCTAGATGCAAGATAGCTGCACGGTTTAAGCCAAACGTAGCACATCCTCAGAAATCATTTTGGACGCACCCGATGGAACTCCAAGGTAATGTGGGTCATGTGGAATCTCGTTTTGGTCCATTTGGAGATAGTGTTGGTGTCGGTGCAAGATAGGTGCACGGTTTGTGTCGAACATACTAGAGGTTTGAAAATTGTTTTGTACGTACCGGATGGAACTACTCGGTGACGTGGGTCTTGTGGAATCTCGTTTCGGTCCATTTGGAGACCGTGCAAGTGTCGGTGGAAGATAGGTGCGTAGTTTGCGCCCAACATACCATGGGTTCAATAATCATTATGGATGCCCCTGGTGGTACTCCAGGGTGACGAGGCTCAACAGGAACCTCGATTCTATTCGTTTGGAGATAGTGCTAATCTTGACACAAGATAGGTGCATGATTTGCATCGAACGTACTAGAGGCTCAAAAATCATTTTGTATGCACCGGATGGAACTACTTTTGACGTGGGTCATGTGGAATCTTGTTTCAGTCCGTTCGGAGACAGTGTTAGTGTTGGTGCAAGATAGGTGCATGGTTTGCGCCAAATGTACTTCAGGCTCAGAAATCATTTTGGACACAGCTGATGGTACTCCTAAGTGACGACGCTCAAGTGGAACGTCGATTCAGTCCATTCGGAGATAGTGCTAATCTTGATGCAACATAGTTGCATGGTTTGTGCCGAACGTACCACAGCCTTAGAAATCATTTTGGACGCGTTCGATGGAACTCTAAGGTGACGTGGGTCATATGGAATCTTGTTTTGGTCCATTTAGAGGCAGTGTTGGTGCCGGTGCAAGATAGGTGCATGATTTGTGCCAAATATACCATAGGCTCAGAAATCGTTTTGGACGCATCCGATAGTACTCCTAGGTGACGAAGCTCAAGTGGATGCTTGATTCAGTTTATTTGGAGATAGTGATAATCTTGATACAAGATAGGTGCACAGTTTGATCCGAACGAACCACAGGTTCAGAAAATCATTTTGGATGCACTTGATGGTACTCCTAGGTGATGAGGCTCAAGTGGATGCTTGATTCAGTTCGATTGGAGATAGTGCTAATCCTGACGCAAGATAGGTGCACGGTTTGCGTTGAACATACCATAGGCTCATAAATTGTTTTGGATGCACCCGATGGAGCTACTAGGTGACATGGGTCATGTGGAATCTCGTTTCGATCTGTTCAGAGATAATGTTACTGTCAGTGCATGATAGGTGCATGGTTTGCGCCAAACGTACCTCAGGCTCAGAAATCATTTTCGACGCACCCGATAGAACTCCTAGGTGACGAGGCTCAAGTGCAAGCTCGATTCAGTATGTTTTGAGATAGTGCTAATCTAGATGTAAGATAGGTGCACGGTTTGTGCCGAACATACCACAGCCTGAGAAATCATTTTGGGCACACCCGATGGAACTCCAAGGTGACGTGGGTAATGTGGAATATCGTTTTGGTCCATTTGGAGACTGTGTTGGTGTCGGTGCAAGATAGGTGCACGGTTTGCGCCAAACATACCATAGGCTCAGAAATGGTTTTGGACGCACTCGATAGTACTCCTAGGTGACGAAGCTCAAGTGGATGCTTGATTCAGTTCATTTAGAGATAGTGCTAATCTTGACACAAGATAGGTGCACGGTTTGCGCCGAATGTACCACAGGCTCAAAAAATCATATTGGATGCACCTGAAGGTACTCCTAGGTGATGGGCTCAAATGGATGCTTGATTCAGTTTGTTTGGAGATAGTGTCAATCTTGATGCAAGATAGGTGCACGGTCTAGCCGAACGTACCACAGGCTCAGAAATCGTTTTGGACGCATCCGATAGAACTACTAGGTGACCTAGGTCTTGTGGAATCTCGTTTTGGTTGCAAGATAGGTGCATAGTTTGCGCCAACATACCAAAGGCTCGTGAATCATTTTAGACGCGCCTGGTGGTACACCTAGATGACAAGGCTCAAGTGGAAGCTCAATTCAGTCCATTTGGAGATAGTGCTAATCAAGACGCAAGATAGGTGCACGGTTTGCGTCGAATGTACTAGAGGCTCGGTAATCATTTTGTACACACCGGATGAACTACTAGGTGACAAGGGTCATGTGGAATCTCGTTTCGGTCTGTTCGGAGATAGTGTTACTGTCGGTTCATGATAGGTGCACGGTTTGCGCCAAACGTACCTCAGGCTCAGAAATCATTTTGGACGCACCCGATAGAACTCCTAGGTGACGAGGCTCAAGTGCAAGCTCGATTTAGTCCGTTCAGAGATAGTGCTAATCTCGACGCAAGATAGGTGCAAGGTTTGTGCCAAACATAACACAGCCTTAGAAGTCGTTTTGGACGCACCCGATAGAACTCCAAGGTGACGTGGGTCATGTGAAATCTCATTTTGCTCCATTTGGAGATAGTGTTGATGTCGGTGCAAGATAGGTGCACGGCTCGTGCTAAACATACTGCATGCCCAGAAATCGTTTTGGACGCACCCGATGGTACTCCTAGGTGACGAGACTCAAGTGGATGCTTGATTCGGTTCATTTGCAGATAGTGCTAATCTTGACGCAAGATAGGTGCATGGTATGCTTCAAACGTACTAGAGACTCAGAAATCGTTTTGTATGCACCGGATGGAACTACTAGGTGACGTGGGTCATGTGGAATCTTGTTTTGGTCCATTTGGAGGCAGTGTTAGTATCGGTGCAAGATAGGTGCAGGGTTTGCGCCAAACATACCATAGGCTCAGAAATCATTTTGGACGCACCCGATGTACTCCTAAGTGATGAGGCTCAAGTAGGAGCTTGATTTAGTCTGTTTGGAGGTAGTGCGAATCCTGACGCAAGATACGTGCCAGGTTCACGCCGAACGTACCACAAGCTCATAAATTGTTTTGGACGCACCCATTGGAACTACTAGGTGACATGGGTCATGTGGAATCTCGTTTTGGTCCGTTTGGAGATAGTGCTAGTGTCAGTGCAAGATACGTGCAAGGTTTGTGCCAAACATACCAAAGGCTTAGAAATCATTTTGGGCGCACCAGATAGAACTACTAGGCGACGTTGGTCTTGTGGAATCTTGTTTCAGTCCATTGGGAGACAGTGCTAGTGTCGGTGTAAGATAGGTGCATAGTTTGCGCCAAACATACCACAGGCTCATAAATCATTTTGGACGCACCTGGTGGTACTCCTAGGTGACGAGGGTCAAGTGGAATATAGATTCTATTCTTTTGGAGATAGTGCTAACCTTGACGCAAGATAGGTACATGGTTTGCGTTGAACATACTAGAGGCTCAGAAATCGATATGTATGCACCGGATGGAACTACTAGATGATGTGGGTCATGTGGAATCTCGTTTTTGTCCATTTGGATATAGTGTTAGTGTTGGTGCAACATAGGGGCACGGTTTGGACGAACCTGATCGTACTCCTATGCGAAGAGGCTCCAGTGGATGCTCGATTCAGTTGATTTGGAGATAGTGCTAATCTTGACGCAAGACAGGTGCACGGTGTGTGCCGAAAGTACCACAACCACAGAAATCATTTTGGACGCACCCGATGGAACTCAAAGGTGACGTGGGTTATGTGGAATCTCGTTTTGATCCATTTTGTGAAAGTGTTTGTGTCAGTGCAAGATAGGTGCACGGTTAACGCCAAACATAACATAGGCTCAGAAATCATTTTGGACGTACCCGATGGTACTCCTAGGTGACGATGCTCAAGTGGATGCTTGATTCACTTCATTTGGAGATAGTGCTAAACTTGACGCAAGTAGATGCACCATTTGCGATGAACGTTCCACAGGCTTAGAGATTATTTTGGACGCACCCGATGGTACTCCTAGGTGACGAGGCTCAATTGGAAGCTCGATTCAGTCTGTCCGGAGATATTGCTAATCTTGACGAAAGATAGTTGCATGGTTTGTGCCGAACATACCACCACCTCAGAAATTATTTGGATGCACCCGATGGAACTCTAAGGTGACATGGGTCACGTGGAATCTTGTTTTGGTCCATTTGCAGACAGTGTTGGTGTCGGTGCAAGATAGGTGTACGGTTTGCAACAAACACACCAAAGGCTTAGATATCGTTTGAGACACACACAGTTTGCGCCAAACATACGTAGGCTCACAAATTGTTTTGGATGCACCCGATAGTACTCCTGGAGACAAAGCTCAAGTGGATGCTTGACTCAGTTCATTTGGAGATAGTGCTAATCTTGATGCAAGATAGGTGCACGGTTTGCACCAAACGTACGACGGGCTCAGAGATTGTTTTGGACGCACTGGATGGAACTACTAAGTGACGTGGGTCTTGTGGAATCTCGTTTCTGACCATTTGGAGACTGTGCTAGTGTCGGTGCAAGATAGGTGCATAGTTTGCGCCAAACATTCCAAGGGCTCAAAAATCATTCTGGACACACCTGGTGGTACACCAAGGTGACAGGCTCAAGTGGAAGTTCAATTCAGTTCGTTTGGAGATAGTGCTAATCTTGACACAAGGTAGGTGCATGGTTTGCGTCGAACGTACTAGAGGCTCGGTAATCATTTTGTGTGCACCGGATGGAACTACTAGGTGACATGTGTCATGTGGAATCTCATTTCGATCCATTCAGAGACAGTGTTACTATCTGTGCAAGATAGGTGCACCGTTTGCGCCAAACGTACCTTAGGCTCAGAAAGTGTTTTGGACGAACCCAATGGAACTACTAGGTGACCTGGGTCTTGGAATCTCGTTTGTGTCCATTTGGAGACAGTCCTAGTGTCAGTGCAAGATAGGTGCACAGTTTACGGCAAACATACCAAAGGCTCGGAAATCATTTTAGACGCACCTGGTGGTACTCCTAGATGACAAGGCTCAAGTGGAAACTCAATTCAGTTCATTTGGAGATAGTGCTAATCAAGACGCAAGATAGGTGCACGGTTTACGTCGAATGTACTAGAGGCTCGGTAATCATTTTGTACACACCAGATGAACTACTAGGTGACATGGGTCATGTGGAATCTCGTTTGGTCCATTCAGATAGTTTACTATCAGTGCAAGATAGGTGCACGGTTTGTGCCAAATGTACCTCAGGCTCAGAAATCATTTTGGACACACCCGATAGAACTCCTAGGTGACGAGGCTCAAGTGGAAGCTCGATTCAGTCCGTTCAGAGATCGTGCTAATCTTGATGCAAGATAGGTGCATGGTTTGTGCTGAACATAACATAGACTTTGAAGTCATTTTGGACGCACCCGATAGAACTCCAAGGTGACGTGAGTCATGTGGAATCTCGTTTTGATCCATTCGGAGATAGTGTTGGTGTCAGTGCAAGATAGGTGCATGGCTTGTGCTAAACATTCTGCATGCCCAGAAATCATTTTGGATGCACCCGATGGTACTCCTAGGTGACGAGGCTCAAGTGGATGCTTGATTCAGTTCATTTGCAGATAGTGCTAATCTTGATGCAAGATAGGTGCACGGTATGCTTTGAACGTACTAGAGGCTTAGAAATCATTTTGTACGCAACGGATGGAACTACTAGGTGACGTGGGTCATGTGAAATCTCGTTTCAGTCCATTTGGAGATAGTGTTAGTGTCGGTGCAAGATAGGTGTAGGGTTTGCGCCAAACGTACCATAGGCTCAGAAATCATTTTGGATGCACCCGATGATACTCCTAAGTGATGAGGCTCAAGTAGAAGCTTGATTTAGTCCGTTTGGAGACAGTGCTAATCCTAATGCAAGATATGTGCCAGGTTTTTGCCGAATGTACCACAAGCTCAAAATTCATTTTGGACGCACCCATTGGAACTCCTAGGTGACGTGGGTCATGTGGAATCTCGTTTTGGTCTGTTTGGAGATAGTTCCAGTGTTAGTGCAAGATAGGTGCAAGGTTTGCGCCAAACATACCAAAGGCTTAGAAATCGTTTTGGACGCACCAGATGGAACTACTAGGTGACGTGGATCTTGTGGAATCTTATTTTGGTCCATTGGGAGACAGTGCTAGTGTCGGTGCAAGATAGGTGCACAGTTTACGCCAAACATACCATAGCCTCATAAATCATTTTGGTCGCACCTGGTGGTACTCCTAGGTGACGAGGCTTAGGTGGAATCTAAATTCTGTTCATTTGGAGATAGTGCTAATCTTGACGCAAGATAGGTGCACGCTTTTCGCTGAACGTACTATAGGCTCGGAAATCATTATGTACGCACCAGATGGAACTACTAGATGACGTGGGTCATGTGGAATCTCGTTTTGGTCCATTTGGAGATAGTGTTAGTGTTGGTGCAACATAGGTGAACGGTTTGTGCCAAACGTACCTCAAGCTCAAAAATTGTTTTGGATGAACCTGATCGTACTCCTAGGCGAAGATGCTCCAGTGGATGCTCGATTTAGTTCATTTGGAGATAGTGCTAATCTTGACGTAAGATAGGAGCACAGTTTGTGCCGAAAGTACCACAACCTCAGAAATCGTTTTGGACGCACCCGATGGAACTCCAAGGTGACGTGGGTTATGTGGAATCTCGTTTTGAGCCATTTGGTGAAAGTGTTGGTGTCGGTGCAAGATAGGTTCACGGTTTGTGTCAAACATAACATAGGCTCAGAAATCATTTTGGACGCACCCGATGGTACTCCTCGGTGATGAGGCTCAAGTGGAAGCTCGATTTAGTCCATTTGGAGATAGTGCTAATCTTGACGCAAGATATGTGCATGATTTGGGCCAAACATATTAAAGGCTCAGATATCATTTCATACACATCGGATGGAACTACAAGATAATGTGGGTCATGTGGAATCTCGTTTCGGTCTGTTCGGAGATAGTTTTAGTGTTGGACAAAGATAGGTGCACGCTTTGCGCAAAACGTCCCTCAGGCTCAGAAATTGTTTTGGAAGCACCCGATCGTACTCCTAGGTGACGAGGCTTAAGTGGATGCTTGATTTAGTCCCATTCAGAGATAGTGCTAATCTTGATGCAAGATAGGTGCACGGTTTGCACCGAGCGTACGATAGGCTCAGAAATCATTCTGGACGCACCCGATGGAACTCCTAGGTGATGTTGGTCTTGTGGAATCTCGTTTTGGTCTATTTGGAGATGGTGACAGTGTCAATGCAAGATAGGTGCAGGGTCTGCGCTAAACATATCTGTTGACGTCGGATGTGGTCCGAATCACACACTAGAAAGGGCGTTGGACGCCCGAGCCGCTATGGACCGAAGAATGAGCGAGGATGTCACTCTTACGTGGTGAAACGCGGAGAGGTCTACAAGTAAACCACCAAAGGATAACCAGTTGAGCTTACGTGACGAAGAACCGGCTAGTTTTCAAGCAAACTAACAAAGGAACCGTCGAAGCTCTCGCCCGGGAGGGACCCCGTCAGGGCAAGGACGTCGCCGGGTTGCCCTAGGTCGGTCGGCAAGCCTAGGGTGCCATCCTTGGTCATGGATCAAGGGATGAACAGCATGGAGGTAGGAGAAGAGAGCAAAAGGGGTAGGAGTAGATTGATTTGTTGTGTTTGACGATTGGATAGATGGGAACTCCATCGGCCATGATCCTCTCATATATATAGAGGGGGTGGTCTTATCCCAGTAGGAAACCTCTCCAATGCTTATTTCCAAGTTTCCCACGTCCAAAAACTGATCTAGAAACAAATCGGTTCGAGATCTGAAAGTCAGATTCGGAATAAACACCTACCAGTACTTCCGGTCAGGCTCCACTGGTAGTACCGGTCAAGGACCGGTAGTACCGGTAGTTCATTTTCACGCCAAACTACGCCTTCCTCCGCCAGCCACCGGAAGTTCCAGTCTCGGACCGGAAGTACCGGTAGTTCATTTTCGCACCAACTGGTCTCGGATCAGAAGTACTGGTAGCCTAGACATATATTTTCTCGGAGGCATAACTCTCTCATCCAGACCCCAAGTTGGATGTTCCATATATGTTTTTTGACCATCTCAACGAGAGGAATGCAATGGTGAAGTCTGTTACACATTTTGATAACTTCACAAAATGGACATTTTTTGTTGTCAACATACCGAGTATGCTCTCTGGCCATCTTGATGATAGAAACATGATGATAATATCTATTATGCCCTATGGACAATTTTGGGTGTCAACATATGCCCCCCTGCTTTTTAGTAAAGCTTGCATACTAAAAAGCATCTTCAAAACCAAAATTATTCCATTGCTGCAGTCTTGTGCAGAAAAATTCATCAATACTTTCAATTTGCTATCTTGAACTTGTCCAGAATAACATCCTCGGCTTTTCCATCATCTTCTCATATATGCATAATCAAAACACTAAATAGCAATGATACCCAACTCATTGGCTATCTAGCATCTGAAGGTGATGTATACATCGGCCATATTTGTTCTAAGGGAGATACTTGTATCGGCCATTGTCTGGAGAGCACTCTAGGCCTCTTGCCAAACACTTAGAAAGTACCTTTTCAAGCACCTCCTGTTAACTGCTCTTGGGAGACTATCACCTTGCAACGTCTCTAGGAGATAAGAACTGTCAAATATCACTTTGATAACTCTAAAAAGGACCTCCTCAACTTGGTGACCTTTTGCCAAACTTGTTGCTCTTTGTCTCAAGCGGTGGCATGATTTTCCACATCTAGCACCACTCCTCAATATGAAATATACCCATAGAGCTTTAAACAAAACTTTTAGGCCACCTCCTTGGATTATCCTCAGTTCTCTTCTTTGATGTGCTTGATCACAATCCGTAGACTTCTCCCATAACCATCTTTGCTTGATCAAATCCACAATATGGGAGTCCTCCAATCATCCAAATCAGCCATGTCATTGCTGGAAATCAAGTTAGGCTAATTTGGTAATTCCTCGGTGAGCCGACCTGACGAGCCAGAGGAGAGTCGGCTTATCCGATTTGGAGAGTCGACTCAGCCGACAGGGTGAGTCGGCTTAGCCGACTCTGTTGTCCTGCACACAAAACAACAAAGTTCTCTTGCATTGGCCTTTCTTTGATGTGAAAATTACACCCACCGACATCAAAGCCAGATGCTTATTGAACTAACATGTTGACCTTCTGATTTTCATGCCTCGGAATATGCCGAATTTAGAATTCAGCAAAATAGGCAATAATATCAAGGCAAGCATCAAGACAAGCTCTTAGTGATCTTTCTAAACATTGAAACATCCAGCGACTTGCTGCACCACTAGTAAAGAATCACCATAGGTTTCAACATGTCATACTTCATGAATTGCAATATGGCCAAGCCGAATAAGAAAAATTCACATTCAGCTTGAATTTTGGTGCAAATGTAATTTTAATCGGCTTGATGCCTCAAACGACATCATTGTGAGGAATAATGATCATGCCAACACCTTGGCCTTATTTGCAAGCTGATTAATCATATTGTCACATCCATGAAGTAAATCAAAATACATATATCATGCCCCCCAGGCCTAAAAGTCATCTAAGTGAATTTCATGGGGGCTTTCTAATAGCACGATGGTCGCAAGCACTCATCGGCTATATTTTTATACTAAGGGCGATATCAAAATATCGGCCATATGAATTCATCCACAAGAGCATGCATAACTGAAATAAATATTTCGGCTCTTGATCATTGATGAGCAAAATAATTTGGCAACCATCCATAACATAAAGATCCATAACAAGGATCAAAATAAGGAGCTGAGGGACAACCATGCATACCAGGGGATGAATTCTACATAAATATAGGCAGAGAGTATGAATGATGCCATGACCAATGATTTTGATGATTTAGTGCAAACCTCCAACTTGGCAATTGTTTCTTGAATCTTCTTCTCTCCTTTGCCTTTGTTGCACCATTTGCTTGAGCATTATCCTTCTGAGCTTGAATACTTCCTTTAGGAACCCATGCTAAGCCCGTTTCTTTCAGCTTCTCTACACTAAGCTTCTGCAACTTCTTTTTCTTGCCACTTTGGTAAACCGATTGAGCATATCGGTTTTATTTCTGTTTTGGAGGCGGCAAATCATTCTTGACTTTGGGCACTCTCACCTTCTTTTGTTCAGATTTGGCACCTAGAATATTAATAGATGATTTCCACACTTCTTTGCCATCAATAGCGGGATTTTTCAGCAATGTAATTGGCTTTTCAATAGTTGAATTCAGATCTGAACTTTTCTTCTTTCGGCCATCATACTTCACACGGTAAACTTGCTTTACCACTTTCTTCTTTGGTTGAGCTCTAGACTGATTTTGATCAAAATGGTCTTTACAAGAAGATGATCTCTCTGAATGTCTAGGAGCTGCATATTCTATATATTGTGGCCTAAAATATGATGGAACATGTGCCTCTTGATCAAACCAGCCCCAAGATGAATAAGGATGAAAATATGCGGGTTGTGGTCCATATGACATAGGAATTGACTGCTCAAAAGGAGAATATGTTGCTCCTACGTGAGATCTATCTCTTTGCCAATTCCACTCTTGAAACTTGTGCTTTGGAGGTGATTTTGATGATTGGACTTTCTTTGGCCGATTGGTGATGTTTGCTTCTGCTATCTTCTCATATTTAGCTAGAAGTTCCTTGAAGCTAAGCTTCGGCCTTCTATTCTTTAGCTTGTCATGGCCTTTACCTCCATCAGCTTTATGAGCATCTCCTTCTTCTCCCCATCTTGACATACATGCTCCAGAGGAGGATCCTTAGCCGATTCCCCTTGCTCAATGGGATCAATCGGCTTTTACTTTAGTTGGAGAGATTTCACCTGCCCCCAGTGTCTTCTGAAACTATGATAACATTGCTGTCCTCTAGAGTATCTTCAATTTGTAATTCATGGACAACCTTGTCTTCACTTGAGGGCTCCACATCTCTCTCTTGGGCATTTGAGCCTTGAGCTTTGAGTGAATGGCTAATGCAGGCCGATTCGAAACCTGTTTGCCATCAAGACCAATTGAATCTAATTGGTCCATTTGTTGAGCTTCAGAAAATCTCAATCGTCCATTATCAATGGCCGATTGGATCACTCGACGAAACACATTGCAATTAGAAGTATTATGATCAAAAGAATTGTGCCACTTGCAATATGTAAGCTCTTCTATATTTGAATAGATGGCAAAGCATTGTGATCGATGATTCTAATAAAATTATTCTTGAGCAGGATATCAAAGACATGATCATAAAAAGTAAAGTCAAAGGTGTATTTTGATTTCTTTAGCCGATTTTTTTGTGGAGTCGGCTTTAAATCTAGGCAAACGAAGGGATCAGATTTGTTATCAATCCATTCGGCCACACCTTTGCAATTGCTTATGGGAAGCTTTAATTTTGATGAAGTATCACCATCGGCCTTGCCATATGGCACAGTGTGTTGGCCGATAGAATCTGAATTTACTTTATCATTAACAAATAAATTGCTATTCTCAATCGGTCTATTACAACTATTAGTAAGGATATCTCTAATAGATGCTAAAATTGAAATAGTGTGACCAGATTGGAATTTGAGCAAAATATTTGTGTCTTCTACCTTGTTGATCATGTTGGAGAAGTGCATGTTCTTGATTTGCATGATGTTGCTCTTCTTCTCCAGAAACCAATCAACAAGTGGGGTCAAATCACCCGAAGACGCATCAGCAGACGACGGAACTGGGAAAGTCGGCTTAGCCGACTGGAAGCCATCTAGGCCGACTTGAGCACTAGCAGGGGCAGTTGGCTTGGCCGACTCAGGGCAGGCATTAGAGGCAGCCGCCTTGGCCGACTAGGAAGCCAGCCTAGCTGACTCAGAGCAGGCGGCAGAGGTAGTCGGCCTAGCCGATTGGGAAATCAGCCTAGCCAACTCGGAGTAGGCGGCAGGGGCAGTCGGCCTGGCTGACTGGGAAGTCAACCTAGCCGACATGGAGCTGGTGGCAAAGATAGTCGGCTTGGCCGACTAGGAAGTCGGCCTAGCCAACTTAGAGTAGGCAGGAGTCGGCTTAGCCGATTCTGAGTAGGCAGACAACCCTCCTTTGTTGCTTGTAGGGGCTTGATCTCCATCAATGATGCGGTAATCACTAGATAGATATATAACCCCTTTAGCTCCTGAAAAATCAAGTCTAGCTGATTTCTGGCGTTTTCCATGTTTTTCTGTAGCAAGACTTATTTTCTAAGATATGATTGATTCGGAAAGGATATTGTGTTGTTCGGCTTTTGTAGCCGAACCTTTGCTTAAATTAGAATCAATTCTTTCTTTCATGCCCACTACCAATCCTCTTTTAGCCGATGACTCAATTGTGATCGGCCTCTTCTCATTAGTCTTCCCAAAATATTCATAGAATTGCTCCTCTAATTGAGACCATGAACCAACAGTGCATCGGGGCAAAGATGTAAACCATGCAAAGGCAATACCAATAAGAGATAAAGGAAAATTTTGCACTCTCATATAGTCTTCTTTACCGGCAAAACCCAGCTGTGAGAGATATATACTAATATGTTCCACAGCGGTTTTATCATCTTCACCACTAAACTCATAAAAATCAGGTATCCACCAACCATCAGGAGTTTTCAAGTAATCAATGTGTAATGGATACAACCTATGATATGCGGGCACCTTCCATTTAGAGGAGCTATATGGATTTCTAGTATGGGCTAAATCTTCCTCGATTCTGATTGATTTGAGAGCATCATATGAAGCCGAATCATGATTGTTTGCATGTGCACCCATTTCTGAATTTTCATTAATTTGGATACAATTATTAGCAACAGGTTGAGCCAAATCATGAGTTTTAGTACTATGCCTTGCTGAAATTTCACTAATTCGGCTTTGATCATGAGCAAAATACGAAGCCGAATTGTGGGCATTGACCTTTGCAAATGGTGCTGAATTTTCATTGATTCGGCTATGGTTACTAATAACACATGAAGCTGAAGCATGGGTATTAGCACTTACATACCTTGCTGAATTTTCATTAATTCGGCTCAAGTTAGAAGTAACATGTGGAGTCGAATTATGAATAAGAGCATTGGCATATGGTGCTGAATTTTGAGAGCAATTGACTAAGTAATTAGCATTGTCATAGCCAATTCTCATTCATCGGCATGTCATGTGGTGAAACCACATATTGTGAACTTATAGCCGATAAACAAGGATTTACATGTTGTATGTTGCTAGTAGCATCAAAACTCAAAGAATTTACAATTGACATCGGCTTTTACCACAATATCCATAATTATGATGTGTATGATGAGGAACATTATAAAAAATATCAGCCGAAACAACATATCTAGTATCATTACAGCTAGCAACACCAACATGAGAGTTCATAGAACTTGCAAAATAATCATTGGGATCATTAGATGCATTTGCAAGTTGTACCTTGGGGTAATTGTAGTAGTTTTATGATGAACCACCTTGGTACTCCATGATTTAGAACTTAACCACCTTGCTGAATTTTCCAATATCAAGAGCAACACGTTGCAAAATTGCAAGCAAGATCACAAGGGGTCAAAACCAGATGCGATCGGCCTTTTGGGCCAGATGCAACAGTAATGGTGAGCTCAAGAAGATAGATCAGCGAGGAGTGAGGCTACGGCAAGAAGAATCGGCTACAAAGTAGAGCCGAAGCAAATTCTTCCACAGCGGAGTCGCCAAAAAGTGTGTTAACGTCGGATGTGGTCCGAATCACACACTAGAAGAGGGCATTGGACACCCGAGCCGCTACGGACCAAAGAATGCAGTGAGGATGTCACTCTTACGTGGTGAAACACGGAGAGGTTTACAAGCAAACCACCAAAGGATAACCAGTCATGCTTACGTGACGAAGAACCTGCTAGTTTTCAAGCAAACTAGCAAAGGAACTGCCGAAGCTCTCGCCCGAGAGGGACTCCGTCAGGGCAAGGACGTCGTTGGGTTGCCCTAGGTCAGCCGGCAAGCCTAGGGCGCCATCCTTGGTCGTGGATCAAGGGATGAACAGCATGGAGGTAGGAGAAGAGAGTAAAAGAGGTAGAGTAGATTGATTTGTTGTGTTTGACGATTGGATAGATGGGAACTCAATCGGCCATGGTCCTCTCATATATATAGAGGGGGTTGGTCTTATCCTAGTAGGAAACCTCTCCAAGGCTTATTTTCTAAGTTTCCCACATCCAAAAACCGATCTAGAAACAAATCGATTCGAGATTTGAGAGTCAGATTCGGAATAAACACCTATTGATACTTCCGGTCAGGCTCCACCGGTAGTACCAGTCAAGGACTGGTAGTTCATTTTCATGCCAAACTACGCCTTCCTCCGCCAGCCACCGAAAGTTCCGATCGTGGACCGGAAGTACCAGTAGTTCATTTTCGTGCCAACTGGTCTCGGACCGGAAGTACCGGTAGCCCAAATAGATATTTTCTCGGAGGCATAACTCTCTCATCCGGACCCCAAATTGGATGTTCCATATATGTTTTTTGACCATCTCGATGAGAGGAACGCAATGGTGAAGTCCATTACACATTTTGACAACTTCACAAAATGGACATTTTTGGTTGTCAACATACCGAGTACGCTCTCTGGCCATCTTGATGATAGAAACATGATGATAATATCTATTATGCCCTCTGGACAATTTTGGGTGTCAACAATACCATAGGCTCAGAAATCATTTTGGATGCACCCAATGGTACTCCTAAGTGATGAGGCTCAAGTGGAAGCTTGATTTAGTCCGTTTCAAGATAGTGCTAATCCTGACGCAAGATAGGCCCCAGGTTTGCGTCGAACGTACCACAAGCTCAGAAATCATTTTAGACGCATCCGATGGAAGTCCTAGGTGACATGGGTTATGTGGAATCTTGTTTTCCTCCATTTGGAGGCAGTGCTCGTGTTAGTGCAAGATAGGTGCACGGTTTGTGCCAAACATACCGAAGGCACAGAAATTGTTTTGGACGCACCCGATGGTACTCCTAGGTGACGAGGCCCAAGTGGAAGCTCGATTCAGTCCATTTGGAGGTATTCCTAATCTTCACACAAGATAGGTGCACGGTTTGGGGCAAATGTACTACAGGCTTGGAAATCGTTTTGCACGCACCATATGGAACTACTAGGTGATGTGGGTCATGTGAAATCTCGTTTTGGTCCGTTCGGAGATAGTGTTAGTGTCGGTGTAAGATAGGTGCACTGTTTGCGCCAAACGTACCTCGGCTCATAAATCGTTTTGGACGCACCCGATGATACTCCTTGCTGACGAGGCTCAGGTGGAAGCTCGATTCAGTCCGTTTGGAGATAGTGCTAATCTTGACGCAAGATAGGCAAGATAGGTGCACGGTTTGTGCCGAATGTACCATAGCCTCAGAAAACATATTGGACACACCCGTTGGAACTCCATGGTGATGTGGGTCATGTGAAATCTCATTTTTGACCATTTGGTGAAAGTGTTGGTGTCGGTGCAAGATAGGTGCACGGTTTGCGCCAAACATACCGTAGGCTCAGAAATTGTTTTGGACGCATCCGATGGTACTCCTAGGTGACGAGGCTCATGTTGATGCTTGATTTAGTTCATTTGGAGATAGTGCTAATTTTGACGCAAGATGGGTGCACTGTTTGCGCCGAATGTTCCATAGGCTTATAAATTGTTTTGGACGCACCTGATGGTACTCCTAGGTGATGAGGCTCAAGTGGAAGCTTGATTGGGTACGTTTGGAGACAATGCTAATCTTGACGCAAGATAGGTGCACGGTTTGTGCCGAACGTACCACAAGCTTAGAAATCGTTTTGGACGCACCGAAAGGAACTACTTGGTGATGTGGGTCCTGTGGAATCTCATTTTGGTCCATTTGGAGATAGTGCTAGTATCTGAGAAAGATAGGTGCACAGTTTGCGCCAGACATACCATAGGCTCAGAAATCATTTTGGACACCCAGTGGTACTCCAAGGTGACGTGGATTAAGTGCTAATCTTGACGCAAGGTAGGTGCAGGGTCTGCGCCAAATATACCATAGGCTCAAAAATTGATTTGGACACACCCGATGGTACTCCTAAGTGACGAGGCTCAAGTGGAAGCTTGATTTAGTCCGTTTGGAGAAGTGCTAATCCTGATGCAAGATAGGTGCCAGGTTTGTGCCAAACGTACCACAAACTCAGAAAATCATTTTGGACACACCCAATAGAACTCCTAGGTGACACGGGTCATGTGGAATCTCGTTTTGGTTTGTTTGGAGACAGTGCTATTGTTAGTGCAAGATAGTGCAAGGTTTGCGCTAGACATACCAATGGCTTAGAAATCATTTTAGACACACCCGATGGTACTCCTAGGTGATGAGGCCCAAGTGGAAGCTCGATTCAGTCCGTTTGGAGATAGTGCTAATTTTGACGCAAGATAGGTGCACGGTTTGGCCCGAACGTACTAGAGGTTCAGAAATCATCTTGTACACACTGGATGGAACTACTAGGTGACGTGGGTCATGTGGAATCTCGTTTCTGTCCATTCGGAGATAGTATTACTGTCGGTGCAAGATAGGTGCACGGTTTGCGCCAAACGTACCTCAAGCTCAGAAATCGTTTTGGACAAACTCGATGGAACTCCTAGGTAACGAAGCTCAAGTGGAAGTTCGATTCAGTCCATTGGATATAGTGCTAATCTTAACGCAAGATAGGTGCACGGTTTGTGCTGAACATAGCACAGGCTCAGAAATCATTTTGGGTGCTGAACATAGCACAGGCTCAGAAATCATTTTGGATGCACCCAATGGAACTCCAAGGTGATCTGGGTCATGTGGAATCTTGTTTTGGTCCATTTGGAGATAGTGTTGGTATCGGTCCAAGATAGGTGCACAATTTGCGCAAAACATACCGTAGGCTCAGAAATCATTTTGGATGCACCCGATGGTTCTGCTTGGTGACGAGGCTCAAGTGGATGCTTGATTCAGTTCATTTGGAGATAGTCCTAATCTTGATGAAAGATAGGTGCACGGTTTGCGCCAAACGTACCACAGGCTCAGAAATCATTTTAGACACACCCGATGGTACTCCTAGGTGACGAGGCTCAAGTGGATGCTTGATTGAGTTCGTTTGGAGATATTGCTAATCTTGACTCATTATAGGTGCCCGGTTTGAGCTGAACGTACCACATGATCAGAAATCATTTTGGACGCACTAGATGGAACTACTAGGTGACATGCATCTTGTGGAATCTCATTTTAATCCATTTGGAGACAGTGTTAGTGTTAGTGCAAAATAGGAGCACAGTTTGCGCCAAACATTCCATAGGCTCAGAAATCACTTTGGACACACTTGGTGGTACTCCAAGGTGACGAGGCTCAAGTGGAAGCTCAATTCAATTCGTTTGGAGATAGTGCTAACCATGACGCAGGATAGGTACACGATTTGCGTCGAACGTACTAGAGGCTCGGAAATCGTTTTGTACGCACCGGATGGAACTACTAGGTGATGTGAGTCAAGTGGAATTTCGTTTTGGTCCACTCGGAGACAGTGTTAGCGTCAGTGCAAGATTGGTGCACGGTTTGCGCTAAACATAACTCAGGCTCAGAAATCATTTTGGATGCACCCGATGGTACGCGTAGGTGACGAGGCTCAAGTGAAAGCTCGATATAGTCCATTTGGAGATAGTGCTAATCTTGACGCAATTTGGTGCACGGTATGTGATGAACAGTCCACAGGCTCAAAAATCATGTTGGATGCACCCGACGGTACTCCTAGGTGACGAGGCTCAAGAGGAAGCTCAATTCAGTCTATTCAAAGATAGTGCTAATCTTGACGCAAGATAGGTGTATGGTTTGTGCCAAACGTTCCACAGCGACAGAAATCATTTTGGACGCACCAGATGCAACTCCAAGGTGACGTGGGTCATGTGGAATCTCGTTTTGGTCCATTTGGAGATAGTGTAGGTGTCGGTACAAGATAGGTGCACAGTTTACGCCAAACATACCGTAGGCTTAGAAATCATTTTGGACGCACCTGATGGTACTCCTAGGTGACTAGGCTAAAGTGGATGCTTAATTCAGATCATTTGGAGATAGTGCTAATCTTGACGTAAGATCGGTGTGCGGTTTGCATCGAACATATTAGTGGCTCAAAAATTGTTTTGTACGCCCCAGATGGAACTACTAGGTGTCGTGGGTCACAGGGTATCTCATTTCAATCTATTTGGAGACAGTGTTAGTGTCAGTGCATGATTTGCAAGCCATAGGCTAAAAAATAGTTTTGGATGCACTTGATGGTACTCCAAGGTAATGAAGCTCGATTCAGTCCATTTGGAGATAGTGCTAATCTTGACGTAAGATAGGTGCACAGTTTGCACGAACATACCATAGGCTCAAAAATCTTTTTGGATGCACTCGATGGAACTCATAGGTGACATGGGTCCTGTGGAATCTCATTATGGTCCATTTGGAGATAGTGCTAGTGTCGGTGCAAGGTTTGCGCCAAACACAAACGCTCAGAAATCATTTTGGACACATCCGATGGTACTCATAGGTGATGAGGCCCAAGTGGAAGCTCGATTTAGTCCGTTTGGAGATAGTGCTAATCTTGACGAAAGATAGGTGCACGATTTGGGCTGAATGTACTAGAGGCTCGAAAATCATTTTGTACGCACCGGATGGAACTACTAGGTGACGTGGGTCATGTAGAATCTCGTTTTGGTCCGTTCAGAGATAGTGTTTGTGTCGGTGCAAGATGGGTGCACGGCTTTTTGCTAAACTACCTCAGGCTCAGAAATCATTTTGGACGCACCCGATGGTAGTCCCAAGTGACGAGGTTCAAGTGGAAGCTCGATTTAGTCCGTTCGGAGATACTGCTAATCTTGACGTAAGATAGGTGCACGGTTTATGCCGAACATACCACAGCCTCAGAAATCGTTTTGGACGCATCCGATGGAACTCCAAGGTGACGTGGGTCATGTGGAATCTCGTGTTGGTCCATTTGGTGAAAGTGCTGGTGTCGGTGCTACCATAGGTTCAGAAATCATTTTGGAAGCACCCGGTGGTACTCCTAGGTGATGAGGCTCAAGTGGAAGCTTGATTCAGTTCGTTTATAGATAGTGCTAGTCTTGATGCAAGTTATGTGTAGGTTTTGCGCCAAACATACCAAAGGCTCAGAAATCATTTTGGACGCTCCCGATGGTACCCTAAGTGATGAGGCTCAAGTGGAATCTTGATTTAGTCCATTTGGAGATAGTGGTAATCCTGACGCAAGATAGGTGTCTGGTTTACGCCGAACGTACAATAGGCTCAGAAATTGTTTTCGACGTACCAGATGGCACTTCTAGGTGACGTGGGTCATGTGGAATCTCGTTTTGGTTCGTTTGGAGACAACACTAGTGTCAGTGCAAGATAGGTGCACGGTTTGCGCCAAACGTACCATAGGCTCAGAAAATCGTTTTGGACACACCTGATGGTACTCCTAGGTGATGAGGCTCAAATGCAAGCTCGATTCAGTCTGTTTGGAGATTGTGCTTACCTTGATGCAAGATAGCTGCACGGTTTGTGCCGAACATACTAGAGGCTCAAAAATTGTTTTGTATGCATCGGATGGAACTACTAGGTGACGTGGGTCATGTGGAATCTCATTTCGGTCTGTTCGGAGACAGTGTTAGTGTCGGTGCAAGATAGGTACATGGTTTGCGCCATATGTACCTCAGGCTCTGAAATCATTTTGGACACACCTGATGGTACTCCTAGGTGACGATGCTCATGCGGAAGCTTTATTCAGTCTGTTCAGAGATAGTGCAAATCTTGATGCAAGATAGGTGTACGGTTTATGCCGAACCTACCACAGCCTCAGAAATCGTATTGGACGGACCCGATAAAACTCCAAGGTGATGTGGGTCATGTGGAATCTCGATTTGGAGGCAGTGTTGGTGTCGGTGCAAGATAGGTGCACGGTTTGCGCCAAACATACCATAGGCTCAGAAATCGTTTTGGAGGCACCCGAGGGTACTCCTAGTTGACGAGGCTCAAGTGGATGCTCGATTCAGTTCGTTTGGAGATAGTGCTAATCTTGATGCAATATAGGTGCACGGTTTGCGCCAAATGTACCATAGGCTCAAAAAACATTTTGGATGCACCGGATGGAGCTACTGGGTGATATGGGTCATGTGGAATCTCATTTTGGTCCATTTGGAGACAGTGCTAGTGTCAGTGCAAGATAGGTGCATAGTTTGTTTCCAAACATATCACATGGATGCACCAGATGGAACTACTAGGTGACATGGGTCGTGTGGAATCTCATTTCGGTCCATTCGGGGACAGTGCTAGTGTCGGTGCAAGATAGGTGCACAGTTTCTTTCCAAACATATCACACGCTCAGAAATCATTTTGGACGCACCAGGTGGTACTCTTAGGTGACGAGGCTCAAGATAGGTGCACGGTTCGCCCCAAATGTACCTTAGGCTCAGAAATCGTTTTGGACGCACCCGATGGTACTCCTAGGTGACGATGCTCAAGTGGAAGCTTGATTCAGTCCGTTCAGAGATATTTCTAATCTAGATACAAGATAGGTGCACGGTTTGTGCCGAACGTACCATAGCCTTAGAAATTGTTTTGGACGCAACTGATGGTACTCCTAAGCGATGAGGCTCAAGTGGATGCTTCACTCAGTTCATTTGGAGATAATGCTAATCTAGACACAAGAAAGGTGCACGGTTTGCGTCAAACGTACTAGAGGCTCAAAAATCATTTTGTACGCACCGGATAGAACTACTAGGTGACGTGGGTCTTGTGGAATCTTGTTTTGGTTCATTTGGAGACTGTGCTCGGTGCAAGATAGGGACATAGTTTGCGGCGAACAGACCATAGGCTCAGAAATCATTTTGAACGCACTTGGAGGTACTCCCAGGTGACGAGGCTTAAGTGGAATCTTGATTCTGTTCGTTTGGAGATAGTGCTAATCTTGACGCAAGATAGGTGAATGGTTTGCGTCAAACATACTAGAGGCTCGAAAATCATTTTGTATTCACTGGATGCAACTACTTGGTTACGTGGGTCATGTGGAATCTTGTTTTAGTCCATTCGGAGACAGTGTTAGTGTCGATGTAAGATAGGTGCACGGTTTGCGCCAAACATACCTTAGGCTCAGAAATCACTATGGACGCACCCGATGGTACTCCTAGGTGACGAGGCTCAAGTGGAAGCTCGATTTAGACCATTCAAAGATAGTGCTAATCTTGACGTAAGATAGGTGCACGGCTTGTGCCGAACGTACCACAGCCTCAGAAATCATTTTCGACATACTTGATGGAACTCCAAGGTGACGTGGGTCATATGGAATCTTGTTTTGGTCCATTTAGAGACAGTGTTGGTGTCGGTGCAAGATAGGTGCAGGGTTTGCGCCAAACATATCATAGGCTCGGAAATCATTTTGTACGCACTAAATGGATCTACTTGGTGATGTGGGTTATGTGGAACCTTGTTTCGGTTCGTTCGGAGACATTGTTAGTGTCAGTGCAAGATAGGTGTACGGTTTGCGCAAAATGTACCTTAGGCTTAGAAATTGTATTGGACGCACCTGATGGTACTCCTAGGTGACGATGCTCAAGTGGAAGCTTGATTCAGTCCATTCGGAGATAGTGTTAATCTAGATGCAAGAAAGGTGCATAGTTTGTGCCTAACGTACCACAGCCTCAGAAATCGTTTTGGACACACCCGATGGAACTCTAAGGTGACGTGTGTCATGTGGAATCTCGTTTTGGTCCATTTGGAGACAGTGTTTGTGTTAGTGCAAGATACGTGCACGGTTTGTGCCAAACATACCGTACTCTCAGAAATCGTTTTGGACGCACCCGATGGTACTGCTAGGTGACGAGGCTCAAGTGCTTGATTCAGTTCATTTGGAGACAATGCTAATCTTGACGCATGATAGGTGCACGGTTTGCGCCGAACGTACCACAAGCTCAGAAATTGTTTTGGACGCACCGGATGGAACTACTAGATGATGTGGGTCTTGGGAAATCTCGTTTCGGCCCAATTGGAGACAGTGTTAGTGTCGGTGCAAGTTAGGTGTATAGTTTGCGCCAAACATACCATAGGCTTAGAAATCATTTCGGACGCACCTAGTGTTACTCCTAGGTAATGAGGCTCAAGTGGAGGCTTGATTCAGTTCATTTAGAGATAGTGCTCATCTTGATGTAGGATAGGTGCAGGGTTTGCGCCAAACATACCATAGGCTCAGAAATTGTTTTGGACGCACCCGATGGTACTCCTAAGCGATGAGGCTTAAGTGGAAGCTTAATTTAGACTGTTTGGAGATAGTGGTAATCCTGACGTAACATAGGTGCCTGGTTTGCGCCGAACATACAACAGGCTCAGAAATCATTTTGGACGCACCAGTTGGAACTTCTAGGTGATGTGGGTCATGTGGAATCTTGTTTTGGTCGATTTGGTCAAATTGTTGGTTTCGATGCAAGATAGGAGCACGGTTTGTGCCAAACATACGGTAGGCTCTGAAATCATTTTGGACGCACCCGATGGTACTCCTTGGTGACGAGGCTCAAGTGGAAGCTCGATTCAGTATGATTGAAGATAGTGCTAATCTTGATACAAGATAGGTGCACGGTTTGCGTCGAACGTACCATAGGCTCAAAAATAATTTTGGACACACTCAATGGTACTCCTAGGTGACGAGGCTCAAGTGGATGCTTGACTCAGTTCGTTTGGAGATGGTGCTAATCTTGATGCAAGATAGGTGCACAGTTTGTGCCGAACGTTCCATAGCTTCAGAAATCATTTTGGACGCACCCGATGGAATTCCAAGGTGACGTTGGTCATGTGGAATCTCGTTTTGGTCCATTTAGAGACAGTGTTGGTGTCGGTGCAAGATAGGTGCATGGTTCGCGCCGAATGTACCACTGGCTTAGAAATCATTTTTGACAAACTTGATAGTACTCCTAGGTGACCAGGCTCAAGTGGATGCTTGATTCAGTTCATTTGGAGAGTGCTAATGTCGGTGCAAGATGGGTGCATAGTTTGCGCCAAACATACCAAAGGCTCAGAAATCATTTTGGACACACATGGTGGTACTCCTACATGACGAGGCTCAAGTGGAAGCTCGATTTAGTTCATTTAGAGATAGTGCTAACCTTCGCGCAAGATAGGTGCACTATTTGCGTCGAACGTACTAGAGGCTTGGAAAATCGTTTTGTACGCACCGGATGGAACTACTACGTGACATGGGTCATGTGGAATCTCGTTTCGGTCCGTTCAGAGATAGTGTTACTGTCGGTGCAAGATAGGTGCACGGTTTGCGCCAAACGACTTCAGGCTCAGAAATTGTTTTGGACGCACCTGATGGTACTCCTAGGTGAGAAGGCTCGTGACGCAAGATAGGTGCACAGTTTGTGCTGAACGTACCAAAGCCTCAGAAATCAGGAGATTGTGTTGCTGTTTGTGCAAGATAGGTGCACAGTTTGCGCCAGACATACCATAGGCTCAGAAATCATTTTGGACGCGCCCGATGGTACTCCTTGGTGATGAGGCTCATGTGGATGCTTGATTCAGTTCATGTGGAGATAGTGTTAATCTTGATGCAAGATAGGTGCACGCTATGCGCCGAACATTCCGCAGTCTTAGAAATCATTTTGGCTGCACCCGATGGTACTCCTAGGAGATGAGGCTCAAGTGGAAGCTTGATTCAATCCATTCTAATCTTGATGCCATATAGGTGCACGGTTTGTGGCAAACATACCATAGCCTCAGAAATCATTTTGGACGCACCCGATGGAACTCCAAGCTGACGTGGGTCATGTGGAATCTCGTTTCGGTCCATTAGGAGACAATGTTGGTATCGGTGCAAAATAGGTGTACGGTTTGCGCTAAATATACCGTAGGCTCAGAAATCATTTTGGATGCACCCGATTATACTCCTAGGTGACGAAGCGCAAGTGGATCCTTGATTTAGTTCATTTGGAGATAGTACTCATCTTGACGCAAGATAGGTGCACGGTTTGTGCCGAATGTACCACAGGCTTAAAAATCATTTTGGACGCACCTGATGGTACTCCTAGGTGACGAAGCTCAAGTGGGTTTTTGATTCAGTTCATTTGGAGATGTGCAAATCTTGACGCAAGATAGGTGCACAGTTTGTGCTGAACGTACCACAAGCTCATAAACCGTTTTGGAAGCACCGGATGGAACTACTAGGTGACGTGGGTCTTGTGGAATCTCGTTTCGGTCCATTTGGAGACAGTGCTAGTGTCAGTGCAAGATAGGTGCATAGCTTGCTCCAAACATACCATAGGCTCAGAAATCAATTTGGACGCACCTGGTGGTACTCTTAGATGACTCGGCTCAAGTGGAAGCTCGATTCAGTTCGTTTGGATATATTTCTAATCTTGATGAAAGATAGTTGCACGGTTTGCGTCGAACGTACTAGAGGTAGGTGACATGGGTCATGTGGAATCTCATTTCAGTCCGTTCGGAGATAGTGTTACTATCGGTGCAAGATAGGTGCATGGTTTGCACGAAACGTAACTTAGGCTCACAAATCATTTTGGACGCACTTGATGGTACTTCTAGGTGACGTGGCTGAAGTGGAAGGTCGATGCAGTCCATCAAAGATAGTGCTAATCTTGACGAAAGATAGGTGCATGGTTTGTGCCGAACGTACCATAGCCTCAGAAGTCGTTTTGGACGCACCTGATGAAACTCCAAGGCGACGTGGGTCATGTGGAATCTCATTTTGGTCCATTTGGAGACAGTGTCGGTGTCGGTGCAAGATAGGTGCACGGTTTGCGCCAAACATTCCATAGGCTCAAAATTCATTTTGGATGCACCCGATAGTACTCCTAGGTGACCAGGCTCAAGTGGATGCTTGATTCAGTTCATTTGGAGATAGGGCTAATGTCGGTGCAAGATGGGTGCATAGTTTGCGCCAAACATACCAAAGGCTCAGAAATCATTTTGGACACACATGGTGGTACTCCTAGATGACGAGGCTTAAGTGAAAGCTCGATTCAGTTCATTTAGAGATAGTGCTAACCTTCACGCAAGATAGGTGTAGAGTTTGCATCGAACATACTAGAGGCTTGGAAATCATTTTGTATGCACCGGATGGAACTACTAGGTGACATGGGTCATGTGGAATCTCGTTTCGGTCCGTTTGGAGACAGTGTTACTATCGATGCAAGATAGGTGCACGGTTTGCGCCAAACGACTTCAAGCTCAGAAATTGTTTTGGATGCACCTAATGGTACTCCTAGATGAGAAGGCTCTTGACGCAAGATAGGTGCACAGTTTGTGCCGAACGTACCAAAGCCTCAGAAATCGTTTTGTATGCACCCGACGGAACTCCAAGGTGACGTGGGTCATGTGAAATCTCATTTTGGTCCATTTGGAGACAGTGTTGGTGTCGGTACAAGATTGATGCACGGTTTGCACCAAACATACCGTAGGCTCATAATTCGTTTTGGACGCACCCGATAGTACTCCTAGGTGACGAAGCTCAAGTGGATGCTTCATTCAGTTCAGTTGGAGATAGTGCTAATCTTGATGCAAGATAGATGCATGGTTTGCGTCGAACTTACTTGAGGCTCGGTAATCATTTTGTACACGTCAGATGAACCACTAGATGACATGGGTCATGTGGAATGTCATTTCGGTCTATTCAGCTATAGTGTTACTATCGGTGCAAGATAGTTGCACTGTTTGTGCCAAACATACCTTAGGCTCAGAAATCGTTTTGGACGCACCCGATGGTACACCTAGGTGACGAGGCTCAAGTGGAAGCTCGATTTAGTCCGTTCGGAGATAGGTGCACGGTTTATGCCAAATGTTACACAGCCTTAGAAGTCGTTTTGGACACACCCGATGGAACTCCAAGGTGACGTGGGTCATGTGGAATCTCGTTTTGATCAATTTGGAGATTGTGTTGGTGTCGGTGCAAGATAGGTGCACAGTTTGCGCCAGACATACCATAGGCTTAGAAATCATTTTGGATGGGCCCCATGGTACTCCTTTGTGATGAGGCTCATGTGGATGCTTGATTTAGTTCAGTGGAGATAGTGATAATCTTGATGCAAGATAGGTGCATGCTATGCGCCGAACGTTCCGTAGTCTCAGAAATCGTTTTGGATGCACCCGATGGTACTCCTAGAAGATGAGGCTCAAGTGGAAGCTCGATTCAGTCCATTCTAATCTTGATGCTAGATAGGTGCACGGTTTGTTGCGAACATACCATAGCCTCAGAAATCATTTTGGACGCACCCGATGGAACTATAAGGTGATGTGGGTCATGTGGAATCTTGTTTTGGTCCATTTGGAGACAATGTTGGTGTTGGTGCAAGATAGGTGCACAGTTTGCGCTAAACATACCACAGGCTCAGAAATCATTTTGGTCACACCAGATTGTACTCCTAGGTGACGAAGCTCAAGTGGATGCTTGATTCAGTTCATTTGGAGATAGTGCTCATCTTGATGCATGATAGGAGCACGGTTTGTGCCGAATGTACCACAGGCTCGAAAATCGTTTTGGATGCACCAAATGGTACTCCTAGGTGACGAGGCTCAAGTGGGTGCTTGATTCAGTTCGTTTGGAGATGTGCCAATCTTGACGCTAGATAGGTGCACGGTTTGTGCCAAATGTAGCACAAGCTCAGAAACCGTTTTGGATGCACCGGATGGAACTACTAGGTGACGTGGGTCTTGTGGAATCTCGTTTTGGTCCATTTGGGGATAGTGCTAGTGTCAGTGTAAGATAGGTGCATAGTTTGCGCCAAACATACCATAGGCTCAGAAATCATTTTGGACACACCTGGTGGTACTCTTATATGACTCGGCTCAAGTGGAAGCTCGATTCAGTTTGTTTGGATATATTTCTAATCTTGATGCAAAATAGTTGCACGGTATGCGTCGAACGTACTAGAGGCTCGGTAATCATTTTGTATGCACTGGATCGAACTACCAGGTGACATGGGTCATGTGGGATCTCATTTCGGTCTGTTTGGAGATATTGTTACTGTCGGTGCAAGATAGGTGCATGGTTTGAACGAAACGTAACTCAGGCTCACAAATCGTTTTGGATGCACTTAATGGTACTTCTAGGTGACGTGGCTCAAGTGGAAGCTTGATGCAGTCCATCGGAGATAGTGCTAATCACGACGAAAGATAGGTGCATGGTTTGTGCCGAACGTACCATAGCCTCAGAAGTTGTTTTGGACGCACCCGATGGAACTCCAAGGTGACATGGGTCATGTGGAATCTCATTTTGTCGGTGCCGGTGCCGGTGCAAGATGGGTGCAAGGTTTGTGCCAAACATACCAAAGGCTTAGAAATCGTTTTGGACACACCCGATGGTACTCCTAGGTGACGAGGCACAAGTGGAAGCTCGATTCATTACGTTTGGAGATAGTTCTAATCTTGACGTAAGATAGGTGCACGATTTGGGCCAAACATTCTAGAGGCTCGGAAATCATTTTGTACACACCAAATGGAACTACTAGATGATGTGGGTCATGTGGAATCTCGTTTCGGTCCGTTTGGAGATATTGTTACTATCGGTGCAAGATAGGTGCGGTTTGCGCCAAACGTACCTCAGGCTCAGAAATCGTTTTGGACGCACCCGATGGTACTCCTAGGCGACGAGGCTCGAGTGGATGCTTGATTCAGTTCGTTTGGAGATAGTGCTAATCTTGACGCAAGATAGGTGTACGGTTTGTGCCAAACGTACCAAAACCTCAAAAATTGTTTTGGACGCAACCGATGGAACTCAAAGGTGACATGGGTTATGTGTAATCTCATTTTGATCCATTTGGTGAAAGTGTTGGGGTCGGTGCAAGATAGGAGCACGGTTTGCGCCATACATACCATAGGCTCAGAAATTGTTTTGGACGCACTCGATGGTACCCTAGGTGACGAGGTTCAAGTGGATGCTTGATTCACTTCATTTGGAGATAGTGCTAATCTTGATGGAAGTAGCTGCACGGTTTGCGACGAATGTTCCACAGTCTCCAAAATCGTTTTGGACGCACCCGATGATACTCCTAGGTGACGAGGCTCACGTGGAAGCTTGATTGAGTTTTGTTTGGAGATAGTGCTAATCTTGACGCAAGATAGGTGCATGGTTTGGGCCAATCATACTATAGGCTCAAAAATCATTTTGGATGCACCCGATGGTACTCCTAGGTGACAAGGCTCAACTAGAAGCTTGATTTAGTCCGTTCAGAGATAGTGCTAATCTTGATGCAAGCAAGGTGCACGTTTGTGTCGAATGTACCACAGCCTCAGAAGTCATTTTGGCCCCACCCGACGGAACTCCAAGGTGATGTCGGTCATGTGGAATCTTGTTTTGGTCCATTTGGAGATAGTGTGGGTGTCGGTGTAACATAGGTGCACGGTTTGTGCCAAACAGTGCATGGTTTGCGCCGAACGTACCACAGGCTCAGAAATCATTTTGGACGCACCTGGTGGTACTCCTAGGTGCGAGGCTCAAGTGGAAGCTCGATTTAGTTTGTTTGGAGATAGTGCTAAAGTTGACACTAGATAGGTGCACGGTTTGCGTCGAACATACTAGAGGCTAGGTAATCATTTCGTATGCACCGGATGGAACTACTAGGCGACATGTGTCATGTGGAATCTCGTTTCGGTCCGTACGGAGACAGTGTTACTGTCGGTGCATGACAGGTGCACGGTTTGCGCCAAATGTACCTCAGGCTCAGAAATCATTTTGGACGGTGATGGCACTCCTAGCTGACGAGGGTCAAGTGGAAGCTTGATTCAGTCCATTCGTAGATAGTGCTAATCTTGATGCAAGATAGGTCCACGGTTTGTGCCGAACGTAACACAGCCTCAGAAATCATTTTGGACGCACCCGATGGAACTCCAAGGTGATGTGGGTCATGTGGAATCTTGTTTTAGTCCAATTGGAGATAGTGTTGGTGTCGGTGCAAGATAGGTGCATGGCTTGCGCTAAACATACCGCAGGCTTAGAAATCAATTTGGACGCACCCGATGGAACTACTAGGTGACAAGGCTCAAGTGGAAGCTCGATTCAGTCCGTTCGGAGATAGTGATAATCTTGATGTAAGATAGGTGCACGGTTTTTGCCAAACGTAACACAACGTCATAAATTGTTTTGCACGCACCCGATGGAACTCCAAGGTGACGTGGGTCATGTGGAATCTCATTTTTGTGCATTTGGAGATAGTGTTGGTGTCGGTGCAAGATAGTTGCATGGCTTGCGCTAAACATACCACAGGCTCAGAAATCATTTTGGACGCACCTGATGGTACTCCTAGGTGACAAGACTCAAGTGGATGCTGGATTCAATTCATTTGGGTATAGTGCTAATCTTGATGCAAGATAGGTGCACGATATTCGTCGAAGGTTCCACGGGCTTAGAAATCATTTTGGACGCACCCGATGGTAGTCCCAGGTGACGAGGCTCAACTAGAAGCTCGATTTAGTCCGTTCGGAGATAGTGCTAATCTTAATGGAAGAAAGGTGCACGGTTTGTGCCGAATGTACCACAGCCTTAGAAATCATTTTGGATGCACCCGATGGAACTCAAAGGTGACGTGGGTCATGTGGAATCTCATTTTGGTCCATTTGGAGACAGTGTTTGTGTTGGTGCAAGATAGGTACATGGTTTACGCCGAACAGTGCACGGTTTGCGCCGAACGTACCACAGGCACAAAAATCATTTTGGACGCACCTGTTGGAACTTCTAGGTGACGTGGGTCTTGTGAAATCTCATTTTAGTCTATTTGGAGACAGTGCTAGTGTCAGTGCAAGATAGGTGCATAGTTGGCACCAAACATACCAAAGGCTCAGAAATAAGTTTGGACGCACCTGGTAGTACCTCGATTTAGTTCGTTTGGAGATAGTGCTAATCTTGATGCTAGATAGGTGCACGGTTTGCATCGAACGTAATAGAGGCTCGATAATTGTTTTGTACGCAAAGGATGGAACTACTATGTGACATGGGTCATGTAGAATCTCGTTTTGGTCCATTCGTAGACAGTGTTACTGTCATTGCAAGATAGGTGCACGGTTTGCGCCAAATATACCTTAGGCTTAGAAATCGTTTTCGACGCACCAGATGGTACTCCTAGGAGACGAGGCCCAAGCGGAAGCTCGGTTTAGTCCGTTCGGAGATACTGCTAATCTTGATGCAAGATAGGTGCACGAATTGTGCTGAACGTAACACAGCCTCATAAATTGCTTTGCACGCACCCAACGGAACTCTAAGGTGACATGGGTCATGTGGAATCTTATTTTTGTGCATTTGGAGATAGTGTTGATGTCGGTGCAAGATAGGTGCATGGCTTGCGCTAAACATAACGCAGGCTAAGAAATTGTTTTGGACGTACCCGATGGTACTCCTAGGTGATGAGGCTCAAGTGGATGCTTGATTCTATTCATTTGGTGATACTGCTAATCTTGACACAAGGCAGGTGCACAGTATGCACCCAACGTTCCACGGGCTTAGAAATCATTTTGTACGCACCCGATGGTACTCCAAGGTGAAGAGGCTCAAGTGAAAGCTTGATTCGGTCCGTTCAGAGATAGTGCTAATCTTGACACAAGATAGGTGCACGGTTTGTGCCGAACATACCACGGCCTCAGAAATCATTTTGGACACACCCGATGGAACACTAAGGTGACGTGGGTCATGTGGAATCTCATTTTGGTCCATTTGGAGACAGTGTCCGTGTCGGTGCAAGATAGGTGCCGGGTTTGCGCCAAACATACCGTAGGCTCAGAAATCATATCGGACGCACTCAATGGCACTCCTAGGTGACGAGGCTCAAGTGGATGCGTGATTCAGTTCGTTTGGAGATGGTGCTAATCTTAACGCAAGATAGGTGCATGGTTTGCGCCGAACGAACCATAGGCTCATAAATCATTTTGGATGCACCGGATGGAACTACTAGGTGCGTGGGTCTTGAGGAATCTCATTTTGGTCCATTTGGAGATAGTGCTAGTGTCGGTGCAAGATAGCTGCACAGCTTGCGCCAAGCATACTATAGGCTCATAAATCATTTTGGACACACCTGGTGGTACTCCTAGGTGACGAGGCTCAAGTGGAATCTCGATTCAGTTCGTTTGGAGATAGTGCTAATCTTGACGCAAGATAGGTGCACGGTTTACGTCGAACGTACTAGATGCTCTGAAATCATTTTGTACACATCGGATGGAACTACTAGGTGACGTGGGTCATGTGGAATCTTGTTTCAGTCCGTTTGGAGACAGTGTTAGTGTCGGTGCAAGATAGGTGCACAGTTTGCGCCAAATGTACCTCAGGCTCAGAAATCATTTTGGGGGCACACGATGGTACTCCTAGGTGACGATGCTCAAGTAGAAGCTTGATTCAGTCCGTTAGGAGATAGTGCTAATCTTGACGCAAGATAGGTGCACGGTTTGTGCCGAACGTACCAAAACCTCAGAAATCGTTTTGGATGCACCCGATGGAACTCCAAGGTGACGTGAGTCATGTGGAATCTTGTTTTAGTCCATTTGAAGACAGTGTTGGTGTTGGTGCAAGATGGGAGCACGGTTTGCGCCAAACATACCGTAGGCTCAGAAATTGTTTTGGACGCACCCGATGGTACTCCTAGGTGACAAGGCTCAAGGGGAAGCTCGATTCAGTCTGATTGGAGATAGTGCTAATCTTGACGCAAGATAGGTGCACATTTTGCGTCAAACGTACTAGAGGCTCAGTAATTGTTTTGTATGCACCAGATGAACTACTAGGTGACATGGGTCATGTGGAATCTCATTTTGGTCCGTTCGGAGATAGTGTTACTATCGGTCCAAGATAGGTGCACGGTTTGCGCCAAACATACCTTAGGCTCAGAAATCGTTTTGGACGCACCTGATGGTACTCCTAGGTGATGAGGCTCAAGTGAAAGCTCGATTCAGTCCGTTCAGAGATTGTGCTAATCTTGACGCAGGATAGATGCACGGTTTGTGCCGAATATAACATAACCTTAGAAATCATTTTGGACGCACCCGATGGAACTCCAAGGTGACGTGGGTCATGTGGAATCTCGTTTTGGTCAATTTGGAGATAGAGTTGGTGTCGGTGCAAGATAGATGCACGGTTTGTGCTAAACATACTGCAGGCTCAGAAGTTGTTTTGGATGCACCCGATGGTACCCCTAGGTGTCGAGGCTGAAGTGCATGCTTGATTCAGTTCATTTGTAGATAGTGCGAATCTTGACGCAAGATAGGTGCACGATTTGTGTCGAATGTACAACACGCACAAAAATCGTTTTGTACGCACCGGATGGAACTACAAGGTCACATGGGTCATGTGGAATCTCGTTTCAGTCCATTTGGAGATAGTGTTAGTGTTGGTGCAAGATAGGTGCAGGGTTTGCGCCAAACATACCGCTCATAAATAGTTTTTGTAACGGAACCGTCCAAATTATAAGAGCTCAAGTATAAAAACAATCACCGAAGTGATCAAATTCTCACACTTGAGCCCATATAACTCCGGTAGTCCAATGAAATCATGAGGGATTTCAAACCAACCAACATACAAGCCAAGATCGTAGTGATTCAACATAACAAGTCACATGTTACATCCATTTCACAAGTAGTTCAATATACATCAGAGTTCAACATAGTTATTACAACTTACATTGAAAAGTAGCGGAAGCAAAGTAATTTGGAAATAACATTAATCTTATCTCAAATACATGCCAGTACCACGGTCGACTTCCAACAAAAGCATTAGAGATAAGGTAAATAAGAAGGATCATGCCCGTGATCACACTCCGCAACTAAGGCAGGAGCCAACCAACTCTTGCAGTCGCCATGATACATCACAACCTGCAACAAGTGGGGATAAAACCCTGAGTACAACAATGTACTCAGCTAGACTTACTCGTCAGAAACCAGAAATAAAGTGACACCAAGGATCATGCAAGGCTGATATAAAGTGGGCTAGCTTGACAACATTTTGCATAAAAGCTTAATATGGATAAGTAATCATTAATGCTTAAGCATCAAGTTAATTATCATTACCCTGTCATCTATATTAGAACTTGTACTAGAGCACTCACTCATTTAGGAGCAAACAATATTAACCATAGCAGGTATAAATTGAGGCAACATATACATCGTGATCCAATTAACCATCCGTTCAATTTAATTGAATCTACGTTGCCGCTGCTCAAGTCAAGTACTCACTAACCGGGAGCGATGGCGATTCGAATCGAATTCCTATCCAGCTGGAGGGGTATTTCTAACACTCACCGTGCAGGCCCCTGCCAGGGTCGCACAAGCCACCTTTCGTACAATTCAGGAGTCGCGGGTTCGAATGATGCCGCATCCCCAAGGGCGACACTCTGCCAGGTGATAGGGACTCTAACCCCCCCTTGGTCTCACACCAATGTCCCCAAGCACATCCTTTCTCTCCTCCAAGATGCGACCTACCATTCGATTCCCGGCCTGAACCGTATTACTCGGCTTCGCGGTCAGAACGACTTATCCGGCCAACTAAGTGTTAGACTACGTTCAACATGACTCAAGGACGTACAATGAATCGGTCCTTAAACGACTCAGACGGGGATAGATCCACACCCAAGACCTCCATGCCTTGTTGCTTCACTATCGTCATCCCGCCCGGTCTTATTTCATTTTATTAACACATGGTTCCATTCCACGATAGCAAATATAGCCAACCGTGCCATATATGAATATCCCTATATCTCGCAGGTGACAGGAAATCACCTGACTTCTACCGCTTAAAGCAGGGCTAAGCATCTATTCGATCCTAGTCTATGTAGTATTCAAGGATTCATATAACTGGACAAGGAATAATATAATGCAGCAAGGGTTTCCAACCAACTCCTACCACTTAATGCAACAATACTTATAACATATATAGAATTAATTGCTTTGAAGGTAGGAGGCTTATAATGCTCCGGGGCTTGCCTGGGATCCGACTCAAGTTAGAGTATGTCAGATGAATTCACTTGGCGAGCATCCTCCAATCTAGCACTTGCCCGGTCCTTCTATCTTCGGGTTGGATCCACCAAACACCGTCTTCGGGTTTGGCTCCAACGCCACATCCTTCACACGTTTCTGCTAGCGTACCTATATGAGGTGCAACCATGCACATGTGTGAATGCATAGAAGTGCAATAACTATAGCAATCATGCAAGCATACCCAAGTTCTAATAAACACCTAGAGCTAATTAACTTAACTACCCTCAAAGGCATAAGTCAAACTTAACAATATACAAGCAAACAACTATAATTGGAATTTATCAATTTCTGGACAAGCAAACAGTAGCTTCATAAATCAATCATATCTGGAGATCTACAAATCCAAATGATATGCAATAAGACATTATAGAAAGCTTATGAAATTATCTACATTTCATTTATAATCATCACAGCATGATTCCAAAGTTTAACATGTCGAATTTACACAAACACAGAAACTGGTCTAACAAGACAGAGAGCAAGCAATTCTGTAACCCAACTTTAAACAGCTATAACTCCTAAACCACATGGCCAAATGCCACCAAATTTTAATAGCAGCTAGATACATAAATTATCTACAACTTTTCTATAGACAAGATGCTCAGAAAACATAATTAACATGGGGTAATCTACATTGCCCCCAGAACTGTCCAAAAACTACTAATTGCAAGAAATAATTATTAACATATGTTGCAAACATATAATTGTGTAAAACCAACTTTACCAACATGTCACACATGACTAATGAACACCAGAAAACATAGTGTCCATTCCTAAATAAATTCTTTTAATGCATTTTCTTAATTTATTTAGATAATTAGGTGGAATTATGGATACATATCAAAAGTGCACAATAAATTCTACCAAAATTACACAGGCCTACACATGCTTCCAAAAGTCTACTGTCCAAATTTGAAACCATTTGGACATGTATATCAACCTCTATGAAAAAGACAAATGGCTATAGCAATAAATCATGTGAGAGCAAGTTAAACCTAAAACTCCATATTTTCTATGAACACATGACCCTAGAATGAATCAATATGATAGATAAACATCATACTAAGGTAATGAAATAACATTTTCCATTTTATCCTTTATATATTATTTATAAGCCATTTATTAAACCGTAAACAAGTTAAATCAATAACTTGATCATACAGTAAGCAACGACCATAAAATTTATACCACAGTATATTCATAGCATGATAAGACTACCATAAAAATTTCACACCATTTGGAGCAACCCAACTCAAGATATAAAAATAACAAGCAATATGATGTAGATTTCCTTATTTATCAAGGTCAAATCAAAACCTTAAGAAAACAGTGAACAACTAGTGTGTTTAATATTTTTACTAGCAAGCCCATGTCATCCTAAAATTAACAAAACAAGAATCACAATTTTTGGAGTTATAAAACTCCAGATCTTGCTCTGGTCAAGTTTAAAGGCATTTTAGAGCATTTTTAAAGCATAAATAAAGACATCAGAAAACATCTACAAACATGTAATATTTTATGACTCTACTGCATAGATCTCTTCTCAAGGTTTCCAAAAAGTCCTCATTTACTATTTTTGGAGTTTCCTAGCATGAGATATGAATTTTTGAAGATTTAACATGAAATCTGAAATTCAACAGCAGAATTACTCAAACCCTAACTTAATGCTAGCTCCACCCGAAAACACACCCAGGACGGCCACTTCTTAAACCGACACGTGGGCCCCACAGTCCAGCCGGTCCCGCTTGTCATACAATCGGAGAGAGACAGAGAGAGCCGGTCTTCTTCTTCTTTCCCCAGCGGAAGCAGAGGAGGGGGGGGAGATGACCGTTGGGCGGTACCGCCGGCTGGCTGCCGGCGACCCGGCGGCGGTGGAGCAGCTCGGGAGCTGCACGGCGGTGAGGCGCTTCCGTGGCCACCCGCAGCGTGGCCTGCGGCCGTCCGTGACCCTCTGGCCACGCGAGCCGGACGCATGGCGGCGGCTTCGCCGCGGCGGCAGCACAGAGGTGCAGCGCGACGACCGAGCGGCAGCGGCGTGGCCCGCCCGGGCCCGCATGAGGCCGAGGGAGGGGTCTGTGAGCGAGAAAGGGGCATGGAGGAGCAAGAGCGCCGACGGCAGCGAGCTCCGCTCGGCTGGCCATGGCGGCATTGGCCACGGAGGAGCGCTCAAGCGCAGGAGAGAGCGGAGGAGGGTGAGCGGTGGGAAGCACAGAGCATCCAGGCGCGGCTCGATGACCATGACGCGTGAGGAGGAGGCAGGGCATGTGGCAGAGAGAAGGACGCGCGGCGTCCATGGAGGAGACGCACGGCGCATGGCCGCCACGCTAATCCCTTAGGGGACTGTAACAGAACCGACCAAATTATAAGAGCACAAGTACGAAAACAAGCACCGAAGCGCTCAAATTTTCAAACTTGAGCCCATATAATCCCGGTAGTCAATCGAAATCATGAAGGATTTCAAACCAAACTGCTTACAACCAGGATCGCATCATTCAACATACACATCGTACGTTACATTTCACAAGTAGTTCCGAAATAAGTTTACACCACGGAGTAGCAAATATTACAAACCAAGTTTGAAAGTAGCGGAAGCATAACACACACATTAGTTACTTAATTACTGCCAGTCTGGATGATCGACATCCCGCAAAAGCATGAGGGAAGTACATAAAGACGATCACGCCCATGTGATCTAGTCATCATCACCCGCAGGGTGGAGACACGTCTTGCAGAATCCCTGATAAAGCATGTCATCTGCAACAGGAGGGAATAAACCCTGAGTACTGGAATGTACTCAGCTAGACTTACCCGTCATAAACCAGAAATAATATGACACCAAGGGTTATGCAAGGCTTACACAAGAGGCTAGCTGACACCACATTTTGCATAAAGGCATAAGTAGTTGAAACTCTTATAACCTGTACTAGCAGTTATTTTTAGCATTTACCTGTCATCTATCTTAGCACCTATACTAAACATGCACTTGATTATCATCAAACAATTATTCATATTATTTCCATAGCAGGTATAAATTGTGGCAACATTGTATCCTTCACTTAACCATCTGTTCAATTAATGAGATCTACGTTGCCGCTGCTCAAGTCAAGTGCTCACTAACCGGGAGCGACGGCAATTCGAATCGAATTCCTATCTAGCTGGAGGGGTATTTCTAACACTCACCGCGCAGACCCCTGCCAGGGTCGCACAAGCCACCTTTCGTATGATTCAGGAATCGCGGGTCCGAATGATGTCGCGACCCCAAGGGCGACACTCTGCCAGGTGATAGGGACTCTAACCCCCCCTTGGTCTCACGCCAATGTCCCCAAGCACATTCTTTCTCTCCTCCAAGAACCAACCTACCATTCGATTCCCAGCCTGAATCACATTACTCGGCTTCGCGGTCGGAACGACTTATCCGGCCAACTAAGTGTTAGACTGCGTTCAACATGACTCAAGGACGTACAGCGAATCGGTCCTTAAACGACTCAGACGGGCATGGCTCCACACCCAAGACGTGAAGTGTCTTGCGGCTGTACCATCGAACTCCCGCCCGGTCTCAATTTCATTTTAAAGCATGGTTCCATCACGATAGCCATAAGCCACTCGCGACCAAATCCTATATCTCGCGGATGACCGGAAATCACCTGACTTCTACCATACTAAGCAGGGCTAAGCATTGACACGTGCCTAAACCTAATATAGGATTTAAGTACAATATCTGGACAAGGACAGGTATAATGTAACAATTGTTTTCATACAACTCCTACTACTTAATGCAGTAAACAATTAAAAGTACTCAAGATATATTTATAAAACAATGGGTTCAGCATGCACCGGGGCTTGCCTTTGAGAAAGGTTGCAGGCCTGTGGTCTGGGCACTCAGGAAGTTCTTCTTCGGAAGCTTCTCCGCCGGTTGGTTCCTCTGCTGGTTCCGGCGGATTCTGAATCTCCTCCGGTGTCGTTTGTTCGAATTCGAGGAGTGTCACCCCCTCCGGAACACCTATTGCATGAGTGCATAATAAATCTCATGAATGCATAGCGAAAGATGCAGTATGCTCGGAATGGATGCATTACAACAATTTTAAAGCTCTATTCAAATCACTTCAAAAGAGTAGGTGCAAATTTCCTCTCCGGTAGAGAAGTACTCACCTAATCTACTTAACCTAAGATAAAGCTGCTCTTCCTCAGTTAAGGCTAAGAAATGGACTACAATTCATTTTCAGACCTCAACCCCAAACTCCTAAGTTTTCCATGTCAAATTTCACAAGTTCCAGAATCTGTCCCCTCAAAACAGAGAGTAGCAGATTCTGAACTGCCACTTTAAACAACAGGAACTCTCAAACTACTAAGCCAAATGCTCCCAAATTTTGACACAAGCTAGTTTATCAAGTTTACTCCAACTTTGGTATTTACAAGTTTTTCAGCAACCATTTTTATCAAAGGCCAAACTTAGAAATACTACCAGCTGTCCAGAAAACCTAAAATTACAAAGGTTAAATATTTATTGATGTGGCCAAAGTTCCCTAAAACCAAACTAAGATTACCAAAAGTTCACATGGGGTATAAAAACACCAGAAAGTAAGGTGTGACCACCTAGAACATTTATTTAAACTCATTTCTTAATTTACTTAATTAATTAGGTGGAATTTTAAACATATATGTAAACTGCTCCTAAAATTCTACAAAAATTACAGGGGGCTCTCTGACCCAAAAAGAGACCACTATAAAAATTTGAACAAATTTTATTCACAGAAACTCCCTACAAAAAATTCACAAGTCCAAAAGGCTGATTTTTTGTATAATTAATACATCATATTTAAAAGTATCAAACAACAGATTTCATATTTTTCTTAGATACTCTAGGGTACCAAGACATTCTCCAAAAAGTTACAAGAACATTGCACATGTAGAAAATTTACAAAAATTCATTCAATTATTTCCTAGAATAACATGATGGCCTTATAACTTAAAAATTACTTAAGCACTGATGCCCAAATTTTTACCAGAGCTAGGGCAAGTATAGATTAATATACCCACCAAATTTCATGATTTATGAAAAACTACAGCTCAAGTTATAAATTTAACAAATTTGCATGCATTTAAAAACACATTTGCAAGATCTATTTAATTCTCCCAGAAACTAAACATAACATACCAGATATATATTTTTCTAAAATACTATACATCATGTAGAGCCTAACAAAATTTATCTCATGATTTTTGGGTCAGTAAAACCCTAGATCTACATTTTTCAAACTTCTACAAAAATCTGTGACAAAATTGATTAAATGGAATATATTTCAAATGAGCTGGGCCGGCCCGGGAAAATGCGGCCCACGACACACGCGCGCGCGGCCCGCACGGACGCCCGCCCATGCGCGGCGCTGACATGCGGGCCCCCGAGGTCGGTGACAGAAGGCAGGGGCGCGGCGACCCGCGAGCTCCGACGAGCTCAAGCTCGCCGGAGGGGAGCTTGCTCGGGAAGCCAAGCACACCCTCGCGTTCTCCGTCACCCGGTGCGTCGATTTGTGCCAGCGGGAGGGGTAGGGTTGGAGCGGAGGGGACTCGTCACCGCGAGCGGCGGCCGGGGAGGGTCGGTGGCGGTACACCGTCACCGGTGAGGGTGCACGGTCCCGGCTAAGCTCGGTACGAGCTTCACTGAAGCTAGGCGGAGCTATTGAGGTAGGAAGGGAGGACGGAGAGGGACCCGAGCTACCCCGGCCACGGTGAGCCTCCATGGCGGGCTCCTGTGACCTCTCGGAAGCGGCGGAGGGAGCAATGTGGCTCACCTCGAGTCCAATCACAGCCGTCGGTGGGTCGAGGAGATGGAGGGCGGTGAGGCGGAGGAGATGGCGTGGTTTGGTGGCCGGTGATGTAGTGGAACTCGCGCGCGAGCTCGCCGGAGATGGAGCGGCAATGGCGACTCGGTGTGGCGATTTGAAACCGGGAGAGCGAGGCGGAGGGAATAGAGGCCGGCTCGACGCGTCGTGGCGGTCTTGAAGGCATCGCGGCCTGACCGGTGGGGCCAGGGCCGGCGTACGGGAGCCACCGCGCCTCCACGCGTCGGCGAGGCTCTGTGGCCGGTCGGCCACTCCTCCCTCTGACGAAACTGAATTGCAGTGCAAAGGTGCCATCGAGGTCGACTGACAGAGTGACTTTGAAGGTGATTAACTCCTAATCCAGCTCGTTTCGGTCCAAGGTGACAACATCAAGTTTGTAGAGCTATGTTAGGGCAACAAGTTTGTCAATTAGTGTTTGGGCTGGTTCGGCCTATTTTTGAAACTACATGGCCCCAAAGTGGTGCTCGGTGAAACTGAAACAGGTTTTCAGTTAATGACACCGACTGAAAACCTAATTTTCATGACACTATATCTCTTAAACCATTGAGAATCAGGCTTGGGTGATGTTGGCAATGTTGTAGAGCTACAGGAGGACTACAAGTTTGTCAATATGAGTGAAAGCTGGTTTGGCCTGGTTTGCAAACTACAAGCCTCTAAAGTAGGCCTCAGCAAAACTGGAGGGTCAGATTTCAGACTTAGAAAAATTCTAAGTATTGAGGCCACTCCTCTAGCTGACTTGTGGGCCACTTTTGAGCATGTTATGGTCAATTTCATGAGATGGTCATATTGAGACTTTTGTTCCCCATAAAATTCTTTACAACTTTGCTTAAGGGTGCTCTTCCATGCAAGGTCTCTAAGTTAGATTTTTTAATTGGTCAAACTAGAACCTCCTAGGGTCAAATGGTGGTCAAACCTCTCTTGGAGGGCATTTTTGAAATTTTGGTCAACATGAACCTTGCTCCAAATGTTACCCTAAGTATAATTAGGGTGTTGTAGGACATGATTGGCTACTTTACCTTTTTGTCACACCAACTATCAAATACTTCATGATATAAATCAAACAAACCCTAGAACAATCACATGAGTTGCATTACATAAAATAGTAAACATGAATTATGCATGCTTATGCTTATGCAAATGCAATGCAATTAAGGACTAAACACTTGAGGTGTTACAACCCTCCCCCCTTATAAAAATCTCGTCCCGAGATTTGGAAAGCGTACCATTTTTCATAGAATTCCTTATAACCATCCCGCAAATAATCTTCCCGTTCCCACGTAGCATCACTTTCACTACCCTGATTACTCCACATCACTTTGTACCACTTAACCACTTTACTTCTAGTTACTCGTTCCTGAGTATCGATCACTCGGACGGGCTTTTCTTCATAGGTTAGGTCGGATTCAAGCCTGATATCTCCTAAAGGAACTTGTTCCTCAGGAACTCGAAGACACTTTTTAAGCTGAGATACATGGAAAACGTTGAATATGGCTCTCATTTCAGGAGGTAACTGGATTTTGTACGCAACGGCTCCACTCTTGCCTATGATTTGGAAAGGACCCACGTATCTTGGTGCAAGTTTCCGCTTAACACCGAAACGTTGGACACTCTTCATTGGAGAAACTTTCAAATAAACGAAGTCTCCAACTTCAAACTCGAGTGGTTTTCTACGATGATCAGCATAGCTTTTCTGTCTAGCTTGGGCTGCAGCCATGTGTTTCTGGATAGTACGGACTTGTTCCTCAGCTTCCTAGACAAAATTAATGCCATAATACCTTCTTTCCCCAGCTTCTACCCAGTTTAGTGGAGTTCGACACTTTCGACCGTACAAAGCTTCGAATGGGGCCATCTTAATACTCTCTTGGTAGCTGTTATTGTACGAGAATTCGGCTAAAGGTAACCATTTTTCCCAAGAACCCTTGGATGAAATGACGCATGCCCGCAACAGATCTTCCAAGATTTGGTTAACTCGTTCCGTCTGACCAGATGTCTGGGGGTGATAAGCAGAGCTTCTCACTAACTTGGTTCCCAGAAGGTGATGCAAATGCTCCCAAAAGCGAGCAGTGAACTGGGGACCACGGTCAGAAATGATGGTACGAGGTATCCCATGAAGCCGGACTATCTGATTGAAGTACAACTCAGCATAGTCAGTGGGACGATAGTCCACTCTAACTGGAATGAAATGAGCTGATTTGGTCAATCGATAAACAATTACCCAGATGGAGTTATGATTTTTGACAGTAGGAGGAAGTCCGACAATGAAATCCATACTTATCTCTTCCCATTTCCAGCCTGGGATGGAAAGTGGCTGGAGTAACCCAGCTTTCATGTGCACAGCTTTAACCCTACAACAGGTGTCACACCTAGCCACATATGCAGCTATCTCTTTCCGCATCTTGGTCCACCAATAAAGCGGCTTCAAATCATAATACATCTTATTGCTACCAGGATGGATGGACAACTTGGATGAATGTGCTTCGGATAGGATCTGATCTCTAAGCTCTCGGTCCTTAGGTACCACTAATCTATCCTTAAACCACAGCACACCTTCGTCATCTAACCTGAAATGCTTAGTTTCTTCCTCTTTCATCTTCCGTTTTATGTGAAATATACCCGGATCAGTCTTTTGGAGCTCAAGATTCTGTTTTTGAGAGTACCACTGACAGTGATGTTATACAAGACTGCTGGATGTAATAGGCGGGATCGATGAAAATCAGTCTCAACTAAGGAATGGCAGTGAGACTTACGGCTCAGAGCGTCCGCAACCACATTTGCCTTGCCTGGGTGATAGTGCACTTGAAGATTATAATCCTTAATCAACTCGAGCCATCTTCTCTTACGCATATTTAGCTCTGGTTGGGTGAAGATGTATTTGAGGCTTTTGTGGTCTGTATAGATATTGCAGACATTGCCCAGCAGATAATGCCGCCATACCTTCAAAGCATGAACAACTGCAGCCAGTTCTAAGTCATGCGTTGGATAGTTCACCTCATGCTTCCGAAGTTGCCGCGAAGTATATGCAATTACTCGGCCTTCCTGCATCAAAACACCTCCCAAACCTATGCCTGAGGCATCACAGTAAACATCAAACGGTTTCTCGATATCCGGTTGTACCAAAACCGGAGCCGAGGTTAGGAGGGTTCGTAGTTGGTGAAAAGCCGCATCACACTCAGGAGTCCAGACAAACCTGGTGTCTTTTTGCAGCAACCGAGTCATGGGTTTGGCTATTTTTGAGAAATCCGAGATGAAGCGACGATAATAGCCAGCCAACCCAAGGAAACTCCGGACCTCATGAACCGAAGTAGGAGCCTTCCAATTCAATACTTCTTGTACCTTTGTGGGATCCACCATAATTCCTCCATCGGACAACACATGCCCAAGGAAAGGTACTTCACAAAGCCAGAATTCACACTTACTGAACTTCGCATACAGTTGATGCTCACGAAGTCTGCTGAGGACAATACGCAAGTGTTCAGCGTGTTCTTCCTCATTTTCAGAATACACCAAGATGTCATCGATGAACACCACCACAAACTTGTCCAATTCAGGCATAAACACCGAATTCATCAAGCACATGAAGTGTGCTGGGGCATTGGTCAGGCCAAAGGACATAACAAGATACTCATAAAGACCGTATCTTGTCGAGAAGGCTGTTTTTGGAACATCTTCAGGACGGATTTTAATCTGATGGTACCCAGACCTTAGATCAATCTTGGAAAAGCTTTAGCTTTGGACAATTGATCGAACAAGATGTCGATACGTGGTAGAGGATACTTATTCTTAATAGTGACTGCGTTCAGAGGTCTATAGTCCACGCACATCTGCAAGGTCTGATCCTTCTTCTTTACAAAGATAGCAGGGCATCCCCACGGAGACGAGCTAGGACGAATCAACCCCTTCTTTAATAGTTCATTCAACTGCACCTTAAGTTCAGCTAACTCATTTGGAGGCATCCTATAGGGTCTCCTAGAGATGGGTGCAGTGCCAGGCAACAACTCGATTTTAAATTCCACATCCCGATCCGGAGGGAGTCCCGGCAAATCATCGGGAAAAACGTCCAGAAATTCATTTACTACAGGAATTTCAGCCAACGCCTTTGCTTGTACAGCATGAATTTCCCCCGACAATTCAACTTTTCTGGGAAGTTGTACTAGAAAACCCTTTTGATCTGTAGGATCTCTGAGCATAACTACCCGAGCGGATGTGTCAATGAGTACCCCATTCTGACTCATCCAATTCATGCCCAAGATAACATCTATGTCTAAACCAGGTAAAACCAATAGGGCAAGCGAATAATTTCGCCCTTCTATTTCAAACTTAAGGTTCCCCACTACTTTGTTTGTGGAAATATTCCCACTTGCAGCACTAATGCAATAACCCACACCTTCAACAGTATGCAACTTGTGTGCAAATTTGGATGCAAACTTAGGACTGATAAAGGAATGCGAAGCACCTGAATCAAAAAGTACCACTACGGGGTGTTGATCAACTAGGAACTTACCAGCAGTGACCACCTCACCAGATGGAATTTCCTCAATGCTGTTATAATGGGCGTGTCCCTGACGGCCACCTTGATTGACATTTTTCTTAGGGTACGGACAGTTCCGGGCCCAATGGCCTGGCTTGTTGCAATTCCAGCAAGGCATATTGCTAGGAGGAACACTAGAGCTGCTCTGACCAGAAGTCCCCTTTGGCAGAGCGACAGTATAAGCCTTACGGAATCCAGTTTTTGCAGCAGGCTTTCTCTGTGGCAGACGGAACTTTGTATTCTGTGCAGGTGGGCGTGGGGAAGACCTTGGTGCAGCTGAGGCCCGTGACTGAGAAGCACTTGCCTCAAGGGCCCTTTTACGGCTCTTAGAGGCAGAATAAATAGTATTGTTGTTCTCCTGGGTCAAGGCATCACTGATAAAATCATTGAAAGTGGTACACTTGCTAGTGCCCATAGTCTTCATCAGCTTTGGGCCGAGGCCCCTTTTGAAGCTAGCAATCTTCTTGGCATCGGTATCCACAAACTCTGTGGCATACCTTGCCAGGTTGTTGAAAGACTGCAAGTATTCAGTCAAGCTTTTGTTTCCCTGCGACAGCCTCATAAACTCCGTGTGCTTGATTGCCATAAGACCTGGAGGGATATAGTTCCCCCGGAATGCCGCCTTGAACTGGTCCCAAGCAATTGGAACATTGGCAGGCAGTGTGGAACGATAGTGGCTCCACTAGATGCCCGCTGGACCATGCAACTGATGGGAAGCATACTCAGTTTTCAGCTCAGGCGCAGTAGACGAAACTTTTGTTCAATAGTATTTAACCACTCGTCAGCCTGCAGTGGTTCTTCCGCTTCCTTAAAGAGCGGGGGCTTGGTATCCAGAAAGTCCTTGAAATCGCTGTACTGATTTGGCTCGGGGCCCTGGCGGCCATGACGAGCCTCTCGATTAGCCAGTTGGCGCATGGCGTCAGCCAACATACGCTGCCCTTCAACCACTGATTGCATCAACTCGGCCAGAGTAGGTGGTGGTGGAGGGGGCGGCTGTTCCTCCTCCTCATTTCCACGACCCCGACGTAGATTGTACGACATCTGCAAAATGCATAGCCAATGAGCACTGACGATGTGGGAAATTTGTAGATGATTTATTGCGAAATGTCAAACTGACTTCATGAATAGATTCCTCATAATAATTAAGGCACAATAATTCATCACAACCGCACAATCCATTCAAGCGCATCAATTGACGAAATCATACTTGGTAATCCAACAAGATGTTCTTTGATAAAGGCTCACTCAAGGGAGCACAACGGTTACCGGACCGTTTACGTTGCTATCTACGTGATTTTTGACCTTTCGCACGGTACTTGGATTCGATCTCAAGATTTTTAGTTGACTGTGAAAGACTACTTCAAACTGACCACAAGGAGACTTCTCAATGGAGAGTTCCATGGTGGATCATGACTAGCCACCTCGATACCTGCGCGTGCCAAGCAGCACAACCTTATGTCGCGCGCCATAGGAGGCCCTCGGTTTCGTCGCGGCACCGAAGGGTGCTAATCGTGACACCATCATCGAACGCAACATAATAAGACATCAAGTTGTGATCGAAATTAACAGGTTCAAACTAACATTCAGGAAACATACGGTTCAACCTTACATCCCAAAGTCAAGTTATTACAAGGCCTCACTCCTTCACAGGGAGGGCACAAAAGACGATCCTAACATTATAGGTACGTGATGACTACTCTAAGCATCATCCTCCGAGTCAGTGTCAAGGATTTCCCCGCCGTCCTCATCACTAACAGGCTCTAACTCCTCGTCTTCTTCTTCTTCTGGCTCTTCCTCTGGTGCTTCTGCAGGTGGGGCATCCTGTGGTCCATCGACCTCCACTTCATCATCATCCTCAGCCATGAAGATTCCTGATCCCATATCTTCATCTACATTGTTGTTTCTAGGTAGCAGGGGATTAAGCTGGTTGTTCAGGTGGTGCACTTCTTCATGAAGGTTGTCATTGTATTCTTCAGCATTTTCTAACTGTTGTTCGAGCTCAAACTGACGAGCCCTCAGAACGTTCTCCTCGTGCCAGGCTTCATCCCTCTGTTCCATCACACGGACCAACATGCGTTGACAGTTGCGATTTGCCACTGTCAACCTCTAGACTGCAAGCGTTTCTTGATCACGGTCATGAATTACTTGCTCCAGTTGTTGCCGTGCTGCATCCCTAGCAGCAGTCACCTCTGCCAGCTCAGCCCGTAACCTATCCACCTCAGAGGGCTCAGGACGGGGCTCGCGTGGAGCCAGCTGGTGGCGAGGGACCCTTCCACCAGTTGACTTACGGGCTGTCGTCCTGGTACGTGCCATCTGTATCCACAAGACATGACTTAAAGTGAGGATCATTTAGGGGATACAAAATTTATTTAGTCGGGACTATTGAAATTTTTAAGGAGGGAGTGAATGACATGTATGATATAATTAAACATGATGCATGCACGTTCCGTACGTCCTCTCACCTTAGTAGAAAACTAAAATGCTAACGCTAAGCGGTGGCATACATACGTTCTCTCATATAAGTGAAACTATCGGTCTACACGTTACGCTGTTAGTGTACCTGCAGAAAATTCCATTGCAGCCCAACAATTCCCAAAATATCATACAAGAAAGCAGTAAACTAAATACTTTCCATATACACATCCCCGGATGTATATATTTCAGTATCAAAGCTACCCGATTGATAGATGCCCACAATTAAGTGCTTTTACATAGTTACATGGTTTAAACATGTAAGGATGTAAGTCACCAAAACTACTCTCCCCTAGACCGCCGGTTGGACGATCATGCTCTCACAACTCACACTTACCAGAGCGTCGAGGTAATTGATCCATACATTACCACCCAAGTGGATGGCATCCATACAATATCACGCCGTATGGACGACGAACAGAAACAAACAAGGCCCCTAAGTTAGTCTTTATAATAAGCCACCTAAGAGTCCTTATTTGGGCTAAGGGATGTGATCACTGGCATACCTATAAAAATAATTTTTAGAGTTTAACCCTTTTCGCAAACAAATACTTTTGTTTTTAATTACTCGTAAGATGTGTTTGATGTTGAATTATGCTCCGGTACCAGCTGTAACAGAACCGACCAAATTATAAGAGCACAAGTACGAAAACAAGCACCGAAGCGCTCAAATTTTCAAACTTGAGCCCATATAATCCCGGTAGTCAATCGAAATCACGAAGGATTTCAAACCAAACTGCTTACAACCAGGATCGCATCATTCAACATACACATCGTACGTTACATTTCACAAGTAGTTCCGAAATAAGTTTACACCACGGAGTAGCAAATATTACAAACCAAGTTTGAAAGTAGCGGAAGCATAACACACACATTAGTTACTTAATTACTGCCAGTCTGGATGATCGACATCCCGCAAAAGCATGAGGGAAGTACATAAAGACGATCACGCCCATGTGATCTAGTCATCATCACCCGCAGGGTGGAGACACGTCTTGCAGAATCCCTGATAAAGCATGTCATCTGCAACAGGAGGGAATAAACCCTGAGTACTGGAATGTACTCAGCTAGACTTACCCGTCATAAACCAGAAATAATATGACACCAAGGGTTATGCAAGGCTTACACAAGAGGCTAGCTGACACCACATTTTGCATAAAGGCATAAGTAGTTGAAACTCTTATAACCTGTACTAGCAGTTATTTTTAGCATTTACCTGTCATCTATCTTAGCACCTATACTAAACATGCACTTGATTATCCTTGGTCTCACGCCAATGTCCCCAAGCACATTCTTTCTCTCCTCCAAGAAGCAACCTACCATTCGATTCCCGGCCTGAATCACATTACTCGGCTTCGCGGTCGGAACGACTTATCCGGCCAACTAAGTGTTAGACTGCGTTCAACATGACTCAAGGACGTACAGCGAATTGGTCCTTAAACGACTCAGACGGGCATGGCTCCACACCCAAGACGTGAAGTGTCTTGCGGCTGTACCATCGAACTCCCGCCCGGTCTCAATTTCATTTTAAAGCATGGTTCCATCACGATAGCCATAAGCCACTCGCGACCAAATCCTATATCTCGCGGATGACCGGAAATCACCCGACTTCTACCGTACTAAGCAGGGCTAAGCATTGACACGTGCCTAAACCTAATATAGGATTTAAGTACAATATCTGGACAAGGACAGGTATAATGCAACAATTGTTTTCATACAACTCCTACTACTTAATGCAGTAAACAATTAAAAGTACTCAAGATATATTTATAAAACAATGGGTTCAGCATGCACCGGGGCTTGCCTTTGAGAAAGGTTGCAGGCCTGTGGTCCGGGCACTCAGGAAGTTCTTCTTCGGAAGCTTCTCCGCCGGTTGGTTCCTCTGCTGGTTCCGGCGGATTCTGAATCTCCTCCGGTGTCGTTTGTTCGAATTTGAGGAGTGTCACCCCCTCCGGAACACCTATTGCATGAGTGCATAATAAATCTCATGAATGCATAGCGAAAGATGCAGTATGCTCGGAATGGATGCATTACAACAATTTTAAAGCTCTATTCAAATCACTTCAAAAGAGTAGGTGCAAATTTCCTCTCCGGTAGAGAAGTACTCACCTAATCTACTTAACCTAAGATAAAGCTGCTCTTCCTCAGTTAAGGCCCTAACACCTAACAATTACAAAAGTAGCATTTCTTAGGATACCACACCACATCAATCAGCAAAATACCACACTAAAACATTTTGGACAGCAGCTACTTGTTTTTATCACAACTGGAGATTTCCAATTCCAAAAGATATGATCTAAGACAATCAGGAAAGCCTAAGAAATGGACTACAATTCATTTTCAGACCTCAACCCCAAACTCCTAAGTTTTCCATGTCAAATTTCACAAGTTCCAGAATCTGTCCCCTCAAAACAGAGAGTAGCAGATTCTGAACTGCCACTTTAAACAACAGGAACTCTCAAACTACTAAGCCAAATGCTCCCAAATTTTGACACAAGCTAGTTTATCAAGTTTACTCCAACTTTGGTATTTACAAGTTTTTCAGCAACCATTTTTATCAAAGGCCAAACTTAGAAATACTACCAGCTGTCCAGAAAACCTAAAATTACAAAGGTTAAATATTTATTGATGTGGCCAAAGTTCCCTAAAACCAAACTAAGATTACCAAAAGTTCACATGGGGTATAAAAACACCAGAAAGTAAGGTGTGACCACCTAGAACATTTATTTAAACTCATTTCTTAATTTACTTAATTAATTAGGTGGAATTTTAAACATATATGTAAACTGCTCCTAAAATTCTACAAAAATTACAGGGGGCTCTCTGACCCAAAAAGAGACCACTATAAAAATTTGAACAAATTTTATTCACAGAAACTCCCTACAAAAAATTCACAAGTCCAAAAGGCTGATTTTTTGTATAATTAATACATCATATTTAAAAGTATCAAACAACAGATTTCATATTTTTCTTAGATACTCTAGGGTACCAAGACATTCTCCAAAAAGTTACAAGAACATTGCACATGTAGAAAATTTACAAAAATTCATTCAATTATTTCCTAGAATAACATGATGGCCTTATAACTTAAAAATTACTTAAGCACTGATGTCCAAATTTTTACCAGAGCTAGGGCAAGTATAGAGTAATATACCCACCAAATTTCATGATTTATGAAACATTACAGCTCAAGTTATAAATTTAACAAATTTGCATGCATTTAAAAACACATTTGCAAGATCTATTTAATTCTCCCAGAAACTAAACATAACATACCAGATATATATTTTTCTAAAATACTACACATCATGTAGAGCCTAACAAAATTTATCTCATGATTTTTGGGTCAGTAAAACCCTAGATCTACATTTTTCAAACTTCTACAAAAATCTGTGACAAAATTGATTAAATGGAATATATTTCAAATGAGCTGGGCCGGCCCGGGAAAATGCGGCCCACGACACACGCGCGCGCGGCCCGCTCGGACGCCCGCCCACGCGCGGCGCTGACATGCGGGCCCCCGAGGTCGGTGACAGAAGGCAGGGGCGCGGCGACCCGCGAGCTCCGACGAGCTCAAGCTCGCCGGAGGGGAGCTCGCTCGGGAAGCCAAGCACACCCTCGCGTTCTCCGTCACCCGGTGCGTCGATTTGTGCCAGTGGGAGGGGTAGGCCTGGAGCGGAGGGGACTCGTCACCGCGAGTGGCGGCCGGGGAGAGTCGGTGGCGGTACACCGTCGCCGGTGAGGGTGCACGGTCCCGGCTAAGCTCGGTACGAGCTTCACTGAAGCTAGGCGGAGCTATTGAGGTAGGAAGGGAGGACGGAGAGGGACCCGAGCTACCCCGGCCACGGTGAGCCTCCATGGCGGGCTCCGGTGACCTCTCGGAAGCGGCGGAGGGAGCAATGTGGCTCACCTCGAGTCCAATCACAGCCGTCGGTGGGTCGAGGAGATGGAGGGCGGTGAGGCAGAGGAGATGGCGTGGTTTGGTGGCCGGTGATGCAGTGGAACTCGCGCGCGAGCTCGCCGGAGATGGAGCGGCAATGGCGACTCAGTGTGGCGATTTGAAACCGGGAGAGCGAGGCGGAGGGAATGGAGGCCGGCTCGACGCGTCGTGGCGGTCTTGAAGGCGTCGCGGCCTGACCGGTGGGGCCAGGGCCGGCGTACGGGCGCCACCGCGCCTCCACGCGTCAGCGAGGCTCTGTGGCCGGTCGGCCACTCCTCCCTCTGACGAAACTGAATCGCAGTGCAAAGGTGCCATCGAGGTCGACTGACAGAGCGACTTTGAAGGTGATTAACTCCTAATCCAGCTCGTTTCGGTCCAAGGTGACAACATCAAGTTTGTAGAGCTATGTTAGGGCAACAAGTTTGTCAATTAGTGTTTGGGCTGGTTCGGCCTATTTTTGAAACTACATGGCCCCAAAGTGGTGCTCGGTGAAACTGAAACAGGTTTTCAGTTAATGACACCGACTGAAAACCTAATTTTCATGACACTATATCTCTTAAACCATTGAGAATCAGGCTTGGGTGATGTTGGCAATGTTGTAGAGCTACAGGAGGACTACAAGTTTGTCAATATGAGTGAAAGCTGGTTTGGCCTGGTTTGCAAACTACAAGCCTCTAAAGTAGGCCTCAGCAAAACTGGAGGGTCAGATTTCAGACTTAGAAAAATTTTAAGTATTGAGGCCACTCCTCTAGCTGACTTGTGGGCCACTTTTGAGCATGTTATGGTCAATTTCATGAGATGGTCATATTGAGACTTTTGTTCCCCATAAAATTCTTTACAACTTTGCTTAAGGGTGCTCTTCCATGTAAGGTCTCTAAGTTAGACTTTTTAATTGGTCATACTAGAACCTCCTAGGGTCAAATGGTGGTCAAACCTCTCTTGGAGGGCATTTTTGAAATTTTGGTCAACATGAACCTTGCTCCAAATGTTACCCTAAGTATAATTAGGGTGTTGTAGGACATGATTGGCTACTTTACCTTTTTGTCACACCAACTATCAAATACTTCATGATATAAATCAAACAAACCCTAGAACAATCACATGAGTTGCATTACATAAAATAGTAAACATGAATTATGCATGCTTATGCTTATGCAAATGCAATGCAATTAAGGACTAAACACTTGAGGTGTTACAGGGACAGCTGTCGAGCAGTTGGTGTGCGCAGTTTAGGGCGTCTTGGATGCCGTTTTTGGGCTAGCTCTGAGCCGAACTGGATCGTGGGCCCAAAACAAAGTTTGCTCTACTACTTGTGCTCTACAATTTCGGTTAAGGGTGCTCAGCCATTAGGGCTTTAGATTGGCAGCTAATTAACCTCCAAGTTGGCAGTATCAGTGAGTTGACAGTGATTAACAACTACAAGAATTGATGGCCAAAATGAAATGCAACTTATGCCATCTTCTTGTATGGCCTTCCCCCTCATGTGAGCTCAAACTTTTACATTTGGACCTACCCAAGTTACTTAACAAATTTTGGAGAACGCGACATGCCAATCTCAAGGTCATTTGAGCGACAAAGTTGCAAACATGCTGTTTTAGCAATTGATTTTGGAGATCCAAATATACTCCAAATGTAATGACACTTGATTCATTGTGTCCCTCATGAACAGTACTCCAACTCATATTAAGGAACCTAATTGAGCCACTATATGAAATTGGAGGATAAAATGTTGCAAACTTGTCAACTTTCTGTTGTCCACTCTAGGACTTAGAATCTTTTCTGGTTTTGAAAAACAGCAGCTAGTTCAAACTTGTGAGCTCTATTTGACTAGGTTAGAGGCCAAACTAACTCTTGACTATTAAACAAAGTTTGTTGTACACAAGATGAACTACAACTCTTGTTTAAGGTCAAACCTCATAACTAGTACAGAAGTCAAACTTTCACTTTAGTCAAAGTAGCAACTTGATAAAGCATAAACTAGGGTTTTAGGCCAATTGGGGCGTTTTCTTGACTTTTGCTCAACATGAACCCTTCATGACTTTTGTTGTAGAATTCATCTAGAGTCATTTGGGCAAGTTTGCATGGTTTGGTTGATGATCTATAATTCTATTCACTTAATCACACCATTCCAAGAAGGATATGACTTATCATTTCATGTGACTTTTTGATTCCAAATTTTATGAAACTTTTCCAGGGATCAATATAGATTGGTACTAAGGTGAGACACATGAAGATATTGCAATAACACTACCCAAGCATATATCTTGAAAAGGGGCCTATATGTAAAGCAATGGTGCAACATCCAACTTTAGGTTAGGCTCATCTCCATAGGTTAACCTTGACATCGTCATCTCCACTAATCTATCATGTTTGAGCTTAAACCCACTACTTAATTGGTGATAAACACCTAGGGTGTTACAGTTTTGGACGCACCCGATGGTACTCCTAAGTGATGAGGCTCAAGTGGAAGCTTGATTTAGTCCGTTTGGAGATAGTGCTAATCTTGACGCAAGATAGGTGCTAGCTTTGCGCCGAACGTACCACAAGCTCAGAAATCATTTTAGACGCACCCGATGGAACTCCAAGGTGACGTGGGTCATGTGGAATCTCATTTTGGTCCGTTTGGAGATAGTGTTGGTGTCGGTGCAAGATAGGTGCATGGTTTGCGCCAAACATACCAAAGGCATAGAAATCGTTTTGGACACACCCGATGGTACTCCTAGGTGATGAGGCGCAAGTGGAAGCTCGAGTCAGTCCGTTTGGAGATAGTGCTAATCTTGATACAAGATAGGTGCACGAGTTGGGCCGAACGTAGTAGAGGCTCGGAAATCATTTTGTAAACACCAGATGGAACTACTACATGATGTGGATTATGTGGAATCTCGTTTCGGTCCATTCGAAGATAGTGTTAGTGTCGGTGCAAGATAGGTGCATGGTTTGCGCCAAACGTACCTTAGGCTTAGAAATCGTTTTGGGCGCACCTGATGGTAGCCCTAGGTGACGATGCTCAAGTGGAAGCTTGATTTAATCCATTCGGAGATAGTGCTAATCTTGACACAAGATAGGTGCACGGTTTGGGCCGAACATACCACAGCCTCAGAAATTATTTTGGACGTGCCCGATGGAACTCCAAATTGACGTGGGTCATGTGGAATCTCGTTTTGGTCCATTTGGACACAGTGTTGGTGTTGGTGCAAGATAGGTGCACAGTTTGCGCGAAACATACCGTAGTCTCAGAAATCGTTTTGGACGCACCCGATGGTACTCCTAGGTGACGAGGCTCAAGTGGATGCTTGATTCAGTTTATTTGGAGATAGTGCTAATATTGACGCAAGAATGGTGCACGGTTTGCGTCAAACGTACTAGAGGCTTAGAAATCATTTTGTACGTACTTGATGGAACTACTAGGTGACGTGTGTCTTGTGGAATCTCATTTCGGTCAATTTGGAGACAGTGCAAGTGTCGGTGCAAGATAGGTGCACAGTTTGCGCTAGACATACCATAGGCTCAGATATCGTTTTGGACACACCTGATGGTACTCCTAGGTGATGAGGCTCGACTGGATGCTTGACTCATTTCATGTGGAGATATTGCTAAACTTGCCGCAAGATAGGTACTCGGTATGTGCCGAACGTTTCGTAGGCTCGAATATCATTTTGGATGCACCCGATGGTACTCCTAGGAGATGGGGCTCAACTGGAAGCTCAATTCAGTCCATTCAGAGACAGTGCTAATCTTGATGCAAGATAGGTGCACGGTTTGTGCCAAACGTACCATAGCCTCTGAAATCATTTTGGACGCACCCGATGGAACTCCATGGTGACGTGTATCAGGTGGAATCTCATTCTGTTCCATTTGGAGATAGTGTTGGTGTCAGTGCAAGATTGGTGCACGGTTTGTACCAAACATACCGTAGGCTCAGAAGTCATTTTGGGCGCACCTAATAGTACTCCTTGGAGACGAGGCCCAATTGGAAGCTTGATTCAGACCATTCAGAGAAAGTGCTAATCTTGACCCAAGATAGGTGCACGGTTTGTGCCGAACATACCACAGCTTCAGAAATCATTTTGGATGCACTCGATGGAACTCCAAGGTGACGTGGGTCATGTGGAATCTCGTTTTGGTCCATTTGGAGATAGTGTTGGTGTCGGTGCAAGATAGGTGCATGGTTTGTGCCAAACATAGCGCAGGCTCAGAAATTGTTTTGGACGCACCCGATAGTACTCCTAGGTGACGAAGCTCAAGTGGATGCTTCATTCAGTTCATTTGGAGACAGTGCTAATCTTTACGCAAGATAGGTGCACGGTTTGCACCGAATGTACCACAGGCTCAGAAATCGTTTTGGACGCACCTGATGGTACTCCTAGGTGACGAGACTCAAGTGGATGCTTGATTCTTTCGTTTGGAGATATGCTAATATTGATGCAAGATAGGTACACGGTTTGCGCCAAACGTACCATAGGCTCAAAAACTGTTTTGGACGCACTGGATGGAACTACTAGGTGACTTGGGTATTTTTGGAATCTCGTTTCGGTCCATTTGGAGCAGTGCTAGTGTCGGTGCGGTGCACAGTTTGCGCCAAACATACCATAGGCTCAGAAATCATTTTGGACGCACCTGATGGTACTCCTAGGTGACGAAGCTCAAGTGGATGCTTGATTTAGTTCGTTTAGAGATATGCTAGGTACACGATTTGCGCCGAACGTACCACAGGCTCAGAAACCGTTTTGGACGCACCAGATGGAACTACTAGGTGACGTGGGTCTTGTGAAATTTTGTTTTGGTCCATTTGCGGACAATGTTACTGTTGGTGCAAGATAAGTGCATGGTTTGCACGAAATGTACCACAGGCTCAGAAATCGTTTTGGACGCACCTGATGGTACTCCAAGGTGACGAGACTCAAGTGGATGCTTGATTCAGTTCATTTGGAGATATGCTAATATTGATGCAAGATAGGTACACGGTTTGCGCCAAACGTACCACAGGCTCAGAAACTGTTTTGGACACACTGGATGGAACTACTAGGTGACGTAGGTCTTTGTGGAATCTCGTTTCGGTCCATTTGGAGCAGTGCTAGTGTCGGTGCGGTGCACCGTTTGCGCCAAACATACCATAGGCTCAGAAATCATTTTGGACGCACCTGATGGTACTCCTAGGTGACGAGGCTCAAGTGGATGCTTGATTTAGTTCGTTTAGAGATATGCTAGGTACACGGTTTGCGCCGAACGTACCACAGGCTCAGAAACCATTTTGGACGCACCGGATGGAACTACTAGGTGACGTAGGTCTTGTGAAATTTTGTTTTGGTCCATTTGCGGACAATGTTACTGTCGGTGCAAGATAAGTGCATGGTTTGCACGAAATGTACCTCAGGCTTAGAAATCGTTTTGGACACACCTGAAGGTACTTCCTAGTGACGTGGCTCAGGTGGAAGCTTGATGCAGTCCTTCGAAGATAGTGCTAATCTTGATGAAAGATAGGTGCACGGTTTGTGCTGAATGTACCACAGCCTCAGAAATGTACCTTAGGCTCAGAAATTATTTTGGACGCATCTAAAGGTACTTCCTGGTGACGTGGCTCAGGTGGAAGCTCGATGCAGTCCTTCGGAGATAGTGCTAATCTTGACGAAAGATAGGTGCACGGTTTGTGTCGAACGTACTAGAGGCTCGGTAATCATTTTGTACGCACCAGATGAACTACTAGGTGACATGGGACATGTGGAATCTCGTATCTATCCGTTCATAGGTAGTGTTACTATCGGTGCAAGATAGGTGCACGGTTTACGCCAAACGTACCTTAGGCTCAGAAATCGTTTTGGATGCACCGGTGGTACTCCTAGGTGACGAGGCTCAAGTGCAAGCATGATTCAGTCCATTCGGAGATTGGGCCAATCTTCACGCAAGGTAGGTGCATGGTTTGTGCCGAATGTAACACAGCCTCAGAAGTCGTTTTGGACACACCCGATGGAACTCAAAGGTGGCGTGGGTCATGTGGAATCCCATTTTAGTCAATTTGGAGATAGTGTTGGTGTCAGTGCAAGATAGGTGCATGGTTTGTGCCAAACATACTACAAGCTCAGAAATCAAAGTTGAAATTTTGGTTCGTCGGCAGCCCGACTGTGCTACATTGCGAAGGTCATAACTCATCCATCCGGAGTGCGATCGAGGTCAATGGGCACTTGATGGAAAGCTTATTTGATAAGCTGTCAAATATATCTGGTCCCACCTCAATATCACATTGGCATGGCCTCCAAATCATCGAGACATTCTGCCGCTATTTCTGTTGGGTGTTACGGCGTCGTCACGGGCTTGTTATTCACACTTGGGACCCAGGCCCAAGTTGGAACACGCCCCAAGAAGATGGAGAACACCTAAGAGATTCCCAAGGACGTCCTCCTCCTTGGCCACCACCTTAGGAGGCCAGCAAGGACGTTCAAGCCAAGCCGGAGGCCTAGTCCAATTGGAGTTCGAGTCTGCCTCGGTCTTCTAGACCAGTTTGCAATAAAACGGACGCCCAGGACACATCCGGACTCCGTTTTTGATGATCGACATATGAATGGAAAGATAATTTCATAAGCTAATCAATGGATTTGGATTGAGGGCCAAATTCCATCGGAGTCAATGGGAATCATTGAAAGAATTTGACATCTAGAATCTGTCAAGACGCTGTGTCGTCGTCTTTTGGGCCGTTTGGGCCATGTAACGTATCGAGACTCCTTAGGGACGTGAGTGGGGGGGTCCTTGGATGCCCCTTAGGCTTTATAATCAGTAGCCACCACCTACGTTAGGGTTTGGGTTTTGCTTTAGATCAATCTATCTTTGAACAGTCGCCGTTATCGGTTTGCGAGACCCCAACTTTGAGTTCTTAATCATATATCCGCAATTGTCACTTCAATTGAGTTGCGTTTTATCTTGTTCTTGCTTGTGTTCTTCGATTCGTAGCAGGGATTAGCCTTCGTGGAGAGGTCAACCGGATTGTGACCCGGTTGATAACCAGAGGAGACGTGGTGCTAGGGTTGCAGGGTTTGGGTCTTTGTGATCTGAAGCCGGATCGGTGTGTCGCTTTCGATCAAATCGATAGTTATCTTGAACCTGACGGAAGATCAGGAATCACGTCCCCATCATTTGGTATCAAAGGTGGGCCCTTGTTTAAGGGGGTGGGAATGATGAGGACATCCTCCACTATTACCCGCTGGCAAAGACACAACAAAAAAAGGCCAAGTGGCCTAGTTGTAGTCAGACGGTGACCGTGTGAGCCTCTGAATAATCCCACCTTGCTTAGCTTGGGAGGAGGAAGCCACCTTAAAAGAGAGAGCCACCCTTTCCCTATCGGACTAGTCTTTTAGGGACATTGGGCCTTTCCCTGAGTGGGTGTGCATAAGAATTGTTGGGGTCCGGGCAACCTTAATTTATTGGGCCTCGGCCAACCCCACCTGGGCCGGATGTACAGAGCTAAGGTATACCGTCAAGTTCATATTTACCCTAGTTTAGTTGATTTTTGCCTTCGTCCCATAGTCCACCGCCATATTTGTTTTCTATCCTACAACCATCCGCGCCATAGCCTTTGCATATTTCAGTTTCAGAGTCCGCCGTGTTGAGTTTGTGTCCTAGGTCAAGGTCTTGTTGTTGGTTTAGATTGTGTTCTTTTCTAGTTTGTGTTGATCCCTCCATCTGCCATCATCCCGTCTCATCATCAGTTTGCATCTTGTGTTCACATAAAACCCTGATTCGAGCAGTTTTCATAAAACAGTCATAACTTTTACTTCCAAACTCGAAACGGGGCAAATTTTATATCTACGGAGAACGCCAAAAAAATTTAGATCTGTTTCATCCCAGCAAAGTTGGGTTCGCAAAATTTAGAATTGTGAAATTCTATCAGGAACATCGAGTTTCAGGGCCCATAAGTTTTGACCAGCTTTTTAGATCACAATCCTAAATTTGTATAGGCCACATCTTTTGTCTAATTGAACTCAAATTTTTTTAAAGATTTGTTCTTGTGTGCTCCTTGATGAGAAAAAAATATCAAAAGAGCAAAATCTAAAAAAAAGTTTGGACAAAAAAAAGAAAAGAAAAAAATAGTAAAAGAAAAGAGAAGATAAAAGAAAAGGGAGCACATATGGAACACTCGATAGCTCTATTGTTTATGGTGCCTTTTGCCTTGTCCGTATTTTCATTGCTACCTTTCATACTTGTTTCACTCCCTTGTTTGTCACAACTGTGCTAGGAACACGTATAGGCTAGCAACTAGGACAAGTGCTCTGGACATTTATTCAATATTGCTATCTGTTACTGAATTGTGTGCCACATATATATTTGTTCTTTGTGTGCCTTCCAAGCTCCACATATATACTCCAGATCAGCATAGAAAAAGATCCTTGCAATCTTGGTGCCACGTCCTCACAGGTATCACGAACCAGCCACCGGTTTTACCATCCACTGCATTGCGTTGGTAAGAACCTTGTAAGAACTTGGTAAGACGTGTGAGAGTGTGCTTCCACTGACACATATAATAGTTGATAGGAATTTCTTTTGATTTCTAACATTATCAAACAACGTGTTTCTGTTTAAGAGTGAATTGCAGGAAATCATGGCCCAGATGTTTGCAAGGATGGACCACATGACGAACAATCTGCCATCACATATTGACTATAATCATCAAGGTATGAGAGGTAAATTAACCATACCATTCTATTCTGGATTTTATGATGGAGAAAAATATTTTGATTGGGAGATGGCTGTAGAACAAGAGTTTAATTCACAACTAGTTCCTGAGAAACATAGAGTTAAATATGCCACTGGGGAATTCAAAGATTTTGCTCAATTTTGGTGGCGAGAACTAGGCAATTTGCATCAACAACCTCAATCATGGGATAGACTTAAAGAAGCAATGCGTGATCATTTTATTCCTCCATCTTATAAACGTAAAATGCAACACTTAGAGCAAGGTAATATGTCTGTCCAGGAATATTATGTAGAGTTTCAAAAGTGTGCAATATGTTGTGGGATAGAGGAGGATTCGGAGGATAAAGTGTGTCATTTTTATGGTGGTTTGAGACGTGAAATTCAGGATATTGTTTATTATAAAGATTTTAACACTACAAACCAGTTGTTTCAGCTAGCTATGCTTGCAGAAAAAGAATTACAGGAACATCAACAAAAGAACCAGACCAACATTGGCGACAACCTCAATCAGGTTTTAACAAGGGTGGAGCAAGCATTCGCGAAGATCGAGACTGCGATAAGTAGATGAGTGGCCGTTTTCGCCGCTACAGCAGCATCTTCACCACCACCTCCCACACCCACTTTGGAGCATGGTAAAATTTTAAACTCGACTGAAATTGTACAACTTCGTAAAGAGAGTGTTTCTACTAAGAACAAAGAGATTGATATTAAAAATGAAAATCACCAAGTACCTAAACTAGAAGATCCTTTTATGCTTGCTACAAAATATGATAATGCTCAAATTGGTGATGATGTGCTGAATTTGTCCACCACTCATGCTATAATAGAGCAACATTTAGTGGACACAAAGTTCGAATTTCCTTTGTCACAATAATTGTTCTGATAGCGCTTGTGATAAAGAAGAGTTGGATGACAATATTTTTATTGTACCTATGCCACAACCAGTGAATGAGCATGATGCTTTCATTTTAGAACCAAGTACTTGTTCTGAAAATAGACATTTTCTTCCAATTGCTACTGAAAAAGATGAACTAAAATTGTTGTCTTCTTTAAATACTTTGGGTTATATAGAATTTGATACTCTGTGTGCTCTAAGTAATTTGGAAGAGAAATTTACGTTTGCTGATTTGTCACAGTTATCTAGATATATATTTCACTTTATTGACAAATATAATAATAAAGGAGAGTATATGGTACATAGAGTTTATATTTGTTTAAATCTGAAATCTCCTTTTGTTGTGCAACAATATGATAATTTTGAGGCCTACAATAGATATAATCATGTCATGTCAAGATCCCCAAGTTTTGTTATAAAGCAACAGGTTAAATTTCAAGAAGGGGAGCAATATTGGCTACAACCTACAATCTGTCCTCCAACTAAGCTCAAACCGAGGACGGTTTGTTGTCAAGAAGGGGAGGATGATGAGGACATGACACCTTCGGATACAAACATTGATGATAAGGTGAGCTCGTTCCTACATTTGCACAGTGATTTTTGGTATAATTCACTTGGTTCCATATGTACATGTCGTTATTTGAATGTAGGAACAAATATGTCTCAAAGTGTAAGTCCATCAAAGTTGAACTTTTGGTTCGTCGGTAGCCTGACAGTGCTTCATTGCGAAGGTCATAACTCATCCATCCGGAGTGCGATCGAGGTTAATGAGCACTTGATGGAAAGCTTATTTTACAAGCTTTCAAATATATCTGGTCCCATCTCAATATCACATTGACAAGGCCTCTAAATCATTGAGACATTCTGCCGCTATTTCTGTCGGGTGTTACGGTGTCGTCACGGGCTTGTTATTCACACTTGGGACCCAGGCCCAAGTTGGAACACGCCCCAAGAAGATGGAGAACACCTAAGAGATGCCCAAGGATGTCCTCCTCCTTGGCCACCACCTTAGGAGGCCAGCAAGGATGTCCAAGCCAAGCCGGAGGCCCAGTCCAATTTGAGTTCGAGTCTGCCTCGGTCTTCTAGACCAGTCTGCAATAAAACGGACGCCCAGGTCACATATGGACTCCGTTTTTGATGATCCACATATGGATGGAAAGATAATTTCATAAGCTAATCAATGGCTTTGGTTTGAGGCCCAAATTCCATCGGAGTCAATGGGAATCATCGAAAGAACTTACATCCAGAATCTGTCAAGACGCTGTGTCGTCGTCTTTTGGGCCGTTTGGGCCATGTAACGTATCGAGACTCCTTAGGGACGTGAGTGGGGGGGTCCTTGGACACCCCTTAGGCTTTATAATCAGTAGCCACCACCTACGTTAGGGTTTGGGTTTTGCTTTAGATCAATCTGTCTTTGAACAGTGGCCATTATCGGTTTGCGAGACCCCAACTTCGAGTTCTTAATCATATATCCACAATTGTCACTTCAATTGAGTTGCGTTTTATCTTGTTCTTGCTTGTGGTCTTCGATTCGCAGCAGGTATTAGCCTTCGTGGAGAGGTCAACCGGATTGTGACCCGGTTGATAACCAGAGGAGACGTGGTGCTAAGGTTGCAGGGTTCGGGTCTTTGTGATCTGAAGCCGGATCGATGTATCGCTTCCGATCAAATCGATAATTATCTTGAACCTGATGGAAGATCGGGAATCACGTCCCCATCACCAAAGGCTTAGAAATTGTTTTGGACACACCTGATGGTACTCCTAGGTGACGAGGCACAAGTGGAAGCTCGATTCAGTCTGTTTGGAGGTAGTGCTAATCTTGACATAAGATAGGTGCACGATTTGGGCTAAATGTACTAGAGGCTCCGAAATCATTTTGTATAGATCGGATGGAACTACTAGATGATGTGGGTCATGTGGAATCTCATTTCGGTCCATTCAGAGATAGTGTTAGTGTCAGTGCAAGATAGGTGCACGGTTTGCGCCAAACGTACCTCAGGCTTAGAAATCATTTTGGACGCACCCGATCCTACTCCTAGGTGATGAGGCTCAAGTGGATGCTCGATTCAGTTCATTTGCAGATAGTGCTAATCTTGACGCAAGATAGGTGCATGGTTTGTGCCGAACGTACCATAGCCTCAGAAATCATTTTGGAAGCACCTGATGGAACTTGAAGGTGAGGTGGGTTATGTGGAATCTCGTTTTGATCCATTTGGTGAAAGTGTTGGTGTCGGTGCAAGATAGGTGCACGGTTTGTGCCAAACATACCATTGGCTCAGAAATCGTTTTGGACGCACCCAAAGGTACTCCTAGGTGACGAGGCTCAGGTGGATGCTTGATTCACTTCATTTGGAGATAGTGCCAACCTCGACGCAAGCAGATGCATGTTATGCGATGAATGTTCCACAGGCTTAGAAATCGTTTTGGACGCACCTGATGGTACTCCAAGATGACGAGGCTCAAGTGGAAGCTCGATCTAGTCTCTTCAGAGATAGTGCTAATCTTGATGCAGGATAAGTGCATGGTTTGTGCCGAACGTACCACAGCCTCAAAAATTATTTTAGACGCACCCGATGGAACTCCAAGGTGACGTGGGCCATGTGGAATCTCATTTTAGTCCATTTGGAGATGGTGTTGGTGTTGGAGGAAGATAGGTGCACGGTTTGTGCCAAACATACCATAGGCTCATAAATCATTTTGGACGCACCCGATGGTACTCCTAGATGATGTGGCTGAGGTGGATGCTTGATTTAGTTAATTTGGAGATAGTGGTAATCTTGACGCAAGATAGGTGTACGATTTGCGCCGAACATACCATAGGCTCAGAAATCGTTTTGGACGCTCTGGATGGAACTACTAGGTGACGTGGGTCTGATGAAATTTCATTTCTGTCCATTTGGAGACAGTGCTAGTGTCGGTGCAAGATAGGTGCATAGTTTGGGCCAAACATAACAAAGGCTCAGAAAATAATTTTAGATGCACCTGGTGGTACTCCTAGATGACGAGGCTCAAGTGGAAGCTTGATTTCGTCCGTTTGGAGATAGTGCTAATCCTGATGCAAGATAGGTGCAAGGTTTGTGCTGAACGTACCACAAGCTCAAAAATCGTTTTGGATGCACCCGATTGAACTCCTAGGTGACGTGGGTCATATGGAATCTCATTTTGGTCCATTTGGAGACAGTGCTAGTGTCGTTGCAAGATAGGTGCAATGTTTGCGCCAAACATACCAAAGGCATAGAAATCATTTTTGGACACACCTGATGGTACTCCTAGGTGACGAGACACAAGTGGAAGCTCGATTCAGTCTATTTGGAGGTAGTGCTAATCTTGACATAAGATAGGTGCACGATTTGGGCTGAATGTACTAGAGGCTCTGAAATCATTTTGTACAGATCGGATGGAACTACTAGATGACGTGGGTCATGTGGAATCTCATTTCGGTCCGTTCGGAGATAGTGTTAGTGTCAGTGCAAGATAGGTGCACGGTTTGCGATAAACGTACCTCAGGCTTAGAATCATTTTGGACGCACCCGATCCTACTCCTAGGTGATGAGGCTCAAGTGGATGCTCGATTCAGTTCATTTGGAGATAGTGCTGATCTTGACACAAGATAGGTGCATGGTTTGTGCCGAACGTACCATAGCCTTAGAAATCATTTTGGAAGCACCAGATGGAACTCGAAGGTGAGGTGGGTTATGTGGAATCTCGTTTTGATCCATTTGGTGAAAGTGTTGGTGTCAGTGCAAGATAGGTGCACGGTTTGCACCAAACATACCATTGGCTCAGAAATCGTTTTGGACGCACCCAAAGGTACTCCTAGGTGACGAGGCTCAGGTGGATGCTTGATTCACTTCATTTGGAGATAGTGCCAAGCTCAACGCAAGCAGATGCACGTTATGCGACGAATGTTCCACAGGCTTAGAAATCGTTTTGGATGCACCTGATGGTACTCCAAGGTGACGAGGCTCAAGTGGAAGCTCGATATAGTCTGTTCGGAGCTAGTGCTAATCTTGATGCAAGATAAGTGCATGGTTTGTGCTAAATGAACCATAGCCTCAAAAATTATTTTGGACGCACCCGATGGAACTCCAAGGTGACGTGGGCCATGTGGAATCTCATTTTAGTCCATTTGGAGATGGTGTTGGTGTCGGAGGAAGATAGGTGCATGGTTTGCGCCAAACATACCATAGGCTCATAAATCATTTTGGACGCACCCGATGGTACTCCTAGATGATGTGGCTCAGGTGGATGCTTGATTTAGTTAATTTGGAGATAGTGGTAATCTTGACGCAAGATAGGTGTACGATTTGCGCCGAACATACCATAGGCTCAGAAATAGTTTTGGACGCTCTGGATGGAACTACTAGGTGACATGGGTCTAATGAAATTTCATTTCTGTCCATTTGGAGATAGTGCTAGTGTCGGTGCAAGATAGGTGCATAGTTTGGGCCAAACATAACAAAGGCTCAGAAAATAATTTTAGATGCACCTGGTGGTACTCCTAGATGACGAGGCTCAAGTGGAAGCTTGATTTCGTCCGTTTGGAGATAGTGCTAATCCTGATGCAAGATAGGTGCAAGGTTTGTGCTGAACGTACCACAAGCTCAGAAATCATTTTGGATGCACCCGATTGAACTCCTAGGTGACGTGGGTCATATGGAATCTCATTTTGGTCTGTTTGGAGACAGTGCTAGTGTCGTTGCAAGATAGGTGCAATGTTTGCGCCAAACATACCAAAGGCATAGAAATCATTTTTGGACACACCTGATGGTACTCCTAGGTGACGAGACACAAGTGGAAGCTCGATTCAGTCTATTTGTAGGTAGTGCTAATCTTGACATAAGATAGGTGCACGATTTGGGCCGAATGTACTAGAGGCTCTGAAATCATTTTGTACAGACCGGATGGAACTACTAGATGACGTGGGTCATGTGGAATCTCATTTCAGTCCGTTCAGAGATAGTGTTAGTGTTAGTGCAAGATAGGTGCACAGTTTGCGCCAAACGTACCTCAGGCTTAGAATCATTTTGGACGCACCCGATCCTACTCCTAGGTGATGAGGCTCAAGTGGATGCTCGATTCAGTTCATTTGGAGATAGTGCTAATCTTGACGCAAGATAGGTGCATGGTTTGTGCCGAACGTACCATAGCCTTAGAAATCATTTTGGAAGCACCAGATGGAACTCGAAGGTGAGGTGGGTTATGTGGAATCTCGTTTTGATCCATTTGGTGAAAGTGTTGGTGTCGGTGCAAGATAGGTGCACAGTTTGCGCCAAACATACCATTGGCTCAGAAATCGTTTTGGACGCACCCAAAGGTACTCCTAGGTGACGAGGCTCAGATGGATGCTTGATTCACTTCATTTGGAGATAGTGCCAACCTCGACGCAAGCAGATGCACGTTATGCGATGAATGTTCCACAGGCTTAGAAATCGTTTTGGATGCACCTGATGGTACTCCAAGGTGACGAGGCTCATGTGGAAGCTCGATATAGTCTGTTCGGAGCTAGTGCTAATCTTGATGCAAGATAAGTGCATGGTTTGTGCTAAATGTACCATAGCCTCAAAAATTATTTTGGACGCACCCAATGGAACTCCAAGGTGACGTGGGCCATGTGGAATCTCATTTTAGTCCATTTGGAGATGGTGTTGGTGTCAGAGGAAGATAGGTGCATGGTTTGCGCCAAACATACCATAGGCTCATAAATCATTTTGGACGCACCCGATGGTACTCCTAGATGATGTGGCTCAGGTGGATGCTTGACTTAGTTAATTTGGAGATAGTGGTAATCTTGACGCAAGATAGGTGTACGATTTGCGCTGAACATACCATAGGCTCAGAAAACATTTTGGACGCTCTGGATGGAACTACTAGGTGACGTGGGTCTTATGAAATTTCATTTCTGTCCATTTGGAGACAGTGCTAGTGTCGGTGCAAGATAGGTGCATAGTTTGGGCCAAACGTAACAAAGGCTCAGAAAATAATTTTGGATGCACCTGGTGGTACTCCTAGATGATGAGGCTTAAGTGGAAGCTTGATTTCGTCTGTTTGGAGATAGTGCTAATCCTGACGCAAGATAGGTGCCAGGTTTGTGCTGAACGTACCACAAGCTCAGAAATCGTTTTGGATGCACCCGATTGAACTCCTAGGTGACGTGGGTCATGTGGAATCTCGTTTTGGTCCGTTTGGAGACAGTGCTAGTGTCGTTGCAAGATAGGTGCAATGTTTGCGCCAAACGTACCAAAGGCTTAGAAATCATTTTTGGACACACCCGATGGTACTCCTAGGTGACGAGGCGGAAGTGAAAGCTCGATTCAGTCCGTTTGGAGATAGTGCTAACCTTGACGTAAGATAGATGCATGATTTGGGCCGAACGTACTAGTGGCTCAGAAATCATTTTATACAGACCGGATGGAACTACTAGATGACGTGGGTCATGTGGAATCTTGTTTTCGCTTCGTTTGGAGATTGTGTTAGTGTCAGTGCAAGATAGGTGCACGGTTTGCGCCAAACATACCTCAGGCTTAGAAATCATGTTAAATGCACCCGATCCTACTCCTAGGTGACGAGGCTCAAGTGGATGCTCGATTCAGTTCACTTGGAGATATTGCTACTCTTGACGCAAGATAGGTGCACGGTTTGTGCTGAACGTACCACAGCCTCAGAAATCATTTTGGACACATCCGATGGATCTCGAAGGTGACATGGGTTATGTGGAATCTCATTTTGATCCATTTGGTGAAAGTGTTGGTGTCGTTGCAAGATAGGTGCACGGTTTGCGCCAAACACACCATTGGCTCAGAAATCATTTTGGACGTACCTGAAGGTACTCCTAGGTAACGAGGCTTAAGTGGATGCTTGATTCACTTCATTTGGAGATGGTGCTAACCTCGACGCAAGCAGGTGCATGGTATGCTACGAACGTTCCACACGCTTAGAAATCATTTTCGATGCACCCGATGGTACTCCTAGGTGACGAGGCTCAAGTGGAAGCTCGATTCAGTCTGTTCGGAGATAGTGCTAATCTTGATGCAAGATAGGTGCACGGTTTGTGCCGAACATACCACAGCCTCAAAAATTGTTTTGGACGCACCCGATGGAACTCCAAGGTGACGTGGGTCATGTGGAATCTCGTTTTGGTCCATTTGGAGATGGTGTTGGTGTCTTAGGAAGACAGATGCTTGGTTTGCGTCAAACACACAGTAGGCTCATAAATCATTTTGGACGCACCTGATGATACTCCTAGATAACCTGGCTCAGGTGGATGCTTGATTCAGGTAATTTGGAGATAGTGGTAATCTTGACGCAAGATAGGTGCACGGTTTGCCCCACCACGGGCTCAGAAATCGTTTTGGACGCACCAGATGGAACTACTAGGTGACGTGGGTCTTGTGGAATTTCATTTCTATCCATTTGGAGATAGTGCTAGTATCGGTGCAAGATAGGTGCATAGTTTGGGCCAGACATACCAAAGGCTCAGAAATAATTTTGGATGCACCTGGTGGTACTCCAAGATGACGAGGCTCAAGTGGAAGCTTGATTTCGTCCATTTGGAGATAGTGCTAATCCTGGCACAAGATATGTGCTAGGTTTGTGCTGAACGTACCACAAGCTCAAAAATCGTTTTGGATGCACCCGATGGAACTGCTAGGTGATGTGGGTCATGTGGAATCTCGTTTTGGTCCATTTGGAGATGGTGCTAGTGTCGTTGCAAGATAGGTGCAAGGTTTGCGCCAAACATACCAAAGGCTTAGAAATCGCTTTGGACACACCCGATGGTACTCCTAGGCGATGAGGCACAAGTGGAAGCTCGAATTAGTCCATTTGGAGATAGTGCTAATCTTGACATAAGATAGGTGCACGATTTGGGCCGAACTTATTAGAGGCTCAGAAATCATTTTGTACAAACCGGATGGAACTACTAGATGACATGGGTCATGTGGAATCTTGATTTGGTCTGTTCGGAGATAGTGTTAGTGTCCGCGCAAGATAGCTGCACGGTTTGCGACAAACGTACCTCAGGCTTAGAAATCATTTTGGACACACCCGATCCTACTCCTAGGTGATGAGACTCAAGTGGATGCTCGGTTTAGTTCATTTGGAGACAGTGCTAATCTTGACGTAAGATAGGTGCACGATTTGGGCCGAACGTACAAGAGGCTCAGAATTCATTTTGTATAAACCGGATGGAACTACTAGATGACGTGGGTCATGTGGAATCTCGTTTTGGTCCGTTTGGAGACAGTGCTAGTGTCGTTGCAAGATAGGTGCAAGGTTTGCGCAAAACATACCAAAGGCTCAGAAATAATTTTGGACGCACCTAGTGGTACTCCTAGATGACGAGGCTCAAGTGGAAGCTCGATTCAGTTCGTTTGGAGATAGTGCTAATCTTGACGAAAGATAGGTGCACAGTTTGTGTCGAATGTACTAGAGGCTAGGTAATCATTTTGTACACATCAGATGGTACTACTAGGTGACATGGGTCATGTGGAATCTCGTTTCGGTCCGTTCGGAGAGAGTGTTACTGTAGTTGCATGACAGGTGCACGGTTTGCGCCAAACGTACCTCAGGCTCAGAAATTATTTTGGAAAGTGATGGTACTCCTAGGTGACGAGGGTGAAGTGGAAGCTCGATTCAGTCCGTTCGTAGATAGTGCTGATCTTGACGCAAGATAGGTCCACGGTTTGTGCCGAACATAACACAGCCTCAGAAATCATTTTCGACGCACCCGACAGAACTCTAAGGTGACGTGGGTCATGTGGAATCTCGTTTTGGTCCATTTGGAGATATTGTTGGTGTCGGTGCAAGATAGGTGCACGGTTTGTGCTAAACATACAGCAGGCTCAGAAATCATTTTTAACACACCCGATGGTACTACAAGGTGACGTGGGTCATGTGGAATCTCGTTTGCGTCGAACGTACTAGAGGCTTAGAAATTGTTTTGTATGCACTAGATGGAACTACTAGGTGACGTGGGTCATGTGGAATCTCGTTTTGGTCCATTTGGAGACAGTGTTAGTGTCGGTGCATGATAGGTGTGGGGTTTGCGCCAAACATAACATAGGCTCAGAAATCATTATGGACGCGCCGATGGTACTCCTAAGTAATGAGGCTCTAGTGGAAGCTTGATTTCGTCCGTATGGAGATTGTGCTAATCCTAACGCAAGATGGGTGCTAGGTTTGTGCTGAACGTACCACAAGCTCAGAAATTGTTTTGGACGCACCCGATGAAAGTCCTAGGTGGTGCGGGTCATGTGGAATCTCCTTTTTGTTCGTTTCGGGACAGTGCTAGTGTCATTGCAAGGTAGGTGCAAGGTTTGCGCCAAACATACCCAAGGCTTAGAAATCGTTTTGGACACACCCGATGGTACTCCTAGGTGATGAGGCACAAGTGGAAGCTCGATTCAGTCTGTTTGGAGATAGTGCTAATCTTGACGTAAGACAGGTGCACAATTTGGGCCGAACGTACTAGAGGCTCAGAAATCATTTTGTACAGACCGGATGGAACTACTAGATGACGTGGGTCATGTGGAATCTTGATTCGGTCCATTCGGAGACATTGCTAGTTTCATTGCAAGATATGTGCAAGGTACGCGCCAAACGTACCTCAGGCTTAGAAATCGTTTTGGACGCACCCGATCCTACTCCTAGGTGATGAGACTCAAGTGGATGTTTGATTCAGTTCATTTGGAGACAGAGCTAATCTTGACATAAGATAGGTGCACACTTTGGGCTGAACGTACAAGAGGCTCAGAATTCATTTTGTATAAACCGGATGGAACTACTAGATGACGTGGGTCATGTGGAATCTCATTTTGGTCCGTTTGGAGACATTGCTTGTGTCATTGCAAGATAGGTGCAAGGTTTGCGCAAAATATACCAAAGGCTCAGAAATATTTTTGGACGCACCTGGTGGTACTCCTAGATGACGAGGCTCAAGTGGAAGCTCGATTCAGTTCGTTTGGAGATAGTGCTAATCTTGACGAAAGATAGGTGCACGGTTTGTGTCGAACGTACCAGAGGCTAGGTAATCATTTTGTACACATCAGATGGTACTACTGGTGACATGGGTCATGTGGAATCTCGTTTCGGTCCGTTCGGAGATAGTGTTACTGTAGTTGCATGATAGGTGCACGGTTTGTGCCAAACGTACCTTAGGCTCGGAAATCATTTTGGACAGTGATGGTACTCCTAGGTGACGAGGGTGAAGTGGAAGCTCGATTCAGTCCGTTCGTAGATAGTGCTGATCTTGACACAAGATAGGTCCACGGTTTGTGCCGAACATAACACAGCCTCAGAAATCATTTTCGACACACCCGACGGAACTCTAAGGTGACGTGGGTCATGTGGAATCTCGTTTTGGTCCAGTTGGAGATAGTGTTGGTGTCGGTGCAAGATAGGTGCACGGTTTGTGCTAAACATACAGCAGGCTCAGAAATCATTTTCGACACACCCGATGGTACTCCTAGGTGACGTGGGTCATGTGGAATCTCATTTGCGTCGAACGTACTAGAGGCATAGAAATTGTTCTGTATGCACTAGATGGAACTACTATGTGACGTGGGTCATGTGGAATCTCGTTTTGGTCCATTTGGAGACAGTGTTAGTGTCGGTGCATGATAGGTGCAGGGTTTGCGCCAAACATACCATAGGCTCAGAAATCATTTTGGACGCGCCGATGGTACTCCTAAGTAATGAGGCTCAGGTGGAAGCTTGATTTCGTCCGTATGGAGATAGTGCTAATCCTAACGCAAGATGGGTGCTAGGTTTGTGCTGAACGTACCACAAGCTCAGAAATTGTTTTGGACGCACCCGATGAAACTCCTAGGTGGCGCGGGTCAAGTGGAATATCCTTTTTGTTCGTTTCGGGACAGTGCTAGTGTCATTGCAAGGTAGGTGCAAGGTTTGCGCCAAACATACCCAAGGCTTAGAAATCATTTTGGACACACTCGATGGTACTCCTAGGTGACGAGGCACAAGTGGAAGCTCGATTCAGTCCGTTTGGAGATAGTGCTAATCTTGACGTAAGACAGGTGCACAATTTGGGCCGAATGTACTAGAGGCTCAGAAATCATTTTGTACAGACCGGATGGAACTACTAGATGACGTGGGTCATGTGGAATCTTGATTCGGTCCGTTTGGAGACATTGCTAGTTTCATTGCAAGATAGGTGCAAGGTATGCGCCAAACGTACCTCAGGCTTAGAAATCATTTTGGACACACCCGATCCTACTCCTAGGTGATGAGACTCAAGTGGATGCTCAATTCAGTTCATTTGGAGACGGTGCTAATCTTGACGTAAGATAGGTGCACGATTTGGGCCGAACGTACAAGAGGCTCAGAATTCATTTTGTATAAACCGGATGGAACTACTAGATGACCTGGGTCATGTGGAATCTTGTTTTGGTCCGTTTGGAGACAGTGCTAGTGTCGTTGCAAGATAGGTGCAAGGTTTGCGCAAAACATACCAAAGGCTCAGAAATAATTTTGGACGCACCTGGTAGTACTCCTAGATGACGAGGCTCAAGTGGAAGCTCGATTCAGTTCGTTTGGAGATAGTGCTACTCTTGACGAAAGATAGGGGCACGGTTTGTGTCGAACGTACTAGAGACTAGGTAATCATTTTGTACACATCAGATGGTACTACTAGGTGACATGGGTCATGTGGAATCTCGTTTCGATCCGTTTGGAGATAGTGTTACTTTAGTTGCATGACAGATGCACGGTTTGTGCCAAACGTAACTCAGGCTCAGAAATCATTTTGGACAGTGATGGTACTCCTAGGTGGCGAGGGTGAAGTGGAAGCTTGATTCAGTCTGTTCGTAGATAGTCCTGATCTTGACGCAAGATAGGTCCACGTTTTGTGCCGAGCATAACACAGCCTCAAAAATCATTTTCGACGCACCCGACGGAACTCTAAGGTGACGTGGGTCATGTGGAATCTCGTTTTGGTCCATTTGGAGATAGTGTTGGTGTCGGTGCAAGATAGGTGCACGGTTTGTGCTAAACATACAGCAGGCTCAGAAATCATTTTCGAGACACCCAATGGTACTCCTAGGTGACGTGGGTCATGTGGAATCTCGTTTGCGTCGAACGTACTAGAGGCTTAGAAATCGTTTAGTATGCACCAGATGGAGCTACTAGGTGACGTGGGTCATGTGGAATCTCATTTTGGTCCATTTGGAGACAGGGTTAGTGTCGGTGCATGATAGGTGCAGGGTTTGCGCCAAACATACCATAGGCTCAGAAATCATTTTGGACGCGCCGATGGTTCTCCTAAGTAATGAGGCTCAGGTGGAAGCTTGATTTCGTCCGTATGGAGATAGTGCTAATCCTAACGCAAGATGGGTGCTAGGTTTGCGCTGAACGTACCACAAGCTCAGAAATCGTTTTGGACGCACCCGATGAAACTCCTAGGTGGCGCGGGTCATGTGGAATCTCCTTTTTGTTCGTTTAGGGGCAGTGCTAGTGTCATTGCAAGGTAGGTGCAAGGTTTGCGCCAAACATACCCAAGGCTTAGAAATCGTTTTGGACACACCCGATGGTACTCCTAGGTGATGAGGCACAAGTGGAAGCTCGATTCAGTCCGTTTGGAGATAGTGCTAATCTTGACGTAAGACAGGTGCACAATTTGGGCTGAACGTACTAGAGGCTCAGAAATCATTTTGTACAGACCGGATGGAACTAGAAGATAACGTGGGTCTTGTGGAATCTTGATTTGGTCCGTTTGGAGACATTGCTAGTTTCATTGCTAGATAGGTGCAAGTTATGCGCCAAATGTACCTCAGGCTTAGAAATCATTTTGGACGCACCCGATACTACTTCTAGGTGATGAGACTCAAGTGGATGCTCGATTCAGTTCATTTGGAGACAGTGCTAATCTGGACGTAAGATAGGTGCACGATTTGGGCCGAACGTACAAGAGGCTCAGAATTCATTTTGTATAAACCGGATGGAACTACTAGATGATGTGGGTCATGTGGAATCTCGTTTTGGTCCGTTTGGAGACAGTGCTAGTGTCGTTGCAAGATAGGTGCAAGGTTTGCGCAAAAGGCTCAGAAATAATTTTGGACGCACCTGGTGGTACTCCTAGATGACGAGGCTCAAGTGGAAGGTCGACTCAGTTCGTTTGGAGATAGTGCTAATCTTCACGAAAGATAGGTGCACGGTTTGTGTTGAACGTACTAGAGGCTAGGTAATCATTTTGTACACATCAGATGGTACTACTAGGTGACATGGGTCATGTGGAATCTCGTTTCGGTCCGTTCGGAGATAGTGTTACTGTAGTTGCATGACAGGTGCACGGTTTGTGCCAAACGTACCTCAGGCTCAGAAATCATTTTGGACAGTGATGGTACTCCAAGGTGACGTGGGTCATGTGGAATCTCGTTTGCGTCGAACGTACTAGAGGCTTAGAAATCGTTTTGTATGCACCAGATGGAACTACTAGGTGACGTGGGTCATCTGGAATCTCATTTCGGTCCATTTGAAGACAGTGTTAGTGTCAGTGCAAGATAGGTGCATGGTTTGCACCAAACATGCCATATGCTCAGAATTCATTTTGGACGCACCGATGGTACTCCTAAGTAATGAGGCTAAAGTGGAAGCTTTATTTCATCCGTTTGGAGATAGTGCTAATCCTAACGCAAGACAGGTGCTAGGTTTGTGCTAAACATACTGCAGGCTCAGATGTCATTTTTGACACACCCGATGGTACTCCTAGGTGACGTGGGTCATGTGGAATCTCATTTGCGTCGAACGTACTAGAGGCTCAGAAATCATTTTGTATGCACCAGATGGAACTACTAGGTGACGTGGGTCATGTGGAATCTTGTTTCGGTCCATTTAGAGACAGTGTTGGTGTCGGTGCAAGATAGGTGCAGGGTTTGCGCCAGACATAGCATATGCTCGGAAACCATTTTGGACTCGCCGATGGTACTCCTAGGTAATGAGGCTCAAGTGGAAGCTTGATTTCGTCCGTTTGGAGATAGTGCTAATCCTGACGCAATACAGGTGCCAGGTTTGCGATGAACGTACCACAAGCTCATAAATCATTTTGGATGCACCCGATGGAACTCCTAGGTGACGTGGGTCATGTGGAATCTTGTTTTGGTCTGTTTGGAGACAGTGCTAGTGTCGTTGCAAGATAGGTGCAAGGTTTGCGCCAAACATACCAAAGGCTCAAAAATAATTTTGGACGGACCTGGTGGTACTCCTAGATGACGAGGCTCAAGTGGAAGCTCGATTTAGTTCGTTTGGAGATAGTGCGAATCTTGACGCAAGATAGGTGCACGGTTTGTGTCGAACGTACTAGAGGCTAGGTATTCATTTTGTACGCATTGGATGGAACCCTTAGATGACATGGGTCTTGTGGAATCTCGTTTCGGTCCATTTGGAGACAATGTTACTGTCGGTGCATGATAGGTGCACGGTTTGCGCCAAACGTACCTGAGGCTCAAAAATCATTTTGGACGGTGATGGTACTCCTAGGTGACGAGGGTCAAGTGGAAGCTCGATTCAGTCCGTTCATAGATAGTGCCAATCTTGATGCAAGATGGGTCCATGGTTTGTGCCGAACTTAACACAACCTTAGAAAATTGTTTTGGACGCACCCGATGGAACTCCAAGGTGACGTGGGTCATGTGGAATCTCGTTTTGGTCCATTTGGAGATAGTGTTGGTGTCGGTGCAGGATAGGTGCATGGTTTGTGCTTAACATGCTACAGGCTCAGATATCATTTTTGACACACCCGATGGTACTCCTAGGTGATGTGGGTCATGTGGAATCTCGTTTGCGTCGAACGTACTGGAGGCTCAGAAATCATTTTGTACGCACCAGATGGAACTACTAGGTGACGTGGGTCATGTGGAATCTCATTTCGATCCATTTGAAGACAGTGTTAGTCTTAGTGCAAGATAGGTGCATGGTTTGCACCAAACATGCCATATGCTCATAATTCATTTTGGACGCGCCGATGGTACTCCTAAGTAATGAGGCTAAAGTGGAAGCTTTATTTCATCTGTTTGGAGATAGTGCTAATCCTGATGCAAGATAGGTGCTAGGTTTGCGCTAAACGTACCACAAGCATATAAATCATTTTGGACGCACCTGATGGAACTCCTAGGTGACGTGGGTCATATGGAATCTCATTTTGGTCCGTTTGGAGATAGTGCTAGTGTCGTTGCAAGATAGGTGCAAGGTTTGCGCCAAACATACCAAAGTCTTAGAAATCATTTTGGACACACCCAATGGTACTCCTAGGTGACGAGGCACAAGTGGAAGCTCGATTCAGTCCGTTTGGAGATAGTGCTAATCTTGACGTAAGATAGGTGCATGATTTGGGCCGAACGTACTAGAGGCTCAGAAATCATTTTGTACATACTGGATGGAACTACTAGATGACGTGGGTCATGTGGAATCCTGTTTCGGTCCGTTCGCAGATAGTGTTAGTGTTGGTGCAAGATAGGTGCACGGTTTGTGCCAAATGTACCTCAGGCTCAGAAATCATTTTGGACGCACCCGATCCTACTCCTAGGTGACGAGGCTCAAGTGGATACCCGATTCAGTTCATTAGGACATAGTGCTAATCTTGACGTAAGATAGGTGCGCGATTTGGGCCGAACATACTAGAGGCTAAGAAATCATTTTGTATTGACCGGATGGAACTACTAGATAACGTGGGTCATGTGGAATGTCGTTTTGGTCCGTTTGGAGACAGTGCTAGTGTCGTTGCAAGATAGGTGCCAGGTTTGCGCAAAACGTACCAAAGGCTTAGAATTAATTTTGGACGCACCTGGTGATACTCCTAGATGATGAGGCTCATGTGGAAGCTCGATTCAGTTCGTTTGGAGATAGTGCTAATCTTGACGCAAGATAGGTGCACGGTTTGTGTCGAACGTACTAGAGGCTAGGTAATCGTTTTGTACGCACCGGATGGAACTACTAGGTGACATGGGTCATGTGGAATCTTGTTTCAGTCTATTTGAAGACAATGTTATTGCGGTTCATGACAGGTGCACGATTTGCGCCAAATGTACGTCAGTCATAGAAATTATTTTGGACGGTGATGGTACTCCTAGGTGATGAGGGTCAAGTGGAAGCTCGATTTAGTCCATTCGTAGATAGTGCTAATCTTGATGCAAGATAGGTCCACGGTTTGTGCCGAACATAACACAGCCTCAGAAATAGTTTTGGACGCACCCGATGGAACTCCAAGGTGACGTGGGTCATGTGCAATCTCGTTTTGGTCCATTTGGAGATAGTGTTAGTGTCGGTGCAAGATAGGTGCACGGTTTGTGCTAAACATACTGCAGGCTCAGATATAATTTTTGACACACACGATGGTACTCCTAGGTGATGTGGGTCACGTGGAATCTCATTTGCGTCAAACGTACTAGAGGCTCAGAAATCGTTTTGTTTGCACCAGAGGGAACTACTAGGTGACGTGGGTCATGTGGAATCTTATTTTGGTCCATTTAGAGACAGTGTTGGTGTCGGTGCAAGATAGGTGCAGGGTTTGCGCCAGACATACCTTATGCTCAGAAACCATTTTGGACGCACCGATGGTACTCCTAAGTAATGAGGCTCAAGTGGAAGCTTGATTTCGTCCGTTTGGAGATAGTGCTAATCCTGACGCAATACAGGTGCCAAGTGTGCGATGAACGTACCACAAGCTCAGAAATCATTTTGGACGCACCCGATGGAACTCCTAGGTGATGTGGGTCATGTGGAATCTCGTTTTGGTCTGTTTGGAGACAGTGCTAGTGTCGTTGCAAGATAGGTGCAAGGTTTGCGCAAAACATACCAAAGGCTCAGAAATAATTTTGGACGCACCTAGTCATACTCCTAGATGACGAGGCTCAAGTGGAAGCTCGATTCAGTTCGTTTGGAGATAGTGCTAATCTTAACGCAAGATTGGTGCACGGTTTGCGTCGAACGTACTAGAGGCTAGGTAATCATTTTGTACGCACCGGATGGAACTACTAGGTGACATGGGTCATGTGGAATCTTGTTTCGGTCCGTTTGGAGACAATGTTACTGTCGGTGCATGACGGGTGCACGGTTTTGCCAAACATACCAAAGGCTCATAAATAATTTTGGACGCACCTGGTGGTACTCCTAGATGACGAGGCTCAAGTGGAAGCTCGATTCAGTTCCTTTGGAGATAGTGCTAATCTTGACGCAAGATAGGTGCACGGTTTGAGTCGAACGTACTAGAGGCTAGGTAATCATTTTGTACGCATCGGATGGAACAACAAGGAAACATGGGTCATGTGGAATAGCGTTTCGGTCCGTTCGGAGACAGTGTTACTGTTGGTGCATGACCGGTGCACGGTTTGTGCCAAACGTACCTTAGGCTCAGACATCATTTTGGACGGTGATGGTACTCCTAGGTGACGAGGGTCAAGGGGAAGCTCGATTTAGTCCGTTCGGAGATAGTGCTAATCTTCACGCAAGATAGGTCCACGGTTTGTGCCAAACTTAACATAGCCTTATAACATCATTTTGGACGCACCCGTTGGAACTCCAAGGTGACGTGGGTCATGTGGAATCTCGTTTTGGTCCATTTGGAGATAGTGTTCGTGTCAGTGCAAGATAGGTGCACGGTCTGTGCTAAACATATTGTAGGCTCAGATGTCATTTTTGACACACCCGATGGTACTCCTAGGTGACGTGGGTCATGTGGAATCTCATTTGCGTTGAACGTACTAGAGGCTTAGAAATCATTTTGTATGCACCAGATGGAACTACTAGGTGACGTGGGTCATATGGAATCTCATTTTTGGTCCATTTGGAGACAGTGTTAGTGTCGATGCAAGATAGGTGCAGGGTTTGCGCCAAACATACCATATGGTCAGAAATCATTTTGGACGCACTGATAGTAGTCCTAAGTCATGTGGCTCAAGTGGAAGCTTGATTTCGTCCGTTTGGAGATAGTGCTAATCCTGACGCAAGATAGGTGCTAGGTTTGCACTGAACCTACCACAAGCTCAGAAATCATTTTGGACGCACCCAATGGAACTCCTAGGTGACGTGGGTCATGTGGAATCTCATTTTGGTCCGTTTGGAGATAGTGCTAGTGTCGTTGCAAGATAGGTGCAAGGTTTGCGCCAAACATACCAAAGGCTTAGAAATTGTTTTGGACACACCCGATGGTACTCCTAGGTGACGAGGCACAAGTGAAAGCTCGATTCAGTTCATTTGGAGATATTGCAAATCTTGACGTAAGATAGGTGCATGATTTGGGCCAAACGTACTAGAGGCTCAGAAATCATTTTGTACAGACCGGATGGAACTTCTAGATGACGTGGGTCATATGGAGTCTCGTTTTGGTCAATTTAGAGACTGTGCTAGTGTCGTTGCAAGATAGGTGCAAGGTTTGCGCGAAATATACCAAAGGCTCAGAAATAATTTTGGATGGACCTGGTGGTACTCCTAGATGATGAGGATCTAGTGAAAGCTCGATTCAGTTCGTTTGGAGATAGTGCTAATCTTGACACAAGATAGGTGCATGGTTTGCGTCGAACGTACTAGAGGGTAGGTAATCGTTTTGTACGCATGGGATGGAACTACTAGGCGACATGGGTCATGTGGAATCTTGTTTCGATCCGTTCGAAGACAGTGTTACTGTCGGTGCATGACCGGTGCACGATTTGCGCCAAACGTACCTCAGGCTCAGAAATCATTTTGGACGGTGATGGTACTCCTATGTGATGAGGGTCAAGTGGAAGCTCTATTCAGTTCGTTGGTAGATAATGCTAATCTTGACGCAAGATGGGTCCACGGTTTGTGCCGAACATAACACTGCTTCAGAAATCATTTTGGATGCACCTGATGGAACTCCAAGGTGACGTGGGTCATATAGAATCTCGTTTTGGTCCATTTGGAGATAGTATTGGTGTCGGTGCAAGATAGGTGCATGGTTTGCACTAAACATACTGCAGGCTCAGAAATCATTTTGGACGCACCCGATGGTACTCCTATGTGACAACGCTCAAATGGATGTTTGATTTAGTTCATTAGGAGATAGTGCTAATCTTGACGTAGGATAGGTGCATGATATGCAAACGTTCCACATGCTTAGAAATCATTTTAGACACACCTGATGGTACTCCTAGGTGACGAGGCTCAAGTGGAAGCTCAATTCAGTGCGCTCGGAGATAGTGCTAATTTTGACGCAAGATAGGTGCACGGTTTGTACCTAATGTACCACAACCTCAAAAATCGTTTTGGACGCACCTGATGGAACTCTAAGGTGACGTGGGTCATGTGGAATCTCGTTTTGGTCCATTTGGAGACAGTGTTGGTGTCGGTGCAAGATAGATGCACAGTTTGTGCCAAACATACCGTAGGCATAGAAATCATTTTGGACGCACTCGATAGTACTCCTAGCTGACGAAGCTCAAGTGGATGCTTGACTTAGTTCAATTGGAGATATTGCTAATCTTGACACAAGATAGGTGCACAGTTTGCGTCGAACGTACTAGAGGCTCGGTAATCATTTTGGACACACCCGATGGAACTCTAAGGTGACGTGGGTCATGTGGAATCTCGTTTCGGTCCATTCGGAGACAGTGTTACCGTCGGTGCAAGATAGGTGCACGGTTTGCGCCAAACGTACCTCAGGCTCAGAAATCATTTTGGACGCACCTGATGGTGCTCCTAGGTGCCGAGGCTCAAGTAGAAGCTCGATTCAGTCCGTTTGGGTATAGTGCAAATCTTGACGCAAGATAGGTGCACGAGTTGTGGTAAACGTACCACAACCTCAGAAATCATTTTGGACGCACCCGATGCAACTCAAAGGTGACGTGGGTCATGTGGAATCTCGTTTTGGTCCATTTGGAGAGAGTGTCGGTGTCGGTGAACAATAGGTGCACAGTTTGTGCCAAACACACCGTAGGCTCGGAAATGGTTTTGGATGCACCCGATAGTACTCCTAGGTGACGAAGCTCAAGTGGATGATTTAGTTCATTTGGAGATACTGCTAGTCTTGACGCAAGATAGGTGCACGGGATGCGCCGAACTTACCATAGGCTCAGAAAATCGCTTTGCACCCACCTAATGGTACTGCTAGGTGACGAGGTTCAAGTGGATGCTTGATTCAGTTCGTTTGGAGATAGTACTAATCTTACCATAGGCTCAGAAAATCACTTTGCACCCACCTGATGGTACTGCTAGGTGACGAGGCTCAAGTGGATGCTTGATTCAGTTTGTTTGGAGATAGTACTAATCTTGACGCAAGATAGGTGCACGGTTTGTGCCGAATGTACCACAGGCCTAGAAATCATTTTGGATGCACCCAATGGAAATACTAGGTGACGTGCGTCTTATGGAATCTCGTGTTTGTCCATTTGGAGACAGTCCTAGTGTCGGTGCAAGATCAGTGCATAGTTTGCGCCAAACATAGCAAAGGCTCAGAAATCATTTTAGACGCACCTGGTGGTGCTCCTAGATGACGAGGCTCAAGTGGAAGCTCGATTGAGTTTGTTTGGAGATAGTGCTAATCATGATGCAAGATAGGTGCACGGTTTGCGTCGAACGTACTAGAGGCTCGGTAATCGTTTTGTATGCATCGGATGGAAGTACTAGGTGACAAGGGTCATGTGGAATTTCATTTTGGTCTGTTCGGAAAAAATGTTACTATTAGTGCAAGATAGGTGCATGGTTTGCGCCGAACATACCTTAGGCTCAGAAATCATTTTTGACGCACCAGATGGTACTCCTAGGTGACGTGGGTCATGTGAAATCTCATTTTACTCCATTTGGAGACAGTGCTAGTGTCGGTGCAACATAGGTGCAAGGTTTGCGCTAAACATACCAAAGGCTCAAAATTTGTTTTGGACACACTCGATGGTACTCCTAAGTGACGAGGCCCAAGTGGAAGCTTGATTTAGTCCTTTTGGAGATAGTGCTAATCTTGACGCAAGATAGGTGAACGATTTGTGCCAAATGTACTAGAGGCTCGGAAATCATTTTCTACTCACCAGATGGAACTACTAGATGACGTGGGTCATGTGGAATCTCGGTTCGGTGCGATTAGAGGTAGTGTTAGTTTCGGTCCAAGATAGGTGCACGGTTTGCGCCGAACATACCTCAGGCTCAGAAATCGTTTTAGACACACCCGATGGTACTCCTAGGTGATGAGGCTCAAGTGGAAGCTCAATTCAGTGCGTTCGGAGATAGTGCTAATCTTGACGCAAGATAGGTGCACGGTTTGTGCCTAACGTACCACAGCCTCAGAAATCATTTTGGACGCACACGATGGAACTCTAAGGTGGCGTGGGTCATGTGGAATCTCGTTTTGGTCCATTTGGAGACAGTGTTGGTGTCGGTGCAAGATAGATGCACCGTTTGTGCCAAACATACCGTAGGCATAGAAATTGTTTTGGACGCACCCAATAGTACTCCTAGGTGACGAAGCTCAAGTGGATGCTTGACTTAGTTCACTTGGAGATATTGCTAATCTTGACACAAGATAGGTGCACAGTTTGCGTCAAACGTACTAGAGGCTCGGTAATTGTTTTGGACGCACCCGATGGAACTCTAAGGTGATATGGGTCATGTGGAATCTCGTTTTGGTCTATTCGGAGATAGTGTTACCATCGGTGCAAGATAGGTGCACGGTTTGCGCCGAACGTACCTCAGGCTCAGAAATCGTTTTGGACGCACTTGATGGTGCTCCTAGGTGCCGAGGCTCAAGTGGAAGCTTGATTCAGTCCATTCGGAGAAAATGCTAATCTTGACGCAAGATAGGTGCACGGTTTGTGCCGAACATACCATAGCCTCATAAATCATTTGGGATGCACCCGATGGTACTCGAAGGTGACATGGGTCTTGTGGAATCTTCTTTTGGTCCATTTGGTGAAAGTGTTGGTGTCGGTGCAAGATAGGTGCACGGTTTGCGCCAAACATACCATAGGCTCAGAAATCGTTTTGGATGCACCTGATAGTACTCCTAGGTGACGAGGCTCAAGTGGATGCTTGATTAACTTCATTTGGAGATAGTGCTAATCTTGACACAAGTAGGTGCACGGTATCCAACATTCCACAGGCTCAGAAATCATTTTGGACGCACCCGATGGTACACCTAGGTGACGAGGCTCAAGTGGAAGCTCGATTCAGTCCATTTGGAGATAATGCGAATCTTGACGCAAGATAGGTGCACAGTTTGTGCCGAACATACCATAGCCTCATAAATTGTTTTGGACGCACCCAATGGAACTCGAAGGTGACGTGGGTCGTGTGGAATCTCGTTTTGGTCCATTCAGAGATAGTGTTGGTGTCGTTGCAAGATAGGTGCACGTTTTGCGCCAAACACACTGTAGCCTCATAAATCATTTTGGACGCACCCGATGGTACTCCTAGGTGACATGGCTCAAGTGGATGATTGGTTTAGTTCATTTGGAGATAGTGCTAATCTTGAAGCAAGAGAGGTGCATGGTTTGCGCCGAATGTACCACAGGTTCAGAAATCATTTTGGACGCACCGGATGGAACTATTAGGTGACGTGGATCTTATGGAATCTCGTTTTTATCCATTTGGAGATAGTGCTAGTGTCAGTACAAGATAGGTGCATAGTTTGCGGCAAACATACCAAAAGCTCAAGTGGAAGCTCGATTCAGTTCATTTGGAGATAGTGCTAATCTTGACGCAAGATAGGTGCACAGTTTGTGCCGAACGTACCTCAGGCTCAGAAGTCATTTTGGATGCACCTGATGGTACTCCTAGGTGACGAGGCTCAAGTGGAAGCTCGATTCAGTCCGTTCGGAGATAGTGCTAATCTTGATGCAAAATAGGTGCACGGTTTGTGCCAAACATAACACAGCCTCAGAAATTGTTTTGGACGCACCCGATGGAACTCTAACATGACGTGGGTCATGTGGAATCTTGTTTTGGTCCATTTGGAGATAGTGTTGGTGTTAGAGCAAGATTGGTGCACGGTTTGCGCTAAATATACCGCAGGCTCAGAAATCATTTTGGACGCACCCTACGGTATTCCTAGGTGACGAGGCTCAAGTGGATGCTTGATTTAGTTCATTTGCAGATAATGCTAATCTTGACAGAAGATAGGTGCACGATTTGCGTCGAACGTACTAGAGGCTCGGAAATCATTTTGTACGCACCGAATGGAACTACTAGGTGGCGTGGGTCATGTGTTTCGGTCCATTTGGAGATAGTGTTAGTGTCGGTGCAAGATAAGTGCAGGGTTTGCGCCAAACATACAATGGGCTCAGAAATCATTTTGGACGCACCCGATGGTACTCCTAAGTGATGAGGCTCAACTGCTCAAGTGGAAGCTTGATTTAGTCCATTTGGAGATAGACCTAATCTTGATGCAAGATAGGTGCCAGGTTTTCCCCGAACATACCACAAGCTCAGAAATCATGTTGGACGCACCCGATGGAACTCCTAGGTGACATGGGTCATGTGGAATCTCATTTTGATCTGTTTGGAGAAAGTGCAAGTGTCGGTGCCAGATAGATGCAAGGTTTACGCCAAACATACCAAAGGCTCATAAATCATTCTGGACATAGCCGATGTACTCCTAGGTGTCAAGTCCCAACTGGAAGCTCGATTCAGTCCGTTTGGAGATAGGGCTAATCTTGACGCAAGATAGGTGCACGATTTGGGCCGAACGTACTAGAGGCTCGAAAATCATTTAGTACACAACGGATGGAACTACTAGATGACGTGGGTCATGTGAAATCTTGTTTTGGTCCGTTTGGAGATAGTGTTAGTGTCGGTGCAAGATAGGTGCACGGTTTGCGCCAAACGTACCTCAGGCTCAGAAATCGTTTTTGACGCACCCAATGGTACTCCTATGTGACGTGGGACATGTGGAATCTTGTGTTTGGTCCTAGTGTCGGTGCTAGATAGGTGCAAGGTTTGTGCCGAACATACCAAAGGCTCAAAAATTGTTTTGGACACATCCGATGGTACTCCTAAGTGATGAGGCCCAAGTGTAAGCTCGATTCAGCCATTTTGGAGATAGTGCTAATCTTGACGCAAGATAGGTGCACGATTTGTGCCGAACGTAATAGAGGCTCAGAAATCATTTTGTACGCACCGGATGGAACTACTAGATGACATGGGTCATGTGGAATCTCGGTTCGGTCTGTTCAGAGAAAGTGTTAGTGTCGGTGCAAGATACGTGCACGGTTTGCGCCAAACGTACCTCAGGCTCAAAATCATTTTGGACGCACCCGATCGTACCCCTAGGTGGCAAGGCTCATGTGGAAGCTCGATTCAGTCCATTCGGAGATGATGCTAATCTTGACGCAAGATAGGTGCACTGTTTGTGCCGAACTTACCACAGCCTCAGAAATCATTTTGGACGCACCGGATGGAACTACTTGGTGACGAGGCTCAAGTGGATACTTGATTCAGTTCATTCGTAGATAGTGCTAATCTTGACGCAAGATAGGTGCACGGTTTGCATTGAACGTACTAGAGGCTCGAAAATCGTTGTGTACACATCGGATATAACAACTAGGTGACGTGGGTCATGTGGAATCTCATTTCGGTCCATTTGGAGATAATGTTAGTGTCGGTCAAGATAGGTGCAGGGTTTGTGCCAAACATACCAAAGGCTCATAAATCATTTTGGATGCACTCGATGGAACTCCTAAGTGATGAGGCTCAAGTGAAACCTTGATTTAGTCCGTTTGGAGATAGTCCTAATCCTGATGCAAGATAGGTGCCAGGTTTGTGCCGAACGTGCCACAAGCTTAGAAATCATTTTGAAAGCACCCAATGGAACTTCTAGGTGACGTGGGTCATGTGGAATCTCATTTTGGTCTATTTGGAGACAGTGCAAGTGTCGGTGCAAGGTTTGCGCCAAACATACCAAAGGCTCAAAAAATATTTTTGACACACCTGATGGTACTCCTAGGTGACGAGGCCTAAGTGGAGCTCGATTCAGTCCATTTGCTTGACGCAAGATAGGTGCACAATTTGTGCCGAACGTACTAGAGGCTCGGAAATCATTTTGTCCACACCGGATGGAACTACTAGATGACGTGGGTCATGTGGAATCTTGTTTCGGTCCATTTGATGATAGTGTTAGTGTCGGTGCAAGATAGGTGCACTGTTTGCACCGAATGTACCTCAAGCTCAGAAATCGTTTTGGACGCACAAGATCGTACTCCTAAGTGACGAGGCTCAAGTGGAAGCTCGATTTAGTCCATTCGGAGACAGTGCAAATCTTGACTCAAGATAGGTGCACTGTTTGTGCCAAACGTACCACAGCCTCAGAAGTGTTGGTGTCGGTGCAAGTAGGCGCACGGTTTGCGCCAAACATACCGTAGGCTCACAAATCATTTTGGATGCACCCGATGGTACTCCTAGGTGAACTGGCTCAAGTGGATGCTTGATTTAATTCATTTGGAGATAGTGCTAATCTTGATGCAATATAGGTGCACGGTTTGCGCCAAACATATCACAGGCTCAGAAATTGTTTTGGATGCACCGGATGGAACAACTAGGTGACGTGGGTCTTGGGAAATTTCGTTTCTATCCATTTGGAGACAATGCTAGTGTCGGTGTAAGATAGGTGCATTGTTTGCGCCAAACATACCAAAGGCTCTGAAATCATTTTGGATGCACCTGGTTGTACTCCAAGAAGACGAGGTTCAAGTGGAAGCTCGATTCAGTTTGTTTCGAGATAGTGCTAATCCTGATGCAAGAGAGGTGCACGGTTTATGTCGAACGTACTATAGGCTCGATAATTGTTTTGAACGCACCGGATGGACCTACTAGGTGACATGGGTCATGTGGAATCTTGTTTCGGTCCGTTTGGAGACAGTGTTACTATCGGTGCAAGATAGTTGCACGGTTTGCGCCAAATGTACCTCAGGCTCAGAGATCATTTTGGACACACCCGATGGTACTCCTAGGTGACAAGGCTCAAGTGGATCCTTGTTTCATTCCATTTGTAGATAGTGCTAATCTTGACACAAGATAGGTGTAGGTTTGCGCCAAACATGCCATAGGCTCAGAAATCATTTTGGACGCACCAAATGGTACTCCAAGGTGACGAGGCTCAAGTGAATGCTTGATTCACTTCATTTGGAGATAGTGCTAACCTCATCACAAGTAGGTGCACGGTATGCGATGAACGTTCCACTGGCTCAGAAATCATTTTGGATGCACTCAATGGTACTCCTAGGTGACAGGCTCAAGTGGAAGCTCGATTAAATCTGTTTGGAGATAGTGCTAATCTTGACGCAAGATAGGTGCACGGTTTGTGCCGAATGTACTACAGCCTTAGAAATCATTTTGGACGCACCCGATGGAACTCCATGGTGACGTGGGTCATGTGGAATCTCATTTCGGTCCATTTGGTGAAAGTGATGGTGTCGGTGCAAGATAGCTGCACGGTTTGCGGAAAACATACCATAGGCTAAGAAATCGTTTTGGATGCACCCGATGGTACTCCTTGGTGACAAGGCTCAAGTGGATGCTTGATTCACTTCATTTGGACATAGTGCTAGTCTTGACGCAAGTAGGTGCATGGTCACCTAGTAGTATCATTGGGCACCTATGTTGCATTGACACTAAGACTATCTCCAAACGGACCAAAATGAGATCCACATGACCCACGTCCCCTAAACCCTAAACCCTATGCCAAATGATTTCTGAGCCTATGGTACGTTCGGCACAAATCTTGCACCAATCTTACGTCAAGATTAGCACTATCTCCAAACATACTGAATCGAGCCCCCACTTGAGCCCCGTCACCTAGGAGTATCATTGGGTGTGTCCAAAACAATTTCTAAGCCTATGGTAGGTTTGGCGCAAACTGTGCACCTATCTTACACCGACACTAACATTGTCTCCAAACGGACCGAAATGAGATTCCACATGACCCAAGTCACCTAGGAGTTACATCGGGTGCGTCCGAACCGATTTCTGAGCCTGTTGTACGTTCGGCGCAAAGCGTGCACCTATCTTGCGTCAAGATCAGCACTATCTCCGAACAGACTGAATCGAGCCTCCACTTGAGCCCCGTCACCTAGGAGTATCATTGGGTGCGTCCAAAACAATTTCTAAGCCTATGGTACGTTTGGCGCAAACCGCGCACCTATCTTACACCGACACTAACATTGTCTCCAAATGGACCGAAATGAGATTTCACATGACCCAAGTCACCTAGCAGTTACATCGGGTGCATCCGAACCAATTTCTGAGCCTGTTGTACGTTTGGCGCAAAGCGTGCACCTATCTTGCGTCAAGATCAGCACTATCTCCGAACGGACTAAATCGAGCTTCCACTTGAGCCTCGTCACCTAACAGAACCATCAGGTGCGTCCAAAACAATTTCTGAGCCTATGGTACGTTTGGTGCCAACCGTGCACCTATCTTGCGTCAAGATTAGCACAACCTACAAACATAATGATAACGAGCATCCACTTGAGCCTCGACACCAAGGAGTACCATCGAGTGCGTCCAAAATGATTTCTGAGCCTATGGTACGTTTGGCGCAAACCATGCACAATCTTGCACCAACACTAACACTGTCTCCAAACGGACCGAAAGGAGATTCCACATGACCCACATCACCAAGGAGTTCGATCGGGTGCGTCCAAAATGATTTCTGAGCCTATAGTTCGTTCGGCGCAAAGCGTGCACCAATCTTGCGTCAAGATTAGAACTATCTCCAAACAGACTGAATCAAGCTTCTCCTTGAGCCTCGTTACCAAGGAATGCCATCGGGTGCGTCCAAAATGATTTCTGAGTCTATGGTATGAATAGCCCAAACCATGCACTAACCTTGGGTCAAGATTAGCACTATCTCCAAACTGAATGAAACGAGTAGCCACTTGAGCCACATCACCTAGGAGTACCATCTGGTGCGTCCAAAGCGATTTCTCAGCCTATGGTACGGTTGGCGCAAACCGTGCACCTATCTTGGACCGAAACAAGATTCCATATGCCCACATCACCTAGGAGTACCATCGGGTGCGCCCAAAATAATTTCTGAGCCTGTGGTATGTTTGGCGCAAACCATGCACCTATCTTGTACCGACACTAACACTGTCTCCAAATGGACCGAAACGAGATTTCTCATGAGCCACATCACCAAGTAGTTCCATCGGTGCATCCAAAATGATTTCTGAGCCTATGGTATGTTCGCCACAAACCGTGCACCTATCTTGCATCAAGATTAACACTATCTCCAAACAGACTGAATCAAGCTTCCACTTGAGCCTCGTCACCTAGGAGTATCATTGGGTGCGTCCAAAATGATTTCTAAGCCTATGGTATGTTTGGTACACACCATGCACCTATCTTGCACAGACACTAACACTGTCTCGAAATGGACCGAGACGAGATTCCACATGACCCAAGTCACCTAGGAGTTACATCAGGTGCATCCAAAATGATTTCTTAGTCTGTTGTCAGTTCGGTGCAAAGCGTGCACCTATCTTGCATCTAGATTAGCACCATCTCCAAACGTACTGAATCGAGCTTCCGCTTGGGCCTTGTCACATAGGAGTACCATCCGGTTCGTCTAAAATGAATTCTGAGCCTCTGGTACGTTCGGCGCAAACCGTGCACCTATCTTGTGTCAAGATTGGCACTATCTACAAACGGACTGAATCGAGCTTTCACTTGAGCTCCGTCACCTTGGAGTACCATCAGATGCGCCCGAAATGATTTCTGAGCCTATGATAAGTTTGGTGCAAACCGTGCACCTATCTTGCACCGACACTAACACTGTCTCCAAACAAACTAAAATGAGATTCCACATGACCCACGTCACCTAGCAGTTCCATCGAGTGCATCCAAAATGATTTCTGAGCCTATGGCACATTTGGCACAAACCGTGCACCTACCAAGCACTAACACGAACAATATCTCCAAACGGACACAAAATGAGATTGCGCATGTCCCACATCACCTAGGAGTTCCATCGGGTGCGTCCAAAATGACTTCTGATCCTACGGTACATTCAATGCACACCATGCATCCATCTTGCATCGAGATTAGCACTATCTCCAACCGGACTGAATCAAGCTTCCACTTGAGTCTCGTCACCTAGGAGTACCATTAGATGCGCCCGAAATGATTTCTGAGCCTATGGTACGTTTGTTGTAAACCGTGCACCAATCTTGCACCGACACTAACACTGTCTGTAGACAGACCGAAATGAGGTTCCACATGACCCACGTCACCTAGAAGTTCCATCGGGTGTGTCCAAAATGATTTCTGAGCCTATGGTATGTTCAGTGCAAACCGTGCACCTATCTTGCGTCAAGATTAGCACTATCTTCAAACGGACTGAGTCAAGCTTCCACTTGAGCATCGTCACCTAGGAGTACCATCGGTTGGGTCCAACACAATTTCTGAGCCTATGGTATGTTTGGTGAAAACCGTGTGCCTATCTTGCATCGACACTAACATTGTCTCCAAACGGACCAAAACTGGATTCCACATGAACCACGTCACCGAGGAGTTCCATCGGGTGCGTTCGAAATGATTTTTGAGCTTGTGGCACGTTCAGCGAAAACTAGGCACCTATCTTGCGTCAAGATTAGCAAACAGACCGAAATGTGCATCCACTTGAGCCTCATCACCTAGGAGTACCATCGGGTGTGTACAAAATGATTTTTGAGCCTATGGTATGTTTGGCGCAAGCTATGCACCTATGTTGCACCGACGCTAACATTGTCTCTAAACGGACCAAAACAAGATTCCACATGACTGACGTCACCTAGGAGTTCCATCGGGTGCGTCTGAAATGATTTTTGAGCTTGTAGTACGTTCGGCGCAAACCGTGCACCTATCTTGTGTGAAAATTAGCACTATCTCGAAACAGACAGAATCGAGCTTCCACTTTGGCCTCGTCACCTAGGAGTACCATCGGGTGTGTCCAAAACGATTTTTCTAAGCCTACGGTACGTTTGGCGTAAACCGTACACCTATCTTGCGTCAAGATTAGCACTATCTCCAAACGGAATGAAACGAGCATCCACATGAGCCTCGTCACCTAGGAGTACCATTGCGTGCGTCTAAAATGATTTTTTAGTCTATTGTACATTTGGCACAAACGGTGCACCTATCTAACACTAAAACTTTCTCCAGACGGACTAAAACAAGATTTCACATGACCCATGTCACCTAGCAGTTCCATCGTATGCGTCCAAAATGATTTATAAGCCTGTGGCATGTTCGGCACAAATCATGCACCTATCTTGCATCAAGATTAGCACTATCTCCAAAGGGATTGAATTGAGCTTCGACTTGAGCCTCGTCACCTAGGAGTATCATCGGGTGTGTCCAAAATGATTTCTGAGCCTATGCTACGTTTGGCGTAAACCGTGCTCCTATCTTGCACTGACACTAAACTATCTCCAAACGGACCTAAACAAGATACCACATGACCCATGTCACCTAGGAGTTCCATCGGGTGCGTCCAAAACAATTTTTGAGCTTGTGGTACTTTGGGCACAAAACGTTCACCTATCTTGTGTCAAGATTAGCACTATCAATAGATGGACTGAATTGAGCTTCTGATTCTGCCTCATCACCTAGGAGTACCATCGACTGCGTCCAAATCGATTTTTGGGCCTATGGTGTGTTTGGTGCAAACCGTGCACCTATCTTGCACTGACACTAACACTGTCTCCAAACGGAATGAAACAAGATTCCACATGTCCCACGTCACCTATTAGTTCCATCGGGTGCGTCCAAAATGATTTATGAGCCTTGGAACGTTCGGCACAAACCGTGCACCTATCTTGCGTCAAGATTAGCACTATGTTCAAACAGACCGAATCAAGCTTCAACTTCAGCCTCGTCACCTAGGAGTACCAACGGGTCCATCCAACGATTTCTGAGCCTATGGTACGTCTGGTGCAAACCGTGCAGCCATCTTGCACCGACACTAACATTGTCTCCAAATAGACCAAAACAAGATTCCACATGACTAACATCACCTAGGAGTTGCATCAGGTGCGTCCGAAATGTTTTTTGAGCCTATGGTACGTTTGGCGCAAATGGTGCACCTATCTTGCGTTAAGATTAGCACTATCCCCAAACAGAGTAAAACGAGCATCCACTTGAGCCTTGTCACCTAGGAGTACCATCGGGTATGTCCAAAATGATTTCTAAGATTATGGTTCGTTTGGCGCAAACCATGCACCTTCTTCCACCGACACTAACATTGTATCCAACTAGACTGAAATGAGATTCCATGTGACGCACGTCACCTAGGAGTTTCATCGGGTGCGTCCAAACTGATTTATGAGCCTGCGGTACGTTCGGTGCAATCCGTGCACCTATCTTGCGTCAAAATTGGCACTATCTCCAAACGGATAAAATCGAGCTTTAACTGGAGCCTCGTCACCTAGGAGTACCATCGGATGCGTCCAAAACGATTTCTGAGCCTATGTTATGTTTGGCGCAAACCATGCACCTATCTTGCACTGACACTTACACTGTCTCCAAATAGACCAAAATGAGATTCCACATGAATGGTTTGCACCAATCTTGCGTCAAGATTAGCACTATCTCCAAATAGAATGAAATGAGCATCCTCTTGTGCCTCATCACCTAGGAGTACCATCGGGTCCGTCCAAAATGATTTATGAGCCTATGGTATGTTTGGCACAAACTGTTCACTTACCTTGCATCAAGATTAGTACTATCTCCAAACTGAATGAAACGGGCATCTACGTGAGCCTCTTCACCCAGGAGTACCATTGGGTGCGTCCAAAATGATTTCTCAGCCTATGGTATGGTTGGAGCAAACCACGCACCTTTCTTGCACCGACACTAACACTGTCTCCAAATGGATCAAAATGAAATTCCACATGACAGATGTCACATAGGAGTTCCATCGGGTGCATCCAAAATAATTAATGAGCCTGTGGTACGTTCGGCGCAAACCGTGCACCTATCTTGCGGCAAGATTAGCACGATCTCCAAACAGAATGAAATGAGCATCCACTTGTGCCTCATCACCTAGGAGTACCATCAGGTGCGTCCAAAACAATTTCTGAGTCTATGGTATGTTTGGCACAAACCGTGCACTTACCTTGTGTCAAGATTAGCACTATCTCCAAATGGAATGAAATGAGCATCCACTTGAGCCTCGTCACCTAGGAGTACCAACGGGTGCGTCCAAAACGATTTCTGTGTCTATGGTATGTTTGGCACAAACCGTGCACTTACCTTGCGTCAGGATTAGCAATATCTCCAAACGAAATGAAATGAGCATCCACTTGTGCCTCGTCACCTAGGAGTACCATTGGGTGCTTCCAAAACAATTTCTCAGCCTAGGGTATGTTTGGCACAAACCGTGCACCTATCTTGCACCGACACTAACACTATCTCCAAACGTACCAAAATGAGATTCCATATGACCCACGTCACCTAGGAGTTCCATCGGGTGCGTCCAAAATGATTTCTGAGCCTGCGGTACGTTCGACGCGAATCATGCATCCATCTTGCATCAAGATTAGCACTGTCTCCAGATGGACCGAAACAAGATTCTACTAAAGCCTCGTGACCTAGGGATTCCATCGGGTGCGTCCAAAATGATTTTTGAGCCTATGGTACGTTTGGCCCAAACCGTTCACCTATCTTGCGTCAAGATTAGCACTATCTCCAAACGGAATGAAACGAGCATCTACGTGAGCCTCTTCACCTAGGAGTACCATCGGGTCCGTCCAAAATGATTTATGAGTCTATGGTATGTTTGACACAAACCATTCACTTACCTTGCATCAAGATTAGTACTATCTCCAAACTGAATGAAACGGGCATCTACGTGAGCCTCTTCACCTAGGAGTACCATCGGGTGCATCCAAAATGATTTCTCAGCCTAGGGTATGTTTGGCGCAAACCGTGCACCTATCTTGCACCGACACTAACACTGTCTCCAAACGTACCAAATTGAGATTCCATATGACCCACGTCACCTAGGAGTTCCATCGGAAGCGTCCAAAATGATTTCAGAGCCTGCGGTACGTTCGACGCAAATCGTGCATCCACCTAGCGTCAAGATTAGCACTATCTCCAAACAGACTGAATTGAGCTTCACTTGAGCCTCGTCACCTAGGAGTACCATCGGATGCGTACAAAATGATTTATGAGCCAATGGTATGTTTTGACGCAAATCGTGCACCTAGCTTGCACTGACACTAACACTGTCTCCAACGGACCAAAATGAGATTCCACATGACCCATGTCACCTAGGTGTTTCATCGGGTGCATCCAAAATGATTTCTGAGCCTGTTGTACGTTCAGCGCAAATCATGCACCTATCTTGCGTCAATATTAGCAATATCTCCAAATAGACTGAATCAAGCATTCACCTGAGCCTCGTCACCTAGGAGTACCATCGGGTGCATCCAAAATGATTTCTGAGCCTATGGTACGTTTGGCCCAAACCGTGCACCTATCTTGCGTCAAGATTAGCACTATCTCCAAACAGAATGAAATGAGCATCCACTTGTGCCTCATCACCTAGGAGTACCATCGGGTGCGTCCAAAACAATTTCTGAGTCTATGGTATGTTTGGCACAAACCGTGCACTTACCTTGCGTCAAGATTAGCACTATCTTCAAACGAAATGAAATGAGCATCCACTTGTGCCTCGTTACCTAGGAGTACCATCGGGTGCGTCCAAAACGATTTCTTAGCCTAGGGTATGTTTGGGACAAACCGTGCACCTATCTTGCACCGACACTAACACTGTCTCCAAACATACCAAAATGAGATTCCATATGACCCACGTCACCTAGGAGTTCCATCGGGTGCGTCCAAAATGATTTCTGAGCCTATGGTACGGTTGGAAACCACGCACCCTTCTTGCACCGACACTAACACTGTCTCCAAATGGATCAAAATGAAATTCCACATGACAGATGTCACATAGGAGTTCCATCGGGTGCGTCCAAAATAATTTATGAGCCTGTGGTACATTCGGCGCAAACCGTGCACCTATCTGGCGGCAACATTAGCACGATCTCCAAACGGACTGAATCAAGCTTCCACTTGAGCCTCGTCACCTAGGAGTATCATTGTGTGCGTCCAAAATGATTTTTGAGCCTATGGTACGTTTGGCCCAAACCGTGCACCTATCTTGCGTCAAGATTAGCACTATCTCCAAACAGAATGAAATGAGCATCCACTTGTGCCTCATCACCTAGGAGTATCATTTCGTCCAAAATGACTTCTGAGCCTATGGTACGGTTGGAGCAAACCACGCACCTTTCTTGCACCGACACTAACACTGTCTCCAAATGGATCAAAATGAAATTCCACATGAGAGATGTCACATAGGAGTTCCATCGGGTGCGTCCAAAATAATTTATGAGCCTGTGGTACGTTCGGCGCAAACCGTGCACCTATCTGGCGGCAACATTAGCACGATCTCCAAACAGACTGAATCAAGCTTCCACTTGAGCCTCGTCACCTAGGAGTATCATTGGGTGCGTCCAAAATGATTTTTGAGCCTATGGTACGTTTGGCGCAAACCGTGCACCTATCTTGCGTCAAGATTAGCACTATCTCCAAACAGAACGAAATGAGCATCCACTTGTGCCTCATCACCTAGGAGTACCATCGGGTGCGTCCAAAACAATTTCTGAGTCTATGGTATGTTTGGCACAAACCGTGCACTTACCTTGCGTCAAGATTAGCACTATCTCCAAACGAAATGAAATGAGCATCCACTTGTGCCTCGTCACCTAGGAGTACCATCGGGTGCGTCCAAAACGATTTCTTAGCCTAGGGTATGTTTGGCACAAACCGTGCACCTATCTTGCACCGACACTAACACTGTCTCTAAACATACCAAAATGAGATTCCATATGACCCACGTCACCTAGGAGTTCCATCGGGTGCGTCCAAAATGATTTCTGAGCCTGCGGTATGTTCGACGCGAATCATGCATCCATCTTGCATTCAGATTAGCACTGTCTCTAGATGGACTAAAACAAGATTCTACTAAAGCCTCATCACCTAGGGATTCCATCGGGTGCGTCCAAAATGATTTCTGAGCCTGCGGTATGTTCGACGCAAACCGTTCATCCATCTTGCGTCAAGATTAGCACTATCTCCAAACAGATTGAATTGAGCTTCCACTTGTGCCTCGTCACCTAGGAGTACCATCAGATGCGTCCAAAATGATTTCTGAGCCTATGTTATGTTTGGCACAAATTGTGCACCTATCTTGCACTGACGCCAACACTGTCTCCGAAATGGAGCAAAACGAGATTCCACATGACCTAGTCACCTAGGAGTTCCATCGGGTGCGTCCAAAATGATTTCTGAGCCTGTGGTACGTTCAACGCAAATCGTGCACCTATCTTGCGTCAAGATTAGCACTATATATAAACGGTCTGAATCGAGCTTCCACTTGAGCCTCGTCACCTAGGAGTACCATCGGTTGTGTCCAAAATGATTTCTGAGCCTATGGTACATTTGACGCAAACCGTGCACCTATCTTGGATCAAGATTAGCACAATCTCCGAACACACTGAATCGAGCTTCCACTTCAGCCTCGTCACCTAGGAGTGCCATCCGGTGCATCCAAAATGATTTCTGAACCTATGGTACGTTGGGTGCAAACCTTGCTTCAAGATTAGCACTGTCTCCAAACGGGATGAAATGAGCATCCCTTTGAGCCTCGTCACCTCGGAGTGCCATTCCGTGTTTCTATAATGATGTCTGAGTCTATTGTATATTTGGCACAAACCGTGCACCTATCTAACACTAACACTTTCTCCAAACGGACCAAAACGAGATTTCACATGACCCATGTAACCTAGGAGTTCCATCGTATGCGTCCAAAATGATTTCTAAGCCTGCGGTACGTTTGGCACAAATCGTGCACCTATCTTGCATCAAGATTAGCACTATCTCCAAAGGGATTGAATCGAGCTTCCACTTGAGCCTCGTCACCTAGGAGTATCATTGGGTGCGTCCAAAATGATTTCTGAGCCTATGCTACGTTTGGCGCAAACCGTGCTCCTATCTTGCACTGACAGTAAACTATCTCCAAACGGACCTAAACAAGATACCACAAGACCCATGACACCTAGGAGTTCCGTCGAGTGCGTCCAAAACAATTTTTGAGCTTGTGGTACTTTGGGCACAAAACATTCACCTATGTTGCGTCAAGATTAGCACTATCAATAGATGGACTGAATTGAGCTTCTGATTCTGCCTCATCACCTAGGAGTACCATCGACTGCGTTCAAATTGATTTTGGGCCTATGGTCTGTTTGGTGCAAACCATGCACCTATCTTGCACTGACACTAACACTGTCTCCAAACGGAATAAAACGAGATTCCACATGTCCCACGTCACCTATTAGTTCCATCGGGTGCGTCCAAAATGATTTATGAGCCTGGGGAACGTTCGGCGCAAAACGTGCACCTATCTTGCATCAAGATTAGCACTATGTTCAAACGGACCGAATCAAGCTTCAACTTCAGCCTCGTCACCTAGGAGTACCAACGGGTGCATCCAAAATGATTTCTAAGCCTATGGTACGTCTGGCGCAAACCGTGCAGCCATCTTGCACCGACACTAACATTGTCTCCAGACATACCAAAGCAAGATTCCACATGACCAACATCACCTAGGAGTTTCATCAGGTGCCTCCGAAATGTTTTTTGAGCCTATGGTACGTTTGGCGCAAACGGTGCACCTATCTTGCGTTAAGATTAGCACTATCCCCAAACAGAATAAAACGAGCATCCACTTGAGCCTTGTCACCTAGGAGTACCATCGGGTATGTCCAAAATGATTTCTAAGATTATGCTTCGTTTGGCGCAAACCATGCACCTTCTTCCACCGACACTAACATTGTATCCAACTGGACTGAAATGAGATACCATGTGATGCACGTCAGCTAGGAGTTTCATCGGGTGCGTCCAAAAATGATTTATGTGCCTGCGGTACGTTCGGTGCAATCCGTGCACCTATCTTGCGTCAAGATTGGCACTATCTCCAAACGGATAGAATCGAGCTTTAACTTGAGCCTCGTCACCTAGGAGTACCATCAGATGCGTCCAAAATGATTTATGAGCCTATGTTATGTTTGGCACAAACCATGCACCTATCTTGCACTGACACTAACATTGTCTCCAAATGGACCAAAATGAGATTCCACATGAATGGTTTCTAAGCCTATGATACGATCGGCGCAAACCGTGCACCAATCTTGCGTCAAGATTTGCACTATCTCCAAATAGAATGAAATGAGCATCCTCTTGTGCCTCATCACCTAGGAGTACCATCGGGTCCGTCCAAAACGATTTATGAGTCTATGGTATGTTTGACACAAACCGTTCACTTACCTTGCATCAAGATTAGTACTATCTCCAAACTGAATGAAACGGGCATCTACGTGAGCCTCTTCCCCTAGGAGTACCATCGGGTGCGTGCAAAACGATTTCTCAGCCTAGGGTATGTTTGGCGCAAACCGTGCCCTATCTTGCACCAACACTAACACTGTCTCCAAATGTACCAAATTGAGATTCCATATGACCCACGTCACCTAGGAGTTCCATCGGATGCGTCCAAAATGATTTCAGAGCCTGTGGTACGTCCGACGCAAATCGTGCATCCACCTTGCATCAAGATTAGCACTATCTCCAAACAGACTGAATTGAGCTTTCACTTGAGCCTCATCACCTAGGAGTACCATCGGGTGCATCCAAAATGATTTCTGAGCCTATGGTATGTTTGGCACAAATCGTGCACCTGTCATGGGTCAGGATTAGCACTATCTCTAAACAAAATGAAACGAGCATCCATTTGAGCCTCGTCACCTAGGAGTGCCATTGCGTGTTTCTAAAATGATTTCTGAGTCTATTGTACATTTGGTACAAACCGTGCACCTATCTAACACTAAAACTTTCTCCAAATGGACTGAAACGAGATTTCACATGACCCATGTCACCTAGGAGTTCTATCGGGTGCGTCCAAAATAATTTATGAGCCTGTGGTACGTTCGGCGCAAACCGTGCACCTATATTGCGGCAAGATTAGCACGATCTCCAAACGGACTGAATCAAGCTTCCACTTGAGCCCGTCACCTAGGAGTATCATTGGGTGCGTCCAAAATGATTTTTGAGCCTATGGTACGTTTGGCCCAAACCGTGCACCTATCTTGCGTCAAGATTAGCACTATCTCCAAATAGAATGAAATGAGCATCCACTTGAGCCTCGTCACCTAGGAGTATCATTGGGTGCGTCCAAAACAATTTCTAAGTCTATGGTATGTTTGGCACAAACCGTGGACTTACCTTGCGTCAAGATTAGCACTATCTCCAAACAGAATGAAACGAGCATCCACTTGTGCCTCATCACCAAGGAGTACCAACGGGTGCGTCCAAAATGATTTCTGAGTCTATGGTATGTTTGGCACAAACCGTGCACTTACCTTGCGTCAAGATTAGCACTATCTCCAAACGAAATGAAATGAGCATCCACTTGTGCCTCGTCACCTAGGAGTACCATCGGGTGCGTCCAAAACGATTTCTCAGCCTAGGGTACGTTTGGCACAAACCGTGCACCTATCTTGTACCGACACTAACACTGTCTCCAAACGTACCAAAATGAGATTCCATATGACCCACGTCACCTAGGAGTTCCATCGGGTGCGTCCAAAATGATTTCTGAGCCTGCGGTATGTTCGACGCAAACTGTTCATCCATCTTGCGTCAAGATTAGCACTATCTCCAAACAGACTGAATTGAGCTTCCACTTGTGTCTCGTCACCTAGGAGTACCATCAGATGCGTCCAAAACAATTTCTGAGCCTATGTTATGTTTGGTGCAAATTGTGCACCTATCTTGCACTGACACCAACACTGTCTCCGAAATGGAGCAAAACAAGATTCCACATGACCCAGTCACCTAGGAGTTCCATCTGGTGCGTCCAAAATGATTTCTGAGCTTGTGGTACGTTCGACGCAAATCGTGCACCTATCTTTCGTCAAGATTAGCACTATATATAAACGGTCTGAATCGAGCTTCCACTTCAGCCTCGTCACCTAGGAGTACCATCGGTTGTGTCCAAAATGATTTCTGAGCCTATGGTACATTTGACGCAAACCGTGCACCTATCTTGGATCAAGATTAGCACAATCTCCGAACACACTGAATTGAGCTTCCACTTCAGCCTCATCACCTAGGAGTGCCATCCGGTGCATCCAAAATGATTTCTGAGCCTATGGTACGTTCGGTGCAAACCTTGCTTCAAGATTAGCACTGTCTCCAAACGGAATGAAATGAGCATCCATTTGAGCCTCGTCACCTAGGAGTGCCATTGCATGTTTCTAAAATGATTTCTGAGTCTATTGTACATTTGGCACAAACCGGGCACCTATCTAACACTAACACTTTCTCCAAACGGACCGAAACGAGATTTCACATGACCCATGTCACCTAGGAGTTCCATCGGGTGCGTCTAAAATAATTTATGAGCCTGTGGTACGTTCGGCGCAAACCGTGCACCTATATTGCGGCAAGATTAGCATGATCTCCAAAGCACTGAATCAAGCTTCCACTTGAGCCTCGTCACCTAGGAGTATCATTGGGTGCATGCAAAATGATTTTTGAGCCTATGGTACGTTTGGCCCAAACCGTGCACCTATCTTGCGTCAAGATTAGCACTATCTCCAAACAGAATGAAATGAGCATCCACTTGAGCCTCATCACCTAGGAGTATCATTGGGTGTGTCCAAAACAATTTCTGAGTCTATGGTATCTTTGGCACAAACCGTGCACTTACCTTGCGTCAAGATTAGCACTATCTCCAAACGAAATGAAATGAGCATCCACTTGTGCCTCGTCACCTAGGAGTACCATCGGGTGCGTCCAAAATGATTTCTCAGCATAGGGTACGTTTGGCACAAACCGTGCACCTATCTTGCCCTGTCACTAACACTGTTTCCAAACGTACCAAAATGAGATTCCATATGACCCACGTCACCTAGGAGTTCCATTGGGTGCGTCCAAAATGATTTCTGAGCCTGCGGTACGTTCGACGCGAATCATGCATCCATCTTGCATCAAGATTAGCACTGTCTCCAGATGAACCAAAATGAGATTCTACTAAAGCCTCGTCACCTAGGGATTCCATCGGGTGCGTCCAAAATGATTTCTGAGCCTGCGGTATGTTCGACGCAAACCGTTCATCCATCTTGCGTCAAGATTAGCGCTATCTCCAAACAGACAAAATTGAGCTTCCACCTGTGTCTCGTCACCTAGGAGTACCATCAGATGCGTCCAAAACAATTTCTGAGCCTATGCTAAGTTTGGCGCAAATTGTGCACCTATCTTGCACTGACACCAACACTGTCTCCGAAGTAGAGCAAAACGAGATTCCACATGACCTAGTCACCTAGGAGTTCCATCGGGTGCGTCCAAAATGATTTCTGAGCCTGTGGTACGTTCGACGCAAATCGTGCACCTATCTTGCGTCAAGATTAGCACTATATATAAACGGTCTGAATCGAGCTTCCACTTGAGCCTCGTCACCTAGGAGTACCATCGGTTGTGTCCAAAATGATTTCTGAGCCTATGGTACATTTGACGCAAACCGTGCACCTATCTTAGATCAAGATTAGCACAATCTCCGAACACACTTAATCGAGCTTCCACTTCAGCCTCGTCACCTAGGAGTGCCATCCGGTGCATCCAAAATGATTTCTGACCCTATGGTACGTTGGGTGCAAACCTTGCTTCAAGATTAGCACTGTCTCCAAACGGAATGAAATGAGCATCCATTTGAGCCTCGTCACCTAGGAGTGCCATTGCGTGTTTCTAAAATGATTTCTGAGTCTATTGTACATTTGGCTCAAACCGTGCACCTATCTAACACTAACACTTTCTCCAAACGGACCGAAACGAGATTTCACATGACCCATGTCACCAAGGAGTTCCATCGGGTGCATCTAAAATAATTTATGAGCCTGTGGTACGTTCGGCGCAAACCGTGCACCTATATTGCGGCAAGATTAGCATGATCTCCAAACGGACTGAATCAAGCTTCCACTTGAGCCTCATCACCTAGGAGTATCATTGGGTGCGTGCAAAATGATTTTTGAGCCTATGGTACGTTTGGCCCAAACCGGGCACCTATCTTGCGTCAAGATTAGCACTATCTCCAAACAGAATGAAATGAGCATCCACTTGAGCCTCGTCACCTAGGAGTATCATTGGGTGCGTCCAAAACAATTTCTGAGTCTATGGTATGTTTGGCACAAACCGTGCACTTAGCTTGCGTCAAGATTAGCACTGTCTCCAAACAGAATGAAACGAGCATCCACTTGTGCCTCATCACCTAGGAGTACCAACGGGTGCGTCCAAAACGATTTCTGAGTCTATGGTATGTTTGGCACAAACCGTGCACTTACCTTGCGTCAAGATTAGCACTATCTCCAAACGAAATGAAATGAGCATCCACTTGTGCCTCGTCACCTAGGAGTACCATCGGGTGCGTCCAAAACGATTTCTCAGCCTTGGGTACGTTTGGCACAAACCGTGCACCTATCTTGCATCGACACTAACACTGTCTCCAAACGTACAAAAATGAGATTCCATGTGACCCACGTCACCTAGGAGTTCCATCGGGTGCGTCCAAAATGATTTCTGAGCCTGCGGTACGTTCGACGCGAATCATGCATCCATCTTGCATCGAGATTAGCACTGTCTCCAGATGAACCGAAACGAGATTCTACTAAAGCCTCGTCACCTAGGGATTCCATCGGGTGCGTCCAAAATGATTTCTGAGCCTGCGGTATGTTCGACGCAAACCATTCATCCATCTTGCGTCAAGATTAGCACTATCTCCAAACAGACTGAATTGAGCTTCCACTTGTGCCTCGTCACCTAGGAGTACCATCAGATGCGTCCAAAACGATTTCTGAGCCTATGTTATGTTTGGCGCAAATTGTGCACCTATCTTGCACTGACACCAACACTGTCTCCGAAATGGACCAAAACGAGATTCCACATGACCTAGTCACCTAGGAGTTCCATCGGGTGCGTCCAAAATGATTTCTGAGCCTGTGGTACGTTCGACGCAAATCATGCACCTATCTTGCATCAAGATTAGCACTATATATAAACGGTCTGAATCGAGCTTCAACTTGAGCCTCGTCACCTAGGAGTACCATCGGTTGTGACCAAAATGATTTCGGAGCCCATGGTACATTTGACGCAAACCGTGCACCTATCTTGGATCAAGATTAGCACAATCTCCGAATACACTGAATCGAGCTTCCACTTCAGCCTCGTCACCTAGGAGTGCCATCCGGTGCATCCAAAATGATTTCTGAGCCTATGGTACGTTGGGTGCAAACCTTGCTTCAAGATTAGCACTGTCTCCAAACGGAATGAAATGAGCATCCATTTGAGCCTCGTCACCTAGGAGTGCCATTGCGTGTTTCTAAAATGATTTCTGAGTCTATTGTACATTTGGCACAAACCGTGCACCTATCTAACACTAACACTTTCTCCAAATAGACCGAAACGAGATTTCACATGACCCATGTCACCTAGGAGTTCCATCGGGTGCGTCTAAAATAATTTATGAGCCTGTGGTATGTTCGGCGCAAACCATGCACCTATATTGCGGCAAGATTAGCACGATCTCCAAACGGACTGAATCAAGCTTCCACTTGAGCCTCATCACCAAGGAGTATCATTGGGTGCGTCCAAAATGATTTTTGAGCCTATGGTACGTTTGGCCCAAACCGTGCACCTATCTTGCGTCAAGATTAGCACTATCTCCAAATAGAATGAAATGAGCATCCACTTGTGCCTCATCACCTAGGAGTACCATCGGGTGCGTCCAAAACAATTTCTGAGTCTATGGTATGTTTGGCACAAACCGTGCACTTACCTTGCGTCAAAATTAGCACTATCTCCAAACAGAATGAAACGAGCATCCACTTGTTCCTCATCACCTAGGAGTACCAACGGGTGCGTCCAAAATAATTTCTGAGTCTATGGTATGTTTGGCACAAACCGTGCACTTACCTTGCGTCAAGATTAGCACTATCTCCAAACGAAATGAAATGAGCATCCACTTGTGCCACGTCACCTAGGAGTACCATCGGGTGCGTCCAAAGTGATTTCTCAGCCTAGGGTACGTTTGACACAAACCGTGCACCTATCTTGCACTGACACTAACACTGTCTCCAAACGTAACAAAATGAGATTCCATATGACCCATGTCACCTAGGAGTTCCATCGGGTGCGTCCAAAATGATTTCTGAGCCTGCGGTATGTTCGACGCAAACCGTTCATCCATCTTGCGTCAAGATTAGCACTATCCCCAAACAGACTGAATTGAGCTTCCACTTGTGCCTCGTCACCTAGGAGTACCATCAGATGCGTCCAAAACGATTTCTGAGCCTATGTTATGTTTGGCGCAAATTGTGCACCTATCTTGCACTGACACCAACACTGTCTCCGAAATGGACCAAAACGAGATTCCACATGACCTAGTCACCTAGGAGTTCCATCGGGTGCGTCCAAAATGATTTCTGAGCCTGTGGTACGTTCGACGAAAATCGTGCACCTATCTTGCGTCAAGATTAGCACTATATATAAACGGTCTGAATCGAGCTTCCACTTGAGCCTCGTCACCTAGGAGTACCATCGGTTGTGTCCAAAATGATTTCTGAGCCTATGGTACATTTGACGCAAACTGTGCACCTATCTTGGATCAAGATTAGCACAATCTCCGAACACACTTAATCGAGCTTCCACTTCAGCCTCGTCACCTAGGAGTGCCATCCGGTGCATCCAAAATGATTTCTGAGCCTATGGTACGTTCGGTGCAAACCTTGCTTCAAGATTAGCACTGTCTCCAAACGGAATGAAATGAGCATCCATTTGAGCCTCGTCACCTAGGAGTGCCATTGCGTGTTTCTAAAATGATTTCTGAGTCTATTGTACATTTGGCACAAACCGTGCACCTATCTAACACTAACACTTTCTCCAAACGGACCGAAACGAGATTTCACATGACCCATGTCACCTAGGAGTTCCGTCGGGTGCGTCCAAAATAATTTATGAGCCTGTGGTACGTTCGGCGCAAACCGTGCACCTATATTGCGGCAAGATTAGCATGATCTCCAAACGGACTGAATCAAGCTTCCACTTGAGCCTCATCACCAAGGAGTATCATTGGGTGCGTCCAAAATGATTTTTGAGCCTATGGTACGTTTGGCCCAAACCGTGCACCTATCTTGCGTCAAGATTAGCACTATCTCCAAATAGAATGAAATGAGCATCCACTTGTGCCTCATCACCTAGGAGTACCATCGGGTGCGTCCAAAACAATTTCTGAGTCTATGGTATCTTTGGCACAAACCGTGCACTTACCTTGCGTCAAGATTAGCACTATCTCCAAACGAAATGAAATGAGCATCCACTTGTGCCTCGTCACCTAGGAGTACCATCGGGTGCGTCCAAAATGATTTCTCAGCATAGGGTACGTTTGGCACAAACCGTGCACCTATCTTGCCCTGTCACTAACACTGTTTCCAAACGTACCAAAATGAGATTCCATATGACCCACGTCACCTAGGAGTTCCATTGGGTGCGTCCAAAATGATTTCTGAGCCTGCGGTACGTTCGACGCGAATCATGCATCCATCTTGCATCAAGATTAGCACTGTCTCCAGATGAACCAAAATGAGATTCTACTAAAGCCTCGTCACCTAGGGATTCCATCGGGTGCGTCCAAAATGATTTCTGAGCCTGCGGTATGTTCGACGCAAACCGTTCATCCATCTTGCGTCAAGATTAGCGCTATCTCCAAACAGACTAAATTGAGCTTCCACCTGTGTCTCGTCACCTAGGAGTACCATCAGATGCGTCCAAAACAATTTCTGAGCCTATGCTAAGTTTGGCGCAAATTGTGCACCTATCTTGCACTGACACCAACACTGTCTCCGAAGTAGAGCAAAACGAGATTCCACATGACCTAGTCACCTAGGAGTTCCATCGGGTGCGTCCAAAATGATTTCTGAGCCTGTGGTACGTTCGACGCAAATCGTGCACCTATCTTGCGTCAAGATTAGCACTATATATAAACGGTCTGAATCGAGCTTCCACTTGAGCCTCGTCACCTAGGAGTACCATCGGTTGTGTCCAAAATGATTTCTGAGCCTATGGTACATTTGACGCAAACCGTGCACCTATCTTAGATCAAGATTAGCACAATCTCCGAACACACTTAATCGAGCTTCCACTTCAGCCTCGTCACCTAGGAGTGCCATCCGGTGCATCCAAAATGATTTCTGACCCTATGGTACGTTGGGTGCAAACCTTGCTTCAAGATTAGCACTGTCTCCAAACGGAATGAAATGAGCATCCATTTGAGCCTCGTCACCTAGGAGTGCCATTGCGTGTTTCTAAAATGATTTCTGAGTCTATTGTACATTTGGCTCAAACCGTGCACCTATCTAACACTAACACTTTCTCCAAACGGACCGAAACGAGATTTCACATGACCCATGTCACCAAGGAGTTCCATCGGGTGCATCTAAAATAATTTATGAGCCTGTGGTACGTTCGGCGCAAACCGTGCACCTATATTGCGGCAAGATTAGCATGATCTCCAAACGGACTGAATCAAGCTTCCACTTGAGCCTCATCACCTAGGAGTATCATTGGGTGCGTGCAAAATGATTTTTGAGCCTATGGTACGTTTGGCCCAAACCGGGCACCTATCTTGCGTCAAGATTAGCACTATCTCCAAACAGAATGAAATGAGCATCCACTTGAGCCTCGTCACCTAGGAGTATCATTGGGTGCGTCCAAAACAATTTCTGAGTCTATGGTATGTTTGGCACAAACCGTGCACTTAGCTTGCGTCAAGATTAGCACTGTCTCCAAACAGAATGAAACGAGCATCCACTTGTGCCTCATCACCTAGGAGTACCAACGGGTGCGTCCAAAACGATTTCTGAGTCTATGGTATGTTTGGCACAAACCGTGCACTTACCTTGCGTCAAGATTAGCACTATCTCCAAACGAAATGAAATGAGCATCCACTTGTGCCTCGTCACCTAGGAGTACCATCGGGTGCGTCCAAAACGATTTCTCAGCCTTGGGTACGTTTGGCACAAACCGTGCACCTATCTTGCATCGACACTAACACTGTCTCCAAACGTACAAAAATGAGATTCCATGTGACCCACGTCACCTAGGAGTTCCATCGGGTGCGTCCAAAATGATTTCTGAGCCTGCGGTACGTTCGACGCGAATCATGCATCCATCTTGCATCGAGATTAGCACTGTCTCCAGATGAACCGAAACGAGATTCTACTAAAGCCTCGTCACCTAGGGATTCCATCGGGTGCGTCCAAAATGATTTCTGAGCCTGCGGTATGTTCGACGCAAACCATTCATCCATCTTGCGTCAAGATTAGCACTATCTCCAAACAGACTGAATTGAGCTTCCACTTGTGCCTCGTCACCTAGGAGTACCATCAGATGCGTCCAAAACGATTTCTGAGCCTATGTTATGTTTGGCGCAAATTGTGCACCTATCTTGCACTGACACCAACACTGTCTCCGAAATGGACCAAAACAAGATTCCACATGACCTAGTCACCTAGGAGTTCCATCGGGTGCGTCCAAAATGATTTCTGAGCCTGTGGTACGTTCGACGCAAATCATGCACCTATCTTGCATCAAGATTAGCACTATATATAAACGGTCTGAATCGAGCTTCAACTTGAGCCTCGTCACCTAGGAGTACCATCGGTTGTGACCAAAATGATTTCGGAGCCCATGGTACATTTGACGCAAACCGTGCACCTATCTTGGATCAAGATTAGCACAATCTCCGAATACACTGAATCGAGCTTCCACTTCAGCCTCGTCACCTAGGAGTGCCATCCGGTGCATCCAAAATGATTTCTGAGCCTATGGTACGTTGGGTGCAAACCTTGCTTCAAGATTAGCACTGTCTCCAAACGGAATGAAATGAGCATCCATTTGAGCCTCGTCACCTAGGAGTGCCATTGCGTGTTTCTAAAATGATTTCTGAGTCTATTGTACATTTGGCACAAACCGTGCACCTATCTAACACTAACACTTTCTCCAAATAGACCGAAACGAGATTTCACATGACCCATGTCACCTAGGAGTTCCATCGGGTGCGTCTAAAATAATTTATGAGCCTGTGGTATGTTCGGCGCAAACCATGCACCTATATTGCGGCAAGATTAGCACGATCTCCAAACGGACTGAATCAAGCTTCCACTTGAGCCTCATCACCAAGGAGTATCATTGGGTGCGTCCAAAATGATTTTTGAGCCTATGGTACGTTTGGCCCAAACCGTGCACCTATCTTGCGTCAAGATTAGCACTATCTCCAAATAGAATGAAATGAGCATCCACTTGTGCCTCATCACCTAGGAGTACCATCGGGTGCGTCCAAAACAATTTCTGAGTCTATGGTATGTTTGGCACAAACCGTGCACTTACCTTGCGTCAAAATTAGCACTATCTCCAAATAGAATGAAACGAGCATCCACTTGTTCCTCATCACCTAGGAGTACCAACGGGTGCGTCCAAAACAATTTCTGAGTCTATGGTATGTTTGGCACAAACCGTGCACTTACCTTGCGTCAAGATTAGCACTATCTCCAAACGAAATGAAATGAGCATCCACTTGTGCCACGTCACCTAGGAGTACCATCGGGTGCGTCCAAAGTGATTTCTCAGCCTAGGGTACGTTTGACACAAACCGTGCACCTATCTTGCACTGACACTAACACTGTCTCCAAACGTAACAAAATGAGATTCCATATGACCCATGTCACCTAGGAGTTCCATCGGGTGCGTCCAAAATGATTTCTGAGCCTGCGGTATGTTCGACGCAAACCGTTCATCCATCTTGCGTCAAGATTAGCACTATCCCCAAACAGACTGAATTGAGCTTCCACTTGTGCCTCGTCACCTAGGAGTACCATCAGATGCGTCCAAAACGATTTCTGAGCCTATGTTATGTTTGGCGCAAATTGTGCACCTATCTTGCACTGACACCAACACTGTCTCCGAAATGGACCAAAACGAGATTCCACATGACCTAGTCACCTAGGAGTTCCATCGGGTGCGTCCAAAATGATTTCTGAGCCTGTGGTACGTTCGACGAAAATCGTGCACCTATCTTGCGTCAAGATTAGCACTATATATAAACGGTCTGAATCGAGCTTCCACTTGAGCCTCGTCACCTAGGAGTACCATCGGTTGTGTCCAAAATGATTTCTGAGCCTATGGTACATTTGACGCAAACCGTGCACCTATCTTAGATCAAGATTAGCACAATCTCCGAACACACTTAATCGAGCTTCCACTTCAGCCTCGTCACCTAGGAGTGCCATCCGGTGCATCCAAAATGATATCTGAGCCTATGGTACGTTTGGTGCAAACCTTGCTTCAAGATTAGCACTGTCTCCAAACGGAATGAAATGAGCATCCATTTGAGCCTCGTCATCTAGGAGTGCCATTGCGTGTTTCTAAAATGATTTCTGAGTCTATTGTACATTTGGCACAAACCGTGCACCTATCTAACACTAACACTTTCTCCAAACGGACCGAAATGAGATTTCACATGACCCATGTCACCTAGGAGTTCCATCGGGTGCGTCCAAAATAATTTATGAGCCTGTGGTACGTTCGGCGCAAACCGTGCACCTATATTGCGGCAAGATTAGCACGATCTCCAAACGGACTGAATCAAGCTTCCACTTGAGCCTCATCACCAAGGAGTATCATTGGGTGCGTCCAAAATGATTTTTGAGCCTATGGTACGTTTGGCCCAAACCGTGCACCTATCTTGCGTCAAGATTAGCACTATCTCCAAATAGAATGAAATGAGCATCCACTTGTGCCTCATCACCTAGGAGTACCATCGGGTGCGTCCAAAACAATTTCTGAGTCTATGGTATGTTTGGCACAAACCGTGCACTTACCTTGCATCAAAATTAGCACTATCTCCAAACAGAATGAAACGAGCATCCACTTGTTCCTCATCACCTAGGAGTACCAACGGGTGCGTCCAAAACGATTTCTGAGTCTATGGTATGTTTGGCACAAACCGTGCACTTACCTTGCGTCAAGATTAGCACTATCTCCAAACGAAATGAAATGAGCATCCACTTGTGCCCCGTCACCTAGGAGTACCATCGGGTGCGTCCAAAGTGATTCCTCAGCCTAGGGTACGTTTGACACAAACCGTGCACCTATCTTGCACTGACACTAACACTGTCTCCAAACGTACCAAAATGAGATTCCATTTGACCCATGTCACCTAGGAGTTCCATCGGGTGCGTCCAAAATGATTTCTGAGCCTGCGGTATGTTCGACGCAAACCGTTCATCCATCTTGCGTCAAGATTAGCACTATCTCCAAACAGACTGAATTGAGCTTCCACTTGTGCCTCGTCACCTAGGAGTAACATCAGATGCGTCCAAAACTATTTCTGAGCCTATGTTATGTTTGGCGCAAATTGTGCACCTATCTTGCACTGACACCAACACTGTCTCCGAAATGGACCAAAACGAGATTCCACATGACCTAGTCACCTAGGAGTTCCATCGGGTGCGTCCAAAATGATTTCTGAGCCTGTGGTACGTTCGACGAAAATCGTGCACCTATCTTGCGTCAAGATTAGCACTATATATAAACGGTCTGAATCGAGCTTCCACTTGAGCCTCGTCACCTAGGAGTACCATCGGTTGTGTCCAAAATGATTTCTGAGCCTATGGTACATTTGACGCAAACTGTGCACCTATCTTGGATCAAGATTAGCACAATCTCCGAACACACTGAATCGAGCTTCCACTTCAGCCTCGTCACCTAGGAGTGCCATCCGGTGCATCCAAAATGATTTCTGAGCCTATGGTACGTTTGGTGCAAACCTTGCTTCAAGATTAGCACTGTCTCCAAATGGAATGAAATGAGCATCCATTTGAGCCTCGTCACCTAGGAGTGCCATTGCGTGTTTCTAAAATGATTTCTGAGTCTATTGTACATTTGGCACAAACCATGCACCTATCTAACACTAACACTTTCTCCAAACGGACCGAAACGAGATTTCACAAGACCCATGTCACCTAGGAGTTCCATCGGGTGCGTCCAAAATAATTTATGAGCCTGTGGTACGTTCGGCGCAAACCGTGCACCTATATTGCGGCAAGATTAGCACGATCTCCAAACGAACTGAATCAAGCTTCCACTTGAGCCTCGTCACCTAGGAGTATCTTTGGGTGCGTCCAAAATGATTTTTGAGCCTATGGTACATTTGGCCCAAACCGTGCACCTATCTTGCGTCAAGATTAGCACTATCTCCAAACAGAATGAAATGAGCATCCACTTGTGCCTCATCACCTAGGAGTACCATCGGGTGCGTCCAAAACAATTTCTAAGTCTATGGTATGTTTGGCACAAACCGTGAACTTACCTTGCGTCAAGATTAGCACTATCTCGAAACAGAATGAAACGAGCATCCACTTGAGCCTCGTCACCTAGGAGTACCAACGGGTGCGTCCAAAACGATTTCTGAGTCTATGGTATGTTTGGCACAAACCGTGCACTTACCTTGCGTCAAGATTAGCACTATCTCCAAACGAAATGAAATGAGCATCCACTTGTGCCTCGTCACCTAGGAGTACCATCGGGTGCGTCCAAAATGATTTCTCAGCCCAGGGTACGTTTGGCACAAACCGTGCACCTATCTTGCACCGTCACTAACACTGTCTCCAAACGTACCAAAATGAGATTCCATATGACCCACGTCACCTAGGAGTTCCATCGGGTGCGTCCAAAATGATTTATGAGCCTGCGGTACGTTCGACGCGAATCATGCATCCATCTTGCATCAAGATTAGCACTGTCTCCAGATGAACCGAAACAAGATTCTACTAAAGCCTCGTCACCTAGGGATTCCATCGGGTGCGTCCAAAATGATTTCTGAGCCTGCGGTATGTTCGACGCAAACCATTCATCCATCTTGCGTCAAGATTAGCACTATCTCCAAACAGACTGAATTGAGCTTCCACTTGTGCCTCGTCACCTAGGAGTACCACCAGATGCGTCCAAAACGATTTCTGAGCCTATGTTAAGTTTGGCGCAAATTGTGCACCTATCTTGCACTGACACCAACACTATCTCCGAAATGGAGCAAAACGAGATTCCACATTACCTAGTCACCTAGGAGTTCCATCGGGTGCGTCCAAAATGATTTCTGAGCCTGTGGTACGTTCAACGCAAATCGTGCACCTATCTTCCGTCAAGATTAGCACTATATATAAACGGTCTGAATCGAGCTTCCACTTGAGCCTCGTCACCTAGGAGTACCATCGGTTGTGTCCAAAATGATTTCTGAGCCTATGGTACATTTGACGCAAACCGTGCACCTATCTTGGCTCAAGATTAGCACAATCTCCGAACACACTGAATCGAGCTTCCACTTCAGCCTCGTCACCTAGGAGTGCCATCCGGTGCATCCAAAATGATTTCTGAGCCTATGGTACGTTGGGTGCAAACCTTGCTTCAAGATTAGCACTGTCTCCAAACGGAATGAAATGAGCATCCATTTGAGCCTCGTGACCTAGGAGTGCCATTGCGTGTTTCTAAAATGATTTATGAGTCTATTGTACATTTGGCACAAACCGTGCACCTATCTAACACTAACACTTTCTCCAAATAGACCGAAACGAGATTTCACATGACCCATGTCACCTAGGAGTTCCATCGGGTGCGTCCAAAATAATTTATGAGCCTGTGGTATGTTCGGCGCAAACCATGCACCTTTATTGCGGCAAGATTAGCACGATCTCCAAACGGACTGAATCAAGCTTCCACTTGAGCCTCGTCACCTAGGAGTATCATTGGGTGCGTCCAAAATGATTTTTGAGCCTATGGTACGTTTGGAACAAACCGTGCACCTATCTTGCGTCAAGAGTAGCACTATCTCCAAATAGACTCAAATGAGCATCCACTTGTGCCTCATCACCTAGGAGTACCATCGAGTGCGTCCAAAACAATTTCTGAGTCTATGGTATGTTTGGCACAAACCGTGCACTTACCTTGCGTCAGGATTAGCACTATCTCCAAACAGAATGAAACGAGCATCCACTTGTTCCTCATCACCTAGGAGTACCAACGGGTGCGTCCAAAATGATTTCTGAGTCTATGGTATGTTTGGCACAAACCGTGCACTTACCTTGCGTCAAGATTAGCACTATCTCCAAACGAAATGAAATGAGCATCCACTTGTGCCCCGTAACCTAGGAGTACCATCGGGTGCGTCCAAAATGATTTCTCAGCCTAGGGTACGTTTGACACAAACCGTGCACCTATCTTGCACTGACACTAACACTGTCTCCAAACGTACCAAAATGAGATTCCATATGACCCATGTCACCTAGGAGTTCCATCGGGTGCGTCCAAAATGATTTCTGAGCCTGCGGTATGTTCGACGCAAACCGTTCATCCATCTTGCGTCAAGATTAGCACTATCTCCAAACAGACTGAATTGAGCTTCCACTTGTGCCTCGTCACCTAGGAGTAACATCAGATGCGTCCAAAACGATTTCTGAGCCTATGTTATGTTTGGCGCAAATTGTGCACCTATCTTGCACTGACACCAACACTGTCTCCGAAATGGACCAAAACGAGATTCCACATGACCTAGTCACCTAGGAGTTCCATCGGGTGCGTCCAAAATGATTTCTGAGCCTGTGGTACGTTCGACGAAAATCGTGCACCTATCTTGCGTCAAGATTAGCACTATATATAAACGGTCTGAATCGAGCTTCCACTTGAGCCTCGTCACCTAGGAGTACCATCGGTTGTGTCCAAAATGATTTCTGAGCCTATGGTACATTTGACGCAAACTGTGCACCTATCTTGGATCAAGATTAGCACAATCTCCGAACACACTGAATCGAGCTTCCACTTCAGCCTCGTCACCTAGGAGTGCCATCCGGTGCATCCAAAATGATTTCTGAGCCTATGGTACGTTTGGTGCAAACCTTGCTTCAAGATTAGCACTGTCTCCAAACGGAATGAAATGAGCATCCATTTGAGCCTCGTCACCTAGGAGTGCCATTGCGTGTTTCTAAAATGATTTCTGAGTCTATTGTACATTTGGCACAAACCGTGCACCTATCTAACACTAACACTTTCTCCAAACGGACCGAAACGAGATTTCACAAGACCCATGTCACCTAGGAGTTCCATCGGGTGCGTCCAAAATAATTTATGAGCCTGTGGTACGTTCGGCGCAAACCGTGCACCTATATTGCGGCAAGATTAGCACGATCTCCAAACGAACTGAATCAAGCTTCCACTTGAGCCTCGTCACCTAGGAGTATCTTTGGGTGCGTCCAAAATGATTTTTGAGCCTATGGTACGTTTGGCCCAAACCGTGCACCTATCTTGCGTCAAGATTAGCACTATCTCCAAACAGAATGAAATGAGCATCCACTTGTGCCTCATCACCTAGGAGTACCATCGGGTGCGTCCAAAACAATTTCTAAGTCTATGGTATGTTTGGCACAAACCGTGAACTTACCTTGCGTCAAGATTAGCACTATCTCGAAACGGAATGAAACGAGCATCCACTTGAGCCTCGTCACCTAGGAGTACCAACGGGTGCGTCCAAAACGATTTCTGAGTCTATGGTATGTTTGGCACAAACCGTGCACTTACCTTGCGTCAAGATTAGCACTATCTCCAAATGAAATGAAATGAGCATCCACTTGTGCCCCGTCACCTAGGAGTACCATCGGGTGCGTCCAAAACGATTTCTCAGCCTAGGGTACGTTTGGCACAAACCGTGCACCTATCTTGCACCGACACTAACACTGTCTCCAAACGTACCAAAATGAGATTCCATATGACCCACATCACCTAGGAGTTCCATCGGGTGTGTCCAAAATGATTTCTGAGCCTGCGGTATGTTCGACGCGAATCATGCATCCATCTTGCATCAAGATTAGCACTGTCTCCAGATGAACCGAAACGAGATTCTACTAAAGCCTCATCACCTAGGGATTCCATCGGGTGCGTCCAAAATGATTTCTGAGCCTGCGGTATGTTTCGACACAAACCGTTCATCCATCTTGCGTTAAGATTAGCACTATCTCCAAACAGACTGAATTGAGCTTCCACTTGTGCCTCGTCACCTAGGAGTACCATCAGATGCGTCCAAAACGATTGCTGAGCCTATGTTATGTTAGGCGCAAATTGTGCACCTATCTTGCACTGACACCAACACTGTCTCCGAAATGGAGCAAAACGAGATTCCACATGACCTAGTCACCTAGGAGTTCCATCGGGTGCGTCCAAAATGATTTCTGAGCCTGTGGTACGTTCGACGCAAATCATGCACCTATCTTGTGTCAAGATTAGCACTATATATAAACGGTCTGAATCGAGCTTCCACTTGAGCCTCATCACCTAGGAGTACCATCGGTTGTGTCCAAAATGATTTCTGAGCCTATGGTACATTTGACGCAAACCGTGCACCTATCTAGGATCAAGATTAGCACAATCTCCAAACACACTGAATCGAGCTTCCACTTCAGCCTCGTCACCTAGGAGTGCCATCCGGTGGATCCAAAATGATTTCTGAGCCTATGGTACGTTGGGTGCAAACCTTGTTTCAAGATTAGCACTGTCTCCAAACGGAATGAAATAAGCATCGATTTGAGCCTCGTCACCTAGGAGTGGCATTGCGTGTTTCTAAAATGATTTCTGAGTCTATTGTACATTTGGCACAAACTGTGCACCTATCTAAGACTAACACTTTCTCCAAACGGACCGAAACGAGATTTCACATGACCCATGTCACCTAGGAGTTCCAACGGGTGCGTCCAAAATAATTTATGAGCCTGTGGAACGTTCGGCGCAAACCGTGCACCTATCTTGCGGCAAGATTAGCACGATCTCCAAACGGACTGAATCAAGCTTCCACTTTAGCCTCGTTACCTAGGAGTATCATTGGGTGCGTCCAAAATGATTTTTGAGCCTATGGTACGTTTGGCCCAAACCGTGCACCTATCTTGCGTCAAGATTAGCACTATCTCCAAACAGAATGAAATGAGCATCCACTTGTGCCTCATCACCTAGGAGTACCATTGGGTGCGTCCAAAACAATTTCTGAGTCTATGGTATGTTTGACACAAACCGTGCACTTACCTTGCGTCAAGATTAGCACTATCTCCAAACAGAATGAAACGAGCATCCACTTGAGCCTCGTCACCTAGGAGTACCAACGGGAGCGTCCAAAATGATTTCTAAGTCTATGGTATGTTTGGCACAAACCGTGCACTTACCTTGCGTCAAGATTAGCGTTATCTCCAAACAAAATGAAATGAGCATCCACTTGTGCCTCGTCACCTAGTAGTACCATCGGGTGCGTCCAAAACGATTTCTCAGCCTAGGGTACGTTTGGCACAAACCGTGCACCTATCTTGCACCGACACTAACACTGTCTCCAAACGTACCAAAATGAGATTCCATATGACCCACGTCACCTAGGAGTTCCATTGGGTGTGTCCAAAATGATTTCTGAGCCTGCGGTATGTTCGACGCGAATCATGCATCCATCTTGCATCAAGATTAGCATTATCTGTAGATGGACCGAAACGAGATTCTACTAAAGCCTCGACACCTAGGGATTCCATCGGGTGCGTCCAAAATGATTTCTGAGCCTGCGGTATGTTCGACGCAAACCGTTCATCCATCTTGCGTCAAGATTAGCACCGTCTCCAAACAGACTGAATTGAGCTTCCACTTGTGCCTCGTCCCCTAGGAGTACCATCAGATGCGTCCAAAATGATTTCTGAGCCTATGTTATCTTTGGCGCAAATTGTGCACCTATCTTGCACTGACACCAACACTGACTCCGAAATGGAGCAAAACGAGATTCCACATGACCTAGTCACCTAGGAGTTCCATCGGGTGTGTCCAAAATGATTTATGAGCTTGTGGTACGTTCGACGCAAATCGTGCACCTATCTTGCATCAAGATTAGCACTATATATAAACGGTCTGAATCGAGCTTCCACTTGAGCCTCGTCACCTCGGAGTACCATCGGTTGTGTCCAAAATGATTTCTGAGCCTATGGTACATTTGACGCAAACCGTGCACCTATCTTGGATCAAGATTAGCACAATCTCCAAACATACTGAATCGAGCTTCCACTTCAGCCTCGTCACCTAGGAGTGCCATCCGGTGCATCTAAAATGATTTCTGAGCCTATGGTACGTTGGGTGCAAACCTTGCTTCAACATTAGCACTATCTCCAAACGGAATGAAATAAGCATCCATTTGAGCCTCGCCACCAAGGAGTGCCATTGCGTGTTTCTAAAATGATTTCTGAGTCTATTGTACATTTGGCACAAACCGTGCACCTATCTAACACTAACACTTTGTCCAAACGGACCGAAACGAGATTTCACATGACCCATGTCAGCTAGGAGTTCCATCGTATGCGTCCAAAATGATTTCTAAGCCTGCGGTACGTTTGGCACAAATCGTGCACCTATCTTGCGGCAAGATTAGCACTATCTCCAAAGGGATTGAATCGAGCTTCCACTTGAGCCTCGTCACCTAGGAGTATCATTGGGTGCGTCCAAAATGATTTTTGAGGCTATGGTACATTTGGCCCAAACTGTGCACCTATCTTGCGTCAAGATTAGCACTATCTCAAAACAGAATGAAATGAGCATCCACTTGTGCCTCATCACCTAGGAGTACCATCGGGTGCATCCAAAACAATTTCTGATTCTATGGTATGTTTGGCACAAACCATGCACTTACCTTGCGTCAAGATTAGCACTATCTCCAAACGGAATGAAACGAGCATCCACTTGAGCCTCGTCACCTGGGAGTACCAACGAGTGCGTCCAAAATGATTTCTGAGTCTATGGTATGTTTGGCACAAACCGTGCACTTACCTTGCGTCAAGATTAGCACTATCTCCATATAGAATGAAACGAGCATCCACTTGAGCCTCGTCACCTAGGAGTACCAACGGGTGCGTCCAAAATGATTTCTGAGTCTATGGTATGTTTGGCACAAACCGTGCACTTACCTTGCGTCAAGATTAGCGTTATCTCCAAACAAAATGAAATGAGCATCCACTTGTGCCTCGTCACCTAGGAGTACCATCGGGTGCGTCCAAAACGATTTCTCAGCCTAGGGTACGTTTGACACAAACCGTGCACATATCTTGCACCGACACTTACACTGTCTCCAAACGTACCAAAATGAGATTCCATATGACCCATGCGAATCATGCATCCATCTTGCATCAAGATTAGCACTGTCTCCAGATGGACCGAGATGAGATTCGACTTAAGCCTCGTCACCTAGGGATTTCCATCGGGTGTGTCCAAAATGATTTCTGAGCCTGCGGTATGTTCGACGCAAACCGTTCATCCATCTTGCGTCAAGATTAGCACTAAATCCAAACAGACTGAATTGAGCTTCCATTTGTGCCTCATCAAATAGGAGTACCATCAGATGCGTCCAAAACGATTTCTAAGGCTATGTTATGTTTGGTGCAAATTGTGCACCTATCTTGCACTGACACCAACACTGTCTCCGAAATGGAGCAAAACGAGATTCCACTTGACCTAGTCACCTAGGAGTTCCATCAGGTGCGTACAAAATGATTTCTGAGCCTGTGGTACGTTCGACGCAAATCGTGCACCTATCTTGCGTCAAGATTAGCACTATATATAAACGGACTGAATCGAGCTTCCACTTGAGACTCGTCACCTAGGAGTACCATCGGTTGTGTCCAAAATGATTACTGAGCCTATGGTACGTTTGACGCAAACCGTGCACCTATCTTGGATCAAGATTAGCACAATCTCCAAACAGACTGAATCGAGGTTCCACTTCAGCCTCGTCACCTAGGAGTGCCATCTGGTGCATCCAAAATGATTTCTGAGCCTATGGTACGTTGGGTGCAAACCTTGCTTCAAGATTAGCACTGTCTCCAAACGGAATGAAATGAGCATCCATTTGAGCCTCGTCCCCTAGGAGTACCATTGCGTGCGTCTAAAATGATTTCTAAGTCTATTGTACATTTGGCACAAACCGTGCCCCTATCCAACACTAACACTTTCTCCAAACGGATCGAAACAAGATTTCACATGACCCATGTCACCAAGGAGTTCCATCGTATGCGTCCAAAATGATTTCTAAGCCTGCGGTAAGTTTGGCACAAATCGTGCACCTATCTTGTATCAAGATTAGCACTATCTCCAAAGGGATTGAATCGGGCTTCCACTTGAGCCTCGTCACCTAGGAGTATCATTGGGTGCGTCCAAACTGATTTCTGAGCCTATGCTACATTTGGCGCAAACCGTGCTCCTATCTTGCACTAACACTAAACTATCTCCAAACGGACCTAAACAAGATACCACATGACCCATGTCACCTAGGAGTTCCATCGGGTGCGTCCAAAACAATTTTTGAGCTTGTGGTACTTTGGGCACAAAACATTCACCTATCTTGCGTCAAGATTAGCACTATCAATAGATGGACTGAATTGAGCTTCTGATTCTGCCTCGTCACCTAGGAGTACCATCGACTGCGTCCAAATCGATTTTTGGGCCTATGGTTTGTTTGGTGCAAACCGTGCACCTATCTTGCACTGACACCAACGCTATCTCCAAACAGAATGAAACGAGATTCCACATGTCCCACATCACCTATTAGTTCCATCCGGTGCGTCCAAAATGATTTATGAGCCTATGGAACGTTCAGCGCAAACTGTGCACCTATCTTGCGTCAAGATTAGCACTATGTTCAAACGGACTGAATCAAGCTTCAACTTCGGCCTCGTCACCTAGGAGTACCAACGGGTGCATCCAAAATGATTTCTGAGCCTATGGTACGTATGGCGCTAACCGTGCAGCCATCTTGCACCGACACTAACATTGTCTCCAAACAGACCAAAACAAGATTCCACATGACCAACATCACCTAGGAGTTTCATCAGGTGCGTTCGAAATGTTTTTTGAGCCTATGGTACATTTGGCGGGTGCACCTATCTTGCGTTAAGATTAGCACTATCCCCAAACGGAATAAAACGAGCATCCACTTGAGCCTTGTCACCTAGGAGTACCATCGGGTATGTCCAAAACGATTTCTAAGATTATGGTTCGTTTGGCGCAAACCATGCACCTTCTTCCACCGACACTAACATTGTATCCAGCTGGACTGAAACGAGATTCCATGTGATGCACGTCACATAGGAGTTTCATCGGGTGCGTCAAAATGATTTATGAGCCTGCAGTACGTTCGGTGCAATCTATGCACCTATCTTGCATGAAGATTGGCACTATCTCCAAACGGATTGAATCGAGCATTAACTTGGGCCTCGTCACCTAGGAGTACCATCAGATGCGTCCAAAGCGATTTCTGAGCCTATGTTATGTTTGGCACAAACCGTGCACCTATCTTGCACTGACACTAACAATGTCTCCAAATGGACCAAAATGAGATTCCACATGAATGGTTTCTGAGCCTATGAAATGAGCATCCTCTTGTGCCTCATCACCTAGGAGTACCATCGGGTGCGTCCAAAATGATTTATGAGTCTATGATATGTTTGGCACAAACCGTTCACTTACCTTGCATCGAGATTAGTACTATCACCAAACTGAACGAAACGAGCATCTACTTGAGCCTCTTCACCTAGGAGTACCATTGGGTGCGTCCAAAACGATTTCTCAGCCTAGGGTACGTTTGGCGCAAACCGTGCACCTATCTTGCACCGACAATATCACTGTCTCCAAACGTACCAAATTGAGATTCCATATGACCCACGTCACCTAGGAGTTCCATCGGGTGCGTCCAAAACGATTTCAGAGCCTGCAGTACGTTCGACGCAAATCATGCATCCATCTTGCGTGGTACTCCAAACAGACTGAATCGAGCTTCCACTTGAGCCTCGTCACCTAGGAGTACCATCGGATGCGTACAAAATGATTTATGAGCCTATGGTATGTTTGTTGCAAATCGTGCACCTAGCTTGCACTGACACTAACACTGTCTCCAACGGACCAAAATGAGATTCCATATGACCCACGTCACCTAGGTGTTTCATCGGGTGCGTCCAAAATGATTTCTAAGCCTGTTGTACGTTCAGCGCAAATCATGCACCTATCTTGCGTCAAGATTAGCAATATCTCCAAATAGACTGAATCAAGCATTCACCTGAGCCTCATCACCTAGGAGTACCATCGGGTGCATCCAAAACGATTTCTGAGCCTATGGTATGTTTGGCTCAAATCGTGCACCTATCATGGGTCAGGATTAGCACTATCTCTAAACAAAATGAAACGAGCATCCACTTGAGCCTCGTCACCTAGGAGTACCATAGGGTGCGTCCAAAATGACTTTTGAGCCTATGGTATGGTTGCAGCAAACCACACACCTTTCTTGCACCGACACTAACATTGTCTCCAAATGGATCAAAACGAAATTCCACATGACAGATGTCACAAAGGAGTTCCATCGGGTGCATCCAAAATAATTTCTGAGCCTGTGGTACGTTCGGCGCAAACCGTGCACCTATCTTGCGGCAAGATTAGAACGATCACCAAACGGACTGAATCAAGCTTCCACTTGAGCCTCGTCACCTAGGAGTATCATTGGGTGCGTCCAAAATGATTTTTGAGCCTATGGTATGTTTGGCCCAAACTGTGCACCTATCTTGCGTCAAGATTAGCACTATCTCCAAACAGAATGAAATGAGCATCCACTTGTGCCTCATCACCTAGGAGTACCATCGAGTGCGTCCAAAACACTTTCTGAGTCTATGGTATGTTTGGCACAAACCGTGCACTTACCTTGCGTCAAGATTAGCACTATCTCTAAACAGATTGAAACGAGCATCGACTTGAGCCTCGTCACCTAGGAGTACCAACGGGTGCGATCAAAACGATTTCTGAGTCTATGGTATGTTTGGCACAAACCATGCACTTACCTTGCGTCAAGATAAGCACTATCTCCAAATGAAATGAAATGAGCATCCACTTGTGCCTCGTCACCTAGGAGTACCATCGGGTGCGTCCAAAATGATTTCTCAGCCTAGGGTACGTTTGGCGCAAACCGTGCACCTATCTTGCACCGACACTAACACTGTCTCCAAACGTACCAAAATGAGATTCCATATGACCCACGTCACCTAAGAGTTCCATCGGGTGTGTCCAAAATGATTTCTGAGCCTGCGGTATGTTCGATGCAAATCATGCATCCATCTTGCATCAAGATTAGCACTGTCTCTAGATGGACCGAAATGAGATTCTACTTAAGCCTCGTCTCCTTGGGATTCCATCGGGTGCGTCCAAAATGATTTCTGAGCCTACGGTACGTTCGATGCAAACCGTTCATCCATCTTGCGTCAAGATTAGCACTATCTCCAAATAGACCGAATTGAGCTTCCACTTGAGCCTCGTCACCTAGGAGTACCATCAGATGCGTCCAAAATGATTTCTGAGCCTATGTTATGTTTTGGCGCAAATTGTGCACCTATCTTGCACTGACACCAACACTGTCTCCGAAATGGAGCAAAACAAGATTCCACATGACCTAGTCACCTAGGAGTTCCATCGGGTGCGTCCAAAATGATTTCTGAGCCTGTGGTACGTTTGACGCAAATCGTGCACCTATCCTGCATGAAGATTAGCACTATATATAAACAGACTGAATCGATATTCCACTTGAGCCTCGTCACCTAGGAGTACCATCTGTTGTGTCCAAAATGATTTCTGAGCCTATGGTACGTTTGACGCAAACCGTGTACCTATCTTGGATCAAGATTACCACAATCTCCAAACAGACTAAATCGAGCTTGCACTTCAGCCTCGTCACCTAGGAGTGCCATCGGGTGCATCCAAAATGATTTATGAGCCTATGGTACGTTGGGTGCAAACCTTGCTTCAAGATTAGCACTATCTCCAAACGGAATGAAATGAGCATCAATTTGAGCCTCGTCACCATGGAGGACCATCGGGTGCATCCAAAATGATTTCTGAGCCTATGGTACGTTTGGCTCAAACCGTGCACCTATCTTGCACTGACACTAACACTGTCTCCAAATTAACCGAAAGGAGATTCTACTTGAGCCTCGTCACCTAGGACTTCCATCGGGTGCGTCCAAACCCATTTCTGAGCCTACGGTACGTTCGACGCAAACCATGCATCCATCTTGCATCAAGATTAGCACTCTCTCCAAACAGACTAAATCGAGCTTCCACTTGAGCCTCGTCACCTAGGAGTATCATCAGGTGCGTCCAAAATGATTTCTGAGTCTATGGTATGTTTGGCACAAACCGTGCACTTACCTTGCGTCAAGATTAGCACAATCTCCAAACAGAATGAAACGAGCGTCCACTTGAGCCTCGTCACCTAGGAGTACCATCGGGTGCGTCCAAAATAATTTCTGAGCCTGTGGTACGTTCGGCGCAAACCGTGCACCTATCTTGCGGCAAGATTAGAACGATCACCAAACGGACTGAATCAAGCTTCCACTTGAGCCTCGTCACCTTGGAGTATCATTGGGTGCGTCCAAAATGATTTTTGAGCCTATGGTATGTTTGGCCCAAACCGTGCACCTATCTTGCGTCAAGATTAGCACTATCTCCAAACAGAATGAAATGAGCATCCACTTGTGCCTCATCACCTAGGAGTACCATCGACTGCGTCCAAAACACTTTCTGAGTCTATGGTATGTTTGGTACAAACCGTGCACTTACCTTGCGTCAAGATTAGCACTATCTCTAAACAGATTGAAACGAGCATCGACTTGAGCCTCGTCACCTAGGAGTACCAACGGGTGCGATCAAAACGATTTCTGAGTCTATGGTATGTTTGGCACAAACCGTGCACTTACCTTGCGTCAAGATAAGCACTATCTCCAAATGAAATGAAATGAGCATCCACTTGTGCCTCGTCACCTAGGAGTACCATCGGGTGCGTCCAAAACGATTTCTCAGCCTAGGGTACGTTTGGCGCAAACCGTGCACCTATCTTGCACCGACACTAACACTGTCTCCAAACGTACCAAAATGAGATTCCATATGACCCACGTCACCTAGGAGTTCCATCGGGTGTGTCCAAAATGATTTCTGAGCCTGCGGTACGTTCGATGCAAATCATGCATCCATCCTGCATCAAGATTAGCACTGTCTCCAGATGGACCGAAATGAGATTCTACTTAAGCCTCGTCTCCTTGGGATTCCATCGGGTGCGTCCAAAATGATTTCTGAGCCTACGGTACGTTCGATGCAAACCGTTCATCCATCTTGCGTCAAGATTAGCACTATCTCCAAATAGACCGAATTGAGCTTCCACTTGAGCCTCGTCACCTAGGAGTACCATCAGATGCGTCCAAAATGATTTATGAGCCTATGTTATGTTTTGGCGCAAATTGTGCACCTATCTTGCACTGACACCAACACTGTCTCTGAAATGGAGCAAAACGAGATTCCACATGACCTAGTCACCTAGGAGTTCCATCGGGTGCGTCCAAAATGATTTCTGAGCCTGTGGTACGTTTGACGCAAATCGTGCACCTATCCTGCGTGAAGATTAGCACTATATATAAACAGACTGAATCGAGCTTCAACCTGAGCCTCGTCACCTAGGAGTACCATCTGTTGTGTCCAAAATGATTTCTGAGCCTATGGTACGTTTGACGCAAACCGTGTACCTATCTTGGATCAAGATTACCACAATCTCCAAACAGACTAAATCGAGCTTGCACTTCATCCTCGTCACCTAGGAGTGCCATCGGGTGCATCCAAAATGATTTATGAGCCTATGGTACGTTGGGTGCAAACCTTGCTTCAAGATTAGCACTATCTCCAAACGGAATGAAATGAGCATCAATTTGAGCCTCGTCACCATGGAGGACCATCGGGTGCATCCAAAATGATTTCTGAGCCTATGGTACGTTTGGCTCAAACCGTGCACCTATCTTGCACTGACACTAACACTGTCTCCAAATTAACCGAAAGGAGATTCTACTTGAGCCTCGTCACCTAGGACTTCCATCGGGTGCGTCCAAACCCATTTCTGAGCCTACGGTACGTTCGACGCAAACCATGCATCCATCTTGCATCAAGATTAGCACTCTCTCCAAACAGACTAAATCGAGCTTCCACTTGAGCCTCGTCACCTAGGAGTATCATCAGGTGCGTCCAAAATGATTTCTGAGTCTATGGTATGTTTGGCACAAACCGTGCACTTACCTTGCGTCAAGATTAGCACAATCTCCAAACAGAATGAAACGAGCGTCCACTTGAGCCTCGTCACCTAGGAGTACCATCGGGTGCGTCCAAAATAATTTCTGAGCCTGTGGTACGTTTGGCGCAAACCGTGCACCTATCTTGCGGCAAGATTAGAACGATCACCAAACGGACTGAATCAAGCTTCCACTTGAGCCTCGTCACCTAGGAGTATCATTGGGTGCGTCCAAAATGATTTTTGAGCCTATGGTATGTTTGGCCCAAACCGTGCACCTATCTTGCGTCAAGATTAGCACTATCTCCAAACAGAATGAAATGAGCATCCACTTGTGCCTCATCACCTAGGAGTACCATCGACTGCGTCCAAAACACTTTCTGAGTCTATGGTATGTTTGGCACAAACCGTGCACTTACCTTGCGTCAAGATTAGCACTATCTCTAAACAGATTGAAACGAGCATCGACTTGAGCCTCGTCACCTAGGAGTACCAACGGGTGCGATCAAAACGATTTCTGAGTCTATGGTATGTTTGGCACAAACCGTGCACTTACCTTGCGTCAAGATAAGCACTATCTCCAAATAAAATGAAATGAGCATCCACTTGTGCCTCGTCACCTAGGAGTACCATCGGGTGCGTCCAAAACGATTTCTCAGCCTAGGGTACGTTTGGCGCAAACCGTGCACCTATCTTGCACCGACACTAACACTGTCTCCAAACGTACCAAAATGAGATTCCATATGACCCACGTCACCTAGGAGTTCCATCGGGTGTGTCCAAAATGATTTCTGAGCCTGCGGTACGTTCGATGCAAATCATGCATCCATCCTGCATCAAGATTAGCACTGTCTCCAGATGGACCGAAATGAGATTCTACTTAAGCCTCGTCTCCTTGGGATTCCATCGGGTGCGTCCAAAATGATTTCTGAGCCTACGGTACGTTCGACGCAAACCGTTCATCCATCTTGCGTCAAGATTAGCACTATCTCCAAATAGACCGAATTGAGCTTCCACTTGAGCCTCGTCACCTAGGAGTACCATCAGATGCGTCCAAAATGATTTATGAGCCTATGTTATGTTTTGGCGCAAATTGTGCACCTATCTTGCACTGACACCAACACTGTCTCTGAAATGGAGCAAAACGAGATTCCACATGACCTAGTCACCTAGGAGTTCCATCGGGTGCGTCCAAAATGATTTCTGAGCCTGTGGTACGTTTGACGCAAATCGTGCACCTATCCTGCGTGAAGATTAGCACTATATATAAACAGACTGAATCGAGCTTCCACCTGAGCCTCGTCACCTAGGAGTACCATCTGTTGTGTCCAAAATGATTTCTGAGCCTATGGTACGTTTGACGCAAACCGTGTACCTATCTTGGATCAAGATTACCACAATCTCCAAACAGACTAAATCGAGCTTGCACTTCATCCTCGTCACCTAGGAGTGCCATCGGGTGCATCCAAAATGATTTATGAGCCTATGGTACGTTGGGTGCAAACCTTGCTTCAAGATTAGCACTATCTCCAAACGGAATGAAATGAGCATCAATTTGAGCCTCGTCACCATGGAGGACCATCGGGTGCATCCAAAATGATTTCTGAGCCTATGGTACGTTTGGCTCAAACCGTGCACCTATCTTGCACTGACACTAACACTGTCTCCAAATTAACCGAAAGGAGATTCTACTTGAGCCTCGTCACCTAGGACTTCCATCGGGTGCGTCCAAACCCATTTCTGAGCCTACGGTACGTTCGACGCAAACCATGCATCCATCTTGCATCAAGATTAGCACTCTCTCCAAACAGACTAAATCGAGCTTCCACTTGAGCCTCGTCACCTAGGAGTATCATCAGGTGCGTCCAAAATGATTTCTGAGTCTATGGTATGTTTGGCACAAACCGTGCACTTACCTTGCGTCAAGATTAGCACAATCTCCAAACAGAATGAAACGAGCGTCCACTTGAGCCTCGTCACCTAGGAGTACCATCGGGTGCGTCCAAAATAATTTCTGAGCCTGTGGTACGTTTGGCGCAAACCGTGCACCTATCTTGCGGCAAGATTAGAACGATCACCAAACGGACTGAATCAAGCTTCCACTTGAGCCTCGTCACCTAGGAGTATCATTGGGTGCGTCCAAAATGATTTTTGAGCCTATGGTATGTTTGGCCCAAACCGTGCACCTATCTTGCGTCAAGATTAGCACTATCTCCAAACAGAATGAAATGAGCATCCACTTGTGCCTCATCACCTAGGAGTACCATCGACTGCGTCCAAAACACTTTCTGAGTCTATGGTATGTTTGGCACAAACCATGCACTTACCTTGCGTCAAGATTAGCACTATCTCTAAACAGATTGAAACGAGCATCGACTTGAGCCTCGTCACCTAGGAGTACCAACGGGTGCGATCAAAATGATTTCTGAGTCTATGGTATGTTTGGCACAAACCGTGCACTTACCTTGCGTCAAGATAAGCACTATCTCCAAATGAAATGAAATGAGCATCCACTTGTGCCTCGTCACCTAGGAGTACCATCGGGTGCGTCCAAAACGATTTCTCAGCCTAGGGTACGTTTGGCGCAAACCGTGCACCTATCTTGCACCGACACTAACACTGTCTCCAAACGTACCAAAATGAGATTCCATATGACCCACGTCACCTAAGAGTTCCATCGGGTGTGTCCAAAATGATTTCTGAGCCTGCGGTACGTTCGATGCAAATCATGCATCCATCCTGCATCAGGATTAGCACTGTCTCCAGATGGACCGAAATGAGATTCTACTTAAGCCTCGTCTCCTTGGGATTCCATCGGGTGCGTCCAAAATGATTTCTGAGCCTACGGTACGTTCGACGCAAACCGTTCATCCATCTTGCGTCAAGATTAGCACTATCTTCAAATACACCGAATTGAGCTTCCACTTGAGCCTCATCACCTAGGAGTACCATCAGATGCGTCCAAAATGATTTCTGAGCCTATGTTAAGTTTTGGCGCAAATTGTGCACCTATCTTGCACTGACACCAACACTGTCTCCGAAATGGAGCAAAACGAGATTCCACATGACCTAGTCACCTAGGAGTTCCATCGGGTGCGTCCAAAATGATTTCAGAGCCTGTGGTACGTTTGACGCAAATCGTGCACCTATCCTACGTGAAGATTAGCACTATATATAAACAGACTGAATCGAGCTTCCACTTGAGCCTCGTCACCTAGGAGTACCATCTGTTGTGTCCAAAATGATTTCTGAGCCTATGGTACGTTTGACGCAAACCGTGTACCTATCTTGGATCAAGATTACCACAATCTCCAAACAGACTAAATCGAGCTTGCACTTCAGCCTCGTCACCTAGGAGTGCCATCGGGTGCATCCAAAATGATTTATGAGCCTATGGTACGTTGGGTGCAAACCTTGCTTCAAGATTAGCACTATCTCCAAACGGAATGAAATGAGCATCAATTTGAGCCTCGTCACCTTGGAGGACCATCGGGTGCATCCAAAATGATTTCTGAGCCTATGGTACGTTTGGCTCAAACCATGCACCTATCTTGCACTGACACTAACACTGTCTCCAAATTAACCGAAAGGAGATTCTACTTGAGCCTCGTCACCTAGGACTTCCATCGGGTGCGTCCAAACCCATTTCTGAGCCTACGGTACGTTCGACGCAAACCATGCATCCATCTTGCATCAAGATTAGCACTCTCTCCAAACAGACTAAATCGAGCTTCCACTTGAGCCTCGTCACCTAGGAGTATCATCAGGTGCGTCCAAAATGATTTCTGAGTCTATGGTATGTTTGGTACAAACCGTGCACTTACCTTGCGTCAAGATTAGCACAATCTTCAAACAGAATGAAACGAGCGTCCACTTGAGCCTCGTCACCTAGGAGTACCATCGGGTGCGTCCAAAACAATTTCTCCTCCTAGGGTACGTTTGGCGCAAACCGTGCACCTATCTTGGGTCAAGATTAGCACTATCTCCAAACAGACTGAATCGAGCTTCCATTTCAGCCTCGTCACCTAGGAGTACCATCGGTGCATGCAAAATAATTTCTATGCTTATGGTATGTTTGGTGTAAACCTTGCTCAAGATTAGCACTATCTCCAAATGGAATGAAATGAGCATCCACTTGAGCCTCGTCACCTAAGGGGTCCATCGGGTGCATCCAAAATGATTTATGAGCCTACGGTACGTTTGGCTCAAACTATGCACCTATCTTGCACCAACACTAACACTGTGTCCAAACGGATCGAAACGAGATTCTACTTGAGCCTCGTCTCCAAGGAGTTCCATCCGGTGTGTCCAAAATGATTTCTGAGCCTGCGGCACGTTCGACGCAAACCGTGCATGCATTTTGTGTCAAGATTAGCACTATCTCCAAACAGACTGAATCGAGCTCCACTTGAGCCTCATCACCTAGCAGTACCATCAGGTGCGTCCAAAATGATTTCTGAGTCTATGGTATGTTTGGCACAAACCGTGCACTAAAATTGCGTCAAGATTTGCACAATCTTTAAACGGAATGAAGCAAGCATCCACTTGAGCCTCGTCACCTAGGAGTACCATCGGGTGTGTCCAAAATGATTTCTCAGCCTAGGGTACGTTTGGCGCAAACCGTGCTCCTAACTTGCACCGACACTAACACTGTCTCCAAACGTACCAAAATGAGATTCCATATGACCCACGTCACCTAGGAGTTCCATCGAGTGCGTCCAAAATGATTTCTGAGCCTGTGGTACGTTCGACGCGAATCATGCATCCATCTTGCATCAAGATTAGCTCTGTCTCTAGATGGACCGAAACGAGATTCTACTTAAGCCTCGTCACCTAGGGATTCCATCGGGTGCGTCCAAAATGATTCCTGAGCCTACGGTACGTTCGACGCAAACCGTTCATCCATCTTGCGTCAAGATTAGCACTATCTCCAAACAGATTGAATTGAGCTTCCACTTGTGCCTCGTCACCTAGGACTACCATCAGATGCGTCCAAAATGATTTATGATCCTATTTTATGTTTTGGCACAAATTGTGCACCTATCTTGCACTAACACCAACACTGCCTCCGAAATGGAGCAAAACGAGATTCCACATGACCTAGTCACCTAGGAGTTCCATCAGGTGCGTCCAAAATGATTTCTGAGCCTGTGGTACGTTCAACGCAAATCTTGCACCTATCTTGCATCAAGATTAGCACTATATATAAACAGACTGAATCGAGCTTCCACTTGAGCCTCGTCACCTAGGAGTACCATCGGTTGTGTCCAAAATGATTTCTGAGCCTATGGTGCGTTTGACGCAAACCGTGTACCTATCTGGGATCAAGATTAGCACAATCTCCAAACAGACTGAATCGAGCTTGCACTTCAGCCTCGTCACCTAGGAGTGCCATCGGGTGCATCCAAAATGATTTCTGAGCCTTTGGTACGTTGGGTGCAAACCTTGCTTCAAGATTAGCACTATCTCTAAACGGAATGACATGAGGATCCATTTGACCCTCGTCACCTAGGAGGACCATCGGGTGCATCCAAAATGATTTCTAAGCCTATGGTACGTTTGGCTCAAACCGTGCACCTATCTTGCACTGACACTAACACTGTCTCCAAATTAACCGAAAGGAGATTCTACTTGAGCCTCGTCACCTAGGACTTCCATCGGGTGCTTCCAAACCCATTTATGGGCCTGCGGTACGTTCGACGCAAACCGTGCATCCATCTTGCATCAAGATTAGCACTCTATCCAAACAGACTAAATCGAGCTTCCACTTGAGCCTCGTCACCTAGGAGTATCATCGGGTGCGTCCAAAATGATTTCTGAGTCTATGGTATGTTTAGCACAAACCGTGCACTTACCTTGCGTCAAGATTAGCACAATCTCCAAATGGAATGAAATGAGCGTCCACTTGAGCCTCGTCACCTAGGAGTACCATCGGGTGCGTCCAAAATGATTTCTCAGCCTAGGGCACGTTTGGCGCAAACCGTGCATCTATCTCGCACCGACACTAACATTGTCTCCGAACGTACCAAAATGTATGAACCTCATCTCCTAAGAGTACCATCGGATGCGTCCAACACGATTTCTGAGCCTATGGTATGTTCGGTGCAAATTGTGCACCTATGTTGTACTGACACCAACACTGTCTCCAAAATGGACCAAAATGAGATTCCACATGACCCAGTCACCAAGGAGTTCCAACGGGTGCGTCTAAAATGATTTCTGAGCCTATGGTATGTTCGACGCAAATCGGGCACCTATCTTGCATCAAGATTAGCACTATATCCAAACGGACTGAATTGAGCTTCCACTTGAGCCTCGTCACTTAGGAGTACCATCAGTGGTGTCCAAAATGATTTCTGAGCCTATGGTACGTCTGGCGCAAACCGTGCCTCTATATTGGGTCAAGATTAGCACTATCTTCAAACAAACTGAATCGAGCTTCCACTTGAGCCTCGTCACCTAGCAGTACCATCGGGGCGTCAAAAATGATTTATGAGTCTATGGTATGTTTGGCACAAACCGTGCACTTACCTTGCGTCAAGATTAGCACTATCTCTAAATGGAATGAAATGAGCATCCACTTGGGCCTCGTCAACTAGAAGTTCCATCGTGTGCATCTAAAACAATTTCTGAGCCTATGGTATGTTGGGTGCAAACCTTTCTTCAAGATTAGCACTGCCTCCAAATGGAATGAAATGAGCATCCATTTGAGCCACGCCACCTAGGAGGACCATCGGGTGCATCCAAAACGATTTCTGAGCCTATGGTACGTTTGGCTCAAACCGTGCACCTATCTTGCACTAACACTAACACTGTCTCTAAACGGACCGAAACGAGATTCTACTTGAGCCTCGTCACCTAGGAGTTCCATCGGGTGCGTCCAAAACCATTTCTGAGCCTGCAGTACGTTTGACGCAAACCGTGCATCCATCTTTCATCAAGATTAGTACTATTTCCAAACAGACTGAATCGAGCTTCCACTTGAGCCTCATCACCTAGGAGTACCATCGCTGCGTCCAAAATGATTTCTGAGTCTATGGTAGTTTGGCACAAACCGTGCACTTACCTTGCGTCATGATTAGCACTATCTCCAAATGGAATGAAGCAAGCGTCCACTTGAGCCTCGTCACCTAGGAGTACCATCGGGTGCGTCCAAAACGATTTCTCAGCCTAGGGTACGTTTGGCGCAAACCGTGCAGCTATCTTGCATCGACACTAACACTGTCTCCAAACGTACCAAAATGAGATTCCATTTGAACCACGCCACCTAGGAGTTCCACCGGGTGCGTCCAAAATGATTTCTGAGCCTGCGGTACGTTCGACGCAAATCGTGCATCCATCTTGTGTCAAGATTAGCACTGTCTCCAAATGGACCAAAACAAGATTCTACTTGAGCCTCGTCACCTATGGGTTCGATCGGGTGCGTCCAAAACGATTTCTGAGCCTATGGTATGTTCAGCGCAAATTGTGCACCTATCTTGTACTAACACCAACACTGTCTCCAAAATGGACAAAAATGAGATTCCACATGACCCTGTCACCTAGGAGTTCCATCGGGTGCATCCAAAATGATTTCTGAGCCTATGGTACGTTCGATGCAAATCGTGCACCTATCTTGCATCATGATTGGCACTATATCCAAACGGACTGAATTGACCTTCCACTTGAGCCTCGTCACCTAGGAGTACCATCGGTTGTGTCCAGTATGATTTCTGAGTCTATGGTACGTTTGGCGCAAACCGTGCACCTATCTTGGATCAAGATTAGCACTATCTCCAAACAGACTGAATCGAGCTTCCATTTTAGCCTCGTCACCTAGGAGTGCGATCGGGAGCATCCAAAATGTTTTCTGAGCTTATGGTACGTTTGGTGTAAACCTTGCTTCAAGATTAGCACTATCTCCAAATGCAATGAAATGAGCATCCACTTGAGCCTCGTCACCTAGGAGGTCCATCGGGTGGATCCAAAATGATTTCTGAGCCTACGGTACGTTTGGCTCAAACTATGCACCTATCTTGCACCGACACTAACACTGTGTCCAAACGGATCGAAATGAGATTCTACTTGAGCCTCGTCACCAAGGAGTTCCATCCGGTGCGTCCAAAATGATTTCTGCGCCTGCGGTACGTTCGACGCAAACCGTGCATGCATTTTGTGTCAAGATTAGCACTATCTCCAAATAGACTGAATCGAGCTCCACTTGAGCCTCATCACCTAGCAGTACCATCAGGTGCGTCCAAAATGATTTCTGAGTCTATGGTATGTTTGGCACAAACCCTGCACTAAAATTGCGTCAAGATTAGCACAATCTTTAAACAGAATGAAGCAAGCATCCACTTGAGCCTCATCACCTAGGAGTACCATCGGGTGTGTCCAAAATGATTTCTCAGCCCAGGGTACGTTTGGCGCAAACCGTGCAACTATCTTGCATCGACACTAACACTGTCTCCAAATGTACCAAAATGAGATTCCATATGACCCACATCACCTAGGATAACAGTTGTGTCCAAAAAAGATTTCTGAGCCTACGGTACGTTCAACGCAAATCGTGCATCTATCTTGCATCAAGATTAGCACTATCTCCAAATGGACTGAATCAAGCTTCCACTTGAGCCTTGTCACCTAGGAGTACCATCAGATGCGTCCAAAATGTTTTCTGAGCCTATGTTAAGTTTGGCGCAAATTTTGCACCTATCTTGCACTGACCAACACTGTCTCCAAAATAGATCAAAACGAGATTCCACATGACCTAGTCACCTGGGAGTTCCATCGGGTGCATCCAAAATGATTTTTGAGCCTGTGGTACGTTCGACTCAAATCGTACACCTTTCTTGTGTCAAGATTAGCACTATATCCAAATGGACTGAATCGAGCTTCCACTTGAGCCTCGTCACCTAGGAGTACCATCAGTTGTGTCTAAAATGAATTTTGAGCCTATGGTATGTTTGGCGCAAACCGTGCACCTTTCTTGGATCAAGATTAGCACTATCTCCAAACAGACCGAATCAAGTTTCCACTTCAGCCTCGTCACCTAGGAGTGCCATCGGGTGCATCCAAAACGATTTCTAAGCCTATGGTACGTTTGGCGCAAAACCTTGCTCCAAAATTAGCACTATCTCCAAATAGAATGAAATGTGCGTCCATTTGAGCCTCGTCACCTAGGAGCACCATCCGGTGCGTCCAAAACGATTTCTGAGCCTACGGGACGTTCGACGCAAACCGTGCATCCATCTTGCATCAAGATTAGCACTCTCTCCAAACAGACTGAATCGAGCTTCCACTCGAGCCACGTAACTAGGAGTACCATCGGGTGCATCCAAAATGATTTCTAAGTCTATGCTATGTTTGGCACAAACCGTGCACTTAACTTGCGTCAAGATTAGCACTATCTCCAAATGGAATGAAATGAACATCCACTTGAGCCTAGTCACCAAGGAGTACCATCGGGTGCGTCCAAAATGTTTTCTCAGCCTAGGGTACGTTTGGCGCAAACCGTGCACCTATCTTGCACCGAAACTAACACTGTCTCCAAACGTACCAAAATGAGATTCCATATGACCCACGACACCTAGGAGTTCCATCGGGTGTGTCCAAAATGATTTCTGAGCTTGCGGTACGTTCGATGCAAATCGTGCATCCATCTTGCGTCAAGATTAGCACTATCTCCAAACGGATTAAACCGAGCTTCCACTTGAGCCTCATCACCTAGGTGTACCATGGGTTGTGTCCAAAATGATTTCTGAGCCTATAGTACGTTTGGTGCAAACCGTGCACCCATCTTGCATCAAGATTAGCACTATCTCCAAATAGACTGAATCGAGCCTCCATTTGAGCCTCGTCACCAAGCAGTACCATCGGGTGCGTCCAAAATGATTTTTGAGTCGGTGGTTTGTTTGGCACAAACCGTGCACTTACTTTGTGTCAAAATTAGCACAATCTCCAAATAGAATGAAACGAGCATCCACTTGAACCTCGTCACCTAGGAGTACCATCGGCTGCAACCAAAATGATTTCTCTGCCCATGGTCCATTTGGCGCAAACCGTGCACCTATCTTGCACCGACAATAACACTGTCTCCAAACGTACCAAAATGAGATTCCATATGAACCACGCCACCTAGGAGTTCCATCGGGTGCGTCCAAAATGATTTCTTTGCCTGCGGTACGTTCGACGCAAATCATGCATCCATCTTGCTTAAAGATTAGCATTATCTCCAAACGGACTGAATCAAGGATCCACTTGAGCCTCGTCGTCTAGGAGGACCATTAGGTGTATCCAAAACGATTTCTGAGCCTATGGTATGTTCGGCGCAAATTGTGCATCTATCTTGTACTGACACCACACTGTCTCTAAAATGGACCAAAATGAGATTCCACATGACCCAGTCACCTAGGCGTTCCATTGGGTGTGCCTAGAATTAATTTTGAGTTGTGGTACGTATGACACAAATCGTGCACCTATCTTGCGTCAAGATTAGCACTATATCCAAACAGACTGAATCAAGCTTCCACTTGAGCCTCGTCACCTAGGAATATCGGTTGTGTCCAAAATGATTTCTGAGCCTATGGTACGTTTGGCGCAAACCGTGCACCTATCTTGGGTCAAGATTAGCACTATCTCCAAACAGACTAAATTGAGCTTCCACTTTAGCCTCGTCACCTAGAAATGCCATCGGGCGCATCCAAAAATGATTTCTGAGCCTATGGTACGTTTGGCGTAAACCTTGCTTCAAGATTAGCACTGTCTCCAAACGGAATGAAATGAGCATCCACTTGAGCCTCGTCACCTAGGAGGAGCATCGGGTGCATACAAAATGATTTCTGAGCCTATGGTACGTTTGGCTCAAACCGTGCACCTATCTTGCACTGACACTAACACTATCTCTAAATGGACCGAAACGAGATTCTACTTGAGCCTTGTCACCTAGGAGTTCCATCGGGTGCATCCAAAACGATTTCTGAGCCTGCAGTATGTTCGATGCAAACCGTGCATCCAAAACGATTTCTGAGCCTATGGTATGTTCAGCGCAAATTGTACACCTAGCTTGTACTGACACCAACACTGTCTCCAAAATGGACCAAAATGAAATTCCACACGACCCAGTCACCTAGGAGTTCCATCGGGTGCGTCTAAAATCATTTCTGAGCCTGTGGTACGTTCGACACAAATCGTGCACCTATTTTGGGTCAAGATTAGCACTATCTCCAAACAGACTGAATCAAGCTTCCACTTCAGCCTTGTCACCTAGGACTGCCATCGGGTGCATCCAAAATGATTTCTCAACCTGTGGTACGTTTGGCGTAAAGCTTGCTTGAAGATTAGCACCATCTCCAAACGGAATGAAATGAGCATCCACTTGAGTCTCGTCACCTAGGAGGACCATCGGGACCGAAACGAGATTCTACTTGAGCCTCGTCACCTCAGAGTGCCATCGGGTGCGTCCAAAAGGAATTCTGAGCCTGCGGTATGTTTGACACAAACCGTGCATCCATCTTGCGTCAAGATTAGCACTATCTCCAAACAGACTAAATCGAGCTTTCGCTTGAGCCTCGTCACCTAGCAATACCATCGGGTGCGTCCAAAATGATTTCTGAGTCTATGGTATGTTTGGCACTTACCTTGCGTCAAGATTAGCACAATCTCCATACAAAATGAAACGACCATACACTTGAGCCTCGTCACCTAGGAGTACCATCAGGTGCGTCCAAAATGATTTCTTAGCCTAGGGTATGTTTGGCTCAAACCGTGCACCTATCTTGCACTGAAAATAACACTGTCTCCAAACATACCAATATGAGATTCCATATGAACCATGCCACCTAGGAGTTCCATCGGGTGCGGCTAAAATGATTTCTGAGGTACGTTCGACACAAATCATGCATCCATCTTGTGTCAAGATTAGCACTATCTCCAAACGGATACGTTCGGTCCGTTCGGAGACAATGTTACTATCAGTGCAAGATAGGTGCATGGTTTGCATGATATTTGGCACAAACTGTGCACCCATCTAACACTGACACTAACACTTTCTCCAAACGGACCGAAACGAGATTTCACATGACCCATGTCACCTAGGAGTTCCATCGTATGCATCCAAAATGATTTCTAAGCCTGTGGTATGTTCGGCACAAATCGTGCACCTATCTTGCATCAAGATTAGCACTATCTCCAAAGGGATTGAATCGAGCTTCCACTTGAGCTTCGTCACCTAGGAGTATCATTGGATGCGTCCAAAATGATTTCTGAGCCTACGCTACGTTTGACGCAAACCGTGCTCCTATCTTGCACTGACACTAAACTATCTCCAAACGGACCTAAACAAGATACCACATGACCCATGTCAACTAGGACTTCCATCGGGTGCGTCCAAAACAATTTTTGAGCTTGTGGTACTTTGGGCACAAAACGTTCAAATATCTTGCGTCAAGATTAGCACTATCAATAGATGGACTGAATTGAGCTTCTGATTCTGCCTCGTCACCTAGGAGTACCATCGACTGCGTCCAAATCAATTTTTAGGCCTATGGTGCGTTTGGTGCAAACCGTGCACCTATCTTACACTGACACTAACACTATCTCCAAATGGAATGAAACGGGAATCCACATGTCCCACGTCACCTATTAGTTCCATCAGGTGCGTCCAAAATGATTTATGAGCCTGTGGGATGTTTGGCGCAAACCTTGCACCTATCTTGCGTCAAGATTAGCACTATGTTCAAACGGACTGAATCAAGCTTCAACTTCAGCCTCGTCACCTAGGAGTACCAACGGGTGCGTCCAAAATGATTTCTGAGCCTATGGTACGTCTGGTGCAAACCGTGCAACCATCTTGCACCGACACTAACATTGTCTCCAAACAGATCAAAACAAGATTCCACATGACCAACATCACCTAGGAGTTTCATCAGGTGCATCCGAAATGTTTTTTGAGCCTATGGTACATTTGGCGCAAACGGTGCACGTATCTTGCGTTAAGATTAGCACTATCCCCAAACGGAATAAATCGAGCATCCACTTGAGCCTTGTCACCTAGGAGTACCATCGGGTATGTCCAAAACGATTTCTAAGATTATGGTTCGTCTGGCGCAAGCCATGCACCTTCTTCCACCGACACTAACATTGTATCCAACTGGACTGAAACGAGATTCCATGTGACGCATGTCACCTAGGAGTTTCATCGGGTGCGTCCAAAATGATTTATGAGCCTGCGGTACGTTCGGTGCAATCCGTGCACCTATCTTGCGTCAAGATTGGCACCATCTCCAAATGGATTGAATTGAGCTTTAACTTGAGCCTCGTCACTTAGGAGTACCATTGGATGCGTCCAAAATGATTTCTGAGCCTATGTTATGTTTGGCGCAAACAGTGCACCTATCTTGCACTGACACTAACACTGTCTCCAAATGGACCAAAATGAGATTCCACATGAATGGTTTCTGAGCCTGTGATATGATCGGCGCAAACCGTGCACCAATCTTGCGTCAAGATTAGCACTATCAACAAATAGAATGAAATGAGCATCCTCTTGCGCCTCATCACCTAGGAGTACCATCGGGTGCATCCAAAACGATTTATGAGTCTATGGTATGTTTGGCACAAACCATTCACTTACCTTGCGTCAAGATTAGTACTATCTCCAAACTGAATGAAACGAGCATCCACTGAGCCTCTTCACCTAGGAGTACCATTGGGTGCGTCCAAAATGATTTCTCAGCCTATGGTACGTTTGGCGCAAACCATGCACCTATCTTGCACCGACACTAACACTGTCTCCAAACGTACCAAAATGAGATTCCATATGAACCACGCCACCTAGGAGTTCCATCGGGTGCGTCCAAAATGATTTCTGAGCCTGCAGTACGTTCAACGCAAATCGTGCATCCATCTTGTGTCAAGATTAGCACTGTATCCAAACGGGCTGAAACAAGATTCTACTTGAGCCTCGTGACCTGTGGGTTCCAAAATGATTTCTGAGCCTATGGTATGTTCGGCGCAAATTGGGCACCTATCTTGTACTGACAACAACACTGTCTCCAAAATGGACAAAAATTTGATTCCACATGACCCAGTCACCTAGGAGTTCCATCGAGTGCGTCCAAATTGATTTCTGAGCCTGTGGTACGTTTGACACAAATCGTGCACCTATTATGCATCAAGATTAGCACTATATCCAAATGGGATGATTCGAGCATCCACTTGAGCCTCGTCACCTAGGAGTACCATCGGTTGTATCCAATATGATTTCTGAGCCTATGGTACGTTTGGCGCAAACCGTACACCTATCTTGGGTCAAGATTAGCACTATCTCCAAACAGACTGAATCGAGCTTCCATTTTAGCCTCGTCACCTAGGAGTGCGATCAGGTGCAACCAAAATGATTTCTGAGCTTATGGTACGTTTGGTGTAAACCTTGCTTCAAGATTAGCACTATCTCCAAACGGAATGAAATGAGCATCCACTTGAGCCTCGTCACCTAGGAGGACCATCGGGTGCATCCAAAATGATTTCTGAGCCTACGATATGTTTGGCTCAAACCGTGCAACTATCTTGCACCGACACTAACACTGTCTCCAAATGGACCGAAACGAGATTCTACTTTAACCTCGTCACCAAGGAGTTCCATCCGGTGCGTCTAAAATGATTGCCTGCATTTTGCTTCAAGATTAGCACTATCTCCAAATAGACTGAGTCGAGCTTCCACTTGACCCTCGTCACCTAGCAGTACCATCGGGTGCGTCCAAAATGATTTCTGAGTCTATGGTATGTTTGGCACAAACCGTGCACTAAAATTGCGTCAAGATTAGCACAATATTTAAATGGAATGAAGCAAGCATCCACTTGAGCCTCGTCACCTAGCAGTACCATCGGGTGCGTCCAAAATGATTTCTCAGCCCAGGGTACGTTTGGCGCAAACTGTGCAACTATCTTGCACCGACACTAACACTGTCTCCAAATGTACCAAAATGAGATTCCATATGACCCACGTCACCTAGCATAACGGTTGCGTCCAAAATGATTTCTAAGCCTACGGTACGTTCAACGCAAATCGTGCATCCATCATGCATCAAGATTAGCACTATCTCCAAATGGACTAAATCAAGCTTTCACTTGAGCCTCATCACCTAGGAGTACCATCAGATGCATCTAAAACGTATTCTGAGCCTATGTTAAGTTTGGCGCAAATTTTGCACCTATCTTGCACGGACATAAACACTGTCTCCAAAATAGACCAAAACGAGATTCCACATGACCTAGTCACCTGGGAGTTCCATCAGGTGCATCCAAAATGATTTCTGAGGTTGTGATACATTCGACGTAAATCGTACACCTTTCTTGTGTCAAGATTAGCACTATATCCAAACGGATTGAATCGAGCTTCCACTTGAGCCTCGTCACCTAGGAGTACCATCGGTTGTGTCTAAAATGATTTCTGAGCCTATGGTATGTTTGGCGCAAACCGTGCACCTTTCTTGGATCAAGGTTAGCACTATCTCCAAACAGACTGAATCGAGTTTCCACTTTAGCCTCATCACCTAGGAGTGCCATCGGGTGCATCCAAAACGATTTCTGAGCCTATGGTACATTTGGCGCAAACCTTGCTTCAAAATTAGCACTATCTCCAAATAGAATGAAATGTGCGTCCATTTGAGCCTCGTCACCTAGGAGCACCATCGGGTGCATCCAAAACAATTTCTGAGCCTATGGTACGTTTAACTCGAACCGTGTACCTATCTTGCACCGACACTAACACTATCTCCAAATAGACCAAAACAAGATTCTACTTGAGCCTCATCACCTAGGAGTTCCATCGGGTGCGTCCAAAACGATTTTTGAGCCAACGGGACGTTCGACGCAAACCGTGCATCCATCTTGCATCAAGATTAGCACTATCTCCAAATAGACTGAATCGAGCTTCCACTCGAGCCACGTCACCTAGGAGTACCATCGGGTGCGTCCAAAATGATTTCTAAGTCTATGGTATGTTTGGCACAAACCGTGCACTTAACTTGCGTCAAGATTAGCACTATCTCCAAACGGAATGAAACGAGCATCCACTTGAGCCTCGTCACCTAGGAGTACCATCAGGTGCGACCAAAATGATTTCTTAGCCTAGGGTACGTTTGGCGCAAACCGTGCACCTATCTTGCACCGACACTAACATTGTCTCCAAACGTACCAAAATGAGATTCCATATAAACCACGCCACCTAGGAGTTCCATCGGGTGCGTCCAATATGATTTCTGAGCCTATGGTACGTTCGATGCAAATCGTGCATCCATCTTGCGTCAAGATTAGCACTATCTCCAAATGGATTGAATCAAGGTTCCACTTGAGCCTCGTCACCTAGGAGTACCATCGGATGCGTCCAAAACGATATCTGAGCCTATGGTTTGTTCGACGCAAATTATGCACCTATCTTGTACTGACACCAACACTGTCTCCAAAAAGGACCAAAATGAAATTCCACATGACCCAGTCACCTAGGAGTTCCATCGGGTGCGTCCAAATTGATTTCTAAGCCTGTGGTACGGTTGACACAAATCGTGCACCTATTATGCGTCAAGATTAGCACTATATCCAACTAGGATGATTCGAGCGTCCACTTGAGCCTCGTCACCTAGGAGTACCATCGGGTCCATCCAAATTGATTTCTTAGCCTAGGGTATGTTTGGTGCAAACCATGCACATATCTTGCAGTGACACCAACACTGTCTCCAAAATGGACCAAAATGAGATTCCACATGACCCAGTCACCTAGGAATTCTATCGGGTGCGTCCAAAAGGATTTCTGAGCCTGCGGTACGTTCGACGCAAACCGTGCATCCATCTTGCGTCAAGATTAGCACTATCTCCAAACAGACTAAATCGAGCTTCCGCTTAAGCCTCGTCACCTAGTAGTACCATTGGGTGCATCCAAAATGATTTCTGAGTCTATGGTATGTTTGGCACAAACTGTGCACTTACCTTGCGTCAAGATTAGCACAATCTCCATATGAAATGTAACGAGCATCCACATGAGCCTCGTCACCTAGGAGTACCATCAAGTGCGTCCAAAATGATTTCTTAGCCTTGGGTACGTTTGGCGCCAACTGTGCACCTATCTTGCACCGACACTAACACTGTCTCCAAACATACCAAAATGAGATTCCATATGAATCACGGCACCTAGGAGTTCCATCGGGTGCGTCCAAAATGATTTCTGAGCCTGTGGTATTTTCGACGCAAATCGTGCATCCATCTTGCGTCAAAATTAGCACAATCTCCAAATGGAATGAAACGAGCGTCCACTTGAGCCTCGTCACCTAGGAATATCATCGGGTGCGAACAAAACGATTTCTCAGCCTAGGGTATGTTTGGCGCAAACCGTGCACCTATCTTGCACCGACACTAACACTGTCTCCAAACGTACCAAAATGAGATTCCATATGAACCACGCCACCTAGGAGTTCCATCGGGTGCGTCCAAAATGACATCTGAGCCTATGGTACGTTCGACTCAAATCGTGCACCTATCTTGCGTCAAGATTAGCACTATATCCAAACGGATTGAATCGAGCTTCCACTTGAGCCTCGTCACTTAGGAGTACCATCAGTTGTGTCCAAAATGATTTCTGAGCCTATGGTACGTTTGGCGCAAACCGTGCACCTATTCTGGGTCAAGATTAGCACTATCTCCAAACAGACTGAATTGAGGTTCCACTTCAGCCTCGTCACCTAGGAGTGCCATTGGGTGCATCCAAACGTACCGAAACAAGATTCCATATGACCCACATCACCTAGGAGTACCATCGGGTGCGCCCCAAAATAATTTCTGAGCCTATGGTACGTTTGGCGCAAACCAGACACCTATCTTGCACCGACACTAACACTGTCTCCATATGGACCGAAACGAGATTCCTCACGAGCCACATCACCAAGTAGTTCCATCGGTGCGTCCAAAATGATTTCTGAGCCTATGGTACGTTCGCCTCAAACCGTGCACCTATCTTGCATCAAGATGAACACTACTCCAAACAGACTGAACCAAGCTTGCACTTGAGCCTCCTCACCTAGGAGTATCATTGGGTGCGTCCAAAATGATTTCTAAGCCTATGGTATGCTCGGCACACACCGTGCACCTATCTTGCACAGACACTAACACTGTCTCCAAACGGACCGAGACGAGATTCCACATGGCCCAAGTCACCTAGGAGTTACATCAGGTGCATCCAAAAAGATTTCTGAGTTTGTTGTCAGTTCGGCGCAAAGCGTGCTCCTATCTTGCATCAAGATTAGCACTATCTCCAAACGTACTGAATCAAGCTTCCACTTGGGCTTTGTCACATAGGAGTACCATCCGGTCCATCTAAAATGAATTCTGAGCCTCTAGTACGTTCAGCGCAAACTGTGCACCTATCTTGTGTCAAGAATGGCACTATCTACAAACGGACTAAATCGAGCTTTCACTTGAGCTCCATCACCTTGGAGTACCATCGGATGCGTCCGAAACAATTTCTGAGCCTATGATAAGTTTGGTGCAAACTGTGCACCTATCTTGCACCGACACTAACACTGTCTACAAACGAACTAAAATGAGGTTCCACATGACCCATGTCACCTAGCAGTTCCATCTGGTGCATCCAAAATGATTTCTGAGCCTATGGCACATTTGGCACAAACCATGCACCTACCTAGCACTGACACGAACAATATCTCCAAACGGACCCAAAATGAGATTGTGCATGACCCACGTCACCTAGGAGTTCCATCGGGTGCATCCAAAATGACTTCTGAGCCTCCGGTACATTCGATGCACACCATGCATTCATCTTGCATCAAGATTAGCACTATCTCCAACCGGACTGAATCAAGCTTCCACTTGAGTCTCGTCACCTAGGAGTACCATTAGATGTGTCCAAAACGATTTCTGAGCCTATGGTACGTTTGGCGCAAACCGTGCACCAATATTGCACCGACACTAACACTGTCTGCAGACAGACCAAAACGAGGTTCCACATGACCCACGTCACCTAGGAGTTCCATCGGGTGCATCCAAAATGATTTCAGAGCCTATGGTATATTCAGTGCAAACCGTGCACCTATCTTGCGTCAAGATTAGCACTATCTTCAAATGGACTAAGTCAAGCTTCCACTTGAGCATCGTCACCTAGGAGTACCATCGGTTGCGTCCAAAACAATTTCTAAGCCTATGATATGTTTGGAGAAAACCATGCGTTAACATTGCCTCCAAACAGACCAAAACAGGATTCCACATGAACCACGTCACCGAGGAGTTCCATCGGGTGCGTCCGAAATGATTTTTGAGCTTATGGCATGTTCAGCGAAAACCGGGCACCTATCTTGCGTCAAGATTAGCAAATAGACCGAAATGTGCATCCACTTGAACCTCGTCACCTAGGAGTACCATCGGGTGCGTACAACATGATTACTGAGCCTATGGTACATTTGGCGCAAACCGTGCACCTATGTTGCACCGACACTAACATTGTCTCTAAACGGACCAAAACAAGATTCCACATGACCGACGTCACCTAGGAGTTCCATCGGGTGAGTCTGAAACGATTTTTGAGCATGTAGTACGTTCGGCGCAAACCGTGCACCTATCTTGTGTCAAAATTGGCACTATCTCCAAGCAGACTGAATCAAGCTTCCACTTTGGCCTCGTCACCTAGGAGTACCATCGGGTGTGTCCAAAACGATTTTCTGAGCCTATGGTACTTTTGGAGTAAACCGTACACCTATCTTGCGTCAAGATTAGCACTATCTCCAAATGGAATGAAACGAGCATCGACATGAGCCTCATCACCTAGGAGTACCATTGCGTGCGTCTAAAATGATTTCTGAGTCTATTATACATTTGGCACAAACCTTGCACCTATCTAACACTGACACTAACACTTTCTCCAAACGGACCGAAACGAGATTTCACATGACCCATGTCACCTAGGAGTTCCATCGGATGCGTCCAAAATGATTTCTAAGCCTGTGGTACGTTCGGCACAAATCGTGTACCTATCTTGCATCAAGATTAGCACTATCTCCAAAGGGATTGAATCGAGCTTCCACTTGAGCCTCGTCACCTAGGAGTATCATTGGGTGCGTCCAAAACAAATTATGAGCCTATGCTACGTTTGGCGCAAACCGTGCCCCTATCTTGCACTGATACTAAACTATCTCCAAACGGACCTAAACAAGATACCACATGACCCATGTCACCTAGGAATTCCATCGGGTGCGTCCAAAACGATTTTTGAGCTTATGGTACTTTGGGCACAAAACGTTCACCTATCTTGCGTCAAGATTAGCACTATCATTAGATGGACTGAATCGAGCTTCTGATTCTGCCTCATCACCTAGAAGTACCATCGACTGCATCCAAATCAACTTTTGGGCCAATGGTGCGTTTGGTGCAAACCGTGCACCTATCTTGCATTGACACTGACACTGTCTCCAAACGGAATGAAACGAGATTCCACATGTCCCACGTCACCTATTAGTTCCATCGGGTGCGTCCAAAATGATTTATGAGCCTATGGAACGTTCGGCGCAAACCGTGCACCTATCTTGCATCAAGATTAGCACTATGTTCAAACAGACCGAATCAAGCTTCAACTTCAGCCTCGTCACCTAGGAGTACCAACGGGTGCGTCCAAAACGATTTTTGAGCTTGTGGTACTTTGGGCACAAAATGTTCACCTATCTTGCGTCAAGATTAGCACTATCATTAGATGGACTGAATCGAGCTTCTGATTCTGCCTCATCACCTAGAAGTACCATCGACTGCATCTAAATCAACTTTTGGGCCTATGGTGCGTTTGGTGCAAACCGTGCACCTATCTTGCATTGACACTAACACTGTCTCCAAACGGAATGAAACGAGATTCCACATGTCCCACGTCACCTATTAGTTCCATCGGGTGCGTCCAAAATGATTTCTGAGCCTATGGTACGTTTGGCGCAAACCGTGCAGCCATCTTCCACCGACACTTACATTGTCTCCAAACGGACCAAAACAAGATTCCACATGACCGACATCACCTAGGAGTTTCATGAGGTGCGTCTGAAATGTTTTTTTTGAGCCTATGGTACATTTGGCGCAAACGGTGCACCTATCTTACGTTAAGATTAGCACTATCCCCAAACAGAATAAAACGAGCATCCACTTGAGCCTTGTCACCTAGGAGTACCATCGGGTATGTCCAAAACGATTTCTAAGATTATGGTTCATTTGGCGCAAACCATGCACCTTCTTCCACCGACACTAACATTGTATCCAAATGGACTAAAACAAGATTCTTGTTACGCAGTCACCTAGGAGTTTCATCAGGTGCGTCCAAAATGATTTATGAGCCTGTGGTACGTTTGGTGCAATCCGTGCACCTATCTTGCATCAAGATTGGCACTATCTCCAAACGGACTAAATCGAGCTTTAACTTGAGCCTCGTCACCTAGGAGTACCATCGGATGCATCCAAAACGATTTCTGAGCCTATGTTATGTTTGGCGCAAACCGTGCACCTATCTTGCACTGGCACTAACACTGTCTCCAAATAGACCAAAATGAGATTCCACATGAATGGTTTCTGAACCTATGATACGATTGGCGCAAACCATGCACTAATCTTGCATCAAGATTAGCACTATCTCCAAATAGAATGAAATGAGCATCCTCTTGTGCCTCATCACTCAGGAGTACCATCGGGTGCGTCCAAAATGATTTATGAGTCTATGGTATGTTTGGCACAAACCGTTCACTTACCTTGCGTCAAGATTAGCACTATCTCCAAACTGAATGAAACGAGCATCCACTTGAGCCTCGTCAAGTAGGAGTACCATTGGGTGCGTCCAAAACGATTTCTCAGCCTAGGGTACGTTTGGCGCAAACCGTCCACCTATCTTGCACCGACACTAATACTGTCTCCAAACGTACCAAATTGAGATTCCATATGACCCACGTCACCTAGGAGTTCCATCGGATGCGTCCAAAACGATTTCTGAGCCTACGGTACGTTCAACACAAATTGTGCATCCATCTTGCGTCAAGATTAGCACTATCTCCAAACAGACTGAATCGAGCTTCCACTTGAACCTCGTCACCTAGGAGTAAAATGATTTTTGAGCCTATCGTATGTTTGGCGCAAATCGTGCACCTAGCTTGCACTGTGACTGACACTGTCTCCAACGGACCAAAATGAGATTCCACATGACCCACGTCACCTAGGTGTTCCATCGGGTGCGTCCAATATGATTTCTGAACCTGTTGTACGTTCAGCGCAAATCATGCACCTATCTTGCGTCTAGATTAGCAATATCTCCAAACAGACTGAATCAAGCATTCACCTGAGCCTCGTCACCTAGGAGTACCATCGGGTGCATCCAAAATGATTTCTGAGCCTATGGTATGTTTGGCGCAAATCATGCACCTATCATGGGTCAAGATTAGCACTATCTCTAAACAAAATGAAAGGAGCATCCACTTGAGCCTCGTCACCTAGGAGTACCAAAGGGTGCGTCCAAAATGACTTCTGAGCAAACCACGCACCTTTCTTGCAGCGACACTAACACTGTCTCCAAATGGATCAAAACAAAATTCCACATGACAGATGTCACATAGGAGTTCCATCGGGTGTGTCCAAAATAATTACTGAGCCAGTGGTACGTTCGGCGCAAACCGTACACCTATCTTGCGGCAAGATTAGCATGATCTCCAAACGTACTAAATCATGCTTCCACTTGAGCCTCATCACCTAGGAGTATCATTGGGTGCGTCCAAAATGATTTTTGAGCCTATGGTATGTTTGGCAGAAACCTTGCACTTACCTTGCGTCAAGGTGAGCACTATCTCCAAACAGAATGAAATGAGCATCCACTTGTGCCTCATCACCTAGGAGTACCATCGGGTGCGTCCAAAACGATTTCTGAGTCTATGGTATGTTTGGCACAAACCGTGCACTTACCTTGCGTCAGGATTAGCACTATCTCCAAACAAAATAAAATGAGCATTCACTTGTGCCTCATCACCTAGGAGTACCATCAGGTGCGTCCAAAATGATTTCTCAGCCTAGGGTACGTTTGGCGCAAATCGTGCACCTATCTGGCACCGACACTAACACTATCTCCAAACATACCAAAATGAGATTCCATATGACCCACGTCACCTAAGAGTTCCATCGGGTGCGTCCAAAATGATTTCTGAGCCTGCGGTACGTTCGACGCAAATCGTGCATCCATCTTGCATCAAGATTAGCACTGTCTCCTAACAGACAGAAACGAGATTCTACTTGAGCCTCGTCACCTAGGGGTTCCATTAGGTGCGACCAAAATGATTTCTGTGCCTGCGGTACGTTCGACGCAAACCGTTCATCCATCTTGCGTCATGATTAGCACTATCTCCAAACAGACTGAATCGACCTTCCACTTGAGCCTCGTCACCTAGCAGTACCATCGGTTGCATCCAAAATGATTATGAGTCTATGGTATGTTTGGCACAAACCATGCACTTACATTGCGTCAAGATTAGCACAATCTCCAAACGGAATGAAATGAGCATCCACTTGGGCCTCATCACCTAGGAGTACCATCGGGTGCATCCAAAACGATTTCTCAGCCTAGGGTACATTTGGCGCAAACAGTGCACCTATCTTGCACCGACACTAACACTGTCTCCAAATGTACCAAAATGAGATCCCATATGACCCACGTCACCTAGGATATCGGTTACATCCAAAATGGTGTCTGAGCCTGCGGTACGTTCGACGCAAATCGTGCATCCATCTTGCGTCAAGATTAGCACTATCTCTAAACGGACTGAATCAAGCTTCCACTTGAGCCTCGTCACCTAGGAGTACCATCAGATGCATCCAAAACGATTTCTGAGCCTATGTTATGTTTGGCGCAAATTGTGCACCTATCTTACACTGACACAAACACTGTCTCCAAAATGGACCAAAACGAGATTCCACATGACCTAGTCACCTAGGAGTTCCATTGGGTGCGTCCAAAATGATTTCTGAGCCTGTGGTACGTTCGACACAAATCGTGCACCTATCTTGCGTCAAGATTGGCACTATATATAAATAGACTGAATCAAGCTTCCACTTGAGCCTCGTCACCTAGGAGTACCATCGGTTGTGTCCAAAATGATTTCTAATCCTATGGTAAGTTTGACGCAAACCATGCACCTATCTAGGATAAAGATTAGCACAATCTCGAAACAGACTGAATTGAGCTTACACTTCAGCCTCGTCACCTAGGAGTTCCATCGGGTGCATCCAAAATCATTTCTGAGTCTATGGTACATTGGGTGCAAACCTTGCTTCAAGATTAGCTCTGTCTCCAAACAGAATGAAATGAGCATCCATTCGAGCCACGTCACCTAGGAGGACCATCGGGTGCATCCAAAACGATTTCTGAGCCTCTGGTACGTTTGGCTCAAACCGTGCACCTATCTTGCACTGACACTAGCACTGTCTCCAAACGGACCGAAACAAGATTCTACTTGAGCCTCATCACCTATGAGTTCCATCGGGTGCGTCCAAAACCATTTCTGTGCCTGCGGTACATTCGACGCAAACTTTGCATCCATCTTGCGTCAAGATTAGCACTCTCTCCCAACAGAATGAATCGAGCTTCCACTAGAGCCTCATCACCTAGGAGTACTATCGGGTGCGTCCAAAATGATTTCTGAGTCTATGGTATGTTTGGCACAAACCGTACACTTACCTTGCGTCAAGATTAGCACTATCTCCAAACGAAATGAAACGAGCGTCTACTTGAGCCTCGTCACCTAGGAGTACCATCGGGTGCGTCCAAAACGATTTCTTAGCCTAGGGTACGTTTGGTGCAAACCGTACACCTATCTTGCACTGACACTAACACTGTCCCTAAACATACCAAAATGAGATTCCATATGAACCACGCCACCTAGGAGTTCCATCGGGTGCATCCAAAATGATTTCTGAGCCTATGGTACGTTCGACGCAAATCGTGCATCCATCTTGCCTCAAGATTAGCACTATCTCTAAACGGACTGAATCAAGGTTCCACTTGAGCCTCATCACCTGGAGTACCATCGGATGCGTCCAAAACAATTTCTGAGCCTATGGTATGTTCGGCGGAAATTGTGTACCTATCTTGTACTGACACCAACACTATCTCCAAAATGGACCAAAATGAGATTCCACATGACCCAGTCACCTAGGAGTTCCATCGGGTGCATCCTAAATGATTTCTGAGCCTGCGGTACATTCGATGCAAATCGTGCATCCATCTTGCGTCAAGATTAGCACTATCTCCAAACAGACTGAATCGAGCTTCCGCTTGAGCCTCGTCACCTAGGAGTACCATCGAGTGCGTCCAAAATGATTTCTTAGCCTAGGGCATGTTTGGCGCAAACCGTGCACCTATCTTGCACCGACACTAACACTGTCTCAAAACGTGCCAAAATGAGATTCCATATGAACCACGCCACCTAGGAGTTCCATCGGGTGCATCCAAAATGATTTCTAAGCCTGTAGCACGTTTGAAGCAAATCGTGCATCCATGTTGCGTCAAGATTAGCACTATCTCCAAATGGACTGAATCAAGGTTCCACTTGAGCCTCGTCACATAGGAGTACCATCAGATGCGTCCAAAACGATTTCTGAGCCTATGGTATGTTCGACACAAATTGTGCACCTATCTTGTACTGACACCAACACTGTCTCCAAAATGGACCAAAATGAGATTCCACATGACCTAGTCACCTTGGAGTTCCATCGGGTGCGTCTAAAATGATTTCTGAGCCTATGGTATGTTCGACGCAAATTGTGCACCTATCTTGCGTCAAGATTAGCACTGTATCCAAACGGACTGAATTGAGCTTCCACTTGAGCCTCGTCACCTAGGAGTACCATCAGTTGTGTGCAAAATGATTTCTGAGCCTATGGTACATTTGGCGCAAACTGTGCACCTATCTTGGGTCAAGATTAGCACTATCTTCAAACAGACTGAATCAAGCTTCCACTTGAGCCTCGTCACCTAGCAGTACCATCGGTTGCGTCCAAAATGATTTATGAGGCTATGGTATGTTTGGCACAAACTGTGCACTAACCTTGCGTCAATATTAGCACAATCTCCAAATGGAATGAAATGAGCATCCACTTGGGCCTCGTCAACTAGAAGTACCAACGGGTACATCCAAAACGATTTCTTAGCCTAGGGTACGTTTGGCGCAAACCATGCACCTATCTTGCACCGACACTAACACTGTCTCCAAATGTACCAAAATGAGATTCCATATGACCAAAATGGTTCTAAGCCTATGGTACTTTTGGGGCAAACCATACACCTATCTTGCACTGACACTAACACTATCTCTAAATGGACTAAAACGAGATTCCACATGACCCACGTCACCAAGGAGTTCCATCAGGTGTGCCCACAATGATTTCTGTGCCTATGATACGTTCGGCACAAACCATGCACCTATCTTGCGTCATGAGGAGCACTATCTCCAAATGGACTCAAGCTTCCACTTGAGCCTCATCACCTAGGAGTATCATTGGGTGCATCCAAAATGATTTCCAAGCCTATGGTACGTTTGGCGCAAACCATGCACCTATCTAGCACCGACACAAACATTGTCTCCAAATGGAATGAAACGAGATTCCAAATGACCCACATCAACTAGGGGTTCCATCAGGTGTGACCAAAACAATTTCTTAGCCAGTGGTACGTTTGGTGCAAATTGTGCACCTATCTTGCGTCAAGATTAGCAATATCTTCAAATAGACTAAATCGAGCTTCCATTTGAGCCTCGTCACCTAGGAGTACCATCAGGTGCGTCCAAAACAATTTCTCAGCCTATGGTATGTTTGGCGCAAACCGTGCACCTATCTTACACCGACACTAACCCTGTCTCCAAACATGCCAAAACGAGATTCCATATGACCCACGTCACCTAGGAGACCCATTGGGTTCAGCACAAACCGTGCACCTATCTTGCGCTGACACTAACACTGTCTCCAAAAGGACCAAACAAAGATTCCACATGACCCACGTCACCTAAGAGTTCCATCGGGTGCGTCCAAAACAAATTCTGATCCTGTGGTACAGTCGGCGCAAACCAATGCATCCATCTTGCATCAAGATTAGCACTATCTCCAAACGCACTGAATCAAGCTTCCACTTGAGCCTCCTCACCTTGGAGTGCCATTAGGTGAGTTCGAAACCATTTTTTGAGCCTGTGGTACGTTTGGCGCAAACCGTGCACCTATCTTACGTCAAGACTAGCACTATCACCAAATGGAATAAAAACAGCATCCCCTTGAACCTTGTCATCTAGGAGTATCATCGGGTGTGTCCAAAACAATTTTTGAGCCTATGGTATGTTTGGCGCAAACCGTGCACCTATCTTGCACCGACACAAACACTATCTCCAAACGGACCAAAAAGAGATTCCACATGATCCACGTAACCTAGGAGTTCCATCGGGTGCGTCCAAAATGATTTCTGAGTCTATGGTACGTTCGACCCAAACCGTGCATCCATCTTGTGTATTCGCACTATCTCTAAACAGACTGAATCGAGCTTCCACTTGAGCCTCGTCACCTAGGAGTGCCATTGTGGGCGTCCAAAACGATTATGAGCCTATGGTACCTTTGGCGCAAACCATGCACCTATCTTGTACTAACACTAACACTATTTCCCAATGGACCAAAACGAGATTCCACATGACCCACGTCACCTAGGAGTTCCATCAGGTGCATCCAAAATAATTTCTATGCCTATGGTACGTTTGGCGCAAACCGTGCATCTATCTTGCAGCAAGATTAGCACTATCTTCAAACGGATTGAATCGAGCTTCAACTTGAGCCTCATCACCTAGGAGTATTATTGGGTGCGTCTGTTGACGGTCCTTAAGTATCAATTATAACTATCAAATAAATAGAGAAAAGGATCCAAATGAAACCAACACCTAGACTTAGGGTTTTATCTGACAGAATTCCACGAGTTTTGCTGTTTATCTATTTCTGCAGGGGGTTATTAGGAAATACGGAAGAAAGGCCCACATGTCGGATTAATGACGGGATATTAACCGAACACGTAATTATCTTACATCTAGAAGAGTCCAGAAGCCACGAGAACGAACGGGAGGCGTAACAGAGCTGGGGACAGGGCGCCCGCCCTAGTCCCTAGGGCGCCCGCCCTGCTGGCTCAGCCAATCAGGCTCCGCCTCGAGGATTATGCTCCACCGACCTAGAGGATCAAGGAAAACCGTCCGTTCAATGTCGGTTTGATCCAATGGCCCAGATTCATCCGAAAGGGCTATATAAGCAAGGCCCCTGACCCTGGAGGAGAGGCCCTCGTCTCATACTTCAAACCCTAATTCAGGAGGAGAGCCTCTGATCAAGCCCTAGAGCCACCACATCAACTAGATCTCTAGTTAGCATAGCTACATAGGATTAGAACTAGAAGGAGTCAATCTTCGATTGGTTCCCGGATCTGTCAAGAGGATTCTTGGTAATTCCTCTATTGTTCTTCAATTGTTCATCATTGTTCTTCAATATTATGAATATGACTTTGTTCTATTTCAATATATTGGTTATGACTTTGCTCTACTTGATTATATTTGCAATTATATTGTTCTTAGTTTATCATAGTTATATGCTTGGCTTAGTTAGATTGGAATTATATACATGCCTAGGATCGTATAGCGTTTATCCATGTGTACAGTGGGTGAATGATAACTATTGTGTAGACGTGGTGTCTATACCGTATTTATCTGCGATTGCACCCTATATGCCAGATTGTGGGGTAGTTCGCGATAGTGACAGCTTCGTTGATTCTTATATAGTCCCCCTCTCGTGTATAGGGCAGGCAGAGCAACACTATTACAGGGGAGTGATTGCTATGTTCTTCATCTTCCTTGCTAATATTCACTATGCATGGATATAGTCTTTTCTCACCATGATTGCCAAGTATAATTGCACTAACTATGATATGCTAGACTTTATAGTTAATAATAACTTAGGGAATATCTTTGTAGTTCATCCTAATTCCATGCTAATGACTTGCTAGAATATCTATTGAGGTGCTTATCATTATTATATGTGGCTAGCTGATCAGATTAATTATCTTTGTCACCATTATCACTTTACCTTTACTTAATGTGACATTTATACCTGTATAAAGAGATTGATAAATACTCTCGGTTATACATGCAATGATGTGTACTCAGTTCCATATTCTCATTCCATTATCAACCATGATACTTAGAAATCCCTTCCCAGTGGTAAAAATATAAATAACGATACCTGGAATACTTCCCGGTTAAAATGCTACATCGATATTAATCTGTGCGCTTGTAGATCCCTTTTATTATTTATCTTGATGAGCAAATGCATATTTCAATACCGCGTCTCTCATGTCATGCTGGGGATGACAACTTGGCTTAAGTGGCATGAGGGATAGGTTTGTCATTTTTGGCGCCGTTATCAGAATTAGAAAACTAAGTCTACTTTTGGTAGTGACGTTAAGAATGCCCAACAAGCATTTTTGGCGCCGTTGCCGGGGAAGGTTGATTACTAAGTAGGAATGAATATGGAACTTTGAGTCATCATTTGCATCACTAATCTGATCGAGCTTATCAATTCTCTTATACAGTTTTACCCCTGTATTTTCCATTTTGATTATTTATTGTAGGGTTATGCATGAATAGAAGACATCTTCCAGACAACTTTGTTGACGATCCCGAAGCCTTATTCAGAAGAACAAGAGCCAAGCTCAAGAAGACATCGTCAACACTTCAGCACAAAGCTTCATCCAAATCCGAAGACCGCCGAAGTTTCATCCGGAATTTGTCGACTGAATTCGAAGCCATGGCGAACAAGTCGATCCGCGAGTTCTCAGCTCCCACTACGGACAACATCCGCACTGGACCTGCTGGGGAGATCGACCGCAACTTCGAGCTCAAGCCTGGGCTCATCAACATGGTGCAAGCTAACCAGTTCTGTGGGAAGCCACATGAAGACGCTAGTGCTCATCTTCAACACTTCCTGGAGATCTGCAGCACTTTCACCATGGCTGAAGTCCCCAGAGACGCCATACTACTTCGCCTTTTCCCATTCTCACTGTTGGGGAGAGCGAAGCAGTGGTTCTACGCTACAAAGGAGAAGAACACTACGTGGGCACTCTGCTCCACGAACTTTCTGGCCAAATTCTTTCCCATGGGCAAGACCAATGCTCTCCATGGGAAGATTACAAGTTTTCAGCAACAACATGATGAATCCGTTCCAGAAGCATGGGAGCGTTTCCAAGACTACATCCTAGAATGTCCCCATCATGGAATGGAAAGCTGGCTACTGATGCAGACATTTTATCATGGGCTTATTAACAGTGCCCGTGAAACCATGGATGCTGCAGCTGGAGGAGCATTCCTATCACTCACCATACCTCAAGCCACAGCTCTTGTGGAGAAGATGGCATCCAACCAAGGTTGGAATGAAGAAAGAACTCAGACATGCAAGAGAGGTGGAGGTATGCACCAGCTCAAGGAGGTAGACATGCTGTCTGCCAAGCTAGACCTACTCATGAAGAAGCTCGATAATCGAGCTAGAGAAAAGAAAGAAGTCATGCATGTCTACGACTCCCACATGACTTGTGAGGAGTGTGGAGGTACTGGACACTCGGGCAATCACTGTCCTGAGTTGCTGGAGGACGTGAACTACATCAACAATAACAACAACTACTACAACCGTCCTCAGCAGAATCAAGGTTGGAATCAACAGAGGCCTAACTACTCAGGTAATTACCAAGGTAACAATTCTTTCAATAATAATAATAATTATCCACCTTTGAGAGAGTTAGTATCCAACCAAGGAAAGCTAATGGATAACCTGTCTAAGAAATTGGCATCTAATGATAAAATACTAGAAAATATAAATAATAGAATGGTTAATTTCTCTACTGACATCAAGAACCAGATTAGCTTTAATAAAATGATTGAATCTCAGTTGAATCAAATAGCTGCTGCTGTTCCTGCTACTAACCCCGGTATACCATCACAACCGGAAGGACTAGAATCTGCAAATCTTGTAGACATGTTTGATGCAGGAGATTACTGGAGTAACCCTATTGTGGAAGTAAGTACTGACCGTCTGCCGGTCAAGAGAGGCGATCCAGGACGCCCCGTCATCCCGATCTCCATCGGCATGCGAGACTTCCCAGAAGCACTCTGTGACTTTGGCTCCAGCGTCAACATCATGCCCAGGGTACTCTATGAAAAACTCTTTTCACAACCATTATTAGAAACAACCATGTGTTTGCAGCTTGCAGATAGGACACTGAGTTTCCCGAGAGGAATATTGAAGAACATCTGTGTCCGAGTGGGTTCCTCGTACGCTCCAGCAGACTTCGTAGTGATAGAGACCGGTTCTGATGAGAGGGCTCCCGTCATCCTAGGGAGACCATTCCTGAACACCGCGGGAGCTGTCATCTATGCTAGTGCTGCCAAGATCAGTTTCTACATCAAGGGGAGGAAGGAAACGTTTTCCTTCAAGAACAAGACCGCACAAATCCCAGAGCAACCCCAATATGAACCAAGGAAGAGGACCAACAGGAGGAACAAGAGCAAGAAGCAAGTATGGACCGAGACAGCTAAGATGGTCACTGCCGTGCACAAAGGTCAAGATCGCCAACTCAAGTCACCGTTCTTGCCTAAGAAGGACGACCCAGGTATGCCAAGCATTTATTGCTCCATTAATGGGTCCCACTTCTACAAGACACTTTGCGACACTAGGTCGGGCATCAACATAATGGCCAAGGTCACCTATGAACTTCTGTTCGGAACCATGCCCTTAAACCCAACATATATTCAGCTCCAGATGGTAGATCAGACATTCCGACAGGTCGAAGGTACAGTAACTGACGTCCCTGTCAAGATAGACGATCACTTTGTCCATACAGACTTTCAGGTTATTGACATGGGAGAAGATGAATACGATCCACCCATCATCCTTGGAAGACCATTCTTTAGTACTGTCAAAGCAATCATTTACATTGGAACTGGAGAAGTCCACATGCACTTCCCCTCTGAGAAGGTACGTCTTTACTTTACTGACCCTAACTATGTATTTGAAGAATCCAAGCAGGTCAGGACAAGAAGAAGGCGGCGTAACCACAATCAGAAGCAACAGGTCATCAAGGACGGATGGGCAGATTATGAAGGAGAAGTGGTAAGATCTGAAGACATACCACTCAACCAACAATGTCCTGAGGAGACCAAAGCACCGAGACAGGTATGGAAAGAAAAGACAGTTGTACATGAAGAAGAGGCACTGCCGAAAACACCGACTACGCCATCCACCGAGTCCCAGGACGACTGAACGAATAAGAGTCCCGTTCGGAGGACTTAAAAAAACCGAACGCCTTGCCAAGAGGTAACTTGGTAGTTATCCTTTCCTTTTAATTATTTACTTTATCTTAAATAGTTTGCTTAGTTAATCATATTCATACTATCTTAAAAAGAAAATAAAAATGTTAAAAACCCTAAAGCCCCATGTGAGTATGCGAGTGGCATAAAACCCATAAGTACATTCACTGTGGTGGCATAAAATATATATATATATATATATAATAAATACATAAATATTTTCTTCTGCTTTATAAAAAAAACATAAAAAAATCAAGGAGGCTCAGCATGATAAAGGCTAGATATTTATGCTAACACTTAATCAGTTCCACAAAGCTTTGTTGTCTATTTGAGCTTCACAGAATTCAAGGAGACTAGCAGACGGAGGACATTCTAATCGCTGTCAGGGTGCTGCCGACTTTCAAATACACCTCCGCCATCTGCTAGCTACATCAGAAGAGATTATGTCAAGATCCAGCTTGGGGGAGAGCACCTCCATTATCTTGCTAAGTATTTCTATCTTTATCTTTATATTTATATATACTTCTACCCTATAAAAATAAAAATATACATAACTATGAAAAAAAACCAAATAAAGATTTTGTGCTTATATATATATACCTATATCTTTTGCTTAGTGTGTTTTAATAAATAAATAAAGTGGCTATGCTAAACTGAATCTAGATAATAATAAAACTCTAGCATGGATATGATGAATAGTTGCTTTGCCTAACTTTCAAATTTGAAGTCCTCTCTCTAAGTTTAGACATAACTGTTATCATTTAAAGCTTGCTCTAAACCTGAACTTGTGGGAAGAGAACTTGATCTAAAGTCTAAGTTGTTAACGGATATGATATGGGAAGGTTGAGCTGCTGTTTATCTATTCCTAGAGATGCTAGAATTCTGGAGAATTTTATCTTTGAAAATCTTAAAATGCTACATGATGAGTTCCTGTATGATGAGAGTTTAAGTTCCTACCACAGCCATACATACATGCTTGCTAGACTTTAAGCCATACCTTTACTTTTTACTGCTTATGAGCATTGAGTGTAGCCAAGCTGTGTAGAACCTTAGGAGCTTGTCATGCGGTTAAAATCAAGATTCACTTGCACGATCACTCATACATGCTGCTTCTACTCCGGAAGTACGCATCCACATATATCCACTCATTCTCATCTCCAGATCCACATAAAATTATTCTACTCCTAATCCGGGAGAGAATAGCCAAAAATATTTTCCCATTCTTGTTATCCCCTGTGAAATAAATGCTCAAGCTATTTTGGTTACTACCACTTGCTATATTGTTCTAAGGAGATGAGTGCTATATACGAGGAAATAAAAAGGGGAAAGTGCCCGGAACCTCGAAAAGAAAAAGATACGAGGAAATAAAAAGGAGCAAGTGCTCGGAACCTCGATGAAAAAAAAATGTGAGAAGAGAGGTAAAAATAGACAAGTGTCCGACAGTAGAATTAGGGGTACAAGATACCCACCTGAAAAAAAAATAGAGCACCTCATTCTCCTCAAGAGCTTTAGAAAGCAAGAAAGGTACGTATCCCCTCAAAAGAGCAAAAGTAGAATTAGACTTTCATCATTGTTATCATCACTACCACCATACACCATTTATTCGCCACACATGCACATCTTGATTTGACTTATTGGCTTGTTTCTCTGGATCCATGGTTTGACTATGCAATAAATGTCTTGTAAGTATGTATACTTTATCTCCCACCTATGAGCTCCAGATATCAAAAGACTGTTTAGAATAGGATGAGAGAGAAGGCAATGTTACTCGGCCTTATACCACAAATACTACATACTTTGCTTTGAGAGAAGGCAGACACCATTACTGCCTTGGTAAGGATCCAGAAATACCACAAAAGAGAGACCGGAGAGAGTCATACAAGGAATCTCTGAGTTTTATTTGAAAATCTGCAAAAAACTCCAAGAGCTATAGCTAATCAAGAATAAGAGACATGGCGCTTGACTAGACTGTTCTATCTTTTAACCGCTCAAGACAAAGGTGACGGTTGCAAGCCCCATGGTGAAAGGTATAATGAGTAAGTTTTAAGTCTTGACAGTTTACTTTAACTCAGAGATGAGACTCTATTTGAAAGCATGTGTACCGTCAAAATTCAAAGGCATTTCAGCAACTTCTCATCCATCGCTGAGTCTATCCTTGCTGAGGGACGAGCAAGAGGTAAGCTTGGGGGAGTTTGTTGACGGTCCTTAAGTATCAATTATAACTATCAAATAAATAGAGAAAAGGATCCAAATGAAACCAACACCTAGACTTAGGGTTTTATCTGACAGAATTCCACGAGTTTTGCTGTTTATCTATTTCTGCAGGGGGTTATCAGGAAATACGGAAGAAAGGCCCACATGTCGGATTAATGACGGGATATTAACCGAACACGTAATTATCTTACATCTAGAAGAGTCCAGAAGCCACGAGAACGAACGGGAGGCGTAACAGAGCCGGGGACAGGGCGCCCGCCCTAGTCCCTAGGGCGCCCGCCCTGCTGGCTCAACCAATCAGGCTCCGCCTCGAGGATTATGCTCCACCGACCTAGAGGATCAAGGAAAACCGTCCGTTCAATGTCGGTTTGATCCAACGGCCCAGATTCATCCGAAAGGGCTATATAAGCAAGGCCCCTGACCCTGGAGGAGAGGCCCTCATCTCATACTTCAAACCCTAATTCAGGAGGAGAGCCTCTGATCAAGCCCTAGAGCCACCACATCAACTAGATCTCTAGTTAGCATAGCTACATAGGATTAGAACTAGAAGGAGTCAATCTTCGATTGGTTCCCGGATCTGTCAAGAGGATTCTTGGTAATTCCTCTATTGTTCTTCAATTGTTCATCATTGTTCTTCAATATTATGAATATGACTTTGTTCTATTTCAATATATTGGTTATGACTTTGCTCTACTTGATTATATTTGCAATTATATTGTTCTTAGTTTATCATAGTTATAGCTTGGCTTAGTTAGATTGGAATTATATACATGCCTAGGATCGTATAGCGTTTATCCATGTGTACAGTGGGTGAATGATAACTATTGTGTAGACGTGGTGTCTATACCGTATTTATCTACGATTGCACCCTATATGCCGGATTGTGGGGTAGTTCGCGATAGTGACAGCTTCGTTGATTCTTATATAGTCCCCCTCTCGTGTATAGGGCAGGCAGAGCAACACTATTACAGGGGAGTGATTGCTATGTTCTTCATCTTCCTTGCTAATATTCACTATGCATGGATATAGTCTTTTCTCACCATGATTGCCAAGTATAATTGCACTAACTATGATATGCTAGACTTTATAGTTAATAATAACTTAGGGAATATCTTTGTAGTTCATCCTAATTCCATGCTAATGACTTGCTAGAATATCTGTTGAGGTGCTTATCATTATTATATGTGGCTAGCTGATCAGATTAATTATCTTTGTCACCATTATCACTTTACCTTTACTTAATGTGACATTTATACCTGTATAAAGAGATTGATAAATACTCTTGGTTATACATGCAATGATGTGTACTCAGTTCCATATTCTCATTCCATTATCAACCATGATACTTAGAAATCCCTTCCCAGTGGTAAAAATATAAATAACGATACCTGGAATACTTCCCGGTTAAAATGCTACATCGGTATTAATCTGTGCGCTTGCAGATCCCTTTTATTATTTATCTTGATGAGCAAATGCATATTTCAATACCGCGTCTCTCATGTCATGCTGGGGATGACAACTTGGCTTAAGTGGCATGAGGGATAGGTTTGGCATTTTTGGCGCCGTTATCAGAATTAGAAAACTAAGTCTACTTTTGGTAGTGACGTTAAGAATGCCCAACAGCGTCCAAAATGATTTCTGAGCATATGGTACGCTCAACACAAACCGTGCACCTATCTTGCGGCAAGATTAGCACTATCTCCAAACGGACTGAATCGAGCTTCCACTTGGGCCTCGTCAGCATACCATCGGTGCGCCCAAAATGATCTCTGAGCCTATAGTACGTTTGGCGCAAACCGTGCACCTATCTTGCGTTGACACTAACACTGTCTCGAAATAGACCAAAACGATATTCCACATGAACCACATCACCTAAGAGTTCCATGGGGTGCGTCCAAAACAAATTCTGATCATGTGGTACAGTCGGCGCAAACCAATGCTATCTTGCATCAAGATTAGCACTATCTCCAAACGGACTGAATCGAGCTTCCCCTTGAGCCTCGTCACCTAGGAGTGCCATCGGATGCGTCCAAAATTATTTCTGAGTCTATGGTACGCTTGGCGCAATTCGTGGACTTACCTTGCGTCAAGATTAGCAATATCTCCAAACAAAATGAAACGAGCATCCACTTTAGTCTCGTCACCAAGGAGTAGCATTAGGTGCGTCCAAAATGATTTCTCAGCCTATGGAATGTTTGGCGCAAACCGTGCACCTATCTTGCACCAATACTAACACTAACTCCAAACGTGGCAAAACAAGATTCCATATGACCCACGTCACCTTGGAGACCCATCGGGTTCCACACAAACCGTGCACCTATCTTGCGCTGACACTAACACTGTCTCCAAATGGACCAAAATGAGATTCCACATGACCCACGTCACCTAAGAGTTCCATCAGGTGCATCCAAAACAATTTCTGGGCCGGTGGTACGTTCGGCACAAAACGTGCATGCATCTTGCATCAAGAATAACACTATCTCTAAACAGGCTAAATCGATCTTCCACTAGAGCCTCGTCACCTAGTAGTACCATCGGTGGTGTCCAAAATGATTCCAAGCCTATGGTACGTTTGGCGCAAACCATGCACCTATCTTGCACCGACACTAACACTGTCTCCAAATGGACCAAAACGAGATTTCACATGACCCACGTCACTAAGGAGTTCCATCAGGTGGGTCCAAAATGATTTTTGAGCCTATGGTACGTTCAGCACAAACCATGCACCTATCTTGCACCTAAACTAACACTATAACCAAATGAACCGAAACGAGATTCCACATGACCCACGTCAACAAGGAGTTCCATCGGGTGCGTACAAAACTAATTCTAAGCCTATGGTACATTAGGCGCAAACCATGCACCTATCTTGCGTCAAGATTAGCACAATCTCTAAACAGACTGAGTCAAGCTTCCAGTTGAGCCCCGTTACCTAGGAGTACCATCAGTGCGTCCAAAACGATTTCTGAGCCTATGGTACATTTGGCGCAAACCGTACACGGACACTAATACTGTCTCCAAATGGACCGAATCGAGATTCCACATCACCCAAGTCACCTAGGAGTTACATCCGGTGCGTCCAAAACAATTTCTGAGCCTGTTGTACGTTTGGCGCAAAGCATGCACTATCTTGCGTCAAGATTAGCACTATCTTGAAACGGACTGAATCGAGCTTCTACTTGAGCCTCGTCACCTAGGAGTACGATCAGGTGTGTCTAAAATGATTTATGAGCCTATGGTTCCTTTGGCACAAACCGTGCACTTATCTTGCATCAAGATTAGCACTATCTCTAAATGGAATGAAACAAGCATCCACTTGAGCCTCGTCACCTAGGAGTACCATTGGGTGCGTCCAAAACGATTTCTGAGCCTATGGAACGTTTGGCGCAAACCATGCACCTATTTTGCAACGACACTAACACTGTATCCAAATAGACTAAAACGAGATTCCACTTGACACACGTCACCTAGAAATTCCATCGGGTGGGTCCAAAATGATTTCTGAGCCTATAGTAAGTTCGACACAAACCATGAAATCTTGCGTCAAGATTAGCACTATCTCCAAATGGACTGAATTGAGCTTCCACTTGAGCCTCGTCACCTACGAGTACCATTATTAGCGTCCAAAACGACTTTTATGCCTATGGTACATTTGGTGCAAATCATGCACCTATCTTGCACCAACACTAACGCTGTCTCTAATCGGGCCAAAATAAGATTTCACATGACCCCCGTCACTAGGAGTTCCATCGGGAGCGTCTAAAACAATTTCTGAGCCTGTGGTACGTTCGCCACAAAGCATGCACCTATCTTGCGTCAAGATTAACACTATCTCCAAATGGATTGAATTGAGCTTCCACTTGAGTCTCATCACCTAGGAGTACCATCGGGTGCACCCAAAACAATTTCTGAGCCTATGGTACGTTTAGCGCAAACCGTGCACCTATCTTGCACTGACACTAACATTGTCTCCAAACGGACCAAAACAAGATTCTACATGAGCCACATCACCTAGGAGTTCCATCGGGTGAGTCCAAAAGAATTTTGAGCCTGTGGTTCATTCAGCGCAAAATGTGAACCTATCTTGCGTGAAGATAAGCACTATCTCCAAATGGACTGAATCAAGCTTCCACTTGAGCCTTGTCACCTAGGAGTACCATCGGGTGTGTTGAAAATGATTTCTGAGCCTTTGCAGGATTAGCGTTGTCTCTAAACGGAATGAAACGAGCATCCACTTGAGCCAAGTCACCTAGGACTACCATCAGGTGCGTCGAAAATGATTTCTGACCCTATGGCACGTTTGGCGCAAACCGTGTATCTTACGTCAAGATTAGTACTATCTCCAAATGGAATGAAACAAGCATCCCCTTGAGCCTCATCACCTAGGAGTATCTAAGGGTGTGTCTAAAACGATTTTGAGCCTATGATATGTTTGGTGCAAACCGTGCACTTATCTTGCACTGACACTAACACTATCTCCAAACGTACCGAAACGAGATTCCACATGACCCACGTAACCTAGGAGTTCCATCAGGTGCGTCGAAAATGATTTTTGAGCCCGTGGTACATTCGACCCAAACCGTGCATCCATCTAGGGTCAAGATTAGCACTATCTCCAAACGGACTAAATCGAGCTTACACTTAAGCCTCGTCACCTAGGAGTACCATTGCGGGTGTCCAAAATGATTCTGAGCCTATGGTACCTTTGGCGCAACCGTGCACCTATCTTGCACTAACACTAACACTATCTCCAAACAAACCAAAACGAGATTCCACATGACCCACGTCACCTAGGAGTTCCATCGGGTGCGTCCAAAATGATTTCTATGCCTATGGTACGTTCAGCGCAAACCGTGCACCTATCTTGCAGCAAGTTTAGCACTATCTCCAAACAGACGGAATCGAGCTTGCACCTGAGCCTTGTCACCTACGAGTACCATCGGGTGCATCCAAAACAACTTCTAAGCCTATGGTACATTTGGCGCAAACCGTGCACCTATCTTGCACCGACCCTAGCACTGTCTCCAAACGGACCGAAACGAGATTCCAAATGATCCACGTCACCTAGGAGTTCCATCAGGTGTGTCCAAAATGATTTCTTAGCATGTGGTACGTTCGGTGCAAACTGTGCACCTATCTTTCGTCAAGATTAGCTCTATTTCCAAATGGACTGAATCGAGCTTCCACTTGAGCCTCTCATCTAGGAGTACCATCGGGTGCGTCCAAAATGATTTCTGAGCCTATGGTATGTTTGGCGCAAACCGTGCACCTATCTTGCATCAAGATTAGCACTATCTCCAAATGAAATGAAATGAGCATCCACTTGAGCCTCGTCACCTAGGAGTACCATCTGGTGCGTCCTAAATGATTTCTGAGCCTATGGTATGTTTGGCTCAAACCATGCACCTATCTTGCACCGATACTAACACTGTCTCTAAACGGACCGAAATGAAATTCCACATGACCCACGTCACCTAGGAGTTCTATTGGATGCATCCAAAACGATTCCTGAGCCTATGATACGTTTGGTGCAAACCGTACACCTATCTTTGCGGCAAGATTAGCACTATCTCTAATCAGACTGAGTCGAGCTTACACTTCAGCCCCGCCAGCTAGGAGTTCCATCGGGTGCGTCCATCATGATTTCTAAGCCTATGGTATGTTTGGCGCAAACCATGCACCTATCTTGCACCTAAACTAACACTGTAACCAAATGAACTGAAACGAGATTCCACATGACCCACATCCCCAAGGAGTTCCATCTTGTGTGTCCAAAACTATTTCAAAGCCTATGGTACGGTCGATGCAAACTGTGCAACATCTTGCATCAAGATTAGCACAATCTCTAAACAAGACTGAGTCGAGCTTCCACTTGAGCCCTGTCACCTAGGAATACCATCGGGTGTGTCCAAAATGATTTCTGAGCCTATGGTACGTTTAGCGCAAACCATGCACCAATCTTGCATCTACCCTAACACTATAACCCAATGGACCGAACCGAGATTCCACATGATCCCCGTCAGCAATGAGTTTCATCGGGTGCATCCAAAACTATTTGTAAGCCTATGGTACGTTAGGCGCAAACCTTGCACCTATCTTGCGTCAAGATTACAAACGGACTGAATCAAGCTTCCACTTGAGCCTCGTCACCAAGGAGTACCATCGGGTGCATCCGAAACGACTTCTAAGCCTATGGTATGTTTGGCGCAAACCATGCACCTATCTTGAACCGACACTAACACTGTCTCCAAACGGACCGAAACGAGATTCCACATGACCCATGTAACCTAGGAGTTCCATCGGGTGCGTCCAAAATAATTTCTGAGCCTGTTGTACATTCGACCCAAACCATGCATCCATCTTGTGTCAAGATTAGCACCATCACCAAACAAACTGAATTGAGCTTTCACTTGTGCCTCGTCACCTGAGAGTTCCGTTGGTTGCATCCAAAATGATTTCTGAGCCTGCGGTACGTTCAACCCAAACCGTGCATCCATCTTGTGTCAAGATTAGCACTATGTCTAAATGGCCTAAATTGAGCTTCCAATTGAGCCTCGTCACCTAGGAGTACCATCGCGGGCATACAAATCGATTCTGAGCCAATGGTACATTTGGTGCAAACCATAAACGTATCTTGCACTGACACTAACACTATCTCGAACACAGACCAAAATGAGATTCCACTTGATCCACGTCACCTAGGACGTCCATCGTCAAAACAATTTCTGAGTCTATGGTACGTTCGACGCAAACCGTGCACCTGTCTTGCGGCAAGATTAGCATAATCTCCAAACGGGTTGAATCGAGCTTCCACTTGAGCCTCATCACCTAGGAGTGCGATCGGGTTCGTCCAAAACGATTTCTGAGCCTATGGTACATTTGGCTCAAACCATGCACCTATCTTGCACCTACACTAACACTGTAGCCAAATGGACTGAAATGATATTCCACATGACCCTCGTCACCAAGGAGTTCCATCAGGTGCGTCCAAAACTATTTCTAAGCCTATGGTATGTTCCGCAAACCATGCACCTATCTTACGTCAAGATTAGCACTATCTCCAAACGGACTGAATCGAGCTTCCACTTGAGCCTCGTCACCTAGGTGTACCATCGAGTGCATCCAAAATGTCTTCTAAACCTATGGTACGTTTGGCGCAAACCGTGCATCTATCTTGCACCGACACTAACACTGTCTCCAAACGGGCCAAAACGAGATTCCACATGACCCACGTCACCTAGGAGTTCCATCGGGTGTGTGCAAAATGATTTCTAAGCCTGTGGTACGTTCGGCGCAAATCGTGCACCTATCTTGCGTCAAGATTAGCACTATCTCTAAACGGACTAAATCGAGCTTCCACTTGAGACCTGTCACCTAGGTGTACCATCGGGTCTGTCCAAAATGATTTTTGAGCCTATGGTAAGTTTGTCACAAACCGTGCACCTATCTTTTGTCAGGATTAGCTCTGTCTCCAAAAGGAATGAAACGAGCATCCACTTGAGCCTCGTCACCTAGTGATGAGGACATCTCTTCCATTGATACAACAACACCTGCTACACAACAAGGTCCAATGACAAGAGCTCGAACGCGACAACTCAATTATCAGGTTAAGTCATTCCTTGCTGTTCATACAAACTCGTCTCAGAATTGGATGTTACTAAATCATGGTTATGATTGTCTTATTCTTAGGAATATTGGTCAAGACCCCATTAGCTCATGTTCAGTCCCTATGATGAGGATGGAACAACCGAACAAGTGGGAATCATCATTAATGGGGCGCTCCACTCATATCGAGACAGCAGGGAAGGCTCCATAAAAAACACCATAACTCCTTGATACGAGATCCAATGAAGGTGGTTTTTGACTTGATGGAAAGGTCTCGTTGCCCTCTTTCAGATGGGTCCAACCACACTATCAGACTCTACCAAACCTGTGCGCAGCAAGCAAAATGGTGCACAAACTACAGCTTGGGCCTGGGCCTTGTATTGACTAGAACCCATTAAGTGATGCCCAGATTAGGGTTTCCCATGCCCCCCTTGTGCTCTCCTCCCTATAAATAGAACTAGCAGCCACCAGAATCAGGTTGGGTTTTGTTTTGTTGTAAGTTTAGCTACTGCTTCTTCCTGGTGAGCGCGTGTGTCGATTAGACCACCCGTTTGCTTGATTCAAGACCCCAACTCGTGATTCAGATTCACCTTTGTATCTTCCAACCGTGAGTTATTTGCTTGTTCATCTTGTTCTTGCTTGTTCTCGATTGCTAGCAGGTTGAGAGGTGTTCTTGGCACGGCAAGAACATCCCAACTGGAGACGGTGTACCTATTGCTAAGGCGCTGCCCTTGTGGCGTTGTAGTCGGACAGCCAACGTCGGATCCACCCCAAATCGAAAGTTATTCCCAACTCTCATCGAAGATCAGGAACAAACCCTAGCGGGTCCTATCATGTGGTAATCAAAGCAAGGTTTATCGGTGAGAGATTCTACCCATAATTTTACATTACCTACAGTCCAGAAATCCCAAAAATAGGATAGAACTGAAATCCCAAAACAAGTTTGAGCCTGGCTGTTCTGCTTAGTTCTTGCTTGTTGAATTTTCAGTTGCATTGTTGGTAGAGTTGCTGGTTCTTGGTGTCTAATCCTTTAGAGTTTTGAGTTCTCACATTTTGGTCACCGTCTTTACAACCAGCAGCACCTCCATCACAACGACCACCAGATCCGCCGCCATCATCTCCACCTCATCCAGTTCACTGCCACCATTGCCATCACCACCACCACCACCGCATCCCTTTTCCCCACCGCTGCTAGTTCAAATAAGCTCCCTGTTCTTGTTGCTGTGCAATCCCCAAAGGAAGGGTTGTGTTAAAAAGAAAGAGACACAAAAAAGTGTGTGTGCAAATTGTCATTCTGAAACCCTTGTGAGAAGTTTTCAGATTTGGGCTAGTTGTGCAAAGAAGAAAAAAATAAAAAGAAAGAACAGAAAAATAGAAAAGAAGGAAACAAAGGAAAAGGGGGAGAAGAAGAAGGGGAAGTGCTTCCATAGCTGCTCACTTGCTGCATCTTTGTTTCTAATCTAGGTGACAACGCTTGTGTGTAGGCTTGCGTCTCTAGCACGGCTTAGCCTAGGACCAGCAAGTACCATCTCTGAACGTTTATTCAACTTGCTTTAACTAACGTGGTTCCAGCTATTCCTTGACTTTGCTTGCAGCCACCTATAGCTCCACAAATCATCTACGACATCAGAAGGCTGTGTTTGTGTCACCATTTTGTGTTGTTCTTGTTGCTGCCAACACCATCTGCCTAGCATGGTAAGGACATGTAAGAACTTGGTTGCACATGCTGAGAGAATGAAAATTGTTGACACCTAATTCATTTAGTTGGTAGGAAATTTTCCTTGTGATTTCCTTGCTGTATACTAACCATGATAGGAGAAGATGAAAGGACCCCTCCACACTCACCTCATTCGAAAGCCTTGCTGCAACACTTTGAGCGCAAAGTGAGGCTGCATGCTGAACACCTTGATGAGGATGTGCAAGTCACCAATGAGCGCATTGGTCAGATGGAAACAACCCAAGTTGACACCAACACTAGGTTGACCACACTAGAGAGGTCTATTGGGGATGTGAATGCTTCTCTTGCAGCCATTTTGAATAGATTAGAGAAGATGGACAGGGCTAAACCTCAGAAAAACAACAACATTGTGGGCAGCACTGTGGGTCTAGACGAGGAAGAGTATTCTATGAACACCGAGTTTGATGGCGAGGTAAATGGTCGTCAACGTAGCCATCCACATCGTAGTCGTCGTAGTGCAAGTATGCGTCCACCAAGGCGAGAGGTACGTGCTGATGACTCTCTAGGAAAGATTAAATTCACCATCCCTGCTTTTGATGGAAAATACAATCCTGATGCATACCTTACTTGGGAACTAGCTGTTGATCAAAAATTTAGTTGCCATGATTTTCCTGAGGACAAACGTGTTAGGGCTGCCACTAGTGAGTTTACTGATTTTGCCTCTATTTGCTGGTCTGAATATCATCGTAAGAACCCAAACAGCACACCAAGTTGGGATGCCTTAAAAATGATCATGTAGGCCAGATTTGTTCCTTCTTATTATGCCCATGATCTTTTACATAAGTTGCAACAATTGAGGCAAGGATCTAAATCTGTAGAAGAGTACTATCAAGAGCTACAAATGGGTATGCTTCGTTGTGGGTTAGAGGAAAATGAGGATGGTGCTATAGCTAGATTCTTTGGTGGCTGAACCCTGATATTCAGGACATTCTAGCTTACAAGGAATATAATTCTGTCAATCGTTTATTTCACCTTGCTTGTAAAGCTGAACAGGAAGTGCAGGGACGACGAGCTAGCATGAGAGCTAACATTCCTACAGGTCATGCTAGCCCATGGACACCCTCCAACGTTGTTGCACCATCAACACGTGCACCTGCACAATCTTCCTCGACCATCAAGCCATGCTCCTCTCCAACACATGCTGTACAATGCCCAAGCGAACCAAATAAAGGAGCAGCGGCTACACCTACCAAAAGTTCAACCTCGGTGGCATCCACGGGGAGATCAAGGGATATTCAGTGCCTACGCTGCAAAGGGTATGGCCACGTACGCAAGGACTGCCCAAGCACACGTGTGATGGTTGTGCGAGCTGATGGTGGGTACTCCTCTGCTAGTGATTTCAATGAAGAAACATATGCTTTGCTTGCTGCTAACAATGTAGGGAAGGGAGATAGTTTTCAACAAGATGAAGAGCACATTGGCGTTGACGCTGCTGAGCACTATGAGAGCCTAGTGGTGCAGCGGGTGCTAAGTGCACAAATGGAGAGGGCTGAACAAAATTAGTGCCACATCTTGTTTCAAACAAAGTGCGTGATCAAGGAACGCTCTTGCCGTGTGATCATAGATGGGGGAAGCTGCAACAACTTGGCAAGTGCTGAAATGGTGGAAAAGCTTTTGTTGAGCACAAGACCACACCCGCAACCTTACTACATTCAGTGGCTTAACAGCAGTGGCAAGGTGAAGGTAACACGGTTGGTAAGAGTAGAGTTTGCCATTAGTTCTTATCAAGATTCCATTGATTGTGATGTCGTGCCTATGCAAGCATGCTCTATGTTGTTAGGCAGACCATGGTAGTTTGATAAAGATTCCTTGCACTTTGGTAAAACAAATTAGTACTCTTTCATGCATAATGACAAGAAGATTGTGTTGCACCCCATGTCTCCTGAAGCTATTCTAAGAGATGAACTTGCTAGAGCTAGCAAACATAAGAACCAAGAGCATGTTGCTAGTGAAAATTAGGTTCTTGCTAATGAACTTGAGAAACAAAAGAAGTCTACCAAATCTGTCCACTGTAATAAAAGTGAGATCAACCTGAAAGGCTCTTGTTACCTTGCCACCAAATCTGATTTGGATGAGATTGATGCTAGTACTACTGTTTGCTATGCGTTGGTGTGCAAAGAAACTTTATTTTCACTTGACGATGCATCTATTTCCATGCCTCCTGCTGTCACTAATCTTTTGCAGGAGTATGCTGATATTTTTCCAAAGGAGGTGCCACCAGGACTGCCACCAATTCAAGGAATTGAGCACCAAATTGACCTCATTCCTGGGGCTTCCTTGCCCAACCGTGCGCCATACAGGACCAATCCAGAAGAAACAAAAGAGATTCAGCGCCAAGTTCAAGAACTGCTCGACAAAGGTTATGTGCATGAGTCTCTAAGCCCTTGTGCTGTTCCCGTGCTTTTAGTTCCAAAAAAAGATGGATCGTGGCGCATGTGTATAGATTGCAGAGTGATAAACAACACACAATCAGGTATTGTCATCCTATTCCTAGGTTAGATGATATGCTTGATGAATTGAGTGGGTCAATTGTGTTCTCTAAAATTGATTTGCGTAGTGGTTACCACTAGATTCGCATGAAGCTAGGAGACGAATGGAAAACAACATTTAAAACTAAGTTTGGTTTATATGAATGGCTAGTCATGCCCTTTGGATTGACTAACGCACCCAGCACTTTCATGCGATTAATGAATGAGGTTTTACGCGCTTTTATTGGTAGATTTGTGGTGGTATACTTTGATGACATCTTGATATATAGTAGATCATTAGAGGAACATCTTGAACATTTGCGTGCTGTTTTTAATGCTCCACAAGATGCACGTTTGTTTGGAAACCTTGAGAAGTGCACTTTTTGCACAGATCGAGTCTCTTTTCTTGGATATGTTGTGACACCATAGGGAATTGAAGTTGATCAAGGCAAGGTGGAGGCCATACATAGCTGGCCTGTGCCCTCCATGGTCACACAAGTACGGAGTTTTCTAGGACTTGATGGTTTCTGCAGTTGATTTGTGAAGGACTTCAGCATCATTGTAGCCCTGCTACATGAACTCACCAAGAAGGGTGCAACCTTCACTTGGGCTGCAGCCCAACAGGATGCTTTCAACATGCTCAAAGATAAGTTAACTCATGCACCCTTGCTCCAACTTCTAGATTTCAATAAAACCTTTGAGCTTGAATGCGATGCTAGTGGAATTGGTTTGGGAGGTGTGCTGCTACAAGATGGCAAACCTATTGCATATTTCAGTGAGAAATTGAGTGAGCCTAGTCTGAACTATTCTACTTATGATAAGGAATTGCTTGCTTTAGTTTGAACTATGGAAACATGGTAGCACTATTTATGGCCCAAAGAATTTGTTATACATTCTGATCATGAGTCCTTGAAACACATTCGAAGTCAAGCAAAACTAAATCGTAGGCATGCTAAATGGGTTGAATTCATTGAGTCTTTTCCTTATGTCACCAAATACAAGAAGGGTAAAGAAAATGTCATTGCTGATGCTTTGTCTAGGCGTTACACCATGTTGTCCCAACTTGATTTCAAAATATTTGGCTTGGAAACAATTAAAAAACAATATGATCATGATGATGATTTCAAGGATGTGTTGCTGAATTGCAAAGAGGGGAAAAACTTGGAACAAATTTGTCCTAGCTAATGGGTTTGTCTTTAGAGCTAATAAGCTATGCATTCCAGCTAGCTCCATGCGTTTGTTATTGTTGTAGGAAGCACATGGAGGAGGACTCATGGGACATTTTGGTGTGAAGAAGACAGAGGACATCCTTGCTGATCATTTCTTTTGGCCCAAGATGAGGAGAGACGTGGAGAGGTTCGTTGCTCGCTACACAACATGCAAAAAAGCTAAGTCACGCCTAAATCCTCATGGTTTATACATGCCTCTTCCTGTTCGAAGTGCACCGTGGGAAGATATTTCAATGGACTTCATTTTAAGACTGCCTTGAACAAAGAAGGGGAGAGATAGTGTGTTTGTTGTTGTGGACATATTTTCTAAAATGGCCCATTTCATACCATGTCATAAGAGCAATGAAGCATGTTGCTGATTTGTTCTTTCGTGAGATTGTTCGATTGCATGGTGTGCCTAACACCATTATTTCTGATCGGGATGCAAAATTTCTTAGTCATTTTTGGAGAACTTTGTGGGCTAAACTGGGGACTAAGATTTTATTTTCCACTACTTGTCATCCACAAACTGATGGACAAACTGAGGTTTTCAATAGAACTTTATCTACTTTGCTTAGGGCTGTTTTGAAAAAGAACATAAAAATGTGGGAAGATTGCTTGCCTCATGTTGAGTTTGCTTATAATCATTCACATCATTCTACCACTAAGAAAACCCCTTTTGAGATTGTTTATGGGTTTGTGCCACGTGCTCCTATTGATTTGTTACCTCTTCCAACCTCAGAGCGAGTGAACTTTGATGCTAAACAATGTGTTGATCTGATCTTAAAATTGCACGAGACCACTAAAGAGAAAATAGAGTGCATGAATGCAAAATACAAACTAGCTGGTAGCAAAGGGAAGAAACATGTCATTTTTGAACCTGGTGATCTAGTTTGGCTCCATTTGAGAAAGGATAGGTTCCCACATTTGAGAAAGTCTAAGTTGCTGCCTAGAGCCGATGGCCCTTTTAAAGTGTTAGAAAGGATTAATGATAATGCATACAAACTTGAGCTAACTGCAGATTTTGGGGTTCGGCCCACATTTAACATTGCAGATTTGAAGCCATATTTGGGAAAAGATGATGAACTTGAGTCGAGGACGACTCAAATGCAAGAAGGGGAGGATGATGAGGACATCTCTTCCATTGATACAACCACACCTGCTGCACAACAAGGTCCAATGACAAGAGCTCGAACGCGACAACTCAATTATCAGGTTAAGTCATTCCTTGCTGTTCATACAAACTCGTCTCAGAATTGGATGCTACTAAATCATCGTTATGATTGTCTTATTCTTAGGAATGTTGGCCAAGACCCCATTAGCTCATGTTCAGACCCTATGATGAGGATGGAACAACCGAACAAGTGGGAATCATCATTAATGGGGCGCTCCACTCATATCGAGACAGCAGGGAAGGCTCCATAAAAAACACCATAACTCCTTGATATGAGATCCAATGAAGGTGGTTTTTGACTTGTTGGAAAGAGCTCGTCGCCCTCTTTCAGATGGGTCCAACAACACTATCAGACTCTACCAAACCTGTGCGCAACAAGCAAAATGGTGCACAGACTATAGCTTGGGCCTGGGCCTTGTATTGACTAGAACCCATTAAGGGATGCCCAGATTAGGGTTTCCCACGCCCCCTTGTGCTCTCCTCCCTATAAATAGAACCAGCAGCCACCAGAATGAGGTTGGGTTTTGTTTTGTTGCTACTGCTTCTTCCTGGTGAGCGCTTGTGTCGATTAGACCACCCGTTTGCTTGATTCAAGACCCCAACTCGTGATTCAGATTCACCTTTGTATCTTCCAACCGTGAGTTATTTGCTTGTTCATCTTGTTCTTGCTTGTTCTTGATTGCTAGCAGGTTGAGAGGTGTTCTTGGCATGGCAAGAACATCCCAACTGGAGACGGTGTACCTGTTGCTAAGGCGTTGCCCTTGTGGCGTTGTAGTCGGAAAGCCAACGTCGGATCCACCCCAAATTGAAAGTTATCCCCAACTCTCATCGAAGATCAGGAACAAACCCTAGCGGGTCCTATTACCTAGGAGTACCATCGGGTGCATGCAAAATGATTTCTGAGCCTGTGGTACGTTCGGCACAAATCGTGCACCAATCTTGCATCAAGATTAGCACTCTCCAAACAGACTGAATCGACCTTCCACTTGAGCCTCGTCACTTAGGAGTACCATCGGGTACGTCCAAAATGATTTCTGAGCCTATGGTACGTTTGGCGCAAACTGTGCACCTATCTAGCACAGACACTAATACTGTCTCCAAACAGACCAAAATGAGATTCCACACGATCCACGTCACCTGGAAGTTCTATCGGGTGCATCCAAAATGATTCCTGAGCCTGTGGTACGTTCGGCGCAAATCATGCACCAATCTTGCCTCAAGATTAGCACTATCTCCAAACGGACGAAATCGAGCTTCCACTTGAGTCCAGTCACCTAGGAGTATCGTTGGGTGCGTCCAAAATGATATCTGAGCCTATGGTACGTTTGGCGCAAACCGTGCACCTATCATGCACCAACACTAACACCGTCTCCAAACGAACCGAAACGAGATTCCACATGACCCACGTAATCTAGGAGTTCCATCGAGTGCACCCTAAACGATTTCTGAGCCTACGGTACGTTTGACCCAAACCATGCATCCATCTTGTGTCAAGATTAGCACTACCTCCAAATGGACTAAATCAAGCTTTCACTTGAGCCTCGTCACCTAGGAGTACCATCGTGGGTGTCCAAAATGATTCCGAGCCTATGGTACATCTGGCGCAAACCATGCACCTATCTTGCACTGACACTAACACTATCTCCAAACGGACCAAAATGAGATTTCACATGACCCACATCACCTAGGAGTTAAATCAGGTGCGTCCAAAATGATTTCTCAACCTATGGTACGTTCGGCGTAAACCGTGCACCTATCTTGCGGCAAGATTAGCACTATCTCCAAACAGACTGAATCGAGCTTCCACTTGGGCCTCGTCACCAAGGAGTATTATTGGGTGCGTCCAAAATGATTTCTAAGCCTATGGTACACTCGGCGCAAACTGTGCACCTATCTTGCATCAAGATTAACATTATCTCCAAACGGACTGAATCGAGCTTCCACATGAGCCTCGTCACCCAGGAGTAACATCAGGTGTGTACAAAACAATTACTGAGCCTATGGTATGTTTGGCGCAAACCGTGCACCTTTTTTGCTCAACACTAACACTGTCTCCAAATGGGCCGAAACGAGATTCCACATGACCCACGTCACCTAGGAGTTCCATCGGGTGCCTCCGAAATGATTTCTGAGCCTACGGTACGTTCGACGCAAATCGTGCATCCATCTTGCGTCAAGATTAGCACTATCTCCAAACGGACTAAATCGAGCTTCCACTTGAGCCTCGTCACCGAGGAGTACCATTGCGGGCGTCCAAAACGATTTTGAGCCTATGGTACGTTTGGCGCAAACCGTGCAACTATCTTGCGCTAAAACTAACACTATCTCCAAACGGACCAAAACGAGATTTCTCATGACCCACATCAGCTAGGAGTTCCATCGGGTGCGTCCAAAAAGATTTTAGAGCCGATGGTACATTCGGTGCAAATCGAGCAACAATCTTGTGCCAAGATCAGCGCCATCTCCAAACGGAATGAAATGAGCATCCACTTGAGCCTCGTCACCTAGGAGTACCATCGGGTGCGTCCAAAATGATTTCCGAGCCTATGGTATGTATGGCGCAAACCGTGCGCCTATCTTCCACCGGCACTAACACTGTCTCCAAATGGACCGAAACGAGATTCCACATGACCCAAGTCACCCAGTAGTTACATCAGGTGCGTCCAAAATGGTTTTTGAGCCTATGGTACGTTAGACGCAAAGCATGCACCTATCTTGCATCAAGATTAGTACTATCTCTAAACGGACTGAATCGAGCTTCCACTTGAGCCTTGTCACCAAGGAGTACCATCGGGTGCGTCCAAAACTATTTCTGAGCCTATGGTACATTTATTGCAAATCGTGCACCTTTCTTGCGTCAAGATTATCACAATATCCAAATGGAATGAAATGAGCGTCCACTTGAGCCTCATCACCTAGGAGTACCTTCGAGTGCAACCAAAACAATTTTTGAGCCTATGGTACATTTGGCGCAAACCATGCACCTATCTTGCACCGACACTAACACTATATCCAATTGGATCGAAACGAGATGCCACATGACCCACGTCACCAAGGAGTTCCATCAGGTGCATCCAAAATGATTTTTGAGCCTTTGGTACGTTCGGCGCAAACCGTGCACCTATCATGCGTCAAGATTAGCACTATCTCCAAACGAACTGAGTCGAGCTTCCACTTGAGCCTCGTCACCTAGGTGTACCATCAGGTGTGTCCAAAGCGATTTTTGAGCCTATGGTACATTTGGTGCAAACCAACACCCATCTTGCAATGATACTAACACTGTCTCCAAATAGACCAAAACGAGATTCCACACGACCCACGTCACCTCGGAGTTCCATTGGGTGCGTCCAAAATGATTTCTGAGCCTACGGTACGTTCGACGCAAACCATGCATCCATCTTGCGTCAAGATTAGCACTATCTCCAAACATACTAAATCGAGCTTCCACTTGAGCCTCGTGACCTCAGAGTACCTTTGCAGGCGTCCAAAACGATTCTGAGCCTATGGTATGTTTAGCGCAAACTGAGATCTTGCGCTAACACTAACAGTATCACCAAATGGACCAAAACAGGATTTCACATGACCCACATCACCTAGGAATTCAATCGGGTGTGTCCAAAATGATTTCTGAGCCTATGGTACATTCAGTGCAAATCGTGCACCTATCTTGCATGAAGATTTGCACTATCTCCAAACGGAATGAAACGAGCATCCACTTGAGCTTCATCACCTAGGAGTACCATCGTGGGCATCCAAAACGATTCTGAGCCTATGGTATGTTTGGCACAAACCGTGCACCTATCTTGCACCGACACTAACACTATTTCTAAATAGACCGAAACAAGATTCCACATGACCCACGTCACCTAGGAGTTCCATCGGGTGCATCCAAAACGATTTCTAAGCCTGTGGTACGTTCGGCGTAAAATCGTGCACCTATCTTGCGTTAAGATTAGCACTATCTCCAAACGGACTGAATCGAGCTTCCACTTGAGCCTTGTCATCTAGGTGTACCATCGGGTCCATCCAAAATAATTTTTGAGCCTATCGTAAGTTTGTCACAAACTGTTCACCTATCTTTTGTCAGGATTAGCTCTGTCTCCAAATGGAAGGAAACGAGCATCCACTTGAACCTCGTCACCCATGAGTGCCATTGGGTGCATGGAAAATCATTTGTGAACCTGTGTTACGTTCAGTGCAAATCGTGCTCCAATGTTGCGTCAAGGTTAGCAATATCTCCAAACGGACTGAATCGAGCTTCCATTTGAGCCTCATCACTATGGAGTATCATTGGGTGCGTCCAAAATGATTTCTGAGCCTACGGTATGTTTGGCGCAAACCGTGCAACTATCTTGCACCGACACTAACACTGTCTCCAAATGGACTGAAACAAGATTCCACATGACCCACGTAACCTAGGAGTTCCATCGGGTGCACCCAAAATTATTTCTGAGCCTACGGTACGTTTGACCAAAACCGTGCATCCATCTTGTGTCAAGATTAGCACTATCTTGAAATGGACTGAATCGAGCTTCCACTTGAGCCTTGTACATCATGGGCGTCCAAAACGATTCTGAGCCTATGGTACATTTGGTGCAAACCGTGCACGTATCTTGCACTGACACAAACATAATCTCCAAACGGGCCAAAACAAGATTCCACATGACCCACATGTCCTAGGAGTTCCATCGGGTGCGTCCAAAAATGTTTTCTTAGCCTATGGTACGTTCAGCGTAAACCGAGCGCCTATTTTGCGATAAGATTAGCACTATCACCAAACGGACTGAGTTGAGCTTCCACTTGAGCCTCGTCACCAAGGACTATTATTGGGTGCGTCCAAAATGATTTCTGAGCCTATGGTATGCTCGGCGCAAACCGTGCACCCATCTTGCATCAAATTAGCACTATCTTCAAACGGACTGAATCGAGCTTCCACATGAGCCTCATCACCTAGGAGTAACATCGGGTGTGTCCAAAACGATTACTGAGCTAGTGGTACATTTGGCGCAAACCGTGCACTTATTTTGCTCAACACTAACACTGTCTCCAAATGGGCCGAAACGAGATTCACACGACCCACGTCACCTAGGATTTCCATCTGGTGTGTTCGAAATGATTTCTGAGCCTGCGGTACATTCGACGCAAACCGTGCATCCATCTTGCGTCAAGATTTGCACTATCTCCAAACGGACTAAATCGAGCTTCCACCTGAGCCTCGTCATCGAGGAGTACCATCGTGGGCTTCCAAACTGATTCTAAGCCTATGGTACATTTGGCGCAAAACGCGCAACTATCTTGCGCTAATACTAACACTATCTCCAAACAGACAAAAACGAGATTTCTCTTGACCCACGTCACCTAGGAGTTCCATCGGGTGCGTCCAAAATGATTTCAGAGCCTGTGCTATGTTCGGTGCAAAACGTGGAACTATCTTATGTCAATATTAGCACTATCTCCAAACGGAATGAAATAAGCATCCAATTGAGCCTCGTCACCTAGGAGTACCGTCGGGTGCGTCCAAAATGATTTCTGAGCCTATGGTATGTTTGGCACAAATTGTGCACCTATCTTGCACCGACACTAACACTGTCTCCAAATGGACCAAAACGAGATTCCACATGTCCTGTCACCTAGTAGTTACATCAGGTGCGTCCATAACAATTTTTGAGCCTATGGTACGTTCGGTGCAATGCGTGCACCTTTCTTGTGTCAAGATTACTACTATCTCCAAACATATTGAATCGAGCTTCCACTTGAGCCTCGTCACCTAGGAGTACCGTCGGGTGCGTCCAAAACAATTTTTGAGTCTATGGTACGTTTCTTGCAAATCGTGCACCTTTCTTGCATTAAGATTAGCACAATATCCAAATGGAATGAAACGAGCATCCACTTGAGCCTTGTCACCTAGGAGTACCATCGGGTGCGTCCAAAAAAAATTCTAATAGTAAGCCTATAGTACATTTGCTGTAAACAATGCACCTATCTTGCATCGACACTAACACTATATCCAAATGGATCGAAACGAGATTCCACATGACCCACGTCACATAGGAGTTCCATTGGGTGCGTCCAAAATGATTTTTGAGCCTTTGGTACGTTCAGCGCAAACCGTGCACCTGTCCTGCGTCAAGATTAGCACTATCTACAAACGAACTGAATCGAGCTTCCACTTGAGCCTCAACACATAGGAGTACCATTGGGAGTGTCCAAAGCGATTTCTGAGCCTTTGGTACATTTGGCGCAAAACGCGCAACTATCTTGCGCTAACACTAACACTATCTCCAAACGGACAAAAATGAGATTTCTCTTGACCCACGTCACCTAGGAGTTCCATCGGGTGCGTCCAAAATGATTTCAGAGCCTGTGCTATGTTCGGTGCAAAACGTGGAACTATCTTGCGTCAATATTAGCATTATCTCCAAACAGAATGAAATAAGCATCCAATTGAGCCTCGTCACCTAGGAGTACCGTAGGGTGCGTCCAAAATGATTTCTGAGCCTATGGTATGTTTGGCACAAATTGTGCACCTATCTTGCACCGACACTAACACTGTCTCCAAATGGACCAAAACGAGATTCCACATGACCTGTCACCTAGTAGTTACATCAGGTGCGTCCATAACAATTTTTGAGCCTATGGTACGTTCGGTGCAATGCGTGCACCTTTCTTGTGTCAAGATTACTACTATCTCCAAACATATTGAATCGAGCTTCCACTTGAGCCTCGTCACCTAGGAGTACCGTCGGGTGCGTCCAAAACAATTTCTGAGCCTATGGTACATTTCTTGCAAATCGTGCACCTTTCTTGAATTAAGATTAGCACAATATCCAAATGGAATGAAATGAGCATCCACTTGAGCCTTGTCACCTAGGAGTACCATCAGGTGCGTCCAAAACAATTTCTAATAGTAAGCCTTACATTTGCTGTAAACAATGCACCTATCTTGCACCGACACTAACACTATATCCAAATGGATCGAAACGAGATTCCACATGACCCACGTCACATAGGAGTTCCATTGGGTGCGTCCAAAATGATTTTTGAGCCTTTGGTACGTTCAGCGCAAACCGTGCACCTGTCCTGCGTCAAGATTAGCACTGTCTACAAATGAACTGAATCAAGCTTCCACTTGAGCCTCACCACATAGGAGTACCATTGGGTGTGTCCAAAGCGATTTCTGAGCCTTTGGTACATTTGGCGCAAAACGCGCAACTATCTTGCGCTAACACTAACACTATCTCCAAACGGACAAAAACGAGATTTCTCTTGACCCACGTCACCTAGGAGTTCCATCGGGTGCGTCCAAAATGATTTTAGAGCCTGTGCTATGTTCGGTGCAAAACGTGGAACTATCTTGCTTCAATATTAGCACTATCTCCAAACGGAATGAAATAAGCATCCAATTGAGCCTCGTCACCTAGGAGTACCGTCGGGTGCGTCCAAAATGATTTCTGAACCTATGGTATGTTTAGCACAAATTGTGCACCTATCTTGCACCGACACTAACACTGTCTCCAAATGGACCAAAACGAGATTCCACATGACCTGTCACCTAGTAGTTACATCAGGTGCGTCCATAACGATTTTTGAGCCTATGGTATGTTCGGAGCAATGCGTGCACCTTTCTTGTGTCAAGATTACTACTATCTCCAAACATATTGAATCGAGCTTCCACTTGAGCCTCGTCACCTAGGAGTACCGTCGGGTGCGTCCAAAACAATTTCTGAGCCTATGGTACATTTCTTGCAAATCGTGCACCTTTCTTGCATTAAGATTAGCACAATATCCAAATGGAATGAAACGAGCATCCACTTGAGCCTTGTCACCTAGGAGTACCATCGGGTGCATCCAAAACAATTTCTAATAGTAAGCCTATAGTACATTTACTGTAAACAATGCACCTATCTTGCACCGACACTAACACTATATCCAAATGGATCGAAACGAGATTCCACATGACCCACGTCACATAGGAGTTCCATTGGGTGCGTCCAAAATGATTTTTGAGCCTTTGGTACGTTCAGCGCAAACCATGCACCTGTCTTGCGTCAAGATTAGCACTATCTACAAACGAACTGAATCGAGCTTCCACTTGAGCCACACCACATAGGAGTACCATTGGGTGTGTCCAAAGCGATTTCTGAGCCTTTGGTACATTTGGCGCAAGCCAACATCTATCTTGCAACGACACTAACACTGTCTCCAAACGGACCAAAACAAGATTCCACATGACCCACATCACCTAGGAGTTCCATTGGGTGCATCCAAAACGATTTCTGAGCCTGCGGTACGTTCGATGCAAACCGTGCAACCATCTTGCGTCAAGATTAGCACTATCTACCAATGGACTGAATCGAGCTTCCACTTGAGCCTCATGACCTAGGAGTACCTTCGCGGGTGTCCCAAACGATTCTGAGCCTATGGTACGTTTAGCGCAAACTGTGCACCTATCTTGTGCTAACACTAACACTATCTCCAAATGGACCAAAACGAGATTCCACATGACCCTTGTCACCTAGGAGTTCCATCGGCTGCCTCCAAAATGATTTCTGAGCCTGTGGTACGTTCGGCGCAAATCGTAGATCTATCTTGCATCTAGATTAGCACTATCTCCAAACAGAATGAAACGAGCATCCACTTGAGCCTCATCACCTAGGAGTAACATCGGGTGCGCCCAAAATTATTTTTGTGCCTATGGAACGTTTGGCGCAAATCGTGCTCCAGTCTTGCACCAACACTGACACTGTCTCAAAACGGACCAGACCGAGATTCCACATTACCCAAGTCACCTAGTAGTTCCAGCGGGTGCGTCCAAAATGATTTCTGAGCCTGTGGTACTTTCAGCGCAAAGCGTGCACCTATCTTGCATCAAGATTAGCACTATCTCCAAACATACTAAATTGAGCTTCCACTTGAGTCTCGTGACCTAGGAGTACCATCAGGTGCATCCAAAATGATTTCCAAGCCTATGGTACGTTTGGAACAACCAGTGCACCTATCTTGCGCCAAGGTTAGCACTATGTAACACCCCGGTGTTACGCAGGCATTTAGCATTGCAAATCATATGCATGATACGTCAATGCATTCATGATCACATGTGAATTAGAGTGCATCTTTAGTTAAAGCATTTCTGTGGAACGATTGTTGCATATAATGTTAAAATTGTTCCACCCTAATTATACTGGTTAGGCTACTAAAACATGTGTGGATATAATTTTAAATCACTTAGAACTATTTAGTACAATTTTTGGAGCAACTTGATAACCAAAGTTTTGTCAAAATTTGCTTTTAAAAATATTATTAGAAAATGGTCAAAACCGTCCCTATTTAGCTTTTATTCTCCAATTCAAAATCTGTTGGGATTTTGGAGTTGACCCCCTTAATAAAAGTTGTAGAGAATTAAATTCTAAGCAACTTTCATTTTTGGGCCATTTTCAGAAAAAGTTATCTTCTTGCTCAAAATGGGATTTTAAAACTGTGAATTGAATTTATTTGAAAATTTTCTGGAAAATAAAAATTGAAAACCGTTTTCCTCACCATTTGAGCCGCCACCTCCCTTTCCGGCCTACTCGCGAAGCGGCCCGGCCTAGCTCCGCGCGCCGCGTCTGCCTCGCCCGCCCGCGCGCCCGCGCCACGTCCCGGCCGCGGCAGAAGCCGCTCGCCCCGTGGCCGGCATGCGCGGCTCGTCGGCGACACCTGGCCGTCAATGGCCCCCGCGAGCGCGTGCATCACCCCTTCAAGCCGCAGGCGCTCCCTTTCCCGCTCTGCCCTCTCCATTTTTCTCCCCGCGCGGCCGTCTTCTCTGCCCCGCACCGAGCACCGCTCGAGCTCGCCTCGCCACCGCCACCTCCGCCGGCAAAATTTGCCACCGGTGGTCCACCGCCGCCCTCCATCTCGTGCCCGTCGCTCCGCCTCTGTCTCCGTCACGTCGTGCTCGCCTTGATTTCACCGTTCGAGCGAGGTAGGTGCGATTAAGCCGTGTCGCCGCCGTCGGTCATGGCGCCGTCGCGCTCGACCTCACCGTGGAAAGAGCATCCCCGCTACTTCTTGCCCCTTGAGCATTACCGTGTCGAGTTCACCTTCCTCTCGTGGACCCGGTGCACACCTCGTCGTGCCCGGTCATGGCCGGCAACGGCTGTCGGCCTGCTGCCCGCACGGCCGTAGCGCCATGGTCACCGTCGTGACCTCGCTCTCCCCCTTGGCCTCGCGGTCCGAACGACCTTGGGCCATAGGCCCAGCCGGGCCGGCTCCTTTCCTCCCGCGCGCGTGCATCCAGGCCGAAAGCCAGATCAGGCCGGTTTGATTCCACTGGGCCAGCCCGTTAGCATTAAGGAAAATCGGTTTTTCATTTTTCTTTTATTATTGGGAATAGAAATGCTTTAGAAAATATTTGTGTAATCATTTTGGCTCCAAAATTTGTGAAATAAATTTTCGTAGACTTCTTAGGACCAGATCTATGATCTAAAAATGTTGCATGTCAAGTTTGCAATACTTTTCTGTAGGGTTTTTATTTAATCATTGAAATTGTTGTTTTCTTGATAAATATGTAATAAATCATAGAAAACTTAGAAAAATATGGTTTCAATTTTGTTAATCTTTTTGTGTAATGTACTTTCTAGAAAAAATATGTGCCATGCATGTTCTGTAGAAAAATTCTTATGTGTAGTACAAGTGCTTATTATTGTTAGAAATTATTATTTTTGATAGAGAGAAAAATATAAATAAAACATGCATATAATAATTTTTCTATAGGGATTGTTTAGTGTGTAGAATGTAGGAAAATTACTAAATCTGTTGTTTGATACTTTTCATAGTATAAAGTATTTTATGCTCATTTTTAGGCCCTAGATTGTTATTTTTGTGTAGGCAGTTCTAGTACTCCAGATGTAATGAAATTTTTGTGGCATGTTAAATTAGATGATAGTTATCCATTGTAATTTTATCAGATTTTTCTATGCTACCAAAAGAAGTGTTGTTATTCAAACATAGTGTCAACTAGGGTTTAATTAACCTTGTTAATGCAAGATTAGTTGATAAGATTTCTTTTGGTGTATCTTTGAAGCATCTTAGGGTGCTGGGGTGACTTTGCATGGTAGATAATGTTTGTAGTAGTATATGAGTACATGTTCTTGGATGATGTAGACTACCTTGTAGAAGAGTTGTATTCCCACTTATCCAATAAAGTAAACCTGTTCATCTACACCTCATTCATCATCATTATTTCATGTCATCTCTGCGATGCACCTAGGCATGAGCACTTATACATTTGCATCATATAGGATCGCAAGAAGTAACTCCGGTAGCAGTTCCCGAGGAGCTGGAAGAGCAGCCCGAGGTGCAAGAGCAGGAGGTGCCCGAAGCCGACGAGGAGGTCGGTGAGGATCTTCTAGAGTGCCCCGATCACCGCTCGAGCTCTTTCGAAAGAGGCAAGCCCCGGAGCATTTCTCTTCCGGTTTGCAAATATTTTATTAATGTTTTACTTTAATTGATGCATTACGTTTAGGAGTTGTTTGCAACCGTTGCTGCATTATACCTTGCTTACCCTTGTTCTACCATATCCTTGTTACCTTGGTATTCGCAGTCAAGAAATGCTTAGCTTGCTTAGATCGGTAGAAGTCGGGTGATTTCCTGTCACCTGCGAGCTATAGGTGGTTACCTGGATCTACTTGCAAAAGTATGTCATCTGAGAATAACTAAGTGTCAATTTGAAATTGAGACCGGACGGAGACTTGCAGGGTTTCGGACTGTAGTGTTTTCCGTCTATGTCGATTAAGGACCGACCGTTGTTGGGCCTCGAGTCATGTTGAACGCATGCCTCACATTTAGCTGGCTGGATAATGTACCTTTCGACCGCGAAGCTAGGAGATTATTCGGGTCGAGTGGATTGCCCGCAACGCACTGTACCGGAGCAGGTGTGGTAGGACACGGGGGCGCGATGATAAGGCCAAAGAGCAGTCGGGCTACCTCCGGGTACATGTGGTTCCTGGCAAACTCGCAACTTTACCTGAATAGTTGACTCGGTGACCAATATCTCACTTTAGCGGGTGAGTGAGGTTTGTGTGAGGAACAAATTACCAGCTGGTTAATAATCGATTCGAATCGCCATCGTTCACTGGATAGTGAACACTTGACTTGAGTTACTTCATCGTAGTAATATTGATGGAACACTTGGACAGTTATATGGAATATGACATGATGAAGGTTGTTAATGATCATTGGTTATCCTTACCTACTTAATTACATGTTACTCTAGTATAGGTGCAAATGTAGTGACAGGTTAATAAAGATTTAACTTGATACAAGCTTTTGCAAAAGATTCTTTAATCCTGAAAAATGCCTTTTTGCAAATGAGTCAGCTACCCTACCATAAAGCCTGTCATGATCCTTGATGTCATTTATTTTCGGTTATGTCGGGTAAGTCTAACTAAGTACCTTCTCGTACTCAGGGCTTTGTTCCCACTTGTTGTAGATGGGCAGATGTATTACGGCTACTGTATCAACTACCTTTATCCTGCGATGGGTGAAGCTTAGGACCATGGGCAGTGGTCATTCACTACGTCTCGTCTGATGCTTTTATTGGAGATGATCATGAGCTGGCACTTTATTTCAAACTCTGTGTGAGTGTGTGTGTGGTTTGAACTAAATGCTTCCGCTACTTTTATTTGAACTTGGTTTGTAATAACTATGTTTAAACTCTGATGTATTTGTGACGTGAACTTTTATGTAACTTGTGATGGTGACCGCTAAACTTATTACGATCTTGGCTGGTATGTAAGTTGGTTTGAAATCCGTCGTGATTTCACGGACTACCGGGTTATACGGTCTTAGTTTGCTAAATCGTCCGCTTGTTGGATGATTTTCTTACTTAATTTCGTATAATTGGTCGGTTCTGTTACAGCTGGCATCGGAGCATGGTTTAGCGTGTTTACTGTTCACAAGTGTATTAAAACAAAATTATGTTTGAAAAACGTGATTTCCAAACTAAAAGTGTGCCAGTGGTCATATCCTTTATGCCCAGTTAAGGACTCTAGGTGGCTTATTTAAGTACTGACTTGGGGTTCTTGCACCATATTTATCTTTCGTTGCTCATACGGCGTGCTATTGTATGAGTGCCACTTAATTGAGTGGTAATGTATGGATCAGCTGCCTCTACGCCTCGGTAAGTGTGAGCTATGAGAGCATGATCGGATACACCGCCGATCTAGAGAGAGTGCTTATATGATACTGGAGTAATTACATGTTCTACGCATGTTTTTACAAAAGTGTCGCATGTGTGGTTGTTCCGTCCATTGAGGCGATGCCGTCAATAGGATGATGTTTTGGGTAGCTACTACCGTTGTACACGTATCTGGGGATTCATGTAGAGTGTGTAGGTAAATTTACTGCTTTCATGCATTCATGGGGAATTGGGCTGAAATGAATTTTCTGCAGGTACATAACAACGTTTCTCGTGTAGAACGTATTAGTTACGTATATGAGAGATCGCCTGTATGCCACCGAATTCATCATTAGATATTATTATTTCATAAGTTTGTGAGAACGTAAGATTCGTACATACACCATATTGCTTGTGCATTTCATTCATGTCATGCATTCCTCCCCTTATAAAGTGATTATCCCCTTTTGATAAAAATTGTACCAACTTAAAATATGTTCTCACCGGGTAATCAAAACTTTTGCTACAGATGGCCCGCACGAAGCAGACTGCCCGTAAGTCCACAGGCGGAAGAGCACCCCGACACCAGTTGGCCTCGTGGGAGCGTCGCAGCACGGACACCTTTCTGAGCGAGTTTGGCATGCCAACCTTGCTTTGGAGAGTGCTCCATGATGTGGGGTACCCAGAGGGTCAGGAGCCGGTGTACTCTTGGAGTGAGAGCCAGCTAGCTGAGGATAGACTTGCAGTAGTGGAGATCACCGTCCCTGCTCTTGGTGATGCTCCAGAGTGGGATGGTTGGCACTTGGAGTTTGAGGGACGCACTCCGGTTGAGGGTGCAGAGGGAGCAGCCTTCCGTGTCATCAGAGACATAATGAGTAGATTTCCCAACGAGTTGGCAGCAGCCTTGGCTGGCACTTTTCTGAGAGATGATCCTCGCGATGCTATCTGGGTGCAGCCACAAGGAACTGCTTTGGTTAGAGGCCCAAACGAAGGATAGGCTAGCGACAACCACGCTATGAGTGCAATGTATGCAGCTATCAGAGCATACCAGGGTCTTGAGAGTACCTATTGGACTTTGACTGGTTTGCGTGGTAATGACCGGCTCAAAGCAAGAAAACAGAAGAAGAAGCAGGCACGTGCTATAGCTAGCTTGCAGGAGCAGTTGACTGACATGAGCTTGCAGCGAGACCAGGCTCTCGAGAGAGGTGATAGTGCTATGCAGCGGGTGCATACGTTGACTCAGGCCAACAATAATGCAGACCGCATGATTGGATAGCTGGTCCAGGAGAGGAATGAAGCCTGGAACGAGAGGGACCTTCTGAGGCAGAGGGTCGAGGAGCTAGAGGAGTATAATGCCAGCTTGCATGAGGATTTTCACACGCTCTACAACGGGATTGGCCCGTATGCTCCTCCAGACGCCGCCGGTATGGACGTCGACGACGACGAGGACGAGCCTGTAGTTGCACCTGCCGACGATGACGATGTCGCTACTGATGGTAGCGATGGTGACGTCTCCGACCCCGACGATGGCCCCGAGGAGTAGGCTAGTTGCTTTGCGTTAGCTACTAGGCCCCGTCACGATGACCTTTCTTTTGGTTTCATGTATCTTGATGTATCATGTTTCGAACCTTGAGACTTGGTAGTATGTTGGAACTTGGTTGGTCATGCGATACCTGAGCACATAAAAGTCCAGTGTATGTATGCTAGCAACTTGGTTGTATGGATGTGATGTTTGTATTCGAAGTAATTTAATTAGTGGTGTTGTTTTAATTGGAATGTGATTATTGTGCCTCTGTTTTATTGTATGACTTGTTCTCTCCAATGAATTCAGTACGGCATAATTTTTCATTAACTCACAATTACTACAGCTTCACTTAATCATTACTTGTTGCTGAAATATGCAGATGGAAAACACTCGCTGCGCCACGTACGAGGCTGCTGAAACTGGTGGTAATGGTGCCGGGGCAGGTGGGAGTGGTGAAAACAACATCAACCACAATGAGCCACACCCGGAACCACATTTGCCGCCTCCTCCACCGCTCACTACAGAGGTATTCTTTGCGCAGTTTCTTGGAAGTCAGCACAATGCCAAGCAATCGCAGAAGAACATGGAAGATTTCCTGCGTACCATTGCCAACAATGTTCAGCGTGGTAACAACCAAGGTGGTGGCAATGGGGTGAACCAGTACAACAACTTTAAGGATTTCATGGACACGAGGCCACCCATTTTCGAGGAAGCAACAGAGCCACTTGACGCTGAAGAATGGATCAACACCATGGAAGATAAGTTCCATGTGCTGAGGCTAACCGAAGTACTAAAGACAGAATATGCTGCACATCAGTTACAGGGACCAACAAGGATGTGGTGGAAGCATCATCGCACCACCTTCCCTCCAAATGCCCAGATCTCATGGAGAGAGTTCACTGAAGCCTTCCGTGGAGTTTACATTCCACCAGGGCTGGTCGAGATGAAGTTAGGAGAGTTCTTGGCTTTAAATCAGGGCACCAAAACTGTGACGCAGTATTTGCATGCCTTCAACAACTTGTGTCGTTATGCTCCCGACATGGTTGACATAGATGCTAAGAGAATTGCTAGTTTCAAGAGAGGGTTAAGTCCAAAGATGATGAAGCATGTGGGTACCAATACCCACGCCAGATTCAATGACTTCATTAGTGATTGTCTGAAACAAGAGAAGAATAACAACGCGTACACTGCATCCAAGACTCGCAAGAGGGCCCTTGAGTCAGGACCATCACAGCCCAGAGTTCTCACTGCTAATCATTCTGCCTATCGCCCATCTACACTAGGTGCAAGGTTTAGGCCCCCATAGCATAAAACCCAGAACTACAAGGGACCGCAGAAGCCGTACAAGATGGTCGTGCCGCCAGCAAAGACAGCAACAGCTGCAGGATAGGGCAACTCTAAGGGAGCTATAGGATCTGCTGGTACAGTGAGGGGACCCTGCTACAATTGTGATCAGCCAGGCCACTTTTCAAAGTTCTGTCCTTACCCGCCCAGAAAGAAGCAACAGACCTATACTACTCGGGTACACCACACCACCGTGGATGAGATTCCTGAGGGAGAACCCGTAACTGCTGGTAAGTTTCCTGTTAACCAAAACCCTACAGTTGTTCTATTTGATTCTGGATCATCGCATTATTTTATGAGTCAAGCATTTGCATGGAAACATGAACAACTATGCACAGAATTGAGTTATGGTTACCGCATAAGGTCAGCGGGGGCTGATGTTTTAACCAATCAGATGGTTAGAGGGGCAACCCTTGAATTAGGTAGTCGAAAGTTTCGAGTGAACTTGATAGTTATGCCTGGACTAGTTCTGGATGTCATCATAGGGATGAATTGGATGAAGGATTGGGGAGCAGTTATAGATACAGGGAGTCGGGTACTTACCCTTAAGGATCCCGAGGGTGAGCGTACTTTTCAGGTACCATTGCCCAGAAGAACAGACCTTGTGAGTGTGGCATGTGCTATGGAGGTTATTCCTATTCATCAGATTCCGGTAGTGTGAGTTTCTGGATGTGTTCCCAGATGAGTTACCTGGTCTTCCTCCAGATAAGGATGTTGAGTTTGGGATTGAGTTGATCCCCAGGACAGCTCCAATTTCAAGGAGACCTTATCAGATGCCTCTAGATGAGTTAGCTGAGCTGAAGAAGCAACTAGAGGAATTGTTGAAAAAGGGGTTTATCCGGCCAAGTAAGTCTGAATGGGGATGTCCTGCCTTGTTTGTGAAGAAAAAGAAAGAGGGTACTTTGAGAATGTGTGTCGATTATAGGCCTCTTAATGCTGTAACTATCAAGAATAAGTATCCATTGCCTCATATTGATGTTTTGTTCGATCAGTTAGCCAAAGCCAGAGTGTTCTCCAAGATAGATTTAAGATTGGGTTACCATCAGATAAAGATTAGGCCACAAGATATACCAAAAACCGCTTTTTCCACCAGATACGGGTTGTACGAGTATCTTGTTATGTCCTTTGGCTTAACAAATGCTCCTGCATACTTTATGTATCTGATGAATATGATTTTGATGCCAGAATTGGACAAGTTTGTGGTTGTGTTCATTGATGACATTCTGGTGTACTTTGAGAACGAGAAGGATCATGAAGAGCATCTGAGAATTGTCTTGACCAGACTTAGAGATCATAAGTTGTATGCTAAGTTCAGCAAGTGTGAATTTTGGTTGAAGAAAGTTCCTTTCCTTGGTCATATTCTATCAGAAAATGGAGTTTTGGTAGATCCGAGCAAAGTGCAAGAGGTTATGGATTGGAAGACACCAACCATAGTTTCGGAAGTTAGAAGTTTCTTAGGATTAGCTGGTTACTATCGCCGTTTTATACCAGATTTCTCAAAGATTGCCAAGCCAATGATGAGTCTATTATAGAAAGATCACAAGTTTGTGTGGACAGAGGAGTGTGAGACAGCTTTCCACACCTTGCGAAAACTGTTGACCACTGCTCCAGTTCTAGCGCAACCGGACATTGAGAAACCTTTTGATGTGTTTTGCGACGCATCGAAAATAGGATTAGGCTGTGTTCTTATGCAAGAAGGAAGAGTCATTGCTTATGCCTCCTGTCAGTTGAGAAAGCATGAGATCAACTATCCGACACATGATCTTGAACTTGTTGCTATAGTGCATGCATTAAAGATTTGGAGACATTACTTACTTGGTAATGTGTGCAATATTTTCACCGATCACAAGAGTCTCAAGTACATCTTCACCCAACCAGAGTTGAACATGAGACAGCGAAGATGGTTAGAATTGATCAAAGATTACAACTTGAATGTGCAGTATCATCCTGGAAAGGCCAATGTAGTGGCAGATGCTTTGAGTAGAAAGTCACATTGCCTGAATGTGCAACCTTTGCTCAAAGATGGTTTCTATCTGATGCACCCTGCCGTGTTACATAGTATTCAGATTAGTTGCTCTTTGGAGAATAAGATAATAGAAGGCCAGAAAACCGACAAGGGGATATTCCACATCAAAGAGAAAATTAAAGAAGAACCATCCAAGCACTTTAGAGTGGATGAACAGGATGTGTTGTGGTTTGACGACCGTCTTGTTGTTCCCAAGGATCGGGAGCTTAAGAATAAACTTATGGATGAGGCTCACCTTTCTAAGCTATCTATCCATCCTAGAAGTAGCAAGATGTACCAAGAACTGAGACCTCATTATTGGTGGACAAAAATGAAGAAAGAGATTGCAGCCTATGTGGCCAGATGTGACACATGTTATAGAGTGAAAGCCATTCATATGAAACCTGCCGGATTGTTGCAACCTTTGTCCGTACCTAGTTGGAAGTGGAATGATATAAGTATGGATTTCATCACAGGTTTGCCCACTACTTAGAAAGGCCATGATTCGATTTGGGTAATCGTGGATCGTCTTACAAAGACAACTCACTTTTTACCTGTCAAGACAGATTATCGACCACCTCAATATGCCGAGAAGTATATTGCTGAGATTGTGAGATTGCATGGCATACCAAAGACTATAGTGTCTGACAGAGGGTCACAATTCACTGCTCACTTTTGGGAACACTTGCACAAAGGATTGGGAACTAGTTTGATCTGTAGTACTGCCTATCATCCTCAGACAGATGGTCAGACCGAAAGAGTTAATGCTGTTCTAGAGGATATGTTGAGAGCCTGTGTGTTGTCTTCCAGGGGTTCATGGGAGTCCTGGCTACCCTTAGCAGAGTTTGCTTACAATAATAGTTATCAAGAAAGTATCAAAATGACACCTTTCGAAGCTCTGTATGGCAGAAAGTGTAGAACACCTCTAAACTGGATCGAGCCAGGAGAAAGAAGATATTATGGTATTGACTTTGTAGAAGAAGCCGAGAAGAAAGTTCATATCATTCAGCAAAATATGAAAGCAGCTCAATCACGTCAGAAATGCTATGCGAATAGAAGGAGAAGACCGCTTGTGTTTGAAGTTGGTGACTATGTTTATCTAAAAGTCACGCCAATGAAGAAGAAACAGTTTGGAGTACGCAGAAAGCTTGCCGCCAGATTTGTGGGACCATACAAGATCTTGGAAAGAAAGGGTCCAGTAGCTTATAAGTTAGAGTTACCTGAGACAATGGGTGCTATATTCCCAGTTTTTCATGTATCACATCTCAAGAAGTGTTTGCGCGTTCCAGAGGAAAGAATCGAACCCCGAGGCATAAAGCTCAAGTCAGATTTGGTATATCGTGAGCAACCAGTTCGAGTTTTGGACTCTAAAGAGAGGGCCACTCGAAACAGCGTGGTGAAAACATATAAGATACAGTGGAGTCATCATGATGAAGGGGATGCAACATGGGAAACGGGTGAATATTTACAAAAAGCTTATGAAGATTTTTATAACAAATGGTTCGTAACCCAAATCTCGGGACGAGATTTTTATAAGGGGGGAGGGCTGTAACACCCCGGTGTTACGCAGACATTTAGCATTGCAAATCATATGCATGATACATCATTGCATTCATGATCACATGTGAATTAGAGTGCATCCTTAGTTAAAGTATTTCTGTGGAACGATTGTTGCATATAATGTTAGAATTGTTTCACCCTAATTATACTGGTTAGGCTACTAAAACATGTGTGGATATAATTTTAAATCACTTAGAACTATTTAGTACAATTTTTGGAGCAACTTGATAACCAAAGTTTTGTCAAAATTTGCTTTTAACAATATTATTAGAGAATGGTCAAAACCCTCCCTATTTAGCTTTTATTCTCCAATTCAAAATCTGTTGGGATTTTGGAGTTGACCCCCTTAATAAAAGTTGTAGAGAATTAAATTCTAAGCAACTTTCATTTTTGGGCCATTTTTAGAAAAAGTCATCTTCTTGCTCAAAATGGGATTTTAAAACTGTGAATTGAATTTATTTGGAAATTTTCTGGAAAATAAAAATTGAAAACCGTTTTCCTCACCTTTTGGGCCGCCGCCTCCCTTTCCAGCCTACTCACGAAGTGGCCCGGCCCAGCTCTGCACGCCGCGTCTGCCTTGCCCGCCCGCGCGCCCACGCTACGTCCCGGCCGTGGCAGAAGCCGCTCGACCCGTGGCTGGCATGCGCCGCTCGCCGGCGACACCTGGCCGTCAGTGGCCCCCGCGAGCGCGCGCATCACCCCTTCAAGCCGCAGGCGCTCCCTTTCCCGCTCTGCCCTCTCCATTTTTCTCCCCGCACGGCCCTCTTCTCTGCCCCGCACCGAGCACCGCTCGAGCTCGCCTCGCCACCGCCACCTCTACCAGCAAAATTTGCCGCCGGTGGTCCACCGCTACCCTCCATCTTGTGCCCGTCGCTCCGCCTCCATCTCCGTCACGTCGTGCTCGCCTTGATTTCACCGTTCGAGCGAGGTAGGTGCAATTAAGCCGTGTCGCTGTCGTCGGTCATGGCGCCGCCGCGCTCGACTCACCGTTGAAAGAGCGTCCCCGCTGCTTCTTGCCCCTTGAGCATTACCGTGCTGAGTTCGCCTTCCTCTCGCGGACCCGGTGCGCACCTCGTCATGCCCGGTCATGGCCGGCAACGGCCGTCGGCCTGCTGCCCGCGCGGCCGTAGCGCCATGGTCACCGTCGTGACCTCGCTCTCCCCCCTGGTCTCGTGGTCCGAACGGCTTTGGGCCGTAGGCCTAGCCAAGCCGGCTCCTTTCCTCCCGCGTGCGCGCATCCAGGCCGAAAGCCGGATCAGGCCAGTTTGATTCCACTAGGCCAGCCCGTTAGCATTAAGGAAAATCGGTTTTTCGTTTTTCTTTTATTATTGGGAATAGAAATGCTTTAGAAAATGTTTGTGTAATCATTTTGGCTCCAAAAATTGTGAAATAAATTTTTGTAGACTTCTTAGGACCAGATCTATGATCTAAAAATGTTGCATGTCAAGTTTGCAATACTTTTCTGTAGGGTTTTTATTTAATCATTGAAATTGCTATTTTCTTGATAAATATGTAATAAATCATAGAAAACTCAGAAAAATATGGTTTCAATTTTGTTAATCTTTTTGTGTAATGTACTTTCTAGGAAAAATATGTGCCATGCATGTTCTGTAGAAAAATTCTTATGTGTAGTACAAGTGCTTATTATTGTTAGAAATTATTATTTTTGATAGAGAGAAAAATATAAATAAAACATGCATATAATAATTTTTCTATAGGGATTGTTTAGTGTGTAGAATGTAGGAAAATTACTAAATCTGTTGTTTGATACTTTTCATAGTATAAAGTATTTTATGCTCATTTTTAGGCCCTAGATTATTATTTTGTGTAGGCAGTTCTAGTACTCCAGATGTAATGAAATTTTTGTGGCACGTTAAATTAGATGATAGTAATCTACTGTAATTTTATCAGATTTTTCTATGCTACCAAAAGAAGTGTCAAGATTAGCACCATATCCAAACAGAATGAATCGAGCTTCCACTTGAGCCTCGTCACCTAGGAGTACCATTGGGTATGTCCAAAACAATTTCTGATACTATGGTATGAATAACACTGTCTCAAAACAGATCGAAACAAGATTCCACATGACCCACATCACCTAGGAGTTAAATTCGGTGTGTCCAAAATGATTTCTAATCCTGCGGTACGTTCGATGCAAACCGTGCATCCATCTTGCATCAAGTTTAGCACTATCTCCAAACGGACTGAATCGAGCTTCGACTTGAGACTCATCACCTAAGAGTATCAACGTGGGTGTTCAAAATGATTCTGAGCCTATGGTACGTTCGGCGTAAACCGTGTACCTTTCTTGCACTAAAACTAACACTCTCTCCGAACGGACCAAAATGAGATTCCACATGATCCACGTCACCTAGGCGTTCCATCGGGTGCGTCCAAAATGATTTCTAAGCATGTGGTACGTTCGGCGCAAATCGTGAACCTATCTTGCGTCATGATTAGCACTATCTCCAAACGGAATGAAATGAGCATCCATTTGAGCCTCGTCACGTAGGAGTAGCATCGGGTGTGTCCAAATTGATTACTGAGCCTATGGTACGTTTAGCGCAAACAGTGCACCTATCTTGCACCGACACTAACATTGTCTCCAAACGGACCAAAACGAGCTTCCACTTGAGCCTTGTCATCAAGGAGTACCATCGGGTGTGTCCAAAATGATTTCTAAGCCTCTGATACGTTTAGCACAAACCATGCACCTACATGCACTGACACTAACACTGTCTCCAAATGGATCAAAACGTGAGTCCAAATGGCCCACATCACCAAGGAGTTCCATTGGATGCGTTCAAAATGATTTCTGAGCCTATGGTACGTTCGGCGCAAACTGTGCACCTATCTTGTATCAAGATTAGCACTATCTCCAAACAGACTGAATCGAGCTTCCACTTGAGCCTCGTCACCTAGGAGTATTATTGGGTGCATGCAGAATGATTTCTGAGCCTATGGTACACTTGGCACAAACCATGCACCTATCTTGCATCAAGATTAGCACTATCTCTAAATAGACTGAATCGAGCTTCCACTTGAGCCTCGTCACCTAGGAGTGCCATCGGGAGCATCTAAAACGATTTCTGATTCTATGGTACGTTTGGCGTAAACCGTGCACTTACCCTGCATCAAGTTTAGCACTGTCTCCAAATAGAATGAAACGAGCATCCACTCAAGCCTCATCACCTAAGAGTACCATCAGGTGCGTCCAAAATGATTTCTCAGCCTATGGTATGTTTGGTGAAAAACCGTGCACCTATCTTGAACCGACACTAACACTATCTCCAAATGTGCCAAAACGAGATTCCACATGACCCACGTCACCTAGGAGTACCATTGGGTGTGTCCATAATGATTTCTGAGCCTATGGTACGTTTGGCGCAAACCGTGCACCTATCTTGCACCGACACTAAAACTATCTCCAAACGGACCAAAATGAGTTTCCACATGACCCACGTCACCCAAGAGTTCCATCAGGTGTGTCCAAAATAATTTCTGGGCCTATGGTACATTCGGCGCAAAACGTACATCCATCTTGCATCACAAATAGCACTATCTCTAAACGGGATAAATCAATCTTCCACATGAGCCTCGTCACCTAGCAGTACCATTGGGGGCATCCAAAATGATTTCGAGCCAATGGTACATTTGGCGCAAACCATGCATCTATCTTGCACCGACACTAACACTGTCTCCAAATAGACTGAAACAAGATTCCACATGACCCACGTAACCTAGGAATTCCATCGGGTGCACCCAAAATGATTTCTGAGCCTGCGGTACGTTTGACCAAAATTGTAACAGAACCGACCAAATTATAAGAGCATAAGTACGAAAACAAGCACCGAAGCGCTCAAATTTTCAAACTTGAGCCCATATAATCCCGGTAGTCAATTGAAATCACGAAGGATTTCAAACCAAACTGCTTACAACCAGGATCGCATCATTCAACATACACATCGTACGTTACATTTCACAAGTAGTTCCGAAATAAGTTTACACCACGGAGTAGCAAATATTACAAACCAAGTTTGAAAGTAGCAGAAGCATAACACACACATAGTTACTTAAATACTGCCAGTCTGGATGATCGACATCCCGCAAAAGCATGAGGAAAGTACATAAAGACGATCACGCCCTTGTGATCTAGTCATCATCACCCGCAGGGTGGAGACACGTCTTGCAGAATCCCTGATAAAGCATGTCATCTGCAACAGGAGGGAATAAACCCTGAGTACTGGAATGTACTTAGCTAGACTTACCCGTCATAAACCAGAAATAATATGACACCAAGGATTATGCAAGGCTTACACAAGAGGCTAGCTGACACCACATTTTGCATAAAGGCATAAGTGGTTGGAACTCTTATAACCTGTACTAGCAGTTATTTTTAGCATTTACCTGTCATCTATCTTAGCACCTGTACTAAACATGCACTTGATCATCATCAAACAATTATTCATCTTATTTCCATAGCAGGTATAAATTGTGGCAACATTGTATCATTCACTTAACCATCTGTTCATTTAATGAGATCTACGTTGCCGCTGCTCAAGTCAAGTGCTCACTAACCGGGAGCGACGGCGATTCGAATCGAATTCCTATCCAGCTGGAGGGGTATTTCTAACACTCACCGAGACGCGCCTGGCGAGGGCTGCTCAGGTCATCTTTCGTACAGTTCAGGAATCACGGGTCCGAATGATGTCGCGACCCCAAGGGCGACACTCTGCCAGGTGATAGGGACTCTAACCCCCCTTGGTCTCACGCCAATGTCCCCAAGCACATCCTTTCTCTCCTCCAAGAAGCAACCTACCATTCGATTCCCGGCCTGAACCATACTACTCGACTTCGCGGTCGGAACGACTTATCCGGCCAACTAAGTGTTAGACTGCGTTCAACATGACTCAAGGACGTATGTTGATATTTGGTAACGCAATTAGGAAATAGGATCCGCAAGCGCACGGATATCGGTGAGCACTTCACCCGAGATGTTATCTTGGGTATCGTATTTATATTTTTACCTTTAGGAGAAAGAGTGCATCTGACTAACCAAATCTATTACTACTAACCTTTAGGCTACAACCACTATGATTCGATGTGAGTGATGTATAGAGAAGACTACAACCGCACTCTTCTTCTAACCTTGGTAAGGATGATCTACTGTTCTATTGGGGAGGTTTACGGAATCTAGACACCACAAAGGATGTTCAACCCGCACCTATAAACCCTATCGATCCTGCTAACGGGATATGGAATACAAAGGTAACTCGGAATTGTCACGTTCCTCGCTACTACCACGGTCCGGCTAGACGAGGGGATATCTATGAGTATCCTAGCTTAAACACCACGTTTACGCTAGAGATGATTACTCTAAACTCTACGAGAAGAGATCAAAGTAAACTCATAAACCAAAGAACAATAAAACAAAGAACTTACTAGAATTTAGAAGTCGAAATACTGAAGAATCCTGAGAACAAGCCTCGGGTTAGAAGAACTTGCTCCCGCAGGTACAACCTCGGAGTAGACACCGACAGGCCGGCTTCCTCCGATCTACACCTCCACTCTATCTCTCTCAATCTAGTAGAACTAATTCTACTTTCACATTGGATGCTAAGCCCTAAGAGGTGGGAACCCTAGAGGGAACCTCTCTCTCTAAACCCTAACTAGAGATATGCAACTGAATAATGAATTGGGGTCTTCTCCACCAGGGGTCAGGGGCCTTGCTTATATAGCGCTTTTGGATGAATCTGGACCGTCGGATCAAACCGACCTTCATCCTACGGTTTTCCTTGATCCTCAAAGGCGGTGGAGCATAATCCGCGAGACTCGACCTGATTGGTCCCGGGGGCAGGGCGGGCGCCCTAGGGCACAGGGCGGGCGCCCTGTGTCTTGGCCCGTTACGGCTCCCGTTTGTTCCCGTGGCTTCTGGAATCTTCTAGATGTAAGATAATTACGTGTTCGGTTAATATCCCATCATTAATCCGACATGTGGGCCTTTCTTCCGTATTTCCTGATAACCCCCTGCAGAAATAGATAAACAGCAAAACTCGTGGAATTCTGTTAGATCAAACCCTAATTCTAGGTGTTGCTTGCATATAGGTCCTTTTCTTTATTTATTTGATGGTTATAATTGATACTTAAGAACCGTCAACAAACACCCCCATACTTAGGCTTTTACTCGTCCTCGAGAAAAGGTTGGTTAATAAAACATCTGGGGTTGAAACATTCTTTCATACCTGCAGGGTGTTGTAAAAAATCCACTGTGCACTTATAGTCAGGGAAATATATGGTCAGAGTAAAGAGCCTTTCTTCTTCTTAATCCCTATCACTTGGAGTTTTTACATATTTTTGAAAAGAAAAACTTAGCATACCTTTATCCTCATAGGTGCTCTCAGAGTCACTCATTATCTTTTATATTTCTCTCTGAGGCTGTTTTGATTTTGCAAAAATAATTCTTTAAGCATACATACCTTGCATTTATTGTATGGTCAAAACCGGATCCGAGGAGAAGAATGCCATACTCTTAGATCAAAGATTTTGAAAATTAAAAACTTGTCACTCTTACTGGCATATTGCTTATTAGAGGGACCATGGGCTATCATTTTCTTTCCATCATATTTTTATCATATCTCATTTTTTTCATTTTGGGTGGATACCGAGGTACCCCTAATTCTACTGCCGGACACTTGTCCATTTTTTTCCATGAGGTTATCGAGCACTTGCTCCTTTTTATTTCCTCGATATATTCATAATTTTGCATAGCCCATGCCTCTAACGCAATAATACTTCGGAAGAGTGAATCTTTCTGAATAAAAATGTCTTGATCTTAGGAGTATGATAAATCTCTCAACAAGGGTCTAACTTGTTTTGAACAAACTCAATACAAAGCAGATAGCTTTAATTATTATTTTCATGTTTAGCAGGCATATAAAACTTGAGGATGGTAGCTATAATTTTGAGATTTTTAAAACAAATTCTCCAAGCAATAAAGATACTAAGAATAAGGTACTCATACCCTTACCATCTCTTATTCCACAATGACTTTTAGCAACACAGGGTTTTGAAATAATTTTAATAATTGCAGGTTTCCAGGAAATATCACAGAGTGAGATTGATCATGATTATAAGCATTTTTATCCTTTTAATTTATCATGTTTAGAGAGATAAAATTCTGCACAAACTAAGGTGAGTGTGTAAGTGTGTAATAAAAGTGTGCAGAGTGTGTACCTGGTTCATGGAGTGGTGCAATCGAAGTGTGTGACATGTCAGGGAATCTCCCCCATACTTGTTTTCTGCTTTCTTGCACAAAAGTAAAGTAGAGACACACAAGACATACTAATAATAATCTTTATTAATCTTGAGGCATTTATTACAACCGATAATAATAACCGAATATAATAGATCTAAACTGATTATAAGCGAACCTAATCGAATCTAATAATAACTAAGACATATATAGCCCCAAGATCTAATCTAGATAGCTCAGCGACGCTCACGCCTCCTAAGATTATGCTCTAACTCATCGATCCTCTTGTTGGCGTCGGGCTTTAATTTTTTAATTGGAAGGTAAAAATTGATCACGTCTATTTCTTCTAATTCTTTATTGGGCTCTAAAAATAATTTAAGACGTTGACCATTTACCTTGAATAACGTACCTTCGTCATTTTGAAGTGTGATAGCTCCGTGGGATGATGAATGAATTACCTTGAATGGTCCTTCCCATTTGCTCCGGAGCTTTCCATGCCCGAAAAGCTTCACCCTGGAATTAAAAAGTAATACCTTATCTTCGGGTGAGAACTCCTTCTTCTTGATCCTCTTGTCATGCCATCTCTTGACTCTTTCTTTGTAGATCTTTGAATTGTGATATGCTTTCTCCCGCCATTCTTCTAACTCCGATAATTGCATTCTTCTATGTTTTCCGGCGATATCTAGGTCCATATTCCATCTTTTTATGGCCCAGTGTGCCTTGAACTCAAGTTCAACAGGTAGGTGACAGGTCTTTCTGTATACCAATTGGTATGGAGACATTCCAATTGGGGTCTTGTATGCTGTCCGGTAAGCCCAGAGTGCATCGGGTAACTTGTCCTTCCATGCCGTTCCCATCTCGTTCACCGTCTTCTGAAGAATGTTCTTGATTTGCTTGTTAGAAGTCTCTGCTTGGCCACTTGTCTGAGGATGATAGGGAGTAGCGACGTTGTGACGGATTCCATGTCTTGATAGATAGTGCTCGAAGCGCTTGTCAATGAAGTGTGATCCTCCATCACTTATCACTATCCTGGGGACTCCAAATCTTGGAAATATGATTTCCTCAAACATCCTCTTCGAACTGATATTGTCGGCATGCTTGCAAGGTAGTGCCTCTACCCACTTGGAGACGTAATCAACCGCCACCAAGATGAACTCACACTTCTTTGATGGGGGAAATGGACCCATGTAGTCTATTCCCCAAACATCAAAGAGTTCAATCTGAAGGTTGTTGGTGAGTGGCATGGCATCCCTTGTATTTATGTTTCCGTGCCTTTGACATGGCCCACATCTTCTGATATATTGCCTTGTGTCTTCATACATTGTAGGCCAATAGAATCCACATTGCCAGATCTTTGAATGTGTACGGAATGCTCCATAATGACCTCCGTATCTGTCGATGATCTTCAATCCTTCCTCAGTGGTCACACATCTTCTAAGTAGGCCATCAGCGCATACTCGGAAGAGATATGGCTCATCCCATATATGTGAACGACTTTCCTGAATAAGCTTCTTCTTGTTTGCTCCGGGTGGTACATAACCTGAAACCATAAAATTAACAATATCTGCATACCAGGGGTCAGATCTGTTAATCCCGTAAAGCATGTCGTCCCAGAGTGAGTCATTAATGGGGGGTTCCTGTGAATTCTTAAAGTACATTCTAGACAAGTGATCAGCAACAGAATTTTCTACTCCCTTTTTATCTTTTATTTCTAAGTCAAATTCTTGGAGTAATAAAATCCATCTGATTAAGCGGGGTTTAGCATCTTTCTTAGTGAGCAAATATTTTAGTGCAGCATGATCAGTGTAAACAATTATCTTAGCTCCAACTAAATAAGATCTAAATTTATCAATGGCAAAAACAACAGCCAGAAGCTCTTTTTCAGTGGTTGCATAATTAAGTTGAGCTCCAGTCAAAGTTTTACTTGCATAAGCAATTGCATGATGCTTTTTATCTTTAGTTTGTCCCAAAACTGCCCCCACAGCATAATCACTAGCATCACACATAATTTCAAAAGGCAACGACCAATCAGGGGGTTGAATGATTGGTGCAGAGATGAGTGCTTGCTTTAATAAATTGAAAGAATTTAGACATGCATCATCAAATTCGAAAGGAGCATCCTTGGCTAGCAAAAGAGTAAGTGGTCTCGCAATAAATGAAAAGTCTTTTATAAATCTGCGATAAAAACCAGCATGGCCAAGAAAACTTCGAATTCCTTTTATATTCACAGGTGGAGGTAGTTGTTCAATTACTTCAATTTTAGCTCTATCTACCTCAATACCTCTTTTAGACACTAGGTGTCCTAGCACTATTCCTTCTCTAACCATAAAATGACATTTTTCCCAGTTAAGGACTAAGTGCTTTTCTTTGCATCTTTGCAAAACCTTATCTAAGTTCTCAAGACAACTATCAAAAGTTTTTCCATAAACTGAGAAATCATCCATGAAAACTTCTATAATCCCTTCAATCATATCAGAAAATATAGACATCATACATCTTTGAAAAGAAGCTGGTGCATTACATAACCCAAAAGACATTCTACGATAAGCATACGTTCCATATGGGCATGTAAAAGTGGTTTTGCTTTGATCATCAGGATGGATAGGGATCTGGTGATACCCTGAATATCCATCTAGAAAACAGAAAAACGAGTGTTTTGCTAACCGCTCAAGCATCTCATCTATAAAAGGCAAAGGAAAATGATCCTTTTTCGTGGCTTTATTAAGTTTTCTATAGTCTAGCACATCCGCCACCCAGTGACGGTGCATTGCGGAATTAGCTCATTCTTATTATTAGTAACAACAGTCATGCCTCCCTTTTTAGGCACAACTTGAACAGGGCTTACCCACTCACTATGCGGCACAGGATATATAATCCCTGCATGCAGCAACTTTATAACTTCTTTTTTAACTACCTCTCTCATCACGTTGTTAAGTCTACATTGAGGCTCTCGAGAGGGTGTAACAGAAGGATCTGTCGGAATACGATGGGTACAAATCATAGGACTGATTCCTGTGAGATCTTGAAGTGAGTAGCCGAAAACAGAGTGGTGTTTTTCAAGAATGGTCATTAATCGCAGAGTTTGCTCCTGAGTGAGTTTATTACTAACGATCACAGGAAACTCTGGATTATTGTTTAGGAAAGCATAGGTAAGACCGGGTGGTAAAGTTTTGAGTTCTATGGGGGTCTAGGTGTTTCTGCAAACTCATCTAAGGGTTCAGGTTCAGAAGGTTCGGCCTCTTCTTCAGTGAAGAAGGGGGCTTCCTCTTCTAAGTCTAGATCATCTAAAAGTTCTAGAGATGCAGCCTTTACCTCCTCCATAGGATCAGGCAAAAGATATGGCTCGGTCTTATTATTCAAGGAGTGAGTTATTGTAATTGGAAGTTTAAAATCCTTTCCAAAAGAAATGTGTAGCTTTCCAGTTTGACCTTCATAAATGAGTCTTCTAAATGGTTGTCCTATCAACAGGTCGAAGTCCCATGTATCAAAGATATAAAAGTTCAAATGAATCATGGAGCCTTCTACCATAAAGGGTAGGACATTAATAATTCCAAGACTAGGGACCAATCGTCCCGAAGATTCCTTCATGAACTTTGTTGTGGGGGTTAAAATTAATTTTCCAAATAATTTAAGTGCAAAAGCTTCAGACATGATATTGATCCCCACAACAGGATTATAGAGAGCATCAAATTGATCAGAATCATAAGCACAGCGTATAGTGATAGGAGGTGTATCCAAACGGATCACTTCAGAGGAAAGCTCTGACTCCTCCAACCATTCGCTACTCATGACTGAGATAAGCTCTCTCAATTGATATTCACTTGGTAAACAAATGCTATAATGGCCACTTTGGGGTTTGTCTATAGAATGGTAGTTTGAAATGTTTCCAAAATCGGCAAAGAGATCGGATTCTATGTCTAGCATGAAATCAGATGGTAGAATTTCTTCCTTTTGTGGCTCAGAACCTGGGATAGCTAAAGTAGATGAAAAATTTGGCAGAGTGTCTACTTCGGCTTCGTAGGTTTTATCATGGAGGGCATTATCCATCTCAGCTTCTAGGATTCTATTCAAGATCCCCTTAGCTTCATCAGTAGGGATACGAAAGAAAGAACCTCTAGCCATAGTATGCAGCATTTGTTTATTATCTTTCTGAAGACCTCGAAAAAAGTGAAATAAAAGAACAGTGTCTTCAAGCAAAAGTTTTGGACCAGATTCTAAAAGATCAGAAAAACGTTTCTAGGATTTCCCCAAAGTTTCATTATCTTTTTGTTTAAAAGATAGGACTTCGAGTCTAAGGTCACCAGTACGGTCAAGGGAATAAAAATCTAGACAAAAGTTGGCTCTTAAAACTCCCCATTCACCTTGCTGTTGACTTACCTTCTGACTATACCATCGTCTAGCTTCTCCTCTTAAGGAAAAAGGAAAAAGCTTCCAACGTAAAGTCTTATCAGAGATGCCATCAATGCGAAGACAATCGCATGTCTGCTCAAAATCTCTAATATGAAGGTAAGGGTTTTCATCTTCCTTTCCCGAAAAAGATAGGTTCTCAATCATGGCAATTAACCTTGAACTTAACCTATACTGGGATGTTTGGATAGGCTGTGATGACTCCCATGGTAAAAGGTCAGTTTCCGAAGGTGTTGCAAATTGATAGATTGATTTAGAATCTTGGTTCTCCATAAGGTAAGAATAAAGAATATAAAAAGATAAGGAATAAAAAGATAAAGAAAGATAAAAGTATAGGTACAAGCTAGTAGTAAGATTCAAGGTTATCTCAGCAAACCGTCTTTCTCCCCGGCAACGGCGCCAGAAATGCTTGTTGATATTTGGTAACGCAATTAGGAAATAGGATCCGCAAGCGCACGGATATCGGTGAGCACTTCACCCGAGATGTTATCCTGGGTATCGTATTTATATTTTTACCTTTAGGAGAAAGAGTGCATCTGACTAACCAAATCTATTACTACTAACCTTTAGGCTACAACCACTATGATTCGATGTGAGTGATGTATAGAGAAGACTACAACCGCACTCTTCTTCTAACCTTGGTAAGGATGATCTACTGTTCTATTGGGGAGGTTTACGGAATCTAGACACCACAAAGGATGTTCAACCCGCACCTATAAACCCTATCGATCCTGCTAACGGGATATGGAATACAAAGGTAACTCGGAATTGTCACGTTCCTCGCTACTACCACGGTCCGGCTAGACGAGGGGATATCTATGAGTATCCTAGCTTAAACACCACGTTTACGCTAGAGATGATTACTCTAAACTCTACGCGAAGAGATCAAAGTAAACTCATAAACCAAAGAACAATAAAACAAAGAACTTACTAGAATTTAGAAGTCGAAATACTGAAGAATCCTGAGAACAAGCCTCGGGTTAGAAGAACTTGCTCCCGCAGGTACAACCTCGGAGTAGACACCGACAGGCCGGCTTCCTCCGATCTACACCTCCACTCTATCTCTCTCAATCTAGTAGAACTAATTCTACTTTCACATTGGATGCTAAGCCCTAAGAGGTGGGAACCCTAGAGGGAACCTCTCTCTCTAAACCCTAACTAGAGATATGCAACTGAATAATGAATTGGGGTCTTCTCCACCAGGGGTCAGGGGCCTTGCTTATATAGCCCTTTTGGATGAATCTGGACCGTCGGATCAAACCGACCTTCATCCTACGGTTTTCCTTGATCCTCAAAGGCGGTGGAGCATAATCCGCGAGACTCGACCTGATTGGTCCCGGGGGCAGGGCGGGCGCCCTGTGTCCTGGCCCGTTACGGCTCCCGTTTGTTCCCGTGGCTTCTGGAATCTTCTAGATGTAAGATAATTACGTGTTCGGTTAATATCCCGTCATTAATCCGACATGTGGGCCTTTCTTCCGTATTTCCTGATAACCCCCTGCAGAAATAGATAAACAGCAAAACTCGTGGAATTCTGTTAGATCAAACCCTAATTCTAGGTGTTGCTTGCATATAGGTCCTTTTCTTTATTTATTTGATGGTTATAATTGATACTTAAGAACCATCAACAACGTACAGCGAATCGGTCCTTAAACGACTCAGACGGGCATGGCTCCACACCCAAGACGTGAAGTGTCTTGCGGCTGTACCATCGAACTCCCGCCCGGTCTAAATTTCATTTTAAAGCATGGTTCCATCACGATAGCCATAAGCCACTCGTGACCCAGTCCTATATCTCGCGGATGACCGGAAATCACCCGACTTCTACCGTACTAAGCAGGGCTAAGCATTGACACGTGCCTAAACCTAATATAGGATTTAAGTATGATATCTGGACAAGGACAGGCACAATGCAGCAAGTGTTTTCATATAACTCCTAGAACTTAATGCAATAAACAATTAAAAGTACTCAATATATGTTTATAAAAAGATGGGTTCAGCATGCACCGGGGCTTGCCTTTGAGAAAAGTGGAAGGTCTGTGATCCGGGCACTCGGGTAGATCTTCAGCGGCGTCTCCTTCGCCGATTGGTTCTGTCGGCTCCTCCGGTTGGCTCTGCACCTCCTCTGGTATCGCTTGTTCGAATTTGAGAAGGGTCACCCCCTCCGGAACACCTATTGCATGAGTGCATAATAAATCTCATGAATGCATAGTGAAAGATGCAGTATGCTCGGAATGGATGCATTACAACAATTTTAAAGCCCTATTCAAATCACTTCAAAAGAGTAGGTGCAAATTTCCTCTCCGGTAGAGAAGTACTCACCTAATCTACTTAACCTAAGATAAAGCTGCTCTTCCTCAGTCAAGGCCCTAACACCTAACAATTACAAAAGTAGCATTTCTTAGGATATCATACCACAACAAATCAGCAAACTACCACAGTAAATCATCCTAGATAGCAGCTACTCGTTTTTATCATAACTAGAGATTTCCAAATCCAAAAGATGTGATCTAAGACAATCTGGAAAGCCTAAGAAATGCACTACAATTCATTTTCAGGCCTCAACTCCAAACTCCTAAGGTTTCCATGTCAAATTTCACAAGTCCCAGAATCTGTCCTCTCAAAACAGAGAGTAGCAGATTCTGAACTGTCACTTAAAACAACAGTAACTCTCAAACTACTAAGCCAAATGCTCCCAAATTTTGACACAAGCTAGTTTATCAAGTTTACTGTAACTTTGGTATTTACAAGTTTTCCAGCAACCAATTTTATCAAAGGCCAAACTTAGAATTACTACCATCTGTCCAGAAAACCTAAAATTACAAAGGTTAAATATTTGTTGATGTGACCAAAGTCCCTTAAAACCAAACTAATGTTACCAAAAGTTCACATGAGGTACAAAAACACCAGAAAGTAGGGTGTGACTACCTAGAACATTTATTTATACTCATTTCTTATTTTACTTAATTAATTAGGTGGAATTTTAAACATATATGTAAATTTCTCCTAAAATTCTACAAAAATTACAGGGGGCTCTCTGATCCAAACAGAGACCACTGTAAAAATTTGAACAAATTTTATTCACAGAAACTCTCTATACAAAATTCACAAGTCCAAAAGGCTGATTTTTGTATAATTAATAAATCACATTGAAAAGTTTCAAACAACAGATTTCATATTTTTCTTAGACACTCTAGGGTACCAAGACATTCTCCAAAACATTACAAGAACATTGCACATGTAGAAAAATTACAAAAATTCCTTCAATTATTTCCTAGAATAAAATGATAGCCTTATAACTTGAAAGTTACTTCAGCACTAATGCCCAAATTTTTACCAGAGCTAGGGCTAGAATAGAGTAACCTACCCACCAAATTTAATGATTTATGGAACAATACAGCTCAAGTTATAAATTTAACAAATTTGCATGCATTCCAAAACACATTTAAAGGATCTATTAAGTTCTTACAGAATTTAAACATCTCATGCCAGATTCATATTTTTCTAAAATACTACACATCATGTAGATCCTAACAAAATTTATCTCATGATTTTTGGATCAGTAAAACCCTAGATCTACATTTTTCCAACTAGTACAAAAATCTGTGACAAAATAATAAAAACGAAATTTATCTCGGATGAACTGGGCCGGCCCGGAAAACTCGGCCCACAACACTCACGCGCGCGGCCCGCTCAGCACCCCGCCCGCGCGCGACACTGACGGGCGGGCCCCCGCGGTCAGCGACCGGAAACAGAGGAGGCGGCGACCCGCGAGCTCCGACGAGCTCGAGCTCACCGGAGAAGGGCTTGCTCGGCCAAACAAGCGCTGCCTCGCACTCTCCGTCACATGGTGCGTCGATTGGTGCCCGCAGAAGGGATGGGGATGGGGCGGAAGGGGCTCACCACCGCGAGCGGCGGCCGGTGAGGTCCGGTGGCGGCGCACCGTCGCCGCTGAGGGTGTACGGTGCTGGCTAGGCTCGGTACGAGCTTCACCGAAGCTAGGCGGAGCTATTGAGATAGGAAGGGAGGATGGAGAGAGACCCGAGGTACCCCGGCCACGGTGAGGTTCCATGGCGGGCTCCGGCGACCTCTCGGAAACGGGGAAGGGAGCAATGTGGCTCACCTCGAGTCCAATCACGGCCGTCGGTGGGTCGAGGAGATGGAGGGCGGTGAGGCGGAGGAAGTGGCGAGGTCTAGTGGCCGGTGATGCAGTGTAGCTCGCGCTCGAGCTCGCCGGAGAGGAGCGGCAATGGCGGCTCGGTTTCGGCGTTTTGCAACTGGAAGAGAGGGGCGGAGGAATGGAGGCCGGCTCGCGCGTCGTGGCGGTCTTGAAGGCGTCGCGGCCTGACCGGTGGGGCCAGAGCCGGCGTACGGGCGCCACCGCGCCTCCACGTGTCGGCGTGGCTCTGTGGCCGGTCGGCCACTCTCCCACTGACGAAACTGAATCACAGCTCAATGGTGCCATCGGTAGTGACTGACAGAGCGATTTCGAACGTGATTAACTTCTAAACCAGCTTGTTTCAGTCCAAGGTGGCAACATCAAGTTTGTAGAGCTATGTTAGGGCAACAACTTTGTCAATTAGTGTTTGGGCTGGTTCGGCCTATATTTGAAACTACATGGCCCCAAAGTGGTGCTCGGTGAAACTGAAACAGGTTTTCAGTTAACAACACCGACTGAAACCCTAACTTCATGACATCATAACTCATAAACCATGGAGAACCAGACTTGGGTAATGTTGACAAAGTTGTAGGGCTACATGAGGACTACAAGTTTGTCAATATGAGCAAAAGCTGGTTTGGCCTGGTTTGCAAACTACAAGCTCCTAAAGTAGGCATCAGTAAAACTGGAGGTCAGGTTCCAGACTTAGAAAAATTCTAAGTCTTGAAGCTACTCCTCTAGCTGACTTGTGGGCCACTTTTGAGCATGTTATGGTCAATTTCATGAGATGGTCATATTGAGACTTTTGTTCCCCATAAAATTCTTTACAGCTTTGCTTAAGGGTGCTCTTCCATGCAAGGTCTCTAAGTTAGACTTTTTAATTGGTCAAACTAGAACCTCCTAGGGTCAAATGGTGGTCCAACTTTTCTTGGAGGGAAATTTTGTAATTTTGGTCAACATGAACCTTGCTCCAAATGTTACCCTAAGTATAATTAAGGTGTTGTAGGTCATGATTGGCTACCTTACCTTTTTGTTACACCAACTATCAATTACTCATGACACAAACCAAACAAACCCTAAACAATCACATGAGTTGCATTACATAAAATAGTAAACATGGATTATGCATGTTTATGCTTATGCAAATGCAATGCAATTAAGGACTAAACACTTGAGGTGTTACAGCCCTCCCCCCTTATAAAAATCTCGTCCCGAGATTTGGAAAGCGTACCATTTTTCATAGAATTCCTTATAACCATCCCGCAAATAATCTTCCCGTTCCCACGTAGCATCACTTTCACTACCCTGATTACTCCACATCACTTTGTACCACTTAACCACTTTACTTCTAGTTACTCTTTCCTGAGTATCGATCACTCGGACGGGCTTTTCTTCATAGGTTAGGTCGGATTCAAGCCTGATATCTCCTAAAGGAACTTGTTCCTCAGGAACTCGAAGACACTTTTTAAGCTGAGATACATGGAAAACGTTGAATATGGCTCTCATTTCAGGAGGTAACTGGATTTTGTACGCAACAGCTCCACTCTTGCCTATGATCTAGAAAGGACCCACGTATCTTGGTGCAAGTTTCCGCTTAACACCAAAACGTTGGACACTCTTCATTGGAGAAACTTTCAAATAAACGAAGTCTCCAACTTCAAACTCGAGTGGTTTTCTACGACGATCAGCATAGCTTTTCTGTCTAGCTTGGGCTGCAGCCATGTGTTTCTGGATAGTACGGACTTGTTCCTCGGCTTCCTGGACAAAATCAATGCCATAATACCTTCTTTCCCCAGCTTCTACCCAGTTTAGTGGAGTTCGGCACTTACGACCATACAAAGCTTCGAATGGGGCCATCTTAATACTCTCTTGATAACTGTTATTGTACGAGAATTCGGCTAAAGGTAACCATTTTTCCCAAGAACCCTTGGATGAAATGACGCATGCCCGTAACAGATCTTCCAAGATTTGGTTAACTCGTTCCGTCTGACCAGATGTCTGGGGGTGATAAGCAGAGCTTCTCACTAACTTGGTTCCTAGAAGGTGATGCAAATGCTCCCAAAAGCGAGCAGTGAACTGGGGACCACGGTCAGAAACGATAGTACGAGGTATCCCATGAAGCCGGACTATCTGATTGAAGTACAACTCAGCATAGTCAGTGGGACGATAGTCCACTCTCACTGGGATGAAATGAGCTGATTTGGTCAAACGATCAACAATTACCCAGATAGAGTTATGATTTTTGACTGTGGGAGGAAGTCCGACAATGAAATCCATACTTATCTCTTCCCATTTCCATCCTGGAATGGAGAGTGGCTGAAGTAGCCCAGCTTTCATGTGCACAGCTTTAACTCTACAACAGGTGTCACACCTAGCAACATATGCAGCTATCTCTTTCCGCATCTTAGTCCACCAATAAAGTGGCTTCAAATCATAATACATCTTATTGCTACCAGGATGGATGGACAACTTGGACGAATGTGCTTCAGACAGGATCTGATCTCTAAGCTCTCGGTCCTTAGGTACCACTAACCTATCCTTAAACCACAGCACACCCTCGTCATCTACCCTGAAATGCTTAGTTTCTCCTTCATTCATCTTCCGTTTTATGTGAAAGATGCCCGGATCAGTCTTTTGGAGCTCAATGATTCTATTTTTGAGAGTACCACTGATAGTGATGTTGTACAAGACTACCGGATGTAACAGGCGGGATCGGTGAAAATCAGTTTCAACTAAGGAATGGCAATGAGACTTACGGCTTAAAGCGTCCGCAACCACATTTGCCTTGCCGGGGTGATAGTGCACTTGAAGATTATAATCTTTAATCAACTCGAGCCATCTTCTTTGACGCATATTTAGCTCGGGTTGGGTGAAGATGTATTTGAGGCTTTTGTGGTCTGTATAGATATTGCAGACATTGCCCAGCAGATAATGCCGCCATACCTTCAAAGCATGAACAACTGCAGCCAGTTCTAAGTCATGCGTTGGATAGTTCACCTCATGCTTCCGAAGTTGCCGCGAAGTATATGCAATTACTCGGCCTTCCTGCATCAAAACACCTCCCAAACCTATGCCTGAGGCATCACAGTAAACATCAAAAGGTTTCTCGATATCCGGTTGTGCCAAAACCGGAGCCGAGGTTAGGAGGGTTCGTAGTTGGTGAAAAGCCGCATCACACTCAGGAGTCCAGACAAACCTGGTGTCTTTTTGCAACAACCGAGTCATGGGTTTGGCTATTTTTGAGAAATCCGGGATGAAGCGACGATAATAGCCAGCCAACCCAAGAAAACTCCGGACCTCATGAACCGAAGTAGGAGCCTTCCAATTCAATACTTCTTGTACCTTAGTGGGATCCACCATAATTCCTCCATCGGACAACACATGCCCAAGGAAAGGTACTTCACGAAGCCAGAATTCACACTTACTGAACTTCGCATACAGTTTATGCTCACGCAGTCTGCTGAGGACAATACGCAAGTGTTCAGCGTGTTCTTCCTCATTTTCAGAATACACCAAGATGTCATCGATGAACACCACCACAAACTTGTCCAATTCAGGCATAAACACCGAATTCATCAAGCACATGAAGTGTGCTGGGGCATTGGTCAGGCCGAAGGACATAACAAGATACTCATAAAGACCGTATCTTGTTGAGAAGGCTGTTTTTGGAACATCTTCAGGACGGATTTTAATCTGATGGTACCCAGACCTTAGATCAATCTTGGAAAAGACTTTAGCTTTGGACAATTGATCGAACAAGATGTCGATACGCGGTATAGGATACTTATTCTTAACAGTGACTGCGTTCAGAGGTCTATAGTCCACGCACATCCGCAAGGTCTGGTCCTTCTTCTTTACAAAGATAGCAGGCCATCCCCACGGAGACGAGCTAGGACGAATCAACCCCTTCTTTAACAGTTCATTCAACTGCACCTTAAGTTCAGCTAACTCATTCGGAGGCATCCTATAGGGTCTCCTAGAGATAGGTGCGGTGCCAGGCAGCAACTCGATTTTAAATTCCACATCCCGATCCGGAGGGAGCCCCGGCAAATCATCGGGAAAAACGTCCGGAAATTCATTTACTACGGGGATTTCAGCCAACGCCTTTGCTTGCACAGCATGAATTTTCCCTGACAATTCAACTTTTTTGGGAAGTTGTACTAGAAAACCCTTTTGATCTGTAGGATCTCTGAGCATAACTACCCGAGCGGATGTGTCAATGAGTACCCCATTCTGACTCATCCAATTCATGCCCAAGATAACATCTATGTCTAACCCAGGTAAAACCAATAGGGCAAGCGAATAACTTCGCCCTTCTATCTCAAACTTAAGGTTCCCCACTACTTTGTTTGTGGAAATATTCCCACTCGTAGCACTAATGCAATAACCCACACCTTCAACAGTATGCAACTTGTGTGCAAATTTGGATGCAAACTTAGGACTGATAAAGGAATGCGAAGCACCTGAATCAAAAAGTACCACTGCGGGGTGTTGGTCAACTAGGAACTTACCAGCAGTGACCACCTCACCAGATGAAATTTCCTCAATGCTGTTATAATGGGCGTGTCCCTGACGGCCACCTTGATTGACATTTTTCTTAGGGTATGGACAGTTCCGGGCCCAATGGCCTGGCTTGTTGCAATTCTAGTAAGGCATATTGCTAGGAGGAACACTAGAGCTGCTCTGACCAGAAGTCCCCTTTGGCAGAGCGACAGTATAAGCCTTACGGAATCCAGTTTTTGCAGCAGGCTTTTTCTGTGGCGGACGGAACTTTGTATTCTGAGCAGGTGGGCGCGGAGAAGACCTTGGTGCAGCTGAGGCCCTTGACTGAGAAGCACTTGCCTCAAGGGCCCTTTTACGGCTCTTAGAGGCAGAATAAATAGTATTGTTGTTCTCCTGGGTCAAAGCATCGCTGATGAAATCATTGAAAGTAGTACATTTGCAAGTGCCCATAGTCTTCATCAACTTTGGGCCGAGGCCCCTTTTGAAGCTAGCAATCTTTTTGGCATCGGTATCCACAAACTCAGTGGCATACCTTGCCAAGTTGTTGAAGGACTGCAAGTATTCAATCAAGCTTTTGTTTCCCTGTGACAGCCTCATAAACTCCGTGTGCTTGATTGCCATAAGACCTGGAGGAATATAGTTCCCCCGGAATGCCGTCTTGAACTGATCCCAAGCAATCGGGACATTGGCAGGCAGTGTGGAACGATAGTGGCTCCACCAGATGCCCGCGGGACAATGCAACTGATGGGAAGCATACTCAGTTTTCAGCTCATCAGTTAGGCGTAGCAGACGAAACTTTTGTTCAATTGTATTCAACCACTCGTCAGCCTACAGTGGTTCTTTCGCTTCCTTAAAGAGCGGGGGCTTTGTATCCAGGAAGTCCTTGAAATCGCTGTACTGATTTGGCTCTGGGCCCTGGCGGCCATGACGAGCCTCTCGATTAGCCAGTTGGCGCATGGCGTCAGCCAACATACGCTGCCCTTCAACCACTGATTGCATCAACTCTGCCGGAGTAGGTGGTGGCGGAGGGGGCGGCTGTTCCTCCTCCTCATTTCCACGACCCCGACGTAGATTGTACGACATCTGCAAAATGCATAGCCAATGAGCACTGACGATGTGGGAAATTTGTAGATGAATTATTGCGAAACGTCAACTGACTTCATGAATAGATTTCTCATAATAATTAAGGCACAATAATTCATCACAACCGCACAATCCATTCAAGCGCATCAATTGACGAACTCATACTTGGTAATCCAACAAGATATTCTTTGATAAAGGCTCACTCACAGGGCACACAACGGTTACCGGACCGTTTACGTTGCTATCTACGTGATTTTTGACCTTTCGCACGGTACTGGGATTCGATCTCAAGATTTTTAGTTGACTGTGAAATACTACTTCAAACTGACCACAAAGAGACTTCTCAATGGAGAGTTCCATGGTGGATCATGACTAGCCACCTCGATACCTGCGCGTGGCAAGCAGCACAGCCTTATGTCGCGCGCCATAGGAGGCCCTCGGTTTCGTCGCGGCACCGAAGGGTGCTAATCGTGACACCATCATCGAACACAACACAATAAGACATCCCATTGCGATCGAAATTAACAGGTTCAAACTACATTCAGGCAACATACGGTTCAACCTTACATCCCAAAGTCAAGTTATTACAAGGCCTCACTCCTACACAGGGAGGCGCAAAAGATGATCCTAATATCCTAGATACGTGATGACTACTCTAAGCATCATCCTCAGTGTCGGTGTCAAGGATCTCCCCGCCGTCCTCATCACTGATAGGCTCTAACTCCTCGTCTTCTTCTTCTTCTTCTGGCTCTTCTACAGGTGGGACATCCTGTGGTCCATCGACCTCCACTTCATCATCATCCTCAGCCATGAAGATTCCTGATCCCATATCTTCATCTACATTGTTGTTTCTAGGTAGCAGAGGATTAAGCTGGTTGTTCAGGCGGTGCACTTCTTCATGGAGGTTGTCATTGTATTCTTCAGCATTTTCTAACTGTTGCTCGAGCTCAAACTGACGAGCCCTCAGAACATTCTCTTCGTGCCAGGCTTCATCCCTCTGTTCCATCACACGGACCAACATGCATTGACAGTTGCGATTTGCCACTATCAACCTCTGGACTGCAAGCGTTTCTTGATCTCGGTCATGAATTACTTGCTCCAGTTGTTGCCGTGCTGCATCCCTAGCAGCAGTCACCTCTGCCAACTCAGCCCGTAACCGTTCCACCTCAGAGGGCTCAGGACGGGGCTCGCGGGGAGCTAACTGGTGGCGAGGGACCCTTCCACCAGTTGACTTACGGGCTGTCATCCTGGTACGTGCCATCTGTATCAACAAGATGTGACTTAAAGTGAGAATCATTTAGGGGATACGAAATTTAATTTAGTCGGGACTATTGAAATTTTTAAGGAGGGAGTGAATGACATGTATGATATAATTAAACATGATGCATGCACGTTCCGTACGTCCTCTCACCTTAGTAGAAAACTAAAGTGCTAACGCTAAGCGGTGGCATACATACATTCTCTCATATAAGCGAAACTATCGGTCTACACGTTACGCTGTTAGTGTACCTGCAGAAAAATTCATTGCAGCCCAACAATTTCCAAAATAACATACAAGAAAGCAGTAAACTAAATACTTTCCATATTCACATCCCCGGATGTATATATTTCAGTATCAAAGCTACCCGATTGATAAATGCCCACAATTAAGTGCTTTTACATAGTTACATGGTTTAAACATGTAAGTATGTAAGTCACCAAACTACTCTCCCCTAGACCGCCGGTTGGACGATCATGCTCTCACAACTCACACTTACCAGAGCGTCGAGGTAATTGATCCATACATTACCACCCAAGTGGATGGCATCCATACAATATCACGCCGTATGGACGACGAAACAGAAACAAACAAGGCCCCCAAGTTAGTCTTTATAATAAGCCACCTAAGAGTCCTTATTTGGGCTAAGGGATGTGATCACTGGCATACCTATAAAAATAATTTTTAGAGTTTAACCCTTTTCGCAAACAAATACTTTTGTTTTTAATTACTCGTAAGATGTGTTTAATGTTGAATTATGCTCCGGTACCAGCTGTAACAGAACCGACCAAATTATAAGAGCACAAGTACGAAAACAAGCACCGAAGCGCTCAAATTTTCAAACTTGAGCCCATATAATCCCGGTAGTCAATCGAAATCACGAAGGATTTCAAACCAAACTGCTTACAACCAGGATCGCATCATTCAACATACACATCGTACGTTACATTTCACAAGTAGTTCCGAAATAAGTTTACACCACGGAGTAGCAAATATTACAAACCAAGTTTGAAAGTAGCGGAAGCATAACACACACATAGTTACTTAAATACTGCCAGTCTGGATGATCGACATCCCGCAAAAGCATGAGGAAAGTACATAAAGACGATCACGCCCTTGTGATCTAGTCATCATCACCCGCAGGGTGGAGACACGTCTTGCAGAATCCCTGATAAAGCATGTCATCTGCAACAGGAGGGAATAAACCCTGAGTACTGGAATGTACTCAGCTAGACTTACCCATCATAAACCAGAAATAATATGACACCAAGGATTATGCAAGGCTTACACAAGAGGCTAGCTGACACCACATTTTGCATAAAGGCATAAGTGGTTGGAACTCTTATAACCTGTACTAGCAGTTATTTTTAGCATTTACCTGTCATCTATCTTAGCACCTGTACTAAACATGCACTTGATCATCATCAAACAATTATTCATCTTATTTCCATAGCAGGTATAAATTGTGGCAACATTGTATCATTCACTTAACCATCTGTTCATTTAATGAGATCTACGTTGCCGCTGCTCAAGTCAAGTGCTCACTAACCGGGAGCGACGGCGATTCGAATCGAATTCCTATCCAGCTGGAGGGGTATTTCTAACACTCACCGAGACACGCCTGGCGAGGGCTGCTCAGGTCATCTTTCGTACAGTTCAGGAATCACGGGTCCGAATGATGTCGCGACCCCAAGGGCGACACTCTGCCAGGTGATAGGGACTCTAACCCCCCCTTGGTCTCACGCCAATGTCCCCAAGCACATCCTTTCTCTCCTCCAAGAAGCAACCTACCATTCGATTCCCGGCCTGAACCATACTACTCGACTTCGCGGTCGGAACGACTTATCCGGCCAACTAAGTGTTAGACTGCGTTCAACATGACTCAAGGACGTACAGCGAATCGGTCCTTAAACGACTCAGACGGGCATGGCTCCACACCCAAGACGTGAAGTGTCTTGCGGCTGTACCATCGAACTCCCGCCCGGTCTAAATTTCATTTTAAAGCATGGTTCCATCACGATAGCCATAAGCCACTCGTGACCCAGTCCTATATCTCGCGGATGACCGGAAATCACTCGACTTCTACCGTACTAAGCAGGGCTAAGCATTGACACGTGCCTAAACCTAATATAGGATTTAAGTACGATATCTGGACAAGGACAGGTACAATGCAGCAAGTGTTTTCATATAACTCCTAGAACTTAATGCAATAAACAATTAAAAGTACTCAATATATGTTTATAAAAAGATGGGTTCAGCATGCACCGAGGCTTGCCTTTGAGAAAAGTGGAAGGTCTGTGGTCCGGGCACTCGGGTAGATCTTCAGCGGCGTCTCCTTCGCCGATTGGTTCTGTCGGCTCCTCCGGTTGGCTCTGCACCTCCTCTGGTATCGCTTGTTCGAATTCGAGAAGGGTCACCCCCTTCGGAACACCTATTGCATGAGTGCATAATAAATCTCATGAATGCATAGTGAAAGATGCAGTATGCTCGGAATGGATGCATTACAACAATTTTAAAACCCTATTCAAATCACTTAAAAAGAGTAGGTGCAAATTTCCTCTCCGGTAGAGAAGTACTCACCTAATCTACTTAACCTAAGATAAAGCTGCTCTTCCTCAGTCAAGGCCCTAACACCTAACAATTACAAAAGTAGCATTTCTTAGGATATCATACCACAACAAATCAGCAAACTACCACAGTAAATCATCCTGGACAGCAGCTACTCGTTTTTATCATAACTAGAGATTTCCAAATCCAAAAGATGTGATCTAAGACAATCTGGAAAGCCTAAGAAATGCAATACAATTCATTTTCAGGCCTCAACAACAAACTCCTAAGGTTTCCATGTCAAATTTCACAAGTCCCAGAATCTGTCCTCTCAAAACAGAGAGTAGCAGATTCTGAACTGTCACTTAAAACAACAGTAACTCTCAAACTACTAAGCCAAATGCTCCCAAATTTTGACACAAGCTAGTTTATCAAGTTTACTGTAACTTTGGTATTTACAAGTTTTCCAGCAACCAATTTTATCAAAGGCCAAACTTAGAATAACTACCAGCTGTCCAGAAAACCTAAAATTACAAAGGTTAAATATTTGTTGATGTGACCAAAGTCCCTTAAAACCAAACTAATGTTACCAAAAGTTCACATGAGGTACAAAAACACCAGAAAGTAGGGTGTGACTACCTAGAACATTTATTTATACTCATTTCTTATTTTACTTAATTAATTAGGTGGAATTTTAAACATATACGTAAATTTCTCCTAAAATTCTACAAAAATTACAGGGGGCTCTATGATCCAAAAAGAGACCACTGTAAAAATTTGAACAAATTTTATTCACAGAAACTCCCTATACAAAATTCACAAGTCCAAAAGGCTGATTTTTGTATAATTAATAAATCACATTGAAAGTATCAAACAACAGATTTCATATTTTTCTTAGACACTCTAGGGTACCAAGACATTCTCCAAAAAGTTACAAGAACATTGCACATGTAGAAAAATTACAAAAATTCCTTCAATTATTTCCTAGAATAAAATGATAGCCTTATAACTTGAAAGTTACTTAAGCACTGATGCCCAAATTTTTACCAGAGCTAGGGCTAGCATAGAGTAACCTACCCACCAAATTTCATGATTTATGGAACACTACAGCTCAAGTTATAAATTTAACAAATTTGCATGCATTCCAAAACACATTTAAAGGATCTATTAAGTTCTTACAGAATTTAAACATCTCATGCCAGATTCATATTTTTCTAAAATACTACACATCATGTAGATCCTAACAAAATTTATCTCATGATTTTTGGATCAGTAAAACCCTAGATCTACATTTTTCCAACTAGTACAAAAATCTATGACAAAATAATAAAAACGAAATTTATCTCGGATGAACTGGGCCGGCCTGGAAAACTCGGCCCACAACACTCGCGCGCGTGGCCCACTCAGCACCCCGCCCGCGCGCGAAACTGACGGGCGGGCCCCCGCGGTCAGCGACCGGAAACAGAGGAGGCGGCGACCCGTGAGCTCCGACGAGCTCGAGCTCGCCGGAGAAGGGCTTGCTCGGCCAAACAAGCGCTGCCTCGCGCTCTCCGTCACATGGTGCGTCGATTGGTGCCCGCAGAAGGGATGGGGATGGGGCGGAAGGGGCTCGCCACCGCGAGCGGCGGCCGGTGAGGTCCGGTGGCGGCGCATCGTCGCCGGTGAGGGTGTACGGTGCTGGCTAGGCTCGGTACGAGCTTCACCGAAGCTAGGCGGAGCTATTGAGATAGGAAGGGAGGATGGAGAGAGACCCGAGGTACCCCGGCCACGGTGAGGTTCCATGGCGGGCTCCGGCGACCTCTCGGAAACGGGGAAGGGAGCAATGTGGCTCACCTCGAGTCCAATCACGACCGTCGGTGGGTCGAGGAGATGGAGGGCGGTGAGGCGGAGGAAGTGGCGAGGTCTAGTGGCCGGTGATGCAGTGTAGCTCGCACTCGAGCTCACCGGAGAGGAGCGGCAATGGTGGCTCAGTTTCGGCGTTTTGCAACTGGAAGAGAGGGGCGGAGGAATGGAGGCCGGCTCGCGCGTCGTGGCGGTCTTGAAGGCGTCGCGGCCTGACCGGTGGGGCCAGGGCCGGCGTACGGGCGCCACCGCGCCTCCACGCGTCGGCGTGGCTCTGTGGCCGGTCGGCCACTCTCCCACTGACGAAACTGAATCACAGCTCAATGGTGCCATCGGTAGTGACTGACAGAGCGATTTCGAACGTGATTAACTTCTAAACCAGCTTGTTTCAGTCCAAGGTGGCAACATCAAGTTTGTAGAGCTATGTTAGGGCAATAACTTTGTCAATTAGTGTTTGGGCTGGTTCGGCCTATATTTGAAACTACATGGCCCCAAAGTGGTGCTCGGTGAAACTGAAACAGGTTTTCAGTTAACGACACCGACTGAAACCCTAACTTCATGACATCATAACTCATAAACCATGGAGAACCAGACTTGGGTAATGTTGACAAAGTTGTAGGGCTACATGAGGACTACAAGTTTGTCAATATGAGCAAAAGCTGGTTTGGCCTGGTTTGCAAACTACAAGCTCCTAAAGTAGGCATCAGTAAAACTGGAGGTCAGGTTCCAGACTTAGAAAAATTCTAAGTCTTGAAGCTACTCCTCTAGCTGACTTGTGGGCCACTTTTGAGCATGTTATGGTCAATTTCATGAGATGGTCATATTGAGACTTTTGTTCCCCATAAAATTCTTTACAACTTTGCTTAAGGGTGCTCTTCCATGCAAGGTCTCTAAGTTAGACTTTTTAATTGGTCAAACTAGAACCTCCTAGGGTCAAATGGTGGTCAAACTTTTCTTGGAGGGCAATTTTGTAATTTTGGTCAACATGAACCTTGCTCCAAATGTTACCCTAAGTATAATTAAGGTGTTGTAGGTCATGATTGGCTACCTTACCTTTTTGTTACACCAACTATCAATTACTCATGACACAAACCAAACAAACCCTAAACAATCACATGAGTTGCATTACATAAAATAGTAAACATGGATTATGCATGTTTATGCTTATGCAAATGCAATGCAATTAAGGACTAAACACTTGAGGTGTTACAAAAACCGTGCATCCATCTTGTGTCAAGATTAGGACTATCTTCAAATGGACTAAATCGAGCTTCCACTTGAGCCTTGTACCTAGGAGTACCATCATGGGCGTCCAAAACGATTCTGAGCCTATGGTACATTTGGCGCAAACCATGCACCTATCTTGCACTAACATAAACATAATCTCCAAATGGGCCAAAAAGAGATTCCACATGACCCACATGTCCTAGGAGTTCCATCGGGTGCGTCCAAAAATGTTTTCTTAGCCTATGGTACGTTCGGCGTAAACCGAGCGCCTATTTTGCGATAAGATTAGCACTGTCTCCAAACGGACTGAGTTAAGCTTCCACTTGAGCCTCGTCACCAAGAAGTATTATTGGGTGCGACCAAAACGATTTCTGAGCCTATGGTATGCTCGGCGCAAACCATGCACGCATCTTGCATCAAATTAGCACTATCTCCAAACAGACTGAATCGAGCTTCCACATGAGCCTCGTCACCTAGGAGTAACATCGGGTGTGTCCAAAACGATTACTGAGCCTATGGTACGTTTAGCGCAAACCATGCACTTATTTTGCTCAACACTAACACTGTCTCCAAACGGGCCGAAACGAGATTCACATGACCCACGTCACCTCGGATTTCCATCCGGTGCGTCCGAAATGATTTATGAGCCTGCGGTACATTAGACGCAAACCGTGTGTCCATCTTGCGTCAAGATTTGCACTATCTCCAAACGGACTAAATCGAGCTTCCACTTGAGCCTCGTCATCGAGGAGTACCTTCGCCTCCAAACTAATTCTGAGCCTATGGAACATTTGGCGCAAAACGTGCAACTATCTTGCGCTAACACTAACACTATCTCCAAACAGACCAAAATGAGATTTCTCTTGACCCACGTCACCAAGGAGTTCCATCGGGTGCATCCAAAATGATTTCAGAGCCTGTGCTATGTTCGGTGCAAATCATGGAACTATCTTGCATCAATATTAACACTATCTCCAAACGAAATGAAATGAGCATCTACTTGAGCCTCATCACCTTGGAGTAGCGTCGGGTGCGTCCAAAATGATTTCTGAGCCTATGGTATGTTTTGCGCAAATTGTGCACCTATCTTGCACTAACACTAACACTGTCTCCAAATGGACCGAAATGAGATTCCACATGACCTGTCACCTAGTAGTTACATCAGGTGCGTCCATAATAGTTTTTGAGCCTATGCTACGTTCGGTGCAATGCGTGCACCTTTCTTGTGTCAAGATTAGTACTATCTCCAAACATATTGATTCAAGCTTCCACTTGAGCCTCGTCACCTAGGAGTACCATCAGATGCGTCCAAAACTATTTCTGAGCCTATGGTACGTTTCTTGCAAACCGTGCACCTTTCTTGCATTAAGATTAGCACAATATCCAAATGGAATGAAACGAGCATCCACTTGAGCCTTGTCACCTAGGAGTACCATCGGGTGCGTCCAAAACAATTTCTAATCCTAAGCCTATAGTACATTTGCCGCAAACCATGCAACTACCTTACACCGACACTAACACTATATCCAAATGGATTGAAACGAGATTCCACATGACCCACATCACCTAGGAGTTCCATTGGGTGCGTCCAAAATGATTTTTGAGCCTTTGGTACGTTCAGCGCAAACCGTGCACCTGTCTTGCGTCTAGATTAGCACTATCTACAAACGAACTGAAACGGGCTTCCACTTGAGCCTCACCACATAGGAGTACCATTGGGGGTGTCCAAAGCGATTTCTGAGCCTATGGTACATTTGGCGCAAGCCAACATCTATCTTGCAATGACACTAACACTATCTCCAAATGGACCAAAACGAGATTCCACATGACCCACATCACCAAGGAGTTCCATTAGGTGCGTCCAAAATGATTTCTGAGCCTGCGGTACGTTCGACGCAAACCGTGCAACCATCTTGCATCAAGATTACCACTATCTCTAAATGGACTGAATCGAGCTTCCACTTGAGCCTCATGACCTAGGAGTACCTTCGCGGGCGTCCAAAACGATTTTGAGCCTATGGTACGTTTAGCACAAACCGTGCACCTATCTTGTGCTAACACTAACACTATCTCCAAACGGACCAAAACGAGATTCCACATGACCCACGTCACCTAGGAGTTCCATCGGCTGCCTCCAAAATGATTTCTGAGCCTGTGGTATGTTCGGCGTAAATCGTAGATCTATCTTGCATCAAGATTAGCACTATCTCCAAACGGAATAAAACGAGCATCCACTTGTGCCTCATCACATAGGAGTAACATCAGGTGCGCCCAAAATTATTTCTGAGCCTATGGAACGTTTGGCGCAAATCGTGCTCCAGTCTTGCACCAACACTGACACTGTCTCCAAACGGACCAGACCGAGATTCCACATGACCCAAGCCTCCTAGTAGTTCCAGCGGGTGAGTCCAAAATGATTTCTGAGCCTGTGGTACTTTCAGCGCAAAGCGTGCACCTATCTTGCATCAAGATTAGCACTATCTCCAAAGAGACTAAATCGAGCTTCCACTTGAGTCTCGTGACCTAGGAGTACCATCGGGTGCGTCCAAAATGATTTCCATGCCTATGGTACGTTTGGAACAACCAGTGCACCTATCTTGCGTCAAGGTTAGTACTATCTCCAAATAGGCTGAATCGAGCTTCCACTTAAGCCTCATCACCATGGAGTGTCATTGGGTGTGTCCAAAATGATTTCTGAGCCTATGGTACATTTGGCGCAAACCGTGCACCTATCTTGCACTGACACTAATACTGTCTCCAAACGGACCGAATCGAGATTCCATATGACCTAAGTCACATAGTAGTTACATCGGGTGCGTCCAAAATGATTTCTGGGTCTGTGGTACATTTGGCGCAAAGCGTGCACCTATCTTGCGTCAAGATTAGCACCTTCTCCAAACGGAATGAATCGAGCTTCCACTTGAGCCTCGTCACCTAGGAGTACCATTGGGTGTGTCCAATATGATTTCTGAACCTATGGTATGTTTGGCACAAACCGTGCACCTATCTTGCACCGACAATAACACTGTCTCCAAACAGACCGAAACGAGATTCCACATGACCCACATCACCTAGGAGTTCCATCCGGTGGGTCCAAAATGATTTCTGAGCCTGCGGTATGTTCGACGCAAACCATGCATCCATGTTGCGTCAAGTTTAGCACTATCTCCAATTGGACTGAATCGAGCTTCCACTTGAGACTCGTCACCTAGGAGTACCAACGTGGGCGTTCAAAATGATTCTGAGCCTATGGTATGTTTGGCGTAAACCGTGCACCTATCTTGCACTAACACTAACACTCTCTCCAAACGGACCAAAATGAGATTCCACATGACCCACGTCACCTAGGCGTTGCATCGGGTGCGTCCAAAATGATTTCTGAGCTTGTGGTACGTTCGGCGCAAATCGTGCACCTATCTTGCGTCATGATTAGCACTATCTCCAAACAGAATGAAACGAGCATCCATTTGAGCCTCATCATGTAGGAGTAGCGTCGAGTGTGTCCAAAATGATTTCTGAGCCTATGGTACGTTTGGCGCAAATAGTGCACCTATCTTGCACCGACACTAACATGGTCTCCAAATGGACCAAAACGAGCTTCCACTTGAGCCTTATCATCGAGGAGTACCATCGGGTGTGTCCAAAATGATTTCTAAGCCTATGGTACGTTTAGCGCAAACCATGCACCTACTTGCACTGACACTAACACTGTATCCAAACAGATCAAAACAAGATTCCAAATGGCCCACGTCACCAAGGAGTTTCATTGGGTGCGTTCAAAACGATTTCTGAGCCTATGGTACGTTCGGCGCAAACCGTGCACCTATCTTGCATCAAGATTAGCACTATCTCCAAACAGATTGAATCGAGCTTCCACTTGAGCCTCGTCACCTAGGAGTATTATTGGGTGCATGCAAAATGATTTCTGAGCCGATGGTACACTTGGCACAAACTATGTACCTATCTTGCGGCTAAATTAGCACTATCTCCAAACGGACTGAATCAAGCTTCCACTTGAGCCTCGTCACCTAGGAGTATTATTTGGAGCATCCAAAATGATTTCTGAGCCTCTGGAATGCTCGGCGCAAAGCATGCATCTGTCTTGCATCAAGATTAGCACTATCTCCAAAAGGACTGAATCGAGCTTCCACTTGAGCCTTGTCATCAAGGACTACCATCGGGTGTGTCTAAAATAATTTCTAAGCCTATGGTAAGTTTAGCGCAAACAATGCACCTACTTGCACTGACACTAACACTATCTCCAAATGGATCGAAACATGATTCCAAATGGCCCACGTCACCAAGGAGTTCCATTGGGTGCGTTCAAAATGATTTCTGAGCCTATGGTACGTTCGGCGCAACCGTGCACCTATCTTGCATCAAGATTAGCACTGTCTCCAAACATACTGAATCAAGCTTCCACTTCAGCCTCGTCACCTAGGAGTATTATTGGGTGCATGCAGAATGATTTCTGAGCCTATGGTACACTTGGCGCAAACTATGCACCTATCTTGCGGCAAAATTAGCACTATCTCCAAACGGACTAAATCAAGCTTCCACTTGAGCCTCGTCACCTAGGAGTATTATTTGGTGCATCCAAAATGATTTCTGAGCCTATGGAATGTTCGGTACAAAGCGTGTATCTATCTTGCATCAAGATTAGCACTATCTCCAAAAGGACTGAATCGAGCTTCCACTTGAGCCTTGTCACCGTACCACCGGGTGCGCCCAAAAGGATTTTTAAGCCTATGGTATGTTTGGAGAAAATAGTGCACCTATCTTGCGTTGACACTAACACTATCTTGAAACAGACCAAAATGAGATTCCACATGACCCACGTCATCTCAGAGTTCCATCGGGTGCGTCCAAAACAAATTCTGATCCTGTGGTACAGTTGGCGCAAACCGATGCATCCATCTTGCATCAAGATTAGCACTATCTCCAAATAGACTGAATTGAGCTTCCACTTGAGCCTCGTCACCTAGGAGTGCCATTGAGAGCGTCCAAAATGATTTCTGAGTCTATGGTACGTTTGGCACAAACCGTGCACTTACCTTGCATCAAGTTTAGCACTATCTCTAGATAGAATGTAACGAGCATCCACTTAAGCCTCATCACCTAAGAGTACAATTAGGTGCGTCCAAAATAATTTCTCAGCCTATGGTATGTTTGGTGAAAAACCGTGCACCTATCTTGAACTGACACTAACACTTTCTCCAAATGTGCCAAAACGAGATTCCACATGACCCACGTCACCTAGGAGTACCATTGGGTGTGTCCATAATGATTTCTGAGCCTATGGTACGTTTGGCGCAAACCGTGCACCTATCTTGCACCGACACTAACACTATCTCGAAACGGACCAAAATGAGTTTCCACATGACCCACGTCACCTAAGAGTTCCATCAGGTGTGTCTAAAATAATTTCTGGGCCTGTGGTACGTTCGGCGCAAAACGTGCATCCATCTTGCATCACAAATAGCACTATCTCTAAACGGGTTAAATCAATCTTCCACTTGAGCCTCGTCACCTAGCAGTACCATCGGGCGCATCCAAAATGATTCTGAGCCAATGGTACGTTTGGCGCAAACCATGCATCTATCTTGCACCGACACTAACACTGTCTCCAAATGGATAGAAACAAGATTTCACATGACCCATGTAACCTAGGAGTTCCATCGGGTGCACCCAAAATAATTTCTGAGACTGCGGTACATTTGACCAAAACCGTGCATCCATCTTGTGTCAAGATTAGCACTATCTTCAAATGGACTGAATCGAGCTTCCACTTGATCCTTGTACCTAGGAGTACCATCATGGGCGTCCAAAACGATTCTGAGCCTATGGTACATTTGGCGCAAACCATGCACCTATCTTGCACTGACACAAACATAATCTCCAAACGGGCCAAAATGAGATTCTACATGACCCACATCTCCTAGGAGTTCCATCAGGTGCGTCCAAAAATGTTTCTTAGCCTATGGTACGTTCGCCGTAAACCGAGCGCCTATTTTGCGATAAGATTAGCACTGTCTCCAAACGGACTGAGTTGAGCTTCCACTTGAGCCTTGTCACCGAGGAGTATTATTGGGTGTGTCCAAAATGATTTCTGAGCCTATGGTATGCTCGGCGCAAACCGTGCACCCATCTTGCATCAAATTAGCACTATCTCCAAACGGACTGAATCGAGCTTCCACATAAGCCTCGTCACCTAGGAGTAACATCGGGTGTGTCCAAAACGATTACTGAGCCTATGGTACATTTGGCACAAACCGCGCACTTATTTTGCTCAACACTAACACTGTCTCCAAACAGGCCAAAACAAGATTCACATGACCCACGTCACCTAGGATTTCCATCCGGTGCATCCGAAATGATTTCTGAGCCTGCGGTACATTGGACGCAAACCGTGCATCCATCTTGCGTCAAGATTTGCACTATCTCCAAACAGACTAAATCGAGCTTCCACTTGAGCCTCGTCATCGAGGAGTACCATCGCGGGCATCCAAACTGATTCAGAGCCTATGGTACATTTGGCGCAAAACGCACAACTATCTTACGCTAACACTAACACTATCTCCAAACATACCAAAACGAGATTTCTCTTGATCCACATCACCTAGGAGTTCCATCGGGTGCGTCCAAAATGATTTCAGAGCCTGTGCTATGTTCGGTGCAAATCGTGGAACTATTTTGCGTCAATATTAACACTATCTCTAAACCGAATGAAATGAGCATCCACTTGAGCCTCGTCACCTAGGAGTACCGTCGGGTGCGTCCAAAATGATTTCTGAGCCTATGGTATGTTTTGCGCAAATTGTGCACCTATCTTGCACCGACACTAACACTGTCTCCAAATGGACCGAAATGAGATTCCACATGACCTGTCACCTAGTAGTTACATCAGGTGCGTCCATAACAGTTTTTGAGCCTATGGTATGTTCGGTGCAATGCGTGCACCTTTCTTGTGTCAAGATTAGTACTATCTCCAAACATATTGAATCAAGCTTCCACTTGAGCCTCGTCTCCTAGGAGTACCATCGGGTGCATCCAAAATGATTTTTGAGCCTATGGTACGTTTCTTGCAAACCATGCACCTTTCTTGCATTAAGATTAGCACAATATCCAAATGGAATGAAATGAGCATCCACTTGAGCCTTGTCACCTAGGAGTACCATCGGGTGCGTCCAAAACAATTTCTAATCCTAAGCCTGTAGTACATTTGCTGCAAACCATGCACCTATCTTGCACCAACACTAACACTATATCCAAATGGATCGAAACGAGATTCCACATGACCCACGTCACCTAGGAGTTCCATTGGGTGCGTCCAAAATGATTTTTGAGCCATTGGTACATTCAGCGCAAACCGTGCACCTGTCTTGCGTCAAGATTAGCACTATCTACAAACAAACTGAATCGAGCTTCCACTTGAGCCTCACCACATAGGAGTACCATTGGGTGTGTCCAAAGCGATTTCTGAGCCGATGGTACATTTGGCGCAAGCCAACATCTATCTTTCAACGACACTAACACTGTCTCCAAACGGACCAAAACGAGATTCGACATGACCCACATCACCTAGGAGTTCCATTGGGTGCGTCCAAAACGATTTCTGAGCCTGCGGTACGTTCGACGTAGACCGTGCAGCCATCTTGCGTCAAGATTAGCACTATCTCCAAATGGACTGAATTGAGCTTCCACTTGAGCCTCTTGACCGGGGAGTACCTTTGCGAGCGTCCAAAACGAGTCTGACCCATTGGTACGTTTAGCGCAAACCGTGCACCTATCTTGTGCTAACACTAACACTATCTCCAAACGGACCAAAACGAGATTCCACATGACCCACGTCACCTAGGAGTTCCATTGGCTGCCTCCAAAATGATTTCTGAGCCTGTGGTATGTTCGGCGCAAATCGTAGATCTATCTTGCATCAAGATTAGCACTATCTCCAAACGGAATGAAATGAGCATCCACTTGAGCCTTATCACCTAGGAGTAACATCGGGTGCGCCCAAAATTATTTCTGAGCTTATGGAATGTTTGGCGCAAATCGTGCTCCAGTCTTGCACCAACACGGACACTATCTCCAAATGGACCAGACCGAGATTCCAAATGACCTAAGTCACCTAGTAGTTCCAGCGGGTGCGTCCAAAATGATTTCTGAGCCTGTGGTACTTTCAGCCCAAAGCGTGCACCTATCTTTCACTTGAACCATCGGGTGCGTCCAAAATGATTTCCAAGCCTGTGGTACGTTTGGAACAACCAGTGCACCTATCTTGCATCAAGGTTAGCACTATCTCCAAACTGGCTGAATCAAGCTTCCACTTAAGCCTCGTCACCATGGAGTGTCATTGGGTGCGTCCAAAATGATTTCTGAGCCTATGGTACATTTGGTGCAAACCGTGCACCTATATTGCACTGATACTAATACTGTCTCCAAACGGACCGAATCGAGATTCCAGATGACCTAAGTCACCTAGTAGTTGCATCGGGTGCGTCCAAAATGATTTCTAGGCCTGTGGTACATTCGACGCAAAGCGTGCACCTATCTTGCGTCAAGATTAGCACCATCTCCAAACGGAATGAATCAAGCTTCCACTTAATCCTCGTCACCTAGGAGTACCATTGGGTGTGTCCAAAACGATTTCGAAGCCTATGGTATGTTTGGCACAAACCGTGCACATATCTTGCACCGACAATAACACTGTCTCCAAACAGACCGAAATGAGATTCCACATGACCCACATCACCTAGGAGTTCCATCCGGTGCGTCCAAAATGATTTCTGAGCCTACGGGACATTCGATGCAAACCATGCATCCATCTTGCGTCAAGTTTAGCACTATCTCCAAACGGACTGAATCGAGCTTCCACTTGAGATTCGTCACCTAGGAGTACCAACGTGGGCATTCAAAATGATTTTGAGCCTATGGTACGTTTGGCGTAAACCGTGCACCTATCTTGCACTAACACTAACACTCTCTCCAAACGGACCAAAATGAGATTCCACATGACGCATGTCACCTAGGCGTTCCATCGGGTGCGTCCAAACTGATTTCTGAGCCTGTGGTACGTTCGACGCAAATCGTGCACCTATCTTGCGTCATGATTAGCACTATCTCCAAACGGAATGAAACGAGCATCCATTTGAGCCTCGCCACGTAGGAGTAGCATTGGGTGTGTCCAAAATAATTTTTGAGCCTATGGTACGTTTGGCGCAAACAGTGCACCTATCTTGCACCGACACTAACATTGTCTCCAAATGGACCAAAACGAGCTTCCACTTGAGCCTTGTCATCAAGGAGTACCATCGGGTGTGTCCAAAATGATTTCTAAGCCTATGGTAAGTTTAGCGCAAACCATGCACCTACTTGCACTAACACTAACACTGTCTCCAAACGGATCGAAACGTGATTCCAAATGGCCCACGTCACCAAGGAGTTCCATTGGGTGCATTCAAAACGATTTATGAGCCTATGGTACGTTCGGCGCAAACCGTGCACCTATCTTGCATCAAGATTAGCACTATCTCCAAACAGACTGAATCGAGCTTCCACTTGAGCCTCGTCACCTAGGAGTATTATTGGGTGCATTCAGAATGATTTCTGAGCCTATGGTACACTTGGCGCAAACCTTGCACCTATCTTGCGGCAAAATTAGCACTATCTCCAAACGGACTGAATCGAGCTTCCACTTGAGCCTCGTCACCTAGGAGTATTATTTGGTGCATGCAAAATGATTTCTGAGCCTATGGTATGCTCGGCGCAAAGCGTGCATCTATCTTGCATCAAGATTAGCACTATCTCTAAAAGGACTGAATCGAGCTTCCACTTGAGCCTCATCACCGTACCACCGGGTGCGCCCAAAAGGATTTCTAAGCCTCTGGTACGTTTGGGGAAAATAGTGCACCAATCTTGCGTTGACACTAACACTGTCTCGAAACAGACCAAAACGAGATTCCACATTACCCACGTCATCTAAGAGTTCCATCGGGTGCGTCCAAAACAAATTCTGATCCAGTGGTACAGTTGGCGCAAACTGATGCATCCATCTTTCATCAAGATTAGCACTATCTCCAAACAGACTGCTCGAGCTTCCACTTGAGCCTCGTCACCTAGGAGTGCCATCGGGAGCATCCAAAATGATTTCTGAGTCTATGGTACGTTTGGCGCAAACTGTGCACTTACCTTGCATCAAGTTTAGCACTATCTCCAAACAGAATGAAACGAGCATCCACTTAAGCCTCATCACCTAAGAGTACCATTAGGTGCGTCCAAAATGATTTCACAGCCTATGGTATGTTTAGCGAAAAAACCATGCACCTATTTGAACCAACACTAACACTGTCTCCAAACGTACCAATACGAGATTCCACATGACCCACGTCACCTAGGAGTACCATTGGGTGTGTCCATAATGATTTCTGAGCCTATGGTACGTTTGGCGCAAACCGTACACTAATCTTGCACCGACACTAACACTATCTCTAAACGGACCAAAATAAGTTTCCACATGACCCACGTCACCTAAGAGTTCTATCAGTTATGTCCAAAATAATTTCTAGGCCTGTGGTACGTTCGGCGCAAAACGTGCATCCATCTTGCATCATGAATAGCACTATCTCTAAACAGGTTAAATCAATCTTCCACTTGAGCCTCATCTCCTAGCAGTACCATCGGGGGCATCCAAAATGATTTTGAGACAATGGTACGTTTGGCGCAAACCAAGCATCTATCTTGCACCGACACTAACACTGTCTCCAAATGGACCAAAACTGGATTCCACATGACCCACGTCACCAAGGAGTTCCATCGGGTGCATCCAAAATGATTTTTCAGCCTATGGTACGTTCGGCACAAACCATGCACCTATCTTGCATCTAAACTAACACTGTAACCAAATGAACCGAAACAAGATTCCACAAGACCCACGCCACCAAGGAGTTCCATCGGGTGCATACAAAACTATTTCTGAGCCTATGGTACGTTTGGCGCAAACCGTGCCCCTATCTTGCGTCAAGATTAGCATTATCTCCAAACGGAATGAAACGAGCATCCACTTGAGCCTCGTCACCTAGGAGTACCATTGGGTGCGTCCAAAATGATTTCTATGCCTATGGAACATTTGGCGCAAACTATGCACCTATCTTGCACCGACACTAACACTGTATCCAAATGGACTAAAATGAGATTCGACATGTCCCACGTCACTTGGCTGTGTCCAAAATGATTTCTGATCCTATGGTACATTCGGCGCAAACCGCGCAATCTTGCGTCAAGATTAGCACTATCTCCAAATAGACTGAATTGAGCTTCCACTTGAGCCTCATCACGAACAAGTACCATCGGGTGCATCCAAAATGACTCCTAAGGCTATGGTATGTTTGGCACAAATCGTGCACCTATCTTGCACCGACACTAACACCGTTTCCAAATGGGCCGAAATGAGATTCCACATGACCCCCGTCACCTAAGAGTTCCACCAGGTGCGTCTAAAACAATTTCTGAGCCTGTGGTACGTTCACCAGAAAGCATGAACCTATCTTGCGTCAAGATTAGCACTATCTCCAAACGGACTGAATTGAGCTTCCACTTGAGCCTAATCACCTAGGAGTATCATCAGGTGCACCCAAAATGATTTCTGAGCCTATGGTATATTTGGCATAAACCATGCACCTATCTTGCACTGACACTAACACTGTCTCCAATGGGACCAAAAAGAGATTCTACATGGCCCACGTCACCTAGGAGTTCCATCGGGTGCGTCCAAAAGATTTTTGAGCCTGTGGTTCATTCGGAGCAAATCGTGCACCTATCTTGCATCAAGATTAGCACTATCTCTAAACGGACTGAATCGAGCTTTCACTTGAGCCTTGTCACCTAGGAGTACCATCGGGTGCGTCCAAAATAATTTCTAAGCCTGTGTCAGGATTAGCACTGTCTCCAAACGGAATGAAACGAGCATCCACTTGAGCCTAGTTACCTAGGAGTACCATCGGGTGCGTCTAAAACGATTTCTGAGCCTATGGTATGTTTGGCGCAAACCATGCCCCTGTCTTGCACCGACACTAACGCTATCTCCAAATGAACCAAAACAGGATTCCACATGATCCACTGTTAGTGCAATCAAGCCCTATGTGGGTTTTGGCATTGATGACCACCGAATTAGAGGTCTAATGAGATTTATCGAGATGATAAGCAGGGAATGATGAAAGGAGTTTGATTCATGTGATGGAGGAGCCCCCAACTGCAAATGGTGATGGTTCCCGACTCAAAGGAGGTTTTAAATTCGTTTATACTTTGAATTTGAGTATAGGAAAGTCATACTATCAAGGGATACCCAATGCCTTCTGTCAAATTGTGAACTAAGTGCTCATATCCCAACCAAAACATCCTCGCACCCTAGACAAAATAACCATGATTTTTGTTGCCTATTCTTGCTATTTTGGTGAAGGCGGCAGTGCGGCCCATAACCGACCGTTAGGCCCCAAGGGGTATAAATAGCCATTGGCCTGGCCTCCAACGGTCACCCCTTCTTCCCAAATAGTTCAGTTTGACTAGAAACAAACCAGAGCTCATCTCTCTCTCCTCCTTTGTTGCCCCTCAAGCTCCCAAGTCAATCCTTCATTTCCACCATCAAAACTTGAGAAAAAAGGCAGCAAACTTTTATTAGAGAGCAGATCCATTGATTCCCAAAGTCAAAAGAGCATTTGGTTCGCATTTGGCTGGTGTCCTTAAGTTTATGCTCTTGAAGCTTCGTTCCTAGCCAGCTAGGCATCACCCTTGAGCTTGCCAAATCGTGTGGCAGCCTTGGGAGGTTTGTAACCATCTTGTGGAGCTAAGAAATCACCCTCACTTCAAGAGTTCACTCTCTTGACTTGAGAACGAGGGAAAGGCAAGCCTTGGTGGCAAGCCCTAGCCATTTGTGGCCAACCTCAACAACATGGAGTAGGCAAGCCTTGGTGGCGAGCCGAACCACGGGATAAATCATCGTGTGTTGTTTACTTTCTTGCATATGTGTTGTTGAGGTTGCATTCCTAGGCTTTGTGGTCGATCTACTTGGTGGTGCTTGTCCTGTAGGTTCTAGTTGTTATACTATGACTAACTCTACTGCAGGAAGCTAGAAATTTCATCTGATCTGAATTTCCTTTGCTATATTTCAAATTGTATTGAATTTCCCCTGCGTAGGCCGGTAGTGCCGCCCTAAGTTATAACCGAATTTGGAGCTAAGTTTTTATAGGCCTATTCATCCCCCCTCTAGGCACTCCTAGGCTTACTAGAGATCCTACAAGTGGTTTTAGAGCCTGGTTGCTTCGTATACGCTTCACCGCGTGAAGTATGGAAGTCGGAGGAGGTTCAAGAGGTACTCACGTCGATCCGGACACGGTCAGCGTGCAAGAGGGTGAAGGTAGTAGCAGCAAGCTCTCTACCTCGACAGCAAGCAATGCTTCTCTCCCTCCTATCAAGACAACTGATGGGGAGAGGAAGCGAGAAATAAAAGAGAGGAGAGACACCAAAACTGTAAGAAGAGAAGAAAGTGAAAAGAAGAAGGAAGAGCAACGAAAGCTTGATGAAAAGCTAAAGAGAAAAGAAGATAGAAGACACATCCGAGAAGACTGGAAGAAGAGAAGGGTAGCTACGAAGAAGAAAGAAGAAGTCAAGGCATATGATGCATCATCAAGTGAGCTATCAAGTAGTTCCGATGATGGTGATGATGATGTATCGTATCATGTGTCTAAGGGTGACAAGAAGAAGAAGAACAAGGATAAGAGCAGCTGCACCAACAAGAAGAAATATGCAGCCGTATCCTTCAACTATTCTTGTTTGACTAACTGTGATCGCAAGTCTTTCATCAATGTACCTGCGGGCAAGTTACCTCATTTCGATGGGACTAACTTTGCCAAGTGGAAGCACTTGATGAGGGCTTATCTTATTGGTCTTCACCCCATTCTTTGGGAGATTGTGTGCAGCAGATTTGAGCCACTGGAAGATCCCGAAGAACCAACAAATGAAGAGTTAATAGATGTCCATCTTAATGGCCAAGCCACAAGCATTCTTCTTAGTGCCTTGGATGGAAATGAGTACAATAGAGTGATGAATGTTGATGTTGCAAAGCAAATTTGGGATACTTTGCATCTTGCATATGAAGGTGTTAACAAAGTGAGAAGAGCAAAGATTGATTTGTTGATGGCAAAGCTAAATTGGTTTGTGATTATTGATGGAGATGGGCCACAAGAGATGTTTGATAGGTTGATGACCTTGGTTGGAAAGATTAGAGGCTATGGTTGTGATGAGCTTGATGATCACAAGGTAGTGAAAGTCATGTTGGAAGCATATTCACCAAGAAATGAGACCGTCACCTTGATTAGAGACAAGAAGAAGTTTGAGCACTTCACTCCAAATTATGTGCTTGGAAGATTGTTGACATTTGACATGCAAAGAGAAGAAGCAAATGGGAGGAGAAAGCTTGGTGAATTGCAAGCCAAGCTTGATGGCATGAAAAATCAAGGATATAGCTCTCAAGGCAAACAAGTCAAGCAAGCAAAGCACCTCCAACAAGACAAAGGGCAGCAAGCAAGCATCAACAAGCAAGCCAAAAGAAAGCAAGCAAGTGCAAGAACAAGTTGAGACAACTTCATCCTCTAGTGAAGATGAAAGTGATGGCACCGAATATACAAAGATTGATGATGTTGCTCTCTTTATGAGGAAGTACAACAAAGTCTTGAAGAAGCAAGGGTACAAGGTAGTGAGGAGAAAGTTTCCTAACAAGAAGAAGAGGTTGTGCTTCAATTGTGGCAGAACCAAGCATCTCATTGCCAAGTGTCCTTATGAGAAGAAAGACAACAATTACAAGAAGGACAAGAAAGAGAGCAAGCATGAGCACAAGAAGAGTCACAAGCAAGTGGGAGAAGCACATATTGGGCATGAATAGGACTCAACTAAAGAGAGCTCAAGTGATGAGGATGAGAACATGGCAATCGTGGCTATCCAAAAGACATCTTCTACACCGAGGCTTTTCAACAACATGTCCGATGATGATGACATCTCCCCACACATTTGTCTCATGGCAAAGGGTGAGAAGATACAATCAAAAGCCAAATCTTCTCCTCCTCCTAATGACATCTCTAGTAGTGATCTTAGTGATAGCTCTAGTGATGATGAACCAAGTGATGAAGAGATTGATAATATAACTAAAAATTTGGATCCTAAGACCAAATTCTTTATCTCTAAGCTAATGGAGGAGTTAGACAGTGTCCAAACCGAGTTAGAAGCAAAAGATGATGATCTTCTTGAACTTGAGAAGATGTATGTTGCCAACAAGGAAGCTCTTGTGTTAGAGAGAAGTGAGGTGACCACCTTGCACAAGGCTTTGACCAAAGAGCAAGAGGACCATGCTCTCACTAAGAAGGCAAATGTTGCTCTGAATGAAAAGTATAGTGTCTTAGATGAAAAGCACAAAGAACTTGAGATGCAATATTGTCTTCTTTGGGAGAGCACGCCACAGCCCTCTAATGCAAAGAACATCTCTACTCCCTCCAAGTCACAAAAAAAGCCAAGGTTGTGGAAAATGCTATAATCTTGATTTGAATGTCTATTCCACTAACCTTGCTAATATGGAGGCAATGAGAAAGGAGATTGCAAGGCTAAATGATGTGATAGGTAAAGGGTGCATGAACAGCAATAAACAAGTGACAAAGAGGATCAACCAAAGAAGCCACAATACAAGAATGGAAGACATCCTCACATCAAGGATGGGCTTGGGCACACAAAAGGAGGCAAAAGCAATGGAAGAAAGTTAATAAATGGATATGAGTGTGTCTAGTTCATGAGCAAGGGTAGGGTAGGTATAGATCAGCCTGCACAGATGGCGACATAGAAGCAGCCCTAAGCAGCACAGCCACCTAAGGGCGGCAGTGCTGCCCCCCACAGAAAAGGGAAGGCTACCTCCTATGTCTCTACTCATGACAAGCCCAAGAAGCAAGTGTACCAGCCAAAGCAAGAGCCCTAGAAATTAAAGAATTCAATTTGGGCCACCCCAAACAAGTACTCTTATCAACCGAAGGCCCATGCACCTCGACAAAGTTTAAGTTCCTACTTTGTGTTGAAGAACAACAGCAAGGGAGAAGTGATTGCCAAATATGTTAGCAACGATAGAAATGTTTATCTTAACACTTCCATTTGGGTTCCTAAGATTCTTGTGACTAACATGCAAGGCCCCAAGAACATTTGGGGACCTAAATCAAGGAACTAAACTTGTTTTGCAGGCATACTCTTCCGATGGGTCAAGTTGGGTGCTTGACAGTGGTTGTACAAATCATATGATCGGAGAGAAGAGTATGTTCTCATCATATTCCCCAACAACAAATTCAAATGAGAATATCATATTCGGTGATAACTCAAAAGGGGAAGTGATTGGTCTTGGTAAAGTTGCTATAACCCTAGAGCATTCAATTACTAATGTCTTACATGTTGATTCGTTGAGTTACAATTTGTTGTCTGTTTCTCAATTATGTGAGATGGGCTACAATTGTCTCTTTACAGATAAGGGTGTGGAAGTCTTTAGAAGGGAGGATTCCTCTATTGTCTTTACGAGTCGGTTAAAGAATAAGCTTTACTTAGTTGATTTCAACAAAAGTAAAGCTAAGCTTGAGACTTGTTTAGTGGCAAAATCTAGCATGGGTTGGCTATGGCACCGCCGACTAGCCCATGTTGGCATGAGGAACTTGGCCAAACTTCTAAAAGATGAGCACATCCTTGGACTAACCAATGTTCATTTTGAGAAAGACAGGATATGTAGGGTTTGCCAAGCTAGAAAACAAGTAGGCGTACCTCACCCACCGAAGAGTATCATGACCACCACTCAACCTTTGGAGTTGATTCATATGGATCTCTTTGGACCGGTTGCCTACCTTAGTCTCGGGGGTAACAAATATGGATTAGTAATTGTTGATGATTATTCCCGCTTCACTTGGGTATTCTTTCTTTATGATAAGTGTCAAGTACAAGAGAAGGTGAAGATCTTCATTAGAAGGGCACAAAAGGAGTTCGGTCTTCCCATCAAGAAAGTGAGAAGTGACAATGGGACCGAATTCAAGAACACCCAAGTTGAAGAATTTCTTGATGAAGAGGGCATCAAGCATGAGTTTTCAACTCCATACACCCCTCAACAAAATGGTGTAGTAGAGAGGAAGAACCAGACACTCATTGACATGGCAAGGACAATGCTAGATGAGTACAAGACTTTGGACCTATTTTGGTGTGAAGCCGTCAACACCGCTTGTCATGCCATCAACCGCCTCTACTTACACAAGAAACTCAAGAAGACTTCATACGAACTTCTAACCGGTAACAAACCCAAGGTGTCATACTTTAGAGTATTTGGGTGTAAGTGTTTCATACTTAACAAGAGACCCAAAACCTCTAAATTTGCACCTAAAGTTGATGAAGGCATTCTTCTTGGTTGTGGATCAAATGAGCATGCCTATCGTGTCTTCAACAAAACCCCCGGTAGAGTTGAAGTAGAGGTAGACATGACATTTGATGAATCTAATAGCTCTTAAGAAGAGCAAGTTGATTCAAGTGTTGTAGGAAAGGAGAATCCACCTTGTGAGGCAATCAAGCAATTGGCTATTGGCGATATTAGGCCACAAGAAGATCAAGCCACTGAAGAAGAGGATCCTCAGATTGTTGCTGCACCAATTTCCGCTGACGTACTCGATGTAGAAGCACAGCACACGCCTGCTGGCAATTAGTAGGGCGATAGTGCCGCACCTGAGGGTGGTAGTGCAGCCCCTCCTTCCTCAGCAGCAGCTGATTCTACTCCATTTCCAGGGCTAAACCTAGAGTCTATCCTTGAACAAGAAGAAGTGGAAGGTCCAAAAGATGAATAGGAAGGTGTTGAGCATCTAAGGATATGACAAACTATTCAACGAGATCACCCCGTTGATAATATCCTTGGGAGTCTTCGATAGGGGGTAACAACTCGTTCACATTTAGCAAGCTTTTGCCAATTTTACTCGTTTGTTTCCTCTTTGGAACCTCTTAAGGTAGAACAAGCACTTGGAGATCCGGATTGGGTCATGGCTATGCAAGACAAGCTCAACAACTTCGAAAGCAACCAAGTGTGGACCTTAGTTGAAAGGCCCAATACCAATATCATTGGCACCAAGTGGGTCTTCCGCAACAAGCAAGATGAGAATGGCGTGGTGACATGGAACAAAGCAAGATTGGTGGCTCAAGGCTTCACTCAAGTTGAAGGCTTGGACTTTGAAGAAACATATGCACCCGTGGCAAGACTTGAAGCAATCCAAATGCTTCTAGCCTTTGCTGCCCATCATGACTTCAAGCTGTACCAAATGGATGTCAAGAGTGCATTCCTCAATGGTCCAATACACGCTAGTCTATGTTGAGCAACCACCGGGCTTTGAAGATCCCAAGTTCCCCAACCACGTCTTCAAACTCCAAAAGGCGCTCTATGGGCTTAAGCAAGCACCAAGAGCATGGTATGAATGCCTTAAGGAATTCTTGCTCAAACAAGGCTTTGAAATAGGCAAAGCCGATCCTACTCTCTTTACTCGCAAAGTTGATAATGATATATTTGTGTGCCAAATATATGTCGATGACATAATATTTGGTAGTACTAATCATGTGTATTGTGAGGAGTTTAGTAGGACAATGACCAAGAGATTTGAGATGTCCATGATGGCTGAGCTAAAGTTCTTCCTTGGATTTCAAATCAAGAAATTGAAGGAAGGGACTTTCTTAAGTCAAACCAAGTACACCCATGATATGCTAAAGAAGTTTGACATGGTAAATGCTAAGCCCATCAAAACTCCCATGCCAACCAATGGACATCTTGATCTCAACAAAGAAGGGAAAGTCGTGGATACCAAGGTATATCGTTTTATGATTGGCTGTCTACTTTATTTGTGCGCATCTAGGCCCGATATTATGCTTAGTGTGTGCGTGTGTGCTAGATTTCAAGCTAACCTAAATGAGTGTCACCTAGTGGCTATTAAGAGAATCTTGAGATATTTAGTACACACTCCTAACCTTGGCTTGTGGTATCCTAAGGGCTCCAAGTTCAATCTACTTGGGTATTCGGATTTCGATTACGCTGGTTGCAAAGTAGATAGGAAAAGCACTTCGGGGACTATTGACACCTCTAACGCCACCTAAGCTAGGTTGTCATCCCCAGCATGACACTAAAGGTGCTGGTACTAAAATATGCAAATGCTCCTCTGAAATAAATATGAAATCCGCAAGCGCATAGATAATACCGATGTAGCATTTTAACTGGGAGTAATCCAGGTATCGTTATTTATATTTTTACCACTAGGAAGGGATGCTAAGGATAATGAGCAATGAGCATCACTGCATGTGATAATGGAGAGCATAACCATGTCTTTATCTATCTTCTCATACAGGGTAAGTGTCACAAGATAAATAATACTTATATATATGAATAAAGAATAATAAGAGATAACTGATAAGCACATAGCCACATATAATGATAAACATCTCAATAGATTACTCTAAGTATATAGCACTAGCATGGATTAGGACGAACTATAAGGATAAATCCGAAGTTATTCTAACTATACAGTCAAAGCATACAATGATTAGTGCAATTACACTTGGCAATCATGGCGAGAAAAGGTTATATCTATGCATAGTGATATTACTAAGGAAGATATAGAACATAGCCGTCACTTCCCTGTAATAGTTGTGCTCTGCCTGCCCTATACTCGGGAGGTGGACTACAAAGGACTCAACAGGACTGTCACTCCCGCGATCTACCACACGGTCCAAAATATAGGGTGCAATCGCAAGTAAATATGATATAGGCACCACACCTACACAATGTTTACCACTCACCCATGATATCAATGAGCAAGCGCTATACGATCCTATACTTAAATATAATTCTGATCAAACTATGCCAAGCATATATTCAAAGTAGACTAAGAATAATATAATTGAGAACATAATCAAATAGAGCAAAGTCATATCCAATATGATAGAATAGACTAAATTCATATTCATACAAATGATGAACTAGATGAATAATATAAGAAGAAATACAAAAGTAGGAGAGAATTACCAAGTATTCTCTTAACAGATCCAAAAATCAAGCAATGCTTGGCTCCTTCTAGTTCTAATCCTATGTAGCTATGCTAAACTAGAGATCTAATTGAGATGGTAGCTCTAGGGCTTCTCTGAATGAATGGAATGAGTTCTCTCTCTAATGAATTGAATGAATTAGGGTTTTTCCTGGGGTTAGGGGGCTTGCTTATATAGCCCTTTAGGAAGCACCACAGCCTTTGGATCAAACCGACCTTCATCAATGACTTTTTATTAATCCTTAAAGGCGGTGGAGGCATGATCCGCGAGACGGAGCCTGATTGGCTCTGCAGGTGGGGCGGGCGCCCCACCCCTTGGGCGGCCGCCCGACTTCCAGGCCCATTTTGCCTCCCATTTGTTTCTAGAGTCTTCTCGTACCTTCTAGATTATAGAAAAGTTGTGTGTAGCCCTTTTGTCTCTATGTAAATCTGACATGTGGGCCTCCTTTGGTTATTTCCTGATAACCCCCTGTAGAAATAGATATTAACCAAAACTCGTGGAATTCTGTCAGTGTAACCCCTATATCTAGATAGTATTTATGTTTAGGTCTTTTCTCATGCTATGTTGATGGTTAAAACTGATACTTATCTACCATCAATAGGGACATGTCAATTCCTTGGATGGTCCCTAGTGTCTTGGAGTTCTAAGAAGCAAAATTGCGTAACCCTCTCCACCGCCGAGGCCTATGTTGCAACCGGTGCATGTTGTGCTCAACTACTTTGGATGAGGCAAACCCTTCGTGATTTCGGATGTTGATTCACCAAAATCCCACTCTTGTGTGACAATGAATGTGCCATAAAGCTAGCAAACAATCCCTTAAGCCACTCAAGAACCAAACACATAGACATCCAACATCATTTCTTGAGAGACCACGAAGCCAAAAAGAGATATCAAAATTCACCATGTGAGCACCGAAAAGCAACTAGCTGATATATTCACTAAGCCTCTAGATGAGTCAAGGTTTTATGCCTTGTGTAGTGAGTTAAATATACTTGATTCTCGTAACATTGTTTGAAATTTAGCATACCAATGTTTGATCAACTAGAAACATAGCCAAAATTTGTGAAAATTTTTATTTAAGTCCTTCAAAATGGTTTATAAAACTTGATCTATGTAGCATGACCATGGTTTGTATTGTTGTTGTGTCTCTGGTCATGATATATAGAGGATATATGTTCATATCTGAGATAGAGAGAGTCACATAGTCTGTAGCTAAATCTATGTTGTTTGGGCAGGGTGACACTACCGCCCCTGGGGTGCAGCAGTGTCGCCCTCTGGGTTTCTGTTGGGATCCGGCCCACAACGGCAAGATCTGTGGGGGGCCATTTTACTTCTCTCTTATCCATCTGGCCCCACGGTCCCTCTCTCCCTCTTCTTTCCTTGATGTCGTCGCGCACGCGCGTCCTCTCCCTCTCTCACGCACGCGCGCACCGTCGTCTGCCTCGTGCCGCTAGGCCCGACAGTGTCGCTCGCCACTGGCCTTTCCTTCTATGTCACCGGTGGCCGATGCTGCTCCTTGGCCAAGCAGTTTCACTCCTTCCCTCAATACATGAGTTGAATCGAGGTATAACCCTAACTTCGCCTGATCTATGCAATGTTGGTGTTCTAGCTATGGATTTCGCTCTCAATGGTTAGTATGAAGGGATAGAAAGTAGTAGTAATGACTGATTCGAATCAATTTGGAGTTGTCTTAATGGAGTGGACATAGGCCCTGTGGCAGTGCCACGGCCAGGGTCGGCAGTGCCGCCCCAGGTAACTGCAGAATGTGTTCCTGCGGCTCCATTCGATTGAGAACACTCTAAATAGGTTGGATTCAGTCACCAATACTATGGATCTATTCCTTCATGCAAAGTATATCAAATCCATGGTTATGTCACCATAAGTTCTTAAGTACTTGATTCTAAAATTGTGATGGAGGATAGAAGTGGTTGGAAACTAGATTTAGCAAGAACAAGAAAATAGTAATTGAAAGTTTGGAGCATCTGAGGGCGGCAGGGCCGACCTCAGGGGCGGCAGTGCCGCCCTTCTTAACTGTATTCAAAATAGCAAGCTCCCAAGTTCATTATCTAACTTCTTTTTCTTGTTAAAACTAGTCTGCGGCCTCTTCTAATACTCCATCTGGTACAGTTTCTTATCTAGTGCTATTTATTTGCATAGATGGAGCAAGGAGGAGATGATGGAAGAGGAAAGAGGAAGATGTTGACTAAGCAGTTGTCCTGACGAGGTAGGGGGAGGGGCACTAGCAGCAGTACAGTAGGACCTCCTGCCTATGATAGAGATGCACATCAGTAGTATGTTGAGGTAGAGGAGAGGTTTTAACAAATAGGGCACACCATTTCTCCTAGTGGTTGCCCTGACACCCCTCTACACATTATAGAGTTTGATGACAACTATATGAGGGAGAATCATGATGTGTTTGAGTTGAGAGCTCCTCACGACACAGTGGCTCATCTAGTGATTGATTACTCCAAGAGTTGGAAAGGAACTGAGGAGGCCAGGGAAATGGATACTTATGCCACTGGAAAGGTGATGGGAGTTGACTACAGGTTTTGGAATGTTTTTTCATTCCAACTTCGATGCCATAGCCATACTCACTACTAGGAAGGGCAAGATTTGCAAGATGCAATATATTGACTTTGATGACTTGCAAGCGAAGGAAGAGCCTGAATTCAACACTACTATCAGGATATGTAATAGATTTAAGCTTACAACCATCATGTCCTTCAAGCATGATTGGAATGTAGAGATCCTAGCTCAGTTTCATGCCACATTTTTCTAGAACAAGGAGACAAATGAGATACATTGGATGATGGATTGTCGTCATTATAGAGTGAACTTTGTCACTTTTTGTCGGATCCTTGGATTTGGGCATGTGCATAGGACCTACTCTCGAATCCACAATGAGAGGCGTTCAGAGCCACAAGAGGTGAGTTTTATGTGGGAGGATCCAGACAAGGCTGATGGTAGGAGGACTGGGTTGAAGATCTTTTATTACATCATGAACAACCTTATTAGAAGCACTCTCAACCCAAAGGATAATGCCACTGATCTCAATGGATACATTACTAATGTGTTGTCTCACTTTTCCTGATGGTGAGAGGTTCAATGTGCCAAGGTTTATGTGGGTATAGCTTGGCTTTGCTATGGATGATGGGAGAAGGGACATGCCTTATGCTCCCTATATCATGTTCATGATTGAGAGGGTCACCGGCCTTAGATATCCCAAGGGTGGATTCCACCAAGCCTACAAGATCAAGAAGACATGGGGAGGGGTAGCACCTACTCATAGGGTGGGCAGCTCATTTGCTCATGAGGATTTACCTGAGGGGTCCCACTCTAGGTCTAGGAGGAGTGGATCTTGAAGGAAGAAGATTGGATCATGGATGAAGGCCATCTTTGGGACGTGTTCATATGCAGCTGAGAGAGCTTATGATACTCAACGTGAGCAGAGAGCTTAGAGGACAACACCTTTCCACTCTTCCACTTATACCATCTCCACTAATCTACAACTTGCCAAGTCTTTCAGACACAGATGATGATAATGGTGATGATCAGGATGATGCTAGTGAGTTAGAGGAGTAGCAGCTGTTTGGTAGTTATGATGATCCAGATCTTTAGGAGACCTTATATAGCTTCTACAGGAGTCAGAGGCAAACTGGTGTAGGTCCTTCTACTACTGCAGTTCCACCGCAACGCTCTACACACTCGACACGCTTCACTTCCACTACTCATCAGGCAGGACGTGCTGTCGTTTTGTCTGACTCTAACAAGGAGTGAGTTGGCTTCTCTTCTTTTCTCTTCTTTTCTCTTCTCTTTTTGGTACTTGATGCCAAAGGGGGAGAAAATTAGAGGGGTCAATTCTTTTTCAACGATTTCAACGCTTTGCTATAGTTCTACATGTCCTTTCCTCTGAGAGTCGCTTGTTAGTTTGATAGGTTGTGAGCTAGAGAGTTGTTGAAAACTCTATTTTGTAATATTGCTACCTATTTAACTCTATTTGTATCGGATATGGACATGTATCTTGGTTACTATTTTAGCTTGTCATATTTGTGCTAGAAGTACTTTTAGATATCTAGTTTATGCTATGTGAACCTGATTGTTTTCTGGTTGATTTAGCCAGGCCGGCAGTGCCACCCTGTGTACTCTAGCTAGACTTTGCTATGCATAAACTATCATATGCACCACGTTGTTATATCTAACACAGTTTGCAGCACCCCACAACAGGCATGGTTGTAGGGGAGGCTCCCTACACACTCTAAGATGTGAATTTTGGCCTTTTATACCAAATTGGAAATTCAAATCCGTATTCACATATTTAGGGGGAGGCCCTACATTCAGGGCTTGATAAGTTCTCAGTCTATATTTCATATCATTTGTAAGCTCTAAATGGGCTGTCATCAATCACCAAAAAGGGAGAAATTGTAAGTGCAATCAAGCCCTATGTGGGTTTTGGCGTTGTGACCACCGAATTAGAGGTCTAATGAGATTTATCGAGATGATAAGCAGGGAATGATGAAAGGAGGATGATTCATGTGATGGAGGAGCCCCCAACTGCAAATGGTGATGTTTCCTGGCTCAAAGGAGGTTTTAAATTCGTTTATACTTTGAATTTGAGTATAGTAAAGCCGTACTATCAAGGGGGACTCAATGACTTCTGTCAAATTGTGAACTAAGTGCTCATATCCTGACCAAAATATCCTTCGCACCCCAGCCAAAACAGCCATGCTTTCTGTTGCCTATTCTTGCTGTTTTGGTGAGGGCGACAGTGCCGCCCATAACCGACCGTTGGCCCCAAGGGGTATAAATATCCATTGGCATGGCCTCCAATGGTCACCCCTTCTTCCCAAACAGTTTAGTTTGACCAGAAACAGACCAGAGCTCATCTCTCTCTCCTCCATTGTTGCCCCTCAAGCTCCCATGTCAATCCTTGGTTTCCACCATCAAAACTTGAGAGAAAAGGTAGCAAACTTTGATTGGAGAGCAGATCCATTAATTCCCAAAGTCAAAAGAGCATTTGGTTCGTGTTTGGCCGGTGTCCTTGAGTTTATTACTCTTGAAGCTTTGCTCCTAGCCAGCTAGGCGTCACCCTTGAGCTTGCCAAATCATGTGGTAGCCTTGGGAGGTTTGTAACCATCTTGTGCAGCTAAGAAATCACCCCTCACTTCAAGAGTTAACTCTCTTGACTTGAGAACGATGGAAAGGCAAGCCTTGGTGGCAAGCCCTAGCCATTTGTGGCCAACCTCAACAACGTGGAGTAGGCAAGCCTTGGTGGCGAGCCAAACCACGGTATAAATCACCGTGTGCTATTTACTTTCTTGCATATGTGTTGTTGAGGTTGCATTCCTAGGGTTTGTGGTCGATCTACTTGGTGGTGCTTGTCCTGCAAGTTCTGGTTGTTATACTGTGACTAACTCTACTACAGGAAGCTGGGAATTTCATCTGATCTGAATTTCCTTCGTAATATTTCAAATTGTGTTGAATTTCCCCTGCGCAGGCCTGCAGTGCTACCCTAAGTTCTAACCAAATTTGGAGCTAAGTTTTCACAGCCCTATTCACCCCCCTCTAGGCACTCCTAGGCTTATCAGAGATCCTACACCCTCGTCACCTAGGAGTTCCATCAGGTGCATCCAAAACGATTTCAGACCCTATGGTACGTTCGGTGCAAACCATGCACCTATCTTGCGTCAAGATTAGCACTATCTCCAAATGGACTGAATTGAGCTTCCACTTGAGCCTCATCACCTAGGAGTGCCATCGGGTGCGTCCAAAATGATTTTCTAAGCCTATGGTACATTGGCCATAAACCGTGCACCTATCTTATGTCAAGATTAGTACTATCTACAAATAGAATGAAATAAGCACCCCTTGAGCCTCGTCACCTAGGAGTATCATCAAGTGTGTCCAAAACAATTTTTGAGCCTATTGTATGTTTGGCGCAAACCGTGCACCTATCTTGCACCGACACAAACACTATCTCTAAACGGACCGAGACGAGATTCCACATGACCCACGTAACCTAAGAGTTCCATCGGGTGCATCTAAAATCATTTCTGAGCCTATGGTATGTTCGACCCAAACCGTGCATCCATCTTGTGTCAAGATTAGCACAATCTCCAAACGACCTGACTCGAGCTTCCACTTGAGCCTCATCACCTAGGAGTACTATCGAGGGCATCCAAAACGATTCTGAGCCTATGGTACCTTTGGTGCAAACTGTGCACCTGTCTTGCACTGACACTAACACTATCTCCAAATGGACCAAAACGAGATTTGACATGACCGACGTCACTTAGGAGTTCCATCGGGTGCGTCCAAAATGAATTTTGTGCCTATGGTACGTTCGGCGCAAACCATGCACCTATCTTGCAGCAAGATTAGCACTATCTCCAAACCGAATGAATCGACCTTCCACTTGAGCCTCGTCACCTACGAGTACCATCGGGTGCATCCAAAACGACTTCTGAGTGTATGGTACGTTTGGCGCAAACTGTGTACCTATCTTGCACCGACCCTAGCTCTATCTCCAAACGGACCCAAACAAGATTCCAAATGACCCATGTCACCTAGGAGTTCCATCAGGTGCGTCCAAAATGATTTCTTAGCTAGTGGTACGTTCAGTGCAAACTGTGCACCTATCTTGTGTCAAGATTAGCACTATCTCCAAATGTACAGAATCGAGCTTCTACTTGAGCCTCGTCACCTAGGAGTACCATCAGGTGCATCCAAAATGATTTCTAAGCCTATGGTACGTTTGGTGCAAATCGTGCACCTATCTTGTATCAAGATTAGCACTATCTCCAAATGAAATGAAATGAAATGAGCATCCACTTGAGCCTCGTCACCTAGGAGTACCATCAGGTGCGTCCTAAATGATTTCTGAGCCTATGATATGTTTGGCACAAACCATGCACCTATCTTGCACCGACACTAACACTGCCTCTAAACGGACCAAAACAAATTTTCACATGACCCATGTCACCTAGGAGTTCTACTGGATGCATCCAAAATTATTCTTGAGCCTATGGTACGTTCAGTGCAAACCATGCACCTATCTTTGCGACAAGATTAGCACTATCTCTAAACGGACTAAGTAGAGCTTCCACTTGAGCCTTGTCACCTAGGATTACCATGAGGTGCGTCTATCATGATTTTTGAGCCTATGGTACGTTTGGCGCAAACCATGCACCTATCTTGCACCTAAACTAACACTATAACCAAATGAACCAAAACGAGATTCCACAGGACCCATGTCCCCAAGGAGTTCCATCGGGTGCATCCAAAACTATTTTTAAGCCTATGGTACGGTCGGCACAAACCGTGCACCTATCTTGCGTCAAGATTTGCACAATCTCTAAACGGGACTGAGTCGAGCTTCCACTTGAGCCCTGTCACCTAGGGGTACCATCGGGTGCATCCATAATGATTTCTGAGAATATGGTACGTTTAGCGAAAACCATGTACCAATCTTGCACCTACACTAACACTATGACCAAATGGACCGAACCGAGATTTCACATGACCCACATCACCAAAGAATTCCATCGGGTGCATCCAAAACTATTTCTAAGCCTATGGTATGTTATGCGCAAACCGTGCACCCTCTTGTGTCAAGATTACAAATGGACTGAATCGAGCTTCCACTTGGGCCTCGTCTCCTAGAAGTACCATCGGGTGCATCGAAAATGACTTCTAAGCCTATGGTACGTTTGGCGCAAACTGTGCACCTATCTTGAACTGACACTAACACTATCTCCAAACGGACCGAAATGAGATTCCACTTGACCCACGTAACCTAGGAGTTCCATCGAGTACGCCCAAAACAATTCTGAGCCTGCTGTATGTTCGACCCAAACCATGCATCCATCTTGTGTCAAGATTAGCACTATCTCCAAACAGACTGAATCGAGCTTCCACATGAGCCTCGTCACCTAGGAGTTCCGTCGGGTGCATCCAAAACGATTTCTAAGCCTGTTGTACATTCAACACAAACCATGCATCCAACTTGTGTCAAGATTAGCACTATGTCTAAATAGCTTGAATCGAGCTTCCAGTTGAGCCTCGTCACCTAGGAGTACCAACACGGGCGTCCAAAATGATTCCGAGCCTATGGTACATTTGGTGCAAACCATGCACGTATCTTGTAGTGACACTAACACTATCTCGAAATAGACCAAAATGAGATTCCACATGATCCACGTCACCTAGGAGTTCCATCAGGTGTGTTTAAAATGATTTCTGAGCCTATGGTACGTTCGACGCAAACCGCGCACCTATCTTGCGGCAATATTAGCACAATCTCCAAACAGACTGAATTGAGCTTTCACTTGAGCCTCATCACCTGGGAGGACCATCAGGTTCATCGAAAACGATTTCTGAGCATATGGTACGTTTGGCTCAAACCATGCACCTATCTTGCACCTACACTAACACTGTAACCAAATGGACTGAACGGTATTCCACATGAACCACGTCACCAAGGAGTTCCATTAGGTGCATCCAAAACTATTTCTAAGCCTATGGTACGTTCCGCAAACCGTGCACCTATCTTGCGTCAAGATTAGCACTATCTCCAAACAGACTAAATTGAGCTTCCACTTGAGCCTCGTCACCTAGAAGTACCATCGGGTGCGTCCAAAATGACTTCTAAGCCTATGGTACGTTTGGCGCAAACCATGCACCTATCTTGCACTGACGCTAACACTATCTCCAAACAGGCCAAAACGAGATTCCATATGACCCACGTCATCTAGTAGTTCCTTCGGGTGCGGCCAAACCGATTTCTGAGCATGTGGTACGTTCGGCGCAAATCGTGCACCTATCTTGCGTCAAGATTAGCACTATTTCCAAATGGACTGAATCGAGCTTTCACTTGAGCACTGTCACCTATGTGTACCATCGGGTCCGTCCAAAACAATTTTTGAGCCTATGGTAAGTTTGTCACAAACCGTGCACCTATCTTTTCTCAGGATTAGCTCTGTCTCCAAACGGAATGAAACGAGCACCCACTTGAGCCTCGTCGCCTAGGAGTACCCTCAGGTACATGCAAAATGATTTAAGAGCCTATGGTACATTCAGCGCAAATCGTGCACCAATCTTGCGTCAAGATTAGCACTATCTCCAAATAGACTGAATCGAGCTTCCACTTGAGCCTCATCAGCACGGAGTATCATTGGGTGCGTCCAAAATGATTTCTGAGCCTATGGTACGTTTAGCGCAAACCGTGCACCAATCTTGCACCGACATCAACACTGTCTCCAAACGGACCAAAACAATATTCCACATGACCCACATAACCTAGGAGTTCCATCGGTTGCACCAAAAATGATTTCTGAGCCCACGGTATGTTCGACCCAAACCGTGTGTCCATCTTGTGTAAAGATTAGCACTATCTACAAACGGACTGAATCGAGCTTCCACTTGAGCCTTGTCATCTAGGAGTACCATCGTGGGTGTCCAAAACGGTTCTGAGCGTATGGTACATTTGGCGCAAACCATGCACCTATCTTGCTCTAACACTAACACTATCTCCAAACAGACCAAAATGAGATTCCACATGACCCACGTTACCTAGGAGTTCCATCAGGTGCGTCCAAAATGATTTCTCAGCCTATGGTACGTTCAGCGCAAGTCATGCTCCTATCTTGCGGCAAGATTAGCATTATCTCCAAACGGACTGAATCGAGCTTCCACTTGAGCCTCGTCACCAAGGAGTATTATTGGGTGCGTCCAAAATGATTTCTGAGCCTATGGTATGTTGGCGCAAACCGTGCACCTATCTTACGTCAAGATTAGCACTATCTCCAAATAGACTGAATCGAGCTTCCAGATGAGCCCTGTCACCTAGGAGTAACATCGGGTGTGTCCCAAACGATTACTGAGCCTATGGTACGTTTGGTGCAAACCGTGCACCTATCTTGCACCGACACTAACACTGTCTCCAAACGGACTAAAACGAGATTCCACATGACCCAAGTCACCTAGTAGTTACATCAGGTGCGTCCAAAATGGTTTTTGAACCTGTGGTATGTTTTGCACAAACCATGCACCTATCCTGTGTCAAGATTACCACTATCTCCGAATGGACTGAATCGAGCTTCCACTTGAGCCTCGTCACCAAGGACTACCATCGGGTGCGTCCAAAATGATTTTCTGAGCCTATGGTACATTTCTTGCAAACCGTGCTCCTATCTTGCCTCAAGATTAGCACAATATCCAAATGGAATGATACGAGCGTCCACTTGAGCCTCGTCACCTAGGAGTACCATCGGGTGCGTCCAAAATGATTTTTGAGCCTATGGTACGTTTGGTGCAAACCATGCACCTATCTTGCACCAACACTAACACTGTCTCCAAACGGACCGAAACGAGATTCCACATGGCCCACGTTACCAAGGAGTTCAATTGGGTGTGTCCAAAATGACTTCTGAGCCAATGGTACATTTGGCACAAGCCGTGCACCTATCTTGCACCGACACTAACATTGTCTCCAAATAGAATGAAACGAGACTCCACATGACCCAAGTCACCTAGTAGTTACATCGGGTACATCCAAAACAATTTCTGAGCCTGTGGTACGTTCAGCGCCAAGCATGCACCTATCTTACGTCAAGATTAGCACCATCTCCGAACGGACTGAATCGAGCTTCCACTTTGAGCCTCTCACCTAGGAGTACCATCAGGTGCATCCAAAACGATTTCTGAGCCTATGGTACGCTTGGCACAAACCGTGCACCTATCTTGCGCCAAGATTATCATGATCTCTGAATGGAATGAAACAAGCATCCACTTGAGCCACATCACCTAGGAGTACCATCAGGTGCGTCCAAACCAATTTCTGAGCCTATGGTACGTTTAGCGCAAACCATGCACCTATGTTGCACTGACACTAACACCGTATCCAAATGGGCAAAAACCAGATTCCACATGATCCACGTCACCAAGGAGTTCCATCACTGCGTCCAAAACGAATTATGAGCCTATGATACTTTTGGCGCAAATCGTGCACCTATCTTGCTTCAAGATTAGCAGTATCACCAAACGGAATGAAACGAGCATCTGCTTGAGCCTCATCACCAAGGAGTACCATCGGTTGGGTCCAAAATGATTTCTTAGCCTATGGTACGTTTGGCACAAACCATGCACCTATCTTGCACTGGCACTAACACTGTATCCAAATGGACAGAAACGGTATTCCACTTGACCCACGTCACCAATGAGTTCCATCAGGTGCATCCAAAACGATTTCTAAGCCTATAGTACGTTTGACGCAAACTGTGCACCTATCTTCTACTAACACTAACACTATCTCCAAATGGACCAAAACCAGAATCCAAATGACCCACGTCACCTATGAGTTCCATCAGGTGTGTCCAAAATGATTTCTGAGCCTGTGGTATGTTCGGTGCAAATCATGCACCTATCTTGCATCAAGATTAGCACTATCTCAAAATGGACTGAATCGAGCTTTCACTCGAGCCTCGTCACCTAGCAGTACCATCGGGTGCGTCCAAAATGATTTCTAAGCCTATGGTGCGTTTAGTGCAAACCGTGCAGCTATCTTGCGTCAAGATTAGCATTATCACCATACAGAATGAAACGAGCATCCACTTGAGCCTCGTCACGTAAGAGTATCATAGGGTGCCTCCAAAATAATTTTTGAGCCTATGGTATGTTTGGTGCAAACCATGCATCTATCTTGCACCGACACTAACACTGTCTCCAAACGGACAGAAATGAAATTCCACATGACCCACATCACTTAGGAGTTCCATTGGGTGCGTCCAAAATGATTTCTGAGCCTATGGGACGTTCGGCGCAAACCGTGCACCTATCTTTTGTTAAGATTAGCAGTATCTCTAAACGGACTGTATTGAGCTTCCACTTGAGCCTTGTCACCTTGGAGTATCAGTAGGTGCGTCCAAAACATTTTCTAAGTCTATGGTACATTTGGCGCAAACCGTGCACTAATATCACACCCAAACTAACACAGTATCCAAATGGACCGAAACAAGATTCCACATGACCCAAGTCACCGAGGAGTTACATTGGGTGTGTCCAAAACGATTTTCAGAGCCTGTGGTACGTTCGGCGCAAAGCGTTCACCTATCTTGCATCAAAATTAGCACTATCAACAAACAGACTGAATCAAGCTTCTACTTGAGCCTCATCACCTAGAAGTATCACTGGGTGCGTCCAAAACGATTTCTATGCCTATGGTATGTTTCGCGCAAACCATGCCTTATCTTGCACCGACACTAATACTGGACCAAAATGAGATTCCAGATGACCCACATCACCTAGGAGTTCCATTAGTTGCGTGCAATTTGATTTCTAAGCTAGTCCTATGTTCGGTACAAATTGTGCACCTATCTTGCGTCAAGATTAGAATTACCTCCAAACGGACTGACTCAAGGTTCTATTTGAGCCTCGTAACCAAAGAGTATCGTCGGGTGCGTCCAAAATGATTTCTAAGCCTATGGTACGTTTGGCGCAAACCGTGCAACAATCTTGGGTCAAGATTAGCACTATCTCCAAACGGAATGAAATGAGCATCCACTTGAGCCTCATCACCTAGGAGTACCATCCGGTGCGTCCAAAATGATTTCTAAGCTATGGTACATTTGGCGCAAACCATGCACCTATCCTGCACCGACACTAACTGTATACAAATGGACTAACATGAGATTCCACATGACCAACGTCACCACAGAGTTCCATTGGGTGCAACCAAAATGATTTATGTGGCTATGGTACGTTCGATGCAAAACTGTGCACCTATCTTCCATCAAGGTCAGCACTATCTCCAAACAGACTGAATCGAGCTTCCACTTGAACCTTGTCACCATGGAGTATCAATGGGTGTATCCAAAATGATTTCTGAGCCTATGGTACGTTTGGCGTAACCTGTGCACCTATCTTGCACCAACACTAACACTATCTCCAAATGGACCAAAACAAGATTCCACATGACCCACGTCACCTAGGAGTTCAATTGGGTGCAACCAAAACAATTTTTGTGCCAGTGGTACGTTCGGCGCAAACCGTGCACCTGCCACGCATCAAGATTAGCAATATCTCCAAACGGACTGAATTGAGCTTCCACTTGAGCCTCGTCACCTAGAAGTACCACTGGGTGCGTCCGAAACGATTTCTAAGCCTATGATATGTTTGGTGCAAATCGTGCACCTATCTTGCACCAACACTAACACTATCTCCAAACAGACCAAAATGAGATTCCACATGACCCACGTCACCTACGAGTTCTATCGGGAGCGTCCAATTTGGTTTCTAAGCCGGTCGTACATTCGGTCCAAATCGTGCACCCATCTTGCAATAATATTAGTAGTATCTCCAAACAGACTGACTCGAGGTACTAGTTGAGCCTCATCACCTTGGAGTACCATTGGGTGTGTCCAAAATGATTTCTAAGCCTATGGTACGTTTGGTGCAAACCGTGCAACTATCCTGGGTCAAGATTAGCACTATCTCCAAATGGAATGAAAAAGCATCCACTTGTGCCTCGTCACCTAGGAGTACCATCAGGTGAGTTCAAAATGATTTTTGAGCCTATGGTACATTTAGCGCTTAGCATGCACCTATCTTGCACCGACACTAACATTGTCTCCAAACAGACCAAAACAAAATTCCACATGACCCATGTCACCTAGCAGTTCGATTGGGTGCAACCAAAACAATTTCTATGCCTATGATACGTTTGGCGCAAACCGTGCACCTATCTTGCGTCAAGATTAGCACTATGTCCAAACGGACTGAATCGAGCTTCCACTTAAGCCTCATCACCGAGGAGTACCATTGGGTGTGTCCAAAATGACTTCTGAGCCTATGGTATGTTTGGCGCTAACCGTGCACCTATCTTGCATCAACACTAACACTGTCTCTAAATGGACTGAAATGAAATTCCACAAGACCCATGTCACCTAGGAGTTCCATCGGGTGTGTACAAAATGATTTCTGAGCCTGCGGTACATTCGACGCAAACCGTGCATCCATCTTGCATCAAGATTAGCACTATCTCCAAACAAACTGAATCGAGCTTCCACTTGAGCCCCATCACCTAAGAGTACCATCGCGGGCGTCCAAAATGATTCTGAGCCTAGGGTATGTTTGGCGCAAATCATGCAGCAATCTTGTGTCAAGATTAGCACTATCTCCAAATGGACTAAATCGAGCTTCCACTTGACCCTCATCACCTAGGTGCGTCCAAAATGATTTCTGAGCTAATGGTACATTTGGCAAAAACCGTGCACCTATCTTGCACCCAAACTAACACTGTCTCCAAATGGACCGAAATGAGATTCCACATGACCCAAGTCACCTAGGAGTACCATCGGGTGCGTCCAAAATGGTTTCTAAGCCTATGGTATGTTTGGCGCAAACCATGCACCTATTCTGCACCAACACTAACACTGTATACAAATGGACTGACATGAGATTCCACATTACCAATGTCACCAAGGAGTTCCATTGGGTGCAACCAAATTGATTTCTGTGCTTATGGTATGTTCAGAGCAAAACTATGCACCTATCTTGCGTCAAGGTTGGCACTATCTCCAAACAGACTGAATCGAGCTTCCACTTGAGCCTCGTCACCATGGAGTATCAATGGGCATGTCCAAAATGATTTCTGAGCCTATGGTACATTTGGTGTAACCCATGCACCTATCTTGCACCGACACAAACACTGTTTCCAAATGGACCAAAACAAGATCTCACATGACCCAAGTCATCTAGGAGTTACATCGGATGCGTCCAAAATGATTTCTGAGCCTATGGGGTACCTATCTTGCGTTAAGACTAGCACTATCTCCAAACGGACTGAGTCGATCTTCCACTTGAGCCTTGTCAACTAAAAGTATCACTGGGTGCATCCAAAATGATTTCTAAGCCTATGGTATGTTTTGGCACAAATTGTGCACCTATCTTGCACCAACACTAACACTATCACCAAACGGATCAAAATGACATTCCACATGACCCACGTCACCTACGAGTTCCATCGGGAGCGTCCAATTTGGTTTCTAAGCCGGTCGTACATTCGGTGCAAATCGTGCACCTATCTTGTGTCAAGATTAGCAGTATCTCCAAACGGACTGACCCAAGATACTAGTTGAGCCTCGTCACCTAGGAGTACCATCGGGTGCGTCCAAAATGATTTCTAAGCCTATGATATGTTTGGCGCAAACCGTGCAACTATCTTGGGTCAAGATTAGCACTATCTCCAAATGGAATGAAATGAGCATCCACTTGAGCCTCATCACCTAGGAGTACCATCAGGTGTGTTCAAAATGATTTTTGAGCCTATCTTGCACTTACACTAACACTATCTCCAAACGGAATAAAATGAGATTCCACACGACCCACGTCACCTAAGAGTTCTATCGGGTGCATTCAAAATGATTTATGAGGCTGTGGTACGTTCGGCGCAAATCGTGTACGAATCTTGCATCAAGATTAGCACTATCTCCAAACAGAATGATTCGAGCTTATACTTGAGCCTCGTCACCATGGAGTATCATTGGGTGCGTCAAAAACAATTTCTGAGCCAATGGTACGTTTGGCGCAAACCGTGCACCTATCTTGCACCGACACTAACACTATCTCCAAATAGACTAAAACGAGATTCCACATGACCTAAGTCGCCTAGGAGTTACATCTAGGGCGTCCAAACCGATTTCTGAGCCTGTGGTACGTTCGACATGAATCGTGCACCGATCTTGCGTCAAGATAAGCACTATCTCCAAACGGAATGAAACGAGCATCCACTTGAGCCTCGTCACCTAGGAGTAAAATCGGGTGTGTCCAAAATGATTTCTGAGCCTATGGTACGTCTGGCGCAAAACATGCAACTATCTCGCACCGATGCTAACAATGTATCCAAACGGACAAAAACAAGATTCAACATGGCCCACGCCACCAAGGAGTTCCATCGGGTGCGTCCAAAATAATTTCTGAGCATATGGTACGTTTGGCGCAAATCGTGCAACTATCTTGCTTCAAGATTAGCAACATCTCCAAATGGACTGAATCAAGCTTCTGCTGGAGCCTCATCACCTAGGAGTACCATCGTGGGCGTCCAAAACGATTCTGAGCCTATTGTACGTTTGGCTCAAACCATGCAGCTATCTTGCATTGACACTAACACTATCTCCAAACAGACTGAATCGAGCTTCAACTTGAGCCTCGTCAACTATGAGTACCATCGGGTGCGTCCAAAATGATTTCAGAGCCTATGGTACGTTTGGTGCAAACCATGCACCGACCCTGACACTGTCTCCAAACGGACCAAAACAAGATTCCACATGGCCCATGTCACCAAGAAGTTCCATCGGGTGCGTTCAAAATGATTTTCGAGCCTATGGTACGTTCGACGCAAGCCAAGCACCTATCTTGTGTCAAGATTAGCACCATCTCCAAACGGATTGAATCGAGCTTCCACTTGAGCGTCGTCACCTAGGAGTACCATTGGGTGCGTCCAAAACATTTTCTGAGCATATGGTACGTTTGGCACAAATCGTGCACCTATCTGGCGTCAAGATTAGTGCTATCCACAAACGGAATGAAACGAGCATCCACTTGAGCCTCGTCACCTAGGAGTGCCATAGGGTGTGTCCAAAACGACTTCTAAGCCAATGGTATGTTTGGCACAAACCGTGCACCTATCTTGCACCGACACTAACACTGTCTCCAAACAGACCGAAACAAGATTCTACATGACCCAAGTCGCCTAGGAGTTACGTCGGGTGCGTCCAAAACGATTTCTGAGCCTGTGGTACGTTCGACACGAATCGTGCACCTATCTTGCATTAAGATTAGCACTATCTCCAAACGGAATCAAACGAGCATCCACTTGAGCCTCGTCACCTAGGAGTACCATCGGGTGCCTCTCAAATGATTTTTGAGCCTATGGTAAATTTGGCGCAAAACTTGCAACTATCTTGCACTGATACTAACGCTATCTCCAAACGAACCGAAACAAGATTCAACATGGCCCACGACACCAAGGAGTTCCATCGGGTGCATCCAAAATGATTTCTAAGCATATGGTATGTTCAGCACAAACCATGCAACTATCTTGCGTCAAGATTAGCACTATTTCCAAATTCACTGAATCGAGCTTCCACTTGGGCCTCGTCACCTAGGAGAATCATTAGGTGCGTCCAAAACGATTTCTGAGCCAATGGTACATTTGGCACAAACCGTACACCTATCTTCCACCGACAATAACACTGTCTCCAAACAGTCCGAAACGAGATTCCACATGACCCAAGTCACCTAGTAGTTACATCGGGTGCGTCCAAAATGATTTCTGAGCCTGAGGTACGTTCAGCGCCAAGCATGCACCTAACTTGCGTCAAGATTAGCACCATCTGCTAACGGATTGAATCGAGCTTCCACTTGAGCCTCGTCACCTAGGAGTACCATCAGGTGCATCCAAAACGATATCTAAGCCCATGGTACGTTTGGCGCAAATCGTGCACCTATCTTGCATCAAGATTAGCACTATCTCCAAATGGAACGACATGAGGATCCACTTGAGCCTCATCACCTAGGAGTACCATCGGGTGCATCCAAAATTATTTTTGAGCCTACGGAACGTTTGGCGCAAACCACGCACCTATCTTGCTCTGACACTAACACTGTCTCCAAACAGACCGAAACAAAATTCCACATGACCCACGTCACCTAGGAGTTCCATTGGGTGCAACCAAAATGATTTCTGTGCCTATGATACATTCACTACAAACCGAGCACCTATCTTGCGTTAAGATTAGCACTATCTTCAAACGGACTGAAATGAGCTTCCACTTGATCCTTGTAACCGAGGACTACCATCGGGTGTGTTCAGAATGACTTTCTGAGCCTATGGAATGTTTGGCGCAAACCATGCAACTATCTTGCACTGACACTAACACTATCTCCAAATAGATGGAAATAAAATTCCACAAGACCCACATCACCTAGGAGTTCCATCGGGTGTGTCCAAAATGATTTCTGAGCCTACGGAACGTTCGATGCAAACCATGCATCCATCTTGCGTCAAGATTAGCACTATCTCCAAATGGACTGATTCGAGCTTTCACATGAGCCTTGTCACCTAGGAGTACCATCATGGACGTCCAAAATGATTCTGAGCCTGTGGTACATTTGGCACAAACCGTGCAGCTATCTTGCGTCAAGACTAGCACTATCCCCAAATGGAGTGAAACGAGGATCCACTTGAGCCTCGTCACCTAGGAGCACCATTGGGTGTGTCCAAAATGATTTCTGAGCCTTTGGTACATTTGGCGCAAACTGTGCACCTATCTTGCACTGACCTTGACACTGTCTCCAAATGGACCGAAACAAGATTCCACATGGCCCATGTCGCCAAGGAATTCCATCAGGTACGTCCAAAATGATTTCTGAGCCTATGGTATGTTCGACACAAACCGTGCACCTATGTTCCACCAAAAATAACACTATCTCCAAATTGACCGAAACGAAATTCCACATGACCCAAGTCACCTAGTAGTTGCATCGGGTGCGTCCAAAATGATTTTTGAGCTGATGGTACATTCAACGCAAAGCGTGCATCTATCTTGCGTCAAGATTAGCACCATCTCCAAACGGACGGAATCGAGCTTCCCCTTGAGCCTCATCACCTAGGAGTACCATCTGGTGCGTCCAAAACGATTTCTAAGCATATGGTACGTTTGGCGCAAACGGTGCACCTATGTTACGTTAAGGTTAGCACTATCCCCAATCAGAATGAAACGAGCATCTACTTGAGCCTCATCACCTTGGCGTACATTCAGCGCAAACCATGCACCTATCTTGCACCGAGACTAACACTGTTTCCAAACAGACCAAAACAGATTCCACGTGACCCAAGTTGCCTAGGAGTTACATCGGATGCGTCCAAAATGATTTCTGAGTCTGTGGTACGTTCGACGCGAATCATGCACCTATCATGTGTCAAGATTAGTACTATCTCCAAATGGAATGAAATGAGCATCCACTTGAGCCTCGTCACCTAGGAGCACCATCGGGTGCCTCCAAAATGATTTCTGATCCTGTGGTACGTTTGGCACAAAACAGGCAACTATATTGCACCGACACTAACGCTGTATCCAAACGGACTAAAACGAGATTCAACATGGCCCACGTCACCAAGGAGTTCCATCGGGTGCATCCAAAATGATTTCTGAGCCTATGGTACATGCGACGCAAACCATGCAACTATCTTGCGTCAAGATTAGCACTATCTCCAAATGGACTGAATCGAGCTTCCCTTGAGCCTCATCACCTAGGAGTACCATCGGGTGTGTCCAAAACGACTTCTATGCCTATGGTATGTTTGGCGCAGACCGTGCACCTATCTTGCACTGACACTAACACTGTCTCCAAACGGACCGAAACAAAATTCTACAAGACCCACGTAACATAGGAGTTCCATTGGGTGCGTCCAAAATGATTTCTGAGCCTGTGGTACGTTCAGCGCAAATCGTGCACCTATCTTGCGTTAAGATTAGCACTATATCCAAACAGACTGAATTGAGCTTCCACTTGAGCCTCGTCACCGAGTACCATCTGGTGTGTCCAAAATGACTTCTGAAGTTATGGTATGTTTGGCGCAAACCGTGCACCTATCTTACAACAAACACTAACTCTGTCTCCAAATGGACCGAAACAAAATTCCACAATGACCCACGTCACCTAGAAGTTCCATCGGGTGTGTCCAGAACGATTTCTGAGCCTACGGTACGTTCGGCGCAAACCGTGCATCCATCTTGCATCAAGATTAGCACTATCTCCAAACGGACTGAATCGAGCTTCCACTTGAGCCTCATCACGTAGTTGCTCTATCAGGAGCATCCAAAATGATTTCTGAGCTTGTGGTACGTTTGGCGCAAATCGTGCAACAATGTTGCGTCAAAATTAGCAGTATCTCCAAACGGACTGAATCGAACTTCCACTTGAGTCTCATCACCATGGAGTGTCATTGGGTGTGTCCAACACGATTTCTAAGCCTATGGTACATTTGGCACAAACCGTGCATCTATCTTGCACCGACACAAACACTGTCTCCAAACAGACCGAAACAAGATTTCACGTGACCCAAGTCACCTAGGAGTTACATCGGGTGCGTCTAAAACGATTTCCGAGCCTGTGCTACGTTTGACGCGAATCGTGCACCTATCTTGCGTCAAGATTAGCACTATCTCCAAATGGAATGAAACGAGCATCCACTTGAGCCTCATCACCCAGGACTATCATCAGGTGCCTCCAAAATGATTTCTTAGCCTATGGTACGTTTGGAGCAAAACATGCAACTATCTTGCACCGACACTAACGCTATCTCCAAACGGACCGAAACAAGATTCAACATGGCCCACATTACCAAGGAGTTCCATCGGGTGCGTCCAAAATTATTTCTTAGCCTATGGTACGTTCGGCGCAAACCGTGCAACTATCTTGCGTTAAGATTAGCACTACCTCCAAATGGACTGAATAGAGCTTCCACTTGGTCCTCGTCACCTAGGAGTATCAATGCGTGTGTCCAAAATGATTTCTGAGCCTATGGTACGTTTGGCGCAGACTGTGCACCTATCTTCCACCGACAGTAACACTGTCTCTAAATGGACTGAAACGAGATTCCACATGACCCAAGTCACCTAGTAGTTACGTCGGGTGCGTCCAAAATGATTTCTGAGCCTATGGTACATTCAGCGCAAAGCGTTCATCTATCTTGCGTCAAGATTAGCACCATCTCCAAACGGACTGAATCGAGCTTCCACTTGAGCCTCGTCACCTACGAGTACCATCGGGTGCGTCCAAAATGACTTCTGAGCCAATTGTATGTTTGGCGCAAACCGTGCACCTAGTGTGCACCGAACTAACACTGTCTTCAAACGGACCGAAACGAAATTCCACAAGAACCACTTCACCTATGAGTTCCATCGGGTGTGTCCAAAACGATTTCTAGGCCTGTGGCACGTTCAACGCAAATGGTTCATCCATCTTGCGTCAAGATTACAACTATCTCCAAACGGAGTGAATCGAGCTTCCACTTGAGCCTCATCACCTAGGACTACCATCGCGGGCATCCAAAATGATTCTTATCCAATGGTTCGTTTGGCGCAAACCGTGCACCTATCTTGCACTGACACTAACACTATCTCCAACTGGACCAAAATGAGATTCCACACGACCCACCTAGTAGTTACATCGAGTGCGTCCAAAACGATTTCAGAGCTTGTGGTACGTTCAGCGCAAAGCGTGCGCCTATCTTGCGTCAAGATTAGCACTATCTCCAAACGGACTAAATCGAGGTTCCACTTGAGCCTCATCACCTAGGAGTACCATCGGGCGCGTTCAAAATGATTTCTGAGCCTATGGTATGTTTCGCGCATACCGTGCACCTGTTTTGCATCAAGATTAGCACTATCTCCAAACGGAATGAAACGAGCATCCACTTGAGCCTCATCACGTGGGAGTTCCATCGGGTGCATACAAAATGATTTCTGACCCTCTGGTACACTTGGCGCAAACCATGAACCTATCTTGCATCGACACTAACACTATAGCCAAATGGGCCGAAACGAGATTCCACATGGCCCACGTTACCAAAGACTTCCATCGGGTGTGTACAACATGATTTCTGAGGCTATGGTATGTTCTGCGCAAACCGGGCACCTATCTTGCATTGACACTAACACTATCTCCAAACGAACCAAAATGAGATTCCACGCGATCCACGTCCCCTAAACCCAAAACCCTAATCCCTAAACCCTACGACAAATGATTTCTGAGCCTATGGTATGTTCAGCGCAAATCTTGCACCAATCTTGTGTCAAGATTAGCACTATCTCCAAACAGACTGAATCGAGCTTCCACTTGAGCCTCGTCACCATGGAGTATCATTGGGTGAGATTGAAAGTCCTATGTTTGGTGTTGGTAATTAGTGACAATGCCTAAGTACTAATCCTATGCCTAAGTTGTATGTAGCATATGAGGATTAGTACATTCCAAGGTTGGTGGCAAGATGGACATGGTGATCATGATGGCCACACTTGGATTTGGATGCAACCCTACGTGATCAAGGCAAAGGTATATGCTTAAGGGTTGTGTTTTAGTAACCAAGACACCTAGTGGGTGTGGTTACATTATAGGATAGATAGCCGTACTATAAAGAGGGGAATGACGCGGCTATTGAACTCCTAAGTGCCTCTAGGTGTGCATTTCATAATCATATGCATTTGGATAGAACTAATAACGCCTCGAAAAATGATTGTGAAAATGCTAACACACTCACACTTGACGAGATCACTTGGTGGTGTTAGCACATTTGCGAAGGCGATGGAGTTTGAGTGGTAGAGAGGGTTTGGGGTCCTCTCTCCCTCCCGCCGAGCTTGCGAGGCGGGATTCAGGCATTTTCGAGTTGAAACGACTATTTTCCACTACGCCGGAAGTCGGAAAAAGAAACGGAGGCGAACGGAGGTCACAGTGGTGACCGGACGCTGGACCGGACGCGGTCACTGTTTGATCGGACGCGTCCGGTCAGCGTTCAGCGTCTGTGTGAGTTTCAGTTTGTTGATCGGACGCGCGGTGCGTCCGGTCATGACCGATCGGACGTGTCTGGTCGTCCAGGGAGCTTACTGGACTCTAACCGGACGCTAGCACTGTGGCGTCCGGTCAGTTCTCCAGCGCGTCCGGTCGTTGTTTCGTTGTGCGCTGCTCAGGCTTGACCAGCGCGTCCGGTCAGTTACGGGACCGGTGCGTCCGGTCGAGCCCAGCGCGTCCGGTCGTTGCGACCAGCGCGTCCGGTCGGTGCTTCGCGAAAGAGCCGTTGTGCAACCGGCGTGTCCGGTCAGTTTGACCAGCGCGTCCGGTCAGCGCGACTTCGGCTGTTTCTAGTTCCTAACGGCTATATTCGAAGGGGTACGTCTATATATACTCGTTGACCGGCTCAAGGCTCTCTCTCTTGGACATTTTGACATACTTGTGAGCACTTTGAGCTAAGCAACTCCTCTCCCACTCATCTCTCTTGCTTGTTTGCATATTCGAAGTGAGATTGAGTGATCCAAGTGCATTTGCATTGTGAGATTGCATCTAGTTGGCACTTGGTGGTTGATTTGCTGCGGGATTCTTGTTTCTCTTGGTGGTTGCCGCCACCTAGACGGCTTGGAGCAGCTTGGAGGCGTTGGCAAGAGTTGGTGATTGTTCTTGGCCACCTCCGGTGATTGTGAGGGGTTTGTGCCTACCTCGGCGAAGCGCCAAAGGCAACATTAGTAAATTGCTCATGTCATTGCAACCTTTTGCCATTTAGTAGGTTCTTGTGGCGCCTTTTGAGAGGCTCGGTGTGAGACCGATTAGCCACCAAACCACGTGGTGAAGAGGGACACAACGGGGACTAGCGTGCCGGCAAGCACGTGAACCTCGGGATAAATTTTCGTGTCATCACTTTCATATTGTGATTGATTGATCCCGGTGTTCGGTTGTTTTGGTATTCATTGTTGATCATATTGGTTGGCTCAATACTTCGCCCCTCGGTGAAACCCTCCTAACTCAACTCCGCGTTACTTTCTTAGTTATCTTTGCTAGCTAGTTTGTTTTGCTAGAGTAGCTCTTTTGTGTAGCTTGCTAGTTGTAGTTGTAGTTACCTTCTCGGTTTAACTTGTGCGGTTGAGTGCCAATATACTAGAATTGTGAATTGGATAGGTGGCTTGCAAACACCCCGTAGGCTAAGCAAAACTCGCATCTCGCTATTTGTTGTATTGATAAACTTGTTTAGCTTGCCTTTGTAGAAAATTTTAAAAGGCTATTCACCCCCCCTCTAGCCATCAAGACCTTTCAAGTGGTATCGGAGCCGTGGTCACCATTTGCAAGGCTTAACAACCTCGGTGCAAGATGGCTCAAGTTATGTTCAATCATGTTAATGGCAAGCCTCCATTCTTTGATGGCGTCTCTTCCTTTGATCATTGGAAAAGGAAGATGAAGCAATATCTAGGCAATATACATGAGAAGGTTTGGGATGTGACCAAAGAAGGATACATCATTCTTGATGAAGAAAATCTCACTCCAAATGACCGCATCAACAAACAATGCAACACGGCGGCACTTGACACAATCTACCGTGCCATTGATGACAAAGTATTTGAACAAATCAAAGATCTTGAAAAGGCAAATGAGCTTTGGATAAGGCTTGAAGAAACATATGAAGGCACTTCAACGGTAAAAAGTGCCAAGCTATATATGCTCAAGGACAAGTTCTCCACTTTCAAGATGAAGGATGATGAATCCATCCCCGAGATGTTCTATAGGCTCCAAGTCATTGTCAATGATCTCAAGGGGCTTGGAGAGAAGGTTGAGGACAAGGACTTCTCACACAAGTTCTTGATGTGCTTACCCAAGAAGTTTGCCACCTTGAGAAGAATGATCTTTAGAGAGGGATTGGACAAGGTCAAACCAACCAATGTGCTTGGAGATATAATGACCGATGCCCAATACAATGATGATGAAGATGAGGTAGAAGAGAAGAAGGAGACCAAGGTCAAGCAAGAGAAGCCCATTGCATTCAAGGCTTCATCTTCTAAGGGCAAGAGCAAGGTGGAGAGTGATGATGATGATCCATTCGATGATGAGACCATGGCCCTCCTAGTGCACAAGATGGGGAGGTTCATGAAGAAGAAAGGATATGGTGCAAGAAAGAGAAGGGACTTCATGAAGGCAAAAGAGGTGCTTTGCTACAATTGCAACAGCCCCGATCATGTTGTGGCAAAGTGCCCCTATGAAGACAAAAGATATCATGATGGGGAGTTGAAGTTGAAGAAGAACAAGAAGGACAAGAAAGAGAAGAAAGAGAAGAAGAGCTTCACTATCAACAAGAAGAAGAAGGGTGGTGGTTATGTGGTCACTTGGGATAGTGACAACTCCGATAGTGATGATGATGAAAGCTCTAGTGATGATGAGAGGACCACTCGGCGAGCCATTGCAAGCATCGCCCTCTCCAACAAGTCATCCATCTTCGACACTACATCGACATGTCTTATGGCCAAGCCTACCAAGGTGAAATATGATGATAGTGATGATGATTCTTGTGCTAGTGATGGTTGTAGGAGTGATGATGAGGAGGATGAGGACTACTCCAAGGATGATCTATTAGGCATAATAGATCAAATGAGCAAGGGCTACAAGAGGACAACCAAGAAGTGCAAAATCTTGGAGCAAGAGCTCATTGCCAAGAGCAATGAAAATGATGCCTTGATGGAGGAGCTTGTTGCTCTCAAAAAGAGTAAGGAGTGCAAAGGAATTGAACAAGAGCTCAAAGCTCTTAGGAAATCCTTTGATGAGCTAGAGGCCTCTCGTGAGTGTCTAAAGGAAGACCACTAGGACCTTGAAGTTGCTCACACTAGGCTTAAGGAAGCCCACTCCTCTCTACTTGAGCTCATAAAGGAAAAGGATCTCAAGTTGGAGAAGTTCATGAAGGAATCTAAGGAGGAACAAGTGATTGTCACTTGTGATATTATTGATGATTCTTTATTTGTTGGTCCTACTAATGCTTCATGTAGCTCATCATCATCCACCACAACCAACTCTACCTCTACTACTAGTGATGCATCGCTTGTGGTTGAGAATGAGACTCTCAAGAGAGAGGTGGATGATCTCACCCGCGCATTGGGCAATGCCTATGGTGGGGATGCCCGCTTGCTAAAATGCTTGGGTAGCCAAAGGTTCTCTCTTAACAAAGAGGGTTTGGGCTATACTCCCAAGAAGGGCAAGGCGGCCTTTGCTACTCCAAAGTCTCGCTTTGTGAAGAGCAATGGTCGTTATTGCAATAGATGCAAGCAAGTTGGACATCTAGAGATTAATTGTAATAAAATGAACAAGAACAACAACGAGTTTCATGCTAAAATGGATTACATCCTTTTGATTCTTGTTATGTGCTTACCAATGGTGAGAAAGGTGTGCATGCTAGTTTGTTGGTACACCAATTGTGGGTCCAAAGAAGAAGGCCATTTGGGTACCAAAGAGCTTAGTTACTAACATCCAAGGACCCAAGCAAGTATGGGTACCTAAGAAACATTAATTTATTTTGTAGGTAAATTACAAGGCCGGAGGAAGGCATTGGGTGCTTGATAGTGGGTGCTCTCAACATATGACCGGTGATTCAAGAATGTTCAACTCTCTCAAATCAAATGATAGTGGCATTGATAGTATCACATTTGGTGACAATAGCAAGGGTGATGTGAAGGCTCTTGGAAGGATTGCAATCTCAAATGATCATAGCATTTCCAATGTGCTCCTAGTTGAAAAGTTGAACTTCAATCTTCTCTCGGTTGCTCAATTGTGTGATCTCGGTTTCAAGTGCATATTTGGTGTTGATGATGTGGAGATAGTTAGTGTTGATGGCTCCAATTTGATCTTCAAGGGTTTTAGATATGAGAATCTATACTTGGTTGATTTCAATGCTAGTGACACTCAACTCTCAACATGCTTGCTCACCAAATCAAGTATGGGTTGGTTATGGCATAGAAGACTTGGTCATGTTGGCATGAAGCAATTGAACAAGTTAGTGAAGCATGACTTAGTTAGAGGCTTGAAGGATGTCACATTTGAGAAGGATAAGCTATGTAGTGCATGTCAAGCCGGAAAGCAAGTAGGCAACACTCATCCATTAAAAAGCATTATGAGTACTTCCAAGGCATTTGAGTTGTTGCACATGGATCTATTTGGACCAACTACATACACAAGCATTGGTGGCAACAAGTATGGCTTTGTGATTGTGGATGATTTCACTAGATATACATGGGTATTCTTTCTTGTGGACAAGAGTGATGTATTTGACATATTCAAGAAGTTCATCAAGAGAGTACAAAATGAGTTTGAGACCACAATCAAGAAAGTGAGAAGTGACAATGGAAGTGAGTTTAGAAACACAAGAGTTGATGAGCTATGTGAGGAGCTTGGAATCAAGCATCAATTTTCGGCCAAGTATACACCTCAATCTAATGGCCTAGTTGAGAGGAAGAATAGAACCTTAATAGATATGGCAAGATCAATGTTGAATGAGTATAATGTGAGTCATTCATTTTGGGCCGAAGCAATCAACACGGCTTGCTTCTATAGCAACCGCCTCTATTGCCACAAGTTCCTAGAGAAGACACCGTATGAGATCTTAAATGGAAGAAAGCCCAACATTGCATACTTTCGGGTATTTGGTTGCAAATGCTACATCTTGAAGAAGGGCACTAGATTGAGCAAGTTTGAGAAGAAATGTGATGAAGGATTCTTACTTGGTTACTCCACTACTAGCAAAGCTTATAGAGTTTGGAATTTGGCTAGTGGTTTACTTGAGGAAGTTCATGATGTTGAGTTTGATGAAACAAATGGCTCTCAAGATGAGGAAAATAACTTGGATGATGTTAGAGGAACTCAATTGACCAATGCTATGAAAGAAATGGATATTGGTGATATTAGGCCGAAGCAAGTGATTGATGTGGATGACAACAAAGATCAAGTGCTCCAAAGTCCAATTACACAAGCTAGTGGTTCTCTAATGCAAAATCAAGCTAGTACATCATCTCAAGTGCAACAAGATCAACAAGTGGCTAGTTCATCATCTCCGACTCATGATCAACATCAACATCCAAGCAATCAAGTCCAAGTGCTTCAACCAACTAACATTGCAAGAGACCATCCATTGGATTCCATCATTGGTGACATACAAAGGGGAGTTCAAACTAGATCAAGATTGGCATCATTTTGTGCTCACTCTTCTTTTGTGTCAATGGAAGAACCCAAGGACATTGATAAAGCATTGAGAGATCCGGATTGGGTAAATGCAATGCATGAAGAGCTCAACAACTTCAAGAGAAATGAAGTATGGGAACTAGTTGAGAGGCCTAAGGATCACAATGTCATTGGAACAAGATGGGTCTTTCGCAACAAGCAAGATCAAGATGGAATAGTAGTAAGGAACAAAGCAAGACTAGTGGCTCAAGGTTACACACAAATAGAGGGTCTTGACTTTGGTGAAACTTATGCCCCGGTTGCAAGATTGGAAGCAATTAGGATCTTACTTGCCTATGCTTGTGCTCACAATATCAAGCTATATCAAATGGATGTGAAGAGTGCATTTCTCAATGGGTACATTCAAGAGGAGGTATATGTGGAGCAACCTCCCGGTTATGAAGATGACAAGAAACCCAATCATGTCTATAAATTGAGAAAAGCTTTGTATGGATTGAAGCAAGCACCTAGAGCATGGTATGAAAGATTGAGGAACTTCTTGCTAACCAAAGGATTTGTCATGGGCAAAGTGGATACTACTCTATTCATCAAGAAGATTGGGAAAGACTTGTTTGTGTTGCAAATATATGTTGATGATATCATATTTGGTTCAACCAATCAAGATTATTGTGATGAGTTTGAGAAAATGATGGCAAAGGAATTTGAATTGTCAATGATTGGTGAACTTAGTTTCTTTCTTGGACTTCAAATCAAACAAATGAAGGAAGGAACATTTGTGAGCCAAACCAAGTACATCAAAGATATGCTCAAGAAGTTTGGCATGGAAGATTCAAAGGGCATTACAACCCCAATGGGCACTAGTGGAAGTTTGGATAGTGACAAGAGTGGCAACATGGTGGATCAAAAGCTATATAGATCAATGATTGGTAGCCTACTCTATGTGACGGCATCAAGGCCCGATGTAATGTTTAGTGTATGTATGTGTGCAAGATTTCAAGCCTCACCAAGAGAAAGTCATTTGAAGGCAACAAAGAGAATATTGAGGTACTTAAAGTATACACAAGATGTTGGATTATGGTATCCCAAAGGTGCAAGCTTTGAGCTAGTTGGATATTCGGATTCCGACTATGCCGGTGACAAAGTGGAGAGAAAAAGCACTTCCGGGACTTGTCAATTATTGGGAAGATCACTTGTCTCATGGTCATCCAAGAAGCAAAATAGTATTGCACTATCTACCGCCGAAGCCGAATACATCGCCGCGGGTAGTTGTTGTGAACAAATCTTGTGGATGAAGGCAACATTGAAGGATTTTGGAATCAATTTCAAGAATGTGCCATTGCTATGTGACAATGAAAGTGCCGTGAAGCTAACCAACAATCCGATTCAACATCAAAGAACAAAGCATATTGATGTTCGTCATCATTTCATTAGAGATCATCAACAAAAGGGTGACATTGCTATTGAGAGTGTGGGCACCGAAGATCAACTAGCCGATCTATTCACCAAGCCACTTGATGAGAAGAGATTTCACAAGCTAAAGAATGAGTTGAACATACTTGACTTCTCCAACATGAGTTGATGCACCTCCATATATGACATGCCTCTCCTTCGAGCCCCAAGGTACAATTGGTTGACATGTCATACATTCTATACTAAGGACATGTTTAGTGCATCTAGTCATGATTTCTCATGTTCTAGGCTCTTTCATGAAAATCAAATGAATTTGAAGTTTATATGGTGCCACTATTGTTTCCATGTCTTGTATGATCTAGTGGTAGCATAAAACTTGTTTAAGTAGCTTGTGATCCTAAGTGTTTAATCTAGAAAACTTGTCTAAATATTTGCTTCAACATGGTGCATGATAACCCTTCTAGTAAGGTGTGAAGAAGCTTGCCCTTGGATCAAACCGAAGCATCTTATTTATGCAAGCAATCTAGGTTGAATCACAAACTTGATCCTCACCCCATAATTCAACATGATAATCTATCTAAAATTGGTCCCTTGTGGTCATTGGTGCCAAAGGGGGAGAAAATGTTGCTCACAAAGATAGATTCTAAAGGAGGAGAAAACCCTAAAGGGGAAAATTGATAAAAGAAGGGGATCAACTAACAACTAAAATTTTGAGCACACAAGTAGGGGGAGCAAGCTCTTAAACATGAATGTTGCATTTCTATGTGCACTTCATATGTATGATGCATAGTTATGCATTTCTTTTTCTCCGATACATTGCTTGTGTGGTGTTTTGCTAGTATACAATTGAATGGTGTATTGAGGTACTAGCATGAATAGGAAGTAGTTAGATTTCTCTTACTTCATGTTCTTCAAAGTGGTACTAGAGCCTTGCTTATAATGTTGATCTCACGAGGTTTCTAGTTATGTTTGTGCTTTTCCAAGTGGTATCTAACTACACAAGGTGCTAAGATGGTGTTTATCGCTACTCCGATGGTATCACGCTTCAAAGGTCTATAATCTAAAACACTTAGCACCTATTGATAGTCAATGCTCCTATATTTTCCTATCTAAGCGTGTATGCTTCCTAAATCCAAACATATAGCATACATGTAGGGGGAGCCATTGCTATCAATTTGAATTCATGATCACTTGTCCATACTTCTTACACATGGTAATATACTTGGACAATGTGACATGGGTTCAATTAAAATTTTATCATAATATCTTTGTGAAAGGGTTGTCACCAATTACCAACAAGGGGGAGATTGAAAGTCCTATGTTTGGTGTTGGTAATTAGTGACAATGCCTAAGTACTAATCCTATGCCTAAGTTGTATGTAGCATATGAGGATTAGTACATTCCAAGGTTGGTGGCAAGATGGACATGGTGATCATGATGGCCACACTTGGATTTGGATGCAACCCTACGTGATCAAGGCAAAGGTATATGCTTAAGGGTTGTGTTTTAGTAACCAAGACACCTAGTGGGTGTGGTTACATTATAGGATAGATAGCCGTACTATAAAGAGGGGAATGACGTGGCTATTGAACTCCTAAGTGCCTCTAGGTGTGCATTTCATAATCATATGCATTTGGATAGAACTAATAACGCCTTGAAAAATGATTGTGAAAATGCTAACACACTCACACTTGACGAGATCACTTGGTGGTGTTAGCACATTTGCGAAGGCGATGGAGTTTGAGTGGTAGAGAGGGTTTGGGGTCCTCTCTCCCTCCCGCCGAGCTTGCGAGGCGGGATTCAGGCATTTTCGAGTTGAAACGACTATTTTCCACTACGCCGGAAGTCGGAAAAAGAAACGGAGGCGAACGGAGGTCACAGTGGTGACCGGACGCTGGACCGGACGCGGTCACTGTTTGACCGGACGCGTCCGGTCAGCGTTCAGCGTCTGTGTGAGTTTCAGTTTGTTGATCGGACGCGCGGTGCATCCGGTCATGACCGATCGGACGTGTCTGGTCGTCCAGGGAGCTTACTGGACTCTAACCGGACGCTGGCACTGTGGCGTCCGGTCAGTTCTCCAGCGCGTCCGGTCGTTGTTTCGTTGTGCGCTGCTCAGGCTTGACCAGCGCGTCCGGTCAGTTACGGGACCGGTGCGTCCGGTCGAGCCCAGCGCGTCTGGTCGTTGCGACCAGCGCGTCCGGTCGGTGCTTCGCGAAAGAGCCGTTGTGCGACCGGCGCGTCCGGTCAGTTTGACCAGCGCGTCCGGTCAGCGCGACTTCGGCTGTTTCTAGTTCCTAACGGCTATATTCGAAGGGGTACGTCTATATATACTCGTTGGCCGGCTCAAGGCTCTCTCTCTTGGACATTTTGACATACTTGTGAGCACTTTGAGCTAAGCAACTCCTCTCCCACTCATCTCTCTTGCTTGTTTGCATATTCGAAGTGAGATTGAGTGATCCAAGTGCATTTGCATTGTGAGATTGCATCTAGTTGGCACTTGGTGGTTGATTTGCTGCGGGATTCTTGTTTCTCTTGGTGGTTGCCGCCACCTAGACGGCTTGGAGCAGCTTGGAAGCGTTGGCAAGAGTTGGTGATTGTTCTTGGCCACCTCCGGTGATTGTGAGGGGTTTGTGCCTACCTCGGCGAAGCGCCAAAGGCAACATTAGTAAATTGCTCGTGTCATTGCAACCTTTTGCCATTTGGTAGGTTCTTGTGGCGCCTTTTGAGAGGCTCGGTGTGAGACCGATTAGCCACCGAACCACGTGGTGAAGAGGGACACAACGGGGACTAGCGTGCCGGCAAGCACGTGAACCTCGGGATAAATCTTCGTGTCATCACTTTCATATTGTGATTGATTGATCCCGGTGTTCGGTTGTTTTGGTATTCATTGTTGATCATATTGGTTGGCTCAATACTTCGCCCCTCGGTGAAACCCTCCTAACTCAACTCCGCGTTACTTTCTTAGTTATCTTTGCTAGCTAGTTTGTTTTGCTAGAGTAGCTCTTTTGTGTAGCTTGCTAGTTGTAGTTGTAGTTACCTTCTCGGTTTAACTTGTGCGGTTGAGTGCCAATATACTAGAATTGTGAATTGGATAGGTGGCTTGCAAACACCCCGTAGGCTAAGCAAAACTCACATCTCGCTATTTGTTGTATTGATAAACTTGTTTAGCTTGCCTTTGTAGAAAATTTTAAAAGGCTATTCACCCCCCTCTAGCCATCAAGACCTTTCAGCGTCCAAAATGATTTCTGAGCCTATGGTACATTTGGCGTAAACCGTGTACCTATATGGCACTGACACTAACAATACCTCCAAACGGACCAAAATGAGATTCCACACGACCCACGTCACCTAGGAATTCTATCAGGTGCATCCAAAATGATTTTCTGAGACTATGCTATGTTTGGCACAAATCGTGCACCAATCTTGCATCAAGATTAGCACTATCTCCAAACGGACTGAATCGAGCTTCCACTTGAGCCTCGTCACCTATGAGTATCATTGGGTGCGTCCAAAATGATCTCTGAGCCTATGGGACATTTGGTGAAACACCTATTCTGCACCGACACTAACACAATCTCCATCTAGACCAAAACGAGATTCCACATGACCCAAGTCACAAGTTGTTACATTAGGTGCGTCCAAAGTGATTTATGAGCGTATGGTACGTTCAGTGCAAAGCGTGCACCTATCTTGCGTTAAGATTAGCACTATCTCCAAACGGACTGAATCGAGCTTCCACTTGAGCCTCGTCACCTAGGAGTACCATCGGGTGCGTCCAAAATGATTTCTAAGCCTATGGTACATTTGGCGTAAGCCGTGCACCTGTCTTGCATCATGATTAGCACTATCCCCCAAACGGAATGAAACGAGCATCCACTTGAGCCTCGTCACATAGGAGTACCATCGGTTGCTTGCAAAACGATTTCTGAGCCTATGGTACGTTGGGCACAAACCATGAACCTATCTTGCACCGACACTAACACTATATCCAAATGGACCGAAATGAGATTCCACATGACCCATGTCACCAAGGACTTCCATTGGGTGCGTACAAAACGATTTCAGAGCCTGTGGTACGTTCGGCGCAAATCGTGCACCTATCTTGCACTGACACTTACACTATCTCCAAATGGAATAAAATGGGATTCCACACGACCCACGTCACCTATGAGTTCTATCAGGTGCATTCAAAATGATTTCTGAGCCTATGGTACATTTGGCGTAAATCGTGCACCAATCTTGCATCTAGATTAGCACTATCTCCAAACAAAATGAATCGAGCTTCTACTAGAGCCTCATCACCAAGGAGTATCATTGGGTGCGTCCAAAACGATATCTGAGCCTATGGTACGTTTTGCGCAAACCGTGCACCTATCTTGCACCGACACTAACACTATCTCCAAATACACTAAAACGAGATTCCACATGACCTAAGTCGCCTAGGAGTTACATCGGGGGCGTCCAAACGGATTTCTGAGCCTGTGGTACATTCGACATGAATCATGCACCTATCTTGCGTAAAGATAAGCACTATCTCCAAACGGAATGAAACGAGCATCCACTTGAGCTTCGTCACCTAGGAGTTCTATCAGGTGCATCCAAAAGGATTTGAGCCTATGGTACGTTTGGCGCAAAACTTGCAACTATCTTGCACCGACACTAACACTGTCTCCTAACAGACAGAAACGAGATTCAACATGGCCCACGTCACCAAGGAGTTCCATTGAGTGCGTCAAAAATGATTTCTGAGACAATGGTACGTTCAGCGCAAACCATGCAACTGTCTTATGTCAAGATTAGCACCATCTCCAAACAGATTGAATCGAGCTTCCACTTGAGCCTCGTCACCTAGGATTACCATCAGGTGCATCCAAAATGATTTCTAAGCATTTGGTACATTTGGCGCAAACTGTGAAACTATCTTGCGTCAAGATTAGCATCATCTCCAAACGGACTAAATCAAGCTTCCGCTTGAGACTCATCACCTAGGAGTACCATCGTGGGCGTTCGAAACGATTCTGAGCCTATTCTACGTTTGGCTCAAACCATGCAGCTATTTTGCACTAACACTAACACTATCTCCAAACAGAATGAATAGAGCATCCACTTGAGCCTCGTCAACTACGAGTACCATCGAGGGCGTCCAAAATGATTTCTGAGCCTATGGTACATTTGGTGCAAACCATGCACCAACCCCGACACTGTCTCCGAACGGACCGAAACGAGATTCCACATGGCCCATGTCACCAAGAAGTTCCATCGGGTGCGTTCAAAATGATTTTTGAGCCTATGGTACGTTCGACGCAAGCCAAGCACCTATCTTGTGTCAAGATTAGCACCATCTCCAAACGGATTGAATCGAGCTTCCACTTGAGCGTCGTCACCTAGGAGTACCATTGGGTGCGTCCAAAACATTTTCTGAGCATATGGTACATTTGGCACAAACCGAACACCTATGTGGCATCAAGATTAGTGCTATCCCCAAACGGAATGAAATGAGCATCCACTTGAGCCTCGTCACCTAGGAGTACCATCAGGTGCGTCCAAAATGATTTCTGAGCCTACGGTATGTTTGGCGCAAACCGTGCACCTATCTTGCACCGACACTAACACTGTCTCTAAACAGACTGAAACAAGATTCCAAATGACCCAAGTCGCCTAGGAGTTACATCAGGTGCGTCCAAAACGATTTCTGAGCCTGTGGTACGTTCAACACGAATCATGCACCTATCTTGCGTTAAGATTAGCACTATCTCCAAACAGGATCAAACGAGCATCCACTTGAGGCTCGTCACCTAGGAGTACCATCGGGTGCCTCTCAAATGATTTCTGAGCCTATGGTACGTTTGGCGCAAAACTTGCAACTATCTAGCACTGATACTAACGTTGTCTCCAAACGAACCGAAATGAGATTCAACATGGCCCACGTCACCAAGGAGTTCCATCGGGTGTGTCCAAAACGATTTCTGAGCCTATGGTACGTTCGGCACAAACCATACAACTATCTTGCGTCAAGATTAGCACTATCTCCAAATAGACTGAATCGAGCTTCCACTTTGGCCTCATCACCTAGGAGTATCATTCGGTGCGTCCAAAATGATTTCTGAGCCAATGGTATGTTTGGCACAAACCGTGCACCTATCTTCCACCGATAATAACATTGTCTCCAAACGTTCTGAAATAAGATTCCACATGACCCAAGTCACCTAGTAGTTACATCGGGTGCGTCCAAAACAATTTCTGAGCCTGTGGTATGTTCAGCGCCAAGCATGCACCTATCTTGCGTCAAGATTAGCACTATCTCCAAATAGACTGAATCGAGCTTCCACTTTGGCCTCGTCACCTAGGAGTATCATTCGGTGTGTCCAAAATGATTTCTGAGCCAATGGTATGTTTGGCACAAACCGTGCACCTATCTTCCACCGATAATAACACTGTCTCCAAACGTTCCGAAATAAGATTCCACATGACCCAAGTCACCTAGTAGTTACATCAGGTGCGTCCAAAACAATTTCTGAGCCTGTGGTATGTTCAGCGCCAAGCATGCACCTATCTTGCGTCAAGATTAGCACGATCTCCTAATGGATTAAATCGAGCTTCCAATTGAGCCTCGTCACCATGGAGTACGATCAGGTGCGTCCAAAATGATATCTGAGCCCATGGTACATTTGGAGCAAACAGTGCACCTATCTTGCATCAAGATTAGCACTATCTCCAAATGGAATGACATGAGCATCCACTTGAGCCTCGTAACCTAGGAGTAACATCAGGTGCGTCCAAAATGATTTTTGAGCCTATGGAACGTTTGGCGCAAACCACACACCTATGTTGCTCCGACACTAACACTGTCTCCAAATAGACCGAAACAAAATTCCACATGACCCACGTCACTTAGGAGTTCCATTGGGTGCAACCAAAACGATTTATGTGCCTACGATACGTTCACTGCAAACCGAGCACCTATCTTGCATTAAGATTAGCACTATCTCCAAACGGACTGAATCGAGCTTCCACTTGACCCTCGTAACCGAGGACTACCATCGGGTGTGTCCAAAATGACTTCTGAGCCTATGGAATGTTTGGCGCAAACCATGCATCTATCTTGCACTAACACTAACACTGTCTCCAAACGGATCGAACCAAAATTCCATAAGACCCACGTCACCTAGGAGTTCCATCGGGTGTGTCCAAAATGATTTCTGATCCTAAGGAACATTCGACGCAAACCGTGCATCCATCTTGCGTCAAGATTAGCACAATCTCCAAACAGACTAAATCGAGCTTCCACATGAGTCTCGTCACCTAGGAGTACCATCATGGGTGTCCAAATTGATTCTGAGCCTATGGTACGTTTGGCACAAACCGTGCAGCTATCTTGCACTGACACTAACACTATCTCCAAACAGACTAAATCGTGCTTCCACTCTAGCCTTGTCACCTATGAGTACCATCGGGTGCATCCAAAATGATTTCAGAGCATATGGTACGTTGGGCACAAACAATGCACCTATCTTGCGTCAAGATTAGCACTGTCCCCAAACGGAATGAAACAAGCATCCACTTGAGCCTCGTCACCTAGGAGTACCATTGGGAGCGTCCAAAATGATTTTTGAGCCTTTGGTATGTTTGACGCAAACTGTGCACCTATCTTGCACCGACCCTGACACTATCTCCAAATGGACCGAAACGGGATTCCACATGGCCTATGTCACCAAGGAGTTCCATCAGGTACGTCCAAAACGATTTCTAAGCCTATGATACGTTGAACACAAACCGTGCACCTATCTTCCAAGGAAAATAACACTGTCTCCAAATGGACCGAAACGTAATTCCACATGACCCAAGTCACCTAGTATTACATCGGGTGCATCCAAAATGATTCCTAAGCCGATGGTACATTCAGCGTAAAGCGTGCATCTATCTTGCGTCAAGATTAGCACCATCTCCAAATGGACGAAATCGAGCTTCCACTTGAGCCTTGTCACCTAGGAGTATCATCTAGTGCGTCCAAAATGATTTCTAAGCATATGGCACGTTTGGCGCAAACCGTGCACCTATCTTGCGTAAAGGTTAGCACTATCCCCAAACAGAATGAAACGAGCATCCACTTGAGCCTCATCACCTAGGTGTACATTCCGCACAAATTGTGCACCTATCTTGCACCGAGACTAACACTGTCTTCAAACAGACCGAAACAGATTCCACATGACCCAAGTTGCCTAGGAGTTACATCGGGTGCGTCCAAAATGATTTCTGAGCCTGTGGTATGTTCAACGCGAATCGTGCACCTATCCTACGTCAAGATTAGCACTATATGCAAACAGAATGAAATGAGCATCCACTTAAGCCTCGTCACCTAGGAGCACCATCGGGTGCCTCCAAAACAATTTCTGATCCTATGGTACGTTTGGCACAAAACAGACAACTATCTTGCACCGACACTAACGCTATCTCCAAACAGACTGAATGGAGATTCAACATGGCCCACGTCACCAAGGAGTTCCATCGGGTGCGTCCAAAATGATTTCTGAGCCTATGCTACGTGCGGCGCAAACCATGCAACTATCTTACGTCAAGATTAGCACTATCTCCAAACGGACTGAATCGAGCTTCCACTTGAGCCTCGTCACCTAGGTATACCATCGGGTGTGTCCAAAATGACTTCTGAGCCTATGATATGTTTGGCGCAAACCGTGCACCTATCTTGCACTGACACTAACATTGTCTCCAAACGGACCGAAACAAAATTCCACAAGACCCACGTAACATAGGAGTTACATAGGGTGTGTCCAAAATGATTTCTGGGCCTGCGGTACGTTCGATGCAAACTGTGCATCCATCTTGCATCAAGATTAGCACTATCTCCAAATGGGCTGAATTGAGATTCCACTTGAGCCTCGTCACCTAGGACTACCATCGTGGGCATCCAAAATTATTATGAGCCTACGGTACGTTTGGCGCAAACCATGCACCTATTTTCCACCGACACTAACACTATCTCCAAACGGACCAAAATGAAATTCCACATACCCATGTCACCTAGGAGTTGTATCGGGTGCGTACAAAATGATTTCTGAGCCTGTGATACGTTTGGCGCAAATCGTGCACCTATCTTGTGTCAAGATTAGCACTATCTTCAAACGGACTAAATCGAGCATCCACTTGTGTCTTATCACCTTGGGGTATCATTGGGTGTGTCCAAAATGACTTCTGCGCCTATGGTACGTTTGGCGCAAACCGTGCACCTATCTTGCACCGACACTAACATTGTCTCCAAACGGACCAAAATAAGATTCCACATGACCCTAGTCACCTAGTAGTTACATTGGGTGTGTCCAAAATGATTTATGAGCATATGGTACATTTGGCGCAAAACGTGCACCTATCTTGTGTCAAGATTAGCACTATCCCCAAATGGACTAAATCGAGCTTCCACTTGAGCCTCATCACCTAGGAGTACCATCGAGCGTGTCCAAAATGATTTCTGAGGCTATGGTTTGTTTGGTACAATCCGTGCACCGATCTTGTGTCAAACATTAGCACTATCTCCAAATGGAATGAAATGAGCAACCATTTGAGTCTCGTCACGTAGGAGTACCCATTGGGTGCATACAAAACAATTTTTGAGCCTAAGGATAGTTTGGCGCAAACAATGAACCATGTCACCAAGGAGTTCCATCGGGTGCGTATAAAATGATTTCTGAGCCTGTGGTACGTTCGGCGCAAACTGCGCACCTATCTTGCGTCAATATTAGCACTATCTCCAAACAGACTGAATCAAGCTTCCACTTGAGCCTCGTCACCGAGGAGTACCATCTGGTGTGTCCAAAATGACTTCTGAGGCTATGGTATGTTTGGTGCAAACTGTACACCTATCTTACAACAGACACTAACACTATCTCCGAATGGACCGAAACAAAATTCCACAAGACCCACATCACCTAGGAGTTCCATCGGGTGTGTCCAGAATGATTTATGAGCCTACGGTACATTCGGCGCAAACCGTGCGTCCATCTTGCATCAAGATTAGCACTATCGCCAAACGGACTAAATCGACCTTCCACTTGAGCCTCATCATGTAGTTGTTCTATCGGGTGCATCTAAAATGATTTCTGAGCCTGTGGTACGTTCGGCGCAAATCGTTCAACAATCCTACGTCAAGATTAGCACTATCTCCAAATGGACTAAACTGAGCTTCCACTTGAGTCTCGTCGCCATGGAATATCATTGGGTGTGTCCAAAACGATTTCTGAGCCTATGGTATGTTTGGCGCAAACCATGCACCTATCTTGCACTGACACTAACACTGTCTCCAAACAGACCGAAACGAGATCCACGTGACCCAAGTCACCTAGGAGTTACATCGGGTGCGTCTAAAATGATTTCTAAGCCTGTGGTACGTTCGACGTGAATCATGCACCTATCTTGCGTCAAGATTAGCACTGTCTCCAAACGGAATGAAACGAGCATCCACTTGAGCCTCGTCACCTAGGACTATCACCGGGTGCCTCCTAAATGATTTCTGAGCCTGTTGTATGTTTGGCACAAAACATGCAACTATCTTGCACCGACACTAACGCTATCTCCAAACGGACCGAAACAAGATTCAACATGACCCACATCACCAAGCAGTTCCACCAGGTGCGTCCAAAATGATTTCTGAGCCTATGGTACGTTCAGCGCAAACCGTGCAACTATCTTGCGTCAAGATTAGCACTACCTCCAAATGGACTGAATTGAGCTTCCACTTGGGCCTCGTCACCTAGGACTACCAATGGGTGCATCCAAAATGATTTCTAAGCCTATGGTACATTTTGCGCAAACTGTGCACCTGTCTTCCCCCGACAATAACACCGTCTCTAAATGGACTGAAACGAGATTCCACATGACCCAAGTCACCTAGTAGTTACATCGGGTGCGTCCAAAATGATTTCTAAGCCTATGGTACATTCAGCGCAAAGCATGCTCCTATCTTGCGTCAAGATTAGCACCATCTCCAAACGGACTGAATCGAGCTTCCACTTGAGCCTCGTCACCTACGAGTACCATCGGGTGCATCCAAAACGACTTCTAAGCCTATTGTATGTTTGGCGCAAACCGTGCACCTATTTTGGACCGACACTAACACTGTCTTTAAATAGACCGAAACGAAATTCCACAAGAACCACATAACCTACGGGTTCCATCGGGTGTGTCCAAAATGATTTGTAAGCCTGCAGTACGTTCGACGCCAATGGTTCATCCAGCTTGCGTCAAAGATTGATACTATCTCCAAACGGACTGAATCGAGCTTAGACTTGAGCCTCATCACCTTGGAGTCCCATCACGGGCATCCAAAATGATTCTATGCCAATGGTACGTTCGGCGCAAATCGTGCACCTATCTTGCACTAACACTAACACTATCTCCAAACGGAATAAAATGAGATTCCACATGACCCACGTCACCTAGGAGTTCGGCGCAAATCATGCACCAATCTTGCCTCAAAATTAGCACTACCTCCAAATAGACTGAATTGAGCCTCCACTTGAGCCCCGTCACCTAGGAGTATCATTGGGTGCGTCCAAAATGATTTCTGAGCCTTTGGTACATTTGGCGCAAACCGTGCAACTATCTTGCACCGACCCTAACACTGTCTCCAAACGCACCGAAACAAGATTCCACATAACCCAAGTCACTAAGTAGTTACATCGAGTGCGTCCAAAACGATTTTTGTGCTTGTGGTACATTCGGCGCAAAGCATGCGCCTATCTTGCGTCAAGATTAGCACTATCTCCAAACGGACTAAATCGAGGTTCCACTTGAGCCTCGTCACCTAGGAGTACCATCGGGCGCGTCTAAAATGATTTCTGAGCCTATGGTACGTTTGGCGCAAACCGTGCACCTGTTTTGCATCAAGATTAGCACTATCTCCAAATGGAATGAAACAGGCATCCACTTGAGCCTCGTCACTTGGGAGTACCATCGGGTGCATACAGAATGATTTCTGACCCTATAGTACATTTGGCGCAAACCATGAACCTATCTTGCATCGACACTAACATTGTAGCCAAATGGGCCGAAACAAGATTCCACATGGCCCACGTTACCAAGGACTTTCATCGGGTGCGTACAAAATGATTTCTGAGCCTATGGTATGTTCTACGCAAACCAAGCACCTATCTTGCATTGACACTAACACTATCTCCAAACGGACGAAAATGAGATTCCACACGACCCACGTCCCCTAGACCCTAAACCCTAAACCCTACGCCAAATGATTTCTGAGCCTGTGGTACGTTCGGTGCAAATCGTACACCAATCTTGCATCAAGATTAGCACTATCTCCAAACAGACAGAATCGAGCTTCCACTTGAGCCTCGTCACCATGGAGTATCATTGGGTGCGTCCAAAATTATTTCTGAGCCTATAGTACATTTGGCGCAAACCATGTACCTATCTTGCACTGTCACTAACAATACCTCCAAACGGACCAAAATGAGATTCCACATGACCCACGTCACCTAGGAGTTCTATCAGGTGCATCTAAAATGATTTCTAAGCCTGTGGTACGTTCAGCGTAAATCGTGCACGCTTCCATCAAGATTAGCACTATCTCCAAATGGACTGAATCGAACTTCCACCTGAGACTCGTCACCTAGGAGTATCATTAGGTGTGTCCAAAATGATCTCTGAGTCTATGGTACGTTTGGCATGAACCGTGCAACTATTCTGCACCGACACTAACACTATCTGCAACTGGACCAAAACAAGATTCCACATGACCCAAGTCACAAGTCGTTACATCAGGTGCATCCAAAATTATTTATAGCCTATAGTACGTTCGGCGCAAAGCGTGCACCTATCTTGTGTCAAGATTAGCACTATCTCCAAATGGACTGAATCAAGCTTCCACTTGAGCCTCGTCACCTAGGAGTACCATCAGGTGCGTCCAAAATGATTTCTAAGCCTATGGTACGTTTGGCGCAAGCCATGCACCTATCCTGCGACAAGATTAGTACTATCCCCAAATGGAATGAAACGAGCATCCACTTGAGCCTTGTCACCTAGGTGTGTCATCATGTGCGTCCAAAACAACATCTGAGCCTATGGTATGTTTGGCGCAAATCGTGCACCTATTTTGCACCGACACTAACACTGCCTTCAAACGGACCGAAACAAAATTTCATAAGAACCACGTCACCTACGAGTTCCATCGGGTGTGTCCAAAACGATTTCTAAGCCTACGGTACGTTCAATGCAAACGGTGCATCCATCTTGTGTCAAGATTAGCACTATCTCCAAACAGACTAAATCGAGCTTCCATTTGAGGCTGGTCACCTTGCAGTACCATCGCGGGCATCCAAAACGATTCTGAGCCTATGGTACGTTTGGCACAAACCATGCACCTATCTTGCACTGACACTAACACAATCTCCAAACGGACCAAAATGAGATTCCACATGACCCACGTCACCTAGGAGTTCCATCAGGTGCATCCAAAATGATTTCTGTGTCTGTGGTACGTTCAGCGCAAATCGTGCACCAATCTTGCCTCGAGATTAGCACTATCTCCAAATGGACTGAATCGAGCTTCCACTTGAGCCTTGTCACCAAGGAGTATCATTGGGTGCGTCCAAAATGATCTGTGAGCTTATGGTACGTTTGGCGCAAACTGTGCACCTATTTTGCACCGACACCAACACTGTCTCTAAATGCACAGAAACGAGTTTCCACATGACCCAAGTCACCTAGCAGTTACATCGAGTGCATCCAAAATGATTTATACGCCTGTGGTACATTCGCCGCAAAGCGTGCACCTATCTTGCTTCAAGATTAGCACTATCTCCAAAGGGCATGAATCGAGCTTCCACTTGAGCCTCGTCACCTAGGAGTACCATCGGGTGCGTCCAAAATGATTTCTGAGCCTATGGTACGATTGAGGCAAACCGTGCACCTATTTTGCGTCAAGATTAGCACTATCTCCAAACCGAATGAAACGAGCATCCACTTGAGCCTCATCACCTAGGAGTACCATCGGGTGCATACAAAATGATTTCTGAGCCTATGGTTCATTTGGCGTAAACCATGAACCTATCTTGCATCGACACTAACACTATAGCCAAATGGATCGAAACGAGAGTCCACATGGCCCACGTTACCAAGGACATCAAACAGGTGTGTACAAAGCGATTTCTGAGTCAATGGTATGTTCAGCGCAAACCGGGCACCTATCTTGCATTGACACTAACATTATCTCCAAACGGACCAAAATGAGATTCCACACGACCCACGTTCCCTAAACCATAAACCCTAAACCCTATGCCAAATGATTTTTGATCCTGTGGTACGTTCGGCGTAAATCATGCACCAATCTTGCGTCAACGTTAGCACTATCTCCAAATAGACTGAATCAAGCTTCCACTTGAGCCTCGTCACCATGGAGTATCATTGGGTGCGTCCAAAATGATTTCTGAGCCTATGGTTCGTTTGGCGCAGACCATGCACCTGTATTGCACCGATACTAACAACGTCTCCAAACAGACCAAAACGAGATTCCACATGACCCACATCACATAGGAGTTCCATCGGGTGCATCCAAAATGATTTTTGAGCCTATGGTACATTCCATGCAAACCATGCACCTATCTTGCGTCAAGATTAGCACAATCTCCAAATGGACTGAATCGAGCTTCCACTTGAGCCTCATCACCTAGGAGTACCATCGGGTGCGTCCAAAATGATTTCTAAGCCTATGGTATGTTTGGCGCAAACCGTGTACCTATCTTGCACTAACACTAACACTGTCTCCAAACGGACCAAAATGAGATTCCACACGACCCATGTCACCTAGGAGTTCTATCAGGTGCATCCAAAATTATCCCTGAGCCTGTGGTACATTTGGCGCAAATCATGCACCAATCTTGCCTCAAGATTAGCACTATCTCCAAACAGACTAAATCGAGCTTTCACTTGAGCCTCGTCACCTAGGAGTATCGTTGGCTGCGTCTAAAACGATCTCTGAGCCTATGGTACGTTTGGCGCAAATCATGCACCTATCTTGCACCGATAGTAACACTTTCTCCAAACGGACCAAAACGAGATTCCACATGACCCAAGTCACCAAGTAGTTACATCGGGTGCAGCCAAAATGATTTATGAGCCTATGATACATTTGGCGCAAACCGTGCACCCATCTTGCACTGACACTAACACAGTCTCCAACGGACCAAAATGAGATTCTACATGACCCACGTCACTTCGGAGTTCTATCAGGTGCATCCAAAATGATTCCTGAGCCTATGGTACGTACAACACAAATCATGCACCAATCTTGCCTCAAGATTAGCACTATCTCCAAACATACTAAATCGAGCTTCCACTTGAGCCTCATCACCTAGAAGTATCGTTTGGTGCGTCCAAAACGATCTCTGATCATATGGTATGTTTGACGCAAAACCGTGCACCTGTCTTGCACCGACACTAACGTTGTATCCAAACGGACCAAAATGATATTCCACATGACCTAAGTCACCAAGTAGTTACATCGGGTGCGTCCAAAATGATTTATGAGCCTATGGTACGTTCAGCGCAAACCGTGCACCTATCTTGAGTTAAGATTAGCAATATCTCCAAACGGAATGAATCGAGCTTCCACTTCAGCCTCATCACCTAGGAGTACCATCGGGTGCGTCCGAAATGATTTCTGAGCCTATGGTACGTTTGGCGCAAACCGTGCACCTATCTTGCACTGACACTAACACTGTCTCCAAACAGACCGAAACGAGATTCCACATGACCCAAGTCACCTAGCAGTTACATATGTGCGTCTAAAATGATTTCTGAGCATGTGGTACATTCGCTGCGAATCGTGCACCTATCTTGCATCAAGATTAGCACTATCTCCAAATGGAATGAAACGAGCATCCAATTGAGCCTCGTCACCTAGGAGTTCTATCGAGTGCATCCAAAATAATTTCTGAGCCTATGGTACGTTCAACGCAAATCGTGCACCAATCTTGCGTCAAGATTAGCACTATCTCTAAATGGACTGAATCGAGCTTCCACCTGAGCCTCGTCACCATGGAGTATCATTGGGTGCATCCAAAATGATTTCTGATCCTATGGTTCGTTTGAAGCAAACTGTGCACCTATTTTGCACCGACACCAACACTGTCTCTAATTGCACAGAAACGAGTTTCCACATGACCCAAGTCACCTAGCAGTTACATCGATTGTGTCCAAAATGATTTATATGCCTGTGGTACATTCGGCGCAAAGCGTGCACCTATCTTGCTTCAAGATTAGCACTATCTCCAAAGGGCATGAATCGAGCCTCCACTTGAGCCTCGTCACCTAGGACTACCATTGGGTGCGTCCAAAATGATTTCTGAGCCTATGGTACGTTTGAGGCAAACCGTGCACCTATTTTGCGTCAAGATTAGCACTATCTCCAAACCGCATGAAACGAGCATCCACTTGAGCCTCATCACCTAGGAGTACCATCGGGTGCATACAAAATGATTTCTGAGGCTATGGTACATTTGGCATAAACCATGAACCTATCTTGCACCGACACTTACACTATAGCCAAATGGATCGAAACGAGAGTCCACATGGCCCATGTTACCAAGGACATCCAACAGGTGCGTACAAAGCGATTTCTGAGCCAATGGTATGTTCAGCGCAAACCGGGCACCTATCTTGCATTGACACTAACATTATCTCCAAACGGACCAAAATGAGATTCCACACGACCCACGTCCCCTAAACCCTAAACCCTAAACCCTATGCCAAATGATTTTTGATCCTGTGGTACGTTTGGCTTAAATCGTGCAGCAATCGTGCGTCAAGATTAGCACTATCTCCAAACAGGCTGAATCGAGCTTCCACTTGAGCCTCGTCACCATGGAGTATCATTGTGTGCGTCCAAAATGGTTTCTGAGCCTATGGTTTGTTTGGCGCAGACCGTGCACCTGTATTGCACCGATACTAACAATGTCTCCAAACAGACCGAAACGAGATTCCACATGACCCACATCACATAGGAGTTCCATCGGGTGCGTCTAAAATGATTTTTGAGCCTATGGTACGTTCCATGCAAACCATGCACCTATCTTGCATCAAGATTAGCACAATCTCCAAACGGACTGAATCGAGCTTCCACTTGAGCCTTGTCACCTAGGAGTACCCTCAGGTGTGTCCAAAATGATTTCTAAGCCTATGGTACGTTTGGCGCAAACCGTGTACCTATCTTGCACTGACACTAACACTATCTCCAAACGGACCAAAATGAGATTCCACACGACCCATGTCACCTAGGAGTTCTATCAGGTGCATCCAAAATTATTCCTGAGCCTGTGGTACATTTGGCGCAAATCATGCACCAATCTTGCCTCAAGATTAGCACTATCTCCAAACAGACTAAATCAAGCTTTCACTTGAGCCTCGTAACCTAGGAGTATCATTGGCTGGGTCTAAAACGATCTCTGAGCCTATGGTACGTTTGGCGCAAATCGTGCACCTATCTTGCACCGAGAGTAACACTGTCTCCAAACGGACCAAAACGAGATTCCACATGACCCAAATCACCAAGTAGTTACATCGGGTGCAGCCAACATGATTTATGAGCCTATGGTATATTTGGCGCAAACCGTGCACCCATCTTGCACTAACACTAACACAGTCTCCAACGGACCAAAATGAGATTCTACACGACCCACGTCACTTCAGAGTTCTATCGGGTGCATCCAAAATGATTCCTGAGCCTACGGTACGTTCAGCACAAATCATGCACCAATCTTGCCTCAAGATTAGCACCATCTCCAAACACACTAAATCGAGCTTCCACTTGAGCCTCGTCACCAAGAAGTATCGTTTGGTGCGTCCAAAACGATCTCTGATCCTATGGTATGTTTGGCGCAAAACTGTGCACCTGTCTCGCACCGACACTAACGTTGTCTCTAAACGGACCAAAATGATATTCCACATGACCTAAGTCACTAAGCAGTTACATCGGGTGTGTCCAAAATGATTTATGAGCCTATGGTATGTTCGGCGCAAACCGTGCACCTATCTTGTGTCAAGATTAGCAATATCTCCAAATGGAATGAATCGAGCTTCCACTTCAGCCTCATCACCTAGGAGTACCATCGGGTGTGTCCGAAATGATTTCTGAGCCTATGGTACGTTTGGCGCAAACCATGCACCTATCTTGCACTGACACTAACACTGTCTCCAAACTGACTGAAACGAGATTCCACATGTCCCAAGTCACCTAGCAGTTACATCGGGTGCGTCTAAAATGATTTCTGAGCATGTGGTACGTTCGCTGCGAATCATGCACATATCTTGCGTCAAGATTAGCACTATCTCAAAATGGAATGAAATGAGCATCCAATTGAGCCTTGTCACCTAGGAGTTCTATCGAGTGCATCCAAAATAATTTCTGAGCCTGTGGAACGTTCAGCGCAAATCGTGCACCAATCTTGCGTCAAGATTAGCACTATCTCTAAAAGGACTGAATCAAGCTTCCACCTAAGCCTCGTCACCATGGAGTATCATTGGGTGCATCCAAAATGATTTCTGAGCCTATGGTTCGTTTGGCGCAGACCGTGCACCTGTCTTGCACCGATACTGTTGGGCATTCTTAACGTCACTACCAAAAGTAGACTTAGTTTTCTAATTCTGATAACGGCGCCAAAAATGCCAAACCTATCCCTCATGCCACTTAAGCCAAGTTGTCATCCCCAGCATGACATGAGAGACGCGGTATTGAAATATGCATTTGCTCATCAAGATAAATAATAAAAGGGATCTGCAAGCGCACAGATTAATACCGATGTAGCATTTTAACCGGGAAGTATTCCAGGTATCGTTATTTATATTTTTACCACTGGGAAGGGATTTCTAAGTATCATGGTTGATAATGGAATGAGAATATGGAACTGAGTACACATCATTGCATGTATAACCGAGAGTATTCAACAGATATTCTAGCAAGTCATTAGCATGGAATTAGGATGAACTACAAAGATACTCCCTAAGTTATTATTAACTATAAAGTCTAGCATATCATAGTTAGTGCAATTATACTTGGCAATCATGGTGAGAAAAGACTATATCCATGCATAGTGAATATTAGCAAGGAAGATGAAGAACATAGCAATCACTCCCCTGTAATAGTGTTGCTCTGCCTGCCCTATACACGAGAGGGGGACTATATAAGAATCAACGAAGCTGTCACTATCGCGAACTACCCCACAATCCGGCATATAGGGTGCAATCGCAGATAAATACGGTATAGACACCACGTCTACACAATAGTTATCATTCACCCACTTTACACATGGATAAACGCTATATGATCCTAGGCATGTATATAATTCCAATCTAACTAAGCCAAGCATATAACTATGATAAACTAAGAACAATATAATTGCAAATATAATCAAGTAGAGCAAAGTCATAACCAATATATTGAAATAGAACAAAGTCATATTCATAATATTGAAGAACAATGATGAACAATTGAAGAACAATAGAGGAATTACCAAGAATCCTCTTGACAGATCCGGGAACCAATCGAAGATTGACTCCTTCTAGTTCTAATCCTATGTAGCTATGCTAACTAGAGATCTAGTTGATGTGGTGGCTCTAGGGCTTGATCAGAGGCTCTCCTCCTGAATTAGGGTTTGAAGTATGAGACGAGGGCGGCCTCTCCTCCAGGGGCAGGGGCCTTGCTTATATAGCCCTTTCGGATGAATCTGGGCCGTTGGATCAAACCGACATTGATCGTGTGGTTTTCCTTGATCCTCTAGGTCGGTGGAGCATAATCCTCGAGGCGGAGCCTGATTGGCTCCGGGGCCAGGGCGGGCGCCCTAAGGACCAGGGCGGGCACCCTGTGTCCGACTCCGTTACGCCTCCCGTTCGTTCTCGTGGCTTCTGGACTCTTCTAGATGTAAGATAATTACGTGTTCGGTTAATATCTCGTCATTAATCCGACATGTGGGCCTTTCTTCCGTATAATTGATACTTAAGGACCGTCAACAAACTCCCCCAAGCTTACCTCTTGCTCGTCCCTGAGCAAGGAGAGACTCAGTAGTTGCTGAAATGCCTTTGAATTTTGACGGTACACATGCTTTCAAATAGAGTCTCATCTCTGAGTTAAAGTAAACTGTCAAGACTTAAAACTTACTCATTATATCTTTCACCATGGGGCTTGCAACCGTCACCTTTGTCTTGAGCGGTTAAAAGATAGAACAGTCTAGTCAAGCGCCATGTCTCTTATTCTTGATTAGCTATAGCTCTTGGAGTTTTTTTTTGCAGATTTTCAAATAAAACTCAGAGATTCCTTGTATGACTCTCTCAGGTCTCTCTTTTATGGTATTTCTGGATCCTCACCAAGGCAGTAATGGTGTCTGCCTTCTCTCAAAGCAAAGTATGTAGTATTTGTGGTATAAGGCAGAGTGACATTGCCTTCTCTCTCATCCTATTCTAATAAGGCTTTTGATATCTGGAGCTCATCGGTGGGAGATAAAGTATACATACTTACAAGACATTTATTGCATAGTCAAACCATGGATCCAGAGAAACAAGCCAATAAGTCAAATCAAGATGTGCATGTGTGGCGAATAAATGGTGTATGGTGGTAGTAATGATGAAAGTCTAATTCTACTTTTGCTCTTTTTGAGGGGATACGTACCTTTCTTGCTTTCTAAAGCTCTTGAGGAGAATGAGGTGCTCTATATTTTCTTTCTTCTTTTTTTTTCTCTCAGGTGGGTATCTTGTACCCCTAATTCTACTGTCGGACACTTGTCCATTTTTACCTCTCTTCTCACATTTTTTCTCTTTTTTTCATCGAGGTTCCGAGCACTTGCTCCTTTTTATTTCCTCGTATCTTTTTCTTTTCGAGGTTCCGGGCACTTGCCCCTTTTTATTTCCTCGTATAGAGCACTCATCTCCTGAGAACAATATAGCAAGTGGTAGTAACCAAAATAGCTTGAGCATTTATTTCACAGGGGATAACAAGAATGGGAAAATATTTTTGGCTATTCTCTCCCGGATTAGGAGTAGAATAATTTTATGTGGATCTGGAGATGAGAATGAGTGGATATATGTGGATGCGTACTTCCGGAGTAGAAGCAGCATGTATGAGTGATCGTGCAAGTGAATCTTGATTTTAACCGCATGACAAGCTCCTAAGGATCTACACAGCTTGACTACACTCAATGCTCATAAGCAGTAAAAAGTAAAGGTATGGCTTAAAGTCTAGCAAGCATGTATGTATGGTTGTGGTAGGAACTTAAACTCTCATCATACAGGAACTCATCATGTAGCATTTTAAGATTTTCAAAGATAAAATTCTCCAGAATTCTAGCATCTCTAGGAATAGATAAACAGCAGCTCAACCTTCCCATATCATATCCGTTAACAACTTAGACTTTAGATCAAGTTCTCTTCCCACAAGTTCAGGTTTAGAGCAAGCTTTAAATGATAACAGTTATGTCTAAACTTAGAGAGAGGACTTCAAATTTGAAAGTTAGGCAAAGCAACCATTCATCATATCCATGCTAGAGTTTTATTATTATCTAGATTCAGTTTAGCATAGCCACTTTATTTATTAAAACATACTAAGCAAAAGATATAGGTATATATATAAGCACAAAATCTTTATTTGGTTTTTTCATAGTTATGTATATTTTTATTTTTATAGGGTAGAAGTATATATAAATATAAAGATAAAGATAGAAATACTTAGCAAGATAATGGAGGTGCTCTCCCCCAAGCTGGATCTTGACATAATCTCTTCTGATGTAGTTAGCAGATGGCGGAGGTGTATTTGAAAGTCGGCAGCTCCCTGACAGCGATTAGAATGTCCTCTGTCTGCTAGTCTCCTTGAATTCTGTGAAGCTCAAATAGACAACAAAGCTTTGTGGAACTGATTAAGTGTTAGCATAAATATCTAGCCTTTATCATGCTGAGCCTCCTTGATTTTTTTATGTTGTTTTTTTTTATTATTTTATAAAGCAGAAGAAAATATTTATGTATTTATTATATATATATATATTTTTTTTATGCCACCACAGTGAATGTACTTATGGGTTTTATGCCACTCGCATACTCACATGGGGCTTTAGGGTTTTTAATATTTTTATTTTCTTTTTAAGATAGTATGAATATGATTAACTAAGCAAACTATTTAAGATAAAGTAAATAATTGAAAGGAATAGGATAACTACCAAGTTACCTCTTGGCAAGACGTTCAGTGTTTTTAAGTCCTCCGAACGGGACTCTTATTCGTTCAGTCGTCCTGGGACTTAGTGGATGGCGTAGTCGGTGGTTCCGGCAGCGCCTCTTCTTCATGTGCAACTGTCTTTTCTTTCCATACTTGTCTCGGTGCTTTGGTCTTCCTCAGGACAGTGTTGGTTGAGTGGTATGTCTTCAGATCTTACCACTTCTCCTTCATAATCTGCCCATCCGTCCTTGATGACCTGTTGCTTCTGATTGTGGTTACGCTGCCTTCTTCTTGTCCTGACCTGCTTGGATTCTTCAAATACATAGTTAGGGTCAGTAAAGTAAAGACGTACCTTCTCAGAGGGGAAGTGCATGTGGACTTCTCCAGTTCCAATGTAAATGATTGCTTTGACAGTACTAAGGAATGGTCTTCCAAGGATGATGGGTGGATCATATTCATCTTCTCCCATGTCAATAACCTGAAAGTCTGTATGGACAAAGTGATCGTCTATCTTGACAGGGACGTTAGTTACTGTACCTTCGACCTGTCGGAATGTCTGATCTGCCATCTGGAGCTGAATATATGTTGGGTTTAAGGGCATGGTTCCGAACAGAAGTTCATAGGTGACCTTGGCCATTATGTTGACGCCCGACCCAGTGTCGCAAAGTGTCTTGTAGAAGTGGGACCCATTAATGGAGCAATAAATGCTTGGCATACCTGGGTCGTCCTTCTTAGGCAAGAACGGTGACTTGAGTTGGCGATCTTGACCTTTGTGCACGGCAGTGACCATCTTAGCTGTCTCGGTCCATACTTGCTTCTTGCTCTTGTTCCTCCTATTGGTCCTCTTCCTTGGTTCATATTGGGGTTGCTCTGGGATTTGTGCGGTCTTGTTCTTGAAGGAAAACGTTTCCTTCCTCCCCTTGATGTAGAAACTGATCTTGGCAGCACTAGCATAGATGACAGCTCCCGCGGTGTTCAGGAATGGTCTCCCTAGGATGACGGGAGCCCTCTCATCAGAACCGGTCTCTATCACTACAAAGTCTGCTGGAGCGTACGAGGAACCCACTCGGACACAGATGTTCTTCAATATTCCTCTCGGGAAACTCAGTGTCCTATCTGCAAGCTGCAAACACATGGTTGTTTCTAATAATGGTTGTGAAAAGAGTTTTTCATAGAGTACCCTGGGCATGATGTTGACGCTGGAGCCAAAGTCACAGAGTGCTTCTGGGAAGTCTCGCATGCCGATGGAGATCGGGATGACGGGGCGTCCTGGATCGCCTCTCTTGACCGGCAGACGGTCAGTACTTACTTCCACGATAGGGTTACTCCAGTAATCTCCTGCATCAAACATGTCTACAAGATTTGCAGATTCTAGTCCTTCCGGTTGTGATGGTATACCGGGGTTAGTAGCAGGAACAGCAGCAGCTATTTGATTCAACTGAGATTCAATCATTTTATTAAAGCTAATCTGGTTCTTGATGGCAGTAGAGAAATTATCCATTCTATTATTTATATTTTCTAGTATTTTATCATTAGATGCCAATTTCTTAGACAGGTTATCCATTAGCTTTCCTTGGTTGGATACTAACTCTCTCAAAGGTGGATAATTATTATTATTATTAAAAGAATTGTTACCTTGGTAATTACCTGAGTAGTTAGGCCTCTGTTGATTCCAACCTTGATTCTGCTGAGGACGGTTGTAGTAGTTGTTGTTGTTATTGTTGATGTAGTTCACGTCCTCCAACAACTCAGGACAGTGATTGCCCGAGTGTCCAGTACCTCCACACTCCTCACAAGTCATGTGGGAGTCGTAGACATGCATGACTTCTTTCTTTTCTCCAGCTCGATCATCGAGCTTCTTCATGAGTAGGTCTAGCTTGGCAGACAGCATGTCTACCTCCTTGAGCTGGTGCATACCTCCACCTTTCTTGCGTGTCTGAGTTCTTTCTTAATTCCAACCTTGGTTGGATGCCATCTTCTCTACAAGAGCTGTGGCTTGAGGTATGGTGAGTGATAGGAATGCTCCTCCAGCTGCAGCATCCATGGTTTCACGGGCACTGTTAATGAGCCCATGATAAAATGTCTGCATCAGTAGCCAGCTTTCCATTCCATGATGGGGACATTCTAGGATGTAGTCTTGGAAACGCTCCCATGCTTCTGGAACGGATTCATCATGTTGTTGCTGAAAACTTGTAATCTTCCCACGGAGAGCATTGGTCTTGCCCATGGGAAAGAATTTGGCCAGAAAGTTCGTGGAGCAGAGTGCCCACGTAGTGTTCTTCTCCTTTGTAGCGTAGAACCACTGCTTCGCTCTCCCCAACAGTGAGAATGGGAAAAGGCGAAGTAGTATGGCGTCTCTGGGGACTTTAGCCATGGTGAAAGTGCTGCAGATCTCCAGGAAGTGTTGAAGATGAGCACTAGCGTCTTCATGTGGCTTCCCACAGAACTGGTTAGCTTGCACCATGTTGATGAGCCCAGGCTTGAGCTCGAAGTTGCGGTCGATCTCCCCAGCAGGTCCAGTGCGGATGTTGTCCGTAGTGGGAGCTGAGAACTCGCGGATCGACTTGTTCGCCATGGCTTCGAATTCAGTCGACAAATTCCGGATGAAACTTCGGCGGTCTTCGGATTTGGATGAAGCTTTGTGCTGAAGTGTTGACGATGTCTTCTTGAGCTTGGCTCTTGTTCTTCTGAATAAGGCTTCGGGATCGTCAACAAAGTTGTCTGGAAGATGTCTTCTATTCATGCATCACCCTACAATAAATAATCAAAATGGAAAATACAGGGGTAAAACTGTATAAGAGAATTGATAAGCTCGATCAGATTAGTGATGCAAATGATGACTCAAAGTTCCATATTCATTCCTACTTAGTAATCAACCTTCCCCGGCAACGGCGCCAAAAATGCTTGTTGGGCATTCTTAACGTCACTACCAAAAGTAGACTTTGTTTTCTAATTCTGATAACGGCGCCAAAAATGCCAAACCTATCCCTCATGCCACTTAAGCCAAGTTGTCATCCCCAGCATGACATGAGAGACGCGGTATTGAAATATGCATTTGCTCATCAAGATAAATAATAAAAGGGATCTGCAAGCGCACAGATTAATACCGATGTAGCATTTTAACCGGGAAGTATTCCAGGTATCGTTATTTATATTTTTACCACTGGGAAGGGATTTCTAAGTATCATGGTTGATAATGGAATGAGAATATGGAACTGAGTACACATCATTGCATGTATAACCGAGAGTATTTATCAATCTCTTTATACAGGTATAAATGTCACATTAAGTAAAGGTAAAGTGATAATGGTGACAAAGATAATTAATCTGATCAGCTAGCCACATATAATAATGATAAGCACCTCAACAGATATTCTAGCAAGTCATTAGCATGGAATTAGGATGAACTACAAAGATACTCCCTAAGTTATTATTAACTATAAAGTCTAGCATATCATAGTTAGTGCAATTATACTTGGCAATCATGGTGAGAAAAGACTATATCCATGCATAGTGAATATTAGCAAGGAAGATGAAGAACATAGCAATCACTCCCCTGTAATAGTGTTGCTCTGCCTGCCCTATACACGAGAGGGGGACTATATAAGAATCAACGAAGCTGTCACTATCGCGAACTACCCCACAATCCGGCATATAGGGTGCAATCGCAGATAAATACGGTATAGACACCACGTCTACACAATAGTTATCATTCACCCACTGTACACATGGATAAACGCTATACGATCCTAGGCATGTATATAATTCCAATCTAACTAAGCCAAGCATATAACTATGATAAACTAAGAACAATATAATTGCAAATATAATCAAGTAGAGCAAAGTCATAACCAATATATTGAAATAGAACAAAGTCATATTCATAATATTGAAGAACAATGATGAACAATTGAAGAACAATAGAGGAATTACCAAGAATCCTCTTGACAGATCTGGGAACCAATCGAAGATTGACTCCTTCTAGTTCTAATCCTATGTAGCTATGCTAACTAGAGATCTAGTTGATGTGGTGGCTCTAGGGCTTGATCAGAGGCTCTCCTCCTGAATTAGGGTTTGAAGTATGAGACGAGGGTGGCCTCTCCTGCAGGGGCAGGGGCCTTGCTTATATAGCCCTTTCGGATGAATCTGGGCCGTTGGATCAAACCGACATTGATCGTGCGGTTTTCCTTGATCCTCTAGGTCGGTGGAGCATAATCCTCGAGGCGGAGCCTGATTGGCTCCGGGGCCAGGGCGGGCGCCCTAAGGACCAGGGCGGGCGCCCTGTGTCCGACTCCGTTACGCCTCCCGTTCGTTCTCGTGGCTTCTGGACTCTTCTAGATGTAAGATAATTACGTGTTCGGTTAATATCCCGTCATTAATCCGACATGTGGGCCTTTCTTCCGTATTTCCTGATAACCCCCTGCAGAAATAGATAAACACAAAACTCGTGGAATTCTGTCAGATAAAACCCTAAGTCTAGGTGTTGGTTTCATTTGGATCCTTTTCTCTATTTATTTGATAGTTATAATTGATACTTAAGGACCGTCAACAGATACTAACAATGTCTCCAAACAGACCGAAATGAGGTTCAACATGACCCACATCACATAGGAGTTCCATCGGGTGCGTCCAAAATGATTTTTGAGCCTATGGTACGTTCTATGCAAACCATGCACCTATCTTCCGTCAAGATTAGCACTCTCTCCAAAAGAACTGAATCAAGCTTCCACTTGAGCCTCGTCACCTAGGAGTACCATCGGGTGCATCCAAAATGATTTCTGAGCCTATGGTACGTTTGCGCAAACCGTGCACCTATCTTTGCACTGACACTAACACTGTCTCCAAACGGACCAAAATGAGATTCCACACGACCCACGTGACCAAGGACCTAGGAGTTTTATCGGGTGCATCCAAAATGATTTCTGAGCCTGTGGTATGTTCGGCGCAAATCGTGCACCAATCTTGCCTCAAGATTAGCATTATCTCCAAATGCACTGAATCAAGCTTCCACTTGAGCCTCATCACCTAGGAGTATCGTTGGGTGCGTCTAAAACGATCTCTGAGCCTATGGTACATTTGGTCCAAACTGTGCACCTATCTTGCTCCGACAGTAACACTATCACCAAACGGACCAAAACGAGATTCCACATGACCCAAGTCACCAAGTAGTTACATCGGGTGTGTCCAAAATGATTTATGAGCCTATGGTACATTCGGCGCAAAGCGTGCACCTATCTTGCGTCAAGATTAGCACTCTCTCCAAACGGACTGAATCGAGCTTCCACTTGAGCCTCGTCACCTAGGAGTACCATCGGGTGCATCCAAAATGATTTCTAAGCCTATGGTATGTTTGGCGCAAACCGTGTACCTATCTTGCACTGACACTAACACTATCTCCAAACGGACCAAAATGAGATTCCACACGACCCACGTCACCTAGGAGTTCTATCGGGTGCATCCAAAATGATTCCTGAGCCTGTGGTATGTTTGGCTCAAATCATGCACCAATCTTGCCTCGAGATTAGCACTATCTCCAAATAGACTAAATCGAGCTTTCACTTGAGCCTTGTCAACTAGGAGTATCGTTGGGTGCGTCCAAAACGATCTCTGAGCCTATGGTACGTTTGGCGCAAATCATGCACCTAACTTGCACTGACAGTAACACTGTCTCCAAACGGACCAAAACGAGATTCCACATGACCCAAGTCACCAAGTAGTTACATAGGGTGCCTCCAAAATGATTTATGAGCCTATGGTACATTTGGTGCAAACTGTGCACCCATCTTGCATTGACACTAACACAGTCTCCAATGGACCAAAATGAGATTCTACACGACCCACGTCACTTCGGAGTTCTATCGGGTGCATCCAAATTGATTCCTGAGCCCGTGGTACGTTCAACACAAATCATGCACCAATCTTGCCTCAAGATTAGCACTATCTCCAAACACACTAAATCGAGCTTCCACTTGAGCCTCGTCACCTAGAAGTATCGTTTGGTGCGTCCAAAATGATGTCTGATCCTATGGTATGTTTGGCGCAAAACCGTGCACCTGTCTTGCACCAACACTAACGTTGTCTCCAAACGGACCAAAATGAGATTCCACATGACCAAAGTCACCAAGTAGTTACATTGGGTGCGTCCAAAATGATTTATGAGCCTATGGTACGTTCGGCGCAAACCGTGCACCTATCTTGCGTCAAGATTAGCAATATCTCCAAACGGACTGAATCGAGCATCCACTTCAGCCTCATCACCTAGGAGTACCATCGGGTGCGTCCGAAATGATTTCTGAGCCTATGGTACGTTTGGCGCAAACCGTGCACCTATCTTGCATCGATAGTAACAGTGTCCCCAAACAGACCGAAACGAGATTCCACATGACCCAAGTCACCTAGCAGTTACATCGAGTGCATCTAAAATGATTTCTGAGCATGTGGTACGTTCGCCGCGAATCGTGCACCTATCTTGCATCAAGATTAGCACTATCTCCAAATGGAATGAAACGAGCATCCAATTGAGCCTCATCACCTAGGAGTTCTATCGAGTGCATCCAAAATAATTTCTGAGCCTGTGGTACGTTTGGCGCAAATATTGCTCCAATCTTGCATCAAGATTAGCACTATCTCTAAATGGACTGAATCGAGCTTCCACCTGAGCCTCGTCACCATGGAGTATCATTTTGTGCGTCCAAAATGATTTATGAGCCTATGGTTCATTTGGCGCAGACCGTGCACCTGTCTTGCATCGGTACTAACAATGTCTCCAAACAGACCGAAACGACATTCCACATGACCCACATCACATAGGAGTTCCATCGGGTGCGTCCAAAATGATTTTTGAGCCTATGGTACGTTCCATGCAAACCATGCACCTATCTTGCGTCAAGATTAGCACTCTCTCCAAATGAACTGAATCGAGCTTCCACTTGAGCCTCGTCACCTAGGAGTACCATCGGGTGCGTCCAAAATGATTTCTGAGCCTATGGTACGTTTGCGCAAACCGTGCACCTATCTTTGCACTGACACTAATACTGTCTCCAAACGGACCAAAATGAGATTCCACACGACCCACGTCACCAAGGACCTAGGAGTTTTATCGTGTGCATCCAAAATGATTTGTGAGCCTGTGGTACATTCGGCGCAAATCGTGCACCAATCTTGCCTCAATATTAGCATTATCTCCAAATGCATTGAATCAAGCTTCCAGTTGAGCCTCATCACCTAGGAGTATCGTTGGGTGCATCCAAAACGATCTTTGAGCCTATGGTACGTTTGGCGCAAACTGTGCACCTATGTTGCACCGACAGTAACACTATCACCAAACGGAGCAAAACGAGATTCCACATGACCCAAGTCACCAAGTAGTTACATCGGGTGTGTCCAAAATGATTTATGAGCCTATGGTACATTCGGCGCAAAGCGTGCACCTATCTTGCGTCAACATTAGCACTCTCTCCAAACGGACTGAATCGAGCTTCCACTTCAGCCTCGTCACCTAGGAGTACCATCGGGTGCGTCCAAAATGATTTCTAAGCCTATGGTATCTTTGGCGCAAACCGTGTACCTATCTTGCACTAACACTTACACTATCTCCAAACGAACCAAAATGAGATTCCACACGACCCACGTCACCTGGGAGTTCTATCGGGTGCATCCAAAATGATTCCTAAGCCTGTGGTACGTTTGGCTCAAATCATGCACCAATCTTGCCTCGAGATTAGCACCATCTCCAAACAGACTAAATCGAGCTTTCACTTGAGCCTCGTCAACTAGGAGTATCGTTGGGTGCGTCCAAAACGATCTCTGAGCCTATGGTACGTTTGGCGCAAATCGTGCACCTATCTTGCACTGACAGTCACACTGTCTCCAAACGGACCAAAACGACATTCCACATGACCCAAGTCACCAAGTAGTTACATCGGGTGCCTCCAAAATGATTTATGAGCCTATGGTATATTTGGCGCAAACCGTGCACCCATCTTGCACTGACGCTAACACAGTCTCCAACGGACCAAAATGAGATTCTACACGACCCACGTCACTTCGGAGTTCTATCGGGTGCATCCAAAATGATTCCTAAGCCTGTGGTACGTTCAGCATAAATCATGCACCAATCTTGGCTCAAGATTAGCACTATCTCCAAACACACTAAATTGAGCTTCCACTTGAGCCTCGTCACCTAGAAGTATCGTTTGGTGCGTCCAAAACGATGTCTGATCCTATGGTATGTTTGGCGCAAAACCATACACCTGTCTTGCACCGACACTAACGTTGTCTCCAAACAGACCAAAATGAGATTCCACATGACCAAAGTCACCAAGTAGTTACATCGGGTGCGTCCAAAATGATTTATGAGCCTATGGTACGTTCGGCGCAAACCGTGTACCTATCTTGCATCAAGATTAGCACTATCTCTAAATGGCCTGAATCAAGCTTCCACTTGAGCCTCATCACCTAGGAGTATCGTTGGGTGCGTCCAAAATGATCTCTGAGCCTATGGTACATTTGGCGCAAACTGTGCACCTATCTTGCACTGACAGTAAGACTGTCACCAAATGGACCAAAACTAGATTCCACATGACCCAAGTCACCAAGTAGTTACTTCGGGTGTGTCCAAAATGATTTATGAGCCTATGGTACGTTCAGCGCAAAGCGTGCACCTTTCTTGCGTCAAGATTAGCACTATCTCCAAACGGACTGAATCGAGCTTCCACTTGGGCCTCAGCACCTAGGAGTACCATTGGGTGCACGCAAAATGATTTCTGAGCCTATGGTATGTTTGGCGCAAACCGTGCACCTATCTTGCACTAACACTAACATAGTCTCCAATCGGACCAAGATGAGATTCCACATGACCCACGTCACCTGGGAGTTCAATCGTGTGCTTCCAAATTGATTCCTGAGCCTATGGTACGTTCGGCGCAAATCAAGCACCAATCTTGCCTCAAGATTAGCCCTGTCTCCAAACGGACTAAATCGAGCTTCCACTTGAGCCTAGTCACCTAGGAGTATCGTTGGGTGCGCCCAAAACAATCTCTGATCCTATGGTACGTTTGGTGCATACCATGCACCGATCTTGCACCGACACTAACACTGTCTCCAAACGGACCAAAACGAGATTCCACATGACCTAAGTCACCAAGTAGTTACATCGGGTGCGTCCAAAATGATTTATGAGCCTATGGTACGTTCAGCGCCAAGCTTGCACCTATCTTGCCTCAAGATTAGTCCTATCTCCAAACAGACTGAATCAAGCTTCCGCTTGAGCCTCGTCACCTAGGAGTATCATTGGATGCATTAAAAACGATTTTTGAGCCCATGGCACATTTGGCGCAAACCGTGCACCTATCTTGCACCGACACTAACACTGTCTCCAAACTGACCGAAATGAGATTCCACATGATCCAACTCACCTAGTAGTTACATCGGGTGCGTCCAAAACGATTTCTGAGCCTGTGGTACATTCGGCGCAAAGCGTGCACCTATCTTGCACCGGCACTAACATTGTCTCCAAACAGACCGAAACGAGATTCCACACGACCCAAGTCACATAGGAGTTACATCGGGTGCGTCCAAAACGATTTCTGAGCCTATGGTACGTTCGGCGCAAAGCATGCACCTGTCTTGCGTCAAGATTTGCACAATCTCCAAACGGATTGAATCAAGCTTCCACTTGAGCCTTGCTACCTAGGAGTACCATCGGGTGCGTCTAAAGCGATTTCTGAGACTATGGTACGTTTGAGCAAACCGTGCCTATCTTGCACCGACACTAACACTGTCTCCGAACTTACCAAAACAAGATTTCACAAGACCCACGTCACCTAGGAGTTCCATCGGGAGTGTCCAAAATGATTTATGAGCCTGCGGTACGCTCGGCGCAAACTGTGCACCTATCTTGCATCAAGATTAGCACTATCTCCAAATAGACTGAATCGAGCTTCCACTTGGGCCTCGTCACCTAGGAGTATCATTGGGTGCGTCCAAAATGATTTCTGAGCCAATGATATGTTGGGCGCAAACCGTGCACCTATCTTCCACCGATAATAACAGTCTCCAAGCGGACTGAAACGAGATTCTACATTACCCAAGTCACCTAGGAGTTACATCGGTTGCGTCTAAAATGATTTATGAGCCTATGGTACGTTTGTCACAAAGCATGCACCTATCTTGCGTCAAGATTTGCACTATCACCAAACGGACTGAATCGAGTTTCCACTTGAGCCTCACCACCTAGGAGTACCATCGGGTGCGTCTAAAATAATTTCTGAGCCTATGGTATGTTTGGCGCAAACCGTGCACCTATTTTGCGTCAAGATTAGCACTACCTCAAAATGAAATGAAACGAGCATTCACTTGAGCCTCGTCACCTAGGAGTTCCATCGGGTGCATCCAAAATGATTTGAGCCCATGGTACGTTCGGCGTAAATCGTGCACCAATCTTGTGTCAAGATTAGCACTATCTCCAAACAGACTGAATCGAGCTCCCACTTGAGCCTTGTCACGATGGAGTATCCTTGGGTGAGTCCAAAATGACTTCTGTGCCAATGGTACGTTTGGCGCAAACCGTACATCTACCTTGCACCGACACTAACACTGTCTCCAAACAGACCGAAATGAGATTCCACATGACCCATGTCACCTAAGAGTTACATCGGGTGCGTCTAAAATGATTTCTGAGCCTGTGGTACGTTCGACACGAATCATGCACCTCTCTTGCATCAAGATTAGCACTATCTCCAAACGCATTGAAACAAGCATTCACTTGAGCCTCATCACCTAGGAGTTCTATCAGGTGCATCCAAAAGGATTTGAGCCTGTGGTATGTTCGGCGCAAATCATGCACTAATCTTGTGTCAAGATTAGCACTATCTCCAAACGGACTGAATCGAGCTTCCACTTGAGCCTCGTCACCATGGAGTATCATTGGGTGTGTCCAAAATGATTTTTGAGCCTATGTTACGTTTGGTGCAAACCATGCACCTATCTTGCGTCAAGATTAGCACTATCTCCAAACGGACTGAATCAAGCTCCCACTTGAGCCTCGTCACCTAGAAGTATCTCTAGGTGCGTCCAAAATGATTTCTAAACCTATGGTATGTTTGGCACAAACCGTGCACCTATCTTGCACCGACACTAACACTGTCTCCAAACGGACCAAAATGAGATTCCACATGACCCACGTCACCTAGGAGTTCCATCGGGTGCGTCCAAAATAATTTCTGAGCCTGTGGTATGTTTGGCACAAATCGTGCACCTATCTTGTGTCAAGATTTGCACTATCTCCAAATGGAATGAAACGAGCATCCACTATAGCCTCGTCACCTAGGAGTACCATTTGGAGCATCCACAATGATTTCTGAGCCTATGGTACGTTTGGCGCAAACCGGGCAACTATCTTAGTTCAAGATTAGCACTATCTCCAAACGGAATGAAACGAGCATCCACTTGAGCCTCGCCACCTAGGAATAGCATCGGGTGCGCTCAAAATGATTTCTGAGCCTATGGTACGTTTGGCACAAACCATGCACCTATCTTGCACCAACACTAACACTGCCTCCAAACAAACCAAAACAAAATTCCACATGACCCACGTCACCTAGGAGTTCCATTGGGTGCAACCAAAATGATTTCTATACCTATGATACGTTCGGCGCAAACCGTGCACCTATCCTGCGTCAAGATTATCAATATCTCCAAACAGATTGAATCGAGTTTCCACTTGAGCCTCATCACTGAGGAGTACCATCGGGTGCATCCAAAATGACTTCTGAGCCTATGATATGTTTGGCGCAAACCGAGCACTATCTCCAAACGGACTGAATCGAGCTTCCACTTGAGCCTCATCACCTAGGAGTACCTTCACGAGCGCCCAAAACAATTTTGAGCCTACGGTACGTTTAGCGCAAACCATGCACCTATCTTGCACTGACACAAACACTGTCTCCAAATGGACCAAAATGAGATTCCACACGACCCACGTCACCTAGGAGTTCTATCGGGTGCATCCAAAATGATATTCTGAGCTTGTGGTACGTTCGGCACAAATCGTGCAACAATCTTGCCTCAAGATTAGCACTATCTCCAAACGGACTAAATCGAGCTTCCACTTAAGCCTCGTCACCTAGGAGTATCATTGGGTGCGTCCAAAACGATCTCCAAGCTATGGTATATTTGGCAAAAACTGTGCACCTATTTTGCGTCAAGATTAGCACTATCTCCAAACGGACTGAATTGATCTTCCACTTGAGCCTCATCACCTAGGAGTACCATCAGGTGTGTCAAAAATGATTTCTGAGCCTATGGTACGTTTGGCGCAAACCGTGCACCTATTTTGCGTCAAGATGGACTGAATCGATCTTCCACTTGAGCCTCATCACCATGGAGTATCATTGGGTGCGTCCAAAACGGTTTCAGAGCCTATGGTACGTTTGGCGCAAACCATGCACCTATCTTGCACTGACACTAACACAGTCTCCAAATAGATCAAAACGAGATTCCACATCACCCAAGTCACCTAGGAGTTACATTGGGTGTGTCTAAAACGTTTTCTGACCTGTGGTATATTCGACGCGAATCATGCACCTATCTTGCGTTAAGATTAGCACTATCTCCAAACAGACTGAATTGAGCTTCCACTTGAGCCTCGTCACCTAGGAGAATCATTGGGTGCGTCCAAAATGATCTCTGAGCCTATGGTACGTTTGGCGCAAACCGTACATCTACCTTGCACCGACACTAACACTGTCTCCAAATAGACCGAAATGAGATTCCACATGACCCATGTCACCTAAGAGTTCTATCGGGTGCATCCAAAATGATTTCTGAGCCTGTGGTACGTTCGACACGAATCATGCACCTCTCTTGCATCAAGATTAGCACTATCTCTAAACGGACTAAATGGAGCTTCCACTTGAGCCTCGTCACCTAGGAGTATTATTGGGTGCGTCCAAAACGATCTCTGAGCCAATGGTACATTTGGCACAAATTGTGCACCTATCTTGCACCGACACTACACTGTCTCCAAACGAACCAAAACGAGATTCCACATTATCCAAGTCACCAAGTAGTTACTTTGGGTGTGTCCAAAATTATTTATGAGCCTATGATGTTCGGTGCAACGCGTGCACCTATCTTGCGTCAAGATTAGCACTATCTCCAAACGGACTGAATCGAGCTTCCACCTGAGCCTCATCACCTAGGAGTACCATCGGGTGCGTCCAAAATGATTTTTGAGACTATGGTACGTTTGTTGCAAACCATGCACCTATCTTGCACCAACACCAATACTGTCTCCAAATAGACCGAAACGAGATTCCACATGACCCAAGTCACCTTGGAGTTACATCGGGTGCATCTAAAACGATTTCTGAGCCTGTGGTACTTTCAGCACAAAGCATGCACCAATCTTGTGTCAAGATTAGCACTGTCTCCAAATGGACTAAATCGAGCTTCCACTTGAGCCTCGTCACCATGGAGTATCATTGGGTGCATCCAAAATGATTTATGAGCTTATAGTACATTTAGCGCAAATCGTGCCTATCTTGCACCGATACTAACATAGTCTCCAAACTTACCAAAACAAGATTCCACAAGACCCTTGTCACCTAGATGTTCCATCAGGTGTGACCAAAATGATTTATTAGCCTGCTGTATGCTCGACGCAAACCGTGCATCCATCGTGCGTCAAGATTAGCACTATCTCCAAACGGATAGAATCGAGCTTCCACTTGAGCCTCGTCACCTAGGAGTACCATCGCGAGCATCCAAAACGATTTTGAACCCGAGTCACCTAGTAGTTACATCGAGTGCGTCCAAAATGATTTCTGAGCCTTTGGTATGTTCTGCGCAAAGCGTGCACCTATCTTGCGTTAAGATTAGCACTATCTCCAAACGGACTGGATCGAGCTTCCAGTTGAGCCTCGTCACCTAGGAGTACCATCGGGTGCGTCCAAAATGATTTATGAGCCTATAGTACGTTTGGCGCAAACCGTGCACCTATTTTGCGTCAAGATTAGCACTATCTCCAAACAGAATGAAACGAGCGTCCACTTGAGGTTTGTCACCTAGGAGTACCATTAGGTGCATACAAAATGATTTCTGAGCCTATGGTATGTTTGACGCAAACCATTAACCTATCTTTCACCAACAATAACACTATAGCCAAATGGAACAAAACGAGATTGGACGTGGCCCACGTTACCAAGGACTTCCATCTGGTGCGTACAAAACGATTTATGAGCCTATGGTACGTTCGGCGCAAATTGGGCACCTATCTGGCACTTACACTAACACTATCTCCAAACGGACCAAAATGAGATTCCACATGACCCACGTTCCCTAAACCCTAAACCCTAAACACTACGCCAAATGATTTCTGAGCCTGTGGTACATTCGTCGCAAATCATGCACCAATCTTACGTCAAGATTAGCACTATCTCCAAATAGACTGAATCGAGCTTCCACTTGAGCCTCGTCACCATGGAGTATCATTGGGTGTGACCAAAACGATGTCTGAGCCTATGGTATGTTTGGCGTAACTGGTGCACCTATCTTGCACCGACACTAACACTGTCTCCAAATGGACCAAAACAAGATTCCACATAACCCAAGTCACCTAGGAGTTACATCGAGTGCATCCAAAACAATTTCTGAGCCTGTGGTACGTTTGGCGCAAAGCGTGCACCTATGTTGCGTCAACATTAGCACTATGTCCAAATATACTGAATCAAGGTTCCACTTGAGCCTCGTCACCTAGAAGTATCACTGGGTGTGTCCAAAATGATTTCTAAACCTATGGTATATTTAGCGCAAACCGTGCACCTATCTTGCACTGACACTAACACTATCTCCAAACGGACCAAAACAAGATTCCACATGACCCACGTCCAAATTGGTTTCTAAGCCGGTCGTACATTTGGTGCAAATCGTGCACCTATCTTATGTCAAGATTAGCAGTATCTCCAAACGGACTGACTTGAGGTTCTATTTGAGCCTCGTCACCTAGGAGTACCATCGGAAGCGTCCAAAATAATTTCTAAGCCTATGGTACATTTGGCTTAAACCGTGCAACTATCTTAGGTTAAGATTAGCACTATCTCCAAACGGAATGAAATGAGCATCCACTTGAGCCTCATCATTAGGAGTACCATCGGGTGCGTTCAAAATGATTTTTGCGCCAATGCTATGTTTGGCACAAACCATGCAACAATCTTGCACCGGCACTAACATTGTCTCCAAATGGATGGAAACAAAATTCCACATGACCCACGTCACCTAGGAGTTCCATAGGGTGCAACCAAAATGATTTCTGTGCCTATGATACGTTCGGCGCAAACCGTGCACCTATCTTGCGTCAAGATTAGCAATATCTCCAAACGGACTGAGTCGAGCTTCCACTTGAGCCTCGTCACCGAGGAGTACAATCGGGTGTGTCCAAAACGACTTCTATGCCTATGGTATGTTTAGCACAAACTATGCACCTATCTTGCACCGACACTAACACTATCTCCAAACAGACTGAAACGAGATTCCACATGACCCATGCCGCCTAGGAGTTACATCGGGTGCGTCTAAAATGATTTTCTAGGAATGTTGTACGTTCGGCGCAAAGCATGCACCTATCTTGCGTCAAGCTTTGCACTATCTCCAAACGGACTGAATCGAGCTTCCACTTGAGCCTCGCTACCTAGGAGTACCATCGGGTGCGTCTAAAACGATTTCTGAGCCTATGTTACGTTTGGCGCAAACCGTACACCAATCTTGCACCGACACTAACACTGTCTTTGAACAAACCAAAACAAGATTCCACAAGACCCACGTCACCTAGGAATTCCAACGGGCGTGTCCAAATTGATTTTTGAGCCTGCGGTACGCTCGATGCAAACCATGCATCCATCTTGCATCAAGATTAGCACTATCTCCAAACAGACTGAATTGAGCTTCCACTTGAGCCTCGTCACCTAGGAGTACCATCGTAGGCGTCCAAAACGATTATGAGCCTATGGTATGTTTTGGCGCAAACCGTGCACCTATCTTGCGCTAACACAAACACTATCTACAAACAGACCAAAACGAGATTCCACACGACCCACGTCACCTAAAAGTTCCATCGGGTGCGTCCAAAATGTTTTCTGAGCCTGTGGTATGTTTGACGCAAATCGTGCACCTATCTTGCGTCAAGATTAGCACTATCTCCAAATGGACTAAATCGAGCTTCCACTTATGCCTCGTCACCTAGGAGTACCATCGGGTGCGTTCAAAATGATCTCTGAGCCTATGGTACGTTTGGCACAAAGCATGCACCTATCTTGCACCGACACTAACATTGTCTCCAAACAGACCGAAACAAAATTCCACATGACCCACGTCACCTAGGAGTTCCATTAGGTGCACCCAAAACGATTTCTATGCCTATGATACGTTCATCGCAAACCGTGCACCTGCCTTGCGTCAAGATTAGCAGTATCTCCAAACGGATTGAATCGAGCTTCCACTTGAGCCTCGTCACCGAGGAACCATCAGGTGTGTCCAAAATGACTTCTGAGCCTATGTTATGTTTGGCGCAAACCGTGCACCTATCTCACAATAGACACTCACACTGTCTCCAAACGGACCGAAATGAAATTCCACAAGACCCACGTCACCTAGGAGTTCCATCGGGTGTGTCCAAAACAATTTCTGAGCCTGCGGTACTTTTGACACAAACCATGCATCCATCTTGCGTCAAGATTAGCACTATCTCCAAACGGACTGAGTCCAGCTTGCACTTGAGCCTCATCACCTAGAAGTACCATCGCGAGCGTCCAATAAGATTCTGAGCCCATGGTAAGTTTGGCATAAACCGTGCACCTATCTTCCACTGACACTAACACAGTCTCCAAACAGACCAAAATGAGATTCCACACGACCCACGTCACCTAGGAGTTCTATCGGTTGCATCTAAAATGATATCTGAGCCTGTGGTACGTTCGGTGCAAATTGTGCACTAATCTTGCCTCATGGTTAACACTATCTCCAAATGGACTGAATCAAGCTTCCACTTGAGCATCGTCACCTATGAGTACCATCGGGTGCGTCCAAAATGATTTCTGAGCCTTTGGTATGTTTGGCGCAAACCGTGCACCTATCCTGTGTTAAGATTAGCACTATCTTGAAACAGATTGAATCGATCTTCCACTTGAGCCAAGTCACCGTGGAGTATCAATGGGTGCGTCCAAAATGATTTCTGAGCCTATGGTACGTTTGATGCAAACCGTGCACCTATCTTGCACCAACACTAACACTGTCTCCATATAGACCGAAACCAGATTCCACATGACCCAAGTCACCTAGGTGTTGCATTGGGTCCGTCTAAAACGATTTCTGAGCCTGTGGTACGTTCAACGTGAATCGTGCACCTATCTTGTGTCAAGATTTGCACTATCCCCAAACGGAATAAAACGAGCATCCACTTGAGCCTCGTCACCTAGGAGTTCTATTAGATGCATCCAAAATAATTTCTAAGCCTGTGGTATGTTCAGCGCAAATCGTGCAACAATCTTGCGTCAAGCTAAGCACTATCTCCAAACAGACTGAATTGAGCTTCCACTTGAGCCTCGTCACCATGGGGTATCATTGTGTGTGTCCAAAATGATTTCTAAGCCCATGGTATGTTTGGTGCAAACCATGTACCTATCTTGCACCGACACTAACACTGTCTCCAAACAGACCAAAACGAGATTCCACATGACCCATGTCACCTAGGAGTTACATCGGGTGCATCCAAAATGATTTCTGAGCCTGTTGTACATACGGTGGAAAGCATGCACCTATCTTGCGTCAAGATTTGCACTATCTCCAAACGGACTGAATCGAGCTTCCACTTGAGCCTCGTCACCATGGAGTATCATTGGCTGCATCCAAAATGATTTCTAAGCCTATGGTATATTTGGCGCAAACTGTGCACCTATCTTGCACGGACACTAACACTGTTTCCAAACAGACCGAAATGAGATTCCACATGACCCAAGTCACATAGGAGTTACATCGGGTGCGTCTAAAATGATTTATGAGCCTGTGGTACGTTCAACGCGAATCGTGCACCTATCTTGCGTCAAGATTAGCAAAATCTCCACATGGAATGAAACGAGCATCCACTTCTGCCTCGTCACCTAGGAGTACCATCTCAGGCGTCCAAAACGATTCTGAGCCAATGGTACATTTTGGCGCAAATAGTGCACCTATCTTGTGCTAACACAAACACTATCTACAAACGGACCAAAATGAGATTCCACATGACCCACGTCACCAAGGACATCCATCGGGAGCCTCCAAAATGATTTCAAATCCTGTGGCATGTTCGGCGCAAATCATGCACCTATCTTGCGTCAGGATTAGCACTATCTCCAAACGAACTAAATCAAGCTTCCACTTGAGCCTCGTCACCTAGGAGTATCATTGGGTGCGTCCAAAATGATTTCTGAGCCTATGGTACATTTGACGCAAACCGTGCACCTATCTTGCACTGATAATAACACTATCTCCAAACGGACCAAAATGAGATTCCACATGACCCAAGTCATTAAGTGTTAAATCGAGTGCGTCCAAAATGATTTACGAGCCCATGGTACGTTCAGTGCAAAGCATGCACCTATCTTGTGTCAAGATTAGCACTATCTCCAAACGAACTGAGTCGGTCTTCCACTTGAGCCTTGTCACCATGGAGAATCACTGGGTGTGTCCAAAACGATTTCTGAGCCTGTGGTACGTTTAATGCAAACCGTGCACCAATCTTGCACCGACACAAACACTGTCTCCAAATAGACCGAAACGAGATTTCACATGATCCAAGTCACCTAGGAGTTACATCAGGTGTGCCTAAATCGATTTTTGAGCCTGTGGTACGTTCGACACCAATCGTGCACCTATCTTGCATCAAGATTAGCACTATCTCCAAACGGACTGAATCGAGCTTCCACTTGAGCCTCGTCACCTAGGAGTACTATCGGGTGCGTCCAAAATGATTTCTAAGCCTATGGTACGTTTGGCGCAAACCATGCACCTATGTTGCGTCAAGATTAGCACTATCTCCAAACGGAATGAAACGAGCATCTACTTGAGCCTCGTCACCTAGGAGTACCATCGGGTGCATACAAAATGATTTCTAAGCCTATGGTATGTTTGGCGCAAATCATGCACCTATCTTACACCGTCACTAACACTGTCTCCAAATAGACCGAAATGAGATTCCACATGACCCATGTCGCCTAGGAGTTACATCGGGTGCGTCTAAAACAATTTCTGAGCCTGTGGTACGTTCGACGCGAATCGTGCACCTATCTTGCGTCAAGATTAGCACTATCTCCAAACGGACTGAAATGAGCTTCCACTATAGCCTCGTCACCTAGGAGTACCATCGGGTGCGTCCAAAATGATTTCTAAGCCTATGGTACGTTTGGCGCAAACCGTGCACCTGTTTTGCGTCAAGATTAGCACTATCTTCAAACGGAATGAAACGAGCATCTACTTGAGCCTTGTCACCTAGGAGTACCATCGAGAGGATCCAAAATGATTTCTGAGCCCATGGTATGTTTGGCGCAAACCGTGCATGTATCTTGCATCAACATTAGCACTATCTGCAAACAGAACGAAACGAGCATCCACTTGAGCCTCGTCACCTAGGTGTACCATCGGGTGCATTCAAAATAATTTCTGATCCTATGGTACGTTTGGTGCAAACCACGCACCTATCTTGCACCAACACTAACATTATCTCCAAAAGTACTGAAATGAGATTGCACATGGCCCACGTCACCAAGGGGTTCCATCGGGTGCGTCCTAAACGATTTCTGAGCCTATGGTATGTTCGGCGCAAACCGTGCACCTATCTTGCGTCAAGATTAGCACTATCTCCAAACAGACTGAATCGAGCTTCCACTTGAACCTCATCACCTAGGAGTACCATCGCGTGCATCCAAAATGATTTATGAGCCCATGGTATGTTTGACGTAAATCATGCACCTATCTTGCGTCAAGAGTAGCACTATTTCCAAATGAAATGAAACGAGCATCCACTTGAGCCTCGTCACCTAAGAGTACCATCGGGTGGATACAAAACAATTTATGAGCCTATGGTACGTTTGGCACAAACCATGCACGGACACTAACATTGTCTCCATAAGGACCGAAACGAGATTCCACATGGCCCACTTCACCAAGGGGTTCCATCGGGTGTGTCGAAAACAATTTCTGAGCCCATGGTACATTCGGCGCAAATCGTGCACCTACCTTGCGTCAAGATTAGCACAATCTCTAAATAGAATGAAACGAGCATCCACTTGAGCCTCGTTACCTAGGAGTTTCATCGGGTGCGTTTAGAATGATTTCTGAGCCTATGGTACGGTTGGCGCGAACCATGCACCTTTGTTGCATCGACACTAACACTATCTCCAAACGGACCGAAACAAGATTTCACATGGCCCACGTCACCAAGGAGTTCTATCAGGTGCGTCTGAAATGATTTCTGAGCCTATGGTACTTTCGACGCAAACCATACACCTATCTTGCGTTGAAATTAGCACTATCTCTAAACAGACTAAATTGAGCTTCCACTTGAGCCTCGTCACCTAGGAGTATCATTGGGTGCATCCAAAATGATTTTTGAGCCTATGGCACGTTTGGCGCAAATCGTGGACCTATCTTGCACTGACACTAACACGGTCTCCAAATGGACCAAAACGAGATTCCACAAGATCTAAGTCACCTAGTAGTTACATCGGGTGCGTCCAAAATGTTTTCTGAGCCTGTGGTATGTTCGGCGCAAAGCATGCACCTATCTTGCATCAAGATGAGCACCATCTCCAAACGGACTGAATCGAGCTTCCACTTGAGCCTCGTCACCCAAGAGTACCATCGGGTGCGTCCAAATTGATTTATGAGCCTATGATACATTTGGCGTAAACCGTGCATCAATCATGCACCGACACTAACACTGTCTCCAAATGGACCAAAACGAGATTCCACAAGACCCACGTCACCTAGGAGTTCCATCAGGTGCGACCAAAATGATTTATGAGCCTGTGATACCTTCGGCGCAAATCGTGCACCTATCTTGTGTCAGGATTAGCACTATCTCCAAATAGACTGAATCGAGCTTCCACATTAGCCTCGTCACCAAGGAGTTCCATCAGGTGCGTCCAAAATGATTTCTGAGCCTGTGGTACGTTTGGTACAAATTGCGTAACTATATTGTACTGACACTAACACAGTCTCCAAATGGACCGAAATAAGATTCCACAGGACCCACATCACATAAGAGTACCATCGGGTGTGTCCAAAACAATTTCTGAGCCTGTGGTATGATTGTTGCAAACCATGCACCCATCTTCCACCGACACTTACATTGTCTCCAAATGGACAGAAATGAGATTCCACATGATCCACGTCACCTAGGAGTTCCATCGGGTGCGTCCACAATGATTTCTGAGCCCATGGCGTGTTTGTCGCAAACCGTTCACCTAGGTTGCATCAAGATTAGCACTATCTCCAAACAAACTGAATCGAGATTCCACTTGAGCCTCGTCACCTAGGAGTACCATCAGGTGCATCCAAAATGTTTTCTGACCCTATGGTATGGTTGGAGCAAACCATGTAACTATATTGCACAACACTAACACTTTCTCCAAATGGACCATATAGAGATTCCACATGACCCACGTCACCTAAGAGTTCCATCGGGTGCGTCCAAAACGATTTCTGAGCATGTGGTACGTTCAGCTCAAACCGTGCACCTATCTTGCGTCAAGCTTAGCATTATCTCTAAACGAACAGAATCGAGCTTCCACTTGAGCCTCGTCACCTAGTAGTATGACCTGGTGCGTCCAAAATAATTTCTGAGACTATGGTATGTTTGGTTCAAACCATGCACCTATCTTGCACTGACACAAACATTGTCTCCAAACAGACCGAAACGAGATTCCACATGACCCATGTCACCAAGGAGTTCCATCCGGTGTGTCCAAAATGATTTTCAAGCCTCTAGTATGTTTGGCCCAAACCATGCACCAATCTTGTGTCAAGATTAGCATTATCTCCAAACAGACTGAATCGAGTTGCTACTTTAGCCTCATCACCTAGGACTACTATCGGGTGCGTCCAAAATGATTTCTGAGCCTACGGTACGTTTGGCGCAAACCAAGCATCTATCTTGCACTGACACTAACACTGTCTCCAAATAGACTGAAATGAGGTTCCACATGACCCACTTCACCTGGTAGTTCCATCTGGTGTGTACAGAATGATTTCTGAGCCTCGTCACCTGGGAGTACCACTGGGTGCGTCCAAAATGATTTCTAAGCCTGTGGTATGTTTGGCGCAAACCGTACACCTATCTTGCTCAAACACTAACATTGTCTCTGAACGGACCAAAACGAGATTCCACATGACCCACATCACCTAGTAGTTCCATTCAGTGCGTACAAAACAATTTTTGACCCTCTAGTACATTCGGCCCAAACCGTGCACGTATCTTGAGTCAAGATTAGTGTTATCTCCAAATAGACTAAATCGAGCTTCCACTGGAGCCTTGTCACCTAGGAGTACCATCGAGTGTGTCCAAAATGATCTCTGAGCCTATGGTACGTTTGGCGCAAACCTTACACCTATCTTGCACCGACACAAACACTGTCTCCAAAGGGACCAAAACGAGATACCACAGGACCCACATCACCTAGAAGTTCCATCAGGTGCGTACAAATCAATTTCTGAGCCTATAGTATGTTCGGTGTAAATCGTGCACCTATCTTGCGTCAAGATTAGCACTATCTCCAAATGGACTGAATCAATCTTCCACTAGAGCCTCATCACTTAGGAGTACCCTCAAGGCATCCAAAATGATTTCTGAGTTTATGGTATGTTTAGCTCAAACCCTGCACTTATCTTGCACCGACACTAATATTGTCTCCAAACTGACCGAAATGATATTTCACAAGGTCCACGTCACCAAGGAGTTCCATCGGGTGCGTCCAAAATGATTTCTGAGCTGGTGTTGCGTTCGATGCAAATAGTGCACCTATCTTGCACCAAAATTAGCACCATCTCCAAATGGACTAAATCGAGCATCCGCTTGAGACTTATTACCTAGAAGCACCATCCGGTGCGTCCAAAATGATTTCTGAGCCTATGGTACGTTTGGTTCAAATCGTGCATCTATCTTGCACCAACACTAAAACTGTCTCCAAACATACCAAAACGAGATTCCACTTGACCCATGTCACCTAGGAGTTCCAACGGGTGCGTCCACAACAATTTCTGAGCCCGTGGTACGTTCAGCGCAAACCGTTCACCTATCTTGCATCAAGATTAGCACTATCTCCAAACGAACTGAATCGAGCTTCGACTTGAGCCGCGTCACCCAGGAGTTCCACTGGGTGCGTCCAAAATGACTTTTGAGCCTATGGTATGTTCGGAGCTAACCGTGCACCTATCTTGTATTAAGATTAGCACTACCTCCAAATGGACTGAATCGAGCTTCCACTTGAGGTTCGTCACCTAGGAGTACCATCGGGTGTGTCCAAATTGATTTTTGAGCCTGTGGTACATTTGGCACAAACAGTGCACCTATCTTGCACCGACACTAACATTATCTGCAAACGGACCGAAATGAGATTCCAAATGACCCTCGTCACCTTGGAGTTCCATCGGGTGCGTCCAAAACAATTTCTGAGCTTGTGGCATGTTGGCACAAACCCCACACCTATCTTGCGTCAAGATTAGCACTATCTCCAAACAAACTGAATCAAGCTTCCACTGGAGCCTCGTCACCTAGGAGTACCATCAGCTACGTCCAAAATGATTTCTGAGCCTATGCTACGTTTGGCACAAACCGTGCAGCTATCTTTCGTCGACACTAACACTATCGCCAAATGGACCAAAACAAGATTCCACAAGACGCACGTCAATATGGAGTTCCATTGGGTGCATCCAAAATGATTTCTAAGCTTGTGATACTTTCGGCGCAAACCATGCACCTATCTTGCGTCAAGATTAGCACTGTCTCCAAACGGACCAAATCAAGCTTCCACTTGAGCCTCGTCGCCAAGGGGTACCATCGGGGGCGTCCAAAACGATTTATGAGCCTATGGTATGTTTAGTGCAAACCGTGCACCTATCTTACGCCGACACTAACACTGTCTCCACATGGAGCAAAACGTGATTCCACATGACCCACGTCACCAAGTATTTCCATTCGGAGCGTACAAAACAATTTCTGAGCCTCTAGTACGTTCCACCCAAACCGTGCACGTATCTTGCGTCAAGATTAGCATTATTTCCAAACAGACTGAATCAAGCTTCCACTTGAGCCTTGTCACCAGGAGTACCATCGAGTTTGTCCAAAATGATCTCTGGGCCTATGGTACGTTTAGCGCAAACCATGCACCTATCTTGCTCTGACACAAACATTGTTTCCAAATAGATCAAAACAAGATACCACTTGACCCACATCACCTTGGAGTTCCATCTAGTGCGTACAAACCAATTTCTGAGGCTGTGGCATGTTTGGCGCAAATTGTGCACCTATCTTGCGTCAAGGTTAGCACTATCTCCAAACGGACTGAATCAAGCTTCCACTTGAGCCCCATCACCTAGGAGTACCATCAAGGCATCCAAAACAATTTCTGAGCTTAGGGTATGTTTGGCGCAAACCCTGTACCTATCTTGCACTAACACTAACAATGTCTGTAAACTGACCGAAACAAGATTCCATAAGGCCCACGTCACCAAGGAGTTCCATCGGGTGCGTCCAAAATGATTTCTGAGCCTGTGTTACGTTCGATGCAAACTGTGCACCTTTCTTGCACCAAGATTAGCACTATCTCTAAACGGATTGAATCGAGCTTTCACTTCAGGCTTATTACCTAGGAGTACAATCCGGTGCGTCCAAAATGATTTCTGAGCCTATGGTATGTTTAGTGCAAATCATGCACCTATCTTGCACTAACACTAACACTTTCTCCAAACGGACCGAAACAAGATTCCATAGGACCCATGTCACCTAGGGGTACCATCGGGTGTGTCCAAAACAATTTCTGAGCCTGTGGTATGTTTGGCGCAAACCGTGCACCCATCTTGCACCGACACTTAGACCATCTTCAAATGGACAGAAATGAGATTCCACATGATCTACGTCACCTAGGAGTTCCATCGAGTGTGTCCACAATGATTTTCTGAGCCTGTGGTACGTTCGGTGCAAACCGTTCACCTATCTTGCGTAAAGATTAACACTATCTCCAAATGAACTGAATCAAGATTCCACTTGAGCCTCGTCACCTAGGTGTACCATCGGGTGCATCCAAAATGTTTTCTGAGCCTATGGTATGTTTGGAGCAAACCGTGTGCCTATCTTGCACCAACACTAACATTGTCTCCAAATGGACCATATAGAGATTCCACATGACCCACGTCACCTAGGAGTTCCATCAGGTGCGTTCAAAACAATTTCTGAGCATGTCGTACGTTTGGCGCAAACCGTGCACCTATCTTGCGGCAAGCTTAGCATTATCTCCAAACAAATAGAATCGAGCTTCCACTTGAGCCTCGTCACCTAGGAGTATGATCGGGTGCGTCCAAAACGATTTCTGAGCCTATGGTATGTTTGGTTCAAATAATGCAGCTATCTTGCACTGACACAAATACTATCTCCAAATAGAACGAAATGAGATTCCACATGACGCACGTCACCTAGGAGTTCCATCCGGTGTGTCCAAAATGATTTTCAAGCCTCTAGTATGTTTGGCCCAAACTGTGCACCAATCTTGCGTCAAGATTAGCACTATCTCCAAACAGACTGATTCGAGCTTTCACTTTAGCCTCGTCACCTACGAGTACAATCTGGTGTGTCTAAAATGATTTCTGAACCTGTGTAACATCTGGCGCAAACCATGCACCAATCTTCCATCAATATTAGCACTATCTACAAACGGACTGAATCGAGCTTCAACTTGAGCCTCATCACCTATGAGTACCATAGGGTGTGTCCAAAATGATTTATGAGCCTATGGTACATTTGGCACAAATAGTGCACCTATCTTGCGCCGACACTAACACTATCTACAAACGGACCGAAATGAGATTCCAAATGACCCACGTCACAATGGACTTCCATTGGGTGCTTCCAAAATGATTTCTGAGCTTGTGGTATATTTGCACAAACCCTGCACCTATCTTGCATCAAGATATAGCACTATCTCTAAATGAACTAAATCAATTCCACATGAGCCTCGTCACCTAGTAGTACCATCGGGTGTGTCCGAAACGATTTTTGAGCCTATGCTACGTTTTGAGCAAACAGTGAAGCTATCTATCGCCGTTACTAACACTCTCTCCAAACGGACCAAAACAAGATTCCACAAGACCCACGTCACCTAGGAGTTCCATTAGGTGCATCCAAAATGATTTCTGAGCCTGTGGTACGTTTGGCGCAAACCCTACACCTATCTTGCGTCAAGATTAGCACTGTCTCCAAACGGACTGAATCAAGCTTCCACTTGAGTCTCGTCACCTAGGGGTACCATCGGGTGCATCCAAAATGATTTATGAGCCTATGGTATGTGAAAGGATCAAGATGCCCAAGAGGGGGGGGTGAATTGGGCTTTTCTAAAAATTAATTGCAAGAATTAAATCCTACAAGCCGGAATTCACCCCTAGTGCCTACTTGTGTTCCTAGAGAGTCTACCGTTAAAAAGTTTTGCACCCTAGTTTCCAATCCTAGTCTAGCATGGCAATTCTAGGAATGTAAAACAAGCAATGAAAGTAAATACAAGAAAGTAATTGCTTGAATGTAAAGGGGCAAGGAACACGGCGATGTTTTTCCGAGGTATCGGAGAGTCGCCACTCCCCACTAGTCCTCGTTGGAGCACCCGCGCAAGGGTGTCGCTCCCCCTTGATCTGCGCAAGGATCAAGTGCTCTCTACGGGTTGATTCTTCGACACTCCGTCATGGCGAATAACCCAAAACCGCTCACAACTTGAGTTGGGTCATCCACAAGCTCCGCCGGATGATCACCAAACTCCCAATCACCACCAAGCCGTCTAGGTGATGGCGATCACCAAGAGTAACAAGCTAGAACTCTCACTTGACCACAACGAGCCCAAATGAGGAGGTGGATGCACACTTGCTACTCTCGAATCACTAGTGAGGAAACTCAAACTTTGATTCTCAAATCTCTATCCTCACTAGAGCTCTTGCACTCCCTTGCACTCTAAAGGGTTTTCTCAGATGTTTGAATGAGCAAGAGACCTCTAAAAGAGGTGGAGGGGTTGTATTTATAAAACCCTCAAAGAAAACGAACCGTTACTTTCTGACACGGGGTCACCGGACGCGCCGGTGCAACTCACCGGACGCGCCGGTCCCCCGTAACGGTCAAAACGTGATTTTGAAAACGAACCACCGGACACGCTGGTGCAACTCACCAGACGCGTCCGACGTGCAAGGGTGCTTACTGTACTCACACCGGACGCGAGGCCGCGTCCGATGCCTGAAGACCGGACGCGTCAGGTCCTCTCTGGACCTTACTGGACTTGCACCGGACGCGCCGATCAAGTCCAGGTCGCGTCCGACGGGCGTTCTCCCTGAGTGACACGTGTCAGCCACTGACCACTGCGTCCGGTCCTCGCGAGGACCGCGTCCGGTGGTCAAGGCCGAAACCTAGTCGCGGTAACGTACACACCGGACGCGTCCGGTGCTCCCGAAGACCGCGTCCGGTGCCTAGAAAACAGCCCGAAACTATCCGAAACGCGTCGCAACTTCAACCAAGTTGCTTCCAACTGTAACTTTGAGCTAATCTAGGGTTGCCTAGCGCCAAGTTTAACAAGTGTGCACCACACCTAAACATAGGACTCGCCTAGGTCAAGCTACCCATTCATGCCCCCCTTTATAGTACGGCCAAAAGAGAAAAACGAAGATCCTAACGACTATTCCGAATGTGTCTCAACACTTCGTCATCCCGAACTAACCGTCCTTAATCTTGACGTCACTCTTTTGAAAACCGAAACGATTTCCATCAAGGGACACGAATACCACAGTGCTCAAAGCAGTTATCACCTCCATGACCTAACTTACCAAGTTTCTGCAAAACACACGTTAGTCATGGTAATAAAGTGTTGTCATTAATTACCGAAACCAAACCTTGGGGCCTAGATGCTTTCAATCTCCCCCTTTTTGGTGATTGATGACAACACTAAGTTTCAATGGATTAGAGTGAAGGTTTTCGAGCATGCTTGGTTCACATAAGCAAAAGACAATAAGCATAAAAGGTTAGGAATTGCTTATGTGCTCCAAGCCAAAAGAGTGTACTTCATAAGATAAGACAAAAAGCGTTAGTACACAAAAAGATATAGCTCATAAGTAATCGGAGTAAGGCACGGAAGCACAACCTTAGAGCTATAGCTAAAACGGTGACATATATTAATCACTGAGACGAATAACACATTAAGACTCAAAGTTTACGACTCGACGACAATGTCACACGAATGCAGTGCTGAAAAGTAAACATGATATGCATGAATGTAGCACACGAAAAAACGAAAACCCACTAACAACCCTGAAACTACTCTCTCTCCCCCTTTGGCATCAAGCGCCAAAAAAACTAAACTAATCTGATGGGGGGACAGACGGAGTCGTGTCGGGTGCCGAGGTGCGTGGAGTGATCACGAAGTGAAGCGAATCGCCCTCGGAGTCGGAGCTATCTGGCTGACCCTCTGAAGAAGCACGTGGCTGTGAAGCGGTCTGGGTCTGAGCAGGAACAGGCACTGACTGTGTAGCAACAAGTGGATCTGTCTGAGTGACCTGAGCCTGAAGTGCGCCAGTAGCTGGGGGATCTGTCGAGGCAACTGAAGAAGGGAGGGTCTCTGTAGTCCCGGTCCCTGTCACTGGTGGAACGACTGCCTCGGGAGCTGACAACCCTGACGAAGTGTGAAACGTAGTCGTATGCGAGGGTGTCGGCTGACCAGTCAACTCGCTGTAGGTGGCACTGAAATCACCAATAGGTGTGCCTGTCAGAAGATGCGGGCGAGGCTGGTCTGACGGTGTAAACCCCGTATGTATAGGAGTGAAGCTCGGGGACTGAAAAGACTGGGGAACCTGCTGCTGTGGAGATGTGAACTGAAAGCTCGGCTGTCCCTGACTCGATGGACCGCTGGAATGCAAAGCCGGAGCCATGATAGATGCAGGCGGAGGAACCCCAACTGTGATGAGATGCCGCAGAAGATCCATGTACTGCTGCTGACTCTGTCGCTGCATCTCAACCTGCTGCCTCTGGATCTCAAGCTGCTGTCTCTGAAACTCGTCCTGGCGAGCCTGAATCTGTGCTAGTGCTGCAGCTGTATCCTGTGCCTGGCGCTGTATCTGCTGCTGCTGCTGCTCCTGAGCCTAGGTCAACCTCTCAAGGATAGCCACCATGGCTGGGTCTGAGCGGGAGGCTGAGCCAGATCCACCGGCCTCGTGGTCGTGAGACCGAGGAGACCGGTACCTGGGGATGGGCTGGTAGTCCTCATCAGTGCTGTCAGAAGTGACATCCTCAGGTATCTCAGCAGTCTGAGTCTCAAGGTCCGCGAGCTCTGCCTCGGCAAGCTCGTCAACTCTAGCGTCCTGCTCAGCTGCTGTCTCAGGAACGTCTGGGCGCTCACGCTGTCCTGGTGCTAGAGCCTGATCTCTAGTGACAGAGGCCCAAAGCTGTCGAATATCATAATCAGGGAATGCTGTAGTAGTGTTAGCAATCTCTGCCCTGATCTCTGGTGGCATCTGGATAGCAGATCTGATGATGAAACAAATCCAGTGGGCATAGGGAAGCTAACGGTTACCCTTGAAGCCCTCAGCAATGGTGTCCTCCATCTCACTCAGGATAAGATCCCAGATATCAAACTGTCGCTGTGAAAGGAGGTGGTATACAACCCAAAGCTGCATCCTCGTCAGGCCCTCTCTGTAGCCAAGTCTGGGCAGTAAAGTGCGTCTGAGTATAGCATCCAGAACTCTGGCAAGTGGTGTCAGGCTGGCAGGAGTACGACGTGACCCTTCGCCAAAAGGCTCGCGAAAGCAGGGTCGAACCAGGTCGGTGGGTGGCACTGAACCGCCGTGAGGGCATCTGGGAGGTGGAGTCTGACCATAGCACAACTGATGGATCCTCGTGTCAGAAGCAGGTAGTCTGAGGATCTCTCGGGCTCTGGAGCTGTAGAGTCTGTGATCGCGCCCTCTGAATGCGAAGTGAATAAACTCATGGGCAGGATCAATCCACAGTGAAGCATAGAACTCTCTGACCCATGTGCCGCTGTAAGCACCTGTCCGTCCAAGAAGATCTGATAAGCCAGGCAGATAGGACAGGTGCGGACGGAGCTGCTCTCCCACAACATCAACCAATGCCTCTAGTCGACATACTCTCTGAGGTCTGAAAGCAATGCCACTGTCAACTAGGGCCCTGTAGAAGTCCTCCTGAAGTGGGGTATAGAAACCCTCTGAAGCTCTGGGATCTCTGACAGGTGGAAACCATCGGCTGACCTCCACAAACCTCAAACTCTTCACCTGACGTGAAGAAGCACCCCTCAGGTCTAAGTGCTCGACCGGGGGTGACCCTCTAACTCTGGGAGGAGGTCGTGCTCCACGACGCTGGCCCTCTGGCCTGGGTGTCACCTGTGAACGAGCACGTGTGGAGCGGTGACGTGGTGGAGACTGAGCTGCCTGCTCCTCTGTATCCTCAGTGGCCTGTGGAGCCTCAGTGGTCTGGGTAGCCTCAGTAGCGGGTGTAGTCTCTGTAGCCTGTGTCTGCTCTGAGGGTGGATCAACTGACATCTGCTCTGAAGGTGCAGTAGCCTCGGTGCCCTCCGTGGCCTCAGTGCCGAGCTGTCGACCTTCAAGATGAAAGCAACGCTCGCCTATGTGTAAACCACTGCGTCTGCCACCTCTCTCTGCCTGCTCTGCGGCGTCTGCCACGGCCTGAGCAATCTCTGCATCTGACGGTGCCTTCCTCTTCTTTTTGGCTGCAATCTTGATGCGCTTACCACGCGCAATCTCATCACGACGGGGAGGACTGTTGTCCCCGTCACCAGGAGCACCACCGGCGTTCTTGTAACGCACCATGCTGATCAACTGCCTGAAAACCTCTGTGAGATGATGAACTGACACTCGAGAGGCTTGGCCTCAATCCGTATCCGCAGGCTTGGCCTCGGATTTAGCGAACAGATCTGACCTGACACACCGACTGACTCGCTGCACGTATGGAATAGAGAGATATACTATAAGCACATATATATCTAAAGATACGAAACCCTAGATAGCAAGCACATGAGATACGAAGTGAAACGACGCTAAGCTACCTCGGATCGACGAGACGACGGTGAAGGGACGAGGTGACCTAGTTCGCGAGAACCCCCGAGATCGGCGATCGAGCACTGAAACGACCAATCGAGATAGCAATGGAGTGTTATGGTCAACGGCAAGCCTTATCGACGAAAAGGAATTGACGAGAACGAAAGAGGTCGAACAAGGCAATACCTCGAGCGAGGGTTATCAAACCCTAAGCTAGGGTTTAGGGGCAAACCCTAGGTGAAGAATCTCGGCCGAAAAGGAGGAGTCGAGGGCATGAGTTGGCACGGAGGTGCTGCGGCAGCTGCAGGGGAGCCACGGCAGAGGCTGGCTCGCCGGCGGTGAGAGAAGGCGGCGATTTGGCGGCGGCGCGGCGAGGAGCGGCAGAGGCACGGGCGCAGCGGGTCAGCGCGGCGTGCGGCCTAGGGGGCGAGATGGCGTGGCTGGAGCGCGGAGGAGTCGCCGGAGAAGCTCGCCGGAGGCGAGGACGAGAGCAAGGGCGCGGTGCTCCGGCGAATCGGCGACTGCACGGGCGGCGGCGGATGTCGAGCGGTTGAAGAAAAAAAGAAGAAAAACGATTCGGTTTTTATGAGGACGCAGATCCGCTCGATACGGTAGCACCGGACGCGGTGGTGCAGCGTCCGGTGACACTCCAGTAAGCGCCTGGAGTGACCGGGCGCGTCCGGTGTGGACTGACCGGACGCGGTCAGAGTCCGATGGCTGAGTACTCGGGAATTCATCGCGGAGCACCGGACGCGGTGGTGGTAGCCGGGACCGGACGCGGTGGTCGTCAGAGGCGCGTCCGGTGCAGCGTCCGGTGCCTAGATCTGGACTTTGTCTTCTGGATGACCGGACGCGCTGGTGGACACCGGGACCGGACGTGGTGGTGAAGCAACACTGCGTCCGGTGCAGCGTCCGGTCGCTGTTTTTCGCCATTCTTCGTTCCGAACTTCGACGTGACTTCTCCCAATCAAGTTCCAATTCAAAGAGACACAAATAAACACCAATTGGAACCTGATATGAGTGACCTCACTCAAACCCTCAAATTTTTCAAAATAGTTTGCCTTAGGCTAGTATTATTTTTACGAAAATAGACAATAAACACCCGAGGAGCAACGTATGGCCATGCAATAGAGTTTTTGGACCTTTAGGAGCGTCAAATGCTCTCTCTATTCATGGACGAACACAGAGGTTGCTCAAAGCTAAACCGAAAAGAAATGACAAACAAACAACCATGCATATGCAATGCAATACAAGAAAGTAAAGCTAGGTTGCTTGTCAAGTTTGATCCACGGTTAGGCTTCTTCACTCCTCCAAAGGAGGGTTATCGTAACCGTGTTAGCCAAGCCCTAAATGCATTGCGATAAAGTAAACATGACATATGATACAATGCAATGCAAGGGACAACACGCGCTCATTTTTTAAAGTTACTTGAATCAAACACATTAAGTTCACTTCTTAGTCTACAAAAGGTAGCCTTGTCCAAAGGTTTAGTGAAGATATCCGCTAATTGATTTTCACTTCGTACACCTTCTAGTGATATGTCATTTTTAGCAACGTGATCTCTTAGAAAGTGATGGCGGATATCAATGTGCTTGGTGCGAGAGTGTTGTACCGGATTGTTAGCAATTTTAACGGCACTTTCATTGTCACATAAAAGTGGCACCTTTTCAAGAACAATTCCATAGTCTAGGAGGGTTTGTTTCATATATAAGATTTGTGCACAACAAGCCCCCGCGGCAATGTATTCTGCCTCGGCGGTGGACAAAGCCACACTATTTTGCTTTTTAGATGACCAAGATACTAGTGATCTTCCAAGCAAATGGCACCCTCCGGATGTGCTTTTTCTATCAATTTTGCAACCGGCATAATCCGAGTCGGAATAGCCAACTAGTTGGAATCTAGCTCCTTTGGGATACCATAGACCAATACTTGGGGTGTGCTTAAGATATCTTAGGATTCTTTTTACGGCACTTAAGTGAGGTTCTTTAGGGCACGCTTGAAAGCGAGCACACATGCACACACTAAACATGATATCGGGCCTAGATGCGGTAAGGTACAACAAGCTACCAATCATAGAACGGTAGAGAGTTTGATCAACCGGTTTACCTCCCTCATCTAGGTCGAGATGTCCATTTGATGGCATTGGGGTCTTGATTGGCTTGCATTCTTCCATCTTGAATCTTTTGAGAAGATCCTTGGTATACTTTTCTTGAGAGATGAAAATCCCTTCTCTCATTTGCTTGACTTGAAAACCGAGGAAGAATGTGAGCTCACCAATCATTGACATCTCGAACTCCTTCGACATCAATTCACCAAACTCCTTGCAATAATCTTCATTTGTTGACCCGAAGATGATATCATCAACATATACTTGACAAATGAAGATCTCCCCATTAAGCTTCTTGGTGAATAGTGTGGTGTCGACCTTCCCAATGGTGAAGCCCTTCTCAATGAGGAAGTCCCGGAGGCGCTCATACCACGCTCTAGGGGCTTGCTTGAGCCCATATAGCGCCTTGGACAACCTATAAACATGATTAGGATATCTAGGGTCTTCAAACCCGGGAGGTTGATTGACATAGACTAGTTCATTTATAAAGCCATTTAAGAATGCACTTTTCACATCCATTTGATATAATTTCATATCATGATGTGATGCATATGCAAGGAGGATACGAATGGCTTCAAGTCTTGCAACGGGTGCAAAGGTCTCTCCAAAATCAAGGCCTTCAACTTGAGAGAACCCCTTTGCAACTAGTCTTGCCTTGTTCCTCACTACTATGCCTTGGTCATCTTGCTTGTTTCGGAACACCCACTTGGTTCCAATGACTCTTGCACCTTTAGGATGCTCTTCAAGTGTCCAAACTTGGTTGCGGGTGAAGTTGTTCAATTCTTCATGCATGGCATTCACCCAATCCGGATCTTGAAGAGCTTCTTCTACATTCTTAGGTTCAACACAAGAGACAAAAGAGTGATGTTCAACGAAAGAAGCTAGCTTTTGAGATCGAGTCATTACTCCCTTTGTAGGACTCCCTATGATGAGTTCTTGTGGATGAGCTTGAAGTAGAGGTGAGTTTCTTCTATCAACCACTTGAGGAGGTGGATGGGGAGCATCAACATCTTGTGCTTGTGCCTCGGCTTGTTCATGAGAGACATAAGTATCTTCATTTTCAACTCTCTCATTTTTGTCATCATCTTGAGGCACACGTGATGAAGATGGTGGATCAATGATTTGCACATCGTCTTCATCATCTTTTGGCTTGATGTCTCCCACCGGCATGTTCTTCATGGCCTCCCTCAATGGTTCATCACCTACATCATCACAATTCTCAATTGCTCCTTGGGAGCCGTTAGATTCATCAAATTCCACAACATATGTTTCTTCAACCAAACCGGTGGTATGGTTAAATACTCTATATGCTTTGGACTTTGATGAGTAACCAACAAGAAAACCAATTTCACAACGTCTTTGAAACTTCCCTAGGTGTTGACGCTTCTTGTAGATGTAGCATTTGCAACCAAACACCCGGAAGAATGAGACGTCCGGCTTCTTCCCATTTAGCAACTCATAGGGGGTCTTGCCAAGAAACTTTTGGAGGAAGAGGCGATTTGAAGCATAGCATGCGGTGTTGATTGCCTCGGCCCAAAACTTTTCCGGAGTGTTGTACTCATCTAACATTGTTCTTGCAAGAGTGATCAAAGTCCGGTTCTTTCTCTCAACTACACCATTTTGTTGAGGAGTGTAGGTTGAAGAAACCTCATGCTTGATTCCAATTTCATCACAATAAGCTTCAATGTTGGTGTTGTCAAACTCTTTGCCATTGTCACTTCTAATCTTCTTTATCTTGACTTCAAATTCATTTTGAGCTCTCTTTGCAAACTTCTTGAAGCAACTTGCCACTTCGGATTTGTCATGAAGGAAGAAGGTCCATGTATATCTTGAGTAGTCATCCACTATCACAAGACAATAGAGATTACCACCCAAGCTCTTGTATGTTGTAGGCCCAAACAAATCCATGTGTAGAAGTTCTAGCACTCTTGAGGTTGACATGAAAGCCTTGGTTGGATGAGAGTTTGCAACTTGTTTGCCCGCTTGACATGCACTACAAGGTTTGTCCTTTTCAAACTTCACATCCTTCAATCCTCTTACTAGTTCTTTCTTCAATAGCTTGTTGAGAGTGCTCATTCCAACATGTGCAAGCCTCCTATGCCAAAGCCAACCAAGTGAGGTCTTGGTGAACAAACATGTCATCAAATTTGCATCTTCGGAGGTGAAGTCAACAAGATAAAGATTGTTATATCTAAAGCCTTTGAATATCACTTGCTTGTCATCTATCTTTGAAACTTCAACTTCATTTGGTGTGAACAAGCATTGGAAGCCAAGGTCACATAGTTGCCCAACGGATAATAAGTTGAAACTCAATGAAGCAACATAGAGCACATTTGAGAGTGAATGATCATTTGATATTGCAATCTTGCCTATACCCTTGACTTTGCTCTTTGAATTATCCCCAAATGTGATCTTCTCTTGACATATCCCATTCTCTTCAATGGAGGTGAACATACGAGGATCACCGGTCATATGTTGAGTGCAACCACTATCAATAACCCAATGAGATCCACCGGTCTTGTAGTTCACCTACACACAAGAGATCAAGCTTTTTGTTTAGGGACCCAAACTTGAGAGGGGCCCTTGACTTTCTCAACTAGTGACTTGGCAACCCATATTTTGTTTGGCCTATTCTTGTTTGGGGGACCCAAAAACATGACTTTCATCTTTCCATTTGAATCTTTTCTTAGCATGTAATGAGCATTGAAGGCAAAGGGTCTAGCATGCTTGGGCAAGGGTTGTGGTGGTGGAGTTTTGCATTCATGAGCAAAGTGACCTTCTTGACTACACTCAACACATCTCTTTGGCTTGGGCTTTGACTTGCTTTGTTGTTGAGCTGTTGCTTTCTTCTCTTGATTTGCCAAGTACCCAATACCACTTCTATCCATCTTCATTACGGTGTTCATGAGGAGCTCACTTTGCAAATATTGGCCTCTTGTGAACTTGCTTAGGCCGGTCTTGAGATGCTCTTTTTCTTGCTTGAGCTTCTTGTTTTCTTCAATAAGTGACTCATTTGTTGGTTGCTTCTCAAGAGCCATCAAACCTTTGAGCTTCTTATTCTCATTTGCGAGCTTCTCATTCTCACACTTGATCTTGGCATAATCATCATGGTTGCATGACTCGACCACACTCTTGCCTTTGCTACTAGAACCTTGCTCAATGCTTTCAATGATCAAGTCATCACATGATGTAGCTATATCACACTTAACAACATTGTTAGTAGCATCATGTGTCTCAAGAGCAAGTTCATTAGCAACCACAAGACTATCATAGTCAATTTTTAATGTGGTGTATTTGTCTTTTAGAGAGCTATGTCTAGTGATGAGCTCATCATGCTTCCTCTCAAGTTTATCATGTTGATCTTTAAGCTCTTTGTTAGAGGTTTTGAGCTCCTTGAGAGTGTAAGACATAATTTCATTTTGATCTCTAAGCTCACCACTAGTCTTTTGAGCATTTTCAAGCTTAGATGAGAGTGATTCATTTTCATTTTGAAGATCATCATTTTCACTTCTTGTCCTTCTTATGATTTTAGTGTATTTGTTTAGCAATTTTACAAGTTCATCATAAGAAGGTGCATCAAATTCATCATCACTATCACTATCATCATCATCATCACTATCATGGTTTTGTACCTTTCGTTCACCCTTGGCCATAAGGCATAGGTGAGTAGTGGACGATGATGGTGAAGAAGGCGGTGAAGGTGGTGGTGAAGATGTCGGTGAAGATGATGGCCCCATCACAAATGCGGCAACCTTCTCTTTCTCATCATCGCTCTCATCTTCGGAGGAGCCACAAGATGATTCAATGTCGGTGAGCCAATCACCAACAATATAAGCCTTTCCACCCTTCTTCTTCTTGTAGAACTCCTTCTTGCCATCCTTCTTCTTGTATGGCTTGTTCTTCTTCTTCTCATCTTCTTCATCACTTGAATCATTTTTCTTGCCCTTGTTCTTGTTCTTGAACTTGTCTTTTGGTGGTCTAGGGCATTGATGAGCTAGGTGGCCAAGTTCACCACAATTGTAGCAATCCATCTCCGAGATGGGCTTTCTCTTGCTACTTGTGAAGAATTTCTTTTTCTTGCCATCGAACTTGATGCCACTCTTGTTGAGCTTCTTTAGCATCTTGGTGGTCTTCCTCACCATGAGTGCAAGTGATTCATCATCGATATCACTTTCACTTGAGCTTTCTTGCACGATCATGGCTTGGCCCTTCTTCTTCTTCTTGTCATGGCTAGCTTTGAAAGCCAAGTCTTTCTTCTTGGAAGAAGATGAGCCCTCTTCCGGAGTGATGTGCATGTACATCTCATGAGCATTGATCTTCCCCAATACTTGAGTCGGTGTTGCGGTGGAGAGATCACTTTGATGAAGCACGGTGACAATGTGACCATACTTCTCAACGGGAAGCACACTCAAGATCCTCCTTGCAACATCCGATTGACTCATTTGAGTGAGCCCAAGAGCATTGAGGTCCTCTACAAGAACATTCAAGCGAGTGTACATGTCATTAGCACTTTCTTTAGGAAGCATCTCAAAAGAATTAATTTTCTTTAAGGCAATATGATAGCGTTCCTCACACTCACTCTTAGTTCCCTCATGGAGAGCACAAAGATTTTGCCACAAATCATGAGCGTTCTTTGCATTACGCACACGATTGAAGATATCTTTGCCTAAGCCCCGGTAGAGTGCATTTTTGGCCTTTGCATTCCACCGGTCGTACTTCTCCTCGTCACCCGTGGGGTTTGCGGGATCCTTGATAGCGGGAAGCCCTTCGGTTGCGGCTCTAAGACACTCGACATCTATGGCTTCGAGATGCGCCTCCATGCGGATTTTCCAATATGGAAAATCATTCCCATCAAAGGTGGGAGGTGGTCCTTCCCCGTTAGACATCTTGCTCTAGGCGGTAAAGCCTAAATTAGGAGCAACACGGCTCCGATACCAATTGAAAGGATCAAGATGCCCAAGAGGGGGGTGAATTGGGCTTTTCTAAAAATTAATTGCAAGAATTAAATCCTACAAGCCGGAATTCACCCCTAGTGCCTACTTGTGTTCCTAGAGAGTCTACCGTTAAAAAGTTTTGCACCCTAGTTTCCAATCCTAGTCTAGCATGGCAATTCTAGGAATGTAAAACAAGCAATGAAAGTAAATACAAGAAAGTAATTGCTTGAATGTAAAGGGGCAAGGAACACGGCGATGTTTTTCCGAGGTATCGGAGAGTCGCCACTCCCCACTAGTCCTCGTTGGAGCACCCGCGCAAGGGTGTCGCTCCCCCTTGATCCGCGCAAGGATCAAGTGCTCTCTACGGGTTGATTCTTCGACACTCCGTCGTGGCGAATCACCCAAAACCGCTCACAACTTGAGTTGGGTCATCCACAAGCTCCGCCGGATGATCACCAAACTCCCAATCACCACCAAGCCGTCTAGGTGATGGCGATCACCAAGAGTAACAAGCTAGAACTCTCACTTGACCACAACGAGCCCAAATGAGGAGGTGGATGCACACTTGCTACTCTCGAATCACTAGTGAGGAAACTCAAACTTTGATTCTCAAATCTCTATCCTCACTAGAGCTCTTGCACTCCCTTGCACTCTAAAGGGTTTTCTCAGATGTTTGAATGAGCAAGAGACCTCTAAAAGAGGTGGAGGGGTTGTATTTATACACCCCTCAAAGAAAACGAACCGTTACTTTCTGACACGGGGTCACCGGACGCGCCGGTGCAACTCACCGGACGCGCCGGTCCCCCGTAACGGTCAAAACGCGATTTTGAAAACGAACCACCGGACGCGCTGGTGCAACTCACTGGACGCGTCCGACGTGCAAGGGTGCTTACTGTACTCACACCGGACGCGACGCCGCGTCCGATGCCTGAAGACCGGACGCGTCAGGTCCTCTCTGGACCTTACTGGACTTGCACCGGACGCGCCGATCAAGTCCAGGTCGCGTCCGACGGGCGTTCTCCCTGAGTGACACGTGTCAGCCACTGACCACTGCGTCCGGTCCTCGCGAGGACCGCGTCCGGTGGTCAAGGCCGAAACCTAGTCGCGGTAACGTACACACCGGACGCGTCCGGTGCTCCCGAAGACCGCGTCCGGTGCCTAGAAAACAGCCCGAAACTATCCGAAACGCGTCGCAACTTCAACCAAGTTGCTTCCAATTGAAACTTTGAGCTAATCTAGGGTTGCCTAGCGCCAAGTTTAACAAGTGTGCACCACACCTAAACATAGGACTCGCCTAGGTCAAGCTACCCATTCATGCCCCCCTTTATAGTACGGCCAAAAGAGAAAAACGAAGATCCTAACGACTATTCCGAATGTGTCTCAACACTTCGTCATCCGGAACTAACCGTCCTTAATCTTGACGTCACTCTTTTGAAAACCGAAACGATTTCCATCAAGGGACACGAATACCATAGTGCTCAAAGCAGTTATCACCTCCATGACCTAACTTACCAAGTTTCTGCAAAACACACGTTAGTCATGGTAATAAAGTGTTGTCATTAATTACCGAAACCAAACCTTGGGGCCTAGATGCTTTCAGTATGTTTGGTGCAAACCGTGCTTGTATCTTATGCCGACACTAACACTGTCTCCACATGGACCAAAACGAGATTCCACATGACCCACATCACCTAGTAGTTCCATTCGGTGCATACAAAATGATTTCTGAGCCTCTAGCACGTCCAACCCAAACCGTGCATGTATCTTGCGTCAAGATTTGCATTATTTCCAAACAGACTGAATCGACCTTCCACTTTAGCCTCGTCACCTAGGAATACCATCGAGTGTGTCCAAAATGATTTATGGGCCTATGGTACGTTTGGCTCAAACGATGCACCTATCTTGCTCCGACACAAACTGTCGGGTACCTAAACTAGGGGTACGCAAAACCCATGACTAAAAGGAGCAAACCCCCTTGAAAAACCACATCAAGGCTCTGTCTGCGCTGGTATGACGAGCCAAAACCACATACGTGTGAAGACAGGGCACCCTCGACTGCGTTTTGACTCGCACGAGGCCCACTCGACGGGACACCTCGACCCTGAGGAAATCTCTGACTCGCACAACCCTAGGTCAAGCCAGTCGACCCTTCCTCACCCACCTACTTACAGACAAAAGTCAAAGCATTTAATGCAAACCGCCAACCACTTCCTACAAAATGTGGCTACAGCACCGCCGGCATGGAAGCAGTACCGGTGTCAAATCCCACTTTTTACTGCCCATCCTGGGATGGGCGGTGAAAACCTGTCACTATACATACCATGCCGGGTACTGATCCACCATCAATGCCCCCTCGAGGCACAACACGACGACCATCATATCCTGGGCTTTCTGGGGCCCGGCCTTATCCATTCCCCATCGACCCCCCTCAGCTACGCCTCGACCCGGCCTAGACTCATCGCCAGTCAACAAAGGAACAATGTTTGCATGTCCGCTCACCACAGGACCCAGGGTCTTTCACCGTCCCATCCCTAACGTCACCATGGTACCCCAGGGATGGCCGGCCATTCCTAGAGCACGTCGCTACAGCAACCCCCACAAGCGCCCATCGAACCTTCGCCTTTAAGGCACCACCCTAGGGTTTTATTGACTCCTCTTCCTTCACTTAACCCTATAAAAGGGAAGGTAGGGGACTCTCCTAGAGGAGAACAAAGGACGAAAACCCACAAGACATTCCCCAGCTTCTAAGATCAACATCTCAAGCAATATACTCTTTTTTCCTTTTCTTGAGACTTGGGACCGCTTCCCTCTCTCACAGCTTGTAACCCCTATGCAAGCACTTAGGTGCAAGGAAATACAAAACTCCCACCCCCCGCCCCGCTGGACGTAGGGCCTTCTTTGCCCGAACCAGTATAAAATCCCGTGTATTCTCTTTGCATCACCATCCGGATTAGGGAACACACAGCACAAATTCACTCATTGGCTTAGGATCCTCCCGGGTCCGAACACCGATAGTTGGCGCGCTAGGTAGGGGTCGCTGCGTGTCAACATCGTTTTCCCACCATTTTTCCGGATGGCTGGCCCCGAACATCCACTTCTGCTGGCCACGGTGATCTGGTTTGGGAGCTTGGAGTTCATGTCTCTCGGCTATGGCTATGACATGGTCCTCCTCCCGCCCAGACACCCAACCGATGGTGACCATGAGCTCTCCTAGCCAGGGGGAGCGCTGCACTGGTACCATCGCTCTCGTCGGGCTCATGCAGCCAGGCGACGGCGTGCCGAGCGCAGCCACCACCATCACCTCGCAGGGGGTGACGGTGTTCCCCGATCTGGCGCCCCTCAGCCGGACATCCACATGGATTTCCTCACCGAGGACCTATGTAGGATGAGCTTGGCTGAGGGTAAGATGTCAATAGGGCATCCCATCACCCCACTGTTCACCGCGGCGCCACCTCCAGCCGGTTCAGGATCGACTGCTCCGACACCAGGGACGATGCCTCCATGGGCACTCCCGTATGGGCAGAACATGACTGCCTAGGCATATGCTTCGTCTATAAGCACCAGCATGAGCACTTACGAGGAGCTCCCCGGGCACCATCTACGTTCTGCCCGTGACCTCGTGGCAGCCACGCCAGCTTCCGAGTACCTGGACTCTACGGAGACCCCTGGTACGGAGCTCCGTGCGATCACCTCTCGCCGCTATGTTACTAAGCCCTTCGGTCTCCAGAACATGGGGGCTACGTACCAGCGATGCATGCAACATGTTTTTGGGGAACACATTGGGCCAACCGTCGAGGCCTACATTGATGAAAGCCGAGCTATGGACCATGTACTTTGATGGGTCATTGATGAAAGCGGGAGCGGGCGCGGGCCTACTCTTCATCTTGCCCCTCGGAGTTCACATGCGCTACGCGATCCGACTCCATTTCATTGCCTCCAACAATATAGCTGAGTATGAGGCTCTCGTTAACAGCTTGCGCATCGCCATCGAACTCAGGGTCCGACACCTCGATGTTCGTGGTGATTCCCAGCTCATGATCGACCAGGTCATGAAGGACTCAAGCTGCCGCAACCCCAAGATGGAAGCCTACTGCAATGAGGTGCGGCGCCTTGAGGACAAATTCCACGGCCTCGAACTCAACCGCGTTGCGCGCAGATATAATGAGGCTACCAACGAACTCGCGAAAATAGTGTATAACCGAGCCACGGTTCCACCCGATGTTTTCTCGAGGGATCTTCACCAACCTTCCGTCGACACCGGGATGACTGAGGGGGCCAACAGTCCATTGCTCGACCCCCCACCTGAGGCGGAAGCCCCCTCGACCGGGGCTGACGTCATGCAGACGGAAGGCTCGACCCTACCAGCCGACCTCGGGCCCGACTAGCGTATTTCATACCTCGACTGTCTCACTCGAGGGAAGCTCCCCTTGGATAAGACCGAGGCTCGATGGATTGCTCGCCGGGCCAAGACCTTTGTGATATACGGTGACGACAAAGAACTTTATCGACGCAGCCCTACGGGCATCTTACAGCGTTGTATCACAATCGAGGAAGGCAAGAGCTGCTCAAGGACCTACACTCGGGGGCTTGTGGTCATCACGTGGCACCTCAAACCCTCGTCGGAAATGTGTTCCGACAAGGTTTCTATTGGCCAACCGCAGTCTCCGACGTTATCAAGCTAGTACGCTCCTGTAAAGGATGCTAGTACTACGCAAGGCAAACCCATCTCCCGGCTCACGCCCTGCAAACCATTCCCATTACATGGCCATTCGCCGTTTGGGGACTCGACTTGGTCGGACCCCTGAAGAGAACAACCGTGGGCTTCACCCACTTGCTCGTCGCCGTTGACAAGTTTTCCAAGTGGATCGAGGCCTGCCCCATTACCAACGTCAGATCAGAGCAAGCCGCGCTGTTCTTCACCAACATCATCCTTCGCTTTGGGGTACCTAACTGCATCATCACAGACAACGGCACCCAGTTCACCGGCAAGAAGTTCTTGGATTTCTACGATAGCCACCACATCTGCATGCTCTGGTCAGCCGTAGCTCATCCAAAGACAAACGGTCAAGTAGAGCGTGCCAATGGCATGGTTTTACAAGGCCTAAAGCTGAGAATCTTTGACAGATTGAATGAACATGGCAAGAAATGGGTTGCTGAGCTCCCCTTGGTCCTGTGGAGCCTAAGAACAACACCGAGTCAAGCCACAGGGTTCACTCCGTTTTTCTTAGTATATGGGGCTGAGGCCATGCTTCCAACCGACCTGGAGTATGGATCCCCAAGGCTTTCAGCCTACAATGAGCAAAGCAATGACGTCGCAAGAGAAAACAGCCTCGACCAGCTTGAGGAAGCTCGCGATATAGCTCTATTGCACTCGGCAAGGTATTAGCAGAATCTCCGACGCTACCATGACAAGCACGTATGCAGTCGAGACCTCAACGTCGGTGACCTGGTGCTCCGACGAAGCCAAAGCAACAAGGGATGACATAAGCTTTCTCCACCATGGGAAGGACCGTACATCATCGTGGAGGTGTTGAAGCCTGGCACCTATAAGCTATCAAACGAAAAGGGCGAAATCTTCACAAACGCGTGGAACATCGAACATCTACATCGCTTTTACCCCTAGAGCCTCGAGGCTTTGTACCTTTGTCATCGCTCACGTGAATAAATAAAGAGTACATGTTCAAAGCATTCTTTCATAAAAAATAGGTAGGCTCGACCCTGTTTTCTCAGGGTCAACCCTCCCTCGGGGGCTGAAAAGGGGGAAACCCCCTGTGTCCCACATTTTGGCTCGCATTTTTCAAAAAAGTTTTATATAGTCAACAAGGCTGCGAGAGCACCCTAAGGTTCAAGGGTTGTTGAGCCGCGAGATCACCTATGCCTCTGGGATATGGCACCTCCATTCACTCCCCCATGCCAAGGGGTGCAACCGCATGCTATGAAGACCTTGTAAAAGCATATGATCTCAAAAAATCGACATCTGACGTCCCTATACGCTTCTTACATGATCGACGAGGCCACAAGGTCATCCTAAGGACGAGGGGCAGTCGAGCCGTGAGACCACCTATGCCTCCAGGCTATGGTATCTCCACTCCCACCCCACGCCAAGGGGTGCGACCGCGCGCCAAGAATATCGCATAAGAACACGATCCGAACGAAAATGGGACAAAAGACTCGAACGAAAAAGGACATTTAGTACATATTTACATCTAGATGTTTTAAGGCCCCTGGGGCCACGACGATGCGAGTCACGAATGCTAATTAACTTATTACATGGGCCTTCATGCCCAGGTTTGGCTCACAGGCCCTCATCGTCGGCAGGCGGGACCACCTCGTCTTCAAAAAGCCTCGCGAGTCGACCCCCGGGCTCTTCCGCAGCCTCGATCGATCCTAGGCAGACCGCCTTGTTCTCCTCTTCAGTCCTGTCTTGGTCCGAGATGAAGCCATCTGCAATAAGGCCCATGTCATACTCGAACCTAGATCGGATGACCGCCATGGCCCTCTTCACACCATGATGCAGCCCGCCTCGGATCTTCTCGCGGACAAGGCAACCCAGCTCCGTCATCCGGCATACGAACGAGTTCCCTGGCGCATCCTCCTTGGTATCGGCATCAGTCTCGACCCCCAGTCCATCACACACCGAGGTGATCGCGCCCTGGAGTAGTTGGTTCCGCCTGGCCTCGGCCTCGAGGAAGGTTTGAAACGAGGTAGCCGTCACCTGGGCCGCACGTTGCTGCTTCTCCAGCTCTGAAACACAAAGACCAAGTCAGCAAAACACACGGGAGCCCAAAGTCAAGGTCAAAGCTCGGTAAAGGCTTTACCCTCTGCATGGGTCTGCCAACCCACGATCTCATCATGCAACTCATCACGCGCCTTCTCCGCCGCCTGAAGAGCCTCGTCCTTGTCACGGACGGTCGCCCTCAGCGTCTCGATCTCTCGACCGGTGCCCGAGAGAGCCTCGTCCCTCTCTCCGACGGTTCCATTCAACGTCGCGACCTCATTCTCTAGGGTCCTGAAGTGAGCGGACACCAGCCTGATATGGACGTTGAGGGCATCACGCTGGCCGCTGACAAGAGTGACGTCCTCCTCGAGCTCCTTCACGCGCGCTAACAACGGCGCAAGATCCTCGTGAGCCTTGGCTGCTTCCTCTCGAGCCTTGGCCGCGTCCTCCAGGGCTTTGGCCACGGTATCCCGTGCATGTGCCGCCTCTTCCTTAAGCGACGTAGTGACAACGCGAAGCTCGTCCACCTCGGTGCTCTTCTTGGATAGCCGCTGGTTGGCCTCCTCAACCAGAGCCCATTGGCGCGGAAGCGCCGCCCACACACCGCTCTCGTGGCGGATGAATAACGACTTGCGTCGCGATCGCTCCTTGAGCTCCTGACCGCGGCCAAACTTAGAGTCAGAACCAAGGCAAAAGGGGGTACGAGCCAAATAAAATAACAAACATGACTCACCTCAAAGGCCTCTGACATCTATCGCACCAAGGTATCCGCGACCATCCATAGGGATTGCACGGAATGCTTGCGGAGTCCCTCGACGTACTCCTAGTGCTGCACTTCATCCTTATTGTTGAGGGCGAAGAAGGGCTCGGCGTTGGGGTTAACCGCATCCCTGAACTCAAGGGTCGACCGACCCCAGCGCGGGAGCTCCTCCTCCGCCCGCACAAGCGCCAGCTCCACAAAATTGGGCCACTTGGCGGACGCCTCCACCATGTCGTCCTCTGGTGCTATGGGAGTCCCGGGCCGATCCGGGGCATCGACCATCTCGACGTCCGCCTTCTGCTTCCCCTTGTCAAAAGTAGGGTCGTCGATGGTGAGATAGATCACAGCCAAAGTCGACCCTTGGGGCGGGACTGGCCTCCTGTCAGCCGGTGCCTCCGCCTACACGTTGGGCGGTGGCATGGCCACCTCCCGTTCTACCTCATTCACCGGCTCCCCCGGCTGGTCCAGCTCACCCCGCTCTGCTCCCGGCTGCGGCTCCAGCAGCCGCTCTCCCTGCTGTTGCTACTGCGGCTGCTGTTGCAGCTCCTCCCACTCTATTTGCAGCTCCAGCTGCTCCTCCTCTTTCCCCGCATCCTATAGGGCCTCCACCACCTTTTTCATCTTTTTAACATTCGTCTGCCTCGCATCGCGGATGGATGTTTCGGCCTTACCGGCCTCGATGGTCTCCAAGGTCCTCGTGGTCGACCCCGGCTCTGGCCCACCGCTTCTAGGCCCGTCGTGCCTGGTACCGCTCGGAGCTGCCTCGACCTGCTCCAGCCCCCGTGCAGCTTCACCAATTCCGACGCCCTCCTAGGCGCTTGCACCTGCCTTGGCAGCAGCCTCTTTCGCCTTGAGCTGCTCTGTAGCAGCTTGGCACTTTGTGACCCAAGCGGCGTCGTCGGCTGGTGTCCACATCATCAAGGCAGCTCTAGTTTTGAGCGCCTTGACGGGAGTCATAGTCGCAAGCTCCACCTTATGCTTATGGCTACACAGTAAACAACCATGTCAAAATGAAAAGTGATACAACTTGGTAAGGTGCAGCGAAACACTTACCCAGACAGGGGGATCAGGGGCCTCGTCCCCAGCTTCCCCGAGCCACTCGATGGCTTTTGCGATGGCCCCTCCGTCGAGTCTCCTATCGGCCTGGAGCTCCTTGGAGCCTAGGCTGACGAGGCCCCTGGGGTCCTCTGCGCCGATGAGGCCATCTAGCCACAGGTCCTCACGCCTGACGATGGCGCCCTGGTCTCAGGCGTCGATGTCATTGGCCCGTCTGCCAATGAAGTCTAGGGCGACCGGACGTGCGGGAGTGGAGCCTCCAACATCGTCAGAGGGACCCTAGGCGTGACGAATCCCCTCTCTGAAGGCCCCTCTCGGGCCCTTCCTCCTGCTGGCTCTTCCTCCTCCTCGACAGGCGCCGAAGCTACCCTCGATGCCGGGCAGGTCGACCCCCCCCATTGACGAGCCCCTGCAGGAACCGCACATCAGGGAGATGCACGAGAAAAGTCACAGTGTCATACCGTAACTCGACACCATTATCATCGCTATCCTCATCCTCATCCTCCTCTGAGGCCTTCTTAGAGGGGGACTCCTCGACGGGGAGACCCTCGAGCCTTTGCTGGCGTGGCGCCTATTCAACACCTCGCGCTCGAGGGCCTTCCTAATCTGACGCTTCTTTGCGGTGTCTTTCTCTTTCTTCTTTTGAGCCATAGAAAGGCGTCTCACCTCTCGAGCAGCGCGATCCTTCGGGACCGGTGGCCGCGAGTCCTTGACCGCTGATAGATCCTGCACGAAAGCCTCGACGAACTAAATCAAGAGAACCAGGAAGCAAAAGGACACAAGGCTAGCGAAACAACACTTACCAGAGGCTTGAAACGCTGGTTGGGTCACATCGGGACCTTGTCGATGTCCTCCTGCTTGAAGCTACCCACCATCCACCGCGCGCGCCGGGCAACCTCGTCGAGGGGGAGGGTCTCATGCGACATCCGACTCCCCTCCAATGAGACACCCGGTATCATCTTGTCGATCCGAAGTCGGTGCTGCATCAATGGCAGCACTCTCCGACGGTGGAACGTGGCGACCACCATCCCCGCGGTCAACCCACGCTGACGGAGTCTCCTCAGCGCATCGAGGAGGGGCTGCAGCTTCAACTTCTCTTCCTCAACGACGCCGTACGACCGGTTGTCCTCGCGTGACATTAGGACCCGGCCGGAGAACTTCGGTAGGCGGTCATCGTCGTTGCACAGGTAGAACCACCCGTCGTGTCATCCGCTGTTCGACGAGATGAGCTGCGCCGGGATGTAGAGCTCACCTCGACCCGCCCGGACTTGAAGGGTGTAGCTACCGGCGTGCACTGCACGCCGCACTCCCTTCTCGCCCACCTTCTTGACAAAGTGCTCTGCCTTGAAGAGGTGGAGCCACAGATTCCAGTGGGGCTCCATCCCCAAGTACCCCTCGCAGACTACCACAAAGATGGCGGCCTACGAGACAGAGTTAGGGGCAAGGTGATGGAGCTCCATCTTGTAGTAATGCAGGAGCACCCGCATGAACTGGCTCGGTGGCATCCCGAGCCCCCTCTCGTGGAAGGCGATGAAGCTCACCACATAGCCCTCCGGGGGCACCAGCTCTCGGTGGCTGGACAGCGGCACCCTCCACTCCAGCTGGCTCTGACTCACCCTCGGTCGAAGGAGACCATCGCGAACCAGGTCCTCTAGCTTCCTCTCCGTTACCGAAGAACGTACTCATGCGTCCGTAGGGAGAACTTGACTCTTTCCCGCCATGAGCGTCGAAGATCGGCTTACGGTGGCGACAGGGAGGGAGATGACGGTGGCGACAGAGAACGGTTGATGAAGGCGAAGGGAGGAAAGGGCAATCGCAAAGGGCTGGTGGCGGGCACGCGGAACCCTGGGCTCTGTACTTATACCCCGGCGGAAGGGCAATGGACGGATCCAGCGAAAAGGTAGGAACAGTTTCCGCATTCAATGCCCCTACCTAACCGCTCTGATACATCCGGCCTAGGTGGGGTTGGTCGAGGCCCAATAAATTAAGGTTGTCCGAACCCCAACAGTTCTTATGCACACCCACTCGGGGAAAGGCCCAATGTCCCTAAAAGACTAGTCCGATAGGGGAAGGGTGGCTCTCTCTTTTAAGGTGGCTTCCTCCTCCCAAGCTAAGCAAGGTGGGATTATTTAGAGGCTCACATGGTCACCGCCCGACTACAACTAGGCCACTTGGCCTTTTTTTCTGTTGCGTCTTTGCTAGCGGGTAATAGTGGAGGATGTCCTCATCATTCCCACCCCCTTAAACAAGGGCCCAGCTCTGATACCAAATGATACATCCGGCCCAGATGGGATTGGCCGAGGCCCAATAAATTAAAGTTGCTCAGACCCCAACAGTTCTTATGCACACCCACTCGGGGAAAGGCCCAATGTCCCTAAAAGACTAGTCTGATAGAGGAAGGGTGGCTCTCTCTTTTAAGGTGGCTTCCTCCTCCCAAGCTAAGCATGGTGGGATTATTCAGAGGCTCACACGGTCACCGCCCCGACTACAACTAGGCCACTTGGCCTTTTTTGTTACGTCTTTACCAGTGGGTAATAGTGGAGGATGTCCTCATCATTCTTGATGGGGACGTGATTCCCGATCTTCCGTCAGATTCAAGATAACTATCGATTTGGTCAGAAGCGACACACCGATTCGGCTTCAGATCACAAAGACCCGCACCCTGCAACCTTAGTACCACGTCTCCTCTGGTTATCAACGGTGTCACAATCCAGTTGACCTCACCACAAAGGCTAATACCTACTGTGAATCGAAGAACACAAGCAAGAACAAGATAAAATGCAACTCAATTGAAGTGACAATTGCGGATATATGATTAAGCACTCGAAGTTAGGGTCTCGCAAACCGATAATGGCGACTATTCAAAGATAGATTGATCTAAAGCAAAACCAAAACCCTAACGTAGGCAGCAGCTACTGATTATAAAAGCCTAAGGGGCATCCAAGGACCCCTACTCACGTCGCTAAGAAGTCTCGACACGTTACAAGGGCCAAACGGCCCAAAAGACGGCGACGCAGCGCCCTGTCAGATTCTGGACGTCAACTTGTTTCAACGATTTCCGTTGACTCCAATGGAATTTGGGCCTCAAACCAAAGCTATTGGTTAGATTATGAAATTATCTTTCAATCCATATGTGGATCATTGAAAACGGAGTACAGATGCGTCCTGGGCGTCCATTTTACTATAGACTGCTCCTGGAGCCCGAGATGGACTCGAACTTGATATGGATTGGGCCTCCAACTTGGCTTGGACGCCCTTGCTTGACTCCTAAGGTGGTGGCCAAGGAGGAGGACGTTCTTGGGCATCTCTTAGGTGTTCTCTATCTTATTGGGGCGTGCTCCAACTTGGGCCTGGGTCCCAAGTATGAATAACAAGCCCGCGACGACGCTATAGCATCCGACAGAAATAGCGGCAGAATGTCTCGATAATTTGGAGGCCTTGCCAATGTGATATTGAGGTGGGACAAGATCTGTTTGAAATCTTATCAAATAAGCTTTCCATCAAGTGCTTATTGACCTCGATCGCACTCCAGATGGATGAGTTATGACCTTCCCAATGAAGCACTATCGGGCTACCAATGAACCGAAAGTTCAACTTTGATGGACTTGCACTTTGAGACACATTTGTACCTACATTCAAATAACGATATGTATATGTGGAACCAAGTGAATTGTACCCAAAATTACTATACAAATATAGGAACGAATGCACCTTATAATCAATGGGCGTATCCGTTGGTGTCATGTCCTCATCATCCTCCCCTTCTTGACAACAAACCATCCTCGATTTGAGCTTAGTTGGAGGATAGATTGTAGGTTGTAGCCAATATTGCTCCCCTTCTTGAAATTGAACTTGTTGCTTTATAACAAAACTTGGGGATCTTGACATGACATGATTATAGCTATTGTAGGCCTCAAAATTATCATATTGTTGTACAACGAAAGGAGATTTCATATTTGAATAAATATAAACTCTGTGTACCATATACTCTTCTTTATTATTATATTTGTCAATAAAGTGAAATGTACGTTTAGATAACCGTGAAAAATCAGTAAACGTAAATTTCTCTTCCAAAGTAGTAAGAGCACACAGAGTATCAAACTCAATATAACCCAAAGTATCTAAAGAATACAATAATTTTAGCTCATCTTTTCCTGCAGCAATGGGAAGCAAATTCTTATTTTTAGCACAAGTATTTGGTTCCAAAACAAAAGCATCATGCTCATTCAAATTCTTATTTTCAGCACAAGTATTTGGTTCCAAAACAAAAACATCATGCTCATTCACTAGTTGTGGCATATGTATATTAAAAGCATTGTCACACAACTCTTCTTTATCACAAGCAATGTCAGAACAATTATTTTATGACAAAGGAAATTCAGACTTTGTGCCCACTAAATGTTGCTCTATTATAGCATGAGTGGTGGACAAATTCAGCACATCATCACCAATTTGAACATTATCATATTTTGTAGCAAGCATAAAAGGATCTTCTAGTTTAGATACTTCGTGATTTTTATTTTTAATATCAACCTCTTTGTTCTTAGTAGAAACACTCTCTTTTTGAAGTTGTAAAATTTTAGTCGAGTTTAAAATTTTACCATGCTCCAAAGTGGGTGTGGGAGGTGGTGGTGAAGATGCTGCTGTAGCGGGGGAAACGACCACTTGTCTACTTATCGCAATCTCGATCTTCGCGAATGCTTGCTCCACCCTTGCTAAAACCTGGTTGAGGTTGTCGCCAATGTTGGTCTGGTTCTTTTGTTGATGTCCCTGTAATTCTTTTTCTACAAGCATAGCTAGCTGGAATAACTGGTTTGTAGTGTTAAAATCTTTATAATAAACAATATCCTGAATTTCATATCTCAAACCACCATAAAAATGATAAACTTTATCCTCCGGATCCTCCTCTATCCCACAACATATTGCACACTTTTGAAACTCTACATAATATTCCTAGACAGACATATTACCTTGCTCTAAGCATTGCATTTTACGTTTATAAGATGGAGGAATAAAATGATCACGCATTGCTTCTTTTAGTCTATCCCATGATTGGGGTTGTTGATGCAAATTGTCTAGTTCTCGCCACCAGAATTGAGCAAAATCTTTGAATTCCCTAGTGGCATATTTAACTCTATGTTTCTTAGGAACTAGGTGTGAATTAAACTCTTGTTCTACAGCCATCTCCCAATCAAAATATTTTTCTCCATCATAAAATCCAAAATAGAATGGTATGGTTAATTTACCTCTCATACCTTGATGATTATAGTCAATATGTGATGGTAGATTGTTCGTCATGTGGTCCATCCTTGCAAACATCTGGACCATGATTTCCTGCAATTCACTCTTAAACAGAAACACATTGTTTGATAATGTTAGAAATCAAAAGAAATTCCTATCAACTATTATATGTGTCGGTGGAAACACACTCTCACACGTCTTACCAAGTTCTTACAAGGTTCTTACCAACGCAATGCAGTGGATGGTAAAACCAGTGGCTGGTTCGTGATACCTGTGAGGGCGTGGCACCAAGATTGTAAGGATCTTTTTCTATGCTGATCTAGAGTATATATGTGGAGCTTGGAAGGCACACAAAGAACAAATATATATATGTGGCACACAATTCAGTAACAGATAGCAATATTGAATAAATGTCCAGAGCACTTGTCCTAGTTGCTGGCCTATACATGTTCCTAGCACCAGTTGTGACACATAAGGGAGTGAAACAAGTATGAAAGATAGCAGTGGAAATATGGACAAGGCAAAAGGCACCACAAACAATAGAGCTATCGAGTGTTCCTTATGTGCTCCTTTTTTATCTCTTCTCTTCTCTTTTGCTATTTTTTTCTTTTTTTTGTCCAAATTTTTTTCCTTGCTTTTGCTCTTTTGATATTTTTTCTCAGTAAGGAGCACACAACAATAAATACCAAAAAATTTGAGCTCAATTGGATAAAAGATGTGGCCTATAGAAAATTAGGATTGTGCTCCAAAAAGCATATTAAAACTTGTGGGCCTGGAAACTCGATTTTTCTGATCGAATTTCACAAATCTAATTTTTATGAACCTAGCATAGCTAGGATGAAACAGATCTAAAATTTTCTAACATTCTCCATAGATATAAAATTTGCCCAGTTTTGAGTTCGGATGCAAAAGTTATGACTGTTTTAAGGAAGCTGCTCGAATCAGGGTTTCCGTGGACACAAGATGCAAACTGATGGTGATATGAGATGGCGGCGGGTGGAGGGATCAACACAAACTAGAAAAGAACACAATCTAAACCAGCAATAAGACCTTGACCTAGGACACAAACTCAACACGGCGGACTCTGAAACTGAAATATGCAAAGGCTATGGCACGGATGGTTGTAGGACAAGAAACAAATATGGCTGTGGACTATGGGACAAATGCGAAACACTCAAACTAGGGAATAAATGTGAACCTAATGGTATACCTTAGCTATGAATACCACTTGATGGGGACGTGATTCCCGATCTTCCGTCAGGTTCAAGATAACTATCGATTTGGTCAGAAGCGACAAACCGATCCGGCTTCAGATCACAAAGACCCGAACCCTGCAACCTTAGCACCACGTCTCCTCTGGTTATCAACTGTGTCACAATCCAGTTGACCTCGCCACGTAGGCTAATCCCTGCTACGAATCGAAGAACACAAGCAAGAACAAGATAAAACGCAACTCAATTGATGTGACAATTGCGGATATATGATTAAGCACTCGAAGTTGGGGTCTCGCAAACCGATAACGGCGACTGTTCAAAGACAGATTGATCTAAAGCAAAACCCAAACTCTAACATAGACGGCGGCTACTGATTATAAAGCCTAAGGGGCATCCAAGGACCCCTACTCACGTCGCTAAGAAGTCTCGACACATTACAAGGGCCAAACGGCCCAAAAGACGGCGACGCAGCGCCCTGTCCGATTCTGGATGTCAAATTTTTTCGACGATTCCCGTTGACTCCAATGGAATTTAGAACTCAAACCAAAGCCATTGGTTAGATTATGAAATTATCTTTCCATCCATATATGGATCATTGAAAACGGAGTCCAGATGCGCCCTGGGCGTCCATTTTACTACAGACTGGTCCTAGAGCCCGAGATGGACTCGAACTTGATATGGATTGGGCCTCCAACTTGGCTTAGATGCCCTTGCTTGACTCCTAAGGTGGTGGCCAAGGAGGAGGATGTTCTTGGGCATCTCTTAGGTGTTCTCTATCTTCTTGGGGCGTGCTCCAACTTGGGCCTGGGTCCCAAGTATGAATAATAAGCCCGCGACAACGCCGTAGCACCCAACAGAAATAGCGGCAGAATGTCTTGATAATTTGGAGGCCTTGCCAATGTGATATTGAGGTGGGACCAGATCTTTTTGAAAGTTTATCAAATAAGCTTTCCATCAAGTGCTTATTGACCTCAATCGCACTCCAGATGGATGAGTTATGGCCTTCCCAATGAAGCACTATCGGGCTGCCAATGAACCGAAAGTTCAACTTTGATGGACTTGCACTTTGAGACACATTTGTACCTACATTCAAATAATGACATGTACATGTGGAACCAACTAAATTGTACCCAAAATTACTATGCAAATATAGGAATGAATGCACCTTATAATCAATGGTCGTATCCGTTGGTGTCATGTCCTCATCATGCTCCCCTTGAAACCCACGCATACATGCACGTGTCAGCCATTCGCTCGCCAACCGCCTACCACGCCACCTACTACCGCACCGATCTCGCTCCCCTCCTAAAAATACGTGCCCCAATGGGCAGGAAGGGAGGCTCACAGATGGATACTTCTAGGCAAAGGAACCATAGGCTCTGAGCCCGCTTCAAGACTAGAGGGTACGAAAGCTGGCCCTCGACCAGGGTTCGACAGCTGCCCTCATGTAAATAGAGTTAGGGATGTCTGAGGACATGCCCGTACAAGGCTAGGGCTTGAGCCACTTTCTCGAGACGACCTCAGACATATTCGAGGCTAAAGGAGAGGTCAGCGGTGGAATCCCCTCGGAGGGAGGCATCGAGCCCTCGGATCCTACCGAACGGAGCCGAGATCCACATGACTACTCTTTGGCACTTTTGGAGAGCGCCTCCGCGGCCGCCAGCCGACTCCTATTGAACGAGTCATGGGCTCCCACTCGAATTCCCCGCTAACAACTCACCAGGGGCCATCAGAACTCACCCGTCGAGGGTAGTACGACGTTCCCACCCCTCCTCCTTGTCAAAAGGATGCGTGAGGGTCGAACAATAAAAACAGATACTTACAGGCGAAGGAACCATGGGCTCCGAGCCCACTATAAACCTTGAGGGATCGAAAGCTGGCCCTCGACCAGGGTTCGACAGCTGCCCTCGAGTAAACAGAGTCAGGGATGACTGAGGACGTGCCCATACAAGGCCAGGGCTCGAGCCACTTTCTCGAGATGACCTCAGACATATTCGAGGCTAAAGGAGAGGTCGGTGGTGGAATCCCCTCGGAAGGAGGCATTGAGTCCTTGGATCCTACCGAACGGAGCCAAGATCCACATGACTACTCTTTGGCACTCTTGGAGAGCGCCTCCATGGCCGCCAGCCGACCCCTATCGAACGGGGCACGGGCTCCCACTCAAATTCCCTGCTAATACCTCGCCAGGGGCCGTCGGAACTCACCCGTCGAGGGTAGTACAGCGTTCCCACCCCTCCTCCTTGTCAAAAGGATGCGTGAGGGTCGAACAATAAAAACGGAGATCATCGGAACTCGCTCACCGAGGGTAGTGCAATGTTCCCCACCCCTCCTCCTTTCCTAAAGGATGCATGAGGGTCATATGATGAAGACGGGCAAGATCCTAATCGACCTCATGCGCGCGAGGCTCGGGGGCTTGCCCGCAAAAGGCTAACCTCAAACGAAAGGGGACCAAGCGTGCCACGGGGGCTCGAACGCATGAGCACCCCCCGACATAACATACTAAAGCCCTCGAAGGAGCAATGACGCTACGACTCCAGTTCATGACTTGCTGAGCCTCTGTGAGAGTGTCCACACTCACACAAAGGCTCGGGGGCTACTGTCGGGTACCTAAACTAGGGGTACCCAAAACCCATGACTAAAAGGAGCAAACCCCCTTGAAAAACCACATCAAGGCTCCGTCCGCGTAGGTACGACGAGCCAAAACCACATATGTGTGAAGACAGGGCACCCTCGACTGTGTTCCGACTCGCACGAGGCTCGCTCGACAGGACGCCTCGACCCCAGCGAAATCTCCAATGCGCATGACCCTAGGTCGAGCTGTTCGACCCTTCCTCACCCACCTACTTACAGACAAAAGTCAAAGTATTTAATGCAAACCACCAACAACTTCCTACCCACGTGGCTATAGCACCGCTGGCATGGAAGCAGTACTGGTGTCAAATCCCGCTTTTTACTACCCATCCCGGGATGGGTGGTGAAAACCTATCACTGTACACGCCATGCCGGGTACTGATCCACCATCGATGCCCCCTCGAGGCACAACACGATGACCGTCATATCCTAGGATTTCTGGGGACCGACCTTATCCATTCCCCGTCGACCTCCCTCAGCTACGCCTCCACCCGGCCTCGACTAATCGCCGGTCAACAAAGGAACAATGCCTGCACGTCCACTCGCCATAGGACCCAGGGTCTTTCACCGTCCCATCCCTAACATCACCATGGTACCTCAGGGATGGCCCGCCATTCCTGGAGCACATCGCTACAACAACCCCCACAAGCGCCCGTCAAACCTTTTCCTTTAAGGCACTGCCCTAGGGTTTTATCGACTCCCCTGCCTTCACTTGACCCTATAAAAGGGAAGGCAGGGGACTCTCCTAGAGGAGGATGAAGGACAAAAACCCACAAGACATTCCCCAACTTCTAAGATCAACATCTCAAGCAATATACTCTTTTTTTCCTTTTCTTGAGACTTGGGACCGCTTCCCTCTCTCATAGCTTGTAACCCCTACGCAAACACTTAGGTGCAAGGAAATACAAAACTGCCCCCCGCTGGACGTAGGGCCTTCTTTGCCTGAACCAGGATAAAATCCCGTGTATTCTCTTTGCATCACCATTCGGATTAGGGAACACGCAGCACAAACTCACTCGTCGGCTTAGGACCCTCCTAGGTCCGAACACTGACAAAAACACTGTCTCCAAACAGATCAAAACGACATACCACTTGACCCACATCACCTAGGAGTCCATCTAGTGCGTACAAACCAATTTTTGAGCCTATGGTATGTTCAGCGCAAACCGTGCACCTGTCTTGCGTTAAGATTAGCACTATCACCAAATGGATTGAAACAAGCTTCCACTTGAGCCTCATCACCTAGGAGTACCATCAAGGCATCCAAAATGATTTCTGGGCTTATGGTGTGTTTCGCGCAAACCCTGCACCTATCTTGCACCGACACTAACACTATCTCCAAACTGACCGAAATGGATTCCACAAAGCCCATGTTACCAAGGAGTTCTATCGGGTGCGTCCAAAATGATTTCTAATCCTATGTTACATTCAGTGCAAACCGTGCACCTATCTTGCATCAAGATTAGCCCTATCTCCAAATGAATGGAATCAAGCTTCCACTTGAGCCTCATCACCTAGGAGTACCATTGGGTGCATCCAAAATGGTTTCTGAACCTATGGTACGTTTGGTGTAGATCGTGCAGCTATCTTTCGCCAACACTAACACTGTCTCCAAACGGACCAAAACGAGATTCCATAGGACCCACATCACCTTGGAGTTCCATCGGGTGTGTCCAAAATGATTTCTAATGTGGTACATTCGGCGCAAACTGTGCACCCATCTTGCATCAAGATTAGGACTATTACCAAATAGACTGAATCAAGCTTCAATTGAGCCTCGTCACCTAGGGGTACCATCGGGTGCGTCCAAAATGATTTATGAGCCTATGGTGTGTTTGGCGCAAACCGTGCACCTATCTTGCACCAACACTAACACGGTCTCCACACAGATCATAATGAAATTCCACATGACCCACGTCTCCTAGTAGTTCCATTCGATGCATACAAAACAATTTCCGAGCCTCTATTACATTCGGCCCAAACCGTGCACGTGTCTTGCATGAAGATTAGCACTATCTCCAAAATGATTTCTGAGCTTATGGTATGTTTGGGGCAAACCCTGCACCTATCTTGCACTAACTCTAACATTGTCTCCAAACTGACTGAAACGAGATTCCACAAGGCCCACGTCACCAAAGAGTTCCATCGGGTGCGTCCAAAACGATTTCTGAGCCAGTGTTACGTTCGATGCAAATAGTGCACCTATCTTGCATCAAGATTAGCATTATCTCCAAACGGACTGAATCGAGCATACCCTTGAGCCTTATTACCTAGTAGTGCCATCCGGTGTGTCCAAAATGATTTCTAAGCCTATGGTATGTTTGGTGCAAATTGTGCACCTATCTTGCACCGACACTAACACTGTCTCTAAACGGACCGAAACGAGATTACACTTGACCCACATCACCTAGGAGTTCCAACAGGTGCATCCTTAATGATTTCTGAGCCCGTGGTACGTTCAGCGCAAACCATTCACCTATCTTGCATCAAAATTAGCACTATCTCTAAACAAACTGAATCAAGCTTCCACTTGGGCTGCATCACCTAGGAGTACCACCGGGTGCGCCCAAAATGATTTGTGAGCCTATGCTATGTTCGGTGCAAACCGTGCCCCTATGTTGCATCAAGACTAGCACTACCTCCAAATGGACTGAATCGAGGTTCCACTTGAGGTTCGTCACCTAGGAGTAACATCGGGTTTGTCTAGAATGATTTCTAAGCCTATGCTACGTTTGGCACAAACCGTTTACCTATCTTGCGTCAAGATTAGCACTATCTCCAAATTAACTGAATTGAGCTTCCACTAGAGCCGCATCACCTAGGAGTACCACCGGGTGCGTCCAAAATGATTTCCGAGCCTTTACTACATTCGGCCCAAACTGTGCACGCATCTTGCGTCAAGATTAGTACTATCTCCAAACGGACTGAATCAAGCTTCGACTTGAGCCTCGTTACCTAGGAGTATTATTGGGTGCACCCAAAATGATTTCTGAGCCTATGGTACCTTTGGCGCAAATCGTGCACCTATCTTGCACCGACACTAGCACCGTCTCCAAATGGACCGAAACGAGATTCCACAGGACCCACATGACCTAGGAGTTCCATCAGGTACGTCCAAAACGATTTCTGAGCCTGCGGTACGTTCAGCACAAACCATGTACCTATCTTACGTGTAGATTAGGATTGTCTCCAAACGGACTGAATCAAGCTTCCACTTGAACCTGATCACCCAGGAGTACCATCGGGTGCGTCCAAAACGATTTTTGAGCCTGTGGTACATTTGGCGCAAACCGTGCACCTATCTTGCACCAACACTAACACGGTCTTCAAACAGATTGAAATGAGATTCCACAAGACCCACGTCACCTGGTAGTTCCATTCGGTGCGTACAAAATGATTTCCGAGCCTCGTCAACTAAGGTACCACCGGGTGCGTCCAAAACAATTTCTGAGCCTATGGTATTTTTGGCGCAAACCGTGCACCTATCATGCTCCAACACTAACACTGTCTCCGACGAACCAAAACGAGATTCCACACGACCCATGTCACCTAGGAGTTCCATCGGGTGCATCCAAAACAATTTCTGAGCCTGTGGTATGTTCAGCGCAAACCGTGCACCTATCTTGCGTCAAGCTTAGCATTGTCACCAATGAACTGAATCAACCTTCCACTTGAGCCTCGTCACCTAGGTGTACTACCGGGGTGAGTCTAAAATGATTTCTGAGCCTATGGTATGTTTGCCTCAAACCATGCACCTATTTTACACCAACACTAACACTATATCTAAGCGGACCGAAACGAGATTCCATATGACCCATGTCACCTAGTACTTCCATCTGGTGCGTCTAAAACGATTTCTGAGCCTATGGTACGTTCGGCACAAACAATACACCTATCTTGCGTCAAGATTAGCACCATCTCTAAATGGACTGAATCGATCTTCCACTTGAGGTTCATCACCTAGGAGTACCATCGGGTGTGTCCAGAATGATTTCTAATCATATGCTACATTTGGCACAAACTATTTACCTATCTTGCGTTAAAATTAGCACTATCTCCAAATTAACTGAATCGAGCTTCCACTTGAGTCACGTCACCTAGAAGTACCACCGGGTTCGTCCAAAATGATTTATGAGCCTTTGCTATGTTTGGCGCAAACCATGAACCTACCTAACACCGATAGTAACACTGTCTCCAAACGGAACGAAAAAAATTTTCACATGACCCAAGTCACCTAGTAGTTCCATCCAGTGCGTCCAAAATGGTTTCCGAGCCTCTAATACGTTCGGCCCAAACCATGCACCAATCTTGCGTCAAGATTAGCACTGCCTACAAATGGACAGAATCGAGCTTCCACTTGAGCCTTTTCACCAAGGAGTACCATCAGGTGTGTCCAAAATGATTTTTCTGAGCCTATGGTACGTTTGGCACAAACAGTGCACCTATCTTGCGCCAACACTAACACTATTCGCAAACAGACTGAAACAAGATTCCAAATGACCAACGTCACCTTGAAGTTCCATCGGGTGCTTCCAAAACGATTTCTGAGCTTGTGGTATATTTGCGCAAACCTTACACCTATCTTGCATCAAGATTAGCTCTATGTCCAAATGAACTAAATCAAGCTTCCACTTGAGCCTCGTCACCTCGGAGTACCATCAGGTGCGTCCAAAATGATCTCTAAGCCTATGCTACGTTAGGCGCAAACCGTGCAGCTATCTTTTGCTGACACTAACACTATCTCCAAATAGACTAAAACGAGATTCCACAAGACCCACGTCACCTTAGAGTTCCATAGGGTGCGTCCAAAACAATTTATGAGCCTGTGGTATATTTGGCGCAAACTGTGCACCTTTCACCAAGATTAGCACTGTCACCAAACGGACTGAATCAAGCTTCAATTGAGCCTCGTCACCTTGCAGTACCATCGAGTGTGTCCAAACCAATTTATGAGCCTATGGTATGTTTGGCGCAAACCGTGCACCTATCTTGCACCGATACTAACACTGTCTCCACGTGGACCAAAATGAGATTCCACATGACCCATGTCACCTCGTAGTTCCATTTGGTGCGTACAAAATGATTTTCGAGCCTCTGGTACGTTCGGCCCAAACTGTGCACGTATCTTGCATCAAGATTAGCACTATCTCTAACACAGAATGAATCAAGCTTCCGCTTGAGCCTCATCACTTAGGAGTACCATCAGGGCGTCAAAAACAATTTATGAGCCTATGGTATGTTTAGTGCAAGCCCTGCACCTATCTTGCACTGACACTAATAGTGTCTCCAAACTGACCGAAATGAGATTCCACACGGCCTACATCACCAAGGAGTTCCATCGGGCGTGTCCTAAATGATTTCTGAGCCTGTGGTACATTCGGTGCAAACCGTGCACCAATCTTACATCAAGATTAGCACTATCTCCAAATCGACAAAATCGAGCTTTCGCTTGAGCCTTATTACCTAGGAGTACCATCCGTTGCGTCCAAAATGATTTCTGAGCCAATGGTACGTTTGGTGCAAATCATGCACCTATCTTACATTGACAAGAACATTTTCTCCAAATAGACCGAAACAAGATTCCACTTGACCCACGTACCCTATGAGTTTCATCGGGTGCGTCCAAAATAATTTCCAAGCCTATGGTATGTTTGGCATAAACCCTACACCTATCTTACACTAACACTAACACTGTCTCCAAACGGACCGAAACGAGATTCCACAAGACCCATGTCACCTAGGAGTTCCATTGGGTGCGTCCAAAATGATTTCTAAGCCTGGTATATTCGGTGCAAAGCATGCACCTATCATGCGTCAAAATTAGCATTATCTCCAAACGGATTGAATCATGCTTCCACTTGAGCCTCATTAACTAGGAGTACCATCGGGTGCGTCCAAAATGATTTCTGAGCCTATGGTACGTTTGGCGCAAATCGTGCACCTATCTTGCACCAACACTAGCACTGCCTCCAAATGGACCAAAACGAGATTCCACAGGACCCACGTCACCTAGGAGTTCTATCGGGTACGTCCAAAACGATTTCTGAGCATGCGGTATGTTCGGCACAAACCATGTACCTATCATGCATTTAGATTAGGACTATCTCTAAACAGATTGAATCGAGCTTCCACTTGAGCCTCATCACCTAGGAGATATATCATCTAAGTTTGCACGAGAGCATCTCATACCTGTCACACCACGGAGTGTACCCATAGACACCATATCCCCCTTAGGTACCACCAGATCCACCAGAATCTGTAAGGGAGTGAGTATCACTATAGAATGTTGCCCCTTTCTGGCCGATCTCACCTTACTTCCGTCAGAAGGTCTGGATGTTATCTTGGGTATGGATTGGTTGACTCTGCATAGGGGAGTAATATCTTGCTCACCCAGATATGTGGAAATTACACATCCGAGTGGCCGAGTAATCAGATGTGAGCCACACCACAAAAGGACAGATACCTTGATGAGTGCCCTGGAGGCCAAATCAGTTGAGGAGGTGCCCATCGTGTGCGAGTACCCTGATGTGTTCCCTGAGGAGTTATCGGGTATGCCACCTGACCGGGATGTTGAGTTTTTGATTGACTTACTGCCTGGTACCGGGCCCATTGCTAAAAGGCCCTACCGCATGTCAGTCGATGAGCTAGAGGAACTTAAGAAACAGCTCAGGGAGTTGTCTGACAAGGGGTACATCAAACCCAGTGCTTCACCCTGGGGTTCCCCTGTCTTGTTTGTGAAGAAGAAGGATGGCTCCATGAGGATGTGCATTGACTATCGGAAATTGAATGTTGTGACAGTAAAGAACAAGTATCCTCTGCCAAGGATAGATGACCTCCTAGATCAGTTAAAGGATGCCAAGTTCTTTTCCAAGATTGACCTTAGATCTGGGTATCATCAGATGAAGATCAAACCGGAGGATATCCCTAAGACAGCCTTTGTCACTAGGTACGGGTAGTATGAGTTCACTGTTGTGTCTTTCGGTCTCACCAATGCCCCGGCCTATTTTATGAACATGATGAACAAGGTGTTCATGGATGAATTGGATAAGTTCGTGGTGGTGTTTATTGATGACATCCTTGTCTACTCATCCACCGTCGAAGAGCATGAGCAACACTTGAGAGTGGTTCTGGAGAAGTTGAGGCAAAATCAGCTGTATGCTAAATTTAGCAAGTGCGAGTTTTGGCTCGAAGAAGTCGCTTTTCTCGGCCATGTACTCACAGCTGAGGGTGTTGCTGTTGATCTCGTGAAAATAGAGGCCGTGAAAGAGTGGGAGCAACCCCGCAACCCGACAGATATCCGGAGTTTCCTTGGGTTACCTGGTTACTATCGCAGATTCATCGAGAACTTCTCGAAGTTAGCCAAGCCCATGACCAATCTCCTGAAGAAGACCAATGAGTTCGAGTGGACACTCGAGTGTGAGCTCAGTTTCCAGACTCTGAAACAGAAGCTTACCACCACTCCTGTTCTTGCCCTACCTGATATCCGACAGGACTTCGTGGTCTACTGTGATGCCTCTAGACAGGGACTCGGTTGCGTCTTGATGTAGAACGGGAGAGTCATTGCCTATGCATCCTGCCAGTTGAAGGACCATGAACAACATTACCCGATGCATGATCTCGAGCTAGCTGCTGTTGTGCACGCTCTGAAGATTTGGAGGCACTACTTGATTGGGAACAAGTGCGACATCTATACCGATCATAAGAGCCTCAAGTACTTCTTCACCCAAGAGGATCTGAATATGAGACAACGTCGATGGCTGGAGTTGATCAAGGACTACGACCTAGAAATTCACTACCATCCGGGGAAAGCCAACGTAGTTGCTGATGCCTTGAGCCGTAAGAGCTATTGCCACAATCTATCCATGGAAGTCATACCATCCGAGCTACGTCAGGAAATGGGCGAAATTTGCCTCGAGATTATACCCAAGAGCATGTTGAACGAGTTGCGAGTGCAATACGACATAATGGACCGCATCCGTAAGGCTCAAAAGAAATGCCCTGAGATCTTGCAGCTTCGTGAGTGGATGGAAGCTGGTAAGTACCCTGAGTTCCGAGTAGATGAACGGGGGCTGTGTTGGTGCAACGACAGAATCTGTGTACCGTTTGATAAGGCCATCCGTAGGGAAATCCTGACAGAAGCACATGACTCTAAGTATTGTATCCATCCTGGCAGTACAAAGATGTATGTCGACATGAGGAAGATGTTCTGGTGGAAGGACATGAAGAAGGATATTGCAGGTCATGTAGCCAGATGTGATATATGCAACCGGGTTAAGGCCGAACATCGGAGACCAGCTAGATTGTTGAAGCCCCTGGATGTACCCGTGTGGAAGTGGGAATGCATATCTATGGACTTCATCGTGGGATTGCCTCAACCCCCAAAAGGACATGACTCCATTTGGGTTATAGTGGACAGACTGACCAAGGTAGCTCACTTTGTACCTGTCAAGGTTGACTACCGTGTAGAGAAGCTGGCAGATCTGTATATCGAGCACATTCTTCGACTTCACGGAGCGCCTGTTAGCATCGTGTCTGATAAGGGAACACAGTGGATGTCTAGGTTCTGGCAGAGTTTGCACAAGTCGATTGGCACTCATCTTGACTATAGCACCGCTTATCACCCTCAGATAGATGGGCAAACAGAGAGAGTGAATCAGATTCTCGAGGACATGCTACGAGCTTGCGTACTAAAGTATGGGACAGATTGGGAGAAAAGCGTACCGCATGCAGAGTTCTCGTACAACAACAGTTATTAGGCTAGTCTTTAGATGTCACCATTTGAGACCCTGTACGGGAGGAAATGCAGAACCCCATTGATGTGGTCCGAGGTAGGTGAGCGAATGTTCTTTGGCCCTGCTAAGATCAAGGAGGCCGAGGAGGGAGTAGCTCAAGTACGAGAAAATTTGAGGATTGCCCAAAGCCGACAAAAGAGCTATGCAGATAACCATCGGAGAGACCTCGAGTTCCAGGTGGGAGACCATGTCTATCTCAAGGTCTCGCCTCTCTGTGGCACCTTCCGGTTCCATGTGAAAGGGAAGCTAGCCCCTCGATACGCTGGTCCCTACCGTATCTGCAAAAGAGTTGGGAAGCTAGCGTACAAGCTTGAGTTGCCCGAGGAACTAGCAGGTGTACATCCCGTGTTCCACGTGCCACAGCTCCGCAAGTGTCTAAAGCTACCAGAGGAACAGGTTCACGCAGATGCACTGGATATTCAGGATACGCTTGAGTACCGAGAGTACCCAGTTCAGATTCTTGACAGAGCAACCAAAGACACCCGCAGCACTACGATACCGATGTGCAAAGTTTTATGGAGCAATCACACTGAGAGAGAGGCAACATGGGAGAAAGAGTCAGAGTTACGGATCTGTTACCCCTACTTGTTCGAGAGGTATGCCACACTTTAAATCTCGGGACGAGATTCCAATGAGGGGGGAGGACTGTAACATCCCAGTTTTTCCGAAACCCAAAAATCGCAACTGAAAATTTTTTCGCAACTATGCCCATGTTTGGTGAGTGTCATGTAGGAAAACCCCCTCCTGTTTAGTTGCACAAGTAGCACCTGCTTGTAGTTGAGCATTGGCATGCTAATAAATAAATTGGGATTTGGCTCTTTTGATTTTATGTTTTGCTAATAAAATCAACAAGTTTTACCTTTAAAATTAATCTTGCTAACTAATTAATTGTGGATTAATTAATTAATCTAAGTGCCTACCCTTAGAAAGGACTCCTACCCCTAGACCCCTGGTGTCTACCACCGAAGGGTACATACATGTTTGGCACGCATGTGTGTGCATATAGTGCCCAAGGCTTAGTTAGAAATGGATTTAGGGAATTAAAGGAGAAGCCATCTTGGCCCGGCGGCAAGCCAGCCAGCCAATCTGGCCCAGCCCGCACGCAACCCCGCCGTTGCCCTGCCCACTAGGCCACCCCACTGGCCCAGCATGGCAACCACCACCTCGCCTGGGCCGTTAGCGAATGAGGGCCCAACTGTTGGCCAAGGCTGGCCCAACCCGGCCATCTGCCCTCGGCACCGTGGGCTGGCCCAGTAGAGCGGCGAAGCCAACTCCCGCGTGACGACGAAGCCAATCATCGTCCTCCTCCTGAGTCACTGCCGAGTGGACCCCCGATGTCATCCCCAACCTTGCTTTTCCCCTGCTCCCCACCGAAGCACAGAGCGCTCGCCCGCCGAGCATCCGAGGCCTCTCCTCATTCCGTTGTCGACCGATGCTAGTTAGGGGGGGGAATGGACGCGCGGATCCCCCGCCATGTCCTCGATCCTAGCCATTCCGCTCCCCTCCCTAGTTTAAATGGAGCCAAGGTGACGTCGCCGGCCCGCCGTGACGCCGTGCGCTGCCTTTTGACCGGACGCCGCGCTGCTCCGATTTCGAACCCGCGCGCGTCACCGCTACACGCCAAGCGATGAAGGAAAGCCCTAGCCCTAGCCCTGCCCCTCCGATCAGCAACACGTGTCCCCCGCGGCGCGATCACCGTCCGCCCGACGCCATGGACGATCGTGGCTATAAAGGCCCGGAGGCCACACCCTAGCCCTAGCCTTCCCCTTATCGCCGCCACCTTGTGTCTTAGCATGTCCCACGAGACCCAACCAAGGGGAGCGGAGAAGGAAGAGAGGAGGAGCAGAGGAGGGAAGAAGAAGAGGCCACCACCGGGTTGGGAGCGGCGCCGTCGTCCGCAGCACCGACCCGGTTCTACCTGCACTACATCGCGACGACACGGCAACGCCACCTCACTGCACCACCATCCTATCTTCCACGAGCCCACGGTGAGTCTCACCCTGTCTCCCCGACCCTCGCCGACGAGCTCGCCATGGGCGCCACACGACGTCTCACTTTAGGAAGCCAGGAGCACCACCTTTGAGCCCAAGCCCGGCAACGCACACGCCGTCTCTGCCCCCTTGCACACGAGCACGCACGCTGGTCACTCGCTGGTCATGCCGAGCCGAGGGGGCTCGGGGATTCCCGGGGCACGCGTGAGAACGGTGACGGTCACCATGGCCGGGAGTGGCCATGGCACCGCCGCGTTCCGGTTACACCACTACGGTAGGACCCCGGATTCGCCACCGATAGCAGCGACTCGCCGAGCAACACCCATCGCGCCTGTGAGAAGGGAGGAGGAGGCCACTCGTGCGCGCGACTGTATGGCCGCCGGAGCTCTGCCGATCACCATCTCAAGGAGCGGACTTCGCCATGCTCCATAGTCACCGCCGCCATCACCGTAGCCCCCTAGCGACCCGCATCGGTGCCAAAGGTGGCATCTGGGCTTCGGTTCTTGCCGTGGCACCCTCGCCGCCGCTCGACGGCATGGCGGAGCCGCTGCCGCCATGGAAGACCCTTGCTTGGATGTCAAATCCATCCTCCTTGGCCTGTCTATGCCCTTACCTCGACCCCATGAGCCCGTAGGAGCCTTCGGTAGTGTCGCTGGTCCGCTACAAGAAGCCGCCTGTTGGGCATTCTTAACGTCACTACCAAAAGTAGACTTAGTTTTCTAATTCTGATAACGGCGCCAAAAATGCCAAACCTATCCCTCATGCCACTTAGGCCAAGTTGTCATCCCCAGCATGACATGAGAGACGCGGTATTGAAATATGCATTTGCTCATCAAGATAAATAATAAAAGGGATCTGCAAGCACACAGATTAATACCGATGTAGCATTTTAACCGGGAAGTATTCCAGGTATCGTTATTTATTTTTTTACCACTGGGAAGGGATTTCTAAGTATCATGGTTGATAATGGAATGAGAATATGGAACTGAGTACACATCATTGCATGTATAACCGAGAGTATTTATCAATCTCTTTATACAGGTATAAATGTCACATTAAGTAAAGGTAAAGTGATAATAGTGACAAAGATAATTAATCTGATCAGCTAGCCACATATAATAATGATAAGCACCTCAATAGATATTCTAGCAAGTCATTAGCATGGAATTAGAATGAACTACAAAGATATTCCCTAAGTTATTATTAACTATAAAGTCTAGCATATCATAGTTAGTGCAATTATACTTGGCAATCATGGTGAGAAAAGACTATATCCATGCATAGTGAATATTAGCAAGGAAGATGAAGAACATAGCAATCACTCCCCTGTAATAGTGTTGCTCTGCCTGCCCTATACACGAGAGGGGGACTATATAAGAATCAACGAAGCTGTCACTATCACGAACTACCCCACAATCCGGCATATAGGGTGCAATCGCAGATAAATACGGTATAGACACCACGTCTACACAATAATTATCATTCACCCACTGTACACATGGATAAACGCTATACGATCCTAGGCATGTATATAATTCCAATCTAACTAAGCCAAGCATATAACTATGATAATCTAAGAACAATATAATTGCAAATATAATCAAGTAGAGCAAAGTCATAACCAATATATTGAAATAGAACAAAGTCATATTCATAATATTGAAGAACAATGATGAACAATTGAAGAACAAGAGAGGAATTACCAAGAATCCTCTTGACAGATCCGGGAACCAATCGAAGATTGACTCCTTCTAGTTCTAATCCTATGTAGCTATGCTAACTAGAGATCTAGTTGATGTGGTGGCTCTAGGGCTTGATCAGAGGCTCTCCTCCTGAATTAGGGTTTGAAGTATGAGACGAGGGGCGGCCTCTCCTCCAGGGGCAGGGGCCTTGCTTATATAGCCCTTTCGGATGAATCTGGGCCGTTGGATCAAACCGACATTGATCGTGCGGTTTTCCTTGATCCTCTAGGTCGGTGGAGCATAATCCTCGAGGCGGAGCCTGATTGGCTGAGCCAGCAGGGCGGGCGCCCTAGGGACTAGGGCGGGTGCCCTGTCCCAGCTCTGTTACGCCTCCCGTTCGTTCTCGTGGCTTCTGGACTCTTCTAGATGTAAGATAATTACGTGTTCGGTTAATATCCCGTCATTAATCCGACATGTGGGCCTTTCTTCCGTATTTCCTGATAACCCCCTGCAGAAATAGATAAACAGCAAAACTCGTGGAATTCTGTCAGATAAAACCCTAAGTCTAGGTGTTGGTTTCATTTGGATCCTTTTCTCTATTTATTTGATAGTTATAATTGATACTTAAGGACCGTCAACACCGCCGGGCAGGTTCACCACCGGCGGGCATCATCTGCCATAGCAGAGGAGGTAGAGGGAGAATGGGGGGGGTACTCGCTGGACCTGGTCCACCATGAGTGAGGGGAGAAGAAGGGAGGTGCACCCAGTCCACCAAGGCGCAGGCACCGGTCTATAGGCTAGCAGACTTGAGTCCACCGTGAGCCAGTTCTTGGAAGGCCGAACCCGTTGGAGGCCCAAGCCCATGGCGTGGCAGTATGAGTGCTTGCCACGTGTCCGGCCTAACCCGGCCCATGTCCAGGCCCTGCCCCGGCCTGCCAAGCCCGACACGGCCCAGTCAGCGTTGACTGTTGACCGGTCAACGTTGACCTGGGTCCCGCCTGTCAGCTACGCTATTCAAGGACCCCACGTGTCAGTGGCACTGTACACCATAGCCAATCACGGTCTGCCACGTGTCACCTCCAGAATAATCAACTGTTTTTCCTTTTTCACAAATTATTTAAACCTTCAAAAATTCATAACTAATTAACCGTAGCTCAGAAAAATGCCAAACCAGAGTCCAAATTTTTCTAAAAATGAGCTCTACATCATAGGCCTATAATTGAGTGCATTTGGATCTTTTGATTTTCAGTTGCTTCTTTGTGCATCTCTATAGGAGCCGCTAACGCGGCTATATGTTACGTTTAATAGACCTGGAGGAGCCACCGACTGAGGAGTTCGACCCCGACTACACCGACGACTTGGGTGACGACCTGCCAGGTGCCATGCCCCACCCACTCGTAGATCCTATTACGCATTGCAAATGCCTAGAATTGCTAGTGCTTTACTTTCTGCGATTTTATAACTGATAGGATGCATGGTAGTTTACTGCTTTCTGAGCCACTTACCTTGTTGCAACCTCACACCTGCTCACCCTGCTGCTAGACTAGATGCTGCTTTATTACTTGTTACTTCTGCTTTACTCTTACTCGCATTATATCTGTGATGTGTTGCTGGTGAGTGAGAGGCATTTGAGATAAGGCACGAGGTGCCGTAAATCGGTTAATAACCTGATAATGAACTTGGGGAGATCTTGGCGTGAGTCTTGGGTGTGTATAGTGAGGGTCGAGTCAACCGAGCAGGATCTACGACGAGTCATGAGGACGAGTCTCGCCGGAGGATGCTACCTGGGCGTTCGCCACGTGAAGTGCCTGTGGCAGGTACATGTGACAGGGAGAGGTCCCGGGGTGGAGTGTCTTCGTGGGATGAAGCCCCGGGATGGGAGGTGCTGTGATGGCACAGGGTGCCGGGTGTTCCGTTGAGCGGAAAACGGTTTTCCCCTTGTGAAGATATCCTGCTTAGTCACCCTAAGGACTGTTACGTCTGTGGACCGGGTCTTAGGAATCCTTGCACATCCCCTCGCTTCTGTGGGGAGGAGACGGACGTTCGACTTGCTAGTGCGGTGCCACTACTATCGAGAGGTTAGCGAATAGTGTAGGGAGGTACGGGCAAGAGGACCCACACCCTTCCAAGACAGCATAGTACCCAGGGGCCAGGTACTACATCTCACAGTCTCAGCGTGTCGGTGGTACTCCGACATGGCCCTAGTTCTGAGTGATAGGGTGGTACCGTTTCTAGTCGGAAGGTGGCCCGGAATCAGCTTAGACGAGGCATCGTCGAGGATAGCTATCTTGTGGGATGTGTAAACCTCTACAGAGTTTCTGGTTGATCGATCGATACATATGCCGAACCTTTCGGCTATGGACCTTTCCTAAGAACAACTTCATTTGACTAGAGAGAGGAGTCCTTCTACCTTCCCCGGGTTTTTAGTGTGAGATCCGGCTTTGGCCGTTGAGACATGGACGAGAGGGAGTTGTCCATGCCGATGAGGAGTGAGATGAGATGTGATGTGGAGATGTGTGCTGGGATGGGATATCGTGTGTGAATGAGATGGGTTAATATTTGATGAACTTATTATTAAAATAATGATTACTCGCATAGGAAACCACAGCCAAAGATAGGTTTCTCTTCTCAACCCCAATTGCATCCAGTTCCACAAAGCAAATGCATCATAGGGTGGGCGATGCGTGGCCAGTACCAAGTGTATTGATAGATTTTTGGCAGGCTCGGAGCCCGAGTACGACGAGGAGGAGGACTGGGAGGATTAAGTGTTCGCCCTGCGCTCAAGCTTGGTGCGAGGAGTCCTAGTTTCTGCTGCTATCTTCGAGAAGCTGTTCCGGATGCTGTGTGTGAGCATGTTCCGCCCTGCGTGGCGATGATAATAATTAATGTAAACCTTCTATTTGTACTCTGATATTCGTGTATGACTCTGTTATTCGACTGAGATTTGGGTAATGTCATGAACTTGTTCATCTATTACACGTCGAATCTGTGGCATTCCCTTCGTGGAATGCTGGATCGTTTCATGCTTCCACTTGAGCCTCGTCACCTAGGAGTACTACCGGGTGCATCCAAAACAATTTATGAGCCTATGGTTTGTGTTGCCTCAAACTGTGGACCTATGTTGCACCAACACAAACAATGTCTCCAAAGATTCCACATTACCCATGTCCCCTAGGAGAACCATCTGGTGCATCCAAAATGATTTTTCAGCCTCTAGTATGTTCGGCCCAAACCGTGCACCAAATGGACTGAATCGACCTTCCACTTGAGCCTCGTCACCTAGGAGTACAATCTGGTGTGTCCAAAATGATTTCTGAGTCTGTGATACATATAGCGCAAACCGTGCACCAATCTTGCGTCAATATTAGCACTATCTCCAAACGGACTGAATCGAGCTTCCACTTGAGCCTTATCACCTAGGAGTACCATCAGGTGTGTCCAAAATGATTTCTGAGCCTATGGTATGTTTGGCACAAATCGTACACCTATCTTGCACCGTAACACTATCTCCAAATAGACCAAAATGAGATTTCACATGACCCATGTCACCTAATAGTTCCATCGGGTGCATGCAAAACAATTTATGAGGCTCTGGTACATTTGGCACAAACTGTGCACCTATCTTGCGTCAAGATTAGCACAATCTCCAAACGGACGGAATCAAGCGTCCACTCGAGCCTCATCACCTAGGGGTACCATCAGGTGCGTCCAAAATGATTTATGAGCCTATTGTATGTTTGGCGCAAACCGTGCACCTATCATGCGCCGACACTAACACTATCTTCAAACGGACCGAAACGAGATTCCACATGACCTACGTCACCTTGTTGTTCCATCCGTTGTGTACAAAATGATTTCCGAGCCTCTAGTACATTCGGCCCGAACCATGCAACTATCTTGTATCAAGGTTAGCACAATCTCCAAACGGATGGAGTCGAGCTTCCACTAGAGCCTCGTCACCTACGAGTACCATCGGATGTGCCCAAAATGATTTCTAAGCCTATGGTACGTTTGGTGCAAACCGTGCACCTATCTTGCACCAACACTACCACAGTCTCCAAATAGACCGTGAACAGATTCCACATGACCCACGTCACCTAGGAGTTCTATCAGGTGTGTCCAAAATGATTTCTAAGCCTGCGGTACGTTTAGCGCCAACCGTGCACCTATCTTGCATCAAGCTTAGCATTATCTACATATGAACTGAATCGTGCTTCCACTTGAGCCTCGTCACCTAGGAGTACCACCGGGTGCGTCCAAAACAATTTATGAGCCTATGGTATATTTGGCTCAAACCGTGGACCTATGTTGCACCGACACAAACAATGTCTCTAAAGATTCCACATTACCCATGTCCCCTAGGAGAACCATCCGGTGTGTCCAAAACGATTTTCGAGCCTCTAGTATGTTCGGCCCAAACCGTGCACCAAACGAACTGAATTGACCTTCCACTTGAGCCTCGTCACCTAGGAGTACAATCTGGTATGTCCAAAATGATTTTAGAGTCTATGATACATCTAGCACAAATCGTGCACCAATCTTGCATCAAGATTAGCACTATCTCCAAACGGACTCAATCGAGCTTCCACTTGAGCCTCATCACCTAGGAGTACCATCGGGTGTGTCCAAAATGATTTCTGCACCTATGGTATGTTTGGCGCAAACCATACACATATCTTGCACCGTAACACTATCTCCAAACAGACCAAAATGAGATTTCACATGACACACGTCACCTTGGAGTTCCATCGGGTGCATGCAAAACAATTTATGAGGTTGTGGTACATTTGGCACAAACTGTGCACCTATCTTGCGTCAAGATTAGCACAATCTCGAAATGGATGGAATCGAGCTTCCACTCGAGCCTCGTCACCTAGGGGTACCATCAGGTGCGTCCAAAATGATTTATGAGCCTATTGTATGTTTGGCGCAAACCGTGCACCTATCATGCGCCGACACTAACACTGTCTCCAAACGGACCGAAATGAGATTCCACATGACCCACGTCACCTTGTAGTAACATCCGGTGTGGACAAAATGATTTCTGAGCCTCTAGTACATTCGGCCCAAACCATGCAACTATCTTGCGTCAAGGTTAGCACAATCTCCAAACAGACAGAATCGAGCTTCCACTAGAGCTTCGTCACCTACGAGTACCATTGGGTGTGCCCAAAACGATTTCTAAGCCTATGGTACATTTGGCGCAAACTGTGCACCTATCTTGCACTGACACTAACACTGTCTCCAAATGGACCAAAATGAGATTCCACATGACTCACATCACCTATTAGTTCCATCCGGGGCGTACAAAATGTTTCCTATGGCTTAGTATGCTCGGCACAAACTGTTCACCTATCTTGGGTCAAGATTAGCACTATCTCCAAATGAACTGAATCAAGCTTCCACTTGAGCCTCGTGACCTAGGAGTACCATCGGGTGTGTCTAGAATGATTTTTGAGCCTATGGTACGTTTGGCGCAAACCGGGCTCCAATCTTGCATCGACACTAACAATGTCTCCAAATGGACTAAAACGAGATTCCACATGACCCACGCCATCTAGGAGTTCCATCGAGTGTGTCAAAAATGATTTTCTGAGCCTGTGGTACGTTCGGCGCAAACCGTGCACCCATTTTGCCTCAAGATTAGCACTATCTCCAAACGGACTGAATCAAGCTTCCACTTGAGCCTTATCACTTAGGAGTACCATCGAGTACATCCAAAATGATTTGTTAGCCTATGGTTTGTTCAGCGCAAACCTTCCACCTATCTTGCACTGACATTAACACTGTCTCCAAATGGACCAAAACGTGTTTCCACAAGACCCATGTCACCTACAAGTTCCATGGAGTGCGTCCAAACCGATTTCTAAGCCTGGTACATTCGGTGCAAAGTGTGCCCCTATCTTGAGTCAAGATTAGCAATATCTCCAAACGGATAGAGTCGAGCTTCCAGTCGAGCCTCGTCACCTAGGGGTACTATCAGGTGTGTCCAAAATGATTTATGAGCATATTGTATGTTTGGCGCAAACCGTGCACCTATCATGCACCGACACTAGCACTGTCTCCAAACGGTCCGAAACAAGATTCCACATGACCCATGTCACCTAGTAGTTACATCCGGTGTGTACAAAATGATTTTTGAGCCTCCAGTACGTTCGCCCAAACTGTGCAATTATCTTTCGTCAAGATTAGCATAATCTCCAAACATACTGAATCGAGCTTCCACTAGAGCCTCGTCACCTAGCAGTACCATCGGGTGTGCCCAAAATGATTTATGAGCCAATGGTACGTTTGGCGCAAACTGTGCACCTATCTTGCTTCAAGATTGGCACTATCTCCAAATGGACCGAATCAAGCTTCCATGTGAGCCTCATGACTTAGGAGTGCCATTGAGTGCATCCAAAACGATTTCTAAGCCTATGGTATGCTTGGCACAAACCCTGCGCCGATCTTGCACCGACACTAACATTGTCTCCAAACATACCAAAATGATATTTCGCATGACCCACGTCACCTAAGAGTTCCATCGATTGCGTCCAAAATGATTTCTGAACCTGTGGTACGTTCGGCATAAACCGTGAACCAATCTTGCAGCAAGATTAGCACTATCTCCTAATGGACTGAATCAACCTTCCACTTGAGCCTTATCACTTAGGCATGCCATCGGGTGCGTCCAGAATGATTTCTGAGCCTATGGTATGTTTGGTGCAAACCCTGCACCTATCTTGCACCGACACTAACACTGTCTCCAAACGGACCGAAACGAGATTCCACAAGACCCAGGTCACCTAGGAGTTCCATCGGGTGCGTCGAAAGCCGATTTATGAGCCTGGTACGTTCATTGCAAAACATGCACCTATCTTGCATCAAGTTTAGCACTATATCCAAACAGACAGAATCAAGCTTCCACTGGAGCCTCATTACCTAGGAGTACCATCAGTTGTGTCCAAAACGATTTCTGAGCCTATGGTACATTTGGCTCAAAACATGCACCTATCTTGCACCGACACTAGCACTATCTCCAAACGGACCAAAATGAGATTCCACATGACCCACACCACCTAGGAGTTCCATTGGGTGCGTCCAAAATGATTTTTTAGCCTATGGTACGTTCAGAACAAACCATGCACCTATCTTCTGTCAAGATTAGCAGTACTCCAAACGGACTGAATTGAGCTTCCACTTGAGCCTCGTCACCTAGGAGTACCATCGGGTGTGTCCAAAACGATTTATGAGCCAGTGGTATGTTCGGCGCAAACTATTCACATATCTTGCGTCATGATTAGCATTATCACCAAACCAACTGAATCGAGCTTCCACTTGAGCCGCGTCACCTATGAGTACCACCGAATGTGTCCAAAATGATTTCTGAGCCTATGCTTTGTTTGACGCAAACCGTACACCTAACACTAACACTAACACTGTCTCCCAACGGACCAAAAAGAGATTCCACATGACCCATGTCACCTAATAGTTCCATCTGGTGCGTACAAAATGATTTTCGAGCCTCTAGTACGGTTGGCCCAAACGGTACACCTATCTTGCGTCAAGATTAGCACTATCTCCAAACGGACTGAATTGAGCTTCCACTTGAGCCTCGTGACATAGGAGTACCATCGGGTGTGTCCAGAATGATTTTGGAGCCTATGGTATGTTTGGCGCAAACCAGGTTCCAATCTTGCACCGACACTAACACTGTCTCCAAACGGACCAAAATGAGATTCCACATGGCCCACATCACCTAGGAGTTTCACCGGGTGCGTCCAAAATGATTTCTGAGCCTGTGGTACATTCGGTATAAACCGTGCACCTATATTGCGTCAAGATTAGCAATATTGTCAAATGGACTGAATCAAGCTTCCACTTGAGCGACACACTTAGGAGTACCATCGGGTGTGTCCAAAACGATTTCTAAGACTATGGTATGTTTGGTGCAAACCATGCACCTATCTTGCTCCAACACTAACACTATATCCAAATGGACCGAAACGAGATTCCACATGACCCACGTCTCCTAGGAGTTCCATCGGGTGCGTCCAAAATAATTTTTGAGCCAGTGGTACGTTGGCACAAACCGTGCTCCTATCTTGCGTCAAGCTTAGCATTATCTCCAATCGAACTGAATCGAGCTTCCACTTGAGCCTTGTAATCTAGGAGTACCACCAGGAGCATCCAAAATGATTTTTGAACCTATGGTATGTTTGGCTCAAACCATGCACCTATCTTGCACCAACCCTAACTGTCTCCAAATGGACCAAAATGAGATTCCACATGACCCACGTCACCTAGTAGTTCCATCTGGTGCTCCAAAACGATTGTTGAGCCTGTTGTACGTTCGGCGCAAATCGTACACCTATCTTGTGTCAGGATTAGCACTATCTCCAAACAAACTGAATCAAGCTTCCACTTGAGCTGCATCACCTAAGAGTACCGCCGGGTGCGTCCAAAATGATTTGAGCCTATGCTATGTTTGGCGTAAACTGTGCACCTATTTAACACCGACACTAACACTATCTCCAAACCGACCGAAATGAGATTCCATAAGACCCAGGTCACCTAGAAGTTTCATTGGGTGCGTCCAAAATGATTTCTGAGCCTGTGGTACATTCGGTGCAAATCGTGCACCTGTCTTGCGTTAAGATTAGCACAACCTCCAAATGACTGAATCGAGCTTCCACTTGAACCTCATTACCTAGGAGTACCATCGGGTGATGGTGCGTGCAAAACAATTTCTGAGCCTATGGTACGTTTGGCGCAAATCATGCACCTATCTTGCACCGACACAAACACTGTTTCCAAAAGGATCGAAACGAGAATCCACATGACCCATGACACCTAGGAGTTCCATCGGGTGCGTCCAAAATAATTTCTGAGCCTGTGGTATGCTCGGCACAAATCGTGCACTTATCTTGCGTCAAGATTAGCACTATCTCCAAATGAACTGAATCAAGCTTCCACTTGAGCCTCATCACCTAGGAGTACCATAGGGTGCGTACAAAATGATTTCTGAGCCTATGGCATGTTTAGCACAAACCATGTACCTATCTTGCACCGACACTAACATTGTCTCCAAACTAACCAAAACAAGATTTCACATGACCCACAACACCTTGGAGTTCGACCGGGTGCGTCCTACATAATTTCTGAGGCCATGGTAGGTTCTGCGCAAACTGTGCACCTATCTTGCGTCAAGATTAGCACTATCTCCAAATGGACTGAATCGAGTTTCCACTTGAGCCTCGTCACCTAGGAGTACCATCAGGTGCATCCAAAATGATTTCAGAGCTATGGTACGTTTGGCGCAAACCATGCACCTATCTTGCACTGACACAAACACTATCTTCAAACTATCTGAAATGAGATTCCACATGACCCGTCACTTAGTAGTTCCATCCGGTGTGTACAAAATGATTTCCTAGACTCTAGCACGCTCGGCTTAAACCGTGCACCTATCTTGCGTCAAGGATAAACGGACTAAATCGATATTGCACTTGAGCCTTGTAACCTAGGAGTACCATTGGGTGCGTCCATAATGATTTAAGAGCCTATGGTACATTTGGCGCAAACCGTGCACCAATCCTACACCGACACTAACACTATCTCCAAACGAACCAAAACGAGATTCCACAAGACCCACGTGACTTTGGAGTTCCATCTGGTGCATCAAAAATGATTTTTGAGCCTGTGGTACATTCGGTGCAAACTGAGCACCTATCTTGCGTCAAGATTAGCACTATCTCTAAACGGACTGAATCGAGCTTTCACTTGAGCCTCATTACCTAGGAGTACCATCAGGTGTGTCCAAAATAATTTCTAATCCTATGGTACATTTAGCGCAAACCGTGCACCTATCTTGCACTGACACTAACACTGTTTCCAAACGGACCGAGATTGCATATGACCCATGTCACCTAGAAGTTCCATTGGGTGTGTCCAAAATGATTTCCGAGACTGTGGTACGTTCGGCACAAACCGTGCACCTATCTTGCATCAGCCTTAGCACCATCTCCAAACAGACCGAGTCAAGCTTCCACTTGAGCCTCATCACCTAGCAGTACCATCAAGGGCGTCCAAAACGATTTCTGAGCCTACGGTACGTTCGGCGCAAACCATGCACCTATCTTGCACCGACACTAACACTATCTCCAAATAGACCGAAACGAGATTCCATAAGACCCACTTCACATAGGACTTCTATTGGGTGTGTCCAAAATAATTTCTAAGCCTATGGTACGTTCGACGCAAACCGTGCACCTATCTTGCGTTAACTTTAGCACTATCTCCAAATAAACTGAATCAAGCTTCCACTTGAGCCTCATCAACTAGGAGTACCATCGAGTGCGTCTAAAATGATTTCTGAGCCTATGGTTTGTTTCCACAAACCATGCACCTATCTTGCACCGACACTAACACTATGTCCAAACGGACCAAAACGAGATTCCACATGACCTAGGTCACCTTGGAGTTCCATCGAGTGTGTCCTACACAATTTCTATGGTTGTGGTACGTTCAGCGCAGACCATGCACCTACCTTGCATAAAGATTTGCACTATCTCCAAACGGACTGAATCGAGGTTCCACTTGAGCCTCGTCACCTTACCTAGGAGTACCATCGGGGGCATCCAAAACGATTTCTGAGCCTATGGTATGTTTGGTGAAAATTGTGCACCTATCGTACACTGACACTAACATTGTATCCAAACTGACCAAACTGAGATTCCACATGACCCACGTCACCCGGGAGTTCCATCAGGTGCGTCCTACACAATTTTCTGAGGCTGTGGTAGGTTTAGCGCAAACCATGCACCTATCTTTCGTCAAGATTAGCCCTATCTCAAAATGGACTGAATCGAGCTTCCACTTGAGCCTCGTCACCTTAGAGTACCTTCAGGTGCATCCAAAATGATTTTTGAGCCTGTGGTATGTTTGGCGCAAACCGTGCACCTATCTTGCACCGGCACTAACTCTATCTTCAAACTGATTGAAACTAGATTCCACATGACCAACGTCACCTAGTAGTTCCATCCGGTGTGCACAAAATGATTTCTGAGCCTCTAGTACTCTCGGCCAAAACTGTGCACCTATCTTGCATCAAGATTAGCACTATCTCCAAATGTACTAAATCGACCTTCCACTTGAGAATTGTCACCTAGGAGTACCATCGGGTGGGTCCAGAAGGATTTCTGAGCCTATGGCATGCTTGGCGCAAACCGTGCACCAATCCTGCAACGAGACTAACACTATCTCCTAACGGAGCAAAACGAGCTTCCAGAAGACCCACGTCACTTAGGAGTTCCATTGGGTGCGTCAAAAATGATTTATAATCCTATGGTACGTTCGGTGCAAGCCGAGCACCTATCTTATGTCAAGATTAGCACTATCTCCAAATGAACTGAATCAAGATTCCATCGGAGCCTCATCACCTAGGAGTACCATCAAGTGCGTCCAAAATGATTTCTGAGCCTATGGTTTGTTTCCACAAACCATGCACCTATCTTGCACCAACACTAACACTATGTCCAAACGGATCAAAATGAGATGCCATATGACCCAGGTCACCTAGAAGTTCCATTGGGTGCGTCAAAAATGATTTATAAGCCTATGGTATGTTCGGTGCAAGCCGAGCACCTATCTTATGTCAAGATTAGCACTATCTCCAAATGAACTGAATCAGGATTCCATCGGAGCCTCATCACCTAGGAGTACCATCGAGTGCGTCCAAAATAATTTCTGAGCCTATGGTTTGTTTCCACAAACCATGCACCTATCTTGTACCGACACTAATACTATGTCCAAACGGACCAAAACGAGATTCCACATGACCCAGGTCACCTTGGAGTTCCATCGAGTGTGTCCTACACAATTTCTATGGTTGTGGTACGTTCAGCACAGACCATGCACCTACGTTGCATAAAGATTTGCGCTATCTCCAAACGGACTGAATCGAGGTTCCACTTGAGCCTCGTCACCTTACATAGGCGTACCATCGGGGGCGTCCAAAATGATTTCTGAGCCTATGGTACGTTTGGTGAAAATTGTGCACTTTTCTTACACCGACACTAACATTGCCTCCAAACTGACCAAAATGAGATTCCACATGACCCACGTCACCTTGGAGTTCCATCAGGTGTGTCCTACACAATTTTCTGAGGCTGTGGTAGCTTTAGCGCAAATCGTGCACCTATCTTGCGTCAAGATTAGCACTATCTCCAAATGGACTGAATTGAGCTTCCACTTGAGCCTCGTCACCTTAGAGTACCTTCAGGTGCATCCAAAATGACTTGTGAACCTGTGGTATGTTTGACACAAACCGTGCACCTAGCTTGCACCGGCACTAACTCTATCTTCAAACTGACTGAAACTAGATTCCACTTGACCAACGTCACCTAGTAGTTCCATCTGGTGTGCACAAAATGATTTTTGAGCCTCTAGTACTCTCGGCCAAAACTGTGCACCTACGTTGCATCAAGATTAGCACTACCTCCAAATGGACTAAATGGAGATTCCACTTGAGAATTGTCACCGAGGAGAACCATCGGGTGGGTCTAGAAGGATTTCTGAGCCTATGGCATGCTTGGCGCAAACCGTGGACCAATCCTGCACCGAGACTAACACTATCTCCTAACGGAGCAAAACGACATTCCAGAAGACCCACGTCACTTAGGAGTTCTATTGGGTGCGTCAAAAATGATTTATAAGCCTATGGTACGTTCGGTGCAAGCCGAGCACCTATCTTATGTCAAGATTAGCACTATCTCCAAATGAACTGAATCAAGATTCCATCAGAGCCTCATCACCTTGGAGTACCATCGGGTGGGTCCAGAAGGATATCTGAGCCCATGGCATGCTTGGCACAAACCGTGCACCAATCCTGCACCGAGACTAACACTATCTCCTAACGGAGCAAAACGAGATTCTAGAAGACCCACATCACTTAGGAGTTCCATTGGGTGCGTCAAAAATGATTTATAAGCCTATGGTACGTTCGGTGCAAGCCGAGCACCTATCTTATGTCAAGATTAGCACTATCTCCAAATGAACTGAATCAAGATTCCATCGGAGCCTCATCACCTAGGAGTACCATCGAGTGCGTCCAAAATGATTTCTGAGCCTATGGTTTGTTTCCACAAACCATGCACCTATCTTGCACCGACACTAACACTATGTCCAAACGGACCAAAACGAGATTCCACATGACCCAGGTCACCTTGGAGTTCCATCGAGTGCGTCCTACACAATTTCTTTGGTTATGGCATGTTTAGCGCAGACCATGCACCTACCTTGCTTAAAGATTTGCGCTATCTCCAAACGGACTGAATCGAGGTTCCACTTGAGCCTCGTCACCTTACATAGGAGTACCATCGGGGGCATCCAAAATGATTTCTGAGCCTATGGTATGTTTGGTGAAAATTATGCACCTATCTTACATCGACACTAACATTGTCTCCAAACTGACCAAAATGAGATTCCACATGACCCACATCACCTTGGAGTTCCATCAGGTGTGTCCTACACAATTTTCTGAGGCTGTGGTAGGTTTAGCACAAACCGTGCACCTATCTTGCGTCAAGATTAGCACTATCTCCAAATGGACTGAATCGAGCTTCCACTTGAGCCTCGTCACCTTAGAGTACCTTCAGGTGCATCCAAAATGATTTGTGAGCCTGTGGTATGTTTGGCGCAAACCGTGCACCTATCTTGCACCGGCACTAACTCTATCTTCAAACTGACTGAAACTAGATTCCACATGACCAACGTCACCTAGTAGTTCCATCCGATGTGCACAAAATGATTTCTGAGCCTCTAGTACTCTCGGCTGAAACTGTGTACCTACCTTGCATCAAGATTAGCACTATCTCCAAATGGAATAAATCGTGATTCCACTTGAGAATTGTCATCGAGGAGAACCATCGGGTGGGTCCAGAAGGATTTCTGAGCCTATGGCATGCTTGGCGCAAACCGTGGACCAATCCTGCACCGAGACTAACACTATCTCCTAACAGAGCAAAAGGATATTCCAGAAGACCCACGTCACTTAGGAGTTCTATTGGGTGCGTCAAAAATGATTTATAAGCCTATGGTACATTCGGTGCAAGCCGATCACCTATCTTATGTCAAGATTAGCACTATCTCCAAATGAACTGAATCAAGATTCCACCGGAGCCTCATCACCTAGGAGTACCATCAGGTGGGTCCAGATGGATTTCTGAGCCTATGGCACGCTTGGCGCAAACCGTGCACCAATCCTGCAACGAGACTAACACTATCTCCTAACGAAGCAAAACGAGATTCCAGAAGACCCACGTCACTTACGAGTTCCATTGGGTGCGTCAAAAATGATTTATAATCCTATGGTACGTTCGGTGCAAGCCGAGCACCTATCTTATGTCAAGATTAGCACTATCTCCAAATGAACTGAATCAAGATTCCATCGGAGCCTCATCACCTAGGAGTACCATCGAGTGCATCCAAAATGATTTCTGAGCCTATGGTTTGTTTCCGCAAACCATGCACCTATCTTGCACCGACACTAACACTATGTCCAAACGGACCCAAACGAGATTTCACATGACCCAGGTCACCTTGGAGTTCCATCGAGTGCGTCCTACACAATTTCTATGGTTGTGGTACGTTCAGCGCAGACCATGCACCTACGTTGCATAAAGATTTGCGCTATCTCCAAACGGACTGAATTGAGGTTCCATTTGAGCCTCGTCACCTTACATAGGGGTACCATCGGGGGCGTCCAAAATGATTTCTGAGCCTATGGTATGTTTGGTGAAAATTGTGCACCTATCTTACACCGACACTAACATTGTCTCCAAACTGACCAAAATGAGATTCCACATGACCCACGTCACCTTGGAGTTCCATCAGGTGTGTCCTACTCAATTTTCTGAGGCTGTGGTAGCTTTAGCGCAAATCGTGCACCTATCTTGCGTCAAGATTAGCACTATCTCCAAATGGACTGAATTGAGCTTCCATTTGAGCCTCGTCACCTTAGAGTACCTTCAGGTGCATCCAAAATGATTTGTGAGCCTGTGGTATGTTTGACACAAACCGTGCACCTAGCTTGCACCGGCACTAACTCTATCTTCAAACTGACTGAAACTAGATTCCACTTGACCAACGTCACCTAGTAGTTCCATCTGGTGTGCACAAAATGATTTCTGAGCCTCTAGTACTCTCGGCCGAAACTGTGCACCTACCTTGCATCAAGATTAGCACTATCTCCAAATGGACTAAATGGAGATTCCACTTGAGAATTGTCACCGAGGAGAACCATCGGGTGGGTCCAGAAGGATTTCTGAGCCTATGGCATGCTTGGCGCAAACCGTGGACCAATCCTGCACCGAGACTAACACTATCTCCTAACGTAGCAAAACGACATTCTAGAAGACCCACGTCACTAAGGAGTTCTATTGGGTGCGTCAAAAATGATTTATAAGCCTATGGTACGTTCGGTGCAAGCCGAGCACCTATCTTATGTCAAGATTAGCACTATCTCCAAATGAACTGAATCAAGATTCCATCAGAGCCTCATCACCTTGGAGTACCATCGGGTGGGTCCAGAAGGATTTCTGAGCCTATGGCATGCTTGGCACAAACCGTGCACCAATCCTGCACCGAGACTAACACTATCTCCTAACGGAGCAAAACGAGATTCTAGAAGACCCACATCACTTAGGAGTTCCATTGGGTGCGTCAAAAATGATTTATAAGCCTATGGTACGTTCGGTGCAAGCCGAGCACCTATCTTATGTCAAGATTAGCATTATCTCCAAATGAACTGAATCAAGATTCCATCGGAGCCTCATCACCTAGGAGTACCATCGAGTGCGTCCAAAATGATTTCTGAGCCTATGGTTTGTTTCCACAAACCATGCACCTATCTTGCACCGACACTAACACTATGTCCAAACGGACCAAAACGAGATTCCACATGACCCAGGTCACCTTGGAGTTCCATCGAGTGCGTCCTACACAATTTCTATGGTTATGGCATGTTTAGCGCAGACCATGCACCTACCTTGCTTAAAGATTTGCGCTATCTCCAAACAGACTGAATCGAGGTTCCACTTGAGCCTCGTCACCTTACATAGGAGTACCATCGGGGGCATCCAAAATGATTTCTGAGCCTATGGTATGTTTGGTGAAAATTATGCACCTATCTTACACCGACACTAACATTGTCTCCAAACTGACCAAAATGAGATTCCACATGACCCACGTCACCTTGGAGTTCCATCATGTGTGTCCTACACAATTTTCTGAGGCTGTGGTAGGTTTAGCACAAACCGTGCACCTATCTTGCGTCAAGATTAGCACTATCTCCAAATGGACTGAATCGAGCTTCCACTTGAGCCTCGTCACCTTAGAGTACCTTCAGGTGCATCCAAAATGATATGTGAGCTTGTGGTATGTTTGGCGCAAACCGTGCACCTATCTTGCACCGGCACTAACTCTATCTTCAAACTGACTGAAACTAGATTCCACATGACCAACGTCACCTAGTAGTTCCATCCGATGTGCACAAAATGATTTCTGAGCCTCTAGTACTCTCGGCTGAAACTGTGTACCTACCTTGCATCAAGATTAGCACTATCTCCAAATGGACTAAATCGTGATTCCACTTGAGAATTGTCATCGAGGAGAACCATCGGGTGGGTCCAGAAGGATTTCTGAGCCTATGGCATGCTTGGCGCAAACCGTGGACCAATCCTGCACCGAGACTAACACTATCTCCTAACAGAGCAAAAGGATATTCCAGAAGACCCACGTCACTTAGGAGTTCTATTGGGTGCGTCAAAAATGATTTATAAGCCTATGGTACGTTCGGTGCAAGCCGATCACCTATCTTATGTCAAGATTAGCACTATCTCCAAATGAACTGAATCAAGATTCCATCGGAGCCTCATCACCTAGGAGTACCATCAGGTGGGTCTAGAAGGATTTCTGAGCCTATGGCACGCTTGGCGCAAACCGTGCACCAATCCTGCAACGAGACTAACACTATCTCCTAACGAAGCAAAACGAGATTCCAGAAGACCCACGTCACTTACGAGTTCCATTGGGTGCGTCAAAAATGATTTATAATCCTATGGTACGTTCGGTGCAAGCCGAGCACCTATCTTATGTCAAGATTAGCACTATCTCCAAATGAACTGAATCAAGATTCCATCGGAGCCTCATCACCTAGGAGTACCATCGAGTGCATCCAAAATGATTTCTGAGCCTATGGTTTGTTTCCGCAAACCATGCACCTATCTTGCACCGACACTAACACTATGTCCAAACGGACCCAAACGAGATTTCACATGACCCAGGTCACCTTGGAGTTCCATCGAGTGCGTCCTACACAATTTCTATGGTTGTGGTACGTTCAGCGCAGACCATGCACCTACGTTGCATAAAGATTTGCGCTATCTCCAAACGGACTGAATTGAGGTTCCACTTGAGCCTCGTCACCTTACATAGGGGTACCATCGGGGGCGTCCAAAATGATTTCTGAGCCTATGGTATGTTTGGTGAAAATTGTGCACCTATCTTACACCGACACTAACATTGTCTCCATACTGACCAAAATGAGATTCCACATGACCCACGTCACCTTGGAGTTCCATCAGGTGTGTCCTACACAATTTTCTGAGGCTGTGGTATTTTTAGCGCAAACCATGCACCTATCTTGCGTCAAGATTAGCACTATCTCCAAATGGACTGAATCGAGCTTCCACTTGAGCCTCGTCACCTTAGAGTACCTTCAGGTGCATCCAAAATGATTTGTGAGCTTGTGGTATGTTTGGCACAAACCGTGCACCTAGCTTGCACCGGAACTAACTCTATCTTCAAGCTGACTGAAACTAGATTCCACATGACCAACGTCACCTAGTAGTTCCTTCCGGTGTGCACAAAATGATTTCTGAGCCTCTAGTACTCTCGGCCGAAACTGTGCACCTACCTTGCATCAACATTAGCACTATCTCCAAATGGACTAAATCGAGATTCCACTTGAGAATTGTCACCGAGGAGAACCATCGGGTGGGTCCAGAAGGATTTCTGAGCCTATGGCATGCTTGGCGCAAACCGTGGACCAATCCTGCACCGAGACTAACACTATCTCCTAACGGAGCAAAACGACATTCCAGAAGACCCACGTCACTTAGGAGTTCTATTGGGTGCGTCAAAATGATTTATAAGCCTATGGTACGTTCGGTGCAAGCCGAGCACCTATCTTATGTCAAGATTAGCACTATCTCCAAATGAACTGAATCAAGATTCCATCGGAGCCTCATCACCTAGGAGTACCATCGGGTGGGTCCAGAAGGATTTCTGAGCCTATGGCATGCTTGGCACAAACCGTGGACCAATCCTGCACCGAGACTAACACTATCTCCTAACGGAGCAAAACGAGATTCTAGAAGACCCACATCACTCAGGAGTTCCATTGGGTGCGTCAGAAATGATTTATAAGCCTATGGTACGTTCGGTGCAAGCCGAGCACCTATCTTATGTCAAGATTAACACTATCTCCAAATGAACTGAATCAAGATTCCATCGGAGCCTCATCACCTAGGAGTACTGTCGAGTGCGTCCAAAATGATTTCTGAGCCTATGGTTTGTTTCCACAAACCATGCACCTATCTTGCACCGACCCTAACACTATGTCCAAACGGACCAAAACGAGATTCCACATAACCCAAGTCACCTTGGAGTTCCATCGAGTGCGTCCTACACAATTTCTATGGTTGTGGTACGTTCAGCGCAGACCATGCACCTACCTTGCATAAAGATTTGCGCTATCTCCAAACGGACTGAATCAAGGTTCCACTTGAGCCTCGTCACCTTACATAGGAGTACCATCGGGGGCGTCCAAAATGTTTTCTGAGCCTATGGTATGTTTGGTGAAAATTGTGCACCTATCTTACACCGACACTAACATTGTCTAAAAACTGACCAAAATGAGATTCCACATGACCCACGTCACCTTGGAGTTCCATCAGGTGTGTCCTACACAATTTTCTGAGGCTATGGTAGGTTTAGCGCAAAACGTGCACCTATCTTGCGTCAAGATTAGCACTATCTCCAAATGGATGGAATCAAGCTTCCACTTGAGCCTCGTCACCTTAGAGTACCTTCAGGTGCATCCAAAATGATTTGTGAGCCTGTGGTATGTTTGGCGCAAACCGTGCACCTATATTGCACCGGTACTAACTCTATCTTCAAACTGACTGAAACTAGATTCCACATGACCAACGTCACCTAGTAGTTCCATCCGGTGTGCACAAAATGATTTCTGAGCCTCTAGTACTCTCGGCCAAAACTATGCACCTACCTTGCATCAAGATTAGCACTATCTCCAAATGGACTAAATCGAGATTCCACTTGAGAATTGTCACCGAGGAGAACCATCGGGTGGGTCCAGAAGGATTTCTGAGCCTATGGCATGCTTGGCGCAATCCGTGGACCAATCCTGCACCGAGACTAACACTATCTCCTAACAAAGCAAAAGGATATTCCAAAAGACCCACGTCACTTAGGAGTTCTATTGGGTGCGTCAAAAATGATTTATAAGCCTATGGTACGTTCGATGCAAGCCGAGCACCTATCTTATGTCAAGATTAGCACTATCTCCAAATGAACTGAATCAAGATTCCATTGGAGCCTCATCACCTAGGAGTACCATCAGGTGCGTCCAAAATGATTTCTGAGCCTGTGGTATGTTTGGCGCAAACCGTGCACCTACTTGCACCGACACTAAAACTGTCTCCAAACAGACCGAAACGAGATTCCACAAGACCCACATCACCTAGGAGTTCCATCGGGCGTGTCCAAAACGGTTTCTATGCCTATGGTATGTTCAGTGCAAACCGGGCACCTTTCTTGCATCAAGATTAGCACTATCTCCAAACGGACTGAGTCGAGCTTCCACTTGAGCCTCATTACGTAGGAGTACCATCGGGTGCGTCCAAAACAATTTCTGAGCCTATGGTACGTTTGCACAAACCATGCACCTATCTTGCACCGACACTAACACTGTCTCCAAATAGATCGAAACATGATTCCACAAGACCCACTTCACCTAGGAGTTCCATCGGGTGTGTCCAAAATGATTTCTGAGCCTAGGGTACGTTCGGTGCAAACCGTGCACTATCTTGCATCAAGATTAGCACTATCTCCAAATGGACTTAATCGAGCTTCCACTTGAGCCTCATTACCTAGGAGTACCATCGGGTGCATACAAAATGATTTCTGAGCCTATGGTACGTTTGGCACAAATCAAGCAATTATCTTGCACCGACACTAACACTGTCTCCAAATGGACTGAAACTAGAATCCACATGACCCATGACACCTAGGAGTTCCATTGGGTGCATCCAAAATGATTTATGAGCATGTGGCATGTTCAGCGCAAACCGTGCACTTATCTTGCATCAAGATTAGCATTATCTCCAAATGAACTGAATAAAGCTTCAACTTGAGCCTCATCACCTAGGAGTACCATCGAGTGCGTCCAAAACAATTTCTGAGCCTATGGTATGTTTGGCACAAATAGTGCACCTACTTGCACCGACACTAACACTGTCTCCAAACATACCGAAATGAGATTCCATGAAACCCAGGTCACCTAGGAGTTCCATCGGGTGCGTCCAAAATGATTTCTGAGCCTGTGGTATGTTCGGTGCAAACCGAGAGCCTATCTTGCATCAAGATTAGCACTATCTCCAAACGGACTGAATCGAGCTTCCACTTGAGCCTCATTACCTAGGAGTACCATCGGGTGCGTCCAAAATGATTTCTGAGCCTATGATACGTTTGGCATAAACCACACACCTATCTTGCACTGACACTAACATTGTCTCCGAATGGACAGAGATTCCACATGACCCATGTCACCTAGGAGTTCCATCGGGTGCGTCCAAAATGATTTTTGAGCCTGTGTTCGTTCGAAGCAAACCGTGCACCTATCTTGCATCAGCATTAGCACCATCTCTAAATGGACTGAGTCAAGCTTCCACTTGAGCCTCGTCACCTAGGAGTTGCATTGAGTGCATCCAAAATGATTTCTAAGCCTATGGTACGTTTGCCATAAACTGTGCACCTATCTTGCACTGACACTAACACTGTCTCCAAACAAACCGAAACGAGATTCCACAAGGAGTTCCATCGAGTGTGTCTAAAATGATTTGTGATCTTAGGGTATGTTCAAAGCAAACCGTGCACCAGTCTTGCGTCAAGATTAGCACTATATCCAAATGGACTGAATCGAGCTCCCACTAGAGCCTCGTCACCTTGGAGTACCATTGCGTGTGTCCAGAACGATTTCTGAGCCTATGTTATTTTTGGCGCAAACCGTGCACCAATCCTGCACCAACACTAACAGTCTCCAAACGGACCAAAATGAGATTCCACTAGACCCACGTCACCTAAGAGTTCCAATGGGTGTGTCCAAACGATTTCTGAGCCTGTGGTACATTCGGTGCAAACCGAGCATCTATCTTGTGTCAAAATTAGCACTATCTACAAACATACTGAATCGAGCTTCCACTTGAGCCTCATTACCTAGGAGTACCATCGGGTGCATCCAAAAGAATTTCTGAGCCTGTGGTATGTTTGGTGCAAATCGTGCACCTATCTTACACCGACACTAACACTGTCTCCAAACAGACCAAAACGAGATTCTACAAGACCCATGTGACCTATTTGTTCCATCGGGTGCGCACAAAATGATTTTTGAGCCTATGGTATGTTCAGCGCAAACCGTTCACCTATCTTGCGTCAAGATTAGAACTATCTCCAAACAAATTTAATCGAGCTTCCACTTGAGCCTCGTCACCTAGGAGTAACACCGAGTGTGTCCAAAACAATTTCTGAGCCTATGGTATGTTTGACGCAAATCGTGAACCTATCTTGCGTCAAGATTAGCACTACTCCAAACGGACCGAAAAGATATTCCTCATGACCACGTCACCTAGGAGTTCCATTGGGTGCGTCCAAAATGATTTCTGAGCATGTGGTACATTCGGCACAAACCGTGCACCTATCTTGCGTCAAGATTAGCATTACCTCCAAACGGATTGAATCGACCTTCCACTTGAGCCTTTTCACGTAGAAGTACCATTCGGTGTGTCCAAATCAATTTGTGAGCCCATGGTACGTTTGGCGCAAACCATGCCCCTATCTTGCACCGACACTAACACTGTCTCCAAACGGACCAAAACGAGAATCCACAGGACCCACGTCACCTAGGAGTTTCGTCGGGTGCGTCCAAAATGATTTCTGAGCCTGTGGTACGTTCGATGTAATCTATGCCCTATCTTGCGTCAAGATTAGCACTATCTCCAAATAGAATAAATCAAGCTTTCACTTTAGCCTCATCACTTAGGGGTACCATCAGGTACGTTCAAAATAATTTCTGAGCCTATGGTATGTTTGGCGCAAACCCTACACCTATCTTGCACTGACACTAACACTATCTCCAAATGAACCAAAATGAGAATCCACATGACCCACGTCACCAAGGAGTTCCATCGGGTGCATCCAAAATGATTTCTGAACCTGTGGTACGTTCGGTGCAAACCGAGCACCTATCTTGTGTCAACATTATCACAATCTTCAAACGGACTAAATCGAGCTTTCACTTCAGCCTCATTACTTTGGATACACCCGATGGTACTCCTAGGTAATGAGGCTTGAGAAGAAGCTCGATTCAGTCTGTTTGGAGTTAGTGCAAATCTTGAGCAAGATAGGTGCACAGTTTTGGCTGAACGTACTAGAGGCTCAGAAATCATTTTGGACGCACAGGATGGAACTCCTAGGTGACGTGGGTCATGTGGAATCTCATTTCAGTCCATTTGGAGACAGTGCTAGTGTTGGTGCAAGATAGGTGCACGGTTTGCGCCAAACATACCATATCACCTTGGAGTTCCATTGGGTGCGCCCAAAATGATTGCTAAGCCAGTGTATGTTCGGTGTAAACCGTGCACCTATCTTGCGTCAAGATTAGCACTATCTCCAAACGGACTGAATCAAGCTTCCACTTGAGCCTCATCCGTTAGGAGTACCATCAGGTGTCTCCAAAATGATTTCTGAGCCTATGGTATATTTGGCATAAACCCTGCACGTGTCCTGCGCCAACACCTACACTATCTCCAAATGGACCGAAACGAGATTCCACAAGACCCACGTCACCTAGGAGTTCCATCGGGCGTGTCCAAAACGGTTTCTATGCCTATGGTATGTTCAGTGCAAACCGTGCACCTATCTTGTGTCACATTAGCACTATCTCGAAATGGACTGAATCGAGCTTCCACTTGAGCCTCTTTACCTAGGAGTACCATTGGGTGCATCCAAAATGATTTCTGAGCATGTGGAACATTTGGCGCAAACCATGCACCTATCTTACACTGACACTAACACTATCTCCAAGCGGACCGAGATTGCACATGTCCCATGTCACCTAGGAGTTTTATCAGGTGCGTCCAAAATGATTTTCAAGCCTGTGGTACATTCAGCGCAAATTGTGCACCTATCTTGCACTAGCATTAGTACCATCTCTAAACAGACTGAGTTGAGCTTCCACTTGAGCCTCTCACCTAGGAGTACCATTGGATGCGTCCAAAACGATTTTTGAGCCTATGGTACGTTCGGCGCAAACCATGCACCTATCTTGCACCAACACTAACACTGTCTCTAAACAGACCGAAACAAGATTCCACAAGATCACTTCACCTAGGAGTTCCATCAGGTGTGTCCAAAATGATTTCTGAGCCTAGGGTACGTCCTGTGCAAACTGTGCACCTGTCTTGCGTCAAGATTGGCACTTTCTAAAAATGGACTAAATCGAGCTTCCACTTGAGCCTTATTACCTAGGTGTAATATCGGGTGCGTCCAAAATGATTTTTGAACCTATGGTTTGTTTGGTGGAAACTATGCACGTATCTTGCACCGACAGTAACACTGTCTCCAAATAGACCAAAACAAGAATCCACATGACCCATGACACGTATGAGTTCCATTGGGTGCGTCCAAAATGATTTCTGAGCCTGCGGTACATTTGATGCAAACCATGCACCTATCTTGCGTCGAGATTAGCACTACCTCCAAACAGACTGAATCGACATTCCACTTGAGCCTCGTCCTGTAGGAGTACCATCGAGTGTGTCCAAAATGATTTCTAAGCCCATGGTATGTTTAGCGCAAACCATGCACCTATCTTGCATCGAGACTAACACTGTCTCCAAATGGACCAAAACGAGAATCCACATGACCACGTCACCTAGGAGTTCCTTTGGGTGCGTCCAAAATGATTTTTGAGCTTGTGGTACGTTCGGTGCAAACTGTGCACACACGTTTCCTTGAGATCGATATAAAACTAGAATACTTCTGGTGAAGTGCAACATCAGTATAATATATGTGCTTTGCAAATTATTCTGTGTGTGTTAATTTATACCAACAAGCATTTCTTGCGCCATTGCTGGGGAAACGGTTGCTAAGTTAACTTCGAACCAAGCTTAACCTTGTATCATTATTCTTTTATCTTTTTATTCTTTTCTTTTTACCATGAATCTAGCATCCACTCCTATCCACCAATATGCCACACCTACGAGCACACACCTAGAGCAGCAGAATCCTCGAAGCCTATCCTGACACCTACCTATGAGCTGCGCCCGTGTTTAGTTAACATGGTCCGAGATCAATCTTTTTTGGGCGAAGATGATGAAAACCCCTCTTCCACCTAAATGAGTTTGAGCAAAACTGTGCATGTCTGTGCATTGAGGGCATGTTAGATGAAATCTTACGATAGAAGATCTTTCCTTTCTCATTGACAAGAAGGCTAAAGTTTGGTGTAAGAAAACCATAGAAAGTATGCAAGGAGATTGGGAAGTTTTATGCTCTAAATTTTGCCTACATTTCTTCTCCATCTCTAGAGTAGTCAGTCTTTGTTTAGAGGTTCTGACATTTAAACAAGAAGAAAAAGAATCTCAAAGGCATGGCATGGGATCATTTTAATGCTCTCATTAATACTGACCCTAACCTTGCCATTCAAGACCCCATTTTTCTTCAACACTTCTATATAGGTCTTGATAGGAAAACCTCGAAGTATCTTGACACAGCTTCAGGAGGTTCGTTCTTGCATGTTTCTGCCAATTCGGGGAGGAGCATTCTTACTAAAATTCTAGAGAATACCCCTAAAGAAGTAGAAAAGAAGCCACTAGAGGAGGAATCCTAGATAGCTGAACTAGAACTTTTGCCTAACCCATCACCAACTTCAGCTATCCAAAATCCCAAACCACCAAAAAAGGTGGAAACTCCAATTTTGAATTTTATGCTTGAATTCAAGGATGAACTTTTGATGAATATTGAAATATCTTGAATTATCATACTATGAGGAGACCCCAGAAGCCTAAGAAATCATCATTCCATGAAGAAACTCTTGACCCTTTTGAGGAAGCTTTCCTTACAAAGACTACGAAAGAGCTAGTGTCTATCATAAGCAATGAATGGTTAGAAGAGTCAGAGCTTTCCTCTGATGTGATTCGTTTAGATTCACCTTCTATTTCCATGCATTGCCAGATTAACAAAGCTCCTTTCAATGCTCTTTATAATCTAGTGTAGGTGTTAATATCATGTTTCCATCTTTTGCTCATGATTTATTAAAAGACATACCATTAACCCTAACAACAAAGTTGTTGAAAAGCCTTTCAAGACACATTCTCCTAAGTTTAGGGATTTTATATGTTCTCCCTATCTAGGTAAAAGGAACTAAGGTTCATTTGAGCTTCTATATCTATGATATTATGGAGTTCGACTTGTTGATAGGACAACCAATTGAAAGACTTATCTAAGAAGGACAAACTGGGAAGTTGAAAACAAATCTTGGGAAAAACTTTAAACTTTATGTACCCATTACTCTTCTCTAAATGTTGAGACTGAGCCAATCCCCGAGGAAGACCTAGTGGAAGAGGTTAAGGTTGCATCTCTTGATGATTTGATCGAACCTAGCCTTGAAGATGATGCCTAGTTCTTGATCGAAGAAGGAGAGGAAAATCCTACAGCTCCTAAACCTCTAGATGAATTGCTGGAACCACCTAAGCCTGCCATTGAACTCAAACCCCTACCTTCTGGTCTTAGATATGTTTTCTCAATAATGATCAGGATTCTCCTGTGATCATAAGTGATAAACTCTCTTAGGAAGAATCCCTCTGCTTGATAACAATCTTAGAAAAGCATCGCTCTGCTTTTGGCTACTCGCTTCAAGACCTTAAGGGCATCAGCCCTACTCTTTGCACCCATCGCATCCCTACAGATCTAGATTCGACAACGTAGGCTTAATAATGCGATGAGAGAGGTTGTTAAGAAAGAAGTTTTGAAACTCCTGCATGCCGGAATCATTTATCCTGTCCCATACAGTGAGTGGGTAAGCCCTGTTCAAATTATGCCTAAAAAGGGAGGCATGACAATTGTTAAAAATAAAAATAATGAATTAATGCCCCAAAGAACCGTCACTGGATGGCGGATGTGTATTGATTACCGAAAACTTGACAAGGCAACAAAAGAAGATCATTTTTCGTTGCCCTTCATTGATGAAATGTTGGAGCAACTAGCAAATCACTCTTTCTTCTATTTCTTTGATGGGTATTCAGGTTATCTCATATACTAATCCATCCAGATGACCAAAGCAAAACCACTTTTACATGTCCATATGGAACTTATGCTTATCATAGAATGTCTTTTGGACTATGTAATGCTCTAGCTTCTTTTCAAAGATGCATGATGTCTATATTTTCTGATATGATTGAAGAAATCATGGAAGTTTTCGTGGATGATTTTTCTATTTATGGAAAAACTTTTGATGATCGCCTTAAAAATTTAGACAAGGTTTTGCAAAGATGTGAAGAAAAGCACTTAGTCCTTAACTGGGAAAAATGTCATTTCATGGTTAGAGAAGGCATAGTGCTTAGATACTTGGTGTCTGAATGAGGGATTTAGGTAGATAGCGCTAAAATTGAAGTAATTGAACAGTTACCTCCTCCCATAAATATCATAGGGATCCGCAGTTTTCTTGGCCATGCGGGGTTTTACCACCGCTTCATAAAAGATTTTTCACACATTGCTAGACGATTAACAAATCTTTTGGCCAAGGATGTTCCCTTCGAATTTGATGATGTATGCTTAAAATCCTTTGAAATTCTTAAGAGAGCACTCATCTATGCACCAATCATTCAACCCCCTGATTGGTCGCTACCATTTGAAATCATGTGTGATGCTAGTGATTATGCTGTGGGGCAGTTTTGGGACAAACAAAAGATAAGAAGCATCATGTAATTGCTTATGCTAGCAAAACTCTGACAGGAACTCAACTTAATTATGCAACAACTAAAAAAGAACTCCTAGCTATTGTTTTTGCTATTGATAAGTTTAGATCTTACTTAGTAGGAGCTAAGGTGATTGTTTACACTGATCATGTTGCATTGAAATGCCTACTCACTAAGAAAGATGCTAAACCTCGACTTATAAGATGGATTTTGCTACTCCAAGAATTTGGCTTAGAAATAAAAGATAAAAAGGGAGTAGAAAATTTTGTTGCCGATCACTTGTCCAGAATGCAATTTGAAAATCTACAGGAACTGCCCATCAATGATTCTCTGTGGGATGACATGCTCTTCAAGATCACAAAATCTGACCCCTGGTACACGAATATTGTTAATTTCATGGTTGCAGGTTATGTACCACCAGGGGAGAATAAAAGGAAACTTATTTATGAAAGTCGTCTCCACATATAGGATGAGCCGTACCTCTTTAGTCTGCTCTGATGGCCTACTTAGAAGATGTGTACCAGTAGAAGAAGGCATCGAGATCATCGAACAATGCCACTCATCACCATATGGAGGGCATTATGGTGCATTCCACACTCATTCAAAGATCTGGCAAAGTGGATTCTTCTAGCCAACCATGTAGGAAGATACAAGGGACTTCATCCAAAGGTGTGGAGCATTTCAGAGGCATGGGAACATCAATTCAAGAGATGTCATGCCACTCACCAACAATCTCTAGGTTGAGCTTTTCGATGTCTGGGGTATCGACTACATGGGACCGTTTCCAAAATAAAAAAAACTATGAATACATCTTGGTGGCAGTTGACTATGTCTCCAAGTGGGTTGAAGCCATACCATGTAGAGCTGCTGATGCAAAGAACTCTAAGAAGATGTTTGAAGAGACAATATTTCCATGATTCGGAGTTCTAAGGATGGTGATTAGTGATGGAGGCACTCACCTCACTGATAAGAACTTTCACAAGTACTTGTTAAGACATGGAATCTGTCACAACATTGCTACTCCATATCATCCTCAGACAAGTGGCCAAGCAGAAACATCGAACAAACAAATCAAGAACATTCTGCAGAAGACGGTCAATGAGATAGGGACTACATAGAAAGACAGACTACCTGACACACTATGGGCTTATAGAACAGCCTATAAAACACCACTTGGGATGTCACCATATCAACTTGTCTATGGAAAGACCTGTCATCTACCTGCTGAGCTAGAATTCAAGGCTCACTGGGCTATCAAGCGATGGAACATGGACTTTGAAGCCGTAGGAACTAGAAGGAAGATGCAACTCTCTGAGCTTGATGAATGGCATGAAAAAGCATATCACAACGCTAAGATATACAAGGAGAGAATAAAGAGATGGCATGATAAGAGGATCAAGGAGGAGTTCGCCCTAGGAGATAAGGTATTACTTTTAATTCCATGGTTAAATTATTTGGGCATGTGAAACTTCGGAGCAAATGGGAAGGACCATTCATGGTTATAAGCACCTTGTCGCATGGAGCGGTAACACTTCAAAATGATGAAGGCACGTTATTCATGGTAAATGGTCATTGTCTCAAGATCTTTCTAGAACCTAAAAAACCACCTGAGAATTTGGATGAGGTAGATTTTATTATTTTACCATAGAATTAAACCATTGCCCTCCTCTTTACGTTTTGTAACGTGAAAATATTAATTTTGGGATTAGTTAGGCATTAGAAACCATTGTGTGAAAAATCCCCGTGAGAAGATGATATGTGGGGCTGGCCGGGCCACCTGTCAGCCCCACACCTCTGGTCAATTCTCTCATGTATTCTAGAACCATCCCCCGAGAGAGAGAAGCAGAGAGGGAGAGGGCCTCGGGGCTGCGTCGTTCTCCAACTCCTATAGGTGGGTCCCGTCGGTCGTGTAGATGATGACAGAAACGGCTCCATGTCATGACCCTGTTCATCACTGGTGCTACGCACGAGCGTCGTCAGCCAGTCATGGCATCCCATTCTGTCCTGGCACACGGCATGGTCAATAGGCTCCCTTGATGGGAGTCATACGGGGATTAGGCGGCACAGTGCCAGTTCGCCCGGCGTTGTTGGTGACGTGTGCTCCTAGGTATGGCCCATCGTGGCCACAGGTCACGTTGAGACATGCCCGCTCCCCTCCGGGCAACAAAAGCGTGGTCCTAGGCCCGTGCACGTGAGCGCACCCGGTGGGTATCAATATAAGGGTACCCAGAGAAAAGGGGGTCTTTCGATTGCCTGAGGGTGCACGCGAGCGCACCCGGTGGGTGTAGGCCCCGAGCTTGTGGGGGAGTCGGATACTCCTTCGTAGGCTTTTTTGTACAAGGAGACTCCAGTGTTCTAGCTTGCCTGTCACTGCTCGTAGGGCATCTCAGTTAGGTTGTGACGACCGATCCATCGTTCGTATGCGACCGCGCACTGGGTCTCTTTGCGAGTCCAAGACCCCGAGTGCCCATGTGTGGCAGGGGTCTGGTCGAGGGGTCGGCTCATCTTATGATCATTCTCCCTCAAGTGTTTTCTTGAGAAAACAGAGGGGTTGAGCCGTGCCATGTTTTCCTCGTTAGACGAATCATGGTGCTCGGTGAGCTGTTAATGGGCTAGTTCGAGTAGGGCCCCAGTTCCTATTCATGGGGATCCAGCGTGGGTTAGTTGGTGACCGACTCTAGATTCCTGATGGCTAGTCCATATAGTTCTCAGGTCCATTCGACCAGCCCCAAGGGCTCATCGCCTTTCTTCAAGGAAAAACCGCTCGTGCACCCAGGTACTGGCCGCTAGCGAGCCCATCCTTAGCCACTCCTCACTCTAAAGGTGCCCTAGACCAGTTGCGAACCTGTTGGTGGGCCAACCTTCAAATTCCTGGGCCTTAATGGGCTATGGGAGCGTTTTTAGCTCTGTATCCCCTCTTACCTATGGCAGTTCGGGGCCCATTCTTTGAGGGAGCGGCCCAGGGGTTGCGGGCGCATGACTCCCGAAGAGGCGTAATGACAAGACATGGTAGGCGCATGGATCGAGGCAGATGGTCTACCTCTCACTTCACCTTCCCCTATAAATAGGGGTCTTCCCTTCCATCTTCAATACGCCTAGTCGCAACCTCGCCTTCTCCGCTTGTTCGCCACCAGCGCTAGGGTTTTTCGCTCTCGCTCTTCCGCCACTGGTGAAGTTCTCGCTCCTCTGCTCTCGCTTCCCATGGAGCCGTGGTATCACTCAGACATCACCCACAAGCGCATGGAGAGCTTGGTCAAGCATGATCTTCTCCATGCGAGGACCGAGGTGATGGAGTGGCTCGTGCCCAGTAATGTGGAAACATTGACGTCGCCCGATGGCTATGTCATGTCCTTCACGCCCTTCCACGAGTGTGGACTCATGACGTCTCCCCACTGATTCCTCTGGGGATTGCTGCACCACTACAAGATCAAGCTGTGGCACCGAAATCCCAATGGGATCTAGAACATCGCGGCCTTCGTTGCGTTGTGTGAGGGGTATTTGGGGATCAAGCCCCACTTCGAGATGTGGAGGTACTTCTTCTCTATCAACCTGCTCAAGAAAAGGGAGAAGAATAGGCCAGACCTATTGGCAACGATGGGGTGCACTGGCATCCATCTTCGGAGCAACCATGCTACTGAGTACATATCCCTCCAACTATCTAGATCCAACAAGGGATGGCATGTGCTATGGTTCTATTTGAAGAATGATGCCGCTGCCCCCTTGCTAGACTTCACCGGATGCCTAATCGAAAAGGTATCGTAGGTGTTGGGGTGGGGACCCCCCGAGAAGGAGAAGAGAAGGATTAACGACCACCTCGCCGCTATCGTGCTCCTAAAGCAGCACAGTCTCCGTGGACCGGCGTCATCAGGGCATATCACACAAGGAGGGTGGCACCGCTGATAACACGTGCCCTCTCGCTATACGAGATGACGCCTGGTGCACCGCTCGACGGGATGATGATCACCCATGAGACACTACACGACACCGAGGTCGCGCAGCGCATCAAAGACACAACGATAGAGGCTGATCTCGACTCCGTGTTCCTGATTCTAGGGCATCCCGTGATGCAGTCGGACGCGGGTTTCATCGAATTTGTTGGTTCTTTTTTGGTTTTCTCCCTCGGCCTACAATTTGACCCCATGGTTTGACTCTGAGAGCTATGATCCGTAGGTAGGCCTCATCTTTTGAGACTCCGTAGCGCCAATGCTAGAGCACGCGGCGATGAGGGCGGTGAACTGCGCTGAGAATGAGAGGAGGAAGAAGGAGAAGGATGACAAGAAGAAGAAGAAGCAGAAGGAGAGGGTGAAGCTGGACCGAGGAAGGCAACGCCAAGGCTCGAAGGAGGAAGAAGAAGATGAAGAGGAAGAGGAGGAAGAAGAGGGAGCTTACAGCTTTGGGTCACCCGTCCACTGGGATGAGCTGGCAGGTGCGGACAAGGGTTTGTCCTAGTAGGGGGGACCCTTCCCGTGGCACGAGGGAGAGAACGTGCCCCCGGAGTGGACAGAGATGAGCCGCTCCGCATCATCCGGGTCATCCGAGTAGAGGAAAGGCCCGAAGCAGCCATGTGCTGATGAGGCACAGCCAGGGTCGAGCGAACCGACCTCAAAACATTACCATGTGGCACCGAGGTAAGTTGAGGATTTGTTCACTTCTTCGCTCCTTCGTTCTAATCAAATTTTGTCATAAGCTAATTGTTGTATCGTTTGTAGCATTGGCGGACGTAGGGCTCCCTTGAGGATTGCACCGAAGAAGACTCTCGCCCTTTGGCCGGTGCATCAAGAGTCATCCGGTGCCACGCTAGAGGCGAGCGAGAGCGGCGTAGGGGCGGCCACGGAGCCAACTAGGGAAGTACCACTAGTGGTGGTGTCCATAGGGCAGTAGATAGAGGAGGCATGTCTAGGGTGCCCGAGGCAGACGTGGCGCAGCCAGGTGCGGCCATGACGTCGCGGACGGAGACAGCCACGTCTGTGGTGCCCATGATGGACGTGGCGTAGCTGGGTGCGGCCGTGACATCACAAACAGAGATGGCAGAGCTAGAGCCACCGTCTGCACAGGAGGGGACAACGTAGCCAGAGCCGCCATCCGCGTAGGCGGAGACAGCACAGCCGGAGCCGCCGTCCGGGCAAGCGAGCATATATGTGGTAGGACGAACGGAGGGGGACGCATCCAAGGTGTCCTTGACAACCATGGCATCAGGGCAGGCCTCTGCATCTACACCATCCACCCCTCCTACCGCCGGAGGGGCTGTTCCAGAGGTAGAGCCGCAGGAGGGGTCGGCGTGGACTGGGGCTGATGCGGGGTCATCCTAGGCTCTGGTTTGGGCGAGCGATGACCCGCACATGTGGGGTGGACCCGCGCTCCAGTGGGCTGATTGGCGGAACCTAGAGGCGACGCTCTACACCCTTGATGATGCCATGAAGGAGACAGAATGGGGGAGCATCAACATGGGGGTTGGGACCGTGGTTCATGCCCTTACCACCGCGCTGAGCTCGTTGTGCGACGTTGTTACCCCGGCTGACCAGGTACGATTGCCCGTGCTTTTGACTTTCTTTTTCCCTTTTCGTGCCTCTGACTTGCATCCTTTCTATAGTCCCTCATGGCTCATAGCTAGGAGATGTCCAGTTCCTTCGTCGCCAGAAGGATGCTTGGGACCACCTTGCTAAGGAGGTGTGGCTGCATGAGGAGCTAGCCGGACAGCTTGTCACCGCTCGTCAAGAGGTGGCTAAGCTCGCCCCCACCGGCCAGGAGCTGGCCAGCCTTCGAATTAGGGAGGCAGATGCTCGTTAGCATGCCAACGAGGTCGAGGAGAAGCTCATAGCACTGGCCAAGAGGGCGCACACGGACGCTACAGTGACCGAACAGCTACGGAAGGAGTGGGATGACCTCCTCCTGGCCGTAAAAGGACTCAGGGTGGAGCACGACATGGCTCGCCAGGAGCATGCCTCCTCTAGGGCGAGCTAGAGAAGTTGAGAGGCCTGAAGATAGAGCTCGAGAACATGTCTACCAGGCTTGGCATGGCGGTCGGTCAGCGTCGGAGAGAGATCTAGGGCCTACAGACTGAGGTGGCCCAGTAGCACGAGGAGGCGCACAAACTCTAGGTGGACGTGGAAGGTAAGACTCTAGTTTCCCTTGCTGCCACCCCTTCTAGAATTTGCGACTGATTTTCTAACATGGTTGATGTACGACTTGGACAGGCCTTGATAATAGACTTGTGGTAGAGGTGGTGAAGAGCCATGACTTGGAGAAGGAGCTCGCCGAGATGAAGGACTCCCTCCAAAAGTAGAGCGACGAGCATGATACCCTGTGCATCACCGTCGAGGTGGTCTGTGACGACCTCGAGCTGGCCCTCATGCAAGAGACGAGCTCACTCGTGGTTCGCGCCACCTAAATCATGGATTGAGCACATGAGATTGTGAGGGACATGCTTCGCCTTAGCGTTCATCGATCATTCGTGATCACTCGTTCTCATTACGAGAACATCGATCTGATAATGATGAGTCAAGGCTTTGCGCCTAGCTACTCCGACACTGAGCTAGGGAAGATCGAGTATGAGGTGGCCCCCTTGCGCAAGACCTGGCTGGAAGCATAGAGGATGAGGTCATCCCCCCGAGGCATTAGTTAGTTAGTTGGATGAATCGGGCGATGATGCCCATGAACTTGTAATAATTGGAACAAGTTTTTAGCTTTTGTCCTGGCCATCAAAAACATTGGCCCCTTTTTAATATGTAAAAAGGTTGATGCAATCCAATCCCTTCTGACGCTAAGGTTAGAAAGTTCAAGGTACAGGGGAAAAACTCTGATCACGCTAGTGAGCAAAGGCCCTGTAGCTGCTGGGGTGTAGGCTTCTTGCGTTTCGACTAGCTTTACTCAGTGTTTGGTCCCATGATTCTTGCTTCTAAGTCTTAACGTAAGAAGGGGTCAGGTGTGAAAAGTGTTTCTGAGTATATATACTCATATCAGTCCTCGAGTGAGGCCCGACCCCTACCCTTGCATGGGTCGGGTGTCGCTAAAGATTGAGGAGAAGATAGTGAAACCAATAGGATAGAAAGCATTTTTGTATTTTAGAAACATCATTCTTAATTTTCATAAATACATGCATAATCTAGGGGTAAAAGCGACGTAGCTGCTCAATGTTCCATGCATTGGTGAAGACTTCACCACCATTGGTCTTGAGCTTGTAGGTGCCCGGTCAAAGCACCTCCGTGATGATGTGTGGTCCCTCCCATGGTGGAGAGGGCTTGTGGCAGTCCTTGTTGCTCTAGATGAGGCAGAGCACCAGATCCCCAATGTTGAAGGCCTGACCCCACACATGGCAGCTATGGTACCAATGCAACGCTTGTTGGTACTTGGCTGAGCGAAGGAGGGCAATGTTATGTGCTTCATCAAGCTGATCCATGGCGTCTACGAGGAACTCCTTGGCTTCCTGCTCCTTGTATGCCATGATCCTTGGTGCTCCATAGTCGAGGTTGGTTGGGAGGACCGCTTCGGCACCATAGACCATGAAGAGAGGTGTGTAGCCAATCGCCTAGCTGGGTGTCGTCCTCAAGCTCCAAAGTACCATGGGAAGCTCCGTGACCCATCGTCTGCTAAACTTGTTCAGCTTGTTGAAGATCCTAGGCTTGATGCCTTGCAAGACCATGCCATTTGCGTGCTCGACCTGCCCATTCGTGTAGAGGGGTGCCATGGTGGCTCAATCGACGTGGATGTGTGAAAGCCCAAATTTGGTTTTGGTAATTAATGACACCAAGTTGCTAATGCTATTGTATCAAGTGGAATGAGTTAGGCATAAGCAACACACGTGATGAAGGAGCATGTGGCATGAAGTGATGGCCACAAGGTCACAAGAGGTGGAGATGCACATAAAATGATGATCAAGGTGATCAAGCATGTGGAGATGGACGTGGAACAAAGTGATCAAGGCAAAGGTATAATCATAGGGTTTGTTTTTGCCGGTCTAAGATGAGTAGAGAAGTGATTGACCGGGTTTAGGATTGATAGCCGACTATCAAGACGGGCAATCATGGTTAGCTCGCGAATCAAGTGCTACTAGGTCATCATCTTGAGCATATGCATTAGGATCTAGTAGAGGGATAACATAATGCTTTGAAAAATGATTGTGAAAATGCTAACACACATGCACATGATGGTATACACATGGTGGTGTTGGCACATTAGCGAAGGCGGTGGAGTTTGAGCAATAGAGAAGGGTATACACATGATTGTGGAAATGCTAACACATATGCACATGAGCTTGCGAGCGTGAGATTTAGGCGTTTTCGAGGAAATGAAATGCCTATTTTCCATTGGGCCAGAGGCGAGAAAAGGTGGCGAAAGTCTGGAGTTGTTATCTCTGAAAAACTCTAACCGGACGCTGGACCGGATGCGGTCTAGGGTGGACCTGCGCGTCCGGTCAGTTCAAACTGTAGACAGAGACGCACGCATGAAGGTCACAGACCGGCGCGTCTGGTCCCTCGCGAAACCGGAGCATCCGGTCATGCACCCTGTGGGCAGCGCGTGTCTCAGTGCCGATCGGATGCGGTGGCGCGTCCGGTCACGTGCGACCGGACGCGTCCGATCATGCGAGGAGCTCTCTAGACTCTGATCGGACGCCGGGTGTAGCGCATCCGATCAAACGGTGTAGCGCGTCCGGTCATGGCAACGGCTCTCTCTAACGCGCACTACTGTTGTTTGTCCTGTAGTGACCCTGACCGGTGCGTCCAGTCGTCACGTTTTTCACTGCGTTGTCTTGTAACGGCTAGTTGCTTACCCATTCGCTATAAATAAGAGGTGGCCGACCCTTGGGGGTTCTCTCTTGCACTTTTGAGATATTGAGGCACACTTTGAGCTAGAGAACTTCTCCTCCACTCATCTCCTTGCTTGGTTGCATACTCTAGAGAGATTGAGTGAGATTCAAGTGCATTGCATTGAGAGTTGCATCTAGTGGCACTTGATTCTTGAGTTTGCTATGGATTGCTTGTTACTCATGGGTGTTTCCTGACATCCTAGATGGCTTGGAGCAGCGGTGGTGTTGAGCTCATGATTAGAGATTGTTTCGAGCCTCACCAAGCGATTGTGAGGGGTTCTTGAGCCTTCCCCGCAGGAGTTCGCGAATTGACTACTCTAGTGGAGCTCGTGGCTTGGAGGATCCCCATCTTGTGAGTGGATGTGCGGCACCCGCTGAGGGTTCAACTCTTGATAGTTGATTAGCTCACGATCCATCAAGTGGGTGCATCGCCACAACGAGGAGTAGCTTGCCGGGAAGAAAGTGAACCTCGGTAAAAAAATCTTGTGTCATCTTTTTGCCGAGGATTTCATTTGTGTATGTGATCACATTGATTGATTGGTACATTGGACATATCTCTTCTCATCAATGTTGGTATATCTATTCAAGCTCTCTTCTTTACTTTTTGTTCTTTGCCTTGTTTAGCTTGAGTAGAATAGCTCATCACATAGGAGTAATGTCACACCCAAAATTTTCTATTTTGGGTTGTGCATGAAAAGTACTAAATAAAATAAATGATTTCAATATTCGAATAAATTTATTAGATAAGTTAAGTTGTTGCTAATTAAATATAGAAAATTGTGGTTTTAAACTTTTTCATATTAATTTGATAATGTGATGTTTGTGTGATGTTTGTCTTTGGTGTTGGTGAGTGCTATTATTTTCAAAATACCGTAGTACGACGTTTACTTCTCATCGGAAAACTTTTTGGTATTTTCTGGATCCAAAATTTCAATTTCCGTGAGCTTAATCTTTTTCCTTGATCTCTTCATCCATCTTTTCATAAGCTCCAAATACTTTATTTGGGTTCCTCATGTTCCATACTGTCTCTAGAAAATTCCCTCGAATTTTCGGAGCTTTCGGAGTATTTTTCGCAGCTTAAATAATAATTCTGGACTTTTCTAGAATTATTTTATCCACGAAATTAATTAATTCCGAAAATAATAAATATCTTATTTTCCACCAAGGCTTGTGTGCAATAATCCCAAATGTCCATTCATTTATTTACTAATGGGCTTTAATAATTAATTAGGCCTATTAGTAAAGATGGAGGGTGCAACGTCAATTAGCACCATATCGCTAGTTGACGTGAAGGTGGAGAGTCTTCCTCCCTATATATATGTCCGGCCTGCCTGCTAGCCCTGTTTTCCGTCGCCGCTGTCGCCGCCCGCCGCCGCTGTCGCCGCCCGTCGCCGCTGTCGCCGCCCGCCGCCGCTGTTGTCGCCGCCGCCGCTATTGCCGCCGCCGCTTACGCCTGCTGCGTCCCCGGCCACCCCGACCTCCACGGCTTCGTGCGCTTCATCAATCTCTCCACCAGCGCCGTCGTCCGTATCCACCTCCCGCTCCTGGATGACCATGTCATACTCGACTCGGTCGACGGCACCGCGACCATGACACCGTCGTGCGCCTCGTCCACCCCTTCACCGGCGAGATCGTCGATCTCCTGCCGCTGGCGTCCCTCCTGCCACAGGTGGAGACCCGTCGATACTACACCGTGAGAGTCAAGCGCAGCTTAGTCATGAACCCCTGTGCTTCGCTTTCCGTCAGCTCCCGAGGCACCGTCACTGTCATGCTCGCCCTTAGATTGCTGCACCGTCGGTGGCACACCAGTGGACTCTCTTGGATTGGAAGCTCCAATCTTTTCTGCCACCCGTGCCTTCCAATGGCAAGATGTACATGTTGCAGTCCCTCTATAAGAGTCAGAAGGTACACATCTACCGGATTGATCCACCGTGCACCGCTGCAGCTAATGGATTTCCTCGTTTCCCGTTGCTGATGAAGATTGCCGAGTGCCCATTGGACAGATTCAGCGTTATTTTCGGCCTAGTAGAGTGTGGCACAGAGATATTGGCTGTTGCTTACAAGGATGAGTCTTGCATTGATGTGGCAGTATACAGACCCGCTGACTTTGTCATCGGAAGGTTTATGCCTATAACAAGCATAGGAAACTACGCCTTGTTTCTAGGGGAACACACTCTTCTTCGTACTACATAGCTTCAAAAGAATCCTTAAATATGATTTGGGCGCACAACAAATGTCTGTGATAAGGCTACCTTATGTGCGTACCAATATGGTATTTCCAGACAATGTGAGGTCACAACTTTGGAGGATGGTCGGCTCGGATTCGCAAGGGTGGAGAAATCTAATGAGCTATGCGTGTGGTCGAGGGGTGAGGGTGAGGATGTTGAGGGATGGACGCTATGCAAAATCATTGATCTCAAGGACCTGTTCCCGTTTGTTGATTTGCTTGACCTCACGTATTATCTGGTTGGCTTTGTGGAAAATGTTGTCGCTTTCGTGGCAGTGCAAGGTGGGCTCTTCACGATTGATATGAAGTCTGGACTGATGGAGAAGTTATATGAGGGCCCCGGCATCTGCTGCGCGATTCCCTACATCAACTTCTGCACTCCAGGTACCTAGTCTTCGGTGCCATGACATTCTTTATCCTGCTGTAGTCTACTTATATGCGGACCTGTGCCCAACAATTGAGAGTTATGCAAGTGTAAACTTGGTCTTTTTAGTTACGTTGCAAGCACAATGCAGGTTCCCATCCAATTTGCTAGCTTGATGACATCATGCATAAGTTTTGTGACCGTTTTCCTTTAGAGAAACAAATCCCGAAATACGATAGAAATACGTATACACATACAATCTTGATTAGGCCATATCTTCTCCGTTTTGACTCCGATTTGACCCGCTCAAATTGCGTTAGGTTCGTATTTGCAAGCTCTACATGTTGGTAGTATTGTACAGTAGGTTTGTGACAATTTATTTTCGAGCTTATATTAAAGTAATTATTTATCTATAGGAAATCTTAGAAAATTCATAACTTTCACGTTTTAAATCCGAATTTCGTGATCTTTACGTCTGTGTGATCGTAGTAACGTGTAGAAGAGTTTTATAAACTTTTATTACTGTTTTGTTACTGTTGATGTACTGTTCTAATTATATCTATTTGTTTGCTTCGTGTATGTTTGATTGGATGCATGTATGTTGTTGATTGATGATCGAGTATAGAAGGTAAGCAGTATTTGGACGATTCGGAGTATTACTTTGAGCCAAGTCAGCAGTATCTATCGGAGAACTTTGATCAAGGCAAGTATAACATGGGACCATCCTTGTTACCTATTCACTATAATCAATATCATATGCATGTGTCTACCTTGACAACCTTAGAGATTTTAACTTAGTGATTGATATCTTGATTCCTTGTCACCTATGGGATTATGCATTTGGGTAGCTTGGCTAGTGCTTGATTTATGAACATTGATCTTGTAATTTGACTAATGAATGGTGCAATCAACCATTAAGATGATTTAATTCCTGTTACAAGGGGACTAGAGCATTATGTTGTCTGTTTGTTGCTCTAGTTACTCTCCATAAGGACTTATCTGTAAGCATTAACCGGGATTGACAGTACAGCTGTGAGGGCTATATGGCTCTGGCTCTAGTTGTTCAAGAGACCTTTTCTAGCTTGTTAGAGGTTACCTTAAATGGCGTAAGAATGGCTTGACACTTTGGGTGTAGTGCGAGCCCCTGGCCTAGTGTGTATAGGCTGCGGTTGTTGTGCCACAGGGAAGGGGGGTTCTACATCTGCCTGCCGAGTGAATCTAATGGCCCTAACTTGTTAGACGAACTCTTGAGTGGCTTTATATGGTTTTTGGGTGTTTGGGCTTGATCTCCCCACTCATTTGGAAATCATGACTCACAGTGAAAGTGTACACCTCTGCGCAGAGTTAAAAACTGGTATACTAGCCGTGCTCACGGATACGAGCGGCCTTGGGTATTCTTACAGAATAAATGATAACCATTGATTTATCATGCTTAATATTGTTGTTGTTATTATCATGCCATGTTAATGCTATTCATTATCCTTATTACAATTGATCATTGATTCATTAATGGGAAGTGGATTATCTTGATGCTACTCAACTGCTAAACTAATGATGACTAAAAGCTAAAAGCAGTCAAACAGTGTCTAGCCATTTGAGCCTCATGAACCCTGTGTTATATTTGTTGAGTTCGACATGGACTCACTCTTGCTATTTCCCCCACACTCCAGTGTGTAGTAAGATGCTACTCGGAAGGACAAAGGTGTAGTGGAGTTTCCAGAAGACTAGTAGAAGTGCTAGGCATATGTTACCCCCAGTCAGCCGTCCCTGAGAAGAATGGAGCCTGAAGTTTAGTCACCGTTCCGCGATACTCTGATGTAAGTGTTAATATAGCTATGTATACGTTATATAATAACATTGTTTCTGATACTTTTTCATTCTGACATATGTGTGGACTTCCTGGGCACACATATGGCGAGCCTGGTTTTGTTCTTTAGAAAACCGGGTGTGACAAGTAAGTAGCTTAGTGACTTAACTTTGTTGGCGTGAACTATAGATCATAGCCTTGCACTAGAATTATATTTGTGGCTTGCATAAAAGTAGTTGAGCTAGTGCTAGAATTAGCTTCACCATCTTATATACTAACTTTGTTGTTTAGTGAAGCTTGTAGAAAATTTAAATAGGCTATTCACCCCCCTCTAGCCATTTGGACCTTACAATGTGGCGGTCATCACAGAACTTGAGGAATTTCTTCCCCGTGAACTGCGTGCCATTGTCCATGATGGAGTTTGGGCTCTAAAGCGGTGGATGATGTCGAGAAAAAACTACATGGCCTGCTCGGATTTGATCTTGGAGATCGGCCGAGCTTCTATCCACTTTGTGAACTTGTCCACGGCAACAAGTAGATGCGTGTAGCCCCGGGTGCCCTTTTGATGGGCCTAACCAGATCAAGCTCCCATATCGCAATCGTCCACGTGATGGGGATCGTCTGGAGTGCTTGGGCTGGCAGGTGGGTTTGTCAGGCATAATACTGACACCCTTCGTAGGTGCGTACTATCTTTTCGGTGTCAGCCACTGTGGTTGGCCAGTAGAAGCCCTATCGGAACACATTTCTGACTAGGGTCCTAGGTGCGGTGTGGTGTTCGTAGACCTCACCATGGATATCCCTCAGCAGTCACTTCCCCTGTTCAATGGGTATGCGGCGCTATAGGATCTTGGTGTGGCTTCGCTTGTAAAGCTCTCCCTCAATAATGGTGAAAGACTTAGCATGGCGTGTAGGCCATTGGGCTTCTGTCTTGTCAGCTGGGAGCACCTCGTGGAGGAGGCAATTGAGGTAAGGGGTCCTCTAGTCAGTCAGAGGTTCAGGCTCTGTCACTGGATCTTCATCAAGCTCCATGACCTTGAGGTCGAAAGGAGCCGACAGTTGGTCAGCCCCTGAGCCTAGGGTAGGCGGCCCATCATCGGTCTGCTCCGGCTCCTCATAGCAGACCGAGCGCTTGTGTTGATTGCTGGCAAAGATGCCAGTTGGGACTGGCTCTCGACTAGACGCTGCTTTCGCTAACGCGCCGGCCGCCTCGTTGAGCCGTCTTGGGACGTGGTTGAGCTCGAGTCCATCAAACTTGTCCTCCAGCTGGTGGACTTCTTGGCAATACGCAGCCATCTTAGTGCTATGGTAGCTCAACTCTTTCATGACTTGATCGATGACTAGCTGCAAGTCACCCTAGATGTCAAGCCATCAGATGCCCAACTTGATGGCGATGCGTAGGCCATTGATGAGCGCTTCATACTCTGCCACATTGTTAGAGGCAGGAAGTGAAGGCGAACCATGTATTTCATAAGGTACTCTAAGGAGGGAGCCGAAGACTAGCCCCACGCCAGTGCCTTTCTTCATCAGGGACCCGTCAAAGTACATCGTCCAGTACACTTGGTCGACGCCACTGGCGGCATCTGGATCTCGGTCCATTCCGCAATGAAATCAGCCAGCACCTGGGATTTGATGGCTGTTCGAGGAGCGTATGAAATGGCTTAACCCATCAGCTTGAGTGCCCACTTCGTGATTCTCCCCGTGGCATCCTGGTTTTGGACCACCTCACCGAGAGGGAAGGACGTCACGACCGTCATCGGGTGTGACTCGAAGTAATGATGTAGTTTCCTCTTGATGATCAGGATGGCGTGCAAGATCTTCTAGATCTGGGGGTAGTGAGTCTTGGAATCAGACAAGACTTCACTAACAAAGAACATGGGGCGCTGCAGCTTGAGGGCGTGCCCCTCATCTTCCCGTTCCATCACCAGGGCGGCGCTGACCACTTGCGTGGTGGCCACGATATAGAGCAGGAGTGGTTCCCTATCGGTTGGTGGAACCAGAATCAGGGCCTTTGTCAGGAGTTCTTTGACCTTATCGAGCGCCTCCCGAGCTTCAGGCATCCACACGAATCGGTCGGTTTTCTTCAGAAGTTGGTAAAGGGGAGGCCTTGATCAAATCTCATGTTAGTCTTTTATCTAGTAATCACCTTGGTGGATGCAAGGCATGTGTGGAAATTAAGCAAGAGTCCCCTGCTCAGTTGTCTTCGGCAATTAAGCTATGTTCTCTTGTGCTATGTTTTGATCTTCGAATTGCCTCCTTGTTGATTCCAAATCTTGTGACTACCTTTGTTTGCTATCCCTCCCATGTATAGTTCTTGTTCTTTCAACCCGAATATGTGCCACTTGAAAGTTCACTTGGGTTGTAGACTCAGTAATGGTGTCCTAATTAATAACTGACGGCTCCGCGATGAAACCGAGAGCCTCCTGTGGCGGCCGACACAAGGCTGTGCAGCTCGACATGTGCTGGTATCGAGGTTTCTAGTCATGATTCATTACAGAACTACACTGATGTGTTATTTTCACGTGAATTTTTCCTTGGTTATCCCCCATATCTTATCAAGAAGATCCATATCTCGAACCAATTGTAGTAGAGCTTCCTCCTGAAGTTGCTAAGAGGATAACCTTTGAAGAACAGGTCACTGACATAAACATTAACAAACTGCAAGAGATGACAGACAAGTGACTCTACTTGACTATCCTTGGTCGGACATCGAGTAAGCAATGTATGTTATTCCCGTTGGATAAAAAGGACACACAACACTTGATGTTGGACAAGTTATCCGATGGATAAGAATCGATCGTCACATTGTGCTTATAACCTGGTTATCCAAGTCTTAATCTTTGTAGGCATAATGACCATACAGTCGAAATCAACCATCTTTAGTGTGACCCTTGTCTACTGACTTCGATGGCGACTATTTGTTATGCCTCAACTACAATTATTGTGGTCAAGAGTAAAGATTTGGAACTTTTAGTGTTGAGAGACAACTGATTAGTTACCAGTAGGAAGATTAAACTCCAGCTAGGTAACGCCTTAGTGGTAACTATGAAGACTATGTCTCACAGATCAAAATTGAGTAAGGAAACAACAAAGCCACTCACCAATACAAGTACCACTTTCTTCGCCAGACCTTGTGTTGCCAAGTCAAGTCTATCTTGGACAATCACACAGATAGTGCAAGGTGTTGTATCAGCTAGGTGAAGAACTAGAGAAAGCATGCCCCTAATTTCGATCAGCATCCTTGTGCCCCTAGGTGTCACAAACGGTTTTGTTCAGAACACTATTAGACTAAGTGTTGAGGAATATTCAGAAACGGTTCATTATCTTTGTCGGAATGTCCTCTATGTGGAGTATGCTTTGTGCCCTACAAAAGGAGCCCATAAGTTCAAAGCGCGTGCATCTTCGGATTTGTAAGTAAAGGAATGGTTGAGGTTAATTCCCAAGAAGCATATGAGGTAAGCCTTAGCCTCCATCCACAGAGAGAAAGCTGCTATTGCGATATAAAGAGTTAGAGAGTGCAAAACACACACCACAACGTGTGAAGCAAAGGGAAAAAAAGAACAAGAAATCTGTCCAGATTTTGTAGCACTAAACCGGTTATCTTTAAGCCGGTGATTGGTGACTCAAACGTGGTTGGAGTGACCCCAAACTTGGTGTTCTCATTCCTTACTTAGGACACTTCAATGTCTTAATTTGGTTTGAGAATTAGGTGAGTAAAACATCAGATTTGAAAAATGTTTGATTAGATTGGTTGGCTGCAAATTCAAAACAGAGCAGTTTTGGAAAATGAATTGTATGGATAGCCAAATGGTGATCGTTTGAGCTGAAATTTGGTCAGTAGTTAGAGGACTTATGGATATATATGGCTACCAAAATTCATACAAAATGGAGCAGTAGCTTGTGAGATATGAGCAGAAAACTGAAGGGTACAGAATCTGCCATTTTTTCCGGTGGCTGTGCTCATTCCTCGCATGAGAAGGTTATGATAGTGGTAGATGTCCCGATGCGGAACATGGTTGAAATCTGCCATTGGGTGACCCCTTAGTGGTCCCAAGGATACTATTGTACACTCTTTCGCTTTGCTTTTGTTTTCTCCCATCAACAATGTTGGAGCAATCAAGGTTCTATGAATCAATTTGCAAATCGGAAGCAATTTGAAAAGTTTCAAACAACAGATTTCTAATCTTAGAGCTGTTGTTTGATCCTAAAGAGGAAGCCTCAAGGTGAAATGTTAGCCTGAAAAAGCTAGTTTTGCTACGCTGCAAGTTAACTCGACTTACTGTGCAACTGCATCACGAAGGAAATTGTACTCAACTTGCTCGGTAGCGAACTATTTCCTGAAGTCTGGAGAATACTTGTAACCATTGTTGTCCTCCAGGTCTAGCTTTCATCTTTCCTCTGCAAGGATTTCTAATGTTGGCTTGATCTTTGCTACCTTATAAGTGTTTTTACCCAAGAGGTTGCATCTGATTCAACCCAGATAACTGTTGCCTTTGGATAAGAGAATCTTCTTAGGTAACATTTGTTAGAAATACGGAGCCAACAGAGTCAGCTACCATATTCACTGATCCCTCAACAGACACAGATAATACAGTGTTGTCATTAGAGAAAGAGAACTGCACACATAGAATAGTAAGTAGTTTTCCATTAGTTGATATCTGAATGATTGAACATTTACGAACATCATAAACCTTGTCTATTGGTTAGTCAGTTTCCTATAGCCTCAAAGGATGTTTGTCATCTATGTTCTCACCCCTTTAGAAGGTTGTGCTCAAGCCACTTTGGTAGAGGACTGCTTTTCAAACATTGTGAACATGGAGTCATTCAATGAGTATACTTTTGAAGATTTTGGTCTAGTGTAAAGTTCATATTGCCTCTGCCATATTCACTACAGAAAGAGATATTTGTGTGTGGTTAGCTCATGGACCAAATGACCTCTGTACACTGAGAATGAAGTATTGTGTTGTCCTGAATTCCTCCCAAAGTAAAAATGCTTCATGGAAGTCAATAAAGGAAATTCTTCAGACAAAGTTTACCACGAAGAGCTAGTATCAGAAAGCATCTTGACCAAATTAGCCTCTCTGATGTTGGAAGCTAAGTAGCCTAATGCTATTATAGATATTGAATAATGGATAACATGCTTCTCTTCCCTTGAAAATCTTTCGCCCTGAATCTCGTGATGAGATTCTTTTAAGGGAGAGGGCTGTAACACCCCAGGTGTTTGTCATCGGCTAAGCATTGAGTTTGACCTCAAACATGGCAAGCTAAGTGATGTTTGAAGGTGCTTCTTTCATGTGTCTCACATCACTCTCTATCTATAGTGAGCACTGGAAAAGTTTCATGAAGTTTGGAATCAAAAAGTCACATGAAATGATAAGTCATGTCTTTGTTTCAATAACTTTACCAAGTGTTGAATTGCACTGTTACGTGAATGGAAACATAGGTCATCAACCAAACCTTGCAATCTTGCCCAAATGACTCTAGATGAACTCTACAACAAAAGTTATAAAAGGTTCATTTGAGCAAAGGCCAAGAAAATGCCTCAATTGGTCTAGAACTCTACTTTAAGCTTTATCGTGATGCAGCCTTGACCAAAGTAGAACTGTGGTTCTGTACTTGTTTTGATGTTGGAACCTAAATAAAAGTTATAGTTCATCTTATGTAGAACAAACTTTGTTTAAAGGTCAATACCTAGTTCAACCTCTAAGTGCTTCAAACAGTGTCCTCGAGTTTGGATGCAATGCTATTTTGGACCTCTAAAATATTTCTAAGTCCTTGATTGATAGTTGTGAGTTGATATGTTTGCGACATTTTATCTTCCAAATTCATATGGCAGATCAATTGGATTCCTTAATACGAGTTGAAGTGCACTTTGTGTTAGAAGCAACAAAACAAGTCTCATCAGGTTTGGAGTTGTTTGGATCTTCAAACTCTAATTTCAAAACTGCTAATTACAATGGAAATCCTTGCCAATATCTGAATGTTTCTAAGCCTGAAAGTTAGTTTCGAGGTACCCAACATTGAGGAGTTATATCTCACAAACCAGCTCGAATTGGACCATGATCCTTTAAGAAATATTGGATTAATCATGTAGCTCTATCATCAGGAACAATTGGTTGATCGAATCATGAATTGGTTTAGGAGATACGGAGTGGAGAAAAACGTAGTTTCAGTCGGCTTAAAACTGAAACTCCGGATTCAATTTTGGGTACCCTCCTTTTGAGCTCCATATCTTCCAATCTAGGCCGAGTTAGCTCTTGATTCGTAAAGCAATATTGTTCACCTCGCAAAGAGCTACAACTTGGCCTCTTGCGCCAAAATCAATGGACAACCGGATTGGGAGATAGAGGATGGGAAAGTTGATGTTTCAGTTGAATTTTTGTGGTAGTATTAGTTCTTTGACATTTTGAACTTGAATGCCTTCAGTAGAGCGTCGTGGCCGACCGTGCGTAGGGTCTCGACGCCGCGTGGCTTCCTCGGGCTCGCCTCGCTCGACACCTCGGTCGTCCTCGCTCATGCATGCCTGCCAGCTCGCCCAGCCCATCAGTTGGAGAAAGTCGAGCGCTCGCCCCTCATCTCTCGCTCTCTCTCTGCCATGGCCGTTTGCTGGAGCAGAGCTCCACGCTGTGGTGTGCTCCTGCATCTCCAGGCTCCCACATCCCTCGCTAGTGCCACCAGTAGCCTCATCTTGTCATTCTCCAACCGCACGCGGTGCACAAAGCGCGGACGCCAGATAGAGCTCCATGGTCGCCGCCTGCTCCTGCGGTTCCCGTTGCTCTACCACTTCACAGCCCAAGCCAAGAGCCTCCGCACCATCACCGTCACCTACTAAATGCACTGAACTTCTTCCCCGGCCCCAACCATCGCCGGAGCCTACTGCTGTCGTGCTGCTCTGCCGCTGAGCCGCAGGCTCACGTGGCCGGGCCAACTCGGCCCGCCTCGGGCCGAGCCGAGCTGTCCCTTGGGTGAGCATGACTCCCCTGATGCTCCACCGCCGCTCCACCGCTACCGACAAGCCTCCTCCGACCATCAGTGGCGATATCCCACGCCTCCCCTGCTCTGATTTGCGACCAAGGATCTCATGCATGAATTAAAGAAAAGGGAAGGGCCTGCACAACTCGTGACTCAGATGAATACTGCACCTAAGGACCTATTTGATGTAAATCGGGTGAAACTTTGAAAATGCATAGTATATCACAGGAAATTCATAAAATAGCAAATGAGGACTTTTTGGAATCCTTGTGAAATTTTCTATGCAGTAGATCTATAATATGGCATGTTTTAGTTTAAATTTTTAGCTGTAAAAATAGATTTGTTCAGTTAGGGTTTTAATGCTAGTTGTATTTGTCTTTTTCATAACTGCAAATGTAGGGCTCCAAATAAAGTGAAATTTTTGTGGCATGCTACTCATGTGATGCTTGATGTATGGTAAAAATTTCATGGTCATTGGTTGCTGTATGAGTGAGTGATTGCTTTATCTTCCTCTCACATGAATTCTTGCATTAGCATTTTGTATTTTCCATAGAGGTTGCTATACATGTTCAAATGGCTTAAAATTTGTGCAGTAGACTAATTGGAGCATATGTCAGCTTCTGTAATTTTTGTAGAATTTATTGTGCATTTTTGGTATATGTTCATAAATACACCTTGATGTCTAAATAAATTAAGAAATGCTTTAAGAAAATTTATTTAGAGGTGAGCACCATGCTTTCTGGTGTTCTTTAGTCATGCGTGACATGTTGATAAAGTTGGTTTTGCCCAATTATGTGTTTGCTACATAAGTTAATATTTATTTTCTTGCAAATGTGGTTTATGGACAGATCTGGGAACTTAGCAAATTTCTTCATGATAATATGCTTTGTTGTGAAACTTGTTTATACAAAAGTTGTATATAATTGATGTATCTAGATTCTGTTAAAATTTGGTGTCATTTGGCCAAGTAGTTTAAGAGTTATAGCTGTTTAAAGTTGGGTTACAGAATTGATTGCTCTCTGTCTTGTTTAGACCAGTTTCTGTAAATATATAATTTTGACCTACTTAACTTGTGAATCATGCTGTTACAGTTATATATGAAATGTAGAGAATTTCATAACCTTTCCAGAATGTCTTCTTGCAAATCATTTGGATTTGTGTAACTCCAATTATAGCTAAATCTTGTAGCTGCTGTTTGCATGTCCAGAAATTGACAGATTCCAATTATAGTTGTTTTCTTGTATATTGTTAAGTGCGACTCATGCCTGTGATGATGGTTAAGTAATACACCTGAGACTTTAGGAAGCTTGTTTCTTTACTTGATATGCATGTTATATCTCTTATTGGGTTGGGTGATATTTAGTTGAGTGACTATGAATGCCTATGTCTTGCTTAATCTTGTGCTTGTCCTAAATGTTCCTATGTGATGCATCTTATGTTACCATTTTTCATATTCATGCACTTGCATCTTGCATCTCATGTAGGTACGCTAGATGCACAACGTGAAGGACATGATGTGGAGCTGAACCCGAAGATGGTGTTGGTGGATCCATCCCGAGGATGGAAGGACCCTAGAGTGCATGCCTGGAGTGGAGACATCGTCAAGACGGTGCAAGCTAACTTGACTGACTCGTGTCGGATCCCAGGCAAGCCCCGGAGCATTATAAGCCTCATAATTTTTGAAATGCAATTAAGTATTATGTTATATATATTGTTGCATTAAGTGATAGGTGTTGGGTGAAAACACTTGCTGGATATGTACCCTATCCTTGTCAAGAAAGTATACCATAAATCCTATGTAGCTCAGGCTCGAGTATATGCTTAGCCCTACTTTAAGCGGTAGAAGTCGGGTGATTTCCTGTCACCTGCGAGCTATACGAATATACATGTGGCACGGTTGACTATATTTGCTATCGTGGGAAAGAACCTAGTATAATGTGAATGAAGACCGGGCGAAGGTTTTTAAGGCTGTAGGCTTACAGCGACTCCGTCTGTGTTGCTTAAGGACCAATTCTTGGAGCCTTTCTTTATCATGTTGAACGCATGCATTTCTCTTAGCTGGCCGGGCCCAAGTGCTTGACCGCGAATCTGAGTAGCTCAACTCAGGGCAGGCTCTAGCAAGTATAAAGTGCGCCTCGGAAGGGAGCCGTAGGCGTGAGTCTAAGGGCATGTGGTTTAAAAGTCCAGATCGTCCTGGCAGAAGGGTAATCCCTGAGAGTGCTGGCGCTGACCAAACCCATGAAGTTGGTTCCTGAGTTGTCCCAAAGGTGGTGACCTAATCTCCCTGACGGGGAAAGTCATGGGTGAGAGTTAGGAATACCCCCTCAGCTGAGTTGTAATTCAATTCGAGTCCCCGTCTCTCTCGGTTAGTGAGAACTTGACGGGCTTATCTCTAAAGTAGATACACTAAATAACTTGATGGTTCAGGAATGATGATGTGATGATGGCCTTATTATACCTGCTATGGTTAATATTATTTGCTCCTAATCAAGTGAGTGCTCTAGTACAGGTGCTAATATAGATGACAGGTTAATGATTGTTAACTTGATGCTTAAGCATTAAATGCTTACTTATCTGTACTAAGCTTTCTGCAAAATGTTGTCAAGCTAGCCCCACTTATATCAGCCTTGCATACTCCTTGGTGTCACTTTATTTTTGGTTTTTTACGGGTAAGGCTAGATGAGTACATTCTCGTACTCAGGGTTTATTCCAACTTGTTGCAGGTTGTGTTGGATGGCTCCTGTCGTAGTGGCGGGTGTTATCATGGGCATGATCCTTCTGAGTTATCTTGTCTTTAATGATTTCGATGGAAGTTGACCTTGGTACTGGCATGTATTTGAAATAAGAGTAATATTAGTTTCAAATTACTTTGCTTTCGCTACTTTTCAATTTAAGTTGTAATAACTATGTTGAACTCCGATGTATATTGAATTACTTGTGAAATGGATGTAGCATGTGGCTTGTTATGTTGAATCACTATGATCTTGGCTTGTATCACTACTAGGATCCAGCCCTGTCGTGACGCCTATATTGAGTTGCAATATGACTATTTTGGTTGCAATACGAATCAATTGCATCTATGTATAGTCGTTGACAGGTGGTTACATTTGGAACGGTGCAATAGGTTCTTGCATCCTTTGGTTGTGTGTGTTGCAATATGTTAGTTTTGCAATGCACATAAAAATACTAACGCAACCGCGATATGGTTGCAAGCACTGATATTGCGACCAGCAGAATGGTTGTGTGAGTTACTGTTGCGATGAAACGCATGGCTGCAATATGGCAGTATTGCCAGGAATGAACTTGTTGCAAAATAGCTTTATTGCCACTCCATAGTAACGTGGGAATAAGACCATATTGCCATGTAGTGTCCTCCATAGCATCAAAGAAATCTTGCAACGTAACAAATTTGGTGGCTGGAGTCACAATTGCCACATTCATTTGCTGGTGGCAATATAAGGTAATGCGACGAATCATTGTTGGGGGTAATAAATGGAAAATGCAATGAACCATTGTTGATGGTAATAGATGAAAAATGCAACGAATCATTGTTGGTGGTAATAGATGGTAAATGCAACGAATCATTGTTGATGGTAAACGTGTCCTATAGCAACATATAAAGTTTGTGGCAATAATATATATTACAACAACAAATAGTGGTTGCAATTAGTTTGTCGCAACAAGGGCATTTTGGCCCACACAAATTTTTAATTTCTTTTTGTACATAGAAATTTAATTGTTGCTACAAAATAATTATGCCATAAACATAGATTTCATCATCACATATAAGAACTCAAACCTTTATTAACTTCAAACATATGTCTCAACTAAAGTAATAATACAATGACCCTAATACTGCTAAAATAAACATGACTACAACAGGATAAACAAGTTTGCAACTATGCTTGGCATAATAAAATAGAACTAAATATAAGTTCTCTTATCGATCTCTTCATGCTCCATCACCCACATCGGCAATGACAATCACCAATAAACCTTTCACTAATTCTTCATTCTTCTAGCTGTCCATCATCAGCATATAGGCATAAAGCTTTCTCTAAATATTTTGGTTGTCCACGCTTTCCTGCATTTCATGAACACACATAATTTAATATAGGAACCTTGGTGATTAAGTGCATGGAATAACTAAGCACGTGCGAATTTAATGGTCATAGTAACATAGCAATGATATAAAGTAAATTAAGGAACACCCTGCAAAAATATCATATACCATTTGAGATGATAAGATCCCCACCAGTTTGATGAACTTTACTAGCGTATCATACATAGCATATTACCCACCATTTCAAAGACAAATCACATTGGTATTCATACCTGCCATTTTTTTTAGATTATGAGTCCTCAATAGTTGTTGGGTAGAAACATAATTCAATGACCCATTGGCACCCATTGACCCATAAGGATGTCAATTTGGCATTGACATGGAACTGTTCACCATGATTCAAATTCAGTGAGATAACGGTAAATAAAAATCGGAATATATAGATAGCACCAGTGGTACAACTACAGGCAACAGTGGTGCTAGGAGTGAACACATGAATCTAGCCAAACAGCATTGCTATATAAAAGACCAAACTTGAATGAGGTAGCTAAATATACACATGAAACACTATGCAAATGAATGCTAAACATATACAGGTTTGCATGAGACAGCTAGACACACACATAAGATATGCAGTCTCCTGCTTCACTACTAAAGGCACTGAACAAAGGAAAAAAGTTCATACACACTGTGTCCTCACGCCTACTTGGCTACTAGAGGCACTGAACATAGGAAAAGAAGTGAAATAATTAGCTACCTTTCAGAAAAAAAAGAATCTATAGTATTACAAGTACTAAGACTAAGACAGAGGAACCTTTGTATGTAGATGCATCACAGAACCGAGTAACAATCATATCTTTTCTGCTCACACAAGTGGAACAACCATCTTTTGCCACCAAGCATGATTGCTGAAAAATGTGGTCTATTCGACCACTCATTGTACTCCTAAACTATATACTTACATACTTCTATTCTAGCTTGGTTATGTACAAATATGAAACTAGTAGCATATAAATAGACGGACAGAGCAAAATATACTTCTAGCTTGGTTAAGTATGAATCTGAAACTAGTAGCATATAAACCGACGGACAGAGCAAAATATAGACAACACTAATCTCACAAGTTCAGAATATTCAGTATTTCAGTCAACCATCCCATCAGCACAAGCTTCTTCATGTGCATCAGCCTCATCCGCCGTCGTTGCTGGAAACTAGTACTCGCTACCACTAGCACTGCTCGATGCTACATCTAATCACGGCTGAGACAAACCAAGACTGCAAGAGGGGAAAAAACAGGGAGAATTTGAGAGCATTCATATGGCAGAACAATGGAGAGAGGAAGGGAACTCGCTTCACCTGATATGGACAGCGAGTAGCCATGGATGTACCTTTGGGCAACATCGATCCCCTGACCTCCAGCACGCGAATCCGCCGTGCCACCACCTCCGTGCCTGCCTCCGTCACGGCTGGATTCGCTAACGAACCCCACGAAGCTAATGTAAATGAAGAGCCATACGAGGGAAGTGCTTCATCGTGAAAGAGAAGGAGGAGCATCTCACCGGATCAAGGACCCTACCCGCTGAATCCAAGCTCTTTCCATGGATCCCGGCCACCCGCCTTCCCACCCGGTCGTCCGCACGCCCGTGGATACCGGCTGTCCGTGCGACCGTGGATCCTGGCCACCCCCGCGCCGCTCGAGGTCAGAGGAGGTGGACCGCTATTGTAGTCGCTCGAGGAGAGAACGTCGAGGAGAGGGGAGCCAGGGGAGGTGGCGAATCGGGAGTTCGGGAGTTGAGAAAGTTTGGGGCAGCGGATCTGGGAAAGTGGGGAGGTGGGGCGGTGATGTAGGAGGGTGGAGATTGGAGAGAGAGAGCGCGCGCTAAGATTTTTTATTGGCGCTGAGGGAAGGAACGCGGGATTTTTTTTAATCTATCTCATTTTGAAATTATTTGGTGTTGTGAAGCTTTATGCTTAATTTTAAATTTATTTGAATTTTAAATAGTTTTGAAACCTGGTCTTTGAAACTAAATTGTTGGGGGCATTTTTTATTTCTCATTTTTGTTGTTCTCGTACACAAAATTATTTCAGACCCAACGTGTGTAGTAAACAAGATCGTTATTTCACAATAGAACTTATATATGAAAACATAGATACATTTTAAGATCACTTTCAAATTTGGTAAGAAAAAACCAGACGTTTCTATACTTTATTTACCCTCTTAGTACGTAAGATTTTTTTCACATTAAGCAATACATATTTGCACAGCGCAATGGGCACTTTGGACAATATGCCATATCAACTTATGATTAGTCACTTATTCTTAAGAATAAATTGCACTCACAAAACAACAACTATCCAAGTGGGTGCATATTAGTCCAACATCTTATAATTTATCCAATTTAATGCGGTAACTATCTAGGTGAGTGCATGTTGGTCTAACATCTTGTAATCTGTTTAATTTGATGCGAGAACTTGGCTCGTTGATGCATTTACGGTCCAAGCACATGTGTTTGATGCCATTGGGAGCTACATCATAGCGTGCTTAGCTCATCAAACGTTTAGCTTGAATCGCCGACATAATGACTCATTTGCTGGCAAACTTCTTACTTGTTGGATTTAATTTAGGCTTGATTTATTTTTAATTCAATAAAATCAAATAAATCTTAGCCCATATTAAATGTTATAGTCCAATATAGTTTAGTTTAATATGGATTTTGACTAGACATTAACTCAACTTAAATAGGTGAAATATGTGTGGTCCTATTGAAAAGTTGAAGGATGTGCCGCACGCATGCGCGTGATGCCACCGAGCCATGATGTGAGTGTGTAACTGCTCACTGTGCTAGGCGATCAAGTTTTTGGAAAGCGCACGGTTGCCTAATGGGTTTTTGCACATTGATGTTAGTACAATTAAGGGTCTAATTATTTTTGTGAGATGTAGACATATTACAAGTGTACGTGGGTGCATGACAACACAAAGGAGACCACCCAATTGAAATTGTTGAGGCGTTTTGACCATCGAAGGCTTATCTTAAATTTCTATTTTGAATCTAAGTATAGGAAAAACCCCTGAACAGAGTTGCTGCTCTTCCTTCATGTCAATGGACAACCCGTGTATCAGCTTTTGTTTTTAGGGGTGAAAACAGTATTATAGTATAGAAAGAAAAATGGTTGGTTTGGTATTTTCCATATTTATGAAATCAATGGAAGCTCTTATTGGCCAAATTCAGAAATGGTATAATATTATAGTAAATGATTCAAGTTGGGTCATGATGAGATGAGCGTGCTAGGGTGTAGCTTCCAATGGCAATGATATAGAAAGATCACTTAAATTCTAAAGAATGCATATTGTTACAAAAACTTATAATTAAATCAGTAACATAGACACAAATATAGAATTGAGGCTACATTGAAGTTTCATTCAAAAAATGCGAAGTTAACTACTACTCACTTTAAAACTTGCTAGTGAGTAGAGACGTTTTGACACAATTTTCGTTTTTACACTTGATATATTATGTCTAGATACATGGTTAACCCAACTGTCTAGATATTTATTTGGATGAACGGACTGCAATGAATTAATGTATTGATATATGATTTTTTTAACTTAATTACACTTTTAAAGTACATGTAATTCAAATACAAAGTGATCCAATAAATAGACACAAATAAATTTAAATCTTTAAAAGTAAAGCTGTCTATGTGAAATAATTAATTATATTTTTTGCACAAAAATACCTTTTCTAAGAATTTAAATTTCTCTATGACTTTTCTAAAAATAAAATTTTATTTGAAAATTCCATTGTTTTTACTAGCATTGTTTTGCATCGAAAATGAATTTACAAACTTGCGGATGGGTGCTGTGAAGTGAAGGGTGTGATGAGTTCGCACCTCGGATCGCTGGGCGCGAGACGAAATTTCCAGAGAGCAAACTTGCGCGCGACAACAAAACCGCCGCCGCATGCCCGCGCAGCACTTTGTAGGTTTGGCCTCCCAAATTCCCCACCGCCTCACAGCCTCACTCTAGGAACCGTCGCCCCTCAGGTCCTCTCTCGGCCGCACCTCCGGCCGTCCAGCCCGTAGCATCCTTGCAGGCAGTGCCTGCAGCATCCAGGCGCACATCTAAGGCCAAGTCGATGCGTCCAAGACTCCAAAGCGCTTCCTGTTCCGGCTCTGATCTGCTTCTCCGGCGGCATGGGTGCACGGCGGCAGGCGCGACGCATCCAAACTCCAAAGCCAGCCATCCTGGGGCGAGGGGCATGGCATGGCCGCCGGACAGCACCCCAGTAGTTGCGGGCAATGTGTACATGGACGACGCCCAACATCTGTTTGAGGAGATGCTTGCAAGGTAATTAATTTGTTATAGTTCTTGAACGTTCTTGTATGCCAACATATATTATCTGGTGAGCGGGTGACGAAACAAATAGGTCAAGGAACATGGTTCCTCCATATGTACTGAAAAATAGTAGTAATACTTACTTGCTACGAATTTCGTTTTTATTCTGTATAGATAAACACAAAAAATTTACATACTGCATTGGACATTTTTATGTTTAGATTAATCAGCAGGATCTCTTTGTTATCTCTGGAGGTGCAGTATCACTAATGTCACCCTCCCTTGATTATATCCTGTGAGTGAAACCAAGATTAGAAATTGAGATGACTTTAGAAGATTAGAACTTCCATATAGGAAGAGTCGAAGACACAAGTTTATTTAATTATTGACCACCACCATGCTGTCATCCCTATGTAAATTGCCAAATAGATGCATCAGTTTTTTGGTTGAAAAGGATAAATCTTATGGCACTAACAAGATGTTATGTGTAGTGCTGCTAATCTCACAACGCAAGCTTAACATGCAAACAAAGTGTGATGTTATTTATAGTTGGGTTAGCTTATATAAAAAAAAGTGCGCTGTTTTTAATTGTATATTTTTTTTGAGCAATTGTTTTTAATTGTATAGTGCTGGTACATATTGGCCTTTAAAAAATGTGGTAAAGTAAAGAAATATATTGCTATGCAGATCCCATTTCTTTTCTAAATTCTACTGATATTTGCAATCTACTGTGTAGATTCTTCAACCTCAATATTAGAAAAACAGGTATTGGATTGAAGCAAGGAGTTGGTAATTGAATTTTATCACATCTGTTTCAGATTATTGTCCTGTACTTCTTTATTCATTTGGGTACTTTTGATCTCTGGTTCATTTGGCCCCAACAATCGCGTTTGCGTGGGCTCCTGATTTCTCCAATGCTCAATCACATATAGTAGCTGGTGCTGTGTACGGTTGACACCTGCGAATTGTATTCAAATTGACAGACATGGATATGTTTGTTTGCCATACCATTTCCTTCCTCTTTATCTTCCGTACTCAGCTAATTAGTTAAGCCTAGTAGATGTGCATTACTGAGCCACCATGAACCCCCATTGTTTGGTTCACAAGGCATTACTGAACCTCCATGAACCCCCATTTTTGGGCTCACACTTTCTATTGGTACTATATGGCGGTAGGGTAGTGCAGTTCCATTCGAGCTTTGATAAAAGCTAGTGTTCATTGCCTTTTACCTTTCTTCCTGGATTTACCAGGAGATATGCATGTATGATTGTTCCAAAGCGTGAATACTGGGCAGAAAATTGCCTTTTAATTTGCTCATTTACATGTAGTTTATTACTGGTAGCAATGTAGCTTATATATACATACTCTCTGCAAATCACAGTACCAGTCATGGCTGTTAAAACATCAGAATAAAATGTATAACTTGCCCAGCCTCAAAAATAACAATAACATGTCTGAGACTCTGTCGACACGTTTGTATGTGATCTTTACTATTTATATTCTGAAATGGTATAATACATTCAGAAATGATGCTTTCTGGGTTATTCAGTAAACAGAGATGGAGACGAGGGGGTATTCAGTAGTAGTAGAACAGTTGCATCTGGGTTATGGCTATCTTCTAGTTGGATCTGGACAAGTAAAGTAATGCAATTATTCTCTGCTGTTTGCTAAAATATGGAAAATTTAGTTCAGATTCTTAAGTCAAAGGATGCATACCACTCAAATAAGAAGGAATGAATGTCATTGTTTGTGTTGCAGATGCAATGCTTTTATTTACAGTACATTGTTACATTGCTTTCTTGCAGGAAAGGACTTGTGGATCTATGTTGAGGACCAAGATATGGTTAATATGGAGACTAAGTTAAGTGAGAACCTCATATGTCTATTCGTTTACATAAGCAAGCTGCCCTTGTACGAATGTCATCTTCAGTGTTTTCAGTTCAGAGAAGGTTTTTCACTGTTGCTCGAATTTTCTAGTCATGTGTAGTTCAGAGCAACAGCAGCCTACTATTGTCAGATCAACAACAATTTGTTCTACTCAACTGAAGTAGTAGTATTTTGTTGTGATCTTGTCTTCTTTTGTGACTGTTTGTGCTTCGATTATCATCTGGTCAATGTACTTCAGACCAATAACAGCAGTGGCTCGTGTCCATCTCTGCCTCAAGTAAGCAGCAGAATAGTAGAGTGGGTGGCGAGCAACAGTACAACAACAACATCTCAATTCTTCATATCAGCACTTAGCTCAGTTCATTTTTAGGTTTGCAGCGTCCATTTCAGAGTTGCAGTGAACATGAATTAAATCTTGTGAGATGCCACTTTCTTGCTTCAGTAAAGCAATCACCACATGCCTATAAATTCATCGCTAGTTTGTAGCTCTGATTAATCTCTGCAGTTCTCTAGGAGTCTGCTTGTCTTCAGTTTATTTTACTGAACTTAAAGTGTGTGATAGCTTCTTTTCAAAAAAAAAAGTGTGATAACTGTTGGTTCGGTCAATAGCAGTAGCTCATAAAGATCCTGGCCATAACTTTGGTGCTGAAAGAGTAACAATTCAATCGGTTGTGGCAGTCCTGCTTTCCTTGTTTTATTTTTTCAGTGCTTGACGTCCTCTCTCCAGTAAGGCTTTAGCAGGCCGTCAACTGCAGTCTACAGCCCAAAATTTTGGTAAATTCTAAATCTCTCTTTTCCATCATGTAGCATAAATCAAATACCATCAAGGGTTCCCAAGTTACGCCATATCACACTATAGAATTATAAAAAAATGAAAATAAAATGGCGTTGCATGAAACTTGAATGGGGATAAGACTGTAGTTATATAAGTTAACTAAAGCAAAGCAGGAAATAAACCTCACCATACACAGCAATGGTTCTATCAAAGAGAGTAAATCTAATTTCTAAATTATAGCTGCCTACAATAAATCTAGAACAATAAACATAGTTCATTGAGAGCTCAAATGTTTGAGAGACTTATTTAAACATAAAATCTATACATACTATTCTTCATAAGATTCTAGAAAAAATTAAACAAAACAGAAACCACATCCCTTTCACTCAACCAAATTGACCACCACAGTCCACAACACACCACACGCCTCTTCACCTGGGAGAACCACACAAAATATTCTAGTTTTGATGCAGGAATCAGCAGGTTTCTTCTTTACCTAGCAAGCATGAGGAGCTTAGGCCGAGCCAAGGGGAACCGGGGTCAGGGCGCACTGGGCGACGGCATGGTGCGGTGCTGGGAGATGGCACTGCAGCAGGGTTGCGTGGTTTCTTTTGTCTTGGGGGGAGGGGAGGGCTGGTGGGTTGGCCTAACCCCTTTACTGGCCAACGTGCATGATATGTGATGCCCATGGAGAAGTTTTAATGGCAATATAATTCTTCTTTCAATGACATATACTACAATATAGCCACGTTTGAAGTGGTGGCAAAAGAACCTCAACGAATGCAATGAATGACTTTTTCGATGCAATATAATAAGATCTTTCGCAACACAGGGCACGATTAAGGCAACAGTGTTTCAACGTGGCTATATTCACAAATACATGCAACTAATACTTTTTTGGATGCAATATAGCAAGAGCTATCGCAACGCAGGTCAAAATTAAGACAACGTAATTACTTCGTGGCCATATGCGCAACTACTTGCAACCAACTTTACAATGGTGGCAACAGCACCTAGCTATCGCAACGCAAAATCAATATTATCACAACTCAACACTAGATGTGGCAATAGGCACCCATACTCGCAACCACCTTTTCCACCGTGGCATTAGCACCTACCTCTTGCAACGAAGCTTATGACTAACGCAACACATAATTTTGGTGGCCATAAGGCCCACATATCGCTACCAATTATGACATTGGTTGCCATAGAACCCAATATTGCAACCAAATGTGTGGTGTTGCAAAAACAAGTGGTGCTAAAAGGGTCAAATCCTTGTAGTGTATGTTGGTTAATTTGAAATCCCTCGTGATTTCGTTGGACTACTAGAGTTATATGGGTTCAAGTATGACAATTTGATCACTTCGGTGATTGTTTTTGTACTTGTGCTCTTATAATTTGGGCGGTTCCGTGACATAGTAGGGGTTACAAACAGGTGAGAGAGGGAAAGGATCCCAAGCTTCGGTTGCTTGCGATCACTTTAGAGAGTTCGAATGGCTTGAGCCTTGCCCCTTGTGGGGCACTTTGCTTCCCCTTTTATAGGCCAAGGGGAAGGTGCGGGTTACACAAGAGAGAGAAAAGTAGAGAGGGAGAAGGCCCTAGGGCCACGTCGTCCTCCATCTCCTGTAGGTGGGTCCCACCGGTCCTGTAGATGATGACGGAAATGGCTCCACATTGTAACCCTGTTCGTCACTTGTGCTACACGTGGGCGTCGTTAGTCGGTCATGGTGTCCCATTCTGTCCTAGCGCATGGCATGGTCAATAGGCTCCCTTGATGGGAGTCGTACAGGGATTAGGCGGCACAGTGCCAGTGCGCCTAGCGCTGTTAGTGACGTGCGCTCCTAGGTATGGCCCGTCATGGCCACGGGTCACGTTGAGACGTGCCCGCTTCCCTTCTGACGGCAGAAGTGTGGTCCTAGGCCCATGCCATCACACTCATAGTGGTTGGAGGCGGTGTGGACCCCCGTGGGGGCCTGCGCTCCCACCCGAGGCTGGATTCGCCTCCTAGGATCGGGCGAGGTGGAGTCCCCCCTCGGGGGGTCAGGCGAGACAGACTCCGTTGCCTTGGGGCCAGGCGAGGCGGAGCCTGTGGCCAAGGGGTCAGGTGAGACGGACCCCGTTCCCTAGGGGCCGGGCAAGGCGGAGCCCGCCCCCAAGGGGTCAAGTGAGATGGAGCCCATGCCTTTGGGGTCGAACGAAGCCATAGTCACGCCCTTTAACGTTGATGATCTATTAGCTTCCTTCCTCTAGGTACCCTTATATTGGTACCGACACTTAGCAACTTGAGAAGGGAACTCACTCTTTGAGTGTAGGAGCTTCGCTAGGATAATTAGTTACTTAAAACTTGTGAGGGTATTAACTTGATTTATAGTTGAGCAAATATGACTAACGACCAACCCCAACTTGAAATATAATCATGATGATCAATTTTTTAATCTCTACTCTTGCGAGGGGTAAGGTCACTATGAGTGTGGGATCTCAAGTAATGTAGCTCGTGGAGCAATTAAGGACTCTTCATTGGGATATGTGGATTGAGTAACACCCATATAGACCACATGTCAAATATGGGTGTGACAAGCTGAGTAACTAATTACAACTAATTTGTTTGTAAAACTGGCAAGAAGGTGGCACCGGTTAGATGGTGGTAGCATTAACCGGGAACTAGTCGAACCTTTTGTGAACATCTTGGTCGGATTAGGTAAAGGTTGGAGACGTGAGGCAACCCTTACTCAGGCATGGGTATGGTGGTTCGTCCCATTCTCCGTGTGGGTATAGTTGTACCCTCTGCGCAGAGTTTGTTGAAAACCAGAAGTCCTTCAGGACAGAACCAGTTGTTCTTTCTTCTATACCTATTGTAGTGTTGATGATGAAACTTGATTATGAGATGAGATGAATTATAATGTTGATCACTTTAATCATATTACTCATTACTACTTGTCATGAACTTATAATTGCTAAATAACTTAATTATGAATCATGAGCATGTCATTCTTTTAATGAACCCTATGCTTTTATACAAGTGAACAAATGCCTATTAATCCATGTGCATCTACCAAATATTTATATTCTTCGAAGGAAACATTTGCGGCTTCACCTTTATCAGGCACTTGATGATCTTGACAATTGTGGTCCCACTAGGCATGCTAGAAAATGTGTCGACACAGAAATCTAATCACTGCGCAGGACACATGACCAGTCTGGGAGATTCGCTTTGGCTCATACAGGATAAGCCGGTTTCGAGTTCGTAGGTATGCCAGTCAATTTGACCCTGCAATTGACAAGGAAAAAGATCATCAACATTTTATGGTGTAACATGCTAGTGTTGTTCCAAACGGTTGCATTGTGCGGCTAAAGAGTCGATGTGAAAGGCTATCGACTAGAGTCGATATCCAACACGTTTATGATGTAAGACAATGAAAACAAGTGCCATCGACTATCAACTAGTGTTAACTACATAGATCTAATAGCCGATGATCATGAAATATGATGAAACAGGATGCAATAATGAGATTAGCATAATCAAGCATAGTAGCATCAACTGATTAACCAAGATAAAAAACACAGTATCATCGGCTGATTAACCAAGACAAAAACAAGACAATTAACAAAGAGCCGATCTACATGTAAAAGGACAGATCATGAAAGCACAGATTATTGACTATACAACTGATTTTAGAGAAATTTAAGGTATAGCATGTAGACAATCATTTATTTAATATAAATAAATCTACAAACAAACCAGATCTAATCTATTACCACTACCAAATAGTTCAATCCGATGTAGCATTGGCAAAGATAACAAATTAAAGCTAACAAGTCGATAGGTCCATTTATACTTCAATAAAATCATGAAAACATGCTATAAGTGAAGGCACAAGCCATCGGCTATATAGCCGATGGAAAGCATAACAAATGAACAATATCATATTCTAACGGTAAACAAATCCATTAACCGGTAAAAGTCTAATCTAAAGTGGCCCGTCACACAGTTTGATACGATGCAATGATGATAGCAAAGGATAGATTAGAGTTTACCGGTCGATGAATCTATTTAAAGCAAAATAAGACCTTGAACCCGTACTATGTTTGATCAAGATTAAGATAAAGCAGCAAATATAGCAGAATCTAACGTCAAAGTAAAATATTGGCCATAATAGCGGCAAGACGATAGATTAATATAATAAAAGTTGATCTATCTTAATATTAATCAGATAAATTGGTGATATTGCTAAAATTAGTAAAAATACCGAAGATAGCAAGTTTGATAACCAATGATTTGAGATCAAAACCGAGCAAGAGATCAAAAGATGCAGCCTTACTTAATTTAGATAAAAATCGATAACTAATTAGAATTAAACCACGTTAGAGATCAAACGATGCAGCCTAACGAGATAAAATGCTAATTGTGACGGTACTTACAAGCAAACCAGAGATCAAAATGATGCAGCCCTGTCTACTGAAGAACTTATCGAGATTCTACAGTTCTCCTGCTCCTAAGGTTCTGGCGTGAAGCCGAGTTGTATTGATTGTGATTAATGCCCAATTACAATAGCCAGGGTTTTATACCTTAGGCTTAGATATGTGTCCTAGTTGAATAAGACTTATTACAAAACTTAGAATAAAAAATGTCCTAATTTATGTAAATTGGATTCTACAATTCCCTTATAGAATCCCATTCATCCAAGCTTTAGCCGATGCCGACCATGTCCAATCTTCTAAAATCAATTTGCTCTGACATCATGGGCTGTGTTGACGGTTGTTATCATCCATTATAAAATCATCAATAAAACTTGAAATCATGCATGAAAATGATAACCAACAAAGACTTAGGGGTTTAATCTAACAAATTCCACAAGTTTTGGTGAATCTGTGTTTTCAGCAGGGTTTATTCCAGAAACCCGTCAAGGAGGATCAAAACGTCAAATAAAATCATGCTTATCCGTAGCGAAACCAACTCTAGAAGGTTCTAGATGACACCAGAAGCCACGCCACCGAAGAAGAGGCCGTGAGGCTACTAGGTGGGGCTGACTAGCCCCACCTGTAAGCCGGCAGGCCCCCTGGGCCCACCTATCGGCCTCCACTTCGACATCGGTTCCTCCACCGCCTCCTAGATTGCATCTACGCCATTTATTCAAGTCAGTTTGATCCGAGGGTTTAGGTTTGACGCTTCGGCCTATATATACCAGCCCCAACCCTCCTCCCTGAGGCATTGGATCATAAGTCAAGATCAGATCAGAAATTAGGGTTTCCAGAGATAAGAGAATAGAGCTCTAATTCTTCAAGTTCTAGTATAGGCTAGCTAGTAAGGTTCAAGTAGAGTGTGGGCTATTTTCAGGATTCTGGATCTGCCGTCTGGTGACTGGTATAGCCATTGTATCTCTTATTTATGACTTTATGCTACTTCAATATTATGTTGCTATTTATTATGTTCCTAGTTTGCTCTAGTTGTATGCTCAATATAGGATATGATTTATTATGAATATATGCATATGTTTGCAAAGCTCTTAGCTCAATACTCAAGTGAGTTAAGTGGTCAACATTATGTAAGCGTGGCGCTTAAATATTGTTTACCTGTGGATGCATTCTACACTCTAGGTCATGTGGTAGATCACGGATGTGACACTCCCGTTGAGTCCTTTGTAGTCCACTCCCCGTTTGTAGAGCAAGTAGAACTCGGTTATGAAGGGAGTCAAGCTCTGTTTCTGATCTTCCTTAGTAATATTCCTTATGCATAGATCTAACGTTAATTATGCTATAGATGAGAGTGTATATACTTGGATGTACAAAAGACTTAGTAAATAAGGAATGACCTAGGAATCTTTTGCTCTTAACTAATCTCCTGCTAAGCCAAACTACATTTATGAGTATCTATTTCTATCTCTGGATTACTATCAATACCTTACACTAATCATTTATTTATCACTTGACTTACCCCTGCTATAGCATGAGAGTGATCTTATCATAAGTATACATATTTGTCAATATCTCTATGCCAACCCCATTGCTCCTCCCTATGGATAAAATATAAATAACGATACTGGTATACTCCAAGGTGAAATGCTACAATGGTATATTATCTATGCGCTTGCGGATACTTAACCTATATATATAAATTTACAAGTGTTCTCAATAATTACCAACAACGCATTTCTGGCATCATTGCTAAGGATGACAACTTAGTAAAGAGTGATGCTAAAAAAATGCCAACAAGCATTTCTAGCGCTGTTGCTAGGGAGGGGCACATGGCTATAGAGAATTGATCAAATAAATACTTGTTGATAAAATCATAACACCTCTACTTTAGCAGGCTTACCCTTGTTTGTCTTTGTTCATATCTTATATAGGGTATTGCAGGATTAGTTGTGATTCACTAACAACTCTCAATCAGAATCAACTCAATTAAGAGGAAGCTCAACACCAGTTTCTAAAGCTATGGCTGAAAAGACTTTGTGTGAGTTCTCTGCTCCAAGTACTGAGAACATTCGCACTAGACCAACACTCAAAATCGACAATTTTGAGTTCAAGCTCAAGTCAAGTGTTGGGAAAGCGGTTCCCGAATGGATTTAGGAGAGGATATTGGAAAGTGGTGGCTAGGGTTAGCTGATCAGAGTCAGGAGGAGGAGCCCCCTTGCCCTCATGCTCTTGGTTTTATATATGGATAACGGCGATTTACAAGCGACCCCAGGTGGGGGTGAAATTGATAAGTCACTACACTAGCCCCTATTGGGCCTCTTCTAGGGGGAGTTGGCCCATATGAATATGGGCTCCCCCAACAGTAGCCCCTCAGCTACTAGGTTATGGCCGGTACTACATGACCTAGTAGCTGCTCTCATACAAGAAGAGGCATAATACAACTCGAAATCTGGTTGCGAGGACTGCCCTTCGCAACCTACACGTGTGCGCCTCACAAAAAACTCCATCCCAAAAACCCTGTGGGAAAAAAGGGCATGGAGAAAAGAGCACGCACATGACTCTAGCCATACATGTTCTAATCCCCAAGGCTTCTAGCTCCAAGTGCCTTCATCTTTCGGATGTCTTCATCTTTGGGCTTCGGCTCCTTCAGCTTGCCGCGCAAGTCATCATCTCTAGGACCTTCTCGATGTGTGGGTCTTCATCTTGATCTTCTCAGGGTGCAAGTCTTCATCTCCTAGGCCTTCACCTCTAGTTTCTTCATGACGCGTAGGCCTTCGTCTCTGAGGTCTTCTTGATGCGTAAGCCTTCATTTTTGGTATCTTCGCAATACCCATGTCTTCATCTCAAGGACCTTCACACTAGGGGCTTCACTTGATGATGCATCTTTTCTTCGAAAATGGATGTAGCTATCATGGTTGGAGTAGTCGAAGTAGTCATGGTCGAAGGTTGCTGTGAGGCCTCCAATCTTTGCTTACGAGCACCAGGCAAAAAGGACTTCACGCCCCAAAGTGGCTGGTCCTTCCGGTGTGATCCCCTAGCCCCTCTTGGTCGCTGCTCATGACTGAATCCTCCATGGCTCTTGGTGTGGTCGACGTAGTCGTACTAGTCGAAGTAGGTGTTCGGACACAAATTGCCGATGTAGACAACAATGAAGGTACCATGTTGTAGAAATTGGTGTCAAAGGAGTTGATATGGCCCTTTAAACTTGGCGATGTAGGCAAGTCATTGTAGCGTTGATGTCAAAGGTGTCGACAGAGGCTCTCGAGCTGTTGTAGTGGGTGAAGATGATGGCAAAGCCCTTCTTGCCAAAGTGGTTAACGAAGGGTGTCATCGAAGCTCATTGAGGATGTTGGCAAAGCCCCACTTGCTGAAGAGTTGGTGGAGGCATGACATTATGGTTTGCCAAAGATGCTTGCGAAGGCCCTCCTGTAAAAGGTGTTTGGCGGAGGCGATGCTGGTGAAGGCAGTGAAGGTGTCGGCAAAGCCCCTTCGTGCCGATGTGTTGGCGGAGGCTTGTCATCATGGTTTTATCGAAGGCCCTCCTACAAAGCTGTTTGGCGAAAGGCCTCCTGAAAAAAGTTGTTTTGGCAGAGGCGATGTTGGTGAAGTCACCGAAGATGATGGCGAAGCCCCTCATGGGAAGGTCTTGGAGAAGGTAATGCCAATGTAGACGCCGATGCCGCTTGCCGAAGGCCAGAGAAGTCACGTGAAAATGCACCTGAGTTGATCTCCTGCAATTTTTTAGGACTTAAGTTGGGCGTTATAGCTTCGTCGAATATCGACTTGCTTGCAAGTCTTTTGATACTCAAAAAGACATTGGCTTTCTACTTGCTGCAAAAGATGGTTAGTCATTTGATATAATATGCGAGGGGTGAAGTTTTTGAAGGTTTTGAGAGGACGAAGGTCCCGATGCCTGTCTGCAGACATGTCTTTGTCGAGTAAAGCTTTTTGAAGCTTTTGAGAATGACGGCCCCGATGCCTGATCATAGATAGGTCTTTGTCGGGTTACCGCTGTGCAATATATTTATGTAATGCATGTATGTATGTGATGATGATAATGAAAGCATTTGCGCAAAAAATAATTAAGGTGTACACTTATTATGCATCCTGCAAAAAATCATAGTTATGCTTGAACAAGTGTCAAGCTCTGCATATGAAGAATAATGCTCTCAAATGGGAGGGTCATAGTTTTAGATGGCTAGCGAAGGCTGCCATTTAATAACCTACATGGGCATAAATATGATTTGTAGCAGTGAGTGTAAAAAAGGACTAGTTCCCTGTGAAGGTTAGCTCAAATGAAATTCGGTTGATGCATATTATAAAATACTAAGAAGTAAAAATTAAACAATACAACCTGCAAAAAGGACAAAAAGTGTTAATGTTAGAGGGTTCGAAGATTTGGTGGCTGCCAAAGGTCGATTGTTGATGAAGGCCGCTGACTAATGAAGGCTGCTGACTGGTGAAGACCACTGAATGGCATAGACTGCTAACAGACGAAGGCTAGGCTGCAGACTGACGAAGGCTACTAAATGATAATGGCCAATGACTGACGAAGGCTTTTGCCTGATGATAACCAATTATAGATGAAGGCCACTGACTGACGTAGGCCGCAAATGACTGATAAAGGATGTTAACTAACAAAGGTTAATGACTAACGAAGGTTGTTTACTGACGAAGGCCAATATGTGACGAACACCGCTGAAAACCAATGATGGATGAAGTCCACTGACACATGATGAAGGCCAATAACTGACGAAGGCCACTAGCAGACGAAGGGTTTTGACTGATGAAAATCACTAACTGATAGAGGATCATTGAGGTATATGACGAAGGCTAGAGTATTTCATGAAAGCCGCTGATTAATGGAGAGTACTAACTGACGAAGGCAAATAACTGACCAAGATCAATGACCGATGAATGTCCCAATAACTGATGAAGACCACTGATTGTTGAAGGTGAAGCCACTAACTAGCGAAGGTCACTGACTGATAGAGATTGCTGACTGATGAAGGTTGTTTTGTGACGAAGGCTGAGTACTTAATTGAGAACCATTGGTTGATGAAGAATACTGACGGATTCGGCTTAAAATGATGAAACATGCATATAACAAAGAAAATAAACTCTACAGGAGGATTAGCTTGGGAAGGTAAGAGATACTTACAGTGGTGTTAACCTGCATGTTAATAATGGGATAGAGATATAGAAATAAATAATAATAATAATAATAATAATAATAATAATAATAATAATAATAATAATAATAATAATAATAATAATAATAATAATAATAATAATAATAATAATAATCACAAAGGCGTTTTAAGTTAGCCGGTTGGGGCCACGCATGTACAGCCATTCAGGCCATGCTTCTGATGTGGCGAAGGCCGCAACAACTTGGTTGGTTACAATGGTGACAAGTTGTATGCGAAGGTTAATTTTTAAAATTTGTTTTGCGAGACGAAGGTTAGATCAAAATAGTGACGAAGTAAATCACAAGAGCAAAAATCATTCACCATAATGAGTTGTTGAGAATTTATAAACTAATGAGAAATACTCACTTGTTTTGGTCTGATTAACGCACGAAGATGCTTAGTCAAGTGACAAGTTCCTGTAAGAGAGCACTTTTGACGTCTATATATATAAAATGTTATTGTTTGATGTGTATAAACCAATATTATCTAGGAAGGAAGAGATGAGAGATACTTATCTTGTATATTGGCACTGTGAAGTATAGAAATCCACTCCGAACTTTCAACGTTCGGAGATAGCCGAAGTCTAGAGAGAAGGTCATGAGATTGTAGCCTTCGGGGCAAGCTATAAATAAAGACCATTGTCCATGACGATTATCACGAGACCTTCAGATGTTGCTGTGGTTCCAGGGGAGCTATTGTGGCTTGAACCCTCATGGTTCGAATCCTGCATGCAAAACCTTTTGCGAAGTCTTTTTTTTTAATATATATAATATTAGTGATTTTTGGGAGGGGTGAAAGGATACGCTTATCTTGATTTCTGATGGAGCCGTCGTCGAAACAACTCTTGAAGGCTTGAACTTGAAGAAAGGACTTTCATCTATGGCCATTTTTCGAAGGCATGCCGAAGGCTTTGATCTCCCACTTGAAACAACAACAACAACAACAACATAGCCTTTTGTCCCAAGCAAGTTGGGGTAGGCTAGAGATGAAAAATTCCGAAGGCTTCCGGAGACACCAGGGGATTGCCGAAGGCTTATCATGGCGACAAATTCCCCAGACTTCCGAAAGCACAAGAAAGAGCCTTGGCAGACAACTGTGAAGGTTTGTCTCCGAAGGAGCACATGCTGATGGACGTCAAAGCTAGCTATTTTTTGCCTTGTTTCATATACGTGAGTAGATGGTGGCATACTAGCTGAACTTGCTGAGTGCAACTAGAAGAACAGAGGAGGCCAATTGATTTTGTCCCTAGTCTTCTGAGCAGCTGACTATTGCTACTTGAGCTTCACATGCTTGCTATGGCGCCGTAGTAGTCACTTATTTACCTGCAGGCAATAAGCATGAACACTCTGCGTGCTCTGTTGGTCAGCCGGAGGCTATATTTTGACGAAAGGTCTAGGTCTTGACGTTAGATGACGTAGATTTAGCGGCAAAGAAGATGACTCAAAGATGTGTGCATGTGTACGTCGGTGGTGAATGCATGAATGTTGTGAACTCACCTTGGTGCAATTTTTGAAAAATGAACTGAGAACTTATCTGGGCCTTCCTTCGTTGTGCTGGACCTTCAGGACCCCTTGGGGCCTTCGAGTTATGGAGCGCACCAGACCAATATCGACCTTCGCGTTCTTCTCATGTTTGGAGCCTTCATTCGGTGTAGCCTTCAAGCGGAGGGGCTTCACGCGCAGGTCATGCAAGGAGTCATGCTGAGGGACTTCGCACACGGGTTATGCATGGAGCATCGCTTATTCATTCGCTTGGAGTCGACTGCCACGCCGGATCATCGTGGTCGCCCGGCAGCCTGTACCTTCGCACTTTACGCACGTGCCGAGCTTTCGTGCAGTGCAGCCTTCGCGTGTATGAGGCCGGCGGAGCTCTACGCGCTAGGCCTTCGGCAGATCATTGCTGGAGCTCCGGACGCTTGGCGGAAGCTGGGGCTGTACATGTGCTTTCCACGTGGCTTGTTGGAGCTTTGTCCTGGGAGGCCTACCTTCACCATTTCCCAGCTTATATTTCCGTGCTGAGCCCCCAGCTTTGCGTGCTGGGCCTTTGGCTCGGAGAAGAGGTGAGATTGTGCGTTTTGTTGTTTGGACTGTTATTGCTTCCTGCAACAATTCTGCCGCTTTGGCTCATAGACAAAGGTTAGTGAAGCGTTGCATATTTTAGTGCGTCTAGGTACAAGATGACTGTAGGTAGAGTAGGAGTGTGCAGATTCGTATCCTATTTGAGAGCAAAGGCGAAGCAATAATTACTTATCAGGCCTGATCACCTACCGGATTCAGCTACTTTACCGTATGCCAGGGGCACTCGGTAAAGCTCGAATTGCACTCGGCAAAGGCTTTGCCGAGTGCTACTCTCGGCATAAGACACTTATCTTAGTCGGTAAAGAGGTGTTTGTCAAGTGTTTTTTTGTCTTGCATTCGGCAAAGGCTTTGCCGAGTGCTAAAAAAACACTCGAAAAAGACTGAACACTCGGAGAAGAAGGAATCGAAAAAATCCTAGAAAAAATAGCAAATTTTTTTTACCTAATCCTACCGGCTAGCGCCCGCCCATGGCCCGTCTCCATTGAAGTCGCAAGTCCCAACATTTTTCGTGCAAAAAGCCTCTTTTTCACCGAGTGTTTTTTTTGCACTCAGCAAAAAGCCTCTTTGCCGAGTGCCCAAAAAATTGCACTTGGCAAAGAAGTTGGCACTCGACAAACATGGGTTGTCTGGTAGTGATCGAGGTGTGTATTTGTGACTTATCTGGTCCTTCGTGCAATGGTATGCATTTGCTGGATGGTGGTGAACTATAGAGGCAGAGCCTTCGCTCTGGCGTTGGGCGGTGCTACCTTCCTGGTCCATGTGTGTCCGAACGAGGCGACGAGTCGGGGGTGTTCCTCCGTGGCTTGCTAGCCGAAGGTGTAGATCATGCGACTTGGCCTTCGTGGAGTTCGAGAGGGGCTCCGTGGCTGAGGTTTATGCAAGCTAACGTGGAGTAGGCCGAGGGCCGAAGGTGCTGGTCAGGCTGGTTGTGTTGCAGAGCTCCACGAACAAGCTGTCGTACATGGAGATTTTGCTTCTGGCACCTTCACTATTAACAGCAAACACTAGAAACGAAAGTAGCGTGTGTGCATTTGTTATGAAAGTGAATGGAGGTTGATGCTAAGAAGTTGATATTGACATGGTTCACTCCAGACTCTGATGAAGACGTGGCTTGGACCGTCGAAGGTTGCAAGGTAGTAGGCGAGTGGCCCAGTTCTCCGAAGGTTATAAGAAATCTGATTATCTTTAGTAACAAACATGAAATTGGTGAAGTGGCTAGTGGAGGGTGGTTAGAAATACAAAGGTCAATGGGTTCAAGACTTAGCAATAGCATTATTTTTGGGGTTTTGGATGAATTGAGGCTGACTTATCTGAACTGCAGTGGAGGCTTTGTTGCTGGTACTCGGCTGATTTACCGAAGCTGGCAGAAGGATGGCGAAGGCTCGTGCACACTAGAAGGCAGAAGGCTGGCAAAGGCTGATTTACCGAAGGTGCACAGCAGAAGGCAGAAGGCTAGCGAAATTATGAGGACGTAATTCCCGATCTTCCGTCAGGTAGAAGGTAACTATCGTTTTAGGCGGAGAGTGACACACCAATCCGGCTTCAGATCGAAAGACTGAATCCTGCAATCTTAGCACCACAACTCCTCTGGTTATCAACCATGTCTCCAACCGGTTGACCTCGCCATGAAGGCTAATCCCTGCCTGTGAAACAAAGAACACAAGCAAGATCTCGGAAGAACGTAGCTCAAGATTTGGGACAAACTGCAGATGAATGATTAAGTTCTCAAGTGGGGTCTCACAAACCGATGAAACGGTGACTATCAATGGACAGATTGATCTAAGCAAAACCCCCCAAAACCTAATGATGGCGGTGGCACATGAATATAAAGGTCTTAGGGTCACCGCCTACCCGGATGCGCCCTCCTAATGGGCTCAAGACGATACATGGTCCATTGGACCAAATACGGTGATGCAGCACCTGGACAGAATCTGGACGCTGACTTGTTTCGACAATTTCCATGAATTCCGAAGAGCTTTTGATGTGAGACCACTTGTATTGGCTTCCTTATCAAATTAGCTTTCCAACCATATGTGGATCATCGAAAACGGAGTCCGGACGCATCCTGGGTGACCAGTTCAAGACAGACTGGTCCTAGAAACTGAAGCAGACTCCAAATCATGTTGGGTTGGGCCTCCGACTTCTATTGGACGTCCTGGCTGGTCATCATCACCTCCACCACTTCCTCTAAGTTCCTCATGACCCTCTCCAATATTCCTAATTAATATAACATCATTAGGTAGCAATCTATTCTCAAAAGTATAAAAAGGATCACTTAGGATCGAGCTCACCTCAAAATTAAGTTGTCGTCTTCGGGCTCGGGTCATTGGACCTCCTTGCATACCGAATGAAGGAACAGCGGGTACATCTGAAGGAGTGATGTCCTCATCATCCTCCCTCTCTTGAAATGGAGTCGTCCTCCACTCAAGCTCATCTTCTTCTCCCAAGTAAGGTGTCAAATCTGCAATGTTAAAAGTAGGACTAACCCCGAACTCGGGTGGCAACTCAAGCTTGTATGCGTTATCATTTATTTTCTCAATTATCTTATAAGGACCTGCAGCTCTTGGCATTAATTTAGACTTACGCATCTCTGGAAATCTTTCTTTTCTCAAATGTAGCCAAACTAAATCACCCGGATCAAGTTTAAGTTCTTTTCTTCCCTCACTACCAGCAACCCTATATTTTTCATTCATCTTTTCAATATTTATTTTAGTTGTTTCATGCAACTTATGAATAAAATCAGCACACCTACTAGCATCAATATGTGCTCTCTCAGAGGTAGGTAAAGGCAAAAGATCAATAGGAGCACGAGGATTAAAGCCATACACTACCTGGAAAGGACTTACTTTTGTGGTGGAGTGCTCCACCCTGTTATATGCAAACTCCACATGTGGCAAACACTCTTCCCACATCTTCAGGTTTCGTTTCAAAATTGCTCTCAACATGGTGGACAATGTACGATTCACTAACTCAGTTTGTCCATCAGTTTGCAGATGACAAGTTGTAGAAAATAACAGCTTTGTCCCCAATTTATTCCAAAAAGTGCGCCAGAAGTGACTCAAAAATTTTGCATCTCAATCTGAAACAATAGTAGACGGCATACCATGCAAGTGAACAATTTCTTGAAAGAACAGGTTAGCAATATGAACAACATCGTCGCTTTTGTGACAAGCAATAAAATGTGCCATCTTAGAAAAACGATCTACGACCACAAAAATACTATCCCTCCCCCTCTTAGTCCTTGGTAATCCCAAAATAAAATCCATAGAAATATCTGATGAGGACATGGCCTCCACACATATGACCATACTTGGAGAATTACATGGAGGCCAAGGAGATCAGCAAGGGTATCCAAATCGAGAAGAAGGCCCAAAGCTTATCCGGTTCGAGTCACCAAGGTGGAGGCCCAAATCAAGTTCGAGTCCACCTCGGAATCCAGGACCAGTCTGCCTTGAACTGGCCACCCAGGACGCGTCCGGACTCCGTTTTCGATGATCCATATATGGATGGAAAGCTTATTTGATAAGGAAGCCAACCCCCTAAGTGGTCCCACGTCAAAAGCTATTCGGAATCAATAGTAATCGTCGAAACAAGTTACCGTCCAGAATCTGTTAGGGCGCTATGTCGCTGTCTTTTTGGGCCGTTTGGGCCCGTCCAGAATCTGTCAAGGCGCTGTGTCGCCATCTTTTGGGCCGTTTGGACCTTGTAACGTGTCGGTGCTCCCCAGGGATGCGAATAGGGGTCCTTGGACATCCCTTAGGCTATATAATCAGTAGTCGCCGCCTACATTAGGGTTGGGTTTTGCTTAGATTATTCTATTGATAACAGTTTCGCCGCCGTCATCGGTTTATGAGACCCCAACTTTGTGAGATTAATCATTCATCTGCAATTTGGTTGCATTCCTTTGTGTTCTTGCATGTGTTCTCGATTCGCAGGCAAGGACTTAGCCTTCTTGGCGAGGTCGACTGTGCAACGCTAGTCGATAACCAGAGGGGTCGTGGTGCTGCGATTGCAGGGTTCACAGCCGAGTTGTTCGAAAGCTGAATCGAATTGTGTCGTGACTCCACCAAATCGAGAGTTATCAGAACCTTTCGGAAGATCGGGAACCCTAGTTCACATCAATTGGTATCAGAGCTTCAGGTATACCATCAGGTTCAATTTTACCCTAGTTTAGTTTGATTTCGCCTTCGTCCTAGAGTCCACAGAAAAGCCAAAAAAAATAGTGTTAGGTTTTTCCCCTATCCCAGAAACCACGTTTAGCCTTTTGCATAATTCTTTTTAGCTTCCGTCGTGTTGAGTTTGTGTCCTGATCAAGGGTTTGTTGCTGGTTTAGATTGTGTTCTTTTCTAGTTTGTGTTGATTCCTCCACCCACCGCCATCTCGTATCACCATCAGTTTGCATCTTGTGTCCACTGAAACCCGTCGAGCAGCTTTCTTAAAACAGTCATAACTTTTGTATCCGAACTCGAAACAAGGCAAATTTTATATCTACGGAGAATGCCAGAAAATTTTAGATCCATTTCATCCTAGAAAAGCTAGGTTCGTAAAAATTAGATTTGCGAAATTCGATCAGGAAAATCGAGTTTCCAGGCCCACAAGTTTTGATATGCTTTTTGGAGCACAATCCTAATTTTCTAAAGGCCACATCTTTTATCCGATTGAGCTCAATTTTTTTGGTGTTTATTGTTTTGCTAAGAAAAAATATCAAAAGAGCAAAAGAAAGGAAAAAAAATTTGGACCAAAAAAATGAAAAGAAAAAAATAGCAAAAGAGAAGAGAAGAGATCAAAAAGGAGCACATAAGGAACACTCGATAGCTTTATTGTTTGTTGTGCCTTTTGCCTTGTCCGTATTTCCATTGCTATCCATCATACTTGTTTCTCCATTTTGTTATCACACATCTGATATTTGGAACACATTAGACCAGCAACGAAAGCAAGTATTTGGAACTATAATTCAGCATTACTTTCTATTTTTGAATTGTGTTCCACTCACATATTTGGCCTGCTTTCCTTAACTCCACATACTTCTTCTGGACAGTATAAGTTTTGACCCCTGTAATCGTAGTGCTACGTCTTCTAGGTATCCTTGACCTTACTGGTAAGAACCTTGTAAGAGCTTGAGAAGGGGTCTCCTTTTGTTGTGATCTTGAGAGGCACTACTCCACCTACTTAGTAGATTATTAGGGATAACTTTCACTGTTTGTTCCTATTTTGTGTTTACAATGACAGGTTACAACACTCACCGATATGAGACATCAATAATGCATGAGCCATGCACTATTGCTGCTACACCTCCTTCTGCAGGTCATTCTATTCTTTCTTCTCCACCTATTTATGATGGTATTGGTGCTGATGAGTACATTGAGTGGGAAAGTAAAATAGATAATATTTTTGCACACTATCATATGTGTGAACGGAGGAAGATTAAGAATGCATCTAGTGTTTTGAGACATTTAGCATCAATTTGGTGGGAGTCTTTAAGTTCTTCAGATAAACCTCATACATGGAACGATATGAAAATTCTTATAGAGAAACTTTTGTTAATCCATCTCTTGTAATTAATTCATATGATGAGGAACATCAACTAGACCAATCTCCTATTATTCCTCCTGCTGTGCCTAACCTTTTGCAGGACAATGCACAAAAGAGCGGGGATGACATGACAGAAAATGAGGTGCTCCTAGTCTCATGTAAAAATTCAACACGTGATACTTCTGCTGACAGTGAGAGCAAAGGTAATGTCAATGATGCTAATCTCACAGAAGATGAGAGTTCTCTTGATGTGCTGAATTTTCCCACCAATCATGTTATGATAGAGCAAATATTAGTGGAACCTTCGCTTAATTTACCTTTGTCACAAGATGATTTGCTTGATGTTCCTTGTGATAAAGATGACTTGAATGATGATATTTATATTATTCCAATGCAACCATTAATGAATGATCATGCTATATGTATGTTGGAATTGAACACTACTACTGAAAATAGACATGTTATTCATAATGTTAGTAATGTTGATGAGTTGAAATTGATGTCTTCTTTAAATACTTTGGGATACATTGAATTTGATGTTCTTTGCAATCTTAATTATATAGAGGAGAAACTTTATGCATATGCTGATTTGCCATGGTTATCTAGACAAACATATCATGTTTTTGGCAAATATAGCAACCAAGGACAATATATGGTACAACGAGTTTACATTTGTACAAATCTGAATTCTTCTTTTGTTGTGTAAAATAATGATCAATTAGAGGACTATAAAATCAACACTGTTGTCATGCCATATTCCTCTAGTTTTGCTTTACAATCCCAAGTGGAATCCAAAGAAGGGGAGCATATGTTTCTTGTTAGTACTAATCTTTTGCAGGATAGTATTGACAAAGATCGTGTGTATTTTAATCGAGGAGACTACATGTTTGTAGGAGAAGTGTAAGGTCCAACTAGGCTAGAGGGGGGTGAATAGCCTAATAAAAACTTCTACACAAACTACTTAACCACAAGTTAGTATAAAAGGTGGCGGAGCAAAAAGCACTAGCACTAACTAATTAAGCAAGCCACCTACACAAGTCTAGTTCAAGGCTATTCACTAAACACAACAACAACAACAAGCTAGATACAAGAAGTAATACGAGAGAAGAGCTTCGAGTGATTATACCGCCGTGTAGAGATGAGAAATACCAATCAATCAATCATACAAGAGAAATCCTCGGGAAGAGAATGACACAAGAATTTATCCCGAGGTTCACTTGCTTCCCGGCAAGCTACTCCCCGTTGTGGCGATACACCCACTTGTCGGTTCGCGAGCTAATCGACTATCAAGAGTCGAGCCCTCGGCGGGCGCCGCACAACCGCACACAAGATGGGGATCCTCCAAGCCACGAGCTCCACTAGAGTATCCAATTTGCGAACTCCCGCGGGGAAGGATCAAAAACCCCTTACAACACTTGGTGAAGGCTCCAACAATCTCCAATTGCGAGCTCAATCACCTCCGCTGCTCCAAGCCGTCTACCGTGTCGGGAAACACGGAAGAGTAACAAGAAATCCGTAGCAACTCGAAGATCAAGTGCCTCTAGAATGCAACTCTCAAGCAATGCACTTGAATCTCACTCAATCTCACTCAAGATGTGCAATCAATCAAAGAGATGAGTGGAGGGGTTGTTCTCTAGCTCAAAGAATGTCTCTAGGTCTCAAAATGTGCAACAGTTACCCTCAAACCCCGGCCACCATCTATTTATAACGAAGGGGTACGCAGCTAGCCGTTACCGGCGACGCAGTGAAAATCGCGCTGACCGGACGCTCCGGTCGGGGTGACCGGACGCGTCCGGTCACTACGCGACAAACGGAAACAGTGCGCGTCAGAACTAGCCGTTACCGTGACCGGACGCGCTCCTTCGATCGACCGGACGCGACAGTGCCAGCGTCCGGTCGCGTTCCAGTAAGCACCCGACGCGACTGGACGCGCCAGCCGCGTCCGATCGTGCTTCGCTGCGCTCGGCCTCTCTGGACGCCTGACCGGACGCTCCGGTCCCGTGAGGCACCGGACGCGCCGGTCACGCGCTTAACTTTTACGCCCAGTTGAACTGACCGGACGCGCTGGTCAGGCCAGACCCGCGTCCGGTCACAAACCCTAGCTGCACCGAGCCGCGTTGAACTGACCGGACGCGTCCGGTCAAACCGAGACCGCGTCCGGTCAACGCAGTGACCTCCGTTCGCCTCCGTTTCTTTTCCGACTTTCGGCGCAATAGAAAACAGGCATTTCACTTCACCAAAAAAGCGCCGAATCCCGCCTCGCAAGCTCGGCGGGAGGGAGAGAGGAACCCAAACCCCTCTCTACCGCTTAAACTCCACCGCCTTCGCAAAGGTGCTAACACCACCAAGTGTACACCATCATGTGCATGTGTGTTAGCATTTCAAAAACATTTTCCAAGGCGTTATGTTAGCTCTTTACTAGATCCTAAATGCATATGCTCAAGACATTGATCTAGTGGCACTTGATTCCCGAGCTAACCGTGATTGCCCCTCTTGATAGTCGGCTATGTATCCTAAACCCGGTCAATCACTTCTCTACTCATCTTAGACCGGCAAAAGGAAAACCCTATGGTTATACCTTTGCCTTGCGCTCTTAGATCCTTTTCCTCCACTTGATCATCATGTCCATCATTTTATGTGCATTCCATCATGATCAACATTTCATGTCCATGCGCCATCTCTTTGTGATCTTGTGGCCACCACTCCTTGCCACGTACACCTTCATCACATGTGTTGCTTATGCCTAGCTCAAAACACTTAACACATGGCATTAGCAACTTGGTGTCATTAATTACCAAAACCAAACTTGGGCTTTCAATCTCCCCCTTTTTGGTAATTGATGACAACCATCACAAAGATATGAAATGAAAACAATTTTCAATTTCGATAGTATTAGCTCCCCCTACATATGTGCTTCCATGAGTTTGGTTCAAATGTGCACATATGTATGGATTTGAATTTTGGGAGAGTTACTACTATCAAATTGATGCTAAGGTATATAGAATGGACCTTTGAAGCGTGATACCAATCGGAGTTGCCTTTATATACCATCCTTAGCATCGATGTAGCTAGACACCACTTGTAATACATCACTTGTAAAGATCACAAACACTAAAGTGCCCCGTGAGATCAACATTATAAGCAAAGGTGTCTAGATACTACTTGTAAAGCTATTCTCAACAAATCATCATTCATGTTCTATTTCTAGCAAACACCAAACAAACAAGAATATGAATTTAAGCTTTGCAATGCAACAATTCATCATGTCAATGCACATACAAATGCAACAAATAATTCATGAGCTTGCTCCCCCTACTTGTGTGCTCAATTTTAATTGATCCCTTTCCAATGTCTTATCTTATTCTTTCTCTCCCCCTTAGTAACTTTCTCTCCCCCTTATCTTTGTGACTTTTCTATCTTTGTGACTTTTCTCTCCCCCTTTGTCAACAATCACCAAAAAGGTGCCAATTTTAGTGAGAGTCAAGTCAATTAATATGAGGGAGTCCAAATTATGGTTCAATCTAGATCACTTGCCTAGAATATGTAATTCGGTTTGATCCAAGGACAAGCTTCTTCACACCTCATAAAGTATAAGGGTTATCTTGACCATGTTGAATTACACATCATGAGCTCATTTTCTAGATTCAACACTAGGTTTGCAATCCCACAAACATGTCATATGCTACCACTAGATCAATCAAACATAGAAGCAATAGTGGTACCATATATACATTAAACTCATTTGATTTTCATGAATGAGCCTATTTGTCATGCAAATATGTCTATATGTTCTAAACATGTCCTTAGCAAAGTATGGATGATATGCCAAACAACTTTACCTTGCTATGTTGGAGGAGAGGCATGTCATATTAGAATGTGGGAGTGCACTCATTTCAAGTTGGAGAAGTCAAGTATGTTCAATTCATTCTTCAACTTGTAAAATCTCTTCTCATCAAGTGGCTTTGTGAATATGTCGGCTAGTTGATCTTTGGTGCCAATACTCTCAATGCTAATATCACCCTTTTGTTGATGGTCTCTTATGAAATGATGCCTTATGTCAATGTGCTTCGTTCTTGAATGTTGAACCGGATTTTGTGTCATCTTGATTGCACTTTCATTGTCACAAAACAACGGAACATTCTTGAATTTTATTCCAAAATCATTCAAGGTGGCCTTCATCCAAAGCAATTGTGCACAACAACTACCGGCACTAATGTATTCGGCCTCGGCAGTAGATAGTGCAACACTATTTTGTTTCTTTGATGACCATGAAACAAGAGACCTTCCAAGCAATTGACAAGTGCCACTTGTGCTCATTCTATCAATCTTGCATCCACCATAGTCGGAGTCCGAATATCCAATCAACTCAAAATTAGACCCCTTTGGAAACCATAATCCAACATCATGAGTGCCCTTAAGATATCTCAATATCCTCTTGGTTGCTTTCAAGTGACTTTCTCTAGGTGAAGCTTGATATCTTGCACATTTGCACACACTAAACATCACATCCGGCCTAGAAGCAGTGACATAGAGCAAACTTCCAATCATAGACCGGTATTGCTTTTGATCAACCATGTTGCCACTTGCATCAATACCCAATTGATCATTTGTGCCCATTGGTGTACTCATTGGCTTAGCATCTTGCAATCCAAACTTCTTGATCATGTCCTTGATGTACTTCCCTTGACTTACAAAAGTGCCATTCTTCATTTGCTTGATTTGAAGTCCAAGAAAGTAACTAAGCTCTCCAATCATAGACATCTCAAACTCATTAGCCATCATATTTCCAAACTCTTCACAAAAGTCTTGATTTGTTGATCCAAAGATGATGTCATCCACATAGATTTGCAACACAAACAAGTCATTTCCAATTTTTTTGGTGAAGAGAGTGGTGTCAACCTTTCCCATCTTGAACCCTTTAGAGAGAAGAAAGTCCCTCAACCTCTCATACCATGCTCTAGGTGCTTGCTTCAAACCATACAATGCCTTCTTGAGTTTGTAAACATGGTTGGGCTTCTTGTCATCTTCAAAACCGGGAGGTTGCTCAACATAAACTTCTTCATTGATGTAACCATTGAGAAATGCACTCTTGACATCCATTTGATAGAGCTTGATGTTGTGTGCACAAGCATATGCTAATAAGATTCTAATTGCCTCCAATCTTGCAACCGGTGCATATGTTTCTCCAAAGTCAAGACCCTCAACTTGAGTGTATCCTTGTGCTACTAATCTTGCTTTGTTCCTCACAACCATGCCATCTTGATCTTGCTTGTTTCTAAAGACCCACTTAGTACCAATCACATTATAGTTCTTTGGCCTTTCAACAAGTTCCCAAACTTGATTTCTAGTGAAGTTGTTTAGCTCTTCATGCATGGCATTTACCCAATAGGAATCTTTCAATGCATCTTCTATTTTCTTAGGTTCTTCAAGTGACACAAATGAGTAGTGCTCACAAAAGGATGCTAATCTTGATCTAGTTTGAACACCACTTTGAATTCCACCAATGATTTGATCCAATGGATGATCTCTTGCAATACTAGTAGGTTGGAGTATTGGGAGTTGATTGCTTCCACTAGCTTGACCTTGATCTTGCACTTCATCATGAGTACCACTTGAGCTTGCTTGATTTGTATCAATTTGCACACTTTGGTTGATCACATGAATATCATCATCATCAACTTGCCTCGGCCTTATGTCACCAATATCTATGTTCTTCATTGCATTTGACAATTGATCTCCTCTCACATCATCAAGGTTTTGAGCTTCATTTTGAGACCCTTGGGTTTCATCAAACTCAACATCATGAACTTCTTCCAAGGTGCCATTTGTGAGATTCCAAACTCTATATGCTTTGCTTGTGGTAGAATAACCAAGTAAGAATCCTTCATCACATTTCTTTTCAAACTTGCTCAATCTAGTGCCTTTCTTGAGAATATAGCATTTGCAACCAAACACTCTAAAGTATGCAATGTTGGGCTTTCTTCCATTCAATAGCTCATATGGTGTCTTCCCAAGCTTCCCATGGCAATAGAGACGGTTGCTACAATAGCAAGCCGTGTTGATAGCTTCACTCCAAAATGAATGACTCACATTGTATTCACTAAGCATTGATCTAGCCATATCAATCAAGGTTCTATTTTTTCTTTCAACCACACCATTAGATTGAGGAGTGTATGTAGGTGAGAATTGATGTCCAATACCAAGATCATCACACAAAGCTTCAATTCTTGTGTTCTTGAACTCACTACCATTGTCACTTCTAATCTTCTTGATGGTAGTCTCAAACTCATTTTGCACTCTTTTGACAAAAGACTTGAATAGATCATAAACATCACTCTTGTCATATAGAAAGAACACCCAAGTGTATCTTGTGTAGTCGTCCACTAACACAAAACCATACTTATTGCCACCAATGCTAGTGTATGTTGTTGGCCCAAACAAGTCCATGTGCAATAGCTCAAATGCCTTTGATGTACTCATTTCACTCTTACTAGGATGTGTATTTCTAACTTGTTTGCCGGCTTGACAAGCACTACAAGGTTTATCCTTCTCAAAGGTGACATCCTTCAAGCCTCTAACTAAGTCATGCCTCAAAAGTTTGTTCAATTGTTTCATTCCAACATGACCAAGCCTTCTATGCCACAACCATCCCATACTAGATTTGCTAAGCAAGCATGATGTCAATTGTGTCTCACTATCATTGAAGTCAACCAAGTACAAGCTACCATGTCTAAATCCTTTGAATATCAAATTTGATCCATCAACACTTATGACTTCAACATCATCACTACCAAATATACACTTGAAGCCAAGATCACAAAGTTGTGCCACCGACAAAAGATTGAAATCCAAGCTCTCAACTAGCAACACATTAGATATGCTCATGTCATTTGAGATAGCAATTTTACCAAGCCCCTTGACCTTGCCTTTCTTGTTGTTGCCAAAAGTGATAGCATCAAAACCACCATTTTGATTTGTATCAATTGATTTGAACATACAAGAATCCCCGGTCATATGTTGAGTGCACCCACTATCAAGCACCCAATGCCTTCCTCCGGCTTTGTAATTGACCTACAAGATAAGATCAATTCTTTTTAGGTACCCAAACTTGTTTGGGTCCTCCAAGGTTAGTGACCAAGCTCTTTGGTACCCAAAAGGCTTTCTTCTTTGAGCCCATCCATGGTGCACCAATGAACTTAGCATGAACACCATTTGTACCCTTGGTAAGTATATAGAAGGAATCAAACTTAATTGAGGATACATTAGCATTTGATTTCTTGTTCATGCATTGTTGCTCTATGTGACCAACTTGCTTGCAACTTTTGCAATAGCTACCATTGTTCTTCACAAAACGAGTCTTGTGAGGAGCAAAAGCGGCCTTGCCTTTCTTGGGGTTATAGCCCAATCCCTCTTTGTAGAGAGAAGCTCTTTGGCTACCCAAGCACATAAGCAAGCGGTCCTCACCACCATAAGCCTTAGCTAAGGTGTGATTGAGCTCTTTTACCTCCTTCTTGAGATTTTCATTCTCAACTATAAGTGTGGAATCACAAGTGAAACCATCACTACTAGATGAGGATGATGTAGATGAGCTACACGAAGAGTTAGTGGGAGCAACAACAATAGGCTTATGAAAAGATTCATCAATTATATCACATGATATGCCTATGTTGCAAGTTTTAGCTTTCTCAACATTAGTTGGCATGTTTTCACATTTTTCAATTAGAGAGGAATGAGCTTCTTCAAGCTTAGTGTGAGACTTTTGAAGCTTCTTATAGTCTACCTTTAGACTCTCATAAGATGCTCTAAGCTCATCAAGTTCTTGCATAAGGTTTTTCTTTTCCTTAAGCAAGCCCTTGCACTCCTTTCTAGATTCTTTAAAGTGTTGAGTGCAATCTTCTAGCATAGTGATTAGTTCATTTTTAGTGAATTCTTCTTCATCACTATCACTATCACTATCACTAGCATTATCATGATCACTCTCATCATCGGATGATACCTTAGCGGCCTTAGCCATGAAGCACGATGGAGTGTCGAAGAGGGAGATCTTCTCTTGAATGGCAATGCTAGCATGTCCCTTCTTCTTGCTCTTGTTGTCATCCTCATCATCACTTGAGGAATCATCACTATCCCATGTAGCAACATGAGAATCATTCTTCTTCTTATAAGAGCTCTCCTTCTTTTCTTGCTTCTTCTTTTGCTTCTTCCTTTCCTTCTTGATAGCATCTTCATCATCACTATCATAAGGACACTTTGCAATGAGATGGTGCTATGGCATCTAAAGCATCTCATGGTATGCTCATTCTTCTTAGATGTGTTCTTCCTCCTTGCACGATAGCCCTTCTTCTTCATGAATTTGCCAAATTGCTTGACAAAGAGAGCCATCTTCTCATCAATGTCATCACTATCACAAGAGCATGAGTCTTCTTCACTTGATGATTCAATCTTGGATTTGCCCTTGGATGTGGTGGCTTTGAATGCCACACTCTTCTTCTTTTCATCATCTTTCTTCTCATTCTCCTTCTTCTTCTTTACCAACTCATCCTTCTCATCATCTTCTCTATATGAATCATCGGTCATCACTTCTTGAAATATTTGTTGAGGAGTTGAATCCTTCAATGTAGTCCTCACTAGCACGGTGATCAATGTATCAAATCTCTTGGGCAAGCTTCTCAAGAACTTCATAGAGAATTGGTTGTCCTTGACTTCCTCACCAAGTGCCTTGAGCTCATTCACAATGACTTGCAATCTATGAAACATTTCCGGTACACTCTCATCTTCTTGCATCTTGAAGCTAGAAAACTTTTCTTGCAAGATATATGCCTTAGCAGTCTTTGTGCCTTCGGTGCCCTCAAATGTTTCTTCTAGCTTGGCCCAAGCATCATGTGCAACTTCTATGTTCTTCACTTGCTCAAATGTCTTATCATCTAATGCCTCATGAAGAGCACTAATGGCAATATCATTGCATTGGAGCTTCTTCTCTTCCACCGGTGTAGGTGCTTCCGGATTAGCAACCTCAAATTTGGTTTCGGTGACTTTCCACACTTCTCTATTGATTGACTTGAGGTGTGCGGTCATCTTAACCTTCCAATATGCATAATTTGTGCCATCAAAGTGAGGTGCCTTCTTGGTGTTGTTGATGTGCAAACTTAATTGAGCCATTTCTTCTTCACCGTAGGTTGTTAAGCCTCAAATAAACGGTGCCTCGGCTCCGATACCACTTGTAAGGTCCAACTAGGCTAGAGGGGGGGTGAATAGCCTAATAAAAACTTCTACACAAACTACTTAACCACAAGTTAGTATAAAAGGTGGCGGAGCAAAAAGCACTAGCACTAACTAATTAAGCAAGCCACCTACACAAGTCTAGTTCAAGGCTATTCACTAAACACAACAACAACAACAAGCTAGATACAAGAAGTAATACGAGAGAAGAGCTTCGAGTGATTATACCGCCGTGTAGAGATGAGAAATACCAATCAATCAATCATACAAGAGAAATCCTCGGGAAAAGAATGACACAAGAATTTATCCCGAGGTTCACTTGCTTCCCGGCAAGCTACTCCCCGTTGTGGCGATACACCCACTTATCGGTTCGCGAGCTAATCGACTATCAAGAGTCGAGCCCTCGGCGGGCGCCGCACAACCGCACACAAGATGGGGATCCTCCAAGCCACGAGCTCCACTAGAGTATCCAATTTGCGAACTCCCGCGGGGAAGGATCAAAAACCCCTTACAACACTTGGTGAAGGCTCCAACAATCTCCAATTGCGAGCTCAATCACCTCCGCTGCTCCAAGCCGTCTACCGTGTCGGGAAACACGGAAGAGTAACAAGAAATCCGCAGCAACTCGAAGATCAAGTGCCTCTAGAATGCAACTCTCAAGCAATGCACTTGAATCTCACTCAATCTCACTCAAGATGTGCAATCAATCAAAGAGATGAGTGGAGGGGTTGTTCTCTAGCTCAAAGAATGTCTCTAGGTCTCAAAATGTGCAAGAGTTACCCTCAAACCCCGGCCATCATCTATTTATAACGAAGGGGTACGCAGCTAGCCGTTACCGGCGACGCAGTGAAAATCGCGCTGACCGGATGCTCCGGTCGGGGTGACCGGACGCGTCCGGTCACTACGCGACAAACGGAAACAGTGCGGGTCAGAACTAGCCGTTACCGTGACCGGACGCGCTCCTTCGATCGACCGGACGCGACAGTGCTAGCGTCCGGTCGTGTTCCAGTAAGCACCCGACGCGACCGGACGCGTCCGGTCGCACGTGACTGGACGCGCCAGCCGCGTCCGATCGTGCTTTGCTGCGCTCGGCCTCTCTGGACGCCTGACCGGACGCTCCGGTCCCGTGAGGCACCGGACGCGCCGGTCACGCGCTGTGATCTTGTGATCTTGTGGCCACCACTCCTTGCCACGTACACCTTCATCACATGTGTTGCTTATGCCTAGCTCAAAACACTTAACACATGGCATTAGCAACTTGGTGTCATTAATTACCAAAACCAAACTTGGGCTTTCAAGAAGGCGTGCTGCAAATCGAAACATGTGGTCATATTCTTTCTCCTAACATTGTCAATTTCTAATATTTTGGCAACCTCGTTTGTCTTCATGTTGTGCAGAATGGACTTCAAGCAACAACGACGCCGAGGACGGCTTTTCATCAAGAAGGGGAGGATGATGAGGACATGGCCTCCATCTAATTCTCCAAGCATGGTCATATGTGTGGAGGCCATGTCCTCATCATGCTTGGAGAATTACATGGAGGCCAAGGAGATCAGCAAGGGTATCCATATCGAGAAGAAGGCCCAAAGCTTATCCGGTTCGAGTCACCAAGGTGGAGGCCCAAATCAAGTTCAAGTCCACCTCGGAATCCAGGACTAGTCTGCCTTGAACTGGTCACCTAGGACGCGTCCGGACTCCATTTTCGATGATCCATATATGGATGGAAAGCTTATTTGATAAGGAAGCCAACCCAAGTGGTCCCACATCAAAAGCTGTTCGAAATCAACGGTAATCGTCAAAACAAGTCACCATCCAGAATCTGTTAGGGCGTTGTGTCGCCGTCTTTTGGGTCGTTTGGACCTTGTAACGTGTTGGTGCTCCCTAGGGACACAAATAGGGGTCCTTGGACGTCCCTTAGGCTATATAATCAATAGTCACCACCTACATTAGGGTTGGGTTTTGCTTAGATTATTCTGTTGATAACAGTTTCGCCGCCGTCGTCGGTTTGTGAGACCCCCAACTTTGTGAGATTAATCATTCATCTGCAATTTGGTTGCATTCCTTTGTGTTCTAGCGTGTGTTCTCGATTCATAGGAAAGGACTTAGCCTTCTTGGCGAGGTGGACCGTGCAACGTCGATCGATAACCAGAGGGGTCGTGGTGCTGCGATTGCAGGGTTCAGAGCCGAGTTGTTGGAAGCCGGATCGAATTGTGTCGAGACTCCACCAAATCGAGAGTTATCAGAACCTTTCGGAAGATCGGGAACCCTAGTTCACATCAATATCAGCCCAAGGAATAGAAGGAACGGGAAGAGGCATGTACAAACCATGTGGGTTCAACCATGACTTAGCTTTTTGGCATGTGGTACACCGGCCTACAAATCGCTCAACATGTCGTCTCATCTTAGGCCAAAAGAAGTGTGTGGACAGCACCTCCTCCGTCTTCTTGGCACCAAAATGCCCCATCAATCCGCCTCCATGCGCTTCCTGCAACAACAATAGTCGAATGGAACCAACTGGAATGCATAGGCGGTTAGCTCTAAACAAAAACCCATCCTGTAGCATATATTTGTTCCATGTATGTCCCTCTTTACAATGTTCCATCACATTTCTAAATTCAACATCATTTGCATATTGTTCCTTAATAGTTTCAAGCCCAAAGATACAACAATCAAGTTGGGACAGCATAGCATATCGTCTAGACAAGGCATCAGCAAAATATTATCCTTCCCTTTCTTGTGTTTGATGACATAAGGAAAAGATTCAATAAATTTAGCCCACTTTGCATGTCTTTGGTTCAATTTGTTTTGAATTCTTAGGTGTTTAAGTGATTCATGATCAGAGTGAATAACAAATTCTTTAGGCCATAAATAATGTTGCCACATTTCTAATGTTCGAACAAGAGCATATAATTCTTTGTCATACGTGGAATAATAAAGAACAGGCCCACTTATCTTTTCACTAAAATATGCAACTGGTTTACCTTCTTGCATCAAGACACCACCAATGCCAACTCCACTAGCATCACATTCTAACTCAGAAATCTTACCAAAATTAGGAAGTTGTAACAATGGCGCGTGAGTAAGCTTGTCCTTCAAAAGAGCAAATGATGCTTCTTGTTCTTTACCCCAATGGAACACAACCCCCTTCTTTGTCAACTCGTTTAGCGGGGCTGCAATGGTGCTGAAATCCTTCACAAAGCGACGGTAAAATCCAGCAAGTCCATGATAGCTCCTCACTTGTGTCACTGTTGTCAGCGTTGGCCAACTCCGTATGGCTTGCACTTTGGCTTCATCTACCTCAATTCCCTGCGAGGTCACAACATAGCCAAGAAACAAAACTTGTTCGGTGCAAAAAGTGCACTTCTCGAGGTTACCAAATAAACGTGCAGCCCGCAAAGCATCAAAAATAGCACGGAGATGATGGAGATGTTCAGTTAAAGACTTGCTGTAAATCAAGATATCATCAAAATAAACCACCACAAATTTGCCAATGAATGAACGTAAAACCTCGTTCATTAATCTCATGAAAGTGCTAGGTGCATTAGTTAACCCAAAAGGCATGACTAACCACTCATACAAGCCAAACTTAGTTTTGAAAGCAGTTTTCCATTCATCACCTAATTTCATTCTTATCTGGTGGTATCCACTTCTCAAATCGACCTTAGAAAAAATTGCAGAACCACTTAACTCATCAAGCATGTCGTCTAATCTAGGAATAGGATGACGATACCTTATTGTGATATTGTTAATGGCTCTACAATCCACACACATGCGCCAACTACCATCTTTTTTTGGAACCAAAATAACTGGCACAGCACAAGGACTAAGGCTCTCACGTACATACCCGTGGTCCAAAAGATCTTGGACTTGGCACTGAATCTCCTTAGTCTCCTCGGGGTTGGCTCTATAAGCAGCTCGGTTTGGCAAGGCCGCTCCAGGAATCAAGTCAATCTGGTGCTCAATGCCTCGAATAGGTGGAAGTCCTGGAGGTATCTCAGTCGGAAACACATCACCATACTCCTGCAAAAGGTTAGTGACAGAAGGTGGCAAAGTGCTAGAAATATCATCAATCAAAAATAAAGCATCTTTGCATACCAAGGCATAGCACACATCATTAACCTCTACTAAGTCAAGCTTAGTAGCAACCATCACTAGATTTTTCAATTTAGTTAAATGCTGATTTCCAGTTTTAGCATAAACTTGTTTGGATTCACTAGCTATTCTATCCTTTTCAACTTGTACAATTTGAGCAGGAGTCATTGGTTGTAAAGTAATCTTTTTCCCATTATGCATAAAAGTATATGTATTACTTCTACCATGATGGATAGCATTATTGTCATATTCCCAAGGTCTACCGGACAAAAGAGAGCAAGCTTGCATGGGTACCACATCGCAATCTACAAAATCAGAATATGGACCGAGAGAGAAATGCACACGTGCTGTTTGAGTTACCTTGGCCTTACCCGAATCATTGAGCCACTGAATGTGATATGGATTCTTATGAGGACGCGTTGTCAACCCAAGATTTTTGACCAAATCAACACTTACTAAATTGTTGCAGCTTCCGCCATCAATAATTACTCGTGCACGCTGATCTTTAATGACAAACAAAATCTGGAACAAGTTATGACGTTGCTGCTTGGCTTCCCCCATTTGTGTACTAAGAACACGCTGCACAATGCATATCTTCTGGTTTCCAGCATCATTGGAGCCCAAAGAAAGACCATGTTGTTCCTCATTTGAAGCCGGTTCCTCTTCAGCGTCGTCCTCTATATCAAAAGCACTGACATAGCCTCCATCTTCTACAACAATGTATGCACGCTTGCTAGGACACTCCCTTGCCATATGGCCAAGTCCTTGGCAACGATGGCACTGAATGGTTGAAGTGCGTCCGGTGGAAGCCACAGATGAGGAGCTCTTAGCCGGAACCTGTAAACGAGTCTTACCGACGTTCGAAGGAGTAGTTGCTGGTGGTGTTGATTGTATGCTCGCTGATGAAGGAGATCATGCGCTTGCAGATGGCGCTGAAGGTAGTGCTCCCGATGACTTGGCGGTCGGCGGCATGTTGGCCTTGGGCGCGTAGGAGCTGCCGTAGTTGCTTCTGCTCCTTGGTGGCTGTTGCTGCTGCCGTCCCTGTAATTCTTTCTCTGCAAGCATAGCAATCTGGAACAACTGGTTGGTGGTGTTATAGTCTTTATAATCAACAATATCCTGGATCTCACGACGCAAACCACCATAAAAATGGCACAATTTATCCTCGGGGTCCTCCACTACCCCACATCGCATCATGCCCTTTTGAAGCTCTGCAAAATATTCTTGTACCGACATATCTCCCTGCTCTAAACGTTGTAATTTCTTGCGCAAATCTCTTTTATATGTTATAGGTACAAATCTATCACGCATGCTAAGTTTAAGGTTCTCCCATGTATCAGGTTTTTGCGATAAAGAAGCCCACCAAATTAGAGCAAAATCTTTAAATTCACTAGTGGCTTGTCTAACTTTATAGCGATCAGGTACAAGATGGGCAGCAAACTTTTGTTCAACTAACATCTCCCAATCTAGGTATTCCTCAGCATCATATTTCCCAGGAAAAGAAGGAATGGTAAATTTAAGTTTAGCAAAAGGATCATCGTTAGTTCTATTACCTCCCATACCTGTTCTATTCCTTTGGAGTCATCTCCTACGTAGACGGTTGGCGTTGGTTGCGATGTTGTCAGGCAATCCATCAGAACCATATACTACATCTTCCTCCAATTTAGAAAATCCATCATCATTGTCATCATCCTTGTTTTTGTTATCTTCATCCTTAGGAGAAGGATTGATCTCTAAATTTTGAATCCTCCCTGTTAAGTTGGCAACTCGCCTGTCCATACTCTCAAAGTCATGATGGAGACCTCTAATTTCTTCTTTTAGTGTGCCCATCTCTTGCTTCCGGAGATCCGAAAGGTCCTGCAATTCACTAGACAAAACAGGAACATCGTTTGGCATGGTTAGTTATCAATAAAAGATCCTAGTAACTACTTGGGATCAGTTGGTGGAATCACACCCTCACACACGTCTTACCAAGTTCTTACCAACACAAGCAGAGGATGGCAACCGGAGGCTTGGTTGTGATACCTGTGAGGAAGTGGCACCGCGATTGCAAGGTCCTTTTCTATACTGATCTGAAGAATATGTGGAGCTTGGAAGGCACACAAGTAGAAAAAATATGTATATGTGGCACACAAGTCAGTAACAGATAGTAATGCTGAATTATAGTCCCAATTACTTATTCTAGTTGCTGGTCTCACGTGTTCCAAGTACCAAGTATGCGTGACAACAAGTGCAGAGAAACAAGTATGATGGATAGCAGAAGCAACAGGAACAATGCTCAAGACAGCACACGCTAACACTGCTCACTTAGGCCTTCTCTATGTGCTCCTCTAGATATTGTTCCAATTTTGCCCCTCTCTTTTTTTCTCTATTTTTGGGCTGTCGTTGTTTTTTTGGGAATCTTTGACTTTTTATTTTTATTTTTTTGATATTTTTTCTTCACTTAGGAGCACACAAGAAGTAACCACAAAAAATTTGAGCTTAAACAAGTGAAAGACATGGCCTGTGGAAAATTCAGAAGATGGGTCCAAAATTGAGAAAAAGCTTGTGACCAGGAAAAAAGGATCTTGTGACCAGTTTTTGGACAAAATAAAATTTTCGAACCCCGACGTTGCGGGGATGGATGGATCTAAAATTTTTTTCTGATCAATTTTGATATCTGGAACGTCGAAATCCGAGTTTGTACGCGAAAACTGGACTAGTTTCAAGTTTGGACTCCGAATTAGAGGACAAAACAGGAATAGTGCGCACAAAAGTGGTCACGAAGGCTAGAATCTGATGGAATCGATGGGAGAAAACACACGAAATGGACTCTAACACAAACTAACTAGCAACAAGACCTCAATCAGGACACAAACTCAACACGACGGACTCTGAAACTGAAATATGCAAAGGCTATGGCGCAGAAAGGTTCTAGGACAGGAAAACAATTATGGCTGTGGACTATAGGACAAATGCGAAACACTCAAACTAGAGAATAAATGCGAACCTAACGGTATACCGTAGCTCTGATACCACTTGATGAGGACGTAATTCCCGATCTTCCGTCAGGTAGAAGGTAACTATCGTTTTAGGCAGAGAGTGACACACCAATCCGGCTTCAGATCGAAAGACTAAAACCTGCAATCTAGCACCACAACTCCTCTGGTTATCAACCGTGTCTCCAACCGGTTGATCTCGCCACGAAGGCTAATCCCTGCCTGCGAAACAAAGAACACAAGCAAGAACTCGGAAGAACGCAGCTCAAGATTTGGGACAAACTGTAGATGAATGATTAAGTTCTCAAGTGGGGTCTCACAAACTGATGAAACGGCGACTGTCAATGGACAGATTGATCTAAGCAAAACCCCCCAAAACCTAATGACAGCGGTGGCACATGAATATAAAGGTCTTAGGGTCACCGCCTACCTGGATGCGCCCTCCTAATGGGCTCAAGACGATACATGGTCCATTGGACCAAATATGGTGACGCAGCACCTGGACAGAATCTGGACACTGAATTGTTTCGACAATTCCTGTGGATTCCGAAGAGCTTTTTATGTGAGACCACTTGTATTGGCTTCCTTATCAAATTAGCTTTCCAACCATATGTGGATCATCGAAAACGGAGTCCGGACGCATCCTGGGTGACCAGTTCAAGACAGACTGGTCCTAGAAACCGAAGCAGACTCGAAATCATGTTGGGCTGGGCCTCCGACTTCTATTGGACGTCCTGGCTGGTCATCATTGCCTCCACCACTTCCTCTAAGTTCCTCATGACCCTCTCCAATATTCCTAATTAATATAACATCATTAGGTAGCAATCTATTCTCAAAAGTATAAAAAGGATCACTTAGGATCGAGCTCACCTCTAAATTAAGTTGTCGTCTTCGGGCTCGGGTCATTGGACCTCCTTGCATACCGGATGAAGGAACAGCGGGTACATCTAAATGAGTGATGTCCTCATCACGAAAGCTATCAGATGGAGCAGAAGGCACCCGGAGGCCTTGGGGATTTTCTCTTGAAGTTGACGTCCAAAGTTCCAACTTTTAACTCTACGAAAAAAAATTTGAAGGTTCCAACTCTCAGCTCTCTAAAAAAATTCAAGCCAAGCACGGTGGTTGTCAATGTTGGGAAAGCGGTTCCTGAACGGATTTAGGAGAGCAGAGTGAAAAGTTGCAGCTAGGGTTAGCTGACCAGAGTCAGGAGGAGGATCCCCCTTGCCCTCATGCTCTTGGTTTTATATATGGACAACGGTGATTTACAAGCGCCAAACAGAGCCACGACGTGGATCCGTCTCCATCGCCATCAGCATCACGACGTGGAGACGTCTTCGTCATCATTTGCAGGACCTGCCCACGGAGGAGAAGGGCAGCGCAGCCCTGAGGCTCTCTCCTTCTCTATTTTCTTTTTCTTCTTTTGCTCTCTTGTGTACCCCAAGTCCTTCCCTTGGTCTATAAAAGGAAAGGCTGGGCGCCCCATTGGGGTATCTATTTTTGGCCACTTAGAAAAACATCAGGACCTTAGGAGGACTTCAACTCCACTTTACCCTCACTAGAGACTTGGGAGCTCATCCCTCTCTCGACCGTTTGTAACCCCTGCTACAAACTCAAGTGCAAGTAACATGAACAGCTCGTCAATGGGCATAGGGACATTCCGCCCGAACCAGTATACATCTTCATGTCCTCTTTGCACACCATCCGAGCCCAAACGCGCAATCCACAAATTTCACTAGTCAGCGGTTTCTAAACGCCGACAGTTGGTGCGCCAGGTAGGGGGCCTTTGCGTGATTCGTCTATTTTATCACCAGGCTTTGGATGGCTAGCCACGACGTAAGCTGGACCCTTGGTGCACACGTGCATTTCAGGAGTCTGGACTTCCTCACCACTGTGGAGGGAGAGCTGGTGCGGGCTCCCGCTCTCGTCCAGCCTCCACGCTCCACTGGCCTCGACACCACCGTCGAGGCCCTTGAGAAGCTGCAGCTACACGCCCCGGAGGCCCAAGCCGCCAGGGCAACCAGCTTCTCGACTTCAACTACGTGTGGCTGGAACACCAGCTCTCAGTCTTCCTAGGACCCCAGCCGTCCTAGGACTTACGTCACTTTTCTTTGTTCTACCAATGACACGACATAGCTCGCCAGGAGAGAACCGCTCTCCCCGGCGTATCTCACCTAGAGCGCCCTGACAAGCATTTTCGTTTGGGCTGCGCGATGCTACCAGGACACTGGGACAGTCAGTCGCCTCATGGCGTGGCACATGCATCCGCCCCCGTGATCTTCGCCATGGGGAGGACCATACGTCATCACGGAGGTGCTCGAACCAAGCGCCTATAAGCTTAATACCATCGATGGCCAACTCTTCATCAACGCGCAGAATGTTAAACAGATATGTCACTTCTGCCATAGTTTTCTTCCAAGATGTTAATGTACTTGTGAAAAATCATGCTTCTGAAATAAAAAAACCTTTCCCTATTAGTTGCATTTTCATATCCTCGGTTTTAAGTGACACCCGACCCCAGCAGAGGCCTAGGGATGGGCCTCACTTAGGGGCTGTAAGGGTATCTGCATATTCAGAAACGCTCTTTGCATCCGACCCCTTCTTACGTTCAGGGCCCAAAGCAAGAGGTCACAAAAAATGGATGCTAAATAAAACTGGGCGAACCACAAAAAACCCACGCCCCAGCGGCTACGGTACTTTCGCTCTCCAGCGTGATCAAAGTCTTTTTTGCCCGTACCTCAAACTTTGTAACCTTAGCATCGAGACAGATCGGACCGCACCAATCGACCCCCAGCAACGGCGAGGAGTCGGGCCTCACTCGAGAGGACTGTTATGAGTATCTAATATTCATGAACACCTTTTTGTAGCCGACCCCACCTTATGTTAAGATTCGGAGGTAAGAATCAGAGGAACAAACCCTGAGTAAAGCTGGTTGGACTGCGAAAGGCCTACGCCCTGGTGGCTACCATACCTTTGCTCACCAGGCGATCAGGGTTTGTCACTTGTGCCTCGAACTTTCTAAACTTAGCATCAGGAGGGATCGGATTGCGTCAAACCGTCTTATGCTAAAAAGAGACAAACATTTAAACAATAAAAGCTAAAAGTTTGTTCGGTCAAACTTAAAGCGAAATACTTACTCGAATTACAAGCCCCCGGGCACCATGCCCCAGCTCACAAAGGGACAACCTCATCATCTATCTAATTCCCTAAATTTTGTGTAGGGGAGGCCGCTGTCTTCTTGATCTCATCCAGTTGGGTGTCGGTATAACCGAGCACGTAGCCTTGGCCCATCGCCGCCAAGTCAATGTTCTCGTAGTGAGAACGAGCGATCGCGAACGACTGATGGATGCCAAAGTGGAGCACGAGCCTCGTGATCTCATGTGCCTAGTCCATGATCTGGGTGGCACAAACCGCAAGGGAGCTCCCCTCCTGCTCTGGGATTAGCGAAAGGCCATCACAGACTAGGCCGACAGCAGTGCGCAGGGCTTCATGCTCATCGTGCTCCTTCTAGAGGGAGCCCCCTAGGTCTCGGCTCTTCACCACCTCCCCTGCGAGCTTATTTTTGAGACCTACCCAATACATTATGCCAACCATGTCATAAGGGCACCTCGTATCCATAAAGAAGAACAACATGGGACCTGAAGGCTCACCTTTGACATCCGTCCGAAGTTTGTCCACCTCCCCGCTCTATCAAGACACTTCAGTCTCTAGGGTATGAATTTTTTTCCTTGCCCCGACCGACCTCCATGGCAAGCCCAGCAGAGATAGCCTTGACCTTCAACTTCAGGCCTCTCTCCTTTTCAACCTCGCCCAGGAGGTCATTGACCCGCCCACGAGCGTCGTCACGTTCCTAGCGGGTCAAGTCACGCTCTGTGCGGAGCCCTGCCATGACTTGGAGTAGATCATCTCGCCCCTTCTGAACCCGCTCGGCTTTCACGTCATCCTTGTGCGCCCTTTCAACCAGGGCCGCGGCCTTCTCCTCAACCTCGATGGCGCGCCGATGGATGTCTACCTCCCTGATTCAAAGATTAGCCACCTTCTCGGTGGCAGGGGCAAGCTCAGCTACCCTTTGACGAGTGGTGGCAAGTTGCACGGTCAGCTCCCCGCACAGCCACACCTCCTTAGCAAGATGGTCCCAGACGTTCCTCTCACGCTGGAGGAATAGGGACTTCTCATGGCTATGCTCCATGAGGGACTACAAAGGAGACACGGGTTAGAAGCACACGAAGGACGAACGGAGCATGGGAGCATGAACAGATCATACCTGACCGACCGGGGTAATGACATCACACAGTGAGTCCAACGCGGTCGTCAGAGAGCAAACCATAAGATCAACCCCCATCTGGATGGTGCCCTAGTCTTTCGCCTCCTCCCTGTCATTAAGGACAAAGAACGTCGACTCAGGATTCTACAACATACCTTGTTATTCCGTGTTTCAATGTGTGTATGTTTGGTGTTCATGCTTGGTAATGCAAGTGAGTGTTGATGTCACTTCTTTCATGTGTCTCACATCACTCTCTATCTATAGTGACCCCTGGAAAAGTTTCATGAAGTTTAGAATCAAAAAGTCACATGAAATGATAAGTTCTATTCCTATTGGAATTACACTATTAAGTGAATGGAATTATAGATCATCAAACAAACTGTGCAAACTTGCCCAAATGACTCTAGATGAACTCCATAACAAAAGTCATGCAGGGTTCATGTTGAGCAAATGTCAAGACAATGTCCCATTTGGCCAAAAACCCTACTTTAGTCTTTATCGAGTTGCTACTTTGACCAAAGTGAAAGTTTGACTTTTGTACTAGTTATGAGGTTTGACCTTTAACAAAAGTTGTAGTTCATCTTGTATAGAACAAACTTTGTTTAATGGTCAAGAGCTAGTTTGGCCTCTAACCTAGTCAAATAGAGCTCACAATATTAAATCAGCTGCTTTTGGAAGAAGCAGAAAATATTTCTAAGTCCCTGTTTGGCAGTTGTGAGTTGACATGTTTGCAACATTTTATCATACAAATTCATATGGTAGCTCAATTATATTCCTTAATATGAGTTGAAGTACCATTCATGGTGGAAATAATGAATCAAGTGTCATCACATTTGGAGTATATTTGGATCTCCAAAAATTGTTGCTAAAACAGCAAAATTGTACTTTGTCGCTGAAATGACCTTGACATTGGCATTTCGCGTTCTCCAAATTGGTTGAGCAACTTGAGTTGGTCCTTTTATAGAAGTTGGAGTTTATGTCGTGGAGAAGGGCATACAAGAAGATGGCATCAGTGGGATTTCATTTTGGCTAGAAATTCTTGTGGTCGTTGATCACTGTTAAAACACTAACACAACAACCTTCGAACGTAATTATCTCCTAATCTAGAACCATAATGGTCATGACCCCTTAATAAAAGTTGGAGGGTATTCTATGGTGAACAAACTTCCTTTTAGGCCCCATGTCCAAATCAGCCCAGAACGAGCCCAAATCGCGTCCCACCTGAGCCATACCATTGCCCACCACATAGTCGAAGAAATGCCTCAACGGGCGCCGCGTTCCTTGTGCGTGGCCACCATGCAGGGCAGCCGTGTGCCCTCCACCTTGCCAGTGTCGCTACCACGTGCCCTGCCTCTTCCTCGTGCTGTTGTGGACGCAGAGCTTCTCCACGCCTCCCTCACTTGCTCTTGTTGCTGCCTTCGCCTCACTGTTGCTCATAGAGCGCCGCCACCATGGCCGAGCTCTAGAGCTCGAGGCCACGCTGACATTCTTGCTGATTTGTTCGGTCGCAGGCCAAGCAGAGCACTCCACCGTGCCTGCCTCGCCTCCATACCTCCCTCGCGTGTGTTCGTTGCGGCCAATTTCCACCAAAAGCTGTGCACGCTCGTTGTCACCATGGATGACGGAGCCGAGCCCATGATACCGCTGCCGTCCTCGCTGCTATGCTCTGTCTCTACCCCAACCAAGTGCTTCATTGCCATCCCCAGCTCATGCTGCCCCGACGCACCCCTCTCCTGGTCAACGTGGTCACCGGAGCGCCCCGCCGCCGGCGATGCCGCGGGCTTGTCCACCAGCGTACAAGGCTAGGTTACCTTGAGCCACCACAGCCGTAGCCATGAGCCCCACCATCTGCACCTCGTCGCACTCCACCTCGCACGCGCGCTCGCGGCGGGCCAACACCGCCGGAGGGCCGGCGCTGCCAGCACAGCCGCCACTGAGCCACCCGCTCACATGGCCAGGAGGCCACGGTTCATTTTTGGACACGATTCGATCTCCCACAGGTGCTGGTGGGCGCGCTGGAGCTCAAGCCGCACTTCTCCGCCATCGCCTGCCCTTCTCCGGCCAGGACCGGCGAGCTCGGCCACCCCCTCTACTATCCTCTGTTCTAAAGGAGAAGAAGGACGTTGCACATGAATAGAAGAGAAGGGATGGGGTTAAGTGCTGAAGCTGTGACTTGAGTGAATAGTGCCAAGAAGGACTTGGTTGTTGGAATCGGATTCATGTTCTTGCAGGGGCCTCTGTGCAAAAGGGTTTATCCTTTTTGTTTTCTTTTATGCAAATAAATGGTAGTAACTTTGAAAATGCATAGTAAATTGTAGGGAAATCAGAAAATAGCAAATGAGGACTTTTTGGAATCCTAGTGAAATTGTCTATGCATTGAATCGATAATATGTCATGTTTTAGTTTAAAGTTTTAGTTCTAAAAATAGATCTATGCTTCTAGGTTTTCAAAGCTAGTTGTATTTGTCATTTTCATAACTACAAATGTAGGGCTCGAAATGAAGTGAAATTTTTGTGGCATGCTATTCGTAGGATTTTTGATGTGTGGTAACAAATTCATGAATTTTGGTTGTTGTATGAGGGAGTTATTAGTGTATCTTGCTCCCACATGATTTCTTGCAATAGAAATTTGTCTTTTTCATAGAGGTTGATATACATGTCCAAATGGCTTGAAATTTGTAAAGTAGACTATTGGGAGGATATATAGGCCACTGTAATTTTGGTAGAATTTATTGTGCACATTTGATATGTGTTGACAATTCCACCTAATTATCTATATAAATTAAGAAATACATTAAAGGAATTTATTTAGCATTGGAAATTATGTTTTCTCATGTTCATTAGTCATGGGTGACATGTTGGAAAAGTTGGTTTTGTCCAATTATATGTTTGCAACAGAAGTTAGTATTTATTTCTTGCAAATGAGGTTTCTTGATAGATCTGGGAACTTAGCAAAGTTCTTCATGATAATTTGCTTTGTTGTGAAACTTTTGTATACAAAAGTTGTAGATAATTTATTTATCTAGATACTGTTAAAATTTGGTAGCATTTGGCCAAGCAGTTTAGGAGTTATAGCTGTTTAAAGTTGGGTTATAGAGTTGCTTGATCTCTATCTTGCTAGACTAGTTTCTGTGTTTGTGTAAATTTGACATGTTAAACTTTAGAATCATACTATAATGATTATAACAGAAATGTAGAGAATTTCATAAGCTTTCCAGAATGCCTTGTTTCACGTCACATGGAGTTGTAGATCTCTAGTTATGATTAATTACTCAGCTGTTGTTTTGATGTCTAGAAAGTGGTAGATTCTAGTTTTTGTGCTTTGATTCACTTTACCATGTTTGTGCCATGCTAAGTGTGATTCATAGCTTTGATGAAACTGAGTTGATACACCTGAGATCTTGTGGGACTTGGTCATTTTTGATGTCCTTATTTTCTCCTATGTTGTACTTTAGTGATGATTAAGTTACATAGCTCTAGGTGCTTTTGTTGAACTTGAGGTGCTTGCATAAATGGTTGTTTGTGGCATTCCTATGTATTTATACATATGCATTGTTGTACCACATTTAGGTACGGTAGCTGAAACGCGTGGAGGGTGTGGTGTTGGAGCCAAACCCGAAGACGGTGTTTGGTGGAACTATCCCGAAGATAGAAGTACTCAGCGAGTGGTGTCTGACAAACACTGACTTAGTGTTGGATACCAGGATAGCCCCAGAGCATTATAAGCCTCCTATTTTCTAAAAATATAATTGAGTATATATATGTTATATGTATTGTTGCATTAAGTGATATGTGTTAGATGAAAACACTTGCTGCATATATATCATATCCTTGTCCAGAAAGTATACCTTGAATCCTATTTAGGTTCAGGTTCGAGTAATAGCTTAGCCCTGCTTTAAGCGGTAGAAGTCGGATGATTTCCTATCACCTGCGAGCTTTAGGGATACTTATATATGGGATAGTTGGCTATATTTGCTATCATAGAAAAGAACCATGTACTAATAATATGAAAGGAGACCGGACGGGATGACGATAGTGAAGCAACAAGACATGACGGTCTTAGGTGTGGATCTGTGTCGGTTAAGGACCAATTCACTGTATGTCCTTGATTCTTGTTGAACGCAGTCTAACACTTAGTTGGCTGGATAAGTCATTCTGACCGCGAAGCCGAGTAATACAGTTCAGGCCGAGAATCGGGGGGTCAAGTGCGCATTCTGGAGGAAGTAAGGATGTGCTTGCGAACATTGGCGTGAGACCAAGGGGGGTTTAAGTCTCTATCACTTGGCAGAGTGTTGCCTTTGAGGATGCAGTATCAGTCGAACCCGCATTTCCTGAATTGTACCAAAGGTGACCTGAGCAGCCTTCACGAGGCGTGTGTCGGTGAGTGTTAGAAATACCCCTCCAGCTGGATAGGAATTCGATTTGAATTGTCGTCGCTCCCGGTTAGTGAGCACTTGACTTGAGCAGTGGCAATGTAGATTCAATTAAATGGAACGAATGGTTAATTGGATGATGATTTAAATGTTGCCTCAATTTGTACCTGCTATGGTTAATATTGGTTGCTCCTAATCAAGTGAGTGCTCCAGTACAGGTGCTAATATGGATGACAGGTTAATGATTATTAACTTGATGCTTGAGCATTGATGATTACTTATCTGTATTAAGCTTTTATGCAAAAAATGTTGTCAAGCTAGCCCACTTTATATCAGCCTTGCATACTCCTTGGTGTCACTTTATTTCTGATTTTTGATGGGTAAGTCTAGCTGAGTACCTTCTCGTACTTAGGTTTATTTCCACTTGTTGCAGGTTGTGATGTATCTTGGATACTGCAAGAATTTTATGGCTTCTGCCATAGTGGCAGAGTGTGATCATGGGCATGATCCTTCTGAGTTATCTTGTTTCTATGCTTTTGTTGGAAGTTAACCTTGGTACTGGTATGTATTTGAAATAAGAGAAATGTTAGTTTCAAATTACTTTATTTCCACTACTTTTCAACTTAAGTTGTAATCACTATGTGGAACTCCGATGTATATTGAATTACTTGTGAAATGTATGTAACATGTGACTTGTTTTGTTGAATCACTACGATCTTGTCTTGTATGTTGGTTGGTTTGAAATCCCTCGTGATTTCATTGGACTACCGGAGTTATATGGGCTCAAGTGTGAGAATTTAATCACTTCGGTGATTGTTTTTGTACTTGTGCTCTTATAATTTGGACGGTTCCATGACAGCTGGTATCAGAGCAAGATTCAACATTAAACATGTCATATGTGTATTTAAAACAAATGTTTTTGTTTGCAAAAGTCAGTTTTGACAACTTATAGCCACTATATATATAGGTGTGTTCAAATCTGAGTTTTAATCTAAGTATGCCAGTGGTCATTTCCTTTATGCCCAAATAAGGACCCTTAGGTGGCTTATATAAGTATTAACTTGGGGATTTTTAATTCTACATCTATGCCCAGGCCAAGGTATGTATGTGTGGACCACACTATACTACCCTGTGGTCAAATGTTAGAGGTAGCCTTCATATATGAAATAGCCATATATGTCAATAGATTTAAATTTTGCAATATCGCACTGACACCCAGGTAAGTGTGAGTTGTGAGAGTATGACCGAACAACCATCGGTCTAGGGGAGAGTTAGTTGTGGTTACTCGCATAATTACATGTTTAACCATGTATTTATAAAAGTACTTAATTGAGGGTGATATGATGATTCGAGTAGTTTTAGTGCTACATGTACGTATATGGGGGTATATGTATGTGGAAGTACTTAGAATTTTAATTACTGCTTTCATTGTGTGCTATATATCTTGTAGGGTATGGGTTGCAATGAAATTTTCTACAGGTACGCTAACTACGAATGCGTAAGTTGAATGTAGCTGCTGACTAGCTATATATCAAGAGAGTGCGTGTTATGCCACCGACATAGAACATGATCACCACCTTAGGTTGACAATCTTGGGAGGACGAATAGGACGAAGCATGCATCATCTTGATTGTTGCTTTATGCATAGCTATGCTCCTCTCACCCTTGTTCTATAGTAAGTAACTTGTGATTGATGTGTTGCACTATCTTCCTTGTGTGGGTTAAACAAGAATGCCTTGTTCCAAGTTGCTTAAATAGGAAGTGCTTGAGAAAAGTGTGTGCTTAGCCTTACTAGAAATAATTGTGGTTACATGCTTGAACCTATAAATGTCCTCTAGTTTAGCCAAGTGGTGGATATGTTGTTCAGAGTTTGCAAATGCTTTAGGCCTCACTTAAGTAATTTTGGATCCTCATGAATGAATTAAATTAGTGTTGGTCTAAGGTAACAATGTTTAGAGCTACTAGAATAACATGTTTGTGTGCTCTCTTGTTAAGTAGAACAAAGGCAAGCTTTGTTTTGCTTGTTGAACGTTGGCTGCTAGAACGGTTTCTGTTGTAGTGATGCTTTTATAGTCATAGTGGTGTTTTCTGTAGTTATGGAGAATACCAAAGTTGTACCTAACTTATTTATCTAGCTTGTCCTAAAATTTCATGACACTAGGCCTTATGGTTTGGGAGTTATGAATTTTAGAAGTTAGCTGTCAGGTTTTGCTTTGGCTCTGAATAGATCTGAATGTTTGGTTTGTTTGACCTGTGTGCATAAGGAATCATGTCTTGGAGATAATAGAAGAAGTGGAGTACTTTTTCTAAGCTTTCCAAAATGTCTAATAGCACTGCTTTTGGTGATCTAAATCTTCAGTTGTGAGCTTGCAAAATGAAGTGACAGAATCTGTCTAAATTTGGGCAGAGATGTCTTCTTTGTCTTGATTGGCCTTGTTAGCTGTAGAATCATGTTAATATGATAATAAGAAAGTTATAGACAACTTAATGAGCTTTACATAAAGTTAAGGATCAGCCTTGTTGAGTTCCTAGAACTGCAGTTACCTACTTTTAAAGTTCATGCAAGTTTTCTGCCCATGATGATGTAGACCTGAAACATTAGCATGTTTGGTCATGCTAATCTATGAATTAGCTTTTTGTTTGAGTAACAAAGTTGTGAAAAACTTCCTAAGATTTCTAGAAAGTCTAGGATCACCTTTGTTTGATGACTAAAACTTTAGTTAGGCGTGAAACATGTGCCTACCGTACTGCTATTCAGTTTTTTTGTGCATATACTAAGTTGGCTACCTTAGCTAGCATTGTTTTGGGCTAAACTTGTAGTTGGTTCTTGCTTTAGATAAATGCTTATTATGGGTGAGCCTGGTGCTTAGTAATGGTTGCTTAAGCTAATTTAATTGAATCTCTCAAATGCTTGACTGTGATGTTTGTATGTATGCTTGTTATCTAATAAGTGTCATAGTTCTCGCCTCGTTTGTCCTCGGTGAGCATACAAGTGTCGAATAGCCTTATCTTAGAACAACATTCAAGTTACAAAGTCACATGGTTGTCATCTCCAATTAGGTTCTCTCTCTTAGGAGTCTGAGCCTATAGACGTGGTTGTTAGCCCTTGAATGTTTGTGTATCCATGCCTTTGCTTGACCGAAAGCCCAAGTTTAGTTCCCTTATATGCTTGCATAAGCCGTGGATGTTCTGCACCCCTTTTTTGTCAAGACCCTTGTCGGCCAACCAACCAAGTTAAGTTCTAGTGAATGCTAGCCTTGACCATGGTGTGTACCTTGCCAATCGTGGTGACCATACCCAAATCCATGTTGGACCTCCCGTTTGCCTTTCCCAAAGGTTAGCTGGTGTGACGTAACGTCTCTTTGTCGAGGCCCTGAAACCTTTTGTTTGCAAATTCATGTAGCGACTTTATCGACTAAATCTCTGATTGGCATATTGGTTTCTGCTTTGAAGTATGCTTAATCCATCTCCAACGTTCCCAAGTCTCAGATGTTTATCAGTCTTGATCTCATGTTGTTGTCCAACATGACCAAATCTCATGGTAATCTTTCATCTGGTCATCACCTAGGTGGACGTAAGGCGTGCATGGATTTAAGCAAAGGTCTCATGCTCTGTTGTCTTCAGCAATTGAGCTATGTTCTCCTGTGCTATGTTTTGGTCTTCGGATTGCCTCCTTGTTGATTCTAAACCTTGTGACTACCTTTGCTTGCTATCCCTCCATTGTATTATGCTTATTCTATATTCCCAAAATTGTGCCGCGTGGGATTTGTCATTGGTGATGTGTCTAGTAATGGTGTCATGATTGGTACTCTATGGTGCCGCGATGAAACTGAGGGCATCCTATGGACCGCAGCCACAAGGTTGTGCTGCTCGACATGCGCTGGTATCGTGGTTTCTAGTCATGATCCATTGCAGAACAACACCGACGTGTTATTCTCACGTGAACTTTTCCTTGATTGCCTCACCATATCTTATCGTAAGATCCATATCTCAGACCGAAAGTCATAGAGCTTCCATCTGAAGATGCATAAAGGATAATAACCTTTGAAGAACAGGTCACCGACATAAACATGAATAGACTGCAAGAGGTGGTAGACAAGTGACTCTACTTGACTATCCTAGTATTGACGACCATCATCTAGGGGGCAACGTATCTCATCCCTATTGGATAAAAAGGGATGCACAACACTTTAGTTGGACAAGTCATCTGTTGGATAAGAATCAATCTTCACATTGTGTATATGGCAGATCTACCCAAGTCTCAATCTTGTATGCATAATGACCATACCGTCGAGATCAACTATCTCTGGTGTGACTCCTTATCTGTAGACTTCAATGTCTGCCATCTTTCTACATCAGCCACTGTTGTTGTGGTCAAGAGTAAAGGTTTGGAACTTTTTAGTGTTGAGAGACAACTGATTAGTTACCAATAGGAAGGTTAATCTCTAGCTAGGTAATGACTCCTTGGTAGCTACGAAGGCTATGTCTTACAGAGCAATAACCAATAAGAAATTAATCAACTAGCCAACAACTTGAGTGATACTTTATCTTTCAGAGCCATTGTGACCAAGTCAATTCCATCTTGGACAAAGGTGTTCTATCAGCTAAAGTGAAGAATTAGAGAAAGCATGCCCAAATTTCGATCAGCATCCATGTGCCCCTAGGTGCCACCCACGGTTTTGTTTAGAACACTATTGGACAAAAGTGTTGAGAAATATTTGAAAATGGTTCATTACCTTTGTAGGAATATCCTTCAAGTCGAGTTTGCATTTTGCCTTGCAAAAGCAGCCGCAAGCTCGAAGCTTGCAAAATGAATGGTTGAGGTTAGTTCCCAAGAGACATATGAGGTAAGCCTTAGCTTCCATCCACAGAGAGAAAGCTTCTTCTGTAGTACAAAGAGTTAGAGAGTGCAAGCACCCACCTCAACGTGTGAAGCAAAGGAAAAGAAGAACAAGAAATCTGTCCAGATTTTGTAGCACTAAACCGGTTATCTTCAAACCACCGATTAATAACACAAACGAGGTTGGATTGAACCCAAACTTGATAATTTCATTCCTTACTTAGGACATTTCAATGTCTTAATTTGGTTTGAGAATTTGGTGAGTAAAACATCAGATTTAAGAGATGTTCGATCAGATCGGTTTGCTGCAAATTCAGAATAGAGCAGTTTTGGCAAATGAATTGTATGGATAGCCAAATGGTGTCCGTTGGAGCTGAAATTTGGTCAGTAGTTAGAGAACTTATGGATCTATATGCCTACCAAAATTCATGTAAAATGGAGCAGTAGTTTGTGAGATATGAGCAGAAAACTGAATGGTATAGAATCTGCCATTTTTCCGTGACTATACTCATTACTCGCATGAGAAGGTTATGATAGTGGTAGATGTCCCAGTGTGGAACATGGTCGAGATCTACTGTTGAATGCCCCTTTTGAGGTCCCAAAGATACTAGTTTACACTCTTTCGTTTGCTTTTGCTTTCTCGTATCAACAATATACGAGCAGTTTTAGTATTCTGCAAATCAATTTATACCCTCGCAAATCAAAAGCAATTTGAAAAGTGTCAAACAAAAGATTTCTCATTTTAGAGCTGCTACTTGATCCAAAAGAGGAAGCCTCAAGGTGAAAAGTTAGCCTGACAAAGCTAGTTTTGCTACGCTGCAAGTCAACTCCACTTACTGTGCAACTGCATCACGAAGGAAATTGTACTCAACTTGCTCGGTAGTGAACTAATTACCGAAGTTGGTAACTACTTGCAACTTTTGCTGCCTTCCAGAACTCGCTATATCCTTCTTTAGCAATAATTGCTAATACTCACTGATCTTTGGTACTTATAAGTGTTTTTACCCAAGAGGTTGCATCTAATTCAACCCAGATAACTATTGCCTTAGATAAGAGAATCTTCTTAGGTAACATTTGGTAGAACTACGGAGACAACCGAGTCAGCTACCATATTCACTGATCCCTCAACAACACAGATAATACAGTGCTATCATCAGAGAATGAGAATTGCACACATGGAACATTAGGTAGTTTTCCATTAGTTGGCATCAAGTGATTGAACATTTACGACCCACATAGACCTTGTCTATTGGTTAGTCAGTTTCCTATAGCCTCTGAGAGTGTTTGTCATCTATGATCTCACCCATTTGGAAGGTTGTACTCAAGCCACTTTGGTAGAGGACTGCTTTTCAAACTTTGTGAGCAGGGAATCATTTCAATGATCTGAAGATTGTGGTCTAATGGGAAGTTCATATGGCCCATGTTATGTTCACTAGAGAATAAGAGATACTTGTGCGTGGTTAGCTCATGGACCAAATGATCTCCGTACACAGAGAATGAAGTAATGTGCTATCTTGGATTCCTCCCAAAGTAACAATTCTTCAGATAAAAATTTACCACGAAGGGCGCATATCAGAATGAGGTCTTAACCAGATTAGCCCTTCTGATGTTTGAAGCTAAGTAGCCTAATGCTATTGCAGATGTTGGAATATGGATAACATGCTTCTCTTCTTTTGAAAGTCATTCGCCCTGAATCTCAGGACGAGATTCTTTTAAGGGGGGAGGGCTATAACACCCTAGGTGTTAGGGTTACATCTTGACACTTGCATTGCATGAGCCTAAGCATCATTCGTTCATATACGAGCATGACATATGTAACGCACTAGTGAAACATATGGAACATACTAGTGCAACATCTGAAACATGTATATATGACATGTGCTTGAAACATCTCCTTAAAACATATGCAACATACCTTGTTATTCCGTGTTTCAATGTGTGTATGTTTGGTGCTCATGCTTGGTAATGCAAGTTAGTGTTGATGTCACTTCTTTCATGTTTCTCACATCACTCTCTATCTATAGTGACCCCTAGAAAAGTTTCATGAAGTTTGGAATTAAAAAGTCACATGAAATGATAAGTTCTATTCCTAATGGAATTGCACTATTAAGTGAATGGAATTATAGATCATCAAACAAACTGTGCAAACTTGCCCAAATGACTCTAGATGAACTCTATAACAAAAGTCATGAAGGGTTCATGTTGAGCAAATGTCAAGAAGATGTCCCATTTGGCCTAAAACCCTAGTTTAGGCTTTATCGAGTTGCTACTTTGACTAAAGTAAAAGTTTGACTTCTGTACTAGTTATGAGGTTTGACCTTTAACAAAAACTGTATCTCATCTTGTATACAACAAACTTTATTTAATTGTCAAGAGCTAGTTTGGCCTCTAACCTAGTCAAATAGAGCTCACAATATTGAATTAGTTGTTGTTTGGAAGAAGCAGAAAATATTTTTAAGTCCCTGTTTGGCAACTGTGAGTTGACATGTTTGCAACATTTTATCATCCAAATTCATATGGTAGCTCAATTAGATTCCTTAATATGAGTTGAAGTACCATTCATGGTGGAAATAATGAATCAAGTGTCATCACGTTTGGAGTATATTTGGATCTCCAAAAATTGTTGCTAAAACAACAAAATTGTACTTTGTCGCTGAAATGACCTTGACATTCGCATTTTGCGTTCTCCAAATTGGTTGAGCAACTTGAGTTGGTCCTTTTATAGAAGTTGGAGTTTATGACCTGGAGAAGGGCATACAAGAAGATGGCATCAATGGGATTTCATTTTGGCTAGAAATTCTTGTGGTCATTGATCACTGTCAAAACACTGAGACTACAACCTTTGAATGTAATTATCTCCTAATCCAGAACCCTAATGGCCATGACCCCTTAATCAAAGTTGGAGAGTATTCTGTGGTGAACAAACTTTCTTTTAGGCCCGATGTCCAAATCAGCCCAGAACGAGCCCAAATCGTGTCCCATCTGAGCCATACCATTGCCTGCCACGTAGTCGGAGAAATGCCTCAATGAGCGCTGTGTGCCTTGTGCGTGGCCGCCATGTAGGGCTGCCGCGCGCCCTCCACCTTGCCAGCGCTGCTGCCGCGTGCCCTGCCTCTTCCTCATGCTGGTGTGGACGCAGAGCTTCTCCACTCCTCCCTCACTCGCCCTTGTCGCTGCCTTCGCCTCGCTGTTGCTCACAGAGCGCTGCCGCCATGGCCGAGCTCTAGAGCTCACGGCCATGCCGACGTTCTTGCTGATTTGTTCGATCACAGGCGAAGCAAAGCACACCACCGTGGCCGCCTCGCCTCCCTACCTCCCTCGTGTGCGTTCGTCGTGGCCAATTTCCACCAAAAGTCGCGCGCGCTCGCTGTCGCCATGGACGACGGAGCCGATCCCACGACACTGCTGCCGTCCTCGCTGCTACGCTTTGTCTCCACCCCAACCAAGTGCGTCATCGCCATCCCCAGCTCATGCCGCCCCGACGCAGCCCGCTCCTGGTCAATGCGGTCACCGGAGCGCCCCGCCACCGGCGGTGCCGCAGGCTTGTCCACTGGCGTATGTGGTTGGGTTACCTTGAGCCACCACGGCCGCAGCCATGAGCCTCACCACCTGCGCCTCGTCGCACTCCACCTCACGTGCACGCTAGCTACAGGCTAGCGCCGCTGGAGGGCCGGCGCCGCCAGCACGACCACCACTGAGCCACCCGCTCACGTGGCCAGGAGGCCATGGTTCATTTCTGGACACGATTCGACCTCCCACAGGTGCGGGTGGGCGCGCTGTCCATGACCTGCCCTTCTCCGGCCGGGACCGGCGAGCTCGGCCACCCCCTCTACTGTCCTCTGTTCTGAAGGAGAAGAAGGACGTTGCACATGAATAGAAGAGAAGGGATGGGGTTAAGTGCTGAAGCTATGACTTGAGGGAATAGTGCCAAGAAGGACTTGGTTGTTGGAATCGGATTCATGTTCTTGCAGGGGCCTCTGTGCAAAAGGGTTTAACCTTTTTGTTTTCTTTTATGCAAATAAATGGTAGTAACTTTGAAAATGCATAGTAAATTGTAGGGAAATCAGAAAATAGCAAATGAGAACTTTTTGGAATCCTTGTGAAATTATCTATGCATTGGATTTATAATATGTCATCTTTTAGTTTAAAGTTTTAGTTCTAAAAATAGATCTATGCTTCTAGGTTTTCAATGCTAGTTGTATTTGTCATTTTCATAACTACAAATGTAGGGCTCCAAATGAAGTGAAATTTTTGTGGCATGCTACCCATGTGATGTTTGATGTGTGCTAACAAATTCATGAATTTTGGTTTCTGTATGTGGGTGTTATTAGTGTATCTTGCTCTCACATGATTTCTTGCAATAGCAATTTGTCTTTTTCATAGAGGTGGATATACATGTCCAAATGGCTTGAAATTTGTACAGCAGACTATTGGAAGCATATGTAGGCCACTGTAATGTTGGTAGAATTTATTGTGCACTTTTGATATGTGTTCGTAATTCCACCTAATTATCTAAATAAATTAAGAAATGCATTAAAGGAATTTATTTAGCATTGGAAATTATGTTTTCTCATGTTCATTAGTCATGGGTGACATGTTGGAAAAGTTGGTTTTATCCAATTATATGTTTGCAACATAAGTTAGTATTTATTTATTGCAAATGAGGTTTCTAGACAGGTCTGGGAACTTAGCAAAGTTCTTCATCATAATGTGCTTTGTTGTGAAACGTTTGTATACAAAAGTTGTAGAAAATTTATTTATCTAGATACTATTAAAATTTGGTGGCATTTGGCCAAGCAGTTTAGGAGTTATTGCTGTTTAAAGTTGGGTTACAGAGTTGCTTGATCTCTGCCTTGCAAGATTAGTTTTTGTGTTTGTGTAAATTTGACATGTTATACTTTGGAATCATGCTGTAATGATTATAAACAAAATGTATAGAATTTCATAAGCTTTCCAGAATGTCTTGTTTCATGTCATTTGGAGTTGTAGATCTCCAGTTATGATTAAATTACTCAGCTGCTGTTTTGATGTCTAGAAACTGGTAGATTCTAGTTTTAGTGCTTTGATTCACTTTACCATGTTTGTGCGGTGCTAAGTGTGATTCATAGCTTTGATGAAACTGAGTTGATACACCTGAGATCTTGTGGGACTTGGTCATGATTGATGTCCTTATTTTCTCCTATGTTGTACTTTAGTGATGATTAAGTTACATAGCTCTAGGTGCTTTTATTGAACTTGAGGTGCTTGCATAAATGGTTGTTTGTGGTATTCCTATGTATTCATACATATGCATTGTTGCATCTCATTTAGGTACGATAGCTGAAACACGTGAAGAATGTGGTGTTGGAGCCAAACCCGAAGACGGTGTTTGGTGGAACTATCCCGAAGATAGAAGTACTCGGCGAGTGGTGTCTGACAAACACTGACTTAGTGTTGGATACCAGGCAAGCCCCGGAGCATTATAAGCCTCCTAATTTCTGAAAATGCAATTGAGTATATATATGTTATATGTATTGTTGCATTAAGAGATAAGTGTTGGATGAAAACACTTGTTGCATATATATCCTATCCTTGTCCAGAAAGTATACCTTGAATCCTATTTTGGTTTCGGTTCGAGTACTTGCTTAGCCCTGCTTTAAGCGGTAGAAGTCGGGTGATTTCCTATCACCTGCGAGCTTTAGGGATACATATATATGGTATAGTTGGCTATATTTGCTATCATAGAAAAGAACCATGTGCTAATAATATGAAAGGAGACCGGACGGGATGACGATAATGAAGCAACAAGACATGGCGGTCTTAGGTGTGGATCTGTGTCAGTTAAGGACCGATTCGTTGTATGTCCTTGATTCATGTTGAACGCAGTCTAACACTTCATTGGCTAGATAAGTCATTCTGACCACGAAGCTGAGTAATACAGTTCAGGCCGGGAATCGGGGGGTCAAGTGCGCATTCTAGAGGAAGTAAGGATGTGCTTGGGAACATTGCGTGAGACCAAGGAGGTTTAAGTCTCTATCACCTGGCAGAGTGTTGCCTTTGGGGATGTGGTATCAGTCGAACCCGCGATTCCTGAATTGTACCAAAGGTGACCTGAGCAGCCTTCGCGAGATGTGTCTCGGTGAGTGCTAGAAATATCCCTCCAGCTGGATAGGAATTCGATTTGAATTGTTGTCGCTCCCGGTTAGTGAGCACTTGACTTGACCAGTGGCAACGTAGATTCAATTAAATGGAACGGATGGTTCATTGGATGATGATTTAAATGTTGCCTCAATTTGTACCTGCTATGGTTAATATTGGTTGCTCCTAATCAAGTGAGTGCTCTAGTACATGTGCTAATATGGATGACAGGTTAATGATTATTAACTTGATGCTTAAGCATTGATGATTACTTATCTGTATGAAGCTTTTATGCAAAATGTTCTCAAGCTAGCCCACTTTATATCAGCCTTACATACTTCTTGATGTCACTTTATTTCTGGTTTTTGATGAGTAAGTCTATGTAACAGAACCGCCCAATTATACGAGATTAAGTAAGAAAATCATCCAACGAACGGACAATTTACCAAACTTAAGCCCGTATAACACGGTAGTCCGTGAAATCTCGACGGATTTCAAACCATTTCACATCACAGCCAAGATCGTAATAAGTTTAGCGATTACCTTCATAAGTTACATAGTAGTTCGCGGCACAAAATACATCGGAGTTTTAAACATAGTTATTACAAACCAGTTTCGAATAAAGTAGCGGAAGCATTAGTTCAAAGCGCACACACACACGCACAACTTTCCAAAATAAAGTGCCAGCTCGCGATCATCTCCCACAAAAGCATCAGGCGAGGAGTAGTGAGTGACCATTGCCCATGGTCCTAGGCTTCGCCCATCGCAGGGTAGAGACAGTTGATACAATAACCATAGTACATCTGTCCATCTGCAACAAGTGGGAACAAAGCCCTGAGTACGAGAAGGTACTCAGCTAGACTTACCCGACAGAACCAAAACAAAAATGACTCCAAGGATCATGATAGGCTTTTTGGTGGGGTAGCTGACTCATTTGCAAGAAAAGCATTTTTAGCTTATCAAATCATTTACAAAAGCATGTCATATTTTAATTCTTTATTCTCCTGTCAACTATGTTTGCACTTATGCTAAAGTAATCATGTAATTAAGCAAGCAAGGATTACCATTGATAATTAACCATAATTACCATGTCATTTTCCACATAACTATCCAAGTGTTTCATCAATATTACTACGATGAAGTAACTCAAGTCAAGTGTTCACTATCCAGTGAACGATGGCGATTCGAATCGATTATTGACCAGCTGGTAATTTATTCCTCACACAAACCTCACTCACCCGCTAAAGTGAGGTATTGGTCACCGAGTCAACCATTCAGGTAAAGTCGCGAGCTTGCCAGGAACCACATGTACCCGGGGGCCGCCCGACTGCTCTTTGGCCTTATCATCGCGCCCCCGTTTCCTGCCACTACTGCTCCGGTACAGTGCGTTGCGGGCAATCTACTCGGCCCGAATAATCTCCCGGCTTCGCGGTCGAAAGGTACTTTATTCGGCCAGCTAAATGTGAGGCATGCGTTCAACATGACCCGAGGCCCGACATCGGACGGTCCTTAACCGACACAGACGGAAGACACTACAGTCCAGAACCCTGCAAGCTTCCGCCCGGTCTCACATTCATTTCCACACTTAGTTATTCTCACAAGACATTCTTTCACATAAAACCAGGTAATCCCCTATAGCTCGCGGATGACAGGCAATCACCCGACTTCTACCGGTCTAAGCAAGCTAAGCAAGTATTGACCGTGGACACCAGGGTAACAAGGATCGGGTAAAACAAGGTGAAACAAGGTATAATGCAGCAACGTTAGCAAACAACTCCTAAACTTAATGCATCAGATTAAGTTAAGTTAATAAATAATTATTTGCAAACCGGGGGAGAAATGCTCCGGGGCTTGCCTCGCTCGAAGGTACTGGGACGATGGTCAGGGCACTCCGGAAGCTCTTCACCGGACTCCTCTTCTGCTTCTGCTGGCTCCGGCTCCGTCACTTCGAGCTGCTCCTCTGCGTCCTCGGGAACAACTGTCGGAACCACTTCCTGCGATCCTGTATGATGCAGAAGTATGAGTGTAACATGCATAAGTGCATTGCAGAGGTGACATGAGATGATGATGATGCGGAATGCATGCGATGTAATGAATATGTTACGTTATCGGATTATGTGGAACTTATGACTCTTCTACAAGGTAGTCTACGTCATCCAAGAACATGTACTCGGAAACTACCAACACTAGTTTCTACCATGCGAGAGTGCTTGACAATCAAGATGCTTCAAAGATACACCAAAGTATATTTTTCTAACTAACTTTGCATTAAGAATAAATAGAAACCCTAATTAGTCCTATGGTTGAACAGCAACACCTATTTCAGTAGCTCAGAAAAATCTTATAAAATTACAGTGGATTACTAATATCAAGAATAGCTTGACATAAAAATTTTACTGCATTTGGATAACTAGAAATTCCTATACAAAAATAACAAACTAAGGCCTAAAATAGATATTTAAAATACTTTACATTATGAAAAGTATCAAACAACAGATTTAGGAATTTTTCTACTATCTATTACCTAAACAAACACTATAGAAAAATTATCACTTGCATGTTTTATTCAAATTTATTTAAATAACAAAAATAATAAATATTAGTGATAGAAAGCATTTGAACTGCAACTATACATTTTTCTACAGAACAACCATGAAATAAAATTACCCTAGCAAGTACATGGCACAACAGGATTAATAAACTTGGAACCACATTTTTCTGATTTTTCTACATTTTCTTATCAATTTTTCAAGAAAACACCAATTTCAAGGATTAAATAAAACACTACAGAAAAGTAATGAAATATTGACATGCAACATTTTTATATTGTAGATCTGATTCAAATGAGTACATAGAAATTTATTTCACCAATTTTGGAGCTAAAATGACCAAGAAAACATTTTCCAAAGTGTTTTTCATCAAGAATAATAAAAGAAATAGAAAATAATTTTTCTGTTAAAGAGATTGGGCCGGCCCGAGACAAACAGTCGGCCCGTGGCCGTTTCCGGCCTGTTTCGCGCGCGCGGGCGAACCGCCGAGCCAGCCCGCTCGGGGCGCGGCCCAGAGGCACGGCTTCGCCCCCGCGAGGAGCCGAGCGCGGTCGCCGGCGTCTGCGCGCTCGACGTCACGGCGGCGGCTGCGGCCAACCGGCCATCTCCGGTCGCGAGCAGGCGGGGCAAGGGGTGCGTGAGAACCGCGTTGAAATGGCGAATCCATTTTTGGAGCTAGGGAGGCGAGGGGGGTAGCGGGGAGCCGCCTCGACGGGAGGCCGCGCGCGGTGGTGCCATGGCCGTCGGTGGCGAGGCGTGGAGAAGCTCACCTAGGGCTCGGAAGGCGGCGCAAGCGCGAGCGTGAATCGAGGGAAGGCGAGGCGGAGCTGCGGGCGCGGGCAATCGGAAAATGGCGCGGCGGTGCGGGAGCTTCACGCCGGCGGAGCGGCGGTCTCGGCGAGGGCGGAGCTCGAGCTCTCGGCTCGGGAGGGGAGGAGAGGAAGTGCGGACGCGAGCGAGCGAGTGCGCGGGCCTCAGCAGGTGTAGGCGAGCGCGTGGGCGCGGTGGCAGGCCGCAGACGACGCGCGGCGGGTGATGCAGGCGCGGGGCCGCCACGCGGCGAGACTCCTCTGCCGCGGTCGCGGCGTGGCGCGGCGACAGCGCGCGGGTGCGGGCGAGCGGAGGAAGGAGGAGGCCGGCTGGGCCGGGCCGGGGCGGAGGCGGTGCGGGCGCGCGCGCGCGGTTGGCGCGGGCCGCATCTGGCCATGGGCCGAACAGGAGGCGGCGGCCTGCTAAGGAGAAACTGATTTTTTTGATTTTCCAAATTTCAAATTTAAATGCATTTCAAACTTCAAACCAAAATTTGAACAAGAAGAAGACATTTTATGGGATTGGCCCAAAAATAAAAGTTGCTCAAAATTAAATTCTCTACAACTTTGATTAAGGGGCCAACTCAAAATTCTTGATAGATTTTGAATGACAGAATAAAAGCTAAAATAGGGGATAATTTTGAATATTTTTCATAATTATTTTTGAACAAGTTTTGACAAAATTTGAGTCATCTAGTTGCTCCAAAATTTGAACTAGGGTTCCAAGTGGTGTAGAATTTATAGTTGCAAGGTTTTTGGTACAATGTGATTATCATATTAATACAATTTATCACATACGTTAATTTCAAGCTTTTGTTTAAATCAAATTATAAATTGTCACACATGATCATGATGTTATGAATGCGGTGCAATATGATTGCTATGCAAAAATGCATTTCGTAACACCGGAGTGTTACAGCCTTCCCCCCTTATAAAAATCTCGTCCCGAGATTTGGGTTACGAACCATTTATTATAAAAATCTTCGTATGCATTCTTTAAGTATTCACCCGTTTCCCAAGAAGCATCCCCTTCATCGTGATGACTCCATTGTATCTTATATGTTTTCACCACACTGTTTCGAGTAGCCCTTTCCTTGGTATCCAATACTCGAACTGGCTGCTCACGATACACCAGATCTGACTTGAGTTTTATGCCTCGAGGTTCAATCCTTTCCTCTGGAACGCGCAAACATTTCTTGAGATGTGATACATGAAAAACTGGGAATATAGCACCCATTGACTCTGGTAACTCCAGTTTGTAAGCCACAGGACCCTTCCGTTCTAGGATTTTGTAAGGCCCCACAAATCTGGCGGCCAGCTTTCTGCGCACACCAAACCGTTTCTTTTTTATTGGCGTAACTTTTAGATAAACATAGTCACCAACTTCGAACACAAGCGGTCTCCTTCTCTTATCTGCATAACTTTTCTGACGTGACTGAGCTGCTCTCATATTCTGCTGGATGATATGAACTTTCTTTTCGGCTTCCTCTACGAAGTCAATACCATAATACCTTCTTTCTCCTGGCTCAATCCAGTTTAACGGTGTTCTACACTTTCGGCCATACAGAGCCTCAAAAGGTGCCATCTTGATACTCTCTTGATAGCTGTTATTGTATGAGAACTCTACTAATGGTAACCATGACTCCCATGAACCTCTGGAAGACAACACACAAGCTCTTAACATATCCTCTAGAACAGCATTAACTCTCTCAGTTTGACCATCTGTTTGAGGATGATAGGCAGTGCTACGAATCAGACTAGTCCCCAAACCTTTGTGCAAATGCTCCCAAAAGTGAGCAGTGAACTGTGACCCTCTGTCAGACACTATAGTCTTTGGTATGCCATGCAATCTCACAATCTCTGCAATATACTTCTCAACATATTGAGGTGGTCTATATTCCGTTTTGACAGGCAAAAAGTGGGCTGTCTTAGTAAGACGATCCACAATTACCCAAATGGAATCGTGACCTTTTTGAGTAGTGGGTAGACCCGTGATAAAATCCATACTTATGTCATCCCACTTCCAACTTGGTACTGATAAAGGTTGTAGCATTCCGGCAGGCTTCATGTGAATTGCTTTTACTCTACAACATGTGTCACATCTGGCTACATACGCTGCAATTTCCTTCTTCATCTTGGTCCACCAATAACGAGGTCTTAGTTCTTGATACATTTTACTGCTGCCAGGATGAATAGACAACTTAGAGAGATGAGCTTCATCCATAATTTTATTCTTAAGCTCTCTATCTTTTGGAATAACAAGACGGTTGTCGAACCACAACACATCCTGCTCATCCACCCTGAAGTGTTTCGAGGGTTCTTCTTGAATCTTCTTTTTGATGTGGAATATTCCTTTGTCTGCTCTCTGACCTTCTATAATCTTACTCTCTAAGGAACAACTGACCTGAATACTATGTAGCACGGCAGGGTGCATTAGATCGAAACCATCTTCCAGTAAGGGTTGCATATTCAGACAATGTGACTTTCTGCTTAAAGCATCAGCTACCACATTGGCTTTCCCAGGGTGATACTGTACATTCAAGTTGTAGTCTTTGATCAGCTCTAACCATCTTCGCTGTCTCATGTTCAATTCTGGTTGGGTGAAAATGTACTTGAGACTCTTATGATCGGTGAAAATATTGCACACATTACCCAGTAAATAGTGTCTCCAAATCTTTAAGGCATGCACTACAGCGGCAAGCTCAAGATCATGTGTCGGATAATTGATTTCATGTTTTCTCAACTGCCGGGAGGCATAAGCAATGACTCTTCCTTCTTGCATTAGCACACACCCTAATCCTGTTTTTGATGCGTCACAGAACACATCAAAAGGTTTCTCGATGTCGGGCTGGGCAAGAACTGGAGCAGTGGTCAACAGTTTCCGTAAGGTATGGAAAGCTGTCTCACACTCCTCTGTCCACACAAACTTGTGATCTTTCTGTAACAGACTTGTCATTGGCTTGGCAATCTTCGAGAAGTCTGGGATAAAACGGCGATAGTAACTCGCTAACCCTAGGAAACTCCTGACTTCTGACACTGTGGTTGGAGTCTTCCAATCCATAACCTCTTGCACTTTACTCGGATCTACAGAAACTCCATTCTCAGATAGGATATGACCAAGGAAAGGAACTTTCTTTAACCAAAATTCACATTTGCTGAACTTAGCATATAACTTATGATCTTTCAGCCTGGTCAAGACAATTCTCAGATGCTCTTCATGATCTTTCTCGTTTTCAGAGTATACTAGAATGTCATCAATGAAGACAACTACAAACTTGTCCAACTCTGGCATGAAAACCGTATTCATCAGATACATAAAATATGCAGGAGCATTTGTTAGTCCAAACGACATAACAAGATACTCGTACAACCCATATCTGGTAGAAAAGGCAGTTTTCGGAACATCTTGTGGTCTAATCTTTATCTGATGATACCCAGACCTTAAGTCTATCTTGGAGAACACTCTAGCCTTAGCTAACTGGTCAAACAGAATGTCGATATGAGGCAAGAGATATTTATTCTTGATGGTTACAGCATTAAGAGGTCGATAATCCACACACATCCTGAGAGTACCCTCTTTCTTTTTCTTTACGAACAAGGCAGGACATCCCCATTCAGACTTACTTGGGCGAATAAACCCCTTCTTTAATAACTCTTCCAACTGTTTCTTCAACTCAGCCAACTCATCCGGAGGCATCCGATAAGGTCTCCTTGAAATTGGAGCTGTTCCGGGGATCAACTCGATTCCAAACTCAACATCTCTATCTGGAGGAAGGCCAGGCAACTCGTCTGGAAACACATCCGGGAACTCACACACCACTGGGATCTGATGGATAGGAGCAACTTCCATGGCACAGGTCACACTCACAAGATCTGTTCTTTTAGGCAATGGTACCTGGAAAGTACCCTCTGCCTGGGGATCTTTAAGGGTAAGCATCCTACTGCTTGTATCTATGACTGCTTCCCAGTCTTTCATCCAGTTCATTCCTATTATTATATCCAAAACTAGTCCAGGCATAACTACCAGGTTCACTCGAAACTTCCGACTACCTAACTCAAGGGTTGCCCCTCTAACCATCTTATTGGTTAACACATCAGCTCCTGCTGAACTTATGCGATAACCATAACTCAATTCTGTGCATAGTTGTTCATGCTTCCGTGCAAATGCTTGGCTCATAAAAGAATGCGAAGATCCAGAATCAAAAAGAACAACTGCAGGGTGATGGTTCACAAGAAACTTACCAGCAGTTACAGGCTCTCCCTCAGGAACTTCATCAATGGTGGTGTGGTGCACACGAGCATTGTAAGTCTGTTGCTTCTTTTTAGGTGGATAAGGACAGAACTTTGAAAAGTGGCCTGGCTGACCACAGTTGTAGCAGGGCCCTTTCACTGTACCAGCAGACCCTATAGCTCCCTTGGAGTTGCTCTGTTCTGCAACTGCGTTGGTCTTTGTTGGCGGCACTGCCATCTTGTACGGTTTCTGTGGTCCCTTGTAGTTCTGGGTTTTATGCTGTGGCGGCCTGAACCTTGCACCAGGTGCGGACGGACGATAAGATGAACGATTGGCAGTGACAACTCTGGACTGGGATGGTCCTGACTCAAACACTCTCTTGCGATTCTTGGATGCGGTGTAAGCGTTATTGTTCTTCTCTTGCTTCAAACAGTCACTGATAAAGTCGTTGAATCTGTTGCGGGTATTGGTACCCACATGCTTCATCATCTTCGGACTTAACCCTCTCTTGAAACTAGCAATCTTCTTTGCATCTGTGTCAACCATGTCTGGAGCATAGCGGCACAAGTTATTAAAGGCATGCAGATACTGTGTCACAGTCTTGGTACCCTGATTCAAGGCTAAGAACTCTCCAAGCTTCATCTCAACCAACCCTGGGGGAATATAAACTCCCTTAAAAGCTTCAGTGAAATCCCTCCAAGTAATCTGGGCATTGGGAGGAAAAGTGGTGCGGTGATGCTTCCACCACATTCCTGCTGGTCCTTGTAACTGATGTGCAGCATACTCTACTTTCAGAACTTCTGTCAGCCTTAACACACGGAACTTATCTTCCATAGTGTTGATCCATTCTTCGGCATCGAGTGGCTCTGCTGCTTCCTTGAAAATAGGTGGCCTAGTATCCATGAAATCCTTGAAACTGCTGTACTGGTTCACTCCATGGCCACCACCTTGGTTATTTCCTCTTTGAACATTTTCCGCGATGGTACGCAGAAAGTCTTCCATATTCCTCTGTGACTGTTCAGTACTGCGTTGACTTCCAAGAAACTGTGTGAAGAACATCTCTGCGGTGAGCGGCGGAGGAGGGGGCAAATGTGGTTCTGGACGTGGTTCCTGGTGGTTGACATTGTTGGCACCACTTCCACCAGCTCCTGCACCATTGCCACCAGTCTCAGCGGCTTCATACGTAGCACGACGAGTGTTGGCCATCTGCATATTTCAGCAACAAGCACAATTGAGTGAAGTTGTAAAATTGTGTCCGAATGAACAATCATGCCATACTGAATTCATTGGAGAGAACAAGTCATACAAGAAAACAGAGGCGCAATAATTTCATTCCAATTAAACAACAGCAACAATTAAGTTACTTCAAATGCAACATCGCGTTCCATACAACCACGTTGCCAGCATACACACACTGGACTTTTATGCGTTCGGTTATCGCATACACAACCAAACTCCAAAGATCGTCAGTCTCAAGGTCGAACAGGATACAACATGATACATGGGAACCAAAAGAAGGCCATCGCGTCAAGCCTAGCTACTAACGCAGGACACTATCCTACTCCTTGGGGCCATCGTCGATGTCGGAGGCGTCGCCATCGCTACCTTCAGCAGCAGCGTCGTCGTCGATGTCCATCTGAGCGGCGTTTGGAGGAGCATACGGGCCCATCCTGTTGTAGAGGGCATGGAACTCTTCATGCAAGTTGGCATTGTACTCTTCTAACTCCTCGACCCTCTGCCTCAGAAGGTCCCTCTCGTTCTAGGCTTCATTCCTTTCTTGTACTAGCTGTTCCATCAGGCGGTCTGCATTTCTGTTGGCCTGAGTCAACCTCTGTACCTGCTGCATGGAACTCTCGCCTCTCTCGAGAGCTCGGTCCCGCTGCAAGCTCATGTCAGCCAAGTGCTCCTGCAAGCTAGCTATGGCACGTGCTTGCTTCTTCTTCTGTTTTCTTGCTTCAAGCCGATCATCACCGCGTAGGCCAGTCAAGGTCCAATAGGTATTCTCCAGACCTTGATATGCTCTGATGGCTGCATACATGGCACTCATGGTGTGGTTGTCGCTAGCCCGTCCTTCACTGGGGCCTCTAACTAGTGCACTTCCTTGCGGCTGTACCCAAATGGCATCGCGAGGATCATCTCTCGAAAAGGTACCGGCCAAAGCTGCTGCTAACTCATTGGGAAATCTGCTCATGATGTCTCGGATGACGCGAAAAGCTGCGCCCTCTGCACCCTCGACTGGAGTGCATCCTTCGAACTCCAAATGCCAACCATCCCATTCTGGCGCATCACCAAGAGCAGGGACGGTGATCTCTACAACAGCAAGCCCATCTTCAGCTAACTGGCTCTCGCTCCAAGAGTAAACTGGCTCTTGTCCCTCTGGGTACCCCACATCATGGAGCACTCTCCAAAGCAAGGTGGGCATGCCAAACTCGCTTAGAAAAGTGTCCGTGTTGCGGTGCTCCCGCGGGGCTAGCTGACGACGGGGTGCTCTTCCGCCAGTGGACTTACGGGCAGTCTGCTTCGTGCGGGCCATCTGTAGCACAAGTTTTAATTACCCGGTGAGAACATATTTTAGTTGAGGTCACTTTTATCAAAATGGGATAATCCTTTTATAAGGGGAGGAATGCATGCCATGAATGGAATGCACGGACAATATGATGCATGCACGAGTCTTACGTTCTCACAAACTTATGAAATAAAAGCATCTAACGGTGAATTCGGTGGCATACAAACGATCTCTCATATACGTAACTAATTCGGTCTACACGATACGCTGTTATGTACCTGCAGAAAACTCATTTCAGCCCATTCCCCATGAATGCATGAAAGCAGTAAATCTACCTACACGCTTTACACGAATCCCCAGATGCGTGTACAACGGTAGTAACTACCCAAACACATCGTCCTATTGACGGCATCGCCTCAACGGACGGAACACCCACACATGCGACACTTTTATAAAAACATGTGTAAAACATGTAATTATCCAAGTATCATATAAGCACTTTTCCCTAGATCGGCGGTGTATCCGATCATGCTCTCACAGCTCACACTTACCGAAGCGTAGAGGTAACTGATCCATACATTACCACTCAATTAAGTGGCACTCATACAATAGCACGCCGTATGAGCAACGAAAAAGAAATATGGTGCAGAACCCCAAGTTAGTACTTAAATAGCCACCTAGAGTCCTTAACTGGGCATACAGGATATGACCACTGGCACACTTTTTAGTTTCAAAATCACACTTTTTAAACAGGGTTTTGGTTTAAATACACTTATGAACAGTAATTACGCTAAACCATGCTCCGATGCCAGCTGTAACAGAACCGCCCAATTATACGAGATTAAGTAAGAAAATCATCCAACGAACGGACAATTTACCAAACTTAAGCCCGTATAACCCGGTAGTCCGTGAAATCTCGACGGATTTCAAACCATTTCACACCACAGCCAAGATCGTAATAAGTTTAGCGATTACCTTCATAAGTTACATAGTAGTTCACGGCACAAAATACATCGGAGTTTTAAACATAGTTATTACAAACCAGTTTCGAATAAAGTAGCGGAAGCATTAGTTCAAAGCGCACACACACACGCACAACTTTCCAAAATAAAGTGCCAGCTCGCGATCATCTCCCACAAAAGCATCAGGCGAGGAGTAGTGAGTGACCATTGCCCATGGTCCTAGGCTTCGCCCATCGCAGGGTAGAGACAGTTGATATAATAACCATAGTACATCTGTCCATCTGCAACAAGTGGGAACAAAGCCCTGAGTACGAGAAGGTACTCAGCTAGACTTACCCGACAGAACCAAAACAAAAATGACTCCAAGGATCATGATAGGCTTTTTGGTGGGGTAGCTGACTCATTTGCAAGAAAAGCATTTTTAGCTTATCAAATCATTTACAAAAGCATGTCATATTTTAATTCTTTATTCTCCTGTCAACTATGTTTGCACTTATGCTAAAGTAATCATGTAATTAAGCAAGCAAGGATTACCATTGATAATTAACCATAATTACCATGTCATTTTCCACATAACTATCCAAGTGTTTCATCAATATTACTACGATGAAGTAACTCAAGTCAAGTGTTCACTATCCAGTGAACGATGGCGATTCGAATCGATTATTGACCAGCTGGTAATTTATTCCTCACACAAACCTCACTCACCCGCTAAAGTGAGGTATTGGTCACCGAGTCAACCATTCAGGTAAAGTCGCGAGCTTGCCAGGAACCACATGTACCCGGGGGCCGCCCGACTGCTCTTTGGCCTTATCATCGCGCCCCCGTTTCCTGCCACTACTGCTCCGGTACAGTGCGTTGCGGGCAATCTACTCGGCCCGAATAATCTCCCGGCTTCGCGGTCGAAAGGTACTTTATTCGGCCAGCTAAATGTGAGGCATGCGTTCAACATGACCCGAGGCCCGACATCGGACGGTCCTTAACCGACACAGACGGAAGACACTACAGTCCAGAACCCTGCAAGCTTCCGCCCGGTCTCACATTCATTTCCACACTTAGTTATTCTCACAAGACATTCTTTCACATAAAACCAGGTAATCCCCTATAGCTCGCGGATGACAGGCAATCACCCGACTTCTACCGGTCTAAGCAAGCTAAGCAAGTATTGACCGTGGACACCAGGGTAACAAGGATCGGGTAAAACAAGGTGAAACAAGGTATAATGCAGCAACGTTAGCAAACAACTCCTAAACTTAATGCATCAGATTAAGTTAAGTTAATAAATAATTATTTGCAAACCGGGGGAGAAATGCTCCGGGGCTTGCCTCGCTCGAAGGTACTGGGACGATGGTCAGGGCACTCCTGAAACTCTTCACCGGACTCCTCTTCTGCTTCTGCTGGCTCCGGCTCCGTCACTTCGAGCTGCTCCTCTGCGTCCTCGGGAACAACTGTCGGAACCACTTCCTGCGATCTTGTATGATGCAGAAGTATGAGTGTAACATGCATAAGTGCATTGCAGAGGTGACATGAGATGATGATGATGCGGAATGCATGCGATGTAATGAATATGTTACGTTATCGGATTATGTGGAACTTATGACTCTTCTACAAGGTAGTCTACGTCATCCAAGAACATGTACTCGGAAACTACCAACACTAGTTTCTACCATGCGAGAGTGCTTGACAATCAAGATGCTTCAAAGATACACCAAAGTATATTTTTCTAACTAACTTTGCATTAAGAATAAATAGAAACCCTAATTAGTCCTATGGTTGAACAGCAACACCTATTTCAGTAGCTCAGAAAAATCTTATAAAATTACAGTGGATTACTAATATCAAGAATAGCTTGACATAAAAATTTTACTGCATTTGGATAACTAGAAATTCCTATACAAAAATAACAAACTAAGGCCTAAAATAGATATTTAAAATACTTTACATTATGAAAAGTATCAAACAACAGATTTAGGAATTTTTCTACTATCTATTACCTAAACAAACACTATAGAAAAATTATCACTTGCATGTTTTATTCAAATTTATTTAAATAACAAAAATAACAAATATTAGTGATAGAAAGCATTTGAACTGCAACTATACATTTTTCTACAGAACAACCATGAAATAAAATTACCCTAGCAAGTACATGGCACAACAGGATTAATAAACTTGGAACCACATTTCTCTGATTTTTCTACATTTTCTTATCAATTTTTCAAGAAAACACCAATTTCAAGGATTAAATAAAACACTACAGAAAAGTAATGAAATATTGACATGCAACATTTTTATATTGTAGATCTGATTCAAATGAGTACATAGAAATTTATTTCACCAATTTTGGAGCTAAAATGACCAAGAAAACATTTTCCAAAGTGTTTTTCATCAAGAATAATAAAAGAAATAGAAAATGATTTTTCTGTTAAAGAGATTGGGCCGGCCCGAGACAAACAGTCGGCCCGTGGCCGTTTCCGGCCTGTTTCGCGTGCGCGGGCGAACCGCCGAGCCGGCCCGCTCGGGGCGCGGCCCAGAGGCACGGCTTCGCCCCCGCGAGGAGCCGAGCGCGGTCGCCGCCGTCCGCGCGCTCGACGTCGCGGCGGCGGCTGCGGCCAACCGGCCATCTCCGGTCGCGAGCAGGCGGGGCAAGGGGCGCGTGAGAACCACGATGAAATGGCGAATCCATTTTTGGAGCTAGGGAGGCGAGGGGGGTAGCGGGGAGCCGCCTCGACGGGAGGCCGCGCGCGGTGGCGCCATGGCCGTCGGTGGCGAGGCGTGGAGAAGCTCACCTAGGGCTCGGAAGGCGGCGCAAGCGCGAGCGTGAATCGAGGGAAGGCGAGGCGGAGCTGCGGGCGCGGGCAATCGGAAAATGGCGCGGCGGTGCGGGAGCTTCACGCCAGCGGAGCGGCGGTCTCGGCGAGGGCGGAGCTCGAGCTCTCGGCTCGGGAGGGGAGGAGAGGAAGTGCGGACGCGAGCGAGCGAGTGCGCGGGCCTCAGCAGGTGTAGGCGAGCGCGTGGGCGCGGTGGCAGGCCGCAGACGACGCGCGGCGGGTGATGCAGGCGCGGGGCCGCCACGCGGCGGGACTCCTCTGCCGCGGTCGCGGCGTGGCGCGGCGACAGCGCGCGGGTGCGGGCGAGCGGAGGAAGGAGGAGGCCGGCTGGGCCGGGCCGGGGCGGAGGCGGTGCGGGCGCGCGCGCGCGGTTGGCGTGGGCCGCATCTGGCCGTGGGCCGAACCGGAGGCGGCGGCCTGCTAAGGAGAAACTGATTTTTTTGATTTTCCAAATTTCAAATTTAAATGCATTTCAAACTTCAAACCAAAATTTGAACAAGAAGAAGACATTTTATGGGATTGGCCCAAAAATAAAAGTTGCTCAAAATTAAATTCTCTACAACTTTGATTAAGGGGCCAACTCAAAATTCTTGATAGATTTTGAATGACAGAATAAAAGCTAAAATAGGGGATAATTTTGAATATTTTTCATAATTATTTTTGAACAAGTTTTGACAAAATTTGAGTCATCTAGTTGCTCCAAAATTTGAACTAGGGTTCCAAGTGATGTAGAATTTATAGTTGCAAGGTTTTTGGTACAATGTGATTATCATATTAATACAATTTATCACATACGTTAATTTCAAGCTTTTGTTTAAATCAAATTATAAATTGTCACACATGATCATGATGTTATGAATGCGGTGCAATATGATTGCTATGCAAAAATGCATTTCGTAACACCGGAGTGTTACAGTCTAGCGGAGTACCTTCTCATACTTAGGGTTTATTTCCACTTGTTGTAGGTTGTGATGTATCTTGGATACTGCAAGAATTGGATGGCTTCTGCCATAGTGGCAGAGTGTGATCATGGGCATGATCCTTATGAGTTATCTTGTTTCTAATACTTTTGTTGGAAGTTGACCTTAGTACTGGGATGTATTTGAAATAAGAGAAATGTTAGTTTCAAATTACTTTGTTTCCACTACTTTTCAACTTAAGTTGTAATTACTATGTTGAACTCCGATATATATTGAATTACTTGTGAAATGGATGTAACATGTGACTTGTTATGTTGAATCACTACGATCTTGGCTTGTATGTTGGTTGGTTTGAAATCCCTCGTTATTTCATTAGACTACCGGAGTTTTATGGGCTTAAGTGTGAGAATTTGATCACTTCGGTGATTGTTTTTGTACTTGTGCTCTTATAATTTGGACGGTTCTGTGACACCAATCGCGGCACGTCTACCATAGACGCTACTGTCTCCACCTGCGGCGTCGCAACTAGACCTGGCCACACTACATCCTCTGCAGGAGCCTCATGCACCCCCTGCCTACCCCGTATGCGCGGCCGCCACTGTCGGTGGCCCTCCTGCAGTTGACGTCAAGGACGCCCCGGCACCAACCCTCCCCATCTCCAGCGCGGTGTCGGCCGGCTCTTGGCATGTTAGCCGGTGAGCAAGGATCTTCTGCGGTGCGAGCTTTAGGGGGACCCCACGTCCACCAATGATGCAAAGGGTGCAACGCTCAGCTATCGGCAAGACTAGTTAAAACAAGAGGAGCGAAGAATTTTTAGCTCACCTCGATACCACTAGACGGCAACGCTTTGGGGCTGGCCCTCCTGATCCTGACTGCTTCTCATCATCGCGTTGTCGCTTCAGGCCCTCTCTCTACTCAGATGGCCTAGACGAGGCAGAGTGTCCTGTCCCAAAGGCCCTTCGTCCTCCATGTGATACGGGAAGGGTCCCAATGCCCGCAAGGACGAATCCAAGTCCTCATCTACCAGCTGCAGCAAGTATAGATCTGCAGCATCATCCTGAAGCATGTCCCATTGGACACTATTGGAACAAACCAGGAATTCAAAACTTGAATTCCCGACTCTTTTGCCCCTCTGTGATAGTCCCAGGATACCTCAGCTATCACAGGCGTCCAATTTTTAGCTAATTACAAAGTCATACAACACATATTATAAAAATGGGATTAAAACTCAACCTATTACATCATCTAGGTTTGGATCAAACAAAACACCGAGGCTCTACTCGTAGCAGCGAAGCTTGGTGAAACTCCAGTCCACAGGCATCCTTGAGAGTGGTCTGCAAACCAACTACCCACCTCTACATCTCTGCAGGCAAAGAATCTGCACACCGCCAGATGTGTGCAGGCGATGGTCAGCATCGATGAGCTTTAGTGGAAATAGAAGTCAAGGGATCTGGCGATCCTATTAGTTTGGCTGAGGTTTGCATCCTTAGCGCTTGCAGGAGCAACAAAAGTAGTAATATAAGGTAGTCTTCTCATAACCCAACCCACAAACTCAACTCGACCTCACCTCAACTCAACAACATGTCTCACATCTCACCTCTCAACTCTCATCTTCCCTCACAACATCGTCATACTCTCAGTCTAGGCGATGAGGCGGCCTCCGCATGCCCCTCATCTCAACGGCCTCAAGCCGGATCTTAGCTTCAGGGAAGAAAAGCAAAGCACAAGGGAAGACTAGCGGGTATGAAACAGTTCACAGGGGTGATCATGACCGAGATCGCGGCTATACATATAGGTTTAACTCTGTAAAGGTTGTACACCTTTAATCTATCAGGATCACCATCATCGACCATGGCCGTGGTCTAAGCGATCACCGCTCAAGAACTAGCGCATTCCTCACCAGTCTGCTCCCAAGTGGAGTCTCATACGACACAACGTATACACTTGTGATCGTGATTAGGGTAGCCGAAAAACCCATCGGCATCCTTCTCACCGTGCCCCCCAGGGGGTACCCCTGTGCACCTCTACTCCCACAGAACTGGCTCAGTCCGCACTAACTCAACAGAACAGGCCCCACCCATCACAGGGCCTGTGGTGTGCACGCTAACATAGTCCCACGTTCCAGGCATCAACCCATGATGGTCCTTAATTGGCCAGAGCAAGCACCTTCCACCAATACACCATGTGGTCCACCTCTCTCAGGTAACCACCTCCCCATACACCTGTTCCAACATATCCATCATATCCAGCAAAACTAGAACCGGGGCACTCCGCGCACCAATGTGCACCCCTCCAGGGTAAAAACCTCTCACTCTGGCCGGTAACTCCAAGAAACAGGTCAAGGCAAAGAGAATCTCCAGAACTCCTCATCACCACCACCCACTCGGGATTCAACGCTCCCATCGCGCCAACCTACCATCCACATCACGGGAAAAGCCTCACGGCAAACCCCAATCCACTAACCACATCACCAACCCACCATCACATCACATAACAAGGTAATACATGTAATAATGATGGTAGTAAAATGCAAGCAAGTAGGTAGGTAATATATAAGTGCGAGCGTGAAGCTGGGAATCAGGATGAAGAGGTTTCAAACAAGGCAATAAAGGCTCAGGCAAAAGCATGCATCACATATACTAGCAAAATGAATAAATATAAAGCGCTAGCAATTCTACTTGTAATGCCTAAATAGGTTCTCTAAAGGTAAGGTGCTGCCATGACACCTGCGATGTCGAGGAGGTAGTGGTACGCATCTCCAGCGGTCGGGGTCGTCCATCTTCAGGTTCCATCGCCTCCGGGCGCGTCGCTGAACAACGAACTCGGGTCGTCGCTACGCGAAAGAAAACAAAAGACCGCGATAAGAATCAAATAAAAACACGACGAAACCTAACTCAACTGGACTCAACAACTGTGCTGGGAGGTAGAGGAGAATTTTAGAAAAAGGAGCTAAGATGAATTTATTGTGAATTTCTGAAGTGGATAGGTATTTCTAAAAATAGAATAAAGGAAAAAGGGGTTCAGGAGCCTACTTGGGCTCAAATGCCGCAGCTGGCCCAACAAGGAGGTAGCGTCACGCGGACTGTGGATGGAGCTGGGCCTAGGTGCTGCCGGTCGGCCTAGGGAGGAAGAAAGAGAGGGAGACACGAGCTGGGCTGGTCAAGGCAAACTGGGCCGGTCAGTGGGCCATCAGAGGAGGAGAGAAGGGCTTGCGCCTGGGAAAAAATGGTCTTGTACCTTGCCATTGGGCTGGGCTGGTCTGCAGCTTCTCTTTGCCGTAGAGGGAAATAGAGTGGAGGGCTACGCCGGCCGGATGCCAGACACAAGCAAGGCCGGCGGCATGCAGTGTCTGTCTTCCGTGTTTGTACTCGTGCGGTGGCTCTAGGAGCAGCGGCGAGCAGGGTCGGCGGTCAGGAGGCGCTCTGGCAAGCGAGGGTGGATTGGGTGCAGTGCCATCACGGTGTGTCTGTGACATGGGCACGCGGTGGCGCGTGACGTAGGTGCGCGCGACTGCAGTTGTGCTGTGCAAGTGTGTCGTATCGCCGGTGAGGGTTTGGTGCTCCGAGCAAGGTGGCGGACTCTGGCTATGGGACAAAGGCCGGGGCTTTCGCGAGCTCGCGTGTGAGGGTGCGGTGTTCGTGCGCTTTGCCACAAACGCGAACACGGCGGTGAGGCGCTGGGGCTCGCGCAACGGTGTGCGGAGGCGTGGCCGCGTGTCACCGGTGCTGGAGCGTGTGGACGGTGGTGCTCAAGCGGTGGCGTGCCAAGGCCGCAACGTGTGCGCGGCGTGCGTGCATGGCAGCGCACTGCGCAAGCGTACACACGATGCCGGGGCGGAACGCGTGCAGGTACGTGCCTCGCGTGGGCTCATGGCCGTGGCGGCCGCGAGTGGCGAGGCGGCGCCGTGCTGTGCTCGTGTGCCAGGCAAAGCCGACATCGATGGCCGGATCATGCAAGATATCGAGTAAGCACAAAGATGGGGTTTTGGGCTCAAAGCTCACCGTTGGGCTACTGCGGCGTCGGCGCTGGTTAGGCGAGGCTGAGACAGGGGCGAAGCAGCGACGCGGTGACGGTGACACAGATCTCGTGCGCCGGCTCTCGGTCCGGCGATGGAAGGGTGCGCCTTGGGGTCGCTCTGGCCTTAGCTTGCTGCGGCGCCGCGTAAGGCTCGGGGGAAGACGGGCGATTGACGGCGGCGCTCGAACACCGGAGGCAGAGCGGCTCAGGAACGGGGTGGTCGTGGCGCAGGCTTGGTGCAGACGGGCCTTGTGGTGGCACCGTGGCGCGGCTGCAGGGTCACGTCAGCAGCGTGGTCGCGCCGTCGTGACCTCCGGGCGTCGCGGCCATGACGAGGCCATGGGGGTCCTTGGCATCGACGACGGGTGGCTCGACGTCGAGGGCGGTGTGGCTGGCTCCGGTCAGCGAGTGTGGCCGCGCTCAGGCTCGCTGCGGCGGAGAAGGTGGCGGCAAGGAAAGACAAAGCGGCGGCGACTGGGGAAGGGAGTTTGCGAGGGAGGCAGCCGGCTTGGGGCTTTATAGCCCGAGGCTAGGGCGTCACTAGGGCGCGGGGAGCTATGGGCGGCGGTGATCTTCGGAGTGCGGGCTGCCGGACACGTGGTGTCCATCCACGGCACGGTCGGTGGCGAGGCAGGAAAGTTCGAGAAGGAAGCAGGCAGCGGCGCCGGTCTGCACGGTCAAGGGCGTCAGCCGTCGGGACATGGGTCGCAGCGCGGGGGCACGGCCTTGATGCGTCGTGACGCGGGGCTAGCTGCTGGCGTAGGCATGCAGGCAGGTGATAGGGCGCTGGCCTGCTTCTTGCTCCGGACACCGACGGAAGGCTGCAGGTGAGAGTGGAAAAAGCAGAAAAAGGAAGCGGCGGTTGGAGAAGACGACGAAGGGAACGGCATCCGCGTTCCTTTCCTTTCCCTCCTGAGGCTGTCAAGTGGGTCCCAACAGGAGACGTTGATTCCAGACTTGGCGTGCACGCGGTGGGGGCCGAGCTACAGGCGCATGCAGGGGGCGGCGATTTCTACGCGCGTTCGTACGCGAGAAAGGAAGAACGGCGGCGGCTTGCTAGCGACGTTCCGTAGTCGCGTGCTGCGCGCGTGAGTGAGCAGCAGAGGGAGGGAGTTGGCTCCAGACTCGGTATATACGTATATCTCTACAGCTAAAACGCGGTGAATACAATCGTTCACAGCGAGGTTAAACCCGTCTGGCTCCCCTCGCACCCGCACTACTCACCCAGCGACTCCCTCGATACCTGTGCCCACCACGCTCGGTTGTCGGCTCCCAGTCAAAGCGTCAAACCACACGCCCCGCGACTCCCAATACGCGTGCACCTTCCTCTTCGCTGATTGCTTGGCCGCCCCGTCATCGATCCGGAGGTGCTTGCCCGGACCAATCACGAGCTTTCCTGTCTCTCCAGTCTCCAAAAGGCAGCCGGTGGCCTCATGCCTGTCCTCGTCCGCTCTACTCCGCTGTCCGCTGCCCTGGACCGCCGCCGCCGCCGCCGCCCGCCCCTGCGCCAGGCCCCAGGTAGCGCGCCGCCGCCGGACAGTGCCCGGTGATTTTCCTCTCCCGTTGCAACTCCCTGGGCCGCTGCCACCGCTCCCGCGCACGCCCGCGAGCGCCCACGCCTCCCTAACCTGCACCACCACCAGACTCGCCGGATGCCACGACGCCTCCGCAACCTGCGCCGCCGTCTGGACGACGCCGACACGCATCCCTGACCTGCACCGCCGCCTCCACGCTGCCAGACTCGTTGCCGGTGTCAAGGCCGACCTCACGCCGCCGCATCTACTCCGGACCACCATCGAATCGGTAAGTACGCGTTGCTCTCCTAATGCTGAGCCTGGAACCCATGTTTAGGGCAAGAAGTTCGGGACAGAGGCATTGGTTCCTTTTTTCAGCGTGTATATCCGCCTTCAGAATCCGCAACGATCTGTATGCCCAAATCGTGGTGGGTGTGGAGTAAAAGTAGGAAGGGTTGGTTTACCGGCTCCTGTCAATTAATCTGGTTTCTCTGGAGACCAAAATTAGTTTGGCTTTTGGCTCTCTGTTTTTCCTCTGATTTTCGCGAAGGGTCGCTTTGCTTTGCGACGGGTACTTGTTTTCCTCTGTAGAAACTGGATGATCGTTGCAAGCTGATGCTGCCACTCAACTTATCAATAGTCTTTCTTGGGCTCTTGGCTCGTGCTACACCTGTTGTAGGATGTAGCCAGATTGATGGTTACTGCCATGAATTACTCCAGCAACAATAGCTTGTTGACCGTGACGTTGATAGCAGCTGATGATGAAACATCCATCGCTGCTTGATTTACAGCTACCTGTATGTACCGAAGAAGATATGCCCAGCTTCAGTCAGGGCACGGCGTGTCAGATGCATAACACATTAGCTCTCTTCAAGATAAGTTTAAGCTAGAAAGAAGAAAAGAAGATAGTGAAGGGTGCGCGTTGAGTCTCACTGTCGCTAAATTGCCCGTGATCAGATTCGCGTCGTGCTACACATTATTATAGATTGTTTTCACACATGGATGTGTCTCTCAGTCACTGAACTCTGATCTCTGTTTTGCTCCTTTCAGTCAGTAGTGGAGGCATGTGGATTATGGCGCTTTCTCCCAATACTTTTGTGAGCCTAACAAATTTCCACCATTGTTTCCTTTTGTTTGTCTGCATATCTGGTCATCAAACAACCCATTGGCAGATTCCTGTTGTCTCGGAATATTATCATTATCTACCTCGCTCTGTAAATTTTATTACTATTTTTTACCCATTAGGTTGAACAATACAAGCTGAGCAAGGTTTTCTCTACCGATATTTTAAAAATCTCGGTGGTCACCGATAAACGGGAATATCGGATATATCGGAAATTTATCGGCGATAGAAATAAAATTTCGGAAGAAATTTAAACAAAAAATGACTCATTTTGTTCAGGAAAGCACATAGATCATTTCTAAACAATTTAACATAAAAAACTAAATAAAACATATTATCAATTGCTTATTCAACGAGGAGGGCAGTCACATGGCTGGAGTGTGCTGAGTGTGTTGCGGCGGTGACAACTTGAACTTAGAAGAGAAGGGAAGAAAAAATTAAACATGGATTAAGGTTATAGTATTGGGTGGGCTTTGACATCTATTTGGATGACAAAATTTTAAAAATATGAAAATTTCGGATGATAGAGGAAAAATTTCGGACCCAGCCGGTAAACGGGATATCTCGGAAATTTCGGATCCTACCGGCCGATATTTTTTTCCCTGAAGCTGAGATGGAAGGCCATGTAGCAATGGACGGGAAGAATTGTAATCAAGACCCAGAATCATTTATGCCAGCTTCCGAACTGGGGTATTTGAACTGACAGTGAAGACCTGTTTTGTGGTAGTGTCATGTGTATTTTTTTCTCAGTTTCTGGCTTGTTGGCACGATCAAGTTTGTCCAGCATTGTTCCCTTAGTTTCGATTGGTCTGAACTAATCTTTTACAATATCTGATCACCAGAACAGGAGGCAGCCGATACCGGAGACGTGAGAAGAGCTGTGGCATATTTGGAATTTATTAGGCTGCACTGTTGAGATATAGGGGAACTGCTGACAGAGAAATTTTTGTGAGCACACTTCCATAACGTCTAACCTTTTTTCATAAGAGTTGGTAGTTAGGGTCAAAATTAGCGAGCTTTCTTCATTTGGCCATATTCAAGCACGTTGTAAAATACAATGATAATTTACACTTGCAAATTTACTTAGTTTCTGGTGTCAGTTTGACCTCAGCTCCTTGCATATTCCATTTTCAAGCTACTTGTCATTCAGGTTTTCTGCCCGTAGAATGGATGGGCCTTTAGCGCCAATATTTTTGTGAAAACCTTTCTTATTTATTGCCTCCATTTATTTATTTAGTTTTAGGCATGGTGATATGAATGAGGACATGGAGGAAACCTGTACATTGAGTAGTCCGTTGGCATTCACACACCATTTTCTACTTGTAGATTTTAGTTTTTAAGTCCGAGCAGGATTATTTGTTTTATATCTATTTATGGCTGTCTGAGTTTTCTGGTCACACCTGTGTTGCTGACATTGAGCTGTCCTAAAATACACCGTCATTGCTTCTCATTCACCCAAGATGGAGAAACTGGAAAGTACTGCATCTATCAGCTGTGACTTAGATATTCATAGTTCTATTTTGAATTCTTGCTACCAACTGATGGTGCCAGTTTTGCTCACATAACTGCATAGGCTTTAGGCTCAAATTTTGGGTAGCCTTGAAGGTTGCTAATCACCCTTGTTAACAACCTTCTTGAAGCCCTTCTCTTGTTTGCTTGCTGCCATAGCAGAACAATGAGGTTTCTTCATGTAAAAGAATTATAGCTATCACAAAACTTCATGTAATAATAACTCCATATTTGTATTAACTATGGGTGTTTTGGTTTGTTAGACATAATGGTAATATGTGCTTTTATGAAACAAAGCTTGTATTGTCTATTTCTATTGTAGATTTCTACAATGGAAAACAATTGTTCTCGTGTACCATTGGGAGACAAGACTAACACCTCCAAACAAGGCAAGATAGTGCAACATCCTATCAAATATTACATTGTATATATGCGCTATATATGTGTTGAGCTTATATTATTTGAAAATATATGCAGTTGATGATAAAGAACGTAAGAGAGAAAGGGATAGGGCTCGATGGCATGCAATGTCTCAGGAAAAGAAGAATGCAATTTATAAAAGGCGTCGTGAATCCTACCATCAAAGAAAAAAGCAACATGTTACTGAATCTACCGATTGTAATGAATCTAACATATTTAGTTCTATATGCATGTAGGGATTAATTAACATGTTTATTTGAATTATTTCTCATGAATGTGTAATGTGCAACTATTTTGTAGATGGTGACACTGCATCAAATAAGGAAAACATTGAGCCTATTGAAACAGATGATTGGCTACATAGGAATGATTCCTATCAAACCTATAATATTGTTGATGAGAACATGTCCACTCGGTTATCATGTAATTATTAAAGATGCTGAAATATTTTAGGTCTTTCATAATTACAATGCTATGTGACTCAATAGAGCTAATGGTTGCATTTATATGATCACATTGATAGATGAACCAAAAATGGAGACTATAAGGAAGGGGAAGGAGAGCACTACTGATTTCATGAATACCCCTACTTGTATTCATAAAACTTGTGAAAAGTACATCATGAAGTACGTACTTTAGTGAGAGGTACAAAAATATGACGCTTGAACAAAGAGAAGCAAGACGTGAGCGTCAAAGGCTGTATAATAGTGAACCCAAGCGTAAGGAGGCATTGAAAATATCTGACAAAAAATTTAAAGAGATGCGGAAGCACACCCTACACCCAGAGTCTATTGCCATGGAGAACCCGTTGTATGCTCTTGAGGTTGTATGGCCCACCGCGGGTGCTTCTAGAGCTAATGGATCCACGATGAACCCCAGGAGTTCAACACCAAGTCATATTTCTATACCTAATGAGGAGGCAATGAAATTATCTAAGAAAAAATTCGAAGAGTTGCAAAAGCACACCCTTGACCCAGAGTCAATCGCCATGGAGAACCCATTATTTAGTCCTGAGCTTGTGTGGCCCACTACGGATGCATCTGGAGCTCATGGTTCCACAGCGAAATCTAGCGATAGGGTTGTCCCATATTTCTTTGGTCCAACACCTATTTATATTCCTCCATCTCATGAGGAGCCCGATGATGAAGGATGTGATGAGTTATTGCCTCGCTGTATGACACAAAGATCACATGTTCCATCTGGACAAAGACATGCTTTGTTAACCCGTCGTAATACGATGTTTGAGCGTCGCATTGGTTTGAACACAAGGGCATCTCATAAGGAGGGTGACTGCATGGCTGAAGACAGAGTGGATGCTAACACACCCTTGCCCCAATCAGCCATGACCAACAATGGTAAATACTGATGCCACATTATTCCATTTAGGTGATCTATATATGATATTATATTTAACTGATCCATGGTCATTTCGTGGTTAATAGAAAGGGCAGGACCCAACCTTCCGACTACATCTACCACATCGACGACACCAATATTTGATGATTGGGAATGCATGGAGGAGGAACACCTAAATGATAACACACCCTTGCCTCAATCAGTCCTGACCAACAACGGTAAATACTGATGACTCAGTATCCTATTTATTAGGTGGCATGTATTATATATCATATTATACATAACTCAACCATGGTCATTACATGATTTTTAGAAAGGACTGGACCAAGTCCTCAGCCTAGGCCAGCCACACCAACGACACCACTATTTGATGACAGTGGTAATAAATAGTTTATAAACTATATGAACTCTTTGTTTATTTTTACCCATAGTTCTATTAACTCACGTGTCTTTGGCGGTCATAGATGATGATGAGGGAGATATATTTGAAGAGGATGAGGAAAAGGATGAGGGATACCTGTTTGCTGGGCAAGGTATTTGTGTGAAATACCGAATTTCACCTTAATCTTCCATTACTTTATCTAAACTACTATTGTGGCCCCTGTTTTGCTAGGCGCTAGGCGAAATCTAGGCTCTGACCCTTAGCCTAGAGACTAGTCGGGACTAGTCGAGCCTAGGCACTTCTAGGCGTTTTGCTAGGCGATTTGCTAGGAAACAGAGGAGAGAAGAGGAGCAGCGGAGGAGAACAAACCTTGGTGAATCGGCTGAGGGAGGAGACCGGCGTCGGGGAGGAGCCCAAGCTGAGCCTGCGTCAGGGCAGAGCAGCAGCCGCGTTGCCGACTGGGAGGAGCAGCAGCTGTGGTCACCGGCGGGGAGGAGCTCGAGCTGCGTCACCGACGTCAAGGAGGCGAGGCGCAGCAGCCGCGTCGTTGTCGGGGAGGAGCAAGACCCGCGTTGCCGGCGGGGAGGACCCGAAGCCGCGTCACCGGCGGGGAGGAGGACGAGCCGCGTCGTGGGAGCCGGGAGGGGATGAGTACGAGTAGGCAAAGACTTTCTTCTCCTTTTCCCCCCTTATCCTTCTCCAGGGCGCTAGATTTTCCCGCGAATCGAGCTCTGCTCGCGCGCTTCTTCCCGCCTCGCCAAAATTTCACGTGCCGACCGCGGCGCATTAATTCCGCGCTCGCCCGCCGCCGGTGCCTAGCTCGATTCCGCGCCGCCTAGGGGCCCTGGGCGCCACCGAGTCGCCGCCGAGCTCCGCCTAGTCGGCTCGCCTGCCTAGAGGGGCGACTACCCCCGTAGTCGCGGCGCTGGGCCAAAGCCTAGCGATTCAGCGCGCCTAGGCGCGTTGTAATCGTCGATTTTCAAAACAGGGATTGTGGCATAAATGTCATTTCAGACGAGGAAGATGATGACGATGTCCAAGATAATGACCTTGAAGAAGATATGGCTTCTCTCCTTGAAGTACCTGACCAATATGATGAGGTGTATAGTAACATGCCTATAGATACCCATATGCTAAAACCTGTTGCAAATTGCAAACATTACAGTGCAAAAAGGTTTGAGCATGAACCACGTGGGTTCTGTTGTCGAGACGAACAGGTCAAGCTTAGTGAACTGAATGTACCTGATGAGCTTATGAGGCTTTCGTCAAGTAATGATCTAGATGCTAAGCACTTTCGTAACAACATTAGGTTTTTCAATGGCCATTTCTCTTTCACATCTCTATATTGTCGGCTCGATAGCGCTACTGCAAGCATGAAAAACAGTGGCATATACACCTTTCGTGCACACGGCCAGATCTATCACAACGTAAGGTCATTTGGCAGAGAAGATGGTAATGAGCCAAGACATCTTGACCTTTACTTCTATGATGATGATCCAAGCCTTGAGCACCGCTATCAACGATGTCGTAAAGAGAAGTACCAAAAAGACAAGTCATTGAGAGACTTGTAGCCATCCTTCGTGACAACCCATACTCAGAAACACTAAGGAGTTTGGGCCAGGCTGAAGACCTCGAGGACTATCATGTCACACTAAACCTTGACCAAAAGCTAGACCAGAGAACATACAACGCGCCATTAGCTTCAGAGGTGGCTGCTGTTTGGATTGAGGGAAGCGAGCTTCTTGGTCAGTGTTAGAATAGTGTTGTCTTGCATGGGAAAGATAGAAGTAGACACGGGATCTGCTCATATCATGGATGTTATGATGCTCTTTCGTATCCTCTATTCTTCCCTAAGGGCGAGCTTGGGTGGCACATGGATATTCCAAAAAAGACTTAGTATGGAAGAAGTCATTAAGTACCGTGCCTTGTTGAAGGCTCATAGTGGGTCAGAAGAAGAAATAGGTTTGTTATTCTACTTATTTAAATACTTCACATACATGTACTTTAATGGTTATTCTATAAAAAAACTCTAATTAATGGCTATTTTTGTAGACTCCCCTGGTAGACTATGTGTGTCTGTGCGTGACTACTACTGCTACAAGTTTCAGATGCATCCAGGAATATTTAACCCCATATTATACGGCAAGCGTCTGTTTCAGCAATTTGCAGTTGACACATATATCAAGGTCGAGAGTTCTCGATTAGATTATATATGCAACTATCAAGATGATATTAGGGCCGACCTCTACCAAGGATTGGTTGATAGCCTACATGCTGGTGAAGGAAGAGCAGAAGCTGTTGGAGAGCGGACAGTGATGCCTTCATAATTTATTGGAGGCCCACGTGACATGAGGAAGCGGTACATGGACACCATGGCTCTGGTACGGAGGTTTGGTAAACCTGACATCTTCCTTACTATGACATGTAACCCGAACTGGGATGAGATCAAGCGTGAACTCTACCCTGGCCAAACGCCACAGGATCGTCCAGATCTCGTTGTTCGGGTCTTTAGATCAAAACTACAAGAGCTAAAGGATAGACTATTAAAGAAGGATATCCTTGGAAAAGTCCGGACGCATGTATATGTTGTGGAGTTCCAGAAGAGGGGTCTGCCACATGCACATTTTTTGCTTATCATGGATAGAAAGTACAAGATAACGTGCCCAGAGCAGTATGATCGCCTCATCTCAGCTGAGCTGCCGAACAAGAAGTACCCAGTATTGTACAAGATGGTCACCAAACATATGATGCATGGCCCTTGTGGAGCGCTTAATCGTGATTGTCCATGTACAAAGGGTCGAGATTCATGTAAGAATCGTTACCCTCGACCTTTCTGCGACGTCACAGTACAGGGCAAGGATTCATATCCAGTTTATAGACGGCGTGAAGATGGCCAAAAAGAAAAGGTTCGTGGCCATGAGCTTGACAATAGATGGGTCGTGCCTTACAACCCGTATCTCCATCTTTTCAACTGCCACATCAATGTTGAGGCATGTGGGAGCATCAAGGCAGTCAAGTATCTATTTAAGTACATTTACAAGGGTCATGACCGCGCGTCTGTGGCTGTGAGAGAGGCTAACAATGAGGACAGTGAGGGGAACATTGATGAGATCAAGCAATATAGAGATGCTAGATGGGTAACCCCTCCAGAAGCTTTGTGGAGGATATACGGTTTTGATTTGAGTGAGAGGTCTCCTTCTGTGTTGTCCTTACAACTCCATCTTCCAAATATGCACATGGTGTCATTTCATCACCGTGATGGGGTTAAACGAGTGCTTGATCGTCCGGGTATTGAGAAGTCGATGCTTACAACGTACTTCGAGATGAATAGTACATCTAAACATGCCCATGGTATATTGTACCATGACTTCCCTGAGTTCTATTCGTGGAATGCACAGGGTAAAGAATGGATCAGAAGGAAACAAAAGAAACTAAGACAGATTGGAAGAATTGTGGCTACCAATCCAGCTGAGGGGGAGCGTTACTATCTTAGGGTTCTCCTGAACCATGTGGCAGGTGCAACCTCCTTTGAGTCTCTAAGGACCATCGATGGCAATATTCTGCCGACCTTTCGTGAAGCTGCAGAAAGAAGAGGCCTAATCGAAGAGGACAATACGCTGGACGAGAGTCTTGCTGAGGCAACCGACTGGATGATGCCATATGCGTTGCGAAGGCTATTTGCAACAATATTGGTGTTTTGTGAGCCCAACGATGTGTTCGGACTATGGGAGAAACACAAAGATGCAATGTCAGAGGACTATAAGCGCAATAATCAATCCACCTTTATGGTAGAGCAGATGGCCCTCATTGATATTCGAAAGTTGCTACAATCAATAGGGGAGGATATAAGTACATACCCACTTCCTGATATCGACGACACATATGACGCCTCTTGTGATATTCCAAGAGAGATTTTCGAGGAGGCCAACATTGAGGCCAACAAGGATGATGTGGCTCTATCAGACACTCTTAACGAGGAGCAACTTACTGCTTATAATGAGATTATGTCCTCGGTTGATACCAAATATGGGGGTATCTTCTTTGTGGATGGTCCTGGTGGGACCGGAAAGACTTATCTATATAGAGCACTTCTTACTGCTATACGTAGTCAAAAAAAAGATTGATGTGGCAACAACTACATCTGGTGTTGCGACATCAATAATACCTGGTGGTAGAACCGCCCACTTGCGCTTCAAGGTTCCCCTCACCCTTGATGATGGGACCATCTGCAGCTTCACGAAACAGAGTGGTACTGGCAAGCTACTTTGTACTGCATCCCTTATTATTTGGGATGAGGTGACAATGATGAAGAGGCAAGGTGTCGAGGCACTAGACAAAAGTCTACGTGATGTAATGGACAGACCTGAGCTACCATTTGGAGGAAAGACCATAGTGTTCGGTGGAGATTTCAGACAGGTTCTTCCCGTTGTTCGGAGAGGGTCAAGGGCTCAGGTGGTCGGTGCCTCGCTGCGGATGTCATACCTTTGGGATTCCATGCGGCATCTAAAACTGGTGCGCAACATGAGGGCAAAGAGAGACCCGTGGTTTGCAAAATACCTACTGCGCGTCAGTGGAGGTTTTGAGGAGGCGAATGGCGATGATGAAATTTGTCTTCCTCGTGATATATGCATACCGCACACCAGGGAAGATAGTGACCTTGATACTCTAATTGATTGCATATTCCCTAACCTCAACGCAAATATGTCAAGCAAAGATTATATCACCTCTCGAGCGATATTATCAACGCGAAATGACTGTGTTGATATGATTAATATGAAGATGATAAGTCGTTTCCATGGGAATGAGGTGGTGTACCATAGCTTTGATCGTGCAGTGGACGATCCACACAACTACTATCCTGAGGAATTCCTTAACACTTTGACACCTAATGGTCTACCGCCACATGTGTTAAAGCTAAAGGTTGGTTGTCCGGTCATATTGCTTAGGAACATTGACCCAGCAAATGGACTTTGTAATGGTACCAGGCTTATCATTCGGGGGTTTCAAAAGAATACCATAGACGCAGAAATTGTGTCGGGACAGCATGCTGAAAAGAGAGTTTTTCTGCCTCGCATACCCATCAGATGACGAGATGTTCCCTTTCAAATTTAAGAGAAAATAGTTCCCTATTCGGCTCAGCTTTGCAATGACCATTAACAAGGCACAGGGGCAGACTATACCTAATGTCGGGGTATACTTACCGGAACCAGTGTTCTCGCATGGTCAATTGTATGTAGCGCTATCAAGAGCCACAGCAAGATCAAACATTAGGATCCTGGCCATGCCGCCTGCTGAGAAGGACGTGAGCAAAGGGAACAGGAAGAAGAAACCGACAAAGGATATATTCACAAAGAATATTGTATATAAAGAGGTTCTGACTTCATGAAAGAGGTAATGCATCAATACTTTTTTTCAATGTATCAATCGTACTTTAGCTTTAAAAATTAATAAATAACTTTTATATGCAGGATACTTTTAACTACAATTTCAACCATATGTATACTTTAGCTACAAGGAGTTAGACGCTGCATCTTGGACTTGAAATTTGGAGTTATATTTTTGTTATCTTTCTTGAAGACTTATGTAATATTGTTGTTCCAAACATCACGATTGTAGTATTTTTTTAATTAACACTACAACATATGCTAATATATATGCTATCATGGTATTATGTTTCCCGTTGCAACGCACGGGCATTTACCTAGTACACATACACACGTATATATTTGGATACAAGGCTAGCTGGCCGGAAGGGTGTTTGGGTTCGGCTGTCGGCGTTCGCGCAGCACCTGGCAAGAGCGGTGGCGGCTGCGTGGAATAGGCACGTTTGGGAGCTGCATCTGGTTGACTCGTACAGCAGGACGATGGCAAAAGGATTATAGGGAAAAAGAGCGTTTTTGACTACACGGGGATTAATTAGGATTCCCTACTTAGCTTGATGGATTTTTAAGAGGGGTCTACCTCCAAGCACAGCAGAAGGACCAAACACCCGTGCAGCCTACACTAAATGAGTGCACCAATTATTTGTAATTTCTTATTTAAAGGAGATGAGAGAGGTTAGAGTTTGTTTTTAGAAAATAAATAAATTGTTAGAAAAATTGTACGTTGAATTCGAGTGCGGCTCGAATTCAACCAAGTTTTAAATTTTCCTCCGAAAATCATTTTATTTGAATCGCCTCTTGTCACGTAGGTGATCAATTTTCATAACAAGAGGTTTGTTACAAAAGTTTTGAAGGTTGGATTTTGAAATTAGGGCCGGAAGAGAAAACAGTTGTGTTAAGTTTGACCTAACAATTACATGCAACACACATTCACGCAAAAATTTTAAAAAGTTGGGATTTTATGACACAAATTTGCGGAATGTTACAACTATCGTCACCCTCCTCTTCCTCCTCATCATCTCCCTCCTCATCCTCCTCCTCATCTTCTTCCTCCTCCGACCCTTGGCACCGCTTCCCCCGGTGCAGCTTCACCCGCTCCCTCCTCACCTTCTTCGTTTTCTTATCGTCCTTCTCCGTCGTCTTTTCAGCCGCAGCACAATCCGTCGCCCTCACAACCACGTCCTCCGGCAACGGCGCGTTGGAGGCTTAGGCGAAGAAACCAGGCTACATGTCCCAGCACTTAAAACTAGACAAGCAGAAGAGGGTCGGCTGGGAAAGGAAACATGGAAGAAGCATACCATTCAATGAAACCTGGCTCCGAGGGCATCATGGGATGTCTCGAAATCAGGAACTCGAATGTGACGACGTTCACCTCCATCGCCTCCTAGATGCGCTGCTTAATCTTGCTGTTGTGGAGAGGCTCTCAGAAAAGCACCCCTCAAGTAACGCAACGGGCGTCATCTGATGCAGCGGGAGCGCACGCGCCATCAGTGGCGCCACCCTCGTCGCATGGTACGCCCCGACGACGCCGGTGGCGTGGAGGCCATGGCGCATCAGAAGCGTGATGGCCTTGAGGAGGTCGCCCAGCCTCCTCTTCTCCTTGTTGACGGGGCCCCATCCTCATAACTGCGACGGCTCCTCGATCAAGCGACCAAAGAAGATCGGCAGGGGGGCGTTGGCATCGTTCTTCAAGTAGAACCACTGCTTGTGCCATCCCTTATTAGACTTCGACAAGGCAGTGGCCATGTACTCAGATGCCTAGTGACCTCAGAGGTGGATACTCGCACACCCCATCGGCACCGGTAGGTCCTCCCCCTCTTTTTCCCCTTCTTCTGTAGGGAAACAGCAAAGAAGTATTTCCACAATTCAAAGTGGGGCTCAACCCCTAAATACCCCTCGCACAACAGGATGAAGGCAGTGATGTGCTGAACCCCATTGGCATTCAAGTGCTGCAGCTCGATGCCATAGTAATGCAGTAGCCCCAAGAAGAATCGGTGAGGGGGAACCGCAAGCCTGCGCTCATGGAACACCACGAAGGAGATGACGTAGCCATCAAGCAGCATCGGCACCTCCTCGTCACCAGACACGATCCACTCGTTCGCCTCCATCCTCATCCAGAGGAGCCCACGCTTGACAAGGGCCTCCCTATGAGCGTGAAGGATGTCAGAGCAATACCATGACTCCATGAAGGAAGGAGGGTGAGAGGCTCTAGCGCTGGCAGCGGAGCGGTGGCAGAAGGACGAGAGAAAGAAATCCTGGTGCTAGCAGCAGGGGAGCGGATGTGACAAGATCGCGATTGAGCATACCAAAGATGGGAGGTAAGGCTCTCTATTTATGGCAGGCGGAACGAGAAGGCGAACCGCTCTCCTTAAATCTACACGCCTATCGCGTCCATTCATCACGCCCCTCTGGGAATCGTGTACATGCCATCCCCGGCTGCTCCCTCGAAGGACACGCCAATGGCGGTTCGTTTGCCCCGATGGGCCACGAATCGCTATAGGTAAGAGGGATACAGAGCTAGAAATGCTCCTACGTCACATGAAGGCTCAGGATTTCAAAGGCTGGCCCACCGACAGGTTCGACAGCTGTAACACCCTAGGTGTTATCTTGCTTCATTATGCACTTGCATTGCATGAGCATAGCATCATCAACTCATACCATGAGCATTGCATCTTGTTTGTTAAGTTTAAGTGGATGAAACAACCATTTTTGAACTAATGCAACATCTCTATTTCACTAATGAAACATAGCATGTTACTTTGTGTTTCCATGTGTTGTATGCTATGATTATGTGTTACCAATGTAAGTACTTGTCATGAATGTTTGTAAACATCTTAGTGGTACTTAGTTATGCTTTTGGAACAATATTCATGTTGGTCACTTAGGCTAATTAAGTATCTAAGTCTTGTTAACTGGATTGACTTGAGGAGTGCATCTACTGAACCTTTCAAAATGTCCATCTTAGAAATAGAATCTGCCAAAGTCATCTATAACAAAGTTGTGGAAAATTTTGTCAGCTACAAACTTTATTTTTAGGTCATATCATGAATCTCCCTCTAACCCACTCAAAACTCAACATCCTATCCTGTTGAATTTCTGTTGTTACACAAAACAGTTCTTGCCTTTTGCTTTGTATCTCTCAAACCATGCTAACCTAGACTTGACACCTTAAAACTTGTACAAAAATTGTTAAGCTACAACTTTGCTAATTGGCTCACCTCGAGATTCAGGCTAGATTGTGAGATATAGAGCAAAGGAGCTGTTGTTTTGGTTTGGAATGTTGCAAATGTTTCAAGGCAGTGTTTCAATGTTTTAGTTCAAAAGTTTGGAATGGGGGAGTGGTCGACCGGCCTCAGCTCGTTGCCACCACGTGGCCGCGCTGTGGCAGCCGTACGTCGGCGCTGGCCCCACCGGTCAGGCCACGGCGTGCCTCAAGTGCGCCACGACACCCTCCACTAGCCCCTCTCTCCATTCTCTCCTTCCTTGCTCCTTCGTGCGTGCTGAGGCGGAGAGACACACAATCGCTGCCGTCGCGAGCTCGCTGAGCTCGTGCGCCGCCAGAACTACTCCTCTGCTCAATTCCTCCCGCACGGAGCTCTGCCATCATCTCCTCTACCTCCTCCACCTCCTAGTTGAGCCTATCGAGTCAAGGTGAGGGCACATTTGCCACTTCTGCCACCACCGCCATGAGCGCGACCTCGCCGGAGTTCGAGGCTGCCGTGGTTAGGGTAGCTAGGGTCCCTCTCATCCTCCTTTTTCTTCCTAGCTAGCTCCATTGTGACCTCGTGAAGCTCATACTGAACTCGGATGAGGTAATGGGGGCTCGCCGTCGCCGGTGCACCACCACCGGAGCTTCGCCGTTCACCATGCACGTCGTTACCCTAGCTAGAGTGCGGTAGCGGTTGAGTGAAGGGCATGGGTAGGTGTAGCTCGTTGAGACGAGCACGATGGTGACCTCGGCCTCGCCGCAGTCCTTGCCGACGTTGAGCATGCTGCAGTCAACCTCCGCCTCTACTCTGCTCTCTCTGTATTGTGGGGTCATTGACCCGTGGGGCCCGCACGTCAGCGGCTCCAATAGGTTAGGGTTAGTTTTTAAATGTAGATTTTTATGCAATGTTCAAAAATTCATATCTAGAGTTTTGTAGATCCAAATAAGGTGGTTCAAATTTTATTGGGTTCCTTGGGGACTCTAGTTTTTAATAAAAATACAAAAACTAGGTATGTTTTATAGAAAAATAAATGGTTATTATGTATGTCTTTTATTCATGCATGAAAAGAAGAAAATCATATCTCTCTGTAGACAGCTGAAAATAATGTGAAATTTTTATGGGGTGTTGTTTATGCCATGAATAGCTTCTAATTTAAATTTCAGCAGTTATTGATACTGTATGATTTAGTTATGCATTTCTCTTATTTAATTAGATGGGTCTTATGCTAATTTTCATAAATTATCTATAAGTCCAATAAAGGTGAAATTTGGTGAGTGTTATTCTTATGTTAGTAAGAACCTAAGAAAAATATGAAATCTATTATTTGACACTTTTCAGTAGGATTTCTCATTTATGCCAAAATCAGTCTTGCTATATGTTATTTTTTATACAGAAAAATATACTTGCTCAAATGCTATGAAAATTTTATGGTAGCTTCCTGGAAATATGTTGTAACTGCTGTAATTTTTTATGGGAATTATTGTGCCGTTTTGATATAGGTTCCATTGTCCACCTAAATATCCAAATAAATTAATAAAGGGCCTTAAAGAATTTATTTAGATGTTGACACCACACTTTCTGGTGTTCTCTTGATATGTTTAATGAGTTGGTAAAGTTGGTTTAGCCTATATGTGTTTTTGCTACATCTCTAAATATTTAATTTGCTAAATCTGCCAATTCTAGATAGATTTGGGGACTTGGCAAAGTTCTTTGTGAAACTTGTTTATACAAAAGTTGCAGATAACTTATGTGTCTATCTTCTGTTAAAATTTGGTGGCATTTGGCCATTTAATTTAAGAGTTATAGCTGCTCAAAGTTAGGACTCAGCGATGTTTGCTCTCTGTCTTGCACAGACCAGATTCGGTGTTTAGCAAAATTCGACCAGGTAAACTTTAGAATCATACTATGATGTTTATAAATGATTTGTAGAGAATTTCATAAGCTTTCCAGAATGTCCTATTGCAAGTCATTTGGAATTTTTGATCTTCTACTATGATTGAATTACTATACTGCTCCTTTGCATGTTAAACCTGAAAGTTTCTATTAAGTATGTTATGCTTAAGCATGTTTGTGATGCTACTAGGTGCTTAAATTGATTAAGGTAAGTTTAGGTGCAGGTGTTAGGCCTCTAACAGAGGATGAGCATCTATACCTTAGATTGTGAATGCTGGGTAAGTGTGTTCTTGCTCTCTAGAGAGGAGATATGCACCTACTCTTTAAAGTGGTTTGAATAGAGCGTTGCACCTACTCGGTCAACGAATGTCTAGTGATGCTTTGTTACTTGTTGTTCTTCATCCATGAGCATCATGTCATTCCTTATGCATCCGTGATATTCATCTTGTGCATATACATGCAATAGGTGTACCGGAAGGAGTGACCCTGTTGGAGTTTGAGGAACCGTGCTAGGAGGAGCAGCAGCAGCCAACGCCGGAGGTTCCGGAGGTGCAGCCCGCAAGAGAGGTGCCGGATGAGGTTGTCGTTGACTGCCCTGACCACGTCCCTTGCAATTTCGTGAAAGGCAAGCCTCGAAGCATTATAAGCCTCCTAATTTATAAAATGCAATTAAGTACTATGTTATATACTATTGCATTAGGTTATAGGTATTGGATGAAAACACTTGCTGCATTGATATCTAATCCTTGTCCAGAGAATATACCATGAATCCTATGTAGCTCAGGCTCGAGTAGATGCTTAGCCCTGCTTTAAACGGTAGAAGTCGGGTGACTCCCTATCACCTGCGAGCTTTAGGAATATACATATGGCACGGTTGGCTATATTTGCTATCATGAAAAAGAACCTGGTATAATATAAATGAAGACCAGGCGAAGGCTTGTAGAGTGGTAGGCTTACAGTGCCTCCGTCTGTGTCGATTAAGGACCAACTCTTGGAGGCCTTCCTGTTCATGTTGAACGCATGCCTCTCTCTTAGTCGGCCAGGTCTGGAGACTGACCATGAAGCCAAGTAGCTCAACTCAGGCCGAGCTTCGGCAAGTATAAAGTGCGCCTCGGAAGAGAGCCATAGACGTGAGTCCAAGGGCAGGTGATTTAAAAGTCCTGATCGTCCTGGCAGAAGGGTAATCCCTGAGAGTGCTGGCGCTGACCGAACCCGTGAAGTTGGTTCCTGAGTTGTCCCAAAGGTGACCCACGGTTACCCTTGCAAAGTATGCCAGGGTGAGAGTTAGGAATACCCCCTCAGCTGAGTTGTAATTCAATTCGATTAGCCGTCTCTCACCGGTTAGTGAGAACTTGACGGGAGTATCTCCAAAGTAGATACACTAAATAATATGATGGTTCAGGAATGATGATATGATGATGGCTTTATTATACTGTTTGCTCCTCATAAAGTGAGTGCTCTAGTACAGATGCTAATATAGATGATAGGTTAATGATTATTAACTTGAAGCTAAGCTTTAAAAGGTTACTTATGCTATGCCAACTTTTATGCAAATTGTGTCAAGCTAGCTCCACTTTATATCAGCCTTGCATGATCCTTGGTGTCTTTTATTTCTAGTTTTTTACGGGTAAGTCTAGCTGAGTACCTTCTCGTATCCAGGGTTTATTTCCCACCTGTTGCAGATGACCTATTCTATCACGGGTGCTACAAGTGTTGCCTTCTCCCGGCCGGGAATGAAGACTAGACCGTTGGGTGCGGTCTCTACTAATGTTCTTACATGAAGATGCTTTTGTGGAACATGACCTTTAATCTGGCAATGTATTTGAACTTATGAAGTTATGTACCGAACTATGTTGCTTCCACTAATCAAACTGGGTTTGTAATATTTTATTTCAAACTCCGATGGATGTAATCCGTATGCTACTTATGAACTGTGGTAACAAATGATGTGTTGTGTTGAATCATGTACGATCTTGGCTTGTCTGTTGAAAGTTGTTTGAAATCCTTCGAGATTTTCGGACTACCGAGGTTATGAGAGCCCAAGTACAGGAATTCAATCACTTCGGTGATTGTTTTTGTACTTACGTTCTTATAATTTAGCCGGTTCTGCTACAACTACCGCTCTAGGGCTCCTTTCAAAGTGAGGGGTGGAAAAGGATGGGCCCACTAGCAGCCGGTACCTGGGCACACGAGCGTCATGGGCATCCTAACTCACAATCGGGTCTTGACCGCACACGGTCCATGTTTTTCCTCAAAGAAAGGCAACAAGCCCAAGGGACCAGTCAAACGGACCTGAGAACTATATGGACTAGCCGTCAGGAATCTAGAGTCAGTCCCTAGCTGACCCATGTTGGATCCCCACGAATGGGAACTGGGGCCCTACTCGAACTAACCCATTAGCAGCTCACCGAGCACCATAGTTCGTCCAATGAGAAAAAACAGGCATGGCTCAACCCCTCTATTTTTCTAAGAAAAACTCTTGAGCAAGAACGATCGCAAGACGAGCCAACCCCTCGACCGGACCCCTGCTACGCGCAGGGGCTCAGGGGCTTGAACTCGCAAGGAGACCCGATGCGAGGTCGCACATGAACGGTAAATCGACCATCACAACCTAACCAAGGAGATCCTATGAGCCGCAACAGGTGCTCTGAAGTCTTCGCATACGAAAAAAGCCTGTGAAGGAGTAACCCACTCCTCCGCAGGCTCGGGTGCTACACCCATCAGGTGCGCTCGCGCGCACCCTTGGGCAGTCACAAAAAACCCCCCAAATGATCCCTTTCAGATTGCTTAGGGGCTCAAGGGCTACTGTCGGGTACCAATTTTAGGGTACCCAAAGAAGGGGTACTGATGATCCCCAATAGTAAAAAATGAACGAACGATTAAAGGTGTGACCACAGTTTCATCAGACCCCTAGGACAGGTCCCGGCTCGCCCGACCCCTAGGGCACGGGTTCCGCTCGCCTGACCCCTTGGGAACGGGCCTCACCTCATCCAACCCCAGGAAGGGGAGCTCTGTCCCGCCTAACCCTGAGGGTGCACGATCACCCTCGGACGGGGGCGTAGGCCCAGCCGGGGGCCCGCACTACCTCCAACTGCCATAGATGCAAAAGCTCATGCCCGAGGTCAAACTCCTAACACCATATGGGAATAGGCACACCTCCACACGACTCGTAGTCATGATGGGCCATGCCTGGGAGGCCCGCGTCACCCATAGCACTAGGCACGACGGAACGAGATGGCACAACCGACTGGCGATGCCCGCAAGTGGCGCCAGTGGCAAACAGAGCCACGACGTGGATCCGTCTCCATCACCATCAGCATCACAACATGGAGACGTCTCTGTGATCATCTGCAAGACCCACAGGACCCGCCCATGGAGGAGAAGGGCAGCGCAGTCCCGGGGCTCTCTCTTTCTCTATTTTTCTCTTTCTTCTTTCTCTCTCTCTCATGTACCCCAGTTCCTTCCCTTGGTCTATCAAGGAAAGGTTGAGCACCCCATTGGGGATCTTTTTTTGACCACTCAGAAGCACATCATGACCTTAGGAGGACTTCAACTCCACTTCACCCTCACCAGAGACTTGGGATCCCTCTCTGGACCGTTTGTAACCCCTACTACAAACTCAAGTGCAAGTAACACGAATAACTCGTCACTGGACGTAGGGACATTCTGCCCAAACTAGTATTTTGTGTCCTCTTTGCACACCATCTAAGCCTAGATGTGCAATCCACAAATTTCACTAGGTAGTGATTTCTAAATGACGACAACACCAATAAGGATCACATCAACACATGGGCAAAATGTTCAAAGGCCTTCCTAGAAAAATTCTTCCCTACAGGCAAAACAAATGCCTTAAGAGGAAAGATTTCCAATTTCCAATAGCAGAAGGGAGAAACCATTCCAAAAGCATGGGAACATTTTCAAGAATATGTTTCGAATTGTCCTCATTAGGGAATGGAAGATTGGTTGCTCATGCCAAGTTTCTACCATGGATTAACTCAAAAAGCTCATGAACAACTCGATGCCATTGCTAGAGGATCATTTATATCACTCACCCTTGGAAAAGCTGAAACTCTTATGGAGAAGATAGCCTCTAATCAAGGCTGGTCACAATGCAACATCCAATCATGCAATAAGAGCGAAGAAGTACCAGAAGAGGTGTGTGCACTATCAACCAAGATGGACGTACTATTGAATTGGCCTAAACAACAAGCCAATTACAAGAAAGATCATCAGGCCATTCAAGATGCTTTTAATTCCTAGAATGTATGTGGAGAATATTTAGGGGTTGAATTCCCTGAATATCAAGAAGATGCAAACATTGTCATCAATAATTCTGCTCCACAACAACAGAATCAAGGATAGAGACAACAAGAACAACAACGGTCAACTTACCAAGGTAAGTACCCTGGTAATAATTCTTCTAAACCTAAGCAACCATCCTTGAGAGACTTGATCTTAGAACAAGTCAGGATTAACAAGAATATTTCTAAGAAGCTTTCTTTTAATGATAAGGTCCTAGAAAACATAAATACTAAAATGGACAGTTTTTCTTCTACCATAAAAGACCAACTTAGCTATAATAAAAAAATAGAATCACAATTAGCCCAGTTGGCTGTTGCTATGCCTTTTGCCACTAACCATGAAAAGGTGAACACCATAACCACAAGAGGTGACAAATCTACTCGTGATCCGCCATATCTGACAAGGACAGGTAAAACACTAGTGGTAGTGCAGGAAGAGGAGAAGAAGGATGATAAAGTTGAAGAAGTTGAGCCACAAGCACAAGAAATGATGCAAGATTTTCATGACACCACCTTCCTACCATTTCCATGAAGAAATTGAAAAGCCAAAATGGATGAGCAGTTCGGTAAATTTGTAGAGGTAATTCAAAAGTTATATATCAATATTCCTTTGCTAGATGTCATATAGGTTTCTACATATGCGAAGTATCTCTGAGACTTCCTCAACAACAAATGACCACTGCCCACCACTGAGGTAATCAAGTTAACAGAAGAGTGTAGTGCGGCCATCCTAAATACATCACTTGTCAAGAAAAAGGATCTAGGATGTCCCACTATCGATTGTTCAATCAAAAACCAGAACTTTGAGAATGCGCTATGTGAGCTTGGAGCAAGTGTGAGTGTCATGCCCAAAAAAGGTTTTCGACAAGCTCGATAATTCAACAATCACGCAACATTGATGTGCCTACAACTAGCTGACTAATCAGTCCGCTACCCTATAGGAATCATCGAAAATATTCTGGTAAAAATACGAAACTTCTTTGTTCCTGTGGATTTTGTAGTACTTGACATGTAGGAGGACATGAAGACACCCCTCATCCTTGGGAGATCCTTCCTGAGCACTACAAATGCACACATTGATGTTGGAGCCAGAGAAATAAAATTCCATATCAATGGCAAGGAAGAGCGATTCGCCTTCAAGCCAAGACCAGAACATTGCTCCAATTTGGAATGGTGTGAGAAGCAAGTGCAACCATAAAGGTCTCTATCTCTAGGACCTAAGGATATACCCGAAGAATAAATACAACTGGAGAAGTCCGGTTCGGTGGACTCAAAATTCGGAACCCTCGCCAAGAGGTAAATTGGTAGTTATCCATCTTTACTTTTTCACATTGCATCAATTATTTTACTTTTGCATGTTTACTTTCAACACTTGCATTAAAAAAAATCCTCATCATGGCATTATAAAAAAATTCAAGCCCCATGTGAATAATTTTTACGGAACGTAAAAACCCGTAAGAAATATTTAGCATGGAGGCATAAAAATTTAAAAATACCACCATTCATCTTCTTATATTTCATAGTATCATAAAATATTTTTGCATTACATATATATACGCAAATATATGGTAGAAATACATACAACTAGGACCCACAGGAGACACATGGGACCCACTCGACCACCACCCATCACTTCTACCTCCACCATCACCTCCATTTCCACCTCCATCTCCACTTAGGTCATGTCTGCACAAAATTCCACCGACGATCACTCATCCTTGCTTAAGCATGAAGCAATAAAATATCTAGAGAGAGAGGCCATTTGGCCATGATGTAGGGCCGGCCGGCCCCACCACTAGCCGGCCGGCCTGCTGCTGCACCGGCTATAAATACCACTCCTCCTGCTTGTTTTTAGACTCACACACACTACAATTCTATCATCCAAGTTTGAAATTTTGAAATCCACTTTCATAGTTTGAAAACTCTTAGTAGAGTTGTAGGAATTAGAGAGAGTGAAAGAGTTTAAGAGTGAAAGTGCTGTTAAAATTTGAGCAAGAGTGAGAGAATTTTAGAGTGGTAGTGTTGTCCAAATCAAGATAGAACCTTAAAGAATTAGGGTGGAAGTCATGCCAAAATCTTGATTAGAAATTCATTAGGCAACCTCGGACGACTAACTCCTGGACGACTGACTTCTGGATGGCTGACCGCTAACATTTTTATTTACCTAATCCGTTCCACGAGTTGTGTTGTCTTGTGTTTATTTTGCAAGAAGATGAGCAAGTATTTGGGCAAGCTCAAGTAGGTAGCATCATTCCGTTCGACAAGAAGCTCATCTTCCCGAGCGAGCACCGACATGGAGATTGACGCTCCATCTCCCGCTATCGGAGCGTCGTCCTGATAATCCCCTGCTAAGAGAAATATTCTTTTGCAAGAGAAGCAGCTCAAGCTCTGGGACGAGACGGAGAAGAACATCTACAAGCAGCTGAAGACCCAGAGGTTCATTCTCACTCCCGCCTATGATCCAGCCCTACTGCAAGCAACAGGCATGAACACTGAATTTGAAACTATTGTTAAGGCTATAGGATGGGAGAATGTTTGGGAAATTGATGAACTGGGGTCTAAGCTTTTGAATGTTTTCCCATACTGGACACCAAGGGGTGGACCAGATGGAGCTGTTACCTGAGTGGATTTGGAGTGTGCAGTTGTTGATTAGTTCTTGTTTAACCTGCAAGATGGAAGACTAGAAAACTGATTTAGAAGCTGGATTCCTAGCTGTCCAAAAAGATGAATTGGGATGGTATTTAGCCTTTAGTATAGCTGAGAGCATTGGGTTTTTGTTGGTGGCTACATTCCAGGCAGCATGTATAAGCAAGCTCTTATTAACCGTGTGAAGATCTCTAACACCTAAACCTCCATTTTCCTTTGGTTGGCAAATGTCATCCCATGATCTATAGGGAATGGGGGTAGTGGGGTTGTCATCCTGTACACCAGTCCACCAGAATCTCTTTATGATAGCTATAATTTGGCCTACAAAAGCTTTTGAAAACAAGACAGTAGACATGTAGTATATAGGAATAGAAGCCAAAATAGATTTAATGTAGGTTAACCGGCCAGCATGATTTAGCTTATTAGCTGTGACTGTAGTGAGCTTAGCAATGAATTCACGTTTGATGAAATCATAAGCCTTGTTTCTATCCCTGTGGTTAAAAATAATAGGGTGACCTAAGTGGATAGTATTGGGAAGCAAATCAGATACAGGGAAGATATGTATAATCTAAGCTTTAATAGAGGCAGGCACATTTTTACTTAAGAGAATGGAGGACTTTTGGAGATTAGGAGTTTGACCCGACTGATTGTAGAAATTCTGAAGGATATTATGAATATTAGTGGCTTCCTCAGTAGTAGCCTTCCCATAAAGGATGAGATCATCAGCAAACAATAGGGAGTGAATAGGTGGACCACCAGGACCAAGAGAGACACCAGTAATGGCAGCATCACTCATAGCCTGGTCGAGCCAAATAGAAAGTTCATTGATGGCTACCACAAACAGGTAAGGTGAAAGAGGACAACCTTGGCGAATCCCACGGGTTGGAGAAATGGAATTAGTGGGTTCACCATTAACCAGAACAGAGAGGGTGGAAGTGGAAATGCAGGCTTTGATAAGCCTGATGAAATGATCATTAAGGCCAATATGAGTAAGTGTAGATTCAATGAAAGTCCATTCCAGCCTATCAAAAGCTTTGGCCAGATCAAGTTTGATGATAAAAGCATGGTCTTTCCAGGATTTAAGAGGAAAAGAATGAACAAGTTCCTGGGTGATGATAATGTTAGAAGAAATGTGCCTGGACTCTATGAAGGCTGCTTGAGAGTGGTCTATGTAATTTGGTAGGTGGGGTTTCAATCTATCTGCCAGAGTTTTAGCAATTAATTTGTAAATGACATTGCATAAGCTTATAGGTCTAAAGTCTTGCGGAAGAGTAGGCTGCATCTTTTTGGGCACCAACGTAATAAAAGTGTGATTCAAAGGGTGCTGTAAAGAAGCAGTAGTATAGAAATGGGTTACCAGTTGTGTGACATCCTGGGCATTCCAGTTCCAAGCTGCTTTGTAGAAAGCCGCACTAAGTCCATCAGGTCCCAGAGATGCATTGCTTCTCATGTTCTTTATAATCTTGTGTAGCTCCTGGGTATCAGGCTTGGAGTTGGTGAACTGCATGTGTTGGTCTTCCTGAGTGGAACTCAGATGTGTATCAGGCACATCAATATTCTGCAGTAGCGTCCTCTGGTGTTCTTGCGGTTCCTGCATGCTTTGAGTCACTAGGACATAAGAGTTGTGAGTATTGGCATTCACATTATTATGGGTAACAGGATCGGATGAAAATATGTGCCTGAAATAAGTACTTAAAGTGTTGAGATGGTTTGGACATGTCCAATAGAGGCCTCCTGAGGCGCCGGTGCGTAGTGGAGTTCTAAAGCGGGCCGATAATGTAAAGAGAGGTAGAGGTCGACCTAAACTAACTTGGGACGAGTCCGTTAAGAGAGATCTTAAGGAGTGGAATATCCCTAAGGATTTAGCTATGGATAGGAGCGCTTGGAGATTGGCAATCAACATGCCTGAACCGTGACCTCTTTTTATCTTGTGCCCTTTATGTCCCTTTATGTGTCTCCCTGTTTTCTCGTCTCTTTTGGGTTTCATCTCTAGCCTTACCCCAACTTGCTTGGGACAAAAGGCTATGTTGTTGTTGTTGTTGTAAGTACTTAAAGTGTTAGCCAATTGTTCAGGTGTAGTAGAATGGGAACCATCAGGGTTGCATAGATAGGTAATTCTAATTTTCCTATTTCTTTTGACTATAGCTTGGTGAAAATAAGAGGTATTGCGATCTCCCTGCGTGGCCCAATTTTTCTTTGCTCGCTGTAGATGGAACTCCTCATCTTTGAGAAGGAGCTGATGGTGCTGCTCTGTGAGATGTTGCTGGAGATCATAGTCCTGTTGGTGAGGAGGCCTCATTTGCTGCTTCAAGAGTTCCTGCTCAACAACTTCAAGTTGGTCTTTTAATTTGGGCTTTTTCCTTCTCCATTTACGAAGATCAGCTGCAAGAAAACGTGTTTTATCTGCAAAGGATCGTGTCGCCGACCTCAACCAGCTATGCTTTGCAACCGCCTGGTAATCCTGTTCTTTAAGCCACCAGTTCTCAAAACGGAAAGGTTTGTTAGTTCTTATACGAGTAAAGTTGAGCATGGTGAGAATAGGAGCATGATCACTACGCATCATAGGAAGATGGTAGACTGTTGTACCAGGAAAAGCCAAACACCATTCAGCATTCGCAAGCACACGATCTAAACGTTGGAAGGTGGGCACGGTAGCAAATCTTTTGTTACACCAAGTATAAGCAGGACCACTGTAACCCATGTCAATAAAACCACATTGTTTCACATGATCACAGAAACCATTAATTCTTCTAAGATTAGGCCTACCAGGACCTGATTTTTTAGTAGGGTGCATAATATCATTCATATCTCCCATACACACAGCTGGCAAGGTGCCATTCATAACCACAAAATCAAGCACCTTAGCCCATATAGCATTAGTAGTTCGGTGACTAGGGTAACCATAGATGCAAACAAGAGCAAACTGTTTAGAACCTAAGTTACTATTACACAACGCAAAAATGTAATTTAGGGAATGATCTACTATATTGATATCGACCTGGTCATTCCAGAGAAGCCAAAGGCCACCAGCTTGGCCTACTGCTTGAACGACAAAGGCATCAGAGGCACTAAAACAATTAACTAAAAAAGTGCGTCTAATAGAGGAATTATGGGTTTTAGAAATGAAACATACCTGAGTCTTGATAGAAGCTAGGAGGCGAGCAAGATGGATCATCTTGGAACTGATAAGGCTCCCACCCGAGCCCTGACAGTTCCACGCGAGTAGCGTCATGGTTGAGCAGAAACACCCCCTGTACCAGCGTGACCCCCCTCTTGCATCCGCGTCAAGGGCCCCCGAGCAAACGCGAGCAGGGACACACTCAGCTACCGCCTATGGAGGGGAAGCACGAATCAAGCAGAGGCAGATGAGAAGGTGACGATTGCTGTTGAACAGATCCACAGGAGGCAGGAAGCTTGAATCGAACGGAGTGGGTGGATCAGGCAAAGGGGACTGGGAAAGGGGAACAGCAGAGACGCAATTCTAATCCAAGAAGGGAACTTTCCTAGGGGCACACCACTTCAGGGGCTCTAGATCTATCGAATGGAGAAGAAAGAGGGGGATTTGATGGCCAGAGGAAGGAGATCAATGGTGGCGGCGGTATCGTCAGGCACCCTGGGTTGAGAAGGGCGGAACCCCCCTGATCACTACGTATCATAGGAAGATGGTAGACCATTGTACCAAGAAAAGCCAAACACCATTCAGCATTCGCAAGCACACGATCTAAACGTCAAAGTGGGCGCCATGGGCCACAACGCCCTCCCCTGCCTCAGTGCCAAGTAGCGCAGTGCCAAGAACTTTGGTGCATAGGTAAGAGTCCATTTCTGCAAATATTTTCCTAAGGGGTCCAAATGTAGAACTCTTTCAAAAATAGACTAAACTAAAATAGTAAGAATAAAACAATCATTATCGACTCCTCCATACAATCTTTTGCAAGCGTGCATGATCACAGGATGGGGTAACATACGCTGAGACATGTAGACCATAACGGTCAATCGGTTAGCATGTCTCAAAACCTGGACATGAAACGCTATCGCACCCGAAACAAATTAACACGAATACACCACCTTAACATGTCCGGCATAGATGACCTTGCCAAGTGCCCAAAGAAAGCACACGGTGGAATTGGTTCAAACTTGCTGGAAATGAAATGCTTAACGACCATGCTATCAAATTTGCTGATCAAAAAACTCCAATCACCAGCACAGCGGGTACAATGAAGCAACTAACTTCTTAGCATAATACACACAATAGCAAGCAGTTCTTTTGGCAAACCATGCTATCAATATTTTACTTGCACTCAGAAAGTCAGAATGACCACTAAACGAGAAGAGTGCAGACTAATCATCTACTTACTCAAATAGAGCGACAGATATATCTAGCACAAAAAAAATACTACATTTAAATACATCTCCATCGGTTCCAAACATAGGTGCAGCACAAGCAACTGAAACACAGCGGCGTCAATGCATCCTTCTCACGAGGTGGGGTTATAGCGAAGGTGTTGCTCATAGTAATTAATAAGCTGCAAACCAGAATAATAATTGTTGGGGTGTCATTACATTTTCCTTCATCAAGTGAAATGAGAAGACAATGAGGTCATACCACCAGGGGCTCCTTAGCTTTCAACTGCTTGTCATCCACGAATACCTCCTCTCCGTCAGACCTGTTGATCATGTTGGTCAGGAGAAATGTTCAGCAAACCTTATACCAAAGACACGTGCAAGGGTGTTATGTTGGCAAGACATGTAAACCACTTCATGATAGTCAGAATTTAGAGATAGAAACCACACACACACACACACACACACACTCCTCCATGATGATTCCAGTGTTCCTCCATGATGAGTTATCAGAACATCAGTTAGTCCAATTCAACATAATGCCTTCAAAGGTTCTGCATTTTAATGCCGGATTGATATGCTACCTCCAAAGCTATGTAATCTCTCTTTTGACTAAAGGCCATAGACCGCTTTTCTTTATTTGAATACATAGAATACCACCATCGAGGTTTCAAAATGGAAGAGCTTGAGTGTTCTTTTCTTGTAGAACAGAGTGCTCATTGTTTAGTGCAAAACCATTTTGAAAGGGCATTTGACCTGACTACAATAATTCACAATACAGTTAGTGACTTTAATAATACAGCAATCTAAGAGACAAAAGAATATTTTATTGATACTATAAGAACCCACAAAATACTGTGTTGCATGCATTGGAACACACCATTTCTCAAATTTGATGCACACCAACTGCTTCTATACTGGATATATATTAGGGTTTCATACCAATATGTATTAAAAAACAAAGCAGCTATTGACGTGCCTAAACCGAGTTTACGGGCTCTTGTTGGGTTTCAACTATAGCCTACCACAACTTGCTTGGGACTGAATGGCTGAGAATGTAGTTCCCTAAGTTGAGGAACACTGGAATCTTCAAATGCACATTTTAAGCTCCCAAATTGCCTAAACCAATATCATAGTATTAACTAGACAAAGCTCTAGTATCAAGTATAGCACCGGTGACTCATACCAATAACCAAGTCAAGCCAGTACCTTCGAGGCGCTCCAAAACACAGGTCAACAATTCATTATGACTGTATGATGGAATAGTATAACCATTTGTTATACCTAGAGCTGCTACAGACATGACTCCAATGCCCAATTATAATCTTTGCTGTTGGACACTAATGTCTTTAGTGAATCATGTATAAAAGTATGCAATCCCCTAAATTCAGATATAACAGAATCAACAAATGCACATTTCAAGTTTTTAAATGAAGGCCTCCCAGATTATCTTTGTAAAGTTAGCCTACTTATATTATCCAATCAATTCCATTCAAACTCGATCAAACAAATTAACTTGAAGACAATTCTACCATAACCCAAGATTATAAGTAGAAGTAATTGATTTGAAAATCCAGTGCACAAGAAGTAAAATGAAACAAAAAATAAAGGCATGAAAACAGATGTTTAAATGTACACTACAGCAGAGATAAATAATTCTATGATTTAAATCAAACAACTTATTGCACCATCACCTTAGTGCCTTCAGATAAGACAATAAGCAGGCGATAATATCAAAACCCAGATTGGATGCAAATTTCTCTTTACAGTTACTCTTCAATCCTGAATTGGTTCAAAGTATACCAAAAAACATTTAGGTGACTCCAGCGAAGAATAGCAAACCAAAGCACTCTACTGTGTGAACATGTGGTTTTATCACTTTATGTTGAATAAAGTATCATTCCTTGTGATGATAGCGCTCTAATTTGAAAGGGAGCAATGCCAAAATACCAAGCACCGTCAGCATGTGAACACGAAACTTTTTTAGAGATTCAGAAAATAAGATCCGTGAACTAAGAAAGAAGCTATGACCTGAGTGCCTTGAATGTTATTGCAACTTGCTGCACACCATCCATAACTGTGGCAAAATAGCGAACTGGCTTGATGATCTTAATGATCTTAGGCATATGAATTTGGTTACCAGAGTCCTCCCCCTTGTTCTTATCACCAGTTTCTCCTTCTGTGGAATCAACAGTCTCATTGCCTGGCTTGTCACTTGAGCGATCACGGATATCTCCTTGCTCCTGTGTTACTTCATCCTGCTTGAACCTTCTGACACATCCAGACTTGCGCTTCTTGGCACCTGTCACCTGTCCACCCTGAGGTGGGGTTGCTCTTATTGAATTGTCCACCTTCAATGAACCATTAGCAGGGTGCTGCACATCTTGTTGGTCAGTCAAGCTAACAGATAAGGGAGCCCCTTGAGACAGAAACCCAACTGAGACCACACCAGAACTACCCTCCTGTACTACTCTTTGCCCAAGCAAGTTCACTGATGCATCAAGGCCCCCAGGTGAGGTCTTGTTACTATTACAATTTGCTCTCCTACTACTTGTCCTGCAGGGCAGTTTCTTCACTTCTGAGGCATGTATGCCTTGCATGCTCCGGGCCTCCGACCGAGGTGGTCGGCCACGTTTGCCACGAGAAGGGTTAGGATCGGATGTTGGAGTTGTTGCAGTCTTACGCTTTCGCTTTCGAGAGGACCTGGGCGACCTTGACCTGTGTTTCATAAAACCATCAGCAAACAATGTTATCAGCTGCGCATGTGAATCTAATGCTGAACAGAAGCAATACACATTCATACCGCTTATTGAAAGCATCAACAATGTCGGAACAGGCCTTCAGGTTTTCAAGGGGTTCCCATGTGTTCGCACTCTCCGGCCAACCACGCCTTTTAAATCACATCAAATTGGTAGGAATACAGTATCAGCAGTAATATATATGCAGTAAACATGCATATACACAACATTCAGCTTTCAAATCCGTAGTTCTCAATCAAGGAAAGAAAGAGCAACTATGCATTACACAATGAATCTATTTAATGAGGGAAACATGAAGTTAGAGGAAGACATGACTCAAACATGAAGTTAGAGGAAGACATGACTCAATGACTACCAAAGTTGGCCACCAAATTGCAAATGCTGCAACGCGCGCTCTATTTAACATGAGAATGGAATAGTTGTGTTCAAAATCACAGAAATTACTTCAGTAGAGCATTGCTCCAAAGCCAAACATCCATTCTTGAATGTGGAGTTCATGACTTAGCATCTACATCGTACTAGATACGCCCACGAGCCATGCTGATATTTGAATAAAAACAAATAGACAAGGAAAACGCATTGCACGAACCAATAAAAAAAACGATAGTTTCCAGTGCCCTTGAACTCAACCTACTTCGAGAGTCACCATCCCATCAAACAACAAACAAATGTGGTGTATTAAACACTAAACCACGCCCAAACGGTACTAACTGCGCAAGAATCTGGACTACCGTCCAAGCAAGAATCAAGGAAGACGAAGCGCTACGCCTAGGGGAAAATTGCAAAAAGGGGAAAGATTGGGATTTGGGAGAGCAAGGGCCGTCACCGACCACTTGACGAGGTACTGAAGCTGGCCCTTGCGGAGGCGGCGGCGGCGGATGGCCTCAATCTCGTAGAAGCCCTCGGCCAGCTTCGGCGGCTCCACTGCTTCCTGTGCCGGCGTCTCCGCCTCAGCCTCGGCCTGATCCTCCCCACCAGACCCCTCCTCCGTCTGTTCCTCCCCCTCTTCCTCGTCGCCCTCCTCAGTCTGTTCCTCCGCCTCTTCTTGCTCCTCCTCTAGAGCCGCCGTCGGATAGCCGGACTCCTTCCTGTTCCGCCCCATGGCGAATCTTGTTTCACTCGACGGCCCGGCCTCACGGTCACTCGTGCTACCCAAATCAAGGGCGGATCTTGTACAGATTTTGCTGATGAGCGCTCTGGTTGTTGGAGCCGCCTTTCCTTGGAGGGGTTCGGGAGGAACAAGCTCGTTCAGGGGCGCAGGGCAAGGCTCCGTACGGCGTGACGTTTCTGTAGCACAGGAGCAGCAGCCCTTGTGGCAAAGTATTTCTTCGTTTCCGTTTTTACCCCTGAGGGTGGGCGTGGCATTAGCTGGCCCCCTCTCCTAGGGGCGTATCTGGGAGAGTGCTCCTGCCCAGCCTGGCTGGCTGGGCTGGCCGTGGCTAACCTGAGCACGGCTGCTATGGTGCAATGTCATATGTTTGTTTCACGGTTCAAATAAGCTCGGTTCAGTTGAGATGTTGCTTGGTTTCTAGCTTATGTACCTATGGTTACTCTGCACAAGGCAATGGGTAGGCTTACCACCACACTGTAACTTTTCTATCCTCGTTGGCATTTCATCGAGCACCCAAGTGGCGTACTCCACGCCGTGGCCATGGCCACCGCTGAGCTCGAGGCCATCGCACGCGCGTTGACGGCGAGGAGGTTCGCGTCCGCGTCCACCACGATGGCGTCCGCATGCACCTCGTCGGCGTCTGCGTGCACCTCGTCGGCGAGGAGGCCCGTATCTGCATCCGCGTCCACGTCCACGTCCACCTGGACGGCGAGGAGGCCCGCGTCCGCGTCCATGAAGAGCCGTCGACGGCAAGGAGTCCTAGAGGTAGGCTCCACCTCGATGGCGTCAGGCTCGTGCTCCGGCTCCCGGACGCGGTGGAGGCGGAGCTGGAAGGGCTGTTCGTCGGAGACCGCTCGCCGTGCGCCGGTGAGGCGGACATGGCTGCGCGCTAGGTGGGCTGCGACGGAGATGCCCCGTGGAGCTCGCGCGGGCTGCTGCTCGCGCCAGCCTCTTGCGCGCTTCGGTGGCCGGCTCTTGCGGCGTCCGACAAGAAGAAACGGAGGCACGGCAGGGAAGAAGGAGGTGCGTGAGAGATTGGGGCGGTGGGGGATTCGGGAGGTGACTCCATCAGCCGCACAGAGCTCATCGAGTGCTCGAAGGAGCCGGGCTCTGGAAAACAGTGGGGGTTATCGTTTTTCTGGGGGCCTGGCCCAAGGTGCTTTAGATCTCGTGCGCAACAGACTCCGAGGTTGAGCCAGGTATACCAAACACAGGCCGTTGCAGTTGGAGAGCTTGGGCCACCCTCGAGGCCCTCCAGCAAACACACCCTAGGATAGCGACTCGAATTGCACATCGTCTAACAGTATATCCCACTCAAATCAAGAGGGCTCTCCCCCATCTACAGATGCGAGGGTGAAAAAAGGCGATTTTGTCGCCGCTGGCGGAGCTAGCGGTCTCTACAGCCTCTAATGGCCTGCGGGGCGTCGCGAGGTGGCGGAGACCGCTAGTCTCTTGCCAGCTAGTAGGGTAGGTTCTAGTTTAGGTCCTACGGTTACTAGGGTTAGGTTTCCTGGCAGCGCCGATGAGGCGATGGCGGCGGCGTCGTGGCGGAATAAGTCCTCTCAGACTCTTCCTTGCCCCGTCGACGCTCCTTTTGTTTCATGGATGGAGAGGAAGCTGTGGGTTTTGTGGCGATGTGGAAGACAGATCGAGCTCGGTCTCCTCGTGCTAGCTGTCGTCGTCGATGGCGGGCTCGGATCCAAGGCCGAGGGTGCTTGGGGTGCGGCCCTGGTCGATGAGCGTTCAGCGGTGGCTTATCTCATTCTTAGGGACGTGTATCTACTTCGGCTCTTTGCAAAACGCTCGTGCGATGGAGCTCTCTTAGATCTGGGGAAGATGGCGTCTGGTGTTGGGTTTCGACGATGATCGACGGCGACCGATGCAGGCAGCCATGGTGAACACAGGGTCCAGGGACTTATTTGTAATTTTTCTCTTTACTAGTCCTTGTGTGCAAATAGGTTAGGACAACTATCCTCTGTATCCTATTGTGATGTACCTGTATTTCTACTGGTCTATGTACATTTTCCTAGCCCCCTCCTAGTCCCGGGGCTATCTATATCTATATATACATGGTCCTCCTTCCATTTCAAATTATAATTTGTTTGACTTTTTTACCCAAAGTTTAAACACTTGTTTTATTTAAAAATTTTGTACAAACATAGTCAAATTTAAGTCATTCTTGAAGAATTTTTGTTAATAAAGCAAGCCACAACAAAAGAAGTGATATTTAGCAGAAATTTTTGAATAGGACGAGTGGTCAAACTTGAGGTCAAAGAGTCAAACAAACTATAATTTAGAACAGATTTAGTATTAAAGAGCCAACTTTTTTTTGTCACATCCTTTTGTCTCACCTATTTTATTTAGGCCCAGATGCCCGTATCATGTTCACTCATGTTTTCGTCTTTTCGGCCCACTCCTCATGTATGCTCTTGTTTCGTCGATCCTTCGAGAGAGAAAAACGCATGTCGCCCAGTGCCACCACCTTATGAGTCCCACATCATCGTCTCACACGCAGCGTCGCCTCCGCTGCTCCTATCTCAGTGTTGCCATCCAGTGCGCTTGTTGATGCTAGATGGTGTTCCGAATCACACACTAGCATGGGGTAGCATGTCCACGGTCGACACATGACCTTGATCGTAGCAAGAATGCAGCGAACCCACGAAATTGATCTACAGACCGGTTAGGCCGATATTGATCCCGTTCTTCACCTGTTAGACTCCCGAACACTTTCTGGAAAGACCCATTAGGGAGGAGCACATGAATGTTATCCTAGGGTCAGCAAGGCCACCTAGGATGCTGGGAGACGTAACGAACACCAAGGTAGGGAGAGGAAGGGCTAAAAATGGCGTAGTAGATGTATTGTTTACAATTCGAAGTTGGGATCCTCAATCGGTTATGATCCTTTCATATATATAGATGGGGTGATGTTATCCCAGTAGGAAACAAGTCCAAAATACGTTCTCCAAGTTTCCTACACCAAAAATAGATTCAAAACTGACTCGAGTCGGCTAAGCCAGTTTTCATGGGCTCGAGCACCGTGGCTCGCTCTGCAACAGGGGCAGTCGGCTAAGCTAACTAGGGCTTGATGAACTGGCTAAGCCAGCTTGGTGAGCCAGCCAAGCCAACTCTGCTAGGATAGGTGTCGTCTCCATCCTTTTTTACTTGATTCTTTCGTTGTTTGTTGCACCAAATAATTTCCAAGACCTCTAAGATGCCATGAACATATTGATGTTGCCCATATTCCATGTCGAGACATTTTTAAGTGTCATCATATGTTCCCTTGTTTTAGGTAAATGAAGCGTTAATCTGAAAACATAATTAAAGCACTAAATAGCAACAATGCCTAACTCATTGACTATCTAGCATCTAAGGGCGATGTATATACTGACTATATTTGTTCTAAGGGAAATACATGTATCAACCATTGTTTGGAGAGCACTTTAGGCTTCTTGCCAAACACTTGTTACATTTTCAAGTATCTTCTATTAATTGCTCTAGGAAGACTACCACTTTGCAATGTCTTCAGTAGATATGAATTCCCAAATATCACTTTGATCACTCTATACGGACCTTCCTAACTTGGTGACCACTTGCCAAATTTGTTACTCCTCACCCCAAGTGGTAGTATGGTTTTCCACACTAAATCTCGAACTTGGAATGACTTGCTTTTGACTTTCTAGTTATAGCTTTGGCAACCTGAGCCTTATCTTTCTCCATCTCCTTGAGAGTTGGTAATCTTTTGTCAACCACCTCGTTGACATTATCCATCATCAAATCATGATATATAACAACGGATAAATCATTTTGTTTAGCAAGCCTATATGGATCCAAATTCACCTCAATGGGCAACATGGCTTTTTATCCATATACCAACTCAAAAGGAGTAACCTTTGTAGCACCATCCCTAGATATGCGATGTTCCCATAGAGCTACGGACAAAACGTCATGCCACCTCCTTGGATTATCCTCAATCTTCTTTTTGATAAGCTTGATCAAAGTCTTATTACTAGACTCGGCTTGACCATTAGCTTGAGCATAGTATGGAGATGAATTGGGCAACTTAATCTTATATAATTCAGAAAAATCATGTACCTCTTTTGACACAAATGAGGTCCTTTGATCCATAGTTAATGTTTGAGGGATGCCGATCTATGTATGATATGCTCAGTAATAAACTCAATTACGTCCTTGTGTGTCATATTCTTCAAAGGAACTATCTTAGTCCAGTTATGTCGAGGGCACATACTCGGGGTGCCCACGGCACGGCTAACAAAACACTCAGGCCGGCCTAGTTGGGCACGGCCCAACATCTACGGCCCGCCTCGAACACTCTTACCCTCGACCATACGGTATGCAACCTGCCTTGACCATTCTCTTCTCTCAACCATGCGGCGCGTAGCCACCCTGACCACCTCTAGCCTCGACCACTCGGGAAGGACTAGAGGTGGTTGGCACATTAAATGCACCTCCCTGACAAGACGCACATGCCCCATGCACACTCCTCTAGGATAGAGAAGGACGACCACCCTTCGAACCATGGGGTCTGTTGACGGTTGTGGGTGCAAATATAGTATTAAGGATTCTGGAAGCGCACAAACTACCATTATGACATTTCACTGGGAGTATTCTAGGTATCGTTATTTATATTTTACCATAGGAAAACAATGGAATAAAGATTTATTGGATAATAAAAGTATATCTATCAACATACCAGCATGGCTAGAGTAGGGGTAAATGTAAAGATAGGAATTAAGCACAATGACACTCAGGGGATATATCATTAATGATTAAATAAACGTGATAACTTGGGTGTATAATGGGTGAAGTAGATTCCTATGATATTCTTACTACAACCATATGTACTTAGTTATAGCAAAAGATTAGCTCTATATTCATGCATAAGGGACATCTCTAAAGAGAAGCACAAATAGAGTATGACTTCCTCCCTTGTGACACAGGTCCTAGTCCTACAAATAGGAGGTGGATTATAGAGAACCTCATAGCTATCACTCTACTTGGTCTAGCACACGTTCTGGCTTGCAGGGTGCATCCGCAGGCACTACTATGTATAAGCACCATGCTTACATATAGTCTGCTACTTTGCTCGGTCGACCACTAAGCTAAGAACTCTGCGTTCCTATGCATAAGCATAAAGATAACTTCTTCTAAGTGTATAACCAATGTAAGCATAATCATGTAAATAAGAATATAGCATGTAAGTATTGAAGCCTCATAAGATATGAAAGTGAAGATACAATGGCTTACCAAGCCTCCAAGACTAGATCTAGAATCTAGACATGAGTCCACTCGACCCTAACTCTCAAGATACTAATCTACTACATTGGAGAGTTCTAGACCTAACCCTCCTGGTGTGTCTTGATATTGATCTCTGATGGATGGCCTTCTAGAGGAAGTCTAGGGGTCCTTTTATAGGGGGCACCTGGCACCCTCCCCCGCCTAATGACCAAGGTTGTACTAAACTTTACACCATATCTCATTAAAATGCACATGGGCCATTATGGGCCAAACTCTAAATTAAGCACATGAATGCATGGCATGGCTCCATCTCGTCCCTCTATTCGAACAGACGTTGAATCACGGTGGAGATTGATCATCAAGGGCGGTGGAGACTCCGCGTCAAAGGGGAGCCTGATAGGTGGGGCCCACAGGTTGGCTGGCCTAGGGGTAGGGCTGACCGGCCCCCTGTCAGCATCTTGCCCTGATCTTTGGCGGTAAGTCTTGGATAATTGTCTTGAAGCCCTTTTTGGTTGAGTCCGTCGTAGATCATCAAAATTACTTCATGTGTTCTGTACATTTTGGCCCTAGAATGGCTATATTCACCTGCATGCAAATATTTACCAAGACATGTGGAATTTGTTAGTTTAAAGCTTCTAAACATATGATGATGTTTGATTTTAAGGATTTGAGCAGGTAAAATTGTCGGTTTATTTTAGCGGTAGAGACCGTCAACAAGATCCCCCAAGCTTACGCTTTGCCAGTCCCTGAGCAAAGTTAAACTTGAACACTGGATTTAAGAGTTGCTATAATACTTTCACTCTATGTACATAGGCGTTCAATCACAAATTGTCCTCTGAATTAAAATAAACTGACTTAACTTTCAAACTTACCCATATTACCTTTAACCATGGGGCTTCTTAGCCTTCACTTGGGTCTTGAGTAGTTAAAACATAGAATGGTCAAGTCAAGCACTACATCTCGTGTTCTTTGGCTCAACCTCATTCCAGAGGTTTTATATATTTTTCAAATAAAACTTAGAGATTCCTTTGTATGACACTCTCTGATCCCTCTATATGTGGTATTTTTGGATCCTCACTCTCTAGGCTCTCTTTTATATGTAGTATTTTGGATCCTCACCAAGGCATATCTAGTTGTTGCCTTTTCTTCCTAAAGCTTTTGTGGAGTTCATAGGTAGGGGTAAAGCTAGAGAGCATACTTGCAATGCATATATTGTAAAGTCAAATAATGGATCCAAAGAGAAAAATGTCGTACAATTAAATCAAGATGTGCATGTGTGTGGAATATTTTGTGGATATATATGGTGGCTAACCTAATTCTACTAAGCTCCTTAAAACATATTTCTCTCTTTATTTGGGACTTAGAATATTTTAGTGAGAACATGGACTATCTTTATTCTCATCTTTCTTTTTCTTTTCTCTTCTCTCTTTTTTAATACTTTGGACTTCTTTGTGTTCAATTTTTTAATACTTTTACATAGCCCCATGTCTCTTTTTGCAACACAACTTTTGAGAGAGATATCAACAAGAACTTAGAGCATTTATTTTGAGTGAAAACCTAACAAGCATGTTTTTGCCTACTCCTAGTGTAGGAGTAGAACATTTTTCGGTGGATCTAAATGGAAAGCATGTTTTTGCGCCTACTTTCAGTGTAGGAGTAGTGCATATTTGGGTGGAGTGTACATGATCTTGATTTTAAATGTATGATAAGTTTCTCCTAAGGGTCAACAAAGCTTAACAAAACTCAACACATATACAAGCAGCATAAAGTGGAATGTTTTCCTAGTCTAAATATATACAGCGTTGGTAGGAATTTTAGATTTGTCATACAGGAACTCATCATGATTGATTTTCATTTGTAAAAAAAATACTCCAAAACTTAGTTTCACTTTGGAACAAGAAAAGTAGCAGCTCAGACCATCTCATATCACATCCGTCAATCACCTAGATTTAGATCAAGCATATGCTACCCACGAGTATCAAGTTCAAAGTAAGTTCTTATATCAAATGAAGTCTATCCAATACTCGAGAGAATTTTGGACTAAAAACTAAGCACTTGAAAGGAATTACAATAGAGCAACTATTCATCATGTCCAACCAAAAGTTTATTGAAGAGAAAATCTTAAACTCCCTTTTTTATTTATAAGTGACTAACAGATCTTCTTATTTATAAGTACTCTTAAAACTTAAAACAACTATATTTATTTTATTTTGTTGGTACTAAGTATATTAAAGAAAACTATCACACACAATTGTTATTTTATCTTATTGCTAGAAATGCTTAAAAATAAAATGAAGTGAAAAGATACTTACCTAGATAATTGGAGGTGTGCCTCCCCCAAGCTAGCTCTTGACATAGTTTGTTTTATCAAAGTTTTTACACATTGTTATTTTGCTTTATATGCAGATAAGTTTTTCAATGCAAATGTAGAAAATAAACATGCTAATGGAAAATTATGCCACTAGAAATTAACATGGATAACTACTGAGTTACCTTTTGACGAGAGTTCGATGTTTTAAGTCCTTCGAACGGGACTCCTTGTGAAGTTCATTGGTTGAGTACCTCGGTCGACTCCTGAAGATAAAGATTCTTGTGGTGGTGCCTCTAGTAATGGTGCTTCTGATGGTGACACATTTGTTCTTTGCTCGTCCAGCAGTTTGAAGTGAAGCATTAATAGTCAAGGCTAGCGGCATCTTGCTCAGTGTTCATCACTGTTGTAGGTTCAGAACTTTCACTTGTAGAAATTGGGAGATCATTTCCCCCCACACTTTGCTCGAAGTGTGTTCTACTCATAAAGACAAGGTAGAGATCAAGTGCATGGGCTTTGTTGGTGGAAAAACACCAATAGAACAAAAACTTTATCCATTCTTCTATAGCCTTAGACACATTAAATATGATAAGGTTGATATTATGTTCATTGTTCATTCTTATAACATGGGTGATAAGATCAAAAGAATGAGCATGAATGTAGCATTTGAATACATTTGACAAAAAGAGTGAAGTTGCCTAACCTAGGGAAGGATTGCCCATCTTTACATAATGTATCAAACTTTACAAGATTATGACTATCATCTTCCAAAGATAAGATGTGTAGCAATTTAGCTTATTTGGTTAAGACTAAGAAAATGATGCTATGAACAATTTTGAGACATGCTGAGTTAGTCAGGTTGAATCAAGCAAAGTTGTAACTCAAACATGTTTGTTTCTTCATTTATGTAGATACCAAGATTAAAGGAAAGCCTTTTAAATAATGATCACTTACCTTAAGATGTTACCTCCATCATTGGAGCGTGATGACACCATGTGACATAGGTAGATGACTTGTGGTGGTGTTTTCTTTCTGCTTGAAGCTTTCCTTGCTTGAGCTATTCATGAGCATCTTGTCTCCTATATTGTACGTACTCCTTTTTCATCCTTTTATCATGCCATTCTTTTGTTCTTTCTTTTGTGGACCTTGGCTTTTTGTTCGGATCTTCTGCTCTTCTTATTGTTCCCTTACTAAAAAAGATTAGTGGACAACACATACCCAAAGGAATATACACATAAATCAAAGCAAGGATAGTGTTGTCATAGAGTTAAAGGTCATCCTCCATGCTATAATAGAGCTAGTGTTAATATTTTAATTAGCATAGAACATTTATCCCATGTTTTAAATGATGTGTCTTAATTGTTACCAAAACTTCTTCTCATGAGGATTGATTTAATTTTACATCTTAAGTTTGATTTTCATGTATGGAGTTTGTAAATATATTCAAACTTATAAAGTAACATAGACCAAAGGGATTGCAAACCAGCATGCCAAAGTGATGGGAGCCTGGGAGGAGGTTGTATCATCTGTAGAAAAGCTAGCTTTCCTCCCCACACTTGGACTTTTATATCACTTGACACTCAAAGTCAAGTATGAATATTGAAGCATCCCTCATAGTGTATTGTACATCCTTCATTTTTAAACCTATTGCTGAGGACTCATGGTTTTAGGTCCATTGAGCAGGAACTCTCCATTGTATTTAGCTCTCCTTTGTACCATCCAATCCAGGAGATGAAAATGCAGATAGTTGCATATTCTTCTTCGTCAACCTTCTTGATTTTCGTTTGTTCTTGGTTGACAAGTTGGTGTTCTTTGGAGATGCAAACTCAAGTTCCTCCTTGATTGTCTTTGTCCTCTAACGGTGTGGTGGAGAGTTGTTCTTCTTTGTTTGTTAGCGATATGCCACCTGTCTTGATGGTCAAGCACTACTACAGATTGAGATACCATTGTCGTCACTTTCATTGCCGTAGCGATAGAAGTGATGGTGTGATACTTCCACCGTTGGTTGGACCGGTAGCGAGGCCACCTAAGGAAGGAAATCGACAGTTGAAACCTCTACCAAACCATCGATGCGGCAATGCTAGTGGGGTTGAATTGCACCATCGTATGAAAAGTCGAGCTGACTAGGATATGTGTTATGGCCGCCAGCCCTACAGCATGACTTATTTCCCAACTACCCACAACACAGTTGCATCAACATCACCATTACTTGCACTTCTCCATCTTCAGTTGGACTATTTAACCTAGGTCTAGATGCACCTCTTGGGCTCAATCCGCACACTCATGAGCCAATCATCTCTCTTCATCGTCTAGAGGTGCTTTGTTTTCCTCCTTGCACCTCTCATGGCCAGGAGGCTGTCATAGGTGTAAGATGGAGATAAAGCACCTCACCGGGATGCTAGTGTTTGGAGAAGGCCTTCAAGATTGGGTGTTTTAGATTCTATAATCTTGCTGCCCTTGAGCATCGAGATGCAGATGTGCATCCCTCAATCCTCAGAGGTAGCAAGATTATGGAATATAAAGAATTGAACCTCACTGAGATGCAGGTGCAAGTTTTGCGAGGTGCTCCTTGAACATCCTTGGTGAGGTGCTACCACTGAACAGGAGGTAGACCTTGATGATTGCAGATCTTATTAACAAAAGATCTATAATCATTTGGTTCTCTTTTGTTTAGGGGCTCTATACTCTATTGGGGGTGCTTCAAGTTTGCAAGGTGCTTGTTCTTCAAGATTGGGTGCTTGATATTCCATCTTACAGCTCTCACGGTCAAGAAGCAGATCGCATCCCTTGACCATGAGGGTTGCAAGATGGAAGGTAGAGCACCTCACTGAGGGTGAATTTTTGTGATGTGTTGCATCGTTCTTTGGATTCCAAAATCTTTGTATCTCAGAGGATCGAGATGCAGATCTGCATCCCTCGACCCTTGGAGGTAGCAAGAAGGCAGCCCCTCGGATCTGTTGCTTTGTATGTTCAAAATGTCGTATGATACAGATCTGTTATCACGTAGACCTCAATGGAAAATATGTAAAGAAGTACTACCCAAGTATTTGGGTCGATGCTTGATAGCCGAGTCTCATCAGCTCAAAATAGCTGACACCAAGAGTATCACCTTTAGAACAAAAAATAACAAAAATAAAAGACATAGGATCAAAAGTGACATTCAAACAGTAGGTTCTTTACTAATAAGACCCTAGATATAATATATGGTCCTAAAAAAACATTGTTTCCAACATCTTCTGCATGGATGATCACTGTGATAGCCTCGGCAGCATCAGTGAAGTCTCCAATTAGGTCCTCTTGATCTTCCAGCCGATTAGTGTCTGAAAAACTAGGTTCCAAGTGACGAAGCTCGTACCCTGAACGCAGTTGCGCTGCAGCTAGAGCGGTGTTGGCACCATAGCAGACACCATGAGTTGCTGGCACGAACTGAGATATCCTGCAGGCGATCTTCAAGAGAAACACCCCTGGTGTTGACTACGGCAACTACGCCATGTGCTGCCCGTTTGAGGATCTCATGGCGATTCTCTAGGTTAATCTCCCGACGACGAGCCTCCTTGATCTCGCGATGAGAAGCAACCAGTTGTTCCTCAAGATCTAATGAAAATGAAGGGTTATCAGATAAAGTCATAAATATAAAAGCAAAGACACTTCAAAGAAATTTTACCTGCTGCCCTAGCATGAGCTTCATCAGCGCTCATCTGAGCAACATTGGTCTCTTCTTCAGATGAAGAGAGGGTTGTTTTGATGGCATCGAGACATAGCTCGAGCCGACCTACCTCACACGTCGCTTCTGAATACAGGTTTCCACCCTCCCTCCTTGCACGGATAAGATTCCAGACATCTTGACTATCATATGACTTGGAGGATGATGTCATGGAACCGCCCAAATTATAAGAACAAAAGTATAAAAACAATCGCCAGAGCAATTAGATTCCCGTACTTAAGTTCCTATAACTCCGGTAGTCCAATGAAATCATGAGAGATTTCAAACCAACCAATGTACAAGCCAAGATCGTAGTGGTTCAACATAACAAGTCACATGCTACATCCATTATTACAAGTAATTCAACATAGATCGGAGTTCCACAGAGTTATTACAACTCAAGTTCAAAAGTAGCGGAAGCAAAGTAGTTTGAAACTAATATCATCTTAATTCAAATACATGCCAGTACCAAGGTCAATTTCCAACAAAAGCATGAGAGATAAGATAGCTCAGAAGGGTCATGCCCATGACCACACTCCGCCACTACAGCAGGAGCCATCCAATTCTTGTAGTAGCCATGATACATCACAACCTGCAACAAGTGGGAATAAACCCTGAGTACGAAAAGGTACTTAGCTAGACTTACCCGTCATAAACTAGAAATAATATGACACCAAGGAGTATGCAAGGCTTTTATAAGGTGGACTGGCTTGACTTGTTTTGCAGAAAAGCATAAGTTATCATCAATGAACCATTTAACATATAAGCATCAACTTAATTATACCTGATTAATCTAAGTAAGCACCTATACTAGAGCAATCACTTGATTAACCATTAACATCAAAGGTTACCATCTCAGGTTTAGCATTTCCAACATCATCCACATAACCATTCGTGTTCCATCATTATTACTACGATGCCGTAGCTCGAGTCAAGTGCTCACTATCCAGGAGCGATGGCGATTCGAATCGATTCCTAACCAGTTGGTGATTTATTCCTCACACAAACCACACTCACCGATCAAGTGAGCTAGAGATCACCAATGACAAGATTCCGGTAAACGTCGTGGGATAAACTGGGGCCACAGTACCCAGGGACCGCCCGACTGCCAGGACGCACCTTGGGCTCACTCTTCGCATCCCTGTCATACTCCCTTGAGCACCAATACGCGCACTCATGTAGGTCCCGGCCTGAATCATGTCACTAGCTTGGCGGTCGAAAGATACTTTATTCGGCCAGCTAAATGTGAGGCATGCGTTCAACATGACAAGAGGGACAGGCAACGATCGGTCCTTAATCGACACAGACGGAATCACTATAGTCCAAAACCCTATAAGACTCCGCCCGGTCTCTGTTTATCCATCAACACTTGGTTACTTTCCATGATAACAATTATAGCCAACCATAACCAGGTATACACCTATATTTTGCAGGTGACAGGAAATCACCCGACTTCTACCGGTCTAAGCATGGCTAAGCAATACTTTCGATCCTAAACTAAAATAGGATTCCAGGCATATTTATGGGACAAGGAAAAGATATATATGCAGCAAGTGTTTTCACTCAACTCCTATAACTTAATGCAATAATACATATGTAACCTATATATATTCAATTGCTTTTATAAAGTAGGAGGCTTAGAATGCTCCGGGGCTTGCCTGAGATCGAACACTTAGGTTAGTGGGTGACAGATGACACTCGCTTGACAAGCATCTCACACCCCAGCACTTGCTTAGTCCTTCTATCTTCGGGATAGATCCACCAAACATCGTCTTCGGGTTTAGCTCCAACATCTCATCCTTCACGTGGTGCATCTAGCGTACCTAGATGAGATACAAGATGCATGTGTATGAATATGATGAATGGTAACATAAGATGCATCATATAAGCATTCAAACAAACACAAGATTATGCAAAACATAGACACCAATAGCTATTTAACTATCACTACACAACCAATTATAGAGGGCAAGCACATCAAGCATTAACACAAGTTTAACAAGATCACAAGTATCTTAACTCGACCCTCATCAAGGGCATAAGCCACATTTAGCAACATATGGAGTAAACAACTACAACTAGCATCTGTCTATTTCTGGACTGCAAACAACAGCTGCATGTTTGGATCATAACTGGAGTTATACAAATCCAATAACCATGCAACAAGACATTATGGAAAGCTCATGAAATTTTCTACAATTCATCTTTAATTATCTTAGCATGATTCTCAAGTTAACCAAGTTAAACATGCATATTTACAGAATCTGGTCCAGAGATTCCAAAGAATAACTATTTCTGGAACCCAACTTGGAGCAGTCATAACTCACAAACTACAAGGCCAAATGCCACCAAAATTTAACATAAGCTAGATTAATGAGTTATCTACAACTTTGTTATAAGCATGTTTCTTAGTAAACATTATTTTTATGGTACAATTACCAAAGTCCCAAAAACTGTCCAGGAAAGCATCAATTGCAAGAATAAATATTAACTTATATTCCAAACATACATTTAGCCACAACCAATGTAACCAATATAAAGTACATGTTAAATGATCACCAAAAAGCATAGTTTTAATCACTAAATAAATTCTTTTAATGTATTTCTTAATTTATTTAAATGCCTAGGTGATGTATTGAACATATACCAAAAGTGCACCATAAATTCTACAAAAATTATAGTAGCTAGAATATAATCACAATAGTCTACTGTACAAATTGCAAGCCATTTGGACATGTGTATCAACCTCTATGAAAAAGACAAATTGCTATTATAAAAAATCATGTGAGGGCAAGATACACTAATAACTCACTTATACACCAACCAAAATTCATGAATTTTTTACCACACATCAAACATTATATGAGTAGCATGCCACAAAAATTTAACTTCATTTGGAGCCCTACATTTGCAGTTATGAAAATGACAAATACGACTAGCATTTAAAACCTAGCTGCATAAATCTATTTTTACAGAGAAAACTTTAAACTAAAATGTGTCATATTATAGATCTACTGCATAGAGAATTTCATAAGGATTCCAAAAAGTCCTCATTTGCTATTTTACGATTTTTCTATGAATTACTACGAATTTCCAAACTTCATGCAAAATAAATAAAAATCAGTCCTGAGAGCACTATTCATATGAATCTATGACAGTGCAAATAGGCCCCTGGCTTTAGTCGAATTCTTGCGCGAGGTCCCTAGTCGCGAGTCATAGTAAGGGAGGTGGCAGAGCTCGCTGTTTTCGGCGATGGGAGGCCGCGCCGGTGTTGGGGAAGTGGAGGGGGAGCACCATGGAGCTGTCGCGCATGCGTAGGGCTGTACAACTCGTTCCGAGGCTGCCTGCAGTGGCCTGGCAACGGAAGCGAGCGGCGGCTGCGGCTGCTCGTGGGGCGGCCATGGCTGCGGCAGCGGCCCTCTACAAGTGGTACAGCGGCCCGGTGGTGAAGCACGCGAGTGCAAAGAGAGGGTGGCGGACTCGGTGATGTACGCGGAGAGGTGAGCGGTGGCTTAGAGCGGCGGGAACGTGGCGACCATGTAGCTCGGTGGCGGCGCCCATGGCGGCCTTGCTCTGGAGCAGCCGGAGCACGAGACAGGGCAAACAGGGAGGCAAATGAAGGCAGAGAGCGAGTGAGGGGGCGCAGGGGAGCTGGTCATCGGTCGCAGGAAGGCAGCGATGCGCGACATCGAGGTGGGGGCGTGCTGCTCCGCATGAACGCCACGACGACATTACAACGAACATGTAGTGAGCGATGAACGGGGCACGGTGGGCGGCGCTTTTGGGTTAGATCTGGGCCGAATTAGCTAATGGGCCTAAAAGCAAAGTTGCAGCACACATGAAGCTCTACGATTTCTATTTAGAGAGCCAGTCATTAGGGTTACAGATTAGTAGATAATTAGCTCCTAATTTGACATTGTCAGCGTGTTGACACCGGTAAAGTAAATCCAAAATTGATGACCAAAACGGAGTCAAACTTAATCCATCTTTTTACATTCTCTTATCCAAAGAATATACTCTAACTTTTATATTTGGACCAACTCATGTTGTTAAGCAAATTTTGGAGAACGCGGGATGCCAATGTCAATGTCGGTTTAGTGACAAAGTAAGCTTTTGCTATTTTGGAAACTATTTTCAAAGATCCAAATAAACTCCAAATTTGATGATACTTGCTTCATTGTTTCCACCATGAAAAGTACTTCAACCCATATTAAGTAATCCAATTGAGCTTCCATATGAATCTAGAAGATAAAAGGTCATGAACATAGCAACTCACTGCTGTCAATCCAGGACTTAGAATTATTTCCTAGGGCTGAAAAACAACAGTTGATTCAAATTTCGAGCCTCTATTTGACTAGGTTAGAGACTAAACTATCTCTTGACCATTAAACAAAGTTTCTTATCCATAATATGAACTACAACTTTCATTTAAGGTCCAACCTCAAAACTAGTATAGAACCTACTGTTATACTTTGACCAAATTAGGATCACGATAAAGCTTGAATTGTCCTTTGTGATCAATTGGAGTATTTTCTGGACATTTGCTCAACATGAACCTTTCATGACTTTTGTAGTAGAGTCCATCTAGAGTCATTTGGTCAAGGTTGCAAGGTTTGGTTGATGACCTATATTTCCATTCACTTGATAGTGCAATTCAAGAACTTAGTAAAGTCATTCCAACAATGATATAACTTATCATTTCTTGTGACTTTTTGATTCCAAACGTCATGAAACTTTTTGAGTGACCAATATAGATAGGTACTAAGGTGAGACACATGAAGATATTGCAATAACACCACCCAAGCATATATCTTAAAAATGGCCTATATGCAAAGCAATGGTGCAACATCCAAGTTTAGGTTGGGGCTCATCTCCATAGGTTGACCTTGACATCGTCATCTCCACTTAATCTATTATGTTTGAGCTCAAACCCACTGCTTAATGAGTGACAAACACCTGGGTGTTACAGATGAAGATGAAGATATCATAGACCCAACAAGATGTGCTTCGATAGCACGAATATTCGAGGGTTCGCCAACCTCCGCCGGAGTTGGCCAATGTATCGCAATATGAGATATAGACCTGCATATTCAAAGGATTAATACAAGGCAGCCATAGAGATAAGAAATCATTCCCCTCTCACCCTTGGCCACGAAGGGACACGAAGGCACGGAGGCAGATCCACGGCTTCTGGAGTTTCCTCCCTTGGACGCTTGCCATGAGCCATTATTTAGAAGAAGACTGAAAGGAGGAAATGAAGAAGAAAAGATATGTGTCATAGCACAACAAATAAACACAAGCAGTATTCTTTCTACTCTACCTTGCCTCCAAATTTATAGCGCCCTAGGGGACCTCTGTAGTGGGTTCATTAAGTTACGCGCGAGGTTATTGCAATCAATATGGAATGACAACCGGCCGAGAGCACCATGAAAGGATAGGAATAAAGATGGCTTGGAATGAGAATTTTGGAACAAAAGTCCAAAATTGGGGGCATGTGTTCACACCAAAATTTGGAAAGATGCATAGGAAGCAAAAAACTAAGTGAAGCATGTGTGAGTGTTGAATATCCCAACTTCCAACACCGTCCCCACCACTTATTACGCTGGGAACCGTCGTATACCTCGTCTTCCCTGTATGCATGCTCCTTAGATCACGCATCTTAACTACACTAGTCTATACGGCTCTGTTATCTGTCCATTGTTATTGTAGAGACTAGTACCTTTATTATATAACATCAGCTGACAAACTTTGTCATGTTAGCATCCATTTTTATTGTAAAAAGGACGCTGTGTGTTCAGTAAGCTATTAAGGCTCAGCTGAATTAGTATCAACATTGTACAATTCTGTCACCGTCGGATATAAGCGTCGTTAGGTGCTAACATCTTCTTTAAGACCTAATCACCACCACCGGTAGTCTTCACCGCTGATATCATCAAAATTTGCAAGCCAGCACGAGACTCGCGCATTTTTAGAAATTTTGGCAGAAATTTCTGTTCACGCAAGTCCTACTTTGTAGTTAGCTTACAAAGACCGCTTCCCACCCTATCAGTCTCCTCCTCAGTGCTACTATTCCTCATCACCGCTCCTGCTCTCTAGTGTTGAACGACGCAATCGCACCTACTCATCGGTGTGCAAGCCACCACTCACCGTAGACAAGCTAGTGCTCCGCTCTGGTATGCCTCACCGGCACACCCACACGGATCCACCGGTGACCAAGCTGGTTCTCATCACTAGCGTGGCCACTCAAGCTCACCGTCACAAGATCCAAGGGCAAGGGTAATGTTTTCGTACTTCCCTTATCCATGTTTCTTGGCTTTTTATTCCCCTCTTATCTCTGATCCAGGCAATAGTGCCGCCGCTTCCATTGCCAGCCTCACTCCACCAGATCCTAGTCAAGATGGAGGAGGAGACCCCCAACAAGAGCAACGAAGTACACATCCTCATAGATGATGTCTTGGCCCTCATCCTCCACTGCCTCACCGCCCGCACCTTGTGCAGCTACAAGTATGTTTGTCGCTCCTGGAACCGCCTCATCTCGGGATCCAAGTACCGTAAGGAGCTGCCCTAGATTGTCGTCGGGTTCTTGTATTGCACCTGGAAAGGCAAATGATGATTTGCCAGCGCCACCGTGAGTACCCTCCTTTTCCTTCTTGACCTTCGCCATTAAGGATTTAGTCATCTCAGATTGTTGCAGGGGCCTCATTCTCTACTGGTACATTGGGCTTCGCTATGTTGTCTGCAATCCAATGACTAGCAAATCAGTGGTATGACCACATAGCAACCATTCCTATGGTTCACCTTGCTTGGCGTTCAATCTGATAGTCTCCTTGCACTTCTAGGTGGTTGAACTGTCGCATAGGTTGAATGGGGTGTTAGTTGTCAACATCTACCCATCCAAAACTAGAGCATGGATGCTTAAAGATTCTGAATGGGGAGAGTATAGTGTAATATACAAATTTTCGAGAACTATGTTTCTTAATGGTTTTATGCACATGATGGAGTCATCCCAGATAGTTGTTGTCGATATGGAGGGAAAGACATGGAGAAAAATTCGTAGGCCACGTGGTCATGCAATGTCCATCCATGGAGACCAGGGTCAGTTGTGTATATGTATTGCTGATATTTTCAATATGTATGACCTTTCAATCTAGATCCTTGAAGACTATGGTACTAATGAATGGACATTAAAGCATAAGATGAACATGTTGCAGCTATTTGGACGGAACAATATTCAATTTCGTTTTAAGGCTTCCGATGAGGACTATAGAGTGATTGCAGTTCACCTAGAATGAAATTTGATTTTCCTTGTTGGGGAGGACAGAACATTGATGGCATATGACATGAACCATAGAAAAGTCTATGTCTTCCCTGCCGGGGTCGTTTGCTATCCTAGAAGTACCAGGAGTTTTCATTTGAACAGTCCTCTCTGCCTTATGTTCCCTTGTTCATGGAGTCATTAGCAGAGCAGTAAAGGTGCATATACTATATTTTATTGTTAGGACATGTCTTTGTTTAGGTAGGGAGTTGTTTTGAGTCTATATATAGTCCAATTTTGGCTTGGTAACTAAACCAATGTTATATTGAATATTATTAAATCTGCTGCTTTGTGCATGTTTTGGAGTCTCAGTGCTTTTGAACAATTTTTCTACAATGCCTAAGGGAGGAGGAAGAGGGTTTCCATGGTGCATTGGCTACCAAGCTGATCAAGAAAGCTTTTCCTTGCAAACAGGAGTGCCAATCTGAAGGACCTGAGCACATGTTTTGTTACTTACGTTTGTAGGGAGCAAAACCTTTATTCTGCTATCTATGTACTGCTTGTGCTAATTGATTAGTTGACATAGTTGTTATGTTAGTGTCGATTGTTATTATAAAAAACACTCTTCATTGTGGACATGGTGAATGATGTGTAGTGATTATATCTGTATTGTGTATGTTCAGTAAGTTATTAAGGCCCAGTCGAATTAGTAAATAAATTGTGAAATTTGGATGTCAGCACCGCCACTATTCATCTACTGCGGCAGGGGTAAGTAGTGTATCACTACCGAATCGTTTAGTAACCCAACATTGACTAAAGGATCATCACAGGGTGGATCGTACTGCATTGTGACAATAACCATGCCCTATGACCAGGCGGTTCATACACTGAAGTGACGGTGATGTTCGTCTCAACACAGGCGGGTCGTGCTCCAATACGACGAAAATAGGGATCTCAACACGGATGGATCATAAGACAATGCAGCGGTGTTAGTGCATACCCACACGGGCAGGTCATGCTCTAATATGATAGAAGTAAGGACCTAATCACGGATAGATCATAAGCCAATACGATGATGTTAGTGTACACCATAGTCGGTCTCAAATGCCAATGGTGATGGCTATGACCATCACTACCAACAGCTTACTGCTGAGGTCAAAATTAGACTACGATGGGGGTTACGACGTGGCTATGAAAGGTCTAAATGTAGTAGTAAAGGAAGGAACTTCATTGATACTTGCATGAAAGCTTCATCTCCAATGACTTAGGGGTGTGTTTGTATGACCATGGTTGTTCACAACCTTACGAGACACAGTCGGCAGACCACTAGCTATTAATTGATGACGTTTATTAATACGAGGATGCATGCCATGATGTAGTGGCATCTCGTTGTCCTAGTCTTTGTTGTCGACGTGAGTCGGTGTCTTTAAAGATGATGGAAGCAGGCATAATTTGGCTAATATAAGGTGGGTTGCACCTTGCTTCTCATCAGCATCCTAGCTTGAGTCTTGGGAAGGCTCAATGCTAAGCTATCTTCAATGTTGCTTGTGGCCTGTCGATTTGTCCACTTCTTATGAGTGAGAGCTTTATTGAGATCTATTTTATGGCACTCGTCTTCTTCCTTTTTGTTCCATCACTAAAGAGGTGGTTTGGTTTGGGTTTGTAGGTCCATATCAAACCACGAATAGGCATAGCTTGTATTTTTTTCCTGCAAAATGTTAATTAATGGACACATATCCGAGGGAGTACAACAAATTTAAAACATGGGTTGTTGTCCATAAATTATGTGAATTTCATTTATGCTAACAAAAAGATAGTTTTTTAAATTACCTTAGCATAGAATTTGTTTATCATGTTTTATATAAAATTTTATTTGTTTGCTGCATTCTAGCATGGTTTAAGGCAAAGATAACTTACAACAAAAAACAGAATGAATAAACTTTGATAGTTATGGTTCTTCCCTTCATGATAAATGAGCTGTGTCTTCTTTGTGCAAAGTTATTTGGAGTTCAAGCATGGCTTGATTCATCTCTGATGTGAATTCATCTCTTGACTTACCCAAATTGAATTTGAGAGTTTTCTATAGGGGTTAGTCTAACAAAATAACTACTATTTACTAGAGCATACTCCTGGTTCAAAAATCAAACTAGACACCGTGTCTAATTTAATTTAGGAAAGCCTTTTAACCTAAGCACCACACTTAATTTAAAAAGCCTTTAGAAGTAAGATCAACACTCCTAAACTAAGCACCATGCTTAATTTAAAAGCTACATGAAGATACTCTAAACCTGAGCATACTTTAGCAGACAATAGTAGCTAGAAAGCATTATAGAGACTTACTTAAATGGAGATGAAAGAGCATGATCATGGTGAGGAATATATTTTCTCTTTTTAAATGCAGACAATATGGATATATGCAGGGAACTAAACTTGTTGTGGATTTGATATGAGAAAGTTTAAACTAAATGGAATGGATGCATGGATTATTCAAAGTAAACATGCAATGTGGAATACAAAAATTAAAAGATAACTACTCATCAGGTTTAAAGTCCATGAGCAAGACTATCTCACCTTTCTTGATCATACTTTCCATGACTCACAAGATCAGAATTTGTGAGTAGCGCATCATCTATGTTCGTCACTTGAGATGTAATTTGAATTCTTATGACAACGACCTTTTCTCCAATCTACACATGGTTAGAATAATATATATGCTTATACAAACCTGTGAGATGGCAGGGTCCCAGTGTTGATGGATCATGAAGTTCAGGTACCCTGGGTTCTTCAATGTCTTTCTTCTTTTCTTATGAAAGCTTGCCGGAAGGTCAAAATAGAATTGTTGTCCTATCTATTTCGCAATATAACAGAATAGGGGTAATCCTACTAAAGCTAGCGGTATGTTAATGATCTAAATCTTTATCCCAATTGTTTCCTCGGCAACAGCGCTAGAAATGCTTGTTGACAATTGTGAGTGTAAATATAATATTAAGGATTCTGCAAGCACACATACTACCATTATAGCATTTCACCAGGGTATTTCAAGTATTGTTATTTATATTTTACCATAGGAAAACAATGGAATAAAGATTTATTGGATAATAAAAGTATATCTATCAACATACCAGCATGGCTAGAGCAGGGGCAAATGTAAAAAATAGGAATTAAGCATAATGACACTCAGGGGATAGATCATTAATGATTAAATAAATGTTAACTTGGGTGTATAATAGGTGAGGTAGATTCCTATGATATTCTTACTACAAGCATATGTACTTAGTTATAGCAAAAGATTAGCTCTATATTCATGCACAAGGGATAACTCTAAAGAGGAGCATAAACAAAGTATGACTTCCTCCCTCGTGACACAAGTCCTACTAGTCCTACAAATAGGAGGTGGATTACAGAGAACCTCGTAACTATCACTCTACTTGGTCTACCACAAGTTTTGGTTTGTAGGGTGCATCTGCAGGCACTACTATGTATAAGTACCATGCTTACATATAGTCTGCTACTTAGCTCAGTCGACAACTAAGCTAAGCACTCTACGATCCTATGCATAAGCATGAAGAAAACTTTGACTACTTCTAAGTGTATAACCAATGTAAGCATAATCATGTAAATAAGAATATAGCATGTAAGTATTGAAGTCTCATAAGATATGAAAGTGAAGATACAATGGCTTAACAAGTCTCCGAGACTAGATCCAGAATCTAGACATGAGTCCACTTGACCCTAACTCTCAAGATACTAATCTAGTACATTGGTGAGTTCTAGACCTAATCTCCTGGTGTGTCTTGATATTGATCTCTGATGGATGGCCTTCTGGAGGAACTCTAGTGGTCCTTTTATAGGAGGTGCCTGGCACCCTCCCCCGCCTAATAACCGAGGTGGTACTAAACTTTACACCATATCTCATTAAAATGCACATGGGCCATTATGGGCCAAACTCTGAATTTAGCCCATGAATGCATGGCATGGCTCCATCTCGTCCCTCTATTTGAACTGATGTTGAATCACGGTGGAGGTTGGTCCTCAAAGGTGGTGGAGACTCCACGTCAAAGGGGAGCCTAACAGGTGGGGCCCACAAATCGGTTGGCCTAGGGGTGGGGCTAGCCAGCCCCCCTGTCAGCATCTCACCCTAATCTTTGGTGGTAAGTCTTGGATAATTGTCTTGAAGCCCTTTTTGGTTGAGTCCGTCGCAGATCATCAAAATTACTTCACGTGTTATGTCCCATTTTGGCCCATAGAAATGCTAAATTCACCTGCATGCAAATATTCACCAAGACATGTGGAATTCGTTTGTTTAAAGCTTCTAAACCTATGATGATGTTTGATTTTAAGGATTTGAGCAGGTAAAATTATCGATTTATTTTGGCAGTAGAGACCATCAACAGGGTCCTAGTGTGGAGCGCCACCCCTTGGACCGCTCCCTTCTCATGGACAAGACCACTCCATGACTGGGCAACGTTAGAGCATGGCTTAGCATCACCTAACCCCTGCTTGACTCGATTGGCGGGTGTACGGGCGTGCTAACCATGGGCATGGGTCACACAACCAGGAGCCAGTCTTCTCCAAACTGGTCAGACCAAGAGGCCTCCTGACCTAACCGCGTGTGGTCGAGGACGACACCACCACAACTGGGAGGGTTGATGGTCAGTAGAGGATGGCCACCTTGTTCAACACTAGCACCACGATGTTACCCCTAGGATCACAGGCACCAAGACGAAGACCATGCCACGCACCATGCACCCACGTCACACAGGACAGTGAGTTGATAGCCACGACCCATATTGTTGAAAGGTCCTTGTTTGGTTTTGGTAATTGAGTGACAGCCTAGGTGGACTAATATGTGTTTATATGAGATACATAATAAATTAATCCATAGGTACAAATGTGATGAAGGAGCTCATTGTATATGAGACATGACATGGAGTCATGTGACTAGGTGGAGAAGATCAAGATTAGGCTTGGCTTAATGGACTGGTTGCAAGCATGAAGGGCAAGTTGAAGGCTTTGGCGTGGCAGTGAAGCTTGAGCAAAGACTTGGCACCAATGGACTGAAGCAACGGTGAAGAGGAAGTGAGCTCAAGATCGATGAACCAACAAGGTTGCGTGATGATATGAAGTGGATCATATCATTTGTTGATCAAGGTTGGTGCATGTATTGCATCAACATTGGAGGAGATGAAACGGAATGCGCACGACAAAGGTATATTTGTTGGGTATTTTATTTCACCGGTCAAAGGTTGTGTAGAGAAGTGCATGACCGATTTTAGGATAGATGGCCATACTATCAAGAGGGGCAAATTTGTTTGCATATCGGTCATCTAGTGCCACTTGAGCGATCTAACTTTGCAATGTTGCTAGGATCGAGTGGCATGGTGAAAAGAGAGAAAAATCCTTTGATAAAATGATTGTGAATAGCTAACACACATGCACAAGATGGTGAACACTTGGTGGTTTTAGCACATTTGCAAAGGTGTTGAAAATTGAGAAGATATAGCACTTAAAATGGTTGAAAATAGTGGTGCTATTACTCAACCAGCAATTCTCCTTTGTGAACAAGAAATTTTGGTTGAGAGTGCTTGGGAGGTGGAGCTTGGGCTTGGCTAAGGTTGAGCACCTTGGGGGACTTAGTGTCCATGCTTGCAAGAGTGCGAATCAATAGCGAGTGAGTGATTCTAGTGTGTTGCATTTCGAGGTTGCATCGAGTCGCACTAGGTGATTGAGTTGCAAGCCAGTGGTGCTTGTTACTCTTGGAGGTTGCCGCCTCCTAGATGGCTTGGTGGTGGTCTCCATCGAAGCACGCAAAAAGATTGTGCGGTGCTCCAGAGAAGAGATTGTGAGGGGTGTTGTGCCTTCCCCGGCAAAGCGCCAATAGGCAACTCTAGTACATTGCTCATGTCATTGAGTGCCCTAATTTGTGGAGGTTCTTACATGGTGCCTATAAGCGTGTGAACCACTATTGGTATAAATTAACGCACACAGATAAATCCGCAAGCGCATAGGTACCGCTGTAGCTTTCACCCGGAGGTATTCAAATATCGTATCCACAGGGAAATGTGTGAGGCTAACTACGGTCCAACTTAACCTGAAGCAGCAACAAGACTTAAGAAGGTCAAGAGTGTAGAGGAGATCGCTAAGGTCTTCTAGTTCTAATCTTAGTAAGCTATGCCTTCTACTATTCTATCTGGGGAGATGTCTTATAAGGAACAAATGTAGAGTTTCTTCCCTATAAGCAACTAAAAGCCCTGCTAGTCCTATTAATGGGAGGTGGACTACAGAGGATTCAACGAAGCTATAAAAGTCACCTTCGTGAGCTACCACCGATCCGGAAAATGAAGGTGCATTCACGAGTAACCTGAGTCTAAGTGCCACGCTTACACTACGAATTATACTTTAACCTAATGGCCATAGATTAAAGCGCTCAAAAGAGACTCGCAAACTAGAGAACAATATAAACACGTTGCTTACTTGAATAAGAAGTTGATTACTAGAGAATCGTAGACGTAGATTAACTTTCACCTAGGTACAAGCTGTAGAGGGAGCACCGACAGGCCGGCACCTCCTCCAAACTCTTCCCTTCTCTCCTCTCTCTATTTCTAAAGACTAGATCCTAATGAGGACTAATCTTCTCTTTATAGCTGGCTCTGAGAGGTAGATCCTTTCATGGGACCCCTCTCAATTGACCCTGACTAGAGAATATGAATTAGGGTTTCAGGATGACTCCAGGGAGGGGGTGTAGGCCTATATTTGTAGCCCTAGGGGTGCAACATGAGCCATTTGATCAAACCGACTTGAGGGACGGTGTAGATGCAATCCTAGGAGGCGGTGGAGGAAGCTTCTGGGAGGGGACTACCAGGTGGAGCCATCGGGGGCCGGGCGACCTCCCCCATGGGCCGGGCGGCCTGCTACAGTGGCCTCTTGACCCACGCTTCATCGTGGTGTTTTTTGGAACCTTCTAGAGTTGTATTTCACAGTTTTCACGGATAGAATCACTTGTTGTTATCAGGTGGCTTGTTTAGGGTGTATGACAGTGGTCCTAGGGCTGTTTTCTAGATAAATCCTCCTGCATACAAATATTCACCAAAGCTCATGGAATTCATTAGTTTAAACCCCTATACCTATGTTTGGTGATGGAATTAAGTATATATGCAGGTTATGTTGACGGTTTATTTTTGATGTTAGTGACTGTCAATGCACCAAGTGAACGACTGACACAACGAGGAGTAGTTTACCGGCAAGCAAGTGAACCTCGGGAGAAAAATCATCATGTCATCATCTCACTACTATAGATTAAGCTACCACTGTCACCACTTTCACTGCCATAGATGACATAAGCAACGATGTGATACTTGCACTGTTGGATGGATCGATAGCGAGGCCTCATAAGGAATGAAGCTAGCAGTTAAAACTTCTACCACTAACAGGTTAACGATACATGCGGCAGTGGTATTGGGGTTGCATTTTCTCCGTTGCATGAAAAGCTAGACCGACAGGGATACATGTTTTGGCCACCGGCCCTAAACTAGCATTTGGTCTACCGGTGATAAATTGTGGTAGAACCTCCTAAATTATATGGCTCATATGCACCTGTCATTATCCTGAAGACCTCTGACGGCTATGCATGTGTTCTAGATAACTTAAAAAGTCTGTCGGTGTCCTCGGAAACCTGAATCATCCACATTTTACAACTCACACAGGATCAACAAAGGAGTAACTACAACATTACAACATTTGCTACAAATCTTTATATCAAAGTGCAGAGGAATTTAAAACAATATTCTACATACAAAAAATAAGTTACTTTTACAACTTAACTTTAATCGCGGAAGTTGAGTAGAACTAAAGAAGACAACTTAGGAAGAGCATTTAAGTCAGAAGAGGACAACCAGATCACGTCGAGCCCACCGACATGACCTGATTAGCAACACCAGTCAGTACCTGCAACAGGGGTTAACAAACCCTGAGTACTCAATTGTACTCCGCAAGACTTACCTGACGGAAAGAAAAGACTCCAAGGATATGCTGGCTTTAAGGGAAGTAGTGGAGCTAGAAAAGAGAAGTTTTGTAGAAAAGTTTACTACAAGTGGATCCTTACTTTCAATGTTTTAGTCAAGTTTTAGCATAAATTTTAGTGAAGAGATTTTCTATCTCAACCACTTGTATTAAGCATCACATCTCATATCCATCTCTTTACCTTGTTTCCATAATCACCATGTTCCATTGTTAACTATGATGTAGGGCAGTTGATCGAGTCTCCATAACCAAGGAGCAACAACGATTCAAATCGATTATACCTAGCTGGGGATCCCTAACCACATGACATATGCAGGACTCAAACCTACATATATCAACCTTCACTTGGATCCTCCAAAACATGACCGGGTCTAGCACCACTTGAGAGTACAATACACCTCCAATCCAGCCCTTGGCCACGAGGGTACATGCTACTCTCGCCATCTCTCCACTCCCAGTGCGTGGTCGCCCGTTCACATGATGGACTAGCCGAGGTCTTAGGCTTATCATAGCATGTGGTCAGTTGCAAAGTCTCAACCAAGCAAGACTATAACGAATGGTCCTTAACCGACACTAGTGGAGCACTACATCGACTCATTCCACAATGCAAGCCACCCACCCAGTCTTTGCTTAATATTACCATATTCTTATTCATATGCTCTCATGACCTGTCATTAGGTCAGGAGAAGCAAAGATAAACCTATTTCTCGCGAACGATGAAATCACCATTCGACTTATACCGAAGTCTAAGCATTACTAAGCATAAGAGATCGACTTACACATACTACTGGGATATCATCTAGATATAAATAGAGATCAAGGTAATTATGCAGTAACGGTATCAACCAACTCCTACTAACATAATGCACATTACACTAGACTTAAGGTGTAATAAATTATTTATAAAACAGAAGAGTGATTGTATGTCCGGGGCTTTCCTGCGTTATAGAGAAGGTTAGCTACCATAGAGGGTCACATGAGTTAGACTTGACATCATCACCACTGACGGAAACACCTTCTCCAACACTTATCAACACGAGCACCATTGAATGATAACATTCATCTGAAGATTGGTCAACACAAACCTTCTCACTCACGTAAGCACTACACGTAAATGAATGATGCATTCTTTAGCATGATGAAATGCATGACATGATATAGGGAATGCATTGGTGAAAACATAACAAGATAAACTAACCTGAGTACAACTTTCCTTTACGGTACAGTTGCAAGTAGTTATCATAAATCATTTTTTAATTGTTCTTCTAACAATTCAAATGTTTACTTATTAAAACATGCTTACCAACTAAAGCTTTTACTAGGGAAAAACATGCACAAACAACATACAAGGAATTAAACAACTTTTACTTTTTACCCAAGGGGTTGCATACAAGAGGCAATCAAGACTACACACATACATCAACTAACGAAGTGCTTATTTAAACTTAAAAGCATATTTACTTTGCATTGGTACAAGTTGATCATGACCATATTAAGAAGATAATTACTTTGCCATTAAACAGTAGGTGTGGATGTGTATCATGGTCACCAATCACCTAAAATGCACTCAAGTCATATTAGGGTTTATGCTTATCAATTTGACAATTAGAAACTAATAATTAAAGCATATAATTGAGGTTATAACAAACATCATCCAAATGGTCCCAAACTTTTTGAGGAGGTTGGTATTATCATAAAATAATGTCAAAACAAATTTCATAATTTTTGGATATTTATTTTAGCCTATAAAAATCATGAAAAGTCCATTTATTAATTAAATAGGGTAATTTTAAAGTATACCAAAACTATTGAAAATGCTCATTTAATATTTTTCTTGTGTAGAGCACATCATAACAAGGCTACACACAAACTTTCATATTTTTATCACACACCAATATTTAGTTATGAAAATAACAAAATCAACATTTAAAAGTATTCTCTGAAAAAGGAAAAGGGATCAACCTGTTTAGCCCTGCGCAAGCAGGCGTAGCCCAAAGCGAGGGGGCAGTCAACCCATGCATAGAAGCAGGCCAGCCCAGGAGCGGCCTGGTCAAACGCGGCCTGGTAGGTTTGCATAAAGGCCCTCAGGGTTCCCTCAAATCAACCCGAGGTCATGTGGCACTATTCATATGAGTCACAAAATTTACAATAGAACCCGGGGAAAACTCGTATTCTCACCCCGAGGTCCTTCTTCTTCAAGGTAGGGAGCAGAGGAGGCGACCGGTTTTGACCGACTCAGGTTGACCGGAGGCCTATCAGCGATGATGGAGTGGCAGCTCAGCATCCATAGGCCTGCGGAAATCCATGGGTCGTAGTGGCATCGCCGGAGGTGGCTCGCAGCCTCCTCACCACGCGCACCTGCAGTGGCCGCGGTGACCTTGGCAGCGATAGCAGTGCTGCAGGGCATGGCAGCCAACGAGGACCAAGGGAGTGAGCATGGGGGGGGGGCAGTGCGGGTAGGGGAACATGGTGGCGTGGTCAACTTGGTTTGGCAGGGCCGGTAGTAGCCCAGCCACGCGTGAAGCGAGCTCGGTGTCCATGGTGGCATGACCACGATGGAACTAGCGCTGCGGGCGTTCTTGGCTGGTAGAGGTGGCGTAAGCAAGTGCAAATGACATGCAAGGGCTGGTCGATGCTGCCTACAAGAGGAATTGGGCGAGGGTGACGCAGCCACGGTAATTTTTGGCCGATGGATCAAGGCACAATGGCGGCAGCAGAGAAGAGAAAAAGAAAGAGAAAACGACAACAACTTGGTCTTTAACATGAGGACGTGGCCTCAGGACTCGCTAGCACTTGCTTTCATTTAGACACGTCAACAACGGCGTGTCCACGCATGAGAGAGCGGTGGGTGAGGGCGGCGGCTCATCGGCATGCAGCTGTGTGGCTCTGCTGCTCCCTTACTACTGTTCCCCACTGAACCCTCCTCTTTCTCACTTCTCTAGCTCACGATTTCACTACAAAGCTCAAGGAGATTCTTTAAGAAAATTTGTTCCTTATTCTCCCATCTTCAACTTCCCTTAAAGGATCACCAACAAAGGAGTTGCAGTTTTGAAGATTTTTCAAACCAAAAAAGGGCACTTTGAAACTGTTAGGACTAAAAGAAAGTTCAGTTCCAAAAACAAATTGAAACTGCCCCTTCATCACCCTTTTTCTCTAGATTTTCCAAAGCGACTCAATGAGAGGCCTTAAGTAACCTCGTACATTGATCAAGGATCTACCATATTGCTTAAAACCTCAACATAAAAAATTAACTGGTTTTGAAGATTTTGAAGATCAAAGATGAGTAAAGTGGAACTGAAACTGGAAGTTTCAGTTTCAGGTTTTGAAACTATTTTCAGTTAGCAACTTTGAGCAATTAAATAAAGGAGCAACCATCAATCAAACCTATCAACTCATTATACAGTAGCACAAATCAAGTATAGGACTAATCAAAGAAATAAAAGTTGGACATATTTTATTCATGGAAATTGATTTAATAAATACCCAAAAATTGAACTTAATAGCTGATTTTCAAGGACTTAGACAAAATGACTAAGTATGAAAGTTAGTATTAAATCCAATATTTGTGCTAAAAATTAAACATGCTTGACTTATAAATATTACCAAACTTTGATGCCATAACATAGAACATGCTTTGAAATATAAAGTTTATATTTACAAATTTTATTTGTTTAAGCAAATTTTCTTATATAAATTAACAAAGATCACTAAGCACTATTTGGCACTTATAACAACATTTCATGTATATGTGAAACATTTCTAGGCAACATATGAACCCTTATAAATGCAACATGGTAAAGCAACACATGAAACATTGTAGGTGCAACATGAACATGCTCTTACTGAAACATTACCACGCAACCTATGCAACATATGAGTGCTTTTATGCAACAATGCTTGGTAATTATGCATGATAATGCTCATGATCAAGTTTTAGCTGTTTCTTAACATCTGGGATGTTACATAAATTTAGCGTGAGTGTTGAATGCCTCCAACTTCCATGACTGTCAAATCACCATTACTTACGCTAGGTGTAGCCGAAGAGCCGCATCCACTACTGCTCTACATATTCTTCAAGCCTGGTGCCCTGTGAAACCACCCTTCTTCTTCATTCATCAACCCCTTCTCTTCAATTCTACAAAGAAAATGGTGGAAAGCCCCATCAAGTTTCCAAGCAGGGAGTCATCTAGCGAAGATGACTTGCCAGTCTGCTAGTGCTCCGAGGCGAACGTCTTCGCCGATGATTGGAGGTCTTCTGATTGGAGTCCTTCGTGGAGCTCCGAGGAGGACCAGTGTAACACCCCAGGTGTTTATCACCAGTTAAGCAGTGGGTTTGAGCTCAAATATGGCAGATTAAGTGGTGTTGCAGATGTCAAAGCCAAATGTATGAAAATGAGCCCAACTTGAATTTGGATTACACACTTTTGCTTATATGTTGACCCTGTTTGAATGTATGTTTGAGTGATGTTAATGGAACTTGTTTCATGTGTCTCACATCACTCTCTATATATAGTAATCACTAGAAAAGTTTCATGAAGTTTGGAATCAAGAAGTCACATGAAATGATAAGTTATATCCTTGTTGGAATGGCTTTACTAAGTGCTTGAATTGCACTATTAAGTGAATGGAAACATGTGTCAACAACCAAACCTTGCAACTTTGCCCAAATGACTCTAGATGAACTCTACAACAAAAGTCATAAAGGGTTCATGTTGAGAGCTTGCCTAGAAAATGCCTCAATCGGCCTAAAACTCTAGTTTGAGCTTTTATCGTGATGCTGCATTGACTGAGATGAAAGAATGGTTTCTGCTCAAGATACAAGGTTTGACCTTAAATAGGAGTTGTTGTTTAAGTTGAATAGAACAAACTTTGTTTAATGCTCATGAGCTAATTCAGTGCCTAGCTAGGTCAAATAGAGCTCACAAGAATCAACAAACTGCAGTTTTTGGAACCATGAAATTTGGCTAAGTGTACATGACTGAACTTCTAGTTTTTGGTTCCAATGTACCCACATTTGGTGAATTTTAGTTTGCAAAACCATTTCGAATTTGGGCAAACTCCTTTAAGCAAAGTTGAAGATTAGCATGTGTACAACAGATGTTATTTTTGGACCACGCCATGATTCAACCTCTAAGTGGCTCAAACCATGGAATCAAGAGGGATGGAAATACTATTTTCATGGTCCCAAAAATAGGCTAAGTCTAGAACTGAACTTTTCTAGATTTTAGTTTGCGAGTACCCTACTTCGGGGATTTATATCTTGCAAACCGGTTGGAATTTTACCAAGTACCTGTAAGCAATGTTATAGTACTCTTATAGCTCTAATACATGGTGCGATTGGCTTAGCTTTTCATTGCTTGTTTTGGGAATAAGAATGGGGAGAAGAATGTCGTTTCAGTCGGTATGGAACTGAAGTTCAGATTTTGGTTTGAGGTGCCCTCTTTCGCAGCTCCATATCTTCCAATATAGGCCGAATCAGACTTTGATACTTTAAGAGTTAGAGATCTCACATAGCTCTACAACTTTGTTTACTTCAGCTTGTGCCAAAACTAAATGGGTTAGGAGTTACAGAGGGAGGAAGATTGATGTTTCAGTGTATTTTCGCAATGGTATTGTTAGCTTCGTAGTTGATTTCAAACTAGAGCTCGTCATGCCGATAGTGCGCATGGGCTCAACGCCGCGTGGCTTCCTCAGGCTTGCCTCGCTCGACACCTCGCCTGTCGTCATTGTGCATACCCGCCAGCTCGCCCACGCTCGCTGAAGGGATAAGCCGAGCGCTTGCCCTCCCTTTTTTCCCTCGGTCTCTCTCATTCACTCGCTCTCTACCTCGCTCGTTCTCTATAGCACGCCCCATGGCCGTGTCGGGCAGGAGCACCGCTGCTGGCACTGCTTTCTCCTCCCCTATAGTGGGTTGCCATGTCACACGGACGCCACCGCCATGGTCGCAGTTGAAGCTCTGCCGCTGTCGCCGCGTTTCTACCTCTGCGCTCAACCGCTGCCAGTCCAAGCTCGCCTCCACCTTTGCTAGGCCATGCTGTGAGCGCAGCGCCACTTCTCGCCTTCCCTAGTCATCGGAGCAGCCCAGCGTCGGGTCGCCGCTGTGGTGGCCATGGGCGCACGCAAGCAGCCCATCACTGGCAGCCTCCGATTGAGCTAAGGCCACCTTCGGGTGCGGCCAGGCGCCGCCGTGCCTCGCCGGCCCCTTCCCCGCCGCCGACGAGTCTCCCCGGTCAGCAAATGATGAGCTCCGACGACCTCCCTCTGTTCAATCCCGACAAGGGCCTCGTGCAGGAATTTGAAGAAGGGAAGGGGTCTATTTGCGAACTCTATGACTCAGATGAATAGTGTCTCTGGGGACCTATTTGTTGTAAATCTAGTGAAACTTTGAAAATGCATAGTAAATCATAGGAAATTCATAAAATAGCAAATGAGGACTTCTTGGAATCCTTGGAATCCTTAGTTTAAAGTTGTAGCTGTAAAAATAGATTTATGCAGTTAGGTTTTTAATGCTAGTCGTATTTGTCTTTTTCATAGCTGCATATGTAGGACTCCAAATCGAGTGAAATTTTTATGTCATGCTACTCATGTGATGTTTGATGTGTGATAAAAATTTCATGGTCATTGGTTGCTATATGGGTGAGTTATTGGTTTATCTTTCTCTCACATGATTTCTTGCAGTAGCAATTTGCCTTTTTCATAGAGGCTGCTATGCTTTTTCAAATGGTATGAAATTTGTACAGTAGGCTATTTGGAGCATGTGTAAGCTTCTGTAATTTTTGTAGAATTTATTGTGCAATTTTGTTATATATTCATAAATACACCTTGATATCTAAATAAATTAAGAAATGCATTAAGAGAAATTATTTAGAGGTGAGCACCATGTTTTCTGGTGTTCTCTAGTCATGTGTGACATATTGGTGAAGTTGGTTTTGTCCAGATGTGAGTTTGAAATATAAGTTAATATTTATTTTCTTGCAAATGTGGTTTCTGGACAGTTCTCGGAACTTTATGAGTTACACCATGTAAATTTGGTTTGCTGGGAAACTTGTGAACACAAAAGTTGTAGATAATTCATGTATATAGCTGCTGTTAAAATTTGGTGTCATTTGGCCAAGTGGTTTAGGAGTTACAGCTGTTCAAAGTGGGGTCACAGAATTGGTTGCTCTCTATCTTGTCAGGACCAGATTCTGTAAATGTGTAATTTTGACTTGTTTAACTTATGAATCATGCTGAGATGTTTAAATATGAAATGTAGAAAATTTAATAATATTTCCAGAATGTCTTGTTTAATGTCATTTGGATTTATAGAACTCCAGTTATGAATTATTTAGTCGGCTGCTGTTTATGTTCCCAGATTTGCTGAAATTGCCTGAATGACTGATTCTAGTTGAGTGGCTTGATTTGTGTATTATTAAGTGTGGCTCATGCCTTGAATGGTGATTAAGTTGACACACCTAAGACCTTGTGAAACTTGTGTGCCATGCCTAATATGCTTGCTATCTATTTATATTAGATTGTGTGATGTTTAGTTAAATAACTATAGGTGCATATGTCCTGCATACCCTGGTGTTGTCTTGAATGCTTTTATGTGATGCATTACTTATTGCCATTCTCCATATTCATGCACTTGCATCTTGCATCTCATCTAGGTATGCTAGATGCACCATGTGAAGGACGAGATGTTGGAGCCAAACCCGAAGACAGTGTTTGGTGGACCTATCATGAAGATGGAAGGACTAAGTAAGTGCTAGGATGGAAGATGCTCGCTAAGCGGGTGTCATCTAACAAACACTAACCTAAGTGTTGGATCTCAGGCAAGCTGCAGAGTATTCTAAGTCCCCCATGTTTTATAAAATACAATTGAGTATCTTATGATGTTTGATACATTAAGTTATATGAGTTGGATGAAAACACTTGTTGCATATATATTCCTTCCTTGTCCAGCATAAATCCCTGGAATCCTATTTAAGTGTAGTCGGATAGAAGCTTAGCCATGCTTTAACCAATGGAAGGTGGGTGATTTCCTGTCACCTGTAAGATAGGATCTATCTGGTCACAGTTGGCTATATTTGCTATCATGGAAAAGAACCATGTGCTAATAATATGAAAGGAGAACGGGCGGGATGACGATAGTGAAGCAACAAGGCATGGAGGTCTTGGGTGTGGACTATCCCCGTCTGTGTTGATTAAGGACTAAGGCATGGAGCCTTGACTAATCATGTTGAACGCATGCCTATCACTTAGCTGGCCAGACCTGAGTGTCTAATCGCGAAGCCGAGTAGCTCAACTTAGGCAGGGACCTAGCAAGTATAAAGTGCGCCTCGAAAGGGAGCTGTAGGCGTGAGTCCAAGGGTAGGTGATTTAAAAGTCCTGAATGACCTGGCAGAAGGGTAATCCCTAAGAGTACTGGCGCTGATCGGATCCATGAAGTTGGTTCCTGAGTTGTACCAAAGTTGATCTACGGCTGCCTTTAGCAGGATTTGCTGGGTGAGTGTTAGGAATACCCCCTCAGCTGAGTTGTAATTCGATTTGAGTCGCCGTCTCTCCTGGTTAGTGAGAACTTGATGGGTTTATCTCCATTGTAGTCACACTAAATGATTTAATGGTTCAGTAATGATGATGATGACAATCTTATTATACCTGATATGGTTATTACTATTTGCTCCTAATCAAGTGATTGCTATAGTATAGGTGATAATCTAGATGGCAGGTAATGTTTATTAATTTAATGATTAAAGCAATAAATGGTTACTTATCTATACTAAGCTTTTATGCAAAAATGTTGTCAAGCAAGCTCCACTTATATATCAGTCTTGCATACTCCTTGGTGTCACTTTATTTATGGTTTATGATGGGTAAGTCTAGCTGAGTACCCCTCGTACTCAAGGTTTATTCCCACTTGTTGCAGGTTGTGAAGTATCATGGCTACTACAAGAATTGGATTACTCCTGCCGTAGTGGAGTAAGATCATGGGCATGATCCTTCTGAGTTATCTTGTCTCTAATGCTTTTGTTGGAAGTTGACCTTGGTACTGGCATGTATTTGAAATAAGGGTGTTGTTAGTTTCAAACTACTTTGCTTGCGCTACTTTTGAACTTGAGTTGTAAGAGCATCTCCAAGAGTTTGCCAAATGAGATTGGCATCCTTTCAATTTTGGCAAAATGAGAAAATTTGGGTTCCAACAGCTTGGCAAATGAGGTTGGCATTCTTGGCAACTTGCCATCCACCGGCCTCGCACGCGCAAATATGCGCGCGCGGAGCGGACTTGGCATCCGTATGTACGAGAGAGGTGGAAGGGCACAAACATAATTTTGTTTCTCTCTCAGGGTTCCTGATGTAAGTTTTTAAGAGGTGGAAGGGCATAAACATAATTTTGTTTCTCCCTCAGGGTTCCTGATGTAAGTTAGATCTGGGTTTGGCAAGTGAATTATACCAAACTCTTGGAGAGAGACTGTTTTTTTACTTGATATATAGTTTTGCGAGTTGGTAAATCTTGTGATTTGCTAAGTAGAATTTGGCAAACTCTTGGAGATGCTCTAATAACTTGGTTGAACTCTGGTGTATGTTGAACTACTTGTGAAATGGATGTAACATGTGACTTGTTATGTTGAATCACTACGATCTTGGCTTGTATGTTGGTTGGTTTGAAATCCCTCATGATTTCGTTGGACTACCGGAGTTATATGGGTTCAAGTATGACAATTTGATCACTTCGGTGAGTGTTTTTGTACTTGTGCTCTTATAATTTGGGTGGTTCTGTTACAACCAGGAGGAGTTGGAGGACGAGGACGAGGAGTTGGAGGACGACGATGATGACTCCGATGATTCCAGCTCCGACTTAGACTTGCCTCCTCCCAAGCGAGCGAGGCGAACATGATCCTCTCGCTCTAAGTAGTTTTAATAGTTTATGTTAGTTATTATGTTTTCGGATGAGTACAATCATATACTCATCCAAATTGTATCGTTCCGTTAGATATATACAATGAATCAAAGAAAAAAATTCTATTCGTGCACATTTGATCTCTTGAATGCCACCTTTTTATATGAAATGCAAAGCAAGTTCTTTCCAATACTACTTCTAAAATGCTAATGCACGGATTTGATATCTTGACTTTTATTAGGTCCTAATATAGATCATGCTACGCAATGAATGTTTTCTTTCTTTTTCTGTATAAATATGAATGAAAATAAAAAAATTTCATGTATGGTTGTGGTTGTTTCCAGGAGAATCTAATAGTAGTTCAATCACTGATAATCACCATATTATAGCATTGGATTAGCACAGCAATGGTCGGCTTAATATGGATACTGTTTAATTTATCTTGTACCGTCCGTTCTTGCTGTCGATCAATCTGGACCGTCCATTTGGCAACAAAACTAGAATCGTCCGGCCCATCCCCCAACTCCCTTGGCCCCTATCGGCGCCTTGGCTACGGTTCGACCAACTAAAAAACCCCAATAGGAAGCGATTAGTTCTCCCCACCCGTTGTTTCATCTTCATTCTCCACACCTGTTACTTCATCTTCATTCTGACCTATCGCCTGTACTTGCCCTGCCTCGTGCACCTTGCATTGTCATTGTAGACAATGCCTTGTGAAGGTTAGATGGATTCCATGACCCCCTATTTGCATTTGGTGGCAATTGGTTTTGGGTTTGGTATCACTTTTGTTCATATTAGGAATTTCTTCATTGCAACAAATGTCTTACTTGGGAAGAAGCCATTTCAATGCGAGCAACCTTGCCTTTTGGTAGCTAGGGGTGGAACCAGGACCCTAGATGATGTTGTTTGCTACTTTGGGGATGGAGCATTCACCCAGACCGATGGTTCATTGTTGAAGCTACTGCTCATCACCTTCTCGGACCACAAAATTTGACGAGAATAATTGAAGACCCTGTTTGTGGAGAGATTTTTGTGCTTTGCAGGATTGGACGGGAGGTAGATATGCTTTATAGATACACTGTGGTCGTAGATGGAGATGCTGTCATCTTTGCTACCGTGCACTACCTCTGGGTTTCAGGACCGCATCAACCAATGGAGTACCTTTGCAACTGCCAACACATCCAACATTACTCTTAGAATTTGTGAAACTTTTATGTTAATGAAGTTTATATGTACTAATGAAACCTTTAGATTAGTATGTATGAGTACTGCATAATTGTTGAACTGTTAATTGAATCAGTCGGTCTTGATTGTCGTCCATGTGTACACCTCTATGTAAGCACAGAGGATCCAAAATAGGCATTCTTCTACAGGTGGATAGTACCCTGAATCACTGGTGACACTGTATTTCATCTTGGTGGGAGTGTGAGGGTTTTCTAGGAGGTTTTGGTGCCTTAGCGAGAGGCAAAAGCATAGATAAGACCTGGGTTGATCTCTTCACTCAGAGTGTGTAACACTTTGAATCCTAACTGCTTGATGGCTGCATCTAGCTCCAACTCCTCGTAGTGGTCGGCACCATCCTCGGGCGTCATCACGAGAAGAACACCAGCTTCCAACGGAGGAGGCTACAATGGGAGGGGGCCGCCCATACCATACTGTTACCACCCCTATGCATACCAGCCACCACTTTTGTGTCACTATGGCTTGAAGATGCCTCGGTGGATTTCGCAGAGTGATGGAAACCCAGGACATCAGTACCATAGATGCTACAGGGCAAATGTAACTCGATTTCTTTCTAGTTCATTCTATTTTCACATTGCAAATGCTGAAATCCCGCTGTACTTATAATAATTTGGTTTTTTCATAGTCCAACTTTGATTGTGGGTTCTATGAGTGGTACGGTCCCCCATATGAAAAATATCTGAATACTTTGATTTTTGGATTTACGTAACAAGATTTGGGAGCTAAAGGCGGAGGCCAATGCTAAAAAAAATGAAGAACACCTGCAGAAGATGGAAGAAATGCCACAGATTGAAGAAATGGCTAGGTTCCAACGACGATGAAGGAAGATTCCATACCTTTGAGAAAGAAATGTGCTTGCTATTATTCTTTCACCTATTTTGTACTTATCTATTCATTGGCAAGTTGCTTAGTTCACCATAGTAGATTCAAGTATCAATTCATGTGTGGACTAAAATCTGTCACTTTTGTACGACTATTGTTGAACTAAATGCAAGGTGATTAACCTAGTGCTCAATTTATTGAACTGTAAATGCAGTAGATCCAAATATCAATTGATGTGTCAGAGGCATCCTACTTCATTGGACACTGGGCCCTGGTACATGTTGGCAGTCCTTATTGACCAAATTTGACTGCCAAATAAGATACAAAAATAGGAGAACTAAGCAAACTTGTACACATGTTATTTATATTGACACATTTCCACATGTATTGGAGAATCAGTATTTTGTAGGACATATATCTGGAATACGTGGAAAATGTGATCGAAGTGTGCCATCAGAGAAAGTGTAACGCAGACCCGCTCAAAGCAAATAGAAGAAAGGCCCATGTACCATGCAAATCTGGGCCAAGCACGAACATAGCACTGGCCCAGACCAACTTAGGAACCAACCACGCGAAGACGACAGCGAGGGAACCCTAGTGCGGTCGCACCCTACCACCGCCTCTTGGGCCCATCTTCGTTAGGTGGTGCATTGATGATGCTAGGGTCGGTTCATGTTGGTTTCCATTTTTATCTCAGCCAAAATCGACCTTAAACATGTACAAAATAGAGAGATAGAGCCACACACCAACACACACCACACTTGAGCTCTCTCCCTCTCCACTTGTATTCGTTTTACATTTCTTAGTATTTGGAGCAAGGCAAGCTTCATTGGAGAGCTTGAACTTCTAGGGGCAAACTTGGTATGAATAATATGAAGAGTTCCCTTATGTTCTTGTTCTCAATTTATCAATATAGCTATGCTTATGAATTAGAGCTAAGTTCTTATGTTATTAGTTTAGCATATAGAACTTTATTCTTAATCCTTCAAACAACATACATGTTTAGACCAAGAGCTAAGTTGAGGTGATGAGTTCTACTTTAAGTTAGTTTTGGTCATTGTTTTCTTGTGGGTTCTTCGTCCATCCCCATGATGGATGCTCTAGTAGAGGACTCCTGATAAAGACGGATGTTCGTGGCCAATGCTAGAGTATTATTCGATAGCTTAGACATGGTGTCTGGGCTAGAGGCTACCTTCATTTGGCTCATGCCTCATGGTTGAGGGGTAGGTGGCAGTTAGTGACTGCCCTATTAGTCCCATAATCCCCCACGTTTGGGTTCAACATAGAGCCGTAGGCCGGTACTGCTTGGCAGACCAGGTGTACACTAGTTCCCAAAGTAAGTTTATAGTGACCAAAGCTGTAACAGAACCGTCCAAATTATAAGAGCACAAGTACAAAAACAATCACCGAAGTGATCAAATTCTCGCACTTGAGCCCATATAACTCCGGTAGTCCAATGAAATCACGAGGGATTTCAAACCAACCAACATACAAGCCAAGATCGTAGTGATTCAACATAACCAGTCACATGTTATAACCATTTCACAAGTAATTAAATATACATCGGAGTTCAACATAGATATTACAACTTAAGTTCAAAAGTAGCGGAAGCAAAGTAATTTGAAACTAACATTAATCTTTTTCAAATACATGCCAGTACCACGGTCGACTTCCAACAAAAGCATTAGAGACAAGGTAACTCAGAAGGATCATGCCCATGATCACACTCCGCCTCTACGACAGGAGTCAACCAACTCTTGCAGCCGTCATGATACCTCACAACCTACAACAAGTGGGGAATAAAACCCTGAGTACGAGAAGGTACTCAGCTAGACTTACCCGTCATAAACCAGAAATAAAGTGACACCAAGGATCATGCAAGACTGATATAAAGTGGGCTAGCTTGACAACATTTTGCATAAAAGCTTAATATGGATAAGTAATCATTAATGCTTAAGCATCAAGTTAATTATCATTAACCTGTCATCTATATTAGAACCTGTACTAGAGCACTCACTTTATTAGGAGCAAACAATATTAACCATAGCAGGTATAAATTGAGGCAACCTTTCCATCATTATCCAATTAACCATCCGTTCAATTTAATGGAATCTACGTTGCCGCTGCTCAAGTCAAGTGCTCACTAACCGGGAGCGACGGCGATTCGAATCGAATTCCTATCCAGCTGGCGGGGTATTTCTAACACTCACCGTGCAGACCCCTGCCAGGGTCGCACAGGCCACCTTTTCATATGATTCAGGAACCGCGGGTCCGAATGATGTCGCGACCCCAAGGGCGACACTCTGCTAGGTGATACGGACTCTAACCCCCCCTTGGTCTCACGCCAATGTCCCCAAGCACATCCTTTCTCTCCTCCAAGAAGCAACCTACCATTCGATTCCCGGCCTGAACCATATTACTCGGCTTCGCGGTCGGAACGACTTATCCGGCCAACTAAGTGTTAGACTGCATTCAACATGACTCAAGGACGTACAGGGAATCGGTCCTTAAACGACTCAGACGGGGATAGATCCACACCCAAGACCTCTATGCCTTGTTGCTTCACTATCGTCATCCCGCCTGGTCTCATTTCATTTTATTAACACATGGTTCCATTCCACGATAGCAAATATAGCCAACCGTGCCATATATGAATATCCCTATATCTCGCAGGTGACAGGAAATCATCTGACTTCTACCGCTTAAAGCAGGGCTAAGCATCTACTCGATCCTAGTCTATGTAGGATTCAAGGATTCATATATCTGGACAAGGAATGATATAATGCAGCAAGGGTTTCCAACCAACTCCTACCACTTAATGCAACAATACTTATAACATATATATATAATTAATTGCTTTGAAGATAGGAGGCTTATAATGCTCCGGGGCTTGCCTGGGGTCTGACTCAAGTTAGAGTATGTCAGATAAAGTCACTTGGCGACCAACCTCCAATCTACCACTTGTCCGGTCCTTCTATCTTCGGGTTTGGATCCACCAAACACCGTCTTCGGGTTTGGCTCCAACGCCACATCCTTCACACGTTTCTGCTAGCGTACCTATATGAGATGCAACCATGCACATGTGTGAATGCATAGAAGTGCAATAAACAGAGTAATCAAACAAGCATACCAAAGTTCTCATCAACACCTAGAGCTAATTAACTTAATCCACATTAGGGCATAACATAGAAGATGGCAAGCACATCAAGTGAGACACAAGCCTCAAGATCACAGGGTACTAACCCAAGTACTTTCAAAGGTATGAGTCACACTTCAACACACTAGCATGGCAAAGTTAATCAAAGCACTACAACTAAAATCTGTCATTTTCTGGACATACATATAGTAGCTCAGTAAATCAATCATAGATCCCTAAATCCAAATGACTTGAAAGAAGATATTTTGGAAAGTTTATGAAATTATCTATATTTCATCTTTAATCATCTCAACCTGATTCCCATGTTATCATGACCAAACATGCCAATCTTTAAAGTCTGCACAAAAGGTAATTAAAATATGACAGTAGACTTATTAAGCATGCAACTCTTAAACTATCAGACCTGGGATCATGAAAATTTAACACAAGAAAGATAAGATAATTATCTACAACTTTTGTATTTACCAAAATCACAATAAACATCATTTACACCATGAAACTAGTTGCACGAGTAACACCACACATGCAGCCCAACAGCAGTGGTACAATTATAGACAGAAAACTGATAGAAACTTCAGAGAAGTATAAATGGAGTTCTAGACCTCCCACAAACATGATTCTCAACTTTATGGAAAGCTTATAAAGTTACCTACAACTTTCTTGTAATCATCTTAAGATGATTCTACAGGTAACATGGTCAATTAATTAAATAATTGCATCTCTGTCCAAAATATGGACAGAATCTGATATGCCACTTTAAACCGCTATAACTTGAGTTTTATAAATCCAATAATTATGGTTCTAGACTTTTTAGAAAGCTTAACAAATTGTGAACAACTTTTCTATAAACATCTAGAAGTAATTCTACCACTAACAAGGTCACACATGGCACACAAAGCAATGCTGTCTGGGTTTAGGCAGAAACTGCCACAGTACTTTAAACAACTATAACTAAACATATACTTAACCAAAAATTGTGATCTTTAGCTTTTTGAAAAGATTATGAAAAGTAATACAACTTATTTATTATCAACAAGGCATGATTCATAACTTAACTGAGCCAAACAATGCATACATGCAGCACTGTCCAGAATAGAAGCAAAGCAGCATATGGCATTTGTTATTTTTATAGCTCCTAAACTATCAGACCTAAAATCCTGAAATTTTTACCAGACATCACACATCACAATAGTAGCATGCCACAAAAATTTCACTTCATTTGGAGCCCTACATTGGCAGTTATGAAAATAACAAATACAACTAGCAATGAAAACCTAGATGCAAAGATCTATTTTTAGAACTAAAAGTTTAACTAAAACATTACATATTATAGATCCACTGCATATATAATTTCACAAGGATTCCAAAAAGTCCTCATTTGCTATTTTATGATTTTTCTACTAATTATTATGAATTTCCAAAGTTCAACACTGAAATCTGTAAAATAAAAAGATTAAACCGAAATAACAAATGACATCTTGCGCTGGTGACCCTGTACTTCTCACAAAAATAGATTCTAACGAACAGGTCCTTCTGGTCACTATTCACTTGAGTCACAGTTTCATCACTTAACCCCCTGTGTTTTCCTCAATTCAACCCCGCGGTCCTCTCCTCCTTTACAGAACAGAGGAGGTGGAGGAGGCTTGCCGGCCGGCCATCCTCCGGCCGGTGAGGTTGGTGTCAGCGGCAGAGAGGGGCAGCGCGGGCACCACCGTGCCATTCCGCACCCAGGGGTGGCCGAGGAGCGGCGGAAGGCGGTCGGCAGTGGCTTGGCCACGTGCGCCGGCAGCCCGTCGGCCGGTGCTCCGGCGGCAGCAAGCCGCGGGGGCGGAGCCGGTGAGGTGAGCAGTCTAGGAGGTGTGGCTTGGTGCTAGAAACTCGAGGGCGCAGTCAATTTGGTGGAGGGAAGTCGGAGATGATGGGTCGACGGCGGCCCTGGGAGTTGGCCGGTCGGCCATGGCGGGGGCGTCCTCTGGTGATGATAGGAGGTGGTGACAGAGGTGCTTTAAGCTCGTGGAAAGGTGGAGGCACCTCAGGTAGTGGTGGTTTGGCATGCGGTGGCTGCTAGCAATCGGAACAGCAGCGTGGCCCACGGCGGCCATTCATGGCGGCAAGCGGCCACGGTGAGCAGCCGCCCATGCCGAGGCGAGGAAGAGGCAGAGAGGAGTGAGGGAGGCCGAAAGGAAGCTCGGGCGCGTCTGTTCGGGAGGAGGCAAGGCATAGTGATGCGGCGGTGAAGGTTGGACGCGCGTCGGTCGCGGGGGCGCGCGGCAGCTCTGCATGGCGGACACGCTCAGGGCACGCGGCGGCCATAGCGGCATTCTGCCAAACACGTGGCGTGCAGCGAAGCAACGAGAGTGGGACGTGAGTTTGGGCCACCTCCGGTTCGATTTTGGACATGGGCCCAATACGAAGTTTGCAGTGCACCTAATGCTCTTTATTTTCTATTAAGAGACCCAGGTCATTAGGGCAACAAGTTAAGAGATAATTAGCATCTAAGTTAGCAATGTCAACACATTACTACCCAAGAAGGAAACTCAATTTTGCTGATCAAAATGAGGTCAAACTTAAGCCAACTTTTTGCATGATCTACTACACCACATACACTCCAACTTTTATTTTGGGACCATGTTAAGTTGTTTAACAAAATTTCGAGAACGCGGCATGTCAACATGTCAAGGTCAATTAGTGATAAAACAACTTTTTGCTGTTTTGGAAACTGTTCTTGAAGGTCCAACTAAACTCCATTTTGAGTGACACTTGATCCATTGTGTCCCTCATGAACAGTACTCCAACTCATATTAAGGAACCTAATTGAGCCACTATATGGAATTGGAAGATAAAATGTCGTGAACAAGTTGACTTGATGCTGCTGATTAGGGGACTTAGAATTTGCTAAGTGCTGGAAACAGCCCTCAATCTGACTTGTGGGCCCTTTTTGAGTATGTTCCACGCATTTTCACGACTTGACTCTTAAACAAAGTTTGTTCCTTATAAAATTCTCCTCAACTTTGTCAAAGGGTGCACAGCCATACAAAGTTGTTAAGTCACACTTTTGAAATGGTCAAACAAAAGTGTTCCAGGGTCCCTACATGGTCAACCATCACATAGAAGCACAATTAGGCAAAATGATCAACATGAACATTGTTCCATTAAGTGTCCTAAGTGTATTTAAGGTGTTGTAGAGGCCCTCTAGAGTAATTTGGGCAAGTTTGCATGGTTGGTTAATGATCTATAGTTCCATTCACTTAGTGGGGCAAATTCCAATAGGAGTGAAACTTATCATTTCATGTGACTTTTTGATTCCAAATTTCATGAAACTTTTCCAGGGATCAATATAGATAGTTATTGATGTGAGACATATGAAGATACTTTGATAACAACACCCAAGCATATATCTTTTAATTGAGCCTATATGTAAGCAAGGGTGCAATATCCAAGTTTAGGTTAGGGTTTATTTCCATAGGTTTGACTTTGGCATTGTCATCCCCACTAATCTATCATGTTTGATCTTAAACCCACCACTTAATTGGTGATAAACACCTGGGGTGTTACAACCCTCCCCCCTTAAAAGAATCGCGTCCCGAGATTCGGAATGGAAGACCTTTTAAGGAAGAGAGGCACTTTATCTAGTTCCCAACATCTGCTATAGCATTCAGCTACAAAGCTTCACATCGGTGAACAATTTGGCCAAAGGCACTTTCTGATACTTACTCTTCATGGTAAAATTTGTCTGAAGATTTTCCTTTATTGACTTCCATGAAGCATTGTTACTTTGGGAGGAATCCAAGATAGCACGTACTGCATTCTCAGTGTACGGAGATCATTTGGTCCGTGAGCTGACCACTCACAAGTATCTGATTCTTAAGTGAGCATGGCATAGTCCGTATGAACTTTACACTAGACCAAAATCTTCAGAAGTATACTCGTTAAAATGACTCTATGTTCACAAAGTTTGAAAAGCAGTCCTCTACCAAAATGGCTTGAGCACAACCTTCCAAAAGGGTGAGATCATAGGCGACAAATATACTCTGAGGCTATAGGATACTGACTAACCAATAGACAGGTCTATGTTGGTCGTAAATATGCAATCATTTAGATATCAACTAATGGAAAGCTACTTACTATCCCATGCGTACAGTTCTCTTTATTTGATGACAACATTGTATTATCTGAGTCTGTTGAGGGGTCAGTGAATGTGATAGCTGACTCTGTCGGCTTCGTATTTCTGCCAAATGTTACCTAAGAAGATTCTTTTATCCAAAGACAACAGTTATCTGGGTTGAATCAGATGCAACCTCTTGGGTAAAAACATTTATAAGGTACCAAAGTATGTCATCATTGGAAAAATAATTCCCAAAGAAGGATGTAGCGAGGCCTTAAGGACAACAAAAGTTGTAAATATTCACTCAACCGTGGGGAGTAGTCTACCATCAAGCGGTTGAGTAAAATTTTCCTTCATGATGCAGTTGCATAGTAAGTTGAGTTGACTTGCAACGTAGTGAAACCAGCTTTGTCAGGCTAACTTTTCACCGTGAGACTTCATCTTCAAGGTCAAATAGTAGCTCTAAGATGGGAAATATGTCGTTTGACACTTTTCAAATTGCTTTTGATTTGCGATGGTATAAGTTGATTTGCAGAACACCAAGGCTGCTCGTACATTGTTGATACGAGAAAGCAAAAGCAGACGAAAGAGTGTAAACTAGTATCTTTGGAACCTCAAAAGGGCCATCCAACAGCAGATTTCGACCATTACTTTCCATACCAATCCGATGATGCACACGCTTTGAACTTGCAGGTTACTTTTGCAAGGCAAAACGCATAATCTGCATGGATGACATTCCTATAAGAATAAGGAAGTATTTCTGAATATTCCTCAACACTTCGACCAATAGAGTTATGAACAAACCGTTTGTGGCACCTAAGGCACAAGGATGTTGATCGAAACTAGGGCATGGATTTCTCTAATTCTTCACCGCAGCTGATTGAACACCTTGCACTATCTGTGTGATTGTCCAAGACGAAATTGACTTGGTCACAATGGCTGTGGAAGATAGGGTATCACTCAAGTTGTTGGCCAGTTGATTAACTTATTGTTGGTTATTGCTTTGTAAGACATAGCCTTTGTAACTACCAAGGAGTCATTACCTAGCTGGAGATTAACCTTCCTATTGGTAACTAATTAGTTGTCTCTCAACACTAAAAATTCCAAATCTTCACTCCTGACCACAACAACTGTGGTTGATGCAGAACAGATGGTTGCCATCGAAGTTAGCAAATACGAAGTTATTCTAGAGATGGTTGATTTCGATTGTATGGTCATTATGCACCCAAGATTGTGACTTGGATAGCTCCGGTCATATGCATGATGCGACAATCGATTCTCATCCCACAGATAACTTATCCAACATTAAGTGTTGTGTGTCCTTTTTATCCAATAGAGATGAGATACTTGCTTACTTGATGACATTCGTCAATACTGGGATAACTAAGTAGAGTCACTTGTCTACCACCTCTTGTAGTATGTTAATGTTTATGTCGGTGACCTATTCTTCAAAGGTTATCCTCTTAGCAACAAAAGGAAACTCCACTACTTTTGGTCTAAGATATGGATCTTACGATACGATATGGAGAGATAACCAAGGAACATCTCACCAAAAAGCCCACATCGATGTAGCTCCATAATGGGCTATGACTAGCATCCTCGATACCAGCCCGTGCCTAGCAGCACTACCATGTGCCGGCCGGTCACAAGGAGGCCCTAGGTTTCGTCGCGGCACCGCAAAATACTAATCATAACACCATTACCGAACAGACGCCCGATGAGGAATTTCAAATGACACAGATTAGTGGTCCGAACAAGCACCATACAAGGAGGGATAGCAAACAAAGGTAGTCACAAGGCTTAGAGTAAATAGGGAAGCTATTCGCAGATCAAAACACCTCACAAGATAACATAGCTCCAGTGCCGAAGGCGACTGAGCATGTGATTTTTGCGTAATTCCACGCACACCTAGCGTCGACTAAGGAAACTACCAGATAATTAATTAACAGGGATTCGATCATGTTGAGCACAACATGAGATCAAGACTGATAAACATCTCGAGACTTGGGAAGGTTGGAGATGGATTAAGCAAACTTCATGGAAAAAATTGATGTACCAATCGAAGATTGAGTTGATAGGTACTACACAATTTGCAAACATAAGATTCTGAGATCGAGCCGCGAGATATAGCATTGTACCAAAACATCTGTGGGAGAGTTAGCTAGGAGGTCCAACATGAATTTGGGTACGGTCTCCACAACTGGCAACATACGAACCATGGTCAAAGGCTAGCATGGATAAAAGTTAACTTGGTTGGTCAGTCGATAAGGGTCTTCACAAAAATGGTTGTAAAACATCCACGGCTTATGCAAACATATAGGAGAACTAAACTCTGGGCTTTCGGTCAAGCAAAGGCATGGATACAAACATTCAAAGGCTAACCACCAAGTCTACAGGCTCAGATTCCTAAGAGAGAACCTAATTGGAGATGACAGCCATGCAATTACGTAACGTGAACGTTGCTCTAGGATAAAGCTATCGGCACTCGTATGCTCACCGAGGACAAACGAGGTGACAACTATGGCACTAATTAAATAACAAGCATACATACAAACATCACAGTCAAGCATTAGAGAGATCCAATCCAATTAGCTTAAGCAACCATTACTAAGCACCAAACTCACCCATAACAAACATTTATCTAAAGCATGAACTACTACAAGTTTAGCTCTAAACAAACACGAGCTAAGGGAGCCAACTTAGCATGTGCACAGAACCTGGACATCAGCACAGTAGTTACTTGTTTCAACCATAACTAAGGTTGTAGACATCCCACAAAGGTGATCATAGACTTTATAGAAAGCTTAGGAAGATGACTAAACTTTAGTTATTCATACCAAAAGCTAAATCATAGTTTAACATGGCCAACAATGCTAATGTTTCAGATCTGTACCAATATGGACAGAAAACTGACAAGAACTTTAAAAATGTATAACTAGAGTTCTAGGGACACAACAAGGCTGAGCCTTCACTTTATGTAAGGATTATTAAGTTTTCTATAACTTTATTATTATCATATTAAGATGATTCTATATCTAACAAGGCCAAACAAGATAAAGAAGACATCTCTGCCCAGATTTGGACAGATTCTATCAATTCCCTTTGCAAGCTCATAACTTGAGATTTAGACCACCACAATTAGTGCTATAGGACATTTTGAAAAGCTTAGAAAAAGTACTACACTTCTTCTATTATCTCCAAGACATGATTCCTTATGCACATAGGTCAAACAAACCAAACATTCAGATCTATTCTGAACATGTGCAGATTTTGACAACAAACTTCTAAAATTTATAACTCCCAAACCATAAGGCCTAGTGTCATAAAATTTTAGGACAAGATAGATAAGTAAGTTATCTACACTTTGGTATTCTCTATAACTACAGAAAACACCATTATGATCATGAAAGCATCACTACAACAGAATCGTTCTAGCAGCCAAAGTCCAACAAGCAAAACAAGGCTTGCCTTTGTTCTACTTAACAAGAGAGCACACTAACATGTTATTCTAGTAGCTCTAAATTTTGTTACCTTAGACCAACATGAATTTAATTCATTCATGAGAATCCATAATTATTTAAGTGAGGTCTAAAGCATTGGCAAACGCTTGGGTGAACAACATATCCACCACTTGGATAAGCTAGAGGATATCTCTAAGTTCAAGCATGTAACCACACTTATTTCTAGTAAGGCTAAGCACACATTTTTCTCAAGCAACATGAAACAAGGCATTCTTGTTTTACTTCACTCAAGAAAGATAGTGTAACACATTGATCACAAGTTACACACTATAGAACAAGGATGAGAGGAGTATAGCTATGCATAAAGCAACAATCATGAAGATGCATGCTTCGTCCTATTCGTCCTCACAAGATTGCCAACCTAAGGTGGCGATCACGTTCTATGTCGGTGGCATAACACGCACTCTCTCGATATATAGCTAGTCGACAGCTACATTCGACTTACGCATTCGTGGTTAGCGTACCTGCAGAAAATTTTCATTGCAGCCCAACATTTTCCAATATAGCACACAATGAAAACAGAAAGGTGAAATTCTAAGCACACCCATATACATATACCCCTGTATACGTACATGTAGTACCAAAACTACCCGAATCATCAATCTCCCACAATTAAGTACCTTCATATATACATGTGTGTAACATGTAAATAATCCAGTAACCAAAACTAGCTCTCCCCTAGACCGCAGGTTGTACGGTCATGCTCTCACAACTCACACTTACTTGAGCGTAGGTGCGATGTTGCATAAAAGTAAACTAGCGACATATATGACTATCTCATATATGAAGGCTACCACCAACCTAACACACCGGGTAGCATAGTGATTGAACATAACCAGTCACAAGTCATAACCATTTCACAAGTAATTAAATATACATCGGAGTTCAACATAGTTATTACAACTTAAGTTCAAAAGTAGCGGAAGCAAAGTAATTTGAAACTAACATTAATCTTTTTCAAATACATGCCAGTACCACGGTCGACTTCCAACAAAAGCATTAGAGACAAGGTAACTCAGAAGGATCATGCCCATGATCACACTCCGCCTCTACGGCAGGAGTCAACCAACTCTTGCAGCCGTCATGATACCTCACAACCTGCAACAAGTGGGGAATAAAACCCTGAGTACGAGAAGGTACTCAGCTAGACTTACCCGTCATAAACCAGAAATAAAGTGACACCAAGGATCATGCAAGGCTGATATAAAGTGGGCTAGCTTGACAACATTTTGCATAAAAGCTTAATATGGATAAGTAATCATTAATGCTTAAGCATCAAGTTAATTATCATTAACCTGTCATCTATATTAGAACCTGTACTAGAGCACTCACTTTATTAGGAGCAAACAATATTAACCATAGCAGGTATAAATTGAGGCAACATTTCCATCATTATCCAATTAACCATCCGTTCAATTTAATGGAATCTACGTTGCCGCTGCTCAAGTCAAGTGCTCACTAACCGGGAGCGACGACGATTCGAATCGAATTCCTATCCAGCTGGAGGGGTATTTCTAACACTCACCGTGCAGACCCCTGCCAGGGTCGCACAGGCCACCTTTTTATATGATTCAGGAACCGCGGGTCCGAATGATGTCGCGACCCCAAGGGCGACACTCTGCCAGGTGATAGGGACTCTAACCCCCCTTGGTCTCATGTCAATGTCCCCAAGCACATCCTTTCTCTCCTCCAAGAAGCAACCTACCATTCGATTCCTGGCCTGAACCATATTACTCGGCTTCGCGGTCGGAACGACTTATCCAGCCAACTAAGTGTTAGACTACGTTCAACATGACTTAAGGACGTACAGTGAATCGGTCCTTAAACGACTCAGACGGGGATAGATCCACACCCAAGACCTCCATGCCTTGTTGCTTCACTATCGTCATCCCGCCCGGTCTCATTTCATTTTATTAACACATGGTTCCATTCCACGATAGCAAATATAGCCAACCGTGCCATATATGAATATCCCTATATCTCGCAGGTGACAGGAAATCACCTGACTTCTACCGCTTAAAGCAGGGCTAAGCATCTACTCGATCCTAGTCTATGTAGGATTCAAGGATTCATATATCTGGACAAGGAATGATATAATGCAGCAAGGGTTTCCAACCAACTCCTACCACTTAATGCAACAATACTTATAACATATATATATAATTAATTGCTTTGAAGATAGGAGGCTTATAATGCTCCGGGGCTTGCCTGGGGTCTGACTCAAGTTAGAGTATGTCAGATAAAGTCACTTGGCGAGCAACCTCCAATCTACCACTTGTCCGGTCCTTCTATCTTCGGGTTTGGATCCACCAAACACCGTCTTTGGGTTTGGCTCCAACGCCACATCCTTCACACGTTTCTGCTAGCGTACCTATATGAGATGCAACCATGCACATGTGTGAATGCATAGAAGTGCAATAAACAGAGTAATCAAACAAGCATACCAAAGTTCTCATCAACACCTAGAGCTAATTAACTTAATCCACATTAGGGCATAACATAGAAGATGGCAAGCACATCAAGCGAGACACAAGCCTCAAGATCACAGGGTACTAACCCAAGTACTTTCAAAGGTATGAGTCACACTTCAACACACTAGCATGGCAAAGTTAATCAAAGCACTACAACTAAAATCTGTCATTTTCTGGACATACATACAGTAGCTTAGTAAATCAATCATAAATGGAGATCCCTAAATCCAAATGACTTCCAAGAAGATATTTTGGAAAGCTTATGAAATTATCTACATTTCATCTTTAATCATCTCAACCTGATTCCCATGTTATCATGACCAAACATGCGAATCTTTAAAGTCTGCACAGAAGGTAATTAAAATCTGACAGTAGACTTATTAAGCATGCAACTCTTAAACTATCAGACCTGGGATCATGAAAATTTAACACAAGAAAGATAAGATAATTATCTACAACTTTTGTATTTACCAAAATCACAATAAACATCATTTACACCATGAAACTAGTTGCACGAGTAACACCACATATGCAGCCCAACAGCAGTGGTACAATTATAGACAGAAAACTGATAAAAACTTCAGAGAAGCATAAATGGAGTTCTAGACCTCCCACAAACATGATTCTCAACTTTATGGAAAGCTTATGAAGTTACCTACAACTTTCTTGTAATCATCTTAAGATGATTCTACAGTTAACATGGTCAATTAATTAAATAATTGCATCTCTGTCCAAAATATGGACAGAATCTGATATGCCAATTTAAAACGCTATAACTTGAGTTTTATAAATCCAATAATTATGGTTCTAGACTTTTTAGAAAGCTTAACAAATTGTGAACAACTTTTCTATAAACATCTAGAACTAATTCTGCAACTAACAAGGTCACACATGGCACACAATGCAATGCTGTCTGGGTTTGGGCAGAAACTGCCACAGTACTTTAAACAACTATAACTAAACATATACTTAACCAAAAATTGTGATCTTTAGCTTTTTGAAAAGATTATGAAAAGTACTACAACTTATTTATTATCAACAAGGCATGATTCATAACTTAACTGAGCCAAACAATGCATACATGCAGCACTGTCCAGAATAGAAGCAAAGCAGCATATGGCATTTGTTATTTTCATAGCTCCTAAACTATCAGACCTAAAATCCTGAAATTTTTACCAGACATCACACATCACAATAGTAGCATGCCACAAAAATTTCACTTCATTTGGAGCCCTACATTGGCAGTTATGAAAATAACAAATACAACTAGCAATGAAAACCTAGATGCAAAGATCTATTTTTAGAACTAAAAGTTTAACTAAAACATTAAATATTATAGATCCACTGCATAGATAATTTCACAAGGATTCCAAAAAGTCCTCATTTTGCTATTTTATGATTTTTCTACTAATTATTATGAATTTCCAAAGTTCAACACTGAAATCTGTAAAATAAAAAGATTAAACCGAAATAACAAATGACATCTTGCGCTGGTGACCCTGTACTTCTCACAAAAATAGATTCTAACGAACAGGTCCTTCTGGTCACTATTCACTTGAGTCACAGTTTCATCACTTAACCCCCTGTGTTTTCCTCAATTCAAACCCGCGGTCCTCTCCTTCTTTACAGAACAGAGGAGGTGGAGGAGGCTTGCCGGCCGGCCATCCTCCGGCCGGTGTGGTCGGTGTCAGCGGCAGAGAGGGGCAGCGCGGGCACCACCGTGCCATTCCGCACCTGGGGGTGGCCGAGGAGCGGCGGAAGGCGGTCGGCAGCGGCTTGGCCACGTGCGCCGGCGGCCCGTCGGCCGGTGCTCCGGCAGCAGCAAGCCGCGGGGGCGGAGCCGGTGAGGTGAGCAGTCTAGGAGGTGCGGCTTGGTGCTAGAAACTCGAGGGCGCGGTCAATTTGGTGGAGGGAAGTCGGAGATGATGGGTCAACGGCGGCCCTGGGAGTTGGCCGGTCGGCCATGGCGGGGGCGTCCTCTGGTGATGATAGGAGGTGGTGACAGAGGTGCTTTAAGCTCGCGAAAAGGTGGAGGCACCTCAGGTAGTGGTGGTTTGGCATGCGGTGGCTGCTAGCAATCGGAACAGCAGCGTGGCCCACGGCGGCCATTCATGGCGGCAAGCGGCCACGGTGAGCAGCCGCCCATGCCGAGGCGAGGAAGAGGCAGAGAGGAGTGAGGGAGGCCGAAAGGAAGCTCGGGCGCGTCTGTTCGGGAGGAGGCAAGGCATAGTGATGCGGCGGTGAAGGTTGGACGCGCGTCGGTCGCGGGGGCGCGCGGCAGCTCTGCATGGCGGACACGCTCAGGGCACGCGACGGCCATAGCGGCATTCTGCCAAACACGCAGCGTGCAGCGAAGCAACGAGAGTCGGACGTGAGTTTGGGCCACCTCCGTTTCGATTTTGGACATGGGCCCAATACGAAGTTTGCAGTGCACCTAATGCTCTTTATTTTCTATTAAGAGACCTAGGTCATTAGGGCAACAAGTTAAGAGATAATTAGCATCTAAGTTAGCAATGTCAACACATTACTACCCAAGAAGGAAACTCAATTTTGCTGATCAAAATGAGGTCAAACTTAAGCCAACTTTTTACATGATCTACTACACCACATACACTCCAACTTTTATTTTGGGACCATGTTAAGTTGTTTAACAAAATTTCGAGAACGCGGCATGTCAACATGTCAAGGTCAATTAGTGATAAAACAACTTTTTGCTGTTTTGGAAACTCTTCTTGAAGGTCCAACTAAACTCCATTTTGAGTGACACTTGATCCATTGTGTCCCTCATGAACAGTACTCCAACTCATATTAAGGAACCTAATTGAGCCACTATATGGAATTGGAAGATAAAATGTCGTGAACAAGTTGACTTGATGCTGCTGATTAGGGGACTTAGAATTTGCTAAGTGCTGGAAACAGCCCTCAATCTGACTTGTGGGCCCTTTTTGAGTATGTTCCACGCATTTTCACGACTTGACTCTTAAACAAAGTTTGTTCCTTATAAAATTCTCCTCAACTTTGTCAAAGGGTGCACAGCCATACAAAGTTGTTAAGTCACACTTTTGAAATGGTCAAACAAAAGTGTTCCAGGGTCCATACATGGTCAACCATCACATAGAAGCACAATTAGGCAAAATGATCAACATGAACATTGTTCCATTAAGTGTCCTAAGTGTATTTAAGGTGTTGTAGAGGCCCTCTAGAGTCATTTGGGCAAGGTTGGTTGATGATCTATAGTTCCATTCACTTAATGGGGCAAATTCCAATAGGAGTGAAACTTATCATTTCATGTGACTTTTTGATTCCAAATTTCATGAAACTTTTCCAGGGATCAATATAGATAGTTATTGATGTGAGACATGTGAAGATACTTTGATAACAACACCCAAGCATATATCTTTTAATTGAGCCTATATGTAAGCAAGGGTGCAATATCCAAGTTTAGGTTAGGGTTTATTTCCATAGGTTTGACTTTGGCATTGTCATCCCCACTAATCTATCATGTTTGATCTTAAACCCACCACTTAATTGGTGATAAACACCTGGGGTGTTACAAAAGCTATCTTAACTTACAATCTCTAACCCTAGAAACTCATGTATTTGCATGACTATCTTCTTAGCATAGCTATATAAGATAAGCCTGCTCCAGTTTAGGTATATTCTTTTATTCTTTATTCTTTCTTTTATCTTTATCCTTGAGATTGGCTTGAGTGTGTGTGTCACACTATCCTATATTTATCCTAGCCTACCCCTATTATGAACTTTGGTCTGTTATACAGTCTTGTTATCTTGTCCATGTCCCTACTAGAGATTTTTATGCCATGCCTTCCTTTGGGAAAATATAAATGAACGACGATATATCCATGCGCTTGCGGAATATTTCTGCATGTGTTCAGAAATATCGTCACGACGTTTCTAGTGCCATTGCTAGAAAACACAAATCCTAGTAGTGACGCTAAGAAATGCCAACAAGCATTTCTAGCGCCGTTGCTGAGGAAGGCACTGGTTTAAAAGAATCTATTAGGACATGTTCATGATATTATGCATGTGTAGTAGCCATTGCTTATAACAGGATAACTTCGTTTATCTTCTCCTATTATGGATGAAAATAGGATAGCATTAGACTGGTTTCGATTGCCGACGGACTTCACAAAAAATCTAGAGTCACTGCTAAGAAAGAACCGGTCTCATGCCATTTCCTGTTCTGCCATTCCACTGACAAACGAACCAGTCGCCCCACACCATCCGCTACTACTGATATGGCCCAAAAGTCACTTCGCAAGTACTCCATCCCTATTGTTGGCAACATGCCTATTGGGCCCGCTGTCAACACTGGCAATGGAAAATTTGAACTCAGGCCTAGGCTAATCATGATGGTGCAGGACAACCCTTTCTGTGGTTTGCCTAGCGAGGACGCGAACACACATCTTCAACACTTCCTTGAGTTGTTGTTGGTATTTATTAACTTGCCACTTATTTTATTAGCCACCTAATGTATGTCTACATCTCTTAACATTACTTTACTAGGTTGTTATTTGTCGGGTACTAGCAAAATAGGGTACCTCATTTTCATCGCAAAAACTACCCACCAAGACAAAATTATGGCCCACGGCCCATCACAGCCGGCCCGGGCCTTACCTTGCTTAAAACCAAAGCCAAAGGACAAGCGCCCAAGCCCCCCAGCGCTCCTCTGCTTTGTTCGACCCCTCTCTGTCTCGCCCAACCCTCATGACGTCATCCAGGTGCCTAAGCCCTGTGACATCATCAAGGCACTCGACCCCCCCGCACAACTACTACTTCGTTTGACCCCCACTGTAACACACTGCCACGGGTATGCATGGGCCCCTACCCTTTCTTGTTAAGGACTAGGAGCTTGCCACATCGAGCAGGACTGCCTGGGAACTTGTGACACCTGATTCACAATCCGGTCAAGGCTTCCATGGTTCTTTCTCGCCCCCATGGCAGTAACAGAAAGAAGCTATGCTACGCCGCACCCTACCATGTCCGCCTTAATAGCAACGGCCGTCCAGGCCCCCTTACCTTTTCACCGGTGTGGCTTCAGGGCCACGAAATCTTCTCCATCATGACATCGTGTTAGGGTATGGCCACACCGCGTCATCTATAGCCACGGCCTACCACCACTACAACGACGATTGTGCGAAAGCATGAACTAAAAGGAAAGCTAGGAATAGGGAGCACCTTAGGGCATTCTCTTTCTATTTTCATACATCTAAACACTGTAACCCGACCCCTCCCTTTGCATATTATAAAAGGGGAGGGAGGGACCCTCGACCAGAGGGGCAAAACAACACCACGCAATGGCAATGTACTAAGCACACACTCAAACACTCGAACACACACAGAGACCTAGGAGCTATCCCTCTCTTGACCAGCTTGTATCCCCCTACTACAAGCACTTCTGTGCAAAGCAACACGAGCAGCAGCGAGCACTGGAAGTAGGGACATTCAGCCCAAACCAGTATACATCTTGTGTCCGCTTTGCACACCATCAGAGGCTCCGACATGCAGCATCATTCATTTGTCCTTTCTCTAGACATCCCCCATTTTAGAATGCCAACAGTTGGCGTGCCAAGTAGGGGAGCTCTGCGCGTCACGATCGACTCCACCAAGCTTCCGATGGCTGACCCCATCGGCCGGTTCGCTCTTGGCACCTGAATCCATTTTAGGAGCCTAGACTTTGTCTGTGGCTAGGAGGGCCAGGGGCTAAAGATGCTTCCTATTTCCCCATTTCCCAACCTCATGGGCAGAGAAAAGGGACTCCACTCACCCACCTCCGACAACTACACCGACACGATGAGCAACCTCAACAACGTCACCAAGGCCCTAGCGAGTTTCCATTTGCTGAACCAGGACGCATTAGAGCCTGGCAAGGACCAATTCTTCTGGCCCTACGGTATGGAAGGCACCGCTCGGTCCTATCGATGCCAGATCAAGCTCATGCTAGGCATGCAGGCATTAACCCAGGTTTGCGCACTGGGCCCCTTCTCGAAGTCATCCTTGGATGACAAGGAGGAGTCCTTGGTCGACTCCAACGAGAGCTGGACATCCACTGCCTACGCTAGGTTCGATGGCCTGGAAGACCTGCGTCACTCCTCGACAATGACAACCTCCTTAGGGGGACTGACTCTGAATCCAACTGCTATGTCGACCCATCCCGAGAGTGCTTCATGTGTGACGAAGACCCTGCCGCTAGGGGCTCCGATGAGACACCTAGTGTCCACACTCCCATCAATGTTGTAGCTGCTCTCATGGTGTAGGGCAGGGCCCCTCTAGCTCCGTAGCCGGGGGAGTCCCACCTCCAACTAGAGAAACTCCAGGAACTCGAAAGGAAGGTCGAGGAAGAGCGTTTGCAGCTAGCTCAGCTCTGTGCCACCATCGAGGGTGAGCACGGGAACCGCAACGTCGGGGCAGCCCGCCTCAGGGCCCACGATGTTCAGAGGCGCATCTGCAACGATGGTCGTGACAAACAACCACCGCCCTTCGCCCAGGCAAGCTAGAACATCACGACAGCAACAATTCTTCTTCGAGGAATGCCCAAGCCATCCGCTCCAGAGTACCAACAGTCACTAGAAGAAGCTCGTGATGTTGCCCTCCTGCACTCAGCCAAGTACCAACAATCACTCTGGTGATACCACTCCCCGCGCATCCTTGGCCGAACATTTAGCATGGGTGACCTAGTACTCCGATTGAAGCAAAGCAATAAAGAAAAGCATAAGCTAACCCCACCATGGGAAGGGCTTTACATCGTCGCAGAAGTACTTCGCCCTGGCACCTATAGGATAGCAACCATGAAAGGCGAGGTCTTCACCAACGCATGGACATCGAACAGCTATGTCGCTCTTACCCTTGAAAAAAGCATTCTTAATATGCTTATGTAAATAAAGAGAAGCTCTCATTGTCTCTGAATTTACTTTGTCTCCAAAAAAGTGAGACCCAACTAAACCAGTGGTCCGAGTTGGGCCTCACTCGGGGGCTAACAGGGGGAACCCCCCACTAGCAAGTGTCGAAAAAACTTTTTACCTTCGCTAGGTAACCAATTCTTTCTTGGGGTCAAGGGGCATCCAAGGGAAGGACTGGCCGGACTGCGAAAAGCCTACACCCCAGCGGTTATGGTACATTCGCCCACCAACCCGAACCCAAAGAGACTAGATCGCACTCCAAAAAAGCATTCGTAAACCGACGCAGCGTAGAAAGCGAGTAAACACTTACTAAAACAAAAAACATGTCAAAACAAAAAGACTTATACAAGGAGGCCTCAAAGGCCGATACCTTGCCCAGAATCTAAAGTCTTTATATGGGCGCCATAGTCCAACGTGTTGTTCATAGGTCAACAGGAGGAGGAACCATGTCTTCTTCAAACCTAGCCACCAAGATCGCCGCGGGTGTCTAGGCCTCCGCGTCGGCGGTGTCCAACACCTCATTAGGAGCATCAAGGTAACCATCGCTCAGAGCTACTAAATTAACCTCATAATGAGACCTACAGACGGTGAACACGCGATGGACACCGAAATGCAACGCATCCCTCATGAGGGCTCAGACCTGTCCAAAGGCAAGTGAGAGGCATTCACGCACTGGGACCTCCTAGGCTCTAGGAGGGACTACCCCTAAGGCATCGCACAGTGATCCAGTAGTGACACGTAGCTCAAAATGCTCGTTGTTCGCTGCTACCAGGGTTCCTTGCACTGACGATAGCTCCGTCTCGAGCTCAATAACCCTAGCCCTTAGCCCTGGGCAAGGGGAGAGAAGTAAGAAGCAAACATGAGAAAACCGTGATATCCAAGCAAGAACAACCCCACTCACCCATGACCTCCACGGGCTAAGCGCGGAGTTGATTGACCGCCCAAGTCGCCACTCACTTGAATGGGCACAATCTCTGGTTCTCAGCAACAAGTTGAGCGGCACTCCGCACGGTCATCTTCCATCGCTCAACCATGGCATCCCATTCATGGCGGATCGTGCGACACTATTGGACTAACAGGTTTCAGTCAGCAAGAGCACGCCAGTGCTCTTAGCGGATGGAGACGAGACCAGACTGGAGTGCCCCATTTTCCGCCAGCAACGCCTCGCGGTTGGTCGATGTTTCATGAGCCACTTCGGCAGCCTGATGAGCGCTCTCGGAGGAAGCCACTGCGGCCTTCACCTCTTCCTTAGCACGGGCGATGGCCTCCCGAAGCTAGGCATGGAGTTCTGTTATCTCACCCTCAACGGTGGACAACCGCTGCTGAGTGACGCTCAATGCGATTCAATCGTAGCGGTCTGTTGAGTCTCTTCAGCCAGCCGTGCCCATGCCTCCTAGCCTCGGCAAATGAAGTCGGACTTCGCCCGGCTGCACGCAAGGAGTGCCTGCACAAAAGAATCGCATTAGGAACATACCACACACGTCGGACAAAATCAGAAAAGTCAAAAAGCACCACTAACCAACCTGACCTGACGCCTGCATCTGGCTCCAGTGCCTCTGCTCCTCGGCATTGTCCAAAATGAAGGGGGCAGTAGCCCGGACAGTCCCTGATGTGGTTCATCTTGACGGTGGGCCTCGGGTTCCATCCTCACCAAGGATAGGAGACTGACCGGAAGGGGCTGCCCCTCCACTTCTGACGAGGTCAAAGCCTTGGCAGGATAGGATGACATCCATACCGGTTTGGAAACCTTGCCGGCTTCGCCCCGCATCCTTGGCATAGGCCGCTCACTGTCAGCAGATGGCTCCAGGCTGTCTCCCGATCCGGTGTCACCAGTCGCACCAGCCATAGATATTGTGGCTACGGCAGCTGGTGGCACCCCCAAGGGGTGGCCTCATCATCATCTAGAACGATGGCCTCGACGGTAGGATCAGAAACACCTGGTTGTACCATCCCCTCCGGAGTAATCGCAGCATGCGCCATGACTGGAGGAGACGAACCGAGAAGAGCCTGACCAGTGGAGGCTGTAACACCCCAGGTGTTTATCACCAATTAAGTGGTGGGTTTAAGATCAAACATGATAGATTAGTGGAGATGACAATGGCAAAGTTAAACCTATGGACATAAGCCCTAACCTAAACTTGGATATTGCACCCTTGCTTACATATAGGCTCAATTAAAAGATATATGCTTGGGTGTTGTTATCAAAGTATCTTCACATGTCTCACATCAATAACTATCTATATTGATCCCTGGAAAAGTTTCATGAAGTTTGGAATAAAAAAGTCACATGAAATGATAAGTTCTATTCCTATTGGAATTTGCCCCATTAAGTTAATGGAACTATAGATCATCAACCAAGCTTTGTAACTTTGCCCAAATGACTCTAGATGAACTCTACAACAAAAGTCAAGAAGGGTTCATGTTGAGCAAATGTCAAGAAAATGCCCCGATTGGCCTAAAACCATAGTTTCGGCTTTACCGAGTTAATACTTTGACCAAAGTGAAAGTTTGACTTCTGTACCAGTTATGAGGTTTGACCTTAAACAAAAGTTGTAGTTCATCTTGTGTAGGACAAACTTTGTTCAATGGTCAAGAGCTAGTTTGGCCTCTAACCTAGTCAAATAGAGATCACAATGTGGAATCAGCTGCTGTTTTCAGCACTTAGAAAAATATTCTAAGTCCTTGTTGTGACAGCAGCAAGTTGGCTACTTTGCGACATTTTATCGTCCAAATTCATGTGGTAACTCAATTAGGTTCCTTAATATGAGTTGGAGTACTGTTCATGAGGGACACAATGGATCAAGTGTCACTCAAAATGGAGTTTAGTTGGACCTTCAATAAGAGTTTCCAAAACAGCAAAAGTGTACTTTGTTACCTCTCGATATTGACATGTTGACACGCCGCATTCTCGAGATTTTGTTAAACAACTTCACATGGTCCCAATATAAAAGTTGGAGTATATTATGTGGAGAAGAGCAGGTGAAGAGATGGATGAAGTTCGACTCCGTTTTGGTCATCAATTTTAGGTTTGCTTAACCGCTGTCAACAAGATGACAGTGTCAACTTTGGACTTGATTATCCACTAATCCGTAACCCTAATTGCAGTGCACCTTAAATAGAAATTGTAGGTCTTCATGTGGGCTGCAAACTTCAGTTTAGGTCCAAGACCCAGATCAGCCCGGAAATGTCCCAAATTGGCGTCCCAACTGACCCACTTCGGAACCTGCCAGCTGCTCGGTGAAAGTCCTCAATGGCCGCCACGTGTCCCGAACGTGTCCTCCATGCGCGAGCGAAGCGCCCACGTCGCCTCCACACGCCCTGCGTCCTGCAGCTGTGATGGAGAAGCCCCCGCACGCCTTTCTCGTCCCTCAATCGCGCGCGACATCGCTCTCCTTGCTCACAAGAGCGGAGCAGCCATGGATGCCGCCATGGCCAAGCTCCGAGCCGCCACCACGTTCCCTTGCTTCCAGCCTCCCTCTGCCCAAACAAACCACAGGAACATCTTCCCCTCACCGCGCCGACCTCCCGCGCCTCTTCCCCAGCTCCGACCGCCGCTGTAGCGCCACCGCCGTACACAACAGCCGCCATGGCTGAGCGTGCTCGTGGTCACGCCCCTGGGGGATGCTCCTGGGCGAGCTGCGCCCCTGCTCAGGTGCGCGAGGGCCACCCCGTACTCCGCCGCCACTCCATTGCCGCCGGCGTGGCCTACTCCGGCCGGAGCAGCAAGCTCCGGCGAGCCTTCTCTGTTAATTTGCGACCAGGGACCTCGCGCGGCAATTCGACTAAAGGGAGGGACCTATCTGCACACCACTGACTCATATGAATAGTCACTTTGTACTGCGGGTTGATTTCTAGAAAATCCAGGGGCCTCGAGGCAAAAGTGTTTTTCTTTTTTTGGTTTAATCTTTTTATTTTACAGATTTCAGTGTTGAACTTTGGAAATTCATAGTAATTAGTAGAAAAATCATAAAATAGCAAATAAGGACTTTTTAGAATCCTTGTGAAATTATCTATGCAATGGATCTATAATATGTAATGTTTTAGTTTAAAGTTTTAGCTGTAAAAATATATTTATGCAACTAGGTTTTGAATGCTAGTTGGATCTGTTATTTTTAATAACTGTAAATATATAACTCCAAATGAAGTGAAATTTTTGTGGCATGTTAATCTTGTGATTTATGATGTCTAGTAAAAATTTCAAGATTTTAGGCTTGATAGTTTAGGAGCTATAAAAATAACAAATGCTATATGTTGCTTTGCTTCTATTCTGGACAGTTCTGCATGTATGCATTGTTTGGCTTAGTTAAGTTATGAATCATGCCTTGATGACAATAAATGAGTTGTAGTACTTTTCTTAAGCTTTTCAAAAAGCTAAAGATCACAATTTTTGGTTAAGTATATGTTTAATTATAGTTGTTTAAAGTACTGTGGCAGTTTCTGCCCAAACCCAGACAGCATTGCTTTGTGTGCCATGTGTGACCTTGTTAGTGGCAGAATTAGTTCTAGATGTTTATAGAAAAGTTGTTCACAATTTGTTAAGCTTTCTAAAAAGTCTAGAACCATAATTATTGGATTTATAAAACTCAAGTTATAGCAGTTTAAAGTGGCATATCAGATTCTGTCCATATTTTGGACAGAGATGCAATTATTTAATTAATTGACCATGTTAACTGTAGAATAATCTTAAGATGATTACAAGAAAGTTGTAGGTAACTTTATAAGATTTCCATAAAGTTGAGAATCATGTTTGTTGGAGGTCTAGAACTCCATTTATGCTTCTCTGAAGTTTCTATCAGTTTTCTGTCTATAATTGTACCACTGCTGTTGGGCTGCATGTGTGGTGTTACTCGTGCAACTAGTTTCATGGTTGTTGGGCATTCTTAACGTCATTACCAAAAGTAGACTTAGTTTTCTAATTCTGATAATGGCGCCAAAAATGCCGAACCTATCCCTCATGCCACTTAAGCCAAGTTGTCATCCCCAGCATGACATGAGAGACGCGGTATTGAAATATGCAACTGCTCTTCTAAATAAATAATAAATAAGATCTGCAAGCGCACAGATTAATACCGATGTAGCATTTTAACCGGGAAGTATTCCAGGTATCGTTATTTATATTTTTACCACTGGGAAGGGATTACTAACATCAATGTTGATTATGGAATGGAATATAGGAATGAGTATCAATCATTGCATGTATAAGTGAGAGCATTCATCTATCTCTTGCATACAGGGGTAAGTGTCACATAAAATATGGATAAAGTATGAATGGTGACAAAGATAATTAATCTGATCAGCTAGCCACATATAATAATGATAAGCACCTCAACAGATATTCTAGCAAGTCATTAGCATGGTATTAGGACGAACTACAAGGATATTTCCTAAGTTATTCTTAACTATAAAGTCTAGCATATCATAGTTAGTGCAAGTACACTTGGCAATCATTGCGAGAAAGGACTACGCCCATGCATAGTGATATTATCAAGGAAGATGAGAAACATAGCAATCACTCCCCCGTAATAATGTTGCTCTGCCTGCCTTACACACGGGAGGGGGACTATATAAGAACCAACGAAGCTGTCACCATCGCGGACCACCCCACGATCCGGCATATAAGGTGCAATCGCAGATAAATATGGTCTAAGCACCACGCCTACACAATATTTATCATTTACCCATGGATCCGATGGATAAACGCTATACGATCCTAAACATGTATATAATTCCAATCTAACTAAGCCAAGCGTATAACTACGATAAACTAAGAACAATATAATCGCAAATATAATCAAGTAGAGCATAGTCATAATCAATATATTGAAATAGAACAAAGTTGTATTCATAATATTGAAGAACAATGATGAACAATGAAGAACAGTAAAGGAATTACCAAGAATCCTCTTGACAGATCTGGAAACCAATCGAAGATTGACTCCTTCTAGTTCTAATCCTATGTAGCTATGCTATACTAGAGATCTAGTTGATGTGGTGGCTCTAGGGCTTGATTAGAGACTCTCCTCCTGAGATTAGGGTTTGAGGAATTGAGAATGAGGGAGTGCCTCCTCCAGGGGCCAGGGGTCCTGCTTATATAGCCCCCTCAAGTGAACGTGGGCTGTCGGATCAAACCGACATTAATCGCACGGTTTTCCTTGATCCCTTAGGTTGGTGGAGCATAATCCGCGAGATGGAGCCTGATTGGCTCTCAGGCCAGGGTGGGCGCCCTGCCTCCGGGCCCGTTCGGCCTCCCGTTCGATCTCGTGGCTTCTGGAGTCTTCTAGATGATAGAAAATCGGTGAACACGTTATTATCTCTATGTAAACCCGACGTGTGGGCCTTTCCTCCGTATTTTCTGATAACCCCCTGCAGAAACAGACAAACACCAAAACTCGTGGAATTCTGTCAGATAAAACCCTAAGTCTAGGTGTTGGTTGCATTTGGATCCTTTTCTTTATTTATTTGATAACTATATTTGGTACTTAAGGACCGTCAACAAACTCCCCCAAGCTTACCTCTTGCTCGTCCCTGAGCAAGGATAGACTCATTATGGATCAGAAGTTGCTACAATGCCTTTGAACGTTGACGGTACATATGCTTTCAAATAAGGTCTCATCCCTGAGTTAGAGTAAACTGTCAAGACTTAAAACTTACTCATTTTACCTTTCACCATGGGGCTTGCAACCGTCACCTGCATCTTGAGTGGTTAAAAGATAGAACGGTCTAGTCAAACGCCATGTCTCTTATTCTTGATCAGCTATAGCTCTGGAGTTTTTGCAAATTTTTCAAATAAAACTCAGAGATTCCTTGTATGACTTTCTCGGGTCTCTCTTTTGTGGTATTTCTGGATCCTTACCAAGGCAGTAATGGTATATGCCTTCTCTCTCAAAGTATGTGGTATTTATGGTATAAGGCGTAGTGACATTGCCTTCTCTCTCACCCTACTCTAATAAGGCTTTGATATCTGGAGCTCATAGGTGGGAGATACAGTATACATACTCATAGAACATTTATTGCATAGTCAAACCATGGATCCAGAGAAACAAGTCAATAAGTCAAATCAAGATGTGCATGTGTGGTGAATGAGTGGTGTATGGTGATAACAAAAGTCTAATGCTCTTTTTGAGGGAATACATACCTTTCTTGCTTTTTGAAACTTTTGAGGGGAATGAGATGCTCTGTATTTTCTCTTCTTTTTTTCTCTTAGGTGGGTATCTTGTACCCCTAATTCTACTGTCGGACACTTGTCCATTTTTACCTCTCATCTCACTTTTTCTTTCTTCGAGGTTCCGAGCACTTGCTCCTTTTTTATTTCCTCGTATTTATATTTTTTTAGAGCAATCTCCCTCTTTTGAAAATATAGCAAGTGGTAGTAGAAATGACTTGAGCATTAACTTCACAGGGAATAACAGGAATGAGATAATGTTTTTGGCTATTCTCTCCCGGGTCAGGAGTAGAATAATTTTGGGTGAATCTGGAGATGGAAATGAGTGCATATATGTGGATGCGTACTTCCGGAGTAGAAGCAGCATGTATGAGTGAACGTGCAAGTGAATCTTGATTTTAACCACATGACAAGTTCCTAAGGGTCTACACAGCTTGACCACACTCAATGCCCATAAGCAGTAAGTAGTAAAAGTGCGGCTCTTATTCTAACAAGCATGTATATATGGCTATGGTAGGAATTTAAACTCTCATCATACAGGAACTCATCATGCAACATTTTAAAGATTTTTTTAAAGATATAATTCTCCAGAATTCTAGCATCTCTAGGAACAGATAAACAGCAGCTCAACCTTCCCATATCATATCCGCTAACAACTTAGACTTCAGATCAAGTTCTCTTCCCACTAGTTTAGGTTTAGAGCCAATTTTAAATTATAACAGTTATGTCTAAACTAGAGAGAGAACAAATTTGAAAATTAGGCAGAGCAACTATTCACCATATCCATGCTAGAGTTTTATTTTCAAGATTCAGTTTAGCATAGCTACTTTATTTATTTATTAAACTAAGCAAATATATATAAACACAAAATATTTATTTGGGTTTTCATGATTATGCATCTTTTTTATTTTAATAAAGCATAGGTATAAATGTAGATAAAAATACTTATCGGGATAAATGGGGGTGCTCTCCCCCAAGCTAGATCTTGACGTAATTTCTTCTGATGTAGCTAGCAGGTGCAGAGGTGTATTTGAATGTCGGCAGCACCCTGACAGCGATTAGGATGTCCTCCATCTACTAGTCTTTCTGAATTCTGTGGAGCTCAAATAGACAACAAAGCTTCGTGGAACTTGATTAAGCGTTAGCATAAATATCTAGCCTTTATCATGTTTGAGCTTCCTTGATAAATGTCACTCTCTATTTTTATTTTCATTTTTATAGAACAGAAAAAATATATATTATTATTTTTTTTATGCCACCACAGTGAATGTACTTATGGGTTTTATGCCACTCAGCATACTCACATGGGGCTTACCGTTTTTAACATTTTTCATTTTTTTTAGACAGAATGAACATGATTAACTGAGCAATAATTAAAGGGAAAATGATAACTACCAAGTTTACCTCTTGGCACGGCGTTCGGTGTTTTTAAGTCCTCCGAACAGGACTTCTTTTCTTCTTAGTTGTCCTGGGATTTGGGTGGCGTAGACGGTGGTTCCGGCAGCGCCTCCTCTTCTTGTGTAACTGTCTTCGATTTCCATACCCGACTTGGTGCTTCGGTCTCCTGTTGTGTATCCTCGGGCCTTATGACCTCTCCTTCATAGTCTGCCCATACGTCCTTGATGGTTTGCCTCCTTTGGTTACGGTTACGTCGCCTTCTTCTTGTCCTGACCTGCTTAGAATCTTCAACTATATAGTTAGGGTCATTAAAGTAGCGGCGTACCTTCTCAGAGGGGAAATGCATATGGACTTCTCCGGTTCCAATGTAGATGATTGCTTTGACGGTGCCTAGGAACGGTCTTCCTAGGATGATGGGTGGATCGTACTCGTCGTCTCCCATGTCAATGACCTGAAAGTCTGTATGGACAAAATGATCGTTAATTTTAATAGGGACATCGGTTACTATACCTTCGACCTTTCGGGATGTCTGATCTGCCATCTGAAGCTGAGTGTATGTTGGTTTTAAGGGCATGGTTCCGTACAAGAGCTGATAGGTGACTGTGGCCATTATATTGACGTTTGATCCAGTGTCGCAGAGCGCCTTCTGAAAGGAGTATCCATTGATTGAGCACTCAATGCTTGGCATACCTGGGTCGTCCTTCTTGATTAGGAAGGGCGACTTGAGTCGACCATCTTGACCTCCTTGAACTGCAGTGACCATCTTAGCTGATTCGGTCCATCCTTGGTTGTTCTTGTTCTGCTTGATCCTCCTGTTGGTCCTCTTCCTTGGTTCATGTTGGGGTTGCTCTGGGATTTGTGTAATCTTGTTCTTGAAGGAAAACGTCTCCTTCCTCCCCTTGATGTTGAAGTTGATCTTTGCAGCACTGGCGTAGATGACAGCTCCCGAGGTGTTCAGGAATGGCCTTCCTAGAATAACTGGTGACCTCTCATCGGACCCGGTCTCTATCACCACGAAATCAGCTGGAGCGTATGAGGTACCAACTCAGACACATATGTTCTTTAATATTCCTTTAGGAAAGCTTAGTGTCCGATCTGCAAGCTGCAAACACATAGTTGTTTCTGATAAAGGATATGTAAAGAATTTTTCATAGAGTACCCTGGGCATAATGTTGACGCTAGAGCCAAAGTCACAGAGTGCTTCTGGGAAGTCCACCATGCCGATGGAGATCGGGATGACGGGGCGTCCTGGATTGCCTCTCTTGACTGGCAGAAGGTCATTATGTACTCCGACAGTGGGATTACTCCAATAGTTACCTGCATCAAACATGTCTACAAGATTTGCAGATTCTAATCCTTCCGGTTGTGATGGTATACCGGGGTTAGTAGCAGGAACAACAGTAGCTATTTGATTTAAGTGAGATTCAATCATTTTATTAAAGCTAATTTGGTTTTTGATGGCAGTAGAGAAATTATCCATTCTATTATGTTTTCTAGTATTTTATCATTGGATGCCAATTTCTTAGACAAGTTATCCATTAGCTTTCCTTGACTAGACACTAACTCTCTCAGGGGTGGAAAATTATTATTGTTGTTGTAAGAGTAATTACCTTGATAATTACCTGAGTAGTTACCTGAGTAGTTAGGCCTCTGTTGATTCCAACCTTGATTTTGTTGAGGATGGTTGTAGTTGTTGTTATTGTTGATGTACCTTGCATCCTCAAGCATCTCAGGGCAGTGATTGCCTGAGTGTCCAGTATCTCCACATTCCTCACAAGTCATGTGAGAGTCGTAGACGTTCATGACTTCTCTTTTGTCTCCAGCTTTGTCATCGAGCTTTTTCATGAGTAGGTCTAACTTTGCAGACAGCATGTCTACCTCCTTGAGCTGGTGCATACCTCCACCCTTCTTGCGTGTTTGGATCCTCTCTTCGTTCCAACCTTGGTTGGAAGCCATCTTCTCCACAAGGGCTGTATCTTGTGGTATGGTGAGTGATAGAAATGCGTCTCCAGCTGCAGCATCCATGGTCTCACGAGCACTAGTGATGAGCCCATGATAGAAAGTCTGCATAAGTAGCCAGCTCTCCATTCCATGATGGGGACATTCTAGGATGTAATCTTGAAAGCGCTCCCATGCTTCTGGAACGGATTCATCATGTTGTTGCTGAAAACTTGTAATCTTCCCACGGAGAGCATTGGTCTTGCCCATGGGAAAGAACTTAGCCAGAAAGTTCGTAGAGCAGAGTGCCCACACAGTGTTCTTATCCTTCGTCGCGTAGAACCACTGCTTCGCTCTCCCCAATAGTGAGAATGGGAAAAGGCGAAGTAGTATGGCGTCTCTGGGAACATCTAACAAAGTGAATGTGCTGCAAATCTCCAGGAAGTGTTGGAGATGAGCACTTGCATCTTCATGCGGCTTCCCACAAAACTGGTTGGCTTGTACCATGTTGATAAGCCCTGGCTTGAGCTCAAAGTTCTTGTCGATGGCCGCGGCAGGTCCAGTGCGGATGTTGTCCGTAGTGGGAGCTGAGAACTCGCGGATCGTCTTGCTCGCCATGGCTGCGAACTCTGTTGACAAATTCCGGATGAAACTTCGGCGGTCTTCTGGATTGGATGAAGTGTTGCGTCGAAGTGTTGACTTCTTGAGCTTGGCTCTTGCCTTTCTGATTAATGCTTCGGGGTTGTCAACAAAATTTTCTGGAAGATGTCCTCTATTCATACATCACCCTGCAAAATAATAAGAATGGAAAAATACAGGGGTAAATCTGTATGGGAGAATTGATGATCTCAATCACTTAATGATGCGAATGATGACTCAAATTCCGTATTCATTCCTTGTTAGTAAATCAACCTTCCCCGGCAACGGCGCCAAAAATGCTTGTTGGGCATTCTTAACGTCATTACCAAAAGTAGACTTAGTTTTCTAATTCTGATAACGGCGCCAAAAATGCCGAACCTATCCCTCATGCCACTTAAGCCAAGTTGTCATCCCCAGCATGACATGAGAGACGCGGTATTGAAATATGCAACTGCTCTTCTAAATAAATAATAAATAAGATCTGCAAGCGCACAGATTAATACCGATGTAGCATTTTAACCGGAAAGTATTCCAGGTATCGTTATTTATATTTTTACCACTGGGAAGGGATTACTAACATCAATGTTGATTATGGAATGGAATATAGGAATGAGTATCAATCATTGCATGTATAAGTGAGAGCATTCATCTATCTCTTGCATACAGGGGTAAGTGTCACATAAAATATGGATAAAGTATGAATGGTGACAAAGATAATTAATCTGATCAGCTAGCCACATATAATAATGATAAGCACCTCAACAGATATTCTAGCAAGTCATTAGCATGGTATTAGGACGAACTACAAGGATATTTCCTAAGTTATTCTTAACTATAAAGTCTAGCATATCATAGTTAGTGCAAGTACACTTGGCAATCATTGCGAGAAAGGACTACGCCCATGCATAGTGATATTATCAAGGAAGATGAGAAACATAGCAATCACTCCCCCGTAATAATGTTGCTCTGCCTGCCTTACACACAGGAGGGGGACTATATAAGAACCAACGAAGCTGTCACCATCGCGGACCACCCCACGATCCGGCATATAAGGTGCAATCGCAGATAAATATGGTCTAAGCACCACGCCTACACAATATTTATCATTTACCCATGGATCCGATGGATAAACGCTATACGATCCTAAACATGTATATAATTCCAATCTAACTAAGCCAAGCGTATAACTACGATAAACTAAGAACAATATAATCGCAAATATAATCAAGTAGAGCATAGTCATAATTAATATATTGAAATAGAACAAAGTTGTATTCATAATATTGAAGAACAATGATGAACAATGAAGAACAGTAAAGGAATTACCAAGAATCCTCTTGACAGATCCGGAAACCAATCGAAGATTGACTCCTTCTAGTTCTAATCCTATGTAGCTATGCTATACTAGAGATCTAGTTGATGTGGTGGCTCTAGGGCTTGATCAGAGACTCTCCTCCTGAGATTAGGGTTTGAGGAATTGAGAATGAGGGAGTGCCTCCTCCAAGGGCCAGGGGTCCTGCTTATATAGCCCCCTCAAGTGAACGTGGGCCGTCGGATCAAACCGACATTAATCGCACGGTTTTCCTTGATCCCTTAGGTCGGTGGAGCATAATCCGCGAGATGGAGCCTGATTGGCTCTCAGGCCAGGGCGGGCGCCCTGTCTCCGGGCCCGTTCGGCCTCCCGTTCGATCTCGTGGCTTCTGGAGTCTTCTAGATGATAGAAAATCGGTGAACACGTTATTATCTCTATGTAAACCCGACGTGTGGGCCTTTCCTCCGTATTTTCTGATAACCCCCTGCAGAAACAGACAAACACCAAAACTCGTGGAATTCTGTCAGATAAAACCCTAAGTCTAGGTGTTGGTTGCATTTGGATCCTTTTCTTTATTTATTTGATAACTATATTTGGTACTTAAGGACCGTCAACAATGGTGTAAATGATGTTTACTGTGAATTTGGTAAATACAAAAGTTGTAGATAATTATCTTATCTTGCTTGTGTTAAATTTTCATGATCCCAGGTCTGATAGTTTAAGAGTTGCATGCTTAATAAGTCTACTGTCAAATTTTAATTACCTTCTGTGTAGACTTTAAAGATTGACATGTTTGGTCGCGATAACTTGGTAATCATGTTGAGATGATTAAAGATGAAATGTAGATATTTTCCTAAGCTTTCCAGAATGTCTTCTTGCAAGTCATTTGGATTTATAAAACTCTAGATATGATTGATTTATGAAGCTACTATTTGTAAGTCCAGAAATTGACATATTCTAGTTATAGTTGTTGCTTCATCTTGACTTGCTTTGCTATGTTGATTCCTAAAGAGTGATATACATCTTGTTAGTGTTAAGTGTGCTTGAGATCTTGTGTGACTTGTGTCATGATCGATATGTTGGTCATCTTCTAAGGATATGCTTAAGTGATAGTTAAGTTGATTAACTCTAGTGCCCATGTGAACTTGATGTGTTGACATGAATGTTGTGTTATTGCATTTCTACGTATTCATACACTTGCATCTTACATCTCATCTAGGTACGCTAGATGCACTACGTGGAGGACATAATGTGGAGCCAAACCCGAAGACGGTGTTTGGGAAACTATCCCAAAGATGGAAGTACTCGGCGAGTGATGTCTGACAACCACTGACTTGTGTCGGATCCCAGGCAAGCCCCGGAGCATTATAAGCCTCCTATCTTCAAAGCAATTAATTCTATATATGTTCTAAGTATTGTTGCATTAGGTGATAGGAGTTGGTTGGAAACCCTTGCTACATTATATCACTCCTTGTCCAGATATATGAATACTTGAATCCTACATAGACTAGGATCGAATAGATGCTTAGCCCTGCTTTAAGCGGTAGAAGTCAGGTGATTTCCTATCACCTGCGAGATATAGGGATATCCATATATGGCACGGTTGGCTATATTGCTATCGTGGAATGGAACCATGTGTTAATAAAATGAAATGAGACCAGGCGGGATGACGATAGTGAAGCAACAAGGCATGGAGGTCTTGGGTGTGGACTTATCCCCGTCTGAGTCGTTTAAGGACCGGTTCGTTGTACGTCCTTGAGTCATGTTGAACGCAGTCTAACACTTAGTTGGCCGGATAAGTCGTTTCGACCGCGAAGCCGAGTAATATGGTTCAGGCCGGGAATCGAATGGTAGGTTGCTTCTTGGAGGAGAGAAAGGATGTGCTTGGGGACATTGGCGTAAGACCAAGGGGGGGTTAGAGTCCCTATCACCTGGCAGAGTGTCGCCCTTGGGGTTGCGACATCATTCGGACCCGCGATTCCTGAATCGTACGAAAGGTGGCTTGTGCGACCCTGGCAGGGGCCTGCACAATGAGTGTTAGAAATACCCCTCCAGCTGGATAGGAATTCGACTCGAATCGCCGTCGCTCCCGGTTAGTGAGCACTTGACTTGAGCAGCGGCAACGTAGATTCCATTAAATTGAACGGATGGTTAATTGGATAACGATGGAAAGGTTGCCTCGATTTATACCTGCTATGGTTAATATTGTTTGCTCCTAATAAAGTGAGTGCTCTAGTACAGGTTCTAATATAAAGGACAGGTTAATGATAATTAACTTGATGCTTAAGCATTAATGATTACTTATCCATAATAAGCTTTTATGCAAAATGTTGTCAAGCTAGCCCACTTTATATCAGCCTTGCATGATCCTTGGTGTCACTTTATTTCTGGTTTATGACGGGTAAGTCTAGCTGAGTACCTTCTCGTACTTAGGGTTTTATCCCCACTTGTTGTAGGTTGTGAAGTATCATGGCGACTGCAAGAGTTGGTTGGCTCCTGCCGTAGAGGCGGAGTGTGATCACGGGCATGATCCTTCTGAGTTATCTTCTCTCTAATGCTTTTGTTGGAGATCGACCTTCATACTGGCATGTATTTGAAATAAGAGTGTTGTTAGTTTCAAATTACTTTGCTTCTGCTACTTTTGAACTTAAGTTGTAATAACTATGTTGAACTCCGATGTATATTGAATTACTTGTGAAATGGTTGTAACATGTGACTTGTTATGTTGAATCACTACGATCTTGGCTTGTATGTTGGTTGGTTTGAAATCCCTCGCGATTTCATTGGACTACCGGAGTTATATGGGCTCAAGTGCGAGAATTTGATCACTTCGGTGATTGTTTTTGTACTTGTGCTCTTATAATTTGGACGGTTCTGTTACAGCTGGTATCGGAGCAAGATTCAACATTAAACATGTCATATGTGTATTTAAAACAAAGGTTTTGTTTTATAAAATCAGTTTTACCAACTTATAGCTACATATAGGTTTGTGAAATCTGAATTCTAAACCTAAGTATGCCAGTGGTCAATTTCCTTATGCCTATATAAGGATTATTAGGTGACTTATATAAGTACTAACTTGGGGGTTTTTCATTTATGCATCTACGCCCAGACCAAGGTATGTATGTGTGACGACTCTCCCACACTATGCTACCCGGTGTGTCAGATTAGAGGTAGCCTTCATATATGAAATAGCCATATATGTCGCTAGTTTACTTGTATGCAATATCGCACCTACGCTCAGGTAAGTGTGAGTTGTGAGAGCATGACCGAACAACCCTCGGTCTAGGGGAGAGCTAGTTTTGGTTACTGGATTATTTACATGTTACACACATGTATATATGAAGGTACTTAATTGTGGGTGATTGATGATTCGGGTAGTTTTGGTGCTACATGTATATATACAGGGGTATATGTACATGGGAGTACTTAGAATTTTACTTCTCTGCTTTCATTGTGTGCTATATTGGGGAATTGTTGGGCTGCAATGAAACTTTTCTGCAGGTACGCTAACCACGAATGCGTAAGTCGAATGTAGTTGATGACTAGCTATATATCGAGAGAGTGCGTGTTATGCCACCGACATAGAACGTGATTGCCACCTGTTGACGGTCCTTAAGTATCAATTATAACTATCAAATAAATAGAGAAAAGGATCCAAATGAAACCAACACCTAGACTTAGGGTTTTATCTGACAGAATTCCACGAGTTTTGCTGTTTATCTATTTCTGCAGGGGGTTATCAGGAAATACGGAAGAAAAGCCCACATGTCGGATTAATGACGGGATATTAACCGAACACGTAATAATCTTACATCTAGAAGAGTCCAGAAGCCACGAGAACGAACGGGAGGCGTAACGGAGCCGGGGACAGGGCGCCCGCCCTGCTGGCTCAGCCAATCAGGCTCCGCCTCGAGGATTATGCTCCACCGACCTAGAGGATCAAGGAAAATCGTCCGTTCAATGTCGGTTTGATCCAACGGCCCAGATTCATCCGAAAGGGCTATATAAGCAAGGCCCCTGACCCTGGAGGAGAGGCCCTCGTCTCATACTTCAAACCCTAATTCAGGAGGAGAGCCTCTGATCAAGCCCTAGAGCCACCACATCAACTAGATCTCTAGTTAGCATAGCTACATAGGATTAGAACTAGAAGGAGTCAATCTTCGATTGGTTCCCGGATCTGTCAAGAGAATTCTTGGTAATTCCTCTATTGTTCTTCAATTGTTCATCATTGTTCTTCAATATTATGAATATGACTTTGTTCTATTTCAATATATTGGTTATGACTTTGCTCTACTTGATTATATTTGCAATTATATTGTTCTTAGTTTATCATAGTTATATGCTTGGCTTAGTTAGATTGGAATTATATACATGCCTAGGATCGTATAGCATTTATCCATGTGTACAGTGGGTGAATGATAACTATTGTGTAGACGTGGTGTCTATACCGTATTTATCTGCGATTGCACCCTATATGCCGGATTGTGGGGTAGTTCGCGATAGTGACAGCTTCGTTGATTCTTATATAGTCCCCCTCTCGTGTATAGGGCAGGCAGAGCAACACTATTACAGGGGAGTGATTGCTATGTTCTTCATCTTCCTTGCTAATATTCACTATGCATGGATATAGTCTTTTCTCACCATGATTGCCAAGTATAATTGCACTAACTATGATATGCTAGACTTTATAGTTAAAAATAACTTAGGGAATATCTTTGTAGTTCATCCTAATTCCATGCTAATGACTTGCTAGAATATCTGTTGAGGTGCTTATCATTATTATATGTGGCTAGCTGATCAGATTAATTATCTTTGTCACCATTATCACTTTACCTTTACTTAATGTGACATTTATACCTGTATAAAGAGATTGATAAATACTCTCGGTTATACATGCAATGATGTGTACTCAGTTCCATATTCTCATTCCATTATCAACCATGATACTTAGAAATCCCTTCCCAGTGGTAAAAATATAAATAACGATACCTGGAATACTTCCCGGTTAAAATGCTACATCGGTATTAATCTGTGCGCTTGCAGATCCCTTTTATTATTTATCTTGATGAGCAAATGCATATTTCAATACCGCGTCTCTCATGTCATGCTGGGGATGACAACTTGGCTTAAGTGGCATGAGGGATAGGTTTGGCATTTTTGGCGCCGTTATCAGAATTAGAAAACTAAGTCTACTTTTGGTAGTGACGTTAAGAATGCCCAACAAGCATTTTTGGCGCCGTTGCCGGGGAAGGTTGATTACTAAGTAGGAATGAATATGGAACTTTGAGTCATCATTTGCATCACTAATCTGATCGAGCTTATCAATTCTCTTATACAGTTTTACCCCTGTATTTTCCATTTTGATTATTTATTGCAGGGTGATGCATGAATAGAAGACATCTTCCAGACAACTTTGTTGACGATCCCGAAGCCTTATTCAGAAGAACAAGAGCCAAGCTTAAGAAGACATCGTCAACACTTCAGCACAAAGCTTCATCCAAATCCGAAGACCGCCGAAGTTTCATTCGGAATTTGTTGACTGAATTCGAAGCCATGGCGAACAAGTCGATCCGCGAGTTCTCAGCTCCCACTACGGACAACATCCGCACTGGACCTGCTGGGGAGATCGACCGCAACTTCGAGCTCAAGCCTGGGCTCATCAACATGGTGCAAGCTAACCAGTTCTGTGGGAAGCCACATGAAGACGCTAGTGCTCATCTTCAACACTTCCTGGAGATCTGCAACACTTTCACCATGGCTGAAGTCCCCAGAGACGCCATACTACTTCGCCTTTTCCCATTCTCACTGTTGGGGAGAGCGAAGCAGTGGTTCTACGCTACAAAGGAGAAGAACACTACGTGGGCACTCTGCTCCACGAACTTTCTGGCCAAATTCTTTCCCATGGGCAAGACCAATGCTCTCCGTGGGAAGATTACAAGTTTTCAGCAACAACATGGTGAATCCATTCCAGAAGCATGGGAGCGCTTCCAAGACTACATCCTAGAATGTCCCCATCATGGGAATGGAAAGCTGGCTACTGATGCAGACATTTTATCATGGGCTCATTAACAGTGCCCGTGAAACCATGGATGCTGCAGCTGGAGGAGCATTCCTATCACTCACCATACCTCAAGCCACAGCTCTTGTGGAGAAGATGGCATCCAACCAAGGTTGGAATGAAGAAAGAACTCAGACACGCAAGAGAGGTGGAGGTATGCACCAGCTCAAGGAGGTAGACATGCTGTCTGCCAAGCTAGACCTACTCATGAAGAAGCTCGATGATCGAGCTGGAGAAAAGAAAGAAGTCATGCACGTCTACGACTCTCACATGACTTGTGAGGAGTGTGGAGGTACTGGACACTCGGGCAATCACTGTCCTGAGTTGCTGGAGGACATGAACTACATCAACAATAACAACAACAACTACTACAACCGTCCTCAGCAGAATCAAGGTTGGAATCAACAAGAGGCCTAACTACTCAGGTAATTACCAAGGTAACAATTCTTTCAATAATAATAATAATTATCCACCTTTGAGAGAGTTAGTATCCAACCAAGGAAAGCTAATGGATAACCTGTCTAAGAAATTGGCATCTAATGATAAAATACTAGAAAATATAAATAATAGAATGGATAATTTCTCTACTGCCATCAAGAACCAGATTAGCTTTAATAAAATGATTGAATCTTAGTTGAATCAAATAGCTGCTGCTGTTCCTGCTACTAACCCCGGTATACCATCACAGCCGGAAGGACTAGAATCTGCAAATCTTGTAGACATGTTTGATGCAGGAGATTACTGGAGTAACCCTATCGTGGAAGTAAGTACTGACCGTTTGCCGGTCAAGAGAGGCGATCCAGGACGCCCCGTCATCCCGATCTCTATCGGCATGCGAGACTTCCCAGAAGCACTCTGTGACTTTGGCTCCAGCGTCAACATCATGCCCAGGGTACTCTATGAAAAACTCTTTTCACAACCATTATTAGAAACAACCATGTGTTTGCAGCTTGCAGATAGGACACTGAGTTTCCCGAGAGGAATATTGAAGAACATCTGTGTCCGAGGAGACCATTCCTGAACACCGCGGGAGCTGTCATCTATGCTAGTGCTGCCAAGATCAGTTTCTACATCAAGGGGAGGAAGGAAACGTTTTCCTTCAAGAATAAGACCGCACAAATCCCAGAGCAACCCCAATATGAACCAAGGAAGAGGACCAACAGGAGGAACAAGAGCAAGAAGCAAGTATGGACTGAGACAGCTAAGATGGTCACTGTCGTGCACAAAGGTCAAGATCGCCAACTCAAGTCACCGTTCTTACCTAAGAAGGACGTCCCAGGTATGCCAAGCATTTATTGCTCCATTAATGGGTCCCACTTCTACAAGACACTTTGCGACACTGGGTCGGGCGTCAACATAATGGCCAAGGTCACCTATGAACTTCTGTTCGGAACCATGCCCTTAAACCCAACATATATTCAGCTCCAGATGGTAGATCAGACATTCCGACAGGTCGAAGGTACAGTAACTGACGTCCCTGTCAAGATAGACGATCACTTTGTCCATACAGACTTTCAGGTTATTGACATGGGAGAAGATGAATATGATCCACCCATCATCCTTGGAAGACCATTCCTTAGTACTGTCAAAGCAATCATTTACATTGGAACTGGAGAAGTCCACATGCACTTCCCCTCTGAGAAGGTACGTCTTTACTTTACTGACCCTAACTATGTATTTGAAGAATCCAAGCAGGTCAGGACAAGAAGAAGGCGGCGTAACCACAATCAGAAGCAACAGGTCATCAAGGACGGATGGGCAGATTATGAAGGAGAAGTGGTAAGATCTGAAGACATACCACTCAACCAACACTGTCCTGAGGAGACCAAAGCACCGAGACAGGTATGGAAAGAAAAGACAGTTGTACATGAAGAAGAGGCGCTGCCGAACCACCGACTACGCCATCCACCGAGTCCCAGGACGACTGAATGAATAAGAGTCCCGTTCGGAGGACTTAAAAACACCGAACGCCTTGCCAAGAGGTAACTTGGTAGTTATCCTTTCCTTTTAATTATTTACTTTATCTTAAATAGTTTGCTTAGTTAATCATATTCATACTATCTTAAAAAGAAAATAAAAATGTTAAAAACCCTAAAGCCCCATGTTAGTATGCGAGTGGCATAAAACCCATAAGTACATTCACTGTGGTGGCATAAAAATATATATATATATATATATAATAAATACATAAATATTTTCTTCTGCTTTATAAAAGAAAAAAAACAACATAAAAAAATCAAGGAGGCTCAGCATGATAAAGGCTAGATATTTATGCTAACACTTAATCAGTTCCACAAAGCTTTGTTGTCTATTTGAGCTTCACAGAATTCAAGGAGACTAGCAGACGGAGGACATTCTAATCGCTGTCAGGGTGCTGCCGACTTTCAAATACATCTCCGCCATCTGCTAGCTACATCAGAAGAGATTATGTCAAGATCCAGCTTGGGGGAGAGCACCTCCATTATCTTGCTAAGTATTTCTATCTTTATCTTTATATTTATATATACTTCTACCCTATAAAAAAATATACATAACTATGAAAAAAAAACCAAATAAAGATTTTGTGCTTATATATATATACCTATATCTTTTGCTTAATGTGTTTTAATAAATAAATAAAGTGGCTATGCTAAACTGAATCTAAATAATAATAAAACTCTAGCATGGATATGATGAATAGTTGCTTTGCCTAACTTTCAAATTTGAAGTCCTCTCTCTAAGTTTAGACATAACTGTTATCATTTAAAGCTTGCTCTAAACCTGAACTTGTGGGAAGAGAACTTGATCTAAAGTCTAAGTTGTTAACGGATATGATATGGGAAGGTTGAGCTGCTGTTTATCTATTCCTAGAGATGCTAGAATTCTGGAGAATTTTATCTTTGAAAATCTTAAAATGCTACATGATGAGTTCCTGTATGATGAGAGTTTAAGTTCCTACCACAGCCATACATACATGCTTGCTAGACTTTAAGCCATACCTTTACTTTTTACTGCTTATGAGCATTGAGTGTAGTCAAGCTGTGTAGACCCTTAGGAGCTTGTCATGCGGTTAAAATCAAGATTCACTTGCACGATCACTCATACATGCTGCTTCTACTCCGGAAGTACGCATCCACATATATCCACTCATTCTCATCTCCAGATCCACATAAAATTATTCTACTCCTAATCCGGGAGAGAATAGCCAAAAATATTTTCCCATTCTTGTTATCCCCTGTGAAATAAATGCTCAAGCTATTTTGGTTACTACCACTTGCTATATTGTTCTAAGGAGATGAGTGCTCTATACGAGGAAATAAAAAGGGGCAAGTGCCCGGAACCTCGAAAAGAAAAAAAAAGAAAAAAAATGTGAGAAGAGAGGTAAAAATGGACAAGTGTCCGACAGTAGAATTAGGGGTACAAGATACCCACCTGAAAAAAAAAGAAAGAGAGCACCTCATTCTCCTCAAGAGCTTTAAAAGCAAGAAAGGTACGTATCCCCTCAAAAAGAGCAAAAGTAGAATTAGACTTTCATCATTGTTATCATCACTACCACCATACACCATTTATTCGCCACACATGCACATCTTGATTTGACTTATTGGCTTGTTTCTCTGGATCCATGGTTTGACTATGCAATAAATGTCTTGTAAGTATGTATGCTTTATCTCCCACCTATGAGCTCCAGATATCAAAAGCCTGTTTAGAATAGGATGAGAGAGAAGGCAATGTTACTCGGCCTTATACCACAAATACTACATACTTTGCTTTGAGAGAAGGCAGACACCATTACTGCCTTGGTAAGGATCCAGAAATACCACAAAAGAGAGACCGGAGAGAGTCATACAAGGAATCTCTGAGTTTTATTTGAAAACCTGTAAAAAAAACTCCAAGAGCTATAGCTAATCAAGAATAAGAGACATGGCGCTTGACTAGACTGTTCTATCTTTTAACCGCTCAAGACAAAGGTGACGGTTGCAAGCCCCATGGTGAAAGGTATAATGAGTAAGTTTTAAGTCTTGACAGTTTACTTTAACTCAGAGATGAGACTCTATTTGAAAGCATGTGTACCGTCAAAATTCAAAGGCATTTCAGCAACTTCTCATCCATCGCTGAGTCTATCCTTGCTCAGGGACGAGCAAGAGGTAAGCTTGGGGGAGTTTGTTGACGGTCCTTAAGTATCAATTATAACTATCAAATAAATAGAGAAAAGGATCCAATTGAAACCAACACCTAGACTTAGGGTTTTATCTGACAGAATTCCACGAGTTTTGCTGTTTATCTATTTCTGCAGGGGGTTATCAGGAAATACGGAAGAAAAGCCCACATGTCGGATTAATGATGGGATATTAACCGAACACGTAATTATCTTACATCTAGAAGAGTCCAGAAGCCACGAGAATGAACGGGGAGGCGTAACGGAGCCGGGGACAGGGCGCCCGCCCTAGTCCCTAGGGCGCCCGCCCTGCTGGCTCAACCAATCAGGCTCCGCCTCGAGGATTATGCTCCACCGACCTAGAGGATCAAGGAAAATCGTCCGTTCAATGTCGGTTTGATCCAACGGCCCAGATTCATCCGAAAGGGCTATATAAGCAAGGCCCCTGACCCTGGAGGAGAGGCCCTCGTCTCATACTTCAAACCCTAATTCAGGAGGAGAGCCTCTGATCAAGCCCTAGAGCCACCACATCAACTAGATCTCTAGTTAGCATAGCTACATAGGATTAGAACTAGAAGGAGTCAATCTTCGATTGGTTCCCGGATCTGTCAAGAGAATTCTTGGTAATTCCTCTATTGTTCTTCAATTGTTCATCATTGTTCTTCAATATTATGAATATGACTTTGTTCTATTTCAATATATTGGTTATGACTTTGCTCTACTTGATTATATTTGCAATTATATTGTTCTTAGTTTATTATAGTTATATGCTTGGCTTAGTTAGATTGGAATTATATACATGCCTAGGATCGTATAGCGTTTATCCATGTGTATAGTGGGTGAATGATAACTATTGTGTAGACGTGGTGTCTATACCGTATTTATCTGCGATTGCACCCTATATGCCGGATTGTGGGGTAGTTCGCGATAGTGACAGCTTCGTTGATTCTTATATAGTCCCCCTCTCGTGTATAGGGTAGGCAGAGCAACACTATTACAGGGGAGTGATTGCTATGTTCTTCATCTTCCTTGCTAATATTCACTATGCATGGATATAGTCTTTTCTCACCATGATTGCCAAGTATAATTGCACTAACTATGATATGCTAGACTTTATAGTTAAAAATAACTTAGGGAATATCTTTGTAGTTCATCCTAATTTCATGCTAATGACTTGCTAGAATATCTGTTGAGGTGCTTATCATTATTATATGTGGCTAGCTGATCAGATTAATTATCTTTGTCACCATTATCACTTTACCTTTACTTAATGTGACATTTATACCTGTATAAAGAGATTGATAAATACTCTCGGTTATACATGCAATGATGTGTACTCAGTTCCATATTCTCATTCCATTATCAACCATGATACTTAGAAATCCCTTCCCAGTGGTAAAAATATAAATAACGATACCTGGAATACTTCCCGGTTAAAATGCTACATCGGTATTAATCTGTGCGCTTGCAGATCCCTTTTATTATTTATCTTGATGAGCAAATGCATATTTCAATACCGCGTCTCTCATGTCATGCTGGGGATGACAACTTGGCTTAAGTGGCATGAGGGATAGGTTTGGCATTTTTGGCGCCGTTATCAGAATTAGAAAACTAAGTCTACTTTTGGTAGTGACGTTAAGAATGCCCAACACCACCTTAGGTTGGCAATCTTGTGAGGAGGAAGAGGACGAAGCATGCATCTTCATGATTGTTGCCCTATGCATAGCTATGCTCCTCTCATCCTTGTTCTATAGTGAGTAACTTGTGATTGATGTGGTGCACTATCTTTCTTATGTGGATTAAAACAAGAATGCTTTGTTCCATGTTGCTTGAATAGGAAATGCTTGATAAAAATGTGTACTTAGCCTTGCTAGAAATAAGTGTGGTTATATGCTTGAAACGATAGATGTCCTCTAGTTAGCTAAGTAGTGGATATGTTGATCATACCAACAATTGCAAGTGCTTTAGACCTCCCTTAAGTAATTATGGATTCTCATGAATGAATTAAATTGGTTGGTCTAAGGTAACAGTATTTAGAGCTACTAGGATAACATGTTTGTATGCTCTCTTGTTAAGTAGAACAAAGGCAAGCTTTGTTTTGCTTGTTGAATGTTGGCTACTAGAACGATTTCTGTTGTAGTGATGCTTTCATGGTCATAATGGTGTTTTCTGTAGTTATGGAGAATACCAAAGTTGTAGCTAACTTACTTATTCGGCCTGTCCTAAAATTTCATGACCCTAGGCCTTATGGTTTGGGAGTATGACCTTTAGAAGTTTGCTGTCAGGTTTTGTTTGTGCTTTGAATAGATCTGAATGTTTGATTTGTTTGACCTATGTGCATAAGGAGTCATGTCTTGGAGGTAATAGAAGAAGTGTAGTACTTTTTCTAAGCTTTCTAAAATGTCCTATAGCACTAATTGTGGTGGTATAAATCTCTAGTTATAAGCTTATAAAGTGGAATGACAGAATCTGTCCAAATCTGGGCAGAGATGTCTTCTTTGTCTTGTTTGGCCTTGTTAGATATAGAATCATCTTAATATGATAATAAGAAAGTTATAGCCAATGTAATAAGCTTTACATAAAGTTAAGGCTCAGCCTTGTTGTGTCCCTAAAACTCCAATTATGCATCTTTGAAGTTCTTGTCAGTTTTCTGTCCATATTGGTACAGATCTGAAACATTAGCATTTTTGGTTATGTTAACCTATGATTTAGCTTTTGGTATGAATAACTAAAGTTTAGTCATCTTCCTAAGCTTTCTAGAAAGTCTAGGATCACCTTTGTGGTATGTCTACAACCCTAGTTATGGTTGAAACCAGTAACTACTGTGCTGCTGTCCAGATTCTGTGCCCATGCTAAGTTAGTCACCTTAGCCAGCGTTTGTTTTGAGCTAAACTTGTAGTTAGTTCATGCTTGAGATAAATGCTTAGTTTGGGTGAGCCTTGTGCCTTGTATTGGTTGCTTAAGCCATTCGTTTGAATTTTCTCAAATGACTGCTTGATTGTGATGTTGTATGTGTGTTTGTTATCTGGGTAGTGCCCTAGTTGTCACCTCGTTTGTCCTCGGTGAGCACACGTGGGCCACATAGCTTCATCCTAGAACAACGTTCACGTTACGTAATTGTATGGTTGTTGTCTTCAATTAGGTTCTCTCTTAGGAGCTTGAGCCTATAGACTTAGTGGTTAGCCCTTGAATGTTTGTATCCATGCCTTTGCTTGACCGAAAGCCCAAAGTTTAGTTCTCCTATATGTTTGCATAAGCCGTGGATGTTTTCCAACCTTTTTTGTGAAGACCCTTATCGATTGATCAACCAAGTTAACTTTTATCAACGCTAGCCTTTGACCATAGTTCGTACGTTGCCAGTTGTGGAGACTGTACCCAAATCCATGTTGGACCTTCCGGTTATCTCTCCCAAAGGTTAGCTAGTGTGACACGACGTCTCTACTATGGCCTCTAAATCGTGTGCTTGCAAATTCGTGCATCTACCTTATCAACTCAATCTATGACTACATATCGGTTTTCGCCTTGAAATTTGCTTAATTCGTCTCCAACCTTCCCAAGTCTCGGAATGTTTATTAGTCTTGATCTCATGTTGTTGCTCAACATGATTGAATCTCTTGTTAATCTTTTATCTGGTACTCCCCTCGGTGGACGCAAGTCGTACGTAGAATTTAAGCAAGATTCTCTTGCTCAGTTATCCTTGGCAATTGCGCGATGTTCTCTTGTGCTATGTTTTGATCTTCGGATCATTTTCGTGTTGATTCTAAACCTTGTGACTACCTTTGCTTGCTATCCCTCCTTGTATGGCGCTTGCTCTTACAGCCCATTGGTGCCACTTGAAATTTCACTTTCGTTGTGCATTTAGTAATGGTGTTATGAGTAGCCGCTGATGGTGCCACGACGAAACCAAGGGCCTCCTGTGGCTGTAGACACATGGCTGGCTGCTTGGCACGCGCTGGTATCACGGTTTCTAGTCATGATCCATTATGAAACGACAGTCGATGTGTTATTTTCTCATGTTCCTTTTCTTGATTATCTCTCCAAATCGTATCGTAAGATACATATCTTAGACCGAAAGTAGTGGAACTTCCTTCTAAAGTTGCTAAGAGGAAAATCTTTGAAGAATAGGTCACTGACATAAACATTAACAGACTGCAATAGGTGGTAGACAAGTGACTCTACGTAGTTATCCCAGTATTGATGAACGTCATCTAGTAAGCAAGTATCTCATATCTATTGGATAAAAAGGACACACAACCCTTAATGTTGGACAAGTTATCTGTGGGATGAGAATCGATTGTCGCATTGTGCATATGACCGGAGCTATCCAAGTCACAATCTTGGGTGCATAATGACCATACAATCGAAATCAACCATCTCTAGAATAACTTCGTATTTGCTAACTTCAATGGCAACCATCTGTTCTGCATCAACCACAGTTGTTGTGGTCAAGAGTGAAGATTTGGAACTTTTAGTGTTGAGAGACAACTGATTAGTTACCAATAGGAAGGTTAATCTCCAGCTAGGTAATGACACTTTGGTAGCTACGAAGGCTATGTCTTACAGAGCAATAACCATCAAGAAGTTAATCAACTAGCCAACAACTTGAGTGATATTCTATCTTTTAGAGCCATTGTGATCAAGTCAATTCTGTCTTGGATAATCACACAGATAGTGCAAGTTGTTCAATCAGCTTCGGTGAAGAATTAGAGGAATGCATGCCCCAGTTTCGATCAACATCCTTGTGCCCTTAGGTGCCACAAGCGGTTTGTTTATAACTCTATTGGATGCAGTATTGAGGAATATTCCTAAATGGTTCCTTATTCTCGTACATGTCCTCCCGGCGGAGTATGCATGTTGCCTTGCAAAAAGTAATCTGCAAGTTCAAAGTGTGTGCATCATCAGATTGGTATATAAATTAATGGTCGAGATCTGCTACTGGATGGCCCTTTTGAGGTCCCAAAGATACTAGTTTACACTCTTTCGTTGCTTTTGCGTTCTCGTATCAACAAAGTACAAGCAGCCTTGGTTTCTACAAATCAATGTATACCATCGCGTATCAAAAGCAATTTCAAAAGTGTCAAACAACAGATTTCCCATCTTAGAGCTGCTGTTTGATCCTAAAAAGGAAGCCTCAAGGTGAAAGTTGGCCTGACAAAGTTGTTATGCTGCAAGTCAACTCAACTTACAGTACAACTAAGTCACCAAGGAAAATTTTACTTAATCGTTTGGTGGTAGACTACTCCCCGCGGTTAAGTGAATAATTAAATAATTACAACTTTTGTTGTCCTTAAGGCCTCGCTACATCTTTCTTTGGCAATAATTTTCCAATGATGACATACTTTGGTACCTTATAAATGTTTTTACCCAAGAGGTTGCATCTGATTCAACCCAGATAACTATTGTCTTTGGATAAAAGAATCTTATTAGATAACTGTTGTCTTTGGATAAAAGAATCTTATTAGATAACTGTTGGCAGAAACAGGAAGCCGACAGAGTCAGCTATCACATTCACTAATCCCTCGATAGACTCAGATAATACAGTGTTGTCATCAGAGAAAGTGAACTGCACACATGGAACCTAAAGTAGTGTTCCATTAGTTGATATCTGAAGGATTGAACCATTACGACTAGAATAGACCTTGTCTATTGGTTAGTTTGTACCATATAACCTCAGAGAATGTTTGTCGTCTATGATCCCACCCTTTTGGAAAGTTGTACTCAAGCCATTTTGGTAGAGAACTGCTTTTCAAAACCGTGTGAACATAGAGCCATTTCAACGAGTATACTTCTGAATATTTCGGTCTAGTGTAAAGTTCATATGGCCTATGTTGTGTTCATTAGAGAGTCAGATACTTGTGAGTGGTTCACGCATGGACTAAATGATCTCCGTACACTGAGAATGCAGTACGTGCTATCTTGGATTCCTCCCAAAGTAACAATGCTTTATGGAAGTCAATGAAGGAAATTCTTCAGACAAATTTCACCATGAAGAGTAAGTAACAGAAAGTGCCTTTGACCCAAACTATTCACCGATGTTGAAGCTTTGTAGATGAATGCTATAGCAGATGTTGGGAATTAGATGACGTGCCTCTCTTCCTTAAAAGGTCTTCCATTCCGAATCTCGGGACGCGATTCTTTTAAGGGGGGAGGGCTGTAACACCCCAGGTGTTTATCACCAATTAAGTGGTGGGTTTAAGATCAAACATGATAGATTAGTGGAGATGACAATGGCAAAGTTAAACCTATGGACATAAGCCCTAACCTAAACTTGGATATTGCACCCTTGCTTACATATAGGTTCAATTAAAAGATATATGCTTGGGTGTTGTTATCAAAGTATCTTCACATGTCTCACATCAATAACTATCTATATTGATCCCTGGAAAAGTTTCATGAAGTTTGGAATAAAAAAGTCACATGAAATGATAAGTTCCATTCCTATTGGAATTTGCCCCATTAAGTTAATGGAACTATAGATCATCAACCAAGCTTTGTAACTTTGCCCAAATGACTCTAGATGAACTCTACAACAAAATTCAAGAAGGGTTCATGTTGAGCAAATGTCAAGAAAATGCCCCGATTGGCCTAAAACCATAGTTTCGGCTTTACCGAGTTGATACTTTGACCAAAGTGAAAGTTTGACTTCTGTACCAGTTATGAGGTTTGACCTTAAACAAAAGTTGTAGTTCATCTTGTGTAGGACAAACTTTGTTTAATGGTCAAGAGCTAGTTTGGCCTCTAACCTAGTCAAATAGAGATCAGAATGTGGAATCAGCTGCTGTTTTCAGCACTTAGAAAAATATTCTAAGTCCTTGTTGTGACAGCAGCAAGTTGGCTACTTTGCGACATTTTATCGTCCAAATTCATGTGGTAACTCAATTAGGTTCCTTAATATGAGTTGAAGTACTGTTTATGAGGGACATAATGGATCAAGTGTCACTCAAAATGGAGTTTAGTTGGACCTTCAATAAGAGTTTCCAAAACAACAAAAGTGTACTTTGTTACCTCTCGATATTGACATGTTGACATGCCGCGTTCTCGAGATTTTGTTAAACAACTTCACATGGTCCCAATATAAAAGTTGGAGTATATTATGTGGAGAAGAGCAGGTGAAGAGATGGATGAAGTTCGACTCCGTTTTGGTCATCAATTTTAGGTTTGCTTAACCGCTGTCAACAAGATGACAGTGTCAACTTTGGACTTGATTATCCACTAATCCGTAACCCTAATTGCAGTGCACCTTAAATAGAAATTGTAGGTCTTCATGTGGGCTGCAAACTTCATTTTAGGTCCAAGACCCAGATCAGCCCGAAAATGGCCCAAATTGGCGTCCCAACTGACCCACTTCGGCACCTGCCAGCTGCTCGGTGAAAGTCCTCAATGGCCACCACGCGTCCCAAACGTGTCCTCCATGCGCGAGCGAAGCGCCCACGTCGCCTCCACGCGCCCTGTGTCCTGCAGTTGTGATGGAGAAGCCCCCGCGCGCCTTTCTCGTCCCTCAATCGCGCGCGACATCGCTCTCCTTGCTCACAAGAGCGGAGCAGCCATGGATGCCGCCATGGCCAAGCTCCGAGCCGCCACCACGTTCCCTTGCTTCCGGCCTCCCTCTGCCCAAACAAACCATAGGAACATCTTCCCCTCACCGCGCCGACCCTCCCGCGCCTCTTCCCTGGCTCCGACCGCCGCTGTAGCGCCACCGCCACCTACAACAGCCGCCATGGCTGAGCGTGCTCATGGTCACGCCCCTGGGGGATGCTCCTGGGCGAGCTGCGCCCCTGCTCAGGTGCGCGAGGGCCACCCCGTACTCCGCCGCCACTCCATTGCCGCCGGCGTGGCCTCCTCCGGCCGGAGCAGCAAGCTCCGGCGAGCCTTCTCTGTTAATTTGCGACCAGGGACCTCGCGCGGCAATTCGACTAAAGGGAGGGACCTATCTGCACACCACTGACTCATATGAATAGTCACTTTGTACTGTGGGTTGATTTCTAGAAAATCCAGGGGCCTCGAGGCAAAAGTGTTTTTCTTTTTTCGGTTTAATCTTTTTATTTTACAGAATTCAGTGTTGAACTTTGGAAATTCATAGTAATTAGTAGAAAAATCATAAAATAGCAAATAAGGACTTTTTAGAATCCTTGTGAAATTATCTATGCAATGGATCTATAATATGTAATGTTTTAGTTTAAAGTTTTAGCTGTAAAAATATATTTATGAAACTAGGTTTTGAATGCTAGTTGGATCTGTTATTTTTAATAACTGTAAATATATAACTCCAAATGAAGTGAAATTTTTGTGGCATGTTACTCTTGTGATTTATGATGTATAGTAAAAATTTCAAGATTTTAGGCTTGATATTTTAGGAGCTATAAAAATAACAAATGCTATATGTTGCTTTGCTTCTATTCTGGACAGTTCTGCATGTATGCATTGTTTGGCTTAGTTAAGTTATGAATCATGCCTTGATGAAAATAAATGAGTTGTAGTACTTTTCTTAAGCTTTTCAAAAAGCTAAAGAGCACAATTTTTGGTTAAGTATATGTTTAATTATAGTTGTTTAAAGTACTGTGGCAGTTTCTGCCCAAACCCAGACAGCATTGCTTTGTGTGCCATGTGTGACCTTGTTAGTGGCAGAATTAGTTCTAGATGTTTATAGAAAAGTTATTCAAAATTTGTTAAGATTTCTAAAAAGTCTAGAACCATAATTATTGGATTTATAAAACTCAAGTTATAGCAGTTTAAAGTGGCATATCAGATTCTGTCCATATTTTGGACAGAGATGCAATTATTTAATTAATTGACCATGTTAACTGTAGAATCATCTTAAGATGATTACAAGAAAGTTGTAGGTAACTTTATAAGCTTTCCATAAAGTTGAGAATCATGTTTGTTGGAGGTCTAGAACTCCATTTATGCTTCTCTGAAATTTCTATCAGTTTTCTGTCTATAATTGTACCACTGCTGTTGGGCTGCATGTGTGGTGTTACTCGTGCAACTAGTTTCATGGTGTAAATGATGTTTACTGTGAATTTGGTAAATACAAAAGTTGTAGATAATTATCTTATCGTGCTTGTGTTAAATTTTCATGATCCCAGGTCTGATAGTTTAAGAGTTGCATGCTTAATAAGTCTACTGTCAAATTTTAATTACCTTCTGTGCAGACTTTAAAGATTGACATGTTTGGTCGTGATAACTTGGGAATCATGTTGAGATGATTAAAGATGAAATGTAGATATTTTCCTAAGCTTTCCATAATGTCTTCTTACAAGTCATTTGGATTTATAAAACTCTAGATATGATTGATTTATGAAGCTACTATTTGTAAGTCCAGAAATTGACATATTCTAGTTATAGTTGTTGCTTCATCTTGACTTGCTTTGCTATGTTGATTCCTAAAGAGTGATATACATCTTGTTAGTGTTAAGTGTGCTTGAGATCTTGTGTGACTTGTGTCATGATCGATATGCTGGTCATCTTCTAAGGATATGCTTAAGTGATAGTTAAGTTGATTAACTCTAGTGCCCATGTGAACTTGATGTGTTGACATGAATGTTGTGTTATTGCATTTCTACGTATTCATACACTTGCATCTTACATCTCATCTAGGTACGCTAGATGCACTACGTGGAGGACATAATGTGGATCCAAACCCGAAGACGGTGTTTGGGAAACTATCCCGAAGATGGAAGTACTCGGCGAGTGATGTCTGACAACCACTGACTTGTGTCGGATCCCAGGCAAGCCCCGGAGCATTATAAGCCTCCTATCTTCAAAGCAATTAATTCTATATATGTTCTAAGTATTGTTGCATTAGGTGATAGGAGTTGGTTGGAAACCCTTGCTGCATTATATCACTCCTTGTCCAGATATATGAATACTTGAATCCTACATAGACTAGGATCGAATAGATGCTTAGCCCTGCTTTAAGCGGTAGAAGTCAGGTGATTTCCTGTCACCTGCGAGATATAGGGATATCCATATATGGCACGGTTGGCTATATTGCTATCGTGGAATGGAACCATGTGTTAATAAAATGAAATGAGACCGGGCGGGATGACGATAGTGAAGCAACAAGGCATGGAGGTCTTGGGTGTGGATCTATCCCCGTCTGAGTCGTTTAAGGACCGATTCGTTGTACGTCCTTGAGTCATGTTGAACGCAGTCTAACACTTAGTTGGCCAGATAAGTCGTTCCGACCGCGAAGCCGAGTAATATGGTTCAGGCCGGGAATCGAATGGTAGGTTGCTTCTTGGAGGAGAGAAAGGATGTGCTTGGGGACATTGGCGTGAGACCAAGGGGGGATTAGAGTCCCTATCACCTGGCAGAGTGTCACCCTTGGGGTTGCGACATCATTCGGACCCGCGATTCCTGAATCGTACGAAAGGTGGCTTGTGCGACCCTGGCAGGGGCCTGCGCGGTGAGTGTTAGAAATACCCCTCCAGCTGGATAGGAATTCGATTCGAATCGCCGTCGCTCCCGGTTAGTGAGCACTTGACTTGAGCAGCGGCAACGTAGATTCCATTAAATTGAACGGATGGTTAATTGGATAACGATGGAAAGGTTGCCTCAATTTATACCTGCTATGGTTAATATTGTTTGCTCCTAATAAAGTGAGTGCTCTAGTACAGGTTCTAATATAAAGGCAGGTTAATGATAATTAACTTGGTGCTTAAGCATTAATGATTACTTATCCATAATAAGCTTTTATGCAAAATGTTGTCAAGCTAGCCCACTTTATATCAGCCTTGCATGATCCTTGGTGTCACTTTATTTTTGGTTTATGACGGGTAAGTCTAGATGAGTACCTTATCGTACTCAGGGTTTTATCCCCACTTGTTGTAGGTTGTGAAGTATCATGGCGACTGCAAGAGTTGGTTGGCTCCTGCCGTAGAGGCGGAGTGTGATCACGGGCATGATCCTTCTGAGTTATCTTCTCTCTAATGCTTTTGTTGGAGATCGACCTTCATACTGGCATGTATTTGAAATAAGAGTGTTGTTAGTTTCAAATTACTTTGCTTCCGCTACTTTTAAACTTAAGTTGTAATAACTATGTTGAACTCCGATGTATATTGAATTACTTGTGAAATGGTTGTAACATGTGACTTGTTATGTTGAATCACTATGATCTTGGCTTGTATGTTGGTTGGTTTGAAATCCCTCGTGATTTCATTGGACTACCGGAGTTATATGGGCTCAAGTGCGAGAATTTGATCACTTCGGTGATTGTTTTTGTACTTGTGCTCTTATAATTTGGACGGTTCTGTTACAGAGGCGATGTCGGGTCTAGTCCCAGAAGGGCTTTGGACCTAGTGTTTCAGCCTCTTCCACGGTGCAAGCGACGGGGTGCGAAAGCCCGTCCTACTGTGTAAAACCAAACATTATTACAAGGCACATCTAACTACTAGTGTTTGAAGGAGGAGAGCATGAACATACCTTGACACCTTTGGATGCCCATGCTTTCGAGAAGCATCGGAGAACTAACCTCCTCCCTCCAAAGCATGAGGAGTTCGCCCCACCCCCATGGTATTGGTGTTCACCCTAGTCACCATAGGGATGAACCCCACTACCATCATGATGGCGCCAGAGTCTATCCTTTCCACTAGGTTGGTGGAACCAGCCACCGCCGTGGCCTCAGTGCCTTCCCTGGCAGCTTTGGAGGAAGCTGTTCCTGATGAAAGGGGAGGCGAAGATGGAGGAACAATCAGCCGACGGGGACAAAGCCCACTTGATTCCGTCCCAAAGTGGCTGGAACCACTCGGGGACCCACGATGTTGGGATGGGGCGGCACCCCCACAGTCCGAATCATTGGACCCATGAGGCAACGCCTGGGCGGAGGAAGATGGCCCTACAACACATTGGTCCTGTCCTCAGGCGCATATAGCCCGTTGTAACACCACTAGGTGTTAAGCATGCATTAACATCCCAAAGCATGAGCATTAGCATCACATACATGTTCATCATCACATGCAATATAAGTTCATTTGAATTGAAATGTGAAAAACATTTGTTTGAACCATAATTGTTGCATTTGCTTGCTAGAGTTGTAGAACTTGTTTAGCTATAATTTTAGATAATCTAGAATTAATTAACATGATATTTGGAGCAACTTTTGTATTCAAAATCTCCCCAAATTTTATTTTTAAAAATATTCTAGAAAAGTGAGTTTTTAATTAAAATTTTGGCTTTAAATCATTAATTCAAAATCTATTTAGAATTTTGAAAAGTGCCCTAAATGAAAGTTGTAGAGAATTAAATTTTGAACAACTTTTATTTTGGGGACAACTTGTGAAAATGCCTTTTTCATCTTCAAAATTCGAATTTGATTCAATTTAGAAAATCTGGAAAATTTATTTAGAAAAGAAAAAGGGTTTTCTTACCTGGCTAGGCCAGCGCCCTGTTTCTGGCCCAGCTGGCTAGGCCAGCCCGGCCCACGTCCGCGCCTACCTCCCCTTCGCCTGCGCACGCGCGCCACGCACGACAGCGGCAGCATGCGCCTGCCGCGTGGCTGCCGCTCGCCGTCATCGGCGTACGGGTGGCAAGCTGTGGGCTCCACTGGGCCATGCCCTACCGCTTGAAGCCGCTCCCGCTCCTCCCTCATTTTCGCTCCCTCCATTTTGCCCCTCTCAGCCTCGCGCGAGCCGTAGCGACCGCCGCTCCCGCCTCCCCACGTCCGTCGTAGCTCCACCGTTGGCTAACGCCACCGTTCCCGCTCAACGGCCGCACCTCCCTCCGATTCGCCTCGCCACCCGCTCCGCCACCTCCTCCTCTCCTCCGAACGGGCCACCGTGTGCCTTGCTCGTCGACGGTAAGGCTCAATCAAGCTTCTTCCCGCACGCGCCACCGTGGCCGGGCTGCCGAGCTCGCGCTCCGCCGCCGGCGCCCTCGCTCTCTCTTTCTCCCCTTGCATCGCACTACCGTGTTCGCCATCCCTTCGCAGAAACCATGCGCACTCCAGATAGCCGCTCAGGGCCGGGGGTTGGCCGTTGGCCGACGGTGACTGCCACGCTCTCGCGACGTTGGGGACGCCGGCACACCGTGGCCACGCCCCGCTCCCCCCGTCTGTTCGCTGGGCCAAGTTGGCCTTGGGCCAAAGCCCCGAGCCGGGCCGCCTTGCCCCTCGCCCCGCTCAGTTGCTCGGGCCGAAAACGGCCGTGGGCCGGTGGCTCCCGTTGGGCTGGCCCGTTAGCCGAAAAGAAAAATGAGTTTCGGTTTTCTATTATATTTTGGAAAAGAAAATGCTCTAGAAAAATATTGTGTACCCATTTTAGCTCCAAAAATTGTGAAACTTATTTTGTAGTGTTTCTCATGAGTAGATCTACAGTTTAAAAATATTGCATGATGATTTTGTGTTACTTTTCTGTGTAGATTTATTTAATTCTTGCTATTGCTGTTATCTTAGAAAATGTGTAGTAAACGGAATATTGATTGGAAAAATATGGTTCCTATTTTATTAGTCTTCTTTAGTGATGTACTTTCTAGGAAAAATGTATTTGAGTTATGTTCTGTGAAAATTTATTGAAGGGTAGTTCAAATGCCTTTAATTGATGATTTTTGTTATTTTTGGTAGAGAAATAAAAGTTTATTCTTTATGAGTAATTAAAAGTAATAAAAAGTGTTTGGTGTATCTTTGAAGCACCAAACTACCTTGTTGGTGTTACTTGATGGGTTAAGGTATTAGGGTTTGGCAAATAGTGACAACACTTGTGTGAGCATTATATGATAACTAGTATAAGAGTAGATGACATGTGTTTGTGGTACATATTCTTAGATGATGTGGACTACCTTGTAGAAGATTTTGTCTATAATCCATACTATCAGTTCAGTGTGCTCATCTGCATATCATGTCATCATAGCATTCCACCGCATCTGATGCACCGTCTACATGGTTACTTATGCAATTGCATCATACAGGATCGTAGGAGGAGTCGCGGGTAGCAGTGCCGGAACAACAGCCTTGGACCGATCAGCAAGAGCTCCAGGCATAGGAGGTGCCCGAGGAAGAGGAATAAGGAGAGGAGTTGCCCGAGTGCATAGATCACTAGCCTAGTTCATTTGAAAGAGGCAAGCCCCGGAGCATTCTAAGTCTCCTACTTTATAAAAGCAATTCTTTATATATGAGTTTTATATATTGTTGCATTAAGTTATAGGAGTTGAGTGAAACCGTTGTTGCATTTATTATTATCCTTGTCTACCTGGTTACCTTTTTACCCTGTTAGGTCAGGATCGAATAATTGCTTAGCCATGCTTAGACCGGTAGAAGTCGGGTGATTTCCTGTCACCTGCGAGTTATAGGTGGATACCTGGTTATGGTTAGCTATAATTGTTATCATGGAAAGTAACCAAGTGTTGATGGATAAAGGGAGACCGGGCGGAGTCTTATAGGGTTTTGGACTATAGTGATTCCGTCTGTGTCGATTAAGGACCGAGCATTGCTCGTCCCTCTTGTCATGTTGAACGCATGCCTCACATTTAGCTGGCCGAATAAAGTACCTTTCGACCGCGATGCTAGTGACACTATTTTGAGCTGGGATAAACTCGGATTGGCAGACTGGTGCTGAAGGGGGTATGACGGGGATGCGAAGAGTGAGCCCAAGGTGCGTCCTGGCAGTCGGGCGATCCCTGGGTAGTGCGGTCCATGACTGGTATCCCGCGGCTACATGGAAAGTGTCATTGGTGATCTAAGCGACCCTGACGGGGTAAGCATGGTTTGTGTGAGGAATAAATCACCAGCTGGTTAGGAATCGATTCGAATCGCCATCGCTCCTGGATAGTGAGCACTTGACTCGAGCTACAGCATCGTAATAACAATGATGGAACACGGATGGTTATGTGAATGATGTTGGAAATGCTAAACCTGATATGGTAACTTTTGATGTTAATGGTTAATCAAGTGATTGCTTTAGCATAGGTGCTTACCTAGATTGAATAGGTTATAATAAAGATGATTTAAAAAGGACTTAAATTAGTTTATTCATGATAACTTATGCTTTTCGCAAATGAGTCAAGCCAGTCCACTTTATAAAGGCCTTGCATACTCCTTGGTGTCTTTTATTTTTGGTTTATGATGGGTAAGTCTAGCTGAGTACCTTCTCGTACTCAGGGCGTTGTTCCCATTGTTGTTGCAGATGCTCAGATGTACTATGGTTATTGCGTCAACTGTCTGTATCCGGCGATGGGCGACAACTAGGACCAAGGGCAATGGTCACTCTGTTTGTCTTATCTCATGCTTTTGTGGGCTATGACTACCTACTGGCACTGTATCTGAACTAAGTGTGTGTGTGTGTGGTTTAAAACTACTTGCTTCCGCTATGTTAATTTGAACTCGTGTTGTAATAACTTTTTATTCTGAACTCCAATGTATTCAACTCTCGTTGTGAACTTTATGTAGGATGTGACTGTGGCTGCTAAATCAGTATGATCTTGGTTGAATGTTGGTTGGTTTGAAATCCTTCGTGATTTCACGGAATCTCGGGTTGTACGGGCTTAAGTTTGGTAAATTATCTGCCTCGGTGGAAGATTTTCTTACTTAATCTAGTATAATCATGTTGATCCGTTACAGCTGGCATCGGAGCATGGTTTAGCATGTTACTGTTCACATGGGTATTTAAAAACAAAACTGTGTTTAAAACCAAATTTTAAGACTTAAGAGTGTGCCAGTGGTCATATCCTTTATGCCCAGTAAAGACTCTAGGTGGCTTATTTAAGTACTGACTGGGGGTTTTGCATCATATTTTAATTCGTCGCTCATACGGCGTGCGGTTGTATGAGTGCCATTCACTTGAGTGGTAATGTATGGATCAATTACCTCTACGCCTTGGTAAGTGAGAGCTGTGAGAGCATGGTCGGATACACTGCTGATCTAGGGAAGTGCTTATGTAATGCCGAAACACTTACATGCCATGTGCATGTTTGTATAAAGGTATCCAATATGTGGGAATTCCATCATGTGGTGACGATGCTGTCAATAGGACGATGATTCGGGTAGTTGCTACCGTTATACTCGTATCTGGGGATGTGTGTAAAGCGAGTAGCTTACTTTACTGCTTTCTTGCATATTTTTCATACTGTGAGGTTTGGGCTAAAGTGACTTTCTGTAGGTACATAACAGCGCTATCGAGTAGTACGCAGTAGCTACGTTTACGAGAGATCGTTGTATGCCACCGTCTATACCGCTAGTAATTGTTAATTTTCTAAGTTTGTGAGGACGTACGAAACGTGGATGCATCATGTTTGTGCATTTCATTCATGGCATTGTTCCTCCCCTTATAAGTTGATTATCTCATTTTGATAAAAATGACAAATTAAAATATGTTCTTATTGCGGTAATAAAATTTTGCTACAGATAGCACGCACCAAGCAAACAGCTCGCAAGTCCACAGGCAGAGTTCCCCGTCATCATCTTGCTCCACGCACTCGTCAGCGTCACACGTTCCTTGGAGAGTTTGGGATGCCCACACTCTTTATGGAGAGTGCTCAGCTACGTAGGCTATCCTGATGGAACGGAGCCCTGCTACATCTGGGCAAATGAGCAGTTGGGGGAAGGTCTTTTGGTTACTGTGGAAGCAGTTGTTCGTCCCAGAGGTGATGGTTCTGAGTGGACTGGTTGGCGCTATGAGTCAACTGGCAGGACCGCTGAAGAAGCCGCTGAGAGGGCAGCCTTTGGGATACTGAGGGATATCATGGATCGCAGCTATAGTTGGAGTCTTTCCGAGGGGCAACCCCTCCACTGACTCGTGGCAGCAGGCAAGAGGAAGGTCCCTGGAGATTAGTGCAGCAGAAGCCCAGAACAGTGATAACCCCGCCATGAGTGCCATGTTCACAATGATGAAGGCCTTCGATGGAGTGGAAGGTAGCCTACGACGTGTGTCTGGTGCTCTTGGTCAGGCTCGTGATGACCGACGTCAGCTTCAGAGGGATCACGACGCTGAGATTGAGAGGCTCACTGTAGAGATGGCTCAGTTGACTCGTCAGAGGGATCAGGCTACCTAGAGGACTATGGTTTTTGGGGGAGACGTACGTGCACTGAGAGAGCAGGTTGGATGTCTGACCACCGCCAATAGGAACGCTGAGCGCATGTTGACCCATGTGCTCCATCAGAGGAATAAAGTCTGGTCTGCCGAGAATGTTCTGAGGGCTAGACAGTTTGACCTAGAGCAGTAGCTGGCCAATGCAGAGGAGTACAATGATAACCTGCATGAGGAGGTTCATCGGCTGAACAACCAACTCTACCCCTATGTTCCTCCTGGTGCGGCAAAGATGGATCAGGATGAGGACGAAGATCCCAAAGAGCCCGAGGCACCCGTTGAGGATGACGACCACGCCAACATCTCCGACTTAGGTAGCGACCACAATGAGTAGACTAGTAGTTGTTGTGCTAGCTACTAGGGTTCTGTTTGCATGATCTTTTGCTTATTTGGCACGTTGGGCATGTAATAATGAGTAGAAAGACTAAGGCTTTGATGTAATGTTGGAAAACTTGGATGTGTTTGTGGCGATATCCAAACGTCAAAAGTCCAGTGTATTTATGCTGGCAATTTGGTTGTAATGGACGCGATGTGTGCGCTTTAGTAATCTAATTAGTGATGTTGTGTTAATTGGAATGACTTATTGTGCCCCTATTTTATTGTATGAATTTATTCTCTCTAGTGAATTCAGTACATCATAATTTTTCATTCACTCGTGATTTCTACAACATCACCTAATAATTACTGTTGTTGAAATATGCAGATGCCAAACACTCGTCGTACCGTGTATGACGCCACTGAGGCTGGTGGCAGTGCTGCTGGAAATGAGGACCGTGATCCACCACCGCCTCCTCCTCCATCGTACACCGTGGAATAGTTCTTCGCACAGTTTCTCGGAAGTCAACGCAACATGGAGAACATGCAGCAGAATATGGAAGCTGCATTGCGCAGTATTGCGGATAACACCCGTTGTGGAGTAAACCCGGGTGGGCATGAAGTAAACCAGTATAGGAGTTTCAAGGATTTCATGGATACCCGTCCACCGATTTTTAAGGAAGCCGTTGAACCCTTGGATGCAGAAGAGTGGATTAACACAATGGAAGACAAGTTTCGTGTTTTGAGGATGATCGAAGTGTTGAAGACCGAGTATGCAGCTCATCAGCTTCAAGGTCCGGCAGGGATGTGGTGGAAGCACCACTGCACCACTTTTCCTCCCAATGCCCACATCACTTGGAGGGATTTCACTGAAGCTTTTCGTGGAGTGTACATCCCACCTGGTCTGACAGAAATGAAGCTCGGAGAATTCTTGGCACTGAATCAAGGCACGAAGACTGTGACCCAATATCTGCATGCATTCAACAATTTGAGCCGCTATGCCTCTGACATGGTTAATATTGATGCCAAAAAGATCGCCAGCTTCAAGAGAGGTCTGAATCCCAAGATGATGAAACACGTGGATACCAACATGAGAACTGGTTTCAACGACTTTGTTAGTGACTGCTTGAAGCAAGAGAAGAACAACAATGTGTATGCTGCGTCAAAGACTCGTAAGAGAGCTTTTGAGTCAGGTCCACCCCAGCCTAGGGCCCCGATTGCAAATCATCCCGCGTATCGTTCGCCTGCCCCTGGTGCAAGGTTTAGGCCACCCCAGCGGAAGGGTCAGAATGCCCAGCAACCTCAGAGGAACCAGAAACCATTCAAGATGGCGTTGCCACAAGCGAAGGCAGGACAAGGCAGTTCATCTGGAGCTGTGACTCAAGTAAAGGGACCGTGTTTCAACTGCAACCAACCTGGGCACTTTGCAAAGTTTTGCCCCTATCCCAAGAAGCAACAGACGCAGTATCAAGCTTGTGTGCACCACACCACCGTTGATGTCATCCTAGAAGGAGAACCTATGATAGTTGGTATGTTTTCTATCAACAATCATCCTGCAGTAGTCTTGTTTGATTCCGGATCATCTCATTCATTTGTAAGTCAAGCATTTGTTAAGAGGTATGAGCAAAAGATAGTTGAATTGGAATGTGCTTATCGGATCAGTTCAGCCGGGGCTGATCTGTTGACAAATCAGATAATCCAGGGAGTAACCCTGAACATAGCAAACAGACAATATAAGCTTAATTTGATAGTCATGCCAGGACTATTTTTGGATGTGATTATGGGAATGAACTAGATGAATAAGATGGGAGTAGTAATTGATGTTGGAGGAAGAAGTATTTCTCTCAAGGAACCTATTGGAGAAGGCACTTTCCAGGTGATCCTACCTCGGAAAATAGATCTAGCTAGTACAACTTGTGCCATCCAAACTACTCTGCTAGCCAAGATTCCAGTAGTATGTGAGTTTCTAGATGTGTTTCTAGATGAGTTACCTGGGCTTCCACCAGACCGAGATGTTGAGTTTGCCATTGAGTTAATTCCTGGAACAGCACCGATCTCAAGAAGGCCTTATCGGATGCCTCCCAATGAGTTAGCAGAATTGAAGAAACAACTCCAAGATTTATTAAAGAAGGGTTTGATTCGTCCCAGTTCGTCTGAATGGGGATGTCCCGCACTGTTCGTGAAGAAGAAAAAGGATAACGCCTTACGTATGTGCGTGGACTATCGGCCACTGAATGCTGTGACAATTAAAAACAAGTATCCTCTCCCTCGGATTGATATCTTGTTTGACCAATTGTCTAAAGCCAAAGTGTTCTCTAAGATAGATTTGAGATCAGGGTATCATCATATCAAGATTAGGCCACAAGATATACCTAAGACCGCATTTTCTACCAGATATGGTTTGTACGAGTATCTTGTCATGTCCTTCGGATTGACAAATGCTTCTGCATACTTTATGTATCGGATGAATTCTGTCTTTATGCCAGAGTTGGATAAGTTTGTGATTGTGTTCATTGATGACATACTAATATACTCAGAGAATGAAGAAGATCACACAGAACATCTTAGGATTGTCTTAACTAGACTCAGAGAGCATCGGCTGTATGCTAAGTTTAGTAAGTGTGAGTTCTAGCTTAAGACAGTTCCTTTTCTTGGTCACGTGTTATCTGAAAGTGGAATTTTAGTAGACCCTAGTAAGGTACAAGAGGTCATGGACTGGAAGTCACCAACCACAGTTCATGAGGTTCGAAGTTTTCTTGGTTTAGTCGGGTACTATCACCGCTTCATACCGGATTTCTCGAAGATTGCCAAGCCAATGACAAGTCTGCTACAGAAGGATCATAAGTTTGCCTGGACAGAGGAGTGTGAGGCAGCTTTTTGCACCTTGCGGAAATTGCTAACCACTGCTCCTGTTCTGGCACAACCTGATATAGAAAAGCCGTTTGATGTGTTTTGTGATGCATCTAAAAATGGGTTAGGATGTGTGCTAATGCAAGATGGAAGGGTCATTGCTTATGCCTCACGTCAATTGAGGAAGCATGAGGTTAACTATCCTACACATGACTTGGAGCTTACAGCAGTTGTGCATGCTCTAAAGATTTGGAGACACTACTTGCTCGGGAATGTGTGTAATATCTTTACGGATTATAAGAGTCTCAAGTACATTTTTACTCAGTCTGAGTTGAACATGCGACAGAGAAGATGGTTAGAGCTGATAAAGGACTATAATCTGAATGTGCACTATCATCCCAGGAAGGCTAATGTAGTAGCAGATGCCCTAAGTAGGAAATCACATTCTATTGTTGTGCAACCGTTGTTTGAAGAGGGGTTCAATTTATTGCATCCTGCTGTGTTGCATAATATTCAAATTAGTTGTACCTTGGAGAGCAAAATCATTGAAGGTCAGAAAATAGATAAGGGAATATTTCATATCAAGGAGAAAATGAAGAGGGAACCAACCATACACTTTAGAGTGGATGACCAAGGAGTGTTATGGTTTAAAGATCGCCTAGTAGTACCCAAGGATCGAGAGCTCAAGAACAAATTGTTGGATGAATCTCATCATTCTAAGCTATCAATCCATCTTAGAAGTAGTAAAATGTACCAGGAGTTGAGACCCCGTTATTGGTGGACTAAGATGAAAAAAGAGATTGCAGCGTATGTTGCCCGTTGCGACATGTGTTGTAGAGTGAAAGCTCTTCACATGAGACCCGCAGGACTATTGCAACCCTTGTCTATACCAGATTGGAAATGGGATGATATAAGTATGGATTTTATCACTGGTCTTCCCACCACACCAAAAGGACATGATTCGATTTGGGTAATTGTAGACCGCCTTACCAAATTAGCTCACTTTTTGCCAGTTAAGACAACTTTTTGACCACCTCAATATGCGGAGAAGTATATTGCTGAGATTGTCCAATTACATGGTATACCGAAGACTATCATGTCTGACAGTGGTTCACAGTTTACCTCTCATTTTTGGGAGCATCTTCATAAAGGATTGGGTACTAGTTTGATTCGTAGTACAGCTTACCATCCACAGATAGATGGGCAGACAGAGCGAGTTAATGTTGTTCTTGAAGATATGCTTAGAGCTTGTGTGCTATCATCCAGAGATTCATGGGAATGATGGTTACCTTTGGCAGAGTTTGCTTACAACAACAGTTATCAAGAGAGTATCAAGATGGCACCTTTTGAAGCCCTGTATGGCAGGAAATGTAGAACACCGTTAAATTGGGTTGAACCTGGGGAAAGAAGGTTTTACGGGATTGATTTTGTAGAGGAGGCAGAGAAAAAGGTCCGTATTATCCAACAAAACATGCAAGCTGCACAGTCCCGTCAGAAGAGTTATGCAAATAAGAGGAGAAGACCGCTAGATTTCCAAGTGGGTGACTACGCCTATTTGAAGGTTACCCCAATGAAGAAGAAATGGTTTGGAATCAAGAAGAAACTGGCTGCTAGATTTGTAGGACCATACAGGATCATAGAGAAAAAGGGTCCCGTGGCTTATAAGCTGCAGTTACCAGAAGCGATGAGTTCAATATTTTCCGTCTTTTACGTATCACAGTTGAAGAAGTGTTTGCGTGTTCCGGAAGAGAGAATAGAACCTCAGGGTATTCGGATCAAGGCAGACTTGGAATACCATGAGCAACCGGTTTGAGTTTTGGATACTAAGGACCGAGTCACTCGAAATAAGGTGGTGACAACTTACAAGATTCAGTGGAGCCATCATGATGAGAGTGATGCGACGTGGAAAACAGGAGAATATCTACAAACCACTTATTAAGATTTTTACAACAAGTGGTTCATAACTAAAAATCTCGGGACGAGATTCTTATAAGGGGGAGGGCTGTTACACCCCTGGGTGTTAAGCATGCATTAACATCCCAAAGCATGAGCATTAGCATCACATACATGTTCATCATCACATGCAATATAAGTTCATTCGAATTGAAATGTGAAAAACATTTGTTTGAACCATAATTGTTGCATTTGCTTGCTAGAGTTGTAGAACTTGTTTAACTACAATTTTAGATAATCTAGAAATAATTAACATGATTTTTGGAGCAACTTTTATTGCATTTGTGTGGCCGCCGCTCGCCGTCACCAGCGTACGGGTGGCAAGCCCTGGGCTCCATCGGGCCGCGCCCTGCCTCTTGAAGCCGCTCTCGCTCCTCCCTCATTTCTGCTCCCTCCATTCTGCCCCTCTCGGCCTTGCGCGAGCCGCAGTGACCTCCTCTCCCGCATCCCCACGTCCGTCGCAGCTCCACCGTCGGCTAACGCCGCCGTTCCCGCTCAACGGCCACACCTCCCTCCGATTCGCCTCACCACCCACTCCGTCACCTCCTCCTCTCCTCTGAATGGGCCACCGTGTGCCTTGCTCATCGACGGTAGGGCTCAATCGAGCTTCTTCCCGCACGTGCCACCGTGGCCGGGCCGCCGAGCTCGCGCTCCGCCGCTGGCGCCCTCGCTCTCTCTTTCTCCCATTGCATCGCACTATCGTGTTCGCCATCCCTTCGCGGAAACCGTGTGCACTCCAGATAGCTGCTCAGGGCCGGGGGTTGGCCGTTGGCCGACGGCGACCGCCGCGCTCCCACAACGTCGGGGACGCCGGCACACAGTGGCCACACCCCGCTCCCCCCTGTGTTCGCTGGGCCAAGTTGGCCTTGGGTCAAAGCCCCGAGCTAGGCCGCCTTGCCCTTCTCCCCGCTCAGTTGCTCGGGTCGAAAACGGCCGTGGGCCGGTGGCTCCCGTTGGGCTGGCCCGTTAGCCAAAAAGAAAAATGAGTTTCGGTTTTCTATTATATTTTGGAAAAGAAAATGCTCTAGAAAAATATTGTGTACCCATTTTAGCTCCAAAAATTGTGAAACAAATTTTGTAGTGTTTCTCATGAGTAGATCTACAGTTTTAAAATATTGCATGATGATTTTGTGTTACTTTTCTATGTAGATTTATTTAATTCTTGTTATTGCTGTTATCTTAGAAAATGTGTAGTAAATGGAATATTGATTGGAAAAATATGGTTCCTATTTCATTAGTCTTCTTTAGTGATGTACTTTCTAGGAAAATGTATTTTAGGTATGTTCTGTAAAAAATTATTGAAGGGTAGTTCAAATGCCTTTAATTGATGATTTTTGTTATTTTTGGTTGAGAGCAAAAATTGTATAAACATGCATGTGATAATTTTTTTGATGTGCTTGTTTACTGTGGGTAACATAGAAAAAATATGAAATCTGTTGTTTGATACTTTTTCTAGTACAAAGTATTTTCATGCTCAATAATATGCTATAGCTTGTTTATTTTGTACAGATAGTTTTACTTATTCAAATTCCATGAAATTTTTGTAGTATACTATTTGGAGTAGGAGTGTGCTACTGTATTTTTTGTAGATTTTTATCTGCAATAGAAGTAGGTGTTAATGTGTAACCCTTGTTTAAATAGGAAATAAAAGTTTATTCTTTATGAGTAATTAAAAGTAATAAAAAGTGTTTGGTGTATCTTTGAAGCACCAAACTACCTTGCTGGTGTTACTTGATGGGTTAAGGTATTAGGGTTTGGCAAATAGTGACAACACTTGTGTGAGCATTATATGATAACTAGTATAAGAGTAGATGACATGTGTTTGTGGTACATGTTCTTGGATGATGTGGACTACCTTGTAGAAGATTTTGTCTGTAATCCATACTATCAGTTCAATGTGCTCATCTGCATATCATGTCATCATAGCATTCCACCGCATCTGATGCACCGTCTACATGGTTACTTATGCAATTGCATCATACAGGATCACAGCAGGAGTCGCGGGTAGCAGTGCCAGAAGAGCAGACTTGGACCGATCAGCAAGAGCCCCAGGCACAAGAGGTGCCCGAGGAAGAGGAACAAGGAGAGGAGTTGCCCGAGTGCGTAGATCACCAGCCTAGTTCGTTTGAAAGAGGCAAGCCCTGGAGCATTCTAAGTCTCCTACTTTATAAAAGCAATTCTTTATATATGAGTTTTATATATTGTTGCATTAAGTTATAGGAGTTGAGTGAAACCATTGTTGCATTTATTATTATCCTTGTCCACCTGGTTACCTTTTTACCCTGTTAGGTCAGGATCGAATAATTGCTTAGCCATGCTTAGACCGGTAGAAGTCGGGTGATTTCCTGTCAACTGCGAGTTATAGGTGGATACCTTGTTATGGTTAGCTATAATTGTTATCATGGAAAGTAACCAAGTGTTGATGGATAAAGGGAGATCGGGTGGAGTCTTATAGGGTTTTGGACTATAGTGATTCCATCTGTGTCGATTAAGGACCGATCGTTGCTCGTCCCTCTTGTCATGTTGAACGCATGCCTCACATTTAGCTGGCCGAATAAAGTACCCTTCGACTGCGAAGCTAGTGACACTATTTCGATCTGGGATAAACTCAGATTGGCAGAATGGTGCTGAAGGGGGTATTTTGGGGACGCGAAGAGTGAGCCCAAGGTGTGTCCTGGCAGTCGGGCGGTCCCTAGGTAGTGCGGTCCATGACTGTTATCCCGCGGCTACTTGGAAAGTATCATTGGTGATCTAAGCGACCCTGACGGGGGAAGCATGGTTTGTGTGAGGAATAAATCACCAGCTGGTTAGGAATCGATTCGAATCGCCATCGCTCCTGGATAGTGAGCACTTGACTCAAGCTAGAGCATCGTAGTAACAATGATGGAACACGGATGGTTATGTGAATGATGTTGGAAATGCTAAACCTGATATGGTAACTTTTGATGTTAATGGTTAATCAAGTGATTCCTTTAGCATAGGTGCTTACCTAGATTGAATAGGTTATAATAAAGATGATGCAAAAAAGACTTAAATTAGTTTATTCATGATAACTTATGCTTTTCACAAATGAGTCAAGCCAGTCCACTTTATAAAGGCCTTGCATACTCCTTGGTGTCTTTTATTTCTGGTTTATGATGGGTAAGTCTAGCTGAGTACCTTCTCGTACTCAGGGCATTGTTCCCATTGTTATTGCAGATGGTCAGATGTACTATGGTTATTGCGTCAACTATCTGTATCCGGCGATGGGCGACAACTAGGACCAAGGGCAATGGTCACTCCGTTCGTCTTATCTCATGCTTTTGTGGGCTATGACTATCTGCTGGTACTGTATCTGAACTAAGTGTGTGTGTGTGTGTGTGGTTTAAAACTACTTGCTTCCGCTATGTTAATTTGAACTCGTGTTGTAATAACTTTTTATTCTGAACTCCGATGTATTCAACTCTCGTTGTGAACTTTATGTAGGATGTGACTGTGGCTGCTAAATCAGTACGATCTTGGTTGAATGTTGGTTGGTTTGAAATCCTTCATGATTTCACGGAATCTCGAGTTGTACGGGCTTAAGTTTGATAAATTATCTGCCTCGGTGGATGATGAACCCCCTTCTTCGAGGATTTGAGGAAGACAAACCCAAAAAATAGTACTTCCACAAGATGTGGTTGAGCTCAATGCCTAAATAACCCTCGCACAAAGCGGCAAAGGCGATGGCTTACTGAATCGAGTTTGGATTCAGGTTTTGCAGCTCAAGCTCGTAGTGGTGAAGAATCTAGCAGATGAATTTATCCATCGGCATCCCAAATCCATGCTCGTGAAATCAAGCGAAACTAACCACATACCCAGGAGGGTAGACCAGTTCCCGCTCCTCACTGGGAACAATCCACTCTGACCAATTCAGGTCGACGTTGGGGCAGAGAAAGCCCTCCTCCACTAGCTTCTAGGCGTCCTTAGGAACGAAAGAGGAAACTAACCATGGCTCCATTGGAGAAGGCTGGGAGGTGCTTCGGTGGCAGTGGCGATGAGAGGACAAAGGGTAGAGGGAACGACTATGCGAGGATAAGAGGAGGGTTCCAGATTGCAAAGAGGGCGACGCAAGGCACATGGGGGTACCAAGCCAGTGCTATTAACCTCCCTTTGACGAACAGGGACCTACCACTACCGCAAAAACCTCGGGAGCCAAGCCATGTCATATCACTACTCCCATCAAAACCGCACTCAATTACCTCTAACAAAAATTGCGACTGCACCCTTTCACCTTCCTACCACAAGACTGGTCTCCAGCGCGTCCATAGGTTGACCATGGGCCGCGGTAAAACAAAAACACCTTTCGCCAAGACTCACCTAGAAAGGCCTTCCTTGGGCCCAACATAATACACCAGAACTATACCAAAAGCCAGGGGACGGTGATTGGAACGACACACATATTTCGAGCTGAGTTTCAGAGGCCTGCAGAGGGAATCGAAGGGCTTGGCACGAAGAACCATTGCAAAAATAAGGGACTTGGGGGCGGACCCCACCGAGACCAGCCAACGTCTAGTCAAGGACACCCATTCTTTGAAGCATTCCAACTTTCCTAGAGCAAGGGCTCAGGGGCTGCCCCCACCTTGTCAGCCTAGCGAACAGCCAAGGTTGCCCATAACTCTACGACCACACACTCGAATCTTAGCCCTTGAAGGGGTACACTACCCCCTCTAAAGCCTCGGGGGCTACCCCCGGCGGGTGCGCTCGCACGCACCCACCAGAAAAACCCTCAAGAGCACCAAACAAATCGCTCGCTCATCTCTAAGCCTCTGAAGGAATAAAACTTATTCCTCCAAAGGCTCGGGGGCTACTGTCGGGTACTAGCAAAACAGGGTACCCCATTTTCACCGCAAAAACTACCTACCCATCATAGCTGGCCCGGGCCTTACCCTGCTCAAAACCAAAGCCAAAGGACAAGCGCCCAAGCCCCACAGCGCTCCTCTGCTTCGTTCGACCCCTCTCCATCTCGCCCGACCCTCATGGCGTCATCTAGGCGCCCGAGCCCTATGACGTCATCAAGGCGCTCGACCCCCTGCACAACTACTGCTTTGTTCAACCCCCACTGTAACACATTGCCATGGGTACGCATGGGCCCCTACCCTTTCCTGTTAAGGAATAGGAGCTCGTCGCATCGAGTAGGACTGCCTGGGAACTTGCAACACCTGATTCATAATTCGGCCAAGGCTTCCACGATTCTTTCTCACCCCCCATGGTAGTAACAGGAAGAAGCTACGCTATGCCGCACCCTACCATGTCTGCCTCAACGAGACGGGGAGCAACGATTGTCCAGGCCCTCCCTACATTTCCATCGATGCGGCTTCAGGGCCACGAAATCTTCTCCATCATGACATCATGTCAGGGTATGGCCACGCCGCGTCATCTACAGCCACGGCGTGCCACCACCGCAACGACAACTGTGCGAAAGCATGAACTAAAAGGAAAGCTAGGAATAGGGAGCACCTTAGGGCATTCTCTTTCTATTTTCATACATCCAAACACTGTAACCCGACCCCTCCGTTTGCATATTATAAAAGGGGAGGGAGAGACCCTCGACTGGAGGGGTGAGACAACACCATGCAATGGCAATGTACTAAGCACACACTCAAACACTTGAACACATGCACACAGAGAGACCTGGGAGCTATCCCTCTCTCGACCAGCTTGTATCCCCCTACTACAAGCACTTCGGTGCAAAGCAACACGAGTAGTAGCGAGCACTGGAAGTAGGGACGTTCAGCCCGAACCAGTATACATCTTGTGTCCACCTTGCACACCATTAGAGGCTCCGATGAGTAGCGTCATTCACTTGTCCCGTCTCTAGACACCCCCCATTCTAGAATGCCGACATCATCCCTAGTGATGATGCCAGAGATGCTCATGGATGCCACCTAGTACCACTAATAGAGTAATACTAAGTAGTTCTTTATTATTTCATGTGACTAGATAGATTATATAGATGAATGAAAAGGATATGCAAGCACACATATAATATACCACTGTAGCACTTCACCTAGGAGTATTCCAGGTATCATTATTTATATTTTTACCATAGGGAAGGTCAGGCAAGGACATGTATTGATAACTTATACGATTGACGGAGAAGTAAGCCATAACCAATATTCTACTCATAACAGGGGTAAGTCAAGATGTAAATGTATATAAATGGTAAGTTACAACTAATCATTGATGACTCAGAGTACTCCTTTCTATGGCATTAGCATGGCTAAGTAGAATATTAGACGAATAATTCCTAAGTCATTCTTAATTACAAGTCAAAGCATACATTAATTAGTGCAATTATACTTAGCAATCATGGTTACGATCAACTTCATATCTACACATAAGGGATATTACTAAGAAAGATTAAGAATAGAGCTTGTCTTCCTTCACAACTAGATCCTACGTGCATACCAATATTCAGGGAGTGGACTACAAAGGACTCAACGGGAGTGTCACATCTGCGATCTACCACATGACCCGGGATATAGGGTGTATCCACAGGTAAACAACGTATAAGCACCACACTTACAAAATGTCGACCACTCACCCATGGTGCCTTAGAGTGAGCACTATACGAACTTATGCATGAACACAATAATCCAACTATACTAAGTATATAATCAAAGTAGATGATGAACATTATAACTAGGAGCATGAAAGATATGAATAATAATGTCATAACAATTGTAGCAAACATATAAAAGTAATGAGAGATACAAAAGAGAGGGCGTACAAGGATTATACCAAACCACGCTCTGGACACTATCGAGAATCCAAGCTAAACTTGCTTGCCTCCCTCTAGACCTGGCCTACCTAGCTATGCCCTAGAATATGGTTGAGCTCTGAGGATGATTAGGGTTTCTTCTTAAATGACTTGATGACTGGGGATGCCTCCAGGGGGTGGCAAAGGATGGTTTATATAGGCCAGAGCGTCAATCCTGATCCCTCAGATCAAACCGACTTGAATAAATGGCTTAGATGCAATCTAGGATGCGGTGGAGAATCGACATAGCGATGGGGGCTGAGATGTGGGCCCCAGGGGCTGGCCGGCCTACAGGTGGGGCCAACCGGCCCCACCTGGCGCCTCTGCCTCTCTGTCTTGGTGCAGTGTCCTCTGGTGTCTTCTAGATCCTTGTGGTGCCTGTTTCGCTGCGGATAAGCGCGATTAACTTTCACATCTAGGTCCACCTTGACGGTTTTCTAGATAAACCCTGCAGAAATCACAGATTCACCAAAACTTATGGAATTTGTTAGTTTAAACCCCTAGACCTTTGTTGGTGATCATATTTATGCCCTTATACAAGTTATATTGATGGTTTATATTGGTTGTTAACTACCATCAACAAACTCCCCCAAGCTTAACATTTGCTAGTCCCTTAGCAAGGCTAAACTCAGCAAAATGGATCAGGAGTTGTGTCAATGCTTGCACTCCTCAAAAGTACACATGCGTTCAAATAAGAATTCTCCTCCGGATTAGAATATACCGATCTGACTTTCAAACTTACCCATATTACCTTCAACCATGGGGCTTCTTAGCCTTCACTTGGGTCTTGAGTAATTGAAAGACAAAATGATCAAGTCAACCACTATGTCTCAAGTTCTTTGCTCAACCATTATTCTGGAGTTTTTGTAAGTTTTCAAAATCAAACTCAAGTCTCACACTATATGTGGTATTTGTGGATCCTCACCAAGGCAATAATGATGTTATGCCTTTCTCTTCCTACAACTAAGGCTTATATGGAGCTCATAGGTGTGGAAATAGTATGAAAGGGTATACTTGCAATACATATATTGTAAAGTCAAACCTCGGATCCAAAGAGAGTTGAGTCATACAATCAAATCAAGATGTGCATGTGTGTGGATATATGGTGGCTAACCTAATTCTACTTTGCTCCTTGAAAACATATCTCTTTTTTGGAAACAACTTTGCAAGAAAACGTGGGCTATCTTATTCATCTCTCTTTTTTAGGTGGGCATCTGAGTACCCATTGTTTTAGATATCTTAGACAATTGTCCATTTTTTCAATTATTTTTTCTTTCTTTTTTATAATAACTTTTGCATAGCCCCCATGTCTCTTTTCTACAACAAAACTTTTGAGAGATAGCAACAAGAACTTGGAGCATTTATTTGGCAGAAAATCCTATCGAGCATATTTTTGATGTTTACCCCTAGTGTAGGAGTGAAACATTTTTGGGTGGATCTAGATGGAATGTCATGTTTTTGCGCCTACCCCCAGTGTAGGAGTAGTGCATATGTGGGTGGTGTGTACGTGATCTCAATTTTAAGAGCATGACAAACCTCTTATAAGGGTCAACATAGATTGACTAAACTCAATACAAAACAAGCAGCATATATAAGGAAGTTTTCCTAAACTAAATATCATGTATGGCTCTAGTAGGAATTAAAGCTTTGTCATATAGGAGCTCATCATGTAGAATTTTTATGTTTTAAAAGATAAATCTCTGAAACTTTAGTGTCACTTGGAACAAGATAAATAGCAGCTCAGACCTTCTCATATCATATTCGCCAATTATCTAGACTTAGATCAGGCATATGTTACCCACAAGTTTCAAGTTAAGAGTAAATTCTTATATCAAAACAGTCTTATCCAAAATTCATGAGAATTCAAGGCTGAACACTAGATACTTGAAAGGAATTACAACAAAACAACTATTTATCATTTCCATTTCAAGAGATTATCTTTAGAGTCCATTTATTTATTCAGCTCTTAAAAATCAAACTTAAAGAATTCTAGACACACTCTTTTTATTTTGTTTTTATTTTTAAGATCACACCTTAATAATATACATAACTAGTTAAGATAAATTTTTGTTTTGTTTTAGTTTGTTATGCATTTTTTTAACTAGCATACAACAAACTCACTAATAGTAAAACCAAAGGAAAAGTAATACTTATCAAGATACATGGGGAAGCTCCTCCCCCAAGCTGGATGTTGCTGTGGTCCTTCTTAGAGCGGTTTTACCAGCATAAATCTTTCTAATCCATCCAGAAGTTAGGTTCCTCGTGCAACAGGTGTAGCAGTGGTTCAAGAAGATGTACTTTGGGTGAATGAAGACAACCAGGTGAACTTGCTCTTAATTATGTATCATCCTGCAAATTACCAATAAGAACACCAAAACTCGTGGCACGAATTAGGATAAAGGGTTTGCGGTTAGCCATTCGGAGATTAGTTGTTCTTGTGGGTTTAGATATACTTTCTATTAGCACAATTCTAATAGGATGTCTATCTAATATTTTTGGATTTTCTTATTTTTATAATATAGAAAAGGAAATATGTATGTATGGTATTTTTAATTTTTATGCCACCACAGTGAAATATTCCTGTGGATCTTTACACACCGTAAGATTATTCACATGGGGCCTAGGATTTATGGTATGCAGTAATGAAACTTTTTATTTTTCTTTTATTAATACAATGCTAATGCAGTAAAGTAAATATGCTAGAGTGAAAATAACTCATGCAATGTGAGAAAGTAAATATGGATAATTAATGATGTTACCTCACGACAAGGATTCAGATTTTTAAGTCCTCTAGACAGGACTATCTCGAGCCTTGTTTATTCCTGGAGTGCATCTATCGGTCTCAAAGATGGAGACCGTGATGGTTGCACCTCTTGTGATGGTGACTATTGATGTCACCTTTTCTTTCCATACCTATTTGGTTTGTGGACTTGACTTTGGTGGAGTAGGTTCATCTTTCATAGGTTCCTCATCTTCTTCCCACTTATTCCATAGGGGTTGGTTCCTTTGACGTCAGGATGATTGACATCTCCTCCTAGAGCGGCTCTTCTTTGGTTGTTCATAAGTTGTATAACTGTTGAAATAATAGCGTACCTTTTCTCCAGGAAATTGGAAGTGGACTTGTCCAGATCCGACATAGATGATCGTGTTAGTAGTGTTGAGGAGCGATCTTCCCAAGATGATGGTTGTATCATCTTCTTCATCTACCATGTCTAGAACCATGAAGTTGGCAGGGGCAAACTGGTTGTGTATTCTTACCATAACATCTTTAGCTATCCCTTCTAGAAATCAGATTGATTGATCCACCATCTGCAATTGTATATATGTAGGGAACAAAGGTTCATCGCCAAACAAGTATTCATACATTACCTTGGACATTATGTTGACACCTGATCCAATGTCGCAGAACGTGTTGTGGAAGATTCTTTGTCTAATGGTACACTCGATCGTCGGTACGCTTGAATCATCCTTCTTGGTAAGGAATGGTGAAGAGAGGAGGTGGTCGTACTTTGATCAGAGTGTGTTGATCATATTGACTAATTCTTCTTGTGGTTGCATGGTCTTGTTCTTCCTCCTTTGGTTGTTTTTCTTCTTGGTCACTATTATATCTTCGAGCAGGTGTAACACCTCAGGTGTTTGGCTTCCATAATTGCATTGCATTTCATAAGCATGAGCATGAATCATCTCATTTATGTCTTTATTTTTGCTTGCAACATGAGTATGCAACATACCCTAATGTGTTTGTTTCATAAATTACTTGCTTATGAAATGTGAGTGGTGCAACATGTAGATACAACATGGGGTCTCATACTTTGAAACATGACAATGTTGTTAGTACACCATGATAGGCTCAATTGATGCAACAAGGTCTTGAAACATGTGCAACATGATAGTGCAACATTTTGGTGGAAATATTGTTTTGCTTGTTTCAACTTATGTGGCACTAGTAATTTTGTGTAACCAAGGTGTAGAGTGGCTAATTATATCTTATAACACCTTAATTACATTTAGGGTAATTAGTGGAACAAAGTTCATGTTGACCAAAATGACCAAATTGCCCTTCTAAGTGTTGTTGACTAGGTTTTGACCCTAGAATGCTTTGGTTTGACCATTTAAAAAGTCCAGCTCAAAAATCTTGCATGGAGAAGCAACCTTAATCAAAGTTTTAGAGAATTTCCTAAGGAACAAAAGTTCTAATATGGCCATCTCATGGAAATGACCAGAACCTGCTCAAAAATGCCCCACAATTCAGTCTTAGAGGTTGTTTAGGGACTTAGCATTTTTGACTAAGTCTTAAACTGAAAACCGTTTCACCGTACCCTACTTTGGAAACCTATAACTCTCAAACCATGCCAAACCAGGTTGAGCCAGTATTTAAAAAGTTGTAGATCACATATCCATCTCCAACTTTGTTGTTTATAGTTTGCACTAATTCGGTCTGGTTAGGGAGATCTAGGGCGTCGAAAATTGCTTGTCAGTCGGTCACCAACATCGTTGATTTAGTCACATTCAGTTTCGTCAGATCGGTGTGGCCGATCAGCCACAGGCCAGCGCCGACGCGTGGACGTGCGGTGGCGGCCGTACGCCGGCCGTGGCCCCACCGGTCAGGCCGCGGGGTCTTCAAGGGCGCCACGGTACGCCGGTGCGGCCCCTATTCCTTCTCCCTCCCTCTTTCATCGTCAAAGTGGAGAAAACCGAGCCGCCATTGCCGCCTCTACTCTGGCGAGCTCGCGCACGCTCACCACTGCACCGCTGTCCACCAAACCTCGCCCACCGCTCCGCCTTGAACCCCTCTATCACCTCCACCTCGTAGTTGGGTCAATCGCGTGGAGGTAAGGCCGCATTGCCGTATCCGCCACCGTCCGCCTCGGACGTTTCTCACCGGAGCACCACCGTGTCATGGCGGCACTCCTCTAGCATCTTACCGCCTCCCTTCTTGGGTGTTTTGAGTCCGCCTTGAGCCACTGATGCTCACGGGACCGGCCAATAGGGCCGCGCCGTAGTCTAGCTCACCGGAGTCGGCAAGCCGCGGTTGTGGGCCGCCATTGCCGTCACCGACCGCCTTAGCTGCCGCCATAGTCCTCTTAGGCTGTACCATTAGGTTTGCACCGTTGAGGTGAACGCGTTGGTGCACTCGACCTTGTCAGAACCGCCACCGGCGGCGAGCTCCGGCCACCGTTCCTCCTCCCCTATCTCCTCTCTCCCTGACAAGCGGGCCCCGTCTGGCAGATGCCCGCGCGGGCGGAACGGCCATAGCGGGCCGCGCACGCGGTTGGGCCGCATCAACCGCGCGAAGCCACGCGTGGGATAGCGGGTCGCGCGTTAGGCGATCCGGCCCAGTAGCAGTTTAGGGTTCATTTTCGTGTTTTTCTTTTATTTAATTCACAGATCTATATGCTTTGTTGTAGATTTTATATCTCCCATTTTATAGATCCATTTGAGGTGATTCAAATTTTGTTGGACTCTGGCTGAAGTGTAGTATTTAGGAAAAATATCAAATACATACTGATGTTTATTTTCTGGAAGATTTATTTAGGCCTTTGAAATGTGTTTTAAATTGAATGCAAACTTGTTAAATGGATAACTTGAGTTGTAGTGTTCCAAAAATTATGAAAATTGGTGAGTATGTTATTTCATGTCCATACTAGCTCTGGTAAAAATTTGGGTACTAGTGCTTGAGTACTTTTCAAGTTATAATGCTATCATGTTATATTAGAAGATACTTGAATAAATTTTAGTAATTTTTGTATATGTGCAATGCTCATGAAATTTTATGGAGAGTGTCCTGGTACCCTTAGGTTGCTAAGAAAAATATGGGTTCTATTGTTTGATACTTTTCAACATGATTTATTATTTATGAAAAAATAGGCCTTTTTGGCTTGTGCATTTTGTGTAGGGAGTTTCTGTGAATAACTTTAGTTCAAGTTTTTACACTAGCCTCCTAGTAGGGCAGAGAGTCTCCTGTAATTTTTGTAGAATTTTCTAAGCAGCTTGCATATAAGTTTAATTTCCCACTTAATTAATTAAGTAAATTAAGAAAGGGGTTAAAATAAATGTTTTGGGTTGGCACACCTTACTTTCTGGTGGTTTCATGACATGTGTGAACTGTTAGTGTCATTAGTTTGGTCATAAGGGTAGTTTGACACATGAATAAATATTTAATTTTCACATTTCTAGGTTCTCTGGACAGCTGATAGCATTTTTAGGTTTGAACCTTGATAAAAGTGTTTGCTGGGAAACTTGTGAATACCAAAGTGGTAGTAAACTTGTTAAACTAGCTTGTGTCATAATTTGGTGGCATTTGGCCTAGTAGTCTAGGAGTTATAGCTGTTTAAAGTGGCTGTCCAGAAATGGCTGCTCTCTATTTGGGAGAGGACAGATTCCTGGAAAAATTAGAATTTCGACTAGGTAAACTTTGGAATTAAGTGTTGAGGTCTGAAAGTGAATTGTAGAGCATTTTATAAGCTTTCCAGATTGTCTTGTATCATGCCTTTAGGATTTGGGAATCTACTGTTGTGATGGAAATACTTAGTTGCTGTCCAGAATGTGTTGTGATATTTTGTGCTTGGTTGGTGGTAACCTAAGTAAGGTTGTTCTTGTGATTGTTAGGTGTTAGGGACTTAACTGAGGAGGAACATCTATACATTAGGTTATGTAGATTAGGTAAGTACTTCTCTACTGGAGAAGAGATTTGCACTTATTATTGAAGTGATTTGAATAGAGCATTAGGAATTGTTGTAGTGCATTTCATCCCGAGCATGCTGCATTCCTTCTTTTGCATCCATGAGGTTTATTGTGCATTCATGCAATAGGTGTTCCGGAGGGAGTGACACTCCTCGAGTTCGAGGGGGCGATTTCGGAGGAGGATCAGGAGCAGCCGAGGGAGCCCGAGGACCCAGCCGGCGAAGGAGTTCCCGTAGAAGATCTACCTGAGTGCCCGGATCATCGCCCGTCCTCGTTCCTGAAAGGCAAGCCCCGGTGCATGCTGACCCAACTGTTTTAAATATCAATCTTGAGTACCTTTACTTGTTTACTGCATTAAGTTGTAGGAGTTGATTGAAAACACTTGTTGCATTATACTTGTCCTTGTCCAGATATCGTACTTAAATCCTAAATTAGGTTTAGGCATGTGTCAACGCTTAGCCCTGCTTAGTCCGGTAGAAGTCGGGTGATTTTTGGTCATCCGCGAGATGTAGGAATGGGTCACGAGTGGCTATTGGCTATCGTGGATGGAACCATGCCTTAAAATGAATTTGAGACTAGGCAGGAGTTCGATAGTGCAGCCGCAAGACACTTCACGTCTTGGGTGCGGAGCTATGCCCGTCTGAGTCGTTTAAGGACCAATTCGCTGTACGTCCTTGAGTCATGTTGAACGCAGTCTAACACTTAGTTGGCCGGATAAGTCATTCCGACCGTGAAGCCGAGTAATACGGTTGAGGCCGGGAATCGAATGGTAGGTCGCATCTTGGAGGTAGTAAGGATGTGCTTGGGAACATTGGCGTGAGACCAGGGGGGTTAGAGTCCCTGTCACCTGGCAGAGTGTTACCCTTGGGGATGCGGCATCATTCAAACCCACGACTCCTGAATTGTACGAAAGGTGGCTTGTGCGACCCTGGCAGGGGCCTGCGCGGTGAGTGTTAGAAATACCCCTCCAGCTGGATAGGAATTCGATTCGAATCGCCGTTGCTCCCGGTTAGTGAGCACTTGACTTGAGCAGCGACAACGTAGATCTCATTTAATTGAACAGATGGTTAAGCGAATGATATAATGATGCCGCAATTTATACCTGCTATGGTTATTATTGTTTGATTATAATCAAGTGAATGTTTAGTACAGGTGCTAAGATAGATGATAGGTTAGTGCTAAGATAAAAGAGTTTCAATTACTTATGCTTTTCCGCAAATGTGATGTCAGCTAGCTCCACTTATGAAAGCCTTGCATAATCCTTGGTGTCATCTTATTTCTGGTTTTTGACGAGTAAGTCTAGGTGAGTACATTCCAGTACTCAGGGTTTATTCCCTCCTGTTGCAGATGACATGCTTTATCAGGGCTTCTGCAAGAACTGTCTCCACCCCACGGGTGATGAGGACTAGATCACTCGGGCGTGATCGTCTGTTAGTTTACTTTCCTAAATGCTTTTGTGGGATGTCGATCTGTAAGACTGGCAGTAGTATTTGAACAATGTGCGTGTGTTATGCTTCCGCTACTTTATGAACTCGGTTTGTAATAATTTGCGACTCCGTGTGTTGTAAGTGGATTTCTGAACTACTTGTGAAATGTAACTAGTGATGTGTTATGTTGAATGATGCGATCTTGGTTGTAAATGAGTTGGTTTGAAATCCTTCGTGGTTTCGATTGACTACCGGGATTATATGGGCTCAATTTTGAAAATTTGAGCGTTTCGGCGCTTGTTTTTGTACTTGTGCTCTTATAATTTGATCGGTTCTGTTACAGCAGGTACAGTGGTTGTGGATGTCCAGGAGATTGCAAGATGCAGTTCTTGAAAGAGAACTTCTCCTTATCCTTGATTATGAAGCAGATCTTAGCACTATCCATGTAGATGATGGCTTTTGCGGTTCTTAGGAAAGGTCAGCCCAAGATGATGGGTGCCCTTTCATCTCCACCTATTTCCAAAACCATAAAGTCTATGGGAACATATGATTGTCCCACTCAAACCATGGCATCTTCAAGAACTCCCTTAGGGTAGCAGAGTGACTGATCTGCAAGCTACAAACGCATGTTTGTGTACAACAAAGTATCTCCATTAATTTTTATCATAGATTACCTTATGCATGATGTTGACACTTGCTCTGAAGTCATAGATAGCTTCTAGGAAAATGTGAGGTCTAATAGCGATGGGGATGACAGGTCTCCTAGGATCGCTCTTCTTTTCAGGCAAGGTATAATCTATCCACCTTCCCGTCGATGGTTGTATATAGTAGTATGCTACATTGTGAATATCGACAAGATTTGCAGTTTCTAGATCTTCCGGTTGCCCTAGAATCGTACTTTTGTCGATCAGAGGAATAGCGGCCGTCAGCTGAGCTATTTGTGATTCTATCATTTTGTTAAAGCTATGCTAGTTTTTAATGGCAGAGGAGAAGCTGTCCATTCTATTATTTATATTTTCTAAAATTCTATCATTAGAAGCTAACTTTTTAGATAAACTCTCCATAATTCTAGCTTGGCGAGAAATTAATTGTCTCAAAGGTGGTTGATTGAAGTTATTATAATTATTACCTTAAGAGTTACCTTGGTAGTTTGGCCTTTGTTGCTAGTTCCGTCCTTGGTTCTATTGAGGACGAAAGTAATTGTTGTTGACAAAGTTCACATCCTCATGGGTTTTAGGACAGTTGCTCCCTGAATGCCCAGTGTTGCCACATTCTTCACATGTCATGCAGGAATCATGAATATGCATGACTTCTTGCTTCTCATTAGCTCAGTCTTCAAGCTTCTTCATCAATAGATCCATCTTGGCAGATAGCATGTCTACTTCCTTGAGTTGATGCATACCTCCACTTCTCTTGCGGGTCTAAAGATGTTCTTCATTCCAACCTTGGTTGGAGGCTATCTTCTCCACGATAGTGGTTGCAGCTAGAAGTGTGAGTGACAGGAAAGCACCTCCAGCAGCAGCATCCATAGTCTCATGGGTACTGTTGGTCAACCCGTGGTAGAACGTCTATATGTGTGGTAGAACCACCTGAATAATATGGCCCACATGTGCCTATCATCATCTCCTAGACTTCTGATAGTAGCACATGCAAGTCAGATCACTCCGATAGTCTGTCAGGTGTCCTCGGGGAACCCCCAATCATCCATGTAAATCTTTCGAGCAGGATCTATTATAGAAACATTGCAGTATTACAACAATTGTACAATTATACAATCAATTATATCAGAGTAAATAGTGGAAGACTTATAACTATAAGTTTACAAATCATTCATTAAGTTATTACAAACTTAAGCTTTAGCCACAGAGGAAGTAGGGTAGCATGACAGGTACCACTAGTAATACAAAAGAGAGATTCACCCTGCCCAAGGGTTCACAACAAACTCTTCTACTACTGGCTCTCACCTACAACAAGGGTTTAACAAACCCTGAGTACAAAGGTACTCAACAAGACTTAACCGACGAAAAGGAAAGACTCTAAGGATATGTAGGCTTAAGGGAAGTCAAGATAAGTCTATAGCAAGAATCAAGATAACTTTTGTAGAAAAGCTTTACTAACAGTTGATCCTTACTTTCAGTATTATAGCTTAAGCTTTATAAACATAAGTATCATATTAGTGCCTGATCTAAACCAATCACTTTTTAAAACCATCTCATCATGTGATCATGAGTATCCAATTTTAGTTATTAACTACGATGCAGGGCAGAGGATCGAGTCTTCTTCACCGAGAAGCAACGGTGATTTGAATCGATTGGCCCAACTGGGGTTTCCTTACCACACGACATATGCAGGTCTAGGTCTAGAACAGAATCCAGCCCGAACCTACATATATCAACCCGTACCCAGATCCCCCAAAACCTGAACCGATCTGCGCTACCCGGGAGCACAATACCCACTACACTGCGTCGTTCGTCCTTGACGGATTTGCAGAAGTGTGTTACACGGTACTCCTACCATCTCCATTCGCCCAATGCACAGTTGTCTTTTCAAGTTAAGGATAAACCGGGGCAAAGGCTTACCAGTGTATGTGGCCAGTACTGGCAAAGTCTCAACCACACACCAATGTTTTCCTAAATGCTAAACGGTAAATAGTCGGTCACCCTTCGTTTAGCGTTTAGACTGTTTAAACGGTGTTTAAACAGAGTTAAATGGCCTAAACGGTTTTGTACAATAGCAATAAAATATACATATTTATGTAGGTAAAAATAAAATTTTCTAGAACCCATACTTATTTACACATGTAAAAATCAAATATTCTACCAAATAATCTTGTTGGAAGAAATCTAAATCCCACAACACTTCATATAATTGCAATGTTAATTAGTTTCATGTTGATTGTGATAGACGTAGTCCTTTAATTCACTTAATTATGGATTAAATGGTTGTTTAGCTCATTTAATCACGTTTAATCTGATTTTGTTTAGACCGTTTAGACGGGATTGAACGGTTTAAACGGGTTTAAACGGCCCAACCGTTTAATTTACCGTTTAGGGTATAAACAACACGGCTGACTTCTGTTTACCGTTTAAACAGTGTTTAAACGGACTAAACGGCCGTTTAGGCGAACAATGCCACACACAGGCCTACAACGAATGGTCCTCAATTGACACAGATGGAACGAGCACGACCAGGTGAACCTGTCTGCTCAACTTACCATGACAACCGGTTCCGCCCGATCTCATATTAAAAGTATGACATGATCATCCTCATACTTCAGGTTCATCAAAGTTTTAGAATAACTTTACTTTATCACTTTTATCATCTAGGCAGGGCTAAGCATAAAACTATTTATTATATAAAGCTATGTAACATGGGATAAGTAATTAGTAGACAAGGAAGATATGCAACAATAGTATATCACATAACTCCTACTACTTAATGCATCAAGCAGAGACTTATGTGAATAACTTTTATAAAAGTACAAGAATTGGGTTATGCTTCGAGGCTTGCGTTGTAGAGAAGGTTAGTTTCCTCAGAGAGATCCAATATACACCAACACCTCTGGTGGATGGACCTACTCCGAGACTTGATCAACACGAGCCTTCACACTCTCGTACACTACACATAATAATGATGCTTTGCTTAACATGATGGAATGCTTGCCATGATGCATGATGAAGGACATACAAGTGTATGACTAGAAACTAAACAAACTTGAGAAAGTTGAGTACAACTTTCCTTCATTGGTTACTTAGGTTAATTACTCACTAATCAATATTTTCTATTATTATTAAAAGGTGATTATGAGCACAACCAATAAGTAATTAGATTGCCATGGGTCACTAGAGGTGTTTGTGATCCATGGTCTACAATCAATCCAAAAGCACATTTAAGACATTTTATGATTTTCCTAATTAAACAAGCATTTATCAATTAGTTAATTAAGGCATGTAATTAAGGATATAAATGAAAATTATCAAAACAGTACCATAATTTTTGTGAAGGTTAAACTAAGCATATAAAACATTCTCACAAAGTTTCATGACCATTGCATATTTATTTTAGTCTATAAAATTCATGGAAGGTGCATTTATTAATTAAAAGAGGTAATTTTAAATCATAGCAAAATTACTGAAAATGATCATATTATACTTTTCCTAGGTAGAGTACATCATGGAGAGCTCACACAAAAATTTCTAGAATTTTATCATGCTTCATTCATTTTCTAGGAATTAAACAACATATAGCACCATTTAATCATTTCTAAAAAAGAAGAAAACAAGGAAATTCATTTTCACCCGAGCTCACCCTAGCCCTAGCGACTGACAGAGGGACCCGGTCAACTCCAGCGTGCTTGGCCACGCTGACCGGCGGGTACTCGCCGCCGGTGGCTCCTCTGGCGATGCGGTTAGCTCCAACGCGCTCATGGTGAAGCTGCACGTCGCCCAAGGAAGAAAACGGAGCGGGAAGAGGTGAGCAGCAGGCTCACCGCCGGCCATGGCGGTCACGGTGGGGTAGCGGTGGCGCGTCAGAAATAGTGAGGCGGTAGGGGTTCAATGGAGAGGTCGAGCAGCACCATGGATGTACCACGGACTGGCTCGGCTACTTAGAGGAGCTAGGTATGTGGCGGAGAGAGCTGGCCACGGTGAGGTGAGCTGCGGTGGCAGTGGCGGGGTGCGCTTTGGCGAAAACAGTGGTGAGGCCACCTTAGGCAAAGCGAGGTGCTACGGAGGGGCTAGGTAGGTGCGCAAGATCAGGACAGAGCTTCTAGCATGCGGAATTGGAGAGGGATGCAGCGATGATGACAAATTTGGTGAGGCAGTGAAGCTCGTCGGTGGCGAGCAGAGAAGGGGAAAAGGTAAGACGGCCAGAGACTTTGGGTTAAAATGGTAGGGCGGGGCTTCTAGGTGTGCCACCACCTGCTTGTGGCCACGCGAGTAGCTACGTGCCCATGCGTTTGTAAGCGGCAAACGGAGGGCGGCGGCCGTCGGCGGCAAGCAGGCAGGCTGCTGCCAGTGATAGAACAGAGCATCAAGCACCCGATTGATAGCCCAACTTCTCTCCTCTTTTTCTCTCTATTTTGCAAATCAACATGATAAGCATCCTTAAGCAAATTTATTCATCTACAAGAGATCTCTAAGATTGCTTAAAGCCTTATCATCAAAAGATGATTATATTTTGAGATTTTTAATTGAAAAGTGAGGCACCATGAATCTGTAATATAGAATTCAGTTTACATGGAGTTGAAAATAGTTTTTGTAAGCATCTTAGGTAATTAATCTATAAGCAACCAAAATTCATTCATGACAACTAAAAGCATGCTTTGAACTATAAAGTTTATGTTTGTCAAATTTTATTTATTTAAACAATTTCTCATATATAAATTAACAAAGATCACTAAGCACTATTTGATACTTGTAACAACCTTTCATGCACATGTGAAACAATGAAATAGGTGAAACATATTTATAACATCTTATGAAACACTAACTTGAAACACATGAATCATTGCATAGCTAACATGTGAAGCACCTTATTTGCAACATAGGAAAGCTACTTCTGGAACAACACTATGCAACAAATGAAACATATGTGCAACACAAGCATAATATGTGAAACATTTCTAGGCAACATATGAACCCTTATAAATGCACATGGTAGTGTTATAAATGCAACTTGTGATACATATGAGTACTTAACTTGGAACATAAGGTGCACTTATGCAACAATGCTTGATGCTTATGCATGATGATGCTCATGATCATGTTTTAGCTACTTTTTAACATCTGGGATGTTACAATATGAGTAGCCAATTATCCATCCTATGATGAGGATATTCTAATATGTAATCTTGGAAGCGTTCCCATGCCTCAGGGATAGATTCATCATGTTGTTGCTAAAAACTTGTTATTCTCCCACACAGATCATTGCTCTTACCTATGGGAAAGAACTTGGCTAGGAAGACAGTGAAGCAGTTATCCCATGTAGTATTTCTATCTTTATTGGCATAGAACCACTTCTTTGCCTTCCCTAAGAGTGAGAATGGAAAGAGGCGAAGTAGTGTGGCGTCCTTGGTCACTCCTTTGATGGTAAAAGTGCTACTGATCTCCAGGAAGTGTTGGAGATGTGTACTTGCATCTTCATGTGCCTTTCCACAAAACTGGCTTGCTTGCACCATCTTGATGAGAGCTATCTTGAGATTGAGTCCATTATCTCCAACATTGACTGTTGGTCCAGTATGGATGTTAGCTGTAGTTGGAGCAGAGAATTCATGGAGAGTTTTATCAGCCATGGCTTCAAATTCTGGTGTTAAGCTTTGCCTTATCTAGTTGTCTTCCGACTCTAAAGTTGAAAATTTCTTGAGCTTAGCCTTAGTTCTCTTAAGTAATGCTTCTGGATCATCAATGTAGTTTGTCGGAAGGTCAAAATCGGTCTACCTTACCCTACATAAGATATAAAAGTAGACAAAACAAGGGTAAGCCTGTTTGAGCGGTTTATCTCGATCACATCAATAAGTATAAGCTTATCAATACTTCCTTTGCCTAGCTACCTTCCCCAACAACGATGCCAGAAATGCTTGTTGGTATTTATTAACTTGTCACTTGTTTTAATAGCCACCTAATGTATGTCTACATCTCTTAACAATACTTTACTAGGATGTCATTCCTAGTGATGATGCCAGAGACGCTTATGGATGCCACCTAGTACTACTACTAGAGTAATACTAAGCAGTTCTTTATTATTTCATGTGAGTAGATAGATTATATAGATGAATGAAAAGGACTTGCAAGCGCATAGATAATATACCATTGTAGCACTTCACCTGGGAGTATTCCGGGTATCATAACTTATATTTTTACCACAGGGAATGTCAGGCGAGGACATGTATTGATAACTTATATGATTGATGGAGAAGTAAACCATAACCAATATTGTACTCATAACAAGGGTAAGTCAAGAGGTAAATGTATATAAATGGTAAGTTATAACTAATCATTGATCACTCATAGTACTCCTTTCTATGGCATTAGCATGGTTAAGTAGAATATTAGAGGAATAATTCCTAAGTCATTCTTAATTACAAGTCAACGCATACATAGATTAGTGCAATTATACTTAGCAATCATGGTTAAGATCAAATTCATATCTACACATAAGGGATATTACTAAGGAAGATTAAGAACAGAGCTTGTCTTCCTTCGTAACTAGATCCTACATGCATACCTATATTCGAGAAGTGGACTACAAAGGATTCAATGGGTATGTAACATCTATGATCTACCACATGACCCAAAATATAGGGTGTATCCGTAGGTAAACAACGTATAAGCACCACGCTTACACAATGTTGACCACTCACCCATGGTACCTTAGAGTGAGCGCTATATGAACTTATGCCTGAACATGATGATAATCCAACTATACTAAGTATATAATCAAAGTAGACGATAAACATTATATCTAGGAACATGAATGAGATGAATAATAATGTCATAACAATTGTAGCAAACATATAAAAGTAATGATATGAATAAGTTGGGGACTTCTCGACATTCAGATTGTTCGTTGCTTAATTGTTAGCTATGCTGGGGGCTCGCCAGCTAAGCTAGGGACTCCTTGACGTTCCGATTGTTCGTCGCTTCATCATCACGCTGGGGCTCGCCAGCTAAGCTGGGGACTCTTAGGCGGTCAGATTGTTCATCGCTTCATCATCTTGCTGGGGGCTCACCAGCTAAGCTGGGGACCCCTCGATGTTTGGATTGTTCATCGCTTCATCATCATGCTAGGGCTCACCAGCTAAGCTGGGGATCCTCGGTGTTCGTATTCTTCATCGCTTCATCGTCAGCTACACTGGGGGCTCGCCAGCTAAGCGAGGGACCCCTCGGCGTTTGGATTGTTTGTCGCTTCATCATCACGTTCGGGCTCGCTAGCTAATCTAGGGACTCCTCGGCATTTGGATTCTTCATTGCTTCATCGTTAACTATGCTAGGGGCTCGCCAGCTAAGCTGGGGACTCCTCAACATTTAGATTCTTCATGCTAGCATCGCTAGCTAAGCTAGGGATTCCTTTTGTGGTCAGATTTTGCTACATCTCATCGGTGTGCTATCAAGTTGCTCCATGCTGTTCGGATCAGGGTGCTGATCTTGGGCAGCACGTCCGAAGTCTTGTTAGGTACATGGCGGATGACGTTGGCAAGCTTTCATTAAAATTCTTTGACCCTTCTACAAGATTTATTTTTTCATCTTCTAGCAGGCTCAGGGACAACGTGTGTACACATCATCTAGCGATGACTGTACTTATTTCTATGCTGCTTCTCTCAACAAAGCTGGGGCCAAGTTTCCAGCTAAGCTGGGGACTGGGTTAGTACCTGAGGACTACTTTTTTAGACCCTAGCACCATGTGAATGCTTCACCTACTGTCAAGCTCAGGGACTATGTGTGTACACATCATCTAGCGATGATTGTACTTATTTCTACGCTGCTTCTCTTAGCTAAGCTAGGGCCAAGTGTTTAGCTAAGCTGGGGACTAGGTTAGCACTTGAGGACTACTTTTTTGGACCCTGGCACCACGTGAATGCTTCACCTACTGTCAGGCTCGGGGACTAAGTAGGCACACTTCACCTTGTGGTGAACGTGCTTATTGCTAGACTCGGTCTTCTACAAAGCGACTAAGTCACAGACTGTAATCGTCCAAGCTTCTTGTCTTGGCTCTAAGTGTCAATTCTGCCTAAGGCATCGATGCTAAGCATATCTCTTCGCTCCTGAGGTACTAAGTTCCTCCGCGCTGACTAAGTCAGGGACACTAAGCATCCAACTTCATCACCCGAAACCTAAGTGAGCACACTTCATCTAAGATGGAGACTTCAAAATTTTTTACTTAAGCTCCTTACATCCTTCTAACAAACCTCAATTTCACGTGAATCTGAGCTTGGCTTCCAGTTGAACTACTTGGACACCTGCTCTAACAACTCAGATGCTCGTTTAGATAGCTCAGACGCTTGGTCAACTGCTTAGATGACTTCTTCAATAGCTCGGCTCCCAGTTAAACTGGTTGGAAGCCTGCTCCTCAACAAGTTGGATAGCTCAGACAAGCTCAACATGGTGTTGCTCAGTGGATACAAGGCGCTTAGGGAGTAGCTGTTGGGGTATGACCCCCGATACCCACAGGGTTGTACTTGGGCCGAGCCACCAGGGGAGGCCCAACCCACAAGACTACGCCATGTGAAGCATAGCACAGGTCGGTGTGCCTCGCAAAGCTACATGAAGATCCTTGTCTATCAAGAAATCTATTCAGATATGCTAGATTTCGCGATCCTTGTAATTCCTTTTGTGTAACCGATCAAAATTAGATTAAACCGACCTATGACACTACCCCCTAGCTATATAAGGCAGGTAGGGACCCTCTTGTTTTCATCCAATATCTCATAATACAATCCACCAAAGACACAGGACATAGGGTATTACGTCAAGCTGATAGCCTGAACCTGTCTAATTCGCTATCTCTGCGTTCTGTGTCACCATCTAGTTCATATCTCATGCACCTCCACCGATTCATATACTACCATGGTTATACCCCTCGGTAGACTGCCGACCATATTTCGTCGACACAAAGGTCATCTTGCCTTTCTTAGGGGTATAGCCTAATTCCTCTTTGTTGAGAGAAAACCTTTGGCTACCCAAGCACTTTAGCAAGCGGGCCTCACCACCATAGGCATTGCCTAAGGCGTGAGTGAGCTCATTGACCTCCTTCTTGAGGGTTTCATTCTCAACCATTAGTGAGGCATCATAAATGAAACCATTACTACCAGATGAGGTAGAAGTGGAAGTGCTACAATAAGGGTTAGTGGAACAAACAACAATAGGCTTATAGAATAATTCTTCAATTATAGCACATGTTAAGCCTACTTCGCATGTTACAACACGCTCCTTCTCATTTTGCTCATTGAGTAGAGAGGAATGAGCTTTTTCAAGCTTCTTGTGAGCCTTCCCAAGTTTCTCATGGTCTTCCTTTAGACTCTCATGAGATGCATTGAACTCATCAAAGGCTTTTCTAAGGGCTTTTAGTTCCTTAGTCAAGACATTGCATTCCCTTCTCTTAATCTCAAAATGTTCTTTAGCATCTTCTAACATGTCAAATAGTTCATCTTTAGTTGGTTCGTCATTATCATCATCACTTTCACTTTCATTTTTATTATGTTCTTCATCACACTCATTATTGGATTGTATCTTAATGGCCTTAGCCATGAAGCATGTCGATGGAGTGTCGAAGAGAGAAAGCTTCTCATTAATAGCAATGCTTGCAAGAGCCTTCTTCTTTGTGGTCTTGTCATCATTACTATCATCATCATCACTTGAGGAAGCATCACTATCCCAAGTGACCATATATGAACCACCCTTCTTCTTCTTCTTGAAGGTCATCTTGTCCTTCATCTCTTTCTTTTCCTTCTTGTCCTTCTTCTTGCTCTTCTTGTCATCATCATCATTATCACTATTGTACGGGCATTGAGCAACTAGATGACCCTTGCTATTGCACTTGAAGCACCTTCTTGCTTCATCCTTACTCTTGGATGATGACTTCTTCCTTCTTACATGATAGCCCTTCTTCACCATGAATTTGCCAAATCTCTTCACAAAGAGAGTCATCTTCTCGTCATCTTCATCATCCCATGAACCCTTCATCTTGACTTGATGTGCCTTGAATGCCACACTCTTCTTCTTGTCATCTTTCTTCTCCTTGTTCTTTTCTTCCTTCTCATCATCATCTCTATAAGTGTCATCAGTCATTACATCTCCCAATACTTGGTTAAGTGTCATTGTGTCCAAACCACTCCTCACTAGCAAGGTGACCAACTTGCCAAATCTCAATGGTTAGCATCTCATGAAATTATGAGAGAATTCGTTGTCCTTCACTTCCTCACCAAGTGCTTTGAGATCATTGACAAGCACTTAGAACCTATGGAACATCTTGTTGATATTAGATACGCACACGAAGGAATTCAAGAAATAATCCGCAAGTGCATGGATATCGGTGAGCACTTCACCCGGGAGATAAGTCCAGAGTATCGTATTTGTTTTATCTGCAAGGAGAAAGTGTGCGATGACTAACCTAGTCTATACTATTACCCTTGGGCCACACTACAAGGTGGCGAAGATATAAGCGATTAGAGAGAACGATGACAGTCTGGTTTCAACCTATGGCAAGCTATGATACTATTGATCTTAGGGGAAATACTGATGGAAAAGAGACACCACAGAGGATGCTTAACCAGGGTACTTAAATCTTTCCAAACCTTCTAACGGGAGGAGACTCCAAAGGTAACAATGGGATTGTCACGTCCCACGCTACTACTCACTAATCCGGCCAGATAGGGGATATCCACAAGTATTCCTAGCCCAAGCACCATGCTTACGCTATGAATGATTACTCTATTCCCTACGTGAAGCGAATAAAGTAAACCCGCAAACCAAAGAACAATAATAACAATGTACTTACTTAGTATTAGAAGTTGAATTGCTGAAGAATCCTAGAACCAAGCCTCGGGTTAGGAGACTTAACCCCATAGATACAAGCTTGGAGAGGAGACACCAATAGGCCGGGCTTCCTCCAATCTTCTACCTCCACTCTAACTCTCTCAATCTAGAAGAATAACTCTAATCTCACATAGAGACTACAAAGCTAAACTCTCTTGTATGTGCCCTAGAGAAAGATCCATTCAAGGGACCCCTCTCAGGCGAATTCTCTGAAAAATATGAATTAGGGTTTCTAAACTCTCTCCTCTAGGGGCCAGGGGCCTTGTTTATATAGCCCTCTAGGAAGCACCACAGCCCTCAAATCAAACCGACCTTGATCAACGATTTCTATTCATCCTCAAAGGCGGTGGAAGCAGGATCCGCGAGGTGGAAGCTCATTGGCGCTCTGGGTGGGGCGGCCGCCCCTGGGGCTAGGCGCCCGCCCCTGTCACAGTGACAGGTGGGTCCCACCTACCAGGGTTTGGCTTCTTGAACCTTCTAGATTATACTTTTTCCATACATGGCCCTTTCTCTCTATGTAAACCTGACATGTGGCCCATCTTTGATTATTTTCAGCTGGCACCCTGCAGAAATAAATATTCACCAAAACTCGTGGAATTCTGTCAGTTAAACACCTAGTCTATGGTGGTAATTAGTTTTATAGCATTCTTTTATGTAAGTTGACGGTTAACAATGATAGTTAACTACCATCAACAAACTTCCCCACACTTGGACTTTTACTCGTCCTCGAGAAAAGAATGGATTACTTTAGGCATAATCTCTAGCGAAGACATCAACAGTAGATTTATTCCTTAGTCATACCTGTACTGCAGGATTCAAAGTGTCTACCATACCATTTTAGGCAGTTGAAGAATGGAACAGCCTGAAACTGAGCCCCTTTCTCCTTTCAACCTGTCACTTGGTGTTTTTGTATGTATTTGAAATAAAAAACATAGCTTACCTTCTACCTCATGTGGTACTCTCAAGTCACTCAAGATATGTGGTATTTGTAGACCTCTCTGAGGTATGTATGACAAATGCCATATAGCCCATCCTATTCTACAAAAGCTTATCTGGAGTTGATGGTATTTCAAGGATGTAGCATACTTACTTTGCATATATTGCCTAGTCAAAACGGGATCCAAGGAGGGGAGTGACATACCCCCAGATCAGGACGTGCATGTGGTGTGGTTTCAAAAGAATAAACATAATAGGAAATATTTGTGGAAGGTAGAGGGGGTGCAAAATAATTCTACAATGCTCCTTTACAAAAGATACACTTATTCAACTTTGATTTGAGGAATTGCAACTTAAAACTTGTAGTTCACAAAAGGCAAAATCAATACTTTCTTTTTCTTTCTTCTTTCTCTTTTTTTTCTTTCTTTTTTTAACAACAAAGAAATGTACTGAATTTTGATGGAACATTGTGAGAGGATATTAACATTCTGGAGCATTTTAGAATCATGGCTAGCAATCAAGAAAAACCTATAGGAGATATATTTTTAATTGTTACTCCCAGGGTAGGAGCAGAACAAATTTTTAAGTAGATCTAAATAGGTAATATAGTGGTGTGTACTTCCAGGGTAGAAGTAGCAAGGGGTGCAAAAATTAGTGTTAATCCTGATCTTGGGAGCAAGGCCCACCTCTCAACAAGGGTCTAGCACGGGTTGACCAAACTCAACACAAAGTAAATAGCTTATGAGCTAGTTTTTTTATAGATATGTAAGGCTCTACTAGGTATTTATTCTTACCACAGAGGAGAAGAATAGCTAAAAATTTTAACATTTTTGTAAAAAAAATTCTCCATGTGACAAAGTATCAGAAATCAGGTTCTCATGATTCTACTATCTCTCACTCCACAACAACTTAAATGATATGGGGGTCCCTAAAAATTAAGTTCCCAACAGTAATAGGACTCCCAAGAAAGAATCATAGTGTGAGTCTATAAAGAGATCATGACTAAAATAATCTATCTTCTTTAAATTCAGCATTAAATAGGTTGTACTCAAGAATTCATAATGCAAAACTTAACAGAAAGTGTGTATATAAAAATTGGAACGTGTAGGGAGCATACTTGACCATGGTCGAAGAAAGGAGCGAGGAGGGCTTACTGTAACGGAACCGTCCAAATTATAAGAGCACAAGTACAAAAACAATCACCGAAGTGATCAAATTCTCGCACTTGAGCCCATATAACTCCGGTAGTCCAATGAAATCACGAGGGATTTTAAACCAACCAACATACCAGCCAAGATCGTAGTGATTCAACATAACAAGTCACATGTTACAACCATTTCACAAGTAATTCAATATACATCGGAGTTCAACATAGTTATTACAACTTAGGTTCAAAAGTAGCGGAAGCAAAGTAGTTTGAAACTAACAACACCATTATTTAAAATACATGCCAGTACGAAGGTCGACATCCAACAAAAGCATTAGAGAGAAGATCACTCAAAAGGATCATGCCCATGATCACACTCCGCCTCTAAGGCAGGAGCCAACCAACTCTTGCCGTAGCCATGATACAGCACAACCTGCAACAAGTGGGGATAAAACCCTGAGTACGAGAAGGTACTCAGCTAGACTTACCCGTCATAAACCAGAAATAAAGTAACACCAAGAATCATGCAAGGCTGATATAAAGTGGGCTAGCTTGACAACATTTTGCATAAAAGCTTAATATGGATCAGTAGTCATTAATGCTTAAGCATCAAGTTAATTATCATTAACCTGTCATCTATATTAGAACCTGTACTAGAGCACTCACTTTATTAGGAGCAAACAATATTAACCATAGCAGGTATAAATTGAGGCAACCTTTCCATCGTTATCCAATTAACCATCCGTTCAATTTATTGGAATCTACATTGTCGCTGCTCAAGTCAAGTGCTCACTAACCGGGAGCGACGGCGATTCGAATCGAATTCCTATCCAGCTGGAGGGGTATTTCTAGCACTCACCGCGCAGGCCCCTGCTAGGGTCGCACAAGCCACCTTTCGTACAATTTAGAAATCACGGGTCCGAATGATGTCGCAACCCCAAGGGTGACACTCTGCCAGGTGATAGGGACTCTAACCCCCCTTGGTCTCACGCCAATGTCCCCAAGCACATCCTTTCTCTCCTCCAAGATGCAACCTACCATTCGATTCCTGGCCTGAACTGTATTACTTGGCTTCGCGGTCGGAACGACTTATCCGGCCAACTGAGTGTTAGACTGCGTTCAACATGACTCAAGGACGTACAGCGAATCGGTCCTTAAACGACTCAAACGGGGATAGATCCACACCCAAGACCTCCATGCCTTGTTGCTTCACTATCGTCATCCCGCCCGGTCTCATTTTATTTTATTAACACATGGTTCCATTCCACGATAGCAATATAGCCAACCGTGCCATATATGAATATCCCTACATCTCGCAGGTGACAGGAAATCACCTGACTTCTACCGCTTAAAGCAGGGCTAAGCATCTACTTGATCCTAGTCTATGTAGGATTCAGGGATTCATATATCTGGACAAGGAATGATATAATGCAGCAAGGTTTTCAACCAACTCCTACCACTTAATGCAATAATACTTATAACATATATATAATTAATTGCTTTGAAGGTAGGAGGCTTATAATGCTCCGGGGCTTGCCTGGGATCCGACTCAAGTTAGAGTATGTCAGATGAATTCACTTGGCGACCATCCTCTCATCTATCACTTGTCCGGTCCTTCTATCTTCGGGATGGATCCACTAACTCCATCTTCGGGTTTGGTTCCACAAAAGGTCCTTCACACGCTTCAGCTAGCGTACCTAAATGAGGTGCAATAATGCATATGTTTGAATGCATAGAAGTGCAATAAACAGAGTAATCAAACAAGCATACCAAAGTTCTCATAAACATCTAGAGCTAATTAACTTAATCCACATTAGGACATAACATAGAAGATGGCAAGCACATCAAGCAAGACACAAGCCTCAAGATCATAGGGTACTAACCCAAGTACTTTCAAAGGTATGAGTCACACTTCAACACACTAACATGGCAAAGTTAATCAAAGCACTACAACTAAAATCTATCACTTTCTGGACATACATACAGTAGCTCAGTGAATCAATCATAACTGGAGATCCCTAAATCCAAATGACTTGAAAGAAGATATTCTGGAAAGCTTATGAAATTATCTACATTTCATCTTTAATCATCTGAACATGATTCCCAAGTTATGATGACCAAACATGCCAATCTTTAAAGTCTGCACAGAAGGTAATTAAAATCTGACAGTAGACTTATTAAGCATGCAACTCTTAAACTATCAGACCTGGGATCATGAAAATTTAACACAAGCAATATAAGGTAATTATCTACAACTTTTGTATTTACCAAAACCACAGTAAACATCATTTACACCATGAAACTAGTTGCACGAGTGACACCACACATGCAGCCCAACAACAGTGGTACAATTATAGATAGAAAACTGATAGAAACTTCAGAGAAGCATAAATGGAGTTCTAGACCTCCAACAAATATGATTCTCAACTTTATGGAAAGCTTATAAATTACCTACAACTTTTTTGTAATCATCTTAAGATGATTCTACAGTTAACATGGTCAATTAATTAAATAATTGCATCTCTGTCCAAAATACGGACAGAATCTGATATGCCACTTTGAACCGCTATAACTTGAGTTTTGTAAATCCAATAATTATGGTTCTAGACTTTTTGGAAACCTTAACAAATTGTGAACAACTTTTCTATAAACATCTAGAACTAATTCTGCCAATAACAAGGTCACACATGGCACACAAAGCAATGCTGTCTGGGTTTGGGCAGAAACTGCCACAGTACTTTAAACAACTATAACTAAACATATACTTAACCAAAAATTGTGATCTTTAGCTTTTTGAAAATATTATGAAAAGTACTACAACTCATTTATTATTAACAAGGCATGATTCATAACTTAACTGAGCCAAACAATGCATACATGCAGCACTGTCCAGAATAGAAGCAAAGCAGCATACGGCATTTGTTATTTTTATAGATCCTAAACTATCAGTCTTAAAATCCTGAAATTTTTACCAGACATCACACATCACAATAGTAGCATGCCACAAAAATTTCCCTTCATTTAGATCCCTATATCTGCAGTAATGAAAAATAACAGATTCTACTATAATTCAAAACCTAGTTGCATATATTGATTTTTACAGATAAAACTTTAAACTAAAACATGCTATATTATAGATCTACTGCATAGACAATTTCACAAGGATTCCAAAAAGTCCTCATTTGCTATTTTACGAATTTCCTATGATTTACTATGAATTTCCAAAAATCAGCAAAAACTACCACAAACGGGTCCATATAGCACTATTCACTTGAGTCTATGACAGTGCAGATAGGCCCCTGCCTTTAGTCGAATTTGAGCCTGACGTCCCTGACGCGAGTTAGAATAGAGGACGCCGGAGAAAACGGACGGTGACGGCCGGAGAAGGGCCGGCGGCGGCGGGGAAGTGTATGGGGAGCAAGAGGAGGCTGGCGCGCACCCGTGGCTGGCCACGGCTCGTCTCGAGGTGGCCCGAGGAGGCGGGGTCACGAGAGCCGGCGGCATGGGACGACGGCGACGGGCGGTGGCGGTGCTCCGGCGACTGAGGCAGTCGACGAAGGCGCGCGTGAGGTGCAGCGCGACGCGGAGAAGATGATGTCGCGCTCGATTGGGGCACAAGGAGCGTGGAGGTAGGAGAACGGCAGTGGCCATGGAGCTTGGCGGCGGCGTCCTTGGCTGCTCCGCTCTGGAGCGTCCGAGAGCGAGGGTGAGGCGAGGGGGGACTGAGGGAGTGAGGGCGAGCGTGGCTACGCACTACGGGAAGGAAGGGTAGCGCTGCTGCTCGGCCACCATGGTGAGGCCGCGATGTCGAGGGAGAGAATGGGAGCGAGAGACAGAGAAAAGTAGGGCGCTCAGCTTCTCGCTTCAGTGAGCGTGGCGAGCTGACGGGTATGCACAGCAAGGACGACAAGGTGTCAAGCGAGGCGGGACTGAGGAAGCCACGCGGCGTCGGAACCCTGTGCACGGTCGGCCATAACGTGTTCCCTGAATTCAAAAATCCAATTCTACCTCAAACATTCGACTGAATCTGCCATCTTTCCCCCTCCATATCTCTCAGACCGATTAGTTATTTGAGCAACTAAATACATGATGTGTTAGAGCTATATGAGTACAACAACTTTGATTAAAGAAGTTTGGTCCAATTCAAAACGGTTTAAGAGATATTAATTCCCAAAGAGAGCTACAATGAAACTGAAACTGACGAACTTCAGTTCTCAGACTTAGCCAAAATTCGGGATCCTGAAAACAGCACCGAGTTCCAACTTGGGGGCTTTGTTATATTAGGTTAGAGACTAAACCAGATCTTAACCTTTGAACAAAGTTTGTTCTACGCAAACTAAACTACAACTTTTATTAAAGAACCTTCGTCTACATCAGCCTGGTTAGGAAGATAACAGGCTCCAAATATGGGTACCCAAAACTGAATCCTGTAGTTTAGTTGCAAGCCGACTGAACTTGCATTATTCTCCTCCTTCTAACTCTTAATCCGCTAGGTGTTTGCAACAACTTCACTAATAAAAGTTGTAGGGATACATGGAATCTCCATCTTTTATTATACAAGTTTGGTCTGGATCGCCACGGTTTTCATTCTACAGGGCTCCCAATTCACGTACTCTGAAACTGCACTGCAGTCCAACACTTAGAAAATTTTTGGAGCTTCAAAACAGCACTGACTTGATTCTTGTGAGCTCTATTTGACTAGGTTAGAGGCCAAACTAGCTCTTGATCATTAAACAAAGTTTGTTCTACATGAGATGAACTACAACTTTTGTTTAAGGTCAAACTTCATAACAGGTACAGAAGTCAAACTTTTACTTTGGTCAAAGTAACAACTCGATAAAGCCGAAACTAGGGTTTTAGGCCAATCGGGGTATTTTCTTGACATTTGCTCAACATGAACCCTTCATGACTTTTGTTGTACAGTTCATCTAGAGTCATTTGGGTAAAGTTGCAAAGTTTAGTTGATCTATAATTCCATTCACTTAATCACGTCATTCCAAGAAGGATATGACTTATCATTTTATGTGACTTTTTTATTCCAAACTTCATGAAACTTTTCCAGGGATCAATATAGATAATTATTGATGTGAGACATGTGAAGCTACTTTGATAGCAACACCCAAGCATATATCTTTTAATTGAGCCTATATGTAAGCAAGGGTGCAATATCCAAGTTTAGGTTAGGGTTTATTTCCATAGGTTTGACTTTGGCATCGTCATCTCCACTAATCTATCATGTTTGAGCTTAAACCCACTACTTAATTGGTGATAAACACCTGGGGTGTTACAGCCCTCCCCCCTTAAAAGAATTACGTCCTGAGATTCGGAATGGAAGACCTTTTAAGGAAGAGAGGCACGTTATCTAGTTCACAACATTTGCCATAGCATTCAACTACAAGGTTTCAACATCGGTGAACAATTTGGCCAAAGGCACATTTCTTATACTTACTCTTTATGGTAAAATCTGTCTGAAGAATTTCCTTCATTGACTTCTATGAAGCATTGTTACTTTGGGAGGAATCCAAGATAGCACATACTGCACTCTCAGTGTACGGAGATCATTTGGTCCATGAGTGAACCACTCACAAGGATCTGACTCTTTAGTGAACACAGCATAGTCCGTATGAACTTTACATTAAACCAAAATCTTCAGAAGTATACTCGTTGAAATAACTCTATGTTCACAAAGTTTGAAAAGCAGTCCTCTACCAAAATGGCTTGAGCACAACCATCCAAAATGGTGAGATCATAGACGACAAATATACTCTGAGGCTATAGGATACTGACTAACCAATAGACAGGGTCTATGTTGGTCGTAAATGTTCAGTCATTCATATATCAACTAATGGAAAGCTACTTACTGTTCCATGCGTGAAGTTCTCTTTATCTGATGACAACACTGTATTATCTGAGTCTGTCGAGGGGTCAGTGAATGTGATAGCTGACTCTGTCGGCTTCGTATTCCTGCCAACAACTACCTAATAAGATTCTTTTATCCAAAGACAACAGTTATCTGGGTTGAATCAGATGCAACATCTTGGGTAAAACATTTATAAGGTACCAAAGTATGTCATCATTGGAAAATAATTCCCAAAGAAAGATGTAGTGAGGCCTTAAGGACAACAATAGTTGTAAATATTCACTAAACCGCGGGGAGTAGTCTACCACCAAGCGATTGAGTAAAATCTTCCTTGGTGACTTAGTTGTACTATAAGTTGAGTTGACTTGCAGCATAACAACTTTGTTAGGCCAACTTTTATCCAAGGCTTCCTCTTTGGGATCAACAACAGCTCTAAGATAGGAATCTGTTGTTTGACACTTTTCAAATTGCTTTTGATTTGCAAATTTACTCGTAGAACCCTTGATTGTCCCAATACTTGTTGTTGGGAGAACATAAAAGCAAAGCGAAAGGGTGTCCAACAGGATCCTTAAGACCACTTAAGAGATTGTCCAATGGAGTGATGAACAAACCATTTGTGCCACCTAAGGGCACATGGATACTAATTGAAGCTAGGTCATGCTTTCTCTAATTCTTCGCTTTAGCTGATAGAACACCTTGCACTATCTGTGTGATTGTCTAGGATGGAATTGACTTGATCACAATAGCTCTGGAAGATAGAGTATCACTCAAGTTGTTGGCTAGTTGATTAACTTCTTGTTGGTTATTGCTTTGTATGACATATCCTTCGTAGCTACCAAAGAGTCGTTACCTAGCTGGAGATTAACCTTTCTATTGGTAACTAATCAGTTGTCTCTCAACACTAAAAAGTTCCAAATCTTCATTCTTGATCACAATAATTGTGGTTGATACAAAGCAGATGGTTGCCATCGAAGTCAGCAGACAAGGAGTTATATCAGAGATGGTTGATTTTGACGGTATGGCCATTATGCATACAAAGGTTAAAATTTGCATAATGTGACGATCGAGTCTTATCCAACGGATGACTTGTCCAACATTAAGTGTTGGGTGTCCTTTTTATCCAATAGAGATGAGATACGTTGCTCACTAGATTGAGTTGTCAATACTGGAACAACTAAGTAGAGTCACTTGTCTACCACCTCTTGTAGTATGTTAATGTTTATGTCGGTGATCTGTTCTTCAAAGGTTATCCTTTATATAACTTCAAATGGAAGTTCTACTACTTTCGGTCTGAGATATGGGTCTTACGATAAGATATGGGAAGACAACCAAGGAAGAAGGTCACATGAAAATCACATCAGTGTTGTTCTGCAATGGATTATGATTAGAAACCATGATACCAGCGCATGCCGAGCAGCACAACCTTGTGTGTGCACCCACAGGAGGCTCTCGGTTTCATCGTGGCACCATTAGTTGCTACTCATAACACCATTACTAAACACACACCCGATGAGGAAGTTCAACTGGAACGGATTGGGTTGTCCGAACAAGCACCATACCAAGGAGGGATAGCAAGTAAAGGTAGTCACAAGGTTTAGAATCAACGAGGAGGCGATCCAAAAATTAACACACACCATAAGGGAACATAGCTCAATTCCTAAAGACAACTGAGCAATGGACTCTTGCTTAAATTCTATGCACGACTTGTGTCCACCGAGGTGAGTTCCAGATAAAATATTAATAAGAGATTCATTCATGTTGGGCAACAACATGAGATCAAGACAGATAAACATCTCGAGACTGAGAAGGTTGGGGACGGATTAAACAATTTTCAAGGGCAAAAACTGATATGTAGTCATAGATTGAGTTGATAAGGTAGATGCACAAATTTGCAAGCACACGATTTAGAGATCAGACGACGAAAGATTATCATTGCACCAGATCACCTGTAGGAGCGGCAATCGGTAGGTCCAACATGGATTTGGGTCCGGTCTCCACAACAGGCAACGTACAACCCATGGTCAAAGGCTAGCGTTGATGGAAGTTAACTTGGTGGGTCACTCGACAAGGGTCTTCACAAAGAGGGTTGCAAAACATCCACGGCTTATGCAAACATATAGGAGAACTAAACTTTGGGCTTTCGGTCCAGCAAAGGCATGGATACAAACCTTCAAGGGCTAACCACCAAGTCTACAGGCTCAGGCTCCTAAGAGAGAACCTAATTGAAGACAACAACCATACAATTACGTATGGGAACTTTGTTCTAGGATAAAGCTATGTGACCCTCGTGTGCTCACCGAGGACAAACGAGGTGACAACTAGGGCACTACCTAGATAACAAGCACACATACAACATCACAATCAAGCAGTCGTTTGAGAAAATTCAAATGAATGGGCTTAAGCAACCAATACAAGGCACAAGGCTCACCCAAACTAAGCATTTATCTCAAGCATGAACTAACTACAAGTTTAGTCCAAACAAACGTTAGTTAAGGAGGCCAACTTAGCATGTGCCTAGAATCTGGACAGCAGCACAGTAGTTACTTGTTTCTACCATAACTGAGGTTGTAGACATCTCACAAAGGTGATCCTAGACTTTCTAGAAAGCTTAGGAACATGGCTACACTTTAGTTATTCATACCAACAGCTAATTCATAGATTAACATGACCAAAAATGCTAATGTTTTAGATCTGTACCAATATGGACAGAAAACTGACAAGAACTTCAAAAATGCATAACTAGAGTTCTAGAGACACAACAAGGCTAAGCCTTAACTTTATGTAAAGATTATTAATTTGTCTATAACTTTCTTATTATCATATTAAGATGATTCTATATCTAACAAGGCCAAATAAGACAAAGAAGACATCTCTGCCCAGATTTGGACAGATTCTGTCATTCCACTTTACAAGCTCATAAGTAGAGATTTAGACCACCACAATTAGTGCTATAGGACATTTTGGAAAGCTTAGAAAAAGTACTACACTTCTTCTATTATCTCCAAGACATGATTCCTTATGCACATAGGTCAAACAAACCAAACATTCAGATCTATTCAAAGCATAAGAAAAACCGGACAGTAAAACTTCTAAATTTCATAACTCTCAAACTTTAAGACCTAGGGTCATGAATTTTTAGGACAAGCTAGATAAGTGCGTTAGCTACAGCTTTGGTATTCTATATAACTACAGAAAACATCATTATGACCACAAAAACATCACTACAACAGAAATCGTTCTAGCAGCCAATGTTCAACAAGCAAAACAAAGCTTGCCTTTGTTCTACTTAACAAGAGAGCACACAAACATGTTATTCTAATTGCTCTAGACATTGTTACCTTAGACCAACCAATTTAATTTATTAATGAGAATCACAATTACTTAAGTGCGGTCTAAAGCATTTGCAATGGCTTGTAGGAACAACATATCCACCATTTGGCTAACTAGAGGGCCTCTATAGGTCCAAGCAGATACCCACACTTATTTCTAGCAAGGCTAAGTACACATTTTTCTCAAGCAACATGGAACAAGGCATTCTTGTTTAGCTTCATGCAAGAAAGATAGTGTAACACATTGATCACAAGTTACTTACCATTTGAACAAGGATGAGAGGAGCATAGTTATGCATAAAGCAACAATCATGAGGATGCATGCTTCGTCCTATTTGTCCTCACAAGATTGCCAACCTAACGTGGCGATCACGTTCTATGTCGGTGGCATAACACGCACTCTTTCGATATATAACTAGTCGCCAGCTACATTTGACTTACGCATTCGTGGTTAGCGTACCTACAGAAAAGTTGCATTGTAGCCCAACAATTCCCCAATATATGGCACACAATGAAAGCAGAAAAGTAAAATTCTAAGTACTCCCATATACATATACCCCCGTATATGTACATGTAGCACCAAAACTACCCGAATCATTCGATCACCCACAATTAAGTACCTTCATATATACATGTGTGTAACATGTAAATAATCCAGTAACCAAAACTAGCTCTCCCCTAGACCGCAGTTTGTACGGTCATGCTCTCACAACTCACACTTACCTGAGCGTAGGTGCGATGTTGCATAAAAGTAAACTAGCGACATATATGACTATCTCATATATGAAGGCTACCACCAATCTAACACACCGGGTAGCATAGTGTGGGAGAGTCATCACACATACATACCTTGGCCTGGGCGTAGATGCATAAATGAAAACCCCCAAGTTAGTACTTATATAAGCCACCTAATAATCCTTATATGGGCATAAGGAAATTGACCACTGGCATACTTAGATTTAGAATTTAGTTTTCACAAACCTATATATAGCTATAAGTTGATAAAACTGATTTTTATAAAACAAAACCTTTGTTTTAAATACACATACGACAAGTTTAATGTTGAATCTTGCTCCGATGCCAGCTGTAACAGAACCGTCTAAATTATAAGAGCACAAGTACAAAAACAATCACCGAAGTGATCAAATTCTCGCACTTGAGCCCATATAACTCCGGTAGTCCAATGAAATCATGAGGGATTTCAAACCAACCAACATACCAGCCAAGATCGTAGTGATTCAACATAACAAGTCACATGTTACAACCATTTCACAAGTAATTCAATATACATCGGAGTTCAACATAGTTATTACAACTTAGGTTCAAAAGTAGCGGAAGCAAAGTAATTTGAAACTAACAACACCATTATTTAAAATACATGCTAGTACGAAGGTCGACATCCAAGAAAAGCATTAGAGAGAAGATCACTCAGAAGGATCATGCCCATGATCACACTCCGCCTCTAAGGCAGGAGCCAACCAACTCTTGCCGTTGCCATGATACAGCACAACCTGCAACAAGTGGGGATAAAACCCTGAGTACGAGAAGGTACTCAGCTAGACTTACCCGTCATAAACTAGAAATAAAGTAACACCAAGGATCATGCAAGGCTGATATAAAGTGGGCTAGCTTGACAACATTTTGCATAAAAGCTTAATATTGATCAGTAGTCATTAATGCTTAAGCATCAAGTTAATTATCATTAACCTGTCATCTATATTAGAACCTGTACTAGAGCACTCACCTTATTAGGAGCAAACAATATTAACCATAGCAGGTATAAATTGAGGCAACATTTCCATCGTTATCTAATTAACCATCCGTTCAATTTAATGGAATCTACGTTGCCACTGCTCAAGTCAAGTGCTCACTAACCGGGAGCGACGACGATTCGAATCGAATTCCTATCCAGCTGGAGGGGTATTTCTTACACTCACCGCGCAGGCCCCTACCAGGGTCGCACAAGCCACCTTTCGTACAATTCAGAAATCGCGGGTGCGAATGATGTCGCAACCCCAAGGGTGACACTCTGCCAGGTGATAGGGACTCTAACCCCCCCTTGGTCTCACGCCAATGTCCCCAAGCACATCCTTTCTCTCCTCTAAGATGCAACCTACCATTCGATTCCCGGCCTGAACTGTATTACTCGGCTTCGCGGTCGGAATGACTTATCCGGCCAACTAAGTGTTAGACTGCGTTCAACATGACTCAAGGACGTACAGCGAATCGGTCCTTAAACGACTCAGACAGGGATAGATCCACACCCAAGACCTCCATGCCTTGTTGCTTCACTATCGTCATCCCGCCCGGTCTCATTTCATTTTATTAACACATGGTTCCATTCCACGATAGCAATATAGCCAACCGTACCATATATGAATATCCCTACATCTCGCAAGTGACAGGAAATCACCTGACTTCTACCGCTTAAAGCAGGGCTAAGCATCTACTCGATCCTAGTCTATGTAGGATTCAGGGATTCATATATCTGGACAAGGAATGATATAATGCAGCAAGGTTTTCAACCAACTCCTACCACTTAATGCAACAATACTTATAACATATATATAATTAATTGCTTTGAAGGTAGGAGGCTTATAATGCTCCGGGGCTTGCCTGGGATCCGACTCAAGTTAGAGTATGTCAGATGAATTCACTTGGCGAGCATCCTCTCATCTATCACTTGTCCGGTCCTTCTATCTTCGGGATGGATCCACTAACTCCATCTTCGGGTTTGGTTCCACAAAAGGTCCTTCACGCGCTTCAGCTAGCGTACCTAAATGAGGTGCAATAATGCATATGTATGAATGCATAGAAGTGCAATAAACAGAGTAATCAAACAAGCATACCAAAGTTCTCATAAACATCTAGAGCTAATTAACTTAATCCATATTAGGGCATAACATAGAAGATGGCAAGCACATCAAGCAAGACACAAGCCTCAAGATCACAGGGTACTAACCCAAGTACTTTTAAAGGTATGAGTCACACTTCAACACACTAGCATGGCAAAGTTAATCAAAGCGCTACAACTAAAATCTGTCACTTTCTGGACATACATACAGTAGCTCAGTGAATCAATCATAACTGGAGATCCCTAAATCCAAATGACTTGCAAGAAGATATTCTGGAAAGCTTATGAAATTATCTACATTCCATCTTTAATCATCTCAACATGATTCCTAAGTTATCATGACCAAACATGCCAATCTTTAAAGTCTGCACAGAAGGTAATTAAAATCTGACAGTAGACTTATTAAGCATGCAACTCTTAAACTATCAGACCTGGGATCATAAAAATTTAACAAAAGCAAGATAAGATAATTATCTACAAATTTTGTATTTACCAAAATCACAGTAAACATCATTTACACCATGAAACTAGTTGCACGAGTAACACCACACATGCAGCCCAACAGCAGTGGTACAATTATAGACAGAAAACTGATAGAAACTTCAGAGAAGCATAAATGGAGTTCTAGACCTCCAACAAATATGATTCTCAACTTTATGGAAAGCTTATAAATTACCTACAACTTTCTTGTAATCATCTTAAGATGATTCTACAGTTAACATGGTCAATTAATTAAATAATTGCATCTCTGTCCAAAATATGGAAAGAATCTGATATGCCATTTTAAACCGCTATAACTTGAGTTTTATAAATCCAATAATTATCATGCTAGACTTTTTAGAAAGCTTAACAAATTTTGAACAACTTTTCTATAAACATCTAGAACTAATTCTGCCACTAACAAGGTCACACATGGCACACAAAGCAATGCTGTCTGGGTTTGGGCAGAAACTGCCACAGTACTTTAAACAACTATAACTAAATATATACTTAACCAAAAATTGTGATCTTTAGCTTTTTGAAAAGATTATGAAAAGTACTACAACTCATTTATTATCAACAAGGCACGATTTATAACTTAACTGAGCCAAACAATGCATACATGCAGCACTGTCCAGAATAGAAGCAAAGCAGCATATGGCATTTGTTATTTTTATAGATCCTAAACTATCAGTCTTAAAATCCTAAAATTTTTACCAGAAATCACACATCACAATAGTAGCATGCCACAAAAAATTCACTTCATTTAGATCCCTATATCTGCAGTTATGAAAAATAACATATTCTACTATAATTCAAAACCTAGTTGCATATATTGATTTTTACAGATAAAACTTTAAACTAAAACATGCTATATTATAGATCTACTGCATAGACAATTTCACAAGGATTCCAAAAAGTCCTCATTTGCTATTTTACGAATTTCCTATGATTTACTATGAATTTCCAAAAATCAGTAAAACTACCACAAACAGGTCCTTATAGCACTATTCACTTGAGTCTATGACAGTGTAGATAGGCCCCTGCCTTTAGTCGAATTTGAGCACGACGTCCCTCACGCGAGTTAGAACAGAGGACGCCGGGGAAAACGGACGGGGATGGCCGGAGAAGGGCCGGCGGCGGCGGGGAAGTGTATGGGGAGCAAGAGGAGGCCGGCGCGCACCCGTGGCTGGCCACGGCTCGTCTCGAGGTGGCCCGAGGAGGCGGGGCCACGAGAGCCGGCGGCATGGGACGACGGCGGAGGGCGGTGACGGTGCTTCGGCGACTGAGGCAGCCGACGAAGGCGTGCGTGAGGTGCAGCGCGACGCGGAGAATATGAAGTCGCGCTCGATTGGGGCACAAGGAGCGCGGAGGTAGGAGAACGGCAGTGGCTATGGAGCTTGGCGGCGACGTCCATGGCTGCTCCACTCTGGAGCGTCCGAGAGCGAGGGTGAGGCGAGGGGGGACTGAGGAAGCCACACGGCGTCGGAACCCTGTGCACGGTCGGCCATAACGTGTTCCCTGAATTCAAAAATCCAATTCTACCTCAAACGTTCGACTGAATCTGCCATCTTTCCCCCTCCGTATCTCTCAGACCGATTAGTTATTTGAGCAACTAAATACATGATGTGTTAGAGCTATATGAGTACAACAACTTTGATTAAAGGAGTTTGGTCCAATTCAAAACGGTTTAAGAGATATTAATTCCCAAAGAGAGCTACAATGAAACTGAAACTGACGAACTTCAGTTCTCAGACTTAGCCAAAATTCGGGATCCTGAAAACAGCACCGAGTTCCAACTTGGGGGCTTTGTTATATTAGGTTAGAGACTAAACCAGATCTTAACCTTTGAACAAAGTTTGTTCTACGCAAACTAAACTACAACTTTTATTAAAGAACCTTCGTCTAGATCAGCCTGGTTAGGAAGATAAGAGGCTCCAAATATGGGTACCCGAAACTGAATCCTGCAGTTTAGTTGCAAGCCGACTGAACTTGCATTATTCTCCTCCTTCTAACTCTTAATCTGCTAGGTGTTTGCAACAACTTCACTAATAAAAGTTGTAGGGCTACATGTCATCTCCATCTTTTATTATACAAGTTTGGTCTGGATCGCCACGGTTTTCATTCTACAGGGCTCCCAATTCACGTACTCTGAAACTGCACTGCAGTCCAACACTTAGAAAATTTTTGGAGCTTCAAAACAGCACTGACTTGATTCTTGTGAGCTCTATTTGACTAGGTTAGAGGCCAAACTAGCTCTTGATCATTAAACAAAGTTTGTTCTACATGAGATGAGCTACAACTTTTGTTTAAGGTCAAACTTCATAACAGGTACAGAAGTCAAACTTTTACTTTGGTCAAAGTAACAACTCGATAAAGCCAAAACTAGGGTTTTAGGCCAATCGGGGTATTTTCTTGACATTTGCTCAACATGAACCCTTCATGACTTTTATTGTAGAGTTCATCTAGAGTCATTTGGGCAAAGTTGCAATGTTTAGTTGATGATCTATAATTCCATTCACTTAATCACGTCATTCCAAGAAGGATATGACTTATCATTTTATGTGACTTTTTGATTCCAAACTTCATAAAACTTTTCCAGGGATCAATATAGATAATTATTGATGTGAGACATGTGAAGATACTTTGATAGCAATACCCAAGCATATATCTTTTAATTGAGCCTATATGTAAGCAAGGGTGCAATATCCAAGTTTAGGTTAGGGTTTATTTCCATAGGTTTGACTTTGGCATCGTCATCTCCACTAATCTATCATGTTTGAGCTTAAACCCACTACTTAATTGGTGATAAACACCTGGGGTGTTACACTTACCACCTGGGCGCCCGCCCCTAGGTCTGGGCGCCCGCCCCACTTGGGGTGGACTTCCGAAGCCCGCTTCGACGTACAGGTTCCTCGTGTTATGTATCTTCAAGATTTTTCATTTGTGCGGTAAAATCTATTCATTAAATTGTCGAGTGCTTCCCCCACACTTATTTCCTATTTTCCTTTATACAAAGCATGGTGGAGACAAAAGCATAAGCAAAATATATCCAATAATAATAAAAAACAACTCTTTATTCAGTATCATGTAAGGCACTTTGTTTACAAGAATTCTGAATAAAAGAATTAATCTAAGTAAAAGAATTTAAACAATTTCATGACTAATCTCGAAGGTGCCTTATCAACTGCTAAATGGTACTCAATCTACTTCTTCGGCTTAGGAGGCTCTAAAGCACATACGTGCTTTTCTAGTTCATTATTGTTCTTCTCTATGTCCTCTACTTTCTCGTGCGTGCGAAGATAACATCTATTCTGAAGGTATAAAGTGGATTCTATAGAGGAGATAGTAGCTTGCTGAGCCTCTATCAGCTTTTCTGGATCAGCTAAAGTCTTGCGACGCATGCGCGGAGCTTCAACCTTAGTAAGGGCGTGTTTAGGAGCTTCCTTGGGTGGAAGAAATTTGACTTTGGCTGGATGAGCGTGAACTCCTTCGAAGTAGGTGTGTTCCCAGTGTTGTACTTGGTGAAGATGATCTCTCCTTTCTTGTTGGTCTTCACACCAACAAGCGTCTCATTGTGCTTCGGCGGCAAGAGCTTGGTTCCAGCAGGTAGCTTGACGACAGGCCCCTTCAACGGTTTATCTTCTAGCAAGAGGGGCTACGGAGGTGTTGTGAGAACTGGCTAAGCGAAGTAAGACTGGCTATAGCTATGAGGTCTTGGTGGAATGGCAGCGAGGGGTTGAGCATTGCTAACTGGGATAACAACTTTGCAATTTGGATCTTCCTTGGGGATGGAGTTGAAGTCGATACTGTAGGGGATGATCCTCTTGTCGTGGTTGGACATTGGAGCTAGGGAGAGAGGGCTAGCAAACTTCTAAAAAGGAAAAGAGGAATAATCTGATGGAATGAGGATGGCTGATGTCACAAGGCGTTTATATAGGAGGGTTCGGAGGACCAAAACGGCACCTAAACGGTATCTCGTGATAAAAACACCCTAATAAACTAGGAATAAACTTTTTCTAAAATTAGAATGTAGAAGAATCGCGAAGGCAAAAGGCGGCGGCGAAACGGCGCAAGGGGTGGGGCGGCCGCCCAGCCCTAGGGGCGGGCGCCCGGCTCCGGTCCACTTTTTCGTAGAATTTTCTAAATATTTTTGTTATTTTAAAAAAATATATTGGGCCCTGAAAAACAAAAACTAAAAAGGTTGGGCCCAACAATACTTAAATAATAAATAAATTAATAACATCTAATTCTTCTAATTCTTTATTGGGCTCTAAAAATAATTTAAGGTGTTGACCATTTACCTTGAATAACGTACCTTCGTCATTTTGAAGCATGACCGCGCCATGTGATGATGCGTCTACCACTTTAAATGGTCCTTTCCACTTACTTCATAGCTTTCCATGTCCAAAGAGCTTCACCCTGAAATTAAAAAGTAATACCTTATCCCCTGGGGTGAACTCCTTCTTAATTCTCTTGTCATGCCATCTCTTAACTCTCTCTTTATAAATCTTTGAATTGTGATATGCTTTTTCTCTCCATTCATCTAACTCTGAGAGTTGCATTTTCCTCCTTATTCCGGCAGCATCAAGTTCCATGTTCCATTTCTTGATAGCCTAGTGAGCTTTAAATTCTAACTCAACTGGTAGGTGGCAAGTCTTCCCATGCACCAACTGATAAGGAGATATCTCAATAGGTGTCTTGTATGCTGTTCGGTATGCCCAGAGTGCTTCGGAAGCTTGTCCTTCCATCTAGTACCCATCTCATTTACTGTCTTCTACAGAATGTTCTTGATTTGCTTATTTGATGTTTCTGCTTGTCCACTTGTTTCAGGATGATAGGGGGTAGCAATGTTATGACGTATTTCATGCTTAGACAAGTAGTGCTCAAAGCGCTTGTCGATGAAGTGTGATCCTCCGTCATTTATCACTATCCTTGGTACTCCAAATCTGGGAAATATTATCTCTTCAAACATCTTCTTGGAATTTATATTATCAGCCTTCTTGCATGGCAGGGCTTCAACCCATTTGGAGACATAATCTACTACCACCAGAATGTACTCACATTTCCTCAATGGTGGAATGGTCCCATATAGTCGATTCCCCAGACATCAAAGAGTTCAATCTGAAGGTTGTTGATGAGTGGCATGGCATCTCTTGTATTGATATTGCCGTGCCTCTGACATGGTCCACATCTTCGGATGAATTCTCTTGTGTCTTCATACATTTTTGGCCAAAAGAATCCACATTGCCAAATCTTTGCATGTGTGCGGAATGCCCCATAATGTCCTCCATATGGTGATGAATGGCATCTCTCAATGATTTTTATTCCTTCCTCAACAGGTACACATCTCCTGAGTAGACCATCTGAGCAGACTCGGAAGAGGTATGGTTCATCCTATATGTGAGTACGACTTTCCTGGATGAGTTTCCTTTTGTTTGCTCCTGGTGGTACATATCCTGAAACCATAAAATTAAAATATCTGCATACCAGGGGTCAGATTTGTTGATCCCGTAAAGCATATCATCCCGGAGTGAATCGTCGATGGGCAGTTCCTATGAATTCTCAAACGGCATTCTAGACAAGTGATCGACAACAGAATTTTTCACTCCCTTTTTATCTTTTATTTCTAAGTCAAATTCTTTGGAGTAACAAAATCCATCTTATCAAATGTGGTTTAGCATCTTTCTTAGTGAGTAAATATTTCAAAGCAGCATGATCAGAATAAATAATTACTTTAGCTCCCACTAAGTAAGATCTAAACTTATCAATAGCAAAAACAACAGCAAGGAGCTCTTTTTCAGTAGTTGCATAATTAAGTTGAGGTCCTGTTAATGTTTTGCTAGCATAGGCTATTGCATGATGCTTTTTATCTTTAGTTTGTCCTAAAACTGCCCCCATAGCATAATCACTTGCATCACACATGATTTCAAAAGGTAAAGACCAATCAGGGGGTTGAATGATTAGTGCTGAGATGAGTGCTTTCTTTAAAATTTCAAAAGATCTTAAACATTCATCATCAAATTCAAAAGGAACATCCTTGGCTAGCAAATGAGTAGGAGGTCTAGCAATAAATGAGAAATCTTTTATAAATCTACGATAAAAACCAGCATGGCCAAGAAAACTTCTAATTCCTTTTACATTCACAGGTGGAGGTAGCTGTTCAATTACTTCAATTTTAGCCCTATCTACCTCTATACCTCTTTCAGACACTAAGTGTCCTAGCACTATTCCTTCTCTAACCATAAAGTGGCATTTCTCCCAATTAAGGACTAAGTGTTTTTCTTCACATCTTTGCAAAACTCTATCTAAATTTTCAAGACAATCATCAAAAGTTTTCCATAAACAGAAAAGTCATCCATGAAAACTTCTATAATCTCTTCAATCATTTCAGAAAATATAGACATCATACATCTTTGAAAAGAAGCTGGAGCATTACATAACCCAAAAGAAATTATACGATAAGCATAAGTTCCATAGAGACATGTGAAGGTAGTTTTGCTTTGATCATCAGGATGGATAGGGATTTGGTGATATCCCGAATATCCATCAAGGAAACAAAAGAAAGAATGATTGGCTAACCATTCTAACATCTCATCAATAAAAGGCAACGGAAAATGATCCTTCTTAGTAACTTTATTAAGTTTTCTATAGTCTATGCACATCCGCCATCCTGTAAAAGGTAGCATATGCTTGATCTAAGTCTAGGTAATTGACGGATATGATATGAGAAGGTCTGATCTACTGTTTATCGTATTCCAAGTGACACTTAATTTTTGGAGATTTATCTTTTGAAAAGCATAAAATGCTACATGATGAGTTGCTATATGACAAAGCTTGAATTCCCATCAGAGCCATATACGTTATTTAGGCTAGGAAAACTTTCACATATATGCCGCTTGTAATTGCATTGAGTTTTGTCAAGCCTTGTGACCCTTATGAGAGATTTGTCATGCTCTTAAAATCAAGATCACATACACACCACCCACATATACCTGCTGCTCCTACACTAGGAGTATGCAAAAACATACCTTCCATCTAGATCCACCCAAAAATATTTTACTCCTACACTGGGAGTGAACACAAAAACATTCTTGATAGATTTTTCATCCACCAAATAAATGCTCCATGTTCTTGTTGATATCTCTCTCAAAGTTTTGTTGTAGAAAAGAGACATGGGGCTATGCAAAAGTTATTCATATAAAAAAAGAGAGAAAGAAACAAAAAAAAGAGTTGAGAAAAAAATGGACACAAAAGTGTCTGAGATATTTAAAACAATGGGTACTCAGATGTCCGCCTAAAAAAGATGAATAAGATAGCCCCTGTTCTCTTGCAATTATTTTCAAGTTTCAAAAGAGAGATAAGTTTTCAAGGAGCAAAGTAGAATTAGGTTAGCCACCATATATATATCCATACACATGCACATCTTGATTTGATTGTATGACTCAACTCCCTTTGGATCCATTGTTTGACTTTTATAATATATGCATTGCAAGTATGCTCTAGCTTTCTCCCTATCTAAGAACTCCACATAAGCCTTAGTGGTAGGAAGAGAAAAAGGCATAACATCATTATTGCCTAGGTGAGGATCCACAAATACCACATATATTGAGAGACTTAAGAGTGTCATACAATGGAAAAAACTTATAAAAACTCCAGAATAATGGTGGAACAAAGAACTTGAGACATAAAGCTTGACTTGATCATTCTGTCTTTCAATTGCTCAAGACCTAAGTGAAGGCTAAGAAGCCCCATGGTTGAAGGTAATATGGGTAAGTTTGAAAGTCAGATCAGTTTGTTCTAATCTAGAGGATAATTCTTGATTGAACACCTGTGTACTTTTGAGGCGTGAAAGCATTGTAGCAACTCCTGATCCATTGTTGAGTTTAGCTTTGCTCAGGGACTGGCCAAGGTTAAACTTGGGGGAGCTTGTTGACGGTCACTAACATCAATTATAAACCGTCAACATATCTTGCATATATACTTAATTCCATCACCAAACATAGGTATAGGGGGTTTAAACTGACAAATTCCATAAGTTTTGGTGAATCTATGTTTTCAGCTAGGTTTATCCAAAAAACCGTCAAGGGAGACTTAATTGTTAGATTACATGTTTATCCGCGACATAAACTACTTGGAAAAGATCTAGAACACACTAGAAGGCAACCCACCAAAGGAGACCCAGAGGGGACCTTGCCCCCTACTCCATCTCCCATATATAAGGTTCGCCCTACCCCCATCCCTGGAGCCATGCCTGAAACCCTAATTCATATCTTCAGGATTAAGCCAGCAATCAAGAGAAGATTGGTCCTCCATAGGATCTAGTCTTATAAATAGAAATAGTGAGATAGAAAGTGAGAGAAGAGTTTGGAGGAGATGCCGACCTGTCGGTGCTCTCTCTATGGCTTGTACCTTGGTGGATCCAAGTTCTATCTGAGCTTGCCTCTGAGATTTCTCTAGTAATCAACTTTCGATTCAAGTAAGCATCTTGTTTATATTGTTTATCTGGATCACGAATCTTTTAAGTGCTTTATTCTCTTCCTAGGGGGAGTAAAGTCTTAATCGTAAGTGTAAGCGTGGTGCTTAAACTTAGGTTAATCGTGGATGCACCCTGCATTTTGAATCGGTGGTAGCTCGTGAGGGTGACTCTTATAGCCTCGTTGAATCTTTTGTAGTACACCTCTCGTTTGTAGGCCAAGTAGGACCCAATTACGAAAGAAAGTATCCTCTGCTGGTGTATTTTCCTTAGTAATGTCCCTAGTTGAATAGTAGAAGACATAGCTTACTAAAGTCAGAACTAGAGAACCTTAGTTATCCTCTCTATACTCCTATTTATCCTAACCTTGTTGGTATCCCTAGTTAAGTTAGATTGTAGTTAACCTCACACATTTCTCTGTGGATACAATACTTGGAATACTTCTGAGTGAAAGCTACAGTGATATCCGTGCGCTTGCGGATTTATCTGTGTGCGTTAATAAATACCAACAAGCTTTTTGGTGCTGTTGCTGGGGAAATAGTTGCTAAATTAACTATGAACCTAGCTTAACCTTGTATCTTTTATCTTTTTTCTTTTATTCTTGTCGATGTTTCAAACCACTGACTAGTAAATTTGTATTACGCGTTTGGCCCGGATGGTGAGCACGGAGGACACAAGGAATTATACTAGTTTGGGCATAACGTTCGTACGTCTAGTTCGAGGTTGCTCGTGTTACCGGCTCTAAAGTTTGTAGTAGGGGTTACAAACGGGCGAGAGAGGGAAGGGGTCCTAAGTCTCTAGTGTAGGTGAAGTGGAGTTAAAGTGCTTTAGAGTGCTAGAAGTCTTCTCCGAAGCTTGCTCAGGGGCGCCACTCTTTCCTTTTATAGATCAAGGGAAGGACCTGGGGTACACGAGAGAGAAAAAAGAGGAAAAGAAGAAAGAGAAAAACCGAGAGGAAGGGAGCCCTAGGGCTACGCCTCCCTTCTCCTCCGTGGGCGGGTCCTGCTGGTCCGGCAAACGACAATGAAGGTGTGCGCACATCATGACCTCGTTCGTTTCCGGTGCTACAGACAGGTACCGTTGTCTTGGTCGTGGCGCCCCTATCCGTCACTATCGCTACAAGCAGGCGTCGCCGCTCAGCCGTGGTGCCTCATCCCGCCTTGGCATGCGGTATGGTCAATAGATCCCCTTGTCTAGAGTCGCACCGGGATCAAGCAGCACAGTGCTGGTCCGCCTAGCATTACTGGAGATGTGAGTGCCTAGGTATAGCCTGTGGCGGCCGCCAGTCACATCGAGATGCGTCCGCCCCTCCCTAGTGTTAGGGGCATGGTCCTAGGCCCACACCTCGCGTTCATAGCAGTTAGGGGCGGTGAGGGCAGGCCCCTAGGTTGGGTGAGGTGGAATCCTCTCTAGGGGGTCGGGCGGGACGGATCCCGCGCCTCTAGGGTAAAACGAGTTGAAGCATTTCCCCGAGGGGTCGGACGTTGATAGGCCTGCACCCAAGAGGTCGGCCGAGATGAAGCCCATGCCCTTGGGGTCGGGCGAGGTGGGAGCTATGCTCCGGGGGTCGGACGAAGCCGTGGTCACACCTCTGATCATTTGGGTGTGTTAATCTCTACTATAATGGAAATCTTAAATTATACTTGGTCCACCCACTAAAGCATTTCCCGCTGAGAGCCTCTAACTTAGTCCACCCAAAAAATTGCACATAGAAATTCTACACCATTAAAATCAATGGCTAATAAAACACGCAAACCAACTCTGATGGCCATGATTGGACGTCGGAAGCCAGGCGCTTCTCACCCCGCGGCCGTCGTGACCATGGATCAAAGCCGCCCTCTCTCCCCGACGTGGCAACGTGCACGCGCGCGACTCCTCTCCGCTGCGAGGCTGCGACATAGGCGCGGCAAGGGTTAGGGTTTTGGGCAACTGGTGGCAGGACAGGTCGCGGCATCGCGGCGTCCCGTCGAGGCGGCCCAACGTGGCGGAGCACCCTCGCGATGGCGTGGGGTAGGCCTGGTCGCGGCGTCGCAGCATCCCGGTGGGCCGGCGCACCCGCGCGACAGCGCCGTGGTGAGGGCAGGCCCTGTCGCGGCATCTCGCCGTCCCGGCGGGGCATCCCAGCTCAGGCGTCCCATCGCGGCGCTGTGGCGGCGCACATGCGCGACGATGCCAGAAGCCCCCAAGCACGGTGACGCAACAGTGTGGGCGGACCCACCCATAGGGCGAGGTCTCCTTAGGGCGGATCCCAATCCGTGCGGTGCTCGATCTTGGGGAGTCGAGGACTCAAGGTTGAAGATGACAAGAGGCAGGCCTGGCCGCCTCCATGGGCCCTCGGCAGCTCTCGCAGTCTGGCCTCCCATCCCGAGGAGCCACTGCTTCTGCCTTCTGCACCTGCTGCGGCTTGATCTGCTCCCCGTTCGTCGCTGGTGAGTCTTGTGTTGGCTCCTTTTTTTTGTTTTCAATTCAACTGAGAGTGAATTGTTTCAGACTTTGAGCTACGCATGCAGCATGTGGCAGATTTTTCGGATGATGGAGCCGGCTAGCCGGCCACTACGGTTTGCCAATTTTCATGTGCCCTGATGCCATCCTGGCACTCTCGTGGCCTTAACACAATATGATCCTGTTGGCACTGGGATTTGGAAGGATCTTGTCAAGGACAACCAAAGAGCAAAGAAAACCATTTTATTTGGTCTGACTAGGACTGAGACCTGATCCAACAAGGAACACATAAATAAATATACCAATGGCCTTCTTGAAAATGAAATCTACAAATTGATGTAGATTTTGTATTGAAAAGATGATGCAGATTGCAATTCCGTCCATCTAGCACAGGTTAGTGTTCTGCACGGATATTAAAAAAGTTGTGTAGAGAAGATGACACTTACTGTGCCTTTGCACCGCGGGCTGCAGTTCTTTTTTTGTTACAATTTATTTAGAAAGGTTCGCAAACTCGTGATTAGTGTTTCATGCTTTCGCTAGATGGAGCTGTTAGAGGAGTCAAGGGCCTATTGGGCCTTAGCCCGTTAGGGTTAATTAGTCGCTTGCTTAGGGGTCAAGTAAGCCTTGCTTGTAAGTCAAGAAATCCTCTCTATATAAGGAGAGCAGATGTATCAATCTAATCAAGCAAGAGATTAGAAGGAAAAACCTTCTCTCTTGCCGGCCGTGGGCGAAGCCCCGCGGCCGGCGTTCCCAGCACCCCTCACAGCCCTAGCCACCGGTTCCAGCCTCTGTCTCTCTCACGTGAACAGTACCCGTGGTACTGTAGCTTCGCCGTCTCTCGTCTCTCTCGCGTGAACAGTACCCCGCGGTACTGTAGCGCGGGTACTGTAGCACACACAGTCTCTTCCTCCTCAATTCTCCCCATCCAACGACGTTCATAACAATCTGGTATCGGAGATGCCAGGTTGCGATGAGCCGCTGTGGGATCAGATCGCCAAGGCGCTGGCCGACATCAACGCGCAGCAGGCGCACCTCAACTCACGGCTGGCCACTATGGAGATCCATCAGGCGTCGTCCTCGGCGAGCGCCGTGCCCCAGAGTTTCCCCTACTGGATGCCTGGGTGCGGCACGACAGCGCTGCCGACCTACACCACCACCACCCTAATGCCAGGTTCCGCTGCCGATTTGTTCCAACATCGATCACCTGCTTCATGTCGACAGCACTGCTTTTGCTGCTGTCGATCCTTCCTTCGGCGTGGGCAACGCCCCCTCTTCAAGCGCCAGCGCCATGTCACCCCTGCAGCTCGGCTCTCTGCAGCAGCAGCTGTGCTACGGGAAGACATGGCCCTGCGACTCCCAAAGGCGAGAGTGTCTCCTGCGGCGATTGTCCCATCACCCAAGGATCTGTACGCCTACATGAGCAGCACAATAGCCCAGATGCAAGCCAAGGCGGATGAGTTGCTGCAACTGCTACAGTTCAAGAAGACGATGGAGCAGGAGATGAAGATGCATACCCACCAGGTCCTGACGGCGGTGCGGTTACAGGCTGCAGCACGCGGACTCCTGGCGCGACGGCAGGCGCGGGAGATGCATGGGTTGCAGCTGGTGCCTGTGCCCCGTGCTTCTTTGCTTCGCCACCAGGCTACGCTTCGCCACATGGAGGGCCCCGATCTCGTCCGCTGCGTCGTGGAGATCGGGCGTGGCATCGCCACCTCGGGTGGCGAACTCGGTGTCTACAGCGCCGGCGTTTGGGGACGCGGGTGTGTGGCCACCCATAGGCGGACCTTAATTAGCGCTGCCGTGCTCCGGCACCGGCCGCCGCGAGGACGTCTCCGCTGGTCGCTATCGCGACTAATTCCTGGTGGCTATACCCGTGCACCCCTCTCGTTCCGGTGGGCTCCATGGGATCCAGGTGGCTATACACGTGCATGTCCATTACGAGGAGGGTGTTCGCCGTATCTCCAAAAATCAAAAATAAAGAGTCGCAATCTATTTCAGGTCAATAAACTAAGCCGAGATGTAAAAGACTTATTTTTAGGTGTTAGGTTTGTGTCTAGCAGAGTCATCGTTAAGTTGCAGCTCGAGGACGAGCTGCATGTCCAGGTGGGGTGTAGTGTTAGAGGAGTCAAGGGCCTATTGGGCCTTAGCCCGTTAGGGTTAATTAGTCGCTTGCTTAGGGGTCAAGTAAGCCTTGCTTGTAAGTCAAGAAATCCTCTCTATATAAGGAGAGCAGATGTATCAATCTAATCAAGCAAGAGATTAGAAGGAAAAACCTTCTCTCTTGCCGGCCGTGGGCGAAGCCCCGCGGCCGGCGTTCCCAGCACCCCTCACAGCCCTAGCCACCGGTTCCAGCCTCTGTCTCTCTCACGTGAACAGTACCCGTGGTACTGTAGCTTCGCCGTCTCTCGTCTCTCTCGCGTGAACAGTACCCCGCGGTACTGTAGCGCGGGTACTGTAGCACACACAGTCTCTTCCTCCTCAATTCTCCCCATCCAACGACGTTCATAACAGGAGCACTGAGGCTATACAGTATGACACATTTTTTCATGAAATACAAGATTACTGACGATATTGATGCTAAGGAAGTGGCTTTCATCTAGTATGTATATATCTGATGTTCACAAGCTCTGAGATGTGTTCAGTTTAGTTTTTAGAAGTGATTTGAGATTTTTGTTATTTTGCTTTTACCTAGCGGGAAACTGTCATTTTTGCTTTTTAGAAGTGTTCAGGCTGTTTACTTAAAAGTTACTAATCCAAAATTTGATTTGTGCATAAAGTTTGACTGCTGATTCTACTGTAATATTTTACAACGTTTTCAGTGAGATATGGTTTATGATAACATTGGAATGCTAGCTTTGCTATTGGGATACTATTATCAGAAGCAGATTGGAATTGGAATTTGGAAATGAATCATTTTTTTAGGAACATGTAAGTGCGGTTGCATCTAGGTTTTGACACTCATGAGTCATGAGCGATTTGTTCTGTGGGAGATAGGAGCGCTCATGTGGTAGGGTTATTGTAGCTTTGCGTGATCATGTAGTAGCCTCATGTGTAGTGTTATTGTAGCTCTCTGGGAATTTATTACAATTGTGTTCTCAATGTCCCAAATGCTCATTTCTAGACTGGCAGATATAACTTACAATCATTAATGCTTGTTTTTTTCATAACACCTTCTATTTGTTTGGTGTCTCCATTTAGTTTTCCTCTATAAACATTGTGTTTTCATTTTGTTTGCAGACATATCTTGTTCATGTCAATACTTTTTCTGAAGAAAGTATTTATGCTTGGATATTTTCTTGCGCAGTTAACCATAGCTTCCATACTGCAAGTACAAGCTCTGCGTGAAACCCCTTCAAACAGGAAAGAAACAATCATCTGTATTCCTTGTTAACAACAAGAGGAAGGCCTATTTTGCACAGACAATGGATGACAGGTCCATCATAAAGCAGATCAAGAAAACAGAGTTAGTCATCATCATTTATTAAATTTGCTTCCTCTGTTGTGTATGTTTTTATTTAAAATTTTGTTGATTGGCAAACAAATATTTTCTTACAAATATTTTAGTTATTTGGTTTGTCATAGAGAATAATATGAAACTGCCGCAGATCTTTTTTTATTAAATGATATTTTTCCACTATTTATCTAAGATCATACTGTTCCAATTATGGTCAAATTTTTGTTGTTAGATTTCAGTGTTTAGGATTGGTTGTGTTGGATTTCATAGAATACGAGTGGTTATTTTTTCATATGGCTACAGTGAATCATGGAAATTGATTTCAGCCCACTCTTTTTTGCTGCTTTCAGAAGATGCAAATGTTTATACGATGGGCAATGCTATGTATCATGGAGGAGAGGTTAAGTTAGCAACCTGTTCTATTATTACTCTTTATTGATGGTCATGATGGTAGCTGGATTGATACAAATTTTTTTTTAACTAAGGCTAATATCAAGTGTCTGATCTTTGCCTGGACTAAGTATCTAATTACATAATCTAATTCAGTAGCATTTGTGTATATTCAACAATGAATAAAATAGCTTCTGTTTGCAGATGATACCCTCTGTTTTCAGTACATAGAGATTGAATTTCCAGAGCACATGAACAATAATCCAATTGTCTCTGAATTGATGAAATAGTCATCCCTTTTAGTTTTCCTGGTGATGTACTGCAAGTCTGCAACCGTAAAGGCCTTCAGCTTGAGCAAAAATGTAGTAATAATCTATTTTAGACCATCTTTTTCTCAGCTTACAGCATTAGTTCTAAGTTCTGAGTGATCCACAAACGACGAAAATCCCTCTTTTGCCTGCCTCTATCTCGATGTACCTTTTAGAGCCAAAGTCGTGCAATCGCTTCCTATTGCTAGGATTCTTTATTTCTGACTTCTGGTTATTGCAGATGGGAGGCAGTAACTTCTTGAGAAAAGCACCTGCTCCTCAGATGATAACCTCTCTATGTGATGGGTTCGTTGTTAGAAAATTATCATTTCAAATAATGAACGGCCTTGGAATTACAGTGCCCTCTCAATTCTTAGAACGAAATGCAGTTAAGGAAGTACTATAGATTATTCAAGTTGCTAGGGATAGGACTATTACTATTTATTATCCAACAGATCTCTGGTGCTTGAAGAATGTTGACAGTGTGTGTTACGCTGGTTGCTACATAGGCCTTGTAGAATTGATAATTCTATCATTTGAAATTTTGAAGCGTACAATAAGGTAAATGACAATTCTTGTGAAATCCTTTTAGTTGTGGGTTGAATTTTGATATGAATGTAAATATGGTGTTGGTGCTTTGCACTTGTTGTAAATGCACAACTTTTTTTAATTTCTATCTGAATTCTTGTTATCTATTATATGAGTTCTCTTGAACATGTATTATTATTTCTTAAAATTTTCACTATAATTTCTCCTTTCCGAATAAACCTTTTTATGTGTGAAAGTTGAACTATACTCATGTGTATCATTGAAATAAAGTCGTGGCGTTAGCATGGGCACTATACTAGTGTTGGTAACCATTAGCTCTTTTTCTCCGGGTACCCTAGTATTGGTACCTGACAGTAGCCCCCGAGCATGCAGAGAAGTTGGGAACTTCTACGCAGGTTCTTTAGGATGGAGGGATTTCCCCAATCACCTAAGGGCGCACGCGAGCGTACTCGAAGGGCGTAGTCCCTGGGCTTTGCCTCATGCAACTTGTAGGGCGCCTTCGGCAAGGTTAATTCGTCATTCGTGTGCAACCACACATCGGGTCTCTTTGTGAGTCTCGGCCCCCAAGAGACCCTGGCCCCCCAAGCCCCCACACGTAGTAGGGTTCCGGTCAAGGGTCGGCTCGTCTTCTACTCATTCCCCCTCAAGCGTTCTTCCAATAAAACGGAGGGGTTGAGCCGTGCCATGATTTTCCTTGCTGGACAAATCATGGTGCTCGGCGAGCTGTTAACAGGTTAGTTCGAGTCAGGCCCCAGTTCCTGTCCATGGGGGATCTGGCATGGGTCAGCTGGTGATCGACTCCAGATTCCTGATGGCTAGTCCATATAGTTCTCAAGTCCTTTCGACTGGTCCTAAGGGTTCATCGCCTTTCTTCGAGGAAAAACCATGGACCATGCATTGCCAAGACTCAAACATGGGCTGGGGTGCCCATGGTGTTCGTGCGCCCGAGTATTGGCCGCTAGCGGACCCATCCCTTTCCACTCCTCGCTTTGGAGGTGCCCTGCAGCAGTTGTCAAACCCATTGGTGGGCCAACCTTCGAACTCCTAGGCCATAATGGGCCATAGGAGCATTTTTAGCTTTGTACCCCTTCTTACCTACGGTGGTGGGTGGCCCATTGGGGGAGGCAAACTGCTATTAGGTGCGTCTCTCAAACAGGCGGCTAGAGGTCACGTGCGCACGCCCCATGAAGGGACGTGGTGACGGGACACGACAAGCGCGCAGATCAAGGTGGGTAGTTCACCTTTCATTCCACGCCTCCCTATGAAACTGAGGGTTAGCCCTTCCTATTTGATATGTTCAATCACAATCTTACCTTCTTAGTTTCTGCTGCCGCCACCGCCAGCGCTAGGGTTCCTTGCCCCCGTATCCTCACCGTCGGCGAACTCATGTTCCTCCACCCCACCTTCCATGGAGCATGGTACAATTTTGGGGTCATGAACCAGTGCATGGAGGGTTTCATCCGACGCGGTCTTCTCCATGTGAGGACCACGGCCATGGAGTGGATTGTGCCCAGTGATGAGGAGATGTCGTCATCGCCTGACGACTACATCTTCTACTTTGTTCACTTCCACAAGCAAGGGCTCGTGACCCCGCCCATCAATTCCTTCGGGGGCTACTGCATTACTACAAGATTGAGTTGTAGCATCTCAATCCCAATGGAATCAAGCACATGGCGGCCTTCATCTCGCTGTGTGAAGGATTTCTAGGGATCCAACTCCACTTCAACCTATGGAGGTACTTTTTTGCCATCAACCTGTAGAAGAAGAGGGAGAGGGGCCGACCAGACCTACACATGTCGATGGGGTGCGCCACCATCCATCTCCAGAGCAATTGGGCCAGAGAGTACATGTCCCTGCGGCTGTTGTCATCCAACAAAGGGTGGCACAAGCAGTGGTTCTATTTGAAGAATGACACCGCCACCCCCTTACTAGTGTTCTCCGGACGCCTAATCGAGGAGACACCAAAACAGTGAGGGTAGGGAGTTATAGAGAAGGACAAGAAGAAGATTGGCGATCACCACGCCACCATCATGTTCCTAAAGGAGCGTGGCCGCAGGGGATCAGGGTTCATCGGCATGTATCACGCGAGGAGGGAGGCGCCTCTGATGGCGCGCATGCTCCCACTGTACCAGATGGCGCCTAGCGCACTGCTCGAGGGGATGGCGCTTGCTAAGGAGGAGCTCCCTAATGCCAAAATTGCGTAGCGTGTCAAGGAAGTGATGGAGGCTACTCAGGACATGGCGGGGGTCATCCTCGACTTTGTGCACCTGGTGCCGAGGCACCCCATGATGAGGCCAGACACGGGCTTCGTTGAGTTCATAAGTTTTCTTTCTTCTGCCCCTCTCCCCCAGTTAATCCTTAGATCCTGCTTGTCTAACTTTGAGCGGGATGGTGCCAGCCGAGGGATCTCATCCTCATGGACCACCCGGCTCCACTGCCGAAGGATGCGGCGGTGAGGGCGGTGAACCGCGCCAAGAACGAGCGCAAGAAGAAGGAGAAGGACGATAGGAAGAAGAAAACACAGAAGAAGGCGAGGACGCGGTTGGACCGAGGGAAGTGGCGCCAAGGGTCAGAGGAGGAGAAGGATGAGATGGATGACGAGGAGGAAGAGGAGGGAGCCTACGGCTCTCCGTCACCCATTCCATGGGAGTACCTGGCGGATGAGGAGCCGGTAGGTGGTGATGCGTCCTTGGTAGGACCCTTCCCTTTCACGAGAGGGACGGTGTGCCCTCGGAGCCGACAGTGGCAGGTCACTGCGCACCGTCCGAGCCCTCCGAACAGAGGGAAGGCTCGAAGCGACCACACGCTAATGAGGTGTAGCCAGGGTCAGGTGGGTCGGCCCTAAAACGTCATCGTCCAGTGGCATCGAGGTGAGTTAGAAATTTCCTCGCTCCTTTGTTTTAACTTGATATCATGACATGCTAATTGCCGTGCCCTTTGCAGTGCTGGCAGGCATGGAGCTCCCTTGTAGCTCGCGCCGTAGAAGAAGCTCGCTCGATGGTTGATGCATCAGCAGCCGGTCGATGCAGCGCCAGAAGTGGGCAGGGGTAGCGCCAGGGTAGCCACAGCGCCGATCGGGGTGGTGGCACCGGTGGCAGTGTCAGCGTCCATAGAGCGGACGGAGGAGAGTGCTCAGGAGGTGCCCGCAGCTGACGTGGGGCAGCCAGCGCAGGCGCGACGTCATCGATTGAGACGGTGAGGCCTGTGCCGGGAGCGGCATAGCCGATCACGATCACGGCGCCCCAGATGGAGGTGGAGGCGCCTGCGATGAACGCGAAGTAGCCAGGCACAGCCATGTCATTGTAGACTGTAATAGAACTGACCAAATTATAAGAACGTAAATATAAAAACAATCACCGAAGTGATCAAACCCCTGTACTTAAGCTCCCATAATCTCGGTAGTCCAAAAATATCGAAGGATTTCAAACAACTTTCAACATACAAGCCAAGATCGTAGTGATTCAACACAACACACCAAGCGTTACAACATTTCACAAGTGCATCTGGATTACATCCATCGGAGTTCAAAATAAAATATTACAAATTGAGTTTGTTTCACGGAAGCAATGTAGTTCGATACGTAACTTCATAAGTTCAAATACATTGCCAGATAGTAGTCATGTCCCACAAAAGCATCTTTGATAAGATAACTAGTAGAGATCATGCCCAACGATCTAGTCCTCATCTTCGGCTAGGAGGAGACAGTACTTGCAGCACCCAGAATAGAACAGGTCATCTGCAACAGGTGGGAAAAATAAACCGTGAGTACAAGAAGGTACTCAGCTAGACTTACCCATCATAAACCAGAAATAAAGGATCCCAAGGATCATGCAGGGCTTTATAAGGTGGGGCTAGCTAGACACATTTGCATAAAAGAGCTTATGAGCATAAGTAACCAATTAAACTTAGCATCAAGTTCATCATCATTAACCTGTCAACTATATTAGCAGCTGTACTAGAGCACTCACTTATTAAGAGCAAACAATATTAACCATAGCAGGTCTAATAAGGCCATCATCATCATATCATCATTCCTGAACTATAATTATTATTTAGTGCATCTACGGCGACTCGAATCGAATTACAACTTAGCTGAGGGGTATTCCTAACTCTCACCCTGGCATACTTTGCAAGGGTAGCCATGGGTCACCTTTGGTACAACTCAGGAACCAACTTCGCGGGTTCGGTCAGCGCCAACACTCTCAGGGATTACCCTTCTGCCAGGATGATCATGACTTTAAATCACTGCCCTTGGACTCATGCCTATGGCTCCCTTCCAAGGCGCACTTTGTACTTGCCGGAGCCTGGCCTGAGTTGAGCTACTTGGATTTGTGGTCAGAGACACTCGAGTCTGGCCAGCTAAGAGAGAGACATGTGTTCAACACGACAAAGAAAGGCTCTAAAAATCGGTCCTTAAGTGACACAGATGGAGTCACTGTAAGCCTACAGCCTTACAAGCCCTCGCCCGGTCTTCATTCAATTGTCCCAAGTTCTTTTCCACGATAGCAAATATAGCCAACCGTGCCATATGTATATTCCTATAGCTCGCAGGTGACATGAAATCACCCAACTTCTACCGCTTAAAGCAGGGCTAAGCATCTACTCAAGCCTGAGCTACATAGGATTGACGGTGATAATATCTGGACAAGGATGGGACATCAATGCAACAAGTGTTTTCATCCAACACCTATAACTTAATGCAATAATATATATAACGTAATACTTAATTGTATTTCATAAATTAGGAGGCTTATAATGCTCCGAGGCTTGCCTTTAACAAAGTTGCACGGCTTGTAATACGGGCACTCAACCACCACCTCTCCTAGCTCCTCGGCTGCGAGCTGCACCTCCTGAACTTCGGGTTCGCGATGCTACACCTTTGGAGCTCCCAGGGTCGTCCTGTCGAATTCTAGCAAAGTCACGCCTTCCGGTACACCTATTGCATGCATATGCACAAGATGAATATCATGGATGCATAAGAGTGAAATGGTGCTTATGATGGATGAATAACAGTAAGTAGGTAATTAACAAAGCATCACTGGACACTTGTTTATCGAGTAAGAATAGCTCTATTCAAATCACTTTAAAAACATGTGTTTATCTTTCCTCTAAAGAACAAGATTAAACTCACCTAAATTGCACAACCTAACATAAAGATGTTCATCTTCAGTTAAAGGCCTAACACCTGCACCTAAACTCACCTTAATCAAATTTAAACACCTAATACATCACCAACATGCTTAAGTATAATAAAGACACACTTAATCAGAAAGTTCAGGTTTCACATAGAAAGAAGCAGTTCATTAAATCAATCACAACAGGATTTATACAAATCCAATTGACTTGCAACAGGACATTATGGAAAGCTTATGAAATTCTATACAAATAATTTATAAACATCCAAGCATGATTCCATAGTTTACCTAGTCAAATTAAAGAAAACACAGAATATGTTCTGTGCAAACAGAGAGCAGCAAAAGGTGAGAGCCAACTTTGAACAGCTATAACTCCTAAACTATATGGCCAAATGCCACCAAAATTTAGCAGCAACTAGATCATGAAATTAACAACAACTTTGTTATAGACCACAAGACATGAAACCATCATCTACATAGAATAATTAACATCTCAAAATCTATCCAGAATTGGCAGATTCACTAAATTAAATATTTAGTGATGTAGCAAAAGCATATTTGAGCTAAATCAAGTTTACCAACTTATTACACATATCAAAAGAACACCAGAAAGTGTGGTTCCAACATCTAAATAATTGCTTTAATACCCTTTATTAATTTATTTAGATAATTAGGTGAATAAAGGAACCCATATCAAAACTATACAATAAATTATATAAAAATTACAGCAGCTACAAAATGATACCAGGAGGCTACCATAAAATTCTCATAGAAATTGAGCAAGCATATTTTCCTGTACTAAAAATAATAGACAGAAAGGCTGATTTTGGCATAAATGAGAAACCCTATTGAAAAGTGTCAGACAATTGATTTCATATTTTTCTTAGGTCCTTACTAACATGATAATAGCACTCACCAAATTTCACATATACTAGATCTACAGATAAATTATGAAAATTCACACAAGATTCAACCAAGCAAACAAGGTAAATGCATAACTCCATACTCCAGCATCCAAAATTGATGAAATTTAAACTACAGGCTACTCAAGGCATAGACAGGAGCCCATAAACATTTCAAGTCATTTAGAGCTGTAAACAAAGAGATATGATTTTCCCCTTTTCATGCATGCATAAAAGGCATAAATAATAACCATTTATTTTTCTATAAACATACCTAGTTTTATATTTTTATTAAAAACTAGACTTCACAAGGAGCACCACAAAATTTGAATCACTTCATTTGGATCTCTAAATCACCAGATTTGGATTTTTGAATCTAGCACTCAAATCTATGAAATAAAGAAAAGAAAAACAAATAACTAACCTAAACCTATCTATTGGGTCGGCCCGGTGGCGCAGCTTGGACCACGTCCACTCTCCGTCCAACGGCGCTGACAGCGGGACCCACTAGAGTCAACGACCCCATCGGTCAGTCGCAGCCGGAGTAGGGGAGGATTTTGACCGTGGCAAGCTCGCTAGTGATGAGGTCTCCGGCGGAGCCCCGACCATCTACGTGACCACCGCGATGAGCCACACCTAACAGTGCTAAAAATGCAACCTCCCCCTAACCCTAGCTAGGTCAGCGGTGAGAGCAGCGGCCGGTGGCCATGGCACGGTGACGCTCCGGCGATGGTAGGGCACAGCGTGCTCTCCGAGGCTCGGTACGAGCTTCACGCACGCGCAAAGAACACAGGAAGGCAAAGAGAAGGATGAGAGGGAGTCCCGGTGAAGCTAGCGACGACGATGGTGGTGCTCCGGCGAGCAAGGTCCATGGTGGGTGGCTGCGGAAGTGGCTAATAGGTCCTTACCCAAGCTCGGTCGTGTGGTAGAACCTCCTAAATAATATGGCCCACCTGCACCTGTCATTGTCTCGAAGACCTCTGATGGCTATGCATGTGTACCATAGAACTTAAGTCTGTTAGGTGTCCTCGGGAAACCCGAATCATCCATGATCTTCCGAGTAGGATCACATTACAGAGGCATTGCAGTATTACAATAGTTTATATAACAAATTACATTAGAGTAAACGTGCAGAAGTCTTACATAACATAAGTTTACAAACCATTTGTTCCAAACCTTAAGTGTAGTTATTACAACCATAGTAGTGGAGTAACATTAGTAACTTTATTACAGATCACCAAAACGGAGTGCTCTGCCCAAGAGCGAAACATACTACTCATCATTGCTTACCGCAAAGACGGTCATGCAGCAAGGTCCGAAACACACCTGCTCATGAGATGTACCTGCAACAAGGGTTTAACAAACCCTAAGTACAAAAGTACTCCACAAGACTTAACCAACGAAAAGGGTGGAGAAGACTCAAGAATGCAGGCTCAGGGGAATCAAGGTGAGTTTCTAGCAAGAATCAAAGTTCTTTTGCATAAAAGCTACTAATACTGAGTCCTTAAGATCAATGTTTTAACTCATCATTAATCATTAATAGAATCTAAGTGATCCTATTCTAGATCAAGTAATTCATACAACTTCTTTCTTAATGCTCGACTAATGTTCCACTTGTTAACTACGATGTTGAACAGCAAATCAAGTCTCCATATCCGAGGAGCAACGACCGCTTATCTACTGAAATGATCTTAATTTTTCTTGAAGGGAAAATCCATAGATACGAATTATAATGTGATAGCCCACGAGAGAAACCCATCACATTATCAATTATCAGATGATATCACAATCATACATCATAGAATTACAAGTTACAAGGTTTTACAACACTTGTTAACACACCTATTACATCGTAATCTAACGGAAACTCACGCGTCTTCATTAGAGTTGTAGCGCGTCAGCAGGTGAAGGCTCCTCCTCCACGATAATCATTAGAGTTGGCGTAGAAAGACAGCAGGCGTAGACTCCATCTTCAACAAAACTTGAGCGTAGGAGCGAGACCACCTAATCCATCTAATTTCGCTAATACTGCAAGTTAGGAAATCTGCACACTGCCAGATGTGTGCAGACCATGGTCAGCACCAATGAGCTTTAGTGGAAAAGAGAAAAGAGGATTTGGTGATCCTAAAATATTTGGCTGTGGGTTTCCTATAATGCATGTATCAATATTTTAATAATAATATAAGTTCATCAAGTTTTAACCCATCTCACACACATGTTCTCCCATCCCATCACATCTCATCACCTCACCACATCTCATCTCACTCTCTCATCAGCATGGACGACTCCCTCTCGTCCATGTCTCAACGGCCAAGGACGGATCACACACTGAAACCCAGGGAAGGTAGAAGGACTCCTCTCTCTAGTCAAGTGAAGTTGTACTTAGGAAAGATCCATAGCCGACAAGTCGTCATATGTATCGATCGATCAACCAGAAACTCAGCAGAGGTTTACACTACCCACAAGATCACCATCATCGATGAACCGGCTTATCTAGGCTGATTATGGGCCATCTTCCAACCGGATACGGTACCACCCTATCACTCAGAACTGGGGCCATGTCGGAGTACCACCGATATGCTGAGACTGTGAGACATAGTACTAGGCCCCGAGGTACTACGCTGTCTTAGGAGGGTGTGGGTCCTCATGACCGTACCTCCCTACACTATCCGCTAACCTCCCAATAGTAGTGGCACCGCATCAGCATGTCGTACGTCCATCCCGTTTCCATGGTAAGGGCGAGTGGGGCGTAAGGATTCCTAAGACCCGGTTCACAGAACATATCAGTCCTTAGGGTGACTAAGCAGGATATCTTCTCAAAGAGGCAAACTGATGGCCAGCTCTACGAAACATCCGGCGCCCCATGCTAAAACAGCACCTCCTGTCCCGGTGCTTCGTCCCACAAAGACACTCCACCCCGGGACCTCTCCCTGTCACATGTACCCACCATAGGTACCTCTCTCATGGGAAACACCCAGGTAGCATCCCCTGGCAAGACTTGTCCTCACGACTCGTCATAGATCCTGCTCGGTCGACTCGACCCTCACCACACACCCAAGACGCACGCCAAGATCTCCCCATGTTCATTAACAGGTTATTATCAGGTTATCGGCACCACATGCCTTATCTCATTACGCCTCTCACTCACCAGCATCACATCATAGATATAATGCAAGTAAGAGTAAGGCGGCAAGTAGTAAGCAAGCGTCTAACCTAACAGCGGGTGTGTAGGGGAAAGGGTTGCGACAAGGTAATGGCTCACAAGCAATCTACCATGCACCCTATCATAGTTCATTTGCATAAAAGTAAAGCACTAGCATCTACATTTTAGCATGCCTAATAGGATTCTCTAGAGTAATGTGCTGCCATGACACCTACGATGTTGAGGTAGTAGAGGTACAATCTTTGTTAGTTGGTGCAGTCGATCGGTACGAGTCTCCACCTCCTAGGTCAGCTCAACTCCACAGGTTCCGCTATCCTTGGCCTTCCTTTCCTCCAATGAGTTCTGGTCCGAACAACGTTACCTCACGAGAGTGTCACACAAGGCAAAAGAACAATCAATACTCTCAAAAAGACCAAGACACAAAAGAGGCAACACTGAAAGAACACAAGGAGAAGACAACTTGACCCTCTCAACAGATATCCGATCCTTGGGCCAAAATAAACAGGAGTGGTCATTTGCTAAGTACAAGCTTAAGCCTTAGCCTAGCCAGTAATTCCTAGGTTATCATGTCAACCTGTATGGCTTAAAGATAAATGGCATAGTCCTTAGCCCATCCTAAGCAAATACCACGGCTTGCGGTCTTCCGATCCGTGCGTCACAGAAAAATGATGGGAACCGGAGGGAGCGGCTAAAGTAGTTCCGATCTCTCTTGATCCACACGCCATTGCAATTGGCAAGAACCAAGAGAGGATGGAACAGGTGAGAGAAACGAATGGAGGAGAGGCAGTCCACTTCTTCCAACACACAAGCCATGGCGGAAGACGAGGCATCGGAGAGAAGCGACACGCAAAAGAACACGAGTGACCAAACCTCTTGTAGGGTACCAAGACCTAGGTGCAATGGATGCACTAAGACACCCCAGGGTTCTTAGCGGTGCGGTTGTCACCGCAAGAACTGAAGAAATGCTATGGTCTAATAGGTACAAGCATACAAGGTGGTTAGGATTAAAACGAGCAAATGAAAGAGGTAAAGCCCGATGGCCATGGCGAAGCGACTCGCTGCCATGAACTTTAACCTAACGCGTTGGCTTCACCATTCCATGATTTTCATCCCCTAATTTCCTTCCCACAAGGCTAAGTCATGAATGGCTTGAGTTGTGCGGGTAAGAGCCACCTCGATATCAACCTCGAGCCCCAAAATGGCCAAGTCCCAAGGACAAAAAATAGGGCTAACCATCGTAGCTCGGCGGAGTCAACTAAAGCTGAGAGAAGGGATACATTCGGCATTACGGCCATGGCGAGACGAGCTCGCGATCGCGACATTCGAACTATCACTCTCTCAACCGGCTTGATGACACGGTCCAAAGTCAAACAACCCACAACACAACCACACGGCAACAAGAACCATGACTCGACAACCGACACACCACCGACTCGGAGTAACACATATCCATAGCAAGAGAATTGGACCGGCACGAAGGCACAGCATAGGCATAGGTACAGAGAGAGACTAACATGTATCAAGTGCACGAACAACTGTAAATAATCGATATGGATAGATCATCATGTATCAAGTAAGAACAATGATATATAGATGACAAGTTTGCACGGGAACATAGAATGGAAACTTTGTCGACATCGAAGGTGCATCATCGGGGTTCAAGGGTACGACTTTAGGGAGGAAGGGCTGCTACGGCACACTGTGGTTGGCCGACAGCTGGATGGACGTGGCCGGGGACTGGCTGCAGCTGGCTCGGGTGCGGCAGCATGCCCTAGGAGGCGTCTCAGCCCCGAAAAAGCACAACAAGGCCACGGCCTTCCCTGCAATCAGAGAGAAAAGTGGCTCGATGGCCGGACAAATGGACTCCAACGAGGTAGGCAGCGATGTCCGGCTTCGGCGATCGGCACAGTAGGGTCGGTGGACTCCCTGCATCAGTGAAGAGCAACAGCACGATGGCCGGCATCAGACAAGGACTACGGCAGAGTCGACGGACAAGAGGGAAAAGGTGGGATCTTGGGCACCGAGTGGCTCACCGGGGCAGCCATTGGTGCTATCGGAAAGGGATGAGGATGCACTGGGCGCTGTCAGAGTGGTAGTGCCTCCAGCGTTGAACGGCACGGCCTCCCAGCAGCTACAGAGAAGGTCCAGTGAGGCCAACGTCGTTCCCAAGCCCTGCTCCTGGTCGTGGGGTTTGAAACAGTGGTGAAGTGAGTTGAAGCGGTCAGGCGGTGGTGGTGACCATTGAGGGGCTCGGCATCGGTGGCGACCGGCTCGATGGTGCAGGAAGACGAGGCTGGCGCTGCAGGTGCCCAGCGCCGTAGGGAAGAGCCAGCTTGGACGGCACCTCTGGCATGTCCGCACGGACATCGCTCGTGTGGACCAGAGCTGCCTTGGTGTGAGCAGGCATCTTGGCATGGATAGCATTGCGGCAGCAGAGCTCCGGCTTGATGTCGGGGCACGTCGTCGGGGCCAGAACGGTGGACGTGACGTCATGGCCTTAGCTCGACACGGCGAGTCTAGGGAGCAGCGCAGCGCTGTGGGCGAGCGAGGGGAAAAGGTGAGCTGAGGAGCGGTGGCGGGTTGGGGGAAATGGAAAGGAGAGCGGTGGCTTCGGCCTCTTATAGGCACGCGGCTAGGGTTCCCAAAGAGGCTTCGTTCATCCTCAACGTTCGTGCAACGAGCGGAACACGTGGCAGAAATCCTGGTGCTCGTTGTACGGACGCCGAGGCGCCAGGGTACGGCGTGCGACATCAGGCGGCGGCGGCTCGGTCTTGGGAGAATTCACCCTAGGGTCTGGCAGGGGCGCGTCGGGCTGAGCTAGCGGGCCCGTGGGGGCCGTTCGTGTGGGCCTACGGGGGCCGCAGCTGGGTCGGTGGGCTGCTGGGCTAAGCAGGCTAGCGGTTGGGGCTGGGTCGGCCTATTTGGCGAGAAGGAGAGGGGAGGCGACCTAGGCCTTGGCGCAAGGGAGGAAGGGGGGGCTGCTGTGCTGACGGGCCTCTGCGAGAGGAGAGGGGGAGATGGCCGAGTGGGCCAGCTGGGCCTTAGATCAGGCCAGCAGAAATGGGGAGGGGGAAAGAGGAGGTTGGGCCTGGTTGACAAGGAAGATAAGGGATTTTTCCATTTCAAATTTAGATATTTTTGATGAGATGGAATTTCTAAAGGGAATTCGAAATGAGTTTCAAGGTGGATTTGGAAAGGATTCAAACGAAGATTGAGATGAATGTAGAGAGTGAAATTGGAGAGATGTTCTAATTTCTTATCTAGTGATAAGATAAGAGAGTTTCGCCATCTATAGACGAATGACCTTTAGATGGAAAATAAAAAGGAATCCTAGACAACCTTTCAAAGGGTGAAATGAGGAATATTCCCAAAGGGGGATTCGAGTTGAAAGCCAAAAGAGGTTAAGATGGCCCAAGGTAGATTGAGAGGAGGTTGATACAAGTTGGAGATGAAATAGAAAGGAATACGAGTCAGATTTGAAGAGGGTAAATTTGGGATGAAATTCAAAAGGGGAATTCAGGAATAAATTTGAGAAGGGTTGTCAAGCAGGTTCGAAAAGGGATCGAAAGGAACTCATAAGTGATCCAAGAGTTACCCAACGAGGAAGATCGAGAAGGGAGTTTCAATCGAGATTGGAGATAAATTTAGAAAGGATCCAAGAGGATCGTGCTACGAATTTGTGCACTCCGACTCCAATCCTAAACCAACGAGAGAACTCTGACACACTCCTACAAACAATTCTACATGTATGCAACGACTTCTTAGTGAGTTAATCTCGGGTTAGACCTAGAAACTACATGCTTCACACAATTGTAAGAAAAATTTTAAAAAGCTCGTATTTTTGGTTGCCTGAAAAACCGGGATGTTACATCTACCCAGCTGGGGCTTCCTAACCACACGATATATGTGGGACTCAAACCCACATATATCAACCTTCACTCAGATCCTCCACAACGCGACCGGGTCCAGCGCCACCCAAGAGCACAGTACACCTCCAATCCAGCCCCTTGCCTACAAGGGTACACACTACTCGCTATCTCTCCACTCCTAGTACATGGTCGACCGTTCACGGGATAGAATAGCCAAGGTAGGGCTTACCACAGGTATGTGGTTAGTACTATAATGTCTCAACATACATAGTTCAACAACGAACGGTCCTTAACTGACACAGATGGAAACACTACATCAAGACTCCTTTCCCGATGCAAGTTACCCATCCAGTCTCAATTTCATTGTCATACCTCATGATCCAACAGGTTATGGCAACTTCAATCATTTTGAAACCATTTCATTTGAAAGCCTATCTTAGTAAGCATGGTTAAGCATAACTAAGTATTTTCAAATCAAACAGGTATCAAGGATGATATTGAGTAGTCAAGGTTGATAATGCATCAATTAGGTTATCACGCAACTCCTAGTCAGCTAATGCAATAGCTCATAAGCATAAGTGATATAAAGCGTTGAAAACTCATGGAGAGGTTTAAATGCATTCGGGGCTTGCCTTGGTAGATGGGAATTTCTAGTTCCGGGTCAGTCCCACAAATATCGAATCCCACCTCCACTGACGACTGCTCTTCTTTAGGGACTGGTTCAACCACGTTACCCTCCTCGTTCACGAGGACTATACAAGATAACATGACATGCTTCAACATGATGAAGTAATAAACATGATGCTTGTTGATGGTATGACAAAATTGAGAACTTGAGTACAACTTTCCTTCACAGTACAGTTGCAAGCCAACATCCTAACCTAACCCTAGCCTAGGGTTTCATTAGGTTAACTATTTTGTAAATGACTTTCATTAAGCACATGAAATAATATTGATTAAGCCCTAATAACATGATTAACAGAGCTCAAACAATTAATTAAATGTGCCAAAGGTCATTAATAGTTAATAACCTAGGGTCAACACACAATCATAAAATTAAACAACCCTAAAATGATTAAACAAGATTAAGGGTGAATTGATTAATTAATTAAGCATAAAATTAAGTATAAAATTAGAATTTGTCCAATTAAGCTTAAATTTTGATTTTAAGAAGCTCACATCATAACTAAGCGGCAAAACAATTTTCACAATTTTTGGATAATTACTTAAGCCTAGAATAATTATAGAAAACTAATTTATTAATTAATGGAGCTAATTCATTGACATGCAAAAAGTAATCAAAATTGGCATTTCATATTTTTTCCTAGATAGTACACATCACAGAGAGGCTACACAAAAATTTTTATAATTTTTGGAGTTCCAAACATTTTTCTATGAAATAAACAATATCTGATACTATTTAATATTTTTAGAAAAGAAGAAAATTGAAACTTCATTCATCTAATCCGGCCTAGTCTGGCCCAACCGGCCCGCGCTGCACAAGTGCGCGCCCCACTCTCCTCTTCCCCCCCGGCCCACTTCTCGCTTGCCTAGCCCAACCGACCGGGCTGACCCAGCAAGACCACACCACTCCCCTGCTTTGGCCGATGGCCAAGGCGGTGGCCGGTCGGTGGTTATCTCATCGGCGGCGAGACTCCGGCAAGACGGACCGCACCAGCATGACCAACATGACCCCGCGAAGCTACTTCAGCACTTCTAACAGCAGTAAACACACTGGAGGGATCCCCACACCTGCCATAGCGGCCACGGTGGTGATGGCGCATGACACTCGAGCGAGGCAATCCAGTAGAGACAGAATTGAGAGAATAGCGAGCACTAGTGGCTCACCACGATCATGACTGAGCAATCGGTAGACTTAGAGAGGCAGCGGAGACGACTAACCACGGAGAGGCGAGCACGGTGGCGCTCGGTGGTCGTCGAGAAGGAAGACGACGCCCTCTGACCAACCTTGGTGGAGAGACGCAGCACAAGCGGGCTAGGCGGGGCACGGGAGTGAGGCGAACATGATGGCACTTGCAACTTGGCTAGAGATGGCTTGATAGCAATGGTGGCGAGCAGTGGAGCGAGGTGCAAAGGCGGTGGCGGAGAGGAAGCAAGGGAAGGCGCTGGCGCCCGGCCCTAGGCTTTATAAACGAGGCCGAGCAGCCCGATGGCGACACGTGGATAGCCGTGCCAGCGTGAAGGAGCTGCTGGCAGCCATTGCCGTGCCTGGAAGCGGCCGGAAGGACACCGACAGTGAGCTGCCAACCGCCTTGCTTGATTTGGAAAAATTTACAGAATTGCCACTGACCCTATTTTTCAAATTACTCAAAAAATATTCTAAAGAACTTCAAAATCTCCAAATACAAAAGTTGCTCAACTTTTCAAATTCTACAACTTTCTCAATAAAAACTTTTTCAAATTCAGCTTAGATTTTGAAATTTGAATTTGAAATCAAAAGGGGACAATTTCTTAAAATTGGTAAATTCAAAATTACTTTAAATTTACATTCAAAATTTTAAGAACTCAAAACACCAAAGTTGTACATCTTGACAAGATCTACAACTTTGCTTTTCAAACCATTTTCAAATTCTGCCTCCATTTTGAAATTGGAATAGGGAAATGAAAAGGGGTCAAATCTGGGATTTGAACCTTTTCAAAATTACTCCAAATTTTATACTAAAACTTTGAAAACTCCAGAAACCAAAGTTGTACAACTTGACCAGATCTACAACTTTGCTTTTTGGCTCACCCACAAATTCTTTTTGGATTTTGAATTATATAAAAGGGGTAAAACGGGGTTTTCCGGAAATCAAGGTTTTGAATCAAATTCAAACTTGATTTGGTTTCTAAATTAATTGATGATTAATTAGTGATCACAACTATCATCCAAATTTACCATTGGGTCAAATCACACTTGACCTTCCCAATGCTCCATTTGTTTGAACCCATTTTGAATTATAAATTCATTTTAATAAACCTCCCAATTTGAATTTGAATTTGAATTGGAAAACTTAGGGCAAGTTTTGGAACTCAAATTCATCCTCAAACTTGGAGTTCAATTTTAAATGTTGCGCTTGAGTTTATCTCCTACACCTGACAATAGTGTAGAGCACAGCTTAACACCTCAATTTACATAGGGCATAATCCAAGTATTTGAAATGACATTCAAAACTAGGGTTTTGGATTCAAGTCAAATATCACCAGAACTCAATCAATCTATGAATGTAAATTTGTTTTAGTTGATGTACATCAGAGTTGACTAAAATATGAATGCTTTGCAATGCATATGATGGCATGACCAGTTTTAGTTACCATAACACCAGGGGTGTTATAGGTTGGCTCTGCGAGCAGATGGGGATGGTAGCGCGAGGCAATGCGGAGCCATGGGCGTGCTTTGGCATGTTGTGGTGCGGTGGTGTGGGAGTTAGGCACGACCGCCGGGGTAGAGAACGAGAGAGAGAGTGAAGGGGAGGGAGAAGCAAATGGAGGCAACATGGCGCTCCGGGATGGCTCCTGGCCTTGTTCACGCAAGCGCGGGCGCGGCGTTGATGCGTAGCAGCTACGTGGCCACCAAGTCCTATATGCAGTCGGCCACTGATGTAACACCCCAGGTGTTTGCCTTGCATCTGTGCATCCATATGAGCATGACATGAGCATGTGCACCATCATTTCATGTGCATTGTCATTGAAACATAACATTGAAACATCTACAACATTCATGTTGAGTGTATGTACTATGTGTATTCTTGCTTGCAGTAATAGCTCATGTATGCCTTAGACTTGTATTATTATGATGGGTGACACAACATCTTGAAACATGATCATGCAACACATGCAACATGCTTAGTTAAACTATGCAACACATACTTGCAACACAATGTTTCAATAGGGTTTTTGTGTAGATGACCCTTGTGATGCTCTAACATGATCTCTGGTAGCTTAACTATGCTTAGGACACATAGTGGAGCACTGTTCATGTGGACCAGAATGACTAATTTGCCCTCTAAAGGGAGGTTTGACTTGGGGTGACCTATAAAGTGACTCTGTTTGACTGATTAGAAAGTCCAACCTAGAGACCTTGCATGGAGGTGCACCCTTTACCAAAGTTGTAGCTAATTTATCAAGGAACAAAAGTCTCAATATGGCCATCTCATGAAAGTGACTAGAACATGCTCAAACAAGGTCCACAAGCCAGTTTGAAGTGTTGTTCCAACACTTAGAAAAATTTCCTAAGTCCTAATGCAGTCACAGTTTCATGTACCCCACTTTAGGGCTCTGTAATTCTAAATCCAGGCCGAACTAGCTCAAGTCCATATTGACAAATTTGAAGACCTAATGTAGCTCTACAAGTTTGCTATTATCACCTATCGCTAACTCGGTTGGGTTTAAGAGTTATCAAGCACTGAAGTTGCGCTATCAGGCTTAGTCCGTTACTGAATCGTAGTTCAGTTCATCAGAGCAAATGCAAAGCCGACCTCGACTGTGGCCGACTGCACATAGTCCACGGTTGCCGTGTGGTCACGACGTGGCTAGCCGTACGCCATCATGGGCCCACTGGTTAGGTCGTCGAAGCCCGCATTACCACCACAGTACCCCGAGCTCATTCCAGTTCGCCTCCGTTCGCTCTCTCGCACCCGCCACTGCGGCAAGCCGCTAGCCCGCAAGCCTACCACCATGGTCAGCCCCGCATTGAGCTCCACCGAGCTACATCCACCTCGTCCCCGCATCACCGTGACGTGTGGAGCGTGGAGCTCCCATCGGTTCTACCTCTACCGAGGTGAACTCTTCGGAATGGCTTCGTCGTGGAGCGCGCTCCGCCATGGCCAGCAAGCTTCATCTCTCTATGTTCGCTCCTTCCTCCTCCTTCATGCATGGTGTTCTGTGTGTTTTAGGGCTAGGGCTAGCTATGTGCATGATGTTACTCCGTGCGATGGTCTCGCCGTTGTTGAACGCCGCTGTCTCTACCGCTTCATCTCACCGCCGTCGCGTCCTGTATGCGGCTATGCCTTGTCTGCCACTCTGGCGTCACGCCTATGGCGCTAGCAGGTCCACCTCACCTCGCTGAGCTCATAGCTGCCTTCACCGCGCCTCGCCACACCCTCTACTGGTCAGTACCGCCGCCCGTCGTTGCCAGCGGTGAGCCCCCACCCATGCACCGTATGCGCCCCAAGAACCACCACTGGGTTTGCCTTGGCACGCAAAGCACGTGGGTGCCATCACCTTCGCTGGAGTGCTCGCCGTTGTCAAGTTGCGCCGCCGGACTACCGTCCCATGCCTCCGTGCCTATGACGGCCAGGGCCCGCGTGCCAGCGCCCCTCTCCTGCTTGGCTCGATTGGGCTGGTTTTATGGGCCAGGTTGCCTAGCAGCTGGGCTGAGCCCAGCACAGCGCCGAGGCCCTGTGGCCCATCCACCTTGGCCTGTAGTTTTAGGTTTTTTTTCTAAAATGTAGATTTATTTGCTAAACTTTTTTATTCATACAAATTAGTAGAAAAATCATAAAATAGAAAATAAGGACTTTTTGGAATCCCCATGAAGTGTACTATGCAGTATAGTATTAAAATGTTACATGTTAGTTATGTTTTCTGGAGTTAATAATTACTTTTACTAAGTGCTTTATTTAATTATGTGAATTTGTTAAATCAACATCTCCCTGTGTGTTAATCCTATTGCCATGAAATTTTTGTGAGATGCTAAGTATGGTTTTGTGCCCATGATGTTTATGCTAGTGTCATGACTTGGTTTTGTGCCCATGATGTTGCAATATCATTATATTCATCTTCACATCATTCATACATGTTCATAAATCATCATGTCATCCTTGGTGCATGCATGAAATTCATTGGATGCATATACATGCAATAGGTGCACCGAGGATCGTGTTATAAGCGAAGCTCCGCAAGGCGTGAACCCCAAAGTTGGAGTCCGTTCGGGAGTCAGAGGTCCAGTCCGATGAAGCCGGAGAAGGCGTGGGAACCGTTCTTAAAGCCAAACCTTGATCTATCTTCTTTCGGTTAAGGCAAGCCCCGGAGCATTATAAGCCTCCTACTTTCGAAGGAATTATCTATATATGTGTTATATACTCCCTCCACGTTGGTAAAAGAAGTCGTTTTGGACAAGGTTTGGGTCAAACATTGGGAATATAAATCATGTATAACTTTTAAGTTGTTGAGTTTGGAAATGTGAAAACAATATGAATAGATTTGTCTTGAAATATACTTTCATAAAAGTATACATATATCACGTTTGAATAAATATTTTTATAGAAAAATGAAGTCAAAGTTACGCTTTGGAGACTGTGTGGTTGTCTAAAACGACTTCTTTTACCAACATGGAGGGAGTATGTATTGTTGCATTACGTTATCAGAGTTGGTTGGAAACCCTTGCTACATTGATAACACTCCTTGTCCAGCAATTTGAACCTTGAATCCTATGTAGACAGGATCGTATCTATGCTTAGCCCTGCTTAATTAGACCGGTAGAAGTCCGGTGATTTCCTATCACCTGCGAGATATAGGGCTTTATCAGGTCACGGTTGGCTATATATGCTATCGTGGAAAAGAACCATGTGTTAATATGAATAAAAGACCGGGCGGGGTCTTACGGCATTAGTGATGCCACCTGTGTCGATTAAGGACCGAGACCTGGAGCCTTCTATGTCAATTTGAATGCATGCCTGAAATTTAGCTGGCCGGCCTGAGGTTGCCGACCGTGAAGCCTAGTAGCTCAACTCAGGCTGCGAAGTCAAAAAGTGGAAGTCACCTCGGAAGGGAGCCAGAGGGTCCAATGGCAGGTGAGTTAAAAGTCCTGAGCATCCTGGGCACTGGTATCCCCGAGAACACGGCACTGTTCGGGCCCACCCTGAGTTGTTCCTATCTATGACTGCCTTTAGCGGGGTTTGCTGAGTGAGTGTCTGGAATACCCCCTCAACTGAGTTGGAATCGATTCGAGTCACCGTCTCTCCCGGATAGTGAGAAACCTGACTGGTTATCTCTAGTGTAGATACACTAATTATATTGATGGTTCGGAATTGATGATAAGGATGATGATGACAGCCATGATTAAACCGGATATGGTTATTATTGCTTGCTTAGCTTAATCAAGTGATTGCTATAGTACACGTGCTAATATAGTTAGCAGGTTAATGATGATCAACTTGATACTTAAGCAAATAATGGTTACTTATCTGTATTAAGCATTTCTGCAAATGAGTCAAGCTAGCCCACTTTATAAAGCCTTGCATACTCCTTGGTGTCACTTTATTTCTGGTTTTTGGCGGGTAAGTCAAGCTGAGTACTTTCTCGTACTTAGGGTTTATTCCCACCTGTTGCAAGTAGCAGATTCGTACTTGTTGCTGCAAGTATTGTCTTTGCCATGTGAGCGTGAAGACTAGACCATATGGGCATGGTCTCTGTAGTATCTCTTCTAGTATGCTTTTGCAGGATGTGACTCTATACTGGCAGTATTTGATTTCAAATGTTTATAGAAATTATGTTACTTCCGCTAATCCTTACTTTGGTTTTGTAATAAATTATTCGTCTTCCAATGTATGGGAGCTACTTATGAACTGTTGTAATAAGTGATGTATTATGTTGAATCACTACGATCTTGGTTGCTCTCGGTTTGGTTTGAAATCCCTCATGATTTCGTGGACTACCGGAGTTATATGGGCTCTAGTTTGAGAATTTGATCGCTTCGGCGCTTGTTTTTGGACTTGTGCTCTTATAATTTGGACAGTTCCATGACAGCTGGCATCAGAGCAAGATTCAACAGTTAAACACGTCATTTGTGTATTTAAACAAAAGCTTTTGTGAAAAATCTTAATTTTAATCTAAAGAGTGCCAGTGGTCATATTCTATATGCCCAAATAAGGACTATTTGGTGGCTTATTATAGTACTAACTTGGGGGTTCTTGCTTGTTTTTTTGTTTCATTGTCCATACGGTGTGCTATTGTATGGATGCCATCTGCTTGGGTGGTAATGTATGGATCAAAATACCTCTACACCCTAGTAAGTGGGAGTTGTGAGAGCATGACCGTCTAACCGTCGGTCTAGGGGAGAGTAGTTGTGGTTACTCGCATACCTACATGTTCAATCATGTATCTATGAGGGTACTTAATTGTGGGTATATCTGTCGGGTAGCCTTGATACTAAAGTATATACATCGGGGGATGTATGTATGGAAAGTATTTAGTTTACTGCTTTCATTGTGTGCTATGCTGGAAACTGTTGGGCTAAAATGCAATTTCCTGTAGGTACACTAACAACGTTTCTTGTAGAGCGACTAGTTATCGTTATTGAGAGAACGTGTGTATGCCACCGAACTATACGCTAGAATTTTCAAATTCTTCCTAAGCTTTGTGAGGATGTACGGTTCGTGCATGCACCATGTTTGCATCATACATTGCTTTCTGCATCACTCCCTCCCTTATAAATTGCTTCTCCCATTCTTTCAAAATTTTCTTCCCTCCAAATAGTTTTCCTGAAAATAGTTACATTCCTTTCGCGAAGAATTATGGTAGTCAACCAACCCAGTGGAAGACAGCAAGACACCAATTTCATGATGTATCTACTCGAGCTGGAATGCGTTTTGATCTACAACTCGCCTCCCCATTGATTCTGACCTTGTACTCCTCCTTGTTTGCTACCCCATCTTTGGATGATGCTGTTCTACACGCTTAATTCCTAACACGTGAGGATTTCTCATGGGTGTGTGTTTGGTAATGGTGTTACGATTAGTACTCCATGGTGCTGTGATGAAACTGGGAGCCTCTTGTGGCGCGCGACACAAGGTTGTGCTGCTCGGCACACGCAGGTATCAAGGATTGCTAGTCATGATCCATTATGGAGCTACACCAATGTGTTATCTTCTCGTGAACCTTTCCTTGGATATCATTCCCTATCTTGTTAGAAGATCAGTACCTCAAACCAAGAGATTTCCTTCTTTTGAGATTGGAATTTGGATAGTTGGTTACAACCTCTTCATCATGCTTATATAATTCGTCAGCAGCCTTCCGACGTCATCAATGCTTACTGGTTTCACCTACTTGCAAATGTCTCATCAGCTTCACTCTAGCAGTCGAAGTCATGGCAATGTGGAACTGCCATTGTCTCCTCTGCTACCTACTTCTGCTGAGTTGCTACAAATGCTTGCCGAAAGTCAGCGTGCCTTGGACGAGAGTGTCCGAAACCATGTCCATCAGGAACCTGAGCCTGTCCAGTACAACAATTATAAGGATTTCTTGGATACCGAGCCTCCTATTTTTTGAGAAGCAGAAGAACCACTTCAAGCAGACGAATGGTTAAACACTATCGAACAGAAGTTTCGTGTGCTCAATGTGGCAGATGATATGAAAACAGAATATGCTTCGCAACAGTTACAAGGGCCTGCAAGTATTTGGTGGTGTCATCATCGGAATACTCTGCATAAAGATATGGAAATAGTTTGGGATCAGTTCAAGGAAGCATTTCAGGGATATTACATTCCTTCTGGTCTTATGGCAATCAAGCACACCAAGTTTATGAAGCTCACCCAAGGAGACAAAAGCGTAACAGAATATCTACATGCTTTCATTAGCTTGTCAAGATATGCTCCAGAATTTGTTAATTCAGAAGTTAAGAAGATCACAAGTTTTAAAAGGGGGTTGTGTCCCAAATTGAAGATCATGTGCAATAGCAAGTGTGCAACTTTCAACGAGTTTGTCAGTGATACTATCCTTCAAGAGAATTGTAATGCAGTATATGCTACTTCTAAGAGCCACAAGAAATCTTATGAATCCAAAGTATTTTTGTCTAATACTCTTGTGGTGGTTGCACCTCAGTATCATTCGCCTGGCGTCTCCACCAGATATCATCCATATCAAAAGAAAGGTCAGGTCAAGAAGAATAATATTAGGCAAGGAAAATCCAATGCTCTGCCACGTAACCGACCGTGTTGGAATTGCAAAATGTCCGGTCATTGGGCCAAAGATTGTCCTTTTCCTCAGAAGAATCTAGAAGAAAACAATAGGGAAGTGTGTAAAGGACATGTTCAACACTCCATGGTGGAATCCATTCCTTCGGGTGAAATTATTACGGCTGGTGTATTCTTAGTGAATCAACATCCTGTAATTGTGCTGTTTGATTCAGGTGCTTCCCACTCTTTCATCAGTTCTGCTTTTGCAGCCAAGCATGGTATGAAGGTCGTTACTTTAGATAATAGTGGTTATAATATTATTGCTGCCAGAAATAATATTTCAACCAACCAGTTGGTCTTAAGAGCAAAGATCGTGATAGAAGAACGTCTGTATGATCAAGATCTCATGGTATTACCAGGATTAGGCCTAGATGTAATCTCAGGTATGAAGTGGATGAGTGAAAATGGTGTTCTGATCGATACCTCTATGAGAGTGGTTATGTTGAGGGATCCAAAAGATCAACAAGCTTTTCTAGTGCAACTTCCTCGAGATGTTAGTCCTCATATTACAGTTAACGCTATCATAGAAAAAGCAAAAGAGATTTCAGAAGTTCCTATGGTGTGTGAATTCCCAGATGTTTTTTCTGATGATTTGCTAGGATTACCTCCAGATCGTGATGTGGAATTCAAGATTGAGTTAATTCTGGATACCGCACCAATTTCAAAAAGACCGTATAGAATGCTGCCGAATGAGTTAGCTGAACTCAAGACCCAACTTAGTGAACTTTTACAGAAAGGGCTGATTCGTCCTAGTTCTTCTCCATGGGGTTGTCCTGCTATATTTGTGAAGAAGAAGGACCAATCTTTGCGTATGTGTGTAGACTATCGACCACTCAATGCAGTCACTATCAAGAACAAGTATCCGTTGCCTCGTATTGATATCTTGTTTGATCAGTTATCTAAAGCAAAGGTATTCTCGAAGATTGATCTAAGATTTGGTTATCACCAAATTAAAATCCGTCCTAAAGACATACCAAAGATAGCTTTCTCTACCAGATATGGGTTATATGAATATCTTGTCATGTCTTTTGGTCTCACCAATGCTCCTGCACATTTCATGTACCTGATGAATTCAGTATTCATACGAGAGCTAGACAAGTTTGTGGTGATATTCATTGATGATATCCTCATCTATTTTGAAAATAAAGAAGAACATGCCGAGCATCTGAGAACTGTTTTATCCAGATTACGTGAACATAAGCTCTATGCCAAGTTCAGCAAATGTGAATTCTGGTTAAAGAAGGTACCTTTTCTTGGTCATGTATTGTCTGGTGAGGGGATTTCAGTAGACCCAACTAAGGTACATGAAGTTTTGGATTGGAAGGCACCAACTACAATGCATGAAGTTCAGAGTTTTCTTGGATTGGCTGGTTACTATCGTTGTTTTATTCCGGATTTCTCTAAGATAGCTAAGCCTATGACTCGACTACTTGAGAATGATAGGAAATTTGATTGGACTCCGGAGTGTGATCAAGCTTTCCACACTCTACGGACTTTGTTGACATCAACTCCTATATTAGCGCAACCTGATATTGAGAAACCGTTTGATGTATATTGTGATGCATCAAGTACTAGTTTAGGAGGTGTGCTTATGCAAGAAGGCTGAGTTATTGCGTATGCTTCATGTTAGTTAAGAAAACATGAAGTTAACTATCCAACTCATGACTTAGAGTTAGCTGCTGTAGTGCACGCTCTGAAAATCTGGAGACACTATTTGCTTGGAAATGTATGCAATATTTATATAGATCATAAGAGTCTTAAGTACATATTTACTCAACCTGAGTTAAATATGCGCCAGAGAAGATGGTTGGAATTAATCAAGGATTATAACCTCCAAGTGCATTATCATCCTGGTAAAGCAAATGTGGTTGCTGATGCCTTGAGCCAAAAGTCTCATTGCAACTCTCTGATAGAAGAAGATTTTTATTTGTCTCATCTCTTACATCCTGTCGTACTCCATCATATCACTGTTGATTGTTCTTTGAGAAGTCGAATCATTGAGCTACAAAAACTGATACTGGTATATTTCACATCAAAAGAAAAATGAAAGAGCAAGAAACCAAACACTTTTGAGTGGATGACAAAGGAATTCTTTGGTTCAATGATAGACTTGTCGTGCCCAAGGATAAGGAACTTAGAAACCAAATCATGGTGGAAGCCCATTCTTCTAAATTATCCATCCATCCTGGTAGCAGTAAGATGTATCAGGACCTCAAGCCGTATTATTGGTGGACCAAGATGAAGAAGGAAATTGCAGCCTATGTCACTAGGTGTGATAATTGTTGTAGAGTTAAGGCCATTCGCATGAAGCCTGGTTTACTTCAACCTTTATCTATCCCAGGTTGGAAGTGGGATGACATTGTTATGGACTTTATCATTGGATTACCAACCACACAAAGAGGTTTTGACTCGATTTGGGTTATAGTTGATCGTTTGACAAAGTCTGCTCACTTTATCCCTGTGAAGAGTAACTATCACCCACACCAATATGCTGATATTTACTTTCAAGAAATTGTATGTCTTCATGGAGTGCCTGAGTCTATTGTCTCAGATAGAGGGCCACAGTTTACTGCTCATTTCTTGGAGAGCCTACATCAGAATCTTGGAACTAACTTGATCCACAGTTCTGCTTATCATCCACAAACATCGGGGCAGACTGAGTGTGTGAATCAGATTCTTGAAGACATGCTTAGAGCTTGCATCATCTCCTGTAATGGCTCTTAGGAGAAATGGTTGCCTCTCGCTGAATTCTCTTACAACAACAGTTATCAAGAGAGCATCAAGATGGCTCCTTTTGAAGCTTTTGTATGGTCGCAAGTGTAGAACTCCTTTGAATTGGGTGGAACCTAGAGAAAGAAGATTCTTTGGTATTGACTTTGTAGAAGAAGCTGAGGAGCAAGTCTGTGCTATACAAAAAATATGGTAGCTGCTCAGGCTAGACAAAAGAGCTACGCAGATAAGAGGAGGAAACCTATTGAGTTTGAAGTAGGTGACCATGTCTATCTGAAGGTGTCCCCTATGAGAGGACTAAAGTGTTTTGGAATCAAAAGGAAGCTTGAGCCTCGACACGTTGGACCTTATCGGATTATTGAGAAAAGTGGAAGAGTAGCTTATAAGCTTAGTCTACCTTGTGAGTTGGGAGCTATCTTTCCAGTCTTCCATGTTTCTCAATTGAAGAAATGTCTCCGTCTTCCTGAGGAAAGAGTAGAAGTGAGACACATCAAATTGAAATCCAATCTTTCTTATGAGGAGAAACCGGTATATGTTCTGGATACTCTGGAAAGGGTGACTCGAAGTCGAGTAGTCAAATTATACAAGGTAGTTTGGAGTAATCACGGTGAACGTGATGCAACTTGGGAAAAAGAGGATTATTTGAAGGACAATTATTCTGCTTTCTATGAAAAATGGTACGACTTTCAAATCTCAGGACAAGATTTTTATAAGGGGGAGGGCTGTAACACCCCAGGTGTTTGCCTTGCATCTGTGCATCCATATGAGCATGACATGAGCATGTGCACCATCATTTCATGTGCATTGTCATTGGAACATAACATTGAAACATCTGCAACATTCATGTTGAGTGTATGTACTATGCGTATTCTTGCTTGCAGTAATAGCTCATGTATGCCTTATACTTGTATTATTATGATGGGTGACACAACATCTTGAAACATGATCATGCAACACATGCAACATGCTTAGTTAAACTATGCAACACATACTTGCATCACAATGTTTCAATAGGGTTTTTGTGTAGATGAAACTTGTGATGCTCTAACATGATCTCTGGTAGCTTAACTATGCTTAGGATACCTAGTGGAGCACTGTTCATGTGGACCAAAATGACTAATTTGCCCTCTAAAGGGAGGTTTGACTTGGGGTGACCTATAAAGTGACTTTGTTTGACTGATTAGAAAGTCCAACCTAGAGACCTTGCATGGAGGTTCACCCTTTATCAAAGTTGTAGCCATTTTATCAAGGAACAAAAGTCTCAATATGGCCATCTCATGAAAGTGACTAGAACATGCTCAAACAGGGCCCACAAGCCAGTTTGAAGTGTTGTTCCAACACTTAGAAAAATTTCCTAAGTCCTAATGCAGTCACAGTTTCATGTACCCCACTTTAGGGCTCCGTAGTTCCAAATCCAGGCCGAACTAGCTCATGTCCATATTGACAAAGTTGAAGACCTAACATAGCTCTACAAGTTTGCTATTATCACCTACCGCTATCTCGGTCGGGTTTAAGAGTTATCAGCACTGAAGTTGCGCTGTCAGGATTAGTCTGTTACTGAATCGTAGTTCAGTTCATCAGAGCAAATGCAAAGCCGACCTCAATGGTGGTCAACCGCGCACAGGCCACGGTGGCTGCATGGTCACGCCGTGGCAAGCCGTACGCCATTGTGGGCCCACTGGTCAGGTCATCAAAGCCTGCATTACCACCACAGTACCCCGGGCTCATTCTAGTTCGACTTTGTTCGCTCTCTCGCGCTCGCCGCCGTGGCAAGCTGCTAGCCTGCAAGCCTGCCACCGTGGTCAGCCCTGCATTGAGCTCCACCGAGCTGCATCCACCTCGTCCCTGCACCGCTGTTGGGCATTCTTAACGTCACTACCAAAAGTAGACTTAGTTTTCTAATTCTGATAACGGCGCCAAAAATGCCAAACCTATCCCTCATGCCACTTAAGCCAAGTTGTCATCCCCAGCATGACATGAGAGACGCGGTATTGAAATATGCATTTGCTCATCAAGATAAATAATAAAAGGGATCTGCAAGCGCACAGATTAATACCGATGTAGCATTTTAACCGGGAAGTATTCCAGGTATCGTTATTTATATTTTTACCACTGGGAAGGGATTTCTAAGTATCATGGTTGATAATGGAATGAGAATATGGAACTGAGTACACATCATTGCATGTATAACCGAGAGTATTTATCAATCTCTTTATACAGGTATAAATGTCACATTAAGTAAAGGTAAAGTGATAATGGTGACAAAGATAATTAATCTGATCAGCTAGCCACATATAATAATGATAAGCACCTCAACAGATATTCTAGCAAGTCATTAGCATGGAATTAGGATGAACTACAAAGATATTCCCTAAGTTATTATTAACTATAAAGTCTAGCATATCATAGTTAGTGCAATTATACTTGGCAATCATGGTGAGAAAAGACTATATCCATGCATAGTGAATATTAGCAAGGAAGATGAAGAACATAGCAATCACTCCCCTGTAATAGTGTTGCTCTGCCTGCCCTATACACGAGAGGGGGACTATATAAGAATCAACGAAGCTGTCACTATCGCGAACTACCCCACAATCCGGCATATAGGGTGCAATCGCAGATAAATACGGTATAGACACCACGTCTACACAATAGTTATCATTCACCCACTGTACACATGGATAAACGCTATACGATCCTAGGCATGTATATAATTCCAATCTAACTAAGCCAAGCATATAACTATGATAAACTAAGAACAATATAATTGCAAATATAATCAAGTAGAGCAAAGTCATAACCAATATATTGAAATAGAACAAAGTCATATTCATAATATTGAAGAACAATGATGAACAATTGAAGAACAAGAGAGGAATTACCAAGAATCCTCTTGACAGATCCGGGAACCAATCGAAGATTGACTCCTTCTAGTTCTAATCCTATGTAGATATGCTAACTAGAGATCTAGTTGATGTGGTGGCTCTAGGGCTTGATCAGAGGCTCTCCTCCTGAATTAGGGTTTGAAGTATGAGACGAGGGCCTCTCCTCCAGGGGCAGGGGCCTTGCTTATATAGCCCTTTCGGATGAATCTGGGCCGTTGGATCAAACCGACATTGATCGTGCGGTTTTCCTTGATCCTCTAGGTCGGTGGAGCATAATCCTCGAGGCGGAGCCTGATTGGCTGAGCCAGCAGGGCGGGCGCCCTAGGGACTAGGGCGGGCGCCCTGTCCCCGGCTCCGTTACGCCTCCCGTTCGTTCTCGTGGCTTCTGGACTCTTCTAGATGTAAGATAATTACGTGTTCGGTTAATATCCCGTCATTAATCCGACATGTGGGCCTTTCTTCCGTATTTCCTGATAACCCCCTGCAGAAATAGATAAATAGCAAAACTCGTGGAATTCTGTCAGATAAAACCCTAAGTCTAGGTGTTGGTTTCATTTGGATCCTTTTCTCTATTTATTTGATAGTTATAATTGATACTTAAGGACCGTCAACAAACTCCCCCAAGCTTACCTCTTGCTCGTCCCTGAGCAAGGATAGACTCAGCGATGGATGAGAAGCTGCTGAAATGCCTTTGAATTTTGACGGTACACATGCTTTCAAATAGAGTCTCATCTCTGAGTTAAAGTAAACTGTCAAGACTTAAAACTTACTCATTATACCTTTCACCATGGGGCTTGCAACCGTCATCTTTGTCTTGAGCGGTTAAAAGATAGAACAGTCTAGTCAAGCGCCATGTCTCTTATTCTTGATTAGCTATAGCTCTTGGAGTTTTTTTTTTACAGATTTTCAAATAAAACTCAGAGATTCCTTGTATGACTCTCTCTGGTCTCTCTTTTGTGGTATTTCTGGATCCTTACCAAGGCAGTAATGGTGTCTGCCTTCTCTCAAAGCAAAGTATGTAGTATTTGTGGTATAAGGCCGAGTAACATTGCCTTCTCTCTCATCCTATTCTAAACAGGCTTTTGATATCTGGAGCTCATAGGTGGGAGATAAAGTATACATACTTACAAGACATTTATTGCATAGTCAAACCATGGATCCAGAGAAACAAGCCAATAAGTCAAATCAAGATGTGCATGTGTGGCGAATAAATGGTGTATGGTGGTAGTGATGATAACAATGATGAAAGTCTAATTCTACTTTTGCTCTTTTTGAGGGGATACGTACCTTTCTTGCTTTCTAAAGCTCTTGAGGAGAATGAGGTGCTCTATATTTTTTTTAGGTGGGTATCTTGTACCCCTAATTCTACTGTCGGACACTTGTCCATTTTTATCTCTCTTCTCACATTTTTTTTTTCATCGAGGTTCCGAGCACTTGCTCCTTTTTATTTCCTCGTATCTTTTTCTTTTCGAGGTTCCGGGCACTTGCCCCTTTTTATTTCCTCGTATAGAGCACTCATCTCCTTAGAATAATATAGCAAGTGGTAGTAACCAAAATAGCTTGAGCATTTATTTCACAGGGGATAACAAGAATGGGAAAATATTTTTGGCTATTCTCTCCCGGATTAGGAGTAGAATAATTTTATGTGGATCTGGAGATGAGAATGAGTGGATATATGTGGATGCGTACTTCCGGAGTAGAAGCAGCATGTATGAGTGATCGTGCAAGTGAATCTTGATTTTAACCGCATGACAAGCTCCTAAGGGTCTACACAGCTTGACTACACTCAATGCTCATAAGCAGTAAAAAGTAAAGGTATGGCTTAAAGTCTAGCAAGCATGTATGTATGGCTGTGGTAGGAACTTAAACTCTCATCATACAGGAACTCATCATGTAGCATTTTAAGATTTTCAAAGATAAAATTCTCCAGAATTCTAGCATCTCTAGGAATAGATAAACAGCAGCTCAACCTTCCCATATCATATCCGTTAACAACTTAGACTTTAGATCAAGTTCTCTTCCCACAAGTTCAGGTTTAGAGCAAGCTTTAAATGATAACAGTTATGTCTAAACTTAGAGAGAGGACTTCAAATTTGAAAGTTAGGCAAAGCAACTATTCATCATATCCATGCTAGAGTTTTATTATTATCTAGATTCAGTTTAGCATAGCCACTTTATTTATTTATTAAAACACACTAAGCAAAAGATATAGGTATATATATAAGCACAAAATCTTTATTTGGTTTTTTTTTCATAGTTATGTATATTTTTATTTTTATAGGGTAGAAGTATATATAAATATAAAGATAAAGATAGAAATACTTAGCAAGATAATGGAGGTGCTCTCCCCCAAGCTGGATCTTGACATAATCTCTTCTGATGTAGCTAGCATATGGCGGAGGTGTATTTGAAAGTCGGCAGCACCCTGACAGCGATTAGAATGTCCTCTGTCTGCTAGTCTCCTTGAATTCTGTGAAGCTCAAATAGACAACAAAGCTTTGTGGAACTGATTAAGTGTTAGCATAAATATCTAGCCTTTATCATGCTGAGCCTCCTTGATTTTTTTATGTTGTGTTTTTTTTCTTTTATAAAGTAGAAGAAAATATTTATGTATTTATTATATATATATATTTTTTTTTATGCCACCACAGTGAATGTACTTATGGGTTTTATGCCACTCGCATACTCACATGGGGCTTTAGGGTTTTTAACATTTTTATTTTCTTTTTAAGATAGTATGAATATGATTAACTAAGCAAACTATTTAAGATAAAGTAAATAATTAAAAGGAAAGGATAACTACCAAGTTACCTCTTGGCAAGGCGTTTGGTGTTTTTAAGTCCTCCGAACGGGACTCTTATTCGTTCAGTCGTCCTGGGACTCGGTGGATGGCGTAGTCGGTGTTTTCGGCAGCGCCTCTTCTTCATGTACAACTGTCTTTTCTTTCCATACCTGTCTCGGTGCTTTGGTCTCCTTAGGACAGTGTTGGTTGAGTGGTATGTCTTCAGATCTTACCACTTCTCCTTCATAATCTGCCCATCCGTCCTTGATGACCTGTTGCTTCTGATTGTGGTTACGCCGCCTTCTTCTTGTCCTGACCTGCTTGGATTCTTCAAATACATAGTTAGGGTCAGTAAAGTAAAGACGTACCTTCTCAGAGGGGAAGTGCATGTGGACTGTTCCAATGTAAATGATTGCTTTGACAGTACTAAGGAATGGTCTTCTAAGGATGATGGGTGGATCGTATTCATCTTCTCCCATGTCAATAACCTGAAAGTCTGTATGGACAAAGTGATCGTCTATCTTGACAGGGACGTCAGTTACTGTACCTTCGACCTGTCGGAATGTCTGATCTGCCATCTGGAGCTGAATATATGTTGGGTTTAAGGGCATGGTTCTGAACAGAAGTTCATAGGTGACCTTGGCCATTATGTTGATGCCCGACCCAGTGTCGCAAAGTGTCTTGTAGAAGTGGGACCCATTAATGGAGCAATAAATGCTTGGCATACCTGGGTCGTCCTTCTTAGGTAAGAACGGTGACTTGAGTTGGCGATCTTGACCTTTGTGCACGGCAGTGACCATCTTAGCTGTCTCGGTCCATACTTGCTTCTTGCTCTTGTTCCTCCTGTTGGTCCTCTTTCTTGGTTCATATTGGGGTTGCTCTGGGATTTGTGCGGTCTTGTTTTTGAAGGAAAACGTTTCCTTCCTCCCCTTGATGTAGAAACTGATCTTGGCAGCACTAGCATAGATGACAGCTCCCGCGGTGTTCAGGAATGGTCTCCCTAGGATGACGGGAGCCCTCTCATCAGAACCGGTCTCTATCACTACGAAGTCTGCTGGAGCGTACGAGGAACCCACTCGGACACAGATGTTCTTCAATATTCCTCTCGGGAAACTCAGTGTCCTATCTGCAAGCTGCAAACACATGGTTGTTTCTAATAATGGTTGTGAAAAGAGTTTTTCATAGAGTACCCTGGGCATGATGTTGACGCTGGAGCCAAAGTCACAGAGTGCTTCTGGGAAGTCTCGCATGCTGATGGAGATTGGGATGACGGGGCGTCCTGGATCGCCTCTCTTGACCGGCAGACGGTCAGTACTTACTTCCACGATAGGGTTACTCCAGTAATCTCCTGCATCAAACATGTCTACAAGATTTGCAGATTCTAGTCCTTCCGGTTGTGATGGTATACCGGGGTTAGTAGCAGGAACAGTAGCAGCTATTTGATTCAACTGAGATTCAATCATTTTATTAAAGCTAATCTGGTTCTTGATGGCAGTAGAGAAATTATCCATTCTATTATTTATATTTTCTAGTATTTTATCATTAGATGCCAATTTCTTAGACAGGTTATCCATTAGCTTTCCTTGGTTGGACACTAACTCTCTCAAAGGTGGATAATTATTATTATTATTGAAAGAATTGTTACCTTGGTAATTACCTGAGTAGTTAGGCCTCTGTTGATTCCAACCTTGATTCTGCTGAGGACGGTTGTAGTAGTTGTTGTTATTGTTGATGTAGTTCACGTCCTCCAGCAACTCAGGACAGTGATTGCCCGAGTGTCCAGTACCTCCACACTCCTCACAAGTCATGTGGGAGTCGTAGACGTGCATGACTTCTTTCTTTTCTCCAGCTCGATCATCGAGCTTCTTCATGAGTAGGTCTAGCTTGGCAGACAGCATGTCTACCTCCTTGAGCTGGTGCATACCTCCACCTCTCTTGTGTGTCTGAGTTCTTTCTTCATTCCAACCTTGGTTGGATGCCATCTTCTCCACAAGAGCTGTGGCTTGAGGTATGGTGAGTGATAGGAATGCTCCTCCAGCTGCAGCATCCATGGTTTCACGGGCACTGTTAATGAGCCCATGATAAAATGTCTGCATCAGTAGCCAGCTTTCCATTCCATGATGAGGACATTCTAGGATGTAGTCTTGGAAATGCTCTCATGCTTCTAGAACGGATTCATCATGTTGTTGCTGAAAACTTGTAATCTTCCCACGGAGAGCATTGGTCTTGCCCATGGGAAAGAATTTGGCCAGAAAGTTCGTGGAGCAGAGTGCCCACGTAGCGTTCTTCTCCTTTGTAGCGTAGAACCACTGCTTCGCTCTCCCCAACAGTGAGAATGGGAAAAGGCGAAGTAGTATGGCGTCTCTGGGGACTTCAGCCATGGTGAAAGTGCTGCAGATCTCCAGGAAGTGTTGAAGATGAGCACTAGCGTCTTCATGTGGCTTCCCACAGAACTGGTTAGCTGGCACCATGTTGATGAGCCCAGGCTTGAGCTCGAAGTTGCGGTCGATCTCCCCAGCAGGTCCAGTGCGGATGTTGTCCGTAGTGGGAGCTGAGAACTCGCGGATCGACTTGTTCGCCATGGCTTCGAATTCAGTCGACAAATTCCGGATGAAACTTCGGCGGTCTTCGGATTTGGATGAAGCTTTGTGCTGAAGTGTTGATGATGTCTTCTTGAGCTTGGCTCTTGTTCTTCTGAATAAGGCTTCGGGATCGTCAACAAAGTTGTCTGGAAGATGTCTTCTATTCATGCATCACCCTGCAATAAATAATCAAAATGGAAAATACAGGGGTAAAACTGTATAAGAGAATTGATAAGCTCGATCAGATTAGTGATGCAAATGATGACTCAAAGTTCCATATTCATTCCTACTTAGTAATCAACCTTCCCCGGCAACGGCGCCAAAAATGCTTGTTGGGCATTCTTAACGTCACTACCAAAAGTAGACTTAGTTTTCTAATTCTGATAACGGCGCCAAAAATGCCAAACCTATCCCTCATGCCACTTAAGCCAAGTTGTCATCCCTAGCATGACATGAGAGACGCGGTATTGAAATATGCATTTGCTCATCAAGATAAATAATAAAAGGGATCTGCAAGCGCACAGATTAATATCGATGTAGCATTTTAACCGGGAAGTATTCCAGGTATCGTTATTTATATTTTTACCACTGGGAAGGGATTTCTAAGTATCATGGTTGATAATGGAATGAGAATATGGAACTGAGTACACATCATTGCATGTATAACCGAGAGTATTTATCAATCTCTTTATACAGGTATAAATGTCACATTAAGTAAAGGTAAAGTGATAATGGTGACAAAGATAATTAATCTGATCAGCTAGCCACATATAATAATGATAAGCACCTCAACAGATATTCTAGCAAGTCATTAGCATGGAATTAGGATGAACTACAAAGATATTCCCTAAGTTATTATTAACTATAAAGTCTAGCATATCATAGTTAGTGCAATTATACTTGGCAATCATGGTGAGAAAAGACTATATCCATGCATAGTGAATATTAGCAAGGAAGATGAAGAACATAGCAATCACTCCCCTGTAATAGTGTTGCTCTGCCTGCCCTATACACGAGAGGGGGACTATATAAGAATCAACGAAGCTGTCACTATCGCGAACTACCCCACAATCCGGCATATAGGGTGCAATCGCAGATAAATACGGTATAGACACCACGTCTACACAATAGTTATCATTCACCCACCGTACACATGGATAAACGCTATACGATCCTAGGCATGTATATAATTCCAATCTAACTAAGCCAAGCATATAACTATGATAAACTAAGAACAATATAATTGCAAATATAATCAAGTAGAGCAAAGTCATAACCAATATATTGAAATAGAACAAAGTCATATTCATAATATTGAAGAACAATGATGAACAATTGAAGAACAAGAGAGGAATTACCAAGAATCCTCTTGACAGATCCGGAAACCAATCGAAGATTGACTCCTTCTAGTTCTAATCCTATGTAGATATGCTAACTAGAGATCTAGTTGATGTGGTGGCTCTAGGGCTTGATCAGAGGCTCTCCTCCTGAATTAGGGTTTGAAGTATGAGACGAGGGCCTCTCCTCCAGGGGCAGGGGCCTTGCTTATATAGCCCTTTCGGATGAATCTGGGCCGTTGGATCAAACCGACATTGATCGTGCGGTTTTCCTTGATCCTCTAGGTCGGTGGAGCATAATCCTCGAGGCGGAGCCTGATTGGCTGAGCCAGCAGGGCGGGCGCCCTAGGGACTAGGGCGGGCGCCCTGTCCCCGGCTCCGTTACGCCTCCCGTTCGTTCTCGTGGCTTCTGGACTCTTCTAGATGTAAGATAATTACGTGTTCGGTTAATATCCCGTCATTAATCCGACATGTGGGCCTTTCTTCCGTATTTCCTGATAACCCCCTGCAGAAATAGATAAACAGCAAAACTCGTGGAATTCTGTCAGATAAAACCCTAAGTCTAGGTGTTGGTTTCATTTGGATCCTTTTCTCTATTTATTTGATAGTTATAATTGATACTTAAGGACCGTCAACAACCGCCGTGACGCGTGGAGCATGGAGCTCCCATCGGTTCTACCTCTACCGAGGTGAACTCTCTGGAACGACTTTGTCGTGGAGCGCGCTCTGCCATGGCCACCATGGCCGGCAAGCTTCATCTCTCTATGTTTGCTCCTTCCTCCTCCTTCATGCATGGTGTTCTGTGTGTTTTAGGGCTAGGGCTAGTTATGTGCATGATGTTACTCTGCACGATGGTCTCGCCGGCATTGAACGCCGCTGTCTCTGCCACTTCATCTCTCCGCCATCACGTCTTGTATGCGGCTGCACCTTGTCTGCCACTCTGGCGTCACGCCTATGGCGCTAGCAGCTCCACCTCACCTCACCGAGCTCGTAGCTGCCTTCACCGTGCCTCGCCATGCCCTCTACTGGTCGGTACCGCCGCATGCAACGCTACCGCCCGCCGTTGTCGGCGGGGAGCACTCACCCGTGCACCATATGCACCCCAAGAACCACCACTGGGTTCGCCTTGGCGCTCAGAGCATGTGGGTGCCATCACCTTCGCCCTAGTGCTCGCCATCGTCGAGTTGAGCCGCCAGACCGCCATCCCCTACCTCCGTGCCTATGACGGCCAGGGCCCGCGTGCCAGTGCCCCTCTCCTGCTTGGCTCGGTTGGGCCAGTTTCGTGGGCCGGGATGCCCAGTAGTTGGGCTGAGCCCAGCGTAGCACCGAGGCCTTGTGGCCCATCCATCTTGGCCTGTAGTTTTAAGTTTTCTTTTTTTTCTGAAATGTAGATTTAGTCGCTAAACTTTGTTAATTCATACAAATTAGTAGAAAAATCATAAAATAGAAAATAAGGACTTTTTGGAATCCTTATGAAGTGTACTATGTAGTAGAGTATTAAAATGTTACATGTTAGTTATGTTTTCTGGAGTTAATAATTACTTTTACTAAGTGCTTTATTTAATCCTATTGCCATGACATTTTTGTGAGATGCTAAGAATGGTATAAAGATGCTCTAGTTAAATTTTCAGCCTTTTTGAAGGTCATTTGCTCCAATTATGTAATTCCTTTGTTATAGGCTTTATTAGCACTTATCTTTTTGTTATTTTGATATCTCCATATCTGCTTGTCAAAATGAGGTGAAATTTTTATGGTAGCCTTCTGGTGACATGTATTTGCCTTTGTAATTTTATTAGAATTTTCTAGGTATATTTTATATGTGATTCCATTTATGCTTATGCACCCAAAATAAATAGAAAAGGGTGATTAGATAAATATTTATGCTAGTGTCATGACTTGGTTTTGTGCCCATGATGTTGCAATATCATTATATTCATCTTCACATCATTCATACATGTTCATAAATCATCATGTCATCCTTGGTGCATACATGAAATTCATTGGATGCATATACATGCAATAGGTGCACCGAGGATCGTGTTACAAGCGAAGCTCCACAAGGCGTGAACCCCAAAGTTAGAGTCCATTCGGGAGCCGGAGGTCCAGTCCGACGAAGCCGAAGAAGGCGTGGGAACCGTTCTTAAAGCCGAACCTTGATCTATCTTCTTTCGGTTAAGGCAAACCCCGGAGCATTATAAGCCTCCTACTTTTGAAGCAATTATCTATATATGTGTTATATATGTATTATTGCATTACGTTATAGGAGTTGGTTGAAAACCCTTGCTGCATTGATAACACTCCTTGTCCAACAATTTGAACCTTGAATCCTATGTAGACAGGATCGTATCTATGCTTAGCCCTGCTTAATTAGACCGCTAGAAGTCGAGTGATTTCCTGTCACCTGCGAGATATAGGGCTTTATCAGGTCACGGTTGGCTATATTTGCTATCATGGAAAAGAACCATGTGTTAATATGAATAAAAGACCGGGTGGGGTCTTACGGCTGTTGTGATGCCGCCTGTGTCGATTAAGGACCAAGACCTAGAGCATTCTATGTCATTTTGAACGCATGCCTGACATTTAGCTGGCCGGCCTGAGGTTGCCGACCGCAAAGCCTAGTAGCTCAACTCAGGCTATGAAGTCAAAAAGTGGAAGTCGCCTCGGAAGGGAGCCAGAGGGTCCAAGGGCAGGTGAGTTAAAAGTCCTGACATTCCTGGCCACTGATATCCCCGAGAACGCGGCACTGTTCGGGCCCACCCTAAGTTGTACCAAAGGTTATCTACAGCTGCCTTTAGTGGGGTTTGCCGGGTGAGTGTTAGGAATACCCCCTCAGCTGAGTTGGAATCGATTCGAGTCGCCGTCTCTCCCGAATAGTGAGAAACTTGACTGGTTATCTCCAGCGTAGATACACTAATTATATTGATGGTTCAGAATTGATGATAAGGATGATGATGACAGCCATGATTAAACCGGATATGGTTATTATTGCTTGCTTAGCTTAATCAAGTGATTGCTATAGTACAGGTGCTAAAATAGTTAGCAGGTTAATGATGATCAACTTGATACTTAAGCAAATAATGGTTACTTATCTGTATTAAGCATTTCTGCAAATGAGTCAAGCTAGCCCACTTTATAAAAACTTGCATACTCCTTGGTGTCACTTTATTTCTAGTTTTTGGCGGGTAAGTCTAGCTGAGTACCTTCTCGTACTCAGGGTTTATTCCCACCTGTTGTAGGTAACAGATTCATACTTGTTGCTGCAAGTATTGTCTTCGCCATGTGGGCGTGAAGACTAGACCATATGGGCATGGTCTCTGTAGTATCTCTTGTGGTATGCTTTTGTAGGATGTGACTCTGTACTGGTAGTATTTGATTTCAAATGTTTTTAGAAATTATGTTGCTTCCGCTAATCATTACTTTGGTTTTGTAATAAATTATTCATACTCCGATGTATGAGAGCTACTTATGAACTGTTGTAACAAGTGATGTCTTATGTTCAATCACTACGATCTTGGTTGCTCTCGGTTTGGTTTGAAATCCCTCATGATTTCGTGGACTACCGGAGTTACATGGGCTCATGTTTGAGAATTTGATCGCTTTAGCGATTGTTTTTGGACTTGTGCTCTTATAATTTGGATGGTTTCGTGACAACTGAAGCTAGCTCATTTGAATTGATGATGCTCGATTCAGTTAAGGCAGCGACTGACAGCGCATTTTGATCGGCCAAGATCCCCTAAACCAGATCAAATTAGTGAAAGGCGTAATTAGCAAAAAAAAGTAGAGCTACACTAGCTTTCCAACTTTGTCAACTGAAGCTTGAGCTGGTTCGGCCTGGATTAGAAGATATAGGGTCCCAAAGTGGTGTACTTTGAAACTGGAATGCATCCTGACTTAGGATATTTTTCTAAGTGCTGAAACAACATGAAATCCTCGCTTGTGGGCCCTGTTGAGCACGTTCCAGCCATTTTCATGAGATGGCCATAAAATAACTTTTGTTCCATAACAAATTTGCTACAACTTTGTTTAAGGGTGCACCACCATGCATTGACTTTTGGCAACACTTTTTAAATAGTCAAACAAACTAGTTTTAGGGTCAACACACGTCACACCAATACTTAGAAGCTTAATTAGAACTAATGACCTCCATGAACATTGTTCCTAATGACATTCTAAAGGTAGCTAGGGTGTTTTGGTGAGTCACCACATTCATTTGCATGTGATTCATGTACCCTAGCTTCTCAAATCAACTGAAACATAGACTTGAAACATATGAAACATTCCACTGAAACAAACGAAACAATCATTGAAACATTGAAACAAAGGCATGCAACACTTAAAACATGGCCTATGGGGCATGCCAAACCCCTCTAGTGTACTAGGCATATCATAGAGACATCACATATGGTACACACCTGCACAAGCACTAATGAAACATCATGTTGCAACATTGAAACATAAGATGATGCACATGTGATAATGGGATGAATTTGCTCATGTGATGCAATGTAGATGCACAAATGCAAGCCAAACACTTGGGGTGTTATAGCCCTCCCCGCTTATAAAAATCTCATCCCGAGATTTGGAAAGCGTACCATTTTTCATAGAAAGTGAAATAGTTGTCCTTTAAATAATCCTCTCTTTCCCATGTTGCATCACGCTCCCCATGAATACTCTAAACCACCTTGTATAGTTTCACTACTCGACTATGAATCACTCTTTCTTGAGTATCTAGAACATATACAGGTTTCTCCTCATAAGCGAGATCTGATTTCAGTTTGATGCGTCTTACATCTACTCTTTCCTCAGGAAGGCGAAGACATTTCTTCAATTGAGAAACATGGAACACTAGGAAGATAGCTCCCAGCTCACAAGGTAGATTGAGCTTATAAGCTACTCTTCCACTTTGCTCTATAATCCGATAGGGTCCAACATATCGAGGTTCAAGCTTTCTTTTTATTCCAAAACGCTTCACGCCTCTCATAGGTGATACCTTCAGATAGGCATGGTCACCTACTTCGAACTCAATGGGTTTCCTTCTCTTATCTGCATAGCTCTTTTATCTAGCCTAAGCGGCTACCATATTTTACTGTATAGCACGGACTTGCTTCTCGGCTTCTTCTACAAAGTCAATTCCGTAGAATCTTCTTTCTCCAGGTTCCACCCAGTTCAAAGGAGTTCTACACTTGCACCCATACAAAGCTTCAAACGGAGCCATTTTGAAACTCTCTTGATAACTGTTGTTATAAGAGAATTCAGCGAGGGGCAACCATTTCTCCCAAGAACCTTTGCAAGAGATGAGGCAAGCTCTAAGCATGTCTTCAAGAATTTGATTAACACGCTCAGTCTGCCCAGAAGTTTGTGGATGATATGCAGAACTGCGGATTAAGTTAGTACCAAGATTTTGATGTAAACATTCCCAGAAATGAGCTATGAATTGAGATCCCCTATCAGAAATAATAGACTTGGGAACACCATGAAGACATACCACTTGTTGAAAATAAATATCAGCATACACATGAGGGTGATAGTTAGACTTGACAGGAATAAATTGAGTGGATTTGGTCAGACGATCCACGATAACCCAGATTGAATCAAAACCCTTCTCTGTAGTGGGTAATCCAACAATGAAATCCATAACAATTTCTTCCCACTTCCAGCCAGGAATAGAGAGTGGTTACTAGGCTTCATGTGAATAGCCTTGACTCTACAACAGGTATCACACCTAGCAACGTAGTCTGCTATTTCTTTCTTTATCTTGGTCCACCAATAGTAAGGCTTGAGATCTTGATACATTTTACTACTACTAGGATGGATAGATAACTTGGAAGACTGGGCTTTAGCCATAATTTTGTTTCTAAGTTCCTTATCTTTGGGTACGACAAGTCTATCGTTGAACCAGAGAATTCCTTTGTCATCCACTCTAAAGTGCTTGGTTTCTTGCTCTTTCATCTTCTGCTTGATGTGAAACACACCCACATCAGTCTTCTGGAGCTCAATAATTTGACTTCTAAGAGAGCAATCCATAGTAATATTGTGGAGTACCATAGGATGAAGGAGATGTGATAGATGAAAGTCTTCACTAACCAAAGAATTGTAATGAGATTTTTGACTTAAGGCATTAGCAACAACATTTGCCTTGCCAGGATGGTAGTGCACTTGGAGATTGTAGTCTTTGATTAACTCTAATCATCGTCGTTGACGCATGTTCAACTCTGACTGAGTAAAGATGTACTTGAGACTCTTATGGTCAGTATAAATGTTGCACACATTACCAAGCAAGTAATGTCTCCAAATCTTCAGAGCATGAACAACTGTGGCTAGCTCTAAGTCATGAGTAGGATAATTGATTTCATGCTTTCGAAGTTGGCGCAAGGCATAAGCAATGACTCCACCTTCTTGCATAAGAACACACCCTAAACCGGTGCCCGATGCGTCATAATATACATCAAAAGACTTCTTGATGTCAGGTTGTGCCAAAATAGGAGCAAAAGTTAGCAAAGTCCGTAAAGTGTGGAAAGCCTCTTCACACTTCAGAGTCCAAACAAACTTCTCATCCTTTTGAAGTAATCGAGTCATGGGCTTGACTATTTTAGAGAAATCTGGGATAAAGCGATGGTAATAACCAGCCAAACCGAGGAAACTTCAGACTTCTGAGACCATAGTAGGTGCCTTCCAATCCAGCAAGATTGACAGAGATTCCATCTCAGATAGCATATGACCTAGGAAAGGTACTTTCGTCAACCAGAACTCGCATTTGCTGAACTTGGCATAAAGCTGCTTGTCGCACAATCGAATTAAGACAATTCTCAGATGCTTAGCATGTTCTTCTTCATTCTGAGAATAGACAAGGATGTCATTGAAGAAAACTACCATGAATCAGTCCAATTCCGGCATGAATACCAAATTCATTAGGTACATGAAGTGTGCAGGAGCATTTATCAATCCAAAGGACATGACAAGATACTCGAACAAACCATAGCGAGTAGAGAAAGCCGTCTTAGGTATATCTTCAGGACGAATTTTGATCTGATGGTAGCCAGACCTCAAATCAATCTTGGAGAATACCTTAGCTTTGGATAGTTGGTCAAAAAGAATATCAATGAGAGGAAGAGGATATTTGTTCTTGATGGTGACAACATTGAGTGGTCGATAGTCCACACACATGCACAGAGACTCATCCTTCTTCTTCACAAAGATGGCAGGACAACCCCAAGGAGAGGAACTAGGCCGAATCAAACATTTCTTTAATAACCCAAGGAGAGTAGCATTGGTCGTATTGTGGATAGCGATATCATGAGGGAGTTGAACAAGAAAACCCTTCTTATCTACGGGATCCCTCAACATTACCACACGGGTTGAGGTATCGATCAACACCACATTACCACTCATCCACTTCATTTCTAGGATTACATCAATTCCCAACCCCGGTAGAACTACCAGATCAACTAAAAACTCTCGATCACCAATCTCAATCCTCACATTATTAACTACTTGATTCGTCGAGATGTTATCCCTAGCAGCACTAATACAATAACCACCCTTGGCAATTGTAATCACATTCAGCTTATGCTTAGATACAAAAGTAGAACTCACAAAGGAATGTGAAGCACCTGAATCAAAGAGCACAACTGCGGGATGATCATTAACAAGAAACTTACCAGCAGTGACCACTTCCCCAGCAGGAATTTCCTCAACAGGGGTATAGTGAACACGCCCCTGACGGATGTTTCCCTGAGAATTCTGCTTGGGAGGATAAGGACAATTATTAGCCCAGTGACCAGGCTTGTTGCAATTCTAGCACGTCCTGTTAGCTGGTGGAACATTGGAACTACCCTGCCCAGAAGTATTCTTTGGTAGAGAAATCGTGTACCCCTTGCAAAAGCCAGTCTTAGCCTGATTCTTCTTCTAAGGTGGGCGATACCAGACGTTGGCAGTAGGTGGACGATATTGAGTTTTGGATACTACAGGAGCCTTAGACTGAGAAGCACCTGCCTCAAAATTTCTTTTATAGCTTTTGGAAGTAGCATAAATCTTATCATTATTCTCCTGAGTTAGGGCATCACTGATGAACTCATTAAAAGTTATACACTTGTTGTTGCCCATAGACTTCATAAATTTAGGGGAAACCCCTCTTGAAGCTAGCTATCTTCTTGGCATTAGTATCCACAAATTTAGGGGCATACTTCGCCAGGTTGTTAAACGCCTGGAGGTACTCATTTAGACTTTTGTTGCCTTGAGTCAGCTTCATGAACTCGGTATGCTTGATTGCCATAAGGCCAGGAGGAATAAAATGTCCCTTGAAAGCTTCCTTGAACTGGTCCCAAACAACCTCAACATTGGTAGGGAAGGTGGTCCTATGATGGTTCCACCAGATAACTGCAGGTCCTTGTAGCTGATGTCCTACATACGAGGCTTTCATACCTTCAGTCAACCTGAGCAAACGAAACCTTTGCTCTATGGTGCTCAACCATTCGTCAGCTTGTAGTGGTTCTTCTACCTCTCTGAAGATAGGAGGCTTTGTGTACATGAAGTCCTTGAAACTACTATACTGATTTGGTTCGGGTCCCTGGCGGACATGTGGATCATCACAGTTGATCAGCTGATGCATAGCCTCAACCAACAAGTGCTGACTTTTAACAACTGTCTGCATCAGCTCTACCGGTGTGGGCGATGGCGAAGGAGGTGGCGGTTGTTCCTCATCCCCAATGCCATGACCTCGACGAAGATTGTAAGACATCTGCAAAATGCATAGCCAATGAGTACTAATGATGTGGAAAATTTGTAGATGAATTGTGTAATTATGCCAAACTGATTTCATTAGAGAGAATAAATTCATACAATAAACAGAGGCACAATAATTCATCACAATCACACAACACCATCAAGCGCATCAATTGACGTAATAGTGCGATGTTCTCAACAAACAACGATGTTTACCGACAACTAAGATGGAACTTATTAAAGGCTCACATACATGGAGCACAAGCATGTCTGATAGGTTACATCTAAACCATCGAGGTTCCAACCTTGCATCAAAGATAACATAGGGTTCGATGTTACATCCCAAAGATCAGCTTACTACAAAGCTACTCATTCATGCATGAGGGTCAACAAAAGACTAGCTCTAGTGCATTAGCTAAGTGGTGAGCTAAACTACACATCGTCCTCCGAGTTAGTGTCGAAGATCTCTCCTCCGTCTTCATCACTGGCAGGCTCTAACTCCTCATCTTCCTCTTCTTCAGGCAGAATATCCTCAGGTCCATTTATCTCGATGTCTTCATCATCTTCAACCATGATGACACCAGAGCCCATCTCATCATCATCATGGTCATGAGAAAGGATCGGATAAAGCTGATTGTGTAGCAAATGAACTTCCTCATGGAGATTGTCATTGTACTCTTCTGTAGCTGCCAACTACTGCTCAAGCTCAACCTGCTGAGTCCTCAAGATATTCTCTTTGTGCCAGGCTTTATTTCGCTGATTTATCACATGAACCAACATACGCTCACAGTTGTGGTGAGCAACAATCAACCTCTGAACCTCAAGCGTCTCCTGATCCCTTTCCCACGTAACCTGCTCCAAACGCTGTTGAATGACATTCCTTTCAGCAGTCACCTCGGCCAACTCGGCCCTCAGCCTTTCCTCCTCGTTCAATTCAGGGCGGAGCTCACGAGGAGCTAACTGGTGACAAGGAGCCCTGCCTCTGGTGGACTTGCGAGCAGTGGTTTTTGTGTGGGCCATCTGTAGCAAAAGGTTGTAACTTAAGGTGAGAATCATTTAAGAGTTACAAAAATTTAATTAGTTGGGACAATCAATTTTTTTTAAGGGAGAGAGTAATGCAAGAATGCAATGTATGCTTGAATATGATGCATGCACGATCCGTACGTTCTCACAATCCTAGGAAAAATTAAAGGCTAGCGGAATATATGGTGGCATACATACGTTCTCGCATATATGGTAACTAGTTGATCTACAACGGTGCGTTGTTAGTGTACCTGCAGAAGATTTTATTTCAGCCCAATAATTTCCCAATATAGCATACAAAGAAAGCGATAACTAAATACTCTCCAGACATACATCCCCCGATGCATGTACTTCAGTATCATAGCTACCCAACAGATATACCCACAATTAAGTACTTTCATAATTACATGATTGGACATGTAATTATGCTAGAAACCACAACTACTCTTCCTTAGACTGACGGTTGGACGGTCATGCTCTCACAACACACACTAACCAGAGTGTAGATGCATTTGATCCATACATTACCTCCCAAGCAGATGACATCCATACAATATCATGCCGTATGGACAACAAAAATAGAAAGCAAGCAATAACCCCCAAGTTAGTACTTTAATAAGCCACCTAAGAGTCCTTAATTGGGCATAAAGGATTTGACCACTGGAAACACATAGTATTTAATTTAGAGTTTTTACAAATACTTTTGTTTTAAATACACAAATGACATGTTTAGTGTTGAATCTTGCTCCGATGCTAGCTGTAACAGAACCGACCAAATTATAAGAATGTAAGTACAAAAACAATCACCGAAGTGATCAAATCCCTGTACTTAAGCTTCCATAATCCCGTATCCCAGTAATCTAGAAATCTCGAAGGATTTCAAAAAACTTTCAACATACAAGCCAAGATCGTAGTGATTCAACACAACACACCTAGCATTACAACATTTCACAAGTGGCATCCGGATTACATCCATCGGAGTTCAAAATAAAATATTACAAACTGAGTTTGTTTTGTGGAAGCAACATAGTTCGATACATAACTTCATAAGTTCAAATACATTGCCAGATAGTAGTCATGTCCCACAAAAGCATCTTAGATAAGATAACTAATAGAGATCGAGCCCAACGATCTAGTCCTCATCTCCGGCTAGGAGGAGACAGTACTTGCAACACCCAGAATAGAACAGGTCATCTGCAATAGGTGGGAAAATAAACCCTGAGTACGAAAAGGTACTCAGCTAGACTTACCCATCATAAACCGGAAATAAAGGACCCCAAAGATCATGCAAGGCTTTATAAGGTGGGGCTAGCTTGATGCATTTGCATAAAAGAGCTTATGAGCATAAGTAACCAATTAAACTTAGCATCAAGTTCATCATCATTAACCTAGCAACTATATTAGCACCTGTACTATAACACTCACTTATTAGGAGCAAACAATATTAACCATAGCAGGTATAATAAGGCCATCATCATCATATCATCATTCCTGAACTATAATTATTATTTAGTGCATCTATGTTGGAGATACTCCCGTCAAGTTCTCACTAACCGGTAAGAGACGGTGACTCAAATCGAATTACAACTCAGCTGAGGGGGTATTCCTAACTCTCACCCTGGCATACTTTGCAAGGGTAGACGTGAGTCACCTTGGTACAACTCAGGAACCAACTTCACAGGTTCGGTTAGCGCCAGCACTCTCAGGGATTACCCTTCTGCCAAGACGATCAGGACTTTTAAATCACCTACCCTTGGACTCACGCCTACGGCTCCCTTCCGAGGCGCACTTTATACTTGTCGGAGCCCGGCCTGAGTTGACCTACTCGGATTCGTGGTCAGAGATACTCGAGTTTGGCCAGCTAAGAGAGAGACATGCGTTCAACATGACAAAGAAGGGCTCCAAGAATCGGTCCTTAAGCGACACATACGGAGTCACTGTAAGCCTACAGCCTTACAAGCCCCCGTCTACAAGGATTTCCCCCTAATGCCATGCCACACGATTGCAACACCATTAATTTGGTTGCCATAGGGGGTCGTACTGCAACCTTTCCATAAAATGGTTGCAATATGTGCCTATAATGCAACAGACTAAATGTGTTGCAATATGTGTGGTTTGTCGTTGCAATAGGAGTCAGCTACTGCGACCATTTTAGAATTGTGTTGCGATTAGTTGGCGTTATTGCCACGGTGTTTTGGAGTTGCATTAGTATTGATTTTCGTTGCAATTACTTAGTGTTATTGCAACTATATTGGATTTGGTTGCTTTTGCTTGTAACTATTGCCATGGTTATTTTGGGTTGCAATAATCTTCAGTGCTGTTGCAATTGCTATGTGGTTATTGCAACAAGAATTCTGAAATGGTTGCAGTAGCATGTTCCTATTGCTACGGTTTTTTGGGTTGTAATAATCTTCTGTGGCGTTGCAATTGTTAGGTACTTATTGCAACTATAATCCTAAATAGATGCAATATCATGTTACTATTGTCACATTTTTTTGTGTTGCTATAGACTAAAGTATTTGGTGGGCCTTTCTTTGTCTAGCTAGGACCCAACATCATATGTGACCATTATGTTGGTTAGAGATGCATGCGGCCCTCCCCATCGATCGATCATCGTCATCTAGATCGGGTGCGCCCGGCTAGCAGCCTTCGGGCAGCACCCTAGATGTGTCATCTCCTAGAACGCTAGTCAGGCCCAGCCCTAAGGGGGGTCAAGCTCTGCGGCCGCATTGGGCCCTTGAGGCCAAGGGACTAAACCCATATATATATCATCTGGTACTAGATATGTTCTCATGTGTTGCACGTTGTCACGAATTTTTCCTAGGCCTATAGCGACCTACGTAATATTTTACTTTGTTTATTTAATTAATACTCGTAAGCTGTTTTCATCATTTTAGAAAATAATAGAAAGCTAATAAATATTAGAAAATAATAGTAAGCAAGGGGTTTAATCCTATACATGTATACTTTGTTTTCTAAAAAAAAGCCCAACGAATCTCATAATAGGTATGCCTTAAAAAACTCGTAACAGGAACCTACGAGACCCCGTCAGAAAAAAACCTACGAGATGTTTCCTTCTGAGTTACAGACACCAAAAAAAAGGACCTGGTCAAAAAAACCTAGGAGAGGTTTGCCTTCTGAGTTCCGCACGCCGCTGCCGCTCCTCTCCATCAATCGGACGTTCGGTGATTTTGGCGTGGTTCAATTGTTTCTTGCCGAGTCGCTCCATTGCAGTGATCCGATCGCCGCTCCATTGCATGGTCGTCGGTCGTTGCGACATCGCCGGCAGCCCAACTCAAGTAGCTACGTACGTGACTCCGGCGTAGTCTACGCAAGTGACGAGTCCACATCAGGTGTTCTAGGTTCCGTTCGTTTGCCCAATTGCTCCTAATTCCCTTTGTTGATCTACGAAAAATAACCAATGTTTAATTTACCTCCAATTTTTTTCTCTCGTTTGGCGCTGTTTGCTGCCTTTGTATATAGGTAGTTCCCTAGCTTCCTAGTTCCTGCCTTCCTTGATCAATCGGCTATTGGGCATCGGGCATCGCCAATCGTTGCCGGCGTGCTGTGTACTGCGCTGCGCTTGGGCCTCCGCTGTCCTGGCCTCCTGTGCTGCATGTCCTGCTGCTTTCCTGCTCGTGCCAACTACCAAGAACCAGGGACGTGCTGCTTGCCTGATTAGCTGATTGCCTCTCTGTGTCCAATTCCATCAGGTATCATCCGATCCAGTTAATTTAATTTATTCTATATTTATAATTTTTGTTTGCATATTTCATGCTTTAGAACAGAATGCTCTGTATTTTGGTTCCTTCAGTTTTAATACAATAGCTGGCGAGCAATGCTCCACGGTTTTCAGTTCAAAAAGAATTTACCTCCAATCATATATTTATTTACCTCCAATTTTTATTCTTCAGAGGACAAGATTTGGTAATCCCATAAGTCATATAGTTCAAAGTGCATACATGCAGTTAGGGCATTCTGATATAAGAGTTGAGACTATTTAGTGGATAATCATTATCTCAAGTTCTCAACTAGGCAATTTACTAAAAATAAGTTATTTTGTAGCCACCTCTATTTACGATAATTTTATATACTAATTTACGACAATGTCAATATATATCTACGATAGTTGAATTACTATAACACATGGGGATATTTACCATAATGTTATAATAAATCACATAGTAAAGAGTTACTATAATCTCATAAATTAGCATAGCAATTATCGTAACTTAAAGTGGCTACAGAATAAGTTCTTTTGTAGCCAGCTGTAGGGTAATAGTTATATATATATATATATATATATATATATATATATATATATATATATATATATATATATATATAGCTGATACCTCTGTATATATGTACTTTTATTTTTAACATATTTTATAGAATTCTAATTTGTTTTTGTTTGATGTGATCATCATCATGCAGCGTAATGTCATGTGATGATAGGAGTTGGATGCGCTTGCCTCGTTCTTCTCCTGAGTGGATGGAGAAACTCCAACAATTTATGGACATCACATTTGGTGGCACATTGAGAGGTGGAACTGCTGCGTGTCCATGTCCTAGATGTGTATGCATGGTATACAGATCGCGGTATGTGGTTCAGATTCATTTGCTTGGTAGAGGGTTTGCTGAAAGTTTTATCAGGGAAGGGGAAGGTTCAGATGTGGGATTACACAATGAGGACGCACAACCAGCTGATGTAGAAGTACACAATGATGCACCACCAGCAGCTGATGTAGAAGTAGACAGCGAAGCAGCACCACATGAAGTTGGAGTAGACAATGAAGAAGGCGCACCGAGTGACGACCGTGGTGCCACTAATTTGGTTAGATCCCAAATCAGAGGCGCTATACGTGGAGAGATTAGAGATACTGATGACAATGAACAACCGAATGAACATGTGAAGATCTTCTTAAAATTATTACAGGCGGTAGAAAAGGAATTGTGTCCAGGTTGCACGGATGCTACTAAGGTCTCTTTTATTGTGGAACTTTTTCAGGTTAAGTGCTTGTATGGTATTAGTAACAGAGCATTGGAGGGGTACTTAATCGGTTCTCAAGGTTTCTCCCTAAAGGCCACTGTGTCCCAAACACAATGGAGAAAGTGCAAAGGGTGGTTCGAGATCTAGGCTTGGACTATGTAAAGATAGATGCTTGTGAGAAGGATTGTGTGTTATTTTGGAAGGAAAACACAAATCTGGATACATGTCCCAAATGTGGTGAGTCTAGGTGGAAAACGCCTGACGACGGTGCTCATGATCAGAGGGGTGATGCGGATGGTGGTGCTAATACAACAAATAAGAAGCGTGTCCCACGTAAAATCCTACGGTACTTTCCTCTTATTCCTCGGCTGCGAAGATTATATATGAATGAGAGCACATCATCACAAATGCGATGGCATAAGGAAGAATTGGTCAATGATGGCAAAATGCGTCACCCTGCTGACTCGAAGGCATGGAAGCACGTGAATAGGAAGTATGATTGGTTTGCAAATGACGCTCATAATATTAGGCTGGGTCTTGCTTCTCATGGTTTCAACCCCTTTGGCATGCAAAATGTTACATACACGACATGGCCTGTTATTCTAATCCCTTACAATTTGCCTCCTTGGTTGTTTGAGAAACAACCTTATTGGATGATGTCGATGTTGATATCCGGTAAAAAATCTCCTGGAATGAATATTGATTTATATTTGAGGCCCCTCATTGATGAGCCGAAGGAGCTTTGGGAAAAGGTTATTGATACATGGGATGATAAGGTAAAGAAGAATTTTAAACTACATGCTATTCTGCTTTGGACGATTAATGACTTTCCTGCATATGCAATGCTTTCTGGTTGGAGCACAAAAGGTAAATTTGCATGTCCATACTGCCACAAGGATACAGATTATTTGTGGTTGAAATTTGGGAACAAGCACTGCTATATGGGACATCGTCGTTTTTTGCCCTCAGACCATCCATGGCGCATGAACAAGATCAGCTTCAACAATGAGGTGGAAACCAGGGAGGCTCCAGTACCATTGTCTGGTCAACAGGTATTGGAGCAGTATGAAACTTTTGATCAAGTGAGTTTTGGAAAGGCGGCATCAAAAAAGAGGAAGCGTGATGAAGATAAAAGATGGCACAATTGGAGGAAGAAGAGTATTATTTTTTAGCTCCCTTACTGGTCTTCTTTGCTCATAAGGCATAATTTGGACGTGATGCACATTGAGAAAAACATATGCGAGAGCATATTGGGTACTTTGCTTGAAATTGAAGGTAAATGTAAGGACAACAAGAAAGTCCGGCTTGACATGGAACTGCTAGGGATAAGACAAGATCAGCACCCTGTGATTGATGAAGATAATTATACCTTACCACCAGCCTTGTTGACGTAAATGCATGCAAAGTATCTGGACTCAAAACTCATGACTACCATATTATTCTACAGAAACTGTTACCCTTAGTCATCAGAAAGATTTTGCCAGAAGATGTTGTCGCACCATTGATTCAGCTTAGTAGGTTCTTCACTGCACTTTGTTCGAAGGAGCTAGTGGAAGAAGATCTTGACTACCTTAGTAGTTCATTTAAAGAGACTCTTTGCCGGCTTGAGATGGTATTCCCACCTACGTTTTTTGATATCATGACTCATTTGCCAGTTCATCTAGCTGATGAGGCTAAACTTGGAGGGCCCGTGTGTTATAGATGGATGTATCCAGTTGAGAGGTATCTACGTACTGTTAAAGGCTATGTGAGGAACAAGGCGCACCCAGAAGGTTCAATAGCCGAGGAGTGCCTTACATTTTGCTCTAGATTCTTGGACGTTGACACCAAGCTGAATCGCGCTGATCGCCATGAAAGTACAGCCGTGAATGAGCCGCCGTCTGGTCTAAGCATATTTGGTGAAATGGATTACAAGAGGAGAGGACAGACTATCGAGATATTTGGTGGAGATGAGGTTCGGAAGATGAGGCACTACATAATTAGTAACTGTGATGAAGCCAGACCATGGGTCGAGTAAGTTGCAATATACCAACATTAATTATTGTACTATTTGCTTGTGGCATCAACTAATTAATTGGTATTTCGATGTAGGGAGCATATGGAAGAACTAAAAAATAGTATAAGGAATCTTAATAAACGACACGAGGCACACTTTGTAAGGTGGTTCGAGGACAAGGTTAGTTCTATTTTTTTATTTTTTTATTTCATGTGATGGTTACAACGATGTACTAATTAACAGAGACATTTGTTTTCAAACTGGATTTGCATATCACCAAACTATATGAGAAAGGGGAAGCAAGTGAACTGATGTATGCCCTTTCTCAAGGACCGGACCATCGAGCTCGTGTGTTCAATAGATGCTACATCAATAACTGGCTATTTCGAACGACTGCCATTGAGAGAAACCTCGTCACACAAAACAGTGGTGTGCTTGTGAGGGGTGATGGTACTACTGGCAACATGACCTGGTATGGAGTGATTAGAAGAATTATCTCACTCGAATTCCCTACACAAAAAGAAGTTGTATTGTTTCAGTGTGATTGGTATGATGTACCGGCTGCCAGTACCAGCAGAAGTAGAGGATATAGTAGGGATAAATATGGTGTTATCGATATCGATACTTCCAGGTTCCGATATTCAAATGAACCTTACATTCTGGCGACACAGGCTGAACCGGTGTTTTTTGTCAACCTCGTGAACAAGCTGGGATGGTCCAGTGTTGTTGCGGTGAGACCAAGAAATTTGTTTGCCATGCCAGAAGCAGAAAATGAGGGTGACATGGAAGTCGATCTACTTGATGTGGGAATCCAAGACATGAATTTAGTAGGCTCAAATGAGGATTTGTCTAATTGGACAAGAGCAGACAAGGAAGGCACAACTGGTGATGCCTCTGTTATTAATCAGGTGCGTGGCGAAGCAGTTCCCGAACCAGATGATGCAGTCTTACTTGATGAGGATGATGACGACGAAGATGACACCTACATTGACGATGGAGTTGTTGCACCAGTTGTGGTTGAAAGCCTAGAAGATGATTTCTTTGTTTAAATACTTATTTTTTGTTCAACTGTGGTGCGTACTTTAGTTGATTCTCTCTGTATTCTCGCTGATTATTGATATGTCCAGACCCCAGAATTTAAATAAAATACAATGCACTATTCAGAGGTGTGACTTGCAAGCTTGAATTTTTTTGCTTTCTTCTGAATAACTTTTGGATAAACAAGAGCACACATTCGGCATCTGAAAATAAAAATAGCATTATGCTTCTATTTGGTATGCAAATGCAACTGTGCTAGTGCGTGGCCAACGCAAATGTGTGCGTTTGAAGCTTTCAAATAACTCTTGTTTTCCGTGAAAGGCCACGGCTGGACTCTTTCAGTGTTTGCAAAAGGTAACTGCAGGCCGATTGGTTCCTGCCATAAGCACAAATATCAGCAAGTTGGAATTTTTTGTTGTTTTCTGAAATGCTTACAGCATGTCTTTTATATTGCTCCGTCCAGACATATCTTACTCCAAAATCCTTACTCCAATTCCCTTCTTATCGTCTTCTCAAATTTCTCATTGAGTTTCGTGTTTTTTTAAGTAAAATACCAGGAGCTTTCTCTTTCAATTAAGACAGGAAAGAGAGCTTTCAGAGAAAATACAATTTACAGCCCAGGCTGCAGCAGCACACCAAACCAGAGGACGAAGATAAGGCTTAGACAGGCCTCAAACACAACCAAAGCAAACAAAGTAGTGTTATCATCTTCATCCCAGATAACCTTGTATACAAGTTTCAGATCAAAAATTACAATGTGCATACAACATCTTATAGCATATCTATGATCAACTCTTACAGATCAATTTCAGAACAAAAGCCATTGTCTCAAGTAGGCTAAAAAAATTGTACGATAGTCTATTTGGGTCCTTTGCAACCTCTGCGAGGTATCCATCAACTTAAGTTCACAACAGGGTGATGCTTCTTCCAAATGGCATGCGAAGCTCACTCGTGCACATCTGTCCACACTTCAGCAAATTATTGTTGCCTTCAGTACCAAAGCTGGTGTTCAGTTTTTCTATCGATCTTACATATCTGAACTGACTATATCTGAACTGACTGCAACATAAAAGAAAAAATAAACATCATCAATATGTACTGAACAGCAAGACCTTTAAGGCTCAGAGGGTGTACTGTAACAGTAGTTTACATTAACATGATATCCAGCTTCCTCGACTCCGGTGTGGAGTCCTGCTCCTCGACGCCTTGGAGGACGGTCGTCTCCGTGCCTTGGACGAGTAACAGTAACAGATGCAGAGCAGATGGAAGCCCAAGCCCGTGAAAGCCCGGAGCCAAGCGCTAGCGGACTCACCTGCGAGTGAGCCGAGCAAATATGAGAGTCGCCCGTGACGAGGACGGGTGTGGCGCACACTTTACCCTCGCCCGCCGCAGCCGATCCACTTAAGAAAATCAGCTCCGCATCTGTACAAGTAAAATAAACCCCGCTCAGTATATGATAAACCTTAGTAACCCAGTGGTTGGTGAGCCTTTGTGTGAACTCTAGCCCCTGGGTTCGAAGCCCGCGTGGAGCAATTTTTGTTAATTTTTAATCTACTTTTCCAAAATCCTTTCAAACATTGTTGCTTTTTTTTTGTACCCGCAAAAAAAAAAAACATTGTTGCTTTTTGCTACTTTGACTTTGATTGATGAAAAATATTTTTTTTGCTGTTTTCTTACTGTTTTTTTCTCCCTATGAAACTTATGTTAAGAAACCTTTCACTATTACTACTACTACCTATAGAATTTATTCACCATGGAACTATCTCCACTCACATTAAACAGGTATCACTACTACTACTACTATACTACTGGAGCCGCTGCGATTGAAAAGGCACGTGTCCTCCGCCTCTCGCCCTCGCCATCCTTCTCGCAAGAGACGGAGTGAGGCGGCGGGGAGGGCGTCGAGGATGACGGTGAGCTCGGCAATAGGTGTAGAGAAGAGGAATCACCGAAGTCGATGTACTGGCGGCGTCCCACGAGAGGCGGAACGAGGCAGGTACTAGGCGGCGTCCCATGAGAGGCAGAGTGAGGCAGTGGGGAGGACGTCGAGGACAACGGCGAGCTCGATGATAGGTGTAGAGAAGAGGAATCACCATTGGATGTCACGAGCAGGTAATCATCGGCGTCGAGGTGCACAAACCAGTCTCAGCCCTAGTCGACCCTCAGCAGCAATGAGGTGCCGTGCCGTGGACGAGGCTACTACTACTGCTACTAAAATCTTGAAATACAAATTTTAAATTGTCCTAGTATGAAGTTTGTGAATTTTTTAAAAAAGTTTGAAATTACAAAGTTTTAAATCTTATAAAGTATAATGTTTTAAAGGTGCTAGTATAAGTTTTCTTAATTTAAAATGTATACCAAGTTTTTTAAAAAAAATTACCATGTTTTTTTAAAATTACCAAGTTTTTTGAAATTACCAAGTTTTTATTTAAAATTCATCTGTTGTCAGGTAACAGCATAAAAAAATAGATATGTCCTAGGGCTCTTCTCGCACCTTTTTTTTGGAACCGAGCTAACTCTTTGTTTATTGGAATCTTAGTAAAACTTGTTCAAATATCATCAAATCGTTAGTGGACCTGGACCATCAACGTGATGAGACGACAACCAGCTTATAAGTTTGAAAATTTGGGAAACCTGGACCGCTGTCACAGATGCCACCAAATTTTCCAAATGAAACTCAGTGGCGCCATTCTTTGCAGCGAAATTTCTAGCGCCAAAACACCCGCGCCCACGACTGGTCCCACGTTTTTCCCTCCCCACATTACGTGACGTGACTATTCATCTCCATTCCTAGTACTCGCTAATCTAATCCGGTGGGAGAGCAGATAGCTGCAGCCGCCAGGCGCCAGTTAGGGTTTGGGTCTCGACCAAGGGGAAGAAGATGGCGACCCGTCCGGACCGGAGGGACCGGCGAGAGCGGCAACAGGGACACCTGCGTCGTCGTCGATGCCCACACCTGCAGCGGTGACGGCCCCTGCGTGCAACACGCCAACACCTGCGTCGGCACGCGCACCTGCCTCCACGATGTCCAGACCCAAGGCGACGATGTCGCTTTTTCGGACACCTTCGTCCAGGACGGCGACACCTTCTGCCGATGAAGATGGAAGTGACGGCAGACAAGGACGAGAAAGCCGCTGGCGTTCCTCTCAGACCAACGGCGAGTAAGGGCACAAAATATCCCCTCCCCTCCACAAGCGCACCTGGCCGGGCGGCCGCGGTGGCCCGCTCACCTGGCTAGGCAGTCGTCGCGCGCCCCTGGCCGGATGGCCACTGCGCTGCGCGTGCCCCCTGGCCCTGCAGCTGTGCGTGCCGCTGGCCGCAGGCTGCTGGCGGAGTACACCATGGTCATCCCGGACGGCCGCTGCGCCGCGTGTGCCGCCGCTGTTGATGGCTAGTAGAGTACCATCGTCCTGGAAAGCCGACTCCGTCTTCCAAACAGAATATTTAGATGGAATTTTCAATTTTATATGTTGCATATATCTTGACTTCAGCTAGGCTCGTATCTCAGGCAAAATTAACTTTGGATATATTCATGCAAAACGTCCAATCACTACCGGAATCTGTTTCTTTGCCGAGTGCCGGAGGCTTTGCCGAGTGTTTTTTTCGGGCACTCGGCAAAGCCTCTGCACTCGACAAAGAAGGCTTTGCCGAGTGTCAAATAAAAAACACTCAACAAAGAAGTTTCTTTGCCGAGTGTACAAAAACACTAGGCAAATGCTTCTTTGCGAGTGCCAAAGTAAAACACTCGGCAAAGCAATTTTTCAAACTATGTTTTGGTGCCCTAAACGAATTTAAATAAAAAAGTTTTCAACTACAAAGTTTTATAACTTCTCAAGATCTACAAACTTTATATTGGTCATTTCTTCATTCGACAAAGTGATAATTACGTTGTTCACAAAATCTCTGTCTTTCACGTAGTTTCATGAAACTACAAGAGAGATATATAAGATTTGTGAACAATGTTAGCGCCACAATCTTGGATGAAAAAACTTTCTAAATGAAGTTTGTAGATCTCGAAAGGTTATGAAACATTGTAGTTGACCACTTTTTAATTCGAATTCATCTAGTCATGCAAAGCTATGTTTGAAATTCAAAATTTTAAAATTCGAATTTTTCAAAAGATCTCGGATGGAAAAACTTCCTAAATGAAGTTTGTAAATCTCGAAAAGTTATGAAACATTGTAGTTGACCACTTTTTCATCTGAATTCATCTTGTCATGCAAAACTACGTTTGAAATTCAAAATTTTAAAATTCAAATTTTTCAAATGACCTCGGATGGAAAAACTTTCTAAATGAAGTTTGTAAAGCTCGAAAAGTTATGTAACTTTGTTGTTGACCACTTTTTCATTTGAATTCATCTTGTCATGCAAAACTACGTTTGAAATTCAAAATTTTAAAATTCAAAATTTTCAAAAGACCTCTGATGGAAAAACTTTCTATATGAAAAACGTAGAGCTCGAAAAGTTATGAAACTTTGTAGTTGACAACCTTTTGATTTGAATTCGTTTAGAGTCTCAAACAATCAATTTTCACTTGGTTTAGTATAATATTTGAGTAATCGAAACGACATAAAGATATATGTGAGTGTGTAGTGCATGTGGTAGAGGAGGTATCACGCTAGGGAGAGGTCACGAGTTCGAATCCCGCCGACCGCGTAGCCGTGATTTTTTTCATTTCACGGTTTGGCTTTGCTGAGTGCCCGAAAAAAGACACTTTTACCGATAGGATTTTTGTCGAGTGCTCTGTGCCGAGTGTTACACTCGACAAAGCCGAGTGTATTCAGGCCTTTACCGAGTGTAACATGCACTAGGCAAAGCAACGAGCTCCCGTAGTGGATCCTGCTGGCTTTTCGTATTCTCTTGCTTTCGGTTGACTGTTGATTGGCAGAATATTCTTCTTTGATCTAGCAACCAGTTTAAGTTCTGAAAAATACTGATTACCTTTATGTAGCAACCAGTTTAGGAAAGGATTAACTTTAGCTGCATATGTTTGCATCCATTAAAGATGAAATTCTTTTTTAAGGCTTTTCAAGGAATAAGAAACTGTATGATTGATTCGCCCCACAACAGATGAGTGGCGTTGTTTTCTCAAATTTTCCAGTCACAAAGGTTGATCTGAATGTTCTTTGAGCATTTTCAATTAATGTTATTAGTTCAGGACTTCAACTAATTCTCTCATCTAGGGCACTTTTTTCTCACACTGTAGCTTTGGCGTTGTCGATCAGTGTTTGGTTTTGCCAATGAGGACTTTCTTTTTGGTGATGCTACTTTGCAATGAAGCACTAAAAATGTCTGGCTGGGTGCTACTGCAATCAGTTAGAATTCGACAAGCTAAATCAATATATTGAAGGCAACTTGAAAATTGACTGTTTATGATCATCCGCCTAAAATCGTCATTACACATTTTAGCAACGAAGGACACATATTAATCTGATTACCTTTATTTGTGCACGCGCTTACGGCAAATAATGTTATTGTTTGCCATTCTCAAGTTGTTCCTTCTTTAAATATTGTTTCATCACCCGTGCTTATGTTTCTCATTATATTCTGTGACAGCTCGGAACAAACATGGACTATGTCTTTCACTTGCAAGGGGGCACTGGGGGGACAAGATTTTGCTCAGTATACAATAGATAGGGATTCGATCACGCTTGGTAACTTGATAACAATGAAATCAAATTTGGGGTATGGTCCCAGGGACTACTTGTACTATAAGAGGAGATGTGGTAACGCTGTAGCAACACTAAACCAGATCGAATATGATGTCGATGCAAATGCAATGTTATCAAGTAATGCGGAGGAGAGGGAGGTCAGATTAGTATTGTCAAGGGATCAAATAACAGAGCGAAATGTGGAGATAACACCAATTAAATTGCCCAGAATGACATCAATTAGTGAAGATTCCACAGATGAGTCAATTGATGATTACAAGATGTGGCTTAACAATATGCATGAAGGGGGCCAATGCATGGGTAAGTTATGTTGCTGCCCTATTCTAAATGGTTATATTATATTATATTGCAATGGCCACATCACTGATATTAGCATGGTTTTCGCAGATTTTAAAGATATATACAGGGAAGACACAGTCAAGACTTACAAAGAATGGTTAAGGGTGCAAGGACAACTTGATGATATTAGTAATATAACAACTTTCACAAAATGTCAACCGAATTATTATCAGTCCTTCGCAAACCATTTATAGATTACACATGTGACCTATTGTGTGCAGGTGCATATGACAACCGTAGGAATCAGATACTAAATTCAAGTCAAGATAGCAATCCAACACCAACTCTAAACCTACCATCTCATGCTCGGCGTGAGAAAACACAGGGAAATAGTAAGTAATGCTTATTGTGATTTTATTTTGAGGTTCAGTTCAGTTGTCCCTATGTAAATGATTTTATTTAATCTCTTGCATTGTATATTGTTTCGATTGACAAGACTCTCAAAAGAGGAAGGCACGAGGTACCGTGAAAGGATTGGCAACCATGCACAAGAGATCCAGGCAGGGCAGTCAGAAGCTTAAACTCCAATTCTCTAGACTTGGAGGAGCTACAGGTGAGAACACATGCACATTTACTGATGAAATAGTAGTGTTTACAAGGAAAAAAGCACCAATCATTGGAGTGAGAACATGGAGAGATATCCACGAAGATGTAAAAAATCAATAGCATTAGAAATATGAGGCCGCGCCGCCTAGGCGGGCTCCCATGGTGTCCACGTATGCTTCATTTAGGTGGTGTCTTAGAAATTTCACGGCCCAGATGAAGTAGTACCTCCACGACCCACATGTAGTACCTTCATGCATGCCATGGTTAGCCTCAAGCAAGTGGATGAATAAAATGGAGCAGATGAAAATTTGGATGGACATGCATGCAAGCACCGTCCAAAATTGTACATGTGCTTTGTAGTACATCCATGACCCACATGTAGTACCTCCATGTATGCCATTGTTATCCTCAAGCAAGTGGATGCATTAAATGGAGCAGATGGAAATTTGGATGGGCATGCATGCAAGCACCGACCAAAATCGTACATGTGCTTTGTAGTACCTCCATGAGCAGATGAAAATTTGGATCGACATGCATGCAAGCACCGTCCAAAATTGTACATGTGCTTTGTAGTACATCCATGACCCACATGTAGTACCTCAATACATGCCATTGTTATCCTCAAGCAAGTGGATGCATTAAACGGAGCAGATGGAAATTTGGATGGGCATGCATGCAAGCACCGACCAAAATTGTACATGTGCTTTGTAGTACCTCCATGAGCAGATGAAAATTTGGATGGACATGCATGCAAGCACCGTCCAAAATTGTACATGTGCTTTGTAGTACATCCATGACCCACATGTAGTACCTCCATGCATGCTATTGTTATCCTCAAGCAAGTGGATGCATTAAACAAAGCAGATGGAAATTTGGATGGGCATGCATGCAAGCACCGACCAAAATTGTACATGTGCTTTGTAGTACCTCCATGAGTAGATGAAAATTTGGATGGACATGCATGAAACCACTGTCTAAAATTATACATGTGCTTTGTAGTACATCCATGACCCACATGTAGTACCTCCATGCATGGCATTGTTATCCTCAAGCAAGTGGATGCATTAAACGGAGCAGATGGAAATTTGTCTGGGCATGCATGCAAGCACCGACCAAAATTGTACATGTGCTTTGTAGTACCTCCATGAGTAGATGAAAATTTGGATGGACATGCATGAAACCACTGTCTAAAATTGTACATGTGCTTTGTAGTACATCCATGACCCACATGTAGTACCTCCATGCATGGCATTGTTATCCTCAAGCAAGTGGATGCATTAAACGGAGCAGATGGAAATTTGGATGGGCATGCATGCAAGCACCGACCAAAATTGTACATGTGCTTTGTAGTACCTCCATCACCCACATTTAGTACAGCACTGTCCAAAATTGTACATGTGCTTTGTAGTACATCCATGACCCACATGTAGTACCTCCATGCATGTCATTGTTATCCTCAAGCAAGTGGATGCATTAAACAGAGCAGATGGAAATTTGGATGGGCATGCATGCAAGCACCGACCAAAATTATACATGTGCTTTGTAGTACCTCCATGACCCACACGTAGTACCTCCGTGTATGCAATTGTCATCCTCAAGCAAGTAGATGCATTAAACGGAGCATATAGAAATTTGGATGGGCATGCATGCAAGCACCGTCCAAAAATGTATGTGTGCTTTGCTTGCAAGAAGTTACCATGGGAATTTACATCATTGTGCCTTCTCCTTTTACATAGAGGAGCTTTTACCGCTACCAGGTTTTTACATGGAAGGAAGCAACTTGTGAGACCATAGCAAGGACCTCTTTATTGCTAGCAAAAAAGTTGTTGCCTAGCAGGAATTAGAATCGCCTGTGGTCCTTTTAGCCAATGCGGTAAATTTTCGTGCATGCACATATGCTCTCTAGGCTATATAAAAACTGACATGTGCACCGTAGTAGCAATCCCAAGTGGGACCTCTTTACCTGCAGATAATGTACTCTTCAGCAAGGAGTTGCATCACCTCTGGTTCCAAATGTACGGGTGGCTAAAGCCAGTGTGGTAAATTCTCGTCACCTGTGGTTCAAAAAAATGTAAGGGTAGCTAAAGCTAGTGTGGTAAATTTTCGTCACCTGTTGTTCAAGATTTACAGGTTGCTAAAGACAATATGGTAAATTTCATGCATGCTCAAGTGTTCCCTAGGCTATGTAAAAAGTCCAGGTGTCCTTAACGTGCACCGCATATACCTAATAGTGCCTCTTTTATATTTTGCTGAAGGTTAAATAGCACAACTTTTACACCATGCATGCTAAGCCTTATGTGACTTTGGTAAAAAAGAACCATTGATAGCATAGGCCAAGAGTAGTTAGGCCCATCTAATGATTGACCTGCTTGCTATCTATGCGTGAAGAATAACTCCTTCTTCAAGGAACATACATCAACATTTGCGTTTCCTAAGATGGCCCCCACTACATCGATGGGGTGCTTGCACCTGAGCACCCATGCCTCCTCCAAGCCTCCAGCTCTCGCCTATATAAGCCTGTGGTGTATTGCCTGGTGCATCATCGCCTCCTCCCATTGCTTGCAAGTGCTCTCTCTATAGTTCATATCATCCCTTCGTCGCCTCTTCCCATTCCTTTCAAGCATTCTAATGAAAAAAGCCATATTACCTTTCCTTCCCATATTTTCCCAATAGTTAATGTACAAAATAGACCAACCTTTCATACAAACACGATGAGAAAACATATTAGACATTTTTATACTGATTCCTATACTGAGTACATCAACTGCAGCGAAACGAGGTGTAACGGATCAACATAATTATACGAGATTAAGTAAGAAAATCTTCCACCGAGGCAAATAATTTATCAAACTTAAGCCTGTATAACCCGAGATTCCGTGAAATCACGAGGGATTTCAAATCAACCAACGTACAACCAAGATCGTACCGATTTAGCAGCCACAGTTCACATGCTACAACAGTTCACAACACAGGTGGAATACATCGGAGTCCAGAATAAAAGTTATTACAACATAGTTCAAATTAACATGGCAGAAGCAAGTAGTTTTAAACCACACCCACTTAGTTCAAATACAGTGCCAGAAGATAGTCATGGTCCACAAAAGCATTAGATAAGACGAACAGAGTGACCATTGCCCATGGTCCTAGTTGTCGCCCATCGCCGGGTACAGACAGTTGACGCAGTAACCATAGTACATCTGACCATCTGCAACAACAATGGGAACAACGCCCTGAGTACAAGAAGGTACTCAGCTAGACTTACCCGTCATAAACCAAAAATAAAGGACACCAAGGAGCATGCAAGGCCTTTATAAAGTGGACTGGCTCAACTCGATTGCGAAAAGCATAAATTATCATGAGTAACTAATTTAAAAATACTTTGGCATCATTTTCATTATTACCTATTCAAGCTAGGTAAGCACCTGTACTAAAACAATCACTTGATTAAACATTAACATCAAGAGTTACCATCTCAGGTTTAGCATTTCCACATCATTCCCTTAACCATCAGTGTTCCATCATTGTTACTACGATGCCGTAGCTCGAGTCAAGTGCTCACTATCTAGGAGCGATGACGATTCGAATCGGTTCCTAACCAGCTGGTGATTTATTCCTCACACAAACCACGCTTCCCCCGTCAGGGTCGCTTTGATCACCAATGACACTTTCCAAGAAGCCACGGGATAACAATCATGGACCGTACTACCCAGGGACCGCCAGACTGCCAGGATGCACCTTGGACTCACTCTTCGCGTCCTCGTCACACCCCCTTTAGCACCAGTCTGCTAATCCGAGTTTATCCCGGCTCGAATAGCGTCACTAGCTTCGCGGTCGAAAGGTACTTTATTCGGCCAGCTAAATGTGAGGCATGCGTTCAACATGACAAGAGGGACGAGCAACGATCGGTCCTTAATCGACACAGACGGAATCACTATAGTCCAAAACCCTATAAGACTCCGCCCGGTCTTCCTTTATCTACCAACACTTGGTTACTTTCCATGATCACAAATGTAGCTAACCATAACCAGGTATTCACCTATAGCTCGTAGGTGACAGGGAATCACCCGACTTCTACCGGTCTAAGCATGGCTAAACAATTTATCCGATCCTGACCTAACAGGGTAAAAGGTAATCAGGTGGACAAGGATAAACAATGCAACAACGGTTTCACTCAACTCCTAAAACTTAATGCAACAATATATATATATAACTCATATAGTAAAGAATTGCTTTTATAAAGTAGGAGACTTAAAATGCTCCGGGGCTTGCCTCTTTTGAACGAGCTAGGCTGGTGGTCTACGCACTTGGGCAGCTCCTTGCCTGGCTCTTCTTCCTCGGGCACCTCCTATGCCTGGGGCTCCTGCGGATCGATCCAAGCTTGCTCTTCCGGTACTGCTACCTGCGACTCCTCCTGCGATCCTGTATGATGCAAGTGCATAAGTAAACATGCAAATGGTGCCTCGAAGGCGGTGGAATGCTATGATGACATGATATGCAGATGAGCACATTGAATGGACAGTTTGGGTTACAACAACATCTTCTACAAGGTAGTCCACATCACCCAAGAACATGTACCATAAAACATGCACTTATTATTCTACTAGTTAGCACATAATATACACACAAGTGTTGTCACAAGTTGTCAAACCTTACTAACTTAACCCATCAAGTAACATCAGTAAGGCATTTTGATGCTTCAAAGATACACCAAACATATTTTATTACTTTTAATTTCTCATAAAGAATAACCTTTTATTAACTATGTAACTAGGGTTACACATCAACACCTATTTCTGTTGCAGATAAAAATCTACAAAAATTACAGTAGCTCACTCTTACTCTAAATAACCTACTACAAAAATTTCATAGGATTTGGATAAGTAAAACTATCTATACAAAATAAACAAGTTATAGCATAATAATGAGCATGAAATTATTTTGTACTAGAAAAAGTATCAAACAATAGATTTCACATTTTTCCTATGTTACTCACAGTAAACAAGCTTCTTACAAAAATTATCACATGCATGTGTTCTACAACTTTAGCTCTCTACCAAAAATAACAAAAACCATCAATTAAAAGCATTTGAACTACACTTCAATAATTTTTCACAGAACATGCTTCACAAACATTTTTCCTAGAAAGTACATCACTAAGAAAGACTAATGAAACAAGAATCACATTTTTCTCATTATTATTCTATTTACTATACATTTTCTAAGATATCAGCATTTATAGTAATTAAATAAATCTACACAGAAAAGTATCACAAAACTAACATGCCATATTTTAAAACTGTAGATCTACTCATAAGAAACACTACAAAATTTGTTTCATAATTTTTGGAGCTATAAAGGGTACACAACAATTTTCTAAAACCTTTTCTTTTCCAAAACATAATAGAAAATCGAAACCTATTCTTTTTATTCGGCTAACGGGCCAGCCCACGGGAACCACCGGCCCACGGCCGTTTCCAGCCGGAGCGCCGAGCAGGGGAAAAAGCAAGGTGGCCCGGTTCGGGGCCTCGGCCCAAGGCCGCTTGGCCCAGCGAACAGAGGGGGAAAGGCGGGGCGTGGCCACGGTGTGCCGACGTCCCCGACGTCGCGGGAGCGTGGCGGTCGTCGTCGGCCAATGGCCAACCCCCGACCCTGAGCGGCTACCTAGAGTGCGCATGGTTTCTGCGAAGGGATGGCGAACACGGTAGTGCCAGGCAAGGGAAGAAAGAGAGAGCGAGGGCGCCGGTGGCGGAGCTCAAGCTCGGCGGCCCGGCCATGGTGGTGCGTGCGGGAAGAAGCTCGATTGAGCCTTACCGTCGACGAGCAAGGCACACGGTGGCCCGTTCGGAGGAGAGGAGGAGGTGGCGGAGCAGGTGGCGAGGCGAATTGGAGGGAGGTGCGGCCGTTGAGCGGGAACGACGTCGTGAGCCAACGGTGGAGCTGCGGCGGACGTGGGGAGGCGGGAGCGGCGGTCGCTGCGGCTCGCGCGAGGCCGAGAGGGGCAGAATGGTGGGAGCGAAATTGAGGGAGGAGCGGGTGTGGCTTCAAGAGGCAGGGCGCGGCCCGGTGGAGCCCACGGCTCGCCACCCGTACGACGGTGACGGCGAGCGACAGCCACGCGGCGAGCGCGCTCTGACGCGGGCGGTCGCGCTGGCACGGGCGCGCGCGCGGGGAATGGAACGGGGGCGAGCGGGGCCGGGCTGGCGTTGGCTCGCGGGCTAAAAGGGTGGCCGCGGCCCAACAAGGCAAGAAACCCTTTTTCTTTTATAAATGAAATTTTCAGATTTTTCCAATTTGATTCAAATCCAAATTTGAAGATGAAAAAGACGTTTTCACAATTTTTGCCCAAAATAAAAGTTGTTCAAAATTTAATTCTCTACAACTTTCATGTAGGGCACTTTTCAAAATTCGGAATAGATTTTGAATTAATGATTTAAAGCCAAATTTTTAAGTAAAAATTTACTTTTCTAGAATATTTTTTAAAAGCAAAATTTGAGGGAATTTTGAATACAAAAGTTGCTCCAAAAATCATGTTAATTTATTCTAGATTATCTAAAATTGTAGTTACACAAAATTTCACCACTCTTTAGCACTTAAATGCACAATTAGGGTTTTAAGTAATTGTTTTTCAACTTTAATTTTTAAAGGGGCTTATATTGCATGCAATGATAACCATATATGTGATGTTAATGCTCAATGCTTTGGATGCTAATGCATGCTTAACACCCAGGGGTGTTACACGCGGGCAGCAGTGGCTAGTCTGATATGATGGTAAGCTTTGGATTTGTTATTGGTTGTGTACACATTTTTGTTACCAAATTATTTAAGAAGTGACCTAGTATTTATGTTTTATGTTGAACAACATAAGTGGGACATTGAGGATAATGAGGAAAATAGGAAAAAGATATGGACCATCGCAAATGAGCGTTACAAAGGATGGCGGTCCACATTTAGTGCTACGTATAGGGCGTACACCACATATGACGAGAGAATGAGACACAAGCCAGAAGAGTTGGACATTGTTGAATGGCACTATCAGGTATTGTATTTTGGTAGTGAAGAATTTCAGGTTTGATGGCACTTATTTTATTCTTGCCAATTGCACTTGATGAAATAAAGGCTATGTTTGGAGCACTGCACTATTTTTTAGAATTAACTCCTTGTGCAGAGGATTAGCAGCAAGAATTCTCAGAATCGGCAGAATGTAAAGATACATCTTCTGACAGGATCAAAGTCTTTTTCTCAATGTAGCTATGAGCAGGTAATAACTTTAGAAGCACATGTCCATGCTTCCTTACATGATGAAATATTGCTAATTTGTTACATTCTTGCCAAATTAGAGGGACCCAGTAACCGGTGATGAGCCAAATGATTTGGAGCTTTTTATGTTGACACACAGTAAGAATGGGCGATGGACAAGCCAATAATCTAGGGATGTCTATGTGAGTATACTGTTTGTACAAACCTTATTAAGTGATGCAAAATGAATGCCTACAATTTCATTTTCAATTAACTACTTTTTACTGTACTCTCTTTGTTAGGATAATGCAAGCAGCAAAATTTCGGAGAGGGAAACAAATGGAGATGCAAACATCATCTCAGACGTGGAACAAAACCAGATTTTCCAGTCAGCCTACAAGGAAACAAGAAAATGCAAATCAACCAATATCCTTGCTAATGGATACTTGGTAAGGTACCCAACTAGAAGGCAGCTATTGTCTGAGGAATACCAGCACCACGTCCATCAGGATGTGGCACTCGTGGATGCGTTTTCAAAGCTACAAGAAAGAATTGAATCTCAAGAGGCTGAAAGGGAAGCCAAAAGGGAAGAACATAGGTGTCAAATGGTAGAAATGATGAAGGCAAGAGAGGCCGATAGAGAAGCACTTAGGCAAGAGTTTATGTCAATGTTGCAAGCAGCACAAGGACAAGCATCATTACAACAGGTAATAGTAATGTAAAATCTTAACTTGCCCAATAGATTTAGTTAATAATGTGTTTATGTGTCTCTAGGTTCTATACCTTCCCGCTGGTTTAATCTTTTGATAGTTTGTTGAACTGAAATCAATGGCTCAAGTAGTTGGCTACAAACCATGCTGGTAGTAGTTTATTTCTCATATATTGCAAAGGCGTTGTTTTGGTGTAGACATTATGCATATCTGCTGAAATTTGAACACATAAACAACATCATTTTTGTACTTTCCAACTCCACTCATGATTTTTCTGACCAAAATTTAAATGCAGGCTAATAAAGATGGGGGACAAATTGCAGAGGTTGCTGCTGCAACAAACATGGTGAAAGGAAATGTAACAACTACAGAAAGTGAAGAAATATCACATCAGCAGATAGTTTAAGAATAGAAGGGTGTTTAATGTTGTCATGTGATAGTCCATAGTATAGGGCCTAATTTTCCCTCCAACTATTGATTCGTAGGATAACCCAGGTAGAAGCCCACCGCTAACACAACTCAGCAGCTACCGCAGCGGCAGGTACAAGTACTACTTGCACAACTAGAAGTACTGCGAATAAGTCACAAACAGCCCAAAACAAAGGAGGGAATATGACAGTTAGTTTTATTACTGCAAAAGCACTGAAGGATAATGCAGCTAAGAAACGAGCACTATCGTCCAAAAGGAATCAACAAGTTGCACAGGTGATTTTTTTAAGTCCACTACCTGTGAATATTTCTAGATCAGATTTCTATCACCGAGAGTGTCTTTTGTATCTACTTGATTGACTTGTAGGCTTGATCATATAACCTTTTCATGGTAATTTTACTTTTAAATAATTCTGCAATTTTATTTGCAAACCTGCTAGTCTTTAGGAGTTTTTTTGTTTTTTGTTTTCCTCATCGATATGACTGAGAATGCAAGCAAAATCTATTAGTCTTTAGGAGTTTTTTTTCTATTTTCGTTTCCCTCATCAATATAGTGAGAATGCAAGCAAATTATCTAGGGTTTGGATTGCAAGTTTTGTAAGCCAATCTCTTTATCATCTCTGTTCCTACTACTACTTGTGTCATATTTACTAACGGAATTGGTTAGGCAGCTATTCTGTTGTGGTCTGAAAATATTACGTACTTGCTGCTGCTTGCGTTTGGTTCTCTGATTAAATTAGTCTGGACTTTTGGCTTGCTGTGAGTGGATATCAGTTGTTCCTTTAATTGGCATGAACACCTGCTGCTAAGCCTGTGAACAATCGTGCTGGCCAAGATCACCTAGTGCCTCCTGTCGTGACTGTCTCTTGATATTTTATTAGCTTGTTCTGAAGTTGCCTTGCTGTTGCTCACATTAGTCACTGAAGGATTTTTTTATTGCCAAAGATCATTCATTAACTGAAAGTTGGTCATCTAAGAAATAAAAAGGAATTGATCATATAGTCTTTCGATGGATAATTTTACTATGAACGAATCAACAAATTTGCAAACCCATTACTCTTTAATTTATGATTCCAAATTGCTTACCTTCAAAATGGTTCAGTCCATGCCGCTGTTGCCAAAATAAAACAATTTCAGTTTACCTATTGCATATACTAATGTTAATGATTTTTTCCAGGAGTAAGATAGAGTTTGAGTGGAGCGCATAAGTGATGAGACGGTCAATGTCAAGCCAACCATTGTTACAGTGCTAGACATAGCTCATTACATTTTGATATGTTCAAACTAGCTAGTGTGTGTCCGATACCTTATGTGTTTCAGTTGTGCGTGTGTTATCGACTAAGTTTGACACTGGATGGTTTCATTAATGATTTGTACGAACAAAGCATATTTTGGTTTAATGGATGTCTAAATGCTTCATTCATCATATATTGTTTGGTGTGCAATTATTGTTTGAAGCTACCAAACAACGTGTTGCAATATGGACCATCGGCATAATAATTTGGCGTTGCAATATATGCTATAGCAGCAACCAAATGGTGTGGCAAAAAACCTTATAACAACGAAATAGTGGGTGTGGCAATAGTCTCCAAACTATAGCAACCAAGTACTGATCGTGGCAGTGGCAATAGAGAGGCAACCTCTAGCAACCAAACATTTATCGTGGCAATAGAGGATTCCACCTATAGCAATCACAATGTTTAGTGTGGTAATAGAGAGGCTACCTCTAGCAACCAAATATTTGTCATGACAATAGAGGGTTCCACCTATGGCAACCACATAGACAGTGTGGCAATAGAGAGGGCAACTATAGCAACCAAATATTTTTCATGGCAATAGAGAGTTCCACCTATAGCAACCACAGAGATAGTGTGTCAATAGAGGGTCCATCTAATGCAATGCTATTGAAGCGTGGCAATAAGATCTATTGGAACAACCATTTTCGTTGCTAGTGCACCTATTGCCACTCTTTACATATGTGGCAATAGATATCTCTGGCAACACCGACTGTGTTGCAATAGTTACCCACTGTGGTTGCTTATACTATGGCTTGTAACACTACGTGGTGTTGCAACAACACTCGATTGTGTTGAAAACCTATTGCAACAACAAATGAGTCGTGGTGCAAACTTTAGACCACGGTTACTATGGCAACGCCTGCCAACGAATTTTTTGTGTTGCAATTTTGTATATTGCAACACTTTTAGGCAGCATTAGGGGTGAAACCTTGTAGTGCTGGTCTTCATTCAATTGTACCAGGTTCTTTTTCACGATAGCAAATATAGCCAACCGTGCCATATGTATATTCCTATAGCTCGCAGGTGACAGGAAATCACCTGACTTCTACCACTTAAAGCAGGGCTAAGCATCTACTCGAGTCTAAGCTACATAGGATTCATGATGATAATATCTAGACAAGGATGGGATATCAATGCAACAAGTGTTTCCATCCAACACCTATAACTTAATGCAACAATATATATAACATAATACTTAATTGCATTTCATAAATTAGGAGGCTTATAATGCTCCGGGGCTTGCCTTTAACAAAGTTGCACGACTTGTGATCCGGGCACTCAACCACCACCTCTCCTGGCTCCTCGGCTGCGAGCTGCACCTCCTGAACTTCAGGTTTGGGCTGCTGCACCTCTGGAGCTCCTTGGCTCGTCCCATCGAATTCTAGCAAAGTCACGCCCTCCAGTACACCTATTGCATGCATATGCACAAGATGAATATCATGGATGCATAAGGGTGACATGGTGCTTATGATGAATGAATAATAGTAAGTAGGTAATTAACAAAGCATCACTGGACACTCGTTTACTGAGTAAGAATAGCTCTATTCAAATCACTTTAAAAACATGTGTTTATGTTTCCTCTAAAGAACAAGATTAAACTCACCTAAATTGCACAACTTAAGATAAAGATGTTCATCTTCAGTTAAAGGCCTAACACCTGCACCTAAACTCACCTTAATCAAATTTAAGCACCTAATATATCACCAACATGCTTAAATATAATAAAGGCACACTTAATCAGAAAGTTCATGTTTCACATAGAAAGGAGAAGTTCATTAAATCAATCACAACAGGAGTTCTACAAATCCAATTGACTTGAAAGAAGACATTCTGGAAAGCTTATGAAAATCTCTACAATTAATTTATAAACATCCAAGCATGATTCCAAAGTTTACCCGGTCAAATTAGAGAAAACACAAAATCTGTTCTGTGCAAACAGAGAGCAGCCAAAGCTGAGAGCCAACTTTGAACAACAGCTATAACTCCTAAATTAGATGGCCAAATGCCACCAAAATTTAATAGCAACTAGATCATGAAATTCACAATAACTTTGTTATAGACCACAAGACATGAAACCATCATCTACATAGAGTAATTAACAGCATCTCAAAATCTGTCTAGAATTGGCAGATTCATTAAATTAAATATTTAGTGATGTAGCAAAAGCACATTTGAGCTAAATCAAGTTTACCAACTTATTACACATATCAAAAGAACACCATAAAGTGTAGTACCAATATCTAAATAATTTCTTTAATACCCTTTATTAATTTATTTAGATAATTAGGTGAATAAAGGAACCTATACAAAACTATACAATAAATTCTACAAAAATTACAGCAGCTATAACATGATTCCAAGAGGCTACCATAAAATTTTCATAGCAATTGAGTAAGCATATTTTCCTATACTAAAAATAATAGACAGAAAGACTGATTTTTGCATAAATGAGAAACCCTATTGAAAAGTGTCAAACAATATATTTCATATTTTCTTAGGTCCTTACTAACATGAGAATAGCACTCACTAAATTTCACCTTTACTGGATCTACAGATAAATTATGAAAATCACACAAAATCCAACCAAGCAAACAAGATAAATGCATAACTCAATCCTCTAGCATCCAAAATTGATGAAATTTAAACTACAAGCTACTCAAGGCATAAAAAATGCCCCATAAAAATTTCAAGTCATTTAGAGCTGTAAACAAAGAGATATGATTTTCCCCTTTTCATGCATGCATAAAAGGCATAAATAATAACCATTTATTTTTCTATAAAACATACATAGTTTTATATTTTTATTAAAAACTAGACTTCACAACGAGCACAACAAAATTTGAATCACTTCATTTAGATCTGTAAATCACCAGATTTGGATTTTTGAATCTATCCTCGAATCTGTGAAATAAAGAAAAGAAAAACAAATAACTAACCTAAACCTATCTACTGGGCCAGGCCGGGGGCGCAGCTCGGCCCACGTCCACTCTCCGTCCAACGGTGCTGACAGTGGGACCCGCTGGAGTCAACGACCCCACTGGTCAGTCACAACTGGAGTAGGGGAGGATTTTGACCGCGGCAAGCTCGCCGGCGGAGCCCCGACCATCTACGTGACCACCGCGATGAGCCGCACCTAACGGTGCCAAAAACGTGACCTTTCCCTAACCCTAGCTAGGCCGACGGTGAGAGCAGCGGCTGGCGACCATGGCACGTTGACGCTTTGGCGATGGTAGGGCACGCCATGCTCTCTGAGGCTCGGTACGAGCTTCACGAACGCACGAAGAACACAGGAAGGGAAAGAGAAGGATGAGAGGGAGTCCCGGTGAAGCTAGCCACGGTGAGGTGGTGCTCCAGCGAGCAAGGTCCATGGTGGGTGGCGGTGGAAGTGGCCAATCGGCCCTTACCCAAGCTCGGTCAGCTCTGTGAGCAGATGGGGATGGTAGTGCGAGGCAATGCAGAGCCGTGGGCGCGCTTTGGTGTGCTGTGGTCCGGTGGTGTGGGAGTTAGGCACGGCCGCTGGGGCAGAGAATGAGAGAGAGCGAAGGGGAGGCAGAAGCAAATGGAGGCAACACGGCGCTCCGGTATGGCTCCTGGCCTTGTTCACGCGAGCACGGGCGCGATGTTGACGCGTAGCAGCCATGTGACCGCCAAGTCCTGCGTGCGGTTGGCCACTGAAGCCGGCTCATTTGAATTGATGACGCTCAATTCAATTAAGGCATTGACTGATAGCACGTTTTGATCGACCAAAATCCCCTAAACCAGATCGAATTTGTGAAAGGCGTAATTAGGAAAAATGCAGAGCTACACTAGCTTTCCAACTTTGTCAATTGAAGCTTGAGCTGGTTCAGACTGGATTAGAAGATACAGGGTCCCAAAGTGGGCTACTTTGAAACTGGAATGCACCCTGACTTAGGATATTTTTCTAAGTGCTGATATAGCATGAAATCTTGGCTTGTAGGCCCTGTTTGAGCATGTTCCAGCCATTTTCATGATATGACCATAAAATAACTTTTGTTCCATAACAAATTTGCTACAACTTTGTTTAAGGGTGCACCACCATGCATTGACTTTTGGCAGCACTTTTTAAATAGTCAAACAAATTAGTTCTAGGGTCAACACACGTCACACCAATACTTAGAAGCTTAATTAGAACTAATGACCTTCATGAACATTGTTCCTAATGACATTCTAAAGGTAGCTAGGGTGTTTTGGTGAGTCACCACATTCATTTGCATGTGATTCATGTACCCTAGCTTCTCAAATCAACTAATACATAAACTTGAAACATATGAAACATTCCACTGAAACAAACAAAACAATCATTTGAAACATTGAAACAAAGGCATGCAACACTTAAAACATGGCCATAGCATGCCAAACCCCTCTAGTGTACTAGGCATATCATAGAGACATCACATATGATACACACCTGCACAAGCACTAATGAAACATCATGTTGCAACATTGAAACATAAGATGATGCACATGCGATTATGGGATGAATGTGCTCATGTGATGCAATGCACATGCACAAATGCAAGCCAAACACCTAGGGTGTTACACATATGGCGATAGCATGGTCCAAGCCATTGGCGGCACAGATGATGGCATCCGAGGTAGGGCAGATCGAGGGGACATGGCCGAGGTGTCCCTAGATGTCACGGTGATTGAGCAAGGTTCTGCGTCCGTGCTGCCGACCCCCTCTGTCGCCAAAGAAACCGTCCCCGTGGAGGTGTCACGGCAGGAGGGTCCAGCGATGCCCGGATTTGACGCGGAGTCGTCCCGAGCCTTGGCCTGAGCAGGTGGCGGCCAGGAGGCATGCGGTTGAACCCGAATCGAGTGGGTGGATCGGCAGAACCCAGGGGCCACACTTGTAACGTCCCGCCTCTACGAGGCCAGGCCCGCTTACATCTGGTAGCTTTTTTAGGACATAGACTGCCCTCACAAACCCACACAAGTCTTTTCTACGCACTTTGTCCTCACTCGTGCACACCTAGGATGGACTTCCTAGTCGGCCACCCATCTTGAAATTGCTCTAGGCCAAGCACGCTTAACCTCAGAGTTCTTTGGACATGGGCTTCCGAAAAAGAAGTTGCAACTTGTTGGTATGAGTATCCTATTAATCCTGTTAAGCCCTGGGCCGGGATGTTACAACGCTCTTCGCCCTTGATGATGCCGCGGAGGAGGAGTGGCGTTGCTTTCATGCGACGCTCGGAGGTGCGGTGCATGCTTTGAACACCACGCTATGCACGCTGAATGACGTTGCCCCAGTTGGCCAGGTGTGACTCATTCATACTCTTAATCTCCGTTTTTATGTTTTGGTGTTTCTAACTTGTCCCCTCCCTGTAGTCCCTCATGGCGCGCAGTTAGGGACAGTCCAGGTTCTTGCGTTGAGGAGGCACGGCTACGTGGGGAGGTGGTCATGCAGCTTACCGCTACCCAGCAGAGGGTGGCCGAGCTGACTCCCCTTTCCGAGGAGGCAGTTAACCTTTGGATCCGAGAGGTAGAGGCCTGTCGACATGCCGATGAGGCTGAGAAGATGTTCATGGATCTATTGGAGAGGTCGCGCAAAGACGATGAGGAAGCTACGCGGGTCAAGAAGGAGTGGGATGAGTTGCTCAGGAGGGACGCTGAAGACCGCCAGCGGATCCTCGACCTCCTGGGCGAGCTTGAGAAGGAGAGGGACCTGAAGCTGGCGGTTGAGGGGAGGCTCGCGGCCTCAGAGATGAGGATGCGCCAGGATGTCATGATGATCGAGCAGCTGTGCTAGGAGTAGGATGGGTTGCTCTAGACCATGGAGAGGTTACGCTCTTAGTGCAATACGGCTCGCGAGGAGCATGGCGCGGCCTACCGGGAGTGCGATGATGCCTGGCAGCAGGTTGGCTCCCTCAAAGCTGAGCTCAGAAGGGAGAGGACCCGTAAGTTGGAAGCCGAGAACGTCTCCGTCGTGCTTGTCGCAGACCTGTCTCGGGCAGGGCAAAGATGCGGGGCCTAGAGACAGAGCTCACCGAGACAAAGAAGAATCTCCAAACGGAGAACGATGAGCATGGTATGCTGCGTGTTGCCATCGGGGTCGTTTGTGATGACCTCGAGGCGGCGCAGATTGAGGGGACCAGTTCGCTGGCGGCTCGTATCATTGAGATCATGGCTCGAGCGCATGCGCTTGAGAGGAACGCTCTCCATGCTAGCATCCTCCAGTCCTTCTTGATTGCTCGACCCCATTATAGGGATAGCATCGACCTAGGTACGATGTGTAATAGAACCGTCCAAATTATAAGAGCACAAGTCCAAAAACAAGCACCGAAGCGCTCAAATTTTCAAACTTGAGCCCATATAATCCCGGTAGTCAATCGAAATCACAAAGGATTTCAAACCAACCCGATTACAACCAAGATTGCATCATTCAACATAAACGCATCACACGTTACATTTCACAAGTAGTTCGGAGATAAGCTTACAACACCACGGAGTCACAATTATTACAAACCAAGATCAAAAAGTAGCGGAAGCATAATTTAAACACACACTTAGTCCAAATACGATTGCCAGTCTTACAGATCACCATCCCACAAAAGCATTAAGGAAAGTAGACTAAAAGACGATCATGCCCAAGTGATCTAGTCCTTGTCACCCGCGGGTGGAGGCAGCTCTTGCAGAAGCCCTGATAAAGCATGTCATCTGCAACAGGAGGGAATGAACCTTGAGTATGGGAATGTACTCAGCTAGACTTACCCATCGAAACAGAAATAAAGGACACCAAGGATCATGCAAGGCTTTTTTCTCAAGTGGAGCTGGCTGACAGTTTATTTGTAGAAATGCATAAATAAAAGTAACTCTTTTAACATGTGCTAGCAGTGACTTTTAGCATTAACCTGTCATCTATCTTAGCACCTGTTCTAAACAATCATTTGATTATTAAGCAAAAAATAATAACCATACCAGGTATAAATTGAGGCAACACTTAAATCATTATCCAATTAACCATCTATAGTTGGCGACGTCGGTGTGGTCCCTGATAGGAAAGCCCCAATGACGTCAGTGTCGGTGACGTCGGGCAGCTCATTGCATTGCCTAGAGAAGCGATGAATGTACTCATGGAGAGTTTCACCCGACTTCTGTCGGTAGTTTTTTGAATCCTAGGGGTTCCCAGGGCATGCGTAGGTGCCCTAGAAGTTGCCCACAAAGACCTCTTTCAAATCCACCTAACTTTGAATCCGGTTGGGCGAAAGGTGCTCTAGCCATGTTCGTGCCGAATTGGCTAGGAACAAGGGGAGATTGCAGATAATGAAATAATCACTATCTGTGCTACTGGCCTGACAAGCGAGTTGGTAATCCTCAAGCCATAGTCCAGGGTTTGCTTCCCTAGAGTATTTTGGGACGTTGGTCGACAGTCAGTACCATGACGAGAAAGGTGCATTGAGGATGTGGCAGCCGAAGACCTAAGGACCCGACAGGATGGGGCTCGAGCTCCGGTATTCGACGCTATCATAGCGCCAGTGCGCGATGAGGGTGGTAGCCATGGACAACCTCCTCCCTTTAATCCCCCACCCATGCCTGCGGACGTTCAGGGTGTTTCATGCATCCCAGATAGGGCCGATACGCTCTTGTATGAGGACTGCGACACACCCTCTGCCATCACGTGGTGGCTAGTGGACCGACACGTCCTTGCCGGGCCATCCTGAGGGCGCATGTTGGCTGGTGTTGAGCCCGCATCACTGGGATATCGAGCTCTCCGCCTATTGGAACACTGCATGCTAGAGCAGTGTGCGGATTTCCCATTGAGCTCAGCGCTCTTCGGGCGTTGCAGGCTCTGGGAGCCCTTGAAGCAGAGCCACCACAGCAGCTATGTTCTGACTTGCCCGGGTGCAGTGTGGGAGTCCATCATCGTCCTCGATGATCCTTTGGTGCATGTCATCGACCCTATTGCTCGTGGGTCCGCCGTCTCAGCGACAAGCGATCTCGCGCTCGAGCTCCGTGTGTTCCAGCTCCAGAGCGAGGCGTGCATCCTCAAGCTCCTACTACCGTGCCCTTAGCCTCTCCAATCACAAATGAGGCAGTAGCCCTTCATCAGCCTCGCTAGTGTCCTAGACACCAGAGTGAGGAGGAGTCTCATTCCCATCGTCAACAGTCTGGACGGCTCCTTCGGGTGTCCCCTCGCGGAGGACGTCATCAGCGACATCTGCCATGAAGCTCTTGCGTGAGGGGTGGTGGCTCCCGCTACTTGAGCTAGAGTCAGAGATCTACTCTGAGTCTGATGCGAGAAGGTCATGAATCGATTCCACGAGGTAGTCCGCCATCCCGACGAACTCGCTATCCGCAGGAGGGGGATGCATGCGCTGCGTAATGTGGGGGCTGACTACCGTGGCGGTGTTGCATAGGCTGAACGGGGGTGCCATCGAGGCGTCCCGAGAGAGGTACGTCGAGGAGAGCGGCTCTCCTCCAGCGAGCTGTGTCATGATGTTGACAAAAGAAAAGGTGAGGTTATGTAGGTCCTCCTGGGATAGATGGGGTCCCAGGGAGATAGCGAGCTGGTGCTCCAACCTCCCAAAGTTGAAGTCAGGAAGCTGGTTATGCCCGGAGGCGCGAGCCTCCAAGGCATGCAGCTGTAGCTCCTCTAGAGTCTCATCGATTGCATTGAGGCCAGTGGTGAGAGGGGGCTAGGCGGGTGCCAGAGCCTGCACTTGCTCCTCCTCCGCGGTGACGACGAAGTCCAGGGTCCCGAAGCACACGTGTGTGCCTGGGATCCAGCACATGCTGTGCCAGCTATTCGAAGCCTGATGAAAGCAACGAAACAAGCAAAGGCCCCTACCTGGTGTAACACCCTCGGTGTTAAGTGTCACAAAAAACTTGGCCATGTCATCATCATGCTTGTTAACATTTCATTTAGCTAACCATGCCTTGCATTAACTAAAAACAATGTTATTTTGTTAGTTATACAAATGCAATTGTGGTATGTTGTGTTGACACCAAAAATTCTCTTAAGTTACTTTGTGACTTCCTATTTTTGGAATCTCACTAAAAACTTGGGTTTTTGCCTTAATACACTTTGGAGTGTAGGGATTGTACTTTACACTAGGAGAAAGTGTAGGATATGAATTCAAGTTGAACCCACTAAAATTTTGGCTCCAAATTTCAAACTAGCATTGAGTTGTAACACTTTGTCACTTCATGGCTAAGTGTTCGATTTCTATGCTAAGTTCATTTTTGGGGAATTGATAAAAATAAATTTCATAAATAAAATGTTTCCATCAATAGTGTCATTTGTTAGTACAAATTATGTACTATAAAATGGTGCTATTGGCTGAACTATTGGCTTTCTAGTTGATCACCAATTAATTCCTAAAGGTTGCTAAATCAACAGTTTTGCAAAACCCTAACCTCAACTCTAATAGTTTCAGAGTTTTCTCTTTGCTCTTCCCTTCTTCTCTAGCTATGATCTCTCAATCTGTGAAGAATCAAAGCTTGATCCATAAAGCAAAGTTGTAGTTTATACTAAGATGAGCAAGATTGGTTTTCGGAGATTCTTGAGTTGTCATTGAAAATTTGGAGAAAAGAGGAGGAGAAGAATGGGGTTTAGATTGCTATTGTCGTCTTAACTGAAACTTTCTATAGTATAGTTTTTATGAAACCCTTTTCTTTGATCTTGATCTTCCAAACCATGAAGAATCAGAGCTTAGTCCTGTAAGTAAAGTTGAAGAGCATACTAAGAGGAACAACTTCTATCTGTAGAGTTCAACAAGTTGCAATGTGGAATCGAGAGAACAAGAGCTTGGAAGATGGAGGTGCAGGTGTTACTGTAGCACGTCCAAAGCTTGCCACGTAGGTGCTTGCCGCCATGGTCATCGATCTCATTCGCGTGGTTTTGGGACCGGGGCACGCAGCTGCTTTCATGGCGTTAGCCAAGCAGCTGCTGTCAAGCTCCCCTGCCTCACCCTTCTCCTCTTAAATGTGACGAAGCCGGTCATTCTCTCCCTTTCTTCTCCCCTATTCACCACGGCCGCCACGATGCCTCGACAAAATTCATCGTCTCTCATGTAGCTTGCTCCAATTGCTCGTGCACACCATATCTCCACATCCTCATGCTTCTCCTTGTCCCTCTCATAGCGCCTCGCCTTGCCAAAGATGTCTGCACCACTGTTTCTCACCGTGGTGGATCACCATCGCTGCCGTGCTTCCCCTCACCATGGCCACACTGCTTCGGTTGCCTCTCGCTTGGCTATCACTTGTTCCACATTCGCTGTGAGGTCCTGATGCTCACCTGTGTGACTGTTATGCAATTTGTCCATAGGTTTTGTTGGAACCTTGCTCTGCCACTAGTCCGCTCTGCTGTAGCCCCCAAAGAAATGGCGACCCATCTCCGCCAGAGTTCCATGTCAGCCGAGCACGCTGCTGTGCTCGTGGTATGCCCCTGTTGCCGTCTGCGCCCACCGTTTTACTTCTACTGTTCTGTTTTGGCCGGTGTGAGATCACTGGAGCGCCACTGGTCGCCATGCGCGCCGCCATGGGCACTCTAATGTAGTAGTGCTTCACCTGAAGCCGTCAGCATGTGCGGGAGAGGTAGGGGAGTAGGCTGGAGTACTTAGCGCCGCCGGGGACCTCGCCACCGACGGGGAGATCGCCAGAGTTGGTCGGGCTCGCCGTGGTTCTCACGGAGATCCTATGGGCTGAGCAGGGAGCAGCCGCTGGGCCGGCCCAGTTCGGAAGAGAAGAGAGTGGGCCGGGTGAATGGGTTGGGCCAGAGAGAGAGAATGTTTTTTCTTTTTCAGAAATGCTTAAACTATGTTCTTCTTGTTTGATTCATAGAAATGAATATAAGTGTGATAAAATCATGAAATATTTTGTGTATGCTTATTCTTGCATGCTCTATCCAGGAAAATTATTAGATGTTGAAAATTAAAAGTTTTGCATGATTTAAAATTAACTCATTTAAATAAGAAATGTAACTTCCATGAATTTTGTAGACTAAAACAATTATCCAAAAATTATGAAACTTTGTTAGTGTGTTTATTATGCTTAGATGTACCTTCACAAAAATTATGGTACTGTTTTGATAAATTTCAATTATATGCTTAATAATATGCCTTGTTTAAATTAGTTAATAAATGATAAAAGTAATTAGGATAATTCCTAAATTGAATTGGGTGCATTTTTGGATTGAGTGCAGACCAGGGGACATGTTCACCATTGATGTTCCTTGGCAAGTTAATTATTGGTTGTGTTAATCACAATTGGCTTATTATTATTAACAACAACTAATATTGCTTTGTGAAGTTGTTAACCAACTTAAATGCGAAGAAAAGTTGTACTCAAGTTAGTTAAGCTTTAATTGACATTCTAAATCATGTTTAGTACATCATCATCCTAAGCATGCATAATTTCTTACGTTTAGTGATCGCAAGTGGGATTCCATTGTGGAGCTAGTCCCGAAGTGGAATTCTAGTCAGTCGTTGTGGTTATCTTGTTGTGGTTTTCTGGAGTTTCTGACAACCTCGACATCACAGGCAAGCCCTAGAGCATAAACCATGTCCTTGTATTTTTATAAAAGTTATTCACATAAGTCTATGCCTGTTGCATTAAGTTATTAGGAGTTGAGTGATATACCGTTGCTGCATATCTTCCTTGACTACAAATTACTTAACCCATGTCACACATTTTTATATAATAGTAGTTAAATGCTTAGCCTTGCTTAGATGATAAGTTTAAGTTATCCTAAAACTTTGATAAACCTAGTATATGAGAATGATCATGTTTTTAATACAAGACCAGGCGGAATCTTGGCTTGCGTCATGGTTTGAGGCCTGACGTAGTGACCCCGCCTAAGTCGATTAAGGACGGATCGTTGTAGAGCTGTCTGTGATCGTGACTTGTAGTACTGGCCACATACTCCGGTAAGCCTTTGCCCCGGTTTATCCTTAACTTGACAAGACAACTGCGCACTGGGTGAATGGAGATGGTGGGAGTACCATGTAACACACTTCTGCGAATCCGTCAAGGACGAACGACAAAGTGTAGTGGGTACTGTGCTCCCGGGTAGCACAGATCGATTTAGGTTTTGGGGATATGGGTATGGGTTGATATATGTAGGTTCGGGTCTGTAGACCTAGACTTGCATATGTTGTGTGGTAAGGAAACCCCAACTAGGCCAAACCGATTCGAATCGCCGTTGCTTCTCGGTGAAGAAGACTCGATCAACTGTGCTGCATCGTAGTTGATAACTGTAATTGGATGCTCATGATCACATGATGAGATGGTTTTAAAAAGTGATTGGTTTAGATCTGGTGCTAATATGATACTTATGTTTATAAACCTTATGCTATAACACTGAAAGTAAAGATCAACTATTAGTAAAGCTGTTCTGCAAAAGTTATCTTGATTCTTGCTATAGACTTACCGTGATTCCCCTTTGACCTGCATATCCTTGGAGTCTTTCCTTTTCATTGGTTAAGTCTTGTTGAGTACTTTTGTACTCAGGGTTTGTTAAACCCTTGTTGTAGGTGAGAGCCAGCAGTAGAAGAGTTTGTTGTGCACCCTTGGGCAGGGTGAATTCTCTCTTGTGTGTTACTAGTGGTACCTGTCATGCTACCCTATGGCCTTGTTGGCTAAAGTTTAACTTTGTAATAACTTAAAAAATAGTTGTAAACTTACGATTATAAGTCTTTCACTGTTTACTCTGATCTAATCTATTGTATAATTGTACAACTGTTGTAATACTGCAATGTTTCTGTAATTGGATACTGCTCGAAAGTAATGTGGATGATTCGAGGTTCCCCGAGGACACCCGATAGACTACCGGAGTTGTCTGACTTGCATGTGCCGCTATCAGAAGTCTGGAAGACAATGATAGGCACATGTGGGCCATATTACTCAGGTAGTTCAGCCACAGCTGGTATCAGAGCATGCTATTATAGAAGTGTTTGAGTCAAAAGGTTATTTTTGACTTCCCTTCTATTGCTGAGAGATGCCGGACATACTTCAGGAGTCCAAAAGTGACATATCAACTTCTTCACTGCACTAGAGATACATCATCAACTCCTATAGATCTTAATCTTGTAGAATGTTCTTGATTTCCCCTTAGCTATTTTGCGGGTTTCCCGTATGATCAATAAAGGTGTTAGTTATACCTAAATGTTATGTAAAAGTGGGATAGCATGTTTTACATTGCCCTATATTATAAAATTGAGTGTGTTGTCACTCACTATATTAAAGTAAAAGTTAAGTAAGTAGATAGGTTAGTTTAGTTGAGCATTGGATCGTTCATGCATCATGTCATTAATAAAAATTTCTTTTTACTTTCACTCTTGCTAGTAGTTGGGTTAAGTAAGTTACCAATCCTATTCATGCTATCTTTCTTCTTCCCCTTGCTATTCTATCTATCTCTAGGAAACTAGTTGTTGATGATCTTTCTTACCTTACAGTATGAGGACTCATTCTAGAAAAAACAAATCAACCGGGTACCTCCCGTGGCTGTGGTTAGTCCAACACTTCTAATCCACTACGAGAACCAACAATAAAGGAAACACTTGCTACTTTAGTGAATGCCAACGCCGACAATGCGCGTATGCCCAAACCTTGATACAAGATCGTCCAGATCCCGAGTCTGACAGTACATATCTTGACTTTCTGAAAATTCAACCACCTATATTTCATAAGGCTAATGAAACTTTGGAGGCAGAGGACTGGCTTCGTACTATAGAGCAAAAATTTAGTCTTATCCGCTGTAGTGATGTGCATAAGACCCAGTTTGCAGTACAACAACTCCAAGGTTCCGCTGGTGCTTGGTGGGAAAATTTTATTTTAACACGACCAGAGGGCCAAGTAACATGGGATGATTTTTGTATTGGTTTTCTAAACCATTTCATTCCTAAGGGTATAAGAAGAGTAAAGGTTGAAGAGTTCTACAAGTTTAAACAAGGAGAAGATCAGAGGGTGATGGAGTATCTGGAGAAATTTAACTAGTTATGCTAGTACGCCGCTGAGCGCGTATGGAATGATGAAGAGAAAAAGCGCTGTTTTGTGAGGGGTCTTCACTCCGAGATTTAGCGTATGTTAGTTATTGTTATGGATGATAGCTATGACAAGATTGTCAGCATAGCTATAGCAGCAGATGATGCAAACTAGGCAAACCTAAAGTACAACAAAAGAAAACATGAGTTAGGAGAATCTTCAGGTAGCAATATTCAGCGCCTGAAGATTGTTTATCAACCAATCCATCATTCCCTCTATCTTCCACCTTAGCAACAAGCCCGCAACAGGCAATTGTTTAGCCTGCTACAAATCTTACCTATCCAGAGCAGCCGAATACTCTTAGTATTTGTCCCTACAGGTCATAGAGGCGTTAGGAGACCGCTACTAAAAATAGAGTTGTTACGAAGTTGGGCCGTGTGCATTATACTCAGTCCAAAGTGATTCCTGAAGGTGAACCTATGATGATGGGTCGATTCTTTGTTACCAAGCAACCTATAGTTAAACTGTTTTATTCTGGTGCATCTCATACATTTATCAACAGAGCTTTTGTTATGAAGTATCAGTTGCCAATTAAGGTTATGGATGGAAATTTCTGTATATAGTCTCCTGGCAGGCAGATGTATACCAAAGAGGTAGTCGAGAGTGTTCCTATAGATCTTGTAGGGCACATCTTTCCAACAGATCTGATTGTTCTTAAAAACCAGGACATAGATGTGATCCTTGGCATGAACTGGTTATGTCAGCGTGGAGCTCTCATTGACATGCTAAATAGAACCATACAGTTGAATTCTCTTGATAATAGTTCTAAATTGCTCATTCATCTATCTACCCCAAAGAGGGCCGTTGAAAGAGTTTATGGAGCCACTGTTAAGGATGTGAAAGATATACCAGTTGTCAGAGAGTTTCCTGATGTGTTTCCTGATGATTTGCCTAGTTTACCTCCGGATAGAGCTGTAGAGTTTTCAATTGAGTTGAAACCTGGTACCGCTCCAATATCTAGAAGAGCCTACCAGATGCCACCAAAAGAATTGGAAGAACTTAAGATTTAGTTACAGGAATTGCTGGACAAAGGTTATGTCAGACCTAGTTCATCACCGTGGGGATGTCCTGCAATATTTGTCAAAAAGAAGGACCACACCTTGAGATTTTGTGTTGACTATCGTCTGTTGAATGAGGTGAGTATTAAAAATAAATATCCTCTCCCTTGCATTGATCTACTCTTTGATCAACTTACGGGAGCGAAAGTATTCTCAAAGATCGATCTCAGATCCGGCTATCACCAAATAAAGATCTATCCGAAAGATATTCCCAAGACTACTTTCACTACCAGATATGGTCTGTATGAATACCTGGTCATGTCCTTTGGCCTAACCAATGCTCTAGCTCACTTCATGTACTTAATGAATTCTGTTTTCATGCCAGAGCTTGATAAGTTTGTTGTGGTCTTCATTGATGATATTCTCATATACTCCAACAATAAGGAAGAACATACAGAACATCTACGCATAATTCTAAGTCATCTGAGAGAGCATCAGCTATATGCCAGTAAGTGTAAATTTTGGCTTGATGAAGTGCCGTTTCTTTGGCATGTTTTGTCTGTCGAGGGTGTTGCTATAGACCCTAGCAAAGTGAGGGATATTCTTGACTAGAAGCTACCTACCTCTGTGCATGAAGTTTGTCAATTTCTTGGTATGGCAGGATATTACCGATGGTTTATTCCTAACTTCTCCAAAGTAGCTAAGCCTGTCACTGAGTTATTGAAAGTTCAAAACAAGTTTGTCTAGTCTCCTGAGTGTAATGAAGCTTTTGAAACTTTGAAAAAGCTATTGACCACTACTTCTGTTCTAGCTCAGCCAGACATAGAGAAGCCCTTTGATGTATATTGTGATGCTTCAGCCATTGGTATTGGGTGTGTACTGATGCAAGAAGGCCGAGTTATTGTGTATGCTTCCAGACAACTTAAGCGTCATGAAGAGCATTATCCAACTCATGACTTAGAATTAGCTGTTGTAGTTCATGCACTTAAGATCTGGTGTCATTATCTGTTGGGTAGCAGTTGTAACATCTATACTAACCACAAGAGCCTGAAATATACTTTCACCCAGTCAGATTGAATATGTGCCAGAGAAGATGGTTATAGCTGATCAAAGATTATTATCTAGAAGTTCATTACCATCCGGGTAAAGCTAATGTTGTTGCAAATGCACTTAGTCGAAAGCCTCACTGCAACTGTCTTTTAGCAAAACTTGTTGACAAAACTCTATGCCAGGATATGGAGAAACTAAATTTAGAAATTGTTCAGCAAGGAACCTTGGCCAATGTTACTGTTGAATCTACTATACAAAGTTAGATTGTTGCAGCTCAAAAAGAAAACAAAGGTATTGATGAGGACATCGCCACGCTGGACACACCGACGCTATGGTCTTCCCCAAGTTGCAATTCGTCTCCAACTCAGCTGCCACGTCACCCTCGGATTCAGCAGACATGTTGTCACTGTTTCGGTCATAACTCTCTCATACGACATCGAAATGGGGCGTTCTTGGATGCGTTGGAAAGGGGACAACAACGCCGTCGTTTTGGATCTGGTCCTAGCTCCAGAAGGTATGTGGATCATTCTGTGTGACCACGGCAAGGTGCTACGTCACCTATTTGGGCCAACTTGGCCATGTATCGTGTCGGGCCTTAAGCCCAAGTTGTGGGTGCCCAACCCCTGGCCGTCCTCAACCCTAGGTCGAGTCTTAGACTATAAAAACAGCTGCCGCTACTGCTAGACAATGGGGTTTTGTTTAGAGTTTAGTTTTCCATCGAGAAACTGAATCGTTCATTGTAACTGTGGTGACAAATCCTTTTACAGTGATCCAGGGCCCCTGTTCTTGATCTCCTCTACTGTGTCAATTAGTCCTTTGGAACCGAGTTCTTAAACCATCTATTGATATTCGCATCATTCATATTTGCAATTTCAGATTGCGTGTTTTTACCTTCTTGCTTGTGTTCTTCGATTCGCTTGTAGGAAAAGCCTTCTTGGCGAGGTCAATCAAGTTGTGCTTGGTTGATAACCAACGGAGCAGTGGTGTAACGGTTGCAGGGTTTGAATCGTGTCTGATTTGAAGCCGGATCGCCAACATCGAGATCTCCACAAATCGAACTTACCGGTTACCTCTCGGAAGATCGGGCCTGTATCTCATCAATTGGTATCAGAGATTTTAGGTTTACCACGAGGTATATTCTCGTTTGCCTTAGATTCATATTTGTTCATTACCTAGAGTCCACAAAAAGCCCAAAAGGATTTCAATTTCCACTGTCCTATCACCTTTTGTGCCTTTGCAATTTTGTTTCAGATTCGCGTTGTTGAGTTTGTGTCCGTGGTCGAGTCTTGTTGCTGGTTTTGGATTGTGTTCGTGGTCGTAGTTCAATCGCCCATTGCTGTGATTTTTGTTTTCCGCCGCTATCCCATCCACCGTTCCCAAACAACAAGTCGAAGCCACCACATTACTCGACTTGCCCCCGCTAGCCGCCTTGTGTAACTTCTCGCCGCCGCGCAAACCCTAGATAAGTTGCCAGCCGCTCTTATTTTGCCTGCATCGCAGTCCTCCTTACATCATCAGGCGAATACCTACTGTCACTATTGGAGTCACAGGGACGATCTTGTGATCGGTGTTGGAGTTTAGGGACGCTTTGCCCTAACTGTCGCTGCCGTGTTGTGCCTACCGGAAAACATAACTTGAGATACCTTCGGTAAAGCAGGCATAACTTTTCGCTCGTTTATCAGAAAAATCTGAAATTTTTACAGCAGCTTCTTGACACCATTTGAAGCCAACCCAAACATTGTCAAAATTGCCAAAAAAATTCAGGAAAATAAAGAAAAAAAATTGTCAAAGTTTTTGCACGCTTTTCAGAGAACGTGCTGTTTTTCTATAGACCACATCCCACCTCAGTTGTAGGTGCCAATTTTTGTGGTTGCATCTTTTGTGATTCTTGTTCAGAGAAAAATATAAAAAAATAGTGAAAAAAAAAGTTTGATTCCTACTAGTGCCTTTTGGGAAAATCAGGGAAACATTTAGGAAAAAGGAAAAATCCAGTTATTTGCTTGTTCTGTGCGTTCTTTCCATCGTCCTTTGTTTTCACCTTGTTGCGCTACGTCTCGACACGTCTTAGCCAGCAACTGTGATTTGTACTTTGGATCCGGATTGAACAATCGCTAATCTGTATTCGTTAATTGCTAATCCTTGCTGTCATATTGTGTGCCTACCCATAGCTCCACATATTCTTCTGTCAGCACAGGTTCATCTTGCAATTGTTACCCACGCTCAACAACAGATTGCTTTGCCACGTTGGTTTTGTTCTTATTTGGCGTTGGTAAGAATACAGGCAAGACGGTGGTAAGCCGCTTGTGATTTTGCATTCCACTTTCACCACCACCACCACTTGGTTCCTTTTAGTTGATAGGGATAATACTTTGGTGTTGTCTTTTTCTATCTTCTAACCATGGCAGGATCTTCGACGGACTTCAATGATTGCGTGTCCAAGGGCGAGCTTACAACGTTCATGACTGAACAATGCAATCTTATGACCGGGCTGGCGCGCAATGTGAACAATCTGGTCACCCGCATTGAACAACTCGAGCAACGGCCTCCACCTCATCGTGCTAATGATGACGATGCCGGTGATTTTGGTGATGACGATGTGGATGCTGACGGTTATGCCCGTCGCCGCCTCAACTTCAACCGTCGCGGTATGGGAGGTAATAATCATGGTAATAATGATCCTTTTGCTAAAATTAAATTTAGCCTTCCTCCTTTTGCTGGTAATGTTGATCCAGAGGCTTATTTAGATTGGGAGCTTGCTGTTCAACAAAAATTTGATTCTCATAATGTTCCTGCTGAGCATAGAGTTAGACTTGCTACTAGTGAGTTTACTAATTTTGCTTTGTTCTGGTGGAGTGATCTTTGCAATGCTAATAATGCTGCTGCTGTGCCTCAAACTTGGAATGCTTTAAAGCAATGTATGAAATCTCATTTTGTTCCTCCTTATTACCAACGTGATTTACGTTTGAAACTACAAACTTTAAAACAAGGTGATAAAGGAGTAGAAGCTTACTATCAAGAATTGCTTGTTGGTTTAGCCCGTTGTGGTATAAATGAAGATGATAATGATGCTAGTGCTAGATTTTTTGGTGGTCTAAACCATGATATCCAGAACATACTTGATTACAAAGAATGGCGCAATTTTTCCCAATTGTATCATCTTGCTATTAAGGCAGAACGTGAAGTACAGGGCCACAAACAACACCAGCCTTTCAGGTCTAACAATGGGAGGAATTTTCAGCAGCGTTCTGAGCCAGAGACGCCCAAGCTTTCTGTTGCACCACATGGGGTAAGTAAATTGTCTGATGTGCAGAAGAAAGGTGCCACTCCAGGTGTTTCTACTACTCCTCCTCGTCCAGCGCTAAAATCATTTGCCACCGATGCAAAGGCATGGGACATGTCATGAAGGATTGCCCCAGTCGTCGTGCTTTCATTGCTACCGAGGATGGATATGTAAGTACTTGTGATATTGAAGATGATTTAGCCCTTGCTGCTAACATTGATGCAGATTCCACCGAGGGCGATCAAGACAAGGAGGCCATCATCATTGACTCTGTGGCTGCTGCCGCGGACTACCCTAGCCTTCTTGTGCAGCGTGTGTTGAGTACACGTGTGGGACAAGAAGAAGAGATGAAGATCCAATGAAACAATTTGTTCCACATGTATTTCATTATGCAGGGTTGTCGTGTTCTCACTATCATTGATAGCGGGAGTTGCAATAACTTGGTGAGTTTAGATTTGGTTGAGAAGCTTGGCTTGACCACACGACAACATTCGTATCCATATAAACTTCAATGGTTCAATAATAGTGGTAAGACTAAGGTAACTAAATCAGCATGCATTAGTTTTTTCACAGGTTCTTATCATGATACTGCTGATTTTGATGTTGTTCCTATGCAAGCTTGTTCGATTTTGTTAGGTCATCCATGGGAATTTGATAATGATGCTTTACACCATGGTAGAACTAATACATACACTATCATACATAAGGACAAGAAAATTACATTGCTGCCTTTGTCTCCTACGGAAATTATTAAACATGCTAAAGAGATTAAAAATAAACCTCCAACTGATATTGCTAAAAATAATGGGATTAAGTTAAAAGGAGGTACTTTTCTTGCTACAACTTCTGCTACTGCTGAGTTATGTGATAATCCTGATGCCCCATGTTATACTATGTTTTGTCAACCTATTATGTCTGGTGCATTGCCTGCTGTCACTAACCTTTTGCAGGAGTTCGTTGATGATGGGATGAAGTCGAGGACGACTCCAATTCTAGAAGGAGGGGATGATGAGGACATCGCCAAGATGGAGTCGAGGACGACTCCAATTCAAGAAGGGGAGGATGATGAGGACATCGCCACGCTGGACACACCGACGCTATGGTCTTCTCCAAGTTGCAATTCGTCTCCAACTCAGCTGCCACGTCACCCTCGGATTCAGCAGACATGTTGTCACTGTTTCGGTCATAACTCTCTCATACGACATCGAAACGGGGCGTTCTTGGATGTGTTGGAAAGGGGACGACGACGCCGTCGTTTTGGATCTGGTCCTAGCTCTAGAAGGTCCGTGGATCATTCTGTGTGACCACGGCAAGGTGCTGCGTCACCTATTTGGGCCAACTTGGCCATGTATCGTGTCGGGCCTTAAGCCCAAGTTGTGGGCGCCCAACCCCTGGCCATCCTCAACCCTAGGTCGAGTCTTAGACTATAAAAACAGCTGCCACTGCTGCTAGACAATGGGGTTTTGTTTAGAGTTTAGTTTTCCATTGAGAAACTGAATCGTTCATTGTAACTGTGGTGACAAATCCTTTTACAGTGATCCAGGGCCCCTGTTCTTGATCTCCTCCACTGTGTCGATTAGTCCTTTGGAACCGAGTTCTTGAACCATCTATTGATATTCGCATCATTCATATTTGCAATTTCAGATTGCGTGTTTTTACCTTCTTGCTTGTGTTCTTCGATTCGCTTGTAGGAAAAGCCTTCTTGGCGAGGTCAATCAAGTTGTGCTTGGTTGATAACCAACGGAGCAGTGGTGTAACGGTTGCAGGGTTCGAATCGTGTCTGATTTGAAGCCGGATCACCAACGTCGAGATCCCCACAAATCGAACTTACCGGTTACATGAGGACATCCTCCGCTATTACCCGCTGGCAAAGACGCAACAAAAAAAGGGCCAAGTGGCCTAGTTGTAGTCGGGCGGCGACCGTGTGAGCCTCTGAATAATCCCACCTTGCTTAGCTTAGGAGGAGGAAGCCACTTTAAAAGAGAGAGACACCCTTCCCCTATCGGACTAGTCTTTTAGGGACATTGGGCCTTTCTCCGAGTGGGTGTGCATAAGAACTGTTGGGATCCGGGCAGCCTTAATTTATTGGGTCTCGGCCAACTCCACCTGAGCCAGATGTATCAGGTATAGCCCATATCAGAAGGCAAGTTGTAGCTGGGAAGGCTCCCTATTTCCAAGTGGATAATGAAGGTGTGTTATGGTTTAAGAACCATTTAGTAGTGCCAAAAGTTCCTGAGTTACGACAGCAGATTCTTGATGAGGCTCACTTAGCCAAATTCTCTATTCACCCCAGGAGTAATAAAATGTACCATGATTTGAAATAGAGATTCTGGTGGACTAAAATGAATTGAGATTGCTCAATATGTTGCTCAATGTGACACGTGTCGTCGAGTGAAAGCAGTTCATCTGAAAACTGCAGGGCAACTCAATCCTTTGCCTATTCCATCTTGGAAGTGGGATGATATCAGTATGGACTTTATAGTCTGTCTGCCCAAGACATCAAAAGGGTTTGATTCCATTTGGGTTATTGTTGATCGTCTAACCAAGTTGGCTCACTTTCTTTCAGTAAAAACAGATCTTCCACCCTTGGCTTATGCCAATATATATTGCACGCATCCTAAGTCTGCATGGTGTACCAAAGACTATTGTTTTTGACAGAGGTCCATAGTTTATTTCCAAGTTTTGGGAACAATTACATAAGTCATTGGTACCAAGCTCATCCATAGTTCAGCATATCATCCTCAGATGTCAGGGCAAACTAAAAGAGTCAATAAAATTCTAGAGGATATGCTTAGATCGTGTGTTCTCACTTATTCAACTAAGTGGGACAAATGTTTGCCTTTGGTAGAGTTCTCTTATAATAACAGTTATCAGGAGAGTATTAAAATGGCACCTTTTGAAGCTCTCTATGGGAGAAGGGGTAGAACCCTACTTAATTGGTCGAAACCTGGATAAAGGTGGTTCTTTGGTACAGATGTAGTAAGAGAAACATAATAAAAGGTTCGGATTATACAAGCAAATATGAAAGTAGCACAGTCACGTCAGAAGAGTTATGCTAACAAAAGACGTCGACCTTTAGTGTTCAGGGTAGGAGACTATGTTTATCTGAAAGTCTCACCAATAAAAGGGGTTAACTGTTTTGGGGTCAGAGGCAAGCTATCACCCCGCTATATTGGTCCTTTTACAATAACAGAAAGATGTGGTCCTATGGCATATCGACTTGCACTGCCTGAACATCTGTCAGTCGTGCACAATGTGTTTCATGTATCACAATTAAAGAAGTGTCTTCGAGTGCTAGAACAAGCCATTGAAGTTGACGATGTTGAACTCAAGCCAGATCTAACTTATGCAGAGTATCCTATCAGAATTTTAGATCAAAAAGATCATGTCACTCACAATAGGATGACCAAATTCTATAAGGTTTAGTGGAACAAGCATTCAGAAGAGAAAGCTACATGGGAATCAAAGGAATATCTGAGGGAGAATCATCCAGATTTCCTTGCATCAATTTGAGTTACCAACTCCTCTATAGTTGTAACTTTTCTTGTAGCAATGGATGTAATAGTGTAAACACTCTTGGGTATTTTTGTAATCCTTGTTGTAATATGTGCTTGACACATTTCCTTTCCATTACTTAACTCTAGCAAATCTCAGGATGAGATTTCTGTAAGGGGGAAGACCTGTAACACCCTTGGTGTTAAGCATCACTAAAAACTTGGTCATGTCATCACCATGCTTGTTAACATGTCATTTAGCTAACCATGCCTTGCATTAACTAAAAACAATGTTATTTTGTTAGTTATACAAACGCAATTGTGGTATGTTGTGTTAACACCAAAAATTCTCTTAAGTTACTTTGTGACTTCCTATTTTGGAATCTCACTAAAAACTTGGGTTTTTGCCTTAATACACTTTGGAGTGTAAGGATTGTACTTTACACTAGGAGAATGTGTAGGGTATGAGTTCAAGTTCAACCCACTAAAATTTTGGCTCCACATTTGAAACTAGCAATGAGTTGTAACACTTTGTCAACTCATGGCTAATTGTTGGATTTCTATGCTAAGTTCATTTTTGGGGAATTGATAAAAATAAATTTCATAAATAAAATGTTTCCATCAATAGTGTCATTTGTTTGTACAAATTATGTACTATAAAATGGTGCTATTGGTTGAACTGTTACCTTTCTAGTTGATCACCAATTAATTCCCAAAGTTTGCTAAATCAACAGTTTTGCAAAACCCTAACCTCAACTCTGACAGTTTTAGAGTTTTCTATTTCCTCTTCCCTTCTTCTCTAGCTGTGATCTCTCAATTTGTGAAGAATCAAAGCTTGATCCTTAAAGCAAAGTTGGAGTTTATACTAAGATGAGCAAGATTGGTTTTCAGAGATTCTTGAGTTATCACTGAAAATTTGGAGAAAAGGGGAGGAGAAGAATGGGGTTCAGACTGCTATTGTCGTCTTAATTGAAACTTTCTATAGTACAATTTTTATGTAACCCTTTTCTTTGATCTTGATCTTCCAAACCATGAAGAATCAGAGTTTAGTCCTGTAAGTAAAGTTGAAGAGCATAATAAGGGGAACAACTTCTATCTGTAGAGTTCAGCAAGTTACAATGTGGAATCGAGAGATTAGTCTGAGTCCAAGTCCAAGTCCAAAACACCTTGATCACTTGAGCCATCATGATCATCACATCTTGCTTCACCACGTGGAATTGTGCTACCTATCTCATACACACTTGATCAAATAGGTTAGCACATAGGGTTTCATCAATTCTCCAAAACCAAACTAGGACTTTTAGGTATATATTTTTTCTGTTCACTCCTAGTGTAGCAGTGAAACATTTTTGGGTAGATCTAGGTGGAATGGCATGTTTCTGCGCTTACCCCAGTGTAGGAGTAGTGCATATGTGGGTGGTGTGTACGTGATCTTGATTTTAAGAGCATGACAAACCTCTCATAAGGCATCAACAAAGCTTGACAAAACTCATTGCAAAAGCAAGCAACATGTATGTGGAAGTTTTCCTAGCCTAAATAACATATATGGCTCTGGTGGGAATTCAAGCTTTGTCATACAGGAAGTCATCATGTAATATTTTTATGTTTTTAAAAAATAAATCTTGAGAACACTAGTGTCACTTGGAACAAGATAAACAGCAGCTCAGACCTTCTCATATCATATCCGTCAATTACCTAGACTTAGATCAAGCATTCACTACCCACGAGTTTTAAGTTTATAGTAAATCCTTATATCAAAACAGCTTTATCCAAAACTCAGGTAAATTTAAGGTTGAAAACTAGGCACTTGAGAGGAATTACGACGGAGCAACTATTCATTATTTCCATTTAAGAGATTAGTCTGAGTCCTCTTATTTAGTCAACTCCTAAAAACAAATTAAGCAGACTAGACACAGTTTTTATTTAATTTGCAGAGTTTTAAGATCACACCTTACTAATATATATAACTAGCTAAGATAAACTTTTTATTTTGTTTTGTTTGTTATGCATCTTTTTATTTTATTAGCAAATATATAGCAAAATAAAACTGAAAGGGAAAGGAATACTTAGCTAGATACACGGGGGGATGCTCCACCCCCAAGTTGGATGTTGTCGTGGTTGTTTGATCTTGCGGTGTAGCAGACTGGCAATGGAGATGTAGTTCCTCTATCTAAGCATTGATTGATGTTGATGACTGTTGAGATAGTGCTCCAACAGTTGGTAGAATATCCACTTGCTTGTCAGCTCTTCATGGTCCTTCAAATTCGGTGAAACTCAAAATAGACAACAAAACTTGTGGAACAGATTAAGCATTAGTGGTTGGCCACTTAAGCCTCAGTTGTCTAGAGCTTTTGAGATTGTTTCTTATTTTTTTATCTCTTTCTCAATGTTTTTGTATTTTTGTATTTTCTATGATGTAAGGAAAATGTAACAAGATGAATACATATTTATTTTTATTTTTATGCCACCACAGTGAATATTCATGCGGGTTTTTACACACCACAAAATTGTTCACATGGGGCTTAGGATTTATGATGCAGTGCATCAAGTAAATATATTTTTTAATGTAATGCTAATGCAAAAAAAAGTAAACATGCTAAAGGAAAAATAATTCATGCAATGTGAAAGAGTAAATATGGATAACTACTGATTTTACCTCCCGGCGAGAGTTTTGATTTTAAGTCCTCCAAACAGGACTTACCATGTTCATTCCTTAGGTGCATCATTTGATCCCAAAGGTGGAGACCTTGATAACTGCACGTCTTGAGATGGTGATTATGAGGATGGCGTCATCCATATTCTTTGCTCGTCCAGCAATTTGAAGTGAAGCATTAATAGTGGAAGCTGGCAGCATCTTGTTTAGTGTGCATGTTCACGGGTTTAGAACGTTCACATGTAGAATTTTGGGGAATTGACAAACTTCTCCACATCTTGCTCAAAGTGTGTTATGCTTGCAAAGACAAGGTAGAGATCAAGTGCATGGGCTCTATTGGTGGGAAAACACCAATAGAACCAAAATTTTATTTATTCTTCTCTAACCTTGAGCACATGGAGCAAGATATGGTTAATGTTATGTGTTTTGTTCCATTGTGACATGGGTGGTAAGATCAGAAAAATGAATATGAATGTAGCATTTAAACACATTTGGCAACAGGGTTGATGGGATCAAGAAAGTGATGTTAGTAACAAGTTTAAAGAACTAAACATGTTGAGTTAATCAGGTTGGATCAAGTAAGGTTGTAACTCAAACATATTTGGCTCTTCATTTATGTGCATACCAGAATCAGGGAAAACTTTTGAATTAGGACCATTTACCTTAGGATGTTACCTTTGTCATTGGAGTGTAAAGGCACCATATGAGAAGGGTAGATGACGCTTGATGGTCCTTCCCTTTTGCTTGAAGTTTTCCTTGTATCTTGAGTTGTTCATGAACATCTTGTCTCCTATGTTGCACTCCTTCTTTCTTACCCTTTTGTCACGCCATCTTTCTGCTCTTTGATCTTTTAACACCTTGTTAAACCTTCCACCTCACTCATTCTTATGCCTGCAATAAATTAGTAGACAACACATACCTGAAGGAATATACAATTTTAAAACACATGTTGTTTGTCCAAAATTTTGTTATGTTCCTTCTGTGCTAACGGAAGGATGGTGTTGAAATTATTTTAGCATAGATTTTGTTTATCACGTTCTTATACAAGCATGGCTCAAGGCAGAAGGTAATTTGCAGTGGAAGATAGAGTGAATGAACATTGATACTTACAGTTCTTCCATCCATGTTGAATGAGGTATATAGTTCTTGCATCTATGATGAATGAGCTATGTCTTCTTATGCAATTGTTAGAGTTCATCATGTGCCTTGCTTCATCTCCTATTTGAATTCATCTCTTGACTTACTTAGATTGAATTGAGAATTTTCTGTAGGAGTTAGTCTAGCAAAATATCCAGTATCTACTATAATGAGTTTTAGTTCAATAAACAAACTAGACTCCATGTCTAATTTGATAAAGGAAGGCATTTTAACCTAAGCACCTCGCTTAATTTAAAAAACCTTTGGAAGTATGTTGAGTACATCCAAACCAAAACTTACTATGGTAGGTAAAGGTAACATAAAAGCTCTATAGAGATTTATTCAATTAGAATTGAAAAGGCATGATTGTAGTTTAACAAATCGAGCGTGGCTTAAAGATAGGGACAACCAAAATTAGCAATTGGGCATAAAGTATTTTTTTCAAAGAAGCCCATCCCCCAAGGTTGAATTTTGCAAAGTAAAGTCAAGTTTGGATAGATATGATCCAATGTTGCACGATGATTGGTTGGACATACCTTGCGTCATCATCCTTCATCCTTTTTGCTTTAAACCTGGAATGGTTACTGACAAAAATACTGGAGTATTTTTGCAACTATATTTCTATACTCACAAGGACAAAAAGGTGAAAGCTCATGCTTGCTTTAGGGCAAGAACTTGTCCTTGGGAAACCTTTGAATTGGTTTTGAATTGGTGAAGTGGTTTCCCTTCCAACACCAATCTTCATGTACTTATCTCAAGATTCACAATGAGATCTGCAGTATTTATGATAAACACATGCATCTACAACCACCCTTTCAAAGTCTTTATGAACAAGAAGCATGAGGGGGTTGAAGATCTCGTGTGTGGCAATGTTAGAGAGACCAATTGATTCGGAAGATTTCTCATATGAGCATGGATTCAATGAGATGTTAATGAAGTAACTTCCATGTTCATCGATGTCATCTTCCTTTTCAAGCCCTAAGGGTGTTTCTTCATAAATGTCTATAGGCAGAATCATTGTCATCATCCCATGCCTATGACATTCATTGGACATTTTATTGTCCAAGATTTCCTATGGATTGGTGTCTCTTAGGTTGGTCTCGTCTAAGGCTTCCTCCCAACTTGGATGAGTCATGTTTATTGAGGAGATTGATTTAAGCTCACCATTTGGATCTAAAACAAGTTTGGATCCTAACCATAAGGCTTCGTCCTTGTCCATCTATTCTTTGACAACAGCATATGTGTTTTTCATATGTTCCAAGCAATTTTTAATATATTCCTACCATTGTCATTGCTCTTCTTGGTCATCCTTGTTTTCTTCATGACTCCTATGCTTTGGGTGTCTTAATGGATTCCTAGGAATATCATGAAACTTAGGGGAAAATGCATACGAGAGATCATCAGGGTTAAGGATGGGTTGAGAGATGGGTTCAGATAAAACATCTAATATGGGCATAGAAGAGAAGATAGGATTGGCTTCTAAATGGCTCGGCTCTCCTTCTATGGCATCACTAGATATATCATCCTTGAATTCTTCCTGATGTCCTATATGGGAATAAGGACGCTTTCTAAGAGATCCCTTCTTGAGAGGATTTGAATTATATTAACTTGAAGGTCTCTTATGGGACTGGAAGTTTAAATTATTCCCAAAATCAGCATCAAACAGATCACCTGCATAAGAAATTTCAAAAGAATGATTTTCTTCTTCTCTTGGAGAATTTGGATTTTGGGATATTGGTGGATTGGGATTGATAGCTAAACCTTGGGATTGGAGTGATTATGATTTGGCTATCAAAACTTCCTTTTCTTGTTCGGGAGATGATTCCTTCTCTTCCTCGAGGAGCTCATAATGAATGCTAGTGCAAGGAGTGTTTTCACTAATCTTATTAAGTATAGACCTTGCTTCACTAGCAGACAAATGAAGGAAAGCTCCTCTAGAGGTTAAATGAAGGGATTCCCTAAAATCCTAGCTAAGACCCACATAAAAATGTTGAAGGAGTATGGGGTCTTATAAGGCTAAGTCTGGTCCAGAGTCTATAAGAGAGTTAAAACGTTCCCAGGATGTGGCCAGAGATTCATTATCTTCTGGTTTGAAAGATAGGACCTTGGTTCTAAGGTTGACTACTTTAGAGATGGGAAAGAAGTCCAAGCAAAAGCTAGAACGCAAAGTTCTCCAATCTCCCTGCTTCTTCTCTACGGTTCAATTATACCATTTTTTAGCTCTTCCCTTCAAAGAGAAAGGAAAAAGCTTCCATCTTAAGGTCTCATCGGACATGCCCTCTATGTGGAGGTAGTCATAGGTTTGTTCAAACTCTTGTAAGTGAAGGTAAGGATTTTTGTCTACCTTTCCTAAAAAGGATTAGTTCTGGACCATTGCGACCAAACACAGGCGTAGCTCATAGGCAAGTGTTAGGATAGGCTTTGATGATTCTTTTGGCCTATGACTGGTGCTCATGGGTGCAGCATATTGGTATATGGGAGTGGAATCTATGGCATCCATATGGCATCCATAAGGATGAAAACAAAAAGGAAAATCTAAAATGAAAAAGATAAAAGTATAATACAAGGTTAAGCTACGTTCAAAGTTAACTTAGCAACCGTTTCCCCCGCAACGGCGCCAGAAAGCTTGTTGGTATTTATTAACGCTCATAGAAAAGATCCGCAAGCGCACAAATACCACTATAGCTTTCATCCAGAGGTTTTAAATATCATATCCATAGGGAAATGTGTGAGTGCAACTAAGTCTATGCTTAACCCATGAGAAGCATCAAGGACGGAGATGATAGGGACATAGAGAAGATCACTAAGGTCTTCTAGTTCTAACCCTCGCAAGCTATGTCCAGTATTGTTCAATTGGGGACGTTACTTAAGAAAAGACACCAGCAGAGGATGCTTTTCTTAGCAACCAAGTCCTACTAGTCCTATAAACGGGAGGTGGAGTATAGAAGATTTAACAAGGTAAAGTCACCCTCGCGAGCTACCACCGATCCAAAAAGTAGGGTGCATCTACGAGTAACCCGAGTCTAAGCGCCATGCTTACACTAGAATTATACCTTAAACTACGGCCGTAGGTTAAAGCATTCAAAAGAGACTCGCAAACCTAAAGAATAGTATAAACAATGTTACTTGAGTTATAAGTTGATTACTAGAGGAATCTCGGAAGCAAGCGTTGGAGGAACTTGATCCCATAGGTACAAGCCGTAGAGGGAGCACCGATAGGCCGGCACTTCCTCCAAACTCTTCCCTCACACTCTATCTCTCTATATCTAAAAGACTAGTCGAATCTCTGGCAGACTACATGACTAATCTTCTCTTGGTGACTATCTCTGAGAGGTAGATCCTTTCATGGGACCCCTTTCAATTGATCCTCACTGGAAAATATGAATTAGAGTTTTAGGGATGCCTTTAGCTCAGGGGGTATAGGGCTGCTGATATAGGCCGGTGGGATGAACCAGGGCCCTCAGATCAAACCGAGTTTGATCTACGGTGAAGATTGGACCTCAATGGCGGTGGGGAACTGACGTTCAAAGCGAGCCGTGAACGGGCTTTGGCCTAGGTCGGCTGACCTAGGCCTAGGTCGGCTGACCCCCTTTTGTGGTCCTTCGGCCCAAGTTTCGGCGGATCGCCTTCTCATGGTCTCTAGAATCTTAAGTTAGTTCCGTGGTGGAATATGCTTTTTAGCCCGACGTCCTTGATATCTTGCCTCATTTTCTTGATAAACCTTGCAGAAACATAGATTCACCAAAACTTATGGAATTCAGTCAGTTTAATCCCTAATTCTATGTTGGAGATTGATTTATGCCCTTATTCATGTTTTATTGATGGTTTATAATTTATGTTAGTGACCGTCAACATCGGGCGAGATGAAGCCTAGGCCCATGGGGTCGGGGAGACGGGAGCTGCGCTCCTGGGGTCGGACGAAGCCGTGGTCACGCCTCTAATCGTTTAGGCGTGTTAATGTTGGTAACCATTAGCTCTTCTCTTCGGGTACCCTAGTATTGGTACCCGACAATTTTTTTCCTTTTCACTATGGATTCCACTCCTATCTATTAATATGCTAAACCTACGAGCTCACGCTTACAACCACTAAAATCTTCAGAGCCTATCCTAGCACCTGGCTATGAGTTGTGCCCGTGTTTTATAAAAATGATTCAGGAACAATCCTTCTCGGGAGTAGGCAACAAAAACCCATACTCACACCTACGAGAGTTTGGACAGACTTGTGCATGCTTGCATATCGCTGGCATGTCTGACGAGAACTTAAGATGGAAGTTGTTTCCGTTCTCTTTAATGGGAAGAGCTGAAACATGGTATAGTTGAACCATAGGAAGTATGCAAGGAGATTGGAAAACATTATGCTCTAAATTTTGTTTAGGTTTCTTTCCCATCTCTAGTGTGGTTAGCCTTGGAAAGAGGTTCTAAATTTTAGACAACTAGAAGAAGAATCTCTTGCCATGTCATGGGATTGTTTTAATGACCTCATCATCACTGGCCCGGACCTTGCCATCCAAGACCTAGTACTTCTTCAATATTTTTATATGGGTCTTAGTAAGGATTCCATGCAATCCCTTGATCAAGCCTTTAGAGGAGCTTTCCTTCATTTGTTTGCTAGTGAAGCAAGGTGTATGCTTGATAGAATTAGTAGAAAGACTTCTTGCACTAGCATTCATAATGAACTCCCTGAGGAAGAGAAGAAATCATCTCCCAAACAAGAAAAAGTTTTGACAGCCAAATCAGAACCACTCCAATCCCAAGATTTAGCTATCAACCCCAAACCATCAATACCCCATAATCCAAATCCTCTAAAAGAAGAAATTCAACCTTTTGAAATTTCTTGTGATGATGATCTTTTTTATGCTAATTTTGGGAAAAGCTTAAACTTCTAGTTCCACAAGAGACCTTCGAGTGAATATAATTCAAATCCTCTCAAGAAGGGATCTCTTAGAAAGCATCCTTTTCCCATGTAGGACATTGGGAAGAATTCAAAGATGGCATGTCTAGTAAACCCAGAGAAGGAGAGCCAAGCCATTTCGAAGCTAGTCCTATCCTCTCCCCTTCTGTGCCCATATTAGATGTCTTATTCAAACCCATCCTCGACCTCGATGACTCCTGTTATGCTCTTTTCCTGAGACTCACGATGATCCTAGAAATCCACCAAGGCACTAAAAGCATAGGAGTCATGAAGGCCACAAGAAAGACCAAGACTAGCAACAACAATGGCTAGAGGATATTAAGAACTTATGTGCCATTGCCATTGAATGGATGGACGAGGCCATAGACAAGATCAACCTGAGAGTCACCAATCTAAGGGAAATCTTGGATAATAAAATGACCAATGAATGTCATAGGTATGAAATGATGGAGACAATGTTTCTGCCTATAGACATTCATAAAGAAACAACCTTGGAGCTTGAAGAGGAAGATGACATAGACGAGCATGGAAGTTATTTCATGAACACCTCATCAAATCCATGCTCACATGACAAATCTCCTGAATCAATTGGTCTCTCCAACATTGCCACACACTAGATCTTCAACCCCCTCATACTCCCTATTCATAAAGACTTTGAAGGGGTGGTTGTAGATGCTTTCATTTTATCATAAATATTGCAAATCTCGTTGACATGGATCTTGAGATAGGCATGCAAAGGTTGGTGCTAGAGGGGAAACCACTTCATCAATTAGAAACACAATTCAAAGGTTTCCCAAGGATGAGGTTCTGTCCTAAAACAAGCACTTTTAGGAGATAACATGAGCTTTCACCTTTTGCTATAATGCCTTTGTAAAATGAGCATAGAAATATAATTGTGAAAATATTCGTTCGGGTATTTTTGTCACTAGCCGTTCCAGGTTTGAAGCCAAAAGAATGAAGGATGACAACGCAAGGTATGTCCAACCAATTATCATGCAACATTTAATCACATCCATCCAAACTTGATTTTGTGTTTGTAAGATTCAAGCATGGGGGATGGACTTCTCTGACAAATCTTGTGCCATGTTGCTAATTCATTTTGGTTGTCTCTACCTTTAAGCCATGCTCCATTTGCTAAATAACAATCTTGCTCTTACATCTCTGTTTGAATAAATCTCTATAATGCTTTCATGCTACCTTTGTTTGCTATAGTATGCTTAAGGTTTGGAGTATGTTCATACATCTTTTAAATTAAGCATAGTGCTTAGTTTAGGGGTGCTGATTTTACTTACAAAGGCTTTTAAATTAAGCATGGTGTTTAGGTTAAAATGCCTTCCAAAATCAAATTAGATGTGGTGTCTAGGTTGATTTTTGAGCCGATAGTATACTTTAGTAGATTCTGGATACTTTGTTAGACTAATACTTGCAGAAAACTCTCAATTCAATTTGGGTAAGCCATGAGATGAATTCAAATCGAAGATGAAGCAAGGCACATGACGAACTCTAGTAACATTGTGCAAAGAAGACATAACTCATTCATCATGGATGGAAGAACTATAAGTATCAAAGTTCATTCACTTTATCTTTTGCTACAAGTTACCTTTGCCTTGAGCGATGCTTGTATAAAACATGATAAACAAAATCTGTGCTAAAGTAATCCTAAAATCATCTTTTCATTAGCATAGATGTAATTCCTATAATTTATGGACAACAACCCATAGTTCAAATTTGTTATATTCCTTCGGGTATATATTGTCCACAAATCCCTTGTAGGCATGAAACAATGAGTGGAGAGAAAGATCCAACAAAATGTCAAAATTAAAGAGCAAAAAGATGGCATGACAAATGGATGAGAAAGAAAGGGTACAATCTAGGAAACATGAAGATCATGAACAACTCAAGTTGTGAGGCTAGCCGAACAAGGAAAACTTCAAACAAAAGGGAAGGACCATCACGAGTCATCTACCCTTCATCTGAAACTATGAAGACGTCGAGGCCCCAATGGCCTTGGGGGCTGCGTTGGCTCCCTAGATGGAGCAGCCTGATCCCCCGATCGATGGGCGCTCCGGTGGCGCATCCCCCAAAACCAACCAACTTCCTGGAGTTGGGTCAAGAATAGCCGAGTCATGGGCCCATATTTTGATGCGACACGCCATCCTGACCTTCTTCGACTAGTGAGGCTTGAAGTCCTGAAGCACCCGACCAAAAGGGTGGTCTGCCAAAGAATATTCCCACCCTTTCGACCAGCTCAGCTGAAAGCCGACCACCACACTTGTCGGAAAACATCTTGTCAGAAAAAATGCATGGTGCTCCGAGAAAAAATAAAAACAGTTCATCTTTGATGAAGTGTGCCCACTTAAGTTTCATTGTGGAAAGTTAATGATGCTTGACACCATTGGCTCTGCCATAATGTCATGAGATGTGATCCTCAGGATCTAGTTGTGTTAAGGTAGGGGTCATGCCTCTGGCACTATTTAGCAAATCATGTTTGCAAAAAAGTTAAGCACATTCACCGCAAGGTGAAGTGTGCCAACTTAGTCCCCGAGCCTGACAGCAGGTGACTTGATCACGTGGTGCCAGGGTCTAAAAGAAAAATAATCCAAAACTAAATAAGCACATTCACCGCAAGGTGAAGTGTGCCCACTTAGTCCCCAAGCCTAGCAGCAGGTGACGTGATCACGTGGTGCCAGGGTCTAAAGAGAAACCACCCCAACTCGGTTGAGAATTACGCACCGTGGCTCTGTCACGGCACAGTCCCTAGCTCTACTATGGGCCCAGTCCCTAGCTCTACTGTGAACCTAATCCCCGGCTCTGTCATGGATCAGAACCCATTGCTCTGCCATGTGGCAACTCCCAGCTCTGCTGTGAGACGTCCCCCAACTCAGTTGTGGGCCCTAAAATAGAAACAACCCATGGCTCTACCACGCGGCAGCCCCCAGCTCCGCTGCAAGGTGACCCCCAACTCAGTTGTAGGCCCACTCCATAGCTCTGCTGCAGACTCAGTCCCTAGCTCAGCTGTGGGCAAAAAGGGCATCAAACTGATGCATACGGATGGGTCTGCCACATAGCAGTCCCCAGCTCTGCTATGGGGCCACAAAATGCATTGGCACGCTAGAATCGGACCGAATAGAAAAATGGTAGAACAGGCCCACTCTGGGGTCCTCCACCATAGTTAAGGCCCATGTAAAGGCCCGCTTGGAGATAATGATTGAGGGAGTGGAAGCGACGTGTTAGGCATAGTTACCCAAAAACCCTGGAAGTCAAAGGGTCACTCCGTCTCTTATAAATACCCATGTGGTGACGCCCCACTTCTCCCACTTTATCCACTTCATGTCAGTTCATCTTCCATATTGCTCGCTCCGCCATCTCCACCGCCGCTGTACACACAAATCCAAAACCTAGATCCAGCCATACGTAGCAGTTGCAGGCATCACATCTCCGCCAGATCTAGCTGCTCCAACGCCACACCACACACCGCAGCAGCATTTCGCAGCTGGAGAAGAGGAGGAGGATGGTGCGTGGGGGCCATGGAGCAAGAGCACAGCTGATGGCGGTGGAGTGGAACAAATCGGTGAGCACGGAGGCCACCCTCGCGAAGCTCTTCACCGCCAGTGTGATGGCCGAGGCTGCAATCGATGGATGGAGGGCATCACCTAGTGAGAACTATCCAGACTCCTGTCTTGGCGAGATTGTCGTCTTTGAAGATTTCAATTGGCGTGGATTTGGAAATCCTTGCGAACCCTTTCTGTGCAAACTTTGCGATTACTATAAAGTTAGCATCTGCAATCTCCACCCCAACTTTGTTCTTGCTGTTTCCATCTTTATACCATCTGCGAACATATCTTCGCATCCATCCCCACTTCAATCTGTGGTGGCACTTTTTCTGCCTCAAGAAGAAAGGGGGTGCGGGAGGATCCAAGATAGCTGGAGGAGCATAGCTGAACCTACGTGACAGGATGAAAGCTGAGTACCTAAATGTACCCCTGAGTTCATCCACAAGGGATTGGTACAAGAAATGGTTTTACGTGCAGCAAGAGCAGGAGCCATTTGTTGCTTGTGATGTCTCTAGATCCTAGAGCAGCAGGAGAGCTGCTCTAGATGTTTGACAGGAACTGACTTGATAGGCCGACGGTGGCATTGAACTTCATCTGCAGGCGGGTGCAACCCTGCAAGGAGTGGGTGCATCCGCTGTATGAGTACATGAGGTTGAATGACCCCATTAGGGAGTCTGCAAGGAACCTCATGCACGATGAGGTGAACTAGTGATTGGTGCAACTGTTCGACTTGTTGGGATACCGCCTATTACCAATCGCAATGAAGGCGTACAAATCGATAGCGTCACCACCATAGGTATGTTTAATGTCACCCACAATTTCAATTCCATATCTGATAGTTGTAGGTCTACAACCATAGCGCTTAATCTGATCCTTGCAAGATCCATGGCCAGGACCGAGCAGTAGTGTACATCTCCGACGTGCCTGCCGCCGACTGGTCGGCTGATGTGGATGTGCGGGAACCCCGTGTGATGAGGAAGGCTGCTGGGAAGCACTCCGCAGCAGAGGGGCCTTCCCAAAAGAGAAAGTCCGCTGACCCCCTTGGCACGGGGGGTCCTTTAATCATTAACAACGAGGAGGGCAGCCTGAAATGACGTAAAGTCATGGCTAGCTTGACCGACGATGAGGAAGAGGAGGAGGAGATGCCACTGACACATCGGTAGAGGGCGCGGACATCACCCCGTGCACCGATGCCACCAAGGGCGCCCACACCTCCCCAAGCAGCGATGCCCCCAAGGGCGCCTACACCTCCTCGAGCAGTGACGCCAGTCCAGATGGCCACACCGAGCTTGGGGTGAACTGGCTCAGCAGTCCCCATGCATGTTCAAGCCAAGATGGAGCAGACGAGCAGTAGCTAGGCGGCTGGTACCCACGCTACGGGGAGCGGGAGCCAGAGCGGTCGGCCGTTCAGAGCCACATTCAGGCGCTCAGATTTGTAAGTAATTTTATAATCCCTTGCCGTTATCCTAAAGCATTAGCTTATTAGGGTGCTGTAGGCCAGAGTCCATATAATATGTGGAGCACCCCACCGACAGCCATCAGTCGTTAGTGGGGGAGAGCAGCCACGCTGTAGAGGAGCGTGCCAGGCCCAGTGACATCACCAACCAACGCGCCATAGAGCAGCAACATGATGAAGAAACCACGCCTGCTGCCGAAGAGCCCACTGCCGCCTCAGGTGGTAGAATGGGGTTAGTACTAGTTGACGGGGGGGCACCGAGAACCCTGCCGTAGAGGCTCCGACAGCGGAGGCCACTGCGGCTGAGGAGGAGCCAAAGATTGAAGAAATCATTCGCCCCGAAGAAGACGTCGTGGCCCCCCAATGCGTCCATGTTGCAAGGAAGCGAGGTGACGAGTGGGTGTTCTATGAAGAAGACCACTCAGACCAGGCCGTCCGCAAACTTCAGAGATCAGTTGATGATCTAATGGGCCAAACAAAGGTAAGAGCGCTGGATGCCCTATGCATCCTCATTAGGCTTTTGTAGGGATTGCTATCAATAATCCTTCATTGTGTTACAGAGCATTGAGAAGACTTTGGAGTACTGGAAACGGTGCTTTGACACTATTGCCCCAACTGTGGAAGAGAACAGAGCCCTGAAAGAGGATGTAGTGCGCCTGTAGGAGATGCTATAGCAGACCTAGAATGAGCGGGAGGCGTTGCAGGCCAACATAGACGAGCAGCACTGCCGCCTCGACCAAGAAAGGAAAGGTATATGACAAAATCTTCGCACTTTGTTCTCCTGGTGACTTGTTGACAAACAACGCTCTGGTTGGTAGGCATGGAGGCAGAGAACATGCTTCTTGTTGACAAACTAGCTTGGCTAGCAGAGACCAACAAGCAGCTTGTAGAGAAAAACGACCAGCTCGACAAGAAGCTCAAAGATGAGGTTGCTCGCCTGACTAGCGAGAACACCAAGCTGAAGGAGTGAGTTAGCAAGCTAGACAAGGACTTTTCGAGTAAGTTATTGATAACTCAGTTGTTAATTTACTTCACTATTATTCATCATGCTCAGCATAGGCTAATGCTTGAGTGCAGTCGTATGCCAAAACACAAAGACACCTAGAGGGGCTGATAAAGGAGAAGGACCACTTGGGTCCAAGTGTAAGGCAATGGAACAAAGAATCAAGCCAGTGCTAGACCTGATCGGCATGGAACCTGAAGAGGCACCGACCGACCGACTAGCCTAACAAGAAGCCATTGTCGAGAAGTGCCAGAGCTCCTAGACTTGGTTCCACAGTACATCCACGACGCTGGCGAGTACGTGGCCACCCACGTGTTAGGCGTGGTGCAATCACACTACCCTAAAGTGGACCTGAAGAGGCTTGAAACCGACGTGTCCAACAACACCAATCAAAGGAAGGCCAAGCAGCTCAAGATTACTTCCATGGAGACAGCGTCAAAGATGATAGCCGATGTGGACCTATGTGGCAAGACTAGACAAAAGCAGTCAGTAGGTTAGAGCTATAAAAAACTTCTGTTTGCATTTTAAGTTGTGATGGAGCACTTAGTGCTTTTGTAAAAACATTAAGTAAGTTATAGTGGAGCACTCGGTGCCCATGCGAACCAGATATTATATCTCTGTATAATACGCGGTCGTGATTTTAGTCATAAAAGCTCTATTTTTATCGTGTTTTATGGTAAGAGCGAGTAGTTATTCCGTCCTAGAGTTGCTCTAGCCCGTGTCCGACTAGCAGCCCGGAGCATGAGGCACGGAGCTCAGGCACACGTAAGACTGTCGACCGTGCCAGGGAGCTACTGCTGACCACCCGGAATGTAGTGAACGGATCTCATGCACGTGTGGGGAGAAATCAGAGATAGTGCCGGCTCTGGGAAACTCAAGTAGGAGAAAAAATTGATCAGCAAACCACTTAGTAGAAATTTAGGAGATATTGTGATGCACAAAAAAGATGGCAACAAAAGCACGATGAAACGTTTATTGAATACTTGAAGTGCAGAAAGAGTACATATCTTTTGTTTAGTAGCGGATCAAGCGTAGAAGCGCCTAAGGTGGTTGATATGCCATGAATTTAGGACATCGACTCCATCGAGATCACACAGCCTATAAGAGGTGGGCCTGGTGACCGCCTTGACCATGTAAGGGCCCTCCCAATGCGACGCTAACTTGTGTAATCCTTTCGTCTTCTATTTCCTACATAGAACCAAATCGCTGACCATGAAGAATCTGTCCTTGACGTTGCGGTTATAGTACCTGCGCAAGCCTTCCAAATATTTAGCCGTGCGCGCGTAGGTGTCAAGGCGCTGTTCCTCGGCGCAATTAACCTTGAGCTCTCTGGCTTCATTTGACCTCTCCTCATCATGGTTCTCGTCCCATGGTGACTGGAAAGCAATGTCAGCTGGCAGCACGGCCTCAGAGCCGAAGACCATGAAGTACGGGGAAACACCAATATTGTGATTGGGCTAGGTTCTCAGTCCCTAGACCATGGTCGGCAGCTCTTTCAACCATCTCCCAGGATGCTTATCGTTTTCCCTATACAATCTTTTCTTCAACGCATCAAGGATCATGTCGTTCACCCGTTCAGCCTGTCCGTTAGCCCTTGGGTGTGCCACCAAAACATACTTGACAACTATGCCTCTATCATCGTAGAAGTTCTAGAAATCGTTACCGGCGAACATGGACCCCAGATCGGTGATGATACTGTTAGGCAGGTCGAAATGGTGAATAATTTCGTTGAGCAGCTCAGCTGCCTTCTTCGCAGTCCCTGGGACTAAGGGCTTGTAATCAATCCATTTGGAAAATTTGTTGATAATGACATCAACCCAGCGAAAACCGCCTGGAGCCAGCTTGAAAAACCCGATCATATCTAGTCCCCAGCATGCGAAAGGCCAGGATGCTGGAATAGTCTGTGTCACGGAACCATCCAAATTATAAGAGCGCGAGTACAAAAACAATCACCGAAGTGATCAAATTCTCGCACTTGAGCCCATATAACTCCGGTAGTCCAATGAAATCACGAGGGATTTCAAACCAACCAACATACAAGCCAAGATCGTAGTGATTCAACATAACAAGTCACATGTTACATCCATTTCACAAGTAGTTCAATATACATCGGAGTTCAACATAGTTATTACAACTTAAGTTCAAAAGTAGCAGAAGCAAATAATTTGAAATTAACATTTCTCTTATTTCAAATACATGCCAGTACCAAGGTCAACTTCCAACAAAAGCATTAGAGACGAGATAACTCAGAAGGATCTTGCCCATGATCACACTCTGCCACTATGGTAGGAGCCACCAACTCTTGTAGTCGCCATGATATCTCACAACCTGCAACAAGTGGGGATAAAACCCTGAGTATGAGAAGGTACTCAGCTAGACTTACCCGTCAAAAACCAGAAATAAAGTGACACCAAGGATCATGCAAGGCTGATATAAAGTGGGCTAGCTTGATAATATTTTGCATAAAAGCTTACTATGGATAAGTAATCATTAATGCTTAAGCATCAAGTTAATTATCATTAACCTGTCATCTATATTAGAACCTATACTAGAGCACTCACTTGATTAGGAGCAAACAATATTAACCATAGTAGGTATAAATTGAGGCAACATTTCCATCGTCATCAAATTAACCATCCGTTCAATTTAATTGAATCTACATTGCTACTACTCAAGTCAAGTGCTCACTAACCGGGAGCGACGGTGATTCGAATCGAGTTCCTATCCAGATGGAGGGGTATTTCTAAAACAAACCACGCAGAGCCCTCGGCAGGGTCGCACAAGTCACCTTTGGTACGGTTCAGGAAAGTGCGGGTTCGACTGATGCCGCATCCCCAAGGGCAACACTCTGCTAGGATGTTAGGGACTTTAACCCCCTGGTCTTTAGCCAATGTTCCCAAGCACATCCTTACTTCCTCCAAGATGCGACCTACCATTCGATTCCCGGCCTGAACTGTATTACTCGGCTTCGCGGTCGGAACGGCTTATCCGTCCAACTAAGTGTTAGACTGCATTCAACATGACTCAAGGACGTACAATGAATCGGTCCTTAAATGACTCAGACGAGGATAGATCCACACCCAAGACCTCCATGCCTTGTTGCTTCACTATCGTCATCCCGCCCAGTCTCATTCAATTTTATTAACACATGGTTCCTTTCCACGATAGCAAATATAGCCAACCGTGCCATATATGAATATCCCTACATCTCACAGGTGACAGGAAATCACCTCACTTCTACCGCTTAAAGTAGGGCTAAGCATCTACTCGATCTTAGTCTATGTAGGATTCAAGGATTCATATATCTGGACAAGGAATGATATAATGCAGCAAGGGTTTCCAACCAACTCCTACTGCTTAATGCAACAATACTTATAACATATATAGAATTAATTGCTTTGAAGGTAGGATACTTATAATGCTCCGGGGCTTGCCTGGGATCCGACTCAAGTCAGTGTTTGTCAGATGAAACTCGCTTGGTGAGCATCCTCCAATCTAGCACTTGTCCGATCCTTCTATCTTCAGGATGGATCCATCAACTCCATCTTCGAGTTTGGCTCCCCATCAAGTCCTTCACGTGCTTCAGTTAACATACCTAAATGAGGTGCAACAATGCATATGTATGAATACATAGAAATGCAATAAACAAAGAAATCAAGCAAGCATACCAAGGTTCACATAAGAACCTAACGTTAATTAATTTAATCCTCACTAAGGCATAACATAGAAGAGGGCAAGCACCTCAATCAAGACACAAGTCTCATAAGATCACAGGGTGCTAACCCAAATACCATCAAAGATATGAGTCACACTTCAACACACTAGCATGGCAAAGTTAATCAAAGCACTAAAACTAGAATTTGCCACTTTCTGGGCATTAGAACAACAGCTAAGTAATTTAATCATAACTGGAGATCTACAACTCCAAAAGATGTACAACAAGACATTCTGGAAAGCTTATGAAATTTTCTACAATTCATTTAATATCAACTAAGCCTGATTCCCAAGTTTAATAGGTCGAAAAGATGAAACTACAGACTCTGGTCTGCTCCAAACAGAGAGCAACCAAATCTGGGACCTGACTCTAAACATCTATAACTCAAAAAATACTTGGCCAAATGCCACCAAATTTTAACACAAGCTAGATACATGAATTATATACAACTTTGATATAGACAAGATGCTCAGAAAATATCATTAACATGGGGTAATTTACATTGCCCCCAGAACTGTCCAGAAACCACATTTGCAAGAAATAAATACTAACTTATGTTGCAAACATATGATTGGACAAAACCAACTTTACCAAAATTTCACACATGACTAATGAATATCAGAAAATATAGTGTCACCATCTAAATGAATTATTTTAATACATTTCTTAATTTATCTAGATAATTAAGTGGAATTGTGAACACATACTAAAACTACACAATAAATTCTACCCAAATTATAGTGGCCTACATATGCTCTCAGTAGTCTACTATCCAAATTTCAAGTCATTTGGACATGTATATCAACCTCTATAAAAAAGACAAATTGCTATTACAAGAATTCATGTGAGAGCAAGATGAATCAATGACTCACTCATACTACCACCAGAATTCATGAAATTTTTACCACACATCAAACATCACAGGAGTAGCATGCCACAAAAATTTCCCTCATTTGGAGCCCTACAACTACAGTTATGAAAAAGACAAATACCACTAGTATTAAAAACCTAATCTGAAAAATCCATTTTTACAGTAAAAACATTAAACTAAAACTTGACATATTATAGATCCACTGCATAGAGAATTTCACAAGGATTTCAAAAAGTCCTCATTTGCTATTTTACAAATTACCTAGCATGAGATATTAATTTTCAAAGTTTCAGCCATAATTATGGATAAAAGAAAAAGGGAAAAAGAAAAGTTGCACTATGCGGTACTATTCATCTGAGGCACAAGTTGTGCATTTAGGCCCTTCCCTTAACTCGAATTCGAAGACGAAGCCCCTGGTCGCGAATTTCAGCAGGGGGTGCGATGCAGCTCGCGGATTCCGGCGAACGATGGGGAAGCAAGAGGAGGCCGACGCGCACCCATGGGTGGCCACGGCTCGTCTCAAGGTGGCCTGAGGAGGCGGGGCCACGTGGAGCAGCGGCTCACCGGCGGCAGCTCGCCTGGCCGCGGGGTTCCGGTGGCTTTCGACTTGAGCGAGAATGCGCAAGGGCTAGAGGGAGACGAGGTGGATGCCATTGTGCTCATAGCTGGGTTCGCGGCGGCTCGGGGAGCAGGACGACGGGGGCGGCCAGAGCTTCGCGACGGCGTCCATGGCAGCTCCGTTTTCTGCAGCTTAGAGGGACGGGCAGAGGGAGTGAGGGAGGAAGCAGAGAAGCTCGTGCGCTCGCTCTGGAGGTGGCCGGGGCGCAGAGACGCGCGTCCAGCGAGGTGGGGTGCAGCTCGCGCATGGCCGCCACACGCAAGGCGCATGTCGTCCGTTAGGGTGATTTCGAGAACAGGTGGCGGGTGACGGCGGGATCAGCGTGGGACGCGATTTTAATTTGGGCCTCTTCTAGGCCTAATTTTGACATGGTCCAAAAACGAGATTTGATCACCAGATAATACTCTCCAACTTTGATGAAGGTAGCTCGGCCATTTGAGCTCTGGATTAGCAGCTAATTAATCTCCAAGTTGACAGTGTCAGTGAGTGACAGTCAAAACTTGGTCAAACTGAAATCAAACTTGATCCAACTTCCTGTAGGCTCTTCTCCACAATATCTACTCCAACTCTTATTCTTGGATCAACTCAAGTTTCTTAACAAATTTTGGAGAACTCGGGATGCCAATCCTAACGACATAGGATTACTGAAAGACTGGAACAACAGTAACATTCAAACTTGGGTTCCTTATTTGACTAGGTCAGAAGCTGAACTAGGTCGTGGGGTTTGAACAAGGTTTGTAGTACGCAACCTGAACTACAACTTCTATTAAAAGATCAAGATCTAGATCAGCTTGGGTTGCAAGATATAAAGCTCCAAAGTGGGGTACCCGAAGCTGAATCCTGCAGTTTAGTTGCAAGCCGACTGAAATTGCATTCTTCTCCCCCATATAACTCTTAGTCCGTTGGGTGTTTGCAAAAACTTTACTAATAAAAGTTGTAGAGCTACATGTGATCTCCAACTTTTATTTTACAAGTTAGGTCTGTATTGCCACGGTTTTCATGCTACAGGGCTCCAAATTCACGTACTCTGAAACTGTACCGCAGTCCAACACTTAGAAAATTTTTTGGAGCTTCAAAACAGCACAGAGTTGATTCTTGTGAGCTCTATTTGACTAGATTAGAGGCCAAACTAGCATTTGATCATTAAACAAAGTTTGTTCTACACAATATGAATTACAACTTTTATTTAAGGTCAAACCTCATAACTGGTACAGAAGTCAAACTTTCACTTTGGTCAAAGTAGCAACTCGATAAAGCCTAAACTAGGGTTTTAGGCCAATCGGGGCATTTGCTTGACATTTGCTCAACATGAACCCTTCATGACTTTTGTTGTAGGGTTCATCTAGAGTCATTTGGGAAAAGTTGCAAGGTTTTGTTGATGATCCATAATTCCATTCGCTTAATGGTGTAATTCCAACATTTATTAAAGTCATTGAAACCAGGACATGACTTATCATTTCATGTGACTTTTTGATTCCAAACTTCATGAAACTTTTTCAGGGATCAATATAGATAGGTATTAAGGTGAGACATATGAAGATATTATAATAACACCATCCAAGCATATATCTTGAAAGTGGCCTATATATAAAGCAATGGTGCAACATCCAAGTTTAGGTTAGGCTCCTCTCCATAGGTTGATCTTGACATCGTCATCTCCACTTAATCTATCATGTTTGAGCTCAAACCCACTACTTAGTGAGGGACAAACACCTGGGGTGTTACAGCCCTGCCCCCTTAAAAGAATCGCGTCCCGAGATTCGGTGCGAAGGACTTTTCAAGAGAAGAGAAACATGTTATCCAGTTTCCAACATTTGCTATAGCATTCGGCTTCTGTGCTTCAAACATCAGAAGGGTTAATCTGGTTAAGACGCTTTCTGATACTTGATCTTCATGGTAACTTTGTTTGAATAATTTCCTTCATTGACTTCCATGAAGCATTGTTACTCTGGGAGGAATCCAAGACAGCACAGTACTTCATTCTCAATGTATAGAGATCATTTGGTCCATGAGATAACCACTAACAAGTATCTGATTCTTTAGTAAACATAGCATAGTCCGTATGAACTTTACATTAGACCAAAATCTTTAGAAGTATACTCATTGAAATGACTCTATGTCCCCATCGTTTGAAAAGCAGTCCTCTACCAAAGTGTCTTGAGCACAACCTTCCAAAAGGGGTGCGATCATAGACGACAAACATCCTCTGAATCCATAAGATACTGACTAACCAACAGACAAGGTCTATGTTGGTCATAAATGTTCATTCATTTAGACACCAACTAATGGAAAACTACTTGAGGTTCCATGTGTGCAGTTCTCTTTCTCTGATGACAACACTGTATTATCTAAGTCTGTTAAGGGATAAGTGAATGTGGTGGCTGACTCAGTTGGCTCCATATTTCCGCCAAGTGTTACCTAAGAAGATTCTCTTATCCAAAGGCAACAGTTATTTGGGTTGAATCAGATGCAACCCCTTGGGTAAGAACACTTATAAGGCACCAAAGATCAGTGAGTATTAGCAATTATGGCTAAAGGAGGATATAGCGAGTTCTAGAAGACAACAAAAATTTGCAAGTAGTTACCAACTTCTGTAATTAGTCAACTACCGAGCACGTTGAGTACAATTTCCTTCGTGATGCAGTTGCACAGTAAGTTGAGTTGACTTGCAGCATAGCAAAACTATCTTTGTCAAGCTAACTTTTCACCTTCAGGCTTCCTCGTTAGGATCAAATAGTAGCTCTAAGATGGAAAATCAGTTGTTTGACAGTTTTCAAATTGCTTTCGATTCATGAAGGTATGAATTGATTTGCAAAACACCAAGGCTTCTCGTACATTGTTGATATGAGAAAGCAAAAGCAAATGAACGAGTGTAAACTATTATCTTTGAGACCTCAAAAGGGGTATCCAACAACAAATCTCGACCATTTTCCACACTGGGATAATCAACCACTATCATAATCTTCTTATACAAGGAATGAGCACAATTGCCGAAAAATGGTAGATTTTGTACCCTTTGGCTTTTTGCTCATATCTCACAAACTACTGCCCTATTTTCACATGAATTTTGGTAGGCATATAGATCCATAAGTCCTCTAACTACTGACTTATATATCAATTCGACGATGCACATGCTTTGAACTTACGATTACTTTTGCAAGGCAAAATTGCATACTCTATCTGGAGAACATTCCTACAAGGATAAGGAACCGCTTCCGAATATTCCTCAACACTTCGTCCAATAAAGTTATGACAAACCATTTGTGGCACCTAGGGGCACAAGGATGCTGATTGAAACTAAGGCATGCTTTCTCTAATTCTTCACTTTAGCTGATACAACATCTTGTACTATGTGTGTGATTGTCCAAGATGGAATTGACTTGGTCAGAATGGCTATGGAAGATAGAGTAGCACTCAATTTGTTGGCTAGTTGACTAACTTCTTGTTGGTTATTGCTATGTAAGACATAGCCTTCGTAGCTACCAAGGAGTCATTACCTAGCTAGAGATTAACCTTCCTAGTGGTAACTAATCAATTGTCTCTCAACACTAAAAAGTTCCAAATCTTCAATCTTGTCCACAATAATCATGGTTGACACAGAACGAATGGTTGCCATCGAAGTCAGCAGATAAGGAGTCACACTAGAGATAGTAGATTTCAATTGTATGGTCACTATGCCTACAAAGATTAAGACTTGCCTAATGTGACAATCGATCCTTATCCAACAAATGACTTGTCCACTTAAGTGTTGTGTGGCCATTTTATCCAACAGGGATGAGATATTTTTCTCACTAGATGGTGGTCGTCAATATTGGGACAGCTAAGTAGAGTCATTTTCCCACTACCTATTGTAGTCCGCTATTGTTTATGTTGGTGACCTGTTCTTCAAAGGTTATCCTTTAGGTATCTTCAGATGAAAGCTCTACTACTTTCGGCCTGAGATATGGGTTTTATGATACACTAGGGAGAGATAACCAAGGAAAGGTTCGCCTAAGAATAACACATTGATGTTGTTTCGCAATGGATCATGACTAGAAACCACGATACCAGCGCGTGCCAAGCAGCACAACCCTGTGTCAGCCGCCCACAGGAGGCTCTCGGTTTTGTCGTGGCACCGTTAGTTGCTACTCATAACACCATTATCGATCACACCACCAAGGTAAAATTTCAAGTGACACAATTTGGGTTGTAAAAACAAGCATTATACAAGGGAGGGATAGCGTGTAACGGTAGTCACAAGGTTTGGAATTAACCAGGAGGTGATTCGAAGATCAAAACATAGCACAAGAGAACATAGCTCAATTGCCGAAGGCGACTAAGCATGAGATTTTTGCTTAATTCAATGCACACCTTGGGTCACCAAAGTGATGACAAGATGAAAGATTACCATGAGATTTGGTCATGTTGGACAACAATATGAGATAAAGACTAGTAAACATCCTGAGACTTGGGAAGGTTGGGGATGGATTAAGCAAACTTCAAGGGAGAAAACCGATATGCCAATCAGAGATTGAGTCGATAAGGTAGACACATGAATTTGCAAGCAAACGATGTTGAGGCGACAACAAAGAGACGTTGTGTCACACTAGCTAACCTTTGGGGGAGGCAACCGAGAGGTCCAGCATGGATTTGGTTATGGGCCTTACAACTTGGCAGTGAACAACTACGGACAAAAGGAGGCATCTATGAGAATCTATCTTGGTTGGTAGGTCAAACAAGGTATTCACGTGTGGGTGTAGGACAGTCATGGTACACGCGAATATTTAAGGGTCCAGGCTCGGGCTTATATATCAAGCAAAGGCATGGTGCACAAATATTCAAAGCAAGCAACCATGACTACAAGCTCTAGCTCCTAAGGAAAAGAACCTAATTGGAGATGACACTAAGAGATCGTTTCGCATAACTCGAGTGTTTCTCTAAGATAAAGCTATTCGACACTCGTATGCTTACCGAGGACAAACGAGGTGACAACTATGGCAGTAATTAACTAACAAGCATACATACAAACATCATAGTCAAGCATTTGAGAGATTCTATCAAATTAGCTTAAGCAACCATTACTAAGCACTAGGCTCACCCATAACAAATATTTATCTAAAGCAAGAACTAACTACGAGTTTGGCCTAAGACAAACGCTAGCTAAGGTAGCCAACTTAGCATGTGCACATAATCTGGACAGTAGCACAGTAGTTACTTGTTTCCACCATAACTGAGATTGTATACATCCCACAAAGGTGATCCTAGAATTTCTAGATAGCTTAGGAAGATGACTACACTTTAGTTATTCATACCAACAGCTAATTCATAGATTAACATGGCCAAACATGCTGATGTTTTAGATCTGTACAAACATGGATAGAAAACTAACATGAACTTCAAAAATGCGTAACTGGAGTTCTAGGGACCCAACAAGGCTGATCCTTAACTTGATGTAAAGATTATTAAGTTTTCCATAACTTTCTTATTATCATATTAAGATGATTCTTCAATTAACAAGGCCAAACATGATAAAGAAGACATCTCTGCCCAGATTTGGACAGATTCTGTCATTCCACTTTGCAAGCTCATAACTAGAGATTTAGATCACCACAATTAGTTCTATAGGACATTTTGGAAAGCTTAGAAAAATTACTACACTTCTTCTATTATCTCCAAGACATGATTCCATATGCACACAGGTCAAACAAACCAAACATTCAGATCTATTCAGAGCATAAGCAAAATCGGACAGTAAATTTCTAAAATTCATAACTCTCAAACCATAAGACCTAGGGTCATGAAATTTTAGGAGAAGCTAGAGAAGTAAGTGATCTACAATTTTGGTATTCTCCATAACTATAGAAAACACCATTATGACCATGAAAGCATCACTACAATGGAAACCATTCTAGCAGCCAACGTGCAACAAGCAAAACAAAGCTTGCCTTTGTTCTACTTAAGAAGAGAGCACACAAACATGTTATTCTAGTAGCTCTAAACATTGTTACCTTAGACCAACACCAATTTCATTCATTCATGAGAATCCACAATTACTTAAGTGAGGCCTAAAACATTTGCAAATGCTTAACAACATATCCACCACTTGGCTAAACTAGAGGACATCTATAAGTTCAAACATGTAACCTCAGTTATTTCTAACAAGGCTAAGCACACGCTTTTCTCAAGAACTTTCTATTCGAGCAACATTGAACAAGGCATTCATGTCTAACTCCACACAAGAAAGATAGTGTAACACATTGATCACAAGTTACTTATCATTGGAACAAGGGTGAGAGGAGCATAGCTATGCATAAAGCAACAATCAAGATGATGCATGCTTCGTCCTATTCGTCCTCACAAGATTGCTAACATAAGGTGGTGATCACGTTCTATGTCGGTGGCATAACACACACTCTCTCGATATATAGCTAGTCGACAGCTACATTCGACTACGCATTCGTGGTTAGCGTACCTACAAAAAATTTTCATTGCAGCTTAACAATTCCCCAATTATAGCACACAATAAAAGCAGAAAAGTAAAATTCTAAGTACTTCCATATGCATATACCCCCGTATATATACATGTAGCACAAAAACTACCCGAATCATCAATCACCCACAATTAAGTACCTTCATATATACATGTGTGTAACATGTAAATAATCCAGTAACCAAAACTAGCTCTCCCCTAGACCGTGGGTTGTACGGTCATGCTCTCGCAACTCACACTTACCTGAGCGTAGGTGTGATGTTGCATAAAAGTAAACTAGCAACATATATGGCTATTTCATATATGAAGGCTACCTCTAATCTAACACACCGGGTAGCATAGTGTGGGAGAGTTATCACAAACACATACCTTGCCCTAGGCGTAGATGCATAATTGAAAAACCCCCAAGTTTGTACTTATATAAGCCACCTAATAATCCTTATATGGGCATAAGGAAATTGACCACTGACATACTTAGGTTAAAATTCAGATTTGACAAACCTATATATAGCTATAAGTTGATAAAACTGATTTTATAAAACAAAACCTTTGTTTTAAATACGCATATGACAAGTTTAATGTTGAATCTTGCTCCGATGCCAGCTGTCACGGAACCATCCAAATTATAAGAGCACAAGTACAAAAATAATCACCGAAGTGATCAAATTCTCGCACTTGAGCCCATATAACTCCAGTAGTCCAATGAAATCACGAGGGATTTCAAACCAACCAACATACAAGCCAAGATCGTAGTGATTCAACATAACAAGTCACATGTTACATCCATTTCACAAGTAGTTCAATATACATCAGAGTTCAACATAGTTATTACAACTTAAGTTCAAAAGTAGCAGAAGCAAAGTAATTTGAAATTAACATTTCTCTTATTTCAAATATATGCCAGTACCAAGGTCGACTTCTAACAAAAGCATTAGAGAGGAGATAACTCAGAAGGATCTTGCCCATGATCACACTCCGCCACTATGGCAGGAGCCACCAACTCTTGCAGTCGCCATGATATCTCACAACCTGCAACAAGTGAGGATAAAACCCTAAGTATGAGAAGGTACTAAGCTAGACTTACCTGTCAAAAACCAGAAATAAAGTGACACCAAGGATCATGCAAGGCTGATATAAAGTGGGCTAGGTTGACAACATTTTGCATAAAAGCTTACTATGGATAAGTAATCATTAATGCTTAAGCATCAAGTTAATTATCATTAACCTGTCATCTATATTAGAACATGTACTAGAGCACTCACTTGATTAGGAGCAAACAATATTAACCATAGTAGGTATAAATTGAGGCAACATTTCCATCGTCATCCAATTAACCATCCGTTTAATTTAAATGAATCTACATTGCCGATGCTCAAGTCAAGTGCTCACTAACCGGGAGCGACGGTGATTTGAATCGAGTCCCTATCCAGATGGAGGGGTATTTCTAACACAAACCGCGCAGAGCCCTCGGCAGGGTCGCACAAGTCACCTTTGGTACGCTTCAGGAAAGCGCGGGTTCAACTGATGCTGCATCCCCAAGGGCAACACTCTGCCAGGATGATAGGGACCTTAACCCCCCTTGGTCTTATGCCAATGATCCCAAACACATCCTTACTTCCTCCAAGATGCGACCTACCATTCGACTCCTGGCCTGAACTGTATTACTCGGCTTCGCGGTCGGAACGGCTTACCGGCCAACTAAGTGTTAGACTGCGTTCAACATGACTCAAAGACATACAACGAATCAGTCCTTGAACGACTCAGACGGGGATAGATCCACACCCAAGGCCTCCATGTCTTGTTGCTTCACTATCGTCATCCAGCCCGGTCTCATTTCATTTTATTAACACACAGTTCCTTTCCACGATAGCAAATATTGCCAACCATGCCATATATGAATATCCCTACATCTCGTAGGTGATAGGAAATCACATGACTTCTACCGCTTAAAGCAGGGCTAAGCATCTACTTGATCTTAGTCTATGTAGGATTCAAGGATTCATATATCTAGACAAGGAATGATATAATGCGGCAAGGGTTTCCAACCAACTCCTACCACTTAATGCAACAATACTTATAACATATATAGAATTAATTTCTTTAAAGGTAGGAGGCTTATAATGCTCTGGGGCTTGCCTGGAATCCGACTCAAGTCAGTGTTTATCAAATGAAACTCGCTTAGCGACATCCTCCAATCTAGCACTTGTCTGATCCTTCTATCTTCGGGATGGATCCGTCAACTCCATCTTCGGGTTTGGCTCCCCATCAGGTCCTTCACATGCTTCAGCTAACATACCTAAATGAGGTGCAACAATGCATATGTATGAATACATAGAAATGCAATAAACAAAGAAATCAAGCAAGCATACCAAGGTTCACATAAGCACCTAACGTTAATTAATTTAATCCTCACTAAGGCATAACATAGAAGAGGGCAAGCACCTCAATCAAGACACAAGTCTCATAAGATCACAGGGTGGTAACCCAAACATCATCAAAGATATGAGTCACACTTCAACACACTAGCATGGCAAAGTTAATCAAAGCACTAAAACTAGAATTTGCCACTTTCTGGGCATTAGAACAGCAGCTAAGTAATTTAATCATAACTGGAGATCTACAACTCCAAAAGATGTGCAACAAGACATTCTGGAAAGCTTATGAAATTATCTACAATTCATTTAATATCAATTAAGCCTGATTCCCAAGTTATTAGGTCGAAAAGATGAAACTACAGACTCTGGTCTGCACCAAACAGAGAGCAACCAAATCTGGGACCTGACTATAAACATCTATAACTCAAAAACTACTTGGCCAAATACCACCAAATTTTAACACAAGCTAGATAAATGAATTATATACAACTTTGCTATAGACAAGATGCTCAGAAAATATCATTAACATGGGGTAATTTACATTGCCCCCAGAACTGTCCAGAAACCACATTTGCAAGAAATAACTTATGTTGCGAAGATATGATTAGACAAAACCAACTTTACCAACATTTCACACATGACTAATGAATATCATAAAATATAGTGTCACCATCTAAATGAATTCTTTTAATACATTTCTTAATTTATCTAGATAATTAAGTGGAATTATGAACACATACTAAAAGTGCACAATAAATTCTACGAAAATTACAGTAGCCTACATATGCCCTTAGTAGTCTACTATCCAAATTTCAAGTCATTTGGACATGTATATCAACCTCTATAAAAAAGACAAATTGCTATTACAAGAATTCATGTGGGAGCAAGATGAATCAATGACTCACTCATACTACCACCAAAATTCATGAAACTTTTACCACACATCAAACATCACAGGAGTAGCATGCCACAAAAATTTCCCTCATTTGGAGCCCTACAACTACAGTTATGAAAAAGACAAATACCACTAGTATTAAAAACCTAATTTGAAAAATCTATTTTTACAGCAAAAACATTAAACTAAAACATGACATATTATAGATCCACTGCATAGAGAATTTCACAAGGATTCCAAAAAGTCCTCATTTGCTATTTTACGAATTACCTAGCATGAGATATTAATTTTCAAAGTTTCAGCCATAACTATGGAAAAAGAAAAAGGAAAAAAGAAAAGTTGCACTATGTGGTACTATTCATCTGAGTCACAAGTTGTGCATTTAGGCCTTTCCCTTAACTTGAATTCGAAGACGAAGCCCCTGGTCGCAAATTTCAGCAGGGGGCGCGATGCAGCTCGCGGATTCTGGTGAACGGTGGGGAAGCAAGAGGAGGCCGGCGCGCACCCATGGGTGGCCACGGCTCGTCTCAAGGTGGCCCGAGGAGCCGGGGCCACGCGGAGCAGCGGCTCACCGGCGGCAGCTCGCCTGGCCATGGGGCTCTAGCGGCTTTCAACTTGAGCGAGAATGCGCAAGGGCTGGAGGGAGACGAGGTGGATGCAATGGTGCTCACAGCTGGGTTCGCAACGGCTCGTGGGAGTGGGATGACGGCGGCGGCCGGTGTAACACCCCAGGTGTTTATCACCAATTAAGTAGTGGGTTTAAGCTCACACATTAGATTAGTGGAGATGACGATGTTAAGATCAACCTATGGAGATGAGCCTAACCTAAAGTTGGATGTTGCACCATTGCTTTACATATAGGCCCCTTTTCAAGATATATTCTTGGGTGGTGTTATTGCAATATCTTCATGTGTCTCACCTTGGTACCTATCTATATTGATCCCTGGAAAAGTTTCATGAAGTTTGGAATAAAAAATCACATGAAATGATAAGTTCCATTCCTATTGGAACTTGCACCATTAAGTTAATGGAACTATAGATCATCAAACAAACCATGCAAATTTTCCCAAATGACTCTAGATGAACACTACAACAAAAGTCATGAAGGGTTCATGTTGAGCAAATGTCAAGAAAATGCCCCGAATGGCCTAAAACCCTAGTTTCGGCTTTATCGAGTTGTTACTTTGACCAAAGTGAAAGTTTGACTTCTGTACTAGTTATGAGGTTTGACCTTAAACAAAAGTTGTAGTTCATCTTCTGTGGAACAAACTTTGTTTAATTGTCAAGAGCTAGTTTGGCATCTAAACTAGTCAAATAAAGCTCCCAAGATTTAATAAAGTGTTGTTTTGGATATCAGAAAATTGGCTAAGTCATAATGGAGTTTAGTCTCAAGTATTCCACTTTGGAGCTTTGTATCTTGCAACACAAGCTGATCCAGACCTTGGTCATTTAAGAGAAGTTGTAGTTCAGGTTGGGTACTACAGACTTTGTTCAAGCGTCAAGGCCTAGTCCAGCTCCTAACTTAGTCAAATAAGGAACCCAAGTTTGAATCCACAACTATTTTTAGACTTAGAAAAGAATTAAAGCCGAGTTAGTCAACTTAATTGACATGACACGTTCTCGAGATTTTATTATGCAACTTGGTTTGACCCCTTAACAAAAGTTGGAGTTTAAGTTATGGGGAAGAACATTCCAGAAGGTGACACTTGTTGGATTTCAAATTGCCCATCAATTTTAGGATAGTTTGCTGATCTTGTCGATGCGTTGACAGTGCTATATTGGCATTCGATTATCTACTAATCCGTGGCCCTAATGACCTGAGTGTCTTAACAAGAGTTGGGGAGCATCAGCAGATGAGCAAACTTCATAATTGGCCCGTGATCAAATTCGGCCCAGACATGGCCCAGAAATGCTTCCCACCATCACCACCTTGCTACACGCCAGGTGTTCAACTGAATGTCGCCGTGGCGACCATGCAGGGCAGCCACGTGTTCCCCCTTTGCCACGCGCCCAGACCCCTCCTCGCCTCGATTTAGAGCGCCTGAGCTGCTCTCTGACGATCCCCACTCCTCTCTGCTCGTCCTCGCTCGCTACTCCTCGCTCTCTGCCGCAGCGACGCCATGCGTGGCCGTGTCCGCCATGGACGGCCGGCAAGCTCCGTGGCCGTCACTGCTATGAGCCTTCACCGCCCTCGCAGTGTCATGCTCCGCCCTGCGCGCCCTTCTCGTCCTCCAATCGAGCGCGACATCGCTCTCCTTGCTCACAATCGCGGAGCCACCATGGACGACGCCAACTGAGCTTCGCCACCTACAGTTCCTCGCCTCCGCACCTCCTCGCCTCACCGTTTTCACCCCCGCAGTGGACCGCCGCCGGAGCGCTGGCCGGCAAGCCGTCTGCTGCCGTGGCGGCACCACTACGGGCCTCTTTGGGCCGAGCCAGGGGTACCAGCTAGGGCGCAGAGGTCCCCTGGTGCTCATGCCGCCCTTAGCCGCCGCCGCCGGTGACCCCCTCTCTAGAGCCGCGAGCCCGACCCCCGTCCTCTGCCGGCGGCGGGAGGTAGAAGAAGGCCTCCGGCTCCCTCTCTCTCAGTATCTCTCTATGTGATGACAGGCGGGCCCAACCGAGCAGCGGGTCCTGTGGGACAGTTTAAGTAAGTGGCTGTTTTGGGTGTGTTTTCGGGTGCGCCTAGCAAATTCGGTTAGGTATGGATAAATCCTGATTTTGAATTTCAAATTAGTGTAAATCTTCAAAAATTCATATCTTATGCTAGGTAATTCCAAAAATAGCAAAAGTGGACTTTTTGGAAACCTTGAGAAGATATCTATGCAGTAGAGTCATAAAATGTTACATGTTTGTAGATGTTTTCTGATGTCTTTATTTAAGCTTTAAAAATGCTCTAAAATGCTTATAAACTTGACCAGAGCAAGATCTGGAGTTTTAGACATCCAAAAAAAGTGATTCTTGTTTTGTTAATTTTGTGATGACATTTACTTGCTAGGAAAAATATTAAACACACTAGTTGTTCACTGTTTTCTTAAAGTTTTGATTTGACTTGGATAAATAAGGAAATCTACATCATAGTGCTTGTCATTTTTATATATTGAGTTGTGATGCTCCAAATGATATGAAATTTTTATGGTAGGCTTGTCATGCTATGGATGTACTGTGGTATAAATTTCATGGTCATTGCTTACTTTATGATCAAGTTCTTGATTTAACTTGTTTATAGCTTGATAAATAGCTTATAAATAATATATACATGATAAAATAGAAAATTTTGTTCCATCACCTTATTATGATGTTGCTCTATAATTTTGATTCATACTATGCCCATGTGTTCACAGAAAATATTGAGTTTTAGGTTTAACTTGCTCTCACATGATTTATTTCAATAGCTATTTGTCTTTTTCTTAGAAGTTGATATACTTGTCCAAATAGATTGGACTTTGGACAGTAGACTTTTGGGAGCATGTGTAGGCCTTTGTAATTTTGGTAGAATTTATTATGCACTTTTGATGTGTGTTCATAATTCCACCTAATTATCTAAGATAAATTAAGAAATGTATTAAAATAATATATCTAGCTTTGGACATTATGTTTTCTGGTGTTCATTAGTCATTTATGAAATGTTTGTAAAGTTGGTTTTACACAATTATATGTTTGCAACATATGTTAATAATTATTCTTGCAATTACTAGTTTCTGGACAGTTCTGGGGCAATGTAGATTACCCTATGTTAATTATGTTTTCTGAGCATCTTGTCTATAGAAAAGTTGTATATAATTTATGTATCTAGCTGCTATTAAAATTTGGTGGCATTTAGCCATGTGGTTTAGGAGTTATAGCTGTTTTAAGTTGGGTTACAGAATTGCTTGCTCTCTGTCTTGTTAGACCAGTTTCTGTGTTTGTGTAAATTCGACATGTTAAACTTTGGAATCATGCTGTGATGATTATAAATGAAATGTAGAGAATTTCATAAGCTTTCTATAATGTCTTATGGAATATCATTTGGATTTGTAGATCTCCAGATATGATTGATTTACTGAGCTACTATATGTATGTCTAGAAAGTGACAGATTTTAGTTGTAGTGCTTTGATTAACTTTGCCATGCTAGTGTGTTGAAGTGTGACTCATACCTTTGAAAGTACTTGGGTTGGTACCCTGGGATCTTATAAGACTTGTGTCTTGATTGATGTACTTGCAATCTTCTATGTTATGCCCTAATGAGGATTAAGTTAATTAGCTCTAGGTGTTTATGCGAACTTTGGTATGCTTGTTTGATTACTTTGTTTATTGCACTTCTATGCATTCATACACATGCATTATTGCACCTCATTTAGGTACGCTAGCTGAAGCACGTAAAGGACCTGATGTGGAGCCAAACCGAAGATAGAGTTGGTGGATCCATCCCGAAGATAGAAGGACCGAAGAAGTGTTAGATGGAGGGAATGCTCGTCAAGCGAGTTTCTTCTGACATACTCTAACTTGAGTCGGATCCCAGGCAAGCCCGGAGCATTATAAGCCTCCTACCTTCAAAGCAATTAATTCTATATATGTTATAAGTATTGTTGCATTAAGTGGTAGGAGTTGGTTGAAAACCTTGCTGCATTATATCGTTCTTTGTCCAGATATATGAATCCTTGAATCCTACATAGACTAGGATTGAGTAGATGCTTAGCCCTGCTTTAAGCGGTAGAAGTTAGGTGATTTCCTGTCACCTGCGAGATGTAGGGATATTCATATATGGCACGGTTGACTATATTTGCTATCGTGGAATCGAACCATGTGTTAATAAAATGAAATGAGACCGGGTGGGATGACGATAGTGAAGCAACAAGGCATGGAGGTCTTGGGTGTGGATCTATCCCCGTCTGAGTCGTTTAAGGACCGATTTGCTGTACATCCTTGAGTCATGTTGAATGTAGTCTAACACTTAGTTGGCCGGATAAGTCGTTCTGACCGCGAAGCCGAGTAATACGGTTCATGTTGGGAATCGAATGGTAGGTCGCATCTTGGAGGAGAGAAAGGATGTGCTTGGGAACATTGACGTGAGACCAAGGGGGGTTAGAGTCCCTATCACCTGGCAGAGTGTCACCCTTGGGGATGCGGCATCATTCGAACCCGCGACTCCTAAATTGTACGAAAGGTGGCTTGTGCGACCCTGGCAGGGGCCTGCGCGGTGAGTGTTAGAAATACCACTCCAGCTGGACAGGAATTCGATTCGAATCACCGTCGCTCTCGGTTAGTGAGCACTTGACTTGAGCAGCGGCAACGTAGATTCCATTAAATTGAACGGATGGTTAATTCGATAACGATGGAAAGGTTGCCTCAATTTATACCTGCTATGGTTAATATTGTTTGCTCCTAATAAAGGGAGTGCTCTAGTACAGGTTCTAATATAGATGACAGGTTAATGATAATTAACTTGATGCTTAAGCATTAATGATTACTTATCCATATTAAGCTTTTTATGCAAAATGTTGTCAAGCTAGCCCACTTTATATCAGCCTTGCATGATCCTTGGTGTCACCTTATTTCTGGTTTCTGACGAGTAAGTCTAGCTGAGTACCTTCTCGTACTCAGGGTTTTATCCCCACTTGTTGCAGGTTGTGATGTATCATGGCGGCTGCAAGATTTGGTTGGCTCTTGCCGTAGAGGCGAAGTGTGATCACGGGCATGATCTGTTTAAGTTATCTTCTCTCTAATGCTTTTATTAGAAGTCGACCATGGTACTGGCATGTATTTGAAATAAGGGTGTTGTTAGTCTCAAATTACTTTGCTTCAACTACTTTTCAAGTTAAGTTGTAATAACTATGTTGAACTCTGATGTATATTGGATTACTTGTGAATTGGTTGTAACATGTGACTTGTTATGTTGAATCACTACGATCCTGGCTGGTATGTTGGTTGGTTTGAAATCCCTCGTGATTTGATTGGACTACCGGAGTTATATGGGCTCAAGTGCGAGAATTTGATCACTTCGGTGATTGTTTTTGGTACTTGTGCTCTTATAATTTGAACGGTTTCGTTACAGCCGGAGCTTCACGATGGTGTCCATGGCGGCTCCGTTTTCTGTAGCTCAGAGCGAGGGTGAGGTGAGGGACGGGCAGAGGGAGTGAGGGAGGAAGCAAAGAAGCTCGTGCGCTCGGTCTGGAGGTGGCCAGGGCGCGGAGACGCACCTCCAGCGAGGTGGGGCGCAGCTCGCGCATGGCTGCCACGCACAGGGCACGTGTCGTCCGTTAGGGCGTTTTCGCGAACAGGTGGCGGGTGATGGCGGGATCAGCATGGGACGCGATTTTAATTTGGGCCTCTTCTAGGCCTAATTTGGACATGGTCCAAAAACGAGATTTGATCACCAAATAATACTCTCCAACTTTGATGAAGGTAGCTCGGCCATTTGAGCTCTGGATTAGCAGCTAATTAATCTCCAAGTTGACAGTGTCAGCGAGTTGACAGTGATTAGAGGTAAAGGTCAAAACTTGGTCAAACCGAAATCAAACTTGATCCAACTTCCTGTAGGCTCTTCTCCACAATATCTACTCCAACTCTTATTCTTGGATCAGCTCAAGTTTCAACTAATTTTGGAGAACGCGGGATGCCAATCCTAACGACATAGGATTACTGAAAGACTGGAACAGCAGTAACATTCAAACTTGGGTTCCTTATTTGACTAGGTTAGAAGCTGAACTAGGCCATGGGGTTTGAACAAGGTTTGTAGTACACAACCTGAACTACAACTTCTATTAAAAGATCAAGGTCTAGATCAGCTTGGGTTGCAAGATACAAAGATCCAAAGTGGGGTACCCGAAGCTGAATCCTGCAGTTTAGTTGCAAGCCGACTGAAATTGCATTGTTCTCCCCCTTATAACTCTTAGTCCGCTGGGTGTTTGCAAAAACTTCACTAATAAAAGTTGTAGAGCTACATGTGATTTCCAGCTTTTATTATACAAGTTTGGTCTGGATTGCCATGGTTTTCATGCTACAGGGCTCCAAATTCACGTACTCTGAAACTGTACCGCAGTCCAACACTTGGAAAATTTTTTGGAGCTTCAAAACAGCACTGAGTTGATTCTTGTGAGCTCTATTTGGCTAGATTAGAGGCCAAACTAGCTCTTGATCATTAAACAAAGTTTGTTCTACACAAGATGAATTACAACTTTTGTTTAAGGTCAAACCTCATTACTGGTACAGAAGTCATACTTTCACTTTGGTCAAAGTAGCAACTCGATAAAGCTAAACTAGGGTTTTTGGCCAATCGGGGCATTTTCTTGACATTTGCTCAACATGAACCTTGCATGACTTTTGTTGTAGGGTTCATCTAGAGTCATTTGGGAAAAGTTGCAAGGTTTGGTTGATGATCCATAATTCCATTCGCTTAATGGTGTAATTCCAACATTTATTAAAGCCATTGAAACTAGGACATGACTTATCATTTCATGTGACATTTTGATTCCAAGCTTCATGAAACTTTTCAGGGATCAATATAGATAGGTATTAAGGTGACACATATGAAGATATTGCAATAACACCATTCAAGCATATATCTTGAAAATGGCCTATATATAAAGCAATGGTGCAACATCCAAGTTTAGGTTAGGCTCCTCTCCATAGGTTGACCTTGACATCGTCATCTCCACTTAATCTATCATGTTTGAGCTCAAACCCACTGCTTAGTGAGGGACAAACACCTGGGGTATTACAGCCTGGAGTTTGTGGGCTGGAATGTAGGTCTACTTGGTAAAGAACTGGCACCCCTCACAATGACGAACCAGCTTCTCGGCATCGGTGACGGCCGAGGGCCAATGAAAACCTACTTGGAAAGCCTTATCGACCAATGTGCGCAAAGCAGCATGGTTGCCACAAGTGCCGGCATGGATCTCTTCCAAAATCTTCATGCCTTGTTCCTGGGACATGTATTTTTGCAACAATTCATCCTTCGTATTCTTGCGCATAAGCTTCCCCTCGAACAGCACATAATGCTTGCTACGCCATATGAGGCGTTCCATCTCGGTCTTGTCCTGGGGAACCTCTGCAGAGGTGAGATACCTAATGAATGGCTCTCTCCAGTTGGTGACGGTGGTCGGAACCATAGCGACCAGCTGGTCTACAGATGGCTGTTCAGCTACAGTTTGTGAGAGGTAATCAGGACGGCATAGAGCAGCTTCTAGACATAGGGGTAACAAGTCTTGGACTCATTAAGTACCTCACTGATGAAGTATACTGGTTGCTGGACCTTGTACACATGCCCGACCTCCTCGCGCTCAACGATGATGGCAGTGCTGACTATCCGGTTGATTGCCGCGATGTAGAGCAGCAAAGTTTCACCTTCCTTAGGCACTATCAGGACTGGAGGGGATGTGAGAAACTGCTTGAGCTATGCAAAAGCAGTGTCTGCTTCCTCTGACCACTCGGACTTCTCCTTTGCCCTGAGGAGCTTGAAGAACAGCAAACCCTTTTCTTTGAGCCACGATATGAATCGACTCAGAGCAGCCATGCACCCGGTTAGCTTTTGGATGTCCTTGACGCACTAGGGTGGTTTCATCTTCATGACAGCTTTGACTTTTTCTAGGTTAGGCCGTATGCCATCACGGCTAACTATGTTGCTGAGCTGTACGCCAGATGGCACGCCGAATATGCACTTCTTGGGATTTAGCTTCCATTGAAACTTATTGAGTGCCTTGAAGGTCTGGTAGAGGTCATCAACCAGGGTAGAGGCCACTTTGGTCTTCACCACTGCATCATCAACATATGCCTCAATGAGCCGATCTCTGATCTGGTCCTTGAGGCACTGCTAGATGGCTCATTGATAGGTTGCACCAGCATTTTTGAGCCCAAAGGATGTAACAGAACCGTCCAATTTATCAGAGCTCAAGTATAACAGCCACCACCGGCGCGGTTACACTATCATACTTGAACCCATATAAACCCGGTAGTCCGTCGAGTGTCACGAGGGACCTCGGAAAATCAACTTTACAACCAAGATCACATGATTCAACATTCACTCATTCACATACTACATAAAGTTCACACATAGTTCAACATACATCAGAGTTTAACATAAGGTTATTACAATACCAAGTTCGAATAAAAGTAGCGGAAGCAACATAGTTTTGAAACATCTCACACCTTCATACTTAGTTTAATACAGTGCCAGTACCAAGTCATTTCCAAAAAAAGCACAAGTGAAGACATAAGAAAGGACCACACCCATGGTCTACTCCTCATCCATGGCTGGGTAGAAGCAGTGCTTGCAGTAGCCGTAGAACATGTTGTCATCTGCAACAAGTGGGAAATGAACCCTGAGCACGAGGATGTACTCAGCTAGACTTACCCGTCATAAACCAAAAATAAAGTGACTCTCAAGGATTATGCAAGGTGAAAGGATCAAGATGCCCAAGAGGGGGGGTGAATTGGGCTTTTCTAAAAATTAATTGCAAGAATTAAATCCTACAAGCTGAAATTCACCCCTAGTGCCTACTTGTGTTCCTAGAGATTTTACTGGTAAAAGTTTTGCACCCTAGTTTCCAATCCTAGTCTAGCATGGCAATTCTAGGAAAGTAAATCAAGCAATGAATGTAAATACGAGAATGTAAATGCTTGAAAGTAAGGGCAAGGAACACGGCGATGTTTTCCCGAGGTATCGGAGAGTCGCCACTCCCCACTAGTCCTCGTTGGAGCACCCGCGCAAGGGTGTAGCTCCCCCTTGATCCGCGCAAGGATCAAGTGCTCTCTATGGGCTGATTCTTCGACACTCCGTCGCGGCGAATCGCCCAAAACCGCTCACAAGATGAGTTGGGTCATCCATAAGCTCCGCCGGATGATCACCAAACTCCCAATCACCACCAAGCCGTCTAGGTGATGGCGATCACCAAGAGTAACAAGCTAGAACTCTCACTTGACCACAACGAGCCTAATGAGAAGGTGGATGCACACTTGCTACTCTCTATTCACTAGTGGAGGACTCTCAAGCTTTGATTCTCAAACCACAATCCTCACTAGAGCTCTTGCACTCCCTTGCACTCCAAAGGTGTTTCTAAGCTGAACAAATGAGCAAGAGACCTCTAAAAGAGGTGGTGGGGATGTATTTATACACCCCACAGTAAAATCCAACCATTACCTGCCAACTCAGCAAAATACGAGGTGACCAGACGCGCCGGTTGAAGTGACTGGACGCGCCGGTCGCTCGTAACGGTCAAAACCTGAAATAACGGCTGAGTGACCGACTCGCCGATCAGGGGTGACCGGACGTGTCTGATCGTGTAGGGAGCTTACTGTACTCTGACCTAACGCGTGACCGCGTCCTATTAGTGATGACCGGACGCATTCGGTCGTCAGAGTACCTTACTGGAATGTGACCGGACGCGCCGATCACACCCCAGTCGCGTCCGATTAGGTGATTTCCCTCAAGTGACACGTGTCAGTCTGAACACCGCGTCCGGTCCTCACAAGGACCGCGTCCGGTCAACAGAGCTAAAACACAGTCACGATTTAGAACTGATCGGACGCGTCTAGTCATACCAGACACCGCGTCCGGTCAAGGGAAAACGTCTCTAAACACTCCGAAATGCGACGCAACTTGAACCAAGTTGCTTCTAACTGAACTTTGAGCAATTCTATAGCTTCCTAGTGCTAAGTTTGACAAGTGTGCACCACACCTAAACATAAGACTCACCTAGGTCAAGCTACTCGCTCATGCCCCCCTTTATAGTACGGCCAAAGGAAAAAAGCGAAGATCCTAACGACTATTCCGAATGTAACTCAACACCTTGACATCCGGAACTAACCGTCCTTAATCTTGACATCAATCCTTTGAAAACCGAAACATTTTCCATCAAGGGGCATGAATACCATAGTGCCCAAAGCAGTTATCATCTCCATGACCTAACTTACCAAAGTTTCTGCAAAACATATGTTAGTCATGGTAATAAAGCGTTGTCATCAATTGCCAAAACCAACTCTCGGGGCCTAGATGCTTTCAATCTCTCCCTTTTTGGTGATTGATGACAACACCAAGATTCAGAAGAAAAGAGTTGAGGTTTTCGAACATGCTTGGTTCACATAAGCAAAAAGCAATAAGCACAAGGGGTTAGGAATTGCTTATGTGCCCCAAGCCAAAAGAGTGTACTCATAAGATAAAACATAAAGCGTTAGTACACAAAAAGATATAGCTCAAAAGAAATCGGAGTAAGGCACGAAAGCACAACCTTAGAGCTATAACCAACCAAGTGACATGATTTAAACAGGTGACTAGAAAGACTCAAAGTATCTCACACGACCACATGTCACAAGAATGCAGGTACTGGAATGTAAACATGATGCATGAGTGTAGCACACACAAAAAAAACGAAAACCCTCTATCAAAACTCCCCCTGAATCTACTCTCTCTCCCCCTTTGGCATCAACCGCCAAAAACTAATCTAAGGATCTGACGGGGGAACAGACGGAGTCGAGTCGGGTGCCGAGGAGCGTGGAGTGATCACAAACTGAGATGTGTCTTCCTCGGACTCGGAGCTATCAGGCTAACCCTCTGAAGAAGCACGCGGCTGTGAAGCGGTCGGGTCTGAACAACAGGATCAGGTGCTGACGAAGTAGCAACTAGTGGAGCAGTCTCTGTGACCTGAGCCTAAAGTGAGCCAACAGCTGGGGGATCTGTCGAGGCAACTGACGAAGGTACTGTCTCTGTAGTGCCCGTCCCTATCACAGGAGGAACAGCTGCCTCTGAAGCGGACAACCCTGAAGAAGTAGCTAGAGTAGTGTGCGAGGGCGTCGGCTGACCAGTCAACTCGCTATAGGTGGCACTCAAATCACCAAACGGTGTGTCTGTTAGTAGGTGAGGGCGAGGCTGGTCTAAAGGAGTGAACCCCGTCTGAATAGGCATGTAGCTCGGGGACTGAAATGACTGGGGGACCTGCTACTGTGGAGAGGTGAACTAAAAGCTCGGCTGTCCCTGACTCGAAGGTCCACTAGACTGTAAGGCTGGAGTCAGGACAGATGCAGGTGGAGGAACCCCGACTATGACCAAGTGGCGCAGAAGCTCCAAGTACTACTGCTGGCTTGCTGCATGCTGTCGCTGCATCTCGTACTACTGACGCTGCATCTCGACCTGCTGACGCTGTATCTCAAGCTGCTGTCTCTGGAACTCATCCTGTCGAGTCTGTATCTGAGCAAAAGCGGCAGCTGTGTCCTGAGCCTGTCTCTGTAGCTGAAGCTCCTGTCGCTCCTGTGCCTGGGTCAGCCTCTCAAGAATAGCCACCATGGCTGGGTCTGAGCGGGAGGCTGAACCAGAGCCACCGGCCTTGTGGTCGTGAGGCCGAGGAGAGCGGTACCTGGGGATGGGCTGATAATCCTCATCAGTGATGTCAGAGGCCTCATCCTCAGCTAGATCAGCAGGCTGAGCATCTAGATCTGCAAGCTCTGCCTCAGCAAGACCCTCAACGGTCGCGTCCTGCTCAGCCACTGTCTCTGGCACCTCAGGTCTCTCTCGCTGTCCTGGCACTGGGGCCTGCTCTTTGGTGACAGAAGCCCATAACTAACGGATATCATAGTCTGGAAAGGCAGTGGTAGTATCAGATATCTCAGCTCTAATCTCTGAAGGCAGCTCAAGTGAAGATATGATGATGAAGCATATCCAATGAGCATAGGGCAGCTGACGGTGTGCCTTGAAGCCTTCTGCCAGGGTGTCCTCCATCTCACATAGCATAAGATCCCATATATCAAACGGTGTCTCTGAGAGAAGGTGGTGTACAACCCACAACTACATCCTGGTCAGTCCCTCTCTGTAGCCCAGCCTAGGAAGAAGAGTACGTCTGACAATGGCATCCAGGACTCGGGCAAGCGGTGTCAAGCTGGCGGGTGTGCGACGAGACCCTTCGCCAAAAGGCTCACGAAAGCAGGGTGGATCAGATCAGTAGGAGGCACTGTCCCGCCGTGAGGGCGTCTAGGTGGAGCAGTCTGACCAAAGCAAAGCTGATGTATCTTCGTGTCTGAAGCTGGGAGTCTGAGAATCTCCCGCACTCTGGTGTTGTACAGTCTACGGTCACGGCCTTGGAATGCAAAGTGTATGAACTCATGTGCCGGGTCAATCCATAGTGAGGCATAGAACTCCCTGATCCAAGTGCCGTAGTATGCTCCTATCCGTCCAAGAAAGTCAGATAAGCTCGGAAGAAAGGACAGGTGCGGACGAAGCTGCTCACCCACTACCTCAACAAGTGTCTCAATACGACAGACCCTCTGTGGTCGAAAAGCAATCCCACTGTCAACATATGCTCTGTAGAAATCCTCCTGTAGAGGTGTATAGAATCCCTCTGAAGCTCTGGAATCCCTCACAGGTGGGAACCACCGGCTGACCTCAACGAACCTCAGGCCCTGTACCTGTCATGCTGTAGCTCCCCTCAAGTCAAAGTGATCGACTGGGGGCGAACCACGAGCCCTGGGAGGTGGACGTCCTCCACGACGCTGGCCCACGGGCCTGGAAGTCACCTGAGCTCGTGTACGTGTGGAGCGGCGATGCGGTGGAGTCTGGACTGGCTACTCCTCTGTCTCCTCTGGAGCCTCTGTAGGTGGATCAACTGACATGTCCTCTGTCCCCTCTGTGCCCTCTGTGGCCTCTGTACCGAGCTGTCGACCTTCAAGATGAAAGCGACGCTCGCCAATGCGAATACCACTGCTCCTGCCTCCCCTCTCTGCCTGCTCAGCTACATCTGCGACTGCCTGAGCGATCTCAGCATCTGTAAGGGTCTTCTTCTTCTTTCTGGCCATTACCTTTATGCGCTTACCACGCGCAACCTCAGACAAACGAGGAGGACTCTCGTCCCCATCACTAGGAGCACCCCCGGTGTTCTTGCAGCGAACCATACTGACGACTGTTGGGAACCTCTGAAAGATGATGTACTGTCACTCAAGAGGCTTGGCCTCAATCCGTATCCGCAGGCTTGGCCTCGGATTAAAGCACTGAACTGCAGTCACCCCGACACACCGACAGACTCGCTGAAAAGACGGAATAGATGGATCTACTATAAGCAACACATATAATCTAAAAGGTACGAAACCCTAGAGATAGCAAGCATATAAGATGAGATAAGAAACGAACAGCGATAGCTACCTCGGATCGACGAGAAACCGGTGACGAGGTGAGATGACCTAGATCGTGAGATTTCCCGAAAACGCCGGACGAGCGCTGAAAAAGGCCGAGACAAGGTGCGATGATAAGCGATGGAAGTGACTTGTGACGGCAAGCGCTAACAATTGAATTGACAGATGAAAACAAAGAAAAACGAGTTTTACCTACGAGTTAGGGCAAACCCTAGAGCTTGAACTCAGTTGAAAGTGGTGCTGAGGGAGCCTAGAGTTGCAGGGCTCGGCACAGGGGGCTCGAGCGAGCAGGGTACGACGGTGAGGCAGTGGCGGGCAGCGGACAGCGGCGGCGGCATGGCACTGTGACGGCAGCGCAGCAAAGCAGCGAGCAGCGGCGGCGCGAGGCAGTGAGGCGCGCGGCGCGGGCTAGGGCGGCGCGCTGGTGCGGGCTTTGGCGGAGAAGGCACGGGCTGCGGCGAGGGAAGCTCGGGCGGCGGTGAAGAACGGCGCGGCGGCGCTTCGGCGAGTTAGGGCTAGGATTCGGCGAGATAGCCGCGGCGGCGGACGGATGAAAGATAAAACCGATCGAAGACGAAGGGTTATATGAGGACTCAGATCCGCTCGGCGCGCACTGACCGAACGCGGTGGTCGAATGACCGGACGCGGTGGTGCAGCGTCCGGTCACACTCCAGTAAGCTCCTGGAGCGACCGAACGCGTCTGGTTAGGACTGACCGGACGCGGACAGAGTCCGGTCGAGGGTCATCCGGGAAATTCATCGCGCATGACCGGACGCGGTGGTGGATACCGGGACTGGACGCGGTGGTCAACAATGACGCGTCTGGTGCAGCGTCCGGTCACAAGGTTAGGAGGAAGTCTTCTGGATGACCGGACGCGCTGGTGGTCGCCGGGACCGGACGCGGTGGTGAAGCATCACTGCGTTCGGTGCAGCGTCCGGTCCAGCGTCCGGTCACTGTTTTTCACCTTTCTTCAAACCGATCTTCGACGCGACTTCTCTCAATCAAGTTCCAATTCAAGGAAACTCAAATAAACACCAATTGGAACCTGATATGAGTGACCTCACTCAAACCCTCAAGTTTTTCAAAATAGTTTGCCTTAGGCTAGTATTGTTTTTAGAAAAATAAGCAATAAACACCCGATGAGCAACGTATGGCCATGCAATAGAGTTTGTGAACCCTTAGGAACGTCAAATGCTCTCTCTATTCATGGACGAACACAGAGGTTGCTCAAAGCCAAACCGAAAAGAAACGACAAAGCAACAACCATGCATATGCAATGCAATACAAGTAAGTAAAGCTAGGTTGCTTGTCAAATTTGATCCACGGTTAGGCTTCTTCACTCCTCCAATGGAGGGTTATCGTAACCGTGTTAGACAAGCCCTAGATGCATTGTGAGAAATTTAAACATGACATATAATACAATGCAATGCAAGGGACAACACAAGCTCATTTTTTAAAGTTACTAGAGTCAAGCACATTAAGTTCACTTCTCAACCTACAAAAAGTAGCCTCATCTAAGGGTTTAGTGAAGATATCCGCTAATTGATTTTCACTTCTTACACCTTCTAGTGAAATATCATTTTTAGCAACGTGATCTCTTAGAAAGTGGTGGCGGATATCAATGTGCTTGGTGCAAGAGTGTTGTACCAGATTATTAGCAATTTTAACGGCACTTTCATTGTCACATAAAAGTGGCACCTTTTCAAGAACAACTCCATAGTCTAGGAGGGTTTGTTTCATGTATAGGATTTGTGCACAACAAGCCCCGCGGCAATGTATTCCGCCTCGGCGGTGGACAAAGCCACACTATTTTTCTTTTTAGATGACCAAGATACTAAAGACCTCCCAAGCAAATGGCACCCTCCGGATGTGCTTTTTCTATCAATTTTGCAACCGGCATAATCCGAATCGGAATAGTCAACTAGTTGGAATCTAGCTCCTTTGGGATACCAAAGACCAATGCTTGGGGTGTGCTTAAGATATCTTAAGATTCTTTTTACGGCACTTAAGTGAGGTTCTTTAGGGCACGCTTGAAAGCGAGCACACATGCACACACTAAACATGATATCAGGCCTAGATGCGGTAAGGTACAATAAACTACCAATCATAGAACGGTAGAGAGTTTGATCAACCGGTTTACCTCCCTCATCTAGGTCGAGATGTCCATTAGATGGCATTGGGGTCTTGATTGGTTTGCATTCTTCCATTTTGAATCTCTTGAGAAGATCATTGGTATACTTTTCTTGAGAGATGAAAATCCATTCTCTCATTTGCTTGACTTGAAAACCAAGGAAGAATGTGAGCTCACCAATCATAGACATCTCGAACTCCTTCGACATCAATTCACCAAATTCTTTGCAATATTCTTCATTTGTTGATCCGAAGATGATATCATCAACATAAAATTGACAAATGAAGATCTCCCCATTAAGCTTCTTGGTGAATAGTGTGGTGTCAACCTTCCCAATGGTGAAGCCCTTTTCAATGAGGAAGTCCCAGAGGCGCTCATACCACGCTCTAGGGGCTTGCTTGAGCCCATATAGCGCCTTGGACAACCTATAAACATGCTTAGGATATCTAGGGTCTTCAAACCCGGGAGGTTGATTAACATAGACTAGTTCATTTATGAAGCCATTTAAGAATGCACTTTTCACATCCATTTGATATAGTTTCATATCATGATGTGATGCATATGCAAGGAGGATACGAATGGCTTCAAGTCTTGCAACGGGTGCAAAGGTCTCTCCAAAATCAAGACCTTCAACTTGAGAGAACCCCTTTGCAACTAGTCTTGCCTTGTTCCTCACTACTATGCCTTGGTCATCTTGCTTGTTGCGGAACACCCACTTGGTTCCAATGACTCTTGCACCTTTTGGATGCTCTTCAAGTGTCCACACTTGATTGCGGGTGAAGTTGTTCAATTCTTCATGCATAGCATTCACCCAATCCGGATCTTGAAGAGCTTCTTCTACATTCTTAGGTTCAACACAAGAGACAAAGGAGTGATGTTCAACAAAAGAAGCAAGCTTTTGAGATTGAGTCATTACTCCCTTAGTAGGACTCCCTATGATGAGATCTTGTGGATGTGCTTGAAGTAGAGGTGAGGTTCTTCTATCAACCACTTGAGGAGGAGGATGGGTAGCATCAACATCTTGAGCTTGTGCCTTGGCTTGTTCATGAGACATGAGTGTCTTCATTTTCAACTCTCTCATTTTTGTCATCATCTTGAGGCACATGTGATGAAGATGGTGGATCGACAATTTGCACATCGTCTTCATCATCTTTTGGCTTGATGTCTCCCACCGGCATGTTCTTCATTGCCTCCCTCAAGGGTTCATCACCTACATCATCACAATTCTCAATTGCTCCTTGGGAGTCGTTAGATTCATCAAATTCTACATCATATGTTTCTTTAACCAAACCGGTGGCATGGTTAAATACTCTATATTCTTTGGACTTTGATGAGTAACCAACAAGAAAACCAATATCACAACGTCTTTGAAACTTCCCTAGGTGTTGACGCTTCTTGTAGATGTAGCATTTGCAACCAAACACCCGGAAGAATGAGACGTCCGGCTTTTTCCCATTTAGCAACTCATAGGGGGTCTTGCCAAGAAACTTTTGTAGGAAGAGGCGATTTGAAGCATAGCATGCGGTGTTGATTGCCTCGGCCCACAACTTCTCTGGAGTGTTGTACTCATCTAACATTGTTCTTGCAAGGGTGATCAAAGTCTGGTTCTTTCTCTCAACTACACCATTTTGTTGAGGAGTGCAGGTTGAAGAGACTTCATGCTTGATTCTAATTTTATCACAATAAGCTTCAATGTTTGTGTTGTCAAACTCTTTCCCATTGTCACTTCTAGTCTTCTTTATCTTGACTTCAAATTCATTTTGAGCTCTCTTTGCAAACTTCTTGAAGCAATTGGCCACTTCAGATTTGTCATGAAGAAAGAAGGTCCGTGTGTACCTTGAGTAGTCATCCACTATCACAAGACAATAGAGATTTCCACCCAAGCTCTTGTAGGTTGTAGGCCCAAACAAATCCATGCGTAGAAGTTCTAGCACTCTTGAAGTTGACATGTAAGCTTTGGTTGGATGAGTGTTTGCAACTTGTTTGCCGGCTTGACATGCACTACAAGGTTTGTCCTTTTCAAACTTTACATCCTTCAATCCTCTCACTAGTTCTTTCTTCAATAGCTTGTTGAGAGTGTTCATTCCAACATGAGCAATCCTCCTATGCCAAAGCCATCCAAGTGAGGTCTTGGTGAACAAACATGTCATCAAGTTTGCATCTTCGGAGGTGAAGTCAACAAGATAAAGATTATTGTATCTAAAGCCTTTGAATATCTCTTGCTTGTCATCTATCTTTGAAACTACCACTTCATTAGGTGTGAACAAGCATTGGAAGCCAAGGTCACAAAGTTGCCCAACGGATAATAAGTTGAAACTCAATGAAGCAACATAGAGCACATTTGAAAGTGAGTGATCATTTGATATTGCAATCTTGCCTATACCCTTGACTTTGCTCTTTGAATTATCTCCAAATGTGATCTTCTCTTGACATACCCCATTCTCTTCAATGGAGGTGAACATACGAGGATCACCAGTCATATGTTGAGTGCAACCACTATCAATAACCCAATGAGATCCACCGGTCTTGTAGTTCACCAACACACAAGAGATCAAGCTTTTTGTTTAGGGACCCACACTTGAGAAGGACCCTTGACTTTCTCAACTAGTGACTTGGCAACCCATATTTTCTTAGGCCTATTCTTGTTTGGGGGACCCAAGAACATAACTTTCATCTTTCCACTTGAATCTTTTCTTAGCATGTAATGAGCATTGAAGGCAAAGGGTCTAGCATGCTTGGGCAAGGGTTGCGGTGGTGGAGTTTTGCACTCATGAGCAAAATGGCCTTCTTGTCCACACTCAACACATCTCTTTGTCTTAGGCTTTGACTTGCTTTGTTGTTGTTGAGCTTTGGCCTTCTTCTCTTGATTTGCCAAATAACCAATGCCACTTCTATCCATCTTCATTACGGTGTTCATGAGTAGCTCACTTTGCAAATATTGGCCTCTTGTGAACTTGCTTAGGCCGGTCTTGAGATGCTCTTTTTCTTGCTTGAGCTTTTTGTTTTCTTCAATAAGTGACTCATTTGTTGTTTGCTTCTCAAGAGCCATCAAACCTTTTAGCTTCTTGTTCTCATTTGCAAGCTTCTCATTTTCACTCTTGATCTTGGCATAATCATCATAGTTGTTTGACTCAACCACACTCTTGCCTTTGCTACTAGAACCTTGCTCAATGCTTTCAATGATCAAGTCATCACATGATGTAGCTATATCAAACTTAACAACTTTGTTAGTAGCATCATGTGTCTCAAGAGAAAGCTCATTAGCTACCACAAGACTATCACAGTCAATTTTCAATGTGGTATATTTGTCTTTTAGAGAGTTATGTCTAGTGATAAGCTCATCATGCTTCTTCTCAAGTTTATCATGTTGATCTCTAAGCTCTTTGTTAGAAGTCTTGAGCTCCTTGAGAGTGGAAGACATAATTTCATTTTGATCTTTGAGCTCACCACTAGCCTTTTGTGCACTTTCAAGCTTGGATGAGAGTGATTCATTTTCATTTTGAAGTTCATCATTTTCATTTCTAGTCCTTCTTATGACTTTAGTGTATTTGTTCAACAATTTTACAAGTTCATCATAAGAAGGTGCGTCATATTCATCATCACTATCACTATCATCATCATCATCACTATCATGGTTTTGTACCTTTCATTCACCCTTGGCCATAAGGCATAGGTGAGTAGTGGACGATGATGGTGAAGGTGACGGTGAAGGTGGTGATGAAGATGTCGGTGAAGATGATGGCCCCATCACAAATGCGGCAACCTTCTCTTTCTCATCATCACTCTCATCACCGAAGGACTCACAAGATGATTCAATGTCGGTGAGCCAATCACCAACAATGTATGCTTTTCCTCCCTTCTTCTTCTTGTGGAACTCCTTCTTGCCATCCTTCTTCTTGTATGGCTTGTTTTTCTTTTTCTCTTCTTCTTCATCACTTGAATCATTCTTCTTGCCCTTGTTCTTGTTCTTGTACTTGTCTTTTGGAGGTCTAGGGCATTGATGAGCTAAGTGGCCAAGTTCACCACAATTGTAGCAATCCATCTCTGAGATTGGCTTCCTTTTGCTACTTATGAAAAATTTCTTTTTCTTGCCATCGAACTTGATGCCACTCTTGTTGAGCTTCTTTAACATCTTGGTGGTCTTCCTCACCATGAGTGCAAGTGATGCATCATCAATATCACTTTCACTTGAGCTCTCTTGCACCATCATTGCTTGGCCCTTCTTCTTCTTCTTGTCATGGCTAGCTTTGAAGGCCAAGTCTTTCTTCTTGGAAGATGATGAGCCCTCTTCCGGAGTGATGTGCATGTACATCTCATGTGCATTGATTTTCCCCAATACTTGTGTCGGTGTTGCGGTGGAGAGATCACTTTGGTGAAGCACGGTGACAATGTGACCATACTTCTCAATGGGAAGAACACTCAAGATCTTCCTTGCAACATCCGATTGGCTCATTTGGGTGAGCCCAAGAGCATTGAGGTCCTCTATAAGAACATTCAATCGAGTGTACATGTCATTAGCACTTTCTTTGGGAAGCATCTCAAAAGAATTGATTTTCTTTAAAGCAATATGATAGCGTTCCTCATGCTCACTCTTAGTTCCCTCATGGAGAGCACAAAGGTTTTCCCACAATTCATGAGCGTTCTTTGCATTACGCACATGATTGAAGATATCCTTGCCTAAGCCCCGGTAGAGTGCATTTTTGGCCTTTGCATTCCACCGGTCGTACTTCTCCTCGTCACCACTTGGGTTGGCGGGATCCTTGATAGCGGGAAGCCCTTGGGTTGTGGCTCTAAGACACCCAACATCTATGGCTTCGAGGTACGCCTCCATACGGATTTTCCAATATGGAAAAACATCCCCCTCAAAGGTGGGAGGTGGTCCTTCCCTGTTAGACATCTTGCTCTAGGTGGTAAAGCCTAAATTAGGAGCAACTCGGCTCCGATACCAATTGAAAGGATCAAGATGCCCAAGAGGGGGGGTGAATTGGGCTTTTCTAAAAATTAATTACAAGAATTAAATCCTACAAGCCAGAATTCACCCCTAGTGCCTACTTGTGTCCCTAGAGATTCTACCGGTAAAAGTTTTGCACCCTAGTTTCCAATCCTAGTCTAGCATGGCAATTCTAGGAAAGTAAATCAAGCAATGAATGTAAATACGAGAATGTAAATGCTTGAAAGTAAGGGCAAGGAACACGGCGATGTTTTCCCGAGGTATCGGAGAGTCACCACTCCCCACTAGTCCTCGTTGGAGCACCCACGCAAGGGTGTAGCTCCCCCTTGATCCACGCAAGGATCAAGTGCTCTCTACGGGCTGATTCTTCGACACTCCGTCGCGGTGAATCGCCCAAAACCGCTCACAAGATGAGTTGGGTCATCCACAAGCTCCGCCGGATGATCACCAAACTCCCAATCACCACCAAGCCGTCTAGGTGATGGCGATCACCAAGAGTAACAAGCTAGAACTCTCACTTGACCACAACGAGCCTAATGAGAAGGTGGATGCACACTTGCTACTCTCTATTCACTAGTGGAGGACTCTCAAGCTTTGATTCTTAAACCACAATCCTCACTAGAGCTCTTGCACTCCCTTGCACTCCAAAGGTGTTTCTCAGCTGAACAAATGAGCAAGAGACCTCTAAAAGAGGTGGTGGGGATGTATTTATACACCCCACAGTCAAATCCAACCGTTACCTTCCAACTCAGCAAAATACAAGGTGACCGGACGCGCCGGTCGAAGTGACCGGACGCGCCGGTCGCTCGTAATGGTCAAAACCTGAAATAACGGCTGAGTGACCGGACTCGCCGATCAGGGGTGACCGGACGCGTCCGATCGTGCAGGGAGCTTACTGTACTCTGACCTGACGCGTGACCGCGTCCGATCAGTGATGACCGGACGCATCCGGTCGTCAGAGTACCTTACTGGAACGTGACCGGACGCGCCAATCACACCCCAGTCACGTCCGATTAGGTGATTTCCCTCAAGTGACACGTGTCAGTCTAAACACCGCGTCCGGTCCTCGCAAGGACCGCGTCCGGTCAACAGAGCTGAAACACAGTCGCGGTTTAGAACTGACCGGACACGTCCGGTCATACCAGACACCGCGTCCGATCAAGGGAAAACGTCTCTAAACACTCCGAAACGCGACGCAACTTGAACCAAGTTGCTTCCAACTGAACTTTGAGCAATTCTATAGCTTCCTAGTGCTAAGTTTGACAAGTTGCACCACACCTAAACATAAGACTCACCTAGGTCAAGCTACTCGCTCATGCCCCCCTTTATAGTACGGCCAAAGGAAAAAGCGAAGATCCTAACGACTATTCCGAATGTAACTCAACACCTTGACATCCGGAACTAACCGTCCTTAATCTTGACATCAATCCTTTGAAAACCGAAATGATTTCCATCAAGGGGCATGAATACCATAGTGCCCAAAGCAGTTATCATCTCCATGACCTAACTTACCAAAGTTTCTGCAAAACATACATTAGTCATGGTAATAAAGCGTTGTCATCAATTGCCGAAACCAACTCTCGGGGCCTAGATGCTTTCACAAGGCTTTATCACGTGTGGCTAGCTTGACATCATTTTGCATAAATAGCATAAGGGAACATTTATTAATAGTTTTAATCCTTCTAGCAATAAGTTATATTTACGACTCTTACTGAGCTAAATTGGCACCTGTACTAGAGCAAGCATTTGAATATAATTAAGCAATCAATAGTAACCATATCAGGTTTGGCACTTCATCATCATAACCATCATTATTTTCCAAAATCACATTACTACGATGAAGTAACTCAGTCATAGTTTCCCACTATCTGGGAGAGACGACGATTCGAATTGATTCCTAACCAATTGGTGAAATTTCCCACACAAACCAGGCACGCTTTGCAAGAGCAGCCATTATTCACCTTTGGTACTATTCGGGATCTGTCGCGGGTTCGACTAAGGCCGCAATACTTAGGAGCCAACTGATTCCTAGGAAGATCAGGTCCAGCCTGCCCATGGTCAAACCGTGCTCCCACACATACTTCCTTCCTCTAGTATGCGCACCTAAGTGTACCGATTCCCAGCCTGAATAGAGCTACTAGGCTTCACGGTCGGAACAACTTATCTGGCCAGCTAAATGTGAGACTGCATTCAAAAATGACCGAGGCCCAACAACTATACGGTCCTTAATCGACACGGACGGAAACTACCTACACCCAAGGCCTCTATGCCTTGCTGCTTACACATTCCGCCCGGTATCCAATTATACCTCAACACTTGGTTATACTCCACGATAGCAAATATAGCCAACGGTGGCCAGTTATCCACCTATTTCGCAGGTGACAGGAAATCACCCGCCTCTATCGGTCTAAGCATGGCTAAGCAACATTCAATCCTGGACCTACATGGGATTCACGGTATAATAAAGGTGGACAAGGAAGGTATATATGCATCAATAGGTTTCAAGCGGTTCCTATACTTAATGCATCAAACATTGAAAGACACAAGTTGATATTTATAAATCATGGGAGGCTTATAATGCTTCGGGGCTTGCCTTTCAGAAAGGTGGATGGTCGGTGGTCAGGGCACTCTGGAAGGTCCTGCGCCTGTCCTCCTTCTTTTGGCTCCTCCTGCGGCTGCACTTCATGCAGAATCTCCCCTTCGACGGGCTCGAATTCCACTAACGTCACCCCCTTTGGCGATCCTATATGCATGCATACATGAATGAATACCAGGAATGCATATTGTATGAAACATTAGGATGGCATGAGGAGATGCTTATGCTGGGTATGTTGACCTATACATTCTTTAAGACAGAACAAGTCAATTTCGTTTACTGAGTACGTGCAAAACTCTTCTCTAGAAAAGTAGACATACACTTACCCCGTTTTGACAACCTAAGATAGAAATGTTTGTCACTGGTGAGAGACCTAAAACCTGCAACTAACAATTTATTTTAATTAGCCTAAACTAATCAACAAGCAGTATATGTATCAAGCGAGTCACACTACACAACAAGCATTTTGGACTGCTAGCCAGCAGCTACTCAAATTACCCATAACTAGAGTTCTATAAGTCCAACACACATGAGCTAGGACTTCCTGGAAAGCTTAACAAATTGTCTACAACTTTGTCAATGTAATGATTTACAGAAACTATCATTATCATTACTCACATTGCAAATTTCCAAAAACTGTTCCAGCAGTCCCAAAAATGAAATTATGAAGAATTAATATTTTACTACATCTTAGAAATGACTTTTATACACCATCAAGGTTACCGATAGTTTAGGAATCTCTTAATAACACTAGAAAACATGATGGTCAAGTTTAATCTTTTCATTTAATTACCTTTATTAATTTATTTTAGATAATTAAGGGAATTTATAAACACATAGCAAAAGTGCATAGAAAAATCTAGAAAAAAATTACAGTGGTACACACATGCATCCACTAGGCTACTGTAAAAATTTCATAGCATTTGAACATGTGCAGCATCCTCTACAAAAAGAACAAGCTAGATATGCATTTTCTCCCTAATTAAAAGGAATAAACAAAAACAGTGAAAATTATCTACTAACCACTGACACTTTATCACTCCATTACATAGCTTATTTTCTAAGGATTCCAAAAAGTCCTGATTTGCCTTTTTCTGATTTTTCTACAATTTCCTAGGATTTTCCAAAGTTCATTAGCTTTTCTTGAAAAGAAATAAAAAAAAAGGAAAAGCTAAAGCTAGTCACTGACGCGCGGGCCCCAGATGTCAGCGACAGCGAGAACAGAGGCGTTGGTCGGGCGGTGCTAGCTCGCCGACGACGAGCTTTTCGGCGAAACCAACCTCACCAACATGACCCTCTCACTCTCCCGCGTCGATTGGTATAGGTGGTTGGAGCTCAGACACACCGGAGAGGGATCATCACCAGCCATGGCGGCCCCACGGGGCGGCTCGGCAGTGTGCCGGCTGTGCCCGGCCATGATGAGGCCAAGTGAAGGCGGCTACGCCTTCATGGTGATGAAGCGGACCAATCTAGGCAACCTAGAGCTACGGAGGTGACGCCGGTGAGCTTGGCCACGAGTACGACGGCTTGACGGCGTGGACACGGCAGTGTGCTGCCGTTCTCGGGTGAGCTCGCTACGGTAGCGCCTAAACTAGTTGCGGCATGAGCATCTACACTACATGGTGACTCGGACGCGCAAAACAGAGAGGGAGGAGGAGTTCCGAGCAGGGCTGGCCATGGCGAGCCTATGTGCGGTGGCGCTCCGGTGAGCAGCGCGGTGGCGGTGATGCGCTTTAGCGCCTTACTAGAGCCCGGATGGCGATGCTAGTGGGTGGAGGTGGTCGAGCGGGGCGAGGCACGACTGGTGGTGCGGTGGATTCGGCAAAGGGGCGGCGGTGGTGGTGCTGCATGGCCGTGAAGAGCACGGCGGCAATGGCGAGCAGCGTGGCTCCGCCTCGGCTGCTCGAGCAAAAGCGAAGCGAGAGCGAGAAATGGAGGGAGTGGACAGGCAGCAGCAACTTACTGTTAGCTTGAGCTTGCCAGCGCATGCGTGAGTGGGGGTGGAGCTGGAGCATTGCGGCTACGCAGCGGTTGGGCGCTGCGCGTGGTCGGCCACACCGGCGGTTTTTGAAACCGGCTAGGACGATTCAGTCTCTTGCAACGACGACTGATAGCATGAATTAGATCGATCACCGCTCCTAATCCGGGCACTTCTAGCAGAAACCGTAGTAGACAAAATTGTAGAGCTATGTGTGACCTACATTTTTGTCAACATGAACTTGCTTTAGTTCGGCCTAGGCTCAGAGCTAGGAGCTGCTGAACATGGCTACTCAAAACTGAAAAGTCAGTTAAGACTTAGCAAAATTTGCCAAGTGTCAAAACAACCCTACTTCTGACTTGTGGGCCCTTTTTGATCATGATATGCACATTTCTAGCTCAAGGTCACTAGACTTTTGTTACTTGTAAAATTCTCTACATCTCTTGTTAAGGTGCCACTTGCATGCAAAGTCTCTAAGTCAACATTCAATTTGGGTCAAACTAAAGTACTCTAGATGGTCAACAAGGTCAACTTGAGATTGAATTTGAATTTTGACCATACTACCAATACAAACTTGGTTTCAATTGGTATTCTAAACATGACTAAGATGTTATTATGACATTTTGCACATATTTGCATCACCCCAACTCACAAGCCAAATAAACATGTAATGAAACATAGAATAACAAGTGTTTGAAACATAATGTTGCATGGAAATGTTTCAAGGGTTTTAGTTGCATGTTTCACCTATTGCATTGACATGTTTCATGTATGATGCTCATGATTTATGCATAAATGAGAGATGTAGATGCTCATGCTATGCAATGCAAGTGCAATTGTGTGAGCTAACACCTAGGGTGTTATAAAGGACACGGTTGTGTAGCAGTAAGCACCAAAGGGCATGATAAATGACGTCTTGATCTAGTCCTCCTCTCTTAGAGAGATCTGATGGTAGCCAGAGTAGCAGTCTAGGAAAGATAAGAGCTCGCAGCTAGCAGTAGAATCTATGACCTCGTCTATACGAGGCAAGCCAAAGGGGTCCTTAGGGCAGTATTTGTTGAGATCGGTGTAATCAACGGACATCCACCATTCATTATTCTTTTTTCTTACAAGAATCGGGTTGGCAAGCCACTCCAGATGATACACCTCTTTGATAAAGCTGGCGGCTAAGAGCCGGTTTAGTTCTGCCCTAATCGCCTCCTTTTTGTCCCGTGTGAACCGTTGTAGCTTCTACTTGATTGGCTTGGCGGTCTTCGAAACATCCAAGGAGTGCTCAATCAACTCCCGTGGTACTCCGAGCATTTCTATAGGTTTCCATGCAAACATGTTGACGTTCTTCCTTAGGAAGCTGATGAGCGCGTCTTCCTATTTGGGCTCTAGGGCAGCCCTGATGCGGGCCGTCTTGGTCTTGTCGCCCGGGACTAGTTCCACCTCCTTGGTCTCCTTGGACTTCGCAACAACAAAGGTGGCTTTCTTGCTTGGAATCTCCAGGTCGGCGGGAGGGATCTTCTTGGTGTCAGCAATGGACTGCTGCATGCGGATCGAGAGCTCGAGGGCTTCAGCAGTTGTGTAACCCTCCTTCTCGTAGTTGTAAGCGACGAGCACATTGCCCCTGAGGGAGAGTACGCCCTTCTCGGTCAGCATCTTCAGGAGCAGGTAGACATAGTGTGGCACTGCCATGAACTTGCCCAGAGCTAGGCGACCAAGTATGGTATGGTACATTCCTTCGATGTCCGCAGCAATGAAGTTGATGTAGTCGATACGAAAGTGGTTAGCGGTGCCAAACTGGACTGGTAGCGTGATCTGACCCAAGGGCTAAGAGGTCTGCCCCGGGAGCACTCCCTAGAAAGGTGCGTCATAAGGCTCGAGGTCTTCTGGCTTGATGCCTAACTCAGTTAGGGTGTTGCAGAATAGGATGTCGAGGGCGCTGCCTCCGTCGATGAGCACCTTCTCAAACCATACGTTCCTGATGACGGGATCCAGAACAAGGGGGAAGTGCCCTAGCTCTGGAATATTAGCCCACTGGTCAGCTCTGCTGAACGTAATGGGCTGGTGCGACCAGTTTTGATACTTGGGGTCGGCAACCTTTTCGTCAGAGTTGTTGAGGGCCATGACAGCTTGGGCGGTAAGCTTCCTTTGTTGCCCGTTCTTCAGGGCAACCTTCCCACCAAAGATGCTACGGACGCTTCTGTCCGGATCCTTGTAGTCGTGATGAGGGTCCTTGTCATGTTCTTCTTCGGTCTTGTCCTCCTCATCAAGCCTCTTGTCATCCCGGCGATCATCTTTGTCGTTGTCTTTGTCACCGCCGCGCTGCCTTTTGTGGGCGTCCGAGTGGTAGATGGACTTCAGACCCTACAGTTCCCCATTGTATGGCCGGAGTCCGGGTGAGCCGGCAGGGACCCTAAAGGACCTTGGAGTAGGCATCCTCGTAGTTGCGCTTGGGCGCTGGCTTGATGGCATCGACAGCATTGTCAACTGGTCAGTTGCGGTTCTGCCAGCCCCTAAAGTCATCCTGCCGACGCCGATCACGATTGTCGTTGCTATGGTCGCGGTTGTCATTGCGCCGATCATCACAGTGGTCGTTGCGGCATCGATCATCACACCAGTCATTGGGGGGCAGTGATTTTGCTAGTCGGGTTGAGGAGCCCAGCCAACGTCTTCCTTGATCTATGGGTCGGCCTCGTCAGCGTCTGCCCACTTCTTTGCCACCGTGAGTGTAACACCCATGGTGTTTGCCTTGCATCACTGCATCAACATGAGCATTTCATGATCATGGGCATCCTCTTATCACATGCATTGTTGTTGAAACATATCATTGAAACATCTACAACATTCTTGTTACATCTATGTTACATGTCCATTCTACGCTTATTAATCATAGGACCATGCTAATGCATCTTGTTATATGTGCTTTCAGCTTGTATTGCTTGGGAACACACGAAACAATGCCTTGAAACTTTTGCAACATGGTTATGTAACATGATGTTTCACTAGTTTTTATAATAGTGTTTCATGGCATGATTGCTTAAATACCATGCTTATGTGATGCTACTTTGGGATTAGGGCCTTGTCAATAGTTGTAGCATGCTAGTATTACAAAATAACCTAGGGTTTATGTTCATGACTTGCCCTAATTCCATCTTGACTCATGTGTTGACCTTGTTGACCTTAGAACCCTTCCTATTTGACTTCACAAAAAGTACAGTTTAGGAATCATGCATGTCTGTGCAACCTTAACAAAGTTTGTACAGAATTTTGTGAGGAACAAATGTTGTTCTTATGCCATTTCATGTAAAAGCTTGGATCATGCCCAAGGTTGGCCCACAAGTTGGAATTGAAGGTTGTTCGCCGCTTAGAATTTTTCTAAGTCTTAGAACTGCATTTCAGTTTCCAAGTACCCTTGTCTAGGACCCTATATCTTGCAAACCATGTTGAACTGACCCATGTGCTAATAGACTTCCACCTTGATCTTTCTTAGCTCTAACTAAAAGTTTCTGGCACCTCCATCTAACTCGGGATGGTTTTTGAGTTGTAGATTGATGAAGGTGCACTGTCAGACTTATCTTGGCTGCAGCATTTCAAAGTACCCCACTTTGGCTCTTTCTATCTCATAAACCGTGCTGATCTAGCTCAAGCTCCAGTAGAGTTGTAACAAGATCATGCTTAGTCCTAACTAAACCTTCTTATAGCTTTCTCTAACTCGGCCTAGATCGAGTGTATTTGAGCCTCAAAGATTGGCTGTCAGTCAAAACCATGGCTGAACCTATTCATTTCTGAAAGTTCAAAAACTTGAACTTCGGCCATGGCCGACCATCCTCAGAAGCCCGGCGCCACGTGGCCTCCACGCGTCGGTGCCACACCGTGCTCGCGCTCATCAAGACACCATGCACCGCGGCCTCCCTACCTCGCTGCTCATTCTCTTCCCCTTGCTCTGTCCTGTGCGCAGCCGCGCCAGCAATGCGCCGCCGCGTTCCTCGCCGGTGCCGCACGCAATCGCCACCCCTAGGCGCCGTTACGGCTGCGCCGGACCTGCGTCTGCACCTCCTCGCTCTGCCACGTCACCCACTGCAGCCATAGCCAAGGTGAGAAGGCCCGGGTTGGCCGTCTTCCCAACCTCTGGTAGAGCCAGTGTCATGGCGTGTGCCACTAGCCCGCTCCGTCACCTATTCTTCCCCCTCTTCGCGCGCATCGTCGTCATCATGATCCCGCGAGCCTGCTGCGCCCTCTACACGACTCGTCATGGGCGGAGTCGTGCTGCCGATGGTGAGCAGTGCCGCCGTCCACCGTAGCACGGTGCCGCCATGGTAGCCACTCACCGCCAGCCACAAAACCACCGCCATCGGGTTCGGCTCACCGAGGTGGACGTGTCGGTGCCCGCTGCATCGCCGGTGGAGCCGCCAGCGGTGAGTTTTTGCTCATCGAAGCTCCTCCCCTGCTCTGCGTGTGTATGACGGGTGGGGCCTGCCTGTCGGCGTGGGTTTTTCCCCTGCATGCCTAACTAGGCCGCTTAACAGGCTGAAAGGGCAGCAGCAGCGTGGGCCTGTTTAGTTTAGGCCCGTTTCGACTTTTGGTTTGTTTTCTTTTTCTAGAAAGTGAAATGTTGTGCTATCTTTGATAATTCATAAAAAATTGTAGAAAAAACATAAAAAGGAAAATGAGGACTTTTTGGGATCCTCTTGATGAGTACCTTGTTTTGGTGTAGAAATATGTACCTTGTTATCTGATGTTTTACAAAGTTCGTTAATGCTTTTGTATGGTGCTTTATTAATTGGTATGATTTTGTTAAATCAAAATCTCCCTGTGTGTTAATTCTATTGCCATGAAATTTTTGTGGGATTCTTATCATGATATGATGTTGCTACAGTTAAATTTTCACCATGTTTGGAGGTCATATGCTCCAATTAAAAATGTGGCTGTGAATATTCTTTTATATAGCTTATCTTTTTTATTATTATGATATCTCATGATTGGCTTATCATTTGGAGCTGAAATATTTGTGGTAGCCTACTGGTGCTATATGTGTGCCACTGTAATTTTTGTAGATTTTTCTGGGTATTTTTTTTATAATTAGTAATTTTGATGCCTGTGTAATTAAATAAATAAGAAAAGGCAAGTAAATAAGCGTTTCTATGAGTGACATGCTATGCTTAGTGTTCCTTGAGCATGTTTTAACTTTTGGGTAAGTTGTATGCACCTTTGGTGATGTTTTACATGGCTTTTAGGAGATAAGTTTTTATAATTACTATAAATGTCACTTTTCTGGACAGGTTGTAAAGATTGGTAATTTGAGCTATGCTCCAAGTGTTTTCATGCTGCATGTTGAATACAAGAATTTTTGTAAACTTCATGAATTAGTTGCTGTTCAAGTTTGGTGGCAATTGGCCCAACAGTTTAGGATCTATGCATGTTTTAAGAAGTGTCTAGTTGCAGTTTGCTCTCTGTTGCCCAGAACAGGTTCTGGGACTATATGATTTTGACCTAGTAAACATGTGAATCATGTTTTGGTATCTGAAGATGAAATGTAGGAAATTTCATAAGCTTTCCATAATGTCCTCATGCATGTCCATTGGAGTTATAAAACACCAGTTATGAATTTTATAATTTGCTGCTGTCAACATGTCAATGTGCTAAATTTCTGGAAACTTGTTATATGTATGCTAAGTATGAACTTTGCGGTACTTAGTGGTTGCTTATGGATGATTAAACATGTTAATACCAGAGAGGAGTTTTGCACCTAAGCTTGAAGTGATTTGAATAGAGCACCACATGACTTGGTCTTGTGTTTATGTTGTTGCTATGCCATTGCATTCGTTTTCGCATCATTCATACAGGTTCATAAATCATCATGTCATCCTTGGTACATACATGAAATTCATTTGGTGCATATACATGCAATAGGTGTGCCGAGGATCGTGATGCGAGTGAAGCTTCACAAGGCATGACCGGTGAAGTTGGAGTCCATCTGAGAGCCGGAGGTCCAGTCCGTCGAACCCGGAGGAGACGTGGGAGCCGTTCGTAAAGCCGAGCCTGAAGCCTTCCTCTGTCGGTTAAGGCAAGCCCCGGAGCATTATAAGCCTCCTACTTTCAAAGCAATTAATTATATATGTTATATATGTATTGTTGCATTAAGTGGAAGGAGTTGATTGGAACCCCATGCTGCATTATATCATTCCTTGTCCAGATATATAAGTCCATGAATCCTATATAGACAGGATCGACTCTATGCTTAGCCCTGCTTGATTAGAACTAAGTGTTATGTGATCTCCTATCACCTGCAAGATAGGAAGTATTTGGTCATGATTGGCTATATTTGCTATCATAGAAAAGAAATAAGTGTTGGAATGAAATGAGACTGGGCGGGATGTCGATATTTGCTTAATTAAGTACTGACTTGGGGGTTTTAAGTTATGCATCTACGGCTGTGGCAAAGGTGAGAAGTGTGATAACTTGACCGCACTATGTTACCCTGTGGTCTAATGGTGGAGGTAACCTTCATATATGAATTAGCCATATATGTCGCTAGATTACTTTTTATGCAACGTCACACCTACGCGTAGGTAAGTGTGAGTTGTGAGAGCATGATCGAATGCAATGCCGATCTAGGGGAGTGCTTCTATGGTACTGGAATATTTCCATGTTGTACACATGTTTATACAAAGGTACCGACATTTTGGGTGTATCCGTCCCTTGGGAGACGATGCCGTCAGTAAGATGATGATTGGGTGTGGCCACCTTCGTATACATTGGGGTGTATGCGAAGTGTGTAGATTTATTGCTTCCATTGTGTGATATATTGGGAATTGTTGGGCTGAAATGAATCTTTTGCAGGTACACTAACAACGCTATCCTGTAGATCGACTAGTTATCGCTATTTGAGAAAACGTGTGTATGCCACCGAACTATACGCTAGAATTTTAAAATTCTTCCTAGGTTTGTGAGGACGTATGGTTCGTGCATGCACCATGTTCGCATCATACATTGCATTTTGCATTACTCCCTCCCTTATAATTGCTTACCCCACTCTTTCAAAAATTTTCCCACTTCCAAATGGTTTTCCCTAAAGTGGTTACATTCTTTCGCCTAGGACTGTGGTAATCAACTAACTTAGTGGAAGTGAACGATACACCAAAAGTTCATGATGGATCTCTCATGATGCATCTCCTTGAGTTGGGATGTGTTTTGATCTACAACTCGCCTCCCTGTTGACTCTAACCTTGTGATCACCCTTGTTTGCTACCCATTCTTGTATGATGTTGTTTCTCCACACCAAATTCTTAACATTTGAGGATTCCTTATGGGTGTTTGTTCAGTAATGGCGTTACGATTAGTACTCTAAGGTGCCATGAAGAAACCGAGGGCCTCCTGTGGGTGCGCGACACAAGGATTTGCTGCTCGGCATGCACATGTATCGAGGATTGCTAGTCATGATCCATTATGGAGCTACACCAATGTGTTATCTTTTCATGAACCTTTCTCCCTTGTTATCTTTTCCTATATTGTTAGAAGATTCCTATCTTGAACCAAGATATTTCTTTTGTCTAAGATTGGAGCTTTGATAGTTGGTTACAACCTCTTTGACATATTATATAATTCGTTAGCAACCTTCCAACATCGTCAATTTTCACTAGCTTTCCATAACTGCAGATGTCTCGTCAACTTCGCTCTGGCAGTAGGAGCCGTGGCAATGTGGAACCTCCATCATCTCATTCTCCGCAACCTACTCTTGCCGAGTTACTACAGATGCTTGCTGAAAGTCAGCGTGCCTTGGCTGAGTGTCAGTATCAATGTTCATTAGGGACCTGAGCCTATTTAGTACAGTAAACACAAGGATTTCTTGGATACCGAGCCTCCTATCTTCCGAGAAGCAGAAGAGCCACTTCAAGTAGATGAATGGTTGAACTCTATTGAATAGAAGTTTCGTTTGCTCAGTGTGGTAGATGGTATGAAAACAGAGTATGCTTCGCAACAGTTACAAGGGCCTGCAGGTATTTGGTGGTATCACTATAGGAGTACTCTGCCTGAGAATGATGAGGTCGTTTGGGATCAGTTCAAGGAAGCTTTCCGAGGACATTATATTCCTCCTAGTCTCATGGTTATCAAGCACACCAAGTTCATGCAGCTCACTCAGGGTGACAAAAGTGTAACCGAATATTGGAATGATTTCATTCATCTATCAAGGTATGCTCTAGATTTTGTCAACACCGATGCCAAGAGGATTGCTAGTTTCAAGAGGGGACTTTGTCCCGAATTGATGAAGGCCATGTGTAATAGCAAGTGTGCAACATTTAATGAGTTTGTCAGCGATACTCTCCTGTAAGAGAACTGCAATGTTGTATATGTTGCCTCTAAGTATCACAAGATAGCTTCTGAGGCTTGGGCTTCTCAATCTAACACTTTTGTAGTGGTTACTTCTCATCCTCAATCATCTGACGTATCTGCCAGATATCATCCATATTAGAAAAAGGGTCAGGTCAAGAAGAGCAATATTAAGAAAGGAAAGTCTAATGCTCCACCAAGTAACCGACTGTGTTGGAATTGTAAGATGACAGGTCATTGGGCCAAAGATTGTCCTCATCCTCAGAAGAATCTAGATGAAAATGATGTAGATGTGTGTAAAGGACATGTTAAATACACCACTGTGGAACAAGTTCCTACTAGAGAAATCATTACGGCTGGTGCATTTCTGGTCAACCAACAACCTGCCGTTGTGCTGTTTGATTCAGGCGCTTCTCATTCTTTCATCAGTTCAACCTTTGCAACCAAGCATGGTATGAAGATGGTTACCTTAGACAAAGGTGGTTACAATATCAGTGCTGTTGGAAATAATATCTCCACCAACCAGTTGGTCTTAGGAGCAAAGATTGAGATATAAGGACGTTTGTATGATGTGGATCTCGTAGTATTACCAGGATTGGGCCTTGACGTAATATTGGGAATGAAGTGGATGAGTGGAAATAGTGTGATCTAATTGACACATCTACTAGAGTGATTAAGTTAAGGGATCCTAGGGATCAACAAGCTTTTCTAGTGCAGCTTCCTCGAGATGTCAGCCCTTAGAATACAGTCAACGCTACCATAGCAAAGGCGAAGGAAATAGCAGATATTCCTGTGGTATGCAAGTTTTCGGATGTCTTTCCTGATGATTTGCCAGGATTACCTCCGGATCGTGATGTGGAATTCAAGATTGAGCTACTTCCTAGTACTGCATCGATCTCAAGAAGACCATATAGAATGCCGCCAAATGAGTTAGCTGAGCTCAAGATCCAACTTGGAGAACTCTTGCAGAAAGGTCTAATCCGTCCTAGTTCATCTCCATGGGGTTGCCCCGCTATCTTTGTGAAGAAGAAAGATCAGTCTCTATGCATGTGTGTAGACTATCGGCCGCTCAATGCAGTCACTATCAAGAATAAGTATCCATTGCCTCGCATTGATGTTTTGTTTGATCAGTTATCCAAAGCTATGGTATTCTCAAAAATTAATCTGAGATCTGGGTACCATCAAATTAAGATTCGTCCTGAAGATATACCAAAAACAGCTTTCTCTACTAGATATGGATTGTATGAGTATTTGGTTATGTCATTTGGATTAACAAATGCTCCTGCACATTTCATGTATCTGATGAATTCGGTATTCATGCAAGAGTTGGACAAATTCGTGGTTGTCTTCATTGATGATATTCTCATCTATTCCGAGAATGAAGAAGAACATGCTGAGCATCTGAGAATTGTGCTATCCCGATTGCAAGAACATCAACTCTACGCCAAGTTCAGTAAATGTGAATTCTGGTTAAAGAAAGTACCTTTCCTCGGTCATGTATTGTCTAGTGATGGAATTTCAGTAGATCCGACTAAGGTACATGAAGTATTAGATTAGAAGGCACCAACTGCAGTTCATGAAGTTCGGAGTTTTCTTGGATTGGCTGGCTATTATCATCATTTCATCCTGGATTTCTCTAAGATAGCTAAGCCTATGACTCGATTGTTAGAGAAGGATAGGAAATTTGATTAGACTCTAGAGTGTGAGCAAGCTTTCCACACACTACGGACTTTATTGACATCAGCTCCTGTGTTGGCACAACCAGACATTGAGAAATCTTTTGATATGTATTGTGATGCATCTGGTACCGGATTGGGCTGTGTGCTCATGCAAGAAGGCCGAGTTATTGCCTACGCTTCGCGTTAGTTGAGAAAACATGAAGTCAACTATCCAACTCCTGATTTGGAGTTAGCTGCTGTAGTTCACACTTTAAAGATTTGGAGACACTATTTGCTTGGAAATGTGTGTAACATCTATACAGATCATAAGAGTCTCATGTACATATTCACCTGGCCCGAGCTAAATATGCGACAAAGAAGATGGTTGGAGTTAATCAGGGATTATAACCTTCAAGTGCACTATCATCCGGGCAAAGCAAATGTAGTTGTTGATGCTTTGAGTAGAAAATCTCATTGTAAATCTCTGATAGAAGGCGATTTTCATTTGTCCCATCTCTTACATCCTGCTATGATCCACAATATCTCTGTTGAAGGTTCTCTAAGAAGTCGAATCATCGAGCTACAGAAGACTGATGTAGGTGTATTTCACATCAAGAGAAAGATGAGAGCAAGAAACTAAGCATTTTCGAGTCGATAAAAAGGGTATTCTATGGTTCAAGGATAGACTCGTGGTGCCTAAGGATAGAGAGCTCAGGAACCAAATCTTATCTGAAGCCCATTCTTCTAAGTTGTCCATCCATCCCGGTAGTAGTAAGATATACCAAGATTTGAAACCTCTCTATTGGTGGACCAAGATGAAGAAAGAGATCGTAGCCTATGTTGCTAGGTGTGACAACTGTTGTAGAGTCAAAGTGGTACACATGAAGCCTGCTAGATTACTTCAACCCTTATCAATTCCAGGTTGGAAATGGGAAGAAATTAGTATGGATTTTATCTTTGGAATTCCTTATTCTGAGAAGGGTCATGATTCCATTTGGGTTATTGTTGATCGATTGATCAAATCTGCACATTTTATTCTCGTTGGAATTGACTATCGCCCCCATCAATATGCTCAGATATACGTAAATTAGATAGTTCGTCTTCATGGAATACCAAGGACTATTGTATCTGACCGTGGACCTCAGTTTACTACTCATTTTTGGGAATGTCTACACAAAGAATTAGGTACAAACTTAGTGAAAAGTTCTGCTTACCATCCTCAAATGGCTGGGCAACTGAGCGTGTAAACCAAATCTTAGAGGACATGCTGAGAGCTTGTGTAATTTCTTCAAAGGGATCATGGGAGAAATGGTTGCCCTTGGCTGAATTCTTGTACAATAATAGTTATCAAGAAAGTATCCAGATGGCTCCATTCGAAGCCTTGTATGGTCACAAGTGTAGAACTCCGTTGAATTGGATTGAGCCCGGAGAACGAAGATACTATGGCATTGATTTCGTGAAAGAGGCCAAGAAACAAGTCAGAATCATACAACAACACCTGGCAGATGCCCAATCATGATAGAAAAGTAATGCTGACAAGCGAAGAAGACCCATTGAGTTTGAAGTTGGTGACCATGTATACCTGAAAGTATCATCTATGAAGGGAGTACAGAGATTTGGAATCAAAAGAAAGCTTGCACCTCGATATGTGGGACCTTATCCAATAATTGAGAAAAGTGGGAAAGTGGCTTACAAACTCCAATTACCTTTAGAAATGCGTATGATATTTCCAGTGTTCCATGTATCGTAACTGAAGAAGTGCCTTTGAGTTCCTGAAGAGGAGGTCAAAGTTAGAAACATTAAGCTCAAGAAGACTTTGACTTATGTAGAAGAGCCAATATCTGTTCTGGATCACAAGGATCGTGTGACACGAAATCGAGTGACTAAATTCTACAAGGTCTTGTGGAGTAACCATAGTGACAGAGATGCAACATGGGAACGGGAAGATTATTTGCGAGAAGTTTACCCCACCTTTTATCGAAATGGTATGCTTTCCAAATCTTGAGATGAGATTTTTATAAGAGAGGGTTGTAACACCCCTGGTGTTTGCCTTGCATCAACATGAGCATTTCATGATCATGTGCATCATCTTATCACATGCATTGTTGTTGAAACATATCATTGAAACATCTACAACATTCTTGTTACATCTATGTTACATGTCCATTCTACGCTTATTAATCATAGGACCATGTTAATGCATCTTGTTATATGCGCTTTGAGTTTGTATTGCTTGGAAACACACGAAACAACGCCTTGAAACTTTTGCAACATGGTTATGTAACATGATGTTTCACATGTTTTTATAATAGTGTTTCATGGCATGATTGCTTAAATACCATGCTTATGTGATGCTACTTTGGAATTAGGGCCATGTCAATAGTTGTAGCATGCTAGTACTACAAAATAACTGAGAGTTTATGTTCATGACTTGCCCTAATTCCATCTTGATTCATGTGTTGACCTTGTTGACCTTAGAACCCTTCCTGTTTGACTTCGCAAAAAGTATAGTTTAGGAATCATGCATGTCTGTGCAACCTTAACAAAGTTTGTACAGAATTTTGTGAGGAACAAATGTTGTTCTTATGCCATTTCATGTAAAAGCCTAGATCATGCCCAAAGTTGGCCCACAAGATGGAATTTAAGGTTGTTTGCCACTTAGAATTTTTCTAAGTCCTAGAACTGCATTTCAGTTTCTAGGTACCCTTGTTTAGGACCCTGTATCTTGCAAACCATGTTGAACTGACCCATGTGCTAGTAGACTTCCACCTAGATCTTGCTTAGCTCTAACTAAAAGTCTCTGGCACCTCCATCTAACTCGGGATGGTGTGTGAGATGGAGATCGATGAAGGTGCGCTGTCAGACTTATCTTGACTGCACAGTTTCTAAGTACCCCACTTTGGCTCTTTCTATCTCATAAACCGTGCTGATCTAGCTCAAGCTCCAGTAGAGTTGTAACAAGATCATGCTTAGTGCTAACTAAACTTTCTTACAACTTTCTCTTACTCGGCCTAGATCGAGTGTATTTGAGCCTCATAGATCGGCTGTCAGTCAAAACCATGGCTGAACCTGTTCATTTCTAAAAGTTCAGAAACTTGAACTTCGGCCGTGGCCGGCCATCCTCAGAAGCCCGGCGCCGTGTGGCCTCCGTGCGTTGGTGCCACACCGTGCTCGCGCTCGTGAAGACGCCACGCACCGCGGCCTCCCTCCCTCGCTGATCATTATCACCCCCTCACTCTGTCCAGTGCGTAGCCGTGCCCGCAACGCGCCACCGCATTCCTCGCCGGTGCCGCACGTAATCACCACCCCTAGGCGCCGTTACGGCTATGCCCGTGCTACGTCTGCACCTCCTCGCTCCTCCACATCACCCACTGCAGCCATAGCTAAGGTGAGAAGGGCCGGGTTGGCCGTCTTCCCAACCACCGGTGGAGCTGCCGCCGTGGCATGTGCCGCCAGCCCGCTCTGTCACCTCTTCTTCCCCCTCTTCACATGCATCGCCGTCGCCATGATCTTGCGAGCCTGCTGCGCCCTCTACACAACTCGCCGTGGCCGGAGTCATGCTGTCGACGACGAGCAGCATCGCCGTCGGCCGTAGCACAGTGCAGCAATGGTAGCCGCTCACCGCCGGCCACAAAACCATTGCCATTGGGTTCGCCTCATCGAGGTGGACGTGTCGGTGCCCGCTGCACACCGGACGAGCTGCCGGCGATGAGTTTTTTCTCATCGGAGCTCCTCCCCTGCTCTACGTGTGTATGACAGGCGGGGCCCACCTGTCGGCGTGGGTTTTTCCCCTGCGTACCTAACTGGGCCGCTTAACGGACCGAAAGGGCAGCAGCAGCGTGGGCTTGTTTAGTTTAGGCCTGTTTCAACTTTTGGTTTGTTTTCTTTTTCTAGAAAGGGAAATGTTGTGCTATCTTTGATAATTCATAAAAAAATTGTAGAAAAAACATAAAAAGGATAATGAGGACTTTTTGGAATCCTCTTGATGAGTACCTTGTTTTGGTGTAGAAATATGTGCCTTGTTATCTGATGTTTTAGAAAGTCCGTTAATGCTTGTGTATGGTGCTTTATTAATTGGTATGATTTTGTTAAATCAAAATCTCCCTGTGTGTTAATCCTATTGCCATGAAATTTTTGTGGGATGCTTATCATGATATGATGTTTCTACTGTTGAATTTTCACCCTGTTTGCAGATCATATGCTCTAATTAAAAATGTGGCTGTGAATATGCTTTTATATAGCTTATCTTTTTTGTTTATTATGATATCTCATGATTGGCTTATCATTTGGAGCTGAAATTTTTGTGTTATCCTACGGGTGCTATAATTGTGCCTATGTATTTTTTGCAGATTTTTCTGAGTATTTTTTTATAATTTGTAATTTTGATGCCTGTGTAATTAAATAAATAAGAAAAGGCAAGTAAATAAACGTTTCTATGAGTGACATGCTATGCTTAGTGTTCCTTGAGCATGTTTTAACTTTTGGGTAAGTTGGATGCACCTTTGGTGATGTTTTACATGGCTTTTAGGAGATAAGTTTTTATAATTGCTATAAATGTCACTTTTCTGGACAGGTTGTAAAGATTGGTAATTTGAGCTATGCTCCAAGTGTTTTCATGCTGCATGTTGAATACAAGAATTGTTCTAAACATCATGAATTAGTTCCTGTTCATGTTTGGTGCCAATTGGCCAAATAGTTTAGGATCTATGCATGTTTTAAGAAGTGTCTAGTTGCAGTTTGCTCTCTGTTGCCCAGAACAGGTTCTGGGACTATATGATTTCGACCTGGTAAACTTGTGAATCTTGTTTTGGTATCTGAAGATGAAATGTAGGCAATTTCATAAGCTTTCTAGAATGTCCTCATGCATGTCCATTGGAGTTATAAAACTCCAGTAATGAATTTTATAAGTTGCTGCTGTCACATGTCAATGTGCTAAATTTCTGGGAACTTGTTATATGTATGCTAAGTATGAACTTTGTGGCACTTAGTGGTTGCTTATGGATGATTAAACATGTCAATACCAGAGAGGATTTTTGCACCTAAGCTTGAAGTGATTTGAATAGAGCACCACATGAATTGGTGTTGTGTTTATGTTGTTGCTATGCCATTACATTCGGCTTCACATCATTTCATACATGTTCATAAATCATCATGTCGTCCTTGGTGCATGTGCCGAGGATCATGATGCGAGTGAAGCTCCGCAAGGCATGACTGGTGAAGTTGGAGTCCATCTGAGAGTTGGAGGTCCAGTCCGTCAAACCCGGAGGAGACGTGGGAGTCGTTCGTAAAGCCGAGCCTGAAGAATTCCTCTGTCGGTTAAGGCAAGCCCCGGAGCATTATAAGCCTCCTACTTTCAAAGCAATTAATTATATATGTTATATATGTATTGTTGCATTAAGTAGTAGGAGTTGATTGGAACCCTGCATTATATCATTTCTTGTCCAGATATATGAATCCCTGAATCCCATGTAGACAGGATCGATTCTATGCTTAGCCCTGCTTGATTAGAACGGTAATGTCAGGTGATCTTCTGTCACCTGCAAGACAGGAAGTATATGGTCACGGTTGGCTATATTTGCTATCGTGGAAAAGAACTAAGTGTTGGAATAAAATAAGACCGGGCGGGATGTCGATAGTGAAGCAACAAGGCATGGAGGTCTTGGGTGTACTTCCTTTGTCATTTTGAACGCAGCCTAACACTTAGCTGGCCGGCCTGAGGTTGCCGACCACGAAGCTGAGTAGCTCAACTCAGGCTGCGAAGCTGAAAAGTGTAAGTCGCCTCGGAGGGGAGCCAGTGGAGTTAAGGGCAGGTGAGTTAAAGGTCCTGATCATCCTCACCACTTGTATCCTTGAGAATGAGGCGCTGTTCGGGCCCATCCTGAGTTATACCAAAGGTTATCTATGATTGCCTTTTGCGGGGTTTGATGGGGTGAGTGTCAGGAATACCCCCTCAACTGAGTTGGAATCGATTAGAATCGCCATCTCTCCCGAATAGTGAGAAACTTGACAGAGCAGAGGCAACGTATATTGCACTAAATAACTGGATGGTTCAGAAATGATAATCATGATGATGATGGCCTTATTATACCGGCTATGGTTAATATTGTTTGCTCCTAATAAAGTGAGTGCTATAGTACAGGTGCTAATCTAGATGCTAGGTTAATAATGATTAACTAGACGTTTAAAGCAATAATGATTACTTATCTGTACTTAAGCTTTTATGCAAATGTGTCAAGCTAGCCCCACTTATTTAAAGCCTTGCATACTCCTTGGTGTCACTTTATTTCTGGTTTTGGCGGGTGAGTCTAGCTGAGTACATTCTCGTACTCAGGGTTTATTCCCACCTATTGCAGGTAGCAGATTCATACATGTTCCCGCAAGTATTGTCTATGCTTTATGGGCGTGAAGACTATACCATATGGGCGTGGTCTCTGTAGTATCTCTTATCTTGTGCTTTTGCAGGGTGTGACTATGTACTGGCAATATTTGAACTTAAAATGGTTTCAGAAATTATGTTGCTTCCGCTAATCCTTATTTTGGTTTTGTAATAAGGTATTTATACTCTGATGTATGAGGTGTATCTGTGAATTGTTGTAACAAGTGATGTGTATGTTGAATCACTATGATCTTGACTCGTTATGGTTTGGTTTGAAATCCCTCAAGATTTCATGGACTACCAGAGTTATATGGGCTCAAGTTTGAGAATTTAATCACTCTGGCGATTGTTTTTGGACTTGTGCTCTTATAATTTGGACGGTTCCATGATAGTGAGCAGGGCCTAGACTGAGTTGGGCCTCTTGTGGAGTAGCTTAGTTCTGAGGGCATCATGGTGGTGGAGACCTCTGATGAACGTGGAGATAGTTTCATCGCTGTTGATGTTAGGGATGGATATCTGCGTTTCAAAGAAGCGATGGATGTAGTCGCGCAATGGTTTATTTGGATAGTCTCTAACTTTCTCCAAATTGTACTTGTTGTCGGGCTACTGACAAGTAGCCATGTAATTGTCGACGAAAGCCCTCCTGAGCTAAGCCCAGGTGTCGATGGAGCCTTCCCTCAGGCTGAGGAGCCACTGGTTTGCAGACTGGTTGATGACCGCAGGCAAGTAATTGGCAATCACGTCTTCATCGTTGTGCACTGCTCAGACAGTGATTTTGTATAGTGTTATCCACTGTTCGGGATTGGCCTTCCTGTTGTAGGTGTCCAAATCATGGAGCTTAAAATTTCTTGGCCAAACAACAGCATGGAGCCGGTCGGTGAATGGCGGGAGGCCGAGGATGTAGCCTGCACGTGGTGCGTAGCCACGGCTAGGTATGTCGTGTGCTTCATCATAATGACGCTTGCGCTGCATCTCAGATGCATGTCGCTCTTCTCGGTTGTTCTCGATGCGATCCCTCAAATTCATTTGGCGTTGAGATGGTCACAAAGGTCGCCTCCAAGCTGCTCCACTTCCTAGTCGGCACCGCGTTGTGTACCACGATAGCCACCGTGGTTTGCAACATGCTCGCCTCCATGATGCACGCCACACCCACCTTGCTGGTTGCGTCCGCCCCCTTGATCAGCATCATGTTCGCCTCGCTGGTTAGCATCGTGTCTTTCACATTGATCTCGGGGACGATGTGCCTCATAGTTTACATCCTGGTCCTGGTAAAGATATAGACCTCCCCGTTGCCAAGAACCTTATTGGCGATGACTTCGGGTGGTGGACGTCGATGGAGCGGTTGTTCGCCTTTCGTTGACCAAGGTTGTGGCAGCCTTCAGATAGGCTTTAACAGCATCGAGTGTCAGGGACTGAGGAAACTTATTTAGTTCGTTCATGGTGACAACAATGTTGGTGCTCGGCATCTTGAAAACTTGCTGGTTGTCGCACATGTCGAATGTGTCTGCCAGATCACGGCGAATGTCATGCTGGCCACCCACGGCTACATCAGTCGCATCCTCTTTGGCATTCTCCAAGTCCACTCTTCGAGCCCTGCGGTCGGCATTTCTTTCCTCCTGAGCGACCCTCTCTTGATCGGTCTCCCCGTCGCGAGGGGGCTCATCATTGCTAACGGCGAAGACAGCGCCTCCGAAGCTAGGTGGAAAAGCCAGGAAATCCTCCGCATATGGATCAATGAGGGTGCATGTATAGTTAGTCCCATGAGATCCAATAGATCTGGTACTTTCTTCCAGGATTGTAGAGAGCAAGTCCTCTCCGATCTGCCTGATCTCTACCACGTTAACAGTAGGCATAGAGTGGTCTGGTTTAGGTAGATCTAACAGATATAGATCTGAAACATGGTCACACTCAGCGGAATCCACGAACAAATGTGGCATGCGGGCAGTGTACTCAGACGTCATGTTCACCAGCCCGTATGGGTAGGTGTTGCATAAGTGCTCCATTAGGGCTTCATAATCCCCCGACCTCAGAACGGTTGCGGGTCATGGTCGGTAACATATCGTTCGCCCCTCTGGAGTCGTTGTAATCATGAGATCGGAGTCAAGACTCCTCTGGCGGCTAGCTTGAGCAGGTCGAGAATGGCAGATGGGTCCATAGCCATCGTCAGCAGATCAATCTCTGATCGAATCTACTAAGGTTATGGTTTGAGCCAGGCCTGTCGTGACCCGATGGATAGACTCGATCAGATCAGTGTTGTCGAGACACCTCCCTTAATAGCGGGGAAGCAGACGACAGGTGGTCGGAGAAGACGACCCCGAGACTGGCCTCGAGATCAAATCCGCCGTTGTTGATGTAGATTCAGTTGGCATAGGAGGAGCTTGCACCGCCTCCATGACTTTAGCAGGACCGTCAACGCCGGTGGTCCAAGTGACCGTCCCGATCGTGAATGTTAGCCCGCGGGAAGGACCATGGAAGCAGGGAAGTTGACCATCTAGCTCGCCATAGAGTATGCACGTACACCTCCTTCCTGGTGTGCCACTATTGATGAGATGTGGTCGGTAGTCTACCGAGGGGAATGCCCACGGTAGTAGTTTATCGGTGGAGGTGCGCAAGACAACGAACTTGATGGTGATGCAAGATGAACATAGGGCTTATCTAGGTTCGGGCCGCGAACTATGTAATACCCTACATCCTGCGTCTCTGTGGATTGTATCGATGATGATGATGTGTTTTGAGGGGGGTCCTTGCCCACCTTATATAGTTCGGGGGGCAAGGTTATAGATCTAAGAAATCTAATCCCAGCCGATTACAACAGCTATATCCACGGAGGATACGATATCTATCCTAACCGACTTTGTTTCCTTGATCATCAAGTAGTCTCTGCTTGCTCCGCACAATTCGCCGAGTAGTTCAGAGATCCACGCGGCCCTTTCTAGCGAGTTGGGTCACCGTGTCTGGCATGGCCCATGTGGAGCCATGAGGGTATACAGGTTTATACCCCCACAGCAGTGTCACAGTCTTCATAGGAGGTGGATCTCCGGCGACAGGAAGGATGCGCTCGCAGCAACGCTTGGCGTGATCGAGGAGGGTTCGGTAAAGTATGGCTTGGCGAGGTCAAGACCGGCAGAGACACAGGGGCCAGCGGGGCACGACTGTAATGGGGTTGGTGAGGTGTGGCCATCGGTGGCGCGTCATGGGGGCGACGTGGCTCCTGGCGTGGCGTGGCCGAGCAGGAAGACAATCGGCGTGGCTGTCACAGGACATGTGAGAAGCAAGGCAGTTGGGAGTGGCGGTGGCCTAGAGGAGTGGGTGAGGGCGAGTGCAGCTGAGGGTTCTTATAGCCACGGCGCTATGGTTCTAGGTGAGGGCACCGGTGTCTGTGCCGTCTGATGGGATGGCCAGTGTGATGTGGCGTGCATCTTAGCACTCGCAGTGATTGGCCTGGCTCAGAAGGTTCTCGAGGTGAAGCATCAAGGCCCCATCCACGCGGTCAAGGTGGGGTCCACGGTTATGGTCTCTTGCGGGCACCTGAGGGGAGATAGGTTGGCTTCTTGTGGGTGCTGGTTGCCACCGATGGAAAGCAGCGGCGACCTCTCCTTTGACCAGATGGAAAAGCAGAGCAAGCAAACAAAAGCAGAGAGGGAGCAGGTAGAAGGAGACGACGCGATGTTGATGGAAAGGAGATGGGCTACGGTGTTGCCTTCTACTACACGCGTGCCGAGCGCGTGCGTGCAGGGAGCGAGCGGTGGCTTCCTCAAGTGCGTGCCACGCACATGATTGGCAGAGCAGGGGAAACTAGGTTGCAGCTGGTGCTCGTGCTGGGCCGATTGTCTTACTAGGCTGGGCCAAGAGAGATGGCGGTGGATGATGTTGCTAAGTGTGGCTTGGTCTGTGTCGTGCACAGATGCCTGCCTAATTACGTGATTTATGTACTAAGCAAATAGGCATAGGAGCATGCACGGTTGTGCAGCCTGTTGGCTTGCCCAGGCCAGAGTTGGCCTACTGGTCAGGGTACAAAGGGAAAAGGTTTCCTATTTACTCTTGGGGGTTTTAATCCAAACTACTAGCTAATCCTACAACCAAGCAATAAACTCCAACAAGAACCAACCCAAGGCACTCAATATGCAACTAAGTTATATGCAGTGCACAAGACTATGAAGTCCTAGTATTGTAGTTAGGCCGAGACAGGAAGCAGTTGGCTTAGGTTTGATCTAGCGACTATATGCTTCACACATTATAGGAAAAAAATTTAAAAATTTCATATTTTTGGTTGCACAAAAACCCAAGATCTTACAACCAGCCTGGTCACCAGAGGATCTATGCGGGCGTGCCTGTGAGGCACACCGACACGAAGCACTAGCTTGTCGGCGGTGAGTGGCGACTTGCACGCCGATGAGTAGGTGCGGTCGCGTCGTTCAACACTAGAGAGCACGAGTGGCGATGAGGAATAGCATCATTGAGGAGGAGACGAACAGGGTTGGTAGCGGTCTTTGTAAGCTAACTACAAAGTAGGACTTGCGGGAACAAAAATTTTCGCCAAAATTTCTAAAAACACGTGGGAGTCTCGTGCTGGCTTGTAAATTTTGAACAATATCCGCGGTGAAGGCTACCGACAGTGGTGATTGGGTCTTAAAGATGATGTTAGCACCTAATGACGGATGTGTCATATTGAAATTGAATGTTGAAAAGGAACAAAATATTATGAACATTATTTTTGCAGTTCACAGCAAGAAGATTTTAGCACCTAACGGCGAATAGTGGCGGTGATACAATTTTTTTAAACGACACTTATATCCGACGATGACAGAATTATACAATGTTGATACTAATTTAGCTAGACCTTAATAGCTTACTGAACACACATCATACTTTTTACAATAACAATGGACCCGAACATGACAAAAATTTGTTTGCTGATGTCGCATAATAAAGGTACTGAGTCGTACCATATGGTAGTTTGCACATACAAAGCAACACTCCACCAACATCTCAGTGAGGTAACTACATTCAAAATCAACAAAAGACATTCTTTTTCGATTAACTCTACTACACATTTCATTCACCAGGCATACAATAACAAGGATCTATCATCAACTATAGTTATGACAAAAAAACCTTGTGAGCATAGGTTTATCCTCATACTCAATAATGGACATCTCATGAAGCGGAGAAGCCAAATGAAGGCATAACTAAACCTTCACAGTGCCTCCAGATCTTTGCCATGATCAGGGACAACACCTAGAAGATGCCTGGGAAAGAACCACCTCGCGGAACTCCCTCTAACATCTGAGAGGATGAGGAGCCCCACGAGGAGCCTTGCCCGCGCCATCTTCTTTAATGTCAGGGAGGAATGCATGGCGACAACTCTACGGTTCCAAGCCACCAATTTGATACGTGGGGGTTCCCAAGTCGAGATCCGTGGGTTTAAAGGCTTCCCGACAATAGCAAGCTATAGGACGCCTCTGCCCTCCAGGATTTCCTATAGATATTCTCACGTAGAAACCCAGAGCGCGCCAACCATGTACAGGTCCAGCCACCACTAATGATTCAGGCCACCGACGATAATGTTCCTCCCCATCTTCGTGGAACTTCCTCTAGCACCCAAGACGAATGGTCACCAGTAGGCCACTGCAGAACCCGATCTTGAAATCCTTCTCCCAGCAACGATGGAGCCGCCGAAGTACGCCATGAACCATGGTGGACGAAAGGAGTTGCCACTCTCTCACTCAGTCTAATACTAAGGGATTTGGAGGGAGGGGAGGGGAGGGGCAAGAGATTTAGTGCACCCTAACCTAGCTTAAATAGGACAACCTTGAAGATGCATGTAACACCTCAGGTGTTTAGCTCCATAATTGCATTGCATTTGCATAAGCATAAGCATGCATCATCTCATGTTATTTTATGTTGTTTGCAACTAATGTGGATGTTTTAGAATTTTGTTTGGTTCACATCATGTGACACTAGGGAGTTGGTGTAACTAAAAGGTAGAATAGCTAATTATATCTCACAACACCTTAGTTATACTTAGGGTCACTCATGGAGCAAGGTTCATGTTGACCAAAATCACCAAAATGCCCTCCAAGGTGTAGTTGACCAGCATTTAGCCCTAGGATGCTCTAGTTTGACCAATTAAAAAGTCTAGCTTAGAGACCTTGCATGGAGGAGCACCCTTAAGCAAAGTTGTAGGGAATTTTATGGGGAACAAAAGTCTCAATATGACCATCTCATGAAACTGACCAGAACATGCTCAAAAATGGCCCACAAGTCAGCTAGAGGGGCTGTCTCAACACTTAGAATTTTTCCTAAGTCTCAAAAGTGCCCCCCCCCAGTTTTACAGTGACCTACTTTGGAAGCTTGTAGTTTACAAACCAGACCAAATCAGCTCCAACTCATGTTGACACTTTTGTAGTACTCACTTAGCTCTACAACATTGTCAACATCACCATCACCTAGTTCTAAATGGTTTAGGAGATATGGGGTCTAGAAAATAGGGTTTCAGTCGGTTCCAATAACTGAAAATACGTTTCAGTTTCAAAGGGCACCACTTTGGGGCTATGTAGTTTCAAATCTAGGCCAAACCAGTCCAAGCTCCAATTGACAAACTTGTTGCCCTCACATAGCTCTACAAATTTGATGTAGTCATCTTGGACCGAATCGAGCTGTTTTGGAAGATAATCAGCGCCAAACTTTCAGTGTCAGACCACCATCTCGGGCTTCATTCAGTCGACGTCGTCAGTCAGACAGTCGGCCGCGTCGTGGCGCTCGGACAGAGTCCGGTGGCCGCGTGTCGCGTGCGTCCTGCCATCACCTCCACGTCGCGAGCCCAGGAGCAAAGTGAAGGTTGAGCGGACACCTCCACCCCCACACTCGCGCTCACTCTTATCTCCTTCACTCTCGCTCTGGCCAGGTTCACCGAGGCAGAAAACAGAGGCGCCATTGCCGCCGTAGCCTTCTCCGTGCTCGTGCGAGCTCACCGTCTCACCACTGTCCTCCAAATCCCGTCCACCGCTCCGCCAGAATCCCCTCCACCTCCTCCACCCGTTGCTTGACCGGATTGTGCCGAGGTGAGGGTGAATTTCCAATTCCGCCACCGCGAGTCCTCGCCGGCGTACTATCCGCGCGGCGGCTCACCGTGGCCAGCTCCCTACGGTCACCCTCCATTCTCCCTAGTACGTGTTCTGGGTTCCGGGGCGGGTAGAGAAGCCTAGGTGATGACGTTACCGGATGGGATGGTCAGTACACGCCGGAACACCGTCGTGCGCTGCCGCGCCATGGCCGCCGGTGCGGTGCTCACGCGGCCAGCTGCACTCGCTCCACCTCTGTCCTCGTCCTTGGCATGGAGAGGTCCGCCATGTCCTCAGGAAGCCGTAGCACACACCACCTAGGTCCCTGGCTCCCGGAGCTCGCCGGACTGCCACCGGGTGCCGCCTCGGAGCCGCAGTTGCCATGGCCGTCGTAGCTAGGGTGGGGTAGGATCCACAAATCAAGGGTTGGTCGATGCGGGAAGTCACGTGGAAGCCGTTGGTGCTCTTCCCGTCGCCGGAGACGCCGTCGTCGGCGAGCTAGAGCTCGCCGGAGCCGCGGCCTTTCCCCCCCTTCGCTCTTCTCTCTCTGGCATCGGGCCCCACCTGTCACTCGCACGCGCGCGCGGGCGGGAGCCGGAGCAGGCCGCGCGCGGGAGCGGGCCGAGCCGAGCGAGTTGGGCCGCGTCGGCTGTGGGCCGGCCCTTTAGTGGGGTTTAGGTTTTTAGTTTTGTTTTCCTTTTTATTTTGCCACAGATTTAGATATTGTTTAGAAAAATGTATATCTAGGGTTTCACTTGCTTAAAAATTGTGAAGTAAATTTTGTTAGACTCTGCATGATGTGTAGTATTTTAGAAAAATATAAATCTGGTATGCGATGTTTAGTTTCTAGGAGAATTAAATAGGTCTTTCAAATGTGTTTTGAAATGAAGGCAAATTTGTTAAATGTATAACTTGAGTTGAAGTATTCCAAAAATTATGAAGTTTGGTGGGTAGGCTAAGTTATACCTATATTAGCTCTGGTAAAAATTTGGGCATTAGTGCTTAAGTACTTTTCAAGTTATAATGCTGTCATGTTGTTCTAGGAAATACTTGAATGAATTTTAGTAATTTTTCTACATGTGCAATGTTCTTATAAATTTTTGGAGAATGTGTTGGTACCCTAAAGTGTCTAAGAAAAATATGAATCTGTTGTTTGATACTTTTCAGTATAATTTGTTAATTATACAAAAATCAGCCTTTTTGGCTTGTGAATTTTGTGTAGGGAGTTTCTTTGAATAATTTTAGTTTAAATTTTACAGTAGCCTCTTTTTGGGTCAGAGAGTCTTCTGTAATGTTTGTAGAATTTTATGAGCAGTTTAAATATATGTTTAAAATTCCACTTAATTAATTAAGTAAATTAAGAAATGAGTATAAATAAATATTCTAGGTGGGCATACCTTACTTTCTGGTGTTTTTGTGAACCATGTGAACTTTTGGTAACATTAGTTTGGTCTTAGGGGAAGTTTGCCACATAAATAAATATTTAATCTTTGTAATTCTAGGTTTTCTGGACAGCTGGTAGTATCTTTGGGTTTGACCTTTGATAAAGTGTTTGCTGGAAAACTTGTAAATACCAAAGTTGTAGTAAACTTGATAAACTAGCTTGTGTCAAAAATTGGGAGCATTTGGCTCAGTAGTTTGGGAGTTATTGCTGTTTTAAGTGAGAGTCCAGAATTGGCTACTCTCTGTTTAGAGAGGACAGATTCTGGAACTTAAGAAATTCGACATGGAAAACTTAGGAATTGAGGGTTGAGGTCTGAAAATGAATTGTAGTGCATTTCATAAGCTTTCCAGATTGTCTTAGATCATATCTTTTGGAGTTGGGAATCTCCTGTTATGTTAGAAACATTTAGCTGCTGTCCGGAATGTCTTGCTGTGATATTTGGTGTTGGATGTTTGATGTGGTAACCTAAAGTAATGTTACTCTTGTGATTGTTAGGTGTTAGGGCCTTAACTGAAGGAGAACAGCTATACCTTAGGTTGGGTAGATTAGGTGAGTACTTCTCTACCGGAGAGGAAATTTGCACCTAATAATTGAAGTGATTTGAATAGAGCCTTAAGAGTGTTGTAATGCATTTCATTTCAAGCATGCTGCATCTTTCATTATGCATCCATGAGATTTATTATGCACTCATGCAATAGGTGTTCCGGAGGGGGTAACGCTCCTCGAGTTCGAGCAAGTGATTCCGGAGGAAGTCCAGGACCAGCCGGAGGACCCAGCAGAACCAGTCGGCGGAGGAGACGCCGCTGAAGACTTGCCCGAGTGCCCTAACCACCGACCATCGACCTTTCTAAAAGGCAAGCCCCGGTGCATGCTGAACCTATCATTTTATAAATCTATCTTGAGCACTTTTAATTGTTTATTGCATTAAGTTGTAGGAGTTGTATGAAAACGTTTGTTGCATTATACCTGTCCTTGTCCAGATACCATACTTAAATCCTAAATTAGGTTTAGGCACGTGTCAATGCTTAGCCCTGCTTAGTCCGGTAGAAGTCGGGTGATTTCCGGTCATTCGCGAGATATAGGATTGGGTCACGAGTGGCTTATGGCTATCGTGGATGGAACCATGCTTTAAAATGAAATTGAGACCGGGCGGGAGTTCGATAGTACAGCCGTAAGACACTTCACGTCTTGGGTGTGGAGCTATGCCCATCTGAGTCGTTTAAGGACCGATTCGTTGTACGTCCTTGAGTCATGTTGAATGCAGTCTAACACTTAGTTGGCCGGATAAGTCGTTCCGACCGCGAAGTCGAGTAGTATGGTTCAGGCCGGGAATCGAATGGTAGGTTGCATCTTGGAGGAGAGAAAGGATGTGCTTGGGGACATTGGCGTGAGACCAAGGGGGGGGTTAGAGTCCCTATCACCTGGCAGAGTGTCGCCCTTGGGGACACGACATCATTCGGACCCGCGATTCCTGAACTGTACGAAAGATGACCTGAGCAGCCCTCGCTAGGCGTGACTCAGTGAGTGTTAGAAGTACCCCTCCAGTTGGATAGGAATTCGATTCGAATCGCCGTCGCTCCCGGTTAGTGAGCACTTGACTTGAGCAGCGGCAACATAGATCTCATTAATTGAACAGATGGTTAAGTGAATGATACATTATTGCCCCAATTTATACCTGCTATGGATAAAATGTTAATAATTGTTTGATGATAATCAAGTGTATGTTTAGTACAGGTGCTAAGATAGATGATAGGTAAATGCTAAAAATAACTGCTAGTACAGGTTATAAGAGTTTCAACTACTTATGCCTTTATGCAAAATGTGGTGTCAGCTAGCCTCTTGTGTAAGCCTTGCATAATCCTTGGTGTCATCTTATTTCTGGTTTTAGACGGGTAAGTCTAGCTGAGTACATTCTAGTACTTAGGGTTTATTCCCTCCTGTTGCAGATGATATGCTCTATCAAGGCTTCTGCAAAACTTGTCTCCACCCTGCGGGTGACGAAGACTAGATCACTAGGGCGTGATCATCTTTTATGTACTTTCCTGATGCTTTTGCGGGTTGTTGATCAACAAGACTGGCAGTAGTTAAACAACTGGTGTGTGTATGCTTCCGCTACTTTATAAACTTGGTTTGTAATAATTGTGACTCCGTGTGTGTAAACTTATTTCGGAACTACTTATGAAATGTAGCGTATGACGTGTATGTTGAATGATGCGATCTTGGTTGTAAGCAAGTTGGTTTGAAATCCTTCGTGGTTTCGATTGACTACCGGGATTATATGGGCTCAAGTTCGAAAATTTGAGCGCTTCGGTGCTTGTTTTTGTACTTGTGCTCTTATAATTTGGTCGGTTCTGTTACAGCTGGTACCGGAGCATAATTCAACATTAAACACATCATACGAGTAATTAAAAACAAAAGTATTTGTTTATGAAAAGGGTTAAAACTATAAAAATTATTTTTATAGGTATGCCAGTAATCACATCCCTTAGCCCAAATAAGGACTCTTAGGTGGCTTATAATAAGTACTAACTTGGGGGTCTTGGTTGTTTCTGTTTCGTCGTCCATACGGCGTGATATTGTATGGATGCCATCCACTTGGGTGGTAATGTATGGATCAATTACCTCGATGCTCTGGTAAGTGTGGGATGTGAGAGCATGATCGTCCAACCAGTGATCTAGGGGAGAGTAGCTTTGGTGACTTGCATACTTACATGTTTAAACCGTGTAATTATGTAAGCACTTAATTGTGTGAATCTTTCAATCGGGTAGCTTTGATACTGAAGTATATACATCAGGGGATGTGTATATGGAAAGTATTTAGTTACTGCTTTCTTGTGTGTTTATATTGGGAAACTGTTGGGCTGAAATGAGAATTTCTGCAGGTACACTGACAGCGTAACGAGTAGACCGATAGTTTCGCTTATATGAGAGAACGTATGTATGCCACCACCTAGCGTTAGAAATTTAGGTTTCTACTAAGGTGAGAGGGCATACGGAACGTGCATGCATCATGTTTAATTACATCATACATGTCATTTTACTCCCTCTTTAAAATATCAATAGTCCCGACTAAATTAAATTTCGTATCCCCTAAATTATCCTCACCTTAAGTCGTACCTTGTTGATACAGATGGCACGTACTAAGAGGACCGCCCGTAAGTCGACCGGAGGAAGGGCCCCTCGCCACCAGCTAGCTCCACGTGAGCCCCGCCCCGAGCCCACTGAGGTGGAAAGGCTGCGGGCTGAGTTGGCCGAAGTGACTGCTGCGAGGAATGCAGCGCGTCAGCAACTGGAGCAAGTGATCCGTGACCGTGATCAGGAAACACTTGTAGTCCAGAGGTTGACAGTAGCAAATCACAACTGTCAGCGCATGCTGGTCCGCGTCATGAACCAAAGGGATGAAGCCTGGCACGAGGAGAACGTTCTGAGAGCTCATTAGTTTGAGCTCGAGCAACAGTTGGAGAACGCTGAAGAATACAATGACAATCTTCATGAAGAAGTGCACCGCTTGAACAACCAGCTCAATCCTCTGCTGCCTCGAAACAACAACGTAGACGAGGACATGGGTTCAGGAATCTTCATGGCTGAAGATGATGATGAAGTGGAGGTCAATGGACCACAGGATGCCCCACCAGAAGAAGAACCAGAAGAAGAAGAAGAAGATGAGGAGTTAGAGCCTGTTAGTGATGAGGATGGCGGGGAGATCCTTGACACCGACTCTGAGGACGATGCTTAGAGTAGTCATCACGTAGTTACGATGTTAGGATCGTCTTTTGTGCCTCCCTGTGTTGGAGTGAGGCTTTGTAATAACTTGGCTTTTGGGATGTAAGGTCGAACCCTATGTTTTCGGATGTTTAGTTTGAACCTATTAATTTCGATCACAATTGGATGTCTTATTGTGTTGCGTTCGATGATGGTGTCACGATTAGCACCCTTCGGTGCCGCGACGAAACCGAGGGCCTCCTATGGCGCGCGACATAAGGCTGTGCTGCTTGGCACGCGCTGGTATCGAGGTGGCTAGTCATGATCCACCATGGAACTCTACCGTTGAGAAGTCTCTTTGTGGTCAGTTTGAAGTAGCCTTTCTCAATCGATTAGAAATTTTTGGGATTGAATCCGAGTACCCGTACGAAGGGTCAAAAATCACGTAAATATGAAAGTAAACCGTTCAGTCACTGCTGTGCTCCCTGGGAGTGAGCCTTATACCAAAAATACATCTGGTTGGATACCCACACACGATTGCGTCAATTGATGCGCTTGAATGGATTGTGCGGTTGTGATGAATTATTGTGCCTTGATTCTTTGCAAAGTCATTTTTCATGAAGTCAGTTTGACCTATTTATAATAATTCATCTACAAATTTCCCACATCGTCAGTGCTCATTGGCTATGCATTTTGCAGATGTCGAGTCGGGGTCGTGGCAATGAGGATGAGGAACAGCCACCCCCTCCGCCACCACCTACCCTGGCTGAGCTGATGCAGTCCGTGGTAGAAGGGCAGCGCATGCTGGCAGATGCTATGCGCCAGCTGGCCAACCGGGAGGCTTGTCATGGCCGCCAGGGCCCAGAACCCAATCAGTACAGTGATTTTAAGGACTTTCTTGACACTAAGCCCCCGCTCTTTAAGGAGGCGGAGGAACCACTGCAAGCCGACGAGTGGTTGAGCACTATTGAACAAAAGTTTCGTCTGCTTCGCTTGACCGATGAGCTAAAAACTGAATATGCTTCTCATCAATTGCATGGTCTAGCGGGTATTTGGTGGAGCCACTATCGTTCCACACTGCCTGCAAATGTCCCGATTGCTTGGGACCAGTTCAAAGCAGCATTCCGTGGGAACTATATTCCTCCAGGTCTTATGGCCATCAAGCACACAGAATTCATGAGGCTGTCGCAGGGAAATAAAAGCTTGACTGAATATCTGCAATCTTTCAACAACCTGGCAAGGTATGCCACAGAGTTTGTGGATACCGATGCCAAGAAAATTGCTAGCTTTAAAAGAGGCCTCGGCCCAAAACTGATGAAGACCATGGGCACGAGCAAGTGTACTACCTTCAATGATTTTATCAGTGATGCTTTGACTTAGGAAAACAATAATGCTATTTATTCTGCCTCTAAGAGCCGCAAAAGGGCCATTGAGGCGAGTGCTTCGCAGTCTCGGACTCCAGCTGCACCTAGGGCTTCCCCTCGCCCACCTGCTTAGAATACCAAGTTCTGTCCGCCACAGAAGAAGCCTGCTGCCAAAACTGGGTTCCGCAAGGCTTATACAGTCGCTCTGCCAAAGGGAAATTCTGGTCAGAGCAGCTCCAGTGTTCCTCCCAGCAACATGCCTTGCTGGAACTGCGACAAGCCAGGCCATTGGTCCAGAAACTGTCCTTATCCTAAGAAGAATGTCAACCAAGGTGGTCGTTAGGGGCATGCTCATTATAACAGTATTGAGGAAATCCCATCTGGTGAGGTTGTCACTGCTGGTAAGTTCCTAGTTGACCAACATCCTATAGTGGTACTTTTTGATTCAGGTGCTTCGCATTCCTTTATCAATCCTAAGTTTGCATCAAAGTTTGCACACAAGTTACATACTGTTGGAGGTGGGGGTTATTGCATTAGTGCGGCAAGTGGGAATATTTCCACAAATAAAGTAGTGGGGAACCTTGAGTTTGAGATAGAAGGGCGAAAGTATTCGCTTGCCTTAGTGGTTTTACCAGGATTAGGTATAGATGTTATTTTGGGCATGAATTGGATGAGTCAGAATGGGGTACTCATTGATACATCCACTCGGGTAGTTATGCTCAGAGATCCTACAGATCAAAAGGGTTTTCTAGTACAACTTCTCAGAAAAGTTGATTTGTCTGGGGAAGTTTATGCTGTGCAAGCAAAGGCATTGGCTGAAATTCCCGTAGTAAATGAGTTTCCGGACGTTTTTCCTGATGATTTGCCGGGACTTCCTCCGGATCGGGATGTGGAATTTAAAATCGAGTTGTTGCCTGGCACGGCACCCATCTCTAGGAGACCTTATAGGATGCCTCCGAATGAGCTAGCTAAACTTAAGGTGTAGTTGAATGAACTTTTGAAGAAGGGGTTGATTCGTCCTAGTTCGTCTCCGTGGGGATGCCCTGCTATCTTTGTGAAGAAGAAGGACCAGTCCATGCGGATGTGTGTAGATTATAGACCTCTGAATGCAGTCACTGTCAAAAATAAGTATCCTCTGCCACGTATCGATATCTTGTTCGATCAGTTGTCCAAAGCTAAAGTCTTTTCCAAGATTGATCTGAGGTCTGGTTACCATCAGATTAAAATCCATCCTGAAGATATTCCAAAAACAGCTTTCTCGACCAGATACGGCCTGTATGAGTATCTTGTTATGTCTTTTGGCCTGACAAATGCCCCCGCACACTTCATGTGCTTGATGAATTCGGTGTTTATGCCCGAATTGGACAAGTTTGTGGTGGTGTTTATTGATGACATCTTGATATATTCTGAAAATGAGGAAGAACACGCTGAACACCTGCATATTGTCCTCACCAGACTGCGAGAACATCAACTGTATGCGAAGTTCAGTAAATGTGAATTCTGGCTTCGTGAAGTACCTTTCCTTGGGCATGTGTTGTTTGATGGGGGAATTATGGTGGATCCCACCAAGGTACAGGAAGTATTGAATTGGAAGGCTCCTACTTCAGTTCATGAGGTCCAGAGTTTTCTTGGGTTGGCTGGCTATTATCGTCGCTTCATCCCGGATTTCTCAAAAATAGCCAAGCCCATGACTCGGTTGCTGCAAAAAGATACCAGGTTTGTCTGGACTCCTGAGTGTGATGCGGCTTTTCACCAACTGCGAACCCTCCTTACCTCGGCTCCGGTTCTGGCACAACCGGATATCGAGAAACCGTTTGATGTTTATTGTGATGCCTCAGGCATAGGTTTGGGAGGTGTTTTGATGCAGGAAGGCCGAGTAATTGCATATACCTCGCGGCAACTTCGGAAGCATGAGGTGAATTATCCAACGCATGACTTAGAACTGGCTGCAGTTGTTCATGCTTTGAAAGTATGGCAGCATTATCTGTTGGGCAATGTCTGCAATATCTATACGGACCACAAAAGCCTCAAATACATCTTCACCCAACCCGAGTTAAATATGCGTCAAAGAAGATGGCTCGAGTTGATTAAGGATTATAATCTTCAAGTACACTATCATCCTGGCAAGGCAAATGTGGTTGCGGATGCTTTAAGCCGTAAGTCTCATTGCCATACCCTAGTTGAAACTGATTTTCATCGATCTCGCCTTCTACATCCAGCAGTCTTGTACAACATCACCGTCAGTTGTACTCTCAAAAGTAGAATTATTGAACTCCAAAAGACTGATCCTGGTGTATTCCACATCAAGCGTAAGATGAAAGAGGAAGAAACTAAGCACTTCAGGGTAGATGAAGAAGGTGTGTTGTGGTTTAAGGATAGATTAGTGGTACCTAAGGATCGAGAGCTTAGAGATCAGATCCTATCCGAAGCCCATTCATCCAAGTTGTCCATCCATCCTGGTAGTAATAAGATGTATTATGATTTGAAGCCACTTTATTGGTGGACCAAGATGCGGAAAGAGATAGCTGCATATGTTGCTAGGTGTGACACCTGCTGTAGAGTTAAAGTTGTGCACATGAAAGCTGGGTTACTTCAACCACTTTCTATCCCAGGTTGGAAATGGGAAGAGATAAGTATGGATTTCATTGTCGGACTTCCTCCTACTGTCAAAAATCATAACTCCATCTGGGTAATTGTGGATCGTTTAACCAAATCAGCTCACTTCATTCCTGTTAGAGTGGACTATCGTCCCACTGACTATGCTGAGTTGTACTTCAATCAGATAGTCCGGCTCCATGGGGTACCTCGTACTATTGTTTCTGACCGTGGTCCCCAGTTCACTGCTCGCTTTTGGGAGCACTTGCATCACCTTCTGGGAACCAAGTTAGTGAGAAGGTCTGCTTATCACCCCCAGACGTCAGGTCAAACGGAACGAGTTAACCAAATCTTGGAAGATCTGTTGCGGGCAAGTGTAATATCATCCAAGGGTTCTTGGGAAAAGTGGTTACCTCTAGCCGAATTTTCATACAATAATAGTTACCAAGAGAGTATTAAGATGGCCCCGTTCGAAGCATTGTACGGTCGTAAGTGTAGAACTCCCCTAAACTGGGTAGAAGCTGGTGAAAGAAGGTATTATGGTATTGATTTTGTTCAGGAAGCTGAGGAACAAGTCCGTACCATCCAAAAACATATGGCTGCAGCCCAAGCTAGACAGAAAAGCTATGCTGATCGTCGTAGAAAGCCACTCGAGTTTGAAGTTGGAGACTTCGTTTATTTGAAAGTTTCTCCAATGAAGAGTGTCCAACGTTTTGGTGTTAAGCGGAAACTTGCGCCAAGATACGTGGGTCCTTTCCAGATCATAGGCAAGAGTGGAGCTGTTGCGTACAAGATCCAGTTACCTCCTGAAATGAGCGCCATATTCAACGTTTTCCATGTATCTCAGCTCAAGAAGTGTCTTCGAGTTCCTGAGGAAAGAGTCCCTTTAGGAGATATCAGGCTTGAATCCGATCTAACTTACGAAGAAAAGCCAGTCCGAGTGATCGATACTCAGGAACGAGTAACTAGAAGCAATGTGGTTAAGTGGTATAAAGTGATGTGGAGTAATCAGGGTAGTGAAAGTGACGCTACGTGGGAACGGGAAGATTATTTGCGGGATGGTTATAAGGAATTCTATGAAAAATGGTATGCTTTCCAAATCTCGGGACAAGATTTTTATAAGGGGGGAGGGCTGTAACACCTCAGGTGTTTAGCTCCATAATTGCATTGCATTTGCATAAGCATAAGCATGCATCATCTCATGTTATTTTATGTTGTTTGCAACTAATGTGGATGTTTTAGAATTTTGTTTGGTTCACATCATGTGACACTAGGGAGTTGGTGTAACTAAAAGGTAGAGTAGCTAATTATATCTCACAACACCTTAGTTATACTTAGGATCACTCATGGAGCAAGGTTCATGTTGACCAAAATCACCAAAATGCCCTCCAAGGTGTAGTTGACCAGCATTTGGCCCTAGGATGCTCTAGTTTGACCAATTAAAAAGTCTAGCTTAGAGACCTTGCATGGAGGAGCACCCTTAAGCAAAGTTGTAGGGAATTTTATGGGGAACAAAAGTCTCAATATGACCATCTCATGAAACTGACCAGAACATGCTCAAAAATGGCCCACAAGTCAGCTAGAGGGGCTGTCTCAACACTTAGAATTTTTCCTAAGTCTCAAAAGTGCCCCCCAGTTTTACAGTGACCTACTTTGGAAGCTTGTAGTTTACAAACCAGACCAAATCAGCTCCAACTCATGTTGACACTTTTGTAGTACTCACTTAGCTCTACAACATTGTCAACATCACCATCACCTAGTTCTAAATGGTTTAGGAGATATGGGGTCTAGAAAATAGGGTTTCAGTCGGTTCCAATAACTGAAAATACGTTTCAGTTTCAAAGGGCACCACTTTGGGGCTATGTAGTTTCAAATCTAGGCCAAACCAGTCCAAGCTCCAATTGACAAACTTGTTGCCCTCACATAGCTCTACAAATTTGATGTAGTCATCTTGGACCGAATCGAGCTGTTTTGGAAGATAATTAGCGCCAAACTTTCAGTGTCAGACCACCATCTCGGGCTTCATTCAGTCGACGTCGTCAGTCAGACAGCCGGCCGCGTCGTGGCGCTCGGACAGAGTCCGGTGGCCGCGTGTCGCGTGCGTCCTGCCATCACCTCCACGTCGCGAGCCCAGGAGCAAAGTGAAGGTCGAGCGGACACGTCCACCCCCACACTCGCGCTCACTCTTCTCTCCTTCACTCTCGCTCTAGACGGGTTCACCGAGGCGGAAAACAGAGGCGCCATTGCCGCCGCAGCCTTCTCCGTGCTCGCGCGAGCTCACCGTCTCACCACCGTCCTCCAAATCCCGTCCACCGCTCCGCCAGAATCCCCTCCACCTCCTCCACCCGTTGCTTGACCAGATTGTGCCGAGGTGAGGGTGAATTTCCGTTTCCGCCACCGCGAGTCCTCGCCGGCGTACTATCCGCACGGCGGCTCACTGTGGCCAGCTCCCTACGGTCACCCTCCATTCTCCCTAGTACGTGTTCTGGGTTCCGGGGCGGGTAGAGAAGCCTAGGTGATGACGTTACCGGATGGGATGGCCAGTACACACCGGAACACCGTACGGTCACGCTCCATTCTCCCTAGTACGTGTTCTGGGTTCCGGGGCAGGTAGAGAAGCCTAGGTGATGATGTTACCGGATGGGTTCCATGGCCGCCGGTGCGGTGCTCACGTGGCTAGCTGCACTCGCTCCACCTCCGTCCTCGTCCTTGGCATGGAGAGGTCCGCCATGTCCTCAAGAAGCCGTCGCACACACCACCTAGGTCCCTGGCTCCCGAAACTCGCCGGACCGCCACCGGGTGCCGCCTCCGAGCCGCGGTCGTCATGGCCATTGTAGCTAGGGTGGGGTAGGATCCGCAAATCAAGGGTTGGTCGATGCGGGAAGTCACGTGGAAGCCGTTGGTGCTCTTCCCGTCGCTGGAGACGCCGTCGTCGGTGAGCTAGAGCTCGCCGGAGCCGCGGCCTTTCCCCCCTTCGCTCTTCTCTCTCTAGCATCGGGCCCCACCTATCACTCGCACGTGCCGAGGGAGTTGGGCCGCGTCGGCTGTGGGCCGGCCCTTTAGTGGGGTTTAGGTTTTTAGTTTTGTTTTCCTTTTTATTTTGCCACAGATTTAGATATTGTTTGGAAAAATGTATATCTAGGGTTTCACTTGCTTAAAAATTGTGAAGTAAATTTTGTTAGACTCTGCATGATGTGTAGTATTTTAGAAAAATATAAATCTGGTATGCGATGTTTAGTTTCTGGGAGAATTAAATAGGTCTTTCAAATGTGTTTTGAAATGAAGGCAAATTTGTTAAATGTATAACTTGAGTTGTAGTATTCCAAAAATTATGAAATTTGGTGGGTAGGCTAAGTTATACCTATGTTAGCTCTGGTAAAAATTTGGGCATTAGTGCTTAAGTACTTTTCAAGTTATAATGCTATCATGTTGTTCTAGGAAATACTTGAATGAATTTTAGTTTTGGAGAATCTCTTGGTACCATAAAGTGTCTAGAAAAAATATGAAATCTGTTGTTTGATACTTTTCAATATAATTTGTTAATTATACAAAAATCAGCCTTTTTGGCTTGTGAATGTTGTGTAGGGAGTTTCTGTGAATAATTTTAGTTTAAATTTTTACAGTAGCCTCTTTTTGGGTCAGAGAGTCACCTGTAATTTTTGTAGAATTTTATGAGCAGTTTAAATATATGTTTAAAATTCCACTTAATTAATTAAGTAAATTAAGAAATGAGTATAAATAAATATTCTAGGTGGGCATACCTTACTTTCTGGTGTTTTTGTGAACCATGTGAACTTTTGGTAACATTAGTTTGGTCTTAGGGGAAGTTTGCCACATAAATAAATATTTAATCTTTGTAATTCTAGGTTTTCTGGACAGCTGGTAGTATCTTTGGGTTTGACCTTTGATAAAGTATTTGCTGGAAAACTTGTAAATACCAAAGTTGTAGTAAACTTGATAAACTAGCTTGTGTCAAAAATTGGGAGCATTTGGCTCAGTAGTTTGGGAGTTATTGCTGTTTTAAGTGAGAGTCCAGAATTGGCTACTCTCTGTTTAGAGAGGACAGATTCTGGAACTTAAGAAATTCGACATGGAAAACTTAGGAATTGAGGGTTGAGGTCTGAAAATGAATTGTAGTGCATTTCATAAGCTTTCCAGATTGTCTTAGATCATATCTTTTGGAGTTGGGAATCTCCTGTTATGTTAGAAACAATTAGCTGCTGTCCGGAATGTCTTGCTGTGATATTTGGTGTTGGATGTTTGATGTGGTAACCTAAAGTAATGTTACTCTTGTGATTGTTAGGTGTTAGGGCCTTAACTGAAGAAGAACAGCTATACCTTAGGTTGGGTAGATTAGGTGAGTACTTCTCTACCGGAGAGGAAATTTGCACCTAATAATTGAAGTGATTTGAATAGAGCCTTAAGAGTGTTGTAATGCATTTCATTTCGAGCATGCTGCATCTTTCATTATGCATCCATGAGATTTATTATGCACTCATGCAATAGGTGTTCTGGAGGGGGTAACGCTCCTCGAGTTCGAGCAAGTGATTCTGGAGGAAGTCCAGGACCAGCCGGAGGAGCCAGCAGAACCAGTCGGCGGAGGAGACGCCGCTGAAGACTTGCCCAAGTGCCCTGACCACCGACCATCGACCTTTCTAAAAGGCAAGCCCCGGTGCATGCGGAACCTTTCATTTTATAAATCTATCTTGAGCACTTTTAATTGTTTATTGCATTAAGTTGTAGGAGTTGTATGAAAACGTTTGTTGCATTATACCTGTCCTTGTCCAGATATCGTACTTAAATCCTAAATTAGGTTTAGGCACGTGTCAATGCTTAGTCCTGCTTAGTCCGGTAGAAGTCGGGTGATTTCTGGTCATCCGCGAGATATAGGATTGGGTCACGAGTGGCTTATGGCTATCGTGGATGGAACCATGCTTTAAAATGAAATTGAGACGAGGCGGGAGTTCGATAGTACAGCTGCAAGACACTTCACGTCTTGGGTGTAGAGCTATGCCCGTCTGTGTCGTTTAAGGACCGATTCGCTGTACGTCCTTGAGTCATGTTGAACGCAGTCTAACACTTAGTTGGCCGGATAAGTCGTTCCGACCGCGAAGTCGAGTAGTATGGTTCAGGCCAGGAATCGAATGGTAGGTTGCATCTTGGAGGAGAGAAAGGATGTGCTTGGGGACATTGGCGTGAGACCAAGGGGGGGTTAGAGTCCCTATCACCTGGCAGAGTGTCGCCCTTGGGGACGCGACATCATTCGGACCCACGATTCCTGAACTGTACGAAAGATGACCTGAGCACTTGACCTGAGCACTCGATTCGAATCGCCGTCGCTCCCGGTTAGTGAGCACTTGACTTGAGCAGCGGCAACGTAGATCTCATTAATTGAACAGATGGTTAAGTGAATGATACATTGTTGCCACAATTTATACCTGCTATGGATAAAATGTTAATAATTGTTTGATGATAATCAAGTGTATGTTTAGTACAGGTGCTAAGAAAGATGACAGGTAAATGCTAAAAATAACTGCTAGTACAGGTTATAAGAGTTTCAACTACTTATGCCTTTATGCAAAATGTGGTGTCAGCTAGCCTCTTGTGTAAGCCTTGCATAATCCTTGGTGTCATCTTATTTCTGGTTTTAGACGGGTAAGTCTAGCTGAGTACATTCTAGTACTCAGGGTTTATTCCCTCCTGTTGCAGATGATATGCTCTATCAAGGCTTCTGCAAAACTTGTCTCCACCCTGCGGGTGACGAAGACTAGATCACTAGGGCGTGATCATCTTTTATGTACTTTCCTGATGCTTTTGCGGGTTGTTGATCAACAAGACTGGCAGTAGTAAAACAACTGGTGTGTGTATGCTTCCGCTACTTTATAAACTTGGTTTGTAATAATTGCGACTCCGTGTGTGTAAACTTATTTCGGAACTACTTATGAAATGTAACGTATGACGTGTATGTTGAATGATGCGATCTTGGTTGTAAGCAAGTTGGTTTGAAATCCTTCGTAGTTTCGATTGACTACCGGGATTATATGGGCTCAAGTTCAAAAATTTGAGTGCTTCGGTGCTTGTTTTTGTACTTGTGATCTTATAATTTGGTCGGTTCTGTTACAATACACCCAGACTCAGCGCAGTTAAGATGCATGATCTAGGGAGCACGCATTAGGGAAGACGAGGTATATGACGATTCCTGGCATTATAAGTGGTGAGAACGGTGTTGGAAGTTGGGACATTCAACACTCACGCATGCTTCAGTGAGTTTTGGGCTTCCTATCATCTTTCCAGATTTTGGTGTGAACACACCCCAATTTTGGAATAAAATATACTTTTGTTCCAAAATTCTCATTCCAAGCCATCTTTATTTCTATCCTTTCATGGTGCTCTCAGTCGGTGGCATTCCATATCGATTGCAATAATCTCATGCGTAACTCAATGAATCCACTATAGAGGTTCCCTAGGGCTATAAATGTGGAGGCAAGGCAGAGTAGAAGGAATATTGCTTGTGTTCATTTGTTGTACTATGACACATATCTTTTCTTCTTCCTTTCCTTCGTCCAGTCTTTTCTTCTAAACAATGGTTCACGACAAGCGTCCAAGGGAGGAAACTCCAAAAGCCACGGATCCATCTCTGTGCCTTCGTGTCCCTCTTTGCTCCAAGGGTGAGAGGGAATGATGCTGTAAATCTCTATGGCTGCCTTACATTAATCCTTTGAATATGTAGGGCTACCTCTCATGCTGCGGTACATCAGCCAACTCAGGCGAAGGATAGAGAACCCTCAAATGTGTGTGCTATCGAAGCACATCTTGATGGGTCCATGCTATCTTCATCTCCATCCTCTGAGTCATATGATGGTCAGGATATCTAGAATCTTATCCATGAAAGGAGGAATGCTGAAAACCTATTTTCTAAAGCGACGCGTGAGGTAGGTCAACTCGAGCTATGTCTCGATGCCATTAAAACAACCATCTCTGCATCTAAAGAAGAGACCAATGTTGCTCGGATGATGACTGATGAAGCTCATGCTAGGGCAGTAGGTAAAATTTCTTTGAAGAGTCTTTGCTTTTATATTCGTGACTTTATCTGATAACCCTTCATTTTCATTAGATCTAGACGAACAACTAGCTGCTTCTTGTCACGAGATCGACAAGGCTCATTGTCGGGAGACTAACCTAGAGAATCCCCATGAGATCCTCCAATGAGCAACACTAGGCATAGTTGGAGCAGTCAACGCCAAGGGTGCTTCTCTTGAAGATTACCTGTAGGATACCTCGGTTCGTGCCAGAGATGTGGCAATTCATGGGGTTCGCTATGGTGCCTATGCTGCTCTGGCTGCAGCGCAACTGTGTCTAGGGTTTGAGCTCCATCACCTAGAACCTGGTTTTTTGAACACTGATTGGCTAGAAGATCAAGAGGACCTGATTGAAGACTTCACTGATGTTGTCAAGGCTATCCCAGTGATCATCCATGAAGAAGATGTTGTAAACAATGTTTTGTTAGGACTATAGATTATATCTAGGGTCTTATAAATTAGAATGTACTATTTGAATATCACTTTTGATCCTATGTCTTTTATTGTTATTTTTTGTTCTAAAGACGATACTCTAGGTATCGGCTTATTTTGAGCCAATGAGACTCAGTTATCAAGCATCGATCCAAATACTTGGGTAGTACTACTCTAGGTATTTTCCATTGAGTGCTCTAGGAAGCTCTTCTTTAGGTATTTTCCATCGAGAAAGCAGGCATGACTGGCATATAAACTAGAACAAGACATGTAATTATTTTATGTTATGTTAATTATTATGACAGTGAAACTTTGCTTAATTATCATGACTGTGCATTGCCTATTAATTATTAGTTCCATGTTTTTGTGGGAGGAATGCCGCTGAGGTGCTGCTAGGTTCCAATCCCGAAGTTAGGGAATGGGCCGAGCGATTCTTTGTCTACGCGATAACAGATCCATATCATACGGCGGTATAAAGCAACACTACACTAGCATGTCAGTGAGGTGGTGTATACCTTCCATCTTGAACCTCTCATGGTCAAGTGATCTTGAAGAATGAGCACCTCACAAACTTGAAGCACCCCCAATTGAGTATGGAGCCCCTAAACATGAGAGAACCATATGATTGCAGATCTTCTGTTAACAAGATCTGCAAGAAGATTTGCAATCATCAAGGTCTACCTCCTGTTCAGCTGTAGCACCTCACCATGGATGGACAAGGAGCACCTTGCAAAATTTGCACCTGCATCTCAGTGAGGTTCAATTCTTTATATTCCATAATCTTGCTACCCCTAAGGATCGAGGGATGTAGATCTACATCTCGATGCTCAAGGGTAGCAAGATTATGGAATTTAAAGCACCCAATCTTGAAGGCCTTCTCCAAACACTAGCATCCCTATGAGGTGCTTTATCTCCATCTTGCACCTTGTAACACCCCTAGTGTTACGATGTAATTAAAATCTTAATCATATTAATAATCATGAATTATCATCAAGCATTGTGGCATAAGTGCACTTCATGTTTCGTTTATATCATGTTTATGTTGCATAGTGTGTTTCAGAAATAGTTTTTCTATGTTGCAAATAAAGTGTTTCACATGTTAGCTATGCTATGTTTCATGTGTTTCATGGTCATGTTTCACATGTTTTATTATTAAGTAATGTTCCTATGTAAGGTTTCATTAAGATGTTTCTTTAGTAGCTCTGCTAGGTTACAATGTGATGTTTCATATAGTGCTTTAAAATGTTTACATGTTGCATTGCCATGTTTCAGGTGTTGCATTTGATCCACATGTTGTTATGTTTCAATTGTTGCATTAAGGTGTTTCACATGTTTCACATGTAATGTTTCATATACCATGTTTATTTGCATAGTGATGTTTCATTAGTAGCCTTGCTATGTTGCAAATAAAGCGTTTCACATGTTAACTATGATATGTTTCGTATGTTTCAAAGTAGTGTTTCATAGGTTGTTTATAGTATGTTTCAGATGTTCCATATACTATGTTTCACATGATATACTATGTTTCACATGATACATGAAATAATGGCAATGTTAGTGATTAAGGTTCTTTGTCAATTTATATATGAGAATAGGCTTAAACAAATAAAATTTTGTTTAAATAAGTTTTGTAGTATAAAGTATGTACTTCCATGTGAAATGATAGTGGAATAAATTTTTTGAATGAAACATGTTAAAAAGTGAGTTCAAAGATTGAATCTATAACTAGTTCTTATACTTGGTCATTCTTGCCTAAGTATTTGTATTAGTTATAAAATTCAATAATTGGGGATTTATAAAATGAATTTTCATATATAAAATATGGCCAACTTTTGATTTAATGTTTGGTCCTATGTTTGATCTTTGCAACCATGTAATTGGTTGTGATGCATGACTTTTGTGTAACCCTTAATAAAGTGTCAATGTTTGCAAATGAAAATCAGTTTCAAAACCTGAAACTGAAACTGGATTTAGTTCACAGTTTCACTGTACCCCTTTTTACAGTTCAAAATCTCTAGATCTAGCAATTTTTGATGTTGGTCCTTTAAGTAATGTTGGAGATCACTAATCACTGAAAAATGTTACTTAAGGATGCTCATCGAGTTCTTTTAAAAAATCATGAGAAAATGGGATGGGAAAAGGGGCTGTCAGATGTGAATAGTGCTCGGGGAAACTGCTGCCACGCAGCTGCTTCTGGCGACGTGCCAATCTCCACCGCCCTTCCTCCCCGCTTCACAGCGCACAAGCACGCAGCAGTTTCACTGACCACCTTGCAAGCACGAGCTGGACGTCGAGATGCCTCTCCCTTGCTCTTATCTCTCGGCACCAGCCACCACGTCCATCTTCTTCATTCTGATGCCGACGAGTTCACCATCGCTCATCGGTCAAATTCGCCTCCTCTGCTCCACCCCAATTCAATTACTCTTGCTCACGGCTTCGCCTCACTCTTGCACAGTGCCTGAACCCGCGTGCTCCGCCTCGCACCGCCACCATCATCCGCGCAAGCTATTCTCGCCGCAGCAGCTCGCCATGGCCGCCAAGCTCCACCCCACCATGGCCAGCCTGCTCTACTACAGCTCTTCCTCTTCCGTTTGCTGCGCTGCACTCGTCTTGACTCCATGATCGAGGTCGGCTCAGTCGTTTTACCTCTACCGTACTGGACACGACGGGACATGACCTCGCCGCGAGTCCGCGCTGCCGTCATCGCCATCAATGCCGGTCATGCAACTCCACCTCGTATCTGTCTCAACCAAGGCGCGCACCATATTTGGGGTGAGCTCTTGGTGCTAACTACACCACTCGTTTTGGCTCTACCGTGCCGTGGCATTCGGAACGCCATCGTGTTGCCATGCTAGTTGTCGCCATGCTGCTAGGCTCGTCACCGTGTGGTCTGTAGCGCGGTTGAGGTTCAGTTGATGTCGTAGGTGGGCGTTTAGGTGCAAGTCTAGCCGTCGGAATCCTCGTTGGCGATGAGAGACTGCCGGTCACAGGCGGCGCTGCCACGGTCAAGCGCGACGTGGGCTGAGAGTGTAGCTGGGCTGGCTCGTGCTGAGAAAAAGAGAGGAAGAGGAGAGTTGGCTCTCCTGTTGGTCTTAGGCCACGCCTGGGCTGCTGTTGGCTGTGAGTTGGGCCGAGTCAGGCCGGATGAGAAAGAAAGGAGATGGTGGGCTGAAGAGAAGTTTCTCTTTTTCCTTTTTCTGAAAAATGTTAAAAGCACAATTCTTTGTAAATTCATAAGTAAATAATTAATGATGCTAAATTAATTAAATTAATATTGTATGCTTGTTATGTTATGCTCTACCCATGAAAAATATGAAATGGTACTTTTCTGTACTTTTGCTATGATTTAAAAATAGCTCTTTTAATTAATAAATGCAATTTCCCTTAATTTTATAGGCTAAAATGTTTATCCAAAAATTATGAAACTTTGTGAGTATGCTTTACATGGTTAGATGTACCTTCACAAAAATATTGGTACTGGTTTGATAATTTTTAGTTACATGCCTTTTATTTATTATATAATAAATGCTTAATTTATTAGAATAAATCATAATTTTGATTTGAGTGACTTTGGGATTGAGTGATGACCTTGGGCAATTAACATGCGATGACCCTTGGCAGTTTAATTACTTGTTTAAATTTATAATTAACTTGTTGAATAAAAATTGTTAATAATGATTAATGTAATTAACATATGTCTTTAGTAGTTAATAACTTGCATATATTAATACTTAGTGGTTTTATGATAGTCTCACTTGTTCCATAAATGCAACCTCTTGGGTAAAAAGTAAAGTTAAATAGTTCTTCGTGAAATACTTATACATGTCTTTTTATGATAATTACTTATAACTGTACCATGAAGGAAAGTTGTACTCATGTAGATAACTAATGTTTATCCTTTCTAAATGTCTCTTGCATGCTATGTCTTGTTCATCATCATGTATCATGGCATCCATTCCATCATGTTAAGCATCGCATCATTTATATACGTGTAGTGCATATGAGAGTGAGACGGTTCGGGTTGAGCAAGTGTTGATGAGGTTGGTGTTGATCAATCTTCGGAAAGGTGTCGTCCACCCATGGTGTTGGAGAAGGTCATCCATCAACGGTGTTGGTGTCATCCATCCGTGGAGTTGGTGCCAAATCAAACTTCTGTGGTCTCTCTATGGAACTAACCTTCTATGCAACGCAGGCAAGCCCCAGACATAGATCCACTCTTCTGTTTTATAAATGCTTTATTACACCATAAGTCTAGTATAATGTGCATTAAGTTAGTAGGAGTTGGTCCATACCGTTGTTGCATCATTACCTTGATCTACACTTATATCCAAATGATGTCCCACTAATATGTGTAAGTCGATCTCTTATGCTTAGTAATGCTTAGACTTCGGTAGAAGTCGAATGGTGGTTTCATTGTTCGCGAGAAATAGGTTTACCTTTGCTTCTCCTAACCTAATGACGGGTCAAGAGAGCATATGAATATGAATATGGTAATATTAAGCTGAGACTGGACGGATAACTTGCATTGGGAAAGGAGTCTCAATGTAGTGTTTCCACCTGTGTTGATTAAGGACGTACCGTTGATTGAATTGTGTGCGTCGAGACTTTGCAACTAGCCACATGCTCTGGTAAGCCTAAGACCTCGGTAATTCTATCATGTGAACGGCCAACCACGCACTGGGAGTGGAGAGATGGTGAGAGTAGTGTGTACCCTCGTAGCCAAGGGCTGGATTGGAGGTGTACTGTACTCTTGGGTGACGCTGGACCCGGTCACATTTTTGGAGGATCCGAGTGAAGGTTGATATATGTAGGTTTGAGTCCTGCATATGTCATGTGGTTAGAGATCCCCAGCTGGGTATAATCGGTTCGAATCGTCGTTGCTCCTCGGTTATGGAGACTTGATTCTCTATTCATCATCGTAGTTAACAATGGTACATGGTGATTATGGAGATGAGGTAAAGAGATGGATATGAGATGTGATGCTTAATACAAGTGATTGAGATAGAATAGGTGCAAATCTATCTATAATAATCTTCACTAAAGTTGATGCTAAAACTTGACTAAAACATTAAAAGTAAGGATCTACTTGTAGTAAGCTTTTCTGCAAAACTTCTCTTTTCTAGCTATACTACTTTCCTTAAAGCCAGCATATCCTTGGAGTCTTTTCTTTTCGTCGTGTAAGTCTTGCGGAGTACAATTGAGTACTCAGGGTTTGTTAACCCCTGTTGCAGGTACTGACTGGTACTATTAACCGAGGTCATGTCGGTGGGCTCGATATAATCTGGTTGTCCTCTCCTGCTTAGGTGTTCTACCTAAGTTGTCTTTTGTAGTTCTACTCGACTTCCGCAATTAAAGTTAAGTTATAAAAATAACTTGTTTTTTATATGTAAAATACTATTTTAAATTCTGCTGCACTCTTATGTAAAGTTTTTTAGTAAATGCTGTAATGTTGTAGTTACTCATTTGTTGATCCTGTGTGAGTGGTAAAATGTGGATGATTCAGGTTTCCCAAGGACACTCGGCAGACTTTTTGAGTTATATGGAACACATACATAGCCGTTAGAGGTCTTCGGGACAATGACAGGTGCATGTGGACCATATAATTTAGGAGGTTCTGCCACACACCTCTCATAGCCTCCTAGCCATGAGAGGTGCAAGGAGGAAGACGAATCACCTCTAGCGATGAAGAAAGATGATTGGCTCACGAGTGTGTGGATTCAAGAGTTTGTGGATGGAGCCTAAGAGGTTCATCCAGACCTAAGTTAAATAGGACAACCGAAGATGGAGAAGTGGAAGTAATGGTGATGCAACTGTGTTGTGGGTAGTTGGTAAATAACTCACGCTAACTTTACCGCCGGTAGACCAAACAGTCATGTAGGGCCGGTGGCCATAACACATATCCCAATCGGCTTGGCTTTTCATTTGATGGTGCAATATTCAACCCCACTAGTACCGCCGCATCAATGGTTCAACTATCAGTGGCAGAAGTTCAATTGCCAGTTTCCTTCCTTAGGAGGCCTCACTATCGGTCCAACCGACGGTGGAAGTATCACACCATCGTTTCTATCGCTTCAAGTGAAAGTGGCGACAGTGGTATCTCAATCTGTGGTAGTGCTACTTGGATACTCCACTACAAGCAAACAATATATAGTTGGTAATTTGTCAAGTGGTACTCTTGAAGAAGTTCATGATGTTGAATTTGATGAAATCAAGGGTTCCCAAGAAGAAGATGAAAATCTAGATGATGTGTGATGAGATCCTAACATATAGGTACGTTAACTCTCGGGATCAAAGGTTCCTGACCAAGAAACATCCTGACCAACCCCTCTAGGATCGCCTGGAGGCTCGGGGGCTATACCCATCGGGTACGCTCACATGCACCCTTGGCCAAGGAATTAGGTCAGGCCCGAGCATGTTCGCCGCCTCTGCTCGTGGCTCGAGGGCTCGCCTGAGCCCTAGGCTCCCGATCGATGGGAGCCTAGACCTGATCTTTGGCTCCCTCCTAGCCTTCAGCACTAGCCAAGGCCTGGGCAGACAAAGAACACCCCAAGCCACCAAGGCTCAGGGGGCTCCCCGAGCGCTACCCGTTGGGCACGACTCTGTCAACCGCTCCCCCGACAGGGTCACACATGGGGCGTGACACAATAAGACAAGCTCCCCCATGGACTCCATGCACTCAGGGGCTCTTGGGCCCACACGTTAGCCCCTTGAGCCAATCTATTTTGCCACCAAGAAGCCTCCAGAAGGCGCACCTAGGGCAGGCCATTCCAAGCTGACATAGCCTGACACTTAGCGTGTCAGAACAGAGTAGCCAGATGACGCCCGGAGCTTCTTTGGTTCCACAACATCGCAACGGTCCACATAACGCCGTTACAAGACCCTCCCAGACTCTGGTGCATGTAGACCATAGGCTCAACTCCCCCAAACCAACATGTACCTGACCTACCTCAGAATATAAGGGTTAGGTTGAATCCTAAGAGGGAGAGGATGATTCTAAGACAGATCAATCGAGTCCTCATGGTTCCACTCGAGCTCTGCAATGAGACAAGAGCAACCAAGAGAGGGGCACCGAGAGCTCCTCCACCGCACCCATTATCTTCCTTCTCTCCAATAAGGGGGAAGGCTCCACTAGTGGTGAGGCATCCCTAGGATCAGCACCGAGTGATCCCCTACCAAATCTCTCTATTTTTCTTGTACACTCTGTTGTAACCCCTAGATTTCGGGTGCTCTTGAGTATTAGGATCTTCAATTGCTAGACGTACGACACCGATTGGCCTAAACCAGGATAAACCATTGTGTCCCCTCTGTGATTCTTGTGTTCTTGAGTCCACTCGAGCCACCGGAGACACGCACTCTAACACTACCATGAACAACAATGCTTGTCACGGTTTTGGCCCTGTGATAGCTAGTGCACCAGGTAGGGGAGTGCGACAAGTGTGATTCAGGCTCTACGGTGGCTGGAGCCACCCACCTCATCGCTGGAGCAAGCGACCCTGCCCTCGACAGCGGTGTCTGCTTCCCCGATGAGCTCTTCATCATGGCCGATGCCTTCGCTCTAGGCCAGGTCCTCAACTTTGGCAGCCTGGCCTATGTCGCCGGCTGCTATGGCGAGCTTCACCCGCTTGATGAGGCTACGCCAATAGGTAATGAGCCCCCATCACCGCTCGCTCTACTGGCCCCCTTGGGAGCAGATCTCGAGCTTCTAGCCTGGTAGATCCACCGTGGTCTAAGTCTGTACCCCACCGTTGTTGGTGATGCTTAACTCATTTATACCGCCAACATTTAAACAAAATAAACAAATATGAGAACCAAAACTTAGAATTAGGGATTTTAACTCACATGTTCCATGAGTTTTGGTATATATATGTTTTTAGGACACAAGCATGAAATCTATGTCAAAATATGCAATCAGAGAAAGCGCAAAGCACATTCAAGCCAAAGAAACACAGAGAAGCCCATCCAAACTCTGAATCTGGGCCAAGCACCGACGTGAACATGGCCCAAACCCACTCAGGAAGCAACCACGCGAAGGTGGTCATGAGATAGGCTAGGCCTGGTGCGGCCACACCCCTAGTGTAGGCACACCCCCTAGCTCCGCTTGGTCCCACCTTTCGCAGGTGGTTCAATTATGGCACCAGGAGGTCGGTTTGAAAGGTTTCCATGTATAACCCCCCCCCCAAACCGACCAAGAGCTTGTACAAAAGCAAGGGGAGGGCTTCACATTTAGGAACATCATACACATTGGAGAAGAAGAATGGCTACACACATTCCATTAGCTTCTTAGCTAGATTAGTTAGGGAGTGAGAGAGGAAAGAGTTAGAGGAATAGCGGAGTATCGATGCCCTCTACTTCTTGTAATCAGCAAGCCTTGTACATCAGGTGGACGGAGTGCCAGACTTGTCGGCCCCCTCTACACTTGTACCCCTACGTTCATCTTACTACTTGGAGTAAGAAGTTCGTGTTCATTTTTTGGTGGCGGCAGGTGGTGACAGTCCTGTCCGTCCCAAGTAATCCCCCATGTTCAGGTTCGATCTAGAGCTATAGGCCAGAGGTACTTGGCACACCAAGTATAAGCCAGTGCCCGATGCAAGTCTAACGACAAAGTTGTCTTCGCTTAAGGTTTCTACCCTTAGAAGAACCTCACTACCCGAGTTATCCTTCCTCTTGTTCTCCTAGGTAAACTAGCCAAAAGACTACTGACACCTCCGTTCCTCATGGAAATGCGATACCCTGAATACCACCGGGTGAAGTGCTACAATGGTACTTCCATACGCTTGCGGACTTTTTTGCTTACGCTAAGAAGCACCACCAAGAATTTCTAGCGCCGTTGCCGGGGAACGGTTGTCGTTTTAGTCTCCGAACCTAGTTTGCTCGTGTATCCTTTATTTTTACCTTTCTTTTCTTTTTACCCTTTTTCAATGGACCAACCTATCATTCTAAACCTTTCTACTCCTAAGGGCGAGTTCGTAGAACCACCAAAATCATCGAAGCCATTCATAGCTTCCAATTACGAAGTCCGCCCTGCCTTTATTGCCACGGTTCAGGAACAAGCCTGGGTTAGATTATGAAAACCCCTACCACCATCTAAGAGAGTTTGAGCAGCTCTATGCTTGCCTGACCATCTCAAGCATGTCACAAGAAACACTTCGGTGGAAGTTGTTCCCTTCTCATTTTGATGAGAGGGAAAAACAATGGTACGCCCATAACATAGGGAAGGTAGCTAGCAATTGGGAAGAACTAAAGAATAGATTATGTCTTGCATTCTTCCCTGTATCCCGAAGTGCCGCCCTATGATAGGAGATCCTCAACTTCTAACAAAAAGAGAAGGAAACTATAGGTGCATCTTGGGACAGATTCTCAATTTTAACAAGATCTGGCCCTATAGCTTTTACAAGATTCTCAATTTTAACAAGATTCTCAATTTTAACAAGATCTTGGGACAGACTTGTCTATACCCTATAGCTCGATATAGCTGCCAGAGGTTCGTTTACCCATAAAACCATAGTGGAAGGAGAAGCTCTCCTAGACAACATTCTAGAGAACACTCCCCCGCTAGAACCCCTCCATGTAGAACCCGAGCCAAGCCATGAGGAAGTCTCTTCGGCTAAGGCTGAACCTATTTCACCCTTAGAGATACCCTCGCTCGAACCAGAAGAAAAGAAGATTCCCAACATTCGGACCTTCTATATTTTGAGGATGATTTTTTTGAAGGTTTCAGAAACACCTCAAAATACTCATGCCAAAAGAGGTCACCTGTCCCTGTCATTCCTCTTGTGCCTTTAGACAAGGACTTCTTTAGGGAATCCATCAAGGAGCTGACTGCTATCATGAGCAGAGAATGGATTGAAGAAGTGGAATACTCATCTGAAGAATTTAGATCCATACCCCTTCTTTAACCATTCAATGCTAAATCTGGGATGATATGGTGGATGTGCTTTACAATCCAACTATTGGAGCAAACATTATGTCTGCATCTTTTGTGTCTACCATTTGGAGATTGGTTGTTCTTGTGGAGCTAATGACAGATATTTTAATTGACAATGTTTCTAGTAGGATGTCTATCTAATATTTTTGGATTTTCTATTTTTTATAATACAGAAAGGAAATATGAACAAAAAATGAAATATAACTAGATATGGTATTTTTATTTTTACGCCACCACGATGAATTTTCTTACGGGTTTTTACATACCGTGAAAATTATTCATATGGGCTTAAGGTTTACGATGCAATAATAAAATTTTTATTTTCTTTTCTAAAGCAATGCTAATGCAGAAAAGTAAATATGCTAAAGTGAAAATAATTAATGCAATGTGAAAAAGCAAATAGGGATAACTAGCGATTTTACCTCCCGACAAGGGTTCGGTGTTTTGAGTCCTCCTAACAGAACTCTTCCTTGCGGTGGTTGACTGATCGAGTACCTCGGTTTGCTCTTAAGGATGAGGATTCTTGTGGTGGTGCCTCCATTAGTGGCACTTCCAATGGTGGTGCCACCCTCTTCCTTCCTCCTTGTTCAGCGTTTTGAAGCCAATCTTTGGTGACAATCTTATGCGCATCGTTGTTACTGGTTCAGAACTTTCACTTGTAGAATTTGGGGGATTGCCTACCCCCATACTTTGCTTGAAGTGTGTTCTGCTCATAAAGACAAGGTAGAGATCAAGTGCATGGGATCTAATGGTGGGAAAACATCAACAGGAACCAGAAATTTATTCATTCTTCTCTAGCCTTAGACACTTTGAATCATGAGAAGATTGATGTTGTGTGCATTGTTTATTTATAACATGGGTGATAAGATCAGAAGGATGAGCATGAATCTAGCATTTTGATTGGGGCAAAAAGAGTGGAGTTGCTTAACCTATGGAAGGATTGTTTATCTCTATATAATGTATCAAACTTTACATGATTATGACTATTATCTTCCAAAGATAAGATATACAACATTTTAGCTCATTTGGTTAAGACTGAGATCAAGAAAGTGGTGCTATGAGCAAACTTAAGGAAGAAGACATATTGAGTTAATCAGGTTGAATCAAACGAAGTTGTAACTCTAACATGTTTGTATCTTCATTTATGCGCACACCAAGATTATGAGGAAAATGATAACCACTTATCTTAAGGTGTTACATTCATTATTGGAGCATGATGACACCATGTGATGAAGGGTAGATAACTTTTGGTGGTCCTATCCTTCCTTACATCTTGGGTTATTCATTAGCATCTTGTCTCATATGTTGCACTCCTTCTTCACTTTTCCATCATACCACCTTTTTGTTCTTTCTTAGGTATTTGGTTCAGTCCTTCTGCTCCTCTCATTATTTCTTCTTTGCAAAGGATTAGTGGACAACACATACTCGAAGAAATATACGAATGATTCAAAGCAAGGATAGTATTGTCATAGAGCTAGAGGTCATCTTCTATGCTTCAGGAAAGTTTGTTTTATTATTTTAACTAGCATAGAATCTTTATCCCATGTTTTAAGTGATATACCTTTATTGTTCACTACTACTTTGATTTTCCAACAAGGTTAAGGCAGAGATGTGCAAAATTGTGTTGAATAATACCTTAAACCTTGATTTGTTTCTACGAATGATCTCCTAATATTCCCAACAAAATTTAAATGTTTTCATGTAAGGGTTAGTGTATCTAATCAACCGAATTCTTATACAAGTATGTTTTGATTTAATAATTATGTTCAAATAGTATTCCAAAGCATACTTATAATAGAACAAGAAGATGAAAGACTAAAGAGATTCATTTGAGTAGAAACAAGAATATGTAGGGTGAACAAAAGGAGCATTTTTGTTATTTGTTTAAGATTTAGCAAGTTGGGCACATCATAAAGGTAGAGATGACCAAGACAAATTAGCAACATGTTGTGAGATATTTTAAAGAATTCCATCCCACACTTGAGTTTTGCAAAACGCAGAATCGAGTTTGAATGATAGAATTCTTATATGAGTGTGATTTAATGTTGCATAATGCCTAGTTGAACATACCTTAAGTTTTTATCCTTCCTTCCTTTGAAATGAATAGTGACAAACATACCTGAAGGAGGAGGCTTATCCGATTTACCTGTTGGTGAGAGCTCATGGTCCATTGAGCAGGGCCTTTCCTTACATTAAGCTTTGCCTTTTCACCATCCGATGGAAATACAGACAATTTCTTGCTCTTCTTCCGATAACCTTTATTGATTTTCGTTGATTCTTGGTTGACGAGTTGAGGTCCATTGGAGATGCAAACTCGAGTTCCTCCTTGATTGTCTTTCTAGCAGCATGGCGAAGAGTTGTTCTTCTTTGTATGTCAACAATACACCAGCCGTCTTGATGATTGAGGAAGGAACTTCCTTGGTGTTTGCATGAAAGCTTCATCTACAATGACTCTACGGGTTTCATGTGTGACCATGGTCGGTCCTTATGAGACACCGTCGGTAGCCCATTATTGATTAATGATGTTTGGTTGACATGAGGATGCACGCCATGATGTAGTGGCATCTCGTTGTCTTGGTCCATGTTGAGTTGCTGTCTATGATGTTACTCATGACCTGTTGATTTGTTTGTCCACTGCCTATGAGTAAGTGCTTCTATTGTAGATCCTTTTTGTGGCACTTGTCTCATTTCCTTTCGTTCCATTGTTGAGGTGGTGGTTCGGCTGTTCATATGTTCATACCAAACTATGGACAGGCACAGCTTAGATTCATTCTTTCTTGTAAAATATTAATAGACACATACCCGAGGGAATATAACAATTTTGAAAAATGGGTTTTGTTGTCCATACTTTTTTGTGATTTTTCCTCTATGCTAATGGGAGGATGCGTGGTTTTAGGATTGTTTAGCATAGATTTTGTCTATCATGTGTTGTTGCATTCTAGCATGGTTCAAGGCAAAGAAAACTTGCAACAAAAGGTAAGTGAATAAACCTTGATACTCACAGTTCTTCCTTCATGAAGAATAAGCTAGGTCTTCTTTAAGCAAAGTTATTGGAGTTCATAACTTGCCATGATTCATCTCCATTGTGAATTCATCTCGGGAGTTTCCCAAATTGAATTTGAGGGTTTTTCTGCTTGGGTTAGTCTAACAAAATAACCAGTATCTGCTAAAGTATACTATCAGCTCAAAAATCAACATAGACACCATGTCTAATTTGATTTAGGAAAGCATTTTAACCTAAGCACCACGCTTAATTTAAAAGCTTTTAGAAGTAAGATCAACACACCTTGTGGTTTGAAAATCAAACTAGACACCGCGTCTAATTTAATTCAGGAAAATAGTTTAAACTAAGCACCATGCCTAATTTAAAAGGTGTATGAAGATACTTCAAAACCTAAGCATACTATAGCAAACAAAGGAAGCATGAAAGCATAATAGGTTTATTCAAGTAGAGATGAAAGAGCATGATCATGGTGAGAATTTTTTTTAACTAATCATGAGCCTTCATGTGCTCATATATTTTTTTCTTTTCCATGCTTGGACCTTCATGTGTCCATATTTTTTTATCTTTGTTTAAGTGGGATGGATATATAAATGTAACTAATCATGTTGTGGATTTGAAAATCCAAACCAAATGGGGTGGATGCGCGGATTATTCATGCAATGGAATGCAAAAGATAACTACTCATCAAATTTAAAGTCCATGAGCAAGACTATCTCACCTTTCTTGATTATACTTACCATGACTCACATGATGGAATTTGCGAGTAATGCAGCGTCTGTTTCCGTCACTTGAGATGTGATTTGAATTCTTGTGACCTCGACCTCTGTCTCCAATCCTAGGTTCTTCAATGTGTTTCTTATTTTCTTGTGCAAGCGTGTCAAAAGGTCGAAAACCAGTCATTCATTACCCTGCATAAGATATATAAAAATAGACAAAACAAGGGTAATCCTACTTGAGCAGGGGTTAATGGTTATCTCGATCACATCAATAAGTATAAGTTTATTAATATTCCTTTTGATTGCCTAACTACCTTCCCCAGCAACGGCGCCAAAAATGCTTATTGGTATTTATTAACATGACACTTGTAACTGAGGAAAGATTATATAAACAATAAGGAATCCGCAAGCACATAGATAATATACCATTATAGCACTTCACCCGGGAGTATTCCAGGTATCGTTATTTATATTTTTACCACAGGGAAGGTCTGGCAAGGACATGTACTGATAACTTATAGTATTGATGGAGAAACAAACCATAACCATAATTCTACTCACAACAGGGTAACTCATAGGATAAGTTATATATATCATAAGTATTGATTAATGATAATGATAAATCACTCAGAGCACTCCTATCTATAGCATTAGCATGGTCAGGTAGAATATTAGAGGAATAATTCCTAAGTCATTCTTAATTACAAGTCAAAGCATATGTTGATTAGTGCAATTACACCTAGTAGTCATTGCTAAGATCACCTTTATATCTACGCATAAGGGGCATTATTAGGGAAGTTTAAGAACAAAGCTTGCCCTTCCTTCGTAACCGGGCCCTACTTCTATGACCTATATTCGAGGAGTAGACTACAAAGGACTCAACGGTAGTGTCACACCCGCAATCTACCACATGACCCAGAATATAGAGTGTATTTGTAGGTAAATAATATATAAGCACCACACTTACATGATCTCTACCACTCACCCTATGTACATGGGGTGAACGCTATACGAACTTATGCATACACATAATGATAAACCAGCTATACTAAGTATATAATCAAAGTAGACGATGAACATTGCAACCAAGAACATGAATAAGATGAACATTGATATTGTCATAGCAATTGTACCTAAGCATATAAAAGTAATGGAGATACAAAAAAGAGAGGGGTACAAAGATTATACCGAACCACGCTCTTGACAATGTTGGGAATCTAAGCGATGCCTGCTTGCCTCCCTCTAGGCCTATCCTAACTAGCTATGCCCTAGAATATGGAGGAGCTCTGAGGATGATTAGGGTTTCTATCTTCTCAAATGACTTATGCCTTAGGGAGGGGGCAGGGGCTGGTATATATAGGGGAGATCAAGTAGCAGCCAAGGAATTGCCATGTCATCGATCTGCGTCACCTCCCTCGACCACCGCTGGATAAACCGACATAAAACCACCTTAGAATCAATGGTGTAGATCGTAGGAAGGAGTACAAGGCAGCGGAGGTCAAGTGGGCCCTGTACTAGGTCAGGCGGGCTCCCCCATGGGCCGACCAGCCCATTATGGTGGGGTCTTAGCCCACGCTTCATCGTGGTTTCTTTTGAAACCTTCTAGAGTTGTCTTTCGTAGTTTTTGTAGTTTTGGAACCTTCTAGTGATGGTATTAAGCATATATGTAGGTTATGTTGATGATTTATAATTGGTGTTAGTGGTCATCAATAGTGGGGAAGGAGAGATCCAGGTATCGTGACTTGAAATGGTTACGTAGTTGGATACCGACAGTGCCGATCTGCTACACAGATCCGTTATCGTCCTTGTTCAAGGTTAGCCAAAAGATCCTCCACCACAGGTTGAAATGGGGCTTGATCCCCAAGTAGCACTCACAGAGGGTGACAAAACCACAAGGTGCACCACCCCATGCAGTGTCAGATCGTGGAGCTACAACCCAAAATGGTGAAGGAACCTCTTCACGAACGGGTGCATAGGGACCCCGAACCCGACGAGGTGGAAGGGGATGAAGGAGATGACCTGCTACTCTCCGAGCGTAGGCTCCATTGCCTCTGAGTCTGGTAGGTCCCACCTGGAGGGAGGGAGGATTATCCACACCAAATCCATCTCTAGAATTTCGCCCTTAGCCCTTGAGGAGTCCTACTCCACCGTTGCAGGATGACGAAGGTAGAGATAAGCGAGCTCGGTTGAAAATGGGAGGAGGCGAGCGATGGGGAAGCTAAAATGAAAGGTATGCCCGTGTTAGCATTTCTCAGCATCATTCTTTACTAAGTTGTCATCCCTACCAATGATGCCAGAAATGCGTTGTTGGTAATTATTGAGAACACTTGTAAATTTATATACATAGGTTAAGTATCTGCAAGTGCACATATAATATACCATTGTAGCATTTCACCCGGGAGTATACCATGTATCATTATTTATATTTTATCCACAATGAGGAGCGATAGGGTTAGCATAGAGATATTAACAAATATGTATACTTATGATACGATCACTCTCATGCCATAGTAGGGGTAAGTCAAGTGATAAATGTAAGGTATTGATAGTAATCCAGAGATAGAAATAGATACTCATAAATGTAGTATGGCTAGGCAGGAGCTTAGTTAAGAGCAAAAGATTCCTAAGTCATTCCTTATTTACTAAGTCTTTTGTACACCCAAGTATATACACTCTCATCTACAACATAATTAACTTTGGATATATGCATAAGGAACATTACTAAGAAAGATCAGGAACAGAGCTTAACTCCCTTCACAACCGGGTTCTACTCGCTCTACAAACGGGGAGTGGACTATAAAGGACTCAATGGGAGTGTCACATCCGCGATCTACCATATGACCCAGAGTGTAGAATGAATCCACAAGTAAACAATATTTAAGCACCACGCTTACATAATGTTGACCACTTAACTCACTCGAGTATTGAACTAAGCGTTTTGCGAACATATGCATATATTCATAATCAATCATAACTATATCAAGCATACAACTAGAGCAAACTAGGAACATAATAAATAGCAACATAATATTGAAGTAGCACAAAGGTATAAATAAGAGATATAATGGCTATACCAGTCTCCAGAAGGCAGATCTAGAACCCTAAGCAATAGCCCACACTCTACTTGAACCTTACTAGCTAGCCTATACTAGAACTTGAAGAATAGGAGCTCTATTCTCTTCTCTCTGGAAACCCTAATTTTTGATCTGATCTTGACTAACAATGCCTTAGGGAGCGGGGTAGGGGTTGGTATATATAGGCCGGAGCGTCAATCCTAAACCCTCGGATCAAACCGACTTGAATAAACAACGTAGATGCAATCTAGGAGGCGGTGGAGGATTCGACATTGAAGCGAAGGCCGATAAGTGGGCCTAGGGGGCTGGTCCCACCTGACAGTTCTCACCCTCTACTTTGGTGGTGTGGCTTCTGGTGTCCTCTGGAACGTTCTGGAGTTGGTTTCGCTACGGATAAGCGTAATTTTATTTGACGATTTGATCCTCCTTGATGGTTTTTTGAAATAAACCTTGCTAAAAACATAGATTTATCAAAACTTATGGAAATTGTTAGTTTAAACCCCTAAGTATATGTTGGTGATCATTTTCATACATGATTTTAAGTTTTATTGGTGGTTTATAATGGATGATAACTACCGTCAATAAACTCCCCCAAGCTTAACCTTTGCTCGTCCCTGAGCAATGCCAAACTTACCAATGGATCAAGAATTTAGGATTTTTTAAAATATTGTAGCAACTCCTCAAAAGTACACATGCGTTCAAACAAGAATTCTCCTCTGAATTGAAATCTATCGATCTGACTTTCAAACTTACCCATATTACCCTCAACCATGGGGCTTTTGAGCTTTCACTTGGATCTTGAGCAATTGAAAGACAGAACGATCAAGTCAAGCACTATGTCTCAAGTTCTTTGCTCAACCATTATTCTAGAGTTTTTGCAAGTTTTCAAAATAAAACTCAGAGATTCCATTGTATGACACTCTCAAGTCTCTCAATATAAGTGGCATTTGTGGATCCTTTCCAAGGCAATTGTGATGTTATGCCTTTCTTCTTCCTACAACTAAAGATTATGTGGAGCTCATAGGACTGGAGAAAGTGTGAAAGAGCATACTTGCAATACATATATTGTAAAGTCAAACCTCAGATCCAAAGAGAGTTGAGTCAAACAATCAAACCAAGATGTGCATGTCTATGGAATATGGTGAATATATATATGGTGGCAAACCTAATTCTACTGTGCTCCTTGAAAACATATCTCTCTTTTAAAACTTGGAAACATTTGCAAGAAAACATGGGCTATCTTATTCATTTCTTCTTCTTTTTTAGGCGGCCATCTAAGCACTGTTTTGATAATTCAGACACTTGTCCATTTTTTCAATTCTTCTTTTATCTATTTTCTTTTTCTTCTTTTTTATGAATAACTATTGCATAGCCCATGCCTCTTTTTTGTAGTAAAATATTTGAGAGATAGCAAAAGAACTTGGAGCATTTATTTAGTGGAAAATCCTATCAAACATATTTTTGGTGTTTACTCCTAGTGTAGGAGTAAAACATTTTGGGTGGATCTAGATGGAAAGCATATTTTTGCGCCTACCCCCAATGTAGGAGTAGTGCATATGTGGGTGGTGTGTATGTGAGTTGGATTTTAAAAGCATGACAAACCTCTCAAAAGGATCAACAAAGCTTGACTAAACTCAATTCAAAGCAGGTAGCATATATGAGTGGAAAGTTTTCCTAGCCTATATATCAGCATGTTTGGCTCATGTAGGAATTCATGTTTTGTCATATAGGATCTCATCATGTTGCATTTTTATGTTTCTCAAAAGAAATCTCTAGAATTTAGTATCACTTAAAACAAGATGAATAGCAGCTCAGACATTCTCATATCATATCCGTCAATTACCTAGACTTAGATCAAGCATTTGATACCCACGAGTTTCAAGTTCAGAGCAAATTCTCATGTCAAATCAATTTTATCCAAAACTTGGGAAAATTCAAGGCTGAAAACTAGGTACTTAAAAGGAATTATAACAAGCAACTATTCATCATTTCTATCATGAGAGATCATCTTCAAGTTTTTTTAGCTCTTAAAATAGAATTTAAAGCAAGCTTTATACACACTCTTTTTATTTGGTTTTCATTCATTTTTTTGGATCACACCATAGTAATATATATAAAAGACAGGCAAATTTTTATTTTTTTCTTAATTATGCATTTTTAACTAATGCTAATTCAGAAATTAAATAAACTAAAGAAAATAATAAAATACTAGAAAGAAAACTTACCTGAGGTCAACCTGGTGTCGAGGAGAGGGTGCTCCGTTTGCTGCTCATGACAGCCCATGGGCTGATCATGATAACCACGAGCAGAGAAGGACAGTACCTTCCCTGGTTGCCACTTGAAACTTCTTCATTGGACTGTTGTTGGTAGTAGTCAAAATTGTTGTGCTACCATTACCCGCTTGAGCCCTATTGCCAGGAGCTCTCGGAGTGCTGAGGAGTGGGCTGCTCTCAACCAGCATGCTTAGGACGGTACCCACAGGAACATCCCAGTTGGTCCCACCCTGCACAGCTAGTGAAGGCAGGTCCTACTGGAGTAGGGTCATCACCACGGTACTGGTGTTGTGGGTGCAAGTGAGTCTCGCAGAAGCGCTTCTACGAGGTGCTGCCTCCTTCCTCTGCAAATCAAAGACAAACGAATCCACCGCATACAAACCGAGGTTTCGGTCTGGTAATGGAATCTCGGTTGTATAATCCACATACATCATGACAAGTTTCCCATCTTTTTCCTCTTTAACATGTGAGCATGGTTAAAATATTCATAATTGATATGCCGATGGGGAATGTCATCAATGTAAGCAACAAAAGCATTTTCAAAAGACCCAAATTTTTAGCTATGCGGATGACCAAAGAAGTACACCCAACATCTCCCTTAAGTTCATGGATTTGTTTCCATTTTTTCATCATAAATTGGACAGAAACCTTTCTTCTCTTAACCATGGCATAGAGCAGCTTAAGTTCATCATTCCTCATAGTGCGAAAATCATTTCTAGGAAATAAAGAAAACCCTAGCCATTTATGTATGAATCACAAAGTAGGATGATGAATTTCATTTGTACGGGGACGGTATCAAGGAAGTTTTTTAGATATTTTCCTCCAAAATTTCATCCTATCAAAGTCTTATATAGCAGTGTCTACATCAATCACACATTGTGCATGAAATCCTAGAAGCTCACTAAACTGTTTCCATGGGATAGAAAAAACTTTTCCAAAAAGTCTAAATGAAACTTCAGAATTAGTAGGTTGCAAGGTGCATAAAAATTCAGCTATTAAAAGCTTAGACCCCGATTCATCAATTTCCCAAACATTCTCCCATCCTACAGCCTTAAAAATAGTTTCAAATCCAGTGATCATACTTGTTGCTTGCAGTAGGGCTGGATCATAGGCGAGAGTGAGAATGAACCTCCGGGTCTTCAGCTGCTTGTAGATGTTCTTCTCCGTCTCGTCCCAGAGCTTGATCTACTTCTCTTGCAAAAGAATGTTTCTCTCAGCAGGGTTTGACCGGGACGACGCTCCGACAGCGAGAGATGGAGCGTCAATCTCAATGTCGGTGCTTGCTCGGGAAGACGAGCTTCTTGTCGAACAAAATGATGCCACCTGCTTGAGCTTGCCCAAATACTTGCTCATCTTTCTACAAAATAAACACAAGATAACACAACTTGTGGAATGGATTAGGTAAATAAAAATGTTAGCGGTCAGCCGTCCAGAAGTCAGTCATCTAGCAGTTAATCGTCCGAGGTTGCCTAATGAATTTCTAATCAAGATTTTGGCATGACTTCTACCCTAATTCTTTATGATTTTCTCTCTTGATTTGGATAATACTACCACTCTAAAATTCTCTCACTCTTGCTCAAATTTTTATAGAACTTTCACTCTTAAACTCTTTCACTCTCTCTAATTCCAACAACTCCTCTACTAAGAGAGTTTTCAAACTACGAAAGTGGATTTCGAAATTTCAAACTTGGATGCTAGAATTGTAGTGTGTGTGAGGCCAAGAGCAATTAGGAGGAGTGGTATTTATAGCCAGTGCAACTGTAGGCTTGTAACACCTCAGGTGTTTGGCTTTCATATTTGCATTGCATTTCATAAGCATGAGCATCATTCATCTCATTCATGTCTTTATTTTGCTTGCAACATGAGTATGCAACATACTCTAATATGCTTGTTTCATAATTGATGTGCTTATGAAATGTGAGTGGTGCAACTTGTAGATACAACAAGGGGTCTCATACTTGGAAACATGGCAATGTTGTTAGTATACCATGACAAGCTTAATTGTTGCAACAAGGTCTTGAAACATATGCAACATGGTAGTGCAACATTTTTGGTGGAAATAATTGTTTTGCTTGTTTCAACTTATGTGACACTAGGAATTTTGTGTAACCAAGGTCTAGAGTGGCTAATTATGTCCTATAACACCTTAATTACATTTAGGGTAATTAGGGGAACAATGTTCATGTTGACCAAAATGACCAAAATGCCCTCCGAGGTGCTGTTGACCAACCCTTGAGCCCTAGAATGCTTTGGTTTGACTGTTTAAAAAGTCTAGCTTAGAGATCTTGCATGGAGAAGCAACCTTAAGCAAAGTTGTAGATAATTTCATAAGGAACAAAAGTTCTAATATGGCCATCTCATGAAAATGCCCAGAACATGCTCAAAAATGGCCCATAAGTCAGTTTGAGAGACTGCCCAACACTTAGAAAATTTCTAAGTCTGAAATTGAAATTTCAGTTTCGATGTACCCCACTTCGACGCCATGTAACTCACAAACCAGGCCGAACCAGTCCAAGCTCCAATTGACAAACTTGTAGTCCTCACACAGCTCTACAAAATTGCTGTTATCATCTTTTGCTGACTCGAGCTAGAAAGTCCGAGATGTGGAGGCTTGAAAAATCGCTGTCAGTCGGCCAACGTAACTGAAATTGGAGTTTCTGAACTCCATCGTCGTCGACCGGTGGCAGGGTGAGCTCGACACGTGGAGGCCACACGCCGACCGCCTGGTGATTTGGGGAAGTGTTGTTGGGCTCCAGCAGGACCGCGCGGCCTCAAACCCTCCGCCTTGGCCTCATTCCTTCACTCGCGCGTGCGGAGAGCACGAGGTCGCCACCGCCTTCACCATTGCCGACCCGGAGCTTGCGCTCGAGTGTCACCGCCTCACCACCGCCCCATTCTTCAATCCATCTTGTTCATAGCTCAGTCCTAGTCCACGCCACCCAACGCAATAGCCCATCCTACCATTCAAGCTCAGGTGAGGCCACGCTTTGAGCCGCCATCGCCTCGGTTCACCGAGTTCACCACCGAACTCGACGACATCGTAACCCGACCAATGAAGTCCATCTCCACCCTGACTAATCCATGTTTTCTTCTCACCTTGACTGGTTGTTAGTTAGGTTAAGATGTTACTCCGTGAGATGGGCCATAGAATCTGGAACGGGGAGGAGTTTTAGCAAGCTCTCGCCGCGGTCGCCATGGCCGCCAATGGCAAACTCCAAGGGTTAGCCTTGTCCCGGCCACCTTTTCTCTAGATAGCGAGCACACTGAGATCGCAACCTCTTGTAGGGCTCAGAGGCTAGATGTAGCCCTCCATCTCACCGCCATTGTGCTAGAATGCCGACCTCATCGGCGTAGCCATGCACCGCCGCTGCTCGGTGCCAGTGGGCCAACAGCACCATCGCACCTCTTCCCTTCCCAAGCACTCCACTAGGTTCGCCTTACTTCACGGGTACTTCGCCACCTTTCTCCGTACCCTCTCATCACCGGAGACGGCTGACACACGATGGTGTACCATCGCCGAGCCACCATCGTCGACGGCGAGTCCCTTCTGCTCCAACCCAAGCCACCCTACCTACACGGATCGATGCAGGGCTTGACGGAGATCACGAGGGTGGGCTTGGTTTTCCGAGAAAGCTCGCCTCCGACGAGCTAGAGCTCGCCGGAGCGCATGGCTCGCCGCTCCCCTTCTTCTCTCTCTGGCCAGCGGGCCCGGCCGGTCAGCCGTCATGGGCGGGAAGGACCTCTGCGGGCCGTGCTGACGTATCGGGCCGGCCTAGTAGCAGTATACTCCTATTTCATTTTTGTTTTTCTTTATTTCACAGTTTTGAATGCTATTTTGTGAATTTCATATCTCATGAATGGTAGATCCAAATGCTATGGTTCCAATTTTGTTCAGTTCCTGTTAGTGTCTAGTTTTTAGGAAAAATATCAAATATATATGTGCTGTTTATTTTCTGGAAGATTTAATTAGGCCTTTGAAATGTGTTTTAAAATGAATATAAACTTGTTAAATGAATAACTTGAGTTGTAGTGTTCCAAAAATTATGAAATTTGGTGAGTATGTTATTTCATGTCTATACTAGCTTTGGTAAAAAATTGGGTACTAGTGCTTGAGTACTTTTCAAGTTATGATGCTATCATGTTATACTAGAAGATACTTGAATGAATTTTAATAATTTTTCTGTATGCGCAATGCTCATGAAATTTTATGGAGAGTGTCCTGGTACCCTAAGTCTGCTAAGAAAAATATGATTTCTGTTGCTTGATACTTTCCAATGTGGATTATTATTTATGAAAAAATCAGCCTTTTTGGCTTGTGAATTTTGTGTAGGGAGTGTCTATCAATAACTTTAGTTCAAATTTTTACAGTAACCTTCTAGTAAGGTAGAGAGTCTCCTATAATTTTTGTAGAATTTTCTAAGCAGCTTGCATATAAGTTTAATTTCCCAGTTAATTAATTAAGTAAATTAAGAAAGGGGTTAAAATAAATGACTTGGGTTGGCACACCTTACTTTCTGGTGGTTTTGGGTCATGTGTTAACTAGTGGTGTCATTAGTTTGGTAATAAGGGTAGTTTGACACAGGAATAAATATTTAAATTTCATATTTCAAGGTTCTCTGGACAGCCGGTAGCATTTTTGGGTTTGGACCTTGATAAAGGTGTTTGCTGGGAAATTGTGAACACCAAAGTGGTAGTAAACTTGTCAAGCTAGCATGTGTAAAAATTTGGTGGCATTTGGCCTAGTAGTCTAGGAGTTGTAGCTGTTTAAAGTGGCTGTTCAGAAATGACTGCTCTCTGTTTGGAGAGGACAGATTTCTTAAGATTTAGAATTTAGACTAGGTAAACTTTGGAATTAAGTGTTGAGGTCTGAAAGTGAATTATAGAGAATTTTATTAGCTTTCCAGATTGTCTTGTATCATGCCATTTGGATTTTTTAATCTACAGTTGTGATGGAAATACTTAGCTGTTGTCCAGAATGTGTTGTTGTGCTATTTTGTGCTTGGTTGGTGGTAACCTTGAGTAATATTGTTCTTGTGATTGTTAGGTGTTAGGGCCTTAATTGAGGAGGAACATTTATACATTAGGTTGTGTAGATTAGGTAAGTACTTCTCTATCGGAGAAGAGATTTGCACTTATTATAAAGTAATTTGAATAGAGCACTAGGATTGCTGTAGTGCATTTCATTCCGAGCATGCTGCATTCCTTCTTATGCATCCATGAGATTTATTGTGCATTCATGCAATAGATGTACCAGAGGGAGTGACACTCCTCGAGTTCAAGGGATTGATTCCGGAGGAGGTTCAGGAGCAGCCGGGAGAACCCGAAGAGGCAGCCAACGAAGGAAACGCCATTGACAAGCTACCGGAGTGTCCGGATCATCGCCCTTCTTCGTTCCTAAAAGGCAAGCCCCGGTGCATGCTGACCCAATTGTTTTATATATCAATCTTGAGTACTTTTACTTGTTTACTGCATTAAGTTGTAGGAGTTGAGTGAAAACACTTGTTGCATTATAACCATCATTGTCCAGATATCGCAACTGAATCCTAATTAAGTTTAGGCACGTGTCAATGCTTAGCCCTACTTAGTGCGGTAGAAGTTGGGTGATTTCTGGTCATCTGCGAGATGTAGGAAATGGGTCACGAGTGACTATGTTGGCTATCGTGGTTGGAACCATGCCTTAAAATGAAATTAAGACCGGGCGGGAGTTCGATAGTGCAGCCGCAAGACACTTCACGTCTTGGGTGCGAAGCTATGCCCGTCTGAGTCGTTTAAGGACCGATTCGTTGTACGTCCTTGAGTCATGTTGTACGTAGTCTAACACTTAGTTGGCCGGATAAGTCGTTCCGACCGCGAATTCGAGTAATACAGTTCAAGCCGGGAATCGAATGGTAGGTCACATCTTGGAGGTAGTAAGGATGTGCTTGGGGACATTGGTGTGAGACCAAGGGGGGTTAGAGTCCCTAGCACCTGGCAGAGTGTCGCCCTTGGGGATGCAACATCAGTCGAACCCGTGACTCCTCAACTGTACCAAAGGTGACCTGAGCAGCCCTCGCAAGGCGTGACTCGGTGAGTGTTAGAAATACCCCTCCAGCTAGATATGAATTCGATTTGAATCGTCATCGCTCCCGGTTAGTGAGCACTTGACTTGAGCAGCGGCAACGTAGATCTTATTAAATTGAACAGATGGTTAAGCGAATGATATAATGATGCCGCAAATTAGACCTGCTATGGTTATTATTATTTGATTATAATCAAGTGAATGTTTAGTACAGGTGCTAAGATAGATGACAGGTAAATGCTAAAAATAACTGCTAGTACAGGTTAAAAGAGTTCCAATTACTTATGCTTTTCTGCAAATATGATGTCAGCCAGCTCCACTTATGAAAGCCTTGCATAATCTTTGGTGTCTCTTATTTTTCGTTTCGATGGGTAAGTCTAGCTGAGTACATTCCAGTACTCAGGGTTTATTCCCTCCTGTTGTAGATGACATGCTTTATCAGGGCTTCTGCAAGAATTGCCTCCACCCCGCGGGTGATGAGGACTAGATCACTCGGGTGTGATCATCTATTAGTTTACTTTCCTTAATGCTTTTGTGGGATGTTGATCTGTAAGACTAGCAGTGGTATTTGAACTAAGTGTGCATGTGTTATGCTTCCGCTACTTTATCAACTCTGTTTGTAATAATTTGTGACTCCGTGTGTTGTAAGTGAATTTCTGAACTACTTGTGAAATGTAACCTGTGATGTGTTATGTTGAATGATGCGATCTTGGTTGTAAACGAGCTGGTTTGAAATCCTTCGTTGTTTCGATTGACTACCGGGATTATATGGGCTCAAGTTCGAAAATTTGAGCGTTTCGGCGCTTGTTTTTGTACTTGTGCTCTTATAATTTGGTCGGTTCTGTTACAAGGCCAACCGGCCTAGTGGTGGGGCTAGCCGGCCCCACATCGTGGCCAAATGGCCTCTCCTCTCTCTAGATATTTTATTGCTTCATGCTTAAGCAAGGATGAGTGATCGTCGGTGGAATTTCATGCAAACATGACTAGAGTGGAGATGGAGGTGGAAATGGAGGTGGTGGTGGAGGTAGAAGTGATGGGTGGTGGTTGAGTGGATCCCATGTGTCTCCTATGGGTCCTAGTTGTATGTATTTCTACCATATATTTGCGTATATATATGTAATGCAAAAATATTTTATGATACTATGAAATATAAGAAGATGAATGATGGTATTTTTAAATTTTGATGCCTCCATGGTAAATATTTCTTATGAGTTTTTATGCTCCGTAAAAATTATTCACATGGGGCTTGAATTTTTTATAATGCCATGATGAGGATTTTTATTTTAATGCAAGTGTTGAAAGTAAATATGCAAAAGTAAAATAATTGATGCAATGTGAACAAGTAAAGATGGATAACTACCGATTTACCTCCCGGCGAGCGTTCAGAATTTTGAGTCCACCGAACCGGACTTCTCCAGTTGTATTTATTCTTTGGGTATATCCTTAGGTCCTGGAGACGGGACCTTGACAGTTGTACTTGCTTCTCACACCATTCCAAATTGGAGCATTGTTCTGGTCTTGGCTTGAAGGCGAATCGCTCTTCCTTGCCATTGATATGGAATTTGATTTCTTCGGCTCTGACATCAATGTGCGCATTTGTAGTGCTCAGGAATGTGTCTTCATGTCCTCCTACATGTCAAGTACTACAAACTCCATAGGAACAAAGAAGTTTCATACTTTTACCAGAATATTTTTGGTGATTCCTGCAGGGTAGTGGACCGATTGGTTAGCTAGTTGTAGGCACATCGATGTTGGCATGAGTGTTGAGCTTGTCAAAAACCTTTTTGGGCATGACACTGACACTTGCTCCAAGATCACATAGCGCATTCTCAAAGTTTTGGTTTTCGATCGAACAATCGATAGTGGGACATCCTGGATCCTTCTTCTTGATAGGTGATGTATTCAGGATGGCCGCACTAAACTCTTCTATTAACTTGATTAGCTCAGTGGTGGGCAGTGGTCTTTTGTTGTTGAGGATGTCTCAGAGGTACTTCGCATTTGTAGGAACCTATATGACATCCAGCAAAGGAATATTGATATATAACTTTTGAATTACCTCTACAAACTTACCGAACTGCTCATCCATTTTGGCTTTTTGATTTCTATGCGAAAACGGTAGGAAGGTGGTGTCATGAAAATCTTGCATCATTTCTTGTGCTTGTGGCTAAACTTCTTCAACTTCATCATCCTTCTTCTCCTCTTCCTGCACTACCACTGGTGTTTTACCTATCCTTGTCGAATATGGCAAATCACGAGTAAGACTTGCCACCTCTTGTGGTTATGGCATTGACCTTTTCAAGGTTAGTGGCAAAAAGGCATAGCAGCAGCCAACTGGGCTAATTATGATTCTATTTTTTTTATTATAGCTAAGTTGGTCTTTTATGGTAGAAGAAAAACTAAACATTTTAGTATTTATGTTTTCTAGGACCTTATCATTAAAAGCAAGGTTCTTAGAAATATTCTCGTTAATCCTGGCTTGTTCTAAGATGAAGTCTCTCAAGGATGGTTGCTTAGGTTTAGAAGAATTATTACCTGGGTACTTACCTTCGTAAGTTGACCATTGTTGTTGTCGCCATCCTTGATTCTGTTGTTGAGCAGAATTATTGATGATAATGTTTGTGTCTTCTTGATATTTAGGGAATTCAACCCCTAAATATTCTCCACATACATTCTGGGAATTAAAAGCATCTTGAATGGTCTGACGATCTTTCTTGTAATTGGCCCGTTGTTCAAGCCAATTCAACAGTACGTCCATCTTGGTTGATAGTGAATACACATCTTCTAGTACTTCTTCTCTATTATTGCATGATTGGATGTTGCATTGGGACTAGCCTTGATTAGAGGCTATCTTCTTGTTGACGGTAGTTATCGTTCATCACAAACCGTCAATTTAACTTGAAGAAATGCTTGACATGGATCACCAATAGAAACTTAGGGGTTTAAACTGACAATTTCAATGAGTTTTGGTGAATCTGTATTTTCAGCAAGGTTATTCCAGAAAATAGAAAAGGATGATCAAAACATCAAAAAGAACCAAACTTAACCGTGATAAAAACTACTCTAGAAGGTTCCAGAGGACACCAGAAGACACCACACCATGACGGACCCCGAGAGGCTACCAGGTGGGGCTGGTCGGCCCCACCATGATGCCGCCCAGTCCCCCACAATGGCCCCTGCCTGTCAGCTTCCAGAAGCTTCCTCCACTGCCTCCTAGGGTTGCATCTATGTCGTCCTTCAAGTCGGTTTGATCCAAGGGCTCACGTTGCACTCCTAGGGATATATAACTAGGCCCTACCCCCCTAGAGAGACATCTACATCTGCCATAAGTCAAGATTAGACCAGAAATTAGGGTTTCCAGAGATTAGAGAGAGAGCTCTAGTTCTTCAAGTTATTAGTGTAGGCTTTCTAGCAAGGTTCAAGTAGAGTTTGGGCTACTACTTAGGATTCTGGATCTACCATCTGGAGATGGGTATTAACCATTGTATCTCTTTATTTTTATGACTTTGTGCTACTTCAATATTATGTTGCTATTTATTATGATCCTAGTTTGCTCTAGTTTATTGCTTGATATAGTTATGATTGATGATGAATATATGCATATGTTCATAGAGCATTTAATTCAGTACTCGAGTGAGTTAAGTGGTCAACACTATGTAAGCGTGGTGCTTAAATATTGTTTGTCTGCAGATGCACTCTACATGACGGGTCATGTGGTAGGTCGCGGATGTGACACTCCCGTTGAGTCCAAACATACTTGATCACCCGACCCATGGTAGGCGTAGATCTACAATGAGGGTGCCTCCAGGCCCAAGGTCGGCGACTCCCAAACGAGTCCGTTGAACCCTCGCTCGGGCCACAAACTCACGCAACATGGGTCAAAAAAGGGGGTCAGCACCACCATCGCTCGGCCCCGATAGCTGAGCGCTCCCATTGCACTTGGGAAGGGCCCCACGAAGGGCATCACACTCTTGTCAGTGAAAGTCATCCCCGCCATGACTAGTTTAGTCACCAGAACCTGGCCAAGTGAGGCCACGAAGGGCTCGGGGGCTCATGACGAGATCCTAAAAAATGGGTATGTTAAGCCTTGAGATCAAAGGTTCCTGACCGAGAGACCCCCTTGACTGACCCCTCTAGGATTGCCCAGGGGCTCGTGGGCTATACCTATCATGTACGCTCATGCGCACCCTTAGGCCAAGGTATTAGGCCAAGCCTGAGCACGTGCACCGCCTCTGCTCATGGCTTGGGGGCTCGCCCGAGCCCTAGGCTCCCGATCGACGAGAGCCTAAACCCGATCCTTGGCTCCCTCTCGGCCTTCAGCGCCAGCCAAGGCTTAGGCATGACAAAGAACACCCTGAGCCATTGAGGCTCAGGGGCTCCCCAAGCGCTGCCCCTTGGGCGTGGCTCTATCAACTACTCCCCCAATAGGGTCATGCATGGGGCATGACACTACTACACTCGCACTTTTATAGCCGCGTCGTAACCCACATCGTAGTCCAATTTTGGCCCCGATAGTAAGCTATCGGCAGTGATGGTCATAGCCTTCATTGTTGGCATCTAGGACCGACTGCGGTGTACACTAACACCACTGATTGGCTTATGATCCGTCTGTGATTAGGTCCTTGCTTCAGTCGCATTGGAGCACGACCCAGCTATGGATGTACACTAACACCGTCGCATTGGCAAATGATACAACTGTGTTGAGGCTATCAAAACCGTCGTGTGGGCACATCAACCGCCTGTGTTGTGCTCACTAGCACCATCGCCTTGTACTTCGATTTGACTGTCAGTGGTGCGGGTTCACTGTCGGTTAGACGGCCGAGATGCCTGTGTAGAGGTTAACACCACCATCGCTTCAGCATATGATCCGCTAGTACAAAGGTCATGGTCACTGTCACCTTGCACCATAATCAACCTTTTATGATCGTTTAGTCGGTGTCGGGTTACTAAACGATTCGGCGGTCATACACTTTTATCCTGCCACATAATAGGTATAGCGATGGTGTTGGACGTTTGCACCACCAATGCCGGTGGTGATAACAAAACAATAAACAGCCCTTAGTAGCTTACTGAACACAAAGCATACAGATATAATCATTGCATCCATAAACCATGTTCTTACAATAACAATGGACGCTTACCATAATATCTTTCTCAACTGATGTCCTAACACGTGGTACATATATTGCAGACTAAAGGTACTGATCTCTACAAACTTACATAATGAAATGATGTAGCTGTGGTCCTCCTATGTGGCACTCCTGCTTGCTAGGCAAAAATAAATATAATTAGTGGATCCTTCTAATTGGTAGGCAATGCACCATGGAACCCCTCTTCTTCCTCCTAGCCAATGCAGAAAAATTATTCAAAAGCACTCAGACTCCACCTGCATAAAGTAGCACAATTAAGAATATTCAACACACCATTCCTTTAGTTACAAATCCCAAATTGGACTATATAGAATCAAACAACTACCTACCTGAACAAAGGCATGACGCAATTACAACAAAATACAGCATATGCACCTTTACTGCTCTACTAATGACTCCATGAACAAGGGAACATAAGGAAGATAGTGAGGTCCGTCGCTCGTACATAATATGTTCCAGGTACTTCTAGGATAGCTGATGGCTCGGGCAACGAGGACATGAACTTTACTACGGTTCATGTCATATGCAAGCAATGATTTCTTCTTCCCAACAAGGAAAATCAAATTCCATTCAGGATGAACTGCAATCACTCTGTAAGCCAAATCACAAACCTCGGTACCAATTCCAATATTCTTCTTTTCAATTAGCTCCAACGTGGTCACCTTATGCTTCAATGTCCATTTACTAGTACCATAGTCTTCAAGGATCCAGATTGAAAGCTCATACCTATTCAAAGTATTAGCAGTACATAAACACAACTGACCATGAGCTTCATGGATGGAGATTGCATCACCAGTTGGCCCATAAATTTTCCTCTATGTCTTTCCCTCCATATCAACAGCAACTATCTGAGTGAACTCCAGCATGTGCATAAAACCATTAATAAACACACATTTTCCATATGTGGATACTACAATACCCTCGCCCCATTCAGATTCCTTAATGATCCATGCCCCAGTTTTAGATGAGTAGATGTTGACACCTAAGGAGTCATCATCGTTGATCCCATATTCAAATACATGGAGGTGTGAGGAGACTGTTGGATCAAACCCCAAGCAAGCTGAACCACAAGAATGGTTGCTACATGGCAGTAGCAACCATTTCTTAGTCACCAGATTGTAGACAACATAGCGAAACCCAGAGTACTAGAAGAGGATGAGGCCCCGGGAGCACTCTGAGATCATGACATCCTGAATGGGGAACGACAAGAAGGACAAGGAGAGGTATTCACCGTTGACACTGGTGAAGTTGCGTTTGCATTTCCAACTGCGGTAGAAAAATCTAGCTAGAATCTAGGGTAGCTCCTTATGGTACTCGGATCCCGAGATGAGGCCATTCCAAGAGTGACGACACACTTGCAGCTGCACAAGGAGTGTGTAGTGAAGCTGCTGAGGATGAGGACCAAGACATGGTCTGAGAGGATGGCCACTTTGTTCCTCTTGTTGAGGTCCTCCTCCTCCATCTTGATAAGGATTTGGTGGAGCAGGGACGGCGATGGAAGTGGCGGCGTTGTTGCCTGAATCAGAGAAGGAGCAACTATGGAGATGTGTTCATGAGCTCGTTAATAATCAGATGGAAGCTTCATTCATACTCAGATGAGTGAAGAAGGGATTAAAAATCCAAGAACAATGCATAAGGGAAGTGTGAAAGCATTACCATTGCCTTTGGATCTTGTGGCATTAAGCTCGAGCGGCTATGGCGGTGATAAGTACCAGACTGGTCACCGGTGGATCTGTGTTGTCTACCTGCCGGTGAGGCGTACCAGTGCAGAGCACTAGCTTGTTGGCGGTGACTGGCGGCTTACATGCTACTGAGTAGGGGCAGTTGCGCAGTTCGGCACTGGGGACCAGGGGAGGTGATGAGGAATAGCAGCACTAAGGTTTGAGGAGGAGAAAGATACAGTGGGGAGTGTCCTTTATAAGCAACTATATCAGACGAGGGAATGCAAATTTTTGCCAAACTTTGTAAATACACGTGGGAGTGACGCGTAGGACTCATGCGCGGGCTTGGAAATTGACGAAAGCAGCGGTGAAGGCTACTGGCGGTGATGATCGAAAGATGTTAGCACCTACTAATGACGGACGTGTCATATGGTCTGTGAACTCTAAGGCGCACAAATGGAACGTTCAAGTCACAGCAAACAGAGATGAACTTAAAGTAATAACTACTGAATATTATGAACATTTTTATTCAGAATGTAGAGGCATGTCACAATCGAACTTGTAACAGAACCGACCAAATTATAAGAGCACAAGTACGAAAACAAGCACCGAAGCGCTCAAATTTTCAAACTTGAGCCCATATAATCCCGGTAGTCAATCAAAATCACGAAGGATTTCAAACCAAACTGCTTACAACCAGGATCGCATCATTCAACATACACATCGTACGTTACATTTCACAAGTAGTTCCGAAATAAGTTTACACCATGGAGTAGCAAATATTACAAACCAAGTTTGAAAGTAGCGGAAGCATAACACACACATAGTTACTTAAATACTGCCAGTCTGGATGATCGACATCCCGCAAAAGCATGAGGAAAGTACATAAAGACGATCACGCCCTTGTGATCTAGTCATCATCACCCGCAGGGTGGAGACACGTCTTGCAGAATCCCTGATAAAGCATGTCATCTGCAACAGGAGGAATAAACCCTGAGTACTGGAATGTACTCAGCTAGACTTACCCGTCACAAACCAGAAATAATATGACACCAAGGATTATGCAAGGCTTACACAAGAGGCTAGCTGACACCACATTTTGCATAAAGGCATAAGTAGTTGAAACTCTTATAACCTGTACTAGCAGTTATTTTTTTGCATTTACCTGTCATCTATCTTAGCACCTGTACTAAACATACACTTGATTATCATCAAACAATTATTCATATTATTTCCATAGCAGGTATAAATTGTGGCAACATTGTATCCTTCACTTAACCATCTGTTCATTTAATGAGATCTACGTTGCCGCTGCTCAAGTCAAGTGCTCACTAACTGGGAGCGACGGCGATTCGAATCGAATTCCTATCCAGCTGGAGGGGTATTTCTAACACTCACCGAGACGCGCCTGGCGAGGGCTGCTCAGGTCATCTTTCGTACAGTTCAGGAATCGCGGGTCCGAATGATGTCGCAACCCCAAGGGCGACACTCTGCCAGGTGATAGGGACTCTAACCCCCCCTTGGTCTCATGCCAATGTCCCCAAGCACATCCTTTCTCTCCTCCAAGAAGCAACCTACCATTCGATTCCCGGCCTGAACCATACTACTCGACTTCGCGGTCGGAACGACTTATCCGGCCAACTAAGTGTTAGACTGCGTTCAACATGACTCAAGGACGTACAGCGAATCGGTCCTTAAACGACTCAGACGGGCATGGCTCCACACCCAAGACGTGAAGTGTCTTGCAGCTGTACCATCGAACTCCCGCCCGGTCTCAATTTCATTTTAAAGCATGGTTCCATCACGATAGCCATAAGCCACTCGTGACCCAATCCTATCTCTCGCGGATGACCGGAAATCACCCGACTTCTACCGTACTAAGCAGGGCTAAGCATTGACACGTGCCTAAACCTAATATAGGATTTAAGTACAATATCTGGACAAAGACAGGTATAATGCAACAATTGTTTTCATACAACTCCTACTACTTAATGTAGTAAACAATTAAAAGTACTCAAGATATATTTATAAAACAATGGGTTCAGCATGCACCGGGGCTTGCCTTTGAGAAAAGTGGAAGGTCTGTGGTCCGGGCACTCGGGTAGATCTTCAGCGGCGTCTCCTTCGCCGACTGGTTCCGTCAGTTCCTCCGGTTGGCTCTGCACCTCCTCTGGTATCGCTTGTTCGAATTCGAGGAGTGTCACCCCCTCTGGTACACCTATTGCATGAGTGAATAATAATCCCATGAATGCATAGTGAAAGATGCAGTATGCTCGGAATGAGATGCCTTACAACAAATTCAAAGTTCTATTCAAATCACTTCAAAAGAGTAGGTGCAAATTTCCTCTCCGGTAGAGAAGTACTCACCTAATCTACTTAACCTAAGATAAAGCTGCTCTTCCTCAGTTAAGGCCCTAACACCTAACAATTACAAAAGTAGCATTTCTTAGGATACTACACCACATCAATCAGCAAAATACCACAGTAAAACATTTTGGACACCAGCTACTTGTTATTATCACAACTGGAGATTTCCAATTCCAAAAGATATGATCTAAGACAATCTGGAAAGCTTAAGAAATGCTCTACAATTCATTTTCAGACCTCAACCCCAAACTCCTAAGTTTTCCATGTCAAATTTCACAAGTTCCAGAATCTGTCCTCTCAAAACAGAGAGTAGCAGATTCTGAACTGCCACTTTAAACAACAGTAACTCTCAAACTACTAAGCCAAATGCTCCCAAATTTTGACACAAGCTAGTTTATCAAGTTTACTCCAACTTTGATATTTACAAGTTTTCCAGAAACTATTTTTATCAAAGGACAAACTTAGAGATACTACCAGCTGTCCAGAAAACCTAAAATTACAAAGGTTAAATATTTATTGATGTGGCCAAAGTCCCTTAAAACCAAACTAATGTTACCAAAAGTTCACATGAGGTATAAAAACACCAGAAAGTAAGGTGTGACCACCTAGAACATTTATTTAAACTCATTTCTTAATTTACTTACTTAATTAGGTGAAATTTTAAACATATATGTAAACTGCTCCTAAAATTCTACAAAAATTACAGGGGGCTCTCTGAGCCAAAAATGGACCACTGTAAAAATTTGAACAAATTTTATTCAAAGAAACTCCCTATACAAAATTCACAAGTCCAAAAGGCTGATTTTTGTATAAATAATAAATCATGTTGAAAAGTATCAAACAACAGATTTCATAATTTTCTTGGACACTCTAGGGTACCAAGACATTCTCCAAAAAGTTACAAGAACATTGCACATGTAGAAAAATTACTAAAATTCTTCCAATTATTTCCTAGAATAACAAGATAGCCTTATAACTTGAAAATTACTTACGCACTGATGCCCAAATTTTTACCAGAGCTAGGGCAAGTAAAAGTAACCTACCCATCAAATTTCATGATTTTTGGGACACTACAGCTCAAGTTATAAATTTAAAAAATTTGCATGCATTTAAAAACACATTTGCAAGATCTATTTAATTCTCCCAGAAACTAAACATAACATACCAGATATATATTTTTCTAAAATACTACACACCCTGGAGATCATAACAAAATTTATCTCATGATTTTTGAGCAAGTACAACCCTAGATCTATATTTTCTAAACTACCACAATTTCTGTGACAAAATAATTAAACGAAATAAATTTCAATTCGAAACTGGGCCGGCCCGGGAACGGCGCGGCCCACAACACGCGCGCGCGCGGCCCGCTCGGCATTCCGCCCGTGCGCGGTACTGACGTGCGGGCCCCCGAAGTCAGTGACCGGAAACAGGGGGCGGCGACAGTGAGCTCCGGCGAGCGATTTCTCGCCGCCGGTGGCTCCTCCGACCGATCCACCTTCACGGTCACCTTGCTCAACCCAACCCGCATCAAGGCCACCACTTTTCCCCAAAATAGCTACGCCACAGAACCCCGACCGACGGCGATGGCGGACGGCCGAGGTGCCTGGCGGTACGCCGGCGAGTCCCGGCCATCGCACGTCCTACCTAATGGCGTACCACCTTCCTGGACTCCTGGCGGACCTGCCGAGACCACCATCACCGACGGAGACGGAGCGAAACTGAGGGACCGCGTGAGCACCTGGCCGGTGGCCATGGCGCGGCCGTGCGCGGTTGCGTTCCGGCCCGGTTAGCTCGATGCTGTCGATAACGTCATAGCCCTAGCATCTACACGCGACAGGGAGGGGGAAACGCGGTTGATGGAAGGCGGAGAACTACTGAGTAAGGCTGGCCACGGTGACCCGGACATGGCGGAGCTCCGGTGAGCTTTCGGGAGCGGCGGAAAAAGGCAATGCGGCTCACCTCGAGCTCAAACAGCGCCACCAGTAGGTTGGGGAGGTACAGGGCGATGAGGCGGAGGGCTGGACGTGGTTTGGAGAGCGGTGGTGGGTGCGCGAGCTCGGAGATGGCTACGGCGGCAATGGCGTCCCGGTTTCCGCCTCGGTGAACACGGCCAAAGCGAGGGGAAGGGAGAAGAGAATGAGCGCGCATGAGGGAGGTGGAGGTGGCCGCTCGGTGTTTCAACTCACGCCTGGGCTTGGGACGTGGAGGGATGGCAGTGCTCGGTCGCCACGCGTCGCCGGTTTCCTGCCCGAGCGCCACGACGCGGACGTCGTCCGAGTTCGTCGACTGAATCGACTGCAAGTGTCATCGGTGGCCGACTGACAGAGCAATTTTGGCGCTAAATATCTCCCAAACTGGTTCGAGTTAGGAGCAGGTGATAATACAACATTTGTAGAGCTTTGTGAGGTCAACAACTTTGCTAATTGGCTCTAGAACCAATTCGGCTCAGATTTGAAACTATAAAACTCCAAAGTGATGCCCCTGGAAACTGGAATGCAGTTTCAGAGACAACTGCCGACTGAAACCCTAACTTCTTGACACTATATCTCCTAAACTATTGAGAACCAGGCTTGGGTGATGTTGGCAATGTTGTAGAGCTACATGAGGACTACAAGTTTGTCAATATGAGTGGAAGCTGGTTTGGCCTGGTTTGCAAACTATAAGCTCCTAAAGTAGGCCTCAGTAAAACTGGAGGTTCAGATTTCAGACTTAGAAAATTTCTAAGTATTGAGGCCACTCCTCTAGCTGACTTGTGGGCCACTTTTGAGCATGTTATGGTCAATTTCATGAGATGGTCATATGGAGACTTTTGTTCCCCATAAAATTCTTTACAACTCTGCTTAAGGATGCTCTTCCATGTAAGGTCTCTAAGTTAGACTTTTTAATTGGTCAAACTAGAACCTCCTAGGGTCAAATGGTGGTCAAACCTCTCTTGGAGGGCATTTTTGTAATTTTGGTCAACATGAACCTTGCTCCAAATGTTACCCTAAGTATAATTAAGGTGTTGTAGGACATGATTGGCTACTTTACCTTTTTGTTACACCAACTATCAAATACCCCATGATATAAACCAACAAACCCTAGAACAATCACATGAGTTGCATTACATAAAATAGTAAACACGAATTATGCATGCTTATGCTTATGCAAATGTAATGCAATTATGGACTAAACACCTGAGGTGTTACAGAACTACTCACGGGGAGCATTACGAATGATGTCCTCTACATCCACCGTGGCCAAGACACCATCACCCATGGTGGAGAACTTGCTAACCAGGTACTGGCGCTGCCGATAGCTCGTCTCTCTCGAGAACCTCGGCTCCACCATGGTCAGGTCCTCACCCAGTCGAAGCTGGGCGGCGGCCATGGCCGAAGCAGCCCCTAGGCGAATGTAGTACGTGGCCACCTCCATGACCCACGGTAATACAGTGCAGAGGCGGTCTGCCAAGGTCACCCCCGTAGACGCAGGAGGCAAAAGCACGCGGACGACATTGCCTGCTACCGCATGGAGGTCCTGGTAGCGCTAGTTGCCCTCGGCCGCCATCTGGGAGGAGACACGGGCGTTGTCATCGGCTACCTAGGAAAGGCAAAGGCTCGACATGCTTGAGCACTCCGCTGCGGCAGGCCATGTTGTTGCTGCATTTGTTCTCTCCCTTGTGCTCCACAAGTCCAATAGCGGTGCCGGCAACAACAACAACATTGCCCAGCGGTGGTTGAGGAAGGTCGAAGGTGATGAAGCGGGCCCGATGGCGAATGTGACATGGAAGAATGCGATATGTACACGGGGCCTCCAACAAGCCATGTTCATGTTGGAGGACTTCGCTGGGCGGCCGGCGCTGGGTCAGTCTAGTCCTCTGCCTCCTCTAGCCATGCCGGTGCATCGCCAGGACGAACATCAGTGCGGAGGCAGAGGCTGCGGCGTCCACGCAGGATGGGAAGGTTGGGAGGAGTGGGCTATGTTCTGCAGCGAGGAGTGTAGGATCCGCTATGAGTGTGACAGGTTCTTTAGATCAATGTGGTGGATTCTGTGTAGATCAATGTTGATATGTATATATCTGGATGATGGGGATTTGTATAATAAACTCTTTTTTTTGTATGATAAACTCTTCATTCTCCTTAATACAATGATACACAAGTACGATTCCTTTCTAAACTTGTTACAGTTACCTTTCTTCTCGTATGATGTGGTTCAGATTCCCTAGCACATGTTTCCAATTTCTTAATACAAGTTATTCAAGTCATCTCCACTAATAAACACGAGCAGGGAAGGCAACAGTCAAGGTCCGTGACATCCATGGCCACCCACGCGAATCGTGGGCGACGGAGCAGGGAATACGACATAGGCCATTTGATTCCCTACAATTTGCGATCTAACACTAACGCTGAATCACCGTATGAAACGGCGACAGGAGCTGCAATAATGACAATTTGCAAACACAGCAAACCAATTTGCAAATTAACCAAGGCAAATACTTCCACCCCAGCACCATCTCAGTGAGGTGCTTTAACTCACACCTGTGTAGCTAAGGCAAATACTATGACACTTAAAAAAATAGAGTAACAAGCATCGCCATTCAGTTATCAATTGTTTTTAAGGCAAAAACTATATATAAATGACACAGTAACAATCATCACATCAACTTCATTCATAACTTCAGTTATTCCACAGTTGTACAATAACAAAGACCTATCGAATACTACTAGGTGTACAATAACAAAGACCTATCAAGTACTGGTACATCCCATAGTCAAGTCTGGAGACAGGCAGTGCAAGCTAAGGACGAGGCAGCACCTCGCAAAACTTCCACTAACATCTGCACCTCTCATGGTTGAGAGAGAGAGCAAGAAGAGGAGCATCTCAGTGAGGTGTTTTACCTTCCCTGATGCACCACTCACGGTCGAGAGAGAGAGAGAAAGAGAGAGAGCAAGAGGAGCATCTCCACCTCTCCTGGTTGCGAGCATGTGCATTCCTACATAGGATGAGTAATTGTCAACATGTAAGTTTAGCAGTAGGAAAAAATGAAGGAAACCATTTTTGTCCACCTTTCTTGTGTAGTAACTTCCTTGTCAATTAGGATATGGTGGTGCTCACATCTCATGGTCATGAGGAGGGCGTGGAAGAGAAGTGCCGCTGTCGTCGCTGCTGGTCTAGAGGAAGGAGGATCGCCAGGGCGCCGGGTGGTGAATCAGCACAAGAAATGCGCAAGGCAAACTAAGGATACCAAAGTGCATTGATGTAACACCCTCGGTGTTAAGCACTAACTAAAATGCTTAATCATGTCATGAGCATCATAATTATCCTTCATTGCATGTTTGGTGTGTTGCTTAATCTTGTTGTTTCGGTAAAAATGATAGGTCAAATCATTAGGAAATACAAGATTATTGATATATCTTTAATAATTAGTGTCGTGACGAGGCTTTTTTATTAAATACATGTATATAAAAGCACACACAATCACAAGCACACAGATGAACGCATGCATAAAAAGTGGAGAGGAGGAGAGGCTGATGCTATTCATAATCTCGCAAGTAATTTCCGGGAAGCATATCCCTCTCATAAATGGCCACCATCAAAGTCTCATGTTCATACTGAATGTTGACTTTGATTTCACAATAGTTGCTTCTAGTTATGAAAATGTCATAGTGTTCTAGTAAGTGAGCAGGATCCTGGAACCATTAGAATATTTTGTAGCTTGCAAAAACAAAATTTAGAATTTCATCCAATCTCATGTGGAAGACAATCCTAAGTATAGAAGACTTAACTCAGTCGCTGCTATGCATGTGGTCACCCTGCTCGCTTCGATCGTCGTGGTCGCTGCCCTATCGTGCCAGGGCCAGGTGACCCGCTGCCATGACCATGCCTACCGCGTCCTGGCCATGTCCTCGCTGGCGCACCGCATGCTGTGGCCATCATTTATGCAGCCGTGTGGGCTGGGAGCTTCCACACGCTGCGCGTCGCCGCTACCACTCCCAGCGTGTGCGCCATGCCCACGCCGCTGCCGCAATCATGCAGATCACTAGTAGTGGCACGTTGACTTGGTTTGGAATCATGAACATTGAAGGCCAGCTAGGCCTGTATCCTCCGTATGCTCCACGCGAGCAAAAGGAATCATATCTTTGAAGAAATAAATTAATATCAATTTATTAATAATGATTCATTTACAAATTAACATCACATATATAGCTATAGCTGTCAGTTATGTTGAGTTCATGTGGTGGCCTCGTTTCAGTGGCACGAGAAAGTTGGTGTAATTAAGAACAATGGTGTGCAGATGAGTGGTAGAGCGAGATAATTATTATGCTTTTCTAAAATGGAGAGATGAGTAGTTAAATGCTTAAAACTGCTTATATTATTACTACAAGATAATTGACCTGATTTGCTAGCTAATAGAGATTCGATCACTAAAGTAGTTATTGACCCTTAATATGTACCTAGCTGTCACACATGCTTGCTCGATCTGTTTTTTCATGTGGAATAGGTCAGCACCATAGGGATAATGGTCCGAGCTTGACCGATTGACTAGGGCCTGTGGCAGCACGCGCTAGCACCCTTGGTCCCTCTCTGCAGGCGTGAGGTCCCCAAACGCCCAGGCCATTATTCCATCTCGAGTTAATACAATGTCCATTAGTCAAAGAGAGGGAGAGGAGATTGTGCAGGTCTGGTGTGGGTGCATACATGATAGCCAGCAGGCCGGCAACCAATGCACCTTTTATAGCACCAGCAGCCGAGCAATCCAACTACAATAGACCCTTTCTTCTTCGCCTCCAACCCCGCATGGCACCACGGCATTAGCGCCCTGCATCCCCGCGTGAGCATGCTCCTATGCTGCCCCTCTGCCGACCTTGACCAAGCCACCACCATCGCCGCGAGCGCCGCCGTCTCGCCACGCGCTCGTAGCCAGCCACCCTCGACCCTCCTTCGCCTCAACCATCGTCGTATCTATGTCTATGGTAGGTCTCTGGTATTCACACGGTAGCCGGTTTCCATCTCTGGGGCTCTCTTTCGCCGGCCGAGCCGCGGCCACCGCGTGCTCTGTGTCCGTGAGCGGGAGCTCCCCTGTTTCGTACGTAAGATTTAGAGGGAGGGGGTATGGGTGAAAAAGGAGAGAAACTCAAGAGGTTATGTGTCAATTGTATGAGGGGCATGAATAGTAAGAGGGCTAAAGAGATTTTGAGAGAAACTCGGGGTTCCCAACGTGATATGTGTCTATTAGCTTTCTATTTTTCTCAAAAAGTCACCAAACTAACTGATTTTGTAAATTCATTAGAAAATTTTGTAGTTGTCCAAAATTTGTGAAACCAATTTTATTAGACTCCTGGTAATGTGTACTCTGTGGAAATTAATTTATTTGTTACTTATTATTTTTAGGTCTGCCATAGATAAATAAATATGCTAGTAGAATTATTGTGCCATTTTTAGTGAGCACTTAGTAATTACGTTCAACCTCAAAATTTTACAGCATGTTAGTTAGAGTGTTAGGCACCTCCTGTAATTTTTGTAGCCCCTGAATAGGTCCTATGAATAAATATTAAGCTGGTCTTGCTCTCAGCCAATTATTAGCATAAATATAAGATTATAGCTTTTTGAAAATTGGTTTCTCACATGTTCGTGGTAATAGCCTGCTAGTTAGTATATTGCATGCATATAGAGCACGAGCCGATCAAGCAGGTGATCACCGATGAGCCGGAGTATGAGGAGATCATCGAGGAGTACGAGGAGGAGGTCCTTGTGCAGGAGACCCAGGAGCCGCTGACTAACTTTGCTGACATCGTACCTACCCAAGGCAAGCCCCGGTGTATGACCCTTATTTTTTACAATCATCATGTATATATATGTGTTGTGCATTTATGTTGCAGAAGTTTTATGGAAACCACATGCATATAAATATATCTATCCTAAGAGTCTTACTAGTATAGGATTGAGTAGCTGTTATTCTTAGGTTTAACGGTAGCGTGGGTAACCTGTCGTTACTCACAAATAGGTGAACATTATTATCACTCTTATAATAAAAAGATGGAAAGAAAATGGTGACCAGGCAGGGATAAGGAATGGGTTATTGGTGGGTGTAACAAGTTGTGTCCCACAGCCACGAGGCTTAGCTTGGTTGCCCTATTTCCCTGTCCATATCGATTGAGGACCGTCTGTTGCTGTGGATGGTAGTCAAGTCACAGACTTATTATCCGGAGCACATACTTGCTTATGGGAGGGGAAGGCTTGTTACTCTCTTGTCGTGGATTTTGGCTCTTTCCGGACCGACTGATTGGAGACAGGGAAAGGTGGAGGTCTAAGCACCACACTGAGACCGGGTCTCAAGTGTGGGGGCTTGGAGTCTAAGTTTGGACGAAGACCTAGATCCCTCGACAGGAGTGGAACTGGTTGGTCTTACTTGTGTCTAGGGTACAAGAGAGGCATGTGTTTCGAGGTACCTAGCTAGGATATATTGATTCACAAATCACCGTTTCTACGTGACGGTACGACTTGGCTATGGTCTAGCACTGTAGTAAGAACTAGAATATGGAAGATGGTAAAATGGTTCTGATTGCTTAACCCTTGCTTGAAAGTAGAATAGGTGCTTACCTAGAATGGTTAGCTAATGAAGTAATATTGACTGCTAATAAAACTTGATCTTAAGGACGAACTTTTAATAATGCTTTCCACAAAACAAAAGAAGCACACAAGCCACATAGCCTATCATATCCTTGAGAGTCGAGAAATATATACCTACTAATCGGGTAAATCTTGCGAGCACATTGTGTACTCAGGGTTTATTTACCCTTGTTGTAGGTGCAGCTTGAGGAGTAGCTCTTGTATGGAGGATTCTTCTGGTGGGCACAAATGGATCCTTATATCGTTACCGCTAGATATTTATTTCTAATATGCTATTTAATTATCGCACTCTAAACCCTTGTATTGTAGTAAATAATTTCCAAGACTCATGTTGTATGAAATGGACTAAGTATTGTAAGCTCGTACTCATTATTGGATTATGGATGTAAAATGTGGATTGTTTCGAGTTCTCTCTTGGGGTGTGCTCGACGGAACTGTTCGATTTAGCTCACTTTCAGTGTACTTAGTGTCTAATGAAAGACAAGTGCCTCTAAGGGTGAGTTATTTCAGGCAGTTCTGCCACAATTGAGTACCCCTTGGCTTGCCCAAATAAACAAACTCCCTTAATCGCAAAACTTCCACTAGCACCTGGATCGAGTAACCCCCGTTGCGCCTAGATGCCAATAGTACCCAATCTTGAAGGGCTTCTCCCAACACTGTTGCTGCCACCAGAGGAGTTGGAGGAGCGCCATGGCGATGAAAAAAATATAGATGATTGGCTCAAGAGCTTTGTCTGTATCTATCTGTATCTAAGGAGGAAGAAGTGTGTGGATTGCCAAGAAGTGCATCCAGCCCCGGCTTAAATAGGCATACTCTATAGGAAAGTAATGGTGATGTAACTGTGTTGTGGGTAGCTAGGAAATGAGTAAATAACTCACGCTAAATTTACTACCGCTAGTACACCAAACGGTCGTGTAGGGCTGGTGGCCATAACACCTATCCCAATCGGCTTGGTGTTCCAAACGATGATGGAATTCAACCTCACTACCACCGCCGCATTGATGGTTTTCAACTGCCGGTTTCATTCCTTGTGAGGCCTCTCTATCAGTCCAATGGACGGTGGAAGTATCACACGGACGCTTATAACGCTACGGCAGTGAAAGTGTTGCAGTGAAAAGTCAATCTGTAGTGTGACACAAGAAGACAAGCTCCCCCATAAACTCTAGGTGCTCAGGGGCTCCCGGGCCTACACATCAGCCCCTCGAGCCGACCTCCTTCACCACAAAGAAGCCTTCAGAAGGTGCACCTAGGGGAGGCCGATCCAAGCCAACACATCCTGACACTCAGCGTGTCAGAACCGAGCAGCCAGATGATGCTCAGAGCTTCTTCGACTCCACGACATCACCATGATCCACAGAACTCTGCTACAAGACCCTCCTAGATTCCGGCGCATGTAGACCATATGCTCAACTCCCCTAAACCGCCATGTACCCGACCTACCTCAGAATATAAGGGATAGGTCGGATCCTAAGAGGGGGGAGGACAATTCCGAGACAGATCATTCGAGTCCTCACGGTTCTACACCAGAGCTCTGCACCGAGACAGAGCAACCTAGAGAGGGGAACTGAGAGCTCCTCCACCGCACCCATCGCCTTCCTCCTCTCTGGTGAGAGGGAAGGCTCCACCGGCGGCGAGGCATCCCTAGGATCAGCACTGAGAAATCCCCTACCAAATCTTTCTTTTCCTCCTATACACTCTATTGTAACCCTGTAGATTTTGGGTGCTCTTGAGTATAAGGATCATTGGCTGCTGGACGTAGGGCACCGATTGGCCCAAACCAACATAAATCGTTGCGTCCCCTCTGTGATTCTTGTGTTCATCCACCGAAGCCACCGAGAGACACACACTCTGACACTATCACAAACAACAATGCTTGATGCGGTTTTGACCCCACGATAATGTGAGAGGCATTCAATTGGTAAAAGCTATAAAGAACATGGATGTTGGTGATATAAGGCCTAGAGAAGTGATAGATGTGCAAGATGACAAAGATCAAGTGATCTCCGAATGTGCAAGATGATACAAATCAAGCTAGTACTAGTGGTGCTCAAGTGCAAGATCAACAAGCTAGTTCATCTCAAGTGAATCAACCAAATGACCAATCAAGTGCAAGCAATCAAGTTCAAATCCTCCAACCAACCAATGTTGCAAGAGATCATCCACTGGATCATATCATTGGAGACATTACAAGTGGTGTGCAAACTAGATCAATGTTGGCTTCATTTTGTGAGCATTTCTCATTTGTGTCATCATTTGAACCAACCAAGATTGAGGAAGCTTTGAATGATGTTGATTGGGTCAATGCCATGCATGAAGAATTGAATAACTTCACAAGGAATTAAGTATGAGAATTAGTAGAGAGGCCTAAGAAGCATAATGTGATTGGAACCAAGTGGATCTTTTGGAACAAGCAGGATCAATGCCACACCCATTTTTAAGGACAAAAATAGGATGCATAAAAGACTCATGTGCGCCCCAGGACATGATCGCACACACAAGTAGACAAATTACATAGTATCATCACAGTGCTTATTACATAGTGAATAAGTAATTAACACATAGTCTTGAACGATAAATAATAATAACTAATAGTAGATCTCCAACGGAAACTCCAAACACAGGGACACGGTTGACTGCTTGACACCAAGACTAGTACTCATTACGATAATCTTCCTCATAATCTTCATCTGTTATGATGGAAATAGCAAGGGTGAGCCATGTCGAACTCAACAAGTATAACACAGGGTTCATGAGGCACAAAAGGCTAGACACTGTTTGACTGCGTTTAGCTTTTAATCATCATATAATTAGCAATTGAGTAGCATCAAGGTAATCCACTTCCCATTAAAGAACCAATGATCAATTGTAATAACGATAATGAATAGCATTAACATGAGCATATTAATAATCAACAATAATTAAACATGATATAACCATGGTGATCATCTATCTATAAATGTTCCAAGGTCGCCCGTATTCGTGGGCACGGCTAGTATACCAATTTATTAAACTCTGCGCAGAGGTGTACACTTTCACTGTGAGTCATTACTTCCAAATGCATGGGTTCGCGACTCCCCAAAACACCGGAAATCATATAAAGCCACTTAAAGGTTTGTCTAACAAGTTAGGGCCATTAGATTCACTCGGCAAGCAGATGTAGGAACCCCCCTTTTCAAATGGCACACTTCCTTCTCGGCTATACTCATTGACTAGAGGCTGTCCTACACCCAACGTGGCAAGCCGTTCTTACGCCATTTAAGGAACCACTAACAAGCTAGAAAAGGTCCTTTAAGCAACTAAAGCCAGAGCCATATATCCCTCACAGTTGTACTGTATGTCCCGGATGATAACGTACAGATAAGTCCTTATGGAGAGAAACTAGAGCATCAAAATAACCCACAAGCTCTAGCCCCCTTTTCAACAGCAAATAAAATCATCATTAAAGGTTGATTGCTTAATCCATTAATCAAAATTACAAGATCATTGCTCATGATTAAGCACTAGCAATAGCTACCCAAATGCATCCCCAAGGTTGACAAGGAATCAAGATAACAATCACTAAGTTATAATCTCTAAGGTTGTCAAGGTAGACACATGCATATGATATTGATTATAGTGAATAGGTAACAAGGATAGTCCCATGTTATACTTGCCTTGATCAAAGCTTTCCGGATGATACTGCTGGCTCAAAGAAATACTCCTGATCGTCCAGGAACTGCTCACCGTCTAAACCCGATCACCAATCAACAACATACATGCAATCGAGCAAACATACACGAAGCAAACAAAAAGATATAATTAGAACAGTACACCAACAGTAACAAAATAGTAATAAAAGTTTATAAAACTCTTCTACACGTTCCTACAATCACACAGACGTAAAGATCACAAAATTCAGAGTTAAAACGTGAAAGTTATGAATTTTTTAAGATTTCCTATAGATAAATAATTACTTAAATATAAACTTGAAAATTAATTTTCCCAAACCTACTGTACAACTACACCAACATGTAGAGCTCGCAAATACGAACCTAACGCAACTTGAACGGATCAAATCGGAATTAAAACGAAGATTTTATGACAAAAACAAGTTTAGTGGCAAAACTGTAAATATCAAAAACATATTTTGATTTACCGAGAAGAAATACGCTTTCAAAACATGGAAACGTCTTTCGGGAATTATGCCAAGGGACTGTGGGTTCTAATAAGTAAAAGTGTAGGGGCTCTTTAACAATTTTACCCGTGAAGGGGTATCTTCTAATCTCGACCCTAGATCTAAGATCGGACGGCTGATATTGGTTTCAGTTAAAAGAGAGGGAGGGCGTGGTCATCTTCTCCAGCGCCAGCCGGTGGCCGCCATGGCCGGCCCCCAAAACTCACTGGAGAGCTCCGGCTTCCCTGATTTTGACCACTACTTGACCCGCAACCAACACCAAACGAACGAGAAGGTCAACGCGAACACATCTACGCGGTTTAGGAAAGCTATGGCGGATCGAGGACGGAATGCGGCTCGGGAAGGCGGTGGCGCCATGCCGACCCACTGGAGCTCCCCAAATTCGAGATTCAAAGCACCATAAACCTAAAGAAGAGCATGGGGAGAGAGAGAAGGAGATGACGAGCTCACCAACGCGAAGAAGAGAGGCTCAATTCAACCGGCAAGCCCCGACGACGAGCAACCGAAAAATCCTAGGGCTTCCAACCTCCTACGCTCGGTTTCACGTGATTTGGCTCGGATTTTAGATGGAAAAAGGGAAGAGGGAACACGCAGCTACCTTTTTATAGCTCCACAACATCGTTTTCGAGTAGAAAATCCCGGGATACGCGATTTGATTTGGGTTAGGGCGGCGTCGGTCTCCGGCTCATTCACGACAAGAGGAAGGAGGTGCAGCTGACATGCGGCCCCACCCGTCAGCGACCCTAGAGAGGAAACACGCGCGCGGCTGATCTCCCTGGGCCGGCCCATGCGGGCGCGGAAAGAGCAGGACAAGGCGGGCTTCGGCTTTCGCCGGCCCATCAGCGCAGGAAGAAAGGCAGGCCGGCTTGGCAGGCTTCCAGGCCGCCAGCCACAGGAGGTAAGTTGTCTTTCTTTTTTTTTCTATTTTTTCATATTTGTTTTCAAAACCTTTTTAATAGATTTTCAAATCCAAATCAAATAAAATAAAGTCCACACCACAAAATAAAATAAATGCAACAGCATGAATGGATCATCAAATATTCTATCTAAAATTTTAAATCCTAATTCCCCATTAATTATTATCTAAATTATTTAAAAACCCACTAATTCTAAATTTTGAAATTTTTGGGTGTTACAAATTCTACCCCCTTAAAAGAATCTCATCCTTGAGATTGGACTGCTTACTCAAATAACTGCGGATATGATTTCCTCAATTCATCCTCTCTTTCCCAAGTTGCCTCTGCCTCTGAATACCTATTCCACTGAACCTTGCACATTTTAATAATCCGACTTCGAGTAACTCTCTCAGCAGTTTCTAAAACCTTGATCGGGAACTCTTCATAGGTAAGATCCTCTTTAACAGTCAATTCCTCTAAAGGTATCTGCTCCTCAGGCACATGTAAACACTTCTTAAGTTGTGAAACATGAAACACATCATGTACCCCAGACAAATTCTCAGGCAACTCTAATTGATAAGCAACTTCTCCACGTCTAGCAATAACTTTAAATGGCGAAATATACCTTGGTGCTAATTTGCCTTTCATATTAAACCTCTTCACACTTCACATTGGTGACACCTTCAAATAGACATAATCACCTACTTCAAAAACTAAATCCCTTCTCCTATTGTCAGCATAACTCTTCTAACGAGATTGTGCCACTCTCAAATTCTCACGAATCACTCGCACTTTATCCTCTGTGTTTCTAAGAACATCTATACCAAACACCTGAGACTCACCTGTCTGATCCTAAAACAATGGAGTTCTACACCTACGTCCATACAAAGCTTCAAACGGTGCCATCTTAAGACTCTGTTGATAACTGTTGTTGTAAGAGAATTCTGCATAAGGCAAACTCTTATCCCAACTGGTTCCATATTGCAATGCACAAGCTCTCAACATGTCTTCTAATATCTGGTTAGTTCTTTCAGTCTGCCCATCTGTCTGTGGATGATATGCTGTTCTAAAATTTAGCTTTGTTCCCAAAGATTCATGTACAGCTTTCCAAAAGTGTGACGTAAACTGCGAACCTCGATCAGATACAATCTTCTTTGGAACTCCATGCAAACAGACTATCTTCTCCATATACAAGGTAGCCAATTGTACTCCCGTGTAGTTAGTCTTGACTGGTATGAAATGAGCTACTTTAGTTAACCGATCTACTATCACCCAAATAGAGTCATAACCTTTCTAAGTACGAGGTAACCCCACTATAAAGTCCATACCAACCTCCTCCCACTTCCATTCAGGAATCTTCATTGGTTGCAACAATCCAGCAGGTCTCTAATGCTCAGCTTTCACTCTCTGACAAGTGTCACACACTGCCACATACTCAGCCACATCCCATTTCAATCCAACCCACCAATATTTCTGTTTGAGATCCAAGTACATCTTAGTACTTCCAGGATGAATAGAATAAGCTGACTCATGAACTTCACGAAGGATTGCCTGCCTAATAGCCTGATCCTCAGGTACACACAGCCTCTTTCCAAACCACAAAATTCCATTATCATCCATTCGAAACCCTGGTGACTTACCAATTACTATATCTTCCGCTATCTTCTTTAGTTTCTCATCCTTCAACTGACCCTTGTATATTTCTTGCTCTAATGTAGGTTCTATCACCAATTCCATTGTATTAGTAACAATTCCTAAATTCAAATATTCAAATTCAGCACATAACTCACTAGTCATGGACAACATTTGCATCTCGTTGGTATAACTTTTCCTGCTAAGAGCACCAGCTACTACATTGGCCTTACCAGGATGATAGTGTATCTCTATATCATAGTCCTTGATTAGTTCTAACCACCTGCATTGTCTCAAGTTCAGATCAGACTGAGTGAAAATATACTTCAAACTCTTATGATCAGTGTATATGTCACTCTTATGCCCAATCAAATAGTGTCTCCAAATCTTTAAAGCATGGACTATAGCTGCTAACTCCAAATCATGTGTAGGATAATTCAACTCATGTTTTCTCAACTGTCTAGATGCATAAGCAACAACTCTGCCCTCTTGCATAAGAACACACCCCAATCCTTGATGAGAAGCATCACAATAAATAGAGAACTTCTTACTCAAATCTGGTAACACCAAAACAGGTGTTGTAGTCAATCTCTTCTTCAATTCTTCAAAACTAGCTTGACATTTATCAGACCATATAAACTTGGCATTCTTCTCTAACAGAGATGTCATAGGTTTAGCAAGTTTAGAAAACCCTTCAATGAACCGTCTGTAATATCCGGCTAAACCCAAGAAACTACGAATCTCACCCACATCAGTAGGTGGTTTCCAATTCAATACATCCTTTACCTTGCCTGGATCCACTGATATTCCACCATTAGAGACAATATGTCCAAGAAAAGAGACTTCCTTCAACCAAAACTCACATTTACTTCGCTTAGCATACAGTTTATGCTCTCTAAGTTTCTGCATTACCAACCTCAGATGTTCAGCATGCTCTTTCTCCGTCTTGGAAAATACCAATATATCATCAATAAATACCACCACAAACTTATCAAGATACTCCATGAACACCTTATTCATCATGTACATAAAGTAGGCAGGTGCATTGGTCAAACCAAATGACATAACAGTATACTCATACAAACCATACCTCATAGTAAAAGCTGTCTTTGGAATGTCAGAGGCACGAATCTTTAGTTGATGATAACCAAAACGCAAATCAATCTTAGAGAACACACAAGCACCTCTCAACTGATCAAACAAGTCATCAATTCTGGGCAAAGGATACTTGTTCTTGATAGTTACTTCATTAAGTGACCGATAATAAACACACATTCTCTGACCACCATCCTTCTTATCAACAAAAATAACTTGTGCACCCCACGGTGAAGAACTAGGACGAATAAAACCTTTATCTTGTAATTCCTTAATTTGTTTCTTAAGTTCTTCTAATTCATCTACTCCCATTCTATATGGTCGTTTGGCTATGGGTGCAGTTCTAGGTAATAATTCAATAAGAAATTCAATGTCTCGGTCAGGTGGCATACCTAGCAAATCATCTGGAAAGACATCTGGAAATTCATCGATAACTGAATTCTCTTTAATAGCATCATCATCATCAAGCTGATTCACTAAGGCGGTTGGCTGCTTCTGCACTGCTACATCCACATTGATCTTATCCCCATTAGGTGCATTCACAACTACTACCTTCTGCTGACACTGAATCACTGCCTGATTTTGTTTCATCCAATCCATACCCAAAATCACATCAATACCAGATGTCCTCAACACTATAGGAGTTATCTTAAACTCTACACCCCTTAAAATCATACTAACTGGAAGACACCGATTAGTGGTTTGCATGGTACCCCCAGGTGAATTTACTAAGAGAGGTTCTTTCATGGCAAGCATGGGTACACTATGCATTCTAACAAATATGTTGAAAATAAAGGTATGCGAAGCTCTAGAATCAAAAAGAATGGTTGCAGGAGTGGAATGGACATTGAACGTACCAAGCATTACTTCAGGCTCCGTCTGTGCTGTTTCAGTAGACACATTGTAACGTCCCGCCTCCTCGAGGCCGAGCCCGCTTACATCTGGCCACTTTTCTAGGACATAGACTGCCCTCACATACCAACACAAGTCTTTTCTGCGCACTTTGTCCTCACTCGTGCTCACCCAGGAAGAACTTCCCGGTCGATCACCCATCGCTCCAGGCCAAGCATACTTAACTTTGGAGTTCTTTCGAGATGGGCTTCCAGAAAAGAAGTTGCAACTTGTTGGTATGAGTATCCTATTAATCTTGTTAAGCCTTCGGTCATTACATCCTCACCCTCTTAAGAGACCGACGTCCTCGTCGATCAATCCCAAGCCAGGAACAAGCCAGGAACGTCCTCTCTTGGCCACGTCCGTGTGTCTAGTGCCAGCGCATGTGCCATGCTGTGTGACTACTCTGGGTCCACACCAGCCATGCGCACCATGCCTACACAACTGTGACACACACGCCCGTGAAACCGTGAGAGTCGGCTCCGATACCATTCTGTAACGTTCCGCCCCCTCGAGGCCAAGCCCGCTTACATCTGGCCGCTTTTCTAGGACATAGACTGCCCTCACATACGAACACAAGTCTTTTCTGTGCACTTTACCCTCCCTCGTGCTCACCCGAGAAGAACTTCCCGGTCGGTCACCCATCGCTCCAGGCTAAGCATGCTTAACTTTGGAGTTCTTTCGAGATGGGCTTCCAGAAAAGAAGTTGCAACTTGTTGGTATGAGTATCCTATTAATCCTGTTAAGCCTTCGGTCATTACATCGCTGTAATAGAACCATCCAAATTATAAGAGCACAAGTACAAAAACAATCACCGAAGTGATCAAATTCTCGCACTTGAGCCCATATAACTCTGGTAGTCCAATGAAATCACGAGGGATTTCAAACCAACCAACATACAAGCTAAGATCGTAGTGATTCAACATAACAAGTCACATGTTACAACCATTTCACAAGTAGTTTAATATACAACGGAGTTCAACTTAGTTATTACAACCTAAATTGGAAAAGTAGCGGAAGCAAAGTAATTTGAAACTAACAACCCCTTATTTTAAATACATGCCAGTACCAAGGTCGACTTCCAACAAAAGCATTAGAGAGAAGATAACTCAGAAGGATCATGCCCGTGATCACACTCCGCCTCTACGGCAGGAGCCAACCAACTCTTGTAGTCGCCATGATACATCACAACCTGTAACAAGTGGGGATAAAACCCTGAGTACGACAAGGTACTCAGCTAGACTTACCTGTCAGAAACCAGAAATAAAGTGACACCAAGGATCATGCAAGGCTGATATAAAGTGGGCTAGCTTGACAACATTTTGCATAAAAGCTTAATATGGATAAGTAATCATTAATGCTTAAGCATCAAGTTAATTATCATTAACCTGTCATCTATATTAGAACCTGTACTAGAGCACTCACTTTATTAGGAGCAAACAATATTAACCATAGCAGGTATAAATTGAGGCAACCTTTCCATCGTTATCCAATTAACCATCCGTTCAATTTAATGGAATCTACGTTGCCGCTGCTCAAGTCAAGTGCTCACTAACCGGGAGCGACGGCGATTCGAATCGAATTCCTATCCAGCTGGAGGGGTATTTCTAACACTCACCGTGCAGACCCCTGCCAAGGTCGCACAGGCCACCTTTTCATATGATTCAGGAATCGCGGGTCCGAATGATGTCGTGACCCCAAGGGCGACACTCTGCCAGGTGATAGGGACTCTAACCCCCCCTTGGTCTCACGCCAATGTCTCCAAGCACATCCTTTCTCTCCTCCAAGAAGCAACCTACCATTCGATTCCTGACCTGAACCATATTACTCGGCTTCGCGGTTGGAACGACTTATCCGGCCAACTAAGTGTTAGACTGCGTTCAACATGACTCAAGGACATACAGTGAATCGGTCCTTAAACGACTCAGACGGGGATAGATCCACACCCAAGACCTCCATGCCTTGTTGCTTCACTATCGTCATCCCGCCCGATCTCATTTCATTTTACTAACACATGGTTACATTTCATGATAGCAAATATAGCCAACCGTGTCATATATGAATATCCCTACATCTCGCAGGTGACAGGAAATCACCTGACTTCTACCGCTTAAAGCAGGGCTAAGCATCTACTCGATCCTAGTCTATTTAGGATTTAGGGATTCATATATCTGGACAAGGAATGATATAATGCAGCAAGGGTTTCCAACCAACTCCTACCACTTAATGCAACAATACTTATAACATATATATAATTAATTGCTTTGAAGATAGGAGACTTATAATGCTCCGGGGCTTGCCTGGGATCCGACTCAAGTTAGTGTTGGTCAGATTTCGGGATAGTTCCACCAAACACCGTCTTCGGGTTTGGCTCCAACACCACATCTTTCACGCGTTTTAGCTAGCGTACCTAAATGAAATGAAAGATGCAAGTACATGAATACAAGGAAATACAATAGATGATGCATCACACGTTAATCAAGGCAAGTATAAGGTTATAGTAAAGACACGTAAGCACATCACATTACTTAAGTAACCTTACACAAACAAACATGCTAAAATAGCAAAGAAAGCAATACCAAGCATGACATAAGATTTACAAAGTCTCAGGTATAATAGCTTAATCACCAAAGACATGAATCACACTTAGCAATACGCAAGCAAAGTAACCAAGCAATTATGTATTTTCAACAATTCTGGACATATATGCAGTAGCTAAGTAAATCAATCATATCTGAAGTTCTACAAATCCAAATGACTTGAAAGAAGACATCATAGAAAGCTTATGAAATTGTCCACATTTCATTCATAAACATCTAAACCTGATTCTAACATTTACCAGGTCGAAATACCGAAGGTACAAAATCTGTCCTGGAATGACAGAGAGCAACAAAAATCTGAACCCAACTTAGAACAGCTGTAGTTTCTAAACCATATGGCCAAATGCCACCAAAATTTAATGGCAGCTAGATCATGAAATTCACAACAACTTTGTTATAGCACACAAGACATGAAAACATCATTTGCATAGGGTAATTAACAATATTCTCAAATCTGTTCAGAAACCTCATTTGCAAGAAATAATTATTAACTTATGTTGCAAACATATAATTGGATAAAACCAACTTTACCAACATGTCACCCATGATTAATAAACACCAGAAAACTTAGTGTCCATTTCTAAATAAATTCTTTTAATGCCTTTTCTTAATTTATTTAGATAATTAGGTGGAATTATGAACATATATCAAAATTGCACAATAAATTCTGCCAAAATTACAGAGGCCTACACATGCTTCCAAAAGTCTACTGTCCAAATTTGAAACCCTTTGGACCTGTATAACAACCTCTATAAAAAAGACAAATGGCTATAACAATAAATCATGGGAGAGCAAGTTAAACCTAAAACTCAATATTTTCTATGAACGCATGGCCATAGAATGAACCAACATCATAGAGCAACATCATAATAAGGTGATGGGACAACATTTTCTATTTTATCATTTATATATTATTTATAAGCTATTTATAAAGCCATAAACAAGTTAACTCAATAACTTGAGCATACAGTAAGCAATGGCCATGAAATTTATACCACAGTACATCCATATCATGAAAAGCCTACCATAAAAAATTCACATCAATTGGAGCAACACAACTCAAGACATAAAATAACAAGTAATATAATGTAAATTTCCTTATTTATCAAGGTCAAATCAAAACCTTAAGAACACAGTGAACAATTAGTGTGTTTAATATTTTTCCTAGTAAGTACATGTCATCACAAAATTAACAAAGCAAGAATCACTATTTTTGGAGTTCTAGAACTCCAGATCTTGCTCTGGTTAGGTTTAAAGGCATTTCTAGAGCTCTTTTTCAACTTAAATAAACACATTAGAAAACATCTATAAACATATAGAATTTTATGACTTAACTGCATAGACCTCTTCTCAAAGTTTCCAAAAAGTCCTCATTTACTATTTTTGGAATTACCTAGCATGAGATATTAATTTTAGAAGATTTAACACAATTTGAGATTCAAAATCAGAAGTACTCGACCCTAACCTAATTTGCTACACCCACCCGGTCGCGCACCTAGAGCTACCACCATTTAACCGACATGCGGGACCCGCTGTACCATCGGGCCCACTTGTCACCCACACAAGAAAACAGAGAGGAGGTGTCGGCCTTCCTCTTCTTTCTCCCGAGGCAGAGAACAGAGGGCGGAGGGGGAAGACGGCCGGTGGCGTCTGGAGGAGGCACGCCGGCGATGGAGAAGGGCGGCTCGAGCTCCGGTGGGTCCAGGCGCCTCTGAGGAACCGCTCGGCTCCGCGTGAGGTGACCCAAGGCCGGCTGGCCATGGAAACGGGCGGGAACGGTGACTGGTGCTCCGGCGGAGGCGGACTGCGGCGGCGGGAGGGCTCGTCGGTGGTGGTGGTGCAGTGGGGGAGCACCAAGGGGTCCGTGCAAACTCGAAGGTGGCTGCAGCTCGACCGGAGACGGCTCATGGCCTCCTGGCCACACACGCCGGCGTCCACGGCGGTCACGGCACCGGTGGCCGTGCGCTACGACGGTGAGGCGAGGCCGGGGAGGGGCGTGTCAGGGGCGTCGTGAGACGGTGAGGCTGCTGGATCTGATGGCTAGGGCTGAAGAGGCACAAAGTAGCGAAGAATGCAGCTTCCATGGAGCTCGAGCGGCTCGGCAATGGCGGAGCTCGGCGTCGCTGTAGGGCGAATGACAGCCAGAGTGAGCGAGGGAGGGCAGAGAGGAGTGGAGGGAATGGAGAGGAGCTCAGCATCCGCGCTGGAAGAGGCCGAGAGTGCTAGGACGCGCGGCAACATGGCCAGGCACGGGCTCGCGTATGGTGGACACGTTCGGGACGCGTGGCTCCCGTTGAGCCCCACTGTCGAACAGCTGGCATGCGTCTCTGTGAGCATATTAGATTGTCGTTTTGGGCTTCCTAGGGTCCGAATTTGATCACGAGGCTTGAAGCAAAGTTGTTCCCCTCCTGATACTCTCCAACTTTCGTTAAGGGTACTCGGTCATTTGAGCATTGGATTAGCAGCTAATAAATCTCCAAGTTGGCAGTGTCAGTGAGTTGACAGTGATTAACAACTACAAGAATTCATGACCAAAATGAAATGCAACTTATGTCATCTTCTTGTATGGCCTTCCCCTTCATGTGAGCTCCAACTTTTACATTTGGACCTACCCAAGTTACTTAACAATTTTTGGAGAACGCGACATGCCAATCTCAAGGTCATTTGAGCGACAAAGTTGTAAACATGCTGTTTTAGCAATTGATTTTGGAGATCCAAATATACTCCAAATGTAATAACACTTGATTCATTGTGTCCCTCAAGAACAGTACTCCAACTCATATTAAGGAACCTAATTGAGTTACCACATGAATTTGGACGATAAAATGTCGCAAAGTAGCCAACTTGCTGCTGTCACAACAAGGACTTAGAATATTTTTCTAAGTGCTGAAAACAGCAGCTGATTCCACATTGTGATCTCTATTTGACTAGGTTAGAGGCCAAACTAGCTCTTGACCATTAAACAAAGTTTGTTATACATAAGATGAACTACAACTTTTGTTTAAGGTCAAACCTCATAACTAGTACAGAACTTAAACTTCCACTTTGGTCAAAGTAGCAACCCGATAAAGCCTAAACTAGGGTTTTAGGCTAATCGAGGCATTTTCTTGACATTTGCTCAACATGAACCCTTCATGACTTTTGTTGTAGAGTTCATCTAGAGTCATTTGGACAAGTTTGCATGGTTTAGCTGATGATCTACAATTCCATTCACTTAATGGTGCAAGTTCCAATAGGAATGGAACTTATCATTTCATGTGACTTTTTGATTCCAAACTTCATGAAACTTTTCCAGGGATTAATATAGATAGTTATTGAGGTGAGACATGTGAAGATACTTTGATAGCAACACCCAAGCATATATCTTTTAATTGAGCCTATATGTAAGCAAGGGTGCACTATCCAAGTTTAGGTTAGGGTTTATTTCCATCGGTTTGACTTTGGCATCGTCATCTCCACTAATCTATCATGTTTGAGCTTAAACCCACTACTTAATTGGTGATAAACACCTGGGGTGTTACAGCCCTCCCCCCTTAAAAGAATCGCGTCCTGAGTTTCAGAATGGAAGATCTTTTAAGGAAGAGAGACACGTTATCTAGTTCCCAACAACTGCTATAGCATTCAGCTATAAAGCTTCAACATCAGTGAACAATTTGGTCAAAGGCACTTTCTGATACCTACTCTTTATGGTAAAATTTGTCTGAAGAATTTCCTTCATTGACTTCCATGAAGCATTGTTACTTTGGGAGGAATCCAAGATAGCACGTACTGCATTCTCAGTGTACGGAGATCATTTGGTCCATAAGCTGACCACTCACAAGTATCTTATTCTTAAGTGAGCACAGCATAGTCCGTATGAACTTTACACTAGACCGAAATCTTCTAAAAGATACTCGTTAAAATGACTCTACGTTCACAAAGTTTGAAAAGCAGTCCTCTACCAAAATGGCTTGAGCACAACCTTCCAAAAGGGCGAGATCATAGACGACAAACATCCTCTGAGGTTATATGGTACTGACTAACCAATAGACAGGGTCTACGTTGGTCGTAAATGTTCTATCATTCTTATATCAACTAATGGAAAGCTACTTACTATTCCATGTGGGCAGTTCTCTTTCTCTGATGACAACACTATATTATCTAAGTCTGTCGAGGGGTTTTGAATGTGATAGCTGACTCTGTCGGCTCCGCATTTCTGCCAAATGTTACCTAAGAAGATTCTCTTACCCAAAGGCAATAGTTATCTGGGTTGAATCAGATGCAACCTCTTGGGTAAAAACATTTATAAGGTACCAAAGTATGTGATCATTGGAAAATAATTCCCAAAGAAAGACGTAGCGAGGCCTTAAGGACAACAAAAGTTGTAATCTTTACTAAACCGCGGGGAGTAGTCTACCACCAAGCGATTGAGTAAAATTTTCCTTGGTGACTTAGTTGTACTGTAAGTTGAGTTGACTTGCAGCGTAGCAACTTTGTCAGGCCAACTTTCACCTGAGGCTTCCTCTTTGGGATCAAACAGCAGCTCTAAGATGGAAAATCTGTTGTTTGTCACTTTTTAAATTGTTTCTGATTTGCAAATTTACTCGTAAAACCCTTGATTGTCCCAATAATTGTTGATGAGAGAACATAAAAGCAAAGCGAAAGGGTGTACAACAGTATCCTTAAGACCACTTAAGAGATCATATAATAGAGTTATGAACAAACCATTTGTGGCACCTAAGGGCACATGGATGCTAATTGAAACTAGGGCATACTTTCTCTAATTCTTCACCTTAGCTGATAGAACACCTTGCACTATCTGTGTGATTGCCCAAGATGGAATTGGCATGGTCACAATGGCGGTGGAAGATAGAGTAGCACTCAAGCTGCTGGCTAGTTGATTAACTTCTTGTTGGTTATTGCTTTGTAAGACATAGCCTTCGTAGCTACCAAGGGGTCGTTACCTAGTCGGAGGTTAACGTTCCTATTGGTAACTAATCAGTTGTCTCTCAACACTAAAAAGTTCCAAATCTTCCCTCTTGACCACAACAACTGTAGTTGATGCAGAACAGATGGTTGCCATCGAAGTTAGCAAATAGGAAGTTATTCTAGAGATGGTTGATTTCGATTGTATGGTCATTATGCACCCAAGATTGCGACTTGGATAGCTCCGGTCATATGCACAATGTGACAATCGATTCTCATCTCATAGATAACTTGTCCAACATTAAGTGTTGTGTGTCCTTTTTATCCAATAGAGACGAGATACTTGCTTACTAGATGATATTCGTCAATACTGGGATAACTACGTAGCGTCACTTGTCTACCACCTATTGCAGTCTGTTAATGTTTATGTCGGTGACCTGTTCTTCAAAGATTTTTTTCTCTTAGCAACTTTAGAAGGAAGCCCTACTACTTTTGTTCCAATATAAGGGTCTTTTGATAAGATATGGAAAGACAACCAAGGAAGAAGTTCACATGAGAATAACACGTTAATGTTGTTCCGCAATGGATCATGACTAGAAACCACGATACCAGCGCGTGCCGAGCAGCACAACCTTGTGTGTGCACCCACAGAAGGCTCTCGGTTTCGTCACGGCACCATTAGTTGCTACTCATAACACCATTACTGAACATACACCCGATGAGGAATTTCAAATGGCACAGATTGGGTTGTCCGAACAAGCACCATACCAAGGAGGGATAGCAAGTAAAGATAGTCACAAGGTTTAGAATCAACAGGGAAGCTATTCGCAGATCAAAACATAGCACAAGAGAACATAGCTCAATTGCCGAAGGTGACTAAGCATGAGATTTTTGCTTAATTCCACGCACACCTTGTGTTCACCAAAGTAATGACAAAATGAAAGACTACCACAGGATTTGGTCATGTTGGACAACAACATGAGATCAAGACTGGTAAACATCCCGAGGCTTGGGAAGGTTGGGGATGGATTAAGCAAATTTCAAGGACAAATTTGATGTACCAAACGAAGATTGAGTTGATAGGTACTACACAATTTGCAAACATAAGATTCTGAGATCGAGCCGCGAGATATAGCATTGTACCAAAACATCTGTGGGAGAGGTAGCTAGGAGGTCCAACATGAATTTGGGTACGGTCTCCACAACTGGCAACGTACGAACCATGGTCAAAGGCTAGCATTGATGAAAGTTAACTTAGTTGGTTAGTCGACAAGGGTCTTCACAAAGAGGGTTGCAAAACATCCACGGCTTATGCAAACATATAGGAGAACTAAACTTTGAGCTTTCGGTCAAGCAAAGGCATGGATACAAACATTCAAAGGCTAACCACCAAGTCTATAGGCTCAGGCTCCTAAGAGAGAAAACCTAATTGAAGACAACAACCATACAATTACGTAACATGAACGTTGTTCTAGGATAAAGCTATATGACCTGGTATGACCCTCGTACACTCACTGAGGACAAACGAGGTGACAACTAGGGCACTACCTAGATAACAAGCACACATACAACATCACAGTCAAGCAGACATTTGAGAAAATTCAAACGAATGGGCTTAAGCAACCAATACAAGGCACAAGGCTCACCCAAACTAAGCATTTATCTCAAGCATGAACTAACTACAAGTTTAGCTCAAAACAAACACTGGCTAAGGTGACTAACTTAGCATGGGCACAGAATCTGGACAGCAGCACAGTAGTTACTGGTTTCAACCATAACTAGGGTTGTAGACATCCCACAAAGGTGATCCTAGACTTTCTAGAAAGCTTAGGAAGATGACTACACTTTAGTTATTCATACCAAAAGCAAATTCATAGATTAACATGACCAAAAATTCTAATGTTTCAGATCTGTACCAATATGGACAGAAAACTGACAAGAACTTCAAAAATGCAAAACTGGAGTTCTAGGGACACAACAAGGCTGAGCCTTAACTTTATGTAAAGCTTATTAAGTTGTCTATAACTTTCTTATTATCATATTAAGATTATTCTATAGCCAACAAGGCCAAACAAGATAAAGAAGACATCTCTGCCCCGATTTGGACAGATTCTGTCATTCCAATTTGCAAGCTCATAAGTAAAGATTTAGACCACCACAATTAGTGCTATAGGACATTTTGGAAAGCTTAGAAAAAGTACTACACTTCTTCTATTATCTCCAAGACATGATTCCTTATGCACATAGGTCAAACAAACCAAACATTCAGATCTATTCAAAGCATAAGCAAAACTTAACAGTAAACTTTTAAAATTCATAACTCTCAAACCATCAGACCTAGGGTCATGAAATTTTAGGACAAGCTAGAAAAGTAAGTTAGCTAAAACTTTGGTATTCTCCATAACCACAGAAAACACCATTATGACTATGAAAGTATCACTACAATAGAAAACGTTCTAGCAGCCAACATTCGACAAGCAAAACAAAGCTTGCCTTTGTTCTACTTAACAAGAGAGCGTACAAACATGTTATTCTAGTAGCTCTAAATTGTGTTACCTTAGACCAACATGAATTTAATTCATTCATGAGAATCCATAATTACTTAAGTGAGGTCTAAAGAATTGGCAAACGCTTGGGTGAACAACATATCCATCACTTTGCTAAGCTAGAGGACATCTATAGGTTCAAACATGTAACCATAATTATTTCTAGCAAGGCTAAACACACACTTTTCTCAAGCACTTTCTATTCAAGTAACATTGAACAAGGCATTCATGTCTAACTCCACACAAGGAAGATAGTACATAACATCAATCACAAGTTACTTAATATAGAATAAGGGTGAGAGGAGCATAGCTATGCATAAGGCAACAATCATGAAGATGCATGCTTTGTCCTATTCGTCCTCACAAGACTGCCAACCTAAGGTGGCGATCACGTTCTATGTCGGTGGCATAACACGCACTCTCTCGATATATAGCTAGTCGACAACTACATTCGACTTACGCATTCGTGGTTAGCGTACCTGCAGAAAAGTTTCATTGTAGCCCAATAATTCCCCAAATATAGCACACAATGAAGGCAAGAAAGTAAACTTCTAAGTACTCCCATATACATATACCCCGTATATATACATGTAGCACCAAAACTACCCGAATCATCAATCGCCCACAATTAAGTACCTTCATATATACATGTGTGTAACATGTAAATAATCCAGTAACCAAAACTAGCTCTCCCCTAGACCGCAGGTTGTACGGTCATGCTCTCACAACTCACACTTAACTGAGCGTAGGTGCGACGTTGCATAAAAGTAAACTAGCGACATATATGGCTATTTCATATATGAAGGCTACCTCTAATCTGACACACCGGGTAGCATAGTGTGGGAGAGTCATCACACATACATACCTTGGCCTAGGCGTAGATGCAAAATTAAAAACCCCCAAGTTAGTACTTATATAAGCCACCTAATAATTCTTATATGGGCATAAGGAAATTGACCACTGGCATACTTAGATTTAGAATTCAGTTTTCACAAACCTATATATAGCTATAAGTTGATAAAACTGATTTTATAAAATAAATCCTTTGTTTTAAATACACATATGACAAGTTTAATGTTGAATCTTGCTCCGATACCAGCTGTAACGGAACCGTCCAAATTATAAGAGCACAAGTACAAAAACAATCACCGAAGTGATAAAATTCTCGCACTTGAGCCCATATAACTCCGGTAGTCCAATGAAATCATGAGGGATTTCAATCCAACCAACATACAAGCCAAGATCGTAGTGATTCAACATAACAAGTCACATGTTACAACCATTTCACAAGTAGTTTAATATACAACGGAGTTCAACTTAGTTATTACAACCTAAATTGGAAAGTAGCGGAAGCAAAGTAATTTGAAACTAACAACCCCCTTATTTTAAATACATGCCAGTACCAAGGTCGACTTCCAACAAAGCATTAGAGAGAAGATAACTCAGAAAAATCATGCACGTGATCACACTCCGCCTCTACGGCAGGAGCCAACCAACTCTTGTAGTCGCCATGATACATCACAACCGACAACAAGTGGGGATAAAACCCTGAGTACGATAAGGTACTCAACTAGACTTACCCGTCAGAAACTAGAAATAAAGTGACACCAAGGATCATGCAAGGCTGATATAAAGTGGGCTAGCTGATAGGGACTCTAACCCCCCCTTGGTCTCACGCCAATGTCCCCAAGCACATCCTTTCTCTCCTCCAAGAAGCAACCTACCATTCGATTCCCGGCCTGAACCATATTACTCGGCTTCGCGGTCGGAACGACTTATCCGGCCAACTAAGTGTTAGACTGCGTTCAACATGACTCAAGGACGTACAGCGAATCGGTCCTTAAACGACTCAGACGGGGATAGATCCACACCCAAGACCTCCATGCCTTGTTGCTTCACTATCGTCATCCCGCCCGGTCTTATTTTATTTTATTAACACATGGTTCCATTTCACGATAGCAAATATAGCCAACCGTGCCATATATGAATATCCCTACATCTCACAGGTGACAGGAAATCACCTGACTTCTACCGCTTAAAGCAGGGCTAAGCATCTACTCGATCCTAGTCTATTTAGGATTTAGGGATTCATATATCTGGACAAGGAATGATATAATGCAGCAAGGGTTTCCAACCAACTCCTACCACTTAATGCAACAATACTTATAACATATATATAATTAATTGCTTTGAAGATAGGAGGCTTATAATGCTCCGGGGCTTGCCTGGGATCCGACTCAAGTTAGTGTTGGTCAGATGAAACTCGCTGAGTACTTCCATCTTCGGGATAGTTCCACCAAACACCGTCTTCGGGTTTGGCTCCAACACCACATCTTTCACGCGTTTTAGCTAGCGTACCTAAATGAAATGCAAGATGCAAGTACATGAATACAAGGAAATACAATAGATGATGCATCACACGTTAATCAAGGCAAGTATAAGATTATAGTAAAGACACGTAAGCACATCACATTACTTAAGTAACCTTACACAAACAAACATGCTAAAATAGCAAAGAAAGCAATACCAAGCATGACATAAGATTTACAAAGTCTCAGGTGTAATAGCTTAATCACCAAAGACATGAATCACACTTAGCATTACGCAAGCAAAGTAACCAAGCAATTATGTATTTTCAACAATTCTGGACATATATGCAGTAGCTAAGTAAATCAATCATATCTGAAGTTCTACAAATACAAATGACTTGCAAGAAGACATCATAGAAATCTTACGAAATTGTCCACATTTCATTTATAAATATCTAAACCTGATTCTAACATTTACCAGGTCGAAATACAGAAGGTACAGAATCTGTCCTGGAATGACAGAGAGCAACAAAAATCTGAACCCAACTTAGAACAGCTGTAGTTTCTAAACCATATGGCCAAATGCCACCAACATTTAACAGCAGCTAGATCATGAAATTCACAACAACTTTGTTATAGCACACAAGACATGAAAACATCATTTGCATAGGGTAATTAACAATATTCTCAAATCTGTTCAGAAACCTCATTTGCAAGAAATAATTATTAACTTATGTTGCAAACATATAATTGGATAAAACAAACTTTACCAACATGTCACCCATGACTAATAAACACCAGAAAACTTAGTGTCCATTTCTAAATAAATTATTTTAATGCCTTTTCTTAATTTATTTAGATAATTAGGTGGAATTATGAACACATATCAAAAGTGCACAATAAATTCTGCCAAAATTACAGAGGCCTACACATGCTTCCAAAAGTCTACTGTCCAAATTTGAAACCCTTTGGACCTGTATAACAACCTCTACAAAAAAGACAAATGGCTATAACAATAAATCATGGGAGAGCAAGTTAAACCTAAAACTCAATATTTTCTATGAACACATGGCCATAGAATGAACCAAAATCATAGAGCAACATCATAATAAGGTGATGGGACAACATTTTCTATTTTATCATTTATATATTATTTATAAGCTATTTATCAAGCCATAAACAAGTTAACTCAATAACTTGAGCATACAGTAAGCAATGGCCATGAAATTTATACCACAGTACATCCATAGCATGACAAGCCTACCGTAAAAATTTCACATCAATTGGAGCAACACAACTCAAGATATAAAATAACAAGTAATATAATGTAAATTTCCTTATTTATCAAGGTCAAATCAAAACCTTAAGAACACAGTGAACAATTAGTGTGTTTAATATTTTTCCTAGCAAGTACATGTCATCACAAAATTAACAAAGCAAGAATCACTATTTTTGGAGTTCTAGAACTCCAGATCTTGCTCTGGTTAGGTTTAAAGGCATTTCTAGAGCTCTTTTTCAACTTAAATAAACACATTAGAAAACATCTATAAACATATAGAATTTTATGACTCAACTGCATAGATCTCTTCTCAAAGTTTCCAAAAAGTCCTCATTTACTATTTTTGGAATTAACTAGCATGAGATATTAATTTTAGAAGATTTAACACAATTTGAGATTCAAAATCAGAAGTACTCGACCCTAACCTAATTTGCTACACCCACCCGGTCGCGCACCCAGAGCTGCCACCATTTAACCGACATGCGGGACCCGCTGTACCATCGGGCCCACTTGTCACCCACACAAGAAAACAGAGAGGAGGTGCCGGCCTTCCTCTTCTTTCTCCCGAGGCAGAGAACAGAGGGCGGAGGGGGAAGACGGCCGGTGGCGTCTGGAGGAGGCACGCCGGCGATGGAGAAGGGCGGCTCGAGCTCCGGTGGGTCCAGGGGACTCTAAGGAACCGCTCGGCTCCGCGCGAGGTGACCCAAGGCCGGCTGGCCATGGAAACGGGCGGGAACGGTGACTGGTGCTCCGGCGGAGGCGGACTGCGGCGGCGGGAGGGCTCGTCGGCGGTGGTGGTGCAGTGGGGGAGCACCAAGGGGTCCGTGCGAACTCAAAGGTGGCTGCAGCTCGACCGAAGACGGCTCATGGCCTCCTGGCCACACACGCCGACGTCCGCGGCGATCACGGCACAGGTGGCCGCGCGCTATGACGGTGAGGCGAGGCCGGGGAGGGGCGTGTCAGGGGCGTCGTGAGACGGTGAGGCTGCTGGAGCTGATGGCTAGGGCTGAAGAGGATCAAAGTAGCAAAGAATGCAGCTTCCATGGACCTCGAGCGGCTCGGCAATGGCGGAGCTCGGCGTCGCTGTAGGGCGAACGGAAGCCAGAGCGAGCGAGGGAGGGCTGAGAGGAGTGGAGGGAATGGAGAGGAGCTCAGCATCCGCGCTGGAAGAGGCCGGGAGTGCTAGGACGCGCGGCAACATGGCCAGGCGCGGGCTCACGCATGGTGGACACGTTCGGGATGCGTGGCTCCCGTTGAGCCCCACTGTCGAACAGCTGGCATGCGTCTTTGTGAGCATATTAGATTGTCATTTTGGGCTTCCTAGGGTCCGAATTTGATCATGAGCCTTGAAGCAAAGTTGTTCCCCTCCTGATACTCTCCAACTTTCGTTAAGGGTACTCGATCATTTGAGCATTGGATTAGCAGCTAATAAATCTCCAAGTTGGCAGTGTTCGTGAGTTGACAACAACTACAAGAATTCATGACCAAAATGAAATGCAACTTATGCCTTCTTCTTGTATGGCCTTCCCCTTCATGTGAGCTCCAACTTTTACATTTGGACCTACCCAAGTTACTTAACAATTTTTGGAGAACGCGACATGCCAATCTCAAGGTCATTTGAGCGACAAAGTTGCAAACATGCTGTTTTAGCAATTGATTTTGGAGATCCAAATATACTCCAAATGTAATGACACTTGATTCATTGTGTCCCTCAAGAACAGTACTCCAACTCATGTTAAGGAACCTAATTGAGTTACCACATGAATTTGGACGATAAAATGTCGCAAAGTAGCCAACTTGCTGCTGTCACAACAAGGACTTAGAATATTTTTCTAAGTGCTGAAAACAGCAGCTGATTCCACATTGTGATCTCTATTTGACTAGGTTAGAGGCCAAACTAGCTCTTGACCATTAAACAAAGTTTGTTATACATAAGATGAACTACAACTTTTGTTTAAGGTCAAACCTCATAACTAGTACAGAACTTAAACTTCCACTTTGGTCAAAGTAGCAACCCGATAAAGCCTAAACTAGGGTTTTAGGCCAATCGAGGCATTTTCTTGACATTTGCTCAACATGAACCCTTCATGACTTTTGTTGTAGAGTTCATCTAGAGTCATTTGGACAAGTTTGCATGGTTTAGCTGATGATCTACAATTCCATTCACTTAATGGTGCAAGTTCCAATAGGAATGGAACTTATCATTTCATGTGACTTTTTGATTCCAAACTTCATGAAACTTTTCCAGGGATTAATATAGATAGTTATTGAGGTGAGACATGTGAAGATACTTTGATAGCAACACCCAAGCATATATCTTTTAATTGAGCCTATATGTAAGCAAGGGTGCACTATCCAAGTTTAGGTTAGGGTTTATTTCCATCGGTTTGACTTTGGCATCGTCATCTCCACTAATCTATCATGTTTGAGCTTAAACCCACTACTTAATTGGTGATAAACACCTAGGGTGTTACACACATGATTCACCTTTCCAGTATTAGATGATCTCTGCCCCTGCGGTGTCTGCTGATTCTGCTTCTTGGGACAATGATTAGCATAGTATCCAGGCTCTCCACAGCGATAACATAGATTGGGGGTACTAGGTGCACTGGTCTTCATTGGGGTAGAGCTAGAATTACCCTGGCGTGGAGTTTGCTAACCACTCTACAGTTGGAACTGCCTATTCTGCTGATACTGAGGTCGTTGTTGGAACTGATTATTCTGTCGATTTTGAGACCACTGTTGATTTGAATTACGGTTCCACTGACTAACTAGTCCTTGGAATTTGGAATGAAACCCATGCTGAGAATTTGTACGTTGGCGATTATTGTTTCCAACACCTTGTCCTTTCATCTTTCTTTTCCTGTCCATCTCCCGACGTTCGTTATCCAACACGATAGCCTTATTCACAAGTTCTTGGAAGCTGGCATAATTATTACCCTTCAACTGCAAACGAAGATCATAATAAATTCCTTTGAGGAAAAGACGCTGCCTATCTGCATCTTCCCTCACTTCATTAGGAGCATAGCGAGCCAACTGCGTGAACCTGTCATGATACTCACTAACGCTCATTTGTCCCATCCTGAGATTTCTGAATTCTTCCTGCTTCAGCTCAATTATACCCTCAGGAATGTGGCGAGCTCGAAAATCTCTAACAAATTCATTCCAAGTGATAGGAGGAGCATTGTCAGGACGTGCAGCTTGATACGACTCCCACCAAGTCTGAGTTGTCCCCTGTAACTGACCAGATGCATATAACACCTTTTCTAGATCATTACATTGGGCGATGTTCAACTGTTTCTCCACCGCTCTCACCCAATCATCCACCTCCAATGGATTAGCAGCATGAGAGAACACTGAGGGCGTCCCTTCAAAAATTCCCCACGTTTGTCTCTCACCTGAACAGGTGGGGGTCCTCCTGCAGGGGGATTGTTCTGCATGTGTTGCATGAACATTTGCATTATCTGATTCTGTGTATTCATAAGTTCCTCCATAGTAATAGGTGGGTTAGCACCTCCATGACCCCTGCCACGGCCTCTGGCCGACATCTGTTTTCAAAACACAGAAAATGAGACTCAGTATTATCCAAGACGATGTATTCAACAGATAAGCAAATCTGATTTCTCTGGGCGAATTCCAATTTCAGTGGCTCAGTAAAACTGCCATATCTCGAGTTACAGACATCCAATTAAGATGATCTTTACATGGTTGGAATGCTTACAAAATTATCTACAACTTTTATTCACAACACTTTTCCTGATTCGGTCAATAAGTTAGTCAAAAACTGAACTTAACCGAAACTGTTTCAGAATTCCAGACTGCGCAGTGACCTCAACTTGGAATCGGTACATCTCTTAGCTCATAATAGATAATAAGGTGATTCTTGCGGGGCTGGAAAGGTACAGAAGTCTAATTATTCCCAGTAAAATTTCTTAAATTTCCCACGAACAGATTTTAAGTTATTTCAAAAAAACATCCCAGACTGATCCAGAAATCAGCAAAAGGCAGAACCAAGTTTACCTCAACCCCAACTTATATATTCTTGATCAAACTTAATATTCTTAACCATGGAATCTTGTAGACATGTCTACAAAACTCCAGCACACATTACAAAGATCCAAATCACACATTATCATAATAACAATTTATCAATCACACAATTGTTCACACCACAAACTAACACTCGACAATACCAAACTCAAATTGACTCGCAAACTACTATCGTTCTTATTACATAGGGATTTCCTAATCTTAATTAAGCTTCTCATAAATCTTGGGACAGCCTAGCTCCGCCCTTAGTTCGTCGATCTCCTTATAAGCTTGTTCCTTAAGTTCTTTTTCCTTTAGCAACTCATCCTTCAAATCCACCTCATGGAGAGCCAATTCACGAACCAGTCCCACTGTAGCTTGTAAAGTCAAGGATGAATCATCTGCAAGCGGCACGGTCCAGACACCCTTTTCATGTAAGAAACAAGGAAAATGCCAAAGTGCACCCTGTAATGTCTTGTCCGAGCGAAGACCATGGTAGTAGACAAACGCATTGTAGGCAACATCTTCCATGCTTGTCTCTACGGTTGCCCGGCTCACTCGGGTGATGAACTTTGACTCCACCTTAGGCTCCCTAATGGTAGGATCCCTTATCTTGACCCATAACTCAGTCTCCCAGTAAGAATCCATCCATGGATGACTGTACTCCTTGCAGCAATACTCCAACGTAGCTTCCCAATCGTAGTAATAATTATCCAAGGTTCTTGTTAGCATGTCATGGAAGAAAGCATCCGCTTTAGGAACCATGATTTGAAACTTCGTGGTCCACCCCATGACTGAATCCTCCATTGGTGTGTCACCGACTCTTGATTCAGCATCAGATAGCTCTTGGTCACCATTTACATGGGGCTCCTGGGGTTTGAAGCGGGCAATGTACTGTGCAGCGGACAACCGGGGATGAGGAGGCATCTACAAGAATTAGACATAGATTAGATAGAATCAATGTATTTTTGCAATAGAATAAGGTAGAAGAAGCATAAAAATTTAGTAATTAACAAGGTGAAAGGAATAAGCATGAAATAAGTGAAGCATGGATGCTAATAACGGTCACTCTAACTAGGCTTGCGTCCTACAGTCAACACGGCTCTGATACCAATTTGTCACACCCATTTTTAAGGACAAAAATAGGATGCATAAAAGACTCATGTGCGCCCTAGGACATGATCGCACACACAAGTAGACAAATTACATAGTATCATCACAGTGCTTATTACATAGCGAATAAGTAATTAACACATAGTCTTGAACGATAAATAATAATAACTAATAGTAGATCTCCAGCGGAAACTCCAAACACAGGGACACGGTTAACTGGTTGACACCAAGACTAGTACTCATTACGATAATCTTCCTCATAATCTTCATCTGTTATGATGGAAATAGCAAGGGTGAGTCCATGTCGAACTCAACAAGTATAACACAGGGTTCATGAGGCACAAAAGGCTAGACACTATTTGACTGCATTTAGCTTTTAATCATCATATAATTAGCAATTGAGTAGCATCAAGGTAATCCACTTCCCATTAAAGAACCAATGATCAATTGTAATAACGATAATGAATAGCATTAACATGAGCATTATTAATAATCAACAATAATTAAACATGATATAACCATGGTGATCATCTATCTGTAAATGTTCCAAGGTCGCCCGTATCCGTGGGCACGGCTAGTATACCAGTTTATTAAACTCTGCGCAGAGGTGTACACTTTCACTGTGAGTCATGACTTCCAAATACATGGGTTCGTGACTCCCCAAAACACCGGAAATCATATAAAGCCACTTAAAGGTTCGTCTAACAAGTTAGGGCCATTAGATTCACTCGGCAGGCAGATGTAGGAATCCCCCTTTTCAAATGGCACACTTCCTTCTCGGCTATACTCATTGACTAGAGGCTGTCCTACACCCAACATGGCAAGCCGTTCTTACGCCATTTAAGGTAACCACTAACAAGCTTGAAAAGGTCCTTTAAGCAACTAAAGCCAGAGCCATATAGCCCTCACAGCTGTACTGTATGTCCCAGATGATCACGCACAGATAAGTCCTTATGGAGAGAAACCAGAGCATAAAAATAACCCACAAGCTCTAGCCCCCTTTTCAACAGCAAATAAAATCATCATTAAAGGTTGATTGCTTAATCCATTAATCAAAATTACAAGATCATTGCTCATGATTAAGCACTAGCAATAGCTACCCAAATACATCCCTAAGGTTGACAAGGAATCAAGATAATAATCACTAAGTTATAATCTCTAAGGTTGTCAAGGTAAACACATGCATATGATATTGATTATAGTGAATAGGTAACAAGGATAGTCCCATGTTATACTTGCCATGATCAAAGCTTTCCGGATGATACTGCTGGTCTAGCTCAAATAAATACTCCTGATCATCCAGAAACTGCTCACCGTCTAAACCCGATCACCAATCAACAACATACATGCAATCGAGCAAACATACACGAAGCAAACAAAAAGATATAATTAGAACAGTACACCAACAGTAACAAAACAGTAATAAAAGTTTATAAAACTCTTCTACACATTCCTACGATCACACAGACGTAAAGATCACAAAATTCGGAGTTAAAACGTGAAAGTTATGAATTTTCTAAGATTTCCTATAGATAAATAATTACTTAAATATAAACTCAAAAATTAATTTTCTCAAACCTACTGTACAACTATACCAACATGTAGAGCTCGCAAATACGAACCTAACGCAACTTGAACGGATCAAATCGGAATTAAAACGAAGATTTTATGACCAAAACAAGTTTAGTGGCAAAACTGTAAAATATTAGAAAACGTATTTTTGATTTACCGAGAAGAAATACGCTTTCGAAACACGGAAACGTCTTTCGGGAATTACGCCAAGGGACTGCGGGTTCTAATAAGTAAAAGTGCAGGGGCTCTTTAACAATTTTACCCGCGAAGGGGTATCTTCTAATCTCGACCCTAGATCTAAGATCGGACGGCTGATATTGGTTTCAGTTAAAAGAGAGGGAGGGCGTGATCATCTTCTCCAGCGCCGGCCGGTAGCCGCCATGGCCGGCCCCCAAAACTCACCGGAGAGCTCCGGCTTCCCTGATTTCGACCACTACTCGACCCGCAACCAACACCAAACAAACGAGAAGGTCAACGCGAACACATCTACGCGGTTTAGGAAAGCTATGGCGGATCGAGGACGGAATGCGGCTCGGGAAGGCGGCGGCGCCATTGCCGACCCACTGGAGCTCCCCAAATTCGAGATTCAAAGTACCATAAACCTAAAGAAGAGCATGGGGAGAGAGAGAAGGAGATGACGAGCTCACCAACGCGAAGAAGAGAGGCTCAATTCAACCGGCAAGCCCCGACGATGAGCAACCAAAAAATCCTAGGGCTTCCAACCTCCTACGCTCGGTTTCACGTGATTTGGCTTGGATTTTAGATGGAAAAAGGGAAGGGGAACACGCAGCTACCTTTTTATAGCTCCACAACATCGTTTTCGGGTAGAAAATCCCGGGATACGCGATTTGATTTGGGTTAGGGCAGCGTCGGTCTCCGGCTCGGTCACGGCAAGAGGAAGGAGGTGCAGCTGACATGCGGCCCCCACCCGTCAGCGACCCTAGAGAGGAAACACGCGCGCGGCTGATCTCCCTGGGCCGGCCCACACGGGCACGGAAAGAGCAGGACAAGGCGGGCTTCGGCTTTCGCCGGCCCATCAGCGCGGGAAGAAAGGCAGGCCGGCTTGGCAGGCTTCCAGGCCACCAGCCACAGGAGGTAAGTTGTCAAATCCAAATCAAATAGATTTTCAATTTTTTTCTATTTTTTCCTATTTGTTTTCAAAAACCTTTTAAATAGATTTTCAAATCCAAATCAAATAAAATAAAGTCCACACCACAAAATAAAATAAATGCAACAGCATGAATGCATCATCAAATATTCTATCTAAAATTTTAAATCCTAATTCCCCATTAATTATTATCTAAATTATTTAAAAACCCACTAATTCTAAATTTTGAAATTTTTGGGTGTTACAATCAAGATGGGATAGTGATAAGGAACAAAGCAAGATTGGTAGCACAAGACTATACTGAAGTTGAAGGTCTTGGCTTTGAAGAAACATATGCCCCGATTGCTAGATTGGAAGCAATTAGGATTTTCCTAGCCTATGCTTGTGCCTATAACATCAAGCTATATCAAATGGATGTGAAGAGTGTATTCTTGAATGGGTACATCAATGAGTTGGTATATGTTGAGCAACCACCCGATTTTGAAGATGACAAAAAGCCCAACCATGTTTACAAGTTGGAGAAGGCATTGTTTGGTTTGAAGCAACCAAAGCATGGTACGTGAGGTTGAGAGATTTCCTACTCTCTAAGGGATTTAAGATGGGCAAGGTTGACACCACTCTCTTCACTAAGAAGATTGGCAAGGACTTGTTTGTGTTGCAAATATATGTGGATGATATCATCTTTGGATCAACCAATCAAGATTTTTGTGAGGAGTTTAGAAACATGATAGCTAATGAGTTTGAGATGTCCATGATTGGAGAGCTTAGTAACTTCATTGGTCTTCAAATCAAGCAAATGAAGAATGGTATGTTTGTGAGTCAAGGCAAGTACATCAAAGCCATTCTTAAGAAGTTTGGAATGGATGATGCCAAAGCCATTCTACACCTATGGGGACTAATGGAAACTTAGATAGTGATGCTAGTGGCAACATGGTGGATCAAAAGTTGTATCAATCAATGATTGGAAGCCTACTCTATGTGACCGCATCAAGACTGGATGTCATCTTTAGTGTATGCATGTGTGCAAGGTTTCAAGCCTCACCAAGAGAAAGTCATTTGAAGGCAATAAAGAGAATATTGAGGTATTTGAAGCATACACACAAAATGTTAGTTTATTGCATCCCAAGGGGTCAAGATTTGAGCTAGTTGGATATTCGGACTTCGATTATGCGGGAAGCAAGGTGGATAGGAAGAGCACATCGGGCACATGTCAATTATTAGGAAGATCACTTGTGTCTTGGTCACCAAAGAAGCAAAATACTGCTGCTCTTTCAACCACCGAAGTAGAGTACATTTCGGCCGATAGTTGTTGTGCATAATTACTTTGGATGACGGCCACTTTAGATGATTTTGGAATCAAGTTCAAACAAGTGTCATTGCTATGTGACAATGAGAGTGCCATGAAGATCACTAACAACCCGATCAACATGCTAGAACAAAGCAAATTGATGTCTGCCATCATTTCATAAGAGATCATCAATAAAAAGGGGACACTTCAATTGAAAGTGTGGGCACCAAAGATCAACTTGCCAATATATTCACTAAGCCACTTGATGAGAAAAGGTTTTACAAGCTAAGGAATGAATTGAACATACTTGACTTCTCAAATATGTGTTGATGCACCCCCATTATATGACACGCCTCTCCTCCGACAAAGCAAGGTAAAGTTGTTTGGCGTGGCATACATCCTTTGCTAAGGACGTGTTTAATGCATCTAGTCATTCCTCATGTTATCAGGCTCATTCACGAAAATCAAATGAATTTGATGCTTATATGATGCCACTATTTCTTCTATGTTTTGATATCATCTAGTGGTAATATATAACATGTTTGTGGGATTGTGAACCTAGTGATTAATCTAGAAAATAAGCTAAAAGTATTTAACTCAACATGGGCAAGATAACCATGGTAAGATGTGTGAAGAAGCTTGTCCTTGGATCAAACCGAGTTAAATTTCTTTGGTAAATGATCTAGATTGAACCAAAGTGAATTATTGATCCTCACATCACCCACATTGATTTCAAGTCGGCTAACTTAACCTTCTAAAATTTGAGCTCACCTTTTGTATTTATTAATGACAAAAGGGGGAGAAGTAATTCACAAAGAAGGGGGAGGTCATACTAAAGGGGGATATGAAAATAGAAGGGGATCAATTAAAATTTGAAGCACACAAGTAGGGGGAGCAAGCTCATGAACTTGTTTGATGCATTTGAATGTGCATTTACATATGTTTGCTTGCATAGCATAAGTTTTTTCAATTGAATATCCATGCTTGTGTGTTGTATGCTAGTTATAGAAAATGGTTGATGAAATGAAAACTAGCATGCATATAAGGCTGGACGAAAAACTCGAAGCTCGTTAGCTCGCTCGGCTCGTGGCTGGCTCGGCTCAGCTCGGCTCGGCTCGTTATGATAACGAGCCGAGCCGAGCCAGGATTTTAGCTCGTTAGCTATAACGAGCCAACTCGAGCTGGCTCGTGAGCCGCTCGCGAGCCAAACGAGCCGTAGTTTTAGGGAAAAAGTCATCATAACTTATATTAGTTTTGTATTACTTCATGTCTTGCACTTCACAAATGGATGATATGTTAGCTCATATGAATATTTTATTCGATTTAAGGTTATTGAATATATTATTTTTATATTATTAATATTTTTAAGCTTTAGATAAATGCAAATATTATATTTTGTGTATTTTTTATACCTGGCTCGCGAGCCTAACGAGCCAGCTCGAGCTCATAACGAGCTGAGCCGAGCTGGCTTTCTGGCTCGTTAAGATAACGAGCCGAGCCGAGCTGGCTCGTTATCCTAACGAGCCAAAACGAGGCGAGCCGAGCCGAGCCGGCTCGGCTCGTTATCCAGCCTTACATGCATAGGATGATAGCTATATATATGTGTAGTTTTTCAAGTGGTACTAGAGCCTTGCTTCTAATGTTGATCTCCTGAGGTATCTAGTCTTTGTTTTGCCAATCAAGACACCACAGAGAGTGTGACTGGGTTTAGGATAGATAGTCATACTATTAAGAGGGGTGATCTCAAAGTGATTATGGTTATCTAAGTGCCACTAGGTGAATTAACTCTATGCATTTGCATTAGGACCTAGTGAGTGCTAACATCCCTTGGAAAACATGTTTATGAAATGCTAACTCATGTACACAAGTGTTGGAAACTTGGTGGAGTTAACACATTTGCACAAGGGATGAAAAAGGAGAAGAGAAAGGGGTTCATTAGGTGATCGGACGTTGGCTCCAGACTGACCGGACACGTCTGGTACTTAACCCTAAGCGGGGGTAGGCAGCACTGGTTGGAACGGATGCTGGCGAAGTGGGGACTGGATGCACCTTTGACACTGTTCATAATCAGGCACGCTGGTGGCAGAGCGACTGGATGCTAAGGTGAGTCTAGTCAGGGGTGACCAAACGAGTTCGGTCAAGAAAATGCCGCTCTGGAGCTCTTTGTAGTGAACCAGACGCCAGGCTCAGGAGAGTTCGGTCAATCAACCGGATGTAGTGTACGATCACGTGCGCAGGAGCCGTTGGGTGGCAATGGCTATATTCAAATGGCTAGGACACGTGGCGCGTGGAGGTGGACCGAACGCGTTTGGTCAGGGCCTGCGAGTCCGGTCAGTAAGCAGTCAACTCAACAAAAGGGCTAACAGGTATGTAGAGTTTAGGACTTCTATAAATAGGTGTTGGTCGGCTCTAGCTCACCCTCTTAGACATTTTGATCATTGATACATCTGTCGGTGTTTGATGACCGGCAACTCATCACGGGGTTACCCAGGACGATTGTTCGAGGGGCTAGCGAACCTGAAAACTCGACGGTAACGCAAGGAACAAGCAATTTATACTGGTTCAGACCCTCATGATCGAGTAAAAGCCTTACGTCTAGTCGGCGTTAGCCTTTGCGTTGGATTGATTGTATGATTGTGTGCACCAGGGGTACCCCTAGCCTCTCTTTATATATGGAGAGAATGTTGAGGTATAATTCTAGTCCTAGTCAGATACAATCGACGAGTTCTAGATCTATTACAGAGTCTAACTTTCCTAATATTCTGAGTAGGTCGATCTTTACAGCTTGAAGTCCACACCACCTTGGTCCATGTCCTTTGATCTTGACCGTGGGCCTGGGATGGGCCCTTGGATAGAAGTCGACTTGATACAGAGCCCTATAGGTCCCATATGGACAACATCCTTGTGAGCTAAGCCAAACACCTCCCACTCATCTTCTTTATTGATTCATCATCAAGTGAAATTGGGAGTGATTCTAGTGCATTTGCCTAGAGTTTAAGAATCTAGTGGCACTACTGATCGAGTGAGCTATGGGATTACTGGTTACTCTTGGTGGTTGCCGCCACCTAGATGGCTTAGAGCAGCATAGGAGCTTTGGCATGAGTTGGTTATTGTTCATGGCCATCTCCCGCTGATTTGTGAGGGGTTCTTGGGCTTATTAACCGGCGGAGCGCCAAAAGCCACTCTAGTAAATTGCTCATGAAGTTGAGTGCCCTCATCTTGTGTAGGTTCTTGCGGTGCCTTTGTGTAAGGCTAGGCTTGTGACCCCTATTAGCTTACGAACCACCAAGTGAACTGGCCTTCACAACAGTGACTAGCTTGCTAGCAAGCAAGTGAACCTCGGGAGAAAAATTTTGTGTCAATTGGCTCTTTGATCTTCACTTGGTATTCATATATTGTCACTTGCCACGTTTGGTATAACACTCTCTACCTCACCTAGTATTTACATTCTTTTATCTTGTGTAGAGGTAGCTTGTTAGAGTAGCTAGTGTAATTGTAGTTAGTTAATTAGTTGCTTAGCTAGCTCACTAGCTTAGTCAAGTAGTGACATAGCATTTGTGTGCCTTAGTGATCATAATAACTAGAATTGTGGTTAGGTGGCTTGCAACCTGATTACAGCTAGAGCAAAACACATTATTGCCATTTAGTTGTCTAACCGGTTGCTCTAGTATTTTGTAGAGAATTTTTATAGGCTATTCACCCCCCTCTAGCCATTTAGGATCTTTCAGTGGCCACATGGCAAGGGCCAGAGGCGGTCGAGGGAGGTGCCAACCGGGGAGGCACTGCCCGGGCATGCGAGCCAGGGCATGCGCAGCACGAGGTGATGTCGTTACGGTATCCACGGCCGCATGGCGTCGTTGCGGTGCATGGCGCGGCAAGGCTAGCTGTCCATGATGCGATTGGGCTAGCGGGACAGGGTGGAGCATGGGCAACAAGGCAGAAGGCACGACGCTGGGACAGGGCCAAGGACACGAGGGCTCGTGGCATGGACGCGCGTCACGGTGGTGAGGTGGTGACTGCAACTGGCGCTGCCCCTCCCAAATTAGAAATTGGGTTTAGGGTCCTGGGTTAGTCCATTAACTCATTTCTAATTGGTTTGGCCCATGATCCAATAAGAAAAAATGCTATACACGTGACATACTACAAACTTGGTTACAGGATTAAGCTGAAACGAGATTTGGTTTGGGAGATAGAGAGGGCTCTAATGGGGTCTGTCAGGCTGCTATTGGATAGGAAGAACAGAGCCGAGATAATATATTTTAAGTATTTTTGGTGCATGTTTGGTTTACCAAAACAATCTCTAATTGGGTTTAAATTGTCCTAGGGATGTTGTACTACGTTTAATCTATGAAATGGTGATTAAGCTGTCATGGTTACTTACAATTATTTGATGGAACGGAGATGCCAATATGGCATTGACAACAAGTTTTTCTAAGTTTATTGCAATTGTGAATTTGGATTCAAGCTCTGGAGCATTAGTTAATCTATTTAAACACCATGTCATCATCAAGGCTTTGCACTATGTCAAAGTAGATGACTTCAACTATATTTCATATTTTGGTCAAGGTTGAAGTGTTTATAATAAAATAATCATTTTATTTGCCTTCTAAAAGCCTATCAACCTATATATTGAAATCTAGGGTTTTGACTAGTTTAGTCATTTTCTTCACTTAGTTTAGGTTTGACTTCTTAATAGAAGTTGTTCATTAACTTAATTAGAGTGTATTTAGTCACATGGTTGACTTTGGTCATATATTTATAATGCTAGTTAGAGCTTGTATGTGTTATCATTTCATGTGACTTTAACTTTTATTCTTTTTCCTTCTTTCTTTTATGTGAATGATGACTTGAGGTTTGTATATCATGTATTGGGTGATTTGGATTACATTTACATTCTTGGTCCTTAATAACATTTAATAATTTCTTAATTACCTTTTTCACCAAACAGAGTTTGACTTTGTTTCAAAGAATTTGATTTCTACTAAAGAAGGTTGACCAGTGTTGACTTTATTTGTCTTTGTGAGTTAGGGTTTTCTTTGTGACACCTAGGAACGAGTTGACCAACTCACTTTGCTCTAATTAATAAATTTGTTTGTGTTTCTTCATATTTTTTGAGTTACTTTTACTCTAACCAATCATTAACCTAGTTAATGATTTCATGTTTAATGTTAACAACCTTACTAACACCTAGGGTGTGACACTCAAGGACGATGTCGCCGGCTCTGGTTGCCAAGCGGGTGGTTCTGGCCACCGCAAAGCGATAGTCACACGATGTGCTCCCCTACCCGGTGCACCAGCTATCATGGGTTCAGAACCGTGGCAAGCATCGGAATTGTTCATGAGAGGTCGATGTGTAGGTCTCAGGTGACTCGTACACTCAAAACATGCAAGGGACACAATCAATTTATCCTGGTTCGGGCTTTTGAACCCTACATGCGGCAGTATGGTGTTCGTCGTGTTAAGAATGGCCAATCGGGAGTTTACAACAAAGGAATTGAGAGAGAATTTGGTAGGGGATTACGCGGTGCTATCCTAGGGTTCTTGGTTTCTTCCTCGGGGCCGGTCTCCGCCTAGATGGGCTGACGAGCGAGACGGAAGCCCTCTGCACTTGGAGCTTGGGGAGTTCCTTGTCCAAATGCGTTGTACCTGTTGAGTGACCCTGCCAAGTGAGTGACCAACAGTGCCTCACAGTTGTGGAACGGGCGGACGGTGCATCAGCTCTGCATCTGTCAGGTTCTAGGTGCCTAATAGATTCCTAAGCCGGCTTCTGGTCATGGCTCGGGACATCGGTTGCTGTGCGGGCAAAGGGCCGAACTGTTGCTAGTGCCAGGGTTAGGTCCGGCTCTTGTCGTTAGGGAGTCCGGAGCTAGGGCCGAGCCCCCGAGCCCCAAGCGACGGCAGGCATGCTTTGGCTCATCCTGACTCCTGCAGTTGGGGTCGAGGACTCTGTCGATCCACTATCTCCTTTTCTGAGACTTTACATAACCTGTGTTAAAGACTCTCGTCAGTCGGGCTTGCTACCTGCAATTGGCCGAGGTTCCCAAGCTAATGATCCTAAGCAAACATGACTGAACCTACAAATGCCGTCAAAACCAAGCTTATCTCTACGCTGCTATGGTTCATGTCTTGGCTGCCGTCTGTAGTACATGAGGCCCCGCATGATAAGCTCAGGTTTGTTGTGCAAAATTTCGAGCAAATTTCAGAAGAAAACCCTACGAAATCAGTTGGAGTTCTCATATGGTAACCTGATGGCAAGTATTCTCAATTCTGTGGTCACAAGACACAGGTCATTATTATTTCCAATGTTCCAAGAAAACTCATGTATTGAGCAGGTGATACACCATAAAAGGTACTACAAAAATGTTGCCAGGTTAGGTCTTGCCGTGCGCAGAAAACTGGTGCGCTTCTATTACAATGACCAGCAACGAGCCAACAACACATTGATAGGCTAAAAATGTATGAATACTGGTCAACAAAAATCCTAAGATGTACATCCTCACAAATGGAGCTTACAGTGATTGTAAAATGAAACTGCTCCAGATAAACTAGCAGGCAAATAACAGATCCGTGTGTGCACTAAATCAAGCTATTATTGACCTGTAGTATCAGTTTGTATGCCTCATGACGATCTGCCTTGGTGTCAGTTTAGGCCATATGGGCCTACCATGTAATGATCTGCACACTTATGAACGATCTTCGTCATGTGTATGATTTGGGACCTCTCCTTGATTGTCTAGTGGCATATACTGTGCCATGATAGCTCTAATCTCAGAGTCCATGTATGACTGAAACAAAAATAGGGAAATGTAATTCAGTTGATATTAGTGAACAAAAACTAGCAAAAAGTTGAAATGTGTTTGAAGAAAATTTACAATATCATGTATCCGTCATCAGAAATAAAATGTTTGATCTACATGCAAACTACAGCTGACAAAATATTTGAGCATATCAACTACCAAAAACACAAGCTACTGCTAAAATCTATTCATGACATTTCTATTGCAAACTAAACAGCACAATATCAGCGCAGAAAGCTGCCACAATTCATATCTATGTTAAACAACTCCTTTGCAACAGGTGCTGTTAGAATGAGAACCTAAATTATGGTTTCCAATGTGTAGCAGATATAATGCCACCATTCCATAGTACTAAAACATGAAGCATTTACCCAGGTAAATCAATATATGATTATGATGTAATGGGTACACAGCATTTCTGCCTTTTTTTCAGTAGAATGTATAAACTGACGGAGAACTCAATCTTCCATGTTTAGCAAGCCACACGGAGGTGGAAAATAGGTAAAATATACTTGACGTCACAAACATGTAGCAACAAGAAAGAGACAGGACAAGTTATGTGTACACATAGCAAAATAAAAGTGACAAAAATTAATGTACACTAAGTATGAGTAAGTGAAACACAAGCTGTAAAATGCAACATCTGGTTTACGGCTACATGTTATTATGGATGCAAGTTTGTTCTCTAGGTAAGAAGGGCAGGCCTGGTGCAATGGTGAGAGCTGTCTCACTGAGTCACCAGGTCGTGGGATCGAAGCAACCTCTCCGCAGATTTTGCGGGGGGAAGGCTTGCCTCAGTTTTTCCCTTCTCTAGACCCCACTCATGTGGGAGCCTCCAGCAATGGGTCTACCCTTTTTTAAGATTGTTCTCTAGGTCATTGGATCAACCCAAAACTCATCCAAATGAACAAAAAAGTTAAAATGTACAGAAGACAACTAAAGTGACCTAGAACTACCCACTGGTTACCTACTTGCATCCCTACATCCTAGTATGTTTTACTTCCATCACTATGTTTTGGATGCATCATTAGTCAAATGTTAATTACTTAAGTGACAGTACAACAGCATCAATTTCTATATCAAGTTGATCATACACTTGCTTTTTTCATGCAAATTAGACTAGTTGGATATGTCTGCACATGACGGCACAAATCCAGCCATCTGCTTAGTATAAAAGGGATAATACAAAAACCTCAAAGGGTAAGTCTCTAGGAAATGGAATCTATTTAACAAAAATAGATACTCCTACATTAGGAATAGGCTCAGAGATAGAAAATCACTCATCGTGAAACATGGTCAAACAACGAAAGAACAAAAGTAAGGGTGTGCATGTGCTAGCTTACCCTTAGTCTGTATTTGTATACAACATAACTTCCCGCTGCCACAACAGCAACAACTATCAAGATACCCCACACTGCAGCCCATGCTGCTTTAGCCTGAACTGCTGTCTTGCCTGCAGATTAACCATTCACATATACACAATTGATACACTAAGGATAAGCAAAAGCTATCAGTTCAGTTCAAAAATTACTTATGCAGGTGTCATGCTCTCTGATGTACAAAAGGTCACCACTGCAAGTGCAGTCATAGCCACCCCATGTATCTCTGCAGTTGCATTCAGGACACTGACAAGCTTTTCTCTCCTTGCACTCATCAATGTCTGCAAAAGTGAATTAAAAGAAATATGGTTTAAGGCATGCTGTATCTGATAGTTAAGCCTAGTGGTATGTATCTTACTTTACTGTTTCCCAGTGTTTTGAAAGTCGACGATTAGGATGCGCCTAGGCGCGACTAGTCGCTAGGCTATGGCCTGGCGCCTGGACTAGGGGGGTAGTCGGCCCTCTAGACGGGCGGAGCGCCTAGGCGGCGACTTGCTCCGATTCGGCGGCGCCCAGGGGCCCTAGGCGTCGCAGAGGCGAGCTAGGCGGGCGACACGGGCAGAGCGCGTGAAATTGTATTGATGCCCAATTGTATCTAAAAGTGCTGCACACTTCTCTATTGCAGTTGGAGCATTGCTGCAGGAGTAGGAACATCACTTTTGTATCAAACTACAACTAAGGACTAAGAACCTAAGGTATGTCTATCTAAATTATTCATGATTTCTGCTATATATGTATATATTATACTAAATTGGCAAAACGCCTAGAAAAACGCCTAGCATCGCCTAGGCTAGCCTAGGCTGGACTAGTCGCTAGGCTAAGGGTCATCGCCTAGATTTTGCCTAGCGCCTAGCAAAACTTTGCTGTTTCCTGTCATTTACTTTTCAGGCTACTAAGCCTTGTATTAGGAAGATGCTCAGCATCCACTTTAGTGGTTACAATATGCTGGAGCAGGTAGATCACTTTGCTCTATAAGTAGCAGTGGTGAGGACCTTCTTGTATCCCAAGTATTGCACTTCAATTCAATCCAAGCGGCCTAGTACCAAGCTGCCCTCTGGCAGCCCCAAATCTGAGATCCATTTGTGGTGTTGTGGCCAACAGTATCTGTTAGAGTACATAGGAATAATAACACATTGTCTAGCCACATGGGGTCTTAGTCCTATGCAATACAACGATTATCCCACCAATTCTATTCTCCTACATGTTATCACAAGTCTAGATTTAGATCCTAACCCTAGCCGTCACAGCTTCCGCACTGCGTACCCCCGTGGAGAGTTCGATCTCTGCCAGGGGCAGCGCCACCGTTTAGGTGCCGGTTCCTATTGAACCAGCTGCCATCGTCGTCGCACAGCAGATCAGGTCCACCTCTTCACACTCGTCATCTCGCCGCCTCGATCCAGATCTCCTCCATGTGGAGGCAGCTGGGTCATACGATGTCCACATGGTGGTGGCAGGCTGCAACGTGTCGCTGCCGGCCAAGCGGCCCTCCGCCCCATCGATCTGCACGGGTGCTGCTCGCCTGAGCCACGGCGTTGGGCCACGCTGCCACCAGCCAGGGCTTGCCTGCCTCACCGCACCAGCCTCCCCGTGAGGCTCGGAGGCCCCTGCCTCTCCTCCCTCTCTCTGGTCACCCCACTCTCTTCTCCATGTATTGTTTGCCCACGGGAGAGGCAAAGCTAGGAGACAAAAGGATGGAGGACATTGCTAGGTGCACCTGATGAGTTGCACAGAGGATCCCACTGCTGCTGTTGTATCTTTTTTTTGGTCACTGATAGGGGTCGAGTCACCCATCACCTGTCAGACCTCGCGTGCTACTCTGACATCGGAGTCGACTACACCAGCCTCTACTTCTTCAACCATGCGGCCAGGTTAGGAACGCTTGCCTGAGGGACGCCTTCACGTGGCATTTTCTGACGATCCATCCGCAAGTCTTCATCGTCGGTTCATCATTGTCTCTACAGATCAGGACGCTTTCGTCGGCTTCTTCCATCGTCGCTTCGCCTCACGCATACTCAGTCCGTACAATCGACTACATGTGATCCACCAGACTCCCGTGACATCTGTCGCCGAGTACTACACACATCTTCTTCCAGCCCGGGTTGCTGCTATGTCACTTGATCGGGCTGCAGCATCACTGCCTGTGTCCCTAGCTGTTGCATATATATCACTGTCCCCTGTGCATCAACGATTGTGTTGCGCACTCTCTGCTGCACCATCGTCTGCACATGGTCTTTGTCATGTTCAAGTCTTCTTCGCTGACATCGATCCGCGGCGCTGCTGCTGTACTTTGTGTATGGACTGCTCGCCTTTGGGTTGGAGGTGTCTATTCCCACATTACTTTTTCTTCATCCAGCACAACCACTCCTGGTTGGGGCCCCCCCTCTCCCTTGTCTGTCCAATATTGGCAACGCTGGAGCGTGCTTTCGTCCCCAACGCATTGATGGGTCTAGCAAACCCAGCCCACGTCTCGGTTAAGGCGGCTTGACAGCTTCGACCCTACCGTCCCCGTCTACCTCGATTGCATCGTTGACTTTCTTCTACGACCATGATGGCCTTGATTGCATCGACCTCGGCATCGCCCCCTCCCACGACGACTGCCTCAACGCGCTTCCATCATCACCATGGCCATCTTTGCATCTTTGGCTCCACCAACTTGACATCAGTTACCATCGGCACAAAGGGCTACCGCCTTGCATGAGGACTCATTGGCTTCTTCTCAAGCCACAGCTTACGCGATTATGTGAGAACTTTGAACATCATATAAATAATTATTTCTAATTAGAACCATAAGGGAGGAAAAAGTTTTACTAATTGCAGGCATGCAAACACGGCCTACTGATTCTAACTTAATTGCTTGGTGGTGCCACGTTCTGCTGTAACTAGATAAACACCACCAAAAAGGGTTTTAATTATTTAGTTGTGCTGGTCCTTGGTGGATTTGGAAGCATAGGAATAGATGTGCTTTTTAGGGGCTTCTCCTAATTCTAGCCCCTTAGTACAAGAGAATAGAGGTGAGCCAAAAATGTTGTGTGTGACAGGGGCCAAAGGACTTGGGCACATTTGGCCACAGTCTGGTCGTATGGGTGGTCTGATAGTCGCCTTTAGTATTCTTCGGCGAGTGAAGCTTGCAAACCCTTTAGGGCTTGTATGAGTCTCTCCTTTGACTCCTTTTTTTCTTCTTAATATAATAATACGCAGCTCTCCTATGTGTTTGAGAAGAAATGGTTATGCTGAGGCAACTTATATTAGTAAATACAACACCTTCACACTTTTTAACACCATCCCCTCGGAAACCAGCTGGGCACTGGCATTTCCCATCTCCAGATTCCTGGAAAGGACAAAAAGGGTTAAGAAGCAACAGACCGATATTCAGTAATAAAGCCATATATCATGTAACAAGTCCTAAACCTACCTGGCAAGCAGAGAATGTTTTTCCATTACGAGTTTCATGCCAACATCCCCCATGGTTTATCGAACATTTTCCTGGTCCAGCAGCTGCAAATAACATAGGTGACTATTATAAACTTCTTTATTACCTTACATAAATTGTTTAAACAAACTGTGCATGTTTCAATGCATGGCAAAAAGGGATGCATAATCCACAATTTAAGGAAGGCAAATTCATACCAAGGTGTGCAAGTTTACAATACTACAACATAATTCAATTCCAGAACAATGGTAAAAACTGTCACTGCTCAATAGCTCAATAGATCACTCGTACAAAAGAAATAAAATATTTTATGAACTTAATCCATAGTGCACTAAAAGTTTTATTATCAGTGTTTACTGGACCCCATTTGACTTGTTTATAAGCGCATCTTTTGATTTGTATGGAATATCTGGATTTTGAGCACACTGAAGAAAATGAAGGTGACAAGCTGAATGTACTTTCAAGTGAAAACAGCTCTGCTAGCTTCACTCTTTCTTGTCGCTTCTCCTTACATCTCTACTATATGAAGTACGAAGTGTCTGTGTCATCAGTGCACAAAGTTTCGTCCGTTGTCCGTCTCCTCCACCTCCCCTGTGCGGTCTCCGTGAGATATGATGATTGATGATCTCCTAAACTGTTCCGGAGCTCCCACGTGGCAACGTCTCTGGAAAAACGCCTCCCTGAATCGCTCGTGCCTCTGCTCCAATGCGTGCGAGGAAGAGCAGTCCGCCGCCACAATATCGGAGGGGAGGATCCAGAGCCGTCACATGTCGTGTCCAATCATGGGCCACTCCTCCCTAAATCGCGCCCCTCCGTGCGCTAAGGAAGCAGCTCGACTAGGGCGAAGGACGTGGCGGCACGGGAATCCCGACGATGAGGGAGGCAACCGTAAGTAGCGGGCACACAGGGATAGTCAGAGGAATCAGGTGGTGGCGAGTTGTCCACCTCACGCACGCGGCGTGCATGTCTTCCTGGTCGGTGGATGGATCACCAGCAACCCATCGTCGCTCGTGCCTTCCCATTGACAGCCATGACACAAAAAGCCCAATTTGCCTATGGCAGCAGCAGGCATGCCGGGCCGTCTGTTGACTGTTCGTGGCTGCCCACTGCACCTCCTGCCAAAACCTCCACGCCGCCACATCCATCTCTCCTGCCAGGTAAACGTAGGGTTCATATTTATGCACGGGCACACTACCAAGATTTGTTCCTTTTGGTCTACTTTGATCATTACTTGCAATTTGTGGGGTTATATTTATATGCATGGCTGAGGCACACACGCATTAATTTAATTTACGGTACAGCCCCTGATCAATTAAATATTATTAGACATTTAACAAACCTTCGACGATATTCTGTAAAAAGATTTAGGGGTGTTTGGTGCCCAGCCTTGGATTGCACGCCACGGATGCGGCTCGCCACAGAAAATCGGATGCTGTTTGGTTTGTGCGTAGAGTGAGCCTCGCCACAGGTTCATTTGCGCTAGCTTTTTCACCACAGGTGCGGCGAGCTTTTTCTTCACCATAAGACTGCGGCGCGCCACAGCCTGGCGTGGGTTCCAACTGCGGGCATCCAAACAGCCGCTTACTACAGGCTCAAAATTAATAATAAGGCTTGAAATAGTTCAGACTTTCCTATATATGGTCTCTGCCAATTTTTTACCATTGGCTCATTGTATACATGAAGAAATGATCATAACAGTTCATAGCATCCTGCAGTTTGCTTCTGACAAGGACATAGCAAAATTACCATGATATCCACATGGCTAAATAACTACACTAACCTCCATAATATTCATCCATCAGCCGTTCAGTATTTCCATCTTCTGAATATGTTAAAGCTAACATCACACTTCCTAAATGTTTGAATCCACAAGATTTGTATCGCCATGTTAGGCTTCACCAATCGAATGGTTGACCATCTAATGCCTACATATCTCAAAATTTTCATCGGTCTTTATAGATTATCAGTTTATTAGTTTCAAATCTAATGCCTTTTTGAAGATGGCCTCACTAACAAAAAAAACTCTAATGTTCAAAATTTAGCGCAAGGGTGAGGGGGAAGAGCTGTCCACTAATCCTCATATGATCAAGATGACCGTCATGTCGTGTTGGAGAGTTTCCATTGAATGATCAAGATAATCGTCATGTCTGGAGATTTGATGCTTCTGGGGTTTTTTTTCTTCCAAGTCTGCGTACAGAGCTTATTTCTATGGATCAGTAACCTTTGAACCTTGGCGTCGGTTGTGGAAGTCTTGGGCCCCGACAAAATGCAAAATTTCTCTGGTTAGCGATCCGCAATAATGTTGGACAGTGGACAGGCTTGCTAAGAGGGGACTCTCTCATCCAGATAAGTGTCCTCTTTGCGATCAAGAAGATGAGTCAATACAGCATCTCCTAACAACGTGTGTAGTGGCAAGAGAGTTCTGGTTCAGATTGTTTGCTCCAATTGGTCTAGCTGGTTCTGTTCCTAGACAGAATGAAGGTAACTTTGCCAACTGGTGGCGCAAGACAATGAAAAGGGTGGAGAAAGAGCATAGAAGTGAATTCTCTAATAACCATGGGTGCTTGGATTATCTGGAAGCATAGAAATGCATGTGTGTTCGAGGGTGCTGCACCTTCGGTAACATCAATTATAAGGGAATTCAAAGATGAACATAGTCTCTGGTGCCTAGCCGGAGCTAAGAAGCTGCAGGGTTTAGAGCTTGGTGGTAGAATCTAGTTTTCTTTGTAGCTTTGGTCGGGTCATGTTGTTTTTTGGCTCAAGTTTTTCATCTTTATTTTGATGCTCAAACCACCTCTCATATTTGGTCTCCGTATGAGATCAGTGGGTTGTATGTGCACCATTTTCTTCTTCTAATACAATGAAGCGCAGCTCCTACGTTTCCAAAAAAAAAATCCTCATAAGGTTCTTTTTCAAGTGACAAGCTGAAAAATTAATTATTTTATATTCAAGGGTGTACAGAATGCTATTCTGATTGTCAAATTCTTCATGCCCAAGTTCAAAGTTTTTTCATTTGATAAAGTTCGGAAAATCTTAGATGCAAAACTGATTCTATGCATGCCCATGCTGATCTGGGGCGTGCCGCCGGTGGGCGACGTGAGCACATGGACACGGTGCAGCTCAAGTTCATGCGCGTGCGACAGTTAAAGGTGAAGGAGGCCATGGCGATTAGTGGTCATACGTTTTAACTGTATATATGTCTGTAGTTCAATCAGTGGATGATGTTTGTGACATGGTTTTATAAAACTTGGATGCAGCAGTTAGCAAGCTGGCCTCTGTTCAATTTCCTCTATCTCAATTGTATTTCAATGCAATGCATGTCACCTTGGATGACTAGAATCTTTGTATTTTCATGTTGATCATGTGTGCTCTCAAATTCACAAACACAGATAGATGATATATTCATATGAAGCATCATTTAAATGAATTGTGTTGTTTTATGGGGGGGGGGGGGGGGGGGGGGGGGGGGGGCGTGAATTGTGTTTTTATTGAGTTGATTCTTCATATTTGTCAATCATACATGATTGTTGTCCCGTTGCAACGCACGGGCACTCACCTAAGTATATATACATACATAAAAAAGGGGTTATGTTATTGAGCAAATCTGCTGCATCCTTGATTGATTTTTCTGCAGTAGGGGCATGGCATTTGGTCAGCTCTTGCTGTCTATCCTAGCACTGTAGAGGTTGGCAATAGACCATCCTTGTAGTGGCACACCTCAGCCATGTAGTAGTAGATGGGATGAGATCAGCCATGTAGTAGTAGATGGGATGAGATCAGCCATGTAGTATTAGTACAAGTAGTTGGCGTACTCACCATGTACTAGTGTACCTTGTAGTTGGTACTAGACTTGTATATATACCAAGGCAAAGGAACGAAGCAAATCAGATCAGTTTGCCACACATTCCGAGCCTCAGACTTGTGTTGTGTGCTGTGTGCGTACTTTGTTCTCACCCCTTCTTCTACCTCTAGTCGTGGGTGAGTGAGGGTGCTAGTCAGCTAATTGCTCACCCGTGCAGGGAGATCGAGGACCAACAAGTGGTATCGGAGCCCTCGTGATCACCAGCGATGACCCAGGACAACGCTGGCACTTCAGGCAGAATGCTAGGAAGAAGTCGTGCAGAGGACCATGAAAGTGGTTGGCAGGGCCAACTGGCCAGTCCTCACCTATACAAACTATGGCGAGTGGGCGGTGCTCATGAAAGTTGTGGAGCGCCATCGAGACCAGCACCGAAGATGAAGAAGACTGCACGGCGATAAAGGCGATATTATCCGCCGTACCTCACGAGTACGTGGAGTTGCTGGGGAGCAAGGATTCCGCCAAGGCTGCTTGGGACGCCCTCAAGGCCATGCGTGTCGGCTCAAACCACGCAAAGAAGGCGAAGGCGCAGCAACTACGGCGGGAGTATGAGGCAATGGCATTCCGCGATGACGAGCGGGCGCTCAGGCTGCAATCGCTCGCTCGTCAGTCAGCTGGCGACGCTTGGTGTCACCATCACCGACGAGGAAGCGGTCGCCATGTACCTACGGATAGTGCCCGCCATGTACACGCAGATCGCGCTCTCCATCGAGATGTTGATTGACCTGTCGCCCTTCATTCTCGAGGACAGGGCAGGCGGTTGAAGACCATGCATAAACGGCGACGATGTCGGCCGGCGGCAAGCTGCAGCTGACGGAGGAGTGGGCGGCTCGTATGCGCGAGCGACGGTCCGAGGAAGGCTCCAGCGGCAAGGGAAACGCCGCAGCAAGACCCGCAGAAGAAGGACAGCAACGTCGCATCACGTCCAATCGACAAGGACACTTGTCGACGATGCGGGAAGATACAGCATTGGGCCCGGGATTGCAAGAACCCCAAGGAGGAGGAGGAGCAAGCGCACCTTGCCATAGTTTGTGCAGGTGAGGAGCATGGGAAGCCGAAGCAAAGCGTCTCCCTCGATGAGTCGCACGCCCAAGTTCATCTTGGATGTGAGGGAAGCAGCGTGGAGCAGAGGTGATACCTGGACTCTAGAGCCAGCAACCACATGACCGGCGACAAGGGCACGTTCGCGGAGTTGGACGGCGGCGTGATTGGCTTCGTGAAGTTCGGTGACAGCTCGTCGGTGGACATCCGCAGCCGAGGCACCATCATCTTCAGGGGCCAGAACGGGAAGCATCGTGCGTTGACAAATGTTTACTACATCCCAAAGCTCCGGTCGAGCATTGTCAACATTGGACAGTTGGACAATGGCGGGTGTGAGGTCCTCATCAACAGCGGCGTTCTGCGCATCATGGATCGCGAACGGCGACTTCTCGCCAAGGTACAACACTCCTGTAGCCACCTCTACATGCTTGACTTGAAGGTTGTGCAGCTAGTGTGCCTCACGGCGCAGCACACCAAGGAACTACGGCTGTGGCATGCTCGCTTCGGGCATCTGAGCTTCAACGCGCTCAAGCGGATGGTGAAGGAACAAATGGTGCGCAGGCTACCGCACATCAAGCACGCCAGCGAGGTACCACAGCTGCCTAGCGGGCAAGCAAAGGAGGCTGCCCTTCCCCAAGGCAGCCAAGAACTGTGCCAACGACGTGCTAGAGCTCGTCCACGATGACCTCTACAGGCCAATTACTCTAGCAATGCACGGAGGGCTGCGGTACTTCCTACTCCTAGTCGAGACCTTCCAAGCTCAAGCAGAGGTGGAGTCGGGGAGGAGGCTTCAAGTGCTGAGGACGGACCGTGGTGGCGAGTTCACCTCAGTGGAGTTCACGGAGTATTGCGTTAATCGTGGCGTGGCACGCCACTTGACCACGCCATACTCTCCGTAGCAAAACGGCGTCATGGAGCAGCGGAACCAGACCGTCGTCAGCATGGCACGCAGCATGATGAAGGCGAAGCGCATGCCGGCGGGATTCTAGGAGGAGGCGGTGAGCACGGCGATGTTCATCCTCAACCGTGTGCCGAAGAGCCTAAAGGGCACCCTTCGAAGCATGGCACGGGAGGAAGCCCGACATCTCATTTCTGAGAATGTTTGGGTGTGTTGGCCACGTCAAGGCGACGAAGCCAAAGAGCATGCCGATGGTGCCCCTAGGGTACAAGGCCAGCAGCAAGGCGTAATAGCTGTTTGACCCACGCGGAGGCAAGGTCATCATCTTGTGCAACGTCGTGTTCGACGAGGAAGCGGCCTAGGATTGGGAGGATCCAGGCATAGGGGAAGCTAGCAGGGTCAAGGGCACCTTCATCATCGAGCACTTGGTCATTCACAATGATGGAGATGCAGGAGGAGAGGAGTCGGCTGCAGCCGCGACGAGTACAGTAGCAGCGGTGGCTCTAGATGGGCCACCCAGTCCAACCATGGCGGGCGCAGGCAAACAGACTCCTCCAACGGAGGAGCAGATGCCTCTACCACCATCCCCTACTCTGGCAAGCCAAGGGACTCCTCCACCGACGCCGGTCAAGTTCGCGACTCCACCTAGCAACTAGGACACGCACGTCGACGCGCATCATCAAGGTGAGGTGTGTTTCTGCACCATGGACAACCTCGTCAGTGGCTCTGCTGCTCCGGGATTGGCAAGCAGAGTGCTCGATGACGAGGAGCTACTACTGATGAGCACAGAGGAGCCGCCCACGTTCATTGACGACAAGTGCGATCAGAACTAGCAATAGGCCATAATCAAGGAGTTGAAGGCAATCGAAGACAACGGAACATGGGAGCTCGTTGATCCGCCTCTCGGGTGTCGTCCAATTGGGCTCAAATGGGTCTAGAAGGTCAAGCACGGCACCATTGCCAAGCACAAGGCACAGCTCAACGCCAGGGATTTCATCCAACAGGAGGGCATCGACTTCGAGGAAGTCTTCACACGGGTGGCGCAGATGGAGTCCATCCACCTCATGCTAGCGCTGGCGACGGCGAATGATTGACATGTCCATCACATGGACGTGAAGTCTGCCTTCCTTAACAGCGAGTTCTAAGAGACGGTCTCCGTCAAGCTAGCTCCAGGCTTCGCTGTCAAGGGGCAAGAGCACAAGATGCTCCGACCGCGCAAGGCCCTCTACGAGCTGAGGCAGGCCCCGCAAGCATGGAATGCCAAGTTAGACGCTAGCTAGGCGAGCTCCACTACGCCAAATGCGCCACCTACACACTCTACATGTGACAACGGGGGAAGGAGGAGCAGATCATTGTCGATGTGTATGTGGATGATTTGATCATCACTGGCGGACGGGAGATCACTCGCTTCAAGCGTGTGATGGCAGCTCGATTTCATATATGCGATCTCGGCTTGCTCGTGATGGCGATTTCGTATATGCGATCTCGGCTTGCTCCCCTACCTCGGTATCGAGGTGAAACAGGGGAGGAGCGTAGTCACCGTGTGCCAGTGAGCATACGCTGAGAAGCTGGTGGAGCGGAGTGGCATGGCGAACTGCCAGCCATGCGCAACTCCGATGGAGGAGCAGCTGAAAGCATCGCGGTGAAGGTGGACACAACGAACTACCGGAGCATCATCAGCAGACTGCGCTACATGACTCACACGGCTAGACATTTCGTTCGTCGTGAGCTACGTGAGCAGAATCATGGAGGATCTAAGGGAGTATCTGATACATCCGGCCCAGGTGGGGTTGGCCGAGGCCCAATAAATTAAGGTTGCCCGGACCCCAACAGTTCTTATGCACACCCACTCGGGGAAAAGCCCAATGTCCCTAAAAGACTAGTCCGATAGGGGAAGGGTGGCTCTCTCTTTTAAGGTGGCTTCCTCCTCCCAAGCTAAGCAAGGTGGGATTATTCAGAGGCTCACACGGTCACCGTCCAACTACAACTAGGCCACTTGGCCCTTTTTTGTTGCGTCTTTGCCAGCGGATAATAGTGGAGGATATCCTCATCATTCCCACCCCCTTAAACAAGGGCCCAGCTCTGATACCAAATGATACATCCGGCCCAGATGGGTTGGCCGAAGCCCAATAAATTAAGATTGCCCGGACCCCAACAGTTCTTATTCACACCCACTCGGGGAAAGGCCCAATGTCCCTAAAAGACTAGTCCAATAGGGGAAGGGTGGCTCTCTCTTTTAAGGTGGCTTCCTCCTCCCAAGCTAAGTAAGGTGGGATTATTTAGAGGCTCACACGGTCACCGCCCGACTACAACTAGACCACTTAGCCCTTTTTTTGTTGTGTCTTTGCCAGCGGATAACAGTGGAGGATGTCCTCATCAGTATCACTGGGCTGCGGTGAAGCGGCTCCTGCGCAACATCAAGGGGATGACTGTAAGGATGGCAGCGGATCGGGTTTGGGACGGATATCCGCGGGTTTCGGGTCCCGCGGGTTCGGGTTTGGGGATGATTTCTCACCCACGGTTTTCGGTTTCGGTTTCGGGTTTGGTTTCGGGTTCGGTTTCGGGTTTGGTTTTCCACCCGTGGATATCCAATGGATATCCGAAATAAATCATTTAGAATTAAAACTCATGTTTTATAATATGCTAATAATAACTTGTTTACTTAGATTATTAACAACACAACAACAACATAGCCTTTTGTCCCAAGCAAGTTGGGGTAGGCTAGAGATGAAACCCAAAAGAGACGATAAATAGGGAGACACATAAAGGGACATAAATGGCACGAGACAGAAAGAGGTCACGGTTTAAGCACGTTGATTGCCAGTCTCCAAGCGCTCCTGTCCATAGCTAAATCCTTATAGATATTCCACTCCTTAAGATCTCTCTTAACGGACTCGTCCCAAGTTAGTTTAGGTCGACCTCTACCGCTCTTTACATTATCGGCCCGCTTTAGAACCCCACTACGCACCGGCGCCTCAGGAGGCCTCCGTTGAACATGTCCAAACCATCTCAACCGATGTTGAATCAATTTCTCCTCAATTGGTGCCACCCCAACCCTATCCCGAATATCGTCGTTCCAGACTCTATCCCTCCTTGTGTGCCCACAACACCAACGCAACATACGCATCTCTGCTACACTCAATTACTGGACATGTCGCCTTTTTGTAGGCCAACACTCAGCACCGTATAACATCGCCGGGCAAATCGCCGTCCTATAGAACTTACCTTTCAACTTCTGAGGTACCATTTTGTCACAGAGGACGCCAGAAGCTTGACGCCATTTCAACCCGTCGGCTAAAATTCTATGCCTAACATCTTTCATCAATGTCGCCATCCTTTTGTATCCTTCTTGGCCACCACTTGCCCATCGAGGCTAACGTCTCCCTCCTCATGCCTAGTCAAGCTGAAATCGCACCTCATATACTCGGTCTTGGTCCTACTAAGTCTGAACCCTTTCGACTCTAACGTGTGCCTCCATAGTTCTAACTTCCTATTAACCCATGTCCTACTGTCGTCAACTAACACCACATCATCAGCAAAGAGCATACACCAAGGGATATCACCTTGTATGTCCCTTGTGACCTCATCCACCACCAAAGCAAATAAATAAGGACTCAAGCTGACCCCTGATGCAGTCCTATTTTAATTGGAAAGTCACTGGCGTCGCCATCACATGTTCGGACAAACGTCACCACATCCCTGTACATATCCTTGACGAGGGTAACGTACTTAGTTGGGATTTTGTGCTTTTCCGAGGCCCACCACATGACATTTCTCGGTACTTTGTCATATGCCTTCTCGAGGTCAATAAAGACCATGTGCAAGTCCTTTTTCTGCTCCCTATATATCTCCATCAATTGTCGTAATAAGAAAATCGCCTTCATGGTCGACCTACCAGGCATGAACCCAAATTGATTTTGGGTTACACGTGTCACTCTCCTTAGGCGATGCTCGATAACCCTCTCCCAGAGCTTCATCGTATGGCTCATCAACTTAATCTCACTGTAGTTAGTACAACTTTGGACATCTCCCTTGTTCTTGAAGATAGGTACTAATATACTCCATTCTTCAGGCATCTCGTTAGACCGAAAAATAAAGTTAAAAAGCTTAGTTAACCATTCTATCGCTCTAACGCCTAGGCATCTCCACACCTCAATAGGGATACCATCAGGGCACATCGCTTTACCTCATTTCATCCTCTTCAAAGCCTCCCCGATCTCTGCCTCCTGAATTCTCCTCACAAAGCATTTGTTGATATCGTCAAATGAGTCGTCCAACTCAAGAGTAGGACCCTCATTCTTCCCATTAAACAACTTGTCGAAGTACTCTCTTCATCTGTTCTTGATCTCCTCATCCTTCACCAGAAGTCGATCTGTCCCATCATTGATGCATTTTATTTGGTTGATGTCCTTTGTCTTTCTCTCGCAGATCCTAGCCATCCTATAAATATTCTTCTCCCCTTCCTTCGTGCCTAGCCGCTGATAAAGGTCATCATACGCCTGACCTTTTGCTACACTCACAGCTCGCTTTGCAACCCTCTTACTATTTTATAGCCCTCGATGTTGGCTGCACTCTTGTCATGGTGGAGGCGCCTGAAACACTCCTTCTCCCTAATAGCCCTTTGCACCTCGTCATTCCACCACCATGTGTCTTTCGCTTCCCGTTTGCCTCCCCTACTCACGCCAAACACTTCGAAGCCACCTTCCGGACACATGTTACCATCTTTAGCCACATGTCGTCGGCATCGTCTCCTTCCCAAGGCCCCTCGCCTAGCATCCTCTCCTTAAACGTTTGCGCTACTTCCCCTCTAAGCTTCCACCACTTCGTTCTCGCAATCTTGACCCGTTTGTCCCGGTAGACACTGTTAGGAGAAATGGAGCTCAATCTATTCCAGGGGGCTTTGGCCCAAACATGTACATGAGGTGGTCATATATGCATCTAAGCCCTTACACAAGGAGGAAATTATACTATACAACATATACATCTAACACCCCCCCCCCCCTCAAACTCAGGGTGGATCATGAAAACTGAGTTTGGAGAAGAAGAACCGATGCTGAGCTCGTGTCTGCGCCTTAGTGAAGAAGTCAGCCACCTGAAGCTCAGAGGGCACATAGCGAAGAGCAATGACATCATGCTGCACCTGAGCCCGAGTGTAATATGCATCAACTCCAATATGCTTGGTGAGCTCATGCTTCACAGGATCACGAGCTATGTTGATAGCACTGGTACTTTCAGACAGAAGAGGAGTGGGCACAGAAACAGAAACACCGAAATCCTCAAGTAACCATCGAAGCCAAGTAACCTCTGCTGTCGCAAGAGCCATAGCTCGCAACTCGGCCTCTGCACTTGAACGAGATACCGCAATCTGCTCTTTGTCTTCCAAGCAATGAGAGAGCCACCAAGAAAAATACAATAGGCAGAAAGAGAGCGACGATCAGAGTCGCTAGCCCAAGTAGCATCAGAGTAGGCTTGGAGTTGAAAAGAGCTAGAACGCGGGAAGAACAAACGACGAGTAATAGTCCCACGAAGATAACGCAAGACACGAAGAAGATGGCTATAATGGATGTGGGTAGGAGCAGAAACAAATTGACTAAGAATGTGCATAGCATATGAGATGTCAGGACGGGTCACAGCCAAATAGACAAGACTCCCAACAATATGACGATACCGAGTGGGATCAGTGAGAGGTTTACCATCAGTGGCACGAAGTTGAAGATTAAGCTCGATGGGAGTCTCAACAGTGCGATGATCAGTGAGGGAAGAGCGAGCAAGAAGATCTTGAATGTATTTTTCTTGGGACAAATAAATGCCATCGGAGGTGGAAGAAACCTCAATGCCAAGAAAATACCGAAGAGGACCAAGATCAAACATAAGAAACTGCTCACTGAGACGTGCCTTGACAAAGGCAATATACTCAGAATCATCACCAGTGATAATCATGTCATCAACATAAAGAAGAAGAGTGCGACCACGAGGTGATGTGTGAATAAACAAGGCAGGATCATGATTGCTCGGGGAAAAACCAGCAGCAGTGATCACAGAGGCAAAGCGTTGAAACCAAGCACAAGGAGCTTGTTTCAGACCATAAAGAGAGCGACGAAGACGACAAACCATGCCATCTGGAACAAAATACCCTGGAGGTGGTCGCATGTAGACCTCACGGAGTTCGCCATTAAGGAATGCATTTTTGACATCAAGTTGAGAAATGGACCAAGCACGAACAGAGGCCACAGCAAGGAGAGTGCGGACAGTGGTCATGTGAGCCACAGGAGCAAAGGTCTCATCAGTCACGACCATGCTCTTGCTGAAAACCACGAGCAACAAGACGAGCCTTATAACGCTCGAGAGAGCCATCAGATCGAGTCTTGATCTTATAAACCCACTTGCATGTGATGGGACGAGCATGAGAAGGAAGAGGAACAAGATCCCAAGTGCCAGTGCGCTCAAGAGCGGTGATCTCCTCGGCCATGGCATGTTGCCATTCCGGATGACAAAGGGCATCATGGTATGTGGCCGGCTCAGAAAGGATAGTGGCAGCAAAACCATACCGGTCGACAGGCTTCAGCGAGCCACGATCACGAAGATTATAACGAAAGGAGGGCTGAGAGAGTATCCTTAGTCAAAGATGTCTCAATAGGAGATGAAACATCAGAAGACGACTCAACCAGAGGTGAGGGATCGTGGAGGCGACGACTATAGGTGTGAATGGCAGGAGGTTTGGAATCATAAATGGACCTAGGAGCCTGTGAAGACAACTCAGAGGGCAGCGGAGACGGTGAAGGAGGTGGAGATGGTGAAGATGGTGGAGGGGGAGATGGTGCAGATGGTTGTGGAGGAAGAAGCACAGTGGATAGGGATGAAAATGGAACAGAAATATTCCGAATTGACCGTTTTCGTTTTCTATATTATGAACCGTTTTTTAACATGAAAAATTGTCAGTTTCAATTGGTTTCACAACCATTTTCAATCATTTTTTGTACTCTTTAATTGCTAAATGTAGAAATATCCCGAACCGACCGTTTTCGTTTTTCCATATCGTAAGTCCGTTTTCGACCGTTTCCGACCGTTTTCATCCTTAACAGTGGAGATAGGTGTATCAGGAAAAGTTAAGAAGGACAGGGGCTCAACAACGGCCTGAGGAGAAACATCAGAGGAGGGCCGAGGATAGAAGGAACGAGACTCATCAAAAGTAACGTCTCGAGAGATCCTCATACGACGGGCAACCGGATCCCAACAACGATAGCCCTTGTGCTCAGCACTATAGCCTACGAAAACACACTCAACAGATTGAGGGGTCAGTTTAGTGCGTTCACGAGGAGCAAGAAGAACATAGCACAAATATCCAAAAAGGCGAAGATTGGAGTAATCAGGTGGATGTCCACTGAGGCGCTCATAAGGAATGCCACCTTTAAGAGCGGATGAGGGCTGAATATTAGTTAAATAGGTGGCAGTGGAGATTGCTTCAGCCCAGAAATGAGGTGGAACCGAGGAAGCAATCATAAGAGCATGAGCAGTTTCAAGAAGGTGGCGATGTTTGCGCTCAGCAACACCATTTTGAGCACGCGCACCAGGACAAGAAAATTGTGATAGAGTGCCCTGTTCAGAAAGAAATTGGCGAAGAGCACCTGAAAGATACTCCCCAGCAGAGTCAGCACGAAGAACACGAATAGGAGCATCAAAATAAGTGCGAATCATCCGAGCAAATGTCTTATATATGGATAACACCTCATTACGATGTTTCATGAAGTACACCCATGTGAAGCGGGAGAAATCATCAATAAATATGACATAATATTGATGACCCTCTTTTGAAACAAAAGGTGCAGGACCCCATACATCAGAATGAACAAGGTCAAAAGGACGCTGTGACATAGACCCACTAGAGGGATATGGAAGCTGGATTTGTTTACCAAGCTTACAGCCCTGACACTTATCTAAAGAAACATCACCAAAGACATTTCCCAAAACACCACGACGGACAAGAGCAGATAACCGAGAACCACATAGATGTCCCAAGCGATGATGCCACTGATGAAAAGAGGAGGAAGCCGATGCAGCAGAAGCGGAGCCTAGACTGGCAGAGGCAGCGGAAGGAAGACGAAGCCAGTCAAGCTCCCAGAGACGCTGAGAATCACGGCGGCGAGGGCCAGTACCAACTAGGAGACCCGTGTTGAGATCCTGGACACGACAAGAGTCAGAATCAAGAATAACACAACCATGATCAGTGAGCTGGCCAGCAGAAATAAGTTGCATGGTCAAATCAGGAACATAAGACACATTGGGAACATGAAAAGAAGATAAAAGAGTGCCACGACCAACAACCGAAAAAGGTGAGCCATCAGCAGTTTGAACAGTAAGAGGAATAGAAGGAGAGCAAATAGAAGCAAGACGGGTACTGTCAGGCGTCATGTGAAAAGAAGCACCAGAGTCAAGAATCCATGGCAAGATACCTGAAGTGGATGGTGGTCTCTCGATAGAAGACTGAGAAGTAGCAGAGAGTGTTGGGGCAGGAATGACAGAACCAGCAGCTCCAATAGGGACAGAACTAGTAGCTCCAGTAGTGACAGAACTAGTGGCTCCAGTAGGTGCAGTGACAGCAAGACGGCGAAGTAACATGAGTATCTCCTGCTGTGTATCAGTATGCTGAGACTGAGCTTGTGAGGGACGCCCACCTCGGCGAGACTGAGCCTGTCACTTCTTCTTGTAACAATGATCCTCGTCATGTCCATCTCTGTCACAGTGATTACAATGAAGACCACCTGAACTGCGAGTCCTGGAGCCGCCAGAGGCTACTGAAGCAGGCACTTTGGGATAAGAACCAAGAACTCCAGACCGAGCCAAAACTGAGGAGGGCGTCGACTGAAGTAGGCCAGCAGAACGTAGGCGAGTCTCCTCATTACGAACAGCAGCAAGGGCCTCCATCAAGGACACACATGGCTCACGAGCAAGTAACTGAGCACGAAGAGGCTCAAACTCAGCACGCAGACGAGTCAGGAAGTCATAGGTGCGACGAAGCTCAAGGTGGCTCTGTTGCTTCCTGCAGGAATCACAAGTGTCCGGAGACCGCTGAGGACTAAGAGTGTCAAGTTCACGCCATACAGCAGATAGCTATCGAAAAAAGTCCTCAACTGAACTGTCACCCTGCTGTAACAACTGCTCTTGACGTAAAGCGGCAATATAAGTGGACTGACCAGAGGGCTCATAGTGCTGGCGAAGAAAAGTCCACATCTGAGCTGCATGATTAAGCCGAATAACCTCTCCAGCCAGATGCTTTTCCATACTAGCAACAAGGACAGCTCCAGCACGAGCATCTTCATCCAACCAAGTTCGATAAGCCCGAAAATGAGACATATAAGAGGCCATATCATCATCATAGACTTCACGCAACTTCTTTTGTTCATCTTCAGATGTTCCTGGTGGAATCACCGGCTGCACTGGACGATCAGGCAAGACTGGACAAGGTAGCTCACCACTGAGGAACTCCCAAAGCCGGAGACCACGCATATGCCACCGCATATGTGGGACCCACTCATGATAATTTGTGCCATCAAAAATCACTGGACAACGTGGGATTTGAGCACCACCAGAGGGGGGAACGGAAGGAGATGCCATGAAGAAGAAAAACAGTTCACAAGAAAACAGAGCAGCGCTCGGCCAAGAGCAGAGCAAAGAGGGTGGCGCAAACACGTCGCAGGTGGATGATGATGACGGATGAAAACAGAGGAGGGAGAGGGAGAAAACAGAGCACACGCAGGAGGAGTGTAGCGTGCGGAGCGGACTGCAGCAGGAGAAGCAGCAGCCGTACCCGGAGGAGGGACGCGCCGGCGGCAGAGCCGCACCCGGCAGTAGGGCGCGCGGCGACTGGGTGCGCAGCTGCGGAAGCCGCGCCCGGCGACGGGGCCGCACCCAGCGACGGAGCTCGCGGCTGCGGGGGCCTCGCCCGGCGACGGGGCACGCAGCGGCAGGGCCGCGCCTGGACGGGTCGCGCCCGACAGCAGCTTCGACAACGCACGAGACGAGTGCGACGGCGGCCACGACGGATGAGCGCGGCGGCAGCGAAGCAGTAGAAGAGCGCGACGGATGAGCACGCGAGGAAGAGAGCGAGGTAAGCCCTAACCCTAGAACCTAGGCTCGGTACCATGTTAGGAGAAATGGAGCTCAATCTATTCCAAGGGGCTTTGGCCCAAACATGTACATGAGGTGGTCATATATGCATCTAAGCCCTTACACAAGGAGGAAATTATACTATACAACATATACATCTAACAGACACGTACCCGAAAGCGAAAGTCCGCCACCACAAGCTTGTGTTGAGGGACAACACACTCCCCAGGTAACACCTTACAATCAAAGCAAGCACGTCTATCTTCCCTCCTTGCAAGGATAAAGTCGATCTGGCTCGAGTGTTATCCACTACGAAAGGCCACTAGATGGGATTCCCTCTTCCTAAAGAGGGTGTTCGCTATCAACAAGTCATAGGCCAACGCAAAGTTCAAAACATCCTCCCCCTCTTGATTCCTACGACCATACCCGAACCCCCCGTGCACCTGCTCGAAACTTACATTAGTCGCACCCACATGGCCGTTGAGGTCTCCTCCTATGAAGAGTTTCTCGCTGATAGGCACGGTACTAACCATGCTATCAAGATCTTCCCAAAACTGCCTCTTGGTGCCCTCACTAAGACCTACCTGAGGGGCATAGGCACTGATCAGATTCAAAGCCGAATCTCCAACTACCGGCCTGACCAGGATAATCCGGTCGCCTTGCCTCCTAACATCAACGACTCCATCCTTAAGGCTCCTATCAATCAAGATGCCTACACCGTTCCTACCCGATGTTGTTCCCGTGTACCAAAGTTTGAGGCCAGTATCCTCCACCTCCTTCGCCTTCTGGCCCTTCCATTTAGTCTCCTGAACGCATAGAATATTTACACGCTTCCTAATTGCTGCATCGACTAGCTCTCTTAGCTTACCCGTTAGGGACCCTGCGTTCCAACTACCTAGACGAATCCTAGTTGGCTCGGCTAGCTTCCTTACCCTTCGCACCCGTCGAGGGAAGTGCGAAGACCCTTGCTCATTTTTCACTACACCCGGGCATAGATGTATAGCGCCACTAAGGTTGCGACGGCCCGACCCTTGCTCATTTTTCATCGTACCCGGGTCACGATACGACGCGCCACTAAGGGGATGACGACCCAGCCCTTGCCCATTTAACGCCACACCCGGGTTCCGATGTAGCGCGTCGGTAAGACGGTTACGCCCCAACGAATCTCTTGTGGGTTCCAAATCCATGGGAATGGTTGTTTTTTACTGTTGGTTCGCCAGATCTTAACACACCCTCCTCCTTTATCCGGGCTTGGGACCGACTATGTTGAGACGACTCATGAAAATATTTATTATTTGTTGCCTCTTATTTATACATGTGAATATGTGTATATTTATCCGCGGGTTTCGGGTATCCGCGGGTTTAGTTTTGGTGATGGATTTCCACCCGAATCGGTTTTCGGTTCGGGTTCGGGTTTCGGTTTTGGGTGCACGGAAACTCCACCCGATCCGAACCCGACCTGTTGCCATCTCTAGATGACTGACTAGGGTGTGGTCTTCCCCAAGACCGGCGAAATTGGGATATGGCTCAAATGTTTCAGCGATGCGAACATGGCAGACTACATTGATGAAGAGCACCTCCGGCGTGCTCGTCTTCCTTTATTCGTCTCTGATCGCCTGGTCGCGGAAGCAGAAGGTGGTAGCACTATCGACATGCGAGTCATAGTACATCGCGACAGCCATGGCGACGTGCTAGGCCTTGTGGCTACACCGGCTGCTGGGCGAGCTCATCGGGGAAGAAGTTCGCCCGCCGACTCTGATGGTGGAAATCAGCCCACCATCGCCCTTGCCAAGAATCCAGTCCTCCACGACCGGAGCAAACACATCGACATCAAGTTTCTATTTCCTTCAGGATTGCATCGATGGAGGACAAATCGTCCTAGAGTTCGTCGAGACCGGTCGGCAACTCGCGGACATCATCACCAAGCCACTTGGGCGTCTTCAGTTTTTAGAGTTGAAGAACGAGATTGACATGGTGGATCTCAAGTCTAAGGCTTAGCAGTAGGATTAGGGGAAGAATTGTGTGATAATATGCTGCTCTCGATCTTTGTTTTGCTGCACCAGGGGTTAGACCTATGGTTAGCTCTTGTTGTCCTTGTATTGCATTGTATAGGTATGGCAATAGGCCATCCTTGTAGTGGCATACCTCAGCCATGTAGTAGTAGGTGGCTGAGATCAGCCATGTAGTATTAGTACAAGTAGTTGGTGTACTCACCATGTACTAGAGTACCATATAAAGGCACAAGACTTATGTATGTAAACTAGGCAATGCAATAGAGCATAGGATGTTCAGTTGCTACACATATTCAGAGTTTCAAACTTGCAGTCTGTGTGTGAGCTCTGTTCTCATCCTCCTACCTCTAGCTGTGAGTGTGTGTGAGGGTGTTGGTGAGCTAGCTGCTCACCTGTGCAGGGAGATCGAGGGCCAACAGTACTCACCATGTACTAGTGTACCTTGTAGTTGGTACTAGACTTGTATATATACCAAGGCAAAGGAATGAAGCAAATCAGTTCAGTTTGCCACACATTCAGAGTTTCAGACTTGTGTTGTGTGTTGTGTGCGTACTCTGTTCTCACCCCTTCTTCTATCTCTAGCCGTGGGTGAGTGCGAGCGTGTTGGTGAGCTGATTGCTCACCTGTGCAGGGAGATCGAGGACCAACAAGGATGAAACCAGATCGGATACAATCCCATATTTTTTCGGTTCTCGGAACCGGATACAGATCATGCCGAATATGTCATATATTGATATCTATGCCATATACATATCAGAAATGGATACGGTACGAATATTAAATGTTCGGATTCACATATGGACTATCCACGTAGGGTTTTGACTCTTTCGGGGCGGACGGATATCAGGAAAATATCCATCACGTTTCATCGCTATGTATAGTTGAATGATTCTTGATTAGTTGACTATCGGTCTCCATCTTTTCTGGATTAATATCTTCCTTAGTTATCTTCATCTGTCATCTCTTTGATCAAATTTTTACAAGGTGTTCTATATTTAAATGGAACTTATGCATGCTAGTAATTCTCTCCAAGTGCGGTGTCTCACACACTCCTTTTCAACCATTGACATCTTGCTTCCCTCCAATGGTATTTACCCTATTATCATCTATAGTAATAAAGGCTGGTTGTAACATTTTCTCAGTACTATTTAGCAGATTTAAAATGTCCTCTTTGATGATGGTTTAAATACCAAAGAAAACAATTCCTAAATGCCAAATTGAAATATCCTCTAGCTGCCATCTATCATATTTAAATAGCACATTCTATCATATTTAACATCCTCTTTGTTTAACAAGCTTTTTGTTTCAAAATGCCCCTTCCAAAATGTAACTTGTTAATATAGCTGACACCAATGTTAACCATTTTAGAATGTGAGAAAATAGAACAAAATACATTACGTTCACAATTGCTATAGCCATCGCCTTTGAACTGTACGCCATTGAAAGTGGGGCATTCACACACTCTGCCACGGAAGGTGTCCTGAGTAAAAGAATGTTTAAATGACATTGATGTGAGAAAATAGAAAAATTATTCAGACATACACATCAATGAATATATTGTACCTATCTATACATACCCTACATGCTGTTACATTAGCAGATTTGTCTTGCCAGCAACCCCCATTGTCATTCAGACACTCATTAGTCTCTATATCTGTTTCGAAACAGCTCAACAATTAGTAGCCTGCATATAATAAATTACTGCTTACTGTGCATTAGGTGTTAAATAGTTTTATCTGTGCTTACCATCACTCAGGCAAACATTTGGTTCAGTAGTTTCCTCAAAACCAGCACAAATAGCTTTGAGGACAGCTTTCCTCTCAAGCTTCCCTGTATTCCTTTTCCAGGTTAAAGTCGTACAGAGTGGATGTAAGTTTGTATACCTGTGGAATATTTACCTCGATATTGCCGGTTGTTCACAACAAGAGTAGGCAATATAGTAACATCTCCTCTTGAACCTTTCCCAATCTATACAATATAACAGCATAAATTAACCCATAAATAATCAATGACAGTAAATGTTCAATGAAATAGTCTGCGTGACTGTTAATTTTTAAAAAAAAAATAAATCTATGGTGCTTTATTTTACTAATAAAAGCTCCACAACAAACTACGTAATACTAGGTCACTTCACCTGAGCATCTTGTTCCATTTTAAGCAACAGGTGGTCAGAATCAGCATTTGGGTCTCCCATGCATTTATCGACCTTCTTCACATCCAGACCTATTTCAAGCGTAAAAACATTACAGCTGTTACATGTATGTATACTGAAGTGATAAACCATTATATCTGCAAGTTGCATGTCTGATTACATGTCATGTTATAAACTGTGAACATCTGAACACTAATTCAAGTGAGAGTAAACAGAGATTAGCGAGTGGATGACAAGCATGTTAAAAGCTTACAAACATACTTACAAAAAATATATACAATGTGGATTCTTCAGTAAGGGAGAAAATAACAGAGCCAACCTAGTGATTTGATGACAGTTTCTGCACATTTTTTGTTGTACTTCTTCTCCTTCATTGGACACCTTATGTGAAAATCAGTCACATAATCCCACCAGACCCATGGTCTCTTATTTTCATTTGCAACTTTAAACACACATAACTGTCTGAGGTTCTCTACCACCACATCCTTTCCTTCATAGCCTGTGCTAAAATCTTGCTCTGGATCAGGTGCACAGTACCTCCCATGGTTTATGCATTGGGACTTGCACTGTTTACTGATGACAAATGCTTGAGGGCAGTACCAAGTAATGTAATGGGGCGTGAATTGACTATAGCCACCTTTCTCAAGTAGTTGGGCAGCTCCTTTAAATTCCTTGAGAAAATCCATCAACATATCGCATTTAGGCCCGCATTCATCATTGCTGTTTGTCCATAACTCATACTCAACACGGTCATCTGGATGTGGAACAGCCTCCCTCCAATCAAGATTCACATTAACCATTTCCCCATCTTTAACAGCCTTTTTCAACTGGTCACCAAATTTTTTATCTATAAGTGCAGAAGGAATGGTTATGTTTTGTATATACTTTGCAGCCTCATCATCTTCACGAGGTAAATCCATTGTTATCAATGGTTCATCCTTGTCATCAACTACAAGTACTGCAGAGGCACCAGCATTTTGCGCATTCCAAACCTTCTTGGCAAATAGGCAGTCTAGAAAACACATATGGAGGAGGAAAACTAGATTACCATGAAGCTTGAGGAAATAAAACAGTGATGATGAAGGTTAAAAGGAAATAAAGGATATATTTCAGAAGTTACTAGGGGCGATAAGAAAAAACAGCTAATCTATATACTCTCATAAAGCTAAACCCCACTAGATGTTCTATCTCTTCATGCAAGGTGTCCACATCACTCCCCCACTAAGTGCCCCACTAACTTGCAATTCTTTCATGCAAGCTATCCATGTCATCTCTTATTAATTACAAAAGTTGTCCATGTCATCTCATTATGTGCAATACTTTAATCTTTTAATCTATCAACATATAAGTCATCTACATATGTTATTTATTTTATCATCCTATCGTTCTAAAACATGATCTAATATTCTATTAACTTTTTTCTTCTATTAGCTTACCGATTTTTACCAGATCCAATGCAATAAAATAGCATGCAAACCAAGGTCATATATATACAGAGTAGCCATGGTACCAATATAGTAATGCTATATATACAATAAATTTATTCCTAAGAAAGTCTCGCAGCAACGCGTAGGGTATTCTTCTAGTATAGCAGAAAGTCATGTGAGATCAGAGTCAAATTTTCGGCACAAAGAGAAACTAATGCAAAAATAAGCCAGAGAATCAATAATTTCCTTGTAAGATATTTTTCTCAATTGACTCAATGCACAGCTAAGGTCAGATGGCAATGTAAAGCAATCAATGCAGCATTAGAAGACCAATTCATCAAAATGGTCTGCAGCACTCTTCACTCGTCCTCACTGCTTAGTACTACAACAAAATCTCTTGCATCACCATTCTGCAAGTCTATTCAGTAGCAGCATAAGCCTCTCGATGAACAGACCCAATTATCTGAAACCACCAATTTTGGCGTGTATGCCAACAGGAGCCCGTATTCAGCATCCAATGTATGGATCCACCAATTTATTTTCTTAATAATGAAATGGAGACAATAAAAAACCTAATTCATTGTTACAATTTATATTGGTGTTAACTTCCTCGCCAGAGAACTTACAACATGCTAAGCTAGCACCACCTTTTTGTAGTATGCTACAACCGACAAAACCAACCAGTAATAATTAACCAATTAGTTTGCAGCAAAGGGCATGGCCCAAATCAGCCGCGCAAAGACAGAGATCGGGGGCACTTACCCCCACGGTCGACGAGGAGGAAAGTGGGCATCGCGCCAGGCTTAGCACGGAAGGGGTGCCTGCCGTCGAAATCGTCGCAAGCGTTGGCGTTGTCTTTAGGGTACACGACGGCGCCCGCCATGCTCCCGCCGTACTGCGGGATTCCGAAGTTTCCTATAGCGCTGTCGCGCCGTCCCCGCAGCGAAGTCGGCGACGTCACCATGAGGCTGTTCTTCTCCACCACGAAGCGCGCCTCCACCGCCGCTGCCGACGCGAGCAGCGCCAGCAGCAGAAGCAGCATCCGCCGAAACCCTAGCGCGCCCATCGCGTGCGAGCTCCGGCGGCGGCAAGCGCTTAGATCAGAAGAGAGGCTCAACGGAATCGATGCGGATGCAGATTTTCTATATTTCTTTTTATTTTCCCACCGATATCTGCCTCTCTCTCCCTATCGCACTCGCTCAGCTCGTAGTTCGCGTGGTCAGCGCGAGTGGTGTGAATGCTGGCCGTAGTCACCGACTCACCGTGGACAAGTGTCGGATTGGTTGGCCACTAATTTTTGCCCAATTAAAATTACAGTAAGCTAGTATAACTTAGGCTTCAAACGTGTCCGTACATTGCTACAAGATAGCTAACATTTTATACTAAAAACATATGGATCGTATAATAAGATAATAATACTGTAAAAATTAAATACCAATGTTAAAGTGATATTTAATAAAAATAAATAAAGTTTGTGAAACTAACATAGTCACGAAGAGCGCAGCGTCACAGGCTCACAAACCCTACTGTATAGACCTTTCCGTGATAAGGCTAGATAATGTTTTATATCGGCGGGAAGAAATCTCTGATATCTATTTCTTTCGTGCGCCAATAAATCCAGAAATAAGTTTCATCGTATCTCCATACCATCTTGTACACAGGTTCAAGTATATATGTAAATAGATAAATGCCCGTGCGTTGTAACGCGAAAAAATAATACAACAATAATATAAATATGAACGTGTATTGTATTGTTATCTAAAAACACAATGCTTCAAATTGATGTTTATTCAAACTGATGTTCGTAACGTTTTGATATCCAGCTCCCTTAACTCACTTACCGCACCAGCATCCAGGCCATCCAACATTGCCTATGGCCAAAGCCAAGGGTAGTTTTGCCAGCTTGCTGCCCACCACTACACCTGTCTCCTCCAATTGTTCTACTTGCAGACTTCCAACCTTCCCCAAAGGTAGCAAAAATAGAAACCACGTGCCTCAAAAACATGCATGCAATAATAGATCTTATATCACATTATAAGATTTGACATCCTAGAATGGCGCCAATAAGTTTTATGCCCTTTCTAGACCTCTTAATATCCATTATCAAATACATATACATTCAAAGATTATAAATAGTCAAAGGTCGCAACTGATGCCACAATCAACTCAATGAACAAGATGTAGTCATGTTTCAAATTTCCTTGTAATTTTCAAAGTTGAAATAAATCAAACATATTTATAGAAGTTGTAATGCTCGACTAAAGTTTCATCCATCACCATAGTACCTGAATATGCCATCACAATCGAATATGACTGGAGTTAATAATCAAATATCAATTTTTGCATCCAGAACCAATTCTACAGCCTATGGAATGCAGAACACAGTATAGTAGTACATGTCATTTGGATAGGACAAATCTTTCTAGTTGTATCGGTAGTAGCTTCACCATGAAATGGGCATTTGATACAAGGATTCAGAGATCAAAACAACTTGAGGAATATATGCCAAGACAAAAAAAAATGTAGTTTACCAATATCTTCTTCTAGCATGTGAGCTTCCCTCCACTTGAGCCTTTCCTCCAACGTTTTTCTTAACTTGGCAACAATTATGGGCTTCTGTCTTTTCAGGCATGATACGGTGCCGTAATCCTCACTGTGTGCAGACAAAGGCCCAAGTGCAGCTTCCAAATTCATTCATCAGCTCATTGTGTCATCTATGTGTGAGAAATATGAAAACAGTATGCTGCAAATAGAAATCCATGCAATTAGAACTTGACAAAATTTTTATTTTATCTTGATGCAAATTATATGTAACACATAGATTCACAAGGATTAGCAAGAATTATTGAGAAATTCCAACTTTTGATGACTGATGTAAATTATATGTAACACATAGATTCACAAGGATCATAGTTGTTAAAATTTGAATTCAGGATTACGATTTTAACATGCTAGGGACTCTGAACATTTCCACATAGGTAGGACAGGAAGCAAACTGAACTTACATCCTTTTTGGGAGGGTGTTTTCCATACATTGTCATTGTCAGCCCTCACGTACACCTGAAATCATAAAATCAGAACTCATAAACGCTGCCAAACTGAACTGATTATACCACATGATAGCTATTATATTCTAAAAAAACATTTCCATCTTACATAAAGTTAAAGGAAAAGTGAACAATCGATGAAAATACATGCTGCTTTATGGAAACGATTCCAGTATTTAGTGCAGGAAGCTCCAACAGACTAATCCTCGTCTGCCGGTTATCCTGCCTGACTGGTTGCACACCAGAATGTCACAAATTTTCTCATCAAACTTAATACTACTCACAGTTGACAGAAAAATTTCATAATCCAAAGAAATCAAGAGCTCATCAACATTCCACAAGGCAAGTGGGTTAAGTTGTTGCACTTCTTTTGATTATTTGAGTTAACCTTAGGTTTGCTGCACTCGCCGGCTTCTTGAAGCAGGCTTAAGTGGCCGAACAGGATTAGGATATGTTGGACTGCGCTCATGTTTGATTTTCTCTCGGGGTCAGCTGTAGCTTTCCTCAATGACTCCCACTCTGACAGTCATATCCTGCTCCTCCTTTGTAAGCTTTTCTTTTTTATTTTCTTGGAGGAGAGCTTCATGTTCATGGTAACCTGAAATCCACCTATAAATTCCAAACATATGTTAACCAACAAGCAGCTACTTAGTACAATTGTGACATATAGTCTGCCAGGCAATAAAGTAAGGAAATAAACAAGTGTGACACGTCTAATTAGATATAAATTAAAATCCTTATAGGATTAGCAAGTAGCCCTGTTTGAACCTTGGATGCATAGTACTTTTGGAGTACTTTGGAATTCGAGCATGTGTTTGGATGCAACAAACTTTATGGTTTTGAAAACCATACAAAGTATTGTGAGTTTCAAAAACTCCAGTCTAGACCTCTTTTTTCTAAAACATAGTTTTGCACATCTACAGGTTATAAAACTACAGTTTCTTAGTACCATATTTTTAAGTACTGAGCATCCAAACAGGATCAAGTATTCATAAGTAATAGGATGAGAATTACCAAGTTTGCTCACTAAGTAGGCTCAACATGAGACTGTCGACAAGTACAGGCTCAGAGGTTTTAATAGTGTCAGAAGTGGATGGCTTCTCAATTATGGTAGAACCATTCTCATTCTGTTCCATTAATTCCTCTTCGCCAAATTCAAAAAGATGCATCATCTCTTCTTTGGAGATGGTTCTTGAAACTTGCTGTCTATCCACTACCCTTGCAGCCTTGTTGCAAGGCCTTCTTTTGTCACCTATTAATACTCAACATGAATTGATTTCAAACAAGGATGGAGCTTTATCTACCAGATACAAGAGAATGACTTGGATAACTAAAACTGAGAACTCAAAACCAGAAGAAGAAAAATACAAAATTACGTGACGCTTATATATTTTCTCTTCCATTGTTCAATGTGCCATTAGGCGATAGGCATACACATGTTTGGTCTAGCCATACCTAGAAAGAACATCCCCACACAAAAAATAAATAAATAAATAAATAAATAGCAATATTCAAGTGAAATTAATGAGCAGCCTACGTGACAAGTTCTTGCCTCCAAACCTGATAAATGGCTTGCAGATCATGTGTTGGATTCCATGATCCATCCAGAAGAACCACACGATTTGCAGCATGAATGTTGATACCCAGGGATCCGGCACGAGTTGATATCAATAATTCTAAACACTCCTGTGCAAAACACTGCAGATGGCACTAAAGTGATACCAGCGTCCAGGAACTACCAAAATGCAGATATTGTCAAGTTTCATAATGGCTTCATTCCCAAATGAATTGGGAAGAAATACCACTTTACAGGCTCACAACCCAGCCTAGTTTTTTTAGTTTACAGGAATAGAAATCATACTATGGGAAGGCCGTGGAAACACATGCATATAAAGCAATAGGTCCAAAATCTTGTTGAGGTAGTAGGTAATGGACAGTTTATCTCATGAGCATATAGATATATACGAAGTACAAGAAACCAAAAGAAAACAGATACTTGTGGAACTACCACACCAGTAGCTGCAAAGTTTTTGTGAACAAAGGAAAACTTTTTAGTGTGAAGCATGCCTGTACCAATCCTTCCCTCGCTTCCAATGTTTGCCTTCTTTTCCATTGATTTACAATTTTGCCAGATAAAACTCCACTAAATCCAGAGTGGTCAAACTCTGGCTAAACACTAATACTTGGTTGCCTAATTCAGAACTTTTTGATAGGATATCAAGGAGCAAGGTCATTTTGCCACTGTAATCTGCTTCCATATAAGTATTCTCATCTAAAAGTTCCTTCCACCAGTTACTTTCCTACAATAAATATGAAAAAGAGACACAAAAAGAGTAATCGGAACCAAATGCTTAGTTTGTCATGGAAAGTATTCCACCCATTAGCATAGGTATGCTGCAGAATCAGATAGGTTTGTTTGAGACTGAAAAAAATAAAAAGAGAAAGATATCTTTGGTACCCTCGTTAGCTAAAAGACAATGTTGCAATGTTCAAAAAAACTTTGACGGCCTGCACCGTGTGTGTAAAATTTTTCTTATTGCCATGATGGAAGTAGCGCTGTGGTGAGTAGTCATCAGCAGCAACATCCAAAGTGCAGGACTATCTGCTTGAGAACAAAACAAACAACCCCTAATTCAGTCTGCTGGCAGAGGAACCCGCTACCGCCGGCCTGATCTAGAGTTGTAGACTGTCCAACCAATCTAATGCATATCTAGGGGAAGCACGTATCGCTAATGTTGCTGCAGTTGCCGAGCGTGCGGACAGGGATGGCAGGTCCATTCGTGAGCAGAGATGTGGCGTCGGGCTCTTCCTGACTCTGCGAGCAGAGATGCTGCTGTTGCTGCTGCTGAGCGAGATGACGGAGGATGGCGCCCGTCGCGAGCAGATCCAGGTGCCGCCCGGGAGGGGAAGCAGCCGGGACGAGGGAAGAACCGGGCTGCGTCGGTCACTTCCGGGTTCCCGCGGATTCAGGCGGCGCCGTCCTCCTTACTACTAGCAGGAGGAGGTGGATGGGGCTCGCGGGGCGAGGAGGACGTGGATGCGGCACCGTCCTCCTTCCCGCTCAACCACAGCAACGCCGGCGGCTACTGCATGGTGGACCTGCCGCCGTTCCTGCGCTACCGCCGCAATGAGGAGTTCTTGCTGCCCAGGTGAATGCCTTCACGGTGCGGCCTCCTCTCTTCCCTCCCCGTCCACGGATCGCATGCGTGATTTGAACATGCGCGATTTGAGCCATCGCATGAGGAGCGCAGGGGGAAGGCAGACCGAAGGAGATTGCGGTGATTGCGGGGTGAGCGGCAGGGGATCGTAGAGGGAAGTCGCGGTGGCTAGAGGGAAGTTGGGTCCACCGCATGGGCGAGAGAGGGAAGCCGCGCCAGGTCCACCGCACGGGCGAGAGAGGGAAGCCGAGGAACGGGATCGCAAGGGAGGGCGTTGAGGTTACACGAAGCTAATGTCGCATGATTAGATTGTCTCCCTTTCTTTCTTTTTAGTTGTGGGAGATAAAATTAAGTCATATTGTCGACGAAATGTGGTCGGTAGTCCATCGAGGGGTATGCACATGATGGTGATTTGTCGGTAGATAGGTGTGCAAGACACGAACCAGATGGTAACATGACATAAGACATAAGAATTATACAGGTTTAGGCCGCCAGCATGACGTAAAACCCTACATCATGTGCTCTGTTATATTATATTGAGTTATGTGGTGTATGACTTGTCCTCTAGGGGACCTCTGCCTCTCCTTATATACTCTGGAGGAGGAGGGTTACAAGCAGAATAGCATATTTGGTACTATTACAATATCTAGTACAGCCTATAATCTTTTGATATACGCCTTGATCTTATAGACCAGACCATCTCAGATGGTGCGGCCCATGTACCATCTTGTGGTACCAGGGGTTTATACCCCCACAGCTAGTCCTCGAGCACCATATATTCTGATGCGACACGCCGTCTTGACCTTCTCCAAACAATGAGGCTTGAGTCCTTGACGTCTTCGACCAGTCAAAGCGGCATCCGAGTAGTTGTTGCAAGCGTTGTTGTCGGAGAAGTAGGTTGTCTGAAGAATGTATGGTGCTCTTGAGAAAAGAAAAAGATTTCACCTTCCTTGGAAGTGTGCCCACTTGGGTTTTTGTGAAGAAACGTAAGCGTGTCTTGAAGCATAGCATCGGTGATCATCAGAGGCATAGGGGTCAAAAAACAAGCACATTCACCGCAAGGTGAAGTGTGCCCACTTAGTCCTCGAGCCTGGTAGTAGGTGACGTAGGCACGTGGTGCCAGGGTCTAAAAGAATAGAGCCCAAAGTCTTCAAAAACTCAATACTGAGATGCACTGGCAGGTGCATCATACCAATGTAGTCCCCGAGCTTGCTAGAAGGCGAAGTATAATCCTTGTAGCAAGGTCTAAGAAAATAATAACCTCTCAATTGTATGTGAGTCAAATTTCACATGTAGCCGAGGAAATCAGGCCTCGAGCTGTGGGCCTCAAGCTATGGTCGGAGAGTGGTCGAAGCAGTCTCCGAGTACAGCGTAAGACACAGTCGACGAATCCCCGAGCACTGGTCAGGTGGTCGAAGGCACAGTCCCCGAGCGCTGGTCGGGTGGCCGAGGAAGAAGTCCCCGAGCACTAGTCTGGTGGTCGAGGAGGTGCACTGGTGGGGTGGTTGAGGGGTATAACGTGCTCGATGGTCTGAGACAAGATGTGTTTGCCAGACCAGTCCCCGAGCATGGCTGGAGGCGCGGTTCGAGCGGCGAGAGCTCAGCGACGAGCGGCAAGAGCTCGGCAACGAGCAGCGAGAGCTCAGCGAGGAGCGGCGAGAGCTCGACGAAAGCTTGGTGATGAGCGGCGAGAGCTCGGTGACGAGCGATGAGAGCTCGGTGAGAGCTCGGCGACGAGCAGTGAGAGGTCGACGAGGAGCGGTGAGAGCTCAGTGAGAGCTCGACGAGGATCGGCGAGAGCCTGACGACGAGCAGCGAGAGCTCAATGACGAGCGGCGAGAGCTCGGCGAGAGCTTCGGCGACGAGCAGCGAGAGCTCGGCGATGAGCCTGACGAGGAGGGACGAGAGCTCGGCGAGGAGTCCCCAGCATGGCCGAAGACGTGGTCGAGCAGCGAGAACTCGGTGATGAGCCTAACGACGAGCGATGAGAGCTCGGCGAGGAGTCCCCAGCGTGGTGGGAGACATGGTCAAGCAGCGAGAGCTCGGCGACGAGCGGCGAGAGCTCTTTGATGAGTCCCCGGTGTGGCCGGAGACATGGTCGAGCTGCGAGAGCTTGGCGACGAGCCTGATGAGGAGGGACAAGAGCTCGGCGAGGAGTCCCCAGCATGGCCGGAGACGTGGTCGAGCAGCGAGAGCTCGGCGATGAGCCTGATGAGGAGCGATGAAAGCTCGACGAGGAGTCCCCAGTATGGCCAGAGATGTGGTCGAGCAGTGAGAGCTCGGCAATGAGCGGCGAGAGCTCGGTGACGAGCAGTGAGAGCTCGGCGAGAGCTCGGCGACGAGCGGCGAGAGCTCGGCAATGAGTCCCCGGTGTGGCCGGAGACATGGTCGAGCTCTGAGACGAGCCTGACGAGGAGCGATGAGAGCTCGGCGAGGATTCCCCAGTGTGGCCGGAGACATGGTCGAGCAGCGAGAGCTCAGTGACGAGCCCGACGAGGAGCGATGAAAGCTCGGCAAAGATCCTGCAATATAAATATGTAGAGCGGTAGTACATGATGTAGGAATATATGAACTCCGAAGAGAATCAGTAATGATGAAATAGTATATGATGCTCAGCAGTCAGTTGCAAATGAGCATGATGTGATAAAGCAACCGGTGCTTTGTAAACATTAGTGTTGATGTGAGGTTTGTGTTGACACTTAGCATAAATCGCCCAACCAGTTGGTATGTAGCTGAGTTTCCAGCCCTAGCTTGCTCGCGTTATGCTGAGTGCGGAGCCCATGTGCGTGTGGATGGCGTCGCTAAGGAGCCGCTGCCGACTATCCGTAACGTAGAGGGCAGATGCTCGTGCACGTGTGGGGAGAAGCCAGAGACAAGGCCGTCTCTAGAGACATCGAGCGTCAATGTGACTGGTCAGGGATTTACGTTAAGCATAGATGTATGTCATCTTTAAGATGGTATACATGGATAAACGTTATTTGAAGAATAATCATGACGAGGATGTTGTGGAGAAAATGTCATAGCGAAAACATGACGAGGACGTTGCGGAGAAACGTCGTAGCGAAAATTGTATTAAATATAAATATTAGAAGTGTACTTAGCTTTAGTCGAGACGTTGTCAGGCTGGTGGTGATAAAATTGCCTGGTCCTCGAGCTTTCCGATCCGTCATGACGACGGCGGCATAGTTGTCGTAGCGCCTTTCCTTGCGGCGATTATTATTGCGACGTGGTAGGTGGTCGGGGCAAGAGACCGTGGTCATAGTCGGAGCATGTTGGAACTGCTCTCCTGCCGCTAAAGCCGCATAGTCCGTCGTTGTCGAGTTAATTCTCGATATTAATCCCAGCGAGCTCCAGGGCGATATTAGCGAAGTAGATCGCGAATGAGGGAGATGTTGTTACATGCAGAAAAATCAATCTGTATTAGATATTCGAAGAAAAGACTAATCCAATCAACAACGTAGAACGACTCACCCGGTTTTTAGTAGAGAATTAATAAAAAAATTCCATCTGGCTCGCCTGGGAGTCTATACGCACAACCCCAACCTAGCGCGCCACTGTCGACGAAATGTCATCGGCAGTCCATCGAGGGGTATGCCCATGATGGTGATTTGTCGGTAGATAGGTGCGCAAGACACGAACCGGATGGTAACAGGACACAAGACATAAGTTTTATACAGGTTTAGGCCGTCAGCAAGACGTAAAACCCTACATCCTGTACTCTGTTATATTGTATTGAGTTATGTGGTGTATGACCTGTCCTCTAGGGGACCCCTGTGTTGACGGTCCTTAAGTACCAAATATAGTTATCAAATAAATAAAGAAAAGGATCCAAATGCAACCAACACCTAAACTTAGGGTTTTATCTGACAGAATTCCACGAGTTTTGGTGTTTATCTGTTTCTGCAGGGGGTTATCAGAAAATACGGAGGAAAGGCCCACACGTCGGGTTTACATAGAGATAATAACGTGTTCACCGATTTTCTATCATCTAGAAGACTCCAGAAGCCACGAGATCGAACGGGAGGCCGAACGGGCCCGGAGGCAGGGCGCCCGCCCTGCTCCCTAGGGTGGCCGCCCTGGCCTGAGAGCCAATCAGGCTCCGTCTCGCGGATTATGCTCCACCGACCTAAGGGATCAAGGAAAACCGTGCGATTAATGTCGGTTTGATCCAACGGCCCACGTTCACTTGAGGGGGCTATATAAGCAGGACCCCTGGCCCCTGGAGGAGGCACTCCCTCTTTCTCAATTCCTCAAACCCTAATCTCAGGAGGAGAGTCTCTGATCAAGCCCTAGAGCCACCACATCAACTAGATCTCTAGTATAGCATAGCTACATAGGATTAGAACTAGAAGGAGTCAATCTTCGATTGGTTTCTAGATCTGTCAAGAGGATTCTTGGTAATTCCTTTACTGTTCTTCATTGTTCATCTTTGTTCTTCAATATTATGAATACAACTTTGTTCTATTTCAATATATTGATTATGACTATGCTCTACTTGTTTATGTTTGCGATTATATTGTTCTTAGTTTATCGTAGTTATACGCTTGGCTTAGTTAGATTGGAATTATATACATGTTTAGGATCGTATAGCATTTATCCATCGGATCCATGGGTAAATGATAAATATTGTGTAGGCGTGGTGCTTAGACCATATTTATCTGCGATTGCACCTTATATGCCGGATCGTGGGGTGGTCCGCGATGGTGACAGCTTCGTTGGTTCTTATATAGTCCCCCTTCCGTGTGTAAGGCAGACAGAGCAACATTATTACGGGGGAGTGATTGCTATGTTTCTCATCTTCCTTGATAATATCACTATGCATGGGCGTAGTCCTTTCTCGCAATGATTGCCAAGTGTACTTGCACTAACTATGATATGCTAGACTTTATAGTTAAGAATAACTTAGGAAATATCCTTGTAATTCGTCCTAATACCATGCTAATGACTTGCTAGAATATCTGTTGAGGTGCTTATCATTATTATATGTGGCTAGCTGATCAGATTAATTATCTTTGTCACCATTCATACTTTATCTATATTTTATGTGACACTTACCCCTGTATGCAAGAGATAGATGAATGCTCTCACTTATACATGCAATGATTGATACTCATTCCTATATTCCATTCCATAATCAACATTGATGTTAGTAATCCCTTCCCAGTGGTAAAAATATAAATAACGATACCTGGAATACTTCCCGGTTAAAATGCTACATCGGTATTAATCTGTGCGCTTGCATATCTTATTTATTATTTATTTAGAAGAGCAGTTGCATATTTCAATACCGCGTCTCTCATGTCATGCTGGGGATGACAATTTGGCTTAAGTGGCATGAGGGATAGGTCCGGCATTTTTGGCGCCGTTATCAGAATTAGAAAACTAAGTCTACTTTTGGTAATGACGTTAAGAATGCCCAACACCCTGCCTCTCCTTATATACTCTAGAGGAGGAGGGTTACATGCAGAATAGCCTATTTGGTACTATTACAATATCTAGTACAGCCTATAATCTTTTGATATACGCCTTGATCTTACAGGCCAGGGCACCTCAGATGGTGCGGCCCATGTACCATCTTGTGGTACCGGGGGTTTATACCCTCACACATATCAAACTTAGGGCAAAATATAAGTGTGCATTTACTGAACTATCGTAACAATAATAGGAAGCACTTTTTCTCTCTTACGCAGTTTACTAGTCCGTGTGTTGCAATGGGATTTAGAATCTATAAATGGATTGCTCGTGGCTCGAAAATCTATTGATACATTAGACACGAGAGGATTTGAGATTAATTATTATGTTGTGTTTCTCAGTTGATCTTAAGATTTTATTTCAGTCACACTACTTGAACTCATACAGGATTAGAAAAAAGATCATGGAAATGATTCGTACTTTAATATTAGAAAAAAACTAGATGGCATAATTGTGTGTTATAGATTTTAATTCTATAAGAAAAAGTCACACTACTTGAACTCTTATAGGATTGAGAAAAAACCATGGAAACGATTCATACTTTAATATTAGAAAAAATAGATGATATAAGTGTGCGTTGTTATGGATTTTAATTTCATAAGAAAATACTCAATTAAAGTAAAGTGATGAATTTAAGTAGTTTAGGCCTACTTGTTTTTCTCATAACTTGTTTTACGCGTAGAGAGTTGATTTTTGGTTTTAAGCTTCAGAAAATATATATAGGAATACATAGTGGTTGTAATTATAATGGGATGTATAGATTTTTAATGTCACCTAATAGATCATATGACATATGTAGACAAACTGCTCTAATTTTTATGAGTACCGAAAAGAGTAATGGACCATAGAAACATTTTATATTCTATTCAAACTTTGTACTTATGTAAACATGCTACTCCGGCCTACATATAGTATTTTAGAGAATAAATGATCATTATTATTTATTTAAATAGTAGGCTAACATAGTTGTCGTGAGCTATCTATAATATGCACCTCCTGCCTTTGCCTTGGAGCTGGAGGTGACATATCTGATTTGGACTCAGGCAAGCGACTCGGAATAGAGATTAGGACTCAGACATTAAAAATGAAAAAACATAAACTGAAACAGAGTCGTTGTCTTAGTTGGAAGAAAGATTTTATTGGCAAGAAATTTTGCCTCTTTAGTATTACGAATCTATTTAGATTAGGATTCGTACTCCATATTCGTCTAGACGTGAGCAATTCTAACTTATTTGTAAATAAAGAAAGCGGTGCAAAATAAAGAATGTAATTCTTATCATTTTCTATTTATTATTAAAAGTTCTATTTAGAGTACTCAGCTAAGGAATCTATTTAGATTATGATTCCTACTCTATATTGGTCTACACGTGAGCTATTCTAACTCGTATGGGTACGGGTTATATATATAAGTCCGGACAACAAAAACTCACTATTGTTCGATAGTTAGAGAAAGACTGGACAAAAAAATGGATGGACAAAAAAAACCTGAAATTTTACCTCTTTATTATTAGGTATAGAAGAACTTTATAGAGACTTGCCAAAATTTTGGTCACAAGTATTGGTGTGCCAATTCTTTGGCAGTGAACAAATTGATGACTACAAATTTTAGCATGCTATGGTTTTGGTGGAGCAAAAATTAGTAGCCAACCAAACAGATCCTAGAGGCATGCCATGCAATTAACTCTATGACTAATGCACAACGTGCTTATGTTTGCGATTCAATTTTGGCTCAGCAAAGTAGGGAATATCGTAGGATCCAAAATGCTGCGAGACAAGCTTTTCAGACTTCCATCGAAAGGACCATAGTCAGGACCTAAGAAGCTTGTTGCCTGGAGCATCCACACCTCAGGTAATATTGAGGGTGAAATTATGTGACACGCCGAAGCTCTGGCCAAATGCCCGAGTATCAAGAGTTCATAAAAAAGACTCATGGCGAGGGTGATATGTAAAGCAAGCTACCAATGTACGTGCAAGGTGTGCTAGCTTAAAGCAAAGGGAGATGGCAATACCAACTGACTCCACTCCTATAGGGTATGAGGGGTTGCATCATCACGCCATGTTGGTGGCACCCAAAAAGAAATAAAATCAGTCACTCCAAGAATAGAAAATACAACAATGCTAGCTTATCGGCCTCCTCATAAAAGAGCCTCGAACAACCATTTTGAGGTATTCTCTCGATGCCGGTGAGTGTTGAGGAAGTAGCCTACAACACAAAGTGATGCTTCCTCTGCTTCTACATATTTCAAAAGAAGAAGCCTTGCAAACAAATTCTGCTAGGTCATCGTCTAGTGACTTGAAGCCTAACAAACTCTGGTCATTCAAAAAAATCATGCGATGTATGTAGGGTCTTATAATTCCCTATTTGAATTCTCATTTTGAAAATGAATTATTGGATACTGCAGGTTCGGCTGATCCAAACCCACTAAATGGTGAACATCCACATGCCCCAAGTGATGATGACTCACAATCTTCATACAGTGAGAGTGAGCCTACCAATGATGACTCATAATCTCCGCATAGTGATAGTGAGCCTGGAAATGCTGAACAAGTGCTTGCCACAAATCAAGGTCAATCCGTTGAAGAGTAGATGAACCAAATGATGGCAACCTTACAACAGAAAGAAGAAGAGTTGGCAGCGCTCCGTGACCTGGTGGCCAACACCAAAAAATGTACAAATGATGTGAATGCTTCGACTAGTCATAATAGTTCCCATCCCCAACCTGAAATCACACTCGAAGCCATACAGAGGATGATTTCCAAAGGTGTAAGGGCTCAGTATATGCAAATACATCACTCCATGTGTATGGGCTATGTGAAACCATATCCGCCAGAGGTGGACATGGTACCATTTCCGAACAACTATCATTAGCCTCCATTTAGTAAATTTAATGGGACTGGGTCACCACATAAACATGTGGCCAATTTCCTTGTTGCATGTCAATATACAACACAATGGAGCTCTTCTCCTCCATCAATTTGTACAAACATTATCAGGTCCAGCTTTCACATGGTACATCAAGTTGGCACCTCCATCCGTATATGGGAACAAATGCAGGATGCCTTCTGTTGACGGTCCTTAAGTATCAAATATAGTTATCAAATAAATAAAGAAAAGGATCCAAATGCAACCAACACCTAGACTTAGGGTTTTATCTGACAGAATTCCATGAGTTTTGGTGTTTGTCTGTTTCTGCAGGGGGTTATCAGAAAATATGGAGGAAAGGCCCACACGTCGGGTTTACATAGAGATAATAACGTGTTCACCGATTTTCTATCATCTAGAAGACTCCAGAAGCCACGAGATCGAACGGGAGGACGAACGGGCCCGGAGGCAGGGCGCCCGCCTTGCTCCCTAGGGCGCCCGCCCTGGCCGGAGAGCCAATCAGGCTCCGTCTCACGGATTATGCTCCACCGACCTAAGGGATCAAGGAAAACCGTGCGATTAATGTCGGTTTGATCCGACGGCCCACGTTCACTTGAGGGGGCTATATAAGCAGGACCCCTGGCCCCTGGAGGAGGCACTCCCTCATTCTCAATTCCTCAAACCCTAATCTCAGGAGGAGAGTCTCTGATCAAGCCCTAGAGCCACCACATCAACTAGATCTCTAGTATAGCATAGCTACATAGGATTAGAACTAGAAGGAGTCAATCTTCGATTGGTTTCCGGATCTGTCAAGAGGATTCTTGGTAATTCCTTTACTGTTCTTCATTGTTCATCTTTGTTCTTCAATATTATGAATACAACTTTGTTCTATTTCAATATATTGATTATGACTATGCTCTACTTGTTTATGTTTGCGATTATATTGTTCTTAGTTTATCGTAGTTATACGCTTGGCTTAGTTAGATTGGAATTATATACATGTTTAGGATCGTATAGCGTTTATCCATCGGATCCATGGGTAAATGATAAATATTGTGTAGGCGTGGTGCTTAGACCACATTTATCTGCGATTGCACCTTATATACCGGATCGTGGGGTGGTCCGCGATGGTGACAGCTTCGTTGGTTCTTATATAGTCCCCCTCCCGTGTGTAAGGCAGGCAGAGCAACATTATTACGGGGGAGTGATTGCTATGTTTCTCATCTTCCTTGATAATATCACTATGCATGGGCGTAGTCCTTTTTCACAATGATTGCCAAGTGTACTTGCACTAACTATGATATGCTAGACTTTATAGTTAAGAATAACTTAGGAAATATCCTTGTAGTTCGTCCTAATACCATGCTAATGACTTGCTAGAATATCTGTTGAGGTGCTTATCATTATTATATGTGGCTAGCTGATCAGATTAATTATCTTTGTCACCATTCATACTTTATCTATATTTTATGTGACACTTACCCCTGTATGCAAGAGATAGATGAATGCTCTCACTTATACATGCAATGATTGATACTCGTTCCTATATTCCATTCCATAATCAACATTGATGTTAGTAATCCCTTCCCAGTGGTAAAAATATAAATAATGATACCTGGAATACTTCCCGGTTAAAATGCTACATCGATATTAATCTGTGCGCTTGCAGATCTTATTTATTATTTATTTAGAAGAGCAGTTGCATATTTCAATACCACATCTCTCATGTCATGCTGGGGATGACAACTTGGCTTAAGTGGCATGAGGGATAGGTTCGGCATTTTTGGCGCCGTTAAACCAAGTCTACTTTTGGTAATGACGTTAAGAATGCCCAACAAGCATTTTTGGCGCCGTTGCCGGGAAAGGTTGATTTACTAACAAGGAATGAATACGGAATTTGAGTCATCATTCGCATCATTAAGTGATTGAGATCATCAATTCTCCCATACAGATTTACCCCTGTATTTTTCCATTCTTATTGTTTTACAGGGTGATGTATGAATAGAGGACATCTTCCAGAAAATTTTGTTGACAACCCCGAAGCATTAATCAGAGGGGCAAGAGCCAAGCTCAAGAAGTCAACACTTCGACGCAACACTTCATCCAATCCAGAAGACCGCCGAAGTTTCATCCGGAATTTGTCAACAGAGTTCGCAGCCATGGCGAACAAGACGATCCGCGAGTTCTCAGCTCCCACTACGGACAACATCCGCACTGGACCTGCCGCGGCCATCGACAAGAACTTTGAGCTCAAGCCAGGGCTCATCAACATGGTACAAGCCAACCAGTTTTGTGGGAAGCCGCACGAAGATGCAAGTGCTCATCTCCAACACTTCCTAGAGATTTGCAGCACATTCACTTTATTAGATGTTCCCAGAGACGCTATACTACTTCGTCTTTTCCCATTCTCACTATTGGGGAGAGCGAAGCAGTGGTTCTACGCGATGAAGGATAAGAACACTACGTGGGCACTCTGCTCTATGAACTTTCTGGCTAAGTTCTTTCCTATGGGCAAGACCAATGCTCTCCGTGGGAAGATTACAAGTTTTCAGCAACAACATGATGAATCCGTTCCAGAAGCATGGGAGCGCTTTCAAGATTACATCCTAGAATGTCCCCATCATGGAATGGAGAGCTGGCTACTTATGCAGACTTTCTATCATGGGCTCATCACTAGTGCTCGTGAGACCATGGATGCTGCAGCTGGAGGTGCATTTCTATCACTCACCATACCACAAGCTACCGCCCTTGTGGAGAAGATGGCGTCCAACCAAGGTTGGAACGGAGAGAGGACTCAAACACGCAAGAAGGGTGGAGGTATGCACCAGCTCAAGGAGGTAGACATGCTGTCTGCAAAGTTAGACCTACTCATGAAAAAGCTCGATGACAAAGCTAGAGACAAAAGAGAAGTCATGAACGTCTACGACTCTCACATGACTTGTGAGGAATGTGGAGACACTGGACACTCAGGCAATCACTGCCCTGAGATGCTTGAGGATGCAAGGTACATCAACAACAACAACTACTACAACCGTCCTCAACAAAATCAAGGTTGGAATCAACAGAGGCCTAACTACTTAGGTAACTACTCAGGTAATTATCAAGGTAATAACTCTTACAACAACAATAATAATTTTCCACCCCTGAGAGAGTTAGTGTCTAATCAAGGAAAGCTAATGGATAACTTGTCTAAGAAATTGGCATCCAATGATAAAATACTAGAAAACATAAATAATAGAATGGATAATTTCTCTACTGCCATCAAAAACCAAATTAGCTTTAATAAAATGATTGAATCTTAGTTAAATCAAATAGCTGCTGCTGTTCCTGCTACTAACCCCGGTATACCATCACAACCGGAAGGATTATAATCTGCAAATCTTGTAGACATGTTTGATGCAGGTAACTATTGGAGTAATCCCGCTGTCGGAGTACATAATGACCTTCTGCCAGTCAAGAGAGGCGATCCAGGACGCCCCGTCATCCCGATCTCCATCGGCATGGTGGACTTCCCAGAAGCACTCTGCGACTTTGGCTCTAGCGTCAACATTATGCCCAGGGTACTCTATGAAAAATTCTTTACATATCCTTTATCAGAAACAACTATGTGTTTGTAGCTTGCAGATCGGACACTAAGCTTTCCTAAAGGAATATTAAAGAACATGTGTGTCCGAGTTGGTACCTCGTATGCTCCAGCTGATTTCGTGGTGATAGAGACCGGGTCCGATGAGAGGTCACCAGTTATTCTGGGAAGGCCATTCCTGAACATCTCGGGAGCTGTCATCTACGCCAGCGCTGCGAAGATCAACTTCAACATCAAGGGAGGAAGGAGACCTTTTCCTTCAAGAACAAGATTACACAAATCCCAGAGCAACCCCAAGATGAACCAAGGAAGTGGACCAACAGGAGGAACAAGCAGAACAAGAACAACCAAGGATGGACCGAATCAGCTAAGATGGTCACTGCAGTTCAAGGAGGTCAAGACCGACGACCCAAGTCGCCGTTCCTAATCAAGAAGGACGACCCAGGTATGCCAAGCATGGTGTGCTCAATCAATGGATACTCCTTTCAAAAGGCGCTCTGCAACACTGGATCAGGCGTCAACATAATGGCCACAGTCACCTATCAGCTCTTGTACGGGACCATGCCCTTAAAACCAACATACACTCAGCTCCAGATGGCAGATCAGACATCCCGAAAGGTCGAAGGTATAGTAACCGATGTCCCTGTTAAAATTAACGATCATTTTGTCCATACAGACTTTCAGGTCATTGACATGGGAGACGACGAGTACGATCCACCCATCATCCTAGGAAGACCGTTCCTAGGCACCGTCAAAGCAATCATCTACATTGGAACCGGAGAAGTCCATATGCATTTCCCCTCTGAGAAGGTACGCCGCTACTTTAATGACCCTAACTATATAGTTGAAGATTCTAAGCAGGTCAGGACAAGAAGAAGGCGACGTAACCGTAACCAAAGGAGGCAAACCATCAAGGACGTATGGGCAGACTATGAAGGAGAGGTCATAAGGCCCGAGGATACATAACAGGAGACCGAATCACCAAGTCGGGTATGGAAAGTGAAGACAGTTACACAAGAAGAGGAGGCGCTGTCGGAGCCACCGTCTACGCCACCCAAATCCCAGGACAACTAATAAGAAAAGAAGTCCTATTCGGAGGACTTAAAAACACCGAACGCCGTGCCAAGAGGTAAACTTGGTAGTTATCATTTTCCCTTTAATTATTGCTCAGTTAATCATGTTCATTCTGTCTAAAAAAATGTTGAAAACAGTAAGCCCCATGTGAGTATGCGAGTGGCATAAAACCCATAAGTACATTCACTGTGGTGGCATAAAAAAATATAAATAATATATATTTTTTCTGTTCTATAAAAATGAAAATAAAAATAGAGAGTGACATTTATCAAGGAAGCTCAAACATGATAAAGGCTAGATATTTATGCTAACGCTTAATCAAGTTCCACGAAGCTTTGTTGTCTATTTGAGCTCCACAGAATTCAGGAAGACTAACAGACGGAGGACATCCTAATCGCTGTCAGGGTACTGCCGACACTCAAATACACCTCTGCACCTGCTAGCTACATCAGAAGAAATTACGTCAAGATCCAGCTTGGGGGAGAGCACCCCCATTTATCCCGATAAGTATTTTTTATCTACATTTATACCTATGCTTTATTAAAATAAAAAGATGCATAATCATGAAAACCCAAATAAATATTTTGTGTTTATATATATTTGCTTAGTTTAATAAATAAATAAAGTAGCTATGCTAAACTGAATCTTGAAAATAAAACTCTAGCATGGATATGATGAATAGTTGCTCTGCCTAATTTTCAAATTTGTTCTCTCTCTAGTTTAGACATAATTGTTATAATTTAAAACTGGCTCTAAACCTGAACTAGTGGGAAGAGAACTTGATCTGAAGTCTAAGTTGTTAGCGGATATGATATGGGAAGGTTGAGCTGCTGTTTATCTGTTCCTAGAGATGCTAGAATTCTGGAGAATTTTATCTTTGAAAATCTTTAAAATATTGCATGATGAGTTCCTGTATGATGAGAGTTTAAATTCCTATCACAGCCATATATACATGCTTGTTAGAATAAGAGCCGCACTTTTACTACTTACTGCTTATGGGCATTGAGTGTGGTCAAGCTGTGTAGACCCTTAGGAACTTGTCATGTGGTTAAAATCAAGATTCACTTGCACGTTCACTCATACATGCTGCTTCTACTCCGGAAGTACGCATCCACATATATCCACTCATTTCCATCTTCAGATTCACCCAAAATTATTCTACTCCTGACCCGGGAGAGAATAGCCAAAAACATTATCCCATTCCTGTTATTCCCTGTGAAGTTAATGCTCAAGTCATTTCTACTACCACTTGCTATATTTTCAAAAGAGGGAGATTGCTCTAAAAAAAATATAAATACGAGGAAATAAAAAGGAGCAAGTGCTCGGAACCTCGAAGAAAGAAAAAGTGAGACGAGAGGTAAAAATGGACAAGTGTCCGACAGTAGAATTAGGGGTACAAGATACCCACCTGAGAGAAAAAAAAAGAGAAAAAAAATAGAGCATCTCATTCCCCTCAAAAGTTTTAAAAAGCAAGAAAGGTATGTATTCCCTCAAAAAGAGCATTAGACTTTTGTTATCACCATCATCACCATACACCACTCATTCACCACACATGCACATCTTGATTTGACTTATTGACTTGTTTCTCTGGATCTATGGTTTGACTATGCAATAAATGTTCTATGAGTATGTATACTGTATCTCCCACCTATGAGCTCCAGATATCAAAGCCTTATTAGAGTAGGGTGAGAGAGAAGGCAATGTCACTACGCCTTATACCATAAATACCACATACTTTGAGAGAGAAGGCATATACCATTACTGCATTGGTAAGGATCCAGAAATACCACAAAAGAGAGACCCGAGAAAGTCATACAAGGAATCTCTGAGTTTTATTTGAAAAATTTGCAAAAACTCCAGAGCTATAGCTGATCAAGAATAAGAGACATGGCGTTTGACTAGACCGTTCTATCTTTTAACCACTCAAGATACAGGTGACGGTTGCAAGCCCCATGGTGAATGGTAAAATGAGTAAGTTTTAAGTCTTGACAGTTTACTCTAACTAAGGGATGAGACCTTATTTGAAAGCATATGTACCGTCAACGTTCAAAGGCGTTGCAGCAACTTCTGATCCATAATGATTCTATCCTTGCTCAGGGACGAGCAAGAGGTAAGCTTGGGGGAGTTTGTTGACGGTCCTTAAGTACCAAATATAGTTATCAAATAAATAAAGAAAAGGATCCAAATGCAACCAACACCTAGACTTAGGGTTTTATCTAACAGAATTCCACGAGTTTTGGTGTTTGTCTGTTTCTGCAGGGGGTTATCAGAAAATACGGAGGAAAGGCCCACACGTCGGGTTTACATAGAGATAATAACGTGTTCACCGATTTTCTATCATCTAGAAGACTCCAGAAGCCACGAGATCGAACGGGAGGCCGAACGGGCCCGGAGGCAGGGCGCCCGCCCTGGCCTGAGAGCCAATCAGGCTCCGTCTCGCGGATTATGCTCCACCGACCTAAGGGATCAAGGAAAACCGTGCGATTAATGTCGGTTTGATCCGACGGCCCACGTTCACTTGAGGGGGCTATATAAGCAGGACCCCTGGCCCCTGGAGGAGGCACTCCCTCATTCTCAATTCCTCAAACCCTAATCTCAGGAGGAGAGTCTCTAATCAAGCCCTAGAGCCACCACATCAACTAGATCTCTAGTATAGCATAGCTACATAGGATTAGAACTAGAAGGAGTCAATCTTCGATTGGTTTCCGGATCTGTCAAGAGGATTCTTGGTAATTCCTTTACTGTTCTTCATTGTTCATCTTTGTTCTTCAATATTATGAATACAACTTTGTTCTATTTCAATATATTGATTATGACTATGCTCTACTTGTTTATGTTTGCGATTATATTGTTCTTAGTTTATCGTAGTTATACGCTTGGCTTAGTTAGATTGGAATTATATACATGTTTAGGATCGTATAGCGTTTATCCATCGGATCCATGGGTAAATGATAAATATTGTGTAGGCGTGGTGCTTAGACCATATTTATCTGCGATTGCACCTTATATGCCGGATCGTGGGGTGGTCCGCGATGGTGACAGTTTCGTTGGTTCTTATATAGTCCCCCTCCCGTGTGTAAGGCAGGCAGAGCAACATTATTACGGGGGAGTGATTGCTATGTTTCTCATCTTCCTTGATAATATCACTATGCATGGGTGTAGTCCTTTTTCGCAATGATTGCCAAGTGTACTTACACTAACTATGATATGCTAGACTTTATAGTTAAGAATAACTTAGGAAATATCCTTATAGTTCATCCTAATACCATGCTAATGACTTGCTAGAATATCTGTTGAGGTGCTTATCATTATTATATGTGGCTAGCTGATCAGATTAATTATCTTTGTCACCATTCATACTTTATCTATATTTTATGTGACACTTACCCCTGTATGCAAGAGATAGATGAATGCTCTCACTTATACATGCAATGATTGATACTCATTCCTATATTCTATTCCATAATCAACATTGATGTTAGTAATCCCTTCCTAGTGGTAAAAATATAAATAACGATACCTGGAATACTTCCCGGTTAAAATGCTACATCGGTATTAATCTGTGCGCTTGCAGATCTTATTTATTATTTATTTAGAAGAGCAGTTGCATATTTCAATACCACATCTCTCATGTCATGCTGGGGATGACAACTTGGCTTAAGTGGCATGAGGGATAGGTTCGGCATTTTTGGCGCCATTATCAGAATTAGAAAACTAAGTCTACTTTTGGTAATGACGTTAAGAATGCCCAACACCTTCCTAGATCGCTTTTATAGCACTCAAAGGATGGTGGGGATAACTGAGTTGACTCAAACCTTACAAAGGCAAAATGAGTTGTAAATTTCATCAATAGGTGGAGGAATTTAAGCCTCCACTACCCACAGCCAATCACCGAACCAAAAGCGGTTCGTATGTGTATGAATAATTTGAGCCCAGACATGGCCATTCACCTACCGGGTGTGAGGCCAATAACTTTCAAAGAATTATCCTCAAAGGCCACAAACATAGAGAATTATATGCATCACATGTCTCATCCACCAAGGACATTCAACAAGGCGCCATTGGATAAAAACAACCAGCGAGATAAGCCAACATCTTCTAAGCCAAAGCAAATACAGGCCATGGAGACAACGGTGATCGCCCAAAAGTCCCAAATTGGGGGCACCATCATAAGATTACCAAACAAAGGGGGTGCACCAACTCCTAGGAGGCCAACTCTTGGCAAGCGTCAAAATTAGAAGTACTCCTTCCCGTTCGAAGAAGTGGAGGATCTCTTCATGGGCTACGGGAGTTAAAACTCATTGGGCTCCCTAAACCAAAAAGACTAGAAGAAGCTTCTAAACTCAATGAGCCAAATTTCTATCACTTTCATCGCATCCTAGGTCATATGCTCAAGGATTGTTTTGTAGCTAAAAATATTATACAAAAGCTCATAGATGAAGGCACCATAGATGCTGATTTACTCAAAAGCATGAAGAGTGGAAAGAAAACAGCTATGTCAAATGTCGCCACCTTTCAAAATGATCCGATGAGTTGTGCAACTCCAAAAATGTGGCCAATTTATGATCAATGTATGATACCAAAACCTGAGCATGTTAGTATGTCTTTCTCAGGACATCCGCAATAGCAAGCTAAGCACCGACATGAAGGCAAGGCTTTCCTTCAATGGATCCACACCCCAAAACATGGACCACCAAGTTCCTAAAGATCAGGAGAGCATCGACAACAACTCTCAAGATGACTTGCTCTTCGACGAATGATGGATAAGGGCGAAGGCCTGCGCTTCTACCAAAATATAAAGAAGCATGAGGATGATTCCCTCAAAGAGTATGCTACTTGTAACACTCTAGGTGTTTATCACCAGTTAAGCAGTCGGTTTGAGCTCAAACATGACATGTTAAGTGGTGATGAAGGTGTCAAGGTCAAATCTATGAGAGTGAATCCCAACTTAAACTTGGATAACAAACCTCTGCTACATGTTGACCCTTTTCAAATATATGCCTGAGTATTGTTGAAGGTCCCCTTTCATGTGCCTCACATCAATTTCCACCCACATTGATGATTAGAAAAGTTTCATGAAGTTTAGAGCCAAAAAGTCACATGAAATGATAAGTTACATTTTTACTTAAATTGCTTCCTAGGATGTCAACCGAACCTTGCAACCTTGCTCAAATAGCTCCAATTCAACTCATGAACAAAAGTCATGAAGGGTTCGTGTTGAGCAAATGTCAAGAAAATGTCTCAATTGGTTGAAAACCCTAATTATAGGGTTTATCATGATGCTACTTTGACCAAAGTAAAATCTTGACTTTTGTACCAGTGGTTAAAGTTTGACCTTTAATAAAAGTTGAAGTTTGAGTGGAGTAAAACTAACTTTGTTTTTGGATCAAGCCTTGATTCGACTTCTAAGTGTCTCAAACAGTGGATTCAAGATAGGAAGTGATGTTGTTCTGTCAATAAATCAAGTCTCATCAAATTCATATAGTAGCTCAATTGGATTCCTTAATATGAGTTGAAGTAGCTTTCATGGTGGAAACAATAAATCAAGTTTCATCAAATTTGGAGTTCATTTGGATCTTCAAAAATACTTTCCAAAACAGTAGAAGTTTACTTTGTCACTACACTTAAGTGACCTTGACATGTTGGCATTCCGCGTTCTCTAATTTTTGTTAAGCAACTCAAGTTGAGGCAAACATAAAAGTTGGACTAAATGTTTTGGAGAGGAGCATATAAAAAGTTGGAATTTGTTTGACCTTGTTTTGACTACCAACTTCGGTTTTCTTAATTGCTGGAAATACGCTGACAATGTCAAGTTGGGGTGCAATTAACCGCTAATCTACTGCCCTAATGACCGTGGCCCCTAAATAAGTCTTGTAGAGCATCATGCCGGCTCCAACTTTTCTTTAGGCACCTTGGCCAGGATATGCATGGAATATGCCGAAAAATGGCCTCCAAGACGAGCTGGACCGTACCCGCCACCTATTCGCTAAAATGGGCATGTGGCTGCCATGTAGGGTAGTGAGCCCCCACCATGATCGACGTGCATCCCCTACCCTTCTACTTGCATTGGGATTATGCTGAGCTACCCCTAGACGCTCTCCACTCACTCACTCGCTCCCTCTGCCTCTCCCTTTGCCTCTCTCGCGCTGCTACTGCTCATGGATGCGAACCACCATGGTCGCGAGCTCAGAGCCAAGCTCGTTGTCGTTGTTCATCGCTATGCCCACTGCCACCGCGTCTGCCTCCCCCTCCTCTACCCCACGCACGTGCCCTCCGCGGCTAATGCCACTTGGAGTGCACGCAGCCAAAGCCGGCCATGGGCCATCCTCGGCCCGGACACGACCCCCACGGCCATGTGCTAGTCCTGTGACCCCGCAGCGTCCCTCCCCCGCCTCGGGCGACCATCCTCACGCCCGAAGTCGGGCCGGCAGTGGCCATCCTCTACTCTATGTACGTGAGGAAGAAGGGAAGGACATCACACATGAATAGGAACAAGTCCAGGGGGTTTTCTGCAGAAGTCATGACTCGTGTGAATAGTGCCCAGAAGGACCGGTTCGCTAGAATTTGTTTTCATGAAAGTTCAGGGTCCTTTGTGCAAATGTGTTTTTCCTTTATCCCTTTTATTTGGATGAAACTTTGGAAAATCATAGTAAATCGTAGAAAAATCCAAACATAGCAAATGAAGACCTTTTGGAATCCTTGTGAGTAGATCTATACAATAGAGTCATAATATGAAATGTGTTAGTAGAAGGTTCTTGTGGTTTTTATTTATCTATGTTAATTAGGGTTTTCTAGGAATAAATTCATATCTAAAGTTGTGCTCCAATTGCTGTGAAATTTTTATGGTAGGCTACTGATGTCATATGTGTGCTATGGTAAAAATTTCAAGCTTATTGGATGACATATGAATGAGTTATTGATTTAATTTACTTAATGCTTGATAAATAGTTTAAATGGTTTATAAATAATTTATATATGCAAAAATATGAAATATGGTTCTTTTTCCTTTGCATAGTGATATTGTGGCCTAAGAAACCCTAACATGGCTATGTGTTTATAAAAAATGATGATTTTTAGATTTATCTTGCTGTCACAAGTTTTCTTGCAATATCAATTTGTTGTTTTCATAATAATTAAATTATAAAACCTGGACATGTGAAATTTGTGCAGTAGACAAGTTTTGATAACATCTACCACTCATAAAAATCTCAGCCCCAAACTAGTTGTTCTCATATAGTGCTAAAAGTAGTATATATGTTGCATTATTTAAATAGAGGATGAAAGTTTGTTAATAAATATATGTAATTATTGTCATATGATGCTTCTAATAGCTATTACTATGTGTTATGATTGTTGAATATGATTACAAGCTGTTTAGAGTAGCATGTATGTCAAGGACATGTTAATTTGTAGCAACAAAATGATAGGTGAATGTAATATGCCTCTGTTGTTGGGCTGCATGTACAATTTTGGTTATGCAATTATTTTCATGATGCAAATAATGTTTTCTATGAATGTGGTAAATACAAAAGTTGTAGATAATCTCCTTATATTGATTGTCCTAAAATTTCATGACCATTGGCCTAATGGTTTAGGAGTTATAGATTTTAGAAGTTTATTGTTAGGTTTTGCTTATGCTTTGTGCAGCTTTGAATGACTGTATTGTTTGACTTGTTTAAACATGGAATCACATTTTGGTGATAATAGAATAGTTGTATTGGTTTTCATGAGCTTTCTAAATTGTTAAATATCACACCTTTTGTTGAACCCTTTTTGCTATGAAATCACCCTTAGATGATAATAACAAAGTTGTAGCTAACTTAATAAGCTTTCTAAAAAGTTTAGAACCATATTTGTTGAATGGATAGAACTCTAGATATGCATCTCTGAAATTCATATCAGTTTTCTATACATTGTTTGTGTAGACCTGCTTCTTAGCGTGTTTTGACTTAGTTAGCTTTAGAATTAGCTCTGAGTGTAAATAAAAGAGTCATGGGTAATTTCATTAGCTTTTTAGAAAGTCTAGGTCACCTTTATTGGATGTCGGGATCTCTGTTTATGACTGAAACAAGTGACTGCTGTGCTACTGTCCAGAAACTGCATGTATAGGTTGATTGCTTTAGCTTACTCTTGTTAGTTAAACATGTTAAGTTGACATTGATTGATGAATACTTGCCATGGCTACACTCAAGTAATTTGGATGCCATGCTTGATGTGCTTGCCATCTCCTATGTTATGCTTGAGTGATGATTAAGTTAAATAGCTCTAGGTGCTTATATTAGTTTGGTGCACTTTTATGAATGCTTTGCATGTTGCACTTCCATGCATTCATACATATGCATTATTATACCTCATTTATGTATGCTATATGAACCACGCAAGAGCTGATGGACGTGATGTTAGAGCCGAACTCGAAGATGGTGTTTGGTGGATCTAGCCCGAACGTGGAAGGACCCCTAGAGTGCATGCCTAAAGTGGAGATGTCACCATGATGATGCAAGCTGAGTGAACTGACTTTGTGTCGGATCCTAGGCATGCCCCGAAGCATTTTGAGTCTCTTGCCCTCTCTTTTATAAATGCACATGAGTATAACTTTTATATCATGCATTAGGTAATAGAAGTTGGATGAAATCGTTGGTGCATATTCCCTACCTTGTCCAATATATATCAATACTTGTACTCTTACTAGATGAATAGGCCAATCTATGCTTAGCCATGCTTAGACCCATAGAAGTCAGGTGATTTCCTGTCGCCTGTGAGATATAGGTGGATACTTGAGCAGGGTTGACTATATTTGCTATCGTGGAAAATAACCATGTGATGATGAATAAATGGAGACCGGGCAAAATCTTATATGTTGGTGGAGTTATGACTTATAGTGATTCTATCTGTGTTGGTTAAGGACCAGATCATTGAAGGCCCTCTCGTCATATTGAACGCATGCCTATCACTTAGCTTGTCGGATAAATCATTTCGACCGCGAAGCCAAGTAGCTCAACTCAGGCCAGGACTCGTTAAGTGGAAGTGCACACACTAGAGGTAGTAAGGATGTGCGGGGAGCCGGTGTGAGGCCAAGGGCAGGTTAGAGTCCTGATCGACATGGCATCTGGTAGTATCCTTGAGGGTGTGGCGCTGATCGAACCTGCGAATGGACCTGAGTTGTACCAAAGGTGACCTAAGGTGACTGTTGATCTGGTCTGCCTAGGTTTATGTTAGGAATAAATTCCCAGCTGGTTGAAATTGATTCGAATCGCTATCTCTCCTGGATAGTGAAAACTTGACAGAGCTTCTTTCATCGTAGTGAAACTAGATGGAACATGATGGTTATGATGAATATATGATAAACCGGATATGGTTACTAATGTGATGCTTATTAATCAAGTGATTGCTATAGAATAGGTGCAAAATTTTAGCTATGATAGCTTCAATGAACTTGATGATAAAACTTGACTAAAAGATTGAAAGTAAGGACTCATGATAGTAATGCTCTTTTGCAAAGTTATGCTATCTAGCTAGCTCCACTTATAAAGCCTTGCATACTTCTTGGTGTCATATTATTTTTGGTTTATGACGGGTAAGTCTAGCTGAGTACCCCTCGTACTCAGGGTTTATCCCACCATGTTGTAGGTGAAGTTCTTGGCCTACTGAAGATGGTGGCTAACCTCCAGTGGGCTCGGTGACTCTATATAATGTTCTCATGTATATGCTTTTGTCAGAGGATGTCACTTATGCTAGCAATGTATTTAGAACTTATATTGTTGTAATCATTTGAAAGCTATATTGTTTTCACTAATCGGTTTTGAAACCCAAATTTGTACTAGTTATTTATGAACTCTTTTGTAATATTATTTTCGCTACAACTCTGTGTATGTGATGGTATTTGCTTAATCATGTGATCTTGGTTATGAAGTAGATTTACCGAGGTCCTTCGTGACACTCGGCGAACTACCAGGTTTATATAAGTGAAAGTATGCGCGTGTCAACGTGTTTAACAGGGACGGTCGTGCTTGATCTTGTATAAATTAGGTGATTCTGTCACACTACTTTCCTCATCGAAGTTTTTGAGGATGATGAGGAGTCTCTTTGTCACTTCCTTGAAGAAGAGGCACCCGAAGTTGATGAAATTCAGCTTAGATCAGGCCATCAACAACCTAGGCCATCTCCTCAACAAAAAAATCCCCCAAATGTAACTCCGAATGATGTGACTAACCGTACTCCTAATGTGTCAGTCAAGTATGATGTAATCTCACACTTGAAGAAAATACTAGCTATGCTTTTTGTGTATGATGCTTTGTGTCTCTCTTCTGATTTGTGAAATGCATTTATTACTGCACTTTCCTTCCCTGAAGATTATAGGGCTGAGGTTTCACAAGCAGAAGTAAAATTACCCCAAACTCAAGGTATTACATTCAACGATGAGGATCTATTGTTAGGAAATAAAAGGCATAACAGGCCCCTTCTTATGTTCAGCGAGATTGATGATCTCCCCATTAATCGAATAATGATTGATGGTGGTTCAGCCATAAACTTGTTACCCTTGCGCACTCTTAAAAAGATTGGGTATTCTAAAGGAGACCTACTATTGGTGTTTCTTAGCATAAGTAGAAGGAATCCGCAAGCGCATGGATACACCGTTGTAGCACTTCACCTAGAAGTATTCAGGGTATCGTATTTTCCCAAACGAATGGATGTGGAAGTCTCTTGGCTAGTTCACCTAACAAAAATAAGAAGGATAACTTGGGTAGTGAGGTTCTCCTAAGGATAGAGATCCTAAATGAAGATAGCCTTTTCACTATAGACTTTCTTTGGGCACCAGTGAACATTTGGTCTACTAAGCATTGCCGGCCTACAGCTCTAAGTCGAACCTGAACGTGGGAGATTACAAAGGACAGACATGGCTATCACCACCTGCCGTCTACCCCTCAACCATGGGGAATGAGGCAAACGAAGGTGACTTCTAGCTGAGACACCATGTCTATGCTATCAGTCACTACTCTAGCGTTGGCTAGGAACTTCTGTCTTTATCAGGAGTCCTGTAACACCTCGGTGTTACACAAGCATTAACATTGCAATCATGAGCATAACATGTCATATCATTCATAATCATATGTAGTAAGATTGTAACTTTAGTAAAATAAAAGCTTGGAAAATAGTATTCATAATGTGATGTGATAATGTGCTAATTACATTCATCAAATTTGTGCAACTATAAATTTTATATCACTTAGAATTATAGGTAAAATTTTTGGAGCAACTAAATTACTCAAAGTTTTGTCAAAAACTTGTTTCAAAAATGTTATTTGAAAATATTCAAAAATCCTCCCTATTTAGCTTTTATTCTCCAATTCAAAATCTGTTGGGAATTTTGAGTTGGTCCCTTAATCAAAGTTGTAGAGAATTAAATTCTAAGCAACATTTATTTTTGGGCTATTTTCAGAAAAGGTCCTTTTCTTGTTCAAAATGAGGTTTGAAAACTGTATTTGAAATTTGTTTGAAAATAGAAATTTGAAAAATCAAATCCTAACCTAAGTAGGCCGCCGCCTCGTTTCCGGCCCGCGGCTGGAAGCGGCCCATCTCCGCGTGCGCGCGCCCACGCTCGTGCCCTGCCTCGGCCCGGCCCAGTCCGGCCTCCTCCTTCTCCCTCCCGCTCTCGCGCGCGGCTCGCCGGCGCCCGCGGCAGGATGCGCTCGCCGCGTGGCGGCCGCATGCCGGCGACGCCCCCGCGTGGCCGCCCGTGGCCCCTGCGCACTCCGCCTCAAATCACCGTGCGCGCTCGGCCTCCATTCCACTCGCCCACTCGCTCGCTCCCTTCCTCCTTCCTCCGGAGAACCCGAGCGGGAGCGCCGCTCGCCACCGCGCGAGCACCGCCACCACCGCACCCGCCGGCCAAATTGGCCGACGGTGAGCCGCCATAGCTCGCCTTCTCGCGCACCCAACTCCGCCTTCTTCTCCGGCACCTCATGCACACCTCGTTGCCATCACCCGAGCCAAGCAGGTGCGGATTCCTTGCATCCGCCGCCGGCGGCCATGGCACCACCGCGCGCGCGTCCTCCCGCGGGGTGGTTCTCCGCTACCTCTCTTGCTTCGCTATCACCAAAAACGGGTCCGCCTACTCCCCGCGCATCTGTTGCTCGTCTTTCCGCACCCGGGCGTGGTCGGCAATGGCCACCGGCCGCGACGTCGCGGTCACCGGCGCCTCCCGCTTCTCCCCCCAGCCTCCTCGCGCGAGCGGCCTTGGGCCGAAGCCCGAGCCGGGCCGGCTCGCCTCTTCTCTCGCGCGCGCGCTCAGGCCGAAAATGGCCACGGGCCGGTTGACTTCCACGGGCCGGCCCAATATCAATAATGAAAAATCGTTTTCTGTTTTCTTTTATTATTCATAGGGAAAAATACTTTGGAAAATGTTTTTGTAGTCATTTCAGCTCCAAAAATTGTGAAATAAATTTCTATGGACTCATTGGAACCAAAGCTACAATATAAAAATATTGCATGTCAATATTTCATTACTTTTCTATAGTGTTTTATTTAATCCTTGAAATTGGTGTTTTCTTGGAAAATTGATAATAAATTATAGAAAAATCAGAAAAATGTGGTTCCAAGTTTGTTAATCTTTTTGTGCAATGTACTTGCTAGGAAAATTATATATCATGTCTGTTCTGTAGAAAAATTTCTATGTGTAGTTCAAATGCTTTTTGTTACTAGTATTTGTTATTTTTGTTAATTAAATAAATGTGAATAAAACATGCAAGTAATAATTTTTCTACAGTGATTGTTTACTGTGTAGAAAGTAGGAAAATTTCTAAATCTGTTGTTTAATACTTTTCATAATGCAAAGTATTTTCATGCTCGTTTTTAGGCCTTGTTATTTTTGTATAGACAGTTCTAGTAATCGAAATGCAATGAAATTCTTGTGGCATGCTATACTTGATGCAAATAATCCACTGGAATTTTCTAAGATTTTTTTGTGCTACCAAAATAGGTGTTGCTGTTCAAGCCTAGTGCTAACTAGGGTTTACATTCAATCTTTGATGCAAGATTAGTTAGTAAACTATGCTTTGGTGTATCTTTGAAGCATCTCAAGTGCCAAGTGCCTTTGCCTGATAGAAAATAGTTGTGGTAGTTTATGAGTACATGTTCTTGGATGATGTAGATTACCTTGTAGAAGAGTCGTAAGTTCCACGTAATCCAAATAAAGTAACGTGCTCATTTACATCTCATTCATCCTCATCATCTCATGTCATCCCTGCAATGTACCTAGGCATGAGCACTTATACTTCTGCATCATACAGGATCGCAGGAAGTGACCCCGGTAGCAGTTCCCGAGGACCCGGAAGAGCAGTCCGAGGTGCAAGAGCAGGAGGCGACCGAAGCCGAAGAGGAGGTCGGTGAAGATCTTCCAGAGTGCCCCGACCACCGTCTGAGCTCTTTTGAGAGAGGCAAGCCCCGGAGCATTTCTCTCCCGGTTTGCAAATAATTTATTATTGACTTTACTTAATTTGATGCATTACGTTTAGGAGTTGTTTACAACCGTTGCTGCATTATACCTTGTTTCACCTTGCTTTAACCCGAACCTTGTTACCTTGGTGTCCGCGGTCAATAATTGCTTAGTTTGCTTAGACCGGTAGAAGTCGGGTGATCGCCTGTCATCCGCGAGGTATAGGAGCTTACTTGGATCTATGTGAAAGATATGTCATTGAGAATAACTAAGTGTCGAACGGGATTTGAGACCGGGCGGAGACTTGCAGGGTTCCGAACTGTAGTGTTCTCCGTCTGAGTCAATTAAGGACCGACCGTTGTTGGGCCTCGAGTCATGTTGAACGCATGCCTCACATTTAGCTGGCCGAATAATGTACCTTTCGACCGCGAAGCTGGGAGATTATTCGGGCCGAGTGGATTGCCCGCAACGCACTGCACTGGAGCAGTAGTGGTAGGATACGGGGGCGCGATGATAAGGCCAAAGAGCAGTCGGGCGGCCCCTGGGTACATGTGGTTCCTGGCAAGCTCGTGACTTTACCTGAATGGTTGACTCGGTGACCAATACCTCACTTTAGCGGGTGAGTGAGGTTTGTGTGAGGAATAAATTACCAGCTGGTTAATAATCGATTCGAATCGCCATCGTTCACTGGATAGTGAACACTTGACTTGAGCTACTTCATCGTAGTAATATTGATGAAACATTTGGATCGTTATGTGGAAGATGACATGATAACTGTTGTTAATGATCATTGGTAATCCTTACTTGCTTAATTACATGTTACTCTAGCACAGATGCAAACATAGTTGACAGGGTAATAAAGATTAAAATACTGCATGCTTTTGGAAAAGAATTGTTAAGTTAAAAATGCTTTTCTTGCAAATGAGTCAGCTACCCCACCAGAAAGCCTATCATGATCCTTGGTGTCATTTTATTTTGGTTCTGTCGGGTAAGTCTAGCTGAGTACCTTCTCGTACTCAGGGCTTTGTTCCCACTTGTTGCAGATGGGCAGATGTATTACGGCTACTGTATCAACTGCCTCTATCCTGCGATGGGCGAAGCTTAGGACCATGGGCACTGGTCATTCGCTACTTCTCGTCTGATGCTTTTGCTAGAGATGATCATAAGCTGGCACTTTATTTCAAACACTGTGTGTGTGCGTGATTTGAACTACCGCTTCCGCTACTTTTATTCGAACCTGGTTTGTAATAACTATGTTTAAACTCCGATGTATTTTGTGCCGCGAACTTTTATGTAACTTATGATGGTGACCGCTAAACTTAGTACGATCTTGGCTGTTACGTGAAATGGTTTGAAATCCGTCGGGATTTCACGGACTACCGGGTTATACGGGCTTAAGTTTGATAATTTGTCCACTCGTTGGATGATTTTCCTACTTAATCTCGTATAATTAGGCGGTTCTGTTACAGCTGGTATCGGAGCATGGTTTAGCGTGATTACTGTTCATAAGTGTATTTAAAACAAAATTTTGTTTAAAAAGTGTGATTTTCAAACTAAAAGTGTGCCTGTGGTCATGTCTTGTATGCCCAGTTAAGGATTCTAGGTGGCTATTTAAGTACTAACTTGGGGTTTTTGCACCATATTTCTCTTTCGTTGCTCATACGGTGTGCTATTGTATGAGTGCCACTTAATTGAGTGGTAATGTATGGATCAGTTACCTCTACGCTTCGGTAAGTGTGAGATGTGAGAGCATGATCGGATACACCACCGATCTAGGGAGAGTGCTTATATGATACTAGAATAATTTCATGTTTTACACATGTTTTTATGAAAGTATCGCATGTATAGGTGTTCCGTCCGTTGAGGCGATGCCATCAATAGGACGATGTGTTTGGGTAGTTACTACCGTTGTACACACATCTGGGGATTCGGGTAGAGCGTGTAGGTAGATTTACTGCTTTCATGCATTCATGGGAATTGGGCTGAAATGAATTTTCTACATGTACATAACAACATTTTCGTGTAGAACGAATTAGTTACGTATATGAGGGATCGTTTGTATGCCACCGAATTCATCGTTAGATGTTCTTAATTGCTAAGTTTGTGAGAATGTAAGACTCGCGCATGCATCATATTGCCTGTGCATTTCATTCATAACATGCATTCCTCCCCTTATAAAAGGATTATCCCATTTTGATAAAAGTGATATCAACTTAAAATATGTTCTCACCGGGTAATTAAAACTTGTGCTACAGATGGCCCGCACGAAGCAGACTGCCCGTAAGTCCACTGGCGGAAGAGCACCCCGTCGTCAGATGGCCCCACGGGAGCGCCGCAACACGGACACTTTTCTAAGCGAGTTTGGCATGCCCACCTTGCTTTGGAGAGTGCTCCATGATGTGGGGTACCCGGAGGGTCAAGAGCCGGTGTACTCTTGGAGTGAGAGCTAGCTAGCTGAGGATGGACTTGCAGTAGTGGAAATCACCGTCCCTGCTCTTGGTGATGCGCCAGAATGGGATGGTTGGCATTTGGAGTTTGAAGGATGCACTCCAGTTGAGGGTGCAGAGGGCGCAACCTTTCGCGTCATCCAAGACATAATGAGCGGGTTTCCCAATGAGTTGGCAGCCGCTTTGGCCGGTACTTTCCCGAGAGATGATCCTCGTGATGCCATTTGGGTGCAACCGCAAGGAAGTTCCCTGGTTAGAGGCCCAAGTGAAGGACGGGCTAGCGACAACCATGCCATGAGTGCCATGTATGCAGCCATCAGAGCATACCAGGGTCTTGAGAGTACCTATTGGACCTTGACTGGTCTACGTGGTGATGACCGGCTTGAAGCAAGGAAGCAGAAGAAGAAGCAAGCACGTGCTATAGCTAGCTTGCAGGAGCAGTTGGCCGACATGAGCTTGCAGCAAGACCGGGCTCTCGAGAGAGGTGAGAGTGCCATGCAGCGGGTGCAGACGTTGACTCAGGCCAACAGAAATGCAGACCGCATGATGGGACAGCTAGTGCAGGAAAGGAATGAAGCCTGGAACGAGAGGGACCTTCTGAGGAAGAGGGTCGAGGAGCTAGAAGAGTATAATGCCAACTTGCATGAAGAGTTTCATGCCCTCTACAACGGGATGGGCCCGTATGCTCCTTCGGACGCCGCCCATATGGACATCGACGACGACACTGCTACTGAAGGCAGAGATGGTGACGCCTCTGACCTCGACGACGGCCCCGAAGAGTAGGCTAGTGCCCTGTGTTAGTAGCTAGGCTCTGTCGCGATGGCCTTCTTTTGGTTTCCATGTATCGTGGTGTATCCTGTTCGATCTTGAGACTGGCGATCTTTTGGAACTCGGTTATGTATGCGATGCCCGAACGCATAAAAGTCCAGTGTATGTATGCTGGCAACGTGGTTGTATTGGACGCGATGTTGCATTCGAAGTAACTTGATTAGTGATGTTGTTTTAATTGGAATGTGATTATTGTGCCTCTGTTTTATTGTATGACTTGTTCTCTCCAATGAATTTAGTATGACATGATTGTTCATTCAACTACAATTACTACAACTTCACTCAATTATTACTTGTTGCTGAAATATGCAGATGGCAAACACTCGCCGTGCCACGTATGAGGCCGCTGAAACTGGTGGCAACGGTGCAGGGGCTGGTGGGAGTGGTGCAAACAACGTCAACCACCATGAGCCACAGCTAGAGCCACAATTGCCCCCTCCTCCGCCGCTCACTGCAGAGGTATTCTTCGCGCGGTTCCTTGGAAGCCAGCGCAATGCCGAGCAGTCACAGAGGAATATGGAAGATTTTCTGCGTACTATTGGGCATTCTTAACGTCATTACCAAAAGTAGACTTAGTTTTCTAATTCTGATAACGGCGCTAAAAATACCGAACCTATCCCTCATGCCACTTAAGCCAAGTTGTCATCCCCAGCATGACATGAGAGACGCGGTATTGAAATATGCAACTGCTCTTCTAAATAAATAATAAATAAGATCTGCAAGCGCACAGATTAATACCGATGTAGCATTTTAACCGGGAAGTATTCCAGGTATCGTTATTTATATTTTTACCACTGGGAAGGGATTACTAACATCAATGTTGATTATGGAATGGAATATAGGAATGAGTATCAATCATTGCATGTATAAGTGAGAGCATTCATCTATCTCTTGCATACAGGGGTAAGTGTCACATAAAATATAGATAAAGTATGAATGGTGACAAAGATAATTAATCTGATCAGCTAGCCACATATAATAATGATAAGCACCTCAACAGATATTCTAGCAAGTCATTAGCATGGTATTAGGACGAACTACAAGGATATTTCCTAAGTTATTCTTAACTATAAAGTCTAGCATATCATAGTTAGTGCAAGTACACTTGGCAATCATTGCGAGAAAGGACTACGCCCATGCATAGTGATATTATCAAGGAAGATGAGAAACATAGCAATCACTCCCCCGTAATAATGTTGCTCTGCCTGCCTTACACACGGGAGGGGGACTATATAAGAACCAACGAAGCTGTCACCATCGCGGACGACCCCACGATCCGGCATATAAGGTGCAATCGCAGATAAATATGGTCTAAGCACCACGCCTACACAATATTTATCATTTACCCATGGATCCGATGGATAAACGCTATACGATCCTAAACATGTATATAATTCCAATCTAACTAAGCCAAGCGTATAACTACGATAAACTAAGAACAATATAATCGCAAACATAAACAAGTAGAGCATAGTCATAATCAATATATTGAAATAGAACAAAGTTGTATTCATAATATTGAAGAACAAAGATGAACAATGAAGAATAGTAAAGGAATTACCAAGAATCCTCTTGACAGATCCGGAAACCAATCGAAGATTGACTCCTTCTAGTTCTAATCCTATGTAGCTATGCTATACTAGAGATCTAGTTGATGTGGTGGCTCTAGGGCTTGATCAGAGACTCTCCTCCTGAGATTAGGGTTTGAGGAATTGAGAATGAGGGAGTGCCTCCTCCAGGGGCCAGGGGTCCTGCTTATATAGCCCCCTCAAGTGAACGTGGGCCGTCGGATCAAACCGACATTAATCGCACGGTTTTCCTTGATCCCTTAGGTCGGTGGAGCATAATCCGCGAGACGGAGCCTGATTGGCTCTCAGGCCAGGGCGGCCGCCTTAGGAGGCAGGGCGGGCGCCCTGCCTCCGGGCCCGTTCGGCCTCCCGTTCGATCTCGTGGCTTCTGGAGTCTTCTAGATGATAGAAAATCGGTGAACACGTTATTATCTCTATGTAAACCCGACGTGTGGGCCTTTCCTCCGTATTTTCTGATAACCCCCTGCAGAAACAGACAAACACCAAAACTCGTGGAATTCTGTCAGATAAAACCCTAAGTCTAGGTGTTGGTTGGATTTGGATCCTTTTCTTTATTTATTTGATAACTATATTTGGTACTTAAGGACCGTCAACAAACTCCCCCAAGCTTACCTCTTGCTCGTCCCTGAGCAAGGATAGACTCATTATGGATCAGAAGTTGCTGCAACGCCTTTGAACGTTGACGGTACATATGCTTTCAAATAAGGTCTCATCCCTGAGTTAGAGTAAACTGTCAAGACTTAAAACTTACTCATTTTACCTTTCACCATGGGGCTTGCAACCGTCACCTGCATCTTGAGTGGTTAAAAGATAGAACGGTCTAGTCAAACGCCATGTCTCTTATTCTTGATCAGCTATAGCTCTGGAGTTTTTGCAAATTTTTCAAATAAAACTCAGAGATTCCTTGTATGACTTTCTCGGGTCTCTCTTTTGTGGTATTTCTGGATCCTTACCAAGGCAGTAATGGTATATGCCTTCTCTCTCAAAGTATGTGGTATTTATGGTATAAGGCATAGTGACATTGCCTTCTCTCTCACCCTACTCTAATAAGGCTTTGATATCTGGAGCTCATAGGTGGGAGATACAGTATACATACTCATAGAACATTTATTGCATAGTCAAACAATGGATCTAGAGAAACAAGTCAATAAGTCAAATCAAGATGTGCATGTGTGGTGAATGAGTGGTGTATGGTGATAACAAAAGTCTAATGCTCTTTTTGAGGGAATACATACCTTTCTTGCTTTTTAAAACTTTTGAGGGGAATGAGATGCTCTATATTTTTTTCTCTTTTTTTTTCCTCTCAGGTGGGTATCTTGTACCCCTAATTCTACTGTCGGACACTAGTCCATTTTTACCTCTCGTCTCACTTTTTCTTTCTTCGAGGTTTCGAGCACTTGCTCCTTTTTATTTCCTCGTGTATATTTTTTTAGAGCAATCTCCCTCTTTTGAAAATATAGCAAGTGGTAGTAGAAATGACTTAGCATTAACTTCACAAGGAATAACAGGAATGGGATAATGTTTTTGGCTATTCTCTCCCGGGTCAGGAGTAGAATAATTTTGGGTGAATCTGGAGATGGAAATGAGTGGATATATGTGGATGCGTACTTCCGGAGTAGAAGCAGCATGTATGAGTGAACGTGCAAGTGAATCTTGATTTTAACCACATGACAAGTTCCTAAGGGTCTACACAGCTTGACCACACTCAATGCCCATAAGCAGTAAGTAGTAAAAGTGCGGCTCTTAATCTAACAAGCATGTATATATGGCTGTGGTAGGAATTTAAACTCTCATCATACAGGAACTCATCATGCAACATTTTAAAGATTTTTTTAAAGATAAAGTTCTCCAGAATTCTAGCATCTCTAGGAACAGATAAACAGCAGCTCAACCTTCCCTTATCATATCCGCTAACAACTTAGACTTCAGATCAAGTTCTCTTCCCACTAGTTCAGGTTTAGAGCCAGTTTTAAATTATAACAGTTATGTCTAAACTAGAGAGAGAACAAATTTGAAAATTAGACAGAGCAAATATTCATCATATCCATGCTAGAGTTTTATTTTCAAGATTCAGTTTAGCATAGCTATTTTATTTATTTATTAAACTAAGCAAATATATATAAACACAAAATATTTATTTGGGTTTTCATGATTATGCATCTTTTTATTTTAATAAAGCATAGGTATAACTGTAGATAAAAATACTTATCGGGATAAATGGGGGTGCTCTCCCCCAAGCTGGATCTTGACGTAATTTCTTCTGATGTAGCTAGCAGGTGCAGAGGTGTATTTGAATGTCGGCAGCACCCTGACAACGATTAGGATGTCCTCCATCTGCTAGTCTTCCTGAATTCTGTGGAGCTCAAATAGACAACAAAGCTTCGTGGAACTTGATTAAGCGTTAGCATAAATATCTAGCCTTTATCATGTTTGAGCTTCCTTGATAAATGTCACTCTCTATTTTTATTTTCATTTTTATAGAACAGAAAAAATATATTATTATTTTTTTATGCCACCACAGTGAATGTACTTATGGGTTTTATGCCACTCGCATACTCACATGGGGCTTACTGTTTTTAACATTTTTTTAGACAGAATGAACATGATTAACTGAGCAATAATTAAAGGGAAAATGATAACTACCAAGTTTACCTCTTGGCACGGCGTTCGTTGTTTTTAAGTCCTCCGAACAGGACTTCTTTTCTTCTTAGTTGTCCTGGGATTTGGGTGGCGTAGACGGTGGTTCCGGTAGCGCATCCTCTTCTTGTGTAACTGTCTTCGCCTTCCATACCCAACTTGGTGCTTCGGTCTCCTGTTGTGTATCCTCGGGCCTTATGACCTCTCCTTCATAGTCTGCCCATACGTCCTTGATGATTTGCCTCCTTTGGTTACGGTTACGTCGCCTTCTTCTTGTCCTGACCTGCTTAGAATCTTCAACTATATAGTTAGGGTCATTAAAGTAGCGGCGTACCTTCTCAGAGGGGAAATGCATACGGACTTCTCCGGTTCCAATGTAGATGATTGCTTTGACGGTGCCTAGGAACGGTCTTCCTAGGATGATGGGTGGATCGTACTCGTCGTCTCCCATGTCAATGACCTGAAAGTCTGTATGGACAAAATGATCGTTAATTTTAACAAGGACATCGGTTACTATACCTTCGACCTTTCGGGATGTCTGATCTGCCATCTGGAGCTGAGTGTATGTTGGTTTTAAGGGCATGGTTCCGTACAAGAGCTGATAGGTGACTATGGCCATTATGTTGACGCCTGATCCAGTGTCGCAGAGCGCCTTCTGAAAGGAGTATCCATTGATTGAGCACTCAATGCTTGGCATACCTGGGTCGTCCTTCTTGTTCAGGAAGGGCGACTTGAGTCGACCATCTTGACCTCCTTGAACTGCAGTGACCATCTTAGCTGATTCGGTCCATCCTTGGTTGTTCTTGTTCTGCTTGTTCCTCCTGTTGGTCCTCTTCCTTGGTTCATGTTGGGGTTGCTCTGGGATTTGTGTAATCTTGTTCCTGAGGAAAACGTCTCCTTCCTCCCCTTGATGTTGAAGTTGATCTTCGCAGCGCTGGCGTAGATGACAGCTCCCGAGGTGTTCAGGAATGGCCTTCCCAGAATAACTGGTGACCTCTCATCGGACCCGGTCTCTATCACCACGAAGTCAGCTGGAGCATACGAGGTACCAACTCGGACACACATGTTCTTTAATATTCCTTTAGGAAAGCTTAGTGTCCGATCTGCAAGCTGCAAACACATAGTTGTTTCTGATAAAGGATATGTAAAGAATTATTCATAGAGTACCCTGGGCATAATGTTGACGCTGGAGCCAAAGTCGCAGAGTGCTTCTGGGAAGTCCACCATGCCGATGGAGATCGGGATGACGGGGCGTCCTGGATCGCCTCTCTTGACTGGCAGAAGGTCATTATGTACTCCGACAGCGGGATTACTCCAATAGTTACCTGCATCAAACATGTCTACAAGATTTGCAGATTCTAATCCTTTCGGTTGCGATGGTATACCGGGGTTAGTAGCAGGAACAACAGCAGCTATTTGATTTAACTGAGATTCAATCATTTTATTAAAGCTAATTTGGTTTTTGATGGCAATAGAGAAATTATCCATTCTATTATTTATGTTTTCTAGTATTTTATCATTGGATGCCAATTTCTTAGACAAGTTATCCATTAGCTTTCCTTGATTAGACACTAACTCTCTCAGGGGTGGAAAATTATTATTGTTGTTGTAAGAGTTATTACCTTGATAATTACCTGAGTAGTTACCTGAGTAGTTAGGCCTCTGTTGATTCCAACCTTGATTTTGTTGAGGACGGTTGTAGTAGTTGTTGTTGTTGATGTACCTTGCATCCTCAAGCATCTCAGGGCAGTGATTGCCTGAGTGTCCAGTGTCTCCACATTCCTCACAAGTCATGTGAGAGTCGTAGACGTTCATGACTTCTCTTTTGTCTCCAGCTTTGTCATCGAGCTTTTTCATGAGTAGGTCTAACTTTGCAGACAGCATGTCTACCTCCATGAGATGGTGCATACCTCCACCCTTCTTGCGTGTTTGAGTCCTCTCTTCGTTCCAACCATGGTTGGACGCCATCTTCTCCACAAGGGCTGTAGCTTGTGGTATGGTGAGTGATAGAAATGCGCCTCCAGCTGCAGCATCCATGGTCTCACGAGCACTAGTGATGAGCCCATGATAGAAAGTCTGCATAAGTAGCCAGCTCTCCATTCCATGATGGGGACATTCTAGGATGTAATCTTGAAAGCGCTCCCATGCTTCTGGAACGGATTCACATGTTGTTGCTGAAAACTTGTAATCTTCCCACGGAGAGCATTGGTCTTGCCCATGGGAAAGAACTTAGCCAAAAAGTTCGTAGAGCAGAGTGCCCACGTAGTGTTCTTATCCTTCGTCGCGTAGAACCACTGCTTCGCTCTCCCCAATAGTGAGAATGGGAAAAGGCGAAGTAGTATGGCGTCTCTGGGAACATCTAATAAAGTGAATGTGCTGCAAATCTCTAGGAAGTGTTGGAGATGAGCACTTGCATCTTCGTGCGGCTTCCCACAAAACTGGTTGGCTTGTACCATGTTGATGAGCCCTGGCTTGAGCTCAAAGTTCTTGTCGATGGCCCCGGCAGGTCCAGTGCGGATATTATCCGTAATGGGAGCTGAGAACTCGCGGATCGTCTTGTTTGCCATGGCTACGAACTCTGTTGACAAATTCCGGATGAAACTTCGGCGGTCTTCTGGATTGGATGAAGTGTTGCGTCGAAGTGTTGACTTCTTGAGCTTGGCTCTTGCCTCTCTGATTAATGCTTCGGGGTTGTCAACAAAATTTTCTGGAAGATGTCCTTTATTCATACATCACCCTGCAAAACAATAAGAATGGAAAAATACAGGGGTAAATCTGTATGGGAGAATTGATGATCTCAATCACTTAATGATGCGAATGATGACTCAAATTCCGTATTCATTCCTTGTTAGTAAATCAACCTTCCCCGGCAACGGCGCCAAAAATGCTTGTTGGGCATTCTTAACGTCATTACCAAAAGTAGACTTAGTTTTCTAATTCTGATAACGGCGCTAAAAATGCCGAACCTATCCCTCATGCCACTTAAGCCAAGTTGTCATCCCCAGCATGACATGAGAGACGCGGTATTGAAATATGCAGCTGCTCTTCTAAATAAATAATAAATAAGATCTGCAAGCGCACAGATTAATACCGATGTAGCATTTTAACCGGGAAGTATTCCAGGTATCGTTATTTATATTTTTACCACTGGGAAGGGATTACTAACATCAATGTTGATTACGGAATGGAATATAGGAATGAGTATCAATCATTGCATGTATAAGTGAGAGCATTCATCTATCTCTTGCATACAGGGGTAAGTGTCACATAAAATATAGATAAAGTATGAATGGTGACAAAGATAATTAATCTGATCAGCTAGCCACATATAATAATGATAAGCACCTCAACAGATATTCTAGCAAGTCATTAGCATGGTATTAGGACGAACTACAAGGATATTTCCTAAGTTATTCTTAACTATAAAGTCTAGCATATCATAGTTAGTGCAAGTACACTTGGCAATCATTGCGAGAAAGGACTACGCCCATGCATGGTGATATTATCAAGGAAGATGAGAAACATAGCAATCACTCCCCCGTAATAATGTTGCTCTGCCTGCCTTACACACGGGAGGGGGACTATATAAGAACCAACGAAGCTGTCACCATCGCGGACCATCCCATGATCCGGCATATAAGGTGCAATCGCAGATAAATATGGTCTAAGCACCACGCCTACACAATATTTATCATTTACCCATGGATCCGATGGATAAACGCTATACGATCCTAAACATGTATATAATTCCAATCTAACTAAGCCAAGCGTATAACTACGATAAACTAAGAACAATATAATCGCAAACATAAACAAGTAGAGCATAGTCATAATCAATATATTAAAATAGAACAAAGTTGTATTCATAATATTGAAGAACAAAGATGAACAATGAAGAACAGTAAAGGAATTACCAAGAATCCTCTTGACAGATCCGGAAACCAATCGAAGATTGACTCCTTCTAGTTCTAATCCTATGTAGCTATGCTATACTAGAGATCTAGTTGATGTGGTGGCTCTAGGGCTTGATCAGAGACTCTCCTCCTGAGATTAGGGTTTGAGGAATTGAGAATGAGGGAGTGCCTCCTCCAGGGGCCAGGGGTCCTGCTTATATAGCCCCCTCAAGTGAACGTGGGCCGTCGGATCAAACCGACATTAATCGCACGGTTTTCCTTGATCCCTTAGGTCGGTGGAGCATAATCCGCGAGACGGAGCCTGATTGGCTCTCAGGCCAGGGCGGCCGCCCTAGGAGGCAGGGCGGGCGCCCTGCCTCCGGGCCCGTTCGGCCTCCCGTTCGATCTCGTGGCTTCTGGAGTCTTCTAGATGATAGAAAATCGGTGAACACATTATTATCTCTATGTAAACCCGACGTGTGGGCCTTTCCTCCGTATTTTCTGATAACCCCCTGCAGAAACAGACAAACACCAAAACTCGTGGAATTCTGTCAGATAAAACCCTAAGTCTAGGTGTTGGTTGCATTTGGATCCTTTTCTTTATTTATTTGATAACTATATTTGGTACTTAAGGACCGTCAACAAACTCCCCCAAGCTTACCTCTTGCTCGTCCCTGAGCAAGGATAGACTCATTATGGGTCAGAAGTTGCTGCAATGCCTTTGAACGTTGACGGTACATATGCTTTCAAATAAGGTCTCATCCCTGAGTTAGAGTAAACTGTCAAGACTTAAAACTTACTCATTTTACCTTTCACCATGGGGCTTGCAACCGTCACCTGCATCTTGAGTGGTTAAAAGATAGAACGGTCTAGTCAAACGCCATGTCTCTTATTCTTGATCAGCTATAGCTCTGGAGTTTTTTTTTGCAGATTTTTAAATAAAACTCAGAGATTCCTTGTATGACTTTCTCGGGTCTCTCTTTTGTGGTATTTCTGGATCCTTACCAAGGCAGTAATGGTATATGCCTTCTCTCTCAAAGTATGTGGTATTTATGGTATAAGGCGTAGTGACATTGCCTTCTCTCTCACCCTACTCTAATAAGGCTTTGATATCTGGAGCTCATAGGTGGGAGATACAGTATACATACTCATAGAACATTTATTGCATAGTCAAACCATGGATCCAGAGAAACAAGTCAATAAGTCAAATCAAGATGTGCATGTGTGGTGAATGAGTGGTGTATGGTGATGATGGTGATAACAAAAGTCTAATGCTCTTTTTGAGGGAATACATACCTTTATTGCTTTTTAAAACTTTTGAGGGGAATGAGATGCTCTATTTTTTTTTTCTCTTTTTTTTTTCTCTCAGGTGGGTATCTTGTACCCCTAATTCTACTGTCGGACACTTGTCCATTTTTACCTCTCGTCTCACTTTTTCTTTCTTCGAGGTTCCGAGCACTTGCTCCTTTTTATTTCCTCGTTTTTTTAGAGCAATCTTCCTCTTTTGAAAATATAGCAAGTGGTAGTAGAAATGACTTGAGCATTAACTTCACAGGGAATAACAGGAATGGGATAATGTTTTTGGCTATTCTCTCCCGGGTCAGGAGTAGAATAATTTTGGGTGAATCTGGAGATGGAAATGAGTGGATATATGTGGATGCGTACTTCCGGAGTAGAAGCAGCATGTATGAGTGAACGTGCAAGTGAATCTTGATTTTAACCACATGACAAGTTCCTAAGGGTCTACACAGCTCGACCACACTCAATGCCCATAAGCAGTAAGTAGTAAAACTGCGGCTCTTAATCTAACAAGCATGTATATATGGCCGTGGTAGGAATTTAAACTCTCATCATACAGGAACTCATCATGCAACATTTTAAAGATTTTCAAAGATAAAATTCTCCAGAATTCTAGCATCTCTAGGAACAGATAAACAGCAGCTCAACCTTCCCATATCATATCCGCTAACAACTTAGACTTCAGATCAAGTTCTCTTCCCACTAGTTCAGGTTTAGAGCCAGTTTTAAATTATAACAGTTATGTCTAAACTAGAGAGAGAACAAATTTGAAAATTAGGCAGAGCAACTATTCATCATATCCATGCTAGAGTTTTATTTTCAAGATTCAGTTTAGCATAGCTACTTTATTTATTTATTAAACTAAGCAAATATATATAAACACAAAATATTTATTTGGGTTTTCATGATTATGCATCTTTTTATTTTAATAAACATAGGTATAAATGTAGATAAAAATACTTATCGGGATAAATGGGGGTGCTCTCCCCCAAGCTGGATCTTGACGTAATTTCTTCTGATGTAGCTAGTAGGTGCAGAGGTGTATTTGAATGTCGGCAGCACCCTGACAACGATTAGGATATCCTCCGTCTGCTAGTCTTCCTGAATTCTGTGGAGCTCAAATAGACAACAAAGCTTCGTGGAACTTGATTAAGCGTTAGCTTAAATATCTAGCCTTTATCATGTTTGAGCTTCCTTGGTAAATGTCACTCTCTATTTTTATTTTCATTTTTATAGAATAGAAAAAATATATATTTTTTTATGCCACCACAGTGAATGTACTTATGGGTTTTATGCCACTCGCATACTCACATGGGGCTTTGTTGGGCATTCTTAACGTCATTACCAAAAGTAGACTTAGTTTTCTAATTCTGATAACGGCGCCAAAAATGCCGAACCTATCCCTCATGCCACTTAAGCCAAGTTGTCATCCCCAGCATGACATGAGAGACGCGGTATTGAAATATGCAACTGCTCTTCTAAATAAATAATAAATAAGATCTGCAAGCGCACAGATTAATACCGATGTAGCATTTTAACCGGGAAGTATTCCAGGTATCGTTATTTATATTTTTACCACTGGGAAGGGATTACTAACATCAATGTTGATTATGGAATGGAATATAGGAATGAGTATCAATCATTGCATGTATAAGTGAGAGCATTCATCTATCTCTTGCATACAGGGGTAAGTGTCACATAAAATATAGATAAAGTATGAATGGTGACAAAGATAATTAATTTGATCAGCTAGCCACATATAATAATGATAAGCACCTCAACAGATATTCTAGCAAGTCATTAGCATGGTATTAGGATGAACTACAAGGATATTTCCTAAGTTATTCTTAACTATAAAGTCTAGCATATCATAGTTAGTGCAAGTACACTTGGCAATCATTGCGAGAAAGGACTACGCCCATGCATAGTGATATTATCAAGGAAGATGAGAAACATAGCAATCACTCCCCCGTAATAATGTTGCTCTGCCTGCCTTACACACGGGAGGGGGACTATATAAGAACCAACGAAGTTGTCACCATCGCGGACCACCCCACGATCCGGCATATAAGGTGCAATCACAGATAAATATGGTGTAAGCACCACGCCTACACAATATTTATCATTTACCCATGGATCCGATGGATAAACGCTATACGATCCTAAACATGTATATAATTCCAATCTAACTAAGCCAAGCATATAACTACGATAAACTAAGAACAATATAATCGCAAACATAAACAAGTAGAGCATAGTCATAATCAATATATTGAAATAGAACAAAGTTGTATTCATCATATTGAAGAACAAAGATGAACAATGAAGAACAGTAAAGGAATTACCAAGAATCCTCTTGACAGATCCGGAAACCAATCGAAGATTGACTCCTTCTAGTTCTAATCCTATGTAGCTATGCTATACTAGAGATCTAGTTGATGTGGTGGCTCTAGGGCTTGATCAGAGACTCTCCTCCTGAGATTAGGGTTTGAAGAATTGAGAATGAGGGAGTGCCTCCTCTAGGGGCTAGGGGTCCTGCTTATATAGCCCCCTCAAGTGAACGTGGGCCGTCGGATCAAACCGACATTAATCGCACGGTTTTCCTTGATCCCTTAGGTCGGTGGAGCATAATCCGTGAGACGGAGCCTGATTGGCTCTCAGGCCAGGGCGGGCGCCCTAGGGAGCAGGGCGGGCGCCCTGCCTCCGGGCCCGTTCGGCCTCCCGTTAGATCTTGTGGCTTCTGGAGTCTTCTAGATGATAGAAAATCGGTGAACACGTTATTATCTCTATGTAAACCCGACGTGTGGGCCTTTCCTCCGTATTTTCTGATAACCCCCTGCAGAAACAGACAAACACCAAAACTCGTGGAATTCTATCAGATAAAACCCTAAGTCTAGGTGTTGGTTGCATTTGGATCCTTTTCTTTATTTATTTGATAACTATATTTGGTACTTAAGGACCGTCAACACGTACCATCGCCGAAAATATTCAGAGAGGTAATAATCAAGGTGGTGGCCATGGGGTGAACCAGTACAACAACTTCAAGGACTTCATGGATACTAGGCCACCTATTTTTAAGGAAGCAGCAGAGCCACTCGACGCAGAAGAATGGATCAACACTATGGAAGATAAATTCCGTGTGTTGAGGCTGACAGAAGTTCTGAAAACAGAATATGCTGCACATCAGCTACAGGGACCGGCAGGGATGTGGTGGAAGCATCACCGCACCACCTTTCCTCCCAATGCCCATATTACTTGGAGAGAGTTCACTGAAGCATTTAGGGGAGTTTATATTCCCCCAGGGTTGGTTGAGATGAAGCTAGGAGAGTTCTTGGCCTTGAATCAGGGTACCAAGACTGTGACACAGTATCTGCATGCCTTTAACAACTTGTGCCGTTATGCTCCAGACATGGTCGACATAGATGCAAAGAGAATTGCTAGTTTCAAGAGAGGGTTAAGTCCGAAGATGATGAAGCATGTGGGTACCAATAACCGCGCCAGATTCAATGACTTTGTCAGTGATTGTCTGAAACAAGAAAAGAACAACAACGCCTACACTGCATCCAAGAATCGCAAGAGGGTGTTTGAGTCAGGGCCATCACAGTCCAGAGTTTTCACTGCAAATCATTCTTCTTATCGTCCGTCCGCACCTGGTGCAAGGTTCAGGCCACCACAGCATAAAACCCAGAACTACAAGGGACCACAGAAGCCGTACAAGATGGCCGTGCCGCCAGCAAAGATCACCACAGCTGTAGAACAGAGCAACTCCAAGGGAGCTATAGGATCTGCTGGTATAGTGAAGGGGCCCTGCTACAATTGTGGTCAGCCAGGCCACTTTTCAAAGTTCTGCCCTTATCTGCCTAAAAAGAAGCAACAGACTTACACTGCTCGTGTACACCACACTATCGTGGATGAGATTCCTGAGGGAGAGCCTGTAACTGCCGGTAAGTTTCTTGTTAACCATCACCCTGCAGTTGTTCTATTTGATTCTGGATCCTCGCATTCTTTTATGAGTCAAGCATTTGCACGGTAGCATGAACAACTATGCACAGAATTGAGTTATGGTTATCGCATAAGTTTAGCAGGGGCTGATGTGTTAACCAATCAGATGGTTAGAGGGGCAACCCTTGAGTAAGGTAGTCGAAAGTTTCGAGTAAACCTGGTAGTTATGCCTGGACTAGTTTTGGATGTAATAATAGGAATGAACTGGATGAAGAACTGGGGGGGGGGGGGGCAGTCATAGATACAAGCAGTCGGATGCTTACCCTTAAGGATCCCTAGGCAGAGGGTACTTTCCTGGTACCATTGTCTAGAAGAACAGACCTTGTGAGTGTGACCTGTGCTATGGAAGTTGTTCCTATCCACCAGATCCCGGTAGTGTGTGAGTTCCCGGATGTGTTTCCAGACGAGTTACCTGGCCTTCCTCCAGATAGAGATGTTGAGTTTGGAATCGAGTTGATCCCCGGAACAGCTCCTATTTCCAGGAGACCCTATCGGATGCCTCCGGATGAGTTAGCTGAGCTGAAGAAGCAACTGGAGGAATTATTAAAGAAGGGGTTTATCCGACCGAGTAAGTCTGAATGGGGATGTCCTGCATTGTTCGTGAAGAAAAAGAAAGAGGGTACTCTGAGAATGTGTGTGGATTATCGACCTCTTAATGCTGTAACTATCAAGAATAAGTATCCTTTGCCTCATATCGATGTTTTGTTTGATCAGTTGGCTAAAGCCAGAGTGTTCTCCAAGATAGACCTAAGATCAGGGTATCATCAGATAAAGATTAGGCCGCAAGATGTCCCGAAAACCGCCTTTTCTACCAGATATGGGTTGTACGAGTATCTTGTTATGTCTTTTGGCTTAACAAATGCTCCTGTCTATTTCATGTATCTGATGAATATGGTTTTCATGCCAGAGTTGGACAAGTTTGTAGTTGTCTTCATTGATGACATTCTAGTATACTCTGAGAATGAGAAAGATCATGAAGAGCATCTGAGAATTGTCTTGACCAGACTGAGAGATCATAAGTTGTATGCTAAGTTCAGCAAATGTGAATTTTAATTGAAGAAAGTTCCTTTCCTTGGTCATATTCTATCTGAGAATGGAGTTTCGGTAGATCCGAGCAAAGTGCAAGAGGTTATGGATTGGAAAACTCCAACCACAGTGTCAGAAGTCAGGAGTTTCCTAGGGTTAGCTGGTTACTATCACCGATTTATACCAGACTTCTCGAAGATTGCAAAACCAATGACAAGTCTGTTACAGAAGGACCACAAGTTTGTGTGGACAGGGGAGTGTGAGACAGCTTTCCACACCTTGCAGAAACTGTTAACCACTGCTCTAGTTCTTGCGCAGCCCGACATCGCAAAACCTTTTGATGTGTTCTGCGACGCATTAAAAACAGGATTAGGTTGTGTTCTGATGCAAGAAGGAAGAGTCATTGCTTATGCCTCCTGTCAGTTGAGAAAACATGAAATCAATTATCCGACACATGATCTTGAGCTTGCCGCTGTAGTGCATGCCTTAAAGATTTGGAGGCACTATTTACTTGGTAATGTATGCAATATTTTCACCGACCACAAGAGTCTCAAGTACATTTTTACCCAAACAGAATTGAACATGAGACAGCGAAGATGGTTAGAACTGATCAAAGATTACAACTTGAATGTACAGTATCACCTTGGGAAAGCCAATGTGGTAGCCGATGCTTTGAGTAGAAAGTCACATTGTTTGAATATGCAACCCTTACACGAGGATGGTTTTAATCTGATGCACCCTGCCGTGTTACATAGTATTCAGATCAGTTGCTCCTTGGAGAGTAAGATAATAGAAGGCCAGAAAGCAGACAAAGGGATATTCCACATCAAAAAGAAAATTAAAGAAGAACCCTCAAAACACTTCAGAGTGGACGAACGGGACGTGTTGTGGTTCGACAACCGTCTTGTTGTTCCAAAGGATAGAGAGCTTAAGAATAAAATTATGGATGAAGCTCATCTCTCTAAGTTGACCATTCATCCTGGCAGTAGTAAAATGTACCAAGAACTAAGACCCCGCTATTGGTGGACAAAGATGAAGAAAGAAATTGCAGCTTATGTAGCCAGATGCGACACATGTTGTAGGGTGAAAGCTATTCACATGAAACCTGTCGGGTTGTTACAACCTTTGTCAGTACCTAGTTGGAAGTGGGATGATATAAGTATGGATTTCATCACAGGTTTGCCCACTACTTAGAAGGGCCATGATTCGATTTGGGTAATCGTGGATCGTCTTACTAAGACAGCTCACTTTTTGCCTGTCAAGACAGATTATAGACCACCTCAATATGCCGAGAAGTATATTGCTGAGATTGTGAGATTGCATGGAATACCGAAGACTATAGTGTCTGACAGAGGGTCACAGTTCACTGCTCACTTTTGGGAGCACTTGCACAAAGGTTTGGGGACTAGTCTGATTTGTAGCACTGCCTATCATCCTCAAACAGATGGTCAGACTGAAAGAGTTAATGCTCTTTTAGAAGATATGTTAAGAGCTTGTGTGTTGTCTTCTAGAGGTTCATGGGAGTCATGGTTACCCTTAGCAGAGTTCGCGTATAATAATAGCTATCAAGAAAGTATCAAGATGGCACCTTTTGAGGCTCTGTATGGCCGAAAGTGTAGAACGCCTCTAAACTGGATTGAGCCAGGGGAAAGAAGATATTATGGTATTGACTTCGTGGAAGAAGCCGAAAAAAAAGTTCATATCATTCAGCAAAATATGAGAGTAGCTCAGTCACGTCAGAAAAGTTATGCGGATAAGAGGAGGAGACCACTTGTGTTCGAAGTTGGTGACTATGTTTATCTAAAAGTCACGCCCATGAAGAAGAAGCGGTTTGGAGTACGTAGAAAGCTTGCCGCCAGATTTGTAGGACCCTACAAAATTTTGGAAAGAAAGGGTCCAGTGGCTTACAAATTGGAATTACCTGAAGCAATGGGTGCTATATTCCTAGTTTTTCACGTATCACATCTCAAGAAGTGTTTGCGCGTTCCAGAGGAAAGAATTGAACCTCGAGGCATAAACTTAAGTCAGATCTGGTGTATCGTGAGCAGCCAATTCGAGTTTTGGATTCCAAGGAGAGGGCTACTCGAAACAGTGTGGTGAAAACATATAAGATACAGTGGAGTCATCATGATGAAGGGGATGCATCTTGGGAAACGGGTGAATACCTACAAAAAGCATACGAAGATTTTTATAGTAAATGGTTCGTAACCCAAATCTCGGGACGAGATTTTTATAAGGGGGGAGGGCTGTAACACCTCGGTGTTACGCAAGCATTAACATTGCAATCATGAGCATAACATGTCATATCATTCATAATCATATGTAGTAAGATTGTAACTTTAGTAAAATAAAAGCTTGAAAAATAGTATTCATAATGTGATGTGATAATGTGCTAATTACATTCATCAAATTTGTGCAACTATAAATTTTATATCACTTAGATTTATAGGTAAAATTTTTGGAGCAACTAAATTACTCAAAGTTTTGTCAAAAACTTGTTTCAAAAATGTTATTAGAAAATATTAAAAAATCCTCCCTATTTAGCTTTTATTCTCCAATTCAAAATCTGTTGGGAATTTTGATTTGGTCCCTTAATCAAAGTTGTAGAGAATTAAATTCTAAGCAACTTTTATTTTTGGGCCATTTTTAGAAAAGGTCCTTTTCTTGTTCAAAATGAGGTTTGAAAACTGTATTTGAAATTTGTTTGAAAATAGAAATTTGAAAAATCAAATCCTAACCTAAGCAGGCCGCCGCCTCGTTTCCGGCCCGCGGCTGGAAGCGGCCAATCTCCGTGCGCGCGCGCCCGCGCTCATCCCCGCCTCGGCCCGGCCTAGTCCGGCCTCCTCCTTCTCCCTCCCGCTCTCGCGCGCGGCTCGCTGGCGCTCGCGGCAGGATGCGCTCGCCGCGTGGCGGCCGCATGCCGGCGACGCACCCGCGTGGCCGCCCGTGGCCCCCGCGCACTCCGCCTCAAATCACCGTGCGCGCTCGGCCTCCATTCCACTCGCCCACTCGCTCGCTCCCTTCCTGCTTCCTCCGGAGAACCCGAGCGGGAGTGCCGCTCGCCACCGCGCGAGCACCTCCACCGTCGCACCCGCCAGCCAAATTGGCCGACGGTGAGCCGCCATAGCTCGCCTTCTCACGCACCCAACTCCGCCTTCTTCTCCGGCACCTCGTGCGCACCTCGTTGCCGTCACCCGAGCCAAGCAGGTGCGGATTCCTTGCATCCGCCGCCGGCGGCCATGGCACCACCGCTCGCGCGTCCTCCCGCGGGGTGGTTCTCCGCTAGCTCTCTTGCTTCGCTATCACCGAAAACGGGTCCGCCTACTCCCCGCGCATCTGTTGCTCGCCTTTTCGCACCCGGGCGTGGTCGGCAATGGCCACCGACCGCGATGTCGCGGTCACCGGAGCCTCCGGCTTCTCCCCCCGGCCTCCTCGCGCGAGCGGCCTTGGGCCGAAGCCCGAGCCGGGCCGGCTCGCCTCTTCTCCCGCGCGCGCGCTTAGGCCGAAAATGGCCACGGGCCGGTTGACTTCCACGGGCCGGCCCAATATCAATAATGAAAAATCGTTTTCTGTTTTCTTTTATTATTCATAGGGAAAATACTTTGTAAAATGTTTTTGTAGTCATTTCAGCTCCAAAAATTGTGAAATAAATTTCTATGGACTCATTGGAACCAGATCTACAATATAAAAATATTGCATGTCAATATTTCATTACTTTTCTGTAGTGTTTTATTTAATCTTTGAAATTGGTGTTTTCTTGGAAAATTGATAATAAATTATAGAAAAATCAGAAAAATGTGGTTCCAAGTTTGTTAATCTTTTTGTGCAATGTACTTGCTAGGAAAATTATATATCATGTCTGTTCTATAGAAAAATTTCTATGTGTAGTTCAAATGCTTTTTGTTACTAGTATTTGTTATTTTTGTTAATTAAATAAATGTGAATAAAACATGCAAGTAATAATTTTTCTACAGTGATTGTTTACTGTGTAGAAAGTAGGAAAATTTCTAAATCTGTTGTTTGATACTTTTCATAATGCAAAGTATTTTCATGCTCATTTTTAGGCCTTAACTTGTTATTTTTGTATAGACAGTTCTAGTAATCCAAATGCAATGAAATTTTTGTGGCATGCTATACTTGATGCTAATAATCCACTGGAATTTTCTAAGATTTTTCTGTGCTACCAAAATAGGTGTTGCTGTTCAAGCCTAGTGCTAACTAGGGTTTACATTCAATCTTTGATGCAAGATTAGTTAGTAAACTATGCTTTGGTGTATCTTTGAAGCATCTCAAGTGCCAAGTGCCTTTGCCTGATAGAAAATAGTTGTGGTAGTTTATGAGTACATGTTCTTGGATGATGTAGACTACCTTGTAGAAGAGTCGTAAGTTCCACGTAATCCAAATAAAGTAACGTGCTCATTTACATCTCATTCATCCTCATCATCTCATGTCATCCCTGCAATGTACCTAGGCATGAGCACTTATACTTCTGCATCATACAGGATCGCAGGAAGTGACCCTGGTAGCAGTTCCCGAGGACCCGGAAGAGCAGTCCGAGGTGCAAGAGCAGGAGGCGACCGAAGCCAAAGAGGAGGTCGGGGAAGATCTTCCAGAGTGCCCCGACCACCGTCCGAGCTCTTTTGAGAGAGGCAAGCCCCGAAGCATTTCTCTCCCGGTTTGCAAATAATTTATTATTGACTTTACTTAATTTGATGCATTACGTTTAGGAGTTGTTTGCAACCGTTGCTGCATTATACCTTGTTTCACCTTGCTTTAACCCGAACCTTGTTACCTTGGTGTCCGCATTCAATAATTGCTTAGTTTGCTTAGACCGGTAGAAGTCGGGTGATCGCCTGTCATCCGCGAGGTATAGGAGCTTACTTGGATCTATGTGAAAGATATGTCATTGAGAATAACTAAGTGTCAAACGGGATTTGAGACCGGGCGGAGACTTGCAGGGTTTCGAACTGTGGTGTTCTCCGTCTGAGTCGATTAAGGACCGACCGTTGTTGGGTCTCGAGTCATGTTGAACGCATGCCTCACATTTAGCTGGCCGAATAATGTACCTTTCGACCGCGAAGCTGGGAGATTATTCGGACCGAGTGGATTGCCCGCAACGCACTGTACCGGAGCAGTAGTGGCAGGATACGGGGGCGCGATGATAAGGCCAAAGAGCAGTCGGGCGGCGCCCGGGTACATGTGGTTCCTGGCAAGCTCGCGACTTTACCTGAATGGTTGACTCGGTGACCAATACCTCACTTTAGCGGGTGAGTGAGGTTTGTGTGAGGAATAAATTACCAGCTGGTTAATAATCGATTCGAATCGCCATCGTTCACTGGATAGTGAACACTTGACTTGAGCTACTTCATCGTAGTAATATTGATGAAACATTTGGATCGTTATGTGGAAGATGACATGATAACTGTTGTTAATGATCATTGGTAATCCTTACTTGCTTAATTACATGTTACTCTAGCACAGATGCAAACATAGTTGACATGGTAATAAAGATTAAAATACTGCATGCTTTTGGAAAAGAATTGTTAAGTTAAAAATGCTTTTCTTGCAAATGAGTCAGCTACCCCACCAGAAAGCCTATCATGATCCTTGGTGTCATTTTATTTTGGTTCTGTCAGGTAAGTCTAGCTGAGTACCTTCTCGTACTCAGGGCTTTGTTCCCACTTGTTGCAGATGGGCAGATGTATTACGGCTACTGTATCAACTGCCTCTATCCTGCGATGGGCGAAGCTTAGGACCATGGGCACTGGTCATTCGCTACTTCTCGTCTGATGCTTTTGCTGGAGATGATCATAAGCTGGCACTTTATTTCAAACACTGTGTGTGTGCGTGATTTGAACTACCGCTTCCGCTACTTTTATTCGAACCTGGTTTGTAATAACTATGTTTAAACTCTGATGTATTTTGTGCCGTGAACTTTTATGTAACTTATGATGGTGACCGCTAAACTTAGTATGATCTTGGCTGTTACGTGAAATGGTTTGAAATCCATCGGGATTTCACGGACTACCGGGTTATACGGGCTTAAGTTTGATAATTTGTCCACTCGTTGGACGATTTTCCTACTTAATCTCGTATAACTGGGCAGTTCTGTTACAAGTCCTCTACTAGAGCACCTGCCATGGGGACGGACGATGAACCTGCAAGTTTATAATGATGATAACTTTACTTAAGAAATCAATTCCAAAGTTGAACACAAACTTCTTACTTCAAGTAGTAAGACGATCGTAGAGGTACAAGTGTGGAGGAGCCATTAGCTCCGGCACTCCTTCCGCTAAGTGTACCAAGCACACTAGTGGAGGTAGCTGAGAACTCCGGTACTTCTCCAACTTTTCTCTGTCTCACTCCCTATACTACTCTAGCTAGAAGCTAAAGATATGAGTGGAGCTCTTCTTCTTCTCTTGTGTATGGATGTCTTTGAGGGGGATGGTCTTCTCCTTTTATAGCTCTAGTAGGATGGTTTGCTTAGTCATTTTAGGCAACCCCCACCACAACCGACCTCAGGAGCATTTAATGTACCACCACAAGGAGGATGGGCCTAGGCTGAGGCGTCAAGGGTGCGGGTGCATCCCTAGTGCGGCCATACCTAGGCCTACGTGCCTGGCCACCTTCTTTGTCAGGTGGGCTTCTAGTTGGGCCTAAGCCACTCCCCCATGGGTTTTGTGCCAAGTTGATCAGGTAGGTGGGTTTTTCTCTCTTTCTTCTTTGTTTTGCTTGGGTCAAATTGTATGATGAGTGTTTTCTTTTATATTTCTTCTCCTTTTGACCCATTTTGATGTGTTTTCATGCTTGTCCTGCAAAACATGGGTAATTCACCAAACTATGGAAATGGTTAGTTAAAAGTCCTATTTCTAAGTTTGGTTGTTTGTTTATGATGAATTTTATACAAGTGTTGGCGGTAAAAATTATGAGTTAAGCACCGCCAGCACCTATGTCACTTAAATGTTGTCATTCATGGCTTTAACCGAGCTGGTCAGGAAGCATTGGGCACCATATCTCTATTTGGAAAGTTCAAAAATCTCATGACATATGTAAACTTCCATGTGATTGATGCGGCTGCCTCATATAATGCTTTCATCGGTCGCCCATGGTTGCATGAAAATGGAGTTGTTCCATCTACACTCCATCAATGCATCAAATATAAAGATCCTTTAGGAGATATAATAAGGATTTTTGCTAACAAAAAACCATTCACTATAGCAGAGTCCTTTTATGCTAATGTAAAGTTCTATTTTGAGCCTATTGATAAAGTCTCAAAACCAAAATCAACATTGCCTCTAGAATAAAACATCCCAAAGATAGAAGATGGCGAGTCTTGATCAAGCCGAAAGATATATCAATATGTACCAAGCGATCAAAAGAAGGAAGGAGATCAATATTTTGCATCATAAACAAACCCTCTCAAAATAGAGGTATTTCATTTCCAACTCCCTTACCTCCTTTGGTGCAATATAAAATAAAACAAGCCAAAATTGAGATGGACAATAAAAGAAAAATGGTTGCACAAGTTACTTTGTTAAATAGAGATGATAAAACATTACCCATCTCTTTATATGATAACAAAGTTCTTTACATTATGCAACATATGGGCTATGATATATCTACTAGTCCCTCTTTATGCAATGGCTAGGGGTAGCTTGCACCATTCGAAAAGCTAATGTCCTAGGCTCAACTTGAAGCTCTACATCAAGATCAAGCGTTAAAAGAAGAAAAATATGGGCTAGGTTACAAAGTTAACATGACTTCTGCCGAGCCCCTCGACGCCACACAAGCATCTCCACAAATGGAAGATGGAAATCAACCTACTATTGATGAGTTCGAATATTTGCCTTCTTTTGATCATCCTACTTCTAAAAGCTTATACAGAGCTTGGGTAGGAATGGAATTTGAAGCACACTTACCTTGCGTATGTTCTAAAGTCAAATTCTGGATCCACTAGAGAGAAGTGTCATACTCTTAGATTAAAACTGTGCAAGTGTGTGAAATTGGTGGAAATATACTCCTCTATTTGATATGATCTCTTTCTCTAGCTTTTATTTTGAGACATGACTAGCTTATTTTCTTATGAGCCTTCTTGTGCTCATCATTTTTTTAAATACTTTGGGTCCTTCATGTGCCCATTCTTTCTTTTTTAATAGTTTTTTGCATAGACTTTTTGTCTCTTTCTAGAAATATGCTAGGGAGATCGATCATATTTTAGAGCATGGAGTATTTATTTGATGGTGATGGAAACATGTTTTAGCATATTCCCAGTGTAGGAATAGCTGTTTATTTGTGGCGTGTACATGAGTTTTGATCTTGGGAGCATGGAAAATCACTCAATAGGGGTCACAAAACTTAACAAAACTTGACACAAAGTAAGAGGCATATGTAGAAGGGTTTTTGTCATGTATGAACATATATGGCTCTGGTGGGTATTTGCATATCATTCAAGGAACATGCTATTTTGAATTTTTGTTTTTCAAAGATAAACCCCAAGTACTTTGCAAGAAAGAGTGAGTTTCATGTCATCCTATTATATCTCATTCGTCAATTACTTAGATAAATTGGGGTCCCTATGATAAATGTTCACATGTTTTAGGAATGTTAGCAAGGAATAAAGAGTATGTAAGCTTTTAATCATCAAAAGATATGTTGATGGAGCATTTCTTTTTAAATTGGTTTAGTTTTAAACTTTTATTGTTTTAAATATGGAGAGAGAGAGTGAGTTGCACAAACCGAAGTTTTGAACATGGCGATCTTTTGTGCAACTTTGTTGGAGGTGAATGTGGTGCCTCACCCACACTTGTTTTCATACCTGTTTTTATTTTGATGCAAAGGAAAACACGAAAACAAATGCAACAAATATATCTATTAATAATAAAATCTTTATTCAATTATCAAATGATGCGCATTACATGATTGAACCTCAAAAATGATTGTAATGACAAACTAAGAATAATAAAATGTGCCTAATTATTTAGTGGGAGTGGCCTAGAAAGGTTGATTAAGAGCATCTGCCACACCTGCTACCCTCGCTAGCTTAGCTATTTTGTGGTCCATCTTTGTAACACCTCAGGTGTTTAGCTTCCATAATTGCATTGCATTTCATAAGCATGAGCATTCATCATCTCATTTATGTTTTAATTTTGCTTGCAACATGAGTAGGCCACATGCCTTATGTGTTTGTTTCATAAAATGATTGCTTATGAAATGTGAGTGGTGCATAGTGTAGATACAACTTTGGGGTCACACTTTTTGAAGTATGACAATATGGTTAGCACATTTTTGTTGGGATCATTGGATGTAACAAAATCTTGCAACATGTGCAACATGGCATGCAACATTTTTGGGTGTATTAGGGTTTTGGATTGTTTCCAATCATGTGACACTAGTGTTTTTGTGTAACTAATGGGTAGAGTGGCTAATTATACCCTAAAACACCTTAATTGCACTTAGGGTAACTAGTGGAGCAATGTTCATGTTGACCAAAATTACCAAAATGCCCTCCAATGTGCTGTTGACCAATATTAGACCCTAGAATGCTTTAGTTTGACAATTAAAAAGTCTAGCTTAGAGACCTTGCATGGAGGAGCAACCTTAAGCAAAGTTGTAGAGAATTTCCTAGGGAACAAAAGTCTCAATAAGGTCATCTCATGAAAATGATCATAACATGCTAAAAAATGGCCCACAAGTCAGTTTGAAGGGTTGTCAACACTTAGAATTATTTCTAAGTCTGAAATGTGACATTTCAGTTTCATGGTGGCCTACTTTGGGAGCTTGTAGTTTGAAAACTAGACCAAACCAGCTCTAACCAATATTGACACTTTTGTAGCACCCACTTAGTTCTACAATATTGTCAATAACATCATCACCTAGTTCTCAAAGGGTTTAGGAGATAGAATGCTTTGAAAAGCAGGTTTCAGTCGAAGGGATGAACTGAAATTCAGTTTTAGTTTTCGAGTGCCTCACTTCAGGGCACTGTATCTCACTAACTAAGCCGAACCACTCCATGATCTCTCTTACAAACTTGTAGTAATCACATAGGTCTACAACTTTGCTAATTGGAGGTTTCACTAACTCGAGCTCGTTTATGAGTTAATCGACACCAAAATCACGCTGTCAGACAATCCGTTCGGGCTCCATTTCAGAGTTTCCAACAGCGGCGCTGTCATGGCGACCGAGCAGAGTGGCGCTGCCGCGTGGCGTTCGTGCTCTGCCAGCGCCTCCACGTCGCGAGCGCATGCACGGATGTGAAGACTGAGCCGACACCTCGCCTTCACTCGCGCCACAATCTCCTCTCTCTCGCTCTCTCCTCGCCCGGGCGGAACCACCGAGCGCCATTGCCGCCTCCACTCCGGCGAGCTTGCGCGCGCTCCCCACCGCACTACTACCCACAAAAACTCATCCCCAGCTCCGCCTTGAAGCCCTCTACCTCATCGTCCGCTCCACGCAACCAGCCGAGCCTCGGTAGGGTCACATTTCCGTTTCCTGCCGCCGCGGTGCCTCGCCGGCATCCCTCCGCACGACGGCTCTCCATGGCCAGGGGTCTCTGGGCGTCTCCGTCGCCTGCTAGTGGGTGCGTTAGGGTCGAGGTAGAGTGGGGATGCTCACCGAGGGTTAGGTATAGGATGTCAAGCTCAGCGACGGCGAGATGTGCCCCCACCGTCTCGGTGGTCCACCATGCACGACGGCGAGCACCCTTCCCTTGCTCCGCCGCCTGGTTCTTGCCACCAATCGACGTAGCTCGATGACGTGGTCATGCTCGTCCACTCAATTTCGCCGGCCGGCTCACCGACGGCCAGCTCCGGCGACCATAGCTCCTCCCCGTCCGCCTCTCTCTCTGTCGGGTGGACCCCGTCTGTCAGGCGCGCGCGGGCGGGAGACCGTCGTGGGCCGCGCGCGCGAGTGGGCGGCATCGATCGGGTCAACTGCGCGCGGAATAACGGGCCGTGTTTGGGTAGCCGGCCCAGTAGCGAGATAGGAATTTAGTTTTTGTTTTTCCTTTTATTTTGTCACAGATTTTAGGTGAGGTTTAGGAAATTCATATCTAGGGTTTTGCTTGCTCAAAAATTATGATTTAAATTTTGTTGGGCTCTGCATGATGTGTAGTATTTAAGAAAAATATAAAATAAGTATGCGATGTTTATTTTCTGGAAGGATTAATTAGGGTTTTGAAATGTGTCTTAAGTTAGATGCAAACTTGTTAAATAAATAACTGGAGTTGTGTTGCCCCTAAAATTGTGAAAATTGGTGGGACAGTTATTTTATGCATGTACTAGCTCTGGTAAAAATTTGGGTACTAGTGCTTGAGTATTTTTCAAGTTATGGTGATATCATGTTATGTTAAGAAATACTTGAATGAATTTTAGTAATTTTTCTACATGTGCAATGTTCATATAAATTGGTGGAGAGTGTCCTGGTGCCCTAAGGTGCTTAAAAAAAATAAGAATTCTGTTGTTTGATACTTTTAATGTGATTTGTTAATTATGCAAAAATCAGCCTTTTTGGCTTGTGAATTTTGTGTAGGGAGTTTCTGTGAATAACTTTAGTTCAAAGCTTTACTGTAGCCTCTTTTTAGGTCAGAGAGTCTCCTGTAATTTTTGTAGAATTTTGTGAGCAATTTACATATATGTTTAATTTTCCACTTAATTAATTAAGTAAATTAAGAAAGGGGTGAAAATAAATGTTCTAGGTTGGGACACCTTACTTTCTGGTGTTTTTGTGACATGTGTGAACTACTGGTATCATTAGTTTAGTCATAGAGGAAGTTTGACACATAAAGAAATATTTAATCTTCATATTTCTAGGTTTTTCTAGACAGCTAATAGCATTTGTGAATTTGACTCTTAATAAAAGTGTTTGCTGGAAAACTTTTGAATAACAAAGTGGTAGTAAATTTGATAAACTAGCTTGTGTCAAAATTTGGGGGCATTTGGCTTAGTAGTCTAGGAGTTATTGCTGTTTTAATTGACTATCTAGAAATGGCTGCTCTCTGTTTAGAGAGGACAAATTTCTGAAACTCTGGAAATTCGACAAGGAAAACTTAGGAATTGAGTGTTGAAGTCTGAAAATGATTTGTAGAGCATTTTATAAGCTTTCCAGATTGTCTTGGATCATATCTTTTGGAATTAGGAATCTCCAGTTATGATAGAAACATTTAGCTGCTGTCCAGAATGTCTTGCTTTGATTTTTTGTGCTTGGATGTGGTAACTTAAGTAAAGCTGTTCTTGTGATTGTTAGGTGTTAGGGCCTTAACAGAGGAGGAATAACTATACCTTAGGTTGAGTAGATTAGGTGAGTACTTCTCTACCGGAGAGGAAATTTATACTTAATAATTGAAGTGATTTGAATAGAGCTTTAGGAGTGGTTGTAATGCATTTCATCCCGAGCATGCTGCATCTTTCATTATGCATCCATGAAATTTAGTATGCATTCATGCAATAGGTGTTCTGGAGGGGGTGACTGTTCTCGAGTTCGAGGAAGCGATCTCGGAGGAGATCCAGGAGCAGCCAGGGGAGCCCGAAGAAGCAGTCAGCGAAGGAGGCGCCACTGAGGAATTGCCGGAGTGCCCAGATCACCGGCCGTCCACCTTTCTGAAAGGCAAGCCCCGGTGCATGCTGACCCTAATATTTTATAAATCAATCTTGAGTACTTATACTTGTTTACTGCATTAAGTTGTAGGAGTTGTGTGAAAACACTTGCTGCATTATACCTGTCCTTATCCAGATATCGTACTTAATCCTAAATTAGGTTTAGGCACATGTCAATACTTAGCCCTGCATAGTCCGGTAGAAGTCGGGTGATTTCCGGTCATCCGCGAGATGTAGGAATGGGTCACGAGTGGCTATATGGCTATTGTGGATGGAACCATGCCTTCAAATGAAATTGAGACCGGGCGGGAGTTCGATAGTACAGCCGCAAGACACTTCACGTCTTGGGTGTGGAGCTATGCCCGTCTGAGTCGTTTAAGGACCGATTTGCTGTACGTCCTTGAGTCATGTTGAACGCAGTCTAACACTTAGTTGGCCGGATAAGTCGTTCCGACCGCGAAGTCGAGTAGTATGGTTCAGGCCGGGAATCGAATGGTAGGTTGCATCTTGGAGGAGAGAAAGGATGTGCTTGGGGACATTAGCGTGAGACCAAGGGGCAGTTAGAGTCCCTATCACCTGGCAGAGTGTCGCCCTTGGGGACGCGACATCATTCGGACCCGCGATTCCTGAACTGTACGAAAGGTGACCTGAGCAGCCCTCGCCAGGCGTGACTCGGTGAGTGTTAGAAATACCCCTCCAGCTGGATAGGAAACCGATTTGAATCGCCGTTGCTCCCGGTTAGTGAGCACTTGACTTGAGCAGCGGCAACGTAGATCTCATTAAATTGAACAGATGATTAAGTGAATGATACAATGTTGCCACAATTTATACCTGCTATGGATATAATGATATTAATTGTTTGATTATAATCAAGTGCATGTTTAGTACAGGTGCTAAGATAGATGACAGGTAAATGTTAAAAATAACTGCTAGTATAGGTTGAAAGAGTTTCAATTACTTATGCCTTTCTGCAAAATGTGGTGTCAGCTAGCCCACTTATGAAAGCCTTGCATAATCCTTGGTGTCATCTTATTTCTGGTTTTTGACGGGTAAGTCTAGCTGAGTACATTCCAGTACTCAGGGTTTATTCCCTCCTGTTGTAGATGATATGTTTTACCAAGGCTTCTACAAGACCTGTCTCCACCCTGCAGGTGACGAAGACTAGATCACTCGGGCATGATCATCCATTATGTACTTTCCTTAATACTTTTGCGGGATGTTGATCAGTAAGACTGGCAGTAGTATTTGAACAACTGGTGTGTGTTATGCTTCCGCTACTTTATGAACTTGGTTTGTAATAATTTGCGACTCCGTGTGTGTAAGTGGATTTCGGAACTACTTGTGAAATGTAACGTGTGATGTGTTATGTCGAATGATGCGATCTTGGTTGTAAGCAAGTTGGTTTGAAATCCTTCGTGGTTTTGATTGACTACCGGGATTATATGGGCTCAAGTTCAAAAATTTGAGCGCTTCGATGCTTGTTTTTGTACTTGTGCTCTTATAATTTGGTCGGTTCTGTTACAGCTGGTACCGGAGCATAATTCAAAATTAAGCACATCATACGAGTATTTAAAAAACAAAAGTATTTGTTTATGAAAAGGGTTAAAACTCTAAAAATTATTTTATATAGGTATGCCAGTGGTCACCTCCCTTAGCCCAAATAAGGACTCTTAGGTGGCTTATTAAAAAGACTAACTTGGGGGCCTTGTTTGTTTTTGTTTCGTCGTCCATACGGCGTGATATTGTATGGATGCCATCCACTTGTGTGGTAATGCATGGATCAAATACCTCGACACTCTGGTAAGTGTGAGTTGTGAGAGCATGATTGTCCAACCAGCGATCTAGGGGAGAGTAGCTTTGGTTACTTGCATACTTACATGTTCAAACCATGTAATTGTGGAAGTACTTAATTGTGGGTATATCTATCGGGTAGCTTTGATACTGAAGTATATACATCGGGGATGTGTATATGGAAAGTATTTAGTTTACTGCTTTCTTGTGTGCTTATATTGGGAAACTATTGGGCTGAAATGAGATTTTCTGTAGGTACACTAACAGCGTAACGAGTAGACCGATAGTTTCGCTTATATGAGAGAACGTATGTATGCCACCACCTAGCGTTAGAAATTTAGGTTTCTACTAGAGTGAGAGGGCGTACGGAACGTGCATGCATCATGTTTAAATTATGTCATACATGTCATTTTACTCCCTCCTTAAAAATTTCAATAGTCCCGACTAAATTAAATTTTGTATCCCCTAAATTATCCTCACTTTAAGTCATATCTTGTTGCTACAGATGGCATGCACTAAGAGGACCACTCACAAGTCAACCGGAGGCAGGGCCCCTCACCACCAGCTCGCTCCACGTGAGCCCCGCCCTGAGCCCACCGAGGTGGAAAGGTTGAGGGCTGAGTTGGCTGAGGTGACTGCCGCTAGAAATGCGACGCAGCAGCAACTGGAGCAAGTGATCCATGACCGAGATCAGGAACCACTTACGGTCCAGAGGTTGACAGTAGCCAATCGCAACTGTCAACGCATGCTGGTCCATGTGATGAACCAGAGGGATGAAGCCTAGCACGAGGAGAACATCCTGAGAGCTCATCAGGTGGAGCTTGAGCAACAGTTGGAGAATGCAGAAGAATACAATGACAATCTTCATGAAGAAGTGCACCGCCTAAACAACCAGCTCAATCCTCTGCTGCCTCAGGACAATAACGAGGATGAGGAGATGGGCTCTAGAGTCTTCATGGCTGAAGATGAGGACGACGTGGAGGTCAATGGGCCACAGAACGCCCCACCAGAAGAAGAAGAAGAAGAAGAAGAAGAAGAAGAGGAGTTAGAGCCTGCTAGCGACGAGGATGGCGGGGAGATCCTCGACACCGACTCCGAGGACGATGCTTAGCGTAGTCATCACGTAGCTACAATGTTAGACTCATCTTTTGTGCCCTCCATGTGTGGAGTGGGGCTTTGCAATAACTTGGCTTTTGGGATGTAATGTCGAACCCTATGTTCTCCTGGATGTTTAGTTTGAACCTGTTAATTTCGATCACAAATGGATGTCTTATTGTGTTGCGTTCGATGATGGTGTCACGATTAGAACCCTTCGGTGCCACGATGAAACCGAGGGCCTCCTGTGGCACGTGACATAAGGCTGAGCTGCTTGGCATGCGCTGGTATCGAGGTGGCTAGTCATGATCCACCATGGAACTCTACCGTTGAGAAGTCTCTTTGTGGTCAGTTGGCAGTAGCCTTTCTCATTCGGCTAGAAGTTTGGAGCGAATCCAAGCACCTGTACGTAAGGTCAAAAGTCATGTTGATATTAAAGTAAACGGTTCAGTCACAACTGTGCTCCCTGTGGGTGAGCCTTTAATAAATTTCACCTTTTATCAGAATACATCTTGTTGGATGCCCCTCACATGATTGCGTCAATTGATGCGCTTGAATGGATTGTGCGGTTGTGATGAATTATTGTGCCTTGATTATTTGTGAAGTCATTTTAATGAAGTCAGTTTGACATATTTACAATAATTCATCTACAAATTTCCCACATCGTCAGTGCTCATTGGCTATACATTTTGCAGATGTCGTACAACCTCCGTCGGGGTCATGGCGTTGAGGATGAGGAACAGCCACCCCCTCCGCCACCACCTACCCCCGCTGAGCTGATGCAGACCGTGGTTGAAGGGCAGCGCATGCTGGCGGATGCTATGCGCTAGCTTGCCAACTGAAAGGCTCGTCATGGCCGCCAGGGCCCAGAACCAAATCAATATAGTGATTTCAAGGATTTTCTTGACACTAAGCCCCCGCTCTTTAAGGAGGCGGAGGAACCGCTGCAAGCCGACGAGTGGCTGAACACTATTGAGCAGAAGTTCCGTCTGCTTCGCTTGACTGATGAGCTAAAGACTGAATATGCTTCCCATCAACTGCACGGTCCAACGGGTATTTGGTGGAGCCACTACCGTTCCACATTGCCTCCAAATGTCCCGATTGCTTGGGACCAGTTCAAAGCAGCGTTCCGCGGGAATTATATTCCTCCAGGTCTTATGGCTATCAAGCACTCATAATTCATGAGGCTGTCCCAGGGCAATAAAAGTTTGACTGAATATCTGCAATCTTATTAACAATCTGGCAAGGTATGCAACAGAGTTTGTGGATACCGATGCGAAGAAAATTGCTAGCTTTAAACATGGCCTCAGCCCAAAGCTGATGAAGACAATGGGCACTAGCAAGTGTACTACCTTCAATGATTTTATCAGTGATGCTTTGACTCAAGAAAACAATAATGCTATCTATATTGCTTCTAAGAGCCGTAAGAGGGCCCTTGAGGCGAGTGCTTCGCAGTCCCAGACTCCAGCTGCACCGAGGGCTTCCCCTCGTCCACCTGCCCCGAATGCTAAGTTCTGTCCACCGCAGAAGAAGTCTACCGCTAAGACTGGGTTTCGCAAGGCATATACCGTAGCTCTACCAAAGGTTAATTCTGGTCAGAGCAGCTCCAGTGTCCCTCCCAGCAACATGCCTTGCTGGAACTGCAACAAGCCAGGCTATTGGTCTAGGAATTGTCCTTATCCTAAGAAGAATGTCAATCAAGGTGGCCGTCAGGGGCATGCTCATTATAACAGTATTGAGGAAATTCCATCTGGTGAGGTTGTCACTGCTGGTAAGTTCCTAGTTGACCAACATTCTGCAGTGGTACTATTTGATTTAGGTGCTTCGCATTCCTTTATCAGTCCTAAGTTTGCATCAAAGTTTGCACACAAATTACATACTGTTGAAGGTGGGGGTTATTGCATTAGTGCGGCAAGTGGGAATATTTCCACAAATCAAGTAGTGAGGAATCTAGAGTTTGAAATAGAAGGGCGAAATTACTCGCTTGCCTTAGTGGTTTTGCCTGGATTAGGCATAGATGTTATTTTGGGCATAAATTGGATGAGTCAGAATGGGGTACTCATTGATACATCCACCCGGGTAGTTATGCTCAGAGATCCTACTGATCAAAAGGGTTTTCTAGTTCAACTTCCTAGAAAAATTGATTTGTCTGGTGAAGTTCATGCGGTGCAAGCAAAGGCGTTAGCTGAAATTCCCATAGTGAGTGAGTTTCCTAACGTTTTTCCCGATGATTTGTCGGGACTCCCTCCGGATCGGGATGTGGAATTTAAAATCGAGCTGTTGCCTGGCAGTAGTATTTGAACAACTGGTGTTTGTTATGCTTCCGCTACTTTATGAACTTGGTTTGTAATAATTTGCGACTCCGTGTGTGTAAGTGGATTTCAGAACTACTTGTGAAATGTAACGTGTGATGTGTTATGTCGAATAATGCGATCTTGGTTGTAAGAAAGTTGGTTTGAAATCCTTCGTGGTTTCGATTGACTACCGGGATTATATGGGCTCAAGTTCAAAAATTTGAGCACTTTGGTGCTTGTTTTTATACTTGTGCTCTTATAATTTGGTCGGTTCTGTTACAATCTTGAAGCACAAACTATTGATGTTGAAAGGATCAAGATGCCCAAGAGGGGGGTGAATTGGGCTTTTCTAAAAAATAATTGCAAGAATTAAATCCTACAAGCCAAAGTTCACCCCTAGTGCCTACTTGTGTTCCTTGTGATTCTACCGGTAAAAAGTTTTGCACCCTAAGTTCCAATCCTAGTCTAGCATGGCAATTCTAGGAAAGTAAACCAAGCAATAAATGTAATACGAGAAAGTAAATGCTTGAAAGTAAGGGCAAGGAACACGGCAATGTTTTCCCGAGGTATCGGAGAGTCGCCACTCCCCACTAGTCCTCGTTGGAGCACCCGCGCAAGGGTGTAGCTCCCCCTTGATCCGTGCAAGGATCAAGTGCTCTCTACGGGCTGATTCTTTGACACTCCGTCGTGGTGAATCGCCCAAAACTGCTCACAAGATGAGTTGGGTCATCCACAAGCTCCGCCGGATGATCACCAAACTCCCAATCACCACCAAGCTATCTAGGTGATGGCGATCACCAAGAGTAACAAGCTAGAACTCTCACTTGACCACAACGAGCCTAATGAGAAGATGGATGCACACTTGCTACTCCCTAGTCACTAGTGAGGGACTCTCAAACTTTGATTCTCAAATCACTACCCTCACTAGAGCTCTTGCACTCCCTTGCACTCCAAAGGTGTTTCTCAGCTGAACAAATGAGCAAGAGACCTCTAAAAAAGGTGCAGGGGATGTATTTATACACCCCATAGTTAAATCCAACCGTTACCTGCCAACTCAGCAAAATACGCATTGACCGGACGTGCCGGTCGACGTGACTGGATGCGCCGGTCGATCGTAACGGTCGAAAACCTAAAACACTTCGCTGAGTGACCAGACGCACCGATCATGGGTGACCGGACGCGTCCGATCGTGTAGGGAGCTTACTGTACTTTGACCTGACGTGCGACCGTGTCCGATCAGTGATGACCGGACGCGTCTGATCATCAGAGAACCTTACTGGAACGTGACTGGACGCGCCGATCACTTCCCAGTCGCGTCCGATTAGATGATTTCCCTTCTGTGACACGTGTCAGCCTGAACACCGCGTCCGGTCCTTGCAAGGACCACGTCCGGTTAACAGCGCTGAAACGTGGTAACTGTTTAGTACTGACTGGACGCGTCCGGTTGTGACAGACACTGCGTCCGGTCAAGGGAAAACGGCTCTAAAACTCCGAAACGTGACACAACTTGAACCAAGTTGCTTCCAACTGAACTTTGAGCTATTCTTGAGCTACCTAGTGCTAAGTTTGACAAGTGTGCACCACACCTAAACAAAAGACTCACCTAGGTCAAGCTACTCACTCATGCCCCCCTTTATAGTACGGCCAAAGGAAAAAGCGAAGATCCTAATGACTATTCCGAATGTAACTCAACCCCTTGACATCCGGAACTAACCGTCCTTAATCTTGATGTCAATCCTTTGAAAACCGAAATGATTTCCATCAAAGGGCATGAATACCATAGTGCCCAAAGCAGTTATCAACCCCATGACCTAACTTACCAAAGTTTCTGCAAAACACACGTTAGTCATGTTAATAATGCGTTGTCATCAATTGCCGAAACCAACTCTCGAGGCCTAGATGCTTTCAATCTCCCCCTTTTTGGTGATTGATGACAACACTTAGATTCAGAAGATAAGAGTTGAGGTTTTCGAACATGCTTGGTTCACATAAGCAAAAAGCAATAAGCACAAAAGGGTTAGAAATTGCTTATGTGCCCCAAGCCAACATGGTGTACTCATAAGATAAAACAAGAAGCGTTAGTACACACAAAACATAGCTCATATGAAATCGGAGTAAGGCACGGAAGCACAACATTATGAGCTAGAACCAATTAAGTGACATGATATATAATAGTGACAAGATAGACCACATAAGACTCAAAGTATCTCACAAGCACACATGTCACAAAATGCAAGTACGGGAATGTAAACATGATGCATGAATGTAGCACACAAAGAAAAAAATGAAAACCCTCTATCAAAACTCCCTCTGAATCTACTCTCTCTCCCCCTTTGGCATCAACCGCAAAAAAACTAAACTAAGGATCCGACGGGGGAACAGAAGCAATCATGTCGGGTGCCGAGGAGCGCGGAGTGATCATGAACTGGGAAGTATCCTCCTCAGACTCTGAGCTGTCAGGCTGACCCTCTGAAGAAGCACGTGGCTGTGAAGCGGTCTGGGTTTGAACAACAGGAGCAGGTGCTGATGAAGATGTAGCAACGTGCGGAGCAGTCTCTGTCACCTGAGCGTGAAGAGAGCCAACTGCTAGAGGGTCTGTCGAGGCAACGGATGATGGTACAGTCTCTGTAGTGCCAGTCCCTGTCACTGGAGGAGCCACTGTCGCTGAAGCGGACAACCCTAAAGAAGTCACAAGAGTGGTCTGCAAGGGCGTCAGCTGACCAGTCAACTCGCTGTAGGAGGCACTCAAGTCAGCGAAAGGAGTGCCTGTCAGAAGATGAGGGCGAGGATGGTCTGAAGGAGTGAACCCCGTCTGAATAGGAGTGTAGCTCGGGGACTGGAAGGTCTGGGGAACCTACTGTTGGGGAGAGGTAAACTAGAAGCTCGGCTATCCCTGACTCTGAGGTCCACTGGACTATAGTGCTGGAGTTAGGACAGATGCAGGAGGAGGAACCCCAACTGTGACCAAGTGACGCAGGAGCTCAAGGTACTGCTGCTGGTTTGCTACCTGCTGTCACTGCATCTCGAACTGTTGTCGCTGTAGCTCAAGCTACTGCCTCTAAAACTCGTCCTAACGAGCCTGTATCTGAGCAAATGCGGCTGCTGTGTCCTGAGCCTGACACTGCATCTGTATCTCCTGCCTCTCCTGTGCCTAGGTCAGCCTCTGTTGACGGTCCTTAAGTACCAAATATAGTTATCAAATAAATAAAGAAAAGGATCCAAATGCAACCAACACCTAGACTTAGGGTTTTATCTGACAGAATTCCACGAGTTTTGGTGTTTGTCTATTTCTGCAGGGGGTTATCAGAAAATACGAAGGAAAGGCCCACACGTCGGGTTTACATAGAGATAATAACGTGTTCACCGATTTTCTATCATCTAGAAGACTCCAGAAGCCACGAGATCGAACGGGAGGCCGAACAGGCCCGGAGGCAGGGCGCCCGCCCTGCTCCCTAGGGTGCCCACCCTGGCCTGAGAGCCAATCAGGCTCCATCTCGCGAATTATGCTCCACCGACCTAAGGGATCAAGGAAAACCGTGCGATTAATGTCGGTTTGATCCGACGGCCCACGTTCACTTGAGGGGGCTATATAAGCAGGACCCCTGGCCCCTGGAGGAGGCACTCCCTCATTCTCAATTCCTCAAACCCTAATCTCAAGAGGAGAGTCTCTGATCAAGCCCTAGAGCCACCACATCAACTAGATCTCTAGTATAGCATAGCTACATAGGATTAGAACTAGAAGGAGTCAATCTTCGATTGGTTTCCGGATCTGTCAAGAGGATTCTTGGTAATTCCTTTACTGTTCTTCATTGTTCTTCAATATTATGAATACAACTTTGTTCTATTTCAATATATTGACCAGACGCACCGATCATGGGTGACCGGACGCGTCCGATCGTGTAGGGAGCTTACTGTACTTTGCCCTGACGCGCGACCGTGTCCGATCAGTGATGACCGGACGCGTCTGATCATCAGAGAACCTTACTGGAACGTGACTGGACGCGCCGATCACTTCCCAGTCACGTCCGATTAGATGATTTCCCTTCTGTGACACGTGTCAGCCTGAACACCGCGTCCGGTCCTTGCAAGGACCACGTCTGGTTAACAGCGCTGAAACGCGGTAACTGTTTAGTACTGACTGGATGCGTCCGGTTGTGACAGACACTGCGTCCGGTCAAGGGAAAACGGCTCTAAAACTCCGAAACGCGACACAACTTGAACCAAGTTGCTTCCAACTGAACTTTGAGCTATTCTTGAGCTACCTAGTGCTAAGTTTGACAAGTGTGCACCACACCTAAACAAAAGACTCACCTAGGTCAAGCTACTCACTCATGCCCCCCTTTATAGTACGGCCAAAGGAAAAAGCGAAGATCCTAATGACTATTCCGAATGTAACTCAACCCCTTGACATCCGGAACTAACCGTCCTAAATCTTGATGTCAATCCTTTGAAAACCGAAACGATTTCCATCAAAGGGCATGAATACCATAGTGCCCAAAGCAGTTATCAACCCCATGACCTAACTTACCAAAGTTTCTGCAAAACACACGTTAGTCATGTTAATAATGCGTTGTCATCAATTGCCGAAACCAACTCTCGAGGCCTAGATGCTTTCAATCTCCCCCTTTTTGGTGATTGATGACAACACTTAGATTCAGAAGATAAGAGTTGAGGTTTTCGAACATGCTTGGTTCACATAAGCAAAAAGCAATAAGCACAAAAGGGTTAGAAATTGCTTATGTGCCCCAAGCCAACATGGTGTACTCATAAGATAAAACAAGAAGCGTTAGTACACATAAAACATAGCTCATATGAAATCGGAGTAAGGCACGGAAGCACAACATTATGAGCTAGAACCAATTAAGTGACATGATATATAATAGTGACAAGATAGACCACATAAGACTCAAAGTATCTCACAAGCACACATGTCACAAAATGCAAGTACGGGAATGTAAACATGATGCATGAATGTAGCACACAAAGAAAAAAATGAAAACCCTCTATCAAAACTCCCTCTGAATCTACTCTCTCTCCCCCTTTGGCATCAACCGCAAAAAAACTAAACTAAGGATCCGATGGGGGAACAGAAGCAATCATGTCGGGTGCCGAGGAGCGCGGAGTGATCATGAACTGGGAAGTATCCTCCTCAGACTCTGAGCTGTCAGGCTGACCCTCTGAAGAAGCACGTGGCTGTGAAGCGGTCTGGGTTTGAACAACAGGAGCAGGTGCTGATGAAGATGTAGCAACGAGCAGAGCAGTCTCTGTCACCTGAGCGTGAAGAGAGCCAACTGCTAGAGGGTCTGTCGAGGCAACGGATGATGGTACAGTCTCTGTAGTGCCAGTCCCTGTCACTGGAGGAGCCACTGTCGCTGAAGCGGACAACCCTAAAGAAGTCACAAGAGTGGTCTGCGAGGGCGTCAGCTGACCAGTCAACTCGCTGTAGGAGGCACTCAAGTCAGCGAAAGGAGTGCCTGTCAGAAGATGAGGGTGAGGCTGGTCTGAAGGAGTGAACCCCGTCTGAATAGGAGTGTAGCTCGGGGACTGGAAGGTCTGGGGAACCTACTGTTGGGGAGAGGTAAACTAGAAGCTCGGCTATCCCTGACTCTGAGGTCCACTGGACTATAGTGCTGGAGTTAGAACAGATGCAGGAGGAGGAACCCCAACTGTGACCAAGTGACGCAGGAGCTCAAGGTACTGCTGCTGGTTTGCTACCTGCTGTCACTGCATCTCAAACTGCTGTCGCTGTAGCTCAAGCTACTGCCTCTAAAACTCGTCCTAACGAGCCTGTATCTGAGCAAATGCGGCTGCTGTGTCCTAAGCCTGACACTGCATCTGTATCTCCTGCCTCTCCTGTGCCCAGGTCAGCCTCTGTTGACGGTCCTTAAGTACCAAATATAGTTATCAAATAAATAAAGAAAAGGATCCAAATGCAACCAACACCTAGACTTAGGGTTTTATCTGACAGAATTCCACGAGTTTTGGTGTTTGTCTATTTCTGCAGGGGGTTATCAGAAAATACGGAGGAAAGGCCCACACGTCGGGTTTACATAGAGATAATAACGTGTTCACCGATTTTCTATCATCTAGAAGACTCCAGAAGCCACGAGATCGAACGGGAGGCCGAACAGGCCCGGAGGCAGGGCGCCCGCCCTGCTCCCTAGGGTGCCCGCCCTGGCCTGAGAGCCAATCAGGCTCCGTCTCGCGAATTATGCTCCACCGACCTAAGGGATCAAGGAAAACCGTGCGATTAATGTCGGTTTGATCCGACGGCCCACGTTCACTTGAGGGGGCTATATAAGCAGGACCCCTGGCCCCTGGAGGAGGCACTCCCTCATTCTCAATTCCTCAAACCCTAATCTCAAGAGGAGAGTCTCTGATCAAGCCCTAGAGCCACCACATCAACTAGATCTCTAGTATAGCATAGCTACATAGGATTAGAACTAGAAGGAGTCAATCTTCGATTGGTTTCCGGATCTGTCAAGAGGATTCTTGGTAATTCCTTTACTGTTCTTCATTGTTCATCTTTGTTCTTCAATATTATGAATACAACTTTGTTCTATTTCAATATATTGATTATGACTATACTCTACTTGTTTATGTTTGCGATTATATTGTTCTTAGTTTATCGTAGTTATACGCTTGGCTTAGTTAGATTGGAATTATATACATGTTTAGGATCGTATAGCGTTTATCCATCGGATCCATGGGTAAATGATAAATATTGTGTAGGCGTGGTGCTTAGACCATATTTATCTGCGATTGCACCTTATATGCCGGATCGTGGGGTGGTCCGCGATGGTGACAGCTTCGTTGGTTCTTATATAGTCCCCCTCCCGTGTGTAAGGCAGGCAGAGCAACATTATTACGGGGGAGTGATTGCTATGTTTCTCATCTTCCTTGATAATATCACTATGCATGGGCGTAGTCCTTTCTCGCAATGATTGCCAAGTGTACTTGCACTAACTATGATATGCTAGACTTTATAGTTAAGAATAACTTAGGAAATATCCTTGTAGTTCGTCCTAATACCATGCTAATGACTTGCTAGAATATCTGTTGAGGTGCTTATCATTATTATATGTGGCTAGCTGATCAGATTAATTATCTTTGTCACCATTCATACTTTATCTATATTTTATGTGACACTTACCCCTGTATGCAAGAGATAGATGAATGCTCTCACTTATACATGCAATGATTGATACTCATTCCTATATTCCATTCCATAATCAACATTGATGTTAGTAATCCCTTCCCAGTGGTAAAAATATAAATAACGATACCTGAAATACTTCCCGGTTAAAATGCTACATCGGTATTAATCTGTGCGCTTGCAGATCTTATTTATTATTTATTTAGAAGAGCAGTTGCATATTTCAATACCACGTCTCTCATGTCATGCTGGGGATGACAACTTGGCTTAAGTGGCATGAGGGATAGGTTCGGCATTTTTGGCGCCGTTATCAGAATTAGAAAACTAAGTCTACTTTTGGTAATGACGTTAAGAATGCCCAACAAGCATTTTTGGCGCCGTTGCCGGGGAAGGTTGATTTACTAACAAGGAATGAATACGGAATTTGAGTCATCATTCGCATCATTAAGTGATTGAGATCATCAATTCTCCCATACAGATTTACCCCTGTATTTTTTCCATTCTTATTGTTTTGTAGGGTGATGTATGAATAGAGGACATCTTCTAGAAAATTTTGTTGACAACCCCGAAGCATTAATCAGAGGGGCAAGAGCCAAGCTCAAGAAGTCAACACTTCGACGCAACACTTCATCCAATTCAGAAGACCGCCGAAGTTTCATCCAGAATTTGTCAATAGAGTTCGCAGCCATGGCGAACAAGACGATCCGCGAGTTCTCAGCTCCCACTACGGACAACATCCGTACTGGACCTGCCGCGGCCATCGACAAGAACTTTGAGCTCAAGCCAGGGCTCATCAACATGGTACAAGCCAACCAGTTTTGTGGGAAGCCGCACGAAGATGCAAGTGCTCATCTCCAACACTTCCTAGAGATTTGCAGCACATTCACTTTATTAGATGTTCCCAGAGACGCCATACTACTTCGCCTTTTCCCATTCTCACTATTAGGGAGAGCGAAGCAGTGGTTCTACGCGACAAAGGATAAGAACACTACGTGGGCACTCTGCTCTATGAACTTTCTGGCTAAGTTCTTTCCCATGGGCAAGACCAATGCTCTCCGTGGGAAGATTACAAGTTTTCAGCAACAACATGATGAATCCGTTCCAGAAGCATGGGAGCGCTTTCAAGATTACATCCTAGAATGTCCCCATCATGGAATGGAGAGCTGGCTACTTATGCAGACTTTCTATCATGGGCTCATCACTAGTGCTCGTGAGACCATGGATGCTGCAGCTGGAGGCGTATTTCTATCACTCACCATACCACAAGCTACAACCCTTGTGGAGAAGATGGCGTCCAACCAAGGTTGGAACGAAGAGAGGATCCAAACACGTAAGAAGGGTGGAGGTATGCACCAGCTCAAGGAGGTAGACATGCTGTCTGCAAAGTTAGACCTACTCATGAAAAAGCTCGATGACAAAGCTGGAGACAAAAGAGAAGTCATGAACGTCTACGACTCTCACATGACTTGTGAGGAATGTGGAGATACTGGACACTCAGGCAATCACTGCCCTGAGATGCTTGAGGATGCAAGGTACATCAACAACAACAACAACTACAACCGTCCTCAACAAAATCAAGGTTGGAATCAACAGAGGCCTAACTACTCAGGTAACTACTCAGGTAATTATCAAGGTAATAACTCTTACAACAACAATAATAATTTTCCACCCTTGAGAGAGTTAGTGTCTAATCAAGGAAAGCTAATGGATAACTTGTCTAAGAAATTGGCATCCAATGATAAAATACTAGAAAACATAAATAATAGAATGGATAATTTCTCTACTGCCATCAAAAACCAAATTAGCTTTAATAAAATGATTGAATCTCAGTTAAATCAAATAGCTGCTGTTGTTCCTGCTACTAACCCCGGTATACCATTACAACCGGAAGGATTAGAATCTGCAAATCTTGTAGACATGTTTGATGCAGGTAACTATTGGAGTAATCCTGCTGTCGGAGTACATAATGACCTTCTGCTAGTCAAGAGAGGCGATCCAGGACGCCCCGTCATCCCGATCTCCATTGGCATGGTGGACTTCCCAGAAGCACTCTGCGACTTTGGCTCCAGCGTCAACATTATGCCCAGGGTACTCTATGAAAAATTCTTTACATATCCTTTATCAGAAACAACTATGTGTTTGCAGCTTGCAGATCGGACACTAAGCTTTCCTAAAGGAATATTAAAGAACATGTGTGTCCGAGTTGGTACCTCGTACGCTCCAGCTGACTTCGTGGTTATAGAGACCGGTCCGATGAGAGGTCACCAGTTATTCTGGGAAGGCCATTCCTGAACACCTCGGAAGCTGTCATCTACGCCAGCGCTGCGAAGATCAACTTCAACATCAAGGGGAGGAAGGAGACGTTTTCCTTCAAGAACAAGATTACACAAATCCCAGAGCAACCCCAACATGAACCAAGGAAGAGGACCAACAGGAGGAACAAGCAGAACAAGAACAACCAAGGATGGACCGAATCAGCTAAGATGGTCACTGCAGTTCAAGGAGGTCAAGATGGTCGACTCAAGTCGCCGTTCCTAATCAAGAAGGATGACCCAGGTATGCCAAGCATTGAGTGCTCAATCAATGGATACTCCTTTCAGAAGGCGCTCTGCGACACTGGATCAGGCGTCAACATAATGGCCACAGTCACCTATCAGCTCTTGTACGGAACCATGCCCTTAAAACCAACATACACTCAGCTCCAGATGGCAGATCAGACATCCCGAAAGGTCGAAGGTATAGTAACCGATGTCCCTGTTAAAATTAACGATCGTTTTGTCCATACAGACTTTCAGGTCATTGACATGGGAGACGACGAGTACGATCCACCCATCATCCTAGGAAGACCGTTCCTTAGCACCGTCAAAGCAATCATCTACATTGGAACCGGAGAAGTCCATATGCATTTCCACTCTGAGAAGGTACGCCGCTACTTTAATGACCCAAACTATATAGTTGAAGATTCTAAGCAGGTCAGGACAAGAAGAAGGCGACGTAACCGTAACCAAAGGAGGCAAATCATCAAGGACGTATGGGCAGACTATGAAGGAGAGGTCATAAGGCCCGAGGATACACAACAGGAGACCGAAGCACCAAGTCGGGTATGGAAAGTGAAGATTGTTACACAAGAAGAGGAGGCGCTGCCGGAACCACCGTCTACGCCACCCAAATCCCAGGACAACTAAGAAGAAAAGAAGTCCTGTTCGGAGGACTTAAAAACACCGAACGCCGTGCCAAGAGGTAAACTTGGTAGTTATCATTTTCCCTTTAATTATTGCTCAGTTAATCATGTTCATTCTGTCTAAAAAAATGTTGAAAACAGTAAGCCCCATGTGAGTATGCGAGTGGCATAAAACCCATAAGTACATTCACTGTGGTGGCATAAAAAAAAATAATATATTTTTTCTGTTCTATAAAAATGAAAATAAAAATAGAGAGTGACATTTATCAAGGAAGCTCAAACATGATAAAGGCTAGATATTTATGCTAACGCTTAATCAAGTTCCACGAAGCTTTGTTGTCTATTTGAGCTCCACAAAATTCAGGAAGACTAGCAGATGGAGGACATCCTAATCGTTATCAGGGTGCTGCCGACATTCAAATACACCTCTGCACCTGCTAGCTACATCAGAAGAAATTACGTCAAGATCCAGCTTGGGGGAGAGCACCCCCATTTATCCCGATAAGTATTTTTATCTACATTTATACCTATGCTTTATTAAAATAAAAAGATGCATAATCATGAAAACCCAAATAAATATTTTGTGTTTATATATATTTGCTTAGTTTAATAAATAAATAAAGTAGCTATGCTAAACTGAATCTTGAAAATAAAACTCTAGCATGGATATGATGAATAGTTGCTCTGCCTAATTTTCAAATTTGTTCTCTCTCTAGTTTAGACATAACTGTTATAATTTAAAACTGGCTCTAAACCTGAACTAGTGGGAAGAGAACTTGATCTGAAGTCTAAGTTGTTAGCGGATATGATATGGGAAGGTTGAGCTGCTGTTTATCTGTTCCTAGAGATGCTAGAATTCTGGAGAATTTTATCTTTGAAAATCTTTAAAATGTTGCATGATGAGTTCCTGTATGATGAGAGTTTAAATTCCTACCACAGCCATATATACATGCTTGTTAGAATAAGAGCCGCACTTTTACTACTTACTGCTTATGGGCATTGAGTGTGGTCAAGCTGTGTAGACCCTTAGGAACTTGTCATGTGGTTAAAATCAAGATTCACTTGCACGTTCACTCATACATGCTGCTTCTACTCCGGAAGTACGCATCCACATATATCCACTCATTTCCATCTCCAGATTCACCCAAAATTATTCTACTCCTGACCCGGGAGAGAATAGCCAAAAACATTATCCCATTCCTGTTATTCCCTGTGAACTAATGCTCGAGTTATTTTATCTACTACCACTTGCTATATTTTCAAGAGGGAGATTTGCTCTAAAAAAAATAAATACGAGGAAATAAAAAGGAGCAAGTGCTCGGAACCTCGAAGAAAGAAAAAGTGAGACGAGAGGTAAAAATGGACAAGTGTCCGACAGTAGAATTAGGGGTACAAGATACCCACCTGAGAGAAAAAAAAGAAAAGAAAAAAGAAAAAAATGTATATACAGAGCATCTCATTCCCCTCAAAAAGTTTCAAAAAGCAAGAAAGGTATGTATTCCCTCAAAAAGAGCTTTAGACTTTTGTTATCACCATACACCACTCATTCACCACACATGCATATCTTGATTTGACTTATTGACTTGTTTCTCTCGATCCATCGTTTGACTATGCAATAAATGTTCTATGAGTATGTATACTGTATCTCCCACCTATGAGCTCCAGATATCAAAGCCTTATTAGAGTAGGGTGAGAGAGAAGGCAATGTCACTACGCCTTATACCATAAATACCACATACTTTGAGAGAGAAGGCATATACCATTACTGCCTTGGTAAGGATCCAGAAATACCACAAAAGAGAGACCCGAGAAAGTCATACAAGGAATCTCTGAGTTTTATTTGAAAATTTGCAAAAAAACTCCAGAGCTATAGCTGATCAAGAATAAGAGACATGGCGTTTGACTAGACCGTTCTATCTTTTAACCACTCAAGATGCAGGTGACGGTTGCAAGCCCCATGGTGAAAGGTAAAATGAGTAAGTTTTAAGTCTTGACAGTTTACTCTAACTCAGGGATGAGACCTTATTTGAAAGCATATGTACCGTCAACGTTCAAAGGCGTTGCAGCAACTTCTGATCCATAATGAGTCTATCCTTGCTCAGGGACGAGCAAGAGGTAAGCTTGGGGGAGTTTGTTGACGGTCCTTAAGTACCAAATATAGTTATCAAATAAATAAAGAAAAGGATCCAAATGCAACCAACACCTAGACTTAGGGTTTTATCTGACAGAATTCCATGCGTTTTGGTGTTTGTCTGTTTCTGCAGGGGGTTATCAGAAAATACGGAGAAAAGGCCCACACGTCGGGTTTACATAGAGATAATAACGTGTTCACCGATTTTCTATCATCTAGAAGACTCCAGAAGCCACGAGATCGAACGGGAGGCCGAACGGGCCCGGAGGCAGGGCGCCCGCCCTGCTCCCTAGGGCGCCCGCCCTGGCCTGAGAGCCAATCAGGCTCCGTCTCGCGGATTATGCTCCACCGACCTAAGGGATCAAGGAAAATCATGTGATTAATGTCGGTTTGATCCGACGGCCCACGTTCACTTGAGGGGGCTATATAAGCAGGACCCCTGGCCCCTGGAGGAGGCACTCCCTCATTCTCAATTCCTCAAACCCTAATCTCAAGAGGAGAGTCTCTGATCAAGCCCTAGAGCCACCACATCAACTAGATCTCTAGTATAGCATAGCTACATAGGATTAGAACTAGAAGGAGTCAATCTTCGATTGGTTTCCGGATCTGTCAAGAGGATTCTTGGTAATTCCTTTACTGTTCTTCATTGTTCATCTTTGTTCTTCAATATTATGAATACAACTTTGTTCTATTTCAATATATTGATTATGACTATACTCTACTTGTTTATGTTTGCGATTATATTGTTCTTAGTTTATCGTAGTTATACGCTTGGCTTAGTTAGATTGGAATTATATACATGTTTAGGATCGTATAGCGTTTATCCATCGGATCCATGGGTAAATGATAAATATTGTGTAGGCGTGGTGCTTAGACCATATTTATCTGCGATTGCACCTTATATGCCGGATCGTGGGGTGGTCCGCGATGGTGACAGCTTCGTTGGTTCTTATATAGTCCCCCTCCCGTGTGTAAGGCAGGCAGAGCAACATTATTACGGGGGAGTGATTGCTATGTTTCTCATCTTCCTTGATAATATCACTATGCATGGGCGTAGTCCTTTCTCGCAATGATTGCCAAGTGTACTTGCACTAACTATGATATGCTAGACTTTATAGTTAAGAATAACTTAGGAAATATCCTTGTAGTTCGTCCTAATACCATGCTAATGACTTGCTAGAATATCTGTTGAGGTGCTTATCATTATTATATGTGGCTAGCTGATCAGATTAATTATCTTTGTCACCATTCATACTTTATCTATATTTTCTGTGACACTTACCCCTGTATGCAAGAGATAGATGAATGCTCTCACTTATACATGCAATGATTGATACTCATTCCTATATTCCATTCCATAATCAACATTGATGTTAGTAATCCCTTCCTAGTGGTAAAAATATAAATAACGATACCTGGAATACTTCCCGGTTAAAATGCTACATCGGTATTAATCTGTGCGCTTGCAGATCTTATTTATTATTTATTTAGAAGAGCAGTTGCATATTTCAATACCGCGTCTCTCATGTCATGCTAGGGATGACAACTTGGCTTAAGTGGCATGAGGGATAGGTTCGGCATTTTTGGCGCCGTTATCAGAATTAGAAAACTAAGTCTACTTTTGGTAATGACGTTAAGAATGCCCAACAGCCTCTCAAGTATGGCCACCATGGCTGAGTCTGAGCGAGAGGCTGAGCCTGAACCACCAGCCTCATGGTTGTGAGACCGAGGAGAGCGGTACTAGGGGATGGGCTGGTAGTCCTCATCTGTACTGTTAGTAGCATCATTCTCAACTGGATCAACAGGCTGAGCATCTAAGTCTGCAAGCTCTACCTCAGCGAGACCCTGAACGGTCTCGTCCTGCTCAGCTGCTGTCTCGGGAACCTCTGGTCTCTCCCGCTGTCCTGACATGGGTGCCTACTCTCTGGTAATAGAAGCCCACAACTAACAAATGTCATACTCTGGAAAAGCAGTAGTGGTATCTGATATCTCAGCTCGAGTCTCTGGTGGCAGCTCACATGCAGATCTGATGATGAAGCATATCTAATGTGCATAGGGCAGCTGACGGTGACCCTTGAATCCCTCTGCCAAGGTATCCTCCATCTCACATAGCATAAGATCCCAGATGTCAAACGGTGTCTGTGAGAGGAGGTGATGCACCACCCATAGCTGCATACGGGTCAATCCCTCTCTATACCCTAGCCTCAGAAGAAGTGTGTGTCTGACAATAGCATACAAGACTCTAGCGAGGGGTGTCAAGCTAGCAGGTGTACGTCTAGACCCCTTGCCAAAAGGCTCACGAAAGCAGGGTCGGATCATATCAGTAGGAGGCACTGTACCGCCATGAGGGCGTCTCGGTGGAGTAGCCTGACCAAAATGCAGCTGGTGTATCTTCGTATCTGAAGCAGGGAGTCTGAGAATCTCCCATACCCTGGTGTTGTAGAGTCTGCGGTCACGGCCTCGGAATGCAAAGTGGATGAACTCATGTGCCGGGTCAATCCAAAGTGAAGAATAGAACTCCCTGACCCAAGTGCCGCAGTAGGCTCCCGTCCATCCCAGAAAATCTGACAAGCCTAGAAGAAAAGAAAGGTGCAGACGAAGGTGCTCACCAACTACCTCAACTAGAGCCTCAAGTCGACAGACTCTCTGTGGTCTGAAAGCAATGTCGCTGTCAACATAAGCTATGTAGAAATCCTTGTGCAGAGGTGTGTAGAAGCCCTCTGACGCTCGGGGGTCCCGCTGAGGTGGGAACCACCGACCAACCTCAATAAACCTCAGGGCCTGCACCTGGCGTGCTGTAGCTCCCCTCAAGTCAAAGTACTCGACTAGGGGGTGTCCTCGAGCCCTAGGAGGTGGACGTCCTACACCACGCTGGCGCTCTGGCCTAGGAGTCACCTGAGCTCACGTACGTCCTGAGCGACGACGCGGTGGAGTCTGAACTGTCTGCTCCTCTGGATCCTCTGTGGGCGGATCAACAGGCATATCCTCTGTCCCCTCGGTGGCCTCAATACCAAGCTGTCGACCTTCAAGATGAAAGCGACGCTCGCCACTACTCCTGCCACCCCTCTCTGCTAGCTCGGCTGCATCAGCAACTGCCTGAGCGACCTCTGCCTCTGTAAGTGTTCTCTTCCTCTTCTTGGCCATGGTCTTCTTGCGCTTACCACGCGCAACCTCTGTCAGTCTGGGAGGACTCTCGTCCCCGTCACTAGGTGCACCCCCAGCATTCTTGCAGCGAACCATATTGACCAACTACTGAGAAACCTTGAAAGATGGTGAACTGACACTCAAGAGGCTTGGCCTCAATCCGTATTCGCAGGCTTGGCCTCGGATTCAAAACTGATCAACTGTCACCCAACACACCGACAGAACTCGCTGAAAAGATAGAATAGATGGATCTACCATAAGCAACATATATTTTCTAATAGATAGAGATCCTAAAGGTAGCAAGCATATGAGATAAGATAGAATAGAATAGCGATGGCTACCTCCGATCGGTGAGAATCTGGTGAAGGGATGAGATGACCTTGACTCGCTAGAGTTCCCCGAAAGCGCCGGATGAGCGCTGAAATTTCCGAGACAAGTAAAGGTGATAAGAATTTGAATGAAATTGTCACGGCAAACCCTAGACTCAAGACAATGAAGTCACCTTCATGGAAGGAGAATGACCGAAGGTGAGGGTTAGGGTTAGGGCAAACTTGCGGAGTTCACGAGGAGGTCACGGTGGCGTGATGGAGGAGGAACGACTGCTGTTGGCTGGCGCGGCGATAGAGAGGCTCAACGGCGGCACGGGCGCAGTGCGGGTCACCAGCGCGGCTCGGCGGCGCGGGCACAGAGGCGGCGCGCGCGGTGAGGAGCAGGGCAGCAGCGCGGCTCGGTGGCGCGGGCGAGAGCGGCAATGGCGCGGCGGACGGCGAGCAACGCGTGGAGCATGGCGGTGGCGCGGGCGAGGGCGGCAATGGTGACGCGACGGCGAAATCGGCGAGCTAGGATTCAAGGCGGCGGCGTACGGTGGATTGGATGAAAAAATAGATCGAGAACAAAGGGTTTTATGAGGGCTCAGATCCGCTCGCAACGCACTGACCGGACGCGGTGGTCGCATGACCAGACGCGGTGGGGCAGTGTCCGGTCAGAGTCCAGTAAGCTCCTAGAACGACCAGACGCGTCCGGTTAAGGCTGACCGGACGCAGACAGAGTCCGGTCGAAGGTCATCCGAGAAACTCATCACGCATGACCGGACGCGGTGGTGGGGTCCGGGACCGGACGCGGTGGTCAACAACGATGCGTCCGGTCGAGCGTCCGGTCATAGGTCCAAGAGAAAGTATTCGGGATGACCGGACGTGCTGGTGGTCGCCGGGACCGGACGTAGTGGTGAAGCAGCACCGCGTCCGGTTCAGTGTCTGGTCCAGCGTCCGGTCACTGTTTAACGCCTTTCTTCAATCCGATCTTCGACGCGATTTCTCCCAATCAAGTTTCAATTCAAAGAGATTCAAATAAACACCAATTGGAACCTGATATGAGTGACCTCACTCAAACCCTCAAGTTTTTCAAAATATTTTGCCTTAGGCTGGTATTGTTTTTAGGAAAATAAGCAATAAACACCCGAGGAGCAACGTATGGCCATGCAATAGAGTTTATGAACCCTTGGGAGCGTCAAATGCTCTCTCTATTCATGGACGAACATAGAGGTTGCTCAAAGCCAAACCAAAAAGAAACGACAAAACAACAACCATGCGTATGCAATGCAAAACAAGTAAGAAAGACTAGGTTGCTTGTCAAGTTTGATCCACGGTTAGGCTTCTTCACTCCTCCAAAGAAGGGTTATCGTAGCCGTGTTAGACAAGTCCTAGATACATTGCGGGGAATTAAACATGACATATAATACAATGCAATGCAAGGGACAACACAAGCTCATTTTTTAAAGTTACTAGAGTCAAGCACATTAAGTTCACTTCTCAACCTACAAAAGGTAGCCTCATCCAAAGGTTTAGTGAAGATATCCGCTAATTGATTTTCACTTCTTACACCTTCTAGTGATATATCATTTTTAGCAACATGATCTCTTAGAAAGTGGTGGCGGATATCAATGTGCTTGGTGCGTGAGTGTTGTACCGGATTATTAGCAATTTTAACGGCACTTTCATTGTCACATAAAAGTGGCACCTTTTCAAGAACAACTCCATAGTCTAGGAGGGTTTGTTTCATGTATAAGATTTGTGCACAACAAGCCCCTATGGCAATGTATTCCGCCTCGGCGGTGGACAAAGCCACACTATTTTGCTTCTTAGATGACCAAGATACTAAAGACCTCCCAAGCAAATGGCACCCTCTGGATGTGCTTTTTCTATCAATTTTGCAACCGGCATAATCCGAATTGGAATAGCCAACTAGTTGGAATCTAGCTCCTTTGGGATACCAAAGACCAATGCTTGGGGTGTGCTTAAGATATCTTAAAATTCTTTTTATGGCACTTAAGTGAGGTTCTTTAGGGCACGCTTGAAAGTGAGCACACATGCACACACTAAACATGATATCGGGCCTAGATGCGGTAAGGTACAACAAGCTACCAATCATAGAACGGGAGAGAGTTTGATCAACCGATTTACCTCCCTCATCTAGGTCGAGATGTCCATTGGATGGCATTGGGGTCTTGATTGGCTTACACTCTTCCATCTTGAATCTTTTGAGAAGATCCTTGGTATACTTTTCTTGAGAGATGAAAATCCCTTCTCTCATTTGCTTGACTTGAAAACCAAGGAAGAATGTGAGCTCACCAATCATAGACATCTCGAACTCCTTCGACATCAATTCACCAAATTCCTTGCAATAATCTTCATTTGTTGATCTGAAGATGATATCATCAACATAGACTTGACAAATGAAGATCTCCCCATTAAGTTTCTTGGTGAATAGTGTGGTATCAACCTTCCCAATGGTGAAGCCCTTCTCAATGAGGAAGTCCTGGAGGCGCTCATACCACGCTCTAGGGGCTTGCTTGAGCCCATATAGCGCCTTGGACAACCTATAAACATGATTAGGATATCTAGGGTCTTCAAACCTGGGAGGTTGATCAACATAGACCAGTTCATTTATGAAGCCATTTAAGAATGCACTTTTCACATCCATTTGATATAGTTTCATATCATGGTGTGATGCATATGCAAGAAGGATACGAATGGCTTCAAGTCTTGCAACGGGTGCAAAGGTCTCTCCAAAATCAAGCCCTTCAACTTGAGAGAACCCCTTTGCATCTAGTCTTGCCTTGTTCCTCACTACTATGCCTTGGTCATCTTGCTTGTTGTGGAACACCCACTTGGTTCCAATGACTCTTGCACCTTTTGGATGCTCTTCAAGTGTCCAAACTTGATTGCGGGTGAAGTTGTTCAATTCTTCATGCATAGCATTCACCCAATCCGGATCTTGAAGAGCTTCTTCTACATTCTTAGGTTCAACACAAGAGACAAAAGAGTGATGTTCAACAAAAGAAGCAAGCTTTTGAGATCGAGTCATTACACCCTTTGTAGGACTCCCTATGATGAGATCTTGTGGATGTGCTTGAAGTAGAGGCGAGTTTCTTCTATCAACCACTTAAGGAGAGGGTTGGGGAGCATCAACATCTTGAGCTTGTGCCTCGGCTTGTTCATGAGAGACATGAGTATCTTCATTTTCAACTCTATCATTCTTGTCATCATCTTGAGGCACATGTGATGAAGATGGTGGATCGATAATTTGTACATTGTCTTCATCATCTTTTGGCTTGATGTCTCCCACCGGCATGTTCTTCATTGCCTCCCTCAATGGTTCATTACCTACATCATCACAATTCTCAATTGCTCCTTGGGAGCCGTTAGATTCATCAAATTCCACATCATATGTTTCTTCAACCAAACCGGTGGCATGGTTAAATACTCTATATGCTTTGGACTTTGATGAGTAACCAACAAGAAAACCAATATCACAATATCTTTGAAACTTCCCTAGGTGTTGACACTTCTTGTAGATGTAGCATTTGCAACCAAACACCCGGAAGAAAGAGACATCCAGCTTCTTCCCATTTAGCAACTCATAGGGGGTCTTGCCAAGAAACTTTTGTAGGAAGAGGCAATTTGAAGCATAGCATGCGGTGTTGATTGCCTCGGCCCACAATTTCTCCAGTGTGTTGTACTCATCTAACATTGTTCTTGCAAGGGTGATCAAAGTCCGGTTCTTTCTCTCAACTACACCATTTTGTTGAGGAGTGTAGGTTGATGAAACTTCATGCTTGATTCCAATCTCATCACAATAAGCTTCAATATTTGTGTTGTCAAACTCTTTCCCATTGTCACTTCTAATCTTCTTTATCTTGACTTCAAATTCATTTTGAACTCTCTTTGCAAACTTCTTGAAGCAATTGGCCACTTCAGATTTGTCATGAAGGAAGAAAGTCCAAGTGTATCTTGAGTAGTCATCCACTATCACAAGACAATAGAGATTTCCACCCAAGCTCTTGTACGTTGTAGGACCAAACAAATCCATGTGTAGAAGTTCTAGCACTCTTGAAGTTGACATGTAAGCTTTGGTTGGATGAGTGTTTGCAACTTGTTTGCCGGCTTGACATGCACTACAAGGTTTGTCCTTTTTAAACTTTACATCCTTCAAGCCTCTCACTAATTCTTTCTTCAATAGCTTGTTGAGAGTGTTCATTCCAACATGAGCAAGCCTCCTATGCCAAAGCCATCCAAGTGAGGTCTTGGTGAACAAGCATGTCATCAAGTTTGCATCTTGGGAGGTGAAGTCAACAAGATAAAGATTGTTGTATCTAAAGCCTTTGAATATCATTTGCTTGTCATCTATCTTTGAAACTACCACTTCATTTGGTGTGAACAAGCATTGGTAGCCAAGGTCACAAAGTTTCCCAACGGATAACAAGTTGAAACTCAATGAAGCAACATAGAGCACATTTGAGAGAGAGTGATCATTTGATATTGCAATCTTGCCTATACCCTTGACTTTGCTCTTTGAATTATCTCCAAATGTGATCTTCTCTTGACATACCCCCATTCTCTTCAAGTGATGTGAACATACGAGGGTCACCGGTCATATGTTGAGTGCAACCACTATCAATAACTCAATGAGATCCACCGGTCTTATAGTTCACCTACACATAAGAGATCAAGCTTTTTGTTTAGGGACCCAAACTTAAGAGGGACCCTTGACTTTCTCAACTAGTGACTTGGCAACCCATATTTTCTTAGGCCTATTCTTGTTTGGGGGACCCAAGAACATAACTTTCATCTTTCCACTTGAATCTTTTCTAAGCATGTAATGAGCATTGAAGGCAAATGGTCTAGCATGCTTGGGCAAGGGTTGTGGTGGTGGAGTTTTGCACTCATGAGCAAAATGGCCTTCTTGTCCACACTCAACACATCTCTTTGGCTTGGGCTTTGACTTGCTTTGTTGTTGTTGAGCTTTAGCCTTCTTCTCTTGATTTGCCAAGTAACCAATGCCACTTCTATCCATCTTCATGACGGTGTTCATGAGTAGCTCACTTTGCAAATATTGGCCTCTTGTGAACTTGCTTAGGCCGGTCTTGAGATGCTCTTTCTCTTGCTTGAGCTTTTTGTTCTCTTCAATAAGTGACTCATTTGAAGTTTGCTTCTCAAGAGCCATCAACCCTTTTAGCTTCTTGTTCTCATTTATAAGCATCTCATTCTCACTCTTGATCTTGGCATAATCATCATAGTTGTTGGACTCAACCACACTCTTGCCTTTGCCTCTAGAGCCTTGCTCAATGCTTTCAATGATCAAGTCATCACATGATGTAGCTATATCAATCTTAACAACTTGGTTAGTAGCATCATGTATCTCAAGAGAAAGCTCATTAGCAACAACAAGACTATCATAATCGATTTTCAATGTAGTATATTTGTCTTTTAGAGAGTTGTGCCTAGCGTTGAGCTCATCATGCTTCTTCTCAAGTTTATCATGTTGATCTCTAAGCTCTTTGTTAGAAGTTTTGAGCTCCTTGAGAGTAGAAGACATAATTTCATTTTGATCTTTGAGCTCATCACTAGCCTTTTGTGCATTTTCAAGCTTAGATGAGAGTGATTCATTTTCATTTTGGAGCTCATCATTTTCATTTCTAGTTCTTCTTATGACTTTAGAGTATTTGTTCAACAATTTTACAAGTTCATCATAAGAAGGTGCATCATATTCATCATCACTATCACTATCATCATCATCACTATCATTGTTTTGTACCTTTCATTCACCCTTGGCCATAAGGCATAGGTGAGTTGTGGACGATGATGGTGAAGGTGGCTGTAACAGAACCGACCAAATTATAAGAGCACAAGTACAAAAACAAGCACCGAAGCGCTCAAATTTTCGAACTTGAGCCCATATAATCCCGGTAGTCAATCGAAACCACGAAGGATTTCAAACCAACTTGCTTACAACCAAGATCGCATCATTCAACATACACATCATATGTTACATTTCACAAGTATTTCTGAAATACACTTACACACACACGGAGTCGCAAATTATTACAAACCAAGTTTATAAAGTAGCGGAAGCATAACACACACCAGTTGTTTAACGACTGCCAGTCTTGTTGATCACAACCCGCAAAAGCATCAGGGAAAGTACATAAAAGATGATCACACCCTAGTGATCTAGTCTTCGTCACCCGCAGGGTGGAGACAAGTTTTGCAGAAGCCTTGATAGAGCATATCATCTGCAACAGGAGGGAATAAACCCTGAGTACTGGAATGTACTCAGCTAGACTTACCCGTCGAAAACCAGAAATAAGAGTACACCAAGGATTATGCAAGGCTTACACAAGAGGCTAGCTAACATCATATTTTGCAGAAAGGCATAAGTAATTGAAACTCTTATAACCTGTACTAGCAGTTATTTTTAGCATTTACCTGTCATCTATCTTAGCACCTGTACTAAACATGCACTTGATTATCATCAAACAATTATTAACATTATATCCATAGCAGGTATAAATTGTGGCAACATTGTATCATTCACTTAACCATCTGTTCGATTAATGAGATCTACGTTGCCGCTGCTCAAGTCAAGTGCTCACTAACCGGGAGCGACGACGATTCGAATCGAATTCCTATCTAGCTGGAGGGGTATTTCTAACACTCACCGAGTCACGCCTGGCGAGGTGATGTGAACTAGGGATCCCGATCTTCCGAAAGGTTCTGATAACTCTCGATTTGGTGGAGTCACGACACAATTTGATCCGGCTTCTGAACAACTCGGCTCTGAACCCCGCAATCGTAGCACCACGACTCCTCTGGTTATCAACCGGCGTTGCACGGTCGACCTCGCCATGAAGGCTAAGTCCTTGCCTGCGAATCGAGAACACAAGCAAGAACACAAAGGAATGCAACCAAATTGCAGATGAATGATTAATCTCACAAAGTTGGGGTCTCACAAACCGACGGCGGCGGCGAAACTGTTGTTAACAGAATAATCTAAGCAAAACCCAACCCTAATTTAAGTGGCAACTAATGATTATATAGCCTAAGGGACGTCCAAGGACCCCTATTCACGTTCCTGGGGAGTGCCGACACGTTACAAGGCCCAAACGGCCCAAAAGACGGCGACACAGCGCCCTGACAGATTCTGGACGGTGACTTATTTGGACGATTCCCGTTGATTCTGAATAGCTTTTGACGTGGGACCACTTGGGTTGGCTTCCTTATCAAATAAGATTTCCATCCATATATGGATCATCGAAAACGGAGTCCGGATGAGTCCTGGGTGACCAGTTTAAGGCAGACTGGTTCTGGATTCCGAGGTGGACTCGAACTTGATATGGATTGGGCCTCCAACTTGGCTTGGACGCCCTTGCTTGACTCCTAAGGTGGTGGCCAAGCAGGAGGACGTCCTTGGGCATCTCTTAGGTGTTCTCCATCTTCTTGGGGCATGCTCCAACTTGGGCCTAGGTCCCAAGTGTGAATAACAAGCCCGCGACGACGCTGTAGCACCCGACAGAAATAGCGGCGGAATGTCTCAATGATTTCGAGGCCTTGCCAATGTGATATTGAAGTGAGACCAGATCTATTTGAAAGATTATCAAATAAGCTTTCCATCAAGTGCTCATTGACCTCAATCGCACTTCGGATGGATGAGTTCTGGCCTTCCCAATGAAGCACTATCGGGCTGCCGACGAACCGAAAGTTCAACTTTGATGGACTTGTACTTTGAGACATATTTGTACCTACATTCAAATAACGACATGTACATGTGGAACCAAGTGAATTGTACCCAAAATTACTATGCAAATATAGGAACGAGTGCACCTTATAATCAATGGTCGTATCTGTTGGTGTCATGTCCTCATCATCCTCCCCTTCTTGACAACAAACCGTCCTCGGTTTGAGCTTAGTTGGAGGACAGATTGTAGGTTGTAGCCAATATTGCTTCTCTTTTTGAAATTTAACCTGTTGCTTTATAACAAAACTTGGAGATCTTGACATGACATGATTATATCTAATGCAATCCTTTGATTGGTCATATTGATGCACAGAAAAAGGAGATTTCAGATTTGAACAAATATAAACTCGGTGTACCATGTATTCTCCTTTATAATTATATTTGCCAATAAATTGATATATATATGTAGACAACCATGGTAATTCAGCACATAAAAATTTCTCCTCCAAACTACTCAGAGCACACAGTGTTTCAAACTCAATATATCCCAAAGTATTTAAAGAAGTCAACAATTTTAGTTCATCTTGTTCAGTGGCAATTGGAAGCAATTGTTTATTTTTAGCACAAGTATTTTGTTCCAAAACAAAAGAATCATTCTCATTCACTGGTTGCTGCTCATGAATAATCATATCACTATCACACAACTTTTCTTTATCACAAAGATCAGTAGAACATTCGCCATGTGACAAAGGTAAATCAATAGAGGTTTTAGTATAGAATTATTAGCATCATTGGCATTACCTTTGCTCTCACTGTCACCGGAAGTATCACGTGTTGAATTTTTACATGAGACTGGGAGCACCTCATTTTCTGTCATGTCATCCCCACTCTTTTGTGCATTGTCCTGCAAAAGGTTAGGCACAGCAGGAGGAATAATAGGAGATTGGTCTAGTTGATGTTCCTCATCATATGAATTAATTACAAGAGATGGATTAACAAAAGTTTCTCTCATAAGAATTTTCATATCGTTCCATGTATGAGGTTTATCTGAAGAACTTAAAGACTCCCACCAAATTGATGCTAAATGTCTCAAAACACTAGATGCATTCTTAATCTTCCTCCGTTCACACATATGACAGTTTGCAAAAATATTATCTATTTTACTTTCCCACTCAATGTACTCATCAGCACCAATACCATCATAAGTAGGTGGAGAAGAAAGAATAGAACGACCTACGGAAGGAGGTGTAGCAGCAATAGTGCGTGGTTCATGTATCATTGATGTCTCGTATCGGTGAGTGTTGTAACCTGTCATTGTAGACACAAAACAGGAATAAACAGTGAAAGTTATCCCTAATAATCTACTAAATAGGTGGAGTAGTGCCTCTCAAGATCACAGCAAAAGGAGACCCCTTCTCAAGCTCTTACAAGGTTCTTACCAGCAAGGTCAAGGATACCTGGAAGACGTAGCACTGCGATTACAGGGGTCAAAACTTATACTGTCCAGAAGAAGTATGTGGAGTTAAGGCAAGCAGGCCAAATATGTGAGTGGAACACAATTCAAAAACAGAAAGTAATGCTGAATTATAGTCCCAAATACTTGCTCTCGTTGCTGGTCTAACGTGTTCCAAATACCAGATGTGTGATAAAAAAATAGAGAAACAAGTATGATGGATAGCAATGGAAATACGGACAAGGCAAAAGGCACAACAAACAATAGAGCTATCGAGTGTTCCTTATGTGCTCCTTTTTTATCTCTTCTCTTCTCTTTTGCTATTTTTTTCTTTTCTTTTTTTTGGTCCAAATTTTTTCCTTGCTTTTGCTCTTTTGATATTTTTTTCTCAGCAAGGAGCACACAACAATAAACACCAAAAAAATTGAGATCAATTGGATAAAAGATGTGGCCTATAGAAAATCAGGATTGTGCTCCAAAAAGCATATCAAAACTTGTGGGCCTGGAAACTCGATTTTCCTGATCGAATTTCGCAAATCTAATTTTTATAAACCTAGCTTAGCTAGGATGAAACGGATCTAAAATTTTCTGGCATTCTCCGTAGATATAAAATTTGCCTTGTTTCGAGTTCGGATACAAAAGTTATGACTGTTTTAAGAAAGCTGCTCGAATCCGGGTTTCAGTGGACACAAGATGCAAACTGATGGGGATACGGGATGGCGGTGGGTGGAGGGATCAACACAAACTAGAAAAGAACACAATCTAAACCAGCAACAAGCCCTTGATCAGGACACAAACTCAACACGACGGAATCTGAAAAGAATTATGCAAAAGGCTAAACGTGGTTTCTGGGATAGGAAAACACTAATTTTTTTTTGGCTTTTCTGTGGACTCTAGGACGAAGGCGAAATCAAACTAAACTAGGGTAAAATTGAACCTGACGGTATACCTGAAGCTCTGATACCAATTGATGTGAACTAGGGATCCCGATCTTCCGAAAGGTTCTGATAACTCTCGATTTGGTGGAGTCACGACATAATTCGATCCGGCTTCTGAACAACTCGGCTCTGAACCCCGCAATCGTAGCACCACGACTCCTCTGGTTATCAACCGGCGTTGCACGGTCGACCTCGCCAAGAAGGCTAAGTCCTTGCCTGCGAATCGAGAACACAAGCAAGAACACAAAGGAATGCAACCAAATTGCAGATGAATGATTAATCTCACAAAGTTGGGGTCTCACAAACCGATGGCGGCGGCGAAACTGTTGTTAACAGAATAATCTAAGCAAAACCCAACCCTAATTTAAGTGGCAACTAATGATTATATAGCCTAAGGGACGTCCAAGGACCCCTATTCACGTTCCTGGGGAGTGCCGACACGTTACAAGGTCCAAACGGCCCAAAAGACGGCGACACAGCGCCCTGACAGATTCTGGACGGTGACTTATTTCGATGATTCCCGTTGATTCCGAATAGCTTTTGACATGGGACCACTTGGGTTGGCTTCCTTATCAAATAAGCTTTCCATCCATATATGGATCATTGAAAACGGAGTCCGGATGAGTCCTGGGTGACCAGTTTAAGGCAGACTGGTTCTGGATTCCGAGGTGGACTCGAACTTGATATGGATTGGGCCTCCAACTTGGCTTGGACGCCCTTGCTTGACTCCTAAGGTGGTGGCCAAGCAGGAGGACGTCCTTGAGCATCTCTTAGGTGTTCTCCATCTTCTTGGGCATGCTCCAACATGGGCCTGGGTCCCAAGTGTGAATAACAAGCTCGCGACGACGCTGTAGCACCCGACAGAAATAGCGGCGGAATGTCTCAATGATTTCGAGGCCTTGCCAATGTGATATTGAAGTGAGACCAGATCTATTTGAAAGATTATCAAATAAGCTTTCCATCAAGTGCTCATTGACCTCAATCGCACTTCGGATGGATGAGTTCTGGCCTTCCCAATGAAGCACTATCGGGCTGCCGACGAACCGAAAGTTCAACTTTGATGGACTTGTACTTTGAGACATATTTGTACCTACATTCAAATAACGACATGTACATGTGGAACCAAGTGAATTGTACCCAAAATTACTATGCAAATATAGGAACGAGTGCACCTTATAATCAATGGTCGTATCTGTTGGTGTCATGTCCTCATCACGAGGGCTGCTCAGGTCATCTTTCGTACAGTTCAGGAATCGCGGGTCCGAATAATGTCGCGTCCCCAAGGGCGACACTCTACCAGGTGATAGGGACTCTAACCCCCCTTGGTCTCACGCCAATGTCCCCAAACACATCCTTTCTCTCCTCCAAGATGCAACCTACTATTCGATTCCCGGCCTGAACCATACTACTCGACCTTGCGGTCGGAACGACTTATCCGGCCAACTAAGTGTTAGACTGCGTTCAACATGACTCAAGGACGTACAACGAATCGGTCCTTAAACGACTCAGATGGGCATAGCTCCACACCCAAGACGTGAAGTGTCTTGCGGCTGTACTATCGAACTCTCGCCCGGTCTCTATTTCATTTTAAAGCATGGTCCATCCACGATAGCCATAAAGCCACTCGTGACCCAGTCCTATATCTCGCGGATGACCGAAAATCACCCGACTTCTACCGGACTAAGCAGGGCTAAGCATTGACACGTGCCTAAACCTAATATAGGATTAAGTACGATATCTGGACAAGGACAGGTATAATGCAACAAGTGTTTTCATATAACTCCTACAACTTAATGCAGTCAACAATTAAAAGTACTCAAGATTAATTTATAAAACAATAGGTTCAGCATGCACCGGGGCTTGCCTTTTAGAAAGGTTGACGGCCGGTGGTCAGGACACTCAGGCAAGTCCTCAGTGGCGTCTCCTCCGCCGACTGGTTCCTCTGGCTCCTCCGGCCGGTCCTGGACTTCCTCCGGGATCACTTGCTCGAACTCGAGGAGCGTTACCCCCTCCGGAACACCTATTGCATGAGTGCATAATAAATTTCATGGATGCATAATGAAAGATGCAACATGCTTGGAATGAAATGCATTACAAAACTCTTAAGCTCTATTCAAATCACTTCAATTATTAAGTGCAAATTTCCTCTCCGGTAGAGAAGTACTCACCTAATCTACTCAACCTAAGGTATAGCTGTTCTTCTTCGGTTAAGGCCCTAACACCTAACAATCACAAGAGTAACATTACTTAGGTTACCACATCCAACACCAAAATATTACAGCAAGGCATTCTGGACAGCAGCTAATTGTTTCTAACATAACTGGAGATTCCCAACTCCAAAATATATGATCTCAGACAATCTGGAAAGCTTATGAAATGCCCTACAAATCATTTTCAGACCTCAACCCTAAATTCCTAAGTTTTCTATGTCGAATTTCCCAAGTTCCAGAATCTGTCCTCTCTAAACAGAGAGCAGCCAATTCTGGACTGTCACTTAAAACAGCAATAACTCCCAAACTACTAAGCCAAATGCTCCCAAATTTTGACACAAGCCAGTTTATCAAGTCTACTACAACTTTGGTATTTACAAGTTTTTCAGGAAACACCTTTATCAAAGGTCAAACCCAAAGATACTACCAGCTGTCCAGAAAACCTAGAATTGCAAAGATTAAATATTTATTTATGTGGCAAACTTTCCCTAAGACCAAACTAATGTTACCAAAAGTTCACATGGGTCACAAAAACACCAGAAAGTAAGATGTGCCCACCTAGAATATTTATTTACACCCCTTTCTTTATTTACTTAATTAATTAAGTGGAATTTTAATCATATATGTAAACTGCTCATCAAATTCTACAAACATTACAGGAGACTCTCTGACCCAAAAAGAGGCTACTGTAAAAATTTGAACTAAAATTATTCAGAGAAACTACCTACACAAAATTCACAAGCCAAAAAGGCTGATTTTTGTATAATTAACAAATCACATTGAAAAGTATCAAACAACAGATTTCATATTTTTCTTAGACTCTTTAGGGTACCAGGACATCCTCCAAAAATTTATAAGAACATTGCACATGTAGAAAAATTACAAAAATTCATTCAAGTATTCCCTAAAACAACATGATGACATTATAACTTGAAAAGTAATCAAGCACTAGTGCCCAAATTTTTACCAGAGCTAACACAAATATAAATTGCCCTACTCACCAAATTCCATAATTTTTGGAACAATACAACTCAAGTTATTCGTTTAACAAATTTACCTCCCTTTTAAAACACATTTTAAAGACCTATTTAATTCTCCCAGAAACTAAACATCACATATCAAATTTATATTTTTCTAAAATACTACACATCATGCAGAGCCCAACAAAATTTAAATCATAATTTTTGGACAAGTCAAACCCTAGAAATGAAATTCATAAACATCATTCAAATCTGTGAACAAATCACAAGAATCAACCCTAGCGGCACAGTCCTGGGCCGGCCCGGCTTGCCAGCGCGGCCCAGCCAGCGCGCGCCCTGTCCCAGACGCCCGCCCGCGTGCGTGGCGCTGACAGCGCAGGCCCGCAGGCTAGAGAGAGGGAAACAGAGAGGGAGGAGCCGCAGCTCCGGCGAGCTCCAGCCTGTCGACGGCGGCATCTCCGGCGAGGGGGAGGGCATCATTAGTTTCCTCTCGACCATCTGCATCGCCTGACCCCTAAACCGTGGACTCTACCCGACCTGAGCTCCCTTGGCCATGGCGGCGGCGGCTCGGTGATGGCGCGTAGTGGTGCGCCGGCGAGCTCCGACCGCTAGACGACCGGCAGAGGGGTGCGCCAGCTTCTTGGAACCTTGGCGGACCTACCGAGGCTACGAAAAAGGACCGGGATGGAGTGGAGTAGCGTGGCCGCGTGAGCACCTCACCAGTGGCCATGGCACGGTAGTGCGAGGCCACGTTCTGGTCCGGTTTGGCTGGCATTGGCGGTAACGTCATCCTTAGAGCATCTACGGTTGGTGGGGAAGAAGGAACACACGCTAGGAAAAGAGGAGGTGCACGGTGCTGTGCTGGGCACGGTGAGCCGTCGCGCGGACAAACGCCGGTGAGGCCTCACGGTGGCGGAAACAGAAATGTGCCCTTACCCTGGCTCGTTTACTCCAATTGGGAGGTCGGCAAGGTGCGGGAGGTGGTTGTGGGGCTGTGGCCGTGGTGAACCGGCCGGTGGTGCGATGGCGAGTGCGTAGTGACGGTGGAGCTCGTGGCAACGGCAGCGACCTCGTTTCCGCCCCGACACGCACAGAGGGATGGAGAAGGGAAAGGGAGGGAGTGAGGGGGTGGAGCGTCGGCCTCGTGGCGCCTTTGAGCACGTCGTGGACTGACCGGTGGGGTCACGGCCGACGTACGGTCGCCACCGCGCGGCCACACGTCGATGATGGCCTGTGGCCGGTCGGCCACTCCACCTGACGAACTGAATCAAAGTTGCAATCGTGGCCTCAATGACCGACTGACAGAGCAAGTTCAACGATGATTATCTCCTAAACCAGCTCGAGTTAGCAGAAGATGATAACATCAAAATTGTAGAGGTACATGAGGGCTACAATTTTGCTAATTGGCTCAAGAACTGGTTCGGCTTGGTTTAGGAGTTACAAGGCGTCAAAGTAAGGCACAATGAAACTAAAACTTAGTTTCAGTCACAATGCCGACTGAAACCCGATTTTCTAGACATCATATCTCCTAAACCATTTAGAACTAGGTGATGGTGATGTTGGCAATGTTGTAGAGCTAAGTGAGTACTACAAAAGTGTCAACATGAGTTGGAGCTGGTTTGGTCTGGTTTGCAAACTACAAGCTTCCAAAGTAGGTCACTATCAAACTGGAGGGACACTTTTAAGACTTAGAAAAATTCTAAGTGCTGAGACAACCCCTCTAGCTGACTTGTGGGCCAATTTTGAGCATGTTCTGGTCAGTTTCATGAGATGGTCATATTGAAACTTTTGTTCCCCATAAAATTCCCTACAACTTTGATTAAGGGTGCTCCTCCATGTAAGGTCTCTAAGCTAGACTTTTTAATTGGTCAAACTAAGGCATCCTAGGGCTAAATCCTGGTCAACCACACCTTGGAGGTCATTTTGGTAATTTTGGTCAACATGAACCTTGCTCCATTAGTTATTCTAAGTAAGATTAAGGTATTGTAGGACCCAATTTGCCACTCTACCCTTTTGCTACCCCAACTTCCTAGTGCCACAAGATGTGACCCAAACAAAACCCTAAAACATCCACATTGGTTGCAAACAAAGTAAAATAACATGAGATGATGCGTGTTCATGCTTATGCAAATGCAGTGCAATTATGGAGCTAAACACCTGAGGTGTTACAGCCCTCCCCCCTTATAAAAATCTCGTCCCAAGATTTGGAAAGCGTACCATTTTTCATAGAATTCCTTATAACCATCCCGTAAATAGTCCTCTCGTTCCCACGTAGCATCACTTTCACTACCCTGATTACTCCACATCACTTTATACCACTTAACCACTCGGCTTCTAGTTACTCGCTCTTGAGTATCGATCACTTGGACTGGCTTTTCTTCATAAGTTAAATCAGATTCAAGCCTGATATCTCCTAAAGGAACTCTTTCCTCAGGAACTCGAAGACACTTCTTGAGCTGAGATACATGGAAAACATTGAATATGGCACTCGTTTCAGGAAGTAACTGGATCTTGTACGCAACAGCTCCACTCTTGCCTATAATCTAGAAAGGACCCACGTATCTCGGTGCAAGTTTTCACTTGATACCAAAACGTTGTACGCTCTTCATTGGAGAAACTTTCAGATAAACGAAGTCTCCAACTTCAAACTCGAGCGATTTTCTACGACGATCAGCATAACTTTTCTGTCTAGCTTGGGCTGCAGCCATATGTTTTTGGATGGTACGGACTTGTTCCTCAGCTTCGTAAACAAAATCAATACCATAATACCTTCTTTCACCAGCCTCTACCTAGTTTAGTGGAGTTCTACACTTATGACAGTACAAGGCTTCGAACGGGGCCATCTTAATACTCTCTTGGTAACTATTATTGTACGAAAACTCGGCTAGAGGCAACCATTTTTCTCAAGAACCCTTGGATGAAATTACACATGCCCACAACAGATCTTCTAAGATTTGGTTAACTCGTTCCGTTTGACCTGAGGTCTGGGGGTGATAAGCAGAGCTTCTCACTAACTTGGTTCCCAGAAGGTGATGCAAGTGCTCCCAAAAGCGAGCAGTGAACTAGGGACCATGGTCAGAAACGATAGTACGAGGTACCCCATGGAGTCAGATTGAAGTACAACTCAGCATAGTCAGTGGGACGATAGTCCACTCTAACAGGAATGAAGTGAGCTGATTTGGTTAAGCGATCCACAATCACCCAGATGGAGTTATGATTTTTGACAGTAGGAGGAAGTCCGACAATGAAATCCATACTATCTCTTCCCATTTCCAACCTGGGATAGAAAGTGGTTGAAGTAACCCAGCTTTCATGTGTACCGCTTTAACTCTGCAGCAGGTGTCACACCTAGCAACATATGCAGCTATCTCTTTCTGCATCTTGGTCCACCAATAAAGTGGCTTCAAATCATAATACATCTTATTACTACCAGGATGGATGGACAACTTGGAAGAATGTGCTTCGGACAGGATCTGATCTCTAAGCTCTCGGTCCTTAGGTACCACTAATCTATCCTTAAACCACAGTACACCTTCTTCATCTACCCTGAAATGCTTAGTTTCTTCCTCTTTCATCTTACGTTTTATGTGGAATACACCAGGATCAGTCTTTTGGAGCTCAATAATTCTGCTTTTGAGAATACAACTGACAGTGATGTTGTACAAGACTACTGGATGTAAAAGGCGGGATCGATGAAAATCAGTTTCAAATAAGGAATGTCAATGAGACTTACGGCTTAAAGCATCCGCAACCACATTTGCCTTGCTAGGATGATAGTGTACTTGAAGGTTATAATCCTTAATCAACTCGAGCCATCTTCTTTGATGCATATTTAACTCGGGTTGGGTGAAGATGTATTTGAGGCTTTTATGGTCCGTGTAGATATTGCAGACATTGCCCAGCAGATAATGCCGCCACACCTTCAAAGCATGAACAACTGCAGCTAGTTCTAAGTCATGCGTTGGATAATTCACCTCATGTTTCCGAAGTTGTCACGAGGTATATGCAATTACTCGGCCTTCCTGCATCAAAACACCTCCCAAACCTATGCCTGAGGCATCACAATAAACATCAAATGGTTTCTCGATATCTGGTTGTGCCAAAACCGGAGCCGAGGTTAGGAGGGTTCGTAGTTGGTGAAAAGCCACATCACACTCAGGAGTCCAGACAAACCTGGTGTCTTTTTGCAGCAACCGAGTCATGGGTTTGGCTATTTTTGAGAAATCCGGGATGAAGCGACGATAATAGCCAGCCAACCCAAGAAAACTCTGGACCTCATGAACCGAAGTAGGAGCCTTCCAATTCAATACTTCCTGTACCTTGGTGGGATCCACCATAATTCCCCCATCGGACAACACATGCCCAAGGAAAGGTACTTCACAAAGCCAGAATTCACACTTACTGAACTTCGCATACAGTTGATGTTTACGCAGTCTGGTGAGGACAATACACAGGTGTTCAGCGTGTTCTTCCTCATTTTCAGAATATAGCAAGATGTCATCAATAAACACCACCACAAACTTGTCCAATTCGGGCATAAACACCGAATTCATCAAGCACATGAAGTGTGCGGGGGCATTTGTCAGGCCGAAAGACATAACAAGATACTCATAAAGGCCGTATCTGGTCGAGAAAGCTGTTTTTGGAATATCTTCAGGACGGATTTTAATCTGATGGTAACCAGACCTCAGATCAATCTTGGAAAAGACTTTAGCTTTGGACAACTGATCGAACAAGATATCGATACGTGGCAGAGGATACTTATTTTTGACAGTGACTGCATTCAGAGGTCCATAATCTACACACATCCGCAAGGACTAGTCCTTCTTCTTCACAAAGATAGCAGGGCATCCCCATGGAGACGAACTAGGACGAATCAACCCCTTCTTCAAAAGTTCATTCAACTGCACCTTAAGTTCAGCTAGCTCATTCGGAGGCATCCTATAAGGTCTCCTAGAGATGGGTGCCGTGCCAGGCAACAATTCGATTTTAAATTCCACATCCCGATCCGGAGGGAGTCCAGGCAAATCATCGGGAAAAACGTCAGGAAACTCACTCACTACGGGAATTTTAGCCAATGTTTTTGCTTGCACAGCATGAACTTCACCAGACAAATCAATTTTTCTAGGAAGTTGTACTAGAAAACCCTTTTGATCTGTAGGATCTCTGAGCATAACTACCCGTGTGGATGTATCAATGAGTACCCCATTCTGACTCATCCAATTCATGCCCAAAATAACATCTATGCCTAATCCCGGCAAAACCACTAAGGCAAGCGAGTACTTTCGCCCTTCTATCTCAAACTCAAGATTCCCCACTACTTTATTTGTGGAAATATTCCCACTTGCTACACTAATGCAATAACCCCCACCTTCAATAGTATGTAATTTGTGTGCAAACTTTGATGCAAACTTAGGACTGATAAAGGAATGCGAAGCACCTGAATCAAAAGTACCACTGCAGGATGTTGGTCAACTAGGAACTTACCAGCAGTGACAACCTCACCAGATGGGATTTCCTCAATACTGTTATAATGAGCATGCCCCTGACGGCCACCTTGGTTGACATTCTTCTTAGGATAAGGACAGTTCCTGGACCAATGGCCTGGCTTGTTGCAGTTCCAGCAAGGCATGTTGCTGGGAGAAACACTGGAGCTGCTCTGACCAGAATTTCCCTTTGGTAGAGCGACTGTATAAGCCTTGCGGAACCCAGTCTTTGCAGCAGGCTTCTTCTGTGGTGGACGGAACTTGGTATTCTAGGCAGGTGGGCGAGGGGAAGCCCTAGGTGCAGCTGGAGTCCGCGACTGTGAAGCACTCTCCTCAATGGCCCTTTTGCGGCTCTTAGAGGCAGAATAAATAGCATTATTGTTTTCCTGAGTCAAAGCATCACTGATAAAATCATTGAAGATAGTACACTTGCTCGTGCCCATGGTCTTCATCAGTTTTGGGCCGAGGCCTCTTTTAAAGCTAGCGATTTTCTTGGCATCGGTATCCACAAACTCTGTTGCATACCTTGCCAGATTGTTGAAAGCTTGCAGATATTCAGTCAAACTTTTATTACCCTACGACAGCCTCATGAATTCTGTGTGCTTAATAGCCATAAGACCTGGAGGAATATAGTTCCCGCGGAATGCTGCTTTGAACTGGTCCCAAGCCACCGAGACATTTGCAGGCAATGTGGAACGATAGTGGCTCCACCAAATACCCGCTGGACCATGCAGTTGATGAGAAGCATATTCAGTCTTTAGCTCATCAGTCAGGCGAAGTAGATGAAACTTCTGCTCAATAGTGTTCAACCATTCGTCGGCTTGCAGTGGTTTCTCCGCCTCCTTAAAGAGCGGGGGCTTAGTGTCAAGAAAGTCCTTGAAATCACTATATTGATTGGGTTCTGGGCCCTGGCGGCCATGACGAGCCTCCTGGTTGGCAAGCTGGCGCATAGCATCTGCCAGCATGCGCTGCCCTTCTACCACAGACTGCATCAGCTCAGCCGGGGTAGGTGGTGGCAGAGGGGGTGGCTGTTCCTCATCCTCATTGCCACGACCCTGACGGAGGTTGTACGACATCTGCAAAATGCATAGCCAATGAGCACCGACGATGTGGGAAATTTGTAGATGAATTATTGTAATCAGGTCAAACTGACTTCATGAAAATGACTTTGCAAAGAATTAAGGCATAATAATTCATCACAACCGCACAATCCATTCAAGCGCATCAATTGACGCAATCATGCGTGGGCATCCAACAAGATGTATTTTGATAAAAGGCTCACTCACAGGGAGCACAGCAGTGACTGAACCGTTACTTTCATATCTACGTGATTTTTGACCCTTCGTACGGATACTCGGATTCAAACCCAAAATTTCTAATCGACTGAGAAAGGCTACTTCAAACTGACCACAACGAGACTTCTCAACGGTAGAGTTCCATGGTGGATCATGACTAGCCACCTCGATACCAGCACGTGCCAAGCAGCACAGCCTTATGTTGCGTGCCACAGGAGGCCCTCGGTTTCGTCGCGGCACCGAAGGGTGCTAATCGTGACACCATCATCGAATGCAACACAATAAGACATCCAATTGTGATCGAAATTAACAGGTTCAAACTAAACATCCAGGAAACATAGGGTTCGACCTTACATCCCAAAAGCCAAGTTATTACAAAGCCTCACTCCAACACTGGGAGGGCACAAAAGATGATCCTAACATCATAGCTACGTGATGACTACTCTAAGCATTGTCCTCAGAGTCGGTGTCCTGGATCTCCCCGCCATCCTCATCGCTAACAGGCTCTAACTCCTCATCTTCTTCTTCTTCTTGTTCCTCTTCTGGTGGGGCATCCGGTGGCCCATTGACCTCCACTTTATCATCCTCTTCAGCCATGAAGATTCCCGAACCCATGTCCTCATCTGCGTTGTTGTTTCGAGGCAGCAGAGGATTTAGCTGGTTGTTCAGGCGGTGCACTTCTTCATGAAGATTGTCATTGTATTCTTCAGCATTCTCCAACTGTTGCTCGAGCTCCACCTGACGAGCTCTCAGGACGTTCTCCTCGTGCAAGGCTTCATCCCTCTGGTTCATGACATAGACCAGCATGCGTTGACAGTTGCGATTGGCTATTATCAACCTCTGGACCGCAAGTGTTTCCTGATCCCGGTCATGGATCACTTGCTCCAGTTGCTGACGCGTTGCATTCCTGGCAGCAGTCACTTCGGCCAACTCAGCCCGCAGCCTTTCCACCTCAGTGGGCTCGGGGCGGGCCTCACGTGGAGCTAGCTGGTGGCGAGGGGCTCTTCCTCCGGTCGACTTACGAGCGGTCCTCTTAGTGCGTGCCATCTGTATCAACAAGATACGACTTAAGGTGAGGATAATTTAGGGGATACGAAATTTAATTTAGTCGGGACTATTGATATTTTAAGGAGGGAGTAAAATGACATGTATGATATAATTAAACATGATGCATGCACGTTCCGTACGCCCTCTCACCTTAGTAGAGACCTAAAGTTCTAACGCTAGGTGGTGGCATCCATACGTTCTCTCATATAAACGAAACTATCGGTCTACTCGTTACGCTGTTAGTGTACCTGCAGAAAATCTCATTTCAGCCCAACAGTTTCCCAATATAAACACACAGGAAAGCAGTAAACTAAATACTTTCCATATACACATCCCCTGATGTATATACTTTAGCATCAAAGCTACCCGATTAATAGATTCCCACAATTAAGTGCTTACATAATTACACGGTTTAAACATGTAAGTATGCAAGTCACCAAAACTACTCTCCCCTAGATCACCGGTTGGACGATCATGCCCTCACAACTCACACTTACCAGAGCGTCGAGGCAATTGATCCATACATTACCACCCAAGTGGATGGCATCCATACAATATCACGCCGTATGGACGACGAAACAAAAACAACCAAGACCCCCAAGTTAGTATTTATAATAAGCCACCTAAGAGTCCTTATATGGGCTAAGAGATGTGATCACTGGCATACCTATAAAAATAATTTTTTTAGAGTTTTAACCCTTTTCATAAACAAATACTTTTGTTTTTAAATACTCGTACGATGTGTTTAATGTTGAATTATGCTCCAGTACCAGCTGTAATAGAACCGACCAAATTATAAGAGCATAAGTACAAAAACAAGCACCGAAGCGCTCAAATTTTCAAACTTGAGCCCATATAATCCCGGTAGTCAATCGAAACCACGAAGGATTTCAAACCAACTTGCTTACAACCAAGATCGCATCATTCAACATACAGATCATACGTTACATTTCACAAGTATTTCCGAAATACACTTACACACACATGGAGTCGCAAATTATTACAAACCAAGTTTATAAAGTAGCGGAAGCATAACACACACCAGTTGTTTAACTACTGCCAATCTTGTTGATCACAACCCGCAAAAGCATCAGGGAAAGTACATAAAAGATGATCACGCCCTAGTGATCTAGTCTTCGTCACCCGCAGGGTGGAGACAAGTTTTGCAGAAGCCTTGATAGAGCATATCATCTGCAACAGGAGGGAATAAACCCTGAGTACTAGAATGTACTCAGCTAGACTTACCCGTCGAAAACCAGAAATAAGAGTACACCAAGGATTATGCAAGGCTTACACAAGAGGCTAGCTGACATCACATTTTGCAGAAAGGCATAAGTAATTGAAACTCTTATAACCTGTACTAGCAGTTATTTTTAGCATTTACCTGTCATCTATCTTAGCACCTGTACTAAACATGCACTTGATTATCATCAAACAATTATTAACATTATATCCATAGCAGGTATAAATTGTGGCAACATTGTATCATTCACTTAACCATCTGTTCGATTAATGAGATCTACGTTGCCGCTGTTCAAGTCAAGTGCTCACTAACCGGGAGTGACGGCGATTCGAATCGAATTCCTATCCAGCTGGAGGGGTATTTCTAACACTCACCGAGTCACGCCTGGCGTGGGCTGCTCAGGTCATCTTTCGTACAGTTCAGGAATCGCGGGTCCGAATAATGTCACGTCCCCAAGGGCGACACTCTGCCAGGTGATAGGGACTCTAACCCCCCTTGGTCTCACGCCAATGTCCCCAAGCATATCCTTTCTCTCCTCTAAGATGCAACCTACTATTCGATTCCTGGCCTGAACCATACTACTCGACTTCGCGGTCGGAACGACTTATCCGGCCAACTAAGTGTTAGACTGCGTTCAACATGACTCAAGGACGTACAGCGAATCGGTCCTTAAATGACTCAGACGGGCATAGCTCCACACCCAAGACGTGAAGTGTCTTGCGGCTGTACTATCGAACTCCCGCCCGGTCTTAATTTCATTTTAAAGCATGGTCCATCCACGATAGCCATAAAGCCACTCGTGATCTAGTCCTATATCTCGCGGATGACCGGAAATCAGCCGACTTCTACCGGACTAAGCAGGGCTAAGCATTGAGACGTGCCTAAACCTAATATAGGATTAAGTATGATATCTAGACAAGGACAGGTATAATGCAACAAGTGTTTTCATATAACTCCTATAACTTAATGCAGTCAACAATTAAAAGTACTCAAGATTAATTTATAAAACAATAGGTTTAGCATGCACCGGGGCTTGCCTTTTAGAAAGGTCGACGGCCGGTGGTCAGGACACTCAGCCAAGTCCTCAGCGGCGTCTCCTCCGCTGATTGGTTCCTCTGGCTCCTCCGGTTGGTCCTGGACTTCCTCCGGGATCACTTGCTCGAACTCGAGGAGCGTTACCCCTTCCGGAACACCTATTGCATGAGTGCATAATAAATTTCATGGATGCATAATGAAAGATGCAAAATGCTCGGAATGAAATGCATTACCACACTCTTAAGCTCTATTCAAATCACTTCAATTATTAAGTGCAAATTTTCTCTCCGGTAGAGAAGTACTCACCTAATCTACTAAACCTAAGGTATAGCTGTTCTTCTTCAGTTAAGACCCTAACACCTAACAATCACAAGAGTAACATTACTTAGGTTACCACATCCAACACCAAAATATCACAGCAAGGCATTCTGGACAGCAGCTAATTGTTTCTAACATAACTGGAGATTCCCAACTCCAAAATATATGATCTCAGACAATCTGGAAAGCTTATGAAATGCCCTACAAATCATTTTCAGACCTCAACCCTAAATTCCTAAGTTTTCCATGTCAAATTTCCCAAGTTCCAGAATCTGTCCTCTCTAAACAGAGAGCAGCCCAATTCTGGACTGTCACTTAAAACAGCAATAACTCCCAAACTACTAAGCCAAATGCTCCCAAATTTTGACACAAGCCAGTTTATCAAGTCTACTACAACTTTGGTATTTACAAGTTTTCCAGCAAACACATTTATCAAAGGTCAAACCCAAAGATACTACCAGCTGTCCAGAAAACCTAGAATTGCAAAGATTAAATATTTATTTATGTGGCAAACTTCCCCTAAGACCAAACTAATGTTACCAAAAGTTCACATGGGTCACAAAAACACCAGAAAGTAAGATGTGCCCACCTAGAATATTTATTTACACCCCTTTCTTTATTTACTTAATTAATTAAGTGGAATTTTAATCATATATGTAAACTACTCATAAAATTCTACAAAAATTACAGGAGACTCTCTGACCCAAAATTTGAACTAAAATTATTTACAGAAACTCCCTACACAAAATTCACAAGCCAAAAAGGCTGATTTTTGTATAATTAACAAATCACATTGAAATGTATCAAACAACAGATTTCATATTTTTCTTAGACACTTTAGGGTACCAGGACATCCTCCAAAAATTTATAAGAACATTGCACATGTAGAAAAATTACAAAAATTCATTCAATTATTCCCTAAAACAACATGATGGCATTATAACTTGAAAAGTAATCAAGCACTAGTGCCCAAATTTTTACCAGAGCTAATACAAATATAAATTGCCCTACTCACCAAATTCCATAATTTTTGGAACACTACAACTCAAGTTATTCATTTAACAAATTTACCTCCCTTTTAAAACACATTTCAAAGACCTATTTAATTCTCCCAGAAACTAAACATCACATATCAAATTTATATTTTTCTAAAATACTAAACATCATGCAGAGCCCAACAAAATTTAAATCATAATTTTTGGACAAGTCAAACCCTAGATATGAAATTCATAAACATCATTCAAATCTGTGAACAAATCACAAGAATCAACCCTAGCGGCACAGTCCTGGGCCGGCCCGGCTTGCCAGCGCGGCCCAGCCAGCGCGCGCCCTGTCCCAGACGCCCGCCCGCGTGCGTGGCGCTGACAGCGCGGGCCCGCAGGCTAGAGAGAGGGAAACAGAGAGGGAGGAGCTGCAGCTCCGGCGAGCTCCAGCCTGTCGACGGCGGCATCTCCGGCGAGGGGGAGGGCATCATTAGTTTCCTCTCGACCATCTGCATCGCCTGACCCCTAAACCGTGGACTCTACCCGACCTGAGCTCCCTTGGCCATGGCGGCGGCGGCTCGGTGATGGCGCGTAGTGGTGCGCCGGCGAGCTCCGACCGCTAGACGACCGGCAGAGGGGTGCGCCAGCTTCTTGGAATCTTGGCGGACCTACCGAGGCTACGAAAAAGGACCGGGATGGAGTGGAGTAGCGTGGCCGCGTGAGCACCTCACCAGTGGCCATGGCACGGTAGTGCGAGGCCACGTTCTGGTCCGGTTTGGCTGGCATTGGCGGTAACGTCATCCTTAGAGCATCTACGGTTGGTGGGGAAGAAGGAACACACGCTAGGAAAAGAGGAGGTGCACGGTGCTGTGCTGGGCACGGTGAGCCGTCGCGCGGACAAACGCCGGTGAGGCCTCACGGTGGTGGAAACGGAAATGTGCCCTTACCCTGGCTCGGTTACTCCAATTGGGAGGTCGGCAAGGTGCGGGAGGTGGTTGTGGGGCTGTGGCCGTGGTGAACCGGCCGGTGGTGCGATGGCGAGTGCGCGCAGTGACGGCGGAGCTCGCGGCAACGGCAGCGACCTCGTTTTCGCCCTGACGCGCACAGAGGGATGGAGAAGGGAAAGGGAGGGAGTGAGGGGGTGGAGCGTCGGCCTCGTGGCGCCTTTGAGCACGTCATGGACTGACCGGTGGGGTCACGACCGATGTACGGTCGCCACCGCGTGGCCACGCGTCGACGACGGCCTGTGGCCGGTCGGCCACTCCACCTGACGAACTGAATCAAAGTTGCAATCGTGGCCTCAATGACCGACTGACAGAGCAAGTTCAACGATGATTATCTCCTAAACTAGCTTGAGTTAGCAGAAGATGATAACATCAAAATTGTAGAGGTACATGAGGGCTACAATTTTGCTAATTGGCTCAAGAACTGGTTCGGCTTGGTTTAGGAGTTACAAGGCGTCAAAGTAAGGCACAATGAAACTAAAACTTAGTTTCAGTCACAATGCCGACTGAAACCCGATTTTCTAGACATCATATCTCCTAAACCATTTAGAACTAGGTGATGGTGATGTTGGCAATGTTGTAGAGCTAAGTGAGTACTACAAAAGTATCAACATGAGTTGGAGCTGGTTTGGTCTGGTTTGCAAACTACAAGCTTCCAAAGTAGGTCACTATCAAACTGGAGGGACACTTTTGAGACTTAGAAAAATTCTAAGTGCTGAGACAGCCCCTCTAGTTGACTTGTGGGCAATTTTGAGCATCTTCTGGTCAGTTTCATGAGATGGTCATATTGAGACTTTTGTTCCCCATAAAATTCCCTACAACTTTGATTAAGGGTGCTCCTCCATGCAAGGTCTCTAATCTAGACATTTTAATTGGTCAAACTAAGGCATCCTAGGGCTATATGCTGGTCAACCACACCTTGGAGGTCATTTTGGTAATTTTGGTCAACATGAACCTTGCTCCATTAGTTACTCTAAGTAAGATTAAGGTATTGTAGGACCCAATTTGCCACTCTACCCTTTTACTACCCCAACTTCCTAGTGCCACAAGATGTGACCCAAACAAAACCCTAAAACATCCACATTGGTTGCAAACAAAGTAAAATAACATGAGATGATGCGTGTTCATGCTTATGCAAATGCAGTGCAATTATGGAGCTAAACACCTGAGGTGTTACAGTGGCGGTGAAGGTGGTGATAAAGATGTCGGTGAAGATGATGGCCCAAACACAAATGCGACAACCTTCTCTTTCTCATCATCTCTCTCATCACCGGAGGACTCACATGATGATTCAATATCGGTGAGCCAATCACCAACAATGTAGGCTTTGCCTCCCTTCTTCTTGTAGAACTCTTTTCTCTTGCCATGATTCTTCTTGTATGGCTTGTTCTTCTTCTCATCTTCTTCATCACTTGAGTCATTTTTCTTGCCCTTGTTCTTGTTCTTATACTTGTCTTTTGGAGGCCTAGGGCATTGATGAGCTAGGTGGCCAAGTTCTCCACAATTGTAGCAATCCATCTCGGATATTGGCTTCCTTTTGCTACTTGTGAAGAATTTCTTCTTGCCATCGAACTTGATGCCACTCTTGTTGAGCTTCTTTAGCATCTTGGTGGTCTTCCTCACCATGAGTGCAAGTGATGCATCATCAATATCACTTTCACTTGAGCTTTCTTGCACCATCATGGCTTGGCCCTTCTTCTTCTTCTTGTCATGGCTAGATTTGAAGGCCAAGTCCTTCTTCTTGGAAGATGATGAGCCCTCTTCTGGAGTGATGTGCATGTACATCTCATGTGCATTGATCTTCCCCAATACTTGTGTCGGTGTTGCGGTGGAGAGATCACTTTGATGAAGCACGGTGACAATGTGACCATACTTCTCAACGGGAAGAACGCTCAAGATCCTCCTTGCAACATCCGATTGACTCATTTGAGTGAGCCCAAGAGCATTGAGATCTTCTACAAGAACATTCAATCGAGTGTACATGTCATTAGCACTTTCTTTAGGAAGCATCTCAAAAGAATTGATTTTCTTTAAAGCAGTATGATAGCGTTCCTCACGCTCACTCTTAGTTCCCTCATGGAGAGCACAAAGGTTTTCCCACAAATCATGAGCATTTTTTTGCATTACGCACACGATTGAAGATATCCTTGCCTAAGCCCCAGTATAGTGCATTTTTGGCCTTTGCATTCCACCGGTCGTACTTCTCCTCGTCACCACTTAGGTTGGCGGGATCCTTGATAGCGGGAAGCCCTTGGGTTGCGGCTCTAAGACACCCAACATCTATGGCTTCGAGGTACGCCTCCATTCGGATTTTCCAATATGGAAAATCATCTCCCTCAAAGATGGGAGGTGGTCCTTCCCCATTTGACATCTTGCTCTAGGCGGTGAAGCCTAATTTAGGAGCAACTCGGCTCTGATACCAATTAAAAGGATCAAGATGCCCAAGAGGGGGGGGGTGAATTAGGCTTTTCTAAAAATTAATTGCAAGAATTAAATCCTACAAGCCAAAGTTCACCCCTAGTGCCTACTTATGTTCCTTGTGATTCTACCAGTAAAAAGTTTTGCACCCTAAGTTCCAATCCTAGTCTAGCATGGCAATTCTAAGAAAGTAAACCAAGCAATGAATGTAATACGAGAAAGTAAATGCTTGAAAGTAAGGGCAAGGAACACGGCGATGTTTTCCCGAGGTATCAGAGAGTCGCCACTCTCCACTAGTCCTCATTGGAGCACCCGCGCAAGGGTGTAGCTCCCCCTTGATCCGCGCAAGGATCAAGTGCTCTCTACGGGCTGATTCTTCGACACTCCGTCACGGTGAATCGCCCAAAACCGCTCAAAAGATGAGTTTGGTCATCCACAAGCTCCGTCGGATGATCACCAAACTCCCAATCACCACCAAGCCGTCTAGGTGATGGCGATCACCAAGAGTAACAAGCTAGAACTCTCACTTGACCACAACGAGCCTAATGAGAAGATGGATGTACACTTGCTACTCCCTAGTCACTAGTGAGGGACTCTCAAACTTTGATTCTCAAATCACTACCCTCACTAGAGCTCTTGCACTCCCTTGCACTCCAAAGGTGTTTCTTAGCTGAACAAATGAGCAAGAGACCTCTAAAAGAGGTGGAGGGGATGTATTTATACACCCCACAGTCAAATCTAACCGTTACCTGCCAACTCAGCAAAATACGCATTGACCGGACGCGCCGATCGACGTGACCGGACGCGCCAGTCGATCGTAACGGTCGCAAACCTGAAACACTTCGCTCAGTGACCGGACGCACCAATCAGGGGTGACGGGGCGTGTCCGATCGTGCAGGGAGCTTACTGTACTTTGACCTAACACGCGACCGCGTCCGATCAGTGATGACCAGACGCATCTGATCGTCAGAGTACCTTACTGGAACGTGACCGGACGCGCCGATCACTTCCTAGTCCCGTCCGATTAGATGATTTCCCTTTTGTGACACGTGTTAGCCTGAACACCGCGTCCGGTCCTCGCAAGGACCACGTCCAGTTAACAGCGTTGAAATGCAGTAACTGTTTAGTACTGACCGGACGCGTCCGGTCGTGACAGACACCGCGTCCGGTCAAGGGAAAACGGCTCTAAAACTCCGAAACGCGAGGCAACTTGAACCAAGTTGCTTCTAACTGAACTTTGAGCTATTCTTGAGCTACCTAGTGCTAAGTTTGACAAGTGTGCACCACACCTAAACAAAAGACTCACCTAGGTCAAGCTACTCGCTCATGCCCCCCTTTATAGTACGGCCAAAGGAAAAAGCGAAGATCCTAACGACTATTCCGAATGTAACTCAACCCCTTGACATCCGGAACTAACCGTCCTTAATCTTGACGTCAATCCTTTGAAAACCAAAACGATTTCCATCAAGGGGCATGAATACCATAGTGCCCAAAGCAGTTATCAACCCCATGACCTAACTTACCAAAGTTTCTGTAACACCCCTGGTGTTACAGGGTCGCTTAGCACCGCGGTTGAGATCTAAAAGAAATTAAGTAAACGAGTTCTCGGATTTAAAAAAAATTTATGTCACATAAATGATAAATGGATGATGTCGCTTAATTGGTTCTACTTGAGGTCATGCTAATGAGATTTAAGTTGTTGGAATTAATGAACATGAAAAACATTTTTTTTAAAATAAAAATAAAGTGACGTGCGCGTAACGCTTAAGCAAAAATTGACGAGAAAGTTATGTAGATGGAAAATATAACTTTTGTTTTGGAAAACAAATATTGTTAAATAGTATGTTGCGAGCTCCAAAAATTGAATTCGGAATTCATTCTGACCTTGACTCGGAACCTCGTCTAGGTTGGAACCAACGTTAGACATAGCCGTTTTGGCATTCGATTTCTAACCAAAATGTTTAAGCACCGACTTCTTGATTTTGCGCGATTAGTTGCATCAAGGTGAGTGCTGGAGTATGGTGTGAGTTGAAGTTAAGTTGGACATCACGTCGCTCTCTTAAGAATTTTCCCAAGTTGCTTGAACGCGCTGTGAACCCCTGAGCCGACGTTCTGTTCGTGAACCGGCAATGGCAGTGACGAGCGTACGTTGGCGTTGTGGTCTCCTCCCCATTAGGTGCCCTCTGAGCTTGGTAATCGATCCTATGGTTAGCTTCTAGCACCGGCTATGGAGCATGGGGATTGTTTGAACCTTAGTTGCGTCGCTCACCGATTTTCACCTTGCTTTAAAATTGGTGCAAATCACCACGTACACTTGTTCGGCTAGTGTCCCCAGTCACCACGCGCGCACGTCGTCGGTGCCTGGCCACAGTCGTGCTGTGGGTCGACTTGGCCAGCTGCCGGCCGCGCGATGGGTCAGGCTAGGCTCGCTGTCAGCCAAGTGGTGCGTGGGTCGTGCCGACACCGCTGCTGCCTGCCTCGTCGCGTCGTGCTACCCTGTCTGCTACTGTCTCTGTTTTCGTGGACTCCGCCACAGTCCGATGGAGACACCTCCTGCCTCACTTGTTCTCGCTAGCTGGCACCGAGCAATCAAGGCAGCTGCTGCCGTGCTGCGCTCGCTGCTCACTCCGACTTGGCTGCCCGGGCCCATGTGCATCGCGTCGACCACCCCATTTTATCTCACCCGGCTCGCTTGTGTGTTGTTTCATCGCCGCGTCATGCCAAGGTCACCGCTCTCTCCCCTCCGCAGCAACCAATCAGCCTCGCAGCATTTCCTCGTGCCTGATAGTAGCTTAGGGAGCTAGCTTTGCACCTCGCCCACTTCGAGCCTCGTCTAAGTCCTTCACCGCGTCAATTTGGTGGTCAGCTCATCACGGGCCATGTTCGCCGCTGTGACCGTGGACTGGGGAGAGAGGTAGGTTTGGAGCGGAATTATTTCAATTGCTTATGGCTCTGACTCGCCTTGACTCATGCCCTCTGGTGCCGCACAGTTTTGTCCGAAAAGCTCGCCTTCGGTGCGGTGGCGCGCCAATGCCGCGCTCGGGGCACCGCCGCGCGGATCGGTCGCGCGTGGCCAGGACGCGTCGGCACCTCTCCGCCTCAACCGCCACCGTAGCGTGGACAGTGGTGAGCCTCTGTTGGTTCCCTGCCATCTCTACCTCCCCGTCAGCGCGTAGGTCCGCTGGATTAGACACGTCACTACGGTGATTGGTCCACCGTCGTGGGCAGCGAGATAGGGTTTACCGGGTAGCTTCCTATCGCTGCTTTCGGGTCCGTCTTGGCTTCGTGATGCTCGTCGGCTACTTGGTGCGCTATTTCCGCGCCCTAGATGGCCGGTGCGATCGCCCGGTGTCGGCCGGAGCCGTGCCGGCGTGCGCAGGGACATCGGAGGACCGGTCCTATGCGAAGGCAGCAGAGTTTGGGTGCTTGGTTGCGAAAGCGTCGTCACGCGCGGGTTCCTCTTTGCGTGGGCCGTCTTTGTGCGGGCCTTGCTCGGGTTGTGGGCCATTGTCAGGCCGGCGTTTTTGGCGCGTGGCTGCGTCTCGCGCGGGCCTCCGTGGGCCGCTGGGTCGAATGGTTGCCACCGGTCCTTTTCCCTTCCAAAGCAACTTTCTAAATTAGTTTCTGAGTTAAGTTTGTAAAATCCATATGGGAGCCTTGTAGGTGTTCAAAAATTATGAAACTAATTTTATTGGGCTCCTAAAATAATGCTCTATCTATTAGTATAATTAGTTAATGTAACATTCTGATGTTTCTAGGAATTCTCTATATAGCTTAAGGTGTTTAATATTATCAGAGTAGGGCTTGTAGGAATTATTGTGATAAAACGATGATGGCATTAGCTCTAAAAATTTTTACAGTAGACCCCAAGTATCATTATATGCTCACTGTAAGTTGGTAGCTGTTGAATAATTAAATTGCTAAGGTAGCTAATAGGTCCTAGTTCGAGTATATATTAAATCAATGAAATGGATAAAGCAACATCTTGGATTTTCGTAATTAAAATACTTGTCGAGGTTTAGCGCATTGCTGGTAGCATGGTTTCGGGGCCTGGTACGTTAGCCATTAGAGCTAGCTCGTTAGCTTGAGAGGACCGCATTGTACTTTAAGCGTTGCAAATTCCGTTGATTATTTACGTTCCGTGCATCCTCGTATATCGTCTAGGAACACCGATGTGGATCGTGGAGGCACTCGGAGGCAGCAAAAAGATGGCGCCTTGATGATCGTATCATCACGATGGAATGCTAACTTTGGTTATTTTCTTACCCAGGCAAGCCCCTGTGCATAACCCCTATTATTCTGCACTTTAAATTATGCTTGTGCATTAAGTTTAAAGGAGTTGAATGAAACCCACTTGCATATATATATTTTATCCTATTAGTCTTACTAGTATGATAGGGTCATGTATCATGCTATGCTATAGGATTCCAGTAGAAGCCGTGTGATTGTCTGTCACTCACGAGAGATAGGAATTATAGTATTGTTACTATTATCATGTCACTATCACATGGAATATAACGGTATATGGATAATTGGAGACCGGGCGGAACGGGTTGGATGGACTTGGACCTGGTTGGGCAACAAGGCGGGGCTCTGGTTACATTTGTTCCACCTGTGTCAATTAAGGACCGTTCGTTGCATGGACCCTGGTCAAGTCACAGATTTATTGTCCTGAGCATATACTTGCTTATAGGAGCGGGAAGACTTGTTTCTCTCTTGTCATGGGTTCCGGCTCTTTTCGGACCGGCTTTTTAGGGTGGATTTATATATTGGGTTGAGGAGGTCTAAGCACTATACTGAGACTGGGCCTGCAGTGTTGGGGGCTTAGAGTCCAAGCTTGGACGGGGACCTAGACCCCTTGACAGGAGTGGAACGGGTTGGTCTTGCTTGTGCCCGGGGTACAAGCAAGGCATGTGTTTTCGGGGCACCCAGCTGGGCATATTGATTCACGAATCGCCGTTTCTGCGTGACGGTATGGCTTGACTACGATCTGGCATCATAGTAAGAACTGGCAGTTGAAAGATGAAGAAATGGTTCTGTTTGCTCAACCCTGCTTGATTATAGACTAGGTGCTTACATAGAAGGTTGGATAAGAAATAAAATACGGCTATTAAATAAGAAATTAAGGTCACACTCTTAGTGCTGCTTCTTGCAAACAAGAAACCCACAAGTCAGAAAGCCTTGCATGATCCTTGGAGTCTTTTTCTTTCCTCCTGACGGGTAAGTCTTGCGGAGTACAATTGAGTACTCAGGGTTTGTTCTACCCTGTTGTAGGTAGTAGGTGCTGATAAACTGACACTTGTGTGTGGAAACCTCCTGGTGTGCTCAGCGAGGATTTCCTTTGCGATGCGGAGTAGAGTTATTTATGAAACTCTCACGAAAAGTTTTACCAGGAAAATACTATTAATCTGTTATCATTTCATGCATTTAAACGTTCCCCATATTAATGTTTAACTGATCATTAAATGGTTTCATTTCCGCTGAACTCTGATAATGTTCCTATTCCGCTGTTATAACTACATAATGAATTACTCTGATGTTGTACTAAAAGTGATGTAAGAAATGGTAAGGATGTTGTAAGCTTTACTCTCTCATTTGTGATCTTGATGTAAAAATGTGGATCTTCGAGTTCTCCCTTGCGGTGTGCTCGACGGAATCGCGTAGTTTAGTGTTCTCACTTAGGTACTTAGTGTCTAATGGAAGACAAGTACTCTTGGGAGGGCATTAGATTAGGCGATTCTGTCACAGGTGGTATCAGAGCATGAATGAGACAATAAACCTTCGAAACCCTTCCTAAAGTAAAAATTTGACAACAAGTTCTTTTTAAAAAAGTTAGGGCACTTGCATGCGAAGTTATTTAAGTAGCCCTATTACTATGGTTATGTATTCAGGATAGATGGCACTCTGCTGACCTAGTTAGGCTTAATCAGGTTTTCTGTAGGTACCCTAACCCCGTGCCTTGTTCGCTAGCATCGACTAGCTTCAAGGAGAGCACGATGTGCCAAAACTCTGAGAACGGTTGCCCTATATGTCGGTAACAGTGTGAGGACGGATAGGACGTGCATTCATGCATACCCTATCATGCTATAGTTGTTGAGGTCGACTAGTCTTTGTTCGTGTAGCCACGATGGTACTGTAGTGTCGTGCATCACGCACGCCTGTTGGTTCACGCCCATCTAGCCCATACATTGTCGTACCCCTTCTGCGCTCTTGTCGAACCTCTGCCTTACAGTTGTACTAACTCTTTATGACCTCGGTCACCGCTCGTCGTGCGCGTGTGAAGATCTTGTTGTTCACTTTTACTGGCCCCATGCATGGCTCGCGGGTGGACTGCGACAGAACCATTGGCTGCTTTGCCTTATTTAAGGGCGGGCCTAGCCATTGGGAACCATCATTCAGTGCATCCTAGCTCACTTAGCCCTGCTCCCTTGAGCCGACTTCTCTTCAAGCCTTCCTTGTAACCATCACCCACCAAGGATGGTAGGAGTTTGGGTTAGCAGCTACTACCTGAACACCGAGGGTTTTCCCAAAATCCTGTATGCCACCCTGCAAAGACTCGATGTTCGGGAGCGTCCCGAGTATGAGGGCCATGAGTACATGAAGTGTGGCACTGAGGGATGCAAAGTCACCATCTACATTGGCAAGAGTGAGGAGTTTCCCGACGTCACTGAAGCCTGGAATGTGACCGCAACCGGGTTTCGCTTCGGTGATACCTACCAAGTTGCGGCCCGCAAAGCTCTGTGGCATCTCAGCCAGATCTATGAAGGGCCCATTGCTCGTACCCCCATGCAGTTCTTTCCCCCTTGGGACAAGAATCAGCGGGTATGGAAGGCCCGCATGGAGGCTTTGCAAGGTCCAGATGTGCAAGAAGACAACCCGACCTTGGTGCACCTGACCTCGTACTTGCTTGCCCTGGATGAGCAGTATGACCGGCAAGCCTCGGAGTTGAGGGAGTGTCTCCGCTGAGCTGAGGAGGCCGAGATCTTCTCCAGGATGCTCGAAGTGCAGCTTGCTGAAGCCCATGCCCACCTAGCAGCCGCTGAGAGTCGAGAGGCTGTCATGGCGGAAGCCGTCAAGGTGGATCAAGACCGTCATGCCCAGGAGCTAGAGGGCGCCTATCTTGACACAAGGCCAAGCGTAGGACACTCACCATGGAAAGGCAGGAACCCTTAATCCTAGAGTGAGTCCCTGTCCATCCGCTGGAGAGAAGGAGGACTAGTGTTGCTGTACCGCCTGTGTCAATTAAGGACCGTTCGTTGCATGGACCCTGGTCAAGTCACAGATTTATTGTCCCGAGCATATACTTGCTCATAGGAGCGGGAAGACTTGTTTCTCTCTTGTCATGGGTTCTGGCTCTTTCTGGACCGGCTTTTTAGGGTGGATTTATATATTGGGTTGAGTAGGTCTAAGCACCATACTGAGGCCGGGCCTGCAGTGTTGGGGGCTTAGAGTCTGAGCTTGGACGGAGACCTGGACCCCTTGACAGGAGTGGAACGGGTTGGTCTTGCTTGTGCCTGGGGTACAAGCAAGGCATGTGTTTTCGGGGCACCCAGCTGGGCATATTGATTCGCGAATCACCGTTTCTACGTGACGGTACGGCTTGACTATGCTCTGGCATCATAGTAAGAACTGGCAGTTGAAAGATGAAGAAATGGTTCTGTTTGCTCAACCCTGTTTGATTATAGACTAGGTGCTTACATAGAAGGTTGGATAAGAAATAAAATACGACTATTAAATAAGAAATTAAGGTCACACTCTTAGTGCTGCTTCTTGCAAACAAGAAACCCACAAGTCAGAAAGCCTTGCATGATCCTTGGAGTCTTTTTCTTTCCTCCTGACGGGTAAGTCTTGCGGAGTACAATTGAGTACTCAGGGTTTGTTCTACCCTGTTGCAGGTAGCAGGTGCTGATAAACTGACACTTGTGTGTGGAAACCTCCTGGTGGGCTCAACAAGGATTTCCTTTGCGATGCGGAGTAGAGTTATTTATGAAACTGTCACCAAAAGTTTTACCAAGAAAATACTATTAATCTGTTATCATTTCATGCATTTAAACATTCCCCATATTAATGTTTAACTGATCAATAAATGGTTTCATTTCCGCTGAACTCTGATAATGTTCCTATTCCACTATTATAACTACATAATGAATTACTCTGATGTTGTACTAAAAGTGATGTAAGAAATGGTAAGGATGTTGTAAGCTTTACTCTCTCATTTGTGATCCTAATGTAAAAATGTGGATCTTCGAGTTCTCCCTTGCGGTGTGCTCGACGGAATCGCGTAGTTTAGTGTTCTCACTTAGGTACTTAGTGTCTAATGGAAGACAAGTACTCTTGGAAGGGCATTAGATTAGGCGATTCTGTCACAGGTGGTATCAGAGCATGAATGAGACAATAAACCTTCGAAACCCTTCCTAAAGTAAAAATTTGACAACAAGTTCTTTTTAAAAAAGTTAGGGCATTTGCATGCGAAGTTATTTAAGTAGCCCTATTACTATGGTTATGTATTCAGGATAGATGGCACTCTGCTGACCTAGTTAGGCTTAATCAGGTTTTCTGTAGGTTCCCTAACCCCGTGCCTTGTTCGCTAGCATCGACTAGCTTCAAGGAGAGCACGATGTGCCAAAACTCTGAGAACGGTTGCCCTATATGTCGGTAACAGTGTGAGGACGGATAGGACGTGCATTCATGCATACCCTATCATGCTATAGTTGTTGAGGTCGACTAGTCTTTGTTCGTGTAGCCACGATGGTACTGTAGTGTCGTGCATCACGCACGCCTGTTGGTTCACGCCCATCTAGCCCATACATTGTCGTACCCCTTCTGCGCTCTTGTCGAACCTCTGCCTTACAGTTGTACTAACTCTTTATGACCTCGGTCACCGCTCGTCGTGCGCGTGTGAAGATCTTGTTGTTCACTTTTACTGGCCCCATGCATGGCTCGCGGGTGGACTGCGACAGAACCATTGGCTGCTTTGCCTTATTTAAGGGCGGGCCTAGCCATTGCGAACCATCATTCAGTGCATCCTAGCTCACTTAGCCCTGCTCCCTTGAGCCGACTTCTCTTCAAGCCTTCCTTGTAACCATCACCCACCAAGGATGGTAGGAGTTTGGGTTAGCAGCTACTACCTGAACATCGAGGGTTTTCCCAAAGTCCTGTATGCCACCCTGCAAAGACTCGATGTTCGGGAGCGTCCCGAGTATGAGGGCCATGAGTACATGAAGCGTGGCACTGAGCGATGCAAAGTCACCATCTACATTGGCAAGAGTGAGGAGTTTCCCGACGTCACTAAAGCCTGGAATGTGACCGCAACCGGGTTTCGCTTCGGTGATACCTACCAAGTTGCGGCCCGCAAAGCTCTGTGGCATCTCAGCCAGATCTATGAAGGGCCCATTGCTCGTACCCCCATGCAGTTCTTTCCCCCTTGGGACAAGAATCAGTGGGTATGGAAGGCCCGCATGGAGGCTTTGCAAGGTCCAGATGTGCAAGAAGACAACCCGACCTTGGTGCACCTAACCTCGTACTTGCTTGCCCTGGATGAGTAGTATGACCGGCAAGCCTCGGAGTTGAGGGAGTGTCTCCGCCGAGCTGAGGAGGCCAAGATCTTCTCCAGGATGCTCGAAGTGCAGCTTGCTGAAGCCCATGCCCACCTAGCAGCCGCTGAGAGTCGAGAGGCTGTCATGGCGGAAGCCGTCAAGGTGGATCAAGACCGTCATGCCCAGGAGCTAGAGGGCGCCTATCTTGACACAAGGCCAAGCGTAGGACACTCGCCATGGAAAGGCAGGAACCCTTAATCCTAGAGTGAGTCCCTGTCCATCCGCTGGAGAGAAGGAGGACTAGTGTTGCTGTACCGCCTGTGTCAATTAAGGACCGTTCGTTGCATGGACCCTGGTCAAGTCACAGATTTATTGTCCCGAGCATATACTTGCTCATGGGAGCGGGAAGACTTGTTTCTCTCTTGTCATGGGTTCCGGCTCTTTCCGGACCGGCTTTTTAGGGTGGATTTATATATTGGGTTGAGGAGGTCTAAGCACCATACTGAGGCCGGGCCTGCAGTGTTGGGGGCTTAGAGTCTGAGCTTGGACGGAGACCTGGACCCCTTGACAGGAGTGGAACGGGTTGGTCTTGCTTGTGCCCGGGGTACAAGCAAGGCATGTGTTTTCGGGGCACCCAGCTGGGCATATTGATTCGCGAATCACCGTTTCTACGTGACGGTACGGCTTGACTATGCTCTGGCATCATAGTAAGAACTGGCAGTTGAAAGATGAAGAAATGGTTCTGTTTGCTCAACCCTGTTTGATTATAGACTAGGTGCTTACATAGAAGGTTGGATAAGAAATAAAATACGACTATTAAATAAGAAATTAAGGTCACACTCTTAGTGCTGCTTCTTGCAAACAAGAAACCCACAAGTCAGAAAGCCTTGCATGATCCTTGGAGTCTTTTTCTTTCCTCCTGACGGGTAAGTCTTGCGGAGTACAATTGAGTACTCAGGGTTTGTTCTACCCTGTTGCAGGTAGCAGGTGCTGATAAACTGACACTTGTGTGTGGAAACCTCCTGGTGGGCTCAACAAGGATTTCCTTTGCGATGCGGAGTAGAGTTATTTATGAAACTGTCACCAAAAGTTTTACCAAGAAAATACTATTAATCTGTTGTCATTTCATGCATTTAAACATTCCCTATATTAATGTTTAACTGATCAATAAATGGTTTCATTTCCGCTGAACTCTGATAATGTTCCTATTCCACTATTATAACTACATAATGAATTACTCTGATGTTGTACTAAAAGTGATGTAAGAAATGGTAAGGATGTAGTAAGTTTTACTCTCTCATTTGTGATCCTAATGTAAAAATGTGGATCTTCGAGTTCTCCCTTGCGGTGTGCTCGACGGAATCGCGTAGTTTAGTGTTCTCACTTAGGTACTTAGTGTCTAATGGAAGACAAGTACTCTTGGGAGGGCATTAGATAGGCGATTCTGCCACAGTTTCTGCAAAACACATGTTAGTCAAGGTAATAATGCGTTGTCATCAATTGCTGAAACCAACTCTCGGGGCCTAGATGCTTTCAGATGTCATCGACCAAATCTCTGATTTTGATGAGGTTTTTAGCTAAGCGATTGTTAAGCCCCAAAGGAGATCTCGCAGGATTGCATTTTTGGAGCTAAGAGAGGAGATAGGAGGACCCTTAGGTGGCGCGTCCTCCTCATCACTACTCTCATATTGTCCAACAGGCTACTTAATCGGAGGAAGCTACCTAAACCTTTTGATCCTAGGGGGTTGAGAAGACGACTTGGCCTACTCCTTAGGTGGTGGCTTAGGCTTAGCCATGAGGGCCTTGCCGTACCCTCCATTAGGCTTGCACATGCCCATTGCAGTGTAGGAAGGGCTAGGACAAGCGGAGGGTAGGGATGAGCTAGCATGAGAGGCCGAATTGCCTGAGGTCGTTACAACAGAGTGCTTCTTCGGCCTGCTATCCTCAGGTGCCTTCCTCTTGAGCCCGATGGTACCGGTGGTTGCCCTCGTTGGGGGTGCCTTCTTCACCTTGGTGTTGCCAAGGGGTGCCTTGGTACATGTCGTAGACTTCAAGCTTGTGCCACCACTCATCACAACTAGGTGGTGGCATGATAGCTAGTGGTGCCTCGGTGATCATCTTGCTTCTTCTCTCACAAAGGTGCTCTTGGGCATTAGATCTATTGAAGCCGACACTCCATCAAGATTGTAGGTTGAGCAGGACGCCGTGTGCAAAGCAAGAGCATGGCTGGCCATTCTTGAGCTTAGAGTGTTTTGGAGAGGGTGAGTGTTGGTATTTATTAACACAGAGAGAAATCCGTAAGCACACGGATACCGATGTAGCTTTCACCCAGGAGTATTCCATGGTATCGTATTTATCCGCAGGGAATATAACACCTCTGGTGTTAAGCATCACTAAAACATGATCATGTCATCATCGAGCACTTTAAGCATCCATAGTAGCTAACCATGCCTTGCATCCACTAAAAACAAGGTTAATTGATAGATTATGCAATGCATGTGTTATGTAATGTGTTCCAAACCAAAAATCCTTTCAAGGTACTTTTGGGACCTTCTATTTTTAAAATTTCACTAAATACTTGAATTTTTGCCCTAACAAACTTTGAGGTATAAAGTACGTACTTTATACTAGTGTCAAGTATGGGGTATGATTGCAAGTCCAACTCATTAAAAATTGAGCTTCAAATTTGAACTCAGTCTTGAAATTCACCACTTAGGCATATTTGGCTGTCCTGATTTTCAGTATTGAATTCAATTTTGGGGTATTTATTAAAATGAATTTCTCAAATAAATTTGTCCAACCAATAGCATCATTGGGTAGTACAAAGTTTGTACTATGTAATTGTGATGATGGTTGAGAGGTTTGTTAATTAAGAAGCCACTAATCAATTCACTAAAGTAGCTAAGTAATGAGTTTGCAAAACCCTAATATGTCATAACTGAATGAACTCTATTTTAGTTTCATCTTACCCATGTTCTTAAGCTTGGATCTCGCAAACCAGTCGGAATCAAGACTTGATCCTTAAAGCAAAGTTGGAGAGCAACTCAATATGAACAACTTTTAGTTTTGGAGTTTTTCAAGTTTCTATATGGAATCAAGAGAAAATAGAAGGGGAAGGAGGACTATCAGGTGCTACAGTGTCACCGATGAGCTGCCTGCTTGCTCAACGTTGGTGGATGCCTTGCCGACCGTTTTCTACTGCTCGTGCATGTGTTGGCATGTAGTTGCTTTCGTGGACAAGTCCTCAGCAGGAGGTGGATGCCCTGAAGCCTCCGCGACACCCTTATCTCGTTAGGACAGTCATCGCCTCTCCTTTCTCCCTCTCTAGCGCCGTTGCCGAGCTCTTGTTGCGTGGGCAAATTCATTGTCTTCACTCCACCCTCACCCAATTGCTCTCGCAACCAGCACCGCAACTCCTTTGCACTTCGCCTGAGCCACCTAGTGCCTTCTCTCCTCGCCAGAGCCGCCCAATCGCTGTCGTCTTCCTCACAGCTGCTCTCAGTGTCGCTGTGGTCATCTCCACCGTGGACCACCCGTCCTAGTGAGCCTCGTGTCATGCCAACTTGTACGTTGGCTCCACCTTGATGTTGTGATCATCATCGGCTCCCTGGTTTTTGCAGTGGAGGCCGAGACACGCCAGAATGCCACCGTGACCTTGGGTTCATGCGGCCAATCCACCACCACTGACTGCAACATCAACCACCTCGTCTCCGACTCGACCAGTGTGCGCATCATCTTTGTGGTGAGCCCTGATTGCATAAAGGTAGATAGTTAGGCTGTTTTAGGCTCAGGTTTGACCAGAGCACTGTTGTGCCGGCATGCTTGTTGGGCATTCTTAACATCACTACCAAAAGTAGACTTAGTTTTCTAATTCTGATAACGGCGCCAAAAATGCCAAACCTATCCCTCATGCCACTTAAGCCAAGTTGTCATCCCCAGCATGACATGAGAGACGCGGTATTGAAATATGCATTTGCTCATCAAGATAAATAATAAAAGGGATCTGCAAGCGCACAGATTAATACCGATGTAGCATTTTAACCGGGAAGTATTCCAGGTATCGTTATTTATATTTTTACCACTGGGAAGGGATTTCTAAGTATCATGGTTGATAATGGAATGAGAATATGGAACTGAGTACACATCATTGCATGTATAACCGAGAGTATTTATCAATCTCTTTATACAGGTATAAATGTCACATTAAGTAAAGGTAAAGTGATAATGGTGACAAAGATAATTAATCTGATCAGCTAGCCACATATAATAATGATAAGCACCTCAACAGATATTCTAGCAAGTCATTAGCATGGAATTAGGATGAACTACAAAGATATTCCCTAAGTTATTATTAACTATAAAGTCTAGCATATCATAGTTAGTGCAATTATACTTGGCAATCATGGTGAGAAAAGACTATATCCATGCATAGTGAATATTAGCAAGGAAGATGAAGAACATAGCAATCACTCCCCTGTAATAGTGTTGCTCTGCCTGCCCTATACACGAGAGGGGGACTATATAAGAATCAACGAAGCTGTCACTATCGCGAACTACCCCACAATCCAGCATATAGGGTGCAATCGCAGATAAATACGGTATAGACACCACGTCTACACAATAGTTATCATTCACCCACTGTACACATGGATAAACGCTATACGATCCTAGGCATGTATATAATTCCAATCTAACTAAGCCAAGCATATAACTATGATAAACTAAGAACAATATAATTGCAAATATAATCAAGTAGAGCAAAGTCATAATCAATATATTGAAATAGAACAAAGTCATATTCATAATATTGAAGAACAATTGAAGAACAATAGAGGAATTACCAAGAATCCTCTTGACAGATCCGGGAACCAATCGAAGATTGACTCCTTCTAGTTCTAATCCTATGTAGCTATGCTAACTAGAGATCTAGTTGATGTGGTGGCTCTAGGGCTTGATCAGAGGCTCTCCTCCTGAATTAGGGTTTGAAGTATGAGACGAGGGCCTCTCCTCCAGGGGCAGGGGCCTTGCTTATATAGCCCTTTCGGATGAATCTGGGCCGTCGGATCAAACCGACATTGAACGGACGGTTTTCCTTGATCCTCTAGGTCGGTGGAGCATAATCCTCGAGGCGGAGCCTGATTGGCTCCGGGGCCAGGGCGGGCGCCCTAAGGACCAGGGCGGGCGCCCTGTGTCCGGCTCCGTTACGCCTCCCGTTCGTTCTTGTGGCTTCTGGACTCTTCTAGATGTAAGATAATTACGTGTTCGGTTAATATCCCGTCATTAATCCGACATGTGGGCCTTTCTTCCGTATTTCCTGATAACCCCCTGCAGAAATAGATAAACAGCAAAACTCGTGGAATTCTGTCAGATAAAACCCTAAGTCTAGGTGTTGGTTTCATTAGATCCTTTTCTCTATTTATTTGATAGTTATAATTGATACTTAAGGATCGTCAACAAACTCCCCCAAGCTTACCTCTTGCTCGTCCCTGAGCAAGGAGAGACTCAGTAGTTGCTGAAATGCCTTTGAATTTTGACGGTACACATGCTTTCAAATAGAGTCTCATCTCTGAGTTAAAGTAAACTGTCAAGACTTAAAACTTACTCATTATACCTTTCACCATGGGGCTTGCAACCGTCACCTTTGTCTTGAGCGGTTAAAAGATAGAACAGTCTAGTCAAGCGCCATGTCTCTTATTCTTGATTAGCTATAGCTCTTGGAGTTTTTTGCAGATTTTCAAATAAAACTCAGAGATTCCTTGTATGACTCTCTCAGGTCTCTCTTTTGTGGTATTTCTGGATCCTCACCAAGGCAGTAATGATGTCTGCCTTCTCTCAAAGCAAAGTATATAGTATTTGTGGTATAAGGCAGAGTGACATTGCCTTCTCTCTCATCCTATTCTAATAAGGCTTTTGATATCTGGAGCTCATCGGTGGGAGATAAAGTATACATACTTACAAGACATTTATTGCATAGTCAAACCATGGATCCAGAGAAACAAGCCAATAAGTCAAATCAAGATGTGCATGTGTGGCGAATAAATGGTGTATGGTGGTAGTGATGATAACAATGATGAAAGTCTAATTCTACTTTTGCTCTTTTTGAGGGGATACGTACCTTTCTTGCTTTTAAAGCTCTTGAGGAGAATGAGGTGCTCTATATTTTCTTTTTTTTTAGGTGGGTATCTTGTACCCCTAATTCTACTGTCGGACACTTGTCCATTTTTACCTCTCTTCTCACACTTTTTTCTTTTTTTTCATCGTAGTTCCGAGCACTTGCTCCTTTTTATTTCCTCATATCTTTTTCTTTTCGAGGTTCTGGGCACTTGCCCTTTTTATTTCCTCGTATAGAGCACTCATCTCCTTAGAACAATATAGCAAGTGGTAGTAACCAAAATAGCTTGAGCATTTATTTCACAGGGGATAACAAGAATGGGAAAATATTTTTGGCTATTCTCTCCCGGATTAGGAGTAGAATAATTTTATGTGGATCTGGAGATGAGAATGAGTGGATATATGTGGATGCGTACTTCCGGAGTAGAAGCAGCATGTATGAGTGATCGTGCAAGTGAATCTTGATTTTAACCGCATGACAAGCTCCTAAGGGTCTACACAGCTTGACTACACTCAATGCTCATAAGCAGTAAAAAGTAAAGGTATGGCTTAAAGTCTAGCAAGCATGTATGTATGGCTGTGGTAGGAACTTAAACTCTCATCATACAGGAACTCATCATGTAGCATTTTAAGATTTTCAAAGATAAAATTCTCCAGAATTCTAGCATCTCTAGGAATAGATAAACAGCAGCTCAACCTTCCCATATCATATCCGTTTAACAACTTAGACTTTAGATCAAGTTCTCTTCCCACAAGTTCAGGTTTAGAGCAAGCTTTAAATGATAACAGTTATGTCTAAACTTAGAGAGAGGACTTCAAATTTGAAAGTTAGGCAAAGCAACTATTCATCATATCCATGCTAGAGTTTTATTATTATTTAGATTCAGTTTAGCATAGCCACTTTATTTATTTATTAAAACACACTAAGCAAAAGATATAGGTATATATATATAAGCACAAAATCTTTATTTGGTTTTTTCATAGTTATGTATATTTTTATTTTTATAGGGTAGAAGTATATATAAATATAAAGATAAAGATAGAAATACTTAGCAAGATAATGGGGGTGCTCTCCCCCAAGCTGGATTTTGACATAATCTCTTCTGATGTAGCTAGCAGATGGCGGAGGTGTATTTGAAAGTCGGCAGCACCCTGACAGCAATTAGAATGTCCTCTGTCTGCTAGTCTCCTTGAATTCTGTGAAGCTCAAATAGACAACAAAGCTTTGTGGAACTGATTAAGTGTTAGCATAAATATCTAGCCTTTATCATGCTGAGCCTCCTTGATTTTTTTATGTTGTTTTTTGTCACACCCATTTTTAAGGACAAAAATAGGATGCATAAAGTACTCATGTGCGCCCCAGGTCATGATCGCACACATAAGCAGACAAATTACATAGTATCATCACAGTGCTTATTACATAGCGAATAAATACTTAAGACATAGTCTTGAACGATAAATAATAATATCTAATAATAATCTCCAGCGGAAACTCCACACAGGGACACGGTTGACTGGTTGACACCAAGACTAGTACTCATTACGATAATCTTCCTCATAATCTTCATCTGTTATGGTGGAAATAGCAAGAGTGAGTCCATGTCGAACTCAACAAATATAACACAGGGTTCATGAGGCTCAAATGGCTAGACACTGTTTAACTGCGGTTAGCTTTTAATCATATAATTTTCAATTGAGTAATAAACCACTTCCCATTAAAGAACCAATGATCAATTGTAATAATGATAACGAATAGCATAAACATGAGCATAATATATATCAACAATAATTAAGCATGATATAACAGTTATGATCACTATTCCATAAGAATCCCCAAGGCCGCTCGTATCCGTGAGCACGGCTAGTATACCAGTTTTTAACTCTGAGCAGAGGTGTACACTTTCACTGTGAGTCATGATTTCCCAAATGAGTGGGGAGATCAAGCCCAAACACTAGAGAACCATATAAAGCCACTCAAGAGTTCGTCTAACAAGTTAGGGCCATTAGATTCACTCAGCAGGCAGATGTAGAACCCCCCTTCCCTGTGGCACAACAACCGCAGCCTATACACACTAGGCCAGGGGCTCGCACTACACCCAACGTGGCAAGCCATTCTTACGCCATTTAAGGTAACCACTAACAAGCTAGAAAAGGTCTCTTGAACAACTAAAGACAGAGCCATATAGCCCTCACAGCTGTACTGTATATCCCGGTTATCACTTACAGATAAGTCCTTATGGAGAGAAACCAGAGCATTCAAAAATAATACACTTGCTCTAGCCCCCTTTTAACAATAATAAAATCATCTTAATGGTTGATTGCTTAATCCATTAATCAAATTACAAGATCATTGTTCTTAGTTTAAGCACTAGCAATAGCTACCCATATGCATTCCCAAGGTTGACAAGGAATCAAGACAACAAGCACTATGTTATAATCTCTAAGGTTGTCAAGGTAAGCACATGCATATGTATGATAACTCAATGTATAGGTAACAAGGATAGTCCTGTGTTATACTTGCCTTGATTAAAGCTCTCCAAACAATACTGCTGACTTGGCTCAAAGTAATACTCCGAATCGTCCAAATACTGCTCACCATCTATACTCGATCATCAATCAACAACATACATGCATCCAATCAAACATACACGAAGCAAACAAAGAGATATAATTAGAACAGTACACCAACAGTAGCAAAACAGTAATAAAAGTGTATAAAACTCTTCTACACGTTTCTACGATCACACAGACGTAAAGATCACCAAATTCGGAGTTAAAACATGAAAGTTATGAATTTTCTAAGATTTCCTATAGATAAATAAATACTTAATTATAAACTTGAAAAAATAAATTATCAAAACTAACTGTACAACTACACTAACATGTAGAGTTCGCAAATACGAACCTAACGCAACTTGAACGGATCAAATCGGAGTTAAAACGAAGATTTTATGACTAAAACAATCATAGTGGCAAAACTGTAAATACCTGAAAACGTATTTTTGATTTAACCGAAAAAGAATACGCTTTCAAAACGTGAAAACGTATTTTCAGCTTTACGTTTTGGACCGCGGGTTGATTCCCAGAAACCCGAGGGTCTCTTTAACAAATTTACCACCGAAAAGGTATCTTCTAATCTCGACCCTAGATCACGAGATGGACGGCTCGGGTTCATCAGCAGCTCTACAGTGCCGAAACCAGTCATCTCCCTCAAGTCCGGCCGTCGGCCGCCATGGCCGCCACGCCCACCTCGCCGGAATACTTCGGCCCCGCCTTCTCCGACTACCATTCAACCCGCTACCAATTCCAATCGAAAGAGGAGGGCAACCCGAACTCATCTATGCGGTTTTGAAGAACTACGACAGCCCGAGGAAGGAACGCGGCAAGGAGAGGGCGGCGGTTCCATTGCCGGTTCACCCGAGCTCACCAAAACCGTGATTCAAAGCGTCTCAACACAAAAGGAGAGCACGGGAAGAAAGAGGAGGAGATAGCGAACTCACGCAAGTGGAGAAATTGACCACCGAAGCACCCGAAAGCTTCTCCCTCGCACAACCGAAACCGCCGACGCCTCCCAAGCCCTAGAGCTCTAAATCCCGTAGCAACCCTAGCTTTTTAGTTGAAAAACGGAAACTAGAGAACCTATGCGACCTATTTATAGCATCTACTAGCCGTATACGGTTTGGAAATCCTGGAAATCACGAAGAAGGAGCGGCGGTGGTTCTTCGTTCGGAGTCCGGTTCGAATACGGGAGGTTGAAGACGACTGACAGCCGGGTCCCACCGGTCAGCGACTCAAAGAGGGGAAAGGAAGGAGCGGCAACGGATCGGACGACTGGGCCGCGATTGCTGCGGTACTGGGCCGGCTGGCTCGGCTGTCGGGCCGGCCCACGCGACGCGGGCGTGGAAGAAAGAGCGGCAGCGGCCCAACTACGCAGCCCAGGCGGGAGAACAGGCCGACTTGAGGGCCTTCGGGCCGCCAGCAGCAGGTAAGCTTTTTCTTCTTCTTTTTTTATTTACTTGCTTTCAAAAATATTTCAAATACATTCTAATCCAAAATAAAATAAATCAAATCCACACCACACAATAAAAATAAATGCAACAGCATGAATGCAACATCAAACTTATTTTATTATTATTTTAAATTGGCCATTATTTATTATCTAAATTATTCAAAATTTGTTATCTCTAAAATTTGGGTGTTACAAATTCTACCCCCCTTAAAAGAATCTCGTCCTCGAGATTGGACTACTTACTCAAATAACTGCGGATATGATTTCCTCAATTCATCCTCTCTTTCCCAAGTTGCCTCTGCCTCTGAATATCGATTCCACTGTACTTTACACATCTTAATAATCCGACTTCGAGTAACCCTCTCAGCAGTCTCTAAAACCTTAATTGGAAACTCTTCATATGTAGGATCCTCCTTAACAGTCAATTCTTCCAAAGGTATCTGCTCCTCAGGCACCCGCAAACACTTCTTAAGTTGTGAAACATGAAACACATCATGCACCCCAGATAAACTCTCAGGCAACTCTAATTGGTAAGCAACTTCCCCACGTCTAGCAATAACTTTAAATGGTCCAACATACCTTGGTGCTAGTTTACCTTTCATGTTAAATCTCTTCACACTTCTCATAGGTGACACCTTCAAATAGACATAATCACCTACTTCAAAAACTAGATCCCTTCTCCTATTATCAGCATAACTCTTCTGACGAGACTGTGCCACTCTCAAATTCTCACGAATCACTCGCACTTGATCTTCTGCGTTTCTAAGAACATCTGTACCAAACACCTGAGATTCACCTGTCTGATCCCAAAACAATGGAGTTCTACACTTACGTCCATACAAAGCTTCAAACGGTGCCATCTTAAGACTCTGTTGATAACTATTATTGTAAGAAAATTCTGCATAAGGCAAGCTCTTATCCCAACTAGTTCCATATTGCAATGCACAGGCTCTCAACATATCCTCTAATACCTGGTTGGTCCTTTCAGTCTGTCCATCTGTCTGTGGATGATATGCCGTACTAAAGTTCAATTTTGTTCCCAAAGATTCATGTACAGCTTTCCAAAAGTGTGACGTAAACTGCGATCCTCGATCAGATACAATCTTCTTTGGAACTCCATGCAAACATACTATCTTCTCCATATACAACTCTGCCAATTTTGGTCCATGGTATGTAGTCTTAACTGGTATAAAATGAGCAACTTTAGTCAACCTATCCACTATCACCCAAATAGAATCATAACCTCTCTGAGTACGCGGTAACCCCACTATAAAGTCCATACCAACTTCCTCCCACTTCCATTCAGGAATTTTCATTGGTTGCAACAATCCAGCAGGTCTCTGATGCTCTGCTTTCACCCTCTGACAAGTATCACATAATGCCACATACTCAGCCACATCTCGTTTTAATCCAACCCACCAATATTTCTGTTTAAGATCCAAATACATCTTAGTACTACCAGGATGAATAGAATAAGCTGACTCATGAGCTTCGCGAAGAATTGCTTGTCTAATAGCTTGATCCTCAGGTACACACAGCCTCTTTCCAAACCACAAAATCCCATTATCATCCATTCGAAAGCCTGGTGACTTACCAATCACTATATCCTCCGCTATCTTCTTTAGTTTCTCATCCTTCAACTGACCCTTGTAAATCTCTTGTTCTAAAGTAGGCTCTATCACTAATTCCATTGTATTAGTAACAATTCCCAAATTCAAATATTCAAATTCAGCACATAACTCACTAGTCATAGACAATGTTCTTATCTCATTGGCATAACTCTTCCTACTAAGAGCATCAGCTACTACATTAGCCTTACCAGAATGATAGTGTATCTCAATATCATAATCCTTAATCAACTCTAACCATCTGCGTTGCCTCAAATTCAGATCTGACTGAGTGAAAATATACTTCAAACTCTTATGATCAGTGTATATGTCACTCTTATGTCCAATCAAATAATGTCTCCAAATCTTTAATGCATGAACTACAGCTGCTAACTCTAAATCATGTGTAGGATAATTCAACTCATGCTTTCTCAATTGTCTAGATGCATAAGCCACAACTCTGCCTTCTTGCATAAGAACACATCCCAAACCTTGACGAGAAGCATCACAATAAATAGAAAACTTCTTACTCAAATCTGGTAAAACCAAAACAGGCGCTGTAGTCAACCTCTTCTTTAATTCCTCAAAACTAGCTTGACATTTATCAGACCACACAAATTTGGCATTCTTTTCTAACAGAGATGTCATAGGTTTAGCAAGTTTAGAAAACCCTTCAATGAACCGTCTGTAATATCCAGCTAAACCCAAGAAACTGCGAATCTCACTAACATCGGTAGGTGGTTTCCAATTCAATACATCCTTTACTTTACCTGGATCCACTGATATACCTCCATTAGAAACAATATGACCAAGGAAAGAAACTTCCTTCAACCAAAACTCACATTTACTTCGCTTTGCATACAGTTTATGCTCTCTAAGTTTCTGCATTACCAACCTCAAATGTTCAACATGCTCTACCTCTGTCTTGGAAAATACCAGTATATCATCGATAAACACTACCACAAACTTATCCAAATATTCCATGAACACCTTATTCATCATGTACATAAAGTATGCAGGTGCATTGGTCAATCCAAATGACATAACAGTATACTCATACAATCCATACCTTGTAGTAAAAGCTGTCTTTGGAATATCAGAGGCACGAATCTTCAACTGATGATAACCAGAACGTAAATCAATCTTAGAGAACACACAAGCACCTCTCAACTGATCAAACAAGTCATCAATCCGGGGCAAAGGATACTTATTCTTGATAGTTACTTCATTTAGTGACCGATAATCAACACACATCCTCTGACCACCATCTTTCTTATCAACAAAAATAACTGGTGCTCCCCAAGGTGATGAACTAGGTCGAATAAAACCTTTATCTTGTAATTCTTTAATTTGTTTCTTAAGTTCTTCTAATTCATCTACTCCCATCCTATATGGTCGTTTGGCTATAGGTGCAGTTCCAGGTAATAATTCAATAAGAAATTCAATGTCTCGGTCAGGTGGCATACCTGGCAATTCATCAGGGAAGACATCCGGAAATTCCTCAATCACTGAATTCTCCTTAATAGTATCTTCAAGCTGATTCACTACCGCGGTTGGTTGCTTCTGCATTGCTACATCCACATTGATTTTATCTCCATTAGGCGCAGTCACAACTACCACTTTCTGCTGACACTGAATCTCTGCCTGATTTTGCCTCATCCAGTCCATACCCAATATCACATCAATACCAGATGTTCTCAACACTATAGGAGTTATCTTAAACTCTACCCCCCTTAATACCATACTAATTGGAAGACAACGATTACTGGTTTGCATGGTACCTCCAGGTGAATTTACTAAGAGAGGTTCTTTCATAGCTAGCATGGGTATACTATGCATTTTAACGAAAATATTGGATATGAATGTATGAGATGCTCCAGAGTCAAAAAGAACAGTTACGGGAGTGGAGTGTACATTGAACGTACCAATCATAACTTCTGGTGCATCATGAGCTGTATCAGAAGACACGTGATTCACCCTTCCAGTACCCGATTGCCTCTGGTTGCTCTTCTGGCTCTGAGGAGTCTGTTGGTTCTGCTTCTCAGGACAATTATAAGACAAATGGCCCTCTTTACCACAGACAAAACATCTAATAGGAGTGCTGGGAGTACTATTCTTCATGGGGGTAGCATTGGGATTTCCGGTGCGAGGAGTCTGTTGCCCAGTCTGCTGATACTGTTGACGCTGTGGATATGATGAACGCTGCTGCGACTGATTGTTTTGCCAATTTTGGGACCACCTCTGATTCGAGTTGCGATTCCACTGACTAACCGGTCCCTGAAACTTCTGATGAAAGCCATGCTGAGAATTTGTGCGTTGACGGTTGTTGCTTCCTGAGCCTTGCACCTTCATCTTCCTTTTTCTGTCCATCTCCCTACGCTCATTATCAAGCACAATAGCTTTGTTCACCAGCTCTTGAAAACTAGCATAGCTATTCCCCTTCAGTTGCAAGCAAAGATCATAATAAATTCCCTTCAAGAAAAGACGCTGCCTGTCTGCATCTTCCCTAACTTCATTGGGAGCATAGCGAGCCAACTGGGTGAACCTGTCATGATATTCACTCACGCTCATCTGTCCCATCCTAAGGTTTCTGAATTCCTCCTGCTTCAGCTCAATTATACCTTCAGGAATATGACGAGCTCGAAAATCTCTAACAAACTCATTCCAAGTGATAGGAGGAGCATTGTCAGGGCGTGCAGCCTGGTACGACTCCCACCAAGTCTGAGCTGTCCCTTGTAACTGACCAGATGCATATAACACCTTTTCCATATCATTGCATTGGGCTATGTTCAGCTGTTTCTCCACTGCCCTCACCCAATCATCTGCTTCTAAAGGATCAGCAGCATGAGAAAACACTGGAGGGCGTCCCTTCAAAAATTCTCTACGCTTATCCCTTACTTGAACAGGTAGTGGTCCTCCTACAGGGGGATTGCTCTGCATATGCTGCATAAACATCTGCATCAGCTGATTCTGAGTTTGCATGAGTTCCTCCATAGTAACGGGTGGATTAGCACCCCCACGACCTCTGCCACGACCTCTGCCTGACATCTGTTTCCAAAACACAGAAGATGAAACTCAGTACAATCCGAGATGATGTATACAATAGGTAAACAAAATCTGATTTTTCTGGGCGAACTCCAATTTCAGCAACTCAGTAAAACTGTCATATCTCGAGCTACAGACATCCAATTCAGATGATCTTTACATGGTTGGAAAGCTTATAAAATTATCTACAACTTTTATTCACAACACTTTTTCTGATTCTGTCAATAAATTAGTCAAAAACTGAACTTAACCGAAACTGTTTCAGAATTCCAGACTGTGCAGTAACTCCAACTTGGAACAGGTATATCTCTTAACTCATAATAGATATTAAGGTGATTCTTGTGGGATTGGAAAGATATAGAAGTCTAACTATTCCCAGTAAAATTTCTTAAATTTCCCATGAACGGATTTTAAGTTATTTCTAAAACATCCCAGACTGATCCAAAAATCAGCAAAGGACAGAACTAAGTTAACCTCATATTCAACTAATATATCTTGATCAAACTTAATATTCTTAACCACGGAACTTGTAGGCATGTCTACAAAACTCCAGCACACATTACAAAGATCCAAATCACACATTATCATAATAACAATCCATCAATCACACAATTGTTCACACCACAAACTGACTCTTAAAATAATCCAAACTTAAAATTAACTCGCAACTACTATCGTTCTTATTACATAGGGGTTTTTCCTATCTCCTAATTAAGCTTCTCATAAATCTTAGGACGACCTAACTCCGCCCTTAATTGGTCAATCTCTTTATAAGCTTGCTCCTTAAGTTCTTTTTCCTTCAGCAACTCATCCTTCAAATCCACCTCATGGAGAGCCAATTCACGAGCTAATGCCACCGTAGCTTGTAAAGTCAATGAGGAATCATCTGCAAGCGGCACGGTCCAAATACCCTTGTCATGTAAGAAACAAGGAAAGTGCCGGAGTGCACCCTTTAGCGTCTTGTCCGAGCGTAGACCATGGTAGTAAACAAATGCATTGAAAGCGACATCCTCCATGCTTGTCTCCACAGTTGCCCGGCTCACTCGGGTAATGAACTTTGACTCCACCTTAGGCTCCTTAGTGGTAGGATCCCTTTTCTTGACCCATAACTCCATCTTCCAATAGGAATCCATCCATGGATGACTATACTCTGCACTGCGATACTCCAAAGTAGCTTCCCAGTCGTAGTAGTAGTTGTCCAAAGTTCTTGTCAACATATCATGGAAGAAAGCATCAGCCTTAGGAACCACGATATGAAACTTCGTAGTCCACCCCATAACTACATCCTCCATAGGTGTATCACCAACTCTTGATTCAGCATCGGATAGCTCTTGATCACCCTCTTCATATGGCTCCTGGGGTTTGAAACGGGCAACGTACTGTGCAGCTGACAGACGGGGATGAGGAGGCATCTACAAGATTTAGACATAGATTAGATAGAATCAATGTGTTTTCGCAATAGAATAAAGTAGAGGAAGCATAAAACTTTAGTAATTAACAAGGTGAAAAGAGGAAGCATGAATTAAGTGAAATAAGGATGCTATCAACGGCCATTCTAACTAGGCTTTCGTCCTACAGTCAACACGGCTCCGATACCAATCTGTCACACCCATTTTTAAGGACAAAAATAGGATGCATAAAGTACTCATGTGCGCCCCAGGTCATGATCGCACACATAAGCAGACAAATTACATAGTATCATCACAGTGCTTATTACATAGCGAATAAATACTTAAGACATAGTCTTGAACGATAAATAATAATATCTAATAATAATCTCCAGCGGAAACTCCACACAGGGACACGGTTGACTGGTTGACACCAAGACTAGTACTCATTACGATAATCTTCCTCATAATCTTCATCTGTTATGGTGGAAATAGCAAGAGTGAGTCCATGTCGAACTCAACAAATATAACACAGGGTTCATGAGGCTCAAATGGCTAGACACTGTTTAACTGCGGTTAGCTTTTAATCATATAATTTTCAATTGAGTAGCATCAAGATAAACCACTTCCCATTAAAGAACCAATGATCAATTGTAATAATGATAACGAATAGCATACACATGAGCATAATATATATCAACAATAATTAAGCATGATATAACAGTTATGATCACTATTCCATAAGAATCCCCAAGGCCGCTCGTATCCGTGAGCACGGCTAGTATACCAGTTTTTAACTCTGAGCAGAGGTGTACACTTTCACTGTGAGTCATGATTTCCCAAATGAGTGGGGAGATCAAGCCCAAACACTAGAGAACCATATAAAGCCACTCAAGAGTTCGTCTAACAAGTTAGGGCCATTAGATTCACTCGGCAGGCAGATGTAGAACCCCCCTTCCCTGTGGCACAACAACCGCAGCCTATACACACTAGGCCAGGGGCTCACACTACACCCAACGTGGCAAGCCATTCTTACGCCATTTAAGGTAACCACTAACAAGCTAGAAAAGGTCTCTTGAACAACTAAAGCCAGAGCCATATAGCCCTCACAGCTGTACTGTATATCCCGGTTATCACTTACAGATAAGTCCTTATGGAGAGAAACCAGAGCATTCAAAAATAATACACTTGCTCTAGCCCCCTTTTAACAATAATAAAATCATCTTAATGGTTGATTGCTTAATCCATTAATCAAATTACAAGATCATTGTTCTTAGTTTAAGCACTAGCAATAGCTACCCATATGCATTCCCAAGGTTGACAAGGAATCAAGACAACAAGCACTATGTTATAATCTCTAAGGTTGTCAAGGTAAGCACATGCATATGTATGATAACTCAATGTATAGGTAACAAGGATAGTCCTGTGTTATACTTGCCTTGATCAAAGCTCTCCAAACAATACTGCTGACTTGGCTCAAAGTAATACTCCGAATCGTCCAAATACTGCTCACCTTCTATACTCGATCATCAATCAACAACATACATGCATCCAATCAAACATACACGAAGCAAACAAAGAGATATAATTAGAACAGTACACCAACAGTAGCAAAACAGTAATAAAAGTGTATAAAACTCTTCTACACGTTTCTACGATCACACAGACGTAAAGATCATCAAATTCATAGTTAAAACATGAAAGTTATGAATTTTCTAAGATTTCCTATAGATAAATAAATACTTAATTATAAACTCGAAAAAATAAATTATCAAAACTAACTGTACAACTACACTAACATGTAGAGTTCGCAAATACGAACCTAACGCAACTTGAACGGATCAAATCGGAGTTAAAACGAAGATTTTATGACTAAAATAATCCTAGTGGCAAAACTGTAAATACCTGAAAACGTATTTTTGATTTAACCGAAAAAGAATACGCTTTCAAAACGCGAAAACGTATTTTCAGCTTTACGTTTTGGACCGCGGGTTGATTCCCAGAAACCCGAGGGTCTCTTTAACAAATTTACCACCGAAAAGGTATCTTCTAATCTCGACCCTAGATCACGAGATGGACGGCTCGGGTTCATCAGCAGCTCTACAGTGCCGAAACCAGTCATCTCCCTCAAGTCCGGCCGTCGGCCGCCATGGCCGCCACGCCCACCTCGCCGGAATACTTCGGCCCCGCCTTCTCCGACCACCATTCAACCCGCTACCAATTCCAATCGAAAGAGGAGGGCAACCCGAACTCATCTATGCGGTTTTGAAGAACTACGACAGCCCGAGGAAGGAACGCGGCAAGGAGAGGGCGGCGGTTCCATTGCCGGTTCACCCGAGCTCACCAAAACCGTGATTCAAAGCGTCTCAACACAAAAGGAGAGCACGGGAAGAAAGAGGAGGAGATAGCGAACTCACGCAAGTGGAGAAATTGACCACCGAAGCACCCGAAAGCTTCTCCCTCGCACAACCGAAACCGCAGACGCCTCCCAAGCCCTAGAGCTCTAAATCCCGTAGCAACCCTAGCTTTTTAGTTGAAAAACGGAAACTAGAGAACCTATGCGACCTATTTATAGCATCTACTAGCCGTATACGGTTAGGAAATCCCGGAAATCACGAAGAAGGAGCGGCGGTGGTTCTTCGTTCGGAGTCCGGTTCGAATACGGGAGGTTGAAGACGACTGACAGCCGGGTCCCACCGGTCAGCAACTCAAAGAGGGGAAAGGAAGGAGCGGCAATGGATCGAACGACTGGGCCGCGATTGCTGCGGTACTGGGCCGGCTGGCTCGGCTGTCGGGCCGGCCCACGCGACGCGGGCGTGGAAGAAAGAGCGGCAGCGGCCCAACTACGCAGCCCAGGCGGGAGAACAGGCCGACCTGAGGGCCTTCGGGCTGCCAGCAGCAGGTAAGCTTTTTCTTCTTTTTTTTTATTTACTTGCTTTCAAAAATATTTCAAATACATTCTAATCCAAAATAAAATAAATCAAATCCACACCACACAATAAAAATAAATGCAACAGCATGAATCCAACATCAAACTTATTTTATTATTATTTTAAATTGGCCATTATTTATTATCTAAATTATTCAAAATTTGTTATCTCTAAAATTTGGGTGTTACATTTTTTTTCTTTTATAAAGCAGAAGAAAATATTTATGTATTTATTATATATATATATATATTTTTTATGCCACCACAGTGAATGTACTTATGGGTTTTATGCCACTCGCATACTCACATGGGGCTTTAGGGTTTTTAACATTTTTATTTTCTTTTTAAGATAGTATGAATATGATTAACTAAGCAAACTATTTAAGATAAAGTAAATAATTAAAAGGAAAGGATAACTACCAAGTTACCTCTTGGCAAGGCGTTCGGTGTTTTTAAGTCCTCCGAACGGGACTCTTATTCGTTCAGTCGTCCTGGGACTCGGTGGATGGCGTAGTCGGTGTTTTCGGCAGCGCCTCTTCTTCATGTACAACTGTCTTTTCTTTCCATACCTGTCTCGGTGCTTTAGTCTCCTCAGGACAGTGTTGGTTGAGTGGTATGTCTTCAGATCTTACCACTTCTCCTTCATAATCTGCCCATCCGTCCTTGATGACCTGTTGCTTCTGATTGTGGTTACGCCGCCTTCTTCTTGTCCTGACCTGCTTGGATTCTTCAAATACATAGTTAGGGTCAGTAAAGTAAAGACGTACCTTCTCAGAGGGGAAGTGCATGTGGACTTCTCCAGTTCCAATGTAAATGATTGCTTTGACAGTACTAAGGAATGGTCTTCCAAGGATGATGGGTGGATCGTATTCATCTTCTCCCATGTCAATAACCTGAAAGTCTGTATGGACAAAGTGATCGTCTATCTTGACAGGGACGTCAGTTACTGTACCTTCGACCTGTCGGAATGTCTGATCTGCCATCTAGAGCTGAATATATGTTGGGTTTAAGGGCATGGTTCCGAACAGAAGTTCATAGGTGACCTTGGCCATTATGTTGACGCCCGACCCAGTGTCACAAAGTGTCTTGTAGAAGTGGGACCCATTAATGGAGCAATAAATGCTTGGCATACCTGGGTCGTCCTTCTTAGGCAAGAACGGTGACTTGAGTTGGCGATCTTGACCTTTGTGCACGGCAGTGACCATCTTAGCTGTCTCGGTCCATACTTGCTTCTTGCTCTTGTTCCTCCTGTTGGTCCTCTTCCTTGGTTCATATTGGGGTTGCTCTGGGATTTGTGCGGTCTTGTTCTTGAAGGAAAACGTTTCCTTCCTCCCCTTGATGTAGAAACTGATCTTGGCAGCACTAGCATAGATGACAGCTCCCGCGGTGTTCAGAAATGGTCTCCCTAGGATGACGGGAGCCCTCTCATCAGAACCGGTCTCTATCACTACAAAGTCTGCTGGAGCGTACGAGGAACCCACTCGGACACAGATGTTCTTCAATATTCCTCTCGGGAAACTCAGTGTCCTATCTGCAAGCTGCAAACACATGGTTGTTTCTAATAATGGTTGTGAAAAGAGTTTTTCATAGAGTACCCTGGGCATGATGTTGACGCTGGAGCCAAAGTCACAGAGTGCTTCTGGGAAGTCTCACATGCCGATGGAGATCGGGATGACGGGGCGTCCTGGATCGCCTCTCTTGACCGGCAGACGGTCAGTACTTACTTCCACGATAGGGTTACTCCAGTAATCTCCTGCATCAAACATGTCTACAAGATTTGCAGATTCTAGTCCTTCCGGTTGTGATGGTATACCGGGGTTAGTAGCAGGAACAGCAGCAGCTATTTGATTCAACTGAGATTCAATCATTTTATTAAAGCTAATCTGGTTCTTGATGGCAGTAGAGAAATTATCCATTCTATTATTTATATTTTCTAGTATTTTATCATTAGATGCCAATTTCTTAGACAGGTTATCCATTAGCTTTCCTTGGTTGGACACTAACTCTCTCAAAGGTGGATAATTATTATTATTATTGAAAGAATTGTTACCTTGGTAATTACCTGAGTAGTTAGGCCTGTGTTGATTCCAACCTTGATTCTGCTGAGGACGGTTGTAGTAGTTGTTGTTATTGTTGATGTAGTTCACGTCCTCTAGCAACTCAGGACAGTGATTGCCCGAGTGTCCAGTACCTCCACACTCCTCACAAGTCATGTGGGAGTCGTAGACGTGCATGACTTCTTTCTTTTCTCCAGCTCGATCATCGAGCTTCTTCATGAGTAGGTCTAGCTTGGCAGATAGCATGTCTACCTCCTTGAGCTGGTGCATACCTCCACCTCTCTTGCGTGTCTGAGTTCTTTCTTCATTCCAACCTTGGTTGGATGCCATCTTCTCCACAAGAGCTGTGGCTTGAGGTATGGTGAGTGATAGGAATGCTCCTCCAGCTGCAGCATCCATGGTTTCACGGGCACTGTTAATGAGCCCATGATAAAATGTCTGCATCAACAGCCAGCTTTCCATTCCATGATGGGGACATTCTAGGATGTAGTCTTGGAAACGCTCCCATGCTTCTGGAACGGATTCATCATGTTGTTGCTGAAAACTTGTAATCTTCCCATGGAGAGCATTGGTCTTGCCCATGGGAAAGAATTTGGCCAGAAAGTTCGTGGAGCAGAGTGCCCACGTAGTGTTCTTCTCCTTTGTAGCGTAGAACCACTGCTTCGCTCTCCCCAACAGTGAGAATGGGAAAAGGCGAAGTAGTATGGCGTCTTTGGGGACTTCAGCCATGGTGAAAGTGCTGCAGATCTCCAGGAAGTGTTGAAGATGAGCACTAGCGTCTTCATGTGGCTTCCCACAGAACTGGTTAGCTTGCACCATGTTGATGAGCCCAGGCTTGAGCTCGAAGTTGCGGTCGATCTCCCCAGCAGGTCCAGTGCGGATGTTGTCCGTAGTGGGAGCTGAGAACTCATGGATCGACTTGTTCGCCATGGCTTCGAATTCAGTCGACAAATTCCGGATGAAACTTCGGCGGTCTTCGGATTTGGATGAAGCTTTGTGCTGAAGTGTTGACGATGTCTTCTTGAGCTTGGCTCTTGTTCTTCTGAATAAGGCTTCGGGATCGTCAACAAAGTTGTCTGGAAGATGTCTTCTATTCATGCATCACCCTGCAATAAATAATCAAAATGGAAAATACAGGGGTAAAACTGTATAAGAGAATTGATAAGTTCGATCAGATTAGTGATGCAAATGATGACTCAAAGTTCATATTCATTCCTACTTAGTAATCAACCTTCCCCGGCAACGGCGCCAAAAATGCTTGTTGGGCATTCTTAACGTCACTACCAAAAGTAGACTTAGTTTTCTAATTCTGATAACAGCGCCAAAAATGCCAAACCTATCCCTCATGCCACTTAAGCCAAGTTATCATCCCCAGCATGACATGAGAGACGCGGTATTGAAATATGCATTTGCTCATCAAGATAAATAATAAAAGGGATCTGCAAGCGCACAGATTAATACCGATGTAGCATTTTAACCGGGAAGTATTCCAGGTATCGTTATTTATATTTTTACCACTGGGAAGGGATTTCTAAGTATCATGGTTGATAATGGAATGAGAATATGGAACTGAGTACACATCATTGCATGTATAACCGAGAGTATTTATCAATCTCTTTATACAGGTATAAATGTCACATTAAGTAAAGGTAAAGTGATAATGGTGACAAAGATAATTAATCTGATCAGCTAGCCACATATAATAATGATAAGCACCTCAACAGATATTCTAGCAAGTCATTAGCATGGAATTAGGATGAACTACAAAGATATTCCCTAAGTTATTATTAACTATAAAGTCTAGCATATCATAGTTAGTGCAATTATACTTGGCAATCATGGTGAGAAAAGACTATATCCATGCATAGTGAATATTAGCAAGGAAGATGAAGAACATAGCAATCACTCCCCTGTAATAGTGTTGCTCTGCCTGCCCTATACACGAGAGGGGGACTATATAAGAATCAACGAAGCTGTCACTATCGCGAACTACCCCACAATCCGGCATATAGGGTGCAATCGCAGATAAATACGGTATAGACACCACGTCTACACAATAGTTATCATTCACCCACTGTACACATGGATAAACGCTATACGATCCTAGGCATGTATATAATTCCAATCTAACTAAGCTAAGCATATAACTATGATAAACTAAGAACAATATAATTGCAAATATAATCAAGTAGAGCAAAGTCATAATCAATATATTGAAATAGAACAAAGTCATATTCATAATATTGAAGAACAATGATGAACAATTGAAGAACAATAGAGGAATTACCAAGAATCCTCTTGACAGATCCGGGAACCAATCGAAGATTGACTCCTTCTAGTTCTAATCCTATGTAGCTATGCTAACTAGAGATCTAGTTGATGTGGTGGCTCTAGGGCTTGATCAGAGGCTCTCCTCCTGAATTAGGGTTTGAAGTATGAGACGAGGGCCTCTCCTCCAGGGGCAGGGGCCTTGCTTATATAGCCCTTTCGGATGAATCTGGGCCGTCGGATCAAACCGACATTGAACGGACGGTTTTCCTTGATCCTCTAGGTCGGTGGAGCATAATCCTCGAGGCGGAGCCTGATTGGCTCCGGGGCCAGGGCGGGCGCCCTAAGGACCAGGGCGGGCGCCCTGTGTCCGGCTCCGTTACGCCTCCCGTTCGTTCTCGTGGCTTCTGGACTCTTCTAGATGTAAGATAATTACGTGTTCGGTTAATATCCCGTCATTAATCCGACATGTGGGCCTTTCTTCCGTATTTCCTGATAACCCCCTGCAGAAATAGATAAACAGCAAAACTCGTGGAATTCTGTCAGATAAAACCCTAAGTCTAGGTGTTGGTTTCATTTGGATCCTTTTCTCTATTTATTTGATAGTTATAATTGATACTTAAGGACCGTCAACAATGCTCTACTTCGCTGTGCCGCCTTGGCCGCGGGTGAGCTCGTCCCAGACCCTTAGCTGCCCGATTGACCCCTCGAGCAAGCGCACGAGAGCAATAGGAGCATGTAGGAGCCAGTTCCGTCACTAGAGCCACCACCGTTGATCGTCCTCGACTCGTCAGAGATCCGCCGGACCGCCATGTGCGCCGCCGTGGGTTGTGCTATGCTCTGGAGCTTCACTCGTCTACACCAGTGGATGCAAGAGAGAGAGAAAAGTTTGTCATGGTAGGTCTCGTCACCGGCGAGCTCACCGTCGGCGAGTACCCGCCGGGTCGACGGCCGTCACACCGTGGTCAGCACGGGCATGACCCCTGGCCTAGTCATCACAGAGAGAGAGTGGGTAGAGGGAGAGTGGGTGAGAAAAGGGCTTTGATCCTTTTCTTTTTCTAGAAAATGATTTAAAGTACTAAAAGTTGATTAATTCATAACTAATTAATTAGAAGTGATAAAATTATGAAATTAATTGTGTGAGCTTGTTAAGTTATGCTTAATCATGGAAAATATGATTTTGTCAAAATCAATAGTTTTGCTATGTCTAAAAATTACCTCTTTTAATTAATAAATGCATCTTCCATGGTTTTTCTAGAATAAAATAATTACCCAAAAATCATGAAATTTTATATATATGCTTTTTATGCTTAAATCAACCTTCACAAAATGTTTGGTACTGTTTAGATAAAAATAAAATCATTACTTAATTTAAACACCTTTTATGGATTAATAAAAATACCAAAAATGATTCTTATAAATCATTTAAATAAGTTGAGTGTAATTTGGGGTTGATTGAGGACCTTGAAACATGAAAACCTTGCTGTTCCTTGGCAATACTTTACATGGTTGTGTATTCATGGTTATCTTGTTAATAATTAATAACAACATTGCTTTGTGAATAATTAACCTAGTTAATTAGCGAAGGAAAGTTGTACTCAAGTTAATTAGTCTTGTTAATCACTTTAATCCATGTTTAGCACATCATCATTCTAAAGCATGTATCCTTACTTACGTATAGTGATTCGAGAGTGGATCTCTGTTGTTGAGCTAGTCCTGGAGTGGAGTTCTTGTCAGTGGAAGTTGGTTATCTTGTTGTGGTTTTCTAAAGTGACTGACAACCTTGACACCAAAGGCAAGCCCCAGAGCATAAACCATTCCCTTGTATTTTATAAATGTTATTCACATAAGTCTTATGCCTATTGCATTTAAGTAAGTAGGAGTTGATTGATATACCGTTGCTGCATGCCTTCCTTATTTATCAAATACTTATCCTTGTCACCCTATTTAGTTATGATTAGTTTAATGATGCCTAGCCATGCTTAGTTGTTAAAAGTTGAGCTACAAGATGTTGATTCTGTTCTCAGGGTTGACCCTGAGAATTCATAATGATCATAAAATTAATTAGAGACCGGGCAGACCCTTTGCTTACGTTAAGAATGGAGTCTTGACGTAGTGCTTCGCCTGCGTCGATTAAGGACCGATCGTTGTAGGGCCGCTTGTGATCATGACTTGTAGTACTGGCCTCATACTCTGGTAAGCCCGATACCTCGGTTATTCTATCACTTGAAAAGACAACTACACATTAGGATTATGGAGATGGTGAGAGTAGCATGTACCCATCCTGTGAATCTGTCAGGGACGAACGGTGCAGAGAGGTGGAGTACTGTTCTCTCAGGTAGCGTAGATCAGTTTAGGTTTTGGAGGATTTGAGTGAGGGTTGATATATGTAGGTCTGAGACCGGGAACTGCATATGTCGTGTGGTAAGGAAACCCTAGCTGGGCCAAACTGATTCGAATCGCTGCAGCTTCTCGGTGAAGAAGACTCAGTCAACTGAACTGCATCATAGTTAATACACTGGAACCATAGTTGTATGATCATGATGTGATGTGGTTAATGAAGTGGTTGAATTAGAGCAGGTGCAAATGAGAGACTCATAATTATTTGACTTGAGCTAAAACATTGAAAGTAAGGATCCACCTGTAGTAAGTTTTTCTGCAAAAGTTAATCTTGATTCTTGCTATAGACTTACCTTGATTCCCCATAAGCCTGCATACCCTTGGAGTATTTTCTTTTCATCAGTTAAGTCTTGTTGAGTATTTTTATACTCAGGTTTTGTTAAACCCTTGTTGTAGGAAGAGAGCCAGCCGTAGAAGAGTTCGTTGTGCACCCTTGGGCAGGGTGAATCTCTCTTGTGTGTTATTAGTAGGACCTATCATGCTACCCTACTGCCTGATTTGGCTAAAGTTTATATGTTTTAATCAATGTATGGATTAATTGTAAACTTATGGTTATAAGACTTCCGCTATTTACTCTGATGTAATAATGTTTTATTATACAACTATTGTAATACTGCAATGTCTTCTATAATGGATCCTGCTTCAAAGAAGAAAGTGGATGATTTGTGTTTTCCTCAAGGATACCTGACAGACTACCGAAGTTGTCTGACTTGCTTGTGTAGCTATTAGAAGTCTAGGAGACAATGATAGGCACATGTGGGCGATATGATTCAGGTAGTTCTGCCACATAGAAGCAATGGTAAAGAAGGTGATGGTTAACCATCATGTATCTACTAAGTAGTATATCGACTAGATTAAAGTGGGGTAAGTGATATATGATAAGAATATGGATAATGACACACATAGGAGATTTCAATGGTGAGAGGATAGGGGGGAGTACAAGGTTCCTATGCACTTCTCTATGACTATGGTTCTATTCTAGTACACATCATAGGGGATAATTGAGGAATGGGTAAAACATAGTGATCACACATAGCATTTTGGAGCAACAGTACCTTTCGGACCCTCGAATGAGGTGAGAAAGAGTGGTCGGGGCAAGGCTACCAAAAAGCTCTATGACAACACCAATATAGAGCTGTCACCTCTAGGGCTACCAAAACTATCCGTGGGATTAGGTGCAAACTCAGGTAAACACTAGCCTAGACACCAAGTCTACGCTAATGATTACTACTCTAGTCATGATCTATAACTAGAGCACTCAATACAAGCAGAGATCCTATGCTAACGTGAGATACAACTATGCTAACTACACTTAGCTAAACAACTAAGGCATGAACTAGATAAACATGAAAGGCATACAAGTAAATAGAGAAAGATAACTATATTAAAGCATGAATCTTACAAAGGAAAGATACAAGAGCATACCAGATCTCTGAGGACTCCTCCGAAACTCGAGCATAGCCATCCTCCGGAACTCAAGCATAGCCCAACTCTCCCCAGCTCCCAACTCACTGTTCTACTTCTACATCTTGAGAGAGTACAGAGAGCTTCTCTTATGGTGTGTATTACAAGTGAGGGGTGAGGGTCCTATTTATAGCCTAAGGTAGAGTAGGGGCTACTCCAACACCATGTCATCGATTCAGGTGACACCTTCTCCTTGCCCTTGGATCAAATCGATCTTTAACTGCCTTAAACTGATGCATAGGATTGCTCCCAAGTGTGTTTCCTTGCATGTGTCCAAAGGGGAGGCGGTGGAGTGAAAGTGGGGTGCTGGGCGGCGGGGGTAGGGCACCGGTCGGCAGGGCACTATTGAGGTGTGGGGTCCCTAGAGGTGTAGTAGAGTGTGTGCATGAATGTGTTTTGTCCATTTGAGCACCTAACATACTAGATGGTGAGTCGGCAATCCGTGTGATGCCTCTTTTCTGCCCTTGATCGTGCACTGACTTGGAATCAACGGTGGAGGAAGCTTGGGAGTGTGTTTCTTGCACTTGGGGTGAATCAGTGATGTGGTAGGAAGCCAAGGGGTGCCGAGCGGTGCCAAGTCAAGCCGGCCGGTGCCACCAAGTGGGCCCAGACCCCCTACCACGTCCACTTGCCTTCTATTGCTTGATATTTGACAATTTTGTATAGTTTTCCTGCATGAGCAAAGATCTCCATGTACAAGTGGAAATAGGTGAATTATAAACATAAATCATTACTTAAGTTGTTGTTTCCTCCCATGTTTGGTGCAATGTTGATGGTCAAAATAGGCATTTAGTGACCATCAATAGAGAGAAGAAAGCTTTGTGCTTGGTGTGAAGAGAGGGAGAGGCTTAGGGTGGTTTATATAGGTGTTTGGGCCTCTACCATGAAGGAAACAGAGCATCGGATTTGCTTGATACACAACATCGGATTTGCTTGATACATAGCATCAGAGAAGGATGCGTGAAGGATGGGGGACAATAGAGCCAGGGGTATGGCAGTACGGTGATGTTGTGTATCAGTGAGTGATAGAACAAGATATACACATGATTATGATGAATCAAGGGATATTCTCAAGTGTTATTCACATGATTTATGTTCATGAATGGAGATGCCTTGTGATCAGCAGCAATAAAGTGAAATAAGCAAGAATCCTAAGCTATCTTAGTGAGGGTATAAAAGTAATTAACAAAATAATGTTTAAATTTTTAATTAAATGTAAATAATATGTTAGAAGCATTTTTGAATTTTCATAAATTTTGAATGAATTTATCAAAAGAAATTAATTCTATGCTATATATTTCTTGGTGAGTGATATGGGAAGACTCTAGGAAAACTTTTAAGTGTTGACCGTTGACTTTAAAAATGTTACCGTCATCATCTTGGATGGTGATCACGCCATGTGGTGATGTGTTGATAACGGTGTATGATCCTTGCTAATTGCTGCGTAGTTTTCCTTCACTGAAGATCTTGACTCGGGAGTTGAATAGCAGAACCTTGTCTCCCTCCTTAAACTCTTTTTGTTGGATTCGATGATCGTGCCATCTCTTGGTTCTTTCTTTGTAGAGCTTGGCACTATGATGAGCCTTCTCTCACCATTCTTCTAGCTCGACAATTTGTTTTTGTCTATTTTTGCTAGCTAGCTTCACATCCATGTTCCAGCTCTTTGTAGCCCAGTGAGCTTTATGCTCAAGCTCAACTAGTAAATGGCAACTTTTTTTCATAAATGAGCAAGAATGGCAATATGCTGATGAGTGTTTTACAAGCTGTCCTATATGCCCAAAGTGCATCGGGTAGCTTGTCTTTCCATCCCTTCTCCATTGTATTGACTATCTTCTGTAGGATATTTTAGATTTGTTTATTGGAAGTCTCTGCCTGACCACTTGTTTGAGGATGGTAGGGGTTGCAATGTTGTGCTTTGCTCCAAGCTCTTTTACAAAGGTTCTGAATGTTTTGTCAGTGAAGTGAGATTCCCCATCACTTATCACCATCCTTGGTGTTCCAAAGCAAGGGAAAATCTCTTCATGAAACATCTTCCTTGCATGCTTGGCGTTAGTAGCTCTGCATGGCAGTGCTTCCACCCATTTGGATAAGTAGTTGACGGTAATAAGGATATACTCGCTATCATGGGACTTTTGGAATGGCCCTAGGAAGTCAATGCCCCAAACATCAAATATCTCCACTTGTAAGTTGTAGTGGAGGGGCATGGTTTTGCGAGCAGTGATGCCACCTTGCAACTGACACGTTTGACACCTTCGAATGAATTCTTTAGTGTCTTTGTACGTCATCGGCCAGAAGAATCTGCACTGCTAGATTTTGGCTTGTGTGCGGAATACTCAGTAATGGCCTCCATACGGTGTTGCATAGCATTTCTCGTTGATTTGCAAGCCTTTCACCATTGGTACACATCTCCTCAATAGGCCATTAGAGCATACCCTGTACTGGTATGAGTCATCCTAAAGGTGACATCAGCTCTTAGCTTGTAGCTTTCTCTTGTTTTCGCCTGGTGGTATGTATCCTGCGACCATGAAGTTCACGATGTTTGCATACCACGGGTTTGAATCTGTCTCCTTTAGTAGCATGTCATTGGTAGTTTCTGCATGTTAGTGACTTGCATACGCGATAGATGATTGGCAACAATGTTCTCTACTCCCTTTTTATCTTTTGTTTCAAGGTCAAATTCTTGGAGTAAGAGAATCCATCTTATTAGTCTAGGTTTAGCGTCTTTCTTAGTGAGCAAGTATTTGAGTGTAGCGTGATTAGTGTAAACAATGACATTTGCACCCACCAAGTAAGACCTAAACTTGTCGATAGCAAAAATGACTTCTAAGAGCTCTTTTTATGTGGTAGCATAGTTAAGTTGGGCTCCTGTCAGCATTTTGCTAGCGTAAGCGATTGCGTGATCCTTCTTATCTTTGGTTTGGCCAAGGACCACACTATTGGTATTTATTAACTTGTCACTTGTTTTAGTAGCCACCTATTGTATACCTATATCTCATAACATTACCATACTAGGTTGTCATCCCCAGTGATGATGCCAGAGATGCTTGTTGGTACTACCTAGCATTACAACTAGAATAACACTAAGAAGTTCTTTATTATTTCATGTGACTAGAAAGAATATATAGGTTGTAACACCCCAGGTGTTTGGCTTCCAAATTTTGCACCTACATTTCATAAGCATGAGCATCATTTCATTCTTTATTCAATTGTTTGGCTTGTAACAAGGGTGTGCAACATACTTTACTAAGTTTGTTTCAAAGGTGGTAGCTTATGAAATATGAGTAGTTCAACATATATATGCAACATGGTGTAGCAACATTTAGTTAAACTACTTGTTTTGTTTGTTCCAACTTATGTGATAATTGGAAGTGGGTGTAACTAAAGTGTACAGTGGTCAATTATGTCCTATAGTACCTTAATCACACTTAGGATCATTAGTGGAACAATGTTCATGTTGACCAAAATGACCAAAATGCCCTCCTATGTGATGTTGACCCAGTCTTGACCACTAGAATGATCTAGTTTGACTGTTTAGAAAGTCCAGCTTAGAGATATTGCATGGAGGAACACCCTTTATCAAAGTTGTAGCAAATTTCATAAGGAACAAAAGTTCTAATATGACCATCTCATGAAAATTACCAGAACATGCTCAAAGTAACCCACAAGTCAGTTTGAGGGGCTGCCCAACACTTAGAAAATTTCTAAGTCTGAAATTGAAGTTTACAGTTTTGGTGTACCCTACTTTGGAGCCATGTAACTCGTAAACCATGCTGAATCAGACCAAGCTCCAATTGACAAACTTGGCGTACTTCTATAGCTCTACAAATCTTCTGTTATCACCTACCACTAAATCGAGCTAGTTTAGGAGATAATTAGCAATGAAATCGCCCTGTCAGTCATCGTTTTCAGCTTCAATTCAGACATTCAGAGCACTGTGTGGCCGAAAGCTTCAGGCCATCGCCGCCGCGTGTCCTCCACGTGCTATGCATGACCTGGCATCTTGGTCAGCTGCTCAACGCGTAGAGGAGTGTCCCTGCTGCCGTCCAGATCTAGCCCTTCCATTCCCTTCCTTCCTCACATGCGCTTGAGGCAGAAAACGCCGTCTCTCTCCCTGCCGTGACACTCCAGTGAGCTCATCTAGCCGTGTCGTCACGGCATTGCCCAATCTCCTCTGTCCAGAGCTTCAACACGCTGCCCTCTAGCTCCTCCACCCCTTACTTGAGCCAATTGCGTGGAGGTAAGGGCAAATTGCCAACTTTTCCCCACTCAGAGCTCACCGGGGCGCTGCCGCTCTTGCGGTCCTCCGTGGCCAGCGCTACCGAGTGCTCTTCCCTCTCATTTGACCCTTGTCCCGCATTCCCCTTCTCGCCTTGCTACTCACATGATGACGTTACTGGGCCTGGTGCTTCCGTCACGCCGGAACACGGCCGCGCACCGCCGTGACATGGCCGCTACTGATGCTCGCACACGGCCATGCTCCTCCACTTTGCCCCGGTCCTCATTAGTAGCCTTGTTAGGTCCACCAAGGCTCCAGGGAGCTGATGCACCCCTCAGCTGGCCATCTAGTGGTCGGAGCTCGCTGGCGCACCACCGTGCGCCACCACCAAGCCGCTGCCGCCATGGCCGTCACCGCTAGGGCCTTGTAGTGTCCACAAGTTGAGGGTCAGTGGATGCGGGAGGTCAAGGAGCATGCGTCGGTACACTTCGTTTCGCCAGCGAAGCCATCGCCGACGAGCTTAAGCTCGCCGGAGTTCGGCGGCCTCGCTTCCCTATCACCGTGTCCCTGACGCGTGGGACTCGACTGTCGGCGCACTCGTGCGGGTGGGATTCACCATGGGCTGGGCAGGCCTAGCGGGCCGTGCGTTAGCGGGCCAGCCCGGTGGCCGGTTTCGGTTTCCATTTTTGTTTTTCCTTTTATTCTTTTCACAGATTTTTATGATGTTTTATAAATTTCATATCTCAAGCAATATAGATCCAAATGAGGTGATTCCAATCGTGTTTAGTTCTAGATAAAGTGTAGTATTTAGGAAAAATATCAAATGTATATGTGCTATTTATTTTCTGGAAGATAAAAATAGATGTTTGAAATGTGTTTTAAAATAGATGCAACATTGTTAATTTGATAACTTGAGTTCTAGTGCTCCAAAAATTATGAAATTTGGTGAGTGTGCTATTTCATGTCTATGCTAGCTCTGGTAAAAATTTGGATGCTATTGCTTGAGTAGTTTTCAAGTTATGATGTTGTCATTTTATATTAGGAGATACTTGAATGAATTTTCGTAATTTTTATGTATGTGCAATGCTCATGAAATTTTATGGAGAGTGTCTTGGTATCCTAAGGCTGCTAAGAAAAATATTTGTTCTGTTGTTTGACACTTTTCTTTATGATTTGTTAATTATGCAAAAAAAATCAGCCTTTCTGGCTTGTGAATTTTGTGTAGGGAGTTTCTGTGAAATTTTTACAGTAGCCTCTAGATAAGGTATAGAGTCCTCTGTAATGTTTGTAGAATTTTCTGAGCAGTTTACATATAAGTTTAATTTCCCACTTAATTAATTAATTAAATTAAGAAAGGGATTACAATAAATGACTTATGTGAATATACCTTACTTTCTGGTGGTTTCATGTCATGTGTGACCTATTAGTGGCATTAGTTTGGTCATAGGGGTAGTTTGACATATCAGTAAATATTTAATTTTTCACATTTCTAGGTTTTCTGGACAGCTGGTAGCATTTTTGGACTTAGGCCTTGAAAAAGGTGTTTGCTGGGAATCTTGTGAATACCAAAGTGGTAGTAAACTTGTTAGACTAGCTTGTGTCAAAAATTGGTGGCATTTGGCCTAGTAGTTTAGGAGTTACAGTGGTTTGAAGTAACTGTCCAGAAATGGCTGCTCTCTGTTTGGAGAGGGCAGAGTTCTGGAACTTTAGGAATTCGACTAGGTAAACTTAGGAATCAAGTTTTGAGGTCTGAAAATGAATTGTAGAGCATGTTATAAGCTTTCTAGATTGTCTTGTATCATATCGTTTGGATTTGTGGATCTCTAGTTATGGTTAAAGTACTTATCTGTTGTCCAGATTTATGTTGTGTTGTATTATGCTTAGGTTTGTGATAAGCTTAAGTAATGTTGCTCTTATTGATTGTTTGGTGTTAGGCCCCTAACTGAGGAAGAACAATTGTACATTAGGTTGTGTAGATTAGGTAAGTACTTCTCTACCAGAGAAGAAATATGCACATGTGTAAAGTGATTTGAGTAGAGCACTAGTGTTGTTGTAGTTACATTTCATTCCGAGCATGTTGCATTCCTTCTTATGCATCCATGAGATTTATTGTGTATTCATGAAATAGGTGTACCGGAGGGAGTGACGCTTCTAGAATTCAAGGGAGCACTTCCGGAGGAGCAGGAGCAGCCGGAGGAGGCCGAGGTGCCAATCGGCGAAGGAGTTCCTGAAGACGAGCTACCTGAGTGCCCGGACCACCGCCCTTCCTCTTTCCTAAAAGGCAAGCCCCAGTGCATGCTAACCCATCTTTTGTATACACATATAATTGAGTACTTTTACTTGTTTACTACATTAAGTTGTAGGAGTTGAGTGAAAACACTCGTTGCATTATATCTACCTTGTCTAGATATAGAACTTGAATCCCAATTTAAGTTTAGGCACGTGTCAATGCTTAGCCCTGCTTAGTGCATAGAAGTCAGACGATTTCCGGTCATCCGCGAGATTTAGGTGAGGTGGGTCACGAGTGGCTATGTTGGCTATCGTGGATCTAACTTAAAAATGAAATTTAGATCGGGCGGGAGTTCGATAGTGCAGCCGCAAGACACTTCACATCTTGGGTGCGAAGCTATGCCCGTCTAAGTCGTTTAAGGACCGATTCGTTGTACGTCCTTGAGTCATGTTGAACGCAGTCTAACACTTAGTTGGCCGGATAAGCCATTCCGACCGTGAAGCCGAGTAATATAGTTTAGGCCGGGAATCGAAGGGTAGGTCGCATCTTAGAGGAAGTAAGGATGTGCTTGGGGACATTGGCGTGAGACCAAGGAGGGGTTAGAGTCCCTATCACCTGGCAGAGTGTCGCCCTTGGGGATGCGTCGATGCTTTCACTCCTCAAAAGTACACATGCGTTCAAATAAGAATTCTCCTTCGGATTAGAATAAACCGATCTAACTTTCAAACTTACCCATATTACCTTCAACTATGGGGCTTTAGCCTTCACTCGATTCTTGAGCAATTGAAAGATAGAGCGATCAAGTCAAGCACTATGTCTTAAGTTCTTTGCTCAACCATTATTCTGTAGTTTTTAAGGGTTTTCAAAATAAAACTCAGAGCTTCCATTGTATGACACTCTCATGTGTCTTGATATATGTGGTATTTGTGGATCCTCACCAAGGCAATAATGATGTTATGCCTTTCTCTTCCTACAACGAAGGCTTATGTGGAGCTTATAGGAATGGAGAAAATATGAAAGAGCATACTTGCAATACATATATTGTAAAGTCAAACCTCGGATCCAAAGAGAGTTAAGTCATACAATCAAATCAAGATGTGCATTTGTGTGGATATATGGTGGATATATATGGTGGCTAACCTAATTCTACTATGCTCCTTAAAAACATATCTCTCTTTTTGGAACTTGGAAACATTTTTGTGAGAGAACAGGGGCTATGTTATTCATCTCTTTTTCTTCTTTTTTTAGGCGGGCATATGAGTACCCATTGTTTTAGATATCTTGGACACTTGTCCATTTTTTAATTCTTCTTTTTCTCTTTTTTATGAATAACTTTTACATAGCCCCATGTCTCTTTTCTACAACCAAACTTTTGAGAGATAGCAACAAGAACTTGGAGCATTTATTTAGTGGAAATCCTATTAAACATACTTTTGGTGTTTACTCCTAATGTAGGAGTAAAACATTTTTTTGGGTGGATCTAGATGGAATGACATGTTTTTGCACCTACCCCTAGTGTAGGAGTAGTGCATATGTGGGTGGTGTGTACGTGATCTTGATTTTAAGAGCATGACAAACCTCTCATAAGGGTCAACAAAGCTTGACTGACCTCAATGCAAAAGCAAGCAACATATATGTGGAAGTTTTCCTAATCTAAAAAATCATATATTGCTTTGGTAGGAATTCAAGCTTTGTCATACAAGGAACTGGTCATGTAAAATTTTATGTTTTCAAAAGATAAATCTCTAGAACTCTAGTGTCACTTAGAACAAGATAAACACAACTCAGACCTTCTCGTATCATATTCGTCAATTACCTAGACTTATATCAAGCATATGCTACCCACGAATTTCAAGTTCAGAGTAAATCCTTATATCAAAACAGTCGTATCCAAAACTCGGGAGAATTCAAGGCTGAAAACTAGGTACTTGAAAGGAATTACAACAGAGCAACTATTCATCATTTCCATTATAAGAGATTATCTTTAGCGTCCTTTTTATTTATTCATTCAGCTCTTAAAAATAGAAAACTAGACACTTTTTATTTTGTTTTCAAGATTTAAGATCACACCTTACCAAAATATATATAACTAGCTAAAATAAGTTTTTATTTTGTTTTAGATTGTTATGCATCTTTTTAGGAAGCAAACTCACTAATAGTAAAACAAAAGGGAAAGAAATACTTATCTAGATACACGGGGGATACTCGTCTCCCAAGCTAGATGTTATCATGGCCGAATGTTGAAGTTGATCGATCTTTTTTAGAGTGGGTTTGCTAGCAGATGTCCTTCTCATCCATGGGTGGAGTGAGATGACTATAGCCGAGTGAACTTTCTCTTGATCTCATGCACCATCCTACAAAATATTCCAATGAGAACACCAAAACTCGTGGAACGGATTAGGATAAGCGGTTAGCCGTTGGGAGTTTAGTTGCTCTTGTGAGTTTAGACAGATTTTCTATTAGTAGAATTTTAGCAGGATGTCTATTTAATATTTTTGGATTTTCTAGGTTTTATAATACAGAAAAGAAAACATGCATGCATGGTATGTTTTATATATTTTATCTATATTTTTTATGCCACCATAGTGAATATTCCCATGGGTGTTTACACACCGTAGATTTATTCACATCGGGCTTAGGATGATAATATGTAGTAATAAAACTTTTTATTTTTCGTTTATTAATGCAATGCAAATGTAGAAAAGTAAATATGCTAAAGTAAAAAAATAATTTATGCAATGCTTAGAAAGTAAATATGGATAAGTACCGATGTTACCTCACGGCGAGAGTCCAGATTTTTTAAGTCCTCCGGACAGGACTGGGCTGGAGAAAAGTCCTTTATTCTTTGGGTGCATCATCCGGTCTTGGTGATGGAGACCCTGATGGTTGCACCTCTTGTGATGGTGACTCTGATGATGTTACCTTCTTTTTGCATACCTGCTTGGACTGTGGGCTTGACTTAGGCAAAGTAAGTTCATCTTTCATAGGTTCTTCAGGTTCTTTATCTTCCTCCTATTCATTCTATAGGGGTTGGTTCCTTTAACGACAGGATGATTGACATCTCGTCCTGGAGCAGCTCTTCTTCGGCTGTTCATAAGTAGTGTAACTATTGAAATAACAGCATACCTTTTCTCTAGGGAATTAGAAGTGGATTTATCCAGATCCGACATAGATGATCTCATTGGTAGTGTTGAGGAACAGTATTCCTAGGATAATGGGTGTATAATCTTCTTCTTCTCCCATGTCTAGAACCATGAAATCGGTAGGGGCAAACTGGTCGTGTATTCTTACCATAACATCTTTAGTTGTCCCCTCCAAAAATTGGATTGATTGATCTACCATCTACAATTGCATATATGTAGGGAACAAAGGTTCATCACCAAATAAATATTCATACGTTACCTTGGACATTATATTGACACCTGATCCAATGTCACAGAAGGTGTTGTGGAAGATTCTTTGTCCAATGGTACACTTGATCGTTGGTACACCAGGATCATCCCTCTTGGCAAGGTATGGTGAAGTGAGGAGGTGGTCATACTCAGATCAGAGTGTGTTGATCATATTGACTGCTTCTTCTTGTGACTGCCTGGCCTTATTCTCTCTCCTTTTCTAGTTGTTCTTCTTCTTGGTCACTGCTGTCTCTTCGGGTAGGTACGCCTTTTGTGGATGACTAGGAGATTGCAAAATATGGTTCTTGAAAGAGAACTTCTCCTTTTTATCCTTGATTGTGAAGCATATCTTAGCATTGTCCATGTAGATGACTGCTTTTGCGGTGCTCAGGAAAGGTTAGCTTAAGATGATGGGTGCCCTTTCATCTCCACCTGTTTCCAAAACCACAAAGTCTACGGGAACATATGATTGTCCCACTCGAACAATGGCGTCTTCGAGAACCCACTTAGGGTAGTAGAGTGACTGATCTGCAAGTTGTAAACGCATATTTGTGTACAACAAAGGATCTCCTAAAATTTTCTCATAAATTACCTTAGGCATGATGTTGACACTTGCACCAAAGTCACAGACAGCTTCTTGGAAAATGTGAGGTCCAATAGCTATGGGGATGATAGGCCTCCCTGGATGACCTTTCTTGTCAGGTAGTGAATAATCTATCCACCTTCCCTCTGATGGCTCTGTGTAGTAGTAAGCTGCATTATGACTATTGACAAGATTTGCAGTTTCAAGATCTTTCGGTTGCCCAGAATCTTACATTTGTCGGTCGGAGGAACAGTAGCCACCAACTGAGCTATTTGCGGTTCTATCATTTTATTAAAGCTATGCTGGTTCTTAATGGCAGAGGAGAGGTTATCCATTCTATTATTTATATTTTCTAAGATCCTATCATTAGAAGCTAACTTCTTAGATAAACCCTCCATCAGTTTATCTTGGCCAGAAATCAATTCTCTCAAGGGTGGTTTATTGAAATTATTATAACTATTACCTTGAGGATTACCTTGGTAGTTACCTTGGTAGCTTGGCCTCTATTGTTGGTTCCATCTTTGATTCTGTTGAGGGCGAAAGTAGTTGTTATTGACAAAGTTCACATCTTCTTGGGCTTTAGGATAGTTGTTCCCTAAATGCCCAGTATTTCCACATACTTCACATGTCATACGAGAATCATGAATGTGCATGACTTCTTGCTTCTTATTAGGTCGATCTTCGAGCTTCTTCGTTAGTAGGTCCATTTTGGCAGACAACATGTCTACCTCCTTGAGTTGATGCATACCTCCACCTCTTGTAGGTCTGAACATGCTCTTCATTCCAACCTTGGTTGGAGTCCATCTTCTCTACGAGAGCAGTTGCAGCTGGAAGTGTAAGTGACAAGAATGCACCTCCAGCAGCAGCATCCATAGTCTCATGGGTACTATTGGTCAACCCGTGGTAGAATGTCTGTATGAGTAGCCAATTCTCCATCCCATGATAAGGACATTCTGATATGTAGTCTTGAAAGTGTTCCCATGCCTCAGGGATAGATTCATCATGTTGTTGCTGAAAACTTGAAATTCTCCTACACAGAGCATTAGTCTTGTCTGTGGAAAAGAACTTTGCTAGGAAGACAGAGCAGTTATCCCATGTAGTGTTTCAATCTTTGTTGGCGTAGAACCATTGCTTCGCATTCCCCAAGAGTGAGAATTCAAAAAGGCGGAGTAGTATGGCGTCATTGGTAACTCCTTTGATGGTGAAAGTGCTACAAATCTCTAGGAAGTGTTGGAGATGAGCACTTGCATCTTCATGTGCCTTTCCACAAAACTAGCTAGCCTGCACCATGTTGATAAGAGCCAGCTTGAGCTCGAATCCATTGTCCCCAACATTGACTGTTGGTCCAGTATGAATGTTGGCGGTAGTTGAGCAGAGAATTTATGGAGAGTCTTGTCAGCCATGGCTTCAAATTCTGGTGTTAAGCTTTGCCTTATTTGTTTGTCTTCTGACTCTAAAGCTAAAACTTTCTTAAGTTTAGCCTTAGTTATCTTAAGTAATGCTTCTGGATCGTCAATGTAATTTGTCAGAAGATCAAAACCTATCATACATTACCCTGCATAAAATACACAAGTAGACAAAACAAGGGTAAGCCTGTTTAACTCAAGGTCAATGGTTATTTCGATCACATCATTGTTGATGGTAGATAAGTATCATTTTAACCGTCAACATAGCATGAAAAAGGACCTAAAACATAATTACTATCTAGATATAGGGGTTACACTAGTAGAATTCCATGAGTTTTGGTGAATGTCTATTTCTGCAGGGGGTTATCAGGAAACAACCAAAGGAGGCCCACATGTCATATTTACATAGAGAGAAAAGGGCCACGTATATAAAAAGAATAATATAGAAGACTCGGGAAGCCACCGCCTAGGAGGTGGGACCCACCTGTCACTATGACAGGGGCGATCGCCCCCACCCCTTGGCGGCCGCCCCACCTAGGTGGCCAATCAGGGCCAAGCTCATGGATTGTGCCTCCACCGCCTTTGAGGATCAATAATAATCGTTCATCAAGGTCGGTTTGATCCAAGGGCTATGGTGCTTCCTAGAGAGCTATATAAGCAAGGCGCCAGGCCCCAGGAGAAACCCTAATTCATTAGCAATCTCATTCCAAGATACAAAGCTTTCATTTGAGAAGCCCTAGGGCCATCATCTCAATTAGATCTCTATAGTTTAGCATAGCTACATAGGATTAGAACTAGAAGGAGGCAAGCATCACTTGGTTTTTGAATCTGTCAAGAGAAATACTTGGTAATTCTCTCCTACTTTTATATTCGTTCTTGTATTATTTATCTAGTTCATCATTTGTATGAATATGACTTTAGTCTATTCTATCATATTGGATATGACTTTGCTGTATTTGATTATGTTCTCAATTATATTGTTCTTAGTCTACTTTGATTATATGCTTGGCATAGTTCGATCAGAATTATATTTAAGTATAGGATCGTATAGCGCTTGCTCATTGGTACCATGGGTGAGTGGTCAATATTGTGTAGGCGTGGTGCCTATATCGTATTTTCCTGCAATTGCACCATATATTCCGGACCGTGTGGTAGACCACAAGAGTGCTAGTCCTATTGAGACATTCGTAGTCCACCTCCCAAGTATAGGGCAAGTAGAACATAACAATTACAGGGAAGTGATTGCTATGTTCTTCATCTTCCTTCGTAATATCATTATGCGTAGATATAACCTTTTCTTGCTGTGATTACCAAGTGTAATTGCACTAATCATTGTATGCTTTGACCTTATAGTTAGAATAACGTAGGATTTATCCTTGTAGTTCATCCTAATCCATGCTAGTGCTATAAGCTTAGAGTAATCTATTGAGATGTTATCATTTATTATGTGGCTATGTGCTTATCAGTTATTCTTTATCATTTATATATACTATTATCTTGTGACTCTTACCCTGTATGAGAAGATCGATAAAGACATGGTTATACTCTCCATTACCACATGTAGTGATACTCATTGCTCATTATCCTTAGCATTTCCTTCCCAGTGGTAAAAATATAAATAATGATATCTGGATTACTCCCGGTTAAAATGCTACATTGGTATTATCTGTGCACTTGTGGATTTCATATTTATTCTAGAGGAGCATTTGTAGTTATTAGTACTAGCACCTCTGGCGCCATGCTGGGGATGACAACCAAGCTTAGGTGGCGTTAGAGGTGTCAACAAGCATTTTTGGCACCGTTGCCAGGGAAGGTTGATTAGCTATCAAAAGGATAATGTGCTATCACTAGCATCCACTAATGAGATTGCGAAACCATCATCCTTCTCTACTCATATAGCCTTACCCTTGTTTCCTATCTATTTATACATCATATATAGGGTAATGTATGAACAGGTTTAACCTTCCAGGTAATTTCATCGATAATCCAGAAGCATTAATCAGAAGGACGAGAGCCAAGCTAAAGAAAGTTCAAGCCACAACAGCAACATCATCATCATCTCAGCTTGAGGCTCTACCTTCTGAGTCGGAAGATCAACCAAGCATATTTTGAAGCTTAACACCAGAGTTCGACGCCATGGCCAACAAGTCACTCCATGAGTTCTCAGCTCCCCTACAGACAACATCCGTACTAGACCTACTGCAGACATTGAGAAGTCATTCGAGCTCAAGCCAGCGCTGATAAACATGGTGCAAGCTAGCTAGTTTTGTGGGAAGGCACATGAAGATGGTAGTGCTCATCACCAACACTTCCTAAAGATCTGTAGCACTTTCAACAACAAGAATGCTCTAGAGATGCCATACTACTTCGCCTCTTCCCATTCTCACTCTTGGGGAGAGCAAAGTAGTGGTTCTATGCAACTAAAGAGAAGAATACTACGTGGGCACTCTGCTCCACCAATTTCCTAGCGAAGTTCTTTCTCATGGGCAAGACCAATGCTCTTCGTGGGAAGATATCAAGTTTCCAACAACAACATGATGAGTCAATCCCAGAAGCATGGGAGCGCTTTCAAGACTATATCCTAGAATGTCCTCATTATGGAATGGAGAATTGGCTACTCATGTAGACCTTCTATCACAGGCTCACCAATAGCACCCATGAGACTATGGATGCTGCCACTAGAGGAGCATTCTTATCACTTACAATTGCTCAAGCCACAACTCTTGTGGAAAAGATGGCATCCAAATAGGGTTGGAGCGAAAAAAGAACTCAAACCCTCAAGGGAGGTGGAGGTATGCACCAGCTGAAGGAGGTAGACATGCTATTTGCCAAGATGGATTTACGTATGAAGAGGCTCGATGAGAGAGCCGGCGAGAAGAATGAAGTCATGCACATCCATGATTCTCGCATGACTTGTGAAGAGTGTGGAGACACTAGGCATTCAGGCAGTAATTGCCCAGAGCTACAAGAGGATGTGAACTACCTCAACAACTACTACTACTACTACTACTATCGTCCTCAACAGAATCAAGGTTGTAACCAACAACAAAGGCCTAACTACTCAGGTAACTATCAAGGTAATAACTCTTACAATAATTTCAATCAGCCACCTTTGAGAGAGTTAGTGCCTAATAAAGGCAAGTTAATGGACAACCTGTCTAAGAAGTTAGCATTCATTGATAAAGTGCTAGAAACAATTAATAATTGGATGGACAACTTCTCTACTTCCATTAAGAATCAGCTCAACTTTAATAAGATGCTAGAGTCTCAGTTGCAACAGCTTGCAAATGTTGTCCCTCCTGCTAACCAAGGTAAGATTCTGGGACAACCAAAAGATCTAGAAACTATAAATCTTGTAGACATATTCAATGCAGGAAGCTACTGGAGTGATCCTATATCCAAAGGATGGAACGATGAGACTCTACCAATCAAGAAGGGTGACCTAGGAAGACCGGTCATCTCGATCTCTATTGGAAGCATAAACTTCAACAAGGCTATCTGTGACTTCGGTGCAAGCATCAACATCATGCCTAAGGTGATCTATGACAAAATGTTCAATTATCCTTTATTGTATAAAACCATGTGCTTGCATCTTGCAGATAAGTCATTATGCTGCACAAAAGAAATCCTAGAAGACATTCCCTATAGACTTCGTGGTAATAGAGACAGGTGGTGATGAGAGGTCACCCATCATTTTGGGATGACCATTCTTGAACACCGCCGGAGCTATCATGTACGCCAACACTGCCAAGATCTGCTTTAACATCAAAGGTAAAAAGAGAGACCTTATTCTTCAAGAACAGGGTGCTATAGTTCCCTGCACACCCCCAACATCCGTACGAGCCAAAGAAGAAGAACAATCAGAAGAACAAGAACAAGAAACCACAACAAATGGAGTTAGTAAGGATGATCAGTGCAGTCCATAGAGAGCATGATCATCAGCTCAAGTCCCCCTACCTGATCAAGAAGGACGACCTAGGTGTCCCAACCATAGAGTGCACAATCAACAGAAGCTCCTTTCCCAAAGCTGTCTATGACACCGGATCGGGCGTCAACATAACGGCCAAGGTAACTTATGAATATTTATATAGTACTATGCCCTTGGAACCTACCTATGCATAGCTCCAGTTGGCGGACGAAATATTTCACTTCGTGGAAGGACTAGTAAAAGACATCTCGATTTAGATCAACAACCACTTCATCCCGACTGACTACCTAGTTGTCGACATGGGAAAGGATGAGTATGATCCACCCATCATCCTAGGAAGACCATTCCTGAGCACCATCAAGGCCATCATCTACATTGCAACAGGAGAAGTTCATTTCCAATTTCCCTTAGAGAAGGTATGCCGCCATTTCAATAATAATTATATAGTTGATGAAGAATCCAAGAAGAATGGATCAAGAAGAAGGCGTCACACCCGTAACCAGAAGAGCCAGCCAACTATGGATGGCTGGGCTGACTATGAAGGAGAAGTAACGAGACATGAAGATCTATTCCCTGAAGACAATGCATCTCTTTAGGAGGAAGCTGTACCACCAACAAAAAGTGACCCAGTCACTTATGATCACACAGAAAACAAGACAGAAGAGCAAGCTTCTCCCTCAGAGTCAACCTCACCAACAAAACAAGTATGAAAAGTAAAGGCAAAATGAATTTCAGATTCAACACAAGAAGATGTTCAGCCAGTGGCACCACTCGAGCAATCCGAGGTGCCCCAAAAGGATTGAGCAGACAAGAGGTCCTGTTCGAAGGACTTAAATCACCGAACACCGCGCCAAGAGGTAACTTGGTAGTTATCAATATTTCCCTTTTTCAATTCTGCATTTACTTTTTCCTCATCATATTTACTTTCCCCAATTGCTTGTTTAGTTACACTTTATTTCTGCATAGGAAAAGAGAATAAATATGTCTTACATTGCATCCTAAAACTGCTAAGCCCCATGCAAATAAATTTGTGGCATAAAACCCATAAGTCTAGTTTTTGTGGTGGCATAAAAATAAATAAAGATGCATTCATCATTCTTTATAAATTCCTTGCATAGTATAAAATATAAAAGTATAAAAATAAAGCTACAAGAGATCCTGCTAGAAAGATACTTATAAGGTTCTAGATGTTCAAGGCTTGGAGGTTCATCACTAACGCTTAGTCAAGTTCCACAAGCTTTGTTGTCTATTTAAGCCCCACATAATTCGAAGGATCGAGGAAAGCAAACAGACAGAAGGACGATCTGTCCCCAATCGGAGAGCTGTCTCAACAGTCATCATCATAAGCACTCCGATGAGGGGAGTACACCTTCACTATCTATCAACTTCATCAAGCAAGACTATGTCAACATCTAGCTTGGGGGAGAGCATCCCCCATGTATCCAGCTAAGTATTTTTACCTATCTATTTACTTGTATATGTCTGCTTTGATTTATGAGATAAAAAGATGCATAACCTTTAGAAACCCAACTAAATGTTTTTCTATTTTTCTATATGATCTTTAAGTTTGTTAAATAAATAACGGAGAGTGTGCTATGTTTTATCTTGCTAAAAGGAACCCCTAGAACAAACTCTCATATGGAAATGATGAATAGTTGCTCTACCGTAATTCCGTTCAAGTACCTAGTTTTTAACCTCGAGTTCTCCTGAGTTTTGGATACAATGGTTTGGATTTATGATTTGCTCTAAACCTGATATTGTGGGTAGCGAATACTTGATCTAAGTCTAGGTAGTTGACGGATATGATATGGGAATGTTTTGAGCTGCTGTTTATCATGTTCCTAGAGATACTAGAGTTCTAGAGAATTTATCTTTTAAAAATTAACTTACTATATGATGAGTTCCTGTATGATAAGAGTTTAAATTCCTACCACAGCCATATACATGCTTGTTAGATTAAGAAACCTTACATTCATATTTACTGCTTGTGAGCATTGAGTGTGGTCAAGCTGTGTAGACCCTTAGGAACTGGTCATGCGGTTAAAATCAAGATCCACATACTCCTATACGTGCTACTTCTACCCTAGAAGTACGCATCCATATCCATCCATATACATCCACCCGTATATTCTGCTTCTATCCTGGAAGTACGAATCCATATATATATCCCATTCAGATCCACCTAGAAAATAGTTCTACTCCTACACTAGGAGTGAACTGTCCAAAAATACTCCTACCATCCATGATTATCCCTTGCTAGCCAATAAAGCTCCAAATATCCATTATGCTACCTCTTGTTGTTATATCCCCAGAAAGAGGCTTGGGTGCTCTAAAAAAAGAAGAAAGAGAAGAAGAAAAGGAAAAATAAAAGAAAGAGGACAAATGTCCCACTCAAAAAAATTCATTGAGCAGCCCAAGTTCTCCCCAAAGTCTTTAAGTTTTCGAGAGAGGTATGAGAAAAATTTTTAAAGGAGCCAAGTATTCACCATCACTATTTCTTTACCCCTACATATACCACTTACTATCTATCCACCACCTACAATATAGCCTATACACATGCATATCTTGATTTGACTATATGACTCGTTTCTCTGGATCCATGGTTTGACTATGCAATAAATGTTTGCAAGTATGTATTCGCTGTCTCCCCACCTATGAGCTCCATATAAGCCTATTAGAAGTAGGGTGAGAGAGAGAAGGCAGTGCTACTATGCCTAATACCATAAAATAACACATATCTAGAGAGGAGAGAAAAGGCATACACCATAAAATGCCTTGGAGAGGATCTAGAAATACCACAAAGGAGATAATTGAAAGGGTCATACAAAGGAATCTCTGAGTTTTATTTTGAAAATCTTACAAAACTTTGGAACAATAGTTGATCAAAGAGCATGAGATATGGCGCTTGACTTGACCGTTCTATCATTCAACTACTCAGGACCTAAGTGACGGCTACATGCCTCATGGTGGAACCTAATATGAGTAAGTTTTTCATCAGAATAATTCATTCTAATCTGGAGGAGAATTCTTGTTTGAACGCATGTGTACCTGTAAGGCGTGAAAGCATTGTAGCAACTCCTGATCCATCACTGAGTCTATCTTTGCTCAGGGATGAGCGAAAGGTAAGCTTGGGGGAGTTTGTTGACGGTAGATAAGTATCATTTTTAACCGTCAACATAGCATGAAAAAGGACCTAAAACATAATTACTATCTAGATATAGGGGTTACACTAACAGAATTCCATGAGTTTTGATGAATGTCTATTTCTGTAGGGGGTTATCAGGAAACAACCAAAGGAGGCCCACATGTCATATTTACATAGAGAGAAAAGGGCCACGTATATAAAAAGAAAAATCTAGAAGACTCGGGAAGCCACCCCCTAGGAGATGGGACCCACCTGTCACTATGACAAGGACGGGTGCCACCACCCCCTGGGCTGCCGCCCCACCTAGGTGGCCAATCAGGGCCAAGCTCGTGGATCGTGCCTCCACCGCCTTTGAGGATCAATAATAATCGTTCATCAAGGTGGGTTTGATCTGAGGGCTGTGGTGCTTTCTAGAGGGCTATATAAGTAAGGCCCCTGGCGCCAGGAGAAACCCTAATTCATTAGCAATCTCATTCCAAGATACAGAGCTTTCATATGAGAAGCCCCAGAGCCATCATCTCAATTAGATCTCTATAGTTTAGCATAGCTACATAGGATTAGAACTAGAAGGAGGCAAGCATCGCTTGGTTTTCGGATCTGTCAAGAGAAATACTTGGTAATTCTCTCCTACTTTTATATTCATTCTTGTGTTATTTATCTAGTTCATCATTTGTATGAATATGACTTTAGTCTATTGTATCATATTGGATATGACTTTGCTCTATTTGATTATGTTCTCAATTATATTGTTCTTAGTCTACTTTCATTATATGCTTGTCGTAGTTCGAATCGAATTATATTTAAGTATAGGACCGTATAGCGCTTGGTCATTTGTACCATGGGTGAGTGGTCAATATTGCGTAGGCGTGGTGCCTATACCGTATTTTCCTGCAATTGCACCCTATATTCCGGACCATGTGGTAGATCGCGGGAGTGACAGTCCTGTTGAGTCATTCGTGGTCCACCTCCCGAGTATAGGGTAGGCAGAACACAACTATTATAGGGAAGTGATTGCTATGTTCTTCATCTTCCTTCGTAATGTCACTATGCGTAGATATAACCTTTTCTTGCTATGATTGCCAAGTGTAATTTCACTAATCACTGTATGCTTTGACCTTATAGTTAGAATAACTTAGGATTTATCCTTGTAGTTCCTCCTAATCCATGCTAGTGCTATAAGCTTAGAGTAATCTATTGAGATATTTATCATTTATTATGTGGCTATGTGCGTATCAGTTATTCTTTATCATCTATATATACTATTATCTTGTGACACTTACCCTGTATGAGAAGATCAATAAAGACATGGTTATACTCTCCATTACCACATGTAGTGATGCTCATTGCTCATTATCCTTAGCATTCCCTTCCCAGTGGTAAAAATATAAATAACGATACCTAGATTACTCCCGGTTAAAATGCTACATCGGTATTATCTGTGCACTTGCGGATTTTATATTTATTCTTGAGGAGCATTTGCATTTATTAATACCAGCACCTGGCGCCATGCTGGGGATGACAACCTAGCTTAGGTGGCATTAGAGGTGTCAACAAGCATTTTTGGCACCGTTGCCAGGGAAGGTTGATTTGCTATTCAAAGGATAATGAGCCATCACTTGCATCCACTAATGAGATTGAGAAACCATCATCCTTCTCATCCTTCTCTACTCATATAACCTTACCCTTGTCTCCTGTCTATTTATATATCATATATAGGGTAATGTATGAACATGTTTGACCTTCTAGATAATTTCATTGGCAATCTAAAAGCATTAATCAGAAGGACGAGAGCCAAGCTAAAGAAAGTTCGAGCCGCAACAGCAACATCATCATCATCTCAGCTTGGGGCTCTACCTTCTGAGTTAGAAGATCAACCAAGCATCTTTTGAAGCTTAACACCAGAGTTCGACGCCATGGCCAACAAGTCACTCTGTGAGTTCTCAGCTCCCAATACGGACAACATCCGTACTGGACTTGCTGCAGACATTGAGAAGTCATTCAAGCTCAAGCCGACGCTGATCAACATGGTGCAAGCTAGCTAGTTTTGTGGGAAGGCACATGAAGATGCTCATCTCCAACACTTCCTGGAGATCTGTAACACTTTCACCATCAAGGATGTCCCCACTCCCTAGAGATGCCATACTACTTCACTTCTTCCCATTCTTAATCTTAGGGAGAGCGAAGCAGTGGTTCTATGCAACTAAAGAGAAGAATACTACGCGAGCACTCTGCTCCACCAATTTCCTGGCAAAGTTCTTTCCCATGGGCAAGACCAATGCTCTTCGTGGGAAGATATCAAGTTTCCAACAGCAACATGATGAGTCAATCCCAGAAGCATGGGAGCACTTTCAAGTCTGCATCCTAGAATGTCCTCATCATGGAATGGAGAATTGGCTACTCATGCAGACCTTCTATCATTGGCTCACCAACAGCACCTGTGAGACTATGGATGCTACCGCTGGAGGAGCATTCTTATCACTTAAAATTTCTCAAGCCACACTCTTGTGGAAAAGATGGCATCCAACCAGGGTTGGAGCGAAAAAAGAACTAAAACCCACAAGAGAGGTGGAGGTATGCACCAGCTGAAGGAGGTAGACATGCTATTTGCCAAAATGGATTTACGTATTAAGAGGCTCGATGAGAGAGCCAGCGAGAAGAATGAAGTCATGCACATCCATGATTCCCGCATGACTTGTGAAGAGTGTGGAGACACTAGGCATTCAGGCTGTAATTGCCCAGAGCTACAAGAGGATGTGAACTACCTCAACAACAACTACTACTACTATCGTCCTCAATAGAATCGGGGCTAGAATCAACAGCAAAGGCCAAACTACTCAGGTAACTATCAAGGTAATAACTCTGACAATAATTTCAATCAGCCACCTTTGGGAGAGTTAGTGCTTAATCAAGGCAAGTTAATTGTCACACCCGGTTTTCTAAAGAACAAAACCAGGCTAATCATATGTGTGCCCAGAAAGTCCACACATATGTCAGAATCAAAAAGTATAAGAAACAATGTTATGATATAATGTATACATAGCTATATTAACACTTACATCAGAGTATCACGGAACGGTGACTAAACTTCAGGCTCCATTCTTCTCAGGGACGGCTGACTGGTGGCTTCATATGCCAAGCACTTCTGAAAGACTTCTGAAAACTCCACTACACCTTCATCCTTCTTCTAAGTAGCACCTTACTACACACTGGAGTGTGGTGGAAATAGCAAGAGTGAGTCCATGTCAAACTCGAAGTCGCAAAAAAAAAAGAGTCCATGTCAAACTCAACAAGTATAACACAGGGTTCATGAGGCTCAAAAGGCTAGACACTGGTTTGACTGCACTTAGCTTTTAATTGTAACAATTTTATTACATAAGTAGCACCAAGTTTGCATTAATCCCACAATAAACATATGATCAATGTAAATATGAATAATGAATAGCAAAACACATATTAAACCAATAAATGTTCATCTATTATGTGAAGGTCCAAGACCACTCATATCCATGAGCACGGCTAGTATACCAGTTTATTAAACTCTGCAGAGGTTGTACACTTTCACTGTGAGTCATGATTTACCCTTTCACCCGAGGTAGCTAATCTCTTGACCCACTTCCAAGGAAGGTCGGCAGGGTTCACTATGAAGTCTTTCAAAGGTTCATCTAACAAGTTAGGGCCATTAGATTCACTCGACAAACAGATATAGAGCCCCCCTTCCATATGGCACAATGACACGCAGCCTATACACATAAGGATAGAGGCCGCACTATACCCGATTCATCAAGCCATTCTTACGCCATAAAGGTTACCACTAACAAGCTAGAAAAGGTCCTCATACTTGACTAAAGCCACAGCCATATAGCCCTCACAGTTGTACTGTAAGTCCCGGATGTTCATCCACAGATGAGTCCTTATGGAGAGAAACTAGAGCACCAAAAATAACCCCATGCTCTAGCCCTCTTTAAATAGTAATCAAAAGTCATCTTTTAGTGTTGTTGCACATTCCATTAATCATATTACAATATCATAGTTTATGTTCAGCGCTAGCAAAAGCTACCTAATGCAAAATCCCATAGGTGACAAGGTATAGATAAAAAACTAGGAAATCCTTAATGGCAATTCAATATAGACACATGCAATATGATTTTATGTGATTAAAGTGAATAGGACAACAAGGAAATCCCATGTTATACTTGCCTTGAACTTGCTTTACACCCAAAGCAACTTGCTCAGAGAACCTTCAGTTATCTTCTAGTCATCCCCTCTTGATCTTCGGCGCTCATGAACGGTTTTCATTCTACTCATAGCAAGCACCACGCACAGGCAAACATACAAACAACGATAAAAGCAACTAAGAATAGTACACCACATGAGAAAATAGCGTACTAAAAGGGAGCTAGTCGCTACGATCACAAGAACGCAAAAGACACCAATAACGAAACTACCGTTAGAAAGAAACATCTACCGGAAGTTCATATATATTATAAAAAGAGAGGCCTACATGCTTGATTTATTTTAATTAAACAAAATCATGTGAGGTAAGTAATTTAGATTAAAGAAGTTATATATTTTAGTTTGAAAAGACGGGGTTAAAACTAGTTATATTTTATTTATCACAAACAGTCCAACATTATTTATACCTATAACTTTTAGCTTACAAATGCAAGTTGACATGTACGAGCATCTAACCGAACCATATACGACATGGTGTTAAACTAAACAAATTATAATTTATAAACATGTATATGTTGCATAATTTTAAACAGTTTGCTAAATAAAAGGGCACGTAAGGCACCTACTCGAACTGCATATGAGGTGTTTTAAGCTAAACAAGTTACAATTTAAAAAAACATATTGATGATAGCACTAAAACGATATTAATATTTGTGTATAAAGCAGCATAGTATATATGTTTAACTATATGGCTTTTAATTAAATAGAAGGTTATTAAATAATTATTAATCCGATTCCATTTAAATCAATAAATTCATATGCAAGTAACATGATGAACTTTAGCACTACTAGTAGAGCACGACGGCATGAACCTAAAGCAACTTGAACGAACTAAATCAGAGTTAAAATGAAGAAACAGTGGAGATCGATTGATAATTATAGGTTATGTATTTCTATCGTATTTCTAGATTTATTTTTCTAAAGAAAAGTGGCCATAAAGTGTGGGTGATGTCATCAAGCTAGCTAATCAAAGGTCATGTATAAAGATGGCAATGGACAATGGCAAGGTTCAACATACTCGACCAGCAGGAGAAAGTACATGTATTTGAACATAAATTTCACAAGTAAAAAGGATGTGTAGTTTAGGAATAAATGCACGATGGAGGAATTTCGCAAGACTATTACCATGCATGTCATTCGTAGCTCTGCTCTGATGATGGCGAGAAACAATTGATGATAGATGCTGGATTAGCTTGGAGTGAGTTTGCTTGGACTCAAGACAGATAAGCAGCCAGGGATGCATATGCTTCTCGGTGGTAAATCTAACCAAAGGTGCTGGAGAGGTTTTAAGACAAAGTAAGGATTAGAAAATTGATTACAAAAGAAAGGATAAACTGATATGAAAAGTGGCTTACGTTGATGATTTCGGGTTGAATCGCGGATGATTACTTCTTGTACGGATGCAGAAAAGGCGATGAGCTGCTTCTGCTGCTCGCGTGGGAAAGAAGGGGCGTCGGCCGACGGAGCAGACGGCCGGCTAGGGCGGCAGCCTACCGCTGCGGCGCACTGCCCACACACGCAGGGCTTCGCCGGTCGGCCACAGGGCGAGTTGGGCAGGCACGACGTAGGGGATAGATGTATGAATAGATCAGCAGCGGCGGCAGCAAGCCAGCAATGTGCTCTCAAATATATATGATCACGTACATCCTCTAATCGATTGCTGCACAGATTGAAACGCCACCGGGCGAGGCAAACTAGGGCATTGACTTGCAGAGGCTTGTGGTTTATCTCTGGCGAGAATAGACGATGGATGCAGGGTGCCCTTGTATATAAAGAACATAGACTTGCCAAGGGAAAATTCCATGTACGGATCGATACGGCAATGTCGCCGAATATGACTCGAACTTGGCATTGACATTAGTTACAATACGATTCAGATGAGAAAGACTGACAGCACGTGGCCATCAAGCAGTGAGACAAAAAAACAAAGAGGAATTGGGCTGACTCCAAAAGCTTGACTACTTCGTATGCCAAAAATTGAAGGGATACGTGAATATATGCTAAATGAGTCTGTGGTGAAACAAAGTGGATTGGCATAGAATATCTGGAGCTCGTGAATAGAGCATCACAAAATTAGATTTTTGCTCTAAGGCAAATGGGTAAAGGTTCCAGTCGAATCTAGAAAATTACCGGGAGAAGATAGTAGGGATAGATTGATCAGTAAAGAACTCAATTAAATTATTATTTGGAGTAGAAGGAAAAATATTTTGGGAGACCCCAAAAAATTAAGCTTTGAGAAGGCAAGGATTTGATTAGAAAGAAAGATAGAGACAAGGCGAAAGACAAACGACTTATTAAACACATTTTTTTAAAAGCTCTATTCACAACACAAGGTCAAGCAATAAGCAAACATCACATCATCCAAGCACCCGTCAAAATTATAAAACTTTAAAATTTGTTTTTTTTGTAACTAAATTTGATAATTTTATCCAAATATTTAAAATATTTATTTTATTTGTGTTTTCTATGCACAAACCAAAATCAGAAATTTTTGGGTGTGACATTAATGGACATCCTGTCTAAGAAGTTAGCATCCAATGACAAAGTACTAGAAATAATTAATAATACGATGGATAACTTCTCTACTTCCATTAAGAATCAGCTTAGCTTTAATAAGATGCTAGAGTCTCAGTTTCAACAGCTTGCAAATGATGTCCCACCTGCTAACCAAGGTAAGATTCCGAGACAACCAGAAGATCTAGAAACTACAAATCTTGTAGACATATTCAATGCAGGAAGCTACTGGAGTGATCCTATATCCAAATGATGGAACGACGAGACTCTACCAATCAACATGAGTGACCAAGGAAGACCGGTCATCCTGATCTCCATTGGAAGCATAAACTTCAACGAGAAAGTGAGGAGGAAGCTGTACCACCAACAGAAAGTGACCCAGTCACTGATGATCACATAGAAAACAAGACATAAGAGCAAGCTTCTCCCTTAGATTCAACCTCACCAATAAAACAGGTATGGAAAGTAAAGGTAAAATGAATTTCAGATTCAACACAAGAAGAGGTTCAGCCAGTGGCACCACTCGAGCCATCTGTGGTGCCCCAGAAGGATTGAGCAGACAAGAGGTCCTGTTCGGAGGACTTAAATCACCGAACACCGCGCTAAGAGGTAACTTGGTAGTTATCAATATTTCCCTTTTTCAATTCTGCATTTACTTTTTCCTCATCATATTTACTTTCCCCAATTGCATGTTTAGTTACAGTTTATTTCTACATAGAAAATGAAAATAAATATGTCTTGCATTGCATCCTAAAACTGCTAAGCCCCATGCAAATAAATTTGTGGAATAAAACCCATAAGTCTAGTTGCTGTGGTGGCATAAAAATAAATATAGATGCATTCATCATTCTTTATAAATTCCTTGCATAGTATAAAATATAAAAGTATAAAAATATAGCTACAATAGATCCTGCTAAAAAGATACTTATAAGGTTCTAGATGTTCAAGGCTTGGAGGTTCATCACTAACGCTTAATCAAGTTCCACAAGCTTTATCATTTATATATACTATTGTCTTGTGACACTTACCCTGTATGAGAAGATCGATAAAGACATGGTTATACTCTCCATTACCATATGCCATGATGCTCATTGCTTATTATCCTTAGCATTCCCTTCCTAGTGGTAAAAATATAAATAACGATACCTGGATTACTCCCGGTTAAAATGCTACATCGGTATTATTGTGCGCTTGCAGATTTCATATTTATTCTAGAGGTGCATTTGCATTTATTAATACCATCACATCTGGCGCCATTCTGGGGATGACAACCTAGCTTAGGTGGTGTTAGAGGTGTCAACAATCATAAGTATAAGGTTATCAATACTTCCTTTGCCTAGCTACCTTCCCCGGCAACGGCACCAGAAATGCTTGTTGGTATTTATTAACTTGTCACTTATTTTAGTAGCCACCCATTGTATACCTATATCTCCTAACATTACCTTATTAGGTTGTCATCCCTTGCGATGATGCCAGAGATGCTTGTTGGTACTACCTAGCATTACTACTAGAATAACACTAAGAAGATCTTTATTATTTCATGTGACTAGAAAGAATATATAGGTATGAATGAAAAGGAATCTGCAAGCACACAGATAATATACCATTGTAGCACTTCACCTGAGAGTATTCCAGGTATCGTTATTTATATTTTTACCACAAGGAAGGTCTAGCATAGACATGTATTGATAACTTATACAATTGATGGAGAAGTAAACCATAACCAATGTTCTACTCATAATAGGGGTAAGTCATAGGATAAGATATATATATATAAGTATTGATCAATAATAATGATAAATTACTCAAAGTACTCCTTTCTATGGCATTAGTATGGTCAGGTAGAATATTAGAGGAATAATTCCTAAGTCATTCTTAGTTACAAGTCAAAGCATACATTGATTAGTGCAATTATACCTAGTAATCATTGCCAAGATCATCTTCATATCTACACATAAGGGATATTACTAAGGAAGACTAAGAATAGAGCTTGTCTTCCATCGTAACTGCATCCTACTTGTAAACATATATTTGGGGAGTGGACTACAAAAGACTCAACGGGAGTATCACATCCGCAATCTACCACATGACCTGGAATATAGGGTGTATCAGTAGGTAAACAACGTATAAGCCCCACACTCACACAATGTCGACCACCCACCCATGGATCCTTAGAGTGAGTGTTATATGAACTTATGCATGAACATGATGACATTCCAACTATACTAAGCATAAAATCAAAGTATACGATGAACATTATAACTAGGAACATAAACAAAATGAATAATAATGTCATAACAATTATAGCAAACATATAAAAAGTAATGAGAGATACAAAAGGGAGGGGATACAAAGATTATACCAAACCATGCTCTTGACACGATCGGTAACCCAAGCAAAGCCTACTTGCCTCCCTCTACACCTAGCCTAACTAGCTATGCCCTAGAATATGATGGAGCTTTGAGGATTATTAGGGTTTCTATCTTCTCAAAAGACTTGATGATCCCGCCCAAAGGGGGTGGCAAAGGCTTGTATATATAGGCCGGAGCATCAATCCTAAGCCCTCGGATCAAACTGACTTGAAAGAACGGCGTAGATGTAACCTATGAGGCAGTGGAGAACCAACATTGCAACGGAGACCGACTTGTGGGTGCTGGTAGGGCCGAGAGGCCTACAGGTGGGGCTGGCCAGCCCCACATGGTAGCCACTCGCGGTCTTCCTCGGCGCGGTGTCCTCTGAAACCTTCTAGTGTCCATTTCACAGCGGATAAGTGTAATTAACTCTGACATCTAGGTCCACCTTTATGGTTTTCTAGATAAACCCTACAGAAATAACAGATTCACCAAAACTTATGGAATTTGTTAGTTTATACCCTTAGACCTTTGTTGGTGATCATATTTATGCCCTTATACATGTTATGTTGATGGTTTATAAAGGTTGTTAACTACCATCAACACGCACCAATAGCATAGTCACTACCATCACACATTATCTCGAATGGCTACGACCAATTAGGTGGTTGGATGATTGGCGCTAAGATGAGTGCTTTCTTTAGAGTGTGGAAAGCATCTAAACACTCATCTATGAACTCGAAAGGTGCATCCTTAGCTAGCAAGTTTATGAGGAGTCTAGAGATTTGAGATAAATCTTTGATAAACCGCCTATAGGACCCTGCATGACCTAGGAAGCTATAGATTCCTTTCACGTTCATAGGGGGTGGTAGTTGCTTAATGACCTCAATATTAGCTCTGTCTACCTCATTCCCCCTCTCGAACACAAGGTGCCCAAGAACGATGCCTTCACGGACCATGAAATAGCACTTTCCCAGTTGAGTACTAGATCATTTTCTTAGCATCGTTGCAAGACGTTGTCTAGATTCTCTAGACAGTGGTCAAAGGTTTTTTCATAGACCAAAAAGTCATCCATGAAAACATCCATGATTTCTTTGACCATGTCTAAGAAAATAGACATCATACACCGTTGGAATGAAGCGGGTGCATTGCACAACCCAAAAGACATTCGACAATAAGCGTATGTTCCATAGAGGCATATGAAAGTCATCTTGCTTTGATCATTGGGGTGGATAGGAATTTGATGATACCCTAAATACCCATCAAGGAAATAGAAGAAAGAATACTTCATCAACCGCTCTAACATTTCATCGTTGAAAGGCAGTGGGAAGTAGTCTTTCTTTGTTGCCGCATTGAGTTTTTGGTAATCAATGCACATTCTCCACCCCATGATGGTACGTTGTGGGATCAACTCATTTTTATTGTTTTCAACGACAGTCATTCCTCCTTTCTTGGGTACCACTTGGATGGGACTAACCTAATTGCTATGTGGTACGGGATAAATTATCCCGGTGTGAAGAAGTTTGAGGACTTTCTTCTTCACGACTTCCCGTATCACATTATTGAGCCTACGCTCAGGCTCTCAAGATGGTGTACTTGAAGGGTCTATCAGAATGCAATGGGTACAAAGAGTTAGGCTAATCCCCTTGAGATCTTGTAATGAATACCCAAAAACTGACCATGTTTTTCTAGGATGGCAATGAGTTTGGCTGTCTCCTCATCAGAAAGCTTATCGCTAATGATTATAGAGTTTCTTTGTAGCCATTTAGGAAAGCATAACATAGGCCAGTAGGTAGGGGTTTTAGCTTAACTGGAGGTCATGCCAGTGCTTCCTCCTGAGGAAGATCAATAGTCTCGCCTAAATTGTCCTCTTCTTCTATGAAGAGTTTTGCATCTTTTCTAAGGACGACTTAGGGGATTCAAAGGGTGAGATCGACATGACTTCCTTGGGCAGGTCAGGATAGGGGAGAGGCTCTGCCACCAAGTTTTTAGCTTGAGTGATAGGAATGGAAAATGTGTCTCTCCCCAACTTTACATCTGGATCCCCAGATGAAGGTGGTTCTATGAAGAGTTTTTCTAGGGGATTCCCTATCATGATATCAAAATCCTGAATGTCGAAGACATGGAAGTCCAAGGCTACTTCAACATTATTATGGTATAATGATATGTTGTGAAGAACCCTAATCCTTCTAATCTAGTTCGAGGTGCAATTTTGTAGGATTTGTTTGTTAGAGTGAGGATGTCATCACCAAAAATAGGTGTGTGCAAATGATGCAGACATAAGATTTGCTCTGACTGTAGGATTGTATAGAACATCCACCAAGGTTCTGCAGAGTTGGCATTGAATGGTTGAAGAAGGGGTGCAAATATGAATTTCTTCAGAAGAAAGCTTTGCTTCTTTTAGCCATTCGCTACTCATGATTGCCATCAACTCCTTGATGAATTCTTTAAGAAAGTTTTTGTCTAGTGGGTCAATAGGAGTGATAGGAACCGATGGTTTCTTTTGACAAGTGTATTTCATTCCCAAAATTTTCAAAGAAGTCATCCTCAAAATACGGAAGGTCCAAAGGTTCGAAACCTTCCTCCAGATCTTCTGATTCAGGTGAGGGTCTCCGGATTAGAGGTGTGGGTTCGGCCTTAGCCGAAGACACTTCCTCGTGGTTTGGCATAGGTTCTACTTGGAGGGGTTCTAAGGGAGGAGTGTTCTCTAGAATGCGATCTAAGAGAGCTTCTCCTTCCTCAGTGGTTTTGTGGGTAAACGAACCTCTACGTAGAGTTGTAGGGTAGATTCGTTGCTAAGACCTAACTAGAAGTGTTGTAACAATACGTGGTTGGGTATAGACAAGTCTGGGCTAGATCGTGTTAAAATTGAGAATTTGTCCCAGGCTGCACCTATGGTTTCCTTCTCTTTTTGTTGGAAGTTGAGTATCTCTTGTCATAGGGCAGCGATTCGAGATATAGGGAAGAATGCGAGGCAAAAATTTGTTCCTCAGTTCTTCCCAATCTCCATTTACCTTCCCTACGTTGTGGGCATACCATTGCACTACTACACTCGCACCTTTCATAGCCACATCATTGTTGGCGGTCATTAATGATCAAATCCAAAATAGGATAAATAAACAAACTTTTGACACATATGCATATACTATTGACCTAGTTCCACTTGTATTGGAAGAAATATGTTTTGCAGGACACACATTCGAATACAAGTGGAAAACAAAGCCAAAGGCACAAAGCAGAAAGCATAATGCAAAAATGCGCAAAGAAAATACATGGAGAAGCCCACCTTCATGCCACATTTGGACCAAGCACCAATGTAGACAAGGCCTAGACCCACCTAGGAACTGACCACGTGAAGGCAGTCATTGTTGATATTTGTTAACGCACATAGAAAAGGGATCCGCAAGCGAATGAATATTGGTGAGCATTTCACCCGAAAGATATTTCCAGAGTATTGTATTTGTTTATCCGCAAGGAGAAAGCGTGCAATGACTAACCTAAATCTATACTCAACCCCTGGGCCACACTACAAGGTAGCGAAGATATAAGCGATTAGAGAAGACTACGACGATAGTCTGGTTCCAACCTATGGTAAGCTATGAAACTATTGGTCTATGGGGACATACCGATGGAAAAGAGACACCACAGAGGATGCTTGACCAGGGCATTTAATCCTACCAATCCTTCTAACGGGATGTGGGGTACAAAGGAAGCAACGGGATTGTCATGTCCCGCACTACTACCACAGATCCAGCCAGATAGGGGATATCTACAAGTATCTCTAGCCTAAGCACCATGCTTATGCTACAGACGATTACCCTACCCTCTACCACAGAAGAGAATAAAGTAAACTCATAAACCATAGAACAATAATAACAACGTACTTACTTAGTATTAGAAGTTAAATTACCAAAGAATCCTAGAACCAAGCCTCGGGTTAGGAGACTTGATCCTGCAGGTTCAAGCCGGAGAGGAGACATCGACATGCCGGGCTTCGTCCAACTCATTCCTCCACTCTAACTCTCTCAATCTAGAAGAAGAACTCTAATCTCACATGGAGACTATAAAGCTAATCTCTCTTATATGTGCCCTAAGAGATAGATCCATTCAAGGGACCCCTCCCTGCTGATCCTCACAGGAAATAATGAATTAGGGTTTCATGGGATGCCTCTTCTAGGGGTCAGGGGCCTTGCTTATATAGCCCTCTAGGAAGCACCACAACCCTCGAATCAAACAGACCTTGATCTATGATTATTATTGATCCTCAAAGGTGGTGGAGACATGATCTAGGAGGTTGCTCCTGATTGGCTCTGCAGGTGGCGCGGGCGCCCAGGCCAGGGGGCAGCCGCCCCTCTTTCTGGCCTATTTTGCCTCTGTTTTATTTCTAGAGTCTTCTCGTATCTTCTAGATTACAGAAAAGTTATGCGTGGCCCTGTTGTCTCTATGTAAACCTGACATGTGGGCCATCCTTGATTCTTTTTAGCTGACCCCCTATAGAAACAGACATTTACCAAAACTCATGGAATTATGTCAGTAAACCCCCTATATCTAAGTGGTAATTATTGTTTAGTCATTTTTCATGCTATGTTGATGGTAAAAAATGATACTTATCTACCGTCAACAAACTCCCCCAAGCTTACCCTTTGCTCGTCCCTGAGCAAAGGTAAACTCAGTGATGGATCAGGAGTTGCTACAATGCTTTCATGCCTCAAAAGTATACATGCTTCAAACAAGAACTCTCCTTCGGATTAGAGTGAACTATTCTAACTTCAAACTTACCCATATTACCTTTTACCATAGGGCTTGTAGCCGTCACTTGGGTCTTGAGCAGTTGAAAGATAGAACGGTCAAGTCAAGTGCTATGTCTCAAGCTCTTTGATCAACCATTATTCTAGAGTTTTACAGGGTTTTCAAATAAAACTCAAAGATTCCTATGTATGACCCTTTCACGTCTCTCCTTTATGGTATTTCTGGATCCTCACCAAGGCATTTATGGTATATGCCTTCTCTCTTCTCTCAAAATATGTGGTATTTTTGGTATAAGGCATAGTAACATTATACCTTCTCTCTCTCACCCTACTTCTAATAGGTCTATCTGGAGCTCATAGGTGGGAGACAAGGAATCCATACTTGCAAACATTTATTGCATAGTCAGACACATGGATCCAGACGGACAAGTCCAGCCATACAGTCAAATCAAGATGTGCATGTGTATGATCCTAAATATGGGCTGAGAGGATATGTATATAGTGGTAATGATGGTGGATGTAAGTGAAAATGAAGGGGTAGAGGAAAAATGGTGAATATCTATTTCTACTTTTGCTTCTTTGAAGAAACACATACCTCTTCTTTGAACTTTGAAGACTTTGGGAAGAACTTGGACTGCTCAAAATTCCTCTATGTTGGGACATTTGTCCTCTTACTTTTATTTTTCTTTTCCTCTCTTTCTTCTTCTTCTCTTTTTTTGAACGGAGCACCCAAGTCTCTTTTGGAAATATTGATGGAGGTAGTAACAAAGGGATATTTGGACCTTTATTGGATAACAAAAGGGCTAGCAAAGAATGAAGGGAAATTTTTGATGCTCACTCCCAGTATAGGAGTAGAACAATTATGGGATGTGTCTAAATGGAAAGTATGTGGATGCGTACTTCTAGGGTAGAAGCAGCATATATGGGTGGAGTGTACGTGATCTTGATTTTAATCGCATGACTAATCCCCTAGGGTCAACACAGACTGACCACACTCAATGCTTACAAGCAGCTAAGCTAATAAGTGAAAGTCTTTCCTAATCTAGTAAGCATGTATATATGGCTGTGGTAGGAATTAAACTCTTGTCATACAGGAACTCATGTAGGATTTTTAATTTTCAAAGATAAATTCTCTAGAACTCTAGTATGTCTAGGAGCATGATAAACAGCAGCTCAAAACCTTCCCATATCATATCCGCCAACTACCTAGACTTAGATCAAGCATTTGCTACCCATAAGTTTTAGGTTTAGAGCAAATTTTAGATCAAAACAGTTGTGTCTAAAACTCAGGAGAGTTCGAGGTTGAAAACTAGCTACTTGAAAGGAATTACGGCAGAGAAACTATTCATCATTTCCATGCAAGAGATTATTCGAGATTCTTCTTTTATTAACAACTTCTTTAAGAACAAAGGAAAGCAAACTAGACACACCCTTTTTATTTTGTTTCTATTATTTTAGAACATTATTATTGCTAAATAAGAAAACTCATAAAGAATAAGGTAAAACTGAGAGAAGAAAATACTTAGCTGGATACATGGGGGTGCTTTCCCCCAAGCTGGATGTTGACGTAGTCGTTCAATCTTATGAAGTAGCAGACTGGCAGCAGGGATGTTCTTCCTCCTCTAGTGGAGCATTAATTGATGTTGATGATTATTGAGATAGTGCTCCACCAGTGGATAGAACATCCACTTACTTGTTGGCTCTTCTTGGTCCTTCAAATCCTGTGGAACTCAAATAGACAACAAAACTTGTGGAATAGATTAAGCGTTAGTGGTTGGCCACTCAAGCCTTAATTGTCCAGAGTTTTTAAGATTGTTCTTGATTCTTTTAAGCAGAGTTTCAACAGGATTTCTCTCAAATACTTTTTATATTTTTATAATACAGAGAAAGTCTAACAAGATGAATGCATATTTATTTTTTTATGCCACCACAGTGAATATTCCTAGGGTCCTTACATGCCACAAAATTATTCACATGGGGCTTATAATTTATGATGCAGCAAAGCAAACATATATTTATTTTATTTTTTAATGCAATGCTAATGTAGAAAAGTAAACATGCTAAAAGGAGAATGATTATGCAACTGCTGGAAAGTAACTATGTGAAAAGGGAAACTGATGCAATGCTGAAAAAGGATAAATATGGATAACTACCGATTTTACCTTTCGGCAAGGGTTCAGTGTTTTTAGGTCCCCTGAAAAGGACCTCTTACCATGTTCATTCTGTAGGTGCACCATCTGGTCCCATAGTAGAGACCTTGATAGCTTGCACCTCTTGAGATGGTGTCACCCATGTTCCTTGCTCTTCCAGCAGTTTGAGGTGAAGTACTAGTTGTGGAAATTGGCAGCATCTTGCTCATTGTACATGTTCGTAGGTCCAGAATCTTCACTTGTAGGATTCTTGGGGAGTTGACAAGCTCCTCTACTATTGTGTTCAAAGTGGGTCCTGCTCATAGAGACAAGGCAGAGATCAAGTGCATGGGCTCTGTTTGTGGAAAAACACCAACAGAACCAAAAGTTTATTCTTCTCTAACCTTAGGCATATTGTAAAGTTGATGTTTATGTGTTTTGCTTAAACTTGACATGGGTAATAGGATCAAACAATAAGCATGAATGTAGCATTAAATCAATTGGACAGATCAAATTTCTTAACCTTATGGAAGGTTAGTCTATCTATGCATATTGTGTAATGATTTCATGATTATGACTATCAACTTCCAAAGAAAAGACGTGCAATCATTTCATATCATTGAGTTAAGATTATAAGATCAAGAAAGTCGTGACAGGAACAAAGATTGGAGAACTGAGCACGTTGAGTTAATTAGGTTGGGTCAAATGAGGTTGTAACTCGGTTCTCTATTTATGTGTATACCAGTATCAAGGAAAGGATTTTAATGTGATGATCACTAACCTTAGGATGTTACTTTAATGTTGGAGCGTGCTGGCACTATAACACCTTATGGAAGCTTTCCTTCATTGGTCATTCTTGTTCTTTTGTTCATGCGCCAATGTCTTCTCTGTTGCACTCCTTCTTTCTTACATTTAGTAATGCCATGTTTCGTTCTCTCTTTAATTTGTGCTTGGACCATTAGCTTTTCTTATTGTTTCATTCCTGTGAATCATTAGGGACACACATACCCGAAGGAGTATACAAGTAATAATAGGGGCATTGTTGTCACAAAGCTAAGGGTCAGTTTCTATGCTATAGAAGAATTTATTTGAACATACTAGCACAGAAACATTCACTATTACTTCTTTTCTAGAGGATTGATTTTATCTTATATTTGATTATCATATATAGGCATTACTCAAACTTATATAAATAAAGAAATAGTTAATTGAGAGATTGCAAACCAACGTGTAGAGCGATGAGAGCATGATAGGAGGAAGGTCATGGTTGGATCTTCTAAAGGAGTTGGCCTTCCTTCCTCATGCATCAGCTTCTCAATCTAGTGAGGGTGCAAAAAGTTGCATGCTCTCCTCTTATCAATTTTTCTTGATTCCTAATGATTAATAATTGACAAGAGAATGCAACTATAACTCAAAATCCTCCACGATGGTCTTTGTCTTCAAGTGGCATGACAGAGATTTGTTCACCTGCTTCCATGGAGTGAGTGCTTTGAATGTGGATCTTGTTTTGTGGCACTCTTCTTCTTTCTCTTTGGCTATGAATGAGTTGTGTCTCCCTTGTGCAAGATTATTCTGTCTCTCTTTATCTCTAGTATGAGTTCATCTCAGGACTTTCCCATTTTGAATTTTGGAGTTTCTCTATAGGGGTTAGTCTAACAAAATATCCAACATCTACTATAGCATACTATCGGCTCAAAAATCAACCTAGACACCATGTCTAATTTGATTTAGGAAGGCATTCTAACCGCGCACAATTAAAAGCCTTTGAAAGTAAGATCACTACCTCCTAAATTAAGCACCATGCCTTATTTAAGAGATGAATGAAACTACTCCAAACCTAAACATATACAATAGTAAATGGAGGCAGCATTAAAGCATAATAGAGATTTACTCAAAAAGTGATGAAAGAGCATGATTGTTATTTAGCAAATTGAGCATGTCTTAAAGGTAGGGACAACCACGATAATGTAGCAACATGGCAAGAAATGTATTTATGGAAGTCTATCCTACAAGCTTGAATTTTGCAAAAATTAAGATTGGATTAATGTAATTCAATGTTGCATAATGATTGGTTGGACATACCTTGCATTTGTTGTTCCTTCAATCTTTTTGCTCCAACCTAGAATGGTTAGTGACAAGAATACCCGATGGAATATTTTCACAATTATAACTCTATGCTGATTTCACAAGGGCAGCACAACAGAAAGATGAATACTCATGTCATGGTCTGAATAGTGCTTGTTTTAGGACACTAAGCTTGTCCTTGGAGAACCTTCAAGATATGAATTGGCAAAGTGGTTTCCCCTCTAGCACTAGTTTATGTGTACTAATCTCAAGATTCAACACAACAAGATATGTAATGTTTATGATAAACATATGTGTCTACAGCCACCCTTTCAAAATATTTAGGAACAAGGAGCATAAGGGGGTTGAAGATCTCGTGTGGGGCAATGTTAGAGAGACTAAGTGAATCAGGAGATTTCTTATATGAGCAAGGACTTGGTAGGGTTTTATAAAGTAGCTTCCTTGTTTATTGAAGTCTCCATCATTTTCAACTTCCAAGGGTGATTCGGCATAAATATCCAAAGTTTCCCTTGTATTGCCTCTCGAGTAGGTCTCATATAAGGACTCGCCTACACATTCAATGGAAATAGCACATTGGTTTTTAATGCTCTTTTGCCATTGATGTTGCTCTTCTCGATCCTCCATATGGTCTTGATGAATCCTATGCTTTAGATGTCTCGGTGGATTTCTAGGATCACTCAGGAGAAAGAGCATAGGAAGATTCATAGGGATCAAGGATAGGTTTAAAGATGGGTTCAAATTTCATATATAATGTGGGCATAGAAAGGGAGAAGATAGGAGTGGATTGTAGATGGCTTTGCTTTCCTTCTATGGCATCACTTGACATGCCATCCTTGAGTCTTTCTAAATGTCCTTGAAAGGGATTGGATTTGAAAAGCTTCCAAAGAGATCCCTTCTTGAAAAGATTCAAACTATATATACTAAAAGGTCTCTTATGAAGCAGGAAGTTTATGCTCCTCCCAATATCATTGGAAAGGATTTCCAAGGGTAGAATTACTTCTTTCCTCAAATAATTTTGGAGTATAACTGGTTTGGGATGGATAGCCAAATTGTGGGATTGGAAAGTTCGTAATGTGGCTATGAAAACTTCCTCTTCTAGTTTGGGGGATGATTCCTTCTTTTCCTCTAGGAGTTTATCATGAAGGTTAGTGCAAGGAGTGTGTCTACTAATAAGGATAAACCTTTCTCCACTAACAGATAAAGAAAGGAAAACTCCTCCAAAGGCGAAATTAAGACCCGTATAAAAATATTGAAGAAAAACAGGGTCTTGTAAGGCTAGGTCTAAACCTAAATTTATAAGACGCTTAAAAGATTCCCTTAGTGTAGCCAAAGGTTCATTATCTCCTTGATTAGAACATAGGACCTTTGGTTCATTACCTTCTTGATTAAAAGATAGGACCTTCGGTTCATTATCTTCTTGATTAGAAGATAGGACCTGGGCTATAGGAAAGGGTTAGTTTTGACCTATTGCAACCAAACATGGGTGTAGCTCATAGCTAGATGCGAGAATCATGGGTTCTGGTGGCTCTAAGCTTTGGTTCATGGGTGTAGGATATTGATAGATAGGCATGAAATTTGGGTTATCCATAAGGATAGAAAAGAAAAGGCAAAAGGAAAAGAGAAAAGATAAAAGTATAATACAAGGTTAAGCAAGACTTGAGGTTAACTCAGCTGTCGTCTTTCTCCCCGGCAACGACACCAGAAATGCTTGTTGATATTTGTTAACGCACATAGAAAAGGGAACCGCAAGCGCACGGATATCGGTGAGCATTTCACCCGGGAGATATTTTCAGAGTATCGTATTTGTTTATCCGCAAGGAGAAAGCGTGCGATCACTACTAAATTTTGACCCTGTTTCAACGCACGAAAAGTGTTGCAATAGGCCCAAAATAGTTGCAATAACAAAAATAGCAACACTTTTTTTCGTTGGGAGGCGTTGCAGGCGCTTGCGTGGGTAAAGCTTTGGACAATGCTTTTCTAGGAAGCGTTGCAAAATACGTTTTGGATTTGCAACACCTAGGCGTTGCAACATAAGGTTTTGCTACACTTATAGATGTGGCAATAGCAACTAATGCAACACCTTAGGCGTTGCTGGACCTTGCAATGGCAACTTGGCCATGTCGTAGCAAATGGTGCACTAGCAACGACGAATGTGTGTTGCAAGACAATGTATTGCCACGCATAACGCGTGTGGCAACAAGGGTTATGTCGCAACACCAAGAAGTGGTGGCAACATATGCAATTGCCACGCCCAAGGTTTGGTTGCTATAAGGTGGCCCTCTATTGCATCGCATAATGAGTGTGGCAATATGATCTATGTGGCAACACCAAGAAGTAGTGGCAACATGGGCAATTACCACGTTGACATTGTCGTTGCTATAAGGTGCAGCCTCTATTGCATCGCATAACGAGTGTGGCAACAAGACCTATGTGGCAACACCAAGAAGCGGTGGCAATATGTGCAATTGCCATGTTCGCATTGTCGTTGCTATAAGGTCCGGTTGCTATTGCTACGCTGATTGTTCGTTGCTATATGATATATTGCCACAAAAAATGTGGTTGCCAATAGCCATTTTCACAACGATTTAGATAATATTGCAACGCCATTAGTTAATTAGAAACTCAATAGACATCAATAAAGCATTTGAATAAAGCCATTAAACCAAAATATTAACTTGTTTAATTTGTGCACATCTAGAATTAAACAATCCAAATTCAAACTCATGCTATACACACATTATTGAAACAAAGATATCCAACACATTTGTTCCTAAGCCAAAACATATAAGATGCCTACACCACTACAGCTGATCCCATCACTCGTTGCTCCACTCAAACTTTAGCTTCATCACTTGCGTTTTGCGTAGCCTGAACCTGGATACTCCATGTTGCCTCACTTAGCATAATGCCTTAGCCTGCACCTGACGCTCCCCGCACTGAAACTCTACAATCGTCCTGAAATAAAGAACATTGACAATTTTGCCATAGGCTATTCAGTAAAGAGACATTGCAAATCACATGATCATAAGGACAATGCGAACGTCATAGGAAAAACAAAGCGTACATTCAATTCTTTTTGGCTGATCGTCTCTTTGCCACAGCATCAGACAAATGTTTTGAAGTAATAAAATTCGGTGTACCATTCCCTTCTTTGTTTTGTGATTGATTTCGGTTAAGACTGCCTCTAGTGGTGCGCACCATGTTACCTGCAGGTGTCGAAGTTGTGACTTGTCCTTTCTGCTTCACTTGTAGGTTATTCTGCAACTCAAAAAATTACATGAAAAATATTAGGACTCTCATACCATGCACTAATTCATTATGGCTGTAATCAATTTTCAATCTGAAATAACCTGATCTAATGGTGCTTCATTCTCTTGTGTTGTTTCTTCTCTTTCAGTCAAGATTGGTTCACGAACAATTGAGGGTGTTTCGTTGCCTGCTGTTTCATTGGCTGCTATTTCGTTGGCTGCTGTTTCGATGGCAGCTTGGTTAACCTGCATTTAAAATTTTTTATTACTACTACTTAGCTCCCGTAGACAAGAACTTAATTGCTTAATCTTCTTATGTTCAGTTTGAGCAAGCATATTATGGTGATGACTCTCAAGTGAATACAACAAGAAAACCTATCAAAAAAACAAACCTACTAACTTGATAAATATGCAAGTTCAAATGTTACAATACTATTACCTACGGTGATGGTCCTTGCCTTTGTGCTGCTAGCATTGACATAAACTCTTGCCTAAGTTGTTCTTTATCAGCCTCCCTTGCTTTCTGCAATTCTTCCATCTGACGCCTATGTTCCTCCTTCTCGGCTTCCCTTTCAGCAACTTGGCTTTGAAGTTGTTCTTGTACCTTCTCAAGCGAAGCCTTCAGCTCTTCAGTTTCCATATGGGATGCCGTTTCAGAACGGGCCTGGTCCTCAAAACGTTCAGTCATTAGCTGCCTTCTACTTGGATATCTTGCCAAATACCCATTACCATGAACCTTGGATGATTTAGATCTAGTAGTTTGCTTGTATGCTTCCTGGAAAATAAGGTTTCTCTCTACTGAAGGAATAAAGCTATCTGGTGACTCTGTTTCCTTCTCTGCAATTTTGCTACAAGCAGTTTCCTAACACAAAGAAGACAGGCAAACTTTGTTAAACAAAAACTGAAAACGAAGAGCAATACTATGAATCATTTAGTAAGGGTTGTAGAAACAATTATATACGCACATAGACAGCCTTAGATGCATCGTTTGTCCATTTCCCTCCCTTACTGTGCGTTTTCACCCAAAGATCCACATCATTTGGCTCTTCACCAGTTTCTGGGTCTCTCTAATTTTGGCAAGAATGAAACAAATAAATATTTCATCAGGTAAGAAAACATTGATAGTGCTTCTCAAGTCATTACCAGTTCATAGCTGCACTGAGCGAAAGGCTTTGATCCCATCATATGCTTTGTTTGGGCAAGCGAACGGTTTTGAGAATTCTTGTTGCTAAGTTTCTACATGTTATGTTTGTATTAAAAACAGTGCTCCGAAGAAAACATTTATCTCTGCAAGTGCAATTGGTAAGAAAAATAATAAATGGCATCAAACCTGGAATTCCTCTGTGCCGAAATACAACACTAGATAGTGCCATTCAACAATGTGCAGGTCTTCGGGCTTATGTCTCATTCTCTCATCATAAGTGTCGTAAGCCCTGTAAGTTGCACTAAATGTTGAGCGCCATCCTTTGTAGCGCTCATTAGCGATGGCCCATATCTTTTTCTTGTTTTCCAAAGTATCCTCAAGGTCCCACTTTTCCTGTTGAAAAAACAAATACACAAACGAGGTCAGTTCTTACATTATTTCACAAATAAGATTGGAACGGACCAAAAATATGTGAAGCTTACCATTACATCAGATGCTATCTTCTTTTTAACTTCAACATCGATGTCTTTCCACTTTCTCACTCCAATAAGTGGAGCACTTCTCCTTGTATATACTACCACTTCGTCAACAAAAGACCGTTGGTTACCACCAACAGGTCCTCCCATTCTAGAGAATTCAACATCCAATTTCATAGTGCCCTGCCTAGCTCTTTTGTTGGATACAGTTAAACCTTTGATGGGCCCACGTCCTTTAAACTTCCTCTTTTCACTACCACGTCGCCCTTTAAAATGACATACAATGGAATTTAATAAATGTTCCTGTTAATCTTGTGGAATATAATTGCACCTTATAATAATGTTTTCCAAAAAAAATTCTTACCATCATTGACCAATTGTTTTTCACGACGAGCATGACTTGGCCGCTGCACCGGTGGTGTTGGATTGCTAGATTGACTTGACTGAGTGCTAGGGAGCTCTGCATATGCCTCTGCCAATAATAGAGCATAAGTTAAAATTGGTATATAAAGAACTGTTAAATTGATTTATAACTTGGAGAGGGATATTATATTACCGATGTCATCAAGTTGTCCTTCGAGATGTAACCATTGGCTGTATGCTTTGACTGTATCTTCCCTGAACGTATCACAAAATTCTGGAAACATGCTTATATTATTGAATTGGCTACCAATGAATTAAGATGCAGTTATGGACACTAGTGCAGCAACTTAACTTACCACGGCCTTGGTTGTTCGCATACAGTTCTGCAAGCCAGTCCTTGTAGTCATCAAGTGGCTCATTTGTGAATTCGTCCTCATAAAATGCTGTACCCGGAGGTAGTTTCATGGGAGTTATGGATACATTTCGCTCGGTTATTCTATCCGTGCTCAATACTAATCTGACTTCTCTCTCCTCATCGTTCAATGTTATCATTCCACTTGCATCCAATTCCGTTTGAATTTCACAAAGTGTTGCTACATTATTACCACTTCGTTTCTTATAGTATAAGAAGTCCCTCATATTGTAACCTAAACGTGATTTCATTGTTAACAAGTTTCCAAACGTGAGTTCATGCCTCTCTAATTCAATTTCAGCAATATCCTGCTCAGGTGGTGCACCTATGAGACAAAAATATAGAGTCCAAGATTCTGTTTCTTCCGACGACATCACAGTATTTTTCCTGTTAAACACATTCATACATACTTGGATGACATAGTTGAATGGAAACTGAAAAATTTATTTGAGTACACTAATGAACAAGATTAAATCCCAACCTGCTAGCTGTCTTTGCAAGCGAGTAAAATTTTAATTGCTTACTATCACAAATACAAAAAAAAACAATTTAACATTCAAATCATAGTATATGGCATAGAAAATGGCCTGGAAACACCAAATAGATTGTTACTGTTCCTATAACAGCTAGCATGCACCTACAGCCTACAGCCACAGCCTAAAAATATCACAGCCGATCAAGCCCAATATTTCTATTCACTACTCACCTAAAGAATTCCCAATATTAATAAGAATAAGTTTATGTTTCATGATAGAACGAACAAGTACAAAACAAATACAGTTAAGATGCCTCAAGCACTAGCTAGAATTCGCATTATTAATAACAATAATTTAATTAAATGATTTAAAAAGACAACACTAATTTGGCTTATCGATCAAAAGTTGAACAGACCAGTAAACAGACAAAACTAGTAGGCGTTAAGCGCAGTGTACACAGCAGAAATCAGTTCACTGAACCACAACATGATTATATCAGTACACTGAATCTTACCGACGCTGTGAGTCGAATGGCCTGAAGTTTGGTCCGAGACTTGAGGAACGACGTCGGCTGTTGGTTTCTTGACTGCCGTCCTCTCCGTCGTGGTCGCTCGAAGAAGCAGGGGTCGGCGTCGTACCTGCGCCGAAAGGCGCCGCCGTGGCCCCATGTCTCGTCGTCGTGGATGCTAGCGGCCGCCTCGCGCGCGCTGGTGCTGGCGTCGGCGTCGTGTACCCTGGGGTAGCCGTCGTCGACGCGGGTTGCCGCTCCATCTCCGTTGTTGCCGCGGCCGCCGGGGAGGTCGCCATCTACTACCCTTTGAAAACCTAACTGGCGGCAGCCATGTCCCTGGTGATTAGATTAGAATGGGGGTGTTAATTGGGTTTTGGAGGGGGCAGGCGCGGTGGTATAGGGCGGCAAAAAATGTTTAGGAAAAAAAACGCGGGGTATTTGGCGCTCCCTGCTTTGTTTTCGCTGGAAGGCAGGCCGCCAGGGTCTTTTCGGATTGATGATGACAGCAGCATTTGTAGATTTTGAAATTTGCTCAAAAAAATTAGATTACCAAAATTTGGTAGTTATCGAGGTCTCCAAATTTGGATCAAATCGATGAAGGCTATGTTTAGATCCATTAAAAAGTGCACTATGCAAAAAAAGATTCCCCGTCACATCAAACTTGCGATACATGTATGGAGTACTAAATGTGGATAAAATCAAAAACTAATTGCACAGTTTGGTTGTACTTTGCGAGACGAACGTTTTGAGCCTAATTAGTCAATGGTTGGACAATTATTACCAAATACAAACAAAATGCTACAGTATATTTTGGCACTCCAAAATTCGGATCTAAACACAGCCGAAATACATATACATATGTTATAATAGGCCAATAAATTTATGGAAAATTGGGTCAATCTAGAAAAAATCATATGAACAAAACAAATATGAGATTTATTCATATGGAAAAAGATTTATGTCATCAATGATTCACTTCGCCCACTCCGCTACAATGGACTATAGAGCTGATAGGGATGAAAACGGATCGGATCAAGGTGGATTAGGGCTAGACGAAAAACTCGAAGCTCGTTTAGCTTGCTCAACTCGCGTCCAACTCGGCTCGACTCGGCTGAGTATTTTGTCTAATGAGCCGAGCTTGTATTTGAGGTCGTTAGAGATAACGAGCCAGCTCGAGGTGGCAAACGAGCCAAGCTGAGCCAGCACTCCAGCTCCATTGGCTTAACGAGTCCCCGAGCTAGCTCGAGCTGGACCGAGCCGAGCCGAGCTAGCTCGATATCCACCTCTAGAGCGGATTTATATAATCGAGTACTATGTTGATGCACCTACTACAATTAACACTTAACAAGCTATCCTCACTCACAAATGATAAGTTAATCGGCTATAAGAGTATAATAAGAGTATAAGAGCAGCAGTTGTTGTCGTCATCGTCGTAGCCATAGTAACTATATGAGAATGGGAAGTAGTATAGCTATTCTAAGCATAAGAGTATAGTTATTGTAATCTAAGCATAAGAGTATAGCTATATGAGTATGGCAAGTAGTCGTAGTTGTCGTCATCGTCGTAGGCGTAGTTGTGGTAGCTATATATGGTAGTTATGAAAAGCTTATCAAGATCTGTTTCATAAGGGAGAAAAAAACAAAAAATGGTTTGAAAGGTATAAAAACAAACAATTAAGAAGCTATTTTGAAAAAGTAGCAAAAAAAAAACACGCGCCTTCTACCAGTTGAGGGCTGACCCAAAGGTTCATGCGTGTGCAGCCCTGTTTTTGGGCTTTCGTGGTTTCATGGCCCATCGTTGGCCTCGCTGCCTCCGCCTCATCTCTCCGTCCGTCCACACAAAAGCAATAAATATTCATAAAAACGACTTAATCAAAGCGATCTTCATTCAGGTCCTCAAAAAGCAACAAATATTCATAAAAATGACTTAAACAAAGAAATCGTCATCCTGATCTTGCCCCACGGTTGTAGCAGCTGGTGCAACAACTCCATCATCAATGTAGGTCTCATAGTCTTCATCATCTTCTGCATCAAGAAATGCCGCATGATCTGGTTCTAGAACAGATTGGGCAAGCGCCTGATTAATAATAGAGGCATCACCACTAGAGCCTTCCATGTCTGATCTCCTCCAATTTGTCAAATCCATACGTAGACGTAATGCATTATTCATGTCTTGCACTCCCACATCCAGTAAGCTTATGTCGCCCTCGTCTTCTGTTGCTTCTGGCATGGCAAACAGATTCCTAGGCTTCATTGCAACAACACTGCACCAACCTGGCTTGCTTGAGATTTCAGCATAAAACACCAATTCAGCCTGTGTTGCCAGAATATAGGGCTCACTGGTATATCGATAACGACTAATATCGAGCTCGATAACCCCATATTCATCCTTATTATATCCTCTACCTTTGCTCGTAGTGGCAGCTGGTACATCATACCAGTCACACTGAAACAATACAACTTCCTTTTCATTGGCAAAATCAAGAGTGATAATTTTTTGAAGCACTCCATACCATGCCATATTGCCGGTACTGGAATCACCCTTCACATAAACACCACTATTTCTTGTGGTCAGATTTTTCTCAATAGAAGCGGTTCGGAACAGGAAGCCATTGATAAAGCATCTATTGAACACACGGGCTCGAAAGTCTGGTCCTTTAGCAAGGGAATATAAGAGGTCACTATTTATGCCTTCCTCCTTTTGCTTCCTGATCTGCAAAACACAATTTCATAATACAAGTGGCAGTGAATAACAATGTCGTCTTGTCACCATTAAGACTCAAAAAATTAAAATTGATTATTTACTCACTTTGCGCTCAAACCAGTGTACAAATTGTTCCTTGTGTCGTTTGTTAAGGTTTATTGTACCTTCTTTCCTGAGGTCGTCCATATGCTCACTGCATTGTAAACACAGCTTCAAATAATTAGTAGTTGCTAAAAGAAATCCTAAAATTAATTATGTTATATACTGCAACTTACTCAATCCATGGTGCAACCTCATCACAGTTAGTTATGATGTAGTGCCTCATCTTGAGTAAGTCTTCTGTAGAAATTTCCTCCATTCTAAATCCTTTCTTGCTATAATCAATTGCACTAAATATGCTGAGCCCAGATGGTGGCTCATTCACAGCGGCGCTTTCACACTACTAAATTTTGACCCTATTGCATCACGTCCCCTTGCATCAAACTCAAATCTGATGCAATAGGTGGCTGCTATTGCATCAATTTTTGGAATCTGATGCAATATGTGGTCGTTATTGCATCGAAAAAGAGTTGGATGCGATAGTAATTCATGTCGATGCAATAGGTATGATCTATCGCATCATTTGGAACAAGAGATGCAATAGGTAGAAATTATTGCATCAGACACATTTGGTTGCGTTAGTATTGAATTTTGATGCAATATGTAGGTGGTATTGCACCGGTTTAGAATATGGATGCAATTAGGAAGTACTATTGCAACGGATTTGTGTTTGATGCAACCGGTATTTTTTGAAAGAAAATTGACTAACATGAAAACACCTTGTGGCTATCTAATAAGTGAATTGTTAATTTTTTTAAAAAAGTGACACGTCTAATAAGTAAATTGTTAATTATTTATAAAAAAATAACTTCCACCTAATAATTGAATTGTTAATTTTAAGGAAAATTTTAAAAAAGAACTACTGCAAGGGGCCGGGTAGAGGAGTCGAACCTGAGAACATGTGCCCCTAGGACTATCTAGGTTGTGGACAAACCACTAGGCTAGTTATACGTTGTTGCATGGCCGGTGCAATAGGGTCAAAATTTAGTAGTGTCATGATCATGACGATCAGCTTGATTCAATTTGGTGTCAATGTCTTCCAAGAAACGAGCGCAAAAGGTCAGGCACTCCTCGGAGATATATCCCTCAGCTATTGAACCTTCAGGATGTGCTTTGTTTCTCACATAGCCTTTTAGTGTACGTAAGTACCTCTCAACTGGGTACATCCATCTATAGCTCACAGGACCTCCTAGTTTAGCCTCTTCAGCTAGGTGAACTGGCAAATGCATCATGATGTCAAAAAATGCAGGTGGGAATATCATCTCAAGGCGACAAAGAGTCTCTTTGATTGAACTACTAAGCTTATCAAGATCTGCTTCCACTAGCTCCTTTGAACAAATTCCATTGAAGAACCGACTAATATCAATCAATGGGATCACAACATCTTGTGGCAGAAGGCTGCGTACAATCAATGGTAACAGCTTCTGTAGAATAACATGGTAGTCATGAGTTTTCAGTCCACTAACCTTACAAGCTTTGACGTCAACACATCTCTTTATATTGGAGGCAAACCCATCAGGCATCTTCACTCCTTCTAGAAATTTGCAAAAAATTTCCTTCTCATCCTTAGATAATTTGTACAATGCTGGTGGCATAGTATATTTATTATTCTCCATCACAAGATGTTGATCCTTCCTCATACCAAGATATTCCATGTCAAGACGGGCCTTCTCATTGTCCTTGCACTTACCATCTGTAACACTTCAAGTGTTTAATCCTTAATTGCATTGCATTTGCATAAGCATAAGCATGCATCATTCATGTTTGTTATTTTATGTGATGCAACACATGTGATTGTTCTAGGGTTTGTTTGATTTATTTCATGAAGTATTTGTTAGTTGGTGTAACAAAAAGGTAAGGTAGCCAATCATGACCTACAACACCTTAGTTATACTTAGGGTAACATTTGGAACAAGGTTCATGTTGACCAAAATTACAAATTTGCCCTCCAAGAGAAGTTTGACCACCATTTGACCCTAGAAGGCTCTAGTTTGACCAATTAAAAAGTCTAATTTAGAGACCTTGCATGGAAGAGCACCCTTAAGCAAAGTTGTAAAGAAATTCATGGGGAACAAAAGTCTCAACATGACCATCTCATGAAAGTGACCACAACATGCTCAAAAGTGGCCCACAAGTCAGCTAGAGATGTAGTTCCAAGACTTAGAATTTTTCTAAGTCTGGAATCTGACCCTACAGTTTTACTGATGCCTACTTTAGGAGCTTGTAGTTTGCAAACCAGGCCAAACCAGCTTTCACTCATATTGACAAACTTGTAGATCACATGTAGCCCTACAACTTTGTCAACATTACCCAAGCCTGGTTCTCAATGGTTCAAGAGATATCGTGTCATGAACTTAAGCTGTCAGTCGGCATCGTTAACTGAACCCCGGTTTCAGTTTCACCGAGCACTACTTTGGGGCCATGTAGTTTCCAATATAGACCGAACCAGCTCGAGCTCTAGTGGACAATTTTTTAGACGTCATGTACCTCTACAACTTTACTAACTACGGATTATACTAGATCGGCCTAGATTAGGTGTTATAGGTTGCCAAAGTCACGCTGTCAGGCTCGGCTCGACTGAAACCTCGTTTCAGAAGTTCAGAAAACTGAACTCGGTGCGTGGCCGACCGGGGGCAGGCGGCCTCCGCCGCGTGGCAACACGCGTCGACACGGTGCTCCCCTCGGCTGCCCAAATACGCCACGACGCACGGAAGCCCTGCATCGCTGCCCATTTCTTCTGCCTCCTTCTTCCTTTCTCCGCCGAGAGCACGGCGACCGGAGGAGTAGCAGCGGTCGCCACTGAAAAATCCACCGCCGTCGAGCACCACCACCCAATCCCTCATAGTCACAGTTCCACGGTGAGCTCCTCCACCTCGTGGACCACACCACACAACTGCTTGACCTCAGGTAGGGCTCGCCGAGCTTGCGCCTCCACCGCGGTCGCCATTGTCGCCGCCAAGCTGAGCTCGCTCGTGGCCGTGCTCCTCGGTGCCCTTACCGCCTTCCCTCTCCAGTGTCCTAGGTTCGCCTCGAAGTGCTGATGCTCGCGGGGTAGACCGTTTGGGGTCGGGTCACTGCTAGCTCGCCGGAGCCGGCAAGCCCGCGGCCGTGGCCGCCATTGCCGCTGCCAACCCCCCTAGCCGTGGTCATAGTGTCAATTAGCCATAGCAGTCGTTGCGCGCAGTGGAGGTGAGCGTGCCGGTGCTCTCGGGTTCGTCGGAGTCGTCACCGGCGGCGAGCAATCGCCGGCGGGTGTCCCCTCCCCTGTTCTCTGTCCCTGTCGGGCGGGACCCGCACGTCAGCGTCACGCACGGGCGGGGTGTTGAGCGGGCCGTGCGCGCGAAGTTGTGGGCCGAGTTTTCCGGGCCGGCCGAGTTCATCCGAAATGAAATTCATTTTTATTATTTTGTCACTGATTTTTGTACAAGTTGGAAAAATATAGATCTAGGGTTTTAATGATCCAAAAATCATGAGATAAATTTTGTTAGAATCTACATGATGTGTAGTATTTTAGAAAAATATGGATCTGGCATGAGATGTTTAAATTCTGTAAGAATTTAATAGATCCTTTAAATGTATTTTGGAATGCATGCAAATTTGTTTAATTTATAACTTGAGCTGTAGTGTTCCATAAATCATGAAATTTGGTGGGTAGGTTACTCTATGCTAGCCCTAGCTCTGGTCAAAATTTGGGCATCAGTGCTTAAGTAATTTTCAAGTTATAAGGCTATCATTTTATTTTAGGAAATAATTGAAGGAATTTTTGTAATTTTTCTACATGTGCAATGTTCTTGTAACTTTTTGGAGAATGTCTTGGTACCCTAGAGTGTCTAAGAAAAATATGAAATCTGTTGTTTGGTACCTTTCATTGTGATTTATTAATTATACAAAAATCAGCCTTTTGGACTTGTGAATTTTTTATAGAGAGTTTCTGTGAGTAAAACTTGTTCAAATTTTTACTGTGGTCTCTTTTTGGGTCAGAGAGTCCCCTGTAATTTTTGTAGAATTTTAGGAGCAGTTTACATATATGTTTAAAATTCCACCTAATTAATTAAGTAAAATAAGAAATGAGTATAAATAAATGTTTTAGGTAGTTACACCCTACTTTCTGGTGTTGTTATATCCCATGTGAACTTTTGGAAATTTTAGTTTGGTTTTAAGGGTCTTTGGCCACATCAATAAATGTTTAACCTTTGTAATTTTAGGTTTTCTGGACAGCTAGTAGTATTTCTAAATTTGGCCTTTGATAAAATTGGTTGCTGGAAAACTTGTAAATACCAAAGTTGGAGTAAACTTGATAAACTAGCTTGTGTCAAAATTTGGGAGCATTTGGCTTAGTAGTTTGAGAGTTACTATTGTTTAAATTGACAGTTCAGAATCTGCTACTCTCTGTTTTGAGAGGACAGATTCTGGGACTTGTGAAATTTGACATGGAAAACTTAGGAGTTTGGGGTTGAGGTCTGAAAGTGAATTGTAGTGCATTTCTTAGGCTTTCCAGATTGTCTTAGATCATATCTTTTGGAATTGTAAATCTCCAGTTGTGATAAAAACAAGTAGCTGCTGTCCAGAATGCTTACTGTGGTGTTTTGCTGATTGATATGGTGTGATATCCTAAGACATGCTACTTTTGTAATTGTTAGGTGTTAGGGCCTTAACTGAGGATGAGCAGCTTTATCTTAGGTTAAGTAGATTAGGTGAGTACTTCTCTACCGGAGAGGAAATTTGCACCTACTCTTTTGAAGTGATTTGAATAGAGCGTTAAATTGTTGTAATGCATTTCATTCCGAGCATATTGCATCTTTCATTATGCATTCATGGGATTTATTATGCACTCATGCAATAGGTGTACCGGAGGGAGTGACACTCCTCGAATTCGAACAAGCGATACCGGAGGAGGTGCTGAGTCAACCGGAGGAATCAGCAGAAGAACCCAACGTCGGAGAAGCTCTGTCAGAAGATCTACCCGAGTGTCCGGACCACAGACCCGCAACGTTTCTCAAAGGCAAGCCCCGGTGCATGCTGAACCCATTGTTTTATAAATATATCTTGAGTACTTTTAATTGTTTACTGCATTAAGTAGTAGGAGTTGTATGAAAACAACTGTTGCATTATACCTGTCCTTGTCCAGATATTGTGCCCTAATCCTATATTAGGTGTAGGCACGTGTCAATGCTTAGCCCTGCTTAGTACGGTAGAAGTCGGGTGATTTCCGGTCATCCGCGAGAGATAGGATTGGGTCGCGAGTGGCTTATGGCTATCGTGATGGAACCATGCTTTAAAATGAAATTGAGACCGGCGGGAGTTCGATGGTACAGCTGCAAGACACTTCACGTCTTGGGTGTGGAGCCATGCCCGTCTGAGTCGTTTAAGGACCGATTCGCTGTACGTCCTTGAGTCATGTTGAACGCAGTCTAACACTTAGTTGGCCGGATAAGTCGTTCCGACCGCGAAGCCGAGTAATGTGATTCAGGCCGGGAATCGAATGGTAGGTTGCTTCTTGGAGGAGAGAAATGATGTGCTTGGGGACATTGGCGTGAGACCAAGGGGGGTTAGAGTCCCTATCACCTGGCAGAGTGTCGCCCTTGGGGTCGCGACATCATTCGGACCCGCGATTCCTGAATCATACGAAAGGTGGCCTGTGCGACCCTGGCAGGGGTCTGCACGGTGAGTGTTAGAAATACCCCTCCAGCTGGATAGGAATTCGATTCGAATCGCCGTCGCTCCCGGTTAGTGAGCACTTGACTTGAGCAGCGGCAACGTAGATCTCATTAATTGAACAGATGGTTAAGTGAATGATACAATGTTGCCACAATTTATACCTGCTATGGAAATAATATGAATAATTGTTTGATGATAATCAAGTGCATGTTTAGTACAGGTGCTAAGATAGATGACAGGTAAATGCTAAAAATAACTGCTAGTACAGGTTATAAGAGTTTCAACTACTTATGCTTTTATGCAAAATGTGGTGTCAGCTAGCCTCTTGTGTAAGCCTTGCATAATCCTTGGTGTCATATTATTTCTGGTTTATGACGGGTAAGTCTAGCTGAGTACATTCCAGTACTCAGGGTTTATTCCCTCCTGTTGCAGATGACATGCTTTATCAGGGATTCTACAAGACATGTCTCCACCCTGCGGGTGATGATGACTAGGTCACAAGGGCGTGATCGTCTTTATGTACTTTCCTCATGCTTTTGTGGATGTCGATCATCCAGACTGGCAGTAATTAAGTAACTAATGTGTGTGTTATGCTTCCGCTACTTTCAAACTCGGTTTGTAATAATTGCTACTCCGTGGTGTAAACTTATTTCGGAACTACTTGTGAAATGTAACGTATGATGTGTATGTTGAATGATGCGATCCTGGTTGTAAGCAGTTTGGTTTGAAATCCTTCGTGATTTCGATTGACTACCGGGATTATATGGGCTCAAGTTTGAAAATTTGAGCGCTTCGGTGCTTGTTTTCGTACTTGTGCTCTTATAATTTGGTCGGTTCTGTTACAGCTGGTACAGGAGCATAATTCAACATTAAACACATCTTACGAGTAATTAAAAACAAAAGTATTTGTTTGCGAAAAGGGTTAAACTCTAAAAATTATTTTTATAGGTATGCCAGTGATCACATCCCTTAGCCCAAATAAGGACTCTTAGGTGGCTTATTATAAAGACTAACTTGGGGGCCTTGTTTGTTTTTGTTTCGTCGTCCATACGGCGTGATATTGTATGGATGTCATCCACTTGGGTGGTAATGTATGGATCAATTACCTCGACGCTCTGGTAAGTGTGAGTTGTGAGAGCATGATCGTCCAACCGGCGGTCTAGGGGAGAGTAGTTTTGGTGACTTACATACTTACATGTTTAAACCATGTAACTATGTAAAAGCACTTAATTGTGGGCGTCTATCAATCAGGTAGCTTTGATACTGAAATATATACATCTGGGGATGTGTATATGGAAAGTATTTAGTTTACTGCTTTCTTGTATGTTATTTTGGGAATTGTTGGGCTGCAATGGAATTTTCTGCAGGTACACTAACAGCGTAACGTGTAGACCGATAGTTTCGCTTATATGAGAGAACGTATGTATGCCACCGCTTAGCGTTAGCATTTTAGTTTTCTACTAAGGTGAGAGGACGTACGGAACGTGCATGCATCATGTTTAATTATATCATACATGTCATTCACTCCCTCCTTAAAAATTTCAATAGTCCCGACTAAATTAAAATTCGTACCCCCTAAATGATTCTCACTTTAAGTCACATCTTGTTGATACAGATGGCAAGTACCAGGATGACCGCCCGTAAGTCAACTGGTGGAAGGGTCCCTCGCCACCAGCTGGCTCCACGCGAGCCCCGTCCTGAGCCCTCTGAGGTGGAACGGTTACGGGCTGAGTTGGCAGAGGTGACTGCTGCTAGGGATGCAGCACGGCAACAACTGGAGCACGTGATTCATGATCGAGATCAAGAAACGCTTGCAGTCCAGAGGTTGACAGTGGCGAATCGCAACTGTCAGCGTATGTTGGTCCGTGTGATGGAACAGAGGGATGAAGCCTGGCACGAGGAGAACGTTCTGAGGGCTCGTCAGTTTGAGCTCGAGCAACAGTTAGAAAATGCTAAAGAATACAACGACAACCTTCATGAAGAAGTGCACCGCCTAAACAACCAGCTTAATCCTCTGCTACCTAGGAACAATAATGTAGATGAGGACATGGGTTCAGGAATCTTCATGGCTGAGGATGATGATGAAGTGGAGGTCGATGGACCACAGGATGCCCCACCTACCGAGGCACCAGAGGAAGAGCCAGAAGAAGAAGAAGACGAGGAGTTAGAGCCTGTTAGTGATGAGGACGGCAGGGAGATCCTTGACACTGACTCGGGGGATGATGCTTAGAAGTAGTCATCACGTACCTATAATGTTAGGATCGTCTTTTGTGCCCTCCCTGTGAAGGAGTGAGGCCTTGTAATAACTTGACTTTGGGATGTAAGGTTGAACCGTATGTTTCCTGAATGTTAGTTTGAACCTGTTAATTTCGATCACAACTTGATGTCTTATTATGTTGCGTTCGATGATGGTGTCCCGATTAGCACCCTTCGGTGCCGCGACGAAACCGAGGGCCTCCTATGGCGCGCGACATAAGGCTGTGCTGCTTGGCACGCGCAGGTATCGAGGTGGCTAGTCGTGAACCACCATGGAACTCTCCATTGAGAAGTCTCTTTGTGGTCAGTTTGAAGTAGCCTTTCACAGTCAACTAAAAATCTTGAGATTGAATCCAAGTACCGTGCAAAAGGTCAAAAATCGTAGATAGCAACGTAAACGGTCCGATAACCGTTGTGCTCCCTGTGAGTGAGCCTTCATCAAAGGACGTCTTGTTGGATTACCGAGTATGAGTTCGTCAATTGATGCGCTTGAATGGATTGTGCGGTTGTGATGAATTATTGTGCCTTAATTATTATGAGAATTCTATTCTTGAAGACAGTTTGACATTTCGCAATAATTCATCTACAAATTTCCCACATCGTCAGTGCTCATTGGCTATGCATTTTGCAGATGTCGTACAATCTACGTCGGGGTCGTGGAAATGAGGAGGAGGACCAGCCGCCCCCTCCGCCACCACCTACTCCGGCCGAGTTGATGCAATCAGTGGTTGAGGGGCAGCGTATGTTGGCCGACGCCATGCGCCAACTGGCTAATCGAGAGGCTCGGCATGGTCGTCAGGGCCCAGAGCCAAATCAGTACAGCGATTTCAAGGACTTCCTGGATACAAAGCCCCCGCTCTTTAAGGAAGCGGAAGAACCACTGCAGGCTGACGAGTGGTTGAATATAATTGAACAAAAGTTTCGTCTGCTACGCTTAACTGATGAGCTGAAAACTGAGTATGCTTCCCATCAGTTGCATGGTCCAGCGGGCATCTGGTGGAGCCACTATCGTTCCACACTGCCTGCCAATGTTCCGATTTCTTGGGATCAGTTCAAGGCGGCCTTCCGGGGGAACTACATCCCGCCCGGTCTTATGGCAATCAAGCACACGGAGTTTATGAGGCTGTCACAGGGAAACAAAAGCTTGACTGAGTACTTGCAGTCCTTCAACAACTTGGCAAGGTATGCCACGGAGTTTGTGGATACCGATGTCAAAAAGATTGCTAGTTTCAAAAGGGGCCTCGGCCCAAAGCTAATGAAGACTATGGGCACTAGCAAGTGTACCACTTTCAATGAATTCATCAGCGATGCTTTGACACAGGAGAACAACAATGCTATTTATTCTGCCTCTAAGAGCCGTAAAAGGGCCCTTGAGGCAAGTGCTTCTCAGTCAAGGGCCTCAGCTGCACCAAGGTCTTCTCCGCGCCCGCCTGCTCAGAATACGAAGTTCCGTCCACCACAGAAAAAGCCTGCTGCAAAAACTGGGTTCCGTAAGGCTTATACTGTCGCTCTGCCAAAGGGGACTTCTGGACAGAGTAGCTCTAGTGTTCCTCCTAGCAATATGCCTTGCTGGAATTGCAACAAGCCAGGCCATTGGGCCCGGAACTGTCCGTACCCTAAGAAAAATGTCAACCAAGGTGGTCGTCAGGGACACGCTCATTATAACAGCATTGAAGAAATTCCATCTGGTGAGGTGGTCACGGCTAGTAAGTTCCTAGTTGACCAACACCCCGCAGTGGTACTTTTTGATTCAGGTGCTTCGCATTCCTTTATCAGTCCTAAGTTTGCATCTAAATTTGCACACAAGTTGCATACTGTTGAAGGTGTGGGTTATTGCATTAGTGCTGCAAGTGGGAATATTTCCACAAACAAAGTAGTGGGGAAACTTAAGTTTGAGATAGAAGGGCGAAATTATTCGCTTGCCCTATTGGTTTTACCCGGTTTAGACATAGATGTTATCTTGGGCATGAATTGGATGAGTCAGAATGGGGTACTCATTGACACGTCCGCTCGGGTAGTTATGCTCAGAGATCCTACAGATCAAAAGGGTTTTCTAGTACAACTTCCCAGAAAAGTTGAATTGTCGGGGGAAATTCATGCTGTGCAAGCAAAGGCGTTGGCCGAAATTCCTGTAGTAAATGAATTTTCGGACGTTTTTCCCGATGATTTGCCGGGACTCCCTCCGGATCGGGATGTGGAATTTAAAATCGAGTTGCTGCCTGGCACTGCACCCATCTCTAGGAGACCCTATAGAATGCCTCCAAATGAGTTAGCTGAACTTAAGGTGCAATTGAATGAACTTTTGAAGAAGGGGTTGATCCGTCCTAGCTCATCTCCGTGGGGTTGCCCTGCTATCTTTGTAAAGAAGAAGGATCAGACCTTGTGGATGTGCGTGGACTATAGACCTCTGAATGCAGTCACTGTCAAAAATAAGTATCCCTTGCCACGTATCGATATCTTGTTCGATCAGTTGTCCAAGGCTAAAGTCTTTTCCAAGATTGATCTAAGGTCTGGGTACCATCAGATTAAAATCTGTCCTGAAGATGTTCCAAAAACAGCCTTCTCGACAAGATACGGTCTTTTATGAGTATCTTGTTATGTCCTTCGGCCTAACCAATGCCCCAGCACACTTCATGTGCTTGATGAATTCGGTGTTTATGCCCGAATTGGACAAGTTTGTGGTGGTGTTCATTGATGACATCTTAGTGTATTCTGAGAATGAGGAAGAACACGCCAAACACTTGCGCATAGTCCTCAGCAGACTGCGTGAGCATAAATTGTATGCGAAGTTCAGTAAGTGTGAATTCTGGCTTCGTGAAGTACCTTTCCTTGGGCATGTGTTGTCCGATGGAGGAATTATGGTGGATCCCACAAAGGTACAAGAAGTATTGAATTGGAAGGCTCCTACTTCGGTTCATGAGGTCCGGAGTTTCCTTGGGTTGGCTGGCTATTATCGTCGCTTCATCCCGGATTTCTCAAAAATAGCCAAACCCATGACTCGGTTGCTGCAAAAAGACACCAGGTTTGTCTGGACTCCTGAGTGTGATGCAGCTTTTCACCAACTGCGAACCCTCCTAACCTCGGCTCCGGTTTTGGCACAACCGGATATCGAGAAACCTTTTGATGTTTACTGTGATGCCTCAGGCATAGGTTTGGGAGGTGTTTTGATGCAGGAAGGCCGAGTAATTGCATACACTTCACGGCAACTTCGGAAGCATGAGGTGAATTATCCAACGCATGACTTAGAACTGGCCGCAGTTGTTCATGCTTTGAAGGTATGGCGGCATTATCTACTGGGCAATGTCTGCAATATCTATATAGACCACAAAAGCCTCAAATACATCTTCACCCAACCCGAGCTAAATATGCGTCAGAGAAGATGGCTCGAGTTGATTAAAGATTATAATCTTCAAGTGCACTATCACCCAGGCAAGGCAAATGTGGTTGCGGACGCTTTAAGCCGTAAGTCTCATTGCCATTCCTTAATTGAAACTGATTTTCACCGATCTCGCCTGTTACATCCGGCAGTCTTGTACAACATCACTGTCAGTGGTACTCTCAGAAATAGAATCATTGAGCTCCAAAAGACTGATCCGGGTATATTTCACATAAAACGGAAGATGAAAGAGGAAGAAACTAAGCATTTCAGGTTAGATGACGAAGGTGTGCTGTGGTTTAAGGAGAGATTAGTGGTACCTAAGGACCGAGAGCTTAGAGATCAGATCCTGTCCGAAGCACATTCTTCCAAGTTGTCCATCCATCCTGGTAGTAATAAGATGTATTATGATTTGAAGCCACTTTATTGGTGGACCAAGATGCGGAAAGAGATAGCTGCATATGTTGCTAGATGTGACACCTGTTGCAGAGTGAAAGCTGTGCACATGAAAGCTGGGTTGCTTCAGCCACTTTCCATTCCAGGCTGGAAATGGGAAGAGATAAGTATGGATTTCATTGTCAGACTTCCTCCCACAGTAAAAAATCATAACTCTATCTGGGTAATTGTTGATCGTTTGACCAAATCAGCTCACTTCATCCCAGTGAGAGTGGACTATCGTCCCACTAACTATGCTGAGTTGTACTTCAATCAGATAGTCCGGCTTCATGGGATACCTCGTACTATCATTTCTGACCGTGGTCCCCAGTTCACTGCTCGCTTTTGGGAGCATTTGCATCATCTTCTGGGAACCAAGTTAGTGAGAAGCTCTGCTTATCACCCCCAGACCTCTGGTCAGACGGAACGAGTTAACCAAATCTTGGAAGATCTGTTGCGGGCATGCGTCATTTCATCCAAGGGTTCTTGGGAAAAATGGTTACCTTTAGCCGAATTTTCATACAATAACAGCTACCAAGAGAGTATTAAGATGGCCCCATTCGAAGCTTTGTACGGTCGAAAGTGTCGAACTCCACTAAACTGGGTAGAAGCTGGGGGAAAGAAGGTATTATGGCATTGATTTTGTCCAGGAAGCCGAGGAACAAGTCCGTACTATCTAGAAACACATGGCTGCAGCCCAAGCTAGACAGAAAAGCTATGCTGATCGTCGTAGAAAACCACTCGAATTTGAAGTTGGAGACTTCGTTTATTTGAAAGTTTCTCCAATGAAGAGTGTCCAACGTTTTGGTGTTAAGCGGAAACTTGCACCAAGATACGTGGGTCCTTTCCAGATCATAGGCAAGAGTGGAGCTGTTGCGTACAAAATCCAGTTGCCTCCTGAAATGAGAGCCATATTCAACGTTTTCCATGTATCTCAGCTTAAAAAGTGTCTTCGAGTTCCTGAGGAACAGGTTCCTTTAGGAGATATCAGGCTGGAATCCGACCTAACCTATGAAGAAAAGCCAGTCCGAGTGATCGATACTCAGGAACGAGTAACTAGAAGTAAAGTGGTTAAGTGGTACAAAGTGATGTGGAGTAATCAGGGTAGTGAAAGTGATGCTACGTGGGAACGGGAAGATTATTTGCGGGATGGTTATAAGGAATTCTATGAAAAATGGTACGCTTTCCAAATCTCGGGACGAGATTTTTTATAAGGGGAGAGGGCTGTAACACTTCAAGTGTTTAATCCTTAATTGCATTACATTTGCATAAGCATAAGCATGCATCATTCATGTTTGTTATTTTATGTGATGCAACACATGTGATTGTTCTAGGGTTTGTTTGATTTATTTCATGAAGTATTTGTTAGTTGGTGTAACAAAAAGGTAAGGTAGCCAATCATGACCTACAACACCTTAGTTATACTTAGGGTAACATTTGGAACAAGGTTCATGTTGACCAAAATTTCAAATTTGCCCTCCAAGAGAAGTTTGACCACCATTTGACCCTAGAAGGCTCTAGTTTGACCAATTAAAAAGTCTAATTTAGAGACCTTGCATGGAAGAGCACCCTTAAGCAAAGTTGTAAAGAAATTCATGGGGAACAAAAGTCTCAACATGACCATCTCATGAAAGTGAGCACAACATGCTCAAAAGTGGCCCACAAGTCAGCTAGAGATGTAGCTCCAAGACTTAGAATTTTTCTAAGTCTGGAATCTGACCCTACAGTTTTACTGATGCCTACTTTAGGAGCTTGTAGTTTGCAAACCAGGCCAAACCAGCTTTCACTCATATTGACAAACTTGTAGATCACATGTAGCCCTACAACTTTGTCAACATTACCCAAGCCTGGTTCTCAATGGTTCAAGAGATATCGTGTCATGAACTTAAGCTGTCAGTCGGCATCGTTAACTGAACCCCGGTTTCAGTTTCACCGAGCACTACCTTGGGGCCATGTAGTTTCCAATATAGACCGAACCAGCTCGAGCTCTAGTGGACAATTTTGTAGACGTCATGTACCTCTACAACTTTACTAACTACGGATTATACTAGATCGGCCTAGATTAGGAGTTATAGGTTGCCAAAGTCACGCTGTCAGGCTCGGCTCGACTGAAACCTCGTTTCAGAAGTTCAGAAAACTGAACTCGGTGCGTGGCCGACCGGGGGCAAGCGGCCTCCGCCGCGTGGCAACACGCGTCGACACGGTGCTCCCCTCGGCTGCCCAAATACGCCACGACGCACGGAAGCCCTGCATCGCTGTCCATTTCTTCTGCCTCCTTCTTCCTTTCTCCGCCGAGAGCACGGCGACCGGAGGAGCAGCAGCGGTCGCCACTGAAAAATCCACCGCCGTCGAGCACCACCACCTAATCCCTCGTAGTCATAGTTCCACGGTGAGCTCCTCCACCTCGTGGACCACACCACACAACTGCTTGACCTCAGGTAGGGCTCGCCGAGCTTGTGCCTCCACCGCGGTCGCCATTGTCGCCACCAAGCTGAGCTCGCTCGTGGCCGTGCTCCTCGGTGCCCTTACCGCCTTCCCTCTCCAGTGTCCTAGGTTCGCCTCGAAGTGCTGATGCTCGCAGGGTAGACCGTTTGGGGTCGGGTCACTGCTAGCTCGCCGGAGCAGGCAAGCCCACGGCCGTGGCCGCCATTGCCGCTGCCAACCCCCCTAGCCGTGGTCATAGTGTCAATTAGCCATAGCAGTCGTTGCGCGCAGTGGAGGTGAGCGTGCCGGTGCTCTCGGGTTCGTCGGAGTCGTCACCGGCGGCGAGCAATCGCCGGCGGGTGTCCCCTCCCCTGTTCTCTGTCCCTGTCGGGTGGGACCCGCACGTCAGCGTCGCGCGGGCGGGGTGTTGAGCGGGCCGCGCGCGCGAAGTTGTGGGCCGAGTTTTCCGGGCCGGCCCAGTTCATCCGAAATGAAATTCATTTTTATTATTTTGTCACTGATTTTTGTACAAGTTGGAAAAATATAGATCTAGGGTTTTAATGATCCAAAAATCATGAGATAAATTTTGTTAGAATCTACATGATGTGTAGTATTTTAGAAAAATATGGATCTGGCATGAGATGTTTAAATTCTGTAAGAATTTAATAGATCCTTTAAATGTGTTTTGGAATGCATGCAAATTTGTTTAATTTATAACTTGAGCTGTATTGTTCCATAAATCATGAAATTTGGTGGGTAGGTTACTCTATGCTAGCCCTAGCTCTGGTAAAAATTTGGGCATCAGTGCTTAAGTAATTTTCAAGTTATAAGGCTATCATTTTATTTTAGGAAATAATTGAAGGAATTTTTGTAATTTTTCTACATGTGCAATGTTCTTGTAACTTTTTGGAGAATGTCTTGGTACCTTGGAGTGTGTAAGAAAAATATGAAATCTGTTGTTTGATACTTTTCATTGTGATTTATTAATTATACAAAAATCAGCCTTTTGGACTTGTGAATTTTGTATAGAGAGTTTCTGTGAGTAAAACTTGTTCAAATTTTTACTGTGGTCTCTTTTTGGGTCAGAGAGTCCCCTGTAATTTTTGTAGAATTTTAGGAGCAGTTTACATATATGTTTAAAATTCCACCTAATTAATTAAGTAAAATAAGAAATGAGTATAAATAAATGTTCTAGGTAGTCACACCCTACTTTCTGGTGTTGTTATACCCCATGTGAACTTTTGGAAATCTTAGTTTGGTTTTAAGGGTCTTTGGCCACATCAATAAATGTTTAACCTTTGTAATTTTAGGTTTTCTGGACAGCTAGTAGTATTTCTAAATTTGGCCTTTGATAAAATTGGTTGCTGGAAAACTTGTAAATACCAAAGTTGGAGTAAACTTGATAAACTAGCTTGTGTAAAAATTTGGGAGCATTTGGCTTAGTAGTTTGAGAGTTACTGTTGTTTAAAGTGACAGTTCAGAATCTGCTACTCTCTGTTTTGAGAGGACAGATTCTGGGACTTGTGAAATTTGACATGGAAAACTTAGGAGTTTGGGGTTGAGGTCTGAAAGTGAATTGTAGTGCATTTCTTAGGCTTTCCAGATTGTCTTAGATCATATCTTTTGGAATTGTAAATCTCCAGTTGTGATAAAAACAAGTAGCTGCTGTCCAGAATGCTTACTGTGGTGTTTTGCTGATTGATATGGTGTGATATCCTAAGACATGCTACTTTTGTAATTGTTAGGTGTTAGGGCCTTAACTGAGGATGAGCAGCTTTATCTTAGGTTAAGTAGATTAGGTGAGTACTTCTCTACCGGAGAGGAAATTTGCACCTACTCTTTTGAAGTGATTTGAATAGAGCGTTAAATTGTTGTAATGCATTTCATTCCGAGCATATTGCATCTTTCATTATGCATTTATGGGATTTATTATGCACTCATGCAATAGGTGTACCGGAGGGAGTGACACTCCTCGAATTCGAACAAGCGATACCGGAGGAGGTGCTGAGTCAACCGGAGGAATCAGCAGAAGAACCCAACGTCGGAGAAGCTCCGTCAGAAGATCTACCCGAGTGTCCGGACCACAGACCCGCAACGTTTCTCAAAGGCAAGCCCCGGTGCATGCTGAACCCATTGTTTTATAAATATATCTTGAGTACTTTTAATTGTTTACTGCATTAAGTAGTAGGAGTTGTATGAAAACAACTGTTGCATTATACCTGTCCTTGTCCAGATATTGTGCCCTAATCCTATATTAGGTGTAGGCACGTGTCAATGCTTAGCCCTGCTTAGTACGGTAGAAGTCGGGTGATTTCTGGTCATCCGCGAGAGATAGGATTGGGTCGCGAGTGGCTTATGGCTATCGTGATGGAACCATGCTTTAAAATGAAATTGAGACCGGGCGGGAGTTCGATGGTACAGCTGCAAGACACTTCACGTCTTGGGTGTGGAGCCATGCCCGTCTGAGTCGTTTAAGGACCGATTCGCTGTACGTCCTTGAGTCATGTTGAACGCAGTCTAACACTTAGTTGGCCGGATAAGTCGTTCCGACCGCGAAGCCGAGTAATGTGATTCAGGCCGGGAATCGAATGGTAGGTTGCTTCTTGGAGGAGAGAAAGGATGTGCTTGGGGACATTGGCGTGAGACCAAGGGGGGGTTAGAGTCCCTATCACCTGGCAGAGTGTCGCCCTTGGGGTCGCGACATCATTCGGACCCGCGATTCCTGAATCATACGAAAGGTGGCCTGTGCGACCCTGGCAGGGGTCTGCACGGTGAGTGTTAGAAATACCCCTCCAGCTGGATAGGAATTCGATTCGAATCGCCGTCGCTCCCGGTTAGTGAGCACCTGACTTGAGCAGCGGCAACGTAGATCTCATTAATTGAACAGATGGTTAAGTGAATGATACAATGTTGCCACAATTTATACCTGCTATGGAAATAATATGAATAATTGTTTGATGATAATCAAGTGCATGTTTAGTACAGGTGCTAAGATAGATGACATGTAAATGCTAAAAATAACTGCTAGTACAGTTTATAAGAGTTTCAACTACTTATGCTTTTATGCAAAATGTGGTGTCAGCTAGCCTCTTGTGTAAGCCTTGCATAATCCTTGGTGTCATATTATTTCTGGTTTATGACGGGTAAGTCTATCTGAGTACATTCCAGTACTCAGGGTTTATTCCCTCCTGTTGCAGATGCAGGCTTTATCAGGGATTCTGCAAGACATGTCTCCACCCTGCGGGTGATGATGACTAGGTCACAAGGGCGTGATCGTCTTTATGTACTTTCCTCATGCTTTTGTGGGATGTCGATCATCCAGACTGGCAGTAATTAAGTAACTAATGTGTGTGTTATGCTTCCGCTACTTTCAAACTCGGTTTGTAATAATTGCTACTCCGTGGTGTAAACTTATTTCGGAACTACTTGTGAAATGTAACGTATGATGTGTATGTTGAATGATGCGATCCTGGTTGTAAGCAGTTTGGTTTGAAATCCTTCGTGATTTCGATTGACTACCGGGATTATATGGGCTCAAGTTTGAAAATTTGAGCGCTTCGGTGCTTGTTTTCGTACTTGTGCTCTTATAATTTGGTCGGTTCTGTTACACCATCAATTTCAAGCAATGTACCCAAAATGCTCTCACAAATGTTCTTCTCAATGTGCATCACATCCAAATTATGCCTTATAAGCAATGAGTCCCAATAAGGTAATTCAAAGAAAATACTCTTCTTCCTCCAATTGTGCCATCTATTTTCTTCTTCACGTTGCTTCCTCTTTCTTGTCATTTTCCCAAAAATGGCTTGATCAAAACATTCAAACTGTTCCTTCACTTGTACACCAGTCAATGGTTGAGGAGCCACCCTCGTTTCCACTTTGTTATTAAAGCTTATCTTATTCCTGCGCCACCTATGTTTCAATGGAGAACTCATAAATTAATAATAAAATAAATAGGCAACAACAAAAGCATTTCAGCCAAATGAAATCTTACCTATGTTTCGTTGGCAAAAAGCGGCGATGTCCCATGTAGCAATGCTTGGACCCGTATTTCAGCCACAAGAAGTCTGTATCCTTGTTGCAATATGGACATGCAAACTTCCCTTTAGTGCTCCAACCAGATAACATTGCATATGCAGGAAAATCATTGATTGTCCAAAGTAGAAGAGCATGTAGAGTAAAATTCTTCTTTAGCTTGGCATCCCATGTTTCAACACCATCTGTCCACAGCTCCTTTAGCTCGTCGATGAGGGGACGGAAGTATACATCAATATTGTTTCCAGGAGATTTTGGTCCTGGAACCAGCATCGACATCATCCAATAAGGTTGTTTCATACACAACCAAGGCGACAAATTATAAGGGATTATGATCACAGGCCAAGTGGTATATGTTGTACTTATCATCCCAAATGGATTGAATCCATCAGATGCCAGAGCTAGCCTAACATTACGAGGATCATCTGAAAACCACTTGTACTTGTCATCCACGTGCTTCCATGCTGGGGAGTCTGCAGGGTGACGCATTCTACCATCACGGGCCAATCCTTCCTTGTGCCATCTCATCTATGATGACGTGGTCTCCCTCATATATAATCTCTGCAACCGAGGAATTAGTGGGAAATACCGTAGGATCTTACGTGGAACACGCTTCTTTCGCGTACCGCCAGTGTCACTAGTATCATCACCCTTTGCAGCACCATCATCCTTCCACCTAGACTCACCACATGTTGGACATGTATCCAGTTTTTCATTTTCCTTCCAAAATAATATGCAATCATTCTCACAAGCGTGTATCTTTTGATAATCCAGACCTAGCTCTTGAACTACACTCTGCACTTTCTCCAACGTGTTTGGGACACAGTGGCCTTCAGGTAGCACAAGTGAGAACAGACCTAGTATGCTCCTCAAGGCAGTGTTACTAATACCATGCATGCACTTAATCTGAAACAATCTCACAATAAAAGAAACCTTGGTAGCCTCCTTGCAACCTGGATACAATTCCTGTCTTGCCTCCTCTAGTAATTTATAGAACTTCTTGGCACGCTCATTTGGCTCTTCATCTGGACCTTGGATGATGTTTCCATGTATAGTAGCCCTGATTAGTGTTCCAATCAGCTCAGTCCCACGATCAGTGTCGTTACCTCCTTCTTCATCATCGTCTACTGATCCTTGAAGATTAGATGTGCCGCCTTCATCACTTGGACCACGTTCCCCTTCAGAGATGAAACTTTCATCAAACCGATAAGCAAGAACATGTCTGTGAAGGTCAGGTCGCGGTTTGTAAACCATGCATCGACATCTAGAACACGGACACAAAGCAGTAGATGTACTGCCATCAAATATGGTTTGAAGAAATTTCCGGAAATTCTCTTGCCAAACAGGACTAGACCTATCCATGCGCATCCAACTCCTATCTGACATTATATGCTTTCCAAATAAATTTCTGCACAGGATCAACAGAGATATATATAAGTACAATTCACATATATATGTGTATCATATAGTGACTATGTGGTATAGCATGATGAGAAGTATATATATACCGCGGGCAATCAAATGATCAAGATGATGATCAGTTGATGACTGGATTAGGAGCCAGCTATATATATGAACTACAAAATGCAATATAACTAAGCTAAAGGGAACGTACGGAAATAAATGAGTTTAGATTGTTTAATGTAGAATTGAAATATATTACATACCCATGACAGCTAAAGAATACTATTTTGCACTACTTCTTCCTGTCAGGCTCTCTTGACTAATAATTTTATCACTGACTTTAATATATACTGATCTTTCATATGGCACATGATCATGTTCAACAAATCCACAAGAGAATTATATAATGTTTTAATTTATTTACTGTTTCAATAATCCTGTGATGCACAAAAAAGGGCTTACAAGCAAAATAAAATAACCGGTATTCCACAAAATATCTCCAATAATCCAACTCCCTAAAAATCTAAACCTAAATCAGTTTTCCGTATCCTATACCTTGATGAGCACTTTTGCTTTCCTTGCCGATCACTTGGGGCATTAACGCCTAAGGCCTAAGAGAAAAACTGAAAGGAAAAACAAAGAAATCTGCTACTGCTAGGCACCTCGATGTTTGTGGTCGCGGCGTCACGCACTCGCCCTAGCTACAAAACGCTTTTGCCATGCATGCATGAACTTTGTTGCTCACCGCGTGCACGTCGTCAATCAAGATGCAGCAGCGACGAGAGGCCGATGCAGTTTTCCTTCGTTCTCTCGCCGGAGTATGGAGCCTTCTGATCGATCTCGATAGGCGCCTCGCCGTGCACCGTAGCGTTGAAGAGAACGAAGTTGCGATTGATCGGGAGTCGAGGCTGGGGGCAGCAGTATATCCCTTGATCAATCTCGAGCTCTTCTTTTACGTGAGTTACGTGTCCTAGTCTACCTTACGTGGCTCTCTTGGGCATAGGGCTGGACAAAAAGCTCGTTAAGCTGGCTCGGTGGCTCGGTACAAAAGTGCTCCGATTAGACTCATTTTTCTTTTAAAATAAAAATGACTTGATTTGGAACGACTTTCAACTTCGGCTCGGCTCGTTAGGCTCGGCTCGTTAGGCTCGTCATGAAGTTGGGTTTTAAACAATGCAGGAAATAACGATGAATAAGATTATACTAATTTCTAAAAAAGCTCGAAAAAAACTACGGTTGGCTCGATATCCAGCCCTACTTGGGCACTAATATATATGGGTGGTGGCGGCGTGCGTTGGTCGAGTCCGTGTCGACGACGATGGACACGCGGTCGATACGTATCGGCAAAGTATCCCATTTTTTATTATTTTCGCAAATTCTGAGTACGTTTCTAGATACGTATCAGTCTGTTGGATACGGCCCAGCCCAAACAAAACACTCTGTCCCCGACGCCCTACCCCACGATGCCCGCAGCCCCGCACCTCACGCGGTCGCGCCGCCTCCAGCGAACGCGCGCACGGACGCCTCATCCGGTTGTCCCTGCTCGCCGGTCGCCGGCGACGAGCCTCCGCCCCCGCTTGCAGGCCGCCGGCGATGAGCCTCCGGCCCCGCTCGCTGGAGACGAGCCTCCGCCCCTGCCCCCGCGCACAGCCTCCTGCGTACAAGTGCGCCGCCTCCTGCGCAGGGATGCGCCACAGCTCGCCGGCCGCCGTCGCCGAGCCTCCACCACCTCCGTGCCATCAATCGACTTCTCTTCCTCCTGCAGACTGCCGCGCAGGGGAGCACGCACCAGTCCGCCACGGCGGCGGCCAGCTCCCGTGATGCAGGGGATGCAGATGAGAGGTTGATTAGATTCAGCTGCAAAGCAAGCTGTCTACTCTACTTCTGCATGTACATCCCCTTCCCCATTCTTGATCTATTCTATTTCTGCAGTTCTTAATTTTGTTTGTTCCCCACTTCCCCTTCTTCATTAGTGTTGTCCATGCTTCATTGCTTGCATGCAGTAGATGGCCTCTCCAAATTTGGTAGTGCTGCTGCTGCACAAGCGGAGTGCTAGTGCTAATGCTAGCATAGGATCTGTGAGTTCTGGGTTTTGGTTAGGATCTCCTGTGAAACAAGAAACCTACAAGTTTTAGACTTTCACAATTTTAATTTGTATTATTATTTATTTATTAAAAAATAGTAAAACGTATCCGCGTATCCTGTTTTCTCGAAAATTGCCGTATCCGCGTATCCGTATCCTTCCGATACCGATACACGTATCCGTATCCGTGCTGCATAGCTGAAATCCCGCGTCGCCGTATCCCGCCCCCTGCACACTCCACCCTGTGCAGTCAACCCCGCCCCTTGCGGACTGCCCGGCGCCCTCTGCCGGCCGTCGGCTGCCCTCAGTCCCCTCACCGGTGCCCCCCCCCCGCCCCCCCAGCCTCCTCCGCGCGATCAGCCGGCGGGCCCGCGACCTCAGCTCGGCCCATCCTGGCCGGCGATCTCAAATCTGCCCAAGGACATCGTCCCCAGCTGGGCGCAACCGGTGACCTCAGCTCTCCTCTCCCTCCGCCGGTCCGCCCCCAGCCGGTGACCTCAGGTCCCGCGGCAGCCATCGAGCAGGCACGCTGCTAGCCTCCACTGTCCCGATCTGCCTATGGTTGCTGCTGTGGTTCCCAATTCAATCAAAGCAAGCACAAATCCGTATGGCCATCGAGCAGGTACGCTGCTGTGGCCTCCACTGTCCCGATCTACTTTATTTCTTGAGTATCTCTTCTCTCCTACTTCAAAAAATATGTAGAGTATCCACTGCTGTAGTATAATCTAGCGATAATGTTGTGCCCACTGCATGTGTTTGTAAAAATGACAAACCATAGTTTATGAGTAAAGCGGTTCATTGCTTCACACTGAAAGATACATAAAACAGAAAAGATTCTCTTTGTGCCTGAATATGATTATTTATATTATATGTTAACCTGATGGGAATTGATTACAATTTTGCTTCAACGGTTAATTCTTTTGTTAATGTGCTTACATTTTTGTAGTCGGGAAATTTTAATGACCCCTTGTCCTCAATGTATCAAGCAGTCTGCAGGTTTCTCTGGTGGTTGCCCATGATATGGTATCTGGTAAGATCTTCCCTCATGATCCTTTCCAATACCAAGTGCATGCATCTCAAATCTGAGAGTATTTTGATCAACTCACCATACAATGAGCAGTGCTGCATTGCACATGTATAAATTCCTGACAAATAGAGTTCTTATGCTAAGGCATGCTCATGGCAAATCTTCACTGATTTATCCATCACTTTAGCAGCTTTGTTCTTTGCCTCTCTTCTATACAAAAGCATTGGAAGTGGAGGAAGGGCCTCCTGACAATTTTACCAGGTAGTAAGTATTCATGATGGCTGCTTTTATGATAAGTTACTACTTACTAGCATTGAATTATGTATGAATGTTGCTGAAAATAGATCATTTAACTAGATGCGTAGGTAAAGAATAGCTTGTGCTACAAATGCTCTGAATGAAGCAATCTTTGCATGCCCAAAATTGCAGTGTTCATGTTAGACAAAATCCTAAAAACATAATATCTAATCTTCTCCACTAATTATGCAGCGAGTTTGGTTTAAAACATGCACCATGTTATATACTATGGTAATCCTAGAAATATTATCCAATAGCATGTTCCATCTTTTTCTAATGTCAGATTTTTTTATTTTGCAGAATATCTAGAATAGATCACAAATGTCATCTTCTGAGAATTGGATTATGCAGTCCAGTACTGAGGTCCAGGCACCTGGGGGCGCTGCCTGGTCCAGGCAGCCAGCCGCCGCCACCAACGAAACAGCCCTTAGTGTTTCTGGACATATATTAGTGGTGGATTCTTCATTACTTCTGCATGATATTTGTTTGAAAGAACTAATACTTAAAATTTTGTGTGCTCGTAGTAGGACCAATACCTATTGCCTTGAAAATTCTGTGGCTCCGTATACACACGCATTTAGTGTAATCTAATATACAAAAATCTAATATACAAAAGACAGCATGCTTGTTTCAATATGTTGATATCCATGTATATGTTTGGTATATTTCTGTGATTGTTTACATGCAAATCTATAGTTTAAACTTGCATTTTTGGTATGCAGTACGAACTAATTCAGTTTTTAGTGTCATATTGAGAAACATGTGAAATTGTGAATTTGCAGGGTATGGATGCTTGGCTGGCAGTGATTCAAGCATCCAATGAGAAGATATGGAGTGGTCCTGTGATGAAATTGTTTATCTGAAATTTGCAGGGTACGGATGCTCATAGAAGAAATTGCTTGTTATATTCAAGTTGCCTGAGCTATAATAATTTTGTTGTGCAAGTAGCCAAGTGATATGTTCTGACAAAGGATCGATTTGCACTTGTGAATTGGCATGGTATATGGCTAGCTGTAGCTGGTTGCAAAATCAATTATCTATTTTTTAATGTTGTTCTGATTGAATAGAGTGCATAAGTATAGCAATGCTTACTTAAAAACATCACAAATTCCATCTATAGCGTGCCAGAAACAAAGAGTAACCATATTTCTATTGTACTTGATTTCATTATAGGTGTTGCTAATTTATTTAGGCCCAAAGCTCACCCCGCATTACTTGGGAGCATCGAAGCTGTTGAGGAGCAATTGAGGAAAGCTGAAGGTCCAAAGATAACATTGTCTTCAACCACAATCATTGAGAGCAACTTATCACTGGGGCAGTGGATTTATTTTGACCGTTGCAATGCATGGGTACAGACCTATTATTAAATATATGCCTCACGTGGCAGATTTGTAAGGATGCTTCTCTATGATTATTGCGAGCCCTTTCTTTTTGATATAATGAGGTTGTTTTGACAATGTTACTAAAATTGATGCTTGTTTTTTTTTTTGAATGTGGCTCAGAATAGTATGTTTTAAGCTGAGTTAAATTTCTTTTGTTGTTGTATATGCTGATTTTGAACTATTTTTTACTTACCCTCATCGTGTCGAAAATTTTGAGGCTCTTGACCCACTATTTTCTTCATGCTCTAATTGTAGAAAATTTTGAGTCTTCCGTAGCAACGCACGGGCATGTGCTAGTCTCCAAGAACAAAAAAGGAAAACCCCACACAAACCTTATCCCCTCTCGCACTCCTTGCATACCCTCACCTAGGCGAGTACATGGCTCCCCTAGCGACACCGCATTCCTCGGAATTGTTCCTGGCAGCGCCGCACTTGCCCAACACCACGCCGCCCCCTCCACCCTCACTTCAGCACCGGGGAGACAAGGTGCGGGCCCGTGTCCTCTACCTCGCCATCTACATCAGCACCGAAGAAACGAGGTGCGGCCCCTGGCGTCCTCTGCCCCTTCGTCGTCGGCGGCGCCCGAGGAGACTAGGCGCGGGTCCCCGTGTCCCCATCCTCGCCCTACGCCAGGTGCCTAGAGGCGTCCCCACTGGATCTAGCTTGGTGGCATCCTCTCATAGTGCCCTGATGCTCAGCTCGTCGTCCACATGTGTGTCTTCGGCCGCCTCCGTACCTCTCGTGTTGTTGATCTGCTCAATTCCAAGTGCAACGTCACGATGTAACCATGACGGATATAGACGAAAGCAGGCACAATGAGAACGTTGAGGACTACGAGTTCAGCCAGCAGGGACGAGGCCGAGGCACTTCCCTTTCTATCGCCAGAGAATCCCCTGATCGATCGATGTGGACACCGCGCCGTGCGCCATCGTGTCGTTTTCCATGGCGATAGACGTTGGGAGTTGAGGAGGGCGACAACAATTCTCTAAGCCATTGGTTGAGATGACTCATTTGCATGCCTGGGCCCTCTGCTATAGCGAAAGCCCACTAATTAGAGGTGTTTGTAGAACAGCATATTACAACGACACTAGAAATTATAGCAACGAAACACACTTGTGGCAATAGCAACATACTATTGCATCGCTTTAGATATTTAGTTGCAATAAATAACTACCTTTTGCAATGGTTGTGATAAATATTACAACCAACAAAAACTATGGCAATAGCAACCAACTATTACATCGCCTTAGAAATTTAGTTGCAATAAATAGCTACCTATTGCAATGGTCGTGAGAAATTTTACAACCAACAAAAACTGTGGCAATAGCAACAAACAATTACATCGCCTTAGAAATTTAGTTGCAATACACGGTCTACCTATTGCAATGGTCATGAGAAATATTACAACCCAACAATACTGTGGCAATAATTTCAAGCAATAGCAACACTATTCTATTTGGTTGCAAGAGCACCAGACAGTTGCAACGCCAATCAATACTAATGCAACTAAATGACATCATGGCAATATTATTAACCAATAGCAACACTTTTCAAAAAATGGTTGCTATAGGTCTCACCTCTTGCAACGCCGAACGTAAAAAATGCAATGCACTATTTTTGTGGCAACACAGTCCCCCTATTGCCACCTTTTTGGACAAATGTTGCAAAACACACCCCTATTACAACATAATTTGTGGTGATGCAAATGGGATCAAGTGGCAATAGGGTCGAAATCTAGTAGTGGATGACTAACCTAAATCTATACTCAACCCCTAGGCCGCACTACAAGGTAGCGAAGATATAAGCGATTAGAGAAGACTACGACGATAGTCTGGTTCCAACCTATGGTAAGCTATGAAACTATTGGTCTATGGGGACATACCGATGGAAAAGAGACACCACAGAGGATGCTTGACCAGGGCACTTAATCCTACCAATCCTTCTAACGGGATGTGGGGTACAAAGGAAGCAACGGGATTGTCACGTCCCGCGCTACTACCGAGTATCTCTAGCCTAAGCACCATGCTTACACTATAGACGATTACCCTACCCTCTACCACGGAAGAAAATAAAGTAAACTCATAAACCATAGAACAATAATAACAACATACTTACTTAGTATTGGAAGTTGAATTACCAAAGAATCCTAGAACCAAGCCTCGGGTTAGGAGACTTGATCTTGCAGGTTCAAGTTGAAGAGAAGACACCAACATTCCGAGCTTCCTTCAATTCATCCCTCCACTCTAACTCTCTCAATCTAGAAGAAGAACTCTATGCAGATTTGGTTAATCGATCCACAATTACCCATACCGAGTCATTACCTTTCTAGGTACGAGGAAGTCCTGTGATAAAATCCATACTGATTTCTTCCCATTTCCAACCTAGAATAGGCAGGGGCTGTAGTAGTCCAGCAGGTTTCAAGTGGACTACTTTGACCCTACAACAGGTATCAGACCTAGCAACATAGGCTGCGATTTCCTTCTTCATCTTGGTCCACCAAAAACATGTCTTCAGGTCTTGATACATCTTGCTACTACCCATATGGATAGATAGCTTAGAAGAGTGAGCTTCATCCATGATTTGGTTTCTAAGTTCTCGGTCCTTGGGTACTATAAGGTGATTGTCGAACCACAAAACTTCCTTCTCATCTACCCTAAAATGCTTGGATCCTTCTTTCTTCATTTTCTTCTTGATATGGAACACTCCTACAATAGTTTTCTGACCCTCAATAATTCTGCTTTCAAGAGAACAACTGATTGTAATGTTATGCAATACTACCGGATGCATCAGATTAAACCCATCTTCTAGTAGCGGTTGCAAGGAGTTACAATGTGACTTTCGGCTCAAGGTGTCCGCAACGACGTTCGCCTTGCCCGGGTGATAGTGCACTTGTAAATTATAGTCCTTGATCATCTCTAACCATCTTGTTTGCCTCATTCAATTCAGGTTGAGTGAAAATGTACTTGAGACTTTTATGGTCCATATAGATATTGCACACATTACCAAGCAGATAATCTTTCCAAATCTTCAATGCATGAACCACAACTGCGAGCTCTAAGTCATGCGTTGTGTAGTTCACTTCATGTTTCCTTAATTGTCGTGAGGCATAAGCAATAACTCTACCATCCTACATGAGAACACACCCTAAGCCGGTACCCGATGCGTCGCAAAACACATCAAAAGGTTCGTCAATATTAGGCTGTGCCAACACAGGTGTAGTGGTTAGCAACGTCCGCAAAGTACAGAATGCTGCTTCACACTCCTTAGTCCACACAAACTTCTTGTCCTTCTGCAGTAAACTGGTCGTAGGCTTGGCTATCTTAGAGAAATCTAGAATAAAGCGACGATAGTAGCCAGCTAACCTGAGAAAACTCCGTACTTCAGTGATGGAAGTAGGGGCTTTCCAATCAAGAACCTCTTGTACCTTACTAGGATCAACAAAAATTCCCTCAGCAGACAAAATATGACCAAGGAAGGGTACCTTTGTCAACCAAAACTCACATATGCTAAATTTGGCATAAAGCTTATGTTCTCTGAGCCTAGTTAAGACAATCTCCAAATATTTCGCATGGTCCTCTTCATTCTCAGAATAAACCAAGATATCATCAATGAACACAACCACAAACTTGTCGAGTTCAGGCATGAAGACTGAATTCATTAGGTACATAAAGTGTGTGGGAGCATTTGTTAGGCCTAAAGACATGACAAGGTACTCGTACATGCCGTATCTGGTGGAAAAAGCAGTCTTTGGAATGTGTTGTGGTCTAATCTTTATCTGATGATAACCCAATCTCAAGTTGATTTTGGAGAACACCTTAGCCTTCAACAATTGATCAAACAAGATATCAATACGGGGTAAAGGATACTTGTTTTTGATCGTTACAGCATTGAACGGTCTATAGTCCACACACATTCGCAAGGATTTATCCTTCTTCTTTACGAATAGTGCCGGACAACCCCACAAAGAGGAGCTAGGTCGAATGAGACCCTTGCCCAACAACTCTTGCAATTGGATCTTAAGCTCAGGCAATTCATTTGGTGGCATTTTATATGGTTTTCTAGAAATTGGTGCCATACCAGGGACTAGCTCAATAGCAAACTCAACATCCCTGTCTGGTCGGAGACTCGGTAATTCATCAGGAAAGACATCTGGGAATTCACATACCACTAGAATATCAAGGAGGTTTTTAACTTGGGTAGCACATGATACATTCTGAAGGTCAAGACTTCTAGGAAGTAACACTTGAAAAGTACCACCACCCTACAGCTCACTAAGAGTAAGAGTTTTGTCAGTAGTTTCAATAATCACACCCCAACGTTGCATCCAACTCATCCCCATGATTACATCCAAACCTAAACCAGGTAGTACTATTAGGTTCGTCAGAAACCTCATATTGCCAATTTGAATGGTCAAAGCATGAACCATCTGCCTAGTAGATGTGTCAGCCCCCGCTGAACTTATACGATACCCATAATTTAGATCAGATATCTCTTGATTATGCTTTCGTGCAAATGCTTGACTTACAAATGAATGCGATGATCCAGAATCAAATAAAACAACAGTAGGATGCTGGTTCACAAGAAACATACCAGCCGTAACAGGTTCTTCTTCTGGCACTTCTTCTACAGTGGTGTAATGGAGATGACCCTAGCAAGCATTTGAGTTGGCCTGCTGCTTCTTTGGATAAGGATAGTTTCTGGCAAGATGCCCCATCTTGTTACAATTGAAACATGGTCCCAAGACGGTAGGTGCATTAGAACTTCCTGAACTTCCCTGCCCCATTTTTCCCTTAGGCATAGCAATAGTGAAAGCCTTCTGATACCTCTACTGCTGCGGACCTGGTTGTGCCTTTTTCTGAGGAGGCTAGAACCTAGCCCCTGTTGTCGGTGAACAGAACTGAGGACGACCTGTACTTGGAGCCCTTTGCTGAGAAGAACCCACATCAAAAGCCCTCTTTTGTCCCTTAGGCCAACCGTGACCCACTTTATCCTAAAGCTCGCGGATGACCGAAAATCACCCGACTTCTACCGTACTAAGCTTGGCTAAGCAATAACACATGCCTAAACTTTAATTGGGATTCAAGTTCGATATCTGGACAAGGATAGATATAATGCATCAAGTGTTTTCACTCAACTCCTACAACTTAATGCAATAAACAAGTAAAGTACTCAAATGATATGTACACAAAAGTTGGGTTAGCATGCACTAGGGCTTGCCTTTCAGAAAGGATGAGGGGCGGTGATTAGGGCACTCAGGTAGCTCTTCTTCGGGAACTCCTTCGCCGGCTAGCACCTCGGGCTCCTCCGACTTCTCCTCCTCCTCCTCCTCCTGATGTGCTCCCTTGAACTCTAGAAGCGTCACCCCCTCCAGCACACCTATTGCATGGATGCACAAGATAAATTTCATGTATGCATAAGAATGAATGCAACATGCTCGGTGAATGCAATGTGAACTGCAGCAACAACTTAACACTCTATTCAAATCACTTTAACAAAACGTGCAAATCTCTTCTCCGGTAGAGAAGTACTTACCAAGTCTACCAACTTAATGTAAAATTGCTCTTCCTTAGTTAAGAACCAACACCTAAACAATCAGCAAGAGCAACTATAACACCCTAGGTGTTTGTCCCTCACTAAGCAGTGGGTTTGAGCTCAAGCATGATATATTAAGTGGAGATGATGATGTCAAGGTCAACCTATGGAGATGAGCCTAACCTAAACTTGGCTGTTGCACCATTACTTTACATATAAGCCATTTTCAAGATATATGCTTGGATGGTGTTATTGCAATATCTTCATGTGTCTCACCTTAGTACCTATCTATAGTGACCCCCTAGAAAAGTTTCATGAAGTTTGGAATAAAAAAGTCACATGAAATGATAAGTCATATCCTTCTTGGAATGCCGTGATTAAGTGAATGGAATTATAGATCATCAACCAAACTTTGCAACTTTGCCCAAATGACTCTAGATGAACTCTACAACAAAATTCATGAAGGGTTCATGTTGAGCAAATGTCAAGAAAATGCCTTAATTGGCCTAAAACTCTAGTTTAGGCCTTATCGAGTTGCTACTTTGACCAATGTGAAAGTTTGACTCCTGTACCAGTTATGAGATTTGACCTTTAACAAAAATTGTAGCTCATCTTGTATAGAACAAACTTTGTTTAATGATCAAGAGCTAGTTTGGCCTCTAATCTAGTCAAATAGAGCTCACAAGAATCAACTCAGTGCTGTTTTGGAGCTCCAAAAATTTTCTAAGTGTTGGACTGCGGTACAGTTTCAGAGTACGTGAATTTGGAGCCCTGTAGTATGAAAACCATGGCAATCCAGACCAAACTTGTATAATAAAAGTTGGAGATCACATGTAGCTCTACAACTTTTATTAGTGAAGTTTTTGCAAACACCCAGCGGACTAAGAGTTATAAGGGGGAGAAGAATGCAATTTCTGTCGGCTTGCAACTAAACTGCAGGATTCAGCTTCGGGTACCCCACTTTGGAGCTTTATATCTTGCAACCCAAGCTGATTTAGACCTTGATCTTTTAATAGAAGCTGTAGTTTAGGTTGTGTACTACAAACCTTGTTCAAACCCCATGGCCTAGTTCAGCTTCTAACCTCAAACAAGGAACCCAAGTTTGAACTTACTACTGTTTTCAGACTCCATGGCCTAGTTCATTAACCTAAGTCTAGAATTCATAGTCGTGGACATTGGTATGCTGCGTTCTCCAAAATTTACTAAACAACTTGAGTTGAGCCAAAAACAAAAGTCGGAGTTTACATTTTGAAGTAGGACATACCAAAAGTTGGATTTGATTTGACATGTTTTGGCAAACCAATTGGAACCTAAACTGAGGAGGGCTTAACCCTAATCAAATCGCTAACAGTGTCAACTTTGGGGCTAATTACCTCCTAATCTAGGGCACTAATGACCTTGGTCCCTCAATCAAATTCGTAGAGCATCACTTGGACAACAATTTTGATTCAAGACTCCTAGCCCAGTTCGGCCCATAGCCAGCCCAAACGCGACCTCCAAGTCGGTCACAACGTCACCCGCCAGGTGTCCGATGAAGTGCCGCATTGGACGACGCACGTCCAGGACGTGTCCACCATGCGAGCCGAGCACCCCACCTCCTCTGAGCTGTGTCGGCGGCCACTTTCCTTGCGCTCTTGCGTCGGTCCGGAGGGGCACAGAGCGTCCTCATTCACTTCCTCGCTCTCTCTCATCTCGCCTTCGCCCTGGAGCTCGCAAGCGCAGACGCCGCAGCCATGGCCATCATGGCCGGCTCCCGCGCAGAAGCACGGCTGCAGTAGGCACCGCTCTTCCCTTCTCCTCCCTTGCGTCGCGTAGCCACGATGCTCTCCGCTCCAGGTGTCGTGCGCTCATCAACTCTAGCTGCTGGAGTGCCACCGTCACCGTCCCGCTTGGAGGGGAGCCGCCGGCGCCCGTGGCCAGGCCACGTCGGACCACCACGGTGCGAGCCGCGACTATCCACAGGAGCGCACAAGCCCCCTGATGCTCGCCCGCCGTTTCCCCGGCCATTGTAGCCGCTGGAGCCGGCCTACTGCTAGCCGCCGCCACCACAGGTAGCTGGAACTCGTGTTTAGCTCGCCTCGGGCCGCCGTAGAGCGAGCCAAGGCCACCAGAGGATGCGCGTGGAAGCCTAGATGCTCCCCCGCCCATCAGCCGCCGTCGGCATGGCCTCCCTCCGCCGGAAATGGCGATCCCCGATGTCCTCTGCTCCAAAATCCCGTCAAGGGCTTCGGGCAAGAATTCGACGAAAGGAAAGGGCCTAACTACAATGTCATTGACTCACATGAATAGTGCCTCTATACTGCGGGTTGATTTCGGAGAACTGCAGGGATCCCGTTGCAAAGTTGTTTTCCTTTTTCGTTTTTCTTGTTTTGTTTTCCAGAAAATTATGCCAAACTTTGAAAGTGTGTAGTAATTAGTAGAAAAATCGTAAAATAGCAAATGAGGACTTTTTGGAATCCTTGTGAAGTTTTCTATGCAGTGGATCTATAATATGACATGTTTTAGTTTAAAGTTTTAGTTGTAAAAATAGATCTATGCTTCTAGGTTTTCAATGATAGTTGTATTTGTCATTTTCATAACTGCAAATGTAGGGCTCCAAATGAAGTGAAATTTTTTTGTGGCAGCTACTCATGTGATGCTTGATGTGTGGTAAAAATTTCATGAATTTTGGGTGATGTATGAGTGAGGTATTAGTGTATCTTGCTCTCACATGATTTATTGTAATAGCCATTTGTCTTTTTCATAGAGGATGATATACAAGTCCAAATGACTTGAAATTTGGATAGTGATGCTTGATGTGTGGTAAAAATTTCATGAATTTTGGGTGATGTATGAGTGAGGTATTAGTGTATCTTGCTATCACATGATTTATTGTAATAGCCATTTGTCTTTTTCATAGAGGATGATATACAAGTCCAAATGACTTGAAATTTGGCTAGTAGGGTATTGGGAGAATATGTAGGCCACTGTAATTTTAGTAGAATTTATTGTGCAATTTTGATATGTGTTCATAATTCCACCTAATTATCTAATTAAATTAAGAAAATGCATTAAAAGAATTTATTTAGAAATGGGCACTATGTTTTCTGGTGTTCATTAGTCATGGGTGACATGTTGGTAAAGTTGGTTTTGTCCAATTATATGTTTGCAACATAAGTTAATAAATATTTCTTGCAAATGAGGTTTTCTGGACAGATCTAGGAACTTAGCAAAATTCTTCATGATAATGTTTTTTGTTGTGAAACTTGTGTATACAAAAGTTGTAGATAATTTATGTATCTAGCTGCTGTTAAAATTTTGCTGGAATTTGGCTAAGTATTTTAGGAGTTATAGCTGTTTAAAGTTGGGTCATAGAATTGGTTGCTCTCTGTTTTACGCAGACCTAGTTCTGTATTTATGTAATTTCGACCTATTAAACTTTAGAATCATGCTATGATGATTATATATGAAATGTAGAGAATTTTATTAGATTTCTAGAATGTCTTCTTACAAGTCATTTGGATTTTTGTAACTCCAGTTATAGCTAAATCTTGTAGCTGCAGTTTACGTGTCTAGAAATTGACAGATTCTAGTAATAGTTGTTGCTTCGCCTTGACTTGCTTAGCATGTTGCTAAGTGCGGTTCACATCCTTGGTAATTAAGTTAAGTACACCTGAGATCATGTGGAACTTGTGTACCATGCTGAGTGTGCCCTCTGTGCTATCTTAGCATGTTGGTTTGTGTGATGTTAATTAAGCAAAGTGATGTGCTTAAGTGTCTTTAGTATATAACCTTGTACTTACCTTGATTAGTGTGTGATGCATCATCTATTGTATTTCCATGTATTCATGCACTTGCATTTTGCATCTCATCTAGGTACGCTAGATGCACCACGTGAAGGATGAAATGTGGAGCCGAACCTAAAGATGATGCTTGGTGGATCCATCCCGAAGATGGAAGGCACCTGGAGTGCATGCCTGAAGTGGAGATGTTCCGCAAGACGGTGCAAGCTAACTTGACTAATTTGAGTCAGATCCCAGGCAAGCCCCGGAGCATTATAAGCCTCCTACTTTCAAAGCAATTAATTATATATGTTATATGTATTGTTGCATTAAGTGGTAGGAGTTGATTGGAACCCTTGTTGCATTATATCATTCCTTGACCAGATATATGAATCCATGAATCCTATGTAGATAGGATCGTCTATATGCTTAGCCCTGCTTAATTAGAATGGTAATGTCAGGTGATCTCCTATCACCTGCAAAGTAGGAAGTATTTGGTCACGGTTGGCTATATTTGCTATCGTGGAAAAGAACCAAGTGTTAATAATAAACTTAGACCGGGCGGGATGTCGATAGTGAAGCAACAAGGCATGGAGGTCTTGGGTGTGAAACTATCCCCGTCTGTGTCGGTTAAGGACCGATCTGCTGTACTTCCTTTGTCATTTTGAACGTAGCCTAACACTTAGCTGGCCGGCCTGTGGTTGCCGACCGCGAAGCCGAGTAGCTCAACTCAGGCTACGAAGCCGAAAAGTGTAAGTCGCCTCGGAGGGGAGCTAGGTGGGACCAAGGGCAGGTGAGTTAAAATTCCTGAGCTTCCTGGCCACTGTAATCCCTGAGAGTGCGGTGCTGTTCGGGCCCATCCTGAGTTGTACCAAAGGTGACTGTTGACGACTCTTGCAAAGTATGCTCGGTTGGTGTTAGGAATACCCCCCTCAGCTGAGTTGGAGTCGATTCGAATCGCCGTCTCTCCCGGATAGTGAGAAACTTGACAGAGCAGAGGCAACGTAGATTTCACTAAATAACTTGATGGTTCAGGAATGATGATAATGATGATGACCTTATTATACCTGCTATGGTTAATATTGTTTGCTCCTAATAAAGTGATTGCTATAGTATAGGTGCTAATCTAGATGACAGGTTCATGATGATTAACTTGATGCTTAAGCATTAAATGCTTACTTATCTGTAGTAAGCTTTTATGCAAAATGTTGTCAAGCTAGCCCACTTATATCAGCCTTGCATACTCCTTGGTGTCACTTTATTTCTGGTTTATGACGGGTAAGTCTAGCTGAGTACCTTCTCATACTCAGGGTTTTATCCCCACTTGTTGCAGGTTGTGATGTATCATGGCAACTGCAAGAATTGGTTGGCTCCTGCCTTAGTGGCGGAGTGTGATCACGGGCATGATCCTTCTTATTTATCTTGTCTCTAATGCTTTTGTTGGAAGTCGACCTTGGTACTGGCATGTATTTGAAATAAGATTAATGTTAGTTTCAAATTACCTTGCTCCCGCTACTTTTCAATTTAAGTTGTAATAACTATGTTGAACTCCGATGTATATTGAACTACTTGTGAAATGGATGTAACATGTGACTTGTTATGTTGAATCACTACGATCTTGTCTTGTATGTTGGTTGGTTTGAAATCCCTCGTGATTTCATTAGACTACTGGAGTTATATGGGCTCAAGTGCGAGAATTTGATCACTTTGGTGATTGTTTTTGTACTTGTGCTCTTATAATTTGGACGGTTCTGTGACAGCTAGCATCGGAGCAAGATTCAACATTAAACTTATCGTATGTGTATTTAAAACAAAGGTTTTGTTTTATAAAATCAGTTTTATCAACTTATAGCTATATATAGGTTTGTGAAATATGAATTCTAAACCTAATATGCCAGTGGTTAATTTTCTTGTGCCCATATAAGGATTATTAGGTGGCTTATATAAGTACTAACTTGGGGGTTTTTCATTTATGCAACTATGCCCAGGCCAAGGTATGAATGTGTGATAACTCTCCCACACTATGCTACCCGGTGTGTCAGATTAGAGGTAGCCTTCATATATGAAATAGCCATATATGTTGCTAGTTTACTTTTATGCAACATCGCACCTACGCTCAGGTAAGTGTGAGTTGTGAGAGCATGACCGTCCAACCAGCGGTCTAGGGGAGAGCTAGTTTTGGTTACTGGAATATTTACATGTTACACACATGTATATATGAAGGTACTTAATTGTGGGTGATATGACAATTCGGGTAGTTTTCGTGCTACATGTACGTATACGGGGGTATATGTATATGGAAGTACTTATAATTTTAATTACTGCTTTCATTGTGTGTTATATATCTTGTGGGGTATGGGCTGCAATGAAATCTTCTGCAGGTACGCTAACCCCGAATGCGTAAGTTAAATGTAGCTACTAACTAGCTATATATCGAAAGAGTGCGTGTTATGCCACCGACATAGAGCGTGATCACCACCTTAGGTTGGCAATCTTGTGAGGACGAATAGGACGAAGCATGCATCTTCCTGATTGTTGCTTTATGCATATCTATGCTCCTCTCACCCGTGTTCGATATTAAGTAACTTGTAATTGATATTATGTACTATCTTCCTTGTGTGGAGTTTGACATGAATGCCTTGTTCCATGTTGCCTGAATAGGGAGTACTTGAAGATAGTGTGTGCTTAGCCTTGCTAGAAATAAGTATGGTTACATGCTTGAAATGATAGATGTCCTCTAGCTTAGCCTAGTGGTGGATGTGTTGTTCACCCAAGCGTTTGCAAATGCTTTAGACCTCACTTATGTAATTATGGATTTTCATGGATGAATTAAATTTGTGTTGGTCTAAGGTAACAAAATTTAGAGCTACTAGAATAACATGTTTGTGTGCTCTCTTGTTAAGTAGAGCAAAGGCAAGCTTTGTTTTGCTTGTTGGATGTTGGCTGCTAGAATAGTTTTAGTTGTAGTGATGCTTTCGTGCTCATAATGGTGTTTTCTGTAGTTATGGAGAATACCAAAGTTGTAGCTAACTTACTTATCTAGCTTGTCCAAAAATTTTGTGACCCTAGGTCTTATGGTTTGAGAGTTATGAATTTTAGAAGTTTACTGTCAGGTTTTGCTAATGTTCTAAATAGATCTGAAGTTTGGTTTGCTTGACCTGGGTGCATGTGGAATCATGTCTTGGAGATAATAGAAGAAGTGTAGTACTTTTTCTAAGCTTTCCAAAATGTCCTATAGCACTAATTGTGGTGGTCTAAATCTCAAGTTATGAGCTTGCAAAGTGGAATGACAGAATCTGCCCAAATCTGGACAGAGATGTCTTCTTTGTCTTGTTTGGCCTTGTTAGCTATAGAATCATCTTAGTATGATAATAAGAAAGTTATAGACAACTTAATAAGCTTTATATAAAGTTAAGGCTCAGCCTTGTTGTGTCCCTAGAACTCCAGTTCTGCATTTTTGAAGTTCTTGTCAGTTTTCTGTCCATATTGGTACAGATCAGAAACATCAGCATGTTTGACCATGTTAACCTATGATTTAGCTTTTGGTAGGAGTAACAAACGTGTTGAAAACTTCCTAAGCTTTCTAGAAAGTCTAGGATCACCTTTGTGGGATGTCTACAACCTCCGTTATGGTTGAAACAAGTAACTACTGTGTTGCTGTCTAGATTCGGTGCACATGCTAAGTTGGCTACCTTAGCTAGCGTTTGTCTTAGGCTAAACTCGTAGTTAGTTCTTGCTTTAGATAAATGCTTGTTATGGGTGAGCCTGGTGCTTAGTAATGGTTGCTTAAGCTAATTTGATAGAATCTCTCTAATGCTTGACGGTGATGTTTGTAGGTATGCTTGTTAGTTAATTAGTGCCATAGTTGTCACTTCGTTTATCCTCGGTGAGCATACGAGGGTCGCATAGCTTTATTTAGAACAACGTTCACGTTAGGTAATTGTATGGTTGTTGTCTTCAATTAGGTTTTCTCTCTTAGGAGCCTGAGCCTGTAGACTTGGTGGTTAGCCCTTCAATGTTTGTATCCATGCCTTTGCTTGACCAAAAGTCCAAAGTTTAGTTCTCCTATATGTTTGCATAAGCCATGGATGTTTTGCAACTCTTTTTGGTGAAGACCCTTGTCGAGTGACCAACCAAGTTAACTCTCATCAACGCTAGCCTTTGACCATGGTTCGTACATTGCCGGTTGTGGAGACCGCACCCAAATTTATGTTGGACCTCCCGGTTGCCTCTCCCAAAGGTTAGCTAGTACGACGAAACGTCTCTTTGTTGTGGCCTCAAAATCATTTTCTTGCAAATTCGTGCATCTACCTTATCGACTCAATCTCTGATTACATACCGATTTTCACCCTTGAAGTTGGTTTAATCCATTCCCAACCTTCCAAAGTCTCGGGATGGTTACCAGTCTTAATCTCATGGTGTTGTCTAATATGACCAAATCTTGTGGCAATCTTTCGTTTTGTCCTCACTGTGATGAACGCTAGGCGTGCGTGGAATCAAGCAAAAATCTCATGCTTAGTCACCTTCGGCAATTGAGCTATGTTCTCTTATGCTATGTTTTGATCTGCGAATAGCTTCTCTGTTGATCATAAACCTTGTGACTATCTTTGCTTGGTATCCCTCCCTTGTATAATGCTTATTTTTACAACCCAAATTGTGTCACTTGAAATTTCACCTTGGTGGTGTGATCAGTAATGGTGTTATGAGTAGCAACTAATGGTGCCGCGACGAAACCGAGAGCCTCCTGTGGGTGCACACACAAGGTTGTGCTACTCGGCACGCGTTGGTATCGTGGTTTCTAATCATAATCCATTGCAGAACAACACTGATGTGATTTTCACGTGACCTTCTTCCTTGGTTGTTTTCCCATATCTTATCAAAAGACCCTTATATCAAACCAAAAGTAGTAGAGCTTTCTCCTGAAGTTGCTAAGAGGATAACCTTTGAAGAACAGGTCACCGACATAAACATTAACAGACTGCAAGAAGTGGTAGACATGTGACACTACTTAGTTGTCCCAAGTATTAACGACCACCATCTAGGGAGCAACGTTTCTCATCTCTATTGGATAAAAAGGACACACAACACTTAATGTCGGAAAAGTTATCTATGGGATGAGAATCAATTGTTGCATTGTGCATATGACCCGAGATATCCAAGTCTCAATCTTGGGTGCATAATGACCATACAATCGAAATCAACCATCTCTGGTGTGACTCCTTATCTGCTGACCTCGATGGCAACCATTCGTTCTGCGTCAACCACGTTTATTGTGGTTGAGAGTGAAGATTTGGAATTTTTAGTGTTGAGAGACAACTGATTAGTTACCAATAGGAACGTTAATCTCCAGCTAGGTAATGACTCTTTGGTAGCTACGAAGGTTATGTCTTACAGAGCTGTTGACACCATTTTTTGGCACGTGTCAAGATGGTCAGAGTGGGCTAATCAGTAGGAGAAAAGTTATTGTGTATGTTGATAGCCGATGAAAGATAGCTTGTAAAGAAGGCTGCAATGAATGATGGCGGTGTATGGAGAAGTTAATTTGGATTGAGGTGTTACCGATAAGGTTAAGGATGTTATTGTCGATGCCGATGAAGGGAGGCTTGAAGACTGCTGCTAATGAAACAGGAGGTGTGCCGATGAAAGAAGGCTTGAAGGCTGCTGCCGATGAAACCAGGGAGTGTGCCGATGGAAAGGAGGTCGATGGGAATTCCATCGTAATTTAGGCGGACAAGGGAATAGATAGGAATTAATTTCCTTTTCTATGTTTGTTAGAGTCTGATTTGTATAAGAGTCATGTGTTTCCTTAGATTTGGATTTAGTGTCCTAGTCGTATTTGGTTATGTTTCTGTAGATCAGGGTATAAATATAGATTGAAGAGCAATTTAATGAGAATCAATCAATATCAAAAACCAGCTTTTACTCTTATTTACATCTATTTACTTTTCGGCGACTTCGTCAATTTGCATATTTTTCCTTTTTTCACGAGTTCTCATTGATTCGACGAGTTGCATCGCTTCAGTGCGATCTTCGACGATCCTCGAGTTCCGCGTGAGTACCTCTTGGCCGTGACTTTCGGGCGTATCACTTTTATCAGGACCAAAGTGCTTGTATCTTCATCCTTGTCGATTAACAGGTCAAATCGACTGGCACGCCTTGGATATCGACTTCGGGTATTAGCCCTTTGTGTTTGTAGATCCACCTTTTGCATCAACAAGAGCAATAACCAACAAGAAGTTAATTAACTAGCCAACAACTTGAGTGATACTCTATCTTCTAGAGCCATTGTGATCAAGTCAATTCCGTCTTGGACAATCACACAGATAGTGCAAGGTGTCCTATCAGCTAAAGCGAAGAATTAGAGAAAGCATGACCTAGTTTTAATTAGCATCCTTGTGCCCTTAGGTGCCCCAAACGGTTTGTTCATAACTCTATTGGATAAAGTATTGAGGAATATTCAGAAACAGTTTCTTATTCTTGTAGGAATGTCCTCCAGGCGAAATATGCGTTTTGCCTTGCAAAAGTAACCCGCAAGTTCAAAGCGTGTGCATCATCGGATTGTTATGTAAATTAATGGTCGAGATCTGCTGTTGGATGGCCCTTTTGAGGTCCCACAGATACTAGTTTACACTCTTTCGTTGCTTTTGCTTTCTCGTATCCATAGTGTACGAGCAGCCTTGGTTTCTGCAAATCAATTTATACCATCGCGAATCGAAAGCAATTTGAAAAGTGTCAAACAACAGATTTCCCATCTTAGAGTTACTGTTTGATCCAAAAGAGGAAGCCTCAAGGTGAAAGGTTGGCTTGACAAAGTTGCTACGCTGCAAGTCAACTCAACTTATGGTGCAAATAAGTCACGAAGGAAAATTTTACTCAACCGCTTGGTGGTAGACTACTCCCTATGGTTTAGTGAATATTTACAACTTTTGTTGTCCTTAAGGCCTCACAAAATCTTTCTCTGGTAATGATTTTTCCAATGATGACATACTTTGGTACCTTATAAATGTTTTTACCCAAGAGGTTGCATCTGATTCAACCCAGATAACTGTTGCCTTTGGATAAGAGAATCTTCTTAGGTAACATTTGGCAGAAATACGAAGCCGACAGAGTCAGCTATCACATTCACTAATCCCTTGACTGACTCAGATAATACAATGTTGTCATCAGAGAAAGAGAACTGCACACATGGAATAGTAAGTAGCTTTCCCTTAGTGGTATCTGAATGATTGAACATTTACGACCAGCATAGACCTTGTCTGCTTGTTAGTCCGTTTCCTATAGCCTCAAAGGATGTTTGTCATCTATGATCTCACCGTTTTTGGAAGGTTGTGCTCAAGCCACTTTGGTAGAGGACTACTTTTCCAACTTTGTGAACAAAGGGTCATTTCGATGAGTATACTTCTGAAGATTTCGGTCTAGTGTAAAGTTCATATGGACTATGCTGTGTTCACTAAAGAATCAGATACTTGTGAGTGGTTAGCTCATGGACTAAATGACCTATGTACACTGAGAATGAAGTACTGTGTTGTCTTGGATTCCTCCCGAAGTAACAATGCTTCATGGAAGTCAATAGAGGAATTCTTCACATAAAAATTTGCTATGAGGAGCGAGTATCAGAAAGTTATCTTGACCAACTATCCTCTCTGATGCTTGAAGCTAAGTAGCCTAATGCGCTTGCAGATGTTGGAATTGGATAACATGCTTCTCTTCCCTTGAAAAGTCCATCGCACCGAATCTTGGGACGCGATTCTTTTAAGGGGGGAGGGCTGTAACACCCCAGGTGTTTGTCCCTCACTAAGCAGTGGGTTTGAGCTCAAACATGATATATTAGGTGGAGATGACGATGTCAAGGTCAACCTATGGAGATGAGCCTAACCTAAACTTGGCTATTGCACCATTCCTTTACATATAGGCCATTTTCAAGATATATGCTTGGATGGTGTTATTGCAATATCTTCATGTGTCTCACCTTAGTACCTATCTATAGTGACCCCTGGAAAATTTTCATGAAGTTTGGAATCAAAAAGTCACATGAAATGATAAGTCATATCCTTCTTGGAATGGCGTGATTAAGTGAATGGAATTATAGATCATCAACCAAACTTTGCAACTTTACCCAAATGACTCTATATGAACTCTACAATAAAAGTCATGAAGGGTTCATGTTGAGCAAATGTCAAGAAAATGCCTTAATTGGCCTAAAACTCTAGTTTAGGCCTTATCGAGTTGCTACTTTGACCAAAGTGAAAGTTTGACTCCTGTACTAGTTATGAGATTTGACCTTAAACAAAAGTTGTATCTCATCATGTATAGAACAAACTTTGTTTAATGATCAAGAGCTAGTTTGGCCTCTAATCTAGTCAAATAGAGCTCACAAGAATCAACTCAGTGCTGTTTTGGAGCTCCAAAAATTTTCTAAGTGTTGGAGTGCGGTACAGTTTCAGAGTACGTGAATTTGGAGCCCTGTAGCATGAAAACCATGGTAATCTAGACCAAACTTGTATAATAAAAGTTGGAGATCACATGTAGCTCTACAACTTTTATTAGTGAAGTTTTTGCAAACACCCAGCGGACTAAGAGTTATAAGGGGGAGAAGAATGCAATTTCTGTCAGCTTGCAACTAAACTACAGGATTCAGCTTCGGGTACCCCACTTTGGAGCTTTATATCTTGCAACCCAAGCTGATTTAGACCTTGATCTTTTAATAGAAGTTGTAGTTCAGGTTGTGTACTACAAACCTTGTTCAAACCCCATGGCCTAGTTTAGCTTCTAACCTAGTCAAACAAGGAACCCAAGTTTGAACTTAGTGTTGTTTTCAGATGTAACACCCTGGTGTTACGCAAGCATTAGCATTGCAAATCATACGCATGACATGCCATTGCATTCATGATCACATGTGGATTTGAGTGCACCTTTAGTTAAAGCAATTTTGTGGAACAATTGTTGCATATAGTGTTTATAACTGTTTCACCCTAATTTTGTTGGTTAGATTAAGAAAACATGTGTAGCTAAAATTTTTAAATCACCTAGAACTATTTAGTGCAATTTTGGAGCAACTTGATAACCAAAGTTTTGTCAAAAATTTTATTTTAAAAATATTATTAGAAAATGGTCAAAAACCCTCCCTATTTAGCTTTCATTCTCCAATTCAAAATCTGTGGGGATTTTGGAGTTGGCCCCTTAATAAAAGTTGTAGAGAATTAAATTCTAAGCAACTTTCATTTTTGGACCATTTTTAGAAAAAGTCATCTTCTTGCTCAAAATGGAATTTTAAAACTGAGAATTTAATTTATTTGAAAAACTTCTAGAAAATAAAAATGAAAAACAGTTTCTTACCTTGATGGGCTGCCGCCTCCCTTCTCGGCCTGCTCACGAAGCGGCCCGGCCTAGCTCCACGCGCCGCGTTTGCCTCGCCCACCCGCGCGCCCGCGCCACGTCCCGGCCGCGACAGAAGCCGCTCGCCCCGTGGCCGGCATGCGCCGCTCGCTGGCGACATCTGACTGTCGGTGGCCCCTGCAAGCGCGCGTCTCGCCCCTTCAAGCCACACACGCTTCCTTTCCCGCTCTGCCCTCTCCATTTTTCTCCCCGCGTGGCCGTCTTCTCCGCTCTGCACCGAGCACTGCTCGAGCTTGCCTCGCCACCGCCACCTCCGCTGGCAAAATTGGCCGCCGGTGATCCACCACCGCCCTCCACCTCGTGCACGTCGCTCCGCCTCCATCTTCGACACGTCGTGCTCGCCTTAGATTCACCGTTCGAGCAAGGTAGGTGCAGTTGATGCCGTTTCGCCACCGTCGGTCATGGCGCCGCCGCGCTCGACCTCACCGTGGGAAGGGCGTCCCCGCTGCTTCTTGCTCCTTGGGAAATACCTTGACCAGTTCGCCTTCTCCTTGTGGACCCGGTGCGCACCTCCTCGCGCCCGGTCTTGGCCGGCAACGGCCGACGGCCGGCTACCACGCGGCCACGACGCCAAGGTCACCGACGTGACCCCGTCTTTCCCCCCTGGCCTCGCGGACAAACGACTTTGGGCCGTAGGCCCAGCCGGGCCGGCTTCTTTCCCCCCGCGCGCGCGCGCCTCCATGCCGAAAGCCGGATCAGGCCGGATGTTTCCACTGGACCGGCCCGTTATCAAAAGAAAAATTAGTTTTCATTTTTCTTTTATTATTTAGGAATAAAAATAATTTAGAAAATGTTTATGTGATCATTTTAGCTCCAAAAATTATGAAATAAATTTTTATGGACTTCTTAGGACCAGATCTACAATCTAAAAATGTTGCATGTCAAGGTTGCAATACTTTTCTGTAGGGTTTTTATTTAATCATTGAAATTGCTGTTTTCTTGATAAATATATAATAAATCATAGAAAACTCAGAAAAATATGGTTTCAATTTTGTTAATGTTTTTGTGCAATGTACTTTCTAGGAAAAATATGTACCATGCATGTTCTGTAGAAAAATTCTTATGTGTAGTACAAGTGCTTATTATTGTTAGAAATTGTTATTTTTGATAGAGAGAAAAATATAAATAAAACATGCACATAATAATTTTTCTATAGGGATTGTGTAGTGTGTAGAATGTAGGAAAATTGCTAAATCTGTTGTTTGATACTTTTCATAGTATAAAGTATTCTTATGCTCATTTTTAGGCCCTAGATTGTTATTTTTGTGTAGGCAGTTATAGTACTCGAAATGCAATGCAATTTTTGTGGCATGCTACAGTAGATGGTAGTAATCCACTGTAATTTTATTAGATTTTTCTATGCTATCAAAAGAAGTGTTGCTATTCAAACATGGTGTCAACTAGGGTTTAAATTAGCCTTGTTAATGCAAGATTAGTTGATAAAATTGGCTTTGGTGTATCTTTGAAGCATCTTAGGATGCTAGAGTGACTTTGCATGGTAGAGAATGTTTGTAGTAGTTTATGAGTACATGTTCTTGGATGATGTAGACTACCTTGTAGAAGAGTTGTATTTCCACTTTAGGCAATAAAGTAAACCAGTTCATCTACATCTCATTGCATCATCATCATCTCATGTCATCTCTGCAATGCACCTAGGCATAAGCACTTACACATTTGCATCATACAGGATCGCAAGAAGTAACTCCGGTAGCAGTTCCCGAGAAGCCGGAAGAACAGCCCGAGGTGCAAGAGTAGAGGTGCCCGAAGCCGACGAGGAGGTCGGTGAAGATCTTCCAGAGTGCCCAAACCACCGTCCGAGCTCTTTCAAAAGAGGCAAGGATGACATGATGAAGGTTGTTAATGATCATTGGTTATCCTTACCTGCTTAATTACATGTTACTCTAGTACAGGTGTAAATGTAGTTGACAGGTTAATAAAGATTTAGCTTGATGCAAGCTTTTGAAAAAGATTCTTTAATATTAAAGATGCCTTTTTGCAAATGAGTCAGCTACCCCACCATAAAGCCTGTCATGATCCTTGGTGTCATTTTATTTTTGGTTATGTCGGGTAAGTCTAGCTGAGTACCTTCTCGTACTCAGGGCTTTGTTCCCACTTGTTGCAGATGGGCAGATGTATTATGGCTACTGTATCAACTGCCTTTATCCTGCGATGGGCGAAGCTTAGGACCATGGGCAGTGATCATTCACTACATCTCGTCTGATGCTTTTGTTGGAGATGATCATGAGCTGGCACCTTATTTCGAACTTGGTGTGAGTGTGTGTGTGGTTTGAACTAATGCTTCCGCTACTTTTATTTGAACTCGGTTTATAATAACTATGTTTAAACTCCGATGTATTTGGGACGCGAACTTTTATGTAACTTGTGATGGTGACCGCTAAACTCATTATGATCTTGGCTGGTACGTAAGTTGGTTTGAAATCCATCATGATTTCATGGACTACCGGGTTATACGGGCTTAAGTTTGCTAAATCGTCTGCTTGATGGATGATTTTCTTACTTAATTTTGTATAATTGGTCGGTTCTGTTACATCAGACTCAAAAATATTCTAAGTCTAGAATTCATAGTCGTGGACATTGGCATGCCGCGTTCTCCAAAATTTACTAAACAACTTGAGTTGAGCCAAAAACAAAAGTCGGAGTTTACATTTTGATGTAGGACATACCAAAAGTTGGATTTGATTTGACATGTTTTGGTGAACCAATTGGAACCTAAACTGAGGAGGGCTTAACCCTAATCAAATCACTGACAATGTCAACTTTGGGGCTAATTACCTCCTAATCTAGGGCACTAATGGCCTTGGTCCGTTAATCAAATTAGTAGAGCATCACTTGGACAACAATTTTGATTCAAGACTCCTAGCCCAGTTCGGCCCATAGCCAGCCCAAACGCGACCTCCAAGTCGGGCACAACGTCACCCACCAGGTGTCTGATGAAGTGCCACATTGGACGACCGCGTCCTGAACGTGTCCACCATGCGAGCCGAGTGCCCCACCTCCTCTGAGCTGTGTCGGCCACCTTCCTTGCGCTCTTGCATCGTTCCAGAGGGGCACAGAGCGTCCTCATTCACATCCTCGCTCTCTCTCATCTCGCCTTCGCCCTGGAGCTCACAAGCGCGGATGCCGCAGCCACGGCCGTCATGGCCGGCTCCCGCGTAGAAGCGCGGCTGCAGTAGACACTGCTCTGCCCTTCTCCTCCCTTGCGCCGCGTAGCCACGATGCTCTCCGCTCCAGGTGTCATGCGCTCGTCAACTCTAGCTGTCGGAGCAGCACCGTCACCGTGCCGCTTGGAGGGGAGCCGCCGGCACCCGTGGCCGGGCCACGTCGGACCACCACGGTGCGAGCCGCGACTACCCACAGGAGCGCACAAGCCCCCTGATGCTCGCCCGCCGTTTCCCCGGCCATTGCAGCCGCCGGAGCCGGCCTACTGCTAGCCGCCGCCACCGCAGGTAGCTGGAACTCATGGTCCTCGGGCCGTCGTAGAGCGAGCCAAGGCCACCAGAGGGTGCGTGCAGAAGCCTAGATGCTCCCTCGCCCATCAGCCGCCGTCGGCATGGCCTCCCTCCGCCGGAAATGGCGAGCCCCGATGTCCTCTAGTCCAAAATCCCATCAAGGGCTTCGGCAAGAATTCGACGAAAGGCAAGGGCCTAACTGCAATGTCATTGACTCACATGAATAGTGCCTCTGTACTGCCGGTTGATTTTGGAGAACTACAGGGATCCCGTTGCAAATTTGTTTTCCTTTTTTATTTTCTTGTTTTGTTTTCCAGAAAATTATGCCAAACTTTGACAGTGTGTAGTAATTAGTAGAAAAATCGTAAAATAGCAAATGAGGACTTTTTGGAATCCTTGTGAAATTTTCTATGCAGTGGATCTATAATATGGCATGTTTTAGTTTAAAGTTTTAGTTCTAAAAATGGATGTATGATTCTAGGTTTTCAATGATAGTTGTATTTGTCATTTTCATAACTGAAAATGTAGGGCTCCAAATGAGGTGAAATTTTTTGTGGAATGCTACTCATGTTATGCTTGATGTGTGGTAAAAATTTCATGAATTTTGGGTGATGTATGAGTGAGTTATTAGTGTATCTTGCTCTCACATGATTTATTGTAATAGCCATTTGTCTTTTTCATAGAGGTTGATATACATGTTCAAGTGACTTGAAATTTGGACAGGAGGCTACTGGGAGAATATGTAGGCCACTGTAATTTTGGTACAATTTATTGTGCAATTTTGCTATGTGTTCATAATTCCAGCTAATTATCTAAATAAATTAAGAAAATGCATTAAAAGAATTTATTTAGAAATTGTAACTATGTTTTCTGGTGTTCATTAGTCATGGGTTACATGTTGGTAAAGTTTGTTTTATCCAATTATATGTTTGCAACATAAGTTAATAATTATTTCTTCCAAATGAGGTTTCTGGACAGATCTAGGAACTTAGCAAAATTCTTCATGATAATTTGCTTTGTAGTGAAACTTGTGTATACAGAAGTTGTAGATAATTTATGTATCTAGCTGCTGTTAAAATTTGGCGGCATTTGGCCAAGTAGTTTAGGAGTTATAGCTGTTCAAAGTTGGGTCACAGAATTGGTTGCTCTCTGTTTTACGCAGACCCGGTTCTGTATTTATGTAATTTCGACCTATTAAACTTTAGAATCATGCTATGATGATTATATATGAAATGTAGAGAATTTAATAAGCTTTCCAGAATGTCTTCTTACAAGTCATTTGGATTTGTGTAACTCCAGTTATAGCTAAATCTTGTAGCCACAGTTTACGTGTCCAGAAATTGACAGATTCTAGTAATAGTTGTTGCTTCACCTTGAGTTGCTTTGCAGGTCGCTAAGTGCGGTTCACGTCCTTGATAATTAAGTTAAGTACACCTGAGATCATGTGGAACTTGTGTGCCATGCTGAGTGTGCCCTCTGTGCTATCTTAGCATGTTGGTTTATGTGATGTTAATTAAACAAAGTGATGTGCTTAAGTGTCTTTAGTATATAACCTTGTACTTACCTTGATTAGTGTGTGATGCATCATCTATTGTATTTACATGTATTCATGCACTTGCATTTTGCATCTCATCTAGGTACACTAGATGCACCACGTGAAGGATGAAATGTGGAGCCGAACCTAAAGATGATGCTTGGTGGATCCATCCCGAAGATGGAAGGCGCCTGGAGTGCATGTTTGAAGTGGAGATGTTCCGCAAGACGGTGCAAGCTAACTTGACTAATTTGAGTTGAATCCCAGGCAAGCCCCAGAGCATTATAAGTCTCCTACTTTCAAAGCAATTAATTATATATGTTATATGTATTGTTGCATTAAGTGGTAGGAGTTGATTGGAACCCTTGCTGCATTATATCATTCCTTGCCCAGATATATGAATCCATGAATCCTATGTAGACAGGATCGTCTATATGCTTAGCCCTGCTTAATTAGAACGGTAATGTCAGGTGATCTCCAATCACCTACAAAGTAGGAAGTATTTGGTCACGGTTGGCTATATTTGCTATCGTGGAAAAGAACCAAGTGTTAATAATGAACTTAGACCGGGCGGGATGTCGATAGTGAAGCAACAAGGCATGGAGGTCTTGGGTGTGGAACTATCCCCGTCTATGTCGGTTAAGGACCGATCCGCTGTACTTCCTTTGTCATTTTGAACGCAGCCTAACAATTAGCTGCCAGCCTGAGGTTGCCGACCGCGAAGCCGAGTAGCTCAACTCAGGCTGCGAAGCCGAATAGTGTAAGTCGCCTCAGAGGGGAGGTAGGTGGGACCAAGGGCAGGTGAGTTAAAAGTCCTGAGCTTTCTAGCCACTGGAATCCCTGAGAGTGCGGCGCTGTTCGGGCCCATCCTGAGTTATACCAAAGGTGACTGTTGACGACTCTTGCAAAGTATGCCCGGTTGGTGTTAGGAATACCCCCCTCAGCTGAGTTGGAATCGATTCGAATCGCCGTCTCTCCTGGATAGTGAGAAACTTGACAGAGCAGAGGCAACGTAGATTTCACTAAATAACTTGATGGTTCAGGAATGATGATAATGATGATGGCCTTATTATACCTGCTATGGTTAATATTGTTTGCTCCTAATAAAGTGATTGCTATAGTATAGGTGCTAATCTAGATGACAGGTTCATGATGATTAACTTGATGCTTAAGCATTAAATGATTACTTATCTGTAGTAAGCTTTTATGAAAAATGTTGTCAAGCTAGCCCACTTATATCAGCCTTGCATACTCCTTGGTGTCACTTTATTTCTGGTTTATGACGGGTAAGTCTAGCTGAGTACCTTCTCGTACTTAAGGTTTTATCCCCACTTATTGCAGGTTGTGACGTATCATGGCAACTGCAAGAGTTGGTTGGCTCCTGCCTTAGTGGTGGAGTGTGATCACGGGCTTGATCCTTCTTATTTATCTTGTCTCTAATGTTTTTGTTGGAAGTCGACCTTGGTACTGGCATGTATTTGAAATAAGATTAATGTTAGTTTCAAATTACCTTGCTTCCGCTACTTTTCAATTTAAGTTGTAATAACTATGTTGAACTCCGATGTATATTGAACTACTTGTGAAATGGATGTAACATGTGACTTGTTATGTTGAATCACTACGATCTTGGCTTGTATGTTGGTTGGTTTGAAATCCCTCGTGATTTCATTGGACTACTGGAGTTATATGGGCTCAAGTGTGAGAATTTGATCACTTCGGTGATTGTTTTTGTACTTGTTCTCTTATAATTTGGATGGTTCCATGACGCAACATTACTTAGGCTCACACAAACACCAACACAATTCAGCAAAAAACTAGAATCTGGATAGCAGCTAGGTATTTCAACCATAACTGGAGGTCCACAAATCCAAATTACTTGACATAAGACAATCTGAAAAGCTTATAAAATGATATACAAATCATTTTCAGACCTCAAGACTTGATGCCCAAGTTTACCTAGTCGAAATCTTAAAGTTCCAGAAATCTGTCCTCTCCAAACAGAGAGCAGCCATTTCTGGACAGCAACTTCAAACTGCTAGAACTCCTAAACTACTAGGCCAAATGCTACCAAATTTTGACACAAACTAGTTTAAGAAGTTTACTAAAACTTTAGTATTCACAATATTCCCAGGAAACACCTTTATCAAAGCCTAATCCTAGAAATGCTACCAACAGTCCCAAAAGGCCTAACATTGCTAAAATTAAATATTTACTTATGTGCCAAACTACCCTTTTGACCAAACCAATGGCACTGCTAGTTCACACATGACATAAACCACTAGAAAGTATCATTTATTTTAATCCCTTTCTTAATTTAATTAGTTAATTAAGTGGGAAAATAAACCTATATGCAAACTATTCAGAAAATTCTACAATAATTATAGGGGACCCTATACACTACCAGGAGGCTACTGTACAAATTTGAACCAAAGACGCCCATAGAAACTTCCTACACAAAATTCACAAGTCAGCAAGGCTGATTCTAGCATAGTTAAGAAATCCTATTGAAAAGTATCAAACAACAGAAACAATATTTTTCCTAGCAATCCCAAGGTACCAGGACACTCTCCACAAAATTTCATGATTAAAGGGCATATAGAAAAATTATGAAAATTCATTCAAGTACCTCCTAATATAAAATGACAAAGGCATAACTTGAAAACTACTCAAGCAATAGCATTCAAATTTTTACCAGAGCTAGCATACACATAGAACAGCACACTCACCAAATTTCATAATTTTTGGAGCACTAGAACTCAAGTTATAAAATTAACAAGTTTGCATCCATTTTAAAACACATTTCAAATGCCTATTTAATTCTTCCAGAATTTAAATAGCACATATACGTTTTATATTTTCCCTAAATACTACACTTTATACAGAACCTAACAAACTTGGAATCATCTCATTTGGATCTATGATTGTTGAGAGATGGATTTTACAAAACTAGCATTCAATCTGTGAAAATAACAAAAGGAAAAACAAAAACAAAAATGAAAACCCTAAATCGACTACTGGGCCAGCCTGCTAACGCCAGCGCGGCACACTGTCTCATGCGGCTTACTCAGCCAGTGTGGGCCACTTGGCCTGCGCGGCCCATGTCGGCCTCCTGCCCACGCGTGCCTGACAAGGAGGGCCCACCAGTCAGCGACACAGAGACAGGGGAGGATGATTCCGACGGTGAACTCGTCGCCGGTGAGCCAGCAGGTGAAACTGAGGGCACCCGAGCGACCAGCATCACCAGCCACACCGATTGACCTAGCTACACCAATGGCGGAGCCACCGGAGATGGCTCGCCGTCACGCATGGCGGCTCAGCAGGGCGCGTGGTGGCGCACCTTGCCGGCGGTGACCGCGGAACCCCATCCTAGACCCGTGGTGAGCATCCCCGCACTACCCTAAACCCAGCACACCTACTAGCACAAGAAGAGGGCAACCAGAGAACCCTAGCCATGGTGAGCAGTCACGTGGACGAACTCTGGCGGGGTACCGCGGCGGCGGAAACGAGCAATGCGACCCCACCTTTGCTCAGCTTGTGGCATGGAGCGGACGAGGGGGTAGAGGGGCTTAGGGTGGAACTATTGGCCGGATTTGGGATGCGGTGGTGCGGTGGTGAGCACGTGCAAGCTCGCCGAAGCTGGCAGTGACAATGGCGGCTCAGTTTTCTGCTTTGGCGAGGACACAGAGGGAGGAAGAAGGAGGGAATGAAGGGAGAGGCGAGCGGTGGACGGCGTGGCGGCCTTGAGGGATGTCATGGCCTAACCGGTGGGGCCACGGCCGGCGTACAGTCGCCATGGTGTGTCCATGCAGTGACAATGGCCTATGGCCGGTCGGCCATTGAGCTCAATTCGTTCCCGTTTCAGAGACTGACGAAGCCAACTGATAGCCGATTTTTAGCATCCTATTACTCCTAATCTAGGTCGATCTGGTGCGAGCCATAGTTAGCAAAATTGTAGAGGGACATGAGATCTACAAGTTTATCAATAGGAGCTCAAGCTGGTTCGGCTTAGTTTGGAAGATATAGTGCTCTAAAGGTAGGTACCTTGAAACTGTTACTTTATTTGACTTGGCCAAAAATTGCTAAGTCCCAAAACAGCCCCCCTCTACTGACTTGTGAGCCACTTTTAAGGGTGTTATGGTCATTTTCATGAGATGGCCATATTACAACTTTTGTTCCCTAACAAATTTGCTACAACTTTGTTTAAGGGTGCACCTCCATGAAAGATCTCTAAGCAAGACTTTTAAACAGTCAAACAAAAGTACTCTAGAGGTCAAAACCTAGTCAACATCACTTAGGAGGGCAATTTGGTCATTTTGGCCAACATGAACATTGTTCTACTAATTATCCTAAGTGTAGTTAAGGTGTTATAGGACATAATTAACCACTCCACACATTGGTTACACACATTTCCAAATGTCACATAAGTTGAAACAAGCAAAACAAGCATTTCCTCCAAAATGTTTCACTACCATGTTGCATATGTTTCAAGCCCTTGTTGAAACAATTAAACTTGCCATGCTATACTAATAACATTGCCATGTTTCAATGTATGAGACACTCATGTTACATCTACATGTTGCACCAACCACATTTCATAAGCTAACAAATATGAAACAAGCACAATTTAGTATGTTGCATACTCATGTTGCAGTTCAAACAATTGCATGAATGAGATGAATGATGCTCATGGTTATGAAATGCAAGTGCAAATGTGGAAGCCAAACACCTGGGGTGTTACACAAGAACTAGGGTTTCAAAGTAATTAACTTAATTACTTTTGTTAATTAATTGGTAGGTAATTAGTGAGCACACTAATCAAACCTTGACACCATGGTGAAACTCAACATTTTTAATTTCAAGATGGCATCATTGTTTGAACAAATTATTTCAAAATCATTTATAATTGCCCTCAAATTTGAGCTCAACATTTCATCCCAACACTTGACCAAGTTGACCAAGCATTGGAATGCAAATTTAAAAACCCAAACTTGAGGTTCCAATTTTTAGTAGTTGGACTTGATTTCATGCCCCACAATAATCATTAGCACAAAGTACACAATTTACGCTTCAAATTTTTAGGGCACAATTTCAAGTATTTTGGATGACATTCAAAAATAGAAGGACACAAAAGGACCTTTAAAGATTTTTGGGTTATATCTCATAACAACTAATTAAAGAACATACTAATCAACATTTCATGTGATAAGTAAAACATGACATAAACAACACATATGCAAGAAATATGTGAAACATAACTCATGCAACATGTGAAACATACATATGCAACATTGCTTTATTATTGAAATATAGACACGCTACTATTGAAACATTTCATTGCAACATGAACATGGTATATGAAACATGGTCTATATTATTGAAACATACAATGCAATACTTGAAACATGGATGCATTTATGCTTTAATGCTTACTAAATATGCTTCATGATGCACACGATCAAGTTTTAGTAGATTTTTAACATCTAGGATGTTACAACCTTCCCCCCTTAAAGAAATCTCGTCCCAAGATTTGGAGAGTGATATAATCCGTGGGGTATGTAATGGAAAAGGAAATGTGTCAAGCACATTAACTTTTAAGAAGTTCACAAAGCAACAAGGATTGGTTCGAGAATTACAACCGATCTCAAAATGAAGGTTGTAATTAACAAGGTATTTAGGGAATCCTTGAGACATGGACTACTCAAAAGAAATTCCAAGGAAAGTGAAAGCACGTCAATTCTGAACTATAGTGAATCATGATCATATACCTCATTATAGCGAGCGTTTAGTAGACCCGTGTGGTTGCAATCCACAAGAGACCGCTGGTTTGGACGCTGTCCTATGGTCACTGATCATGGTACCACCATAGGACACAATTGCAGTAACTTTCCACCAATATTAGTTGGCCATCAAAATCAAGGAATTAGCATGTGTCAGGGTAGAGGAGGACAAAACATGACACATGCATATGTTCAGAAGTCAAGGAATAGCACTAGGTTTTTACATGGAGTTGACATTGATATAAGTGCATCCAGAAGTTCCCCAAGAATTGGAAACTCATGGAGCGAGGATATTTTACAAAAGGTGTATTGGTAAACACCCGATAGATGACGAGATTCATTGCAAATTAGAATAGCTGTAAGGTAGCATAGCTATCCTAGAAATAAGGAGAAAATCGTAACATCATTTTATTTTTAACCTCATGTAGAATGATATGATGCATGCTCATCATATACGTCTTCACAACATTAGTCAATATACTATTAATTATATAGGGTAATACTTTATACACTATCTTCATTGTAGCAGGCGGAATGTTGAAAAGACACTCCGTAGAACATTGTCGGAGAAGTTTGACTCTTCATCTGACTGTTGAAGAAGTTTGCCTCTCCACTTTGACTTGTTGAAGAAGAGTTGAAAACTTTTCATCACCTTCTATTCAAATTACCAGAAAGTCTTCACAGAACTTGGATAGCAAACATAAGAAAGATTATGGAACATTTTTAATTTGTTACCCCAAAAAATTTTAGTTCGTAAATTCCTTTTGAAGTTTTTAAATGTAATGTTGTAGCAGATCCAATGTATGAGCTCTGATACCAGCTGTGGCACTACCACCTGAATCATATGGCCCACATGTGCCTATCATTGCCCATAAGGCCTTCGACTGCTACACATGAGAGCCACATAACTCAAATAGTCTGTCAGGTGTCGTCGGGGAAACCCGAATCATCCATGTTTTATAACTCATACATGATCAACAAAGGAGTTGTTACAACATTACCACACTTGATATAAAATATCTACATCAGAGTGCGGAATAATATAACAATAGTTTACAAAATATGTAGAAATTAAACTTTAACCTAAGCTCCAAAAGATGAGTAGATAGCAGAAGCATCCGAGAAGAAAATATCTAAGGTAGAAGAGGTAGCCAGACCATGTTGAGCCCACCGACATGACCTCACTAAGCTGCTCAAGTCAGATCCTGCAACAGGGGTTAACAAACCCCTGAGTACTTGAGGGTACTCAACAAGTATTACCCGACTAAAGAAAAGACTCCAAGGATATGTAGGCTCAAAGGTAAGGTAGAAGCAAGAAGTAACTTTTGCAGAAAAGCTTACTACAAGTGAATCCTTACTTTCAATCTTTTAGCTGTGTATTAAGTTATTATCAGTATCCAATTAGCACCTCGTCTAAATCAATCACTTCTTTAATCATCAAGCTCATGTCCAACTCATATCATCTCTTATCCATTAGTATCCATGTTTCATTGATTAACTACGATGCAGTACAGTTGATCGAGTCTTCTTCACCAAGAAGCTACGGCGATTCGAATCAGTTTGGCCCAACTGGGGTTTCCTTACCACACGACATATGCAGGTCTAGGTCTGCAGACCTCAACTTATATATACCAACCCTCACTCGGATCCTCCAAAATGGGAACCGGTCCAGTGCTACCTGAGAGCACAGTACCCACTTCATTGCGTCGTTTGTCCCTGATAGATTCACAGGAGTGTGTTACATGGTACTCTCGCCATCTCTCCACTCCCAGTGCAAGGTTGTTGTTTCCTATACTGGAGTAGCCTAGATGTTGGGCTTACCGGAGTATGTGGCCAGTACTACAAGTCACGACCACAGGCAGGACGTACAATGAACGGTCCTTAACCGACACAGGCGGGGTCACTACATCAGGCCTCAAACCATAACGCAAGCCAAGATTCTGCCCAGTCTCAATTTAACAAAATTAACATCATGGTATTCATAAACCCATAAACGAAGTTGAGAAGAGCCAGGTGAAACTGTTTCCCTCGAACGATGAAACCATCATTCGACAACCATCGCAGAGTAACCATTACTAAGCATAAGAGAGAACGACCTTTTTATACTAACAGGGTATAACTAAGGATATCCGTATATCAAGGTAATCATGCAGCAACGGTATAGGCCAATTCCTAATTACTTAATGCACATCTCACAAAACTTAAAGTGTAATAAAGATTTTGTAAAAAGCTATAGAAAGGTGTTATGCACCGGGGCTTGCCTTCATTGCAGAGAAGGTTAGTTTCCTTAGAGTGGTCCAAATGACACCAACACCTCTGGTGGATGGATCTCCTTCGAGACTTGATCAACATGCATCTTCTCACTCTCATACATACTACACGTAATAAATGATGCGATGCTTTTAACATGATGGAATGCATGCCATGATGTATGATGCATGATAGAAGATATATAAATGCTTTAAAGATAACATAGCAAACTTAATTAACTTGAGTACAACTTTTCTTCACGATACAGTTGCAAGTAGTTATCATAAAGCATTTTTAGTTGTCCTTCTAACAAGGCAAAGGTTTACTTATTAAATATAATTACCTACTAAAACTTTACCATGGAAATACATGTATAGGCAACATACAAGGAAATATATAACTTTTACTTTTTTACCCATGAGGGTACATCTAAGAAACAAACAGGTTTATCAACATGCATTTTATTTGTTATAAACAAGTTAATGATGTGGTCATTATGAAAGCAACACTTATCATACTATACTAGCTAAGCATGGCAATCTATTTATTTTAACATAACACCAGATTCAACCATGAGGACAGATGGCCAAGGAACAGTGGGGTTTTATGTTCCAAGGTCCACAACCAATCCCAAAATCACATCAAAGTTATTTAATGATTTAAAGAAATCATTTTGATATTTTTATTAATCCATAAAAGCAAATTTATTTAGTATCAAATCATTTTATATCCAAACAGTACTAAATTTTTTGTGTGGGTTCATCTAAGTAGGTTAAACATACTCACAAATTTTCATGAATTTAGGATACATATTTTAATCTACAAAAATCATAGAAATTACATTTCTTAATTAAAAGATGTAATTTTTAAAATACCAAACTTACTGTTTTTCATCATTTTACATTTTCCCAAGTTAAACATATCCTAAACAGCTCATAGAATTATTTTCACCATTTTAGCATGCTTAACTATTTTATTATAAATTTTACAAGTTTTAGTTTTATAAGTATTTTCAGAAAAAAGAAAAGAAGAGGTCAGGCCCGCTCATACCCGAACTAGTCCCGCCCATCATCCTCCTTCCTCTCTCACCCGACGGCGACCACGCCGGTGCTCGTCACCGGCGAGCTCTCCGGCGAAACCAAGAGCACTACCGCACTCCTCTCTTCCTCCTATGCCTAAAGGTACCCGTTCCCCCATCTCTCTTGGCTAGCAGTGAGGACAGACGTGACTCCGATGGCTGCTGGATCTTCGGCGAGCAGCTGCGCCCTCACGGCAAGCTATTCAGCGATACGAAGGCCACCGGCATACTCAGGACACTCACGTGAACACGCTCGAGGGGTAGGTTGAGCGCGTGTGACCTTGCTATAAGACCAACTATCACAGAACCGTCCAAATTATAAGAGCATAAGTACAAAAACAATCACCGAAGTGATCAAATTCTCACACTTGAGCCCATATAACTCCGGTAGTCCAATGAAATCATGAGGGATTTCAAACCAACCAACATACAAGCCAAGATCGTAGTGATTCAACATAACAAGTCACATTTTACATCCATTTCACAAGTAATTTAATATACATCGGAGTTCAACATAGTTATTATAACTTATGTTGAAAAGTAGCGGAAGCAAAGTAATTTGAAACTAACATTACTCTTGTTTCAAATACATGCCAGCACCAAGGTCGACTACCAACAAAAGCATTAGAGACAAGATAACTGAGAAGGATCATGCCCATGATCACACTCTACCACTACGGCAGGAGCCATCCAATTCTTGCAGTAGCCATGATACATCACAACCTGCAACAAGTGGGAATAAACCCTGAGTATGAGAATGTACTCAGCTGGACTTACCCATCATAAACCAAAAATAAAGTGACACCAAGGAGTATGCAAGGCTGATATAAGTGGGGCTAGCTTGAGAACATTTTGCATAAAAGCTTAATATAGATAAGTAATCATTAATGCTTAAGCATCAAGTTAATCATCATGAACCTGTCATCTAGATTAGCACATGTACTATAGCAATCACTTTATTAGGAGCAAACAATATTAACCATAGCAGGTATAATAAAGCTATCATTATGATCATCATCATTCCTGAACCATCAAGTTATTTAGTGAGATCTACGTTGGAGATACTCCCGTCAAGTTCTCATTAACCGGTGAGAGACGGCGACTTGAATCAAATTACAACTCAGCTGAGGGGGTATTCCTAACTCTCACCCATGACTTCCTCCGTCGGGGAGCATTAGGTCACCTTTGGGACAACTCAGTAACCAACTTCGCGGGTTCGGTCAGCGCCAACACTCTGAGGGATTACCCTTCTGCCAGGACAATCAGGACTTTTAAATCACCTGCCCTTGGACTCACGCCTACGGCTCCCTTCTGAGGTGCACTTTATACTTGCCGACTCCCGGCCTGAGTTGAGCTACTCGGCTTCGTGGTCGGTCTCCAGACCCAGCCAACTAAGAGAGAGGCATGCGTTCAACATGACAAGAAAATGCTCTAAGAATTGGTCCTTAATCGACACAGACGGGGATAGATCCACACCCAAGACCTCCATGTCTTGTTGCTTCACTATCGTCATCCCGCCCGGTCTCATTTCATTTCATTAACACAAGGTTCTTTTCCAAGATAGCAAACATAGACAACCATGCCATATATATATATATATATATATATATATATATATATATATATATATATATATATATATATATATATATATATATATATATATATATATATATATATATATATATATATACAGCTCGCAGGTGATAGGGAATCACCTGACTTCTACCGGTTAAAGTAGGGCTAAGCAATTACTCGAACCTGAACTTAAATAGGATTCAAGGTATACTTTCTGGACAAGGACAGGATATATATGCAACAAGTGTTTTCATTCAACACCTATCACTTAATGCAACAATACATAAAACATATATATACTCAACTGCATTTTCAGAAATTAGGAGGCTTATAATGCTCCGGGGCTTGCCTAGAATCTGACACTAGTCAGTGTTTGTTAGATGATCCACGCTTAGCGAGCATCTCCCATCCTAGCACTTGTCCAGTCCTTCTGTCTTCGGGATGGATCCACCAACACCATCTTTGGGTTTAGCTCCATAACATGTCCTTCACGTAGTGCATCTAGCGTACCTATATGAGATGTAAGATGCAAGTGTATGAATACACGTAAATGCAATAGATGATGCATCACACACTAATCAAGGCAAGTACAAGGTTATACTAAAGACACTTAAGCACATCACTTTGCTTAATTAACATCACACCACCTATCATGCTAAGATAGCAAGGAAAGAAATACCAAACATGACACAAGATTTACAAAGTCTCAGGTGTACTAACTTAATCACCAAGGACATGAATCACACTTAGCAACATGCCAGCAAAGTAACCAAGCATTCATGCATTTTAACCACTTCTAGACATACAAGCAGTAGCTGAGTAAATCAATCATATATGGAGTTCTACAAATCCAAAAGACATGCAACAAGACATTATGGAAAGATTATCAAATTATCTACATATCAGCTAATATCATCATATCATGATTCACAAGTTAAATAAGTCGAAATTATAAAGTTCCAGAATCTGTTCCAGACAAACAGAGAGCAACCATCTCTAATCTCCAACTTAAAACATGCATAACTTATAAACTACTTGGCCAAATGCCACCAAATTTTATCAGCAGCTAGATACATGAGTTATCTACAACTTTTGTATAAACAAGTTTCACAACAAAGAACATTAGCATGAAGAACTTTGTTAAGTTCTCAGATCTATCCAGAAACCTCATTTTCAAGGAATAATTTTTAACTTATGTTGCAAACAAATAATTTGACAAAACCAACTTTGCCAACATGTCACACATGACTAATGAACACCAAAAAACATAGTATCCATTCCTAAATAAATTCTTTTAATGCATTTTCTTAATTTATTTAGATAATCAGGTGGAATTATGAACACATATCAAAATTGTACAATAAATTCTACCAAAATTACAGTTGTATGTTCTTCTCCCATCAACCCTTCTTGAATTTTATTGATTCTTGGTTGATGAGTTGGCATTCATTAGAGATGCAAACTCAAGTTCCTCCATGATTGTTTAATGGCATGGTGGAGAGTTGTTCTTCTTTGTTTGTTAGCGATACACCAGCCTTCTTGATGGTCAAAGAAGGAACCTCATTAGTACTTGCATGAAAGCTTCATCTCCAATGACTTAGGGATGACTTCTTGTGCCCATGATTTCATGAGACATTGTCGACAGACCTCCATTGATTACAGATGTCTTTTGGCACGAGAATGTATGCCAAGATGTAGTGGATCTCATTGTCTTGTCCTTGTTGATGACGTGCGAGATGGTGTCTTTGAAGGTGATGAAAGCAGACATCAAATTGGCTAATATGAGGTGAGCTGCACCCTGCTTCTCATCAACCTTCTAGCTTGATTCCTAGAAAGGCTCAATGCTAGGTTGCCTTTGACGTTATCTGTGGCCTATTGATTTGTCCGTCCGCTTCCTATGAGTGAGTGCTTTTATTGTAGATCCTTTTTGTGGAATTCGTCTCATTTCTCTTTGTTCCATAGTTGAAGTGGTGGTTTGGTTTGGGTTCGTAGGTTCATACCAAACCATGAATAGGCATAGCTTTTACTGATTCTTCCTACAAGATGTTAGTGGACACATACCTGAGGGAATACAATAGATTTGAACACGGGTTGTTGTCCATAATTTGTGTGATTTTTATCTATGCTAATGAAAAGATGGTTTTTAGAATTACCTTAGCATAAATTTTGAATATCATGTCTTATAGAAATTTTTATGTGTTTGTTGCATTCCAGCATGGTTCAAGGCAAAGATAACTTGCAACAAAAGATAAGTGATTAAACCTTGATACTCACAGTTCTTCCTTTCATGAAGAATGAGCTGGGTCTTCTTTGTGCAAAGTTATTGGAGTTCATCACATGCCTTGATTTAACTTTGATGTGAATTCATCTCTTGACTTACCTAGATTGAATTTGAGAGTTTTTTGCAGGGGTTATTCCAACAAAATATCTAGTGTCTACGCAAGTAACTTTTAGTTCAATAACCAAACTAGACTCCATATCTAATTTTGATTAAGGAAGGCGTTTCAACCTAAGCACCACACTTAATTTAAAAGCCAATGGAAGTATGTCGAGTACTTCCAAACCAAAGCATACTATAGCAGACAAAGGTAGCATGAAAGCACTATAGATATTTATTCAAATAGAGATGAAAAAAGAGCATGATCATGGTGAGTAATGTATTATTTTTTAATAGAGATGCAAGCAATATGGATGTATGCAAGGAACTAAACATGCTATGGATTTGAAATGAGAAAACTTAAACTAAGCAGAAGTGTATGCATGGGTTATTCAAAGTAAATATGCAATGCAATAATTAAAAAATAACTACTAATCAAGTTTAAAGTCCATGAGCAAGACTATCTCACCTTTCTTGATCATGCTTACCATGACTTACATGATGGAATTTGTTAGTAGTGCAACGTCTGTTTCCATCACTTGAGATGTGATTTGAATTCTTGTGACGTCAACCTTTTTCTCCAATCTACACATGGTTAGAGAATATATATATTCTATACAAACCTGTGAGATTGCAGGGTTCCAGTGTTGATGGATCTTTAATGTTCAGGCACCTTGAGGTTCTTCAATGTTTCTTCTTTTCTTATGGAAGCTTGCTGGAAGATCGAAATGGCGTTTGCTATCTTGTCTTATTCCACAATCCTACTAAAGCTTTATGCCAATTGTTTCCCCGACAATGGCGCCAAAAATGCTTGTTAGTATTTATTAAGTGCAAATAAAATATGAAGGATTCCGCAAGCGCAGAGAATACCATTGTAGCATTTGACCGAGAGTATTCTAGGTACTATTATTTATATTTTACCATAGGGAAACAATGGAGTAAAGATTATTGAATATCAAAGGAATATCTATCAGTTAACACACCATCATAGCTAGAGCAAGGGGTAAAGGTAATGATAGGAATTAAGCATAATGACACTCAGGGGATAGATCACAAATATACAGTAAACTAGTTAACTCAGGAGAACAACGGGTGAGGTAGATTCCTATGATATTCCTATTACATGGTCAAATTATATATATATATACCCAACTATAGCTAAGACTAACTCTACTCTTGTGCACTTCAGGATGTCGCTTAGATGGTAGAGCATCACGAAGGATAACTCTTCTGACACGACTATGGTCCTACAATTTAAGAACCTGCTCAATTTGGTATGGACTACAAAGGATAGATAGGGCTGTCACCTCCCGCTGCTACCACACAACTAGGGAACAAGGTGTACTCACAGGCAGAGCATCGTATAAGCACCATGCTTACATGAAGCTCAGCTACTTAGCCTAACCGGTAAACTAGCAAGCTAAGTGCTCTATGAACCCGCACATAAAAGTATTGATAACCTTTAACTAAGCGAGATATATATTCAAAGTAAGCATAGTCATGTAGATAGGAATATGATAAATTGATAATAAGTCTTACAAGATATAGAAGTTGTAACAGAATCGTCCAATTTATAGGAGCACAAGTATAATAGCAACCACCGAAGTAGTCAAACTGTCATACTTGAGCCCATATAAACCCGATAGTATGATGAAATCACGAAGGATCTCAAACCAACTAACATACAAGCCAAGTTCACATCTTTCACATAACAAGTCACATGTTTTAACACATTTCACAAATCACATGTTACAACACATTTCACAAATAGTTTACAAATAGCTCACATACATCGGAGTTCACATAGTGATTATTACAAACCAAGTTCAAGTAGCGGAAGCAAAGTAGTTTTGAAGATAACACAACACTTAGTTCAATTACATGCCAGTACCATGGTCATTTCCAACAAAAGCATCATAGGTAAGATAACTTAGAGAGACCTTGCCCCATGGTCTAATCTTCATCCACAGTAGGGTAAAGACAATTCTGACAGTACCCATGATACATCATATCATTTGCAACAGGAGGGAATAAACCCTGAGTACGAGAATGTACTCAGCTAGACTAACCCATCATAAACTAGAAATAAAGTGACACCAAGGATCATGATAGGCTGCATAAGTGAAGCTAGGTCGATGACATTTTGCATAAAAAGCCATCAGTTGAACTGCACCTTTTATAATTCGGTTAACAAGTTATTTATAGCTATCCCATCTAGATTAGCAACTAACCTATGCCAAACATGTTCTATACAATTAAGTCATCACCATAATCATCATAGCTGGTGTAGCATTTTCATATCCATCATAACCATTGCCTTTCATTAAGTTACTATGATGTCGAAGCAAGTCGAGTTTCTCACTATCCGGGAGAGATGGTGATTCGTATTGATTCCAACCAGCAGGGGATTTATTCCTAACACAAACCTAGGCAACCAGATCAACGGTGCTTTAGGTCACCTTTGATACAACTCAGGTCCATTCGTGGGTAAGACCAGCACCACACACCTAAGGACTGACCAGCTGCCAGGACGATCAGGCCTGCCCTGCCCTTGGACTCATATCCGGCTCCCTGCGATGTGCGCACTCTAATAAACCGTGTCCCCGGCCTGAGTTGAGCTACTCGGCTTTACGGTCAGAACAACTTATCCGGCTAGCTAAGTGAGAGGCATGCGTTCAATCTCAGGAGAAGTGCCGACAATGGTGCGGTCCTTAATCGACACAGACGAAATCACTATAGTCCAAACACCACCAACATATAAGATTCCATCTAGTCTCCAATTATTACATCACCACATGGTTATCTCCTCAATATCAAATATAGCTAGTTGTGATCCAGTATCCACCTATATCTCGCAGGTGACAAAAAATCACCTGACTTCTACCAGTCTATGCATAGTTAAGCATAAGTTTCGATCCTGGACCTACATAGGGTGAGGTATACATTTCTGGACAAGAATGGTATATGCAGCAAGTGTTTCTAATTCACTCCTATCATTTAATGCATCAAACATAAGGACTTAAGTTAACATTTATAAAAAGCATGGGAGGCTTATAATGCTCCAGGGCTTGCCTTTCAGAAAGGGGGAGGGTTGATGGTCAGGGCACTCCAGAAGATCTTCATTGACTCGTTCTCTCACCGGAACCTCCTGCCCTTGAGCTGCTTGCGGCTCCTCCGATCGCTCTTGCTCGAACTCGATCAATGTCACTCCCTCGGGAACACCTATTCCATGCATATGCACAACATAAGTATCATGAATGCATAGGATATGATATGACATGATGAAATTCATACACATGTATGCATAGGATATGATATGACATGATGAAATGCATACACATGTGTATGTAACAAATGGTGACATGGTAATACTAGATCAACACTCGTTTACTGAGTAAGTGCATATCTCTTCTCTAAAACAAAAACATACACTCACCAAGGTCTAACAAACTAAGGTAAACTTGTTCATCATCTATAAGAGGCTTAGAACCTGCAGCTAACAACTTATTTTAATTAGCCTAGGCATCTAAACATCAACATCAAGCTCATACAAAGAAACCAAGTCATTCACTCATTTCAAGCAATTTCTGGACCGCAGATAGTAGCTACTTGTTTTGATCATAACTGAAGTTATAAAAATCTAGCAACCATTAGATAAGACTTTTTGGAAAGCTTATGAAATTTTCTACAACTCATCTTTAATCATCTCAGCATGATTCACCATTTAACATGGTCAAACAAGTACAATTATCAAATCTTCTCCAGAATTCCAGAGAACAACTAGTTCGGAAGACCAACTTTGCACAGCCATAACTCACAAACCATTTGGATAAATGCCATGAAAATTTAACACAAGCTATATAATTGAGTTATCTACAACTTTGTTATAGACAAGATTCATAGAAAACCTCATCTTCACTTGGTAATTTGCTAAACTCTAAAACCTGTCCCGAAAAGTCAATATAAGTGAAAATCATGGAAAATAATATTTCACTACATACGAGAATGGTAATTTGAACACCACCAATATTACCAACAGTTAGCACACATAAAAAGAACACTAGAAACATAGTGGCCATCCCTAAATAATTTCTTTTCATGCCTTTATTAATTTATTTAGATAATTGGGTGAAATAATGAACATATATCAAAAGTGCACAGAAAACTCTGAGAAAATTACAGTGGCTTCCACATGCTCCTAATAGGCTACTGTAAAAATTTGATACCATTTTAACTTGTATAACTTCCTCCACACAAATGACAAGCTAGCATAGCTTATAATAGCATAATTAGGAAATCATAGTGAAACATGTCAAACAACAGATTTCATATTTTTCTTAGCTTCACCGATATGCAAGAACATTGCCCACTTAGTTTAATGGTCATTGGTTATATATTTTTACCACGAAAAATAGCACAAGAAACTAACAATTATTTAAAGGAAATTAATAACTCAAACATACAACACCTAAAAACCAAGAGATTTTTACTGCAGCACTCATAAATCCCAACTAGCCTCCCATAAAATTTTCACATCAAGTGGAGCACTACAACTTGGTTTACAAATTTCCTTTTGAAAAACCCTAAATAAAAGAGATAAAATAAAATAGTGAAAACTTTCCACTATACCCTATCATATTATCACATTAACAGATATATCTACTCTCAAGGATTCCAAAATGCCCTCATTTGCATTTTTCTGATTTTTCAATGAATTTATATAATTTTTGAAAGCTTGCATAAAAATCTATGAAAAGAAATAAAATAAATCAAATAAGAAACCTAACTTGGGCCGTGTGGATCCGGCCCAGTGCAACAATAGGCGCCGACAGCGGGGCTCGGTGGTCAACTGACCCCACATGACAGAGAGAGGAAGGCAGGGCGTGGTGGTTGACCGGCCACTACTCGTCGACAGTGAGGCTACCAGTGGCGAGGTCACCGTCGTTGCACACCCCGCGACTACCCGCACCCAGTGGTGCCCCTTGTTGGACCGGTGGTGCACTAGAGCACCATCGCTAGTGTGCATGCCGGACAGCGGAGCAGAGCGGTGGCACGCCGGCCGTCTCTAGCAACGGCGGGCTCTGGTGAGGATGGCTATACCATCATGGCGACCTAGACTACATCTATGCAAGACACAAGGAGGCGAGATGCACCAGAGAGGTGGGACCATGGTGAGCGCACGTGCGAAGGAACTTCGGTGAGGTCCACGGTGGTGACAAGCTCGCTGTGAGCTGCTACTTGGGTTTGAACGGTGCTTCCAGCAGGCGGAGGAGGTGGCACAGAGCGAGGTGGAGCCGATGGCCAACATAATGCGTCAATGGCATGGTGGCGAGGGCACTACGCAGTGGCAGAGCTCATGGCAGTGGAAATGGCTGTAACACCCCGGTGTTACGCATGCATTTAGCATTACAAATCATACGCATGATGCATCATTTGCATTTATAATCACATGTAAAGTAGAGTGCATTTTGAGTTGAAACATTTCTATGAAACGTGAATGTTGCATACGCTTGTTTAGAACTGTTTCGCCTTAATTATGCTTGCTAGGCTACTAAAACATGGGTGGCTATAATTGTAAATCATCTAGAATTAGTTATCACAAATTTTGGAGCAACTTTCGTATTCAAAGTTTTGTCAAATTTGCTTTTAAAAATATTATTGAAAAATGGTCAAAAACCCTCCATATTTAGCTTTTATTCTCCAATTCAAAATCTATTGGGAATTTTGAGTTAGTCCCTTAATAAAAGTTGTAGAGGATTAAATTCTAAGCAACTTTCATTTTTGGGCCATTTTTAGAAAAAAGTCCTTTTCTTGCTCAAAATGGGATTTAAAAACTGTTATTTGAAATTTGTTTGAAAATAGAAAATTGGAAAATCAATGTCTCACCTAAACGGGCCGCCGCCTCCCTTTCGGCCCGCTGGCCAAAGCGGCCCAGCTTTCCCCCCCCGCGCGCGCGCCCGCAGCAGCTCCCGCGGCCCGGCCCACGCCCGCGCTGCGCCTCCCTCTCCCGTGCGGAAGCGCCTGACGCCGGCCAGGTGGCGCCCGGTGGCCCCCGCGGCCGCGCTCTCCTTCACCCGCGCCTCGATGCACCAGTCCGCGCCCACTCACTCCTCCTTCACTCCCTCAGCTCGTCGGCAGCAAGAGTAGAGCCCACCGCCTCCGCCCCATGACCGAGTACGCGCTTGCCGGAGTTGGCTCCTCCGGCCGCCTCAGCTCACCGCCGGAGACTCCATCTTCCTCCGAGCACCCTCGCCCCGTCGCGCAACCCGTGCTCACCTTAGCTCGCCATGGTATAGCCCCTATCCTCGGTAATCTCTCGCCGGAGTTCAGGTCTGCTCACCGAAGAAGAACCGCTATGTGGGCACCTCACCTCCGCTTCACCTCCCGCTCTCCTTTCTCGCGCACAAGTACCCCACCATGTCCCTGATGCTCTCAAGCGCCTCCACGCACCTTGCCGTGGCCGGAAGCGCCTCGCCGTCGGTGACCCGCACTGCCATTCCGCCATGCACGGTGGTGGCCGGCTTCCCGAGGTCGTTAGGTCACGTCACGAGCACCGCTGAGTTCACGCGAGGGTGGAGATCACCCTGGTCCCCTTGGCCTAGCCGGAGACCTCACCGCTGGCGAGCTGTGGCTGCCGGCGTCTCTCTCCCTCTCCTTGTGACTGACCCGTGGGGTCACGGGTCCACATGTCTGTCTCAGTGTGCGCGCGCGTGTGTACAACTCTGGGTGGCTCTAGCATTTTCAGCCGGTTTTCAGAGAAAAGGATTTAAAGAAAAGGATTTCTTATTTATGAGAAATTGCTTTAGAAAATTGTAACTTGCTCATTTTAGCTCCAAAAATTGTGAAACAAATTTTGGTTGGCTTCTTAGAACTAGGATTTCTTAGAAGCAGGTGTGGTAGGACACGGGGGCGCGATGATAAGGCCAAAGAGCAGTCAGGCGGCCCACGGGTACATGTGGTTCCTAGCAAACTCGAGACTTTACCTGGATAGTTGACTCGGTGACCAATATCTCACTTTAGCGGGTGAGTGAGGTTTGTGTGAGGAATAAATTACCAGCTGATTAATAATCGATTCGAATCGCCATCGTTCACTGGATAGTGAACACTTGACATGAGTTACTTCATCGTAGTAATATTGATGGAACACTTGGACAGTTATATGAAATATGACATGATGGAAGTTATTAATGATCATTTTTTATCCTTACTTGTTTAATCACATGTTTACTCTAGTACATGTGTACATGTAGTTGGCAGGTTAATAAAGATTAACTTGACATAAAAGTTTCTAGAAAAGGTTCTTAAAAGCTAAAAATGCCCTTTTTGCTAATGAGTCAGCTACCCCACTATAAAGCCTTTCATAATCCTTGGTGTCATTTTGTTTTCGGTTATGTCGGGTAAGTCTAGCTAAGTACCTTCTCGTACTCAGGGCTTTGTTCCCACTTGTTGCAGATGGGCAGATGTATTACGGCTACTGTATCAACTGCCTTTATCCTGTGATGGGTGAAGCTTAGGACCATGGGCAGTGGTCGTTCCCTACGTCTCGTCTAATGCTTTTGTTGGGGATGATCATCAGCTGGCACTTTATTTCAAACTCTGTGTGAGTGTGTGTGTGGATTTGAACTAAATGCCTCCACTACTTTTATTTGAACTTGGTTTGTAATAACTATGTTTAAACTCCGATGTATCCGTGATGTGAACTTTTATATAATTTGTGATGGTGACCGCTAAACTTATTACGATCTTGGCTGGTATGTAAGTTGGTTTGAAATCCGTCGTGATTTCATGGACTACCGAGTTATACAGGCTTAAGTTTGCTAAATCATCTGCTCGGTGGATGATTTTCTTACTTAATTTCGTATAATTGGTCGGTTCTGTTACAATGGCGGTGTCACTGTTGTGGTGAGTGGGGGAAGAACGAGCGTGATACGGTGTCCACATCTGCCCGCCCCGGCTAGGCGCATGGGCCTGTCGCTGGCGTACGGCCAACACATGGCAGCCAGACACTGCCCGGTCAACCACTGTCTCCCCCTCTACTGATTCAAATCGGCTTTGATGTTGACTGAAACCAGCCTCCTAAGGCCGAATGACAGCGCAAGTTCAACCACCTCAAGCTCCTAATCCGTTAGTCTTTCGCGAAAACTCTATTAGTAAAAGTTGTAGAGCTACATGAAAGCTCCAATTTTGCTTAAACACACATTGCCTAATTTTCCCTAGATTTGAAACTATCGAGCTCTGAACCTAGTCAAATTGTAACTGCTATTGTATTTAACTACTTAAATTTTCTAAGCGTCCAAACATCACTGTTTTCCACATTGAGAGCCATGTTTGAGCATGTTAGGCACATTTTCATGACATGGCCTTTAAACAAAGTTTGTTCCCCATGAAATTTACTACAACTTTCATTAAGGGTGCACAAACACGCAAACACTCCAAGCAACAATTTTTTATTGGTCAAACAAAATACTCTAGGGGGTCAAACTTGGTCAACCCCTATTTCAAATTTGAATTTGACCAAACTATAATACAAACTTTGTTTCATTTGTTGTCCTAAGTGAGCCTAAGGTATTTTTGTGACCCTAAACACACATTTGCATAGACTATGCATAGCCTTAAGCTTATATACACATGAAACATGTATTTGACACATATGAAACATATCCCTACTACACTTGAAACATAGGGTTCTATATTGAAACATTGGTCATACAACACATGACACATGTGAAACATCATTAGGGTACCATGTGCAGTATAGGATAGTTACACATAGGTGGCATATATACTTTATAAATATGAAACATATGTTGCAGAAATGAAACATACCCTATGCAACATGTGAAACATCCATGATGCTTTGTATGGAATGGAATGCATATGCTCATGTTTCATGCAATGCAGGTGCACATGCTAGCTTAACACCTGGGGTGTTATAGAAGTGAAGATACAAAGCTTTGCCGAGCCTGCAAGACTAGATCCAGAACTTGAGCACGAACCCAACTCGACCCTCACTCCCAAGCTACTAATCTACTACATTAGAGAGTTCTAGACCTAATCCTCCTGGCGTGTGTTGATTTGAAAGAGAGATACGAATTAGGGTTTTAGGATAGCTCTCCTAGAGGGGGTACAAGGCTATATATATAGGGGGTAGCATCAATTCTAGACCCTCAAATCAAACTAACTTAAAAGAATGGCGTAAATGTGATCTAGGAGGTGGTGGGAAACCGACGTAGAAAGGAGAGACATACACGTGGGCCCCATAGGCTGGCTGGCTTAGTGGTGGGGCCGGTCGGCCTATCTTAGTGACAGGTGGGCCCCATCTTTGGTGGAGAGTCTTCTGGTGTCTTCTAGAATCTTCCCAAGCCGGTACCATCATGGATAAACGTGATTTACTTTAACAAATAGGTCCACCTTGATGGTTTTCTGATTAAATCCTCCTGCAAACAGAAATTCACCAAAACTCATAGAATTTATTACTATAAACCCCTAGATCTATGTTTGGTGATGAAATTAAGTATATATGCAGGTTATATTGATAGTTTATAATTGTTGTTAACGACCATCAACAATCGTGCGCACCCTCTAAGAAGAAACGCAGCCGAGTCTGACTCTGCCACGACCTCCGCTTGGGCCTCGAGGACTTGCTCAAACCCTGAGGCTCTCGATCTACGCTGACGCTCTGGTCCAGCCCTTGGCTCCTGTCTAGCTAGGGACGCTAGCCAAGGCCTAGGCACAAGAAGACAAGCCTCGAGCTACCGAGGCTTGGGGGCTCCCCCGACGCTGCTCCATGGGCACGGCATTGCCAGCCACTTTCCCGACAAGGTCACCCATGAGGCGTGACACAAGAAGACAAAGATTCTCCACAGCCTCCAGGGCTCGGGGGCTTCTGGGCTCACGTGTCAGCCCTTGGAGCCGACCTCCTTCACTGCCAAGAAGACTCTATAAGGTCCACCTGGGGGAGGCTGGTCCAAGCCGACACAAACCTAACATGTAGAGTGTTAGAACAGAGCAGTCGGACGATGCCCAAGGCTTCTTTGGCTCCACAACACCGCCACGGTCCACAGCGCGTCGCTGCAAGGCCCTCTTGGACTCTGGCGCATGTAGACCGTAGACTGACCTCCCCAAACTGCCATGTACCTGACCTATCTCGTTACATAAGGGATAAAGTCAGACCTACGAGGAGGGGAAGGAGAGGAAACTCAGATCATTCCATTCCATTCCTTAGCCTCTGCTCAGCACTGAGAGCAAGGCAACCCATGGAGGAGCTCCGAGAGCTCCTCCACCACATCCCGTCGCCTTCCTCCTCTCCGATGAGGGGAAGGCTCCACTGGTGGCGAGGCAACCTTCGGATTAGAACCGAGCTAACTCCCTACCAAATCTCTGTACAACCCTGTTGCAACCCCCCAATTTTGGGTGCTTTTGAGTATAAGGATCATCAACTGCTAGACGTAGGGCACCGATTGGCCTGAACCAAGATAAAACGTTGCGTCCTCTCTATGATTCTTATGTGCTTGAGTGCACCTGAGCCACCGGAGACCCGTACTCTAACACCGACTCGAACAACATGCTTGCCGTGATTCTGACCCCGCGACACCACCGATGCGTTCAGGTGGAGAGTCCCGTCGAGAACTAAAGTGGAGCCAAGGCTGAAGAAGAATGAGGTCATCTCTTTCGCCCATTTCCACTCTTTTGGGTTTGGGCTGCCAGCACACCCTTACTCTAGTGGTTGCTGCACTACTACGGGCTTCGCCTCCATGACTTGACCCCACAGGGGATCCTCCACCTCTCTATCTTCATCATGCTGCATGTGAGCTTCCTTGGAGTCTGTGCCCACTATGGGTTGTGGTGGTCTTTATTCTGGGTGGTTTGCTCAGCGCCCGAGGGGTCCATCATCCTCGAATGGGGGCTGCCTTGATCCAACTTCATCCCAAAATGGAGGACAACTACCTAAGCCTTGATCGCTACCCTTCCATGGACTTGGGGTAGGTAAAGTTGTGGCTGTATGTCCCCAATGAGAGGCCGCCGCCTGCTGTCTTATTCTCCTAACCGCTGCGTGGTGACCTCCCAGAGTCATGGGCAGAACTAACACCCTAGGAGGACACGTAGGATGTGCCCTACTTGTTGGATGCGATCAAGGACTTGATGTACTAGGGCTTGACGGGGCTGAGGGTGATCTATACCTTCATGCCATCGCGTCCTCCCCTTGAAGATGAGGCACCACCCCCAGTGGGAGTTTTGGGGCCCGATAGACCCTACAATCGAGTCGAGCATCACCATTCATGAGGATGACCTAGACCAACTGGTGATGGACATTATGGGAGTGTACATGTAGGATCATGGTAGGGGAGACCCTGGAGGCCTTCAGCGCTAGCCAACCTCCACTGATAGACGCACCTCTCGTCGACTTGATCTCACACCCGCCAGTTCCTCCTTACGAGGTGATTTTTTCATGTACTATTGTTCTGTTGTTTCTCTTCATTAAATTAACTAGAGTATGCAAGCAATACTCACGCTAGTATTTGTGTTCATGTTGCTTAATTTAAATAGTATTTGGAAATTGCCTACTTTCTCAACAGGTGGACGTGGGCGTGACGGCGTCTCGAGGCTCTTTGGCCCTAGAGCTGGGTTCTTCATCCGCGATCGTGCTCGGTAAGCTGCCCCGGGAACCATCCCCCGGTAGGGGCAGCCACCAGTAATGATTCCATCCTCTACTGCACCGGACAGTCCTATAAGTCGTTTGCCTTCTCAATCAGATTGCCCTCCCCCTTATCCTGTGGGCTTGAACTTGGCTTTCATTGTGCAAAGATTCGTCCCATCATTGCACGCCGTCACCGATCCCATCTGACCCTGCACAGTCTTCTGGTGATGCATCGTCAGACTACAAATATTACCTTTAGTTAAAGGAGTCTTACCGCAAGGTCGCAGACTTGTACTCAGGGGCTAGTCTGGATGCTGACAAGCTATGCAATGATATGAAGGCCACGCGTGCCGTAATTGGCGTCGCGACTACCCCGCACCCAGTGGTGCCCCTTGTTGGACCGGTGGTGCACTAGAGCACCATCGCTAGTGTGCATGCCGGACAGCGGAGCAGAGCGGTGGCACGCCGGCCGTCTCTAGCAACGGCGGGCTCTGGTGAGGATGGCTATACCATCATGGCGACCTAGACTACATCTATGCAAGACACAAGGAGGCGAGATGCACCAGAGAGGTGGGACCATGGTGAGCGCACGTGCGAAGGAACTTCGGTGAGGTCCACGGTGGTGACAAGCTCGCTGTGAGCTGCTACTTGGGTTTGAACGGTGCTTCCAGCAGGCGGAGGAGGTGGCACAGAGCGAGGTGGAGCCGATGGCCAACATAATGCGTCAATGGCATGGTGGCGAGGGCACTACGCAGTGGCAGAGCTCATGGCAGTGGAAATGGCTGTAACACCCCGGTGTTACGCATGCATTTAGCATTACAAATCATACGCATGATGCATCATTTGCATTTATAATCACATGTAAAGTAGAGTGCATTTTGAGTTGAAACATTTCTATGAAACGTGAATGTTGCATACGCTTGTTTAGAACTGTTTCGCCTTAATTATGCTTGCTAGGCTACTAAAACATGGGTGGCTATAATTGTAAATCATCTAGAATTAGTTATCACAAATTTTGGAGCAACTTTCGTATTCAAAGTTTTGTCAAATTTGCTTTTAAAAATATTATTGAAAAATGGTCAAAAACCCTCCATATTTAGCTTTTATTCTCCAATTCAAAATCTATTGGGAATTTTGAGTTAGTCCCTTAATAAAAGTTGTAGAGGATTAAATTCTAAGCAACTTTCATTTTTGGGCCATTTTTAGAAAAAAGTCCTTTTCTTGCTCAAAATGGGATTTAAAAACTGTTATTTGAAATTTGTTTGAAAATGGAAAATTGGAAAATCAATGTCTCACCTAAACGGGCCGCCGCCTCCCTTTCGGCCCGCTGGCCAAAGCGGCCCAGCTTTCCCCCCGCGCGCGCGCCCGCAGCAGCTCCCGCGGCCCGGCCCACGCCCGCGCTGCGCCTCCCTCTCCCGTGCGGAAGCGCCCGACGCCGGCCAGGTGGCGCCCGGTGGCCCCCGCGGCCGCGCTCTCCTTCACCCACGCCTCGATGCACCAGTCCGCGCCCACTCACTCCTCCTTCACTCCCTCAGCTCGTCGGCAGCAAGAGTAGAGCCCACCGCCTCCGCCCCATGACCGAGTACGCGCTTGCCGGAGTTGGCTCCTCCGGCCGCCTCAGCTCACCGCCGGAGACTCCATCTTCCTCCGAGCACCCTCGCCCCGTCGCGCAACCCGTGCTCACCTTAGCTCGCCATGGTATAGCCCCTATCCTCGGTAATCTCTTGCCGGAGTTCAGGTCTGCTCACCGAAGAAGAACCGCTCTGTGGGCACCTCACCTCCGCTTCACCTCCCGCTCTCCTTTCTCGCGCACAAGTACCCCACCATGTCCCTGATGCTCTCAAGCGCCTCCACGCACCTTGCCGTGGCCGGAAGCGCCTCGCCGTCGGTGACCCGCACTGCCATTCCGCCATGCACGGTGGTGGCCGGCTTCCCGAGGTCGTTAGGTCACGTCACGAGCACCGCTGAGTTCACGCGAGGGTGGAGATCACCCTGGTCCCCTTGGCCTAGCCGGAAAGCTCACCGCTGGCGAGCTGTGGCTGCCGGCGTCTCTCTCCCTCTCCCTGTGACTGACCCGTGGGGTCACGGGTCCACATGTCTGTCTCAGTGTGCGCGCGCGTGTGTACAACTCTGGGTGGCTCTAGCATTTTCAGCCGGTTTTCAGAGAAAAGGATTTAAAGAAAAGGATTTCTTATTTATGAGAAATTGCTTTAGAAAATTGTAACTTGCTCATTTTAGCTCCAAAAATTGTGAAACAAATTTTGGTTGGCTTCTTAGAACTAGGATTTCTTAGAAGCAGGTGTGGTAGGACATGGGGGCGCGATGATAAGGCCAAAGAGCAGTCAGGCGGCCCACGGGTACATGTGGTTCCTGGCAAACTCGAGACTTTACCTGGATAGTTGACTCGGTGACCAATATCTCACTTTAGCGGGTGAGTGAGGTTTGTGTGAGGAATAAATTACCAGCTGATTAATAATCGATTCGAATCGCCATCGTTCACTGGATAGTGAACACTTGACATGAGTTACTTCATCGTAGTAATATTGATGGAACACTTGGACAGTTATATGAAATATGACATGATGGAAGTTATTAATGATCATTTTTTATCCTTACTTGTTTAATCACATGTTTACTCTAGTACATGTGTACATGTAGTTGGCAGGTTAATAAAGATTAACTTGACATAAAAGTTTCTAGAAAAGGTTCTTAAAAGCTAAAAATGCCCTTTTTGCTAATGAGTCAGCTACCCCACTATAAAGCCTTTCATAATCCTTGGTGTCATTTTGTTTTCGGTTATGTCGGGTAAGTCTAGCTAAGTACCTTCTCGTACTCAGGGCTTTGTTCCCACTTGTTGCAGATGGGCAGATGTATTACGGCTACTGTATCAACTGCCTTTATCCTGTGATGGGTGAAGCTTAGGACCATGGGCAGTGGTCGTTCCCTACGTCTCGTCTAATGCTTTTGTTGGGGATGATCATCAGCTGGCACTTTATTTCGAACTCTGTGTGAGTGTGTGTGTGGATTTGAACTAAATGCCTCCACTACTTTTATTTGAACTTGGTTTGTAATAACTATGTTTAAACTCCGATGTATCCGTGATGTGAACTTTTATATAATTTGTGATGGTGACCGCTAAACTTATTACGATCTTGGCTGGTATGTAAGTTGGTTTGAAATCCGTCGTGATTTCATGGACTACCGAGTTATACAGGCTTAAGTTTGCTAAATCATCTGCTCGGTGGATGATTTTCTTACTTAATTTCGTATAATTGGTCGGTTCTGTTACAATGGCGGTGTCACTGTTGTGGTGAGTGGGGGAAGAACGAGCGTGATACGGTGTCCACATCTGCCCGCCCCGGCTAGGCGCATGGGCCTGTCGCTGGCGTACGGCCAACACATGGCAGCCAGACACTGCCCGGTCAACCACTGTCTCCCCCTCTACTGATTCAAATCAGCTTTGATGTTGACTGAAACCAGCCTCCTAAGGCCGAATGACAGCGCAAGTTCAACCACCTCAAGCTCCTAATCCGTTAGTCTTTCGCGAAAACTCTATTAGTAAAAGTTGTAGAGCTACATGAAAGCTCCAATTTTTCTTAAACACACATTGCCTAATTTTCCCTAGATTTGAAACTATCGAGCTCTGAACCTAGTCAAATTGTAACTGCTATTGTATTTAACTACTTAAATTTTCTAAGCGTCCAAACATCACTGTTTTCCACATTGAGAGCCATGTTTGAGCATGTTAGGCACATTTTCATGACATGGCCTTTAAACAAAGTTTGTTCCCCATGAAATTTACTACAACTTTCATTAAGGGTGCACAAACATGCAAACACTCCAAGCAACAATTTTTTATTGGTCAAACAAAATACTCTAGGGGGTCAAACTTGGTCAACCCCTATTTCAAATTTGAATTTGACCAAACTATAATACAAACTTTGTTTCATTTGTTGTCCTAAGTGAGCCTAAGGTATTTTTGTGACCCTAAACACACATTTGCATAGACTATGCATAGCCTTAAGCTTATATACACATGAAACATGTATTTGACACATATGAAACATATCCCTACTACACTTGAAACATAGGGTTCTATATTGAAACATTGGTCATACAACACATGAAACATGTGAAACATCATTAGGGTACCATGTGCAGTATAGGATAGTTACACATAGGTGGCATATATACTTTATAAATATGAAACATATGTTGCAGAAATGAAACATACCCTATGCAACATGTGAAACATCCATGATGCTTTGTATGGAATGGAATGCATATGCTCATGTTTCATGCAATGCAGGTGCACATGCTAGCTTAACACCTGGGGTGTTATAGAAGTGAAGATACAAAGCTTTGCCGAGCCTGCAAGACTAGATCCAGAACTTGAGCACGAACCCAACTCGACCCTCACTCCCAAGCTACTAATCTACTACATTAGAGAGTTCTAGACCTAATCCTCCTGGCGTGTGTTGATTTGAAAGAGAGATACGAATTAGGGTTTTAGGATAGCTCTCCTAGAGGGGGTACAAGGCTATATATATAGGGGGTAGCATCAATTCTAGACCCTCAAATCAAACTAACTTAAAAGAATGGCGTAAATGTGATCTAGGAGGTGGTGGGAAACTGACGTAGAAAGGAGAGACATACACGTGGGCCCCATAGGCCGGCTGGCTTAGTGGTGGGGCCGGTCGGCCTATCTTAGTGACAGGTGGGCCCCATCTTTGGTGGAGAGTCTTCTGGTGTCTTCTAGAATCTTCCCAAGCCGGTACCATCATGGATAAACGTGATTTACTTTAACAAATAGGTCCACCTTGATGGTTTTCTGATTAAATCCTCCTACAAACAGAAATTCACCAAAACTCATAGAATTTATTACTATAAACCCCTAGATCTATGTTTGGTGATGAAATTAAGTATATATGCAGGTTATATTGATAGTTTATAATTGTTGTTAACGACCATCAACAATCGTGCGCACCCTCTAAGAAGAAACGCAGCCGAGTCTGACTCTGCCACGACCTCCGCTTGGGCCTCGAGGACTTGCTCAAACCCTGAGGCTCTCGATCTACGCTGACGCTCTGGTCCAGCCCTTGGCTCCTGTCTAGCTAGGGACGCTAGCCAAGGCCTAGGCACAAGAAGACAAGCCTCGAGCTACCGAGGCTTGGGGGCTCCCCCGACGCTGCTCCATGGGCACGGCATTGCCAGCCACTTTCCCGACAAGGTCACCCATGAGGCGTGACACAAGAAGACAAAGATTCTCCACGGCCTCCAGGGCTCGGGGGCTTCTGGGCTCACGTGTCAGCCCTTGGAGCCGACCTCCTTCACTACCAAGAAGACTCTATAAGGTCCACCTGGGGGAGGCTGGTCCAAGCCGACACAACCTAACATGTAGAGTGTTAGAACAGAGCAGTCGGACGATGCCCAAGGCTTCTTTGGCTCCACAACACCGCCACGGTCCACAGCGCGTCGCTGCAAGGCCCTCTTGGACTCTGGCGCATGTAGACCGTAGACTGACCTCCCCAAACTGCCATGTACCTGACCTATCTCGTTACATAAGGGATAAAGTCAGACCTACGAGGAGGGGAAGGAGAGGAAACTCAGATCATTCCATTCCATTCCTTAGCCTCTGCTCAGCACTGAGAGCAAGGCAACCCATGGAGGAGCTCCGAGAGCTCCTCCACCACATCCCGTCGCCTTCCTCCTCTCCGATGAGGGGAAGGCTCCACTGGTGGCGAGGCAACCTTCGGATTAGAACCGAGCTAACTCCCTACCAAATCTCTGTACAACCCTGTTGCAACCCCCCAATTTTGGGTGCTTTTGAGTATAAGGATCATCAACTGCTAGACATAGGGCACCGATTGGCCTGAACCAAGATAAAACGTTGCGTCCTCTTTATGATTCTTATGTGCTTGAGTGCACCTGAGCCACCGGAGACCCGTACTCTGACACCGACTCGAACAACATGCTTGCCGTGATTCTGACCCCGCGACACCACCGATGCGTTCAGGTGGAGAGTCCCGTCGAGAACTGAAGTGGAGCCAAGGCTGAAGAAGAATGAGGTCATCTCTTTCGCCCATTTCCACTCTTTTGGGTTCGGGCTGCCGGCACACCCTTACTCTAGTGGTTGCTGCACTACTACGGGCTTCGCCTCCATGACTTGACCCCACAGGGGATCCTCCACCTCTCTATCTTCATCATGCTGCATGTGAGCTTCCTTGGAGTCTGTGCCCACTATGGGTTGTGGTGGTCTTTATTCTGGGTGGTTTGCTCAGCGCCCGAGGGGTCCATCGTCCTTGAATGGGGGCTGCCTTGATCCAACTTCATCCCAAAATGGAGGACAACTACCTAAGCCTTGACCGCTACCCTTCCATGGACTTGGGGTAGGTAAAGTTGTGGCTGTATGTCCCCAATGAGAGGCCGCCGCCTGCTGTCTTATTCTCCTAACCGCTGCGTGGTGACCTCCCAGAGTCATGGGCAGAACTAACACACTAGGAGGACACGTAGGATGTGCCCTACTTGTTGGATGCGATCAAGGACTTGATGTACTAGGGCTTGACGGGGCTGAGGGTGATCTATACCTTCATGCCATCGCGTCCTCCCCTTGAAGATGAGGCACCACCCCCAGTGGGAGTTTTGGGGCCCGATAGACCCTACAATCGAGTCGAGCATCACCATTCATGAGGATGACCTAGACCAACTGGTGATGGACATTATGGGAGTGTACATGTAGGATCATGGTAGGGGAGACCCTGGAGGCCTTCAGCGCTAGCCAACCTCCACTGATAGACGCACCTCTCGTCGACTTGATCTCACACCCGCCAGTTCCTCCTTACGAGGTGATTTTTTCATGTACTATTGTTCTGTTGTTTCTCTTCATTAAATTAACTAGAGTATGCAAGCAATACTCACGCTAGTATTTGTGTTCATGTTGCTTAATTTAAATAGTATTTGGAAATTGCCTACTTTCTCAACAGGTGGACGTGGGCGTGACGGCGTCTCGAGGCTCTTTGGCCCTAGAGCTGGGTTCTTCATCCGCGATCGTGCTCGGTAAGCTGCCCCGGGAACCATCCCCCGGTAGGGGCAGCCACCAGTAATGATTCCATCCCCTACTGCACCGGACAGTCCTATAAGTCGTTTGCCTTCTCAATCAGATTGCCCTCCCCCTTATCCTGTGGGCTTGAACTTGGCTTTCATTGTGCAAAGATCCGTCCCATCATCGCACGCCGTCACCGATCCCATCTGACCCTGCACAGTCTTCTGGTGATGCATCGTCAGACTACAAATATTACCTTTAGTTAAAGGAGTCTTACCGCAAGGTCACAGACTTGTACTCAGGGGCTAGTCTGGATGCTGACAAGCTATGCAATGATATGAAGGCCACGCGTGCCGTAATTGGCGTCGCCCACCAAGAAGCCACCCAAGTGCAAGATGAGAAGGCGACCGCTGAGGCAGAGGTCCACCTGCTTGTCATGCTACTGCCGCTTGTGATACCGCCTTCCCTGTGTCCTACACAGGAGTGCCTCCAAGCCTTGCCAGCCTACCTTCAGGCCATGGTGTCCGAAGCTATTCGTTAAGGGGCTGCCACGGCTCTGGCCGCTGCCCAACTTCAGTTTGGCGCAGTGGTGAAAGTCCTAGTGGTGCAGCAGGCATTTCCACCGGGACTGGGTGAGGAAGATGATATGGACACAAGTAAACGTGGACGAGATCCTGCATGCCCACCTTGACCCTTGATCTATGGGATGTATCAGTAGTAGTAGTCATGACTAGGTTTGATCTGTGGGATGCCCTTGCAAATATATGAACTCTTATTTGCATGCATGTCTGTATGAACTTTTGCTACACTCTGTTGAGCGTGGTGCAGCTCAGGTCATTTGGTCATTTTGTAGCTAGTTTCTAGCCCCTATTGGTTGCTTTATGCTGTAGATTTTTTTGGTTGTCTTTGATCTGATCTATAATATGCTAAACATTCATAAGTGCCTTTGATCTTTGTTGAAGCCAACTTGTGTCTTTGATAAAATTTGTTGAACTTGAAAGAACCATGCAGTGAGGAGTTCATCTGAACAAGTCTCACCTCGATCTAATGCAGAAGAGGGAGCCATAGCTGTTAACTTTTACTGTGAACAGAAGAAAGTCCGCTCGCTACGTATTTGATCTCGTAGGATAGTATAAAGTGTCGTAGTAGTTAGTCTACCCCTCGACTATTGTAACTGCTTGGATTGGAGTGAAATAAGTATAGAAAAGACCTATCACAACCGCACCAGGCATTCAAGTCTCAAGCGTATCAGAAGCTCTTTTTCTCGATTTACTTCATGTGTCTAGCTTTCCTGCCACATTCGCTTCACTCTCATATTTTATTACACTAGCAAGAAAGTCCAAATGCAGCAATTTGATCTCATTGGACACTATATAGTGTAGAGCTATGAGTAAAACTATTGCCTACGGAGTGCACTCGGTCACAATATTTGTATCAGTAGTAGTAGTAGTAGTAGTAGTAGTAGTAGTAGTAGTAGTAGTAGTAGTAGTAGTAGTAGTAGTAGTAGTCATGAGTGGTTTTGATCTATGTTGAACCCAACTCATCTAATTTTTGTGTATTTGATAAAATTTGTTGAACTTGCAACAACACGCATCAAAGATTATTTTTATTCATTTTTATACTTCACAGGATCACACAAGGTCCGACCATCAAAAATCTTGACTACCTGGATAGTGTAATTGACGAACGACGTGCTCCTGCATTCCTGCGCAGGCGCACACGTGTGGGTGGCGTCAGCAGCCTGTTACAGTAGGGGAAGTCACTTTCCGGCCCGTCGCATTGATGTGATGGGGTGAAGCCCCACCACCCACCCACACAAACGTCTTGGTCATGGGGTGGTCGACGGCCACCAAACTATAATAGTAGAGACAAGGGGCGAGAGGGAAGGTTATACACCTGCTGCCTTCTCTCTCTAGATCTCTTGATTTTATCCCAAAGCTTTTGCCTTCCATCCTACTCCGCCACTGATGCCTCCTACCAAGGACCATGGAGGAGTGGACGAGGTCGTTTGTCGACGGGGAGGCTCCGAAGGCCTTCCATGCCGGCAATCCTCCACCAACAGATGGAGCTCTCGTCGGCGTGGTCTCTCACTCACTATGTAATACCCTAGGTGTTTGCCTTGCATCTGTGCATCCATATGAGCATGACATGAGCATGTGCACCATCATTTCATGTGCATTGTCATTGAAACATAACATTGAAACATCTGCAATATTCATGTTGAGTTTATGTACTATGTGTATTCTTGCTTGCAGTAATAGCTCATGTATGCCTTATACTTGTAGTAGTATGATGTGGGAGACAACACCTTGAAACATGATCATGCAACACATGCAACTTGCCTAATTAACCCATGTAACATATGCTTGCAACATAATGTTTCAATAGTTCTTTTAGTTTTGTTTCAATGCACTTTGGGTGTAACTTTTGCTCATATGAGATGTTATGGTGTAAATTGTTTCTTGGACACATCTTTAACATGTCAGTGGAGCAAAATAAGCTAGGGTCTATATTCATGTTTTGATACTTAAAATTTTTCTAAGTCTGAAATGTGATTGTTTGAATTGTTTCAACACATGTGGTATTTATAAGTTGGTGTAAAACTTGTGTAGAGTGGGTAATTATGGTCTAATACACCTTAAGTACACTTAGGGTAATTAGTGTAGCACTGTTCATGTTGACCAAAATGACTAAATTGCCCTCTAGGTGGAGGTTTGACTTTAGGATGACCTATAGAGTGTCTTACTTTGACTATTTAAAAAGTCTAGCCTAGAGACCTTGCATGGATGTGCACCCTTTACCAAAACTGTAGCAAATTTATCAAGGAACAAAAGTCTCAATATGGCCATCTCATGAAAATGATTGGAACATGCTCAAACGGGTCCCACAAGTCAGTTGCAGTGCTGTCCAATACTTAGAAATTATTCTAAGTCTAAAATGCAAATTCAGTTTCATGGTGGCCTACTTTGGGAATTTGTAGTTTGAAAACTAGACCAAACCAGCTCTAACCCATATTGCCACTTTTGTAGAACTCACTTAGCTCTACAAGTTTGTCAATAACACCATCACCTAGTTCTCAATGGTTTATGAGTTAGAGTGCTTTGGAAATCGGGTTTCAGTCATGGGGGTTAACTGAAACTCAGTTTCAGTTTTCGTGTGCCTCACTTTAGGGCACTGTATCTCACTAAGCCAAACCAGTCCATGATCTTATTGACAAAGTTGAAGCCCTCACATAGATCTACAAGTTTGCTAAGTACGATTCTCATCAATTCGGCTTAGATTGGGATCTCTAGGGCAGTGAAGTTTGTGTGTCAGTCGACTTCTTGACTGTATCAGCGTCTTCAGTTCAGTAACCGAACTTGGTCATGGCTGACCGGCCTCAGGCCGTTGATGCCGCGTGGGCGGGTTGTAGCAGCCGTACGCCGGCTTGGGGTCCAATGGTCAGGCCATGGCACCCCTCAAGACGACCACAACACCCTCAGCTGGTCGCTCCCTCTCCCTTCTCTCCTTTCCCCTTCCTCTGTGCGCACGGAAGCTGAGCACCAAGCACCGTGAGCTTCGGTGAGCTCGTGCGCGCGCACCTCCGTGCCATTGCCTCGCCACTTTCCCCCACATCACCATTGTGTTTTTCTCCTTGTAGTGCACCACATAACCACAGCAATCGAGCCAAGGTATGGGCCAATCGGCCGTTCCAACCCTGTCGGGAGCGTCGGACGCCATGGCTGCCATCACGGCGAGCTCAATGCTAGGCCCCTCTCTTCCTCTTCCCTCCTCCCTCTTCTTGTTGGCACTAGCCCTAGGTATAGCCTAGTCATGGGAATGAAGTCACTGTGTGCCGCAGCCTCATCGGAGCGGAACGCGACGGCTAGCACCGCCGCGCTATCCCCGTCGTAGCACTATGCACACGGCCAAGCATCACCGGTACTCCGCCATCAAGTAGCTCGGTCTCACCATGCCCCCTGGTGCTGTAACTGCCGCTACCTGGCCGGACCAGGGCCGGTGTCACCGGTGCGCCGCCATGTGCCACCGCCAAACCGTCATTGCCGGCGTTGAGGTCTCTCTGGAGAAACCTAGACGCCGCTACCTACCTCGTCCGAGTCGCCTTGGTGGGGTGGGCACGACGGAGTAGCCTCTACCGCCGGCCGGCTAATCGGCGGCAAGTTTAGCCGTCGGTCTGCTCCTCCCCTGCCTCAGTGTCGCTGACATGTGGGCCCCTGTCATCAGCGCCCATGGGTGGGAGCAGGTTGTGGCCCGAGTGTCTCCTCCGGGCCGGCCCAGTTAGGTTTAGGAAGTTGTTTTTGTTTTTATTTATTTTCAGATTTGATGCTAGATTCAATAAGTCATATCTCATCTTCTAGAAGTCCAAATTAGTTGGTTCAAGTTGTGTTGTGTTCTATATGAGGTCTAGTTTATTTAGAAAATATAATATGGGGTATGTTGGTTAATAATTTCTGAGGTTTGTAATTAATCTTGTGATGCACTTTATTTAAAGATGTGTTTTAGTAATTTTGTATCTCTCTGTGTATTAATTCAATTGTCATAAAATTTTTGTGAAATGCTAGTCATGGTATAATGATGCTCTAGTTAAATTTTTAGCCTTGTTGGAGGTCATTTGCTCCAATTATGAAATTCCTTTGTTATAGGCTTTATTAGCACTTATCTTTTTGTTATTTTGATATCTCCTAATCTACTTGTCAAATTGAGGTAAAATTTTTATGGTAGCCTCTTATTAGCATGTAATTGCGTCTGTAATTTTATTAGAATTTTATAGTTACATTTTATATGTGATGCCATTTATGCTTGTGCACTCTAAATAAATAGAAAAGGGGGATTAAATAAATGATTATGCTAGTGCCATGACTTGATTTAGTGTTACTTAAACATGATATAACTGTTAGTGAAGTTGGGTAGGTCATTTTTTATGTTCCCAACATCACTTAATATCTAATTGTACAAATCTATCTTTTCTGGACAGATTTGGTGGTTAAGTAAGTTAGGCTATGTTAATGAGGTTTTCATGCTTGGTGATCTATAGCAAAGTTGTTCAGAACTTCATGAACTTATTGCTGATAAATTTTGGTAGCATTTGGACTTATGGTTTAGAAGTGGCAGCCGTTCCAAGCTGGGTTCAGTTTTGGGAGTGCTCTCTGTCTTTTAGAACAGATTCTGTACATGTGCTATTTTGACCTGGTACGTGATGAAATCATGCTTAGATGTTTATAAATGAAATATAGAAAATTTCATAAGCTTTCCAGAATGTCCTCTTTCAAGTCATTTGGATTTGTAGAACTCCAGTTGTGAGTTTTCTTAGCTACTGTTGATAATAGGTTGGAAATACTAAATTTCTGGAATCTTGTTATGTGCGTGTTTAGTCTTAACTGTGTGATACTTAGTGGTTTCTTAGGGATGTTCAAACATGTTAATACCAAAGAGGAAATTTGCACCTAAGCTTGAAGTGATTTGAATAGAGCACCACATGACTTGGTTTTGTGCTCATGATGTTGCAATATCATTACATTCATCTTCACATCATTCATTCACGTTCATAAATCATCATGTCATCCTTGGTGCATACATGAAATTCATTGGGTGCATATACATGCAATAGGTGTGCCGAGAATCGTGTCTTGAGCAAAGTCCCGCTGGGCGTGGAACCCGAAGTTGGAGTCCGTTCGGGAGCCGGAGGTCCAGTCCGACGAAGCCGGAGAAGACGTGGGAACCGTTCTTGAAGCCAAACCTTGATCTATCTTCTTTCGGTTAAGGCAAGCCCTGGAGCATTATAAGCCTCCTACTTTCAAAGAAATTATATATATATACTTGTTATATGTATTATTGCATTACGTGCTAGGAGTTGGTTGGAAACCCTTGCTGCATTGTTGACACTCCTTGTCCAGCAATTCGAACCTTGAATCCTATGTAGACAGGATCGTATCTATGCTTAGCCCTGCTGAATTAGACCGGTAGAAGTCGGGTGATTTCCTGTCACCTGCAAGATATAGGGCTTTATCAGGTCATGGTTGGCTATATTTGCTATTGTGGAAATGAACCATGTGTTAATGAAATGAAATAAGACCGGGCGGGATGACGATAGTGAAGCAGCAAGACATGGAGGTCTTGGGTGTGGATCTATCCCCATCTGTGTTGGTTAAGGACCGAGACCTAGAGCCTTCTATGTCATTTTGAACGAATGCCTGACATTTAGTTGGCCGGCCTGAGGATGCCGATCGCGAAGCCTAGTAGCTCAACTCAGGCTGCGAAGTCAAAAAGTGAAAGTCGCCTCGGAAGGGAGCCAGAGGGTCCAAGGGCAGGTGAGTTAAAAGTCCTGAGCATCCTAGCCATTGGTATCCCCGAGAACGCGGCGCTGTTCAGGCCCACCCTGAGTTGTACCAAAGGTTATCTATGGCTGCCTTTAGCAAGGTTTGCCGGGTGAGTGTCAGGAATACCCCCTCAGCTGAGTTGGAATCGATTCGAGTCGCCGTCTCTCCCGAATAGTGAGAAACTTGACTGGTTATCTCCAGCGTAGATACACTAATTATAATGATGGTTCGGAATTGATGATAATGGCCTTATTATACCTGCTATGGTTAATATTGTTTGATACTGATAAAGTGAGTGCTTTAGTATAGGTGCTAATCTAGTTATCAGGTTAATGATGATCAACTTGATACTTAAGCATATATTGGTTACTTATATGTATTAAGCTTTTCTACAATTGAGTCAAGCTAGCCCACTTTATAAAGCCTTGCAAACTCCTTGGTGTCATCTTTGTTTCTGGTTTCTATCGGGTAAGTCTAGCTGAGTACCTTCTCGTACTCAGGGTTTTATTCCCATCTATTGCAGGTAGCAGATTCGTACTTGTTGCTGCAAGTATTGTCTTCGCCATGTGGGCGTGACGACTAGACCATATGGCCATGGTCTCTGTAGTATCTCTTCTGGTATGCTTTTGCAGGATGTGACTTTGTACTGGCAGTATTTCACTTCTATTGGTTTCAGAAATTATGTTACTTCCTCTAATCTTTACTTTGGTTTTGTAATAAATTATTCGTACTCCGATGTATGAGATTACTTTTGAACTGTTGTAACAAGTGTTGTGTTATGTTGAATCACTACGATCTTGGTTGATCTCGGTTTGGTTTGAAATCCCTCGTAATTTCGTGGACTACCGGAGTTATATGGGCTCAAGTTTAAGAATTTGATCGCTTCGGTGATTGTTTTTGGACTTGTGCTCTTATAATTTGGACGGTTCCATGACACACTAGCTCCCCCTTTGGAGGTGGATCATCACCGTACCGCTGTTCATGTTGTTTATCTTCATTTAACTAGAGTATGCGAGCAATGATCACACTAGTTTTTGTGTTCATGCTATTTAATTTAACTACTATTTGGAATTTGCCTACTAACTCAATTGGCGAATGTGGGCGTGATGGTGTCCTAAGACTCGTTGGCCCTAGAGCCTTGTTCTTTGTTTGCGGTCATGCTAGGAAAGCGGCCCCACAAGGCATCCCCCGATGGAGGCAGCCACCCATGATTTCGTGCCATGCTGCACCGGTTAGTTCGGTAAAAGTCATTTGCCTTCTCAATTAGATTGCTCTCCCCCTTATCCTATATGGGCTTGAACTTGGCTTGCATTGTGTAGCACTTTCTCCATGGCGGCACCATCCCTGGTCATGGGGCTTTCCCCTGTGGTGCCATAGAGTTGTCTCGTCACCGCTTGCTGCCGTCGAGCCCGTCTGTCCCCGCACAACCCTCTGGTTCTAAAGTGGGAGACTCATCAGAAGAGCGTGAATCCTTAAACGACATAGACTACCATCAATTATTGAAGGATTACCACAAGGTCCAAGTGGTTTTGTCATTGACCAGGCTAAATGCCAAGATGCTGTGCGGTGAGCTGGACGCCACACGAGACACACTTCATGTTTCCAAGAATGAGGCCCCCTAGGTTCGAGCCAACTAGGCGATCATCAAGAAGTAGGCCCATAACATGATGAACCTTCTTATGGAACTAAGGACATGGGTCGAGACCCTGTAGCTATGTGTGCAAGCCGCTTGTAATGTGGCCTTCCCCATGGGAATAGTGGATAATATGTTTGCCACAGAGGAGCACCTCTGAGCCCTGATGACTTGCCTTCAAGCCATGGTGACCGAAGCTATTCGTCAGGGGGCTACCACGGTGTTGGCTCCTACCTAGCTTCAGATTGGCGTAGCGGTGAACATCTGGGTGGCGGAGCAGGGTTTTCTGCCATGATCGAAGGACGATGACATCGATGATCTGGTTGAGAGTTTCGAACCGGCCACCAATGCCGTCTTAGGGAAGGTGGACATGGAGCAGATCCTGCATGCCAACCTCGACCCTTGATCTATGGTATGTATCAGTAGTGTTAGTAGTCATGACTAGGTTTGATCTATGGGACGCCCTTGCAAATATGTGAACTCTTATTTGCATGTTGGTGTTAACTTTTGTTGAACTTTGTATTAGGTGGGTTAAACTTTGTTGAGTGCGGTGTAGCTCAGATTAGCTAGTTTCTAGCCCCTGTTTGTTGCTTTTCGCAACAGATTTCTTTCTGGTTGTGTTGGATCTATCTATAATATGCTAAACATTTATGAGTGCCTTTGATCTTTGTTGAAGCCAACTCATGTCTTTGATAAAAATTTGTTGAACTTGAAAGAATCATGCAACGAGAAGTTCATATGTTTTTGCTTTTGCTTTTCTGTTGTTTTGTTTTTGTTTTTGTTTTTGCTTTTGCTTTTCTATTATTTTGTTTCAATTTTATTTGTTTCCTTTAGGGATTCAACGAAAGTACTCACACAAAATAGGTTTCCCTATATAACATGAGATGTGTCTGCCTAGTTAGATTTACAATGCTCAGACTTTCTTGCGTGTGCAGTAAATTTGAATAGCTATGTGGCTCCTCCGTTAGGCATTAGATTAATGCGAGACTTGATCAGATGAATTCCATTATGTATGTTTACCATACTACAGATCAGCAAGAGAACCAGAAAGAAACCTACAGGCAAAACCAACCAACAGGGGATACAAACCGGCTACCAAATGACCAAAGGACCTGATCTACACCATGACCAAAGGACATAAGGAAAGAGTAACAACATGTACTCCCTCCGTACTCCTAACATAAGGAAGATACATCAAATGTAACGTGAGATACATCAAATGCAATGTGAGGTACATGAAATGGAACTTTATTTACTCCTCTACTCGTCATTGGTATCACTGTCCTTGTCCACGTCCTCATTGTTGGTATCAACGTCCTCCTCCTCTATAGCCATGAGGCCCTTTTGCTCATCAACGGTGATGTGGTTGGCCACCTGCTCAGCATCTACATGAACCAGGTTGCGCAAGTGCTTCTCAGTGTTGTGGGTGGTGCTGATTCCCTATGTCGCGATGCTAGTGTCAAAGCCATCTATCCAGCTCTGATAGTAGGCGAGGATGTACTCTGTGTTGTCCGTGCGATTCTTGTTCAAGTAGGCTGGCAGTACTTCCAGGACATCTACAAGTTGATGAAAAATGAAGACGAACTGCTCACCTTTTCCTCCTAAAGCGGGTTGAGGGTGCCTAGACGGGTGTTCTGTAGCACACGTCTGATCTTCAAGAAAGCCTTACTCATGATGCCAATGGCCCAATCGTCTCTATCTCCAAAGGGATCCATCGGAGCTTCATCTTGATTCACCACTGGCACGGTGTCATCCTCCTTCACCATGGGCATGGCATCACCCTCCGTCACCACTAGCACGGCGTCATCCCCCTCCCGTGCACGCTTCACAGAAGGCTCGCCCTTCACCATGGCGGTGCTAAGAGTGAAGTAGGTTCGGAGAAGGCAACCGCACGTTCCTGGTGATTTCAAATCTGCAGTAGGAATGGGAGGGTTCTGAGAAGGAAAGAAAACAAGCGGAGTTGCGGAAGAGATCACAGCGGTTAATATATCACTACTTCAAAGGAGCCATTGGTGTTTTTTTAACAAAGAGGAACCATTGGTGTTGAAATATTTATGTGCATGGAAGAAAGTCCGACTTCTGTAGGTTTGGACGTGTCTGACAGTATACTATATCCTCTGTGACTTTGAGTGCTGCAGCAATTTGTGTGGATTTGTTTATATAGGAGATAAAACTAATCTTGGCCTCACGTCATACATTAATCTGGGACCCAAGTTATAGGAGTCAAAACTTTACCTTTTTTGAGGAATTAAATTAAAAAGGCAAACAAAAGAAGGTACATGTGACAACCATTACAATTTCAGCTAAATCAAGTCTAATCATCACACTTACAATCAAAAGAAGGTACATGTGACAACCATTATAACTTTAGCACCAGGAGCAAGTCTCACACTCACAATCTATTGAGCGTGGTGTAGCTTAGGTCGTTTGGTTTCTGTTTATTTTTTTGTTGCCTTGGTATCTTTGTCAATCTTTGTTGAACTTGCAAGAACCTTGCAGCGAGGAGCAAGTCTCGCCTTAGTCTAATGCAAAGCAGAGGAACCATTGGTGTTAAAATGTTATTGCACACATAAGAAAGTCTGACCTCTGTACATTTGAACGCATCTGACAGTATCCTCCATAGTTTTTCCTTGTTTTCCTGTGATGCTTGTTACTATGTTGTTTACAATATTAAGTTTGAGTAACTTTATAGGAAAGAGTAATAATATCTATGACATAAAATACAAGGAAAGATACCTAAGGAAGAGTAACAACATAAGGAAATAGTAACAACATGTATGTCCCAACTCCCAATTCCCAACATAAGGAAGATACAAATGGAACTTTATTTACTCCTCTGCTAATGGCTCCGAGAACAAGGGAACATAGGGAAGATAGTAAGGTCTGCTATAGGAGGTTCACTGTTTGCAATGGAAATTGTGTAGGAGAACACACAAAGGTGGCAAATAGAGGAGTGTCATCCATAAGGATGGCAAAAAGTTAAAAATCCCATGGTGGAGAGGATAAGGTCGGCGTGGCTTGGTGGGGTTAGCGATGTCATCGTCCTTATCCACTCAACCATAGGGTGCAGCGGTAGCGAGCTCGAGGCAACAAGTATGGTGATGCGGTATTCCCGTCGTCGTCGTCGGGAGGACAATGAAGATGACAGGTGGGGCCGGGGAGTCAGTGAGGGAAGGAGAAGGAAGCGGGCACGATGGCGCTATGCCGAGCTGCTGGGCCAGCCCATGCAAGAGGGAGGGGAGAAGTGAGTGCACATAGGCTAGGCCGGGGATGGCCCAAGCGGGCTACGGCGCAGGCCAGAAGAAGGAAAGGGGGAGAGATTGAGCCCATGTCCCTTTTTCTATTTAGAATTTGCTTTTCTATTTCCCAAAAATAAACTAGGGTTTATTTGAATTGATTTGGATTTCAAGGGATTTTGCAAGATGGATGGTTTGGGTGGTTAGGGATAGTCAAGGGTTGCTTTCAAGGCAATTGATCATGGAGTTTTGGAGAGATAAATCAAGGAGGGATATTTGGTGCCAATAAATTCTAGGGCAAACAATTCATACAAATATTCAAACAAGCAATTCAAACATTCCAAACATTTTGAGTGCATATGGTGAGTTTTGATGCAAGTTTTTTGGACAAGATTTTTCAAAAGGGTTTGGTATAAATTAAACTAGTCAAGTTTTAATTTGTTGTAGTTTTGAAAAAGTTCAAATTTTAGTGATTTTATTATGATGCAAAACAAAGGGTGTTATAGAGTCACGGTGGAGGAGTTGTAACACCCCAGGTGTTTGTCACTCATTAGTAGTGGGTTTGAGCTCAAACATGATAGATTAAGTGGTGATGAAGATGTCAAGGTCAAACATATGGAAATGAGCCCCAACCTAAACTTGGATGTTGCACCCTTACTTTACATATAGGCAGTTTTCAATATATATGCTTGGGTGGTGTTATTGCAATATCTTCATGTGTCTCACCTTAGTACCTATCTATATTGGTCACTGGAAAAGTTTCATGACGTTTGAAATCAAAAAGTCACATGAAATGATAAGTTATATCCTTGTTGGAATGACTTTACTAAGTGCTGGAATTGCATTATTAAGTGGATGGAAATATAGGTCATCAACCAAACCTTGCAACCTTGCCCAAATGACTCTAGATGGACTCTACAACAAAAGTCATGAATGTTGAGCAAATGCCCAGAAAATGCTCCAATTGATCAAAAAGGATAATTTAAGATTTATCGTGATCCTACTTTGATCAAAGTAGAAATATAGGTTCTATACCAGTTTTGAGGTTGGACCTTAAATGAAAGTTGTAGTTCATGTTATGGAGAAGAAACTTTGTTTAAGGTTCAAGAGCTAGTTTGGTAAATAACATAGCCAAATAGAGCTCATAAAATTGAATCAGCTGCTGTTTTGGAAGTGCCGAAAATTTTCTAAGTCCCTGAAAGTGACAGCAGCAAGTTCACTTCTTTGAGACCTGTTATCGCCCAAATTCATGTGATAGCTCAATTGGATTCCTTAATATGGGTTGAAGTACTTTTCATGGTGGAAACAATGAAGCAAGTCTCATCAAGTTTGGAGTTCATTTGGATCTCTGAAAACAGTTTCCAAAACAGAAAAAAGCTTACTTTGTCACTAACGTGACATTGACATTGACATCCCACGTTCTCCAAAATTTGCTTAACAACATGAGTTGGTCCAAATATAAAAGTTGGAGTATACATCTTGGAGAAGAGCGCTAAGAAAGCTGGAGTCCGTTTGATCAAGTTTTGGGCCAAAAATTTGAGATCAAAGCCGGGCAAGCTTAATTAGGTTTAAGCCGCTAACACTGTCAACTTGAGGCTTAATTATCCGCTGTTATGGAGCTCTAATGGTCAGGCATCCTTAAGCAAGTTTGTAGAGCAGGCCGAGGTGGAGAAACTTCATTTTTTGCCCATGTCCAAATTCAGACCGGAAGCGGCCCAAAATCGCCTCCCTCTCTGGCCACGCCGACGCACGTCACATGCTCGATGAAAAGCCCACGCGTCCACCATGCACCAGTTCACACGCCACCATTGCTGCCGCATGCCCCTGCCTTAGTTGCATCGATGGAGAGCACCTGAGCGCCCTCAGCTCACTCTCCCACTCCCCACTGCCTCTATACCTCTCGCTCTCGACCTCCCTCGGCTTCACCGTCGCCTGCTGCTGCTCGCGACCATATCCGCCATGGCCAGCGAACGAAGATCCCGCCACTGCTCATGCCTCACCTCCGGACACCCTCGCGCCCTCTGCTAGCTCCACTAGCTACGCAGCCACCTGCTCCCCCTTCGGCGCCCCTTGCCCGACTTCCTATGCCATCACACAGCACCACCGCCGGAGTGCCTACCGCGGTTATGACTTGCTCCTCGACCGCGCATGGCCAGGAGCCGCGGGCCATATCCAGCGGGGCTGGAGCCTCCTGCGGCTGCGATCTACAGCCGGCAGGCCACGATGCCCCTCCATGTCGCCACCGCCGGCCAGCAACCGCTCGAGCCCGACCGTTCCATCTGTCCATCTCTGTGTCCATCGTAAGGAAGAAGAAGAAGGACCCACGTGTAAGAGGGAAACAAGTCCAGGGGGTTTTCTACAGAACTAGTGACTCAAGTGAATAGTGCCGTGAGGACTGTTTTGTGATTATTTTGCAGGAACTTTGGAAATTCATAGTAAATTGTAGAAAAATCGTAAAATAGCAAATGAGGACTTTTTGGAATCCATATGAAATTATCTATGCATTAGATCTATAATATGACATGTTTTAGTTTAAAGTTTTCTCTGTAAAAATAGATTTGTGCAGCTAGGTTTTTAATGGTAGATGTATTTGTCATTTTCATAACTGTAGATCTAGGGCTCCAAATGAAGTGAAATTTTTGTGGCATGCTACTCATATTATGTTTAATGTGTGGTAAAAATGTCATGAATTTTGGTTGCCATATGAGTGAGTTATTAGTGTATCTTGCTCTCACATGAATTCTTGCAATAGCAATTTGTCTTTTTCATAGAGGTTGATATACATGTCCAAATGGCTTAAAATTTGTACAGTAGACTTTTGGGTGTACGTAAGAGCTACTGTAATTTTTATAGATTTTATTATGGACTTTTGGTATATGTTTATTATTTCACCTTGCTATCTAAATAAATTAAGAAATGCATTAAAAGAATTTGTTTTGTGATGAGCACTATGCTTTTTGGTGATCGCTTAACATGCAATTTATGATGGTTACATTGGTTGTGGCCAAATGTATGTTTGGAATATAAGTTAATATTTATTCTTGCAATTGATGCTTTCCTGGACAGTTTCTGGGACTTTCGTAATTGCACCATGAAAATGATGTTTGCTGAGAAACATGCTTATAGAAAAGTTGTAGATAACTCATTAATATAACTTGTGTTAAATTTTGGTACCATTTGGCCTTGTAGTTTGTGAGTTATGACTGTTCCAAGTTGGGTTCCAGAAATAGTTATTCTCTGGATTCTCTGGACCAGATTCTGTAAATATGCATGTTTGACTTGGTTAACTTGAGAATCATGCTAAGATGATTAAAGATGAATTATAGAAAATTTTATAATCTTTCCATAATGTCTTCTTGCATGGCTATTGGATTTGTATAACTCCAGTTATGATCTAAACATGTAGCTGTTGTTTGCAGTCCATAAATTGTCAAATGCTAGTTATAGTTGTTTACTCCATGTGTTGCTAAGTGTGGCTTATACCCTTGATGATGGTAAAGTTAAAATACTTGTGATCTTATTAAACTTGTGTTATGCTTGATGTGCTTGCCCTCTTGAATTGGTTGTGTGATGTTAGTTAAATAGCTTTTGGTGTTTATGTCTTAATCGTGTGTTTACTTGAATGATTATGTGATGCATCTTGTGTTACCATTCATCATATTCATATATATGCATCTTGCATCTCATCTAGGTACGCTAGATGAACCACGTAAAGGATGAGATGTTGAAGCCAAACCTGAAGAAAGTGTTTGGTGGACCTATCCCGAAGATGGAAGGACTAAACAAGTGTCGGGATGGGAGATGCTCGCCAAGCGAGTGTCATCTGTCAATCACTAATCTAGTGTTCGATCCCAGGCAAGCCCCGGTGCATTCTAAGCCTCCTACCTTACAAAAGCAATTGAGTATATATATGTTATATATGTATTGTTGCATTAAGTTATAGGAGTTGATTGAAAACACTTGTTGCATATATATCCTTTCCTTGTCCCGTAAATATGCCTGGAATCCTATTTTCGTTCAGGATCGAAAATATTGCTTAGCCCCGCTTAGACCGGTAGTGATCGGTGATTTCTGGTCACCGGCAACTATAGGTGGTTACTGGAATATTTTAGCGATGGAATGGATGATATACTGGAAATAACCAAGTGTTGATTTATAATTGGAGACCGGACGGAATAAGTATTGGGCAACCAGACAGGGTTCTATGGTGCTTATAGTTTCCGTCTGTGTCGATTAAGGACCGACCGTTGTTGGGCCTCGGGTCATGTTGAACGCATGCCTCACATTTAGCTGGCCAAATAACGTACCTTTCGACCGCGAAGCTGGGAGATTATTCGGGCCGAGTGGATTGCCCGCAATGCACTGTACCGGCGCAGGTGTGGTAGGACACGGGGGCGCGATGATAAGGCCAAAGAGCAGTCGGGCGGCCTCCGAGTACATGTGGTTCCTGGCAAACTCGAGACTTTACCTGAATAGTTGACTCGGTGACCAATATCTCACTTTAGCGGGTGAGTGAGGTTTGTGTGAGGAATAAATTACCAGCTGGTTAATAATCGATTCGAATCGCCATCGCTCCTGGATAGTGAGCACTTGACTCGAGTTACGGCATCGTAGTAATGATGATGGAACACAGATGATTATGTGGATGATGTTGGAAATGCTAAATCTGAGATGGTAACCTTTGATGTTAATGGTTAATCAAGTGATTGCTTTAATATAGTGCTTACCTAGATTAATAGGTGATAATAAAGATGATGTAAAAGTGCTTAAAATGATGTATTCATGATCACTTATGCTTTTCGCAAATGAGTCAAGTTAGCCCACTGAAAGAAAGCCTTGCATACTCCTTGGTGTCATATTATTTCTGGTTTATGACGGGTAAGTCTAGCTGTGTACCTTCTCATACTCAGGGTTTATTCCCACTTGTTGCAGGTTGTGATGTATCATGGCTACTGCAAGAATTGGTTGGCTCCTGCTGTAGTGGCGGAGTGTGATCATGGGCATGATCCTTCTGAGCTATCTTGTCTCTCATGCTTTTGTTGGAAATTGACCTTGGTACTGGAATGTAATTGAATTAAGGTGGTATTAGTTTCAAACTACTTTGCTTTCGCTACTTTTGAACTTGAGTTGTAATAACTCTACTGAACTCCGATATATGTTGAATTACTTATAAAATGGATGTAACATATGACCTGTTATATTGGACCACTATGATCTTGGCTTGTATGTTGGTTGGTTTGAAATCCCTCGTGATTTTAGTGGACTACCGAAGTTATAGGAGCTTAAGTACAGGAATTTAATTGCTCCGGTGATTGTTTTTGTACTTTTATTCTTATAATTTGGGCGGTTCCATGACAGCTAGTATCAGAGCAAGGTTCAACACTAAACATGTCATATGTGTATTCAGTGGCGGATCTAGAAAAAAAATTTAGGGGGGGCTAGGCAATAGAGAGCTAGACCAACTTCACTTAATTATATCTCGTTCAAAGCTAAGATATAGCAATTTTAAACCTTTTACATGATAACTATAATAATCAATCAAAAGTACATCATAAAACGCATAAATAGAAGTAAAAGATACAATTTTTATAACTAACCAACAAAAAATCGATATATGATGATGCATTCACAAAGTGTCGTAGTCGTATTCTTCATGATTCATTAGAAGCAATCTATACAAGCAAAAAATAAATAAATTAGTGAATCAAAGTATATACGTATATACCTGCTGTTGGCCTGTTGCCTGCTGCCTTGCTGTTGCTGACGACCTGAACCTCACGTTGCCGTTGGCCTGTTCGCTGGCGTGTGGCATGCTGCTGCCTCGCCTGGCCGCCTCCCGGCGCCGCCGATCCATTGCTGCCGCGTCGCCCGGGCGCCTGCGACTGCAATGCGCGTGCGGCACAGCTGCTCGCCTGCCATGACCAATGGGATGAAAGCAAGAAAAAAAGGCCAGTTTCTTAATGGGCTCCAAACTTGCTTCTCTATTTTACATCTTGGGCCACTGAAATACACACAAAAAAGGCACAGGAAGGAGGTCAGGCGGCCAGCACCACGACCTGCTCGTCTTCAACCTCCGTCAGCGATGAGCAGCGCCTCCAGCCCCTCGTTCCCTGTGATTAATGGATCAAATTTTTAAGGGGGGGCTGAGGGGGGCTCCATTGGCTCTGCTAGGGTAGGGGGGGCTTGAGCCCCGGCAGCCCCCCCGGCAGATTCACCCCTGTGTGTATTGAAAACAAAGGTTTTTGTTTGCAAAACTTTGTTTTTGACAACTTATAGCTACTACATATATAGGTTTGTTCAAATCTTAATTTTAAATATAAGTATGCCAGTGGTCATTTCCTTTATGCCCAATTAAGGACCCTTAGGTGGCTTAATTAAGTACTAACTTGGGGGTTTAAAATTTTTGCATCTATGCCTAAGCCAAGGTATGTATGAGTGATAACTTGACCGCACTGTTACCCTATGGTCGAATGGTAGAGGTAACCTTCATATATGAAATAGCCATATATGTCACCAGAGTTACATTCTTGCAACGTCGCACCTACGCCAAGGTAAGCGTGAGCTGGAAGAGCATGACCGTTCAACCGTCGGTCTAGGGGAGAGTTAGCTTTGGTTACTGGCATAATTACATGTTTAACCATGTATTTATGAAAGTACTTAATTGTGGGTACATTTGTTGGGTAGCTATGATACCGAAGTATATGCATCAGGGGATGTATGTATGGAGAGTATTTAGTTTACTGCTTTCATTGTGTGCTATATTAGGAAGTGTTGGGCTGCAATGAAATTTTCTGTAGGTACGCTAACCACGATTGCGTAAGTTGAATGTAGCTGACGACTAGCTCTATATCGAGAGAATGCGTGTTATGCCACCGACATAGAACGTGATTGCCACCTTAGGCTGGCAATCTGTTGATGACGAATAGGACGAAGCATGCATCATCATGATTGTTGCTTGTGCATATAACTACGCTCCTCCCACCTTTGTCCTAATAAATAAGTAACTTATGATTGATGTGCTGCACTATCCTCCTTGTATGGGGTTAGTAAAGAATGCCTTGTTCCATGTTGCTTGAATAGGAAAGTGCTTGAGGATAGGGTGTGCTTAGCCTTAATAGGTAATTGAGGTTACATGCTTAAATTTATAGATGTCCTCTAAATTAGTCAAGTAGTGGATGTGTTGTTCCTGCAAGCTCTTACAAATGCTTACTCAAGTAATTGTGATTCCTATGAATAAACTAAATTATTGAGTAGTCTAGAGTAAGAATGTTTGGAGTTACTAGAATAATGTGGTTGTGAGCTCTCTTGTTAACACAACAAGGTTAAACATTGTTTTGCATGTAATGAACTTTGGCTGCTAGAACAGTTTCTGTTGTAGTAATATTTTCATGGTCATAATAATGTAATTTGTGAATTAGTCCTTAGTGTGAATAAGAAAGTTATAGATAACTTAGTAAGCTTTCAAATAAGTCTAGTACCACCTTAGTTTGATGATTACAACTTATGTTTTGTTTAAAACACGCGTCTGCTGCGTTGCTGTCTAGGCTCTGTGTATATACTAAGTTGGTTACTTTAGCATGCTTTTGTTTTGGCTAAACTTGTAGTTAGTTCTTGTTGGATAAATGCTTGTTGGGTGTGAGCCTTGTGATTAGTATTGAGTGCTTAAGCTAAACTGATTGATTGTCTCAAGTGTCCGCTTAAAACCATGGTATTGTGTAGATGCTTGTTATCTAGGTAGTGTCATAGTTGTCACCTCTTTTGTCCTCGGTGAGCATATGAGTGTTGAAGATGCTTTATCCTAGAACAACGCTCATGTTACGTAATCGTATGGTTGTCGTCTCTAATTAGATTCTCTCGTAGGAGCCAGAGCCTATAGACGTGGTTGCTAGCCCTTGAATGTTTGTGTATCCATGCCTTGCTTGAACCGTAGGCCATAGCGTAGTCCCCTTATATGTTTGCTTAGGCCTTGGACGTCCGCTACCTTTTGGAGAATGCCCTTGTTCCATTGACCAACCAAGTTAAGTCCTAACGAACGTCGATCTTGACCACAGTTGTTGCTTGCCAAGTTTTGGAGACCATGCCCAATTCCATGTTGGACCTCCCGATTTTCCTACAGATGATCCGAGCAACGCTAATCTCTCATCGTCTCATCTAGAAATCTTTGCTTGTGAAATCAGGTGGCTATCTTATCAACCCAATCTCTGATCGGTGTATCATTTTGTTCTAGAAGTCTGCTAAAGTCCATCTCAACTTCTAACGTCTCTCAACGTTATTAATCTTGATCTCATGTTGTTGTCCAACGTGACCGAGAACCCTTGCTCAGTTGTCTTCGGCAATTAAGCTATGTTCCCTTGCGCTGTGTTTTAATCTTTGAATCGCCTCCTTGTTGACCCTAAACCTTGTAACTACCCTTGCTTGCTACTCCTCCCTTGTTTGGTGCTTGTTCTTACCACCCAATCGGTGCCACCCGAAATTCCACTTTGTTTGTGTGTTTAATAATGGTGTTATGATTAGCATTCTATGGTGCTGCGATGAAACCGAGAGCCTCCTGTGGGCGCACACACAAGGTTGTGCTGCTCGGCACGCGCTGATATCAGGGTTGCTAGTCATGATCCATTATGAAACGCAGTCGATGTGTTATTTCTCGTGACCCTTTTTCCTTGGTTATCTCCCTATGTCTTATCAGAACATTCATATCTTTGACCAATTGTAGTAGAGCTTCCTCCTAAAGTTGCTAAGAGGATAACCTTTGGAGAACAATCACCGACATAAACATTAACAGACTACAAGAGGTGGTAGACAAGTGACTCTCCCTATGTGTCCTTATACGACGTCGGTCATCGAGTGAGCAATGTATGTCATCCCTGTTAGATCAAAAGGCCACCTAACACTTAATGTTGGACAAGTTATACCTTGGATAAGAATCTGTCATCACATTGTGCATTTGGCCTAGATATCAAAGTCTTGATCCTTGTGTGTATGATGGTCATATAGTCAAATCGACCGTATCTGGCGTGACTCCTTATCTACGGACTTCGATGACGACCACCTGTTTGTGCCTCGACTACAATTATTGTTGTGGTCAAGAGTGAAGATTTAAAACTTAAGTGTTGAGAGACAACTGATTAGTTACCAGTAAGAAGGTTAATCTCCAGTCAAGTAACGATTCCTCAATAACTATGATGGTTATGTCCCGACGAACAATAGTAAGCAAAGAAGCCAGGAAGCCGGTCAGCAATGCAAGTGCTACTTCTTCTCCAAATCTGCTATCAAGTCAATTCCGTCTTGGACAATCACATATATAGTGCAAGATGTTGTATTCGCTAAGTGAAGAACTAGAGAAACCATGTCCATAGTTTCGATCTGCATCATTGTGCCCCTAAGTACCACGAACGGTTTTGGTTCAAGGTTCTATTGGATGAAGTGCCAGAAAATATTCAGAAATGGTTCCTTATCTATATAGGGATGCCCTCCATGTGGAATCGTCAAGTTGGTGTCTAGATCAACGACGGAAATGCTTGTGCATCGTCAAGTTGGTGTCTAGATCAACGACGGAAATTGTTCCTTGAGAAACATGTCAGGAAGACTATAGCCTCCATCCTCAACTAGAGAAAGGCTGCTGCTGCAATGAGAAAAATGAGAGTGCAAAACACACACCTCAACGTGTGAAGCAAAAGAGAAGGAAGAACATGAAATCTGTCCAGATTTTGTGGCACTACACCGGTTATCTTCAAGTCAACGGTTAGCGACTCAAACCAAGTTGGATTGACCCCAAACTTGGTAACCTCATTCCTTGCTTAGGACTCTTCAATGTCTTGAGTGGGTATGAGTATTGGTTGTGTAAAACATAGGATTTGAGAGATGTCTTGTCAGCTTGGTTGGCTGCCATTTCAGAACAGAGCTATTTTGGTAGATGGATTGTTTGGATAGTCCAACGGTGTGCGTTTGGGCTGAATTTTGGTGAAGTAGTTCAAAGACCCATGGATCTACATGCCCACCAAAAATTTGTGCATATTGGAGCAGTAGTTTAGGTGATATGAATAGAAAATAAAAGGGTACAAAATCGGTAATTTCTCTGTTGACTGTGATCATCCCTTGCATTGGAAGGTTATGTTTGTAATGCATGCCAAGAACTTGCATTTGATAGCAATGCGTGAGCAATCAAGGTGTTCTACAAGTCAAATTGTGCCTTTGTGAGTTGAAAGCATTTGGGAAGGTGACAACCCACAGATTTCAGATTTATGGTTTTGAGATATTGAGTGACCTTAGAAGGAAGCCTCAATGTCAAATGTAGTTCAGGAAGACTAATTTTGCTACAGTGCAAATGAACCAAACTAATTGTGCAACTACTCCATGAAGGAAATTGTATTCAATTTGCTTGGTAGTGAACTATTTCCCGAAGATTGGTGAATACTTGCAACTTTTGTTGTCTTTCAGACCTGGCTATCATCCTTTTGCAGTAATTGTTCTGCAGTGCTGATGCGCCTCTGGTACTTTATGTGTTTTTATTCAAGAGATTGTTTCTGATTCAACCCAGATAACTGTTGCCTTTGTATAAGAGAATCTTTTTAGGTGACAATTGGCATAGATCCAGAACCGATACAGTCAGCTATCACTTTCACTGTTCCCTCAATAGACTCAGATAAATACAGTGTTGGCATTAGAGAAAGAGAACTGCACACGTGGAGCAATATGTAGTTTTCCATCAGTTGGCGTCTAAGTGAGTGAATAGTCGATGACCAGTATAGACATTGTCTATTGGTTAGACAGTTTCTAATAGCCTCAAAGAATGATTACCTCGTATATGGATCCAACCCTTATCGGAAGTTGTACATGCTATGCCACTAGAAAAGTAAATGCTATGAGTAATTAGTCCATGCTCGTAGTACTCTCCGTACACCGTGAACAAAGTACCGTATTGTCTTGGATTCCTCCTAAAGTAACAATGCTTCATGGAAGTCAGTGAAGAAAATTGTTCAAACAAAATTTTCTACATAGAGCGAGTATCAGAAAGTTGTCTTCCCAATTAGCCTCTCTGATGCTTGAAGCTAAGTAGCCTAATGCACTTGCAGATGTTGGAATTGGATAACGTATTTCTCTTCCCTTGAAAAGTCCTTCGCACCGAATCTCGGGACGCGATTCTTTTAAGGGGGGAGGGCTATAACACCCTAGGTGTTTGTCACTCATTAAGTAGTGGGTTTGAGCTCAAACATGATAGATTAAGTGGTGATGAAGATGTCAAGGTCAAACCTATGGAAATGAGCCCCAACCTAAACTTGGATGTTGCACCCTTACTTTACATATAGGCAGTTTTCAATATATATGCTTGGGTGGTGTTATTGCAATATCTTCATGTGTGTCACCTTAGTACCTATCTATATTGGTCACTGGAAAAGTTTCATGACGTTTGGAATCAAAAAGTCACACGAAATGATAAGTTATATCCTTGTTGGAATGACTTTACTAAGTGCTGGAATTGCATTATTAAGTGGATGGAAATATAGGTCATCAACCAAACCTTGCAACTGTAACAGAACCGCCCAATTATACGAGATTAAGTAAGAAAATCATCCAACTGACGGACAATTTACCAAACTTAAGCCCGTATAACCCGGTAGTCCGTGAAATCTCGATGGATTTCAAACCATTTCACATCACAGCCAAGATCGTAATAAGTTCAGCGATTACCTTCATAAGTTACACAGCAATTGCGGCACAAAATACATCGGAGTTTAAACATAATTATTACAAACCGGTTTCAAATAAAGTAGCGGAAGCATTAGTTCAAAGCACACACACACACGCACAACTTTCCAAAATAAAGTGCCAGCTCGCGATCATCTCCCACAAAAGCATCAGGCGAGGAGTAGTGATGACCATTGCCCATGGTCCTAAGCTTCGCCCATCGCAGAGTAGAGACAGTTGATACAATAACCATAGTACATCTGTCCATCTGCAACAAGTGGGAACAAAGCCCTGAGTACGAGAAGGTACTCAGCTAGACTTACCCGACAGAACCAAAAGAAAACGACTCCAAGGATCATGATAGGCTTTTTGGTGGGGTAGCTGACTCATTTGCAAGAAAAGCATTTTTAGCTTAGCAATTTATTTACAAAAGCATGTCATATTTTAATTCTTGATTCTCCTGTCAACTATGTTTGCACTTATGCTAAAGTAACCATGTAATTAAGCAAGCGAGGATTACCATTTATAATTAACAATAATTACCGAGTCAATTCCACATAACTATCCAAGTGTTTCATCAAGATTACTACGATGAAGTAACTCAAGTCAAGTGTTCACTATCCAGTGAACGATGGCGATTCGAATCGATTATTGACCAGCTGGTAATTTATTCCTCACACAAACCTCACTCACCCGCTAAAGTGAGGTATTGGTCACCGAGTCAACCATTCAGGTAAAGTCGCGAGCTTGCTAGGAACCACATATACCCGGGGGCCGCCCGACTGCTCTTTGGCCTTATCATCGCGCCCCCGTTTCCTGCCACTACTGCTCCGGTACAGTGCGTTGCGGGCAATCTACTCGGCCCGAATAATCTCCTGGCTTCGCGGTCGAAAGGTACTTTATTCGGCCAGCTAAATGTGAGGCATGCGTTCAACATGACCCGAGGCCCGACATCGGACGGTCCTTAATCGACACAGACGGAAGGCACTACAGTCCAGAACCCTGCAAGCTTCCGCCCGGTCTCATATTCATTTCCACACTTAGTTATTCTCACATGACATGTCCTTCACATAAAACCAGGTAATCCCCTATAGCTCGCGGATGACAGACAATCACCCGACTTCTACCGGTCTAAGCAAGCTAAGCAAGTATTGACCGTGGACACCAGGGTGACAAGGATCGGGTAAAACAAGGTGGAACAAGGTATAATGCAGCAACGTTTGCAAACAACTCCTACACTTAATGCATTAGATTAAGTAAAATTAATAAATAATTATTTGCAAACCGGGGAGAAATGCTCCGGGGCTTGCCTCGCTCGAAGGTACTGGGACGATGGTCAGGGCACTCCAGAAGCTCTTCACCGGACTCCTCTTCTGCTTCTGCTGGCTCCGGCTCCGTCACTTCGAGCTGCTCCTCTGTGTCCTCGGGAACAACCGTCGGAACCACCTCCTGCGATCCTGTATGATGCAGAAGTATGAGTGCAACATGCATAGATGCATTGCAGAGGTGGCATGAGATGATGATGATGCGGTATGCATGCGATGAAGTGAATATGTTACGTTATCGGATCATGCGGAAATTATGACTCTTCTACAAGGTAGTCTACGTCATCCAAGAACATGTACTCGAAAACTACCACTACTATTCTCTACCATGCAAGAGCACTTGAACACTCAAGATGCTTCAAAGATACACCAAAGTATACCTTACTAATTATCTTTGCATTAAAGAATAAAAGGGAAACCCTAATTAGCCCTATATTTGAACAGCAACACATATTTTAGTAGCTCAGAAAAATCTTAGAAAATTACAGTGGATTACTAATATCAAAACTAGCATGACACAAGATTTTTACTGCATTTGGATTAATAGAACTGACTATACAAAAATAACAAAATAAGGCCCAAATTGGAGATTTAAAATACTTTACATTATGAAAGGTATCAAACAACAGATTTAGAAATTTTCCTACTATCTACTCCCTAAACAAACACTATAGAAAAATTATCACTTGCATGTTTTATTTAAATTTATTTAAATAACAAAAATAACAAATATTAGTGATAGAAAGCATTTGAACTACAACTATACATTTTTCTACAGAACAGACATGATATAAAATTTTACTTAGCAAATAGAGGGCACACAAAGATTAACAAACTTGGAATCACATTTTTCTGAAGCCTATAGATTTTTCTACATATTTTTCAAGTTATCAGCAATATTCATGATTAAATAAAGTTCTACAGAAAAGTATCCCAAAAAAGACATGCAATAATTTTCCCAAGTAGATCTGATGATAAGGAACCTAGGAAAATTTGTTCCAACCAATTTGGAGCTAAAAGGAGTGCACAACTATTTTCTAAAGCATTTAAATAGAATAAACAAAAATCATTTCTGAAATCCTTTTAAACTTTATGCCCTAAACTGCTAGATACACCCGGCTATCCACCCACCACCCGCGCCAGAGAGACAGACAGGCGGGACCCAGCGGGTCAACTGGCCCCACTGGTCAGCCGGCCGGAGGCAGGGGAGACCGGCTGACCGGCCGCCGCTCGACGACGGCGAGCCGTCCGGCGAAGGGAGTGGCACCAACGTGCACAGCACGCTACCCCGCACCGATGGAAGTACAAAACGGACCCCCTAGCCATAGCGGATGAGGTCGCCGGCGGCAATGGCGGTCGCGGTGGCGCTGCGCGAGGTACGCCGGCCAACTCCGGCCCTAGCGGCCTGATCTGAGCTTGGCGTGAGCAACGAGGTGACGCAGGGAAACGGATGGAAGGGAGAGAAAGGAGTGAGCAGGCTCCGGTGGTGCTTGGCCACGGCGGCACGCACTCCGGCGAGGCGTCAGCCATGGCGGAGCTCGCCGATTCGGCGAAAAGGGGTTCTCACCGGGGCTCGATTGACGCGGAAGCTGGCGTAGCAGGTGCGGCTGAGCAAAGCGGGGCTCGTGGCTCACTGGAGGCGGCAACGACGCGGTGGCGAGCGAGCTGAGCAGCGGCGACTCTCCCTGCGGCAATGGCGGAGGCGCGAGCTCGGCTCCGAGCGACTGGTGAAGCGAGGGGGGGACGCGGGCGGGACAAATAGGCGATCTCTCGGGCGCGTGGCGTCTTCGTGGCGGCAACGGCCTGACCGGTGGGGGCAGCGCCGGCGTACGGCCTCCACTTGGCGCGCTCGGCCAGACGGCGGTCGGCCACGACGGCCTGAACCCGAAACCCTGTAGCTCGATTCAGTTAACCCCCCCCGACGTCTGACAGCGCGTTTTCAACGATCAAAAACTCTTAAACGGTGACGATCTAGCTCTAGGTCAAGTTAACAAAGTTGGAGATTGAAGTGAGATCTACAACTTTGCTAATTAGAGCTTGAACTGATTTGGTCAGGTTAGGGAGATACCAGGCTCCAAACAAGGGTAAAAGAAACTGAAATGTAACAATTAGACTTAGAAAATTTTTAGTGTTGAGTTAGCACCACAAATCTGACTTGTGGGCCCAAAACGAACATGTTGTGCTCATTTTCATGACTTGGTCACAAAATAACTTTTGTTCCTTATGTAATTTGCTACAACTTTGTTTTAGGTTGCTTCGACATGCAAGCATTCTAAGTGGTACTTTTTGAACAGTCAAACCAAAAAGTCCTAGGGTCAAAACAAGTCAAACCATGATTGGAATCTTAATTGGGCAACATGATCAACATGAACATTGTTCCTAATGACTTTCTGAGCATAGCTAAGATGTTTAACAATTTAATTAGCTATACCACACATTGGTCATACCAAACACTAATGGTACTGAAATGATGAAAACACTGGAAATGATGCTCTTGCTTCCATTGATATATGCTCATGAATGGATGAATGATGCTCATGATCATGAAATGCAAGTGAAATTAGGCAAGACTAACACCAGGGGTGTTACAGCCCTCCCCCCTTATAAAAATCTCGTCCCGAGATTTGGGTTACGAACCATTTATTATAAAAATCTTCGTAGGCATTCTTTAAGTATTCACCCGTTTCCCAAGATGCATCCCCTTCATCGTGATGACTCCATTGTATCTTATATGTTTTCACCACACTGTTTCGAGTAGCCCTTTCCTTGGTATCCAATACTCGAACTGGCTGCTCACGATACACCAAATCTGACTTAAGTTTTATGCCTCGAGGTTCAATCCTTTCCTCTGGAATGCGTAAACACTTCTTGAGATGTGATACATGAAAAACTGGGAATATAGCACCCATTGACTCTGGTAATTCCAATTTGTAAGCCACTGGACCCTTTCTTTCTAAGATTTTGTAAGGTCCTACAAATCTGGCGGCCAGCTTTCTGCGTACACCAAACCGCTTCTTTTTCATTGGCGTGACCTTTAGATAAACATAGTCACCAACTTCGAACACAAGCGGTCTCCTTCTCTTATCCGCATAACTTTTCTGACGTGACTGAGCTGCTCTCATATTCTGCTGAACGATATGAACTTTCTTTTCGGCTTCCTCTACGAAGTCGATACCATAGTACCTTCTTTCTCCTGGCTCAATCCAGTTTAAAGGTGTTCTACACTTTCGGCCATACAGAGCCTCAAAAGGTGCCATCTTGATACTTTCTTGATAGCTGTTATTGTATGCGAACTCTGCTAATGGTAACCATGAATCCCATGAACCTCTGGAAGACAACACACAAGCTCTTAACATATCTTCTAGAACAGCATTAACTCTCTCAGTTTGACCATCTGTTTGAGGATGGTAGGCGGTGCTACGAATCAGACTAGTCCCCAAACCTTTGTGCAAATGCTCCCAAAAGTGAGCAGTGAACTGTGACCCTCTGTCAGACACTATAGTCTTGGGTATGCCATGCAATCTCACAATCTCTGCAATATACTTCTCAGCATATTGAGGTGGTCTATATTCCGTTTTGACAGGCAAAAAGTGAGCTGTCTTAGTAAGACGATCTACAATTACCCAAATAGAATCGTGACCTTTTTGAGTAGTGGGTAGACCCGTGATAAAATCCATACTTATATCATCCCACTTCCAACTCGGTACTGACAAAGGTTGTAGCATTCCGGCAGGCTTCATGTGAATTGCTTTTACTCTACAACATGTGTCACATCTGGCTACATACGCTGCAATTTCCTTCTTCATCTTGGTCCACCAAAAACGAGGTCTTAGTTCTTGATACATTTTACTGCTGCCAGGATGAATAGACAACTTAGAGAGATGAGCTTCATCCATAATTTTATTCTTAAGCTCTCTATCCTTGGGAACAACAAGACGGTTGTCGAACCACAACACATCCTGCTCATCCACCCTGAAGTGTTTTGAGGGTTCTTCTTGAATCTTCTTTTTGATGTGGAATATACCTTTGTCTGCTTTCTGACCTTCTATAATCTTGCTCTCCAAGGAACAACTGACCTGAATACTTTGTAGCACGGCAGGGTGCATTAGATCGAAACCATCTTCAAGCAAGGGTTGCACATTCAGACAATGTGACTTTCTGCTTAAAGCATCAGCTACCACATTGGCTTTCCCAGGGTGATACTGTACATTCAAGTTGTAGTCTTTGATCAGCTCTAACCATCTCCGCTGTCTCATGTTCAATTCTGGTTGAGTGAAAATGTACTTGAGACTCTTATGATCGGTGAAAATATTGCACACATTACCCAGAAGATAGTGCCTCCAAAGCTTTAAGGCATGCACCACAGCGGCAAGCTCAAGGTCATGAGTCGGATAATTGATTTCATGTTTTCTCAACTGCCGGGAGGCATAAGCAATGACTCTCCCTTCTTGCATTAGCACACACCCTAGTCCTGTTTTTGACGCGTCACAGAACACATCAAAAGGTTTCTCGATGTCGGGTTGTGCAAGAACTGGAGCAGTGGTCAACAGTTTCCGCAAGGTATGGAAAGCTGTCTCACACTCCTCTGTCCACACAAACTTGTGATCTTTCTGTAATAGACTTGTCATTGGCTTGGCAATCTTCGAGAAGTCTGGGATAAAGCGGCGATAGTAACCAGCTAACCCTAGGAAACTCCTGACTTCTGACACTGTGGTTGGAGTCTTCCAATCCATAACCTCTTGCACTTTACCCGGATCTACAGAAACTCCATTCTCAGATAGAATATGACCGAGGAAAGGAACTTTCTTTAACCAAAATTCACATTTGCTGAACTTAGCATATAACTTATGATCTCTCAGCCTGGTCAAGACAATTCTCAGATGCTCTTCATGATCTTTCTCGTTTTCGGAGTACACTAGAATGTCATCAATGAAGACAACTACAAACTTGTCCAACTCTGGCATGAAAACCGTATTCATCAGATACATAAAATATGCAGGAGCATTTGTTAGTCCAAATGACATAACAAGATACTCGTACAACCCGTATCTGGTAGAAAAGGCGGTTTTCGGAACATCTTGCGGTCTAATCTTTATCTGATGATACCCTGATCTTAGGTCTATCTTGGAGAACACTCTAGCCTTAGCCAACTGATCAAACAGAACGTCGATATGAGGCAGTGGATATTTATTCTTGATAGTTACAGCATTAAGAGGTCGATAATCCACACACATCCTTAGAGTACCTTCCTTCTTTTTCTTCACAAACAAGGCAGGACATCCCCATTCAGACTTACTTGGGCGAATAAACCCCTTCTTTAATAACTCTTCCAACTGTTTCTTCAACTCGGCTAACTCATCCGGAGGCATCCGATAAGGTCTCCTTGAAATTGGAGCCGTCCCAGGGATCAACTCGATTCCAAACTCAACATCTCTATCTGGAGGAAGGCCAGGCAACTCGTCTGGAAACACATCCGGGAACTCACATACTACTGGGATCTGATGGATAGGAGCAACTTCCATGGCACAGGTCACACTCACAAGATCTGTTCTTTTAGGCAATGGTACCTGAAAAGTACCCTCTGCCTGGGGATCTTTAAGGGTAAGCATCCGACTGCTTGTATCTATGACTGCTTCCCAGTCTTTCATCCAGTTCATTCCTATTATTACATCCAGAACTAGTCCAGGCATAACTACCAAGTTCACTCGAAACTTCCGACTACCTAACTCAAGGGTTGCCCCTCTAACCATCTTATTGGTTAACACATCAGCTCCTGCTGAACTTATGCGATAACCATAACTCAATTCTGTGCATAGTTGTTCATGCTTCCGTGCAAATGCTTGACTCATAAAAGAATGCGAGGATCCAGAATCAAAAAGAACAACTGTAGGATAACGGTTCACAAGAAACTTACCGGCAGTTACAGGCTCTCCCTCAGGAACTTCATCAATGGTGGTGTGGTGCACACGAGCATTGTAAGTCTGTTGCTTCTTTTTAGGCGGATAAGGGCAGAACTTTGAAAAGTGGCCTGGCTGACCACAGTTGTAACAGGGACCTTTCACTGTACCAGCAGACCCTATAGCTCCCTTGGAGTTGCTCTGTTCTGCAGTTGCGTTGGTCTTGGTTGGCGGCACTGCCATCTTGTACGGTTTCTGTGGCCCCTTGTAGTTCTGAGTTTTATGCTGCGGCGGCCTGAACCTTGCACCAGGTGCAGACGGACGATAAGCTGAACGATTTGCAGTGACAACTCTGGACTGGGATGGTCCTGACTCAAACACTCTCTTGCGATTCTTGGATGCGGTGTAAGCGTTATTGTTCTTCTCTTGCTTCAAACAGTCACTGATAAAGTCGTTGAATCTGTTGCGGGTATTGGTACCCACATGCTTCATCATCTTCGGACTCAACCCTCTCTTGAAACTAGCAATCTTCTTTGCATCTGTGTCAACCATGTCTGGAGCATAGCGGCACAAATTATTAAAGGCATGCAGATACTGTGTCACAGTCTTGGTACCCTGATTCAAGGCTAAAAACTCTCCAAGCTTCATCTCAACCAACCCTGGGGGAATATAAACTCCCTTAAAAGCTTCAGTGAAATCCCTCCAAGAGATCTGGGCATTAGGAGGAAAAGTACTGCGGTGATGCTTCCACCACATTCCTGCTGGTCCTTGTAACTGATGTGCAGCATACTCTACTTTCAGAACTTCTGTCATCCTTAACACACGGAACTTATCTTCCATAGTGTTAATCCATTCTTCGGCATCAAGTGGCTCTGCTGCTTCTTTGAAAATAGGTGGCCTAGTATCCATGAAATCCTTGAAACTGCTGTACTGGTTCACTCCCTGGCCACCACCTTGATTATTACCTCTCTGAACATTTTCAGCGATGGTGCGCAGAAAATCTTCCATATTCCTCTGTGACTGTTCGGCATTGCGTTGACTTCCAAGGAACTGTGCGAAGAACATCTCCGCAGTGAGCGGCGGAGGAGGGGGCAAATGTGGCTCTGGACGTGGTTCCTGGTGGTTGACATTGTTGGCACCACTTCCACCAGCTCCTGCACCGTTGCCACCAGTTTCAGCGGCTTCATACGTGGCACGGCGAGTGTTTGCCATCTGCATATTTCAGCAACAAGCAACAATTGAGCGAAGTTGTAGAAATTGTATTCGAATGAACAATCATGCCATACTGAATTCATTGGAGAGAACAAGTCATACAAGAAAACAGAGGCGCAATCATTTCATTCCAATTAAACAACAGCACCAATTAAGTTACTTCAAAAGCAACATCGCGTTCCATACAACCACGTTGCCAGCATACATACACTGGACTTTTATGCGTTCGGGTATCGCGTACACAACCAAGATCCAAAAGATCGGCAGTCTCAAGATCGAACAGAATGCAACATGATACATGGAAACCAAAAGAAGGCCAGCGCGTCAAGCCTAGCTACTAACGCAGACACTATCCTACTCCTCGGGGCCGTCGTCGATGTTGGAGGCGTCGCCATCGCTACCCTCAGCTGCAGCGTCGTCGTCGATGTCCATCTGAGTGGCGTTCGGAGGAGCATACGGGCCTATCCCGTTGTAGAGGGCATGGAACTCTTCATGCAAGTTGGCATTGTACCCTTCTAGCTCCTCGACCCTCTGCCTCAGAAGGTCCCTCTCGTTCCAGGCTTCATTCCTTTCTTGTACTAGCTGCTCCAACAGGCGATCTGCATTCCTGTTGGCCTGAGTCAGCCTCTGTACCTGCTGCATGGAACTCTCGCCTCTCTCGAGAGCTCGATCCCGCTGCAAGCTCATGTCGGCCAACTGCTCCTGCAAGCTAGCTATAGCACGCGCTTGCTTTTTCTTCTGCTTCCTTGCTTCAAGCCGATCATCACCACGTAGGCCAGTCAAGGTCCAATAGGTATTCTCCAGACCTTGGTATGCTCTGATGGCTGCATACATGGCACTCATGGTGTGGTTGTCGCTAGCCCGTCCTTCACTGGGGCCTCTAACCAGGGCACTTCCTTGCGGCTGTACCCAAATGGCGTCGCGAGGATCATCTCTCGGGAAAGTACCGGCCAAAGCTGCTGCCAACTCATTGGGAAATCTGCTCATGATGTCTCAGATGACGCGAAAAGCTGCGCCCTCTGCACCCTCGACTGGAGTGCGTCCTTTGAACTCCAGATGCCAACCATCCCATTCTGGCGCATCACCAAGAGCAGGGACGGTGATCTCTACCACAGCAAGTCCATCTTCAGCTAGCTGGCTCTCGCTCCAAGAGTAAACTGGCTCTTGTCCCTCCGGGTACCCCACATCATGGAGCACTCTCCAAAGCAAGGTGGGCATGCCAAACTCGCTTAGAAAAGTGTCCGTGTTGCGGTGCTCCCGCGGGGCTAGCTGACGACGGGGTGCTCTTCCGCCAGTGGACTTGCGGGCAGTCTGCTTCGTGCGGGCCATCTGTAGCACAGGTTTTTAAATTACCCGGTGAGAACATATTTTAGTTGAGGTCACTTTTATCGAAATGGGATAATCCTTTTATAAGGGGAGGAATGCATGCCATGAATGAAATGCACAAACAATATGATGCATGCACGAGTCTTACGTTCTCACAAACTTATGAAATAAAAGCATCTAACGGTGAATTCGGTGGCATACAACGATCTCTCTTATACGTAACTAATTCGGTCTACACGATACGCTGTTATGTACCTGCAGAAAACTCATTTCAGCCCATTCCCCATGAATGCATGAAAGCAGTAAATCTACCTACACGCTTTACACGAATCCCCAGATGCGTGTGCAACGGTAGTGACTACCCAAACACATCGTCCTATTGACGGCATCGCCTCAACGGACGGAACACCCACACATGCGACACTTTTATAAAAACATGTGTAAAACATGTAATTATCCAAGTATCATATAAGCACTTTTCCCTAGATCGGCGGTGTATCCGATCATGCTCTCACAACTCACACTTACCGAAGCGTAGAGGTAACTGATCCATACATTACCACTCAATTAAGTGGCACTCATACAATAGCACGCCGTATGAGCAACGAAAAAAGAAATATGGTGCAAGAACCCCAAGTTAGTACTTAAATAGCCACCTAGAGTCCTTAACTGGGCATACAGGATATGACCACTGGCACACTTTTAGTTTAAAAATCACACTTTTTAAACAGAGTTTTGGTTTAAATACACTTATGAACAGTAATTACGCTAAACCATGCTCCGATGCCAGCTGTAACAGAACCGCCCAATTATACGAGATTAAGTAAGAAAATCATCCAACTGACGGACAATTTACCAAACTTAAGCCCGTATAACCCGGTAGTCCGTGAAATCTCGATGGATTTCAAACCATTTCACATCACAGCCAAGATCGTAATAAGTTCAGCGATTACCTTCATAAGTTACACAGCAATTGCGGCACAAAATACATCGGAGTTTAAACATAATTATTACAAACCGGTTTCAAATAAAGTAGCGGAAGCATTAGTTCAAAGCACACACACACGCACAACTTTCCAAAATAAAGTGCCAGCTCGCGATCATCTCCCACAAAAGCATCAGGCGAGGAGTAGTGATGACCATTGCCCATGGTCCTAAGCTTCGCCCATCGCAGGGTAGAGACAGTTGATACAATAACCATAGTACATCTGTCCATCTGCAACAAGTGGGAACAAAGCCCTGAGTACGAGAAGGTACTCAGCTAGACTTACCCGACAGAACCAAAAGAAAACGACTCCAAGGATCATGATAGGCTTTTTGGTGGGGTAGCTGACTCATTTGCAAGAAAAGCATTTTTAGCTTAGCAATTTATTTACAAAAGCATGTCATATTTTAATTCTTGATTCTCCTGTCAACTATGTTTGCACTTATGCTAAAGTAACCATGTAATTAAGCAAGCGAGGATTACCATTTATAATTAACAATAATTACCGAGTCAATTCCACATAACTATCCAAGTGTTTCATCAAGATTACTACGATGAAGTAACTCAAGTCAAGTGTTCACTATCCAGTGAACGATGGCGATTCGAATCGATTATTGACCAGCTGGTAATTTATTCCTCACACAAACCTCACTCACCCGCTAAAGTGAGGTATTGGTCACCGAGTCAACCATTCAGGTAAAGTCGCGAGCTTGCCAGGAACCACATGTACCCGGGGGCCGCCCGACTGCTCTTTGGCCTTATCATCGCGCCCCCGTTTCCTGCCACTACTGCTCCGGTACAGTGCGTTGCGGGCAATCTACTCGGCCCGAATAATCTCCCGGCTTCGCGGTCGAAAGGTACTTTATTCGGCCAGCTAAATGTGAGGCATGCGTTCAACATGACCCGAGGCCCGACATCGGACGGTCCTTAATCGACACAGACGGAAGGCACTACAGTCCAGAACCCTGCAAGCTTCCGCCCGGTCTCATATTCATTTCCACACTTAGTTATTCTCACATGACATGTCCTTCACATAAAACCAGGTAATCCCCTATAGCTCGCGGATGACAGGCAATCACCCGACTTCTACCGGTCTAAGCAAGCTAAGCAAGTATTGACCGTGGACACCAGGGTGACAAGGATCGGGTAAAACAAGGTGGAACAAGGTATAATGCAGCAACGTTTGCAAACAACTCCTACACTTAATGCATCAGATTAAGTAAAATTAATAAATAATTATTTGCAAACCGGGGAGAAATGCTCCGGGGCTTGCCTCGCTCGAAGGTACTGGGACGATGGTCAGGGCACTCCGGAAGCTCTTCACCGGACTCCTCTTCTGCTTCTGCTGGCTCCGGCTCCGTCACTTCGAGCTGCTCCTCTGTGTCCTCGGGAACAACCGTCGGAACCACCTCCTGCGATCCTGTATGATGCAGAAGTATGAGTGCAACATGCATAGATGCATTGCAGAGGTGGCATGAGATGATGATGATGCGGTATGCATGCGATGAAGTGAATATGTTACGTTATCGGATCATGCGGAAATTATGACTCTTCTACAAGGTAGTCTACGTCATCCAAGAACATGTACTCGAAAACTACCACTACTATTCTCTACCATGCAAGAGCACTTGAACACTCAAGATGCTTCAAAGATACACCAAAGTATACCTTACTAATTATCTTTGCATTAAAGAATAAAAGGGAAACCCTAATTAGCCCTATATTTGAACAGCAACACATATTTTAGTAGCTCAGAAAAATCTTAGAAAATTACAGTGGATTACTAATATCAAAACTAGCATGACACAAGATTTTTACTGCATTTGGATTAATAGAACTGACTATACAAAAATAACAAAATAAGGCCCAAATTGGAGATTTAAAATACTTTACATTATGAAAGGTATCAAACAACAGATTTAGAAATTTTCCTACTATCTACTCCCTAAACAAACACTATAGAAAAATTATCACTTGCATGTTTTATTTAAATTTATTTAAATAACAAAAATAACAAATATTAGTGATAGAAAGCATTTGAACTACAACTATACATTTTTCTATAGAACAGACATGATATAAAATTTTACTTAGCAAATAGAGGGCACACAAAGATTAACAAACTTGGAATCACATTTTTCTGAAGCCTATAGATTTTTCTACATATTTTTCAAGTTATCAGCAATATTCATGATTAAATAAAGTTCTACAGAAAAGTATCCCAAAAAAGACATGCAATAATTTTCCCAAGTAGATCTGATGATAAGGAACCTAGGAAAATTTGTTCCAACCAATTTGGAGCTAAAAGGAGTGCACAACTATTTTCTAAAGCATTTAAATAGAATAAACAAAAATCATTTCTGAAATCCTTTTAAACTTTATGCCCTAAACTGCTAGATACACCCGGCTATCCACCCACCACCCGCGCCAGAGAGACAGACAGGCGGGACCCAGCGGGTCAACTGGCCCCACTGGTCAGCCGGCCGGAGGCAGGGGAGACCGGCTGACCGGCCGCCGCTCGACGACGGCGAGCCGTCCGGCGAAGGGAGTGGCACCAACGTGCACAGCACGCTACCCCGCACCGATGGAAGTACAAAACGGACCCCCTAGCCATAGCGGATGAGGTCGCCGGCGGCAATGGCGGTCGCGGTGGCGCTGCGCGAGGTACGCCGGCCAACTCCGGCCCTAGCGGCCTGATCTGAGCTTGGCGTGAGCAACGAGGTGACGCAGGGAAACGGATGGAAGGGAGAGAAAGGAGTGAGCAGGCTCCGGTGGTGCTTGGCCACGGCGGCACGCACTCCGGCGAGGCGTCAGCCATGGCGGAGCTCGCCGATTCGGCGAAAAGGGGTTCTCACCGGGGCTCGATTGACGCGGAAGCTGGCGTAGCAGGTGCGGCTGAGCAAAGCGGGGCTCGTGGCTCACTGGAGGCGGCAACGACGCGGTGGCGAGCGAGCTGAGCAGCGGCGACTCTCCCTGCGGCAATGGCGGAGGCGCGAGCTCGGCTCCGAGCGACTGGTGAAGCGAGGGGGGGACGCGGGCGGGACAAATAGGCGATCTCTCGGGCGCGTGGCATCTTTGTGGCGGCAACGGCCTGACCGGTGGGGGCAGCGCCGGCGTACGGCCTCCACTTGGCGCGCTCGGCCAGACGGCGGTCGGCCACGACGGCCTGAACCTGAAACCCTGTAGCTCGATTCAGTTAACCCCCCCGACGTCTGACAGCGCGTTTTCAACGATCAAAAACTCTTAAACGGTGACGATCTAGCTCTAGGTCAAGTTAACAAAGTTGGAGATTGAAGTGAGATCTACAACTTTGCTAATTAGAGCTTGAACTGATTTGGTCAGGTTAGGGAGATACCAGGCTCCAAACAAGGGTAAAAGAAACTGAAATGTAACAATTAGACTTAGAAAATTTTTAGTGTTGAGTTAGCACCACAAATCTGACTTGTGGGCCCAAAACGAACATGTTGTGCTCATTTTCATGACTTGGTCACAAAATAACTTTTGTTCCTTATGTAATTTGCTACAACTTTGTTTTAGGTTGCTTCGACATGCAAGCATTCTAAGTGGTACTTTTTGAACAGTCAAACCAAAAAGTCCTAGGGTCAAAACAAGTCAAACCATGATTGGAATCTTAATTGGGCAACATGATCAACATGAACATTGTTCCTAATGACTTTCTGAGCATAGCTAAGATGTTTAACAATTTAATTAGCTATACCACACATTGGTCATACCAAACACTAATGGTACTGAAATGATGAAAACACTGGAAATGATGCTCTTGCTTCCATTGATATATGCTCATGAATGGATGAATGATGCTCATGATCATGAAATGCAAGTGAAATTAGGCAAGACTAACACCAGGGGTGTTACAGCAACCTTGCCCAAATGACTCTAGATGGACTCTACAACAAAAGTCATGAAAGGTTCGTGTTGAGCAAATGCCCAGAAAATGCTCCAATTGATCAAAAAGGATAATTTAAGATTTATCGTGATCCTACTTTGATCAAAGTAGAAATGTAGGTTACCAGTTTTGAGGTTGAAACTTAAATGAAACTTGTAGTTCATGTTATGGAGAAGAAACTTTGTTTAAGGGTCAAGAGCTAGTTTGGTAAATAACATAGCCAAATAGAGCTCACAAAATTGAATCAGCTGCTGTTTTGGAAGTGCCGAAAATTTTCTAAGTCCCTGAAAGTGACAGCAGCAAGTTCACTTCTTTGAGACCTGTTATCGCCCAAATTCATGTGATAGCTCAATTGGATTCCTTAATATGGGTTGAAGTACTTTTCATGGTGGAAACAATGAAGCAAGTCTCATCAAGTTTGGAGTTCATTTGGATCTCCGAAAACAGTTTCCAAAACAGAAAAAAGCTTACTTTGTCACTAACGTGACATTGACATTGACATCCCGCGTTCTCCAAAATTTGCTTAACAACATGAGTTGGTCCAAATATAAAAGTTGGAGTATACATCTTGGAGAAGAGCGCTAAGAAAGCTGGAGTCCATTTGATCAAGTTTTGGGCCAAAAATTTGAGATCAAAGCCGGGCAAGCTTAATTGGGTTTAAGCCGCTGACACTGTCAACTTGAGGCTTAATTATCCGCTGTTATGGAGCTCTAATGGTCAGGCATCCTGAAGCAAGTTTGTAGAGCAGGCCGAGGTGGACAAACTTCATTTTTTGCCCATGTCCAAATTTAGACCGGAAGCGGCCCAAAATCGCATCCCTCTCCGGCCACGCCGACGCACGACACATGCTCGATGAAAAGCCCACGCGTCCACCATGCACCAGTGCGCACGCCACCATTGCTGCCACATGCCCCTGCCTTAGCTGCGTCAATGGAGAGCACCGAGCGCCCTCAGCTCACTCTCCCACTCCCCACTGCCTCTATACCTCTCGCTCTCGACCTCCCTCGGCTTCGTCGTCGCCTGCTGCTGCTCGCGACCATGTCCGCCATGGTCGGCGAATGAAGTTCTCGCCACTGCTCATGCCTCACCTCTAGACACCCTCGCGCCCTCTGCTAGCTCCACCAGCTCCGCAGCCACCTGCTCCCCCTTCGGTGCCCCTTGCCCGACTTCCTTTGTCATCGCACAGCACCGCCGCCGGAGTGCCTACCGCGGTTGCGGCCTGCTCCTTGACCGCGCATGGTCAGGAGCCGCGGGCCATATCCAGCGGGGCTGGAGCCTCCTGCGGCTGCGCTCTACAGCCGGCAGGCCACGACGCCCCTCCATGTCGCCACCGCCGGCCAGCAACCGCCCGAGCCTGACCGTTCCGTCCGTCCGTCTCTGTGTCCATCGTAAGGAAGAAGAAGAAGGACCCATGTGTAAGAGGGAAACAAGTCTAGGGGGTTTTCTGCAGAACTAGTGACTCATGTGAATAGTGCCACGAGGACTGTTTTGTGATTATTTTGCAGGAACTTTGGAAATTCATAGTAAATCGTAGAAAAATCGTAAAATAGCAAATGAGGACTTTTTTGAATCCTTGTGAAATTATCTATGCATTAGATCTATAATATGACATGTTTTAGTTTAAAGTTTTCTCTGTAAAAATAGATTTGTGCAGCAAGGTTTTTAATGCTAGATGTATTTGTCATTTTCAGAACTGTAGATCTAGGGCTCCAAATGAAGTGAAATTTTTGTGGCATGCTATTCATATGATGTTTAATGTGTGGTAAAAATTTCATGAATTTTGGTTGCCATATGGGTGAGTTATTAGTGTATCTTGCTCTCACATGAATTCTTGCAATAACAATTTGTCTTTTTCATAGAGGTTGATATACATGTCCACATGGCTTGAAATTTGTACAATAGACTTTTGGGTGTATGTAAGAGCTACTGTAATTTTATAGATTTTATTATGAACTTTTGGTATATGTTTATTATTTCACCTTGCTATCTAAATAAATTAAGAAATGCATTAAAAGAATTTATTTAGTGATGAGCACTATGCTTTTTGGTGATCATTTAATATGCATTTTATGATGGTTACATTGGTTGTGACCAAATGTTTGTTTGGAATATAAGTTAATATTTATTCTTGCAATTGATGCTTTCCTAGACAATTTATGGGACTTTGGTAATTGCACCATGAAAATGGTGTTTGCTGAGAAACATGCTTATAGAAAAGTTGTAGATAACTCATTAATCTAACTTGTGTTAAATTTTGGTAGCATTTGGCCTTGTAGTTTATGAGTTATGACTGTTCCAAGTTAGGTTCCAGAAATAGTTATTCTCTGGAATCTCTGGACCAGATTCTGTAAATATGCATGTTTGACTTGGTTAACTTGAGAATCATGCTAAGATGATTAAAGATGAATTATAGACAATTTCATAAGCTTTTCAGAATGTCTGGTTGTGTGATGTTAGTTAAATAGCTTTTGGTGTCTATGTCTTAATCGTGTGTTTACTTGAATGATTATGTGATGCATCTTGTGTTACCATTCATCATATTCATATACATGCATCTTGCATCTCATCTAGGTACGCTAGATGAATCACGTAAAGGATGAGATGTTGAAGCCAAACCTGAAGACGGTGTTTGGTGGACCTATCCCGAAGATGGAAGGACTAAACAAGTGTCAGGATGAGAGATGCTCGCCAAGCAAGTGTCATCTGTCAATCACTAATCTAGTGTTCGATCCCAGGCAAGCCCCGGAGCATTCTAAGCCTCCTACTTTACAAAAGCAATTGAGTATATATATGTTATATATGTATTATTGCATTAAGTTATAGGAGTTGATTGAAAACACTTGTTGCATATATATCCTTTCCTTGTCCCGTAAATATGCCTGGAATCCTATTTTGGTTCAGGATCGAAAATATTGCTTAGCCCTGCTTAGACCGGTAGCGATCGGTGATTTCCTGTCACCGGCAACTATAGGTGGTTACTGGAATATTTTAGCGATGGAATGGATGATATCCTGGAAATAACCAAGTGTTGATGGATAATTAGAGACCGGACGGAATAAGTATTAGGCAACCAGACAGGGTTCTGGGGTGCTTATAGTTTCCGTCTGTGTCGATTAAGGACCGACCGTTGTTGGGCCTCGATCATGTTGAACGCATGCCTCACATTTAGCTGGCCGAATAGCGTACCTTTCGACCACGAAGCTGGGAGATTATTCGGGCCGAGTGGATTGCCAGCAACGCACTGTACCGGAGCAGGTGTGGTAGGACACGGGGGCGCGATGATAAGGCCAAAGAGCAGTCGGGCGGCCCCCCGAGTACATGTGGTTCCTGGCAAACTCGAGACCTTACCTGAATAGTTGACTCGGTGATCAATATCTCACTTTAGCGGGTGAGTGAGGTTTGTGTGAGGAATAAATTACCAGCTGGTTAATAATCGATTCGAATCACCATCTCTCCTGGATAGTGAGCACTTGACTCGAGTTACGGCGTCGTAGTAATGATGATGGAACATAGATGATTATGTGGATGATGTTGGAAATGCTAAACCTGAGATGGTAACCTTTGATGTTAATGGTTAATCAAGTGATTGCTTTAACATAGGTGCTTACCTAGATTAATATGTGATAATAAAGATGATGTAAAAGTGCTTAAAATGATATATTCATGATCACTTATGCTTTTCGCAAATGAGTCAAGCTAGCCCACTGAAAGAAAGCCTTGCATACTCCTTGATGTCATATTATTTCTGGTTTATGACGGGTAAGTCTAGCTGAGTACCTTCTCGTACTCAGGGTTTATTCCCAGTTGTTGCAGGTTGTGATGTATCATGGCTACTGCAAGAATTGGTTGGCTCCTGCTGTAGTGGCGGAGTGTGATCATGGGCATGATCCTTCTGAGCTATCTTGTCTCTCATGCTTTTGTTGGAAATTGACCTTGGTATTGGCATGTAATTGAATTAAGGTGATATTATTTTCAAACTACTTTGCTTCCGCTACTTTTGAACTTGAGTTGTAATAACTCTACTGAACTCCGATATATGTTGAATTACTTATAAAATGGATGTAACATATGACCTGTTATGTTGGACCACTACGATCTTGGCTTGTATGTTAGTTGGTTTGAAATCTCTCGTGATTTTATTGGACTACCAGAGTTATAGGAGCTTAAGTACGGGAATTTAATCGCTTCAGCGATTGTTTTTGTACTTTTGTTCTTATAATTTGGGCGGTTCCGTGACAGGAGTCGATTTCTGGTTTTGGATAGGAGGTGGGGGAGGTGTTTTTGAAGTCTATGTGGGAAGTCATAGGCACGTTGAAGTGTTGTTGACGATTTCAATTTAAATGTTTTAAGTAGTAGAGATGTGGGAAAGGATGTCGTCACCTTGACATCAAATACCACGAACGTGGAAAGCAGAGTAGAGCTTGGCCCGACTCACCACCGATAGTCAGTTCTGTTCCATATAGCACAGCTTCGCCTATGCATAAGGGGAAAGACGTGCGGCATTTGCACTTGCTTGGCCAAGAAGCTGGAGGCGAGGGGCCTATGGGCAACGATGGATGACTAGGCTTGGGGAAGGTCCTAATCCAAAGCCGGCAAACTTGATTCGGTGGTTGGGGAGGTCAAAAGGTGCGCAAGGAGGCTTACCATGGGGCGGAATTGGCGGAGAAGTGGTGGTGGTAGCCATTTGTGGTGAACTACGACAACTCTAGTGTATCAACAAGAGTGCTAATAGGTGAGCTAATTAGGCCGTCAAAGCTAATTTGGACTAATTTTTAGCCCTAACTAGTAACTAACCATATGTATGAAACATGCCTTTAAGATTTTTTCCAATGTTATTACAAACTCACCAACATTTCAACATCCATGTAAACATATCAACAAAACTGCCTCAAGAAATTATTCAAATGATTTTCAATACTTTAAAAATCTATATCTATACCTAATAATAAAGATGCAAAATTTCAGCCCTTTTTTTGTTTCTATTTTTTTGGTATGGCCCTCTTAACTAACCATGTGAATATGCGTGCAAACTGTCCCCTCTTCTCTTATAAGATACCACTGCCCTTCATGCGAATCACAGCCAGAGTTGCTTCCGAACCCAATTCCAAAAGCAAACATAGAGGAAAGCATGCCTCTATAGTTCGCGTCCCAAACCAATTTCAAAGGCAGAGGAAAGCATTTTTGGTCTGCCAAATTTGAAAATTTGTGGCAAAATTTTTCATATTTTTTTTTTGTTCTGCCTGACTCCTCCCGCATCCTTTTTGGCCCTCTCCTCTTGTCCACTCCGGTTCGTCCACGTGCGTGCACGTTGGTTCCAACAAGAAAAATCTCTATTTTTTTGCACTAATAAAAAGACCCCGGAGGAATCATCCACCGCAGAACTAAAAGAATCTCACATGCAATACGAAGCCGACGATCCCCCGGTATCGAAATAGGAAATCGAACCGTGCATGCCCACATGCAATACGAAGCCGACGATCCCCCGGTATCGAAATAGGAAATCGAACCGTGCATGCCCACATGCAATACGAAGCCGAGACCGAACCATGCGAACATGCGAATCTCCTACTTCCATACCCACACGGTCACGCATTGGAAGACTTGATAAAGGCAGCCAACCCCTTAGCCACGTTGCCAAAAGACCCGAAGACGGATGTTCTTGGGCTCGACGTCGGCCGCAAACTCATCGGCATACGGCGACAACCACACCACACTGGATCGCTGAGAGGATGAAGCTAGCAACTGCGATGCAGCCAAGCTGCGGACATCCGCAATGCGGCTCTGGAGCTAGGCGACGGTTCGCGATGCTGGGTGGCTGCGCGACGAGGCGCTGGGGCCGGACGCCGGCAGCGGCGCGACGTGGCACCGGGCCCGGACGCCGGCGGCGGTGCGGTGCTGGGGGCGGAGCAACGCTGGTTTCATCGTGTGACAGCCATGTCCATATGGGCCTGCAGTCTGGATGGCAGACTACAAGTAACACGAGCCTGCAAGACATATCCTAATGCGACTATGAATTCAATTGGACCTGCAGCCCAAACACGTATTCATGACAAATCTATTAACGTTAATGTTTTTTTGCTCAAAAAATAACGTTAGTGTTCTACATGCAATTTAAAATTATATAGTAGTTAATTAACTAAAAATATAAATATCTGGAGACTATATGATTCATGTTTAATAGCTACGTTCCATGTATGTCATTCCAAATATTTAAGGATCAAGTTCCACTCTTTGAACCAACCTTTCCAAAGAGACATACCCCTTTGCGAACCTATGTATCCCGTTCCACGTACCCTTCATACCGGGAACTTGTGACAATGGTCCAGCCTCGCGTGCCTCCGTCACCGCACTAGCATCTTCATCACGCGGCCGCTCATCAATATGCAGCCCGCTGGCGAGGTCCGACACGCATAGCATCATCAGAGCTAGCATGTGCTCCGCAAAGACGAACCGGCCCTCTGGGCACATACACAGGCTCTTCAGCAGGAGAGAGCGCGCTCACAGGCGCTTGAGCATGAGGAGCGTGCACTCAGTGACGCGATGGTAAAGCGTCAGGAGGAGCTCCACGAGAACGTAGACATCACCTGCCTCCATGGCCTTGGTGCGTCAAGAGCCATGGGAGGGGGTGTCATGACATCGTTGGTTGTTGAAGCATGGACAGGAGCTCAAGGAGGGACTTGATCAAGTTCTTGACATGTACACCAGGCCGTCAAACAGACTGTATTGTATTGATCATAAAACTGAGACCGTCCTAATCCCGTTGCAATGCACAGGCATATCTACTAGTAAAATATCTATTTTATAAGTGAAGGGATAAAATGGACAACCAGTTACAAAGGTTCAATAGACTTTTTCCATAAATCATTATTTGTACCAAACAGAGCATCCAATAACAAATCTTGGCAAGGAAACAAATCTCGAGCCAATATATATGCATGATGCCAACATGCCTCATGAAAACCATCATCTCGAGTCATATATATGCATGCCATCGTACAATACAACAAACCACATAGGCGTAACATGTTAACGTAAAAGGGAAAACCCTGACAATATTCAGAACCCTTTTCAGATCCAAATAAGGCACTCCGTATTTTGTACAGACAATTCGACCACGCACTACATTCCACATCCATTCACCAATTTCTGCGTATTACAATTAGCTTTACGACACTGCATTGCTGCTACCACAAGCAGCGATCTTGGGCCGAAACCATTCAAAACTATGTTTTAACATCCTATATTTCTCATCTGGAGGCCATCGACCAGAAATTCAAGATACAGGATGGCGCCAGTGCAAACCAGCTTATGAAAGCCATTGCTGTGGCTGTCTCGAAACTTGCACAGTGATTCTCTGCGCATATGTTGAGATCATTACCAATGAGAACAGTGATTCCTGCTGATGCACATGCTGCACCCAAGGTTAGTGTACCTGTGATCTACGAATAAACATAAAAGGTCATTAAAGGTAGTTCATGAAAGATTGTTCCTTTTACCAAGAAACAAATATACACGACCATAACATAACTTTTTATCTTCTATTGATATGTTTACAACTCTTCAATGTACAGCAAATTATAGATGACTATTCCCTCTGTTTTCAAATATGACACATTTTTTTGTGCAAACTTGACCAACAATATTTATTCAGTTACTCATTAGTAAAGTGAAAAGAGTACCACTAGATCTGTCATCAAAAGTACTTTAAGTGTGGCTTGTATATCTGTTATTTGTACAAATATTCATAGAACAGACGAATAATGAATGAAAAAATACAACAGTGTTATATTTTTAGAAAACAGAGGGGGTTTTTTACAGAGTATGACCAAATGAAATTACTCACCCCATCTCCGATAGTAAATATACATACAGCTCGGGCATTTCTCAAAGATCGCTTGACAAGAAGTGCATAAATGTCAACAAAGGCTAGCAAAAGGCTCCACAAGCACTGCAAAATGGCTGCTGCGACAAGGTAGCTGGTCAAAAGAAAACCATCAGTCCATTCTGTAGCCAAATAGATAGACAAATACATATAAATCATCCATTGACAAAAAAAAAGTCTGCATCACCACTCAACTCCTAAGGATCTGTTTTGACCCCAAACAATGGCATCAAGGGGGCAAAACCTGGTGTGATCACTTAGCATTTGTTTGGTTGAGGGGATGAACGGGGATGGGATGAGTTAATCCCACCTAGAGAGGTGTTTGGTTGTGAGGCGAGCTGGGTTGGGTCTGTCCTCGAGGAGGAATATTCCCTAGATTTGGGGTCACGCCCATCCCTGGCAGAGCAGCGGCACGGCAGCTTTGCGCGGCACGGTGGCGAGCGATGCTACAGCAGGACGGCCCGCGCAAGGGCAGTGACGGTGCAGGTCTGAGTCCGGCGCATCAATCGAGTCCCTAGGCAGCACGGCGCGCAGCACTGGCAGAGGAACAGCAGACGCGTGGGCAAGCTCCCCCTGGGGTTCCTCATCCGTGAGATATCGGAGCAAGAAGATAAGTCCGAGATAGACAAGTGGGCCCTAGATGACATGTGGGGCCCACTTATTCCTGCTGCTAACAGAGAGAGAAAATGGCATTCATCCCATATTTCTAAATCCCACAAACCAAACAGAAAACAGGTACCATCCCATCCTCAACCAAACAAATAAAAGGAAGGTCCCATCCCACCACGTCCTCAAACCAAATAGAGAAATAGTTTTCAACAGTTTTAGTAGTTTTCCAAATGGCAGATTGAATATTTAAATGATGGAAGATCAACTAGAAGCTTAGAAACACAAACATAGGACAGCGAGAGCCAACATGCAGAGTTTCCATTAGTCAGCCCTTAAGTATCAAATGATTAGCAAATAAGCCATTAACACCCCTTCAGTCACGAATAAGTAACTTTTTGGTTGCATGTAGTCAAACATTTCAGTTTGTGCATTCAGTTTTTGCTAGTACAAATTCTATTTGTGCATAGAGTTTTGATATTTGAAAATTGATGAGCAAGTTTTTTCTTGAGTAATTTCATAAAATCAAAAACCTATAATTTTGTTATGATTTGTGAATATATTACAACAAATAGTAGTGAAGAAGTAGCACTTTGGACTTTAGAGACCGTCAGTGTCCAAAACATCAATATTTGTGACCGAAGGAAATAATTTCAAGATGTTATTGCCATGCTGGTAGATATCATTCAAATTTTAGATAGTTAGCCACTAACCATTCACAAAATCAAAATCTCTCTCCAAACCCACAAACTTGAAATGACATAAGTCACTCCAATTCATAAGCTAATCTGTTACCTGGGACAGTGGGATCCCACACCAATCTAAAAATGTTGTTTATGGCACATTAATCTGGATTGGTATCTACTTTATGGTTCTATTTAGATAAGAGGGTGAAAAATTTACTTTGGCAATTAAAGTCGAAATTGAACAATTCATTAGAAAAAGGCCAGTTTTCTAACAGTAATATTCCCAATTGTTATGCTAGTTATGAAAACAAAAGAAATAATAAAAGGAAATGAAGTGTCGGATTGTATGTTAAAATGCATATTATAGACCTCAAACATCAACCATAAATATAATTGCTACTTTACCGTCAGTGTTTGAATTCTGTAATGGTATAACCAAAAGAGTCCATAATATCAAACAATGTCTAACAAGAGCAAAGAAGTTCACTGAATGCCTTGAAAAAGAAGTGTCATATACGGTATTCCGTACTCCAGGAGACGCCGCGCCCGCGACATACGCAGGGCCACCGAGCGCGCGGCGGCCAGGCCCAGCACGGCACAGGAGATTGTTGCCCAACAAACTAGTGGCTAGATTAGGAAATATATTATGACTAGCCTTTTATTTAGGAGTGACTTACTCCAATTAGTTATCAAGTCTTTGGCTATATATGCATGTAATCGGCACCTTGAGATATTAAGCAAGAATATTTACCCTAATCTCTCTCTCTCTCCCACGCTCTCAAGCCCGAGCCGCCGTGAGGGGCATAACCTCTGCGATCGGAAGACAACGGCAGGAGACTACGATCTTCGTAGTCGAGGGCCACCTACCCTTGATCTCCAGGCCCTTGACAACCTGGTATCGGTTAGCCGTCGATCTTCCTCCACCGCCGCTGCCCCTAGCCAAGCCGCCGCCCACCACAGCACCGCCGCCGCCCACCACAGCGCCGCCGCCGCCCACCAAAACCCCACCCCTCCGTCGTCACCTTCCTCTGCCTCCTCAGTCACCATGACTGAACCCTCCATGGCCGATCTCCTGAACGCCCTCGAGGCCCTCACCGCGGATGTGGCCTCCATGAAGGCCGACATGGCGACCATGAAGACCCACTCACCCTCGTCCTCAGGCACCGGGGGCGACCGTCGTGCGGAGGGACCGCGCGACCAGGAGTTCCATCCGAAGCACAAAGTGGGATTTTCCCCGCTTTGATGGCACGTCCGACCCGATGCTCTTCATCAACAAATGCGAGGCCTATTTCCGCCAGCATCGCACCACGGTGGACGAACGCGTGCCCATGGCGTCGTACCATCTGGATGACGCCGCGTAGCTATGGTTCATACAGCTGCAAACCGATGATGGCACGCCAAACTGGAGCCACTTCAAGGACCTCCTCAACCTTCGGTTCGGTCCCCCTATCCGCTCCGCGCCCATGTTTGAGCTCGCCGAGTGCCGGCGCACGGGCACCGTGGAGGAATACTCCAACCGCTTCCAGGCACTCCTGCCGCGCGCGGGCCGACTCGAGGAGCAACGCATCCAGCTTTACACCGGGGGCCTCCTTCCGCCGCTCAGCCACGCCGTCCGGCTGCATCACCCAGACTCGCTCGCCGCCGCCATGAGCCTGGCGCGCCAGGTGGAACTGATGGAGCAATCCCGGCTGGCGCCGCCTCCTTCCCGCACGCCTCCGCGCGGTATCCTGCCCGCTCCGGCGCCTCGGCCTGCGCTTCCGGCTCCCCAGCAGCCCTTGGCGCTCCCGGCCCCTCCGGCGGCCGCTCAGCCAGGTCGCGGCGAGGGCAACCTCCGTCGCCTCTCCAGGGAGGAGATGGCGGAACGACGCCGCCAAGGCCTTTGCTTCAACTGCAATGAGCCGTCGTGCCTCCAGCAGCTCCTCCACCGCTCCCTCAGGTGCACCATGGCGCCGTCAGCCCGGAACCAGAGCGCGTCGTCCGCACCCGTGTCGCCCGCGGTGTTCGCCAGGTCCTCGTCCGCTGGAAGGGTGAACCGGCTGCCTCCGCTACGTGGGAAGACCTCGACTCCTTCACCGACAAGTACCCAACGTTCCAGCTCAAGGACGAGCTGGTAGTCGATGGGGGGAGAGATGTCATGTACGGTATTCCGTACTCCAGGAGACGCCGCGCCCGCGACATACGCAGGGCCACCGAGCGCGCGGCGGCCAGGCTCAGCACGGCACAGGAGATTGTTGCCCAACAAACTAGTGGCTAGACTAGGAAATATATTATGACTAGCCTTTTATTTCGGAGTGACTTACTCCAATTAGTTATCAAGTCTTTGGCTATATATGCATGTAATCGGCACCTTGAGATATTAAGCAAGAATATTTACCCTAATCTCTCTCTCCCACGCTCTCAATCCCGAGCCGCCGTGAGGGGCATAACCTCCGCCATCGGAAGACAACGGCAGGAGACTACGATCTTCGTAGTCGAGGGCCACCTACCCTTGATCTCCAGGCCCTTGACAAGAAGATGCACAAATTATCTTCTATTTTCATTTACATGTTAACAACAAACTAGATTAAAGCTATCATCTAAATATGAAGTGGTCATGTTACATTCAAAATGCATGTTCCCATTCAAAATGAAAAACAAATATAACACATGATAAAATGTACGCTACTACTCCTTCCATCTGAGAATAAATTAATTCCTAGAGTCCTAAGTCAAATATTTTCAGGTTTGACCAAATTTATAGAAAAATATAATAATATTTATGACACCAAATGAACAAAATATGAAAATATATTTCATAGTGTATCTAATGATATTAATTTGGTGTCATAAGTCCTGGTACAAAAGGCTATGTTGTTGTTGTTGTTGTTGTTGTTGTCATAAGTCCTGGTACACTTCCCTGTAAATTTGGTCAAATTTTAAAAAGTTTGACTTAGGACAACTCAAGGAATTAATTTATTCAAGGACGGAGGAAGTAATTGAATTGAACTATCAAAAAAAAACTCGACCTACAAGGGGTAGGCAGCCCCAGGATATTATGCTTAAGAAGACCTTCTCACCTAGAGGCCCTTTCGCTTGCACTGAACTATCAATTTTTCTCTTCAGATGATTAGGCTAGTGCAATTATCATTGTATTATAGAAAACATTCCACTACATCTATCATCTACTCCCTCTGTCCCACAAATAATGCTATTCTCACTTCCCAAGGAGTCAAACATTTTTAACTTTGACCAATTATATATAAAAGAATGTTAATATTTATAATGCATAATTAGTACCATTAGATGAATCGTTGAATATATTTTCATAATAAATTTATTTAGTAATACAAATGTTGCTAATATTTTTTATAAAGCTAGTCAAACTTGAGAAAGTTTGATCAGCTTGCATCCCATAATGTCATTCTTTTTGGGACGGAGGGAGTATGTTCCTATTTTAATAACACTAATCCACTAACAAAGGCATAAAAAAGGCCTCTTGCTAAGGCTTGAGGCTCTTCACATCTCTGTGACCTGTTTTCATACAGTGAGAATTCCAAGGGATGCCCAAGACAGCAATATGGTCAATAGCAATACCAGATTTTATCTAACACCAGATCTATCAAAATTGAAGCTGTCAAAGCAACAGTCTAACAAAGCATGGTTTCGTCCCTGCGGAAACATGACCCTGTCATTGGTTCCAGGGCAAGGTTTTTATGGGATACAAGAATTCCTCATTGCTCTATTAGTCTTGTGTCATGTGGGGCCGTGCCTACTAGACACGCGCAGGAGCGCTGAAGGCGCGCCATAGGCACGGTCGCAGGAAGCACGCGCTGGAAGAAGGCAAGGCCAATCACGGCCTTAGATGTAGCGCTGGAAGAAGGCAAGGCCGAGGCCTTAGATGTAGGAGAAATTACATCCTGGCAGTTAAGGCTATGAGCCTATTTAGTCTTGTACTCTGGACAAGGATAATCAAGCAATAACAATATTCCTATCTCCTAATTCCCTTCTTCAACAATAGGGCGCCGAGGGGTAAAACCTCACCCCAACACCACAGATCGAAGCTACAAACTACGTAACCAAGGTCCAGCTACCCTAGACCTCGACACCCTTGACATCTTGTATGTAGAAGATGTTGCCAAACTCATTCTTTTTTTCAAAGCAAAAAAAGCTATTAGAATGAATGAGCATAAGGAGCAACACATTCATAGAGACACCACAATCATCTTCACTTCCAGTTATAATCAGAAATAAAAATGTAGTTCACAAAGTTTAAAGACCGGTTGAAAACTAGCTTACTGACCAAACTTATCATTTTAAAGGTCATAGCATGCAGTTTGTTGGAAGCAATCTAGGCCATGATGAAACAGAAATTCAATAAAAAACAGCATGCCATCACCCAAACAGTTAGACAAGATAGCATTAATACAACGTAAATAATGAGTAATCTACTCAGAGTTGAAACCCAAGGATCGAGAACTGTTCCAATTGAAAAAACATGATAGATTACTGTGATTCGTCATTGTTTTTATTAGTCTTCAAATCTTGTATATATATAATATATATTATAAATAAGATGGTGATGCGCTACTCAGTCTGTTCAAATTGAAGAAAACATGCTGACCGATTTATTGCAATGAGGAACACATTCGTGAACACTCACAATCCATAGATTTCGGTTGTAAACACAGAAGCAACTATTAATGTCTTGCTGATTGGTTTCCAGAATATTGGTACAGTTTGTACTGACCTCCATGTTGGTGTATCTTGCCATGGCCATTGATTTTCCTCCATGGGCCATTAAGGCGACTGATAAAATCGGGAATGGTTTCTCGTGGAGAGGTAGGAAGGATGCAAAAGGCGGTCACTATTTGGTCACCTGGACTAAAGTGTGCCTCCCTAGAGAACTCGGGGTTCTTGGGATTTCTAAGCTCCAAACCCTTGGTTGGTCTCTTAAGATGAGATGGTTGTGGCTAAAAGAAATTGATCCAAGCCAACCTTGGTCTATGTTCCCCATTCAAGTTCACAAATCTGTCCACACTTCCTTCTCCATGGCCAGTGGGCAATGGTGCTGGAACCTTATTTTGGCTTGACAAGTGGATTCATGGCCAACGGATAGCAGATATTGCACAAGTTTTTTGTTTGTAACAAGAGAAGAGCAAACAAGAGGACTGTTCTTGATCCCTCACTGATCATGCCTGGGTCTTCGACATCCAAGGTGCTTTGACAGCAGGTGATATCACTGAATACCTTGCCCTCGGGACATTGTTTCAGAGGTGATTTTGTAACCAGATGTATCAGACTCCTGTTTTTGGCAGCTTTCTAGGGATGGGACATACTCGGCAACATCTGCATATGCTGGTTATTTCCAGGGTACTATTTGTTTCAGACCATGGGAGAGGATACGGAAGATTTGGGCACCAGGCAAGTGTAGTTCCTTCATGTGGTTAGTTGCTCGAAACAGGTGTTGGATGGCCGATCAACTGGCAAGATGAGGGCTCCCCCGTTCAGAAAGAAACCCTGACTGTGACCAAGCTGAAGAGAGCATTAATCTGATCACCTTCTGGTTTCTTGTCGTTGCTCACGAATTTTGGTTCAACCTCCTGCGTGGAGTAGGTCAGCAGCACCTCAGTCTGCAACCAAATGAGGATTATTTTTGATGATTGGTGGGAAGAATAATTGCCGGTTGTAGTGCTCAAGTCAAGAAGGACCTCAGTTCTCTGATCATTATAGGTGGTTGGACCTTGTGGCTCCATCAGAATAGGTGCTCAAGTCAGGAAGGTTCTCAATCCAAGTGTAGCTAGGAGTCTTGTTGCTTGCTTAGCAAGGATTTACATCTTTGGAGTCTGGCCAGGGCATGAGGTATTGCTTACCCTCCTTGCCCTTGTGCCAAATGTGAGTTAATTATACGTGGTTAAGCTGACAGTTGTAATAGGCGCGAATGTCCACCTGAAGACTTGGATGGTGTCAGTGTGTGTGGCTTTGTATTACCCCCATTTTCTTCTTTATATAATGATACACAGCTCCTCAGGATATTCGGGGAAAAAAAAATCACAGAAGCATCCCATCAGTTTCATGGCTGATTAAAATGTGAACTTAGTGAGAAAATTCATCATGGTTACATATTTGCATGTAGTTAGGTGGAGGCACTGTTCAAATAAATGGCCTTTCAGTTCGTTTAAACAGCATTGAAATGGTAAACAAAGGCCACCCATGTCGATTAGGCCCTAAACAGCGAATTAAATGATTGGGATTATTTAAAACCATTAAAAACCATCTAAATGGTCTAAATAGAATCAGAGTTAAACATGATAAAATGAGCTAAATGGCCATTTAATTCACAATTAGTCAATTGGGGATTACAACTGCCACATTGGCACCCAGGTAATTAATAACATCGTAAGTATATGAGGTGAAGTGAGATTTAGTTATCCTCCAAAAAAATTTTTGGTAGAATACTTATTTTTTGCTACACGTAGATATGTATTCTCCGGTCATCACACACAAGCTCCGCAAACAATTCAGTCAACCACATCACACCATCGCCTAACCCCTTACACAAATAGATTCAATATACCACAAATACGACTACTATGCTCAAAGTTAAAGCGCAAGACTCAAGAAAGCTCGCATGCAGAGAATATTTCCATTTCTAATCGAGGCATAAAAGAAACCAAAGAAGTCGGTTCAGATTTCAAAAGAGAGGGGTCCGCATGAAAAGGTATGTGTTGGACCTGAAGGCGGAGACGGACGGGAAGTCGTTGGTGGACGCCATGACGGCGAGCGCGGCGGCTGCGAAGAAAGCCTGCGCAAGGCGTAGACCAAGCCCCGCAGGTGTCCCAGGCGCCCCAGGCGGATCCTTCATCCGCACCCCGCGCGGGTGCGCGGCGCCCTCCCCCTCCCCCAGGGCCTGCGCCGCCGCGGCCGGCGCCGGCGGCGGCGCTTCCACGGGGTGCACCGCTGGCCGGCTAGCCCGCATCGCCTCCGCTTCCGCTGCGCTCGATCAGCAGCAGCACGCCGGCATCTGATCTCTTCGGGGGACGGGTGGGATTGGAAATCGGGGGAGCCGGGTTTTGGGAGATTCGCTGTGGGATGGGGGAGGGGTTTTTTTTTTTTTGACAAGTGGATGAGAGGGGTTGGAATGAGGAAGAGAAGTCCGGACGAGCAACGGCGACATAGGAGTATACGACCGCTTTCTCTCTCTACCCTTCTTCGAGGGAAAAAGTGTACGTCACCTAAGGTGGGCATTCGGCTTACCCGAAAAATTCGGGTCGGGTAATTCGGGTAGTTAGAAATTTGGGTATTAAAAATTTTTACCCGATTTTTACTCCGAAAAAGTATTATCCGAAATTTTGGGTACCCGATAATTCGGGTTCGGGTTCGGGTTTTACCCGATATACCCGAAATTGACAAAACCAACTATTTTGGAAGAATTCAAGTACCATTTTAAAGCAATAAACAATAGGCATATAAATCACATCATGTCTTCATATCAATTACCAACAAATCAGTTATCAAGTTAGCATAAATCTACATTAATTCATACCAAATAATATATTTATATGGCATTGAAATACTTCATGTCTTCATATTAGGAATAGAAGAGCAAATATTTGAGATATTTCGGGTAATTTGGGTAGTTCGGGTACCGGAAAACATTACCCGAATTACCCAAACTAATTTTGGGTTTTTACAATCACTATCCGAAATTGTGATCGGGTATTTCGGGTTCGGGTACTTCGGATCTGGGTTCGGGTAATTCGGGTTCGGGAATTGGGTATCGGGTATTTTGCCCACCCTTAACGTCACCCCTGAGGCTCGGAGAGATGTTTACTTAACTCACTATATATATATATATATATATATATATATATATATATATATATATATATATATATATATATATATATATATATATATATATATAATTAAAAAGAACGAAAGTAAGATAATCTTTTAGTGCGACTGTTTTTTTGGTTGCTCTCTCTCCGTGCGATGTAGCCTGCCGCAGCCTGTACAAGGAAAGGCAACATCCCGCTGCGACAGAAGGAAGGAAACAAACCGCGTCCCGCTGCGATAGAAGGAAGGAAAGAAACGACGTCTGCGTCCTGCTGCAATAGAAGGAAGGAAAGAAACGACGTCTACGTCCGCGCGCCCATACATTGCCTTCGTCATCGACTTCCTCCACCGTCGTCGTCTCCGCTGGGCCGTCCTCCCTGTCGCGCCGACCTCCCAGGCACACGCCACTGTCCTCCTCGGGCACATGCCGCCGTCCTCCCATGCTCCTTCGTGCGACACCCATCGAGTCGATCACGAGACCTCGCCCTCTCCCTCGCTCCATCGTCGCCAGCAACGCCGCCTCTTGCTCGCGCCGGAGTTGCTCCGGCGACCCGACGTCGCCGGACGCCGCCGCCTCCACGAACGTCCGTCAACGCCCCGACGCGCCACCACTGGATCGATCCCCAGGTGTGCCAATCCCTGCCTGCTGTGCAAAACTGAGCATTGAACCCTAACCTAAGCTAATTGGATATTTGTATTTTGGTCTGATCTAATTAGATGTGTGTACACATATTATGCTTGCGATCCGCCCCGATCCCCAGCCGACCGATCGCCAATGAGAAGGACTGCCAAGATTCGCGCCCGCGCCGTCGTCCTTGCCCTACGCTCGCACACGCCGCCACCTACTCTGCCTCCATGCTGCGAAGCCGCGCGCGCCACCGCAAGGCCGTGTTGTCAGCTATGAGGAAGGAGAACAGAGCCAAGGAATGTGTCGAGGCATCTGCTACAACTGCACAAAACATTGAGGAGGTGATTTTTGTAGCCTACTACATGTTTACTAACATCCCTGACTTGAATCATAGTTTTGTTTTATCTGGTTGCTTGCTCAGAAAGGTTGAATCTTGTTTGCATCCCCACGGTTTGCTCAGTAGTCAGTACTGAAGAAAATTGTAGGTTTAGTAAAACCCGTAGCATATTGGGTTCTGCTATATCGTTAGGGCTGCTAAATTTTCAACACTTATGTAGTGTATTTGCCGCTTGTTTCAGGCAACATTGGCAAACTCTTTCATTCTATGTTCTCGATTTAGTCTTGCCAGGCACTATTGCATATCCGGTTACAGCCCACTGTAATACATTTGATTCGTAAAATGCGATCTAAAAATTCAGAAGTTAACTTTCAGTAACTTATAAGGGGCATTGCCTTCAAAGTTCAACAATTGAATTTTTTACTAGTTTGTTGAACCTGGATGTACTGATTTATTGAACATCCATAAAATTTATCGTCTTCAAAGTTCAACACTTGAATTTTTATTGTTGGAAATTTTTTTTATTGGCTTGATGATGTTTATTGTTGGAAATTGTTTAAATTGGTTTTTGCATGAATTATAAATATTTCCCAATCTGTGTTTGATTACTAAAAGATATTCGCTGGTTGTTTGATTTGCATTGATAGATGCTGCCGTAGCGTTAGCACTGGCAATATACTATATCACTAAGGCACTGGTCTCCAGTATTTGATCTCTGAAACTATTGCCTTCTAGACTGCAAATGGAAGGCACGAGTAGTGATTTCCTGGGATTATGCGACCAGGAGGTCATATAGTGTGGAGGGGTTGATCTGTGTTTTTTTAAGCATAAAAGTTTAAGCACAAAAGTTTAGGCACAAGTAGTGATTTCCTGGGATCATGCGACAAGTAGTGATTTCCTGGGATCATGCGATCTGTGTTTTTTTAAGCATAAAAGTTTAGTTGTTCCGTAGCAACGCACGGGCACGCTACCTATTAGTATAAAATCAAGTATTGAATATATTAAATTTTGTAAAATCGGTCATTTTGCCTCTGGGGTGGTTTTGCTAGGCGGTTTTGCCTGCGTGGCATGCTGAGGTAGACTAACGAGTGGCCCCATTTGTAAGTGACAAGTCCTCTCACCGACAGGTGGTCCCCACCTGTCATCCCCTGCCTCCGGCCAGAACGACATGGACATCAGCCCCTGCGTTCCTTTGTCTTCCACGTTAAGTTGCACGAACGGAACGCGCCGCGAGGACCAAGCCCCTCTCCTCCCGTGTCTACCGCACCCGCCCACCAGCACAGCTGCTCACGACCTCTCCCTGCGTGCACTCCACGGCAGCCATGGGTGGCTCGACCGAGCACGTGCCCCAGCCCCTCTGCTCCCTCTCTGCTCTATAAAGGATGTCTCGGATCCGTATCGGCACACTGCTGTTGTCTGCTCTCTCGCTCACTATCCATGTCTGCTCTCTCTATTTGTCGTGTCCATGGAGAGCAGCAGCCGCCGCTAGCCAAAATTCGCGAGCTCCACTGCACCATCCCCAAATTGGTCACAACCGTAGCTTCACCTTGAGCCTCTCTACATCCCAGGCCTAGCCTCGCTGAGTTTCGTCCAAGGTAAAGGCTGTAGCAGGCATTTTTCGCATCGTCGTCGCCATACACGAGCCAAAAATAGAGCTCCCTTTGCCATGTAAAGTTTTACATTGAGTCATGTAAAGTTTTAGTTTGAGTCACGTAAAGTTTTACTTTGAGCATGCAAAGTTTTACTCATGGTGTTTATGCTCTCCTGCTAGAGAACTCCGACGAGCGACAGTGGAGGCCAAGCGTGGCGAGGCGATCACGCCAATGGAGACCACGGTGGGGGGGAGGCAGTGGGGAAGGGGGTCAAGGTCGCGCAGCCGCTGGCACATGGCCGCTTGCGCTGGAACTCGTGAACGACGATTTGGCCATGGATCGACGAGTAGGAGTTGTGGGTCGGGTTCTCCATGTTCTTGCGAGTTCGCAGGGACTAAAAGGAGCAGAGTAGGCGCCCGGAGTGGGGAGATCGGAAGCTTGGGTCAACCCCGGCCATGGTGGCGGTGGCGCTGATTCGTGGCGATGGAGTGAGCGAGAGGGCATGGGAAGGGGCAGATAGGCAGCGGCGTGCATGAGAGGAGCTCAGGGCTTCCTTTTATAGGTGGAGAGAAGGAGGAGGGATGGGTCGTCGAGAGCTCGACGGCTAGGATGCACACACACGGGATGGAGAGGGGGAGGCTAGGTCCTTGTGAGGGACAGGTCTTGCGGTGCACGTGCTCGGTGAAGGCGACGACACCTGGTCCACGCGGTGGCCAGGCTGCGGTGGCCAGCAGGAGGAGCCAAAGGTGGAAGGAGCTGGAGGTAGGAGATGACGGGTGGGGCCTACCTGTCGGTGAGAGAAGGACTTGTCACTTACAAGCGGGGCCCACTCGTCAGTCCACCTCAGCGTGCTGCCCAGGCAAAACCACTGCCACGTAGGCAAAACCGCCTAGCAAAACCACCCCAGGGGGTAAAATGACCGGTTTTGCAAACTTTAATGTGTTCAATACCTGATTTTATACTTGAGGGGGTTAAGTAGACACCTCTCCAAACGTCAGGGAGTGATGTAGACTTTTTTTCCTTCTTCAAGCGTTACTGCTTTCCCTGAAGATAAGTTTACACAGAGGATCTTCAGTGGTACAACCCATCTCTATATCTATATATACTCTTATATACTCTAATAAAGCTAAATTTCACTGGATGTTTTCTCACTTTATATATGCAGTTATCCATGTCATCCCTTATTAATTACACAAAATGTCCACATCATTTCTATTATGTGCAATACTTTAATCAAATTATATAAAAATATGTGATGGAACAAATAGCATATGCAGATGACTTTACGTAAATAGATTAAAGATTAAAAGTATTGCACATAATAGAAATGTCGTGGACATTTTGTGTAATTAATAAGTGATGTGACCATATTGTGTAATTAATAAGGGATAACATGGATAGTTTGCATAAAAGAATTGCAAGTTAGTGGAACACTAAGTGGGAAATGATGTGGCCACCTTGCATGAAGAGAGAAAATATCTAGTAAGATTTAGCTTTATAAGAATATATAGATATAGATTAGCTTACCAATTTTTTACCAAATCCGATAAATAAAATAAGATACAAGTCAAATTCATATATATATATACACACACACATGGTATACAACATTCTATATAGTAATGATATATATAAATAGATTTATATTTAAGAAAATCCAACAGCAATGCGCGGGGTATGCTTCTAGTTTTTATATTACGTATATTTCGCTTCCAACTCCAGCAGTACTGCCTAAAATAGGCTATCCAAATTAATCCTCGTAGAGAATGACATGTGGGTCCCATATGTCATCCCCTATCCTATACTCTTGACCGATGTTGGTTGATCAGCGCCGGCGAGGAGCGTGGCTCGCGGTGGCTGGCTGGCTGGAGAGGCGTGTGGGGCTAGGCGGACCTTGGGGTGGCCTCCGCACCGCTAGGTTGAATCAGAGACAATCTCTTGAATAAAAACACATATAAAGTACAAGAGGCATGACAACATAGGAGAACCATTACCGCAAAACGATGATAGCTAGATCTGAAAGACAACAAAAGTTGCAAGAATCCAGCAAACTAGGGAAAATAGTTCACTACTAAGCAGGTTGAGCACAAATTCCCTTCGTGGTGCAGTTGCGTAATAAGTTGGGTTGACTTGCACTATGGCAAAACTAGCCTTCTTGATCTATATTTGACATTGAGGCTTCCATTCTAATGCCAATCAATACCTCAAAACCATAATCCAAAAATCTGTGGTTTAACACCTTCCCAAATGCTTTCAACTCGCCATGGCACAATTTGACTTGTAGAACACCTTGATTGCTCACGCCTTGCCGATCTAAGAGGGCAAAAGCAAGGCATATAGGGGTGCAATTAGTCTTCTCAAGGGTATTGAGGGTTGTCTAACAGCAAGATACATATCAATTGTAAGTTCTTGGCCTGCATTACAAACATGACCTTCCAATGCAAAGGATGATCGCAGTCAACAGAGAAATTGCAGATTCTGTTCCCTTTTGTTTCCTGTTCATATCTCAGAAACTACTACTCTAATATGCACAAATTTTGGTGGGCATGTAGATCCATGGGTCTTCAAACTACTTCACCAAAATTCATCCCAAACACACATCGTTGGACTATCCAAACAATCCATCTACCAAAATAGCTCTGTTCTGAAATGGCAGGCAACCAAGCTGAAAAGACATCTCTCAAATCCTATGTTTTACTCAACCAATACTCATACCAACTTAAGACATTGAAGGGTCCTAAGCAAGGAATGAGGTTACCAAGTTTGGGGTCAATCCAACTTCGTTTGAGTCACTAACCGTTGACATGAAGATAACCGGTGTAGTGCCACAAAATTCTGGACAGATTTTGTGTTCTTCCTTTTCTTTTGCTTCACATGTTGAGGTGTGTGTTTTGCACTCTCTCATCTTTCTCATAGTAGCAGAAGCCTTTCTCTAGCTGAGGATGGAAGCAATAGTCTTTCTGACATGTTTCTCAGGGAACAATTTCTGTCGTTGATCCAGACACCAACTTGATGATGCACAAGCATTGGACTTGTGGCTGTTTTCACAGAGCACAAAGCATTATTCCACATGGAGGGCATCCCTATATAGATAAGGAACCATTTCTGAATATTTTCTGGCACTTCATCCAATAGAACCTTGAACCAAAACCGTTCGTGGTACTTAGGGGCACAATGATGCAGATTGAAACTATGGACATGCTTTCTCTAGTTCTTCACTTAGCTAATACAACATCTTGCACTATATACGTGATTGTCCAAGATGAAATTGACTTGATAGCACATTTGGAGAAGAAGTAGCACTTGCATTGATGACCGGCTTCATGGCTTCTTTGCTTACTATTGTTCGTCTGGACATAACCATCATAGCTATTGAGGAATCGTTACTTGACTAGAGATTAAACTTCCTGCTGGTAACTAATCAGTTGTCTCTCAATTCTCAAAGTTCCAACCTTTACTCTTGACCACAACAATACTCGTAGTCGAGGCACAAGTAAGTGGTCGGCATCGAAGTCTGCAGATAAGGAGTCACACCAGAGAGAGTTGATTTCATCTGTATGACCATCATCCACACAAGGATCAAGACTTTGATAGTTAGGTCATATGCACCATGTGACGATCGGTTCTTTTCCAATGGATAACTTGTCCAATCATTTAGTGTTAGGTGCCCATTCGATTCAACAGGGATGACATACATTGCTCAATCGATGACCGACATCGTACAAGGACACATAGGGAGAGTCACTTGTCTACCACCTCTTGCAGTCTGTTAATGTTCATGTCGGTGACTGTCCTTCATAGGTTATCCTCTTAGCAACTTCAGGAGGAAGCTCTACTACAATTGGTCAAAGATATGAATGTTCTGATAAGACATAGGGAGATAACCAAGGAAAACGGTCACGAGAAATAACACATCGGTTGTTGTTTCATAATGGATCATGACTAGCAACCCTAATACCAGCGTGTGCCGAGCAGCATAACCTTGTGTGCGCGCCCACAGGAGGCTCTCGGTTTCGTTGTGGCACCATAGAATGCTAATAGTAACACCATTATTAAACACACAAACAAAGTGGAATTTTGGGTGGCACCGATTGGGTGGTAAGAACAAGCACCAAACAAGGGAGGGGTAGCAAGCAAAGGTAGTTACAAGGTTTAGAGTCAACAAGGAGGCGATTCGAAGATTAAATCACAGCGCAAGAGAACATAGCTTAATTGCCGAAGACAACTGAGCAAGGGTTCTTAGTTAATTCCATGCACGCCTTGCGTCCACCAAGGTGATTACCAGATGAAAGGTTCTGGTCATGTTGGACAACAACATGAGATCAAGATTAATAATGTTGAGAGACATTAGAAGTTGAGATGGACTTAGCAAACTTTCAGAACAAAATGATACACCAATCAGAGATTGCGTTGATAAGATAGCCACCTGATTTCGTAAGCAAAGATTTCTAGATCAGACAATGAGAGATCAGCGTTGCCCAGATCATCTGTAGGAGAGACAATCCGGAGGTCCAATTTGGAATTGGGTATGGTCTCCAAAACTTGGTAGGCAACAACCTTGGCCAAGACCGACGTTCGTTAGGACTTAACTTGGTTGGTCAATCGTACAAGGGCATTCTCCAAAAGGTAGCGGACGTCCAAGGCCTAAGCAAACATATAAGGGGACTACGCTAGGTCCTACGGTTCAAGCAAGGCATGGATACACAAACATTCAAGGGCTAGTAACCATGTCTATAGGCTCTGGCTCCTAAGAGAGAATCTAATTAGAGATGACAACCCTGCGATTACATAACATGAGCGTTGTTCTAGGTTAAAGCATCTTCAACACTCACATGCTCACCGAGGACAAAAGAGAGGTCAACTATGACACTACCTAGATAACAAGCATCTACACAACATCACAGTTTTAAGCGGACACTTGAGATTATTAGTCAGGTTAGCTTAAGCACCCAATACTAAGCAGAAGGCTCACACCTAACAAGCATTTATCCAGCAAGAACTAACTACAAGTTTAGCTAAAACAAAAGCATGCTAAAGTAACCAACTTAGTGCATGCACAGAGTCTCGACAGCAACGCAGCAGGCACATGTTTTAAACAAAACATAAGTTGTAAGCATCAAACTAGGGTGGTACTAGACTTATTGGAAAGCTTACTAAGTTATCTATAACTTTCTTATTCACACTAAGGACTAATTCACAGATTACATTATTATGACCATGGAAATATTACTATAACAAAAATTGTTCTAGCAGTCAAAGTTCATTACATGCAAAATAATGTTTAACCTTGTTGTGTTAACAAGAGAGCACACAACCACCTTTATTCTAGTAACTCCAAACATTCTTACTTTAGACTAATCAATAATTTAGTTTATTCATAGGAATCACAATTACTTGAGTAAGCATTTGCAAGAGCTTGCAGGAGCAACACATCCACCACTAGACTAAACTAGAGGACATTTATAAGTTCAAACATATAACCCTAATTATTTCTATCAAGGCTAAGCACACACTATTTCAAGCACTTCCTATTCAAGTAACATGGAACAAGGCATTCTTGACTAACTCCATACAAGGAGGATAGTGCAGCACATCAATCACAAGTTACTTATTTATTAGGACAAAGGTGGGAGGAGCATAGTTATATGCATAAAGCAACAATCATGATGATACATGCTTCATCCTATTCGTCCTCACAAGATTGCCAGCCTAAGGTGGCAATCACGTTCTATGTCGGTGGCGTAACATGCATTCTGTCGATATAGAGCTAGTCGTCAGCTACATTCAACTTACGCATTCGTGGTTAGCGTATCTGCAGAAAATTTCATTGCAGCCCAACAATTCCCAATATAGCACACAATGAAAGCAGTAAACTAAATACTCTCCATACATACATCCCCTGATGCATATACTTCGGTATCTTAGCTACCCAACAAATGTACCCACAATTAAGTACTTTTATAAATACATGGTTAAACATGTAATTATGCCAGTAACCATAGCTAACTCTCCCCTAGACTGACGGTTGAACGGTCATGCTCTCCCAGCTCACACTTACCTTGTCGTAGGTGCGACGTTGCAAGAATGTAACTCTAGCGACATATATGGCTATTTCATATATGAAGGTTACCTCTACCATTCGACCACAAGGTAACGGTGCGGTCAAGTTATCACTCATACATACCTTGGCCTGGACGTAGATGCAAAACTTAAAAACCCCCCAAGTTAGTACTTAATTAAGCCACCTAAGGGTCCTTAATTGGGCATAAAGGAAATGACCACTGGCATACATAGATTTAAAATTTAGATTTGAACAAACCTAGATATGTAGTAGCTATAAGTTGTCAAAAACAGATTTTTGCAAACAAAACCTTTGTTTTCAATACACATATGACATGTTTAGTGTTGAACCTTGCTCTGATACCAGCTGTCACGGAACCGCCCAAATTATAAGAATAAAAGTACAAAAACAATCGCCGGAGCAATTAAATTCCCGTACTTAAGCTCCTATAACTCCGGTAGTCCAATAAAATCACGAGGGATTTCAAACCAACCAACATACAAGCCAAGATCGTAGTGGTCCAACATAACAGGTCATATGTTACATCCATTTCATAAGTAAGTCAACATATATCGGAGTTCAGTAGAGTTATTAGAACTCAAGTTCAAAAGTAGCGGAAGCAAAGTAGTTTGAAACTAATATCACCTTAATTCAAATACATGCCAGTATCAAGGTCAATTTCCAACAAAAGCATGAGAGACAAGATAGCTCAGAAGGATCATGCCCATGATCACACTCTGCCACTACAGCAGGAGCCATCCAATTCTTGTAGTAGCCATGATACATCACAACCTGCAACAAGTGGGAATAAACCCTGAGTACGAGAAGGTACTCAGCTAGACTTACCCAACATAAACCAGAAATAATTTGACACCAAGGAGTATGCAAGGCTTTCTTTCAGTGGTCTAGCTTGACTCATTTGCGAAAAGCATAAATGATCATGAATACACCATTTTAAGCACTTTTACATCATCTTTGTTATAACCTATTAATCTAGGTAAGCACCTATGCTAAAGCAATCACTTGATTAATCATTAACATCAAAGGTTACCATTTCAGGTTTAGCAATTCCAACATCATCCACATAACCATCCGTGTTCCATCATCATTACTACGATACCGTAACTCGAGTCAAGTGTTCACTATCTAGTGAATGATGGCGATTCGAGTCGATTATTAACCAACTGGTAATTTATTCCTCACACAAACCTCACTCATCCGCTAAAGTGAGATATTGGTCACCGAGTCAACTATTCAGGTAAAGTCTTGAGTTTGCCAGGAACCACATGTACCCGGGGGCCGGTCGACTGCTCTTTGGCCTTATCATCGCGCCCCCGTGTCCTACCACACCTGCTCCGATACAGTGCGCTGCGGGCAATCCACTCGGCCCGAATAATCTCCTAGTTTCACGGTCGAAAGGTACGTTATTCGTCTAGCAAAATGTGAGGCATGCGTTCAACATGACCCGAGGCCCAACAACGGTCGGTCCTTAATCGACACAGACGGAAACTACAAGCACGCCAGAACCCTGTCTGGTTGCCCAATACTTATTCCGCCCCGTCTGTAATTATCCATCAACACTTGGTTATTTCCAGGATATCATCCGTTTCATAGCTAAAATATTCCAGTAACCACCTATAATTGCAGGTGACCGGAAATCACCGATCGCTACTGGTCTAAGCAGGGCTAAGCAATATCTTCGATCCTGAACCAAAATAGGATTTCAGGCATATTTATGGGACAAGGAAAGGGTATATATGCAGCAAGTGTTTCCAATCAACTCCTATAACTTAATGCAACAATATGTATATAACATATATATACTCAATTGCTTTTATAAAGTAGGAGGCTTAGAATGCTCCGGGGCTTGCCTGGGATCGAACACTTAGGTTAGTGTTTGACAGACGACACTCGCTTGGCGAGTATCTCCCATTCCGGCACTTGTTTAGTCCTTCCATCTTCGGGATAGGTCCACCAAACACCGTCTTCAGGTTTGGTTTCAACATCTCATCCTTTCACGTGGTGCATCTAGCGAACCTAAATGAGATGCAAGATGCATGTGTATGAATATGATGAATTGTAACACAAGATGTATCACATAAGCATTCAAGTAAACACAAGATTACGCAAAACATAGACACCAATAGCTATTAAACTAACATCACACAACCAATTAAAGAGGGCAAGCACATCAAGCATAACACAAGTTTAACAAGATCACAAGTATCTTAACTTGACCATCATCAAGGGCATAAGCCACACTTAGCAACACATGGAGTAAACAACCACAACTATCATCTATCTATTTCTAGACTGCAAACAACAGCTGCATGTTTGGATCATAACTGGAGTTACACAAATCCAATAGCCATGCAACAAGACATTCTAGAAAGCTTATGAAATTATCTATAATTCATATTTAATCATATTAGCATGATTCTCAAGTTAACCAAGTCAAACATGCATAATTACAGAATCTGGTCCAGAGATTCCAGAGAACAACTATTTCTGGAACCCAACTTGGAGCAGTCATAACTCACAAACTACAAGGTCAAATGCCACCAATATTTAACACAAGCTAGATCAATGAGTCATCTACAACTTTGTTATAAGAATGTTTCTCATCAAACATCATTTTCATGGTGCAATTACCAAAGTCCCAGAAACTGTCCAGGAAAGCATCAATTGCAAGAATAAATATTAACTTATATTCCAAACATACATCTGGCCACAACCAATGTAACCATCATAAAGTGCATGTTAAATGATCACCAAAAAGCATAGTGCTCATTACTAAATAAATTCTTTTAATGCATTTCTTAATTTATTTAGATAGCAAGGTGAAATAATAAACATATAACAAAAGTCCATAATAAAACCTATAAAAATTACAGTAGCTCTCACATATACCCAATAGTCTACTGTACAAACTTCAAGCCATTTGGACATGTATATCAACCTCTATGAAAAAGATAAATTGCTATTGCAAGAATTCATGTGAGAGTAAGATACACTAATAACTCACTCATATGGTAACTAAAATTAATGAAATTTTTACCACAGATTAAACATAATATGAGTAGCATGCCACAAAAATTTCACTTCATTTGGAGCCCTAGATCTGCAGTTATGAAAATGACAAATACAACTAGCATTAAAAACCTAGCTGCACAAATCTATTTTTACAGAGAAAACTTTAAACTAAAACATGCCATATTATAGATATACTACATAGAGAATTTCACAAGGATTCCAAAAAGTACTCATTTGCTATTTTACAATTTTTCTACGATTTACTATGAATTTCCAAAGTTCCTGCAAAATAATTACAAATCAGTCCTGAGAGCACTATTCATCTAAGTCACTGACTGTGCAGTTAGGCCCCTGGATTTAGTCAAATTCTCCCGTGAGGTCCCTAACGCGAAACAGAGCAGGGGAGGCGTCGGAGCTCGACACGGCCGGCCATAGGAGGCTCGCTGGCGGCGGTGGAGGGGTGGTGCGCCTTGGCGGTGTTGAGGCCGACCCGTGAGTGGTCGAGGACCGGCGAGAGGTGGCTCGTGGCCTTTTGGCCACGTGCGCCAGTGGCGGCCACGACAATGCTCCCGGTGGTGCGGCCTCTAGTGGCGGTCGGGGCTGGGAAACAAGCGCTGGGGATGCGCCAAGCGACGATGAGGGCTCAGGGGCTGGTGGCTTGGGCTGAGGAGGCGCGGAGGTGGGAGAACAACAACGGTGGCGAGCTCAGCGAGCCGGCCATGGCGGGCGTGCTCGCGTTCCTGTGAGTGAGAGTGAGGGAGAAGGCTGAGGGAGTGGGGAGGCGAGTGATGGAGTGGGAGAGGAGCTCGGCGCCCACTCTGGAGTAGTCGGGCGTGCGGCAGAGAGGCAGGAGCGCGTGGCGGAGAGGTGGGGCGCTGCTGCCCTGCATGGTCGCCACGGAGGGCATTACGTCGAGCACGTGGCATGCGTCGACATGGGCAAGGTGGGGCGCTGATTAGGGCCAGCAGCAGGCCGATTTGGATCTTGTGCCAAAAGGCAAAGTTGTAGCCCACGAGTTGCTCTACAACTTTCGTTAAGGGGCCAAGGTCATTAGAGCAACCGATTAGTGGTTAAACAGTTTCCAAAACAGCAATGTCAACACACTAGCAGCGATCACGAAAACTCAAACTTGATGGTCAAAACTAAGTCAAACTGGTGTCATCCTTTTGCATACTCTTCTCCACATTATCTACTCCAACTTTTGTATTTGGCTCAACTTGAGTTGTTTAGCAAAAACACGAGAACGCGACGTGCCAACCGTCTTGTCCTTGCTGGTCCAAGTCCATGAATATGATGAAACTAGCAGTTTTGGGAATTGATTTTGAAGGTGCCAACAAGCTCCAAATCTGGTGAGACTTGATCTATTGTTTCCTTCACAAGGCATATTCCAACTTGTATTAAGGAATCAAATTGAGCTGCCATATGAATTTGGAAGATAAAATGTTGCAAACATAGCAACTCACTGCTGTCAATCTAGGACTTAGAATTATTTCTAGGGCTGAAAAACAGCAGCTAATTCAAACTTTAAGCCTCTGCTTGACCTACTTCCAAGCTGATCTAGTTCTTGGTCCAAAATCAAAGTTTCTTCTACACAACATTAACTACAACTTTCATATAAGGGCCAACATCATAACTGGTATAGAACCTATATTTCTACTCTGACCAAAGTAGTATCGCGATAAAGCTTGAATTGTCCGTTTTGATCCATTGGAGCATTTTCTGGGCATTTGCTCAACACGAACCTTTCACAACTTTTGTTGTAAAGTCCATCTAGAGTATTTTGGGCAAGGTTGAAAGGTTTGGTTGATGATCTATATTTCCATTCACTTAATAGTGCAATTCAAGCACTTAGTAAAACCATTCCAACAAGGATATAACTTATCATTTCATGTGACTTTTTGATTCCAAACTTCACGAAACTTTTCCAAGGATCAATATAGATAGGTACTAAGGTGAGACACATAAAGATATTGCAATAACACCACCCAATTATATATCTTGAAAATGGCCTATATGTAAAGCAATGGTGCAACATCCAAGTTTAGGTTAGGCTCATCTCCATAGGTTGACCTTGACATCGTCATCTCCACTTAATCTATCATGTTTGAGCTCAAACCCACTGCTTAACTGGTGGCAAACAACTGGGGTGTTACAAACTCAAAGGATTTATACTAGTTTAGGATGAAGCCCTACGTCAAGTGCTAGAGACCAACGAGTATGTGTTCCTTAATGCCAAAGTGCTCCAAATGGCTTACAATAGGGGTATGCAAGCAACAGTTCTACTGGTAGGAAGTGCTCGAGGAAGGGGAAGTTGATCATCTAGAAGTCGATCTGGAGCTCCCCTTTTGGAAGAAGGCTTGGCTCCCCTTATATAGTCGCGGGGGCTAGGTTACATGCAGAGTAGGGTTCTCCCAGCTCGAGTGGCTAGAAGCCCGAGGGAGGGGGTAGCTAGCATGCTTGCTAAGCAGTTTGTCTAGTCTTGTCACCGAGGCATGGTCATCTTGACCTTGCTCCTTATTCCACAGGATGGCGTAAGATGGCCGTACTTGTTGATGCCATACCCCCGGGTATCCTGACTTCTATATTTGCCAACTATCGACTCTAGACTAGAACAGACCCGACTAGGCATGGTGACCCTATTCGAGGAAGGATATTTTAGGATTACGCCAAGACTCTGACTAGGGCATGACTTCTTAGCTTGGGCGGCAAGTTGATCTCGGATATAAATAGTTAGCAATACCTCCTGTTGTAATCATCCAATATCTCATCTTAGATCGAATCTCTGATAGGCATAGCTACATTGTAACAGCAATCTCCCCGGATATACAAGAATACAAGAGTAGCAACTGGATATAAGGCTTTTACTCACTTACCGTGGGCCCGAACCAGTATAAATCTTGTGTCTCTACTATGACTGATCTATGCACCAAGCAGGGTTCCCTAAGAACCAAATATCTGCTCGACATTACTGTTCTGGCCATGGCGGTGCACACTACTACAGATTGATACACCACTGTCGCCACTTTTATTGATGTAGCGATAGAAGCGGCGGTGTGATACTTCCACCATTGCTTGGAATGATAGCGAGGCCTCTTGGGAATGAAATCGGCAGTTCAGACTTCTACCACCGATGGGTTAACGATAGATGCAGCAATGGTATTGGGATTGCATTTGCTCCGTCGCATGAAAAGCTGGGCCAACTGGGATATGCATTTTGGCCGCCGACCCTAAACTAACATTTGGTCAAGCGGCGGTAAATTCAGGGTGAGTGTTGAATTGCCTCAATTTCTAAGGCTGTCAAATCACCATTACTTTCGTCGCCTGAAGCCTAAGAGCCGTACCCACTACTGTACATATACTTCAAGCCTAGTGCCCTCTGAAACCACCGCTCTTCTTCATCCATCATCCCCTTCTCTTCCAATCTACAAAGAAAATTTTAGACAGCCCCATCAAGTTTCCAAGATGCCCATCATCCAGCGAGGATGACTTGCCTGCCCACCACTCTTCTGAGGAGGACATCTCTTTCGACGAGTGGATGTCATCTGATTATAGTCCTCTGTGGAGGTCCAAGAAGGAGGACCCAGAGGAGGAGGATGTGGACGAGGTCTATGCCGACGCCAACACCAACACTGAAGATGACGACTCTGACTCTGACTTTGACTCACCTCCTCCGAAGCGAGCGAGGCGAGCATGGTCCTCTCTGCTAGAGGATCATATATTTAGATTAAGTAGTTTATAGTTAGTGTAAGTAGTTTTAATAGTTTAGGTTAGTTATTATGCTTCCGGACGAGTACAACCATATACTCATCCAAATTGTATCTATATGTTAATATATAATGAATCAATGAAAAAATTCTATTCGCGCAAGTTTGATCTCTTCAATGCCACCTTTTTGATATGAAATGCAAATCAAGTTCTTTCCAATACTACTTCCAAAATGCCAGTGCACGGATTTGATCTATCGATGAATGATTTTTGTTTTTCTGTATATTTGTGAATGAAAACGAAAAAAACTATCATGTATGGTTGCGGTTGTTTCTAGGAGAATCTAAAAGTAGTTTAATCACTGACAATTGCCGTATTATAGCGTTGGATTAGTGTGGCAATAGTTAGCTTAATACGTACACTATTTAACTTATCCCATGTAGTCTGTTCTCATTGCCGATCAATCTGGACCATTCGTTTGGCAACAAACCTAGAAGAGCCCAGCCCATTCCCAACTCCCCTCGGGTCCTGTCGGTGCCTTGGCGGTGGTTCGACCAACTAAAAAGCCCCAATACGAATCCATTAGTTCTCCCCACCCCTTGTTGCTTCATCTTCATTCTCCCCACACATTGCTTCATCTTCACTTTGACCCATCGCATGTACTTGCCCTGCCTTGAGCACCTTGCATTGTTGTCATGGACAACGCCCCATGAAGATTAGATGGATTCGGTCATCCCCCTGTTTGCATTTGGTTCCAAATGGTTTTGGGTTCGGTATCGTTTTCTTTATATTAGGAATTTCTTGATTGCAACAGATATCTTACTTCGGAAGAAGCCATTTCAATGCGAGAAACCTAGAGTTTTGGCAGTGTTGACGGTAGTTATCGTTCATCACAAACCGTCAATTTAACTTGAAGAAATGCTTGAAATGGATCACTAATAGAAACTTAGGGGTTTAAACTAACAATTTCCATGAGTTTTGGTGAATCTGTATTTTCAGCAAGGTTATTCCAGAAAACGGGAAAGGAGGATTAAAACATCAAAAAGAATCAAACTTAACCATGACGAAAACAACTCCAGAAGGTTCCAGAGGACACCATAAGACACCACGCCATGGCGGACCCTGAGAGGCTGCCAGGTGGGGCCAACCGGCCCCACCATGGTGCCGCCCGGTCCCTGGCAGTGGCCCCTGCTTGTCAGCTTCTAGAAGCTTCCTCCACCACCTCCTAGGGTTGCATCCACGCCGTCCTTCAAGTCGGTTTGATCCAAGGTCTCACGTTGCACCCCTAGGGCTATATAACCAGGCCCTGACCCCCCTGGAGAGACATCTACATCTACCATAAGTCAAGATTAGACCAGAAATTAGGGCTTCTAGAGATTATAGAGAGAGCTCTACTTCTTCAAGTTATTAGTATAGGCTTTCTAGCAAGGTTCAAGTAGAGTTTGGGCTATTACTCAGGATTCTGGATCTACCGTCTGGAGACTGGTATTAGCCATTGTATCTCTTTATTTATGACTTTGTGGTACTTCAATATTATATTGCTATTTATTATGTTCCTAGTTTGCTCTAGTTTATTGCTTGATATAGTTATGATTGATGATGAATATATGTATATGTTCGTAGAGCGCTTAATTCAATACTCGAGTGAGTTAAGTGATCGACACTATGTAAGCATGGTGCTTAGATATTGTTTGCCTGCAGATGCACTCTACACTCCCGTTGAGTCCTTTGTAGTCCATTCCCCGTGTATAGAACAAGTAGAACCTCGGTTATGAAGGAAGGGAAAGCCCTATTCTTGAACTTCCCTAAGTCCTTATGCATAGATCCAAAGTTAGTTATACTGTAGATGAGAGTATATATGATTGAGTGTACAAAATACTTAGTAATTAGGAATGACACATGAATCTTTTGCTCTTACTGAATCTCGAGCTTAGTCATACTATAATTGTGAGTCTCTGTTTCTATCTCTGGAATACCTTTGTTACCTTTACTTATCATTTATTTATCACTTGACTTACCCCTGCTAAAGCATAAGAGTGGTTTGGATCATAAGTATTCATATTAGTCAATATATCACTGTCAACTCAACCCTATAGCTCTTCCTTGTGGATTAAATATAAATAACAATACTCAGAATACTCCCGGGTGAAATGCTACAATGGTAATTTATCTGTGCGCTTATGGATACTTAACTTCAATATTATTTTCTCAGAGTTTATAAGTGGCATTCATAATTTACCAACAAAGCATTTCTGGCATCATGCTAGGGATGACAACTTAGTAAGAGTGATGCTAAGAAATGCTAACAGGCAGCTAGGGGTGGCACTAGGACCCCAGGTGATGTTGTTTGCTACTTAGGGATGGAGCATTCACTTGAACCAATTGTTGATTGTTGAAGTCGCTGTTCGTCACTTTCTCAGACCATAAAATTTGACAAGAATCGTTCAAGACCCTGTTTGTGGAGAGATTTTTGTGCTTTGTAGGATTGGACAGGAAGTAGATGTACTTTATAGATACAATGTGTCCATGGATGAAGATGCTGTCTTCTTCGCTATGGTTCACTACCTCTGGCTTTCAGGACCGCATCAACCAATTGAGTACCTTAGCAACTGCCTACCCATCCAACATTAAGTATTAGAATTTTATATATTGATGAAACCTTTGGATTAGTATGTATGAATACTGCATAATCATTGAACTATTACTTTGGTTGAACTGTTAATTGAATCAGTTGGTCTTGATTGTGGTCCACGTGTACACCTCTATGTAAGCACAAAGGATCTAAAACATGCCTTCTTCTACAGGAGGATAGTACCCTAAACCGCTGGTGATACAACATTTCATCTTGGCGGGAGTGCGAGGGTTTTCAAGGATGTTTTGGCGCCTTGGTGGGAGGCAAAAGTGTAGATAAAAGACCTTGGCCGACCTCTTCACTCAGAGTGTGCAACACTCTAAACCCTGACTGCTCCATGGCTCCATCTAGCTCCAACTCCTAGTGGTCAGCACCATCCTAGGGTGTCATCGCAAGAAGAACACTAGCTTCTAGTGGAGGAGGCTGCAACAGAAGGGGCCGCCCATCTCGTGCCATGTCAAGAACCACCCCTACGTATACCAGCCACCACTTTTGTGTCGCTAGGGCTTCAAGATGCCTCAGTGGATTTCATGGAGTGATGGAAACCTAGAACATCGGTACTACAGATGCTGCAGGGCAAATAATGTAACTCAATTTCTTTCTTGTTCATTCTATTTTCGCAATCCAAATGCTGAAATCCTGCTGTACTTATGGTAGTTTAATTTTTTTCGTAGCCCGTCTTAGATTGCGGGTTCTATGAGTGGTGCGATCCCCCATATGGAAAATATATGAGGACTTTGATTTTAGATTTACGTAACAATATTTCAGAGCTGAAGGCGGAGGCCAATGTTAGAACAAATGAAGAACATCTATAGGAGGAGGAAGAGATTATGCCATAGATTAAAGATATGGCCAGGGTTCCAACGAAGATGATGGAAGATTCCGTACCTTTGAGAAACAAATGTGCTTCCTGTTCTTCTTTCACCTATTTTGTACTTACCTTAGTTCTTGGCATGTTCGTTGGCAAGTTGCTTAAATCACCGCAGTATATTCAAGTATCAATTTATATATCGGACTAAAGTCTGTCACTTTTGTACAACTATTGTTGAACTAAATGCATGGTGATTAACTAGGTGTTCAATTTATTGAACTGTAAATGCTAGTACATCCAAGTATCAATTGATGTGTTGGACTAAAATCTGTCACTATTGTACAACTATTGTTGAACTAAATGTAAGGTGATTAACCAGGTGTTTAATTTATTGAACTATAAATGACAGTAGATCCAAGTATCAATTGATGTGTTGGAGGGCAACCAATTTATTGAACTGTATATACACTCTCCTATGGTCCTACCACACCTTCCTCCCATCCATTCCCCACTCTGTTCCCTTGCTCTGCTTCACCCTGCTAGCGTCAGATGAAAGGTAGCCTCTCGCGTGCTCACTGCTCCTTCACCTCCAACCTCGCCGGCGCACAAATCTTTAGCGTGCCATCCCTGCTTCTCTGCTCTGTCTGGATCTAAGGTAACTGCACTGGATCTTCTCCTTCATCGAATTCTATATTCCTTTGTATTGCTCTCTCGTGCTCTCTGCTCCTTCACCTCCAACCTAGCTATAGTAATTTTGTTGGATCTGCAGATGAAAATGCATCTTCTCATTTTAGAGTTTGGGGCCTTTTATATTCGTGGAGTGCAGCTTGTGAGCCTGCTTATTGACTTCTGTATTGATTCACCGAATTAGTGCTTTGTGAACAAAGTCAATAAGCTAAATGAAAGTGTATCAATGGATGTGGATAGGGTCGATGAGCTAAATGAAAGTGTATCAATGAATTAGTGGTCAAGGTTTGGGATGACATGGGGATTGATAACGATCCTGTGGAGGTTGACAACGATCTGCAGGATCTTATGGAGATTCACAACGATCCCATGGAGGTTGCTAGGATCTACATGGAGAATGATTAATTATGCAACCAATGATGTACAAATAAAAACCTTTTAACTTTTGCATAGTGTCAGCCTAATTAGTATCTGCATCTTAGCTTTTGGCACGCTTATTAGCTTGGTAGTGTCCACCAACTTATTCGGTATGAATGTATGGAAATCAAGTTGGATTCCTTTCAATCCTAGAGTACTGGCATTGTGCTTTCCTTATGTTTTCTAAGTGCATGTTTTAGCTTTCTTTCAATGTAAATCTGTGTGTCTGATTATTCACCATCGAACTCAAGTTGGCTTCCTTTCAATCTGGGCACTGGAATTATGCTTTCCTTATGTTTTCTAAGTGCTTGTTTTGGCTTTCTTTCAATGTAAATCTGTGTGTCTGATTATTCACCATCGAACTCAAGTTGGCTTCCTTTCAATCTGAGTACTGGAATTGTGTAAGTGAGCAGTTTCGCTTTGTTTCAGTGCTAAACGTTAAGATTGTATGCCTTAGTGTTCATCACCGTATGATGGTATTGTGCATTCACCACCGCTTAGTTGCAAAATTTCCAATCCCACGTTTGAAACCTCCCATGCAGAACTAATGAAAGTTTGATTCCCGTGTGTCGTAAAAGTTATGCAGAGAGCAAGCAACCCCTACCCCAACATCCCCTACCCCCCCTCCATCGCCACCCTCCCTCCCCCCCACACACATAGCTTTTCTTTTCCTCATTGCTGTTATTCGTCATTGTCGCTCCTGTTCATCAGCACTGCTCAGCTCTTGCTCTGTGCTGGTGCACGTCACCACCTTGCCCACACAGATCCACTGGCGAATGAGCTGCTGTCACCAACATTTCCACTAATGCTCACCGCTGCTAGATCCAAAGGCAAGTGTAATAAGACCTTACTTGCATCACTATCCCTTCTCCTCAAACTCATCTCCTTACTAATGTTTATTGATGCAATTCCATGGCAGGGCGGCCTCATCTATTCGGCTGGTGGTGTCCTTCCAGATGAAGGAGGCCCCCAACATGAGGAACGCAGTGGACAGCCTCTCAAACGATTTGCTTGCTGACATCTTCTGCTACCTCCCCACCCGGTTCTTGTGCTACTGCAAGTGTGTTTGCCACTCCTAGAAGTGCATCATCTCGGACTCCTATCACCGTAAGAAGCTTTCACAGACTATCATTGGATTTTTCCATGGCAACTGTTGGAAGGGCAATTACCACTTCACCAGCATCACTGGTGAACGACCCTCCTTGTCCTTCTTGCCCTTCCCCCTTCAAAAATTCTTAGTCTCAGATTGTTGTAGGCCTCGTCCTTTGCTAGTGTGTTGGGCCTGATGGATTACATCACTATGTTGTCTGCAATCCGATGACCCACAAATGGCATGTACTGTTGCGTAGCATCCGTTCTGTTGGTCAAGCTTGCTTAGGTTTTGACCTAACATCCTTGCACTTCCATGTGATTGAATTTGTTGAGGTGGAGGGTGTGTGTATGTGTGGAGATCTACTCATCTAAAACTGCATCATGGATCTTTAAGGAATCTAAATGGGGCGAGGGTATTGTTCTATGTTCAAAATCAAGAAGTGTTTTTCTTAATGGTTTTATGCACATGCTTGAGTACTCTACAATTGTTGCTGTGGATATGGAGGGAAAGATATGGAGAACAATTCGTAAACCACGTGGTGCTAAAATGTCCATCCATCAAGCTCAGGGTCACCTATGTGTGTGTTGTGCTAATTTTCACAATTTGTCTTGGCTTTTAGTGTGGATACTTGAAGATTATGGCACTGATAACTGGAGATTGAAGCATGTTGTGGACACGGAGGAACTGTTTGGACACATGAATATTAAAGTTGGTTCTAAGCTTTGTGGTGTAGAGTGCAGAGTGATTACAATTCACCAAGAATGGAATTTTATTTTCCTTGGTGGGAAGGATAGAATACTGATTGCATATGACATGGACTGCTAAAAGGTTCATGTCATCCATGCCCGTGTCATCCACTTTTGTAGATCAAAAGGGCATTTCCATATGAACATGCCTTACTATCTTCCTTATGTTCCCTTGTTCATGGAGTCATTAACATAGCAGTAAAGGTGCATTTGCTATATTTCATCGTCATGACAGTCTTTGTTCAGGTATGGAGTTGTTTTCATTCTATGTATAGGCCAATTTTGGTTTATTGAATAAAGGAATGGTATGTTTAATATTATTAATTCTACTACTTTGTTCAGGTTGTGGATCAGAGATGAAGAAGAGGGGTTCCATGGTGCATTGGCTACCAATCCGAAGGATGCACTAATTATATTCATTTTGCCTTGCAAGCAGAAGTGCCACATAGAAGGAGCATAGCTACATCATTTCATTTTGTAAGTCTATATAGATCAGTACATTTATTATGCTATATGTACTGCTTGTGTTAGGATATCAGTTGAGAAAGATGTTATGGTAGCGTCCATTGTTATTGCAAAGTACTCTTGTTTGTGAACATGATTTAAGGATGTAATGATTATATATTTGTATGATTTGTGTTCATGAGGCTATTAAGGGCCCAGATGAATTAGTAACTATTGTGAAACCAGATGAAATTCTATCACCGTCGGATGTAAGCGCCATTCATTGTTTTTTATCACCACTGTTGCTATATGTATGATGTGGCAGGGATCAAAAGTATATGACCACCGAATCATTTAGTAACCCGACACCGACTAAACGATCATCAAAGGCGGATCGTGGTGCAAGGTGACAGTGACCATGACCTTTGTACTGGCGGATCATATGCTGAAGCGACGGTGGTGTTAACCTCTACATAGACATCTCGTCCATCGAAGCGACAACGAACCTGTACTGCTGACAGTCAGGTCATAGTACAAGGCGACGATGATGGTGACCACTACACAGGTGGTTGATGTGCCCACACGACGATTTTGATAGCCTCGACACAGGCAGATAATTTGCTAATGTGGCGACATTAGTGTACACCCACAGCCAGGTCATGCTCCAATGCGATGGAAGTAAGGACTTAATCACGAACATATCATAAGCTAATTGGTAGTGTTAGTGTACACCGTAGTCGGTCCCAAATGTCGATGGTGAAGGCTATGACTATCACTATCGACAGCTTACTCCCGAGGCCAAAATTGGACTGCGATAGTGGTTATGATGTGGCTGTGAAAGGTCTGAGTGTACTACTGGCATGTTGGTATTTCTTAACGTATGTGAAAGAATCTGCAAGCATACGGATATACCATCCTAGCACTTCATCCAAAAGTATTTAGGGTATCATATTTTCCTAAAGGAACGAAGGTGTAAAAGTCTCTTAGCTAGTTCACCGAAGATAACAAGAAGAAGGATAGCTCGGGTAGTGAGGTTTTCTAAGGATAGATATTTTAAGTTAAGATAGCTTTGCCACTATAGACTTGCTTTGGGCACCGGATAACACTTGGTCTGCCAAGCATTGCCGGCCTACAACTCTACGCTGAACCCGAATGTGAGGGATTACAAGGGACGAACAGGGCTGTCACCACTTGTCACCTACCCCTCAACCATGGGGAATGAGGCAAACGAAGGCAATCTCTAGCCTAGACACCACGTCCTTGCTATCGGCTACCACTCAGGGTTATCCATCTTTATCAGGACCCTATACTAGAGTATTCATCCCAAGGACAAATGACAAACCCGTAAGTAAATAATGAACAAGACTAATTTAAATTAATTAGAACTCACCACCAAAGATAAAAATGAACCTTATACTCCAAGTAGTACTCAGTTTGTTGAGGTACAAGTGTAGAGGAGCTGACAAATCTAGAACTCCTTCCGCTAAGTGTACAAGGGGCACTGAGTACACAAGTGCAGGTAGCCGACAACTTCAGTACTTCTCCAACCTTTCTCTCACTCACTCCCTATTCTACTCTAACTAAAAGCTAAGTAGGTATGAAGGCCTCTGATGAGGACATCACTCCTTCACATACACACAATGATCCACTGCTGGACATTCAAGGTCCAATCACTAGAGCTCGCACGCTTCAATTAAATTTAGAGGTGAGCTCGTTCCTAAGTAACTCTTTATATGATTCTGAGAATAGATTGCTACCTAATGATTATATTGTGCTTAGGTATGAAGGAGAGGTCCAGGAGACACATGGAGGAGGGCTTGGAGGCGTGGAGGACCAGCGAGGGCGCCCGGATAAAGATGGAGGACCAAACCAAATCAAGTTCGAGTCCACCTCGGAATCCAGGACTAGTCTGCCTTAAACTGGTCACCCAGGACGCATCCGGACTCCGTTTTCGATGATCCATATATGGATGGAAAGCTTATTTGATAAGGAAGCCAACCCAAGTGGTCCCACGTCAAAAGCTATTCGGAATCAACAGGAATCGTCGAAACAAGTCACAGTCCAGAATCTGTCAGGGCGCTGTGTCGCCGTCTTTTGGGCCGTTTGGGCCTTGTAACATGTTGGCACTCCCAGGGACGCGAATAGGGGTCCTTGGACGTCCCTTAGGCTATATAATCATTAGCTGCCACTTAAATTAGGGTTGGATTTTGCTTAGATTATTCTGTTGATAACAGTTTCGCCGCCGTCGTCGGTTTGTGAGACCCCAACTTTGTGAGATTAATCATTCATCTGCAATTTAGTTGCATTCCTTTGTGTTCTTGCTTGTGTTCTCGATTTGTAGGCAAGGACTTAGCCTTCTTGGTGAGGTCGACCGTGCAACGCCGGTCGATAACCAGAGGAGTCGTGGTGCTGCGATTGCGGGGTTCAGAGCCGAGTTGTTCGGAAGCCGGATCGAATTGTGTCGTGACTCCACCAAATCGAGAGTTATCAGAACCTTTCGGAAGATCGGGATCCCTAGTTTACATCAGCCTCCCTCTCTTCTTCTCTCTTGTGTTGTGTCTTATGTTGAGGGGGCTCCCTCCTCCTTTTATAGTGGGTTGAGGTTGGTTTGATGGGGTTATTCGGGAGATTCTCCCAAAACCACCTTCCCCCTGCATTAAATGTACCGCCTTGGTGAAGGTGGGCCCAAGAGGTGGTGCTGGGGTGCGCCCCTGGGTGCGGCCGTGCCCAGGTGGAGCCGCCTTGTCACCGCCTTCACCTGGTGGACTATTGATTTGGCCTGGATTCCTCCTCGGTGGGTTTGGGGCCCAGGTCTACAAGGTAAGTGGACCTTTCCTCTATTTGCTTGAGTGGATCTACGTTACGCTTTCCATGTTTGCACATTTTGACTATTTTTCATATGTATTCCATATATGTGTCCTATAAATGATCAACTCACCAAAACTCATGGAATTCGTTAGTATAAAGCCTATTTACTAAGTTTTGGTGTTTGTTTGTATGGATTTTATGTAAAGTTGGCGGGTGAAAATACGAGTTAAGCACCACCAACAAGCTCTCCCACACTTAGTCCTTTGCTCATCCTCGAGTAAAGTTTGTCTCCTTGATTTGAAATCTGCATATAAGTTATTCCAAACGTCACCTGAACCTGTGTACTTTCAAGTGTCTACCATAAAATAATGAGTGATTAGATAATGGAAAAGTAAGGATTCAAATCTTCCTACTATACTTTTGCTTAGAAACTTGAGTTTTGTTTATTTTGAAAATGTAAATTTTAGCTTTGCTCCTCAAAATGATTCTCTATTTGATCTTTATTTAATCCTAGAGATAGAGGCTCTTGAAGTGGTACCTCTAGTGATGGTGATTCTGATGTTGATGCCTCCTTTTCCTTCCAAACTTGCTTAGGTTGTGGACTTGACTTTGGTGTAACAAGTTCATTGTTCTCAACTTGTCCTTCTTCTTCGGCGATATGTTGATCGACGCCTGTTGATATTTGGTAACGCAATTAGGAAATAGGATCCGCAAGCGCATGGATATCGGTGAGCACTTCACCCGAGATGTTATCCTGGGTATCGTATTTATATTTTTACCTTTAGGAGAAAGAGTGCATCTGACTAACCAAATCTATTACTACTAACCTTTAGGCTACAACCACTATGATTCGATGTGAGTGATGTATAGAGAAGACTACAACCGCACTCTTCTTCTAACCTTGGTAACGATGATCTACTGTTCTATTGGGGAGGTTTACGGAATCTAGACACCACAAAGGATGTTCAACCCGCACCTATAAACCCTATCGATCCTGCTAACGGGATATGGAATACAAAGGTAACTCGGAATTGTCACGTTCCTCGCTACTACCACGGTCCGGCTAGACGAGGGGATATCTATGAGTATCCTAGCTTAAACACCACGTTTACGCTAGAGATGATTACTCTAAACTCTACGCGAAGAGATCAAAGTAAACTCATAAACCAAAGAACAATAAAACAAAGAACTTACTAGAATTTAGAAGTCGAAATACTGAAGAATCCTGAGAACAAACCTCGGGTTAGAAGAACTTGCTCCCACAGGTACAACCTCGGAGTAGACACCGACAGGCCGGCTTCCTCCGATCTACACCTCCACTCTATCTCTCTCAATCTAGTAGAACTAATTCTACTTTCACATTGGATGCTAAGCCCTAAGAGGTGGGAACCCTAGAGGGAACCTCTCTCTCTAAACTCTAACTAGAGATATGCAACTGAATAATGAATTGGGGTCTCCTCCACCAGGGGTCAGGAGCCTTGCTTATATAGCCCTTTTGGATGAATCTGGACCGTCGGATCAAACCGACCTTCATCCTACGGTTTTCCTTGATCCTCAAAGGCGGTGGAGCATAATCCGCGAGACTCGACCTGATTGGTCCCGGGGGCAGGGCGGGCGCCCTAGGGCACAGGGCGGGCGCCCTGTGTCCTAGCCCGTTACGGCTCCCGTTCGTTCCCGTGGCTTCTGGAATCTTCTAGATGTAAGATAATTACGTGTTCGGTTAATATCCCGTCATTAATCCGACATGTGGGCCTTTCTTCCGTATTTCCTGATAACCCCCTGCAGAAATAGATCAACAGCAAAACTCGTGGAATTCTGTTAGATCAAACCCTAATTCTAGGTGTTGCTTGCATATAGGTCCTTTTCTTTATTTATTTGATGGTTATAATTGATACTTAAGAACCGTCAACAAACACCCCCATACTTATGCTTTTACTCGTCCTCGAGAAAAGGTTGGTTAATAAAACATCTGGGGTTGAAACATTCTTTCATACCTGCAGGGTGTTGTAAAAATCCACTGTGCACTTATAGTCAGGGAAATATATGGTCAGAGTAAAGAGCCTTTCTTCTTCTTAATCCCTATCACTTGGAGTTTTTACATATTTTTGAAAAGAAAAACTTAGCATACCTTTATCCTCATAGGTGCTCTCAGAGTCACTCATTATCTTTTATATTTCTCTCTGAGGCTGTTTTGATTTTGCAAAAATAATTCTTTAAGCATACATACCTTGCATTTATTGTATGGTCAAAACCGGATCCGAGGAGAAGAATGCCATACTCTTAGATCAAAGATTTTGAAAATTAAAAACTTATCACTCTTACTGGCATATTGCTTATTAGAGGGACCATGGGCTATCATTTTCTTTCCATCATATTTTTATCATATCTCATTTTTTTCATTTTGGGTGGATACCGAGGTACCCCTAATTCTACTGCCGGACACTTGTCCATTTTTTTCCCACGAGGTTATCGAGCACTTGCTCCTTTTTATTTCCTCGATATATTCATAATTTTGCATAGCCCATGCCTCTAACGCAATAATACTTCGGAAGAGTGAATCTTTCTGAATAAAAATGTCTTGATCTTAGGAGTATGATAAATCTCTCAACAAGGGTCTAACTTGTTTTGAACAAACTCAATACAAAGCAGATAGCTTTAATTAATATTTTCATGTTTAGCAGGCATATAAAACTTGAGGATGGTAGCTATAATTTTGAGATTTTTAAAACAAATTCTCCAAGCAATAAAGATACTAAGAATAAGGTACTCATACCCTTACCATCTCTTATTCCACAATGACTTTTAGCAATACAGGGTTTTGAAATAATTTTAATAATTGCAGGTTTCCAGGAAATATCACAGAGTGAGATTGATCATGATTATAAGCATTTTTATCCTTTTAATTTATCATGTTTAGAGAGATAAAATTCTGCACAAACTAAGGTGAGTGTGTAAGTGTGTAATAAAAGTGTGCAGAGTGTGTACCTGGTTCATGGAGTGGTGCGATCGAAGTGTGTGTGACATGTCAGAGAATCTCCCCCATACTTGTTTTCTGCTTTCTTGCACAAAAGTAAAGTAGAGACACACAAGACATACTAATAATAATCTTTATTAATCTTGAGGCATTTATTACAACCGAATAATAATAACCGAGTATAATAGATCTAAACTGATTATAAGCGAACCTAATCGAATCTAATAATAACTAAGACATATATAGCCCCAAGATCTAATCTAGATAGCTCAGCGACGCTCACGCCTCCTAAGACTATGCTCTAACTCATCGATCCTCTTGTTGGCGTCGGGCTTTAATTTTTAATTGGAAGGTAAAAATTGATCACGTCTATTTCTTCTAATTCTTTATTGGGCTCTAAAAATAATTTAAGACATTGACCATTTACCTTGAATAACGTACCTTCGTCATTTTGAAGTGTGATAGCTCCGTGGGATGATGAATGAATTACCTTGAATGGTCCTTCCCATTTGCTCCGGAGCTTTCCATGCCCGAAAAGCTTCACCCTGGAATTAAAAAGTAATACCTTATCTCCGGGTGAGAACTCCTTCTTGATCCTCTTGTCATGCCATCTCTTGACTCTTTCTTTGTAGATCTTTGAATTGTGATATGCTTTCTCCCGCCATTCTTCTAACTCCGATAATTGCATTCTTCTATGTTTTCCGGCGATATCTAGGTCCATATTCCATCTTTTTATGGCCCAGTGTGCCTTGAACTCAAGTTCAACAGGTAGGTGACAGGTCTTTCCGTATACCAATTGGTATGGAGACATTCCAATTGGGGTCTTGTATGCTGTCCGGTAAGCCCAGAGTGCATCGGGTAACTTGTCCTTCCATGCCGTTCCCATCTCGTTCACCGTCTTCTGAAGAATGTTCTTGATTTGCTTGTTAGAAGTCTCTGCTTGGCCACTTGTCTGAGGATGATAGGGAGTAGCGACGTTGTGACGGATTCCATGTCTTGATAGATAGTGCTCGAAGCGCTTGTCAATGAAGTGTGATCCTCCATCACTTATCACTATCCTGGGGACTCCAAATCTTGGAAATATAATTTCCTCAAACATCCTCTTTGAACTGATATTGTCGGCATGTTTGCAAGGTAGTGCCTCTACCCACTTGGAGACGTAATCAACCGCCACCAAGATGAACTCACACTTCTTAGATGGGGGAAATGGACCCATGTAGTCTATTCCCCAGACATCAAAGAGTTCAATCTGAAGGTTGTTGGTGAGTGGCATGGCATCCCTTGTATTTATGTTTCTGTGCCTTTGACATGGCCCACATCTTCTGATATATTGCTTCGTGTCATCGTACATCGTAGGCCAGTAGAATCCACATTGCCAGATCTTTGAATGTGTACGGAATGCTCCATAGTGTCCTCCGTATGGTGATGAGTGACATCTGTCGATGATCTTCAATCCTTCCTCAGTGGTCACACATCTTCTAAGTAGGCCATCAGCACATACTCGGAAGAGATATGGCTCATCCCATATATGTGAACGACTTTCCTGAATAAGCTTCTTCTTGTTTGCTCCGGGTGGTACATAACCTGAAACCATAAAATTAACAATATCTGCATACCAGGGGTCAGATCTGTTAATCCCGTAAAGCATGTTGTCCCGGAGTGAGTCATTAATGGGGGGTTCCTGTGAATTCTTAAAGTACATTCTAGACAAGTGATCAACAACAGAATTTTCTACTCCCTTTTAATCTTTTATTTCTAAGTCAAATTCTTGGAGTAATAAAATCCATCTGATTAAGCGAGGTTTAGCATCTTTCTTAGTGAGCAAATATTTTAGTGCAGCATGATCAGTGTAAACAATTATCTTAGCTCCAACTAAATAAGATCTAAATTTATCAATGGCAAAAACAACAGCCAGAAGCTCTTTTTCAGTGGTTGCATAATTAAGTTGAGCTCTTGTCAAAGTTTTACTTGCATAAGCAATTGCATGATGCTTTTTATCTTTAGTTTGTCCCAAAACTGCCCCAACAGCATAATCACTAGCATCACACATAATTTCAAAAGGCAACGACCAATCAGGGGGTTGAATGATTGGTGCAGAGATGAGTGCTTGCTTTAATAAATTGAAAGAATTTAGACATGCATCATCAAATTCGAAAGGAGCATCCTTGGCTAGCAAAAGAGTAAGTGGTCTCGCAATAAATGAAAAGTCTTTTATAAATCTGTGATAAAAACCAGCATGGCCAAGAAAACTTCGAATTCCTTTTATATTCACAGGTGGAGGTAGTTGTTCAATTACTTCAATTTTAGCTCTATCTACCTCAATACCTCTTTCAGACACTAAGTGTCCTAGCACTATTCCTTCTCTAACCATAAAATGATATTTTTCCCAATTAAGGATTAAGTGCTTTTCTTCACATCTTTGCAAAACCTTATCTAAGTTCTCAAGACAACTATCAAAAGTTTTTCCATAAACTGAGAAATCATCCATGAAAACTTCCATAATCTCTTCAATCATATCAGAAAATATAGACATCATACATCTTTGAAAAGAAGCTGGTGCATTACATAACCCAAAAGACATTCTACGATAAGCATACGTTCCATATGGGCATGTAAAAGTGGTTTTGCTTTGATCATCAGGATGGATAGGGATCTGGTGATACCCTGAATATCCATCTAGAAAACAGAAAAACGAGTGTTTTGCTAACCGCTCAAGCATCTCATCTATAAAAGGCAAAGGAAAATGATCCTTTTTCGTGGCTTTATTAAGTTTTCTATAGTCTATGCACATCCGCCACCCAGTGACGGTGCGTTGCGGAATTAGCTCATTCTTATCATTAGTAACAACAGTCATGCCTCCCTTTTTAGGCACAACTTGAACAGGGCTTACCCACTCACTATGCGGCACAGGATATATAATCCCTGCATGCAGCAACTTTATAACTTCTTTTTTAACTACCTCTCTCATCGCGTTGTTAAGTCTACGTTGAGGCTCTCGAGAGGGTGTAACAGAAGGATCTGTCGGAATACGATGGGTAAAAATCATAGGACTGATTCCTATGAGATCTTGAAGTGAGTAGCCGAAAACAGAGTGGTGTTTTTCAAGAATGGTCATTAATCGCAGAGTTTGCTCCTGAGTGAGTTTATTACTAACGATCACAGGAAACTCTGGATTATTGTTTAGGAAAGCATAGGTAAGACTGGGTGGTAAAGTTTTGAGTTCTATGGGGGGTCTAGGTGTTTCTGCAAACTCATCTAAGGGTTCAGGTTCAGAAGGTTCGGCCTCTTCTTCAGTGAAGAAGGGGGCTTCCTCTTCTAAGTCTGGATCATCTAAAAGTTCTAGAGATGCAGCCTTTACCTCCTCCATAGGATCAGGCAAAAGATATGGCTCGGTCTTATTATTCAAGGAGTGAGTTATTGTAATTGGAAGTTTAAAATCCTTTCCCAAGGAAATGTGGAGCTTTCCAGTTTGACCTTCATAAAGGAGTCTTCTAAAAGGTTGTCCAATCAGTAGGTCGAAACCCCATATATCAAAGATATAAAAGTTCAAATGAACCATGGAGCCTTCTACCATAAAGGGTAGGACATTAATAATTCCAAGATTGGGGATTAATCGTCTCGAAGATTCCTTTATGACCTTTGTTGTGAGGGTTAAAACAAGTTTCCCAAATAAATTAAGTGCAAAAGCTTCGGACATAATATTGATCCCCACAACAGGATTATAGAGAGCGTTAAATTGATCAGAATTATAAGCACAGCGTATAGTTATAGAGGGTGTGTCCACTCGGATTACTTCAGAGGAAAGCTCTGACTCCTCTAACCATTCGCTACTCATAACCGAGATAAGCTCTCTCAATTGACGTTCACTTGGTAAACAAATGCTAAATTGGCCGTTTTGGGGTCGGTCTATAGAATGGTAGTTTGAAATGTTTCCAAAATCGGCAAAGAGATCGGATTCTATGTCTAGCATGAAATCAGATGGTAGAATTTCTTCCTTTTGTGGCTCAGAACCTGGGATAGCTAAAGTAGATGAAAAATTTGGCAGAGTGTCTACTTCGGCTTCGTAGGTTTTATCATGGAGGGCATTATCCATCTCAGCTTCTAGGATTCTATTCAAGATCCCCTTAGCTTCATCAGTAGGGATACGAAAGAAAGAACCTCTAGCCATAGTATGCAGCATTTGTTTATTATCTTTCTGAAGACCTTGAAAAAAGTGAAATAAAAGAACAGTGTCTTCAAGCAAAAGTTTTGGACCAGATTCTAAAAGATCAGAAAAACGTTTCCAGGATTTCCCCAAAGTTTCATTATCTTTTTGTTTAAAAGATAGGACTTCGAGTCTAAGGTCACCAGTACGGTCAAGGGAATAAAAATCTAGACAAAAGTTGGCTCTTAAAACTCCCCATTCACCTTGCTGTTGACTTACCTTCTGACTATACCATCGTCTAGCTTCTCCTCTTAAAGAAAAAGGAAAAAGCTTCCAACGTAAAGTCTTATCAGAGATGCCATCAATGCGAAGACAATCGCATGTTTGCTCAAAATCTCTAATATGAAGGTAAGGATTTTCGTCTTCCTTTCCCGAAAAGGATAAATTTTGAATCATCGCAATCAACCTTGAACTTAACTTATACTGGGATGTTTGGATAGGCTGTGATGACTCCCATGGTAAAAGGTCAGTTGCTGAAGGTGTTGCGGCATCAAAGATAGATATAGAACCTTGGTTTTCCATTTTTGGTAAAAAGAAAAAGAAAGAATGAAAAAGATAAGAAAATAAAAAGTATGAATACAAGCTAGTAGTAAGACTCAAGGTTATCTCAGCAAACCGTCTTTCTCCCCGGCAACGGCGCCAGAAATGCTTGTTGATATTTGGTAACGCAATTAGGAAATAGGATCCGCAAGCGCACGGATATCGGTGAGCACTTCACCCGAGATGTTATCCTGGGTATCATATTTATATTTTTACCTTTAGGAGAAAGAGTGCATCTGACTAACCAAATCTATTACTACTAACCTTTAGGCTACAACCACTATGATTCGATGTGAGTGATGTATAGAGAAGACTACAACCGCACTCTTCTTCTAACCTTGGTAAGGATGATCTACTGTTCTATTGGGGAGGTTTACGGAATCTAGACACCACAAAGGATGTTCAACCCGCACCTATAAACCCTATCGATCCTGCTAACGGGATATGGAATACAAAGGTAACTCGGAATTGTCACGTTCCTCGCTACTACCACGGTCCGGCTAGACGAGGGGATATCTATGAGTATCCTAGCTTAAACACCACGTTTACGCTAGAGATGATTACTCTAAACTCTACGCGAAGAGATCAAAGTAAACTCATAAACCAAAGAACAATAAAACAAAGAACTTACTAGAATTTAGAAGTCGAAATACTGAAGAATCCTGAGAACAAGCCTCGGGTTAGAAGAACTTGCTCCCGCAGGTACAACCTCGGAGTAGACACCGACATGCCGGCTTCCTCCGATCTACACCTCCACTCTATCTCTCTCAATCTAGTAGAACTAATTCTACTTTCACATTGGATGCTAAGCCCTAAGAGGTGGGAACCCTAGAGGGAACCTCTCTCTCTAAACCCTAACTAGAGATATGCAACTGAATAATGAATTGGGGTCTCCTCCACCAGGGGTCAGGGGCCTTGCTTATATAGCCCTTTTGGATGAATCTGGACCGTCGGATCAAACCGACCTTCATCCTACGGTTTTCCTTGATCCTCAAAGGCGGTGGAGCATAATCCACGAGACTCGACCTGATTGGTCCCGAGGGCAGGGCGGGCGCCCTGTGTCCTGGCCCGTTACGGCTCCCGTTCGTTCCCGTGGCTTCTGGAATCTTCTAGATGTAAGATAATTACGTGTTCGGTTAATATCCCGTCATTAATCCGACATGTGGGCCTTTCTTCCGTATTTCCTGATAACCCCCTGCAGAAATAGATAAACAGCAAAACTCGTGGAATTATGTTAGATCAAACCCTAATTCTAGGTGTTGCTTGCATATAGGTCCTTTTCTTTATTTATTTGATGGTTATAATTGATACTTAAGAACCGTCAACAACGCCTTCTACAGATCTTCCTTGCTTGTTGCTAAGTTGTATAACTATTGAAATTGCACCTTACCTTCCATCCTAGAAATTGAAAGTGGATTTGTCCTGATCACACATAGATGACATCATTGGTGGTGTTGAGGAACGGTCTTCCAAGAATGATAGGAACTTCTTCTTCTCCCATGTCAAGAATCATGAAGTTGGCAGGGACATAATTACCTTGTATCTTAACCATAATGTCTTTTGCTATTCTGTTTGAAAATCGAATTGTTTGGTCCGCCATCTGTAATTGAATATATGTAGGAAACAAAGTTTCACCAAACAAATTGTCATATGTTACCTTGGACATGATGTTAACACCTAGTCCAAGATCACATAAGGTGTTGTTAAAAATTCTTTGTCCAATTGTACACTCGATTGTTGGTATGTCTGGATCTTCTTTCTTGGTAAGGAATGGTAAAATAAGGAGATGGTCATACTCCGTTCGAAGTGTGTTGATCATTTTGACTGATTCATTCTTTCCTCTCGCTTCCTTGCTCTTTGATTTTTCTTCTTTCCTCTAACTTCTTGATTTGGGTATTGTACTTGTGGCATGTTAGGAGATTGCATTTTGTGATATTTAAAAGTAAATCTCTCCTTTCTATCATGAATAGTGAAGTAGATTTTTGCACTATCAGCATAAAATGATAGCTTTAGCAATACTCAAAAAAGGTCGTCCTAATATGATGGGTGCTCTTAGATCACGTCTAGTATCCAAGACTACAAAGTCAATGGCTAAATACGAGCTTCCAACTCATATACAAATATCATATGCAATTCCTTCTACTCGCGTTGATTGGTCTACAAGCTGCACACGCAAGGTTGTGTATAATAAAGAATTGAACTTTAAGATTTTATCATAAATTACCTTTGGCATGATATTTGTGCTTGCACCAAGATCACCAATGACTTCCTTGAATTCATGTGGTTCAATCATGATGGGAATGACAGGTCTTCCTAGATCACCTTTCTTGATAGGTAGAGTCATCCCACCATCCTCCAGCACTTGGTTCCATATAGAAATCTGAATTCATAATTTCTACAAAATGCATAGTTTTGGGTTTTTCCGGTTGCCCCGGAATCTTACCTTTTCTGGTCAATGGGATAACAGCAGCAAGCTGAGCTATTTGTGATCCTAGCATTTTATTAAAGCAAGCTGGTTCTTTATAGCAGATGAGAAACTATCCAATTTACTATTTATGTTTTCTAAGATCTTATTATTAGAAGCCAGCTTTCTAGAAATATTCTCATTAATTTTAGCTTGTCCAAAAACTAGATCTTTCAAGGATGGTTGATTAAAAGAATTATTGAAGTTATTACCTTGATAGTTACCTTAATAATTAGGCCTTGATTGTTGATTCCATCCTTGTCCTTGTTGTTGCTGAGGGCGATATCCATTAGGATTATTGTTGATGAAATTCACATCCTCTTGAGTCTCAGGACAACTGTTCCCTAAATGTCTAGTGTTTCCACAAACTTTACACGTCATGTGTGAATCATAGACTTGCATCACATCTTGCTTTTCATTAGATTGATTTTCAATCCTTTTCATAAGCGAATACATCTTAGCATACAACATATCTACTTCTTTGAGTGTGTGCATACCTCCTCCTCTCTTGCAGGGTTGAGATGGTTGAAGATGATCTTCCGACTAGCCTTGGTTGGAAACTATTTTCTCTATTAGAGCTATTGCATTGGTAATTGTAAGTGATAAGAATAATCCTCCAGCAGCAGCATCCATATTCTCATGGGCACTATTGGTTAACCCGTGGTAGAAAGTCTGCATGAGTAACCAATCTTAGATCCTATGATGAGGATATTCTGAAATGTATTCTTGAAAACATTCCCATGCTTCGAGAATTGATTCATCATGTTGTTATTGAAAGCTTGAGATTCTTCCACGCAAAGCATTGGTTTTCCCCACTGAAAAGAACTTTGCTAAAAATGCCTTGGAGCACTTTTCCCATGTGTTGATGTTATCTTTGTTGGCGTAGAACCATTGCTTTGCCTTTCCCAAGAGTGAGAATGGAAAGAGATGAAGTAACACTGCATCTCGAGTGACTCCTTTGATAGTAAATGTACTGCAGATTTCTAGAAATGCTGAAGATGAGCACTTGCATCTTCATGTGCCTTTCGACAAAGCTGGCTAGCTTACACCATGTTGATGAGAGTTAGCTTGAGTTCGAATGAATTATCTCCTGTGTTGACTATTGGTCCAGTGCGAATGTTTGCGGTGCTTGGAGCAGAGAACTCACAAAGGGTCTTGTCAGCCATAACTTCAGAAACTGGTGTTGAGCTTCCTCCTGATTGGTTTGATGGAGAAGTTGATGCTTCTCCAATCTTATTCTTCTTGCTCTTCCTGATAAGAGATTCTAGATTTTCAATAAAATTTATAGGAAGGTTGAATCCAGACATGCACTAGCCTATATAAAATATAAAAAATAGACATAAAACAAGGGTAAGCTTGCTAGAGTAGTAGTGAATAGTTTTGATACACCAATAAGCATAAGTTGATCAATTCTTTCAATTGCCTTATGCCTTTCCTTCCCTAGCAATGGCACCAAAAAATGCTTGTTGGTATTTGATAAAGTGCATAAGAAAATAAAGAATTCTGCAAGTGCATAGAAATACCATGGTAGCATTTTACCAGTAGTATTCCAGGTATTGTTATTTATATTTTACCACTGGGAAGGATGATAGCAATAAGAGATTGATAACTTATACTTTTGATGAATCAATAAACTAAACACATACTCTTAGACAGGGATAAATCAAATGATAATAATATATATATGATAAGCATAAATATAAATACTCAAAGAGACTCCATAAAGCAATAGCTTGTTTGATTAGAATCACTACTACACTCGGACCTTTCACAGACACGTCATAACCCCCATTGCAGCCACATTTTGGCATCGGCATTAAGCTATCGACAGTGATGGTCATAGCCTTCACCATCATCATCTGGGACCGATTGCGGTGTACACTAACACAACCAATTGGCTTATGATCCGTCCGTGATTAGGTCCTTACTTCCGTTGCATTGGAGCACGAACCGACTATCGATGTACACTAACACTGCCACATTGGCAAATGATCCACCTGTGTCGAGGCTATGAAAACCGTCATGTGGGCACATCAACCATCTGTGTAGTGGTCACCAGCACTGTCACTTTTTACTTTGACCCAACTATTAGTGGTGCGGGTTCACTATCGCTTTGACGCCCGAGACGCCTATGTAGAGGTTAACACCACCATTGCTTCAACGTATGATCCGCTAGTACAAAGGTCATGGTCACCATCGCCTTGCACCGTGATCCACCTTTGATGATCGTTGAGTTAGTGTCGGGTTACTAAAGGATTCGGCGGTGATATAATTTTGATCCCTGTCGCATCATACATATAGCGACGGTGGTGATAAGAAAACAATGAACGATGCTTACATCCGACGGTGATAGAATTTCAGCTGGTTTCACAATAGTTACTAATTCAGCTAGGTCCTGAATAGCTTCATGAACACAAAGCATACAAATATATAACCATTGCATCCATAAATCATGTTCACAAACAAGAGTACTTTTTACAATAACAATGGATGCTTCCATAACATCTTTCTCAACTGATGTCCTAACACAAGTGGTACATAGAGCATACTAAAGGCACTGATGTATATGGATTTAAATAACAAAACAACATCGCTATGCTCCTTCTATATGACACTCCTGCTTACAATGCAAAATAAATATAATTAGTGCATCCTTCAAATTGGTAGCCAATGCACCAAGTAACCCCTCTTATTCATCTCTGATCCACAACCTGAAAAAAGTAGTAGAATTAATAATATTAAACATACCATTCCTTTATTCAATAAACCAAAATTGGCCTATACATACATAGAATGAAAACAACTCCATACCTGAACAAAGACTGTCGTGATGATGAATGCAGGAAATGCACCTTTACTACTCTGCTAATGACTCTATGAACAAGGAAACATAAGGAAAATAGCAAGGCCTGTTCATATGAAAATGCCCTCTTGATCTACAAAAGTGGATGACACGGGCATGGATGACATGAAACTTTCTGCGGTCCATGTCATATGCAATCATTGTTCTATCCTTCCTAACAAGGAAAACAAAATTCCATTCTGGGTGAACTGTAATCACTCTGTACTCCTCATCAGAAAGCTCAGAACCAACTTTAATATTCATGCATCCAAATAGTTATCAGTACCATAGTCTTCAAATATCCATACTAAAATCCAAGACCTATTGTGAAAATCAGCACAACACACACATAGGTGACCCTGAGCTTGATGGATGGACATTTTAGCACCACCTAGTTTATGAATTTCCCTCCATGTCTTTCCTTCCATATCCACAGCAACTATCGCAGAGCACTCAAGCATGTGCATAAAACCATTAAGAAAAACACTTCTCGATTTTGAACGACGAACAATACTTCCCTCTCCCCATTTAGATTCCTTAAAGATCCTTGCTATAGTTTTATATGAGTAGATCTCCACACCTATGCACGCACCCTCCACCTCAACAAATCCAATCACATGGAAGTCCAAGGACGTTGGGTCAAAACCTAAGTGAGCCTAGCCAACAGAACGGATGCTACATGGTAGTATATACCATTTGTGGGTCGCCGGATTGTAGAAAACATAGCGACATAATCCATCTGGCCTAGCACACCAGCAAAGGACGAGGCCACTGCAATAATCTAAGACTAGGACCTTTTAAGGGGGAAGGGCAAGAAGGACAAGGAGGGCTGTTCACCGGTGATGCTGGTGAAGTGGCGATTGCCCTTCCAACAGTTGCCATAGAAGAAGCCGACTATAGTTTGTGAAAGCTTCTTACATTGATAGGAGTCAGAGATGACGCGCTTCCAGGAATGACAGACACACTTGCAGCAGCACAAGGACCAGGCGGGGAGGTAGCGAAGATGTCGGCAAGCACAACATCTAAGAGGCTGTCCACTGCATTCCTCATGTTGGGGCCTCCTTCATCATGAGGCCGCCCTGCCATGGAATTGCATTAATAAACATTAGTAAGGAGATGAGTTTCGAGGAGAAGGGACGATAATGCAAGTAAGGCCTTATTACACTTGCCTTTGGATCTAGCGGCGGTGAGCATGAGTGGCAACGCCAGTGACAGCAATAGCTCATTCACCGGTGGATCTGTGGGCAATCCGGCGATGTGCACCGACATGGAGCAAGAGCTGAGTTGTGCTGATGAGCAGGAGCGGCGATGACAAACAACAACAATGAGGAAAAGAAAAGCTATGTGTGTGGGGGAGGAATGGTGGCAGCGGGGTGGGGGGTGCAAGGTTGTTAGGGGGGATGTTGGAGTAGGTTGCTTGCTCTCTGCGTAACATTTATGGCACATGGAAATCAAACTTTCATAATTTCTGCACGAGAGGGTTCAAACGCGAGATTAGAAATTTTACAACTAAGAAGGCGATGAATGCACATTACCATCACTGGTGGCTGGGTCCTATTACCACCTGAAGACCTTCGTATGACACGATGATGAACACTAAGGCACACAATCTTAACGTTTGGCATTGAAACAAAGTGAAATTGCATACTTAGAAAACTAAGAAAAGCACAATTTTAGTACTCAGATTGAAAGGAAGCCAACTTGAGCTCAATGGTGAATAATAAGGCACATAGAGTTATGTTGAAAGAAAACCAAAACATGCACTTAGAAAACATAAGAAAAGCACAATGCTAGTACTCTTGGTTGAAAGGAATCCAACTTGAGTTCCATACATTCATACTGAATAAGTAGGTGGACACTACCAAGCTAACAAGCATGCCAAAAGCTAAAATGCAGATACTAATTAGGATGACACTATGCAAAAGTTAAAAGGCCTACATATGTACATCATTGGTTGCATAATTAATCATTCTCCATGTAGATCCTAGTCGACCTCCATGGGATTGTTGTGAATCTCCATAATATCCTGTAGATCATTGTCAACCTCCATGGGATCAATGTCAATGTCCATGTCATCCTGAGTCTTGACCACTACAACCCTGTCCACATCCATTGGTATACTTTCATTTAGCTCATTGACTTTGTTCACAAAGCATTGATTTGGTGAACCAATACCGAGGACAATAAGGCTCATAAGCTGCACTCTACGGATATACAAGGCCACAAACTCTAGAACCAGAAGATGCATTTTCATCTGCAGATCCAACAAAATTACTATAGCTAGGTTGGAGATGAAGGAGCAGAGAGCACGAGAAAGCAATACCAAGGAATATAGAATCTGGTGAAGGCGCAGATCCAGTGCAGTAACCTTAGATCCAGATGGAGCAGAGAAGCAAGGACAGCGTGCTTAAGATTTGTGCACCGGTGAGGTCGGAGGTGAAGGAGCAGTAAACACGTGAGAGGTTGCCTTTCGTCCGACGCTAGCAGGGTGAAGTAGAGCAAGTGAACAGAGTGGGGAATGGATGGGAGGAAGGTGTGGTAGGACTATAGGAGTGTATATACAGTTCAATAAATTGGTTGCCCCTGTACCAGGGCCCAGTGTCTAGGGAAGTAGGATGCCTCCAATACAGCAATTGATACTTGGATCTACTATCATTTATAGTTCAATAAATTGAACACCTGGTTAATCACCTTGCATTTAGTTCAACAATAGTTCTACAATAGTGAATGATTTCAGTCCAACCCATCAATTGATACTTGGATGTACTAGCATTTATAGTTCAATAAGTTGAACATCTGGATAATCACCTTGCATTTAGTTCAACAATAGTTGTACAAAAGTGAAAGATTTTAGTCTGATACATCATAAATTGATACTTGAATCTACTGCAGTGAACTAAGCAACTTGCCAATGAACTTGCCAAGAACTAAGGTAAGTACAAAATAGGTGAAAGAAGAACAGGAAGCACATTTCTTTCTCAAAGGTACAAAATCTTCCATCATCTTCGTTGGAACCCTGGCCATTTCTTCAATCTGTGGCATAATCTCTTCCTCCTCCTGTAGATGTTCTTCATTTGTTGTAACATTAGCCTCCATCTTTAGCTCCCAAATCTTGTTACATAAATCCAAAATCAAAGTCCTCAGAAATTTTCCATATGGGGGATCATGCCACTTAAAGAACCCGCAATCTAAGTTGGGCTATGAAAAAACCAAATTACCATAAGTACAGTGGGATTTTAGCATTTGCATTGTGAAAACAAAATGAACAAGAAAGAAATTGAGTTACATTATTTGCCCTGCAACATCTATGGTACCAACGTCCTATGTTTCCATCACTCCACGAAATCCATCGAGGTGTCTTGAAGCTGCAGTGACACAAAAGTGGTGGTTGGTATACATAGGGGTGGTTCTCGACACGACACGGGATGGGCGGCCCCTCCTGTTGTAGCCTCCTCCACTAGAAGCCGGTGTTCTTCTCGTGACAGCGCCTTGGGATGGTGCTGACCACTAAGAGGAGTTTGAGCTAGATGCAGCCATGGAGCAGTCAAGGTTCAAAGTGTTGCACACTCTGAGTGAAGAGGTCGGCCTAGGTCTTTTGTCTATGCTTTTGCCTCTTGCCAAGGCACCAAAACTTCCTTGAAAACCCTCATACTCCTGCCAAGATGAAATGTTGTGTCACCGGCGTTCAGGGTACTATCCGCTTGTAGAAGAAGGCCTATTTTGGATCCTCTGTGCTTACATAGAGCTGTACACGTGGACCACAATCAAGACCAACTGATTCAATTAACAGTTCAACCAAAGTAATAGTTCAATCATTATGCAATACTCATACATATTAATCCAAAGGTTTCATTAGTACATATAGACTTTATTAACATAAAAGTTTCACAAATTCTAAGGTACTCAATTGGTTGATCCGGTCCCGAAAGCCAGAGGTAGTGAACCGTAGCGAAGATGACAACATCTTCGTCCATAGACAGATTGTATCTATAAAGTATGTCTACTTCCTGTCCAGTCCTACAAAGCATAAAAATCTCTTCGCAAATAGGGTCTTGAATGATTCTTGTCAAATTTGGTGGTCCGAGACGGTGACGAACAACGGCTTCAACAATCAATAGTCAGTACGGGTGAATGCTCCATCCCCAAGTAGCAAACAACATCATCTAAGGTCCTGGTGCCACCCCTAGCCGCCAAAACTCAAGGTTGCTCACATTGAAATGGCTTCTTCCAAAGTAAGACATCTTTGCAATGAAAAATTACTAATATGAACAAAACTGATACTGAATCCAAAACCAATTGGAACCAAATGCTAACAGGGGGTATCCGAATCCATCTAACCTTTAGGGGGTGTTGTCCACTACAACAATGCAAGGTGCTCGAGGCAGGGCAAGTACAGGCGACGGGTCAAAATGAAGATGAAGCAACAGGTGGGGAGAATGAGGATGAAGCAACAACGGGTGGGAAGAACTAATGGATTTGTATTAGGTTTTTTTAGTTGGTCAAACCACCACCAAGGCATCGACAAGACCCGAGGGGAGTTGGGAATGGGTCGGGTGCTTCTAGGTTTGTTGCCAAACGAACAGTCCATATTGATTGGTAATGAGAATGGATGGCACGGGATAAGTCAAACAGTGTCCATATTAAGTTGACCATTGCCATGCTAATCCAACACTATAATACGGTGATTGTCAGTGGTTAAACTACTTCTAGATTTTCCTGGAAATAACCGCAACCATACATGATAGTTTTTTCCCTTTTCATTCACAAATATACAGAAAAACAAAAAAACATTCGTTGAGAGATCAAATCCGTGCACTGGCATTTTGGAAGTAGTATTAGAAAGAACTTGCTTTACATTTCATATAATAAAGGTGGGCATTAAAGAGATCAAAACTGCGTGAATAGAATTTTTTTCATTGATTCATTTTATATGTAACATATAGATATAATTTAGACGAGTATATTATTGTACTCATCCGGAAGCATAATAACTAACCTAAACTAATAAAACTACTTATACTAACTATAAACTACTTAATCTAAACATCGCCTCGCTTGCTTGGGAGGAGGCAAGGAAAAGTCAGAGTCAGAGTTGGAGTCATCAGAGTCAGAGTCATCAGAGTCAGAGTCATCGGAGTCGTTGTCGTCGTCTTTGGCGTCGGTGTCGGCGTCATCCTCATCCTCGTCCTCCTCCTCCTCCGGGTCCTCCTTCTCAGAGCTCCATAGAGGTCTATAATTAGAAGGCATCCAGTTGTTAGAGGAGACATCCTCCTTGGATGACTGGTGGGCTGGTGAGTCATCCTTGTGGACGACGGGCTGCCTGGAAACTTGATGGGGCTGTCCGATATTGTCTTTGTAGATTAGAAGAAAAGGGGATGATGGATGAAGAAGAGGGGTGGTTTCAGAGGGCACCAGGCATGAAGTATATGTAGAGCAGTGGGTACAGCTCTTAGGCTTCAGGCGATAGAAGTAATGGTGATTTGGCGGCCTTGGAAGTTGAGGCAATTTGAAATTCACGCTGAATTTACTGCTGCTTGACCAAACGCTAGTTTAGGTCTGGCGAACAAAATGCATACCCCAGTCGGCTCAGCTTTTCATGCGATGGAGCAAATACAACCCCAATACCACTGTCGCATCTATTGTTAACCCGTCGGTGCTGTAACACCCCATGTGTTAGGCTTGCATTATGGCACTTGCATTGCATGAGTCTAAGCATCATTTGTTCACATATGAGCATGGAACATGTGTAACGCATTAGTGAAACATATGGAACATACCAGTGAAACATGTATATATGGAATGTGCTTGAAACATCTCCTTAAAACATATGCAACATACCCTTGTTAGTCTGTGTTTCAATGTGTGTATGTTTGATGCTCATGCTTGGTAGTGCAAGTGAGTGTTGATGTCACTTATTTCATATGTCTCACATCCATCTCTAGCTATATGGATCCCTGGAAAAGTTTCATGAAGTTTGGAATCAAAAAGTCACATTAAATGATAAATGTCTTTGTTTCGATGACTTTACCAAGTGTTGGAATTGCACCATTAAGTGAATAGAATTATAGATCATCAACCAAACCTTGCAACCCTTCTCAAATGACTCTAGATGAAATCTACAACAAAAGTCATGAATGGTTCATGTTGAGCAAATGCCAAGAAAATGCCCCAATTGGCCTAAAACCCTAGTTTAGGCTTTATTAAGTTGCTGCTTTGACTAAAGTAAAAGTTTGAATTCTGTACTATTTATGAGGTTTGACCTTAAACAAAAGTTGTAGTTCATTTTAGGTAGAACAAACTTTGTTTAATGGTTAAGAGCTAGTTTGGTCTCTAGCTCAGTCAAATAGGGCTCACAAGAAAGAATCAGTTGCTGTTTTCAGAGTTCAAGATTTGGCAAGTCCTGAATAGAGTTTCAGTTTCGGGTACCCCACTTTGGATCTTTATATCTTGCAACACAAGCTGATCCAGACCTTGATCCTTTAATAGAAGTTGTAGTTTAGATTATGTACTACAAACTTTGTTTGAGCACCAAGGCCTGGTACAACTTCTAACTTAGCAAAATGAGGGCACCAAGTTTGAATGTGCTGCTTTTGTTCAGTCTTTAGGCAATCCTTTGTCATTAGGATTGGCATCTCGCGTTCTCCAAAATTTGTTAAGCAACTTTAGTTGATCCAAATGTAAAAGTTGGAGCTTACACGATGGGGAAGAACATACAAGAAGATGGCACCGGTTGCATTTCATTTCGACCATCAATTTGGATAGTTGCTCATTACTATTAAATCGCTAACAGTGGCAAATTTGAAGCTAATTTTCTCCCAAATTTGGGACACTAATGACCTTGCACCTTAAACGAAAAATGTAGAGCATCTGATGGGCTTCGAACTTCATTAAAGGCCCATGTGCAGAATCAGCCCAAAAATGGCCCAAAATTGGCTCCCACGTTGGCCACTCCGTTGCCCGCCATCTGTTTGGAGAATTGCCTCAACGGGCGACGCATGGCGTGGGAGTGTCTGCCATGCGCAAGGTCACGCCCCCACTGCTTGAACGCGTGCCCTGCCCTCTTCTCGTGTTAGTGTGGAGCCGAGCGGCCCTCAGACGCTCCTTGCTCGCCCTCTCGCTGCGCTTCCTCCGTTTCACCCTTGCTCTGCGGCTCGTGGGCACGGATGCTGCCATGGCCGAGCGGAGCTCCGGCCGCCGCTGTCACTCCTGATGCTCCAAGCCACCGCGGCCACAGTTGCGTGCACCACTGACTCTGCCATCCTCTCCCATGCACTCACGCTCGCCCCTCGCTTCGCCCGCAGCGCGCGCACGCGCAGCACAGAGCGTGTTCATCATTGCCGGCGAGCAGAGCAGCCGCCGCCGCCACTGTTCCTTGCCTCCGATCCTCCTCTGCTTAGGCCGGTAATGCCTTCGCCTTCCCCATGTCGTGCCGCTCCTGCCGAGCTGTTTTCCTCGGCTTCAGTAGCGCCGGAGCACGACCGCCGGCAGGCAGCCGCTGCCATTGCCGCCTGCTTCCGCGGTCAGCAGGCCTCGGGCGGCCGCTGGCCCAGCCACACACATCTGTGGTTGAGCGTTGATGCAAGCAAGCCGCGGCGTCCCTCCCTCACCGCCGGCGCTGCCCCACCTCACCGGAAGCGGTTCTCCTCCTCCACCTCTGTTCTGTATGATGAAAGGAGGATGAAGGACCTCGGGTTTGAAACGAGGAAAACACAGGGGTTAAGTGCACAGCCACATACTCAGATGAATAGTGCCATAAGGACTTGTTTGCTTTGTTTTTGGCTGAACTTTGGAAAATCATAGTAAATCATAGGAAATTCATAAAATAGAAAATGAGGACTTTTTGGAATTCATGTGAAATTTTCTATGCAGTTGATCTATAATATGTCATCTTTTAGTTTAAATTTTTAGCGGTAAAAATCGATTTATGCAAGTGAAAATAAATTTTTATGCAAGTGAAAATTTTTAGCGGTAAAAATAAATTTTTAGTAGAATCTGTTATTTTTCATAACTGCAGATATAGGGCTCTAAATGAAGTGAAATTTTTGTGGCATGCTCTTCATGTGATGTGTGATGTCAGTTAGAAATTTCAGGATTTTAGGTTTGATAGTTTAAGAGATATGAAAAATAACAAATGCCTTGTGTTGCTTTGCTTCTATTGGGGACAGTTCTGCATGTATGCATTGTTTGGCTCAGTTAAGTTATGAATCATGCCTTGTTGTTAATAAATGAGTTGTATTAATTTTCATAAGATTTTCAAAAAGCTAAATAGCACAATTTTTGGTTAAGTATGTGTTTAGCTATAGTTGTTTAAAGTACTATAGCAGTTTCTGCCCAAACCCAGACAAGGTTGCTTTGTGTGCCATGTGTGACCTTGTTAGTAGCAGAATTAGTTCTAGATGTTTATAACAAAGTTGTTTTCAATTTGTTAAGCTTTCCAAAAATTCTAGAACCATATTTATTGGACATGTGGAACTCAACTTATAGCTGTTTAAAATAGCATATCAGTTTCTGTTCATGTTTTAGACAGAGATGTCTTCCTTGGTTTAATTGACCTTGTTAACTGTGAAATCATCTAAATATGATAATAAGAAAGTTGTAGGTAACTTTATAAGCTTTCCATAAAGTTAATAATCATGTTTGTTGGAGGTCTAGAACTCCAGTTATGCTTCTCTGATGTTCCTATAAGTTTTCTATCCATAGTTGTGCCTCTGCTGTTTGGGCTGCATGTGCAGTTTTACTTGTGCAACTAGTTTCATGGTGTAAATGATGTTTACTGTGGTTTTGGTAAATACAAAAGTTCTAGATAATTATCTTGTCTTACTTGTGTTAAATGTTCATGATTCTAGGTCTGATAGTTTAGGAGTTGTCTGCTTAATAAGTCTACTGTCAGATTTTGATTACATTCTATGTAGACTTGAAAGATTGGCATGTTTGGTCATGATACGTTAGGAATCATGCTGAGTTGATTAAATACGAAATGTAGATAATTTCATAAGCTTTCCATAATGTCTTATTTCATATCATTTGGATTTATAAAACTCCAGATATGATTGATTTATGAAGCTACTGTTTGCAAGTCCAGAAATTGGCATATTCCAGTTATAGTTGTTGCTTCACCTTGACTTGCTTTGCATGTTGCTAAGTGATGAGATACAGGCCTGATCTTCCGAGAGGTAACCGGTAAGTTCGATTTGTGGAGATCTCGACGTTGGCGATCCGGCTTCAAATCAGACACGATTCAAACCCTGCAACCATTACACCACTGCTCCGTTGGTTATCAACCAAGCATAACTTGATTGACCTCGCCAAGAAGGCTTTTCCTGCAAGCGAATCGAAGAACACAAGCAAGAAGGTAAAACACGCAATCTGAAATTGCAAATATGAATGATGCGAATATCAATAGAGGGTTCAAGAACTCGGTTCTAAAGGACTAATCGACACAGTGGAGGAGATCAAGAACAGGGGCCCTGGATCACTGTAAAAGGATTTGTCACCATAGTTACAATGAACGATTTAGTTTCTCGATGGAAAACTAAACTCTAAACAAAACCCAATTGTCTAGCAGCAGCGGCAGCTGTTTTTATAGTCTAAGACTTGACATAGGGTTGAGGAGGCCAGGGGTTGGGCGCCCACAACTTGGGCTTAAGGCCCGACATGATACATGGCCATGTTGGCCCAAATAGGTGACACAGCACCTTGCCGTGGTCACATAGAATGATCCAATGACCTTCTGGAGCTAGGACCAGATCTAAAACGACGGCGTCGTCGTCCCCTTTCCAACGCATCCAAGAAAGCCCCGTTTCGATGTCGTATGAGAGAGTTATGACCGAAACAGTGATGACGTGTCTGCTGAATTCGAGGGTGACGTGGCAGCTGAGTTGGGGACGAATTACAACTTGGGAAAGACCATAGCGTCGGTGTGTCCAGTGTGGCGATGTCCTCATCATCCTCCTCTTCTTGAATTGGAGTCGTCCTCGACTCCATCTTGGCGATGTCTTCATCATTCCCTCCTTCTAGAATTGGAGTCGTCGTCGACTTCATCCCATCATCAGTGAACTCCTGCAAAAGGTTAGTGATAGCAGACAATGCACCAGACATAATAGGTTGACAAAACATAGTATAACATGGTGCATCAGGATTATCACATAACTCAGCAGTAGTAGAGGTTGTAGCAAGAAAAGTACCTCCTTTTAACTTAATCCCATTATTTTTAGCAATGTCAGTTGGAGGTTTATTTTTAATCTCTTTAGCATGTTTAATAATTTCCGTAGGAGACAAAGGCCGCAATGTAATTTTCTTGTCCTTATGTATGATAGTGTATATATTAGTTCTACCATGGTGTAAAGCATCATTATCAAATTCCCATGGACGACCTAACAAAATGGAACAAGCTTGCATAGGGACAACATCAAAATCAGCAGTATCATGATAAGAACCTGTGAAAAAGCTAATGCATGCTGATTTAGTTACCTTAGTCTTACCACTATTATTGAACCATTGAAGTTTATATGGATAGGAATGTTGTCGTGTGGTCAAGCCAAGCTTCTCAACCAAATCTGAACTCACCAAGTTATTGCAACTTCCGCTATCAATGATAGTAAGAACACGACAACCCTATACAATGAAATACATGTGGAACAAATTGTTTCATTGGATCTTCATCTCTTCTTCATGTCCCACTCGTGTACTCAACACACGCTGCACAAGAAGGCTAGGGTAGTCCGCGGCAGCAGCCACAGAGTCAATGATGATGGCCTCCTTGTCTTGATCGCCCTCGGTGGAATCTGCATCAATGTTAGCGGCAAGGGCTAAATCATCTTTAATATCACTAGTACTTACATATCCATCCTCGGTAGCAATGAAAGCACGACGACTGGGGCAATCCTTCATGACATGTCCCATGCCTTTGCATCGGTGGCAAATGATTTTAGCGCTGGATGAGTAGGAGCTAGTAGAAACACCTGGATTGGCACCTTTCTTCTGCACATCAGACAATTTACTTACCCCATGTGGTGCAACTGAAAACTTGGGCATCTCCGGCTCAGAACGCAGCTAAAAATTCCTCCCATTGTTAGATCTGAAAGGCTGGTGTTGTTTGTGACCCTGTACTTCATGTTCTGCCTTAATAGCAAGATGATACAATTGAGAAAAATTGCGCCATTCTTTGTAATCAAGTATGTTCTGTATATCATGATTTAGACCACCAAAAAATCTAGCACTAGCATCATTATCATCTTCATTTATACCACAACGGGCTAAACCAATAAGCAATTCTTGATAGTAAGCTTCTACTCCTTTAGCACCTTGTTTTAAAGTTTGTAGTTTCAAACGTAAATCACGTTGGTAATAAGGAGGCACAAAACGAGATTTCATACGTTGCTTTAAAGCATTCCAAGTTTGAGGCACAGCAGCAGCATTATTAACATTGCAAAGATCACTCCACCAGAACAAAGCAAAATTAGTAAACTCACTAGTAGCAAGTCTAACTCTATGCTCAACAGGAACATTATGAGAATCAAATTTTTGTTGAACAGCAAGTTCCCAATCTAAATAAGCCTCTGGATCAACATTACCAGCAAAAGGAGGAAGGCTAAATTTAATTTTAGCAAAAGGATCATTATTACCATGATTATTACCTCCCATACCGCGACGATTGAAGTTGAGGCGACGACGGGCATAACCGTCAGCATCCGCATCGTCATCACCAAAATCATCGGCATCGTCATCATCCGCCCGATGAAGTGGAGGGCGTTGCTCGAGTTGTTCAATGCGGGTGACCAGATTGTTCACATTGCGCGTCAGCTCGGTCATAAGATTGCGTTGTTCAGTCAGGAACGTTGTAAGCTCGCCCTTGGACACGCAATCATTGAACTCCGTCGGAGATCCTGCCATGGTTAGAAGATAGAAAAAGACAACACCAAAGTCCCTATCAACTAAAAGGAAACAAGTGGTGGTGGTGGTGAAAGTGAAATGCAAAATCACAAGCGGTTTACCACCATCTTGCCTGTATTCTTACCAACGCCAAACAAGAGCAAAACCAACGTGACAAAGCAATCTGTTGTTGAGTGTGGGTAATAGTTGCAAGATGAACCTGTGCTGACAGAAGAATATGTGGAGCTATGGGTAGGCACACAATATGATAGCAAGGAATATCAATTAACGAATGCAAATTAACGATTGTTCAATCCAGATCCAAAGTACAAATCACAGCTGCTGGCTAAGACGTGTCGAGACGTAGCGCAACAAGGTGAAACAAAGGACGATGGAAAGAACGAACATAACAAGCAAATAACCAGATTTTTCCTTTTTCCTGATTTTTTCCCTGATTTTTCCAAAAGGCACTAGTAGGAATCAAACTTTTTTATTTTTTCACTATTTTTTTATATTTTTCTCTAAAAAAGGATTACAAAAGATGCAACCACAAAAATTGGCACCTACAACTGAGGTGGGATGTGGTCTACAGAAATACAACACGTTCTCTAAAAAGCGTGCAAAAACTTTGATAATTTTTTTTCTTTATTTTCCTGAATTTTTTTGGCAATTTTGATGAAACCAAACAAGGCAAAGCCAAGTCTGGGTCAGCTCCAAATGGTGCCAAGAAGCTGCTGTAAAAATTTCAGATTTTTCTGATAAACGAGCGAAAAGTTATGCCTGTTTTACCGAAGGTATCTCAAGTTATGTTTTCCGATAGGCACAACACGGCAGCGACAGTTAGGGCAAAGCGTCCCTAAACTCCAACACCGATCACAAGATCGTCCCTGTGAGTCTGTTGACGGTCCTTAAGTACCAAATATAGTTATCAAATAAATAAAGAAAAGGATCCAAATGCAACCAACACCTAGACTTAGGGTTTTATCTGACAGAATTCCACGAGTTTTGGTGTTTGTCTGTTTCTGCAGGGGGTTATCAGAAAATACGGAGGAAAGGCCCACACGTCGGGTTTACATAGAGATAATAACGTGTTCACCGATTTTCTATCATCTAGAAGACTCCAGAAGCCACGAGATCGAACGGGAGGCCGAACGGGCCCGGAGGCAGGGCGCCCGCCCTGCTCCCTAGGGCGCCCGCCCTGGCCTGAGAGCCAATCAGGCTCCGTCTCGCGGATTATGCTCCACCGTCCTAAGGGATCAAGGAAAACCGTGCGATTATTGTCGGTTTGATCCGACGGCCCACGTTCACTTGAGGGGGCTATATAAGCAGGACCCCTGGCCCCTGGAGGAGGTACTCCCTCATTCTCAATTCTTCAAACCCTAATCTCAGGAGGAGAGTCTCTGATCAAGCCCTAGAGCCACCACATCAACTAGATCTCTAGTATAGCATAGCTACATAGGATTAGAACTAGAAGGAGTCAATCTTCGATTGGTTTCCGGATCTATCAAGAGGATTCTTGGTAATTCCTTTACTGTTCTTCATTGTTCATCTTTGTTCTTCAATATTATGAATACAACTTTGTTCTATTTCAATATATTGATTATGACTATGCTCTACTTGTTATTATTTGCGATTATATTGTTCTTAGTTTATCGTAGTTATATGCTTGACTTAGTTAGATTGGAATTATATACATGTTTAGGATCGTATAGCGTTTATCCATCGGATCCATGGGTAAATGATAAATATTGTGTAGGCGTGGTGCTTAGACCATATTTATCTGCGATTGCACCTTATATGCCGGATCGTGGGGTGGTCCGCGATGGTGACAGCTTCGTTGGTTCTTATATAGTCCCCATCCCGTGTGTAAGGCAGGCAGAGCAACATTATTACGGGGGAGTGATTGCTATGTTTCTCATCATCCTTGATAATATCAGTATGCATGGGCGTAGTCCTTTTTCGCAATGATTGCCAAGTGTACTTGCACTAACTATGATATGCTAGACTTTATAGTTAAGAATAACTTAGGAAATATCCTTGTAGTTCGTCCTAATACCATGCTAATGACTTGCTAGAATATCTGTTGAGGTGCTTATCATTATTATATGTGGCTAGCTGATCAGATTAATTATCTTTGTCACCATTCATACTTTATCTATATTTTATGTGACACTTACCCCTGTATGCAAGAGATAGATGAATGCTCTCACTTATACATGCAATGATTGATACTCATTCCTATATTCCATTCCATAATCAACATTGATGTTAGTAATCCCTTCCCAGTGGTAAAAATATAAATAACGATACCTGGAATACTTCCCGGTTAAAATGCAACATCGGTATTAATCTGTGCGCTTGCAGATCTTATTTATTATTTATTTAGAAGAGTAGTTGTATATTTCAATACCGTGTCTCTCATGTCATGCTGGGGATGACAACTTGGCTTAAGTGGCATGAGGGATAGGTTCGGCATTTTTGGCGCCGTTATCAGAATTAGAAAACTAAGTCTACTTTTGGTAATGACGTTAAGAATGCCCAACAAGCATTTTTGGCGCCGTTATCAGAATTAGAAAACTAAGTCTACTTTTGGTAATGACGTTAAGAATGCCCAACAAGCATTTTTGGCGCCGTTGCCGGGGAAGGTTGATTTACTAACAAGGAATGAATACGGTATTTGAGTCATCATTCGCATCATTAAGTGATTGAGATCATCAATTCTCCCATACAGATTTACCCCTGTATTTTTCCATTCTTATTGTTTTGTAGGGTGATGTATGAATAGAGGACATCTTCCAGAAAATTTTGTTGACAACCCCGAAGCATTAATCAGAAAGGCAAGAGCCAAGCTCAAGAAGTCAACACTTCGACGCAACACTTCATCCAATTCAGAAGACCGCCGAAGTTTCATCCGGAATTTGTCAACAGAGTTCGCAGCCATGGCGAACAAGACGATCCGCGAGTTCTCAGCTCCCACTACGGACAACATCCGCACTGGACCTGCCGCGGCCATCGACAAGAACTTTGAGCTCAAGCCAGGGCTCATCAACATGGTACAAGCCAACCAGTTTTGTGGGAAGCCGCACGAAGATGCAAGTGCTCATCTCCAACACTTCCTAGAGATTTGCAGCACATTCACTTTATTAGATGTTCCCAGAGACGCCATACTACTTCGCCTTTTCCCATTCTCACTATTGGGGAGAGCGAAGCAGTGGTTCTACGCGACGAAGGATAAGAACACTACGTGGGCACTCTGCTCTACGAACTTTCTGGCTAAGTTCTTTCCCATGGGCAAGACCAATGCTCTCCGTGGGAAGATTACAAGTTTTCAGCAACAACATGATGAATCCGTTCCAGAAGCATGGGAGCGCTTTCAAGATTACATCATAGAATGTCCCCATCATGGAATGGAGAGCTGGCTACTTATGCAGACTTTCTATCATGGGCTCATCACTAGTGCTCGTGAGACCATGGATGCTGCAGCTGGAGGCGCATTTCTATCACTCACCATACCACAAGCTACAGCCCTTGTGGAGAAGATGGCGTCCAACCAAGGTTGGAACGAAGAGAGGACTCAAACATGCAAGAAGGGTGGAGGTATGCACCAGCTCAAGGAGGTAGACATGCTGTCTGCAAAGTTAGACCTACTCATGAAAAAGCTCGATGACAAAGCTAGAGACAAAAGAGAAGTCATGAACGTCTACGACTCTCACATGACTTGTGAGGAATGTGGAGACACTGGACACTCAGGCAATCACTACCCTGAGATGCTTGAGGATGCAAGGTACATCAACAACAACAACAACTACAACCGTCCTCAACAAAATCAAGGTTGGAATCAACAGAGGCCTAACTACTCAGGTAACTACTCAGGTAATTATCAAGGTAATAACTCTTACAACAACAATAATAATTTTCCACCCCTGAGAGAGTTAGTGTCTAATCAAGGAAAGCTAATGGATAACTTGTCTAAGAAATTGGCATCCAATGATAAAATACTAGAAAACATAAATAATAGAATGAATAATTTCTCTACTGCCATCAAAAACCAAATTAGCTTTAATAAAATGATTGAATCTCAGTTAAATCAAATAGCTGCTGCTGTTCCTGCTACTAACCCCGGTATACCATCACAACCGGAAGGATTAGAATCTGCAAATCTTGTAGACATGTTTGATGCAGGTAACTATTGGAGTAATCCCGCTATCGGAGTACATAATGACCTTCTGCCAGTCAAGAGAGGCGATCCAGGACGCCCCGTCATCCCGATCTCCATCGGCATGGTGGACTTCCCAGAAGCACTCTGTGACTTTGGCTCTAGCGTCAACATTATGCCCAGGGTACTCTATGAAAAATTCTTTACATATCCTTTATCAGAAACAACTATGTGTTTGCAGCTTGCAGATCGGACACTAAGCTTTCCTAAAGGAATATTAAAGAACATGTGTGTCCGAGTTGGTACCTCGTATGCTCCAGCTGACTTCGTGGTGATAGAGACCGGGTCCGATGAGAGGTCACCAGTTATTCTGGGAAGGCCATTCCTGAACACCTCGGGAGCTGTCATCTACGCCAGCGCTGCGAAGATCAACTTCAACATCAAGGGGAGGAAGGAGACGTTTTCCTTCAAGAACAAGATTACACAAATCCCAGAGCAACCCCAACATGAACCAAGGAAGAGGACCAACAGGAGGAACAAGCAGAACAAGAACAACCAAGGATGGACCGAATCAACTAAGATGGTCACTGCAGTTCAAGGAGGTCAAGACCGATGACCCAAGTCGCCGTTCCTGAACAAGAAGGACGACCCAGGTATGCCAAGCATTGAGTGCTCAATCAATGGATACTCCTTTCAGAAGGCGCTCTGCGACACTGGATCAGGCGTCAACATAATGGCCACAGTCACCTATCAGCTCTTGTACGGGACCATGCCCTTAAAACCAACATACACTCAGCTCCAGATGGCAGATCAGACATCCCGAAAGGTCGAAGGTATAGTAACCGATGTCCCTGTTAAAATTAACGATCATTTTGTCCATATAGACTTTCAGGTCATTGACATGGGAGACGACGAGTACGAGCCACCCATCATCCTAGGAAGACCGTTCCTAGGCACCGTCAAAGCAATCATCTACATTGGAACCGGAGAAGTCCATATGCATTTCCCCTCTGAGAAGGTACGCCGCTACTTTAATGACCCTAACTATATAGTTGAAGATTCTAAGCAGGTCAGGACAAGAAGAAGGCGACGTAACCGTAACCAAAGGAGGCAAACCATCAAGGACGTATGGGCAGACTATGAAGGAGAGGTCATAAGGCCCGAGGATACACAACAGGAGACCGAAGCACCAAGTCGGGTATGGAAAGTGAAGACAGTTACACAAGAAGAGGAGGCGCTGCCGGAACCACCGTCTACGCCACCCAAATCCCAGGACAACTAAGAAGAAAAGAAGTCCTGTTCGGAGGACTTAAAAACACCGAACGCCGTGCCAAGAGGTAAACTTGGTAGTTATCATTTTCCCTTTAATTATTGCTCAGTTAATCATGTTCATTCTGTCTAAAAAAATGTTGAAAACAGTAAGCCCCATGTGAGTATGCGAGTGGCATAAAACCCATAAGTACATTCACTGTGGTGGCATAAAAAAATAATAATATATTTTTTCTGTTCTATAAAAATGAAAATAAAAATAGAGAGTGACATTTATCAAGGAAGCTCAAACATGATAAAGGCTAGATATTTATGCTAACGCTTAATCAAGTTCCACGAAGCTTTGTTGTCTATTTGAGCTCCACAGAATTCAGGAAGACTAGCAGACGGAGGATATCCTAATCGTTGTCAGGGTGCTGCCGACATTCAAATACACCTCTGCACCTGCTAGCTACATCAGAAGAAATTACGTCAAGATCCAGCTTGGAGGAGAGCACCCCCATTTATCCCGATAAGTATTTTTATCTACATTTATACCTATGCTTTATTAAAATAAAAACATGCATAATCATGAAAACCCAAATAAATATTTTGTGTTTATATATATTTGCTTAGTTTAATAAATAAATAAAGTAGCTATGCTAAACTGAATCTTGAAAATAAAACTCTAGCATGGATATGATGAATAGTTGCTCTGCCTAATTTTCAAATTTGTTCTCTCTCTAGTTTAGACATAACTGTTATAATTAAAACTGGCTCTAAACCTGAACTAGTGGGAAGAGAACTTGATCTGAAGTCTAAGTTGTTAGCGGATATGATATGGGAAGGTTGAGCTGCTGTTTATCTGTTCCTAGAGATGCTAGAATTCTGGAGAATTTTATCTTTGAAAATCTTTAAAATGTTGCATGATGAGTTCCTGTATGATGAGAGTTTAAATTCCTACCACAGCCATATATACATGCTTGTTAGATTAAGAGCCGCACTTTTACTACTTACTGCTTATGGGCATTGAGTGTGGTCAAGCTGTGTAGACCCTTAGGAACTTGTCATGTGGTTAAAATCAAGATTCACTTGCATGTTCACTCATACATGCTGCTTCTACTCCGGAAGTACGCATCCACATATATCCACTCATTTCCATCTCCAGATTCACCCAAAATTATTCTACTCCTGACCCAGGAGAGAATAGACAAAAACATTATCCCATTCCTGTTATTCCCTGTGAAGTTAATGCTCAAGTCATTTCTACTACCACTTGCTATATTTTCAAAAGAGGGAGATTGCTCTAAAAAAAATATAAATACGAGGAAATAAAAAGGAGCAAGTGCTCGGAACCTCGAAGAAAGAAAAAGTGAGACGAGAGGTAAAAATGGACAATTGTCCGACAGTAGAATTAGGGGTACAATACCCACCTGAGAGAAAAAAAAGAGAAAAAAAATAGAGCATCTCATTCCCCTCAAAAGTTTTAAAAAGCAAGAAAGGTATGTATTCCCTCAAAAAGAGCATTAGACTTTTGTTATCACCATCATCACCATACACCACTCATTCACCACACATGCACATCTTGATTTGACTTATTGACTTGTTTCTCTGGATCCATGGTTTGACTATGCAATAAATGTTCTATGAGTATGTATACTGTATCTCCCACCTATGAGCTCCAGATATCAAAGCCTCATTAGAGTAGGGTGAGAGAGAAGGCAATGTCGCTACGCCTTATACCATAAATACCACATACTTTGAGAGAGAAGGCATATACCATTACTGCCTTAGTAAGGATCCAGAAATACCACAAAAGAGAGACCCGAGAAAGTCATACAAGGAATCTCTGAGTTTTATTTGAAAAATTTGCAAAAAACTCCAGAGCTATAGCTGATCAAGAATAAGAGACATGGCGTTTGACTAGACCGTTCTATCTTTTAACCACTCAAGATGCAGGTGACGGTTGCAAGCCCCATGGTGAAAGGTAAAATGAGTAAGTTTTAAGTCTTGACAGTTTACTCTAACTCAGGGATGAGACCTTATTTGAAAGCATATGTACCGTCAATGTTCAAAGGCGTTGCAGCAACTTCTGATCCATAATGAGTCTATCCTTGCTCAGGGACGAGCAAGAGGTAAGCTTGGGGGAGTTTGTTGACGGTCCTTAAGTACCAAATATAGTTATCAAATAAATAAAGAAAAGGATCCAAATGCAACCAACACCTAGACTTAGGGTTTTATCTGACAGAATTCCACGAGTTTTGGTGTTTGTCTGTTTCTGCAGGGGGTTATCAGAAAATACGGAGGAAAGGCCCACACGTCGGGTTTACATAGAGATAATAACGTGTTCACCGATTTTCTATCATCTAGAAGACTCCAGAAGCCACGAGATCGAACGGGAGGCCGAACGGGCCCGGAGGCAGGGCGCCCGCCCTGCTCCCTAGGGCGCCCGCCCTGGCCTGAGAGCCAATCAGGCTCCGTCTCGCGGATTATGCTCCACCGTCCTAAGGGATCAAGGAAAACCGTGCGATTAATGTCGGTTTGATCCGACGGCCCACGTTCACTTGAGGGGGCTATATAAGCAGGACCCCTGGCCCCTGGAGGAGGTACTCCCTCATTCTCAATTCTTCAAACCCTAATCTCAGGAGGAGAGTCTCTGATCAAGCCCTAGAGCCACCACATCAACTAGATCTCTAGTATAGCATAGCTACATAGGATTAGAACTAGAAGGAGTCAATCTTCGATTGGTTTCCGGATCTGTCAAGAGGATTCTTGGTAATTCCTTTACTGTTCTTCATTGTTCATCTTTGTTCTTCAATATTATGAATACAACTTTGTTCTATTTCAATATATTGATTATGACTATGCTCTACTTGTTATTATTTGCGATTATATTGTTCTTAGTTTATCGTAGTTATTCGCTTGGCTTAGTTAGATTGGAATTATATACATGTTTAGGATCGTATAGCGTTTATCCATCGGATCCATGGGTAAATGATAAATATTGTGTAGGCGTGGTGCTTAGACCATATTTATCTGCGATTGCACCTTATATGCCGGATCGTGGGGTGGTCCGCGATGGTGACAGCTTCGTTGGTTCTTATATAGTCCCCCTCCCGTGTGTAAGGCAGGCAGAGCAACATTATTACAGGGGAGTGATTGCTATGTTTCTCATCTTCCTTGATAATACCACTATGCATGGGCGTAGTCCTTTTTCGCAATGATTGCCAAGTGTACTTGCACTAACTATGATATGCTAGACTTTATAGTTAAGAATAACTTAGGAAATATCCTTGTAGTTCATCCTAATACCATGCTAATGACTTGCTAGAATATCTGTTGAGGTGCTTATCATTATTATATGTGGCTAGCTAATCAGATTAATTATCTTTGTCACCATTCATACTTTATCTATATTTTATGTGACACTTACCCCTGTATGCAAGAGATAGATGAATGCTCTCACTTATACATGCAATGATTGATACTCATTCCTATATTCCATTCCATAATCAACATTGATGTTAGTAATCCCTTCCCAGTGGTAAAAATATAAATAACGATACCTGGAATACTTCCCGGTTAAAATGCAACATCGGTATTAATCTGTGCGCTTGCAGATCTTATTTATTATTTATTTAGAAGAGCAGTTGCATATTTCAATACCGCGTCTCTCATGTCATGCTGGGGATGACAACTTGGCTTAAGTGGCATGAGGGATAGGTTCGGCATTTTTGGCGCCGTTATCAGAATTAGAAAACTAAGTCTACTTTTGGTAATGACGTTAAGAATGCCCAACAAGCATTTTTGGCGCCGTTATCAGAATTAGAAAACTAAGTCTACTTTTGGTAATGACGTTAAGAATGCCCAACAGAGTCTAACAGCGATAGTAGGTATTCGCCTGATGATGTAAGGAGGGCTGCGATGCAGGCAAAATAAGAGCGGCTGACAACTTATCTAAGGTTTGCCCGGCGGCGAGAAGTTACACAAGACGGCTAGCGGGGGCAAGTCGAGTAATGTGGTGGCTTCGACTTGTTGTTTGGAAACAGTGGATGGGATAGCGGCGGAAAACAAAAATCACAGCAACGGGCGATTGGACTACGACCACGAACACAATCCTAAACCAGCAACAAGACTCGACCACGGACACAAACTCAACAACGCGAATCTGAAACGAAATTGCAAAGGCACAAAAGGTGATAGGACAGTGGAAATTGAAGTGTTTTTGGGCTTTTTGTGGACTCTAGGTAATGAACAAATATGAATCTAAGGTAAACGAGAATATACCTCGCGGTAAACCTAAAAGCTCTGATACCAATTGATGAGAATACAGGCCCGATCTTCCGAGAGGTAACCGGTAAGTTTGATTTGTGGAGATCTCGATGTTGGTGATCTGGCTTCAAATTAGACACGATTCGAACCCTGCAACCGTTACACCACTGCTCCGTTGGTTATCAACCAAGCACAACTTGATTGACCTAGCCAAAAAGGCTTTTCCTGCAAGTGAATCGAAGAACACAAGCAAGAAGGTAAAACACGTAATCTGAAATTGCAAATATGAATGATGCGAATATCAATAGAGGGTTCAAGAACTCGGTTCCAAAGGACTAATTGACACAGTGGAGGAGATCAAGAACAGGGGCCCTGGATCACTGTAAAAGGATTTGTCACCACAGTTACAATGAACGATTCAGTTTCTCGATGGAAAACTAAACTCTAAACAAAACCCAATTGTCTAACAGTGGTGGTGGCTGTTTTTATAGTCTAAGACTCGACCTAGGGTTGAGGAGGCCAGGGGTTGGGCGCCCACAACTTGGGCTTAAGGCCCGACATGATACATGGCCAAGTTGGCCCAAATAGGTGACACAACACCTTGCCGTGGTCACACAGAATGATCCATGAACCTTCTGGAGCTGGGACTAGATCCAAAATGATGGCATCGTCATCCCCTTTCCAGCGCATCCAAGCATGCCCCATTTCGATGTCATATGAGAGAGTTATGACCGAAACAGTGATAACGTGGCGAGGGTGACGTGGCAGCTGAGTTGGGAACGAATTACAACTTGGAAAAGACCATAGCGTCGGTGTGTCCAGCGTGGCGATGTCCTCATCACTAAGTGTGGTTCACGTCCTTGGTAATTAAGTTAAATACACCTAAGATCATGTGGAACTTGTGTGCCATGTCTAATATGCTTGCTATCTATTATATTAAGTTGTGTGATGTTTATTTAAGCAAGATGAAGTGTCTATGCAGGTGTAGTGTAATATGGTGCTTTGTCTTGCTTACTATATGTGATGCATTGTCCATTGCACTTCCATGTATTCATACACTTGCATCTTGCATCTCATCTAGGTACGCTAGATGCACCACGTGACGGACATGATGTGGAGCTAAACCCAAAGATGGTGTTGGTGGATCCATCCCAAAGATGGAAGGACCTTGGAGTGCATGCCTGAAGTGGAGGTGTCACCAAGATGGGTGCAAGCTAACTGAACTTACTTGTGTCGGATTCTAGGCAAGCCTTGAAGCATTATAAGCCACCTAATTTCTAAAATACAATTGAGTATTATGTTATATATATTGTTACATTAAGTTATAGGTGTTGGATGAAAACACTTGCTGCATTGATATCCCATCCTTGTCCAGAAAGCATACCTTAAATCCTATGTAGACCAGGATCGAGTAGATGCTTAGCCCTGCTTTAAGCGGTAGAAGTCGGGTGATTTCCTGTCACCTGTGAGCTTTAGGGATATTTATATATGGCACGGTTGGCTATATTTGCTATCGTGGAAAAGAACCTGGTATAATGTGAATGAAGACTGTGCGGGGGCTTGTAAGGCTGTAGGCTTATAGTGACTCCATCTGTGTCGCTTAAGGACTGATTCTTGGAGCCTTTCTTTGTCGTGTTGAATGCATGCCTCTCTCTTAGTTGGCCAGACTCGAGTGTCTCTGACCGCGAATCCGAGTAGCTCAAGTTAGACCGGGAGTTGGCAAGTATAAAGTGCGCCTCAAGGAAGCCATAAGCATGAGTCCAAGGGCAGGTGATTTAAAAAGTCCTGATCATCCTGGCAGAAGGGTAATCCTTGAGAGTGCTAGCGCTAATTGAACCCACAAAGTTGGTTCCTAAGTTGTCCCAAAGGTGACCTAATGCTCCCCGACGGGGAAAGTCATGGGTGAGAGTTAGGAATACCCCCTCAGCTGAGTTGTAATTCGAATTGAGTCGCTGTCTCTCACCGGTTAGTGAGAACTTGATGGGAGTATCTCCAAAGTAGATATACTAATCAATATGATGGTTCAGGAATGATGAAATGATGATGGCCTTAGTATACCTGCTATGGTTAATATTGTTTGCTCCTAATAAAGTGAGTGCTCTAGTATAGGTGCTAATATAGATGATAGGTTAATGATTATTAACTTGATGCTAAGCTCTAGATGGTTACTTAATCTATGCAAGCTTTTATGCAAAATGTGTTAAGCTAGCTCCACTTTATATCAGCCTTGCATGATCCTTGGTGTCACTTTATTTCTCGTTTATGATGGGTAAGTCTAGCTGAGTACTTCTCGTACTCAGGGTTTATTCCCACTTGTTGTAGGTTGTGATGTATCATGGATACTAGAAGAATTGGATGGCTCCTGCCGTAGCGGTGGAGTGTGATCATGGGAATGATCCTTCTGAGTTATCTTGTCTCTAATGCTTTTGTTGGAAGTTGACCTTGGTACTAGCATGTATTTGAAATAAGAGAAATGTTAGTTTCAAATTACTTTGCTTCCGCTACTTTTCAACTTAAGTTGTAATAACTATGTTGAACTCTGATGTATATTGAATTACTTGTGAAATGGATGTAGCATATGGCTTGTTATGTTGAATCACTATGATCTTGGCTGGTATGTTGGGTGGTTTGAAATCCCTCGTGATTTCGTTGGACTACCGGAGTTATATGGGCTCAAGTGCGGGAATTTGATCACTCCGATGATTGTTTTTTGTACTTGTGCTCTAATAATTTGGACGGTTCTATGACAGGTGGTAGAAGTCTGAACTTCTAGTTTCATTCCGAGTAGGCCTCGTTATCGTTCCAACCGATGGTGGAATTATCACATGGTTGCTTCTATCGTTACGGCAGTGAAAGTGGTGACAGTGATAAATGAATCTGTAGTAGCGAATACAAGTGAGTTAAATTCCTAAGTTATCTTAATTACAAATCAAAGCAATATATGTCATTGTATATACTCAATATTATTAGGACTAACTTATATTTATACCAGGGGACATCATCTATAGACAAACATACATATAAATATACCTTTCTATAGTGATCATTAGTCTAATAAACATATCCTTAGAGAGTGGACTACAGAGGATCTAATAGGTGTCACACAACATAAATCTACCACTTATCTAAGTATAGTATGCCTCCACAGGCAAGATAATGTATAAGCACCAAGCTTACACAAGATCTAGCTACCCAACCTGTTCGAACACTAAGTCGAGCGCTCTATGAACCAAAGCATAGATATAATGCTAATTCTAATTATACCTAGCATAAACTCAATATATACTAAGAACATGATAACTAAGATATTAATATAAATGAAGAATAATGTCATCATGTAGATAAATATAAAGGATACAAGAGCTATACCAAGCCTCCAGTGACTACATTTGGAATCCTGAGTAGTAGCTCGAGTCTACTTGATCTAACTAAACTAACTATGCTATGAATGTATGTGGAGCTATTCTCTCTTGAGTTGATCTAACTCAAATGAATTCTGAGTTCTTTGAATGCCTTTTCGGAGGGGGTCTGGGGGTCCTTTTTTAGGCGGAAGTGAGTAGGGGCAAGCAATCACCACGTCATCGATCCTCACCAATTCCTACGCCCACCATTGGATCAAACCAACTTGAATCAAGGGTGGAGATTAGTCCTCAAGGTCGGTGGAGAAGTGCAGCGCTGCCTAGTGGGACCAGTGGAGGTCGACCAACCTATAGGTGGGGTCAGTCAACCCCACCTTGGTCCCATCCATGTGGAGCTTCTTCTCTAGCCCATGTATAATGGTTTAAGGTCCGGTGGTGTTGGTTTCATCGCGATTGGATTTGATCCCTTGTGATAATATGGCCCGCTTTATCCTGCTATATAAATTCTCCTGCAATTATAAAATCACCAAGACTTGCGGAAATAGTTAGTTTTAAACTACTAGTCCTATGTTGTTGATTGATTTTAAATATAAACATATTTTATTTTAATATATTATATTTGAGATTATTGACCGTCAACAATCGCCAATGGCAAGGATATCATTGTCAAAATTGTTCGACGCATATCCTTGCCCAATGACATCAAAATTGACACCATCATAGTGGAGCCAACCGACATCAGGGCAGCATGCACACCATAGTGAATCCCCTCGGAGGACAAGGGGCACACTTGGAGGCGAGCCTCATCAAGACAAAGTGCCAGTTGGGCATTCCCTCGGTCGACGCCGAGCATAGTGTTGCAGAGAGCCCATGCAGACACGGTCAAGGTCATCGTTGGGTGGCCATCTCCTATGCCCTCTAGTCCACAACCATCCTCTCCTCTTGGTCTGAGAGTGCCCTCGAGTGTAACCCTGATGAAACAATTGGTTGATGACTGAGCATTGTGACTGAACAAAAGCAAGATGCAAGCAGAAGAAGACTCACTTGCGCAAGTGGAGCAGAGGCTCTGATACTTAGCTTTGAGGTGCTGGCGACCCTGCCTGGCCTCGTTCTGGGCAGCATCTGCCGTGATGCACTCTGTTTCCTAATTGGCCATTATCGTCTTGAGGCTGGCCACCTGGGACGTCAGCGCATCGATCTAAGGCCGGGCCCGTGCCTCCCACTCCACAGACTGCTTCTGGGTTGAATCGATAGCCTAGGCGGTGTTGATCAGGCCTGGCGCAGCACCTCCTTTGCCTTTTCGGAAGCCTCCAGCTCCCCACGTAAATGCTGCACCTCGACCTCTGCCGTGTCCAAGCGGCCGCAGACCGCAGTGCCCCCCGCCTATGTCTAGTGGGCCAAGCGCAAGAACTGGGACTTCTCCATCGAAATCTTCATCAGCTCTTGTAGAAAAGAAAACGAGATCAAGCCATCTGGCGACAAACATGACTCGCACAACGAGCTCAAAGATAAAGCGAGACAAGGTGTCTCACCTGCACTCAGAACTAGGGCATCTATGCTCAGTCTGGCAACCACGATGAGTGTGTCATGCAGCTTGGACAAGGTCGCCTGGATCCCAACATAGCTCCAGGAGGCACCAGCCCACACAGCCTGCTCAGCTGCATCGTTCGCCGCAAACAGAGCCTTGCGGGGGTCCATAGGATGAGGCTAGACGAGGGAGTCCTCGCCCAGTACAATCTTTTCCCCATGAGGAACGAGAGCCATCCTGCCTAGGCCATCGGTGGTTGCCCCCACGAGTGGAGGATCGATGACGAACAATGAGTCCGCTCCTCCCTTGGAGGCAGTGGCCGCACCAAGCTCACCCACATCCAGAGCCTCTCTTTCAGTCACGCTCACTGTCACCCCAGAGCAGGAGTGGTCCCTTTCAGTCACCCATATTTTTCAGTCACATTTCAGTCACGCTCTCTATTTTGTCAGACATGCGTTAGAGCCATTGAAACGCCACCGTGTCCATCGGTTCACACTGCCATGCTCGCCATCACCACAAGCGTGCATGGTTGGTCATTTACCGACTGCCTCCAGCCACGTTTCATCCTCCCAAGAGTGCGGCTAGGCACGGAGATGCCCCAGCACCTCTCCCTCGCCGCCGACGAGCATCGGTCGGTTGGAAATCGTGCCGTCTCTGGCGTCCTTTGTTCCTCAATCGTGACCAGGGACCTGTGCAACAATAGAAGCTCTTCTAGGGGGTTTCTACAAAAACTATGACTCAAATGAATAGTGCGCTACAAGGTTTTCTTTTTCTTTTTGTGTTTTCAGCTGATAGGCACAGAAACCAAATGATGGATAGTTCAAATAGGCACAGTTAGGGTTAGGGCTAGCGCCGCCGTTGAAGCTTTTGCCTCCTGGCTCCTGTTGCTCTAGTGATGGCCCTATGGCCTCATTTCAACATCACCCATTCATGGATGGAGGGCCTCGTCAAGAAGGACCTCCTATGTAAGAGGACCGCTGCGAACGAGTGGATCATACCTGACAATGAGGACGAGCCGATGACGCTAGATGGGTATGTCGTCTCCTTTGTCCCCTTCCACAAGCACGGCCTGGTGATGCCCCCACACCGGTTCCTTCGGAGGTTGCTGGACTACTACGACATCGAGCTACAACACTTGAACCCCAATGGGATCCAGCCCATCGCGGCCTTTATCGCATTGTGTGAGGGGTTCCTGGGGATCGACCCGCACTTTGAGTTGTGGAGGTACTTCTTCGCCGTCTCCCTACAAAAGAGGGTGGAGAGCGAAGGGAAAAAAGAGATAGTTCAAGGTGCCAGTGGGAAGCATGAGCATCTATCTTCGGGGGAACCGGGTGATGCAGTACATGTCACTCTCGTTGACAACATCGAACAAAGGGTGGCATAAACAGTGGTTCTACTTGAGGAACAACCCCACCGTCCCTCTCTCGATCTTCTTTGGTAGCTTCATCGAGTCGACACTGAAGATGTGGGTGTGGGGTTCCCCTGCTAAGGAGCAAGATGGGCTCCAGGACCACCTGAAGGCTATCACCATCTTGAAGGAGCACGGCTTCCATGGAGTCAGCATTATCGAGCTGTACCATGTAAGGAGGCTCGTGCCATTGATGGCGCGTGCCCTCCCAATGTACCAAATGATGCCCCAATTGTCCCTCGACGGGACGGTGATGCTCGCTGGGGACACCCTCAGTATTGGTGCGGTGGAGCAGCGTCTCAAGGAGGCGACGGAGGTGCCGGCGTCATCGTCGAGGGAGATCGTCCCCATATACCCAGTTCCGAGGCACCCACCGATGTGACCGGATGTGGGCTTCGTTGAATTCGTAAGTCCTACCTCCTTCTTCGGATGCTGTTCGGATTTTGCTCCTTGTCGATCATCATAATCCTGTCGCCTAACCCCGTGAGTCAGACCCTTGCAGCCGGGACATGTCTTTCAGGATTCTGCAACGCCGTTACCAGAGGATGCAGGGTGGAGAGCGGTGAACCGCCTCGCATCCGAGCAGGAGAAGGAGAAGAAGGACGCCGAGAAGGCAAGGAAGGCGGAGAGGCAGCGGAAGCGGGATCAGGGGGAGGACACCGATACCGACGATGACGATGATGATGGCGACGATGAAGATGAGGAGGAAGAGGGGGTCCATGGTGTCACATCCGCCGACTGGGATGAGATGGCTCGCAACAACGAGGGCAAGGCCATGGGCGGTGGTTCGTCTTCGTGACCGGTGGAGGCGGGTCGCTCTTCCGACGTGCCGTAGGGGCCGTCAGAGGCGAGCCATCCCCTGTCACCTGGTCCGCCTGAGTGACTGGCCGACCAAAAGTGGCCCTGCTCTGCCAAGGCGTGACCGGGGTCGGGCATGCCAGCCACAAAGCTTCATCGCCCAATGGCACCAAGGTATCCCATGAATCCTTTCACCCTTATCGCTTTCGATGGGTTTCATCATGGTTTTAATGCTTCATTGATGTTGTAGTGCCAGCTGCTATATTACTCCTTTGGCATTGGTGCTGAGGAAGAGCGTCGCTCTCTAGGTGGCACAGCAGCCGCCGACATGCACCGCTGCACTCTGGTTGGGTGAGGGTGTCACCATGATGTTCGTAGGGCTGCCCATTCAGACACCGCCGGAGGCGGTGACCCTGTCCGTGGAGGACCAGCCGGCGGTGGGCATGTTGATGGCGATGCGGGAGGAGCCACCGGCCACGCGTGTGGCAATGTCCGCGGTGGAGTGGATGGAGGTGAGGTGGTCGGTGGAAAACGACACATCTGCGGCGTGTGCGGCGGGCGCTGCGCAGCCAGGTGCGACCCGGCCCCCGCGGATAGGGATGGAGGTACCCGAAGTAGGGCGGATGGGATGAGACACGTTTGTTGCGTCCCCAGGAGTCATGGCAATGGTGCCACGTGCCGCGTCTGAGCCATCGTCATCCGCTGCCGGCGGGGGGGGGGGGGGGGGGGGGGGGGGGGCGTCCTGGTGGAGAGGCCGCGCCCATCCTAGACCCTGGTCTGGATGGGGACCAACATGCCACAGCTCGAACTGGCAGACTTGCAGAACCCAGGTGCCCCGCCGTTCATCCTGGATGACCCTGCGAAGGAGGAGTGGCATAGTTACCATGGGATCATGGGAGGTGTGGCGCACCTCCTGAACGCCACGCTGGTCACGGCAAACGATGGGATGAAGTAGCTAAACAGCACCACCGACCCCTGCGAGTGCTCTGGTTACCGCTTCTTGTTTTGTTGCTTCTAACTTGTGGTCATTCCATAGTCGCTGATGGTGTGTACCCAGGACAAGTCATTGTTCCTCCATCGGCAGAAGGAGGCCTAGGACCGCCTCGTCATGGAGGCGGCCGGCCTCCGAACCCGGGAGGTGGAGGCTCATCATCACACCGAGGAGGCGGAGAAGATGGTCTTGGACTTGTCCGAGAGGGCACGCAAGGATGGTGAGGATGTAGCACAAACCATGAGGGAGCATGATGAGTTGCATCGGTGGGATGCAGAGTCCCACTAGTAGATCCTCAACCTCCAGGGCGAGCTCGAGGAGGAGAAGGGGCTAAAGCTGGCGGCCTAGGAGAAGATCACTACGTGGAGGCAAATGCCCATCAAGACGCCATGGTGGCGAGCGGCTTTGCTAGGAGCGAGATGACTCGCGTCAGATCGAGTCAAGGCTTCGCACAAAGCGCGACAGCGTGCAACAGCGGGTCAACTCCCTCCAGAGTGATCTCGAGAGGGAGAAGGTCCAGAAGTGGGAGGCCGAGGGCGTATCTGCAGGGCTCGCGCTAGACCTTGGCCAGAGTCAGAAGGGACTAGCTGAGGTGAAGGAAGCCCTGCAGAGGGAGGTCATGGCCCATGACAACGAACGTTTCACCACCAACCTGGTGTACCACGACCTTGGGGTTCCTCAGCCACAAGAGATGAGCTCACTCGCGGCCTGCATTACTCTCATCTCGAACCACGTGTAGGAGCTTGAAAGGAGCACCCTTCAGGCTGGTATTTGTCGCTCCTTTGCCATCGCTCAATCCCACTACACGAAGACTATCAACTTGGAAGCGATGAGCCAGGGTTACGTGCCAGGTTATGAGGTCATTGAGCTGGAGAGGATAGAAGATGATGTGGCCTCCCTCTCGCAGGACCTGGAGAATAGGATAGCAGACATAGTCCACCCCCAGAGAGGATAGAAGATGATGCGCCAAAGGATGAATAATGCGTTTGAATAAACGTTTTTGTTTTTAGGGTCGGTCGTATGAACAATTATATGTTCTTTTCATTTTAATGTATAAAAAGTTATTACGGTCCATTCGTTTTCATCATGAAGATCCTAAAATCTGAGGCACGGATGGGAGACCCTAATTACACTGGTGAGCGAGAGTGCCATAGCTGTCGGGGTGTAGGTTTCTCGCAGTCCGACCAGTTTTACTCAATGTGTCTCCCCGTGAATCAAACTTTGAAATCTTTGACACAAAAGAGATCGAACATGGGGTGCCTTTGCATGTGTGCACTACTTCTTATCAGTCCCTGAGTAAGGGTCGACCCCAGGCCATGGCCGGGGTCAGGCGTTACTTACTAGCCGAAAGGGAGAAAAAAGCAAAAACAGGTAAGAAGCGGTGTTTTCGAAAAATGTCATTCTTTATTCCCTGTATGTACATGCATGTGTTAAGAGACAATCTAGGGGTAGAAATGACGTAGTTGCTCGATGTTTCAAGCGTTGGTGAAGACTTTGCCGTTGGCGATCGCCAGCTTGTATGTTCCCGATCTGAGTATTTCAGCGACGACGTACGGCCCCTCCCACGGCAGAGAGAGCTTGTAGCGGTCCTTGGTGCTCTGGACGTGTTGAAGCACTAAGTCACCGATGCTAAAGGCTCAACCTTTGATCCGTCGGTCGTGGTACTAGCGTAGTGCCTGCTGGTACTTGGCCGATCGGGCGAGGGCGACATCGTGGGCCTCGTCGAGCTGGTCCACAACATCCTCAAGTTATTCCTTGGCCTCCAACTCTTTGTATGCGATTATTCTGGGTGCCCCATAGTCAAGGTCAGTCGGCAAGACTACCTCAGCGCCGTAAACCATAAAGAAAGGCGTGTAGCCCGTGGCCCTACTAGGGGTTGGCCATAGGCTCCAAAGAACCACGAGAAGCTCCGCGACCCATCGCTCATCGAACTTGTTGAGTTTATTGAAGATCCTGGGCTTGAGGCCTTGGAGCACCATGCCGTTGGCACGCTCCACTTGTCCGTTGGTATGGGGGTGTGCCACGGCATCCTAGTTGACCCTAATATGGTTATCGTCGCAGAATCTAAGGAATTTCTTCCCTGTGAATTGCGTGCCGTTGTCCGTGATTATGGAGTTTGGGACCCCGAAATGGTGGATGATGTCTGTGAAGAATTTGACGGCCTCTTCGGACCTGATCTTCATGATCGGCCGGGCCTATATCCACTTGGTGAACTTATCTATGGCGACAAGCAGGTGGGTATGGCCCCCTGGCACCTTCTTGAGGGGGCCCAACTAGGTCAAGCCCCTAGACCACAAATGGCCATGTGATCAGGATTATGTGGAGCGCTTGAGTTGGCAGATGGGCCTGTCGGGCGTAGAACTAGCACCCTTCGCTGGTGCGGACGATCCACTCGACATCGGCTACTACAGTGGGCCAGTAGAAGCCTTATCAAAAAGCTTTGCCGACTAGGGTCCTTGGCCCTGTGTGATGTCCACAAGAGCCATGGTGGATGTCATCTAGTAGCTTTTTTCCCTACTCGGTGGGGATGCACCGTTGCAGGATTCCTATGTGGCTCTTTATGTAGAGTTCATCCTTGATGATAGCGAATGACTTGGCATGGCGTGCGAGTCATCATGCCTCTGTCTTATTGACCGGGAGTGTCTCTCGGACTAGGCAGTCGAGATATGGGACCCTCTAGTCTAGCAAGGGGTTAGGCCCTGCCAATGGATCCTCGTCGATTTCCATGACCTCGGGGTCAGGCGAGTCCGCCGGTGGGTTAACTCCTGATCCCGAGGCGAGAGGTTGATCATCGGCACCAGCCCCCGAGCTAGAGATACGTAACCCGTGGTTGGCCTGCTCTAGCTCCTCGTAACTGATCAAGGGCTGGTGTTGATCACTAGCAAAAATGCTAGTCGGGACCGGCTCTCGGCCGGATGCCATCTTTGCTAGTTTGTCGGCTTCCTCGTTAAGCCATCGGGGGACGTGATTGAGTTCGAGGCCATCGAACTTGTCCTCCAACCTGCGTACTTCTTAGCAATACGCAGCCATCTTGGGGTTGTGGCAGCTTGACTCCTTCATGACCTGGTCGATGACGAGCTGCGAGTCACCCCGGACATCTAGCCGTCGGACCCCTAGTTCGACGGCGATGCGCAAGTAGTGGATGAGCGCTTCATACTCAGCCACATTGTTGGAGGCAGGGAACAGGAGGCGGACCATGTACCTCATGCACGCACCAAGGGAGGAAATGAAGATGAGCCCCACGTCGGCGCCCTTCTTCATCAACGAGCCATCAAAGTACATCGTCCAATACTCATGATCAACAACCGCCAGCGGTGTTTGGATCTCGGTCCATTCCGCAATGAAGTCGGCTAGCGCCTGGGATTTGATGGCTGTCCGAGGTGCGTAGGTGATTCCACCCATTAGCTCGAGCACCCATTTAGTAATCCTCCCCGTGGCATCACGGTTTTGGATGACTTCTCCAAGAGGGAAGGCCGAAACTACCATCACTGGGTGTGACTCGAAGTAGTGTCGCAACTTGCTCCTGATGATTAGGATGGCGTACAGGAGTTTTTGGATTTGAGGATAACGAGTCTTGGAGTCAGCCAGGACCTCGCCGATGAAATAAACAGGGTGTTACACTTTGAGGGCATGCCATGTTTCCACTCGTTCTACCACCAGTGCGGTGCTGACCACCTGCGTGGTGGCCATGATATACAGTAGGAGCAGCTCAATTTCGACCAGTGGGACTAGGATCGGGGCCTTCGTCACAGCTTGCTTGAGCTTGTCAAGAACCTCCTGGGCCTTGGCTATCCATACGAACCGGTTGGTTTTCTTCAGGAGCCAATAAAGGGGGAGACCTTGTTCGCCAAGGCATGATATGAAACGGCTAAGAGCCGCGAGGCATCCCATGATCCGTTGTACCCCCTTTACGTTCTAAATTGGAACCATCCAAGTGATGGCTGTAATCTTCTCTGGGTTGGCTTCGATGCCACGCTCAGAGACAATGAACCCGAGCAGCATGCCTCTCGGGACTTTGAAAATGCACTCTTCAAGGTTAAGTTTTATGTCGTTCTCTCATAGTTTCTTGAAAGTTTTCTTCAGGTTAGCCACGAGCTGATCGGCCTTTTTGGACTTGACTACGATGTCATCCACATATGCTTCGATGATCTCTCCGATGAGATCGCCGAAACATTTGAGCATGCATCATTGGTATGTTGCTCCTGCATTCTTCAGACTGAACGACATGCTAATGTAATAGTACAATCCGAACGGCGTGATAAAAGAAGTCACGAGCTGGTCGGACTCTTTCATCGTGATTTGATGGTAGCCGGAGTATGCATCGAGGAAACAGAGGGTTTCGCACCCCAAGGTCGAGTCGACTACTTGATCTATGCGTGGCAAAGGAAATGGATCCTTCGGGCATGCCTTGTTGAGACTAGTATAGTCAACACACATTCTCCATTTCCCACTCTTCTTTTTTACAAGAACGGGATTGGCTAACCACTCGGGATGATACACCTCCTTGATGAATCCTGCCGCCAAATGCTTCGCAATCTCTTTGCTGATGGCCTTGCGCTTCTTCTCGTTGAAGCTGCACAGGCGCTGCTATACTGGCTTGGAGCCCGATTTGATCCTCAAGGCGTGCTCAGCGACTTCCCTCGGAATGCCTAGCATATTCGAAGGTTTCCACGCGAAAATATCAATGTTCGCATGGAGAAAGTCGACGAGCACGATTTCCTATTTGGGAGAGAGGTCAGCGCCGATGCGCAGCACTTTCCTATCGGGGTCGCTGGGGTCGACGGGGCCCTCCTTGGTGCCTTCTGTGGGCTCAAAGGCCCTCGCTTGTCGCTTGGAGTCGGGTGTGCCCGTGGCCTCCACCTCTCTGATGACTAAGAGCTCCTTTGAGGCGGCAGTTGCAGCGGCAAGCTCGCAGCATTCCACGTCGCACTCGTAAGCATGCTGGAAAGAGGTGCCGACGGTGATGACCTTGTGCGGGCCCGGCATCTTTAGCTTAAGGTACGTGTAGTTGGGGACGGCCATGAACTTCACGTAGCATGGTTGTCCTAGGATGGCGTGGTAGGTCCCATGGAAATTGACCACCTCAAAGGTAAGGGTCTCAGTCCTAAAGTTGGACTTATCCCCAAAGGTGAGAGGCAGGTCGATCTGCCCGAGGGGTTTGACCTGTTTCCCCGGCACGAGGCCGTGGAAAGGCGCTCTAATTGGCCGGGCACGCGCCTGGTCGACGCCCATGGCATCAAGTGTCTCGACATACATGATGTTGAGGCCGCTTCCCCCATCCATCAACACCTTGCAGAGGCGCTTTTTGTCGATGATCGGATCTATGACAAGTGGGTATTGGTCCGGATGTGGAACGTTGTCCGGGTGGTCGGAGCGGTTGAAGGTGATGAGGGACCTCGACCACTGGAGGAAAACGGGCATGGCCGGCTTGGCTACGTACACCTCTCGGCGCGTGAGCTTCTACCGACGCTTGGAGTCATATGCCGTTGGCCCGCCAAAGATCATCAGGCAGCCGATTTCCTACGGGAAGGCGCCCTCCTTCTCAGCGTGGTCCTCCGGGGGTCGGGCTTTGTCTTCCCATCCTTTAGCTAGAGCCCCCAGACAGGAACTTCTTCATGAGCCCATAGTCCTTGTAGGTGTGCTTGATGGGGTAGGCATGGTTTGGGCAAGGTCCCTCGAGCATCTTCTCAAAGTGGTCCGGGGGGCACTCGGTGGACGCCTTCTTGCCCTTGCACTCAGCAGCGGCAACGAGCGAGTCACCAGACCATGGCTTGTTCTTCTTCTTCTTCTTCTTTTTTGAGCGGTTGGAGCACCTTCGTTGGCGTCCTCGTCCCACCTAGCTTTGCCATGGGCACGGTCAAAAATCGCTTCGACCGCCTCCTCACCCGAGGCATGGCTGGTGGTGATGTCGAGGAGCTCCTTAGTGGTCCGTGGACTTTTTGGCCCCAACTTGTGAACTAGGGTCTTGTTGGTAGTCCTAGATAGGAATGCGCTGATGATGTCGGCGTTGGCGATGTTGGGCAGCTCGTTGCACTGCCTAGAGAAGCATTAGATGTAGTCACAGAGGGACTTGTCAAGCTTCTGCCGATAGTTCTTGAGGTCCTAGGGGTTCCTAGGATGCGTGTATGTGCCCTGAAAGTTCCCCACAAAGATCTCCTTTAGGTCCACCAGCTCCTGATGGAGTTGGGCAGGAGATGGTCCAGCCATGTCTGAGCCGAGTCGGCTAGGAACAATGGGAGGTTGCGGATGATGAAGTAGTCATCGTCCGTACCACCAGCCTAGGAGGCAAGCCAGTAGTCCTCAAGCCATAGGCCGAGGTTCGATTCCCTAGAGTATTTAAGGACGTTGGTTGGCGCGTGGTACCGCTGCGGGAACGACGCATGGAGGATGTGCCAGGCGAAAGCCTGAGGACCCAGTGGTGGGGGGCTTGGGCTTCGGTCCTCATTGGTGTCATAGCACCCGCCATGATGTGGGTGGTACCCGTGGTCAGCCTCCTATCTCCCATCCGCCCTTCCACGTCTACGGGCATCTAGGATGACCCGAGCGTCATGGATGGGGCCGACACACTCATGTATTGGGGGCAGGTTGGTGGCCCCCGCATCATGCTGTGCCTAGTGGATAGATGTGTCCCTAGCATCCCGCTCGATGGACGCACGCTGGCTGGCGTCAAGCCCGTGCCGTCGTGATAGTGAGCTCTCCGCCTGCTGCTACACCATGCGGTCGAGCAGCTTGCGGATCTCCTACTGCGTCTTGCACTTCTCGGGGGTTGCTTGTAACGGAACCGTCCAAATTATAAGAGCACAAGTACAAAAACAATCACCGAAGTGATCAAATTCTCGCACTTGAGCCCATATAACTCCGGTAGTCCAATGAAATCGCGAGGGATTTCAAACCAACCAACATACAAGGCAAGATCGTAGTGATTCAACATAACAAGTCACATGTTACAACCATTTCACAAGTAGTTTAATATACATCGGAGTTCAACATAGTTATTACAACTTAAATTAAAAAGTAGCGGAAGCAAAGTAATTTGAAACTAACATTTATCTTATTTCAAGTACATGCCAGTACCAAGGTCGGCTTCCAACAAAAGCATTAGAGAGAAGCTAACTCAGAAGGATCATGCCCGTGATCACACTCTGCCTCTACGGCAGGAGCCAACCAACTCTTGCAGTCGCCATGATACATCACAACCTGCAACAAGTGGGGATAAAACCCTGAGTACAACAATGTACTCAGCTAGACTTACCCATCAGAAACCAGAAATAAAGTGACACCAAGGATCATGCAAGGCTGATATAAAGTGGGCTAGCTTGACAACATTTTGCATAAAAGCTTAATATGGATAAGTAATCATTAATGCTTAAGCATCAGTTAATTATCATTAACCTGTCATCTATATTAGAACCTATACTAGAGCACTCACTTTATTAGGAGCAAACAATATTAATCATAGCAGGCATAAATTGAGGCAACATTTCCATCATTATCCAATTAACCATCCGTTCAATTTAATGGAATCTACGTTGCCGCTGCTCAAGTCAAGTGCTCACTAACCGGGAGCGACGGCGATTCGAATCGAATTCCTATCCAGCTGGAGGGGTATTTCTAACACTCACCGTGCAGACCCCTGCCAGGGTCGCACAGGCCACCTTTTCATATGATTCAGGAATCGCGGGTCCGAATGATGTCGCGACCCCAAGGGCGACACTCTGCCAGGTGATAGGGACTCTAACCCCCCTTGGTCTCACGCCAATGTCCCCAAGCACATCCTTTCTCTCCTCCAAGAAGCAACCTACCATTCGATTCCCGGCCTGAACCATATTACTCGGCTTCGCGGTCGGAACGACTTATCCGGCCTACTAAGTGTTAGACTGCATTCAACATGACTCAAGGACGTACAGCGAATCGGTCCTTAAACGACTCAGACGGGGATAGATCCACACCCAAGACCTCCATGCCTTGTTGCTTCACTATCGTCATCCCGCCCGGTCTCATTTCATTTTATTAACACATGGTTCCATTCCACGATAGCAAATATAGCCAACCGTGCCATATATGAATATCCCTATATCTCGCAGGTGACAGGAAATCACCTGACTTCTACCGCTTAAAGCAGGGCTAAGCATCTACTCGATCCTAGTCTATGTAGGATTCAAGGATTCATATATCTGGACAAGGAATGATATAATGCAGCAAGGGTTTCCAACCAACTCCTACCACTTAATGCAACAATACTTATAACATATATATATATATATAATTACTTTGAAGATAGGAGGCTTATAATGCTTCGGGGCTTGCCTGGGATCCGACACAAGTCAGTGGTTGTCAGACATCACTCGCCGAGTACTTCCATCTTCGGGATAGTTTCCCAAACACCGTCTTCAGGTTTGGCTCCACATTATGTCCTCCACGTAGTGCATCTAGCGTACCTAGATGAGTTGTAAGATGCAAGTGTATGAATATATGGGAATGCAATGGACAATGCATCACATACAGTAATCAAGGCAAGTACGAGGTTACGCTAAATACACATAAGCACTTCACCTTGCTTAATTAAACATCACACAACCTATCATGCTAAAATAGCAAGGAAAACAATACCAAACATAACACAAGATTTACAAAGTCTCAGGTGTACTAACTTCATCATCAAGGGCATGAATCACACTTATCAACATGCAAAGCAAGTCAAGATGAAGCAACAACGATAACTGGAATATGTCAATTTCTAGACTTGCAAACAGTAGCTTCATAAATCAATCATATCTGGAGTTTCATAAATCCAAATGACTTGCAAGAAGACATTCTGGAAATCTTAGGAAATTATCTACATTTCATCTTTAATCATCTCAACATGATTCCTAAGTTATCATGTCCAAACATGACAATCTTTAAAGTCTACACAGAAGGTAATTAAAATCTGACAGTAGACTTATTAAGCATGCAACTCTTAAAATATCAGACCTGGGATCATGAAAATTTAACACAAGCAAGATAAGATAATTATCTACAACTTTTGTATTTACCAAAACTACAGTAAACATCATTTACACCATGAAACTAGTTGCACGAGTAACACCACACATGCAGCCCAACAGCAATGGTACAATTATAGACAGAAAACTGATAGAAACTTCAGAGAAGCATAAATGGAGTTCTAGACCCCCAAAAAACATGATTCTTAACTTTATGGAAAGCTTATAAAGTTACCTACAGCTTTCTTGTAATCATCTTAAGATGATTTTACAGTTAACATGGTCAATTAATTAAGTAATTGCATCTCTGTCCAAAATATGGACAGAATCTGATATGCCACGTTAAACCGCTAAAACTTGAGTTTTATAAATCCAATAATTATGGTTCTAGACTTTTTAGAAATCTTAACAAATTGTGAATAACTTTTCTATAAACATCTAGAACTAATTCTGCCACTAACAATGTCACACATGGCACACAAAGCAATGCTGTCTGGGTTTGGGCAGAAACTGCCACAGTACTTTAAACAACTATAACTAAACATATACTTAACCAAAAATTGTGATCTTTAGGTTTTTAAAAATATTATGAAAAGTACTACAACTCATTTATTATCAACAAGGCATGATTCATAACTTAACTGAGCCAAACAATGCATACATGCAGAACTGTCCAGAATAGAAGCAAAGCAGCATAAAGCATTTGTTATTTTTATAGCTCCTAAACTATCAAGCCTAAAATCTTGAAATTTTTACTAGACATCATACATCACAAGAGTAACATGCCACAAAAATTGCACTTCATTTGGAGCCCTACAACTGTAGTTATGAAAATGACAAATACAACTAGCATTGAAAACCTAATCTGAAAGATCTATTTTTACAGCAAAAACATTAAACTAAAACATGACATATTATAGATCTACTGCATAGAAAATTTCACAAGGATTCCAAAAAGTCCTCATTTGCTATTTTAGTAATTTCCTATGATTTACTATGTATTTTCAAACTTTCACCCAATTCACCACAAATAGGTCCCTCGAGGCACTATTCATATGAGTCTATGATATTACAGTTAGGCCCCTTCTTTGAGTCAAATTGTTGTATGCAGTCCCTGGTCGCGAATTTGAACAGAGGAGGCGGCTGAGCTCGCGGTTGAGGCCGGAAGAGGGCTCGCCGGCGGCGTTGGAGTGGTGTGGAAGCATCTCCATCACCGGGCGCATCCACCGGTGCCCGTGGCTTGGCCCGAGATGGCCCGAGGTGGCCCGGCCACGTACGCCGGCGGCCAAGCCCGCGGCATCTCCGGTGGCGGGGCGCTCCGGCGATGCTTGGTCTGGGCGAGCGTGTGCACGAGGTGGAGCACGACAAGGTGAAGGCGGTGGTGTATGCGGCTGTGGCTGTGGTGGGGTGCCGAGACGGGAACGGCAGCGGCGGCCGGAGCTCCAGCTCGGCCATGGCGGCGGCCATGGCGAGCGCGTGCTCTGGCGCGGTAATGGCCAAGCAAGGGCGCTACGTGAGCGGCGCAAGGTGGGGAGCAGCTAGTGTGGCCGGTATTGGAAGAGGAGGAGGGAGCGACGATGGCTGCGAGCGACGCAGCAGCTCGGCTGCTCGGCCATGTCGAGCTGGAGGCAGAGCGAGAGAGAGAACAGCGGGAGAGCGAGTGAACAAGAGAGACCAAGGGAGAGCAGGGCCACGCGCCGTTTCTACTCCCACTGGAGCGCATGCAGGAGCAAGGTGGCGAACGGGCGCGGCATGGGAGGCCACGCGGCAGCGAAGTGCTGTAACCAGTCGGCCATGACGCAGCTCCAGTTTGAATCAACTACCAACCTATCAATACTACCTCGAATATACCACTAAAACTTGATTTTTGTCCCCCTCCATCTCCTAATCCGATTGTCCATTGATCTTGGTGCAAGAGATAAAATTGTAGAGCTTTGCACGGTGAACAATATTGGTTTAATAATCAAGAGCTAAATCTGCCCAGATTAGAAGATATCGAGCTCCAAAGGAGGGTACCTCAAAACCGAAATCTGCAGTCCCATTGAAGGCCGACTGAAAGTGCATTCTTCTCCCCTTTCTAACTCTTAATCTGCTCGGTTTTATCAAAACTTTCACTAATAAAAGTTGTAGAGCTACATGTCAGGTCTAACTTTGCTTATATGTATTTGGTCCAGATCGCCATAGTTTTCAAGTTACAAACTCACCAACATGCATACATGGAAACTAAAACAGCCATTCAGTCCATTGAGGACTTAGCAAAATTTCGAGCTCCCAAAACAGCACTGGATTCCAACTTGAGGGCTCGGTTTCAATAAGTTAGAGGCCTAACTAGGTCTTGATCTTCAAACAAAGTTTGTTCTACATAACAAGAACTACAACTTTTATTAAAGGACCTTGAGCTGATTCAGCTTAGATCACAATATACAGAGCTCCAAAGTCGACCACACGAAACTGAAATTTCAGTTTCAGTAGGAACCCAACTGAAACACGATCTTTGAGGCTCTGTAGATCTTGTACTAGTGGGAATTAGGTCATAGTGTTGTTGACAAAATCATAGAGCTATGTGAGCACTACAATATTGCCAATATGAGCTAGAGCTGGTTCTGCCTAGTTTGGGAGGTAGAGTGCTCCAAAGTAAGCTACTTCAAACTGTTGTACAGTCCAGACTTAGCCAAATTGGCTAAGTGCCAAACAGCAGGTCAAAACTGACTTGGGGTCCCTGTTTGAGCATGTTCCCTACATTTCCATGATTGACTCTTAAACAAAGTTTGTTCCTTATAAAATTCCCTACAACTTTGTTAAAGGGTGCACAGTCATGCAAAGCTTCTAGGTCACACTTTTGAAATGGTCAAACAAAAGGGTTCTAGAGTCCATCCATAGTCAACCATCACTTAGAAGCACATTTAGGCAAAATGATCAACATGAACATTGTTCCATGGAGTGTCCTAAGTGTAGTTAAGGTGTTGTAGAGGCCAAACATACCCACCATGCATAGTTTGCACAAAAGTGTAGGCCTCACATGCCTTGAAACATAGAACTCAAGTGAAATGCTATAGTCATTTCATGTGGTTGTTTCAAGATACATGCTACACATGTTCCACTAGGGTGTTCCACATGTGTCCAAGATGTGTTGCACATATTGCATTTGTATGTTGCACAACACTAGTTCCCATGGGATGTAAGGCAGGTTTCAGTCATAATCCAAACAAGCATATAACTTATCATTTCATGTGACTTTTTGATTCCAAACTTTACGAAACTTTTCCAGGGATCAATATAGATAGTTATTGATGTGAGACATGTGAAGATACTTTGATAACAAAACCCAAGCATATATCTTTTAATTGAGCCTATATGTAAGCAAGGGTGCAATATCCAAGTTTAGGTTAGGGTTTATTTCCATAGGTTTGACTTTGGCATCGTCATCTCCACTAATCTATCATGTTTGAGCTCAAACCCACTGCCTAATTGGTGATAAACACCTGGGGTGTTACATTGCTGGCTCGGGGAGCCTCCGGAGCAAGGCCGCCACAGCAGCGATGTTCTGGCTGGCCCGAGCGAACTGTGGAAGATTGTCGCCGTCCTCTACAATCTGCCGGTGAATGTCACGGGCCCAGGCTCATGCGCGCCCGCCCTCCACATGGCGTTGCACGATTTCATGCTAAAGCTGAGCGTGTTCTTCCTCTAGCCATGGCATGCTTCCTTGAGCTCATGCTACCGTGCCTGCTATTGCTTGAGGGGCAGTCGTCCTAGCTGTAGTGGGGCCGAGGCCACCACGGCTGGCGGCGGAACTCTCATCTCTCCCGCACCCGCATGCACGTGGGTGGTTTCACCGGAGTCGCTGGTGCTTGAGACGTGACCTTCGGAGGTCTCCACCATTAAACACTCCCACGAAGGATGATGGCTCCCCTTGTTGGAAGTAGAGCTAGAGATCGCTCTGAATCACCTGTGGGGAGATCATGGGTCGACTCCACAGAGAAGTTGGCCATGCCCACGATCTCGTAGTTCACGGGCAGCAGACTGGAAAGTCGTGCCACATGGCGCTCGATGATCTGCGCGGTGTTGCGCAAGTCATAAGGGAACGCCGTCGAGGCACCCTAGGTAAAGACGTCCGGGGAGAGAGGTTCTCCACCAGCGAGCTATGTCACGATGTTGACAAAGGAAAAAGTGAGGGCACGTAGGTCCTCCTAGGACGGGTGAGGTCCCAGGTAGACCGCGAGCTAGTGCTCCAGCCTTCCAAAGTTGAAGTCGAGGAGCTGGTCACGCTTCGGGGCACGAGCCTCCAGTGCGTCTAGCCGCTACTCCTCGAGGGCCCCGGCAACCGCGTCGAGGCCAGTGGCGGGAGGAGCCTAAGGGGCAGGAGCCCTTGCCAGCTCTCCCTCAGTGGTGATGATGAAGTCTAGACTCCTAAAGCGCACGTGCGTGCCTAGGGTCTAGTCGATGTCGTGGCTGGCCATCCGAAGCCTGATGAAAGTGACGAAACACGCAAAGGCCCCTACCTGGTGTGCCAACTGTCGGTGTTTAGAAACCACCGACTAGTAAATTTAGTGGATTGTGCGTTTGGGTTCGAATGGCTGTGCAAAGAGGACATGAGGATGTATATTGGTTCAGGTAGAATGTCCCTATGTCCAGTTGCGAGATGCTGCTCGTGTTACTTGCACTGAGTTCATAGTAGGGGTTACAAATGATTGAGAGAGGGACGAGCTCCCAAGTCTCTAGGGGTTGAGGTTGAGAGTGTGTTTTTCTGGTTTGTGGGATTGCGATCGGCCCGTCGAGTCATTTCCCCGAAAGGTACTGGGCTTTCCCTTTTATAACTCCAAGGGAAAGGCTAGTCATACAACAGAGGGAATGGAGAGAGAAGAAAGAGAAAAACCCAAAATGAGATGGAGGGGGTCCAGGAGCTATGATGTTCCCCTTCTCCTGGTGGCAGGCCCTGACGGTCTGTAGATGATGGGGACATCCCTGCGCTGCAATCTTGCCTACCACCGGTCCCACACGGGGGTGTCAGGGGTCATTCGTGGCGCTCCGTACTGCCCGGGAGGACGATATAGTCAACGGACTCCGCCGACGGAGGCCACGCAGGAGTTGGAGGCACAGTGTAGAACCATGGGTGTCTGACAGGGGTCGCACACGGAGTTGGTGAGACATGATCACCCTGCTAACACCGAGGCAACATGAGCTTCTAGAGATGGCATGTCGTAGTCGCTGGCCACGTGGAAGCATACCTGCCCACGGGGATGACCGGTCACAGTCGCAGGCCGCGTGGAAGCATCCCTACTCACAGGGATGACCTGTCATGGTCGCAGGCCATAGGAAAGCAACATGCTTCCCTTTTTATGTCAGGGGCGTGCGTTCGTGGTGGTTGAAGCGGCACGGGCCCCTTTCGGGATCTTTCCTCCACTCCTAAGAGTGGATCTGATCCCCCAGGGGATGGGCGAGGCGGAGTCCTCTCCTAGGGGTCAGAACAGGCGAGACCCATGCTAGAGGGGTCAGGGGAGGCAGAACGCCCTCTAGGGGGGTCGGACAAGCCGGGAACCTCCTCTGTTGGGCCGGACTAGGCCGTAGCTATACTCAAGTTTATTTTAGGCAGGCTGAGGCCGATGTCTTTTGACTCTTGCCTTATGGGTGCCGTACTATCGGTACCCGACATAACTTGTCCAACATTAAGTGTTGTGTGCCCTTTTGATCCAATAGTGGTGACATAAGTTGCTCACTAGATGACCAACGTCATTATAGAGACAGCCAAGTAGAGTCACTTGTCTACCATCTCTTGTAGTCTTTTAATGTTGATGTCAGTGACATGTTCTTCAAAGGTTATCCTTTTGCAACTTAAGATGGAAGCTCTACTACATTTGGTCTGATGTATGGATCTTTTGATAAGATATGGGAAGATAATCAAGGTAAAGCTCACGTGAAAATAACACATCGGTGTTCTTCCATAATGGATGATGACTAGAAACCATGATACCAGCACGTGCCGAGTAGCACAGCCTTGTGTTGGTCGCCCACAGGAGGCCCTCGGTTTCGTCGTGGCACCGTTAGTTGCTACTCATAACACCATTACCAATCACACAACCAAGGTGAAATTTCAAGTGGCACGGATGGGGTTGTATGAACAAGCATTATGCGAAGGAGGGATAGCAAGCAAAGGTAGTCACAAGGTCAAGAGTCAATAAGGAGGCGATTCAAAGATCAAAACATAGCACAAGAGAACACAGCTTAATTGTTGAAGACAACTGAGTAGGGGACTCTTGCTTTAATTTTCACGCACACCTTGCATCTACCAGGGGAAACTACCAGATAATCAATTAACAAGAGATTCAGTCACGTTGGGTAGGAACACAAGATCAAGGCTGATGCACACTTAGAGGCTTGGGGAAGTTGAATATGAATTAAGCAAACTTCAAGGATAAAATGGATATACCAATCAGAGATTGAATTGATAAGGTAGCTACATGATTTGCAAGTAAAAGATTTCGAAACCACGACAAAGAGAGATTACATTACACCAACTTATCTTTGGGGAGAGGCAACCATGAGGTCCATCATGGATTTGGGTATGGTCTCCGCAATTGGCAAAGAACAACCATGGTCGATGGCTGGCGTTAGCGAGAACTTAACTTGGTTGGTCGATCAAACAAGGTCTTCGTAAAAGGGTGCTAAACAACCATGGCATATGCAAAAATTTAAGGGAACTAAGCTTGGGCTTACGGGTCAAGCAAAGGTATGGATATTAGTCTTTGTAGCACAACATTCAAGGGCTAGCAACCATGTGTATGGGCTCAGGCTTCTAAAAGAAAGAACTTAATTGGAGACGACAACCATGAGATTATCATAACTTGGAGGTTGTTCTAGGATAGCGCTCTTTAACACTCATATGCTTACCGAGTACAAAAAGAGGTGATAACTATGGCACTACCAAGGTAACAACACACCCACGTATAAATCATGGCCTTGAGCAAGCATTTGAGAAACTTAATCAAAATAGCTCAAGCAACTATTACTAAGCACAAAGCTCACGCATATAACAAGCATTTATCTACAGCAACACAACACATGGATTCTAAGTACAAGGATCATGATGCGAGATGTGCCACTAAGCATGTTGATATGATCAAGTCTTTAGGGACAAGATGATTTTTAAGATAGGTAGCAAAAGGGGTCCAAAGGGTTTTGGGCATGGTCTCACCAACAGGCACATGGACGTACCATAGGCAAGAGTTAGCATTCAGGAGAACTCAGCGCGTGAGGTTAGCAAACACACGTGTAGGCTCAAGTCTTTTAAGCAAGGAGGTCTACTTAAAGGCAACTATGAGATGAGCACAACGATAAGGCTTGATAACAACTCATGCACTCACCGAGGGCAAGAGGTTACACAACTCTTGGTAATACCTAGAAAGCAAGCAACCATGCATATACATCGAAAGAACTAATGTGAAGATAACTTGAACTGAATGTCCTCACATTATATTTAAAGGAAAGCATGTGCAGGCTTCTAACAAGGTATAACTACAAGTTTTAGTTTCCAAAAGGTTGAAGTTTCTGTTAACTACTAACTTGTCATCTAATTCCTTTGGGAGCAAACATACAAGGCAAAGCTAATCACACATTATCTTCAAACACAACTATTCAAGCAGCATGGAACAAAGCATTTTGTGTAGCTTCACTCAGGGAAGATAGTAGCATCACATCAATCATAAGTTACTTATTATTAGAACAAAGGTGAGAGAAGCATAGTTATGCATAAAGCAACAATCATGATGATGCATGCTTCGTCCTATTCATCCTCACAAAATTGCCTGCCTTAGGTGGCAATCACATTCTATATCGGTGGCATAACACGTACTCTCTTGATATATAGCTAGTCATCAGCTACATTCAATCTACGCATTAATGGTTAGTGTACCTACAGAAAAGTTCATTTCAGCCCAACCCAGCATGATATATGAGCAAAAATAAAAGTCTGGTCTCTAGGTCGAATGATCAAGAGCAACAATATATTTGAAAGTTGTAAACTATATATATATATACTACCTGATGATTGAATTTGCTACCCACAATTAAATACACACCATACACACATGTAAACATGGATGTATAGCCATACCAAAACTAGCTCTCCCTGACTGCATGCTCACATCTTGTGGTCATACCATTCATCAACTTACCTTCTTACCTGGGCATAGAAGCGATGTTGTAAAATTAAAATGCAGAATTTTAAAACCCCAAAGTTAGTATTACTTAAAGCCACCTAGTAATCCTTAATTGGGCTTAGCTAGAGTTTGTCGCTAGCATAGTTTTGCAAATTAGTTTTGACAAATCTGCCTGTCGCTAAAGTTTTAGTCCAAATAGGCTTTTAAAACCAAAACTTTTGTTTTTAAACTATGTACATGACAGTATTATGCTTAATATTGCTCCGATGCTAGCTATGACAGAACCGCCCAATTTATACAAGTTCAAGTACGACTGTCCCCGTTTAACATGTTGACACACACATACTTGCACTCATATAAACCCAGTAGTCCGCCAAGTGTCATGAAGGACCTCGGTAAATCAACTTCAAACTAAGACCGTAATAGATTAAGTAAATACACATCACATACATGGAGTTGCAGCGGAAATAATATTACAAATGAGTTCACAAAAGATAGCACAAGCTCGGGTAACAAAACCAATAGAGAAAACAACATAGCTTTCAAATGATTCTAATAACATAAGTTCCAAATACATTGCTAGCATAAGTGACATCCTCCAACAATAGCATGTAGATGAGAAATAAATAGAGTCACCGAGCCCACCGGCAGTTAGCCACCATCTTCAGCAGGCCAAGAACTACACCTACAACATGGTGGGACAAACCCTGAGTATGAGGGGTACTCAGCTTGACTTACCTGCCATAAAGTAGGAATAATATGACACCAAGAAGTATGCAAGGCTTTATCGGTGGAGCTAGCTTGACAACATTTGGCATAAAAGCTTAAGTACATAACTTGCATAGTATATCTTTAGCATCAAGTTAAAACCTATTCATTTACGTAATCACTTGATTATACTAAACAAACATTAGTAACCATATCTGGTGTAATCATTAGAGAACATCATCATCATCATCATCATAACCATTAAGTTACATTAAGTGTTTCTACGTTACCGCTGCTCAGTCCAGTTCTCACTGTCTGGGAGAGACGGTGACATGTATCGATTCCTACCTAGCTGGGGAATTATTCTTAACACAAACCTCGGTCTACCAGCCATGGTAGTCTAAGGTCACCTTTGGTACAACTCGGGAACCAAATTCGTGGGTCCGACCAGCGCCGCACCCTCAAGGACGCCAATCTGCTAGGATGTTCGGGACTTTAACCCACCCTTGGGCTCATGCCATTGACTCCACACACATACTTACTACCAACCAAGGTGCGCACTTTCACTTAACAGTTTCTCGGCCTGAGTTGAGCTACTTAGCTTTGCGGCCATAATGAGCTATCTAGCCAACTAAGTGTTAAGCATGCATTCAACATGACATGAGGACGTATAGCGAATCGATCCTTAACCGACACAGATAGGGATAGATAGGCACCTAGGACCTCCATGCCCTGTCGCTTCTCTATCTCAATCCCGCCTAATCTCCTTTCATTTATTGACACATGGTTATTTCTACTATAGCAAATATAGCCAACCGGGACCAGATATCGACCTATATCTCGTAGGTGATAGGAAATCACCCGATTTCTACCGACTAAGCATGGCTAAGCATATATATTCGATCCTGGACATACATAGGGTTCAAGGTATATATAGATCTGGACAAGGAAGATATATGCATCAAGTGTTTTCATTCAACTCCTACAACCTAATGCATCAAACACATACAACTCAATTTGATATTTACAGAAATATAGGAGGCTTAGAATGCTTTGGGGCTTGCCTGGGATCCAACACTAGGTTAGTGTTTGTTATATGACACTCGCTTGACGAGCATCTCCCATCTTGGCACTTGCTTAGTCCTTCCATCCTTAGGATTGGTCCACCAAACACTGTCTTCGGGTTTGGCTCCAACATCACATCCTTCACGTGGTTCATCTAGCATATCTAAATGAGATGCAAGTTGCAAGTGCATGAATATGAAGAATAGCAATATGAGATGCATCACACAAGAGCATTTAAGACAAGCACAAGATTATGCCAGACATAGCCACTTATTGTTATTTAACTAAACATCAAGATAGCAAGTATATTAGGTTTGGCACACAAGTTTCACAAGGTCTCAAGTGTATTAACTCAATCACCATCCAAGGCATGAGCCACACTTAGCAATACACAAAGCAAACAACTATAACTAGAATCTGTCATTTTCTGGACTGCAAACAATAGCTACATGGTTTGGTCATAACTAGAGTTGTATACATCCAACAAACATGAAACAAGACTTTCTGCAAAGCTTATGAACTTTTCTACAACTTTCTTATAAACATCTGAAGCTAATTCAACAGTTATCAAAGTCAAACATAACAATTCCTCAGATCTGTTCTGGAATTCCATAGAGCAAACACTTCTGACTACAAACTTCAAACAGCTATAACTCACAAACCATTTGGCCAAATGCCATGAAAAGTTAACACAAACTAGATGTTTGAGTTATCTACAATTTTGTTATAAACAAGATTCACAGCAAGCATCATCTTAATAGTGTAATTAGCTTAGCAATAGGAACTATACCAAAAGTCATTCCTAGAAAAATAGAGAGCAAAATACATTTAACCAATGTTGCCAACTTGAACCTGGGCAAAACCAAGGTTACAAAAATTTAAATACATCAAGGGAATACTAGAAAACATAGTGGCCAACCCTAAATAAATTCTTTTCATGCCCTTATTAATTTATTTAGACAATTAGATGGAATTATGAACATACATCAAAAGTGCACAGTAAATTCTACAAAAATTACAGTAGCTCATACATATCCGCAATAGGCTACTGTATAAATTTCATAGCATTTGATCAAGTATAGCAATCTCTATGAAAAAGACAAATTGTTGTTGCAAGAAATCATGTGAGAGAAAGATAAATCAAAAACTCAACATTTTCTATAAATATATAGCCATATTATGTATCACCATGACATTACAACATCACACCAAGGTAAAGGAACAACATTTTCCATTTTTACACCTTTATAATATTTATAAAGCATTTAAAACTATTTATCAAGCACCAATCAAGTTAAATCAATAACTCCATCACACTACATCCAATGGACATGAAATTTTTATCATATCACCCACATAGTATCAGTAGTCTATCTGTTGATGCAAAAGTGGATCTGCAAACACAAAGGGCTAATACCCGAAATCGATATCCAAAGCGTGCCAGTCGATTTGACCTGTTAATCGACAAGGATGAAGATACGAGCACTTTGGTCCTGACAACAGCGATACGCCCGGAAGTCACGGCCAAGAGGTACTCACGCGGAACTCGAAGATCGTCGAAGATCGCACTGAAGCAATGCAACTCGCCGAATCGATGAGAACTCGTAAAAAAGGAAAAATATGAAAATTGACGAAGTCGCCGAAAAGTAAATAGACGTAAATAAGAGTAAAAGCTGGTTTTTGATATTGATTGATTGATTCTCATTACATTGCCCTTCACTCTATATTTATACCCTGATCTACAGAAACGTAACCAAATACGACTAGGACACTAAATCCAAATATAAGGAAATATATGACTCTTATACAAATCAGACTCTAATAAACATAGAAAAGGAAATTAATTCCTATCTTATTCCCTTGTCCGCCTAAATTACGATGGAATTCCCATCGACCTCCTTTCCATCGGCACACTCCCTGTTTCATCGGCAGCAGCCTTCAAGCCTTCTTTCATCGGCACACTCCCTATTTCATCAGCAGCAGTCTTCAAACCTCCTTTATCGACATCGGCAATAATATCCTTAACCTTATCGGCAACACCCCAATCCAACCTAGCTTCTCCATACACCGCCACCATCCATCAGCAGCCTTCTTCACAAGCTGTCTTTTATCGGCTATCAACACACACAATAACTTTTCTTCTGCCGATTAGCCCACTCTGACTATCTTGACACGTGCCAAAAAACGGTGTCAACACATGCACCCCAATTTCGGAGTATAAAACATTGATGCTCTGAAATTTACTCCAGACAATGCTTGCCTTTGCCTATTTTTCTCAACCCATTCTCCAAGCATGACATAATCCGTTATTGAATCTAATCAAATCTAGTTCTGATTCACACATATCAGCAAATATCGCACAATCCCCAACTACTCTTGCCCTAATTATGGTTAAGATACCAAAATAATAATCCATCGGTAAGATCTTAACATAATTAACGCCACCATTTTAGAATCAAAAGATTTTGTACTGAGATCTTTTCCAAGTCATGATCACTTGCCATCAAATCCCCTGTACAATCCCTTGATTGTCGTGCGAACAGTTACCATATCCATCTGAACCACCTCGACCTACACGCGCGCAGCATAGAGATAAGTCCAGAATACCCCTACTCCAAGCAGCCTATAAATAGATTTCTCCGGAACGCTCATCTTCTACCCTCAGACTCCAACCTTTGGAATTCTCTCTCTTCGGCGGCGACCTCAACAAACAACCGCGCAACCTCAACCAACAAGAGCTCCTTCCAGCATCACCTTTAAGTTCCCAGCCTGCGCCTTCATCTTCCTCAGAGCAATGGCGATCAACTTCAACATCCCTGCGGTTCGTTCTACTTTCGTTATTTTACCTTGATTCTTTTGATTTTTGCGAGTTCATATAGTTAGTAATTTTTCCCTTTTTTCTCATTCTTTTGATCCTCCGAACTTAGGAACTACGCAACAAACTGGTTATTCCAACCGACCAACCACACTTCCAATGCCTAGGTCCAATGGGCGACCCAGATCCAACTGATTTGATCAACGCAGAAGCTAACAGAATTCCCTTCAAAGCCCAAAATTTTTCTTTGAATCTATGGAAGGATACATTCCGATCCTGGCCCAAACCCACCAAAGGGTGGAAAGATTGGTATTTGAGGGTTAACAGGTCGATGCAGGTGTACTGGGCAGAGCGGAAAATAGACCAATGCATTAGGCTGTCTATTGCTGATATGTAGAAGAATGAATCCATGATGATTGCTGCCGCTTACTTCTGGTCAGATACAACAAACACCTTCATGTTTGGCCATGGTCCATCCGCCCCTACTCTTGCCGATGTATACATGCTCACTGGCTTGGACATCTCGACTGTCGATGAGGCTTCCATCTATGGTAGGAGAGCCGAACATAGAGTGAACACACGCAACATCGGCGGCTGGACAGGATACATCCAAGAATACCAAAGGACTGGCACTGTTAACCAGAGGGAACACGCCATATTCTTGAATATGTGGTTGGAGAAAATTATCTTCTGCGGCCGATCGGTAGGACCAACCAATGCCTTCCTTCCTGCAGCCGAACTCTTGGCCAACGGTGTAAGGTTCCCGCTCGGTCGATACCTTCTGAGCTCCACCTACCACCTCCTCCACCAAGTATCCCAGAAGCTTTTGCTTGGTGAACCCATCGGTAATTTGGGAGGCCCATGGTGGTTTATCAATATGTGGCTAAATGCCCATATGCACAAACGTCTGCAGTGGGATTTCTTCGCCCAAGAATTCCCACGTGAAATCGCTGAAGATTACGTTCTTGGGGATGAGGAATCGGCAACACGCCCCCCTCTCAACTTCGGTGAAGCCATAATTGTCCCCTTGGAACAGAGGCCAATGAAGATCAAATCAGCAGATTTTTCTAGAACTTCTACAATGGTCTCCCTCGCGATCATAGGGCTTGGGTACCCTATATCGATGAAGAGAACAAGTTCCCCCTTCTCTTCAACTTTGCTGATGACGAGCTGAACCAAGACAATGAGCTTATGATGGCCATCATCACTCCCAGGGCAATCCCGGTGAAAACATTTGGTAGTGGGAAAAATTCTAATACCACCTATGAGTTCTACAATCCATCGGCAGTATCTCGTCAACTGGCTTTTGGGTAACTGCCAATCAAGCTGTGCTTTGCCGATGTGATCAAGCCTAGAGAAACAATCACCAGCGGAACAGAATGGAGCAGGGTAGTGAGACTCGCCCCCGATGCCGATATCTCATACGTTGATCTTTCCATCTGGTCACCAGCGTCTTTTATTACCGAATCATATAAGCAATGGTGGCGAGAATGGAAGGAACAATTATTCACAACATCCGTCCATACATATCGACACATGATCGATCCTGACTACGCCATTCCTGATGATGCAGTAAGTTTCTTCTAACTTCCTTTTGTTTCTCCTTTTTCATATATCGGCAGCTAATCTTTCTTGTGACAGGCCGATGACCCAGTTTCATCCATAAGCAAGAGTGGGAAACCTTTCAACCTCCAACCTATTTCCCCAATCTCAGCGATCGGCTACAACGCCCCCACCTTAGCCGCTTTGACTTTCCAGAGGACCCGTGCCATGACCATCACCTCTAGATCAAAGCTAGCAACAGCTAGGGCTACTCCGTTAGTTGCTGCTTCAAGCCTAATCAAATCTTTCAAGGTAATAACCTCGTTTATTTTTACTCATGCCGATACAAACTATATTAATCATGTAACCATCAGGGTGTAAGAGCCGCTGCTGGATCATCATCGACAACTCTTCCAACACCAAGCACCACGACCTCCAGTCAGCCTTCAGAGGTATTCTTTTAACTTTACATTTTATCTGTTAAACATCCAATCTTACACTTATTTTGCAGTAGCAAATGGGCACATCGGCAAGCATACCAGGCGCTCAAGCTCCACGATCAACAAGTGCCGATGCCCCCCAGCCAACTGTCGCTGAGACCCAAGTAAAGCATAAAGCTTTAACTGATGCCGAGGCTCAAAAAAACGACAGAAATCTATGCCAGTCCCCGCATCTGCTCCAACACCTGTTAGTCAGCCAACCGATGTAGTTGAACAAGTTGACCCTTCTGCACAAAATGTATCATCGGCCATCATACCCCAAGGGCCAACTATTGATGAAGTCGTAGAAGACATCCCATCGGCCAGCTCTGTCGATCCTTCACATGGCCCCCTTCAAGATGCTCCTTCCAGCTAGGCCCAAGAAATCGCCTTGAAGCAGGTAAACCGATTGACCTAGTCGATTTATAATATCCATATCTATCCTTAGGTAGGATCTCTAACTTTCTTTCCTCTTCACAGGAACAAGATTCTCCCAATAGCTTGTTTTCTTTCGCTATCGACATCTCCGATGATGATGGAGAAGAAGCAAGTTCTTCCCTGGCACTAGGGACAATATCGGCAGAAATTCATGCCAGGCTAGAAGCCCTTCTGAATCTGTTACAACAAGATACTGCTCAGTTGGTAAACGATTCAGATCCTACAAAAACCATCTTCAAGACAATCCATGGCCAAGTTCCTGCCGATGTTGAAGAAACTCTCTTCCCAGCAGTCCATCTAGAGAGTCGACAACTACAATATCAACGGGCTGCTCACCGTATCGCCGATAGAGCAGCTCAAGCCCAGCTCAAGGAAGAGATGCTGCAGCTAAAACAAACTGCCGATGAGAAGCACAAAAGCATCAACAACTTGCAGACCTCAGGTGCCGATCTTAAGCAGAAGATCCTGGATCTATCGGCAAAGAGAGCAGCTCTTCTAGCTGAACTGGAAGAAGTTGAAACAGCCCTAACTTATGTCAGGCAAGAAGAAGATCAGCTTGCTGACGTCATCAAAGCCCTTCAGCAAGAAAGGGATGTCCAAGCTCGCAAGGCCTTGGCCTTGAAAAAGAAACTCAAGCCTGTGGAGGGGGTTGCCGATGAAGACACTAAAGAATTGAAGGAAGCCGATGAGATTCGCCTACGTGCAATATCGGCTATCCAATCTTTGTTAAATCTGTAATTCTCATCTAGTGCATCGGCAATGACACATTGATACTTTGTTTAACTCTAGCCGATAGGATTGTTATCAACAATTATGCATCTATCCAGATACTTGGGTAATATTTCTTTAAATATTTTTCCATTTAATGCTCTGAGAAACACAATCCCTTCGAGGGTTTCGAGAATATATGCATTACCAGGAACAGATTGATTTATCCGATATGGACCCTCCCAATTAGGCGACCATTTGCCAAACTTTGAACTTTTAGTCCCAATCGGTAAAATCAACTTCCAAACCAAATCCCCATCGACAAACTCCTTTATCTTCACCTTCTTGTCGTACCATCTAGCTACCCTTTTCTTATTCTCTTTGATGCTAGCTAAAGCCTTTAACAGATGACCTGCCACATCTTCCAACTCATCTTTCATAAGGTTATCATAGTCATCGGCTGTCAATTGATCTTGAGAATGTATTCGCCTAGAGCCAGTTTTAATCTCCCAAGGCAACACTGCGTCGTGTCCATATACCAACTGATAAGGTGTTACCTTGGTTGCACCATGACACGACATCCGATATGACCACAAGGCTTCATTTAATACCGTATGCCACCTCTTAGGATTTTCTTTAATTTTGCGCTTAATAAGCTTGATAATTACTTTGTTAGAAGCCTCAGCCTGACCATTAGCTTGGGCATAATATGGAGAAGAATTTAAAACTTTAATCCCCATACTCACAGCAAACTCATCAAATTCCCCCGATGTAAACATGGTACCTTGATCGGTAGTGATAGTTTGAGGAATACCAAATCGGTAAACAATATGCTCTTTCACAAAATCAATCATATTAGCCGATGTCACCTTTTTCAAAGGAATTGCTTCAACCCATTTTGTGAAATAATCGGTAGCAACCAAAATAAATTTATGCCCCTTACTCGATGGTGGATAAATCTGACCGATGAGATCAATAGCCCAACCCTGGAACGGCCAAGGCTTAATTATGGGGTTCATAGCCGATGCGGGTGTTCTTTGAATATTACCAAATTTTTGACATCCCTGACATTCTTTAAAATATTTAAAACAATCTTCGAGAATAGTCGGCCAATAATATCCATTTCTTCTGATCATCCATTTCATCTTGAAAGCCGACTGATGAGCCCCACACACTCCTTCATGAATCTCATCCATCAAGCTTTTTGATTCATCAATGCTAACACATCTGAGTAAAACTCCATCTATGGTACGGTAATATAATTCATCATCAAGGAGCACATACTTGGTAGCTTGGAATCTTATACGTCTTTCAATCTTTTTAGATGGATCCTTTAAATAATCAACAATTTCCTTTCTCCAGTCATCGGTATCGACTGCCGATGTTAACACTTCTTGAATAGGCTGATACCCTGAAGCATGCTGAGCTAATCGATTAGCCTCTTCATTATGCAACCGAGAAACATGTTCCAGATGAAAATTCCTAAACCCTTTCAACAATTGCAGACATTTCTCATAATATGAAATTAAAACTTCACTTCGGCATTCATAAATTCTAGCCAACTGATTTATAACTAGCATAGAATCACCAAAAATTTCAACAGCATCGGCACGTATCTCCTTATGCAATTCTAACCCTTTTATCAAAGCTTGGTATTCAGCCTGATTGTTTGTTGATGTAGCAACAACCAGCAATGAAAACTCATACTTCCTCCCCTGAGGGGAAATTAACACAATGCCGATACCTACTCCTTCACCACATGTAGACCCATCGAAGAAAAGTGTCCAAGGAGCAATCTCCAGAGAGTCCACTGTGTTGCAATGTTGAGTGACAAAATCAGCCATAACCTGCCCCTTAACTGCCTTAGCCGATTCATAACATAGGTCAAATTCTGATAACGCTAAAATCCACTTGCCAATTCTACCACTTAATATCGGCATCGACAGCATATATTTGACCACGTCGTCTTTGCATATGACAGTACACTCAGCCGATAGCAAATAATGCCTCAACTTAATACAAGAAAAGTATAGACACAGACATAATCTCTCGATAGCTGAATACCTGGTTTCAGCATCCACTAACCGTCTGCTCAAATAATAAATAACACGTTCTTTCCCCTCAAATTCTTGAATAAGAGCTGAACCGATAACAGTATCATCAGTTGACAAATACAATCTGAAAGATTTCCCGTATTGAGGTGGAACTAGCACTGGAGGATTTGTTAAGTAGCTCTTAATTTCATCTAGGGCTAATTGCTGCTCATCTCCCCATCTAAATTCCTGATTGGCTTTCAATTTCAGTAATGGACTAAAAGCCTTGATCTTACCCGACAGATTAGATATGAATCTCCTGATGAAATTAATCTTACCAATCAAAGATTGTAATTCAGTTTTATTGGCAGGAGCAACCACCTTGTTGATTACCTCAATAGATTTCCTACTAATTTCAATGCCCCGCTGATGCACCATAAAACCCAAAAATTGTCCTGCCGATACACCAAATGCACATTTATTAGGATTCATCTTTAGTCCATGCTTCCTTGTGCACTCCAGTATCTTTCGTAGATCGGTTAGATGCTTTGTGATATCTTCAGACTTAATCACTATGTCATCGATGTAGATCTCTACTAATGTGCCGATGTATTCATGAAAAATAAAGTTCATAGCTCTTTGATAAGTAGCACCAGCATTTTTCAAACCAAACGTCATAACTATCCATTCAAATAATCCCACATGACCTGGACACCTAAAAGCAGTCTTGGAAATATCTTCTTCAGCCATGAATATTTGATTATAACCTGCATTACCATCCATGAAGCTGATAATTTGATGTCCTGCTGCAGCATCAATCAATAAATCAGCAATCGGCATTGGATAACCATCCATCGGTGTGGCTTTATTGAGATTCCTGAAATCAATACAAACACGAAGTTTCCCATTTTTCTTATAAACAGGAACCACATTAGAAATCCACTCCGCATATCGACACTGCCGAATAAACTTTGCCTCAATTATTTTAGTTATTTCGGCCTTAATATCAGGAAGTATATTAGGATTGCATCGGCGCGCTGGCTGCTGATGTGGCCGAAATCTAGACTTAATAGGCAACCGATGTTCAACTATCGATCGGTCTAATCTAGGCATTTCAGTATAATCCCAAGCAAAACAATCTTTATACTCTTTTAACAAATTGACTAATTGCTGTTTACACTTGGAATCTAACTTAGCACTAATAAAAGTAGGCATTGGCCTATCACCATCACCAATATCTACTTCTACTAAATCATCAGCCGATGTAAACCCTTGATCTAATTTTCCATCATCGGCAAACCTATCCATTAAAATTCTTCTTCAGAACTGACTGCTTGGATCGGTGGAATTTCATAATCGACAACCTTGAGGAACTCTTTTTCCCAAGCTTCTCCTGATATGCACTTGGTTCGTTCATAAGTATCTGATTCTGCCGATGCGATGATGTAAGAAGAATCACCAGGAACAACTTCAATTTTATCCCCAATCCATTGTACGAGGCACTGATGCATTGTAGAAGGAACTCAATAATTAGCATGAATCCAATCCCTTCCTAGAAGCAGATTATATGCACCCTTGCCATTAATAACAAAGAAAGTCGTCGGTTAGGTTTTGCTGCCGATGGTCAACTCAACGCACACTGCCCCTTTAGCCGGTGACACATTGCCTTCAAAATCCTTTAGCATCATATCGGTTTTGGTTAAGTCTTGATCTCCCTTACCAAGTTTCCGATACATCACATAAGGCATAATATTAATCACAGCTCCTCCATCAATAAGTATCTTAGATACAGGCTGCCCATCAACTCTGCCCTTCACAAACAAGGCCTTGAGATGCTGTCTCTCATCATCGGTAGGTTTCTCAAAAACAGCCATCATTGGATCTAGCGTTAATTGAGCTATTTGGTCAGAGAAAACAGCTTCTTCCTCATTATCAGGGAGTGCCAAAAATTCCATCGGCAACATAAACACCATATTGACATCTACCGATGGGCCTTTATTTTTGTGCTTTATTTGCCACTGTTGATTGCCAGATCTCTCATTAGAGGAATTCTCTTCTCGGTATAAGTCCTCTTGACGCTCTCACTACATCCTCCTTTTTCTGTGTCTTTGTCAAGCCTTCTAGGCACCATTGAGGGAGTTTAGTTTTCCAAACTGGCTGATAATAGGTCCTAGTTGACTCTACACGACGTATATTAGGATCCCTGTAAAATATTTCTTCATCGGGAACTCTTGCGTTTGCCATCTCCTCAAGCTCCTCTTGGTTCCTCGAAAAATATGCAGCGCATTTACCAAGCCTCTCGTGTACACTAAGCCTGCCCCCCAGCCGATCATGTACTGATGCTATACCCCTGATCGGCTCATTGATAGACAAACCCTGATTGCCAGGTTGAAACCTCCTTTCTGAACGATTAACTCCATAATAACCATTGCACTCTGGGCAATTTTCAATAGTAGGCAATTTAATACCTTCTTCCCAACAATGAATAAAAAACGGATACCTCCAATGATCCTTATGCCGATTCCACTCTTCTCGGCGTCTCTCTTCTTGCTGTTGTCGATATCAGTCCCTTCGCTGACGCCAGCCCTCCTGTTGCCTTCGATGGGTAATCACAATGCCAGATCGAGGAGGCTTTCCAGAATTGCTACTTTCTCCTAGTAGCCCCTTGCTTTTTGCATCATCGGTAGTTATCCGATGTTGGGGATCCACTGATGCATTTTTCTCAGCAGCTTCTGATGTCAAGACCTTAGTCTTTCCTTCAGCATCCAACATATTTGCTGGAGAAAGGATGTTGATCAATTTTCATCGGCTTCTGGATCTTGGAATTACCAAATTTAATTCTCCCAGATTCAATAGCTAATTGTAACTGTTGCCTAAACACTTTGCACTCATTTGTACTGTGTGAAGTTGCATTGTGCCATTTGCAATACAACATTTTCTTCAACTCTTCTGTAGATGGGATCACATGATTAGGTGACAGCTTAATCTGGCCCTCTTGAAGCAGAAGATCAAATATCTTATCGGCTTTGGTGATGTCGAAAGTAAACTTCTCTGGCTATTTTTGACCAAAGGGACAAGATATCGGCTTTTTATTTTTAACCCACTTAGCCAAACCGATAACTGGCTCTTCATCTGAATCAGAATCTTCTACCTCTCCGATAAATGAAACCTTCTTGTTCCAATTCCTTTTGGGTTCAAAAACCCTAGTATCTTGATCAGAAATCCTTTGCACGAGATGACTTAGGCTTTCGAACTCTTGAGAAGCATATCTGTCCTTAAGGTGTGGCAATAATCCTTGGAAAGCCAAATTGGCAAGTTGCCGATCATCCAGTACCAGGCTATAACACTTATTTTTCACATCTCGTAGCCTTTGCACAAAGCCTTCCACCGATTCATCATTACGTTGTCTCAATTTTACCAAATCGGTAAGCTTCTTTTCATGAACTCCAGCAAAGAAATATTTATGAAATTACTTTTCTAGATTAGCCCAAGTAATAATAGAATTCGGCGGTAATGAAATAAACCATGTGAATGCTGATCCAGACAAAGATGATGAAAACAAATGAACTCTTATTTCATCTCTGCTAGCTGCCTCTCCACATTGAATAATGAAGCGATTAACATGTTCCATGGTTGATGTATCATCTTGCCCAGAGAACTTAGTGAAATCTGGTACCTTGTACCGATTTGGGAGAGGAATTAAATCATATGCCGGAGGATATGGAGTCCGATAAGAATAAGTATTGACCTTGGGTTTTATCCCAAACTGATCCTTCATAATCTCTGCTATTTTATCGGCCCAAAAAGCATCAACATCTTGTTGACGATATGGCTGAATTTCTACAAGAGATACTTGCTGATATCCCTCTGCATATCTTTGTGGCCCACGATCTCTAGCAATCGGCATATTTGCCATTACTTGTGGTCCATTAACCTGCTGAAAAGGATTCATCGGCTGAGCTGCCGATGCTTGATTCTGAAAACCAGCTTGCATATGACCTTGATGAATCTCTGCAACTTGCTGATTTGGCTGAACTGTATGTTGAGTTGGAAACTGCCCTGACCAACTATTATTAACGTTCATCGGTACAAAATTTGCCGATGGCTGGTAATTTGCTGGCATTGCTGGATAATTACAACCAGCTTGAGGCATGAACTAGACTCCAGGTTGACTTACAGCAGGAGCCTTCTGTTGCATCGGTAGCAAATTTGCCGATGGACTTGAATTAGATGTTTGACCCAAAGGCATCTGGACACTTCCTGGAGTTGGTTGCACAGTAGTTGCTGTAGTATATTGAGGCACTTGAGCTATCGGCGAACCAGCCGATAGCATAGGAGCTTTTCCTGCTATATCAAACACTTGAGGTAACCTAGGGTTAAAAGCAAATGGCTCTGGAGGCATACTGTATCCCCACCAATTAGCAGGAATCTGGTTATTCTGTGGCACAGGACCTGATAAAGCCGATGCCGATAGATCTGTATTAAGCTGAACTCGTCCTGATAATACTGAATCTGATCGCATCGGTGTAGATTGTACGTTAGATAAGCCTGCTGATACTGGAGGGGAAGAAACTTCTGTACCTACAATGACTGGGGGAGCCGATGGAGTAATAACAGATGCTGGCTCTGGTTGATGATAGGCAGGCCCAACGTAATGCGGTGACGTTTGCCCTTCTTTGAAAGTTCGAACCACAACATTATGAACAGTATTAGACAGCACATTGGAGTGATTAATTAAAGCATGATTTACTACAGAATTAATCATCTCTTGAAGTTTACCCAGATTAGAATCGAAGGTAACTTGCCAAGGCAATGGCAAATCTTGCTTTTGGATGACTTGTCCACTCTTGTTCAAGCTGAATGACTTCAAGCAAAGCTATCTGTATTCTTCTATAGCCTTTTCCATAGCCTGCTTCTGTTCTTCCTTAAGATCTTCTTCTGATACCGCGATGATGTCCCGCATCGATCTCAGGATTGAACATATTGATCAGATCTATCCCACTGGGCGTGTCAAAAGATGTGTTGATGCAAAAGTGGATCTGCAAACACAAAGGGCTAATACCCGAAATCGATATCCAAAGCGTGCCAGTTGATTTGACCTATTAATCGACAAGGATGAAGATACGAGCACTTTGGTCCTGACAACAGCGATACGCCCAGAAGTCACGGCCAAGAGGTACTCACTCGGAACTCGAGGATCGTCAAAGATCGCACTGAAGCAATGCAACTCGCCGAATCGATGAGAACTCGTAAAAAAGGAAAAATATGCAAATTGACGAAGTCACCGGAAAGTAAATAGATGTAAATAAGAGTAAAAGCTGGTTTTTGATATTGATTGATTGATTCTCATTACATTGCCCTTCACTCGATATTTATACCCTGATCTACAGAAACGTAACCAAACACGACTAGGATACTAAATCCAAATCTAAGAAAACATATGACTCTTATACAAATCAGACTCTAATAAACATAGAAAAGGAAATTAATTCCTATCTTATTCCCTTGTCCGCCTAAATTACGATGGAATTCCCATCGACCTCCTTTTCATCGGCACACTCCCTGTTTCATCGGCAGCAGCCTTCAAGCCTTCTTTCATCGGCACACTCCCTATTTCATCAAAAGCAGTCTTCAAACCTCCTTTATCGACATCGGCAATAATATCCTTAACCTTATCGGCAACACCCCAATCCAACCTAGCTTCTCCATACACCGCCACCATCCATCGGCAGCCTTCTTCACAAGCTATCTTTTATCGGCTATCAACATACACAATAACTTTTCTTCTGCCGATTAGCCCACTCTGACTATCTTGACACGTGCCAAAAAATGGTGTCAACACTACCATAAAAATATCACAGCAATTGGAGTAGCATAACATTAGATATGAAAATAACAAGCAAAACAAGCTAAACTTACCTATTCAGCAAGATTAAATCAAAACATTATAAAAACAATAAAAAACTAGTATGTTTCTTATTTTTCTTAGCTAGAGCATGTCACCACAATATTAACACAACTGGAATTACAATTTTTGGACTTCAATAACTCAAGATATGCATCTATCCATCTTAAAAGCATTTATAAAAGCACTTTAAAAGAATAAATAAAAACAGCAAAAAATTATACTAACACATATGATATTATGACTCTATTATGTAGATCTCTTCACAAGGATTCTAAAAAGTCTTCATTTGCTATTTCACAATTTTTCTATGAATTACTATGAATTTCCAAATTTCAGTTGATTTCCTATAAATAGGTCCTCATCGGCACTATTCATATGAGTATATAGTTGTGCCCTTAAGCCCTTCCCTTTCGTCGAATTCTTGCGCGAAGTCCCTGTCACAAATTTGGAGTAGAGGACATCGGGGAAACAGACGGTGGCTGTAGGAGAAGGCTCATCTACGGCGGTGGAGTGGCGCTGCGGCTGCACAAAGCTCGAGCGCACCCATGAGACTGCTCGGCTTAGCCTGAGACGGGCTAGGTCGGCCTGGCCATGTGTATCGGTGGTGATGAGATACAGGCCCGATCTTCCGAGAGGTAACCAGTAAGTTCGACTTGTGGAGATCTCGACGTTGGCGATCCGGCTTCAAATCAGACACGATTCGAACCCTGCAACCGTTACACCACTGCTCCGTTGGTTATCAACCAAGCACAACTTGATTGACCTCGCCAAGAAGGCTTTTCCTGCAAGCGAATCGAAGAACACAAGCAAGAAGGTAAAAACACGCAATCTGAAATTGCAAATATGAATGATGCGAATATCAATAGGGTTCAAGAACTCGGTTCCAAAGGACTAATCGACACAGTGGAGGAGATCAAGAACAGGGGCCCTGGATCACTGTAAAAGGATTTGTCACCACAGTTACAATGAACGATTCAGTTTCTCGATGGAAAACTAAACTCTAAACAAAACCCAATTGTCTAACAGCAGCGGTGGCTGTGTTTATAGTCTAAGACTCGACCTAGGGTTGAGGACGGCCAGGGGTTGGGCGCCCACAACTTGGGCTTAAGGCCCGACACGATACATGGCCAAGTTGGCCCAAATAGGTGACGCAGCACCTTGTCGTGGTCACACAGAATGATTCATGGACCTTCTGGAGCTGGGACCAGATCCAAAACGACGGCGTCGTCGTCCCCTTTCCAACGCATCCAAGAACGTCCCGTTTCGATGTCATATGCGAGAGTTATGACCAAAACAGTGACGACGTGTCTACTGAATCCGAGGGTGACGTGGCAGCTGAGTTGGGGACGAATTGCAACTTGGGGAAGACCATAGCGTCGGTGTGTCCAGCGTGGCGATGTCCTCATCATCCTCCCCTTCTTGAATTGGAGTCTTCCTCGACTCCATCTTGGCGATGTCCTCATCATCCCCTCCTTCTAGAATTGGAGTCGCCCTCGACTTCATCCCATCATCAACGAACTCCTACAAAAGGTTAGTGACAGCAGGCAATGCACCAGACATAATAGGTTGACAAAACATAGTATAACATGGTGCATCAGGATTATCACATAACTTAGCAGTAGCAGAAGTTGTAGCAAGAAAAGTACCTCCTTTTAACTTAATCCCATTATTTTTAGCAATGTCAGTTGGAGGTTTATTTTTAATCTGTTTAGCATGTTTAATAATTTCCGTAGGAGACAAAGGCAGCAATGTAATTTTCTTATCCTTATGTACAATAGTGTATGTATTAGTTCTACCATGGTGTATAGCATCATTATCAAATTCCCATGGACGACCTAACAAAATAGAACAAGCTTGCATAGGAACAACATCAAAATCAGCAGTATCATGATAAGAACCTGTGAAAAAGCTAATGCGTGCTGATTTAGTTACCTTAGTCTTACCACTATTATTGAACCATTGAAGTTTATATGGATACGAATGTTGTCGTGTGGTCAAGCCAAGCTTCTCAACCAAATCTGAACTCACCAAGTTATTGCAACTTCCGCTATCAATGATAGTGAGAACACGACAACCCTGCACAATGAAATACATGTGGAACAAATTGTTTCATTGGATCTTCATCTCGTCTTCATGTCCCACACGTGTACTTAACACACGCTGCACAAGAAGGCTAGGGTAATCCGCGGCAGCAGCCACAGAGTCAATGATGATAGCCTCCTTGTCTTGATCGCCCTCGGTGAAATCTGCATCAATGTTAGCAGCAAGAGCTAAATCATCTTCAACATCACTAGTACTTACATATCCATCCTCGGTAGCAATGAAAGCACGACGACTGGGGCAATCCTTCATGACATGTCCCATGCCTTTGCATCGGTGGCAAATGATTTTAGCGCTGGACGAGGAGGAGCTAGTAGAAACACCTGGAGTGGCACCTTTCTTCTGCACATTAGACAATTGACTTACCCCGGAAGACAATGGATGTGTAGATGGCTGTGATGCAACAGGAATCTTGGGTGTATCCGGCGTTGAACGCTGCTGAAAATTCCTTCCATTGTTAGACCTGAAAGGCTGGTGTTGTTTGCGTCCCTGTACTTCACGTTCTGCCTTAATAGCAAGATGATACAATTGGGAAAAATTACGCCATTCTTTGTAATTAAGTATGTTCTGTATATCATAATTTAGACCACCAAAAAATCTAGCACTAGCATCATTATCATCTTCATTTATACCACAATGGGCTAAACCAATAAGCAATTCTTGATAGTAAGCTTCTACTCCTTTATCACCTTGTTTTAAAGTTTGTAGTTTCAAATGTAAATCACGTTGGTAATAAGGAGGAACAAAACGAGATTTCATACGTTGCTTTAAAGCATTCCAAGTTTGAGGCACAACAGCAGCATTATTAGCATTGCAAAGATCACTCCACCAGAATAAAGCAAAATTAGTAAACTCACTAGTAGCAAGTCTAACTCTATGCTCAGCAGGAACATTATGAGAATCAAATTTTTGTTGAACAGCAAGCTCCCAATCTAAATAAGCCTCTGGATCAACATTACCAGCAAAAGGAGGAAGGCTAAATTTAACTTTAGCAAAAGGATCGTTATTACCATGATTATTACCTCCCATACCGCGACAGTTGAAGTTGAGGCGACGACGGGCATAACCGTCAGCATTCACATCCGCATCGTCATCACCAAAATCATCCGCATCGTCATCAACAGCACGATGAGGTGGAGGACGTTGCTCGAGTTGTTCAATGCGGGTGACCAGATTGTTCACATTGCGCGTCAGCTCAGTCATAAGATTGCGTTGTTCAGTCATGAACGTTGTAAGCTCGCCCTTGGACACGCAATCATTGAAGTCCGTCGGAGATCCTGCCATGGTTAGAAGATAGAAAAAGACAACACCAAAGTATTATCCCTATCGACTAAAAGGAACCAAGTGGTGGTGGTGGTGTTGGTGAAAGTGGAATGCAAAATCACAAGCGGCTTACCACCGTCTTGCCTATATTCTTACCAACGCCAAACAAGAGCAAAACCAACGTGGCGAAGCAATCTGTTGTTAAGCGTGGGTAACAGTTGCAAGATGAACCTGTGCTGACAGAAGAATATGTGGAGCTATGGGTAGGCACACAATATGACAGCAAGGATTAGCAATTATCGAAAGCAGATTAGCGATTGTTCAATTCAGATCCAAAGTACAAATCACAGCTGCTGGCTAAGACGTGTCGAGACGTAGCGCAACAAGGTGAAAACAACTGATGAGGACACGCCTACGTTGTCCAAATGACTTTCCCAAATCTTTCACGGAGCAACAATAAGCAGAGGTAAATATCTAAATTTATTTTCAAGCAAACTATAGAATGTACGTATTATGTATATGTTGGCGAGTTATATCCAGGAACTAGTGAATATCAGGCTTTTTCCAACTAAATAAATATGATGGGCACACCAATAAAGAAAGCACAGCTGACCTCCACTTAATCTCTCGGCAAAACAAACAAATAGTCCAACTCAATAGTACTCAGAATAAAATAATAGTTCAGTTGCAACTCTGACGACCAAAGTAATCCAGATGGAACTTCTCCGATCAAAGTAGCGTTCAATAAAATATTGATTCGATCACCACGTCAACAACGACAAGATGGATAAGCAGTACTTGTAATGCACTCGACAAAACACAGGGGTAATCTGATGACAATAGAGCAGCGATATAGAGTTGAGCTTACAACGATGATGCAAACCAAACCCTAAGATAAACCTTCCACCCGCAGCCTCGACGACCACGATCAGAAGAGAGGGAACTCCAAGAATTCCAAGCGACGTGCTCAAGTTGTAGCAGCTCGATCACGCAACTCCACACAAATCCACGAGGATCCGGCAACAACCAACTAGGGTTTCACGAGCGGCGGCTCAACGAGGAAATAACTCCACAATAAAATCTAATCTAAAAATTACACGGGATGTCACCTGGGCTATATAGCTCGCAGGCCAGCCCTACGTGTGCGCAGACACGGGGACACAGCCCGACTCACCTAGTTCAACCAGCACAGGCGCACGCAGGCACCATAACGTGTCGGACTCAACTATGAAAACAAAGACTTGCTAAATAAATATAAACTAGCACCTGCTAGTAACTCCATGCATAGATAGAAACAATAAAATAATCCGGCAACAATGCAAAGCACTAGTACTAAGACCATCACGCTAATATATTTGAGCCAATCACACAAGATTTGATTGCTTGTATCTCGCTTCAAAGTTGGAGTAATCTGATCAGCCAATAATGATTCAAGTGACGTCCGACTTGATCTCACAAAGCATCGAACCAATCTGCACAAATTGCTTTTCATAGTGCTTGCACAAATTAACTCGTTGGAAAATTAGCCTGGTTGACAAGATAGCAGTAGAAGATAAATCTCCTTCCGTCTTCATATTTTGCCTTATATCAAATGAGAACGCACCCAGGTTTATGAAACAAGGATTTTTAGTATTGTTAGCTGATAAATCACCGAGTATATTAACTTGTGGAGCCATGGTCTCATCAGGTGGCTCCCAGCTAGTGGCATGGTGGTGGGGAGCAGACGATGCGGACGGTATTGGAAGAGGAGGAGGAAACGATGGCGGCAGAGCTCCACGCCTCGGGCATGGTGAGCCGAGAGAGCGAGAGGCATAGAGTGAGGGAATGAGCGAGAAGGGAGGGTGCTCGGGCTGTCAAGGCGAGCGAACAGGGCGCCGTGACACGCATGCAAGCGAGCGCGAGGCCATGCGGTAGTGGCTTCCTGCGCTCTGTCGGCCACGCATGCTGTGCCTATTCAAAATCTAAACTATGACCACTGAAAACATACAACTGAACATCAATCTTCCTCCTTTCGTAACTCCTAAACTGTTACATTTTGGCACAAGCTATAGTAACCAAAGTTGTAGAGCTACGCGAGATCTCCAACTTTTCTTAAAGTGTCAAAGTCTGATTTGGCCTAGATTGGAAGGTATGGAACTCCAAAGGAGGGTACCCAAAACTGAAACCGGAGTTTTAGTTTTAAGCTGACTAAAACTGTGCTTTTCTCCGCTTCGTATCTCCTAAATTGATTGATGATTTGATCATCCAATTGTTCCTAGTGATAGAGCTACATGAGTACTCCAATATTGCTTAAAGGATCATGGTCCGATTTGAGCTAGTTTGTGAGATATAATTCCTCAAAGTAGGGTACCTCGAAACTGACTTTTAGACTTAGAAACATTCAGATATTGGCAAGGATTTCCATTGTGATTAGTAGTTTTGGAATTAGAGTTTGAAGATACAAACGAGCTCCAACCTGATGAGACTTGTTTTGTTGTTTCCAACACAAAGTGCACTTCAACTCGTATTAAGGAATCCAATTGAGCTGCCATATGAATTTGCAAGATAAAATGTCACAAACATATCAACTCACAACTATCAATCAAGGTGGAGGAGCTCATTGGTGATGGAGGAGGAGCTCTGATGAGGTTCGGCACGGTCAGCGACTCCGGCACCGGGTTCTACAGTAGGAGAGCATCGAGGTGGAGGACACGGGGGCACTGCAGGATGGTGGCTTAGAGCAGGATCTCGCTATGGCCGAGGAGTGGAGGTGTGCCTTCCCTGTGGTAGTGAAGAATCATGGCACGAATGCTGATTTCAGACGAGGAAGCTAGTGAGGTCATCGGTAGGAAGGAAAAGGCAGAGCTTTTGGACATTGGGTGCTCACCGGCTGCATAGAAGGGCTCCGACGAGGAAGAGGAATGCAGCAAGGTTGAGGTACTCTATGTCCAGCACGGTGAGGTACTAGGTCAGAGGTGAAGGAGGTCACGATCGTGCTCTGCTGCGATGATGAGGTGGTGACATGCGGCTTCGGCATGGATGCAGGGTGAGGGCGCACCGTGGCGAGCTTGGAACAGAGGAAGTTGCAGCAATGGTGAGGCTCCGGTGTGGAAGGAGAGGTGAACGTAGCGTGGTTCGAAGAAGAAGATGGCAGCATCATGGGGCTTCAGTTTGACAGCGAGGCAAGGGTGAAGCGGAGTGCGATGGGGACGGTGGTGGTGGCATGGTGGAGTTCCGCTCGGTGGTTGTGGTGTAGCAAAGGCAGTAGTGTGGGCTTGGCATGAGGCCATGGTGGTGGCTAGGGAGCTTAGCGAGCTGGCACCGAGGGGCTCGATGCGACTATGAGGAAGAGGAGAAGAAAGTGGCGGTGGTTGGGAATGGAGGAAGAGGAACGACGGTGGCTATAGGGAGCTCGAGGGAGTAGGTGGCAGCTGCAGTGATTTATAGGTGCGGCGCCTAGGGTTCCAGGGTGGGGCAGCAATCCTTGTCATTCTTGCGGGAGCGGGACATGCAGCATGCATCCTACGAGGGGTGGTACGGACACCGAGGTATGGGGATGGGATAGGCGTGGCGGTGGTAGCGTCTGGGGTAGACGCGAGGTAAGCGGCTCGCGTTTAGGGTTAGGGTGCTGGTGCGCAGTGGCTTCGGGCCTGCGGGGACCACATGGGTATTAGAGATATGTATAGTATAACACATGTGTATCATGTTACTTGTACCACCAAGTTGATCTTGACTATATATATGAAAGTCACCCCCCTAATTGGGTGTGAGGTGTTCCCTAATTCTCTACATCTAATTCTCTACATGGTATCAAGAGTTCGGATACCCTTATGGCTTCTTCCTCTAGCCTAACCCGCGCCGCCAACTCCACGATGGCACATCCACTCCCATAGCCACGATCTCCCATCGCATAGGCCCCTCTACTTTCCTTCCTAGGCTTTGCACGACCTCACGCGCATCGCCCCAAGCATGTGAGCCTGCTCGTGGCCTTTCCCTCCCCTCCAAGCAAATTCATCTGCTCCCTACGCTATGCCATCCAATGTCGACCGAGCCCTCCCTCTCCTTAGCCACCAACGACAACTTCTCCAGCAGTGACATGGGCTCTATTCTGACCAGTCCAATCATTGGCCCCTGTGCCACGATCTCCATCTGCTCTCACGTCCCTATCGTCCACAAGCTGGAGCATCCAAAGTTCAAGAAGTGGGCACCCTACTTCAAGTCTCTAGTGGGGAAGTTCGGCCTGCCCTGCCAACCCCGCTGATTCGTAGTGGGTCATAGATGATGCCTGCATCCATAGTTGGCTCCTTGGGTCCACTGGCCCTGATGTCCAGGACCTTGCCATTGATGGCGAACAGTCGATGCGCCAGCTCTAGGTCACCATCGAGGGCCTCTTCCTGTCTAACAAGGAGCCCCGCATCGTCTACCTGCACGAGGAGTTCTCCTCTATGAGGCAGGGGGACCTCTCCACCAATGACTATTACCACCGCATGAAGATCATCCCCGATGCCCTGAGCGATGTTGGCCATGCTATCTCGCCGTCCCAGCTGGTCCTCAACCTCCTTCGTGGTTTCAACCCGCGCTTCTCTAGCACTGTGGACAATATCGCGGACACCACGCCACTGCCTGACTTCAACACTACACACTAGAATCTCATCCTCAAGGAACTTCGCCTAGCTAATGAAGGCAAGGTTTCCACCAAGACTGCTCTTCATGCCTCTGGCTCCTCTGCCTGTGACTCTACTTGTCACTCTACCTCTACGTGCTTTGGCGTAGCACAGGGACAAGGCAGACGTGGCCCTACAAACGGCAGTGGCAGCAAAACATCTAACTACAACACCAAGAAGAAGGGTGGCCTCAGCGGTGGTGGCTAGCAATAGCACCAAGGTGGATGACAGCAATAGCAAAGTGGTTAGCGCATGCCTCCTCAGTCTGGTTCAGGGTCTGTATGGTCCACTACCCGGCCAACACTAGCAGTAGAAGCCTTGGTTCCATCCACCGTAGCAGCAGCCAGCGTGGCGTGGGCAAGGGCTGCTTGGACCTCCTCCACAGTAGCAGCAGGCGCACTTGGCTTTCGCTCCAGCTGAGTTCTCCACTCCGGCTTACCTACAGCAGCCACAGTTTGCTCCTCCACCGGGTCCTCAAGCTGGTGGATGGAACCAGGCGGGCCTCATCATGGCATTGGACCAGATGGCGCTTCAGGGTACTAATCCCTGGGTTCTATACACTGGTGCCACATCTCACATGGCTTCTTTGGATGGTATATTACTCACCACCTTCCTCCTTATTCTTCATCCATAACTATGGGCAATGGTCACTCCATACCTTTTGTCAGTTGTGGTACTTCCATCCTTCCCATAGCCAACACCTCCTTCCATCTCAATAATGTTCTGGTTGCGCTTGACATTGTGCGCATCTTCTTTCTGTTCGTCAAATTACACATGATAATCATTGTTCTATCAAATTTGACGCACTTGGTTTTTCTGTTAAGGATCCATGGACGGGATGCGTGATTCTTCACTGCAATAGCAGCGGGGACGTCTACACCATCTCCCCAGTTTCACCATCCACCGCCACTAGTTACAGTCTCGCCATCATGTCCACCTTATGGCATCATCATCTTGGTCATCCGTCCAACTCCGTCGTCGCTTCCCTTAGAAACATGTTGATTATCACATGTAATAAAACAGCACGCTCATTGGGTCATGCCTGCCAGCTAGGCAAACACACACGCCAGCCTTTTGCTAGTTCAATTTTCATTACATCAAAACCTTTTGCTCTAGTTCATTGTGATGCCTAGACCTCCCCTGTTCTTAGTACTTTGGGTTATAAATATTATTTGGTCATGCTTGATGATTTCACCCATTATTGCTAGTCCTTTCCGCTGCGTCAAAAATCTGAAGTATATGATCATTTTGTTGATTTCATTGCTTGTGCTCTTCTGTTCGGTTGTGTACTTAAATGCTTTCAGGCTGACATTGGCACGAAATTTGTTAACCATGCCATGTCTTCCTTCCTATCAAGTCACGGTGTCCTACTTCGCCTATCCTGCCCCTACACCTCTCCACAAAATGACAAAGCTGAGCATATGCTCCGTACTATCAACAATACAATCCGCACGCTGTTGATCCACGCTTCCATGCCGCCCACTTACTAGGCTGAAGCGCTAGCTACAACAACCATCTTGCTGAGCCGGTGCCCTTCCTCTTTCGTCAGCCACCAAATCCCGTACCAGCTCCTCCATCGCTCCGTACCAGATTATTCTCAGCTTCGCATGTTCGGTTGCCTCTGTTATCCTAACCTTAGTGCCATGACTCCCCACAAACTTGCACCTCGCTCCACGCCATGTGTCTTCATCGGTTATCCCACCTCTCACAAGGGTTATTGTTGTCTTGACATCTCTACTCAGTGGGTGATTATATCCCACCACATGGTCTTTGATAAGTCCATATTTCTATTTTCTGCCACTCCGTTTGTGCCAGCTTCACTTGATTTTCTTCTACAGGATGTTACTTTGGTCGCTCCCTCTATTCCAGAGGTTGAGTAGGCATTGCCCCAGGACCTTGATGATTCGTCTATCATCATGGCTAGCCTTGCTCGCCTCCTAGTACAGCCAGCTAGTCCTCCTGAGCAGCCGCCTAGTCCTGCCCCTGGTGCACCTCCGGGCAGGACTGGCCGATTTGGCTCACCTATGAGCGTCGGCCCCTTGCACCAGCACTAGCACCGGCTGATAGGCGTTCCAGCGACAATGTGTTCCAGCACTGGTCTTCTGAAGCTCGACCGTCCAACAGCACAGTTGTGTCTACTTCTTCGACTAGAGCTGGTATGACCATTGTGCCTACTAGTGGTATGACCAGTAGGCTGGTGCTCCTCAGCCACATGCACCACCACCAGTAGGCCTCCACTACCTCATGTTGTGCATGGGCCTCAGCATCCGGCTGTTGCTGCATGGATGACTTCAGGGCTACTGCTGCCCCCTGCACCTCCCCATCGGCCTATGCAGGGGCCTGCACCGGCCCATCCCCTGCTCCATCGCATGATGACACACACATAGACAGGTGTTGTGCCACCTGTCAACTACAAGGGCTTGTCTACAACGTCAACCTGTCCGCTGCCTGCTTTTTATCATAGTGGGTTGGCTGATCCCAACTTGCGTGCTACGATGGCAGATGAGTATTAGGCTCTTCTCGACAACAACATATGGTGCCTTGTCCCTCGACCACCTAGTGCCAACATTGTGACAGGCAAGTGGCTCTTCAAGAACAAATATCATGGGGACTGCTCCCTTGCATGCCACAAAGCTCGTTGGGTTGTCTGTGGCTTCTCCTAGCAGCATGGTGTCGACTATGATGAGACCTTCAGTCCGGTCATCAAGCCTGCTACCATCCGGACTATGCTCAGCATTGCTGCCTCACGCTCCTGGCCGATTCATCAGCTCAATGTGAAGAATGCTTTTCTTCATGACCTTGAGGAGACTGTCTATGCCCATCAGCCTGCTAGTTTCGTCAACCCATCTACACCGGATTATGTCTATCTGTTGCAGAAATCACTATATGGCCACAAGTAGGCTCCTCATGCGTGGCATCAACAGTTTGCCACCTACGTCTGCAAGCACGGTTTCACTACGGTGAAGTCTGATGCATCTCTGTTCATCTTCAAAGATAGAGTGGAGATGGCATACTTGCTACTATACGTCGATGACATCATCCTCACAGCATCCTCTTTGGATCTCCTGAGACGCATCATCGCTAGTCTCAGCTCTGATTCACCATGAGAGACCTTGGGGCCCTACACCACTTCCTCGGCATCTCCGTCACTCGGTCCTCTAATGGCCTCCACTTGTCCTAGAGACAGTATGCTGTCGACCTTCTTTAGCGAGCCAGCATGAGCAAGTGTCACCCCACGGCGACACTAGTTGACTCCAAGTCCAAGCTGTTGCCACCGATGGCACTCTAGTTGCTAGCCCTTCAGACTACCAGAGTCTTACTAGCGCCTTGCAGTACCTCACGCTGACTTGGTCAGACATTGCCTACGCCATTTAGCAAGTCTGCCTCTTCATGCATGACTCGTAGGAGCCGCATCTTGCTCTAATCAAACGCATTCTGCGTTATGTAAAGGGCACCCTCGACGCCGATCTGCACCTCAACATTGGCAGCGTGTCATCCATCATGGCATACTCTGACGCCGACTGGGCTGGATGTCCAGACTCTCAAAGCTCTACATCAGGCTACTGTGTCTTCCTTGGAGACAACCTGGTTTCCTGGTCTTCAAAACGGTAGACCACGGTGTCTTGGTCTAGTGCAGAGACGGAGTACCGAGCTGTTGCTCATGCCATTGCTAAGTGCTGCTAGTTGCACCAGCTGCTTGAGGAACTTCATATCTCGATCCCTTCGGCGACCATTGTCTATTGCGATAATGTCAGCATAGTCTACATGACTACCAATCTAGTTCATCATTGTCGCACGAAGCATATTGAGATTGAGATTCACTTTGTTCGTGAGAAGGTGGCTTGGGGCAGTTCAGAGTGCTACATGTTCCCTCAGCTCATCAGTTTGTGGACATTATGACTAAGGGACTGCATGTACAATTGTTTAATGACTTTAGGTCCAGTCTCTAGTTCCCTCCCACTGTGACTGCGGGTGGGTATTAGAGATATGTATAGTCTAACACATGTATATCATGTTGCTTGTACCCCATGTTGATCTTGACTATATAAATGAAAGTCACCCCCTAATTGGGTGTGAGGTGTTCCCCTAATTCTCTACATATAATTCTCTATAGTGGGTGCGCTGGTGGGCCTATGGGGGCCAGCTGGGCCTGCGCAAAGGGGAGGATATGGGGGCAAACTGGGCCACGACCAATGCTAGGCCAAGCACACTAGAGAGAGGAAGGGCTAGGCCGGCGGGTGAGAGAAGAGGGAGAGGGGAGTGGGCCGGCTGGGCTGGGAGGAGGGGAAAGGGAATGGTGGGCTGAATTGAGAAGAGAAAAAGGAAAATAATTTTTCCTTTTGTGACTCTAGGAATTTTGAGAGGAATTTCTGCTACGAATTTGTATACTCCAAACTCCAAACAACTCAAGCTCAAAACCAACTCCGAAACAATAGCACACTTCTAAAATCAAATTTATATGAATGCAACAATTTATTAGTGGATTTGACTTAGGTTTGACCTAGAAGCTACATGCTTCATACATTTACAGGAAAATTTTTAAAAAGCTTGTATTTTCGGTTGCACGAAAACCCGGGTTGTTACATACAACTTCAGCCATCTGCATGCTTTAGCTCCAAGAAGTCAGACGCCTCATCTTGGACTTGAAAATCTTATCATCTTTGATTGGTGACCAGCTACAACTTGGTGCACGTGCAAAGCACGTTCTTCTAGTCAAACTATTGAGAGACTAGATTGTTAATTGTTTATATACATTTTATTATAAGAAATAGTCAGTAGTATGTCATGTTTGCACCTACCTTTTTATTCTTTTTATATGTTGGTTGAAAGAACTATGCTTTCGCATCAAAACCTGGAGTTATATTTTAGTTATCTGTCATTCATGAAGAGTTATGGAACATTGATGTTTCAAATATAACGATTGCAACATCTTTTTTAGGTAACAATATAACACACACGCATACATATGTTATCGTGGTATTATATTTTCCCATTGCAACGCACGGGTATTTACCTAGTTTCTAAAAAAATGTAAAAAATCTAGAACTGTTGCTTATAATGAATAGAATTAGTATGAAATTGGCCCAAGATATTGAGAAAATATATAAGCAATTGTTATTAAAATCCTAAGTTAAAAATAGGATGTCTCCTCTGTTATCCATTATATGTGTGGCTAGTTTCATAGGCAGCGTTTGGTTGCCAAAAATTTTGCAAAAGAACAGTAGATTCCCTGTCACATCGAATCTTTGGATGCATGCATGAAGCATTAAATATAGATAAAAAATAAAACTAATTACACAGTTTAGACGAAATGGACGAGACGAATCTTTTAAGCCTAATTAGACCATGATTAGACACTAATTACCAAATAACAACAAAAATGCTACAGTTACATTTTGCCAAAAATTTTGCCAACTAAACAAGGCCATAGTCATTTGATATGAATGCTACATGAATAACATAAGATGATGGAATACATAGACTAGGATGTAGAATAAAATAATATATTGAGTGATTCGGCAAATTTGTATTGCTTTTCTGTATAACCACTTATATGGTACATCACCCCGCTTGGTTATTGTAATTCAGAGTTGAATTGATTCTACCATTGATATATTTGGAACTAAATCATATTGTTATAACCAACAGCTTTTTCTCTCTCCCACCTCTCTCCTTCCTTTTGTAAGGGTATTTAAAAATCATACCTTGATATTAGAAATTCCACTCACGTGGTACTTCTTTTGTTTCCGATCTGAACTAGAAATTTCATTTGTGGTGATTCTATGTTCTCTTTAGTTAACTATTTTATCCTATATAAAACTATTAACAAAAATCCAGAAGTGAGCGAACCACGCGCTTAATGGTTAGAACTTGTGTTATATTATAACCACCCATGAACTAATTGCGCTATTAGTTGGCTATTGGTCAAATTGTTTCTTAATATCCTTGCGCTCACTTACATTGCTCCGGTTGGTAGTACACGCTCCGCAACTTAATAAACAAATATAAGGTGAGAATGATCTTGATGGCTATGGTACTGAAGCACGCGTCATCATCCTTTGGATAAGCTCTGCGCTGTTCCCCGTTGCGAATCCTCGCGTGAACGCACCCACGACGGCCAAAGCAAGGAGGCAGATCATGTACGCTTGTTTGCCACCATGCATCCGAGCGAGCTAGCGCAAAAAAAAAAAAAAAAAAATCCGACCTCGCTCTCACTCTCACTCTCACTCTCGGTTCCCACTTATCCCCACTACCGCCAGCAACATTGAAGTGACCCACGCACACCACTTGTTTCGATCTGTATATCTCTGCTGGGTGCAGAAATTTGAACATACATACACACGTAGCATTAGCCACACTGCCTGTCTTTAGTTATAAGGAGGCAGAGAAACAAAACTGAACAAAGTTAATTAGGGAGTGTGTGTGAATATATACTCGTTTTTTTTCAAATCAATTTTGAATTTGGAACAGTAATTGTCTGAAAAACAAACAGACAAGCCAACAGATTGTACTCCATATATTGTGATGGTAGAACCACGTTGAAATGTGGGCACTCTAGATTATGTAAGAAAAAGAAGGTGTTGTCTGGTTTTCCGTGTTTACGAGATTTGTGGGTAACCCGAAACACTATACATGTGGTTGCAACACCATAATCATTCAGCACGAGCAGCAATTGCAGCAACCCGCTGGACCGGACGATATTGTCAACTTTGGGATCTCGCTTTGGCCTTTTGCAGATAACGTAGCAATAATGGAGAGAACTGCTAACCAAATATGAGTTTTAGATGCAAATATATCCATACGTTGTAAGGGAACATACAACTTATTGATCAGTACCATGCTAATAATAATGTGCTTGCTATCACTACTATAGAAGCATATATCGTCATCATTGTCATCACTCTCGGTTCTTGGCTACAAACAAACATTGATAAGTTGCATTTCACTATGGTTATAGTCTCACCAGCAGTGATATACCACTGCCGGTTCGTGGCTATGCCCGGCAGTGATAACCCACTTGTACACAAGAAAAAATTCATAACATCTTCTTATGATGCCAGATGAAAATAAACTTTGTATGAAAATGTAAGCTCAATGAGTCTAAAACGTTGTAGTTAACCACTTCTTTTAGTTTAGATGTCCAAATATTTAATATAAGTAGACATATTAAACGATTTTCATTGGAGACAAGGTCTATGTCAAAGTTGTAGTACATGATGAAATCAACAACTTTCTAGTTTTCAACTTTTTCATCTGAGGTCATTTATAGTATACAATATACAATACAAGATCCATACATGTGAAGTTAAAAGAATAACATTAATTATATAGCCATCAGGGTTTTGTTAGCTGAGATATTATTAGTTGAGGGAACTTGGAGGTGGTTGGTTCAAAACCTAGCTAGAAATGCATATTTTCCCTTTTTTTTAATTTTCACTACAGATTCTAGCCATGAATCGGCAGTGATATCATCACTACTGGTTTGTATAAAGACGAGCTACATGCCCCCGTGCATGCTACTTGGGCTCTAACAGTTTGGCCATGGCATCAGTGGTGTGATACTAAAGTTGTGTTGTACTAGCTCCAAACTATAATACCCAGCATTGCAAGAAAAAGTATATACGTGTGAGAGACAGACAGTCCAAAGTAAAAGTGACAGATTAGTTGGAGCGGGGATCGGAGTGAGAAACAAAACAGAACAAAAAAATTATCGTTTTAATATTAGATATACTAGCCCATATAGATAACAGCTAACCACATAGGTCGGGTTGGCGGTTGGTTAGCATGTACACTCAAATGCCGCCACAGTGGCGTGTCGGGCAACGCTGGCTGGCCGGCCTGAGTGGAGTGTGTGTATATAAGCATGTGTATGTATGTCGAGCATGCATGCCAAGCAGACAAGGCCAGAGGCGTGAGCGAGCTATATAGGGTGAGGCAGGCAGTTACCTGTGTAGCCCGGAGACAGCCTGAGCTGAGAAGATCGGAGGGTGATCAGATCACATGGAACTTGCCGGGACATGGAGGAAGGTGATGCCTTACATGGCCATGGTCTTTCTTCAGTTCGGCTTCGCCGGGATGTTCCTCATCTCCGTCGCGTCTCTGCGGCAGGGAATGAGCCACTATGTCCTTGTTGTCTACCGGAACGTAGTCGCAGCCATTGTTATGGCCCCATTCGCGCTCTGGTTTGGGAGGTGACTGATCTATCCAATCCATTCTTATAGCACTCCACTACTTTTTTTTTGGAAAGACAGTAGCATATATACTTGATATGCAGTTTTGTTGTTATATATACACACCTAGCGCATATATACATATCGTGTTAAGAATATTGAAGGGACGACTAAGGGCGTGCTTTGCATAGCTTTATACGGCTCCTCAGCTCGTACTACACCTCATCAAGCCACAATTTGTGGCTCTTCTGATACTGTAACGTGAAGCTGGAGCCTAAAAGAGCTCGGCCAAATAGGGTCTAATTATATATTTGTTCTGCCATAAAGTGTCAGTTAATCATTAAATATTCCAAAGTCATTAGTTGGCTTCTTTGGATTCAAAATTGTAAGATGTCAATTGTAAAATTTTCGTTCCTTTTCTTTTGCTGATAAAGAGACGAGCCTTCAAATATATTGATTGATCAACAATTATTAGTTAACACTTTTTATCACACATAATCATACGGACTAGACACTGCATGTATTCTGGCATATCACGCTACTACATTTTCGTTGGCTCCTGAGTTGTTGGATATACCCTTCATCTCAGGATCCTGCTATGGAAACAAAAAACTAAGTTAACGATATAGCGTTAATATGCGGTCTCTTATCATGAATTTCAAATGAAGGGTGCCTTTCCTTGGACATCACTATAGAATATGTTCTATGTTGCTCTGCTCGACACGTTCTTTTTTGGCGAGGCCAATAGGCAAGATAAAAATACATAATGGGGCACCTCTCTTTAGTCGGCTTCGGGTAAAAGCAGAGTTTTCCCAAAATAAAAGAGAGAAGTAGCATCTCTTTATTGAAGTGTCCAGATTAATTTCGTATAAGGTAGAAACAAAAGTAGCTTTCGGTGTGTCGATGTTGCTAAAAAGTTCATCCTATCATAGAGTTACTAATTGATTGTTCAAAGAAGAAAAAGAAATAACCACACTTGTACATGGCCGGCGTGCGTTGGTCGATGTGCACTATTACTTTTTTGTGTGACTAAAGTTGGATAGTAAAGGATCGGAAAGCAAGAAAGCAACCTTGTGTTCATTATTAACAGTATCGTCCTTTCTCGTGACAGGAAAACAAGGCCTAAACTGAGCCTATCAGTGTTCATCAAGATCCTTGCTTTGGGATTACTCGAGTAACGATGAACACAATTACCCTTTTTATATCATCTTTCAGTTTGTATAGTACATACTCATTACTTATTAACAAGTATACTTTTCTTTGAATTACTCAAGGCCCGTGCTGGACCAAAACTTCATCTATATGGGAGTGAATAGCACATCAGCAAGCTTCGCCTCGGCGTTAACCAACGTATTGCCAGCTCTAACTTTTGTAAATGCCATCATACTCAGGTGAAGCTACGCTACAACACACACACACACACACACACACACACACACACACACACACACACACACACTTATACTTTGTAGAAATGGTCCTACTGAAAACTAAACATGCAATGATTTCATGCTCCACGTACGTGATCATAAACAATAAACAAGGATGGAGAGAATAGAGATTAAGGAGCGACGGAGCCAGGCTAAGATTGCTGGAACGGCCATAACCGTCGGGGGTGCCTTGCTTATGATACTTTTCAAGGGCCCCATCGTCAACTTCCCATGGAGCAAGCACGTCAACGGCGCCGTATCCGACAGCGGTGCCCACAACAGCGGCCACTGGCTCATGGGCACGTTCATGATCCTGTTAAGCTGCTTCTGCTGGTCTGCCCTTCTTCATACTCCAAGTAATTATTACCTAAAACTCCAGGCTTCTAGCTTGCTAGCTACTTACTGTACGTATATATATGTACTTAGAATTAATGCCTCGTGTGGCAGGCGCGCTATCATATCGATCGGGACTTACTTTACGTACACTTTTGTTCGTTCAAAGCTAATCCTAATAAGAGGATGTAAATTTTCAGTCATATACGTTGAGGAGTTACCCATGTGGACTCTCCTTGACCACTCTGATATGCGCAATGGGCGCCACGGAGAGTGGCGCGGTCGCCCTAGTTATGGAGCGTGACACTAAAGCTTGGTCCATCGGGTTTGACATGAGACTCTTCACGGCCGTCTACTCTGTAAGTATCATCAGTTGTCCTTAGCTTGTATATGGGGTTAATAATCTGCATGTACGATTGATTAATTGGCCGTGTATGAAGAAGGGACGAATATGCATGGTTGTGCCTCGATCTGTTTGTGCAGGGAATAATTTGTTCGGGAGTTGCTTACTACGTGCAAGGGATAGTGATTAAGGAGAGGGGACCAGTATTTGTGACTGCGTTTAGCCCACTCTGCATGATTATAGTGACTGTGCTAGGCTCCTTCATTCTTTCTGAGGTGGTTACTTTAGGAAGGTATATATATACACACACACACACATGTCTGATCCAAGATTAACAACTTTCTTTCATTATTAATGCCTAATTTACAATGACAAAAACTACAGCATCGATCTTAATTAGTTGATGTGATCGTCCACATGTGTAGGCTGATTGGTGCGACAGTCATTGTTGTTGGCCTCTATGCGCTCATCTGGGGCAAGAACAAGGACCATGTGAAGTTTGTTGATAATAATAATAAGGAAGAAAACTGTTTCGAGAAGCACAAGACTTTTGAGCTACCGTTCTCAACTTCTGACGTTAACAAAACAAGCAGTCTCGGCAACATCTAGCAGCTACTGAAGCGGCATATAGTAAGGAACACAGCTCGAGTCAACATGCTGACGTCATCGGTGCGTGTCCGAGTGTGTGTCTTGATGTCTCTGCTGTTCTGCTTCTCGTATCGCACCCATTGATTTAAGGCTAGCGGCCGGCCTAGCATGTAGTAATCGCCTCATTGCAGTGAAAAATGTAATTGTAGCAAGCTATATGTCCCGTTCTGCATATTTATGGTGACGAACCGTCAAATTTTAAGGGAAAAGAAATTATTTTAGGCTCTGCATGAATTGTGCATCTGGCCATTTTTTATTTCAGGTTACCTTCTCCGTAGCGTGGAAACGATATCCAGCGACGTTCAAAAACGATTTTCATAATAAGTTTCTAAAACCGACATTAAACCATCAATTATAAAATTGTGACGTTTGCATTCAATGGCGGAGGAAGGAATTAAATTTTGGTGTGGCGGGATGCGAACTAGAGAATATAGCTACTTAGTTAGCATAAGATTTAAAACTAATGTTGCTTTTTATACATGTAATATTTAATGATTTTCATTCATCAAGCATGAAATATACAAACAAAATATATAAATAATATATAGAACAAATCTAACATTAAAGAAGAATACTAAAAAGGTGCAAGTGAAATCAAGAGACAAACCGAGTGACAATGAAGCTTTAGTTGCGTCTAAGAGATCTAGGTAATTGCAGTGTCCTATCTTTCTTCTGGAACGCTTTCATAATTTTCTCAAGATCAATTCTTTAAAATATCTCTCACTCAATGTAGCACACCATTAAGTCATTAAGCCAAGCACCAGACATCTTGTTGCATAATTCAGTTTTAATAATCTTCATTGCTGAAAATGCCCTTTCAACCGAAGCTATCATCACTGTTGGCGGTCCTTAACTCACACTTTTAACTGCCAACATTTATATAAAATCCATCCAAATGAATACCAAACTTAGGAATAGGGCTCATAACTAACAAAGTTCTACGAGATTTGGTGATTCATCAATTGCAGGAGGACATGTCAGGATAACACAAGAAACGTGTCAAAAGTACACAAAGAATAAGGTGTAACATCACCGGATATGAGCCCAAGGTAAGAAGGCCCACGTACCTGGCAAATCAGGGCCCAGTCAAGTGGAGAAAAAAGGCCAAAACCCATATCAAATCAACTCCAAATGGCCCAAAACTTTGCAGGACCCACCTAGAGGCCCAAAGGAAGCATCCCACCGAAGATGGGGCCATTTGGGCCCAGTTGGGGTGCGGCCGCACCACTGGTGTGCCCGCACCACCACTGGGGCCTCTCGGGCCCATCTTTCGCGTGTTGACAGATGCTGCCTTACCCACGTCGGTTCCCAGGGTTTCGTCTAGGTTCAGTGCACCTAGATGGCAGTTTGGAGATCGGTTTGGTGCTTTCCATGAGGGGATGAAGTATTTTCCAAGGAACACCTCCTCTCTACTATAACAGGAGGTTCTCCCCTCATTTGATCATCAATGAAGGAAGAAACACAGCACAAGAGAGCACAATGTAGCAAGAAGAGAAAAAGAGCCACACTCTTATCTTAGCTTCTAGCTAATTCTAGTATAGGGAGTGAGAGAGTAAGAGTGAAGAAATACCGGAGTTGTCGGCTACCTCCACTAGTGTACTCGGGGCCACTTATGCATTTAGCGGAAGGGATGCCGGGAATCGTCGGCTCTTCTACACTTGTACCTCTACGTTCCAAATACTACTTGGAGTATAAGGTTCGTGTTTATCTTTGGTGGTAAGTTCTACTTTAAGATAGTCTTGTTCATTATTTACTCGCGGGTTCGTCATTCGTCCTTGTGACAAATACTCTAGTAAAGGGCCTTGACAAAGACGGATAACCTTGATCGATGCTAGAGTAGTAGTCGATAGCGTAGACATGGTGTCTAGGCTAGAGCTACCTTCATTTGCCTCGTTCCCTATGGTTGAGGGGTAGGCGGTAGGTGGTGACAGCCCTGTCTGTCCCTTGTAATCCCCCATGTTTGGGTTTGGCATAGAGCTGGAAGTCGGAGGTACTTGGCAGACCAAGTATAAGCCGATGCCCGAAGCAAGTCTATAGTGGCAAAGCTATCTTAACTTAGGATCTCTTTCCCTAGAAAACCTCACAACCCAAGCTATCCTTCTTCTTGTTATCATTAGGTGAACTAGCTAAGAGACCCACATCCATTCCTCGTGGAAATACGATACCCTGAATACTTCCAGGTGAAATGCTACAATGGTAATTCCGTGCACTTGCGGATTATCTCTGTATGTGTTAAGAAATACCAACAAGTATTTCTGGCGCTGCTGCTGGGGAATGGTTGTTGTATTATCTCCGAACCTTGTCCACCCGTGTATCCTTGTGTTTTATCTTCCTTTTCAAAAAGAAAAAGTTATTCCTTTAGTCTTTTTTCACCATGAAGCCCTTTCCATTCAAAATTTTTTTTCTGCACTTAGGATGAGTTCTTAGAGCCACCATCATTGAAGCCAATCACAACTTCTGGCTATAAACTCTGTCCTAGCTTTGGCGGTCAGGCTTATGATCATAAACTAAGCACTGCTAGGAGATACCCTGGATTATCATAAAAAACATAACTTTTCTTATCAATAAAAGAAAGGACATATTTTAAGTTAGTATGCACCTTCGGGTATTCTTGGTCACTAATCATTTTAGGTAAAGATGAAGAAGAACAAAGGACATACGATACCTAATAACATGAGAGCTGCATCAATGGCTTGATGCCCTTTGGTGATGGAACACACTCTAGAGGAGACCCCAACTCTACACACTTGACTTCACACAAAAGTCCAAGTGTGGGGGGATGGTGAGAGCCCCACTACACATTCCATCCATACCAAATGTTATCCTAAAAAAATGAATGATGAATGATGATGTCAGCTCTACCTTGCTGAAAAAAAGAGATGAAAAAAGAAAGAAAGCTGAGAAAAAACAGAGAGAAAAAAATAATATATGATAAAGGAGATGAAAAAGAGAAATAAAGCTAAAAAAGAAAAAAGAGAGAAAAAATATTTATGTTGTAAAAAGAGAGAGAAGAGAGAGAGAAGGAGCAGGTTAGCCTGACTAGCCACCATCTCGTATTGCTTTCATGCACATGCAAGCTTTGGTTCATTTTTCTATCCACCGCGGGCATTGCATAGTTGAAGTGCAAGAAGGATTCTCCTCTTCAAAACCTTTGCCTACCACCAAGGCCCATGGTCCATACACAAAGTCGTGTGTGTGGCCTAGATTTGATACTCGCTTGAGTTGAACCATGTACAATCAAGCTACCGATGCAGCAGTTTCAGCACTCTCATGCACATACGGTGCCAGTACTTACACTCAGGTATGCAAAGGTATTGTTCACCTACTCCTTTACTCATAATTATCTCTATGAGTAAACAACTTGCTCATATGAAGTCATACATACTTGTCTCCATGAGAAAACAACTTGCTTATATGAAGTCATACTTCCCGTGTTTATGTCATATGCTCTGGTTTGAGTGTACTCGTATACAGTACATATACAGTACATCTATAGGCCTTTTAAATTAAGCATGGGCTTAGGTTAATATGACATTCTTTAATCAAAATTAGACATGGTGTTTAATCTTGGTTGAATGAACTTTGGAGTACTACTGTCATAAACAATGGAAGTAATTATGTTGGAGATAAACCAAGGCTAGGATTTATTGTATCTTTACCATAAGCCTTGCTTGAGTGTTGCTAAAAGATAAAAGTTAGGTGAACAAATAAAATAAAATATAATATAAAAAATAAATAAACAAATAATATTAATAAATGCAATAATAATCATAATAATAATGTTTAGGCTCCCAGTGTTTAAGCTGGTAGAGCCCTTGTTTGTTTTGTTTTTTGTTTTTTGTTTTCTTTATTAAATAAAATAGGTACAAAAATAAGTGTGGGAGAGATCTCTCATGTATAAGAACACACTTTTGAGATCTCCCACCAACACGTTGCACAACCGTGGAAGATCCATCATACAAGAAGGACAGGACAAAATGGCTCTAGAGTGGCTTAGCTGAACTTCTGGTTTAGCCTAACCACATCTAAATCCCTTAACTCCTTCCTCTACAACGATGGTTTGCGCAATACTACCCTCAACTCCCTATAATTTTGAGTTTAAAACAACCATAATTCTAATCACTAAAAATAAACTCAATAAATTAAAAAAATGCAAACTAAAAAGTGACGCTCCATCTCCATGTCATCCTATGATTAAAATTTTTGCGTACTTTTTATTTCTTGCCAATATTCCTACACTTGCAAACAATTTATAGGGAACCCATTTTTTCTAAGTGATTGGAATATAAGATATAGTAGGATAGAAATGAAACTTGCTCACTTTTGCAAAAGTACTTGGGATTTATATATAAAATCAAAACTCAAATAGCATGCTCCTTAGATGATATTTAAATACCTACCAAGGCCAAAATATGAATTCCTTTCAAACCTTGTTTACATGCTACTTATTCTTGTAATAAGATTTGTCAAAATGTTGTGATACTTTGTGAAGAAATATTTCATGCTTTCATGTTTCAAGAGCATGTACAATCCACCCCACAAAATAAAGCTAAGCTTCTACACTAGAAGTTAGCACAAAAATTCCATCCATCCACCCACAAAAAGAAAGCTCCATGAAAATTGTCGATCTTGCATCACCAAGGTTTCATAAAAAAGAGAGAGGCATGGCAATGAAAAAAGGAAAAAAATTGGACAAAGGAAAAGTCCAAAAATAAAAAGGACTCAAAGAAGTCCAAAGAAAATGGACTCAAACAAAGTCCAAAGAGAAAAGAAAAAAAGAGATAAGGGTCAAAAGATTGCCATGACCTCTAGAAAAGAAACCTATGGTGAAGAAAGATAAAAAACAATAAAGGAGTATTTCTTTCCACAAAAACCATAAAATACCACACACTTGCACCTCTTGATCAGAATGCATGACTTATTTCTCCATAGATCCGGATTTTGACTTTGCAAGATGTGAAAGGTAAATATGCCACACTTTACCCTACCTTGAGGTCCACATAAGCTTTTTCTAGAGGTAGGAAGCAAAGGCAACATCTTTTGCCTAATAGAGGAACCAAAAATAACAAATATGAGTGACATGAGAGAATCACTTTGAGGAGCAAAGCTAACATTTACATTTTCAAAATCAAACAAAACCCAAGTTTCTAAGTAAGAGTAGAGTAGGAAGATTTCAATCCTTACTGTTCCATTATCCAATCACTCAAGATTCTATGTGTCAGGTATCAAAATACCAAGGTACCTAACAGACGGCAAAATACGGCACCCTACAAGATCGCTAAAGCTCCATCTAGGGGCCCCAGTAAAAATCGACCCACCAAAGGCACTGATAGCATGTCAGTCGCTTGCGGCACGAACGACAAACTCCATCCCACCTGAGCCTCGGGCGGCATTTTTCTGCCTCGCCTGAGTCCCCATGGTGCCATCAAAGCGCCTGACCCCCTCAGCTCACTCCCGCCTTGCCCGAGGGACACGTGGAACCCTCTGGCAAGACGGGGAGCCACAGGGCCCCCAACCGCGGCACCCGCTCCCACCGATGGGACGGACATGACCCAACATGAGCCGGTCATTCCACCACGATGACATCCATACCTCTACAACAATGGGGGTAACGACCACTATACCACCTAACCCCTCTCTACGCAAATCTAGGCGCCCATATCGCCCGTCCTCGACGGCATAGAGGTGCATAGGATAAAGCATTGGCACAGCACACAGCACCAATAGACGGAGAGGCTAAAAGATCAACGCATGTTGCATCTGTCGCCACAAGAGAATTGTTCCCACTGGATAAGGAGGAAGACAGCCGCGCCCGAGGCCATCTTTTTTGTTTTTCTCTTTCATCCTTTCCCATTTTCATCTCTTTACCACCAATGTAACCCGAGCCCTCACCTTAGAAGCTATAAAAGGGGAGGCAGGGGCCACGTCTAGGGGGGACGAAACCGAATAGAGTTCACCTCAATCAAAAACCACAACATCCACACACACGCACCACCCGTCAAAAGAGACCTAGGATCCGCTCCCTCTCTCGAAAGCTTGTAACCCCTACTACGAGCACTCTAGTGCAAGGCAACATGAGAAGCAGCAGAAATCATTGGACGTAGGGCCGTTCATGCCCGAACCAATATACATCCTTGTGTCCGCTTTGCACACCATCCGGGCCTAGACGCGCAGATACAAATTTACTCACCACTCTGTTTAGACCCCCGCTTCCCTAGACACCGATAGTTGGCGCGCTAGGTAGGGGTCTTCTACACGTCACGATCCATCTCTTAGGTCTTGATGGCCAATCCCCACATCCGCTTCACTGTAGGCTCCCATGTCTGGTTCGGCAACCTAGATTTCCTCTGCACGGGAGTGGACTACGATCTGGTTCTTCTTCCCCCTTCCATCGACATTGACGCCATCTCCGAGGCCCTGTCCAACCTTCACCTATGCGCCGACGAGGGGCAGGCCCTCTAGAACGACTGGCCAGGAAGTTCCCAGGGTAGAACGACACAGGCCGGTAAGCCGCACGACCACGGGAAGGCTCGTGGCCAGTCCTCGACTACAGTTCATCTTAATCCATCTGCAGGGGAGATTCCCATGGATCTGCTAACTCACCATGCGTAGGCTATCGCGGAAGTACTCATGACCACCGAGACGGCCTCTAGCACTGGCTCCGACGAAGATGACGGCAGTTGGGCCGGCGCTGACTTCTCCGGGCTCGATGACCCGAGGGCTCTACATCATTTCGTCGGTATCTACGACTACCTCCTCGATGACGACGACTCCAACGACAGTAGCTATGAGCTCATGTGGCCATGATGCCGGGAGGCGGAGGCTGCACACGGCGTCGACACACCACGATCGGTAGATCACCACATCACCCCCTGCCCAATGTAATTTATTTTCGCTCGTAAATCATGAGTTAAATCATTAGCGATAATTACGTAATACGGTTTTCGCCCTTTACGGTCTATTACGACACAGAGTTCGAAGGCTAGCCCGCGAAGGGTTCGACAGCCGCTCCGAGCCACCCAAGTGAGGGATGGCATGAGAAGGGGCACATGAGCGGTCAGTACCCGAGAGCGCTGAGCGTCTTGGCCTTCTCGAGCCATGTTTAAGTTCAGGCCGGTTTACATTCAGGAGTTTTTTTTTGAAAAAAGCCAATGAGCCCTTAGGGTCGGTCAAATGACCCTAGGAACTCCCCGAACCAACCACTATGAAATTTTGAAGCCGGTCACTAGCTTACCTCCGTCAGATCCCCACGAACGGGAACTGGGGCTTCACTTGAACCGACCTGATTGTAACTCAACGGGCACCACGGCTCGACCTAGCGAGGGATGACGTGGTGTTGCCCAAACATTCCTCTTTGCGAAAAAGATGCGCGAGGGATATGCTAACTAGGCCACTTAACCAGGACCACGTGCAAGCGAGGATTTCGGAGGACCCAGGGGCAGAAATGTCTGACCCACGAACGAACTCTCCCGAGCATCCCGAGGAGCCTACGACCCTAGGCATAGGCAAAGGCATCGATGAGGATGCATCCGACCCCACCTCGGGACACAAGAAACTACTACACCTAGACGTCTGATCGATCTATCAAAAATCACAAGGGCTACGCGCACACGAGTTCTTTCCTCTCTAAAAAACCTTCAACGAATGAAGTCTCGGTGACCTCGTCGGCTGCCATTGCCACTCAAATCTAGGTAAAATAAAGGAAGGCATGATCACTATAGCGATCAGACAAACTTAATTCTTTGATAAAAAGTATTTTACATTTTAAGGGAAAGGGAGAAGTCCTAAACTAGACCTACAGGTCCTCGTTGAGGACCTAGTCCGCGGGGATGAGGGCAGCGACAATGTTCGCCGCTGGCTCGAAGCCCTCGCGGAGGTCCTCATAGTCTCCCAGCCCTCCCCCATGGGGAAGCCCTCGATGTCCTGAAGCTCCACGTCGGTGGCCACCTGGGCCATTGTCAACGCGACGGCCGCTCCCCGGTGGACGCCGCGCTCAATCGCCGCCTGGATCTATGCTTGCGCACTGAGGAGATGCTCCTCCTGGCGCCCCGCTGGAGCATGCATGAAGTCGGCCAGGACATTGATGGCGCTACGGAGGGACTCCACCTCCGCAAGGAGCTCTGCTCAAAACAATGCCAAAAATAAGCCATCACACCGGCTAAAAAAGCAAAACGAGGGGACAGAGGCCCACTCACTGGCACACCGGCGATCGGATTATGTCCGCTGTGACTGGGCAAGCATCGCCTCCTCCTCTAGTGAAGTCACCACCGCCTTGACGGTAGCCAACTCCTCTCGAGCCTCCTGGAGCAGAGTAGGGACACCCCTAGGAAGACGCATGCTGGGCCTGCCCGTACCCCGACATGGAGATGACGTCGAGATTAAGGCGATGGTGGTGGGAGGGCGCCCCGTCCCCCTCTCCTAGTGTGCCCATGTAGGAACCCCTAGAGGAGTAACCGTGCTCCATAACGATGACTAAGGAGGCAAAGAAAGACAGAAAGCAGGGACAGAGGAAGGGAGATGCCAGGGTCGGGCACCATGGCTCAAGTTATAAAAGGGCCCTAGGGAGGCCTCTCAACTCCCGTGACATTCAGTACGTCGCCCATCCACCCAACTGCCCCACTCATCCCCCGAGGGAGCCGCTTTGGTCTCACGCCAAGCCTCGGGAAGACGGACCGTTCTCGTATACGGTTCATGGCCCATTTAATCATGGCAAGTGAGCCGTGTGAGAGGGCAACCGACTAAGCGCCAGTCGCCCAACTCCCCACGAACACAAAAAACTAGGCACCTCCCCACCTTCCCATGTGCCGGGACACAAAGCATCACAACAACAACTCCTGGCGCAACACCTCGTCTTCCCTAGGTGGGCCCACTCGCTTGATTCAAAGCCCTTGAAGGGATAACTCATCCCTCCAAGACCTCGGGGGCTACACCCGGTAGGTGTGCTCACACACACCCACCGAACAGTTTCCTCCAAAAACAAATAAACCGCAATGCGCCCAAATGGGATAACAAGGGCCCATGCCTATCCCTCTGATCTGCTAAAGAATGCAGGGGATAACGATACGACAACAGAGAGATCGCTCGGTTAGTCCCTTGCAATGTGGGGCTCGGGGGCTTCTCCTGCATCCTGACCTAGCGAATGGTTGAGGCCATAGGCTTGGGGACTCCTCACACATCCCGCAGTCATACGAAAAACACCACGCTCGCTCAATTAAAGCCTTTGAAGGGATAACTCATCCCTCCAAGGCCTCGCGCGCACCCACCAGATAGTTTTCTTCAAACACAAACAAAATCAAAACTGCCCACGGTCACTCGTCTCAAGCCTCTGAAGGAGTGCCCCACACCTCCATAGGCTCAGAGGCTACTGTCGGGTATCAAAATACTAGGGTACCCAACAGACGGCAAAATACGGCACCCTACACGATCGCTAAAGCCCCATCATAGGGGCCCTAGCAAAAACCGACCCGCCAAAGGTGCGGATAGCATGTCAGTCGCTTATGGCACGAATGATAAACTCCATCTCACCCGAGCCTTACGGAAAGGTCTCGGGCAAGATAGGTGCCTCGGGTGGCATTTTTCCGCCTCGCCCGAGCCCCCGTGACATCATCAAAGTGCCCAACGCCCTCAGCTCACTCCCGCCTTGCCCGAGGGACACGTGGAACCCTCTGGCAAGACAGGGAGCCACAGGGGCCCCTAATCACGGCACCCGCTCCCACTGATGGGACGGATGTGACCGTGCACAATCAATAGCAGCACGGGAATCACGCCCTAACCCAAGACCCCGGTCATTCCACCACGACGACATCTATACCTCTACAGCAACGGGGGTAACGACCACTATACCACCTAACCCCTCTCTACGCAAATTCGGGCGCCCATATCGCCCGTCCTCGACGGCACAGAGGTGCACAGGACAAAGCATGGCCACAGCACATAGCACCAGCAGACGGAGAGGCCAAAAGATCAATGCCTGTTGCATCTCTACACCACAAGAGAATTGTTCCCACCGGATAAGGAGGAAGACGGCCGCGCCCGAGGCCACCTTTTTTGTTTTCTCTTTCATCCTTTCCCATTTTCATCTTTTACCACAAATGTAACCTGAGCCCTCTCCTTAGAAGCTATAAAAGGGGAGGCAGGGGCCACGTCTAGGGGGGATGGAACCAAATAGAGTTCACCTCAATCGAAAACCACAACATCCACATACACGCACCACCCCTCAAAAGAGACCTAGGATCCGCACCCTCTCTCGAAAGCTTGTAACAACATGAGCAGCCACAGAAATCACTGGACGTATGGCCGTTCATGCCCGAATCAATATACATCCTTGTGTCTGCTTTGCACACCATCCGGGCCTAGACGCGTAGATACAAATTTACTCGTCACTCTATTTAGACCTCCGGTTCTCTAGACACCAACACTATGGTAGACACTCAGAAGTTCACAGGTTTAGGTGAGGTTTGGAATAACTTGTATGTAGATTTCAATCGAGGAGATGAACCAGCTTAGTCCTTAGAACTTTACTCAAGGACGAGCAAAGGACTAAGTGTGGGGGAGCTTGTTGGCAGTCCTTAACTCACGCTTTTAACCGCTAACATTTATATAAAATCTATCCAAATGAACACCAAACTTAGGAATAGGGCTCATAACTGACAAAGTTTCACAAGTTTGGTGATTCATCAATTGCATGAGGACATATCAGGATAACACAAGAAATGTAACGGAACCGACCAAAATTATAAGAGCACAAGTACAAAAGCAATCACCGAAGTGATCAAATTCTCGCACTTGAGCCCATATAACTCCGGTAGTCCAATGAAATCACGAGGGATTTCAAACCAACCAACATACAAGCCAAAATCATAGTGATTCAACATAACAAGTCGCATGTTACATCCAGTTCACAAGTAATTCAATATACATCGGAGTTCAACATAGTTATTACAATTTACATTGAAAAGTAGCGGAAGCAAAGTAATTTGAATCTAACATTAATCTTATTTCAAATACATGCCAGTACCATGGTCGACTTCCAACAAAAGCATTAGAGATAAGGTAAATAAGAAGGATCATGCTTGTGATTACACTCCGCCACTAAGGCAGGAGCCAACCAACTCTTGCAGCCGCCATGATACATCACAACCTGCAACAAGTGGGGATAGAACCCTGAGTACGACAATGTACTCAGCTAGACTTACCCGTCAGAAACCAGAAATAAAGTGACACCAAGGATCATGCAAGGCTGGTATAACGTGGGCTAGCTTGACAACATTTTGCATAAAAGCTTAATATGGATAAGTAATCATTAATGCTTAAGCATCAAGTTAATTATCATTAACCTGTCATCTATATTAGAACCTGTACTAGAGCACTCACTTTATTAGGAGCAAACAATATTAACCATAGCAAGTATAAATTGAGGCAACCTTTCCATCGTTATCCAACTAACCATCCATTCAATTTAATGGAATCTACGTTGCCGCTGCTCAAGTCAAGTGCTCAATAACCGGGAGCGACGGCGATTCGAATCGAATTCCTATCCAGCTGGAGGGGTATTTCTAACACTCACCGTGCAGACCCCTGCCAGGGTCGCACAGGCCACCTTTCGTACAATTCAGGAATCGCGGGTCCGAATGATGTCGCAACCCCAAGGGTGACACTCTGCCAGGTGATAGGGACTCTAACCCCCCCTTGGTCTCACGCCAATGTCCCCAAGCACATCCTTTCTCTCCTCCAAGATGTAACCTACCATTCGATTCCCGGCCTGAACCATATTACTCGGCTTTGTGGTCGGAGCGACTTATCCGGCCAACTAAGTGTTAGACTGCGTTCAACATGACTCAAGGACATACAGCGAATCGGTCCTTAAACGACTCAAATGCGGATAGATCCACACCCAAGACCTCCATGCCTTGTTGCTTCACTATCTTCATCCCGCCCGGTCTCATTTCATTTTATTAACACATGGTTCCATTCCACGATAGCAAATATAGCCAACCGTGTCATATATGAATATCCCTACATCTCGCAAGTGACAGGAAATCACCTGACTTCTACCGCTTAAAGCAGGGCTAAGCATCTACTCGATCCTAGTCTATGTAGGATTCAAGGATTCATATATCTGGATAAGGAATGATATAATGTAGCAAGGTTTTCAACCAACTCCTACCACTTAATGCAATAATACTTATAACATATATATAATTAATTGCTTTAAAGGTAGGAGGCTTATAATGCTCCGGGGCTTGCCTGGGATCCGACTCAAGTTAGAGTATGTCAGATGAAACTCGCTTGGCGAGCATTCCCTCATTCTAGCACTTGTCCGGTCCTTCTATCTTCGGGATGGATCCACCAACTCCATCTTCGGATTTGGCTCCACCTCACGTCCTTCACGTGGTACATCTAGCGTACCTAAATGAGATGCAAGATGCAAGTGTATGAATATACGGGAATGCAATAGATGATGCATCACACACTAAACAAGGCAAGTACAAGGTTACGCTAAATACACATAAGCACTTTACATCGCTCAAATAAACATCACACCACCTATTATGCTAAGATAGCAAGGGAAGCAATACCAAACATAACTCAAGATTTACAAAGCCTCAGGTGTACTAACTTCATCACCATGGACATGAATCACACTTAATATCAAGCAAGCAAAGTAACCAAGCATCCATGTATTTTCAACAATTCTAGACATACATGCTGTAGCTGAGTAAATCAATCATATCTGGAGTTCTACAAATCCAAATGACTTGCAAGAAGACATTATAGAAATCTACTCGACCAAAGCCTGATTCCCAAGTTTAATAGGTCTAAAAGATGAAACTACAGAATCTGGTCTGCTCCAAAGAGAGAGCAACCAAATCTAGGACCTGAATTTAAACATCTATAACTCAAAATCTACTCGACCAAATGATACCAAATTTTCACAGCAGCTAGATACATGAATTATCTACAACTTTTGTATAAACAAGTTTCACAACAAAGCATATTATCATGAAGAATTTTGCTAAGTTCCCAGATCTATCCAGAAACCTCGTTTGCAAGGAATAATTATTAACTTATGTTGCAAACATATAATTGGACAAAACCAACTTTACTAACATTTCATACATGACTAATGAACACCAGAAAACATAGTGTCAATTACTAAATAAATTCTTTTAATACATTTTCTTCATTTATTTAGATAATTAGCGGGAATTATGACCACATTATAAAGATGCTCAATAAATTCTACCAAAATTACAGGGGTCTACAAATGCTCCCAGTAGTCTACTGTATAAATTTCAAGTCATTTGGACATGTATATCAACCTCTATGAAAAAGACAAATTGCTATTACAAGAATTCATGTGAGAGCAAGACGAATCAATAACTCACTCATACTACCACCAAAATTCATGAAATTTTTACCACACATCAAACATCATAGGAGTAGCATGTCACAAAAATTTCACTTCATTTGGAGCCATACAACTGCAGTTATGAAAAAGAAAAATGCGACTAGCATTGAAAACCTTATCTGAAAAATCTATTTTTACAGCAAAAACATTAAACTAAAACATGTCATATTATAGATCCACTGCATAGATAATTCCATAAGGATTCTAAAAAGTCCTCATTTGCTATTTTACGAATTTCCTATGATTTACTATGAATTTCCAAAGTTCTTGCAAAATCATCACAAAACAGTCCTCATGGCACTATTCATCTGAGTCTACGGCTGTGCAGATAGGCCCTCCCTTTTAGTCAAATTCTTGTATGAAGTCCCTGCTCGCGATTTTACAGGGGAGGGGTCGCCGGAGCTCGCGGAGGCCGGCCGTAGGAGACTTGTCGGCCGCAGCTGAGGGGCGGGGGAGCACCAGGGGGTCTCCGTGCACCTGCTGGTGCCCTTGGCGCGGCCCAGCATGGCTCGTACTGAGCTGGCCATGGCAACAGCCGGCGATGTTCCGAACGGCACCGGCGGCAAGGTCCTTCGGTGGACCGCAGCGGCGGAGAAACGACGTGGAAGCACTAGGTGGCCCATACGAACTCAATGGTGGCCCTAGCTCAGCCAGTGATGGCTCGTGGCGCACTGGCCACGTGCGACCGCGGCACTAGCGGCGGCGGCGGCATGACGGCGGTGCTGTGGCAAGCTGGGCGGCCGGAGAAGGAGCGCAGGAGGGGCGGTGAGATGGGGCGGATACGGTGGAGTGGTTAGCTCGGACGGAGAAGCATTGGAGGAACGGAACCACGCGGAGACAGGGAGCTCAACTGGCTCGGCCATGGCTGTGGCGAGCACGGGACAGACAGCGAGAGGGAGGAGAATGGAGAGGGTAGAGGGCGCCGGCCTATTCACTTGACGCGAGGACGCGTGGGCACAAGGTGTCGAGCAGCGAGGGCACCGGAGAGCCACGCGGCGCTTGGCCTCAGTTACGCGGCGCTCGGCCTCAGTCCATGTCGGCCATTGCTGCTGTGCAAGGATTTCAAAATTCCAATACCACCTCAAACGTACAACTGAAACATCAACATTCCTCTCTTTGTAACTCCTAAACCATTTAGTTTTAGCACGAGCTGTAGTAACCAAAGTTGTAGAGCTACGCGAGGTCTCCAACTTCTCTTAAAGGGTCAAAGTCTGATTCGGCACTCTTTGCAAGATACAAAGCTTCAAATGTGGGTACCTCAAAACCGTTCGCTGCAGTTCAGTTTGCAAGTTGACTGAAACTCTCATCTTTCCCCTTCCCTATCTCCTTATCCGTGCACTGATTTGATCAATAAATTTCACCATAAGCTAGACCTACATGAGTACTCAAACTTTTCTCAAAGGATCATAGTCTAATTCGGTTTGGTTTGCAATGGATAAACCACCAAAGAAGGGTAAATAAAAACTGAAACCCGAAAATGCAGTCATCCCAGACTTAGCCAAATTTTTCGTCCCTAAAAACAGCACAAGATTCGATTTTGCGAACCCTATTTGACCAAGCTACGCACAAAATAAGCTCTTGCTCATTAAACAAAGTTTGTAGCACTCAAACCAAACTACAATTATTATTTAAGGATCAAGGTTTGAATCAGCTTGTGTTGCAAGATATAAAGCTCCAACTAAGGCACTTAGCACTAAAACAGCATAAGGACTTAGCCAAATTTTGCAAGTGCCAATCAGCCCCTATTTCTGGCTTGTGGGCAACCTTTCAGATTGTTCTGGTCATTTTCATGAGATGATCATTAAACAACTTTTGTTCCATAACAAATTTGCTACAACTTTGTTTAAGGTTGCAGCTACAGGAAAACACCTTTAGCTACCCTTTTAAAACAGTCAAGCAACTGTGCTCTCTAGGTCAAACAAGGTCAAATCAAGGTCAACTATCACTTAGAGACTTAATTAGTCAACATGGTCAACATGAACATTGCTCCATTAAGTGTCCTAAGCATAGTTAAGGTATTGTAGAGGCTAAACATACACACCATGCATAGGTTGCACAAGAATATAGGCCTCACATGCATTGAAACATAGGAATTAAGTGAAATGCTATAGTTGTTTCATCCCCATGTTTCAATTGTTTCATGTGTTTGTTTCAAAGTACATGCTACACATGTTTCACTAGGTTGTTCCACATGTGTCATAGATGTATTGCACATGTTGCATTTGTATGTTGCATAAACACTAGTTCACATGGAATGTAAGGCATGTTTCCTTGTTTCAGAAGTATGTTTCAGATATAATCCAAACAAGCATATAACTTATCATTTCATGTGACTTTTTTATTCTAAAATTCATGAAACTTTTCCAGGGATCAATATAGATAGGTACTAAGGTGAGACACATGAAGATATTGCAATAACACTACCCAAGCATATATCTTGAAAAGGGGCCTATATGTAAAGCAATGGTGCAACATCTAACTTTAGGTTAGGCTCATCTCCATAGGTTGACCTTGACATTATCATCTCCACTTAATCTGTCATGTTTGAACTCAAACCCACTGCTTAATGAGGGACAAACACCTGGGGTGTTGCAGCCCTCCCCCCTTAAAAGAATCGCGTCCCGAGATTCAGAATGGAAGACCTTTTAAGGAAGAGAGGTACGTTATCTAGTTCTCAACATCTGCTATAGCATTCAGCTACAAAGCTTCAACATCGGTGAACAATTTGGTCAAAGGCACTTTCTGATACTTACTCTTTGTGGTAAAATTTGTCTGAAGAATTTCCTTCATTGACTTCCATGAAGCATTGTTACTTTGGGAGGAATCCAAGATAGCACGTACTGTATTCTCAGTGTACGGAGATCATTTGGTCCATGAGTGAACCACTCACAAGTATCTGACTCTCTAATGAGCACAACATAGGCCATATGAACTTGACACTAGACCAAAATCTTCAGAAGTATACTCATTGAATTGATCATATGTTCACAAAGTTTGAAAAGCAATTCTCTACCAAAATGGCTTGAGCACAACCTTCCAAAAGGGTGAGATTATAGATGACAAACATTCTCTGTAGTTATATGGTACTAACTAACCAATAGACAAGGTCTATTCTGGTCGTAATGGTTCAATCCTGCAGATATCAAATAATGGAACACTACTTAAGGTTTCATGTGTGCAGTTCTCTTTCTTTGATGACAACACTATATTATCTGAGTCTGTCGAAGGATTAGTGAATGTGATAGCTGACTCTGTCGGCTCCATATTTCTGCCAAACGTTACCTAAGAAGATCCTCTTATCCAAAGGCAATAGTTATCTAGGTTGAATCAGGTGCAACCTCTTGGGTAAAAACATTTACAAGGTACCAAAGTATGTCATCATTGGAAAATAATTCCCAAAGAAAGATGTAGCGAGGCCTTAAGGACAACAAAAGTTGTAAATATTCACTAAACCACAGGAAGTAGTCTACCACCAAGCGATTGAGTAAAATTTTCCTTGGTGACTTAGTTGTACTGTAAGTTGAGTTGACTTGCAGCATAACAACTTCGTCAGGCCAACTTTCATCTGAGGCTTCCTCTTTGGGATCAACAGTAGCTCTAAGATAGGAAATCTGTTGTTCGACACTTCTCAAATTGCTTTCGAATATTCCTCAACACTTTGTCCAATAAAGTTATGGACAAATCGTTTGTGGCACCTAAGGGCACAAGGATGCTAATTGAAACTAGGGTCTACTTTCTCTAATTCTTCACTTTAGTTGATAGAACACCTCGCACTATCTGTGTGATTGTCCAGGATGGAATTGACTTGATCTCCATGGCTCTGAAAAATTGAGTATCACTCAAGTTGTGGCTAGTTGATTAACTTCTTGTTGGTTATTGCTCTGTAAGACATAGCCTTCATAGCTACCAAAGGGTCGTTACCTAGCTAGAGATTAACCTTCCTATTGGTAACTAATTAGTTGTCTCTCAGCACTAACAAGTTCCAAATCTTCATTCTTGATCACAATAATTGTGGTTGATACAAAGCAGATGGTTGCCATCGAAGTCAGCAGACAAGGAGTTATATCAGAGATGGTTGATTTTGACGGTATGGCCATTATGCATACAAAGGTTAAAATTTGCATAATGTGACGATCGAGTCTTATCCAACGGATGACTTGTCCAACATTAAGTGTTGGGTGTCCTTTTTATCCAGCAGAGATGAGATACGTTGCTCACTAGATTGAGTTGTCAATACTGGAACAACTAAGTAGAGTCACTTGTCTACCACCTCTTGTAGTATGTTAATGTTTATGTCGGTGACCTGTTCTTCAAAGGTTATCCTCTTAGCAACTTCAGAAGGAAACTCCACTACTTTCGGTCTAAGATATGGATCTTACGATAAGATATGGGGAGATAACCAAGGAAGAGTTCACCTAAGAAAAACACGTTGATGTTGTTCCGCAATGGATCATGACTAGAAACCACGATACCAACATGTGCCGAGCAGCACAACTTTGTGTCGGCCGCCCACAGGAGGCTCCCGGTTTCGTCACGGCACCGTTAGTTGCTACTCATAACACCATTACCGATCACATCACCAAGGGGAAATTTCAAGTGACACATTTCTAGTGGTAAAACAAGCATAATACAAGGAAAGAATAGCAAGCAAAGGTAGTCATAAGGTTTAGAATCAATAGGGAAGCTATTCGCAGATCAAAATGCCTCACAAGAGAACATAGCTCCATTGCCAAAAGGCGACTGAGCCAGCGATTTTTGCGTAATACCACGGATACCTGGCATCGACTAAGGAAACTACCAGATAATTAATTAATGGAGATTCGATCATGTTGAGCAACAACATGAGATCAAGATTGATAAATGTTGGGCATTTTTAACGTCACTACCAAAAGTAGACTTAGTTTTCTAATTCTGATAACGGCGCCAAAAATGCCAAACCTATCCCTCATACCACTTAAGCCAAGTTGTCATCCCCAGCATGACATGAGAGACGCGGTATTGAAATATGCATTTGCTCATCAAGATAAATAATAAAAGGGATCTGCAAGCGTACAGATTAATACCGATGTAGCATTTTAACCGGGAAGTATTCCAGGTATCGTTATTTATATTTTTACCACTGGGAAGGGATTTCTAAGTATCAGGGTTGATAATGGAATGAGAATATGGAACTGAGTACACATCATTGCATGTATAACCGAGAGTATTTATCAATCTCTTTATACAGGTATAAATGTCACATTTAAGTAAAGGTAAAGTGATAATGGTGACAAAGATAATTAATCTGATCAGCTAGCCACATATAATAATGATAAGCACCTCAACAGATATTCTAGCAAGTCATTAGCATGGAATTAGGATGAACTACAAAGATATTCCCTAAGTTATTATTAACTATAAAGTCTAGCATATCATAGTTAGTGCAATTATACTTGGCAATCATGGTGAGAAAAGACTATATCCATACATAGTGAATATTAGCAAGGAAGATGAAGAACATAGCAATCACTCCCCTGTAATAGTGTTGCTCTGCCTGCCCTATACACGAGAGGGGGACTATATAAGAATCAACGAAGCTGTCACTATCGCGAACTACCCCACAATCCGGCATATAGGGTGCAATCGCAGATAAATACGGTATAGACACCACGTCTACACAATAGTTATCATTCACCCACTGTACACATGGATAAACGCTATACGATCCTAGGCATGTATATAATTCCAATCTAACTAAGCCAAGCATATAACTATGATAAACTAAGAACAATATAATTGCAAATATAATCAAGTAGAGCAAAGTCATAATCAATATATTGAAATAGAACAAAGTCATATTCATAATATTGAAGAACAATGATGAACAATTTAAGAACAATAGAGGAATTACCAAGAATCCTCTTGACAGATCTGGGAACCAATCGAAGATTGACTCCTTCTAGTTCTAATCCTATGTAGCTATGCTAACTAGAGATCTAGTTGATGTGGTGGCTCTAGGGCTTGATCAGAGGCTCTCCTCCTGAATTATGGTTTGAAGTATGAGACGAGGGCCTCTCCTCCAGGGTCAGGGGCCTTGCTTATATAGCCCTTTCGGATGAATCTGGGCCGTTGGATCAAATCGACATTGATCGTGCGGTTTTCCTTGATCCTCTAGGTCGGTGGAGCATAATCCTCGAGGCGGAGCCTGATTGGCTGAGCCAGCAGGGCGGGCGCCCTAAGGACCAGGGCGGGCGCCCTGTGTCCGGCTCCGTTACGCCTCCCGTTCGTTCTCGTGGCTTCTGGACTCTTCTAGATGTAAGATAATTACGTGTTCGGTTAATATCCCGTCATTAATCCGACATGTGGGCCTTTCTTCCGTATTTCCTGATAACCCCCTGCAGAAATAGATAAACAGCAAAACTCGTGGAATTCTGTCAGATAAAACCCTAAGTCTAGGTGTTGGTTTCATTTGGATCCTTTTCTCTATTTATTTGATAGTTATAATTGATACTTAAGGACCGTCAACAAACTCCCCCAAGCTTACCTCTTGCTCGTCCCTGAGCAAGGAGAGACTCAGTAGTTGCTGAAATGCCTTTGAATTTTGACGGTACACATGCTTTCAAATAGAGTCTCATCTCTGAGTTAAAGTAAACTGTCAAGACTTAAAACTTACTCATTATACCTTTCATCATGGGGCTTGCAACCGTCACCTTTGTCTTGAGCGGTTAAAAGATAGAACAGTCTAGTCAAGCGCCATGTCTCTTATTCTTGATTAGCTATAGCTCTTGGAGTTTTTTGCAGATTTTCAAATAAAACTCAGAGATTCCTTGTATGACTCTCTCAGGTCTCTCTTTTGTGGTATTTCTGGATCCTCACCAAGGCAGTAATGATGTCTGCCTTCTCTCAAAGCAAAGTATGTAGTATTTGTGGTATAAGGCAGAGTGACATTGCCTTCTCTCTCATCCTATTCTAATAAGGCTGGTGTATGGTGATAGTGATGATAACACTGGTGAAAGTCTAATTCTACTTTTGCTCTTTTTGAGGGGATACGTACCTTTCTTGCTTTCTAAAGCTCTTGAGGAGAATGAGATGCTCTATATTTTCTTTTTTTCTTTTTTTCTTTTTTTTTCTCTCAGGTGGGCATCTTGTACCCCTAATTCTACTGTCGGACACTTGTCCATTTTTACCTCTCTTCTCACATTTTTTTTCATCGAGGTTTCGAGCACTTGCTCCTTTTTATTTCCTCGTATCTTTTTCTTTTCGAGGTTCTGGGCACTTGCCCCTTTTTATTTCCTCGTATAGAGCACTCATCTCCTTAGAACAATATAGCAAGTGGTAGTAACCAAAATAGCTTGAGCATTTATTTCACAGGGGATAACAAGAATGGGAAAATATTTTTTTCTATTCTCTCCCGGATTAGGAGTAGAATAATTTTATGTGGATCTGGAGATGAGAATGAGTGGATATATGTGGATGCGTACTTCCGGAGTAGAAGCAGCATGTATGAGTGATCGTGCAAGTGAATCTTGATTTTAACCGCATGACAAGCTCCTAAGGGTCTACACAGCTTGACTACACTCAATGCTCATAAGCAGTAAAAAGTAAAGGTATGGCTTAAAGTCTAGCAAGCATGTATGTATGGCTGTGGTAGGAACTTAAACTCTCATCATACAGGAACTCATCATGTAGCATTTTAAGATTTTCAAAGATAAAATTCTCTAGAATTCTAGCATCTCTAGGAATAGATAAACAGCAGCTCAACCTTCCCATATCATATCCGTTAACAACTTAGACTTTAGATCAAGTTCTCTTCCCACAAGTTCAGGTTTAGAGCAAGCTTTAAATGATAACAGTTGTGTCTAAACTTAGAGAGAAAACTTCAAATTTGAAAGTTAGGCAAAGCAACTATTCATCATATCCATGCTAGAGTTTTATTATTATCTAGATTCAGTTTAGCATAGCCACTTTATTTATTTTTTTAAAACACACTAAGCAAAAGATATAGGTATATATATATAAGCACAAAATCTTTATTTGGTTTTTTCATAGTTATGTATATTTTTATTTTTATAGGGTAGAAGTATATATAAATATAAAGATAAAGATAGAAATACTTAGCAAGATAATGGAGGTGCTCTCCCCCAAGCTGGATCTTGACATAATCTCTTCTGATGTAGCTAGCAGATGGCGGAGATGTATTTGAAAGTCGGCAGCACCCTGACAGCGATTAGAATGTCCTCTGTCTGCTAGTCTCCTTGAATTCTGTGAAGCTCAAATAGACAACAAAGCTTTGTGGAACTGATTAAGTGTTAGCATAAATATCTAGCCTTTATCATGCTGAGCCTCCTTGATTTTTTTATGTTGTTTTTTTTCTTTTATAAAGCAGAAGAAAATATTTATGTATTTATTATATATATATATATATTTTTTATGCCACCACAGTGAATGTACTTATGGGTTTTATGCCACTCGCATACTCACATGGGGCTTTAGGGTTTTTAACATTTTTATTTTCTTTTTAAGATAGTATGAATATGATTAACTAAGCAAACTATTTAAGATAAAGTAAATAATTAAAAGGAAAGGATAACTACCAAGTTACCTCTTGGCAAGGCGTTCGGTGTTTTTAAGTCCTCCGAACGGGACTCTTATTCGTTCAGTCGTCCTAGGACTTGGTGGATGGCGTAGTCGGTGGTTCCGGCGGCGCCTCTTCTTCATGTACAACTGTCTTTTCTTTCCATACCTGTCTCGGTGCTTTGGTCTCCTCAGGACAGTGTTGGTTGAGTGGTATGTCTTTAGATCTTACCACTTCTCCTTCATAATCTGCCCATCCGTCCTTGATGACTTGTTGCTTCTGATTGTGGTTACGCCGCCTTCTTCTTGTCCTGACCTGCTTGGATTCTTCAAATACATAGTTAGGGTCAGTAAAGTAAAGACGTACCTTCTCAGAGGGGAAGTGCATGTGGACTTCTCCAGTTCCAATGTAAATGATTGCTTTGACAGTACTAAGGAATGGTCTTCCAAGGATGATGGGTGGATCGTATTCATCTTCTCCCATGTCAATAACCTGAAAGTCTGTATGGACAAAGTGATCGTCTATCTTGACAGGGACGTCAGTTACTGTACCTTCGACTTGTCGGAATGTCTAATCTGCCATCTGGAGCTGAATATATGTTGGGTTTAAGGGCATGGTTCCGAACAGAAGTTCATAGGTGACCTTGGCCATTATGTTGACGCCCGACCCAGTGTCGCAAAGTGTTTTGTAGAAGTGGGACCCATTAATGGAGCAATAAATGCTTGGCATACCTGGGTCGTCCTTCTTAGGCAAGAACGGTGACTTGAGTTGGCGATCTTGACCTTTGTGCACGGCAGTGACCATCTTAGCTGTCTCGGTCCATACTTGCTTCTTGCTCTTGTTCCTCCTGTTGGTCCTCTTCCTTGGTTCATATTGGGGTTGCTCTGGGATTTGTGCGGTCTTGTTCTTGAAGGAAAACATTTCCTTCCTCCCCTTGATGTAAAAACTGATCTTGGCAGCACTAGCATAGATGACAGCTCCCGCGGTGTTCAGGAATGGTCTCCCTAGGATGACGGGAGCCCTCTCATCAGAACCGGTCTCTATCACTACGAAGTCTGCTGGAGCGTACGAGGAACCCACTCGGACACAGATGTTCTTCAATATTCCTCTCGGGAAACTCAGTGTCCTATCTGCAAGCTGCAAACACATGGTTGTTTCTAATAATGGTTGTGAAAAGAGTTTTTCATAGAGTACCCTGGGCATGATGTTGACGCTGGAGCCAAAGTCACAGAGTGCTTCTGGGAAGTCTCGCATGCCGATGGAGATCGGGATGACGGGGCGTCCTGGATCGTCTCTCTTGACCGGCAGACGGTCAGTACTTACTTCCACGATAGGGTTACTCCAGTAATCTCCTGCATCAAACATGTCTACAAGATTTGCAGATTCTAGTCCTTCCGGTTGTGATGGTATACCAGGGTTAGTAGCAGGAACAGCAGCAGCTATTTGATTCAACTGAGATTCAATCATTTTATTAAAGCTAATCTGGTTCTTGATGGCAGTAGAGAAATTATCCATTCTATTATTTATATTTTCTAGTATTTTATCATTAGATGCCAATTTCTTAGACATGTTATCCATTAGCTTTCCTTGGTTGGATACTAACTCTCTCAAAGGTGGATAATTATTATTATTATTGAAAGAATTGTTACCTTGGTAATTACCTGAGTAGTTAGGCCTCTGTTGATTCCAACCTTGATTCTGCTGAGGACGGTTGTAGTAGTTGTTATTGTTGATGTAGTTCACGTCCTCCAGCAACTCAGGACAGTGATTGCCCGAGTGTCCAGTACCTCCACACTCCTCACAAGTCATGTGGGAGTCGTAGACGTGCATGACTTCTTTCTTTTCTCCAGCTCGATCATCGAGCTTCTTCATGAGTAGGTCTAGCTTGGCAGACAACATGTCTACCTCCTTGAGCTGGTGCATACCTCCACCTCTCTTGCGTGTCTGAGTTCTTTCTTCATTCCAACCTTGGTTGGATGCCATCTTCTCCACAAGAGCTGTGGCTTGAGGTATGGTGAGTGATAGGAATGCTCCTCCAGCTGCAGCATCCATGGTTTCACGGGCACTGTTAATGAGCCCATGATAAAATGTCTGCATCAGTAGCCAGCTTTCCATTCCATGATGGGGACATTCTAGGATGTAGTCTTGGAAACGCTCCCATGCTTCTGGAACGGATTCATCATGTTGTTGCTGAAAACTTGTAATCTTCCCACGGAGAGCATTGGTCTTGCCCATGGGAAAGAATTTGGCCAGAAAGTTCGTGGAGCAGAGTGCCCACGTAGTGTTCTTCTCCTTTGTAGCGTAGAACCACTGCTTCGCTCTCCCCAACAGTGAGAATGGGAAAAGGCGAAGTAGTATGGCGTCTCTGGGGACTTCAGCCATGGTGAAAGTGCTGCAGATCTCCAGGAAGTGTTGAAGATGAGCACTAGCGTCTTCATGTGGCTTCCCACAGAACTGGTTAGCTTGCACCATGTTGATGAGCCCAGGCTTGAGCTCAAAGTTGCAGTCGATCTCCCCAGCAGGTCCAGTGCGGATGTTGTCCGTAGTGGGAGCTGAGAACTCGCGGATCGACTTGTTCGTCATGGCTTCGAATTCAGTCGACAAATTCCGGATGAAACTTCGGCGGTCTTCGGATTTGGATGAAGCTTTGTGCTGAAGTGTTGACGATGTCTTCTTGAGCTTGGCTCTTGTTCTTCTAAATAAGGCTTCGGGATTGTCAACAAAGTTGTCTGGAAGATGTCTTCTATTCATGCATCACCCTGCAATAAATAATCAAAATGGAAAATACAGGGGTAAAACTGTATAAGAGAATTGATAAGCTCAATCAGATTAGTGATGCAAATGATGACTCAAAGTTCCATATTCATTCCTACTTAGTAATCAACCTTCCCCGGCAACGGCGCCAAAAATGCTTGTTGGGCATTTTTAACGTCACTACCAAAAGTAGACTTAGTTTTCTAATTCTGATAACGGCGCCAAAAATGCCAAACCTATCCCTCATGCCACTTAAGCCAAGTTGTCATCCCCAGCATGACATGAGAGACGCGGTATTGAAATATGCATTTGCTCATCAAGATAAATAATAAAAGGGATCTGCAAGCGTACAGATTAATACCGATGTAGCATTTTAACCGGGAAGTATTCCAGGTATCGTTATTTATATTTTTACCACTGGGAAGGGATTTCTAAGTATCATGGTTGATAATGGAATGAGAATATGGAACTGAGTACACATCATTGCATGTATAACCGAGAGTATTTATCAATCTCTTTATACAGGTATAAATGTCACATTTAAGTAAAGGTAAAGTGATAATGGTGACAAAGATAATTAATCTGATCAGCTAGCCACATATAATAATGATAAGCACCTCAACAGATATTCTAGCAAGTCATTAGCATGGAATTAGGATGAACTACAAAGATATTCCCTAAGTTATTATTAACTATAAAGTCTAGCATATCATAGTTAGTGCAATTATACTTGGCAATCATGGTGAGAAAAGACTATATCCATGCATAGTGAATATTAGCAAGGAAGATGAAGAACATAGCAATCACTCCCCTGTAATAGTGTTGCTCTGCCTGCCCTATACACGAGAGGGGGACTATATAAGAATCAACGAAGCTGTCACTATCGCGAACTACCCCACAATCCGGCATATAGGGTGCAATCGCAGATAAATACGGTATAGACACCACGTCTACACAATAGTTATCATTCACCCACTGTACACATGGATAAATGCTATACGATCCTAGGCATGTATATAATTCCAATCTAACTAAGCCAAGCATATAACTATGATAAACTAAGAACAATATAATTGCAAATATAATCAAGTAGAGCAAAGTCATAATCAATATATTGAAATAGAACAAAGTCATATTCATAATATTGAAGAACAATGATGAACAATTGAAGAACAATAGAGGAATTACCAAGAATCCTCTTGACAGATCCGGGAACCAATCGAAGATTGACTCCTTCTAGTTCTAATCCTATGTAGCTATGCTAACTAGAGATCTAGTTGATGTGGTGGCTCTAGGGCTTGATCAGAGGCTCTCCTCCTGAATTATGGTTTGAAGTATGAGACGAGGGCCTCTCCTCCAGGGTCAGGGGCCTTGCTTATATAGCCCTTTCGGATGAATCTGGGCCGTTGGATCAAACCGACATTGATCGTGCGGTTTTCCTTGATCCTCTAGGTCGGTGGAGCATAATCCTCGAGGCGGAGCCTGATTGGCTGAGCCAGCAGGGCGGGCGCCCTAAGGACCAGGGCGGGCGCCCTGTGTCCGGCTCCGTTACGCCTCCCGTTCGTTCTCGTGGCTTCTGGACTCTTCTAGATGTAAGATAATTACGTGTTCGGTTAATATCCCGTCATTAATCCGACATGTGGGCCTTTCTTCCATATTTCCTGATAACCCCCTGCAGAAATAGATAAACAGCAAAACTCGTGGAATTCTGTCAGATAAAACCCTAAGTCTAGGTGTTGGTTTCATTTGGATCCTTTTCTCTATTTATTTGATAGTTATAATTGATACTTAAGGACCGTCAACAATAAACATCCCGAAACTTGGGAAGGTTGAGGATGGCTTAAGCAAACTTCATGGACAAAATTGAGGTACCACTCAAAGATTGAGTTGATAAGGTGGTACTACACAATTTGCAAGCAAACGATTTTGAGACCGCAACAAAGAGACGTTGCGTCATACTAGCTAACCTTTGGGAGAGGCAACCGGAAGGTCCAACATGGATTTGGGTACGGTCTCCACAACTGGCAACGTACGAACCATGGTCAAAGGCTAGCGTTGATAAAAGTTAACTTGGTTGGTCAGTCGATAAGGGTCTTCACAAAAATAGTTGCAAAACACCCACGGCTTATGCAAACATATAGGAGAACTAAACTTTGGCTTTCGGTCAAGCAAAGGCATGGATACAAACATTCAAGGGCTAACCACCAAGTCTACAGGCTCAGACTCCTAAGAGAGAACCTAATTGAAGACAACAACCATACAATTACGTAATGTGAACGTTGTTCTAGGATAAAGCTATGCGACCCTCGTATGCTCACCGAGGACAACGAGGTGACAACTATGGCACTAATTAGATAACAAGCATACATACCCGCATCATAACTTCAAGCACACATGAAGAAGCTTACACAAACGAACTCAAACAACTATTACCAAGCAACAAGCTCGCACACAGCAATCATTACTAATCACTAGGCTCACCCCTAACAAGCTTTGTCTAAAGCAAGAACTAACTACAAGTTTTGCCCAAAACAAATGCTAGCTAAGGTGGGTAACTTAGCATGGGCACAGAACCTGGACAGCAACATAGTAGTTACTTGTTTCAACCATAACTGAGGCTATAGACATCCCACAAAGGTGATCCTAGACTTTCTAGAAAGCTTAGGAAGATGACTAAACTTTAGTTATTCATACCAAAAGCTAAATCATAGGTTAACATGGCCAACAATGCTAATATTTCAGATCTGTACCAATATGGACAGAAAACTGACAAGAACTTCAAAAATGCACAACTGGAGTTCTAGGGACACAACAAGGCTAAGCCTTAACTTTATGTAAGGATTATTAAGTTTTCTATAACTTTCTTATTATCATATTAAGATGATTCTATATCGAACAAGGCTAAACAAGACAAAGAAGACATCTCTGCCCAGATTTGGACAGATTCTATCATTCCATTTTGCAAGCTCATAACTAGAGATTTATACCACCACAATTAGTGTTATAGGATATTTTAGAAAGCCTAGAAAAAGTACTACTCTTCTTCTATTATCTCCAAGACATGATTCCCTATTCACACAGGTCAGACAAACCAAACATTCAGATCTATTCAGAGCATAAGAAAAACCTGACAATAAACTTTTAAAATTCATAACTCTCAAAGCATAAGACCTAGGGTCATAAAATTTTAGGAACAGCTAGATAAGTAAGTTTTCTACAACTTTGGTATTCTCTATAACTACAGAAAACATCATTATGACCACAAAAGCATCACTACAACAGAAACTGTTCTAGCAGCCAACGTTCCACAAGCAAAACAAAGCTTGCCTTTGTTCTACTTAACAAGAGAGCACACAAACATATCATCCTAGTAGCTCTAAACATTGTTACCTTAGACCAACACCAATTTAATTCATTCATGAGAATCTAATTTACTTAAGTGAGGTCTAAAGCATTTACAAATGTTTGTATGAACAACACATCCACCATTTGGCTAAACTAAAGGACAACTATAGTTTCAAGCATATACCCACTTATTTCTAGCAAGGCTAAGCACACACTATATTCAAGCACTCTCTATTTAAGCAACATGGAACAAGGCATTCATGTCTAACTCCACACAAGAAAGATAGCATAACACATTGATCACAGGTTACTTATCATTTGAACTAGGTGAGAGGAGCACAGATATGCATAAAGCAACAATCATGAAGATGCATGCTTCATCCTATTCGTCCTCACAAGATTGCCAACCTAAGGTGGCGATCATGTTCTATGTCGGTGGCATAACACGCACTCTCTTGATATATATCTAGTCGTTAGCTACAGTCGACTTACGTATTCGTGTTTAGCGTACCTGCATAAAAGTTTCATTGCAGCCCAACATTTCCCAATATAGCACACAATGAAAGCAGAGAAGTAAAATTCTAAGTACTCCCATGTACATATACCCTCGTATATATACATGTAGCACCAAAACTACCCGAATCTTTTGATCACCCACAATTAAGTACCTTCATATATACATGTGTGTAACATGTAAATAATCCAGTAACCAAAACTAGCTCTCCCCTAGACCGCAGTTTGTACGGTCATGCTCTCACAACTCACACTTACCTAAGCGTAGGTGTGATGTTGCATAAAAGTAAATTAGCGACATATACGACTATCTCATATATGAAGGCTACCTCTAATCTAACACACCGGGTAGCATAGTGTGGGAGAGTCATCACACATACATACCTTGGCCTGGGCATAGATGCATAAATAAAAACCCCCAAGTTAGTACTTATATAAGCCACCTAATAATCCTTATATGGGCATAAGGAAATTGACCATTGGCATATTAGGTTTAGAATTCAGATTTCACAAACCTATATATAGCTATAAGTTGATAAAACTGATTTTATAAAACAAAACCTTTGTTTTAAATACACATACAACAAGTTTAATGTTGAATCTTGCTCCGATGCCAGCTGTAACGGAACCGACCAAATTATAAGAGCACAAGTACAAAAAACAATCACCGAAGTGATCAAATTCTCGCACTTGAGCCCATATAACTCCGGTAGTCCAATGAAATCACGAGGGATTTCAAATCAACCAACATACAAGCCAAGATCATAGTGATTCAATATAACAAGTCGCATGTTACATCCAGTTCACAAGTAATTCAATATACATTGGAGTTCAACATAGTTATTACAATTTACATTGAAAAGTAGCGGAAGCAAAGTAATTTGAATCTAACATTAATCTTATTTCAAATACATGCCAGTACCATGGTCAACTTCCAACAAAAGCATTAGAGATAAGGTAAATAAGAAGGATCATGCCCGTGATCACACTCCGCCACTAAGACAGGAGCCAACCAACTCTTGCAGCCGCCATGATACATCACAACCTGCAACAAGTAGGGATAAAACCCTGAGTACGACAATGTACTCAGCTAGACTTACCCGTCAGAAACCAGAAATAAAGTGACACCAAGGATCATGCAAGGCTCATATAACGTGGGCTAGCTTGATAACATTTTGCATAAAAGCTTAATATAGATAAGTAATCATTAAAGCTTAAGCATCAAGTTAATTATCATTAACCTGTCATCTATATTAGAACCTGTACAAGAGCACTCACTTTATTAGGAGCAAACAATATTAATCATAGCAGGTATAAATTGAGGCAACCTTTCCATCGTTATCCAATTAACCATCCATTCAATTTAATGGCATCTACGTTGCCGCTGCTCAAGTCAAGTGCTCACTAACTGGGAGCGACGGCGATTCGAATCGAATTCCTATCCAGCTGGAGGGGTATTTCTAACACTCACCGTGCAGACCCCTGCCAGGGTCGCACAGGCCACCTTTCGTACAATTCAGGAATCGCAGGTCCGAATGATGTCGCAACCCCAAGGGCGACACTCTGCCAGGTGATAGGGACTCTAACCCCCCCTTGGTCTCATGCCAATGTCCCCAAGCACATCCTTTCTCTCCTCCAAGATGCAACCTACCATTCGATTCCCGGCCTGAACCATATTACTCGGCTTCGCGGTCAGAACGACTTATCCGGCCAACTAAGTGTTAGACTACGTTCAACATGACTCAAGGACGTACAGCGAATCAGTCCTTAAACGACTCAAACGAGGATAGATCCACACCCAAGACCTCCATGCCTTGTTGCTTCACTATCTTCATCCCGCCCGGTCTCATTTCATTTTATTAACACATGGTTCCATTCCACGATAGCAAATATAGCCAACCGTGCCATATATGAATATCCCTACCGCTTAAAGCAGGGCTAAGCATCTACTCGATCCTAGTCTATGTAGGATTCAAGGATTCATATATCTGGACAAGGAATGATATAATGCAGCAAGGTTTTCAACCAACTCCTACCACTTAATGCAACAATACTTATAACATATATATAATTAATTGCTTTAAAGGTAGGAGGCTTATAATGCTTCAGGGCTTGCCTGGGATCCGACTCAAGTTAGAGTATGTCAGATGAAACTCGCTTGGCGAGCATTCCCTCATTCTAGCACTTGTCCGGTCCTTCTATCTTCGGGATGGATCCACCAACTCCATCTTCGGATTTGGCTCCACCTCACGTCCTTCACGTGGTGCATCTAGCGTACCTAAATGAGATGCAAGATGCAAGTGTATAAATATACGGGAACGCAATAGATGATGCATCACACACTAAACAAGGCAAGTACAAGGTTACGCTAAATACACATAAGCACTTTACATCGCTCAAATAAACATCACACCACCTATTATGCTAAGATAGCAAGGGAAGCAATACCAAACATAACTCAAGATTTACAAAGCCTCAGGTGTACTAACTTCATCACCATGGACATCAATCACACTTAATATCAAGCAAGCAAAGTAACCAAGCATCCATGTATTTTCAACAATTCTAGACATACATGCAGTAGCTGAGTAAATCAATCATATCTGGAGTTCTACAAATCCAAATGACTTGCAAGAAGACATTATAGAAAGCTTATGAAATTTGCTATAATTCATTTAATATCACCTAAGCCTGATTCCAAAGTTTAGTAGGTTTAAAAGATGAAACTACAGAATCTGGTCTGCTCCAAACAGAGAGCAACCAAATCTGGGACCTGACTTTAAACATCTATAACTCAAAAACTACTTGACCAAATGATACCAAATTTTCACAGCAGCTAGATACATGAATTATCTACAACTTTTGTATAAACAAATTTCACAACAAAGCATATTATCATGAAGAATTTTGCTAAGTTCCCAGATCTGTCCAGAAACCTCGTTTGCAAGGAATAATTATTAACTTATGTTGCAAACATATAATTGGACAAAACCAACTTTACTAACATTTCATACATGACTAATGAACACCAGAAAACATAGTTTCAATTACTAAATAAATTCTTTTAATACATTTTCTTCATTTATTTAGATAATTAGGTGGAATTATGACCACATCATAAAGATGCTCAATAAATTCTACCAAAATTACAGGGGTCTACAAATGCTGCCAGTAGTCTACTGTATAAATTTCAAGCCATTTGGACATGTATATCAACCTCTATGATAAAGATAAATTGCTATTACAAGAATTCATGTGAGAGCAAGATGAATCAATAACTCGCTCATACTACCACCAAAATTCATGAAATTTTTACTACAAACCAAACATCATAGGAGTAGCATGTCACAAAAATTTCACTTCATTTGGAGCCATACAACTGCAGTTATGAAAAAGAAAAATGCGACTAGCATTGAAAACCTAATCTGAAAAATCTATTTTTACAGCAAAAACATTAAACTAAAACATGTCATATTATAGATCCACTGCATAGATAATTTCACAAGGATTCTAAAAAGTCCTCATTTGCTATTTTACGAATTTCTTATGATTTACTATGAATTTCCAAAGTTCGTGCAAAATCATCACAAAACAGTCCTCACGACACTATTCATATGAGTCTACGGCTGTGCAGATAGGCCCTCCCTTTTAGTCAAATTCTTGTTTGAAGTCCCTGCTCACGATTTTACAGGGGAGGGGTCACCGGAGCTCGCGGAGGCCGGCCGTAGGAGACTTGTCGGCCGCAGCTGAGGGGCGGGGGAGCACTAGGGGGTCTCCACGCACCTGCTGGTGCCCTTGGTGCGGCCCAGCATGGCTCGTACTGAGCTGGCCATGGCAACAGCCGACGATGGCCCGAACGGCACCGGCGGCAAGGTCCTTCGGTGGACCGCAGCGGCGGAGAAACGGCGTGGAAGCACTAGGTGGGCCATACGACCTCAATGGTGGCCCTAGCTCAGCCAGTGATGGCTCGTGGCGAACTGGCCACGTGCGGCCGCGGCACTAGCGGCGGCGGCGGCATGACGGCGGTGCTGTGGCAAGCTGGGCGGCCGGAGAAGGAGCGCAGGAGGGGCGGTGAGATGGGGCGGATACGGTGGAGTGGTTGGCTCGGACGGAGAAGCATTGGAGGAACGGAACCACGCAGAGACAGGGAGCTCAACTGGCTCGGCCATGGCTGTGGCGAGCATGGGACAGACAGTGAGAGGGAGGAGGAGAATGGAGAGGGTAGAGGGCGCCAGCCTATTCACTCGACGTGAGGACGCGTGGGCACAAGGTGTCGAGGAGCGAGGGCACCAGAGAGCCACGCGGCGCTTGGCCTCAGTTACGCGGCGCTCGGCCTCAGTCCGTGTCGGCCATTGCTGCTGTGCAAGGATTTCAAAATTCCAATACCACCTCAAACGTACAACTGAAACATCAACTTTCCTCTCTTTGTAACTCCTAAACCGTTTAGTTTTGGCATGAGCTGTAGTAACCAATGTTGTAGAGCTACGCGAGGTCTCCAACTTCTCTTAAAGGGTCCAAGTCTAATTCGGCATTCTTCGCAAGCTCCAAAGCTTCAAATGTGGGTACCTCAAAACCGTTCGCTGCAGTTCAGTTTGCAAGTTGACTGAAACTCTCATCTTTCCCCTTCCCTATCTCCTTATCCGTGCACTGATTTGTTCAATAAATTTCACCATAAGCTAGACCTACATGAGTACTCAAACTTTTCTCAAAGGATCATAGTCTAATTCGGTTTGGTTTGCAATGGATAAATCACCAAAGAAGGGTAAACGAAAACTAAAACCCGAAAATGCAGTCATCCCAGACTTAGCCAAATTTTTCGTCCCTAAAAACAGCACAAGATTCGATTTTGTGAACCCTATTTGACCAAGCTACGCACAAAATAAGCTCTTGCTCATTAAACAAAGTTTGTAGTACTCAAACCAAACTACAATTATTATTTAAGGATCAAGGTTTGAATCAGCTTGTGTTGCAAGATATAAAGCTCCAACTAAGGCACTTAGCACTAAAACAGCATAAGGACTTAGCCAAATTTTGCAAGTGCCAATCAGCCCCTATTCCTGGCTTGTGGGCAACCTTTCAGATTGTTCTGGTCATTTTCATGAGATGATCATTAAACAACTTTTGTTCCATAACAAATTTGCTACAACTTTGTTTAAGATTGCAGCTACAGGAAAACACCTTTAACTACCCTTTTAAAACAGTCAAGCAACTGTGCTCTCTAGGTCAAACAAGGTCAAATCAAGGTCAACTATCACTTAGAGACTTAATTAGTCAACATGGTCAACATGAACATTGCTCCATTAAGTGTCCTAAGCATAGTTAAGGTATTGTAGAGGCTAAACATACACACCATGCATAGGTTGCACAAGAATATAGGCCTCACATGCATTGAAACATAGGAATTAAGTGAAATGCTATAGTTGTTTCATCCCCATGTTTCAATTGTTTCATGTGTTTGTTTCAAAGTACATGCTACACATGTTTCACTAGGTTGTTCCACATGTGTCCTAGATGTATTGCACATGTTGCATTTGTATGTTGCATAAACACTAGTTCACATGGAATGTAAGGCATGTTTCCTTGTTTCAGAAGTATGTTTCAGTTATAATCCAAACAAGCATATAACTTATCATTTCATGTGACTTTTTGATTCTAAAATTCATGAAACTTTTCTAGGGATCAATATAGATAGGTACTAAGGTGAGACACATGAAGATATTGCAATAACACTACCCAAGCATATATCTTGAAAAGGGGCCTATATGTAAAGCAATGGTGCAACATCCAACTTTAGGTTAGGCTCATCTCCATAGGTTGACCTTGACATTATCATCTCCACTTAATATGTCATGTTTGAACTCAAACCCACTACTTAATGAGGGACAAACACCTAGGGTGTTACAAAAACGTGTCAAAAGTACACAAAGAACAAGGTGTAACATCACCCGACATGGGCCGGAGAAGGCCCAGTTACCAGGCAAATCAGGGCCCAGTCAGATGGAGAATAGAAGACAAAACCCGTATCAAATCAACTCTAAATGGCCCATTGTTGACACTTCTTAATGTCACTCGTGTTAGGTTGTCATCCCAAACATGACACCAAGAGTGTGGTTGTATTATACTCATGCCATTTAACTAAATAAAGATATTATAGTATATATCCGCAAGCACACAGATAAATAAACCCATTGTAGCATTTTACCTAATTTTTCCTAAGTATCGTTATTTATAATTTTACCAAGGAAGGGAAAATCAAAACGGGACTATATAAATAATTACAATGGTAGTAGGGATAATCATTTGCACTTACTCAATAATAAATATCAAAACAACTAATCACTTGTCATGAAAGGGGTAAGACAAATAAGATAAATGGTAAATGATAATCATGGATATTCTAGAGACAAGGAGTTAACATTATTCAAGTCAAGTAGTCATGGAGATTAATTTAGAGATGTAAATCATAAGTATTTCTTATTCAATCAGTCTATTAATCAATCTAGCTATACACAATCCTCTATGATATAATCAACTTGTCATTTATGAATAAGGAACATTACTGAGAGAAAAGTCAAGAACAAAGTAATGATCTCATCCCTGTAACCGCGTTCTACTAAGTTCTATACTCGAGGAGTGGACTACAAAGGATTCAACAGGAATGTCACACCCACGATCTACCACATGGCCCAGAGCATAGAGTGCATTCACAAACAAGCATAATCTAAGCACCACGTCAACAATATGTCAGCCAGTCAATCCTATGCAGAATTGGATCAAGCTTTCTACGAACATATTCATAAACTCTCTACTAATCATATTCATATTAAGATGTAGAACAAGAACAATCTCAAGAATAGAATGAAGTTGAAATATAGAAAGATATTGAAGTAGCATAAAGTCGAATGATGATTACAACGAAATTGCCAAGTCTCCGACGAACGATCCTGATCCCAAGCAGTTGCTTGCCTCTACTTGAATCAATCTAGACTAAACTCTAACCTTGAACTAGAACTCTAACTCTCTTTCTCTCTAGAAACCCTAACTTTTGGCCTTGCCTTAACAAATGAGGAGGAGATGATCTAATTCTTCAACTCATTCATTGAGAGGGGATCCTAGGGGCTGTTTATATAGCCCAGGGCGTGGAACTGCAGCCCTTGGATCAAACCGACCTTGACGTGGGGTTTAAATACATCCTTAGAGGTGGTATAGGTAGGTTGCAAGAGAAGGAGCCGAGGCGGCGCAGGGGAGTGCTGGTCGGCCTAGCCCTAGGGCCGGTCAACCCCACCTGGCGGCGGGTTGGCTCGTGTCGCCTCGTGGAGTCGGTTTAGGTCTTCTAGAATCCCTATCCACATCCGTGACGTGGTGATTAGGCCGATTGCTTCAGTTTCTTCTCTTAAAAGGAGATTAGTTCTGTATTATGCAGCTTAGCCCCTGAAAAACACAGAATCACCAAAACTCATGGAATTTGTTAGTTTAAACCTCTAAACCTACTATGGTGATCCTTTTTATCATTTATTTCTCTTATGTTAACAGTTTAAATGATAGTTAATTACCATCAACAACTCCCCCAAGTTAAACTTTTGCTAGTCCCTTAGCAAAACTAAATCCAGAGATAACTAAGTTATTTCAAATTATCATCCTTCAAAAATACACAAGCCATCAGAAAAGAATTATCCTCAAAAAGATTTTGAAAAGTTGCTCTAGTTCCTTAGCCATGGGGTTTTAACTTTCACTTGAGCTTTGGAAAATCAGAAAACAAAAGTAATCAAGTCAAGCACTATGTCTCAAATTCTTCATCTCTATTTCCATCCTGAAGTTTTTAATTATATTTTCAAAATAAAACTCAGAGTCTGTATTGTATGACACTTACAAATCTCTCAATATGTGACATTGGAACTCCTTACCAAGGCAACGATGGTGTTTTGCCTTCTCTCAAAGTATTTTGGAATAAGGCAGAATATCATTGTGCCTTCTCTCTCACCATATGAATAAGAAGCTTATATGGAGTTTATGGGTGAGATCACTCATATATACTTGCAAAACATATATTGTAAAGTCAAACAATGGATATAGAGAAACTAGTCATACAATCAAATCAAGATGTGCATGTGTGTGGATACAAGGAATAGGTTAAATATATGGTCGAAGTAATAATGAATCCTAATTCTACCTTGCTCCTTTAGAAAGATTGATCTCTCTTAAAACTTAAGAACTTAGACAAAGAAAGTCTTGGCTATATATATATATTCAGAGAGGCGAGTGTCTAGCACCCATTGTTTTGGTAGGACACTTGTCCATGTTTTACTCTCTATATATTATTTATTTATTTTTTTACATAGCTCAGACTTCTTGTCTATCATGAAACAATTGAGAGATAATAACAATAAACATTTGGAGCAATAATAACTAAGGCTATGAAATGTATGAATAGGTGGAAAAATCCTACAAGGCATGTTTTTGTTGTTCACTCCGAGTGTAGGAGTAAAACATTTTTATGGTGGTTCTAAATGGAAAGGCATATTGTTGCGTACTTCCAGTGTAGAAGTAGCAAATTTAAGTAGAGTGTACATGATCTTGATTTTAAGAGTATGATAGGTCTCTAAAGGTAAACAAAGTTTGACAGTACTAAATGTAAATACAAGTAGCAATAAAATAAGTGCTGGTTTTCTATCCTAGCATGTATGGCTGTGGTAGGAATTTAATCTCTTTGTCATACAAAGACTCATCATGTGCATTTAATTTTTTTCAAAAGTGAACTCTTCAGGAGTTCATTGAAACTTAGAACAAGATAAATGGCAGCTCAAAACTCTTTCACTTCTTATCTCCCAACTACCTAAACTTTGGATCAAGCATATTCCTCCACAGGTTTAAAGATTTGGCAATGAATATTTTTGGAACAGAGGAATAATTCTTAAATGAAACTAGGTACTTCAGAAGAATTACAAATGAAGCAACTATTTATGATAGTTCAAGTTTTTTATTTGACACAAAAACAAGTTCATACACACTCTATTTTTATTTCAAAAGGCTCGCAAAGAAAAATAATCTAAACATATTAATATATATTTTTGTATTTTTGTCATATTCCCCATTTTTTTAGATATAGTATTAATACTAATATTAAAACTAATAATAATACGGGTAAGAAAAACTTACTGTCTGAGGGGGTCCTCCCCCAAGCTGGCTCAACTTCGGTCACTGAGGTGGTGCTGGTGACGGGTAATCGACACCCATTTGCTCGAAGTAGAGGAGGCCTTCATATGTTTGTGTCCCTTGTTCACGCATCTCCCCAAGTGTGTTGCTCATGCTCTCCTGCCACTGTGTATGCTGATGTAGCGTGTTTATGATACCTTGTTGCCCTGTCTCAAGATGAGTGAGACGGGTATCAAAGTTCTAGAAGTCTGGCTGGTGGTACAGCTGAGGCTGAGGATGAGGCGGGTATTGTTCCGGCTGGTACCTGAGGTAGCCATGAGAGGCATGGTATGAGTACGGTGGTGGTGTAGGTGTTGCATCATGGACTCCCCTCGCAGAGAAAGACATGCGTCCTCTCTGGATGTACGCCGAATCTTCATATTCCTGCGGAACATAATTAGAAAAATTACCTTGCCCCCAATTTTCTTCTGGCATGGGTGGATCATAGGAAGTTTGATCTTCCCATGCCCGGTGTCTCGGTTCAGATGGTCTTGGTTGGTCAAATCCTTGATAGTGAGTGAAAGCTGGTGCAGGGGGTGCACCATCTTCCCCTGTGTACCTAGGCACAGTGTTTCTTGTTATTCTGGCAAACGAACTTCTTCCAACTCCCCTGGTCGATCTCTGCAAATTAAGCAAAAATATCTCCATGGCATATAGACTAAGTGGTCTGTTCGGCAGTTCATATTCATTTATAAATCCCTTGTATGTTACAAAGATTCTATTGCCCTTTTGTTTCAACAGATGTGCTTGACTGAAAAAGTAAATGTCAAGAGATCGGCGGGGTGTGGAGATGTAGGTAATACTAGCATTCCCTAACAAATTCAGGTTTCTGGCAAGACGTGTAATCCAAGAAGTGATGGTGAGAGGGCCTCGCAAAGTGTGAAGGATAGCCCAGAATGTTACCATGAGCCTAACAGGAGATATTTTACGTTTCTTGATCATAGCATACATTAATTTCATCTCCTCGATCCTAACTATGCGACCTTCCCTCCTAGGAAAGAAAGTGATCCCTAATCATTTATGCATAATTCTCAAAGTGGGATTGTGAATGTCACTCATGCATGGGTCGGAACAGTAGTCTTTGCCCGAAATATCTTCCCAAAATTGTTGTCTATGAAAATCGCTCAAAAGTTCATCTATTTATACTCCGCAAGCATCAGGGAATCCTAGTCTGAGGCTGAATTCTTTCCAAGTAAATTAATATTGCTCGTTAAACAGCCTAAAGGAAACATAAGTCTCGGTGAAAGATAGAGTGCAGAGGAATTCTAAAGTAAGTAATTTGCATCCATCCTTCGAAATACTCCAATTATTATCCCATCCAATATTGTGAAAAATAAGATCGAATTCAGCATCCATACCTGTTTTTTGTAAGAAGTAGGGGTCAAAGGTTGGGGTATGCTCGAACTCACGATCTTTGTACAATCTCATCAGATCCTTATTGTAGGTGGTGCGAAGCTTTATATGACGCTGTTGAAGGAGTATGTGGTGTTCTGGCTAGCTGGCAGATGAGGACCGGGGCACGGATGACATGTCTAAGTTAGAACCAGCCCGTGATGATGATCCGGTCTGGGAGCGGGTTCTCTTACGAAAAGAGAATGCTCCAGCCGCACTCCTAAGCATTTTCTTGAGTCCACTCATCCTATTACACAGACAGAAACACAAACACAACTGGTGGAAATAATGAGGGGTTAGAATAAATAAATAGTTAGGAGTCAGTGATCCGAAAGTCAGTCATCCAGAAGTCAATCATTCAAGTTGGAAATTTTATATCTTGACTTCTCCTAGTACTTAGATTATTCGGGCAACACTTCTCCTTACTAAATGATTTTCTAAACAACTTCTAGCACTTCTCTCTTACTGATTCTTATCTCAATGTGGCTCTAAAAATTTCAGAATACTTCTCTCCACTCAAGAACTTCCAGAATCTACTCAAAAACTAAGAATTCTCAAACCGTACTTGGATTTTGGAATTTCAAGTTGGGGGTATGTTTTCTGAGTGTTTTGCGGTGTGTGGAGTAGAGAGAGAAGCAACCTTTTTATAGGTGCGAGAGAGGGAGGCCGGCCGGCCTGGTGGTGGGGTCGACTGGCCCCATGTGGGGCCCACTCATCCATCCCTTCCTTCTCTAACTTCTTTGCTTCGTTATTAAGAGATGCCTTCACCTGCCGACGCTCCATGTGATGTGGTGGTTGAAAAAGAATGGAGGAGAGTGAAAGAGATGGAGTGAAGTGAAGTGATGTGAGGTGATTGAGGTGGGTCCCATGGGTCCGTATGTCTCCCATATTTGTACCGTATAATCACACAAGTATGCAAAGAAAAATTACTTTTATGAAACTATGAAAAATTAGAATTCTAATGATAGTATTTTTACATTTTCTGCCACCACAGTGATTATTATTTACCAGAGGTTTTCACGCTTGGTAAATATTAATTATATGGGGCTTTAATAATTATGCCATGAGATTGATTTTTATTATTTTTTTCTATGCATGAATAAGTAAATATGCTATGCAAAAATTAATTGCAGATAAATACCGAGTTACCTCCCAGCAATGGCTCAGGATTTTTAAGTCCACCGAATCGGACTACTCCAGCTGGATTTATTCTTCGGGGATCATAGTCATCCCTGTGAGTGGTGACTATGTGACTCCTTCATCTATCATCTTCGCAGTGGAGCTTAACTCAGGTCTTGGTCTAAATGGAAAACACTCTTCTCGTCCATCAATGTTGAATTTGACTTCTCCAATTCCGACGTCGATGTGGGCATTTGCGGTACTCAAAAAGGGTCTACCAAGAATGAGTGACACTCTTGAGTCAAGTTGCATGTCCAGAACCACAAAGTCGACTGGTATGAAGAATTCTCTGATCTTGACTGGAATATTCTCGGTGATTCCCACAAGGTAACGGAGTGACTGGTCCGCTAGCTACAGGCACATCGAGGTTGGATCGAGCTTTGCATGTGGAAGTTTATCGAAGATCGCCTTGGGCATCACACTGACACTTGCTCCAAGGTCGCATAGCGCATTGTCAAAATGTTGATCTCCAATTGAACAGTCTATAGTGGGGCATCCTGGATCCTTCTTCTTGATTGATGTGTTGAGGATGGCCGCACTACACTCTTCTGTCAGCTTGATCACTTCAGTGGTAGGCAGTGGTCTTTTATTGTTGAGGATGTCTCGAACATACTTTGCATAGGTGGGAACCTGCAACGCATCTAACAAAGGGACATTGATATATAATTTTTGAATAATCTCAACAAACTTACTGAATTGTGCATCCATCTTGAGTTTTCTATCTCTGTGTGCGAAGGGTAAGATATTGGTGTCTTGGAAATCTTGCACTTGTGGTTGAACTTCTTCTACTTCATCATCCTTTTCTTCTATCACTGTGGGTATCACTGGTACTGGTTTTCTCTATGCCCCTTCTGGATAAGGTGGGTCTTTAGTGGTTTTACCATGTCTAGTGGTTATACCCTTGACCTGCTCATTGTTAGTGGCAAAAGAAGCAGCTAACCGTGATAATTGAGTTTCTACCTTTTTATTATGATCAAGTTGGTCTTTATAGCAGAAGAAAAGTCATCCATTTTAGTATTTATATCCTCTAGAATTTTATCATTAGAAGCAAGTTTCTTAACAATAGTATCATTAATTCTAGCTTATTCCAAAATTAAATTTCATAGAGGGGGTTGCTTAAAATTGGAAGAATTATTAAAATTGCCTGAGTACTTAGCTGGATATGTAGTCTGTTGCTTTTGATTCCACCTTTGCTTTTGCAGCGTGGAAGAGTTGTTGATGATGTTTACATCTTCTTGATTCTTCGGAATTTCCATTCCTAGGTACTCTTCACATCTGGTCCGAGCATCGAATGCATCTTGAATTGCTTGACGATCTTTCTTGAAATTGGCTCTTTGGTCAAGCCAGTTCAACAGTGTATCCATCTTTGTTGATAGTGCACACATTTCTTCTGGAACTTCTTCAATCTGGCGATAGCGTTGAGTGTTGTCTTGTTTCCAACTCTGCTTCTTTGCTATCTTCTCCATCAGATATTCTACTTTTCCAAGAGTGAGTGACATGAATGAACCTCCAGCAGTAGCATCTAGTTGCTCACGTGATCTTTGGGTTAATCCATAGTAGAATCTGTGCATGAGTAACTAGTCTTCCATTCCATTGTGTGGGCATTCCAAGATGTTCTCTTAAAAATGTTTCCATGCCTCTAAAATGGTTTCTCCTTTTTGCTGCTGAAAATTGTAAATCTTTCCTCTTAAGGCATGAGTTTTGCCTATAGGGAAAAACTTTGATAGAAAGGCCTTCGAACACCTATCCCATGTGTTGATGTCTTTCTTTGTTGGTGTAGAACCACTACTTCGCTCTCCCTTCTAGTGAGAATGGAAAGAGACGAAGGAGTATGATATCTTGGGTGACGTCCTTGATGATGATGGTGCTTCCAATCTCCAGAAAATTCTGCAGATGTTTAGTGGCATCTTCTTCTTCCTTTCCACCAAATGTAGTAGCTTGCACTAGGTTGATTAGACTTGGCTTGAGCTCGAATTCAAGGTTGTCTGTCTGGAGTGTTGATCCGGTATGAATGTTCCTTACACTTGGAGCTAAACACTCAAGTAAAGTCTTATTAGCCATAGCTTCACTACTAGTGTTGATCTTCCTCTAGATTTGGTTGACTCTTGGATTGAAAATTGATAAGTCACAACCGAACCTGTATTACCCTGCATAAGATATGAACAAAGACGAAACAAGGGTAAGCCTATCAAGACAGAGATACTAGTTGTGATTTTTATTATGAGTAAGTTGTATTGATTAATCTCTTATTGCCATAAAGGTAATTCCCTTGAAAAGTAAATCCCTATGACATCTCGTGTCGAAAAGTGAAGTTTTCCATCTCCCCGGTAACGGCACCAGAAATGCTTGTTGACACTTCTTAACGTCACTTGTGTTAGGTTGTCATCCCCAACATGACACCAAGAGTGTGGTTGTATTATACTCATGCCATTTAACTAAATAATGATATTATAGTATATATCCGTAAGCGCACATATAAATACACCCATTGTAGCATTTCACCTAGGTTTTCCTATGTATCATTATTTATAATTTTACCAAGGAAAGAAAAATCGAAACGGGACTATATAAATAATTACAATGGCAGTAGAGATAATCATGTGCACTTACTCAATAATAAATATCAAAACAACTAATCACTTGTCATGAAAGGGGTAAGACAAATAAGAGAAATGGTAAATGATAATCATGGGCATTCCAGAGACAAGAGGGAGTTACCATTATTCAAGTCAAGTAGTCATGGAGATTAATTTGGAGATGTAAATCATAAGTATTTCTTATTCAATCAGTCTATTAATCTATCTAGCTATACACAATCATCTATGATATAATCAACATGTCATCTATGAATAAGGAACATTACTGAGAGAAAAGTCAAGAATAGAGTAATGATCTCTTCCCTGTAACCACGTTCTACTAAGTTCTATACTCGAGGAGTGGACTACAAAGAACTCAATAGGAATGTCACACCCGTGATCTACCACATGGCCTGGAGCATAGAGTGCATTCGCAAACAAGCATAATCTAAGCACCATGCCTACAATATGCCAGCCACTCAATCCTATCCAGAATTGGATCAAGCTTTCTACGAACATATTCATAAACTCTCTACTAATCATATTCATATCAAGATGTAGAACAAGAACAATCTCAAGAACAGAATGAAGTTGAAATATAGAAATATTTTGAAGTAGCATAAAGTCAAATGATGATTACAACGAAATTACCAAGTCTCCGACGAACGATCCTGATCCCAAGCAGTTGCTTGCCTCTACTTGAATCAATCTAGACTAAACTCTAAACTTGAACTAGAACTCTAACTCTCTTTCTCTCTAGAAACCCTAACTTCTGGCCTTGCCTTCACAAATGAGGAGGAGATGATCTAATTCTTCAACTGATTCATTGAGAGGGGATCCTAGGGGTTGTTTATATAGCCCAGGGCATGGAACCGCAGCCCTTGGATCAAACTAACATTGGCGTGGGGTTTAGATGCATCCTTAGAGGCGGTATAGGTAGCTTGCAAGAGAAGGAGCCGAGGCGGCGCAGGGGAGGGCCGGTCGGCCCCACATGGCGGCGGGTGTTGGGCATTCTTAACGTCATTACCAAAAGTAGACTTAGTTTTCTAATTCTGATAACGGCGCCAAAAATGCCGAACCTATCCCTCATGCCACTTAAGCCAAGTTGTCATCCCCAGCATGACATGAGAGACGCGGTATTGAAATATGCAACTGCTCTTCTAAATAAATAATAAATAAGATCTGCAAGCGCACAGATTAATACCGATGTAGCATTTTAACCGGGAAGTATTCCAGGTATCGTTATTTATATTTTTACCACTGGGAAGGGATTACTAACATCAATGTTGATTATGGAATGGAATATAGGAATGAGTATCAATCATTGCATGTATAAGTGAGAGCATTCATCTATCTCTTGCATACAGGGGTAAGTGTCACATAAAATATAGATAAAGTATGAATGGTGGCAAAGATAATTAATCTGATCAGCTAGCCACATATAATAATGATAAGCACCTCAACAGATATTCTAGCAAGTCATTAGCATGGTATTAGGACGAACTACAAGGATATTTCCTAAGTTATTCTTAACTATAAAGTCTAGCATATCATAGTTAGTGCAAGTACACTTGGCAATCATTGCGAAAAAGGACTACGCCCATGCATAGTGATATTATCAAGGAAGATGAGAAACATAGCAATCACTCCCCCGTAATAATGTTGCTCTGCCTGCCTTACACACGGGAGGGAGACTATATAAGAACCAATGAAGCTGTCACCATCGCGGACCACCCCACGATCCGGCATATAAGGTGCAATCGCAGATAAATATAGTCTAAGCACCACGCCTACACAATATTTATCATTTACCCATGGATCCGATGGATAAACGCTATACGATCCTAAACATGTATATAATTCCAATCTAACTAAGCCAAGCGTATAACTACGATAAACTAAGAACAATATAATCGCAAACATAAACAAGTAGAGCAAAGTCATAATCAATATATTGAAATAGAACAAAGTTGTATTCATAATATTGAAGAACAAAGATGAACAATGAAGAACAGTAAAGGAATTACCAAGAATCCTCTTGACAGATCCGGAAACCAATCGAAGATTGACTCCTTCTAGTTCTAATCCTATGTAGCTATGCTATACTAGAGATCTAGTTGATGTGGTGGCTCTAGGGCTTGATCAGAGACTCTCCTCCTGAGATTAGGGTTTGAAGAATGAGAATGAGGGAGTGCCTCCTCCAGGGGCCAGGGGTCCTGCTTATATAGCCCCCTCAAGTGAACGTGGGCTGTCGGATCAAACCGACATTAATCGCACGGTTTTCCTTGATCCCTTAGGTTGGTGGAGCATAATCCGCGAGACGGAGCCTGATTGGCTCTCAGGCCAGGGCGGGCACCCTAGGGAGCAGGGCGGGCGCCCTGCCTCCGGGCCCGTTCGGCCTCCCGTTCGATCTCGTGGCTTCTGGAGTCTTCTAGATGATAGAAAATCGGTGAACACGTTATTATCTCTATGTAAACCCGACGTGTGGGCCTTTCCTCCGTATTTTCTGATAATCCCCTGCAGAAACAGACAAACACCAAAACTCGTGGAATTCTGTCAGATAAAACCCTAAGTCTAGGTGTTGGTTGCATTTGGATCCTTTTCTTTATTTATTTGATAACTATATTTGGTACTTAAGGACCGTCAACAAACTCCCCCAAGCTTACCTCTTGCTCGTCCCTGAGCAAGGATAGACTCATTATGGATCAGAAGTTGCTGCAACGCCTTTGAACGTTGACGGTACATATGCTTTCAAATAAGGTCTCATCCCTGAGTTAGAGTGAACTGTCAAGACTTAAAACTTACTCATTTTACCTTTCACCATGGGGCTTGCAACCGTCACCTGCATCTTGAGTGGTTAAAAGATAGAACGGTCTAGTCAAACGCCATGTCTCTTATTCTTGATCAGCTATAGCTCTGGAGTTTTTGCAAATTTTTCAAATAAAACTCAGAGATTCCTTGTATGACTTTCTCGGGTCTCTCTTTTGTGGTATTTCTGGATCCTTACCAAGGCAGTAATGGTATATGCCTTCTCTCTCAAAGTATGTGGTATTTATGGTATAAGGCATAGTGACATTGCCTTCTCTCTCACCCTACTCTAATAAGGCTTTGATATCTGGAGCTCATAGGTGGGAGATACAGTATACATACTCATAGAACATTTATTGCATAGTCAAACCATGGATCCAGAGAAACAAGTCAATAAGTCAAATCAAGATGTGCATGTGTGGTGAATGAGTGGTGTATGGTGATAACAAAAGTCTAATGCTCTTTTTGAGGGAATACATACCTTTCTTGCTTTTTAAAACTTTTGAGAGGAATGAGATGCTCTATTTTTTTTCAGGTGGGTATCTTGTACCCCTAATTCTACTGTCGGACACTTGTCCATTTTTACCTCTCGTCTCACTTTTTCTTTCTTCGAGGTTCCGAGCACTTGCTCCTTTTTATTTCCTCGTTTTTTTAGAGCAATCTCCCTCTTTTGAAAATATAGCAAGTGGTAGTAGAAATGACTTGAGCATTAACTTCACAGGGAATAACAGGAATGGGATAATGTTTTTGGCTATTCTCTCCCGGGTCAGGAGTAGAATAATTTTGGGTGAATCTGGAGATGGAAATGAGTGGATATATGTGGATGCGTACTTCCGGAGTAGAAGCAGCATGTATGAGTGAACGTGCAAGTGAATCTTGATTTTAACCACATGACAAGTTCCTAAGGGTCTACACAGCTTGACCACACTCAATGCCCATAAGCAGTAAGTAGTAAAAGTGCGGCTCTTAATCTAACAAGCATGTATATATGGCTGTGGTAGGAATTTAAACTCTCATCATACAGGAACTCATCATGCAACATTTTAAAGATTTTCAAAGATAAAATTCTCTAGAATTCTAGCATCTCTAGGAACAGATAAACAGCAGCTCAACCTTCCCATATCATATCCGCTAACAACTTAGACTTCAGATCAAGTTCTCTTCCCACTAGTTCAGGTTTAGAGCCAGTTTTAAATTATAACAGTTATGTCTAAACTAGAGAGAAAACAAATTTGAAAATTAGGCAGAGCAACTATTCATCATATCCATGCTAGAGTTTTATTTTCAAGATTCAGTTTAGCATAGCTACTTTATTTATTTATTAAACTAAGCAAATATATATAAACACAAAATATTTATTTGGGTTTTCATGATTATGCATCTTTTTATTTTAATAAAGCATAGGTATAAATGTAGATAAAAATACTTATCGGGATAAATGGGGGTGCTCTCCCCCAAGCTGGATCTTGACGTAATTTCTTCTGATGTAGCTAGCAGGTGCAGAGGTGTATTTGAATGTCGGCAGCACCCTGACAACGATTAGGATGTCCTCCATCTGCTAGTCTTCCTGAATTCTGTGGAGCTCAAATAGACAACAAAGCTTCGTGGAACTTGATTAAGCGTTAGCATAAATATCTAGCCTTTATCATGTTTGAGCTTCCTTGATAAATGTCACTCTCTATTTTTATTTTCATTTTTATAGAACAGAAAAAATATATTATTATTTTTTTTATGCCACCACAGTGAATGTACTTATGGGTTTTATGCCACTCGCATACTCACATGGGGCTTACTGTTTTCAACACATTTTTTTTAGACAGAATGAACATGATTAACTGAGCAATAATTAAAGGGAAAATGATAACTACCAAGTTTACCTCTTGGCACGGCGTTCGGTGTTTTTAAGTCCTCCGAACAGGACTTCTTTTCTTCTTAGTTGTCCTGGGATTTGGGTGGCGTAGACGGTGGTTCCGGCAGCGCCTCCTCTTCTTGTGTAACTGTCTTCGCTTTCCATACCCGACTTGGTGCTTCGGTCTCCTGTTGTGTATCCTCGGGCCTTATGACCTCTCCTTCATAGTCTGCCCATACGTCCTTGATGATTTGCCTCCTTTAGTTACGGTTACGTCGCCTTCTTCTTGTCCTGACCTGCTTAGAATCTTCAACTATATAGTTAGGGTCATTAAAGTAGCGGCGTACCTTCTCAGAGGGGAAATGCATATGGACTTCTCCGGTTCCAATGTAGATGATTGCTTTGACGGTGCCTAGGAACGGTCTTCCTAGGATGATGGGTGGATCATACTCGTCGTCTCCCATGTCAATGACCTGAAAGTCTGTATGGACAAAATGATCGTTAATTTTAACAGGGACATCGGTTACTATACCTTCGACCTTTCGGGATGTCTGATTTGCCATCTGGAGCTGAGTGTATGTTGGTTTTAAGGGCATGGTCCCGTACAAGAGTTGATAGGTGACTGTGGCCATTATGTTGACGCCTGATCCAGTGTCGCAGAGCGCCTTCTGAAAGGAGTATCCATTGATTGAGCACTCAATGCTTGGCATACCTGGGTCGTCCTTCTTGATTAGGAACGACGACTTGGGTCGTCGATCTTGACCTCCTTGAACTGCAGTGACCATCTTAGCTGATTCGGTCCATCCTTGGTTGTTCTTGTTCTACTTGTTCCTCCTGTTGGTCCTCTTCCTTGGTTCATGTTGGGGTTGCTCTGGGATTTGTGTAATCTTGTTCTTGAAGGAAAACGTCTCCTTCCTCCCCTTGATGTTGAAGTTGATCTTCACAGCGCTGGCGTAGATGACAGCTCCCGAGGTGTTCAGGAATGGCCTTCCCAGAATAACTGGTGACCTCTCATCGGACCCGGTCTCTATCACCACGAAGTCAGCTGGAGCATACGAGGTACCAACTCGGACACACATGTTCTTTAATATTCCTTTAGGAAAGCTTAGTGTCCGATCTGCAAGCTGCAAACACATAGTTGTTTCTGATAAAGGATATGTAAAGAATTTTTCATAGAGTACCCTGGGCATAATGTTGACGCTGGAGCCAAAGTCGCAGAGTGCTTCTGGGAAGTCCACCATGCCGATGAAGATCGGGATGACGGGGCGTCCTGGATCGCCTCTCTTGACTGGCAAAAGGTCATTATGTACTCCGACAGCGGGATTACTCCAATAGTTACCTGCATCAAACATGTCTACAAGATTTGCAGATTCTAATCCTTCCGGTTGTGATGGTATACCGGGGTTAATAGCAGGAACAGCAGCAGCTATTTGATTTAACTGAGATTCAATCATTTTATTAAAGCTAATTTGGTTTTTGATGGCAGTAGAGAAATTATCCATTCTATTATTTATGTTTTCGAGTATTTTATCATTGGATGCCAATTTCTTAGACAAGTTATCCATTAGCTTTCCTTGATTAGACACTAACTCTCTCAGGGGTGGAAAATTATTATTGTTGTTGTAAGAGTTATTACCTTGATAATTACCTGAGTAGTTACCTGAGTAGTTAGGCCTCTGTTGATTCCAACCTTGATTTTGTTGAGGACGGTTGTAGTTGTTGTTGTTGTTGATGTACCTTGCATCCTCAAGCATCTTAGGACAGTGATTGCCTGAGTGTCCAGTATCTCCACATTCCTCACAAGTCATGTGAGAGTCGTAGACGTTCATGACTTCTCTTTTGTCTCCAGCTTTGTCATCGAGCTTTTTCATGAGTAGGTCTAGCTTTGCAGACAGCATGTCTACCTCCTTGAGCTGGTGCATACCTCCACCCTTCTTGCGTGTTTGAGTCCTCTCTTCGTTCCAACCTTGGTTGGACGCCATCTTCTCCACAAGGGCTGTAGCTTGTGGTATGGTGAGTGATAGAAATGCGCCTCAAGCTGCAGCATCCATGGTCTCACGAGCACTAGTGATGAGCCCATGATAGAAAGTCTGCATAAGTAGCTAGCTCTCCATTCTATGATGGGGGACATTCTAGGATGTAATCTTGAAAGCGCTCCCATGCTTCTGGAACAGATTCATCATGTTGTTGCTGAAAACTTGTAATCTTCCCACGGAGAGCATTGGTCTTGCCCATGGGAAAGAACTTAGCCAGAAAGTTCGTAGAGCAGAGTGCCCACGTAGTGTTCTTATCCTTCGTCGCGTAGAACCACTGCTTCGCTCTCCCCAATAGTGAGAATGGGAAAAGGCGAAGTAGTATGGCGTCTCTGGGAACATCTAATATAGTGAATGTGCTGCAAATCTCTAGGAAGTGTTGGAGATGAGCACTTGCATCTTCGTGCGGCTTCCCACAAAACTGGTTGGCTTGTACCATGTTGATGAGCCCTGGCTTGAGCTCAAAGTTCTTGTCGATGGCCGCGACAGGTCCAGTGCGGATGTTGTCCGTAGTGGGAGCTGAGAACTCGCGGATCGTCTTGCTCGCCATGGCTGCGAACTCTGTTGACAAATTCCGGATGAAACTTCAGCGGTCTTCTGGATTGGATGAAGTGTTGCGTCGAAGTGTTGACTTCTTGAGCTTGGCTCTTGCCCCTCTGATTAATGCTTCGGGGTTGTCAACAAAATTTTCTGGAAGATGTCCTCTATTCATACATCACCCTGCAAAACAATAAGAATGGAAAAATACAGGGGTAAATCTGTATGGGAGAATTGATGATCTCAATCACTTAATGATGCGAATGATGACTCAAATTCCGTATTCATTCCTTGTTAGTAAATCAACCTTCCCCGGCAACGGCGCCAAAAATGCTTGTTGGGCATTCTTAACGTCATTACCAAAAGTAGACTTAGTTTTCTAATTCTGATAACGGCGCCAAAAATGCCGAACCTATCCCTCATGCCACTTAAGCCAAGTTGTCATCCCCAGCATGACATGAGAGACGCGGTATTGAAATATGCAACTGCTCTTCTAAATAAATAATAAATAAGATCTGCAAGCGCACAGATTAATACCGATGTAGCATTTTAACCGGGAAGTATTCCAGGTATCGTTATTTATATTTTTACCACTGGGAAGGGATTACTAACATCAATGTTGATTATGGAATGGAATATAGGAATGAGTATCAATCATTGCATGTATAAGTGAGAGCATTCATCTATCTCTTGCATACAGGGGTAAGTGTCACATAAAATATAGATAAAGTATGAATGGTGACAAAGATAATTAATCTGATCAGCTAGCCACATATAATAATGATAAGCACCTCAACAGTATTCTAGCAAGTCATTAGCATGGTATTAGGACGAACTACAAGGATATTTCCTAAGTTATTCTTAACTATAAAGTCTAGCATATCATAGTTAGTGCAAGTACACTTGGCAATCATTGCGAAAAAGGACTACGCCCATGCATAGTGATATTATCAAGGAAGATGAGAAACATAGCAATCACTCCCCCGTAATAATGTTGCTCTGCCTGCCTTACACACGGGAGGGGGACTATATAAGAACCAACGAAGCTGTCACCATCGCGGACCACCCCACGATCCGGCATATAAGGTGCAATCGCAGATAAATATAGTCTAAGCACCACGCCTACACAATATTTATCATTTACCCATGGATCCGATGGATAAACGCTATACGATCCTAAACATGTATATAATTCCAATCTAACTAAGCCAAGCGTATAACTACGATAAACTAAGAACAATATAATCGCAAACATAAACAAGTAGAGCAAAGTCATAATCAATATATTGAAATAGAACAAAGTTGTATTCATAATATTGAAGAACAAAGATGAACAATGAAGAACAGTAAAGGAATTACCAAGAATCCTCTTGACAGATCCGAAAACCAATCGAAGATTGACTCCTTCTAGTTCTAATCCTATGTAGCTATGCTATACTAGAGATCTAGTTGATGTGGTGGCTCTAGGGCTTGATCAGAGACTCTCCTCCTGAGATTAGGGTTTGAAGAATGAGAATGAGGGAGTGCCTCCTCCAGGGGCCAGGGGTCCTGCTTATATAGCCCCCTCAAGTGAACGTGGGCTGTCGGATCAAACCGACATTAATCGCACGGTTTTCCTTGATCCCTTAGGTCGGTGGAGCATAATCCGCGAGACGGAGCCTGATTGGCTCTCAGGCCAGGGTGGGCTCCCTAGGGAGCAGGGCGGGCGCCCTGCCTCCGGGCCCGTTCGGCCTCCCATTCGATCTCGTGGCTTCTGGAGTCTTCTAGATGATAGAAAATCGGTGAACACGTTATTATCTCTATGTAAACCCGACGTGTGGGCCTTTCCTCCGTATTTTCTGATAACCCCCTGTAGAAACAGACAAACACCAAAACTCATGGAATTCTGTCAGATAAAACCCTAAGTCTAGGTGTTGGTTGCATTTGGATCCTTTTCTTTATTTATTTGATAACTATATTTGGTACTTAAGGACCGTCAACAGCAGGTTGGCTCGTGTCACCTTGTGGAGTCAGTTTAGGTCTTCTAGAATCCCTATCCGCATCCATGACGTGGAGATTAGGCCGATTGCTTTGGTTTCTTCTCTTGGAAGGAGATTTGTTCTGTATTATGCAGCTTAGCCCCTGAAAAACATAGAATCACCAAAACTCATAGAATTTTTAAGTTTAAACCTCTAAACCTACTGTGGTGATCCTTTTTATCATTTATTCCTCTTATGTTGACAGTTTAAAATGATAGTTAATTACCGTCGACACCCATGTAACACCCCAAGTGTTTGGCCTGCATTTGTGCATGTGCATTGCATAACATAAGCACATTCATTCCATTATCACATGTGCATCATCTTATGTTTCCACGTTGCAACATAATGTTTCAAGTAGTGCTTATGCACAGGGGTATCATTTGTGGTGTCCCACTGTTATCCCTAGTACCCTAGAGGGGTTGAACATGCCACATAGGCCATGTTTCATGTGTTGCATGCATTTGTTTCAATGTTTCAATTGATTGTTACGCTTGTTTCAGTTGAATGTTTCGTATGTTGCAATTGAATGTTTCAGTGGCTTTGATAAGATAGAGTTTAGGTGTGACATGCAAATGAAGGTGGTGACCCACCAAAACACCCTAGCTACACTTAGGATGTCATCAGGAACAATGTTCATAAAGGTCACTAGCCCCAATTATGTTTCTAAGTGCTAGTTTGACTTGTGTTGACCCTAGGACTATTTTGTTTGACTGTTTAAAAAGGGCAGCTAGAACTCAATGTATGGTGGTGCACTCTTAAACAAAGTTGTAGCTAATTTGTTTAGGAATAAAAGTTATTTTATGGTCATCTCATGAAAATGGCAGGAACATGCTCAAACAGGACCCACAAGCCTGGATCTCATGCTGTTTCTACACTCAGAAAAGTTTCTAAGTCATTCACTGACTTACAGTTTCTTGAACCCCACTTTGGAGCAGTGTAAGTTCTTAACCAGACCAAACCAACCCAAACTCATATTGACAAAGTTGAAGCTAGTGCATAGCTCTACAACTTGTATTACAATAGTTTTTGCAAACGATGAATGGTTTGGGCGCTAGAGGGTCGAGAAGGGGGCGGTTTCAGTCGGTCATCGCCATCTTTGATTCAGAACGAGCCAAACTCGGTGGCCGACCGAGCACAGGCCATGGTTGCCATGTGGTCAAGCCGTGGCAGCTGTACGCCGACGCTGGCCCCTCCGGTCGGGTCGTGAGTGGCCTCAAGGCACCACGGTGAGCTGTTGCTACCTCCATTCACTTCCTTCCTCCTCGCTCTCGCCTGAAGCGGAGAAACACACCACCGCTCTCACCGCGGGCTTCGGCGAGCTCGTGCGTGCTCGCCACCGCACCACCACCCACCAAATCATGTCAATCGCTCTGCCTTGAGCCCCTCTACCTCCTCGCACTCTTTGTGCCGCAAGCCGAGCCTTTGTAAGGCCATATTTCCGACGCTACCGCCATGGAAGGCTCGCCGGAGCTCCACCATGTTCGAGCTCGTCGTGGGTGACCTCTCTAGCACCTCCATTCCCCTCTTCTCAGTAGCATAGCATGGTGGCTAGGTAACCTCGATGCTCACGCCAGCCTTAGGTAGGGCCACCATGGGCGAAGTTGGTCGGTGCGCGCCACACAGCGTTGCCGCACCCGCCATTTCCGACGGCGTGTCATTCCGGCTAACCCTAGGAACCCCAAAGTACACCACTCGATGTGGAATCATGTAGGGAGCATGAGGGTGGCCTCAGCTTCGCCAGCCAACGCATCGGCGGCGAGCTTTCGCCGTCGCTCCCCTCCCGTGTCTCTGTTCATCTGGCCAGCGGGCCCCGGGTGTCAGCGCTCGGCCAGGCGGGAGCCAGTCATGGGCCACGCTGCGTCACCCGGCCGGCCCAGTAGCGGAGTAGGTTTAGATTTTTGTTTATCTTTTTCTTTATTTCATAGAATTGAGTACTAGATTCAAAAATCCATATCTCAAGATTTGTAGATCCAAATGAAGTGATTCAAATTTTGTAGTGCTCCTTGAGAAGTCTAGTTTTTATTAAAAATAGGAAATATGCTATGTTCTGTGAGGAAAAATGGAGTTTTTATTTATGCCTTTTATTCATGTAGGAAAAGAGGAAAATCATATCTCTTTGTATACAGCTCCAAATGACTTGAAAATTTTATGGGGTGCTATTTATGCTATGAGTAGCTTGTAGTTGAAATTTCATCAATTTTGGATACAATATGATGGAGTTATGTAATTATCTTATTAGCATGGGTGGATCTTGTGTGAATTTTCATAATTTATCTATAAATCTAGTAAAGGTGAAATTTGGTGAGTGTTATTCTCATGTTAGTAAAGACCTATGAAAAATATGAAATCTATTGTTTCACATTTTCATTAGGGTTTCTCATTTATGCCAAAATCAGCCTTTCTGTCTGTTATTTTTGGTATATGAAAATGTACTTGCTAAATTGCTATAAAAATTTTATGGTAGCCTCCTGGATGTATGTGGTAGCCACTGTAATTTTTATAGAATTAATTGTGGAGTTTTGATATAGGTTCCTTTATTCACCTAATTATCTAAATAAATTAATAAAGGGTATTAAAGAAAGTATTTAGATGTTGGAACCACACTTTCTGGTGTTCTTTTAATATGTGTATTAAGTTGGTAAACTTGGTTTAGCCCAAAGGTGTTTTTGCTACATCACTAAATATTTAATTTAGTGAATCTGTCAATTCTAGACAGATTTCAAGATGTTGTTACTTACTCTATATAAATGATGGTTTCATGTCTTGTGGTCTATAACAAAGTTGTTGTGAATTTTATGATCTTGTTTCTGTTAGATTTTGGTGACATTTGGCTATATAGTTTAGGTGTTATAGCTGTTCAAAGTTGGCTCCCAACTTTGGTTGCTCTCTGTTTGTACAGAGCTGATTCTGTGTTTGCTTTAATTTGACCTAGTAAACTTTAGAATCATGCTTTGATATTTGTAAATGATTTGTAGAGAATTTCATAGGCTTTCTAGATTGTCCTCTTACAAGTAAATTGAATTTGTAGAACTCCTGTGGTGATTGATTTACTAAACTGCTCCTTTCTATGTGAAACCTAAACTTTCTGATTAAGTGTCTTTATTATACTTAAGCGTGTTGGTGATGTATTGGTGCATAAATTTGATTAAGGTAAGTTTAGGTGCAGGTGTTAGGCTTTAACTGAAGATGAACATCTTTATCTTAGGTTGTGCAAGTTAGGTGAGTTAATCTTGTTCTTTAGAGGAAAGATAGACACATACTCTTAAAGTGATTTGAATAGAGCTATTCTTACTCAGTAAATGAGAGCCCAGTAATGCTTTGCTAATTACCTCATCACTGTTATTCATCCATCATCAGCACCATGTTACTCTTATGCATCCATGATATTCATCTTGTGCATATGTATGCAATAGGTGTACCGAAGGGCGTGACTTTGCTGGAATTCGACGGGACGAGCCCGGAAGCTCCCGAAGTGCAGCAGCCCGAACCGGAAGCTCAGGAGGTGCAGCGCGCTGCCGCGAGCCAGGATAGGTAGTGGTTGAGTGCTTGGATCACAAGCCATGCAACTTTGTTAAAGGCAAGCCCTGGAGCATTATAGGCCTCCTAAATTCTAAAATGTCATTAAGTATTATGTATATATATTGTTGCATTAAGTGGTAGGTGTTGGATGAAAACACTTGTTGCATTGATATCCAATCCTTGTCCAGATATAATCACCATGAATCCCATATAGCTCAGGCTCGAGTAGATGCTTTGCCCTGCTTTAAGCAGTAGAAGTCAGATGATTTTCTGTCACCTACGAGCTATAGGAATATACATGTGGCACGGTGTGATTATATTTGCTATCATGGAAAAGAACCTATCTTAATTTAAAATAAAGACCGGGCAGAGGCTTGCTGGTTTGCAATGACTCCGTCTGTGTCGCCTAAGGACCGATTCTTGAAGCTTTCTTTGTCATGTTGAACGCATGCCTCTCTCTTAGCTGGCTGGGCCTGAGTGCTTGCCCGTGAATCCGAGTAGCTCAACTCAGGCCGGGCTCCAGCAAGTATAAAGTGCACCTCAGAAGAGAGCCGTAGGCATGAGTCCAAGGGTAGGTGATTTAAAAGTCTTGATCCTCCTAGCAGAAGGGTAATCCCTGAGAGTGCTGGCGCTGACCGAACCTGCAAAGTTGGTTCCTGAGTTGTACCAATGGTGACCCACGGCTACCCTTGCAAAGTATGCCAGGGTGAGAGTTAGGAATACCCCCTCAGCTGAGTTGTAATTCGATTCGAGTCGTCATCTCTCACTAGTTAGTGAGAACTTGACGGGCTTATCTCCAAAGTAGATACCCTAAGTAACATGAAGGTTCAGGAAAGATGATATGATGATGACAACCTTGTTATACCTGCTATGGTTAATATTGTTTGCTCCTAATAAAGTGAGTGCTCTAGTAAAGGTGTTAATATAGATGGCAGGTTAAAGATTATTAACTTGATGTTAAGCTTTAAATGGTTACTTATGTTAGGCCAGCTTTTATGCAAATTGTGTCAAGCTAGCTCCACTTATATCAGCCTTGCATGATCCTTGGTATCCTTTATTTCTGATTTATGACGGGTAAGTCTAGCTGAGTACCTTCTCGTACTTCAGGGTTTATTTCCCACCTGTTGTAGATGACCTATTCTACTCTGGGTGCTGCATGTACTGTCTCCTTCCAGCCAGAGATGAGGACTAGATCGTTGGGCGGGATCTCTAATAGTTATCTTATCTAAGTTGCTTTTGTGGACATGACTACTATCTGGCAATGTATTTAAACTAATGAAGTATGTATCAAACTATGTTGCTTCCACGAAACAAACTCGGTTTGTAATATTTTATTTTGAACTCCGATGGATATAATTCATTTGCTACTTGTGAAATATTGTAACGAATGATGTGTTGTGTTGAATCACTACAGTCTTGGCTTGTATGTTGAAAGTTGTTTGAAATCCTTCAAGATTTCTAGACTACCGGGATTATGGGAGATTAAGTACAGGGATTTGATGACTTCGGTGATTGTTTTTGTACTTACGTTCTTATAATTTGGTTGGTTTTGTTATAGCTGGCATCGGAGCAAGATTCAACACTAAACATGTCATTTGTGTATTTAAAATAAAAGTATTTGTGAAAACTCTAAATTAAATACTAAGTGTTGCCAGTGGTCATATCCTTTATGCCCAATTAAGGACTCTTAGGTGGCTTACTAAAGTATTAGCTTGAGGGTTCTTGGTTGTTCTCTATTTTGTTGTCCATACGGCGTGATATTGTATGGATGCCATCTGCTTGGGTGGTAATGTATGGATCAAATACCTCTATGCTCTGGTAAGTGTGAGTTGTGAGAGCATGACCGCCCAACCATCGGTCTAGGGGAGAGTAGTTGTGGTTACTAGCATAATTACATGTCTAACCATAAAATCATGAAAGTACTTAATTGTGGGTATATCTGTCAGGTAGCTGTGATACTAAAGTACATGCATCGGGGGATGTGTGTATGGAGAGTATTTAGTTTACTGTTTTCCTTGTGTGCTATTTTGGGTACTATTGGGCTAAAGTGAAATCTTCTATAGGTACACTAACAACACACAGTTGTAGATCAATTAGTACTGTATATGAGAGAACGTATGTATGCCACCATATATTCCACTTGCCTTTAAATTTTCTTAGGGTTGTGAGAACATATGGATCGTGCATGCGTCATGTTCAAGCATACATTGCATTCTTGCATTACTCCATCCCTTAAAAATTTGATTGTCCCATCTACTTAAATTTTCGTATCTCTTAAATGATTCTCACCTCAAGTTGCAACCTTTTGCTATAGATGGCCCACACAAAAAGCATTGCTCGCAAGTCCACCGGAGGTAGGGTGTCTCATCACCAGTTAGCACCTCGTGAGCCCCGCCCTGATCCTACTGAGGAGGAGAGGCTGAGGGCTGAGCTAGCACATGTGACTACTGAAAGTACTACCGTCTAGCAGCGTTTGGAGCAGGTTACGCGGGAAAGGGATCAGGAGATGCTTGAAGTTCAGAAGTTGACTATTGCCCACCACAACTGTGAGCGTATGTTGGTTCACGTGATGAATCAACGGAATGAAGCCTGGCGCGAAGAGAATATCTTGAGGGCTCAGCAGGTTGAGCTTGAGCAGTAGTTGGTTGTTGCAGAAGAGTACAACGACAACCTCCATGAGGAAGTTCATCTGCTACACAATCAGCTCTATCTAGTCCTTCCTCCTGATCTTGATAATGATGATGAGATGGGCTTTGGTGTCATCATGGCTGAAGACAACGATGACATTGAGATCAATGGACCTAAGGATGTTCCTCCTGAAGAAGAGGAAGATGAGGAGTTGGAGCCTCCTAGTGATGAGGATGGAGGAGAGATCTTCAACACCGACTCAGAGGACGACACGTAGTTTTAGCTTACCACTTAGCTAATGCACTAGAGCTAGTCTTTTTGTTGACCCTCATGCATGGACGAGTAGCTTTGTAGTAAGTTGATCTTTGGGATGTAACCTCGAACCCTGTGTTATCTTTGATGTAAGGTTGGAATCTTGATGGTTTGGATGTAACGTATCAAACATGCTTGTGCTCCATGTATGTGACCTTTAATAAATTCCATCTTAGTTGTTGGTAAACATCATTGTTTGTTGAGAACATCGCACTATTGTGTCAATTGATGCGCTTGATGGTGTTGTGTGATTGTGATGAATTATTGTCTCTGTTTATTGTATGAATTTATTCTCTCCAATGAAATCAGTTTGGCATAATTACACAATTCATCTATAAATTTTCCACATCATCGGTGCTCATTGACTATGCATTTTGCTGATGGTGTACAATCTTCATCATGGTCATGGCATTGGGGATGAGGAACAACAGCCACCTCCTCCGCCACCGCCCACACCGGTAGAGCTGATGCAAACGGTTGTCGAAAGTCAACGCATGTTAGCTGAGGCAATGCATTAGATGGCCAACCATGAAGATCGACATGTCCGCCAAGGACCCAAACCAAATCAGTATAGTAGCTTCAAGGACTTCATGGACACAAAGCCTCCTATTTTTAGAGAGCCAGAAGAACCACTACAAGCTGATGAATGGTTGAGCACCATAGAGCAAAGGTTTCGTTTGCTCAGGTTGATTGAAGGTATGAAAGCCATGTATGCAGGACATCAGCTACAAGGACCTGTAGGCATCTGGTGGAACCATCATAGGACCACCTTCCCTGCAAATGTTGAGATTATTTGGTACCAGTTCAAGGAAGCTTTCAAGGGACATTTTATTCCTCTTGGCCTTATGGCAATCAAGCATACCGAGTTCATGAAACTGACTCAAGGCAACAAAAGTCTGAATGAGTACCTCTAGGCGTTTAACAACCTGGTGAGGTATGCCCCTGAATTTGTGGATACTAATGCCAAGAAGATCGCTAGCTTCAAGAGGGGACTTTCCCCTAAACTGATGGTCTATGGGCAACAGCAAGTGTATAATTTATAATGAGTTCATCAATGATGCCCTAACTCAGGAGAACAATGATAAGATTTATGCTGCTTCAAAAGCTATAAAAGAAATTTTGAGGCAGGTGCTTCTCAGTCTAAGGCTCTAGTAGTATCCAAAACTCAATATCATCCACCTGCTGCCAACAACCGGTATCACCCACCTTAGAAGAAGAATCAGGCTAAGACTAGCTTTCGCAAGGGGTACACGATTTCTCTGCCAAAGAATACTTCTGGGCAGGGCAGTTCCAATGTTCCGCCAGGTAACAGGCCATGCTAGAATTGCAACAAGCCTGGTCACTGGGCTAATAATTGTCCTTATCCTCCCAAGCAGAATTCTCAGGGAAATGTCCGCCAGGGGCATGTTCACTATAGTACTATTGAGGAAATTCCTGTTGGCAAAGTGGTCACTGTTGGTAAGTTTCTTGTTAATGATCATCCCGCAGTTGTGCTCTTTGATTCAGGTGCTTCACATTCCTTTGTGAGTTCTACTTTTGCATCTGAGCATAAGCTGAATGTGATTACAATTGCCAAGGGTGGTTATTGTATTAGTGTTGCTAGGAACAACATCTCGACGAATCAAGTAGTTAATAATGTGAGGATTGAGATTGGTGATCGAGAGTTTTTAGTTGACATGGTAGTTCTACTGGGGCTGGGAATCGATGTAATCCTAAGAATGAAGTGGATGAGTGGTAATGGGGTGTTGATCGATACTTCAACCTATGTGGTAATGTTGAGGGATCCCATAGATAAGAAGGGTTTTCTAGTTTAACTCCCTCATGATATCCCTATCCACAATACGGCCAATGCTACTCTAGCCAAGGCCATTGCGGATATACTGGTTGTCTGTGAGTTTTCGGATGCCTTTCCGGATGACTTGCCTGGATTACCTCCGGACCGTGAAGTGGAATTTAAGATAGAACTCATTCCGGGTATGGCTCCCATCTCTCGAAGGCCTTATCGACTGCCACCCAATGAGTTGGCTGAGCTAAAAATTCAGTTGAATGAGCTGTTGAAGAAAGGTTTGATTCGGCCCAGTTCCTCTCCTTGGGGTTGTCCTGCTATCTTTGTGAAGAAGAAGGATGAATCTCTACGCATGTGTGTGGATTATCAACCACTCAATGCTGTCACCAACAACAACATAGCCTTTTATCCCAAGCAAGTTGGGGTAGGCTAGAAATGAAACCCAAAAGAGACGATAAACAAGGAGACACATAAAGGGACATAAAGGGCACAAGACAGAAAGAGGTCACAGTTTAGGCACATTGATTGCCAGTCTCCAAGAACTCCTGTCTATAGCTAAATCCTTGGAGATATTCCACTCCTTAAGGTCTCTCTTAATGGACTCGTCCCAAGTTAGTTTAGGTAGACCTCTACCACTCTTTACATTATCAGCCCGCTTTAGAACCCCACTATGCACCGGCGCCTCAGGAGGCCTCCGTTGAACATGTCCAAACCATCTCAACCGATGTTGAAACAATTTCTCCTCAATTGCTGCCACCCCAACCCTATCCCGAATATCGTCGTTCCAGACTCTATCCCTCCTTGTGTGCCCACAACACCAACGCAACATACGCATCTCTGCTACACTCAATTGTTGGACATGTCGCCTTTTTGTAGGCCAACACTCAGCACCGTATAACATCGCCGGACGAATCGCCGTCATATAGAACTTACCTTTCAACTTCTGAGGCACCCTTTTGTCACAGAGGACGCTAGAAGCTTAATGCCATTTCAACCAGCCGGCTGAAATTCTATGCCTAACATCTTCATCAATGTCACCATCCTTTTGTAGCATCGATTCTAAATACCGAAAAGTATCCTTCTTAGCCACCACTTGCCCATCGAGGCTAACGTCTCCCTCCTCATGCCTAGTCACGCTGAAATCACACCTCATGTACTCGGTCTTGGTCCTACTAAGTCTGAACCCTTTCGACTCTAACGTGTGCCTCCATAGTTCTAACTTCCTATTAACCCCTGTCCTACTGTCGTCAACTAGCACCACATCATCAGCAAAGAGCATACACCAAGGGATATCACCTTGTATGTCCCTTGTGACCTCATCCATCACCAAAGCAAATAAATAAGGGCCCAAAGCTGACCCCTGATGTAGTCCTATTTTAATTGGAAAGTCACTAGTGTCACCATCACATGTTCGGACAAACGTCACCACATCCCTGTACATATCCTTGATGAGGGTAACGTACTTAGTTGGGACTTTGTGCTTTTCCAAGGCCCACCACATGGCATTTCTTGGTACCTTGTCATATGCCTTCTTGAGGTCAATAAAGACCATGTGCAAGTCCTTCTCCTGCTCTCTCTATATCTCTCCATCAATTGTCGTAATAAGAAAATCGCCTCCATGGTCGACCTACCAGGCATGAACCCAAACCGATTTTGGGTCACACGTGTCACTCTTCTTAGGCGATGCTTGATACTTATTCATTTCAATGTTAATCGGACAAAGGGTGATATTATTACAAATACAAAGGGTGATATTGTTACAAATAGTAGAGATACTAATTATAACAAGATCGATAACTAGAAAATCTATTAAAAATAGCAAGGAAACCCTACCAATCTTAAAAAATTTAACTGATAACTAATCCATATCAAAATTTGTATGAGATCGAGCCGGACCTATGTAACCATACAAATTTTGATAAGAATCGAAGGACAACTTGTATCAGGAACCATAAAAGATCGAGCCGGACCGATGCAATCTTACAATTACTGATGATAACTAACTCATACAAAGCTTGCAAGAGGTCAGACCTAACCGATGCAGCCTTACAAACAAAGTATAAGTCGGGACACAAACAAACCGGAGGTCGAACCTAACAGATGCAGCTTGCTTGCCAATGAACTCGCCGAGATCTACTCTACTCCTACTCCTAAGAGGTGGTGTAAGCAGAAAAGTAAAAGTACTTGTTTGGTTGGTCGATGATATATGTCTATTACAATAGTCAGGGTTCAATATTTATACCCGAGGTCCAACTACGAGTCCTGGTCGAACACGACTGGTTACAAAATTTGGAAAAAAATATCTTAAATTAAGATAACTTGGACTCCAAACGTCTCTTTCTGCGGAGCCCGACGTGTCTTTCTGTTCTCGGTCGATGACATTTTTGCTGCCAGAGCCTTCTTGAAATGACGATGTCACCGAAATCCAGCTGATTCTAATCAGCGTCTTGGCCAGCCGATTCTGCACTCATCACGACTTTCTTTGGTAAGTTCTGAATCATGGGGTTCCATGTAGTGAGCCAAATTTTGATGTCAACAATATCTATTATTTAAAAATAATAGTAACTAATTATACACTAATAAATATGCACCCATACTAATCTTGTCATTATAATCACTAATTAAAAATAAAATATGTTAATTAGCACTATACTACTCTAATTGTCACATAAAACATGCGCTAATCAATATGTGGATACCCTCATCCGTCAGATTTTTTAGGGCTATGATATTCAGCATCTACTCAAAATATTTCTTATTATGGATATCCAGATTCAGCTTGTCCATGCAATCAAACACCCTATGTCCAGATATCCACGTTCCATCCATGGATATCCATGGAACTAAACACACCCTTAGTGGGTGGCTTAGCAAGTTCATGGACAAAACCCCACCTGGTAAAATAACATGCCATGAGCTAATTCACAAGTTATTATTAGAGCCATCCTTGTACAGTATTAATGCCTTATGGCTCCTTTTACAACACATGAATTATATAAGAACTAGAGGATTTCCTACGTGTTGCCGCGGGTATAAAGAAGGAATATAAATGAGTTAGGATGTTAATCAGTAAGAATAGGAGATATATATGTATGCAGAACATGATTATATATATATATATATATATATATATATATATATATATATATATTACCCTACTGTTGGTTACAAAAATAACTTATTTTGTAGCCACTTTGAGTTACGATAATTGCTATGCTAATTTACGAGATTATAGTAACTCCTTACTATGTGATTTACTATAACATTATGGTAAATATCCCCATGTGTTATAGTAATTCAACTATCGTAAATATATACTGACATTGTCGTAAATTAGTATATAAAATTATCGTAAATGGAGGTGGCTACAGAATAACTTATTATGTAGCTAGCTATAGAGTATACTCTCCCTATATATATATATATATCTTGTATGTTAAGATAAATAACTAGTAGGGTTTTGCTTAGTAGATGTTAATTGTATGTGATAGTGCTTTGCCTAGGTAGATAGTTTGCATATTGAGAGAAATAGTCAGTGGGGTTTATCTTTATAAGAGATATAGATTCTATAGACATCAGTTCAATTTTCACATAATAAAAACCGTAGAAATAGAAAAAAAAATTGTATTCCAAAGCGGGCCTAAGCAGCTCTATTTTTTTAAGGCCTTGTTTAGATGACAAAGTTTGGAGGCAAACTTTGCATAGTAAGTGTCCCGTCACACTGTAGCAATTTTGTTTTTATTTGGTAATAATTGTCTAAATATTAATTAATTAGACTTAAAATGTTCATCTCGCAAAGTACAACAAAACTGTGTAATTAGTTTTTGATTTTATCTATATTTAGTACTCTATATATGTGCTGGTATTTTGATGTGACAGGGAAATAGGAATTCTGCATAGTGAATTTGGGAGGCAAACTTTGAAATCTAAAAGTGGCTCTAATTCTTCCCCACCAACCAGAACGAGAAGGTATCCAAGCGGGGAAAAAATATCGTGACAGCCGGCCCAAACCCTCGTCATCGCCGATGGCCGACGACCCCTCCTCCTCCGGTTGCGGCGGCGGCGGCCACCACACGTCAGCCTCGCAATCCACCGCCACACACACATCACCGGCATCTTTCGACGGCGGTCTCCTCCTCCGCTTCCTCCAAAACCCTCCCTCTGCGCACCCGCGAGAGGAATTCCTCGCCCCGCCCCCCGTCGCACCGGGGGCGCACCACTTGTTCAGTGACCCTGCCGTCGCCGCCGTGGGGCCGCTCTTCGCCGCATCGGCGCAGGCGCAAGGGGGAGACTTCGGGTGGTCTTCCACCTCCACCACGCACTTACAGCAGCAACCCGAATTCCCGGATCCCCGATTCGCTCCAGGGGAACCCTTCGCTGCTCGTGCCGGCAGAGGGTTCGGATCCGGGGATGCCGTCAGGGTGGAGAGGCCTCGGCCGGGGGCGCCGCCTCCAGGGTTTGACAAACCGTCGCATCCACCACCTACTGCCCGTGGTGCGCGGAATGCATCTGTTGTGGTATTGAGTAGGGAGCAGTACAATCCTCGTCCAATGGATTTCGTTCCGGCTCTTGCAGATGTTCATGATGCGGTTGGCAGAATGCCTCATGGACACGGAGAGCAGCTTTCAATGCCAATTACTGGTGGGGGTGATGCGGCTGTAGGAATGATGTACAGGGAACAGCAGCAAGATCGTCTTTTGTCACGGACACCGCCTGAGATCAATGCCAATGGACAGTTTGGCAGGATGTGTCTTGGAGAGCAGCATACACTTCCTATCTTAGGTGGCAGGAGGATCCATGGAGATCAGTACATGCCTCCAGTCCAGGAAGGCAGGGCACCACATAGTGGTCATGGTCAGCATGAATCCTGCTTAACCAATCCTCTACAAAGGGAGCAGAGGTGGCAGGGTTTTAGGGAGGACAAGGGCTATGTTTCGCAGAAGGTGCCAAATGCGAACGCCCATTACACATTTGGTAAGGCACTGGTGAAGGAGTTGCACCATGTGACAGTACCTGCTGGCAGTTCAGGTCCAGTGGAAATTATGGAGAATCAAGGAAGTGGTTTGGAAGGTGGCAGAATAGGGAAGGTAGTTTTGGAGCATGGAATTGATGGAAAGGTGGTAGTGGAGGCAAGTAAATTTGAATTGTCATATGAAAAGAGTAAGATTAGATTTGCTGGACATGATGAACAATATGATGGTGATGACAGGGAGGATGCTATAATTGAGCAGATGACACAAAATCTGGTGATTGATGGCAATGGTGATGCCAAGGGAGTAGTATTGGAAAAAACTATCCCGAGGAGTAAGGTAAATTGGATTATTTTTTATAACCCGTGTCTGTAATGAACAACTAGATTTTAATTCTAGATTCCACAATCTAGATTGCCCAATTTTCAGAGTCCAACAATCCACTCTCCACCAAATTTTTGTACTGACCATGTCATTACAAACTTACCTGTTTGTTTACTTTTCCCTATCACTTCTCCCTTGGGCTTTCTACTCTGCACTGTGGCCACAGCAACAGTGAGCACTTGGTTGTTCTACTCATATGTGTAAGGAACTGAATGAGAAATAGGGGGAATAGAGGGGATCATGGGCAACCTGTTTTGAGGCCATGACTGCAAGGAGATGTGGGTCATGGACCCCAGTCATAACTGCCTATATATGTGGGAAGGGAGAAGAAATCTTTCGTACATGCAACTATGCAAGGAACGGAAGGGGAAATAGGGAGGAAGATTGGAGATTGTGGGAGATCCATTTTTGTGCTTGGATCAGGCTGAGACTCAAAGCTGATTAGGGGCCTTCGTTGTTCAGCCATGATTGCCTTCTCTGTACATTGAGGAAGAGTGGGAGGTGAGAGAAAGGGACCATAAATTAAAATGGTGGTTGCCAATCAGATACCAAGCTTTTGGACCTTCAGCTTTTCTCAATCCAGCTTTCCAGCTGCTTTTCAGAATCTCTAGCTGGAACAACCAGGGCCACATATGCACTCATCCTCAAACGAAAATATTTTGAGCTTAGACTGGTTCTATCTAGTTCTGCCCTTTAACATTCCTTAAGATGGATTGAATTGCATCTATCTATAAGTTACTAAAGCTGGATCAAATTTGCTGCATCTTAATTCACCATATGTAGAACAAAAGAACAGGTGGTGTACTTTTGCAGTTTTTGCTAGTGTCATAAACTGCATTTAGCTGTTTGTCGAGCTGCATTATATTTTTTTCTCGAACACACAGTAGAGCTATGTATCATTATATTAAGAAGAATAAAAAGGGGAAAGAACCCCAAACAACAACACACAACACACTCACACCTTGGAGACTAGGAAAAAGCCCAGTTGCTTTATCAAGGACTCTTGCCAGCAACCAGTTGCCAGTTATGCTTCAGCTGCTGATTTTGTAATCTACTAATCTTGAGATCAACATTAAGGTATGTAAGATTTAGCCATACTTTTTTTTATGTTGCAGGATTTCAGATCAGACTTTTCTAGAGGGCATCATGTATCAAGCCAGAGAATAAGATTCCAGAGGAGAAACAGGCCATGTCGATATGACATAGATCGATTTACACCTAATTTCTTGTCAATTTTTGAATCTTTGATGCCCTCTGAGGAGGAAATTGCAAAGCAGAAGCAGTTGTTAACATCTTTGAGCAGACTGATAAACACAGAATGGCCTAATTCAAAACTATACCTCTATGGATCATGTGCCAGTTCTTTTGGTTTCTCAAATAGTGATATTGATCTTTGTCTCTCTATTGATGACAAGGAAATGAGCAAGGTTGATATTATATTGAAATTGGCAGACATTCTCCAAGCTGGAAATCTCCAGAATATTCAGGTGAGCCCAGGTATCATTCCCTGTGTTGTGACATGCCAGCTGATGTTTTGAGTTGAATGATATCATCAACATTTTGCTAAACCATGTGCTGATGTAGCATGTAATACTTTTGTAGTGCTTCTGATTTGTTTCTACAAGACCTTTATGAATTATTGCTCAATCTCACAAGAATTCTCTGTTACTATATAAATTTTTGTATTTTTAGTACTATTGTGTTGGGATCCAATATAGGTTAGGAATTTGAAATGGTATACTGAAATTTTGACCCAAACTAATGAAATTTTGCAGCCATTAACTCGAGCAAGGGTCCCAATAGTGAAGCTTATGGATCCGGAAACAGGGCTTTCCTGTGATATATGCGTCAATAATCTTTTAGCAGTTGTTAACACAAAACTTTTGCGAGATTATGCACAAATAGACAGAAGGTTACGGCAGTTGGCATTCATTGTGAAGCATTGGGCTAAAATTCGACGTGTAAATGAAACTTACCAAGGAACACTTTCTAGTTATGCGTAAGTTGTCTGTTTCACATTATTACCAATATTTCTCATCTTTACGTGGCAATGGTCTGAATTTTATTATTTTCTTGACTTTCAGCTATGTGATAATGTGCATTCACCTCCTACAGCTGCGAAGAATACTCCCATGTCTACAGGTTTCTGGATTGTAGTGCATTTCTTGTACATTGCATCTGTGAAGAATTCTTGGTATTTAGGTTCTAACTGTGTATTATTGTAACACAGATAATGGCAACAACAAAATTTAGTCCCAAACAAGATGGGTAGGCTAGATCTGAAACAAATATGTCTGGAGGTTTTGTATTTATTATACATTTTTGCTATTGTTTTGTATATGTTGTGAACAGGCCTGCTATCTAACTGGTTAGCATGGCTCAACACCTTTTGCTATTGTTTTGTATATGTTGTGAACGGGCCTGCTATCTAACTGGTTAGCATGGCTCAAGTAACACCATAGGTCCTGAGTTGACTACTGGGGGCAAATTTAAACATGGGTTAAAAAGGAACCCTTGGCTGTAGTCCTGAGTTATACATGTAACCACCTGAGATGCTTTCAGTGAGATACTGGGCACTCAGTGGCACATTCAGGGCAGCCGGCCTTTGGGTTGTTTCTTGGTCTATGCGCTAGATAGAAGCTGATTCTTTGTGCAATCCGTGAGGGTAGTCTTTCCCCTGCATTGCATAACTAAATTTTAATAGATCATCAGCTTCTCACCCTAACTAAATTTTACTAGATCATCATCTTCCCATCCTTCATAAAGTGCTAAAAAATGATCCAGCAAAATAACTTTTTTTGTTGGATGCACTAAATTTTTGTTGCTGTATTACTATTCTTCTGCATTGATTGCTTTTCCAATAAAATTTGTTTTTTTTAATATCATATGTTATTTCATATTATTTGTAGTACCCAATTTAGAAGAATTCCACTTTTGTTCTCTCAATTATGGGCACATCTATAGCAACTATAAGAGATGGAACTATTTAGTTTGTATTCCCCAAGTCTCAATACCTTCCAAAACGCCCCCTAACTGTTCTGCAATGGTTTTTTTTGATGATGTGCCATCCAGGCTTACTGCTGATGGTTTTGGTCGGCATGTTTTAGAAACATTGTGAGCCCCATTTTGATGCCCCTCACTTGCCCAGTTCTGCCTATCTGGATGGCCCAAATTCCTAACCAGCTATGTGGGTTGTAGTCAAATGAGGAACAAATTTAGATGAGCCGGTGCATGGTAGACATGCGTGATGGAAGGAACTGAAGCAATTGCTGGCATGCTGTGGGATTCCTGCTTAATTTAGTGCTTGCATGGATCTGAGGCTTGTCATTGGTTGAGTTTAGCACAACATTTCTTTTTTCCTTATGAATGTGTCGAGAGCATTGATGATGTTAGATAATTTTAGTTTATTGCATGGCTAATGATTTGTTTAGTAGCTAACAAGGATCATACTTTTGGTTTCAACTTTCAAGTTGCAATATGCACTTTGTGTCCAGCATGTAGCCCTGTGTTTTCTTCTTGCATCAAAAAGGAAAAATAAAATAAAATAATGGTGTATAGTTTCATTCCCCATGTCACCCGAGCAATGTTTTCAAGACGTCCGATTAATCGCGATAGGCAGGTGACAGGGCAGATGTTTTTTTGTTTCAATTTAGAAAGGTGAACGGAAGCTGCAATATTGTAGAAGAATATGCATGCTTATTGTTTTTTATTACATCTTAATAACATATGCTTTCATTTGAAAAATTCACCTTTGTAAATATTTTTCGTTGGTCATCTCTGTTCCTTTGTACTACTTTGTGAACTAAAACTGACAGTGTCATGCATTGCCAGGAAATGGAGGCCACTTATTATGTCAAGGTGGACGAATATAACTGTGCTTACTTTGACCAAGTGGAGAAGCTAAATAATTATGGTGCCCACAACAGAGATACAATATCAAGGCTGCTCTGGGCCTTTTTCCATTACTGGGCATATGAGCACGATTACACAAGAGATGTCATATCAATTCGTACTGGAAGGATTATCAGGTATGACATATAACCTTGCTGAGGCATCATTCTTTTCAGAAGGCTCTGTTTATGTGATGATCATTTCTTTCTCCTGGTCCGTATGCGAATATGATGATGGTTAGATGGTGCATGTATAATATGTTTGTAGCTGTTTCACTGTAGGTATAGAATCCCTTGTTATTAGTCCCACCTAGTAAATTGTAAACAAATGATGATACAACCAAAGCAGTTTTTTCAATTTTCTTTATTCTTTATTGTGTAGTGGACACCAAGTTGTTAAAAGATATAACTTTTCCTTGTCCTCTTGACACAAATTTCAGTAAGGAACGGAAGGACTGGACTAGAAGAGTTGGAAATGACAGGCATCTCATATGCATCGAAGATCCGTTTGAGATCTCCCATGATCTTGGTCGCGTAGTTGACAAGTTCACCATCAAAATACTCCGGGAGGAATTCGAGCGAGCAGCAAATATATTACAGTTTGATCCGAACCCCAGCATAACACTCTTTGAGCCATACATGCCCCCTCTATTGCCGGGCCTGTTGCAAGAAGAAACTAAGAATGCTGCAGAAATTGAACTATGATAGCGTTCAGTTCGTAATTGAACTATGATAGTGTTTGGTTCGTCCTCAGGTAATGTAATTGGAAATGGAATTTAACTCATGAGGGTTTTATTCGTGGGATCACTGATTGCAGCCTTTGCTTGGTTGGATGTGTTAATGGTATTGTTTACAGTTACAGGTGTTTGTTTCCCAACTCAGGGAGTCAGTTCCCAAACTTAAATATCATTCGTGGTATGTTCTATACTAACAAGCCAAGAGGCAGCACCATACATAACAAGAGCACTGTATAATATCATACACAACCCAACGCAAATTTAGGTTGACATATGGAAGCTAAGTCAACCAGTTATTGTATGTCGTATAAGAAAATTTGCATAAGATGACAACAAAGCTAATGTATCCTTAAAACTCCATTGTAAAATTTCATCCAACTAAACAGAACATGTTTTTGCTCTTCAGGTATCATGATGTGAACCTGTTTAGTATAGATATTATCCATCTATAGGTTTAGTACATGTTCGAAAACGAACTTAAACCAAAATTCAGAACAAATAGAATGGTAATAAATCAAGTACATGCAACTCTCTGCGTGGGAAGCGTGGATAGCAATATCAAACTCACTAAAAACTCTCGTAAAGCTTGATATTTGAAACACCACCTTCTATATGCTTCCTTCTGTCTTCTAAAAAATGAAGTTATTAATTTATAAACACAAGAGTACAGAGCACCTTATATATATCAACAGATGTTGGCTATCTAATTTAGCTTGCTATTCTTGTGAACGAATAAGCATATGAATGAAGTTGTTGCAGCGGCTGCATGCTCATATATGGTTGCTGTTGACTCCGGGCTGAAGCAAAAGAAGGCACATCATACCGACTCTGGCGCAACAAGGCTAGACCACATACACAACTAGCTTGTATGTACGCAGCGCAGCTAGCTAGGCGGGTAGCAGATAAAAAGTGAACCAAGGCTTGCATGCGCGCAAAACCAATACTGAGTGGAGTCAGGCGGCACATTGGTGTTTATGGTGGCCATATGGGGCTAGCCTGCTCCTTCTCTCTTCTCCTTTTTTTCAGCTTTCTTTCTTCTCTCTTTTTTTATCATACTTTTTCAGCTTTTCTTTTTTTTCTTTTTTTTGTAGCAATGTACATCATCATTTTTTTAACCAGGATAGCCTTTGGTATGGATGAAATGTGTAGCGAGGCTCTCACCATCCTCCCCATACTCGGACTTTTGTGTGAAAGTCAAGTGTGCAATATTGGGGTCTACTTTTGAGTGTGTTCCATCACCAAAGATCATAAAGGTATATAGTTGATGCAGCCCCCATGTTCTCAGGAATTGTATGTCCCCTGTTCTTCTTGAACTTATCCTGAAATGGTTAGTGTCGGGGTTATGATACCCTAGGTATCTCAGGACACCGATTAGTTAACTGCCCGGGCAGCCCACTATGACCCAAATAGCAGAGGCCTAGCAATTGCATCTCGCCTAAGCTACGAAGGCCCCAGGCCAAGCGCCAAGCCGTAAGGTCCGTCACGACCTCTTCCTAGTCCTTTCACTGCACGCTACGCGGCACCACACGACCTTTCCTCTGCCCTGACCCCTAGAAGGGGCGAGGAGGGGTCGAGCGACATTGGGTACGCCGACCCTGACAGGGGTAGGCACGCCCCACTCACCCTGCCAGCACTGAGAGGACAACAGTCCCCTTAGTCAGGATAGACGCCATCCCTGCGCCACTCTGCGCAGACAAGACAACACCGCCAGACGGTGACGACCGGTACGATAACCCACCGTCTGAATACGGCCCGACTAGACGGGTGTACGGCCCCACCCACTACGGGATAGGGTGCACGACCACGATCTTGACTTTCAAGATCTACCAAGCCAACGACAGCCTCGACCCCGCGGCTCGGGATCGAGGCCACCTGTTCAACGACCAGCAAGGTGACCAATGACCCAGGGGCGGCTACCTACTCCCTCACTATCGCCACAACGCCACAGGGAGGACAGGAGACGATGACGAAGGCCACAACAAGCTCATGTCACACAGGACAGTTGGCGAATCACCACCGTACCCATAGTGCCATCACGACCGACACTGTCACGCCACGCCACGCCATGTTGCGACATGGGCACAAGACCATGACGACAACCATACCTAGATGTAAGCTAATGCCAAGACAAGATGGCCTTCCTTGAAGGCCAAGTTAGCTAGTTTCTCCCTCCCTCTGGCTCACAACCACTCGGTCGGGAGAACCTCACTCTCTTTATGTAACCTGCCTCGGACTCTATATAAGGGCGGCCAGGCCTTCCTTCTAGGGGGATGGACTCTTGAGACTTCATTCGGGCAGTCCCTCACCATTCTCGTACCTCTCTCTCTCTCTTCTTACACACCCCATTGTAAGAACTTCAGAGCATTCAATTGAGGAACACACACTCGAACTTTCTCTGAGACTAGACGTAGGGCTCTGCCTGAACTAGTATAATTTTTTTGTATCTTTGGATGCTACCATCGTCTTCCTAGAGCAGCGTAGCATACGCATAAATTCACTTATCAGGTGACAAAACATCAATAGTTGGCGTGCCAGGTAGGGGACAGTCGCACACCCTCATTGAGAAGGAAGTGATGGCTCCCTGCACCTACGTCAGACTCGCTCTTGGCGCGGTCCTCGGTGGCCGCATCCGCTTTGGAAGCCTCGAATTCATCGACGTCAATGGGCCAACACCCGCTTTTAGTCTTCTCCCCTATCAAGCTCTTCACTTCGGGGACCTAGACTTCATAGCTACACCTAGGTCAGCTACACCTTCGCGATGGGGATGCGGTGCCGCCGTAAACCCCAACGCTCATTCTCGGGCCAGCCTACATCGCCCCCACAACCGTCGATTTAGATGTGCTAACATGCAAAATCGACGCCTACCTCAGGATGGACCCCAAGCCAAAACAAAGCCGGCACATGTTCTACGTGCTAGCCAACGCCTTCGCCCAGCTTTCGGGGGGCAAGCTCATGCCACCCGAGGCTGAATTCTGGGACCCCTACATCGCACTGCCCTCAGGAATGAGGGATGCTGCCACGCTCTTCGAACAAGAGCTGGCTAGACGCAACCGCCGTTCGACAACACCTAGCTTCTCCGGATTTGTAGGGATGATGGAATAGGAACCGGAGTTCATCTACGACCTCCTGCCATCGACCCTAGGTGACACGGACTCTGAGTCCAATTCCGAAGGGAGCTATCGCCCGGTGCAGGAGTGCAACATGTTGTACCTCTTAGAAAGCAGCAGTAGCGAAAGGCGAGGAGGACAACACGTACCTAATTCCGCGCACCCTCAGGGAGTAGGCGGAATACGAGCAAGAGCGTCTAGAGCGAGCCAAAGCACATGAGGTCGAACAGGCCAACGACATCACGATAGTGGATGCCCTAGTCCACAGCACCTCAACGCTGAGGGCGCAAGAGTGCGGGCACAGTGTGTGTACGATCGAATCCAACAGGGAAGGGAGAGACGCCTGTCTTCCCCCGAGCCAGCCAAAACATTGTTGCGGCAGCCATGATCATGTGAATGGCTCTTGAACCCACAAGCGACGAGGGAAAGCGCATCCACAGGGAGCTACGGGACTTGCTGGAAGCTACAGTAGTACATCAAGCTCAAAGCTCTGTGGAGAGGCGGCACCCCGAGGCTAAAAAGCGCCAACCATACTACAGCCTAAAAAGGGACAGAGCGGCGCACATGTGGGAGCCCTCCCTAGTGCGTGGCCCTTCGTCACGAACCGTGATGCCCACCCGACTCAAGGCGCCAGACGCGGTGAGCCAAACTTGGCAAACATAGACCATCAACACTATGGTGACAGCGACCCGGATAACCATGGTCGACACCCCAAGATCCGAGATGCTCGGCGTAGCCTGAGCTCGGACGCTTGTGGCCCACAAGCGTTCATGAAAAGGATCCGGCAAACCCCATTCCTAGCGTGGTTCCACGCGTCGCCTAACATTACCAAGTACTCTAGGGATACCAACCCTACTGTATGGCTAGAAGACTTCCACCGAGCCCACGGACGAGGGAAAAGATCGTGCTCGACGGGGAAAGAGCAAGGACAACTGGATACATCGCGACAACGAGTTCTTCACGATGGTCGACAAGATACACAAGCAGAAGACTGGCAAGCTCAACCCTATAAACTTTGACAAGATAATCAAGTCATCGTGCTGCAACCACGGCTACCCAGTCAAGTACACCCTTGAAGAAAGCAACCTCATCAAACGCTACTTCAAGGGCGACTACAAGATGACCAATAAGGACAAGGCAGCCGGATCCACCGATAATGGGGGGAAGAGGGACGCTTTCCCCGACCTGAAAGGGTGCCTCATGATATTCAGCGGACCGATAGCCTAGGAGTCTAGACATCGGCAGAAGCTCACGGCCAGAGAGGTTAATGCGCCCCCTCTAGGCAAAGTTGCCCCGGCCTTCTTAAAATGGCGGAAACCGCGATCACCCTCGATGGATGGCAGGAGCGCTTCCCCCTTGTCGTTGACCCGATCATCAGCAAAACACGCCTATCCCGTGTCCTCATGGATGGCAGGAGCGCCCTCAACCTCTATGCTGAGACCTACGATGCCATGGGCCTATCATGAGCGGCAATACAGTCGTCCGACACTCTGTTCCACGAAGTCATACCCAGGCTCCATGCCATCCTACTCGGGCAGGTCGACCTACCCATGACATCTAGAGGTCAAGCAAACTTTCGCACAGAGGCGCTCACCTTCGAGATAGTGGACTTCCCAGGCGCCTACCACGCCATCTTGGGTCGGCCATGCTACGCCAAGTTTAAGGCTGTCCCCAACTTATCGGGTACCAATATTAGGGTACCCATAAAACAGGAGTGAAAAGACATCAACCTCAGCCCGTCTAAAATGGTCATGAGCGCAACAGCGGCCTGGTCCGACCCAACCAAGAAGGATTCCGCCTCGCCCGACCCCTCGGGCACAAGTTTCGCCTCACCCGACCTCTCAGGAGAGGGCTCCGCCTCGCCCAACCCCTCGGGTACAGCCTCCGCCTCGCCCGATCCCTACACATGTGCCAGACCTCGGGTGAGAGCGCAGACTCCCATGTAGGGCCCGTGTCGTACCTTAACCACTCCAAGCATGGCCACACATGATCCTGATGTTGAAAGGGGAGTGTAGCCACGCCTCGATGTGACCAGCAGCCACGACATCCCATCTCGGTTTGCACGCCCCCAACAATGACGAGCGGACAAGTGCTGTGGCACCTAATCCTCGTACGGTGAACCTGTTGACCACACCTTACGCCATAACTAGGCGACGACGCCCGCGTGTGGCTATAGTGATGGACAGGGCCGTGACGTGCGGGCGTCCCCGTCATTGTCCATGGGGCCACCGAGGCCCGCCTACGGGGGAAGGAGGGCGGTGCAGCTTCAGGACTCCTTCCCTCTCTCTTCTATTTTTCTCTTTCTTCTTTTCCTTTTTCTCTCTATTTTTCCCATGTACTCCAGGCCCTTTCCTTGAGCTATAAAAGGAAAGGCCCAATACCCTTCATGGGGTTTTTTTAAAAACATAGAGGAGCACTTCAACTCCACTTCATCCTCACCAGAGACTTGGGACATCCGACCCTCTCTCGATCGTTTGTAACCCCTACTGCAAACTCAATGCTGGTAACACGAGCAGTGCCTCACTAGACGTAGGGACATTTAGCTCGAACCAGTATAGATCCTTGTGTCCTTCGAGCACACCATCTGAACCTAAACGTGCAATCCACAAATTTACTAGTCGGCGGTTTAGAACACTGATAGTTGGCGCGCCAGGTAGGGGATTTTTGCGTGTTTTGTCGTCACCATCAGGCTTCGGATGGCTAGCTATGGCATCGACTGGACCCCGGGTGCACTCATGCGCTTCGAAAGTCTTGACTTCATTGTCACCATGGAGGGAGAGCTGGTGCGAGCACTCACGCCCGTACAACCTCCTCTCCACTGGCCTTGACATGATTATCGAGGCTCTTGAGGTACTGCAGCTGAACGCTCCGGAGGCCCATGTCTCCGGGCGCGACCGACCTCTCGACTTTGACTTCGGGAGGTTGGAGCACCAGCTCGCTATCTACCTAGGACCTCACCCATCCTGGGAGGACCCATGTGCCCTCACCTTCTCCTTTGTCAACATCATGACGCAGCTCGCCGGCAGAGAGCCGCTCTACCCAGACATCCTGACCCAGGGCACCTTGGCGGCATTCCCTTACGGTCTATGCAACGCTGCGCAGACCGTGGAGCGCCTATGGCGCGATGCTTTCATCTACCATTCATGAATGATGAGCTTGTAGGCATGGCCGATTACGTCAAGGAATCGCTCCACGATCTCCAGTCACGGAGCTATCACCCCTTGCGTGAATGCTTCATGGCGGACATCGTCGATGACCCCCACCGTGAGGCGACCCCCGAAGGACACGTCGCAAGTGCCAACAATGGCACCTCTCATGGGGGGAACGAGACTCCCCCCGCATCCTGCTGACGGGCATGGGGCTGCAGCGGGCACAGAGGTCCCGTCCCACCCATGTATGAACCAACTAAGGGAGCGACAACAAGAGCTCAAAACTGCGTGACTCCATCTGGAGGAAGAGCGCGCGACACTCGAGCATGAGATCGCACAGCACCGTGATGAGATGCACGCGTGTGCCCATGACGCGCAACAGAGAATTGTTGAGGACGACGATGGACTCCCACCCTTCACCCAGGTGAGCCAGAACATAGCCACCGCGGTGGCTCTACTCCAAGGGCTCCTGAAGCTCACGACACCCAAGGGACACCAGGCCCAGCGCGAGATCCACGTGCTACTCGAGCACATGGTGATGCAGCAGGCGGAGAGCTCAGCATCCCGGCGGCGCAATGCCAGCGAGCATGCACCGTTGGCACGACACGGCAACGACGCATCTGTCCTCCAGCCCCCGCGTGGCAGGGAAAGGCTTGTCGAGGATTGCGGCAAAGCCACGTCCGTACACCAGTCGGCGCACGACGGCGGGAAGGCTGCCTCGGCCCCGGTGCATGGCCGCCTCGGCAACAACCGTGACATGCGTGACACTTTGAATGCCCACATGTGTGGGCAGGAGGAGCAGAGAGGAGAGGCCAGCCACCATTACAACCCTCGTCACGGTGGCCGCTATGACAGCGGCAAGGACTAGAGCTAGAGTCTCCCATCGCCGAGGCCCTGGGTCTTCAGCCGGCACATCCTCAGCGTGCCCGTTCTGGCGCGGTATCGCCCGCTGGCAAATATCGAGAAGTACGCTAGGGAAACAAAGCTTGGTCTATGGCTCAAGGACTACCGGCTTGCCTGTCAGGCTGGTGGCGCAAATGGTGATGCGTTCATCATCCGCAACCTCCCCCTACCGATGATGTGATGTGTGCTTGTTTTGCTTCATGTGTTGCTTGTGTGTTGTCCTTATTCTCATGTTTCAAAGGTGGCTCAGAAGGTATAAGTCTTAAAGAGTAGCTCGATCCATGTTAAGTGGGGTAGTGTCATCTTCTATCCTACTTATCTTTCAATCGATTCTAATTCTTGCCATTTTCTCTTACACCATTCTTGTCTACCCTTGGTTGTCATGCTACCTTATTTATCTCATCTAAATGGAGGATCAACACATGAAGGACTCATCAGTAGCAGCAAGCCTTAGAGAAAGTGTTGCCTTCAATGACATCGTCAGGTGGATCAAAATCTTTGTTAAGTGGGGTAGCATCTACAATCAACAACAGCAAGTCCTGAATATCTCAAGCGATGAGGCATGAAAAACTGAAGATCAAACTTTATCTTTCTTATCATCTTTTGGCTATCCTCAATCCATGTCTTATACTCATCAACACAAATTAAAGAAGCATGAAGACTTGAAGATTAGTGTTATCTATCTCTCTAGTCTCTCTAAATCTCGTTCCTACCTTATCCTGTCTTTTTAGAGCAGTTTGTCTACCTTAACTTATATCTCTATTTTTGGATGCCCAAAAATCATGGATAAATTCTGGACAATAGTAGACTTCAATATCTTTCTCTGACCGTAAGAACCGCCCTGATAGCTATTATGGTTTGGGAGTTATGAAAATAACAAGGCGGCGCATATGTGCTGTCAGCAACCTAGAATAGTTTCTGTTGTGCACTGTTTTCGACTACCTTAACTGCAGAATCTGGAGAAGTGTTCTATAAGGAAGTTGTATTAAATTTGATAAGCTTTCCAACGGTATAGGCTACAATATCATCGGATTCACAGAACTCAAGTTATAACTGTATTTCTGCACTGCCATTTTTCTGCTCGTGAGGAAGTGTAGGTTACTTGTTCTTGCATATGCTCATGAATCTCTTTGAGATGGTAGAAGTACATGATGCTAGTTATCACTCAGAAACAAATGCAAGTTATCCTTTGGTGTTCACTAGTTGATCTCTTCTTAAGAGGGTTTGACGAACTAAAGACGATATAAGATGGCGGTTTTATACGTTCTATTTCGTCACTTGGAAGCATCAGCTATCTACATGATTGCAAAGTCATTATCGAGCGCAAGTATCTTTTCTTAGGGTTGGTAAACTGTTGGAACCATCTACAAGGATCATAAGAGTCTAAATGACACTTTTACAAAGTTGATTTTGAGCTTGTGGCATCATCATTGGATAAGAGTTGATGAAGGAAAAGTGAAGACTTGGAAATCCACTTTATTTTTCTTCCTAGTATCTCCGAATCTCGGGACAAGATTCCTGTTAATTGGGGTAGAATTGTCACATCCAAAATTTCCTATTTTGGGTTGTGCATGAAAAACACTAAATAAAATAAATGATTTCAATATTTGGATAAATTTATTAGATAAGTTAATTTGCTGATAATTTAGATATAGAAAATTGTGGTTTTAAACTTTTCATATTAATTTGATAATGTGGTGTTTGTGTGATGCTTGTCTTTGGTTTTGGTGAGTGCTATTATTTTCAAAATACCATAGGACGACGTTTACTTCTCATCGGAAAACTTTGGCATTTTCTGGATTTAAAATTCCAATTTTTGTGAGCTTAATCTTTTCTATTAATCTTTTCATTAATCTTTTCATGAGCTCAAACCTATTTAGTTGAGTTCCTTATCTCTCCAAGAGTCTCCAGAATTTTTCCCGTGATTTTTCTGAGCTCCGAGCTATTTTTCACGGCCAAAAAGGTAATTTTAGATTTTCTAGAATTATTTTATTCGTAGAATTAAAATAATCCCGAAATTAAGAAAATCCGAAAATTTTTCGAACCCTACAACTATATATATACCGGCGTAGCCCTCGACGCCCTGGTTTCAGAAGTACAACCCTTATCGCGAGCCGCCACTCGTAGCTCCCTCCACCCCTCGCTGAAGGTCTTCATCTACAGCTTGCGTTCCGGTGAACTCTCTGACGAGCTTTTCCGGCCAAACCATCGCGTCCCGACGCCAGCCACCACCACCAAGAGACAGCCCTCGTCGTTCTCTACACCGTGGTATATCCGTTTGCGCGAATCCATCGCCGTTTCATCGAGTTTCCATCTCATCTTGCTTCTCTCCGGCGAGGTTTCACCATAGCTGACCAAAGCTCCTCCAAACCCAAGGTAGAAGATGATACTATTTACAGTTTTGTCACTAAACTTGTTTTGATCATAAAATCTTCGTTTCAACTCCGATTTGACCCTTTCAAGTTGCGTTAGATTCGTATTTGCGAGCTCTACATGTTAGTGTAGCTGTATAGTAGGTTTGGAAAATTTATTTTTTGAGTTTATATTAAAGTAATTATTTATCTATAGGAAATCTTAGAAAATTCATAACTTTCACATTTTAAATCTGAATTTCGTGATCTTTATGTCTGTGTGATCGTAGTAATGTGTAGAAGAGTTTTACAAACTTTGTATACTATTTTGCTACTGTTAGTGTACTATTTTAATTATGTCTCTTTGTTTGCTTTGTGTATGATTGCTCGAATGATTGTGTGTTGATGCTTGATGATCGAGTATAGACGGTGAGCAGTTTCTTGACGATCCAGAGTATTATTTTGAGCCAGATCAGCAATATCATCAGGAAAGCTTTGATCAAGACAAGTATAACATGGGACTATCCTTGTTGTCCTATTCACTAAAATTATCATACATATGCATGTGTCTTCCTTGACAACTATAGAGATTATAACTTAGCCATTGATATCTTGTTTCCTTGTCACCTATGGGTTGTGCATTTGGGTAGCTATTGCTAGTGCTTAATTATGATCGATGATCTTGTAATTGGACTAATGAATTAAGCGACCAACCTTTAATGATGATTTTATTACAGTTGAAAAGGGGGCTAAAGCATGTGGGTTATTTTGATGCTCTGGTTTCTCTCCATAAGGACTTATCTGTACGTGATCATCCGGGACATACAGTACAGCTGTGAGGGCTATATGGCTCTGGCTCTAGTTGTTCAAGAGACCTTTTCTAGCTTGTTAGTGGTTACCTTAATTGGCGTAAGAATGGCTTGACACGTTGGGTGTAGGACAGCCTCTAGTCTATGAGTATAGCCGAGAAGGAATTGTGCCATTTGAAAAGGGGGTTCCTACATCTGCCTGCAGAGTGAATCTAATGGCCCTAACTTGTTAGACGAACTTTTGAATAGCTTTATATGGTTTCTGATGTTTTGGGCCTTGCAAACCCATGCATTTGGAAGTCATGACTCACAATGAAAGTGTACACCCCTGCGCAGAGTTAAAAACTGGTATACTAGCCATGCTCACGGATACGAGCGGCGTTGGGGATTCTTACAGAATAGTTGATCACCATTTTTATATCATGCTTAATTACTATTGTTATTATTATGCTCATGTTAATGCTATTCATTATTCTTATTACAATTGATCATTGATTCATTAATGGGATTTGGTATACCTTGATGCTACTCAATTGCTAATTATATGATGATTAAAAGCTAAACGCAGTCAAACAGTGTCTAGCCTTTTGTGCCTCATGAACCTTGTGTTATACTTATTGAATTCGACATGGACTCACTCTTGCTATTTTCACCACACTCCAGTGTGTAGTAAGGTGCTATTTAGAAGAAGGATAAAAGATGTAGTGGAGTTTCCAAAAGTCTATCAGAAGTGTTTTGAACACGGAGCCACCAGTCTGCCGTCTCTGAGAGGAATGGAGCCTGAAGTTTAGTCATCGTTCCACGATACTCTGATGTAAGTGTTAATATTGCTATGTATACGTTATATAATAACATTGTTTCTGGTACTTTTTCATTCTGACATATGTGTGGACTTTCTGGGCACACATATGATTAGCCTGATTTTGTTCTTTAGAAAACCGGGTGTGACACCTGCTACCGCCTCTCTGACGAGCGGGCCCTTCCTGTTAGGCCACGCGCATGGGCGGGAGCCAACGCAGGTGTAACACCCCGGTGTTACGCAAGCATTAGCATTGCAAATCATGAGCATACCATGTCATTGCATTTATAATCATATGTGGATTAGAGTGCACCTTTAGTGAAATCAAAATTTAGAAACTAGTATTGCATAACATGTTGTAATAGTTTCACACCAAATATGCTAGTTAGATTAAGAAAACTTGTGTAACTATAAATTTTAGATCACCTAAAATTATTGGTGAAATTTTTGGAGCAACTTAATTACCCAAAGTTTTGTCAAAAACTTGTTTTAAAAATGTTATTTGAAAAATAGTAAAAAACACTCCCTAATTTTGGAATTGGCCCCTTAATAAAAGTTGTAGGAAATCAAATTCTAAACAACTTTTATTTTTGGGCCATTTTCAGAAAAAGTCATTTGATTGCTCAATTTTGAATTTTAAAACTGCAAATAGATTTTCATTTGAATTTTCTCTAGAAAATAAAAAGGAAAAACCTTTTTCTACGCTAGCGGGCCGCCGCCTCCTTTCTCGGCCTGCTCGCGAAGCGGCCCGGTCCAGCCGCCCGCGCGCTGCGTCCGCCCCGCCCACGCACCGTGTCCACCTCGCCCGCGCGCGCCGTGACACGTCCCATGGCCGCGTAGGCGCCGCGCGCCCCGTGGCCGTAATGCGCCGCTCGCCATCGACAACTGGCCGTCGGTGGCCCCCGCTAGCACGCGCCTCGCCTTCAAGTCGCCCGCACTCCCGCTTCCACCCATCCTCTTTGCTTTTCCCCGCCACGGTCATCCTCCGCACCGCACCACACGAGCACGCACCGCACTCACCGCGCCACCGCCGCCTTCGCCGGCCAAATTGGCCGCCGGTGAGCCACCACCGCCCGTCTTCTCGTGCACCTCGCTCCGCTTTCTTCTCCGACACCCCGTGCTCACCTTTGTGTCGCCATTTAAGCCAGGTGGGTGCGGCTTTCGTTCATCCGCCGCCGTCGGCCATGGCGCCACCGCGCGCGACTTCCTCGCGGGAGTGGCTTTCCCGCTGCTCCTCGCGCTCCACTCTTGACAAAAACGCGTCCGCCTTCTTCTTGCGGACCCGGTGCTCACCTTCCCGCGCCCGTGTGTGGTCGGCAACGGCCGTCGGCCGGCCGCCGCGCGGCCCCGACGCCGCGGTCACCGGCATCTCTGTTTCCCCCCTCGGCCTCGCAGCGAGCGGCTTTGGCCGCAGGCCGAGCCGGGCCATTCCCTTTTCGCCCCCGCGCGCGCCTGCGGGCCGTGCCGGACCAGGCCGTGTGCCTTTCCCTGTACCGGCCCATTTTCAAAAAGAGGATTTAGTTTTTTCTTTTCTTTTATTAATTGGAAATAAAAATGCTTTAAGAATTGTTTGAGTGATTAATTGGGCTCCAAAAATTGTGAAATAAATTTCTATGGGCTCCTTAGAACTAGATTACCATCTAAAAATGTGGAATTTAAAAGTTGCACTACTTTTCTGTAGGGTTTTTATTTAATCTTGGAAATTGTTGTTTTCTTGTTAAATGTGTAGTAAATTGTAGAAAATTTAGAAAAATATGATTCCAAGTTTGTTAATCTTGTTGTGCCATGTATTTGCTAGAAAAAATATGTATCTTGCATGTTTAGTAGAAAAATTCTGAGGTGTAGTTTAAGTGCTTTTTATTGCTAATAATTGTTATTTTTGTTAAATAGAAAAATATGAATAAAACATGCAAGTGATAATTTTTGTACAGTGATTATTTACTGAGTAGAATCCAGGAAAAATGATAAATCTGTTGTTTGATACTTTTCATAGTAGAAAGTATTTTATGCTCCTTTTTAGGCCCTAGATTGCTATTTTTGTGTAGGTAGTTCTAGTACTCAAATTGCAATGAAACTTTTGTGACATGCCGGAGTACATGTTAGTAATCAATAGTAATTTTATTAGATTTTTCTGAGATACCAAAATAAGTGTTTCTGTTCAAGCATAGTGCTTACTAGGGTTTAAATTCACTTTGATGCAAGATTTGTTGATAAACTTTGCTTTGGTGTATCTTTGAAGCATCTTGAGGGTTAGGGTGCCTTTGCATGGTAGAGAGTATTGGTGGTAGTTTATGAGTACATGTTCTTGGATGATGTAGACTACCTTGTAGAAGAGTCGTAATTTCCACTTAAGCCAAATAAAGTAACATGCTCATCTACATCTCATTCATCAGCATCATCTCATGTCATCTCTACAATGCACCTAGGCATGAGCACTTATATATCTGCATCATACAGGATCGCAGGAAGTGACCCCGGTAGTAGTTCCCGAGGATCCGGAAGAACAGTCCGAGGTGAAAGAGCAGGAGGCGACCGAAGCCGAAGAGGAGGTCGGTGAAGATCTTCCAGAGTGCCCCGACCACCGTCCGAGCTCTTTTGAGAGAGGCAAGCCCCGGAGCATTTCTCTCCCAGTTTGCAAAATATTTATTAAAGGTTCTACTTAATTACTGCATTAAGTTTAGGAGTTGTTTGCAACCGTTGCTACATTATACCTTGTTTCACCTTTGCTCTACCATATCCTTGTTACCTTGGTGTCCGCAGTCAATAATTGCTTAGTTTGCTTAGACCAGTAGAAGTCGGGTGATTGGCTGTCATCCACGAGCTATAGGAGATTACCTGGATCTGTGTGAAAAATATGTCTTATGGGAATAACTAAGTGTCGAACTAAAATTGAGACCGGACGGAGACTTGCAGGGTTTCGAACTGTAGTGTTTTCCGTCTGAGTCGATTAAGGACCGACCGTTGTTGGGCATCGAGTCATGTTGAACGCATGCCTCACATTTAGCTGGCCGAATAAGGTACCTTTCGACCGTGAAGCTGGGAGATTATTCGGGCCGAGTGGATTGCCCGCAACGCACTGTACCGGAGTAGTAGTGGCAGGAAACGGGGGCGCGATGATAAGGCCAAAGAGCAGTCGGGCGGCCCCCGGTACATGTGGTTCCTGGCAAACTCACGACTTTACATGAATAGTTGACTCGGTGACCAATACCTCACTTTAGCGGGTGAGTGAGGTTTGTGTGAGGAATAAATTACCAGCTGGTTAATAATCGATTCGAATCGCCATCGTTCACTGGATAGTGAACACTTGACTTGAGCTACTTCATCGTAGTAATGTTGATGAAACACTTGGATAGTTATGTGGAATATGACATGGTAACTGTTGTTAATGATCATCGGTGATCCTTACTTGCTTAATTGCATGTTATTCTAGTACAGGTGCAAACATAGTTAACAGGGTAATAAAGATTAATTTATCTCAGGCTTTTTGAAAAAAATGTTAAGATTAAATATGCTTTTCTTGCAAATGAGTCAGCTACCCCACCAGAAAGCCTGTCATGATCCTTGGTGTCATTTTATTTTTGGTTCTGTCGGGTAAGTCTAGCTGAGTACCTTCTCGTACTCAGGGCTTTGTTCCCACTTGTTGCAGATGGGCAGATGTATTATGGCTACTGTATCAACTGCCTCTATCCTGCGATGGGCGAAGCTTAGGACCATGGGCAGTGGTCATTCACTACTTCTCGTCTGATGCTTTTGCTGGAAATGATCATGAACTGGCACTTTATTTCAAACATTGTGTGTGTGTGGTTTGAACTACTACTTTCGCTACTTGCATTTGAACCTGATTTGTAATAACTATGTTTAAACTCTGATGTATTTTGTGCCGCAAACTTTTATGTAACTTATGATGGTGACCGCTAAACTTATTACGATCTTGACTGTTATGTGAACTGGTTTGAAATCTGTCGTGATTTCATGGACTACCGGGTTATACGGGCTTAAGTTTGCTAAATCGTCTGCTCGTTGGATGATTTTCTTACTTAATTTTGTATAATTGGGCGGTTCTATTATAGCTGGCATCGGAGCAAGGTTTAGCGTGATTACTGTTCATAAGTGTATTTAAAACAAAATTTTGTTTAAAAAGTGTGATTCCCAAACTAAAAGTGTGCCAGTGGTCATATCCTTTATGCCCAGTTAAGGACTCTAGGTGGCTATTTAAGTACTAACTTGGGGTTCTTGCACCATATTTCTCTTTTCGTTGCTCATACGACGTGCTATTGTATGAGTGCCACTTAATTGAGTGGTAATGTATGGATCAGTTACCTCTACGCTTCGGTAAGTGTGAGCTGTGAGAGCATGATCGGACACACCGCCGATCTAGGGAGAGTGCTTATATGATACTAGAGTAATGACATGTTCTACACATGTTTTTATGAAAGTATCGCATGTGTGGTTGTTCCGTCCACTGAGGCGATGCCGTCAATAGGACGATGTGATTGGGTAGTTACTACCGTTGTACACGCATCTGGGGATTCGTGTAGAGCGTGTAGGTAAATTTACTGCTTTCATGCATTCATGGGACTTGGGCTGAAATAAATTTTCTGCAGGTACATAACAACGTTTCTCGTGTAGAACGTATTAGTTACGTATATGAGAGATCGTTGTATGCCACCGAATTCATCGTTAGATGTTCTTATTTTCTAAGTTTGTGAGAACGTAAGATACGTGCATACATCATATCGTTTGTGCATTTCATTCATGACATGCATTCCTCCCCTTATAAAATGATTATCCCCTTTTGATAAAAATGATACCGACTTAAAATATGTTCTCACCGGGTAATTAAAACTTTTGCTACAGATGGCCCGCACGAAGCAGACTGCCCGTAAGTCCACTGGCGGAAGAGCACCCCGTCACCAGTTGGCCCCGCGGGAGCGTCGCAGCACGGACACTTTTCTAAGCGAGTTTGGCATGCCCACCTTGCTTTGGAGCCGGTGTACCCGGAGGGTCAGGAGCCGGTGTACTCTTGGAGTGAGAGCCAGCTAGCTGAGGATGGACTTGTAGTAGTGGAAATCACCGTCCTTGCTCTTGGTGATGTGCCAGAGTGGGATGGTTGGCATTTGGAGTTTGAGGGACGCACTCCAGTTGAGGGTGCAGAGGGAGCAGCCTTTCGTGTCATCCGAGACATAATGAGCAGATTCCCCAACAAGTTGGTAGCAGCTTTGGCTGGTACTTTTCTGAGAGATGATCCTCGCGATGCCATTTGGGTTCAACCGCAAGGAAGTGCCCTAGTTAGAGGCCCAAGTGAAGGACGGGCTAGCGACAACCACGCTATGAGTGCAATGTATGCAGCCATCAGAGCATACCAGGGTCTTGAGAGTACCTATTGAACTTTGACTGGTCTGCGTGGTGATGACCGGCTTGAAGCAAGAAAACAGAAGAAGAAGCAAGCACGTGCTATAGCTAGCTTGCAGGAGCAGTTGGCCGACATGAGCTTGCAGCGAGACCGTGCCCTCGAGAGAGGTGATAGTGCTATGCAACAGATGCAGACGTTGACTCAGGCCAACAGTAATGCAGACCGCATGATGGGACAGCTAGTTCAGGAAAGGAATGAAGCCTGGAACGAGAGGGACCTTCTGAGGCAGAGGGTCGAGGAGCTAGAGGAGTATAATGCCAACTTGCATGAAGAGTTTCATGCCCTCTACAATGGGGTAGGCCCGTATGCTCCTCCAAACGCTGCTGATATGGACGTCGACGACGACGAGGATGAGCCTGTAGCAGCACCTTCTGACGACGACGACGCCGCTATTGATGGTAGCGATGGTGACGTCTCTGACCCCGATGATGGCCCCGAGGAGTAGGCTAGTGCCTAGCGTTAGTTGCTAGGCTCTGTCGCGATGGCCTTCTTTTGGTTTCATGTATCATGTTGTATCCTGTTCGATCTTGAGACTAGCGATCTTTTGGAACTTGGTTGTGTATGCGATGCCCGAGCACATAAAAGTCCAGTGAATGTATGATGGCAACGTGGTTGTATTGGATGCGATGTTGCATTCGAAGTAATTTGATTAGTGATGTTGTTTTAATTGGAATGTGATTATTGTGCCTCTGTTTTATTGTATGACTTGTTCTCTCTAATGAATTTAGTATGGCATGATTGTTCATTCAATTACAATTACTACAACTTCGCTTAATTATTACTTGTTGCTGGAACATGCAGATGGCAAACACTCGTCGTGCCACGTATGAGGCCGCCAAAACTGGTGGTAACGGTGCAGGGGCTGGTGGGAGTGGTGCAAACAACGTCAACCACCATGAGCCACAACCAGAGCCACATTTGCCGCCTCCTCCACCGCTCACTGCAGAGGTATTCTTCGTGCAGTTTCTTGGAAGCCAGCGCAATGCCGAACAATCGCAGAAGAACATGGAAGATTTTCTGCGTACCATTGCCGAAAATGTTCAGAGGGGTAATAATCAAGGTGGTGGCAATGGGGTGAACCAGTACAACAACTTCAAGGACTTCATGGATACTAGGACACCTATTTTCAAGGAAGCAACAAAGCCACTTGACGCGGAAGAATGGATCAACACCATGGAAGATAAGTTCCGCGTGTTGAGGCTGACCGAAGTTCTGAAGACAGAATATGCTGCACATCAGTTGCAGGGGCCCGCAGGGATGTGGTGGAAGCATCACCGCACCACCTTTCCCCCAAACACCCAGATATCATGGAGAGAGTTCACTGAAGCCTTTCGTGGGTTCTATATTCCACCAGGGCTGGTCGAGATGAAGTTAGGAGAGTTCTTGGCTTTAAATCAGGGCACCAAAACCGTGACGCAGTATTTGCATGCCTTCAACAACTTGTGCCGTTATGCTCCCGACATGGTCGACACAGATGCCAAGAGAATTGCTAGTTTCAAGAGAGGGTTAAGCCGGAAGATGATGAAGCATGTGGGTACCAATACTCGTGCCAGATTCAATGACTTTATCAGTGATTGTCTGAAATAAGAGAAGAACAACAACGCCTACACTACATCCAAAAATTGCAAGAGGGTGTGAGTCAGGACCATCATAGCCCAAAGTTCTCTCTGCAAATCGTTCTTCCTATCGTCCGTCCGCACCAGGTGCAAGGTTTAGGCCACCCTAGCATAAAACTCAAAACTACAAAGGACCTCAGAAGCTGTACAAGATGGCAATGCCGCCAGCAAAAACAGCCACAACTGCAGGACAGGGCAACCCTAAGGGAGCTATAGGGTGTGCCGGTACAGTGAAGGGACCCTGCTACAATTGTGATCAGCCAGGCCACTTTTCAAAGTTTTGCCCTTATCCGCCTAGAAAGAAGCAACAGACCTACATTGCTCGTGTCCACCACACCACTGTGGATGAGATTCCTGAGGGAGAGCCTGTAACTGCCGGTAAGTTTCTTGTTAACCATCACCCTGCAGTTGTTCTATTTGATTCTGGATCCTCGCATTCTTTTATGAGCCAAGCATTTGCACATAAGCATGAACAACTATGCACATAATTGAGTTATGGTTATCGCATAAGTTCAGCAGGGGCTGATGTTTTAACCAATCAGATGGTTAGAGGGGCAACCCTTGAGTTAGGTAGTCGAAAGTTTCGGGTAAACTTGATAGTTATGCCTGGACTAGTTTTGGATGTAATAATAGGAATGAACTGGATGAAGAACTGGGGAGCAGTTATAGATACAGGAAGTCGAATGCTTACCCTTAAGGATCCCCAGGCAGAGGATACTTTTTAGGTGCCATTGCCCAGGAGAACGGACCTTGTAAGTATAGCATGTGCTATGGGAGTCATTCCTATTCACCAGATCTCGGTAGCGTGTGAGTTCCTAGATGTGTTTCCAGATGAGTTACCCGGTCTTCCTCCAGATAGAGATGTTGAGTTTGGAATTGAGTTGATCCCCGGGATAGCTCCTATTTCAAGGAGACCCTATCGGATGCCTTCGGATGAGTTAGTTGAGCTGAAGAAGCAACTGGAGGAATTATTAAAGAAAGGGTTTATCCGACCAAGTAAGTCTGAATGAGGATGTCCTGCCTTGTTCGTGAAGAAAAAGAAAGAGGGTACTCTGAGAATGTATGTGGACTATCGACCTCTTAATGCTGTAACTATCAAGAATAAGTATCCCTTGCCTCATATCGACGTTTTGTCCGATCAGTTAGCTAAAGCTAGAGTGTTCTCTAAGATAGATTTAAGATCAGGTTATCATCAGATAAAGATTAGGCCACAAGATGTACCAAAAACCGCCTTTTCCACCAGATACGGGTTGTACGAATATCTTGTTATGTCTTTTGGCTTAATAAATGCTCCTGCATATTTTATGTATCTGATGAATACGGTTTTCATGCCAGAGTTGGACAAGTTTGTAGTCGTGTTCATTGATGATATTCTAGTATACTCTGAGAACGAGAAAGATCATGAAGAGCATCTGAGAATTGTCTTGACCAGACTGAGAGATCATAAGTTGTATGCTAAGTTCAGCAAATGTGAATTTTGGTTAAAGAAAGTTCCTTTCCTTGGTCATATTCTATCCGAGAATGGAGTTTTGGTAGATCCAAGCAAAGTACAAGAGGTTATGGATTGGAAAACACCAACCACAGTGTCAGAAGTTAGGAGTTTCTTAGGATTAGCTGGTTACTATCGTCGTTTTATACCAGACTTCTCGAAGATTGCCAAACCGATGACAAGTCTGTTACAGAAAGACCACAAGTTCGTGTGGACAGAGGAGTGTGAGACAGCTTTCCACACCTTGCAGAAACTGTTGACCACTGCTCCAGTTCTTGCGCAACCAGACATTTAGAAACCTTTTGATGTGTTCTGTGACGCATCGAAAACAGGATTAGGCTGTGTTCTTATGCAAGAAGGAAGAGTCATTGCTTATGCCTCCCGTCAGTTGAGAAAACATGAAATCAACTATCCGACACATGATCTTGAGCTTGCCGCTGTGGTGCATGCATTAAAGATTTGGAGACATTAATTACTTGGTAATGTATGCAATATTTTCACCGATCACAAGAGTCTCAAGTACATTTTACCCAACCAGAATTGAACATGAGACAGCGAAGATGGTTAGAATTAATCAAAGATTACAACTTGAATGTACAGTATCACCCTGGGAAGGCCAATGTAGTGGCAGATGCTTTGAGTAGAAAGTCACATTGCTTGAATATGCAACCCTTGCTCGAAGATGGTTTTGATCTGATGCACCCTGCTGTGTTACATAGTATTCAGATCAGTTGCTCCTTGGAGAGTAAGATAATAGAAGGCCAGAAAGCAGACAAAGGGATATTTCACATCAAAGAGAGAATTAAAGAACCCTCCAAACACTTTAGAGTGGATGAGCAGGACGTGTTGTGGTTTGACAACCGTCTTGTTGTTCCCAAGGATAGAGAGCTTAAGAATAAACTTATGGATGAGGCTCATCTTTCTAAACTATCCATTCATCCTGGCAGTAGTAAGATGTACCAAGAATTGAGACCCCGTTATTGGTGGACAAAGATGAAGAAAGAAATTGCAGCTTATGTGGCCAGATGTGACACATGTTGTAGAGTGAAAGCCATTCATATGAAACCTGCCGGATTGTTACAACCTTTGTCTGTACCTAGTTGGAAGTGGGATGATATAAGTATGGATTTCATCACAGGTTTGCCCACTACTCAGAAAGGCCATGATTCGATTTGGGTAATCATGGATCGTCTTACAAAGACAACCCATTTTTTGCCTATCAAGACAGATTATCGACCACCTCAATATGCCAAGAAGTATATTGCTGAGATTGTGAGATTGCATGGCATACCGAAGACTATAGTGTCTGACAGAGGGTCACAGTTCACTGCTCACTTTTGGGAGCACTTGAACAAAGGTTTGGGAACTAGTTTGATTCGTAGTACTGCCTATCATCCTCAAACAGATGGTCAGACTGAAAGGGTTAATGCTATTCTAGAAGATATGTTAAGAGCCTGTGTATTGTCTTCCAGGGGTTCATGGGAGTCATGGTTACCCTTAGCCTTACAATAATAGCTATCAAGAAAGTATCAAAATGGCACCTTTTGAGGCTCTGTATGGCCGAAAGTGTAGAACACCTCTAAACTGGATTGAGCTAGGGGAAAGAAGGTATTATGGTATCGACTTCGTGGAAGAAGCCGAAAAGAAAGTTCATATCATTCAGCAAAATATGAGAGCAGCTCAGTCACGTCAGAAAAGCTATGCAGATAAGAGAAGAAGACCACTTGTGTTCGAAGTTGGTGACTATGTTTATCTAAAAGTCACGCCCATCAAGAAGAAGCGGTTTGGAGTACGCAGAAAGCTTGCCGCCAGATTTGTGGGACCATACAAGATTTTGGAAAAAAGGGTCCAGTGGCTCATAAATTGGAGTTGCCTGAAGCAATGGGTGCTATATTCTCAGTTTTTCATGTATCGCATCTCAAGAAGTGTTTGCGCGTTCCGGAGGAAAGAATTGAACCCCGAGGCATAAAACTCAAGTCAGATTTGGTGTATCGTGAGCAGCCAATTCGAGTATTGGATTCTAAAGAAAGGGCTACTCGAAACAGTGTGGTGAAAACATATAAGATACAGTGGAGTCATCATGATGAGGGGGATGCATCTTGGGAAATGGGTGAATACCTACAAAAAGTATATGAAGATTTTTATAATAAATGGTTCGTAACCCAAATCTCGGGATGAGATTTTTATAAGGAGGGAGGGCTGTAACACCCCGGTGTTACGCAAGCATTAGCATTGCAAATCATGAGCATACCATGTCATTGCATTTATAATCATATGTGGATTAGAGTGCACCTTTAGTGAAATCAAAATTTAGAAACTAGTATTGCATAACATGTTGTAATAGTTTCACACCAAATGTGCTAGTTAGATTAAGAAAACTTATGTAACTATAAATTTTAGATTACCTAAAATTATTGGTGAAATTTTTGGAGCAACTTAATTACCCAAAGTTTTGTCAAAAACTTGTTTTAAAATGTTATTTGAAAAATAGTCAAAAACACTCCCTAATTAGCTTTTATTCCCCAATTCAAAATCTGTAAGAATTTTGGAATTGGCCCCTTAATAAAAGTTGTAGGAAATCAAATTCTAAACAACTTTCATTTTTGGGCCATTTTCAGAAAAAGTCATTTGATTGCTCAAATTTGAAATTTAAAACTGCAAATAGATTTTCATTTGAATTTTCTCTGGAAAATAAAAAGGAAAAACCTTTTTCTGCGCTAGCGGGCCGCCGCCTCCTTTCTCGGCCTACTCATGAAGTGGCCCGGCCCAGCCGCCCACGCGCTGCATCCACCCCGCCCGCGCGCCATGTCCACCTCGCCCGCGCGCTCCGCGACATGTCCCATGGCCGCGTAGGCGCCGCGCGCCCCGTGGCCGGCATGCGCCACTCGCCGTCGACAGTTGGCCGTCGGTGGCCCCCGCCAGCGCGCGCCTCACCTTCAAGTCGCCCGCACTCTCGCTTCCACCCGTCCTCTTTGCTTTTCCCCACCACGGTCATCCTCCGCACCGCACCACACGAGCGCGCACTGCACTCACCGCGCCACCGCCGCCTCCGCCGGCCAAATTGGCCGCCGGTGAGCCACCACCGCCCGTCTCCTCGTGCACCTCGCTCCGTTTTCTTCTCCGACACCCCGTGCTCACCTTTGTGTCACCATTTAAGCCAGGTGGGTGCGGTTTTCGTTCATCCGCCGTCGTCGGCCATGGCGCCACCGCGCGCGACTTCCCCGCGGGAGTGCCTTTCCCGCTGCTCCTCGCGCTCCACTCTTGACAAAAACGTGTCCGCCTTCTTCTTGCGGACCCGGTGCTCGCCTTCCCGCGCCCGTGCGTGGTCGACAACGGCCGTCGGCCGGCCGCCGCGCGGCCGCGACGCCGCGGTCACCGGCGTCTCTGTTTCCCCCCGTCGGCCTCGCAGCGAGCGGCTTTGGGCCGCAGGCCGAGCCGAGCCGTTCCCTTTTCTCCCCCCCCGCGCGCGCCTGCGGGCCGAGCCGGACCAGGCCGTGTGCCTTTCCCTGTACCGGCCCGTTTTCAAAAGGAGGATTTAGTTTTTTATTTTCTTTTATTAATTAGAAATAAAAATGCTTTAAGAATTGTTTGAGTGATTAATTGGGCTCCAAAAATTGTGAAATAAATTTCTATGGGCTCCTTAGAACTAGACCTACCATCTAAAAATGTTGAATTTAAAAGTTGCACTACTTTTCTGTAGGGTTTTTATTTAATCTTGGAAATTGCTGTTTTCTTGTTAAATGTGTAGTACATTGTAGAAAATTCAGAAAAATATGATTCCATGTTTGTTAATCTTGTTGTGCCATGTACTTGCTAGGAAAAATATGTATCTTGCATGTTTAGTAGAAAAATTCTGAGGTGTAGTTTAAGTGCTTTTTATTGCTAATAATTGCTATTTTTGTTAAATAGAAAAATATGAATAAAACATGCAAGTGATAATTTTTATACAATGATTATTTACTGAGTAGAATCCAGGAAAAATGATAAATCTGTTGTTTGATACTTTTCATAGTAGAAAATATTTTATGCTCCTTTTTAGGCCCTAGATTGCTATTTATGTGTAGGTAGTTGTAGTACTCAAATTGCAATGAAACTTTTGTGAAATGCCGGAGTACATGTTAGTAATCAACAGTAATTTTATTAGATTTTTCTAAGATACCAAAATAAGTATTTCTGTTCAAGTATAGTGCTAACTAGGGTTTAAATTCACTTTGATGCAAGATTTGTTGATAAACTTTGCTTTGGTGTATCTTTGAAGCATCTTGAGGGTTAGGGTGCCTTTGCATGGTAGAGAGTATTGGTGGTAGTTTATGAGTATATGTTCTTGGATGATGTAGACTACCTTGTAGAAGAGTCGTAATTTCCACTTAAGCCAAATAAAGTAACATGCTCATCTACATCTCATTCATCAGCATCATCTCATGTCATCTCTGCAATGCACCTAGGCATGAGCACTTATATATCTGCATCATACAGGATCGTAGGAAGTGACCCCGGTAGCAGTTCCCGAGGATCCGAAAGAACAGTCCGAGGTGCAAGAGCAGGAGGCGACCGAAGCCGAAGAGGAGGTCGGTGAAGATCTTCCAGAGTGCCCCAACCACCGTCCGAGCTCTTTTGAGAGAGGCAAGCCCCGGAGCATTTGTCTCCCAGTATGCAAAATATTTATTAATGGTTCTACTTAATTATTGCATTAAGTTTAGGAGTTATTTGCAACCGTTGCTGCATTATACCTTGTTTCACCTTTGCTCTACCATATCCTTGTTACCTTGGTGTCCGCAGTCAATAATTGCTTAGTTTGCTTAGACCGGTAGAAGTCGGGTGATTGCCTGTCATCCGCGAGCTATAGGAGATTACCTGGATCTGTGTGAAAAATATGTCTTATGGGAATAACTAAGTGTCGAACTGAAATTGAGACCGGACGGAGACTTGCAGGGTTTCGAACTGTAGTGTTTTCCGTCTGAGTCGATTAAGGACCGACCGTTGTTGGGCCTCGAGTCATGTTGAACGCATGCCTCACATTTAGCTGGCCGAATAAGGTACCTTTCGACCACGAAGCTGGGAGATTATTCGGGCCGAGTGGATTGCCCGCAACGCACTGTGCCGAAGTAGTAGTGGCAGGAAACGGGGGCGCGATGATAAGGCCAAAGAGCAGTCGAGCGGCCCCCGGGTACATGTGGTTCCTGGAAAACTCGCGACTTTACCTGAATAGTTGACTCGGTGACCAATACCTCACTTTAGCGGGTGAGTGAGGTTTGTGTGAGGAATAAATTACCAGCTGGTTAATAATCGATTCAAATCACCATCGTTCACTGGATAGTGAACACTTGACTTGAGCTACTTCATCGTAGTAATGTTGATGAAACACTTGGATAGTTACGTGGAATATGACATGGTAACTGTTGTTAATGATCATCGGTGATCCTTACTTGCTTAATTGCATGTTATTCTAGTACAGGTGCAAACATAGTTAACAGGGTAATAAAGATTAATTTATCTCAGGCTTTTGGAAAAAAATGTTAAGATTAAATATGCTTTTCTTGCAAATGAGTCAGCTACCCCACCAGAAAGTCTGTCATGATCCTTGGTGTCATTTTATTTTTCAGTTCTGTCGGGTAAATCTAGCTGAGTATCTTCTCGTACTCACGGCTTTGTTCCCACTTGTTGCAGATGGGCATATGTATTATGGCTACTGTATCAACTGCCTCTATCCTGTGATGGGCGAAGCTTAGGACAATGGGCAGTGGTCATTCACTACTTCTCGTCTGATGCTTTTGCTGAAAATGATCATGAGCTGGCACTTTATTTCAAACACTGTGTGTGGTTTGAACTACTGCTTCTGCTACTTGCATTTGAACCTGGTTTGCAATAACTATGTTTAAACTCCGATGTATTTTGTGCCGCAAACTTTTATGTAACTTATGATGGTGACCGCTAAACTTATTACGATCTTGACTGTTATGTGAACTGGTTTGAAATCTGTCGTGATTTCATGGACTACCGGGTTATACGGGCTTAAGTTTGCTAAATCGTCTGCTCGTTGGATGATTTTCTTACTTAATTTCGTATAGTTGGGCGGTTCTATTACAGCAGGCCTCGCGTCGTTATTGGCCACGCTGGCGTACGAGGGTCGGCCCAGTAGTCGGTTTAGGAATTTTATTTCGTATTTTCTTTATTTATTTCACAGATTTGAATGCTGTATTGTAAATTTCATATCTCAAGCAATATAGATCAAAATGTGGTGACCCCAAGTTTATTAGGATCTGTGTGAAGTGTAGTATTTATGAAAAATATAAAATGAATATGTGTTATTCCAATTCTTGAAGATTTAAATAGGTCTTTGAAATGTGTTTTAAAATAGATGCAAAATTGTTAAATGGATAACTTGAGTTGTATTGCTCCAAAAATTTTGAAATTTGGTGGGTGTGCTATTTTATGTCTATGCTATCTTTGGTAAAAATTTGGATGCTATTGCTTGAGTAGTTTTCAAGTTATGATGTTGTCATTTTATATTAGGAGATACTTGAATGAATTTTTATAATTTTTCTATATGGGCAATGCTCATGAATTTTCATAATTTTTCTATATGGACAATGCTCATGAAATTTTTCTATAATTTTTTCTAAGAAAAATATTTTTCTGTTGTTTGACACTTTTCTTTATGATTTGTTAATTATGAAAAATCAGCCTTTCTGGTTTATGAATTTTGTGTAGGGAGTTTCTGTGAATAACTTTGGCTCAAATTTTTACAGTAGCCTCCTGATGGGGTATAGAGTCCTCTGTAATTGTTGTAGAAATTTCTGAGTAGTTTGCATATAAGTTTAATTTTCCACTTAATTAATTAATTAAATTAAGAAAGGGATTAAAATAAATGACTTGAGTGAACATACTTTACTTCTGGTGGTTTCATGTCATATGTGACCTAGTAGTGTCATTAGTTTGGTCATAAGGGTAGTTTGACATATGAGTAAATATTTAATTTTCACATTTCTAGGTTTTCTAGATAGCTGGTAGCATTTTTGGGTTTGGACCTTGATAAAGGTGGTTGCTGGGAAACTTGTGAATACCAAAGTGGTAGTAAACTTGTTAAACTAGCTTGTGTCAAAATTTGGTGGCATTTGGCCCAGTAGTTTAGGAGTTGTGGCTGTTTAAAGTGGCTGTCCAGAAATGACTGCTCCTTATTTGGAGAGGACAGAGTTCTAAAACTTTAGGATTTCTACTAAGTAAACTTGAATCAAGTCTTGAGGTCTGAAAATGAATTTTATAGCATGTTATAAGCTTTTCATATTGTCTTGTATCATATCATTTGGATTTTTGGATCTCTAGTTTTTGTTAAAATACTTATCTGCTGTCCAGATTTCTGTTGTGCTGTAATATGCTGAGGTTTGTGATAAGGTTAAGTAATGTTGTTCTTGTTGATTGTTAGGTGTTAGGCCCTTAACTGAGGATGAACAATTGTACATTAGGTTGTGTAGATTAGGTAAGTACTTCTCTACCGGAGGAGAAATATGCACCTGTGTAAAGTGATTTGAATAGAGCACTAGTGTTGCTGTAGTTACATTTCATTCCGAGCATGTAGCATTCCTTCTTATGCATTCACGAGATTTATTATGCATTCATGCAATAGATGTACCGGAGGGAGTGACACTCCTAGAGTTCGAGGGAGCAATTCCGGAGGAGGATCAGGAGCAGCCGAGGGAGCCTGAGGAACCAGTTGGCGAAGGAGTTCCCGAAGACGAGCTACCTGAGTGCCCGGACCATCGCCCTTCCTCTTTCCTGAAAGGCAAGCCCCAGTGCATGCTAACCCATATTTTGTATACATATATATCTTGAGTACTTTTACTTGTTTAATGCATTAAGTTGTAGGAGTTGGGTGAAAACACTTGTTACATTATATCTATCCTTGTCCAGATATAGAACTTGAATACCAATTTAAGTTTAGGCACGTGTTAATGCTCAGCCCTCACTACAAGAAATCTTGTAATCTGTGACGGATTCTCGGTGACGGTTTGAAGGAACGTCACTAACTATAATGCAATCACCAACAATGCATGATCCTGAGTGTTGGATATCCATCCCAAGGCCCAGCACCCACTCGAATATATAAGCAGAACTAAAAACCTAATCCTGCCCACTCGGCTGCCTCCCACCCCACTCTTCACCATCCGCCGCCGCTTGCACACCCTCGGTTCCTTGCAAGTGCTGCCCCCATCCCACGGACGTGGCCTAACGGCGCGCGGTTCCACTACACACGCCGGCCTGGCGGCGCACCGGTGGATGTGGCCTGGCCTGGTGGCGCGCTAGTGGATGTGGCCTGGTGGTGCGTGGCTCCGGGCAAGCTCGTCCTGGCGATGCGTGAGTGGATGTAGCTTGGTGACACACGGGCGGATGTGGCGGCATGGCGGCGCGCGGCTCCGGTCGGACGTGGCCTAGCGGCGCGTAGCTCCGGCCTCCCTCCACCCCATTGATCTGGGTGCTGGCTGGGAAGTGGGGACACCTGTAGATCCGCGTTCGGCGTGCCCCTATGGGTTGCTGGCACTACGCGCTGCCCAGGTTGCCCCAGCGGACGGGCCAATCCCCCACTGTTCTGCCCATTGCTTCACAGAACAGAGACCACAGTGAGTCACGGAGGGCTGATTTCTCTATTGCGTGGTTGCAGGCAGTTATCGATGAGCTGTGCAGGACGCTAAATCTAGGAAGCATTCTTGACCTCCAGCGAAGGGAAGCCCAGTGCGGTCTTGTTCGTCTGGTTGCAAGGTCAGTATCAGTCATCTCCCTAATTGGGTGTCTTAGTCGCTGATGATTATAATTTGGATGTTATGATTTAAATGTTTGGCATTCAGATAGCTAATGTTATCCAAAATTGGATCTTCTATTTTTATTTGTTTCCTTTTCAATTGGTAGAGGGAACAGAATAACATATTGATCTGGAGGTGTACAACTTCACTGTTTAATGTATAGTGCCAAAAGAACCTTATTGTTTGTTGAATCAGTGTGTTACCTAGGCACAATCAGTGTCTTACCTAGGCACAATTAGCCTGCAATTTCTGTATAATCCATGGTATTCACCACACATGCTCTTTTTCCCTTCTATGTGGTCTATATGGTCCCTGCAGAGTTATGCATCAGCTAGCTTTGTACATCATTTAGAAGAGAAATGTCTATTTGTGTAACCATTAGTATATGAATGGTGATGTTAAAATTCTGGGTTCATCTTTTGGTTGTAATTGATATATATATATATATATATATATATATATATATATATATATATATATATATATATATATATATATATATATATACACTGTTGTACAAACTGTTTATTTGATCCTGTTAAATTAGTGAATTTTGCTGCTTGCTCGATGGCTAAGGCCTAGATCTGAACCAGGATATACCATAATACCTTAGAAGCAACTGTATGTGTTACACTAATCTAGATCCTGGAGAAAGTTACTCAACTTTCTTTAGTGCCAGTCACTGCACCGTTTTTTCTAAAATACATTCTCTCTTTGGAACTAAATTAGTGAGTTGTTGCTAGCTGGATTTACTTGTGCTCTCTTACACATCATCACCTGAATTCGCAATTATAGGACTGTTGCTAGCTTTTATGTCTTAATTTCCTTGGTTTTCTTTGATAGCAGCTAAGCCACATTTGCTTTTTGGTTATAACAGAGCAGCTAGAGTATCTCTACAGTAGCATCAGTTCAGCTGTATCGCCGTCAGTTCAGTGTTTCTCTAGCAGCAAGGGTCCAACAAGTGCAGTGGCAGTGCAGTTCAGTGTTTTGCTTATTTTCAGGTTTGCACTATGCAATTTGATTCAGAGCAGCAGCTTGGCATGCAATGTTTTTTATTTTGTGAAATGTTGTTTTCTTGCTACAACAGCATCAACTTTAATTACTTCAATGCTGAATATTTTTGTTCTTTGGCTAATGACATTTGGTGCTAGGAATATCTTTGGCTAAAGATATAAATTTCGTTTCCATTTACCCTATTTGGTAAATGATTAAGACGTAATATCTAGGAAAATAGTTCTATACAACTGAGCAGTTCAGTATGTGGCTTTCCTTTTCAGTTTTGAAGTGCCATGTTCAGGCTATAGGAAGCAATTACATTTTACTTTTAGATTAGCTTGCTGGCAGTTCAGAATAGCTGCCTGGGAATTGACAGTTCAGAATAGCTGGCCGGCAATTACATTTTACTTTCAGAGTACGTCAGCTCATAATAGAGGGCTGATTGCTTTCTTTTTGCATGTTGACAGATACTGCAGTCCTTAGCAGCTATATTTCTTCAGACAGTGAATTTTTGTTCTGCAGTTTGTTTTAAGTTTTCAGTTTGTTAGCAGTTAGTTCAGTCAATATTCAGTGTTAAGTTTATGAATTTTGTGGGGCTAGTTCATTTCTCATAGTGCATCACTTGGCACATGTTTTATTTTGTGAATTCACTTGTCTAACTTTCTTGCATTTATATTTCTGTCTTCAGGGCTTGAGAGGAGCAACGGCAGGTGGAGAGAAGAGCATCTCGGCAAATGCATTTGTTGGGACCTAGAGTAGGTAATGTGATATGAAGTTTAACTTGTATGAAACTTGTGACTTTGTACTTGATGTAACTTTGGATGAAAACATGAATTATTATTTGTATCACTATGCTTGAATAAGCTCGGTAAAATTTGATGTGTTCAGAAAATTATATTGTTGTCTATTCGTGAGCTAGAATAGTAATTGTTAAAATGGGGATGAAAATTGGTATTTTTATTTTTTATGCAAATGGCTAGTAATGAATGGGCCAGTGATGTCATTAGCCACGTAAGCATCCATGTAAACATTGATGATGATGTGGCAATTCATCCGTGACGGTTCTTTTTTGTCACAGGAAATGGGCTTGGACTGGGCTAACTAGGCCTTGGGCTCTATCGTGACAGTTTGAAACCGTCACCGATTGTGTTAATCCGTGACGGTTTTCAACAAATCGTCACACAGCTTAATCCATACACTCAATCCGTGACAATATCTGAAACCATCACCGATCCTGCTTGCTGATGGATTTTTGCTGATCCATGACGGAAAATTTTCATCACGGATTAGCAGGATTCTTGTAGTGCCTGCTTAGTGCGGTAGAAGTTGGGTGATTTTCGGTCATCCGCGAGATTTAGGTGAAGTAGGTCACGAGTGGCTATGTTGGCTATCGTGGATGGAACCATGCTTAAAGATGAATTTGAGACCGGGCGGGAGTTCGATAGTGCAGCCTGTTGGGCATTCTTAACGTCATTACCAAAAGTAGACTTAGTTTTCTAATTCTGATAACGGCGCCAAAAATGCCGAACCTATCCCTCATGCCACTTAAGCCAAGTTGTCATCCCCAGCATGACATGAGAGACGCGGTATTGAAATATGCAACTACTCTTCTAAATAAATAATAAATAAGATCTGCAAGCGCACAAATTAATACCGATGTAGCATTTTAACCGGGAAGTATTCCAGATATCGTTATTTATATTTTTACCAATGGGAAGGGATTACTAACATCAATGTTGATTATGGAATGGAATATAGGAATGAGTATCAATCATTGCATGTATAAGTGAGAGCATTCATCTATCTCTTGCATACAGGGGTAAGTGTCACATAAAATATAGATAAAGTATGAATGGTGACAAAGATAATTAATCTGATCAGCTAGCCACATATAATAATGATAAGCACCTCAACAGATATTCTAGCAAGTCATTAGCATGGTATTAGGACGAACTACAAGGATATTTCCTAAGTTATTTTTAACTATAAAGTCTAGCATATCATAGTTAGTGCAAGTACACTTGGCAATCATTGCAAGAAAGGACTACGCCCATGCATAGTGATATTATCAAGGAAGATGAGAAACATAGCAATCACTCCCCCGTAATAATGTTGCTCTGCCTGCCTTACACACGGGAGGGGGACTATATAAGAACCAACGAAGCTGTCACCATCGCGGACCACCCCACGATCCGGCATATAAGGTGCAATCGCAGATAAATATGGTCTAAGCACCACACCTACACAATATTTATCATTTACCCATGGATCCGATGGATAAACGCTATACGATCCTAAACATGTATATAATTCCAATCTAACTAAGCCAAGCGTATAACTACGATAAACTAAGAACAATATAATCGCAAACATAAACAAGTAGAGCATAGTCATAATCAATATATTGAAATAGAACAAAGTTGTATTCATAATATTGAAGAACAATGATGAACAATGAAGAACAATAAAGGAATTACCAAGAATCCTCTTGACAGATCCGGAAACCAATCGAAGATTGACTCCTTCTAGTTCTAATCCTATGTAGCTATGCTATACTAGAGATCTAGTTGATGTGGTGACTCTAGGGCTTGATCAGAGACTCTCCTCCTGAGATTAGGGTTCGAAGAATGAGAATGAGGGAGTGCCTCCTCCAGGGGCCAGGGGTCCTGCTTATATAGCCCCCTCAAGTGAACGTGGGCCGTCGGATCAAACCGACATTAATCGCACGGTTTTCCTTGATCCCTTAGGTCGGTGGAGCATAATCCGCGAGATGGAGCCTGATTGGCTCTCAGGCCAGGGCGGGCGCCCTAGGGAGCAGGGCGGGCGCCCTGCCTCTGGGCCCGTTCGGCCTCCCGTTCGATCTCGTGGCTTCTGGAGTCTTCTAGATGATAGAAAATCGGTGAACACGTTATTATCTCTATGTAAACCCGACGTGTGGGCCTTTCCTCCGTATTTTCTGATAACCCCCTGCAGAAACAGACAAACACTAAAACTCGTGGAATTCTGTCAAATAAAACCCTAAGTCTAGGTGTTGGTTGCATTTGGATCCTTTTCTTTATTTATTTGATAACTATATTTGGTACTTAAGGACCGTCAACAAACTCCCCAAGCTTACCTCTTGCTCGTCCCTGAGCAAGGATAGACTCATTATGGATCAGAAGTTGCTGCAATGCCTTTGAACGTTGACGGTACATATGCTTTCAAATATGGTCTCATCCCTGAGTTAGAGTAAACTGTCAAGACTTAAAACTTACTCATTTTACCTTTCACCATGGGGCTTGCATCCGTCACCTGCATCTTGAGTGGTTAAAAGATAGAACGGTCTAGTCAAACGTCATGTCTCTTATTCTTGATCAGCTATAGCTCTGGAGTTTTTTTTTTTGCAGATTTTTAAATAAAACTCAGAGATTCCTTGTATGACTTTCTCGGGTCTCTCTTTTGTGGTATTTCTGGATCCTTACCAAGGCAGTAATGGTATATGCCTTCTCTCTCAAAGTATGTGGTATTTATGGTATAAGGCGTAGTGACATTGCCTTCTCTCTCACCCTACTCTAATAAGGCTTTGATATCTGGAGCTCATAGGTGGGAGATACAGTATACATACTCATAGAACATTTATTGCATAGTCAAACCATGGATCCAGAGAAACAAGTCAATAAGTCAAATCAAGATGTGCATGTGTGGTGAATGAGTGGTGTATGGTGATGATGGTGATAACAAAAGTCTAATGCTCTTTTTGAGGGAATACATACCTTTATTGCTTTTTAAAACTTTTGAGGGGAATGAGATGCTCTATTTTTTTTTCTCTTTTTTTTTCTCTCAGGTGGGTATCTTGTACCCCTAATTCTACTGTCGGACACTTGTCCATTTTTACCTCTCGTCTCACTTTTTCTTTCTTCGAGGTTCCGAGCACTTGCTCCTTTTTATTTCCTCGTTTTTTTAGAGCAATCTTCCTCTTTTGAAAATATAGCAAGTGGTAGTAGAAATGACTTGAGCATTAACTTCACAGGGAATAACAGGAATGGGATAATGTTTTTGGCTATTCTCTCCCGGGTCAGGAGTAGAATAATTTTGGGTGAATCTGAAGATGGAAATGAGTGGATATATGTGGATGCGTACTTCCGGAGTAGAAGCAGCATGTATGAGTGAACGTGCAAGTGAATCTTGATTTTAACCACATGACAAGTTCCTAAGGGTCTACACAGCTCGACCACACTCAATGCCCATAAGCAGTAAGTAGTAAAAGTGTGGCTCTTAATCTAACAAGCATGTATATATGGCTGTGGTAGGAATTTAAACTCTCATCATACAGGAACTCATCATGCAACATTTTAAAGATTTTCAAAGATAAAATTCTCCAGAATTCTAGCATCTCTAGGAACAGATAAACAGCAGCTCAACCTTCCCATATCATATCCGCTAACAACTTAGACTTCAGATCAAGTTCTCTTCCCACTAGTTCAGGTTTAGAGCCAGTTTTAAATTATAACAGTTATGTCTAAACTAGAGAGAGAACAAATTTGAAAATTAGGCAGAGCAACTATTCATCATATCCATGCTAGAGTTTTATTTTCAAGATTCAGTTTAGCATAGCTACTTTATTTATTTATTAAACTAAGCAAATATATATAAACACAAAATATTTATTTGGGTTTTCATGATTATGCATCTTTTTATTTTAATAAACATAGGTATAAATGTAAATAAAAATACTTATCGGGATAAATGGGGGTGCTCTCCCCCAAGCTGGATCTTGACGTAATTTCTTCTGATGTAGCTAGTAGGTGCAGAGGTGTATTTGAATGTCGGCAGCACCCTGACAACGATTAGGATATCCTCCGTCTACTAGTCTTCCTGAATTCTGTGGAGCTCAAATAGACAACAAAGCTTCGTGGAACTTGATTAAGCGTTAGCTTAAATATCTAGCCTTTATCATGTTTGAGCTTCCTTGGTAAATGTCACTCTCTATTTTTATTTTCATTTTTATAGAATAGAAAAAATATATTTTTTTTATGCCACCACAGTGAATGTACTTATGGGTTTTATGCCACTCGCATACTCACATGGGGCTTTGTTGGGCATTCTTAACGTCATTACCAAAAGTAGACTTAGTTTTCTAATTCTGATAACGGCGCCAAAAATGCCGAACCTATCCCTCATGCCACTTAAGCCAAGTTGTCATCCCCAGCATGACATGAGAGACGCGGTATTGAAATATGCAACTGCTCTTCTAAATAAATAATAAATAAGATCTGCAAGCGCACAGATTAATACCGATGTAGCATTTTAACCGGGAAGTATTCCAGGTATCGTTATTTATATTTTTACCACTGGGAAGGGATTACTAACATCAATGTTGATTATGGAATGGAATATAGGAATGAGTATCAATCATTGCATGTATAAGTGAGAGCATTCATCTATCTCTTGCATACAGGGGTAAGTGTCACATAAAATATAGATAAAGTATGAATGGTGACAAAGATAATTAATCTGATCAGCTAGCCACATATAATAATGATAAGCACCTCAACAGATATTCTAGCAAGTCATTAGCATGGTATTAGGATGAACTACAAGGATATTTCCTAAGTTATTCTTAACTATAAAGTCTAGCATATCATAGTTAGTGCAAGTACACTTGGCAATCATTGCGAGAAAGGACTACGCCCATGCATAGTGATATTATCAAGGAAGATGAGAAACATAGCAATCACTCCCCCGTAATAATGTTGCTCTGCCTGCCTTACACACGGGAGGGGGACTATATAAGAACCAACGAAGTTGTCACCATCGCGGACCACCCCACGATCCGGCATATAAGGTGCAATCGTAGATAAATATGGTGTAAGCACCACGCCTACACAATATTTATCATTTACCCATGGATCCGATGGATAAACGCTATACGATCCTAAACATGTATATAATTCCAATCTAACTAAGCCAAGCATATAACTACGATAAACTAAGAACAATATAATCGCAAACATAAACAAGTAGAGCATAGTCATAATCAATATATTGAAATAGAACAAAGTTGTATTCATCATATTGAAGAACAAAGATGAACAATGAAGAACAGTAAAGGAATTACCAAGAATCCTCTTGACAGATCCGGAAACCAATCGAAGATTGACTCCTTCTAGTTCTAATCCTATGTAGCTATGCTATACTAGAGATCTAGTTGATGTGGTGGCTCTAGGGCTTGATCAGAGACTCTCCTCCTGTGATTAGGGTTTGAAGAATTGAGAATGAGGGAGTGCCTCCTCCAGGGGCCAGGGGTCCTGCTTATATAGCCCCCTCAAGTGAACATGGGCCGTCGGATCAAACCGACATTAATCGCACGGTTTTCCTTGATCCCTTAGGTCGGTGGAGCATAATCCGCGAGACGGAGCCTGATTGGCTCTTAGGCCAGGGCGGGCGCCCTAGGGAGCAGGGCGGGCGCCCTGCCTCCGGGCCCGTTCGGCCTCCCGTTCGATCTTGTGGCTTCTGGAGTCTTCTAGATGATAAAAAATCGGTGAACACGTTATTATCTCTATGTAAACCCGACGTGTGGGCCTTTCCTCCATATTTTCTGATAACCCCCTGCAGAAACAGACAAACACCAAAACTCGTGGAATTCTGTCAGATAAAACCCTAAGTCTAGGTGTTGGTTGCATTTGGATCCTTTTCTTTATTTATTTGATAACTATATTTGGTACTTAAGGACCGTCAACAAACTCCCCCAAGCTTACATCTTGCTCGTCCCTGAGCAAGGATAGACTCATTATGGATCAGAAGTTGCTGCAACGCCTTTGAACGTTGATGGTACATATGCTTTCAAATAAGGTCTCATCCCTGAGTTAGAGTAAACTGTCAAGACTTAAAACTTACTCATTTTACCTTTCACCATGGGGCTTGCAACCGTCACCTGCATCTTGAGTGGTTAAAAGATAGAACGGTCTAGTCAAACGCCATGTCTCTTATTCTTGATCAGCTATAGCTCTGGAGTTTTTTTTTGCAGATTTTCAAATAAAACTCAGAGATTCCTTGTATGACTTTCTCGGGTCTCTCTTTTGTGGTATTTCTGGATCCTTACCAAGGCAGTAATGGTATATGCCTTCTCTCTCAAAGTATGTGGTATTTATGGTATAAGGCGTAGTGACATTGCCTTCTCTCTCACCCTACTCTAATAAGGCTTTGATATCTGGAGCTCATAGGTGGGAGATACAGTATACATACTCATAGAACATTTATTGCATAGTCAAACCATGGATCCAGAGAAATAAGTCAATAAGTCAAATCAAGATGTGCATGTGTGGTGAATGAGTGGTGTATGGTGATGATGGTGATAACAAAAGTCTAATGCTCTTTTTGCGGGAATACATACCTTTCTTGCTTTTTAAAACTTTTTGAGGGGAATGAGATGCTCTGTATTTTCTCTTCTTTTTTTTCTCTCAGGTGGGTATCTTGTACACCTAATTCTACTGTCGGACACTTGTCCATTTTTACCTCTCGTCTCACTTTTTCTTTCTTCAAGGTTCCGAGCACTTGCTCTTTTTTATTTCCTCGTATTTATATTTTTTTAGAGCAATCTCCCTCTTTTGAAAATATAGCAAGTGGTAGTAGAAATGACTTGAGCATTAACTTCACAGGGAATAACAGGAATGAGATAATGTTTTTGGCTATTCTCTCCCGGGTCAGGAGTAGAATAATTTTGGGTGAATCTGAAGATGGAAATGAGTGGATATATGTGGATGCGTACTTCCGGAGTAGAAGCAGCATGTATGAGTGAACGTGCAAGTGAATCTTGATTTTAACCACATGACAAGTTCCTAAGGGTCTACACAGCTTGACCACACTCAATGCCCATAAGCAGTAAGTAGTAAAAGTGCGGCTCCTAATCTAACAAGCATGTATATATGGCTGTGGTAGGAATTTAAACTCTCATCATACAGGAACTCATCATGCAACATTTTAAAGATTTTTAAAGATATAATTCTCCAGAATTCTAGCATCTCTAGGAACAGATAAACAGCAGCTCAACCTTCCCATATCATATCCGCTAACAACTTAGACTTCAGATCAAGTTCTCTTCCCACTAGTTCAGGTTTAGAGCCAGTTTTAAATTATAACAGTTATGTCTAAACTAGAGAGAGAACAAATTTGAAAATTAGGCAGAGCAACTATTCATCATATCCATGCTAGAGTTTTATTTTCAAGATTCAGTTTAGCATAGCTACTTTATTTATTTATTAAACTAAGCAAATATATATAAACACAAAATATTTATTTGGGTTTTCATGATTATGCATCTTTTTATTTTAATAAAGCATAGGTATAAATGTAGATAAAAATACTTATCGGGATAAATGAGGGTGCTCTCCCCCAAGCTGGATCTTGACGTAATTTCTTCTGATGTAGCTAGCAGGTGCAGAGGTGTATTTGAATGTCGGCAGCACCCTGACAACGATTAGGATATCCTCCATCTGCTAGTCTTCCTGAATTCTGTGGAGCTCAAATAGACAACAAAGCTTCGTGGAACTTGATTAAGCGTTAGCATAAATATCTTGCCTTTATCATGTTTGAGCTTCCTTGATAAATGTCACTCTCTATTTTTATTTTCATTTTTATAGAACAGAAAAAATATATTATTATTTTTTTATACCACCACAGTGAATGTACTTATGGGTTTTATGCCACTCGCATACTCACATGGGGCTTACTGTTTTCAACACTTTTTTTAGACAGAATGAACATGATTAACTGAGCAATAATTAAAGGGAAAATGATAACTACCAAGTTTACCTCTTGGCACGGCGTTCGGTGTTTTTAAGTCCTCCGAACAGGACTTCTTTTCTTCTTAGTTGTCCTGGGATTTGGGTGGCGTAGACGGTGGTTTCGGCAGCGCCTCCTCTTCTTGTGTAACTGTCTTCACTTTCCATACCCGACTTGGTGCTTCGGTCTCCTGTTGTGTATCCTCGGGCCTTATGACCTCTCCTTCATAGTCTGCCCATACGTCCTTGATGGTTTGCCTCCTTTGGTTACGGTTACGTCGCCTTCTTCTTGTCCTGACCTGCTTAGAATCTTCAACTATATAGTTAGGGTCATTAAAGTAGCGGCGTACCTTCTCAGAGGGGAAATGCATATGGACTTCTCCGGTTCCAATGTAAATAATTGCTTTGACGGTGCCTAGGAACGGTCTTCCTAGGATGATGGGTGGATCGTACTCGTCGTCTCCCATGTCAATGACCTGAAAGTCTATATGGACAAAATGATCGTTAATTTTAACAGGGACATCGGTTACTATACCTTCGACCTTTCGAGATGTCTGATCTGCCATCTGGAGCTGAGTGTATGTTGGTTTTAAGGGCATGGTCCCGTACCAGAGCTGATAGGTGACTGTGGCCATTATGTTGACGCATGATCCAGTGTCGCAGAGCGCCTTCTGAAAGGAGTATCCATTGATTGAGCACTCAATGCTTGGCATACCTGGGTCGTCCTTCTTGTTCAGGAAGGGCGACTTGAGTCAACCATCTTGACCTCCTTGAACTGCAGTGACCATCTTAGCTGATTCGGTCCATCCTTGGTTGTTCTTGTTCTGCTTGTTCCTCCTGTTGGTCCTCTTCCTTGGTTCATGTTGCGGTTGCTCTGGGATTTGTGTAATCTTGTTCTTGAAGGAAAACGTCTCCTTCCTGCCCTTGATGTTGAAGTTGATCTTCGCAGCGCTGGCATAGATGACAGCTCCCGAGGTGTTCAGGAATGGCCATCCCAGAATAACTGGTGACCTCTCATCGGACCCGGTCTCTATCACCATGTTGATATTTGGTAACGCAATTAGGAAATGATCCGCAAGCGCACGGATATCGGTGAGCACTTCACCCGGGATGTTATCCAGAGTATCGTATTTATTTTTTTACCACTAGGAGAAAGCGTGCATCTGACTAACCAAATCTATTACTACTAACCTTTAGGCTACAACCACTGTGATTTGATGTGAGCGATGTATAGAGAAGACTGCAACTGCACTCTCGTTCTAACCTTGGTAAGGATGATCTACTGCTCTATTGGGGAGGCTCACGGAATCTAGACACCTCAAAGGATGTTCGACCCGCACCTATAAACCCTATCGATCCTGCTAATGGGATATGGAATACAAAGGTAGCTACGGAAATATCACGTTCCTCGCTACTACCACGGTCCGGCTAGACAGGGGATATCTATGAGTATCCTAGCCCAAACACCTCGTTTACGCTAGAGATGATTACTCTAAACTCTACGCGAAGAGATTAAAGTAAACTCATAAACCAAAGAACAATAAAACAAAGAACTTACTAGAATTTAGAAGTCGAAATACTGAAGAATCCTAGGAGCAAGCCTCGGGTTAGGAGAACTTGATCCTGCAGGTACAACCTCGAAGTAGTCACCGACAGGCCGGGCTTCCTTCGATCTATACCTCCACTCTATCTCTCTCAATCTAGAAGAACTAAGTCTAATCTCACATTGGATGCTAAGCCCTAATGAGGTGGGAACCCTAAGGGAACCTCTCTCTCTGAATCCTCTCTGGAAAATATGAAAATAATAGACTTGGATTCTCCTCTCCAGGGGCCAGGGGTCCCGCTTATATAGTCCCTTCAAGTGAACCTGGGCCGTCGGATCAAACCGACATTAATCGCACGGTTTTCCTTGATCCTTTAGGTCGGTGGGGCATAATCCGCGAGACTCATCCTGATTGGTTGCAGACCTAGGGCGGGCGCCCCAGGGTCCAGGGCGGGCGCCCTGGTCCGGGGCCCGTTCGGCCTCCCGTTCGATCCCGTGGCTTCTGGAGTCTTCTAGATGATAGAAAATCGGTGAACACGTTAATATCTCTATGTAATTCTGACGTGTGGGCCTTTCCTTTGTATTTCCTGATAACCCCCTGCAGAAACAGATAAACAACAAAACTCGTGGAATTCTGTCAGATCAAACCCTAATTCTAGGTGTTGCTTGCATATAAGTCCTTTTCCTTATTTATTGGATAATTAAAATTGATACTTAAGAACTGTCAACAAACACCCCCATACTTAGGCTTTTCCTCGTCCTCGAGAAAAGGATGGTTCAAAAAAATAACTGGGGTTGAAACATTGTAAAGCATTCTTTTTATACCTGCAGGGTGTTGTGAATGTCCACTGTGCACTGTAGTCAGGGAAATATATGGTTGAAGTAGAGATCCTTTCTTCTCATCCTGTCACTTGGAGTTTTTATATATTTTTGAATAGAAAACTTAGCATACCTTTATCCTCATAGGGGCTCTCAGATCACTCATTTATCTTTTGTATATCTCACTGAGGCTGTTTTAATTTGTAGAAATTCTCAAGCATACTTACTTTGCATATATTGCCTGGGTCAAAACGGGATCCGAGGAGAGGAATGCCATACTCTTAGATCAAAGACTTTGAAAATTAAAACTTGTCAACTCTTACTGGCATATTGCTTATTAGAGGGACCATGGGCTATCATTTTCTTTTTACCATATATATTTTTATCATCTCATTTTTTCAGGTGGATACTGAGGTACCCCTAATTCTACTTCCGGACACTTGTCCATTTTTCTGCGAGGTTGTCGAGCACTTGCTCCTTTTTTATTTCCTCGAAATTTATATTTTTGCATAGCCCATGCCTCTAATGCAATAATACTTCGGAAGAGTGAATCTTTCTGAATAAAAAATGTCTTGATCTTGGGAGCATGATAAATCTCTCAACAAGGGTCTAACTCGTTTTGCACAAACTCAATACAAAGCAAATTAATATTTTTAGGTTTATCAGGCATATAAAATACTGAGGATGGTAGCTATATTTTTGAAGTTTTTGAAAAGAAAATCTCCAAGCGACAAAGATTTCAAGAATAAGATACTCATATTCTACCATCTCACATTCCACAATGACTTGAGTAACACATGGTTTTTAAAATGATTTTCAATAAATGCAGGTTTTCAGAAATATCACAGAGTGAGATTGATCATAATTAGAAATATTTTTGTCTTTTTAAATTATCATGTTAGGAACAATATTCTACACAGCCCAATATGTATTTGTATATATGTAAATAAAGCGTGCAGAGTATGTACCTAAATCGTGGAGTGGTGCAATCGAAGTGCTGTTACCATGTCGAGGGGATTCCCCCATACTTGTTTCCTGCTTTCTTGCATAAAAATAAAGTGGAGATACACGAGGCATAATAATAATAATAATCTTTATTTGTCTTGAGGCATTTATTACACTGACTAATGAAGTGAACTAATCTAAACTGAATTGAATCTAATTGAATCTAATGATGAAGACTAAGACACACTGCCTCAAGGTCTAATCTAGATAGCTCAGTGTTGCTCTAAATCCCTGATCCTAGCAAGGGCATCAGAAAGGTCACGTTTAAGCACGAGCATAGTAGTGTTCAGGTTGGAGACCTGCCTACTAAGGGAGCTAATTGTGGACTGAAGTTCCATAATATGTCTATTTGCTGTCCTGATGTCCTCATCCACATCTGCTATGGTCCTGCGGTGCTTCGGTGGTGTCTCAAACGAATTGAGAGCGTGCTTAGGAGCTTCCTTTGGTGGGATGAAGCGAACTTTTGCTGTCCTAACTCCTTCGAAGCGGGGCCTCTCCTTCTCCGTAGTGTAGTGGACGCTGCTGATCTCGCCCTGTGTTGGCCGGGACGTAGGCGTCGGGGTCATCCTTGGGCTTGCGGTTGAGGTCGTAAGGGACGATCTCCCAGTTGCGGTGGGTCTTGTCGGCCATTGGAGAAGCAAGGAACTAGACAAGCTCTAATTGAGGAGGAGAGAAGGATTGAATGAATTGGTGTTGAAAGCTGACGTCAGGGGTCTGTTTATATAGGGGTCAAAAAGTGCCTCTAGGGTTTCTATAGATCCATCCTGCTGCCGGGCGTGCGTAACAACCCATTCGCGGAATTTTCTGGATAACCATAGATGAGGAAAGCACGTCAGAAGAGGCCGGGGCCGAGGGGACACTAGGGCAGGGTGCCCGCCCTCATCCTCAGGGCGCCCGCCCTGGGCCTGCCTCCTCTGCGGGCCCGCTTGCTCGAGCGTGTTTCTAGAAGTATTTTTATCCTGAAAAATATATACGTGGCCCAAAAACATCAGATTAAAAAGGTCGGGCTTTAATTCTCCATCGGAAGGTAAAAAATGGATCACGCTATTTCTTCTAATTCTTTATTGGGTTCTAAAAATAATTTAAGACGTTTGACCATTTACCTTGAATAACGTACCTTCATCGTTTTGACGTGTAATAGCTCCGTAGGATGATGAATTGACTACCTTGTATGGTCCTTCCCATTTACTCCGGAGTTTTCCATACCCGAAAAGCTTCACCCTGGAATTAAAAAGTAATACCTTATCTCCGGGTGAGAACTCCTTCTTTGTAGATCTTCGAATTGTGATATGCTTTCTCTCGCCATTCTTCCAATTCTGATAGTTGCATTCTTCTATGATCTCCAGCAACATCTAGGTCCATATTCCATCTTCTTATGGCCCAGTGTGCTTTGAACTCCAGTTCAATAGGCAAGTGGCAAGTCTTCCCGTACACCAATTGGTATGGGGTCATTCCAATTGGGGTCTTGTATGCTGTCCGGTATGCCCAGAGTGCATCGGGTAACTTTTCCTTCCATGCTGTTCCCATCTCATTTACTGTTTTCTGAAGAATGTTCTTGATTTGCTTGTTAGAAGTCTCTGCTTGGCCACTTGTCTGAGGATGATATGGGGTAGCAACGTTGTGACGGATTCCATGTTTTGCTAGATAATGCTCAAAGCGTTTGTCGATGAAGTGTGACCCCCCATCACTTATCACCACCCTAGGGACTCCAAATCTTGGAAATATAATCTCTTCAAACATCCTCTTTGAATTAATATTGTCGGCACGCTTGCAAGGTAGTGCTTCTACCCACTTGGAGACGTAGTCAACTGCCACCAAGATGAATTCACACTTCTTTGATGGAGGAAATGGACCCATGTAGTCTATTCCCCAAACATCAAAGATCTCAATCTGAAGGTTGTTGGTGAGTGGCATAGCATCTCTTGTATTTATGTTTCTGTGCCTTTGACATGGCCCACATCTTCTGATATATTGCCTTGTGTCTTCATACATTGTAGGCCAATAGAATCCACATTGCTAGATCTTTGAATGTGTACGGAATGCTCCATAATGACCTCCGTATGGTGATGAATGGCATCTGTCGATGATCTTCCACCCTTCCTCAGTGGTCACACACCTTCTGAGTAAGCCATCAGCGCATACTCGGAAGAGGTATGGCTCATCCCATATGTGTGAACGACTTTCTTGAATAAGCTTCTTCTTGTTCGCTCCTGGTGGTACATACCCTGAAACCATAAAATTAACAATATCTGCATACCAGGGGTCAGACCTGTTGATTCCATAGAGCATGTCGTCCTGGAGTGAATCATTAATGGGTGTTTCCTGTGGATCCTTAAAGTGCATTCTAGACAAGTGATCAGCAACAGAATTTTCTACTCCCTTTTTATCTTTTATTTCTAAGTCAAATTCTTGGAGTAACAAGATCCATCTAATTAGGCGAGGTTTAGCATCTTTTTTAGTGAGCAAATATTTTAGTGCAGCATGATCAGTGTAAACAATTATTTTAGCTCCTACTAAGTAAGATCTAAATTTATCAATGGCAAAGACAACAGCCAGAAGCTCTTTTTCAGTGGTTGCATAATTAAGTTGAGCTCCTGTCAAAGTTTTACTGGCGTAAGCAATTGCATGATGCTTCTTGTCTTTTGTTTGCCCCAAAACTGCCCCCACAGCATAATCACTAGCATCACACATAATTTCAAAAGGCAACGACCAATCAGGGGGTTGAATGATTGGTGCAGAGATGAGTGCATTCTTTAATAATTCAAAAGCTTTTAAACATGCATCATCAAATTCGAAAGGAGCATCCTTGGCTAGCAAAAGAGTGAGTGGTCTAGCAATAAATGAAAAATCTTTTATGAATCTGCGATAAAAACCAGCATGGCCAAGAAAGCTTCGAATTCCTTTTATATTCACAGGTGGAGGTAGTTGTTCTATTACTTCAATTTTAGCTTTATCTACCTCAATACCTCTTTCAGACACTAGGTGTCCTAGCACTATTCCTTCCCTAACCATAAAATGACATTTTTCCCAGTTAAGGACTAAGTGCTTTTCTTTGCATCTTTGCAAAACCTTGTCTAAGTTTTCAAGACAATTATCAAAAGTTTTTCCATAAACAGAAAAATCATCCATGAAAACTTCCATAATCTCTTCAATCATATCAGAAAATATAGACATCATGCATCTTTGAAAAGAAGCTGGTGCATTACATAGCCCAAAAGACATTCTACGATAAGCATAAGTTCCGTATGGACAGGTAAAAGTGGTTTTGCTTTGATCATCAGGATGGATCGGGATCTGGTGGTACCCTGAATATCCATCTAAGAAACAGAAGAACGAATGGTTCGCTAACCGCTCTAACATCTCATCTATAAAAGGTAAAGGAAAGTGATCCTTTTTCGTGGCTTTATTCAGTTTTCTATAGTCAATGCACATCCGCCACCCTATGACGGTGCGTTGCAGAATTAGCTCGTTCTTCTCATTTGTAACAACAGTCATGCCTCCCTTTTTAGGCACAACTTGAACAGGGCTCACCCACTCACTATGCGGCACAGGATATATAATCCCTGCATGCAGCAACTTTATAACTTCCTTTTTAACTACTTCTCTCATCGCGTTGTTGAGTCTACGTTAGGGTTCCCGAGAAGGTGAAACAGAAGGATCTGTCGGAATGCGATGGGTGCAAATCATAGGACCGATTCCTGTAAGATCTTGGAGTGAGTAGCCAAAGACTGAGTGATGTTTTTCTAAAATGGTCATTAATCGCAGAGTTTGTTCCTGAGTGAGTTTATTACTAATGATCACAGGAAACTCTGGATTATTGTTTAGGAAAGCATAGATAAGACCGGGTGGTAAAGTTTTAAGCTCTATAGGAGGTCTGGGTGTTTATGCAAACTCATCTAAAGGTTCAGGTTCAGAAGGTTCAGCTTCCTCTTCTATGAAGAAAGGGGCTTCTTCTTCTAAGTCTGATTCATTTAAAAGCTCTAGAAACGCAGCTTTTACCTCTTCCATAGGATCAGGCAAAAGAGATGACTCGATCTTATTATTCAAGGAGTGAGAAATTGTCATAGGGAATTTAAAATCCTTTCCAAAAGAAATGTGTAGCTTTCCAGTTTGACCTTCATAAAGGAGTCTTCTAAATGGTTGTCCTATCAACAGGTCAAAGTCCCATGTATCAAAGATATAAAAGTTCAAATGAATCATGGAGCCTTCTACCATAAAGGGTAGGACATTCACAATTCCAAGACTGGGGACCAATCGTCCCGAAGATTCCTTCATGAACTTTGTTGTGGGGGTTAAAATTAATTTTCCAAATAATTTAAGTGCAAAAGCTTCAGACATGATATTGATCCCCACAACAGGATTATAGAGAGCATCAAATTGATCAGAATCATAAGCACAGCGTATAGTGATAGGAGGTGTATCCAAACGGATCACTTCAGAGGAAAGCTCTGACTCCTCCAACCATTCGCTACTCATGACTGAGATAAGCTCTCTCAATTGATATTCACTTGGTAAACAAATGCTATAATGGCCGCTTTGGGGTTTGTCTATAGAATGGTAGTTTGAAATGTTTCCAAAATCGGCAAAAGATCGGATTCTATATCCAGCATGAAATCAGGTGGTGGAATTTCTTCCTTTTGTGGCTCAAAACTTGGGATAGCTGAAGTAGGTGAAGAATTTGGCAGAGTGTCTACTTCGGCTTCGTAGGTTTCATCATGGGGGGTATTATCCATCTCAGCTTCTAGGATTCTATCTAGGATCACTCTAGCTTCATCAGTAGGGATACGAAAGAAAGAACCTCTAGACATTGTATGTAGCATTTGTTTATGATCTTTCTGAAGACCTCGAAACAAATGAAAAAGGAGAATAGGGTCTTCAATATTGAGTTTTGGACCAGATTCTAAAAGATCAGAAAAACGTTTCCAGGATTTTCCCAAAGTTTCATTTTCTTTTTGTTTAAAAGATAGAACTTCGAGTCTAAGGTCGGCGATACGATCGAGGGAATAAAAATCTAAACAGAAGTTGGCTCGTAAGACTCCCCATTCACCTCGTTGTTGACTTACCTTCTGACTATACCATCGTCTAGCTTCTCCTCTTAAGGAAAAAGGAAAAAGCTTCCAACGTAAAGTCTTATCAGAAATGCCTTCAATGCGAAGACAATCGCATGTTTGCTCAAAATCTCTAATATGAAGGTAAGGATTTTCGTCTTCCTTTCCCGAAAAGGATAGGTTCTCAATCATGGCAATTAACCTTGAACTTAACCTATACTGGGATGTTTGGATAGGCTGTGATGACTCCCATGGTAAAAGGTCAGTTTCCGAAGGTGTTGCAAATTGATAGATTGATTTAGAATCTTGGTTCTCCATAAGGTAAGAATAAAGAATATAAAAAGATAAGGAATAAAAAGATAAAGAAAGATAAAAGTATAGGTACAAGCTAGTAGTAAGATTCAAGGTTATCTCAGCAAACCGTCTTTCTCCCCGGCAACGGCGCCAGAAATGCTTGTTGATATTTGGTAACGCAATTAGGAAATGATCCGCAAGCGTATGGATATCGGTGAGCACTTCACCCGGGATGTTATCCAGAGTATCGTATTTATTTTTTACCACTAGGAGAAAGCGTGCATCTGACTAACCAAATCTATTACTACTAACCTTTAGGCTACAACCACTGTGATTTGATGTGAGCGATGTATAGAGAAGACTGCAACTGCACTCTCGTTCTAACCTTGGTAAGGATGATCTACTGCTCTATTGGGGAGGCTCACGGAATCTAGACACCTCAAAGGATGTTCGACCCGCACCTATAAACCCTATCGATCCTGCTAATGGGATATGGAATACAAAGGTAGCTACGGAAATGTCACGTTCCTCGCTACTACCACGGTCCGGCTAGACAGGGGATATCTATGAGTATCCTAGCCCAAACACCTCGTTTATGCTAGAGATGATTACTCTAAACTCTACGCGAAGAGATTAAAGTAAACTCATAAACCAAAGAACAATGAAACAAAGAACTTACTAGAATTTAGAAGTCAAAATACTGAAGAATCCTACGAGCAAGCCTCGGGTTAGGAGAACTTGATCCTGCAGGTACAACCTCGAAGTAGTCACCGACAGGCCGGGCTTCCTTCGATCTATACCTCCACTCTGTCTCTCTCAATCTAGAAGAACTAAGTCTAATCTCACATTGGATGCTAAGCCCTAATGAGGTGGGAACCCTAAGGGAACCTCTCTCTCTGAATCCTCTCTGGAAAATATGAAAATAATGGACTTGGATTCTCCTCTCCAGGGGCCAGGGGTCCTGCTTATATAGTCCCTTCAAGTGAACCTGGGCCGTCGGATCAAACCGACATTAATCGCACGATTTTCCTTGATCCTTTAGGTCGGTGGGGCATAATCCACGAGACTCATCCTGATTGGTTGCAGACCTAGGGTGGGCGCCCCAGGGTCCAGGGCGGGCGCCCTGGTCCCGGGCCCGTTCGGCCTCCCGTTCGATCCCGTGGCTTCTGGAGTCTTCTAGATGATAGAAAATCGGTGAACACGTTAATATCTCTATGTAATTCCGACGTGTGGGCCTTTCCTTTGTATTTCCTGATAACCCCCTGCAGAAACAGATAAACAACAAAACTCGTGGAATTCTGTCAGATCAAACCCTAATTCTAGGTGTTGCTTGCATATAAGTCCTTTTCCTTATTTATTGGATAATTAAAATTGATACTTAAGAACTGTCAACACACCACGAAGTCATCTGGAGCATACGAGGTACCAACTTGGACACACATGTTCTTTAATATTCCTTTAGGAAAGCTTAGTGTCCGATCTGCAAGCTGCAAACACATAGTTGTTTCTGATAAAGGATATGTAAAGATTTTTTCATAGAGTACCCTGGGCATAATGTTGACGCTGGAGCCAAAGTCGCAGAGTGCTTCTGGGAAGTCCACCATGCCGATGGAGATCGGGATGACGGGGCGTCCTGGATCGCCTCTCTTGACTGGCAGAAGGTCATTATGTACTCCAACAGCGGGATTACTCCAATAGTTACCTGCATCAAACATGTCTACAAGATTTGCAGATTCTAATCCTTCTGGTTGTGATGGTATACCGGGGTTAGTAGCAGGAACAGCAGCAGCTATTTGATTTAACTGAGATTCAATCATTTTATTAAAGCTAATTTGGTTTTTAATGGCAGTAGAGAAATTATCCATTCTATTATTTATGTTTTCTAGTATTTTATCATTGGATGCCAATTTCTTAGACAAGTTATCCATTAGCTTTCCTTGATTAGACACTAACTCTCTCAGGGGTGGAAAATTATTATTGTTGTTGTAAGAGTTATTACCTTGATAATTACCTGAGTAGTTACCTGAGTAGTTAGGCCTCTGTTGATTCCAACCTTGATTTTGTTGAGGACGGTTGTAGTTGTTGTTGTTGTTGATGTACCTTGCATCCTCAAGCATCTCTGGGCAGTGATTGCCTGAGTGTCCAGTGTCTCCACATTCCTCACAAGTCATGTGAGAGTCGTAGACGTTCATGACTTCTCTTTTGTCTCCAGCTTTGTCATCGAGCTTTTTCATGAGTAGGTCTAACTTTGCAGACAGCATGTCTACCTCCTTGAGCTGGTGCATACCTCCACCCTTCTTGCGTGTTTGAGTCCTCTCTTCGTTCCAACCTTGGTTGGACGCCATCTTCTCCACAAGGGCTATAGCTTGTGGTATGGTGAGTGATAGAAATGCGCCTCCAGCTGCAGCATCCATGGTCTCACGAGCACTAGTGATGAGCCCATGATAGAAAGTCTGCATAAGTAGCCAGCTCTCCATTCCATGATGGGGACATTCTAGGATGTAATCTTGAAAGCGCTCCCATGCTTCTGGAACGGATTTATCATGTTGTTGCTGAAAACTTGTAATCTTCCCACGGAGAGCATTGGTCTTGCCCATGGGAAAGAACTTAGCCAGAAAGTTCGTAGAGCAGAGTGCCCACGTAGTGTTCTTATCCTTCGTCGCGTAGAACCACTGCTTCGCTCTCCCCAATAGTGAGAATGGGAAAAGGCGAAGTAGTATGGCGTCTCTGGTAACATCTAATAAAGTGAATGTGCTGCAAATCTCCAGGAAGTGTTGGAGATGAGCACTTGCATCTTCGTGCGGCTTCCCACAAAACTGGTTGGCTTGTACCATGTTGATGAGCCCTGGCTTGAGCTCAAAGTTCTTGTCGATGGCCGCGGCAGGTCCAGTGCGGATGTTGTCCGTAGTGGGAGCTGAGAACTCGCGGATCGTCTTGTTCACCATGGCTGCGAACTCTGTTGACAAATTCCAGATGAAACTTCGGCGGTCTTCTGGATTGGATGAAGTGTTGCGTCGAAGTGTTGACTTCTTGAGCTTGGCTCTTGCCCCTCTGATTAATGCTTCGGGGTTGTCAGCAAAATTTTCTAGAAGATGTCCTCTATTCATACATCACCCTGCAAAACAATAAGAATGGAAAAATACAGGGGTAAATCTGTATGGGAGAATTGATGATCTCAATCACTTAATGATGCGAATGATGACTCAAATTCCGTATTCATTCCTTGTTAGTAAATCAACCTTCCCCGGCAACGGCGCCAAAAATGCTTGTTGGGCATTCTTAACGTCATTACCAAAAGTAGACTTAGTTTTCTAATTCTGATAACGGCGCCAAAAATGCCGAACCTATCCCTCATGCCACTTAAGCCAAGTTGTCATCCCCAGCATGACATGAGAGACGCGGTATTGAAATATGCAACTGCTCTTCTAAATAAATAATAAATAAGATCTGCAAGCGCACAGATTAATACCGATGTAGCATTTTAACCGGGAAGTATTCCAGGTATCGTTATTTATATTTTTACCACTGGGAAGGGATTACTAACATCAATGTTGATTATGAAATGGAATATAGGAATGAGTATCAATCATTGCATGTATAAGTGAGAGCATTCATCTATCTCTTGCATACAGGGGTAAGTGTGACATAAAATATAGATAAAGTATGAATGGTGACAAAGATAATTAATCTGATCAGCTAGCCACATATAATAATGATAAGCACCTCAACAGATATTCTAGCAAGTCATTAGCATGGTATTAGGACGAACTACAAGGATATTTCCTAAGTTATTCTTAACTATAAAGTCTAGCATATCATAGTTAGTGCAAGTACACTTGGCAATCATTGCGAGAAAGGACTACGCCCATGCATAGTGATATTATCAAGGAAGATGAGAAACATAGCAATCACTCCCCCGTAATAATGTTGCTCTGCCTGCCTTACACACGGGAGGGGGACTATATAAGAACCAACGAAGCTGTCACCATCGCGGACCACCCCACGATCCGGCATATAAGGTGCAATCACAGATAAATATGGTCTAAGCACCACGCCTACACAATATTTATCATTTACCCATGGATCCGATGGATAAACGCTATACGATCCTAAACATGTATATAATTGCAATCTAACTAAGCCAAGCGTATAACTACGATAAACTAAGAACAATATAATCGCAAACATAAACAAGTAGAGCATAGTCATAATCAATATATTGAAATAGAACAAAGTTGTATTCATCATATTGAAGAACAAAGATGAACAATGAAGAACAGTAAAGGAATTACCAAGAATCCTCTTGACAGATCCGGAAACCAATCGAAGATTGACTCCTTCTAGTTCTAATCCTATGTAGCTATGCTATACTAGAGATCTAGTTGATGTGGTGGCTCTAGGGCTTGATCAGAGACTCTCCTCCTGAGATTAGGGTTTGAAGAATTGAGAATGAGGGAGTGCCTCCTCCAGGGGCCAGGGGACCTGCTTATATAGCCCCCTCAAGTGAACGTGGGCCGTCGGATCAAACCGACATTAATCGCACAGTTTTCCTTGATCCCTTAGGTCGGTGGAGCATAATCCGCGAGACGGAGCCTGATTGGCTCTCAGGCTAGGGCGGGCGCCCTAGGGATCAGGGCGGGCGCCCTGCCTCCGGGCCCGTTCGGCCTCCCGTTCGATCTCATGGCTTCTGGAGTCTTCTAGATGATAGAAAATCGGTGAACACGTTATTATCTCTATGTAAACCCGACGTGTGGGCCTTTCCTCCGTATTTTCTGATAACCCCCTGCAGAAACAGACAAACACCAAAACTCGTGGAATTCTATCAGATAAAACCCTAAGTCTAGGTGTTGGTTGCATTTGGATCCTTTTCTTTATTTATTTGATAACTATATTTGGTACTTAAGGACCGTCAACAGGCTTACTGTTTTCAACATTTTTTAGACAGAATGAACATGATTAACTGAGCAATAATTAAAGGGAAAATGATAACTACCAAGTTTACCTCTTGGCACGGCGTTCGGTGTTTTTATGTCCTCCGAACAGGACTTCTTTTCTTCTTAGTTGTCCTAGGATTTGGGTGGCGTAGACGGTGGTTCCGGCAGTGCCTCCTCTTCTTGTGTAACTGTCTTCGCCTTCTATACCCGACTTGGTGCTTCGGTCTCCTGTTGTGTATCCTCGGGCCTTATGATCTCTCCTTCATAGTCTGCCCATACGTCCTTGATGATTTGCCTCCTTTGGTTACGGTTACGTCGCCTTCTTCTTGTCCTGACCTACTTAGAATCTTCAACTATATAGTTAGGGTCATTAAAGTAGCGGCGTACCTTCTCAGAGGGGAAATGCATATGGACTTCTCCGGTTCCAATGTGGATGATTGCTTTGACGGTGCTAAGGAACGGTCTTCCTAGGATGATGGGTGGATCGTACTCGTCGTCTCCCATGTCAATGACCTGAAAGTCTGTATGGACAAAATGATCGTTAATTTTAACAGGGACATCGGTTACTATACCTTCGACCTTTCGGGATGTCTGATCTGCCATCTGAAGCTGAGTGTATGTTGGTTTTAAGGGCATGGTCCCGTACAAGAGCTGATAGGTGACTGTGGCCATTATGTTGACGCCTGATCCAGTGTCGCAGAGCGCCTTCTGAAAGGAGTATCCATTGATTGAGCACTCAATGCTTGGCATACCTGGGTCGTCCTTCTTGATTAGGAACGGCGACTTGGGTCGTCGGTCTTGACCTCCTTGAACTACAGTGACCATCTTAGCTGATTCGGTCCATCCTTGGTTGTTCTTGTTCTGCTTGTTCCTCCTGTTGGTCCTCTTCCTTGGTTCATGTTGGGGTTGCTCTGGGATTTGTGTAATCTTGTTCTTGAAGGAAAACGTCTCCTTCCTCCCCTTGATGTTGAAGTTGATCTTCGCAGCGCTGGCGTAGATGACAGCTCCCGAGGTGTTCAAGAATGGCCTTCCCAGAATAACTGGTGACCTCTCATCGGACCCGGTCTCTATCACCACGAAGTCAGCTGGAGCATACGAGGTACCAACTCGGACACACATGTTCTTTAATATTCCTTTAGGAAAGTTTAGTGTCCAATCTACAAGTTGCAAACACATAGTTGTTTCTGATAAAGGATATGTAAAGAATTTTTCATAGAGTACCCTGGGCATAATGTTGACGCTAGAGCCAAAGTCGCAGAGTGCTTCTGGGAAGTCCACCATGCCGATGGAGATCGGGATGACGGGGCGTCCTGGATCGCCTCTCTTGACTGGCAGAAGGTCATTATGTACTCCGACAGCGGGATTACTCCAATAGTTACCTGCATCAAACATGTCTACAAGATTTGCAGATTCTAATCCTTCCGGTTGTGATGGTATACCGGGGTTAGTAGCAGGAACAGCAGCAGCTATTTGATTTAACTGAGATTCAATCATTTTATTAAAGCTAATTTGGTTTTTGATGGCAGTAGAGAAATTATCCATTCTATTATTTATGTTTTCTAGTATTTTATCATTGGATGCTAATTTCTTAGACAAGTTATCCATTAGCTTTCCTTGATTAGACACTAACTCTCTGAGGGGTGGAAAATTATTATTGTTGTTGTAAGAGTTATTACCTTGATAATTACCTGAGTAGTTACCTGAGTAGTTAGGCCTCTGTTGATTCCAACCTTGATTTTGTTGAGGACGGTTGTAGTTGTTGTTGTTGTTGATGTACCTTGCATCCTCAAGCATCTCAGGGCAGTGATTGCCTGAGTGTCCAGTATCTCCACATTCCTCACAAGTCATGTGAGAGTCGTAGACGTTCATGACTTCTCTTTTGTCTCCAGCTTTGTCATCGAGCTTTTTCATGAGTAGGTCTAACTTTGCAGACAACATGTCTACCTCCTTGAGCTGGTGCATACCTCCACCCTTCTTGCATGTTTGAGTCCTCTCTTCGTTCCAAACTTGGTTGGACGCCATCTTCTCCACAAGGGCTGTAGCTTGTGGTATGGTGAGTGATAGAAATGCGCCTCCAGCTGCAGCATCCATGGTCTCACGAGCACTAGTGATGAGCCCATGATAGAAAGTCTGCATAAGTAGCCAGCTCTCCATTCCATGATGGGGACATTTTAGGATGTAATCTTGAAAGCGCTCCCATGCTTCTGGAACGGATTCATCATGTTGTTGCTGAAAACTTGTAATCTTCCCACGGAGAGCATTGGTCTTGCCCATGGAAAAGAACTTAGCCAGAAAGTTCGTAGAGCAGAGTGCCCACGTAGTGTTCTTATCCTTCGTCGCGTAGAACCACTGCTTCGCTCTCCCCAATAGTGAGAATGGGAAAAGGCGAAGTAGTATGGCGTCTCTGGGAACATCTAATAAAGTGAATGTGCTGCAAATCTCTAGGAAGTATTGGAGATGAGCACTTGCATCTTCGTGCGGCTTCCCACAAAACTGGTTGGCTTGTACCATGTTGATGAGCCCTGGTTTGAGCTCAAAGTTCTTGTCGATGTCCGCGGCAGGTCCAGTGCGGATGTTGTCCGTAGTGGGAGCTGAGAACTCGCGGATCGTCTTGTTCGCCATGGCTGCGAACTCTATTGACAAATTCCGTATGAAACTTCGGCGGTCTTCTGAATTGGATGAAGTGTTGCGTCGAAGTGTTGACTTCTTGAGCTTGGCTCTTGCCCCTCTGATTAATGCTTCGGGGTTGTCAACAAAATTTTCTGGAAGATGTCCTCTATTCATACATCACCCTGCAAAACAATAAGAATGGAAAAAATACAGGGGTAAATCTGTATGGGAGAATTGATGATCTCAATCACTTAATGATGCAAATGATGACTCAAATTCCGTATTCATTCCTTGTTAGTAAATCAACCTTCCCTGGCAACGACGCCAAAAATGCTTGTTGGGCATTCTTAACGTCATTACCAAAAGTAGACTTAGTTTTCTAATTCTGATAACGGCGCCAAAAATGTCGAACCTATCCCTCATGCCACTTAAGCCAAGTTGTCATCCCCAGCATGACATGAGAGACGCGGTATTGAAATATGCAACTGCTCTTCTAAATAAATAATAAATAAGATCTGCAAGCGCACAGATTAATACCGATGTAGCATTTTAACCGGGAAGTATTCCAGGTATCGTTATTTATATTTTTACCACTGGGAAGGGATTACTAACATCAATGTTGATTATGGAATGGAATATAGGAATGAGTATCAATCATTGCATGTATAAGTGAGAGCATTCATCTATCTCTTGCATACAGGGGTAAGTGTCACATAAAATATAGATAAAGCATGAATGGTGACAAAGATAATTAATCTGATCAGCTAGCCACATATAATAATGATAAGCACCTCAACAGATATTCTAGCAAGTCATTAGCATGGTATTAGGACGAACTACAAGGATATTTCCTAAGTTATTCTTAACTATAAAGTCTAGCATATCATAGTTAGTGCAAGTACACTTGGCAATCATTGCAAGAAAGGACTACGCCCATGCATAGTGATATTATCAAGGAAGATGAGAAACATAGCAATCACTCCCCCGTAATAATGTTGCTCTGCCTGCCTTACACACGGGAGGGGGACTATATAAGAACCAACGAAGCTGTCACCATCGCGGACCACCCCACGATCCGGCATATAAGGTGCAATCGCAGATAAATATGGTCTAAGCACCACGCCTACACAATATTTATCATTTACCCATGGATCCGATGGATAAACGCTATACGATCCTAAACATGTATATAATTCCAATCTAACTAAGCCAAGCGTATAACTACGATAAACTAAGAACAATATAATCACAAACATAAACAAGTAGAGCATAGTCATAATCAATATATTGAAATAGAACAAAGTTGTATTCATAATATTGAAGAACAATGATAAACAATGAAGAACAGTAAAGGAATTACCAAGAATCCTCTTGACAGATCCGGAAACCAATCGAAGATTGACTCCTTCTAGTTCTAATCCTATGTAGCTATGCTATACTAGAGATCTAGTTGATGTGGTGGCTCTAGGGCTTGATCAGAGACTCTCCTCCTGAGATTAGGGTTTGAAGAATGAGAATGAGGGAGTGCCTCCTCCAGGGGCCAGGGGTCCTGCTTATATAGCCCCCTCAAGTGAACGTGGGCCGTCGGATCAAACCGACATTAATCGCATGGTTTTCCTTGATCCCTTAGGTCGGTGGAGCATAATCCGCGAGACGGAGCCTGATTGGCTCTCAGGCCAGGGCGGGCGCCCTAGGGAGCAGGGCGGGCACCCTAGGGAGCAGGGCGGGCGCCCTGCCTCCGGGCCCGTTCGGCCTCCCATTCGATCTCGTGGCTTCTGGAGTCTTCTAGATGATAGAAAATCGGTGAACACGTTATTATCTCTATGTAAACCCGACGTGTGGGCCTTTCCTCCGTATTTTCTGATAACCCCCTGCAGAAACATACAAACACCAAAACTCGTAGAATTCTATCAGATAAAACCCTAAGTCTAGGTGTTGGTTGCATTTGGATCCTTTTCTTTATTTATTTGATAACTATATTTGGTACTTAAGGGCCGTCAACACAGCCGCAAGACACTTCACGTCTTGGGTGCGAAGCTATGCCCGTATAAGTCGTTTAAGGACTGATTCGCTGTACGTCCTTGAGTCATGTTGAATGCAGTCTAACACTTAGTTGGCCGGATAAGTCGTTCTAACCGTGAAGCCGAGTAATACAGTTTAGGCCGGGAATCGATTGGTAGGTCGCATCTGGGAGGAAGTAAGGATGTGCTTGGGGACATTGGCGTGAGACCAAGGGGGGTTAGAGTCCCTATCACCTGGCAGAGTGTTACCCTTGGGGATGCGGCATCATTCGAACCCACGACTCCTGAATTGTACCAAAGGTGGCTTGTGCGACTCTGCCAAGGGTCTACGCGGTGAGTGTTAGAAATACCCCTCCAGCTGGATAGGAACTCGATTCGAATCACCGTCACTCCCGGTTAGTGAGCACTTGACTTGAGTAGCGGCAACGTAAATCTCATTAATTGATTAGATGGTTAATTGGATGATGAAGTACATGTTGCCTCAAATTATACCTGCTATGGTTATTATGGTTTGCTTAATCATCGCATGATTATTTAGTACAGGTGCTAAGATAGCTGAATTGATTAGATGGTTAATTGGATGATGAAGTACATGTTGCCTCAAATTATACCTGCTATGGTTATTATGGTTTGCTTAATCATCGCATGATTGTTTAGTACAGGTGCTAAGATAGCTGACAGGTTAATGCTAAAAACAACTGCTAGTACAGGTTAAAAGAGTTACCTATATTTATGCTTTTCTGCAAAACATGATGTCTGCTAGCTCCACTTTAAGAAAGCCTTGCATGATCCTTGGTGTCTTTTATTTTTCCGTTTCGATGGGTAAGTCTAGCTGAGTACATTCCCGTACTCAGGGTTTATTCCTTCCTGTTGTAGATGACATGCTTTGTCAAGGCTTCTGCAAGAACTACCTCCACCCTGCGGGTGATGAGGACTAGATCACTCGGGCGTGATCGTCTATTAGTTTACTTCCCTTAATGCTTTTGTGGGATGATGATCTGTAAGACTGGCAATCGTATTCAAACTAAGTGTGTGTGTGTTTATGCTTCTGCTACTTTATAAACTTGGTTTGTAATAATTACGACTCTGTGGTGTTGTAAGTTTATTTCCGAACTGTTTGTGAAATGTAACATGTGATGTGTTATGTTGAATGATGTGATCTTGGTTATAAGCGAGTTGGTTTGAAATCCTTCGTGATTTCGATTGACTACCAGGATTATATGGGCTCAAGTTCGAAAATTTGAGCGTTTCGGGCGCTTGTTTTTGTACTTGTGCTCTTATAATTTGGTCGGTTTTGTTACAATGACTACTGTCAAAGTGTGAACTAAGTGCTCATATCTTCACCAGTTCATCCTCATACCCTACCATAACAACCATCAAAACAGTTTGTAAACCTTGCTGTTATGGGCAGGGCGGCAGTGCCACCCATAATAGCCGTTGGGCCTCAAGGAGGTATAAATATCTCTTTGACCGACCCCAACGTCTTTTTTTGGCTCCCCAATGTTCAGATTGACAAGAACCCAAACCAAAGCTCTCTCTTCCTTCATTGTTGCCAACTCCATCTCCCAAGCTAAGCTCTAATTTCCGCCATCAAACCTTGAGAGAAATTGCAACAACCTTCGATTGGAGGCTAGATTCGGTGATTCCCAAAGTTTGAGAGCACTTGGTTCACGTTTGGCAGGCGTCCTTGAGTTTGTTACTCTTGGAGCTTTGCTCCTAGCTGGCTAGGCATCGCCCTTGAGCTTGCCAACACTTGTGGCAGTCGAGTGAGGTTTGTAACCATCATATCATATAGTGGAAACTCTCAAATCGAGGGTTAAGTCTCTTGATTTGAGAAGAGGGAAAGAGCCAACCTAAGTGGTAAGCTCGTCCTTAAGTGGATACCTCAACAACGTGGAGTAGAGACATCTGAACCATGGGATAAATCTTGACTCTTCGTGTGCTTACTTGGTTTACTTGTTACATCTTGTTGTTGTTGAGGTTGAGCTAGGGTTGGAGCCTGATCTACTTGTGCTACAGGTTCTCTAGCGAGTTGTATACTTTTCTGTGATCCAAACACTTATAGGAACCTGAGAAAATTAGTTGCTAGGCCTATCTTTTGATAGATTTTGAACTATGGCCTAACCCACTGCGTGAGGCCGACAGTGCCGCCCGTCCAGGTTGGTAGTGCCACCCTCAGCAGTGTAACCTAATGTTTTGTGTCAAAGAATTTTTGACAGGCCTGTTCACCCCCACTGGACCTTCTTGGCTTACCTAGAGATCCTACATGGCCAGATCTCGATGGATATCATGCTGGCCACCCGCGCTGGTGTCAGCCGCATCCTCTTCGGCATTCTCTAGGTCGACTCTCCAAGCCCTAGGGTCGGCATTTCTTTCCTCCCGAGCTACCCTCTCTTGATTGGTCTCCCCATCGCGAGGGGCTCATCGTTGCTAACGGCGAAGATGGCACCTCCGAAACTGGGTCGAAAAGCCAGGAACTCCTGCCCATATGGATCAATGAGGGTGCAGGTATAGTTAGTCCCATGAGACTCGGTAGACCTGATACTTTCTTTTGGGATTGTAGAGAGGGAGTCCTCTCTGATCTGCCTGATCTCTAACACATTAATAGTAGGCGCAGGGTGGTCTAGTTCAGGCAGGTCTATCAAACAGAGATCTCAAACATGGTTGTGCTCAATGGGATCCATGAACAGATGTGGTATGCGGGCAGTGTACTCAGACGCCGCGTTCACCAGCCCGTATGGGTAGGTGTTGGATGAGTGCTCCATTAGGGCTTCGTAATCCCCCAACCTCAGGTCGGTCACGGGTCATGGTCGGTAACAAACCGTCTGCCCCTCTGGAGTCGCCGTAATCATGATATTAGAGTCAAGATGCCTCTGGTGGCTAGCCCAAGCAGGTTGAGAATGGCTGGTGGGTCCATAGCTATCCTCAGCAAATTGATCTCTGATCAAATCTAATAGGGTTAGAGTTTTAGCCAGGCCCGTGGTGACCCGATCGATAGACTCGATCAGATCGGTGCTGTCGAGATGCCTCCCTTGATAGCAGGGAAGCGGACGGTGAGTGGTCAGAGGAGATGACCACGAGACTGGTCCTAAGATCAAATCCGCCGTTATTGATGTAGATTCAGTTGGTGCAGGGGGAGCCTGCACCGCCTCCATGACTTTAGCAGGGCCATTAGCGCCGGTGGTCGGTGAACATCCCGATCATGAACGTTAGGCTCGTCGGAAGGACTATGGAAGCAGGGAAGTTGACCATCTAGCTCGCCATAGAGTCTGCACACACACCCCCTACCTAGCACACCACTATCGATGAGATATGGTCGGTAGTCTACTGAGGGGTATGCCCACTGTAGTAGATTATCGGTGGAGGGGTGCAAGACAACGAACTAGATGGTGACGCAAGATGAACACAAGGTTTATCTAGGTTCGGATCGCAAACTGCGTAATACCCTACGTCCTGTGTCTCTATGGATTGTACTGATGCATGATGATGAGATGTTTTGAGGAGGGTCCTTGCCCGCCTTATATAGTGCATGGGGCAAGGTTATAGATCTAAGGAATCTTGTTACAATCGGTTACAACTATTGTATCCATGGAGGACACGATATCTATCCTAACTGACTAGGTTTCCTTGACCATCAAGTAGTCTCTGCTTGCTCTGCACGGTTCACTGAGCAGTTCAGAGATCCGTGCGGCCCTTTTGGGCGAGTTGGGCCACCTTATCTAGCGTGGCCCATGTGGAGTCATGAGGGTATACAGGTTTATACCCCCACACCCGACTTTCCACAGTTGTAGCAAGGATAGTTATTGCCTTGTGGGGGTGGGGTACGAATGCCAGGGGCATTCGGCTGTCGTGGATATGGAAGAGCTGCAGTAGGTCAGACAAATGCCTGCTGCCAGGCTTGGAACTATGGTGGACGAAAAGAAGGGTGAGAATGATTGACAGGATGATATATTATCTTCTGACACTTTTGGTTGCGACCAGAAGATCTAGATGACACATTCTTCTTTTTCTTGGCCTCCTTGTGCAGACGGTTCTTCTCTTCAGAGGCAATGGAAATGTTGATAGCTTCATGATAGGTAGCATTGGTGCAAGTGGTCATCATGGTCTAGATCTTGGTGTTCAGACCCCTCATGAAATAGTTCTTTTTCTTGCAATCACTGTTGACATGCTCGGGAGCATACTACGATAGATGATTAAACTTTCTAACATACTCCATAACAGAATGATCCCCTTGTTTCAGTGCAAGGAACTCTAGCTTCATGGTCATCACCCCCTCGGGAATATAGTGTGCACGGAAGGCATCTCAGAACTCAGCCCAAGTCACCCGATGACCGGCTGGCTGTGCGGCAAGAAGATTTTCCCACTAAGCTCTCGCAACACCTCTAAGTTGTTAGGCTACGAACACGGGCTTCTGGAATTTAGTGTAGTGAATGAGATCAAACTTTTGCTCCATAGTGCAGAGCCAGTCATCTGCTTCCAGCGGTTCATCTGCCCTGGTGAATACTGGAGGACAGGTGTCAGTGAAGCCAACATAAGTGGTCTCCTCTCTATTGTCTCGGTGACCACGGTGACCTTGGGGTGCATTCTAGTTGTCCTATGCTAACTCCCTCAAAAGATGTGAATTGTTAGAAGTGGTAGTGACCAAGGTTGCAATGGCATCAAGTAAGGTTGGTGGAACTGGTGGTGAATTTGGAGCATCACCTCCACCTAGGGAGGTTCCAGCACCATCATTAGAATGAGTATGAGCAGGCATCTGTTTACAAACAAGCTAACTTTATTCACACACATATAATGAACTTTGAAAGTTACTACAAGCACACACCATACAGGGTTCACTTACTTATTACACACGTTTGCACTTAGGCAAGACAACCCAGTTCAACTAAGGTTCACATAAGTAAAGCAAACTACAACTCAACACCACGCTTCGACCACATCAGTCATCGTGGTCACTATCCATCCTAGAAACACAGCCACCCTCATCATCACTATCATCTATCAAGGCCAACTCCTCAGGATCCTCTTCTTCTTCATTCTCCTCATCTGGTTCACCACCATCAGCTAAGACGACTACAGCATCCATCTCAGCTGCACCTGCAGGGTTATCATATGGATGTAGACGGTTTTGCATCACATGAAGCTCTTCATGAAGGTTGTTGTTGTACTCTTCTATGTCTTCAACATAGAACTCTAACTCATTAGTATGGGCTCTTGCTTCGTCTTTCCTACGCTAAGCTTCATTGCTTTCCTCTATCAGACGACCCAACATACGCTCACAGTTCAGATGAGCCCCTGTGAAACGTCTCAACTGACCCTATAGCTCTCCAACCTAGATAGCATCCACAGCCCTGTCTCTAGTAGCCTGTGCTAACTCTGCTGAGAGCCTCTCAATCTCAACCTAAGGGTTAGGCCTGCTACTGCTGCTGCTAGCACCATCGTTCCTAGGAGCAAGCTGGTGACGTGGAACTCCTTTGGGTCCAGTGGACTTACAAGACGTCAACTTGGTACGGGCCATCCTGTAGAGGTTAAGATTAGGATTGGTAAGGATAGCTTGGGAGGATCTGAAGGTTAGCAAGAATAGGATTGATACTACTTAACCCAAACCACAATAAAAGGGAAGGTAATTAATAGGTTAATTAAACATGATGCATGAAACAAACTTACGATTCTAAGCATTAAAGATTTTAAGGTAATCAATTACACAAGAGTGACACAACATTAAATTTTGTAACATAGGGCAACTTAGCATGCTATTCCACCACAAAGCTTTTAAATATGAACTAAAGAAATGCGGGAATGAATGAAGATAGATCAGAACAATTTAGACCAAAGTAACAATTAACTTCATTTGACCCAAAGCGTTTTCAAGTTTTGTAAAGCAATACTACAATAGTCCTTATAATGATCACTCTGATACCAGCTGTGGTACAACTACCCAAATTATATAGCTCACATGCACCTGTCATTGCCCTTAAGGCCTCTAACTACTACACATGAGAGCCACATAACTTGAATAGGTTGTCGGGTGTCCTCCGGAAACCTGAATCATCCACAATCTTCCAAGTAGGATCTCATTACAGAGGCATTGTAGTATTACAATAGTTTATACAAATAATATACATCAGAGTAAAGGTGCGGAAGTCTTACATATCATAAGTTTACAAACTATTTGTTTCAAACCTTACAAACTTTAAGTAGTGTTATTACAACCATAGTAGTGGAGTAACATTAGCATCATTAAACAGAACACCAAAATGGAGTACCCTGCCCAAGGGTCAACCACACTACTCATCGCTTACCACAAAGACTGTCATGCAGCAGGGGCCGAAGCAGACCTGCTCATGAGACTCACCGGCAACAAGGGTTAACAAACCCTGAGTACAAAAGTACTCAACAAGACTTAACCGACAAAAAGAGGAGAAAGACTCAGGAATGCAGGCTCAGGGGAATCAAGGTAAGTTTTAGCAAGAATCAAAGTTCTTTTGCACAAAAGCTCTCTCGTACTGAATCCTTAAGTTCAACATTTTAACTCATCATAAGTCATTAATAGAATCTAAGTGATCCTAAGCTAGATCAAGTAATTCATATCAACTTCATTCTCATTCCTTAACCAATGTTGCACTTGTTAACTATGATGATGAACAGAGAATCGAGTCTCCATGTCTGAGAAGCAACGGCGATCCGAATCGATTATACCCAGCTGGGGATCCCTAACTACACGACATATGTAGAACCAAATCTTGCATACATCAACTCGGCCTTTGGATCCTCTAAGACCAGAATAGTTCGGCGCCACCTAAGAGTACAGTACTTCTCCAATCTAGCCATTGCCATGAGGGTACACGCTACTCCCACCATCTCTCCACTCTCCGTGCGCGGGTAGTCGTTCTTGTGATAGAATAGCTGAAGTAGGGCTTACCGGAGTATGTGGCCAGTTACAAAGTCGCAACGTACACAGTTCAACAACGGACGGTCCTTATCTGACACAGGCGGAAACACTACATTGAGACTCCTTCCCCAATGCAAGTTTCCCGTCCAGTCTCAAATTAATTATCATTCCTCATTATCCAACCAGTTATGCCCTCATCAACCATTTTGAAATATTTCATTTGAAAGCCTATCACATTAAACATGGCTAAGCATAACTAGGTAGTTCCAAATTAAAACAGGTAACAAGGACGATATTGAAGTAATCAAGGTTGGTAATGCAGCAATTAGGTTATCACTCAACTCCTAATCACCTAATGCAACATACCAAAGCATAAGTGATATAAGATTTGTAAAATGCAAAGAAGGGTTTAAATGCATCCGGGGCTTGCCTTGGTTCACGGGGTAGTTGGGCTCCTCAGAAGTACCATAGATATCAAACCCAACCTCCACTGGTGGATTGCCTTCCTCGGGTGCTTGCTCGACGTTCACTTCCTCGATCTCGGTCACTACACGTGATAACGATGCATGCTTATGAAGTGCTCATGATGATGCATAACAATGTTAATGAACTTTAGTACAACTTTCCTTCATGATAAAGTTGCAAGCTAATAACCTTAACCTAACACTACCTTAACATTACCCTAGGGTTTCATTAAGTTAATTACATCACTAGTGACTTTGACTAATCACACTAATTATCATTACATTTCTTAATTACAAGGTTAGCATGAGTATCAAACAATTTAATTAAGTGCCAAGGATCATCAAGTGTTAATGACCCAATGTCAACAATCAATCTCAAAGACAAACAATACCTAAGTCATTAAGTATTAATAACAAGGTTAGTTAATTAATTAATTAAGCATAGATTAGGTATGAAATCAACTTTCTCAAATTGAGCTCAAAATTTTTATTTAAGTTGCTTATATCATAATTATGTGGAAAAACAATTTTTACAAATTTTGGATAATTATTTTAGCCTAGAAAAATCATGGAAGTTCCATTTATTAATTAATTTGGCTAATTTTAAATTATCAAAAAGTACTCAATATTGGCATTTCATATTTTTCCTAGGTCAAGTACATCATAAAGAGTCTCCACAAATTTTTTTAGAATTTTTGGAGCTTTATTTAATTTTCTATGAATTTCTAAAGAAATACACCATTTAAATGAATTTCTGAATTTAAAAAAAATAAAAGGAAATTCCAATCCCGACGTTGACCGCGGTGGCGGCGATTTTGACCGGCGAGAACTTGTCGATGGCGAGGTCTTTGGCCACGAGCTCTGCACCTACACGCTCTACGCCACTCGGCGGACATGCTGGTGGCCCTAACGCGGTGGCGGAGGTACCGGAGCTAGCTCGACGGCGACCATGGCGGCTCGGCGGTGCGGTGACACGGTGGCAGCGGCCACTAGAGCATCTCCGACGATGGCGAGGTCACCTATAGCTTCTACGCACGTAGGCGAGCGCAACAGAGCGACTAAAGCAGCCAAAGGTAGCCCCTAGCGGCTAGGCTACGCACGCAACGGTGACACCGAGCGGAGCTCGCCGGCGACGCGTGGTCCGACGGCTCTAGCGTGGCTTCGGCCAAACGGAGGGCACGGGCAGAATCAGGGAACTCACCATGACTTGATGCTCCTGCTGGCTGGGTCGGGGGTGGAGCGGAGGTGGCTGGTCGGCGGTGATGGCGAAGGAGGTGGCACGCACGGACGGTGGCGGCGCATTTCGGTGCTCCCAAGACTCTGCTATGGAAAAGAACAAGCAGATGAGCACCAACAAGTTAAGGCAGACCTAACGAGCAAGAAAACGTAGCACAAGGCTCACCGAGTGGCCTAGCCATGGTGGATCGACGCACGGTGGCACTCTGCCGACCACGGAGAGACGATGGCGTACCAAGCGGCTCAGGCAGCGAGTTAGTGCACGAGCAGGCTAGGGAGATGCACAAAAGCAAGATGGAGCTAATGGCAGTGAAAATGGTGGCAGCCAGCGCTCGGCTGAGGCAGCGGTGTGCGGCGGAGCACGACGGCGGTGGTGGTGAAATAGGGGAGAAGAAAATCACGGCGGCGGCAGCTCGGGCTTTATAGGCGAGGTCGAGGGACGACGACGTGACACGCAGGAGCGGCCTGGCCATGTCAAAGTAGGTGCTAGCGGCCACAGACGCGCCTGGAAGCGAGGAGAGGCTGCTGGCGGCGAACAGCCTGCCTGCTTGCTAGTTTTGCAGAAATTACCAAAATGCCATAGACTGAAATTTTCAAATTAGTTTTGATTTTTCATTGAAACTCAAAAATCCTTAAATACAAAAGTTTCATAAGTTTCCAAGATCTATAACTCTCTCAATATAAATATTTTGAAATTCAACTTAGATTTTGAAATTTGAATTTGAAACCAAAAGGGGACATTGGCTGGATTTCGACAAATTCAAAATTACTTCAAATTTTTTATTAAAACTTTGAAAACTCTAAAAGCAAAGTTTGTATACCTTGACAAGATCTTCAAAGTTTCTTTTTGGTCCACCCTCAAATTGTTCTTAGATTTGGATTTACACAAAAGGGGGTAAAACAGGGTTTTTTTGGAAATTAGGGTTTTGAATCAAATTCAAACTTGATTTGGTTTTTTACATTAATTGCTGATTAATTAATGATCATAACTATCATCTAAAGGTACCATTGAGTCACACCACACTTGGTCCACTCACTGCCACATTTGGTTGAACCAAATTGAATTAAAAATTCATTTGAATAAACCTCCCAATTTGAATTCAAATTTGAATTGAAAAACATAGGACAAGTTTTTAGAACTCAAATTCAGCTTCAAACTTCGAGTTCATTTTTAAATGTTGTACTTGAATTTTGAACTACACTTGACACTAGTGTAAAGCACAACCTACACCTCAATTTACATAGGGCATAAATCAAATATTTGAAATGACATTCAAAATTAGGGTTTTTGGGTTCAAGTCAAACTTCATCACAAAACCAAGGAAGATCTTAACTTCATCAACAATGACAATGGGTTTCGTCCACAACAACATCAAGGATGGAATCAGTGCTCCAACAACCAAGGAGGTAACAACTATTACTCTTCTCAACATTCGAGTAATCAAGGTAATAGTTATGCTTTCCTTAAAGATCATGTTTATAGCAATGGTAGAATGACTGATAGCATTAACCAAATGTTGCATGATCATGACAAGATGTTGAAAAATATAGTGCTAAATTGGATGAGTTTTCTTCTGCCTTAAAGAATCAACTTAGTTTTAATAAGATGATAGAAACCCAATTAGCACAAATAGCAGCTGCTATACCATCCTATGAAAAAGATAGAATTCCTAGCAAACCTGAAGGAACCATGGAGACAGCCAACCTTGTCACAGCAAGGTATGGTTATGCTTTAAGTTCTTGGGGTTCCTACTTAGTAGATTTCCCTTTTACCATTAAGAAAGGTGATCCTAGAATTCCCATGATTACCTGCTCCATAGGAACCCACACTTTTCATAATGACATTTGTGATCTAGAGTCTAGTGTTAACATTATGTCTAAGGAAATTTATGATAGATTGTTCTACACTACCTTAGCTCCAACCTCAATTTACCTACAACTAGCTAATCAATCTACCCGTTATCTCGAGGGATTAGCCACTGACTTGTTAGTCAAAGTTCCTACATATTTTATGATCTTAGACATGGGCAACGACAAGCATACACCTTTAATCCTTGGTCGTCCTTTTCCTTAATACTGCAAATGCTTACATATATGTGGCTTCTAGGCAAATCCAAGTCCACTTTGCTAGAAGAAAAAAAATATTTGCTTTTGCCTTTGGACAACCCCTCTTTGATGAGAAATAGGAAAATAAGGAGCATCTGATGAAGAGGATCAAGATGAATAAACCAAAGCCGATTGAAGAACCGGAGAAGCTTGTTAAGAAGAAGAACAAAAAGAGATGGCGTAAAAAGAAAGATCTGTCATCAACATTGTCATCCCCTGATCCTGACAAGGCTCCGAGGTGGAACAAGAGGAAACACCACCACTCAAGGAAGAACAACCTTGAGAATGCTAAAAGTTAAGTTTTCTATTCCTTTCATATTTAACACATTTTAGTAGTTGCATCTCATATTTAAATTTCAAACAAAAATTTGCTTTGTATTGCATGATTAGTTAGTGCATTTAGCTACTCTATGTTAATAAATAAAGTTCTTAGTAGCTATGCATGATAGGATAGGGTTTGCATTTAAATAAACTAAAAAAATTAATAATAATGAATAAGTTATCTAGTAGTACTAAAAGTAAGTTTAGTCTTTTATGTATCATTCTAGTAGTAGTAGTTAGTCAATAAAGAAAGAATCAAAGAGCCGCTAGAAGATGATTTCAACCTATGCAAAAGGCAAGCTTGGGGAAGATATCTCTCCCCGCTCAGGTACGAAAATCCTAAACCCTCTCCTTGCATTATGTTTGTTTTATAATGCCAATATCTATGATAATAGAATATAGAGAGGAGTACCTTGAAATTTATCTTAAAAGAAACTCTGCTCTAATAAATGATGATAAATTATTCTGGAGATGATGAATAGTTGCTATGTGATACTTTGCAAAAAGCTTGTTATACAACCTGATACTTCTTAAGTTTTGAGCATGATAACTTAGAGTTCATCTTAGGTCGAATGCTTTTGTAGGTTACAAATGCTAGAACCAAGTCTAAGTTCTTGTGAGATATGTTGTAGTTAAGACAAGAATAAACCTTTTAACCTATCTGAGGAATGGTAAAAACAACCTAGAGTTTGGTTTTGCAAAATGCTAAAACTCTCTTGCTAGAAGTTCCTCAATGGTGATAAATTCCTACCGGAGCCAAATACATGTTCATTCACACATGATAAAGCCACTATAAAAAGCTGCTTGTTTGTTTTGAGCTTTTTCAAGCCTTGTTGATCTACGTAGAGAAACTTGTCATGCTTTTTTTTATCAAGATCATGTACACCCACATACTTATGTTGTTCCTACACTAGGGATACGCAACCACATGCTTTCCATACATTATTGCTCTATGAGAATCAAAGTTACCTCTCTAGCTATCTTTCATCAAAAGAGAGGCATGGGCTACGAAAAGAGAGGAAAAGAAAAGTAGCCATGCCCTCTTAGAAAGAAGCTAGAGGAAGGAAACTTCTCAAAGGAGTATCACTTCCACCAAATATACCACACACATGCACATCTTGATCAATTAGTATGATTTGTTGCTCCTTTGATCCAAGTGTTTGACTTAGCAATAAATTCAATTCAAGTAGACTATGCTTTTATCCCCTACCTTAAGCTCTACATAATCTTTGGGATAGATATTAAGGCTAAGATCCAAGGCCTTGGTGAGGTTTCAAACACCATTGAGAGACTTGAGTGTACCATCTGAGGAACTTAGGCAAGTTTTCTTTTCAAATCTATTGAAAACCTCTAGGAAGTTTGAACTAAACCAAAGTAGGTAAAAAGTATCTTTCTAGCTACACAATCTTGCAATTGCTTGTGACAAGGTGAAAGCTATAAGTCCCACATTGCTAAGACAGATGATGAATTTCTATGTGCTAACATGTTTAGTTCAAGAGATAGTATTTGTTTGTATATAAGTTTTTGCAAGGTGTTACATAGTAGCAACTCCTGATCCAACACCTATACCATGATAAACCCGCATCTTTGCTTGGGACGAGCAAAGGGGTAGCTTGGGGGAGCTTGTTGACGGTCACTAACACCTATTTTGACCATCAACATTCCACCCAAAAGCTTGATAAATTGAGGTAAAACATCATCACATGTGTTGAATTTTATATATAATTCACCTAGTTGGCTAGTTCCACTTGTAGTTGTAGCATTATTTGTATGCTGGAAGTTTTAGCAAAAATGGTGCAAAACATGGACATAGGAGCCATGTGGGCCCTTGGCCCCTACCACGTCGGTTGGTGCCACCTAGGCGCTGCCCAATAGCTAACTGCCCCTGTGTCGACAAAACCTGGTCGGCAGTCTACCGAGGGGTATGCCCAAGGTAGTAGATTGTCGGCAGATAGGTGTGCAGGCCACGAATGAGATGGTGATGCAGAACAACACACGGGTTTACCCAGGTTCAGGCCGCCATGTGGGCGTAATACCTTACGTCCTGCTCTGCTTTGTTATTGTTGTCTCGAACAATGTATTACAAGCTAGATTGCCCTAGAGTATGTTTCAATGATTTTGAGGGGGGTCCCCTGCCCTCCTTATATAGTCTGGGAGGCAGGGTTATAGATCTAGAAACTAATCCTAGCCAGTTACAATTGCCATACAGAGCCGGATAAGGATTCCTAATCTAACTGACCAAGACCTTGCTTGATTCCCAAGTCTGGTTTGATGCCTTGCACGAGACTTCATCCCGATGATCTGGATCGTGCGTCGTCATGTAATGGGCTGGACCATCTGGTCTAGGCCTGCCCATGTCTAGCCGTAAGGGTATAGGGGTTTATACCCCCACAGTTAGTCCCCGAGCACTATGTATTCTGTATCGACACATTGTCTTAGTCTACTTCAACTTCCGAGGTTCGTCTTCACATCACCTTGAAATGTTAGCCGAGCATGCGCTAGTGTTCTGTCTGGATCAGGAATCAGTAAACCATGATTGTTGATGAAGATTGCAGTTGTCGGTGAAGATTGCATAGTGGTCCAAAGAGAAAAACTTTCTTTCCTGGTGAAGTGCACCCACTTGTATTTCTGAAAAGAAATGTAAGTGTGCATACTTGATGGAAGTAACTTACGAAAAATTCTAGATCGTAGGGGCGAAAAATAGAAACAATTCACCGTCAGGTGAAGTGTACCCACTTAGTCCCCAAGCCTGGTAATAGGTGACGTAGGCACGTAATGCCAGAGTCTAAAAAAGAATCATCAAGAACCAATGATCATTATGCACCGTCAGGTGCATCATATATGATGTAGTCACCGAGCTTGCTGGAAGGCGAAAAATGAGCCCTGTAGCAAGGTCTAAGAATATCAAGCGTCCATCGACTATATGCAAGCATAGTACATGTAGTCGAGCAAGACGAATCCTACGGCGGAAAGTGCTGTAACAAGTTCCCGAGCTCGAAGGTCGAACGACGAGTCCCCAAGCTCAGAGGTCGAGGAATGAGTCCCCGAGCTCGGTGGTCTGGGAATGAGTCTCCGAGCTCGAAGGTTTGGCCAAAGAGTCCCCGAGATTGGAGGTCTGGTGATGAGTCCCCGAGCTCGGAAGTCTGACTACAGGTCCCAGAGCTCAGAGGTCTGGCTGCAGGTCCTAGAGCTCAGAGGTCTGGCTACAGGTCCCAAAGCTCCGAGGTCTGGCTACAGGTCCCAGAGCTCAGAGGTCTAGTTGCAGGTCCCAGAGCTCAGAGGTCTGGCTGCAGGTTCCAAAGCACACTGGTCTTAGTGAATCCATCGCCACGCTGTCTCGGTAGATCTCTCTTTTTTTTGACAGGTCCAATCTGACGCGATGATGACATGGGCAGCGCCGCAGTTCTATTCTGGCACATCCTGTGAATAGTGACCCAGTGTCTGTAACAAGACACGTTTGGGTCACGTACGAAACGGCGCGAAAATCAAAGGGACGCAATTTTTGCAGAGGAAATCTGTCAGTTACCGCAAATATCGCCCCACGTGCGCCATTCTTTCGAAAATTGAGTCGACCCTGCCTCTTAAAGATCGGGGAAGGGAATGATTCAGTTCTACTCACACTCACGTATCCGCAATCAACCGCCTTCTTGCTGTCGCCGCCGCCGCGCCATTGTCATCACAGAACTCGTTTGAGCCCCAGTGTTACCACCATAGTGCAATCCAAAATCGCCGCCATAGGCATCAACAAAGTTGCCCCAATTTCCTCATGCGCCGCCACCGCTTGAATCGCCGCCACCAAACCCTAGCCACTGGGAAGAGCGGCGCCCCCCTTTTCCTCCGTAGAAAGGAAGAGTCAAAAGAGTCGGAGAATGGCCGTGAGGAAGACGAAGACAGAGGCTGAAGTTCGCATGGGAGATCATGAAGAAGGAGTGGAGTATGTCAAAGTGCACCCCACTCAGTCTTGAGCGACTGGTGCGGATTGGTGTACTGCATGCCCAAGAACTAGCTGGATGGCGTGCACCCGATCTAGAGCCATTCCCAGATCCCAAAGGAGGTGAAATTGTTGTCTTTGAAGGATACTTTACTCAAGGATTTGGTGTTCCTGTACATCCATTCTTGCAAGGGCTCTGTAACTACTATGAGATCAACATTTGCAATTTGCATCCGAATTCTGTATTGCTTGTTGCTTGCTTCATTCATCCCTGTGAAGCATACGGTGGTTTCCAACCCCACATCGACTATTTTTGTCACCTGTTTTGGTTGAAGAAGAAAGGAGGTCGAGGCGGCTCCAATGTGGCTGGTGGCTGCTATCTGAACATGCGGGAAGGGATCAGGGCAGAGTTCCTACACTGCCCATGGAAAACCACATTAGAGCACTGGTACAGGCACCGGTTTTACATCCGTGAAGAACCAAGCCAGGCCTCATACTGCGACATATCTTTGGTCCCAGAGAAGACTAACAGTTGGAAAGAGCTACCGCAGAACACAATCCAGATCGAAGCAATTATGCAGCTGCTACCTTGGTCAAGGCTGGATGGACCAAGTGTAGTTGGTAATTTTATCAGTCATCGGATCCAACCGTGTCAGGCTAGAGTGCATGCGGCTTATGAATACCAAGGTCGCATGGACCCGACCAGGATGAGGAATGAAGACCTCGAGCCAAAAGAAGTGAAAATGAGGTTCCGAGACCTGTTTAACCTGAAAGATCCTAGCTTCAAGAAGCTGACAGTCATTGAGTCAGCGTTCAAGCTTATTCACCCACCACCACTGGTAAGTCAAATGCTGTCTGATAGTTTACCCTTGAAATTGAAACTCTGCATAATAACCATGTAGTTGGTGTACTAGCATTCTGAAATTCATGTTGTTGTTTGTTGCCCAGTTTAATGGACAGGAGAGAGCGCAGGCATTCATCTCTTGCCCTCCAGGCGTGGAGTGGCCAGAGGTCGTGCCACGGGCCCATGCTGCACAGCTGCTGCCCGTGGCCGACGATCCTTCTGAAGTTGATTGGCTTGAAATTGAGGATGAATCAGAGCAAGTCAGCCGACTTGTAGGCAAGAAACCAGTGGCTGCCCCAACGAAGAAAAAGGGCCAGACCTCAGTAGGAACCTCTGCAAGTGAAAAGCCAAGAGAGATAATTGACCTGAAGGAAGCAGAGGACCCAGCAAGTAAACGTCGACGCGTTATTGCAGATTGGCCAGAAGATGAAGACGAGGAGGTCGAGGAGGTCTCCGGTATCATAGCAAGCAGTCGGAGAGAGCGGCTTGCTAGAAGGCAAGAGCTGACACTGCAGTTGCAAACAACTGAGCCACCACCTCAGCCACCGCACCCACAGGTGCAGGCCTCAGGAATCGCAAAGCCAGCTGCCGCTGCTAGAAGCGACATGGCTAAACCAGTCCCAACCAATGGAGCAGTAGCAGAGAAGGGTGTCAGGCCTGAGAAGACAAAGAATTCTTTGTTTGCCACCGTTTTCCGCGCTACAGACCTATAAGTCGTCAAAAACTTGTTTTAGTATAACATAATTGGTCAATATCATCACCTTTGTAACTTGTTATTGATTTGTATAGCTCTGCATCGACCCAAAGGCCGGAAGAACTATCTGGCAGTGCAACACCGCCACCAACTAATACTGCCAGCGCCGAGCAGCAGGTCCAGGAGCAGACCAGAGCAAAGAAAGTAGTCTCCGAGCCACAAGCTCCGTCAACATCTGCTCCTGGTCCACAAGCTGAAATTTTGGGGGAGGCAGGAGATGGTTGGGCCCGAGAGATGCCAGAACAACCACAAGAGGCTACAGAACCAACAATACAGCACCAACCAGCTCCAGAAGACCCAGAACAGCCCTAGCCAGCCGCAGAGAAATAAGAACAGCCCCAGCCGGCTGCAGAGCTACAAATCCCAAAAACTATAGAAGTTGGTGGAACCACCAAGGAGCCAACTAGAAATGCTAAACTAGGAGAAGAAGCCGAGCCTTCAGCCCCAGCCATAGAAGAAATCCTGGGGCATTATGAAGAAGAAAGCATATTTTGTGGCACCCGCTCCTACACTGTGGAGATCCCAGTAGGAGACGAGGTCGGGGCCATAGAAGTAGTTGGTAAAATATTCTTAGAGGAAGTTAAGGTAAGCCTCACATAACTATACAAGTTGTTGTTTTATAATCCATAAGAACTGCTTTATGATCCTATATACTGCAGACTGTGGCCGAAAAGAACAAACAGCTGAGTGCAGAACAGAAGAAGCTGCAGTAGCAGTTAGAGAGTTATGCGAAGCAAAATATTGGTCATGAAGAAAAGATGTGCACTGTACTCCAATAGCTAGAAGTGGTCGAGAAACAGAGATCAGGTAAGGGTTCCTTCTGTTGTTAGGTACTCGAGCTCTGTAGGGTGCTGTATTACTGTATTGTCCATAATCAGAGTATTGATATAGGTCTGGACATCGAAGTCAGCCGGCTTCGTGAAGAAAATGCTCAGGTAGCTGCTGAGCATGACCGGCTGACTGAAGAGAAGACCAAATGGCTACAAACACAGTAGGCCATGAAGGAAGAGAAGGCTAAATTAGCCAAGGATCTAGAGAGTAAGTATTCCTCAGCATTGTCATAGCATTCGTTGAATTTTGCGGCGTTAAATTCTTATCAACATGACACCTTGCAATTGTAAAGAAAAATGCCAAAATGCACCTTGAGAAGATGAAGAAAGATTGCGACGACCTGGAGCTTCAGAACCAGGCTGGTGCAAAAAAGATCGAGGCGTGGTCCCAGAAGTGCAGCAAGCTTATGACGGAGCAAGAAGCCCCTAATGGCAAATGCAAGATGCTCATCAAGGAGCGAGAAACTTGGAAGCATGCCTGTGCTGAGATGGCGAAAGGGATCGCACCAGTGCTCGACATCATTGGCCCCGACTCCACCGAAGCTGGAGCGGAGGCACCAAAAATAGGGCTGGTCGAGAAATCCCAAAAAGCCTTGTGATGGCTCCAACAATGGACGAAGGACATCAAGGAGTATGTGGGTGCCCATGTACTTAGCTTGGTACGTGCCCACTACCCTTTGTTGGATATTGCTCGCCTGGAAGCTGGTTATCCCAGGGAGGTCGGGGTGGAGCGAGCTGATGAGCTGTGGTCAAAGGAGATGAAGCATGCTGCCGCGATTACGAAGGACATCATCCTGTGCCTAGCTATAGCCCCATTGACCGGAGGGACAATTCAGTTGTACGTGGGTCAAATACCCGTGCCGCCATCGTTGGCTTCCAGCGAAGCACATTCTGCTCCATCCTTGACCACGCCAAAGGTCGTGGACCTACCAAAGGGTCCACAGTAGGAGAAACCTACGAACAGTTCATAGGATTAGTTAAGTTTCATAAACTTATTGTAAACTCGTGCCCGTAAAGAGGCAAGCTTGTAATAAGGTAATGAATAGTACAATGTAAAATTATTTATGTTTTTGTATGAAAAAACGTTAAAGCTCTATATTGCTTGTGAATTTGACTAAGTTAGAACAGCAGGGTGTTCTATTTTAGTTGTTCTGGTGTAATCGATGGGAACTAAGTTAGAACAGTGAAATGTTCTATTTTTAGTTGTTCAAGCGTAGTCGACGAGAACTAAGTTAGAATAGCGAAATGTTCTGTTTTTAGTTGTTCCAGTGTAATCGATGTCATCCTGTGATCCGAGTGTAAGGCTGTCAAAATCTATATACACATATGAGTACGACTGGTCAGGCCAAAGGGAGTCTGTAGACCACCCAAATCGCAGAGGACGGATCTCGTGCACGCTATGAGTGAGGTCGAGGACAGAGCTGCTCCGAGAACCTGAAGGGATTGGTGATCGATGTACTGCTATTTCAAAAAGGTGTTGTAGTTGTAGGATCAACAATGTAAACAAGTGTAGTCAACTGAATTCGAACATATATATATATATATTATAATCCAAAGTACAGAAAAAAGATACATATCAGTAATTGAGAATTAGGGGTAAAATGCCTAAGCCTGTCGATATGAACGGAGTTAGGCACGTCAGTGCCGTGAAGTCTTGCAAGTCTGTACGAGATAGGTCATGTAACAGCCTTGACGATGTATGGCCCTTCCCATGGAGTTTCCAACTTGCGGACACCATCTTGGCTAGTCTTCCATTTCAATACCATATCACCGACCACAAAGAAATGTTCCTAAACATTTTTGTTGTAGTACCTTCGTAACATAGCTAAGTACTAGGCTGTGCGGATACAAGAGTCAAGGCGTCATTTCTCTACACTATTCACCTTGAGCTCACGTTGTTCAGTAACTTGATCTTCATTGTAGTTCTCGACCCGAGGTGACCGGAATTCAATGTCTGCCGGGAGCACAGCCTCGGCGCCGTAAACCATGAAACATTGAGAGACACCAGTACTGCGACTAGGCTGTGTCCGAAGTCCCCAGACCATAGCTGGTAACTCCTTAATCCACCGTCCAGGGGCTTTGTCATTCTCTCTGTATATCCTTTTCTTCAATGCATCCAGAATCATTCCATTAGCCCGCTTGACCTGTCCATTAGCTCTGGGATGTGCCACCGAGACGTATTTCACTACAATGCTCCGTTCATCACAGAAGTCTCAAAACGTGTTCTCGGTAAACTGAGTCCCCAGGTCGTTAATGATATTGTTGGGTATACCGAAGCGGTGGATGACCTAGTCGAGGAACTCGACTGCTTTTTCGGAAGATGCCTTGACCAAGGGCATGTACTCTATCCATTTGGAAAATTTATCAATCAGCACGAATACGAACTTGAAGTTACCTGGTGCTGGTTTCAAGGGTCCGATCATATCCAGTCCCCAGCATGCAAAGGGCCAAGAGGCTGGTATGGTCTGGATCTCATGGGCTGGCACGTGAACTCATTTTGAGAAAAACTGACAATTGGCGCAATGTCTTACAAGCTTCTCTGCATCTGCTACGGCGGATGACCAATAAAAACCTGCTCAGAACGCTTTACCGACCAGTGTCTGAGATGCGGCATGATTACCACAGGTGCCAGAATGTATTTCTTCTAAGAGTTTAATACCGTCTTCTTGCTCAACACACTTCATCAATACTTCTGCTTTCGTATTTTTGCGCCATAGCTTACCCTCGACCACCAGGTATTGTTTGCTCCGGCATATAAGGCGTTCATTCTCAGTTCGATCAGAATACCCGGTGCCATCTGTTAGATACTAAATGAATGGAATGCGCCAGTCTGATATCTTAGTCGAGGTCTGAGATGGTCCTGCGGACGCGGGAGATAGTGCCATAGTGGTCGGTGATAGAACCATAGCTACCAGAGGCTCGTCTGGGGGCTTCTCGACCACGGAGTCGCCTTCTTGCTTAATTGATGGTTTTAAAAGGTCTTGAACAAAAATGTCATGCGGTACTTGAGCTCTGGATGATCCTAACTTTGACAGCGCATCGGCTGCTTGGTTTTTGTCTCAGACCACATGGGAATATTCAATGCCGTAGAATTTGCCTTCAAGCTTCCTAATTTCCTTGTAGTATGCATCCATCTTCTCGCTAGTTGTATCTTAGTCGTTGTTGAGCTAGTTAATAACTAACTACAAGAAATCCTTCTTTTTATGACAAAATCCCTCATGACGAGGCTTGTCTTCGTCATATAATGTAACAAAATGTGACAAGAATTTGCTTGGCGTCATAAACTTATGAGCCCCAGTAGAATTTATGACGACATTATTTTCTATATCACAGAAAGGTAACAAATTTCATCACAAATTGTTAGACGCCAGGAGCCGATTGACGACCTAGTTTTTGTGACGTCGTATGCTGTCTTTATGTGATGGTTTGTCAGCGTCACTTTATGTTATTTCAAATAATGACTGGCCCCAACGTCAATGTACCCCCCTATAGGTGGACCCTACCTCCTTCTTTTGACCAATTTCACTTTCCCCATCTCCCCGACCCAACTGAAGACGGCGGCGAGCGGTGTGTGCCGTTTGGGCGGAGAATGGTCGCAGTCGTGCAGGCTCTAGGTGGAGCCAGCTCACTCTCTCCCCAGCTGATGGCGCGGCACAGTGGGCAGAGGCAGGGCGAGATCCACCGTGAGGCCAGCCGTCGAGCGTGGATCCCTGGTGAATGTCGCCACTGCATCAGGTTGGTAGGTGGTGGCACATGGTGGGCAGTGGCGCCGTCAATCCCCTCCCTGTCCCCCTCCATTCGGTCCGCAGTGGCGCCCTCATCCCCCTCCTCGTTCCTCTTTCTTCTGCTCACTGCTCTACTGCCAATCCGATGTGCAATTCCTAATCATTTCCATGTGCATCAATCAGGGCTCATGTCGCAGGCCTTGTCATCTACTGCTCGCACTCGGCGATCAAGCGCAGCTATGGATGTCGTGCAACCCAGACCCCTTGCTGTTGTTGCTGCAGGCACTATGGCCACTGGTGTTGAACTGGAGGCACCGATCGATGATGTGACTGGGTTGCCGTTGATTATGTGCCCGGATTGCAGGGATGTGAGGGTGTTTGCTGCCACTACCATGTACTCCAATAACATTGGAAAGAGATATTTCAAGTGTCCCAGGAAAAACTACAGAAATGTTAGTGAAGTGGTTGACTTTGCATTGCCCAAAGTTTATTCTTATTTGCCCAAATTTCATTGCTTGTGGTTGAATTTTGGATGCAGGGGACATGTAGTAGGTTTTGGTTCGAGGAAGAATATGTGGTGTTCCTTCATGATAATGGATATCTACCATCAGCTTCCTCGACCATTGCAGTAGAAGTTCCTGAGCTCGTGGGAAAAATTGAGAGCTTAGAGCAAAATCTGAATAAGTTGAAGGAAATGGTTGGCAAGAACAGGGAAGGCATGGGAAGCTGCATGTCTTGTGTGTGGATGTGTGAATGTAACAATATTCCTAGTGTTGGCCATCTTCTTGGTTCTAGCTGTAGTGTTCAAGTAGGCATCCTAATGAATTATGAGCCATTGTATTGAACCTGATGTGCTGGATGTATGTATTTGGATTTGATATGAAATATGGGCCTTTGTTCTCTTGGACATCTCTTGTGTGCATGAATATGTAACCTGTGCATTTGTGATGTGTGTTGGAAATAAATGTCCCTTTTGGTTTGTTGTGTAACCTGTGTGGGGTGAAATTTTAGCAGCATGTATGTTACTTCCAGCCTATACATTTTGTGACAGATTTTGTACATTCCATGATAGATTCTGGGCATTCCATGACATTGTCATGTGTCATGAAAACACAGAAACTTTGGACTATATATACATCAACTGAATGAAATTTGGGCACTGTAACTTGCACCATACATCAAACCCACTGAAAACAGAATCATTGCATATAAGGTCTTACAATTTCATAATTCAGATACAAATGTAGTAGCATAATTCAAATGCAACAAAATGACTAACAGCAAAGTTCATGGTTCACAAATCTCTAGAAATGCAAATGTCAGTCATCATCACTGTCTTCTCCTGAAGTATTGCCTTCTTCTGGACTATGGTACTCAAGGTAGGTTCCATCTTCATCTTCATCTTCATCATCACCGTATGTTTCATCACCTTGAGTTGTATGTGCTTGTCGACGGATGCTCTCGACGAGGTCTCTACTAATAGGGCTGCCTGGTTCATTATCCAAGTGCAAGAAATCCAAATCTGGATGAATGTCTCCCACTGCACCATCTCCCGATGAAATATGCTCCTCTTGGTATGCCTCCTGACCTCTCATCTGTACTTGTTCATGGATTGGTTGGTTTGTGTCAAACTCTTCAACATCAAATATATGTCGGTGGCCAAATTATTGTACCACTTGCCAACCTAGACCTAACTTTGTATCTTCCAAGAAAAACACTTGTGAAGCATCTGTGGCTATAATGAAAGGATCATTCTTATACCATCGGCCTTGGATGTTTATGCTCTTGAAGTAACCATCATCTTTCATCTGGTATGTCCTTCCCTCTAGATGGTACCATTCACACCGTAATAAGATAATAGTTATCTACCCTTTGCTGTTCTTACTGTAACTCAACTCAATAATGTCTATGATTGTCCCATAGAAGTCAATTGTGTCATCACCGTGAGTACCTGCACTTTTGATGGTGGAGTTCTGTGTCTTCTTGTGTTCGTCACGAGCCATAGTGTGGTACCGTACCCCATTGATTTCATAGGCTGTGTATGAACGCACTCGTGGATCCGACCGGCATGCTAGTGAGTACAGGTCTTGTAACACCTCAAGTGTTTAGTCCATAATTGCATTGCATTGCATAAGCATAAGCATGCATCATTCATGTTTACTATTTTATGTAATGCAACACATGTGATTGTTCTAGGGTTTTTGTTGGCTTATATCATGGGGTATTTGATAGTTGGTGTGACAAAAAGGTAAAGTAGCCAATCATGTCCTACAACACCCTAAATATACTTAGGGTAACTTTTGGAGCAAGGTTCATGTTGATCAAAATTTCAAAAATGCCCTCCAAGAGATGTTTGACTACCATTTGACCCTAGGAGATTCTAGTTTGACCAATTAAAAAGCCTAGCTTAGAGACCTTGCATGGAAGAGCACCTTTTAGCAAAGTTGTAGAGAATTTTATGGGGAACAAAAGTCTCAATATGACCATCTCATGAAATTGACCAGAACATGCTCAAAAGTGGCCCACAAGTCAGCTAGAGGAGTGGCCTCAATACTTAGAATTTTTCTAAGTCTGAAATTTGACCCTCCAGTTTTGCTGAGGCCTACTTTAGAGGCTTGTAGTTTGCAAACCAGACCAAACCAGCCTCTACTCATATTGACAAACTTGTAGTCCTCATGTAGCCCTACAACATTGCCAACATCACCATCACCTAGTTCTAAATGGTTTAGGAGATATGATGTCTAGAAAATCGAGTTTCAGTCGGCATTGTGACTGAAACTAAGTTTCAGTTTCATTGTGCCTTACTTTGACGCCTTGTAACTCCTAAACCAAGCCAAACTAGTTCTTGAGCCAATTAGCAAAATTGTAGCCCTCATGTGGCTCTACAATTTTGATGTTATCACCTTCGGCTAACTCGAGCTGTTTTCGAAGATAATCACCTTTAAAATCACGCTGTCAGTCACCATTTCCGGCATCATCGATTCAGTCATCCCATTCTTCAGTCGGTGGCCGACCGACGGCAGGACAGCGCCGACGCGTGGCCGCGCGGTGGCAGCCGTACGCCGGCCGCGGTCCCACCCGTCAGGCCACCAGGCCTTCAAGGCCGCCACGACGACGGTCTCCACCCTCACTCACGCCACAACTCCCTCTCCCTTCCGTTCTCTTCTCCACCGGGCGGAACGACCGAGCACAGCTCCCGCCTCCACTCCAGCGAGCTCGTGCACGCTCACCACCGCACCACTGCCCACCAAAACTCGCCCACCGCTCCGCCTTGAAGCCCCCTCCATCCTCCACCTCGCATTTGGGTCAATCGTGTTGAGGTAAGGCGGCATTGCCGTGTCCGCCACCGTCCGCCTCGGGCGTTCCTCGCTGGAGCACTCCCCGTAGCGTGACCGTACTCCTCTAGTGTCTTACCGTCTCCATCCTTGGGTGCATTGAGTCCGCCTTGAGTCGCTGGTGCTCACGGGACCGACCAATTGGGCCGAGCCGCCGTCTAGCTCACCGGCGTCGACAAGCCGCGGCCGTGGACCGCCATGCCCGACGGCGAACACCTTCCCGAGGCTCCGCCGCCCCGTTCTTGCCACCAATCGACTTAGCTCGATGACGTGGTTGTGCTCGTCCGCTCAGCTTCGCCGGTCGGCTCACCGACGGCGATCTCCGGCGACCGCAGCTCCTCCCCTCCGCCTCTCTCTCTGACCAGTGGGGCCCTCTGGCCAGTCGCACGCGCACGCGGGCGGGATGGACTGAGCAGGCCGCGCGCGTAGTTGGGCCGCGTCAGCGTAGATGCCGGCCCGGTAGCGAGTTAGGGTTCAGTTTTTGTTTTTCTTTTTATATTTGCCACAGATTTTAGATAAGTTTGAAAAATGTAGATCTAGGGTTTTATTGACCCAAAAATCATGAGATAAATTTTGTTAGGATCTACATGATGTGTAGTATTTTAGAAAAATATAAATCTGGTTTGTGATGTTTAAATTCTGTAAGAATTTAATAGATCCTTTAAATGTGTTTTGGAATGCATGCAAATTTGTTAAATTTATAACTTGAGCTGTAGTGTCCCATAAATCACGAAATTTGGTGGGTAGGTTACTCTATACTTTCCCTAGCTCTGGTAAAAATTTGGGCATCAGTGCTTAAGTAATTTTCAAGTTATAAGGCTATCATGTTATTCTAGGAAATAATTGAATGAATTTTTGTAATTTTTCTACATGTGCAATGTTCTTGTAACTTTTTGGAGAATGTCTTGGTACCCTAGAGTATCTAAGAAAAATATGAAATCTGTTGTTTGATACTTTTCAATATGATGTATTAATTATACAAAAATCAGCCTTTTGGACTTGTGAATTTTGTATAGGGAGTTTCTGTGAATAAAATTTGTTCAAATTTTTACAGTGGTCTATTTTTGGGTCAGAGAGCCCCCTGTAATTTTTGTAGAATTTTAGGAGCAGTTTACATATAGGTTTAAAATTCCACCTAATTAATTAAGTAAATTAAGAAATGAGTATAAATAAATGTTCTAGGTAGTCACACCCTACTTTCTGGTGTTTTTGTACCCCATGTGAACTTTTGGTAACATTAGTTTGGTTTTAGGGGACTTTGGCCACATCAATAAATATTTAACCCTTGTAATTTTAGGTTTTCTGGACAGCTGGTAGTATTCCTAAGTTTAACCTTTGATAAATATGGTTGCTGAAAAACTTGTAAATACAAAAGTTGTAGAAAACTTGATAAACTAGCTTGTGTCAAAATTTGGGAGCATTTGGCTTAATAGTTTGAGAGTTATTACTGTTTAAAGTGGCAGTCCAGAATCTGCTACTCTCTGTTTAAAGAGAACAGATTCTGGAACTTGTGAAATTTGATATGGAAAACTTAGGAGTTTGGGGTTGAGGTCTGAAAATGAATTGAAGTGCCTTTCTTAGGCTTTCCAGATTGTCTTAGATCATATCTTTGGGACTTGGAAATCTCCAGTTATGATAAAAATAAGTAGCTGCTGTCCAGAATATTTTACTGTAGTATTTTGCTGATTGATGTGGTGTGGTATCCTAAGAAATGCTACTTTTGTAATTGTTAGGTGTTAGGGCCTTAACTGAGGAAGAGCAACTTTATCTTAGGTTAAGTAGATTAGGTGAGTACTTCTCTACCGGAGAGGAAATTTGCACCTACTCTTTTGAAGTGATTTGAATAGAGCTTTAAAATTGTTGTAATGCATCCATTCCGAGCATACTGCATCTTTCACTATGCATTCATGAGATTTATTATGCACTCATGCAATAGGTGTTCCGGAGGGGGTGACACTCCTCGAATTCGAACAAGCGACACCGGAGGAGATTCCGAATCCGCCGGAACCAACGGAGGAACCCACCATCGGAGAAGCTTCCGAAGAAGATCTACCCGAGTGTCCGGATCACAGACCCGCAACCTTTCTCAAAGGCAGGCCCCGGTGCATGTTGAACCCATCATTTATAAATATATCTTGAGTACTTTTAATTGTTATTTGCATTAAGTAGTAGGAGTTGTATGAAAACAATTGTTGCATGATACCTGTCCTTGTCCAGATATTGTACTAAATCCTATAATAGGTTTAGGCACGTGTCAATGCTTAGCCCTGCTTAGTACGGTAGAAGTCGGGTGATTTCCGGTCATCCGCGAGAGCTAGGATTGGGTCGCGAGTGGCTTATGGCTATCATGATGGAACCATGCCTTAAAATGAAATTGAGACCGGGCGGGAGTTCGATGGTACAGCTGCAAGACACTTCACGTCTTGGGTGTGGAGCCATGCCCGTCTGAGTCGTTTAAGGACCGATTCACTGTACGTCCTTGAGTCATGTTGAACGCAGTCTAACACTTAGTTGGCCGGATAAGTCGTTCCGACCGTGAAGCCGAGTAATGTGATTCAGGTCGGGAATCGAATGGTAGGTTGCTTCTTGGAGGAGAGAAAGGATGTGCTTGGGGACATTGGCGTGAGACCAAGGGGGGGTTAGAGTCCCTATCACCTGGCAGAGTGTCGCCCTTGGGGTTGCGACATCATTCGGACCCGCGATTCCTGAATCATATGAAAAGGTGGCCTGTGCGACCCTGGCAGGGGTCTGCGCGGTGAGTGTTAGAAATACCCCTCCAGCTGGATAGGAATTCGATTCGAATCGCCGTCGCTCCCGGTTAGTGAGCACTTGACTTGAGCAGCGGCAACGTAGACCTCATTAATTGAATAGATGGTTAAGTGAATGATACAATGTTGCCACAATTTATACCTGCTATGGAAATAATATGAACAATTGTTTGATGATAATCAAGTGCATGTTTAGTACAGGTGCTAAGATAGATGACAGGTAATTGCTAAAAATAATTGCTAGTACAGGTTATAAGAGTTTCAACTACTTATGCCTTTATGCAAAATGTGGTGTCAGCTAGCCTCTTGTGTAAGCCTTGCATCATCCTTGGTGTCATATTATTTCTGGTTTATGACGGGTAAGTCTAGCTGAGTACATTCCAGTACTCAGGGTTTATTTCCTCCTGTTGCAGATGACATGCTTTATCAGGGATTCTGCAAGACGTGTCTCCACCCTGCGGGTGATGATGACTAGATCACAAGGGTGTGATCGTCTTTATGTACTTTCCTCGTGCTTTTGCAGGATGTCGATCGTCCAGACTGGCAGTAATTAAGTAACTAATGTGTGTGTTATGCTTCCGCTACTTTCAAAACTTGGTTTGTAATATTGCTACTCCGTGTGTAAACTTATTTCGGAACTACTTGTGAAATGTAACGTACGATGTGTATGTTGAATGATGCGATCCTGGTTGTAAGCAGTTTGGTTTGAAATCCTTCGTGATTTTGATTGACTACCGGGATTATATGGGCTCAAGTTTGAAAATTTGAGCGCTTCGGTGCTTGTTTTCGTACTTGTGCTCTTATAATTTGGTCGGTTCTGTTACAGCTGGTATCGGAGCATAATTCAACATTAAACACATCTTACGAGTAATTAAAAACAAAAGTATTTGTTTGCGAAAAGGGTTAAACTCTAAAAATTATTTTTATAAGTATGCCAGTGATCACATCCCTTAGCCCAAATAAGGACTCTTAGGTGGCTTATTATAAAGACTAACTTGGGGGCCTTGTTTGTTTTGTTTCGTCGTCCATACGGCGTGATATTGTATGGATGCCATCCACTTGGGTGGTAATGTATGGATCAATTACCTCGACGCTCTGGTAAGTGTGAGTTGTGAGAGCATGATCGTCCAACCGGCGGTCTAGGGGAGAGTAGTTTTGGTGACTTGCATACTTACATGTTCAAACCATGTAACTATGTAAAAGCACTTAATTGTGGGCATCTATCAATCGGGTAGCTTTGATACTGAAATATATACATCCGGGGATGTTTAGTTTACTGCTTTCTTGTATGTTATTTTGGGAATTGTTGGGCTGCAATGAAATTTTCTGCAGGTACACTAACAGCGTAACGTGTAGACCGATAGTTTCGCTTATATGAGAGAACGTATGTATGCCACCGCTTAGCGTTAGCACTTTAGTTTTCTACTAAGGTGAGAGGACGTACGGAACGTGCATGCATCATGTTTAATTATATCATACATGTCATTCACTCCCTCCTTAAAAATTTCAATAGTCCCGACTAAATTAAATTTCGTATCCCCTAAATGATTCTCACTTTAAGTCATATCTTGTTGATACAGATGGCACGTACCAGGATGACAGCTCGTAAGTCAACTGGTGGAAGGGTCCCTCGCCACCAGCTAGTTCCACGCGAGCCCCGTCCTGAGCCCTCTGAGGTGGAAAGGTTACGGGCTGAGTTGGCAGAGGTGACTGCTGCTAGGGATGCAGCACGGCAACAACTGGAGCAAGTGATTCATAATCGTGATCAAGAAACGCTTGCAGTCCAGAGGCTGACAGTGGTGAATCGCAACTGTCAACGCATGTTGGTCCGTGTGATGGACCAGAGGGATGAAGCCTGGCACGAGGAGAACGTTCTGAGGGCTCGTCAGTTTGAACTCGAGCAACAGTTAGAAAATGCTGAAGAATACAATGACAACCTTCATGAAGAAGTGCACCGCCTGAACAACCAGCTTAATCCCCTGCTACCTAGAAACAACAATGTAGATGAGGACATGGGTTCAGGAATCTTCATGGCTGAGGATGATGATGAAGTGGAGGTCGATGGACCACAGGATGCCCCACCTGCAGAAGCACCAGAGGAAGAGCCAGAAGAAGAAGAAGACGAGGAGTTAGAGCCTGTCAGTGATGAGGACGGCGGGGAGATCCTTGACACTGACTCGGAGGATGATGCTTAGAGTAGTCATCACGTACCTATAATGTTAGGATCGTCTTTTGCGCCTCCCTGTGTAGGAGTGAGGCCTTGTAATAACTTGACTTTGGGATGTAAGGTTGAACCATATGTTTCCTGAATGTAGTTTGGACCTATTAATTTCGATTGCAATGGGATGTCTTATTGTGTTGTGTTCGATGATGGTGTCATGATTAGCACCCTTCGGTGCCGCAACGAAACCGAGGGCCTCCTATGGCGCGCGACATAAGGTTGTGCTGCTTGGCACGCGCAGGTATCGAGGTGGCTAGTCATGATCCACCATGGAACTCTCCATTGAGAAGTCTCCTTGTGGTCAGTTTGAAGTAGTCTTTCACAGTCAACTAAAAATCTTGAGATCAAATCCAAGTACCGTGCGAAAGGTCAAAAATCACATAGATAGTGACGTAAACGGTCCGGTAACTGTTGTGCTCCCTGTGAGTGAGCCTTTATCAAAGAACATCTTGTTGGATTCCCTCGTATGATTGCGCCAATTGATGCGCTTGAATGGATTGTGCGGTTGTGATGAATTATTGTGCCTTAATTATTATGACAAGTCTATTTCATGAAGTCAGTTTGATATTTCGCAATAATTCATCTATAAATTTCCCACATCGCCAGTGCTCATTGGCTATGCATTTTGCAGATGTCGTACAATCTACAGCGGGGTTGTGGCAATGAGCAGGAGGAACAGCCACCCCCTCCGCCACCACCTACTTCGGCCGAGTTGATGCAATCAGTGGTTGAAGGGCAGCGCATGTTGGCTAACGCCATGCGCCAACTGGCTAATCGAGAGGCTCGTCATGGCCGCCAGGGCCCAGAGCCAAATCAGTACAGCGATTTCAAGGACTTTCTGGATACAAAGCCTCCGCTCTTTAAGGAAGCGGAAGAACCACTGTAGGCTAACGAGTGGTTGAATACTATTGAACAAAAGTTTCGTCTACTACGCCTGACTGATGAGCTGAAAACTGAGTATGCTTCCCATCAGTTGCATGGTCCAGCGGGCATCTGGTGGAGCCACTATCGTTCCACACTGCCTGCCAATGTCCCGATTGCTTGGGACTAGTTCAAGGCGGCATTCCGGGGGAACTATATTCCTCCAGGTCTTATGGCAATCAAGCACACGGAGTTTATGAGGCTGTCGCAGGGAAACAAAAGCTTGACTGAATACTTGCAGTCCTTCAACAACCTGGCAAGGTATGCCACAGAGTTTGTGGATACCGATGCCAAGAAGATTGCTAGCTTCAAAAGGGGCCTCGGCCCAAAGCTGATGAAGACTATGGACACTAGCAAGTGTACCACTTTCAATGATTTTATCAGTGATGCCTTGACCCAGGAGAACAACAATGCTATTTATTCTGCCTCTAAGAGCCGTAAAAGGGCCCTTGAGGCAAGTGCTTCTCAGTCACGAGCCTCAGCTGCACCAAGGTCTTCCCTGCGCCCACCTGCTCAGAATACAAAGTTCCGTCCGCCACAGAAAAAGCCTGCTGCAAAAACTAGAGTCCGTAAGGCTTATACAGTCGCTCTGCCAAAGGGGACTTCTGGACAGAGCAGCTCTAGTGTTCCTCCCAGCAATATGCCTTGCTGGAACTGCAACAAGCCAGGTCATTGGGCCCGGAACTGTCCGTACCCTAAGAAAAATGTCAACCAAGGTGGCCGTCAGGGACACGCTCATTATAACAGCATTGAGGAAATTCCATCTGGTGAGGTGGTCACTGCTGGTAAGTTCCTAGTTGACCAACACCCCGCAGTGGTACTTTTTGATTCAGGTGCTTCGCATTCCTTTATCAGTCCTAAGTTTGCATCAAAATTTGCACACAAGTTACATACTGTTGAAGGTGTGGGTTATTGCATTAGTGCTGCAAGTGGGAATATTTCCACAAACAAAGTAGTGGGGAACCTTAAGTTTGAGATAGAAGGGCGAAATTATTCGCTTGCTCTATTGGTTTTACCGGGTTTAGACATAGATGTTATCTTGGGCATGAATTGGATGAGTCAGAATGGGGTACTCATCGATACCTCCGCTCGGGTAGTTATGCTCAGAGATCCTACAGATCAAAAGGGTTTTCTAGTACAACTTCCCAGAAAGGTTGAACTGTCGGGGGAAGTTCATGCTGTGCAAGCAAAGGCGTTGGCTGAAATTCCCGTAGTAAATGAATTTCTGGACGTTTTTCCCGATGATTTGCCGGGACTCCCTCCGGATCGGGATGTGGAATTTAAAATTGAGTTGCTGCCTGGCACTGCACCCATCTCTAGGAGACCCTATAGGATGCCTCCAAATGAGTTAGCTGAACTTAAGGTGCATTTGAATGAACTTTTGAAGAAGGGGTTGATCCGTCCTAGCTCGTCTCCGTGGGGATGCCCTGCTATCTTTGTAAAGAAGAAGGATCAGACCTTGCGGATGTGCGTGGACTATAGACCTCTGAACGCAGTCACTGTCAAAAATAAGTATCCTTTGCCACGTATCGATATCTTGTTCGATCAGTTGTCCAAAGCTAAAGTCTTTTCCAAGATTGATCTAAGGTCTGGGTACCATCAGATTAAAATCCGTCCTAAAGATGTTCCAAAAACAGCCTTCTCGACAAGATACAACCTTTATGAGTATCTTGTTATGTCCTTCGGCCTGACCAATGCCCAGCACACTTCATGTGCTTGATGAATTCGGTGTTTATGCCCAAATTGGACAAGTTTGTGGTGGTGTTCATCGATGACATCTTGGTGTATTCTGAAAATGAGGAAGAATACGCTGAACACTTGCGTATTGTCCTCAGCAGACTTCGTGAGCATCAACTGTATGCGAAGTTCAGTAAGTGTGAATTCTGGCTTCGTGAAGTACCTTTCCTTGGGCATGTGTTGTCTGATGGAGGAATTATGGTGGATCCCACAAAGGTACAAGAAGTATTGAATTGGAAGGCTCCTACTTCGGTTCATGAGGTCCGGAGTTTTCTTGGGTTGGCTGGCTATTATCGTCGCTTCACCCGGATTTCTCAAAAATAGCCAAACCCATGACTCGGTTGCTGCAAAAAGACACCAGGTTTGTCTGGACTCCTGAGTGTGATGCGGCTTTTCACCAAATGCGAACCCTCCTAACCTCGGCTCCGGTTTTGGCACAACCGGATATCGAGAAACCGTTTGATGTTTACTGTGATGCCTCAGGCATAGGTTTGGGAGGTGTTTTGATGCAGGAAGGCCGAGTAATTGCATATACTTCGTGGCAACTTCGGAAGCATGAGGTGAACTATCCAACGCATGACTAAGAACTGGCTGCAGTTGTTCATGCTTTGAAGGTATGGCGGCATTATCTGCTGGGCAATGTCTGCAATATCTATACAGATCACAAGAGCCTCAAATACATCTTCACCCAACCCGAGCTAAATATGCGTCAGAGAAGATGGCTCGAGTTGATTAAGGATTATAATCTTCAAGTGCACTATCATCCAGGCAAGGCAAATGTGGTTGCGGACGCTTTGAGCCGTAAGTCTCACTGCCATTCCTTAGTTGAAACTGATTTTCACTGATCCCGCCTGTTACATCCGGCAGTCTTGTACAACATCACTGTCAGTGGTACTCTCAGAAACAGAATCATTGAGCTCCAAAAGACTGATCCGGGTATCTTTCACATAAAACGGAAGATGAAAGAGGGAGAGACTAAGCATTTCAGGTTAGATGACGAAGGTGTGCTGTGGTTTAAGGATAGATTAGTGGTACCTAAGGACCGAGAGCTTAGAGATCAGATCCTGTCCGAAGCACATTCGTCCAAGTTGTCCATTCATCCTGGTAGTAATAAGATGTATTATGATTTGAAGCCACTTTATTGGTGGACCAAGATGCGGAAAGAGATAGCTGCATATGTTGCTAGGTGTGACACCTGTTGCAGAGTTAAAGCGGTGCACATGAAAGCTGGGTTACTCCAGCCACTTTCCATCCCAGGCTGGAAATGGGAAGAGATAAGTATGGATTTCATTGTCGGACTTCCTCCTACTATCAAAAATCATAACTCTATCTGGGTAGTTGTTGATCGTTTGACCAAATCAGCTCACTTCATCCCAGTGAGAGTGGACTATCGTCCCACTGACTATGCTGAGTTGTACTTCAATCAGATAGTCCGGCTTCATGGGATACCTCATACTATCATTTCTGACCGTGGTCCCCAGTTCACTGCCCGCTTTTGGGAGCATTTGCATCACCTTCTGGGAACCAAGTTAGTGAGAAGCTCTGTTTATCACCCCCAGACGTCTGGTCAGATGGAACGAGTTAACCAAATCTTGGAGGATCTGTTGCGGGCATGCGTCATTTCATCCAAGGGTTCTTGGGAAAAATGGTTACCTTTAGCCGAATTCTCGTACAATAACAGTTATCAAGAGAGTATTAAGATGGCCCCATTCGAAGCTTTGTACGGTCGTAAGTGTCGAACTCCACTAAACTGGGTAGAAGCTGGGGAAAGAAGGTATTATGGCATTGATTTTGTCCAGGAAGCCGAGGAACAAGTCCGTACTATCCAGAAACACATGGCTGCAGCCCAAGCTAGACAGAAAAGCTATGCTGATCGTCGTAGAAAACCACTCGAGTTTGAAGTTGGAGACTTCGTTTATTTGAAAGTTTCTCCAATGAAGAGTGTCCAACGTTTTGGTGTTAAGCGGAAACTTGCACCAAGATACGTGGGTCCTTTCCAGATCATAGGCAAGAGTGGAGCTGTTGCGTACAAAATCCAGTTACCTCCTGAAATGAGAGCCATATTCAACGTTTTCCATGTATCTCAGCTTAAAAAGTGTCTTTGAGTTCCTGAGGAACAAGTTCCTTTAGGAGACATCAGGCTTGAATCCGACTTAACCTATGAAGAAAAGCCAGTCCGAGTGATCGATACTCAGGAACGAGTAACTAGAAGTAAAGTGGTACAAAGTGATGTGGAGTAATCAGGGTAGTGAAAGTGATGCTATGTGGGAACGGGAAGATTATTTGCGGGATGGTTATAAGGAGTTCTATGAAAAATGGTACGCTTTCCAAATCTCGGGATGAGATTTTTATAAGGGGGGAGGGCTGTAACACCTCAAGTGTTTAGTCCATAATTGCATTGCATTGCATAAGCATAAGCATGCATCATTCATGTTTACTATTTTATGTAATGCAACACATGTGATTGTTCTAGGGTTTTTGTTGGCTTATATCATGGGGTATTTGATAGTTGGTGTGACAAAAAGGTAAAGTAGCCAATCATGTCCTACAACACCCTAAATATACTTAGGGTAACTTTTGGAGCAAGGTTCATGTTGATCAAAATTTCAAAAATGCCCTCCAAGAGATGTTTGACTACCATTTGACCCTAGGAGATTCTAGTTTGACCAATTAAAAAGCCTAGCTTAGAGACCTTGCATGGAAGAGCACCTTTTAGCAAAGTTGTAGAGAATTTTATGGGGAACAAAAGTCTCAATATGACCATCTCATGAAATTGACCAGAACATGTTCAAAAGTGGCCCATAAGTCAGCTAGAGGAGTGGCCTCAATACTTAGAATTTTTCTAAGTCTGAAATTTGACCCTCCAGTTTTGCTGAGGCCTACTTTAGAGGCTTGTAGTTTGCAAACCGGACCAAACCAGCCTCTACTCATATTGACAAACTTGTAGTCCTCATGTAGCCCTACAACATTGCCAACATCACCATCACCTAGTTCTAAATGGTTTAGGAGATATGATGTCTAGAAAATCGAGTTTCAGTCGGCATTGTGACTGAAACTAAGTTTCAGTTTCATTGTGCCTTACTTTGACGCCTTGTAACTCCTAAACCAAGCCAAACCAGTTCTTGAGCCAATTAGCAAAATTGTAGCCCTCATGTGGCTCTACAATTTTGATGTTATCACCTTCGGCTAACTCGAGCTGTTTTCGAAGATAATCACCTTTAAAATCACGCTGTCAGTCACCATTTCCGGCATCATCGATTCAGTCATCCCTTTCTTCAGTCGGTGGCCGCGGTCCCACCCGTCAGGCCACCAGGCCTTCAAGGCCGCCACGACGACGGTCTCCACCCTCACTCACGCCACAACTCCCTCTCCCTTCCGTTCTCTTCTCCACCGGGCGGAACGACCGAGCACAGCTCCCACCTCCACTCCGGCGAGCTCGTGCACGCTCACCACCGCACCACTGCCCACCAAAACTCGCCCACCGCTCCGCCTTGAAGCCCCCTCCATCCTCCACCTCGCATTTGGGTCAATCGTGTTGAGGTAAGGCGGCATTGCTGTGTCCGCCACCGTTCGCCTCAGGCGTTCCTCGCCGGAGCACTCCCCGTAGCATGACCGTACTCCTCTAGTGTCTTACCGTCTCCATCCTTGGGTGCATTGAGTCCGCCTTGAGTCGCTGGTGCTCACGGGACCGACCAATTGGGCCGAGCCGCCGTCTAGCTCATCGGCGTCGACAAGCCGCGGCCGTGGACCGCCATGCCCGACGGCGAACACCTTCCCGGGGCTCCGCCGCCCCGTTCTTGCCACCAATCGACTTAGCTCGATGACGTGGTTGTGCTCGTCCGCTCAACTTCGCCGGTCGGCTCACCGATGGCGATCTCCGGCGACCGCAGCTCCTCTCCTCCGCCTCTCTCTCTCTGACCAGTGGGGCCCTCTGGCCAGTCGCACGCACGCGCAGGCGGGACGGACTGAGCAGGCCGCGCGCGTAGTTGGGCCGCGTCAGCGTAGATGCCGGCCCGGTAGCGAGTTAGGGTTCAGTTTTTGTTTTTCTTTTTATATTTGCCACAGATTTTAGATAAGTTTGAAAAATGTAGATCTAGGGTTTTACTGACCCAAAAATCATGAGATAAATTTTGTTAGGATCTACATGATGTGTAGTATTTTAGAAAAATATAAATCTGGTTTGTGATGTTTAAATTCTGTAAGAATTTAATAGATCCTTTAAATGTGTTTTGGAATGCATGCAAATTTGTTAAATTTATAACTTGAGCTGTAGTGTCCCATAAATCATGAAATTTGGTGGGTAGGTTACTCTATACTTGCCCTAGCTCTGGTAAAAATTTGGGCATCAGTGCTTAAGTAATTTTCAAGTTATAAGGCTATCATGTTATTCTAGGAAATAATTGAATGAATTTTTGTAATTTTTCTACATGTGCAATGTTCTTGTAACTTTTTGGAGAATGTCTTGGTACCCTAGAGTATCTAAGAAAAATATGAAATCTGTTGTTTGATACTTTTCAATATGATGTATTAATTATACAAAAATCAGCCTTTTGGACTTGTGAATTTTGTATAGGGAGTTTATTTGAATAAAATTTGTTCAAATTTTTACAGTGGTCTATTTTTGGGTCAGAGAGCCCCCTGTAATTTTTGTAGAATTTTAGGAGCAGTTTACATATAGGTTTAAAATTCCACCTAATTAATTAAGTAAATTAAGAAATGAGTATAAATAAATGTTCTAGGTAGTCACACCCTACTTTCTGGTGTTTTTGTACCCCATGTGAACTTTTGGTAACATTAGTTTGGTTTTAGGGGACTTTGGCCACATCAATAAATATTTAACCCTTGTAATTTAGGTTTTCTGGACAGCTGGTAGTATTCCTAAGTTTAACCTTTGATAAATATGGTTGCTGAAAAACTTGTAAATACAAAAGTTGTAGAAAACTTGATAAACTAGCTTGTGTCAAAATTTGGGAGCATTTGGCTTAATAGTTTGAGAGTTATTACTGTTTAAAGTGGCAGTCCAGAATCTGCTACTCTCTGTTTAAAGAGAACAGATTCTGGAACTTGTGAAATTTGACATGGAAAACTTAGGAGTTTGGGGTTGAGGTCTGAAAATGAATTGAAGTGCCTTTCTTAGGCTTTCCAGATTGTCTTAGATCATATCTTTTGGAATTGAAAATCTCCAGTTATGATAAAAACAAGTAGCTGCTGTCCAGAATGTTTTACTGTGGTATTTTGCTGATTGATGTGGTGTGGTATCCTAAGAAATGCTACTTTTGTAATTGTTAGGTGTTAGGGCCTTAACTGAGGAAGAGCAGCTTTATCTTAGGTTAAGTAGATTAGGTGAGTACTTCTCTACCGGAGAGGAAATTTGCACCTACTCTTTTGAAGTGATTTGAATAGAGCTTTAAAATTGTTGTAATGCATCCATTCCGAGCATACTGCATCTTTCACTATGCATTCATGAGATTTATTATGCACTCATGCAATAGGTGTTCCGGAGGGGGTGACACTCCTCGAATTCGAACAAGCGACACCGGAGGAGATTCCGAATCCGCCGGAACCAACGGAGGAACCCACCATCGGAGAAGCTTCCGAAGAAGATCTACCCGAGTGTCCGGACCACAGACCCGCAACCTTTCTCAAAGGCAAGCCCCGGTGCATGCTGAACCCATCATTTATAAATATATCTTGAGTACTTTTAATTGTTATTTGCATTAAGTAGTAGGAGTTGTATGAAAACAATTGTTGCATGATACCTGTCCTTGTCCAGATATTGTACTAAATCCTATAATAGGTTTAGGCACGTGTCAATGCTTAGCCCTGCTTAGTACGGTAGAAGTCGGGTGATTTCCGGTCATCCGCGAGAGCTAGGATTGGGTCGCGAGTGGCTTATGGCTATCGTGATGGAACCATGCCTTAAAATGAAATTGAGACCGGGCGGGAGTTCGATGGTACAGCTGCAAGACACTTCACGTCTTGGGTGTGGAGCCATGCCCGTTTGAGTCGTTTAAGGACCGATTCACTGTACGTCCTTGAGTCATGTTGAACGCAGTCTAACACTTAGTTGGCCGGATAAGTCGTTCCGACCGCGAAGCCGAGTAATGTGATTCAGGCCGGGAATCGAATGGTAGGTTGCTTCTTGGAGGAGAGAAAGGATGTGCTTGGGGACATTGGCGTGAGACCAAGGGGGGGTTAGAGTCCCTATCACCTGGCAGAGTGTCGCCCTTGGGGTTGCGACATCATTCGGACCCGCGATTCCTGAATCATATAAAAAGGTGGCCTGTGCGACCCTGGCAGGGGTCTGCGCGGTGAGTGTTAGAAATACCCCTCCAGCTGGATAGGAATTCGATTCGAATCGCCATCGCTCCCGGTTAGTGAGCACTTGACTTGAGCAGCGGCAACGTAGACCTCATTAATTGAACAGATGGTTAAGTGAATGATACAATGTTGCCACAATTTATACCTGCTATGGAAATAATATGAACAATTGTTTGATGATAATCAAGTGCATGTTTAGTACAGGTGCTAAGATAGATGACAGGTAATTGCTAAAAATAATTGCTAGTACAGGTTATAAGAGTTTCAACTACTTATGCCTTTATGCAAAATGTGGTGTCAGCTAGCCTCTTGTGTAAGCCTTGCATCATCCTTGGTGTCATATTATTTCTGGTTTATGACGGGTAAGTCTAGCTGAGTACATTCCAGTACTCAGGGTTTATTCCCTCCTGTTGCAGATGACATGCTTTATCAGGGATTCTGCAAGACGTGTCTCCACCCTGCGGGTGATGATGACTAGATCACAAGGGCGTGATCGTCTTTATGTACTTTCCTCGTGCTTTTGCGGGATGTCGATCGTCCAGACTAGCAGTAATTAAGTAACTAATGTGTGTGTTATGCTTCCGCTACTTTCAAAACTTGGTTTGTAATATTGCTACTCCGTGTGTAAACTTATTTCGGAACTACTTGTGAAATGTAATGTACGATGTGTATGTTGAATGATGCGATCCTGGTTGTAAGCAGTTTGGTTTGAAATCCTTCGTGATTTCGATTGACTACCGGGATTATATGGGCTCAAGTTTGAAAATTTGAGCGCTTCGGTGCTTGTTTTCGTACTTGTGCTCTTATAATTTGGTCGGTTCTGTTACAGGTCTTCATCAACATGTGTTGTGCCTTCACATTTCAATCTGGTAATCTGCAGGGTGAAAACACATACAGAATTAGTGAGTTTCAAAATGTATTGTATCATAAATTATTAAGTCATGTTGTAGAAGTTGCACACACATGATTCTCAAACCATGCAGTGAAATGTGTTGACATCATTTTTTCAACATCGTTGACCTCTTGTTGTTCTAATTCTGCCCTATACATGCTGCAAAGGAAGAAGATAATTAGGTTTTTTGTGACACTAGTATTGAATAAAGATGGCTGAAATGAAATTACAGCAATTACTCACTCTTTGTATTCATCAACATCTTTGCAGTTATTTAGAACAAACCAAAGCATGGAGTCATAGTCTTTATCTTCGTAATGAAGTTTTGAAGCATCCAATAGGTTTACACCATGACCAAAAATAGAGTAACCATTGGGTGAGATGTTCTGTTCTCCATCCAAGTTTCTTTCAGGCCTAGTGAACCTTTTAATGATGTCACTAAAATATGTTGAGCACTGGGTCATACACTCATAGGCAGTGTATGCCTCTGCAATAGATCCTTCAGGTCTTGCTTTATTGCGGATGAAATGCTTAAAGGTGCCCAATCTTCTCTCAATGGGATACATCCATCCATACTACACCGGTCCCCTAAGGAGTGCCTCATCAGGTAAGTGTACTGCTAGGTGTACCATAACATCGAAGAATGCAGGAGGATAAGTTTTCTCCAGCTTGCAAAGGATAAGCACAATATCTTCCTTCATCTAGTGTAGTGCATCAACCTTTAGAGTTTTTTAGCAAAGTTGTCTAAAAAAACTACCCAATTAAGCAATTACTTCATATACGTCTTTGCGGACCAAACCACAAAGGCCAACTAGTAAAATACGCTGCAGTAGTATATGACAGTCATGTGTTTTCAGCCCATGCATTGATCCTCCTCCCTCCATAGTGACACATCTTGATATATTGGAGGCATAGCCATCTGGAAACTTAACATTGCTCACAAATTCCAAGAGCTTCTTCTTTGCTTCTAGTGTTAGAACATAGCAAGCTTTTGGCTTTGAGGATGCATTACCTGTGTCATCTAGCAAATGAAGCTCTTTTCTTATTCCCCTTTCTTCCAAATCTACTCTAGCAGCAATTGTGTCCTTTGTCTTGTTTGGAATATTAAGTAGAGTTGACAAAATGTTGTCACATATGTTTTCTCTATGTGCATAACATCAAGGTTGTACTGTAGCTTCAATTTTGACCAGTATGGCAAATCATACAAGCTAACCTTCAGATGCCATACTGGTTCTCCATTACGCCGTTGTTTTCTTGATTTTGGCTTTTCTAGATTCTTGCCAGGAACATAGCAAACTTCATGCAACCTTGCCATAACCTCATCTGCACTAAATTTCCTTGGCTGCTCTCTATTTTCATGGTGGCCATTGAAAGATCTATTTTTCCTCTAGGGATGGTCGTTTGGGAGGAAACGTCTATGGCCTGTGAATCCAATTTTGTTTTTCAGACATTCAGAGCATGGATTCTCATCACAGTGCACACATGCGAAGTAACCCCTAGTGGTTCTGCCTGACATGGTGCCTAATGCAGGTTAGTCATTGATTCCCCACAGAATCACTGCACGCAGACTGAAGTCTTTGCCTTCATATGCATCATAAGTAGAGACACCGTTCCAAAGAGTTAGCATGTCTGCTATCAAAGGCTGCATGAACACATGGAAATCTTTGCTCGGTGATTTTTTGCCTGGAATTAGTAAAGCAAGCATATAATTGGATTGGTCCATACACATCCATGGTGGAAAATTGTATGGAACCACTATCACTAGCCAGATGCTATATGAATTGGTCATCTGACCAAATGGGTTAAATCCATCAATAGCAATGGCTAACCTCAAATTGCGCGGATCATCTGCAAAAGACTTGAAACTATCATCAAATTCTTTCCAAGCTTCTCCATCAACAGGATGTCTCATTTCATTCTCAACTAGTACCCTCTTTTCCTTGTGCCATCTTGTATACTGTGCCCGCTGCTTTGAGATAAAAAGCCTTTGAAGGTGTGGAATTATTGGAAAGTAATGGAGGACCTTGTGAGGAGCTTTCTTTCTGCCCTCCTTGTTCACTTTCCATCTTGTGAAGCCACAAACTGGGCAATGATCATCCTTTTCATAGCCTTTCCAAAATAAGGCACAATCATACTTGCACACATGAATAGAAACATAACCAAAACCGAGCTTCTAAAGTAGAGCTTTCAGTTCATTATAGGACTTGGGGACGCCAGTCACATTCTTCAAAGATGTTGAAAGCAACTCAAGGATTGCATCGATCCCAGAATTTGTTATCCGATTGTACACTTTTATATGCAGCAGTTTAATAATGAAACTTAGCCTAGACTCCTCGGTGCAACCTGGATAAAGTTCACGCTTCGCCCCTTCCATGATTTGCTTATACAAGTTGCCACCAACGCCATGGCTTGCTGCGGTGTACAGATCTTGAATCAAACCTTGAACTCCACGTTCACTATCTTCTAATATGACATGTTCAGCTGGTCCTTCATCATCAAGTGGAGCCTGCTCATTTCCATCCCATGACATATCTTTAGGTACAGCAGCAAGTTCTTCATCATCAACTTGTCCAACATCATTATCTTCCTCTCCATGGTCAATCCACCTAGTATAGCACCTAGACATACCATTGATTTCGATATCCTCCTATACATCATCTAGGCTTTTTTCTTTCTGGTTCAGGCATTTTCGGCATGGGCACTTGATTTTCTCATCTGCACTATATCTACCTCTAACATGTTCCATGAATTGTTGAACACCAGACATAAAGACCGGCATAAATGGCACGCTGTTATAAACCCAGCTTCTATCCATCTTGTCCTGCAAAAATTTTAGGTGCTAACTATTTACACATCGACATGGAGATGCAGCTGCTAACCCCAATTTAGGTGCTAGAAATTTTAAAACTCATCTCACCTTGAACAATGGCTGGAGGCAGTTGTTGTAGCTTCTAGCTTGAGTGGCCACCGGCGATGTAGCAGCTAGCGTGGCCCGAGATGTAGCAGCTCCTGCCACCCGCGAGGCTATAGCAGCTAGACCGCCCGGCTAGGCTCCATCTGGGGTGGAGCTCCAGGGATGCACGACAAGGTTGCTGGTGGAGGCCGGCTAGGCTCCATTTGCAGGTGACCCCATTGAGGGGTGCTCGATCTGGCCAGATGTAGGTGCGGTGCAAGGCGAGGTTGCTGGTGCAGGTGGGGCGAGGCTGGCGAGGGAACAGGTGGGCTCGTCGGTGAGGGAGCAGCTAGGGTCGCCGGCGAGGCAATAGCTGCGGTGGCCGGCATCGTCGGGTCAGTGAGATGGGATGGGGCAAAGGTAGCAGGTGAGGTGGATGCCAAATGTTGCTAGGGGGCACGGAGTAGGCTACCGATGCTGCAGGTCCGGTCGCCGGTGAGGGAGCTGGAGCTGGTCAGGTCGCCGGTGAGAGAGAGCAAAGTGGCCAGAGTGTTCTGTTTTTTTTAAAACTTTACCAAGTGCTGAGAGCAAGTGGTCAGGTCCCCTTGCTAATGACATGTGGGTCCATCGTTTCAATGACAAGTGGGCCCCGTATGCTATTTAGCCCATCTTGCACTAAGTTCATCATGCAGTCATAGTTTTTTTTTCAATCTTTGCCAAAATAATGTAACTAGTTTATCTCCCAAATCCTTAATCCAAATTTGATGATTTTTTTCTAAAATTTTGTAAAATCATGATACATCAAAATATTGCACTGGTCAAATTGTCCTCAGTCAAATTTTGACAAACTCAATATTTGAATTTAAAAAAATTGCCAACTTCGAACCATATTTTGGAACTCAAAATGGGTTCAAATGAAAAAGTCATGAATACAAAAGTTGAACAACTCGTTAACATCTAAAACTCTTGTATAGACCATTTTTTCATCCGACAAAGTGATTAAAACTTTGTTCTCAAATTCTACTCATCTCTCTTATAGTTTCTAGAGATGAGTAGAGAGATGACTAGATTTGATAACAAAGTTTTAATCACTTTGTCGGATGAAACAATGGTCTATACAAGAGTTTTAGATGTTAACGAGTTGTTCAACTTTTGTATACATGACTTTTTCATTTGGAATTACTTAGTACCTCAAATTCGAGTTTCAAGATTAAAAATTTTCAAATTCAAATTTGAACTCCCTAAACAAAGTCAATTGCAAAAATGTCAAAAATACGAATGCTAGATCTCGATGCGTTGAACAAGTTTGCTTCTTACCATTTTTCCATTTGAAATCATTTAGTACCCCAAAAATGTATTTGATTTTGTAATACTATTGTTTCTATCGCTGACATAGGGGCCCCACCGCGCCAGGACCAAACAAGACCACTGTTGCCTTATGCCACCGACACAGCGGACCCACCGCGCCAGACAAAAATTGGCCACCTCCACCGCCCGCTCTCCCGCGTGTGGTCTGCCACCGACGCATGGGCCCCAACATGCCTCCCACCTGCCTCTCTGAAATTTTCCCCTCCTCCCATATCCTCATGGGCACCAGTCATCTCCGAAATTTTCCCCTCCCTCTCGGAAACACCTAGCGCCACCACAACGCCGCATCGCCGCCTACCAAGCCACCGCACTGCCGCTGGTGGACGGATCCGCCCATCCCCTCCATCCCCGGCTAGGATCTACTCCTCCTCGCGCATAGCATGGCCTCCTCCTCCCTCCTCGCAACCTAACGACACCCCGCCGTCACCCGCGCAAATCACGCCGCCGCCACTCGTCTCCACCACGCCAACGTACCTACCGCACAGCATGGCCTCCTCCTCCCTCCCCGCAACTTAGCGGCTCCAAGGGCCAACGACATCCCGGACTCCCTCCGTGTTCGCCCCGACGACATCCATTTCCCACCCCGCCGGAGGCTAGAGCGGTAGCTCACGCCGCCGGCATCCTGGACTCCATCAGTGCTGACACTTGGTGAGCCCGCTACGTACCTTCCATCTTGGCTAACATCTTGACACAACTTTGTAGCATCCTTGTTTTTGCTTCAATACCTGATGGTTTCATGAGAAATAGCCAAAGAGATATGGTGAATTTTCTACTGCAATACTGCTGTGTCGTGAGCAGTTGTAGCATCCTTGTTTTTATTTAGGTGGAACAGATAACCACAACATTGTTTAGCATTGTATTTCAGTTGCCCTACTGCCTGAAAATAACTATTTTTTGATTGCCTAGTAGATATTAAACAAGCCTGCATGTTACCTTAGTAGGGCATGTCTGCTTTCCACATTGTGTGGTAAAAGCACCTACTATATGGTTCCTATTTTTGGTTTGGATGTACTGAAACCATGGTTGTATGTAACATAGCTTGTTCCATTAACATTTCTTACAGATCATCTTATATTGGAAACATGTAAATTGCTATGCAATATAGTTATTCAGTATTCTTGTTCACTGTCAGTCTTGTTCACTATTAGTTTTTTCTTCTACCATTTTAATGTTATTTTGCCTTCTGTCTACCATTTAACAGAATACTGATTTGATAGTTTCTTTTCAACTCCTTTACAGAAACTGAATCCAGTTTCTGCTCTTTCTGCGTTTGATCGTTTAAGTAGTAGAAGAAATGACAAAAACCCAGTATGAGCAGGACAGGGATGATAATCTAAGGAAAATTTAGGAACATTTTAACTCTGGGTATTCCACTATTAGCTCAGGAAGTTAGAGAAGGTCTTTCAAAAATGGAAAAGGGCAAAGGAAAGACAGTAGTGTCTGACAAAACAGATTCTGACAATGATTATGATCCATCCTCTGACATTGATAACAAATCTGATACTGATGATGACTATGATGATGACCTCAATAATGAGGTCAATACTGAGGTGAGATGCATTACTTCGCCAATTAACAGGTTTCTGGTCTCCCTGTGACAAACATGTACTTCAGTGTAGTCATTTAATCTACTTGACACTTCTTTCTTAATTAATAAGATGCATGTTTCTCTTGGCAGATAGAAGTGATGGTTCCAGGAACTCGCCCTCAGCAGAAGAAGCAAAAGGCGGCAACAATGGCAGCTGCCAACCAGCAGCCACCGCGCACGCCTACAAGATTCACTAGGCAAAGTGCAGCCATGCCTTCGCCTGGAGGCCATCCACCACCTAGGCAAAGACTGCCCTTACCTCCTAAGAACACTACAAAAGCCAACCCTAAACCTAATGCCATTTCCAGTGCCAGCCAACAGCAAGGCCACCTCAATACAAGCGGCAGCCAGACCACACAAACTAGACCCACTCTTGCCCTGTTTCAGCAACCTACTCCCACAACTAGTGTTAACCAAACTCTTGGTGCGGACACCTCGCCAGGTGGACAGAGCTCTAGGCAAAGCAATGACATCAATGAGTCAGCTGAGCAATTTGAAGCTGCTACTTCAGAGGGTCATACAAATGAAGGAGAATCAGATGGCGACTTAGTTGCAGGTAAACAATACGTGTTTCCAAGCATTATTTTATCCATGCAGTATCTAGATTTATTAATCCTATAATAACACATTTTGATTATTATTTGCCAATGCAGTGCCCCCAAAGAATGTCCGCAAGAAAACCATGGGTCATGGCTTAGAGAAGATGATCAATAGAGGAAAGAAGCTAGGTATCCATGTGCACTACAACACGAACCCCCTTTGAGCGACGCATGGCTTGGAACGGAAATAAGATGCGTTGCTGTCCCCCACCACCGCCCACTTTCCCACACGTCCAGCCTAGAAAAAACTACCCCAGTCAATCCGCAAGGTCCCAAGACCAATTCTTCCCGCACATCTCAAGCATCTCCGCCGCCGCTGCCTCGTTTTTGGGATGCGCCGGCACCCCACCACGGCGCCACTGTCTGCGCTTGGCCTCCTCCGTTGTCCGCATCTCCAGCCCCAACATGCATCCCGCTGCAGTCGCCTATCCGCGTGGCCTTGTCGTCCGCAACGGAAGCTGCCAAAAGGCCCGCAACGCCGATGCGCCATGGAGGACGAGCAGTGTGAGAAGCCGCCACCAGCAAGCTGTGGTTTCAACACCACTCCCCAAATTTTCCCCTCCGTCTTGTAGGGGCGGCGGACTGAAGGACTTGTCGTCAACCCTCCCGATGCCTGCAGGCTGGCCCCTACTTCTTGGGCTTCGGATCTAGAGCCTGCCGTCCGGCCTCGATCTTGATCCAGTCTGCATCACCATCTTCCCTGTAGTGGCGCTCCCCTCCCATCTCAGAATCGAGGAGATGTGAGGAGAAGGTGGTTGGATCCGAATGAGGATAATCACATTCTTATCCCATCTGCGATGTGAACCCCCTCGAAATAGTACTGTCCATTATTCTCTAGGCATGCACTCCGCCTCTCTGCATCACATCCTTGAGGTATTATCCCCATCCCCTCTGTTTCCATGTATATGAGAATCGATTGATCTGTGAATTTCGGTGCACCTTATTGAGATCCCCAATGGGTTTTTCCTCAGCTGGAATGTGTTTGGTAAAATATGAATATGATGGATAATCTATATGACAGCAACAATTGTGGTGTCGTTCTTCTGTAGTCTATTAGATTTAATAGATTACTCCATTTGAATGTTTATTGTATCAGATCAATTAATCCAATTATGGTGATATTCAAATGATGTTTTTCGATTTGTGCCAGAAATTTTAAGAACCGAAATGCATGACTCTGATACATAATTAATATATACTTTTTCTACAATTAGTGAAAATACTTAACATTTGAACTCACTCTCCATTCCTTACAGGATTGCTTGACGATTTAGTTTGAAGACCTACTGCTGCTGTAAGCTTTGGACTTATCGTTTGGCAGTCAGCCCATGAACTCTAACCTGAAATGGTATGCATAAATTTTTTTTAAATCCTGATCTACCTTTATGCTACAGTTAATTCTGGTCTCACTAGTATTTTACTGGACTTGTCAGTATACTATTTTCTTTCATAGAGATATAACTTTGATGTTTCATTGGCAATTTGGCACTTCTTTGCACGAGCTTTATAAGTTCTTTGGTGCTTTTCATGCTTAAATAAGCATTTAACTGTATCCTTGTACTGCAGAAGGATTAAACTATCTGGTTAATGTGAGTATATTCACTGATGCATAAATGGTAAGCCGAACTTTTCATTTATGTGTTCAATCAAATTATTCATACTGAATTTATTCAGCGCTATCTTGAAGTTTAATTAATGGGCTTCCTTCTATACATCTTTGCAGATTGCAGTGTGACTATCTACTAGTGTGCTAATGTTGAGATGTAATCCAACTCTTCAAGGCAAAGCTTTTTATACGTACCGTTTCTGAATGCTTATTATTTAGTTGTGTACTTGTGTTCACCACACATTCTTATTTGCAGAGGATTCTTCATACTGGACATGCAAATGTTAGGTGAGAATTAAGTGTATATATGCCTCCAATTGCTTAATGTTTTAATGACTTGTTCTAATTATCTTTTTATAAGTAAAACATATATATATATATATATATATATATATATATATATATATATATATATATATATATATATATATATACTATATTTAGGCTGTTGGAATGATCAACTCTTGCATGGCTGAAAGGATGGAGATGAAAAGTGAAGAAGGATGTAACAAGATTCTATTGAATGAGCCCAGAGAGAAGATTGCAAAATCAGACATGTTTATTCGACAATCATTATGTATTGTACAATATATTTAGATGGTTCCAACTTAGTTGATTGTAGTAGCAAAACATGTATGGCCATGATATAATTATTTATTAATGAAATAGCCATTCAAGAGCTGTGATTTGTTCATATTGTGATTTGTTACTGTATTGCTTATACATGACGAATGAATTTTCTTTGCCTCCAAAAAAATAATAAATACTAAAACATTAAAAAAATGAGTAAAGCATATGTTCCTAATTCTAGGCAGCAACACATACAAGCGTCGGAAGCATGAGGAGATTTCCGTTGCTAGCTTGCAACGCTTTTATGGTACTTGTTACCAACGCATATGTATCTGTTGCTATAATCCCTAGCAACGCCACCTCTAGCAACACATGCTAGAAGCGTTGGTATAGACCCTGCCAACACTTAATTAGACTTCTAGCAACGCTTATATGCGTTGCTAAAAGGGGCGTCTTAGAAAAGACCTGAGGTCCCACTTCAGGCAGCGAAGCTGGCATCAGAAACTGGTGTCGCCGTTAGAGACAACCTGCCTATCTACACCTCTTGGAAGCTTTATGAAAAAGATGCGGGGCCGACACAAGTATCAAAAGTGCTTAACAAAGTGGCGATGAGACAGCTATTTCACTCCAAATACTTTCTTGCATTACTCTAGTCCCATGTACAAATTGTGTCTGATAGATCATATGTGTGGCTACAGTCAAGGTAGGATGTCGATGTTAAGAACGAGGGACCAAGCAAAGCTGCATGCACTGAAATCATTAAAAAGGGAGTAAGGCAGCAGAGGTATCACCTGAAAAGGAAGTACTTCGACGAGTCCCTGACAAGAGAACAACTGATGGCCAAACAACCTCCACCAAAAATGAAGAAAGAGGGATGGTGCAAACTTGTAGACTACTGGTGTGACCCAAAGAATCAGGTCCATGCCTGAATTGCCTTCATTTGTTAATATGCAATGCAACCTATGCATGTGAATGAAAACTCTATTGCATTTGTGGTGTAGGAAAAGAGTTCTAAGAATAAAGTGAACCATGGCCAAGTGCAGCTTCACCAAAGGACTGGATCTAGGTCCTACATTGCCCATCGATACAGCCCAGTACGGATACTATGTATTTGTGTAATTAGATAGAAAGATGGGACATTAGTAGCATATAGTCATTACCATGTGCCTTTGAACTGGCAAGTTAGCATGCCTTTGAACTGGCAAGTTAGCACGTGCTCCAATTATTTCTGAGATGACCTCTGATTTTTAAGCTGATTCTGAGTTTGGCCCTCTGATTTCTGAGATGAGCTCCCATGTTGTTTTGTCATTAGAGATTTCCAAGTGCTATGTCATGAGAGATACTCATCAACAGTAGTAGGTGTTGTTTAGGCCAAGTTGTTATTATTGATCTGGTGTCCAGGTTGCATTGATGCATGTTCCTGTGTTGTTTTTCTTGAACTCAGTAATTAGTTGAGTATGCCAGTGATTGCATTTGTTGTTTGCATAAAAAATCTGGAGGCAAATACTTGTATGGTCTGTAGTGCATCCATATTTTGGCATCTTGCTATTAACAAATACAAAAAAGCCCATGTTTCTCTACCCCTCTCTTTACCTTCATTGTTGTCATTGTAAATAATATTTTTACATGCTGCAGAGGCCTAAGTACAACATGGATCCTGATCCTGTTGATTTCTTTGGGGAATGAATGACTAGTCCGCAAAATGGTTGAACTCCTCTTGTAGATGAGATATATGTAAGTGACATAATTATTGCATACATGTATTGTACTCAAATTCAAGCCTAGTTGAACATTGTTGTATGACCTTCTTATGAAGTGGATTCATTCTATGTAGGAACATATGGTTGAAGAGAAGGAAAGAGAACCAGAAGAAGGAGAAGAACAGAAGTCTCCATCGAAGATTGTTGCCGAGAGTCTAATCCATATCAGTCGTTCCTCAACCTTCCTTCCAAACATTGGTGTCACTAAAGCGATGAAGACTGCCAGGTCCATGACAGCCGCAGTAGAAGCACGCCTGCAAGCTGATTTTGAGGCAAGACTGGAAGCAGAAAGAGAGGAAGCTGCTAGGAAGCAGGAAGAGTTGCAAGCACAGCTTCGAGCTCAGCAGGCCTCACTTGAAGAGAATCAAAATTTGTTGCGCCAGACACAAGAAGAGGTGAAGGGGATGAATAGCAAGTTTGAAGAGACTAATGCACTGCTGTGAGCTATGCTGAAGCTTCAGAAGGATTGAGGTAGGTCTGAATGCACTCCATGTTCATAATGCCTATGCCTTAGCTACTACTACCTTGCTAGAACACCAAACTTTCTGTGTTGGAACTACTTTCTGTGTTGGAACTTTGTGCACTATGTTGTCAGAACTATGTTGGTATGTTTGAACAAGTGTGGTGGAATAGTTTGAACTTGTCTGATGGAGCCAGGAACTTTGTGTGATGTTTGAAATGGCAAGCAATGTGTTATCAGCTAGAATGTATGTGATGTGTATGACGGCTTGGCTCGATTATGTATGTCTTATGAGTTGTGATGACAATGTGGTGGATCATGGCTTCTGATATATATTTCTGGATGATGGCTTCTGCTATATGTATATTTGTGTGTGTATGAATTGCGACGACAGATCTGAGAACTGTGTGGAACTCGTCACTGAATACAAGGACATTTTGTGATGAGGTAAAGTCGTCTTAAAATGTATCACATACCCACACAGGTAAGACAAATCCAAAATATCACATAAAAATATATGACAACACACTTCGTCACAAAAAGTGTACTCAATGCCTCAGGCGCCATACAAACCAAGATAAAACCAAAATGTCACATAATACTACATGACGATACTGGTCGTCACAAAAAGTTTCCTCAAATAGGACTCCCAACTGTCAATTTGTGACGAGTCATGTATTACGTGACGCGTTGACCGACCAATATGTGACAACTGCAGTCGTCACTAAATAGCACAATATATGACATAGGAAATGTGGCCGTCACAAAAGGTCCTAACATTTTGTGACGGTAAACATAATTTTCGTCACACGGTACATTATGTGACGGTCGTTATATGACGGCCGGTGTGACGCTGCATTTTTGTCACAAAGAACTTTTTGTGACCATTTTTGTACTTTACATGACAGTTTGGGTTTGTCATACAAGGCCAGATTTTTTGTAGTGACTAGGGCTGAGTCGCCGTGGACATAAAGGCGCTTGATACTGAGGTCGACTGCAATGCGCAAACCATGAAAACATGCCTTGTATTCTGCAGCATTGTTAGATGCCAGGAAGTGGATCCTGAGGACGTAGCGCAATTGCTCATTGGTTGGTGATATGAATAATATGCCCGCTCCCGCACCATCAATGGTCAGTGAGCCATCAAAATACATTTTCTAGTAGTCAACGGGTCCTTGAGAGGTCGGGATACTTAAGTCCGTCCACTCGACCATGAAATCAGCCAATGTTTGGGATTTAATAGTATCGCGGCATGTAAACTCTAGGTCGAAAGGACATAGCTCCATTGCCCACTTGGTGATGCGCCCGTTTGCATCTTTGTTGCGTATAATGGTACCAAGGGGAAACTCAGTTTTGATCACCACGTGGAACCCATCAAAGTAATGCTTCAACTTTTGGGTTGTAATGAGTATGGCATAGATCAATTTTTGAATCTGAGTGTACCTAGTTTTGGACTCATTGAGCACCTCACTAATGAAATAGATTGGGCACTGAACACCATAAGCGTGGCCGGGCTCCTCACGCTCGACCACGAGGACGGTGGAGATGACTTGATCAGTCGCGACAATGTAGAGTTGAAGGACTTCTCCTGACTTTGGGCCAATAAGGACCGGAGGTGATGCAAGGTACTGCTTCAACTGGGTAAAGGCAATATCTGCTTCCTCCGACCACTCAAACTTCTCGCTTGCCTTGAGTAACTTAAAAAAAGGTAAGCCCTTATCACCAAATCGAGATAGAAATCGGCTTAGGGCGGCCATACACCCTGTAAGCTTCTAGACATCCTTGACATTTGTTGGTCACTTCATATTAAGGACAGCTTGCACCTTTTCTAGGTTAGGATGTATGCCGTCGCGACTGATGACATTGCCTAGTAATATACCAGAGGGAACGCCAAAGATGCACTTTTTAGGGTTCAACTTCCATTGATATTGATTGAGCGCTGCAAAAGTACGTGTCAGATCGTCAATCAAGGAGTGGGATTCCTTGGTTTTGACAACTATGTCATCTACATAGGCCTTGACCAGTTCATCTTGTATCTCTTTTTTGAGGCACTCTTGTATTGCACGCTGATAAGTAGCTCCGGCATTTTTTAGCCCAAATGACATGGTCGTGTAGCAATAAGCACCGAAAGGTGTAATAAATGTTTTGATCTGATCGTCCTTGTTTAGAGCGATCTGGTGATAACCAGAGTAACAGTTGAGAAAAGATAGTAGCTCGCAGCCGGCTGTGGAGTCCACGACTTTGTCAATGCGAGGTAGGCCAAAGGGGTCTTTAGGGCAGTGCTTGTTGAGATGAGTGTAGTCAACGCACATTCTCTATTCATTATTCTTTTTTGCGTACAAGAACCGGACTGGCTAACCAGTCCGGATGATACACCTCTTTGATAAAACCGACTGCAAGAAGCCGTGTAACTTCTACCCTAGTAGCCTCCTTTTTGTCCTTCTTGAACTGCCACAGCTTCTGCTTGACGAGTTTTGCCTTGGGGTCGACGTTCAAGGAGTGCTCAATCCGGTCTCGAGATACACCGGGCATGTTCGATGGTTTCCAAGCAAACACTCTTACGTTCTCTCTCAAGAATCGGATGAGCGCGTCTTCCTATTTGGGGTCAAGGTTTGACCCAATCAGTGCCGTCTTGCTGGAGTCGCCCTCGACCAGCTGGATCTCCTTGTACTCCTTGGACTTGATAGACTTTCATGGTGCTTCGAGCTCTAGAATTTCCAGCTAGTTTGGAGGAGTCTTCTTGGCCTCCATCGTCATTGACGCCATGCGCAGGGAGAGGTCGTGGGCTTCGGCTACGCGAAAACTGTCCTCTTCACAGGTATAGGCAACGAATACATTGCCTCTGAGAGTGAGGACTCCCTTTTTCATTGGCATCTTAAGCACCAAGTACTTGTAATGAGGTATGGCAATGAATTTGGTGATCGCGGGATGACCAAGGATAGCATGGTAGGTACCCTCGAAGTCAGCAACCACAAAGTTGACGTAGTCGGTACGAAAGTGGTCTGTCGTGCCAAACTGCACAGGTAGGGTAATCTGCCCGAGAAGCGTAGAGCTCTATCCAGGCAGGACCCCCCAGAACTGTGCGTCGTATGGCTTCAAGTTAGCTTCAGATATGTTCAATGCTGAGAGGCTGTTTTTGAACAGGATGTCGATGGAACTATCGCCGTCAATGAGCACCCTGTCAAATTGCACTTTATTGATACAAGGGCTAAGGAGAAGAGCGAAATGACCTGGTTCGAGGATGGTGGCCCATTGATCTTCCCTACTGAAGTTGATTTCTCGGTGTGACCAGGGGGCTAGTCTTGGATCCGCAATGAGGTCGTCTTCCTTGGCCATGTTCAGGCAAGCACGGGCGAGCAGCTTCCGCTCGCGTTTACTTTCAACAGACACCTTACCCCCGACAATGGTTGCAACATGCCTCACAGGTTCCTGATACTGGTGCTTGGGGTTCTTGTCAGGATCGTCCTCGTCATCGTCCCTGCGGTTATGCTGGTCTGTTGCGTCATTAGGCTTGTCAGCATTTTCTGAAGCCTGTTTGCGACGGTAGATTTCCTTGAGGACCTTGTAGTTTTCCAACATGTGGTTGGACTTAGGATGAGCTGGGCAAGGCCCCTTCAAGGCTTTAGCATAGTCTTCTTCATAGTTGCGATGCCCCCCAAATTTCTTCACGGCGTTGACCTCGCCGTCGTCATCGTGAGCACGCTTGCCCTTGAAGTTGTCATGACGATCGCCATGCTGGTTTTTGTTATCACGCCGATCACGATTGTCATTGCGGTAGTCCCTGATGTCGCTACGACCTCTAAAGTCATCACGGCGATGGTTGTCGTGGTAGTCGTCGCGTCGTGGAGAGTATTGTGCTTTGTCGGTGCCCTCGTTCAACAGCTTCTTGGCGTCGTCGGTATCCGCATACTTCTTAGTGGTGGTGAGGAGGTCAACCACCATTATAGGCCATTTACGAAGGAGCTTGTCCCTGAGATCATTGTGGTAGCGCAAACCAGTAATGAAGGCTTCAATAGCCTCGTTGTCGGTGATCCTGGGAATCCTGATGTGCATATCCAAGAAATGTCGGATGTACTCGCGCAATGGTTCATCCCTGGCACCGTGGATGTGCTATAGATCATACTTGTTGCCTGGCTATTCACAGGTAGCAATGAAGTTTTGGACAAAGGCTTGACGCAAAGCATACCAGGAGTCGAATTGGTTCTCAGGGAGACTGACAAGCCATTAGTGCCCCACCGGGCCGACCACAATGGAAAAGTAATTGGCCATGACGTGCTCGTCACCCATAGCAGATCTGCAAGCGGTCTCATAAAGTTGGACCCATAGCTCGGGATTGACCTTGCTGTCGTAATGGTTAAGCTTCTCAAGCTTAAAACCTCTAGGCCAGACGACTTGTCGTAGGTGGTTGGTGAATTGCTTGGGGCCCGGGGGACCATGCACCATATCGTACTCCATGCGACGACTGGTTTCATGGGACGCACGGTCCCGAGCTCTCTGTTCAATGCGAGGACGTAGGTCACAGTCGTTGAGGTCGCAACGGAGATCATGATTGCCATCATGACGATCTCGTTTGTCACCGTGTTGTTGCCCCCGATGACGGTGGTCCCGGTGGTCATTACGCCGGTTCTCGCTGCGTCGGTCGTCATCGTTGTTATTGCGGCGGTGGTCAAGCTAGCGATTATCATTGCGGGGAGGGTTCCCACGATTGCCGTCATTGCCTCCGTCAGCCCCTGGATTGACGCCTAGAGCCATGTGATCATCATTGCCTACATGGTGGTCTGGGCCGGCGGGTGCGCGTAAGCCACGTTGACAAGACCTGAAAAGGTCAACTGGAGTGCTGGCGGCTCCTACTAGTCGCGCCAGACGCCGATGGGCCTGCGGCACGTTCATTAGTCTGAACCATAGCCGCCTGGAGATAAGCTTGTAGATCCTCCCGGATGTTTCAGATTTCTAGGGTATCTGGTAACCGCTTCAGGCTCTCAATGGCAACAGCCACGTTGGCGCTTGGGGTTTTGAATACTGGTCTGCTCCCCTCCATGTCAAAAGCATCATTGAGGTTGCGCCCTTGCAACCAGTTACGCCTAGCTGCAGCGTCAGCCTCTTGCTGGTCGCGGTCTGCTTGTTGTTTGCTAGGCGTGCGTCTTCATCTATGCGACGTTGAGCTCGGTTAGCATTGCGCTGTTGTCGCTCTCATCACTGTTGATCGGTCTCGCCCCCAGCAGGTGGGTCTTCATCTTGGCTAACCACGTTGATCATGGCACCACACCTTGGAGGGAAAGCCGGGATTCGAGGAAAGCCCGGAGGATGTAGCGTCTCTTCATCACTGCTACTCACATGGTGTAATACCATGGTTCGAGTATTTTCATCGAACGCAGTGCTCGATCCGGGGCTCAAACGGCTATCTATCTAGGTGGTATGAATTGAAACTTGATCAGAGCCCACCATATTGACGAACTTGCGTTGTCGAGGTCGAGGCCGAGCGAAGCACCCTTCAGGAGATGAAGTGACCACTAGATCTGTACCCAACCGTTGAAAACTGGTGGCTCGAGCGGGTCGAGTAGATCTGTTGTAGTCGTTCGAGTTCTGCCCGGTAAACTGCTCTTGGAGCGAATCGACCAAAGATAGGGTAAGCGAAAGTTTACCACCGAGCTGGGCAATGGAGTCAATCAAGTCAGTGGAGTCGAGTTTCCTTCCCTGGTAGCGAGGAAGGAGTCGATGAGTTGCCGGCGTGGTCGATGAGGGCACTGGTGCAGGCGAAGCCAGAGCCAGCGTAGTCGTAGTCGACGCTGGTGTTGGGGAAGTAGTCGATGCAGATCGGATCTACACCTCCTCCATGGCTGTGATGACAAAGTCATTGGAGCTGGTGGTCCAGGTGATCTGGTCGATCGTGAACGTGAGGCCTGCCACCGTGGCCATGGAGTCGGGGAAGATGACCATCTCGCATGCCTGAAAAGCAGTACACACACCCGCTACCTAGCGCGCAACTGTCGACAAAACCTGGTCGGCAGTCTACCGAGGGGTATGCCCAAGGTAGTAGACTGTCGGCAGACAGGTGTGCAAGCCACGAACGAGATGGTGATGCAGAACAACACACGGGTTTACCCAGGTTCAGGCTGCCATGTGGGCATAATACCTTACGTCCTGCTCTGCTTTGTTATTGCTGTCTCAAACAATGTATTACAAGCTAGATTGCCCTAGAGTATGTTTCGATGATTTTGAGGGGGGTCCCATGCCCTCCTTATATAGTCTGGGAGGCAGGGTTACAGATCTGGAAACTAATCGTAGCTGGTTACAATGGCCATACAGAGCCGGATAAGGATTCCTAATCTAACCGGCCAAGACCTTGCTTGATTCCCAAGTCTGGTTTGATGCCTTGCACAAGACTCCATCCCGATGATCTGGATCACGCGTCGTCATGTAATGGGCCGGACCGTCTGGTCTGGGCCTGCCCATGTCTAGCCATAAGGGTATAGGGGTTTATACCCCCACACCCTGCCACATCACTAATCCGTGGGAAAGGTCCTCCAAGCCTCCTCATGTGTTGATCTTAAGTCAATTTACACCAAAGGTCAGGATGGAGTGGCCTTTGATCCATGGCCCCATTATCATGGATTTGGATCCCTCCAACCGACCTTGAAACTACCTTAACTACCAAATTTCGACATGTGTCGACTTCACAACCGCCTTTTGGAGCCAACAAGCGCTGTAGGATCAAGAGGCGGTGCAATGGAGGGCCGGCCGACACCCCTAGGCACCACCCGGAGCTCCACCGACCTCCCTGGCTACCTACAAGTACCCCCACTACCTATGCACACTATAAAAGTTGCAGTGGTGCTCGGTGGAGAAGTGCCCCATTCATTTTCAAGCTCTCCAAGCTTCTCTAAGCTCTCTAGCTTAGCGTAGCTCTAGAGTAGTACTCCCTCCATCCATTTATTGGAGTCATTTTAGGTTCTTGCGCGATGAGCAAGGGAGGGTTAAAGGAGCCTTGGGTACCATTTAATCACCGATTTGTACTAAATGCATCGTGGGGTGTTGAGTTTTTGAGTAATCCTCCGCTAACACCGCCCAAAATGGCGGTGAGTCCAAGCCCAGAATCGTGTGCGTCCGCACCCAGCATGGTGCACCCTTCCTTTTTTCCTGTTTTGCCACGTGAAAATTGCCGAGATCATATCCTTATTTGTCGTAGCCTTTTTTTGTTTTGTCGCATGAACCATTGGCATGCAGTTCCAGCAAACTCTTTCCTATCTTTCTCTCTGATGGCGTGCCAATACCTAATGCTCGAGATGGCATGAAAGTGACTTCAGGTTATCGCCAGCTGCAGTAGGTGATGATGTGGAGCCACTTGCAGCGCACGGCAGCATGGTGTGGTGGCTACGCGGTGGCATAAGAGCCAATCAGCGACGCGGCGACGTGAGAGCCAATCGGCGGTGCGGTGGCATAGTTCGTAGCGACGCGAGGTGGAGCGACTTGCAGCACATGCGCATCGGTGTGGCGAGAAAACGGAGCGAACGTAGTCATATACAAGGATAATTGGAGGCTGGTGTCGTATTAACTCCGCATGGCATATGAGGCGTCTCGTGCGCAACAGCCCGAGAAAAAACAAGATGGCCCAGCTTAGACGACGCTGACTCATGGAAATTGCATTTTTGCGTAAACAACTCTGATAAATGGACAGAGGGAGTAGTCTAGTAGTGGAAGTAGAGCAAGAGCAAAGCTTCTCTCAGAGTCCGGAAGAGTCTTCTGGGTCTGGTATAGCTCCTTCGTAATTCTTTCATTTAGCACTTACTTTATTTAGTAGATTGCTTTGCTTATTTCAAGTACTTGTTCATTATTGTTCATCATTAGTGAGCTTAGGTGCTTGCTCTCGGCCTTAGTATCATAGGTTATCTTTTGTTTAGTAGTCTTTTGTTAGTATCGGTTCAACCATCTGGTTAGGGTGCTTTGATCTCATTTCATCGGAGCTCAGATCAAAGTAGTAAGTTTATAGATTATGGGAGGTGCTTAGGCTATAAATTACCTGTGGCTACGGCTAGGCCTCTGGATAGATTGTGGTAGTTGGCAAGTGGTGACAGCCTCGTCCATCCTCTGTATTCCACCACGTTATGTCTAGTTATTAAATCATAAGGCTCGTGGCAGACCTTGTCTATTTAACTCTCCTAGTTGGTAGGCGGGCTCGCCCCGAAGTACTAGCGTATTTTTCCTAGTCATTTGTTTACCCTTTGTTACTGAAAGATAAATTGCTCGCTCTTCCACCTAGCTATCCTACCTCTAGTTTAGCTTGTTTAGTAGTTTACTTAGTAGTTCACTCACAACCACCATTATTGTTCAACCGCTTAGGATACAAACAGACTTTCGTTTAGCAATCCTAACTAATAAATATAAATTAGCCTTCCACCTTCCTTTGGGAAAATATAAATTCAACACTTGGTACTCTCCGAACAAAGTGCTACGCGATAGTTCTGTACGCTTGCAGAATCCCTCCACTAGTCGTTAAGAAGTATCAACAATGATATTCAATAATTCATATATATATGCTAGAGGCGCTGCAAGGTGAAAGTCTCACAAGAGCAATAAACGAAAGTGTTTGGCAAGAGACCTAAGTTCTCTCCAAACAATGGCCGATACATGTATCGCCCTTAGAACAAAATGGCCGATTGTTGATATTTGGTAACGCAATTAGGAAATGATCCGCAAGCGCACGGATATCGGTGAGCACTTCACCCGAGATGTTATCCTGGGTATCGTATTTATATTTTTACCTTTAGGAGAAAGAGTGCATCTGACTAACCAAATCTATTACTACTAACCTTTAGGCTACAACCACTATGATTCGATGTGAGTGATGTATAGAGAAGACTACAACCGCACTCTTCTTCTAACCTTGGTAAGGATGATCTACTGTTCTATTGGGGAGGTTTACGGAATCTAGACACCACAAAGGATGTTCAACCCGCACCTATAAACCCTATCGATCCTGCTAACGGGATATGGAATACAAAGGTAACTCGGAATTGTCACGTTCCTCGCTACTACCACAGTCCGGCTAGACGAGGGGATATCTATGAGTATCCTAGCTTAAACACCACGTTTACGCTAGAGATCACTCTAAACTCTACGCGAAGAGATCAAAGTAAACTCATAAACCAAAGAACAATAAAACAAAGAACTTACTAGAATTTAGAAGTCGAAATACTGAAGAATCCTGAGAACAAGCCTCGGGTTAGAAGAACTTGCTCCCGCAGGTACAACCTCGGAGTAGACACCGACAGGCCGGCTTCCTCCGATCTACACCTCCACTCTATCTCTCTCAATCTAGTAGAACTAATTCTACTTTCACATTGGATGCTAAGCCCTAAGAGGTGGGAACCCTAGAGGGAACCTCTCTCTAAACCCTAACTAGAGATATGCAACTGAATAATGAATTGGGGTCTTCTCCACCAGGGGTCAGGGGCCTTGCTTATATAGCCATTTTGGATGAATCTGGACCGTCGGATCAAACCGACCTTCATCCTACGGTTTTCCTTGATCCTCAAAGGCGGTGGAGCATAATCCGCGAGACTCGACCTGATTGGTCCCGGGGGCAGGGCGGGCGCCCTAGGGTACAGGGCGGGCGCCCTGTGTCCGGCCCCGTTACGGCTCCCGTTCGTTCCCGTGGCTTCTGGAATCTTCTAGATGTAAGATAATTGCGTGTTTGGTTAATATCCCGTCATTATTCCGATATGTGGGCCTTTCTTCCGTATTTCCTGATAACCCCCTGCAGAAATAGATAAACAGCAAAACTCGTGGAATTCTGTTAGATCAAACCCTAATTCTAGGTGTTGCTTGCATATAGGTCCTTTTCTTTATTTATTTGATGGTTATAATTGATACTTAAGAACCGTCAACAAACACCCCCATACTTAGGCTTTTACTCGTCCTCGAGAAAAGGTTGGTTAATAAAACATCTGGGGTTGAAACATTCTTTCATACCTGCAGGGTGTTGTAAAAATCCACTGTGCACTTATAGTCAGGGAAATATATGGTCAGAGTAAAGAGCCTTTCTTCTTCTTTATCCCTATCACTTGGAGTTTTTACATATTTTTGAAAAGAAAAACTTAGCATACCTTTATCCTCATAGGTGCTCTCAGAGTCACTCATTATCTTTTATATTTCTCTCTGAGGCTGTTTTGATTTTGCAAAAATAATTCTTTAAGCATACATACCTTGCATTTATTGTATGGTCAAAACCGGATCCGAGGAGAAGAATGCCATACTCTTAGATCAAAGATTTTGAAAAAAACTTGTCACTCTTACTGGCATATTGCTTATTAGAGGGACCATGGGCTATCATTTTCTTTCCATCATATTTTTATCATATCTCATTTTTTTCATTTTGGGTGGATACCGAGGTACCCCTAATTCTACTGCCGGACACTTGTCCATTTTTTTCCACGAGGTTATCGAGCACTTGCTCCTTTTTATTTCCTTGATATATTCATAATTTTGCATAGCCCATGCCTCTAACGCAATAATACTTCGGAAGAGTGAATCTTTCTGAATAAAAATGTCTTGATCTTAGGAGTATGATAAATCTCTCAACAAGGGTCTAACTTGTTTTGAACAAACTCAATACAAAGCAGATAGCTTTAATTAATATTTTCATGTTTAGCAGGCATATAAAACTTGAGGATGGTAGCTATAATTTTGAGATTTAAAACAAATTCTCCAAGCAATAAAGATACTAAGAATAAGGTACTCATACCCTTACCATCTCTTATTCCACAATGACTTTTAGCAACACAGGGTTTTGAAATAATTTTAATAATTGCAGGTTTCCAGGAAATATCATAGAGTGAGATTGATCATGATTATAAGCATTTTTATCCTTTTAATTTATCATGTTTAGAGAGATAAAATTCTGCACAAACTAAGGTGAGTGTATAAGTGTGTAATAAAAGTGTGCAGAGTGTGTACCTGGTTCATGGAGTGGTGCGATCGAAGTGTGTGTGACATGTCAGGGAATCTCCCCCATACTTGTTTTCTGCTTTCTTGCACAAAAGTAAAGTAGAGACACACAAGACATACTAATAATAATCTTTATTAATCTTGAGGCATTTATTACAACCGAATAATAATAATAACCGAATATAATAGATCTAAACTGATTATAAGCGAACCTAATCGAATCTAATAATAACTAAGACATATATAGCCCCAAGATTAAACGTCAAATTAAAAGCGTCGGGCTTTAATTTTTAATTGGAAGGTAAAAATTGATCACGTCTATTTCTTCTAATTCTTTATTGGGCTCTAAAAATAATTTAAGACGTTGACCATTTACCTTGAATAACGTACCTTCGTCATTTTGAAGTGTGATAGCTCCGTGGGATGATGAATGAATTACCTTGAATGGTCCTTCCCATTTGCTCCGGAGCTTTCCATGCCCGAAAAGCTTCACCCTGGAATTAAAAAGTAATACCTTATCTCCGGGAGAGAACTCCTTCTTCTTGATCCTCTTGTCATGCCATCTCTTGACTCTTTCTTTGTAGATCTTTGAATTGTGATATGCTTTCTCCCGCCATTCTTCTAACTCCGATAATTGCATTCTTCTACGTTTTCCGGCGATATCTAGGTCCATATTCCATCTTTTTATGGCCCAGTGTGCCTTGAACTCAAGTTCAATAGGTAGGTGACAGGTCTTTCCGTATACCAATTGGTATGGAGACATTCCAATTGGGGTCTTGTATGCTGTCCGGTAAGCCCAGAGTGCATCGGGTAACTTGTCCTTCCATGCCGTTCCCATCTCGTTCACCGTCTTCTGAAGAATGTTCTTGATTTGCTTGTTAGAAGTCTCTGCTTGGCCACTTGTCTGAGGATGATAGGGAGTAGCGACGTTGTGACGGATTCCATGTCTTGATAGATAGTGCTCGAAGCGCTTGTCAATGAAGTGTGATCCTCCATCACTTATCACTATCCTAGGGACTCCAAATCTTGGAAATATGATTTCCTCAAACATCCTCTTCGAACTGATATTGTCGGCATGTTTGCAAGGTAGTGCCTCTACCCACTTGGAGACGTAATCAACCGCCACCAAGATGAACTCACACTTCTTAGATGGGGAAATGGACCCATGTAGTCTATTCCCCAGACATCAAAGAGTTCAATCTGAAGGTTGTTGGTGAGTGGCATGGCATCCCTTGTATTTATGTTTCTGTGCCTTTGACATGGCCCACATCTTCTGATATATTGCTTCGTGTCATCGTACATCGTAGGCCAGTAGAATCCACATTGCCAGATCTTTGAATGTGTACGGAATGCTCCATAGTGACCTCCGTATGGTGATGAGTGACATCTGTCGATGATCTTCAATCCTTCCTCAGTGGTCACACATCTTCTAAGTAGGCCATCAGCGCATACTCGGAAGAGATATGGCTCATCCCATATATGTGAACGACTTTCCTGAATAAGCTTCTTCTTGTTTGCTCCGGGTGGTACATAACCTGAAACCATAAAATTAACAATATCTGCATACCAGGGGTCAGATCTGTTAATCCCGTAAAGCATGTCGTCCCGGAGTGAGTCATTAATGGGGGGTTCCTGTGAATTCTTAAAGTACATTCTAGACAAGTGATCAGCAACAGGATTTTCTACTCCCTTTTTATCTTTTATTTCTAAGTCAAATTCTTGGAGTAATAAAATCCATCTGATTAAGCGAGGTTTAGCATCTTTCTTAGTGAGCAAATATTTTAGTGCAGCATGATCAGTGTAAACAATTATCTTAGCTCCAACTAAATAAGATCTAAATTTATCAATGGCAAAAACAACAGCCAGAAGCTCTTTTTCAGTGGTTGCATAATTAAGTTGAGCTCCTGTCAAAGTTTTACTTGCATAAGCAATTGCATGATGCTTTTTATCTTTAGTTTGTCCCAAAACTGCCCCCACAGCATAATCACTAGCATCACACATAATTTCAAAAGGCAACGACCAATCAGGGGGTTGAATGATTGGTGCAGAGATGAGTGCTTGCTTTAATAAATTGAAAGAATTTAGACATGCATCATCAAATTCGAAAGGAGCATCCTTGGCTAGCAAAAGAGTAAGTGGTCTCGCAATAAATGAAAAGTCTTTTATAAATCTGCGATAAGAACCAGCATGGCCAAGAAAACTTCGAATTCCTTTTATATTCACAGGTGGAGGTAGTTGTTCAATTACTTCAATTTTAGCTCTATCTACCTCAATACCTCTTTCAGACACTAGGTGTCCTAGCACTATTCCTTCTCTAACCATAAAATGACATTTTTCCCAATTAAGGATTAAGTGCTTTTCTTCACATCTTTGCAAAACCTTATCTAAGTTCTCAAGACAACTATCAAAAGTTTTTCCATAAACTGAGAAATCATCCATGAAAACTTCCATAATCTCTTCAATCATATCAGAAAATATAGACATCATACATCTTTGAAAAGAAGCTGGTGCATTACATAACCCAAAAGACATTCTACGATAAGCATACGTTCCATATGGGCATGTAAAAGTGGTTTTGCTTTGATCATCAGGATGGATAGGGATCTGGTGATACCCTGAATATCCATCTAGAAAACAGAAAAACGAGTGTTTTGCTAACCGCTCAAGCATCTCATCTATAAAAGGCAAAGGAAAATGATCCTTTTTCGTGGCTTTATTAAGTTTTCTATAGTCTATGCACATCCGCCACCCAGTAACGGTGCGTTGCGGAATTAGCTCATTCTTATCATTAGTAACAACAGTCATGCCTCCCTTTTTAGGCACAACTTGAACAGGGCTTACCCACTCACTATGCGGCACCGGATATATAATCCCTGCATGCAGCAACTTTATAACTTCTTTTTTAACTACCTCTCTCATCGCGTTGTTAAGTCTACGTTGAGGCTCTCGAGAGGGTGTAACAGAAGGATCTGTCGGAATACGATGGGTACAAATCATAGGACTGATTCCTGTGAGATCTTGAAGTGAGTAGCCGAAAACAGAGTGGTGTTTTTCAAGAATGGTCATTAATCGCAGAGTTTGCTCCTGAGTGAGTTTATTACTAACGATCACAGGAAACTCTGGATTATTGTTTAGGAAAGCATAGGTAAGACCGGGTGGTAAAGTTTTGAGTTCTATGGGGGGTCTAGGTGTTTCTGCAAACTCATCTAAGGGTTCAGGTTCAGAAGGTTCGGCCTCTTCTTCAGTGAAGAAGGGGGCTTCCTCTTCTAAGTCTAGATCATCTAAAAGTTCTAGAGATGCAGCCTTTACCTCCTCCATAGGATCAGGCAAAAGATATGGCTCGGTCTTATTATTCAAGGAGTGAGTTATTGTAATTGGAAGTTTAAAATCCTTTCCCAAGGAAATGTGGAGCTTTCCAGTTTGACCTTCGTAAAGGAGTCTTCTAAAAGGTTGTCCAATCAGTAGGTCGAAACCCCATATATCAAAGATATAAAAGTTCAAATGAACCATGGAGCCTTCTACCATAAAGGGTAGGACATTAATAATTCCAAGACTGGGGACTAATCGTCCCAAAGATTCCTTTATGACCTTTGTTGTGGGGGTTAAAACAAGTTTCCCAAATAAATTAAGTGCAAAAGCTTCAGACATGATATTGATCCCCACAACAGGATTATAGAGAGCATCAAATTGATCAGAATCATAAGCACAGCGTATAGTGATAGGAGGTGTATCCAAACGGATTACTTCAGAGGAAAGCTCTGACTCTTCTAACCATTCGCTACTCATAACCGAGATAAGCTCTCTCAATTGACGTTCACTTGGTAAACAAATGCTAAATTGGCCGTTTTGGGGTTTGTCTATAGAATGGTAGTTTGAAATGTTTCCAAAATCGGCAAAGAGATCGGATTCTATGTCTAGCATGAAATCAGATGGTAGAATTTCTTCCTTTTGTGGCTCAGAACCTGGGATAGCTAAAGTAGATGAAAAATTTGGCAGAGTGTCTACTTCGGCTTCGTAGGTTTTATCATGGAGGGCATTATCCATCTCAGCTTCTAGGATTCTATTCAAGATCCCCTTAGCTTCATCAGTAGGGATACGAAAGAAAGAACCTCTAGCCATAGTATGCAGCATTTGTTTATTATCTTTCTGAAGACCTCGAAAAAAGTGAAATAAAAGAACAGTGTCTTCAAGCAAAAGTTTTAGACCAGATTCTAAAAGATCAGAAAAACGTTTCCAGGATTTCCCCAAAGTTTCATTATCTTTTTGTTTAAAAGATAGGACTTCGAGTCTAAGGTCACCAGTACGGTCAAGGGAATAAAAATCTAGACAAAAGTTGGCTCTTAAAACTCCCCATTCACCTTGCTGTTGACTTACCTTCTGACTATACCATCGTCTAGCTTCTCCTCTTAAAGAAAAAGGAAAAAGCTTCCAACTTAAAGTCTTATCAGAGATGCCATCAATGCGAAGACAATCGCATGTCTGCTCAAAATCTCTAATATGAAGGTAAGGGTTTTCGTCTTCCTTTCCCGAAAAAGATAAATTTTGAATCATCGCAATCAACCTTGAACTTAACTTATACTGGGATGTTTGGATAGGCTGTGATGACTCCCATGGTAAAAGGTCAGTTGCTGAAGGTGTTGCGGCATCAAAGATAGATATAGAACCTTGGTTTTCCATTTTTGGTAAAAAGAAAAAGAAAGAATGAAAAAGATAAGAAAATAAAAAGTATGAATACAAGCTAGTAGTAAGACTCAAGGTTATCTCAGCAAACCGTCTTTCTCCTCGGCAACGGCGCCAGAAATGCTTGTTGATATTTGGTAACGCAATTAGGAAATGATCCACAAGCGCACGGATATCGGTGAGCACTTCACCCGAGATGTTATCCTGGGTATCGTATTTATATTTTTACCTTTAGGAGAAAGAGTGCATCTGACTAACCAAATCTATTACTACTAACCTTTAGGCTACAACCACTATGATTCGATGTGAGTGATGTATAGAGAAGACTACAACCGCACTCTTCTTCTAACCTTGGTAAGGATGATCTACTGTTCTATTGGGAAGGTTTACTAAATCTAGACACCACAAAGGATGTTCAACCCGCACCTATAAACCCTATCGATCCTGCTAACGGGATATGGAATACAAAGGTAACTCGGAATTGTCACGTTCCTCGCTACTACCACAGTCCGGCTAGACGAGGGGATATCTATGAGTATCCTAGCTTAAACACCACGTTTACGCTAGAGATGATTACTCTAAACTCTACGCGAAGAGATCAAAGTAAACTCATAAACCAAAGAACAATAAAACAAAGAACTTACTAGAATTTAGAAGTCGAAATACTGAAGAATCCTGAGAACAAGCCTCGGGTTAGAAGAACTTGCTCCCGCAGGTACAACCTCGGAGTAGACACCGACAGGCCGGCTTCCTCCGATCTACACCTCCACTCTATCTCTCTCAATCTAGTAGAACTAATTCTACTTTCACATTGGATGCTAAGCCCTAAGAGGTGGGAACCCTAGAGGGAACCTCTCTCTCTAAACCCTAACTAGAGATATGCAACTGAATAATGAATTGGGGTCTTCTCCACCAGGGGTCAGGGGCCTTGCTTATATAGCCCTTTTGGATGAATCTGGACCGTCGGATCAAACCGACCTTCATCCTACGGTTTTCCTTGATCCTCAAAGGCGGTGGAGCATAATCCGCGAGACTCGACCTGATTGGTCCCGGGGGCAGGGCGGGCGCCCTAGGGCACAGGGCGGGCGCCCTGTGTCCGGCCCTGTTACGGCTCCCGTTCGTTCCCGTGGCTTCTGGAATCTTCTAGATGTAAGATAATTGCGTGTTTGGTTAATATCCCGTCATTATTCCGACATATGGGCCTTTCTTCCGTATTTCCTGATAACCCCCTGTAGAAATAGATAAACAGCAAAACTCGTGGAATTCTGTTAGATCAAACCCTAATTCTAGGTGTTGCTTGCATATAGGTCCTTTTCTTTATTTATTTGATGGTTATAATTGATACTTAAGAACCGTCAACACCGATGTATATACTGCAATTAGCCACTAAGCAGCCGATGAGATGGGTATCATTGCTGGTTGGTTTTGAATAAGTGTTTTCAGGTTCATGCATCATTCACCTAAAAATAGAGGGGCATATGTTGACAACCAAAATTCTCCATTTTGTGAAGTTGTCAAAATGAGAAACGGACATCATCATTGCGTTCCTCTCATCAAGATGGTCAAAAAACATATATGGAATGTTTAATTCAGAGTTCGCATGGGAGAGTTATGCTTTCAAGAAAATGCCTCAACACCGGTAGTTTCCGTTAACGTTGGTACTACTGACAGATGGCGAAGACATGGGCGTCGGTACTACCGACCCAAACCGGTACTACCGACAATTTGTAAAGATCTGGACCTCGATACTACCGACTCAAACCGGTACTACTAACAGGCCTATTTCGGATCTGGCTTTTAGATTCCAATCTGATTTGTTCCAAACTCGTGAGAAACATGAAAAATAAGGCTTGGAAAGGTTTTCTATTGGGATAAGACTATCTCCCCTATATATATGAGAGGATTATGGCCGATTGAGTTTCTATCTATCCAATCGTCAAACAAATCAATCTACTACCTCTCTTACCGTCTCTTCCCCTCTACTTCTCCTCTATCTTCGTCGGCGCTGCATGGACGGTGAATCGATGATGGCGAAGCTCTATAGCGGCCAGGCATACTAGAGCAGCCCATAGCCACTGCACGCCCCAACGAGGTCCCTTCCAGACGTGTAGGGTTTCAGGTCGTCTCAAGAGACCTCACGCAGCATGTCTTGCCTATTGCACTCCCGACGAGGCTCCTCCTCTGACGTGTCTTGCGTATCACGCGCATCACTGGAGGCACAAGGTCTGGGTGTGGACATCCCCTAGTTGTCGGCCGACCTAAAAGTCGGCTAGGCCCTACATCGTGCGATCTAGCTTATCGAGTGTGGTGACCTAATTAAGCATTAACAGGTAGGCAATGGCAAATGCTATTTTTAAGGTTTGGAATCACGTGGTGATCTTTGTAAGGATGATTGTAAGTGGCATCTTGTAAACACATCTATGATTCAATATCGATCAAGGTTTGAAAATTGATGGGTTGATAATCTTGTTCCTTCGCTCAACTCTTTTTTTCGTTGCCTACCTTTTGGTTTTAGATTGATCTCAAGAATACATTTGTTTCGATCCATCTTAAACTGTGCTAGGCTTTGTGTTACTAATCTGAGAAGTTTGATTGATTAACCTTTAATAGATTTTGTTTAATCATGAATTTAGGGCTTGATTAATTCTCGTCACCATCTGACACAGTAATCTTGTTTATTATATCTTGAGTTCGAGATCTCCGATTGATGTGATTCCTATTAGGTTAGTTCAAGAATTTCATATACTTCTATCTGTAAAAGTTTTGGTCAAGATTATTTTAAGTAAATGTGAGTGTTCTGTCCAGAACATAAAACAAGGTTTAATTTGGTTTTTTTGTTTTGGGGGAAGTTTTAAAATTAGTTTTTGTCTTCTGCAATCATTCACCCTCCCTCTGATTGCCTATCTAAGTGTGAATCGATCCTACAAATTGTATATGAATCATGCACTAAATTAATCAAAGTTTTGATATATATTTTTGAAGGCTAAAAATCGTCATCATGACATGAAACATACATCTCTATGATAAGAAATCTGAACCAAACTGTGGGCACCCGATAGGGCCATGTCACCCTTGTCAACGAAGGGTGTGTTTGATTGCTAGATGAAGGCTCTATCGTATATCTGAATGAGAGGATGTATATCTGGATGAGCTGATGTATGCTAAGTAGAAATGCATTTTAGTAAAGAGTGTGTGGTCAGGATTTATAAGTGGATATAAATAATACCGAGATGTTATTTGGTTACATGTATGAGTCAACGCAATCTGTTGGGCTTGTGAGGCTGAAGTGTGGATTGCCCGAATCCGATTCCATCAGAACGCAGATGCTAGCATTTCCGTTTTTGCACGTGTTTGCATGGGGAGTCCACTGATTTAATGTGGAAATTTTCTTGTCCTATACTCCCTCGGTACTGGTAATTAAGGTCATTTTGGACAACATTTAGCATACCAAATAATGATTAATTAGGGTATATTTTTTCCTATTTGCTCTCATTAAATAGGGTTGCGGGTTCTTCCACGAAACAAACGTTTAGCACCTAGAGTTGTTAGCACGCTGCGGCCCAATGCAGGAGGTGCATGGTTCGATCACTTGCTAGCGCGAATTTTTTTAGTTGACGCATGATTTTGCATGCCACTCTGCGGCTGCATTTTTTTTCCCATGTGGCGCTTGCATGTCCTCGTCATTTTGCCGTTCGCTCGATTGTTTTCTTTTGCATGCCATAAATTTTGGATGGCTCGGCATGGCGCGTTGGCGCGATTTTTGCGCCGATCGAATCTTGCATGCCTCAGCTCTGCATGGCGCGTTGCCGCAGTTCGTTGCCGCAGATCGAGTCCGGCTCGACGAATGAGTGGACGACTCCGGTACGACGGCCTCCGACGACGCCGACCGTTGCCGAGTCCGGTGACCGACAGGGGCTGCTAGGGTTCGGTCAATCGGACTGGTACCCCGCGCCAGCAGACGCAGCGCGCGGGGGGAAATTCGAGCGGGAGATTGGAGCACGCGGGAGGTTCGTGTTGGTTTTGAACGGCCTTGGCCCACCTCTCACGCATGATTTTCGATTAATATAAACAAAGTCATAACTCCTAAACCAAACATCCAAATTAAATTCTGATTACTCCATCGAATTTTTTGCAATACATCCTTCGAAACAAGATCCCACATAGATATATTTACATAAAATTTTATTAATAAATATTTATCTTATGAAGATAATACATCATAGAACAACATTAAATGCATTATAGAACATCGCATATATAGTACGTAAACAACACTAAATACATCCTAGAACATCACATGTATACTAAGTGAACATCCCCAGATACACCATAAAACAACACTAAATACATTAGAGAACATCGCATATATAATATGTGAACAACACTAACTACATCCTAGAACATTACGGGTATACAAAGTGAACATCCCCAGATACTATAGAACATCGCATATATAGTACCTGAACAACACTGAATACATCCTAGAACATCACATATATATACTAAGTGAACATTTCTAGATACGCCATAGAACAACGCTAAATACATTATCGAACATCGCATACATAGTACATGAACAACATTAAATACATCCTAGAACATCGCATGTATACTAAGTGAACATCCTCAGATACAACATAGAACATCACATGTATACTAAGTGAACATAACCAGATACACCATAGAACAACACTAAATACATCCTAAAACATCGCATATATAGTATGTGAACAACATTAAATATATCTTAGAACATCACATGTATACTAAGTGAACATCCTCAAATACGTCATAGAACAACACTAAAATATTATAGAACATCGTATATATAATACGTGAACAACACTAAATACATCCTAGAACATCATATATATACTAACCGGATCTAGGACGGTGAATAATAAACACATAAAATAAAAAAAGAATGAATGATGCACAAAAAAAAAGAAAAGAAAAAAGAAAAAGATAAATAATAAAGAAAGATTAAGAAATAAAAACATGAATCAAAGAAAACGTAATTAGAAAAGAAAACAAAAGGAAATAAATAAAAAGAAATCAAAAGAAAAAAAAGAAAAAAAATAGAACATCACAAATACAACACGTGAACATAAAAAAATAATAAGAAAAAAGAAAAATAAAAAATAAAAGAAACATAAAATATAAAATATAAAAGAATAATAAAAATACATAAAACACAAAAAGAAAATAAAAATAAAAAATGAAGCATGAAAATAAGAAGGAAAAGAAGAAATAAAAGAAAAGAAAAGGAAATGAATAGATACTAGTAACGTACCTGCTTCCAGATGAATCGTAACTGCTTCCGTACGCGAGCTGCGGCTTCCCGCAAGTCGCGGTTTCCCGCATGCTGCTGGGCGGACGGCTCTGGTCCGGCCGTTTGGACTGGATTCTTTCCGGTGAAAGACGCCGACCGTCGCCGAGTCCGGCCTCCTCCGCGAACTCCTCTGGCGCGACGAAGTCCGACGCGATCTTGACGTTGTCCTCCGTGTCAAGAAGAACGAGAAAGCGCTTACTGGCCTCCATGCATGCAGCGAGCGGAGGGGACGGTGAAGCCAAATATTGTCCCCGTTCGGCTGGAATTATAAGGCTGCTGAAAAACATCGTTAGCTGATTTTTTTGAGAGAAAAATACTGTTTTGGCTGAAAAAATAAGCTAAATAAGACGGATTATAAGCCAGATGAACAAGGCCATTATTCAGCGCGCGTGCGTCCGTCGCCCTACCGACCCACGTTTTCTATTTCTAACTTCGTTTTCTTTTACATCTACAAGCACTACATATGCACTTTCTGTTTTTGGGTCTGCTTTCTTTTTTCGTGTGACTGAGCGTGGAGGGTGGATGCGCGGGAGGGGAGGGAGGCGCACGCATGTGTCAGATCTGTGTCAGATCCTACTTATGCGAAATATGTAAGTGGTACACAAAATTTTAAAATGTGATAACTTTCTTGTCAAGCATCTATTTTTAATTCCGTTTGCACCGTTACGTTCATTATGACCGAGATCTACAAAAGTAGATCCATGTTGGATAGGTTTTGAAATAATTTTCGTAACGATAAAGTTTAGAGCCTGGGAGTATAAAGTTTTAAATGTTGTAATACAAATGTCCAAAACTTAGAGTGCAAAGTTTCGAATTACAAAGTTTCATTTTTTAGGTGTACAAAGTTTGAAATGAGCTAGTATAAAGTTTCTAAATTTAGGTGTAGAGTTTTAAAGTCCCAAAGTTTTAAAGCTTGCAGTACAATGTTTCAATATACTAATATAAAGTTTCTGAATTTTAAAAATAAAATTTGAAATTACAAAGTTTTAAATCTTAAAGGAAAAAAGTTTTGAATGTGCTAATTCCTGAATTTAAAAGGTAAAGTTTAAAGTTACGAAGTTTTAAAGTTTGAAATAGAAAGCTATAAATGTGCTAGCATAAACTTCATGAATTTTAAAAATAAAATTTAAAATTATAAAGTTTAAATCTTAAAGTAGAAAGTTTTAAATGTGCTAGTACAAAGTTTTGAACTTAACAAAGTTTGTAATGTCATAGTTCAAAATTTTATAAATTTTGAGTGTAAAGTTTTGAACATAACAGTACAAATTTTATAATGTGATAGTTCAAAGTTTTGAATCTTAAAGTGAAAAGTTTTAAATATGCTAGTATAATGTTCTTGAATTTAAAATTAAAGTTTGACATTATAAAGTTTCAAATCTTGAAATACAAAGTTTTAAATGTGATAATATAAAGTTCCTAAATTTTAAATTACAAAGTTTTGAATCTTAAAGTAAAAAGTTAAAACATGCTAGTATAAAGTTCCTAAATTTAAAGTGTAAAGTTTGAAATTACAAGTTTTTAAGTTTGAAATACAAAGCTTTAAATATGCTAGTATAAAGTTCTTGAATCTTAAAATAAAATTTAAAATTACAGAGTTCTAAATCTTAAAATAGAAAGTTTTAAATGTGCTAGTATAAAGTTCCTGAATTTAAAATTTAAGTTTGAAATTATAAAGTTTTAAAGCTGAATATAAAATTTTAAATATGCTAGTATAAAGTTCCTAAATCTTAAAAATATAATTTGAAATTACAAAGTTTTAATTTTTAATGTAGAAAGTTTTAAATGTGCTAGTATAAAATTCCCGAATTTAAAATTTAAGTTTGAAATTATAAAATTTTAAAGCTTAAAATACAAAGTTTTAAATATGCTAATATAAAGTTCCTGAATTTAAAATCGAATAAGCTCATAGAAAATTTTATAGAGCATAAAATAATATTAACTTTGTATATACCTGTGTTTGCATCCATATAGATGTGAAACCATCCTCCGCCCATTTCATCTCCCACGTACCCGCTATCCTAAAGAGAAATAAAAAGCTCGAAGAATTCAAATACTGGACCTTGAATCTAGATAAGAGAAATATAAAATGATAATTGGGCCAATTTAACACGTATGGAAACTAGACATGCGAAGGAAGAAAGAAAACTGGACTGAAACTAGACACGAGAAGGAAGAAAGAAAAATGCTTTACCACCCATATGCACTCGCCTGCCTTCCGCTCATTGGGAAACCACGACGTCACGGGGCGCGCGCTGCTTTCTCTTCCGATGCGCGTGCGTTGGGAACGCTGCTAGCGCATGCGCACTGACCAATAGTCCCGACGTTGAAGCGGCTCTATTTACTCCCGTGAATGAATGAAGGGACGGCAACTGAAGAGTCCAGGGCATTTGCGTCCAAAATCAAGTTAACAAGCCTAAAATGACTTCAATTAGGCAAATGACGCCGGACGCTAAAACGACATGAATTGCCGGAGGGAGTATGGCTATATTATTCCGAGTTCTAGGTCGTTTGGCTAGAAAGCTCAGATCCATCCTATTCGTGGATTCCTGCTGACTTTCACCAAGTTGTGTTCAGCATAGTAGTATATCCATATTTTATTTTATAATATAAGATCAGGTTATCTCTCTTGGGAATTGCTATCCAATTGAAGGGGCAGTGGCCCACCATACATATAGGTCATGTTGGCCCCGTAGAAAGTGAAAAAAGTACTCCCTCTGTCTTGTATAAATAGAATCTTAGCTTAAAAATTTATCCACAAATAAATCAATCCTTAGGAGGTTGAATGGTCCATCAGCCTATTTATTTTTTTCAAAGTCTCCTCGCATTTACTGCATTCCTCTCATCTCACAATCCAGTGTTTTTTTATAGGTACAATCCAGTGTTGAGTTTCTACAATGGGATGTTTGTAATAAATGTTATAATTAATGTGCTATTGGAACAATCACTGATCAGTATGCAACTACTCAGTTAATAAAGAATAGTATGATCTTTTCTTAGTCATACTAATTTGTTATAAACTTGCTAGGATTCTGTTTATTCAGAAATAGAGGGAGTAATTGCTTGTTTTGAATGTTTTAATAGAATCGTGCATACTCTGCTCCTATCAATATGGCATGCATGTAGGTGCATTCCCATTGGCTCTATTTTTTAATGAGAAACGACAATATGAGATATGATATGCAAATAAATTTATAACACTATGTTGACCTTGAAATGGATAGCGGATTATACACCAACAAGGGCTAGAACAACGCCCGAGGTCGCACACGACCTATCACACAGTGACCGAGGGATCGACTAGGCCGACTTGGAGACCGTCCTTCGCCGATAGAGCTCCAGAACACCTCCTGCAAAGACCCGTTAGGGATGTGGATGCCGATATTGTTCTAGGGTCGGCAAGGCCACCTAGAACGCCACTGGATCTCACAGAGAGACTGAAAGGTCTTGATGGCTAGAGGGGGGTGAATAGCCTTTTAAAATTTTCTACAAAGGCAAGCTAAACAAGTTTATCAATACAACAAATAGCGAGATGCGAGTTTTGCTTAGCCTACGGGGTGTTTGCAAACCACCTATCCAATTCACAATTCTAGTATAATGGCACTCAACCGCACAAGACAAACCGAGAAGGTAACTACAACTACAACTAGCAAGCTACACAAAAGAGCTACTCTAGCAAAGCTAACTAGCTAGCAAAGATAACTAAGAAAGTAATGCGGAGATGAGTTAGGAGAGTTTCACCGAGGGGCGAAGTATTGAGCCAACCAATATGATCAACAATGAATACCAAGACAACCGAACACCGGGATCAATCAATCACAATATGAAAGTGATGACACGAAGATTTATCCCGAGGTTCACGTGCTTGCCGGCACGCTAGTCCCCGTTGTGTCCCTCTTCACCACGTGGTTCGGTGGCTAATCGGTCTCACACCGAGCCTCTCAAAAGGCGCCACAAGAACCTACCAAATGGCAAAAGGTTGCAATGACACGAGCAATTTACTAATGTTGCCTTTGGCGCTTCGCCGAGGTAGGCACAAACCCCTCACAATCACCGGAGATGGCCAAGAACAATCACCAACTCTTGCCAATGCCTCCAAGCTGCTCCAAGCCGTCTAGGTGGCGGCAACCACCAAGAGAAACAAGAATCCCGCAGCAAATCAACCACCAAGTGCCAACTAGATGCAATCTCACAATACAAATGCACTTGGATCACTCAATCTCACTTCGAATATGCAAAGAAGCAAGAGAGATGAGTGGGAGGGGAGTTGCTTAGCTCAAAGTGCTCACAAGTATGTCAAATGTCCAAGAGTAAGAGCCTTGAGCCGGCCAACGAGTATTTATAGACGTACCCCTTCGAATATAGCCGTTACTCACTTGAAACAGCCGAAGTCGCGCTGACCGGACGCGCTGGTCAAACTGACCGGACGCGCCGATCACACAACGGCTATTTTCGTGAAGCACCAACCGGACGCGCTGGTCGCAACGACCGGACGCGCTGGTCCCGTAACTGACCGGACGCGCTGGTCAACCCAGAGCAGTGCACAACGAAACAGCGACCGGACGCGCTGGAGAACTGACCGGACGCCACAGTGCCAGCGTCCGGTTGGAGTCCAGTAAGCTCCCTGATCGACCGGACGCGTCCGATCGACCATGACCGGACGCGCCACCGCATCCGATCAGACAACCGAGAAACGCGCAAAAACTGAACACTGACCGGACGCGTCCAGTCAAACAGAGACCGCGTGCGGTCCAGCGTCCGGTCACCACTGTGACCTCCGTTCGCTTCCGTTTGATTTCCGACTTTCGGCGTAGTGGAAAATAGTCGTTTCAACTCCTCGAAAACGCCTGAATCCCGCCTCGCAAGCTCGGTGGGAGGGAGAGAGGACCCCAAACCCTCTCTACCGCTCAAACTCAACCGCCTTTGCAAACGTGCTAACATCACCAAGTGATCAACACCATGTGCATGTGTGTTAGCATTTTCACAATTATTTTTCGAGGCGTTATTAGTTCTATCCACATGCATATGATTATGAAATGCACACCTAGAGGCACTTAGGAGTTCAATAGCCGCGTCATTCCCCTCTTTATAGTACGGCTATCTATTCTATAATGTAACCACACCCACTAGGTGCCTTGGTTACTAAAACACAACCCTTAAGCATATACCTTTTCCTTGATCACGTAGGGTTGCATCCAAATCCAAGTGTGGCCATCATGATCACCATGTCCATCTTGCCACCAACCTTGGAATGTACTAATCCTCATATGCTACATACAACTTAGGCATAGGATTAGTACTTAGGCATTGTCACTAATTACCAACACCAAACATAGGACTTTCAATCTCCCCCTTGTTGGTAATTGGTGACAACCCTTTCACAAAGATATTATGATAAAATTTTGATTGAACCCATGTCACATTGTCCAAGTATATTACCATGTGTAAGAAGTATGGACAAGTGATCATGAATTCAAATTGATAGCAATGGCTCCCCCTACATGTATGCTATATGTTTGGATTTTGGAAGCATACATGTTAGATAGGAAAGATTAGGAGCATTGACTACCAATAGGTGCTAAGTGTTTTAGATTATAGACCTTTGAAGCGTGATACCATCGGAGTGGCGATAAACACCATCTTAGCACCTTGTGTAGTTAGATACCACTTGGAAAAGCACAAACATAACTAGAAACCTCGTGAGATCAACATTATAAGCAAGGTTCTAGTACCACTTTGAAAGACATGAAGCAAGAAAAATCTAACTACTTCCTATTCATGCTAGTACTTCAATACACCATTTAATTGTATACTAGCAAAACATCACACAAGCAAAGTATTGGAGAAAAAGAAATGCATAACTATGCATCATACATATGAAGTGCACAAAGAAATGCAACATTCATGTTTAAGAGCTTGCTCCCCCTACTTGTGTGCTCAAAATTTTAGTTGATCCCCTTCTTTTATCAATTCTCCCCTTTAGGTTTTCTCCCCCTTTAGAATCTATTTTTGTGAACAACATTTTCTCCCCCTTTGTCACCAATGACCACAAGGGACCAATTTTAGATAGATTATCATGTTGAATTATGGGGTGAGGATCAAGTTTGTGATTCAACCTAGATTACTTGCATAAATAAAATGCTTCGGTTTGATCCAAGGGCAAGCTTCTTCACACCTCACTAGAAGGGTTATCATGCACTATGTTGAAGCAAATATTTAGACAAGTGATCTAGATTAAACACTTAGGATCACAAGCTACTTAAACAAGTTATATGCTACCACTAGATCATACAAGTCATGGAAACAATAGTGGCACCATATAAACTTCAAAGTCATTTGATTTTCATGAATGAGCCTGGAACATGTAAATTATGACTAGATGCACTAAACAAGTCCTTAGCATAGAATGTATGATATGTCAACCAATTGTACCTTGGGGCTCGAAGGAGAGGCATGTCATATCATGGAGGTGCATCAACTCATATTGGAAAAGTCAATTATGTTCAACTCATTCTTTAGCTTGTGAAATCTCTTCTCATCAAGTGGCTTGGTGAATAGATCGGCTAATTGATCTTCGGTGCCCACACTCTCAATAGCAATGTCACCCTTTTGTTGATGATCTCTAATGAAATGATGACGAACATCAATATGCTTTGTTATTTGATGTTGAATCGGATTGTTGGTTAGCTTCACGGCACTTTCATTGTCACATAGCAATGACACATTCTTGAAATTGATTCCAAAATCCTTCAATGTTGCCTTCATCCACAAGATTTGTGCACAACAACTACCCGCGGCGATGTATTCGGCTTCGGCGGTAGATAGTGCAATACTATTTTGCTTCTTGGATGACCATGAGACAAGTGATCTTCCCAACAATTGACAAGTCCCAGAAGTGCTCTTTCTCTCCACTTTGTCACCGGCATAGTCAGAATCCGAATATCCAACTAGCTCAAAGCTTGCACCTTTGAGATACCATAATCCAACATCTTGTGTATGCTTCAAATACCTCAATATTCTCTTTGTTGCCTTCAAATGACTTTCTCTTGGTGAGGCTTGAAATCTTGCACACATGCATACACTAAACATCACATCGGGTCTTGATGCCGTCACATAGAGTAGGCTACCAATCATTGATCTATAAAGCTTTTGATCCACCATGTTGCCACTCTTGTCACTATCCAAACTTCCACTAGTGCCCATTGGGGTTGTAATGCCCTTTGCATCTTCTATGCCAAATTTTTTTAGCATATCTTTGATGTACTTAGTTTGGCTCACAAATGTTCCTTCCTTCATTTGTTTGATTTGAAGTCCAAGAAAGAAACTAAGTTCACCAATCATTGACATTTCAAATTCCTTTGCCATCATTTTCCCAAACTCATCACAATAATCTTGATTGGTTGAACCGAAGATGATATCATCAACATATATTTGTAATACAAACAAGTCTTTTCCAATCTTCTTAGTGAAGAGAGTAGTATCCACTTTGCCCATGACAAATCCTTTGGATAGCAAGAAGTCCCTCAATCTTTCATACCATGCTCTTGGTGCTTGCTTCAATCCATACACAGCTTTCCTTAACTTGTACACATGGTTGGGTTTCTTGTCATCTTCAAAACTGGGAGGTTGCTCCACATACACATCTTCTTGAATGTACCCATTGAGAAATGCACTCTTCACATCCATTTGATATAGCTTGATATTGTGAGCTCAAGCATAGGCAAGTAAGATCCTAATTGCTTCTAATCTTGCAACCGGGGCATAAGTTTCACCAAAGTCAAGACCCTCTATTTGTGTGTAACCTTGAGCCACTAGTCTTGCTTTGTTCCTTACTACTATTCCATCTTGATCTTGCTTGTTGCGAAAGACCCATCTTGTTCCAATGACATTGTGATCCTTAGGCCTCTCAACAAGTTCCCATACTTCATTTCTCTTGAAGTTGTTGAGCTCTTCATGCATTGCATTTACCCAATCCGGATCTCTCAATGCTTTATCAATGTCCTTGGGTTCTTCCATTGACACAAAAGAAGAGTGAGCACAAAATGATGTCAATCTTGATCTAGTTTGAACTCCCCTTTGTATGTCACCAATGATGGAATCCAATGGATGGTCTCTTGCAATGTTAGTTGGTTGAAGCACTTGGACTTGATTGCTTGGATGTTGAGGTTGATCATGAGTTGGAGATGATGAACTAGCCACTTGTTGATCTTGTTGCACTTGAGATGATGTACTAGCTTGATTTTGCATTAGAGACCCACTAGCTTGTGTAATTGGACTTTGGAGCACTTGATCTTTGTTGTCATCCACATCAATCACTTGCTTTGGCCTAACATCACCAATATCCATTTCTTTCATAGCATTGGTCAATTGAGTTCCTCTCACATCATCCAAGTTATTTTCCTCATCTTGAGAGCCATTTGTTTCATCAAACTCAACATCATGAACTTCCTTAAGTAAACCACTAGCCAAATTCCAAACTCTATAAGCTTTGCTAGTAGTAGAGTAACCAAGTAAGAATCATTCATCGCATTTCTTCTCAAACTTGCTCAATCTAGTGCCCTTCTTCAAGATGTAGCATTTGTAACCAAATACCCGAAAGTATGCAATGTTGGGCTTTCTTCCATTTAAGATCTCATATGGTGTTTTCTCTAAGAACTTGTGGCAATAGAGGCGGTTGCTATAGAAGCAAGCCGTGTTGATTGCTTCGGCCCAAAATGAATGACTCACATTATACTCATTCAACATTGATCTTGCCATATCAATCAAAGTTCTATTCTTCCTCTCAACTAGGCCATTTGATTGAGGTGTATACTTGGCCGAAAATTGATGTTTGATTCCAAGCTCCTCACATAGCTCATCAACTCTTGTGTTTCTAAACTCACTTCCATTGTCACTTCTCACTTTCTTGATTGTGGTCTCAAACTCATTTTGCACTCTCTTGATGAACTTCTTAAATATGTCAAAAACATCACTTTTGTCCACAAGAAAGAATACCCATGTATATCTAGTGAAATCATCCACAATCACAAACCCATACTTGTTGCCACCAATACTTGTGTATGTAGTTGGCCCAAATAGATCCATGTGCAACAACTCAAATGCCTTGGAAGTACTCATAATGCTTTTCAATGGATGAGTGTTGCCCACTTGTTTTCCGGCTTGACATGCACTACATAGCTTATCCTTCTCAAATGTGACATCCTTCAAGCCTCTAACTAAGTCATGCTTCACTAACTTGTTCAATTGCTTCATGCCAACATGGCCAAGTCTTCTATGCCATAACCAACCCATACTTGATTTGGTGAGCAAGCATGTTGAGAGTTGAGTGTCACTAGCATTGAAATCAACCAAGTATAGATTCTCATATCTAAAGCCCTTGAAGATCAAGTTGGAGCCATCAACACTAACTATCTCCACATCATCAACACCAAATATGCACTTGAAACCAAGATCACACAATTGAGCAACTGAGAGAAGATTGAAGTTCAACTTTTCAACTAGGAGCACATTGGAAATGCTATGATTATTTGAGATTGCAATCCTTCCAAGAGCCTTCACATCACCCTTGCTATTGTCACCAAATGTGATACTATCAATGCCACTATCATTTGATTTGAGAGAGTTGAACATTCTTGAATCACCGGTCATATGTTGAGAGCACCCACTATCAAGCACCCAATGCCTTCCTCCGGCCTTATAATTTACCTACAAAATAAATTAATATTTCTTAGGTACCCATACTTGTTTGGGTCCTTGGAGGTTAGTAACTAAGCTCTTTGGTACCCAAATGGCCTTCTTCTTTGGACCCACAATTGGTGTACCAACAAACCTAGCATGCACACCTTTCTCACCCTTGGTAAGCACATAACAAGAATCAAAAGGAATGTAATCCATTTTAGCATGAAACTTGTTGTTGTTCTTGTTTATTTTTTACAATTAATCTCTAGATGCCCAACTTGCTTCCATCTATTGCAATAACGACCATTGCTCTTCACAAAGCGAAGCTTTGGAGTAGCAAAGGCCGCCTTGCCCTTCTTGAGAGTATAACCCAAGCCCTCTTTGTTAAGAGAGAACCTTTGGCTACCCAAGCATTTTAGCAAGCGGGCATCCCCACCATAGGCATTGCCTAATGCACGGGTGAGATCATCCACCTCTTTCTTGAGAGTCCCATTCTCAACCACAAGTGATGAATCACTAGTAGTAGAGGTAAAGTTGGTTGTGGTGGATAATGATGAGCTACATGAAGCATTAGTAGGACCAACAAATAAAGAATCATCAATAATATCACATGTTAGTCCAATATCACAAGTGACAATCACTTGCTCCTCCTTAGCTTCCTTCATGAACTTCTCCAACTTGAGGTCCTTTTCCTTGATGAGCTCAAGTAGAGTGGAGTGGGCTTCCTTAAGCCTAGTGTGAGCAACTTCAAGGTCCTCGTGGTCTTCCTTTAGACACTCACGAGAGGCCTCTAGCTCATCAAAGGATTCCTAAGAGCTTTGAGCTCTTGTTCAATTCCTTTGCACTCCTTACTCTTTTTGAGAGCAACAAGCTCCTCCATCAAGACATCATTTTCATTGCTCTTGGCAATGAGCTCTTGTTCCAAGATTTTGTATTTCTTGGTGGTCCTCTTGTAGCCTTTGCTCATTTGATCTATTATGCCCAATAGATCATCCTTGGAGTAGTCCTCATCCTCCTCATCATCACTCCTACAACCATCACTAGCACAAGAATCATCATCACTATCATCATATTTTACCTTGGTGGGCTTGGCCATAAGGCATGTCGATGTAGTGTCAAAGATGGATGGCTTGTTGGAGAGGGCGATGCTTGCAATGGCTCGCCGAGTGGTCCTCTCATCATCACTAGAGCTATCATCATCACTATCGGAGTTATCACTATCCCAAGTGACCACATAGCCACCACCCTTCTTCTTGTTGTTGATAGTGAAACTCTTCTTTTCTTTCTTCTCCTTCTTATCCTTCTTGTTCTTCTTCAACTTTAACTCCCCATCATGATATCTTTTGTCCTCATAGGGGCACTTTGCCACTACATGATCGGGGCTATTGCAATTGTAGCATAGCACCTCCTTTGCCTTCATGAAGTCCCTTCTCTTCCTTGCCCCATATCCTTTCTTCTTCATGAACCTCCCCATCTTGTGCACTAGGAGGGCCATGGTCTCATCATCGAATGGATCATCATCATCACTCTCCACCTTGCTCTTGCCCTTAGAAGATGAAGCCTTGAATGCAATGGGCTTCTCTTGCTTGACCTTGGTCTCCTTCTTCCCTTCTACCTCATCTTCATCATCATTGTATTGGGCATCGGTCATTATATCTCCAAGCACATCGGTTGGTTTGACCTTGTCCAATCCCTCTCTAAAGATCATTCTTCTCAAGGTGACAAACTTCTTGGGTAAGCACATCAAGAACTTGTGTGAGAAGTCCTTGTCCTCAACCTTCTCTCCAAGCCCCTTGAGATCATTGACAATGACTTGGAGCCTATAGAACATCTCCGAGATGGATTCATCATCCTTCATCTTGAAAGTGGAGAACTTGTCCTTGACCATATATAGCTTGTCACTTTTTACCATTGAAGTGCCTTCATATGTTTCTTCAAGCCTTATCCAAAGCTCATTTGCCTTTTCAAGATCTTTGATTTGCTCAAATACTTTGTCATCAATGGCACGGTAGATTGTGTCAAGTGCCGCCGTGTTGCATTGTTTGTTGATGCGGTCATTTAGAGTGAGATTTTCTTCATCAAGAATGATGTATCCTTCTTTGATCACATCCCAAACCTTCTCATGTATATTGCCTAGATATTGCTTCATCTTCCTTTTCCAATGATCAAAGGAAGAGATGCCATTAAAGAATGGAGGCTTGCCATTAACATGATAGAACATAACTTGAGCCATCTTGCACCGAGGTTGTTAAGCCTTGCAAACGGTGACCACGGCTCCAATACCACTTGAAAGGCCTTGATGGCTAGAGGGGGGTGAATAGCCTTTTAAAATTTTCTACAAAGGCAAGCTAAACAAGTTTATCAATACAACAAATAGCGAGATGCGAGTTTTGCTTAGCCTACGGGGTGTTTGCAAGCCACCTATCCAATTCACAATTCTAGTATAATGGCACTCAACCGCACAAGACAAACCGAGAAGGTAACTACAACTACAACTAGCAAGCTACACAAAAGAGCTACTCTAGCAAAGCTAACTAGCTAGCAAAGATAACTAAGAAAGTAATGCGGAGATGAGTTAGGAGAGTTTCACCGAGGGGCGAAGTATTGAGCCAACCAATATGATCAACAATGAATACCAAGACAACCGAACACCGGGATCAATCAATCACAATATGAAAGTGATGACACGAAGATTTATCCCGAGGTTCACGTGCTTGCCGGCACGCTAGTCCCCGTTGTGTCCCTCTTCACCACGTGGTTCGGTGGCTAATCGGTCTCACACCGAGCCTCTCAAAAGGCGCCACAAGAACCTACCAAATGGCAAAAGGTTGCAATGACACGAGCAATTTACTAATGTTGCCTTTGGCGCTTCGCCGAGGTAGGCACAAACCCCTCACAATCACCGGAGATGGCCAAGAACAATCACCAACTCTTGCCAATGCCTCCAAGCTGCTCCAAGCCGTCTAGGTGGCGGCAACCACCAAGAGAAACAAGAATCCCACAGCAAATCAACCACCAAATGCCAACTAGATGCAATCTCACAATGCAAATGCACTTGGATCACTCAATCTCACTTCGAATATGCAAAGAAGCAAGAGAGATGAGTGGGAGGGGAGTTGCTTAGCTCAAAGTGCTCACAAGTATGTCAAATGTCCAAGAGTAAGAGCCTTGAGCCGGCCAATGAGTATTTATAGACGTACCCCTTCGAATATAGTCGTTACTCACTTGAAACAGCCGAAGTCGCGCTGACCGGACACGCTGGTCAAACTGATCGGACGCGCCGATCACACAACGGCTATTTTCGCGAAGCACCAACCGGACGCGCTGGTCGCAACGACCGGACGCGCTGGGCTCGACCGGACGCACTGGTCCCGTAACTGACCGGACGCGCTGGTCAACCCAGAGCAGTGCACAACGAAACAGCGACCGGACGCGCTGGAGAACTGACCGGACGCCACAGTGCCAGCGTCCGGTTGGAGTCCAGTAAGCTCCCTGATCGACCGGACGCGTCTGGTCGACCATGACCGGACGCGCCACCGCGTCCGATCAGACAACCGAGAAACGCACAAAAGCTGAACACTGACCGGACGCGTCCAGTCAAACAGAGACCGCGTCCGGTCCAGCGTCCGGTCACCACTGTGACCTCCGTTCGCTTCCGTTCGATTTCCGACTTTCGGCGTAGTGGAAAATAGTTGTTTCAACTCCTCGAAAACCCCTGAATCCCGCCTCGCAAGCTCGACGGGAGGGAGAGAGGACCCCAAACCCTCTCTACCGCTCAAACTCAACCGCCTTTGCAAACGTGCTAACATCACCAAGTGATCAACACCATGTGCATGTGTGTTAGCATTTTCACAATTATTTTTCGAGGCGTTATTAGTTCTATCCACATGCATATGATTATGAAATGCACACCTAGAGGCACTTAGGAGTTCAATAGCCGTGTCATTCCCCTCTTTATAGTACGGCTATCTATCCTATAATGTAACCACACCCACTAGGTATCTTGGTTACTAAAACACAACCCTTAAGCATATACCTTTGCCTTGATCACGTAGGGTTGCATCCAAATCCAAGTGTGGCCATCATGATCACCATGTCCATCTTGCCACCAACCTTGGAATGTACTAATCCTCATATGCTACATACAACTTAGGCATAGGATTAGTACTTAGGCATTGTCACTAATTACCAACATCAAACATAGGACTTTCAGAGACACAACGAACCGCAAGAGATTGGAAAAGTAGGGCAAAAGGAGTAGTAGATGTAAAGAGAATCGATTGGATGTTTGATCTCTAAATCGGCTATGATCCTCTGATATATAAACAAGGGATGATCTTATCCCAGTAGGAAATATATCCCAAATGCGTTTTGCAGGTTTTTCAAGTCAAAACTCGAACTAGAACTGAGTTGGACTCTAACAAATCTCGGACTGGTCACGAAAACCGGCCAAGCTGGTTTCCAAACTGGCCTGCCAGTTTTGTCGATCTCAGACAGGCTGTCGCTGTGCATCAAAGAGAAACTTGCCTAGCCGGTTTTGGTTTTAGCATGCTTGGCACAAAACCATCCTTTTGTCCTCTGGACTTCCAAATGTGACGATCCAAAATGTTTCTTAGTCATTTTGACACTAGAAACGTCGTTATGAAGTCCTCTTTAGGTCTTGGCCATTTTTGGCTATCAACACACTACTGTAGAATTAATTTTCAGCAACGGGTACTTTTTGTGTAGGGTTGCTCAATCTTTAACCACCTCTACAAATCGGTCCGATCTGACCTGCCTCTAAAAATGCATTTGGAGTACGAGGTTGTCATTTTCAGCCGCCTCTACAAATGCCCCTATTTTTAGACACGGCTCTATTTGTAGCTGTCTCTAGAAATAGATTTTTAGAGGTAGAGACGCAATTAAAAATAGGAGCAACATAGTAAAATTTGAGTTTTCCAAATTACCTTGGATGGAGAAATGACCAAAACTAAGTTGTGGATCTCGAAGAGTTAGAGCATCTCCAAAAGCCTTTTTAAATTTCACTCTCTAAATCAACATTTAGAGAGTCATTTGCATAAAAATCGTTTTCTATATCTTTTCACCCTACAACAGTTTTTTTTATATATCATGGGCACTCTAGAGAGCTATTCTCGTCTTCTATTTTTGGCTAACGAAAAATCCGGAATAGAAGATGGTTATATTTAGATAACCATTTAGAAAAGCTATTGGAGGCTTTTTTTTACTAAAATCTCTATTCCTAGCATTTATGAAGGATATAGCGAGTCTCTTGGAGTTGCTCTTATACAACTTTTTTGTTGACAACATTTTTTATTTGAAATCATCTATCTAAGGAAAATTACTTTTGAATTTCTCACATTTGAAATTCAAGTTTTTCAAACGCCTCAGATGGAGAAACAACCAAAACTAAAGTTGTAGATCTCGAAAAGTTATACAATTTTGTAGTTGATAACTTTTTTCTTTTGAAACTGTTTAGGGCTCTAAATACTCATTTCAAAATCAGGTAAAGATAAAACGAGGGAAAAGAATATCTCAAATAGTCACAAATGACTTATGGACGAATGGTTTGGGAAGACACATGCGAGGCATCATGTTTTTCATGCGAAAAATCATGTGACTGTGACTGTCTAGTGGGGCCTCCCCAGATGTAAAAAAATTGTTAGTTTTTGGGTCAAGATTTATGATTTCTGGACAAAAAATTATAGATTTCTAGAGACTGCTCTGGTTTTAAGCCGCCTCAGCAAATTTGATTTGTAGAGGCCGCCTCTACAGAGCTTTTGCATAGTCGTGTACTCCCTTGGTCTCTAAATAAGTGTCGGTCTTATTTTTCGAGGAGTCAAGCACTTTTCACTTTGATCAAATATATACAAAAAAAATGTTAATATTTATAGTACACAATTAGTATAGTTAGATAGATCGTTGATTCTATTTTCATTATAAACATTATTTGGGAATGCAAATGTTGCTAGTATTTTCTACAAATTTAGTTGAACTTAAGAAAATTTGATTGGCACGAATATCATTGTGACACTTATTTAGGGACGAAAGGATCATTGAAGATGCAATCTTTAAAAAATATTGAGTGGCAGTATTTTTTTTAAAAAAATCGCCCTCGACACTTCTGATTTCTGAACGCCAGCTGATTAAATTAGCTAACCTGCATGTGCATTGATTTAATGTTCCGTCCAAGTCAACCCATGGACTTGTTCGCGAATCGAAGCGCAAACGTGTGATAGAAGATTAGATGGCATGTGGTTCCTTTATATATAATTTCTAACAAATACTGTAGTACTCCGCAAGCATCACAGACACATACAGTATACCTGGTAGATAACTGGGTGGCAGCCGGCTTCGAGCTGAGCATACCCACCAGTTGGAGCTTTCTTGAGTGCATTCGAGAGTTGTAGCACTAGGTTGGGGGATGAAGCAAGGAAGGCGCGGGAGTAAGAAGCATGGGAGCGGACCGGCGGCGCTGTGGCTCCTGCTGCCTCTTCTAGTTTTGATAGTGCTCAAGACAAATCTCCTGCCACAGGTTGCACGCTGTAAGTCACCGCTTCAGATCAAGGATGGAGAGGAAACATATCTGTCCTTGATCAGTTTTTGCTTAATTTGTTACTTGTTTCCTAGCTAGTCAGCCCGTCGTTACCACTTCTTTTCAAGAATGCATATGATGAGTTCTTAGGAAACGCACGGTACGTTATGCTAATGGTGGAGATACTATCCTATAAGGCTTACGAAGCATGAATTTGCATGGTTCCACACGCATGGAAATGTCCAATGCTGCTGAGCGCATTCAAGCTAGTATTTTCATTTTATGGAAATATATAAGTTTTTAAAGCTAGCGCAGATCATGGTTCGAATATTTGATGACAGTGACACATAGCGCAGTTAAGCAGCTGTACACACACACACACACACACACAAGGAGTGATCAATTGTCCACCTAATTTTTTCATATTTTTTCATACAAGTGAACTGGATGTAATATGTAGGATATCAGACGACCATGTAACGCTAATAAATATGTTACCTTTGCAAATATGGAGACCAGATTTCCCAAAGTCATGGCTGAAATGGTTCACAAGCATCCATTCTTTAGTTTGCTGAGCTAAGTTTGTACACGGAACACTTTTGCATACGTAATCTAAATTTTGACAGAGTGGAATAGTTCACCTCTGTATTCATGGTATGGATAGCAAAAAGATGGCAGCAGAAACAGCCACTTGCATAGCGCAGTTAGAAGCAAGGCAGCTGTAGAATATTGTCAAAGATCTGGAAAGAATAAACAACTGTACTGCGTCAGTTATGTTATGTTAGTGGTGTTTCACTTGTCTTCCTCGATATGCATGTAGTATAACAAAAATACTTGCCATGTGGCCTTCCATTCAAATTCAGATTCGATGCTCAGGTCACCACCTTCTGCGGCATCAACATCAACACACGGGATGACCAGCAACGTCGATGCGACGAAAGGTAATTAGTTACTATACATTTTCTGCAGAACCAAAGGCCACATGTGCCAGGACGACTAATAATACTACATTAGTTAGTTCGTACAATGCAGTGCCGCCTCACGCGCTACTTGCATTATATTGCTACGGAATACTAGCTAGCTAGCTAGGATCACCATTGATCGAATAATGAATTGAAGGACTCTTTCTCTGATTCAATTTCCAGCTCATTAATTATCTAAAAATTAAATTAAATTTAATTTGCAGCTGTGGCAGCACCGCCAATAATAAGCAGCAAGTTGACCTGCAACTTCAGCAATCATCAGTCCAACACCTGCAGCATGGAAGGCGACTTGCGCATCCATGGCAAATCCGCCACTGTGTACGTCGTCGCGGCGTCCACCTACCGTCCGGAAAATGCAACGATCAAGCTCCGCCCGTATGCACGAAAGTGGGAGGACCAGGTGATGATGCTGGTTCGTGAGGTCACCATGCGGTCCAGTCCGCCAGGCGGTGCCGACGACCCACCACCACCGCAGTGCTCGGTTCGGCACGACGCGCCAGCAGTGGTTTTCTCTACCGGCGGCTACAACAGGAATTTCTTCCACGTGATGACCGACGTGATCATCCCACTCTACCTGACGGCCCGAGAGTACAATGGCCACGTCCAGCTGCTCGCCACCGACTACGAGCCCAAGTGGATCGCCAAGTACAAGGCCATCCTCGCCGCACTGTCCAGCTACCCAGTCATAGACTTGGACTCTGAGTCTGAGGACACCGTGCGCTGCTTCCCGTCGGCTCATGTCGGGCTGGAGAGTCACAAGGAGCTGGGCATCGTCCCGGGTCTCTCCCACAAGGGCTACACGATGGTGAGCTTCCGGGACTTCATCCGCTCCGCCTACTCGCTGCAGCGGCCACGGGTGACGCCCGTGAGCAGGAGCGCCGGGCGGAAGCCTCGGCTCGTCATGATCCTGCGCCGCAACTCGAGGCAACTCAAGAATGAAGCCGACGCCATTGCCGCCGCGGCCGATGTCGGCTTCGAGGTGGTAGCTGCGGGACCAGATGACGTCAGTGACCTGAAGCGGTTCCCCGGGGTGGTCAACTCCTGCGACGTGCTCATGGGCGTGCACGGTGCTGGGCTGGCCAACATGCTGTTCCTGCCTCACAACGCCACGGTGGTGCAGATCATCCCGTGGGGCGAGCTCAAGTGGGCGTGCCGGCATTCCTACGGAGACCCCGTGCCTGACATGGGACTCCGCTATATCGAGTACGAGGCCACGGCGGAGGAGTCCTCCTTGAAGGAGAGCTACCCCCGCGACCACGCCGTGTTTACCGACCCGCTCTCCATACATCGCCAGGGATTTGACAAGATGTGGAACATCTTCATCAACGGACAGCACGTCATCGTAGACATCGACCGATTCAGAGGGTTCATGAAGCAACTGTACCAGTCCATCACGACGGAGTAGAGTAGGCATCAATAATTGGGTGGTTAATGTGAGATGATAAATTGTGCAATTTTCTGCTCTTCTTTTTTCTGGATACTCAGGTTACCTAATTAAATACTACTCTCTCAATTCTAAATTGTAGCTTATTTTGGTTTTATCCTATGTCAAAAAAAAATAATTTTAACCAATGTCGGGTACCAATTTTAGGGTACCTGAAGAAAGGGAACTGACGGTCCCCAACGATCAAAATCAAACGGACGATTAGAGGACGTGGCCACGACTACGCCCGACCCGAGGGGGCGGGTTCCGGCTCACCCGACCCCTGGGGCTCAGGTTCCGCCCGTCCGACCCCTAGGGAGCGGGCCCGACCTCTTAGGAACGAGCCTTGCCGCGCCCGACCCTGAGGACGCACGATGACCTTCGGGGGAGGGCGCAGGCCCCACGCGGGCCCACACCACCTTTACTACTACGAACATAAAAGCTCGAGTCCGGAGTCAAACTTTTGACACTGGACGGGAGTGAGCACACCCCGCACACGACCCGCAGCCACGACAGGCCATTCCTAGGGGGCCACTTCACCCACAACGCCAGGTGCGATGGAACGGGGTGCCACGACGAGCTGACAACGCCCACGCACGGCGCCAGCAACAAACAGGGTCACGACGTGGAGCTGTCTCCATCACCTATCAGCACTGCAACGTGGAAGCGTCTCCATCACTATCTACGAAACCAGCGGGACACGCCTACAGGAGGAGGAGGGCGGTAGGGTCCCGAGGCTATCAAGGGCGGCACGGCCTCGAGGCTGTCTCCTCCTCTATCTCTCTCTCATGTACCGGGGTCCTCTTGGCATATAAAAGGGAAGGTTGGGTGCACCGGGGGGTTAGCTCTTTTTCGATCATTCGTAATCACTTTAACTCCACTTCACTTTCACCAGAGACCTGGGAGCTCGTCCCTCTCTCGATCCTTTATAACCCCTACTACAGATCCAAGCGCAAGTAACACGAACAACTCACCACTAGACATAGGGATATTCCGTCCGAACCAGTATACATCCTCGCGTCCTCTTTGCACACCATCCAGGCCTAAACGCGCAAACATAGAAATTTACTAGCCGGTGATTCCGAACGCCGACAGTTGGTGTACCAGTAGGGGACTTTTGCGCGTTTCGTCGCTTTTAGCAGGCTTCGGATGGCTAGCCACAGCGTCGACTGGACCTGGGTGCGCACCTGCACTTTGAGAGTCTGGACGTCGTCACCACCATGGAGGGAGAGCTGGTGCAGGCTATCGCGCTAGTCCAGTCTCCTCCCCCCACTAGCCTTGACGCCGCCGTCAAGGCTCTCGAGAGGCAACAGCTGCATGCCCCAGAGACTTGCGCCCCCCGGGGGCAACCAGTTTCTCGACTTCAACTGTGCGCGGCTAGAACGCCAGCTCTCCGTCTTCCTGGGGCCCTAGCTTTCCTGGGAGGATTTAGGTCACTTTTCTTCCTTTGTCAACTTCATGGCGCAGCTCGCCGATGGCATACATATACGGAAACGCTCTTTGCATCTAACCCCTTATCATGTTTAGGGCCCAAAGCAAGAGGTCATGGAGAACGGACGCTGAGTAAAACTGGGCGGACTACAAAAAAACCCATGCCCCGGCGGCTACGGTGTTTTTGCTCTCTAGTGTGATCAGAGTTTTTCTCATCCGCACCTCAAACTTTGTAATTGCAATGGTGGAATGGATCAGACCGCATGGCCCGGCCCCAGCAACGGTCGGGGGTCAGGCCTCACTCAGGAAGGCTATCGTGGACATCTAATATTCCTGAGCGCTTTTTTGCAGCTGACCCCTCCTTATGCTAAGGCTCCGAGGTGAGATTCGTGGGAACAAACCCTGAGTAGAGCTAGTCGGACTACGAAAGGCTTACGCCCCGACGGCCATCGTTCCTTTGCTCACCAGTGTGATTAGAGTTTGTCGCCCGTGCCTCGAACTCTCTAAACTTAGCGTCAGGAGGGATCGGATCGCGTCAACCCCTTTTTACATTTAAAAAGAGACAGATGTTTAAATGACAAAGGCTAAATGTTTGTTCGATCAAACTTAAAAGCAAAATACTTGTTTGAATTATAAGTCACTGGGCACCAGGCCTCAGCTCACTAAGGGACAATCTCATCCTCTATCTGATTCGCTAAATTTCGTGCAGGAGAGGCCGCCGCCTTCTCGATCTCGTCCAACTGGGTGTCGGTGTAGCTGGGCGCATAGCCATGGCTCATCGCCACCAAGTCAATGTTCTCATAATGAGAACGGTCGATCGCGAACGACTGATGAACACCGAAGCTGAGCGCAAGCCTCGTGATTTTGCGCGACTGATCCTCGATCCGGGTGGCATGAACCATGAGGGAGCTCCCCTCTTGCTTTGGGACCAGCGAGAGGTCGTCGCAGACCAGGCCAATGGCGGTGCGCAGGGCTTCAAGCTCATCGTGCTCCTTCTAGAGGGAGCCCCCTAGGTTGTGGCTCTTCACCACCTCCTCTGTGAGCTTATCCTCGAGATTTGCCCAAGCCATTATGCTGACTGTGTTAGAAAAGCACCTTCGATCCAGGAAGAACGACATAGGGCCTAAGGGCTCACCTTTAATGTCCGACCGAAGTTTGTCAATCTCCCCATTTTGCTGGGACACCTCAGTCTCCAGGGTATGGATCTTTGCCTTATCCTGGGCGACCTCCATGGTGAGCCCAGCAGAGACGTCCTCGGCCTTCAACTTCAGTTCCGTCTCCTTTTCAACCTCACCCAGGAGGTCGTGAAGGTCATGCTTGACAAGGACCTCCATGCGAGTGTGAAGGATGTTTGAGCGATGCCACGACTCCATGAAGAAAGGAGGGTGAGAAACTCTAGCACTGATGGCGGGGCGGTGGCGGAAGGATGAGAGTAGGAGATCCTGGCGCTGGCGGTGGGGGAGCAGATGCCACGAGATTGCGACTAAGTGAACCCAAAACAGGAGGTAAGGCTCTCCGCTTATATGGGGAGGCGGAACGAGAAGGCGAACCGCTCGCCTGGATCCAAGCTCCTGCCGTGTCCCATCATCACGCACCTCCGATAATCATGCACCCGCCATCCTCGACCACTCCCTCGAAGGACGTGTCGGATGGTGGTTCGTCCACCCCGATGGGCCATGAACCACTACAGGTAAGAGGGATACCTAGCTAAAAATGCTCCTACAACCCATGAAAGCCTAGAAGTTCGAAGGCTAGCCCACTGATGGGTTCGACAGCCGCTCCCGAGTGCCCTTTAGAGCTAGGGGTGGGAAAGGATGGGCCCGCTAGCGGCTGGTACTCGGGCGCACGAGCACCCTGGGTGTCCAGACTCATGTTCAGGTCTTGACCACGCAAGGTCTATGGTTTTTCCTTAGAGAGGCGACAAGCCCTTGGGACCGGTCGAACGGTCTTGAGAACTATATGGACTGACTGTCAGGAATCTAGAGTCAGTCACCAGTTGACCCATGCCGGATCCCAGCGAACGGAAACTGGGGCCCCACTCGAACTGACCCGTTAGCAGCTCGCCGAGCACCATGCTTCATCCAACATGAAAAACCTGTCATGGCTCAACCCCTCCATTTTTTCTAAAAAGGACGCTTGAGGGAGAACGATCGCAAGACAAGCCGACCCCCTTGACCGGACCCCTGCTACGTGGGGGGGCTCGGGGGCTTGGACTCGCGAAGAGACCCGATGCGAGGCCGCACGCGAACGGTGAATCGACCGTCACAACCTAACCGAGGAGACCCTGTGAGTCGCAGCAGGCACTTTGAAGTCTTACCATACGAAAAAGCCTATGAAGGAGTAACCCACTCCTTCGCAGGCTCAGGGGCTACACCCACTGGGTGTGCTCGTGCGCATCCATAGTTAGTCGAAAAAACCCCCCAAACGATCCTCTTCGGATCGCCGAGGGGCTCGGGGGCTACTGTCGAGTACCAATTTTAGGGTACCCGAAGAAGGGGAATTGATGGTCCCCAACAATCAAAATCAAACGAACGATTAGAGGAGGTGACCGCGGCTACACCTGACCCCTAGGGGGCGGGTCCCGGCTCACCCAACCCCTGGGGCTCAGGTTTCGCCCGTTCGACCCCTAGGGAGCGAGCCACACCTCGCTCGACCCCTTAGGAACGGGCCTTGCCGTGGCTGACCCCAAGAAGGGGAGCTCCGTTCCACCTGACCCTGAGGACGCGCAATCACCCTCGGGTGAGGATGCAGGCCCCACGTGGGCCCATGCCGCCTTTACTACGATGAACATAAAAGCTCGAGTCCAGAGTCAAACTTCTGATATTGGACAGGAGTGGGCATGCCCCGACACGACCCGCAGCCACAACGGCCATTCTTGGGGGGCCCACATCACCCACAACGCCAGGCGCGACAGAACGGGGCGCCACAACCAACTGACGACACCCACGCATGGCGCCAACAATAAATAGGGCCACGACGTGGAGCCATCTCCATCACTATCAGCACCGCGACGTGGAAGCGTCTCCATCACTATCTACGAAACCAGCGGGACACGCCTACAGGAGGAGGAGGGCGGCACGGCCCCGAGGCTGTCTCCTCCTCTGTTTCTCTCTCTCGTGTACCCCGGGTCCTTCTCTTGGCATATAAAAGGGAAGCCTGGGTGCCCCCTTGGGGGATGGCTCTTTTTCGATCATTCGTAAGCACTTCAACTCCACTTCACTTTCACTAGAGACCTGGGAGCTCATCCCTCTCTCGATCGTTTGTAACCCCTACTACAGACCCAAGTAAAAGTAACACGAACAGCTCATCGCTGGACGTAGGGACATTCCACCCGAACCAGTATACATCCTCGCGTCCTCTTTGCACACCATCCGGACCTAAACGCACAAACACAGACTAGCAGGTGATTCCGAATGCCGACAACCTAGTTTATAGAAAAATAAACAAACATCAACGTCCAATTAGCTTGATTAATCTTTTATGAAATATATTTTGATATAGCATTTATTTGAACTTGCTAACAATCGACATATTTTTATAAAAACGTGATTAAACTTAGGCAAATTTGACTCGGGATAAAACACAGATGAACTACAAGAGTAGTAGTTGTAGAAATGTTCAGAATTATTGAGATGTACCAAGACTGCGAACACAAGTTTTTTCTTAACTAAAAAATCAGGAGAGGCGTAGTGTGGAAAGAAAAAAAGAACAAGACTTCAAATTTAGTTTTGAGAATCAATGGCAGGTGCTCTGCCTTTTCATATAGTTGTGAGAGAGAGTATGGTAGAAAACTGTAAGAAAAGGAATAGAGGAAGGATCGACAAGGTTACTGGTAGAAGAACCAAAGAAAAGAAGAGAATAAGTATGTACCTCCTTTGTCCCAAAATAGAAGACGTTCTCGCTTCCCGAGAAGTTAATTTTTTAACTTTGACCAATTATATATAAAAAAATATTAATATTTATAATACATAATTAGTATTATTAGATAGATCGTTGAATATACTTTTATAATCAACTTATTTGGAGATATAAATGTTGCACACATTTTCCACGAACCTAGTCCAAGTTAAGAAATTTTGACCTACACGTATCACATAACGTCATCTATTCTAGGACGGAGGGAATAACCCTCTTCTTAGGGAGCTGGCAGGGATCACGTGTATCATCTTTTATTGTCGCAAGGAGCTGCTTTTTCATTTTGCGCTTTATTGTCAAACACCCTTCTGATCTTTCCTTCCACAGATTCCATGTTGTGTGATCTTTCCTTCCACAGATTCCAAGTTGTGTAGATGATGATTGTTGCTCAGTCACAGGTTATGTGCGTTACCTATGCTCCTCTTCTTGAGTTTAGGCTTACCCACCGGTCACTGATCTTCGTCATAGCTTGGTTTAGTTGCAGTCCCTGCTGCCCTGACCAGCTTTTCACTTGGTGCCAAATCGCTTTTGCATATGAACAATTGACAACCATGTGGGTGTGATTCCTGTCTTGTCTAGCAGAGTTTATAGATTAGATTTCCCTGGCCTCCCTTATTGATGACTAAGTTCATGCCCGTGCGTTGCTACGGGACAACTAAACTTACTAAAAATACGCAGATCGTATGATAAGATAACAATAATACTGTGAAATTAAATACCGACATTAAAGTGACATTTAATCTAAAAAGCAATGTTTGTGAAATTAACAGTCACGGATAACATGACGTCGCAAGCTCACAAACTCTACTGTATAGACATTTCCGTGATACGACTAAAATAATGTTTTATATCGGCAGGAAGAAATCATCATTGCAGCAAACACTACGCCACTAGCTTAATAATCAGAATACAAATGTTCTACAAGAATAACCATAGCACCAAGTATTCAAATAGAAAAGAAACATAATACATCTAATTGCCGAAGATGCATTGATCTTTGCCCATGCTAACCTCTTATACTGGCTTGTGTTTTGCTGTGTGGCGCCTCTAAATTCTGGAGTGACCAAGTTGAATCCAGTAATGACCAAGTATATCCGTGGCTTCTGATAGGTGTGAAGAAACAATATTGAATAGGCACACTGCCAGGACATCCGAGGATGTGTTTCAAGTTCCACGAAAGAGACATACCTCTCTGAGTAGGCACAACAATGTCTTGAATGTTGTTCGTAAGAAATATGTAAAACAATGCAAAATCCTTCACTACATAGATTTTCCAATCAAGATATTCAGAAGGGCTTGCTTAATATATTCATCACAAAATCTGCAAGTTGAAGTTCAGTCTCACTACCAGTTTTCAGATTGGCAAAATAGTATTTTCAGTGTTGATTTATGACTAAGTCAGAAGAAATATATGTTGTAGTGCCATATTTGAAAAAAGGGTCCCAGAAAGATAATTGACAAATCAAACCCCACATAAAGAAGAAGAAAACAAATAAATCACTAATTGTAGCAGAACACATGCCACTTCAAGTTAATGAAGTAATGCAACAGATGCGCTAATAAGGCGCAAACAACTGGTAACAGTCTTAGTAGCAGGTTGAGACTAAAGAAATGATGCCAGACTGCCAGTAGACTCCACAATGCTTGAGGACCATGGAGTGAATAAAAAAGTTAAGATAATAAAAACTTGGGTAATGATTAAAGGCGCCATGATTAAAAAGGATGAAGCACAAAGGATTGTCAAAGCAGCATAATACCTGTTCACCGATCAACTATTATGCAAAAGTTACTTGAGAACATAAAACTTGGGCAGGAGTTACTTGAGAAGAACATAAAACTGTGGAGCAGGCCAGAGTTACTTGAGAAGAACATGTGTATAATTACAGCATCTTGAGGAAATGTCATGTCTATGCAACCAATTCAATAGGCCAGAGATCTATGATTTACTGTTAAGTTCTAATCATTGTATGCAAATTCGGTGAATCCATTAGATTCAATATAATCTAACATGAACTTGTATACATACGTAGCAGCTAGAAGTTGAAGAAAAAAGACATTACCATATTAGCTCTAGGAACCTTTCAGGTCACCAAAAGATTGTTCTGAATTGGTAGAGTTATAAATCGAATTATAGAAGATTCTGTGAGGCATATCCAGCAGGAAATAAGGCAATGGAAGTCCAAGGGAAGCGATCCATAGCTATGGGCATCAAGCTTCAATCTGGTAGTGGTGATTTGAAAAACAATGACATCAAAAGCTATATTCTTTCATCGATTCAAATACCATTGTGGAATAAGTATCTGAAACCTATCTTGGATTAAAGACCAACATCACACATACAGGTTGGACAAAAAGAACAGGTAAAATGTGGCAAAATACCTTAAATTTTTCCGACATCCAGGCACATATTGTCGCAGCGAAGGTCCTGCCTAATAAGCAATTGGGTAGCAATTGGAGGTGGCCAGCACAGCATGTAGTGCATGGCAGTGGGGCATAGATGGCGTACGTGTGTATACGACCTGGCAGATTCGCGACAATAGATCAGATGCTTGCATCAGAGCAGATCCTGCACCACTTCCTTAAATAATGCTTTGCGATCTCTGCAAAGTACACTGATAGCAAGAAAATGTAAGTAAATTGAAAAGTTTGAGCGATGTAGAAGCAGAAGTTTGCACATAAAATGGTACCAGGATCTGTCTCAAATATAGCTACTGGAACAGCAAGCTCACTCACTGGAGAGTGCCCAAAATATTTTTACGAAAGTCAACCATGGGCAAGATAAATATAGATAATCGAACTCGCTTAATATTCTACAAGAAAACTAATTAGAAATGTTTCAAATAGGAAATGAATCATTGGATGTTCCTCCGGCTGCTGAAAGTATCACATGAAGGGTACCAACACAGACGTTTGAAAGATCATGATAAACATGGCATTAGCAATTATCCCTATCTAAAGATGTGTAGACTGCAGAACTAAATGATTTTAATTATTGGAACACTTCAAAACTTACTTGTGCTGCCCAGCAACGATGTATAGGCAATGCAGTCCTCTGTCTTTAACCATGGAATCTCCAAGGAATTCAGCAAGTCTTTTTGTTGTAGTCACAGCACATGACCTCGATCAGCTTTCCATAGTCACTAAAGATTTACTCATCATGCTGGACTAACAGATGAAATGAAATCAAGTAACTCACTACCAGGTTTATGGGCACAGATTGAAACAGATGAAATGAAATTCACAGGTTTATGGGCACAGATTTTAGCCACACTGTGCAGTAACTTGCACATGATTTTAGCCACACTGTGCATCAGATTTTAGCCCCTCTTTTTCTGGGTATCAATAGTTCAATACAAAATAGACTATTTCAGCAGGTTCCATTCGTTTACCCTAAGATTGAGGAGTTGGTGAAGTGCATCGAGTAGGTCCAATTTGACGATGTCCCAACTTCTTTTGTAGAAGAGTCCAATGAAGTTGTCGGGCCCTAGTGCTTTCTCATCTAGAGCCTCAAACACAGCCCGTTTGACTTTGTCCTATGCAAGTTGGTATTCTAGGTGCTAGAGGTCATGTGACTGCAATTCAAGGAGGTCCCATTGACGGATGTCGCTCTTGGTTGCATTATCATGAAGATCGTTAAGTAGTTGTAGTAAAGAATTTAAGCTATGCGGTCCTCGTGGTTTAGAGCCGGATGAAAATTTTCTATCTCCATCCATTTGCTCTAAGATGGAATGGTCGGGTGTTGGTGTCACCCAGCTATATTCTGACTAACTGCGATCCTTGCCTCACTTGAGTGCGCCTTACCGTTGCAAGCCTCACTACCCTATGCTTGGCTAGTCTTCTCAATGATGACGCCTCGCTAGTCAGATGGCATTGTTCCTATGCCTGGTCTAGCCTAAATATGGTCTCATTTGCAATGTTTGCCTGTTGTTTCAGCATGCTCACCTGTTTTTTACTCCAAGCCTTTAACACTAGGGCTGTTCTCTATAGTTTTATATGTAGCATTCTGATCTTTTCGTTTGAGTGAACCTGTCATGTCCAAGCTTGTGGAACCACTTCTTTGAAGCCAGGCATCTTTTTCCAGAAGGATTCAAATTTGAATCCTTTGTTTATATGTCAAAAGGTCAAAAGAGTGAGCAAGTGAGTAGCATTGGGTAGTGATCAAACATGGAGGTGCTGACTGCCTGAACAAAACAATCTGTGTTTGCCAACTCCCAATCTTTGGTGCAGAAGATGTGGTCTATCTTGGTCATGATTGGATTCCCTGTCTCGTTTGTCGAGGTAAATCACCGTCCATAGAGGTGAAGCTCCTTGAGCTCAAGGTCATCCAGCACTGATTTGAAGCGGCTCATCAAGGTGCGGTTGACAATTGTGTTGTTCTTGTCCCTGGCTCTGTAGATTAAATTGAAATCTCTGAGTAGCAGCAATTTTGGTTGCGTTGTAGGTTTGAGCGCCATTTAATCTCGTCCATGAACATCATTTTTTTTCTGCATCTCCTTGGGGTCCGTAGACTCATGTAAGGGTCCAGATTCTACAGTCTGATTTGTTCTAAATTTTGACTGAGATCGAGTGTTGTGTAATCTCCGCTTCCTGCAGGAGGAAGAAATCCACCGAGCATGACACAGTTATGCCCCCTCTTGTATGATCAGCAGGGAGGGCTGCGTATTCTCCCACAAACTGAGGCCCAATTGTTTCTGTGATGAAGTGATCATCTACTCCGTCAACCTTAGTCTCCTGCAGACATACTATTGTTGTCCTGTGATCTCTCACCATCTCTCAAACCACTTGTCTTATTGCCAGTTCAGATTTATTAGCAATGAATAATCAATAGAAAAGCTATAATACATCCGAGTAAAAAAATCCCTACCCTACACCCATTTCCCCCCTGTTTAAAAGGAAGTATACTTCTTGGAGTTTTCATTAGAATTGTATATACTATAATAAAGAATATACAAATTTACAATTTCAGAACAAGAAATCCAATGTACCATGTTTGGATAAGAAGAAATCTTTGCCCAATTCCTGTTACTCCCTCTGTCTCAAAAAGGATGTGATCCTAGCATTCAAATTTTGTCTCACAAAAAATATAATCCTAGATAGCTGGATAGGGTAGGGTACCATGTCCTATGTGGGACCCATTTGCTAGGCACATCCATCCACCTGATGTCAAAAAAAATGGCTGCCGTACTCGTTAAGAAGTAAAAAAATCTCACATGCGAACGTCCAGGCACCCTCTCCACTCATTTTTTGTCCACACCGTATACTCCAGAAGCTTCTGTGAAGTACTGCCGCATGGCTGGTACCTCTGGTGGATGCACTGTGCGTTGATCTTATGGGCATTTTGGTAATTTTCCTAGCTGCATTGGTATGCATGCCTAATCCTACAATTATATATTTTTTTGAGACGGAAGGAGCATCTCCAATCGAAGGAAAGGCAGACCTGATCCTCCATCCAACAATGCTCGGGATGTCCTTGTAACAGCTAATAAGTTTGTCTACGTGCACATTCCTTATGCATGACGAAGAACATGAAAGAAAATGCTTCGTACTAGAAAATCTGGTTTTTCTTCATGCATAAACTGATAATAACTCAGTTGATTGGGTTTTCTTGTGATGAAACATGTCCACAATAAATCTAAACTTTAACTTGTCGTAAATGTTAGCATTTTCCTAACTTTATTTCACAAAGAAACAATGTTATTCATTTAGTGGTACACGCTTGCTCATAAATATTGAGACACTTGTGGTGACTTGTCAATCTGAAGATTTAGCATAGCTAATCAAAGATGCATATAAGGATGAGCGTGCGTACAAATATGTAACTGTATACGTATATTATGTTCAGGGGAAAAAATCTCATTACGTGACATGATTACAAAAGTTTGACGTATCGTGTATATCTTTCTTTTGAATAATACCTTTACAGATTGATGGATTATGTATTTCCTTCTACCAAACTCTTCGCATATCCACTATCAACCAAAAAAAAAAAACTCCTGACACATCTTACTATACTACACTTCTTATCACACGGGTTACTGAGATCGGTTGATGTAGGATAGCCGTGCAGTACTAGTCTACTACTCGAGTGAAAGGTTTCTAATGTCGCGTTGCTGACCAGCAATCCCTTTGGCTAACCGCGAAGGTAGTGGAAGCAAGTCAGCTGGCGCGGCAGCAGAGGATTTGCTATTCAGTTTTGGACTGAACCACCTCCTTAACGTGAGGCCATTGATCCTCATCCTCCCATGAGACTCCTCCCCTTGGTATGAAATTCCTAATCGCCTCAGGAGAGAGCCAACTGCTTGACCAATTCTGCACAATGTAATCCAAATCAATCTCTTCCAAATGCTATCAGGTTTTTTAAATGGATAACTGAGATATATTGTTTTCAGTAAAATTCACAGTGTTCCCTAAACTTATACGCCAAAGTCATCTAGATCCCAGACTCGAATTTTGATATTTGAGCCCATGAACTTGTATAATAGTGTCATTTGGGCTCCAACTCTCAAATTTTGATATTTAGGACTTTGAACTTATACACCAGTGTCATCTAGTTATTGGTACAAACGATCAGCTCCGTGTACTGACTATATGCCACATCAGCACATATAGCAAGTCAAAGCACATTTGGACCATCCTAACGCCAAAAACAAGTTCATAAGTTTAGAGACAGACATGACACCACCATACAAGTTTGTAGATCTACATATCAAAGTTTGAGAGTTAGGAACTCAGATGATGCCATCATAAAAACATGGGAGATCAAATACAAAATTCGAGAGTTTGAGACCTGGATGACACCGTCGTGCAAGTTTAGGAACTGCTTGTGAATTTTACTCTATTGTTTTAAAAAAATTTAAAGCAGGATTAATTTGCAAAAGTTAAGCCACGAAATATAAATATGTATAGTACAAGTATCCGTATAATAATGGATACAATTTCACCTTCCAGCAAGTTTAAGTGTTTTCTCCTTTTCATCAATGTCAACTTGTTTCTTTTCTGTGGGTAACAAGATTGTCACGTTTGGTAACCTTGAACCTGCATCACCAAGAAATATTAGAACAGAAAAACTAATGTAAATCATACATGAGTACAAAATTCTCCATTTTCTTATTGGTGTGCCTGTGAGGAAATCACAGGATAACCATTTAGTTAGTTACAAGAAATCATAGAACCATGCACATGTGACTAAAAACCATGTCTACTGTGTTCGGATAATTCAATTGACCAAAATAACAGTCAGTAGTCATACTCATAAAAAATATCCAGATTATATTTGTCTGCTCGCCTTATCAGGAAATGGCCAATAATCTATATTTATATAGTTTACAATCTAAACAAAATTCACAGGAGAACAAATAATCTATTGACCCTCCATATTTATTGTTTCACACCATTTGTCCAATGTCGGTGGTGCAAAGCATGAATACTTTGTTTTCTTGATTCACTAGAAAATAGTAGCATAAACACATTATTTGATTTTTTTTAAAATAATCTAGCATTCACCTGCAGCCAGTCGATGCTTCAAAGATCTTAATGTTCTAAGAAGAGATACCTGCAAAATAAAAAATATATATACATAAGACATGCTATCAGCTGCATAAATTGCCTCAACCCCAGCAACAACACAAGTCCATACAACACACTCAAAACTGGAAAAAACAAACACTTGTACTTCTGTCCTCTACGTGATTGGTCCAGAAACTTTAGCCAAATCTCCATGCCATCAGTAGCATGCAACACATCCATAATTTTAATACAGGGGCTTGCTTTTATATTTTAGATTCCTGAATATCACTGTTTTTATAAACTCTTGATGAGAAAATTCTGAAATAAATAACATGAAAAATGCCAGATTGTTGTGAAAGACGACTCGCAGGAGGCCATAGGAAATCAGGGTTAGATTAAAGCAACTTGTGTTGATCTAATGGCTACGAACTTTTGATGACGTGGCTAGAAGAGACGTCTAGGCAACGGGCATGACCAGTACAGCTGAAATCACCACAAAGAAAAATCTAAAAGCAAACCTACAGTAAGCTAACATCTAAGGAGCTGCTTGAGATCGCTCCCAGCTCTCAATTTGTATTGAAAATTACTCCTAGGCAGCAAAACGAGTAAAGCACAACTAGATTCTGGTTGGGATGTGACATGAATTGCTTCTCCATTTACACTGTGAGCTAAGGGGTGAAAGCGGTATGAGAAAATCTGATACCATTTTCCGTATTATGATACCATTTACGATCGTTTCTGTTTTTATCAAAAGATGAAAGTTTTTTTATTTTAGCACAACCATTTTTTTGAGCTTTTTCCATTAGTTATTTTGATAGAAACAGGAAGTCTCGATTCTGTATTATTGTACTGTTTCCAACCATTTTCATTCCGCTGGGAGCTAAATAGACCCGCTCATATTCAATCACCACCAGAATCACTTCCCAACTGCTCCCCACCCTGCACCCCCACCATAATCACTCCAACTCAAAAAATATCCTAAAATACAGAAATAAGAAAAAGGACACATCGATGTGTCCTTGAATTGCATTCAGATACAGTTTCGCTTATGTGGCATGTTCCAATCAGCAATAGTACCTCGGCTGTGTAGATCTTTAACTTTCTAGCATCAATAAGAATTCGGGTCTCTTTCATGGAAATACTTCCAACTGCTCCTAATGAAGCAGCCTCCTGTGACAAGAAGCCACGCAACTTTCATTAACCTGTATATGTTGAAACAGAGCCATTTTTAATTAAAGATAGCATAATTACCTCCAGTATAGAAAAAGCTCGAATGTCATATTCACCGAATCCTTCGAAAAGTGAATTTATATTTGGGTGTTGTGGAATATCACTACTTATCCCCATGTTTTCAATGAAACTACTCTTCAGAGAAGAGCCATGAGGAAGCCTAAGGCACCCCAACACTTGAGATAAAACATCACTTGAGGGTAGTAGCCCAGCTGAAACTGCCTCACGATACACCATAACTGCTGAGGAAGTCCTACAGAAAATACAAATATGATTTAGAAAGAACATTGTAAAGTTTTTTTATATAATGAAGAACATTGTAAAGTAATTATTGTAGAGAATTAAGGAACACCTCACACCAGTTAAGGGAGGGGTGACTTTCATATATATAGTCAAGATACAACTTGGAGTACAAGTAAAGTACATACATATCTCTAGACTATGCATATCCCTAATAGCCGCCCACAGTCACAGCCACTAAACAACTGTACAGGTAGTCCCTTAGTCATGATGTCCATGAACTGATGTGCAGAGGGGACATGTAGCACTCGAACACAGACGAAGTGGATGTTAGTCTCAATGTGCTTCGTGTGACAATGATGAACCGGATTGGCGGACAACCGTTGCTGAAGGAATCGGGACGTGAAGCTCCTGATGCAACTGTCGCAGCCAGTGTTGGTCCCTCGCTGCCCTGCACAGGTAAGCAGTGAGCTTACCAGCGCACACACTCACTCACTGATGGCTAGAGGTAGAAGAAGAGGTGAGCACAGCACACACACACACTGCAGAAGCTCCAGCGTTGGCCAAGGCTCTGCCTTTGGTTGTGGCAACTGAACTGAGAATTACATTACCAGTGCTACACTATAAATACAGAGGGGTAGGTTCAGTTTGTGTATGAACTGAAACCAGAGAAGATGGGCTGCTGTACTGCAGTCAAAAATCTACTGTCCTAGCTGCAGGATAAGCCTGCAATACTTATTAGCTAAGGGACACAATGGCCTACCAAAATTGTATGTCCCCACTACTCCTAGTCAAGTGTTCCCACTACAGCTTGGCTGCTGTTCAAAGTTGGTCTGCAGTTTCATATTTCTAGTCACCAAGTTGCAGACTTGACTGAAGATTGGTCTGCAGTTGCAGACTTGTGCAAGACCAACAGCAAATTATTCAACAATTCTTCCCCTAATCTTGCTGCTCTTGCTTGATTTCCACCATTCCAATCTTGGTCCTCAGCTCCATGAACCGAAGACGGCCGAGTGGCTTGGTGAGGATGTCCGCGAGCTGTCGTCCGGTTTCGACAAACTCCAGAACAATCTGTCCTCCATCGACACAATCACGGATGAAGTGAAAACGAGTGTCGATGTGCTTGCTGCGGTCGTGGAGGACTGGATTCTTTGCAAGGGCGATGGCGGGCTGATTGTCCACCATCAGGGCTGGCGGGTGAGCTTCCTCGCCAGTCAGCTCGCCCAGCAGCCGGCGCAACCAAACAGCCTGGCACGCCGCCGTGGCTGATGTGACGTACTCCGCCTCACACGTCGATAGCGCCACAATCTTCTGCTTCAGCGACTGCCAAGCAATGGGGGCTGCTCCAAGGAAGACCAGCACACCGGAGGTGCTCCGTCGACCATCAATGTCGCCCGCCATGTCTGCATCGCTAAAGACAGTGAGCTCCGGCTCACCTTCCTTTGCCTTGGGGGGTGCCTCACTGAAGACCGTGAGCCGCAGCCCACTCTTGCCCCCACCCTTGGGGAAGATGATTGCTTGATCGAGCGTCCCCTTGACGTAGCGCAGCAGCCTCTTGACAGCCGTCCAATGATCTTCACGTGGGTCCTCCATGAAGCGGCTGACGTACCCAACCGCGAACGCAATGTCCGGCCTGGTGTGGGTGAGGTAGCGCAGCCCGCCGATGATGCTCCGGTAGCGCGTCGCGTCCACCTTCGCCGTGACGCTGTGCTTGCTCAACTTCAGCCTCTCCTCCATTGGCGTCGCGCAAGGCTTGCACTCCGCCATGCCGCTGCGTTCCAGCAACTTCTCCGCATAGGCACGCTGGCCCAGGGAGATGTGCTCCTTCCCCTGCCTCACCTCAATGCCGAGGTAGTAGGAGAGTGCGCCGAGATCGCTCATCTTGAAACGAGCAGCCATCTCGCGCTTGAAGCTGTCAATGTCCCCCGCCCGCGCTCCAGTGACAATCAAATCGTCCACATACACGCCGACGACGAGCTCCTCCTTCCCCCGTCGCCGCGTGTAGAGCGCGTGCTCTGTGGTGCAGCGAGTGAACCCAAGCTCGCACAAGGTGGCATCGAGCTTGGCATTCCATGCCCGAGGGGCCTGTCGCAGCCCGTAGAGCGCCTTGCGCAGCTTGAGCACCTTGTGCTCAGCGCCCTTGACGGCGAAGCCCGGAGCTTGCTTGACGAAGACCGTCTCCGCGAGCTCGCCGTTGAGGAACGCAGACTTGACGTCAAGGTGGTGGACGCGCCAATCCTTCGCTGCTGCCATAGCTAACAGCAAGCGAACGGACTCCATTCGCGCCACCGGAGCAAAGACTTCCTCGAAGTCGATGCCCTCACGCTGCACAAAGCCGCGGGCAACAAGCCGGGCCTTATACTTGACAATGGCGCCGCGCTCATCCCGCTTCACCTTGTAGACCCACTTCAGCCCAATCGGTCTGCAGCCCGCCGGTGGATCCACCAGCTCCCATGTCCCATTGTCCTCGATCGCCCTCATCTCCACCAACATCGCCCGGCGCCAATTGGCGTCGCGTTCAGCCACTGTGAACGTCGGCGGCTCCTCTGCGCTGACAAGGAGTAGCTCTGGGTCATCCAGAAACCGGCTCGCCAGCCCAGGAGCTCCCCCTTCGCCGACAAGGTTGTCCACCCGCCTGAACCGAACCTCCTCGCCGTCGTGGAAGGCGTCCACGTACTCGTCGATGTCGGTGGGTGGAGAAGCGAACTCCAGTGGCGGTGTCCCCTGTCCTGCCATCGCAGGGGACTGTGGTGGAGGTGAATGCGCCGCTGCTGGTGGAGACTGCTCTCCAGCAGCAGCAGCAGCAGCAGCCTGTTCTCCAACAGCAGCAGCAGCCTGCTCTCCAGCAGCAGCAGCAGCAGCCTGCGCTCCAGCATCTCCTCCTCCTTGGATCACCAAGTGCTCCATGGTAAATGAGCTGCTGACACCAGCAGCTTTCCCCAAGCCTGAGTCTTCCCAGTCCCAAGCCGCCATCTCATCGAACACCACATCCCTAGAGATCACCACCTTGCCTCTCTTGGGATCATTGAGCCGATAGGCCTTGCTGCCCTCCTCGTAGCCCAACAGCACCATCGGTGTGCTTCTGTCTTCCAGCTTGCCGAGGTGGGGCTTCGTGTTCTTGACATGGCCAACACAGCCAAATGTCCTTAGGAAGGAGACATCCGGCTTGCGTCCATGCCAAGCCTCGAACGGCGTCTTGCCCTTCAGGGCCTTGGTGGGTGCGCGGTTGAGGATGAACACCGCCGTGGTCACCGCCTCGCCCCAGAACTCCGCCGGCATCCTTTTGGCCTTCATCATCGACCTCGACATGCCGACCACAGTCTGGTTGCGCCTCTCCACCACGCCATTCTGCTGCGGTGTGTAAGGCGTGGTGTGGTGGCGCACCACACCTTCCTCTGCACAGTATGCAGCGAACTCCATAGCAGTGAATTCGCCGCCGCGATCAGTCCGCAGCACGCGCAACTTTTTGCCGCTCTCCGCCTCCGCGCGCGCCTTGAACTTCTTGATCGCCTTCGCTGCTTCGCTCTTGCTGGTCAGAAGCTGCAGCCACATGAACCGGCTGCAGTCATCAACCAGCAAGATGAAATACTTGCGTCCTCCATGTGTCGCCGGCGTGATTGGCCCACAGAGGTCACCGTGGACCAGCTCCAGGGCCTCAGCCGCGCGATACTTCGCCATCTTCGGGAATGGCAACCTCCTTTCTTCCCGGCCAGGCAGCTGTCACACAGCTCGCCTACGTGCTCGATGTGAGGCAGTCCCCGAACCATCTTCTCCAGCTTGCCGAGGGCGTCGAAGCTGAGATGGCCATAGCAGGCGTGCCACAGCCACGGCTCCTCCGTGCGCTGTGCAGCCAAGCAGATGGGCTGCTCCACCTTCAAATCAAGCAGGTACAGCCGGTTCTGGGACCTCTTCACCTTGGCAAGAAGCTGCTGCTCCCGGTCCCTGATCTTGAGGATACCATCCTTGATGTTCACCTCGCTACCGCGCTCGTCCAGCTGCCCGATGCTGATGATGCTCGAGCGCAGCTGGGGAATGTAGTAGACGTCCGTCAGCGCGCGGTGTTCGCCGTTCTGGCACCGGAAGATGATGGTGCCACGCCCTCGGATCGCCACCCTTGAGCCATCACCAAACTTCACCGTGCCGGTCACGTTCCCGTGTAGTGCACAGAACGTCGCCATCAGGAGAGTAGCCTCATCATCATCATCATCAGCCTGCGCCAAATGAGCCTCGGCCTTCTTCTCCTGCTTGCGATTTGGGCACTCCTTTGCCCAATGGCCTGTCTTCCCACAGCGCCGGCAGGCGTTGGGGGCGATCTTCTTCTTCTTCTTCTCCAAAGAAGCCTTGCCGCGGCGCTTGCCGTCGCCACCGCGGCTAGAGGAGGCTTCCCCGGACTTCTTCTCCTTCATCCAGGCAGCCCACTCCTCCTCTGTCAACAGCAGCTTGCCGCTATCCGTCGTTGCTGTGGCCTGCTCCATGCGCTCGTCCACCGCCCGCAAACGGCCTGTCACATCCTCAATGGTGAGGGTGGACAGGTCCAACATCGTCTCTATGGAGAGAGCGATCTGGATGTACTTCGGTGGCACGGAGTGGAGGTACTTGGAGACCGCCTCTTCTTCGTTGATGGTGACGCCGTAGCTCCCCAGCTTGCTGATGAGCGACTGCAGGCGAAGGGAGAAGTCCTCCACCGATTCGCCATCCTTGAACTTGAGGTTGGCGTACTCCTGCTTCAGCAGTTGGGCCGTCGCCTTCTTTGCGCGATCAGAGCCGACGCGCATAGCAGCAATGGCCTCCCACGCCTCCTTAGCAGTCTTCTTCGCCCCCAACGGCTCCCTGTACTCCGTCGGCACGGCAGCGAGGATGGCCTCCATCGCTGACATGTCGTCTTCTTCTACGTCGGTGCCCTTCTCGATGGCATTCCAGAGCCGTCGGGCTCTGAGCTTCACCTTCATGGTCACCGCCCACTCGCCATAGTTGGTGCGAGTCAGCATCGGCCAACTTGTGCCGCTGACCTCCCGCACGATGCGCATAACGACCTCCTGTCGTGGCTGGGCAGCCCCAGCAGCCTTGCTGCCGGTGCCAGCAGCCTCGCTGCTGGCGCCCGTCTCCGAGCCAGGTGCCATCGCTGGCGGTTAGTCCGACGACGCAGCTGTACGGCTCCGATACCACTTGTTGGTCCCTCGCTGCCCTGCACAGGTAAGCAGCGCACACACTCACTCACTGATGGCTAGAGGTAGAAGAAGAGGTGAGCACAGCACACACACACACTGCAGAAGCTCCAGCGTTGGCCAAGGCTCTGCCTTTGGTTGTGGCAACTGAACTGAGAATTACATTACCAGTGCTACACTATAAATACAGAGGGGTAGGTTCAGTTTGTGTATGAACTGAAACCAGAGAAGGTGGGCTGTTGTACTGCAGTAAAAAATCTACTGTCCTAGCTGCAGGATAAGCCTGCAATACTTATTAGCTAAGGGACACAATGGCCTACCAAAATTGTAAGCCTCCAATACTGCAGGATAGCTGCAGGATAAGCCTGCAATACTTGGCTGCTGTTCAAAGTTGGTCTGCAGTTTCATATTTCTAGTCACCAAGTTGCAGACTTGACTGAAGATTGGTCTGCAGTTGCAGACTTGTGCAAGACCAGCAGCAAATTATTCAACAGCCAGCAGCACTTGGCAACTGCAAATGCAACAGCCCGATACTCAGCCTCTACACTGGAACGGGACATTGTAGTCTGCCGCTTTGAAGACCAGGAGACCAAGTTGTTGCTGAGGAAGATGCAGAAGCCCGAAGTAGAACCAGGAAGATGCAGAAGCCCGAAGTAGAACCAGGAGTCTGGGCAACCTGCCCAGTCGGCGTTGGAGTAGGTAGTGATGGATGACACACTACCAGTGCCTAGGTGGAGACCGGCATCGAGGGTGCCCTTCACATAGCGTAGAATGCGCTTGATCAGGGCAAGATGTGGCTCTTGTGGGTCGTGCATGAAGAGGCAGACTTGCTGAATGGCGATGTTGCTCTCGTGGGTCTTGCATGAAGAGGCAAACTTACTTAACGGCATAGGCGAGGTTAGTCCGAGTCAGCGTGAGGTACCACAGAGCACCGGCCAGACTCCGCTACTCCGAGGGGTCAGCAACAGGGTCGCCTTCAGTAGCAGACAGCTTGGACCGGGAGTCAACCGGAGTCACTGTGCGGTGACACTCAGCCATGCCGGCCCACTGGAGTAGATCGATGGCATACTGTCGCTGCGATAGGAGCAAGCCATTGGCGGAGCGCGTGACGGAGATGTCGAGAAAGTGGAGTGCCAAGGTCTGTCATGGCGAACTTAGAGCTGAGACGATCGGTGATGCACCGCATTAGATCAATAGAGGATGTCGTCAGTACAATGTCATCGATGAGTAGATAGGCGACAACATCTCAATCTTTATAAATAGAGACGTGTCGAACTTCACCGCGGAGAAGCCATGCTTACAGATGTAGTTGGCCAGCACGAATGGTGTCCGGCTTGACAACTAGACTGAAGGTCTTGTCGTAGTCGACGTCATGCTGCTGAGAGAAGCCTCGAACAACCCATCAAGCCTTGTGGTGGCAAGAGAGCCATCAAAGTGGAACTTGAGCTTGAATATCCACTTGCCCATCACGATATTGGTGCCGAGGGGCCGATGTATGAGGCGCCAGGTGCCGTTGTCGATGAGCGCCTGGTACTCGTCCGCCATGGCATCACACCAGTTGGGATTATACCACTTGTTAGTCGCTGGATTCTTGCTCTTGATGTTAACAAGATCCTGGAGGCCAGCGCTACTTCCTCCTTATCGACGACGTGTGCCGCTACATGTGGGCTGTCCTGCTTGACGTCAAGGCAGCCGCGACGGACGCCACCAAGCGCCTTCAAGCTGCTGTGGAGGCGGAGTGCAGCCGCAAGCTTCGGCGAGTTCACGGCGGCCGAGTTCGCGGCGTATTGCGCTGACGAGGGGATCCAACGTCACTTCTCCGCACCATACACCCCGCAACAGATCGGCATTGTCGAGCGCCGCAACCAGACGGTGGTGGCCACCGCCCGCGCCATCCTCAAGCAAAGAGGGATGCCGGCATTCTACTGGGGTGAGGCGGTGATGACTGCCGTCCACTTGCTCAACCGCTCCACCACCAAGGCCCTCGATGGCAAGATGCCATATGAGGCCTGGCACGAGCGCAAGCCCGTGGTGAGCCACCTCCGTGTCTTTGGTTGCCTAGCCTTCGTCAAGGAGCTCAACCACGTTGGCAAGATCGATGACTGGAGCACACTAGGGGTCTTCATCAGCTACGTGGAGGGCACCAAGGCCTACTGCATCCTCGACCCAGCGACACGGCGCGTGCGCATCACGCGTGACGTCGAGTTCGACGAAGGGCGAGGCTGGACGTGGGGCAAGATGGTGGATGACGGCTCGACTCCGACGACCAGAGATTTCGTCATTGACTACGTCCACTTCGAGGAGGCGGGAAGAGCTAGCAGCTCGTCTTCACCGAGCTCGCCTACCCCATCCCACCTCGTTGGCCACCACCTCCGGCGAGTCCTTCACCACCGCCACCACTAGCTCTGGCAAGTCCACAGGCTCCGGCGAGTCCACCGCCAGCACCGTCGACCATGCCTCGCTCTCCTACACCGGGGCCTACTCCTTCAGGCTCGGCACCAGCAGCTTCGGCCCACGACGAGCAGCGCACGGTGGAGTTCGCCACTCCGCTGTCCAACGACGAGGATTGCATCGACGCCTACCACGGCAGCGAGCCTCTGTGCTACCGTACCGTGCACGACCTCCTCGGCGAGCTGCCGGTCCCTGAACTGGCGCAGCACGACTTCGAGGCGGAGCTGCACCTCGCACAGGACGATGGCGAGCCTAGTTCCTTCACCGAGGCGGAGAGAGACGTGGCATGGCGTGCTACGATGCAGGAGGAGATGGACGCCGTTGTGCGGAACAACACATGGGAGCTGGCCGATCTCCCAGCCGGCGACCACGCCATCTCTCTCAAGTGGGTCTTCAAGCTCAAGAAAGACGAGGCTGGAGAGGTGATCAAGCACAAGGCGCGTCTCGTGACACGTGGCTTCGTCCAGCAGGAGGGAGTCGACTTCGACGACGCCTCCGCGCCTGTTGCACGGATGGAGTCCGTGCGTCGCCTCCTCACCCTCGCAGCCCAGGAGGGTTGGTGCGTCCATCACATGTGTTGGAGACAAATCACAGGTTTTGGGGCTAAGTTTTCTATTTCATTAGCCTTGCCAAAACATGGCAGGTTGGGGATACATATAGGACTGCTTACTTGGTTCTCAAGGAAGGTTTTCAGCATATCCTAAAGATGCTAAAGCATATAGCATAAAGTAAAGATGCTAAAGTAGATGCTAATGGAGATAAGGTGGGGACATAGCCACCAACTACTCTAGATACAACAAGACTTATGCTGTCATTTACAACAAAACTTATGCTGTCATTCTCCCCCTAAGTCTTGTGTGGCACCTTCTGGGGAATTTGAACCATCCCAATCCTGGCGCGAAGCTCCTGGAACTTGACCCGCCCAAGAGACTTGGTGAGAAGGTCGGCGAGCTGATCCTGGGTGTTGATGTAGCCGGCCTTGATGCTCCCCTCATCCAAGCAGCTCCTGATGAAGTGATACTTGATGCGGATGTGCTTGCTGCGCTCATGGAAGACGGGGTTCTTCGCCAAGGCCAAGGCGGACTTGTTGTCCACCCTGAGCTCCACTGCTTCTGCGTCTCTTCCCAGGAGATCACCCAGCAGCCGAGCCAACCAGAGAGCTTGAGTCGAAGCGGTTGTGGCAGCGATGTACTCCGCCTCGCAACTGGACAGAGTCACCACTTGCTGCTTCACCGACTGCCAGTTGATCAAGCACTTGCTGAGGAAGAATAGCGTCCCGCTGGTGCTCTTGCTTGTGTCGATGTCGCCGGCGAGGTCGCTGTCGCTGTACCCGATGAAGTGCTCCGCACCGGGACACCTCGGGTAGTGCAAACCGTAGTCGATGGTGCCCTCAACGTAGCGGAGAATCCTCTTGATAGCCTGCTGATGCTCCGTCGTCGGTCGCTGCATGAACCGACTGACGTAGCCAACAGCGAACGCCAGGTCCGGCCGTGTGTGGACGAGGTAGCGAAGACTGCCCACAATGCGCCGGTACTCCGTGGCGTCGACCTCCTTGGCCGTGCTATCGCGGCTCAGCTTCAGTCTCTCCTCCATGGGAGTCTAGGCTGGGTTGCAACCGGTGAGGCCGCCCAACTCGACGATGCGCTTGGCGTAGGCAGTCTGGCGAAGGGAGATGCCGGAGCTATCCTGGTGGACCTCGATCCCCAGGTAGAAGGAGAGGAGGCCCAAGTCGCTCATCTAGAAGGTGGCCTTCATCTCCTCCTTGAACGCCTCCACTTTGGCCTCCTTGGAGCCGGTGATCACCAAGTCATCGACGTAGACGCCTACCAACAGGGCATTGCCATCCTTGCCCTGCCGGTAGACAGCAGCCTCGTGAGGACTCTGCTCGAACCCCATTTGCTTGAGGGTGGAGTCCAGCTTGGCGTTCCATGCTCGTGGCGCCTGCCGCAAGCCGTAGAGGGCCTTGCGCAGGCGGAGAACCTTGTTCTCCTTGCTGGGGATGACGAATCCCGGCAGCTGGTGGACGTAGACCTCCTCCTTCAGGTCACTGTTGAGGAAGGCGGACTTGACGTCCATGTGGTGCACATGCCATCCCTCCTGGGCTGCCAGCGCGAGGAGACGAACGGACTTCATCCGTGCGACGGGCGCGAATGCGTCGTCGAAGTTGACTCCCTCTTGCTGGACGAACCCGCGAGCCACCAGACGCGCCTTGTGCTTGATCACCGCCCCGGCCTCATCCTTCTTGAGCTTGTAGACCCACTTAAGGGTGATGGCGCGGTGGCCGGCAGGAAGATCCGCCAGCTCCCATGTCCGGTTCCGCTCGACCGCATCCATCTCCTGCTGCATCGGGCGCGCCATGCTGCGTCTCCCTCCGCCTCAGCGAAGGAGCGGGGCTCGCCGTCCTCGTACGCCAGGTGCAGCTCTGCCTCGAAGTCGTGCACCGCCATCTCAGGGATAGGCTGATCGCCGAGGATGTTGTCCACGGTGCGGTACCATAGAGGCTCGCTGTCGTGGTAGGTGTCGACGCGGTCCTCGTCATTGGACAGCGGAGTGGCGAGCTCCACCGTGCGCTGACGGGCCGAAGCTGCTGGTGCCGATCCTGGAAGTGTCAGCGCCTGTGCAGGAGAGGGGAGCTGGTGTAGTAGAGCGGGGCGCCGCCGGTGTAGGAGAGCGGGGTGTGACCGGTGGTGGACTCGCTGGTGGTGTAGGCAGTGGAGGACTCGCCGGAGCTGATGGCGAGCCGGGTGCCGCGGTGGACGAGCTCGGTGAGGACGAGCTGCTAGCTCCCCCGGCTCCCTCGAAGTGAACGTAGTCGATGACGAAGTCTCTGAGAGTCGAAGTCGAGCCGTCGTCCACTGCCTTGTCCCAAGCCCAGCCTCGCCCTTCGTCGAACACGACGTCCCGGGAGATGCGGACGCGCTGTGTCGCAGGGTCAAGGATGCGATAGGCCTTGATGCCCTCCGCGTAGCCGATGAAGACTCCCGGCGTGCTCCGGTCATCGAGCTTGCCGACATGGTTGAGCTCCTTGGCAAAGGCGAGACAACCGAAGACGCGGAGGTGGCTCACCACCGGCTTGCGCCCGTGCCAGGCCTCGTACGGCGTCTTGCTGTCAAGGGCCTTGGTGGGCGAGCGGTTGAGGAGATGGACGGCAGTCATCACCGCCTCCCCCCAGTAGATTGTCGGCATTCCTCTCTACTTGAGGAGGGCGCGGGCTATAGCCACCACTGTCTAGTTGCGGCGCTCAATGACGCCGTTCTGCTGTGGGGTGTACGGCGCGGAGAAGTGGCGCTGGATTCCCTTGTCGGCACAGTACGCCGCGAACTCAGCCGCCGTGAACTCGCCGCCGTTGTCGGTGCGTAGCACCCGAAGCTTGCGGCCACACTCCTTTTCTGCAGCAGCTTGATGGCGCTTGATGGCGTCCGCAGCCGCCGCCTTGGTGTCGAGCAAGACCGCCCACATGTAGCGGGACACGTCATCGACGAGCAGCAGGATGAAGCGCCGGCCTCCAGGTGTAGCGGGTGTCACGGGACCGCAGAGGTCGCCATGCACGAGCTCCAGCTTCTCCTTGGCGTGGAAGCTCGCCTGGCGAGGAAAGGGGAGCCGCCGCTGCTTGGTGAGGACGCAGGTGTCGCAGAACTGCTCCACGTGCTCGACTCGCGGCATGCCCTGCGCCATCTCCTTGTTGCCGAGCTGCTTCAGGGCCTCGAAGTTGAGGTGCCCAAAGCGCTCGTGCCACCGCCAGGCGTCGTCATCGCGGCGGGCTGCAAGGCACACGGGCTGCGCCACCTGTACATGGAGGATGTAGAGGCGGTTGGCGCCTCTGTTCACCTTGGCGAGAAGGCGACGATGGCGATCCCAAATCCGCAGGACCCCGTGCTCGATCTCCACGCGCGAGCCGTTCTCATCAGCTGTCCCAAGCTGATGATGGAGTTCCTCAGCGCGGGGATGTAGTAGACGCCGGTGAGCAACCGATGCTCGCCGGTCTTGGCGGTGAAGACGACGGAGCCGATGCCCTTGATCTCCACGGCGGAGGCATCCCCAAACTTGACGGAGCCTCGAACGCCGGAGTCGAGCTCGAAGAACTCCCGCCGCCCAGTCATATGTTGAGTGGCACCGGTGTCGAGGCACCAGCCGTCGATCTTGTCAGCTCCGGACCCGTTGCCGAGGAAGACGTGGGCTCGCGGCTCGTCGAGGTGGAGCGCGGTGGCGGCCAGTGCAGGAGGGGAGTGCGGCTCGATGCTCCCGTGTACAAAGAACAGAGCCGCCTCGTCACCCTCTTGCGCTTGCGCGACGTGTGCCTGACCGCCGCGCTTCGCCTGCCGGCAGTCCTTGGCCCAGTGGCCGGTCCTCCCGCAGTTGTTGCAGGTGTCGTCGCGGGTAGCCTTGCGCTTGCCGTAGGCGCCGCCAGGGGCGCCACCACGCGCCTTGTCCCGCTTGCGCGACCGACGCTTGCGGCTGCTCGACGAACCCGAAGCTGAAGAGCCCGAGGCCTCCCCCTTCTTCTGCTCTCGCTGGCGGGCGAGCCACTGCTCCTCGGTGAAGAGAAGCTTGCCACCAATGGTGACCGGCTCTGAGGGAGGTAGCTGCTCGCGGTTGTCGACGGCCTTGAGGCGACCCGTCACCTCCTCGATCGACAGCTCGGAGAAGTCCAACGTCTCGATGGCGATGGCGACCTGCGAGTACTTCTTGGGGATGATGCGGAGGAACTTCTCGACAGCTCTCTCCTCGTCGATGTCGTTGTCGCCATACCACGCCAACTGCTGCATCAGGGTGTTGAGGCGGAGAGCAAAGTCGTCGACGTCCTCACCCGGCTTGAAAGCCAGGTTCTCCCACTCTTGACGCAGCTTCTGAAGCGTGGACCTGCGGGCGCGGTCGTTGCTTATGCGCGCCGCGGTGATGGCGTCCCAGGCGTCCTTGGCGGTTCGCTTGTTCGCGAGGGAGTGCATCTCCGTCGGAACAGCCGCGAGAAGCGCCTCCAGCGCCCGCCGATCCTCGTCGAAGTCGGCGTCGCCGTACCGTACCGTGTCCCACATGCGCCGCGCCTGCATCTTCACCTTCATCACCATGGACCACTCGGCGTAGTTGGTCTTGGTGAGCATGGGCCATGCGCCACCGGCGCCAGCGTCCTTGAAGACGGTCTGCACGGCGGGAGGAGAGCCGGGGCGGCCACGGCGACCACGGCGCCGGTCCGGGGAAGGGGAGGCGCGCCGCCTGTGAGGGCTCCACGCGCCAGCGTCCCATCCACCGTGCTCCCAGTCGAAGTCCTGCTCCGCCTCCAGCCGCGCCGCCTCCTCCCGCAGTCGCTGCGCCTCCAGTGCGCAGTCGACTTGCGGATCCCGCCATGGGTCGCGTCCGCCTGGAGCGCGGAAGTCGCGTCCGTCGAGGCCATCCAGAGCACGCACGTTGCGTCGGAGTCCTGCTCCACCGCGCGGCTGCTGGTCCCGCACGGTCCTGTCCTCCCGCTCCAGCCAGGCTTCAGCTCGAGCGCCATGGGCTTGCGCGTCGTCCACAACACCCGCACGGCCCGCATCGCATCCGCATGGTCCGCTTGGGCCACCTGCGTCGCGTCCGCCTCCGCGTCGGGAGAGGCCATCCGCATCCGCCTCCGCGTCGGGAGAGGCCTGACCGCGTCCGTCGCGGCCCGCTCTGCCTCGAGCGCTCACGTCCGCCTCCTCGCGTCTGCTGCGTGCCCCTGCTCCGGCCCGCAGAGCAGCGCCTTCCGCTGCCGCCGCTCGAGCAGCAGCAGCCACGACCGCGACCTCCTCGGCGGCCCGTGCTGCAGCGAGCTCGGCAGCCGCCAACCGCTGTGCCCGAGCAGCCGCAGCTGCGCGATCCGCCGCCTCCTGCTCGCGCTGCTCCGCCGCGAACAGCTCTGCTGCAGCTGCTGCTTGCCTGCGCCGAGCACTGGACGTAGTCGACCGATTGGAGGAAGAAGAGTAGGAACGGAGAGACATGGCGACAGATTGGGATGGTAAGGGTAAGGAGAAAACCCCCAGTAAGAACACTTGGCTCTTGATACCATTTGTTGGAGACAAATCACAGGTTTTGGGGCTGAGTTTTCTATTTCATTAGCCTTGCCAAAACATGGCAGGTTGGGGATACATATAGGACTGCTTACTTAGTTCTCAAGGAAGGTTTTCAGCATATCCTAAAGATGCTAAAGCATATAGCATAAAGTAAAGATGCTAATAGACATAAGGTGGGGACATAGCCACCAACTACTCTAGATACAACAAGACTTATGCTGTCAACATGGACGTCAAGTCTGCTTTCCTCAACGGCGACTTGAAGGAGGTCTACGTCCGCCAGCCGCTAGGATTCATCATCCCCGGCAAGGAGAGCAAGGTCCTCCGCCTGCGCAAGGCCCTCTATGGCTTGCGGCAGACAACGCGAGCTTGGAACGCCAAGCTGGACTCCACCCTCAAGCAGATGGGTTTCCAGCAGAGCGCTCACAAGGCCGCAGTCTACCGGTGGGGCAAGGGAGGCAATGCCCTGCTGGTAGGCGTCTACATCGACGACCTTGTGATCACCGGTACCAAGGAGGAGGAGATCGAGGCATTCAAGGCGGAGATGAAGGCCACCTTCCACGTGAGCGACCTCGGGCCCCTCTCTTCTACCTCGGAATCGAGGTCCACCAGGACAGCTCCGGCATCTCTCTTCGCTAGACTGCCTACGCCAAGCGCATCGTGGAGCTGGGTAGCCTCACCGACTGCAACCCAGCCCACACTCCTATGGAGGAAAGGCTGAAGCTGAGTCGTGAGAGTACGGCGGAGGTGGACGCGACGCAGTACCGGCGCATTGTGGGCAGCCTTCGCTACCTTGTCCACATGCGACCGGACTTGGCATTCGCCGTCGGCTACGTCAGTCGGTTCATGCAGCGACCGACGGAGCACCAGCAGGCCGTGAAGAGGATCCTCCGCTACGTCGCAGGCACCTCCGACTACGGTTTGCACTACCCGAGATGCCCCGGCGCGGCGCACTTCATTGGGTACAGCGACAGTGACCACGCCGGCGACATCGACACGAGCAAGAGCACCAGCAGGACGCTATTCTTCCTCGGCAAGTGTCCGATCAGCTGGCAATCGGTCAAGCAGCATGTGGTGGCTTTGTCTAGCTACGAGGCAGAGTACATTGCAGCCACTACCGCTTCTACTCAGGCTCTATGGCTGGCTCGGCTGCTTGGCGATCTCCTTGGCAGAGACGCAGAGGCAGTGGAGCTCAGGGTGGACAGCAAGTCCGCCTTGGCCTTGGCAAAGAACCCTGTCTTCTATGAGCGCAACAAGCACATCCGGGTGAGATATCACTTCATCAGAAGCTGCCTGGATGGAGTGTTCGGGCCAACTACATCAACACCCAAGACTAGCTCGCCGACTTCCTGACCAAGTCTCTTTTGCGGATCAAGTTCCAGGAGCTTCATGCCAGGATCGGGATAGCTCAGATTTCTCACAAGGAGCCACACAAGACTTAGGGGGAGAGTGATAGTGATGGATAAGTCTCTGTGGTGGCTAGCGTTTGATGTTTCTGCTGCCCTTCAAGGACAGCATCCTTGACTGGCTGTTAGCATCTCTTTAGGACAGCATCTTAGAACAAGCATCTTAGGACAGCATCTTGACTAGCATCTAGAACAACATTTTAGACTAGCATCTTAGCATATGCTTAGCTTGTTAACAACTTATAAATTTGTATCCCCTGTTGAAAGTGATACTCTGTTGATTAGGGCTAACCCTAGAAGGGTAGCTATATAGGTTCCATACATGGGCCACATGGGCCTTAGCCTCATGGGCCTAAACACACATTCCAACACCCCCCCGCAGTCTGAACTACCGGCGCAGCGGAGTTCAAGGCTGAACAAGAAAGAACACACACAACCCCCCACAGACGCAACTAGCCACCGGTGATGTTGAGGCTGGAGCGAAACTCGGCGAAGGTCGAGGACGGGAGGCCTTTGGTGAAGATGTCTGCGAACTGCGAGGTCGTCGGAACATGAAGGACCCGCACCTCGCCCATGGCCACCCGATCACGGACAAAGTGGAGGTCGATCTCCACATGCTTCGTCCGCTGGTGCTGGATGGGGTTGGTGGAGAGGTAGACCGCACTGACGTTGTCGCAGTAGATCAGTGTGCTCCGGGAGGGTGGAGTGTGCAACTCCGCAAGCAGCTGCATGAGCCAGGCGGCCTCCGCCACGCCGTTAGCAACGGCGCGGTACTCCGCCTCGGCGCTGGACTGGGAGACCACCGGCTGGCGCTTGGACGACCAAGACACTAGGTTGCCGCCCAGGAAGACGGCGTAGCCGGAGGTGGAGCGGCGAGTATCCGGGCACCCAGCCCAGTCAGCGTCGGTGTAAACGGTGAGGTCGGTGGAGGAGGCCCGGTGGAGGAGGAGGCCGTAGTCGAGCGTGCCCCGGAGGTAGCGGAGGAGGCGCTTGAGAGCCGTGAGATGAGGCTCCCAGGGGTCATGCATATGGAGGCAGACCTGCTGAACTGCATAGGTGATGTCCGGCCGGGGATGGAGCGGTCGACCCATGAGAGACTGCGGCGATGGAGCGGTCGACCGTGGTGGAGCAGACGGACGCGGTGAAGTAGCAGCCAGGGCCGTCGAGGACGACGAGGACCCCGTGGAAGTGGTGGAGCCCGGCTGGAGGCCCTGCGTGAGCTCCTCCATGACAAGATCGTCACGGACCTCCAGGAAGGTGGGGAAGGGCCGCTGGCGGGTGATCCACGTCCGGAGGTGGGCGTAGTGGTCACTGAGCCCCCGGAGGACGTTGAGGACCAAGATGCGATCCTCCACGGGCCACCCGAGGTCCCCCAGGGAGTCCGCCATGCCCTTCATCCGACGGCAGAACTCGCTGACGGAGAGGTCACCCTGGACGAACGTCCGGAAGCTCGCGTCGAGGCGCAGAACCCGAGCCTCGGCGTTGCCCAAGAACTGACCCTCAATGGCGAGCCACGCCCGACGCGCATCAGGAGAGGTGCGGACGAGGTCGTGGAGGTCCAGAGTGATCGTCCCCAGGATCCAGGAGAGGACGATGCTGTCCAGGCGAAACCACGACGGGGTCTGGACGGCGACCGAAGCATCAACGAGGACGTGGTCGTCGAGGGCGTAGCGGCGAAGAGTGAGAAGCACGAGGTCCCGCCAGCGGGCGTAGGATGGCGACTCCGGCTCGAGGACGACCGGGACGAGGAGGCGAATGTTCTGGACCCCCCGGCCTGGTAGTGAAGCTGAGCCACGAGCGGGTCGGCCGGATCGTGCCAGAGGACGGCAGTGTGGGAAGTGCGGCGTCCCGGCAAGGCGGAAGAAGTGACCCCAACATCGGCAGGAGAGGCGAGGAGGTGTTCCGCCTCGGCGATCTGGCGGGCTAGAGCATCGGTCGCATCGCGCTCCCGCTCCCACACGAGTGCAGCGGCGCGCACACGGGCCTGCCCCTCCGCGGCAGCAGCCCGGGCAGCGGCGAGAGCGGCGGCGAGTCCGGAGTCGGGGCGGTGGCCGGGAGCAAGGTGCGAAGATGGAGCGGGAAAGAGGAAGGCTGTGCCTTGAGAAGTGATCCCCGCACCCCCATGCTGCGAACCAGCCGCCGCAGCGAGAGCAGCAGCAAGGGCGGCTCCATCCCCGGCGCCCAAGTGAGGAAGAGAAGTCACAGGAGTGATGGAGGGCGTGGTGACTGGGGCTGTAGTTGCAGCAGTGGTGCCGGAGACATCCAGAGCCCCCGAGTCGGCCCCAGTGGCGGCACCAGAGGAGGCGGCCACCACCAGGTCCCCCCCGCTGTCCAGCCCGAGGACAGGGGTGGCCGCTGGGGGCTGCTGGCCTGCCGCTGCCAGAGCTCCAGCAAGCACTGTCCCGAGGAGGGCAGAGGGCGCGGTGGGAGGAAAGGAGGGGGAGGCGCGGCTCCCAGCAGTAGCCTGGAGAGGGGCGGCGCCACCTGGAACGGCAGGGAGAGCGGCGGCATGGCCCTGGGCGGCGCCACCAGGAAACCCGATGGGGCCAGGAGGAGCGGTTCCAGAGGAGGGGGAACGGAGCAGATCAGCCCAGGATGGGGAGGAGAGGGGAGGGAAAACAGAGAAGTAGGAGGGAGGGGGAGGTGGCCGGCCGGCCATGGAGACAGGGGCCAGCGGCTGGGTCTGGGAAAGAAACAGTGGCTGGATACCATGTTGAAAGTGATACTCTGTTGATTAGGGCCAACCCTAGAAGGGTAGCTATATAGGTTCCATACATGGGCCACATGGGCCTTAGCCTCAAGGGCCTAAACACACATTCCAACATCCCCAACCCCTCAGGTTGGTATGGCATTGTGTGAGAAATAAACCTAGAAAATTGCCCCATCTCCAAGGGTCATCCTCTCAATGAGAGTAAGGATCTGGCTAACACCAAGAGCAAGAATCCAACGACTAACAAGTGGTATCAGAGCCGCACTATCCTGTAGCCTGAGCATCTCCTGCTCAATCCCTTCTCCAGCCTTGCAGCAGCCCCAACCAGCAGCAGCAGCAGCTCCGGCTGCCTCTGCTCACTCCTCCCCCTGTTCAGATGAGCAGCAACTCATCAGAGGCAGCTCTCTCCACGCAGCAGTCCCCCGGTGGCGCACCATGTCCGCAGGACAGTCTTAGCGCTCAGGCGCTTCGAGCACGCGGCGGCGGCACGAAACCAAACTCGCTGTGGCAGAGGAACGTGAGCGAGCGGCGGCACAGGCCGCTACGGCGGCGGAAAGGGCGTCAAGGCTGGCAGCGGCGGAGCTGGCAGCAGCCAGAGCGGAGGTGGAAGCAGCGGCGGCGGCAGATGCAGCGCGTGGGGCAGCAACGGAGGTCGAGGTTCTGTGCTCGAAGTCAACATAGCAGAATGAAATTAAGCACTCCATTAAGAATTTGTCTAGCTTAGGAGTGACCAAGGCCCTCTCTGGTCCAAACATCACTAGTGGCGAGATACAGCACAAGGGAGAATGAATGTGGAGTTCGATTAATGCCCGACAGCGACAGACCTGCTCCCAAGGATGATGGATTAGTGCTTGATAGCGCTCGCCCTGAGCTTGGGGGCGACGAATCGAGGACAACGTTGAGCACGGGGAGGATCTCTTGCTGCTGCTACACAAACAGGAACGGAAATGAAAAGGGTTGGGTTGGGCTGGGTTTGTTGCTGTCCCTGGGAGTGGAGTTCGTCAGTTCGATCATCCCAATGGCAGCACAACGGAAGATTTTCTTGGACCTAGAGAAGAACCAAAGCTCTTGATACCATGATAGAATACGAGAAGAGGAGGAATGGATGAAAAGTCAGTTGTATTGAACAGCCCCAAATGGAGACCCTAGACTAGTATAATGACTATAACACCCTTAAAAGGATGATTGATTCATATGACATTCATGTATGTAGAAAGACTAGAATGTTTAATGTAGATGAGTGAATGATTCTACTGCTTGATTACAGTCAACTGTAATCTACCACATGGAGATTTCCCATATACTCTTAACAATGTAAAGGTGTGGTTTTTGCTGCTGCCATGCTGATTGAGGATGATGCATGACATTCATGAGGGATGACAATTGACTGCGGCCCATTTTTAAGGACTAGGCTACTCGAAATCACATTGCACTACACATCTAGTGGTAACTACACTTGATCACATATCAACATGGCTTCCTGGTTGCTGAAACCTTTTTAGTTTGCTCCCGAATAGCCTATATACTCCTCAACATCATGGACCTCATCCTAGACTAGCTGCAAAGGCCAACCAGAACTTGTTTTACAGCAAAAAAAATATTTGAGAAAGTAAAACAAGTTTTCATCTACTATATAAAGGCTCTGTCAACTATGTATGGTTGTTTCATGTCAATTTAGCTTAAGAGGTAATCTAAACAACTGAACCAAGCATTAGGTTCTGAATACATATTAGAAACTATAAGACGGTCTAACGAGACCGTGAGAAGCATACCATTTGTTGTCAATCTGTGGTTTCCCTGAGCTGAAGTTGACAATAATATTTCCAAGTGAGAAATCATTGTCGAACATTTGAAGACACAAACCTGAAGAGAAGTCATGTCAGTAGGAAGACCGAAAGACAAGAGTAGTTCAATTTCAAATATAGCAGCAGAACCAAGGTTCTTAAGGCGGTAAGGTGAGACATGGAGAACCATCCATTTCCAATCACCTAGGTGACGCGTCGATCATAAAGTGAGGCAAGGCAACACCATATGATTATAAGAAACTTCAGAGCAGCAGCATGGAGGAAGGAAAAAAGGAAAAGAAAAAAGAAAAGAAAAGAAGGACAAGACACTAAGAAAGGCCCAGTCCACCAGCCAGCCCATATATCCTTCCTGGCATGTTGTCTGACCTATCTGTTACCCGTAGCCCTCTCGTGGCGAGATGGAGGTGAAAACTGGGAACTTGAAAGGAAAAAATGGGAAAAAGAAGAAGAGGATAGCTGGTCAGCTGTTCTCAATCGCAAGAACAAGCGCAAAATGTCTTCCAAGAAGGTTTCCTTCCACAAAAAGCTTATTCAAGATTCGCCAATTCGTAAATCAGCCCCTACGGAGCTCTCTTCGGTGATCAAGATTGGGAATTTTTTCTGCCCTCTTACGAGGGATCCTAGCAAAGTTTTTGGTTCTTCTTCGGCCCATCGTGCAATGACTGAAAAAAATTCTGATCATCCCGCTACTCAAGCTCACATTACTGACTCAAATGATCCTGGTGTGCTTGATGTTCCCAATGATCAGGGAGCCTTTAGTTCCCTCAATCCCGCTACTGGGCGTACTCATTCTTCAGAGAACAGGCAGTCTGATGTCCCGGTTCAAAAGATCTTTCAAAAACTCAAAAGTGATCTTCGCATTAACAACAATTATGGTTCTGCCGCCAACCTGCAGCCACCTAAGAGGCCTATTGTTGGGTCACAGCTTCAAGGTGATCGATTTAACTTCTCCCCAAATCCTACAACACGCCTCTGCTTCAATTGCTTAAGCCCGGCTCATCTGGTTAAATATTGCGAGGAGGAAACTCGCTGCATTTATTGTTTTAACTATGGGCACCGAGCTCGAACCTGTGTCAAGCGACGCTTCGACCTCAGGCGTAAATGGGCCATTAAGCCCCGCTCACACCCCTCAGATGAAGCGCAGGATGGAAATAGAGAAGTTAATTCAACTCATTGGTCTCTTGGGCCCAATGTGCAGGCTGACCACTTGCCTTCTCCATTCGGGTCTCAGGTCAAGACCCTTCGCACTCCCTCCGATAGTCTGAGAGACCAAGTTCCTGCTGTTATGGTTGATGCTGCCTCATCCTCTGTTGCCACTGCCATCCTTCATGTCAATATTGATAAGCAGGCTGTGGAGAAAAACAACCTAGTGGAGCAGGTAGTTATTCAACATAACAAAGATCTTACAGTCGGCTGTCCAACTTTGTCTGCTATGGATAACAGCTTAACAACTAATCAAGATGAACATGTTCCAAATGTCTTTTTTGCGACAACACGTTCCAAATGTCATGATGATAAACCAAAAGGAAACTGACCAAAACCAAGTTCCTGCAACCAACAATCTTCTTGTGCCTATCATGGACAATAATTTGACAGAGGAACAAAGAGACAGGGAGCAAAGAGAGTTTATCTACAATTTCCTAGCTGCTGGTCTGAAACACTTGGGAATCATGGGGGGCTTGGCCATTCCAAACTCTCTTATCCAAATTGATCTTGCTGCTTTGGGGATTAGTTCAATCAACATTGTCATCAATGCCCCTGCTCAGAAATCCACTCTTACTATTGCTGACCCTTCAAGCTTGCTGCAGTTAAGCCAAGTCTCTGATAATCAGCAACCTCTGCCAAGCATGCAGGTTCACCCGACTGGTCCTTACACCAGAACTGCGCCCGTCATGAGGGTCTACTTTAGAAGGAAGTACAAAGGCAAAGCAAAAAGCTTTAACAAGCAGACTGTCTTTGTAGAACCCACTCCAGATCATGGCAACATCTTCGTTGACCTCCCTGAAGAATATGTCTCAGTTCAACCAATCGATACCTCAAGCATGGAAAGATGCAAGGATAAAGTGGCAAGGAAAAGGAAATGCAACACCCCTACCTCCACACGGAAACTTAGAAGGAGCCCAAGATTCATTGAAAAATTGGATGGCCATAAGCCTACTGATCATTGAAACCAGCTGCCAGAAATAAGACCAAGATTAAGAAAGTCAAGTCTCAATCTGATCTTCTGGGTAACATATTGCTCCCTCCTGTTTGTCAAGCCATTGATTTCCCAGGGCTCACCGATATTTCTAAGTACAAAGAGATTGGTGGTATCTTTCCTGAGATCCCTATTGTAGAAATTCAGAAAGTGGCAACAGAAACGTGCCGTATTGCTCCTTCGGAGGTGACGGCTGAGCTGTTCCTCGCATCAAGGCCTGAAGCTGAAGCTGGCCCAAGCAGGAGTGTCGCTCAAGATATACAATTAAGTGGCCAATGAATCGAAGTCCCTCTAGTCCCACTTTTGTCAGGGAATGCCCTGGTCTATCCTGCGGTATCAAGTTTATGGGTGGTTCTCTATACTCTTGTCAGCCTTATGAGATGTGTGAAATCAGTATCTCCTACTGCTACTCTCTTTCAGTTATGGTTATTGCTTTCAACAACTGCCGTGACTGGGAGCTACAGTTAGTACTTCATTTTTTCATCTGTGTGTGGATTTTCTCATGGTCTGGAGTCCTTTGTGCTTCCTGTTATAGCTTTTGGCTTGGTTTGCTTCTCTCTGGTTTCCCTTCAGGCAGAGAATGGATGACACTTTCAAGTGTGTTTCAATGCATAATAGCAACACTGACAGAACAAAGAGAACCTGGAGCATTCTAAACTGGAATATCAGAGGAATAAATTCAGAGGACAAGTGTAATGCTATTAAAGAAAAAATTGAAGAGAGTCCATGTGCCATCTTTTGTATTCAGGAAACTAAACGTGATCACTTTGATCACTCTTATATCAAGAAGCTTGCTCCTAAACGTTTCGATAAATTTGCTTATTCACCCTCTGAGGGGGCCTCTGGCGGTATTCTGATGGGGTGGAATGGCTCCATTTTCACTGGTGAGATTATTCAAATCAATAAGTTTGCTGTGACAGTCCAATTTACCTCTTGATGAGGACATCGCCAAGATGTAGTCGAGGACGACTCCAATTCAAGAAGGGGAGGATGATGAGGACATTGCCACGCTAGACACACCGATGCTATGATCTTACCCAACTTGCAATTCATCCCCAACTCAGCTGCCACGTCACCCTCGGATTCAGCAGACACGTCGTCACTGTTTCGGTCATAACTTTCTCATACGACATCGAAACGGGGCGTTCTTGGATGCGTTGGAAAGGGGACGACGAAGCCGTCGTTTTGGATCTGGTCCCAGCTCCAGAAGATCCATGGATCATTCTGTGTGACCACGGCAAGGTGCTGCGTCACCTATTTGGGCCAACTTGGCCATGTATCGTGTCGGGCCTTAAGCCCAAGTTGTGGGCGCCCAACCCCTGGCCGTCCCCAACTCTAGGTCGAGTCTTTGACTATAAACACAGCCGTTGCCGCTGCTAGATAATTGAGTTTTGTTTAGAGTTTAGTTTTCCATCGAGAAACTGAATCGTTCAATGTAACTATGGTGACAAATCCTTTTACAGTGATCCAGGGCCCCTGTTCTTGATCTCCTCCACTGTGTCGATTAGTCCTTTGGAACCGAGTTCTTGAACCCTCTATTGATATTCGCATCATTCATATTTGCAATTTCAGATTGCGTGTTTTACCTTCTTGCTTGTGCTCTTCGATTCGCTTGCAGGAAAAGCCTTCTTGGCGAGGTCAATCAAGTTGTGCTTGATTGATAACCAACGGAGCAGTGGTGTAACGGTTGCAGGGTTCGAATCGTGTCTGATTTGAAGTCGGATCGTCAACGTCGAGATCTCCACAAATCGAACTTACCGGCTACCTCTCGGAAGATCGGGCCTGTACTCATCAATTGGTATCAGATATTTCAGGTTTACCGTGAGATATAATTTCGTTTGCCTTAGATTCATATTTGTTCATTACCTGGAGTCCACAAAAAAGCCCAAAAATATTTCAATTTCCGCTGTCCTATCACCCTTTGTGCCTTTGCAATTTCGTTTTAGATTCGCGTGGTTGAGTTTGTGTCCGTGGTCGAGTCTTGTTGCTGGTTTAGGATTGTGTTCGTGGTCGTAGTTCAATCGCCTGTTGCTGTGATTTTTGTTTTCCGCCGTTATCCCATCCACCGTTCCCAAACAACAAGTCGAAGTCACCACATTACTCGACTTGTCCCGCTAGCCGCCTTGTGTAACTTCTCGCCACCGCGCAAACCCTAGATAGGTTGCCAGCCGCTCTTATTTTGCCTGCATCGTAGCCCTCCTTAAATCATCAGGCGTATACATACTGCTGTTAGTCACAGGGACGATCTTGTGATCGGTGTTGGAGTTTAGGGACGCTTTGCCCTAACTGTCGCTGCCGTGTTGTGCCTTTCGAAAAACATAATTTGAGATACCTTGGGTAAAACAGGCATAACTTTTCGCTCGTTTATCAGAAAAATCTGAAATTTTTACAGCAGCTTCTTAGACACCATTTGGAGCCGACCCAAACTCAGCTTTGCCCTGTTTGGTTTCATCAAAATTGCAAGAAAAATCGGGAAAATAAAGAAAAAAAATTATCAAAGTTTTTACACGCTTTTCAGAGAACGTGCTGTATTTCTGTAGACCACATACCACCTCAGTTGTAGATGCCAATTTTTGTGGTTGCATCTTTTTTGATCCTTGTTCAGAGAAAAATATAAAAAAATAGTGTAAAAATAAAAAAGTTTGATTCCTACTAGTGCCTTTTGGAAAATTCCGGGAAAAATTCAGGAAAAAGGAAAAATCCGGGTTATTTGCTTGTTCTGTGAGTTCTTTCCATCGTCCTTTGTTTTCACCTTGTTGCGCTACGTCTCGACACGTCTTAGCCAGCACCTGTGATTTGTACTTTGGATCCGAATTGAACAATCGCTAATCTGTATTAGTTAATTGTTAATCCTTGTTGTCATATTGTGTGCCTACCCATAGCTCCACATATTCTTCTGTCAGCACAGGTTCATCTTGCAACTGTTACCCACGTTCAACAACAGATTACTTCGTCACTTTGGTTTTGCTCCTGTTTGGCGTTGGTAAGAATACAGACAAGACCGTGGTAAGCCGCTTGTGATTTTGCATTCCACTTTCACCACCACCGCCACTTGTTTCCTTTTAGTTGATAGGGATAATACTTTGATGTTGTCTTTTTCTATCTTCTAACCATGGCAGGATCTCTGACGGACTTCAATGAGTGCGTGTCCAAGGACGAGCTTACAACGTTCATGACTGAACAATGCAATCTTATGACCGAGCTAACGCGCAATGTGAACAATCTGGTCACCTGCATTGAACAACTCGAGCAACGCCCTCCACCTCATCGTGCCGATGATGAAGATGCAGATAATTTTGGTGATGAAGATGCGGATGCTGACGGTTATGCCCGTCGCCGCCTCAACTTCAACCGTCGCAGTATGGGAGGTAATAATCATGGTAATAATGATCATTTTGTTAAAATTAAATTTAGCCTTCCTCCTTTTGCTGGTAATGTTGATCCAGAGGCTTATTTAAATTGGGAGCTTGTTGTTCAACAAAAATTTAATTCTCATAATGTTCCTGCTGAGCATAGAGTTAGACTTACTAGTGAGTTTACTAATTTTGCTTTGTTCTGGTGGAGTGATCTTTGCAATGCTAATAATGTTGCTGCTGTGCCTCAAACTTGGAATGCTTTAAAGCAATATATGAAATCTCGTTTTGTTCCTTCTTATTACCAACGTGATTTACGTATGAAACTACAAACTTTAAAACAAGGTGATAAAGGAGTAGAAGCATACTATCAATAATTGCTTATTGATTTAGCCCGTTGTGGTACAAATGAAGATGATAATGATGCTAGTGCTAGATTTTTTGGTGGTTTAAACCATGATATACAGAACATACTTGATTACAAAGAATGGCGCAATTTTTTCTAATTGTATCATCTTGCTATTAAGGCAGAACGAGAAGTACAGGGACGCAAACAACACCAGTCTTTCAGATCTAACAATGGGAGGAATTTTCAGCAGCGTTCTGAGCCGGAGACGCCCAAACTTTCTATTGCACCACAGCCATCTGCACCTCCATTTTCTTCCGGGGTAAGTAAATTGTCTAATGTGGAGAAGAAAGGTGCCACTCCGGGTGTTTCTGCTAGCTCCTCATCTAGTTCTAAAATCATTTGCCACCGATGCAAAGACATGGACATGTCATGAAGGATTGTCCTAGTCGTCGCGCTTTCATTGCTACCGAGGATGGATATGTAAGTGCTAGTGATGTTGAAGATGATTTAGCCCTTGCTGCTAACATTGATGCAGATTCCACCGAGGATGATCAAGACAAGGAGGTCATCATCATTGACTCTGTGGCTGCTGCTGCGGACTACCCTAGCCTTCTTGTGCAGCGTGTGTTAAGTACACGTTCGGGACATGAAGAAGAGATAATGATCCAACGAAACAATTTGTTCCACATGTATTTCATTGTGCAGGGTTGTCGTGTTCTCACTATCATTGATAGCGGGAGTTGTAAGAGTTCAGATTTGGTTGAGAAGCTTGACTTGCCCACACGACAACATTCATATCCATATGAACTTCAATGGTTCAATAATAGTGGTAAGACTAAGATAACTAAATCAGCACGCATTAGCTTTTTCATAGGTTCTTATGATACTGCTGATTTTGATGTTGTCCCTATGCAAGCTTGTTCGATTTTGTTTGGTCGCCCATGGAAATTTGATAATGATGCTTTACACCATGGTAGAACTAATACATACACTATCATACATAAGGACAAGAAAATTACATTGTTGTGTTTGTCTCCTACGGATATTATTAAACATGCTAATGAGATTAAAAATAAACCTCCAACTGACATTGTTAAAAATAATGGGATTAAGTTAAAAGGGGTACTTTTCTTACTACAACTTCTGCTACTGCTGAGTTATGTGATAATCTTGATGCACCATGTTATACTATGTTTTGTCAACCTATTATGTCTGGTGCATTGCCTGTTGTCACTAACCTTTTGCAGGAGTTCACTGATGATGGGATGAAGTCGAGGACGACTTCAATTCTACAAGGAGGGGATGATGAGGACATCGCCAAGATGGAGTCGAGGACAACTCCAATTCAAGAAGGGGAGGATGATGAGGACATTGCCACGCTAGACACACCGACGCTATGGTCTTCCCTATGTTGCAATTCATCCCCAACTTAGCTGCCACGTCACCCTCGGATTCAGCAGACACGTCGTCACTGTTTCGGTCATAACTTTCTCATACGACATCGAAACAGGACGTTCTTAGATGCGTTGAAAAGGGGTCGACGACGCCGTCGTTTTGGATCTGGTCCCAGCTCCAGAAGGTCCGTGGATCATTCTATGTGACCACGGCAAGGTGCTGCGTCACCTATTTGGGCCAACTTGGCCATGTATCGTGTAGGGCCTTAAGCCCAAGTTGTGGGCGCCCAACACCTGGCCGTCCCCAACTCTAGGTCGAGTCTTAGACTATAAACACAGCCGCCGCCGCTGCTAGATAATTGAGTTTTGTTTAGAGTTTAGTTTTCCATCGAGAAACTGAATTGTTCATTGTAACTGTGGTGACAAATCCTTTTACAGTGATCTAAGGCCCCTGTTCTTGATCTCCTCCACTGTGTCAATTAGTCCTTTAGAACCGAGTTCTCGAACCCTCTATTGATATTCGCATCATTCATATTTGCAATTTCAGATTGCGTGTTTTACCTTTTTGTTTGTGCTCTTCGATTCGCTTGCAGGAAAAGCCTTCTTAGCGAGGTCAATCAAGTTGTGCTTGGTTGATAACCAACGGAGCAGTGTTGTAACGGTTGCAGGGTTCAAATCGTGTCTGATTTGAAGCCGGATCACCAACGTCGAGATCTCCACAAATCGAACTTACCGGCTACCTCTCGGAAGATCGGGCCTGTACTCATCACCTCTACTCATAGTGGTCAAATTTGGACCCTTTCCACTGTCTATGGTCCCTGTCAAGGACCTGCCAGAGATAACTTTGTTCAATGGCTTAACAACCTTCAAATTGATGATGACATCAATTGGATGATTATGGGTGATTTCAATTTCTACAGATCTGTCTCTAATAGGAACAAAGATGGAGCCAACATGAATGACATCATGATCTTCAATGAGATAATCAGCAACCTGGGGCTACTTGAGATTCCTCTCAAAGGAAGAAATTTCACTTGGAGCAATATGCAAAGTGATCCACTTCTAGAGCAAATTGACTGGGTTTTCACCTCTGCTAACTGGACTTGTAACTTTCCTAACACTCTCCTCCTCCCAATGGCCAGGCCAACATCTGATCACATTCCTTGTAAAATTCAAATTGGCACTTCCATTCCAAAGGCCCAAGTCTTCAGATTTGAAAACTTCTGGGTTGACCATCTTGGCTTTTTTGATCTAGTCAATTTCGTTTGGAACACAAATGTCATTGCCTCAAACAGTGCCTCTAGAATCACTGCAAAGTTCAAACTCTTAAGAGCAGCCCTCAAGAGATGGAGTAAAGGCTTGTCAAATCTCAATAACTTGATAAAAAACTGCAATAGTACTTTGGAAGTTCTGGATGCTTTAGAAGAACAAAGAACTCTTTATACCCAAGAGCATAACTTCAGAACAATTTTCAAGGCCCACATCCTAAAGACTGCTAAGATACAGAAAAGAATATTGGAAGAAGAGATACACTGTGAGATGGACTAAATTTGGTGATGAAGGTACAAGGTTTTTCCATGCTGCTACCACTGAGAGGTATAGATTGAACACCATTACTAGTCTTGAAACTGAGGATGGAAGAACTGTGACAGACCACAATGAGAAAGCTGCTGTGCTTTTAGAAGAATACAAAAAGAGAATGGGTTGCTCTGCCAACCCTAGGATGCTTTACAACCTTGGACAATTGATCCAACCAAGGGAGGATTTGGACCACTTATCAAGTCCATTTTCCACCCATGACATTGATAAAATCATCAAGCAAATGCCTACTGACAAAGCCCCAGGTCCAGATAGTTTTAATGGTCTCTTTCAAAAAAGTTGTTGGGACATAATAAAAGAGGACGTCTATACCTTGTGTTTTGACTTCTTCAAAGGCACTTTGAATTTGGAAGCCATAAATAGTTCATTCATCACTTTGATTCCTAAAGTTAACAACCCTTCAAGTGTCAATGACTTTAGGCCTCTCTCCCTTTTGAACTTTGTCTTAAAGATCATCACAAAGCTTTTTGCTGATTGACTACAAGCTAAGATTATACCCCTGATCCACACAAATCAATACGGCTTCATCAAATCTAGAACAATACAAGATTGTCTTGCTTGGGCCTGTGAGTACATCTATCAATATCAACACTCTAAAAGGGAAATCATCATTTTAAAACTAAACTTTACAAAGGAGTTTGATACTATAGAGCACAACACAATCTTACAAGTAATGAAGCATTTGGGTTTTACTGATAAATGGATTGATTGGACTAAAAGGATCTTGGATTCAGGCTCTTCCTCCATTCTGCTAAATGGTGTTCCAGGTAAACATTTTCACTGCCGACGGGGTGTTAGATCCATTGTCTCCGTTGCTGTTTGTCCTAGCTGCTGATTTACTCCAATGCATCATCAACAAAGGGCACATGATGGCCTCTTTGAAGTCCCCATCCCCTCCTCTGAGCTGGACCAGTACCCTATCATTCAATATGTTGATGATACAATCTTAATCATGAAAGCATCTCAACGTGAACTCTTCACCCTGAAAGGCTTGTTGGAATCTTTCTCCCAATCAACAGGGCTCAGAGTCAACTATAAAAAGTCATGTCTAGTTCCTTCAAACCTATCTGATGAAAAAGCTCATCAGTTGGCAGGAGTTTTTGGTTGTAAACTTGAATCTCTTCCTTTCACTTATCTTGGTTTACCTTTGGGAACCACCAAACCCCGAGTAGAACATTTTGGTTTTTTAATGAGCAAGACAGAAAGGAAACTCACTGCTACCTCTAATTTTTTGACTCATGCTGGAAGACTACAATTGGTCAATTCAGTTCTTTCCTCCTTACCCACATATGCTATGTGCACCCTACAGATTCCAATAGCTGTTCTAGAGTATATTGATAGAGCAAGAAGACACTGCTTATGGAGAGGATCTGACAGCAATGCTAAGATGAAACCTTTAGTGGCCTGGAAGAAGTGTTGTGAGCCCAAAAGAAAAGGAGGACTTGGAATAATCAATCTTAGAAGCCAAAACAATGCTCTCCTTCTCAAACACCTTGATAAATTCTATAACAAGAAAGACATTCCTTAGGTAAAACTTATCTGGAGTGTCCACTATTCAAATGGTCAGGTCCCCCAAGCCACAACTGACAAAGGTTCCTTTTGGTGTAAGGATATTTTAAAACTTTGTGATCTGTTTAGAGGAATTGCTAACTGCAAGATTGGAGATGGATCTACTGTCCTCTTTTGGTCTGACCTTTGGAATGATAATGTTATGCAAATCAAGTACCCAAGGCTGTATTCCTTTGCAAAAAACAAAAACATCTCAGTTGCTCAGTTTCTGACAAACAACGCTCTGGAGATGCAGTTTCATCTTCCTCTTTCTGAGCAAGCTTATCAAGAATATCAAAGTCTGCAAGATTACTTTCAAACATTTCAGGTGCAACAGGGAGCTAAGGATTCTTGGCATTACATTTGGGGAAACAGTACCTACACCTCTTCTAGGTTCTACAATTTCCCCTTCAGTAATATTCACCCACAGGCCCCCTTCATTTGGATTTGGGACTCCAAGTGCTGCAACAAGCTCAGAGTTTTTTCTTGGTTGCTTCTAATGGATAGACTAAATACAAGAAATATTCTCAAAAGGAGAAGGCACAAGCTGGAAGGAAACAACTACAATTGTGTCCTTTGCAACAACAATATGGAAGAAACTGCTTTTCATCTCTTCTTCAGTTGCCCTTTTAGTCAAGCTTGCTGGCAACACCTTGGAATTCAATGGGATTTCACCACTAGCTTCTTCCAGATGATGATTCAAGCCAAACAACAATTTTTGAATCCTTTCTTCATGGAGTTCTTCATCATTGGGGCATGGCAGATTTGGAAACAGAGAAACAACTTTATCTTCGATCATGGCCGCCCCTCCTTTGATTCTTGGAGACAAAATTTCCTTGACGAGGCTAGGCTTCAAGCTTCTAGATTTTGCGATTCCAAAAGAACAGCTTTTCTTCTCCTTCTTGACCTCTTTGGCTGAGTTTGTTTTCTTTGGCCTTGCTCGGGCCTCCTTTCTTTGGTCTTCCTTTTGTGCAGCTCTTTGACCTCTCTGTACAGTAGTAGTAGTTGTTGTTGTTGTTGTTGTTGTTTTTCAATAAAATAAAATCTACAGTGGGGGTCTCCCCTGCTGTATTCACGACTCAAAAAAAATCATCAACAAGCATTCCAGCACCACAGCCACTGCCCCTCTCTGCGTGACTCTACCTCCATCCCTCCTCCAACAATTCTTATGCACTGCTGCCGCACACAACAATTCCTTCTAATCCTACCTCTCCGGCTCTCCCCCTCCCTTTGCTCACTCCTGGTCCCACCCCCCTTCCAGATCCCCTGCAATTGTCTGCAGATCACAGATCAAGAGTTTCTGACTGCTGCTGGCTGCTGCCCCTCCCAGATGTCCGAGTTTGCAGAAGTTTGCGATGGCCATAGCATCTGGAGTCGATGGGGATGGGAGAAGAGACGAGTGCTTGGCCTTCCCAGTCCTCCTCCAGTTCATCCCCTATCTCTTCCGCCTTCCCTCCTCTGGCATTTTGCTAATTTTTGGTCATGGCAACGGGGATGCCCAGGTTTTATTAGCATTTGGATGCCTAGGTGACGACTAGGCTACGCCATAAATCCTTGAGCATAACAAATAAAAAGACTCCCAGTAGAAGGACACAAAATAAAAAGGGCAAATAAGTAGGTTGAAGAAACAAAAAAAAATGCAAGTTATCCTATAATATAACATCAAAAGGCGGGGAAACAACCTTACCAGTAAGAGAACCAATAATGGTGGGATTGATGCCAATGCCATCCATTTTGAATTGTTCAAACAAATCCAAACCTAATTGTGCTTCACCATTTCTACATGTCAGCTGTTAGTATCTGAAGAACACAAAAATTAAATGGAAAGGTGAAGTTCATGCTCAGAATTATTACCTTTCGCAAGCAACAAATAAGACTGAGTATGTTATCTCATTTGGATGGACCCCTAATCTGTTCATCTCATTAAGGATATCAACAGCCTTTAAGACCTGATCACCATCACCTGTAGTTTCATTTCATGGTCAATAAAAAGCATGGAAACATCATTATTTGCACACATAAAGGACAAGATTCAAATGAAAAGGACAACTAGCCATTATGCGTGTTCATGCAATCTAAATCCCATGGATTCTCCTTAATTTGTGACTCGGACAACTGAACTTGAAAACTAACTCAGTATATCCTTAAACTTGAATGAAGCCACACTTAGGTCAGGGAAAACTCGCAGACTATAGCAGTTATGTATAGAGAATTTTCACTAGATAATGTGTAAGTTTGTGATGCCACTTTCATATCTCTACTAATTGTCACATCAGCTTTTATAGATAACTGAAAGATAGATTAGGTATAAATGCTTAAAATTTGGTATAGCTGGCCTTCTAAACAGGTGGTGGCGAGAAGCTAGGCTACTGCCTATGTGAGGTCAAATCAACTTAGGAGCCACTCCTTCTTAGGCAAGCTAGGGGCTAGGCTAACCCCAACCAACACACCAGTGCCTGGTGATTTGTTTACATAGGAGAAATTTAGACATACACAGAGAGGTGATCAAAGCATTCATCATTGAAACTGATGGGGTCAATTTAATAGACTTGATCTCCTCGTATAGCTGCAGTGCCTTCTTCCAGTCCTCCGCCTGAAACAGCAGTCCTCAAATCATGATGTGCTAAAAGGAATATGGGTAATATATCAGTGAATTAGGAAGGGGGAAAAAAAGGAATGTAACATGCAAGTAACAAGACAGAGTTACCTATGCAAGTTATACATTACTTACAAAAATATAGAGTTATTGAACAACATGCATGTCACAGCTAAAATCCTAGATGTGCTTTCCATGCAACAGTATACACAACTTACATTACAGCAAGCCCCCATTAACGAACTGTATGCAATTGTTCCAATGAGTAAACCTTTTGCTCTTGCATCTTTCATTATTTCAAAGGCAGCATCTGCCCTCCTAGCATGGCCAGCTACATCGACTAGAGCACTCAAAAACATCTGTAGTTCATGAAAATAAAAAAAACAAATAAATAAGACAAAGGGAGCACATTAGTTTTTTCATACTTTAAGGTTATCAGCAACAAATAGCACCTCGTCAGGTTTTACTCCAATCTTGTTCATATCTTCATATATCTTCAGTGCAAACCCTAAATCACCAGTCAAGCTACAGCTTCTTAATGCGATTGTGTAAACTTCTGGGGTACCCTTTATATTATACTCCTGAAGCATTTTGTACACCTCACGAGCTCTATCAGCCTATAGGAACAAGATGAACACAACTTGATTTTGGATGCATATACTACTTTTCCAATTTTGCATTTTCAAAACAATGTTTAATCTGTAAAGAACCTGGCCCGCCTGAATACATGTCTTCATCAGCGCTCCAACAGTAACATGATCAGGAATGATTGGTTTGGATCCTTTAGATTCCGAGGATTCTGCTGTCATTTCTGATAAAACATCAAATGCCCGAGCCACAGCTCCAGATTCACCACAAGCACTGATCAAAGCATTGAAGACAACTCGATCTGGCTTCACTTTCTACTGCAGGTACGACCCAGTAAGTTTAACAAGTATGAAACCCTTACAGAGGGTCATAGACTGCTATAGCTTCAGTAACATTTATATAGCCAAAGTGTGAGCACATCTAACATCAAATCCATCAGACAAAACAGTATCACCTTTGAACTCATAATCCCATAAGCACCAAATGCTTTAGCCACTTGCCCAGCTCTAGCACAGCCATCAATTAATGCACTGTATGTGTTAACATTTGGCTCTACACCAGCACTGACCATCTCATGAAATACCTGAAATATAAATATAGAGTGTCTATTACTAAATTTTAAAAGGAAATCACCTGTATCTAACTATGTGGCTTAGTTACCTCAAACATGGCATCAACTTTTCCACACTTTGCGCAAGTTGATATCAGCGTTGTGTAAAGTTTACAATCAGGTTTTAGCCCAGCTTCCTTAAGGAGCTCCATAACTTGGAGCGCTCCTATATAAAGGTAAAAAAATTTGGTCATGTTCCATGCTTCTGTGCCAACTCTGGCACATCTGACAAGAAATGCTAAAACTTCAAGGTTAGAGCAGTTACCGTCAAAATCTAGTGAACTAGCACACACCGACAAAAGCATATTGAAGGTACTTATTTTGGGGTTGCCAATCAATCTGCAAAAGCGAAGAGCTTCCAAGACAGCTCTTTGCTTCTTACACATACTGAAAAAGCTGGCATGGTGTATCTAAAAACAAATGGAAATTAGGAGTTTGAAGACATTTATAGGAAAAAGAGTAAATCATCTCCTCCACTCTTTGAAGTTGTGTCATTTTGACCATGAGCCTCCCACCCCTCCACCCTACTGGATATCGAGCTAGCTCGGCTCGTTATAGCTCGGCTCGTTATGGCTTGACTTGTTATGGCTCGTTATACAAACGAGCCAGAAGACTAGCTCAGCTCGGCTCGTTAGCAAGCTCGAGCTAACTTGTTTGGCTCGCGAGCCAAAGCACAAAAACACATCACATGCATATTCAAAATGAAATAAACAAAATATATATGAATTTTACAATGGAAAGTATGCTATCATCGATGACGATGATCCATCATCATCCGCTGATCAATTTCATTCAACCATACAGTATTGAAGAATGAACCGTGTGTTGGGCCATGCCCGTGGGGTCTATTAGTCTAGGATTTTAGTGTTTAATCGAGTTGGGCCATGGCAGAAGGATATGTGGACTGATTAAAGTTGTATTGGTTAGGGTTTTACCATATTGGGCTAGGCCGAGGGATATATGGGCCGAGCAGGACTTGCAGTCAGTCATCCCTGCTCGCTCCAGAATGTCATAAGTGAACTGCCGCTGGTGGAGGAACAGGCCTGAAGGTCGGGGCTCAACAGTGACGCCGAGGAAGTGGTGGAGCACCCCAAGATCCTTCATAGCAAATTCCTTCTAGAGAGAGGCAATGATGCGGTGGAGCAGAGACTCGCTGGAGGCGGTGAGAACAATGTCATCCACAGAGAGGAGCAGGTAAGCAGTCTCACCCCCATAGTGGTATATGAACAGGGAGGTGTCAGACTTGGCCTCCGTGAACCCAAGAGTCTGCAGGAAGGTAGCAAACCAAGAGTACCAAGCCCAGGGTGCCTACTTGAGCCTGTAGAGAGATTTGTTGAGCCGGCAAACCAAGTCAGAACGAGAAGAATCCACGAAACCGGCCGGCTGACTGCAGTAGACCGTCTCAGTCAGAGTGCCATGGAGAAAGGCATTCTTGATATCCAGCTGATGCATAGGCCAGGAGCGCTCGAGAGCCAGTGAGAGGACGGTGCGGACTGTAGCTGGCTTCACCACGGGACTGAAGGTCTCATCATAGTCAATGCCGGGCTGCTGAGTGAAGCCGCGGAGGACCCAGCAAGCCTTGTAGCGCTCAAAGGAACCATCAGCATGCCTCTTGTGCGTCCAGATCCACTTGCCGGTGACAATATTGGAGCCCGGCGAACGGGGCACTAGGTCCCACGTCTGGTTGGCGAGGAGGGCCGCGTACTCCTCTTCCATCGCGCGGCACCAGTGAGGATCCGCCAAGGCCGCGCGGACGGAAGAGAGTACCGGAGAGATCCCCGTCTCGCAGGCGGCGGCGGTGAGGGCCTGCGGGCGAGACGCCTGCCTCATCACCATCGGGTGAGTGTGACGAGGGTCCCGGTGAAGAAGAGGCGGGTGGTACACCGGCGGGTCGGCGCGAGAGCGCAGCGGGGCCGGCGAAGCACGCACTGGATATGACGGCGCTGGTGGCGAAGGCGGTGATGGAGGCAGCGACGCCGGCGGCAACGACGGAACCGGCTCCCGCTGCCGCTGATAGACGATGCCGAAGCGCCCAGGAGGAGGTGAAGGCGGACCCGGCGCCCGCCGGCGCCGGTAGACGAGTCCGAAGCGCCCAGGAGGAGGTGGGGTCGGTGCGCTCGGTCTCGCGATCGGAACGGCAGCATCGGGCACAATGGGAGGCAGCGAAGCCACAGGGAGTGATGGTGGAAGCTCCGGGGCTGCCTCGGCCATGTCAGGTACCGGAGGAAAGTCCTGGTGCGAGGCCGGCAGGGGCGAGGTGGGACCACCAGGAGAGCGCACCGGAGCAGTACCTGCAGGGTAGAGGGAGAAGGGTGGCAGAATCACCAGGTCAGTGTGAAAAAAGGAAGCCTCCGCAGGGTCAGCGAGAGGTGTGGATGTAGAGGTGGTGGAGTAAGGGAATGCTGACTCATCAAACACGACATGGCGAGAGATGAGGACACGGCGAGAGGTAAGGTCAAAGCATCGGTAACCCTTGTGATCCGGAGAGTATCCGAGAAAGACATAGAGGGTCGACTGGGGAGCCAGCTTATGGTGAGCGATGGCGGTGGTGTTAGGGTAACACACACACCCGAAGACTCGAAGGTGGTCGTACCGAGGAGGGGTACCGAATAGAGCGTGGTGAGGCGTGGGAGCTGGGCAGGCAGTAGAAGGAAGACGGTTAAGAAGATAGGTTGAGGTGTGCAGACACTCAGCCCAGAAGCGAGCGGGTAGGGATGCCTAGAGCAGAAGGGTCGCAAGGTATCATTGGTTGTGCGGATCATGCGCTCTGCCTTGCCGTTTTGAGAGGAGATATACGGACAAGACATGCGCAGGTGGACACCGTGAGAAAGGAAGAAAGTACGTGAGGTTGAGTTATCGAACTCATGGCCATTGTCGCACCGGACAGCCTTGATGGTGAGGCCGAACTGAGTGGATACCCAAGCAAAGAAGTGGCTGAGAGTGGCGAACGCCTCGGACTTGGCACGCAGGGGAAAAGTCCAGGAGTAATGGGAGAAATCATCGACCACAACCAAGTAGTACTTATAGCCAGACATGCTGAGAACAAGAGAAGTCCACAAGTCGCAATGGATAAGATCAAACACACGAGTGGCATGTGAGGAAGAGGACTGGAAGGGAAGGCGAACGTGACGGCCCAGCTGACACGCATGACACAAGTGCTCATCGTGAGCCCGAGGGCACCGAATGTCGGAACTACGACTGAGCTGCATCAGGACATCCCGGCCAGGATGACCGAGGCGACGGTGCCAAGTGGTGGAGGAAGTAGTGGCGGCGAAAGCGGCTGAGGAGGGCGAAGGTGAAACAGACGCCGGAAACCGAAGGGTGTAGGGAGGCCCAGTGCTGTTACATCGGAGCAGAGGACACCGGGAGGCCAAATCCCTCACGGTGAGGCCAGAGGGGTCAAACTCAACCGAACAAGAGTTGTCAGTTGTGAAACGGCGAATAGAGAGAAGGTTGTGAACCATACCAGGAGCCACAAGAACATCAGGGATATAAAAGGAGCTGTGCGAACTGGCAGTACCCACGGAGGAGACAGGAATGCAAGTGCCATTGGCGACCATGATGGAAGAGGGAGAAGAAGGGTGGGGAGGACGGAGAGAAGAAAGTAGACTCGCATCGGGCGTGGTGTGGAAAGTGGCACCCGAGTCAGCAATCCAATCAGGACTGGCTGATCGCAGCCCTGTGGTAGGAGGAACTGCGGGCGGAGGGCTGACGGTGGTGCTGAAAGAGTTGGCCAAAACCGCCGGGTCTCAAGCGACAAGCCCGGGCGAGGTACCGGGAGGTGTAGTCCACGGGGATATGGGGTGAAACCCTGGGGAAGCATCAGTGAGCATGGCCGCCGACGGGCGAAGCTCACCCCGTGGAGGCAACGACGGCCTGGCCACGATATGTCCCCCTCCGCGGCGACTCGCCGAGCCGGAGGAGTTGGCCGCGACGCCATGTGAGGCAGGGAGGTGGAGGAGTTGCTCCGTCTCGACGAGTTGGCGGGCCAGCGCATCGGCCACAGCGCGCTCGCGCTCCCAAGCGAGGGCGGCCGCACGGACCCGTGTGTGGCTATCCGCAGCGGTAGCCCGGGTAGCGACATGGGTGTCGGCGAGGACGGAGTCGGGACCCGCTGCGTGGAGGGCGGAGTTGGGTGGCAGCGGCGACGCCAGTAGGAGGGCAGCGGCGGCGGCGTGCTTGGCAGCTAAGTGCTCGCCGGTGGTGGCGCTAACAGCAGCAGCAACCGCGGCGGCGGCTTTGCTGTCCGCGCCAGCGGCCCCGGCACCCGCGGCCATGGTGGCGGCAGCGCCTGGAAGGTGTCCCGGCTGCGGCGGCGGAGGAGATGGAGCCGAGCGCGTTGGGTAGGGAGCCGACGAGGACCTGCGCGCAACGTGGCGCCGGCGCGCTGAGAGCAGAGGAGCCATGACGGCAGGTGTAGAGGCCACGCGGCTCGGCTCAGAGGCGCAGGGGCGCGCGAGGGACGGCGGCACGGAGGCAGAGACGCGCGCGCGCGGAGGCGCGCGGGGCCGCGCGAGGGAGGGCGGCGCGGAGGCGTTCGGCGCGGCGGCGCAGCCGAGGAGGCGCGCGGGCTGCAGCGGTGGAGGCGCAGCGCGCAGGGGCGGCGCTACGGTGCACGGCCGAGGAGCGCGCGCTGCGCAGCGCGCAGGAGCCGGCGCGACGCAGCGCACAGGGGCCGGCGCGGCGGCGCGGCGTCCTGGCGGCGGGCGCGGCAACCTGGCGGCGGCGGGAAGAGGGAGTAGGGGAGAGAGAGAAACCCTAACCTAGCCTGATACCATGTTAGAAACTGATTTCACATTACTTGGGCCTGCCCTAAGGGTGGCTGTATATTGTACCATACATGGGCCTCTAATGGGCCTATACTCCAACAGGTGTCATGTGAATTACCTTGGGTCGTGAGTGGCTCACGAGCTGGCTCGTTAATTAACCAAGCTAGATCAAGCTGGCTCGTTAATTTAAAATTCAAATGAGCCAAGCTCGAGCCGAGCCACTAACGAGCGAGCTAGCGAGTTATGATTTTTTTGTCCAGGCCTACCTACACACAAAAAAGGAGCCTAGTTTCGGACGTTGTACTGTCCTAGTAGGCACTAAAATATTAAATTGCTGAACATGGCATCTTGGTAGACAGTGGTCAGCATCAAATGTCTACTACCTCCATCGTCTCTTCGTCCTCTTCGTCATGAAAGGCAATTAAAACTCCATCATTGGGATGTTCCAGATCATGGATTCTGGGAACCTAGATACGCAGCCCAACGAAGATCTGGAGCTCCTATTTCCTTCTCACGAGAATAGGACCTCCCCAAACCTAGCATGGTGGTTTAACCAGCTTCTCAGAGATCACCAAACCTGAGCCCCCATCCCAAATGGTAAGCATTGCACCTGGTATCCCCAAGGCCAAACCCTTCGCTCAAGAGAAAGCAACACAATAGCACTCGCCAAAGCCTAATAAGCTGCCACCACTGAGCTCAGTAGGTAGTGGCCAGCTGGCAGCAACCAAATAGGCAGAACTGAGACAAGGCTTAATCATGAACGACACTTAGCTCAAGCACACAGAGAAAAAGAGATGAAGGTAAAAAGACAAGAAAGAGAGAAGAGATGAAAAATAGCCTGGCATGTGGTTCTAAACATGTTCCTGAGTTTCTTCCATTGGAACTGACCTGTTGCCATGTCACATAATCAAGATGATTTAAGTTCAGGGGATTATTTGTTCCAGAATCAATAGTTGAAGGATGAACATTAGACGGTTCCATAGTGCATGATTAGAATTAGAGAATCTTATGTTAAAAAAAAGAATTAGAGAATCATAGAATTGGATAATATATACTTTTATTTGTTACAAAAGGCCAATTGTAAAACTCATGCCCATAAAAAAATAAACTATCAGAAAAGGTAATTTACCTTCTTCATATCAAGCAGTCCATTTTGTTCCATGCTTTCTAACAAATCCATGCAGTCCTTCAACCTGAAAATACCAAATAGATGTTTAAACCAGAAAATTTGCATCATCAGAAATTAACACTGCATAGAGTTAACTGGAGCTCCAGGCACAGAAGTGTCACAATGATTATCCATAAAATATGTTACCTTCCATCAATTAAGAAACTATTGTATATCCTCAAGTAATCTAATGTATCCTTTGTGCCCTTCGATCCCCCTCTCTTTACTGGAGCGAAGTTATCTGGATTCTCCTTGTTTAGTATGTTAGAAATGTTCCAGCCACCATCATGGCCCTTCACAGCTTTCACTTGTTTACTCACTGGAACTTCCCTTAAGCATGCAACTGGAGCAAAGCGTCCTGAATATAGAGTATGCTTCAGAGGAAATGGGCCAACATCATTCCAGAGGAGATATGAAAAATAAATAAATTATTTCAGCAGACTAAGTACCAAGAAGAATACATGAATTCAAAAGTAAAACCTGCTGCCAAATAAGAGCTCCCTGCATTAGAGTAGGTGAATTCAATCACTTTCCCAGGTTCAAGTAAATTGCAGTAGCTGGCCAGGGGAACAAAATTAAGATGATCTTCTTCTACTCTTTCAAAGGATGAAAGGGATGTAAAATCAAGATGTTCCTCTTGATCACTCTGAGGGCATCCAACTAAATTAGCATCCTTGGTATCCATTTGCTTATCATTATGACCTTGACTATTTTGTGCCTCTTTCTTTTGTCCTGAAAGGGATAAAAACTGATATGGTAGCCCAGCTACCCGGCCTGTTCTGTTCGATAAATACTTGGATTTATCTTGCCCTTGTGATACAGAATGTGGCATCACAGGAAGACTTGTATCCATTTCTATGGAACTATTTGCAGTTGGAGTTGAGCAACTAACTTCTTCAGGTCTAGAAATATATAACGGTATATCCGGAGATATCCAAGGAGTAATTACAGAACAAGCCTGTGTTTCTTTATGTACAGTGTTTGCACAGGGAAAGTTACCAGCCTTGGGATGCATTTCAGCAACAGATATTCTTCCAGAAACACAAGGCTCTGAAAGCCAGTGACTATCCTGAGTTAGTTGTGCTTCCAAATTACTGTCATACATTGCTTTTGATGGACCAAGGGCCTTATTTACATTAATTTTGTCATGTTCATGTAAAACCTGCGAAATTAGAAGATCGATCCGAGTTAGCAAATAGTTTCTGTAATGTAATGCTCAAAAACTGATGTAGTGTTCCGTTAGCACAATTCTCAAAAAAAAAAAGGAAAGGGAGAGAGTTTAAAAGGCAGAAAACACTATGTTGCAAAATCAATTCAAGCAACTCTGCCTCCAGACTATGTAACATTAACTAAATAATTGTGCAAAAAGCATTAATCCACGAAATCGCTACTACAAGCTCACCTCCGGGAAATCCCGGTGCCTCGCACTGTGCCACCGCAACCATATCAGCTGCAGAGCGGAGAGGAGAGCAACCGCCGCCAAGCTAACGAGCGAGGCCCCGCCGAGCAGCACTTCCGCCTGCTCGGGGCTTGACGCGCAGCAGGTTGTCCTACAGCGGGCGCGGGAGCCGGGGCCCAGCAGCGGCGGCTGGAGCAAAAGGCCACCACCACCCCAAATCGCGAAGCCGTGGCGGCGGCCAGAGGGACGGCGAAGAGGGAGGTGGAGGAAGCGCGGCGGGGCAGCCAGCAACGGGAGGAGCGCTGCAGGGGCGGAAGCGTAGGAGGAGGCGGAGGCCTCCATTGCCGGGGAGGAGTGGCCGAGTGAGTGAGGTTTAGGATGATGATGATGATGAAACGTTGGTAAAGTGTATATATGGCTCAAGCTCTCGGAATTACTGGGGGAAGCTCCGTCCACGAGAGAATGAATTTTCATAGCTAAAATTATATAAAAATACTAATACTCACGAGACAAAATAAGTATCATTAGATTAGTAACAGAATATATTTTTATAATAAATTATTTGAAGATATAAATGTTAATACTGTTTACTATAAACTTAGTCAAACTTGATCTAGTTTGAGTGGTAATGTTCTTATAATTACATTCTTTTGCTGACGGAGGTAATATTTTTAGTTAACGCTAGCAAATGTGTCCATACGTTGCAACGAGAGTCACTTTTTCTCGAGACTCCTAAAACGACTATGAGACTTAGGGTCTATTTGATTTATAACCACAATTTTTCACGTCATAAGTTAGTCACTTTATTATAGTCTTTTAGGTAGTCGTTTGGTTCACTGTCACAGTTATAGTGTGCCACATTTTCTTAACACTGTTCTCCTGTGTTTAGTCTCATTTTCTTGTAACTTTTGCAACAAGTATGGCTTTGATTTTACTTGCCACACTTCAATCATGTTAGATTCAGCTTTGTCCATGCCCACCATGCAGTGCGGTATGCCATCCGTAGTGTGAGAGTCACGGTACCAAAAACCAGGAATCCAATTCAAATTCCACGGTCCAAGGCCTAATGCGGGGAGAAAATCGCCGCAACCACGACGCATTTGCACGATTGTCTTCATCTGCAACTAAAATCCACTTTTAAGCGATTTCAAATAGGATATTTCTACATTTGCCTAATATTATACATAGCAAACTACGGTACTAACTGACCCTAAAAGTTTGTTCGTGTCAAGATCCTTTACGAACTATAATCGATTTAGTTATTGCAGTGCCGAATCAAGATGATCATAAGCACTTCATGATTATTTAGACCTAATCATTTATAACATTTTATCTAGTATTATTCCACGACTGAGATGAAATAAAAAGAAAATAAAGTATTTATGTATCAACCATTTTTAAGTCTGCAGATAAACTGCCAAACCTAATAACCTAATAATGTGCAAACTAAAATTTCCGAACTGCTCCATTGCTACCATACGCTCAAAGGCAAATCAATGTGGATTTCTCGAACATGATATATGCAATGCAATGCTTTTACATTTGTTTGTTTGGTCCTGTGAGCTATACACACTTAAATATAAATGGTTTTCTTTTATACCATGCAAAGCATATGCGTCGTAGTATGCGCGGTTGCTCTGCTGTCACAGGAGACAGTTCGTAGTCGTGTACTCGTGTGATTGTATTTTTGGCGTTTTTTTACAATAGCGTGGGTGTTTTTCTCGCTAGGACTTTGAAGGGGCGGATGTGCTGAAACTGGACGAAACACGTACGGACTGGAAAGCTAGAACACGGGTGGAAGACGGGCAGGCAGACGTAAAAATACTTAGAGCAACTCTAAACGATTTTGTAAATGAACTTTGCATTCCTGTTTTTACAGAAAAAAAGTCTACAAAACTCCTATCTAACGGTTTAGTAAATAGGCTTTTATATTTTTGTTAACTTAGCAAAATCATGAAATAGATTGACATATATGCAAGCTCATGATCAGCTTGGCATTCCATCTCACACGCTACTCTCGTGTGCGCTCTTCCCTCCCGTGCGTCGAGTTTCCTTTTTTGGATTTTGGCAAGTCCAAACCATTGGAGATAACTTTTTTTCTCCTCCTCATATTGATTTGAGAGTTGGCAAACTCCATCTTTTGCTAAACAAAAAATGCAAAACCATTGGAGTTGCTCTTATGGAACTCGTACTGTAAAAGAAATATGGAGAAAGAGGCAGGAAAAAAAAGTATGGCACAAAGTGTTCGAGTCCTAGTCCAGATACATTTTCTTTTGTTTTGGCATGGCCTATTCCACTTCTGCTATTATAAAAGGGCGCAAAATTAGTTAGGGAGGCTAGACCCAAATAATAGAAAAAAAGAGGTGGAAATTTTGCCTTTTTATTATTAAGTATAAATATAAAATAGTTTATTGGAGGCTAGAGAGGACATTGCAGGCAGCCAAGTTGAGAGTAGAGAAGGCTAATAAAAATTGGTAGAGGGTGACAATGTTATTCAAGGTTCAGATCAGGTCATAGTCCTTTACAAGGAAATGGAGAGAAACGTCTTTCCACTTGAAAGCCATAGTTTGGTTTTAGCTAATTGATTAAATCTATTGGACTAATCCTTCGTCTATAATATGATTAGGATAGGATGGTCCAAAGTCTAAATGGTGGAGCTAGATGATGATGTTCATGGATGCAAATGGATCAAGTGCTCCAATTTAGAAAAGAAGAAAGAGAAAAACAAAAATCTTATGAAGATCAAGGCAAAGATATAAATAGGATTTTATTTTACCAATCAAGACACCATAGAGGGTGTGATTGGGTTTAGGATAGATAGCTGTACAATGAAAAGGGGAGAAATCATAGTTGACGCACACTACTACAATAACCTTTATGCAGGCCGTCCTTTTGGATTTGTGGAGGCAGACAAAGCAACTGCCTCCATTGAAAGGTCACAGTTAATAGGCAGACCACGGAGGCGGGTGCTTTGCCCACCTCAGTTAATCAATCAGAAAAAGAAAAAAAAAGAAAAACACATTGATGAGCCCACCGAGCCCATCTATGGCCCTGGCAAGCCTATCCACACGCCGCT